>JAILYB010000007.1:5000000-10000000 GCA_021437785.1 Rhodomyrtus psidioides | reverse complement strand
ATTTGTGCCCTTCTTGATGCATTGGTACGTGAGATGTTAACTTGAAGCGTTGAGACGCGGGTTTCATAGAAGTATACGGATCTGAGGCGTGTTACGCGGATCCTAGATGAGTTTGATGGCCGATGCGCCATTACGAGGGCCTTGGCATCGCTAATGAAACTAAATGGACAGACGACATAGACCTTTAGAACTTCAAGCAAGAGATTATGTTTTCCTTAAAGTATCATCCATGCGAGGCTTGCCCGACCTGGAAAGTCGAGTATGAAGTGTGTAGATCGTTCGGGATTTTGGCAACAAAACAAAAGGGGACCACCAAGAGAGGTAATGTGGCATTGAGGCGTCATCACCCAGTTGTTGAGTATAGTGGGACAAATGGTAAATTTCGAGGACGAAATTTTTATAAGAAGGGAGGAGTTGTGACATTCTAAAATCTGACCCTTTTTCGAAATATGACTTCATTAGCCACGAATTAGACTTCGAGAGTGGGCGTTAGATATTCGAAAATTCCAACAGTGGTAAATTGGGCGTCGCCTCATCAAGAACCATTAAGATCAGAATTCGCCCGTTATTGATTAGAAAAGTGGAATTCGAACTGACGATTAGAAATTACCTTATTACCCTTAGATTATTGCCATTTCCCTTAAAAATAGGTAAGGGCAATATGGACAATTGCCACTCCCCTAATTTTGGCCGAATTATTGAAAGGGTAGGATGGTCATTGACCATTGAATTGTGAATGATAAGAATGACTTGAAAGGGACTTGATTGATTAGGCTTCTTCCCCATCAACCACTTTCTACCAACTACTAGTCATTCCTAATCACTATTCATTGTCATAAACCTACTCTCATCAACTCTCTCTCTCTCTCTCTCTCTCTCTCTCTCTCTCTCTCTTGCATTGAAGTTGGATGAAGCAAACTCCTCTCTTCTCCCCCCTACCATTCGGCCGAACACCTCTCCCCCTCACTCTCTCATTCTTTTTCATTTTCTCTCTTCCTCTCATTTCCACTCTCTCGGCCGCCTCTCTTCCCTCACGACCGAGCCGCTTCACCACCGGCCTTCAAGCTTGATCCGTGAGCTTTGCAAGCTCACTTCCCATGGTAAGCCTCCTTAAGATTTGAACCTAGCTGTTGTTTAGCCATTGAATGAGGTTTAGAGTAAATTGACGAGGAAACCGTGGCTAACTTGACTTATTCTTACTAGAGGCCGAACACTCCCCCCCGGACCCGATTTAAACCGTGGATTCCATGGCCTCTTTGATCGGTTTATCTCGACTCATTAACTTGGTAAGCTTGCTCTAACCCTTAATTAGGACCTTAGGTTACCGAAGGACGAGTTAGAGAGGTTATTGAGTAGTTTCGTGATTGAATCCCCGATGGATTTATGCATGGCCTAATTTGACCTTGAGGAAATGATAATGCTTTGCCGTGCTAAGGCTTGATTTTATTGCATACTTGATGAGTTGTGATGCTAAGGGTTTGAGTAGGTCGATCCACGAGCGTTAAATTGCATAGGGCTACTCTTTGTCGTGAAGTTTCTTGATTTAGTGACTTAAATATTTATTTGATCCCTAGTGTGTATTCGGTCTTGATGAGATTTAACGAGGATTATTTAGCACGTGGATTATTTACGTGGATTATTTGGCACATAGATTATTTGGTATGTGAATTAATTGGCACGTGGATTATTTACGGGGATTATTTGGCATGTAGATTATTTGGTATGTGGATTATTTGGCACGTTGATTATTTATGTGGATTATTTGGCACGTGGATTATTGGCGCGTGAATTATTTGATTTGGCAATTAGCTATATTAATATGATAATGACCACGTGAAGAAAATAGTAATTGATGCCTTGAAGGGTTAAATTGCTCAATGGATTGTACTCAGTCATACTTGTTTAAATTATGAGCTTATTTAATGCGATATCCTGATGCGCCTATACGATGCGGGATTGAGTAATGTGGTAAATGCCTGATACGCTTTTATGACGCTGGCTAAGCAATGAGAAATGCCTGATGCTCCTATATGACGCGGGCTTGACTGAGGAGAAATACCTGATGCGCCTATATGACGCGGGTTAATTATTGAGAAATGCCTGATGCGCCTTTATGACATGGGCTGAGTAATGGGAAATGCCTGATGCGCCTTTATGACGCTGGCTAAGCAATGAGAAATGCCTGATGCGTCTATATGACGCGGGCTTGACTGAGGAGAAATACCTGATCCGCCTATATGACGCGGGTTAATTATTGAGAAATGCCTGATGCGCTTTTATGACGCGGGCTAAGTAATGGGAAATGCCTGATGCGCCTTTATGACGCGGGCTAAGCAATGAGAAATGCCTGAGGCGCCTATATGACGCGGGCCTAGTCACGGAAATTATGGTGGTATCAAATGTGGATACTCTGTTTATGATGTAAATATTTTAGTGCCAAAGTACAAAGTCTAGCCTAGAATTGAAACTTGCTGCTAATGCTTTGCTTACTTGAGTTGTTATATGCCAATTGCTGCATTCTGAATTTATTGGTCATTGCATGTGTAGGGTAGTGTCTGGAAGTACTAAGTGCCTAGTTTGGGTTTAGGACTAGCTTATTGAGATTTTATCTCACCCCGTTGTGGGACAACATTTTCAGGTCCCGAATGACGAGGTCCCTTGGATATTGTGGACTGACCTTTGAAGATACCCTTTTGAAGTAGATGAACCGTTAACCTTACCTGACTATGTTTCTTTTTAAAGTCTTAGAGAGCTGCTTTCTTATTTTTGGGTTGTACACGCCTATATAGCTCTGTAGGGTTAAACTTCATCTACCGTTGTTTTATTAAAGGAAGTGTATTTTGGGAAATGACAAGTGGTAACCTTGTATTGTATTTGACGCTTTTGAGGAATGTATGAAGCAAGTTTTAAATCCCTCTTTTCATCCTGAGTCATTATGTTCGGAAAAAAAAAATTGTTGGTATGGAGTTGTGTATGTCGCTTCTGCATGTGCACTTGCATCTACCGCATATCGCCGGTCGTTTGATCCTGGATACATTCGTAGCAAGAAACGAACTAGTGTGATGTCGGCGCGCTCGTTGGGACACGGGGCGTGACACACCTTTAGCTCAAGATGTTTTTTTTCTTCATCAGTGAATATTGCACCTACCGCTTGGTGATCAGGAAGTGGATTCTCTTGCACGTTTGGAGCAACGTCATCAAACTTTAAAATCTGACTGTCGAGGAGAGCTTGAACCTTCGGCTTAAGGATTCGCTCTAGGATGTTCTTTTGCCACCAAGTGTTATTTTAATAGTATCAGGAGCAGTTTGGATAAGGGTCTCGAGAGCTGGGAAAACTATTTTTGAGGCTGCATCTTCCTATGCTCTTGCCCTTTAGGCATTAACCATGATGATCCTCAATTGGTCTGATTGGAGTTATTGAACACCTTGGGCTTATGGGAATCAGGTATAAAGGCTATGTCGAGTCCAATCTCTCTTTCTTTTTTCGGGGGATATTGCTTCCACGTCGAAGTTTCATGCGGACTTCTTTCTCTCAAAGCCCACTCAAATCTTTCGGCCACCTTTATCCAATGTGTAAAGGTTTGGCATCCTGAAGTGTTCAACCTGTCGAAGTATTCGTATGGAAGTGCTTTTAAGAACAAATCAATCAACTCCTCCTCCAGGATTGGTGGTTTTACTTGGGTTGCCAAGCCCGCCATCTCTGAGCATATGTTCTGATTGTTTCACCTCTTCCTTTTAGAATTCGTAGCAAATCTTCCCTCATCAGGGCTGTAGTTGTGTTAAACTTATACTGCCTTAGGAAATCTTCAGCAAGATCTTCCCATCCATCGTAGTCATCAAGGTCTAACTCAATGAACCAAAGCCAGAGCACCGCCAGCCAAACTCTCTTGGAACGTATTCATCAGCAATGGAATGTAGTCCGAATATTGCGCCATCTTACGTACGTAATATTTGAGGTGAGCGCGTGGACAGCTCGTCCCATTGTACTTCCTCACGAAGTCTGGCTCTTTGTAATCAAGAGGGGTCTCCACCTTGGCGAAAGGGGATATCTTGTCAAAACGGGCTAGCTCATAACCCTGACTGCCCAAACACTCCTCAATTTTGGCTATTCTCTTAGCCTCGGCTTCAGTTTTCACGGTCTGTTTCCATTTTTCATCCTTCTCAAGATTAATGATAACATGGGGTGTCTTTAGCTGTGACTGGACGTTCGACATACGGGTGTCTTCCACATCATGTTGGGCATCTTCCGCTGTTCCTTTGTCAGCCATATTGGGTATTGAGGATTGACCTGAGTCGTTCTGGTTAGGTGCCACTGTCTGTCTGGCTTGGGAGGCTTCCAACATTACCTTAATGTCAGCTATCATAGTTGTCATAGTAGTCATTTGGGTTTCCAACAGGCCTACTCGTGGAGTCAACTCTTGCTGTTCTATTCTTGTCTTAAGTCGAGTACGGAAATGATGCTTCTGTAGTTCTGTGATTAGAGAGCACCTGTTTATTCGAAAATAACAAGTATGTATCTCTTTAGGATTGATAAGGAAAGTACTGAATCCTTCCAATTGCATGTTTTCTATTGATGAATAAGAAAAATGACTACCTTGTGAGCCTTAGTCTCACGTGAGCAGTTCTTTTAATCATTCTCCAAAAGAATTCATGAAATTAAAATAAGCGTAATATTTGACGATAGTTATTTTATGCATCGATAAAAAGTGCCTATGCTCATACACATATGTCTAAAGTAACATTCAATACAAATGAGTATGCTAAGGAGACATCATAATGCTCACACATTTTACACTTGACATAATAGTTTATTCAAATCTAGGGCATTTGAGGTCTAAGGCACCCTCATCGTCCCAGCAGAGATTAATTCCTTCGGTCTGGGATTCTTCATCTCCCAAGTATGACGGTGATCATATGTCTTCAGGTATATACGGCTCCACTCCAGGCACGTATGGCACGACATATTCAGGCACATAAGACTCGACAAAGCTGCGTCCGGTCGCCTCAAAGTGTTGAATGTATTCTGTAGTAGCCCTGTGAGTATTCACCTCACAAGTTATATCATCTGGCCATCTTATGTCTTCAGCCTAGGAGTTCTTCAAAAAGCGTATAATGAATTCCACCTTGGCTTCGAATTGTTTCTTCTTTTCCCCTGTGAGGGTCTCCCTCGGCATGTCAAACGAGAAGACACATGGTCGTGGTGATGAGGGGATCTCTTGCAATGCTCCAAAATGTCGGATAACCCTCCTTGGATAATATGCGGTGGCGCCTGTGAATCCTAACAAAGGGACTGCGCCTTTGTCATTACATGCGAGCCTAACTTTACCCAGTGTTGGTAATCTAAGCCGCCATTGGAGTTGTTCTGGTCTTAGAGTTCTAAGGAATTTCTTCCATTCTCTAAAGTTGAACTTAGGAACACGTGTATGAATTTTGATAAAAGTTCTAAGAGGATGGGCATCGGAACTAATCTCAGTGAAACCCATGCGGATATGAAATTGTCTGATATGAGATGTGAACCAGAGATATAAAAGACCATTAGAGGCTCTAAAGATTCCTTTCTTGTTTTTCTTAAAGCGGTTTAGGGAAAGGAAAGTTTCAGCAAGGATAAGGTTCGAATAATCCCAACCATAAAAAACTTGTTTAACTACTACAGCCATTATATGGTCAAAAGTAACAGACGAGATCGGAAACAGCATGAAGCTGAAGAAAGACAAGACAAAAACTCTACCTGATTTAGTTCCTTTGCTAGTAGGGAGGTTGGGAAATCAATCTAGAAGGAAAGATAAGGAAACCCTTCTAGAATTACTTTTGGCATCTGCTTTGATTTCATTGAGGTTTGTATCAAGGAATTTAGCTAGTTGACTCAAAGGTTCAAACCCTATAGGAGGTTGGACTAGCAAGTGAGTAAACTCAACTCCAATAGCGGCGCTATACTCTTCAAGGGTAGGGATAACTTCCAATCCTTCCATGCAGAACGTCGTGGTGGTATGATCCCAATCGAGCGCCATGGCTTGGATAAAGGCAGGTGGACATTCAATCTTCAGTAGCTCCAATATATACCCCAGTCGTGATTTGGCGTACTTCTGGCTGGCTTCGCCCATGCTGTCCCACCAGGCTAGGAGCTCAGTCCGAGGGACTTTGAACACTTGAATATCATTCTTTTCCATTAAGTCTAAAATATGCAAATGATTTTGAAAAGTCAATAGCCAAAGATTACTTTAAACATGTGATCATGCAAATGTCATGAAATGTGCATGGACTGATTTAATTGCATAGTTCAGTTAAAGAAATGGAAATTAGAATCCTTTTCAGGTATGGAAAACCAGACTCAAGGTCTAATTTGAATTTCAAGCAAGTGAATTATGCAATTTAATCAGAATCATCCCAGTGACCAAAGGAAATAACAACGTCACATTCCATTGGCTAAAACATCAAATGGGAGTAGAGCGGAGTGAATCCTTTATTGCAACCAGGACACACAATGAAAGAAAGATAGAGAGGAACTTCGAAAACAAGAAAGCCATAAAAGGCCCATGGAATGTGGGGATCTAAACTATCCCTCCCTACGATCTAATCTTCTTCAGAATAGCAGTCAATTGGGGGTTCCTTCCCAATGGCATCTTCATCTGTCCCTCTTTCAAGATATAGCTCGATAATTGGGACCTCTCCCCTAGCTAGGTATCCCTCAGGGTGTGAAGAACACTCTTCGGCAGTTTGGTTGAGATGACTTAGCTCTTCGACGGGCATACGCATTTATAGTTAGGCGGTTACGATATTGTCTTTTCATCTTTATGCCATCTTTGAACACCTCGTCCGCCTGTCGTTTGAATATAAGGTTATCGACATAATAGCGGGTTTGACAATCTTCGGCGTCTCCCAACTTGCGTCCAGTTAGCTCTCGGCCATGCACAAATCTGGTAAAGTGCAACCTTGTTTTCGGTCCAGGACGAATGACCTTCCTTAGATATTCGAAGGTTACCAACTCTGTCGAACTTCTAGGAAACAGTGACATCATATCCCCTTATCATCGTTATTTCAATCAGTCACTTGAATGATTTCATAATGTATGCAATGCATGTAGATGTGAATATTGCATGAATATACTATGAAACAAGGAAAAATGAAGTACATCGAAAGTAAATGCCTTACCAACTAAAACTCGGGGAACGTCAAATATTCCCCTGTAACAATGGGTGGTTTTAGGTATACCAACCTTCCATAGACATATGCATGAGACAGGTAGAAATATACTCTAAAAATCAAAAATCATGTGAGGGACCTATGGCTTAGGCTCCCACGATCCAAATATTGCAGATTCCTCCCTAAGAGTACCCACCCAAGAGGGCTAAATATCGCCAATTTGGATTGTGAGTGGGAACGAATACGAAAGTCTCAAGTGCCATCAAACACGAGATCCTTTCGTGCCATTTCCCTATCTAAGGTAACCTAGAGGTGATTACAGTCGGGGTTTGACCGCCAGTGTGTGCGATGTGTCGTGATCATCACAATGCAAGGCCATACACAGCAGTTCGTATCAAACACCGCTTCAATAGACGCATTAAAAATAAACATAGAATCCCAACTCCAACCTGCAGGAAAGATGTCAACAGTCACTCTACCCCTTATTTCTCCAATCTGCAAAAATATCCAACATAATGGTTAGCGTACGTACCTCACTTTCGAGAGCATCTGCAGAAAACGAGATTAGATAAACCATCAACTTTTTAATTGGCTCAAGTCCTCTAAAATTCTTAATCAGATATTCTGGTTTGGAATAATTCCCCAGCAGAGTCGCCAGTCTGTCGCGACCCTCTCGAGCGGCGAGGGTTAATGGGTGGTCCCGGTCGTCGATCCGGACGCGGGCCTCTCCCAAGGTCCATTACCCAAATCGCAACGGCTGGTATACGTGGTCGACCTTCAGTGCGATCTGATGACATGTGATACGAGTACATGCCAATGAGTCGCCACCAATCATTTCGTGGAGGGTACGATCGAAAACCCTATCAAATTGTCGGGAGCATTCTATTCGATTCTGCGAAGACTAGAGAAATGGGATCGGGGACTTTGTTACGCCAACTGTTAGAGTTGACGCCCTTTCGGTACCTAAGTTGAATGATTTATCTAATCTTAAGATTTCATACAGATGAGTAGGGACACGAACCTAAATCTAGGAGTTCACGCAGATAGGAATGACTATCCTAGCAAACATAGTCAGTAAAATGACTACGCAAATCAAGGATCCAAAACATGCGGATAAATTACATGAACACAGCGTGGTATCCCTAGTAGGGCCCTCTTAGCCTAGAGGAATGTCAATCAAGGCGGAAAAGTGGTTTTGACATGATTCGCCCATGAGTGGCAAAATCGTAATTTTGAGAAGTTTGGGGACAATTTGCCCTAGAAGGGTAAAATTATCATTTCAAATAAAATGTGGAGTCAAAGATGACGAAAATTGGATTGGCGACCAAACCAATCCATTTCCTAATTTTCAAAAATTTACAGAATTTTTCTGGAATTTTAGAAGTGATTTTTACCATTTGATGGGTAAAATCGTCATTTTCAGGCGAAGATGAGATGTCACGCCCCAACCCCGGAGAGCACGACAACATCCCACCTAGCCGTCAGTACAAATAAGATAACCTAGGATCCAACAGCTTAACTCGTGGAGCGCGATATGAAAAGCACATGCGGAAACAAAAACAAACCCCAGACATAAAATAAACACAAGGTGACATAGGATTAAAAACGAACACACATCGTCTTACAAATAAAAGGGTCTAGTACAACAAAAAATAGAAGGGTTCGGAGGAAGGCACTATAGGACCAAAAAGAAGAACTTCAAAAAAAGAAATCCACAACTATGCAGACTCGTCTTCATCTTCCTCATTTTCCTTCTTCATCACCTCCGAGGTATTCTTCAAGGCTTTAGGTCTGAAATTGTTGATCCCACGACGGGGTGAGATAATAATTTCAGTAAATTAACCCTAACCCTAAGCTAGACTATTGGTACCTCCAAGCACGTTTGAAAATATGCAAGTTTTGGCAAAATGCTTTTCACCCATGGCATTCAAATAATTGGCATGATAAAGCAATTCAGGCATATCAGGCACCAGGTTCATGTCTTTCATACTTTCACTTTCCAATCTGAGTTTCTCAAGCCATACAGGCATAAACATTATATGCACTCTAATCATTCCAGCCAATTCAAGCATATAGACTCGGAAACATATCAAGAACCATGTTTCAGTCTTTTATCTTCTTTACTCCCATCAAGGGCCGCCCTCCTTGGGCCGCGAGATGATTCTGTCAATCACATGACTCTCAACTTCTTATCGAGATAATTCGATCATCATGACTCTCGCGGCGAGTTGATTCGGACTATATAGCGACTATCGACACTTCGCGCCATCGAGATGATTCGGTCGACCATAGGACTCTCGCATCCAGACCTAGAGATGATTCGGTCGCTACCTGACTCTCGATTCTTACAGCCTTCGAGATAATTCGGTCAAGGTAGGACTCTCTAGCCGCAAGACCTCGTCAGGTCATTGGGAGTAACTCCCTCCCCAGCTCAATGCATTGGCCATAAAACATCATTGTGAGCCTTTTCATTAATCCCAATTACACAATCACAAATAAATTCATGCCATCGTCACTTAACGCACGCATTCAAGTACATCATGTTCATCATTTAAAACAAGCCATTCAGCCATCATACACATGCACATCGTCAAACCATGCATCATTCGACACCAATTGCGACACCGAGCATTAAAGCACTCGATTGATTCCCAATTAATCATCACATGCCTATTTTCTCACATAGGATTTCATCATTAAGCGACCACGGCATCAACTCGACACTCCCTAGGCATGTTAAAAGGACATTCAATCAAGAAAAGTCATCAATGACCCCAATCCACAAAACTGCTTACCCACAACCAGGTTCGTTCTCAAGAAAACTGTAATTTTTTTACTGAATTTTTGGGGAAAAAAATTAGAATATTGTTCTTCAAGATCTTACGGTCGTGTGGCCAAAAACGGTACGCAATTTGGATATAGGATGAATTAGAATGAGCCATTTCAAAAACGGTGCGTGCTGAAAACAGATTGGTCGGCAATTCGGGTCTCTCACGTTTCCACCCTCAAAACAACTCTTTAAAACCTTAAATTTTCATCAAAAATCCACCCTTTAGTGACTCAACATCCTAACAAAAGGTTAGAAGTCTTCTTACCTAGCTAATTTAGCCAACAAACTCCTCCAAGCACAGCAACAACTTTCGGATCTCAATTTGTCCAGAGCAGGACAGGTTCTGTTCCTAAGGATTATTATGCAAACCGGCCATCAAAACTCCAATCTAACTCATCTATCCTTTGCTAACATGTAGTATCATGTCTTAGGGTGTCTTACCAACAAGTTTCGAGGCAAGGCAACGCTTCCACGGCCTTCAAAGGTGCTCGGTTCTCAAACCCTTCGAAGAGGATAGAATCGGAAATCCATCAAAGTTCAACCATTAAAACCCATCTTTCTTCATCCAAACTTTAATCGAAACTTCATAAACCTTAATACTATATCTTAAGAAGGTCTCACCTTGATTTGGAAGCAAGGCAAGCTCCCAAAGTCTGTCCAAAGGAGCTCACGTTCAGATTTACTCTGATTCTGACCTTCATCCACTCAAACGGAGCTACGGAAAGATCAACTAGGTCAAATCGATTTTATAATATGTCTGTGGAAAGATAAGACGATAAAATTTCTAATGACGAAATAATTACCTCATTCTGCTGTCGGACGATGGAGTTATGGTCGGAACAGTGAGACGGATCTATGCTGGCCGTGAGCTGGCGGGCGAGAGAGAAGAAGAGAGAAAGGAAAGAGAAAATAAGGGAGAGGAAGGTGGTGGTTGGCTGAGCTTGAGGGAAAATGAGAGAGTCTTGACTTCATCCATAGGTCAAGAAGAGAGAGAGAGAGAGGATTAGGTGAAGATTAGACATACATTTAATGTAACCTAGGCATCTAGTCTAGGTCTAAAAGGATAAGGTCTCTCCACTTGATGACACTTGTCCCATGCACATAAAAATCTTGAGCCAAAATGACTAATCTACCCTCTAAAATTCGGCCACCACAAGGGAAGACAAAAGACTAAAATGCCCTCACTTGATCCTAAAGAAAGTAATGTCCTTTGAGGGGCAAAAGGGTAATTTTTCACTTCCAGTGCAAATTTCACTTTTCTCAATCTAAATTACCCTCGATGAGGCGACGTCCAAATTCTTGTCTAATGTTGGAATTCTTCATTTCCATTTGCCAATTTCGAGCTTCCGTTGCATGATCGATCTTCTGTCATTTGTATCTTTAGTTTATCTCGAACTAACGGGAGGCTTTTGCAGACATTACGCGTATTGACTCTGTGACTCTCGTCACACTTACGACGACTCAAGTTACGACGGCTTTGGTTGTCATGTAATTGCGATGGTTCATTACTAGTTCCGACAGTCTCGATCGTCATTGTTAGATTTAGGAAAACTTCGCAAACTATACATTGGTTAAATGACATCACCCGTGTTCCAATCGTATAACACTAGCAATGGATTCCTTCATTGTTAATTGATCGGCCTTTAACGGTTCTAAATGTTCCCTCGACAATCCTTATGGTCAAAGCATCATTTCCTTCTTCGAGTTTCCCAGGTCCACGTACTTGTCATGCGTTAGCCTTTCCCTTTTTTGTCAGTTAACTCGAATTGATCAGGTCTGAGCGAGATAAAACTGAAATACATCAATAAATACTTCTCATTTCATAGTCTCAAAATGGAAGGAATTCAGAATGTCACACGAGAAGTGAAAATCTCAAACACTAGGATTGGCAGACCACCTGACCTAAATCATAATTTTAAGCAATTTTCAAGACTCGATTGAAATAGGGGTGACGATTTACCCTTTAAGGGGTAAAATCGTCATTTTTGAAAAAAGGATGAGATTCGAGAACCCAAGCAGAAGAATTGGTAACCTAACTGACCCTAATCCTTATCTTGGCATTCTCGACCTATCTCGTATGCAAAGCTGGGGCCATTTACCCTAAAGGGTAATATCATCAATTTTCGAAAGAACGGATAAGAAATCTCAAAAATAGGACTGGCCAGTTGTCTGTGGTCAATCCTCAATTTTTCGGGATTTTTGGAGTGTCTAGGAATTCTCTACAATTTTCCTACATTTTTTGAGATTTTCTAGGATTTTCTAACAATTTTTTTAGAATTTTTTCGATTTTTTTATTATTTTTAAAATCATTTTTCCAATTTTTTATTTAAAAAATGTGATTTGGACCGGGTCGACCCGACCCACTCAGGTCGGAACCCGGCCCAGACTCGAACCCGCACGATCCGCCGTACCGAAACGACGCCGTTTCCAATTTTTTAAATTTTCGATTATTCGGATTTAATTCGATGGTTCCTATTGAACCATGTGGCTACTCCACGGCCTCTGGATTATCTGACTAAAACCTACGGCTCATATCAAAAGCCG
Source organism: Rhodomyrtus psidioides (assembly GCA_021437785.1). Taxonomy (NCBI): domain Eukaryota; kingdom Viridiplantae; phylum Streptophyta; class Magnoliopsida; order Myrtales; family Myrtaceae; genus Rhodomyrtus; species Rhodomyrtus psidioides. The sequence goes on along the minus strand of JAILYB010000007.1, from coordinate 9,987,486 downwards.
ACTAACTCTCCAGCTGTTAGATCTGATTACTTAAACCTACGGCTACGCTTAAAAGCTAAGACTCGACCTAGATCGTTCATCTCTGCTAACCTAAACGACGTCGCCTACTCACTTATCCAAACGGCGCCGTTTCCTCATTTCTTTTATTTTCGATCATGATCTAAAATCCTAATTACTAATCGGACGGCAATTAAAAATAGAACTCGATTAATCTCAGCCGTTATATTAAATTTGATTTTGTCTAACAGAAAAACGATCGAGCTGACTCGACATCCACGTGGACTAGTCACGCGTTGCCACCTAAGACGCTGACTCATTGACCTACCACATCAGCTTCATCTTCAACCTCTCGACTGCACCTAAACGGACGGCCAAGACTTCTCCGGCATCAATGAGCAGCTAAACCTAGATCGATTAACAGGAGACCAGTTCCATTCGACTCGCCTTACTCTCTAGTTTAACATACCTAAGAATCAAAGCATTCTATCCACAGAATCACAGGCAGCAGGCAAAGTGCCGAGTACGGCCATGGTAGTTCAATCACGAGATTTAGAGCATTTCAGGCCAATTAATTCATAGATAAGCTTGATACGAAGTCCATGAAACTTACCTCGAGCTCCGATTGAGCTCGCACGGCCTAAATTTAGCTAGGCGAGATTGAACAGTACTCGGCCATGGCGAAAGGTTCGGAGACTCAGACGAGATTTATTATGCAAAATCGACATCAAAACAAAGTACAATTGAGCTTAGTAATGTTGAGGAAGTAAAATGCACACAATAAATGCAGGAATGATCGAGTGTAGGATAGGTCGCCATTGATGCACAGTGAGAAGCTCGAAACTATGACCTTTTTTCACAATTTTACAGGGCGCTGCCGGCGGCGATTGAATCCTGGAGCTTCAGGAAAGCTTCTAGTGGCCTCCTTTGGCTTCAGTTTCACCGGAGACGGCCTAACCAGTGCCTTATAGTCGAGCTCGAGTTCTCGATGATAGGAGTCGGAGAACGAGCTCTCTCTCTCTCTCTCTCTCTCTCTCTCTCTCTCTCTCTCTCTCTCTCTCTCTCTATTCTGTTCGTCCTCTCAACAGAATGAATCCGCCCTCTCATTCTAGAGGCCTCTGAGGGGTATATCGAATTTTCGATTTCCCGCTCGATCAAGGGAGCCCTGCCGACTTGAATCGTAAATGAGGTCACATGATTTTAGGTACAAACGGTATCGGGGATGATGGGCATTCCGTCCAGCTCCGTTCAGTTTTCCGGCATGTCCAATCTCACATGAATTTGGCATGGATTTGAGTTGCATTTGAAAATGTTGACTTTTGCAGATTTGAAGATTTGACTGACCTTGCCGGAGCTCCTCCAGCGGCCACTTGTCCTGAGCCTGGTCTTGATCGAGAGGCCTTGAGGTGAGGAACAGAACGCCCACCTAATCTCTTCCAATTATGGCCGATCGTCCAGTCGATTGCTCGATCAAAATTCGCCTGGGAACTGTTCATTTGCGCGGGGAATCCTGAGGTTGAAGATGACACTGTAACGGACCGGTTTGACCGGTCTGACCAGGCGGTCTGACCGATCAGAACCGGTTCTAATCTAATTTTCCAAATTAATCGCAATTTAACTTGGAATTTTTGCAATTAAACCTTCGAATCAAACTTAGGACATGGGTATTATCCAAAAATGTGTTTTTGCCCAAAAGTTCAGGTCAATTTCTACAAAACCCCAAATTTATCCTTAATTCCAATTCGAGAAATTGTGAAATTGAAGGCTCAAAAGATCAAATTGGACAAATCCAACTATGCCAATCAATTCATAATGATGGAAAACTTTGGGCAGTGACTTCAATTTGTAATGGTGGCCCCTGAATTGAAAGTAATTTCAATTATGGCCAATTTCAAGGACTAAAATGCAATTAAGTATGCAATTTTGCCCAATTCATGCAATTGAGCGATTTGTGCAAATAATTAGGCTAAATTGCAATGAGGGACAATTAGAATGAATGTCAAGATCCTAAAAATGCCACAATTACAAATTAGAAGACTCAATTGACAATTGTTTTTTTATCAAATTCAATTATATGTGTAACAAAGGAACATATAAAATTGAATTTGAATTCATAATTTTTATGAGGTCAAAAAGACAAAGGATTTAAAATAAAAATATTGACTATTGTTTCATATTTGTGCAACCTCGAATGCTATTTTTCTTGAATTGTCGAGCATTTTCCTATTTTCTAAAAATACTAAAAAATGTGAAAAATATAAAAAATGATTTTTTGGTTAAAAATGGTTCCTTGGGCTTGGCCAAGGCCACCAAAGTTTATTTTGCAATTTTTGACATTTTTTTGATTTTTTTTGAATTTTCTAAAAATAAGCTGAAAAAAGACTGATATGAAATTAGGTGTCAACAACGATCAAATGTAATAAGATAATCATAAATTCAAAAATAATTAATCAAGGTTATGCACTATCAAATGAGATATAGGCATAATCCTAAGAGATATGCAAAATCCTGTAAATATCCTAATGTAATATCAACAATATCTCTAACAATGTATATATAAAAATATAACATATCTCAATGTATCGAAATTCGTTATTTTTTTTTTTTTATAAATGACATGTCGTGTTGTGTCGTATTTGACAGTCATGCTTGAAGCCTTATCGTCCCTGGTCCTCATATTCTCGCCTCACCGGTTACTGCCATGAATCTACGTAGCACCGACACTCTTCGGGAGCTTCCATGTCAAGTATGACACTCTCCGACATGCGACTGATACATGGTTAGTGCTCCAGACACACTAGCGACACGCGAGTCCAGAATCCCAACACGTAATTTCGATACATACATGTCAATTTTAAGCATTTTCAATAAATTATGGGTCAAATAAAATTTATCAAAAATATATACTTAAGCCACATACCCAGCCATCTCCAAACTTAATAACCCAGCTAGCCCAAAACAAATCAAATCACGAATTCCTAACATAATAAGAAGAAACTTGCCGCTTATCATGTAACTTAAAGAATGTAAAGCGAAAGAAGGAATGACAAGTTCTTGTATATTTCAATGTGAGTGTAGAAAAGAGTACATCGAGCTTATTTATAGGCTTTATTGCATGACTATCAAAGGTAATAAGATAATCATAACATCAAATATAATCAATTAAGGATGTACACTATTAGATGAGGTACATGCATAATCTGTAGAGATATGCAAAATCATGTAAATATCCTAATGTAATATCTACAATATCTCTAACAATGTATATATAAAATACAATAGCATGTCTCAATGTGTCGAACTTTTTTTTTTTTGCTTTTATAAATGACATGTTGTGTCGTGTCTTGTCGCATGTTGTGTCGATGCTATATAGCCATGAACATCCCCTCGCCATCGGTGATTTTTGGATCAAAATCCAAGTCAAGTAATTTCCCGAACAATGCCTAATTTGAATATACGATTGCTTAATTTAAGTCGTTGTAAAATTGGGGTTTTATCTTTGAGACTAAATCGGACCCTGATTAAATGTAGTGAATGTTGTAAATATGTTAATAAGTTGATGTTTCACCTTCCGCCATTTTTCCTCTTCTAATTAGGATTGATTACGTACATTAACGATGATTGATGAAGATTGATTACGTATATTAAGGAGGATTGATTACGAGGATTGATTACGTACATTAAGGAGGATTGATGATGATTGATGTTTAGCCTTTTATATTTCATGAATATTTTTACTCTCTTGCCTATAAATAGAGGCTTGTTTAACTTGTTGAATATAATGAAAAAGAGTTGATATTTTGCTCCCACTTTTCTCTTGTCTCTTCTTTCTCTCATTATATTCCGGTAAAGTTCTCTGAGTTGATTCCAAAGATTGCCGTTTTCTTTTATAACTCGTTATCAGCACGAACCGGTTAGAATCTTGGTTATCGTTCAAGGTAACGCACATTACTTCTCTATCTAATATCTCTACAATTTCTTTTGAGTATGTCGAATATTACCAAGAGAGAGTTTGCGACGTTAGATATTACCGGAAGTAATTATCTAATATGAGTTTTTGATGTTGTTGACACCTAATTTCGGATCAGTCTTTTTTTAGCTTATTCTTAAAAAAATCATAAAAAGTCAAAAAAATTGTGAAATCAACTTTGGTGGCTTTGGCCAACCCTAAGGAACCATTTTTGACAAAAAAAATAATTTTTCATATTTTTCGCATTTTTTAGTATTTTTGGAAATTAGGAAAATACTTGAAAATTCAAGAAAAATAGCATTGGAGGTCACCAAAATATGGAAAAATAGTCAATATTTTTCTTTTAAATCCCTTGTCTTTTTGACCTCACAAAAAGTCCAAAATCAAATTCAATTTTACGTGTTCCTTTGTTACACATATAATTGAATTTGGTAAAAAATGTCAATTGAGTCTTTTAATTTACAATTTTGGCATTTTTTAAGATCTTGACATTCAATCTAATTGTCACTTATTGCAATTTGGACCAATTGTTTGCACAGATTGCTTAATTGCACGAATTAGGCAAAATTATACACTTAATTACATTTTAGTCCTTGAAATTGGGCATAATTGAAATTACTTTCAATTCAAAGACTACCATTACAAATTAAAGACACTACCCAATGTTTTTCATCATTTTGAATCGATTGGCAAAGTAATTTGGTCCAATTTGATCATTTGAACCTTTAATTTCACGATTTGCCTAATTCCAATTAAATAAAAATTTAGGGTTTTTGTTAAAATTGATATGAACTTTTGGGTAAAACCATATTTTTAGATAAAATACATGCCCTAAGTTCGATTCTTAGCTTTAATTGCAAAAATTCCCCACCAATTTGGGCTTAATTTGAAAAATTACAATTCCGAACCGGTTCAGACCGGTCATACCGCCCGGTCGAACCGGTCAAACCGGTCTTCTACAGTGTCGTCTTCCTTCTCAAGAACTCGTGCAGATGAACAGTGTCGGGCCCGATTTTGATAGAAAATTTGAGGATGAAGACGGCCACGATTGGAGGAGTTTGAGGAGGGGTTTTGTTCCTCAGGCCATCCCCCGTTGATTGATGCTAGAATCTTGACCAATGGCCGCCGGAATAGAGAGTAATCAGCCGGTCAAGATGCGGGACCTGTGAAAGTCAACAATCACCAAACGCGGGTCAAATTCGTGACAAATTCGCACCAAATGGAGAAAGCCGGAGATCCTAACGGACATGGACGGAAACCCAACGAATTCCGTCACCGTCCGATGACCAAATGGCGCATGGGAGGCACTTGACAGAGGCCAATGAGAGTCCCCCGCTCGGCGCCAAAATTCGAAACAGGTATAAAGGCCAATGGACTTTCTAGAAGGAAGAGGTTGGTTCAGTTGGTTAAGGTGAGTTTAACAGAATTGAAAGAGAGAGAGAACGAACGAGAGAGAACTCGCCCTCCATCGCCATTGTCGAGGGAGGAGCTCGGATTTGCAGAGCATCGGTCAGGCCTTTTTAGGCTAGACCAAAGCTCAAAGAGATCATTAGGAGATCGCCCAAGCGGGCAGGAGTCGATCGCCGCTGGTCGCGCCGCTTGAAACCGCAGGAACGGTGAGATGCGTTTCTGAGCTTCTCACTGTACATCAATGGCAATCTGCGCATCTCTTGATTATTCTTTCACTTGATGTGTTCGTTTTGCTCCTAGACATCACTAATCATCGTCGCATATCTATTTTGCATCAATTTTGTCTTAACACCTTGAATTGAGTCCCCAAATCCAACCTCCATTGCCGTGCCCTGCTCATTCTTGCCTAGCCCAATCTAGGTCGTGCGAGCTCGATCGGAGCTCGAGGTAAGTGTTCTGAACTTCCTTTCGTGCTAATATGTGAATGAATCGCTCTGATTTTACGTGGTTGGTGCGATTGAGCTTACATGGCCGTACTCGGCATTTCGCATGGCGATCGTGATTTGGTGAATGAAGTGCCTTGATTCTTAGATATGTTAAGCTAGAGACTGTGGCGAGTTGATTGGTGCTAGTTTCGCACGATTTAGTTAAGATCCCACCATTGGATCGTCGTCGAAGGTGCCCAGCCATTCATTCCGCCGAGGTCGAGAGGTTGAAGACAAAGCTGACGTGGCGGAGTCAACGAGTCAAAGTTCCAGGTGTCGTCTTGTGATTGGGTCGAGGAGGTGTCGAGTCAGCACGACCGTTAGTCTGTTAGGCTGAGTTGGATTAGATCCAACGGCTAGGATTAATCGTGTCCAATAATTGGTGGCCGTCCGATTAGTAATTAGGAATATCCGAAACTGTTTTAAAATTGAAAAATCAAATAGGTCGAAACGGTGCCGTTTAGGTTAGTGGTTGAGCAACGTCGTTTAGGTTAGTGAAGATAGACGGCCAGATCAAGTTTAGTCTCCTAATCTTGACCGTAGATGTTGGTAGGACAATCGGACGGCCTTGGTCGAGTCTCCGTTCAATTTAGGCCGTAGATTTCAGTCAGATCATTCAGCGATCATGGATTAGCCACGTGGTTCAATAGGAACCGTTGGATTTAGCGCAAATAATCAGAAAATAAAAAAGGAGAAACAGCGTCGTTTTGGGTTGTGGGTCGCGCGGGTCCGGGTCTGGGCCGGGTTCCGAACCGAGTGGATCGGTCGACCCGGTCCGAATCACATTTTAATAATAAAAAATTGAAAAATGATTTTAAAAAAATAAAAAAATCAGAAAAATCCTAAAAAAATGCTAGAAAATCCTAGAAAATCCTTAACAAATATAGAAAAAATTGTGGGAAAATCCTAGACACTCTAGAAACCCCCAAAAATTGAGGATTGACCACAGACAACTGGTCAATCCTATTTTGAGGTTTCTTATCCGTTCTTCCAAGAATTGACGATATTACCTTTTAGGGGTAAGTCACCTCTACTGTGTGTGAGAGATAAGTCGATAGTGCCAAGGTAAGAATTAGGGTCGGATAGGCGACCAATTCTTAGGCTTGAGTTCTCAAATCTTGTCCCCTTTTTCAAAATGACGATTTTACCCCTCAATGGGTAAATCGTCTTTCCTATTCCAATCAAATCCTGAAAATTGTTTAAGATTAGGGTTTGGGTCAGGTGGGTGACTAACCCTGATATTTGAGATTTTCAGTTCTCATCTTCGTCTAAAATGACGATTTTACCCCTTTAAAGGTAAAATCGCTTTTAAATTCCAGAAAAATTCTGGAAATTTTCGAAAAATAGGAAATTGATTAGCGTGATTGCCAATCCTATTTCCACCATCTTTTGACTACACACTTCATTTGAAATGACGATTTTGCCCTTCCGGGGCAGATTGTCCCCAAATTTCTCAAAATTACGATTTTGCCCCTCATGGGTGAATCATGTCAAAATTACTCCTAAGCCTTGATTGATACTCCTCTAGGCTAATAGAGCCTTATTAGGGATACCATGCTGCTTTCATGTGATTTATCCGCATGTTTTAGACCCCTGATTTGCGCATTTATTCTTACTTATTGTGAGTGATAAGGTAGCCATTCCTATCTGCATGAACTCATAGATTTAGGTTCGTACCCCCACTCATCTATATGAAATCTTGGTGTTAGATAAATCATTCAACTTAGGTGCCGAAAGGGCTTCAACTCTGACAGTTGGCGTAACAAAGTCCCTGATCCCATTTCTTTGGTTTCCGTAGAATCAATAGATCGCTCCTAACTATTCAATAGGGTTTCCGATCGTACCCTCCACGAAATTATTGGTGGCGACTCCTTGGCATGTACACATATCACATGTCACCAGACCGCACTAAAGGTCGACCACGTATATCTAGCCGTTGTGATTTGGGTAATGGACCTTGGGAGGGGCCCGCGTCCGATCAGGCAACATCGGGCGGTCCATTAGCCCCCCTCGACCTCGAGGAGGGTCGTGACAGACTGGCGACTCCGCTGGGGATCGAACCCAGAATTTCTGGTTTTGCAGACCAGAGGACTTAAGCCAATTAAAAAGTTGTTTGGTTTATCTGACCTTGTTTTCTGCAGATGCTCTCGAAGGTAAGGTACATACGCTAACCATTATGTTAGATGTTTTTGTAGATTGGAGAAATAAGAGGTGTAGTGATTGCTGACCTCTTTCTTCCAGGTTGGAGTTTGGAATGTATGTTTATCTTACCCACCTATTGAAGCGGTGTTTGATACAAACTGTTGTGCATGACTTGCATTGTGATGATCACGACACATCGTACACACTGGCAGTCAAACCCCGACTGCGGCCACCTCTAGGTTACCTTAGATAGGGAAAGGATGCGAAGGGATTTCGTGTTTGATGGCACCTAAGACTTTCGTGTTCGTTCCCGCTCACAATCCAAATTGGCGATATCTAGCCCTCTTGGGTGGGTACCATTGGGGAGGAGTCTTCCTCATTTGGATCATGAGAGCCTGAGCTATAGGTTCCTCACCTGATTTTTTATTTTTAGAGTATACCTACTTGTCTCATGCGTATGTCCATGGATGGTTGGTATACCTAAAACTGCTCATTGTTACAGGGGAACAGTTTACATTCCTCGAGTCTAGTTGGTAAGGCATTTACTTTCAATGTACATTACTATTCCTTGTCCCTTAGTATGATTCATGCATTATATACATCCACATGCATTTGCATACATTATGAAAATCACTCAAGTGACTAATTGAAATAACGATGATAAGGGGGTAGGATGTTGCTGTTTCCTAGAAGCTCAACAGAGTTGGTAACCTTCGAATATCTAAGGAAAGTCACTCGCCCTAGACCGAACGCGAAATTACACTTTACCAGATTTGTACATGGCCGAGAGCTAACCGGGCGCAAGTTGGGATATGCCGAAGATTGACAAACCCGCTACTATGTCGATAACCTCAGGTTTAAGCGACAAGCAGACGAAATGTTCAAGAATTACTTGGAGATGAAGAGACAACATCGCAACCGCTTAGCTAGGGATGCGTATGCTCGTCGAAAGGCCCAACGATAAGCTAATGAAGATATATCCAAGATCACCCTTTGGGGAAAAAGAAGACGCCCTGCGACCAAAACAAAGCCGAAGCACATCATACTCAAAAAGACGAAACGCGAGAAGACTCCAGAAGTTATTATACCATGGACCAGAGAATGGCCAGAGGAGCTGAGACGCCTCGGTCAATTCACTGAAGATGACCCCTTACACTCAACTAGGGGAAGGTTCCCGACTGACTGTCATTGTGAAGAAAAATAGACCTTTGGGAAGGGGCGGTTTAGATCCTCACATTCCATCGGCGTTTTATGGCTTTCTTGTTTGTAAAAGTCTCTCTTTACCTTTTTTTCATTAGGCGTCCTAGCTGTAATAAGGGATTCACTCTGCTCTACTCCCATTTGATGTATTGACCAATGGAATGTGACTTTGTTGTCTCCATTAGTCACTAGAGTGAACCTAACTAAATTGCATAATTCACTTCCCTGAAATTCAAATTAGACTTTAAGTTAGGCCTTCCGTACCTGAAGAAGGTTCTAATTTCCATTTCTTCAATTGAACTATGCAATTAAGTTAGCCCATGCATATTTCATGGCATTTGCATAGTCACATGTTTAAAGTAATTTTTGACGATTGACTTTTTAAAATCATTTGCATATTTTAGACTTGATGGGAAAGAATGATATTCAAGTGTTCAAAGTTCCCCGGATCGAGCTCCTATCATGGTGGGATAGCATGGACAAAACCAGCAGGAAGCTGCTGAAGATTGAGTGCCCACCTGCCTTTATCCAAGCCATGGCGCTCTATTGGGATCCTACCATTGCTACATTCTGCATAGATGGAATGGAGGTTACCCCTACTATTGAAAAGTACAGCGCTGCCATTGGAGTTGAGTTTACTCATTTTCTAGTTCAGCCTCCCATAGGATTTGAGCCCTTGAGTCAACTAGCTGAATTTCTTGACACAAGTCTTAATGAAGTCAAAGCAGATGCCAAAAGTAATTCTGGACGAATTTCCATATCCTTCCTTCTAGATCGATTTCCCAAACTCCCTACCACTAAGAGAACTAAATCTGGTAGAGCTTTTGTCTTGGCTTTCCTTAGCTTTGTGCTATTCCTGATCTCGTCTGTTACCTTCGACCCTATTATGGCTGTAGTGGTCAGACAAGTTTGTTGTGGGCGGGATTACTCGAACGTTATCCTTACTGAAACCTTCCTTTCCCTAAACCGCTTCAAGAAAAACAAGAAGAGAATCTTTAGAGCCTCTAGTGATCTTCTGTACCTGTGGTTCACATCTAATATCAGACAATTCCATATCCGCATAGGTTTCATTGAGATTAGCTCCGATGCCCATCTTCTTAAAACCTTCGTCAGAACCCATACACGTATTCCTAAGTTCAACTTCATAGAATGGAAAAAATTTCTTGAAACTCTGAAACCAGAACAGCTCCGATGGCGGCTTAGATTGCCAACACTAGGCAAAGTCAGGCTCACATGTTAGGATTCACAAGCGCTACTGCATATTATCCGAAGAGGGTTATCCGACAATTTGGGGCATTACAGGAGATCCCTTCACCACCGCGACCTGGTATCTTCTCATTTGACACGCCGAAAGAGACCCTTACAGGAGAAAAGAAGAAACAGTTTGAAGCTAAGGTAGAATTTATTATACACTCTTTGAAGAACTCTCAGGCCGAAGATATAAGATGGCCAAAAGACATGACTTGCAAGGAGAGCGTTCACAGGGCTACCACAGAATACATCCAGCACTTTGAGGCGACCAGACGCAGCCTTGTCGAGCCTTATGTACCCGAATATATCGTACCATATGTGCCTGGAGTAGAGCCGTACATACCCGAAGATATGTGATCGCCGTCATATTCAGAGGACGAAGAGTCCCAGACTGAAGGGATTGATCTATATTGGGATGATGAGGGCACTTGTCGTGACCCGTCCGAAATTTTCCCCCGATCCGGCGGTGCGAGGGGATTGAACTTCGTTGGTGTGACGGGCGAATGGATTACCGATCGCGGCCCCCACTCTGAAATGTGGATCGCGGGCCTTTGATCGGCGCGGGCCCTCCCAAGCCCATACCAAATCGCGGCAGGAGTGTCTTTTGAGGGATTAGACGATAAGAGTCGATCGCTTTCGACCTTAGTGTGGTCGTGGTGGCATGTGCAACTTGTGCATGCATTTGGAGTCGCCACCGGTCTTTCTTGGAGGGTAGACCGGAAACCTTACTGACCGATTGGGAGAGATCGATCAGTTCAGCGGAACCAGAGATTTTGGGTTCGGGGACTTGGTTACGTCGGTGTCATTACCAACGCCCTTTCGGTACCTAACGCGAGTGATTTTCCTGGCTAAGAGTTCATGCAGGCGCAATTTTGGGTGAGATGGGTATGAGTCAGGGTTTCATGCAGATTGGAAGACTGGTCCTATCAAATCACAGTCAATATAATGAAAGCGCAAGTCAAGTGCATAAATAAATCATGTCAACGCACATCAATTTCATATAATTGGCCTCCTAGTATAGCCATAAGGGCTTAGGGAATGTGTGATTTAAGACTGGGGATATAATGGGAAGATTCGGGGACAATTAGCCCGAGGGCAAAATTGTCATTTTTGGAAGGTTTGGATACCGAATTACCCAAAATATTCCATGGCCAGTTTTTTGTGGCCATTTCCCATTTTTGAGAATTTTTTGGAGTTTCTTGATTTTTCTTCAATTTTTGGAAGACGATTCGCCCAAAGGGCGAAATCGTCATTTTAAGAGGGGTCGGGGTTTAAAACACCCGGGATGAGACTTGGCCAGTTGTTTGTGGCCATTTCCTATTTTTGGGATTTTCCTGGAAATTTTGGATTTTTTTTGGAAGACGGTTTGCCGGAAGGGCAAAACCGTCATTTTTTGAAAAGATCGGGGGTCAAATGACCCGAAACAGGTTGTGGCCAGTTGAATGTGGCCATTTCCTATTTTCTGGAATTTTTTAGAATATTTCTGAATTTTCCGAATTTTTTGAATATTTTATGATTTTCTATTTTTTATTGATTTTTTTGAATTTTTTATTATTTTTCTGAATTTTGTAATATTTAAAAATATTTTACGGGCCGGGTCAGACCCTGCCCACGCCTCTCGGGCTCCCGGCCCGACCCTAGGGGTCGACACCGGCCTAAAACGACATCGTTTTATATTTTTAATCTTTTTTTCCATTTTTTTAACATTTTTTTTTATTTTTTATCTATGTTATTTAATTATCCGAAAATTCCCCGGATCCGATGGTTCTCATTGGGCCACGTGGCCTCATCCTGTGCGTCCGATCTTCCGCTAGATCGGACGATCCACAGAGAGCCACGTGGCTCAACCAAAACCATCGGATCAAAAAATTAATTTCTTTTTCTCTTTTTTAGAAAACCTCTGAATCGGACGCTCCACACTGAGCCACGTGGCCACCTTCGGTGCATCCGATCTAGCACTAGATCAGACGTCTCTCAGAGTGCCACTTGGCGCGATGTCGTCCGCCGGATTGATTTCTAATTAATAATCCGAAAATCAATTATTATTTCCCAAAATTTTGAGATCGTGACACGTGTCACGATTGGGACCGTTGATTTTGTTTATTCGCCGCGGCCCCCACCCTGGCTGACGGCGCCTACGTGGCGTGCCACGTCAGCCGTTGACCGGTTGACTGACCTTCGGCCGCCGGAGAAGATGACCGGCGACTCGCCGGAACAGTAATTATTCCGGCGAAGTCGCCGGAATCCTCGCCGGAAAACATGAACCGGCCCCGAAACCACAGATTTTTCGCTCCCTTTTTCAGCATTCTACTCCCTAAGCCAGCAGCATCAACATACAACAAAGATAATGGCCATGAACACGTCGGAACAGCCTCGAACGGGCGGCCACCGAACCGGCGCCGGCGAGGTGATTTGCAAAAATTTTTTAACGTTCGACCTCGATTCCAATCATTCACAGAGTATTCAACTAAGGTCTAGAGACTTACCTGAACCCTTTAAGGGTCGGCGACCGCTCGAAATCCCCCCTCGAGCTCCCGGTCCGAATGGTATACGGCGAAGCTCCGGGCGTGGTTTCCGGCTCGGTTTCGATGCACAATAAAGAGCAAGCCAGGCTTAGGGATAGTTCTAGTGAAGCTCAAAGACTATTATTGCATGAAACGAGGTCGGAGATGTCACGGCCGAGAGTTAATGGTCGGGAGGTTCATTGGGGTATTTCGTCGAGCAGTTAGTACGCATGGAGGAAAATGGAACCCCGGTGAGGATACTGACATGCTCCGGGATCGACGACGGCAATGGCGACCTTGGTGGTGATGAGCGAAGTCCGCTGGAGGTTTGGGGTGGTCGGTTGTCCGTCCGTTTCGTCTGTAGTCCCCAAAAAAATCTCCTTTCTCTCCCATGGCCGAGCTCGGTTTTAACCGAGAATCTCGCCGGTTTTCGTGGCCGACCGCCCGCCGCGGCACGTCCACCACCTCTGCCAAATGAGCATGGGCCTCTGTGCTCCTGTCCCCCACGCTCGCTCGCCTTTTGCTTTAGAAAACTGCACGCCCCCATCTCCCCCTGTTTTTTTGTTCTTCCCACGCTCGGCCAAGTGGTCTGCAACAATGTTGTAGACCCGGTCGGACCGGGTCGGGTCGGGTCGGGCCTGACCCGATCGGCCCGGTTAGGCCAAATCGCCCAAATTGGGCCCCAAATTGACCTCTTTTTATGAAATTTATGGCAAAATCGGATTCCTTGACATGTTTTCTATCAAATATGGGTATTTTCGTGAATAAATTGATTGAAATTTTATGAAAACCCCAAATCCCCCCTAGGATCCGAAAATGAATTTTGGCTAATCAAAGATCTAAACGATCGAATTAGTCAAAATTGAGCCCACCAATGGATTCAGCATGATGAAAACTATTGGGTAGAGGTGTTTAATTTTAATGGGTGTGCCCATGTGAAGTTGAATTTCAAAAATTGTGAAACCGGGGACTAAATTGAAAGATTTTTATGCAATTAAGCCCTTTTGGCTAAAATTGATCAAATTGGATGGCAAATTGACCCAATTGCATTTCAAAACTTTAGAGTCCAATGTCATAGCTTATAAAAACCAAGAATTGAAAATTAAAAGACTCGAAAAGGATTTTTTAGGCTCGTTTCGGTTTTAGGTTTGTGAAGGAACCCCATGAATCGATCCAAATTTCCCTGATAAAAAGTGAAAATATTAAAGGGGAAATTAAAATAAAATTACTGAATATTTTTGTGTAATTTTCTGACCACGGATGGTATTTTTTTGGATTTTTTGGGTATTTTAATAATTAAATAAATTCCAAAAAATATTAAAAAAAATTCAAAATATACTTTTTGTTCAAAATTGGTTCCTAAGGCTAGGCTAAGGCTTCCAAAGTTGATTTTGCAATTTTTTGACCTTTTTTGCTATTTTTAATTAATTTTAAAGAGTAAAAATCACAATGATAGATGGTCAAAAATCAGGTGTCAACAGCTGCCCCTCTTTGAGAGTGAGTTCATCAGAGGTTGCTTTCAAAGACAAAATGACACATGAATCTTAACCGACTCGACTGGGGAAAAGAAATGCTATGACATCGGACCCTTAAGTCTTTTGATGAATGCTTAAATTAATCACCGGTTTAATCTTGCAATTCGAGCGTGGGCCTGAGGGAGAGCGGCTTACCTGAAGTCTGCCCATTGGATCCTGCGCATGCGGAGTTTGAGGTTTTATCATTGCGCTATCAAGGTGCCGATTTTGTTTTTATTATATAGGCCCTCGTAGCTTCTGACACACTATCCCACGCTTTATTCCTCGAAAACCTTTCCCGGCTACAGACGGGAAACACTCACGGAAAGATTTATCGAGCACCCCATGTTTTGGGGATCCCATGACGCTGACTAGCGGTGACAGAGGGGATATTTTTGGTTTGAAAGGAGATTCCATGGCGCTGACTAGCGGGGCTAGAGGGGATTTCTCAAGTTATAAAGAGGATCCCATGGCGCTGACTAGCGGGGCCAGAGGGGATTTCTCAGGTTTTAAAGAGGGTTCCCAAGATGGAGGTTTTCCACGTCCGATGGGATTACCTGTTTTTCTGAGAAGGAGTCCCGAGTCGGAGGTTTTCTACGTCCGGCGGGACAGTTTGATCTTTTGAAAAGGTTCCCAGGACAAGGGTTCTCTAAGTCCAATGGGATTTTCTGATTTTTGAAAAGGGGTATCATGACGAGGGTTCTCCACGTCCGATGAGACTGCCTAATTTTGAAAAGGGGTCTCATGACGAGGTTTCTCCACGTCTGATTAGACTGCCTAATTTTGAAAAGGGGTTTCATGACGAGGTTTCTCCACGTTCGATGAGACTGCCTAAATTTGAAAAGGGGTCTCATGACGAGGTTTCTCCACGTCCGATGAGACTGCCTAAATTTGAATAGGGTTCTCATGACGAGGCTTCTCCGCGACCGACGAGACTGCCTAAATTTTGAAAAGGGGTCTCATGACGGGGTTTCTCCACGTCCGATGAGACTGCCTAATTTTTGAAAAGGGGTCTCATGACGAGGTTTCTCCACGTCCGATGAGACTGCCTAAATTTTGAAAAGGGGTCTCATGACGAGGTTTCTCCATGTCCGATGAGACTGCCTAATTTTTGAAAAGGGGTCTCATGACGAGGTTTCTCCACGTCCGATGAGACTGCCTAAATTTTGAAAAGGGGTCTCATGACGAGGTTTCTCCAAGTCCGATGAGACTGCCTAAATTTGAAAAGGGGTCTCATGACGAGGTTTCTCCACGTCCGATGAGACTGCCTAAATTTGAAAAGGGGTCCTAGGACGAGGGTTCTCCACGTCATGCTAGGACTGCCTGATTTTTTGAAAAGGGGTCTCATGACGAGGTTTTTCCACGTCCGATGAGACTGCCTAAATTTTGGAAAGGGGTCCTAGGACGAGGGTTCTCCACGTCATGTTAGGACTGCTTGATTTTTTGAAAAGGGGTCTCATGACGAGGTTTCTCCACGTCCGATGAGACTGCCTAAATTTTGAAAAGGGGTCTCATGACGAGGGTTCTCCACGTCCGATGAGACGACCTGAATTTTGAAAAAGGGTATCATGACGAGGTTTCTCCACGCCCGATGAAACTGCCTGAATTTTGAAAAGGGGTGTCATGACGAGGTTTTTCCACGTCCGATGAGACTGCCTAAATTTTGGAAAGGGGTCTCATGACGAGGGTTCTCCACGTCCGATGAGACGACCTGAATTTTGAAAATGGGTCTCATGACGAGGTTTCTCCACGCCCGATGAGACTGCCTGAATTTTGAAAATGGATCCTAGAACGAGGGTTCTCCACGTCATGCTAGGACTGATTGATATTTTTTAAAAGAGGTCCTAGGACGAGGGTTCTCCACTTCATGCTAGGACTGCTTGATTCTTGAAAAAGGGTCCCGGGACGAGGGTTCTCCACGTCATGCTAGGACTGATTGATATTTTCGAAAAGAAGTCCTAGGACGAGGGTTCTCCACGTCATGCTAGGACTGGTTAATCTTTTGAAAAGGTTTCCCAAGACTGAGGTTTTCCACGTCCAATGGGATTACCTATTTTTTAAATAGGGTTTTCCCATGATGGAGGTTTTCCACGTCCGATGGGATGTTTTTGACTTCTTTTGAAAAAGGGTTCTATCCTCCCCCTTCTTTTGAAAGATCCCGGAATTTGTCGGGAATTCAGTTTTGAAGCAGTGAAGGATTTTATTTTGACAAAGCTTCACTTGGGTCTGTTGAGGTGACATTCTGGGAGTTGGGTTCTCCAGGTATCTTGCAGAAAGTTAAACCTGTGTGCTCCACTCCACGGAGCAAATGTTTTTCTGGGATTTGGGATTTCCAAGAATCCTGCAGAAAGTTTAAACATGCGTGCTCCTTTCATTAGAGCGAGACATTCTTCTGGGTATTTGGGGTCTCCAATGGATCCTACAGAAGTTTGAGCCTGAAAGATTTTTCTTCACCAAGAAAACGTTAGTAATCTTTGGGAAGACCACGGCTGTCCATTTGACAAAAACCGTATGACTTAAGTTTTAATCGTGAAATGTGCATTTTGATGCTGGAGGTTATCCAAAGCATTCTTGCAGCATGCAAATGTGATCATAAATCCCTTGCACGGAAAATCTAGATCAACAGTTTGAAAATTCCAAAAAGAGTTTGTTCAAAACATCAATTGGAATATTTCTCGACAAGGAGGTCTTCTCACCTGTTTTGAGATAGTGGTTTTTATAGGGGATGCACTCAATTCCCTACTTACCTGTGCCTAGGTTTTAGGCTCATTCGCAGCGCATACATTTTGATCGGTCGGGAGGTCTTCCACGGGACCGTAATGTTGGGCTTGGTTATTGATCTTCAAGGGGGACTCACTTTTGAGTCAAGGTCATTGAATGAAATTTTTCACCATCTGCTTCGGGTTTACAAGTCAAGAACCCTGCAAAATGAGAAAGAAATAGTCTTGCTCGTACTTCTTCGAGCTAAGCTATATGTTAACCCAAGTGTCTTAGTCAGAGAAGACTGTTTCAGGGTTATGATGTTGGTAGGATTGGGGACCGAAAAAGGCTTGTTTTTGGCCCAGAATTTATGAGGGGATTGACATTGGTGATCATTGCAAATTTGCCACCTGTCTTTTCCATTTTGTATCTTCAATTTTTGAGGTGCACGACCGCTTTTGAGGTGTGCACAAGTTTTTAGAGAGCGTCTTTGGCCGCATTAAGAGACTGACAACTCTGTCTGCGTCTTTGTCCGCGCTTGACACCTTTTGAGGAGTAGTCTTTTGAATCTGACTCCTTTTGAATTTTTCCCTCCCCTTTTCAGACGTGTTCCATTGGGGATCAATGCAGATTGTTCATTCAAGCATCGGCCTTGCTTTTACCAGGCACTTCGCTTTTTCTTGATGTTGTGGATTTTTCTCATCATCTTTTCCTTTTCATTTTTCTTTTGAAATCCCGCTTTTTCTCATCTTCGGGAGATCGTGTTAGACATGTGACCAAAGGTCTAACAACTTTAAGCATTAACTTAGGAATTTCTTCGCAAACCCTAAGTCTTGAACTCTTCCGTTTCTGAAGTGATGATGCATCCGTCTTGGAATGTGCAATGATCACCAACGGGTTTATGAAATGAATTTGCAGGCTCAACTTGGCTATGCAAAGGATATGGTGTGTGGGATAGAGAAATGAATGCTTCTCGTCATCCTATGGCACTTGGATTACCATACAAACAACACACAAAGATTGACGTTAGTTCGAGCAAGAAAATTTCTAACCATTTTCTCCTGATGCTGCTGGACTTACTTCCATTTTTGGCCCCGATGTGGGGTGGTTCTTGACAGGGTTGAAAGTGAAAACCGCCGTTCAAAGGGGTTGTCAATAGTCACCTGTAGTGTTTGGGGATATGAAACGAATGCCTCCGTCGTCCCAATCCATGTAATTACTGCGAATGATCCCTACTTCTGTAGGTCCAGATTTTGCTATCTGATTCGCTCCACTCTTCTCTCAAGTGTGTGTAGGACGTGTTTAGATTAGGCTTTGCCTCTCGTCTTTTGAGAAAACGTCCTTTTGAAAGTTTTGAACAACTTTTGATTGGAAAAATCTTTCATTTTCTCCAAAAATTTTACCCGTCAATGGGGTTTTGTGGTGCACATGCATGTTCCATTCATGTTTAGACAACCTCCTGTTTTAAAACATGAATGTCAATGAAGTGAGGATTCTATGTCTTTTCTAGACATCAGATTATGAAAGCTTTTTTTTTTCATCTTCAATGAATTGAGGAAAGGGATACTTACCTGTCCGCCGCGGCTGGAAATCCCTAAAAATGTAGAAGAAACATGTCGTTGTATGTTCACGAATTTTTCAAAAATCGGAACGATACATCTTACCCTTGGTCATGTGCTCCGACAAGTATGCAAGGGTTGTAAAAATCCTATTTTGCCCCGTTGGCGAACCCCTGTCAAGGACGGGAGTTAGGTGTCAGTTTGTATTCCCAAAATTCAAGATAAATTGGAACGATACCGCTCTACTCCTGCTTTGTGTTTTCATTTGAACACAAATTTGCGGTTTGCAGAAGTTGTCCATCTATCTTGTGACCATGATCTCTCCTTTTGGTTAGCGATGAATCATTCTCAAGGACTTGCATTGGAGGAGATCCATTCATGCTTTTGGATGCATTCCCACGCCAATCTTCAAAGTTCAATCAAAGACCACTTCTTGGAGTCATGGCTTCCAAAGTTGATAATTCTATTCGCCTCCTTGTCGGCGAATTCCTTTCTTTTGCGGCTTTTTGGCGCCAACAATTTTCTGTACATCTTGACGGCGAATCCATGTCAACAATAAACATCAAGTGTCAGTTCGTGTTTCGAAATTCAAGACAAATCGAAACGATACTGCTTTACTCTCGCTTCGCGCCTCCATTTGAACGCAAATGTAAGGCTTGTTGAAGTCGGCCATCTAGCTCGTGGCCATGATCTACCCGTCTGGTTGGCAACGAATCCTTCTTTAGGATTTGAACCGGATGAGATCAATTTGTGCTTTTGGACGTATTCTAACGCCATTTTGCGGGGTTCCATTTCCTGGCAGCTTGCCCCCTACAACGGATATTTCTTTTCGCTTCCACGTTGGGGGAGATCCTTTCTTTTGTGGTTTTTTCGTGCCACCAATTTTCTGCCAAATGAGAACAAACTCATGTTAAGCATGGGATCTTTGGGAGATCAATTTGGAACGATACAAAGTTACCGTTCACCCAGGTTTGTATCCTGGGGTTTACTTCCGATGAGGACGACTCTGTCATTGCGTCCATGGATTTTGCCAGAGAAGAAATGTCCTTCCTTTGTCCGGCGCACAAATGATTCACTTGCCCCGGTTAGACGTGGTTCATCATGGCTAGGTGATGCCTGCCCCAGCTAAATTCATTCCTGCGTTTTACTATAATCTCCATCCTCTTTGGGGATGTCTTCCCTCTTGGGATTCCTGATGACGCCTTACTGACGTATTCCTTTCCTTCGTCGATTATTGACGCTTCTCATTTGATGTGGATGATGGATGCTGCTTCATCTCGTCTGTATTTGTGGGTGTTGTTCGTGAGACGATCCTCAATCACGTCGACAACTGCTTTGCCCCAGTTGGGCGGTGTTCATCTTGGCAGCGTGCCTTGGCATTCCCATGCTCCTGGACGATTTTCAATCCGATTTGAAGACATTCATGCACGTGCATATGAAGAGACAAGTGTGGGGATTTATCTGGCTTCATTTGAAATTTCAGGAAGGAGGTACTCCCTTCGAGACTTCGTCCTTCCAACATTTGAAGGAGCAGTGTTTTCCAAGTATTTTGCCCCAGTGAGGCTTGTCTTGGTGTTTGTCATCTCTGGGTTTGATAACCCTGGTTCGATGCACTTTCATGGGGGATCGTGAGAATTTGCCCCCGGCTTGGGTCCTCGAAGCAGGTGGGGGAGCCCGCTCTCATGAATTTTTGTCGATTCTGGTCATCTATCTCGATTGCCAGATTCTTCGATTATTTTTTCTCTGTCCCTAGACAGCTTGACAATCTGGGGATTTGTCATGTGGCGGTTTGGTGATTCTCTCGATCACAGTCGCCATTTGAGATGTTCGATGTTCCCCTATTGAAAAGAAGAAATCTCATGAGTAAATGGCATGTATAATTGACTATTGGAGTCGATACAATTTACCCTTGAAATTTATCCTGCGGGAACCGGCTTTTCTCCCTTTGGGTTCTCTGTATGCAGGATATGTGCATGATATGCATGATGCATGTTATGTGTGCCAGCAACGAAACATGAGTTCGTGCTTTTCACTCTATTCAGAGAAAGCATTTTTATCAGATATGTTAATCTGGAAAACTTGAAATTTTCTTTTCAAGCGCTCTTTTCACAGAGATTTCTAAATGATGATAAACTTCTTCAAGTTTTCTCAAAGGTTTTGTTCACAAATTGAGCTATTAGAATGCTCTTAAAAATATTTAGCCAAAGTGCATGTCTGAGATGCCATGAAAAGGGGTACTCCCTGTTTGTCATTTGAAGGCATTGCTTCTTGGGCCCTTTGCTTCTGTTCCCAACCTGAAAGGAAAAAGAAATGAAACATTATTCTCATATCAAGAAAATAATCATTTTGGAACGATACGTCCTTTTACCAGAATCGATGGCTCCGTATCGTTCTCCTTCTCATTTAGAAGGGTTTGATGTGTTTTGTCTTTGATTGATTATTCCACTTCATCATGATTCATGGGTGATAACTGCTTCAGGGACTTCCCCTACGTATCCCCATGGTGAATTCGGCATATCCTACATTCGGTACCCTTTCTGGGTAGAGAGTGATTTGCCCCCAGCAACTGGATGCGTTGTCTGGGGCTGACTGATTTAGTCGTAGGCAATTTGATCCTGCCGCATTGACACATTCACGCTATTTGACATCCGCGAGAATGGGTTTACTCGTGATTGGGTACTTCAACAACCTTTTCATCTTGTAGGGAAGGCAAGTTCCCCTTCGTTGGTCTTCGACCATCTTATCCTGTTTTTCACCTGAGAGGAAAATATAGGAAATATTATGCCGGTATCTAATTGAAAATCAATTAGGAACGACACGTCTTTACACTTGATCCGGCTGCCCCGGTCAGGTGGCGTCTGCCCTAGTTGAGCGGGATATGCCCCAGTCGACTGCTTTGATCCTTTCACAATTTTTACGGTTCCCTTTTCAATTAGGGGATATCTGCCGTTCGGAGCTTGCTGTCTCTTTTCATCTTGGCGGGCTTTGCCCAGTATGTCGTCTTAGTGAGAAGTTGACTCCTTTGTCTATCTTCAAACATCCATCCTAGTGGCTCGAGTTGTCGACTAG
This sequence comes from Rhodomyrtus psidioides, assembly GCA_021437785.1. NCBI lineage: Eukaryota > Viridiplantae > Streptophyta > Magnoliopsida > Myrtales > Myrtaceae > Rhodomyrtus > Rhodomyrtus psidioides. Next base: position 9,965,685 of record JAILYB010000007.1, on the reverse strand, counting down.
CTTCGATATTCTTGAAGGACCACTCCTGAGGATCAATAAAACACAATCAACAAATTTTCAAATTTAAAGAGATTAGATTACAGCTAATTCTCTTCCGCATGTGGCTTCTTTGATTGCATGCTGCTCCACGTCTTGAAAGATGGCAAAATGTCCTCATCAGTTGACTCTCTACGGTGGTCAAGCGCTTTTCTATGCCATCCTGGTCCATTTTAACTTGTGACTGATTCTTCACACAAGTCCTCGGATTTTGATTCTGGAAATTACCTGTTCGAATGACAGGAATATGTCAGAAAGGGAAGTAAAGCATAAATCCTTTCAATTTTATGCTTTCTTGAGATTAACGAAGATAAGGACTTTTACACAAGCCTTAACCTCATGTGGAAAATTCTTATCAATGTTTTTCAAGAGAAAACATAAAACTAAAAGGAGCGTAATCCATGGTTATCACTTTTGGCCAATCCCCAGAAAATCTGTGGAATGTCCAAGAAGATAAAAATGCAATTTCGATGTGTCCTATATTCGGTGGGAAATAGGACATCCAAATTGAGATGATTTCCCGAAGGTAATTTGGATATCATGTCTCCTCTTGAATTCAGGAAACATGGACGACTTTAGTTAATTACCAAGGATTACCAAGGATGCATGCTATAAACCGGTTCAATTCCATGTCCGGCGTACCATGAAATGAATGTTAGATTCTCGTACTTGGGTTAGACATGCCAAGTGTGAGTTCTAACGAAAATTTCATCTGGGTAAGACATGTAATTGAACCGAACAATTCGAATGGTTGAGAGAAATTCCAGTGCCGCATTCCAATGTCAAGACACTTAGACAAGACTTAGGGATCGGGGTGTAAAAGATAGATGGGAGGCCCACAGACGGGTGCTCCTTACAGACTCGATGATCCTGATAAAAGAAAAGGGACGATTGGAATGTAGCCCTTAAGAACCTAAGGAGATGCCCCAAGTCGGGTCTTTAGAGGACGGCACTTGGTGTCTTCGGTTCGGCTATTTCGGGTCTTCATTTTCATCAGATGCCCTTTTGATAATGTCCGGTAGGTGTCTCGAATTTGCTGTTATCGCCTGTCCTTCAACTTCCGGTATGATTACTGGATCATTCCTTGGACAGCTCGAAAAAGGTAAACTCCGTTGAATGTCCCGACAGTCCGACGGCGGATGACGCGTCGCTCATACTTGAATACGTCTGGGATGTGGGACCGACTTGGAGAGATCATCTCTACTCTGTCCATACTATATAATGGAATTGAACTCAACCCTCGGATTTGATGAATGCAGCATGTTGTGCAAAATAAAAAAGGCTGCAAGTGAATTTAAATAGAAACGGCAGGACCTTACCATGAGAGGTACCCAATGATTTTTGGTTTTAGGTATACCAACCATCCATATACATGCGCATGAGACAAGTGATGCTTGACTCTAGAAAAAAAATGACTTAGGTGAGGAACCTAGAGGCTTCCCTCTATCCGAGTCGATAAATTCGTCCATGAGCGCAATCCACAACAAATGGATAAAAGTCTCGACTTGGATAGTGCGTGGGATCGAATATGGTCGACCCCAGCGCAATCCACGCTAGAGCGTTGCATATCGATCCCTGATCTATGGCTACCTGAAAAGGTGATTTCGCGGCCAGGGTATGGGCGCTTTGTGCAAAGTGTCGTGATTCTCAAATATGCAGTGAATCATGCGCAACAATTTATATATCAATCAACGCTTCAAATCATCCATATAACATACATTCCTACGCCCATCCTGCATAAGACAATGTTAATCACAGACTACACCCCTTATCACTCCAATCTGCAAAAACATATAACACCTATCGTGAGCGGACTTCCCTCACCTTCAAGAGCGCCTGCAGGGTTAGAAAAATCACTCAACGCTTTAATTACGGCCTAAGTTCCCTTGAGGTCCAGAACCCGGTGTTCTAGAACCACGTCCCCAGCGGAGTCGCCAGCTGTCGCGACCCGTCCGAAATTTTCCCCCGATCCGGCGGTGCGAGGGGATTGGACTTCGTTGGTGTGACGGGCGAATGGATTACCGATCGCGGCCCCCACTCTGAAATGTGGATCGCGGGCCTTTGATCGGCGTGGGCCCTCCCAGGCCCATACCAAATCGCAGCGGGAGTGTCTTTTGAGGGATTCGACGATAAGAGTCGATCGCTTTCGACCTTAGTGTGGTCGTGATGGCATGTGCAACTTGTGCATGCATTTGGAGTCGCCACCGGTCTTTCTTGGAGGGTAGACCGGAAACCATACTGACGGATTAGGAGAGCTCGATCAGTTCAGCGGAACCAGAGATTTTGGGTTCAGGGACTTGGTTACGTCGGTGTCATTACCAACGCCCTTTCGGTACCTAACGCGAGTGATTTTCCTGGCTAAGAGTTCATGCAGGCGCAATTTTGGGTGAGATGGGTATGAGTCAGGGTTTCATGCAGATTGGAAGACTGGTCCTATCAACTCACAGTCAATATAATGAAAGCGCATGTCAAGTGCATAAATAAATCATGTCAACGCACATCAATTTCATATCATTGGCCTCCTAGTATAGCCATAAGGGCTTAGGGAATATGTGATTTAAGACTGGGGATAAAATGGGAAGATTCGGGGACAATTAGCCCGAAGGGCAAAATTGTCATTTTTGGAGGGTTTGGATGCCGAATTACCCAAAATATTCCATGGCCAGTTGTTTGTGGCCATTTCCCATTTTTGAGAATTTTTTGGAGTTTCTTGATTTTTCTTCAATTTTTGGAAGACGATTCGCCCAAAGTGCGAAATCGTCATTTTAAGAGGGGTCGGGGTTTAAAACACCCGGGATGAGACTTGGCCAGTTGTTTGTGGCCATTTCCTATTTTTGGGATTTTCCTGGAATTTTTGGATTTTTTTTGGAAGACGGTTTGCCGGAAGGGCAAAACCGTCATTTTTGAAAAGATCGGGGGTCAAATGACCCGAAACAGGTTGTGGCTAGTTGAATGTGGCCATTTCCTATTTTCTGGAATTTTCTAGAATTTTTCTGAATTTTCCGAATTTTTTGAATATTTTATGATTTTCTATTTTTTATTGATTTTTTTGATTTTTTTGATTTTTTATTTTTTTATGAATTTTTTAATATTTAAAAATATTTTCCGGGCCGGGTCAGACCCGGCCCACGCCTCTCGGGCGCCCGGCCCGACCCTAGGGATCGACACCGGCCTAAAACGACATCGTTTTATATTTTTAATCCTTTTTTCCATTTTTTTGACATATTTTTTTATTTTTTATCTATGTTATTTAATTATCCGAAAATTCCCCGGATCCGATGGTTCTCATTGGGCCACGTGGCCTCATCCTGTGCGTCCGATCTTCCGCTAGATCGGACGATCCACAGAGAGCCACATGGCTCAACCAAAACCATCGGATCAAAAAATTAATTTCTTTTTCTCTTTTTTAGAAAACCTCTGAATCGGACGCTCCACACTGAGCCACGTGGCCACCTTCGGTGCATCCGATCTAGCACTAGATCGGACGTCTCTCAGAGTGCCACTTGGCGCGATGTCGTCCGCCGGATTGATTTCTAATTAATAATCCGAAAATCAATTATTATTTCCCAAAATTTTGAGATCGTGACACGTGTCACGATCGGGACCGTTGATTTTGTTTATTCGCCGCGGCCCCCACCCTGGCTGACGTGGCGCCTACGTGGCGTGCCACGTCAGCCGTTGACCGGTTGACTGACCTTCGGCCGCCGGAGAAGATGACCGGCGACTCGCCGGAACAGTAATTATTCCGGCGAAGTCGCCGGAAAACATGAACCGGCCCCGAAACCTCAGATTTTTCGCTCCCTTTTTCAGCATTCTACTCCCTAAGCCAGCAGCATCAACATACAACAAAGATAATGGCCATGAACACGTCGGAACAGCCTCGAACGGGCGGCCACCGAACCGGCGCCGGCGAGGTGATTTGCAAAATTTTTTTAACGTTCGACCTCGATTCCAATCATTCACAGAGTATTCAACTAAGGTCTAGAGACTTACCTGAACCCCTTTAAGGGTCGGCGACCGCTCGAAATCCCCCCTCGAGCTCCCGGTCCGAATGGTATACGGCGAAGCTCCAGGCGTGGTTTCCGGCTCGGTTTCGATGCACAATAAAGAGCAAGCCAGGCTTAGGGATAGTTCTAGTGAAGCTCAAAGACTATTATTGCATGAAACGAGGTCGGAGATGTCACGGCCGAGAGTTAATGGTCGGGAGGTTCATTGGGGTATTTCGTCGAGCAGTTAGTACGCATGGAGGAAAATGGAACCCCGGTGAGGATACTGACCTGCTCCGGGATCAACGACGGCAATGGCGACCTTGGTGGTGATGAGCGAAGTCCGCTGGAGGTTTGGGGTGGTCGGTTGTCCGTCCGTTTCGTCCGAAGTCCCCAAAAAAATCTCCTTTCTCTCCCATGGCCGAGCTCGGTTTTAACCGAGAATCTCGCCGGTTTTCGTGGCCGACCGCCCGCCTCGGCACGTCCACCACCTCTGCCAAATGAGCATGGGCCTCTGTGCTCCTGTCCCCCACGCTCGCTCGCCTTTTGCTTTAGAAAACTGCACGCCCCCATCTCCCCCTGTTTTTTTGTTCTTCCCACGCTCGGCCAAGTGGTCTGCAACAATGTTGCAGACCCGGTCGGACCGGGTCGGGTCGGGCCTGACCCGATCGGCCCGGTTAGGCCAAATCGCCCAAATTGGGCCCCAAATTGACCTCTTTTTATGAAATTTATGGCAAAATCGGTTTTCTTGACATGTTTTCTATCAAATATGGGTATTTTCGTGAATAAATTGATTGAAATTTTATGAAAACCCCAAATCCCCCCTAGGATCCGAAAATGAATTTTGGCTAATCAAAGAACTAAACGATCGAATTAGTCAAAATTGAGCCCACCAATGGATTCAGCATGATGAAAACTATTGGGTAGAGGTGTTTAATTTTAATGGGTGTGCCCGTGTGAAGTTGAATTTCAAAAATTGTGAAACCGGGGACTAAATTGAAAGATTTTTATGCAATTAAGCCCTTTTGGCTAAAATTGATCAAATTGGATGGCAAATTGACCCAATTGCATTTCAAAACTTTAGAGACCAATGTCATAGCTTATAAAAACCAAGAATTGAAAATTAAAAGACTCGAAAAGGATTTTTTAGGCTCGTTTCGGTTTTAGGTTTGTGAAGGAACCCCATGAATCGATCCAAATTTCCCTGATAAAAAGTGAAAATATTAAAGGGGAAATTAAAATAAAATTACTGAATATTTTTGTGTAATTTTCTGACCACGGATGGTATTTTTTCGGATATTTTGGGTATTTTAATAATTAAATAAATTCCAAAAATATTAAAAAAAATTCAAAATATACTTTTTGTTCAAAATTGGTTTCTAAGGCTAGGCTAAGGCTTCCAAAGTTGATTTTGCAATTTTTTGACCTTTTTTGCTATTTTTAATTAATTTTAAAGAGTAAAAATCACAATGATAGATGGTCAAAAATCAGGTGTCAACAGCACTTTAGACCTCAAGCGTCCTAGACTTGAATAGGCTATTCTGTCAAGTGTAAAATAAGCAAACATTATGATGCCTTTTCATGCATACTCACTTGTATTGAATATTACTTTGGACACATGTGCATGAGTGTGGACATGTTTTACACATCGTCAAAGATTACGCTTATTTTAATTTCATGAATTCTTTTGGAGAATGATTAAAAGAACTGCCCACATGAGACTAAGGCTAACAAGGTAGTCCTTTTTCTCGTTCACCAATAGAAAACATGCAATTAGAAAAATCAAGTATTTCCTTTTGTCAATACTGAAGAAATATTCACTGGTATTCCTTTTAAAAACAGGTATACTCTAATCATGGAATTACTAACGCATCGTTTTCGCACTCGACTTAAGACAAGAATAGAACAACAGGAGTTGACCCCACGAGTAGGCATGCTGGAAACTCAGATGACTGCTATGGTAACTATGAACGCAATGCTGGAAGCCTCCCACGCCAGACAGGTAGTGGCTCCTAACCAAAACAACTCAAGCCCATCCTTCGCGCCCGATATGGCTGATAAAGAAACGGTAGAAGATACCCAACATACAGAGGAAGATGTCCGTATGCCGAACATCCAGTCACAGCAAAAGGCACCCCCTGTTGTCATTAACCTCGAGAAGGATGAAAGGGGAAGCAGATCGTGAAAACTGAAGCAGAGGCTAAAAGAATAGCCAAGATCGAAGAATATTTAAGCAGCCAGGGTTATGAGCTGGCCCATTTTGACAAGATATCTCCTTTCGCCAAGGTGGAAACCCCTCCTGATTACAAGGAGCCAGACTTCGTGAGGAAATATTATGGGATAGGCTGTCCCCGCGCTCACCTCAAATATTACCTACGTAAGATGGCGCAAAATTTAGACTACGTTCCGCTGCTAATGAACACGTTCCAGGAAAGTCTAGCTGGCGCCGCCCTGGCTTGGTTCATCGAGTTGGACCTGGATGACTATGATTGGTGGGAAGATCTTGTAGAAGATTTCCTCAGGCAGTATAAGTTCAACACAACTACGGCCACGACGAGAGAAGACCTGCTACGAACCTCAAAAGCAATGGGTGAAATGATCAGAACATATGCCCAGAGGTGGCGAGCTTTGGCAACCCAAGTAAAATCGTCAATCCCAGATTGAACACCTCAGGATCGTCGACGGATTGAACACCTCAGGATGTCAAACCTTTACACATTTGATAAAGGTGGTCGAAAGGCTCGAGTGGGCCTTAAGAGAAAGGAGACCGCATGAAATTTCTACCAGAAAGCAATACCCCATGAGAAAGGAGAGAGCGGCTGGGCTTGACATAGCCTTCATACCAGACCCCCATAAACCCAAGGTGCTTAACAACTCTAATCAGACCAAGGGAGGATCGTCGTGGTCGGCGCCAAAAGGGCAAGAGCCTAGAAAGAGGCAACAACAAAAGCAGTTCTCTCAGCTCCCAAGGCCTTTATCCAAGCTGCTCCCAATGCTGCTAGAACAACACTTGGTGGCGAAGGAACCACCTAGGGCAAATCCTGTTAAATATCCTGGCGTTGAGGAAAGCCAGACCTGTGTCTATCACATGGTCGAAAGGGGACACAATATTGATAATTGTTATATCCTTAAGCTGAAAGTGCAATCTTTGATCGACAGTCAGATTTTGAAGTTCGATAACATGGCAAAGAATTTACAAGAGAACCCACTCCCTAACCACCAAGCAGTAGGGGCAATATTCACTGACGAGGAGGAGAACCACCTTGAGCTGAAGGTGGATATACCTAAGCTGACCAACATTTTGGCGGTCGCTTCGCTATATCCAAAAGAAGGGGAGGTCTATGCTGACATGAAGAAATTGTGTACCACTAAGATGATGAGCTTGGGGATAATGTCGAATGTTACCGATGAAAGATTCGAAGGGGTCGAGACCTCTATAAGCTTGGAAGGGAGCCACTTTGTGATTAAAACTGAACATGGAAACATGTGGAGTATCCCACACGAGAGTCTAGTAGGCGATCTTGGGCTGATCATCGAGCCAGAAGAAGAACTTGACGAGGACGAACTAGAAGCTAGCAGGCGAAGTTTAACAGATCGCAGATTCATGGCTAACGCACTAGAAATGGGAGAAATCATAGACAACCTAGGTGAAGATTCTGGGGGATACAACTTGAAGGTGAAATATTCTGCTCCTCCTAGTTTTTATCAGAGAATAGAAGATATCATACTAGACGGATGGGGGGTATGGATGATCCCGTTCAATCAGAGATCCAGAAAGACGTGGAAAAGCCTTTCACGAAAGAACTTGAATCATCGCTTGACCAGATGATAGATGCCAAGCTTAACGTAGAGTAGTATGTCGAAATGAAGAGATCGGAGGATCAGCGGCAAGACTCAGTTGAACTATTCAAGAGAATGATAGGGTACCTAAAATTTGCGATATCAATAGAACTAAGTAACAATGACGGGCATCGTCAACCGGAAAACGGAATCTTCTCAAAAGACGACACTGTGTCGATGATTGAAGCCGCTACGACTGTGGTGATTAAACTGGAAGAGCTTGACAGCTTGAGTGAGGTAGAAAATTGTCTGATCAAACCTGTTGTGATTTGACTGCCAAAAGAGGAAGCGGACGATACACCTGAACCAGAGGCATCTTGCCCGACGACAATAACTATAAAAGTCCCTTCGGTAAAAGAGTACGATCCTAAGGCAGTCCACTAGGACTATGGCATAGAGGAAGTAGATGCGGTAACGAGGTCTGGACGATTTTACGCCCCTAGAGAAGGCGAATCTGAAAAGAAAGAAGTTTCGAAGGAAGACGCGGAAAAACTCATGTCCATTATCAAAACCAATGAGTTTGAAGTGATAGAGCAGTTAAGGAAGATGCCGGCCCAAATATCTCTATTGGATTTATTCATCAACTCAGAGAAGCATAAAAATGCACTGTTGAAGATACTGAACGAGGTGCATGTCCTTGAAACTATTAATGATGTGCAGTTAGGGGACTTTGTAGAGGCAATCCTTCTGAAAGATCAATTGAGCTTCTCAGATGAAGACTTCCCATGAAAGGGAGAGGACACAACAAGGCCTTATACGTTACAGCACAGTGTAATGAAAAAAGAATAACACACGTATTAATTGACAACGGATCCACTTTCAGCATTTTCCCTTTAGCCACCTTAAAGAGTTTAGGCATCAAAGAAGAGACGGTCAAAACCTCCAAAACAGCCGTGAGAGCTTTTGATGGGATGAAGAAGACTGTGGTAGGTGAGATTGAGCTCGACATACTCATCGGCCCAACCAAATTCTATATAAACTTCCAAGTAATGTATTTGCCTAGTGCATTCGGATTCTTGTTGGGAAGACCTTGGATTCATGTAGCATGAGCTATGCCTTCAAGCCTACACCAGAAAGTACGATTCGTAGTGGATGGGAAAGTGATTACCGTGCATGGAGAAGTTGATCTACAAGCATATCAGAGCAGCGCCATTCCCTACATCGAACCCGAAATTAAGTTGGAAGCAAGCTATCATTCCCTAGAGTTGGTGGCACACACTCTCGTGGGGGCAAGATCGAGGACTCCCTATATTTCTGAAGCCAACCTTTTACCGGTAAAGATGCTATTGGCATATGGATACAACCCTGGAGAAGGTCTGGGCAAGTATGGTCAAGGAATGAATACCCCTCTATAGTTGAAATCTAACGAGCATAAGATGGGCTTGGAGTATTAAAAGACCCGCACGGGTGATTCTACCCCTAAGACAACAGGCCGAGGCCGAGGCAAGAGCCGGGGACGCCATGGAAGCCAGAAAAATCAAAAGGATTCATTCATTGGTTCTCCAGCTTGGAAGGGCAAATCTAAGATGTTCAACAGCCCTTTGAACGAGTACTTCAGCAAGAACTCTAGGTGGTTGTCAAAAGAAGATATAACTCCAACAGCAGAACTAGATCTAGCAAACCCTTTCCTAAGAGGCGACTTCGTGAATGTCACCATAGAGTGGCTGGGTGATGAAGCCACTACTTTTGAGTAAAGAAATATCTTCCCTACTCTTAATACTGCATTTAAATTTCATGCATTTCGTTGTACTTTCAATTTTCGTTGTTTGAAATAAATGTATGAAATCGCCTTTGGATCTCCGGCCGTTGGTCCAAACAGCATAGATTGTAATGAGGCCCATTTTGCATTCAATAAAATCGCACAAGTTTTGTTCAGGACATATGGAACCACTAATCCGCCCGATGATGATATTAGTCTTCCACGCAGAAGCTTGAGGCCTGATTTTCCATATGATTCCTAATTTCTAAAAGATTTCTGAGGGACAAGGATGTCTTATGATATGAGGACTAGTTCCATTTACACCTGCACTTATTCTGAAATCTCTTTTGAAAAGATTTTTCACACTCACGCATGACATTTCTATATGAAGTGTAGACTAACCATACTCATGACATTTCAGGCATATCATCTCAAACATACATACCAGATTGTTATGCGATTCGAATCACCTCATTGACTGTTCCTACAATATTGAAGAAGAGGATGATGATGAAGGTTATGCGTCTATCCGCAGAGAATGGAGTGCCTTCGAGGAGTCAATGCCTCCTACTTCAGAAGAATCGGTTGTTATTAACTTGGGTAACACTATAGATATCAAGGAAATCAAGATCGGCGGACATTTATCCCGAGATGAAAGGCTCAGGTTTACAGAATTACTGAGGGAGTATCAGGATGTCTTCGCGTGGTCGTATGCTGACATGCCAGCTTTGGATCCCAGAATTGTGGAACATACATTACCTACAATCCCAGTGTTAAACCTGTCAGGCAAGGCAGCAGACGGATGTAAGCCGAGTTAGAAGACAAAATTAAGGAAGAAGTGATGAAACTTCTCAGGGTGGGCTTTATTGAAGCTATCCCATACTCGGATTGGATTGCAAATATGGTCCCCGTCATGAAAAAGGACGGCAAAGTTCGGATCTGTGTAGATTATCGAGATTTGAATAGAGTGAGCCCGAAAGTCAATTTCCCACTACCTCACATTGAAGTGCTGGTGGATAGTACCGCTGGGTATGAACTATTCTCATTCATGGATGGATTCTCCGGATATAACCAGATCTTCATGAAGCAGGAGGACAAACCGAAGACTCATTTACCACACCCTGGGGAAACTTTTGCTATAAAATTATGCCCTCCGGACTAAAGAACGCTGGTGCTGCCTATCAAAAGGCTATGATCACATTATTCCACGTCATGATCCATAAAGAAATCGAAGTATATGTCGATGACATGATCGCCAAGTCCAGGAAGGGACATGATCACATTCAGGTGTTAAGAAAACTATTTGAGCGACTATGCAAATACAAGTTGAGGTTGAACCCTAACAAATGTGTGTTTGGGGAAAAATCTGGGAAACTTCTCGGGTTCATGGTCAGTAACAAGGGCATTGAGATTGATCCTTCAAAAATTCAAGCTATCCATGATCTAGCAACTCCCTCCACAGTAAAAAAAGTAAGAAGTCTTATTGGGAGATTAAACTATATTACCAGATTCATCAGTCAGTTATCAGATGTGGCTAAACCAATTTTCAGACTACTTAAAAAGGGCGCAAAAGTGACATGGGACGCAGAATGCAGCCAGGCGTTCTAGAAGATCAAGAACTATCTAGTCACTCCACCTGTACTTGTGCCGCCCATCCTAGGTCACCCTTTGACCTTATATTTGACTATACAACAGGAATCCTTGGGAGTCTTACTTGCCCAAACAAGCCTGGTAGATGGTAAGGAAAGATCCATCTATTACTTAAGAAAGAAATTCACCTCGTTTGAAGCAAAGTACATACTTGTTGAAAGGGCTTGCGTAGCAACTGTATGGATACTTCGCAGGTTAAGACAGTATACCCTACATCACCACATTCAGCTGGTAACAGAAAATGACCCTGTCAAGTACCTCATGGAGAAGCCTGCTCTAAATGGGAAGTTAACAAAATGGCAAATGATGTTATCCGAATTTGATATTAGGTGTTCTCCGCAGAAATTAGTAAAAGGAAGGGCCATAGCTGATATGTTGGCAGAAAACTCACAAAGTTGCAAGTCTTCTGGAAAAATAAAGACAAAAGATCAATTTTGAACCTGGCAGAGGATAAGTGGGTTATGTATTTCGATGGCGCTGTTAATCTATCGAGAGCTAGCACTAGGGCAGTATTGATATCCCTCGACGATCAACATTATCCCGTTGCAGCAAAGATGACTTTCCCTTGCACTAACAATATCTCAGAATACGAGGCGTGTATTCTAGGCTTACGGTTAGCCATTTCCATGGGAATACCTAGGCTACAAGTTTATGGGGATTACATGCTCATCATTTTACAGACACAGGGGGAGTGGAAAACAAAGGACGCAAAGCTCATCCCTTATCATGAATATCTTGAAGAGTTGACACTTAAGTTCGAAGAGGTGTCATTTGAATACCTACCAAGATCTCATAACCAATTTGCAGATGCACTAGCCACACTGGCCTCAATGCTGCAAATGACTGGTGGGATAAAAATAGAACTACTAAGGATCGGCATAGTTGAAAAATCGGCCTATTGTATGATGATAGAAGAAGAATTTGACGGAGAGCCGTGGTACTATGACATCAAGAATTATCTCTTAAAGAGAGAGTTCCCTAAAGGATGTCAGGTAGGAGACCGGAAGTACATAGCTAGGATGGCCAGCAAGTTCTTCCTCAGTGGACAAGTTCTGTATAAAAGGTCATTTGAAACCACTCTGTTAAGGTGCGTAGATGCTAAAGAAGCAAATGTTCTCATGAAGGAGATTCATGAAGGTATATATGGGCCCCATATGAACGGCCACCTCCTCGCCCAGAAAATCATGCGGCTCGGATATTATTGGATGATCATCAAATCAGACTGCTGCCAGCATGTCCGGTCGTGCCACTAGTGCCAAATATACGGCGATAAGATTAATGCCCCCCCGAACGAACTACATCAAATGTCCAAAGCCTGGGCCTTTTCTTTGTGGGGAATAGACACGATAGGACCCATCCATCCAACGGCTTCAAATGGTCATTGCTTCATCATGGTAGCGATCGATTACTTCACAAAGTGGATAGAGGCCAATTCTTACAAGAATGTCACCGCAATAAGTGTGGCAAGGTTTATTAAGAGAGACATAATCTCTCGATATGGTACCCCTCAATCGATCATTACAGATAATGGGTCTAACCCAAATAACAAGATTGTCGATGATCTACTGGACTGCTTTGGTGTTCGACATCTTAATTCTTTCCCTTACCGCCCACAGATGAATGGAGCAGTGGAAGCGGCTAACAAGAATATCAAAAAGATCCTGGCTAAGAATGTAGAGAATTATAGGGATTGGCATGAAAGGCTACCTTTCGCCTAGATGGGATATCGAACTTCGATTAGAACTTCTACAGGGGTAACTCCTTATGCTCTAGTATACGAGATGAAAGCTGTCATGCCCATAGAAGTTAAGGTTCCCTCTTTGAGAATCTTATCAGAGGATAAACTCTCCGAGACAGAATACTCCAAAATACAGATATGACAGCATAATTTGATATACGAGAAACGTCTTAGAGTGATCTGTCATGGTCAAGGTTACTAGAAGAGGATGGCCAAGTCAGTTAATCGAAAAGTTAAAGCCAAAAATTTTGAGGTGAATGACCTGGTGGTAAAGAAGACTCTGCCAAATGCTGTCCACCCGGGAGGCAAGTTTACCCCGAATTACGAAGGCCCCTATATTGTCAAGAAGATTCTTACAAGAGGAGCGTTGATTCTTGTAAATTCTGAAGGAGAAGAATTGTGGCACCTTGTAAATTCAGATGCTGTGAAGAAATATTATCCTTGAAATGAAATCAGATATTGATTATGTGGCTTGTCCCGAAATGATCCGAATCACCATGACGGTCATTACATAAGCATATCATGCATCAATGCATACATTAGTATGTGCTCGGTTTTGCAGGTTTCCAAGAAGCAGACTCAAAATCGGATTCATTCAAATGGAACCCTAGACAGAAGAGTCCTCAACATCAAGAACTAGGTGATATGTATCTGTTCCATCAAGGGTTAAATCATCTTTCACTCACAGGAATGTCTATTCTATCCTACATGCAGGAATGCCTGTTGAAGACAGAAGACAACAATGGAGAAACACAATAAAGTCTCTCACTTCCTGTAAGAGCAAGAGAATGAACAGTCACATGCTCGAACTTAGGAATAACCTCATTTTTGAAAAATGAATCCCTGACATTTATTGCACATCTGTCAGAACCGGAGGTTGTCCAAGTATGGTCAAAGTATACATGATGCATCATTGAAATCTCCTGGGGAGTAAAATGCCTGGAGAGAAACAAAGTGATTTTTCCAAAAACGTGGCTTGCTTAGACTATCTAGCAGGGATGATCCTCCAGATGAAAGGCAAGCCTAACCCAAACACGTCCTACATACACTTGAGAGATGAGAGAGGTGTGAGGATAGGAAAGCTGGATCTGAGGATATAAGGGCGGCCCTTCGCATCGATTACATAGATTGAGATGACGGAGGCCTTCATTTCTTTATCCTAAACACTGCAGGTAACCATTGATAACCCTTTGAACGGCGGTTGCATTCTTTACCCCTGTTAAGAACTACCCCACATTGGGGCCAACTGGAGGTAAGTCTAGTAGTATCAGGAGGAAAATGGTTAGAAATGCTCTTGCTCAGACTTGCATCAATTTTCGTGTGTTGCTTGTCATTTTAACTTCTATGGTAATTCAGGTGCTTTAAGATGACAAAAAGCATTCGTTTCTCTATCCTATATACTTTTACCCTTTGCACAACCCAGTTGAGCCTATACGTTCGTTTCATAAAACCCGTGGGTGATCATTGCATATTCCAAGATGGGAGCGACGGCACTTCAAGAACGAAAGAGTTCAAAATTTCCAAAATTAATGTTTGAATGCTGAGATTTCAACATGTATATCTAGCACACTTATTTGAAAATCCTAATTCCCAAAAGAAAGGAAATGGTGAGATTTCAACAAAATATGAGAAAAAGAAAAAAAGGGAGAAAAATCTAATCATGGGCAACAAGAAAAAGCAAAGGGCCTGGTAAAAGCAAGGCCAATGCCCGTCCAAATACTTGTACACTTGTGAATCATTTGTTTGATCTTGTGAATGCCAAAAGATGGCATGATACATTTGTATAGGTCACTAGTAAGATCTGGTTGTAAAAGAAAATCCTAAGGGAGCAGGATTGCGATAGATACTCCCAAGTTATGTCACATTCAAATGACGAAAGCATAGACAAGGTGTTGACGCCGTCTTAACATGAAAGAGATGTTCTCTAAAGACAAATGTGCGCTTCGAAGACTGATGATGCTCTCTGAAGATCAGTAATGCTCTCCAAACACAAAGAGTGTTCTCAAAAGACTGACGATGCTCTTCAAAGACTATCAATGCACTTCGAAAACTGAAGACGCTTTTTGAACCGGAAGGGATGAGATTGGCGGCAAACCTGCAGTGATCACCAATGTTAAACCATTCGCGTATTCTAAGCCAAAAATAAGCTTTTTTCGGTCTCCAATCCTACCTGCGTTACAACCTTGAGAACTCTTTTCCGATTAAAGTATTTGGGTTAACATAGTGTTTAATGCTTAAGCTTAGCTCGAAGAAGTTCGAGCAAGATCATTTCTTTTTCATTTTTACAGGGTTCTTGACTTGTAAACCCGGAGCAGATGAAGAAAATTTGCTGTCCAAAAAAGACATGGCTCAGAGAGTGAGTCCCCCCTTCGGAAACCATGTCCAAGCTCAACATTACGGTCCTGTAAAGACCTCTCGATTGATCTAATTGTATGCACTGCGAACGGCCCCGAAAAGCCAGGTACAGGGTATTAGGAAATTCGAGTGCTCTTGTTGTGAAAAGACCAGGTCAAAGAATTGGTAAGAAGACCTTTCTGACAGAGACATTCCAATAGAATGCTTGAAAGCAAGCTTTGGTTGGAAGCTTCAAATTGTTTGATCCAAGGATTTTCCTCACAAGGATTCTTGATCATCCTCGCATGCTTTAAGATGTTTTGGATAACCTCCAACGTCCTAAGTCATTTTGCATAATTGTAGAGGTTAAAATGAGCATTTACTTGCATTATAATTATCATTACCTCAAAAGGACTAATATCTTTTCAATTGAGGAATGAACTCTCAAGTCTAAGCTTCTACGAGACTCATGGCAGCCCTAGGTATAAGAAGTACACTTTGCTTCGTAATGAAGAACTCCAGAATCATCTTTCTGCGAGATTTCAGGTAACCCTAAATCCCAAGAAAGTCTTAAAAAAAGTTTTTGTAGGTTTGAGCTTTCTGCAGGATACCTGGAGTCCCCAGATCCCAGAATGTCACCTAACATGTCGAAAGGACAATATTCAGAATCGTCTTTCTGCGAGATTTCAGGTAATCCTTAAATCCCATAAAAATCTTATCAAAAGTTTTTGTCGGTTTGAGCTTTCTGCAGGATATCTGGAATCCCCAGATCCCAGAATGTCGCCTAACATGTCGAAAGGACAATATTCAGAATCGTCTTTCTGAGAGATTTCAGGTAATTGTTCACACCTGATTTTTGACCATGTCTTTTTAAGTCTTATTTTGAAAAAATCACAAAAATTCATAAAAAGTCAAAAAAATTTCAAAATCAACTTTGGTAGCCTTGGCCAAGCCTAAGGAACCATTTTTGACAAAAAAAAATAATTTCTCACATTTTTCATATTTTTTAGTATTTTTAGAAAATAGGAAAATACTAGAAAAAAAATAGCATTTGAGGTCACAAAAATATGGAAAAATGTCATACATCGTTATTTTAAATCCCTTGTCATTTTTGACCTCATCAAGAGTCGAAATTCAAGTTTAATTTTGTGTGTTTCTTTGTAACGCACATGGTTGAATTTGTCAAAAAATATGTTTTGAGTCTTTTTATTTGCAATATTTTGCATTTTTAGAATCCTGACATTCGACTTGATAGCCCCACATTTCAATTTGACCCAATTGTGCGCTGATTTGATCAATTTTGGCTTTAGGGACCTAATTGCATGAAAATCTTTTCATTTTAGTCCCTAAAGTGCCAAATCCAAATTTAAATTTTCCTGAGAGGCATCCATAGAACCCCAAGACCCATACCCTATAGTATTTGACTTCTTGAATCTAATGGTGGGCTCAATTGGGGCCGATTCATCCATTAATAACATCAATTTGGCAAAAATCGATTTCGGATCCTACTCAACATTTGGGGTTTTCACACGGCTTTAGGCGTTTTGGTCACGAAAATCACATTTTTAGATGAAGTCTGTACCATGAACTCGATTTTAGTGTCAATTTTGTGATGTTTTCACATCAGGACACCTAATTTGTAAAAAAATTTCAACTCGGGTCGACTGGGTCGGGTTGACCCAACCCCGTCAACCCATTGACCCGGGTTCATCAAAGAGCAATTCTAGTCTTCGCTCTCCCAGGTTCCCTGCGTGCAGAATCACGAGCAAGAGTGCAAATGGAAAGAAAGCCACGAGTACACAGCCCAGACTAGGGGGGATGAGGGCCATTTTTGGATCGATTCCTCTCCGGCAACGACTCGTCATGGAGCACGCTGAAAGCACGAGAGGCAAGCGAAAGCTGAGTTATTCTGGGAGCGCGCAGATTTTCATCGAGGGAGGATATAACAGATCAAGAGGATTCGGTGGAAGGGGGGGATAACCGAACGACCTCGGAGAGAGAGAGAGAGAGAGAGAGAGAGAGAGAGAGAGAGAGAGAGAGAGAGAGAGAGAGAGAGAGAGGGTGATCGTCCGCCATTGAAGGAGCTCGGGGCCGAAAGCTTCAAAGGCTCGGCCAGTGCATTCCAAGCTTCGCCAAGCCATGCCGTCGCCATCTTCGACTTCGTCTCGACCTTGCGAACGCAACGAACTAGCTTGTTCGTCAGTTTATCGCAAAAAAAGGTGAGTCAAGTCTCTAAGCTTGAGGTCGATCTCCAATGGCATCTTGAATTTCGGCGCGTCGTTTGTTGCGTTTTGACTTGCAACTCACTCGTCTTGCATCGCTGAGCAACTTTACCTTTGATTGCATGTGATTTCGTCGTGTAAAAACCCGAGTCGGCCTCCAACTCTCTCGGATTGGTTGCATCTCGTTTCACACCAAACCGAAGCCTTGCGATGGCCGAGTAAGTCTTCTTGAACTCTTATGATACTTCTTGACTAATTTGGTAGGACAGATCTCGCCAAAAACGGCTAGAATGTTAGCTCACCGGAGATTAGCTCCGGCCTAGGTTTGCAGGTTAATCAAACTTGATTCTGCTATGTCAAGCGTGATGTATGTTGTAGAGGAAGTCACGGCGAGTTGAATGCCGTTGGTTTCGCATCGATCGGATATCGGAAGGCCGAGACATGGCCTTCCGACGAGGCGCCGGCGAGACAGTGCCGGTGCCGATCGTCTTCCCCGGTGAGTCGTTGACCAGGTCAACGCCCACGTGGCGTTGACGTGGCGCCCGCGTGGCAGACACGTCAGCCGTTCGGTTATAACCGAATAAAAACAAATTTGATCCGACGGTGGAGAGTTAGCCACGTGTCACGATCTCGCATTTTTCAAAATAAAAAATGATTTTCAGAAATTAAAAATACCTTAGATCGGACGGTCACGGTTCAATCGGACACTTCAATCTGGGCCGTTGGTTCCTTGTTTAGATCGGGCCGTCCGCGCGTCCGCCACGTGGCACAATCAGGGGCGTTGGTACAAATTAGGTGGGAATTCAAAATTCGAGCGGGAGAGGCCAAATTGATGCCGTTTCGGTGCGGGTCGGATCCGGGCTGGGCCGGTCGCCCGCGGGTCGTGGGCCGGGTCACCCGACCCAGTCCGAATAACATTTTTTTTAAAATAAAAAATTCAGAAATTGATTTTAAAAATTAAAAAAAATCAAAAAAATGCAAGAAAATTCCAGAAAATCCCAAAAAAATATAGAAAAATTATAGGAAATTCCTAGACACTCTAGAAATCCCCTGAAATTGAGGATTGACCACAGATAACTGGTCAATCCTATTTTTGGGATTTCTCATCTGTTCTTCCGAGAATTGACGATATTACCCTTTAGGGGTAAGTCGCCTCTGCTATGTGTGCAAGATAAGTCGATAGCGCCAAGATAAGAATTAGGGTCGATTAGGCAACCAATTCTTAGGCTTGGGTTCTTGAATCTCGCCTCTTTTTTCGAAATGACGATTTTATCCCTCAATGGGTAAATCGTCTTTCCCATTCCAATCGAGTCCTGAAAATTACTTAAAATTAGGGTTTGGGTCAGGTGGGTGATCAACCCTAATATTTGAGATTTCCAGTTCTCATCTTCGTCTAAAATGACGATTTTACCCCTCCAAAGGTAAAATCACTTTTAAATTCTGGAAATTCCCGAAAAATAGGAAATGGAAGGGTTTGATCGCCAATCCCATTTCCACTATCTTTTGACTACACATCCAATCTGAAATGACAATTTTGCCATTATGGGGCAAATTGTCTCCAAATTTCTCAAAATTACGATTCTGCCCCTCTTAGGCGAATCATGTCGAAATCACTCCTAAGCCCTGATTGATACTTCTCTAGGCTAATAGGGCCTCATTAGGGATGCCATGCTGCTTTTGTCACGCCCTGCGTCCCAACGAGCTCGCCCACATCACCCTAACGTCGTTCCTTGTTGCGAACATACCCAGGATCGAACGACACGCGATAAACTTATCAATGCAAATGTTCATGCGAGAGCGACAACTTAACTCCATACCAAATATAAATAAAAGATGACTTTAGGAAAACAACATCGATACATATATAAGGTAGATCCAGTTTTACACAATGACTTAAACATAAATGACATACATGAAAAGGGATTAGGGAAAGGGTGGTTAGCCTAAGCAAAATGGGGTCATTAGGCTAGGTTAAGCGTCACTATCCTAAGGGGGCTTCCAAAAAGTCGGGGTGACTAAGTCATCTAAAGGTCAGGCTTACTGACGTAAGAAAAGTTCTCGTTTGCCACAGGGTCGTACTCAACCAGTCACCCCGGCTGTACTTCCCTTGGGACTTCTTCTTCTTCTTCTTCCTCTTCCTCTTCTTCCTCTTCTTCCTCTTCAGGCTCAGACTCAGAATCAGCTGGGATGTTTCCTTCCGCGGGGTCAGCCACCCAATCCATGGCCTCGTCTTCTGCACCCGAAATCACTGGCTCCGGCTCTGCTGCATCCAAAGGATCGTCATTGGCATCAGAGGGCTCGATAACTTCACCATCGGCGATAGGATTCTGGGATGGCACTGCATGAAAGGGGTATCTCGGGCTCGGGATCGATCTCCGCATCAGAAATCTCACCATCTAGAGGGTAAACATTCATCGGGTCCAACAGATCGCCTATCGCGTCCCAGGGTACATCAAAAGTCCTCAAAGGGCCATGGGTAGTGTCGCCATCCCGGTAGTGTCCATATGTCCACCCAAACTGTACTGCGCTTCCTAATAAACCATTTATCTTCCCCGTGTGGGTACTCGGTGACAGACAAGTCTGTACGCATGGGCACCCTAAAAACTCGTGGCATCATGTCTAGGGCTTAAGCTCTGAAAAAGGTTGGTCCCACGGCGGGGTGAGATAAATCTCAATAAGCTACTTCTAACCCTAAGCTAGGCACTTAGCACTTCCAGACACTCCCAAACACGTGCAATGACCATTAAATCAAGAACGAGGCAAATGGCACACAATAATTTAATCAAGGAAAAATCATTTTAAGATTCTCAATTTTAGACTAACTTCGTACTTTGGCACTCAATTACTCATATCATATACAATGTACTCATACTTGATACCACCATAATTTCCATGGTTAAGCCCGCGTCATTTAGGCGCCTCAGACATTTCTCATCACTTAACCCGCGTCATATAGGCGCATCAAGTATTTCTCCTCAGTCAAGCCCGCGTCATATAGGCGCATCAGGCGTTTATCATTACTCAATCCCGCGTCATATAGGCGCATCAGGCGTTTATCATTACTCAATCCCGCGTCATATAGGCGCCTTAGGATATCATATTCACATAAGCTCATAATTAAAACAAATATGGCTACTTACATTCAATTGAGCATTTTAACAATTCTAAGCATCAATTGGTCATCACATCCTCAATTTCATGCCATGGTACCACATTGCCTCAATCAATTAAGCTAGGCCGTATTATTACATCATGATCGAATGTAATTCGATTAGGGAAAACATCATTCGTCGATACCACCATTCGGCCATTTCTCATTCGTTAGGGATTGATTCATCGATTTAAGCATCAAAAGCATCAAATGGGCACTCATGGCCGAACCTACTAACTTTAGTACCAATTCAATCCTTTAAATCACACTTTATAACACGGCTAGAATACAAATAAGGCCATTAGGCCACTTTCATGCCATATATCATTAATCACACCATGGCCGAACTCTCCTAGGCCAAATCAAGGAATTTCATTATTCCATCAAGCACGACAAACTCTAACACTTCAAATTTCACAATTAGGCATTTGGCTCCCCCTCAAGAGTACATTCGTCAGTCTAATTCTAACAAGATTTCATCATTTCAAGCTTCACAATTTATCAATCATAATCTGTCCTAAAACACAATTTTGGTTCTCATTGAGCTCTACCTAGAACAACCCACCAATTTCTTCAAATTTTACTCTCACTTGGTCCTTCCATGACCTAAGGTACTAACTAAGGGTTATGATAAGCTTACCAAGCTAAGAAACCAAGGAAGACCGGCAGGAGTGGCTGAGGAAACGGCGTGGACAGATCTGGTCTTCGACGGTCAGAATTGGTTCCTTGAAAAACATCCACAAAAGGCCAAGGAAACTTGGTCAAGAACACTTCTAACACAAGCCTTTAACTCCCTAACATGTCTATCTAAGCCTCTAGAGTCACTTACCTCAAGATAGAACAAGAACTCCTCAAGGACAACCCCGGTTCTCTCTTGGTTCGGTTTTGGTCGGCGGCGATTTGCACGGCTTCGGGCTTCAAACGAGGCTATCCTATAGCCTACGGCAAAGACGCGGTCGGTTGTCAGTGGCTTAAGGTGGTGGTGGTGGTGGTGGTGGGCGTCCACTTAGAGGCCGAGAGGGAGAGGGACATGGAGCGAACGAATGGGAGAGAGCGTGAGAGAAGGAGAGAAAAGAGAGTGAGGAAGGGAGGGAGGTCGGCCGAATGTGGGACAGGGAAGGAGAAAGAGGGATATGAAGAAAATAGTTTTTGGAGGGAAAGTGGTAGTGGAGTGGTTGATGGGGTGAAGGACAAGGAATAGTAAGCTTTAGTGACAAGTTGATTGGAGTAGTTCATGGGGAAATCACCTAGTCAAGTCAAGTCTATTAAGTTAAATCCTATCTTGTCACACTTGTCTTCTAATAAGTCATGGGCTAAATGACCACAAAACCCCTCAATTTTCGGCCAAGAACAGTTGGTGGCAAAAGTCCAAATTGCCCTTACTTATTTCTAAAGAAAAGGGTAATAATCTAAGGGTATAAAGGTAATTCCCTAATCGTCGGTCCGAATTTCACTTTTCTAAATGCTAAGGACGAATTCTAATCCTAACGGTCCTCCATGAGGCGACGTCCAAATTATTCTCGTTGGAATCCTCGAATATCCGGCCTTTCATCTCGAAGTCCAATTTATAGCTAAATTCAGTCGTTTGTCATTCTGGCGTATCTCAGACTAACGGGCGGCTCTTAGGAGTTACGCGTATCGACCCGCGACTAATGTCGCGTTTAAGAGTTACTCGTGCCACGGCGACTTTCATTGTCATGTAATTACGAGGTTTAATTGCTAATCCCAAAGGTTGCGGTCGTTAGGAATCGGTTTAGGTTAATTCACAAATCATACTATGGTCATCCAGAATCACCCGTGGACCGATTGCACGACACTAGCAAATTGTTCTAAAACCATTCTTAGATCGACCTTTAGTGGTCCAAAATATTCCCTCGGCAATCCTTATGGTCAAAGTACCGACTCGTGGTTGAGTTCTTTAGTCCACGTACTTAAATCCTAGTTAGCCTTTCCCTTTTAGTTAGTCGACTCAAGAGAAATCAATTCTGAGTGAGATTTATTGAAATACATCGATAGGCATTCGTTCATTCATAAGCTTCGAGATAGGGTCAGAATTCAGAATGTCACAACTCTTCCTCCCTTACAAAAATTTCGTCTTCGAAATTTACATTACAACCATCTACTCAAACAAATGGGGGTGCTGTCTGTCGCGACCCGTCCGAAGGCGGACGCGGCTAATGGATTACCGATCGCGGGCCTTCCCCCGCACAAGGGTGCAGATCGCGGGCTTTGGATCGGCGCGAGCCCTCCCAGGCCCATACCAAATCGCGGCGGGAGTATTTTTCAAAGGGATTCGACGATAACAGTCGATCGCTTTCGACCTTAGTGTGGTCGTGGTGGCATGTGCAACTTGTGCATGCATTTGGAGTCGCCACCGGTCTTTCTTGGAGGGTAGACCGGAAACCTTATTGACCGATTGGGAGAGATCGATCAATTCTGCGGAACCAGAGATTTTGAGTTCGGGGACTTGGTTACGTTGATGTCATTACCAACGCCCTTTCGGTACCTAACGCGAGTGATTTTCCCTAACTAGGATTTCATGCAGGCGCAATTTTGGGTGAGGTAAGTCTGACTTTGCACATTAACCAGTTTAACATGCTCACGAAATCATAATAAATAAATAGATGCCAATCACATAAACATCTATCCTACGTGGTGATCATGGAATTATGATTTAATGGGTCTCGAGCCAATGAGACCACATTTAATCATTTTAATATTTTAATAACGGAGAGCTGCTCTTCGCTTCTTCTTGGTTTCTTGAACTCTTCAAGAATCGGGCCCCAAAGAGCTCGCCGACTTAAAAGGCTCCTCCACGTAATCCTCGTAGCATTTACATCAACAATTGACTATGCTAAAAATAAAGATTACATGAAAAATAAAAGGAGTACGCAGCCTCCATTTAATAATTACAACCCCAAATATATAAATAATCACCATACATTCATACATACATCAATCACATTGATTAGGGATTTTTCCATGATCACCACCCTTCCACGTAAGTAATAAATTCACAATTTAAAACTTAGGAAGGCACAATAAAAATTCTACGTTGAATCATATTCAGAATTTTTACGTAAAATAAGATAGCCATAAATTTTCGATTCAAAATTGATTTAGTCTCAATTTTTGCTACGTTGATTAATTTATCATATAAAATAATCAACCTCCATTAGCCATGTAAGACGAACAATTCGTTAATACATATTGGCCATAGTATTGCAAAAATTGCAAAAAATCAATTAAATGCACGAAAACACCTAAGGATCGGCTCTGATACCACTGTTGGGATCCACGTAACACGTAGAGGAAATAAATAACAACCCATACATGTATCTCCAGAGGCGTACTTCGTGCATTTCAATCAAAAAAAAATCACAAAGCCTCAAAGGGAGTAAATGGATTACCTCTCGTAGCGTGCTTGAACGGAGGTGTCGGTTCGATGTTCTTCGATCTCAGCCTCCACAAGTGTTAGGCATCTAGTTCGGACGCACCACCAATTGACGAACGGGGAGACGACTAATAACTCCACAACAATTGTGCTAGCAATATGCGGAATCAATATTCCGAACTTAGTATATTTTGCTCACTCAAGATTATGAGAATATAGAGAGTGTTTGTGTTCTTCTCTCTAAGCTCTCAAAAATTTGCACACTCTACAAAATGTCTCTCTCCTCCCAACCTCAAAACTCTTGCCATCCTTTTATAGCCAAAAATACCTTCAAATAAATTGTATTTAAAAATAGCACTAACAATTATAAATTCTATCTAAAAATAGCACTCACAAATAAATGACATTTAAAAATAGCACTAACAATAGCACTCACAATTTATAATACAAAAATGCTATTTAAAAATAGCACTAACAATAGCACTCACAATTTATAATACAAAAATGCTATTTAAAAATAGCACTAACAATTATAAATTCTATCTAATAATAGCACTCACAAATAAATGACATTTAAAAATAGCACTAACAATAGCACTCACAATTTATAATACAAAAATGCTATTTAAAAATAGCACTAACAATAGCACTCACAATTTATAATACAAAAATGCTATTTAAAAATAGCACTAACAATTATAAATTCTATCTAATAATAGCACTCACAATTTATGATAAATAAATGTCATTTAAAAATAGCACTAACAATAGCACTCACAATTTATGATAAATAAATGTCATTTAAAAATAGCACTAACAATAGCACTCACAATTTATAATACAAAAATGCTATTTAAAAATAACACTAACAATAGCACTCACAATACAAAAATGCTAAAAAAAAGCACTAACAAAGGTGTTAAAAATAATAACCATTATTGTTATTACAAGAGTTAAAGAGGTTACCAAACAGTACAAATATGCATAACGTATAAATACGTATGACGTATAAATACGTAGAGCATACGTATACATCCGTGAAACCGGGGACTAATTGAAAGAAAAATATGCAATTAAGCCCTTTTGGTAAAAATTGATTAAATTGGAGGGCAAATTGACCTAATTGCACTTTAAGACTTTAGAATCCAATGTCATAGCTTATAAAAAGTGAGAATTGAAAACTAAAAGACTCGAAAATGATTTTTTTTAGGCTCGGTTCGGGTTTATGTTTGTGAAGGAACATAGTGACCCGAGCCGAATTTTTTAGATTTAAAGTGACACACTTGAAGAGAAAATTAAAACAAAATTATCGAATATTTTTGGGTATTTTTCTGACCACGAATGGTATTTTTTGATTTTTTGGGTATTTTTATAATTAAATAAACTGGAAAAATATTAAAAATACCGAAAAATATTTTTTGTTCAAAATTGGTTCCTAAGGTTAAACCAAAGCTTCCAAAGTTGATTTTGTGATTTTATGACCTTTTTTGATATTTTTAATTAATTTTAAAGAATAAAAATCACAATAATAAATGGTCAAAAATCAGGTGTCAACAGCTGCCCCTCTTTGAGAGGAATCTCGTTAGAGGTTTCTCTCAAAGATAAGGTGGCACCTGATTTCTAACCGACTCAACTGGGAAAATGAGAGAAGAAATGCTACGACATTGGATCGCTTAAGGCCCTTTGATGAAAGCTCAAATTAATCCCCGGTTTGCTTTAACAATTTGAACATGGGCTGGAGTGAGAGAGGCTTACCTGAAGCTCACCTGTCAGATGCTGCCGGTTGCGACAACTTTCAAGCAGATACCTAGGACTCGTCATTCAGAATATCCTAGGGAGATTAAGCTCTGACCTGTATGGTAGGTCATACCATTATGGGATTCCTAACTGGTAGGAACCTAAGGAAGGCGCGTCCCACACTTTGGGATTTGCCAAGGATTTTGATCCGTATGGTGGATCGAACCAGAAATGGTTCACCTACTATAAGGTTTACCTAGGGAAACGACTCTTTCCGTGTCTGGAATTTGTCAAGGTTTTGATCCGTATGGTGGATCGGACCATTAGGCTGATCCTTCAGGCGGTTTCTACCATATTTGACCCTTCATGCGGTATCTACCGTGGTTTGACCCTTCAGGCGGTTTCTACCTTGAGTTGACCCTTCAGGCGGTTTCTACCTTGGTTTGACCCTTCAGGCGGTTTCTACCTTGTGCTGACCCTTCAGGCGGTATCTACCATGAGTTTGACCCTTCAGGCGGTATCTACCATTAATTGACCCTTCAGGCGGTTTCTACCTTTGATTTGACCCTTCAGGCGGTTTCTACCTTGTGTTGACCCTTCAGGCGGTATCTACCATGTGTTGACCCTTCAGGCGGTATCTACCTTGTGTTGACCCTTCAGGCGGTATCTACCTTTGATTGACCCTTCAGGCGGTATCTACCTTTGATTGACTTTGAAAAGGGGTCTCATGACGAGAGTTCTCCACGTCCGATGAGATTTCCTGAATTTTGAAAAGGGGGTCTCATGACGAGGGTTCTCCACGTCCGATGAGACTGTTTGAATTTTGAAAAGGGGTCTCATGACGAGGGTTCTCCACGTCCGATGAGATTTCCTGAATTTTGAAAAGAGGTCTCATGACGAGGGTTCTCCACGTCCGGTGAGACTGCCCAAATTTTGAAAAGGGGTCTCATGACGAGGGTTCTCCACGTCCGATGAGACTTCCTGAATTTTGAAAAAGGTGTCTCATGACGAGGGTTCTCCACGTCCGATGAGACTGCCTAAGTTTTGAAAAGGGGGTCCTGGGACGAGGGTTCTCCACGTCATGCTAGGACCGCTTGATTTTTTGAGAAGTGGTCTCATGACGAGGGTTCTCCACGTCCGATGAGACTGACTAATTTTTTTTTAAAATGGGTCTCATGACGAGGGTTCTCCACGTCCGATGAGACTGCCTAAATTTTGAAAAGGGATCTCATGACGAGGGTTTTCCACGTCCGATGAGACTGCCTAAATTATGAAAAGGGGTCTCATGACGAGGGTTCTCCACGTCCGATGAGACTGTCTGATTTTTGAAAAGGGGTCTCATCCTCACCCATTCTTTTGAAAGATCCCGAAATTTGTCGGGAATTCAGTTTTGAAGTAGAGAAAGATTTTATTTTGACAAAGCTTCATTTGATTCTGTTGAGGCGACATTCTGGGAGCTGGGTCCTCCAGGTATCCTGCAGAAGTTTAGGCCTGAAAGATTTTTCTTCACCAAGAAAACGTTAGTAATCTTTGGGAAGACCACGGCCGTCCATTTTGACAAAACCGTATGATTTAAGTTTTAATCGTGAAATGTGCATTTTGATGCTGGGGGTTATCCAAAGCATTCTTGCAACATGCAAATGTGATCACAAATCCCTTGCACGGAAAATCTGGATCAACAGTTTGAAAATTCCAAAAAGAGTTTGTTCAAAACATCAATTGGAATATTTCTCGACAATGAGGTCTTCTCACCTGTTTTGCGATCGTGTTTTTTTATAGGGGATACACTCGATTCCCTACTAACCCGTGCCTAGGTTTTAGGCTCATTCGCAGCGCATACATTTTGATCGGTCGGGAGGTCTTCCACGGGACCGTAATGTTGGGCTTGGATATTGGTCTTCAAGGGGGACTCACTTTTGAGTCAAGGTCATTGAATGAAAGTTTTCACCATCTGCTCCGGGTTTACAAGTCAAGAACCCTGCAAAATGAGAAAGAAATAGTCTTGCTCATACTTCTTCGAGCTGAGCTGTATGTTAACCCAAGTGTCTTAGTCAGAGAAGACTGTTTCAGGGTTATGATGTTGGTAGGATTGGGGACCGAAAAAGGCTTGTTTTTGGCCCAGAATTCATGACGAGTTTGACATTGGTGATCATTGCTGATTTACCTCCTGTCTTTTCCTTTCTGCATCTTTAGTTTTTGAGGTGTACAACCGATTTTGAGGTGTGCACCAGCTCTTTAGAGAGCGTCCCTTGTTGCATTCAGAGACCGACTCTCTCCATGTCTTTGTTCTGTGCTTGGCAGCATTTGGGGAGCAGCTTTTTTTATTTGACTCCTTTAAGAATTTTTTTTTTTTTCATCCAAGTTTCACTGGGGATCAAGCAAACAGCTTTCATGAGCATCGGCCTTGCTTTTACCAGGCACTTTGCTTTTTCTCGATGCCGTGGATTTTTCTCATTCATTTTTGAAATCCCACTTTTTCTCATCTTCATAGGATCGCGTTAGACCTATGATCAAAGGTCTAACAAGGTTAAACATTAACTTAGGAATTCTTTTGCAAACCCTAAGTCTTGAACTTCTTCGTTTCTAAAGTGATGCTGCATCCGTCTTGGAATGTGCAATGATCACCAACGGGTTTATGAAATGATTCTGCAGGCTCAACTTGGCTATGCAAAGGATTCGGTGTGTGGGATAGAGAAATGAATGCTTCTCATCATCCTATGGCACTTGGATTACCATATAAACAACACACAAAGATTAATGTTAGTCCGAGCAAGAAAATTTCTAACCATTTTCTCCTGATGCTGCTGGACTCACCTCCATTTTGCCCCGATGTGGGGTGGTTCTTGACAGGGTTAAGAATGAAAACCGCCGTTCAAATGGGTTATCAACGGTCACCTGTAGTGTTTGGGGGATATGAAACGAATGCCTCCGTCGTCCCAACCCATGTAATCGCTGCGAATGGTCCCTACTTCCGTAGGTCCAGATTCTGCTGTCTTATCCGCTCCATTTCTCTCTTAAGTGTGTATAGGACGTGTTTGGACTAGGCTTTGCCTCTCGTCTTTTGAGAAAACGTCCTTTTGAAAGTTTTGAACAACTTTTGATTTGGAAAAATCTCTTTCGTTTTCTCCAAAAATTTTACCCGTCAATGGGATTTTATGATGCCCAATGCATGTTCAGATAACCTCATGTTTCAAAACATGAATGCCAATGAAGTTAGAATCCTATGTCTTTTCTAGACATCAGATTCTAAAAGCTTTTCTTTTCTTCTCTATTTTTATTCAACATTTTCAATGGATTGGGGAAAGGGATACTTACCTGTCCCCCGCGGCTGGAGATCCCTGAAAATGCGGAAGAAACATGTTATTGTTCGTTCATGAATTTTTCAAAAAATTAGAACGATACATCTTACCCTCGGTCGTGTGCCCCTGCGAGTGCACACAGGTTGTCAAAATTTGTCCTCCTTGATGGTGAGTCCCTATCAAGGATAAATAGCAAGTGTTAACTCATATTCCCAAATTGAAGACAAATTGGGACAATACAACTTTACTCTTGGTTCTCATCCCGTTCTGACGTCGCGTATTGATATGAACCACGTCTATCAAATCCGCTTATCCATGCTTGGAATATTTGCAATATCAATGGTTCAGCTGCCCCCGGTTGGGCAACGTCTGTTTTGTTATTTGAACAGATGGCTCCTTGGGTGATTTATCCACGTTTAACACCTGAGAAGGGAAAGAAATGAGACATTACTTTGGTATTCGGTTGAAGATCGTTTAGGAACGATACATCATTTTACCAAATGGGAGGCTTCGTGACCAAACGTATTTCGTGCTGAATGGGGGTAGATCCCATTATGCTCCGCGGGTGATAGTCATCGTTCATGGAATTTGCTCCACGGATTAAGTGATTAATCCATGGCCCTTGGCTCGAAGACGTTCAAAGGGTAATGTTGACACTCAGAGCGGTTAGTTTTCAGCGTTAATTAAAATGTTCCCGCGGGAACTTTACAACGAGATCCGTAACACATTCATTCGACGTATTCACCTCTCACTCTCCTGAGCCTTCTAATGATTTAGCACACGAGCTTCGAACCAGATGTCCGGTCGCCGGTACCGGTCACGACTGCGAAGATGCACTAGTTCCAAAATGCTTGACCCATAGGCTGAGTTGCTCATTCAGGAGATCGTCCGACCGCTCGAGTCGTCCAAGTTGAGCATCCTTAATTGCTGGTGACGGACTTCTCCCATTTTCGGCATGAACAACCTGGTTCCTCGGTTTATGCGTGATCCACACGCCGAGTTGCTCACTGAGGGACTCGCTTGAAATTTCAAGCCATTGACGCCCAAGTCGGGCATCCTCAACCGTTGGCGATGGGTTCCTCACACTACTTTCGACATGAACAACCTCACTTCTCGAGTTGGTACTTTCATCGTTGTCCAGTAGGTTTGTACCCAATGCTGGATTCGTCGTAGGAATAACACTAACGATCGGTTGGTGCTCAAATTGGGGAGTCCATACCTGCTGAAATTGTTGTATATACTCTTGAGGAGTACCAGGGTAACTCAGGGGGGAATTCAGCCGATCGAACCAAGAATAGATGTTTTCAAGGAGATCGTCTGAACCATCGAGCGACTGACATTCAGGTTGAGTATTGTCGACCACTGGAGAAGGAATCTTTTCGCCATTTTCGTCATGGACCACCTGATTCTTCGAGCCGGAATCTCCGTAATCGTCTCGCAAGATTGTACGTGCATCTCCTGCCAATGTTAGATCCGCTGTAGGACTAGAATTAACGGCCAGTCGGTGCTCAGACTGGGGAGTCCCGATTTGCTGAAATTGCGGTACATACTCCTGAGGAGTACTAGGATAACCCAGGGGAGTACTCTGATTGATGCCTGAACAATCGACCGTGTAATTGTCAGTCCCATCGGTGTTAAGAGGTGATTGGATGCTTCCTGCTGCATGAGGATTGCGATCACAGCCATGCTCATCGTTTAAACTTGAACTGCCTCTATCTTGGTCTAGTGCCACTCGTCCATCTCTCAGTAGTCTTTTGTAGCACCAAAGGTGGTTCCTGACTTTATTTCTATCCAGTTCCGGCATGTTCATGATCTTGAGTATGCGCGATGGGCGAGCCAAACTGATCCCTAACTGTTGAACTGCATCAACAAATTTGCTATGAAGCTCCGAGGTCCAATAAAACCTTGTTTTCTTGCTAGCCGAAGTAGGGTTGGCAACTCGGCGGCTACTCTTCGCGGAATTTGGTCGTGTTGAACCGCCTCTATCTTGATCTAGCGACGCTCGTCCATCTCTCAGTAGTTTCTTGTAGCGCCAAAGGTGATTCTTGACCATATTTTTAGTCAGTCCCGGCACGTTCATGATTTCGAGTATGCGCAATGGGCAAGCAAAACTGATCCCTAACTGTTGAACTGCATCAACAAATTTGCTATGAAACTCCGGGGTCCAACGAAATCTTATTTTCTTGCTAGCCGAAGTGGTGTCAGCAACTTGGCGGTTACTCTTCTCGGAATCTGGTCGTGTTGGAGGTTGCTCTGGAGGGGATTTAGTGGTCTCAGATCGGCTGGTCATGATGGTGAGTTCATCATTGAGCGGACCCGACTTGTCATGACGCATGTTCCCTTCCACAATGGGCGTCGACTTTGACCTTATAGCACTAGTTTCCTCTTGTAGATCTTCGGCGGTACCCGCCTGTTCCGAAAGATGTTGCGAAGGGCATTGCAACAAATGAGCATTATAAACCCCCAGATCTGGCTCTTCAGTGAATACTCCGTCCGTGGGAACAGGGTTACCGCACTCAAGGCAAATAGCGATGCTTAGAGCTTTTTTGTACTGAATGTTTTTTATTCGAAGCTTTTCATTTTCCTCCCTTACAATCGCTAACTCGTGCCGATCGCGTTGCTGCTTCAGCCGGGTTCGTTTGTTTTCAAACCAGCACTTGACCTTCCGAGGCTCCCACCCTATCTCCTGGCCCATTTTGATTCTCTGTTCCATGTCCGGATAGGGGTATTCCCTGAAAAACAATTCGAGTTTATGGACTTGACCTGAAGTGTTGCGTTGGAGACATTCCTCTTTCTGACGCTGATCACCGTCGCGGGTATTGTTCTCGTTAACCAAGCCGCGGGTTTCATCATTAGAAGGATTGGTCTCCATGGCCCCCGTGTCAGGTTCGGTCCTGAGATCTTCAAATTCTTCCAGCAGCTCAAGCTCGGAGACCTCCAAGTCTGGCGCTTCTAGTAAATGACAGAATCCCTTGAACATTTTGACCGGGATATCACTGTTTGATTTTCCGTTAACTCAGCTTTCTTTGTTCCTCCTTGGATCTTCACTTTCTCTGCAAATTCTGAGAGGTTAAAGGAGCCGGATCACCGTTCTTCGATCAAAGGTGATGGCTACCCGACGAGCGCTCTTCTCAATGTTTCGAGATTCCCACTTCGTCCTTTTGTGATGGCTACTTGACGAGCGTTTTTCTCAAGGCTTCGTAATTCCCACTTTGTCCTTTTTTGCTCTTTTCTACGTGAACGGAGCCTGAAGATCTCTTGCGTTGATTTCTCTTTGTCGAGCACTACGCTTGTCCCCCTGGCCCAGTCTCTAGAGTAACAAGCCTGCCCACCTTTCGGCGCCATTATGTTTCGCAAAACCCGAGATCACAGGACGGTGGTGGATTCGTGACTCATCGGGGATGCATTAACGAAACCCGTTTGGCTCTACTGCACATAAAATATTATTACCACTTCTCCCTGTACTCGAGCATTTATAAGGTGATAGATTGATGTCAAGAAGATTAACACTTTAGCCTTATCAGACTCAGCCTCTCAAATACTCTTCACATTCTCACTCTCTTCTCCGTCATTCCATCGCATATGGATTCCTCCTCTATGCCTGTTGCCTTACCTGAAGCTTCGACCCAATGGGAGAGATTTTACCACCTCTTGGGTAGGGGTTATGGCTACATAAACAATCATCCTGAAGCTGAGGTTGAAGTTCGTACTCTGATTCCGGCCCTGGATACTGCGTGTATTGAAGGTACGAAACTGCAAAGGGAGTTTGTGATCTTCCCAACTCTCTTTAACAATTTCATGCAGGCTTACGAAGTTGCTAGCCGGGAGGTCACTTTGGCTGGTATCGTGCGAGCCCGTTATCAGGACCGAACTGAGTCCCTGATGTTGGCCATGCTGACGGCCGATAACCATAAAAGGGCTGTTGAATACGCCCACGCCCAGGTTTCGATGCTGGTCCGTGAGAGGGACAACTTGGTGGAGCGTCTGGCTCTTTTTGACACCGCCTTTGAGCAAGACCAGCACAACTTCGTGCTGAGGTTCCAGTGTGCCTGGTTGGAGGAAAGGCTTGAAGACCTGAGCATGGATATAGCTCGCGGGAGGGTACTGGCTCATGACTTAGAGCTTGAGTTCGAGTACTATGACACCAAGGTGAACGAACTTAAGGAGAAATGTCGTCTCCTTTTCTTCAAGCTTGTAGACCTCGATTCCCGGAGTGTGGGTTGTAAGCAAGGCATGGATAGCATGGAGAGTCAGTTAAGCTTTTTTGTGATGCTTGTCAGAACTCATTTTGGGTTTACTGCTCCCCCTCAGTGATCCACTTGTAAACTTTCCTGCTGAATGAAATAAATGCGAGTTTGTTTATATATGCTCTTTCATTCTGCATTGTTGACTAGCCAAGAAAGGTTTTTGCTTTCGGATCTACGCGACTCCTTTTTCGCCTGTGTCAACAGATTGACTACGCATCATTCTCACAGCCCGACGCTTTATATTTGATTGACCTGAATGCCTCGTGAGAAATAGATTTGTAGTTGCTCGAAACTTAAAGATTGCCCCTGATTTTGCGGTCATTGCGTTTGGGGCCGCTAGTAATCTTTCACTTTCGAGCTCGATCACATTCTGCTAGTAACTCATGCTATCAATTCTGCCTTCACGCGTCGGGGCTGATTTTACCTTGAACTTAATAACAAGGAATTACCGTATACACACGAGATGACGTTTGCGAAAAACATTATGCAGAATCAACTCTAGCTATTGAAGAAACAAACGCATGCACCGATGAGAACTTTACAATAGGAGATACATCCTTCTCGCGTACATCCCCTTCTTTCTTGGGGCATGTCCAATGACTAACCAGTCTGGCCTCAGCTTAGGTGTGCCATTACCAAGTGCAGATCATGGTTGCCAACCTTTAATAGCTTCCAACTGATCGAACCAGGTATCAAGTCCTTCATCGAAGAAATCACCCGACCCCTCGAACGATTGATGTGTAGGTTGAGCTGCATCGCCCGACGGGTTCTTCGAACTGGAACCTCCATCTTTGTCTGGGATTATAAGAGGAGATTTGATCGATTGACTACCACAAGCATCTCCCACTTGGGGATTAGGGAAATAAGAGTGCTCCAAGCTTTCTCCCATTAGATCATCTGAAGCCATATGCTCTGATTGGGCAAACCCTTGAGCACTGGGCGTGGTGGGCTGATCTGCGACAGGATGAACACTGACTAGCTGCTGCTCGGACGGAGGAGTGTTTACTCGTTGCACTTGTGATGCGTGTTCTTGAGGAATATTGAAATGACTCGCGAGGATATCCTGATCAAATCCCCAATAGTCGTCCAGATTCGACCGGGCCTCATTTGTCATAAGGGTGCTGGGTTCGCAGCCGAGTCTATTGCTCGGATTCAGTTCTGCATAACGCTGTCCTAACGCCCTTCTGTAGCAACCAAGGTGATTCGCGACTAATTGCTTGGTAAGTCCCGGTACGTTCATGACCCTAAGTATGCTTGTCGGACCTATGAAGTCGAGTCCTATCTGTCGAACTGCGTCCAAGAACTTGAGATGAAGCTCCGGGGGCCAAGTGAATTTCTTCTTCTCGTCGTCCAGAGTGGCGTAGATAGCCTGCCGACTAACCTCTAACTCCTCTTGAACCGTATCTGATCTTACCGGAAGCTGTTGTGGAGGAGATTCATGGGCTTCGATGAGGTGACTCCGATCATAACGACACGTATCTTCTTCCTCCGAAGACACTGGTATAATTTCTGTAGGATCGATCTGCTCATGCGCGCCATTAGCAGGATCTGATTGTACCGGAGATGGCTCAAGGGAGCAGGGGGATAAATGAGCACCTTCCATCTTCGTAGAAGGCTTACTGG
The DNA here is from genome assembly GCA_021437785.1 of Rhodomyrtus psidioides. Classification (NCBI taxonomy): domain Eukaryota; kingdom Viridiplantae; phylum Streptophyta; class Magnoliopsida; order Myrtales; family Myrtaceae; genus Rhodomyrtus; species Rhodomyrtus psidioides. The sequence goes on along the minus strand of JAILYB010000007.1, from coordinate 9,930,729 downwards.
GGAACAATTTACTGAGGGTGGTAGGGCCACCGCAGTCAGGGCAGGTAATAGTACTGAGAATTTTCTCATACCACATGTTTTCCATTTGAAGGTTTTGGTTCTGCTCTTTTAGGGCCGTGATCTCCTTACGCCTGTGTTGGACACCTAGTCTGAAACGTCTATTCTGAAACCAAAAATGGATTCTCATAGGATTCATTCCCAGCTTCTGGCCCAATTCAATCTTTTGTTCCTCGTTTGGGCAAGGGCATTCATCGAAGAAAGCTTCAAGCTCCTGGATTTCTTTCCGAGCGTAGCGCTGGCGACTTTTTCTTTTCCGGGGTTGAGCGTCGTGGCCACTGCCGTCGTCACCACTGCGATCTTGATGTTCGTCACCTGCTATGTTGAGTTCCATGGCTTCGATGTCGAATCTGATTCTAGAGAATTTGAGGTCTTTCAACGAACTCGTCACTCGGGGTTCTCTGTTCTCTTTTGTATACTCGCTCTTTCGATTTGTTGCCTCCTTTTCCTCGAAAGCTAGGTCTGTTCAGCGTTCTGTTTTTGAAACGACGGAACTGTTTACCTCCTGCTCAGCTTTCCGACATGAAGGGGTAACCAAATCCTTCCGCGGCTTCTTCGATAGTAGCGCTCGCCTTTCACTTTTCCTCGATAGTCATGCCTGTTCAGCACTGTCTTCTCTTTTTAAGTGGCAGAGCTGTTCACTCGCCGCCCAGCTTTATGCGTGATGGAACAACACAATCCTTTTGCGGCTTCTTCGATAGTTGCGCTCGCCTTTCACTTTTCCTCAATAGTCATGCCTGTTCAGCACTGTCTTCTCTTTTTAAGTGGCAGAGCTGTTCACTCGCCGCCCAGCTTCATGCGTGATGGAACAACACAATCCTTTCGCGGCTTCTTCGATAGTTGCGCTCGCCTTTCACTTTTCCTCAATAGTCATGCCTGTTCAGCACTGTCTTCTCTTTTTAAGTGGCAGAGCTGTTCATTCGCCGCCCGGCTTCATGCGTGATGGAACAACACAATCCTTTCGCGGCTTCTTCGATAGTTGCGCTCGCCTCCCTCCCAGCTTTAATAATGGCGAGACCGAATTTGTCAGGCCTGAAATTGCGGATCAGGACATGTCTGATGATTCACGGGAGGAGCAGCCCTCGCTTTACATTAATTAACCCGGCTCCACAAGCATTATTGCTGCAACTTTTCTCCACTCTCGAGACGCTATAAAATGCGGAGTTGGTGTTTGGGAGATTAACGCTCTCATATAATTTGCTTCCATCCTCTAATCGCTCCACTACACACATCTCCGTCGAAAATGGCTTCTTCCCAAGTTCACACTTTCTCAGCCGAAGCTTTGACTCGATGGAAAGAGTTCTATAACCTCTTGGGTCGAGGCTACGCTCACATAGCCGATCATCCCGAAACCGAGGATGAGATCAGAGTCATGTTCGGGGACCTGGACATCACCTCCCTCGAGGGTACCGCGTTGGGGAGGGAATACAATATTTTTCCAACGCTCTTTACGAACTCCTTGGAGGTCTACCGCGCTGCTCATCGGGGAGTTACCGTGGCTCGTGTCTTGCGAGCCCGTTATGAGGATCAGTCCGACCGCCTAGCGTTGGCTGACTACCTGGCCGATAGTCACAAAAAGGCTGTTGAGTTCGCCAAAGAGCGGGTTTCGACATTGCTACGCGAGAGGAGGAATCTGGTGGAGGACTTAGCTCTATCTCTGGCTACCTATGAGCGCGATCGACGTAATGCCCTGCTAAGGAATCGGAGCGAGTGGCTGGAAGAAAGGCTCAACGGCATAAACGAGGATATAACTCGTGAGAATGGACTTGTTCGGGACTTGGAAGCAGTCGCCGAAGATCACGAGACTCAGGTTGTTGCAGTCAATGATGAACGCAAACGCCTCCACCTCAGGCTTGCGGACCATGATACGCGGAGTGGTGCGTATAAACAAAGCATCCATAACCTGGAGGGCCAGCTGGGCTCCTTTGTGTCGTTGATTAGGGCTCACTTCTGCTTTACTTTTCCACCCCAATGAATTGTATGATCTGGTTTGGGCAAGAATGAATGAAAGCCCCTGTGTTTGTTTTAGCTTTTATATGATCCATTTCTTCGAGCATCCGGACATCTTTAGACTTGGATGAGCCGATCCATAATAAGTCGAGTAGATGTGTTCTGATTTTCTAACTCACTCATGGTCAGATGAAAGAATAGCCTCAGACTTATCCAAGAAAAGATTTCTTTATGCTACTTGTTTTTCACCTGCAAATGAAAAGACCGAGTCAAAAGGAATAATCTGAAAAAGAAAGCATAGACCCCTTTCAATCTTATGCTTGCTCGTAATTAATAATGACAAGAACTTTTACAAGGGTTTTAATCTTGTGCGAAAAGTTTTTATCAATATTCCTCGAAAGAAAGCATACTATTGAAAGGAATGTAATTCACGATAATTGCTTTTGACCAATATTCAGAAGAGCGAATTAGTCAAAAATGCAAGGCATAACGACGTGTTTTTAAATTTAATTGAAGATACGGCATCCAAATCAAGGCCGTTTTGTTAAGAACGAGAGCAATTTGGACATCTATCTCGTCATTAAATTCGAAATAACGTCAATACTCTTGATCAATTATCGTGGATTACTTAGTGACGTATGACATGCATGGACCAATTCAAGTGTATAATTCCTTCTAGCGAAATTGGGGTTGGATTACCCTGTACGACCAAAAAGGTCGTGTAAGATTTTCAACTTTAGTTTCCTCTAAAGGAATTATAAACTTGACTTGGGAGTATTCGGATGATTAGAGAAAATGCCACTATCACATTCCCATGACCCGTCAAAAGAAATACAACCGAGTTCCATCTGAATGTATACACCAATAGATCCCTAATACAATCACTCTAAGGGGTGAGATAGAGAAAGCCTCGATAAAAATAAACCCTATACAAGAGGACTAGTAATGGAAAATGAAACCAAGGAATGTGATCCTAACGTTTAAGGATGCCCCAAGTTCGATCTGTGACTTCCGGATCACTTGCCCCAACTCGTCATCTTCATTGGACGATATCTCAATAATGTCCATAGTAGGCTCCTTTGTTGCTCACTCGGTGTTCGCCATGGGATATCATCCTCCTCGTCTTCTATCAAGGACGTTTGGGAAAAACACATGCATCTATCCTTGAAATGGCATTTAATCTAATCACCAGAATGCAATGAATGAAATGCCTATATTTATATGAACTGTAATAGTTTTGAGGGATAGAGAGTCTTACCAACCCAACTCGTCGACTTATGTGCGATTTTAGGTGTACCAACCGCCCAAAGACATGCGCATGAGACAAGTGATGGTGAACTTCTAAAAATCAGAGGGTTTGGCACCTAAGGTTAAGGTTCCCACCTCGAGTTCTAGAAAGAGCCGATTCCATTGCACAACTATCGTTGCATTGGGACTCAATCCATAGTTCGAAGCGAGCGGAATTGAGAAGTGGATTACCCCGTGTTTTTCCTCACGGAGATTCCATTTTCAATTCCTTCTATTGTGTTCCTAAAGGCGGCGCCTGGGGTTTTAGGCGCGGTTGTGTGTGTCCATGTGTCGTGATCATCACAATGCAAGTCATGCACAACAATTTATCAATCAGCACTTCAAATCATCCACACAACATACATTCCTACGCCACACCTGCGTAAAATAAAGTTAATCACAGACTACACCCCTTATTACTCCAATCTGCAAAAACATATAACACCTATCGTGAGCGGACTTACCTCACCTTCAAGAGCGCCTGTAGGGTTAGAAAAATCACTCAGCGTTTTAAATACGGCCTAAGTCCACTTGAGATCTAGAACCATAGGTTCTAGAACAAGGTCCCCAGCGGAGTCGCCAGCTGTCGCGACCCGTCCGAAGGCGGACGCGGCTAATGGATTACCGATCGCGGGCCTTCCCCCGCACAAGGGTGCAGATCGCGGGCTTTGGATCGGCGCGAGCCCTCCCAGGCCCATACCAAATCGCGGCGGGAGTATTTTTCAAAGGGATTCGACGATAACAGTCGATCGCTTTCGACCTTAGTGTGGTCGTGGTGGCATGTGCAACTTGTGCATGCATTTGGAGTCGCCACCGGTCTTTCTTGGAGGGTAGACCGGAAACCTTATTGACCGATTGGGAGAGATCGATCAATTCTGCGGAACCAGAGATTTTGAGTTCGGGGACTTGGTTACGTTGATGTCATTACCAACGCCCTTTCGGTACCTAACGCGAGTGATTTTCCCTAACTAGGATTTCATGCAGGCGCAATTTTGGGTGAGGTAAGTCTGACTTTGCACATTAACCAGTTTAACATGCTCACGAAATCATAATAAATAAATAGATGCCAATCACATAAACATCTATCCTACGTGGTGATCATGGAATTATGATTTAATGGGTCTCGAGCCAATGAGACCACATTTAATCATTTTAATATTTTAATAACGGAGAGCTGCTCTTCGCTTCTTCTTGGTTTCTTGAACTCTTCAAGAATCGGGCCCCAAAGAGCTCGCCGACTTAAAAGGCTCCTCCACGTAATCCTCGTAGCATTTACATCAACAATTGACTATGCTAAAAATAAAGATTACATGAAAAATAAAAGGAGTACGCAGCCTCCATTTAATAATTACAACCCCAAATATATAAATAATCACCATACATTCATACATACATCAATCACATTGATTAGGGATTTTTCCATGATCACCACCCTTCCACGTAAGTAATAAATTCACAATTTAAAACTTAGGAAGGCACAATAAAAATTCTACGTTGAATCATATTCAGAATTTTTACGTAAAATAAGATAGCCATAAATTTTCGATTCAAAATTGATTTAGTCTCAATTTTTGCTACGTTGATTAATTTATCATATAAAATAATCAACCTCCATTAGCCATGTAAGACGAACAATTCGTTAATACATATTGGCCATAGTATTGCAAAAATTGCAAAAAATCAATTAAATGCACGAAAACACCTAAGGATCGGCTCTGATACCACTGTTGGGATCCACGTAACACGTAGAGGAAATAAATAACAACCCATACATGTATCTCCAGAGGCGTACTTCGTGCATTTCAATCAAAAAAAAATCACAAAGCCTCAAAGGGAGTAAATGGATTACCTCTCGTAGCGTGCTTGAACGGAGGTGTCGGTTCGATGTTCTTCGATCTCAGCCTCCACAAGTGTTAGGCATCTAGTTCGGACGCACCACCAATTGACGAACGGGGAGACGACTAATAACTCCACAACAATTGTGCTAGCAATATGCGGAATCAATATTCCGAACTTAGTATATTTTGCTCACTCAAGATTATGAGAATATAGAGAGTGTTTGTGTTCTTCTCTCTAAGCTCTCAAAAATTTGCACACTCTACAAAATGTCTCTCTCCTCCCAACCTCAAAACTCTTGCCATCCTTTTATAGCCAAAAATACCTTCAAATAAATTGTATTTAAAAATAGCACTAACAATTATAAATTCTATCTAAAAATAGCACTCACAAATAAATGACATTTAAAAATAGCACTAACAATAGCACTCACAATTTATAATACAAAAATGCTATTTAAAAATAGCACTAACAATAGCACTCACAATTTATAATACAAAAATGCTATTTAAAAATAGCACTAACAATTATAAATTCTATCTAATAATAGCACTCACAAATAAATGACATTTAAAAATAGCACTAACAATAGCACTCACAATTTATAATACAAAAATGCTATTTAAAAATAGCACTAACAATAGCACTCACAATTTATAATACAAAAATGCTATTTAAAAATAGCACTAACAATTATAAATTCTATCTAATAATAGCACTCACAATTTATGATAAATAAATGTCATTTAAAAATAGCACTAACAATAGCACTCACAATTTATGATAAATAAATGTCATTTAAAAATAGCACTAACAATAGCACTCACAATTTATAATACAAAAATGCTATTTAAAAATAACACTAACAATAGCACTCACAATACAAAAATGCTAAAAAAAAGCACTAACAAAGGTGTTAAAAATAATAACCATTATTGTTATTACAAGAGTTAAAGAGGTTACCAAACAGTACAAATATGCATAACGTATAAATACGTATGACGTATAAATACGTAGAGCATACGTATACATCCGTGAAACCGGGGACTAATTGAAAGAAAAATATGCAATTAAGCCCTTTTGGTAAAAATTGATTAAATTGGAGGGCAAATTGACCTAATTGCACTTTAAGACTTTAGAATCCAATGTCATAGCTTATAAAAAGTGAGAATTGAAAACTAAAAGACTCGAAAATGATTTTTTTTAGGCTCGGTTCGGGTTTATGTTTGTGAAGGAACATAGTGACCCGAGCCGAATTTTTTAGATTTAAAGTGACACACTTGAAGAGAAAATTAAAACAAAATTATCGAATATTTTTGGGTATTTTTCTGACCACGAATGGTATTTTTTGATTTTTTGGGTATTTTTATAATTAAATAAACTGGAAAAATATTAAAAATACCGAAAAATATTTTTTGTTCAAAATTGGTTCCTAAGGTTAAACCAAAGCTTCCAAAGTTGATTTTGTGATTTTATGACCTTTTTTGATATTTTTAATTAATTTTAAAGAATAAAAATCACAATAATAAATGGTCAAAAATCAGGTGTCAACACTGTCGCCTCATCGCTTCCTCGCTTTCCCAGGTGGCTCCTTCAGTCTCGTGGTGCTCCCAAATCACCTTTACTAATGGAATCGCCTTGTTCCTTAGGACTTGCTCCTTCCTGTCCTCAATCCTTATTGGCTTTTTCCACATACGTAACCCGATCGTCCACTTCTATCACTTCATTGTCCAGTACATGAGTTGCATCCGGTTCATACTTCCTCAGCATTGACACATGGAATACATTATGGACCTGGGATAATCTTGGCGGCAAGGCGAGTCTATAGGCCAGAGTTCCAATCCGCTCTAAAATTTCAAAAGGGCCTACATACCTCGGACTCAGCTTTCCCTTCTTTCCAAACCGAGATAGTCCTCGCATCGGCGATACTTTAAAGAAAACAATTTCTCCCACTTGGAATTCCAAAGGCCAGCGCCGCTTGTCGGTATAGCTTTTCTGGCGACTCTGTGCGGTTTTCAATCTTTCTCTTATGACTTTTACTGCCTTCACTAACTGTTCCACTAATTCTGGGCCTGTTATGCTTCTTTCACCAACCTCATCCCAACATACCGGAGTTCTGCAAGCCCTACCATACAATGCTTCAAATGGCGCCATTCTGATACTCTGCTGGTAGCTGTTATTATAGGCGAACACTACTAAGTGTAGCTGATCTTCCCAACCTCCTTTGAAATCTATCACACAGGCTCTTAGCATATCCTTGAGTGTCTGAATCGTCATTTCATGTCCATCCGTCTGAGGGTGATAGGCTGTACTATACTGCAATTTCGTCCCCAAAGCCTCTTGTAGGCTTTTCCAAAATGAAGCGGCGAACTTGGGATCTCTATCTGAAGTGATTGTTACGGGAACTCCATGGAGACGAACTATGTACTAGGTTGCACCGATTCTGATACTGACACCGATACCGACACTGACACGATACGTCGATACGCCATTTCTCAAAAACAGAAAAATCCGATACGTCGGGGACACGTCGTATTAAATATATATATTTTTAAATATAAAAAAATAAATTAGAGCCGAAATAGGTTATATGCATTAAATTCAGCAAAGCAAGTTTTTTAAAATAATATTTTGATTTCATAGCAAAAAAAAAAAACCACCCCGCTTGTCCGACACGCCGACACGCGTGTCGGACACGTGTATCGGCGCGTATCGGACGCGTATCGGTGTCCGATACGCGTCCGACACCGATACTTCCGCCAAATAGAAGTATCGGTGCTACATAGACGATGTATCGCATGTACAATTCTGCATACCTACCCATGGTGAAATCCTTTCTCATTGCCAAGAAATGCGCGGACTTAGTCAGTCTATCCACTATTACCCATATTGAGGCATGCCCTCTCTGACTTCTCGGCAAGCCCATTACAAAGTCCATGGTGATGTGTTCCCATTTCCATTCGGGAATCTCCAACGGCTGTAACATTCAACCAGGCTTACAATGCTGAGCTTTAACTTGCTGGCATGTCAAACATTTTGCTACGTGCTTAGCTATGTCCACTTTCATTCCGTTCCACCAGTAGTGCTGTCGCAAATTCTGATACATCTTTGTGCTACCCAGATGAATACTGTAGTTGCTCCTATGAGCTTCTGATAAGATCTTTTCCTTTAGTTCCTCGTCATTGTGTGACATTCCGAAATTTGACCTCCTTTTTCGAAGTAAGATTTGCCACGAATTGGACTTCGAAATTGAGCACCGGATATTTGAGGATTCCAACGGGATTAAATTGGACATCGCCTCATAGGGGACCATTAGGATTAGAATTTGTCCTTAGCATTTAGAAAAGTGAAGTTCGAGTCGACGATTAGGAAATTACCTTTATGCCCTTAGATAATTACCCTTTCCTTTAGTAATGAGCAAGGGCAATTTGGACAATTGCTATCCTTTCCTCTTGGCCGATAATTGAAGGGCTTTAAGGTCATTTTGGCTTCTTGAATTATTGAAAAGTGAATGATAAGTTGATTGACCATTAACCACCCCTTGACCAACTCTCTTACAAGATGTCATTCCACCACACTATTCATGTACCTCCCCTAACCACTCCCATCAATTAATTTCTCTATTGGATTTTTGAATGGATGAAGCCACCGCTCCCTTTCCCTTCCTCCCTCATTCGGCCGAGTGCTCCTCTCCCACCTCACTCTCTCATTTCTCTCATTTTCCTCTCCCTCTCAAGCTCACACTCGCCCGTCGCCCCCTCTCGCTCCCCCTCTCTCACGGCCGGCCGCCGCTCCACCGCCACTCCTCGCCGACCTTTGGACCACTCACGTAGACTCTTCGACCTTGTTTTCCACGGTAAGTCTTCCCTAAGACTTGATTCTATGGATCGCTTAGCTAGTGAGTGAAGTTTTAGTGCGATTTTGGAAGAGAAATCCTTGACTAACCCGTGAGTTGATGCTCGGACCTTCTTGGACAGATTTGCGCCCCGAGCTTCACCGCTTCCTTCGTCGTCCTAGCTTGCTTGTTAGCTTGGTAAGTTAACTCTAAACTCTTATTAGGACCTTAGGTTACCGAAGGGTGCTATAGAAGGGTTATTGAGTAGTTTCCATGAGCGAACCCCTAATGAAGCTAAGCTTGCCGAGCCTATCCTTGAGGATTCAAAGTTGCCGTGTAGTTTCATGTCTTGAAATTGTGGCTTGTTGATGATTTGTGGTGCTAAGGGTTTGGTTAGAATCGGTCCGTGGAAGGCAAGTTCGCATAGAAATGTTTCTTGTGGTAGATTCGCTTGCTTGGGTTGCTTGAATGTTTGATTAGACCTAAATGTATATTCGGCCATGATGAGGTTGATGCATTAACAAGCGAAATTGATCTATCTTACCCTAAATATATTCGGCCTTGGGTGTTATTTGACACGTGGAATATTTACGTGGATTAATTGGCACGTAGATTAATTGTTATGTGGATTATTTGGCACGTCCACACGTGGAATATTTACGTGGATTAATTGGCACGTAGATTAATTGTTATGTGAATTATTTGACACGTGGAATATTTACGTGGATTATTTGGCAAATGACTATATTAATATGATAATGACCACGTGACGAAAATAATGATTGATGCCTTGAATGGTTAAATTGCTCAATCAATTTTACTCAGTCGTACTTGTTCTTAAGCATGACCTTATTGGATGAGAAATCCTGAGGCGCCTATATGACGCGGGATTGAGTTATGATTAATGCCTGATGCGCCTAAATGACGCGGGCTTGACTGAGGAGAAGTGCCTGAGGCGCCTTTATGACGCGGGCAAGTAATGAGAAATACCTGATGCGCCTATATGACGCAGGTTAATCATTGAGGAATACCTGATGCGCCTTTATGACGCGGGTTAAGTGATGAGAAATGCATGAGGCGCCTATATGACGCGGGCTCAATCCTGGGAATTATGGTGGTATCAAGTATGAGTACACTGTTTATGATATGAATATTTGCCAAAGTACGAAGTTTAGCCTGGGCTGAAGAATGTTACTATGCCTCCGCCTTATTTGAATTATTATGCGCCAAATGCTTTATTCATGATTTATTGGTCATTGCATGTTTTAGGTAGTGTCTGGAAGTACTAAGTGCCTAGTTTGGGTTTAGGGTTAGCTTATTGAGATCTTATCTCACCCCGTTGTGGGACCAACATTTTCAGGTCCTAGGAGATGGAAACCCGAGGTTGCCATGGATTGGCATTCAAAGAAGTGATGTGGAGAGAATGGATATAAACTCACTTGTGGTCTTAGAAATTTTACTTTGATTTGTGGATTTAGAATTCAACCATGGGTATTGGATGACTGTAACCTTTGAAGTGTATTTGCCAATATTGAGGAGTGCACATTTTTATGTCCTAAGTCATCTTGTCAAAGTTTTATGTATGGAGTTTATTCATCGCTTCCGCATGTGCATTTTGATTCTGCGAGTGTATCGTTAGACGATTCGATCCTGGGGTAAATCGCGATGAAAGACCATAGAAGGGATGTTCGCGCGCTCGTGAAGGACGCGGGGCGTGACACATTGGGTACGCACAGGCGTCCACGAAACTTCAGAATTCCATCCTCCGATACTTGAAAGTCAGGTTTCCTTTTTGCGGCATCCATCTCCAAGATCTTTTGTAAGTCAGGGTCCGTAGATTGCGAAGCCGTTACCTCTTCTTGAATTTTCGGTTCGACTCTTAATGTAGCCAGTAGGCTAGACAGTTGGCAAATTTCAAACTTGAACGCCAAATCTCTTATTCCTTCCAATAGAGTCCATTCTTTAACCATCATGTGCGCGATGCTCGATTTCCGACTAAGTGCATCCGCAACCTTATTTGCCTTCCTGGGGTGATATAGGATATCACAATCATAATCCTTGAGCAACTCCATCCATCGATGTTGCCTCATGTTCAACTCCTTTTGAGAAAATAAGTACTTCAAACTCTGGTGGTCCATATAAATCTGAAACCTTTCTACGCACAAGTAGTGCCTCCAAATTTTCAATGCGAAGATGATAACTGTCAATTCCAAATCATGCGTCGGGTAGTTCATCTCGTGAGGTCTTAATTGTCGCGATGCGTAAGCAACCACTCTTCCATGCTGCATTAGAACGGATCCTAATCCCTTTAGCGACGCATCACTGTAGATCTCATAACCTCCAGGTCCAGAAGGAATCGTCAATACTGGTGATGTCGTCAATCGATGCTTAAGTTCCTAAAAACTCCATTCGCACTTATTCGTCCATTCAAACCGCGTATCCTTCTTCGTCAACCTCGTCAAAGGAGTGGCTATAGAGGAGAACTTTTCCACAAACCTCCTGTAGTAGCTCGCCAAACCTAGAAAGCTTTGAACCTCTGTTACTGACGTAGGTCTAGACCAATTCATTACTGCCTCAATCCTTGCTGGATCCACTAAAATTCCATTTTCAGAGATGATGTGTCCAAGAAATGCAACATTGCTAAGCCAAAACTCACACTTACTGAACTTGGCATAAGTGAGTGTTCCCTTAACGTTCGTAGAACTACGCTTAATTTCTTATCATGCTCCTCAAGGCTCTTCGAGTAAATCAAGATGTCATCTATGAAGACAATGACGAACTGGTCTAGGTACTCCTTGAACACTCGGTGCATCAAGTCCATAAAAGCAGCTGGGGCATTAGTCAATCCAAATGGCATGACTGTAAACTCATAATGCCCATACCTTGTCCGAAAGGCTGTCTTCGGTATATCCTCCTTCTTAATCCTCAATTAGTGATAACCCGTCCTCAGGTCTATCTTGGAGAATACAGACGCTCCTTGCAATTGCTCAAACAAGTCATCTATCCTTGGTAATGGATACTTGTTCTTGATTGTCACCTGATTCAACTGCCTGTAATCAATGCATAGGCGCAATGACCCGTCCTTTTTCCTCACGAACAAAACTAGCGCTCCCCACGGTGACGCGCTTGGATGAATAAATATTTGTCCAGCAATTCCTGCATCTGAACCTTCAGTTCCTTCAACTCTGACAAGGACATCCTATAGGGTGCTTTTGAGATCGGCTCTGTTCCAAAAGCTAACTCAATCACAAACTTTATTTCTCTCTCCGGCGGCAGCCCTGGCAATTCCTGGGGAAAGACATCTGGAAAGTCACGCATCACAGCTATGTCCTCTAGCTTGGGTTCCTCGATCGTCGGATCAACCACAGTAGCTAAGTACGTATGACATCCGTCGTCCAATAACTTAGTCACTTCCGACGATGAAATTAAAGGAATCGAGGTTCCTCCTCGACTTCCTACAAACTCGAATCTAGGGTGATCATTCGGATGGATGAATCACCCTGCTACCACAATCAACAATAGCTCGCTGCTTACTCAACCAATCCATTCCAATAATAACATCAAAATCATACATAGGCAGCACTGCTAAGTCTATCTGTTCCTCACTACCGCCATTGACTATCTTACAGTCCGAACAACCTAGAGAGACTAACACTTTATCCTTTAACGGGGTGGTAACATGCAATATCATATCCAGTGGCTTCAAATCAATTCCACCCAAATCAGCAAACTGAGCAGATATGAACGAATGCGATGCTCCAGGGTTAAACAGTGCATAGGCAGCATGATCACATAAAGTAACCGTACCTGTGACCACGCCAGGTGCATTCTCTGCCTCCCTAAGCGCCACAGCATAAACACTTCCTTGAGCTGACGGCCTAGTCAAGTTATTCTGTGGGGCTCCCATCGGCGGTCCCCTTGGCGGTCGCTGTCCTTGAAAATGAGGTCCTGGGGCTTGACTCGGGCAGGTTCTCATATGATGACCCAGCTGGCCACCTTAAAGCAAGCGTCCCTCCTACTCGGGCAAGGTCTATTCCCGTGTTTCCTTCCACACAGGCGGCAATTCCAATTAGACTAGTGGGCAGGTTTCCCAATGTTCTTCCAGGCTAGAGGGACAAAGCGTCTATTGTTGTTCATCGGCCTCTTGCCGAACTGGCAGTTGTCTCTAACTGGCGTAAACCGCGGTATAGGAGCTGTTCTCCTTTCTCTCATGTCCCGTTCCACCAACTGGCCCCTTTCATAAATTGCATCATAGCCTTCCAAATCCAGCAGTACCAACTGGCTCCGATGGTCGGGTCTCAGTCCATCTCTAAACCTCCTTGCCCTATCCTCCGGATTCTCCACAATCCTTGGGGCATACTTAGACAGTCTCGACAACTCAGCTTCATACTGATCGATAGTCATCTGATTCTGGCGGAGGTTTTGAAATTCAACCAGCTTCTGTTCCTGAGCCGTTTTCGAGAAATACTTGGCGTTGAAGACTTCCGAAAAGACAGTCCAGTTGGGCACCGTGCCCTCAGGGAAAACTCTTCCCTTGGTGGCCTTCCACCAATCATTTGCAGTTCCACGGAGCTGGTAGACTGCTATGGTCACTTTCTCAGCCTCAGTGCACCCCAAAACTTCAAAAGTCTTCTCTAGTTCCTCAATCCAACTATGGGCAGTCTCAGGGTCCCCTGTGCCATCAAACTTAGACGGCTTCAATTTCATAAAGTGTTCAACTAGCTGGCCCATTACACGATTCCCAGCACCTTGGGCAATGTCACCATCATTACCTTGACCGTTGTTCCCATTGTTACCATAGTTTCCATTTTCCAGATTAGCAGTTGCAACGGCAGCTTCTGCCGCCTCAGCAACAGCAGCAGCCCTTTCCTGGGCCTGCCTACCCATCAAGTTCCCAATCTCTTCTAGTACTCTTATGACTCCATCCACTCTAGGATCTTCTACCACTTGGGGTCTAGAGCTAGACGCTCATCCAGTTCCTCGAGTTCGGTTTCTCATCTCGCTAAGCCTTACAACACCTGAATCACTATAATTCCATCCAGGAATTAGAGACCTAAGTCATCTACTCAAGTCTAGCAATTCTAGGCTACCACCAAAGCAGCAATCACAATCAAGGCATTCATTTACCAAGCAACCATCAGAAAGGTCATAAATGGGGAATTCACAATCGTACTTTAAGTCCAGACACATCTGCAACTTAGTATAATCACAATTAGCTATCCAATCAAGCATTTAGCAAACAACACACAGTGCAAAGCACGAAGTTCTATAGCCTTATAATCACTTAAAGTGATGCTAATCCGATATGCCAATCACAAACGCCATTTCACATGTCATTCATTTCATTCCTAACTCTAGCGAATCCCTAAGGTCTCGCTACCCAATCATCCTTAAAGTCATCACACCTTATTACTCCAGTCCTCAACCAACTTGGATCGAGCTGACCTTGCTCTGATACCAAACAAACGAGGATGTCACGCCCCGCGTCCCAACGAGCGCGCCGACATCACCCTAGCGTCGTTCCTTGTTACGAACATGGTCAGGCTCACTGACGTCAGAAAAGTTCTCATATGCCACGGGGTCGTACTCAACCCAGTCACCCGGCTGTACTTCCCTTGGGACTTCTTCTTCTTCCTCTTCTTCTTCTTCTTCAGGCTCAGACTCAGAGTATACTGGGATGTCTCCTTCCTCGGGGTCAGCCACCCAATCCATGGCCTCGTCTTTTACACCCGTAATCACTGGCTTCGGTTCACTACATCCAAAGGATCGTCATCCGCATCAGAGGGCTCGATAACTTCACCATCAGCGATCGGGTTCTGGGATGGCACCGCCGGAAGGGGTATCTCTAGCTCGGGATCGGTCTCCGGATAAGAAATCTCACCGTCTGGAGGTAAACATTCATCGGGTCCTACTGCTCGCCCACCACGTCCCAGGGTACATCAAAAGTCCTCAGAGGGCCATGGGTAGTGTCGCCATCCCGGTAGAACCAAGCTACATACACGTTTGGCCTCCAGCGATTCGTCCATATATCCACCCAAACTGTACTGCGCTTCCTAATAAACCATTTACCTTCCCCGTGCGGGTACTCAGTGACAGACAAGTCTGTACGCATGGGCACCCCAAAAACTCGTGGCGTCTTGTCTAGGGCTTAGGGTCTGAAAAGGTTGGTCCTACGACGGGGCGAGAAAAATCTCAATAAGCTACTTCTAACCCTAAGCTAGGCACTTAGCACTTCCAAACACTCCCAAACACATGCAATGACCAATAAATCAAGAATAAGGCAAATGGCACACAATAATTTAATCAAGGCAAAATCATTGTAAGATTTTCAATTTTAGACTAACTTCGTACTTTGGCACTCAATTACTCATATCATATACAATTTACTCATACTTGATACCACCATAATTCCCATGGTTAAGCCTGCGTCATTTAGGTGCCTCAGGCATTTCTCGTCACTTAACCCGCGTCATATAGACGCATCAAGTATTTCTCCTCAGTCAAGCCCACGTCATATAGGCGCATCAGGCGTTTATCATTACTCAATCCTGCGTCATATAGGCGCCTTAGGATATCATATTCACATAAGCTCATAATTAAAACAAATATGGCTACTTACATTCAATTGAGCATTTTAACAATTCTAAGCATCAATTGGTCATCACATCCTCAGTTTCATGCCATGGTACCACATTACCTCAATCAATCAAGCTAGGCCGTATTATTACATCATGATCAAATGTAATTCGATTAGGGAAAACATCATTCGTCGCTATCACCATTCGGCCATTTCTCATTCGTTAGGGATTGATTCATCGATTTAAGCATAAAAAACATCAAATGGACACTCATGGCCGAACCTACTAACTTTAGTACCAATTCAATCGTTTAAATCACACTTTATAACACTGCTAGAATACAAATAAGGCCATTAGGCCACTTTCATGCCATATATCATTAATCACACCACGGCCGAACTCGCTTAGGCCAAATAAAGGAATTTCATTAATTCCATCAAGCACGACAAACTCTAACACTTCAAATTTCACAATTAGGCATTCGGTTCCCCCTCAAGAGTACATTCATCAGTCTAATTCTAAAAAGATTTCATTATTTCAAGCTTCACAGTATATCAATCATAATCTGTCCTAAAACACAATTTCGATTCTCATTGAGCTCTACCTAGAATAACCCACCAATTTCTTTAAATTTTACTCTCACTTGGTCCTTCCATGACCTAAGGTACTAACTAAGGGTTAGGATAAGCTTACCAAGCTAAGAAACCAAGGAAGACCGGCGGGAGTGGCTGAGGAAACGACGTGGACAGATCTGGTCTTCGACGGTCAGAATTGGTTCCTTGAAAAAATCCATAAAAGGCCAAGGAAACTTGGTCAAGAACACTTCTAACACAAGCCTTTAACTCCCTAACATGTCTATCTAAGCCTCTAGAGTCACTTACCTCAAGATAGAACAAGAACTCCTCAAGGACAACCCCGGTTCTCTCTTGGTTCGGTTCTGGTCGGTGGCAGTTTGCACGGCTCCAGGCTTCAAACGAGGCTATCCTATAGCCTACGGCGAAGAGGAGGTCGGTTGTCGGTGGCTTAAGGTGGTGGTGGTGGCCGGCGTCTACCTGGAGGCCGAGAGGGAGATGGAGCGAACGAGTGGGAGAGAATGTGAGAGAACGAGAGAAAAGAGAGTGAGGAAGGGAGGGGGGTCGGCCGAATGTGGGAGAGGGAAGGAGGAATAGGGATATGAAGAGAAGAGTTTTTGGAGGGAAAGTGGTAGTGGAGTGGTTGATGGGGTGAAGGACAAGGAATAGTGAGCTTTAGTGACAAGTTGATTGGAGTAGTTCATGGGGAAATCACCTAGTCAAGTCAAGTCTATCAAGTTAAATCCTATCTTGTCACACTTGTCTTCCAATAAGTCATGGGCTAAATGACCACAAAGCCCCTCAATTTTCGACCAAGAATAGTGGGTGGCAAAAGTCCAAATTGCCTTTACTTATTTCTAAAGGAAAGGGTATTACTCTAAGGGTATAAAGGTAATTCCCTAACCGTCGGTCCGAATTTCACTTTTCTAAATGCTAAGGATGAATTCTAATCCTAATGGTGCTCGATGAGGCGACGTCCAAATTATTCCCGTTGGAATCCTTGAATATCCGGCCTTTCATCTCGAATTCCAATTGATGGCTAAATTCAGTCGTTTGTCATTTCGGCGTATCTCAGACTAATATCACGTTTAAGAGTTACTCATGCCACGACAACTTTGGTTGTCATGTAATTACGAGGTTTAATTGCTAGTCCCGAAGGTTGCGATCGTTAGGAAACGATTTAGGTTAATTCGCAAATCATACTATGGTCATCCAGAATCACCTATGGACCGATTGCACGACACTAGCAAATTGTTCTGAAACCATTCTTAGATCGACCTTTAGTGGTCCAAAATATTCCCTCGGCAATCCTATGGTCGAAGTACTGACTCGTGGTTGAGTTCTTTAGTCCACGTACTTAAATCATAGTTAGCCTTTCCCTTTTGGTTAGTCGACTCAAGAGAGATCAATTCTGAGTGAGATTTACTGAAATACATCGATAGGCATTCATTCATTCTGAAGCTTCGAGATGGGGTCAGAATTCATAATGTCACAACTTTCATGTGGTATATCCGTGTGCTTTGGATCCTTTATTTGCGCATTTATTTTTACTAATTGTGAGTGATATGGTAGACATTCCTGTCTGCATGAAGTCTTAAATTTAGGATCCGTACCCCACTCGTCTGTATGAAATCTTATGATTAGATAAATCATTCAACTTGGTTGCCGAAAGGGCGTCAACTCTGACAGTTGGCGTAACAAAGTCTCTAATCCCACTTCTCTAGTTTTCGCAGAATCGAATAGATGGCTCCCAACTATTCGATGGGATTTCCGATCGTGCCCTCCACGAAACGATTGGTGGCAACTCCTTGGCATGTACACATATCACATGTCACCAGATCGCACCGAAGGTCGACCACGTATATCCAGCCGTTGCGATTTGGGTAATAGACCTTGGGAGAGGCCCGCGTCCGATCAGGCAACATCGGGCGGCCAATTAGCCCCCTCCTCCGCGCGAGAGGGTCGCGACAGATTGGCGACTCCGCTGGGGACTATTCTAAACCAGAATCTCTAGTTATGAATTTTAGAGGACTTGAGCTGATTAAAAAGTTGATTGGTTTATCTGACCTTATTTTCTGCAGATGCTCTCGAAGGTGAGGTATGTAGGCTAACCATTATGTTAGATGTTTTTGCAGATTGGAGAAATAACGGGTGTAGTGATTGCTGACCTCTTTTGTCACGCCCCGCATCCTTACGGGTGTGCCAACATCACCCTGACGTCGTTCCTTGTTACGAATATACCCAGGATCAAACGACAAGCGATAAACAAATCGACGCACATGCACATGCGAAAGCGACATACACAACTCCATACCATAAATGAATAAAAGATGACTTTAGGGAAACAACATTGATACATAACATAGGGTAGATCCAGTTTTACACAACAACTTAAACATAACAGAAATACAATAAAAAGGGATTAGGGAAAGGGTGGTTAGCCTAAACAAAAATGGATCATTAGGCTGGGTTAAGCGTCACTATCCTAAGGGCGCTTCCAAAAAGTAGGGGGCGACTAAGTAATCTAAAGGTCAGGCACGCTGACGTCAGAAAGGTTCTCGTCTGCCACGGGGTCGTACTCAACCCAGTCACCCGGCTGTACTTCCCTTGGGACTTCTTTTTCTTCCTCTTCCTCTTTCTCTTCCTCTTCCTCTTCTTCCTCTTCTTCAGGCTCAGACTCAGAGTAAACTAGGATGTCTCCTTCCTCGGGGTCAGCCACCCAATCCATGGCCTCGTCTTCTGCACCCGCAATCACTGGCTCCGGTTCTACTGCATCCAAAGGATAGTCATCGGCATCAGAGGGCTCGATAACTCCACCATCGGTGATAGGGTTCTGGGATGGCACCGCCGGAAGGGGTATCTCTGGCTCAGGAGCGGTCTCCAAATCAGAAATCTCATCGTCTGGAGGATAAACATTCATCGGGTCCTGCTGCTCGCCTACCACGTCCCAGGGTACATCAAAAGTCCTCAGAGGGCCATGGGTAGTGTCGCCATCTCGGTAAAACCAAGTTGCATACACGTTTGGCCTCCAGTGATCCGTCCCTATGTCCACCCAAACTGTATTATGCTTCCTAATAAACCACTTACCATCCCCGTGTGGGTACTCAGTGAAAGACAACTCTGTACGCATGGGTACCCCAAAAACTCGTGGCGTCATCTCTAGGGCTTCTGGTCTGAAAAAGGTTGGTCCCACGACGGGGTGAGATAAATCTCAATAAGGTAATCCTAAACCCAAATTAGGCACTTAGTACTTCCAGACACTACCTAACATATGCAATGACCAATAAATCAAGAATACAGTAATTGGCCCATAACAATTCAAATAAGACAAAGTATTAGTAACATTCTCAATTCTAGGCTAAACTTCGTACTTTGACACTCAAATACTCATATCATATAAGACAGTACTCATGCTTGATACAACCATACATTCCATGATTAGGCCCGCGTTATTTAGGCGCCTCAGGCATTTCTCATCACTTAACCCGCGTCATATAGGCGCATCAAGTATTTCTCCTCAGTCAAGCCCGCGTCATTTAGGCGCATCAAGCATTTATCATCACTCAATCCCGCGTCATATAGGCGCCTCAGGATACCATAAGTACATAAGCTCATAATTAAAACAAGTATGGCTAAACACATTCAATTGAGTATTTTAACAATTCAAGGCAACATTTAGTCATCACATCCTCAATGTCATATCACGGTGCTATGTTGCCTCAATCAATCAAGTTAGGCCATATTAACACTTCATGATCGAATATAATTTGATTTAGGAAATCGTCAATCATTATCACCCCAATTCATCCATGGTCACGACATACAATGCCAACTCCTCAATTGCATCATTTCATGCACCACAACCACTAATGGCCGAATTCACATAGGCCACATTTAGAATCTCTTATCCATTCATTCACTTAATCAACCACATTAATACACGGCCAAGGTAATAAAAAGAGCAATGGTCATTTTAATTTCGCGAACCTCGTGATCATGTCATGGCCGAATATACTTAGGGTCCGTTCGTTAACTCGAGCGATTAATCCTCACATTCAAGTCCATGGCCGAATAACACTAGGGATCATTAGGTAGTTTTCATTCATTAACACATCAAATCCCACTAGGGCCGAATAGACTTAAGCTCAAACAAGAGTGGTTATCGAGATAATCAAGCTTAATGATTTCTAGCATCCTCGATGGCACAAAAAGACATTCGATTTCCTCATAGCCATATTCCTTAAATAATTTGCAGCCAAGGTCTTGACATTTCAAGCATCTCAACTTAGCACATAAAGCAAAGTTTCGGTTTCCATGAAGGTTTAATGAGAACATCCCACAAACTTCAACTTAACCATCACTACTAGGTCTTTCCATAACCTAAGGTCTTAATGAGGGTTTAGAACTAACTTACCAAGTCAAAAGGCCAAGGAAGACCGGCGGAAATGGCGACGGAACCCGCGGTTCAAATCTGTCCAAAGAGGTCCGAACATCATCTCTACGGATTAGCCATGGATTTCTTCCCAAAATTGCACTAAACCTCATTTACTAACCAAACAATACATAGGATCTAGTTTTAGGGAGATTTACCACGAAAAATGAGCTTGAGGAGCTCACGAACTTAGCCCGAAGGCCGGCGGTGAAGCGGCGATGGAGGTGGCGTCGACGGCGTGAGAGGAAAAAGGGAGAGTGAGAGCTTGAGAGGAAGAGAGAATGAGAGAAAATGAGAGTGAGGGAGATGGAGGGGTTCGGCTGAATGAGAGGAAGGGGGAGTGTGCGTGATATTTGTCATCCAATTTCAAAAGGCAAGAGAGAATGCTTGAGGGAAATTGCTAGTGGGGTGGTTGATGGGTTTCTATGACAAAGAATAGTTACCAAGAATGACAAGGGTGGTTCATGGGGAAATCAAGTCAAATGGTCAAGTCAACTTGTCATTCTACTCTTCAAATAATTCAAGGGCTAAAAGACTACACTACCCTTCAAATTTCGACCAAGAGTGGGGGATGGAAAAAGCCCAAATTGCCCTTACTTATTTCTAAAGGAAATGGTATTTATTAAGGGTATAAAGGTAATTTCCTAATCGTCGGTCCGAATTTCACTTTTCTAAATGCTAAGGATGAATTCTAATCCTAATGGTCCTCGATGAGGCGACGTCCAATTTATTCCCGTTGGAATCCTCGAATATCCGGCATCTAATCTCGAAGTCCAATTTATGGCTAAATTCAGTCGTTTGTCATTCCGGCATATCTCAAACTAACGGGCGGCTCTTAGGAGTTACGCGTATCGACCCGCGACTGATGTCGCATTTAAGAGTTACTCGTGCCACGGCGACTTTGGTTGTCATGTAATTGTGAGGTTTAATTGCTAGTCTCGAAGGTTACAATCGTTAGGAATCGATTTAGGTTAATTCGCAAATCATACTTGTTGACACCTAAATTTTGATCAACTTTTATTATTATTATTATTATTATCATTATTATTATTATTATTATTCATAGAAAATCCATAAAAAAGTTGAAAAATTGAAAAATCAATTTTGGTGACATTGGCCAAGCTGAATGAACCATCTTGACAAACAAATAATAATTTTCATAATTTTTATTTCTAGTTAATATTTTCGAAAATAAAAAAAAGGGAAAAACATAATCATTTAAAAGAGAAAGCAAAAGAAAAGAGATTTTGACCAAATAATCTGGTCTTTGCCCTTTTAGTGTTACCTTTTATTATTCTATTTGATTTTATTTCTCTCTCTCTCTCTCGGTGTGTGTGCGTGTGTGTCGGAAGAGTTTCTAAAAAAGAAGGTTTTCAACAAAGAGCTGAGGGAGGAGGACGGGCGTGGATTCCTGGCTTCTGGGTTTGGGTCTCTATGGGTATTTTTCTCGCGGGCATAGGCGTGTGTTGGTTTTGAGAGGCTGAAGCTGCCAACATAATCTGGGCATCTTGCTGCTTCAACGTTCACCAACGAAAAAGGGACTCCTCGTTCAGTGGCATGTCTCTCCCATTGCTTACCCCAACACCTCCACAGCTCAACCATAGCCATCACCGAACAAACCCAGCCTTCAACCACCATCCCCGGCTGTCCCTCATTGCCATCGCAGCGCTCCTCGCCGCCAGCAGCCCCAGATCCAGGGTGCCCTGTTTCTGCCGCTACTGCTTGCTGCCATTTCTGCTCGACTTCAGCTGCTGCTGCAGCTTCTATTCTGCGTCGCGCTTGCTTCGGCGACCTCTAGAGACCTCTAGCCTCCACCATCGATAGACCCTCGCCATCGCCAGCCACCACCGATTAGCAAAACATCCCCGAAGCCCAGTCTTCCATGCTCTATTTTTCGACTCTGTTTCTGCTCTCCCACTTCTGTTCGAGCTTCTCAGCTCGGTTCCGCCGTCCAACGACCACTACCGGCCTTTCCTGCACCTGTCCGAACACCTTCAGCCGTGCCTCAGCCCTCATCGAACCCCGAACAGCCTCAAACCCGAAGCCTCTGCTCTACTCCCCCGTCTTCGTCTGCCTATTCTACTTCTGAGGCTGCTGTCGCGCCCTTCTCCAGCTCCCTCCGGCCAGCTCCGCCAGCCCCAACGACCACGTAGCCTTCCTAGCCGTCGTCCGCCAGCTTGTTACCGCTTGCCTCAGTCGTTCGCCACCCTAGAAGCCGCTAACAGCCCCAGCCGGTGCTCCGTTCCTCGTCGAGTGCCCTTTTTTGGGCCTTTTCGCGGGCCAGTTTTGTGGGTCACGGCCCATTTTGATCTGGGCCGTGTCCTAGTCAAGCACTGGCTGTGGGCCGAGAATTCAGTCGTGAGTCCGAGCCGCATTTGACGTTCGTGCCCGAGGATTTTCAAGGATTTCCGTTGTATTCGCCTCGTGTAATTGACTATGACGCACATAGAGATGGCGGCACGCTGGGGCTGGGCAATTGAAGACTAGTGTCGAATCAGGTATATTTTGTGTATCCGATTATATATCAGATTTATTTTTCTAAAATATTGTCATTATAGATTTGATCTGCATGTATTTATTTCAATCCAGTGATTAGTTTAGCTTATTTATTTGGTTAAGTGTGGTATGTTGTCAAAGAAAATATTTTCAGAAAATATTAATAATAAAAGAAGAAGAAGAAAAATCATAAAAATTCCAGAAAATTTCAAAAAAATAGGAAATGGCCATAATCAACTGGCCGTGGAATATTTTGGGTAATTCGGTATCCAAACCTTTCAAAAATGACGATTTTGCCCTTCGGGCTAATCGTCCCCCAAATCTTCCCATTTTACCCCTAGTCCCAAATCATCCCTCACCTAAGCCCCTATGGCTGTACTAGGAAACCGTTGGTTTGAATTGATGTGCATTAGTGTGATTTATCTATGTATTTGATTGCGCCTTCATTTAAATTGATTGTGGTTGATAGGAATAGTCTTTCAATTTGCATGAAACCCTGAATCAAGCTTACCTCACCTAAAATTGCGCTTGCATGAACTCTTAGTTAGGAAAATCACTCGCGTTAGGTATCGAAAGGGCGTTGGTAATGACACCGGCGTAACCAAGTCCCCGAACCCAAAATCTCTGGTTCCGCAGAACTGATCGACCTCTCCCAATCGATCAGTGGGGTTTCCGGTCTACCCTCCAAAAAAAACCGGTGGCGACTCCAAATGCATGCACAAGTTGCACATGCCACCACGACCACACTGAAGGTCGAAAGCGATCGACTCTTATCGTCGAATCCTTAAAAGAAAACTCCCGCCGCGATTTGGTATGGGCCTGGGAGGGCCCGCGCCGATCCAAAGCCCACGAGGCCCGCGATCGGTAATCCATTAGCCGTGTCCGCTTCCGGACGGGTCGCGACAGCTGGCGACTCCGCTGGGGACTCTTGCTCTAGAACATATGATTCTAGACCTCAAGTGGACTTAGGCCGTAATTAAAACGTTGAGTGATTTTTCTAACCTTGCAGGCGCTCTCGAAGGTGAGGTAAGTCCGCTTATGGTAGGTGTTATATGTTTTTGGCAGATTGGAGAAATAAGGGATGTAGTCCGTGATTAACATTGTCTTATGCAGGTTGGGCGTAAGAATGTAGGTTGTGTGGATGATTTGAAGTGCTGATTGATAAACTGCTGTGCATGAATTGCATTATGATGATCACAACACGTGGACACACACAACCGCGCCTAAAACCCCGGGCGCCGCCTT
Source organism: Rhodomyrtus psidioides (assembly GCA_021437785.1). Classification (NCBI taxonomy): domain Eukaryota; kingdom Viridiplantae; phylum Streptophyta; class Magnoliopsida; order Myrtales; family Myrtaceae; genus Rhodomyrtus; species Rhodomyrtus psidioides. The sequence continues at coordinate 9,906,441 of JAILYB010000007.1, read as the reverse complement.
TAGTAACACAATAGAAGGAATTGAGAATGGAATCTCCGTGAGGAAAAACGCGGGGTAATCCACTTTTCAATTCCGCTCGCTTCGAACTATGGATCGAGTCCCAATGCAACGATAGCTGTGCAATGGAATCGGCTCTTTCTAGAACTCGAAGTGGGAACCTTAACCTTAGGTGCCAAACCCTCTGATTTTTAGAAGTTCACCATCACTTGTCTCATGCGCATGTCTTTGGGCGGTTGGTACACCTAAAACCGCACATAAGTCGACGAGTTTGGTTGGTAAGACTCTCTATCCCTCAAATCTATTACAGTTCATATAAATATAGGCATTTCATTCATTGCATTCTGGTGATTAGATTAAATGCCATTTCAAGGATAGATGTGTGTGTTTTTCCCAAACGTTCTTGATAGAAGACGAAGAGGATGATATCCCATGACAAGCACCGAGTGAGCAACAAAGGAGCCTACTATGAACATTATTGAGATATCGTCCAATGAAGATGACGAGTTGGGGCAAGTGATCCGGAGGTCACAGATCGAACTTGGGGCATCCTTAAACGTTAAGATCGCATTCCTTTGTTTCATTTTCCATTACTAGTCCTCTTGTATAGGGTTTATTTTTATCGAGGCTTTCTCTATCTCACCCCTTAGAGTGATTGTATTAGGGACCTATTGGTGTATACATTCAGATGGAACTTGGTTGTATTTCTTTTGACGGGTCATGGGAATGTGATAGTGGCATTTTCTCTAATCATCCGAATACTCCCAAGTCAAGTTTATAATTCCTTTAGAGGAAATCAAAATTGGAAATCTTGCATGACCTTTTTGGTCGTATAGGGTAATTCAACCTCAATTTCGCTAGAAGGAATTATACACTTGAATTGATTCATGCATGTCGTACGTCATTGGTAATCCACGATAATTGATCAAGAGTATCGGCATTGTTTCGAATTTAATGACGAGATAGATGTCCAAATTGCCCTCGTTCTTAACAAAACGGCCTTGATTTGGATGCCGTATCTTCAATTAAATTTAAAACACGTCATTATGCCTTGCGCTTTTGACTAATTCGTTCTCCTCGAAATTGATCAAAAGCGATTATCGTGAATTACGTTCCTTTCAATAATATGCTTTCCTTCGAAGAATACTGATAAAAAAACTTTTTGCGCAAGATTAAAACCCTTGTAAAAGTTTTTGTCCTTATTAATCACGAGCAAGCATAAGATTGAAAGGGGTTTATGCTTTCTTTTTCAAATTATTCCTTCTGATTCAGTCGTTTCATTTACAGGTGAAAAAATAGGTAATAGAGAGAAATCTTCTCCTGGATAAGTCTGAGGCTATTCTCTCATCTGATCATGGACGAGTTATAAAATCAGGACATATTTGCTCGGCTTATTGATATTATGGTTCGGCTCACCCAAGTTGAAGATGTTCGGATGCTCGAAGAAATGAACCATACAGAAGTTAAAACACACACATTTATTTTGCTCAGTGGAGGGTTTTCAAAAGCAGGTCATACAATTCGGGGTGGAAAAGTAAAGCCAAAGTGAGCCCTAATTAACGACACAAAGGAGCCCAACTGACCCTCCATGTTGTTAATGCTCTGCCCGTACTCACGACTTCGCATGTCCTGGTCCGCAAGCTTGAGGAGAAGGTTTCTGCATTCGCCCTTAACCTCAGTGACCTTGACCTCGTGTTCCTCGGTGATTATTTCCAAGTCCCGAACTAATCCATTCCCGTGAGCTATGTCTGCGGTTATTTTGTCGAGCCGTTCTTCCTGCCAGTCGCTTTGCAGCCTCAATAGGACATTGTGGCGGTCGTGCTCGCCAGCGGTCAGGGATATGGCCAATTGATCCACCAGGTTTCTCCTCTCGCGAAGCAACGTCGCGACCCTCTCATTGGCAAACTCGACGGCCTTTTTGTGACTATCGGCCAGATAGTTGGTCAGCACCAAATAATCAGACCGATCCTTGTAACGAGCCCGCAAGACGCGAGCCACGAGAACCTCCCGATCAGCAACACGGTAGGCCTCTAAGGAGTGTGCAAAGAGGGTCGGGAAAGTTCTATATTCCCTCCCCAGCGTAGTACCTTCGAGGGAAGTGGTATCTAAGTCCTCGAGCAGGACACGGATTTCATCCGCGGTTGCAGAATGATCGGTTATGTGCGCGTAACCGCGACCCAGTAGGTTATAAAGCTTTTCCCACTGGGCCAAGACATCAGTCGAAAAAGTGCGCACGGGAGAGGAGGCCATTTGCGTTGGGTTGGCTTGAGAATAAGACGAGGCTAATAGAGAGATTAGAAGGAAGAAGCTGATTATGCGAGAACGTTAACCTTCCATACATTAATTCCTCATTTTATAGCAACTCGAGGATGATGAAGGGTCTCAGTAATAATGCTGGTGGAGCCCAGTTAGGGGGTAAAGCAGGAGGTCCCCTCACGAGAACCATTGGATTCGTTTCGGTCCGCGATTTCCGGCTCATCAATTAAAAGATGTAAAAGATTTGTCGGGATCACCATTATTAGAGTTAGGTGGGAGGTAAGCGCAACTATCGAAGAAAGCCCTAACAGGATTTGGCAGTCCCATCACGTTGAAAAGCTAAGCGAGAAATTCAAGGTCTTGAGGGGGAACGTTTGCCTAATGATGCTTGAAGAGCGTCTCCTGAACATGCAAAGTCATTCGAAGAAAACTTTATAGGGAGTGAGCATACAAGAGAGAGTGGAGAACTCTGAGTGGGCAAGAACCAATCAAACATTTCTCAATCCAACATATTTAAGAGGTTACTGTCAGCTGCTAGAGGCGACTGACTCAAAAATCTCAGAAATTGAACCACAGAGGGATCTCGAAGATTCCAAGATCAAGTCTAACGCCAAAACCATGGAGCCCAACACTTCTGGCAACGGAAATCAAGATCACGGCGACGACGACAACGACATCCACAATGCTCAACTCGGGAAAAGAAGACGTCCTCACCAATACTCTCAGGAGGAAACCCAAATGCTGGAAACCCTTTTCAGTAAAAGCCATTATATGAAAAAGAAGTGGAGAATTGAATTGAGCCGGGAGTTGGGGATTAATCAGTCGAGGATCCAATTTTGGTTTCAAAATAGGAGATCCAAATCGAGGGCTCAACGCAAACGTCAGGTGGTCGAGATTTTAAAGGAAGAAAACCAAAAGCTGCGAACAGAAAACATGAGGTATGAAAAAGCTCTCAATATCACCGTTTGCCCTCATTGCGATAACCTCGTCGCCCTCGGTAAGATATTCCCCGATAAGCCTCACGCGATGATTGAAGACGTTCATTTACCACCCTACTCCCTCGGGGCATCTCCTGCTCAACCAGATTTTGCCGGAGTCACGCATGAGCAGGATGATCCTACGAAGATGATACAAATGCCTCCTGGGGGATGGGATTTGCATCGCTTTGATTGGAGTTACAGTTTCAAGGAGCTGGATGTTACCGCCGACCAGCTCAAAACATATCAGCCTCATGCACAACAATTTTCGATAGGGTCGGGTCCTGCTGGAGATGAGTTAATCAGTCGTCAAGACATCGATGCAATTTTGGGCCACGATAAGAGGAGGTTCGCTTGGCCCCCTGAACTGCATTCCAGATTCCTAGATGTGGTTCACCAAATGGGGATCGACTCAGCAACTCCGACGCGCATATTTAAGGCCATGAATGTACCGGGGCTTAGTAAGGAGCTGGTCAGGAATCACCTTGCTGCCTACAGAAAGCTATTAAAACAACGTCGAGCGGAGCTAAATCGGGAGGAATCCGTCTCGAGCTCAAAAGCTAGGGGCGACCGCCATTGTAATGCTCAGGCATCAAGAGATACCCGGCCAAATCTAAGCATCAATCAAGCTAGCAACCCGACCACCGGCAAACTGAAAGCTGATCAGAATGTCCTCCCGGGCCATTTCAACACTTCTCAAGAGCGCGTGTCACAAGTACAACGAGTGCGCACTCCTCCATTCGAGCAGCAGTCGGCTGGTGCTCTGCCTGCCGCTGGTCAACCCACGACAGACGATTTCTTTGATGAGGGGCTCGATGCCTTGTTCAATCAGTGGGAAGCTGGCATGCTTGGACAGCCATGAGCTAGCACTTGACTCGGGGCACGATGGGTCGGTCACCACGAACACCCATAGAAAGAAGAACATGTTCACGAGTAGATCACTCATTTTATCCGTTGTAAAGTTCCTACGGGAACATTTTTCTTTAATGACTATAGTTAATTCTATATTAAAACCAACGCTATCGACGAACATCGTCATGCTCAGTTGTGATGATCCCTTGTTAGATTAAGTCTGAAACCAGAGACGGTCTTTAAAATTTTGAGTGGCCACGAACTCATTCCTCACCAAGCGCCCGGGATGCTGAAATGAAGAGTAACAGCATGCACAGGGAAAATGCCACTTTCGTTTGAACGATGAAAAAGGGTTGAGAGAAGATCATAGCGTTAATTCCCATGGAGCTAAATGAATTAAACGGAGTCATTAATTGCGGGCCCACCGCTGTTCCCCACGTTCTCGGGCCTAGCAAATCATAAAAGGCGCCGAAAGATTGTAGACCCACCACTTTGAAGACTGAACTAGGGGACGAGCGCAATACTCGATAAAACCGAATCAATGCAAGAGAGTTTGTGATCCTATCACGAGGAAAAAGAAAGGGGAATACAGACGATGAGTAATTACAAGGTCTCGGGAGGAGCGCTTGCTTGCTGGTCTTCATATGCAGCTTGAAGGATGGTTCTAGGACACGCACAATCACTTGAGAAAATTTCTAGAGTGAGCAAACACGTAAGAGCGAATTGAGAAAGCTGAGTGAACTAGATCAGCCCGAGATACCCCGATCCATCATGTTTAAAAGTTATTCCCATCTGCTAGAAACGCCCGACCTAGACATTTCTGAGCACGAACTGCTGGGAGACTTTGAAGATCCTGGAGCTGAATCCTGCCCGAAGGCCATAGAGACTGACTCCTCCAGCGATGAAATTCTAGGTTTCAGCTACGAAGAAGGAGTATACAATGATGACCGGAGTCGGAAAAGGAAGCAACTACAACGCCACACTCCAGGCCAAATCCGAGAGCTCGAAGCTTTCTTCAATGAATGCCCCACTCCAAGCAGACAACAGAAAATGGAGTTGAGCCGAAAGATAGGATTGGAGCTTTCGAAGGTCAAGTTTTGGTTCGCCAACAAACGAACCCGGGTGAAACAGCAATACGCAGACCATGAGTTACTGGTCCTGAAGGAGGAGAATGAGAAGCTGAAAGCTGAAAGCGCGAGATATAAGGAAGCTCTGACCAAGGCCACCTGCCTTAATTGTGGTAATCCTGTTGTCCTCGGCGAGGTGTTCCTCGATGAACCATCCCTGTTGACGAATAACGCTCAGCTGTTACCGTATTCTCCACAGCATTTTCCGACACAGCCAGATACCGCCGGAGATCTGCATGAGCAAGTCAACACCATAGGATTAACACCAACATCCTCTGAGAAATGGGATATGAATCATCACATGGGGAATTCTCTCAATGACGAACTCGCTGTCGCAGCCAGCCAATCCAAAGTCGGTGAGTCCCTCCCTGGACAACTTTTGAAACGACTAGATCCCGTAGAGAATAGCTACCGAAGTATTGACGATATTTTGGGTGATAAGAGAACAAGGTTTTACTGGACTTATGAACTTCACACCAAATTTGTTGATGCAATTCGAGAGCTGGGAGTTGATTCGGCTAGCCCACTACGCATACTCGAGATTATGAATGTGCCGGGGCTCTCTAGAATTAACGTTGAGTCTCACCTCAAGTACTATAGGAGATTGCTAAGGGATGGGAGGATAGCGTTAAACCATCATAAAGCCAGTTGGAGCTCAAGTGCTGGGCAGAGTTACAACCATGATGATTGGAGAGCCAAGATCACCCAACCGTGTTTCAGCCATGACGGGACTAGCAGTCGTGTCAGCGACTCCTCTAACCCAAATCAGAATGCTCCGCCGAGCTATCTCAATACTCCTCAGGAGTATATGCCACAGTTCCAGCACATAGAGATTCCTCAGTTTGAGCGCGAATCAGTCATTAATGCTGTCCCTGAAGCGGATCTGACATTGGTAGAGAGTGCACATATGAACCAGCCGGTCATTGGAGGAAGTTCCAATTCGAGGGGTCAAATTGCTCACGGCGAGAGCAAAGAGAGGAATCCCTCGCCTGCAGTCGACGACACCCAATCTGGGCACCAAGGGCTAGAAAGAACAGGTGATTTCCTTGATGAGGAGCTGGACACTTGGGTCAATACTCTTCGGGAATGTATGTCTCAACCCCAACAGGGCAATGATGAAGGTTCCAGCTCAAAGACTCCAATCCCTCACAACGAAGGCAATGAAAGAAATCTGCTCCCAACAACCGTTGATACCCAACTTGAACATCAATGGCTCGAAGACCCGAGCAATTTCCTTGGCGATGAGTTCAATCTTTGGCTCGATCAATTTGGAGCCGGAGGACCATCGCAGTGGTGACGCGAGGCCGGTGATCAAACGTTTGATGCAAGGCATGGCTACTCGATGAAAAATGCTTCGAGAAAAGGGGTTGAATACTACTATTGCATATGTTGTTGATCGCACTGTAAGATTCCCACGGGAACATCTTTCATTAATATCTAGAACTAATTGCGCGTGAGTGTCAACATCACCCTTTGAGCATCTTCAAGCCGAAGGCCGTGGATTAATCACTTAATCCGTGGAGCAAGTTCCATGAACCATAATGGGATCTACCCCTTCAACACGAAATACGTTTGGCCGCGAAGCCACCTATTTGGTAAAACGATGTATCGTTCCTAAACGATCTTCAATCGAATACCGAAGTAATGTATTCTTTCTTTTCCTTCTCAGATGATAAACATGGATAAATCACTCAATGAGTCATGCGTTCAAATAGCCGAACAGACGCTGCCCAGCTGGGGGCAGATGAACCATTGATGTTACAAACACTCCAAGCATGGATAGGCGGATTTGATAGAGGTGGTTCATATCAATACGCAACATCAGAATGGGATGAAAATCAAGAGTAAAGTTGTATCGTCCCAATTTGTCTTGAATTTGGGAATATGAATTAACACTCATTGTTTATCCTTGACAGGGGAATCGCCCTGGAAGCGAACAGGTTTTTACATCCCATGTACTACTCGTTAGAGTACATGACCAAGGGTAGGATGTATCGTTTCGATTTTTGAAAAATTCGTGAACCTACAATGATATGCTTCTTTTACATTTGCAGGGATCCGCAGCTGCAACGGACAGGTAAGTATCCCTTTTCCCAGTTAGCGGGAGATAAAAAATGTCAGAATCCTTTCAACCGGCATAAAGATTTCCCAATGCATCGATATTCACGATTTAAATCGGGAGGTTACCTAAAGCATGAATAAGAACATACATGGTGCATCATAAAATCCCCTTGATGGGTAAAATCTTTGGAGAAAACAAAAAGACTTTTTCCAATAAAAGTTGTTCAAACCGTTTAAAAGAGTGTTTTCTCAGACGAGAGGCGAAGCCTAATCCAAACATGTCCCACACACACTTGAGAGATGAATGGAGTGGGCAGATAACAAAATCTGGACCTACGGAAGTAGGGACCATTCGCAGCGATTACATGGGTTGGGACGACGGAGGCATTCGTTTCATATCCTCCAAACACTACAGGTGACCGTTGATAACCCCTTTGAACGGCGGTTTTCATTCTTAACCCTGTCAAGAACCACCCCACATCGGGGCAAAATGGAGGTGAGTCCAGCAGCGTCAGGAGAAAATGGTTAGAAATTTTCTTGCTCGGACTAACATTAATCTTTGTGTGTTGTTTATATGGTAATCCAAGCGCCATAGGATGACGAGAAGCATTCATTCTTTATCCCACACACTGTATCATTTGCACAGCCAAGTTGAGCCTGCAAATTCATTTCATGAACCCATTGGTGATCATTCCAAGACGGATGCCGCACCACTTCAAAAATGGAAGAGTTCAAGACTCAGGGATTACGAAGAGAATTCCCGGACTGATATTTAAAACATGTTTAGACTATATGTCTAACATGATCCCATGAAGATGAGAAAAAGTGGGATTTCAAAAATGAATGAGAAAAATCCACGGCATCGAGAAAAAGCAAAGTGCCTGGTAAAAGCAAGGCCGATGCTTGTGCAAGCTGTTTGCTTGATCCCCAGTGAAACTTGAATGAAAAAAAAATTCCTAAAGGAGTCAGATAAAAAAAAAAGACTGCTCTCCAAATGATGTCAAGCGTGGAGCAGAGACGCAGACAGAGTCATCATTCTCTTAATGCGACAAGAGACGCTCCTTAAAGAGCTGGTGCACACCGCAAGATAGGTTGCACGCCTCAAAGGCTAAAGATGCAGAAAAGAAAGAACATGTGGCAGATTTCCAATGATCACCAATGTCAAACCCCTCATAAATTCTGGACAAAAAACAAGTCTTTTTCGGTCCCCGATCCTACCAACATCACAACCCTGAAACAGTCTTCTCTGACTAAGACACTTGGGTTAACATATAGCTTAGCTCGAAGAGGTACGAGCAAAACTATTTCTTTCTCATTTTGCAGGGTTCTTGACTTGTAAACCCGGAGCAGACGGTGGAAAAAATTCATTCAATGGCCCTGACTCAAAAGTGAGTCCCCCTCGAAGATCAAAAACCAAGCCCAACATTACGGTCCCGCGGAAGACCTCCCCATCGATCGAAATGTATGCACTGCGAATGATCCTAAAACCTAGGCACAGGTTAGTAGGAAGTTGAACGCATTCCTTACAAAAGACCGTTATCACAGAGCGGTGAGGAGCCCTCTTGGATGAGAAATTCTCCAATAGATGTTTTGAACAAACTCTTTTTGGAATTTTCAAACTGTTGGTCCATATTTTCCGTGCAAGGGATTTGTGATCACATTTGCATGTCGCAAGAATGCTTTGGATAACCTCCAGCATCAAAACGCACATTTCATGATTAAGACTTAAATCATACGGTTTTGTCAGATGGACAACTGTCGTCTTCCCTAAGATTGCTAAGGTTTTCTTGGTGAAGAAAAATTTTTCGAGCTCGAACTTTTGTAGGATCCGTTGGAAACACCAATCTCCCAGAATGTCGCCTCAACAGACTCAAGCAGTCTCATCGGACGTGGAGAACCCTCGCCATGAGACCCCTTTTCAAAGCAAATCAATGGTAGATACCGCCTGAAGGGTCAAATCAATGGTAGGTACCGCCTGAAGGGTCAAACCAAGGTAGAAACCGCCTGAAGGGTCAAACAAAGGTAGAAACCGCCTGAAGGGTCAAATATGGTAGAAACCGCCATAAGGATCAACCCAACGGTCCGATCCACCATACGGATCAAAACTTTGACTAATCGCAAATGTTGAAGAAGTTGTTTTCCTAGGTAAGCCTTACTGTAGGCGAACCGTTTATGGTCCGATCCACCATACGGATCAGAATCCTTAGCGAATCCCCAAATCGTGGGATATGCCTTCCTTAGGTTCCTACCAGTTAGGAATCCCATAATGGTATGACCTACCATACAGGTCAGAGCTTAATCTCCCTAGGATAAAATGATGAGTCCTAGGTATCTTCTTGAAACTCGTCGCCACCGGCAACATCGGACAGGTAAGCTTCAGGTAAGCCTCTCTCACTCCAGCCCGTGTTCCAATTGTTAAAGTGGACCGGAGATTAATTTGAGTTTTTATCAAGAGCCTTAAGGGTCCGATGTCATAGCGTTTCTTCCTTAATTTTCCCAGTTAGGTTGGTTAGGAATTAGGTGCCATCTTATCTTTGAGAGAAACCTCTAACGAGATTCCTCTCAAAGAGGGGCAGCTGTTGACACCTAAATTTTGATCAACTTTTATTATTATTATTATTATTATCATTATTATTATTATTATTATTCATAGAAAATCCATAAAAAGTTGAAAAATTGAAAAATCAATTTTGGTGACATTGGCCAAGCTGAATGAACCATCTTGACAAACAAATAATAATTTTCATAATTTTTATTTCTAGTTAATATTTTCGAAAATAAAAAAAAAGGGAAAAACATAATCATTTTAAAGAGAAAGCAAAAGAAAAGAGATTTTGACCAAATAATCTGGTCTTTGCCCTTTTAGTGTTACCTTTTATTATTCTATTTGATTTTATTTCTCTCTCTCTCTCTCGGTGTGTGTGCGTGTGTGTCGGAAGAGTTTCTAAAAAAGAAGGTTTTCAACAAAGAGCTGAGGGAGGAGGACGGGCGTGGATTCCTGGCTTCTGGGTTTGGGTCTCTATGGGTATTTTTCTCGCGGGCATAGGCGTGTGTTGGTTTTGAGAGGCTGAAGCTGCCAACATAATCTGGGCATCTTGCTGCTTCAACGTTCACCAACGAAAAAGGGACTCCTCGTTCAGTGGCATGTCTCTCCCATTGCTTACCCCAACACCTCCACAGCTCAACCATAGCCATCACCGAACAAACCCAGCCTTCAACCACCATCCCCGGCTGTCCCTCATTGCCATCGCAGCGCTCCTCGCCGCCAGCAGCCCCAGATCCAGGGTGCCCTGTTTCTGCCGCTACTGCTTGCTGCCATTTCTGCTCGACTTCAGCTGCTGCTGCAGCTTCTATTCTGCGTCGCGCTTGCTTCGGCGACCTCTAGAGACCTCTAGCCTCCACCATCGATAGACCCTCGCCATCGCCAGCCACCACCGATTAGCAAAACATCCCCGAAGCCCAGTCTTCCATGCTCTATTTTTCGACTCTGTTTCTGCTCTCCCACTTCTGTTCGAGCTTCTCAGCTCGGTTCCGCCGTCCAACGACCACTACCGGCCTTTCCTGCACCTGTCCGAACACCTTCAGCCGTGCCTCAGCCCTCATCGAACCCCGAACAGCCTCAAACCCGAAGCCTCTGCTCTACTCCCCCGTCTTCGTCTGCCTATTCTACTTCTGAGGCTGCTGTCGCGCCCTTCTCCAGCTCCCTCCGGCCAGCTCCGCCAGCCCCAACGACCACGTAGCCTTCCTAGCCGTCGTCCGCCAACTTGTTACCGCTTGCCTCAGTCGTTCGCCACCCTAGAAGCCGCTAACAGCCCCAGCCGGTGCTCCGTTCCTCGTCGAGTGCCCTTTTTTGGGCCTTTTCGCGGGCCAGTTTTGTGGGTCACGGCCCATTTTGATCTGGGCCGTGTCCTAGTCAAGCACTGGCTGTGGGCCGAGAATTCAGTCGTGAGTCCGAGCCGCATTTGACGTTCGTGCCCGAGGATTTTCAAGGATTTCCGTTGTATTCGCCTCGTGTAATTGACTATGACGCACATAGAGATGGCGGCACGCTGGGGCTGGGCAATTGAAGACTAGTGTCGAATCAGGTATATTTTGTGTATCCGATTATATATCAGATTTATTTTTCTAAAATATTGTCATTATAGATTTGATCTGCATGTATTTATTTCAATCCAGTGATTAGTTTAGCTTATTTATTTGGTTAAGTGTGGTATGTTGTCAAAGAAAATATTTTCAGAAAATATTAATAATAAAAGAAGAAGAAGAAAAATCATAAAAATTCCAGAAAATTTCAAAAAAATAGGAAATGGCCACAATCAACTGGCCGTGGAATATTTTGGGTAATTCGGTATCCAAACCTTTCAAAAATGACGATTTTGCCCTTCGGGCTAATCGTCCCCCAAATCTTCCCATTTTACCCCTAGTCCCAAATCATCCCTCACCTAAGCCCCTATGGCTGTACTAGGAAACCGTTGGTTTGAATTGATGTGCATTAGTGTGATTTATCTATGTATTTGATTGCGCCTTCATTTAAATTGATTGTGGTTGATAGGAATAGTCTTTCAATTTGCATGAAACCCTGAATCAAGCTTACCTCACCTAAAATTGCGCTTGCATGAACTCTTAGTTAGGAAAATCACTCGCGTTAGGTACCGAAAGGGCGTTGGTAATGACACCGGCGTAACCAAGTCCCCGAACCCAAAATCTCTGGTTCCGCAGAACTGATCGACCTCTCCCAATCGATCAGTGGGGTTTCCGGTCTACCCTCCAAAAAAAACCGGTGGCGACTCCAAATGCATGCACAAGTTGCACATGCCACCACGACCACACTGAAGGTCGAAAGCGATCGACTCTTATCGTCGAATCCTTAAAAGAAAACTCCCGCCGCGATTTGGTATGGGCCTGGGAGGGCCCGCGCCGATCCAAAGCCCACGAGGCCCGCGATCGGTAATCCATTAGCCGTGTCCGCTTCCGGACGGGTCGCGACAATACTATGGTCATCCGGAATCACCCGTGGACCAATCGCATGACACTAGCAAATTGTTCTAAAACCATTCTTAGATCGACCTTTAGTGGTCCAAAAAATTCCCTCGGCAATCCTTATGGTCAATGTACCGACTCGTGGTTGAGTTCTTTAGTCCATGTACTTAAATCCTAGTTAGCCCTTCCCTTTTAGTTACTCGACTCAAGAGAGATCAATTCTGAGCGAGATTTATTGAAATACATCGATAGGCATTTATTCATTCATAAGCTTCGAGATAGGGTCGGAATTCAGAATGTCATAACTCTTTCCCCCCTACAAAAATTTCGTCCTCGAAATTTACATCACAATCACCTACTCAAACAAATGGGGGTGCTGACGCCTCATCGCTTCCTCGCTTTCCCAGGTGGCTCCTTCAGTCCCGTGGTGCTCCCAAATCACCTTTACCAACTGAATCGTCTTGTTCCTTAGGTCTTGCTTTTTCCTGTCCTCAATCCTAATCGGCCTTTCCACGTACGTCACCCGATCGTCCACTTCTATCACTTCATGGTCCAGTACATGAGTCGCGTCCGGTTCATACTTCCTCAGCATCGAAACATGGAATACATTATGGACCTGCGATAAACTTGGCGGCAAGGCGAGTCTATAGGCTAGAGTTCCAATCCGTTCTAAAATTTCAAAAGGGTCTACGTACCTCGGACTCAGCTTTCCCTTCTTTCCGAACCGAGATAGACCTCGCACGTCCCCAAAGCCTCTTGTAGGCTTTTCCAAAATGAAGCGGTGAACTTGGGATCTCTATCTGAGGTGATTGTCACAGGGACTCCATGAAGGCGAACTATGCACCGCATGTATAATTCTGCATACCTATCCATGGCGAAATCCTTCCTTACTACCAAGAAGTGCGCGGACTTAGTCAGTCTATCCACTATTACCCATATCGAGTCATGTCCCCTCTGGCTTCTCGGCAAGCCCATCACAAAATCCATGGTGACGTGTTCCCATTTCCACTCGGGAATCTCCAACGGCTGTAACATTCCACCAGGCTTACATTGCTGAGCCTTAACTTGCTAGCACGTCAAACACTTTGCCACATGCTTGGCTACGTCCACTTTCATTCCGTTCAACCAGTAGTGCTGACGCAAGTTCTGATACATCTTTGTGCTACCCGGATGAATGCTGTAGTTGCTCTTATGAGCTTCTGATAAGATCTTTTCCTTTAGTTCCTCGTCATTGGGTAAGCACAGGCGTCCACGAAACTTAAGAATTCCATCCTCTGATACTTGAAAGTCAGGTTTCCTTTTCGCGGCATCCATCTCCAGGATCTGTGACATTCCGAATTTCCGACCCTCTCGAGACTATTGAATGAAAGGATAATGATTGACGGACGAATGATCATGAAATTGAGGTTCAAAATTGGCACTTGGAAATAGAGTATTCCAACTTTGGATAAGAATTTGGCAATGTCTCGCCGATTGGTAATTTCGGATTGGAAACGTGAAGTTTGGACTGAAAGTGCAAAATGACCATTTTGCCCCAAGACCATTTACATATGCCTTAAGAATTCAAGAAGGGCAAAATGGACATTTCTCCTATCCTATAGGGCTGCCAAAAATATCTTGTACAATGGTCAAAGATGAGTCAAAGCTAAGATTGAATTATTGGGGGAGTGCCACTTGTCAACCATTGGGAGTATTTGGCATTAAATGCCCACCTAACCTTTTCTTATCAATTTGGGGCTCAATTATATGTGTGAGATAATGGTTTTAAGGACTTCATCTGCTGTGTAGCCTCCCCTTACATGTTCACCTCATTTTCTCTCCAAAAACACCTCAACCAAAAACTGCCCAGAAAAACAGTTTTGAAGCCTTCTGTTCGGTGCCGTCTAGCGGCTCTTCCCGGCGTTTGTTGGTCGCTCCCTCTTAGCACAGGTTATTTCAAGATGTCCTTGACATTTTTCCGTTGGTTTTATGATTTTAGGAGTTCTGGTTAATTTATAATGATTTTTGGAAGAAAGGCGGACGGATTCCGCGCGAGCTGAGATAAGGTTATGGTTTACCCTCTTAGAAATTCTATTTGGCCTCAAATTTTTTAGGAGAGCTTCATAACACTTAGCAATATGTTCAGATACATTTTGGCTGCAAATAGATAAGGATAACTTCGGTTTTCATGGAAGAACAGTAGCGGTAAATTCTGGACAGATTCTGATCAAGAGGAGATTGGACTGTTTTGTTGTCTTTGGGGTGTCAACCGACTCCAAATCTCTTAGTGAGCTCTTCAAACATGTAAATTAAGGTCTTTAGAGGTTATTTGTGTAAAGAGTTAGACACGAGGTTGGTTTATGGCTTGATTGAGCGGATTGAAACCGAAACCGGTTCTGTTTGGTAGGTGAACCCTTGCTGGCCGGTTCCGTTAAGGGTCATTTAAGTGAGATTTTGACTTCAAATTGACGCATAAGACTTCATGCGATGTAGTGTGAGGTGTTAATTAGAAGTGTATGAAGTGGATTGGGAGTTTGGAAATGATTTAAGGGCTATAATATGCATGAAACATCAAGTTGGATTCTGCCCTGTATTGAGTCGCATGAACAGAATATATAAAGGGTTTGTGGAAGTATTGTGGTGATTTCGATCCATTGATGAGGCATCCTGAGTTGCCATTTGATTGGTTATTGAGTGGATTTTGATTAGAAATTAATGAATTGTTGACACCTGATTTTTTGACCAGGTCTTTTTCAGTTTTATTTTTTGAAAAATCACAAAAAATTTATAAAAAGTCAAAAAAATTACAAAATCAACTTTGGTGGCCTTGGCCAAGCCCAAGGAACCATTCTTGACCAAAAAATAATTTTTCACATTTTTCATATTTTTTTAGTATTTTTGGAAAATAGAAAAAATACTTAAAAAATCAAGAAAAATAGCATTTGAGGTCACAAAAATATGGAACAATATCCAATATTTTTCCTCTTAATCCCTTGTATTTTTGACCTCACAAAAAAATCAAAATCAGATTCAATTTTAGGTGTTCCTTTGTAACCCGTACTATTGAATTTGAAGAAAAAATAACAATTGAGTCTTTTAATTTGCAATTTTGGCATTTTTTAAGATCTTGACATTTAATCTAACTATCCCCTATTTCAATTTAGCCCAATTGTTTGTGCAATTTGCTCAATTGCACGGATTTGACAAAATTACATACTAAAATTGCATTTTAGTCCTTGAAATTGAGCATAATTGAAATTACTTTCAATTCAAGGGCTATCATTGCAAATTGAACATGCTACCCAATGGATTTCACCATTTTAAATCGATTGGCATAGGTGGTTTAACTCAATTTGATCATTTGCACCCTCAATTACACAATCCCCAATTTCCAATCAAATGAGAATTTGGGGATTTTGTAGAAATTGATGAAAACTTTTGGGCAAAACCACATTTCTAGATAGAATTCATGCCCTAGATTCGATTATGAGGTTCAATTGCAAAAATTTCCTGTTAATTTGGATTTAATTTGAAAAATTGCAAGTCGGGGCCGGCTTGGACCGGTCTGACCGCCGGTTGAACCGGTCGAACCGGTCCAGAACAGCGTCGTCTTCCTCAAAACGATCGTGCAAATGAACAGTGACAGGTCGAATTTCCAAGACCAAATTGAAGGACAATTCGCGACTAATTGAATGGGGAATGGTGGGCGTTTTGTTCCTCTGACCTTCCCCCGTCGATTGACACCAACGGCACCATCCGACGTCGCCGGAGGAAGGAGTAATCAGCCGGTCAAGGACGCGGGACCTGCAAAAGTCAAACAACGATAAGAACAGCTCAAATCCATGCCAAATTCATGTGAAATGAGACTCGTCGAGGGACCTAATGAAGCCGAACGGAATACCCAGCTTCTCCGTCGCCGTTAGCATGTCATTTGGCACGTGATGACACGTGAGTTGAAGAGGGCAGAGGATTCCCCGTTCAGCGCCAAAACTCGAAGGGCTATATAAGCCTGTGGGAGGGCTTTCAGTTGGAGGACGGTTGGTTCAGTTCGAAGGAAGGGAACAGAATCGCGCGAGAGAGAGTGAACGCAATAGAGAGCTCGTTCTCCGACCCCTGTCGTCGAGAACTTGAGCTCGACTGCAAGGCGTCGGTTGGGCCATCTCCGGCCAAACCAAAGCCAGGGAAGACTATCTAAAGTTCGCCCAGAGCGTCAGGAAGCGATCGCCACCGGCCACGCCTCGCGAAATCGCAAGAACAGGTAAATCATAGCTTCGAGTTCTTCATTGAGCTTCAATGGCAGACCTTGCATTCCTTGCTCAATCATGCAATTAATGTGTGCGTTTCATTACCCGAACATCACTGACCACGCTCGCATCTCCATTTTGCATCGACTTTGCTCGCATACCCTGAATCGAGTTCTCCGATTTAGCCTCCATAGCCGATCCTTGCCCAGCCAAATCTGGGCCGAGCGAGCTCAATCGGAGCTCGAGGTAAGTCTTCTGAACCTCCATTGGTGCTATTCTGTGACTGAATTTCTCTAATTTTGAGTAAATCGAATGATCGAGCTTCCATGGCCGTATCCGGCAACTCGTACGATGTTCTTGATTCTGTGAATTATATGTCCCAATCCTTAGATATGTTAGGATAGAGTTGATTGCGAGCCGATTAGCGCTGGTCTCGCACGATTTCATCAAGGTTCAACCGTTAGATCACCGCCGGAGAGGCACAGCCGTCCGTCCTGTCGGAGTCGCGAGGTTGAAGACGAAGCTGACGTGGCGCGGTCAACGGGTCAAAGTATGAGGTGTCAGTTCGCCATAGGTCCACGTGTCAGTCCAGTCAGCTGGCCGTTGGAGGTTGTTATTCGAATGGGTAGATCCAACGGCTGAGGATAATTGAGTCCAATAAACAGTGACCGTCCGATCAGTAATTAGGAATTATCTGAAAATAGTTTTAAATCAAGAAGTAAAGATATGGTGAAACGGTGCCGTTTAGTTAAGTAATAATGCGACGTCGTTTAGGATAGTACGAATAGACGGTTTAGATCGAGTTTCAGGTTTTAATCGTGGCCGTAGATTTTAGTTAGTCAATCAGACGGTCCTGGGCGAGTCTTCACTTAATCTAGGCCGTAGATTTCAGTCAGGATATCCGGCGGTCACAGGGTAGCCACGCGGCTCAATGAAGGTCGTCGGATCAGAGTCGGATAACAAAAAAAATATAAAGCTAGAACGGCGTCGTTTTGAGGAAGCCGGTTTCGCTGGTCCGGGTCTGGGCCGGGTTCCGACCCGAGTGGGTCGGGTCGACCCGGCCCGAATAACATTTTTTTTAAAATAAAAAATAAGAAAATGATTTCAAAAAATAAAAAAATCGGAAAAATTTCAGAAAATCCAAAAAATGCTAGAAAATTCAAAAAAAAAATTCCAAAAAATTGTAGGAAAATCCCAGACACTCCAGAAACCCCCCAAAAATCGAGGGTTGACCACAGACAACTGGTCAACCCTATTTTTGGGGTTTCTCATCCGTTCTTCCAAGACTTGACGACATTACCCTTTAGGGGTAAGTCGCCTCTGCTGTGTATACAAGATAAGGCCGATAATGCCAAGGTAAGAATTAGGATCGATTAGACGACCAATTCTTAAGTTTGGGTTTCGAGTCCCACCCTTTTTCTCAAAATGACGATTTTGCCCTTCAATGGGAAAATTGTCTTTCTTGTCTCAATCGAGTGCTGAAAATTGCTTGAAGTTAGGGTTTGGGTCAGGTAGACGACCAGCCCTAATATTTGAGATTTGCAGTTCCCATCTTTGTCTAAAATGACGATTTTACCCTTTTGAGGGTAAAATCACTTTTAAATTCCAGAAAAATTCTGGAAAATCCTGAAAAATAGGAGATGGATTGGATTGATGGCCAATCCTATTTCCCCTGTCTTTTGACTTCCCAATTTCTCTAAAATGACAGATTTACCCTTTTAAAGGTAAATTTTCCCCGAACTGTTCAAAATTACGATTCTGCCCCTCATGGGCGAATCATGCCCAAATCATTACTAAGCCTTGATTGATATTTCTCTAGGCTAATAGGGCCTCATTAGGGATGCCATGCTGATTTCATGTGTTTTATCCGCATGTACTGGATCCTTGATTTGTGCACTTAATTTTATTGATTGTGAGTGATAGGGTAGTATTTCCCATCTGCATGAACTCCTAGTTTTAGGATCTATACCCCACTCGTCTGTATGAAATCCTAGGATCAGATAAACCATCCAGCTTAGGTACCGAAAGGGCGTCAACTCTGACAGTTGGCGTAACTAAATCCCCGAACCCACTTCTCTGGTTTCCGCAGAATCGAATAGATTACTCCCAACTATTCGATAGGGTTTTCCGATCGTACCCTCCACGAAACGATTGGTGGCGACTCCTTGACATGTACACTCATCACATGTCACTAGACCACACTAAAGGTCGACCACGTACATCCAGCAGTTGCGACTTGGGTAATGGGCCTTGGGAGAGGCCCGCGTCCGATCAAGCCAGCGATCGGGCGGCCCATTAGCCCCGCTCCCGCCTCCGAGCTCCGGGAGAGGGTCGCGACATGAATTTCCTAGGACGGTACGAGGACCTTGATTGGTCGAATACTTGGAGGGTTAAGGAAGATCGATCGAAGTGGAGCTTTGCTAGTTGCTTGAGGTAAGTTTCCCTTAAACCTCTACTAATATGTTAGGACACTATTGGATTGAATTGATTTGCAAATTGATTAGTCGATAAATGTACTTGAGATAGCATGGTTGAGATTGGCAAGGGAATGCCTAGTTGATTGATTTCTTGATTCAGGAGAATTGAAGCGGCCAGAGTGCCCTTACGTGAATCGCATGGCTAGAGTGCCCTTATGTGAATGAAATGGCCAAGTGATGTGCTTAAATTTATGAGCTCGAAGTGCTTGAATGATGTGCCTTGAATGGCGATAGTATGTAATGCCTATGATTGTGATAAAAAGGCTTAATGAGAAATGATTTGGCTATGATGCTCTGTTATTGAATTGCCTCTGATGCTCTGTTGTTGAATCGGCTGTGATGCATTGGCAATTACGGTGGTTTCTTGGTTAGTGAGCCCAGTTAATTGATGTTGAACAATGAGCTTTGATGAATTACACTAACTATAAGGTCTATGCTATAATGCATTTATCGATCCTTGGCTTGCTGCCCCGGAGATCGAATTGGCTTGGTACCCCGGAGATCGAATTGGCTTGGTGCCCCAGTTATATGATTGGCCTTAGTGCTGATGTTATATGAATGGGCGGTAGTGCCCCAGCGATCAATTGGCTTGGTGCCCCGGAGATCGCACTGGCTTGGAGCCCCTTTTGCATCGTAATTGGCTTGGAGCCCTGACGCAAATGAATGATCAGAGTACCCTGAGAAACTACATCGTGGCCGTGGGCCCTAGCGATGCTTGAGTGAATTGAAATTTACATCGCGGCCGTGGGCCCTAGCGACGATTATATGGTTGTCATATTGATGACTTATGAAAATGTTAAGTTTGTTTTAGGGTAATGTGTGAAACTTGGATCTCATAGTATGTGATGTGCTTGATGGCGATGTTCTTTATATCAAGGTGCCATGAGAAAGTGATATTGAGATGCTAGATGATAATTCCTCGATGAGTTTTTGTGAATTGCTCTGTGGCATAGTCTAGGAGAACTGGCGGTCTGGTCTAGGTTTAGGGTTTACTTGCTGAGATTTATATCTCACCCCAGTGGGGGCTTAACCTTTTCAGGTCCCAAGCGATGAGACGGGAAGTTTGTCAAGGTTGAGTATTTGAAGATGGAATTACAGGATATGGATTCACATTTTGTGGTCTTAGGGATTGTATTTGGTTTCGTGAGTTAGAGATTGAACCCTTGAGTACATTCGACCGCTGTATGAATTGAAGTGTACCATTTTGTCCTAAGTCATTATTGATTTTATTTGTGTACGAAGGAGTCTATTGCTTCTGCATGTGTAACATATAAGGTTGATGATGGCCGAAGGATCCTGGATGGCACAGCTTGGTTACGGGCTGGTGGGATGTTCGCGTGCTCGCCGGGTTCGGGGCGTGACAGGATCTTTTGAGTGTCGGGGTCCGTAGACTGCGAAGCCTTTACTTTTTCCTGAATTTTCGATTCGACTCTTAATGTAGCCAGTAGACTAGACAGTTGGCAAATTTCAAACTTGAACTCTGAATCTCTTATTCCTTCCAATAGAGTCCATTCTTTAACTATCATGTGCGCGATGCTCGATTTCCGACTAAGTGCATTCGCAACCTTATTTGCCTTCCCAAGGTGATATAGGATATCAAAATCATAATCCTTGAGCAACTCCATCCATCGACGTTGCCTCATGTTCAACTCCTTTTGAGAAAATAAGTACTTCAAACTCTGGTGGTCCGTATAAATCTGAAACCTTTCTCCACACAAGTAATACCTCCAAATTTTCAATGCAAAGATGATAGCTGCCAATTCCAAATCGTGCGTCGGGTGGTTCATCTCGTGAGGTCTTAATTGTCTCGATGCGTAAGCAACAACTCTTCTATGCTGCATTAGAACGCATCCTAATCCCTTTAACGATGCATCACTGTAGATCTCATAACCTCCAGGTCCAGAAGGAATCGTCAATATTGGTGCAGTCGTCAATCGATGCTTAAGTTCCTGAAAACTCCTTTTGCACTTATCCGTCCATTCAAATCGCGTATCCTTCTTTGTCAACATCATCAAAGGAGTGGCTATAGAGGAGAACTTTTCCACAAACCTCCTGTAATAGCCTGCCAAACCCAAAAAGCTTCGATCTTCTGTGACTGACGTAGGTCTAGGAGAATTCGTTACTGCCTCAATCTTTGCTGGATCCACTGAAATTCCATTTCCAGAGATGACGTGTCCAAGAAATGCAACCTTGCTAACCCAAAACTCACACTTACTGAACTTGGCGTAAAGTGAGTGTTCCGTTAACGTCCGTAGAACTACGCTCAATTGCTTCTCATGCTCCTCAGGGCTCTTCGAGTAAATCAAGATGTCATCTATGAAGACAATGACGAACTAGTCCAGGTACTCCTTGAATACTCGGTGCATCAAATCCATAAAAGCAGCTGGGGCATTAGTCAATCCAAATGGCATGACTGTAAACTCATAATGGCCATACCTTGTCCGAAAAGCTATCTTCGGTATATCCTCCTTCTTAATCCTCAATTGGTGATAACCCATCCTCAGGTCTATCTTGGAGAATACAGGCGCTCCTTGCAATTGATCAAATAAGTCGTCTATCCTTGGCAACGGGTACTTGTTCTTGATTGTCACCTGATTCAATTGCCTGTAGTCAATGCATAGGCGCAAAGATCCGTCTTTTTTCCTTACGAACAAAACTGGTTCTCCCCACGGTGACGCGCTTGGACGAATGAATCCTTTGTCCAGCAATTCCTGCATCTGAACCTTCAGTTCCGTTAACTCTAACAAGGACATCCTATAGGGTGCTTTTGAGATCGGCTCTGTTCCAAGAGCTAAATCAATCACGAACTCTATTTCTCTCTCTGGCGGCAACCCTGGTAACTCTCGAGGAAAGACATCTGGAAAGTCGCGCACCACAGCTATGTCCTCTAACTTGGGTTCTTCGATCGTCGGATCAACCACAGCAGCTAAGTACGCTTGACACCCGTCGTCCAATAACTTAGTCACTTCCAGCGATGAAATTAAAGGAATCGAGGTTCCTCCTCGACTTCCTACAAACTCGAATTTAGGATGATCATTCGGATGGAAATGAATCACCCTGCTACCACAATCCACAATAGCTCGCTGCTTACTCAGCCAATCCATTCCAATAATAACATTGAAATAATACATAGGCAGCACTGCTAGGTCTATCTGTTCCTCACTACCACCAATGACTATCTTACTGTCCGAACAACCTAGCGAGACTAACACTTTATCCTTTAACGGGTAAGTAACATGCAATATCATTTCCAGCGGTTTCAATTCAATTCCAACCAAATCAGCAAACTGAGCAGATATGAACGAATACGATGCTCCAGGGTCAAACAATGCATAGGCAGCATGATCACACAAAGTAACCGTACCTGTGACCACGCCAGGCGCATTCTCCACCTCTCTACGCGCCACAGCATAAACTCTTCCTTGCGCTGGCGGCCTATTCTGGTTGTTCAGTGGGGCTCCTGCCAACGGTCCTGCTGGCGGTCGTTGTCCTTGAAAATGAGGTCCCGGGGCTTGACTCGGGCATGTTCTCATATGATGGCCCAGCTGACCACACTTAAAGCAAGCGCCCGTCCTACTCAGGCAAGGTCCATTCCCTTGTTTCCTTCCACATAGGCAGCAATTCCAATTAGACTGGTGAGCAGGTTTCCCAATGTTCTTCCGGGCTGGAGGGACAAAGCATCTGTTGCTGTTCATCGGCCTCTTGCCGAACTCGCGGTTGTCTCTAACTGGCGTAAACCGCGGTACAGGAGCGATTCTCCTTTCTCTCATGTCCCGCTCTACCAACTGGCCCCTTTTCATAAATCGCATCATAGCCTTGCAGATCCAAAAGTACTAGCTGGCTACGAAGGTCGGGCCTTAGTCCATCTCTAAACCTTCTTGCCCTATCCTCCGGATTCTCCACTATCCTTGGGGCATACTTAGACAGTCTTGAGAACTCAGCTTCATACTGATCGATAGTCATCTGATTCTAGCGGAGGTTCTGAAATTCAACCAGCTTCTGTTCCTGAGCTGCTTTCGAGAAATAGTTGGCGTTGAAGACTTTCGAAAAAAATAGTCCTATTGGGCACCGTGCCCTCAGGGAAAACTCTTCCCATGGTGGCCGTCCACTAATCATTTGCAGTTCCACGGAGTTGGTAGACTGCTAGGGTCACTTTCTCAGCCTTAGTGCACCCCAAAACTTCAAAAGTCTTTTCCAGTTCCTCAATCCAACTAGGGGCAGTCTCAGGGTCCCCTGTGCCATCAAACTTAGACGGCTTCAACTTTATAAAGTGTTCCACTAGTTGACCCATTACACGATTTCCAACACCTTGGGCATTGTCACCATCGTTGCCCTGACCATTGTTCCCGTTGTTACCATGATTTCCATTTGCCAGATTAGCAGCTGCAACTGCAGCTTCTGCCGCCTCAGCAACAGCAGCAGTCCTTTCTTGGGCCTGCCTACCCATCAAGTTCCCGATCTCTTCTAGTACTCTTATGACTCCATCCACTCTAGGGCCTTCTACCACTTGGGGTCTAGAGCTAGACGCTCCTCCGATTTCTCGGGTTTGGTTGCTCATCTAGCTAAGCTTTACAGCACTCGAATCACTATAATTCCATCCAGGAATTAGAGACCTAAGCGATCTACTGAAGTCTAGTAATTCTATGGTACCACCAAAGCAGCAATCACAATCAAGGCATTCATTTACCAACCAACCATCAAAAATGTCATAAATGGGAAATTCACAATCGTACCTTAAGTCCAGACACATCTGCAACTTAGCATAATTACAATCAGCTATCCAATCAATCATTTAGCAAACAACACACAGTGCCAAGTACGAAGTTCTATAGCCCTATAATCACTCAAGGCGATGCCAATCCGATATGCCAATCACAAGCTCCATTTCACATGTCATGCATTTTATGCCTAACTCTAGCGAATCTCTAAGGTCTTGCTACCCAGTCATCCTTAAAGTCACCACACCTTATTACTCCAGTCCTCAACCAACTTGGATCGAGCTGACCTTGCTCTGATACCAAACAAACGGGGTTGTCACGCCCCGCGTCCTTACGGGCGTGCCAACATCACCTTAACGTCGTTCCTTGTTACGAATATACCCAGGATCGAATGACAAGCGATAAACAAATGGACACACATGCACATGCGGAAGCGACATACCCAACTCCATACCATAAATGAATAAAAGTTGACTTTAGGGAAACAACATTGATACATAACATAGGGTAGATCCATTTTTACACAACAACTTAAACATAACAGACATACAACAAAAAGGGATTAGGGAAAGGGTGGTTAGCCTAAATAAAAAGGGATCATTAGGCTAGGTTAAGCGTCACTATCCTAAGGGTGCTTCCAAAAGGTCGACGGCGACTAAGTAATCTAAAGGTCAGGCTCGCTGACGTCAGAAAAGTTCTCGTCTGCCACAAGGTCGTACTCAACCCAGTCACCCGGCAGTACTTCCCTGGGGACTTCTTCTTCTTCCTCTTCCTCTTCTTCTTCTTCGGGCTCAGACTCAGAGTATACTGGGATGTCTTCTTCCTCGAGGTCAGCCACCCAATCCATGGCCTTGTCTTCTGCACCGCAATGACTGGCTTCGATTCTACTACATCCAAAGGATCGTCATCGGCATCAGAGGGCTCGATAACTTCACCATCGGCGATCGGGTTCTGGGATGGCACCGCCAGAAGGGGTATCTCTAGCTCGGGATCGGTCTCCGGATAAGAAATCTCGTCGTCTGGAGGGTAAACATTCATCGGGTCCTGCTGCTCGCCCACCACGTCCCAGGGTACATCAAAAGTCCTCGGAGGGCCATGGGTAGTGTCGACATCCCGGTAAAACCAAGCTGCATACACGTCTGGCCTCCACTGATCCGTCCCTATGTCCACCCAAACTGTATTGCGCTTCCTAATAAACCACTTACCTTCCCCGTACGGGTACTCAGTGACAGACATCTCTGTACGCATGGGTACTCCAAAAACTCGTGGCGTCATATCTAGGGCTTAGGGTCTGAAAAAGGTTGGTCCCACGACGGGGTGAGATAAATCTCAATAAGCTAATCCTAAACCCAAACTAGGCACTTAATACTTTCAGACACTACCTAACACATGCAATGACCAATAAACCAAGAATAAGGCAATTGGCACATAACAATTCAAATAAGACAAAGTATTAGTAACATTCTCAATTCTAGGCTAAACTTCGTACTTTGGCACTCAAATACTCATATCATATAAGACAGTACTCATGCTTGATACAACCATACATTCCATGATTAGGCCCATGTCATTTAGGCGCCTCAGGCATTTCTCATCACTTAACCCGCGTCATATAGGCGCATCAAGTATTTCTCCTCAGTCAAGCCCGCGTCATTTAGGCGCATTAGGCATTTATCATCACTCAATCCCGCGTCATATAGGCGCCTCAGGATACCATAAGTACATAAGCTCATAATTAAAACAAGTATGGCTAAACACATTCAATTGAGCATTTTAACAATTCAAGGCATCATTTAGTCATCACATCCTCAATGTCATATCACGGTGCTATGTTGCCTCAATCAATCAAGTTAGGCCATATTAATACTTCATGATCGAATATAATTCGATTTAGGAAATCGTCAATCATTATCACCCCAACTCATCCATGGTCACGACATACAATGCCAACTCCTCAATTGCATCATTTCATGCACCACAACCAATAATGGCCGAATTCACATAGGCCACATTTAGAATCTCTTATCCATTCATTCACTTAATCAACCACATTAATACACGGCCAATGTAATAAAAAGAGCAATGGTCATTTTAATTTGGCAAAGCCTCATGATCATCTCATGGCCAAATATACCTAGGGTCCGTTCGTTAACTCGAGCGATTAATCCTCACATTCAAGTCCATGGCCGAATAACACTAGGGATCATTAGGTAGTTTTCATTCATTAACACATCAAATCCCACTAGGGCCGAATAGACTTAAGCTCAAACAAGAGTGGTTATCGAGATAATCAAGCTTAATGATTTCTAGCATCCTCGATGGCACAAAAAGACATTCGATTTCCTCATAGCCATGATCCTTAAACAATTTGCAGCCAAGGTCTTGACATTTCAAGCATCTCAACTTAGCATTTCCCTTAGCACATAAAGCAAAGTTTCGGTTTCCATGAAGGTTTAACAAGAACATCCCACAAACTTCAACTTAACCATGACTACTAGGTCTTTCCATAACCTAAGGTCCTAATAAGGGTTTAGAACTAACTTACCAAGTCAAATGGCCAAGGAAGACCAGCGGAAATGGCGACGGAACCCGCTGTTCAAATCTGTCCAAAGAGGTCTGAACATCAACTCTAAGGATTAGCCATGGATTTCTTCCCAAAATTGCACTAAACCTCATTTACTAACCAAACAACATGTAGGATCTAGCCTTAGGAGACTTACCACAGAAAATGAGCTTGAGGAGCTCACAAACTTAGCCCGAAGGTCGACGGTGGAGGTGGCATCGATGGCGTGAGAGGAAAAAGGGAGAGTGAGAGTTTGAGAGGAAGAGAGAATGAGAGAAAATGGGAGTGAGGGAGATGGAGGGGTTCGGCCGAATGAGAGGGAGGGGGAGTGTGTGTGATATTTGTCATCTAATTTCAAAAGGCAAGAGAGAAGGCTTGAGGGAAATTGCTAGTGAGGTGGTTGATGTGGTTCTATGACAAGGAATAGTAACCAAGAATGACAAGGGTGGTTCATAGGGAAATCAAGTCAAATGGTCAAGTCCACTTGTCATTCTACTCTTCAAATAATTCAAGGGCCAAAAGACTACACTACCCTTCAAATTTCGGCCAAGAGTGGGGGATGGCAAAAGTCCAAATTGCCCTTTCTTATTTCTACAGGAAAGGGTATTTATCTAAGGGTATAAAGGTAATTTCCTAATCGTCGGTCCGAATTTCACTTTTCTAAATGCTAAGGACGAATTCTAATCCTAATGGTCCTCGATGAGGCGACGTCCAATTTATTCCCGTTGGAATCCTCGAATATCCGGCCTCTAATCTCGAAGTCCAATTTATGGCTAAATTCAGTCGTTTGTCATTCCGGCGTATCTCATACTAACGGGCGGCTCTTAGGAGTTACACGAATCGACCCGCGACTAATGTCGCGTTTAAGTGTTACTCGTGTCACGGCGACTTTGGTTGTCATGTAATTGCGAGGTTTAATTGCTAGTCCCGAACGTTGCGATCGTTAGGAATCGGTTTAGGTTAATTCGCAAATCATACTATGGTCATTCGGAATCACCCGTGGACCAATCGCATGACACTAGCAAATTGTTCTGAAACCATTCTTAGATCGACCTTTAGTGGTCCAAAATATTCAATCAGTAATCCTTATGGTCAAAGTACCGACTCGTGGTTGAGTTCTTTAGTCCACGTACTTAAATCCTAGTTAGCCCTTCCCTTTTGGTTAGTCAACTCAATAGAGATCCATTCTGAGCGAGATTTACTGAAATACATCGATAGGCATTCATTCATTCATAAGCTTCTAGATAGGATCGGAATTCAGAATGTCACATCTTTCCTGCAGATTGGAGTTGGGAATATATGTTTATCTTATGAGCATATTGAAGCGGTGTTTGATACAAACTGTTGTGCATGACTTGCATTGTGATGATCACGACACATCGCACACACTAGTGGTCAAACCCCGACTGCAACCACCTCTAGGTTACCATAGATAGGGAAAAGGTACGAAAGGATCTCTTATTTGATGGCACTTGAGACTTTCGTGTTCGTTCCCGCTCACAATCCAAATTGGCGATATCTAGCCCTCTTGGGTAGGTACTCTTGGAGAGGAATATTCCTCATTTGGATCGTGGGAGCTGAACCATAGGTTCCTCACCTGATTTTTAATTTTTAGAGTATACCCACTTGTCTCATGCGCATGTCTATGGAAGGTTGGTATACCTAAAACCAAAAAAAAATAATAAAAAAAAATCTCGAGGGTCACTGTAAGTATGATTTCTCCCTCTACTTGTTCATTTCCTAGTAAAATTTCCTGATAGGAAATTTATGGAAATCAATCGAATGCCCTGGGTGTTTGAGTTTACAAATGAAAATTTTTAACAATGAATTTTAGATACAAAGTTGAAACACTTCTAAGCCGTCCTTACGGAATAGATGGTTCATCCAAATTTTCAATCATGGATTAAGGTGACATTTTTTATGTCTAAAATTCTTCCAATTAAAGATTTTGGGGCACAAAGTTAAAGCCATGTTTGCAATCACATTTTTGTGTAGTGATTTCTTAAAACAAGGATCACATGATTTTTGCAAGAAAAATGTCACAAAGTAATCTTTCAAGATTAATGCCCCCATTTGTATGTAAAATCTTTGAAATTGAGTGGGCGTCCGATTGATGACCATGAATCGGTCTTTTAATGATGTCTCCTCTTATCTTGAAATCTTGGCGGACATCAGGAACCCGTAAATGAGGATTATGGGATATGTATTGTCGCCTTGCTTTTATTATAAGAGGCGACCTCATTGAGAGATGTCTTTGCTATGTAAAATGCTAAGTGTATTTCCTTTCTGACAGGTTATACATGACAGACATTTATTGAAGATTTCTTCATCTAATCACATGCAAGATGTGATGGAACAATGGTAAAACTGTAATCATTCCAATAAAAACTTCGAGTGTTATACTTTACTTGCTCAGTTATTTCGTTTGCCAACAGGTCAAAATGGTTGAAGGCCAATGATGCGAGACTTGTTTTCCCTATAAGATGAAAGGAAATGTGCCTTCATCAAGTGCCACCCAATGGGTTTCCAAAATAAGATGAATCAACTATGATAAGCCCAAAACAGACAACATGAAAATGGGGCAACCCAGTTTGGATCAACTCTCTCTCTAAGTCGAAAACGATGTATTCTTTCCAAATTAAATTGATTTGTTTATAGGATGACATGGTCACTAACACTTGCAGGTGATTGTAAAAAGATCAATGGGACCGTTGAGGAACATTCCTTCATTTCTGATAATCAAAATGATGGGAGCTGAGGAAATATACCCTGGGGATAGTGAATCTATGATCGTTTCAATTAGAGCTTTTTATGCAACAATTGACTTATTCATTCCTTCTATCATGTAGGTGAAATAAACGGATTGTGTGAAGTCGACATTTGTCTCTTTAAAAAAAGACTCAATTGTGGACCCTCAAAACTAGAGGCCAATGCGCCAATTGAAGCACGTCTCAAGAGTACAAGTACTCGTGTTTCTGACCATGAGATTGATGATCACTCAAGCAAAAAAGGGTGTATATCGTTCCTCATTTCAATCATCATCAAGATATGAAATGATCTTCTCCTTTTCTATATGTATGGATAAAGAAAACTGAATGCTTATTTGTGAAGCAACACTTCAAGGTGTAAATGTACACAAATACAGATAAATCTGCACTTGTGGATCTCGAGTAGTAGGATGCTTAAGGAGCGTCATGAAGTCATGACAAATCGAAAAGACCATGAAGAGATTATCGCTGCCCATCTTTGAATCAAGAGGGAGTATTTGTTTTAGTAATTGATTTTCACAATCAAATGTCGAACATTTTTCTTTCACTCTAAACAGATTGAAATGCATCAATAGAGTGAAAGTGGCAAAAGATCACCCAACCTCAAGAAGGAGAGTGACAGAACCTAAATGGTGTCGAACATCGTGGAACATCAAATGCCGAGACCTTCGGATAATTACGATGAAGTTTTATCCTCTGATGTCACAAAATGGAGTAAATCATCCCTTATTCTGATTTCATTCCATGTAAATGACTAAGATGTTTCTCTTTCATATACAGAGAATGTTAGACAGGTGTCAGAATAGATTGAAGGATGTCAAACGCCAAAATCACCTGACATGGAAGTGATTGACTCAACCAACAGGGAATGCATTAGCGTGATACAATGGAGCTGCATATGGCTAAATCAGCTAACTCAAGGTGAAATACTCAGTTGCTGGGGACAAATCATTACCCTATCTAGAAAGCATGCCGAAATCGAAGACATCAAATTTGCCATGGTGATACGTGGGGCAAGTCCTGAAATGGTGGTTATCACCCATAAAGCATAATGGAATGAAGTCCATCCATTGAATACAAAATGCGTTTGACCATAGAAACAACGCTTCCAAGAAGAACAATGCCGAGCCATCCCTCTTGATAGAAAAGGACGTATCGTTCCTAAATAAGTTCCAATCAAATGTGGGAATAATATTTCCTATCTTTTTCCTCTCAGGTGATGAACAGAGTCAAGACACCCAAGAAGCAACGACTTCAAATGACAGAACAAAGAGTACCCATTTTCATATCATCTCATACATGCATTTAGGATAAATGATCTCAAGAGCGTCATAATGGCTCAATTTGTGAGCAAAATTCTCGAGAAAACTTGAAAAAGTTTCTTAACAATTAGAAGTCTCTTTGAAAAAAGCATTCGAAAAGAAAGAATTCAAACTTTACATATTGGCATACTTGATAAGAGATGCTTCTGTGAATAGAATGAAAGGCACGAATCCATTTTTCGTTGCAAACACGAATCATCTTAGACCACTTGCATCATGCATATCATGCGTACATCATTTATATGCATATTCTTCTTTGAAATATGTAAACAGATCAAGGAAGAAGAATCCAAATGAAAGGAAAATGCCAAGACCCAAGGAACGAAGGGTAAATTGTATCAATTTCAATGGTCCATTTTATATGCCATTCAAACGTGACCCGTATTTCCTTTGATAGGGAAACATCTGACACTTCGAGGGCGACTGTGATCGAGAGAGTCACCAAGTTGCGAAGTGAAAAATTCCAAAGCTGTCGAGCTACCAAGAGGTAGATGAAAGTTGCCGAAGACTCATATAGTTGAGATAAATGACCAGGACCAACTAAGAAGGTTCATTGGGGGCAAACCCCATCTTTCCTATCAAGAGACCAAGCTGGAGGCAAGATTCTCATGTGCCACCAAGATGGCATATTGGAGCAAGTTATCAAGCCTAAAGAAGACAAGCATCAAGACATGCCCTACTAGGGCAAAGCAACCGAAAGAGACGATTTCCTTGATCAACGGAAATGCAATACCTCAAAGGGAGTATCATGTTCTTAAGTGATTCAAATAAAGTCAAACATGGATGAATACTCATTACTTCATGTACAGGTACAAAGACCTCTTCAAATGGGATTGAAAATTGTCAAAGGATATGAAAAATGCTAAGGCATTTGGCCAAGGTAGACGTCGCCCAACTGGGGCAAATGGATTATTGATGTTACCAACACCTTCAAGCATGGATGGAGGGATTCGATAAATGTTGTCCATATCAGTATACAATATTGGAATAGACTCAATCAAAAGAGAAATATCGACAATTGACAAGAAAATGGTAGTTGGGTGTCGTATCCAATTTACCTCTTTTTCTCGCATTTGCTAATGCAAAACCATTTCTTTCTGTAGCAGAATACGCCGATAGGACATTATCATGGGTCCATTAAGAGGAGAACATCATAAGGATGGTCACAAGTGACAAGACGCCCGAAGCAAACGATTTTCTCGAACATTGGAAGGATGACACCTCAAAGGTAAAAAGTAAGGTGAAGATTCAAGTAAGAGATATCCCAAATTGGATAGGGTATTGCATGAAAATGAATAGAGCCATTTAGCTGGGGCAAGCGTTACCTAGCCATGACAAGTCACGCCTAACTGGGGCAAGCGAATCATCTATGCGACTGGATGGAAAAGTGGCATTTCATTCCCAGCAAGATCAATGAACGTGATAGAAGAGTCGTTCACATCAGAGTCAAACCTCAAGATACAAACTTGAGTGAAGGGTAATTTGGTGTCGTTCTAATTTGACCCTTAATGATCTTTCTCCTAATATGAATTTGCCCAAATTTCAACAGAAAATTATTGGCATTCAAAAGGACTCACAAGGAAAGAACTCACCAACGCAAATTCAAGATGAAATGATCTTTGGAGATAACAGCTTCAAAAGTCAAACATTCAAGAAATGATCTTTGGCTATAAGATCGAGTGGATGGTAAAAAATATCGCTTCCACACCACATGCTTTAGCGTACATTTTGATAAGAATTCATTTTTCCTTAAATAAGGAACTTCGAAGAGTGGCATGGAACAAACCCAAAAGGATGAATGGAGTCATCGAGTAGGTTCATTGCCCAATCAGACAAAGGGATCATCGTCGTAGGTCAAAATGGCCGATTTTTGTAATCCGCGCATCAGCATTTAGATTGCAATGCATGATCAAGAGGACTTACTGTCGTGGTGGCCAGGTACATGTCCTTTTTCTCCAAAGACTGAGAATTTCAAGAAATTTTAGAACACTTAACCATCTTGTGTTGTTAAGAAAAATACAGATTTTCATGAATCTATGCACTTCCATTGGAGTGCATGATCAAGGGTAAAGTGTATCGTTCTAATTTCCTGAAATTCGAGAGCATACACTGACATATTCCTTTTATATTTTCAGGGATCCCTAGCCACGCTGGGCAGGTAAGTATTCATTTCCCAATCTCTTAGGTTTTAAAACTTTCAGAATCCTTATTACTAGAATTTGAAGGCTTCTTGGAATCTAGCATGCATTCAATTCTCATGTCTAGAAAAACGCAGAATTCTCACAGTCATGTCATTGGCATTCATGTTTAAACTTGGAGGTTATCTGAACATGATTGAAATATGCATTGTGCATCATAAATCCCCTTGGAGGGTAAGTTTTAGAGAAAGCGAAATGAACTTTTCCAACAAGAGTTGTTTAAACCGTTCAAAAGGATGTTTCCTTAGATAAGAGGCAAACCTGATCCAAACACGTCCTATACACACTTGAAAGAGGAGTGGAGTGGTAAGGATAGCGAGACCTTGACCTACGGACGTAGGATTATTCGCAGTGATTACATGGATTGGGACGACGGAGGCATTCATTTCTTTATCATAAACACTACAGGTGACCATTGATGACCCTTTGAACGGCGGTTTCATTCTTTACCTCTGTCAAGAACCACCCCACATTGGGGCCAACTGGAGGTAAGTCCAGTAGTATCGGGAGGTAAATGGTTAGAAATTCTCTTGCTCAGACTTGCATCAATCTTCGTGTGTTGCTTGTCATTTTAACTTCTATGATAATTCAGGTGCTTTAAGATGACGAAAAGCATTCATTTCTCTGTCCTATACACTTTTACCCTTTGCACAGCCTAGTTAATCCTGTACATTCATTTCATGAACTCGTTGGTGATCATTAAATATTCCAAGATGGAAGCAACTTCACTTCAAGAGCGAAAGAGTTCAAAATATAGGAATTTTTGAACTCTTTCACTCTTGAAGTGAAGTTGCTTCCATCTTGGAATATTTAATGATCACCAACGAGTTCATGAAATGAATGTACAAGCTTCGGTTAATGTTTGAGTGCTGAGATTCAAGTTGTACATCTAGTACACTTATTTGAAAATCCTGGTTCCCAAAAGAAAGGAAAAGGTGGGATTTCAACAAAAGATGAGAAAAAGAAAAAAGAGAGAAAAATCCAATCTTAGGCATCAAGAAAAAACAAAGTGCCTGGTAAAAGCAAGGTCAATGCCCATCCAAATACTTGTTGATGTAACTAGCAATATCTCCTAGAGGGGGGTGAATAGGAGATTCTGAACACAATTATAAATTTCTTGCGGAATGGATAGAGTTCAGTGTACGATTAGGAACAAAAGCAGTATAACAGTGTGCAGGAAATCTAA
This sequence comes from Rhodomyrtus psidioides, assembly GCA_021437785.1. NCBI lineage: Eukaryota > Viridiplantae > Streptophyta > Magnoliopsida > Myrtales > Myrtaceae > Rhodomyrtus > Rhodomyrtus psidioides. The sequence goes on along the minus strand of JAILYB010000007.1, from coordinate 9,872,736 downwards.
ACACAAGAGTAAGAGTTTAGAGAAGAGGATATTGCACATGATGTTTATAGTGGTTCGGCTTGGATCAAGCCTACGTCCACTATCCCACGATGACAGCCGATTGGCTGGATTTCACTATGAAGAATCAAGAAGATTACAATCACTCAAGTGTTTTGTTTCCTTCTCACACAGATTTTCACAGTGAAGGATTTTGAGTACATAGAATACTCTCTCAGATGAAACTTAAATTATTCTTGCACTTTGGATTGTTGTTCGCCCTCTTGCCCTCTAGTCGAACATTATACTTCTTTTATACTCCCCTGCCTCCGAACTAGCCGTTGGATTCCAGCCAAGGGATCGCTCTTCAATCCTTGATTGGACGTCATCAATCGTGATTGAACGAGACTGTATCTTTAGAAGATATGTAGACCGTTGGGTAAGATATTGAACCCTTCTGATTCAGTCGCCCATACAACTGAATCTCCAGCTTCCATAAGTGTGATAAGTTTGAGTTGATTCCCGAGGATATTTTCCTTAGAAGATGATATCCTATTTTAGAAAGTCCCTTGATTGACAAGAGGGGATATCAGGATAATTGAATATCACTTGCCTTGATCGGAAACCTGCCATACGTGGGTCTTCGTGTTTTGTAAAATGCAGGAACTGATCTTTCTTCATATTCGTCCAGGAGAAGTTTGATCAGTTGGCATGTAATGGTAATACGGAGATTTGATGTGATCCATCCGTCACTGTTTGGATCGTCAAGAGCACTTCCATCTGACTCTACGTCAGAAGCACTTCTATCTGACCCTTCACTTCCATCTGACCCTTCGTCAAAAGCACTTCCATCTGACCCTTCGTCAGTACGACAGAATTGGAATCACTCAACCTGCTGCTTACACATTCTTCCTGCATCACATTACATTAAACAATATCTTTTGAAGGTTTTGTCAGAATCAAAATATAGGAGTATTTCCACAACAATCTCCCCCTTTTTGATGGTGACAAAAACTTCTCCAGTTGCAAATTTAAAGGAAAATTAAACCAGTGATAATTTAATAAAAGTGAGTAGCCATCATATTTGCTCCTGCAGGTAATCATCATTAGAGTTTGAAATATAATGAAAGTGTGCTCATAGGAGAGCATGATCATAGTAAGATTATCTTGCAATAATCCTGCACGAATTGTCCTGCAAAACGGTAGGTTAGGTCTTCTCCTCCTTTCCTCTAAATTGAGATATGATATGATTAGAGAAATATGGTTAGAGATAATCTATTTAGACTGCATAAAAATAATTTCAACTTCTCCCCCTTTTTTGTCAACATCGAAAAAGTTCTTGAGATGATAATGCGCTCATGAAGAGGAAAAGAAAAAAAAATAGCTGAGTTTTTAAGAAGAGGGATGATCTTCAGGCTCAACATCAGTCTCCCCTCGGGAAGGTCCTGCAAAACTGCTTCTCAGCATCTGAGCATGGTCTATGACAGCTTGAGGAGAGGGCATGTGTGAAGCTGTTCTGTCCGTTCTGACTAGTGTGTATGTAGGCAGGTTGGCTATCTCATCACGAAACGTTTTCCCATAAACATCAATGGATTTTTCTAGCCTAGTCACCTGACTAGTCAGACCCTGCAGCTTCCTATCTGTCTTCTGTTCAAAAGCCTGCAGTTGCTGAACAAATCTTGTTTCCATTGCAGCCATTGTCTGAATGACAGTATTTTGAAGATTCTCAAAATGCGCGTGAAGGTCCATATGTGGGTGTGGAGGTTTAGGTTCTGAAGACTCCCCCTCAGTTTGAGCCTTAGTGAAGGCTTGAGAAGCTAGAACTTCAGTGAGAAAGACATCTGATGTGACAGGCTCAGGCTCTTTCTCCCCCCGAAGTATAGCTCTTTTTCCTTTTTCCTTTGATGGTGGCACGGAGACTATTTCTTCATCAATGTCCATTGGAATGGACTGTGCACTGGACAGCTGATCTTCTCGTGCTATTGCTGAGGCTAGACTTGTAGTACCTTTCTGAATAGTGCGTCTGGTGGAGGAGACAGAGTAGGCATCAAAGTCATCTTGTTCTTGCTCCTGTGCTTGTGACGCGAATGTTACTAGAACTTGAGCTAGCAATTCCTCATGATCACAGTTGACGATTTGGAAGTCATACTCTGTGTCATCTGCAAATCGTGCAACTTGCTCCTCGTTCCACATTGCGAGGAATTCTTCCTCAGTCAGATCACAGGGATATACAACCTTTTCTTGTGGTTGTATTTCTGTTTCATTTCCTTCTTCATCATCTCCCCCAGCATTACTATTTTCAGACTCACCACCTTCATCTGATCCACCTCGAGATTGGGTAGCTTCAGAATCATATTCCCCTGTTTCTTCTTCACTTGCGTCTGAGTCCCTATCAGCAGGACTTTCTGTTTGTTGCCCCTTAACTGCCATGACTTTTCTCTTCTTTGAAGATTTCTGCCTTGACTCTTCCTCAAAGTCCACAATGACTGGTTCATTGTTCTTTGTTCTCCATCCAGCAGGAGTCATCTTGAATCCCATCTTTGTTACCATAGTCTCTCCAGCAGTCATTAAAGGAATTTCTTGCTCGACAAAGGCACCTAGGCTATCAATCTTGAAATGATTGATTATTTTGAAGATCAACGCAGCATAAGGAAGTTGCCCCTTTGGCTTGAGAGCTGATCTGTACATATGCAGTAGTATAGTGTGAGCAAAAGAAATCCTTTGTCCTGTCAAGATTCCCCATAGCAACTTTGCCTCGTACTTTGAGATATCTGTCTTTGATGCTGCCTTGGGTCTGAGACATTCAATGATCACTTTGTGCATCATGATATGTTTCAGGGGAAAGTCTGTGTAGGCAATGTGTGACTTTGATTCCCTTGAGAAACTCGATTTGCCAGTCAGGAAGCAGAAAGCTTCACTTGCAGTGATATCTAAGGGTTTGAAATCTCCCTTTCTGGTTCCCATGATTGAAGCCAATTCATCAACAGTCAGAAAATACTGCTTTCTTTTGATTGTGAAAGCCAGAGAGTTGAAGTTGACAAACTGAAGATTTGAATAGAAGTAAGTTACCATATCAGGAAAAGTGTAGCCTCTCCTAGTTATAAACTGATCTAGCTTCATCTTTTCTAGATGCTTCCTCAGATTGATGCCATTGCTGTTAAAGTACTTTAACTCAAATACCCTTTGAGGTATAACACCTCTCTGTTTCATTGCTTCAAACCGTTCTTTGTGAGCCTGATTTTGGAACAATGGATCAGTAAAGCTTTTATCCAAATTAAAGCCTATATTTTTCACAAATTCATTGAACAGAATGTCATCATCGTCTTCCACCTTCGCCTTCGTACCGCCAGGTCTAATTGGGGATCGTCTACGTTTCGAACTTGTCTCTGCCACTTTCTCCTTTCCTTTTCTAGAGACAGACATAGGTTTTTCTACAGCAAGTGGTTCAACGATTTTTCCAGGCAGACTAAGAAACTCCAAAAGTTCGCTCCCACTATCAAAGTGATGAGTTTTCAGAAGTTTTCTAAGTTCGTTTCCAAAATCTCTTGCGTCCTTGATTCTATCATACATTGGCTTAATAGAATGAACCATAGATTCCTTTATTTCAAAAGCAGACAGAGATAGACCTTTTGTCAGGCGGAGTGCTTCTCGTTGTTCGTTGATTTGGGTATCTGTGAGTTCCGCGCTGCTTGCAGTTGATGCGGAGAACTTCCTCTTGGTCTGAGGCGTCTTCTTCGAGTCAGAGACTGATTTTGGAGCCATTGATGCGTAGAAAGTTTGAAACTTTAAGTGAAAGAGTGTTGCTTTGAGGAGGAAATCGAGAGCGAGAGGTTTTCAACATGGTTTTAGGGTTTTGATTTGAGAGAATTTTGAAAGTAAGAGAATAGAGGTGACGGTTCAGCGTTTTTATAAAAGAGGCGGTTATTTTTGGAAACACAAAAGAGAATTTTGATTTAAAAAGGAATTCTTAAAAAAATATTCACGGTCAATCAGATATTAAGTGATATCTATTCATATGAGGAACTTACCTAAAAGATAGCTTTTAGAGATAACTGACCTTTTGATTTAAGAAAAGTGTGAATTTTTTCTTACACGCCTTTTTGGCGTCCCTTCTGATGCTCCTTCTGATTCTCCTTCTGACGCTCCTTCTGATGCTTCTTCTGACTCTTCTTCTAACTCTCCTTCTGACTCTCCTTCTGACTCTCCTTCTGACGCTCCTTCTGACTCTCCTTCTGATGCTCCTTCTGACGCTCCTTCTGACGCTCCTTTTGATGCTCCTTCTAATGCTCTTCCGGACTTTCCTTCTGATGCTCTTTCTGACTTTCCTTCTGACGTACCCTGTTCTAAGGTATACTTCAGAAGGAAGGTTAATAATAGATAATTCATTTCTGATAAAATTGAAACTCTGTTTATCAAGTGGTTTAGTAAAAATATCTGCAAGTTGATTTTTCGTGTCAATGTATGAAATGTTAACATCATGGTTTTGAACATGATCACGTATGAAGTGATGCTTGATCTCAATATGCTTTGTTCTTGAGTGAAGTACATGATTCTTTGTGAGATTTATGGCACTTGTGTTGTCACATAGGATTTCCTCAGTTGATTCTTCAACACCATAGTCCTTGAGCTGCTGTTTTAGCCAAAGTATTTGAGTGCAGCAGCTTCCAAGAGATATGTATTCTGCTTCAACTGTACTGAGTGCCACTGTATTTTGCTTCTTTGAGTACCATGAGACAAGCATGTTTCCCATGAGTTGACAAGTTCCAGATGTACTTTTTCTATCAATTTTGCAACCTGCAAGATCTGCATCTGAATAACCTTTTAGTGTAAAATCAGAAGATTTAGAATACCACAAACCATAGTTGGGATAAGTCCCTATGTATTTGATTATTCTCTTGACTGCTGATAGGTGTGATTCTCTTGGACTTGACTGAAATCTTGCACATAAGCAGACACTATATAGTATGTCGGGTCTTGAAGCTGTGAGATAGAGTAATGATCCGATCATGCTTCGATATAGTTTGGGATCGACTTCTTTTCCATCTTCATTCTTATCTAATTTGGAAGAGTGAGACATAGGAGTTTCTGTCTTCTTGCAATTCTCCATACCAAACTTCTTCACTATTTCTAATGCATACTTCTCTTGAAATATGAAGGTTCCTTTCTGGGATTGATGAGTTTGAAGACCAAGAAAGAACCGTAATTCCCCCATCATACTCATCTCAAATCCATCCTGCATTGTTTTAGAGAATTTCTTGCAGAGAAGTTCATTAGAGGAGCCCAATATAATATCATCAACATAAATTTAAACTAAAATGATATCTTTACCTTTTCTTTGAATAAAAAGAGTGGTATCTACATTACCTTTAATGAAGCTGTGTTGAGATAAAAAATTACTTAACCTTTCATACCAGGCACGAGGTGCTTGTTTCAATCCATATAGTGTCTTTTTTAAGACATATACCATATCCTTTTCTCTAGGTTCTTCGAAGCCAAGAGGTTGTTCTACATATACCTCTTCTTTGATGTAGCCGTTTAGGAAAGCACTTTTCACATCCATCTGAAAAAGTTTGAAGTCATTGTAACAAGCATAAGCAAGAAGTAGCCTAATGGCTTCTAACCTGGCAACCGGTGTTGTGGAAATACTCCTATATTTTGATTCTGACAAAACCTTCAAAAGATATTGTTTAATGTAATGTGATGCAGGAAGAATGTGTAAGCAGCAGGTTGAGTGATTCCAATTCTGTCGCACTGACGAAGGGTCAGATGGAAGTGCTTCTGACGAAGGGTCAGATGGAAGTGCTTCTGACGTAGGGTCAGATGGAAGTGCTTCTAACGTAGAGTCAAATGGAAGTGCTCTTGAAGATCCAAACAGTGACGGATGGATCACATCAAATCTCCGTATTACCATTCCATGCCAACTGATCAAACTTCTCCTGGACGAATATGAAGAAAGATCAGTTCCTGCATTTTACAAAATACGAAGACCCACGTATGGCATGTTTCCGATCAAGGCAAGTGATATTCAATTATCCCGATATCCCCTCTTGTCAATCAAGGGACTTTCTATAATAGGATATCATCTTCTAAGGAAAATATCCTCGGAAATCAACTCAAACTTATCACACTTATGGAAGCTGGAGATTCAGTTGTATGGGCGACTGAATCAGAAGGGTTCAATATCTTACCCAACGGTCTACATATCTTCTGAAGATACAGTCTCGTTCAATCACAATTGATGACGTCCAATCAAGGATTGAAGAGCGATCCCTTGGCTGAAATCCAACGGCTAGTTCGGAGGCAGTGGAGTATAAAAGAAGAATAATGTTCGACCAGAGAGCAGAAGAGCGAACATCAATCCAAAGTGCAAGAATAACTTGAGTTTCATCTGAGAGAGTATTCTAAGTATTCAAAATCCTTCACTGTGAAAATCTGTGTGAGAAGGAAACAAAACACTTGAGTGATTGTAATCTTCTTGATTCTTCATAGTGAAATCCAGCCGATCGGCTGTCATCGTGGGAGAGTGGACGTAGGCTTGATCTAAGCCAAACCACTATAAATATCGTGTGCAATATTCTCTTCTCTAAACTCTTATCTTTGTGTTTAGATTTTCTGCACACCGTTATACTGTTTTTGTTCCTAATCGTACACTGAACTTTATTCATTCCGCAAGAAATTTCAATTGTGTTCAGAATCTCCTATTCACCCCCCCTCTAGGAGACATTGCTAGATACATCAATTGGTATCAGAGCAGGTTGCTCATTTTACGAAGTGTCTATTGACTTCAGAGTTAACGATCTACTATGTCTAGCAATCACTCGTCAGGAACAAGCGATTCGTACTTTGCCAACAAGCCTTCATACTTTGATGGAAAGGATTACAACATGTGGAGTGACAAGATGAAGTGGTTCTTCAAAGCCTATGATGATCTGATGTGGGATGTCGTTACAAATGGAATAGTTCCTGCAAATACCACAAATCCAACCTCAACTGACGGAGTAAACATTGTCACAACAATGAATGATGCTGAAAAGGCTAAAAGAAAAGGCCTTGATTCTAAAGCTGTCAATGCTCTCTTTTGTATCTTATCTACTCCTCTTTATAATCATGTCTCAGAGGAAGAATCATCTAAGGCAATATGGGATAGACTTCATGTTACCTTTCAAGGAACAAATCGTGTGAAAGAAACAAAGCTCAGTATTTTACTGAGTGACTATGAAGCATTTGAAATGAAGCCTGATGAATCTATTGCAGATATGATAGACAGGTTTCAGACTTTGGCAAGTGGACTTGCAAGACAAGGTGCACCTATTGCTGAACCAATGCAAGTCAGGAAGATACTACGTAGATGTCGCGACCCGTCCGGAAGCGGACGCGGCTAATGGATTACCGATTGCGGCCCCCACTCTGAAATGTGGATCGCGGGCCTTAGATCGGCGCGGGCCCTCCCAGGCCCATACCAAATCGCGGCGGGAGTATTTTTTGAAGGATTCGACGATAAGAGTCGATCGCTTTCGACCTTCAGTGTGGTCGTGGTGGCATGTGCAACTTGTGCATGCATTTGGAGTCGCCACCGGTCTTCCTTGGAGGGTAGACCGGAAACCTTATTGACCGATTGGGAGAGATCGATCAATTCTGCGGAACCAGAGATTTTGAGTTCGGGGACTTGGTTACGTTAGTGTCATTACCAACGCCCTTTCGGTACCTAATGCGAGTGATTTTCTTGGCTAAGAGTTCATGCGGGTGCAATTTTAGGTGAGGTAAGCTTGATTCAGGATTTCATGCAGATTAGAAGACTATTCCTATCAATCACAATCAATTTAAATGAAAGCACAATCAAGTGCATAAATAAATCTCATCGATGCACATCAATCCAAGTCAATGGCTTCCTAGCATAGCCATAAGGGCTTAGGGAAGGGGTGATTTCAGTCAAGGGTAAAATGGGAAGATTTGGAGGCGATTAGCCCGAAGGGCAAAATCGTCAATTTTTGGGAGATTTGGATATCGAATTACCCAAAATATTCCATGGCCAGTTGATTGTGGTCATTCCCCATTTTTGAGAATTTTTTGGAATTTCTTGATTTTTCTGGAATTTTTTTTAGAATTTTTCTGAACTTTTTATTTTTTTATTGATTTTTTCATTCATTTTTTTTATTGAAATTTTTTATTATTATTTGGTTCGGATCCGGATCAGGCTGTCGGGCCTGATCCAATCCGAAGAGGAAGGCCCGAACCAAACCAGGCTTAAACAAAGAACTCGGGCCCGTTTTTTTTTATGAACCTGCTGGACCCAATTCGCCTAAGCCCAATCACCTCCCACCAACATTAACGCCGGCCCACACAACCATCCTAACAGAAAATAAAACTTACCTTACTATTCATCATCTTCAACGCAATCCTGTCATGCTCGACTGACACGACTCCTCCTCCGCATGCAGGGACATGCAAGGAGCAAACAGACAGTGGAAACGCAAATGGTGAACGCGTAGAGCGTCCAGAAGCTGTTGAGGCCCAACCTCGGCATCTCTTCGATGAAGTTCCTCATCGTACACTCGGGCGGGAACCACTTATTCTCTAACATTTTCATCTCGCCAGTCTTTGAAAGCTCCAGAATGGCCTCGGAGAAGTTTGCAGCTTGAGAGCCTTTGGGGAACACAAAGCCGAAACCATCGAATCTGTAGTTTTCCTGCGTGGCAACATATCCATAGCGATACTCAGTGAAGAAAACTCTCTCATATGGGTGCTCCAAAAAGAGAGCGGCGATGTTGCCTCTTCTGAATTCATCTCCATAGCCGGAAGTGTTGCTTATACCGACAATGACTTCCTTCGAGAAGTTTAGCGAGTTAGTCAACTAGTCGCGGATGAAAGCTTTGAGGTCACAACCCACTCTTGCTTTAGAAATTCTCAGCCACTCCATGGTGGTCACGGTCGGTTTGAGTTCTACGCCGCTGAAACCGCCGACCTCTACTAGCGTCGACCATGAAATGAGAAGGTTCGGCCGCTCTCCTGTCATGCTCGACTGAAACGACTCTTCCTCCGCATGCAGCTTGAAGCCATTCGTCATCATCCTTTGACAACCACCACGTCCATCGGGACTCACTCGTCAGACCGCCGGGATTCGCTCGTCAAGACGACGCCTAGCCAACTCCTCACCCGCGTTATTCCCCAGTTCGGCAAACACTGCCTTCGAAACTGGCTCACGCTGCATGAACCTGTGGTTAAACCTGGTGGGACTTGCAGTTTCCCGGCGTCGGCTGGAGGTTGTCATAACTGTGGGATTCGAGTAAGGTGGTGTCGGGGTTGCGATTTCTAGGTCTGCTCGGCTAGCTCGGCTATGACTCGAGATCGCGGGGCTGGTGCAGGAGGTCCTGGCTTCGCGACACGAGGCTGTCCGAAGGTGATGAACCCGGACCCACCCAGAGATGGTCGCGACTTCGGACAAGAGAGCTATGCGCTAACCTCGGGCAGCAAAACGGAGACGTCAGGGGAGGCTGGTTGACCAGGTGGACGCAGGGTGACCCCAGAACAATGGCCGAGCTGCGTCTGGAAAGACTGAATAGAAGATTCGGCTTTTGCGGGCGACAATCCTCCGGATTCGTCAGGGCTGGCTGCAGCCGTCGACGGGGACCCAAGGAGGTGGAGATGGCTGGAGAGGGATGGTCGCTGAGCTGCAGGTGGCTCATGATGGTCGAGAGCGGAGTCATCGCGAGGGTGGACGGCAACGGGGGGAACGACGCCGCGAGCACGGCCATGCCGTGCGGCGTCGAGACCTTTCTCGCGGTCGAGGCCGCGGGCCACCAGCGCCGCGTGCAGGTTCTGCATTGCCTGGACCAGGTCGTTCGACTCGAGCTTGTCGTCACCGGAGGTGATGTACTCGTTGCCGACAGCGACGGCGACGACGGACGTGGCTGGGAGAAACGCACCGAGCTTGCCAAGGTGAAGAGCAGCCACCTTCTCATCCAGGTGCTTGGGCAGGACATAGACCTCCTTCTTATACTTGCCAGAGGACTTCTCCTTCCACAGCTCGAGCTGGGCAATCACCTGGTTAGTGAAGGAGCAGGACATCACGAAGCTAGGGTGGCCGGTGGCGCAACCCAAGTTCATGAGGTGTCCCTCCGCCAAGACAATGATGCCCGACTTGGTGTCGGGGAAGACCCACGTGTCAGTTTGGGGCTTGATGGTGATGCGCTTCACACCAGGGAAGTTCTCCAGGCCAAGCATGTCAATCTCGTTATCAAAGTGACCGATGTTGCAGACAATGGCGTTGTTCTTCATCTTCCTCATGTGGTCGACCATGTGCCACTTTCTTCGGCGGGGGAGGTTGTTGCCGAGAGTGTCGTAGTCGACACCGACGGCAGAGACGCCGTAGGCCGCGCCAAGGAAGAGGAGGAAAGGCAGCCGTGAAAGGTGAGGTCGTGGCCAAGGGGGTGCTGCAAGCCAGTGAACAAGGAGGATCTCCAGGAAGAAGGAGCCGGCGTCGCTCAAGAACCAGAAAAAAGAAGAAGAAGAAGAAGAAGAAGACCACCAGCCAGCGGGGACAAGGTGTCGTGGAAAGCCACAAAAAAAAAGAAAAAAAAGAAAAAGAGAGGGAGCGGCCGTGGAGACAAAAACATGAAAATGAGAGAAAGAAAAATAAAATAAAATAAAGTAAAATAAATAATAATAAAAAATAAAAAAGAAAGATAAAATCATTAATTAAACACATGCTTTTTCTTTTTGCTTTTTCTTTTAAATGATAATGTTTCACATTTCCCTTTTAATTATTACTAATGTTTTTGCCAAATTCAATTTTATGGTGATCAGAGAACACCTAAAATCGAACCTGAGTTTTACCATTTTATGAGGTCAGAAAATAGATAAAAAATAAAAATACCGACTATTTTTATATAATTTTTGTGACCTCAAATATTATTTTTCTTGATTTTTTTTTTTTTAAAAATGAAAATTATGGAAATTATTTTTTTGGTCAAAAATGGTTCCTAAGGCTAAGCCAAGGCTTCCATAGTTGATTTTGCGATTTTTTGACCTTTTTTTGTTATTTTTAATTAATTTTAAAGGATAAAAATCACAATGATAGATGATCAAAAATCAAGTGTCAACAGCTGCCCCTCTTTGAGAGTGAGCTCGTCAGAGGTTGCTTTCAAAGACAAAATGACACCTGAATCTTAACCGACTCGACTGGGGAAAAGAAATGCTACGACATCGGATCCTTAAGCCTTTTGATGAACACTCCAATTAATCCCCGGCTTGTTCTTGCAATTTGAGCTCGGGCCTGGGTGAGAGAGGTTTACCTGAAGTTCACCTGCCGGATGATGTGGGTTGCGACGAATTTCCAGAAGATGCCTAGGACTCGTCATTTAGAATATCCTAGGGAGATTAAGCTCTGACCTGTATGGTAGGTCATACCATTATTGGATTCCTAACTGGCAGGAACCCTAGGAAGGCGCATCCCCATGCTTTGGGATTTGCCAAAGATTTTGATCCGTATGGTGGATCGGACCATAAGCGGTTCGCCTACAGTAAGGCTTACCTAGGAAAAGAACCTCTTCAACATTTGGAATTTAGTCAAAGTTTTGATCCGTATGGAGGATCGGACCATTGGGTTGATCCTTATGGCGGTATCTACCTTTGAGTTGACCCTTCAGGCGGTATCTACCTTTGGTTGACCCTTCAGGCGGTTTCTACCTTGAGTTGACCCTTCAGGCGGTATCTACCTTGATTTGACCCTTCAGGCGGTTTCTACCTTTGTTTTGACCCTTCAGGCGGTTTCTACCTTTGTTTGTTTTGAAAAAGGGGTCTCATGACGAGGGTTCTCCACGTCCGATGAGACTGCTTGACTTTGTTTAAAAAGGGGTCCCGAGACGAGGGTTCTCCACGTCCAGCTAGGACTGTTTGATTTTTTGAAAAGGGGTTCTATCCTCACCCCTTCTTTTGAAAGATCCCGAAACTTGTCGGGAATTCAATTTTGAAGCAGTGAAAGATTTTATCTTGACAAAGTTTCACTTAAGTCTGTTGAGGCGATATTCTGGGAGATTGGTGTTTCCAACGGATCCTGCAGAAGTTCGAGCCTAAAATTTTTTTTTTTTTCTTCACCAAGAAAACATTAGCAATCTTAGGGACGACGACGGTTGTCCATCTGACAAAATCGTACGATTTAAGTCTTAATCATGAAATGTGCGTTTTGATGCTGGAGGTTATCCAAAGCATTCTTGCAACATGCAAATGTGATCACAAATCCCTTACACGGAAAATCTGGATCAAACAATTTGAAATTTCCAAAAAGTGTTTATTCAAAACATCTATTGGAGAATTTCTCATCCGAGAGGGCTCCTCACCGCCCTGTGATAATGGTCTTTTGTAAGGAATGCGCTCAACCTCCTACTAACCTGTGTCTAGGTTTTGGGATCATTCGCAGCGCATACATTTTGATCGGTCGGGAGGTCTTCCACGGGACCGTAATGTTGGGCTTGGATATTGGTTTTCAAGGGGACCCGCTTTGGAGTCGAGGCCGCTGAATGAAATCCTTCACCATCTGTTCCGGGTTTACAAGTCAAGAACCCTGCAAAATGAGAAAGAAATAGTCTTGCTCGTACTTCTTCGAGCTAAGCAATATGTTAACCCAAGTGTCTTAGTCAGAGAAGACCGTTTCAGGGTTATGATGTTGGTAGGATTGGGGACCGAAAAAGGCTTGTTTTTGGCCCAGAATTTATGAGGGGATTGACATTGGTGATCATTGCAAACTTGTCACATGTCTTTTCCATTTTGCATCTTCAATTTCTGAGGCATGCAACCGCTTTTGACAACTCTGTCTGCGTCTTCCACGCCTGACATCATTTGGAGGAGTAGTCTCTTTGATCTGACTCCATTAGGGATTTCCTCTTTTCCCATCCAGCTTCATTGCGGATCAATCAAACAACTTACACGAGCATCGGCCTCGCTTTTACCAGGCACTTTGCTTTTTTCTCGATGCCGTGGATTTTTTTATTTTTGAAATCCCACTTTTCTCATCTTCATGGGATCGTGTTAGACATATGTCTGAAAGTCTAAACATCTTTAAATATCAGCCCAGGAATCTTCTTCGTAATCCCTGAGTCTTGAACTCTTCCATTTTTGAAGTGGTGGCGCATCCGTCTTGGAATGATCACCAATGGGTTCATGAAATGAATTTGCAGGCTCAAGTTGGCTGTGCAAAGGATTCAGTGTGTGGGATAGAGAAATGGATGCCTCTCGTCATCCTATGGCACTTGGATTACCATATAAACAACACACAAAGATTAATGTTAGTCCGAGCAAGAAAATTTCTAACCATTTTCTCCTGATGCTGTTGGACTCACCTCCATTTTGCCCCGATGTGGGGTGGTTCTTGACAAGGTTAAGAATGAAAACCGCCGTTCAAAGGGGTTATCAACGGTCACCTGTAGTGTTTGGGGGATATGAAACGAATGCCTCCGTCGTCCCAACCCATGTAATCGCTGCGACTGGTCCCTACCTCCGTAGGTCCAGATTTTACTATTTGATTCGCTCCACCCATCTCTCAAGTGTATGTAGGATGTGTTTGGATTTGAGCTTGCCTCTCTTTTGAGGAAACATCCTTTTGAATGGTTTGAAAAATAATCATATTTGGAAAAATTCATTTTCTTTTCTCCAAAATTCATCCGTCGAGGGGATTTTGTGATGTACCGTGCATGTTCTATTCATGCTTCAAGTAACCTCCCGATTTAAATTATGAATATCGATGCATTGGAAAATCTTTATGCCGGCTGAGAGTATCCTGACATTTTTTATCTCCAGTTAACTGGGAAAAGGGATACTTACCTGCCCGTCGCAGCTGCGGATCTCTGCAAATTGTAAAAGAAGCATATCATTGTATGTTCACAAATTTCCCAAAAATAGAAACGATACATTCTACCCTTAGTCATGTACTCTAACGAGTAGTACATGGGATGTAAAAACCTGTTCGTCTGCAAGGCGGCTCCCCTGTCAAGGATAAACAATAAGTGTCAATTCATATCCCCAAATTCAAGACAAATTGGGACGATACAACTTTACTCTTGATTTTCATCCCATTCTGATGTGGCGTGTTGATATGAACAACATCTATCAAATCCGCCTATCCATGCTTGGAGTGTTTGTAACATCAATGGTTCATCTGCCCCCAGCTGGGCAGCGTCTGTTCTGCTATTTGAACGCATGACTCCTTAAGTGATTTATCCATGTTTATCATCTGAGAAGGAAAAGAAAGAAGACATTATTTCGGTATCCGATTGGAGATCGTTTAGGAACGATACATCGTTTTACCAAATGGGTGGCTTCGCGGCCAGATGCATTTTGCATTGAAGGGGTGGATTCCATTATGCTCTGCGAACGATGATCATTTCTTGGGGAGCTCGCCCCTGAGCTTAAAGATGCTCAAAAGGTAAGGCGGATCTTCGTACTACTAGTTTTAAGCGTAAATGAGAAATGCCCCCATGGGAGCCTTACAATGGGATTGCCAATACATTCATTCAGGCTATTCAACCTCTTTTCTCCGAACATTTTTTTTTACAAATCGCGCCTTGAATCAAACACCTGATCGTCGGCTCTGTATCACTATTGCAAGAGTCCGTCAGCTTCAGGCTGATCGAGCCAGAAATTGAGTTCCTCTCCAAGGAAATCGCTCGAATCTCCGAGCCATTGATGCTCAAGTCGAGTGTCACCGACCGCTGGCGATAGATCACTCTCGCCTTGGATGATTTGATTCCTCGAGCTGGAACATCCCTTGTTGACCGGCAAATATGTAGACATGTCCCATGTAAATGTTGGATTTGCCATGGGAAGAGCACTAGCAACAGGTTGGTACTCAAATTGGGGAGTTCCTATTTGCGGGAACTGCGGTATATACACTTGAGGGGTATTGAGACTGCTTGGTGGAGCGTTCTGATTTGGGTTAGAGGAGTCGGTGACATGGTTGCTGGTCTCGTCAACACCGAAACATGGTTGGGTGTTCCCGGCTCTACAATCATCGTGGTTGCAGTTATGACCAACATTTAAGTTCGAACCAGCTCCATCCAAGCTTAGTGTCACCCGTCCCTCTTTTAGCAACCTCTTGAAATATCCAAGGTGGCTCGCGACGTTAACTTTAGAGAGTCCCGGCACGTTCAGGATTTCGTGTATGCGCGTTGATCGTGCCGTGTCGATCCCCAACTGTCGAACTGTATCAACAAATTTCTGATGGAGTTCAGCAGTCCAAGAAAATCGCGCTTTCTTGTCAACAAGAACAGCTCGCCGACTAATCTCTATGAGATCTGATTGTGTTGGAAACTGCTCTTGTAAGCCTTCGACGGTATCTGACTGCACCGGAAGACATTGCGAAAGGCATTGTAACATATGAGCACTACCAATCTCTAGAAGTGGCTCTTCGGAGAATATTTCACTGATGAGAATATGGTTATTGCAATCAAGGCAAGTGGCACTGCTCAGCGCTTCCTCATATCTAGCGCTTTCTGTTCGAAGCTTTTCATTTTCTTCCTTCAGAATCGCTAGCTCTTGTTGTCTATGTAGATTCCCCAGCCGGGCTCGTTTGTTACGAAACCAATTATTAACCTTCCCAGGCTCCCACCCTAACTCTCGACCTAGCTCAGCCCTCTGCTTCTCATCTGGATGGGGGCATTCCTCGAAGAAAAAATCAAGCTCCCGGTCTTGACTTGAAGTACGGTGAAGGGGATGTTTTCCTTTCTGACGCTGATCACTGCTATGGGCATTGTTTTCATTACCACAACCTTGAGTTTCATCGTTGGAAGTGTCAATCTCCATGACCATCGTGCCGGATTCGGTCCCGTGATCTTCAAATTCTTCCAGTAGTTTAAGCTCGGAGACTTCTAAGTCGGGCGTTTCCAACAAATGACGGTATCCTTGGAACATTTTGGATCGAAGTATCACTGACTGATCATCGCAGAAGTCATCTGATCCTTCGAAATATTGATGCATGGGTTGGGTAGTATCGCCCGACTGGTTCTTCGAGCTGGAACCTCCATTTCTTCTCGAGAACATGAGAGGGGAGTTGATCGATTGACCCCCATAAGCATCTCCTACTTGGGAATTAGGGAAACAAAAATGCTCAACGCATTCCCTTGTTAGATCCTTTGAAACCACATGCCCTAGTTCGGCAAGTCCTTGGGCACTAAGCGCAGAAAGCTCATTAGTAAGCGGAAAAACAGCGACGGATGGGTGCTGCACCTGCTGCATCTGTGGCACACACTCTTGAAGAAAATTGGGATGACTCGGATGAATATTCTGATCAGTTTCCCAATAAGTGTTGAATTTGTAACCGAGGTTAGCATGACGCTGTCTTAGCGCTCTTCTGTAACAACCGAGGTGATTTGAGACCATAGCCTTGGTAAGTTCTGGTGCATTCAGGGCCTCCATTACTTTCTTCGGGCGTGCATAGTCGAGCCCTATTCGCCGAACCACGTCTAAGAACTTGCGGTGAAGCTCAAGGGGCCACGCGAAAATCTTCTTCTCTTGGTTCAGAATAGCGTTGACAGCTTGACGGCTGATCTTTAACCCTTCTCGAGCAGGATCTGATCCTGCCCGAAGCCGTTGTGGAGAAGACTCTTGGGCTCTGACGTGGTGACTCTCATCATAGTGGCATATATTCCCTCCTTCAGAAGGCACTGGCACTATCTTTGTGGGATTGATTTGTTCATGCACATCACCAGTATTTTCGATCCTAGCAGAAGGCTTAACGGGAAACAATCTACTGAGAGTGGTAGGGCCACCGCAGTTAGGGCAGACAATAGTGCTAAGAACTTCTTCATACCTCACGTTCTTTGTTCGAAGCTTCTCGTTCTGTTCCTTTAGAAATGCGGTCTCCCGTCGTTTGTACTGCTTACTCAGCTTGGTTCGTTTATTTTGAAACCAATTCAAGATCCTCAAAGGGCTCGTCCCTAGTTTTTGACCCAACTTCTTCCTCTGTTCTGTGTCCGGGAAAGGGCATCCCTTGAAGATAGCTTCAAGTATCTGGACCTCATCCGGAGTGTAGAGCTGGCGACGCTTTATTTTCTGGCGCGGATCATCGTCGCTGGCGTCTTGGTCGCTGAGGGCTTGAGTCTCCTGGATGGTCGAGTCGATTTCCATATCTTTCTTGACGAATTCATTTCCGAGGTCTTCAAATTCCTCTAGCGATTCCAGTTCGGAAACATTCAGGTCAGGCGTTTCCAACAGATGATGGTACCCCTTGAACATTTTGGGTCGAAATGTCTTTTCCTGATCTTCGTTCGCTTGATCTTCTCCACCCTTTCTCAGATGTCCGCCCTCTCTGTAATTATCAGGGATTAGGCGTGTTCCAAGAAGCGTCGCTTTGAAATCGAGTAACGAGCGTCTGACGGGCGTTCCTTTCGAGACTTCGTGATTCCCCCCGTCCGTTCTTACTCTCTCTTGCCTGAGTGGAACGTGCAGATCTCCCGCGTCGACTTTTGCTTTATCGAGCATTACGCCTGTCCCCCTAGCTCGGTCTCCAAAGTAATAGGTCCGCCGGGCTTTAGGTGTTGTTACTTTTTCTAGGCCCGAAATCACGGGACAGAGGTGGATCTGTGACTCACCAGGGATGTATTAATGAGGCTTGATTAGCCCTGCTGCGTATAGAAAAATTATTGCAGCTTTCCCTTTCTCGTTCGAGCGTTAAAGGGCGAGAGGTTGACATCGAGGAGATTAACATTTCGATCTAACCTCTCAAACACTCCTCCATCATTCCTTCTTTTCTCTGTCGTTGAATCGCAGATGGCTTCCTCTCCTGTACCCGCTGCCTCAGCCGAAGCTTCAACCCAATGGGAGAGGTTTTATCACCTCTTGGGTAGAGGTTATGGCTACATAAACAGTCACCCTGAAGCTGAGGTTGAAGTTCGTACTCTGATTCCGGCCCTGGATACTGTGTGTATTGAAGGTACGAAATTTCAAAGGGAGTTTGTGATCTTCCCAACTCTCTTCAACAATTTCCTGCAGGCTTATGAAGTTGCTAGCCGGGAGGTCACTCTGGCTGGTATCGTGCGAGCCCGCTATCAGGACCGAACTGAGTCCCTGATGTTGGCCATGCTGACGGCCGATAACCATAAGAGGGCTGTTGAATACGCCCACGCCCAGGTCTCGATGTTGGTCCGTGAGAGGGACAACTTGGTGGAGCGTCTGGCTCTTTTTGACACCGCCTTTGAGCAAGATCAGCACAACCTCGTGCTGAGGTTCCAGTGTGCCTGGTTGGAGGAAAGGCTTGAAGACCTGAGCATGGATATAGCTCGCGGGAGGGTGCTGGCTCAGGACTTAGAGCTTGAGTTCGAGTACTATGAGACCAAGGTGAACGACCTTAAGGAGAAATGTCGCCTCCTTTTCTTCAAGCTTGTAGACCTCGATTCCCAGAGTGTGGGTTGTAAGCAAGGCATGGATAGCATGGAGAATCAATTGAGCTCATTTGTGATGCTCATTAGAACTCACTTTGGATTTACGGTTCCTCCTCAGTAGTCTGTTTGTAAAGTCTCCTGTTAAGTGCTATAAATGAGAGTGTATGCACATTTCCGCTTATCCTTCGCAAGGTTCAATATTGCCCTTGGTTTCGCAATCATAGTGTTTGAGGCAACTGACGATCTTTCCGCTTTCGAGCCCGCTCACGTTATGTTTGTAGCCTATGCTGTCACGTTTGCCTTCGTGCGCTTGGTCGATTTACCTCGAACCCATCGTGACAAAAGATTGTTGTAGCTAAACATGATGATGTTAGCAAGCATCATTGTGTGAAATCAACCTTAGGCCTTAAAGAAGAAAGGAACTGCTCCGATTGAAACTTTACAATGCGCAAATAAGAAATAAGTTCTACTTGTGTACAAGCCCCCCCTTTTCTCTGGGTATGTTCGATCACCACCCCATCATGTCTGGGTTCAGGTGCGCGGTCATCGACTCCAGATCATGGCCGTGAAGGTTTGCTAGCCTCTTCCTGATGGATTCTTCGAACTGTGACCACCATCTTTGTTTGAGAAGAAAAGAGGAGGGTCGACCTCTTTCCTATCAAAAGCGTGTCTCACTCAGAGATCAGGGAAGCAAAATTGTTCGAAGTGTTCCCCCACTAGATCATCTGAGATCATATGCCCTAGTTGGGCGAACTCCTGAACATTAGACGTCGTGGGTGGATCAGCAGCAGGAAGAGCGCCGGTGGACGGCCGCTGCTCGAGCGGGGAAGTGTATATTTGTTGCACCGGTGGCACGTATTCTTGAGGAACATTAAGATGACTGATAGGGCTATATTGACCAATTCTCCAACAGTTGGTGGTAGAGCTACCGGCTTGGTTGGTATCGAGACTCGGCAGGGCTCTTCTTGAGGCATGGCTGTTGCATTCGTAGCCGTACCTAATGTTCAAGTTCGAGTCGGGCTCTTCTAGGCGCCGTGCGGCATGACGCCGTCGTAGTTTCCTGCGGTAACCATTAAGGTGGTTTGCGACTAACCTTCTAGCGAGCCCTGGTTCATTCATGACCTCATGTACGCGTGTTGGACATAATGAATCATTCCCTATTTGGTGAACCGCATCAAGGAATTTTCTGTGAAGCTCTGGAGACCATATGAACTTCTTTTGGCGACTCAGGATAGCATCCGTGACTCGGCGATCATTCCTCGATTCACTCTCGGCGGGGTCTGGTTGTGCCAGAGGTTGTTGCAGGGGAAGCTGGTTGACTTCGAACTGGTCTGTGGTGATAGTAAGCCCATTGTCAGGGAAATTGTAGTAACGCGCCTCCCCTCTTTCCAAAGATGGTTTGAGGGAGTGGGGTGGCGGACGACCACCTGCGATTCTCATAGAAAACTTATCACGGAACATTTCGCGAGTGTCGATAGAACCACCGCAGTTAAGGCAAGCGGCGTTGATGAGGACTTCCTTACACCACATTTTTTCTGCTCGAAGCTTGGCGTATTCTTCTTTTAGAGTTTCGAGCTCTTGACACTTTCCCCGAACCACTGATCTGGCCCGTCTGTTTTGAAACCAGTGCTTGACCCTTAAGGGTTCCATCTCTAATTCCCGGGCTAATTTTCTTCTTCGTCTCGTATCCGGGTAACGGCACTTATTGAAGGCGGCTTCGAGTATCTGGATTTCCTTCTCAGTGTAGAGCCGGCGACGTCTTCTTCCACGAGATGGGACATCGCCGCTGCCGTCGTTGTTGCTGCTACTGTCGTCGTCGCCACCACTGTCATCGTCGCTGCCCTGATCCTGAACCTCGTTGCCAGCAGGGTTGGGTAGTATGGTTTCGACATCTGGCTCGATCCCAAAGACTTCGAGTTCTCCCAACTGCACATTACCTAGGACATTTGGGTCAGTCATCTCCAACGAATGACTATGACTGTTAAACATACTGGATCAAGAAAAGGTTTGTTCGTCCTCTTTTATTCACCCGAGGTCTTGTAATCCTCTTCCTATGTTTACTCTCTCTAAACTTTCTTTTGAGTGACTTTGCGTATTCAGGAGTCGCTCTTCGAGCATGGAAGACGATCACCAGGCGAGCGCTCTTCTAGAGATTTTGAGTTTCTCGTCTTGTCGTCTTCCTTCCTTTTCATGGTGGAGAGATCACGGATCGCTTTTCTTTCCTCGATAGCCGAACCTGTCCCCCACTATCTCTCAAAAGACTAAATTACGTCCACCACCCGCTCAGCTTTTCATCATGACAAAGCTATCAACCCTATCGCGGCTCCTTCGATATCTGCGCTCGACTCCCGCTCCATCTCAATAATGGTGAAATAGACAACTCTTTTACAACTTTTCAAACTCGTCAGGCCTGAAATCGCGGATCGAGACATGTCTGATGCTTCACGGGAGGAGCAGCCCCTGCTTTACATTAACTACCCCGGCTCCACAAGCATTATTGCTGTAACTTTTCTCCATTTTTGAGCTACTATGAAACGAGGAGAAGGTTAGTGCTCTCATTTGCCCAGCTTTCACTTTCATTCATTCCATCGCACTCGTCTTCCTCTCCATCCTTCCAACAAGAAATGGCTTCGTCTTCTGCTTCTTCCTCTGACTCTTCCCATGCTTGCGTCTTTCAATCGCAGTCCCGGCCCGATGGGAAAAACTCTATAATCTCTTGGGTCGGGGCTATGCTTACATAGCCGATCATCCGGAGATCGAGGCTGAGATCCGCGTTCTATTTGCGGCCACAGACACTACTTCCATCGAGGGTACTGAGTTGGAGAAGGAGTATAAAACATTCCCAGCCCTCTTTGCAAACTTTCTAGAGGCTTACCGCGTTGCTCACCGTGAAGTTCTCGTGGCTCGTGTCTTGTGAGCCCGCTACGAAGACCGCTGTGACTGCCTGACGTTGACTAACTTCGTGGCTGACAGCCACAACAAGGTTATGGAAACTGCCAACGAGCGGGTCTCGACGATGCTTCGTGAACGTGGACATTTGGTGGAGCGTTTGGCATTGTGCCTGATCACTTATGAGCACGATCGTCGTAACATCATGTTGAAGTTCCAGAGCGATTGGCTGGAAGAGCGACTCGATACTGTTACGGCGGATGTATCCCGTGGGAGGGAATTGGTCCGGGACTTGGAACTTGCTGCTGAAGATCACAGGGCCAAGGTTGCTGACCTTAAGAATGAGTGCAAGCGCCTTCTTCTCCAGCTCGTGGATCATGATATACGGAGCGGTGAGTGTAGGCAGGGAATCAACCATATGGAGGGCCAATTGAGCTCCTTCGTGCTGCTGATTAGGGCTCAGTTCGGCTTTACTTTTCCGCCTCGCTAATCTGTATTAATCTGCCTTGAAAGTCTTTCGATTGAGCGAAAGTGAATGAAAGCTCATGTGTGTGTGTTTTAGCTTTTTATATGGTCCATTTCTTCGAGCATCCGAACATCTTCAACTTGGGTGAGCTGAACTATAATATCAATAAGTTGAGCAAATATGTCCTGATTTTCTAACTTGCTCATGATCAGATGAAAGAATAGCCTCAGATTCATCCAGGAGAAGATTTCTCTCTATTACCTATTTTTCACCTGCAAATGAAACGACTGAATCAGAAGAAATAATTTGAAAAAGAAAGCATAAACCCCTTTCAATCTTATGCTTGCTCGTGATTAATAAAGACAAAAACTTTTACAAGGATAATCTTGTGCGAAAAGTTTTTATCAATATTCCTCGAAGGAAAGCATACTATTGAAAGGAATGTAATTCACGATAATCGCTTTTGACCAACGACGCGTTTTAAATTTAATTGAAGATACGGCATCCAAATCAAAGCCGTGTTAAGGACGAGGGCAATTTGGACATCTATCTCGTCATTAAATTCGAAACAATGCCGGTACTCTTGATCAATTATCGTGGATTACCAGCGGCGTAACACATGCATGAACCGATTCAGGTGTATAATTCCTTCTAGCGAAATTGGGGTTGGATTACCCTATACGACCAAAAGGTCGTGCAAGACTTCCAATTTTAATTTCCTCTAAAGGAATTATAAACTTGACTTGGGAGTATTCGGATGATTAGAGAAAATGCCACTATCACATTCCCATGACCCGTCAAAAGAAATACAACCAAGCTCCATCTGAATGTATACACCAATAGATCCCTAATACAATCACTCTAAGGGGTGAGATAGAGAAAACTTCGATAAAAATAAACCCTATACAAGAGGATTAGTAATGGAAAATAAAACAAAGGAATGTGATCCTAACGTTCAAGGATGCCCCAAGCTCGATCTGTGTCTTCAGGATCACTTGCCCCAACTCGTCATCTTCATTGGACGATATCTCAATAATGTCCATAGTAGGCTCCTTTGTTGCTCACTCGGTGTTCGCCATGGGATATCATCCTCCTCGTCTTCTATCAAGGACGTTTGGGAAAAACACACATATCTATCCTTGAAATGGCATTTAATCTAATCACCAGAATGCGATGAACGAAATGCCTATATTTATATGAACTGTAATAGATTTGAGGGATAGAGAGTCTTACCAACCAAACTCGTCGACTTATGTGCGGTTTTAGGTGTACCAACCGCCCAAAGACATGCGCATGAGACAAGTGATGACGAACTTCTAAAAATCAGAGGGTTTGGTACCTAAGGTCAAGGCTCCCACCTCGAGCTCTAGAAAGAGCCGATTCCATTGCACAACTATCGTTGCATTGGGACTCGATCCATAGTTCGAAGCGAGCGGAATTGAAAAGTAGATTACCCCGTGTTTTTCCTCACGGAGATTCCATTTTCAATTCCTTCTATTGTGTTCCTAAAGGCGGCGCCCGGGGTTTTAGGCGCGGTTGTGTGTGTTCACGTGTTGTGATCATCACAATGCAATTCATGCACAACAGTTTATCAATCCGCACTTCAAATCATCCACACAACATACATTCCTACGCCCAACCTGCATAAGACAATGTTAATCACGGACTACACCCCTTATTTCTCCAATCTGCAAAAACATAACACCTACCATAAGCGGACTTACCTCACCTTCAAGAGCGCCTGCATGGTTAGAAAAATCACTCAGCGTTTTAATTACGGCCTAAGTCCACTTAAGGTCCAGAACCAAGTGTTCTAGAACAAAGGTCCCCAGCGGAGTCGCCAGCTGTCGCGACCCGTCCGGAAGCGGACGCGGCTAATGGATTACCGATTGCGGCCCCCACTCTGAAATGTGGATCGCGGGCCTTAGATCGGCGCGGGCCCTCCCAGGCCCATACCAAATCGCGGCGGGAGTATTTTTTGAAGGATTCGACGATAAGAGTCGATCGCTTTCGACCTTCAGTGTGGTCGTGGTGGCATGTGCAACTTGTGCATGCATTTGGAGTCGCCACCGGTCTTCCTTGGAGGGTAGACCGGAAACCTTATTGACCGATTGGGAGAGATCGATCAATTCTGCGGAACCAGAGATTTTGAGTTCGGGGACTTGGTTACGTTAGTGTCATTACCAACGCCCTTTCGGTACCTAATGCGAGTGATTTTCTTGGCTAAGAGTTCATGCGGGTGCAATTTTAGGTGAGGTAAGCTTGATTCAGGATTTCATGCAGATTGGAAGACTATTCCTATCAATCACAATCAATTTAAATGAAAGCACAATCAAGTGCATAAATAAATCTCATCGATGCACATCAATCCAAGTCAATGGCTTCCTAGCATAGCCATAAGGGCTTAGGGAAGGGGTGATTTCAGTCAAGGGTAAAATGGGAAGATTTGGAGGCGATTAGCCCGAAGGGCAAAATCGTCAATTTTTGGGAGATTTGGATATCGAATTACCCAAAATATTCCATGGCCAGTTGATTGTGGTCATTCCCCATTTTTGAGAATTTTTTGGAATTTCTTGATTTTTCTGGAATTTTTTTTAGAATTTTTCTGAACTTTTTATTTTTTTATTGATTTTTTCATTCATTTTTTTATTGAAATTTTTTATTATTATTTGGTTCGGATCCGGATCAGGCTGTCGGGCCTGATCCAATCCGAAGAGGAAGGCCCGAACCAAACCAGGCTTAAACAAAGAACTCGGGCCCGTTTTTTTTTATGAACCTGCTGGACCCAATTCGCCTAAGCCCAATCACCTCCCACCAACATTAACGCCGGCCCACACAACCATCCTAACAGAAAATAAAACTTACCTTACTATTCATCATCTTCAACGCACTCCTGTCATGCTCGACTGACACGACTCCTCCTCCGCATGCAGGGACATGCAAGGAGCAAACAGACAGTGGAAACGCAGATGGTGAACGCGTAGAGCGTCCAGAAGCTGTTGAGGCCCAACCTCGGCATCTCTTCGATGAAGTTCCTCATCGTACACTCGGGCGGGAACCACTTATTCTCTAACCTTTTCATCTCGCCAGTCTTTGAAAGCTCCAGAATGGCCTCGGAGAAGTTTGCAGCTTGAGAGCCTTTGGGGAACACAAAGCCGAAACCATCGAATCTGTAGTTTTCCTGCGTGGCAACATATCCATAGCGATACTCAGTGAAGAAAACTCTCTCATATGGGTGCTCCAAAAAGAGAGCGGCGATGTTGCCTCTTCTGAATTCATCTCCATAGCCGGAAGTGTTGCTTATACCGACAATGACTTCCTTCGAGAAGTTTAGCGAGTTAGTCAACTAGTCGCGGATGAAAGCTTTGAGGTCACAACCCACTCTTGCTTTAGAAATTCTCAGCCACTCCATGGTGGTCACGGTCGGTTTGAGTTCTACGCCGCTGAAACCGCCGACCTCTACTAGCGTCGACCATGAAATGAGAAGGTTCGGCCGCTCTCCTGTCATGCTCGACTGAAACGACTCTTCCTCCGCATGCAGCTTGAAGCCATTCGTCATCATCCTTTGACAACCACCACGTCCATCGGGACTCACTCGTAAGACCGCCGGGATTCGCTCGTCAAGACGACGCCTAGCCAACTCCTCACCCACGTTATTCCCCGGTTCGGCAAACACTGCCTTCGAAACTGGCTCACGCTGCATGAACCTGTGGTTAAACCTGGTGGGACTTGCAGTTTCCCGGCGTCGGCTGGAGGTTGTCATAACTGTGGGATTCGAGTAAGGTGGTGTCGGGGTTGCGATTTCTAGGTCTGCTCGGCTAGCTCGGCTGTGACTCGAGATCGCGGGGCTGGTGCAGGAGGTCCTGGCTTCGCGACACGAGGCTGTCCGAAGGTGATGAACCCGGACCCACCCAGAGATGGTCGCGACTTCGGACAAGAGAGCTATGCGCTAACCTCGGGCAGCAAAACGGAGACGTCAGGGGAGGCTGGTTGACCAGGTGGACGCAGGGTGACCCCAGAACAATGGCCGAGCTGCGTCTGGAAAGACTGAATAGAAGATTCGGCTTTTGCGGGCGACAATCCTCCGGATTCGTCAGGGCTGGCTGCAGCCGTCGACGGGGACCCAAGGAGGTGGAGATGGCTGGAGAGGGATGGTCGCTGAGCTGCAGGTGGCTCATGATGGTCGAGAGCGGAGTCATCGCGAGGGTGGACGGCAACGGGGGGAACGACGCCGCGAGCACGGCCATGCCGTGCGGCGTCGAGACCTTTCTCGCGGTCGAGGCCGCGGGCCACCAGCGCCGCGTGCAGGTTCTGCATTGCCTGGACCAGGTCGTTCGACTCGAGCTTGTCGTCACCGGAGGTGATGTACTCGTTGCCGACAACGACGGCGACGACGGACGTGGCTGGGAGAAACGCACCGAGCTTGCCAAGGTGAAGAGCAGCCACCTTCTCATCCAGGTGCTTGGGCAGGACATAGACCTCCTTCTTATACTTGCCAGAGGACTTCTCCTTCCACAGCTCGAGCTGGGCAATCACCTGGTTAGTGAAGGAGCAGGACATCACGAAGCTAGGGTGGCCGGTGGCGCAACCCAAGTTCATGAGGCGTCCCTCCGCCAAGACAATGATGCCCGACTTGGTGTCGGGGAAGACCCACATGTCAGTTTGGGGCTTGATGGTGATGCGCTTCACACCAGGGAAGTTCTCCAGGCCAAGCATGTCAATCTCGTTATCAAAGTGACCGATGTTGCAGACAATGGCGTTGTTCTTCATCTTCCTCATGTGGTCGACCATGTGCCACTTTCTTCGGCGGGGGAGGTTGTTGCCGAGAGTGTCGTAGTCGACACCGACGGCAGAGACGCCGTAGGCCGCGCCAAGGAAGAGGAGGAAAGGCAGCCGTGAAAGGTGAGGTCGTGGCCAAGGGGGTGCTGCAAGCCAGTGAACAAGGAGGATCTCCAGGAAGAAGGAGCCGGCGTCGCTCAAGAACCAGAAAAAAGAAGAAGAAGAAGAAGAAGAAGACCACCAGCCAGCGGGGACAAGGTGTCGTGGAAAGCCACAAAAAAAAAAGAAAAAAAAGAAAAAGAGAGGGAGCGGCCGTGGAGACAAAAACATGAAAATGAGAGAAAGAAAAATAAAATAAAATAAAGTAAAATAAATAATAATAAAAAATGAAGAAGAGAGATAAAATCATTAATTAAACACATGCTTTTTCTTTTTGCTTTTTCTTTTAAATGATAATGTTTCACATTTCCCTTTTAATTATTACTAATATTTTTGCCAAATTCAATTTTATGGTGATCAGAGAACACCTAAAATCGAACCTGAGTTTTACCATTTTATGAGGTTAGAAAATAGATAAAAAATAAAAATACCGACTATTTTTATATAATTTTTGTGACCTCAAATATTATTTTTCTTGATTTTTTTTTTTTTTAAAAATGAAAATTATGAAAATTATTTTTTTGGTCAAAAATGGTTCCTAAGGCTAAGCCAAGGCTTCCATAGTTGATTTTGCGATTTTTTGACCTTTTTTGTTATTTTTAATTAATTTTAAAGGATAAAAATCACAATGATAGATGATCAAAAATCAAGTGTCAACAGTAGACTCACAGATGATTGGAATTACATCAAGCCATCAATTCAAGAATGCCAAACAATTAGACCCCTCTCGGTGGATGAGCTAGTCGGCACTTTGCAATCCTATGAAACAGAACGAGCAAACAAAAAGGGAGAACAGACAGGTAAAAAATCTATTGCATTAAAAAGTCAAATTAATCAATGTTTTTCTGACACAGATGATGAAGATGAGGATGATGAAGAATTAGCCCTCATGGTCAAGAAATTTAGGAAGATGGCTCGGAAAGGCAGAAATATCAAAGGAAAGAAACCTTGGAAAAAGAGTGAGGTAAAAATATCAAGCAACGACTCACAAGATAGCAAAGACGTGATTTGCTTCCACTGTAAGAAAGCAGGTCATATCAAACCGAACTGCCCAATTTTGAAGAAGGACAAACTCAAGTATGAGAAGTACAAGAAGGCTCTAAAGGCAGAAACTTTGAGTGATTCTGATGAAAGCGAGAATGATTATGCAAATATCTATCTCATGGCCGAATCAGACTCAAGTTCAGATTCAGAAACTGAGGTATGTTCATCTGAACTCCCTGATGAAATCGTTGAATATATTGATGAATTATGTAGAAACTACAAAGAAGCCCTTGAGAAGGTTTCTTGTTTGGAAAAGGAAAATACTTCTTTAAAACAACAGAATTTGTCCCAAGAAGAAAAAATTAGTTTTCTACAACAAGAGTTTCACCAGATGAAAGAAAATCATGATTCTGTATCAAGAGAAAATGCTTCCTTGAAAGAAAGAATTTCTACTATATCAAAAAGGTTTTCACAAAGCTCAGAAACTCTGAATAGCATTATATCAAAACAAATACCCTTCAATGATCGATCTGGGTTAGGTTTTAAAAAGGAAAGTAGCCAAAGAAATGTCTTTAAAACTGAATTTCGAAAACCAACGTTTTCCAATTACAAGCATCATTTTTATAAGCATTTTACTAGATCCTACATTCGACAACCTTGTGTGAACTGTGGTGATCCTAGCCATACTAAGGATTACTGCAAGAAAATCTAGAGACCTATTAAAAGGTCAAAATATACTAACACAGAAGGACCCAAGAAAACATGGGTACCAAAGAAACAGTAAGTTAGTTATCTATTGCAGGTACCAAAGAGAAGGAAGAACAAATGGTTTCTGGATAGTGGTTGTTCAAGTCACATGACTGGAAATCCAGATGTGTTTATATCCCTCTCAGATTGTGATGGAAGAAGTGTGTCGTTTGGAGGAAGGAACAAGAGTAAAGTGATCGGGAAAGGAAATGTAAAGATTGGAAATCTGACCGTTAAAGATGTCTCTCTAGTCAAAGGATTGAACTACAACTTGATTTCTGTAAGTCAACTCTGTTACTCTGGATATGATATTTGGTTCCAAGATCTGAAATACATAGGTATGAGCAAGGATAAGAAGCGATCCTTCACGGGACGAAGGCATGGGAATATTTATCTTTTAGATATTAATGCTGACTGTGAACATGCTAAATGTCTTATTTCTGTCAAGGATGAATCTGATCTTTGGAACATAAAGTTAGGTCATATTAGTATGAAACATATTTCAAAACTTTCCAAGAATGGACTTGTTCGAAGATTACCTCAAACAAAATTTGAGAAAAGTGGACTATGTCATGCATGCACACTAGGTAAGCAGGTAAGAAGCTCTTTTAAGTCTTTAAATCAAGTTTCCACTAAGTGTTGTCTGCAGCTACTTCATATGGACATCTTCGGACCAAATAAAACTCTAAGCATTTGAGGTAAGAAATATTGCCTTGTCATAGTTGATGACTTCTCTAGATTTACATGGGTTTCATTTCTTGCTCACAAAAACGAAGCTTTCATATCCTTTTCAAAACTTGCTAAAAGAATTCAAAATGAAAAGGGTTACACTATTTCCAGTTTGAGAACGGATCATGGGGGAGAATTTGAAAATCAAAATTTCTCAGATTTTTGCACTAATTTCGGAATTCAGCATAACTTCTCTGCTCCGTATACTCCACAACAAAATGGGGTAGTAGAAAGGAAAAACAGATCGTTGCAAGAAATGGCCAGAACTCTTCTTATTGAAAGTAAAATTGCCTCTAACTTTTGGGCTGAGGCTGTTTCAACAGCTTGTTATATCTTAAATCGAATTTCCCCCAAACCTTTTTTTGAGAAAACTCCCTATGAATTTTTCAAAGAAAGAAAGCCTGATATTGCATACTTTCATGTATTCGGTTGCAAATGCTTTATTCTCAAGAATGCTAATGATCGAGTTGGAAAGTTTGATGAAAGATCGGATGAAGGAACTTTCTTGGGATATTCAACAACAAGCAAAGCCTACAGAGTTTACAACAAGAATACTCGTACTGTAGAGGAATCAGTAAACATCAAGTTCGATGAGAGCAACCGGGATGATGAACCTGAATCCATTCAAATGCATACACTTCATCAAGTCACGAACTCACCAGCAGAATCAGATGTGAATTCAGAGAATGTTCAGAAGGAAACTTCTGCAACTGAAGAAAGACCAGAAGATGATCAGAATGAATCCAAAATATCCTCAAATGATGGACTTGACAAAAACTGGAAGCATAAGTCAAGTCATCCAAAGGAACTTATCATAGGCAGCATAAATGATGGTGTAAGAACAAGATCCAAGTTCAAGCAAGCAATGAGCAACATCGCCTTGGTATCTGAATTGGAGCCAAAAAGGATTGAAGATGCATTAGCAGATGAAAACTGGATAAATGCAATGCAGGAAGAGCTACATCAGCTCAAAGTCAACAATGTTTGGGAACTAGTCAATCGTCCCAAAAATCGCCCAGTAATTGGAACAAAATGGGTATTCAGAAACAAACTTGATGACAAAGGAAAAGTTGTGAGAAACAAAGCAAGACTTGTAGCAAAAGGATATTCTCAGGAAGAAGGAATAGACTATGATGAAACCTATGCACCGGTTACCAGGTTAGAAGCCATTAGGCTACTTCTTGCTTATGCGTGTTACAATGACTTCAAACTTTTTCAGATGGACGTGAAAAGTGCCTTCCTAAACGGCTACATCAAAGAAGAGGTATATGTAGAACAACCTCCTAGCTTCGAAGAACCTAGAGAAAAGGATCTGGTGTATGTCTTAAAAAAGGCTCTCTATGGATTGAAACAAGCACCTCGCGCCTGGTATGAAAGGTTAAGTAACTTTTTATCTCAACACAGCTTCACTAAAGGTAATGTAAACACCACTCTTTTTATTCAAAAAAAAGGTAAAGATATCCTTTTAGTTCAAATATATGTTGATGATATTATATTCGGCTCCTCTAATGAACTTCCCTACAAGAAATTCTCTAAAATAATGCAGGATGAATTTGAGATGAGTATGATGGGAGAATTACCGTTCTTTCCTGGTCTTCAAATTCATCAATCCCAGAAAGGAACCTTCATATTTCAAGAGAAGTATGCATTGGAAATAGTGAAGAAGTTTGGTATGGAAAATGGCAAGAAGACAGAAACTCCTATGTCTCACTCTTCCAAATTAGATAAGAATGAAGATGGAAAAGAAGTCAATCCCAAACTATATCGAAGCATGATCGGATCATTACTTTATCTCACAGCTTCAAGACCCGACATACTATATAGTGTCTACTTATGTGCAAGATTTCAGTCAAGTCCAAGAGAATCACACCTATCAGCAGTCAAGAGAATAATCAAATACATAGGGACTTATCCCAACTATGGTTTGTGGTATTCTAAATCTTCTGATTTTACACTAAAAGGTTATTCAGATGCAGATCTTGCAGGTTGCAAAATTGATAGAAAAAGTACATCAGGAACCTGTCAACTCATGGGAAACATGCTTGTCTCATGGTACTCAAAGAAGCAAAATACAGTGGCACTCAGTACAGCTGAAGCAGAATACGTATCTCTTGGAAGCTGCTGCACTCAAATACTTTGGCTAAAATAGCAGCTCAAGGACTATGGTGTTGAAGAATCAACTGTGGAAATCCTATGTGACAACACAAGTGCCATAAATCTCACAAAGAATCCTGTACTTCACTCAAGAACAAAGCATATTGAGATCAAGCATCATTTCATACGTGATCATGTTCAAAACCATGATGTTAACATTTCATACATTGACACGAAAAATCAACTTGCAGATATTTTTACTAAACCACTTGATAAACAGAGTTTCAATTTTATCAGAAATGAATTATCTATTATTAACCTTCCTTCTTAAGTATACCTTAGAACAGGGTACGTCAGAAGGAGAGTCCGAAGGAGAGTCAGAAGGAGCGTCAGAAGGAGAGTCAGAAGGAAAGTTAGAAGAAGAGTCAGAAGAAGCATCAGAAAGAGCGTCAGAAGGAGCATTAGAAGGAGCATCAGAAGGGACGCCAAAAAGGCGAGTAAGAAAAAATTCACACTTTTCTTAAACCAAAAGGTCAGTTATCTCTAAAAGCTATCTTTTAGGTAAGTTCCTCATATGAATAGATATTGCTTAATATCTGATTGACCGTTGTTGACACCTGATTTTTGACCATTTATTATTGTGATTTTTATTCTTTAAATTAATTAAAAATATCAAAAAAAGTCATAAAATCACAAAATCAACTTTGGAAGCCTTGGCTTAGCCTCAGGAACCAATTTTGAACAAAAAATATTTTTAATAATTTTTAATAATTTTTTGAATTTATTTAATTATTAAAAATACCCAAAAAAAATCAGAAAAATACCATTCGTGGTCAGAAAAATACACAAAAATATTCAATAGTTTTATTTTAATTTCCTCTTCAAGTGTGTCATCTTTGGTCTTGGAAATTTCCTGACTCGCATGGAGGCTGATTGGCATCGGATGCTTTTGCTGCCACGCATGTTGTCTCGTAATTTCTGAGCTTGAGTTTTCGGTGTCCGAAGACCACCCCTATCATGAAACATGCCTCGGAGACCGCCATCATCGCCATCTTCATCAGCATCAAGGAAGGGAAAATGGTCAGACTTTGAGATAAAGCTTGGCAAGATATTGTGTTTTATATTCTAGAGTAACAGTACAGGTGTCGGGAGAATAAAAAAAAAAGAGAGATGGCCGACCGAGAGAGTGGACGAAAAACGGTCGGCCAACGCAAGAGAAGAAAAGAAAAAAATAATAATCGAAGGCTGGTGATCTGGGTCTTCCTTAAGGAGTAGCGGGGAATCCTGACCACTCTCCCAGCAGCTACGGCGCCGTCTCCGGCCGTCATCCCGACCGCCGCATGCCGCCAGTGAGCTAAGAGCAGTCCACGAGCAGGAAGCCAACGTGGCTGGGGAATCCCCTCCACTCCGAAGTTAAGGCTCATGTGCAACTACGGTGGCCATCGTCCCACATCCGCGCGTAACTCCCTCTGCTCCCACCTCGCCAAGGTGCTGCTCGACGACCGCCCCTTCGTCCTCAAGTCAAACGAGGACCTCGAGGCTTTCGTCACCATTCCATCAACGAAGACCTCGAGATGATCGAGCCGGTGAACCCTTCTTTCAAGAGTCCCCGTATCAGGCTCTTCCTCTTCCTGTTGCAGCCGCCAACTATCAACGCATCAGGCTCCTCGGCCTCCGCCCCTCTGTCAAGCGCTGCATGATATACCAACTCGCCTCAGCGCCCAGACCGTCCTTCGCGCCTATCAGGATCAGCGACTGGACAACAGCTTCTGGATCGCTCGCCCCGGCGGTCTAGCCCTCCTGGACCAAGTCGAGGCCGAGCTCGGGCTCAAGGAAGAGAGGAGTCGGCAGAGAAGCATCTTCGAAGCTGCTGTCCATCATCTCGACGTTGATGACCATTTCCTAAAGGCTTCCGAGAGTGCACAAGAGGTCTCGAAAATGCTCGAGGTAACACGGTTACATCACCACTCGAGTCTCGCTAACAACCGAAGTCACTTGGATCATTCTGCGAGGGTCATGCGTGTCATCACAAGGGAACAAGTCATTCAGAGGTGGTATGGCGATAGTGGTGAGGATGACCTTGATACGGATGAAACTGAAATCCACGCAACAATTTTGGATAAGCTATTAGCCGGGGAGAAAAGCTATACGAAGAAGTGAAGCAAGCTGTAAGTCATTCGCCTACGACATATCGTGGACATGCAGTCCATGGATTCAACTGCTTCAGAAACCGCATAAGGGATGAATAGCTATTCCCCAAAGCTTGTGCAAATTCGTCAACTGATGATGACGAACGGAAGCCTCAGCGGAGGCGGTCCGTCCATACCCAGTCGGGGCCGTCGACCTCGAGGTCTAGCTCCGACGACTTCAAGGAGGCGAGTCGCATGACTCGAAGAGCAACCAGGTCTTGGAAGCGGCGGCGGCTTCGAGCGACCTAGTCGTTGGCGACGGGACACAATGGCTGGACCCCGACAGAGATGGTCCCGAAGCATCTGGATCGTGGAGCTCAGGTCCCTAGCGACGACGAGCTCGGTCTGGTTTTCATGCAGGAAGCGGACGTGAAGATGATGAACAGTAAGTGAGATCTATTCTCATGTTGGGCTTGGTTGTTTAGTTTATTTTGGTTGAGTAGTTTATTTTGAGTTGGGCCCGCGTTAGGGCTGGTAGGAAGAGAATAGGTTTGGGCAAGTGGGTTCAACGGGTTCAAAGGAAAAGAAAATGGGCTTGGGCTCTTTATTCAAACCGGGCCCGGTTCAGGTCCTCCTCTCCGATTGAATCAGGCCCGATGGCCTGATCCAGGTCTGGATAAAAAAAAAATTCAAAAATCAATAAAAAAAAATAGAAAATCGTAAAAAATTCAAAAAAAATCGGAAAATTCAAGAAGTTCCAAAAAAATTCTCAAAAATGGGAAATGGCCACCAACAACTGGCCATGGAATATTTTGGGTAATTCGGTATCCAAACCTTCCAAAAATTGACGATTTTGCCCTTCGGGCTAATCGCCTCCAAATCTTCTCATTTTACCCCTGGTCCGAAGTCACGCCTTCCTTAAGCATTTATGGTTATACTAGGAAGCCATTGATCTGAATTGATGTGCATTGAAGTGATTTATTTATGTACTTCATTGCGCTTTCATTTAAATTGATTGTGATTGATAGGAACAGTCTTCCAATCTGCATGAAATCCTGAATTAAGCCTACCTCACCTAAAATTGCGCCTGCATGAATTCTTAGCTAGGAAAATCACTCGCGTTAGGTACCGAAAGGGCGTTGGTAATGACACCAGCGTAACCAAGTCCCCGAACCCAAAATCTCTGGTTCCGCAGAACTGATCGACCTCTCCCAATCGGTCAGTAAGGTTTCCGGTCTACCCTCCAAGAAAGACCGGGTGGCGACTCCAAATGCATGCACAAGTTGCACATGCCACCACGACCACACTGAAGGTCGAAAGCGGTCGACTCTTATCGTCGAATCCCTCAGAAAAAATACTCCCGCGGTGATTTGGTATGGGCCTGGGAGGGCTCGCACCGATCAAAGGCACGCGATCGGTAATCCATTAGCCGCGTCCGCTTTCGGACGGGTCGCGACAGCTGGCGACTCCACTGGGGAGTTTGTTCTAGAACCTATCATTCTAGACCTCAAGTGGACTTAGGCCGTAATTAAAACGCTGAGTGATTTTTCTAACCACGGGGTAATCCACTTTTCAATTCCGCTCGCTTCGAACTATGGATCGAGTCCCAATGCAACGATAGCTGTGCAATGGAATCGGCTCTTTCTAAAACTCGAGGTGAGAACCTTAACCTTAGGTGCCAAACCCTCTGATTTTTAGAAGTTTACCATCACTTGTCTCATGCGCATGTCTTTGGGCGGTTGGTACACCTAAAACCGCACATAAGTCGACGAGTTGGGTTGGTAAGACTCTCTATCCCCCCAAATCTATCACTGTTCATATAAATATAGGCATTTCATTCATTGCATTCTGGTGATTAGATTAAATTCCATTTCGAGGATAGATATGTGCGTTTATCCCCAACGTCCTTGATAGAAGACGATGAGGGTGATACCCCACGACAGACACCGAGTGTGCGATAAAGGAGCATACTATGGACATTATCGAGGTATCATCCAATGAAGATGACGAGTTGGGGCAAGTGATCCTGAAGACACAGATCGAAACTGGGGCATCCTTAAACGTTAGGATCACATTCCTTTGTTTCATTTTTCATTACTAGTCCTCTTGTATAGGGTTTATTTTTACCGAGGTTTTCTCTATCTCACCCCTTAGAGTAATTGTATTAGGGATCTATTGGTGTATACATTCAGATGGAACTTGGTTGTATTTCTTTTGACGGGCCATGGGAATGTGATAGTGGCATTTTCTCTAATCATCCGAATACTCCCAAGTCAAGTTTATAATTCCTTTAGAGGAAATTAAAATTGGAAGTCTTACACGACCTTTTGGTCGTATAGAGTAGTCCAATCTCAATTTCTCTAGAAGGAATTATACACTTGAATTGTTTCGTGCATGTTTTACGTCGCTGGTAATCCACGATAATTAACCGAGAATATCGGCGTTGTTTTGAATTTAATGACGAGATAGATGTCCAAATTACTCTCGTTCTTAACAAAACGGCCTTGATTTGGATGCCGCATCTTCAATTAAATTTAAAACACGTTATTATGCCTCGCACTTTTGAGTAATTCGTTCCTCTCGAAATTGATCAAAAGCGATTATTGTGAATTACATTCCTTTCAATAGTATGCTTTCTTTCGAGGAATATTGATAAAAACTCTTCGCGCAAGATTAAAACCCTTGTAAAAGTTCTTGTCCTTATTAATCATGGGTAAGCATAAGATTGAAATGGGTTTTTGCTTTCTTTTTCAAATTATTCCTTCTGATTCTGTCTTTTCATTTGCAGGTAAAAAATAGGTAATAGAGAGAAATCTTTTCCTGGATAAGTCTGAGGCTATTCTTTCATCTGATCATGAGTGAGTTATAAAATCAGGACATATTTGCTCGACTTATTGATATTATGGTTCGGCTCACCCAAGTTGAAGATGTTAAGGAACCGTGCAGAAGTTAAAACACACACACAAGAACTTTCATTTATTTTGCTCAGCGGAGGGTTTTCAGAAGCAGGTCATACAATTCGGGGTGGAAAAGTAAAGCCAAAGTGAGCCCTAATTAACGACACAAAGGAGCCCAACTGACCCTCCATGTTATTAATGCTCTGCTCATACTCCCAACTCCGCATGTCATGGTCGGCAAGCCTGAGGAGAAGACTTCTGCATTCTCCCTTAACTTCGGCGACCTTGGCCTCGTGTTCTTCGGTGACTATTTCCAGGTCCCGAACCAGTCCATTCCCGCGAGCTATGTCCGCGGTTATTTTGTCGAGCCGTTCTTCCTGCCAGTCGCTCTGAAGCCTCAACAGGACATTGCGGCGGTCATGCTCGCCGGTGGTCAGGGATAGGGCCAATTGATCCACCAGATTTCTCCTCTCGCGAAGCAACGTCGCGACCCGCTCATTAGCAAACTCGACGGCCTTTTTGTAACTATCAACCAGATAGTTGGTCAGCACCAAATGATCAGATCGATCCTCATAACGAGCTCGCAAGACGCGAGCCACGAGAACCTCCCGATTAGCAACACGATAGGCCTCTAAGGAGTGTGCAAAGAGAGTCGGGAAAATTCTATATTCCCTCCCCAGTGTAGTACCTTCGAGAGAAGTGGTATCAAGGTCCTCGAGCAGGACACAGATTGCATCCTCAGTCGCAGAATGATCGGTTATGTGCGCGTAACCGCGACCCAATAGGTTATAAAGCTTTTCCCACTGGGCCAAGACATCAGTTGAAAAAGTGCGTATGGGAGAGGAGGCCATTTGCGTTGGGTTGGCTTGAGAATAAGACGAGTCTAACAGAGAGATTAGAAGGAAGAAGCTGATTATGCGAGAACGTTAACCTTCCAGACATTAATTCCTCATTTTATAGCAACTCGAGGATGATGAAGGGTCTCAGTAATAATGCTGGTAGAGCCCAGTTAGGAGGTAAAGCAGGAGGTCCCCTCACGTGAACCATTGGATTCGTCTCGGTCCGCGATTTCCGGCTTGTCAATTAAAAGATGTAAAAGATTTGTCGGGATCACCATTATCAGAGTTAGGTGGGAGGTAAGCGCAACTATCGAAGAAAGCCCTAACAGGATTTAGCAGTCCCATCACGTTGAAAAGCTAAGCGCGAAATTCAAGGTCTTGAGGGGGAACGTTTGCCTAATAATGCTTGAAGAGCGTCTCCTGAACATACAAAGTCACTCGAAGAAAAATTTATAGGGAGTGAGCATACAGGAGAGAGTAGAGAACTCTGAGTGGGCAAGAACCAATCAAACATTTCTCAATCCAACATATTTAAGAGGTTACTGTCAGCTGCTAGAGGCGACTGACTCAAAAATCTCAGAAATTGAACTACTGAGGGATCTCGAAGATTCCAAGACCAAGTCTAACACCAAAACCATGGAGCCCAACACTTCTGGCAACGGAAATCAAAATCACGGCGACGACGACAACGACATCCACGATGCTCAACTCGGGAAAAGAAGACGTCCTCACCAATACTCTCAGGAGGAAACCCAAATGCTGGAAATCCTCTTCAGTAAAAGCCCTCACATGAAAAAGAAGTGGAGAATTGAATTGAGCCGGGAGTTGGGGATTAATCAGTCGAGGATCCAGTTTTGGTTTCAAAATAGGAGATCCAAATCGAAGGCTCAACACAAACGTCAGGTGGTCGAGATTTTAAAGGAAGAAAACCAAAAGCTGCGAACAGAAAACATGAGGTATGAAAAAGCTCTCAATATTACGTTTTGCCCTCATTGCGATAACCTCATCGCCCGCGGTAAGATATTCCTCGATAAGCCTCACGCAATGATTGAAGACGTTCATTTACCACCCTACTCCCTCGGGGCATCTCCTGCTCAACCAGATTTTGCCGGAGTCACGCATGAGCAGGATGATCCTACGAAGACGATACAAATGCCTCCTGGGGGATGGGATTTGCATCGCTTTGATTGGAGCTACAGTTTCAAGGAGCTGGATGTTACCGCCGACCAGCTCAAAGCATATCAGCCTCATGCACAACAATTTTTGATAGGGTCGGGTCTTGCTGGAGATGAGTTAATCAGTCGTCAAGCCATCGATGCAATTTTGGGCCACGATAAAAAGAGGTTCGCTTGGCCCCCTGAACTGCATCTCAGATTCCTATACGTGGTTCACCAAATGGGGATCGATTCAGCAACT
Source organism: Rhodomyrtus psidioides (assembly GCA_021437785.1). Classification (NCBI taxonomy): domain Eukaryota; kingdom Viridiplantae; phylum Streptophyta; class Magnoliopsida; order Myrtales; family Myrtaceae; genus Rhodomyrtus; species Rhodomyrtus psidioides. The sequence continues at coordinate 9,834,264 of JAILYB010000007.1, read as the reverse complement.
CCGACGCGCATATTTAAGCCATGAATGTACCGGGGCTTAGTAAGGAACTGGTCAGGAATCACCTTGCTGCCTACAGAAAGCTATTAAAACAGCGTCGAGCGGAGCTAAACCGGGAGGAATCCGTCTCAAGATCAAAAGCTAGGGGCGACCGCCATTGTAATGCTCAGGCATCAAGAGATACCCGGCCAAATCTAAGCATCAAGCTAGCTAGCAACCCGACCACCGGCAAACTGAAAGCTGATCAGAATGTCCTTCCAGGCCATTTCAACACTTTTCAAGAGCGCGTGTCACAAGTACTGCGAGTGCGCACTCCTCCATTCGAGCAGCAGTCGGCTGGTGCTCTGCCTGCCGCTGGTCAACCCACGACAGACGATTTCTTTGATGAGGGGCTCGATGCCTTGTTCAATCAGTGGGAAGCTGGCATGCTTGGACAGCCATGATCTAGCACCTGACTCGGGGCACGATGGGTCGGTCACTACGAACACCCATAGAAAGAAGAACATGTTCACGAGTAGATCACTCATTTTATCCGTTGTAAAGTTCCTATGGGAACATTTTTCTTTAATGACTATAGTTAATTCTGTATGAAAACCAGCGCTATCGACGAACATCGTCATGCTCAATTGCGATGATCCCTTGTTGGGTTAAATCTGAAACCAGGGACGGTCGTTAAATTTTGAGTGGCCACGAATTCATTCCTCACCGAACGCCCAAGATGTTGAAATGAAGAGTAACAGCATGTACAGGGAAAATGCCATTTTCGTTTAAACGATGAAAAGGGGTTGAGAGAAGGTCATGGCGTTAATTCCCATGGAGCTAAATGAATTAAACGGAGTCATTAATTGCGGATCCGCCGCTGTTCCCCACGTTCTCGGGCCTAGCAAATCATAAAAGGCGCCGAAAGATTGTAGACCCACCACTTTGAAGACTGAACTAGGGGACGAGCGCAATACTCGATGAAACCGAATCAATGCAAGAGAGTTTGTGATCCTATCACGAGGAAAAAGAAAGGGGAAGACAGACGAGGAGTAATTGCAGAGTCTCGGGAGGAGCGCTTGCTTGCTGGCCTTCATATGCAGCCTGAAGGATGGTTCTAGGACACGCACAATCACTTGAGAAAATTTCTAGAGTGAGCAAACACGTAAGAGCGAATAGAGAAAGCTGAGTGAACCAGATCAGCCCGAGATACTCCGATCCATCATGTTTAAAAGCTATTCCCATCTGCTAGAAACGCCCGACCTGGACATCTCTGAACACGAACTGCTGGAAGACTTTGAAGATCCTGGAGCTGAATCCTGCCCGAAGGCCATGGAGACTGACTCCTCCAGTGATGAAATTCTAGGCTTCAGCTACGAATAAGGAGTATACAATGATGACCGGAGTCGGAAAAGGAAGCAACTGCAACGCCACACTCCAGGCCAAATCCGAGAACTCGAAGCTTTCTTCAATGAATGCCCCACCCCAAGCACACAACAAAAAATTGAGTTGAGCCGAAAGTTAGGATTGGAGCTTTCGAAGGTCAAGTTTTGGTTCGCCAACAAACAAACCCGGGTGAAACAGCAACACGCAGATCATGAGTTATTGGCCCTGAAGGAGGAGAATGAGAAGCTTCGAGCTGAAAGCGCGAGATATAAGGAAGCTCTGACCAAGGCCGCCTGCCTTAATTGTGGTAATCCTGTTGTCCTCGGCGAGGTGTTCCTCGATGAACCATCCCTGTTGACGAATAACGCTCAGCTGTTACCGTATTCTCCACAGCATTTTCCGACACAGCCAGATACCGTCGGAGATCAGCATGAGCAAGTCAACACCATAGAGTCAACACCAACATCCTCTGAGAAATGGGATGTGAATCATCACAGGTGGAGTTCTCTCAATGACGAACTCGATGTCGCAGCCAGCCAATCCAAAGTCGGTGAGTCCCTCCCTGGACAACTTTTGAAACGACTAGATCCCGTAGAGAGTAGCTACCGAAGTATTGACGATATTTTGGGTGATAAGAGAACAAGGTTTTACTGGACCTATGAACTTCACACCAAATTTGTTGATGCAATTCGAGAGCTGGGAGTTGATTCGGCTAGCCCACTACGCGTACTCGAGATTATGAACGTGCCAGGGCTCTCTAGAATTAACGTTGAGTCTCACCTTAAGTACTATAGGAGATTGCTAAAGGACGGAAGGATAGCGTTAAACCATCATAAAGCCGGTTGGAGCTCAAGTGCTGGGCAGAGTTACAACCACGATGATTGGAGAGCCAAGAGCACCCAACCGTGTTTCAGCAATGACGGGACCAGCAGTCGTGTCAGCGACTCCTCTAACCCAAATCAGAATGCTCCGCCGAGCTATCTCAATACTCCTCAAGAGTATATACCACAGTTCCAGCACATAGGGATTCCTCAGTTTGAGCGCGAATCGGTCATTAATGCTGTCCCTGAAGCGGATCTGGCATTGGTAGAGAGTGCACATATAAACCTGCCGGTCATTGGAGGAAGTTCCAATTCGAGGGGTCAAATTGCTCATGACGAGAGCAAAGAGAGAAATCCCTCGCCTGCAGTCGACGACACCCAATCTGGGCACCAAGGGTTAGAAAGAACAGGTGATTTCCTTGATGAGGAGCTGGACACTTGGATCAATACTCTTCAGGAATGTATGTCTCAACCCCAACAGGGCAATGATGAAGGTTCCAGCTCAAAGACTCCAGTCCCTCACAACGAAGGCAATGAAAGAAATCTGCCCCCAACAATCGTTGATACCCAACTTGAACATCAATGGCTCGAAGACTCGAGCAATTTCCTTGGCGATGAGTTCAATCTTTGGCTCGATCAATTTGGAGCCGGAGGACCATCGCAGTGGTAACGCAAAGCCGGTGATCAAACGTCTGATGCAAGGCATGGCTACTCGATGAAAAATGCTTCGAGGAAAGGGGTTGAATACTCCTATTGAATATGTTGTTGATCGCACTGTAAGGTTCCCACTGGAACATCTTTCATTAATATCTAGAACTAATTGCGCGTGAGTGTCAACATCACCCTTTGAACATCTTCAAGCCGAGGGCCGTGGATTAATCACTTAATCCGTGGAGCAAGTTCCCTGAACAATGACTATCACCCGCGGAGCATAATGGGATCTACCCCTTCAATACGAAATACGTTTGGCCGCGAAGCCACCTATTTGGTAAAACGATATATCGTTCCTAAACGATCTTCAATCGAATACCGAAATAATGTCTCCTTTCTTTCCCTTCTCAGGTGATAAACGTGGATAAATCACTCAAGGAGCCATCTGTTCAAATAACAGAACAGACGTTGCCCAACCGGGGGCAGCTGAACCATTGATGTTGCAAATATTCCAAGCATGGATAGGCGGATTTGATAGACGTTGTTCATATCAATACGCAACGTCAGAACGGGATGAGAACCAAGAGTAAAGTTGTATCGTCCCAACTTGTCTCGAATTTGGGAATATGAATTGACACTTATTGTTTATCCTTGACAGGGGAGTCGCCTTGCAGAGAAACAAGTTTTTACATCCCATGTACTACTCGTCAGAGTACATGACCAAGGGTAGGATGTATCGTTTCGATTTTTGAAAAATTCGTGAACCTACAATGATATGCTTTCTTTACATTTGCAGGGGTCTGCAGCCGCGACAGGTAGGTAAGTATCCCTTTCCCAGTTAGCTGGAGATAAAGAATGTTAAAATCCTTTCAGCCGTCATGAAAATTATCCAATGCATCGATGTTCATGATTTAAATCAGGAGGTCGCCCAAAGCATGAATAAAGCATGCACGATACATCACAAAATCCCCTCGATGGATAAATTTTGGGAAAGAAAGAAATGAATTTCTCCAAATATGATTATTTGTCAAATCATTCAAAAGGAAGTCTACTCAAAAGAGAGGCGAGCCCAGTCCAAACACATCCTACATACACTTGAGAGACGAGGGAAGTGAATCGGATAGAAAAATCTGTACCTACGGAGGTGGGGACCATTCGCAGCGATTACATGGATTGGGACGACGGAGGCGTTCGTTTCATATTCCCAAATACTACATGTGACCATTGATAACCCCTTTGAACGGAGGTTTTCATTATCAGCCCTGTCGAGAACCACCCCACATCGGGGCAGAATAGAAGTAAGTCCAACAGCATCAGGAGAAATGGTTAGAAATTTTGTTGCTCAGACTAACATTAATCTTCGTGTGTTGTTTATATGGTAATCCAAGTGCCATAGGATGATGAGAAGCATTCATTTCTCTATCCCACACACCGAATCCTTTGCACAGCCAACTTGAGCCTGCAAAATCGTTTCATGAACCCGTTGGTGATCATTGCACATTTCAAGATGGATGCAGCATCACTTTAGAAACGGAAAAGCTCAAGACTAAGGGATTACAAAGAAATTCCTGGGTTTATGATAAAAGCATGTTTAGACTTTCGATCATATGTCTAAAGTGATCTCCTGAAGATGAGAAAAATGGGATTTCAAAAAAAAAAAGATGAAAATGAGAAAAGAATCCCCGGCATCAAGAAAAAGCAAAGTGCCTGGTAAAAGCAAGGCTGATGCCCGTGCAAGCTGTTTGATTGACCCACAATAAAGTCTAGATGGGAAAAGAGGAAATCCCCGAAGGAGCCAAATTCCGAAAAGGCTGCTCGCCAAATGGTGTCAAGCGCAGAATAAATGCGCAAAAGAGAAAGGACAGGTAGCAAATCCGCAATGATCACCAATGTCAAACTCTCCAAGAATTCTGGGCCAAAAACAAGCCTTTTTCGGTCCCCAATCCTACCAACATCATAACCCTGAAGTCTTCTCTGACTAAGACACTTGGGTTAACATATAGCTTAGCTCGAAGAAGTACGAGCAAGACAATTTCTTTCTCATTTTGCAGGGTTCTTGACTTGTAAACCCGAAGCAGATGATGAAAATTTTCATTCAATGGCCTCGACTCCAAGGCGGGTCCCCCTTGAAGATCAATAACCAAGCCCAACATTACGGTCCCGTGGAAGACCTCCCGACCGATCAAAATGTATGCGCTGCGAATGAGCCTAAAACCTAGGCACAGGTTAGTAGGGAATTGAGTGCATCCCCTATAAAAACCACTATCTCAAAACAGGTGAGAAGACCTCCTTGTCGAGAAATATTCCAATTGATGTTTTGAACAAACTCTTTTTGGAATTTTCAAACTGTTGATCCAAATTTTCCATGCAAGGAATTTGTGATCACATTTGCATGTTGTAAGAATGCTTTGGATAACCTCCAACATCAAAATGCACATTTCATGACTAAAACTTAAGTCATAAAATTTTGTCAATTGGACAATTATTGTCTTCCCAAAGATTATTAACATTTTCTTGGTGAAGAAAAATCTTTCAGGTTTGAACTTTCTGCAGGATACCTGGAGAACCCAGCTCCCAGAATGTCGCCTCAACAGACCCAAGTCCTAGCATGACGTGGAGAACCCTCGTCCTAAGACCCATTTTCAAAAATATCAAACAGTCCTAGCATGACGTGGAGAACCCTCGTCTTAGGACCCCCTTTCAAAAATATCAAACAGTCTCATCGGACGTGGAGAACCCTCGTCATGAGACCCCTTTTCAAAAATCAAACAGTCTCATCGGACGTGGAGAACCCTCGTCATGAGACCCCTTTTCAAAGCAAAACAAAGGTAGAAACCGCCTGAAGGATCAAAACAAAGGTAGAAACCGCCTAAAGGGTCAAAACAAAGGTAGAAACCGCCTGAAGGGTCAAATCAAAGGTAGAAACCGCCTGAAGGGTCAAAACAAAGGTAGAAACCGCCTGAAGGGTCAAATCAAAGGTAGATACCGCCTGAAGGGTCAAATATGGTAGAAACCGCCATAAGGGTCAAATCAAAGGTAGATACCGCCTGAAAGGTCAAATATGGTAGAAACCGCCATAAGGGTCAACTCATTGGTAAATACCGCCGTAAGGATCAATACAAAGGTTCGATCCACCATACGGATCAAAATCCTTGGCAGATCCCAAAGCACGGGATGCGCCTTCCTTAGGTTCCTACCAGTTAGGAACCCCATAATGGTATGACCTACCATACAGGTCAGAGCTTAATCTCCCTAGGATATTCTGAATGACAAGTCCTAGGCATCTTCTTGAAAGTCGTCGCAACCGGCAGCATCCGACATGTGAGCATCAGCTAAGCCTCTCTCACTCCGGCACATATTAAAATTGTTAGAGCAAATCGGGGATTAATTTGAGCTTTCATCAAAGGGCCTTAAGGATTCAATGTCATAGCATCTCTTCTCTCATTTTCCCAGTTGAGTCGGTTAGGAATCAGGCGCCACCTTATCTTTGAGAGAAACCTCTAACAAGATTCCTCTCAAAGAGGGGCAGCTGTTGACACCTGATTTTTGACCATTTATTATTGTGATTTTTATTCTTTAAATTAAATAAAAATATCAAAAAAAGTCATAAAATCACAAAATCAACTTTGGAAGCCTTGGCTTAGCCTCAGGAACCAATTTTGAACAAAAAATATTTTTCATAATTTTTAATAATTTTTCGAATTTATTTAATTATTAAAAATACCCAAAAAAATCAGAAAAATACCATTCGTGTTCAGAAAAATACACAAAAATATTCAATAGTTTTATTTTAATTTCCTCTTCAAGTGTGTCATCTTTGGTCTTGGAAATTTCCTGACTCGCATGGAGGCTGATTGGCATCGGATGCTTTTGCTGCCACGCATGTTGTCTCGTAATTTCTGAGCATGAGTTTTCGGTGTCCGAAGACCACCGCTATCATGAAACATGCCTCGGAGACCGCCATCATCGCCATCTTCATCAGCATCAAGGAAGGGAAAATGGTCAGACTTTGAGATAAAGCTTGGCAAGATATTGTGTTTTATATTCTAGAGTAACAGTACAGGTGTCGGGAGAATAAAAAAAAAAGAGAGATGGCCGACCGAGAGAGTGGACGAAAAACGGTCGGCCAACGCAAGAGAAGAAAAGCAAAAAATAATAATCGAAGGCTGGTGATCAGGGTCTTCCTTAAGGAGTAGCGGGGAATCCTGACCACTCTCCCAGCAGCTACGGCGCCGTCTCCGGCCGTCATCCCGACCGCCGCATGCCGCCAGTGAGCTAAGAGCAGTCCACGAGCAGGAAGCCAACGTGGCTGGGGAATCCCCTCCACTCCGAAGTTAAGGCTCATGTGCAGCTACGGTGGCCATCGTCCCACATCCGCGCGTAACTCCCTCTGCTCCCACCTCGCCAAGGCGCTGCTCGACGACCGCCCCTTCGTCCTCAAGTCAAACGAGGACCTCGAGGCTTTCGTCACCATTCCATCAACGAAGACCTCGAGATGATCGAGCCGGTGAACCCTTCTTTCAAGAGTCCCCGTATCAGGCTCTTCCTCTTCCTGTTGCAGCCGCCAACTATCAACGCATCAGGCTCCTCGGACTCCGCCCCTCTGTCAAGCGCTGCATGATATACCAACTCGCCTCAGCGCCCAGACCGTCCTTCGCGCCTATCAGGATCAGCGACTGGACAACAGCTTCTGGATCGCTCGCCCCGGCGGTCTAGCCCTCCTGGACCAAGTCGAGGCCGAGCTCGGGCTCAAGGAAGAGAGGAGTCGGCAGAGAAGCATCTTCGAAGCTGCTGTCCATCATCTCGACGTTGATGACCATTTCCTAAAGGCTTCCGAGAGTGCACAAGAGGTCTCGAAAATGCTCGAGGTAACACGGTTACATCACCACTCGAGTCTCGCTAACAACCGAAGTCACTTGGATCATTCTGCGAGGGTCATGCGTGTCATCACAAGGGAACAAGTCATTCAGAGGTGGTATGGCGATAGTGGTGAGGATGACCTTGATACGGATGAAACTGAAATCCACGCAACAATTTTGGATAAGCTATTAGCCGGGGAGAAAAGCTATACGAAGAAGTGAAGCAAGCTGTAAGTCATTCGCCTACGACATATCGTGGACATGCAGTCCATGGATTCAACTGCTTCAGAAACCGCATAAGGGATGAATAGCTATTCCCCAAAGCTTGTGCAAATTCGTCAACTGATGATGACGAATGGAAGCCTCAGCGGAGGCGGTCCGTCCATACCCAGTCGGGGCCGTCGACCTCGAGGTCTAGCTCCGACGACGTCAAGCAGGCGAGTCGCATGACTCGAAGAGCAACCAGGTCTTGAAAGCGGCGGCGGCTTCGAGCGACCTAGTCGTTGGCGACGGGACACAACGGCTGGACCCCGACAGAGATGGTCCCGAAGCATCTGGATCGTGGAGCTCAGGTCCCTAGCGACGGCGAGCTCGGTCTGGTTTTCATGCAGGAAGCGGACGTGAAGATGATGAACAGTAAGTGAGATCTATTTTCATGTTGGGCTTGGTTGTTTAGTTTATTTTGGTTGAGTAGTTTATTTTGAGTTGGGCCCGCGTTAGGGCTGGTAGGAAGAGAATGGGTTTGGGCAAGTGGGTTCAACGGGTTCAAAGGAAAAGAAAATGGGCTTGGGCTCTTTGTTCAAACCGGGCCCGGTTCAGGTCCTCCTCTCGGATTGAATCAGGCCCGATGGCCTGATCCGGGTCTGGATAAAAACAAAATAAAAAAAAAATAAAAAAATTCAAAAATCAATAAAAAAAATAGAAAATCGTAAAAAATTCAAAAAAAATCGGAAAATTCAAGAAGTTCCAAAAAAATTCTCAAAAATGGGAAATGGCCACCAACAACTGGCCATGGAATATTTTGGGTAATTCGGTATCCAAACCTTCCAAAAATTGACGATTTTGCCCTTCGGGCTAATCGCCTGCAAATCTTCCCTTTTTACCCCTGGTCCGAAGTCACGCCTTCCTTAAGCATTTATGGTTATACTAGGAAGCCATTGATCTGAATTGATGTGCATTGAAGAGATTTATTTATGTACTTCATTGCGCTTTCATTTAAATTGATTGTGATTGATAGGAACAGTCTTCCAATCTGCATGAAATCCTGAATTAAGCCTACCTCACCTAAAATTGCGCTTGCATGAATTCTTAGCTAGGAAAATCACTCGCGTTAGGTACCGAAAGGGCGTTGGTAATGACACCAGCGTAACCAAGTCCCCGAACCCAAAATCTCTGGTTCCGCAGAACTGATCGACCTCTCCCAATCGGTCAGTAAGGTTTCCGGTCTACCCTCCAAGAAAGACCGGTGGCGACTCCAAATGCATGCACAAGTTGCACATGCCACCACGACCACACTGAAGGTCGAAAGCGGTCGACTCTTATCGTCAAATCCCTCAGAAAAATACTCCCGCCGCGATTTGGTATGGGCCTGGGAGGGCTCGCGCCGATCAAAGGCCCGCTATCGGTAATCCATTAGCCGCGTCCGCTTTCGGACGGGTCGCGACAACCGTGAATATTTTTTTTAAGAATTCCTTTTTAAATCAAAATTCTCTTCTGTGTTTCCAAAAATAACCGCCTCTTTTATAAAAAACGCTTAACCGTCACCTCTGTTCTCTTACTTTCAAAATTCTCTCAAATCAAAACCCTAAAACCGTGCTGAAAACCTCTACGCATCAATGGATCCAAAATCTGTCTCTGACTCGAAGAAGACGCCTCAGACCAAGAGGAAGTTCTCCGCATCAACTGCAAGCAGCGCGGAACTCACAGATACCCAAATCAACGAACATCGAGAAGCACTCCGCCTGACAAAAGGTCTATCTCTGTCTGCTTTTGAAATAAAGGAATCTATGGCCCATTCTATTAAGCCAATGTATGATAGAATCAAGGACGCTGGAGATTTTGGAAACGAACTTAGAAAACTGCTGAAAACTCATCACTTTGATAGTGAGAGCGAACTTTTGGAGTTTCTTAGTCTGCCTGGAAAAATCGTTGAACCACTTGCTGTAGAAAAACCTACGTCTGTCTCTAGCAAAGGAAAGGAGAAAGTGGCAGAGACAAGTTCGAAACGTAGACGATCTCCAATTAGACCTGGCGGTACGAAGGCGAAGGTGGAAGATGATGATGACATTCTGTTCAATGAATTTGTGAAAAATATAGGCTTTAATTTGGATAAAAGCTTTACTGATCCATTGTTCCAAAATCAGGCTCACAAAGAACGGTTTGAAGCAATGAAACAGAGAGGTGTTATACCTCAAAGGGTATTTGAGTTAAAGTACTTTAACAGCAATGGCATCAATCTGAGGAAGCATCTAGAAAAGATGAAGCTAGATCAGTTTATAACTAGGAGAGGCTACACTTTTCCTGATATGGTAGCTTACTTCTATTCAAATCTTCAGTTTGTCAACTTCAACTCTCTAGCTTTCACAATCAAAAGAAAGCAGTATTTTCTAACTGTTGATGAATTGGCTTCAATCATGGGAACCAGAAAAGGAGATTTCAAACCCTTAGATATCACTGCAAGTGAAGCTTTCTGCTTCCTGACTAGCAAATCGAGTTTCTCAAGGGAATCAAAGTCACACATTGCCTACACAGACTTTCCCCTGAAACATATCATGATGCACAAAGTGATCATTGAATGTCTCAGACCCAAGGCAGCATCAAAGACAGATATCTCAAAGTACGAGGCAAAGCTGTTATGGGGAATCTTGACAGGACAAAGGATTTCTTTTGCTCACACTGTACTACTGCATATGTACAGATCAGCTCTCAAGCCAAAGGGGCAACTTCCTTATGCGGCGTTGATCTTCAAAATAATCAATCATTTCAAGATTGATAGCCTAGGTGCCTTTGTCGAGCAAGAAATTCATTTAATGACTGCTGGAGAGACTATGGTAACAAAGATGGGATTCAAGATGACTCCTGCTGGATGGAGAACGAAGAACAATGAACCAGTCATTGTAGACTTTGAGGACGAGTCATGGCAGAGATCTCCCAAGAAGAGAAAAGTCATGGCAGTTAAGGGTCAACAAACAGAAAGTCCTGCTGGTACGGACTCAGACGCAAGTGAGGAAGAAACAGGGGAATATGATTCTGAGGCTACCCCATCTCGAGGAGGATTAGATGCAGCTGGTCAGTCCGAAAATCAGAATGCTGAAGGAGTCGAGGAAGAAGTAGATGACACAGGACTACAACAACAAGAAAAAGTTGTGTATCCCTGTGATCTGACTGAGGCAGAATTCCTTACAATGTGGAATGAGGAGCAAGCTGCATGATTTGCAGATGACACGGAGTATGACATCCAAATCGTCAACTGTGATCATGAGGAATTGCTAGCTCAAGTTCTAGTAACATTGGCGTCACAAGAACAGGAGCAAGAACAAGATGACTTTGACGCCTACTCTGTCTCCTCCACCACAAACACTATTCAGAAAGGTGCTACAAGTCTGGCCTCAGCAATAGCACGAGAAGATCAATTGTCCAGTGCACAGTCCATTCCAATGGACATTGATGAAGAAATAGTCTCCGTTCCATCATCAAAGGACAAAGGAAAAAGAGCTATACTTCAGGGGGAGAAAGAGCCTGAGACTGTCATATCAGATGTCTTTCTCACTGAAGTCCTAGCTTCTCAAGCCTTCACTAAGGCTCATACTGAGGGGGAAACTTCAGAACCTACACCTCCAAACCCACATCTGGACCTTCATGCGCTTTTTGACAATCTTCAAAATACTGTCATTCAGTTAATGGTTGCAATGGAAACAAGATTTGTTCAGCAACTACAGGCTTTTGAACAGAAGACAGATAGGAAGCTGCAGGGTCTGACTAGTCAGGTGACTAGGCTAGAAAAATCCATTGATGTCTATGGGAAAACGTTTCGTGATGAGATAGCCAACCTGCCTACATACACACTGGTCAGAACGGACAGAACAGCTTCATACATGCCCTCTCCTCAAGCTGTAAAAGACCATGCTCAGATGCTGAGAAGCAGTTTTGCAGGACCTTCCCGAGGGGAGACTAATGTTGAGCCTGAAGATCATCCCTCTTCTTAAAAACTCAGCTATTTTTTTTTTCTTTTCCTCTTCATGAACGCATTATCATTTCAAGAACTTTTTCGATGTTGACAAAAAAGGGGGAGAAGTTGAAATTATTTTTATGCAGTCTAAATAGATTATCTCTAACCATATTTCTCTAATCATATCATATCTCAATTTAGAGGAAAGGAGGAGAAGACCTAACCTACCGTTTTGCAGGACAATTCGTGCAGGATTATTGCAGGATAATCTTACTATGATCATGCTCTCCTATGAGCACACTTTCATTATATTTCACTCTAATGATGATTACCCGCATGAGCAAATATGATGGCTACTCACTTTTATTAAATTATCACTGGTTTAATTTTCCTTTAAATTTGCAATTGGAGAAGTTTTTATCACCATCAAAAAGGGGGAGAATGTTGTGGAAATACTCCTATATTTTGATTCTGACAAAACCTTCAAAAGATATTGTTTAATGTAATGTGATGCAGGAAGAATGTGTAAGCAGCAGGTTGAGTGATTCCAATTCTGTCGCACTGACGAAGGGTCAGATGGAAGTGCTTCTGACGTAGGGTCAGATGGAAGTGCTTCTGACGTAGAGTCAGATGGAAGTGCTCTTGACGATCCAAACAGTGACGGATGGATCACATCAAATCTCCGTATTACCATTCCATGCCAACTGATCAAACTTCTCCTAGACGAATCTGAAGAAAGATCAGTTCCTGCATTTTTTACAAAACACGAAGACCCACGTATGGCAGGTTTCCGATCAAGGCAAGTGATATTCAATTATCCTGATATCCCCTCTTGTCAATCAAGGGACTTTCTATAATAGGATATCATCTTCTAAAGAAAATATCCTCGGAAATCAACTCAAACTTATCACACTTATGGAAGCTGGAGATTCAGTTGTATGGGCGACTGAATCAGAAGGGTTCAATATCTTACCCAACGGTCTACATATCTTCTGAAGATACAGTCTCGTTCAATCACGATTGATGACGTCCAATCAAGGATTGAAGAGCGATCCCTTAGCTGAAATCCAACGGCTAGTTCGGAGGCAGGGGAGTATAAAAGAAGAATAATGTTCGACCAGAGAGTAGAAGAGCGAACATCAATCCAAAGTGCAAGAATAACTTGAGTTTCATCTGAGAGAGTATTCTGAGTATTCAAAATCCTTCACTGTGAAAATCTGTGTGAGAAGGAAACAAAACACTTGAGTGATTGTAATCTTCTTGATTCTTCATAGTGAAATCCAGCCGATCGGCTGTCATCGTGGGAGAGTGGACGTAGGCTTGATCTAAGCCGAACCACTATAAATATCGTGTGCAATATTCTCTTCTCTAAACTCTTATCTTTGTGTTTAGATTTTCTGCACACCGTTATATTGTTTTTGTTCCTAATCATACACTGAACTTTATTCATTCCGCAAGAAATTTCAATTGTGTTCAGAATCTCCTATTCACCCCCCTCTAGGAGACATTGCTAGATACATCAACCGGTGCGTAGGTTTCATCATAGTCTATTCCTTCTTCTTGAGAATATCATTTTGCCACAAGTCTTGCTTTGTTTCTCACAACTTTTCCTTTGTCATCAAGTTTGTTTCTGAAAACCCATTTTGTTCCAATTACTGGACGATTTTTGGGACGATTGACTAGTTCCCAAACATGTTGACTTTGAACTAATGTAGCTCTTCCTGCATTGCATTTATCCAGTTTTCATCTTCTAATGCATCTTCAATCCTTTTTGGCTCCAATTTAGATACCAAGGCGATGTTGCTCATTGCTTGCTTGAACTTGGATCTTGTTCTTACACCATCATTTATGCTGCCTATGATAAGTTCCTTTGGATGACTTGACTTATGCTTCCAGTTTTTGTCAAGTCCATCATTTGAGGATATTATGGATTCATTCTGATCATCTTCTGGTCTTTCTTCTGAGGAAGTTTCCTTCTGAGCATTCTCCGAACTCGTATTCACATCTGATTCTGCTTGTGAGTTCGTGACTTGATGAAGTGTATTCATTTGAATGGATTCAGGTTCATCATCCTGGTTGCTTTCATCCAACTTGATATTCACTGATTCCTCAATAATACGAGTGTTCTTGTTGTAAACTCTGTAGGCTTTGCTTGTTGTTGAATATCCCAAGAAAATTCCTTCATCTGATTTTTCATCAAACTTTCCAACTCGATCATTAGCATTCTTTAGAATAAAGCATTTGCAACTGAATACATGAAAATATGCAATATCAGGCTTTCTTTCTTTGAAAAATTCATAGGGAGTTTTCTCAGAAAAAGGTCTGAGGGAAATTCGATTTAAGATATAACAAGCTGTTGAAACAGCCTCAGCCCAAAAGTTAGAGGCAATTTTACTTTCAATAAGAAGAGTTCTGGCCATTTCTTGCAGCGATCTGTTTTTCCTTTCTACTATCCCATTTTGTTGTGGAGTATAAGGTGCAGAGAAGTTATGCTGAATTCCGAAATTAGTGCAAAAATCTGAGAAGTTTTGATTTTCAAATTCTCCTCCATGATCCGTTCTCAAACTGGAAATAGTGTAACCCTTTTTATTTTCAATTCTTTTAGCAAGTTTTGAAAAGGATAAGAAGGCTTCGTTTTTGTGAGCAAGAAATGAAACCCATGTAAATCTAGAGAAGTCATCAACTATGACAAGGCAATATTTCTTACCTCCAATGCTTAGAGTTCTATTTGGTCCGAAGATGTCCATATGAAGTAGCTGCAGACAACGCTTAGTGGAAACTTGATTTAAAGACTTAAAAGAACTTCTTACCTGCTTACCTAGTGTGCATGTATGACATAGTCCACTTTTCTCAAATTTTGTTTGAGGTAATCCTCGAACAAGTCCATTCTTGGAAAGTTTTGAAATATGTTTCACACTAATATGAGCTAACTTTCTGTGCCAAAGATCAGATTCATCCTTAACAGAAATAAGACATTTAGAATGCTCACAGTCAGCATTAATATCTAAAAGATAAATATTCCCATGCCTTCATCCCGTGAAGGATTGCTTCTTATCCTTGCTCATACCTGTGCATTTTAAATCTTGGAACCGAATATCATATCCAGAGTCACAGAGTTGACTTACAGAAATCAAGTTGTAGTTCAATCCTTTGACTAGAGAGACATCTTCAACGATCAGATTTCCAATCTTTACATTTCCTTTCCCGATCACTTTACCCTTGTTCCTTCCTCCAAACGACACACTTCTTCCATCACAATCTGAGAGGGATATAAACACATCTGGATTTCCAGTCATGTGACTTGAACAACCACTATCCAGAAACCATTTGTTCTTCCTTCTCTTTGGTACCTGCAATAGATAACCAACTTACTGTTTCTTTGGTACCCATTTTTTCTTGGGTCCTTCTGTGTTAGTATATTTTGACCTTTTAATAGGTCTCCAGATTTTCTTGCAGTAATCCTTAGTATGGCTAGGATCACCACAGTTCACACAAGGTTGTCGAATGTAGGATCTAGTAAAATGCTTATAAAAATGATGTTTGTAATTGGAAAACGTTGGTTTTCGAAATTCAGTTTTAAAGACATTTCTTTGGCTACTTTCCTTTTTAAAACCTAGCCCAGATCGATCATTGAAGGGTATTTGTTTTGATATAATGCTATTCAGAGTTTCTGAGCTATGTGAAAACCTTTTTGATATAGTAGAAATTTTTTCTTTCAAGGAAGCATTTTCTTTTGAAACTGAATCATGATTTTCTTTCATCTGGTGAAACTCTTGTTGTAGAAAACTAATTTTTTCTTCTTGAGACATATTCTGTTGTTTTAAAGAAGTATTTTCCTTTTTCAAATAAGAAACCTTCTCAAGAGCTTCTTTGTAGTTTCTACACAATTCATCAATAAATTCAACAACTTCATCAGGGAGTTCAGATGAACATACCTCAGTTTCTGAATCTGAACTTGAGTCTGATTCGGCCATGAGACAAATATTTACATAATCATTCTCGCTTTCATCAGAATCACTCAAAGTTTCTGCCTTTAGAGCCTTCTTGTACTTCTCATACTTGAGTTTGTCCTTCTTTAAAATTGGGCAGTTCGGTTTGATATGTCCTGCTTTCTTACAGTGGAAGCAAATCACGTCTTTGCTATCTTGTGAGTCGTTCCTTGATATTTTTACCTCACTCTTCTTCCAAGGTTTCTTTCCTTTGATGTTTCTGCCTTTCCGAGCCATCTTCCTAAATTTCTTGACCATGAGGGCTAATTCTTCATCATCCTCATCTTCATCATCTGTGTCAGAAAAACATTGATTAATTTTACTTTTTAAGGCAATAGATTTTTTACCTTTCTGATCTCCCTTTTTGTTTGCTCGTTCTGTTTCATAAGATTGCAAAGTGCCGACTAGCTCATCCACCGAGAGTGGTCTGATTGTTTGACATTCATGAATTGATGGCTTGATGTAATTCCAATCATCTGTGAGTCCACGTAGTATCTTCCTGACTTGCATTGGTTCAGCAATAGGTGCACCTTGTCTTGCAAGTCCACTTGCCAAAGTCTGAAACATGTCTATCATATCTGCAATAGATTCATCAGGCTTCATTTCAAATGCTTCATGGTCACTCAGTAAAATACTGAGCTTTGTTTCTTTCACACGATTTGTTCCTTGAAAGGTAACATGAAGTCTATCCCATATTGCCTTAGATGATTCTTCCTCTGAGACACGATTATAAAGATGAGTAGATAAGGCACAAAAGAGAGCATTGACAGCTTTAGAATCAAGGCCTTTTTTTTTAGCCTTTTCAGCATCAGTCATTGTTGTGACAATGTTTATTCCGTCAGCAGAGGTTGGATTTGTGGTATTTGCAGGAACTATGCCATTTGTAACGACATCCCACATCAGATCATCATAGGCTTTGAAGAACCACTTCATCTTGTTACTCCACATATTGTAATCCTTTCCATCAAAGTATGGGGGCTTGTTGGCAAAGTGTGAATCGCTTGTTCCTGAAGAGTGATTGCTAGACATAGTAGATCGTTAACTCTGAAGTCAATAAACACTTCGTAAAATGAGCAACCTGCTCTGATACCAATTGATGTAACTAGCAATATCTCCTAGAGGGGGGTGAATAGGAGATTCTGAACACAATTATAAATTTCTTACGGAATGGATAGAGTTCAGTGTACGATTAGGAACAAAAGCAGTATAACAATGTGTAGGAAATCTAAACACAAGAGTAAGAGTTTAGAGAAGAGGATATTGCACACGATGTTTATAGTGGTTCGGCTTGGATCAAGCCTACGTCCACTCTCCCACGATGACAGCCGATTGGCTGGATTTCACTATGAAGAATCAAGAAGATTACAATCACTCAAGTGTTTTGTTTCCTTCTCACACAGATTTTCACAGTGAAGGATTTTGAGTACACAGAATACTCTCTCAGATGAAACTCAAATTATTCTTGCACTTTGGATTGTTGTTCGCCCTCTTGCCCTCTAGTCGAACATTATACTTCTTTTATACTCCCCTGCCTTCGAACTAGCCGTTGGATTCCAGCCAAGGGATCGCTCTTCAATCCTTGATTGGACGTCATCAATCGTGATTGAACGAGACTGTATCTTCAGAAGATATGTAGACCGTTGGGTAAGATATTGAACCCTTCTGATTCAGTCGCCCATACAACTGAATCTCCAGCTTCCATAAGTGTGATAAGTTTGAGTTGATTCCCGAGGATATTTTCCTTAGAAGATGATATCCTATTTTAGAAAGTCCCTTGATTGACAAGAGGGGATATCAGGATAATTGAATATCACTTGCCTTGATCGGAAACCTGCCATACGTGGGTCTTCGTGTTTTGTAAAATGCAGGAACTGATCTTTCTTCAGATTCGTCCAGGAGAAGTTTGATCAGTTGGCATGGAATGGTAATACGGAGATTTGATGTGATCCATCCATCACTGTTTGGATCGTCAAGAGCACTCCCATCTGACTCTACGTCAGAAGCACTTCCATCTGACCCTTCGTCATAAGCACTTCCATCTGACCCTTCGTCAGTACGACAGAATTGGAATCACTCAACCTGCTGCTTACACATTCTTCCTGCATCACATTACATTAAACAATATCTTTTGAAGGTTTTGTTAGAATCAAAATATAGGAGTGTTTCCACAACACTTGTACACTGGTGAATCATGTGATTGATCTTGTAAATGCCAAAAGGTGGCATGATACCTTTGTATAGGTCACTAGCGAGATCTGGTTGTAAAAGAAAATCCCACGGGAGCTAGACTGCGAAAGATACTCCCAAGTTATGTCACATTCAGATGACGAAAGCATAGACCAGATGTTGACGTCGTCTCAACACGAGAGAGATGTCCTCTAAAGACAAGTGTGCGCTTCGAAGACTGATGATGGTCTCCGAAGATCAGTAATGCTCTCCAAACACAGAGAGTATTCTCAAAAGACTGACGATGCTCCCCAAAGACTATCAATGCACTTCAAAGACTGAAGACGCTCTCTGAACCAGAAGGGACAAGATCGGTGGCAAACCTGTAGTGATCACCAATGTTAAACCCTTCACGTATTCTGAGTAAAAAATAAGCCTTTTTCGGTCCCCAATCCTACATACGTTACAACCATGAGAAGTCTCTTCTAATTAAAGCATTTGGATTAACGTAGGGTTTAATGTCTAAGCTTAGCTCGAAGAAGTTCGAGCAAGATTATTTCTTTCTCATTTTGTGGGTTCCTTGACTTGTAAACCTGGAACAGACGTTGAAGACTTCTCTTCAATAGCCTTGACTTGCTTGCAAGTCCCCCTTTGAAAACCGTTGACCAAGCCCAACATTACGGTCCCTTGGAAGTCCTCTTGATTGATTGAGATGTATTCACTGCGAATGATCCTGAACCCTAGGCACAGGTTTGATAGGAAATTCGAGTGCATTCTTGATAAAAGACCATTATCTCAAAAACGGTGAGAAGTCCTTTTTGATGAGAATACTCCAATGGACGTTTTAACCAAACTATTTTGGTAATTTCAGATTGTTTGATTCAAACTTTCCCCACAAGGAATTTTTGACCACTTCCATATGTTGCAAGGTGTTTTGAATAACCTCCAGCATCATAATGAATTTATTGAAATTTTTCATGACTACGATATAAGTCAAAAAGTGATGGCAGTTTGACATTAGATATAACTTAAGGACCATTGATGTGCCATTGGTGAGAAAATTTTCAGATTGGAGTTTCTGCAAGATTCTTGATGACTTCAGCTCCCAGAATGGCTTGTAGCTCTCTTGGTAAGAAACAATTTACATGTCTGAACTTCTGCAGGATTTCTGGTAACCTCAAATCCCAGAAGAACACAACCTCTCTTGGTAAGAAAGAGTTTACATGTTCAAGCTTCGGTAGGATCCCTAGTATCCCTAAACCTCAGAATGCTACTTCTTTTATGAAGAATAACTTTCAAGTTCGAGCTTCTGCTGGATTTCTTGCAACCCCAGATCTTAGAAGGACATATTTCTTGATAAAGAAAATTTACTTGTTTAAGCTTCTGCAGGATTCCTGGCAATCCTAGATCTCAGAAGAATACAAGCTCTCTTGGATCTCTGATGACCCCAGATCTTAGAAGGACATATTTCTTGGTAAAGAAAATTTGCTTGCTTAAGCTTATGCAGGATTCCTGGCGATCCCAGATATCAAATGAACACAAGCTCTCTTGGATCTTTGATGACCCCAAATCTTAGAAGGACATAACCCTCCTTAGTCAAAGCTTATGCTGGGTTCTTGGTAAACCCAAATCCCAGAATGATATCTTTCTTGGTTTAAATTTCTGCAGGACTCGTGGCAACCCCAGGTGCTAGAATGACACATTTCTCTGAGAAGAAGAATTTGTATGACTAAGCTTCTAACGGATTCCTGGTAACCCCAGATCCCAGAAAGCTATCTTTCTTGGTTTAAACTTCTGCAGGACTCATGGTAACCCCAAGTCTCAGAATGTCACCTTTCTCTGAGAATATGAGTTTATATGACTAAGTTTCTGACAGATTCCTGGTAACCCCAGATCCTGGAATGCTATCTCTCTTTGTTTAAATTTCTCCAGGACTCGTGGCAACCCCAAGTCCCAGAATGACACATTTCTCTGAGAAGAAGAATTTGTATGACTAAGCTTCTGACGGATTCCTGGTAACCCCAGATCCCAGAAAGCTATCTTTCTTGGTTTAAACTTCTGCAGGACTCATGGTAACCCCAGGTAGGGGTGTCCATACCGAACAAGGTACCCGACCCGAAACAAGACCCGACCCGACCCGACCCGAAAAGTTACACACATTCTTGTTCGGGTCTTAACATGTTTCGGGTATTATCAGCTATTCTTATTTCATGTTCGGGCATTGTCTGCTATTGTTGTTTCCGTGTTCGGGCTCGGGCCTGGGCCCAAAATAGGAGAACAAGCCCAAACACTTGACATGTGAAGACTGAAGACTGAAGAGTCAAGACTAAACCCTAAACACTACGGACGCTCTCGCATCTCACGTCTCGCCTCCCTCTCTCGTACTCGATGCTCTCGCCTGAGTCGCCTCCCTCTCGCGCCTACTCCGACGTCTACCGCGGCGAGCAAGAGCCAAGCACAGAGGGAGAGTCGCATAGAGAGAGAGCAGGACAATGTTGGGTTCTGCCTTCTGATCTGTGCTTGTAAGAATCCTAATTGATTGATTCTAGACTGTCTTTTTTCTTTTTTTGGGTTTTTGTTGGGGTTGGTCCCGATTGCCCTTTTGCTTTGTCCAATTTGGCTTTTCATTTCGTGGGAAAAGTGAAAAAAGATAGATGGTGATCTTCTGGATGTAGCAGTGCAAGTACGTAGTTGGAGATGTAAATTTGTGCTTCAAATTGTACATGGTGAAACTTCAGTTGAAGGGATGGAATGGATAAGAGAAGAGAAAAAAGCAAGGGAAAGATTTCCTAAACCGTGATCCCTTGATCCCTTTCTTCTTCTGGAGAGTCAAGGTGATCGTGTTCTGATAATTTGGGCTTTATTCCATTGCTCCCAAAAAGGGAAAAGAAGAAGCTTTTTTTCATGTTGATATTGCATTGCACTGCAACGCTGACGAAAGGATTGTTGAGGTTGTCATGTTATCAGCTAATGTGATCAGATCACCATCTTGCATGAAAACATGGTTAAGAGATTCAAGAGTGCCAAGAATCCAGAAAGCGTGTAGTCTAATTGCCATGTTCACTTGTCAGTGACTAAGTTGGGGGAACTGTAGTTTTGGTTAGTTGTAAATTGGGTCAGAGAAGGAATCTAATAGAAAAGGAAAAGGGAGACAACAGAAAAAAGAGACGTTCTAATTCTAGGGTCCAGGGTAATTGGAAATTTGGAGGAGAGTCTTCACAGACAAAAAGAATTTGCAGTGTAATGAACACAGTGGATGCATGTGAATAGACAAAGCAGTTATTCCGTCATTGTACACTTCTGTCATCTTGTTCTGTTTTCCCTTTTGCTTCTGCATCAGAAAGATTATTGCTTTTTTTTTTACCTGCATAAAACTATGATTATCACATTAATGAATGTGAAATGTGTGCTGAAATTTGAATTGTTATTGGGTGGAATTTCATGCTGCCACATCACGTATTGCCTGGAGAGACTTGTTACATCTGCAATCTTGCATTGCACTACTATGCTGGAGGGCTGTATGAAAGAAAACTGCCATTTCTCTTGATTCTTGCTCCTTCCCTCTCTCTGCCTAGAGAGCAATTCTAAGCCTTTCAACAGGGTAAGAGCTATGTGATCTTGGGTTGTGGGTATATACCAAGTAGGTTGTGGAGTGGGGTGAGAGGTTATGGTGCTAAGAAGTATTGAAGATCCATCTTGTATGTTGCATTTGTAAAGGCTTAGGAATCACTGTTTTTCATAGTTTTTGTGACTTTTTGCTGATTTTAGTGTTCTATGTTTTTATTATATTTGATCTGGTGCTAAGATGGCTTGCTTCTCCATGTCAATTGTGCAGGTGACTAACTACATAAGCTCCTTCCAGCTGAGCTGTTCGGCCATTCATCTTTTACTCGTAAGTCTTGAATTTACGTGCTATAGATAGATTGCTAGATGTCTTCATCGACGGATCCTAATACCACAAGTAGAAAGAGGAGATCCTCTATGTGGGATCACTTTAAAAGGATTCCATGTGAAGACAAGAGACTAGAAAAAGCTAAATGTTTATACTGCGAGGCCCAAATTGGTTGTTCTAGTGTTCAAGGGACTAGTTCGATGCATCATCATTTGGCTAGATGTAAGGAATACCCATATACGGGCGCCGAGAAGAGGCAAAAAAGTGCTGCTGGGGTTGGTAGTTCATCCGGTCCATGGAAATTTGACCAAGATGCTAGTAGGAAAGCACTCGCAACCATGTTTATTCTTGCTGAATTGCCTTTTAAGCTCGTAGAACATGATAGTTTTCGGCGGTTTGTGAATAGAATCCAGCCAAAGTTCTTAATCCCCTCGCGTAACACCTTGAGGCATGATTGTTATGATTTATACGTGGAGGAAAGAAGTAAATTGATAAAATATTTTTCCAACACATGTCCTAGAGTTTGTTTGACGACCGATACATGGACCTCTTGTCAAAACAT
Source organism: Rhodomyrtus psidioides (assembly GCA_021437785.1). Taxonomy (NCBI): domain Eukaryota; kingdom Viridiplantae; phylum Streptophyta; class Magnoliopsida; order Myrtales; family Myrtaceae; genus Rhodomyrtus; species Rhodomyrtus psidioides. Next base: position 9,811,794 of record JAILYB010000007.1, on the reverse strand, counting down.
GAATTACATGTGTCTCACCGCACATTTTGTTGATGCTGATTGGAAGTTACAGAAAAAGATCTTAAGTTTTTGTCAAATCTCGGGTCATTCCGGCGAGATAATTGGAAAGGCAATTGAAGAGTGCTTGAGTGGTTGGGGGATTCAAAGCATTTTTTCTATCACTGTAGATAACGCAAGCTCAAATGATCTAGGAATTCAATATTTGAAAAGGAGATTTAACTTACAGAACTCTCTGGTATTGAAGGGTGAGCTACTCCACATGAGGTGTTGTGCTCATATATTAAGCTTGATCGTGAGAGAAGGGTTGAAAGACATAGAAGATTCCGTTGTTAGAATACGTTCAGCCTTACGTTATGTGAGATCTTCTCCTGCGAGGTTAAGTCGGTTTAAGACTTGTATTGAACGAGCAAATATTGAGTCCAAGAGTCTTGAATGTTTGGATGTGGAGACTCGTTGGAACTCGACTTATATGATGTTAGAATCGGCTTTGAAGTTTGAAAAAGCTTTTTTCTCATTGGAAATTCGAGATAATAAATTTGGAGAAGAATTGTCCAAGGGGAAAGGGGTGCCTACTAGTGATGATTGGGAGTATGCCCGTCAGGTTCTTCCTTTCTTGACGTTGTTCTATGACACGACTTTAAAAGTTTCGGGCTCTTCTTTTGTCACAAGTAATGATTTGGCGAATGATGTCTTTGGGATTTCTGGGACGATTAATGAATACCTTGAGCATAAGGATAAAAGTTTGCAGGAAATGGCCAAAAAGATGAAGATAAAATTCGACAAATACTTTGGCAATGTGAACAACATCAATCTTACTTTGTTCATAGCTTGTATACTTGACCCTCGACATAAGTGGGAATATGTGAAATGGTTGATTAATGATGTTTATGAAAGCAAGGGGGCGACAATTTTACATGATAAAGTAACATCATCTCTAGCATCATTGTATGAGCAATACCGCACTGGTAAATGCCCCCAAGGCAACTTGAAATTAAAGGGTACAAGGACAATAAGTGTGTCAAAGTCTTCTGTGATCGGTGCTAACTTTATGACTGCAAAGTATCTTCGTAAAACGGGGCAACAAATTTTGGAAGAGCAATCTGAATTGGATAAGTATTTGGAGGAAGCATGTGAGCGCTATAACCCTGACTTTGATATCCTAACTTGGTGGAAAGTAAACTCGTCAAGATATCCTATTCTCTCTTCCATTGCTCGAGATATTTTGGCCGTACCCATTTCGACTGTAGCATCAGAGGCCGCATTCAGCACAGGAGGTCGTGTACTTGATGCTTTTCGTAGTTCTTTGAGCCCAAGCATGGTAGAGGCTCTTGTATGTGGCCAGGACTGGCTACGATCCACACCACTTCCATTTTCGATTGAGGAGAGCTTAGAAGAACTTGAAAATCTCGATTCAGGTGAGAAAATATTATTGTTTTAATATGTATACTTTTGTCTATTAAAATTCACTTGGATCATGAATTTAATGCAGAGTCTTCAAATTCGACCATGGACCCGAACTTGGTATCTCTTGATGATTAATGTCTGGCAGGTAATCATGTCGTGGCAGATTAAATTTTTTACAGCACAACACTGTGATAGAAATTTGATTCGTCCTTGAAAATTGCTAATATCATTTGTTTTTTATTCGTCCTAGTTTTGTAGCTGTAAGCATGCTTTTTTGCTTTGTGTTCTTAATTTTGATTTCATTATCATACTAGTGTATCTGTGAGGTTCTTGAAAATGTCAAAGATTTCAGACTATTTTAGTATCTAGAGGCGCATTGGGGACTTTTTAGTACATAAATTACTTCAAGATTATTGTTTGGACCTTTATCTGAAAGAGGAAATGTGATGCAGTAATGTGGTGTTTCTGGACCAGGTTTTTGAGAGATCATGAAAGAACTTAGAAGTATTTTGGAAGAAATTATGAGAAGAATACGATATTTGGAGTTTTAGTGTTTGGTGTCCTCTGTAGCTTGCAAATGTTTAGTATAAGTTATGGGTCTCATTGTTTCTTCATTATGCATGCTATTGATGCTAATTATTAGAGTTTCCACTGACAATGCAGGTGAAAATACATAGGTTCTTTCTAGAATTCAGATTTCGTACAAGGAAGAAAGATGAAGCAGATCTTTTCTTTGTTGTCGGCTTATATTAAGTGGGTTCAGATGATGGGACGCCTTAATGACAAAGAGATCAACCAAACATATGTGAAGGTTGATCCAGATCAAGAGACTCAACAAGCTGATGGAGATTCTTGGTTGATTTTTTAAATGCTGTTGTAATTATATGGCTCTTGTTCACTGATGTTTGAATCAGTGCTTCCAGGGACAGTCTACACTAGAAAGATCAAGATGTCATTTTTTTTCTTTTGGGTATCACTTCTTTTTTAAAATATTCTCTGACTTAAAATTCTGTCATTGGAAAAAAAAAATGGAACATGATATTCTGTGATTATGAAAAACGGAACACGAAACCCGACCCAAACTGACCCGACCCGACCCGACCCAGTATTTCGGGTCATGTTTATTTTATTTTGTTTCGGGTCGGGTCAAGCGTGCAGATAATATGTTTCGGGTCGGGTCGGGTATTATGAAAACCCGACCCGACCCGACCCGTTGACACCCCTAACCCCAGGTCCTAGAAGGACATCTTTCTCTGAGAATAAGAGTTTATATGACTAAGCTTCTGACAGATTCCTAGTAACCCCATATCCCGGAATGCTATCTCTCTTGGTTTAAATTTCTGGAGGACTCGTGGCAACCTCATGTCCCAGAATGACACATTTCTCTATGAAGAAGAATTTGTATGACTAAGCTTCTGACGGATTCCTGGTAACCCCAGGTCCCAGAATGACACCTTTCTCTGAGAAGAAAAGTTTATATGACTAAGCTTCTGACGGATTCCTGGTAACCCCAGATCCCAGAATGCCATCTTTCTTGGTTAAACTTCTACAGAACTCACGGTAGCCCTAGATTCTAAAAGGATGCCTTGCTCTGTGAAGAAGAGCTTTCAAGCTTATTTTTCTGAAGGATCCTTGGTAACCCCATATCCTAGAAAAATATCTTTTGATGAAATGTTTGTAGGTTTGAGCTTTCTATAGGATACTTGGAGTCCCCAGATCCCAGAATGTCACCTAACATGTCAAAAGAACAATCTTCAGAATCGTCTTTCTATGAGATTTCAAGTAACCCCTAAATCCCAGAAGAATGTTATAAAATTTTTGTAGGTCTAAGCTTTTTGTAGGATACCGGGAGTACTCAGATCCCAGAATGCCACATCACATGTGAAAAGGACAATTTTCAAAATCTTCTTTCTGCGAGATTTCAAGTATCCCATAAATCCCAGAATAATGTTATAACAGTTTTTGTGGGTTTGAGCTTTCTGCAGGATACTTGGAGTCCCCAAATCTCGGAATGTCACCTCCCTTGTCGAAAGGACAATATTCATAATCGTCTTTCTGCGAGATTTCAGGTAACCCCTAAATCCCAGAAGAATGTTATATAAGTTTTTGTAGGTTTGAGCTTTCTGCAGGATACCTGGAGTCCCCAGATCCCAGAATGTCACCTAACATGTCAAAAGAACAATCTTCAGAATCGTCTTTCTATGAGATTTCAAGTAACCCCTAAATCCCAGAAGAATGTTATAAAATTTTTGTAGGTCTAAGCTTTTTGTAGGATACCGGGAGTACTCAGATCCCAGAATGCCACATCACATGTGAAAAGGACAATTTTCAAAATCTTCTTTCTGCGAGATTTCAAGTATCCCCTAAATCCCAGAATAATGTTATAACAGTTTTTGTGGGTTTGAGCTTTCTGCAGGATACTTGGAGTCCCCAAATCTCGGAATGTCACCTCCCTTGTCGAAAGGACAATATTCATAATCGTCTTTCTGCGAGATTTCAGGTAACCCATAAATCCCAGAAAAATCTTATCAAAGTTTTTGTTGGTTCAAGCTTTCTACAAGATACCTGGAGTCCCTAGATCCCAGAATGGCACCTCACATGTCAAAAGGACAATCTTCAGAATCAGCTTTCTGTAAGGTTCTAGGTAATCCCTAAACCCAGAATAGCTCATTTGGTAAACCTAGAAGTTAGGTATACCTCATTTTCATAGGCCCCTGTTGATCCTTCAAGGTGTAGGATCAACTTAGTTTTTGACAATCCCTAAAGAACGGGTGCGTGATCCATAGGTTCCTAACATATATGAGTCATATTCACGGCCTGATCCCCTTGACGGATCAAAACTTTTGACAATCCCTGCAGAACTGGTGCGTCATCCATAGGTTCCTAATAGATAGGAGTCATATTCACGGCCTGATCCCCCTGACGGATCAAAATTTTTTATAATCCCTAAAGAACGGATGCGTCATCCATAGGTTCCTAACAGATAGGAGTCCTATTCACGGCCTAATCTACCTGACGGATCAAATTTTTTGACAATCCTTAAAGAACGAGTGCGTCATCCATAGGTTCTTGACAGATAGGAGTCATATTCACGGTTGGATCCCCCTGACGGATCAAAACTTTTGACAATCCCTACAGAACGGGTGCGTCATCCATAGGTTCCTAGTAGAAAGGAGTCCTATTCATGATTTGATCCACCATACGGATCAAAATTTCTGACAATCCCTAAAGAACGGGTGCGTCATTCATAGGCTCCTGTCAAAATAGGAATCCCACTCTGGTTTGGCCTGCCATACGGGCTAGAGTTTAACCGCCCTAGCATGCTCAAAAGACGAGTCCCTAGGTATTCACTTGGACCTGCGATACACCGCGCATGCCGCACAAGCATCAGGCAGGTGAGTGACTGGTAAGCATCTCTATTCCGCCTCTCTCCCTCTCACATCAGCAAAAACAAAATGAACAGACCGTTCACCAGCAAGACAATAAACATTGGATGTCAGGATTCATTTTTCTTTTCCCTAGTCGAGTCAGTCTAGACTCAGGTGTCACCTATCTTTGAGTGAAACCTCTCACGAGATTCCTCTCAAAAAGGGGCAGCTGTTGACACCTGATTTTTGACCAAGTCTTTTTCAGTCTTATTTTGAAAAAATCACAAAAAATTCATAAAAAAAGTCAAAAAATTTCAAAATCAACTTTGGTAGCCTTGGCCAAGCCTAAGGAACCATTTTTGATCAAAAAATAATTTCTCATATTTTTCACATTTCTTAGTATTTTTAGAAAATAGGAAAATACTAGAAAAATCAATAAAAATAGTATTTGAGGTCACAAAAATATGGAAAAATGTCCTACAACTTTATTTTAAATCCCTTGTCATTTTGACCCCATCAAGAGTCGAAATTCAAGTTTAATTTTGTGCGTTTCTTAGTAATGCACATGGTTGAATTTATCAAAAAATATGTTTTGAGTCTTTTTATTTGCAATATTTTGCATTTTTAGAATCCTGACATTCGACTTGATCGCCCCACATTTCAATTTGACCCAATTGTGCGCTGATTTGATCAATTTTGGCTTTAGGGACCTAATTGCATGAAAATCTTTTCATGTTAGTCCCTAAAGTGCCAAATCCAAAATTAAATTTTTCTGAGAGGCATCCATAGAACTCCAAGACCCATACCCTATAGTATTTGACCTCTTGAATCTAATGGTGGGCTCAATTGGGGCCGATTCGTCCATTAATAACATCAATTTGGCAAAAATCGATTTCGAATCCTAATTTGTAAAAAAATGCCAACTCGGGTCAACTGGGTCGGGTTGACCCAACCCCGTCAACCCATTGACCCAGGTTCATCAAAGAGCAATTCTAGTCTTTCCTCTCCCAGGTTCCCTGCGTGCAGAATCACGAGCAAGAGGGCAAATGGAAAGAAAGCCACGAGTACACAACCCAGACTAGGGGGGATGACGGCCATTTTTGGTCCGATTCCTGTCCGGCATCGACTCGTCATGGAGCACGCCGAAAGCACAGGGGCAAGCGAAATCTGAGTTATTCTGGGAGCGCGCAGATTTTCATCGAGGGGGGGATATAACAGATCAGGAGGATTCGATGGAAGGAGGGATAACCGAATGACCTCAGAGAGAGAGAGAGAGAGAAAGAGAGAGAGAGAGAGAGAGAGAGAGAGAGAGAGAGAGAGAGAGAGAGAGAGAGAGAGAGAGAGAGGGGCGATCGTCCGCCATTGAAGGAGCTCGGGGCCGAAAGCTTCAAAGGCTCGGCCAGTGCATTCCAAGCTTCGCCAAGCCATGCCGTCGCCATCTTCGACTTCGTCTCAACCTTGCGAACGCAACGAACTAGCTTGTTCGTCAGTTTATCGCAGAAAAAGGTGAGTCGAGTCTCTAAGGTTGAGGTAGGTTTCCAATGGCATCTTGACTTTCGGCGCGTCGTTTGTTGCGTTTTGACTTGCAACTCACTCGTCTTGCATCGCTGAGCAACTTTACCTTTGATTGCATGTGATTTCGTCATGTAAAAACCCGAGTCGGCCTCCAGCTCTCTCGGATTGGTCGCGGCCCCTACGGCTCGTTTCACACCAAACTGAAGCCTCGCGATGGCCGAGTAAGCCTTCTTGAACTCTTATGATACTTCTTGACTAATTTGGTAGGATAGATCTCGTCAAAAATGGTTAGAACGTTAGCTCGCCGGAGATTAGCTCCGGTCTAGGTTTGCAGGTTAATCAAACTTGATTATGCTATGTCGAGCGTGATGTATGTTGTAGAGGAAGTCACGGCGAGTTGAATGCCGTTGGTTTCGCGTCGATCGGATATCGAAAGGTCGAGATATGGCCTTCCGACGAGGCGCCGGCGAGATAGTGCCGGCGCCAATCGTCTTCCCAGGTGAATCGTTGACCAGGTCAACGCCCACGTGGCACCTACGTGGCAGCTACGTCAGCCGTTCGGTTATAACCGAATAAAAACAAATTTGATCCGACGGTGGAGAGTTAGCCACGTGTCGCGATCTCACATTTTTCAAAATAAAAAATAATTTTCAGAAATTAAAAATACCTTAGATCGGACGGTCACGGTTCAATCGGACACTTCAATCTGGGCCGTTGGTACCTTGTTTAGATCGGGCCGTCCGCGCGTCCGCCACGTGGCACAATCAGGGGCGTTGGTTCAAATTAGGCGGGAATTCAAAATTCGAGCGGGAGAGGCCAAAGTGACGCCGTTTCGGTGCGGGTCGGATCCGGGCTGGGCCGATCGCCCGCGTCTTGGGCCGGGTCACCCGACCCGGTCCGAATAACATTTTTTTAAATAAAAAATTCAGAAAATGATTTTAAAAATAAAAAAAAAATAGAAAAATCCTAGAAAATCCTAAAAAATGCTAGAAAATTCTAGAAAATCCCAAGATAAGAATTAGGGTCGGTTAGGCGACCAATTCTTAGGCTTGGGTTCTTAAATCTCGCCTCTTTTTTCGAAATGACGATTTTACCGCTCAATGGGTAAATCGTCTTTCCCATTTCCAGTTCTCGTCTTCGTCTAAAATGACGATTTTACCCCTCCAAAGGTAAAATCACTTTTAAATTCCAGAAAAATTCTGAAAATTCCTGAAAAATAGGAAATGGAAGGGTTTGATCGCCAATCCCATTTCCACTATCTTTTGACTACACATCCAATCTGAAATGACAATTTTTCCCTTCTGGGGAAAATTGTCCCAAAATTTCTCAAAATTACGATTCTGCCCCTCATGGGTGAATCATGTCGAAATCACTCTTAAGTCTTGATTGATACTTCTCTAGGTTAATATGGCCTCATTAGGGATGCCATGCTGCTTTTATGTGGTTTATCCGTGTTCTTTGAATCCTTGATTTGCACATTTATTTTTACTGATTGTGAGTGATAGGGTAGCAATTCCTATCTACATGAATTCCTAGATTTAGGATCCGTACCCCACTCGTCTACATGAAAACTTATTATTAGATAAATCATTCAACTTAGGTGCTGAAAGGGCGTCATCTTTAACAGTTGGCGTAACAAAGTCCTCGATCCCACTTCTTTGGTTTTTGCAGAATCGAATAGATCACTCCCAACTATTCGATAGGGTTTCCGATCGTACCCTCCACGAAACGATTGATGGCGACTCCTTGGCATGTACACATATCACTTGTCACCAGACCGCACCGAAGGTTGACCACGTATATCCAGCCATTGCGATTTGGGTAATGGACCTTGGGAGAGGCCCGCGTCCGATCAGGCAACATCAGGCGGCCCATTAGCCCACTCTTCCGCGCGAGAGGGTCACGACAGTAATCCCTAAATCCCAGAAAAATCTTATCAAAAGTTTTTGTAGGGTTGAGCTTTCTGCAGGATATCTGGAGTCCCCAGATCCTAGAATGTCACATAACATGTCGAAAGGACGATATTTAGAATCTTCTTTATGCGAGATTTCAATTTTTGTAGGTTCAAACTTTATGCAGGATACTTGGAGTCCCCAGATCCCAAAATGGCACATCACATATCAAAAGGATAATTTTCAGAACCAGCTTTCTATGAGGTTCTAGGTAATCCCTAAACCCAGAATAGCTCATTTGGTAAGCCTAAAGGTTAGGCGCATCTCACTTGTATAGGCCCTAGCTGATTCCTCAGAGTGTAGCGTCATCCATAGGTTCCTAGCAGAAAGGAGTCATATTCACGGCTTGATCCCCCTCACGGATCAAAATGTTCGACAATCCCTACAGAACGGATGCATCATCCATAGGTTCCTAGCAGAAAGGAGTCCTATTCACGGCCTGATCCCCCTGACGGATCAAAATATTCGACAATCCCTAAAGAATGGGTGCGTAATCCATAGGTTCCTAGTAGAAAGGAGTCCTATTCATGGTTTGATCCACCATACGGATCAAAACTTCTGACAATCCCTAAAGAACGGGTGCGTCATTCATAGGTTCCTATCAAAATAGGAATCTCACTCTGGTTTGGTCTACCATACGGGCTAGAGTTTAGCTGCTCTAGGATACTCAAGAGACGGGTCCCTGGGTATTCACTTGAATCCGTTATACACCGCGCATGCCGCACGAGCATCAGGCAGGTAAGTGACAGGTAGGCATCTCTATCCCATCTCTCTCCCTCACATCAGCTAAAGCAAAATGAATAGAGTGTTCACCAGCAAGACAAGAAAGACTGAATGTCAAGATTCGTTTTTCTTTTCCCCAGTAGAGTCGATCTAGACTTTAGGTGTCACCTATCTTTGAGTGAAACCTCTCACAAGATTTTTCTCAAAGAGGGGCAGCTGTTGAGACCTAATTTCGGATCAGTCTTTTTTTAGATTATTCTTATAAAATTCATAAAAAATTCATAAAAAGTATAAAAAATTTGTAAAATCAACTTTGTTGGCCTTGGCCAACCCTAAGGAACCATTTTTGACAAAACAAAATAATTTTTCGCATTTTTTAGTATTTTTGGAAATTAGGAAAATACTTAAAAATTCAAGAAAAATAGCATTTGAGGTCACAAAAATATGAAAAAATAGTCAATATTTTTATTTTAAATCTTTTGTCTGTTTGACCTCACAAAAAATCCAAAATCAAATTCAATTTTATGTGTTCCTTTGTTACACATATGATTGAATTTGGTAAAAAAAATGTCAATTGAGTCTTTTAATTTGTAATTTTGGCATTTTTTAGGATCTTGACATTCAATCTAATTGTTCCTTATTGCAATTTGGCTCAATTGTTTGCACATATTGCTTAATTGCACGAATTAGGCAAAATTGTACACTTAATTGCATTTTAGTCCTTGAAATTGGGCATAATTGAAATTACTTTCAATTCAAGGACTACCATTACAAATTAAAGACAACCCAATGGTTTTCATCATTTTGAATCAATTGGCATAGGTAATTTGGTCCAATTTGATCATTTGAACCTTCAATTTCACGGTTTGCCTAATTCCAATTAAATGAAAATTTGGGGTTTTTGTTGAAATTGATATGAACTTTTGGGTAAAACCACATTTTTAGATAAAATACATGTCCTAAGTTCGATTCTGAGCTTTAATTACAAAAATTCCCCAACAATTTGGGCTTAATTTGAAAAATTGTAATTCGAAATCGGTTCAAACCTGTTAGACCGCCCGGTCGGACCGGTCGAATCGGTCTTCTACAGTGTCGTCTTCCTCCTCAAAAACTCATGCAGATGAACAGTGTCGGGCCCGATTTTGATGGCAAAATTGAGGATGAAGAAGGCCACGATTGGAGGAGTATGAGGAGGGGTTTTGTTGCTCAGGCCATCCCATGTTGATTGATGCTAGAATCTTGACCAATGGTCGCCGAAACGGAGAGTAATCGGCCGGTCAAGACGCGAGACTTGAGAAAGTCAACAATCACCAAATGTAGGTCAAATTCGTGCCAAATTCGCACCAAATGGAGAAGGCCGGAGATCCTGACGGACATGGACGGAAACCCAACGAATTCCGTCACCGTCCGACGACCAAATGGCGCATGGGAGGCACGTGACAGAGGCCAATGAGAGTCCCCCGCTCGGCGCCAAAATTCGAAACAGGTATAAAGGCCAATGGACTTTCTAGAAGGAAGAGGTTGGTTCAGTTGGTTAAGGTGAGTTTAACAGAATCGAAAGAGTGAGAGAGAGAGAAAGAGAGAGAGAGAGAGAGAGAGAGAGAGAGAGAGAGAGAGAGAGAGAGAGAGAGAGAGAGAGAGAGAGAGAGAGAGAGAGAGAGAGAGAGAGAGAGAGAGAGCTCGGCTTCCATCGCCATTGTCGAGGGAGGAGCTCGGATTTGCAGAGCATCAGTCGGCCCTTTTTAGGCTAGACCAAAGCTCAAAGAGATCATCAGGAGACCGCCCAAGCAGCCAGGAGTCGATCGCCGCTGGCCACGCCGCTTGAAACCGCAGGAACAGGTGAGATGCGTTTCTGAGCTTCTCACTGTACATCAATGGCGATCCGCGCATCTCTTGATTATTCTTTCACTTGATGTGCGCGTTTTTCTCCCTAGACATCACTAATCATCGTCGCATATCTGTTTTGCATCGATTTTGTCTTAACACCTTGAATTGAGTCCCCAAATCCAACCTCCATTGTCGTGCCCTGCTCATTCTTGCCTAGCCCAATCTAGGTCGTGCGAGCTCGATCGGAGCTCGAGGTAAGTGTTCTGAACTTCCTTTCATGCTAATTTGTGAAAGAATTGCTCTGATTTTGCGTGGTTGGTGCGATTGAGCTTCCATGGCCGTACTCGACATTTCGCATGGCGATCGTGATTTGGTGAATGAAGTGCCTTGATTCTTAGATATGTTAAGCTAGAGACTGTGGCGAGTTGATTGGTGCTAGTTTCGCACGATTTCGTTAAGATCCCACCGTTGGATCGTCGTCGGAGGTGCCCAGCCGTTCGTTCCGCCTGGGTCGAGAGGTTGAAGACGAAGCTGACGTGGCAGAGTCAACGAGTCAAAGTTCCAGGTGTCGTCTTGTGGTTGGTTCGTGGAGGTGTCGAGTCAGCACGGCCGTCAGTCTGTTAGGCTGAGTTGGATTAGATCCAACGGCTAGGATTAATCGTGTCCAATAATTGGTGGCCGTCCGATTAGTAATTAGGAATATACGAAAATGTTTTAAAATCAAAAAATCAAATAAGTCGAAACGGTGCCGTTTAGGTTAGTGATCGAGCGGCGTCGTTTAGGTTAGTGAAGATGGACGGCCCAGATCAAGTTTAGTCTCCTAATCTTGACCGTAGATGTTAGTAGGACAATCGGACGGCCCTGGTCGAGTCTCTGTTCAATCTAGGCCGTAGATTTCAGTCAGATCATCCAGCGGCCGTGGATTAGCCACGTGGTTCAATAGGAACCGTTGGATTTAGCGCAAATAATCAAAAAATAAAAAAGGAGAAACATCGTTGTTTTGGGCTGTGGGTCGCGCGGGTCCGGGTCTGGGTTGGGTTCCGACCCAAGTGGGTCGGGTCGACCCGGTCCGAATCATATTTTAATAATAAAAAATTAAAAAATGATTTAAAAAAATAAAAAAAAATCAGAAAAATCCTAAAAAATCCAAAACAAATATAGGAAAAATTGTGGGAAAATCCTAGACACTCAAGAAACCCCCAAAATTGAGAATTGACCACAGACAACCCGTCAATCCTATTTTGGGGTTTCTTATTCGTTCTTCCAAGAATTGACGATATTACCCTTTATGGGTAAGTCACATCTGCTGTGTGTGAGAGATAAGTCGATAGAGCCAAGGTAAGAATTAGGGTCAGATAGGTGATCAATTCTTAGGCTTGGGTTCTCGAATCTCGTCCCCTTTTTCGAAATGACGATTTTACCCCTCAATAGGTAAATCGATTTTCCTATTCCAATCAAATCCTGAAAATTGCTTAAGATTAGGGTTTGGGTCAGGTGGGTGACTAACCCTGATATTTGAGATTTTCAGTACTCATTTTCGCCTAAAATGACAATTTTACCCCTCCAAAGGTAAAATCACTTTTAAATTCCAGAAAAATTCTGGAAATTCCCAAAAAATAGGAAATTGATTGGCATGATTGCCAATGCTATTTCCACCATCTTTTGACTACACACTTCATCTGAAATGACGATTTTGCCCTTTCGAGGCACATTGTCCCTAAATTTCTCAAAATTACGATTTTACCCCTCATGGGTGAATCATGTCAAAATTATTTCTAAGCCTTGATTGATACTTCTCTAGGCTAATAGAGCCTTATTAGGGATATCATGTTGCTTTCATGTGATTTATCCGCATGTTTTGGACTCTTGATTTGCGCATTTATTCTTACTGATTGTGAGAGATAAGATAGCCATTCCTATCTGCATGAACTCCTAGATTTAGGTTCGTACCTCCACTCATCTGTATGAAATCTTGGTGTTAGATAAATCATTCAACTTAGGTGCCGAAAAGGCGTCAACTCTGACAGTTAGCGTAACAAAGTCTCCGATCCCATTTCTTTGGTTTCCGCTGAATCGAATAGATCGCTCCCAACTATTCGATAGGGTTTCCGATCGTACCCTCCACGAAATGATTGATAGCGACTCCTTGGCATGTACACATATCACATGTCACCAGACCGTACTAAAGGTCGACCACGTATATCCAGCCGTGCGATTTGGGTAATGGACCTTGGGAGAGGCCCGCGTCCGATCAGGTAACATCGGGCTGCCCATTAGCCCCCATCGACCTCGAAGAGGGTCGCGACAGATGTCAACATCGTTAGATCTTAGTCGATCTATTCTCCCAAAATCTAATTATACTCCATCCCAGAAGGTTAAGGCTCTTATCTTCATTCACCACCATTTACATGAAGATTTAAAGGCAAAGTATCTGACTGATGAGGTCCCTGCAATTTTATGGAAATCCCTAAAGGATCGCTTTGATTATCAATAAGAAGTTGTCCTTTCTCGTACGAGGTTTCAATGGATCAATTTACGTTTTCGGGATTTTAAATCCGTAGCAGAATATAATTCTTCCATTCATCAAATTGTATCACAATTAAGACTCTGTGGCCAGCAGATCACAGAGACTGAAATGCTGGAAAACAATATTGTCTACTTTTCATACAAATAACATTGTACTCCATCAGCAGTATAGGGCAAAGAATTACTCCACTTATTCAGAGTTAGTCTCAGCACTACTTGTAGCTAAAAAGCACAACTAGTTGTTGATGCAAAACCACAATTCTCCTCCTACTGGATCAGCACATGTGCCTGAAGCACATGTCGCAGTGTCGCACGTCATAGAAACAAGAGCCACGGGCATTAAAAGGGCAAATGGCGTAACTTGAAAAATCAGCCTTATAAAAGCCGAGATAGAGGTTCACAAGGACCTAAACGTGATCCACAAGAAAAGAAGGTCCATAAGTGTCTAACCAGGTTGGTGCCAATGTTTGCCATAGATGTGGTTCTACATGCCATTGGTCTCGTACTTGTCGCACCCCAAAGCACCTGGTTGATCTCTATCAAAGAGAACAAGACGAGAGAAAAAGGGAAGCCAATGTTGCAACTAAGCCCTCAATGGAGAATAAAGAATCATCTCTTGACAATACACCTTTTGATATTGATCATTTTCTAGATTTAGATTAAGCAATATATATAAGTCTATGTTAATTTTTATTTACGTGTGTTATATCAGTTTTTGAATAATATTTATATTTAATATTGTAATTCCATTTCTTATTCTTTTTGTTAGTCATCAATGATGCTAAACAATTACCTCGAGGAGAACAACGGTATTCTTTGTCTTGTAGACAGTGGTACTACACACACTATCCTCCAAGAGAGGAAGTTCTTTAAGATAATGAAAAAATGCGAAGGGATTACACCACTATTTCAAGCGACAGTAACATTATTATAGGCTCCGGAAGAGCTCATGTAATACTACCAGTGGGAACAATTTTTTTTTATTAATGATGCTTTATTTTGCCCACGGTCTAAAAGGAATTTGCTCAGCTTTAAAGATATTTGTTCCAATGGGTTTCACGTTGAAACCGAGACCGAAGGTAGCAAAGAATACTTGTATCTAACCCAGATGAGTGGATACAGAAAATAAATTATAGAAAAGTTACCAACATTCTCCTTCAGGTTATATTATACGTACATACATGTAAGTAATAAACATGTTGCGATGAATTTGAAGTTCACAAACCCAAAAGGTTTTCAATTATGGCATGACCATTTGAGTCACCTAGGGTCAAATATGATGCGCCGGATATTAACGCATTCAATTGGGCATTCATTAACAAATCTTGGGCTCCCTTCACCTACTGATTATGTATGCGATGTGTGCGCTGAGGGTAAATTAATTGTACGGCCGTCTCATACTAAAGTAAGGGTTGAATCTCCTATATTTTTTCATAGAATTCAAGGAGATATATGTGTTGTGGAAATACTCCTATATTTTGATTATGACAAAACCTTCAAAAGATATTGTTTAATGTAATGTGATGCAGGAAGAATGTGTAAGCAGCAGGTTGAGTGATTCCAATTCTGTCGTATTGACGAAGGGTCAGATGGAAGTGCTTCTGATTAAGGGTCGGATGGAAGTGCTTCTGATTAAGGGTCGGATGGAAGTGCTCCTGACGTAGGGTCAGATGGAAGTGCTTCTGACGTAGAGTCAGATGGAAGTGCTCTTGACGATCCAAACAGTGACGGATGGATCACATCAAATCTCTGTATTACCATTCCATGCCAACTGATCAAACTTCTCCTGGACGAATCTGAAGAAAGATCAGTTCCTGCATTTTACAAAACACGAAGACCCACGTATGGCAGGTTTCCGATCAAGGCAAGTGATATTCAATTATCCTGATATCCCCTCTTGTCAATCAAGGGACTTTCTAAAATAGGATATCATCTTCTAAGGAAAATATCCTCGGGAATCAACTCAAACTTATCACACTTAAGGAAGCTGGAGATTCAGTTGTATGGGCGACTGAATCAGAAGGGTTCAATATCTTACCCAACGGTCTACATATCTTCTGAAGATACAGTCTCGTTCAATCACGATTGATGACGTCCAATCAAGGATTGAAGAGCGATCCCTTGGCTGGAATCCAACGGCTAGTTCGGAGGCAGGTGAGTATAAAAGAAGTATAATGTTCGACTAGAGGGCAAGAGGGCAAACAACAATCCAAAGTGCAAGAATAATTTGAGTTTCATCTGAGAGAGTATTCTGTGTACTCAAAATCCTTCACTGTGAAAATCTGTGTGAGAAGGAAACAAAACACTTGAGTGATTGTAATCTTCTTGATTCTTCATAGTGAAATCCAGCCAATCGGCTGTCATCGTGGGAGAGTGGACGTAGGCTTGATCCAAGCCGAACCACTATAAACATCGTGTGCAATATCCTCTTCTCTAAACTCTTACTCTTGTGTTTAGATTTCCTGCACACTGTTATACTGCTTTTGTTCCTAATTGTACACTGAACTCTATCCATTCCGCAAGAAATTTATAATTGTGTTCAGAATCTCATATTCACCCCCTCTAGGAGATATTGCTAGTTACATCAATTGGTATCAGAGCCAGGTTGCTCATTTTACGAAGTGTTTATTGACTTCAGAGTTAACGATCTACTATGTCTAGCAATCACTCTTCAGGAACAAGCGATTCGCACTTTGCCAACAAGCCCCCATACTTTGATGGAAAGGATTACAATATGTGGAGTAACAAGATGAAGTGGTTCTTCAAAGCCTATGATGATCTGATGTGGGATGTCGTTACAAATGGCATAGTTCCTGCAAATACCACAAATCCAACCTCTGCTGACGGAGTAAACATTGTCACAACAATGACTGATGCTGAAAAGGCTAAAAGAAAAGGCCTTGATTCTAAAGCTGTCAATGCTCTCTTTTGTGCCTTATCTACTCCTCTTTATAATCGTGTCTCAAAGGAAAAATCATCTAAGGCAATATGGGATAGACTTCATGTTACCTTTCAAGGAACAAATCGTGTGAAAGAAACAAAGCTCAGTATTTTACTGAGTGACTATGAAGCATTTGAAATGAAGCCTGATGAATCTATTGCAGATATGATAGACAGGTTTCAGACTTTGGCAAGTGGACTTGCAAGACAAGGTGCACCTATTGCTAAACCAATGCAAGTCAGGAAGATACTACGTGGACTCATAGATGATTGGAATTACATCAAGCCATCAATTCAAGAATGTCAAACAATCAGACCACTCTCGGTGGATGAGCTAGTCGGCACTTTGCAATCTTATGAAACAGAACGAGCAAACAAAAAGGGAGATCAGAAAGGTAAAAAATCTATTGCCTTAAAAAGTCAAATTAATCAATGTTTTTCTAACACAGATGATGAAGATGAGGATGATGAAGAATTAGCCCTCATGGTCAAGAAATTTAGGAAGATGGCTCGGAAAGGCAGAAACATCAAAGGAAAGAAACCTTGGAAGAAGAGTGAGGTAAAAATATCAAGCAACGACTCACAAGATAGCAAAGACGTGATTTGCTTCCACTGTAAGAAAGCAAGACATATCAAACCGAACTGCCCAATTTTAAAGAAGGACAAACTCAAGTATGAGAAGTACAAGAAGGCTCTAAAGGCAGAAACTTTGAGTGATTCTGATGAAAGCGAGAATGATTATGCAAATATTTGTCTCATGGCCGAATCAGACTCAAGTTCAGATTCAGAAACTGAGGTATGTTCATCTGAACTCCCTGATGAAGTTGTTGAATATATTGATGAATTGTGTAGAAACTACAAAGAAGCTCTTGAGAAGGTTTCTTATTTGAAAAAGGAAAATACTTCTTTAAAACAACAGAATATGTCCCAAGAAGAAAAAATTAGTTTTCTACAACAAGAGTTTCACCAGATGAAAGAAAATCATGATTCAGTTTCAAAAGAAAATGCTTCCTTGAAAGAAAAAGTTTCTACTATATCAAAAAGGTTTTCACAGAGCTCAGAAACTCTGAATAGCATTATATCAAAACAAATACCCTTCAATGATCGATCTGGGCTAGGTTTTAAAAAGGAAAGTAGCCAAAGAAATGTCTTTAAAACTGAATTTCGAAAACCAACGTTTTCCAATTACAAACATCATTTTTATAAGCATTTTACTAGATCCTACATTTGACAACCTTGTGTGAACTGTGGTGATCCTAGCCATACTAAGGATTACTGCAAGAAAATCTAGAGACCTATTAAAAGGTCAAAATATACTAACACAGAAGGACCCAAGAAAACATGGGTACCAAAGAAACAGTAAGTTGGTTATCTATTGCAGGTACCAAAGAGAAGGAAGAACAAATGGTTTCTGGATAGTGGTTGTTCAAGTCACATGACTGGAAATCCAGATGTGTTTATATCCCCCTCAGATTGTGATGGAAGAAGTGTGTCGTTTGGAGGAAGGAACAAGGGTAAAGTGATCGGGAAAGGAAATGTAAAGATTGGAAATCTGACCGTTAAAGATGTCTCTCTAGTCAAAGGATTGAACTACAACTTGATTTCTGTAAGTCAACTCTGTGACTCTGGATATGATATTCGGTTCCAAGATCTAAAATGCACAGGTATGAGCAAGGATAAGAAGCAATCCTTCACGGGACGAAGGCATGGGAATATTTATCTTTTAGATATTAATGCTGACTGTGAACATGCTAAATGTCTTATTTCTGTTAAGGATGAATCTGATCTTTGGCACAGAAAGTTAGGTCATATTAGTGTGAAACATATTTCAAAACTTTCCAAGAAGGGACTTGTTCGAGGATTACCTCAAACAAAATTTGAGAAAAGTGGACTATGTCATACATGCACACTAGGTAAGCAGGTAAGAAGTTCTTTTAAGTCTTTAAATCAAGTTTCCACTAAGCGTTGTCTGCAGCTACTTCATATAGACATCTTCGGACCAAATAGAACTCTAAGCATTGGAGGTAAGAAATATTGCCTTGTCATAGTTGATGACTTCTCTAGATTTACATGGGTTTCATTTCTTGCTCACAAAAACGAAGCCTTCTTATCCTTTTCAAAACTTGCTAAAAGAATTCAAAATGAAAAGGGTTACACTATTTCCAGTTTGAGAACGGATCATGGAGGAGAATTTGAAAATCAAAACTTCTCAGATTTTTGCACTAATTTCGGAATTCAGCATAACTTCTCTGCACCTTATACTCCACAACAAAATGGGGTAGTAGAAAGGAAAAACAGATCGCTGCAAGAAATGGCCAGAACTCTTCTTATTGAAAGTAAAATTGCCTCTAACTTTTGGGCTGAGGTTGTTTCAACAGCTTGTTATATCTTAAATCGAATTTCCCTCAGACATTTTTCTGAGAAAACTCCCTATGAATTTTTCAAAGAAAGAAAGCCTGATATTGCATATTTTCATGTATTCGGTTGCAAATGCTTTATTCTAAAGAATGCTAATGATCGAGTTGGAAAGTTTGATGAAAGATCAGATGAAGGAATTTTCTTGGGATATTCAACAACAAGCAAAGCCTACAGAGTTTACAACAAGAACACTCGTATTATTGAGGAATCAGTGAATATCAAGTTCGATGAAAGAAACCAGGATGATGAACCTGAATCCATTCAAATGAATACACTTCATCAAGTCACGAACTCACAAGCAGAATCAGATGTGAATACGAGTTCGGAGAATGCTAAGAAGGAAACTTCCTCAGAAGAAAGACCAGAAGATGATCAAAATGAATCCACAATATCCTCAAATGATGGACTTGACAAAAACTGGAAGCATAAGTCAAGTCATCCAAAGGAACTTATCATAGGCAGCATAAATGATGGTGTAAAAACAAGATCCAAGTTCAAGCAAGCAATGAGCAACATCGCCTTGGTATCTAAATTGGAGCAAAAAAGGATTGAAGATGCATTAGCAGATGAAAACTGGATAAATGCAATGCAGGAAGAGCTACATCAGTTCAAAGTCAACAATGTTTGGGAACTAGTCAATCGTCCCAAAAATCGTCCAGTAATTGGAACAAAATGGGTATTCAGAAACAAACTTGATGACAAAGGAAAAGTTGTGAGAAACAAAGCAAGACTTGTGGCAAAAGGATATTCTCAAGAAGAAGGAATAGACTATGATGAAACCTACGCCCCGGTTGCCAGGTTAAAAGCCATTAGGCTACTTCTTGCTTATGCTTGTTACAATGACTTCAAACTTTTTCAGATGGACGTGAAAAGTGCCTTCCTAAACGGCTACATCAAAGAAGAGGTATATGTAGAACAACCTCCTCGCTTCGAAGAACCTAGAGAAAAGGATATGGTATATGTCTTAAAAAAGGCACTCTATGGATTGAAACAAGCACCCCGTGCCTGGTATGAAAGGTTAAGTAATTTTTTATCTCAACACTGCTTCACTAAAGGTAATGTAGATACCACTCTTTTTATTCAAAGAAAAGGTAAAGATATCCTTTTAGTTCAAATTTATGTTGATGATATTATATTCGGCTCCTCTAATGAACTTCTCTGCAAGAAATTCTCTAAAACAATGCAGGATGAATTTGAGATGAGTATGATGGGAGAATTGCGGTTCTTTCTTGGTCTTCAAATTCATCAATTCCAGAAAGGAACCTTCATATTTCAAGAGAAGTATGCATTAGAAATAGTGAAGAAGTTTGGTATGGAGAATGGCAAGAAGACAGAAACTCCTATGTCTCACTCTTCCAAATTAGATAAGAATGAAGATGGAAAAGAAGTCGATCTCAAACTATATCGAAGCATGATCGGATCATTACTCTATCTCACAGCTTCAAGACCCGACATACTATATAGTGTCTGCTTATGTGCAAGATTTCAGTCAAGTCCAAGAGAATCACACCTATCAGCAATCAAGAGAATAATCAAATACATAGGGACTTATCCCAACTATGGTTTGTGGTATTCTAAATCTTCTGATTTTACACTAAAAGGTTATTCAGATGCAGATCTTGCAGGTTGCAAAATTGATAGAAAAAGTACATTTGGAACCTGTCAACTCATGGGAAACATGCTTGTCTCATGGTACTCAAAGAAGCAAAATACAGTGGCACTCAGTACAGCTGAAGCAGAATACGTATCTCTTGGAAGCTGCTGCACTCAAATACTTTGGCTAAAACAGCAGCTCAAGGACTATGGTGTTGAAGAATCAACTGTGGAAATCCTATGTGACAACACAAGTGCCATAAATCTCACAAAGAATTCTGTACTTCACTCAAGAACAAAGCATATTGAGATCAAGCATCACTTCATACATGATCATGTTCAAAACCATGATGTTAACATTTCATACATTGACACGAAAAATCAACTTGCAGATATTTTTATTAGACCACTTGATAAACAGGGTTTCAATTTTATCAGAAATGAATTATCTATTATTAACCTTCTTTCTTAAGTATACCTTAGAACAGGGTATGTCAGAAGGAAAGTCAGAAAGAGCATCAGAAGGAAAGTCAGAAAGAGCATCAGAAGGAGCATCAGAAGGAGCGTCAGAAGGAGCGTCAAAAGGAGCATCAGAAGGAGAGTCAGAAGGAGAGTCAGAAGGAGAGTTAGAAGGAGAGTTAGAAGAAGAGTCAGAAGAAGCATCAGAAGGAGCGTCAGAAGGAGCATCAGAAGGAGCATCAGAAGGGACGCCAAAAAGGCGCGTAAGAAAAAATTCACATTTTTCTTAAATCAAAAGGTCAGTTATCTCTAAAAGCTAACTTTTAGGTAAGTTCCTCATATGAATAGATATCGCTTAATATCTGATTGACCGTGAATATTTTTTTAAGAATTCCTTTTTAAATCAAAATTCTCTTTTGTGTTTCCAAAAATAACCGCCTCTTTTATAAAAACGCTGAACCGTCACCTCTGTTCTCTTACTTTCAAAATTCTCTCAAATCAAAACCCTAAAACCGTGTTGAAAACCTCTCGCTCTCGATTTCCTCCTTAAAGCAACACTCTTTCACTTAAAGTTTCATACTTTCTACGCATCAATGGCTCCAAAATCAGTCTCTGACTCGAAGAAGACGCCTCAGACCAAGAGGAAGTTCTCCGCATCAACTGCAAGCAGCGCGGAACTCACAGGTACCCAAATCAATGAACAACGAGAAGCACTCCGCCTGACAAAAGGTCTATCTCTGTCTGCTTTTGAAATAAAGGAATCTATGGCTCATTCTATTAAGCCAATGTATGATAGAATCAAGGACGCAGGAGATTTTGGAAACGAACTTAGAAAACTGCTGAAAACTCATCACTTTGATAGTGAGAGCGAACTTTTGGAGTTTCTTAGTCTGCCTGGAAAAATTGTTGAACCACTTGCTGTAGAAAAACCTACGTCTGTCTCTAGAAAAGGAAAGGAGAAAGTGGCAGAGACAAGTTCGAAACGTAGACGATCCCCAATTAGACCTGGCGGTACGAAGGCGAAGGTGGAAGACGATGATGACATTCTGTTCAATGAATTTGTGATAAATATAGGCTTTAATTTGGATAAAAGCTTTCCTGATCCATTGTTCCAGAATCAGGCTCACAAAGAACGGTTTGAAGCAATGAAACAGAGAGGTGTTATACCTCAAAGGATATTTAAGTTAAAGTACTTTGACAGCAATGGCATCAATCTGAGGAAGCATCTAGAAAAGATGAAGCTAGATCAGTTTATAACTAGGAGAGGCTACACTTTTCCTGATATGGTAGCTTACTTCTATTCAAATCTTCAGTTTGTCAACTTCAACTCTCTGGCTTTCACAATCAAAAGAAAGCAGTATTTTCTGACTGTTGATGAATTGGCTTCAATCATGGGAACCATAAAGGGAGATTTCAAACCCTTAGATATCACTGCAAGTGAAATTTTCTGCTTCCTGACTGGCAAATCGAGTTTCTCAAGGGAATCAAAGTCACACATTGCCTACACAGACTTTCCCCTGAAACATATCATGATGCACAAAGTGATCATTGAATGTCTCAGACCCAAGGCAGCATCAAAGACAGATATCTCAAAGTACGAGGCAAAGTTGCTATGGGGAATCTTGACAGGACAAAGGATTTCTTTTGCTCACACTGTACTACTGCATATGTACAGATCAGCTCTCAAGCCAAAGGGGAAACTTCCTTATGCGGCGTTGATCTTCAAAATAATCAATCATTTCAAGATTGATAACCTAGGTGCCTTTGTCGAGCAAGAAATTCCTTTAATGACTGCTGGAGAGACTATGGTAACAAAGATGGGATTCAAGATGACTCCTGCTGGATGGAGAACAAAGAACAATGAACCAGTCATTGTGGACTTTGAGGAAGAGTCAAGGCAGAAATCTCCAAAGAAGAGAAAAGTCATGGCAGTTAAGGGGCAACAAACAGAAAGTCCTGCTGATAGGGACTCAGACACAAGTGAAGAAGAAACAGGGGAATATGATTCTGAAGCTACCCAATCTCGAGGTGGATCAGATGAAGGTGGTGAGTCTGAAAATAGTAATGCTGGGGGAGATGAGGAAGAAGGAGATGAAACAGAAATACAACCACAAGAAAAGGTTGTATATCCCTGTGATCTGACTGAGGAAGAATTCCTCACAATGTGGAATGAGGAGCAAGTTGCAAGATTTGCAGATGACACAGAGTATGACATCCAAATCGTTAACTGTGATCATGAGGAATTGCTAGCTCAAGTTCTAGTAACATTGGCGTCACAAGCATAGGAGCAAGAACAAGATGACTTTGACGCCTACTCTGTCTCCTCCACCAGACGCACTATTCAGAAAGGTGCTACAAGTCTAGTCTCAGCAATAGCACGAGAAGATCAGCTGTCCAGTGCACAGTCCATTCCAATGGACATTGATGAAGAAATAGTCTCCGTGCCACCATCAAAGGAAAAAGAAAAAAGAGCTATACTTCAGGGGGGAGAAAGAGCCTGAGCCTGTCACATCAGATGTCTTTCTCACTGAAGTCTTAGCTTCTCAAGCCTTCACTAAGGCTCAAACTGAGGGGGAGACTTTAGAACCTACACCTCCACACCCACATATGGACCTTCACGCGCATTTTGAGAATCTTCAAAATACTGTCATTCAGACAATGGCTGCAATGGAAACAAGATTTGTTCAGCAACTGCAGGCTTTTGAACAGAAGACAAATAGGAAGCTGCAGGGTCTGACTAGTCAGGTGACTAGGCTAGAAAAATCCATTGATGTCTATGGGAAAACGTTTCGTGATGAGATAGCCAACCTGCCTACATACACACTAGTCAGAACGGACAGAACAGCTTCACACATGCCCTCTCCTCAAGCTGTCAAAGACCATGCTCAGATGCTGAGAAGCAGTTTTGCAGGACCTTCCCGAGGGGAGACTGATGTTGAGCCTGAAGATCATCCCTCTTCTTAAAAACTCAGCTATTTTTTTTCTTTTCCTCTTCAAGAACGCATTATCATCTCAAGAACTTTTTCGATGTTGACAAAAAAGGGGGAGAAGTTGAAATTATTTTTATGCAGTCTAAATAGATTATCTCTAACCATATTTCTCTAATCATATCATATCTCAATTTAGAGGAAAGGAGGAGAAGACCTAACCTACCGTTTTGCAGGACAATTCGTGTAGGATTATTGCAGGATAATCTTACTATGATCATGCTCTCCTATGAGCACACTTTCATTATATTTCAAACTCTAATGATGATTACCTGCAGGAGCAATTATGATGGCTACTCACTTTTATAAAATTATCACTGGTTTAATTTTCCTTTAAATTTGCAACTGGAGAAGTTTTTGTCACCATCAAAAAGGGGGAGATTGTTGTGGAAATACTCCTATATTTTGATTCTGAAAAATTCTTCAAAAGATATTGTTTAATGTAATGTGATGCAGGAAGAATGTGTAAGCAGCAGGTTGAGTGATTCCAATTCTGTCGTACTGACGAAAGGTCAAATGGAAGTGCTTCTGACGAAGGGTCAGATGGAAGTGCTTCTGACGAAGGGTCAGATGGAAGTGCTTCTGACGTAGAGTCAGATGGAAGTGCTCTTGACGATCCAAACAGTGACGGATGGATCACATCAAATCTCTATATTACCATTCCATGCCAACTGATCAAACTTCTCCTGGACGAATCTGAAGAAAGATCAGTTCCTGCATTTTACAAAACACGAAGACCCACGTATGGCAGGTTTCCGATCAAGGCAAGTGATATTCAATTATCCTGATATCCCATCTTGTCAATCAAGGGACTTTCTAAAATAGGATATCATCTTCTAAGGAAAATATCCTTGGGAATCAACTCAAACTTATCACACTTATGGAAGCTGGAGATTCAGTTG
This sequence comes from Rhodomyrtus psidioides, assembly GCA_021437785.1. Classification (NCBI taxonomy): domain Eukaryota; kingdom Viridiplantae; phylum Streptophyta; class Magnoliopsida; order Myrtales; family Myrtaceae; genus Rhodomyrtus; species Rhodomyrtus psidioides. The sequence goes on along the minus strand of JAILYB010000007.1, from coordinate 9,787,180 downwards.
TATGGACGACTGAATCAGAAGGGTTCAATATCTTACCCAACGGTCTACATATCTTCTGAAGATACAGTCTCGTTCAATCACGATTGATGACGTCCAATCAAGGATTGAAGAGCGATCCCTTGGCTGGAATCCAACGGCTAGTTCGGAGGCAGGGGAGTATAAAAGAAGTATAATGTTCGACTAGAGGGCAAGAGGGCAAACAACAATCCAAAGTGCAAGAATAATTTGAGTTTCATCTGAGAGAGTATTCTGTGTACTCAAAATCCTTCACTGTGAAAATCTGTGTGAGAAGGAAACAAAACACTTGAGTGATTGTAATCTTCTTGATTCTTCATAGTGAAATCCAACCAATCGGCTGTCATCGTGGGAGAGTGGACGTAGGCTTGATCCAAGCCGAACCACTATAAACATCGTGTGCAATATCCTCTTCTCTAAAATCTTACTCTTGTGTTTAGATTTCCTACACACTGTTATATTGCTTTTGTTCCTAATCGTACACTGAACTCTATCCATTCCGCAAGAAATTTATAATTGTGTTCAGAATCTCCTATTCACCCCCCTCTAGGAGATATTGCTAGTTACATGAATATGTGGGCCTATCCACCCTGCATGTGGACCTTTCAGGTACTTTATCGTCATGATTGATGCTTCAACACGATGGACATACGTTGACTTGTTGTCAACAAGTAATATGGCCTTCGTAAAATTACTCACTCATCTCATTAAATTACGTGCATAATTTCCTGATTACCCGATCTAGAAGATCCGGTTAGATAATGCTGGTGAGTTTACATCTAAGGCTTTTGATGACTATTGTATGGCCATTGAGGTAGACGTGGAGCATCCTGTGCCACATACTCATACACAGAATGGCCTAGTAGAATCTTTAATTAAACGCCTGAAAATGATTGCTAGACCATTGCTATTAACTGCCAAATTACCTTTTAGTTTATGAAAATGATTGCTAAACCATTGCTATTAACTGAAAATGATTGCTAGACCATTACTCATACACATACGATATTGCACGCCGCATCATTAATTAGAATTCGACCCACTGCATATCATGAATACTCCCCGATTCAACTTGTATGTGGATGTGAACCTGATGTTTCCCATCTGCGAATTTTTGGTTGTGTCATTTATGTTCCTATACCACCTCCACATCGTTCCAAAATGAGGCCTCAACGTAGACTTAGTATTTATGTGGGATACGAATCTCCAGCTATTCTAAAATATTTGGAGCCCTGGACGGGCGATTTGTTTACTGCCTGGTTTGCTGACTGTATATTTGATGAGACACTTTTTCCGCATTAGGGGGAGAAAGCCTGAAGCTTAAAGAATGCCGAGAAATTTCCTGGAAGGAAGATCAATTGAATTATCTTGATCCACGTACAAGCATGACTGAACTTAAAGTTCAGAAGACTATTAACTTGCAACATTTAGCAAGTAAACTGCCAGATGCATTTGTTGATCACAAAGGGGTGACTAAGTCCCATATTCCTGCAGAAAACGTACCACCTAGAGTGGAGATCCCCTTGGGACCAAAAATGTCTGATGAGCATAGTCAACGCCGAAAGCGTAGACGACCCATAGGGGCCAAAGACATAAATCCTTGGAAAAGAAAAAAAATATTCAGTCACCCAATGTGCCTCTTGTAGAGGAAAGCAATCTCGGTGAAATTAGTGCAGTTACCCCAAATGACAATCCCGGGAATATGGAACGGCTAAATTCTATTGATCTGGGAAACGATGAGGATTTGGTTGATGTCAATATCAAAGTTGCAGTAAATTATATGAATACGGGAATGAAATATGATAGGATTACAACTGTCGTCGACGACTCCTTTGCCTCTTCAGTAGCGCTCACTGTCTCAAAAGATAGTCTGGATCCAGAACTAAAATCCATTCTTGAATGCCAGAAGCGTTCAGATTGGATTAAATGGAAGGAGGCAATTAAGATAGAACTTGACTCGCTTAATAAAAGTTGTGTTTTTGAACCTGTTGTCCAAACACCCAAATATGTTATCCTTATTGGATATAAATGGGTGTTTGTAAGAAAACACAATGAAAAGAATGAGGTGGCAAGATATAAAGCGAGACTAGTTGCTCAAGGATTTTCGCAAAGACCCGGTATAGACTTTGATGTCACTTATTCTCCCGTAATGGACAATATTACGTTTCGTTATTTGATCAGTATGGCAGTAAGTATGAATCTTGATATGCGCCTAATGGATGTTGAGACTACATATTTATATGGGTTACTTGACACTGATATATATATATATATGAACGGCCCTGAAGGATTTCCAATTCCCAAGATGGGAAAGAATGAAACTCGCAACATGTATAGTATTAAGTTGCAAAGATCATTATATGGTCTTAAACAATCCGGTCGCATGTGGTACAACCGATTAAGTGATTATTTCCTGAAGCATGGATATGTAAATAATGTAATATATCCTTGTGTGTTCATAAAATGATCACCAAATGGCTTTTCCATTATAACTGTATATGTTGATGACCTGAATATAATTGGAACTTCAAAAGAGCTCAAAGAAGCTCGTTCCTGCCTGAAAAAAGAATTTGAAATGAAAGACTTGGGTCAGACCAAGTACTGCCTCGGCCTGCAGATCGAGCATCTCCCAGAAGGAGTTTTATTGCATCAGTCTAGTTATACAAAGAAGATATTGGAGACATTTTATATGGATAAATCTCATCCTCTCATCACACCAATGGTGGTCCGTTCACTTGAAGTGGACAAATCCATTTAGACCTAAAGAGGAAAACGAGAATAGATTAGGACCTGAAGTTCCTTATCTTAGCGCCATAGGAGCAATGTTATATCTTGCAAATTGCATCAGGCCTGATATTGTATTTACAGTAAATGTTTTAGCTAGACACAGTGCCAATCCAACCCGAAGACATTGGAATGGCATTAAACATATCTTACGTTACCTTCAATGAACTGTTGATCTTGGTTTATTTTACCAGAGAAACAAAGATTTAACATTGGTGAGATATTTAGATGCTGGCTATATGTTTGATCCTCATAATGCCAAGTCACAGATTGGTTATTGTCGCGACCCGTCCGAAAGCGGACGCGGCTAATGGATTACCGATCACGGGTCTTGGATCGGCGCGAGCCCTCCCAGGCCCATACCAAATCGCGGCGGGAGTATTTTTCAGGAGGATTCGACGATAAGAGTCGATCGCTTTCGACCTTAGTGTGGTCGTGGTGGCATGTGCAACTTGTGCATGCATTTGGAGTCGCCACCGGTCTTTCTTGGAGGGTAGACCGGAAACCTTACTGATCGATTGGGAGAGATCGATCAGTTCTACGGAACCAGAGATTTTGGGTTCGGGGACTTGGTTACGCTGGTGTCGTTACCAACGCCCTTTCGGTACCTAACGTGAGTGATTTTCCTAACTAGGATTTCATGCAGGCGCAATTTTGGGTGAGGTAAGTCTGACTTTGCACATTAACCAATTTAACATGCTCACGTAATCATAATAAATAAATAGACGTCAATCACATAAACATCTATCCTACGTGGTGATCATGGAATTATGATTTAATGGGTCTCGAGCCAATGAGACCACATTTAATCATTTTAATATTTTAATAACGGAGAGCCGCTCTTCGCTTCTTCTTGGTTTCTTGAACTCTTCAAGAATTGGGCCCCAAAGAGCTCGCCGACTTAAAAGGCTCCTCCACGTAATCCTCGTAGCATTTACATCAACAATTGACTATGCTAAAAATAAAGATTACATGAAAAATAAAAGGAGTACGCAGTCTCCATTTAATAATTACAACCCCAAATATATAAATAATCATCATACATTCATATATACATCAATCACATTGATTAGGGATTTTTCCATGATCACCACCCTTTCACGTAAGTAATAAATTCACAATTTAAAACTTAGGAAGGCACGATAAAAATTCTACGTTGAATCATATTCAGAATTTTTACGTAAAATAAGATAGCCATAAATTTTCGATTCAAAATTGATTTAGTCTCAATTTTTGCTACGTTGATTAATTTATCATATAAAATAATCAATCTCCATTAGCCATGTAAGACGAACAATTCGTTAATACATATTGGCCATAGTATTGCAAAAATTGCAAAAAATCAATTAAATGCACGAAAACACCTAAGGATTGGCTCTGATACCACTGTTGGGATCCACGTAACACGTAGCGGAAATAAATAACAACCCATACATGTATCTCCAGAGGCGTACTTCGTGCATTTCAATCGAAAAAAATCACAAAGTCTCAAAGGGAGTAAATAGATTACCTCTCGTAGCGTGCTTGAACGGAGGTGTCGGTTCGATGTTCTTCGATCTCAGCCTCCACAAGTGTTAGGCATCTAATTCGGACGCACCACCAATTGACGAACGGGGAGACGACTAATAACTCCACAACAATTGTGCTAGCAATATGCGGAATCAATATTCCGAACTTAGTATATTTTGCTCTCTCAAGATTATGAGAATATAGAGAGTGTTTGTGTTCTTCTCTCTAAGCTCTCAAAAATTTGCACACTCTACAAAATGTCTCCCCCCTCCCAACCTCAAAACTCTTGCCATCCTTTTATAGCCAAAAATACCTTCCAATAAATTGTATTTAAAAATAGCACTAACAATTATAAATTCTATCTAAAAATAGCACTCACAAATAAATGACATTTAAAAATAGCACTAACAATAGCACTCACAATTTATAATACAAAAATGCTATTTAAAAATAGCACTAACAATAGCACTCACAATTTATAATACAAAAATGCTATTTAAAAATAGCACTAACAATTATAAATTCTATCTAATAATAGCACTCACAATTTATGATAAATAAATTCCATTTAAAAATAGCACTAACAATAGCACTCACAATTTATGATAAATAAATGTCATTTAAAAATAGCACTAACAATAGCACTCACAATTTATAATACAAAAATACTATTTAAAAATAGCACTAACAATAGCACTCACAATACAAAAATGCTAAAAAAAAGGCACTAACAAAGGTGTTAAAAATAATAACCATTATTATTATTACAAGAGTTAAAGAGGTTACCAAACAGTACAAATATGCATAACGTATAAATACGTATGACGTATAAATACGTAGAGCATACATATACATCCGTGAAACCGGGGACTAATTGAAAGAAAAATGTGCAATTAAGCCCTTTTGGTAAAAATTGATTAAATTGGAGGGCAAATTGACCTAATTGCACTTTAAGACTTTAGAATCCAATGTCATAGCTTATAAAAAGTGAGAATTGAAAACTAAAAGACTCGAAAATGATTTTTTTTAGGCTCGGTTCGGGTTTATGTTTGTGAAGGAACATAGTGACCCGAGCCGAATTTTTGAGATTTAAAGTGACACACTTGAAGAGGAAATTAAAAAAAAATTATCGAATATTTTTGGGTATTTTTCTGACCACGAATGGTATTTTTTTGATTTTTTGGGTATTTTTATAATTAAATAAACTCGAAAAATATTAAAAATACCGAAAAATATTTTTTGTTCAAAATTGGTTCCTAAGGTTAAACCAAAGCTTCCAAAGTTGATTTTGTGATTTTATGACCTTTTTTGATATTTTTAATTAATTTTAGAGAATAAAAATCACAATAATAAATGGTAAAAACTCAGGTGTCAACAGCTGCCCCTCTTTGAGAGGAATCTCGTTAGAGGTTTCTCTCAAAGATAAGGTGGCACCTGATTCCTAACCGACTCAACTGGGAAAATGAGAGAAGAAATTTTATGACATCGGATCCTTAAGCCTATTGATAAAAGCTCAAATCAATCCCTGGTTTGCTCTAACAATTTGAACATGGGCCGGAGTGAGAGAGGCTTACCTGAAGCTCACCTGTCGGATGCTGCCGGTTGCGACGACTTTCAAGAAGATGCCTAGGACTCGCCACAGAAAATCCTAGGGAGATTAAGCTCTGACCTGTATGGTAGGTCATACCATTATGGGCTTCCTAATTGGTAGGAACCTAAGGAAGGCGCATCCTCACGCTTTGGGATTTGCTAGAGATTTTAATCCGTATGGTGGATCAGACCTTCGTGTTGATCCTTAAGGCGGTATCTACTTCGTGTTGACCCTTGAGGCAGTATCTACCAATAAGTTGACCCTTGAGGCGGTTTCTACCTTGGTTTGACCCTTCAGGCGGTTTCTACCTTGGTTTGACCCTTCAGGCGGTTTCTACCATGAGTTGACCCTTCAGGCGGTTTCTACCTTTGATTTGACCCTTCAGGCGGTTTCTACCTTGTGTTGACCCTTCAGGCGGTATCTACCATGTGTTGACCCTTCAGGAGGTTTCTACCATGAGTTGATCCTTCAGGCGGTATCTACCTTGTGTTGACCCTTTAGGCGGTTTCTACCAAATTTGATTTGACCCTTCAGGCGGTATCTACCTTGTGTTGACCCTTCAGGCGGTATCTACCATGTGTTGACCCTTCAGGCGGTATCTACCTTTGATTGACCCTTCAGGCGGTATCTACCTTTGATTGGACCCTTCAGGCGGTATCTACCTTTGATTTGACCCTTCAGGCGGTATCTACCTTTGATTGACCCTTCAGGCGGTATCTACCTTTGATTGACTTTGAAAAGGGGTCTCATGACGAGGGTTCTCCACGTCCGATGAGATTTCCTGAATTTTGAAAAGGGGGTCTCATGACGAGGGTTCTCCACGTCCGATGAGACTGTTTGAATTTTGAAAAGGGGTCTCATGACGAGGGTTCTCCACGTCCGATGAGATTTCCTGAATTTTGAAAAGGGGTCTCATGACGAGGGTTCTCCACGTCCGGTGAGACTGCCTAAATTTTGAAAAGGGGTCTCATGACGAGGGTTCTCCACGTCCGATGAGACTTCCTGAATTTTGAAAAGGTGTCTCATGACGAGGGTTCTCCACGTCCGATGAGACTGCCTAAGTTTTGAAAAGGGGGTCCTGGGACGAGGGTTCTCCACGTCATGCTAGGACCGCTTGATTTTTTGAGAAGTGGTCTCATGACGAGGGTTCTCCACGTCCATTGAGACTGACTAAATTTTTTTTAAAAGGGTTCTCATGACGAGGGTTCTCCACGTCCGATGAGACTGCCTAAATTTTGAAAAGGGATCTCATGACGAGGGTTTTCCACGTCCGATGAGACTGCCTAAATCACAAACAAGGTTAAATAGACATTCATTGAGGCTAATAAGCCTTAGAAATAACGAATTCAGTTATTTGACCAAAAGGTTAACACCTCTATTTTACCCCGAACTTTGCCCTTCTAAGTTTTGTGCTGATTGAAAGCCTTAACAAACTTCAAATCTCTATTTTACCCCTAATTTTGACCTTGATTGAAATCAATATTAAAATATAATTAAAATTATTCATGTCGGCGCTAGACGTGTCACATAGAATAGTCGATGTCCACGACAGCAGTTTATTTAGTAATTTATTTATTATTTTGATTTATTGAGTGTTACATTATTAATTGCCCACCCACAATGTCACTCTTGCATGTTAGTGGCCTATGCATAAAATCAACCAAGATTGCTTGCAAAAATACTTTCAAAATAAACATATAGGATACTGAAAGGGCGTTAGATTAATCTAGCATAACCAACTGCCCATATTCATGAATCTCTTATTCCCCAAGTAAAGTGCTCTCCCACACTTGTACTTAGGTGTTTATTCGAACTATCAATAATTAATTCGTCGTGAGTCCTAATTAAATTGAAGGGAAAATGATACAAATAATCCCTAAACTTTGACTTAATGTGCAATGTAGTCACTAAATTTTGAATTTAACCAATATGGTCCCTGAACTTTAGCTCAATGTGCAATGTGGTCCTTGAACTTTTAATTTGTCTAATATGATCCTTAAAATTTTGAAACATATTCAACGTAGTTCCTGAGCATGAATAAATGGAAGGACTAGATTGAATATCTTTCTAAGTTTAAGGACTAAATTGAACATGTTTCGAATGTTTAGGGAATATATTTATCGAACTAAAAGTTTATGGACTACATTGCATATTAAGTTAAAGTTTAGGGATTATACTCGTCAAATTAAAAATTTAGGTATTACATGGCATATTGGGTCATAGTTCGTGTACTATTTCTATAATTATCCCTTGAATTGAATTGCACATTAGCTGGTCGAATAGAAATTCATAAGATGCACTTGATACAATGTGACATTCTGAATTTTCCTGCCATTTCGAGACCATTGAATGAAGAATATCTATCGATGTATTTCAGTTTTAATTCGCTCGGATCTGATCAATTTTGAGTAAACTGACCAAAAAGGAAAGGCTAACGCATGGCAAGGTACGTAGACCTAGGAAACTCGAAAAAGGAAAATGCACTTTGACCATAAGAATTGCCGATGGAACATTTATAACTAATAATTCCGATCTAAGAACGATTAAGGAATCCATTGCTAGCGTTCTACGATTGGAGCGCGGATGATACCGTTTAACCAATGTATAATTTGCAAAATTTTCCTAAATTGAACTATGACGATCGAGACCGTCGGAACTAACAATGAACCCTCGCAATTACATGACAACCAAAGTCGTCATAACTTGAGTCGTCCTAAGTGTGATGAGAATCACAAAGTCGATACGCGTAACGCCTGCAAGAGCCACTTGTTAGTTCGAGATAAACTGAACTTACGATTAACGGAAAATCGATCACGAAATGGGATCTCGAAATTGGACAAGGGACAATGAAGAATTCCAACATTCGAATTGAATTTGACGTCGCCTCGTCGATGGTGATTTGAAATTGGAAAAGCGAAATTTCGGACGGAAAGTACAAAATTACCATTTTGCCCCTCGAGCCTTACCCTTGTCTTAAGGATTAATTAAAGACATTTTGGTCATTTGGATCCCCCAAGGCTACAGAAAATTATGGTCAAAGGAAGTCAATGAATGGCAAGATATTATGAGAGCCAAGACAAGTGTCATCAATGGGGTGATTAGCATTAAAATTCCACTCCCACCAACCAATCTTTATCTTTGACCAAATAATTTGTGGAAGCCTTCTTCCTTCTCCCTTGCTTCAGCCGAACCACACTTCTCTCTCTCTCTCTCTCTCTCTCTCTCTCTCTCTCTCTCTCTCTCTCTCTCTCTCTCTCTCTCTCTATTTTCTTTTTCTTCTTCTTCTTCTTTTCTCTCTTGGCCGAACCTGCCCGACCGCCGTCTTCATCCGTCTCGACCACCGTCTCCGGCCACCACCTCGCCTCATGCCGACCACCAAAATCACCCTCAGCCTCTCCTCTACACATCCTCGGTAGTTGATCGTCCATTGGTGGTCCCATTTTGCCGGTCCAGCTCCAAAATTGAAAGTGGACAGATTCTGACCAAGCTGAGGTAAAGCCTTCGTACTTCCACTTAGAGACTTCGTTTAGCTTCGAATTGTGGTGAGATCTTCATAACATGTTGTACTTGAGTTGGCTGAGTTAGGATTGCAAGTTTATTTGAGATTTGAGGGGTTTTCATGGCTGATTTGAGGTGATTTCTTGAAAGCAAATTCTAACCGCCTGAACGCCGAAGGGAACCGAGCCGATTGAAAGTTCTTAAAGTTCTATTTCACTTCGAAACTCTTGGTGAGCTTCCTAGACATGTGGATTAAGCCATTGGCAAGTTAGTTTCATGGTAAATTGGAGGTTAAGATTGAAATATGGGCTGATTAGTGTGATTGAGGGCAGAACCGACTCTGCCTTGTTATGGGACTGTGCAAACCGAACACATTGAGGGTTCGTGAAGGTGTCGCCGTGTCTTAAATTCATCGTTAAGACATCCTAGAATGTTAATTGAAGTGTTATTGAGGTATTGGTGTAATGGAATTGAGAAATGAATGAGTTTCAATGTGGTTTTTCCTAGGCGCGACACGGGTACCTGTTTGGCCATGAGCTAGCTGACCTTGGAGGGTCAATTGGATTGAAATTTGCTTTGGAACGAAGTGTAAGTGTCCCTTAAACCTTTACGCGAACACTAGGACACTGTTGACACCTAAATTTTGATTTTTAGAAATTTATCTATTGTCATAAAATGAGAGTTATTCATAATTCTCGCAAAAATAAATTCTCATGCATTGCATATTTGATTTCAGTCATTACATTGGGTGAGTCGATTGAGCTTAATTTGATAGGCGGCCAGACCAAAATTAATTCGGAATTCTCAATAAGTATAGGATGTGCCGAATTGAACTAAGTTTCAAGCCTATTTTAGTCCATTCGAGCTTAATTAACAAGGCTTTCAATTAAATGTCTATTATTTGAGAAAAGTCTTAGTTGAATCCGAAAATTCAAGACAAGCCCATAAATTTGATTGAAATTTGGTTAGGACATGAGCATGTGCAAGTCGAATTCTTATGTGGGGTTAAATTCAATTAAGCCCATCTTTATTGTCTTAATAATGTTAGGCCCTTAGATAATTATTCATTTAATTAATCTAGGCCCAACACATCGTCACAGGGCCTTAAGATGATGAAATGTGCGGCCACTCTACTCTCCTCATTCAGATGGCCGAATATTACACAATCCTAGTAGAGTCAGGGCTATTAAAATATTAAGATTTGATCTAATGGCCACGATTGAGTCCTACTCTAGCTGGGAGAACCTATCCTACGGTCCTAATGAAACCCTACTAGGACTTGTGAGCCACAACTCTATAAAAACAAGAGCTTATTCACGTAAAAGGGGGGCTTCAGAATTTTAAAAAAAAAAAACGTGAGAACGAGAGAGAGACTCTTCACTCGGCAATTCTTAAAGAAAATTCGGTTCTTTGAAGAAGAGGGAGCTGGAGAGAAATTTAGGGTTCGATTGTCTCCCCCGTGGTCGAGACAATCCCCTAGCCTGAAGATTCCTTCGATACCTAAAGTCCGTGAAGCCCCCACGCATATCACCATCATCAGTTCAGCATCCTCAACGTGCTCATCCCTCGATATCATCTCATCTCTCTCTTTCTCTCGGGCAACTCTGTTTGTTCGCGGTCGATCCTGTTTGTCGCCGTCATCCAGAGTTCCGTCCCTGTCCAGTTTCGAGGCTGCTGTTCTGGCTGTTCTTCAGTGTTTGACAGAAGTCCTTCAACCTTTGATTTGTCGTGATTCAAAGCTTTAATCCTTCCATTATCTGTGTCAGATAGTTGAAGTATTTCAACCACAACTTGTGCTTGAAATCGCTCCAAGTTAGGACGAGAATCAGTTGAAGGTGTGCTGCTGCAAAGTTGCCTAGGAAAAGGTGTGAATTTCCTATCTTCTAATTGCAATCTATTTGGTGAAAATCATGCATGTTCATGAATTTTAGTGGATGCGTGAATCAATCATTAAAACTGTGGATGCATGAAATTAAAACTAGAAGTCAATCTCCTTGCGGATGAGAGGTCAATTGTGATGCGTGGATTCCTTGATGGCCAAAAATTTTCATGCACGAGAGTTGGTTGAATTTTTCACTTGGATCCTTGTCTTGGTCGAACACATGAGTTGGTTGAGTTTTTGGTCTGAATGCTCGTCTTTGGTTGAACATGCAAGTTGGTTGAATCAATTGTTTAGTCGTTATCTTGTTTTCATGGATTATTCGAATATCTTTGCTAGAGATGGGATTCGATTTTCGTTTGGGTTATATCCGAAGTTTGGAAGATTATCTAAACCTATCTTTTGAACCTTAGAGATAATTTTCTAAAAAATTTGAGGATATTGGACAAGATTTCAATCCAACCAAGAATCCTAAACACATATTCGAAATTTAGGGAGTTGTCTAAAATCTTTCCAAATTTTTAAGATAACTTTCTAAAAAATCTGAAGATCTAAGATAAAGGGTTCATCCAAGCAAGATATCTTTAAAATTTTCGAAGATTGTCTAAAATTTCTCGAATATCTTAAGAGATAATCTTTCTTATTTTACAGATGTGAAATCCTTGGTGGATAGGGGCATATCCCCATAACAATTTCGACCACCCTAGGTGGCCCTCGAATTTTTTTAAAAATATTTGCACATCCTTAAACAAGCATGCTCATAATATATGCTCCCCACGTGCCTAGTCCCTTCAGAAAATTAAATCATTTGCCTTACCCATGATCTTATGGGGTGGGATGATGGTTTAGTATAAGGCTTCGTATTCTTTCCCTCTGGCAAGAGGGACGTTGTCGTCTTATATGCTTACTCGCATACTGACTCGAATCTTCGAGGATGTACCGTTAAAAATTCTACTCCAATCCGAATCTTCGGAAATGAGTGAATTATCGGAAATTCGGATATCAAGGTATATTATGGGCATTCTTGTTTAATTTTGTTCAAGTCTTTTGTTTTAAGAAATTCGAAAATCCCAAAAAAAAAAACAGAAAACACAAAAAAGAAAACTTTTCAAGTCACATAAATCAATCGAAAATGGGCATTGTCATGAAATCGGTACCGAAAGGGCGTTAATTTTTAATTAACGTAATCAAGTCCCCGAACTCATTAACTATGGTTCGTAGAAATAAAAGTATTCTCACGTACTTTATTTAGGTGTCTAATCTACCTACCAAAAAAGATTAGTGGCGGCTCTGAAATTAAAAATTCTTTGATTAAAATCAAGTGGACCTAAGTCACGAATTGGTAGAGCTTGGGAGAGCTCGCGCTAGGTTAGTTAATTTATTTAATTGATCTGGTAATCCATTAGCCTAAATTTTTAGGTCGCGACAGAAACTACTGCACGAATTGGATTGATGAATTGATTGATTGGTTAATTCTATAATTGAAATGGCATAATGTGATCTTGCTTGTTATGAGGGTTAGTATGATCGTGTGACAATTGAATTGTGATTAGCAAATGTACTTTGCTTGGCTAGAGAGCCCTTATGTGATTAAAATGGCTATTGAGCCTTGTGTGATTGAATATGGCTATTGAGCCCATAAGTGATTGAAATGGCTATTGAGCCCTTATGTGATTGAATATGGCTATTGAGCCATTATGTGATTGAAATGGCTATTGAGCCCTTATGTGATTGAATATGGCTATTGAGCCCTCGTGAATGAAAATGTCTAGTGAGCCCTCGCACGTCAAATTGGCTATTGAGCACTTGAGGGATACATCGCGGCTAGGGGGCCCTTGGCAATGAGAGAATGCGATGCCATTGAGATAGTTTCTAGAATTATGAGCTCATTGTGTGCTAGTGCGTTAAGCTTGATCTCCTGGTCTTATGAATGTTTGACTAGGATTCTTGCTCATGCCAATCATGTTATATTGTTCGTCGTTTGAATGCTATGTGATCATTGTTTTGGTGAAATTCCTACATATTGTGTTGTTGCATAGTCTGGGGGGACTCGTGGTCCAGTCTAGGTTTAGGATTCACTTGCTGAGATGTAAATCTCACCCTGTAGTGGGACGTGTTTTTCAGGCCCCAAACCGTGAAGCATGTTGCCAATACGACTAGGCGATCCAAAGGAGATGACCGCCTATTTTGACGAGTTCCCAAATGGTAAGGGAATTGTGTGTGTTAGGAAGCACACAACTGTGTGGGTCGACGAGGGAAGAGAGGATTGACAGCTGCATTATTTCGAGGCATGGTTCCGTCGCGTTGGGGATAGTAATACTTTTGGTCCGTTGCAGCCTTCTGATGTCCCTTTAGGAGTTGTACCAAGCTGGTGTAATCCCACTCGTCCTGAGTTCGAGGTCGAAGTTGAAGCTTCAGTTGTAGGATCGAGAAATGTCCCAGAAAAGACTCCGACCGTGGAAAAGGAGATTGAAGTGATCGAGCTATCAGCCTCAGAAGACGAAACGGAGGACGATACCGTGGAGTTGCGATTAGAGATTTTCTTCGACTATGATCCAGATGAAGACGAAGCTGAAGACAACGACAAGACAAGTAGTTCCACTGAGTAGTCTAGGTTGCCATGGATAGCTTTTGGGGTTATAACCTTTTGAGGGTAGCTTTTGTTAGGGCGATGGTGTAGTCTTTTGATGGTAGCCCTTAGTCCCTCCGACCCATCTTTATGCGTACTTGATTTATGTCTTTTCTTACCTCTGGTCATAAAATGGATGTTTATGTTATGTTATGTATATTTGTTTTTATGTCATCCATACCACCTTTGTATTTATAGTTTGAGTTATTATTTTTCCTTCTGCATGTGTGTTTCATTTCATTCCGTCTGGGGTCGATGGTTCCTGGGATTATTATTACGGCGTAGTGGATGTGATGAGCGCGCAAAAGGAACGCGGGACGTGACATACAGTCTTAAGAGAGTTTGTGCCAAATTTGTAGGCTTAATAATTCATCTTTAGAAAGCTCGCGACAAATACTTGAAAAGAATCTTAATAAACGATTAAGTCCTTAGACCCCAAAAAAAAATAGATTTAAGTCCATCTTTGATTTGCCCCTATAATTAGTTGGGGTGTCCATACCGAACAAGATACCCGACCCGAAACAAGACCCGACCCGACCCGAAAATGTACACACATTCTTGTTCGGGTCTTAACATGTTTCGGGTATCACGTGCTAATCTTGTTTCGTGTTCGGGTATTGCCTATTATTATTGTTTACTTGTTCGGGCTCGGGCCTGAGCCCAAATGGTGAAACAAGCCCAGCACATGTCAAGAAAAGTAGAAAACTGATGCCTAAACCGGTAAACCCTAAGCTGTCGTTCTTAAGATGTCGCCTCTGATGTAATTAGCAATATCTCCTAGAGGGGGTGAATAGGAGATTCTGAACACAATTATAAATTTCTTGCGGAATGGATAGAGTTCAGTATATGATTAGGAACAAAAGCAGTATAACAGTGTGCAGGAAATCTAAACACAAGAGTAAGAGTTTAGAGAAGAGGATATTGCACACGATGTTTATAGTGGTTCGGCTTGGATCAAGCCTACGTCCACTCTCCCACGATGACAGCCGATTGGCTGGATTTCACTATGAAGAATCAAGAAGATTACAATCACTCAAGTGTTTTGTTTACTTCTCACACAGATTTTCACAACGAAGGATTTTGAGTACACAGAATACTCTCTCAGATGAAACTCAAATTATTCTTGCACTTTGGATTGTTGTTCGCCCTCTTGCCCTCTAGTCGAACATTATACTTCTTTTATACTCCCCTGCCTCCGAACTAGCCATTGGATTCCAGCCAAGGGATCGCTCTTCAATCCTTGATTGAACGTCATCAATCGTGATTGAATGAGACTGTATCTTCAGAAGATATGTAGACCGTTGGGTAAGATATTGAACCCTTCTGATTCAGTCGCCCATACAACTGAATCTCCAGCTTCCATAAGTGTGATAAGTTTGAGTTGATTCCCGAGGATATTTTCCTTAGAAGATGATATCCTATTTTAGAAAGTCCATTGATTGACAAGAGGGGATATCAGGATAATTGAATATCACTTGCCTTGATCGGAAACCTGCCATACGTGGGTCTTCGTGTTTTGTAAAATGCAGGAACTGATCTTTCTTCAGATTCGTCCAGGAGAAGTTTGATCAGTTGGCATGGAATGGTAATACGGAGATTTGATGTGATCCATCCGTCACTGTTTGGATCGTCAAGAGCACTTCCATCTGACTCTACGTCAAAAGCACTTCCATCTGACCCTTAGTCAGAAGCACTTCCATCTGACCCTTCATCAGAAGCACTTCCATCTGACCCTTCGTCAGTACGACAAAATTGGAATCACTCAACCTGCTGCTTACACATTCTTCTTGCATCACATTACATTAAACAATATCTTTTGAAGGTTTTGTCAGAATCAAAATATAGGAGTATTTCCACAACAATCTCCCCCTTTTTGATGGTGACAAAAACTTCTCCAGTTGTAAATTTAAAGGAAAATTAAACCAGTGATAATTTAATAAAAGTGAGTAGCCATCATATTTGCTCCTGCAGGTAATCATCATTAGAGTTTGAAATATAATGAAAGTGTGCTCATAGGAGAGCATGATCATAGTAAGATTATCCTGCAATAATCCTGTACGAATTGTCCTGCAAAACGGTAGATTAGGTCTTCTCCTCCTTTCCTCTAAATTGAGATATGATATGATTAGAGAAATATGGTTAGAGATAATCTATTTAAACTGCATAAAAATTATTTCAACTTCTCCCCCTTTTTTGTCAACATCGAAAAAGTTTTTGAGATGATAATGCGTTCATGAAGAGGAAAAGAAAAAAAATAGCTGAGTTTTTAAGAAGAGGGATGATCTTCAAGCTCAACATCAGTCTCCCCTCGGGAAGGTCCTGCAAGACTGCTTCTCAGCATCTGAGCATGGTCTCTGACAGCTTGAGGAGAGGGCATGTGTGAAGCTGTTCTGTCCGTTCTGACCAGTGTGTATGTAGGCAGGTTGGCTATCTCATCACGAAACGTTTTCCCATAGACATCAATGGATTTTTCTAGCCTAGTCACCTGACTAGTCAGACCCTGCAGCTTCCTATCTGTCTTCTGTTCAAAAGCCTGCAGTTGCTGAACAAATCTTGTTTCCATTGCAGTCATTGTCTGAATGACAGTATTTTGAAGATTCTCAAAATGCGCGTGAAGGTCCATATGTGGGTGTGGAGGTGTAGGTTCTGAAGTCTACCCATCAGTTTGAGCCTTAGTGAAGGCTTGAGAAGCTAGGACTTCAGTGAGAAAGACATCTGATGTGACAGGCTCAGGCTCTTTCTCCCCCTGAAGTATAGCTCTTTTTTCTTTTTCCTTTGATGGTGGCACGGAGACTATTTCTTCATCAATGTCCATTGGAATGGACTGTGCACTGGATAGCTGATCTTCTCGTGCTATTGCTGAGGCTAGACTTGTAGCACCTTTCTGAATAGTGCGTCTGGTGGAGGAGACAGAGTAGGCGTCAAAGTCATCTTGTTCTTGCTCCTGTGCTTGTGACGCCAATGTTACTAGAACTTGAGCTAGCAATTCCTCATGATCACAGTTGACGATTTGGATGTCATACTCTGTGTCATCTGCAAATCGTGCAACTTGCTCCTCATTCCACATTGTGAGGAATTCTTCCTCAGTCAGATCACAGGGTCATACTCTTGTGGTTGTATTTCTGTTTCATCTCCTTCTTCCTCATCTCCCCCAGCATTACTATTTTCAGACTCACCACCTTCATCTGATCCACCTCGAGATTGGGTAGCTTCAGAATCATATTCCCCTGTTTCTTCTTCACTTGCGTCTGAGTCCCTATTAGCAGGACTTTCTATTTGTTGCCCCTTAACTGCCATGACTTTTCTCTTCTTTGGAGATTTCTGCCTTGACTCTTCCTCAAAGTCCACAATGACTGGTTCATTGTTCTTTGTTCTCCATCCAGCATGAGTCATCTTGAATCCCATCTTTGTTACCATAGTCTCTCCAACAGTCATTAAAGGAATTTCTTGCTCGACAAAGGCACCTAGGCTATCAATCTTGAAATGATTGATTATTTTGAAGATCAACGCCGCATAAGGAAGTTGCCCCTTTGGCTTGAGAGCTGATCTGTACATATGCAGTAGTACAGTGTGAGCAAAAGAAATCCTTTGTCCTGTCAAGATTCCCCATAGAAACTTTGCCTCGTACTTTGAGATATCTGTCTTTGATGCTGCCTTGGGTCTGAGACATTCAATGATCACTTTGTGCATCATGATATGTTTCAGGGGAAAGTCTGTGTAGGCAATGTGTGACTTTGATTCCCTTGAGAAACTCGATTTGCCAGTCAGGAAGCAGGAAGCAGAAAGCTTCACTTGCAGTGATATCTAAGGGTTTGAAATCTCCCTTTCTGGTTCCCATGATTGAAGCCAATTCATCAACAGTCAGAAAATACTACTTTCTTTTGATTGTGAAAGCCAGAGAGTTGAAGTTGACAAACTGAAGATTTGAATAGAAGTAAGCTACCATATCAGGAAAAGTGTAGCCGCTCCTAGTTATAAACTGATCTAGCTTTATCTTTTCTAGATGCTTCCTCAGATTGATGCCATTGCTGTCAAAGTACTTTAACTCAAATACCCTTTGAGGTATAACACCTCTCTGTTTCATTGCTTCAAACCGTTCTTTGTGAGCCTGATTCTGGAACAATGGATCAGGAAAGCTTTTATCCAAATTAAAGCCTATATTTTTCACAAATTCATTGAACAGAATGTCATCATCGTCTTCCACCTTCGCCTTCGTACCGCCAGGTCTAATTGGGGATCGTCTACGTTTCGAACTTTTCTCTGCCACTTTCTCCTTTCCTTTTCTAGAGACAGACGTAGGTTTTTCTACAGCAAGTGGTTCAACGATTTTTCCAGGCAGACTAAGAAACTCCAAAAGTTCGCTCTCACTATCAAAGTGATGAGTTTTCAGCAGTTTTCTAAGTTCGTTTCCAAAATCTCCTGCGTCCTTGATTCTATCATACATTGGCTTAATAGAATGAGCCATAGATTCCTTTATTTCAAAAGCAGACAGAGATAGACCTTTTGTCAGGCGGAGTGCTTCTCGTTGTTCGTTGATTTGGGTATCTGTGAGTTCCGCGCTGCTTGCAGTTGATGCGGAGAACTTCCTCTTGGTCTGAGGCGTCTTCTTCGAGTCAGAGACTGATTTTGGAGCCATTGATGCGTAGAAAGTTTGAAACTTTAAGTGAAAGAGTGTTGCTTTGAGAAGGAAATCGAGAGCGAGAGGTTTTCAACACGGTTTTAGGGTTTTGATTTGAGAGAATTTTGAAAGTAAGAGAACAGAGGTGACGGTTCAGCGTTTTTATAAAAGAGACGGTTATTTTTGGAAACACAAAAGAGAATTTTGATTTAAAAATGAATTCTTAAAAAAAATATTCACGGTCAATGAGGAACTTACCTAAAAGATAGCTTTTAGAGATAACTAACCTTTTGATTTAAGAAAAGTGTGAATTTTTTCTTACGCACCTTTTTGGCGTCCCTTCTGATGCTCCTTCTGATGCTCCTTCTGACGCTCCTTTTGATGCTTCTTCTGACTCTTCTTCTAACTCTCCTTCTGACTCTCCTTCTGACGCTCCTTCTGACTTTCCTTCTGATGCTCCTTCTGACGCTCCTTCTGATGCTCTTTCTGATGCTCTTTCTGACTTTCCTTCTGATGCTCTTTCTGACTTTCCTTCTGACGTACCCTGTTCTAAGGTATACTTAAGAAGGAAGGTTAATAATAGATAATTCATTTCTGATAAAATTGAAACTCTGTTTATCAAGTGGTTTAGTAAAAATATCTGCAAGTTGATTTTTCGTGTCAATGTATGAAATGTTAACATCATTGTTTTGAACATGATCACATATGAAGTGATGCTTGATCTCAATATGCTTTGTTCTTGAGTGAAGTACAGGATTCTTTGTGAGATTTATGGCACTTGTGTTGTCACATAGGATTTCCACAGTTGATTCTTCAACACCATAGTCCTTGAGCTGCTGTTTTAGCCAAAGTATTTGAGTGCAGCAGCTTCCAAGAGATACGTATTCTGCTTCAGCTGTACTGAGTGCCACTTGTCGCGACCCGTCCGGAAGCGGACACGGCTAATGGATTACCGATCGCGGATCTTGGATCGGCGCGAGCCCTCCCAGGCCCATACCAAATCGCGACGGGAGTATTTTTTAAAGGATTCGACGATAAGAGTCGATCACTTTCGACCTTCAGTGTGGTCGTGGTGGCATGTGCAAATTGTGCATGCATTTGGAGTCGCCACCGGTCTTTCTTGGAGGGTAGACCGGAAACCTTACTGATCGATTGGGAGAGATCGATCAGTTCTGCAGAACCAGAGATTTTGGGTTCGGGGACTTGGTTACGTCGGTGTCATTACCAACGCCCTTCCGGTACCTAACGCGAGTGATTTTCCTGGCTAAGAGTTCATGCGGGTGCAATCTTAGGTGAGGTAGGCTTGATTCAGGGTTCATGCAGATTGGATGACTATTCCTATCAATCACAATCAATTTAAATGAAAGCGCAAACAAGTGCATAAATAAATCTCAGCGATGCACATCAATTCGAGTCAATGGCTTCCCAGCATAGCCATAAAGGCTTAGGAAAGGTGTGATTTCGGACCGGGGTAAAATGGGAAGAATTGGAGGCGATTTAGCCCGAAAGGCAAAATCGTCAATTTCTGGAAGATTGGGACGCCGAATTACCCAAAATATTCCATGGCCAGTTGATTGTGGCCATTTCCCATTTTGAGAATTCTTTGGAATTTCTTGATTTTTCTTTAATTTTTGGGAGACGATTCGCCCAAAGGGCGAAATCATCATTTTAAGAAGAGTTGGGTTCAAAACACCTGGGATGAGACTTGGCCAGTTGTTTATAGCCATTTCCTATTTTTTGGGATTTTCCTGAATTTTTTTTAGAATTTTTTGGAAGACGTTTGCCGGAAGGGCAAAACCGTCATTTTGGAAAAGATCGGGGGTCGAAAGACCCGGAACAGGTCATGGCCAGTTGAATGTGGCCATTTCCTATTTTCTGGAATTTTTTAGAATTTTTCTGAATTTTCCGAATTTTTTTGAATTTTTTTATGATTTTCTATTTTTTTTATTGATTTTTGAATTTTTTATTACTTTTTTTTTATTTTCAATTTTTTATAATTTAAAAATATTTTTCGGGCTGGGTCAGACCGGGCCCGCGCCTCGCGGGCGCCCGGCCCGACCCTACGGGTCGAAACCGGCCTAAAACGACGCCGTTTTGATTTTTTGAAGGTTTTTCTATTTTTTTATCATTTTTTTAATTCATCAGAAAATCCACGGATCGGACGGCTCTTATTGCGCCACGTGGCCTCTTCTGATGCGTCTGATCTTGGACAAGATCGGACGCTCCACGAAGTGCCACTTGGCCGAATTTTAACCATCCGATTGATTTTATTTTTATTTTCCGAAAATCATTTATTAATTGCCAAAAACCTAGGATCGCGACACGTGTCACGATCAGGACCGTCGATCCCATAGTCCGGCCGTGGTCCCTACCCTGCTGATGTGGCTGCCGACGTGGCACGGCACGTCAGCAGTTGACCGTTGACCGCCGGCGACTTCGCCGGAGAAGACGATGAACAGTGAAATTTCCGGCGAAGTCGCCGGAAATCTCGCCGGCGAAACGCGGATCGACCCCAAAACTCTATATTTTTCGCCCGTTCCTTCGGCGTTCGACTCCCCATCGGCCCAGCATCAATATTAGACAAAAACATGGCCGATTCAACGTCGGGAATTGACCGAGCCGGACCTCCACAGAAACGGCGCCGGCGAGGCCATTCGCGGAAAATTTTCCCTTGTTTAAACTCGGTTTCGTTCGTTCAAATAGCATCTAAAGTGGGTTTAAGGACTTACCTGAAGTCCCTTGCTGGTCGGCGACCTTACGAACCTCCTCGTCGAAGTCCCGGTCCGAGCACGGCCGGCGAAACTCCGAGCCCCATTTTCATTGCGTTTTAATGCAAAACAAAGGTCGCAACAAGCTTAGAGTCGGTGAGGGAACAATTTTTAGACTATATTCGCACGAAATGAGGCCGGGGGAGCTACGGCCGAGACTCGAGAAATACGAAGCCCATTCGGGCATTTCGTCGACCACATGGCGTACACATGAAAAATGGAGGTCGGGGAGGAAAACCGACCTGTTCGTGGCTTGTCGACGGTGGCCGGAGCTTCAGTGATGGTTGGTGTGTCGCCTTGGAGGACGGGGATCGTCGACTTCCTCCCCGTTTCCGCTCGGACTCTCCTCTACCTCTCTCACCCTCTTGGCCGAATTCCCTCTCTCTTTTCTCTTTCTTTTTTTTTTTATATGGCCGACCGGCCATTTTAGTGGCCGACCGGCCGGCTGTCACCCTCCACTCCGCGAGGGCCGCTCGACTTTTGGTCCCCCACCGAGCTTGCCCGGGCTTTTTTTAATCAAAAGAGCTGCCCCCACGTCCCCTGTTTTTCTGCTCATGCCTCACTGTCCGTGGGTCTGCAAAGTTGCAGACCCAGTCGGACCGGGTCGGGTCGGGTCTGACCCGATCGGCCCGGTTCGACCAATTCGTTCAAATTGAGCCCCGATTCGACCTATTTTTATGAAATTGATGGCATAATCGGATTCCTTGACACATTTTCTATCACATATGGGTATTTTCGTGAATCCATTGATTGAAATTTTATGAAAACCTCAAATTGTCCCTAGGATCCGAAAATGATTTTCTCCAAATCGAGGGCCTAAACGATCGAATTAGTCAGAATTGAGGCCACCAATGGATTCCTCATGATGAAAACTATAGGGTAGAGGTGTTCAATTTTGATGGGTGTGCCCGTGTGAAATTTAATTTCAAAAATTGCGAAACCGGGGATTGAATTGAAAGATTTTTATGCAATTAAGCCCTTTTGGCTAAAATTGGTCAAATTGGAGGGCAAATTGACCCAATTTCACTTCAAGACTTTAGGATCCAATGTCATAACTTATAAAAAGTGAGAATTAAAAATTAAAAGACTCGAAAAGGATTTTTCAGGCCCGTTTCGGTTTTAGGTTTGTGAAGGAACCCCATGAATCGAGCCAATTTTCCCTGATAAAAAGTGAACATATTAAAGAGGGAATGAAAATAAAATTTCTGAATATTTTTTTGTAATTTTCTGACCACGGATGGTATTTTTTCTGATTTTTTGGGTATTTTAATAATTAAATAAATTCCAAAAATATTAAAAAATACCAAAAAATATTTTTTTGTTCAAAATTGGTTCCTAAGGCCAGGCCAAGGCTTCAAAAGTTGATTTTGTGATTTTATGACCTTTTTGATATTTTTAATTAATTTTAAAGAATAAAAATCACAATAATACATTGTCAAAAATCAGGTGTCAACAGCTGCCCCTCTTTGAGAGGAATCTCGTTAGAGGTTTTTCTCAAAGATAAGACGGCACCTGATTCCTAACCGACTCAACTGGGAAAAGGCAATACTATGACATTCGGATCCTTAAGGCTCTTGATAAAAGCTCAAATTAATCTCCG
The DNA here is from genome assembly GCA_021437785.1 of Rhodomyrtus psidioides. NCBI lineage: Eukaryota > Viridiplantae > Streptophyta > Magnoliopsida > Myrtales > Myrtaceae > Rhodomyrtus > Rhodomyrtus psidioides. Next base: position 9,764,289 of record JAILYB010000007.1, on the reverse strand, counting down.
GTTTGCTCTAACAATTTGAACATGGGCCGGAGTGAGAGAGGCTTACCTGAAGCTCACCTGTCAGATGCTGCCGGTTGCGACGACTTTCAAGAAGATACCTAGGACTTGTTCAGAATATCCTATGGAGATTAAGCTCTGACCTGTATGGTAGGTCATACCATTAGAGGATTCCTAACTGGTAGGAACCTAAGGAAGGCGCATCCCATGCTTTGGGATTTGCCAAGGATTTTGATCCGTATGGTGGATCAGACCTTTGTGTCGATGCTTATGGCGGTATTTACCAATGAGTTGACCCTTATGGCGGTATCTACCGTTGAGTTTAGTTTGATCCTTATGGCAGTTTCTACCAATTAGCTGACCCTTATGGCGGTTTCTACCATGAGTTGACCCTTCAGGCGGTTTCTACCTTGAGTTGACCCTTCAGGTCGTTTCTACCTTGGTTTGACCCTTCAGGCGGTTTCTACCTTGGTTTGACCCTTCAGGCGGTTTCTCCTTGGTTTGACCCTTCAGGCGGTTTCTACCTTGAATTGACCCTTCAGGCGGTTTCTACCTTTAGTTGACCCTTCAGGCGGTATCTACCTTTAGTTGACCCTTCAGGCGGTATCTACCTTGATTTGACCCTTCAGGCGGTATCTACCTTTGATTGACCCTTCAGGCGGTTTCTACCTTTGAGTTGACCCTTCAGGCGGTTTCTACCAAGGTTTTGTTTTGAAAAGGGGTCTCACGACGAGGGTTCTCCACGTCCGATGAGACTGCTTGATTTTTTAAAAAGGGGTCTCTGTTGACACCTGATTTTTTATCAGTCTTTCATAGTTTATTTTTTAAAAATTCATAAAAAAATATATAAAAAGTTAAAAAATTAAAAAATCATCTTTGGTAGCCTTGACCAAGCTAAAGGAACCATTTTTGACAAAAAAATAATTTTTCAATTTTTTAATATTTTCCAAAAATAGAAAAATACATGAAAAATGAAGAAAAATAGCATTCGATGTCGTAAAAATATAGAAAAATAGTCAATATTTTTATTTTAATTTTCTTTTCATTTTGAACTCATAAATAGTCAAAATTCAAGTTCAATTGCATGTGTTTCTTCACGACGCATAGAGTTGAATTTGGCAAAAAAAAATATCATTCGAGTCTTTTAATTTGTAAATTTCTACATCTTTTTTAGTCTTGATGTCCAATTAGATCGACCACCATCTACAATAAATGCCCCTTGCTGAATATTTTCGTTTTTGTTTCACATGATTTCATGGTGTAAAACGCCGAGTGGATCCCCAAATATAATCGGGTCGGCATGAGCTCGATAGCTCGTCCAAGACCAAACCAGGGCACGGCGAACCCCATGTGAGTACTCTCGAATTCCTGCGATGCTTCCTAATGCTTTTCTTAGGTTAGATCGAGTGTAGAACGGCTAGGACAGCTAAATCATTCTTGAGCTGTAATTGATAAATAGGGCATTACTAGGAATGCCATGTGATTTATTTGCATATCTAGATTCCTTGAGTTGCGCATTTTATTACTGATTGTGATTGCTAGGATAATCACTCCTATCTGCATGAATTTCTAGATTTATGGTTCATACCTTACTCATCCACATGAATCTCAGGCTAGAAAATTCAGTCAACTTAGGTGCCGAAAGGGCGTCAACTCTGACGATTGGCGTAACTAAGTCCCCGAAACCATTTCTCTGGTTCTCGCAGAATTGAATAGAAACTCCCAACTATTCGATTGGGTGGTCCAATCATACCCTAAAAAAATGATTGGTGGCGACTCCATGGCATGCACACTTAGCACATGTCACTAGACCACACTGAAAGTCGATCACGCATACCTCTGTTGCGATTTGGGTAATGGGCCTTGGGAGAGGCCCGCGTCCGACCAGACAGGACGACCCATTAGCCCTCTAGAGCCCGACAACCGCAAGAGGGTCGCGACAGACTGGCGACTCTGCTGGGGACTGGTTCTTAACCATTTAGTGGACTTGAGCCGATTAAAAAGTTGATTGATTCTTCTAACCTAATTTTATGCAGATGCTCTCGAAAGTGAGGTGTATATGCTAACGAATGTGTTAGATGTTTTTATAGACGGGAGAAATAAGGGGTGAAGTGCTTGTTAACTTTGTTTTATGCAGGCATGAGTTTTGGATGTATGATTGTGTGGATGTTTATATTGAAGCGGTGATTGTTAAATAAAATGCATGTCTATTGCTTTAGCACGACACAATGAATACACACAATTGCGCCTAAAACCCCAGGCGCCCTCTTTAGGAACACAATAGAAGGAATTGAAAATGGAATCTCCGTGAGGAAAAACATGGGGTAATCCACTTTTCAATTCCGCTCACTTCGAACTATGGATTGAGTCCCAATGCAACGATAGTTGTGCAATGGAATCGGCTCTTCCCAGAATTCGAGGCGAGAACCTTGGCTTTAGGTACCAAGCCCTATCTTTTGATTTTTAGGAGTTTTCCCTCACTTGTCTCATGCGTTTGTCTATGGAAGGTTAGTATACCTAACACTGCAAAAAATACAGAGAAGCTTGATTTTCTCTTAAGTTTGGTTGGTAAGACTTTTCTATCCCTCGAACTTGTTACAGCTCTTAATCATTATATTCATTGCATAATTCCGGTGATTGGATTAAATGCCATTTTGAGGATAGATATGAGTGTTTTCCTCCCAATGTTCTTGATGGAAGATGAAGATGGTGTCATCCCATTACGAGCGCCAAGTGGACAAGAAGAGCCTACTATGGACATCATTGAGGTATCATCTAATGAAGATGACGATTTGGAATAGGTGATCCTGAAGTCACGTCTCAAAGATCGAAACTGGGGCATCTCTAAGTATTAAGATCACATTCCTTTGTTTTATTTTTCATTTCTAGCCTTCTTGTATAGGATTTATTTTGCTAAGATCCTCTCTATCTGATCCCTTAGATTGATTGTATTAGGGATCTATTTGTGTTTATATACATTCAGATTGAAATTTGTTGTATTTCTATTGACTTGTCATTGGAATGTGATAGTGGCATTTCTTCTAATCACTCGAATACTCCAAAATCAATTTTATAATTCCTTTGGATGAAATTGAAATTGGAAGTCTTATACAACCTTTTGGCCGTATAGGGCAATACAATCCCAATTTCGCCAGAAGGAACTATAAACTTGAATTGGTTCATGCATGTTTTGCATCATTGGTAATCCACAATAATTGATCAAGAGTATTCGTGTTTTTCAAATTTAATGAAAAGATAGATATCCAAATTACTCTCGTTCTTAGCAAACAGCTTTAATTTGGATACCGTATCTTCAATTGAATTTAAAACACATCGTAATTGTGTACTTTTGAACATTCCATTGATTTTCTTGGAATTGATCAAAGGCGATTATCGTGAATTACATTCCTTTCAATGATATGCTTTCCTTTGAGGAATATTGATAAAAGCTTTTGCACAAGGCCAAAACCCTTGTAAAAGCTTTTATCCCTATTAATCATAAGTAAGCATAAAATTGAAAGGATTTATGCTTTATTTTTCAAATTCTTTCTTCTGATTCTGCCTTTTCATTTGAAACAGGTTAAAAACAAGTAGAGAAGAGAAGTCTTTTTGTGGATAATCGCGGTGGGAGGTTCCTTTATCCGATCATAAGCAAGATTAAAAAATCAAGATGTACACGCTCGAATCATCAATGTCAAAGCGCAGCTTGCCTAGGTTGAGAGTGGTCAGGTGTTCGAGAAAGTCAGCCATACAGAAGTTGAGACACACACATTAGAGCTTTCATTCATTTCGCTCAATCGAGGGACCTTAAAAGCAGATCATACAAATCATCGGGGTGGAAACATAAAACCGCAATGAGCCCTAATTAGCATCACAAAGGAACCTAGTTGGCCCTCCATATTATTGATGCTTTGCTTATACTCACCACCTTGAGACTCGAGATCTGCAAGCTTAAGAAGAAGGCGTTTACATTCCCCTTTAAGATCGGCAACCTTGGTCCCGTGATCTTCGGCGGCTATTTCCAGGTCCCGAACTAGTCCTCTCCCATGGGCTATATCCGCGGTAATGCTGTCAAGCCTTTCTTCCTGCCACTCACATTGAAACTTCAACACGACATTACGACGGTCGTGCTCATAGGTGGTCAGGGATAAGGCCAAGCGCTCCACCAAATTTCCCCTCTCGCGAAGCAACATCGAGACTCGCTTGTTGGCGAACTCAACAGCCTTTCTATGACTATCGGCCACAAGGTTGGCCAACACCAAGCAGTTGGACCGATCCTCATAGCGAGCTCGCAAAACGTGAGCCACGGTAGCTTTTCGATGAGCGACACGGTAAGTCTCTAAAAAGTTTATAAAGAGGGTTGGGAAGATTCTATATTCCCTCTCTAAATTAGTGCCCTCGATGGAGGTGGTGTCTATTTCCACGAGCAAAATACGGATTTCATCTTCAGTTTCTGGGTGATCGGCTATATGAGCATAGCCTCGACCGAGGAGGTTATAGAGTTTTTCCCACTGGGCCAAAATTTCGGCTGAGAAAGCGCGAATAGGAGAGGAGGTCATTTTCGTTGGAGTGAGGGAGAAGAAGATGAGTGTGGTAGAGTGATTAAAATACGAAAAGGCAATTATGTAAGAGTGTTAATCTTCTCTGCATTAACTCCTCCTTTTATAGCAACTCGAGAATGAAGAAAGACACAGCAATAATGCTCGTGGAGCCAAGTTAATTGGGTAAAGCAATGGTGGCTCTTTCGGTGAACCATCAGATTTGTCCCAGTCCGCGATTTCAGGCTTGATAAACCTAAAAAAGTTGTAAAAAGATATGTCGGTGTCACCATATTAAAATTGAGCGGGAGTTAAGCGCAACTATCGAAAAAAGTTGCGAAAGGATTTGGCAGTCCCATCATATTAAAAAACTGAGCGGGAGGCGAGCGTAGTTCCACCTTTTTGAAAATAAGTGGGAGACAGACATGGATATCGAGAAAAGGAAATCGATTTGGTGTCCCTCCACGTTGAAAAGAAGAAAGAAGACGACAAAGCGGGAAATACGAAATCTTGGGAGCAACGCTTGCCTGATGATCTTCATCCATGTTTAAAGAACGTTTCATGGGCATACAGAACCACTCAAAAGAAAATTTAGAGAGAGTGAGCATACATGAGAGAGTAGAGAACCCTGAGTGAGCAAAAATTGATCGAACATTTTTCGATCCAACATGTTTGAGAGTTACCATCAGTTGCTAGAGGCGACTGATTCAAAAATCTCAGAAAATGAACTACTGAGAGATCTCGAAGATTCTAGGATGGCGTCTGGTACCAGAACCACAGAACCCAACCCTTTCGGCAACGAAGTTCAGGATCTCAGCAGCGACGACAACAGCAGCAGCGATGGTCAATCCCGGAAAAGGAAACGTCGCCAGTGCCACACTCAGAATGAAATCCAAGAGCTTGAAGCTTTCTTTAGTGAATGCCCTCTCCCGAACATGAAACAAAGAAATGAATTGGGCCAGAAGCTAGGGATGAAACCTTTGAGGGTCAAGTTTTGGTTTCAAAATAAGCGAGCCAAATTGAGGGCTCAACACAGACGTCAAGAACTTGCGATTCTAAAGGAGGAAAACGAAAAGCTTCGAGCGGAGAACATGAGGTATAAGAAAGCTCCCAGCACTATCGCTTGCCTTAATTGCGGTGGCCCTATCACTCTCGGCGAAATGTTCCTTGATAAGCCTTATATGAGGATTGAAAATGCTCATTCACCACCCCACTCCCTCGAACCATCTTCGATACAATCAGATTTTGTTGGAGATATGCATGAACAAATCAATTCTACGAAGTCAATACCGATGCCTTCTAAAGGATGTGATATGCATCACCATGATTGGAGTTTCCTTAACGATGAGCTTACTATCACGACCGACCAATCCAAAGCTGATGAATTCCCTCCACAATAATTTCCGGCTCGATCAAATCCTACTGGAAATAGGCCAGAGAGCAATAGCCAAGTTGTCAACACTGTTCCGGGTCGCAAGAAGATGAGGGTCAATTGGTCCCCCGAGCTTCATCTCAAGTTCCTTAGTGCGGTTCAGCAACTAGGGATCAACTCAGCATATCCAACGCGCATACTTGAGATCATGAACATACCAGGACTCACTAAATATGGAGTCGCGAGTCACCTCAAGAGCTACAGAAGGGCGCTAAGACAGCGCCACACAGCACTGAACCTGAAAGAACTCAACTTGTGCCTAAACACTAGGCATGGCTATAACTACAATGCCCCTGAAGTAAGAAATACCCTGCCGAATCTAGGCACCGACCAAGCTGGTAGCAGCACCATCGACTACTTGGGCGCTAATCAGAATATTCCCCCGAATCATCTCAGCACCCCTCAAGAGTATATGCCTCAAGTGCAGCAGGTACGAACTCCTTGGTTTGAGCAGCAACTTTTCGCTAGTGCTCTTCCTATCCCCGATCAACATATTGCGCCTAGTGTTCAAAGATCTGCCCGGCTTGGGCATATGATTTCGGAAGATCAAGCGGGCGGATGCTCTGAGGATTTTTGTTTCTTCCATTCCCAAATGGAAGGTGCTTTTGATAGTGAACCGATCAATCATCCTCTTATAATCTCGAGCAACGACGAAGGTTCTAGCTCGAAGAATCAGATCGCTCACAACAGAAACAGGAATCCTTCAACGCCAAGCGATGATGGTCAACCCGAATATCAGTTGCTCGAAGAATCAAAAGATTTCCTTGATGAGGAGCTCCATATCTGGATCGATCAGTTTAAAACTGATGGGCTCATGAAGTTATGATCCAAAATGACGATTATATGTCTGATTCATGGTGTAACTGGCTGATCACCGAGAATCCTCAAGGGAACTAGGCACATGTGACTGGATGTATCATTAATCTTTCTGTCATAAAGTCTTCCATGCAAGATAATCTTCCTTAATGCCTAGAGTTAATCTGGGGCAGCGATCAGTACTACCTGCGAGCATCATCATGCTTGAGTGCGACAATCCCTTGTTAGATTAGAGTCGAGGCGAATCAATTGAACGCCACGAAGAAAAACATTTAAAGGCTTCACATAGGAAAATGCGAGCAAAAGCCCGAGCGAGCTCAAAGACGGTTAGCTCTGTATCGTTCTAAGGGACCTTTAGTCGTTATGAACTCTAAATTGAGCTTGTTTCATTCTCGATGGGGGTCGCTAACTGCTTCAAGAATTTTATAACAAAAAACGAACCAGTTAGGGACGCCAATAGTGCTGTGTCCTGGTAGTCAGTGAAATGGAAGTGGTACGAAACGTCAGGAGTTCGATCTCGGGATTGAAAAATCATTTTATCAGTTGGTCTATCACCCGATGAAGTTCAAAGAGATTCGACGCAGATGACTATAGAACTTGGGGCAATTCAAAAATCATCGATTCATTTTCATCAAGCGGCGAAGTTGGTATTGTAAAATGTGAAGCATGCAAATGACAAATCCGAAGCAGAAGGAGATGAATCATGATTCGCTTATCCAAGGTCGGGATTTCAACCTTCGACTAAAGCCAAATCTAGGATGAGTTTTTGATCTTGCCCACTCGACAAAACCCATCTCCACTGAAAATGGGGGCAAACCATTCCTACATCCGGAAAGCATGTCGAAGCCGAAGACATCAAATTCATCGTTTAATCCGTGGGGCAAGTCCCTGAAGCGATAGTTATCATCCGCAGAGCGTAATGGAATCCATTCTTTCAATGTAAAACGCATTTGGCCGCGGAGCCACCCATTTGGTAAAAAGAACGTATCGTTCCTAAATGATTTTCAATCAGATGCGGGGATAATGTTCTCTCATTTTCCTCTCAGGTGATGAATAGAGACGAGGCACCCAAGAAGCCATGCATTCAAATAACAAAACAGCGCATGAAACACGCCCAAAAAGATGAATGAATCTCCTCCGACGTAAATCCTTGAGGTGGATTCGTTGCCCAACCAGACGAAGAAATCATGGCCACAAGCTTGAGGGCCGGCTTCTGCAATCCCCACATTGGCATGCAGAATGGAATTCAAATCAAGAGTAAAGTAGTATCGTCCCAATTTGTTTTGAATTTGGAAACCCAAAATAATGCTTAATATTTATCCTTGGCAGGAGCTCGCCATCAGGGCAGACATTGCAGATTTTCACAACCCTTGTACACTCGTTGGAGCATATGACGAAGGGTAAGATGTATCATTCCAATTTTTGCAAAGTTTTAGAATATACAATGACATATCCCTTTTATATCTCCAGGATCTCCAGCCTCGATGGGCAGGTAAGTATCCATTTTCCCAATTCATTGGAGATTAAAAACTTTCAGAATTAATTCGATTCTCACATCTAAAAAGACATAGAATTCTTACTTCATTGACATTCATGTTTTAAAACAAGAGATTGTCTGAACATGAATTACACATATATGGTGCATCACAAAATCCCTTTGAAGGATAAATCTTGATGAAATGAAATGAATTTTTCCAACAAGAGTCGTTTGAACTGTTCAAAAGGGTATTTTCTCATAAGAGAAGCGAGCCTAATCCAAACACGTCCCATACACACTTGAGAGATGAGAAGATTGGAAATGATTGAGAAACCTTAACCTATGGAGATAAGGGTCATTCGCAACGATTACATGGATCGAGATGACAGAGGCATTTATTTCTTCATTCCAAACACTACAGATGCCCATTGAGAACCCCATTGAACGGCGATTTTTATTCTCAACCCTGTCAAGAACCACCCTACATTGGGGCAAATGAAGGTTAGTCCAACAGTATCAGAAAGTAAATGGTTAGAAATTTTCTTGCTCGGACTAACATAAATCTTTGTGTGTTGTTTATATGATAATCCAAGTGTTATAGGATGACGAGAATAATTCATTTCTCTATCCTACACACTGTTATCCATTGCACGACCATGTTGAGCTAGCAAATTCATTTCATCAACCTATTGGTGATCATTGCATATTCCAAAGCAAAGGCAACATCACTCTAGGAACGGAAGCATGCCAAAGTTTAAGTTGCATATCTAGCATGATTGCTGAAAATCCTAGCTCCAAAAGAAAAGAAAAAACGGGATTAAAAAAAGGGGGAAAAGAAAAATCCCTAGACATCAAGAAAAAGCAAAGTGCCTGGTAAAAAGCAAGGCCGATGTCCATTCAAAATATCCGCAGTAAAGTCTAGAGAGATGATGAAAAGACCCTCCAAAGGAGTCAGATCAAGATGACTACTCCCCAAATGATGTCGTGCTCAAATAGCAAACACACAAACAGACGGTCTCTTAATGCAACAAGAGACGCTTTTAAACATCCTTGTGCGCTCTAAAAGAGGAGTGTACACTTCAAGAAATGGAGATGTTCTTCGAAGGACATGTGGCAAATTTGCAATGATCACCAATGTCAAACCCTTCAAAATTTCTAGGCAAAAAACAAGCCTTTTTCAGTCCCCAATCCTTCCAATGTTACAATCCTGAAGCAGTCTTCTCTGACTAAAACACTTGGGTTAATGTATAACTTAGCTCAAAGAAGTACGAGCAAGACTATTTCTTTCTCATTTTGCAGGGTTCTTGACTTGTAAACCCGGAGCAGATAGTGAAAAATTTCGTTCAACGGCCTTGACTCAAAAGTGAGTCCCCATTGGAAACCGATATCCAAGCCTAACACTACGGTCCCGTGAAAGACCTCCTGATTGATCGAAATGTATGCGTTGCGAATGATCCTGAAACCCAGGCACAGGTCGGTAGGAAATTGAGCACTTTCCCTATTAAAGATCATTATCACAGAGAAGTGAGGAGCCTTCTTGGATGAGAAATACTCCAATGGATGTTTTGAGCAAACTCTTTTTGAAATTTTCAAATTGTTTGATCTAGAGTTTCCGTGCAAGCAATTTATGATCACATCTGTATGTGGCAGGAATGTTTTGGATAACCTCCAACAATCAAAATGCACATTTCATGACTAAAACTTAAGTCGTAGAATTTTGTCAGTTAGACAATTATTGTCTTCCCAAAGATTACTAACATCTTCTTGGCGAGGAAAATTTTTTCAGGTCTAAGCTTTCTGCAGGACTTTTGGCCACCCTAAAGACTAGGTGCGTCATCCTTAAGTGAGGCCTTTTAGTAGGCAAATCTTTTCTAAGACCGATCCACAGAATGATCGAGTCTCCGACTAGCCCTGAAGAGCGGGTACGTCATCCTTTGATTCATATCAATTTGGAATTTCATAAATGGTAGAAACCGCCTGAAGGGTCAACTCAATGGTAGAAACCGCCTGAAGGGTCAATCAATGGTAGAAACCGCCTGAAGGGTCAGCACAATGGTAGAAACCGCCTGAAGGGTCAACACAATAGTAGAAACCGCCTGAAGGGTCAATGTATGGTAGAAACCGCCTGAAGGGTCAATCAATGGTAGAAACCGCCTGAAGGGTCAACATAATGGTAGAAACCACCTGAAGGGTTAATGTATGGTAGAAACCGCCTGAAGGGTCAACCAATGGTAGAAACCGCCTGAAGGGTCAATGTATGGTAGAAACTGCCTAAAGGGTCAACCAATGGTAGAAACCGCCTGAAGGGTCAACTCAATGGTAGAAACCGCATGAAGGGTCAATGAATGGTAGAAACCGCCTGAAGGGTCAAAGGACTGGTAGAGACCGCCTGAAGGATCAACCCAATGGTCCGATCCACCATACGGATCAAAACCTTGATGAATCCCGAACGCGGGAGGAGTCGTTTTCCCTAATAAGCCTTACATTAGGCAAGCCATTTCTAGTTTAGTCCACCACACGGATCAAAACCCTTGGCAAATTCCCAAATGTGGGATGCGTCTTCCTTAGGTTCCTATCAGTTAGGAATCCCATTATGGTTTGACCTACCTTACAGGTCAGAGCTTAACATCCCTATGACACTCCGATGACGAGTCCTTAGGAATCTACTTGAACCCATCAGACACAGCAAATGCCGCAAGCGTTCGGCAGGTAAGGGGCAGGGAAGTCTATCTACTCCTTAACTTTCTTACATCATATCAGGGAATTGAATGAGCACATCTCTTTTTAAGGAAAAGCACACATTGATGGGCATGAAAATTGGATGTCATGATTTCTTTTCTTTTCTTTTCTTTTCCCAGTCGAGTCGATCGGAACACAGGTGACACCTTGTCTTTGAGAGAAACCTCTGACGAAATTCCTCTCAAAGAGGGGCAGCTGTTGACACCTGATTTTTTATCAGTCTTTCATAGTTTATTTTTTAAAAATTCATAAAACAATATATAAAAAGTTAAAAAATTAAAAAATCATCTTTGGTAGCCTTGACCAAGCTAAAGGAACCATTTTTGACAAAAAAATAATTTTTCAATTTTTTAATATTTTCCAAAAATAGAAAAATACATGAAAAATGAAGAAAAATAGCATTCGATGTCGTAAAAATATAGAAAAATAGTCAATATTTTTATTTTAATTTTCTTTTCATTTTGAACTCATAAATAGTCAAAATTCAAGTTCAATTGCATGTGTTTCTTCACGACGCATAGAGTTGAATTTGGCAAAAAAAATATCATTCGAGTCTTTTAATTTGTAAATTTCTACATCTTTTTTAGTCTTGATGTCCAATTAGATCGACCACCATCTACAATAAATGCCCCTTGCTGAATATTTTCGTTTTTGTTTCACATGATTTCATGGTGTAAAACGCCGAGTGGATCCCCAAATATAATCGGGTCGGCATGAGCTCGATAGCTCGTCCAAGACCAAACCAGGGCACGGCGAACCCCATGTGAGTACTCTCGAATTCCTGCGATGCTTCCTAATGCTTTTCTTAGGTTAGATCGAGTGTAGAACGGCTAGGACAGCTAAATCATTCTTGAGCTGTAATTGATAAATAGGGCATTACTAGGAATGCCATGTGATTTATTTGCATATCTAGATTCCTTGAGTTGCGCATTTTATTACTGATTGTGATTGCTAGGATAATCACTCCTATCTGCATGAATTTCTAGATTTATGGTTCATACCTTACTCATCCACATGAATCTCAGGCTAGAAAATTCAGTCAACTTAGGTGCCGAAAGGGCGTCAACTCTGACGGTTGGCGTAACTAAGTCCCCGAAACCATTTCTCTGGTTCTCGCAGAATTGAATAGAAACTCCCAACTATTCGATTGGGTGGTCCAATCATACCCTAAAAAAATGATTGGTGGCGACTCCATGGCATGCACACTTAGCACATGTCACTAGACCACACTGAAAGTCGATCACGCATACCTCTGTTGCGATTTGGGTAATGGGCCTTGGGAGAGGCCCGCGTCCGACCAGACAAGACGGCCCATTATTCCTCGAGAGCCCGACAACCGTAAGAGGGTCGCGACAGTCTCATGACGAGGGTTCTCCACGTCCAATGAGACTGTCTGATTTTTTACAAAGGGATCTCATGACGAGGGTTCTCCACGTCCGATGAGACTGCCTAAATTTTGAAAATGGGTCTCATGACGAGGGTTCTCCACGTCCAATGAGACTGCTTGCTGACTTCTTTTGAAAAAGGGTTCTATCCTCACCCCTTCTTTTGAAAGATCCCGAAATTTGTCGAGAATTCAGTTTTGAAGCAGTGAAAGGTTTTATCTTGACAAAGCTTCACTTGGCTCTGTTGAGGCGACATTCTGGGAGCTGGATTCTCCAGGTATCCTGCATAAGTTTGAGCCTGAAAGATTTTTCTTCACCAACAAAACATTAGTAATCTTTGGGAAGACCACGGCTGTCCATTTGACAAAAACCGTATGACTTAAGTTTTAATCATGAGATGTACATTTTGATGCTGGAGGTTATCCAAAACATTCCTGCAACATACAAATGCGATCACAAATTCCTTGCGCGGCAAATCTGGATCAAACAATTTGAAATTTCCAAAAAGAGTTTGTTCAAAACATCTATTGGAGAATTTCTCATCAAGAGGGCTCCTCACCGCTATGTGATAATGGTCTTTTGTAAGAAATGCGCTCAATTTGAACATGGGCCGGAGTGAGAGAGGCTTACCTGAAGCTCACCTGTCAGATGCTGCCGGTTGCGACGACTTTCAAGAAGATACCTAGGACTCGTTCAGAATATCCTAGGGAGATTAAGCTCTGACCTGTATGGTAGGTCATACCATTAGGGGATTCCTAACTGGTAGGAACCTAAGGAAGGCGCATCCCATGCTTTGGGATTTGCCAAGGATTTTGATCCGTATGGTGGATCTGACCTTTGTGTCGATGCTTATGGCGGTATTTACCAATGAGTTGACCCTTATGGCGGTATCTACCGTTGAGTTTAGTTTGATCCTTATGGCGGTTTCTACCAATGAGCTGACCCTTATGGCGGTTTCTACCATGAGTTGACCCTTCAGGCGGTTTCTACCTTGAGTTGACCCTTCAGGTCGTTTCTACCTTGGTTTGACCCTTCAGGCGGTTTCTACCTTGGTTTGACCCTTCAGGCGGTTTCTACCTTGGTTTGACCCTTCAGGCGGTTTCTACCTTTAGTTGACCCTTCAGGCGGTATCTACCTTTAGTTGACCCTTCAGGCGGTATCTACCTTGATTTGACCCTTCAGGCGGTATCTACCTTTGATTGACCCTTCAGGCGGTTTCTACCTTTGAGTTGACCCTTCAGGCGGTTTCTACCAAGGTTTTGTTTTGAAAAGGGGTCTCACGACGAGGGTTCTCCACGTCCGATGAGACTGCTTGATTTTTTAAAAAGGGGTCTCATGACGAGGGTTCTCCACGTCCGATGAGACTGTCTGATTTTTTACAAAGGGATCTCATGACGAGGGTTCTCCACGTCCGATGAGACTGCCTAAATTTTGAAAAGGGGTCTCATGACGAGGGTTCTCCACGTCCAATGAGACTGCTTGCTGACTTCTTTTGAAAAAGGGTTCTATCCTCACCCCTTCTTTTGAAAGATCCCGAAATTTGTCGAGAATTCAGTTTTGAAGCAGTGAAAGGTTTTATCTTGACAAAGCTTCACTTGGGTCTGTTGAGGCGACATTCTGGGAGCTGGGTTCTCCAGGTATCCTGCAGAAGTTTGAGCCTGAAAGATTTTTCTTCACCAAGAAAACATTAGTAATCTTTGGGAAGACCACGGCTGTCCATTTGACAAAAACCGTATGACTTAAGTTTTAATCGTGAGATGTACATTTTGATGCTGGAGGTTATCCAAAACATTCCTGCAACATACAGATGCGATCACAAATTCCTTGCGCGGCAAATCTGGATCAAACAATTTGAAATTTCCAAAAAGAGTTTGTTCAAAACATCTATTGGAGAATTTCTCATCAAGAGGGCTCTTCACCGCTCTGTGATAATGGTCTTTTGTAAGGAATGCGCTCAACTTCCTACTAACCTGTGCCTAGGTTTTAGGATCATTCGCAGCGCATACATTTCGATCGATCGGGAGGTCTTCCACGGGACCGTGATGTTGGGCTTGGATAATGGTTTTCAAGGGAGACCCGCCTTGGAGTCGAGGCCATTGAATGAATGTTCTCACCATCTGCTCCGGGTTTACAAGTCAAGAACCCTGCAAAATGAGAAAGAAATAATCTTGCTCGTACCTCTTCGAGCTAAGCTATATGTTAACCCAAGTGTCTTAGTCAGAGAAGACTGTTTCAGGGTCTTAACATCGGTAGGATTGGGGACCGAAAAAGGCTTGTTTTTGGCCCAGAATTCATGAGGTGTTTGACATTGGTGATCATTGCAGATCATGCCACCTGTCCTTGCCTTTCTACATCTTCAGTCTTTAAGGTGTGCGTCCGCTTTTAAGGTGTGCACAAATCCTTTAGAGAACGTCTCCTGTTGCGTTCAGAGACCGACTCTCTCTATGTCTTTGTTCTGCGCTCGGCACCATTTGGGGAGCAGCCCTTTTGGATTTGGCTCCTTCAAGGATTTCCTCTTTTCCCATCCAGCTTCATTGCGGATCAATCAAACAACTTACACGAGCATCGGCCTTGCTTTTACCAGGCACTTTGCTTTTTCTCGATGCCGTGGATTTTTCTCATTCATTTTTAAAATCTCACTTTTTCTCATCTTCATGGGATCGTGTTAGACCTATGATCAAAGGTCTAACAAGGTTAAGCATTAACTTAGGAAATTTTTTGCCAACCCTATGTCTTGAACTCCTTCGTTTCTGAAGTGATGCTGCATCCGTCTTGGAATGTGCAATGATCACCAACGGGTTTATGAAATGATTTTGCAGGCTCAAGTTGGCTGTGCAAAGGATTCGGTGTGTGGGATAGAGAAATGAATGCTTCTCATCATCCTATGGCACTTGGATTACCATATAAACAACACACGAAGATTAATGTTAGTCTGAGCAACAAAATTTCTAACCATTTCTCCTGATGCTGTTGGACTTACTTCTATTCTGCCCCGATGTGGGGTAGTTCTCGACAGGGCTGATAATGAAAACCTCTGTTCAAAGGGGTTATCAATGGTCACCTGTAGTATTTGGGAATATGAAACGAACGCCTCCGTCGTTCCAATCTATATAATCGCTGCGAATGGTCCCTACCTCCGTAGGTACAGATTTTGCTATCCGATTCACTTCCCTCGTCTCTCAAGTGTATGTAGGATGTGTTTGGACTGGGCTCGCCTCTCTTTTGAGTAAACTTCCTTTTGAATGATTTGACAAATAATTATATTTGGAAAAATTCATTTCTTTCTTTCCCAAAATTTATCCATCGAGGGGATTTTGTGATGTATCGTGCATGTTTTATTCTTGCTTTGGGCGACCTCCCGATTTAAATCATGAACATCGATGCATTGGATAACTTTCATGACGGCTGAGAGGATTTTAACATTCTTTATCTCCAGCTAACTGGGAAAGGGATACTTACCTACCTGTCGCGGCTGCAGACCCCTGAAAATGTAAAAGAAGCATATCATTTTATGTTCACGAATTTTTCGAAAATCGAAACGATACATCCTACCCTCATGTACCCTAACAGGTAGTACGTGGGATGTAAAAACTTATTCGTCTCCAAGGCGATTCCCCTGTCAAGGATAAACAATGAGTATCAATTCATATTCTCAAATTCAAGACAAATTGGGATGATACAACTTTACTCTTGGTTCTCATCCCGTTCTGACGTTGTGTATTGATATGAACAACGTCTATCAAATCCGCCTATCCATGCTTGGAATATTTGCAACATCAATGGTTCAGCTGCCCCCGGTTGGGCAACGTCTGTTCTGTTATTTGAACAGATGGCTCCTTGAGTGATTTATCCACGTTTATCACCTGAGAAGGGAAAGAAAGGAGACATTATTTCGGTATTCGATTGAAGATCGTTTAGGAACGATACATCGTTTTACCAAATAGGTGGCTTCGCGGCCAAACGTATTTCGTGTTGAAGTGGTGGATCCCATTATGCTCCGCGGGTGATAGTCATTGTTCATGGAACTTGCTCCATGGATTAAGTGATTAATCCACGGCCCTCGGCTTGAAGATGCTCAAAGGGTGATGTTGACACTCACGCGCAATTAGTTCTAGATATTAATGAAAGATGTTCCCGTGGGAACCTTACAGTGCGATCAACAACATATTCAACAGGAGTATTCAACCCCTTTCCTCTAAGCATTTTTCATCGAGTAGCCATGCCTTGCATCAGACGTTTGATCACCGGCCTTGCGTCACCACTGCGATGGTCCTCCGGCTCCAAACTGATCGAGCCAAAGATTGAACTCATCGCCAAGGAAATTGCTCGAGTCTTCGAGCCATTGATGTTCAAGTTGGGTATCAACGATTGTTGGGGGCAGATTTCTTTCACCGCCTTCGTTGTGAGGGACTGGAGTCTTTGAGCTGGAACCTTCATCATTGCCCTGTTGGGGTTGAGACATACATTCCTGAAGAGTATTGATCCAAGTGTCCAACTCCTCATCAAGGAAATCACCTGTTCTTTCTAGCCCTTGGTGCCCAGATTGGGTGTCGTCGACTGCAGGCGAGGGATTCCTCTCTTTGCTCTCGTCATGAGCAATTTGACGCCTCGAATTGGAACTTCCTCCAATGACCGGCAGGTTTATATGTGCACTCTCTACCAATGCCAGATCCGCTTCAGGGACAGCACTAATGACCGATTCGCGCTCAAACTGACGAATCCCTATGTGCTGGAACTGTGGTATATACTCTTGAGGAGTATTGAGATAGCTCGGCGGAGCATTCTGATTTGGGTTAGAGGAGTCGCTGACACGACTGCTGGTCCCGTCATTGCTGAAACACGGTTGGGTGCTCTTGGCTCCCCAATCATCATGGTTGTAACTCTGCCCAGCACTTGAGCTCCAACCGGGTTTATGATGGTTTAACGCTATCCTTCCATCCTTTAGCAATCTCCTATAGTACTTGAGGTGAGACTCAACGTTAATTCTAGAGAGCCCCGGCACATTCATAATCTCAAGTACGCGTAGTGGGCTAGCCGAATCAACTCCCAGCTCTCGAATTGCATCAACAAATTTGGTGTGAAGTTCATAGGTCCAATAAAACCTTGTTCTCTTATCACCCAAAATATCGTCAATACTTCGGTAGCTATTCTCTACGGGATCTAGTCGTTTCAAAAGTTGTCCAGGGAGGGACTCACCGACTTTGGATTGGCTGGCTGCGACAGTGAGTTCGTCATTGAGAGAACTCCACCTGTGATGATTCATATCCCATTTCTCAGAGGATGTTGGTGTTGACTCTATGGTGTTGACTTGCTCATGCAGATCTCCGACGGTATCTGGCTGTGTCGGAAAATGCTGTGGAGAATACGGTAACAGCTGAGCGTTATTCGTCAACAGGGATGGTTCATCGAGGAACACCTCGCCGAGGACAACAGGATTACCACAATTAAGGCAGGCGGCCTTGGTCAGAGCTTCCTTATATCTCGCGCTTTCAGCTCGAAGCTTCTCATTTTCCTCCTTCAGGGCCAGTAACTCATGGTCTGCGTGTTGCTGTTTCACCCAGGTTCGTTTGTTGGCGAACCAAAACTTGACCTTCGAAAGCTCCAATCCTAACTTTCGGCTCAACTCAATTTTCTGTTGTGTGCTTGGGGTGGAGCATTCATTGAAGAAAGCTTCGAGTTCTCGGATTTGGCCTGGAGTGTGGCGTTGCAGTTGCTTCCTTTTCCGACTCCGGTCATCATTGTATACTCCTTCTTCGTAGCTGAAACCTAGAATTTCATCGCTGGAGGAGTCAGTCTCCATGGCCTTCGGGCAGGATTCAGCTCCAGGATCTTCAAAGTCTCCCAGCAGTTCGTGCTCAGAAATGTCCAGGTCGGGCGTTTCTAGCAGATGGGAATAGCTTTTAAACATGATGGATCGGAGTATCTCGGGCTGATCTAGTTCACTCAGCTTTCTCTATTTGCTCTTACGTGTTTACTCACTCGAGAAATTTTCTCAAGTGATTGTGCGTGTCCTAGAACCATCCTTCAGGCTGCATATGAAGACCAGCAAGCAAGCGCTCCTCCCGAGACCCTGCAATTACTCCTCGTCTGTATTCCCCTTTCTTTTTCCTCGTGATAGGATCACAAACTCTCTTGCATTGATTCGGTTTCATCGAGTATTGCGCTCGTCCCCTAGTTCAGTCTTCAAAGTGGTGGGTCTACAATCTTTCGGCGCCTTTTATGATTTGCTAGGCCCGAGAATGTGGGGAGCAGCGGTGGACCCGCAATTAATGACTCCGTTTAATTCATTTAGCTCCATGGGAATTAACGCTATGATATTCTCTCAACCCCTTTTCATCGTTCAAACGAAAGTGGCATTTTCCCTGTGTATGCTGTTACTCTTCATTTCAGCATCCCGGGCGCTTGGTGAGGAATGAGTTCGTGGCCACTCAAAATTTTAAAGACCGTCTCTGGTTTCAGACTTAATCTAACAAGGGATCATCACAACTGAGCATGACGATGTTCGTCGATAGCGTTGGTTTTCATACATAATTAACTATAGCCATTAAAGAAAAATGTTCCCATAGGAACTTTAAAATGGATAAAAAGAGTGATCCACTCGTGAACATGTTCTTCTTTCTATGGGTGATCGTAGCGACCAACCCATCGTGCCCCGAGTCAGGTGCTAGATCATGGCTGTCCAAGCATGCCAGCTTCCCATTGATTGAACAAGGCATCGAGCCCCTCATCAAAGAAATCGTCTGTCGTGGGTTGACCAGCGGCAGGCAGAGCACCAGCCGACTGCTGCTCGAATGGAGGAGCGCGCACTCGCTGTACTTGTGACACGTGCTCTTGAAAAGTGTTGAAATGGCCCGGAAGGACATTCTGATCAGCTTTCAGTTTGCCGGTGGTCGGGTTGCTAGCTTGATTGATGCTTAGATTTGGCCGGGTATCTCTTGATGCTTGAGCATTACAATGGCGGTCTCCCCTAGCTTTTGAGCTCGAGACGGATTCCTCCCGGTTTAGCTCCGCTCGACGCTGTTTTAATAGCTTTCTGTAGGCAGCAAGGTGATTCCTGACCAGTTCCTTACTAAGCCCCGGTACATTCATGGCCTTAAATATGCGCGTCGGAGTTGCTGAATCGATCCCCATTTGGTGAACCACGTCTAGGAATCTGAAATGCAGTTCAGGGGGCCAAGCGAACCTCTTCTTATCATGGCCCAAAATTGCATCGATGGCTTGACGACTGATTAACTCATCTCCAGCAGGACCCGACCCTATCAAAAATTGTTGTGCATGAGGCTGATATGCTTTGAGCTGGTCGGCGGTAACATCCAGCTCCTTGAAACTGTAGCTCCAATCAAAGCGATGCAAATCCCATCCCCCAGGAGGCATTTGTATCGTCTTCGTAGGATCATCCTGCTTATGCGTGACTCCGGCAAAATCTGGTTGAGCAGGAGATGCCCCGAGGGAGTAGGGTGGTAAATGAACGTCTTCAATCATTGCGAGAGGCTTATCGGGGAATATCTTACCGCGGGCGATAAGGTTATCGTAATGAGGGCAAACGGTAATATTGAGAGCTTTTTCATACCTCATGTTTTCTGTTCGCAGCTTTTGGTTTTCTTCCTTTAAAATCTCGACCACTTGACGTTTGCGTTGAGCCTTCGATTTGGATCTCCTATTTTGAAACCAAAACTGGATCCTCGACTGATTAATCCCCAACTCCCGGCTCAATTCAATTCTCCACTTCTTTTTCATGTGAGGGTTTTTACTGAAGAGGGTTTCCAACATTTGGGTTTCCTCTTGAGAGTATTGGTGAGGACGTCTTCTTTTCCCGAGTTGAGCATCGTGGATGTCGTTGTCGTCGTCGCCGTGATTTTGATTTCCGTTGCCAGAAGTGTTGGGCTCCATGGTTTTGGTGTTAGACTTGGTCTTGGAATCTTCGAGATCCCTCAGTAGTTCAATTTCTGAGATTTTTGAGTCAGTCGCCTCTAGCAGCTGACAGTAACCTCTTAAATATGTTGGATTGAGAAATGTTTGATTGGTTCTTGCCCACTCAGAGTTCTCTACTCTCTCTTGTATGCTCACTCCCTATAAATTTTTCTTCGAGTGACTTTGTATGTTCAGGAGACGCTCTTCAAGCATCATTAGGCAAACGTTCCCCCTCAAGACCTTGAATTTCGCGCTTAGCTTTTCAACGTGATGGGACTGCTAAATCCTGTTAGGGCTTTCTTCGATAGTTGCGCTTACCTCCCACCTAACTCTGATAATGGTGATCCCGACAAATCTTTTACATCTTTTAATTGACAAGCTGGAAATCGCGGACCGAGACGAATCCAATGGTTCACGTGAGGGGACCTCCTGCTTTACCTCATAACTGGGCTCTACCAGCATTATTACTGAGACCCTTCATCATCCTCGAGTTGCTATAAAATGAGGAATTAATGTATGGAAGGTTAACGTTCTCGCATAATCAACTTCTTCCTTCTAATCTCTCTGTTAGACTCGTCTTATTCTCAAGCCAACCCAACGCAAATGGCCTCCTCTCCCGTACGTACTTTTTCAACTGATGTCTTGGCCCAGTGGGAAAAGCTTTATAACCTACTGGGTCGCGGTTACGCGCACATAACCGATCATTCTGCGACCGAGGATGCAATCTGTGTCCTGCTCGAGGACCTTGATACCACTTCTCTCGAAGGTACTACACTGGGGAGGGAATATAGAATTTTCCCGACTCTCTTTGCACACTCCTTAGAGGCCTATCGTGTTGCTAATCGGGAGGTTCTCGTGGCTCGCGTCTTGCGAGCTCGTTATGAGGATCGATCTGATCATTTGGTGCTGACCAACTATCTGGTTGATAGTTACAAAAAGGCCGTCGAGTTTGCTAATGAGCGGGTCGCGACGTTGCTTCGCGAGAGGAGAAATCTGGTGGATCAATTGGCCCTATCCCTGACCACCGGCGAGCATGACCGCCGCAATGTCCTGTTGAGGCTTCAGAGCGACTGGCAGGAAGAACGGCTCGACAAAATAACCGCGGACATAGCTCGCGGGAATGGACTGGTTCGGGACCTGGAAATAGTCACCGAAGAACACGAGGCCAAGGTCGCCGAAGTTAAGGGAGAATGCAGAAGTCTTCTCCTCAGGCTTGCCGACCATGACATGCGGAGTTGGGAATATGAGCAGAGCATTAATAACATGGAGGGTCAGTTGGGCTCCTTTGTGTCGTTAATTAGGGCTCACTTTGGCTTTACTTTTCCACCCCGAATTGTATGACCTGCTTCTGAAAACCCTCCGCTGAGCAAAATAAATGAAAGTTCTCGTGTGTGTGTGTGTGTTTTAACTTCTGCACGGTTCCTTTCTTCGAGCATTCGAACATCTTCAACTTGGGTGAGCCGAACCATAATATCAATAAGTCGAGCAAATATGTCCTGATTTTATAACTCACTCATGATCAGATGAAAGAATAGCCTCAGACTTATCCAGGAAAAGATTTCTCTCTATTACCTATTTTTTACCTGCAAATGAAAAGACGGAATCAGAAGGAATAATTTGAAAAAGAAAGCAAAAACCCCTTTCAATCTTATGCTTACCCATGATTAATAAGGACAAGAACTTTTACAAGGGTTTTAATCTTGCGCGAAAAGTTTTTATCAATATTCCTCGAAAGAAAGCATACTATTGAAAGGAATGTAATTCACAATAATCGCTTTTGATCAATTTCGAGAGGAACGAATTACTCAAAAGTGCGAGGCATAATAACGTGTTTTAAATTTAATTGAAGATACGACATCCAAATCAAGGCCGTTTTGTTAAGAACGAGAGTAATTTGGACATCTATCTCGTCATTAAATTCAAAACAACGCCGATATTCTCGGTCAATTATCGTGGATTACCAGCGACGTAAAACATGCACGAAACAATTCAAGTGTATAATTCATTCTAGAGAAATTGAGATTGGACTACTCTATACGACCAAAAGGTCGTGTAAGACTTCCAATTTTAATTTCCTCTAAGGAATTATAAACTTGACTTGGGAGTATTCGAATGATTAGAGAAAATGCCACTATCACATTCCCATGACCCGTCAAAAGAAATACAACCAAGTTCCATCTGAATGTATACACCAATAGATCCCTAATACAATTACTCTAAGGGGTGAGATAGAGAAAACCTCGGTAAAAATAAACCCTATACAAGAGGACTAGTAATGAAAAATGAAACAAAAGAATGTGATCCTAACGTTTAAGGATGCCCCAGTTTCGATCTGTGTCTTCAGGATCACTTGCCCCAACTCGTCATCTTCATTGGATGATACCTCGATAATGTCCATAGTATGCTCCTTTATCGCACACTCGGTGTCCGTCGTGGGGTATCACCCCCCTCGTCTTCTATCAAGGACGTTGGGGATAAACGCACATATCTATCCTCGAAATGGCATTTAATCTAATCACCAGAATGCAATGAATGAAATGCCTATATTTATATGAACAGTGATAGATTTGGGGGGATAGAGAGTCTTACCAACCCAACTCGTCGACTTATGTGGGGTTTTAGGTGTACCAACCTGTCGCGACCCGTCCAAAAAAAAAAAAAACGGACGCGGCTAATGGATTACCGATCGCGGGCCCCCACTCTGAAATGTGGATCACGGGCCTTAGATCGGCGCGGGCCCTCCCAGGCCCATACCAAATCGCGGCGGAGGTATATCTTTAAGGGATTCGACGATAAGAGTCGATCGCTTTCGACCTTCAGTGTGGTCGTGGTGGCATGTGCAACTAGTGCATGCATTTGGAGTCGCCACCGGTCTTTCTTGGAGGGTAGACCGGAAACCTTACAGACCGATTGGGAGAGATCGATCAGTTCTACGGAACCAGAGATTTTGGGTTCGGGGACTTGGTTACGTCGGTGTCATTACCAACGCCCTTTCGGTACCTAACGCGAGTGATTTTCCTGACTAAGAGTTCATGCAGACGCAATTTTGGGTGAGATAGGTTTGATTCAGGGTTTCGTGCAGATTGGAATACTAGTCCTATCAATCACAATCAATTTAACGAGAGCGCAAGTCAAGTGCATAAATAAATCATGTCAATGCACATCAATTTCAATCATTGGCCTCCTAGTATAGCCCTAAGGGTTTAGGGAAGATGTGATTTAGGGCTAGGGGTAAAATGGGAAGATTCGGGGACAATTAGCCCGAAGGGCAAAATTGTCTTTTTTGGAAGGTTTGGATACGGAATTACCCAAAATATTCCATGGCCAGTTGATTGTGGCCACTTCCCATTTTTGAGAATTTTTTGGAATTTCTTGATTTTCTTCAATTTTTTGAAGACGATTCGCCCAAAGGGCGAAATCGTCATTTTAAGAAGGGTCGGGGTTCAAAACACCCGGAATGAGCCTTGGCCAGTTGTTTGTGGCCATTTCCTATTTTTTGGGATTTTCCTGGATTTTTAGAATTTTTTTTGGAAGACGGTTTGCCGGAAGGGCAAAACCGTCATTTCTGAAAAGATCGGGGGTCGAAAGACCCGAAACAGGTCGTGGCCAGTTGAATGTGGCCATTTCCTATTTTCTGGAATTTTTTAAAAATTTTCTGAATTTTTCGAAATTTTTTATGACTTTCCATTTTTTATTGATTTTTTTGATTATTTTATTATATTTAAAAATATTTTCCGGGCCGGGTCAAACCCGGCCCGCGCCTCTCGGGCGCCCGGCCCGACCTTAGGGGTCGACACCGGCCTAAAACGACACCGTTTTGATTTTTTAAAACATTTTTCTATTTTTTAAACAATTTTTGGATTTTTTATCTATTTTATTTAATTATCCGAAAATTCCCCGGATCGGACGGTCCACGTTGTGCCACGTGGCTTCGTCTCGTGCGTCCGATCTTCCACTAGATCGGGCAACCCACAGAGAGACACGTGGCTCAATAATAGCCGTCGGATCAAAAATCAATTTATTTTCATTTTTTAGAAAACCTACAAATCGGACGCTCTAGAACGTGCCACGTGGCTTCCTCTGGTGCGTCCGATCTTGTACAAGATCGGACGTCCCTCAGCGAGACACGTGGCACATCCTCGTCCGCCGGATCGATTATTCGAAAATCATTTATTTTATTTTTCAAAAATCCCAGGATCGCGACACGTGTCGCGATCGTGGCCGTTAATTTTGTTTTATGTATAAAAATTCCACGTGGGCCCCACCCGGCTGACGTGGCTGCCTACGTGGCACGCCACGTCGGCCGTTGACCGTTGACCGGCCGGAGGGTCGCCGGAGAAGACGATGAACAGTGAAAATTCCGGCGGGAATAGTGAAAATTCCGGCGAGTTCGCCGGAGAAGATGATGAACAGTGAAAATTACGGCGAACCTCGCCGGAGAAGACGATGAACAGTGAAAATTCCGGCGAACCTCGCCGGAGAAGACGATGAACAGTGAAAATTCCGGCGAACCTCGCCGGAATTTTTTTGCCGGAAAATCGCGAACCGGACCCAAACTTGGTGTTTTTCGTTCCTTTTTTCGGCATTCGACTTCTTGGACCACCCACATCAACATACAACACAAATAATAACCATGAACACGCTAAAAACCGGCGAACCGGACCTCCCCGAACCCGGCTCCGGCGAGCCGATTTGCAAATTATTTTTTTGCGTTTAAACTTGTTTCCAACCGTTCACACAGCATCCAAGGGAGGTTTGAGGACTTACCCGGGGTCCCTCGATGGTCGGCGGCCGCCGGAAATCCCTCGCCGAGCTCCCAGTCCGGATCAAAGCCGGCGAAGCTCCGAGCCGTGTTTCGTCGCGGTTCAATGCAAAACAAAGGTCAAAACGAGGGTAGAAGCAATGCTAGTACATATTCAAAGCTTGATACGCGCAAATGGGGGTCGGGAAGGGCACGGCCGAGACAAAACCAAGTCGAGGCATCCATCGGCATTTTGTCGAACACATGGCGTGCGTAAAGAAAAATGGAGACCCGGCGAGATACCGACCTATCCGGAGATTGCCGACGACCGCCGAAGCTCCGATGGGGTTCCGTGGTGTGCGGGGAAGCCTTGCCACCTTTCGGCTTCGTCCTTACTCCCCCCCAAAACTCTCTCTCTCTCCTATGGCCGAGCTCGGTTTTTATCCGAGAATCTCTCCCCCTCACGGTGGCCGACCGCCCGCCTCGGCACGTCCACCACCTCTGCCCGATGTTGCCATGTCCCCCCACGCCTGTCGCCTTTTTTTTCTTCAATAATCGCGCGCCCCCATCACGCCCTGCTCCCCCCCTGTTTTCTGTCCACGCCGCTGCACATTCTGTGCATGCTGTCCCGGGTCGGGCCGGGTCGGGTCGGGTCGGACCCGACCGGCCCGGTTCGGCCAAATCGCCCAAATCGCCAAATTGACCCCCCAAATGACCTCTTTTCATGAAATTGATGGCAAAATCGGATTCCTTGACATGTTTTACATCAAATATGGGTATTTTCGTGAATCAATTTATTGAAATTATGTGAAAACCCCAAATTGTCCCTAGGATCCGAAATTTAATTTCGCCAAATCGAAGGCCTAAACGATCGAATTAGCCAAAATTGAGCCCACCAATGGATTCAGCATGATGAAAACTGTTGGGCAGAGGTGTTTAATTTTAATGGGTGTGCCCGTGTGAAATTTAATTTCAAAAATTGTGAAACCGGGGGCTAAATTGAAAGATTTTTATGCAATTAAGCCCTTTTGGTTAAAATTGATCAAATTGGAGGGCAAATTGACCCAATTGCATTTCAATACTTTGGAGTCCAATGTCATAGCTTATAAAAGCCGAGAATTGAAAATTAAAAGACTCGAAAAGGATTTTTTAGGCCCGGTTCGGGATTAGGTTTGTGAAGGAACCCCATGAACCAAGCCAAATTTTCCTGATGAAAAGTGAAAATATTAAATATAGATTTAAAATAAAATTTCTTAATATTTTTATGTAATTTTCTGACCATGGATGGTATTTTTTCTAATTTTTTGGGTATTTTTATAATTAAATAAATTCCAAAAATATTAAAAAATACGAAAAATATTTTTTGTTCAAAACGGGTTCCTAAGGCTAGGCTAAGGCTTCCAAAGTTGATTTTGCAATTTTTTGACCTTTTTTGCTATTTTTAATTAATTTTAGAAATAAAAACTAAAATAACGGATGGTCAAAAATCAGGTGTCAACACAACCGCCCAAAGATATGCGCATGAGACAAGTGATGGTAAACTTCTAAAAATCAGAGGGTTTGGCACCTAAGGTTAAGGTTCTCACCTCGAGTTCTAGAAAGAGCCGATTCCATTGCACAGCTATCGTTGCATTGGGACTCGATCCATAGTTCGAAGCGAGCGGAATTGAAAAGTGGATTACCCCGTGTTTTTCCTCACGGAGATTCCATTTTCAATTCCTTCTATTGTGTTCCTAAAGGCGGCGCCCGGGGTTTTAGGCGCGGTTGTGTGTGTCCACGTGTTGTGATCATCACAATGCAATTCATGCACAACAGTTTATCAATCAGCACTTCAAATCATCCACACAACATACATTCCTACGCCCAACCTGCATAAGACAATGTTAATCACGGACTACACCCCTTATTTCTCCAATCTGCAAAAACATATAACACCTACCATAAGCGGACTTACCTCACCTTCAAGAGCGCCTGCATGGTTAGAAAAATCACTCAGCGTTTTAATTACGGCCTAAGTCCAACTTGAGGTCTAGAACAATAGGTTCTAGAACAAAGTCCCCAGTGGAGTCGCCAGCTGTCGCGACCCGTCCGGAAGCGGACGCGGCTAATGGATTACCGATCGCGGATCTTGGATCGGCGCGAGCCCTCCCAGGCCCATACCAAATCGCGGCGGGAGTATTTTTTAAAGGATTCGACGATAAGAGTCGATCACTTTCGACCTTCAGTGTGGTCGTGGTGGCATGTGCAAATTGTGCATGCATTTGGAGTCGCCACCGGTCTTTCTTGGAGGGTAGACCGGAAACCTTACTGATCGATTGGGAGAGATTGATCAGTTCTGCAGAACCAGAGATTTTGGGTTCGGGGACTTGGTTATGTCGGTGTCATTACCAACGCCCTTTCGGTACCTAACGCGAGTGATTTTCCTGGCTAAGAGTTCATGCGGGTGCAATCTTAGGTGAGGTAGGCTTGATTCAGGGTTCATGCAGATTGGATGACTATTCCTATCAATCACAATCAATTTAAATGAAAGGGGAAACAAGTGCATAAATAAATCTCAGCGATGCACATCAATTCGAGTCAATGGCTTCCCAGCATAGCCATAAAGGCTTAGGAAATGTGTGATTTCGGACCGGGGTAAAATGGGAAGACTTGGAGGCGATTTAGCCCGAAGGGCAAAATCGTCAATTTTCTGGAAGATTGGGACGCCGAATTACCCAAAATATTCCATGGCCAGTTGATTGTGGCCATTTCCCATTTTGAGAATTCTTTGGAATTTCTTGATTTTTCTTTAATTTTTGGGAGACGATTCGTCCAAAGGGCGAAATCGTCATTTTAAGAAGAGTCGGGTTCAAAACACCTGGGATGAGACTTGGCCAGTTGTTTATAGCCATTTCCTATTTTTTGGGATTTTCCTGGATTTGTTTTAGAATTTTTTGGAAGACGGTTTGCCGGAAGGGCAAAACCGTCATTTCGGAAAAGATCGGGGGTCGAAAGACCCGGAACAGGTCATGGCCAGTTGAATGTGGCCATTTCCTATTTTCTGGAATTTTTTAGAATTTTTCTGAATTTTCCGAATTTTTTTGAATTTTTTTATGATTTTCTATTTTTTATTGATTTTTGAATTTTTTATTATTTTTTTATTTTCTATTTTTTATTATTTAAAAATATTTTTCGAGCTGGGTCAGACCCGGCCCGCGCCTCGCGGGCGCCCGGCCCGACCCTACGGGCGAAACCGGCCTAAAACGACGCAGTTTTGATTTTTTAAAGGTTTTTCTATTTTTTTATCATTTTTTTAATTCATCAGAAAATCCACGGATCGGACGGCTCTTATTGCGCCACGTGGCCTCTTCTGATGCGTCTGATCTTGGACAAGATCGGACGCTCCACGAAGTGCCACTTGGCCGAATTTTAACCATCCGATTGATTTTATTTTTATTTTCCGAAAATCATTTATTAATTGCCAAAAACCTAGGATCGCGACACGTGTCACGATTAGGACCGTCGATCCCGTAGTCCGGCCGTGGTCCCTACACTGCTGACGTGGCTGCCGACATGGCACGCCACGTCAGCAGTTGACCGTTGACCGCCGGCGACTTCGCCGGAGAAGACGATGAACAGTGAAATTTCCGGCGAAGTCGCCGGAAATCTCGCCGGCGAAACGCGGATCGACCCCAAAACTCCATATTTTTCGCCCGTTCCTTCGGCGTTCGACTCCCCATCGGCCCAGCATCAATATTAGACAAAAACATGGCCGATTCAACGTCGGGAATTGACCGAGCCGGACCTCCACAGAAACGGCGCCGGCGAGGCCATTCGCGGAAAATTTTCCCTTGTTTAAACTCGGTTTCGTTCGTTCAAATAGCATCTAAAGTGGGTTTAAGGACTTACCTGAAGTCCCTTGCTGGTCGGCGACCGCACGAACCTCCTCGTCGAAGTCCCGGTCCGAGCACGGCCGGCGAAACTCCGATTCCCATTTTCATTGTGTTTTAATGCAAAACAAAGGTCGCAACAAGCTTAGAGTCGGTGAGGGAACAATTTTTAGACTATAATCGCACGAAATGAGGCCGGGGGAGCTACGGCCGAGACTCGAGAAATACGAAGCCCATTCGGGCATTTCGTCGACCACATGGCGTACACACGAAAAATGGAGGTCGGGGAGGAAAACCGACCTGTTCGTGGCTTGTCGACGGTGGCCGGAGCTTCAGTGATGGTTGGTGTGTCGCCTTGGAGGTCGGGGATCGTCGACTTCCTCCCCGTTTCCGCTCGGACTCTCCTCTACCTCTCTCACCCTCTTGGCCGAATTTCCTCTCTCTTTTCTCTTTCTTTTTTTTTTATATGGCCGACCGGCCATTTTCGTGGCCGACCGGCGGGCTGTCACCCTCCACTCCGCGAGGGCCGCTCGACTTTTGGTCCCCCACCGAGCTTGCCCGGGCTTTTTTTAAGCAAAAGAGCCGCCCCCACGTCCCCTGTTTTTCTGCTCATGCCTCACTGTCCGCGGCCATCGCCTCTCCGACGCCTTCCATTCTCGAGCTTCTACTGCAAAAGCTTTCTCATTGCGTCGACTGACTCGAGGTCCGATTCAAGGAGCTTCGTCAACGGCGAGTGCTGGGTTTCTTGGCCTTCCTAGGCTTGTCCTTGGGTCTCTTCAAGACTTGGACATTGCTCCTTTCCAACCGTGGTCGGAGGAGGATCAGATCTTGCCGCAGATTTCTCGCTGCTAAAGATGAAGGAAACCGCGGCTCTAGTGAGGACGGCGGCTCCGGCGCAGTTTTGGAGCTTTTTGAGAATTGGGTTCTTCGAGGGATTGCATTATCAACACGGGTTCAATCGATTAACCTAGATCTTCGCTCCGTCTCGCTCTCGTTTCTAAGTTACATTATCAACACGGGCTCATTGGAGGCTCTGGCTGCTGCTACCGGAATGGCAGCTGGAGGTAGACACTCGTTTTAATTAGAAAATGTTGGCCCTTTTGCTTTGCTGGTTATATATAGATAACTGTGACTGTTTGTTTGATAATAGTGAATTCAGATTTTATTTTTGCTTTGTCGAAACATTTACCTTGATTCTTGGAGGAACATTGTGGTGTGTGTGTGTGTGTGTGTATATCTCCAATTTTTGCTTTGTTCGCATGATTTGGTTCGTAGCTCTTGACAGTCATAAGTACTATTATCACATGGATTGTCAAGTAATATTCTACTCAAGTTAGTTTAGTTGTCAACTAATAAATTGTTTTACTTTCAATTCGTGACATAAATCACTTTCCCTGCCTTAGCGACTTGATGACAAATAATCAATTAACTCGATATAACATGATATGGTCATTATGTTCTTGTAGAAAATTTCAGGGAATACAAGTTCTGTGGAAGATAACCTGTCAAAGAATGTATGAGATTCCCAGTTAAAAGCCTGTAGCCAAAGTCTCTGGTTAGTTTAATTACTTTCAGAGCTTTTAGATGTCACGATGAAGTTTGCAAGTAACACCTAGTCAGCAACACTTCATGTAAAACATCCTTCTCAAATGGCCCCTTAATCCAATTCAATGCTCATTGGAGTCTACTTCGTGAGGTAGAAGAACATTTTTGTCTGAACAAGATCAGTTCCATTTCCTTTTAACTGAATTACCGTGAGACTATTTTCCAAAAGTGGCATCCAACAAAAACATATCCATGATTACTTAATATTGCCATAAATTGCAATGAAGCTCACCTGAAAAAGGATTTCTCTTCCACTCCGTATTGTTGCACCTGGAAAATCAGGGAATTAGATTACATCATAAATCAAGTACTTTGACACATTTAAACTCTAGCTGAAAATAAGTTCAGAAATAATTTCCATCTTATTTTGAATACCCGCTCCGCCTCTCTTGAACTGTTTTTTGTTTGTACTTCAGAACTAAGAAACTAATGTTTCTTTGGTTAGCACCTCTAACTACTAAATGGCATAGAATAAATTCCTCGCAGTGCTTCAAGCTAGCGCCTTTCTAACTTTGAACGTCAAGCTCATTAGAAAACATCTTAGAAACGTAAGAGATACAAAAGAAAAAGAAGCTCTACCAATGTCAGTATGCTGGTTGTTGTCCTCATAGCCATGCAGAAAACACAGTTTCTTAGGTGAGAAAAGAGGGAGACTGAGCAATTTGATTGTATACATTTCTCTGGGGAATCATGTTAATTTCAAAAGAATGATCAAACCAGATATGCTCAAATCGAAGGGAAAAAACTGACATTCAATCATGCAACTTGAATCCTTACATTGCTCGAGTTACCCATCTCTATGCAGACAGTCCTGCTGCAAAATTTGACACTGGATCAACAGATGCACACTTGAGGTCCTGCCTGCACCCACAAGCAATAGAATTTATCTGATCTGATGCTTTTCAAATGTTGATTCTTGCCAATTTACTATGGTGGAAACTTAGAAAAACATTTTGTATAATTTTTTTTTCTAATTATCTATGTCAATTGTGCAGGCGACTAATTACACAAGCCTCTTCTAGCTGAGCTGTTTGGCCATGCTCTTTTAACTCGTGAGTCTTGGATTTACTTGCTAAAGATAGATTGCTAAATGTCTTCATCGATGGATCCTAAAGCCATAAGTAGAAAGAGGAGATCCTCTATGTGGGATCACTTTAAAAGGATTCCATGTGAAGACAAGAGACTAGAAAAGGCTGAATGTTTATACTGTGAGGCCCAAATTGGTTGTTCTAGTGTTCAAGGTACTAGTTCGATGCATCATCATTTGGCTAGATGTAAGGAATACCCGTATACGGATGTCGAGAAGAGGCAAAAAAGTACCTCAGGTCAACCTGTTGGGATTGGTAGTTCATCTGGTCCATGGAAATTTGTCCAAGTTGCTAGTAGGAAAGAACTTGCAATTATGTTTATTCTTGCTGAATTGCCTTTCAAGCTTGTAGAACATGATAGTTTTCAGCGGTTTGTGAATAGAATCCAGCCAAAGTTCTTAATCCCCTCGCGTAACACCTTGAGGCGTGATTGTTATGATTTATACGTAGAGGAAAGAAGTAAATTGATCAAATATTTTGCCGACACATGTCCTAGAGTTTGTTTGACAACCGATACGTGGACCTCTTGTCAAAACATGAATTACATGTGCCATGCATTCCACTGTATGCTGTGTTCTGAATGCTGGTTACAAAATAGCCTCCCTGTAAATTGTTTCAGGTCAATCAGCAATTTCATAAAAGTTCTTAACATGGCTCTTGGCATGACTTGCTTCTTTAATCAGAGTTATTGCCCATATATTGTGTTCTAAATGCTTTGCTCATAGTGGGAACTTAGAAGGCTCTATTCTTTTCATGGTCATTTAGATTTCTATATACATATGTCTGTTTGTGAATATTCTCTTTATATAGAAAACATTTTTCTTTAGTTGAAACAGTCGATTAGCCTCCTGCTGCTACTGCTCAGGTTTTGTTTTGCACAAAAGAGTGTCACCTTTTTGGCGGCTTTGGCATATGCATATGAGGCAGCTTGTGATTTCCAGAACATTTGTTGATAATTGCACCTTAGGTTAAACATGGCTTCATTGAGCATTAGACATTCTTATATTATTGTTTTCTTGTGCATGGATTTCACAATTTGTATTATAGTCAAAGCATCCTTTCACTCTTTAGATTTATTAGCTTGTCTGTTGTACCGTTGAGCATCTGCATATGGGGCAGCTTGTCATTTCCAGAAAGTTTGTTGATAATTGCACCTTAGGTTAAACATGACTTCATTGAGCATTAGGCCTTATATTAATGGTTTCTTGTGCATGGATTTCGCAATTTGTATTATAGTCAAAGCATCCTTTCACTCTTTAGATTTATTAGCTTGTCTATTGTACCATTGAGCAGGTTTGCCGTGCGCCGCTAACATTACGTCCTAATGTGCTAGTAGCTTTTTTTTTTCCTAAAAAAAAAAGTGTCTTTCGCAAAACTGTGGACATTATAGTTGACAGGGTAGTGTAAGTTGTCAAGTAGTCAAGAGGCGCTAAAGAAGAAAAATGAGAGAGTTAATGTCATCTGCATTTGTAGCATTGAGGTTGCAGTCTTCATAAAACAGCTTGCATTGCAAAGACAGTTCTTATTTCCAGAAAAATGAGAGAGTTAATGTCATCTGCATTTGTAGCATTGATGTAGATGCTATAGCAATTCTTGTCTTGAAGTTTGTCATGATTCATGCCTCAGTTCTTATTTCCAGAAAGCCACAATTGACCATGCTTATTTTATTTATGCAGGTTAAGAAGCCACACTCTGCGGTCTGATTCCAAGGACCTACCTATGTCTTGAACTTTGCTTGGAACTGGTGGCTAATGCACCTCACACACACACAATGGTCCCTGGTGCAATAAACTATGCGGTCCGATTCCGAGGACCTACCTATGTCTTGAACTTTGCTTGGAACTGGTGGCTAATGCACCTCACTTACCATTGCTTTTCCCCTACTTTGAGAGAGAAATGAGATGAGAACCTTTTTATTTTGCAAGTTTCACTGCTTGCCTCAGTGGACATTCATGGCCTATAATTGAATTGACGTTGTCAGTTGTTTTTGCTTGCTTGTTATTTCCTCCGAGCTCCGGAATTTTCATTATAGACTTGACGTGCAATTTAATGGACTTCCATTTTCATTTGCAGTTTAATGAATTGAGAAGCACAACATAATAACCAAAAGTTTAAAATAAAAATAAAAAGAAACCCGAACCCGACTCGAAAAGGACCCGAACATGACCCGACCCGACTTTTCGGTTCATGTTTATCTGGACTTGTTTTCGGGTCGGGTCAAGAACATGTTATTGTGTTTCGGGTCAGGTCGGGTATCATAAAGGCCTGACCCGATCCGACCCGTTGACACCCCTAATAATTAGTGACTATAGAAGAGTCATTCTCCAGCGTGCTCCATGCAGCCAACTGTTTTTCTCCATGTGGACCATAATTAGGGCTTGGTACGGCCGTTAGGGTACGAAAAATAAACTAAAAACGTGGGAAGTTTTCTGGTGGAACTGACTGGGGCTACGTGGCTGACAATAATAGGCTAATAGAACGAATCTTTTATTTCAATCATATGAACACGAAAATGATCCGTCTGTCCTTTGGCTTTCAGCTCGTATGTCATTTTCCTTCAAGGCGTTCGTCTCTTCATCAATTGGGACCTCATCTTTATTGGCCATGCATTCAAAAATCCCTTCGTGGGCATTCTGGCCAAGTTCAAGATAATAATCAATCTTTCCTATCGTCCACATACAGAAGATACTTCTTCAATCCGTATGTATGTATCTTTTGTACTAGATAATCCATTTCTAAAATTAATTGGGTTGATGCATAACTTTCATATGTGAAAACACGTGCATTGTTTCTTCATACAAATTTTCGGATTTAATAGTACTTGGCATCATCAAGGATTTGTTGCAGATTTACTTCATGTGAGCAGTGCTCCATGCAAGAATGACCTGAGATAGGTGATAGGATCCTAAGTTATTTTTATCCATTTGGTATGATTTAAAAGAGTTTTAGCTTGGTGGGCCTGGAGGGAAACTTGTTGTATATCCTGGCCTACTCTCTAACATTTCTAGTGGAATTGGTGTTGATCCAATGTTTCTGACACGCCGGAGCCCTTGATAGACCCTTGTCCCCTTGACACATGGAGGCTTATCTACGGTTCCCAACCTTAGGGCTGCGATGTAGCACAGTCCCATATAATAATACTTCGATTCTCTTACTAAAATTACCCCATCATTTCACTCATTAAAAAGGATTTCCGAGCTTCTGAATGAACGGACTTTTCAACATGACATTCCTCTCTTGCCATATGGCATTTGGGTTTATTGGGATTGCCAAATTCTCCTCTCATGCTATCTCTATATAATTTTCCATATCTCTTTTGGTATTACTGCTGCGCAACACTAACCCTTCCTCAAGGCTGAGGAACCTTGAGAGCGAACCTCCTCAAAAAATTGTTTTGGGGGTATTAAGCACTCTCATTCTAAGAACTTTGCTCAGTAAACATACACAAATCACAAGATTCTCTCTCATGCTCTTTGTGCATGGTGAGTTCACAATTTGGTCACGATGAATAGGAGCCGAGCCCATTTTATAGTGTAGATCTCAATCATATCCTTATAATGACAAGCTGACAGTCGAGGGAGAGTGTTAAGCATAACCCTACGTCCCTTAGATACGTAGTTATAATATACTTTCAAAGTTTTAGGGATGAATTTTCTAACATCGATCAACTAAAATCTTTAGCAAAGTTCAATAAACTCGAGCCCAATCTACTACAAACATGAAATAATCTTCTGGCCGACTTTCAAAGTTTTCACAATGTTCAAACAAGACATTGAAGTCCACAGGTTCGATAATAAAAAGCTGGCCGAACAAGACCACTGTTAACTACTAGTGACCGGATTATAAAATGGTCCCACGATGGGATTATCAGCCAATTTCGCACTCGTTATCAGTCAATTTCTGCTGGCTGTTCACAGATACAATTGGGCAGTGGGCACTCATCATTGAAGAGCCTTAACTCCAGATTTAGTTGACCAGCCAATGGAGAGAGAGTAGGATGCGCTACGGGGTGTGCGATAACTGAGGAAATGGTAGGTGCAAGAGAAATTCATGATATGACATAACGTAACATGTCCAAAAAAAAAAAAAGACTGGGTGATGATATGTGCATGCTTAAAGTATTGGGCCCCTTTGGGATTAGGGTATCATCTTCATGATTAAACCCTATTTTTCCCTTTTTGAAGCGCTTAAATTTGTGGATCCTTCTTTCTTTTTATAAGTAATGCCAGCGAGTTTCCCCTATAGGTAATTCATTTGCTCTGAAAATTGCTTGATAGGACGATTTGCTTTTTGTTTTGTTTTTTATTTTTATTTTTTGGGTGTCGGGTGGAAATTTAGTAAACTCCACTAAAATAAAGTATATCCTCGAAGTTAGGGATCAAAGATAGAGCAAAAGCCAATGAATTACAAAGACGAACATCAATCGCATTTTATCTCTACTTGTACTTACATTCAGTAAGTCCTAGAGTCAAGAGGGCTTAGGGTCTACCGCACACCTCTACTCTGTGCAACTTATCATTTCCCACAGACACACACACACAAAAAAAAAAAAAAAACAAACAAACAAACAAACAAAGAAGAAGAAATATTTGAACTTGTTTAGATATTTCTGATGTCATATACAAGTTTATAAAAGAAATTTTCTTCACTACTTTATCATGTTAGTCAGAAAGTATCCACTCGTTCATATGATCATCTATTTTTTATACAAGGAGATGACCTATCATAAATTAAATTGTTATTTTAAATGAAATGTTACTATGATAATTAGCTTTGGGTGTCTTGAAAAAGATGAAACTTCCTAAAGGAACTTAAAAAATACCACCAGTACCTCAAATTATTTCAATAATACCCTTCAATATATCTATCTCTGCTCGAAACAAAAACGTTTAGATTATTTTTCTTTCTATGTGTACTGATTTATCAGCAGTTTTCTTTCCTTAAGTGTTATAGTAATAAATATTAACAGCACCTTCGAGTTAAGTACATTCGACCGTGGAGCATCAGGAGATAGTCCTAACGTAATGCGCACACAAATGAATAGATAAGTGTAGAAAACTTGACTGAGTTGGAGAACAATGCAATCGCATATTCGCTTCATTTGTTTCATGAAAAATAAACAATTTGAAAAATATTTTCCAAAAAGTAATCGCCTATGTTGCTTAAAAAATGAATAAATGGAATTTTTTTCATCACCTAAGAAAGTAGTTAGGCATTGATTGTTATTGATGATGAAAATATTTTTCGTTGACTAATTTTTCTAAATGATATGAGTAATCGCTTTTCAGAAAATATTTTTCAAATCGCTTATTTTTCGTGAAACAAATGGAGCTTAGTATCTTAACATTCTCTCTAATGCAGAAAATTGGTAGGATGAAAAACTTGTGAAGCGTGCGAGTCTAATTGGAACCGTTTAAAACTATACATTGCCTATCTTACTTTTTTTTTTGTGTGGACAGAACTTACTTAATAGCTTAAACTAAGAACGGTTTGGGACTATGGTTTATTTATACCTAAAAAATCAGGTTCAGCTAATTAAATTGAAAAATAATTAATGCATGGCTTCGCTGGCATAAGAATGTTTGGGTGACTATGAAAAAAGAAAAGTATGTTGTGAGCCGCATATTCTTAAAAGAGTGAACTCCACAATAATTTTTATTTAATTATTATTTATTTTCTGTGGCGCAAAATAGACCGTCAATTTTACAGCCATTCAAAGACCGTTACATAGTCAATTCCCATTGATGTATGCACCAGAGAGAGGGAGAGATTGGGGGGCCAAGTGACGGCTTGCCATTAGCTGGATGGAAAACAAAGGGTGGTCATGGCGTTTTCCATTTGAATGCCCAAATCAATCTTTTTCACTCCCCCACAGCTCGCGCTCCCCCCCCCTCCCCCCCCCCCCCCCCCCCCCCCCCCCCCAAAAAAAAAAATAAAAACAACTAAGTGCTAACGCTCTATATATACGGCATAACCCAGTTCCTCACTTTTAAGTCACACTCGATCAACTTGAGTTATTCCCTCTCCTGTCTTTATCTTCTTTTGGCATCAGTCATGTATCTTCGGCAAGCTCTCGATCCCGTCACGCTAGCTGCCTTCTGTGTTCTCGCGTGCTCTCCTCTGGTTTCGGTTTTGGGTCGACCGGCTACTTTCCTTCAAGACTTTCATGTTACCTGGGCAGATCCCCACATCAGGCTAATCAATGGAGGAGAGGCCATTCAACTCATTCTCGACCAAAGTTCAGGTAACATACGTACACACAGACTATGTTCGACTTGACTTAAGTCTTGCGCATGCTAGTTTACTATCATCCTCATTGTATATTTGAAACGAGGAGAATGGACGAAATTGTCATTGTTTTCCTATCAATATGCCTCACCCATTAATGAAACCGAATAATTCAAATATTATGTGATACCGTAGAAAAAAAATCGCCATATCATTATATTTAGACAAGCATTGAACAAAAACATTATAATTATCTGCTTATCTCGGTTGAATAAGGCGATGAATTTCATCGATACATGTTACAGGATGTGGATTTGCTTCGAAACGCCAGTACATGTTTGGACGTGTGAGCATGAAGATTAAG
Source organism: Rhodomyrtus psidioides (assembly GCA_021437785.1). NCBI lineage: Eukaryota > Viridiplantae > Streptophyta > Magnoliopsida > Myrtales > Myrtaceae > Rhodomyrtus > Rhodomyrtus psidioides. The sequence continues at coordinate 9,726,099 of JAILYB010000007.1, read as the reverse complement.
CTCATCCCCGGAGACTCCGCCGGAACCGTCACCGCCTTTTACGTATGTTTTGTCTCTAGACTCTCTCTCTCTCTCGCCCCTCCCTCTTCTTCTTCTTCTTATTCCTAGCCTGTGAGTTCTGACTCCCAGACTAACTTGCTGCATGCATGAACGGTGTGTGTTTGGCTTGGCCGACAGATGAACTCAGACACGGACAACGTGCGGGACGAGCTGGACTTCGAGTTCTTGGGGAATCGGAGCGGTCAACCCTACACGGTCCAGACCAACGTGTATGCTCATGGGAAGGGCGACCGAGAGCAGAGGGTCAACCTCTGGTTCGACCCAGCCGCGGACTTCCACACTTACTCCATCCTCTGGAACCACCGCCATGTCGTGTAAGATATCAAATGCTTTCTGACAAGTTTCTGATGGAGTCGCAATAAGTCAACTCTGGAGTGTCAGCGTGCATACTTAGTATTGACTTTCATGGCTCCTTCAGTAGACTTGCTGAGCTACACCACTTTCGACCAATATGACAAATTATGCTATTTTTTCTGCATGTTTCATGGTGCGCGTCCTTTTATATAGATTTCAATATGAACTTGATTCACTGGAATGAATCTCACTAGTACAACCCAATAGTTTTAGTCATTCTTTGATGGGATTTTTGCAGATTCTATGTAGATGAAGTGCCCATAAGAGTGTACAAGAACAATGAGGCCAAGAGAGTGCCATACCCAACTTACCAGCCAATGGGAGTCTACTCCACACTGTGGGAAGCAGATGACTGGGCCACAAGAGGAGGCCTTGAGAAGATCGACTGGTCCAAGGCCCCGTTCTACGCGTATTACAAAGACTTCGACATCGAGGCCTGCTCAGTTCCCGGGCCTGCGAGCTGCGCCTCGAACCCCAGGAACTGGTGGGAGGGCGCTCCGTACCAGCAGCTCAGCGCGGTCGAAGGGAGACTATACAGATGGGTCAGAATGAACCACATGATTTACGATTACTGCACTGATAGATCGAGGTACCCGTTGGTCCCACCCGAGTGTGAAGCGGGAATATAAAGAGAATTCGCTGCTCCGGACAAGGATAAAGGAGTTGAAATTTCCTAGCCGAATACATAAGGAACCATGTGGCCATGACATATGCTTGGTCCTACTCTTCACAAAATGGGAAAATCCAATACGTTGCATGTACAAAGAGGTATTGTGCTGTTACGTACTCAGCCAGAAAAGCTGGCCAATGTCATTATCAATCTTGTAATTTGTAGTATATTTCGTGCAAGAACCTTAGGAATAAAGTGTTAATATAGGACTTGTGCATAGCATTTGTTTGCAAGAAGTACATAGTTAGTGGTCCCTTTACGGTGGATTTTCTTCCTCGGGATAATCCCCTCTGGCGCGTGTCGACGCATTTGGACCCTCCGACGTCTCTCGACAACACACGACTTGTCAAAATACTTGTATCGACGAGACAAGTCTAATGATATATTCAATACCATTTTTCACCAAAAGAAATTGCATATAAAAGCGACGTTTCGCTGTAGCTTGGAGGGCCCCGTCGCCATCGCGACATGTGCGACGTGATGCAGCATATGCCGACAGTCAACCACTCAAAAAAACTCGTTTCGACAAGACCGTTCTGATTATGTGTTCAAAAACAACTTTTATTGGACATAAAGCCACGAACAATCACAAAACAGTAGGTTCATAAACGGGTTTTTTGCACTAATTTGACTTGCCAATGAAGGAATCTTATTCCTAAATCTTCACTTATGAATTGCGGAGTTAACATGCTCAGATGCCTTGAATCACTGATCGAAAAAATACATCACCGAATGGAATATACCTTTGTCTTCAATAGATTAAGAGTTTCTTTTGCAGTCTTTGAGAGAGAATGTTGTTCCACATATCATGCGTTCGTTTGGGAGAGAGAGGAACAAAGTGCTGTCGTTTTTTTTTTCACTCACTGTTCTTTTTTGTCTTTTTGCAGAGGGAACGTCATACATGAACAACCGGGAAAAGAACGTGATCCTTATCACGAGCGCCGAAGTTCTAGGCATGGGCTCTGATGTCCCAGGCCCAACCTTTTTAGACATGGACTTGTCCTCAATCCACCCTGGCGGACATAGCCCCGGCTTCTAGACCTCGCCACTGCCAAGGATCCAAAAATGAGCAAATACCGATATCTAAACATATTTTGAAAAATAATTTTTGATTTTTTAAATAGAAAATCATTTTCCAGAAAAGTATAGGTTTCCCATTGATTCATTTTCCAAAGCAATCCAAATGCCAGAAGATGAGAAAATTATTTTTCCGTGAGATAAATGAACCTTAGTGTGACTACATGGAGAGAATATAATTTGACTTAGGCTAAGTGTGAAACACCAAAAGTTGAAGGGTGTGTATACATTTGCAAGTAATTCTCATTCATGTGGATACACTTTCATATTTCGTTTTTAATCAGTTCCCACACTTAGAGATATAATTATTGGTAGGTTTTTTTTTGGATTGATTTACTCTACAAACTTGACCATGTCCGCCCTTGGTTTAGCACTAACATAATTCGAGAAAGCTATAATCTATCTTTTTATATTATTTTATCATTTTGTTAAGTGAGATCACCAATGTCAATTTCACAATATCGGCCATGGTAATTAGATGCATCCGATAAGTACTTAAAGCACATAAACCTAACGGTTTATTATGCACCGATGAAAGTTATAAATCGGCTTACAGTAGGGTAAAAATACCTCGAGAATTGTTGTATCTGTTAAAAAAAAAATTGTAGTAGAAATGTCGTATTGGACATGAATGAATTAAAGAAAATGAGTTACACCATGCTGTTTTTCATGCCAAACCAAAACATAACTTTTGTCGTCAAAATTAAAGGCGATGTTGTGGAATAATTCGGGCTTCTCATAAGGAAAGAGATTAATTTTATCTCTAGGCATGTGGTATATTTGCTTCCCTTGATAAAAATGGAACATTTATATATTAGCTTTTGCAACGATGCCTTACCGCCTTAGATAATATTATCAAATCAGTCATAAACTTGCCTTATGGATGCTAATTCAGCCTTAAATAAAATAGGAGCCATATTATAGGTGAATATAGAGAGCACATTAGGGTAAATTGTCAAAAAAAAAATTAAACATATTGCACTTTTACCAATTCAATCCTAAACCTTTCATTTTTGTGAATTGAGTCCTAAACAATTTTTCACACTTTACCAACTGAGTCCATCTAGTGAACATTGGCTGGAAATTACTGGCTTTGGTAATTTTTAATATTTTTTATTTATTTTATTTATTTATTTATTATTTTTCTTTCCTTTTTTCCCCTTTTCTTTCCCTTTTGCCGATGGCCGACCACCAGCCACAAGCCATGGTCGGCCGCTAGCCATTGCCAAGCAGGCTAGCCACACTTGGGCGAGCCTTGACAAGGGTTAGCCTCGCCAAGCTAGTGAGGGGAGCCCTCGCTAGGGCTCACCCTTGCCCAAATGGGCCTTGCCTGTGGCGGGTGACATTAACCCTTGCCCAAGCAAGGTTAACTCCCCAGCTATTGCATGTGGCCAGCCCCCCACAAAAGGAAGAAGAAAGGAAAGACAAAAGAGAAAAAGGAAAAAAAAGTCACAAAAACATTAAAATATCAGTTAAATTGTCCAAGTCAATGCTAGCCATACTACATATGACAATCGTGCCAACCATGCCTTGTGGGACAACCGGCGTCCACGCCAGCAAATTCCAACCAAAATTAACTGGATGGACTCAACTGACAAAATGTAAAAAGGTAGACTCAATTGGCGAAATTGAAAAGTTTAGAACTGAATTGGTAAAAGTACAATAGGTTTAAGACTACCTTCGGCACATGGACTGAACATGAAGAACACGAGCCAAATTCAGAGAGCAAAAGCAGAGAGTTAGCGAGCTGAAAATCGAGAGAAAATAGAGCATAACGTGAGGAGGTTTGAGTTGAAACCGTGAGTCAAAGCAAAGGCAAAATCGAGAGAGAAGGAGGGTTGTCACGGCCTTGAACCAGACGCAATTTTCGTCGAAGAATATAACCTACTAATGTTTTGTATTGATTTTTGTCGAGAATATGTCCCCAATGTATCGGCTACCCAAATTGAAAACATGGAATGATTTGCCTTGAATATGGTGCAGTCCAAATCAATTTCCTTCCTATTCAGTTTTCGATTAATGTTTCTTATGAGCATGTGAAATTGTTAGTTTACAATTTTTTAATTCATATTTGCACTTGTAGTTGCTATAGAAACTTCTACGATTGTCAGGGTATACATTTTTTAATTCATATTAATTTTTTTTTTAAAAAAATTGGTTGGAATTCGTTGACGTGGACGCCGATTATCTTACATAGCACGCTCAGTGCTAACGCATATAATTTTTTATATTATTTTTGTGATTTTTTCTTTTTGCTTTCTTCTTCTTTTTGCCAGTGGCCATCGGCCATGGCCGGGCGGGAAGGCTGGCATCGCCTGGGCCATAGTTGAGGCTCAGTCAGGAGAGGGTGAGCCTTGGCGAGGTCTCTGTTGGGATTCACGTAACACGTACGGGAAAAAATAAAACATATAAACGCAGCGAAAATAAATAAATGCCCATACATGTATCTCAAGATGCGTTATTCGTGCGTTTCAATCTAAAATCATAATAAATGAAGAGAGTTAACGGATTACCTCCGATAGCATGCTTGAAAACAAGTTGGTTTAGATGTTCTGAACAGCATTCTCAAAATGCAAATAATTCTTTAAAACCAAAATATGCCCAGAAGGCAAACATAAACAAAAAGTCCATATAGCAAATGCAGCAACTCTTGCCCCATTTGCAAATGTCAAGACAATCTCATTTCGCCCCAACATCTTGCTTATTTCCAGATTCTAGAAGGACATACAAATATCATCTATGCATTGACTATAGACAGCTGAATGAAGTGACTATCAAGAACAAGTATCCGTTGCCGAGGATAGACGAATTGTTCGATCAACTGCAAGGAGCATCAGTATTCTCCAAGATTGACCTAAGGATAGGTTACCATCAGTTGAGAATCAAGAAGGAGGATATACCGAAGACGACTTTTAGACGAGATATGGGCATTATGAGTTTACAGTCATGTTGCTTGGATTGACTAATGCCCCAGCCGCTTTTATGGACTTGATGCATCGAGAATTCAAGGAGTATCTGGATCAGTTCATCATCGTCTTCATAGATGATATCTTGATTTACTCGGCGAGTCATGAGGAACATGAATAACATTTGGGAATTGTTCTACGGACCTTAAGAGAATACTCGCTTTATGCTAATTTTAGTAAGTGAGAATTTTGGCTTAGTAAGGTAGCGTTTCTTGGGCATGTAGTTTCTGGAGATGGAATCTTTGTAGATCCTTCGAAGATAGAAGCAGTGATGAATTAGCCAAGACCGACGTCAGTTACCAAGGTTTGAAGTTTTCTGGGATTGGCAGGTTATTACAAAAGGTTTGTGGAAAAGTTCTCCTCGATAGCTACTCCATTGACAAGGTTAACTAAGAAAGAAATGCGGTTTGAATGGACGGATAAGTATGAAAGAAGTTTTCAGGAGCTTAAACATAGATTGACGACCGCGCCGATATTGACGATTCCTTTTGGTCCTGGAGGTTATGAGATTTGTAGTGACGCATTACTAAAGGGATTAGGATGCGTATTAATGCAACATGGAAGAGTTGTTGCTTATGCATCGTGTCACGCCCCGCGATCCTTTGTGAACGCGCCACATCCCGGGATGCCGTTTTCTTTCTTAAAGTAACCCAGGATCCGAACGGCCACGACTTATGAATGAAAATAAATGCGCAAGCGGAAGCGATAACAACTCCATACACGAATAAAATAAGACGATTTGGGATAACAATAAACTTTACATATCATAAATATCACACGTTCTTTACAAGCGGCTAGGATCGAGGAGCAAAATACAAAATACATAATAGAGGTTGAGGGGGAATTAAGGACCAAATCAAAAGACATCTCTCTTGGTCCAACTATACGCCTCTAGCCTAAGAGGATGCCCAAAAATCTGGTCACTCATAAGGTCACTAGTCATCATCACTATCTTCACCTTCATCTTCGTCCTCGGTGGGGTCGTACTCTGTAAAACTCTATGAACCACTGAGGCTCCTTACAGTTGATCGAACAGGTCATCAATTCTCGACAACGGATATTTATTCTTGATGGTCACTTGATTCAACTGCCTGTAGTCGATGCACAAGCACAAAGACCCATCCTTCTTCCTTACAAACAACACCGGCGCTCCCCATGGCGACGCGCTTGGTTGAATGAATCCCTTGTCTAATAATTCATGCATCTGAACCTTTAGCTCCTTCAACTACGACAAGGATATTTTATAGGGTGCTTTCGAGATTGGCTCCATTCCAAGAGCTAATTCAATCATGAATTCAATTTCCCTTTGTGGTGGTAATCCCGGCAATTCTTGAGGAAAGACATCGGGAAAGTCACGTACCATGGCTATACTTTCCAACTTCGGTTCTTCAACTGTCATATCCACCACTGCAGCTAGATAAGCTTAGCACCCTTCATCTAACATCTTTGTCGCCTTAAGCGACAAGACTAAAGGAATCGAGGTTCCTCCTCGACTTCCCGTGAACTCAAATCTAGGGTGATCATCCGGATAGAAACGGATTACCCTACTACCACAATCGACGACGGCCATTTGCTTACCCAACCAGTCCATCCCAATAATTACGTCAAAATCAAACATAGGCAGCACAACCAAATCTACATGTTCCTCACAAACACCAACAACTATTTTACAATCTGTGCAGCCTAGTGAAACTAGCACTTTATCCTTTAACGTGGTGGTAACATGCAACATCACATTCAACAGTTTCAGTTCTAATCCAACCAAATCAGCAAACTGAGCAAATACAAAAGAATGGGATGCTCCAGGATCAAACAAAGCATAAGCAGCATGGTCGCACAAATGAACTGTACTTGTGACCACGCCAGGCGCGTTCTCCGCCTCTCCACGTGCTACGGCATAAACCCTTCCTTGGGTTGGCGGTCGGTTCGAATCATTCTGCGGAGTTGCGGCCACACTTGAAGCACACGCTCGTTCTACTTGGGCAATGCTCATTTCCACGACTTTTTCCACAAAGGCGACCGTTCCAATTTGATTGGTGTGGCGGCTTTCCAATATTTTTCTGGACTAGAGGAACAAAGCATCTGTTGCTTGCCATCGGTTTCTTGCCGAGCTGGTGATTATCTCTAGATGGAGTAAACCGCGATCCAAATGCGGTAGCTCTTTCTATCATATCCCTCTTGATCATCTGACTCCGTTGTTGACACCTGATTTTTGACCATCTATCATTGTGATTTTTATTTTTAAAATAAATTAAAAATATCAAAAAAGGTCATAAAATCACAAAATCAACTTTGGAAGCCTTAGCCTAGCCTCAGGAACCAATTTTGAACAAAAAATATTTTTCGTATTTTTTAATATTTTGCGAATTTATTTAATTATAAAAATACCAAAAAAATCAGAAAAATACCATTCGTGGTCAGAAAAATACCCAAAAATATTCGATAATTTTGTTTTGATTTCCTCTTCAAGTGTGTTACTTTAAATCTCAAAAAATCGGCTAGGGTCAACATGTTCCTTAACAAACATAAACCCAAACCGAACCCAAAAAAATCCTTTTCGAGTCTTTTAATTTTCAATTCTCACTTTTTATAAGCTATGACATTGTATTCTAAAGTCTTGAAGTGCAATTGGGTCAATTTGCCCTCCAATTTAGTCAATTTTAACCAAAAAGGCTTAATTGCATATTTTTCTTTCAATTAGTCCCCGGTTTCACGGATCTTGAATTTCACACGGGCATATCCATTAAAATTCAACACCTCTACCCCATAATTTTCATCATGCCCAATCCATTGGCGGCCTCAATTCAGGCTAATTTGGTAGTTTGGATGTATACGTATGCTCTACATATTTATACATCATGCGTATTTATACGTTATGCGTATTTATACTGTTTGGTAACCTCTTTAACTCTTGTAATAATAATAATGGTTATTATTTTTAACACCTTTGTTAGTGCTATTTTTAAATAGCATTTTTGTATTATAAATTGTGAGTGCTATTGTTAGTGTTATTTTTAAATAGCATTTTTGTATTATAAATTGTGAGTGTTATTTTTAGATAGCATTTATAATTGTTAGTGCTATCTTTAAATAGCATTTTTGTATCATAAATTGTGAGTGATATTGTTAGTATTATTTTTAAATAGCATTTTTGTATTATAAATTGTGAGTGTTATTTTTAGATAGCATTTATAATTGTTAGTGCTATTTTTAAATAGCATTTTTGTATCATAAATTGTGAGTGCTATTGTTAGTGCTATTTTTAAATAGCATTTTTGTATCATAAATTGTGAGTGCTATTGTTAGTGTTATTTTTAAATAGAATTTTTGTAATATAAATTGTGAGTGTTATTTTTAGATAGCATTTATAATTGTTAGTGCTATTTTTAAATAGCATTTTTGTATCATAAATTGTGAGTGTTATTGTTAGTGCTATTTTATAATTCAATTTATTGGAAGGTGTTTTTGGCTATAAAAGGATGACAAGAGTTTTGAGGTTGGGGAGAGAGGACATACGTTGAGAAAATTCTTGGAGGGGGGAGACATTTTGTAGAGTGTGCAAATTTTTGAGAGCTTAGAGAGAAGAACACAAACACTCTCTATATTCTCATAATCTTGAGTGAGCAAAATATACTAAGTTGGAATATTAATTCCGCATATTGCTAGCACAATTGTTGTGGAGTTATTAGTCGTCTCCCCGTTCGTCAATTGGTGGTGCGTCCGAACTAGATGCCTAACACTTGTGGAGGCTGAGATCGAAGAACATCGAACCGACACTTCCGTTCAAGCACGCTACGAGAGGTAATCTATTTACTCCCTTTGAGGCTTTGTGATTTTTTTCGATTGAAATGCACGAAGTACGCCTCTGGAGATACATGTATGGGTTGTTATTTATTTCCGCTACGTGTTACGTGGATCCCAACAGTGGTATCAGAGCCAATCCTTAGGTGTTTTCTTGCATTTAATTGATTTTTTGCGATTTTTGCAATACTATGGCCAATATGTATTAACGAATTGTTCGTCTTACATGGCTAATGGAGATTGATTATTTTATATGATAAATTAATCAACGTAGCAAAAATTGAGACTAAATCAATTTTGAATCGAAAATTTATGGCTATCTTATTTTACGTAAAAATTCTGAATATGATTCAACGTAGAATTTTTATTGTGCCTTCCTAAGTTTTAAATTGTGAATTTATTACTTACGTGAAAGGGTGGTGATCATGGAAAAATCCCTAATCAATGTGATTGATGTATATATGAATGTATGATGATTATTTATATATTTGGGGTTGTAATTATTAAATGGAGGCTGCGTACTCCTTTTATTTTTCATGTAATCTTTATTTTTAGCATAGTCAATTGTTGATGTAAATGCTACGAGGATTACGTGGAGGAGCCTTTTAAGTCGGCGAGCTCTTTGGGGTCCAATTCTTGAAGAGTTCAAGAAACCAAGAAGAAGCGAAGAGTGGCTCTCCGTTATTAAAATATTAAAATGATTAAATGTGGTCTCATTGGCTCGAGACCCATTAAATCATAATTCCATGATCACCACGTAGGATAGATGTTTATGTGATTGACATCTATTTTTTTTATTATGATTACGTGAGCATGTTAAACTGGTTAATATGCAAAGTCAGACTTACCTCACCCAAAATTGCGCCTGCATGAAATCCTAGTTAGGAAAATCACTCGCGTTAGGTACTGAAAGGGCGTTGGTAATGACATCAACGTAACCAAGTCCCCGAACCCAAAATCTCTAGTTCCGCAGAATTGATCGATCTCTCCCAATTGGTCAATAAGGTTTCCGGTCTACCCTCCAAGAAAGACCGGTGGCGACTCCAAATGCATGCACAAGTTGCACATACCACCACGACCACACTAAGGTCGAAAACGATCGACTGTTATCGTCGAATCCCTTTGAAAAATACTCCCGCCGCGATTTGGTATGGGCTTGGGAGGGCCCGCGCCGATCCAAAGCCCGCGATCCGCACCCTTGTGCGGGGGAAGGCCCGCGATCGGTAATCCATTAGCCGCGTCCTCTTTCGGACGGGTCGCGACAGCTGGCGACTCCACTGGGGACCTTGTTCTAGAACCTATGGTTCTAGACCTCAAGTGGACTTAGGCCGTAATTAAAACGCTGAGTGATATTTCTAACCCTGCAGGCGCTCTTGAAGGTGAGGTAAGTCCGCTCATGGTAGGTGTTATATGTTTTTGCAGATTGGAGAAATAAGGGGGGTAGTCTGTGATTAACATTGTCTTATGCAGGTTGGCGTAGGAATGTATGTTGTGTGGATGATTTGAAGCGCTGATTGATAAACTGTTGTGCATGACTTACATTGTGATGATCACGACACATGGACATACACAACCGCGCCTAAAACCCCGGGCGCCGCCTATAGGAAAACAATAGAAGGGATTGAAAATGGAATCTCCGTGAGGAAAAACACGGGGTAATCCACTTTTCAATTCCGCTCATTTTGAACTGTGGATCGAGCCCCAATGCAACGATAGTTGTGCAATGGAATCTGCTCTTTCTAGAACTCGAGATGGGAGCCTTGGCCTTAGGTTCCAAACCCTTTTGATTTTTTAGAGTCAAGCCTCACTTGTCTCATGCGCATGTATATGGATGGTTGGTATACCCAAAACCAAAAAATCATTGGGTACCTCTCATGGTAAGGTCCTGCCGTTTCTATTTAAATTCACTTGCAGCCTTTTATTTTTGCACGACATGCTGCATTCATCAAGTCCGATGGTTGAGTCTAATTCCATTTTAGAGTACGGATAGAGGAGATGTTCTCTCCAAGACAGTCCCACATCCCGGACATATTCAAGTATGAGCGACGCGTCATCCGCCATCGGACTGTCGGGACATTCAATGGAGTTTACCCTTTTCAAGCTGTCCAAGGAATGATCCAGTAACCATACCGGAAGTTGAAGGACAGGTGATAACAGCAAATCCGAGACACCTACCGGAAATTATCAAAAGGGCATCTGATGAAAACGAAGACCCGAAATAGCCGGACCGAAGACATCAAGCGTTGTCCCCCAAAGACCCGACTTGGGGCATCTCTTTAGGTTATTAAGGGCCACGTTCCAGTCGTCCCTTTTCTTTTATCAAGATCATCGAGTCTGTAAGGAGCACCCGTCTGTGGGTCTCCCATCTATCTTTCACACCTCGATTCCTAAGTTTTGTCTAAGTGTCTTGACATTAGAATGTGACACTGGAATTTCTCTCAACCTTTCGGATTTTCCGGTTCAATTGCGTGTCTCACCTAGATGAAATTTTCGTTAGAACTCACACTCGGCATGTTTAACCCAAGTACGAGAATCTAACATTCATTTCATGGTGCGCCGGACATGGAATTGAACCGGTCTATAGCATGCATCATTGGTAATCCTTGGTAATTAACTAAAGTTGTCCATGTTTCCTGAATTCAAGAGGAGACATATATCCAAATTACCTTCGGGAAATCATTTCAATTTGGATGTCCTATCTCTCACCGAATTTAGGACACATTGGAATTGCATTTTTATCTTCTTGGAAATTCCACAGATTTTCTGGGGATTTGCCAAAAGTGATAACCATGGATTACGCTCCTTTTAGTTTTATGTTTTCTCTTGAAAAACATCGATAAGAATTTTTCACATGAGGTTAAGGCTTGTGTAAAAATCCTTATCTTCGTTAATCACAAGAAAGCATAAAATTGAAAGGATTTATGCTTTACTTCCCTTTCTGACATATTCCTGTCATTCGAACAGGTAATTTCCAGAATCAAAATCCGAGGACTTGTGTGAAGAATCACTCACAAGTTAAAATGGACCAGGAAGGCATAGAAAAGCGCTTGACCACCCTGGAGAGTCAGTTGGCTTAGGTGTTCGCAATGATGACAGAGACGAAGACACCCATCCTCACCTCAGGAGTGGTCCTTCAAGAAGATCGAAGCTGGTCGACAACTCAAACCACAGGGATGGATATTTGAAGTCAGACAAAGAAGTCGACTTCTCACCAAGACAGCATACTGAGGCAAATCCCACTTAACTAGGGCAAACGCCACCTAACCGGGGCAGCCGGGTCAAGTGTAAAGACGTGTCGTTCCTAATTGATTTTCAATCAGATACCGGCATAATATTTCCTATCTTTTCCTCTCAGGTGAAAAATAGGATGAGATGGTCAAAGACAAACGAAGGAGAATTTGTCTTCCCTATAAGACGGAAAGAAATGTGCCTTCAGCAGATGTCACCCATTGGGATTGCAATGACAAAATGAATCAAATTATGAAGAAGGAGCAACCTAATTAGGATTGGCTCTCCCTAAGTCGAAAAGGTGATGATAAAATGAATGGGGCCACGAAGAATTTACATCATCTTGAATGCTCGAAGGAAGCATACAAAGGAATTACAATCTCGAATAAGGAATGTCTCGTTAAGGAAATCATATCTGAAGAGGGGAAATACTCGTACCCACACACTCCATGGAGCTTGTTCCAGCGAAATCAGATTATATGGTGAATATACACAAGGATACCATGCTTCTGAAATCAATACCAATGTCTATCGAAGGGTAAGGCATGCATTACCATTGATAAGCTTGCTATCAGTCCAAATGATGTGGAACCTCAAAGTTGGCAATTTCCAAGCCCCACCACGCCGAAAGCAGAAGAAGAAAACTTGATACCAAGCTTTGGCGTTTTGTTGTTGTGATCATCCGCCTAGCCATCGAACTCCAATCGTCAACAACACTCGAAGGCTGCCTACACCAAAGCATTATAGGTTGTCCCGAATGAAAGCTCCAAGGACGCCATCATGAGCGACTCCGGCGTGATCAAAAGAAATCTCACCACATCGAGGACTGAAGGAAGAAGACAGATTAGGTGGCAGACAAGATGCAGCGCTGATTGAAATGTAAGGCACGCGTGAATCTAAAAATGATCTGCCTTCGTCCGTAAAAAGAAAATACCTACGTGCCATGCTGACTGTATTAAAGAGAAGAGGAAAGGTTCTGCGCCTGAAGCACCAGAAACTTGCACATCCAAAGCCTTTCTCTGAAACATTCAAACAATCCTCAGAGTCCACTATAATGAGTCACCACTAGTTTCGGGAAGAGACTCATTTATCTGGGGCAACCTCAAAAATTGTCAAAGCGTTCCCTTCACAAACCTTTCTCCCTAGGCCATCCCTTGATCTGCGAAAATCGGTGGGGAAGACATGTTTTCGACTCAGGCGTTAACAGAAGCTCCCTGCCCTGTGAGTCTGCGAGTCATGGCCATCGATGGCAATCCAGTCTCTCTCTCAGTGTTCATGGTTGTGCTGAGAAAATGCCATTACAAGGTTACAGGCCGAACAAATGCAACCGAAGCCCTAAAAGCGCTGAAGCGGAATAGGAGCAGGTTTAACATCGTTGTCACTGCCACGACGGTGTTCGACATGCGCGTCCATGATCTTGTAAAAGTCGTCAGTTCTGAAATGGACATGCCGATCGTCATCATGTCAGCAAGTGATGATCAGTCGTTTATAACGAAGGCCATACTGCATGGAGCTCATGGTTTCATAAGGAAGCCGGCCCAGGTCCGAGTGCTTCAAAATCTGTGGCAGCATGTGGTAAGAAAACAGTTACACGAGCAAGATGGCCGTAAACAAGGTGACGATGCCGTTGTGGGGCGCAGGAAGACAAGGTTCGATTGGTCCCCGAATCTTCATCGCAAGTTTGTCGACACAGTCCAACAGTTAGGGGTCGACTCAGCACACCCGAAGCGTATAATGGAGATCATGAATGTACCGGGACTCGCCAGGAGTAGCATCGCGAGTCACCTCCAGAAGTACAGAAAGGAATTGAGAGAGCACGAGGCAACTCTAAATCAAGAAGGCCAAAACGAAGCTGATTCAAGTCTGAACGATAAACGGCCAATACAGACTCCCTGGTTTGGACATCTACCTTCCATTGGTACCCTTCCTATGGTCAATCAGGTCACCGGGCCACGTATTGGAGAACCAAAATTTTCAAACACACAGTTTGAACTTATGACTCTCGACGAGCGTATGTGGGGTAACTCTCAGCATATTCCTCTCTCTAAATTCCAAATGGGGGACGTCGGCCACGATATGCTAGCTTATCCTGCCTATTTACACCTAGGCAATGATGGAAGCTCCAGCTCCAACCAGATTGCCTATGGCGAAAGCATGAAACGATATCCATCGCCAAGAATCGACGCGGCTCAATTCGAACATCAATTGCCTGAAGGATCGGGAGACTATCTGGATGACGAGCTCATTATCATGATTAATCAGTTTAAAGCTGACAGTCCTCCACCAAACTGATCCGAGAGGGCAATTATGTATCGGGTTCAAGACGCGACTAATAGAACCCTCAATGGAAGCAGGCCTAATATGCATGCCCTAATATGCTATTAAGTTTTTGTTGCTAAATCATCATGTTGTATATTCCTTTTAATATCTGAAGCTAATCTTGTGTAAAGACCAGCGCCACCCGCGAGCATCATCATGCTCAAGTGCAACAATCCCATTTTAGTTTAGACTCAAGGCAAATCAATTCAACACCGTGAAGAGAAGCGTCGAAAATACTTCACGTATGGAAATACGAGTAAAGCCCAAGCAAGGCTCGTGGGAACATGTTTCCCCATTTGCTTCGAGGAAGTCAAGCTGGGGGCAAACTCTCATAAACCCCACGAAAGCATATCAGACCAGGGTTATCGAACCCAGAGATGACGAACATCAGGACAAGCATCACCTAGCTGTGACAAGTCATGCCTAACCGGGGCAAAAGAATTATTTTTGCGCTGGACAAAGAAAGATGTGTCTTCTCCGGCAAAGTCAAATAGCAGAGTCGTCCGCATCCGATTCGAACCCCAAGATACGAATTTGGGGGGGACGGTAACTTTGTATCGTTCCAATTTGATCTCCAAAGATCCCACGTTTAACATGAATTTTTCTCATTTAACAGGAAGTCGTTGGCGCCGAAAGCCTCAAAAGAAAAGAGCGCGCTAATAGGGAGGCGAATAGAATCATTGGCCTTAGAAGTCGGGATTCCAAGAGAAAGTCTTTGATGATAAGACCTAGTGGATGGTAAAAAGTATCGCTCCTACGTCACATGCTTTGACATGCATTTTGATGACATTTTCTTTTCCCTTGAATAAAAGGAACCTTGAAGAATGGCGTTGGAATGCGCCCAAAAACACAAATGGACCTCCTCTGGGGCAAATTCTTGAGAATGATTCATCGCCAACCAGATGGATAAATCATGGCCGCAAGATAGGTGGCCAATTTCTGCAGGCCGCATGTTTATGTGAAGACGCAAAGCAAGAACAAGGAGCTTGCCATCGGGGCAAAACAAGTTTTCACATCCCATGTATTACCCGTTGGAATACGTGACCAAGGGTAAGAAGTATCGCTCCAATTTCATGAAGAATTCCTGAACATACGATGACCTACTTCTTTTACATTTTCAGGGATCTCCAGCCACCGTGGGCAGGTAAGTATCCCTTTCCCTAATCTATTGACAATATTAAATAAAAACCACAGAAAGAAAGAGAAAAACTTTCAGAATCAGATGTCTAGAAAAGACATAGAATTCTAACTTCATTGGCATTCATGTTTTAAAATAGGAGGTTGTCTGAACATGAATAAGAACACGCATGGTGCATCATAAAATCCCCTTGACCGGTAAAATTTTTGGAGGAAATGAAAGAGATTTTTTCCAATCAAAAGTTCAAAACTTTCAAAAGGACGTTTTCTCAAAAGACGAGAGGCAAAGCCTAATCCAAACACGTCCTATACACACTTGAGAGAGAAATGGAGCGGATCAGATAGCAAAATCTGGACCTACGGAAGTAGGGATTATTCGCAGCAATTACATAGATTGGGATGACGGAGGCATTCGTTTCATATCCCCAAATACTACAGGTGACCATTGACAACCCCTTCGAACGGCGGTTTTCATTCTCAACCCTGTCAAGAACCACCCCACATCGGGGCAAAAAGAAAGTAAGTCCAGCAGCATCAGGAGAAAATGGTTAGAAATTTTCTTGCTCGGACTAACATCAATCTTTGTGTGTTGTTTATATGGTAATCCAAGTGCAATAGGATGACGAGAAGCATTCATTTCTCTATCCCACACACCATATCCTTTGCACAGCCAAGTTGAGCCTGCGAATTCATTTCATAAACCCCTGTTGGTGATCATGGCATGTTTCAAGATAGAAACTGCATCACTCCAAGAACGGAAGAATCCAGGAGATGGGATTTATAGAAAAATTTCATATCGGCGTTTAAATGTGCTATGATTCAAGTTGTATATCTAGCACATTTTTCTGAACATCGTAGTTCCAAAGGAAAAGAAAAGGCGGGATTTCAACAAAGAAAAAAATCCCCAGCATCAAGAAAAAGCAAAGTGCCTGGTAAAAGCAAGGCCGATGCTCGTGAAAACTGTTTGATTGATCCCCAATAAAGCCTAGTTGGGAAGAGAGAAAAACCCATAAAGGAGTCAGATCAAGAAGACTGCTCCCCAAATGATGTCAGCCGTGGTGCAAAAACACTGACAGAATTGTCAATCTCTTAACACCACAAGAGACGTTCTCTAAAGGACTCGTGCACACCTCAAAAGCGGTTGCACGCCTTAAAAATTGAAGATGCAGAATGGAAAAGACATGTGACAAGCTTGCAATGATCACCAATGTCAATCCCCTCATAAATTCTGGGCAAAAAACAAGCCTTTTTCGGTCCCCAATCCTACCAACATCATAACCCTGAAACAGTCTTCTCTGACTAAGACACTTGGGTTAACATATAGCTTAGCTCGAAGAAGTACGAGCAAGACTATTTCTTTCTCATTTTGCAGGGTTCTTGACTTGTAAACCCGGAGCAGATGGTGAAGACTTTCATTCAATAGCCTCGACTCCAAAGCGGGTCCCCCTTGAGAACCAATATCCAAGCCCAACATTACGATCCCGTGGAAGACCTCCCGACCAATCAAAATGTATGCGCTACGAATGAGCCTAAAACCTAGGCACAGGTTAGTAGGGAATTGAGTGCATCCCCTATAAAAATCATTACCTCAAAACAGGTGAGAAGACCTCCTTGTCAAGAAATATTCCAATTGATGTTTTGAATAAACTCTTTTTGGAATTTTCAAACTGTTGATCCAGATTTTCCGTGCAAGGGATTTGTGATCACATTTGCATGCTGCAAGAATACTTTGGATAACCTCCAGCATCAAAATGCACATTCCATGATTAAAACTTAACTCATACGGTTTTTGTCAAATGGACAGCCGTGGTCTTCCCAAAGATTACTAACGTTTTCTTGGTGAAGAAAAATCTTTTAGGCTCAAACTTTTGCAGGATACCTGGAGAACCCAGCTCCCAGAATGTCGCCTCAACAGACCCAAGTGAAGTTTTGTCAAGATAAAATCTTTCACTGCTTCAAAACTGAATTCCCGACAAATTTCGGGATCTTTCAAAAGAAGGGATGAAGATAAAATCCTTTTTCAAAAGAAGTCGGCAAACTGTCCCAGCAGACGTGGAGAACCCTCGTCCTAGGACCCCTTCTCAAAAAAATCAAGCGGCCCTATCAGACGTGGAGAACCCTCGTCCCAAGACTAATTTAAAAAAAATAAAAAAAAAATAGTCCTAGCATGACGTGGAGAACCCTCGTCCTAGGACCTCTTTTCAAAAATATCAAACAGTCCTAGCATGACGTGGAGAACCCTCGTCCTAGGACCCCTTCTAAAAAAAAAAAAAATCAAGCGGCCCTATCAGATGTGGAGAACCCTCGTCCCAGGACCAATTTTTCAAAAAAAAAAACAGTCCTAGCATGACGTGGAGAACCCTCGTCCTAGGACCTCTTTTCAAAAATATCAAACAGTCCTAGCATAACGTGGAGAACCCTCGTCCCAAGATCCATTTTCAAAATATCAAACAGTCCCAGCAGAAGTGGAGAACCCTCGTCTTTGGACCCATTTTCAAAAAAATCAGGCAGTCTCATCGGACATGGAGAACCCTCGTCATGAGACCCCTTTTCAAAAATCAAGCGGTCCTAGCATGACGTGGAGAACCCTCGTCCCAGGACCCCTTTTCAAAAATCAGGCAGTCTCATCGAACATGGAGAACCATCGTCATGAGACCCCTTTTAAAAAATCAAGCGGTCCTAGCATGACGTGGAGAACCCTCGTCCCAGGACCCTTTTTCAAAAATCAGGCAGTCCCAGCATGACGTGGAGAACCCTCGTCCCAGGACCCCTTTTCAAAGAAAGAAATGAACCCCTAGTATGGTGAGTCAGAAGCCACAAAGGGAGAAATGAAAACCTGGTATGGTGAGTCAGAAGCCACGAAGGGAGAAATGAAAACCTGGTATGGTGAGTCAGAAGCCACGAAGGGAGAAATGAAAACATGGTATGGTGAGTCAGAAGCCACAAATGAAAGAAATAAACCCCTGGTGTGGTGAGTCAGAAGCCACAAAGGGAGAAATGAAAACCTGGTATGGTGAGTCAGAAACCACGAAGGAAAGAAAAGAAACCCCTGGTATGGTGAGTCAGAAGCCACGAAGGGAGAAATGAAAACCTGGTATGGTGAGTCAGAAGCCACAAAGGGAAAGAAAAGAAACCCCTGGTATAGCGGATCAGAAACTACAAAGGGAGGAAGGATGAAAACCCCGGTATAGCAGACCAGAAGCTACAAAGGGAGAAGTGAAAATCCTGGTATAGCGGATCAGAAGCTACAAAGGGAGAGAAATGAAAACCCTGGTATAGCGGATCAGAAGTTACGAAGGGAAAATTGAAGACCATGGTATAGCGAACCAGAAGCTACGAATGGAGAATTGAAACCCATGGTATAGCAGATCAGAAGCTACGAAGGTGAATGAATAAAAAAAAAAAAGTCCCAGCAGACGTGGAGAACCCTCGTCCCAGGACCCATTTTCAAAAATATCAAACAGTCCAACGGACGTGGAGAACCCTCGTCCCAAGATCCATTTTCAAAATATCAAGCGGTCCTAGCATGACGTGGAGAACTCTCGTCCCAGGACCCCTTTTCAAAAATCAGGCAGTCCTAGCATGACGTGGAGAACCCTCGTCATGAGACCCCTTTTCAAAAATCAGGCAGTCTCATCGGACGTGGAGAACCCTCGTCATGAGACACCTTTTCAAACCGCCAAAGGTAGAAACCACCTAAAGGGTCAATTCAAGGTAGAAACCGCCTAAAGGGTCAAACCAATGGTAGAAACCGCCTAAAGGGTCAAATCAAAGGTAGAAACCGCCTAAAGGGTCAACACAATGGTAGAAACCGCCTAAAGGGTCAAATAATGGTAGAAACCGCCTAAAGGGTCAAACCAAAGGTAGAAACCGCCTAAAGGGTCAAATATTGGTAGAAACCGCCTAAAGGGTCAAACCAAAGGTAGAAACCGCTAAAAGAGTCAACACATGGTAGAAACCGCCTAAAGGGTCAAATCAAAGGTAGAAACCGCCTAAAGGGTCAAATCAAAGGTAGAAACCGCCTAAAGGGTCAAACAAATGGTAGAAACCGCCTAAAGGGTCAAATCAAAGGTAGAAACCGCCTAAAGGGTCAACACAATGGTAGAAACCGCCTAAAGGGTCAAATCAAAGGTAGAAACCGCCTAAAGGGTCAAACCAAAGGTAGAAACCGCCTGAAGGGTCAAATCCAAGTAGAAACCGCCATAAGGGTCAAACTAAACTTGAAGGTAGATACCGCCTAAAGGGTCAAATATGGTAGAAATCGCCACAAGGGTCAACTCATTGGTAAATACCGCCGTAAGGATCAACGCAAAGGTCCGATCCACCATACGGAACAAAATCCTTGGCAAATCCCCCAGCGTGGGATGCGCCCTTCTCAGGTTCCTACCAGTTAGGAATCCCATGATGGTATGACCTACCATACAGGTCAGAGCTTATTCTCCCTAGGATATTCTGAACGAGTCCTAGGTATCTTCTTGAAAGTCGTCGCAACCGGCAGCATCTGACAGGTGAGCTTCAGGTAAGCCTCTCTCACTCCGACCCATGTTCGAATTGCAAGAGTAAACTAGTGATTAACTTGAGCATTCATCAAAAGACTTAAGGGTCCGATGTCATAGCATTTCTTTTCCCCAGTCGAGTCAGTTAAGATTCAGGTGTCATTTTGTCTTTGAAAGCAACCTCTGACGAGCTCACTCTCAAAGAGGGGCAGCTGTTGACACTTGATTTTTGACCATCTATCATTGTGATTTTTATTTTTAAAATAAATTAAAAATATAAAAAAAGGTCATAAAATCACAAAATCAACTTTGGAAGCCTTAGCCTAGCCTCAGGAACCAATTTTGAACAAAAAATATTTTTCGTATTTTTTAATATTTTTCGAATTTATTTAATTATAAAAATACCAAAAAAATCAGAAAAATACCATTCGTGGTCAGAAAAATACCCAAAAATATTCGATAATTTTGTTTTAATTTCCTCTTCAAGTGTGTTACTTTAAATCTCAAAAAATCGGCTAGGGTCAACATGTTCCTTAACAAACATAAACCCAAACCGAACCCAAAAAAATCCTTTTCGAGTCTTTTAATTTTCAATTCTCACTTTTTATAAGCTATGACATTGTATTCTAAAGTCTTGAAGTGCAATTGGGTCAATTTGCCCTCCAATTTAGTCAATTTTAACCAAAAAGGCTTAATTGCATATTTTTCTTTCAATTAGTCCCCGGTTTCACGGATCTTGAATTTCACACGGGCATATCCATTAAAATTCAACACCTCTACCCCATAATTTTCATCATGCCCAATCCATTGGCGGCCTCAATTCAGGCTAATTTGGTAGTTTGGATGTATACGTATGCTCTACGTATTTATACGTCATGCGTATTTATACGTTATGCATATTTATACTGTTTGGTAACCTCTTTAACTCTTGTAATAATAATAATGGTTATTATTTTTAACACCTTTGTTAGTGCTATTTTTAAATAGCATTTTTGTATTATAAATTGTGAGTGCTATTGTTAGTGTTATTTTTAAATAGCATTTTTGTATTATAAATTGTGAGTGTTATTTTTAGATAGCATTTATAATTGTTAGTGCTATCTTTAAATAGCATTTTTGTATCATAAATTGTGAGTGCTATTGTTAGTATTATTTTTAAATAGCATTTTTGTATTATAAATTGTGAGTGTTATTTTTAGATAGCATTTATAATTGTTAGTGCTATTTTTAAATAGCATTTTTGTATCATAAATTGTGAGTGCTATTGTTAGTGCTATTTTTAAATAGCATTTTTGTATCATAAATTGTGAGTGCTATTGTTAGTGTTATTTTTAAATAGAATTTTTGTATTATAAATTGTGAGTGTTATTTTTAGATAGCATTTATAATTGTTAGTGCTATTTTTAAATAGCATTTTTGTATCATAAATTGTGAGTGCTATTGTTAGTGCTATTTTATAATTCAATTTATTGGAAGGTGTTTTTGGCTATAAAAGGATGACAAGAGTTTTGAGGTTGGGGAGAGAGGACATACGTTGAGAAAATTCTTGGAGGGGGGAGACATTTTGTAGAGTGTGCAAATTTTTGAGAGCTTAGAGAGAAGAACACAAACACTCTCTATATTCTCATAATCTTGAGTGAGCAAAATATACTAAGTTGGAATATTAATTCCGCATATTGCTAGCACAATTGTTGTGGAGTTATTAGTCGTCTCCCCGTTCGTCAATTGGTGGTGCGTCCGAACTAGATGCCTAACACTTGTGGAGGCTGAGATCGAAGAACATCGAACCGACACTTCCGTTCAAGCACGCTACGAGAGGTAATCTATTTACTCCCTTTGAGGCTTTGTGATTTTTTTCGATTGAAATGCACGAAGTACGCCTCTGGAGATACATGTATGGGTTGTTATTTATTTCCGCTACGTGTTACGTGGATCCCAACAGTGGTATCAGAGCCAATCCTTAGGTGTTTTCTTGCATTTAATTGATTTTTTGCGATTTTTGCAATACTATGGCCAATATGTATTAACGAATTGTTCGTCTTACATGGCTAATGGAGTTTGATTATTTTATATGATAAATTAATCAACGTAGCAAAAATTGAGACTAAATCAATTTTGAATCGAAAATTTATGGCTATCTTATTTTACGTAAAAATTCTGAATATGATTCAACGTAGAATTTTTATTGTGCCTTCCTAAGTTTTAAATTGTGAATTTATTACTTACGTGAAAGGGTGGTGATCATGGAAAAATCCCTAATCAATGTGATTGATGTATATATGAATGTATGATGATTATTTATATATTTGGGGTTGTAATTATTAAATGGAGGCTGCGTACTCCTTTTATTTTTCATGTAATCTTTATTTTTAGCATAGTCAATTGTTGATGTAAATGCTACGAGGATTACGTGGAGGAGCCTTTTAAGTCGGCGAGCTCTTTGGGGTCCAATTCTTGAAGAGTTCAAGAAACCAAGAAGAAGCGAAGAGTGGCTCTCCGTTATTAAAATATTAAAATGATTAAATGTGGTCTCATTGGCTCGAGACCCATTAAATCATAATTCCATGATCACCACGTAGGATAGATGTTTATGTGATTGACATCTATTTTTTTTATTATGATTACGTGAGCATGTTAAACTGGTTAATATGCAAAGTCAGACTTACCTCACCCAAAATTGCGCCTGCATGAAATCCTAGTTAGGAAAATCACTCGCGTTAGGTACCGAAAGGGCGTTGGTAATGACATCAACGTAACCAAGTCCCCGAACCCAAAATCTCTGGTTCCGCAGAATTGATCGATCTCTCCCAATTGGTCAATAAGGTTTCCGGTCTACCCTCCAAGAAAGACCGGTGGCGACTCCAAATGCATGCACAAGTTGCACATACCACCACGACCACACTAAGGTCGAAAACGATCGACTGTTATCGTCGAATCCCTTTGAAAAATACTCCCGCCGCGATTTGGTATGGGCTTGGGAGGGCCCGCGCCGATCCAAAGCCCGCGATCCGCACCCTTGTGCGGGGGAAGGCCCGCGATCGGTAATCCATTAGCCGCGTCCTCTTTCGGACGGGTCGCGACATCCGTTCATATATCTCCTTGTAGGTTCTCAAGTTCATGGCCACCATTTGACTATGAAGATCTGGCCTCAGCCCATCTCGGAACCTCCTTGCCTTATCCATCTAGGGGATCCTCAACTAATCTCGGTGCATACGTCGATAATCTTGCGTCAGAATCAGCTGACAGTATGTCAGCTGATTCTGACGCAACTGCTGGAATTCTACCAACTTCCTTTCTCGAGCAGTCTCCGAGAAATACTTATCATTAAATGCTGCGGTCAAGGCGGCCCAAGTGAAGGCGGTGCCTTTCGAAAATACCCCATCCTTAGTGGCACTCCACCAATCATTTGTGGTACCTTCTAATTGCTAGACCGCTAGGTGTACTTTCTCCTCTTTCATGCACCTCAAGACTCCGAAAGCCTTTTCCAATTTCTCAATCCATCTAGGCGTTAACTCTGGGTCTCCAATGCCATCAAACTGAGTTGGTTTTAACTTCATGAACTGCTCACCAGCTGACCCATCTGCCGATAAGTATTTCCATCTCCTTAGGCATTACCACCTTCATTACCTTGGCTGTTATTCCCATTATTTCCATTGGCCAAGTTGGCAGCAGCTACAGCAGCCTCAATAGCTTGGGCAACGACATCATTTCTATCTTAGGTCTGCCTGTCCATTAAGTCTCCAATCTACTCTAATGTTCTTATGACCCCATCCACTCTATGGTCTTCTACTACTTGTGGCCTCGAGCTTGAAGTTCCTCTTGAACCTCTACCCATGTTGCTCATCCTTGCTAAACCTTACGGTACCTGAATCACACTAATTCCACTAAGGAATTAGATACCTAAATTGTAACGCCCCGCGTCCCTTGGAGCTCATTACATCCACCTCAGGCCAAACATTACCCAGGAACCTCACACGGCCTAGCATGAAATGAAGTGCACACACGGAAGACGTGATACATCGCCGTACTAAAGAGATAAAAAGAAGATGGGAGTTTCGGAGGAAAACAAAAGCACACCCATTTATACATTGCATAGACAACCAGTACAGATAGCGGAAGGGAAAAGATCAAAAAAACATAAAGTCACACACCCCAGGGTAGAAAAGGAACTAAGGCCTAAGGTTCAAAAGATACTACTAAACCTTTCCTAAAGCCTAACACCAAAATTGTTCCCTGATCGCCTAACCCCTTTCATTCAGACTTCTCATCAGAACAGCTGGAATTATCTCTTCCATCGTCCCCCTCAGCACTTGGGTCGTAATCCGAGAAAGTCTCAAATGGAACGTCTTCTGAAGGCTCTTCCATCTCTTCATCGGTTTCCTCTTCTTCTTCTGCTTCTGCTTCGTCTTCTTCGTCAATGGCCTCGATCGCATCAGCAGATATCTCTATATAATTCGTGTACTCCTCAGAAAGGGTTCTCGAGTCTCTCATCGATGCAGGATTTTCCACTTCGACCTCCAAACGAGAGGGGTGACACCAGCTAGGTACAACTCCTAGGGGCACGTCTTTTGGCATCAAAGGACCTAACAGGTCAATGTTCCTCAAGCGGCGGAACCATGATTCAAAACGATGCGGTTGTAGTTCCGTCTTCCCTTCGTCTACCCACACCGTCGTACCCTTCCTAATATATACTATCGACATACTCTTTGGAAATTCTTCAAAAGAGACGATCGACTCCTTCAGATCGCCTAGTCTTACTGGCCACATGGTTACGGTTTCGGGTCTGAAAAGTTTGTCCCACAAAGGGGTGAGATCGACATCTCAGAAAGTGAAACCTAACCCTATACCTCAATGCAAGTCCTACCGGATCACATACAAATGCCATTCAAAATGCGGAATAACAAGCAATGCAATGGCACCAGGCATCTCACAAGATAATATAAAATATAGACATGGCCAATCAATACAAACAATCATGCTCAATCACATGGTTTCATACCCAAGCACATATACTCAAGTACACCACAACCACCTCTTTCTCAACCATCCACATGCTCCACTGGCACTCTTGCCACTTGACATCTCCGGGGTCATCAGACCAAACGATACTTTTCAGGTTTACAGCCACTCTATGCCGCCGGGGTCTCACTAGACCAAATGGCATTCACATTTCTATTTTATTTCACCAACCTCCGATACCGCCGGGGTCTCACTAGACCAAATGGTACCCTCAACATCATTCTCATTTAGCTTCACAGGCCATCCAGACACACATGCAATTCATCTCAATACAAATTCATCAGTCAATCACATCATTTAATCATTCATCCAGTGTGTCCAGGCATTCAGAGAAAGGATTAGGTAACACTTACCTGATTGAATAACACAATACAACACCAAGTAATTCTCCCAAAGCCACGAGTACCGAATTCCCACAAATGCGTCGTCCACCTAACAAGATTAACCAATCTTGAATCATAAACCATGGGATATTCACTTCCATTAAAGTAATCTTTCCCTAGCCACACCGTTGACAATTCAAGATACCCTTTTTATAACCATTGGACATCGCAACTCTCACTCCGAATCCTTAAACAGAACCGGCTAGTGTATGTACTCTTCCTTAAAATAGAATCGATTTTGGGTTCAAACCGCTTAATCGAGTCATAATCCAATCTCGTGTCTAACTCTTTACACAAATAACCTTCCAAGACCTTCATTTACATGTTTAAAGCGATCACTAAGAGATTTGGAGTCGGTTGACACCCCAAAGACAACAAAACAGTCCAATCTCCTCTTAATCAGAATCTGTCCATATTTTACTGCTACTGTTCATCCATGAAAACCAGAGTTATCCCTATCTATTTGCATCCATAACCTATCTAAACATATTACTAGGTGTTATGAAGTTCTCCTAAAAATTTTGAGGTCAATCGAAATTTCTAAGAGGGTAAACCATAACCTTCTCTCAGCTCGCGCGGAATCCATCCGCTTTTCTTCCAAAAATCACCATAAATTAACCAGACCTCCTAAAATCATGAAACCAATGGGAAAATGTCAAGGACACATAGATATTATCTCTGGAAGTCGAAACACCTCAAACGGTCACCGGGAAGGCCTGCTCGAGCTCACCGAACAACAATCATAGAAATTGACTTTTCTGGCAGTTTTCGGTTGAGGCCAAATAGAGAGGAAAATGAGGTGAACGTGTGGGAGGGGTATACAAAGCAGATGAGGTCTTCATTAACATTGTCTCACACATATAATTGAGCCCAAATTGATAAGACAAGATTAGGTGAAGTCATAAATGCTTGGGGGTCTCATTGCTTGACAAGTGGCACTCCTCTAATAATACAACTTAAGCTTTGACTCATCTTTGACCATTAAAGATGGAATTTTCGGTAGCCATAGATGGGAAGAGGGATTGACCATTTTGTCCTTCCTAAGTTCTTATGGCATAGTTAAATGGTCTAGGGGCAAAATGGTCTGTTCGCACTTTCAGTCTAAACTTCACTTTTCCAATTCGAAATTACCATTTGGCGAGACATTGTCAAATTCCTGCTCAGAATTGGAATTCTCTATTTCCAATTGCCAATTTTGAGCTTCCATTTCATGATCATTCGTCCGTCGATCGTAATTCTAGTTTGTCTCGAACTAACGGGCGGCTTTTGCAAACATTACGCGTATCGACTCTGTGATTCTTATCACACCGAGGATAACTCAGGTTATGACAGCTTTGATTGTCATGTAATTGCGAGGGTTCATTGCTAGTACCGACGGCTTCGATCGTCATAGTTCGATTTAGGAAAATTTACAAATTATACATTGGTTAAGCGGCTTCACCCGCGATCCAATCGTATAATGCTAGCATTGTATTCCTTAATCATTATCTGATTGGCCTCATTGGCTCTAAATGTTTCCTCGACAATCCTTATAGTCAAAGCGCCACTGCCTTTTTCAAGTTTCCTAGGCCCACGTACCTTGTTATGCATTAGCCTTTCCCTTTTTGGTCATTTTACTCAAGATTGATGAGATCTGAGCGTGACAAAACTGAAATACATCATAAGGTACATTCACATTCAACAGCCTCAAAATGGTAGGAAATTCAGAATGTCACAATTCTTCCCCCCTTACAGAAATTTCGTCCTCGAAATTTATAATAAACTCAACTTAAGTAAACAAATGGGGGTATTGACGTCTCATAGCTTCTTCGCTTTCCCAGGTTGCTGCTTCAGTCCCGTGATATTCCCAGATCACTTTAACAAGCGGAATCGTCTTATTTCTTAAGACTTGCTCTTTTCGATCCTCGATTCTAATAGGCTTCTCCATAAATGACACCTTGTCATCAACCTCAATGGTTTCAAAATCCAAAACTTGAGTCGGATCTGGCTCGTATGTTCTCAGCATTGACACATGAATACATTGTGCACTTGTGATAAGTTTGGCGGCAAAGCGAGTCTCTAGGCCAAAGTTCCAATTTGCTCTAGAATTTCAAAAGGACCTACATATCTCGGGCTCAATTTTCCCTTTTTCCCAAATTGAGACAATCCTCTCATTGGTGATACCTTCAAGAAAACATGGTCACCAACTTGAAATTCCAATGGTTTACGTCTTTTATCAGCGTAGCTCTTCTGTCGACTTTGCGACGTCCTCAACCTTTCTCTAACGACCTTAATTGCTTCGACAGATTGTTCCACCAACTCGGGGCCTATAATACTTCTTTCTTCCACTTCATCCCAACATACAGGCGTTCTGCAAGCTCGACCATAAAGTGCTTCGAACGATGCCATGCCGATACTTTGCTGGTAACTATTATTATACATAAACTCCACCAAATGCAGATGGTCTTCCCAGCCACCTTTAAAATCTGTGACGCAGGTGTCGCGACCCTCTTGAGGTTGTCGAGCTCTCGAGGGCTAATGGGCCGTCCTGTCTGGTCGGACGCGGGCCTCTCCCAAGGCCCATTACCCAAATCGCAACGGAGGTATGCGTGATCGACTTTCAGTGTAGTCTAGTGACATGTGCTAAGTGTGCATGCCATGGAGTCGCCACCAATCATTTTTTTAGGGTGTGATTGGACCACCCAATCGAATAGTTGGGAGTTTCTATTCAATTCTGCGAGAACCAGAGAAATGGTTTCGGGGACTTAGTTACACCAACTGTCAGAGTTGACGCCTTTCGGTACCTAAGTTGACTGAATTTTCTAGCCTGAGATTCATGCGGATGAGTAAGGTATGAACCATAAATCTAGAAATTCATGCAGATAGGAGTGATTATCCTAGCAATCACAATCAGTAATAAAATGCGCAACTCAAGGAATCTAGATATGCAAATAAATCACTTGGCATTCCTAGTAAGGCCCTATTTATCAATCACAGCTCAAGAATGATTTAGCTGTCCTAGCCATTCTACACACGATCTAACCTAAGAAAAGCATTAGGAAGTATCGAAGGAGTTCGAGAGTACTCACATGGGGTTCGCCGTGCCCTGGTTTGGTCTTGGACGAGCCGACCCGATTATATTTGGGGATCCACTCGGCGTTTTACACCATGAAATCATGTGAAACAAAAACGAAAATATTCAGTAAGGGGAATTTATTGTAGATGGTGGTCGATCTAATTGGACGTCAAGACTAAAAAATATGTAGAAATTTACAAATTAAAATACTCGAATGACATTTTTTTGCCAAATTCAACTCTATGCGTCGTGAAGAAACACATGCAATTGAACTTGAATTTTGACTATTTATGAGTTCAAAATGAAAAGGAAATTAAAATAAAAATATTGACTATTTTTCTATATTTTTACGACATCGAACGCTATTTTTCTTCATTTTTCATGTATTTTTCTATTTTTGGAAAATATTAAAAAATATTAAAAAATATGAAAAATTATTTTTTTTTATCAAAAATGGTTCCTTTAGCTTGGTCAAGGTTACCAAAGATGATTTTTTAATTTTTTTAACTTTTTATAGATTTTTTATGAATTTTTTAAAAATAAACTATGAAAGACTGATCAAAAATCAGGTGTCAACAGCTGCCCCTCTTTGAGAGGAATTTCGTCAGAGGTTTCTCTCAAAGACAAGGTGACACCTATATTCCGATCGACTCGACTGGGAAAATAAAAGAAATCATGACATCCAATTTTCATGCCGATCAATGTGTGCTTTTCCTTAAAAAGAGATGTGCTCATTCAATTCCCTGATATGATGTAAGAAAGTTAAGGAGTAGATAGACTTCCCTGCCCCTTACTTGTCGAATGCTTGCAGCATTTGCTGTGTCTGATGGGTTCAAGTAGATTCCCAAGGACTTGTCATCGGAGTGTCCTTGGGATGTTAAGCTCTGACCTGTATGGTAGGTCAAACCATAATGGGATTCCTAACTGATAGGAACCTAAGGAAGACGCATCCCACATTTGGGAATTTGCCAAGGGTTTTGATCCGTGTGGTGGACTAAACTAGAAATGGCTTGCCTAATGTAAGGCTTATTAGGGAAAACGAATCCTCCCGCGTTCGGGATTCATCAAGGTTTTGATCCGTATGGTGGATCGGACCATTGGGTTGATCCTTCAGGCGGTCTCTACCAGTCCTTTGACCCTTCATGCGGTTTCTACCATTCATTGACCTTTCATGCGGTTTCTACCATTGAGTTGACCCTTCAGGCGGTTTCTACCATTGAGTTGACCCTTCAGGCGGTTTCTACCATTGGTTGACCCTTCAGGCGGTTTCTACCATACATTGACCCTTCAGGCGGTTTCTACCATTGTTTTGACCCTTCAGGCGGTTTCTTCCATTGGTTGACCCTTCAGGCGGTTTCTACCATACATTGACCCTTCAGGCGGTTTCTACCATTGTGTTGACCCTTCAGGCGGTTTCTACCATTGATTGACCCTTCTGGCGGTTTCTACCATTGAGTTGACCCTTCAGGCGGTTTCTACCATTTATGAGATTCCAAATTGATATGAATCAAAGGATGACGTACCCACTCTTCGGGGCTAGTCGGAGACTCGATCATTCTGTGGATCGGTCTTAGAAAAGACTTGCCTACTAAAAGGCTTCACCTAAGGATGACGCACCCAGTCTTTGGGGCGGCCAAAAGTCCTGCAGAAAGCTTAGACCTGAAAATATTTTCCTCGCCAAGAAGATATTAGTAATCTTTGGGAAGACAATAATTGTCTAACTGACAAAATTCTACGACTTAAGTTTTAGTCATGAAATGTGCATTTTGATTGCTGGAGGTTATCCAAAACATTCCTGCCATATACAGATGTGATCATAAATTCCTTGCACGGAAACTCTAGATCAAACAATTTGAAAATTTCAAAAAGAGTTTGCTCAAAACATCCATTGGAGTATTTCTCATCCAAGAAGGCTTCTCACTGCTCTGTGATAATGATCTTTAATAGGGAAAGTGCTCAATTTCCTACCAACCTATGCCTGGGTTTCAGGATCATTCGCAACGCATACATTTCGACCGATCAGGAGGTCTTTCACGGGACCGTAGTGTTAGGCTTGGATATCGGTTTCCAAGGGGGACTCACTTTTGAGTCAAGGCCGTTGAACGAAAATTTTCACTATCTGCTCCGGGTTTACAAGTCAAGAACCCTGTAAAATGAGAAAGAAATAGTCTTGCTCGTACTTCTTTGAGCTAAGTTATACATTAACCCAAGTGTCTTAGTCAGATAAGACTGCTTCAGGGTTGTAACATTGGAAGGATTGGGGACCAAAAAAGGCTTATTTTTTGCCCAGAAATTGTGAAGGGTTTGGCATTGGTGATCATTGCAAATTTACCACATGTCCTTCGAAGAACATCTCCATTTCTTGAAGTGTACACTCCTCTTTTAGAGCGCACAAGGATGTTTAAAAGCGTCTCTTGTTACATTAAGAGACCGTCTGTTTGTGTGTTTGCAATTTGAGCACGACATCATTTGGAGAGTAGTCATCTTGATCTGACTCCTTTGCAGGGTCTTTTCATCGTATATCTAGACTTTACTGGGGATATTTTGAATAGACATCAGCCTTGCTTTTTACCAGGCACTTTGCTTTTTCTTGATGTCTAGGGATTTTTCTTTTCCCCCTTTTTTTTAATCCCGTGTTTTTCTTTTCTTTTGGAGCTAGGATTTTCGGCAATCATGCTAGATATGCAACTTAAACTTTGGCACGCTTCCATTCCTAGAGTGATGTTGCCTTTGCTTTGGAATATGCAATGATCACCAATAGGTTGATGAAATGAATTTGCTGGCTCAACTTGATCGTGCAAAGGATAACAGTGTGTAGGATAGAGAAATGAATTATTCTCGTCATCCTATGACACTTGGATTATCATATAAACAACACACAAAGATTTATGTTAGTCCGAGCAAGAAAATTTCAAACCGTTTACTTTCTGATACTGTTGGACTAACCTTCATTTGCCCCAATGTGGGGTGGTTCTTGACAGGGTTGAGAATGAAAATCGCCGTTCAATGGGGTTCTCAATGGGCATCTGTAGTGTTTGGAATGAAGAAATAATTGCCTCTGTCATCTCGATCCATGTAATCGTTGCGAATGACCCTTATATCCATAGGTTAAGGTTTCGCTATCATTTCCAATCTCCTCATCTCTCAAGTGTGTATGGGACGTGTTTGGATTAGGCTCGCTTCTCTTATGAGAAAATACCCTTTTGAACAGTTCAAACGACTCTTGTTGGAAAAATTCATTTCATTTCATCAAGATTTATCCTTCAAAGGGATTTTGTGATGCACCATACATGTGTAATTCATGTTCAGACAATCTCATGTTTTAAAACATGAATGTCAATGAAGTAAGAATTCTATGTCTTTTTAGATGTGAGAATCGAATTAATTCTGAAATTTTTTAATCTCCAATGAATTGGGAAAAGGGATACTTACCTGCCCATCGAGGCTGGAGATCCTGGAGATATAAAAGGGATATGTCATCGTATATTCTAAAACTTTACAAAAATTGGAACAATACATCTTACCCTTGGTCATATGCTCCAACGAGTGTACAAGGGTTGTGAAAATCTGCACTTCACATAGTAACACAAGATTGTTAGGTGTTCTAAAGTTCTTTCGACTTCTTGGTTTTTGGAGAAAAATGAAACTTACATATCTGCCCTGATGGCGAGCTCCTGCCAAGGATAAATATTAAGCATTATTTTGGGTTTCCAAATTCAAAACAAATTGGGACGATACTACTTTACTCTTGATTTGAATTCCATTCTGCATGCCAATGTGCAGATTGTAGAAGCCGGCCCTCAAGCTTGTGGCCATGATTTCTTCGTCTGGTTGGGCAACGAATCCACCTCGAGGATTTACGTCGGAGGAGATTCATTCATCTTTTTGGGCGTGTTTCATGCACTGTTTTGTTATTTGAATGCATGGCTTCTTGGGTGCCTCGTCTCTGTTCATCACCTGAGAGGAAAATGAGAGAACATTATCCCCGCATCTGATTGAAAATCATTTAGGAACTATACGTTCTTTTTACCAAATGGGTGGCTCCGCAGCCAAATGCGTTTTACATTGAAAGAATGGATTCCATTACGCTCTGCGGATGATAACTATCGCTTCAGGGACTTGCCCCACGGATTAAACGATGAATTTGATGTCTTCGGCTTCGACATGCTTTCCGATGTAGGAATGGTTTGCCCCCATTTTCAGTGGAGATGGGTTTTGTCGAGTGGGCAAGATCAAAAACTCATCCTAGATTTGGCTTTAGTCGAAGGTTGAAATCCCGACCTTGGATAAGCGAATCATGATTCATCTCCTTCTGCTTCGGATTTGTCATTTGCATGCTTCACATTTTACAATACCAACTTCGCCGCTTGATGAAAATGAATCGATGATTTTCGAATTGCCCCAAGTTCTATAGTCATCTGCGTCGAATCTCTTTGAACTTCATCGGGTGATAGACCAACTGATAAAATGATTTTTCAATCCCGAGATCGAACTCCTGACGTTTCGTACCACTTCCATTTCACTGACTACCAGGACACAGCACTATTGGCGTCCCTAACTGGTTCGTTTTTTGTTATAAAATTCTTGAAGCAGTTAGCGACCCCCATCGAGAATGAAACAAGCTCAATTTAGAGTTCATAACGACTAAAGGTCCCTTAGAACGATACAGAGCTAACCGTCTTTGAGCTCGCTCGGGCTTTTGCTCGCATTTTCCTATGTGAAGCCTTTAAATGTTTTTCTTCGTGGCGTTCAATTGATTCGCCTCGACTCTAATCTAACAAGGGATTGTCGCACTCAAGCATGATGATGCTCGTAGGTAGTACTGATCGCTGCCCCAGATTAACTCTAGGCATTAAGGAAGATTATCTTGCATGGAAGACTTTATGACAGAAAGATTAATGATACATCCAGTTACATGTGCCTAGTTCCCTTGAGGATTCTCGGTGATCAGCCAGTTACACCATGAATCAGACATATAATCGTCATTTTGGATCATAACTTCATAAGCCCATCAGTTTTAAACTGATCGATCCAGATATGGAGCTCCTCATCAAGGAAATCTTTTGATTCTTCGAGCAACTGATATTCGGGTTGACCATCATCGCTTGGCGTTGAAGGATTCCTGTTTCTGTTGTGAGCGATCTGATTCTTCGAGCTAGAACCTTCGTCGTTGCTCGAGATTATAAGAGGATGATTGATCGGTTCACTATCAAAAGCACCTTCCATTTGGGAATGGAAGAAACAAAAATCCTCAGAGCATCCGCCCGCTTGATCTTCCGAAATCATATGCCCAAGCCGAGCAGATCTTTGAACACTAGGCGCAATATGTTGATCGGGGATAGGAAGAGCACTAGCGAAAAGTTGCTGCTCAAACCAAGGAGTTCGTACCTGCTGCACTTGTGGCATATACTCTTGAGGGGTGCTGAGATGATTCGGGGGAATATTCTGATTAGCGCCCAAGTAGTCGATGGTGCTGCTACCAGCTTGGTCGGTGCCTAGATTCGGCAGGGTATTTCTTACTTCAGGGGCATTGTAGTTATAGCCATGCCTAGTGTTTAGGCACAAGTTGAGTTCTTTCAGGTTCAGTGCTGTGTGGCGCTGTCTTAGCGCCCTTCTGTAGCTCTTGAGGTGACTCGCGACTCCATATTTAGTGAGTCCTGGTATGTTCATGATCTCAAGTATGCGCGTTGGATATGCTGAGTTGATCCCTAGTTGCTGAACCGCACTAAGGAACTTGAGATGAAGCTCGGTGGACCAATTGACCCTCGTCTTCTTGCGACCCGGAACAGTGTTGACAACTTGGCTATTGCTCTCTGGCCTATTTCCAGTAGGATTTGATCGAGCCGGAAATTGTTGTGGAGGGAATTCATCAGCTTTGGATTGGTCGGTCGTGATAGTAAGCTCATCGTTAAGGAAACTCCAATCATGGTGACGCATATCATATCCTTTAGAAGGCATCGGTATTGACTTCGTAGAATTGATTTGTTCATGCATATCTCCAACAAAATCTGATTGTATCGAAGATGGTTCGAGGGAGTGGGGTGGTGAATGAGCATTTTCAATCCTCATATAAGGCTTATCAAGGAACATTTCGCCGAGAGTGATAGGGCCACCGCAATTAAGGCAAGCGATAGTGCTGGGAGCTTTCTTATACCTCATGTTCTCCGCTCGAAGCTTTTCGTTTTCCTCCTTTAGAATCGCAAGTTCTTGACGTCTGTGTTGAGCCCTCAATTTGGCTCGCTTATTTTGAAACCAAAACTTGACCCTCAAAGGTTTCATCCCTAGCTTCTGGCCCAATTCATTTCTTTGTTTCATGTTCGGGAGAGGGCATTCACTAAAGAAAGCTTCAAGCTCTTGGATTTCATTCTGAGTGTGGCACTGGCGACGTTTCCTTTTCCGGGATTGACCATCGCTGCTGCTGTTGTCGTCGCTGCTGAGATCCTGAACTTCGTTGCCGAAAGGGTTGGGTTCTGTGGTTCTGGTACCAGACGCCATCCTAGAATCTTCGAGATCTCTCAGTAGTTCATTTTCTGAGATTTTTGGATCAGTCGCCTCTAGCAACTGATGGTAACTCTCAAACATGTTGGATCGAAAAATGTTCGATCAATTTTTGCTCACTCAGGGTTCTCTACTCTCTCATGTATGCTCACTCTCTCTAAATTTTCTTTTGAGTGGTTCTGTATGCCCATGAAACGTTCTTTAAACATGGATGAAGATCATCAGGCAAGCGTTGCTCCCAAGATTTCGTATTTCCCGCTTTGTCGTCTTCTTTCTTCTTTTCAACGTGGAGGGACACCAAATCGATTTCCTGTTCTCGATATCCATGTCTGTCTCCCACTTATTTTCAAAAAGGTGGAACTACGCTCGCCTGCCGCTCAGTTTTTTAATATGATGGGACCGCCAAATCCTTTCGCAACTTTTTTCGATTGTTGCGCTTAACTCCCGCTCAATTTTAATATGGTGACACCGACATATCTTTTTACAACTTTTTTAGGTTTATCAAGCCTGAAATCGCGGACTGGGACAAATCTGATGGTTCACCGAAAGAGCCACCATTGCTTTACCCAATTAACTTGGCTCCACGAGCATTATTGCTGTGCCTTTCTTCATTCTCGAGTTGCTATAAAAGGAGGAGTTAATGCATAGAAGATTAACACTCTTACATAATTGCCTTTTCGTATTTTAATCACTCTACCACACTCATCTTCTTCTCCCTCACTCCAACGAAAATGACCTCCTCTCCTATTCGCGCTTTCTCAGCCGAAATTTTGGCCCAGTGGGAAAAACTCTATAACCTCCTCGGTCGAGGCTATGCTCATATAGCCGATCACCCAGAAACTGAAGATGAAATCCGTATTTTGCTCGTGGAAATAGACACCACCTCCATCGAGGGCACTAATTTAGAGAGGGAATATAGAATCTTCCCAACCCTCTTTATAAACTTTTTAGAGACTTACCGTGTCGCTCATCGAAAAGCTACCGTGGCTCACGTTTTGCGAGCTCGCTATGAGGATCGGTCCAACTGCTTGGTGTTGGCCAACCTTGTGGCCGATAGTCACAGAAAGGCTGTTGAGTTCGCCAACAAGCGAGTCTCGATGTTGCTTCGCGAGAGGGGAAATTTGGTGGAGCGCTTGGCCTTATCCCTGACCACCTATGAGCACGACCGTCGTAATGTCGTGTTGAAGTTTCAATGTGAGTGGCAGGAAGAAAGGCTTGACAGCATTACCGCGGATATAGCCCATGGGAGAGGACTAGTTCGGGACCTGGAAATAGCCGCCGAAGATCACGGGACCAAGGTTGCCGATCTTAAAGGGGAATGTAAACGCCTTCTTCTTAAGCTTGCAGATCTCGAGTCTCAAGGTGGTGAGTATAAGCAAAGCATCAATAATATGGAGGGCCAACTAGGTTCCTTTGTGATGCTAATTAGGGCTCATTGCGGTTTTATGTTTCCACCCCGATGATTTGTATGATCTGCTTTTAAGGTCCCTCGATTGAGCGAAATGAATGAAAGCTCTAATGTGTGTGTCTCAACTTCTGTATGGCTGACTTTCTCGAACACCTGACCACTCTCAACCTAGGCAAGCTGCGCTTTGACATTGATGATTCGAGCGTGTACATCTTGATTTTTTAATCTTGCTTATGATCGGATAAAGGAACCTCCCACCGCGATTATCCACAAAAAGACTTCTCTTCTCTACTTGTTTTTAACCTGTTTCAAATGAAAAGGCAGAATCAGAAGAAAGAATTTGAAAAATAAAGCATAAATCCTTTCAATTTTATGCTTACTTATGATTAATAGGGATAAGAGCTTTTACAAGGGTTTTGGCCTTGTGCAAAAGCTTTTATCGATATTCCTCAAAGGAAAGCATATCATTGAAAGGAATGTAATTCACGATAATTGCCTTTGATCAATTCCAAGAAAATCAATGGAATGTTCAAAAGTACACAATTACGATGTGTTTTAAATTCAATTGAAGATACAGTATCCAAATTAAAGCTGTTTGCTAAGAACGAGAGTAATTTGGATATCTATCTTTTCATTAAATTTGAAAAACACGAATACTCTTGATATTCTTGATCAATTATTGTGGATTACCAATGATGCAAAACATGCATGAACCAATTCAAGTTTATAGTTCCTTCTGGCGAAATTGGGATTGTATTGCCCTATACGGCCAAAAGGTTGTATAAGACTTCCAATTTCAATTTCATCCAAAGGAATTATAAAATTGATTTTGGAGTATTCGAGTGATTAGAAGAAATGCCACTATCACATTCCAATGACAAGTCAATAGAAATACAACAAATTTCAATCTGAATGTATATAAACACAAATAGATTCCTAATACAATCAATCTAAGGGATCAGATAGAGAGGATCTCAGCAAAATAAATCCTATACAAGGCTAGAAATGAAAAATAAAACAAAGGAATGTGATCTTAATACTTAGAGATGCCCTAGTTTCGATCTTTGAGACGTGACTTCAGGATCACCTATTCCAAATCATCATCTTCATTAGATGATACCTCAATGATGTCCATAGTAGGCTCTTCTTGTCCACTTAGCGCTCGTAATGGGATGACACCATCTTCATCTTCCATCAAGAACATTGGGAGGAAAACACTCATATCTATCCTTAAAATGGCATTTAATCCAATCACCGGAATTATGCAATGAATATAATGATTAAGAGCTGTAACAAGTTCGAGGGATAGAAAAGTCTTACCAACCAAACTTAAGAGAAAATCAAGCTTCTCTGTATTTTTTGCAGTGTTAGGTATACTAACCTTCCATAGACAAACGCATGAGACAAGTGAGGGAAAACTCCTAAAAATCAAAAGATAGGGCTTGGTACCTAAAGCCAAGGTTCTCACCTCGAATTCTGGGAAGAGCCGATTCCATTGCACAACTATCGTTGCATTGGGACTCAATCCATAGTTCGAAGTGAGCGGAATTGAAAAGTGGATTACCCCATGTTTTTCCTCACGGAGATTCCATTTTCAATTCCTTCTATTGTGTTCCTAAAGAGGGCGCCTGGGGTTTTAGGCGCAATTGTGTATTCATTGTGTCGTGCTAAAGCAATAGACATGCATTTTATTTAACAATCACCGCTTCAATATAAACATCCACACAATCATACATCTAAAACTCCTACCTGCATAAAACAAAGTTAACAAGCACTTCACCCCTTATTTCTCCCGTCTACAAAAACATCTAACACATTCGTTAGCATAAACACCTCACTTTCGAGAGCATCTGCATAAAATTAGGTTAGAAGAATCAATCAACTTTTTAATCGGCTCAAGTCCACTAAATGGTTAAGAACCAGTCCCCAGCGGAGTCGCCAGTCTGTCGCGACCCTCTTGAGGTTGTCGAGCTCTCGAGGGCTAATGGGCCGTCCTGTCTGGTCGGACGCGGGCCTCTCCCAAGGCCCATTACCCAAATCGCAACGGAGGTATGCGTGATCGACTTTCAGTGTAGTCTAGTGACATGTGCTAAGTGTGCATGCCATGGAGTCGCCACTGTCGCGACCCTCTCGAGGTTCGCCGTGGGCTCTCGAGGGCTAATGGGCCGTCCAGTCTGGTCAGACGCGGGCCTCTCCCAAGGCCCGTTACCCAAATCGCAACGGAGGTATACGTAGTCGACCTTCAATGTGGTCTAGTGACATGTGTTAAGTGTGCATGCCATGGAGTCGCCACCAATCATTTTTTGGAGGGTATGATTGGACCACCCTATTGAATAGTCGGGAGTTTCTATTCAATTCTGCGATAACCAGAGAAATGGGTTCGGGGACTTAGTTACGCCAACTGTCAGAGTTGACGCCCTTTCGGTACCTAAATTGACTGAATTTTCTGACCTAAGATTTCATGCAGATGAGTGGAATATGAATCCTAAATCTAGGAATTCATGCAAATAGGAATGACTATCCTGGCAATCACAATCAATAATAAAAGGCGCAAATCAATGAATCCAAGTATGCAAAGTAAACACATCAAATCAACATGACACTCATAAGAAGGCTCTATTAACCTAAATAAGTATCAATCAAGCTTAGGAATGATTTAGACATGATTTTACCCATAAGGGGTAAAGTCGTAATTTTGAGACAAAATGGACGATTTGCCCAAAAAAGGCAAAATCATCATTTCGGAATGAATTCGGAGTAAAACGATGTCAAAAATAGGTTTGGTCACTCAATTGACCCATTTCCTATTTTTTTTGCAATTTTCATGATTTTTTGGAATTTTAGAAACCGATTTACCATTCGAAGGGTAAAATCGTCATTTTCTAAAAATGAGAATGAAATGTGGAAATCCTAGACATAAGGTTTAGCCACCTATCTGGCTCATCGCCAAATTCTAAGCCATTTCCTCAATTCATCGGAATATCAAAGACGATTTACCCTTTGAGGGGTAAAATCGTTGTTTTGGATTAAATGGGAGAAAATCCTAAAAAAACGACAACCAATCAATTTCTTTTGATCATTTTCAGCCTTGGGAATTTTCTAGAATTTTCTAGAATTTTTTTAGTAATTTTCTGCAATTCTTCTCAATTTTTTTGTTTTTCTTTAATTTTTCCATTTTTTTGGCATTTTCTGATTTATTAATATTTTTTTATATTTTCAGAAAATATTTTAACAAAAAGCATATCATTGGCAATAGACAACACTCAACCAGATAAATAAGCTAACTACTGAACTGAGATAAATACATGCAAACCAAATCTATAATGACGACATTTTAGAAAAATAACCCTAATACACGGATCGGGTACGTAAAATATACCGGATTGGACACCGGCCTTCAATCGCCCAGCCCCAGCCTGCGACCATCTCCATGCACATCACCTGTCGATCACCACATCAAAATGTCAACAATCAATTTTACAAGTTTTAAGACCGGTAATAAATAATAATAATTTGAAAAATAAATAAATCCCGGCTCGGAAACGGGCCAATTCACTCAGCCATGGACCGGCTATGGGCTCACGGCCTCGGCCCAAGATCACGGCCTCGGCCCACGGCTTTGGCCCACGGTCTCGGCCTCGGCCCACGGCCTTGGCCCACGGCCTCGGCCATGGCCGAGACGCACGGCCACTCGGCCGACGTCCTCGGCCCACGGCCTCGGCCATAGGCTCGGCCATGGCCGAGGCGCACGGCCACCGGCCCACGGGATCGGCCCACGGCCGGGATCGGCCCGAACACGATGGATTCGTGGCCAAGCGGCGACGACGAAGAGCGACGACGTGGCAGGGGGCGAAACAGAGGAGGAAGATGGAGGGGGATTGCGGTATCTAGGAGCTCCACGAGGTCGTGATAAACAGCAAGACGGACGGGATCTCGGCACGGCGTCGGAGGGTGGCGGAGCAAGGTGGCGGTGAGGGTGGTCGCCGTAATCTAGGGGAGGATGAAAAAAATCAGAGGAAAAGAAAGAAGAGAAGAAGAGAAGAAGAAGAAGGAGGAGAACAAGCTGGGGAAGAAGAAGGAGGAAGAAGGAGGAGGAAAGGAGCGGCGGATGATGAAGGAGGGGGGAGGATAGTAAAATAATAATAATAATATAATAATATAATAAAAAGTAAAAATAATAATAAAATAATTAAAAGCGAAGACAAAATGATTAGTTCCCTTTTCCTTTTAAATGATGATGTTTTCACTCCTTTTCCTTTTAATCATTACTAATATTTTTGTCAAATTCAATTTTACGGTGATCAGTGAACACCTAAAATCGAACCTGAATTTTACTGTTTTATGAGGTACTAAAGTAAAGAAAATTAAAAATAAAAATACCGACTATTTGTATATATTTTTGTGACCTCGAATACTACTTTTTTTTATTTTTATTTTTATA
The DNA here is from genome assembly GCA_021437785.1 of Rhodomyrtus psidioides. Taxonomy (NCBI): domain Eukaryota; kingdom Viridiplantae; phylum Streptophyta; class Magnoliopsida; order Myrtales; family Myrtaceae; genus Rhodomyrtus; species Rhodomyrtus psidioides. The sequence continues at coordinate 9,685,187 of JAILYB010000007.1, read as the reverse complement.
TTTTTCGAAAATAATAATAATAAAAAATACGAAAAATATGAAAAATATTTTTTTGTCCAAAATGGTCCCTTTAGCTTGTTCAAGGCTACCAAAGTTGATTTTGTAATTTTTTAGCTTTTTATGATTTTTCTATGAATTTTTGAAAAATAAAGGAAGAAAAAGGTTGATCAAAATTTAGGTGTCAACAGCTGCCCCTCTTTGAGAGGAATCTCGTCAGAGGAATCCCCTCAGAGGTTTCTCTCAAAGACAAGGTGACACCTGAGTCCTGATCGACTCGACTCGTGAAACTACAGGAAAATGAGTCATGACATCCAGTTTTTCATGCTTGTCGATGTATGCTCTTTCTTGGAGGGGGAAACATTCATTTGACATGAGAGAGTGAGATAGTAGAGAGACATACCTGCCACTTACATGTTCGATGTTTGTGCCATTTTCGTGGTGTCTGATGGATTCAAGAGAATACCTAGGGACTCGTTACTAGAGTGTCCTAGGGAGGTTAAGCTCTGACCTGTATGGTAAGTCATACCATTATGGGGTCCCTAACCGATAGGAATCTAAAGAAGGCGCATTCTTTCTTTGGGAATTTGCCAAGGATTTTGATCCGTATGGTGGATTAGACCATAAGCGGTTCGCCTACCGTAAGGCTTACCTAGGAAAATAACTTCTTCAACATCTGGAATTAGTCAAAGTTTTGATCCGTATGGTGGATCGGACCATTGGGTTGATCCTTATGGCGGTGTCTACCTTTGAGTTGACCCTTCAGGCGGTTTCTACAATTGGTTGACCCTTCTGGCGGTTTCTACCACACATTGACCCTTCAGGCGGTTTCTACCATGAGTTGACCCTTTAGGCGGTTTCTACCTTTGATTGACCCTTCAGGCGGTTTCTACCATTCATTTGACCCTTCAGGCGGTATCTACCTTGAGTTGACCCTTCAGGCGGTTTCTACCTTTGAGTTGACCCTTCAGGCGGTTTCTACCATGAGTTGACCCTTCAGGCGGTTTCTACCTTGGTTTGACCCTTCAGGCGGTTTCTACCTTTGTTTTGACCCTTCGGGCGGTTTCTACCTTGGTTTGACCCTTCAGGCGGTTTCTACCTTTGTTTTGACCCTTCGGGCGGTTTCTACCTTAAGATGACCCTTCAGGCGGTATCTACCTTGGTTTGACCCTTCAGGCGGTTTCTACCTTTGTTTGACCCTTCAGGCGGTTTCTACCTTCAGTTTGCTTTGAAAATGGGTCTCATGACGAGGGTTCTCCACGTCCGATGAGACTGCCTAATTTTTAAAAAGGGGTCTCATGACGAGGGTTCTCCACGTCCGATGAGACTGTTTGAATTTTGAAAAGGGATCTCATGACGAGGGTTCTCCACGTCCGATGAGACTGCCTAGATTTTTTTTTTTTTTAAAGGGGTCTCATGACGAGGGTTCTCCACGTCTGATAGGACTTTTTCTTTTAAAAGAGTTTTTCTTCCCCTCTTTTTTTAGAGATCCCGAAGTTTGTCGGGAATTCAGTTTTTTGAAGCAGTGAAAGATTTTATTTTGACAAAGCTTCACTTGAGTCTGCTGAGGCGACATTCTGGGAGCTGGGTTCTCCAGGTATCCTGCAGAAGTTTGAGCTTGAAAGATTTTTCTTCACCAAGAAAACGTTAGTAATTTTTGGGAAGACCACGGCTGTCCACTTGACAAAAACCGTATGACTTAAGTTTTAATTGTGAAATGTGCATTTTGATGCTGGAGGTTGTCCAAAGCATTCTTGCAACATGCAAATGTGATCACAAATCCCTTGCACGGAAAATCTGGATCAAACAATTTGAAATTTCCAAAAAGAGTTTGTTCAAAACATCTATTGGAGAATTTCTCATCCAAGAGGGCTCCTCACCGCTCTGTGATAATGGTCTTAAGGAATGCGCCAACTTCCTATTAACCTGTGCCTAGGTTTTAGGATCATTCGCAGCGCATACATTTTGATCGGTCGGGAGGTCTTCCATGGGACCGTAATGTTGGGCTTGGTTATTGATCTTCAAGAGGGACTCACTTTTGAGTCAAGGTCATTTGAATGAAATTCTTCACCATCTGCTCCGGGTTTACAAGTCGAGAACCCTGCAAAATGAGAAAGAAATAGTCTTGCTCGTACTTCTTCGAGCTAAGCTATATGTTAACCCAAATGTCTTAGTCAGAGAAGACTGTTTCAGGGTTATGACATTGGTAGGATTGGGGACCGAAAAAGGCTTGTTTTTGGCCCAGAATTTATGAGGGGATTGACATTGGTGATCATTGCAAATTCGTCACCTGTCTTTTCCATTCTGCATATTCAGTTTTTGAGGTGTGCAACCGCTTTTGAGGTGTGCACAAGTCCTTTAGAGAGCGTCTCTTGTTGCATTCAGAGACCGATAATTCTCTCTATATCTTTGCTCCGCGCTTGACGCCATTTGGGGAGTAGCCCTTTTGATACTACTCTTTTAGGAATTTCCTGTTTTCCCGACCAGACTTTACTGGGGATCAATCAAACAGCTTATGCGAGCATCGGCCTTGCTTTTACCAAGCACTTTGCTTTTTCTTATCTGATGCTGGGGATTTCTTTAATCCCTTGTCGCAAGCGGGATGCTTGGCAATTGTGCTAGATATATGACTTGGCTCTTAGCACGCTTGAGTATCGACTTAGTAGCTTTTTCGTAAACCCTAGGTCTTGAACTCCCTCGTTTCTGAAGTGATGTCGCATCCGTCTTGGAAAGTGCAATGATCACCAACGGGTTTATGAAATGATTTTGCAGGCTCAACTTGGCTATGCAAAGGATTCGGTGTGTGGGATAGAGAAATGAATGCTCCTCATCATCCTATGGCACTTGGATTACCATATAAACAACACACAAAGATTAATGTTAGTCCGAGCAAGAAAATTTCTAACCATTTCCTCCTGATGCTGCTGGACTCACCTCCATTTTGCCCCGATGTGGGGTGGTTCTTGACAGGGTTAAGAATGAAAATCGCCGTTCAAGGGGTTATCAACGGTTACCTGTAGTGTTTAGGGGATATGAAACGAACGCCTCCGTCGTCCCAATCCATGTAATCGCTGCGAATGGTCCCTACCTCCGTAGGTACAGATTTTGCCATCCGATTCACTTCCCTCATCTCTCAAGTGTATGTAGGATGTGTTTGGACTGGGTTCGCCTCTCTTTTGAGTAAACTTCCTTTTGAATGATTTGACAAATAATCATATTTGGAAAAATTCATTTCTTTCTTTCCCAAAATTTATCCATCGAGGGGATTTTGTGATGTATCGTGCATGTTTTATTCATGCTTTGGGCAACCTCCCGATTTAAATCATGAACATCGATGCATTGGATAATTTCCATGACGGCTAAAGGGATTTTAACATTCTTTATCTCCAGCTAACTGGGAAAGGGATACTTACCTACCTGTCGTGGCTGCAGACCCCTGCAAATGTAAAGAAAGCATATCATTGTAGGTTCACAAATTTTTCAAAAATCGAAACGATACATCCTACCCTTGGTCATGTACTCTGACGAGTAGTACATGGGATGTAAGAACTTGTTCCTCTGCAAGGCGACTCCCCTGCCAAGGATAGACAACAAGTATCAATTCATATCCTCGAATTCAAGACAAATTGGGACGATACAACTTTACTCTTGATTTTCATCCCATTCTGATGTGGCGTGTTGATATGAACAACATCTATCAAATCCGCCTATCCATGCTTGGAGTGTTTGTAACATCACTGGTTCATCTGCCCCCAGCTGGGCAGCTTCTGTTCTGCTATTTGAACGCATGACTCCTTAGGTGATTTATCCATGTTTATCATTTGAGAAGGAAAAGAAAGAAGACATTATTTCGGTATCCGATTGGAGATCGTTTAGGAACGATACATCGTTTTACCAAATGGGTGGCTTCGCGGCCAGATGCATTTTGCATTGAAGGGGTGGATTCCATTATGCTCTGCGAACGATGATCATTGCTTGGGGAGCTCGCCCTTGAGCTTAAAGATGCTCAAAAGGTAAGGCGGATCTTCGTACGACTAGTTTTAAGCGTAAATGAGAAATGCCCCCATGGGAGCCTTACAATGGGATTGCCAATACATTCATTCAAGCTATTCATCCTCTTTTCTCCGAACATTTTTTTACAAATCGCGCCTTGAATCAAACACCTGATTGTCGGCTCTGTATCACTATTGCAAGAGTCCGCCAGCTTCAGGCTGATCGAGCCAGAAATTGAGTTCCTCTCCAAGGAAATCGCTCGAATCTCCGAGCCATTGATGCTCAAGTCGAGTGTCACCGACCGCTGGCGATAGATCACTCTCGCCTTGGATGATTTGATTCCTCGAGCTGGAACCTCCCTTGTTGACCGGCAAATATGTAGACATGTCCCATGTAAATGTTGGATTTGCCATGGGAAGAGCACTAGCAACAGGTTGGTACTCAAATTGGGGAGTTCCTATTTGCGGGAACTGCGGTATATACACTTGAGGGGTATTGAGGCTGCTTGGTGGAGCGTTCTGATTTGGGTTAGAGGAGTCGGTGACATGGTTGCTGGTCTCGTCAACACCGAAACATGGTTGGGTGTTCCCGGCTCTACAATCATCGTGGTTGCAGTTATGACCAACATTTAAGTTCGAACCAGCTCCATCCGAGCTTAGTGTCACCCGTCCCTCTTTTAGCAACCTCTTGAAATATCCAAGGTGGCTCGCGACGTTAACTTTAGAGAGTCCCGGCACGTTCAGGATTTCGTGTATGCGCGTTGATCGTGCCGTGTCGATCCCCAACTGTCGAACTGTATCAACAAATTTCTGATGGAGTTCAGCAGTCCAAGAAAATCGCGCTTTCTTGTCAACAAGAACAGCTCGCCGACTAATCTCTATGAGATCTGATTGTGTTGGAAACTGCTCTTGTAAGCCTTCGACGGTATCTGACTGCACCGGAAGACATTGCGAAAGGCATTGTAACATATGAGCACTACCAATCTCTAGAAGTGGCTCTTCGGAGAATATTTCACTGATGAGAATATGGTTATTGCAATCAAGGCAAGTGGCGCTGCTCAGTGCTTCCTCATATCTAGCGCTTTCTGTTCGAAGCTTTTCATTTTCTTCTTTCAGAATCGCTAGCTCTTGCTGTCTATGTAGATTCCCCAGTCGGGCTCGTTTGTTACGAAACCACTTATTGACCTTCCCAGGCTCCCACCCTAACTCTCGACCTAGCTCAGCCCTCTGCTTCTCATCTGGATGGGGGCATTCCTCGAAGAAAAAATCAAGCTCCCGGTCTTGACTTGAAGTATGGTGAAGGGGATGTTTTCCTTTCTGACGCTGATCACTGCTATGGGTATTGTTTTCATTACCACAACCTTGAGTTTCATCGTTGGAAGTGTCAATCTCCATGACCATCGTGCCGGATTCGGTCCCGTGATCTTCAAATTCTTCCAGCAGTTTAAGCTCGGAGACTTCCAAGTCGGGCGTTTCCAACAAATGACGGTATCCTTGGAACATTTTGGATCGAAGTATCACTGACTGATCGTCGCAGAAGTCATCTGATCCTTCGAAATATTGATGCATGGGTTGGGTAGTATCGCCCGACTGGTTCTTCGAGCTGGAACCTCCATTTCTTCTCGAGAACATGAGAGGGGAGTTGATCGATTGACCCCCATAAGCATCTCCTACTTGGGAATTAGGGAAACAAAAATGCTCAACGCATTCCCTTGTTAGATCCTTTGAAACCACATGCCCTAGTTCGGCAAGTCCTTGGGCACTAAGCGCAGAAAGCTCATTAGTAAGCGGAAAAACAGCGACGGATGGGTGCTGCACCTGCTGCATCTGTGGCACACACTCTTGAAGAAAATTGGGATGACTCAGATGAATATTCTGATCAATTTCCCAATAAGTGTTGAATTTGTAACCGAGGTTAGCATGACGCTGTCTTAGCGCTCTTCTGTAACAACCGAGGTGATTTGAGACCATAGCCTTGGTAAGTTCTGGTGCATTCAGGGCCTCCATTACTTTCTTCGGGCGTGCATAGTCGAGCCCTATTCGCCGAACCACGTCTAAGAACTTGCGGTGAAGCTCAAGGGGCCACGCGAAAATCTTCTTCTCTTGGTTCAGAATAGCGTTGACAGCTTGACGGCTGATCTTTAACCCTTCTCGAGCAGGATCTGATCCTGCCCGAAGCCGTTGTGGAGAAGACTCTTGGGCTCTGACGTGGTGACTCTCATCATAGTGGCATATATTCCCTCCTTCAGAAGGCACTGGCACTATCTTTGTGGGATTGATTTGTTCATGCACATCACCAGTATTTTCGATCATAGCAGAAGGCTTAACGGGAAACAATCTACTGAGAGTGGTAGGGCCACCGCAGTTAGGGCAGACAATAGTGCTAAGAACTTCTTCATACCTCACGTTCTTTGTTCGAAGCTTCTCGTTCTGTTCCTTTAGAAATGCGGTCTCCCGTCGTTTGTACTGCTTACTCAGCTTGGTTCGTTTATTTTGAAACCAATTCAAGATCCTCAAAGGGCTCGTCCCTAGTTTTTGACCCAACTTCTTCCTCTGTTCTGTGTCCGGGAAAGGGCATCCCTTGAAGATAGCTTCAAGTATCTGGACCTCATCTGGAGTGTAGAGCTGGCGACGCTTTCTTTTCTGGCGCGGATCATCGTCGCTGGCGTCTTGGTCGCTGAGGGCTTGAGTCTCCTGGATGGTCGAGTCGATTTCCATATCCTTCGTGACGAATTCATTTCCGAGGTCTTCAAATTCCTCTAGCCGTTCAAGTTCGGAAACATTCAGGTCAGGCGTTTCCAACAGATGATGGTACCCCTTGAACATTTTGGGTTGAAATGTCTTTTCCTGATCTTCGTTCGCTTGATCTTCTCCACCCTTTCTCAGATGTTCGCCCTCTCTGTAATTATCAGAGATTAGGCGTGTTCCAAGAAGCGTCGCTTTGAAATCGAGTAACGAGCGTCTGACGGGCGTTCCTTTCGAGACTTCGTGATTCCCCCCGTCCGTTCTTACTCTCTCTTGCCTGAGTGGAGCGTGCAGATTTACCGTGTCGACTTTTGCTTTATCGAGCATTACGCCTGTCCCCCTAGCTCGGTCTCCAAAGTAATAGGTCCGCCGGCCTTTAGATGTTGTTACCTTTTCTAAGCCCGAAATCACGGGACAGAGGTGGATCTGTGACTCACCAGGGATGTATTAATGAGGCTTGATTAGCCCTGCTGCGTATAGAAAAATTATTGCAGCTTTCCCTTTCTCGTTCGAGCGTTAAAGGGCGAGAGGTTGACATCGAGGAGATTAACATTTCGATCTAACCTCTCAAACACTCCTCCATCATTCCTTCTTTTCTCTGTCGTTGAATCGCAGATGGCTTCCTCTCCTGTACCCGCTGCCTCAGCCGAAGCTTCAACCCAATGGGAGAGGTTTTATCACCTCTTGGGTAGAGGTTATGGCTACATAAACAGTCATCCTGAAGCTGAGGTTGAAGTTCGTACTCTGATTCCGGCCCTGGATACTGTGTGTATTGAAGGTACGAAACTTCAAAGGGAGTTTGTGATCTTCCCAACTCTCTTCAACAATTTCCTGCAGGCTTATGAAGTTGCTAGCCGGGAGGTCACTTTGGCTGGTATCGTGCGAGCCCGCTATCAGGACCGAACTGAGTCCCTGATGTTGGCCATGCTGACGGCCGATAACCATAAAAGGGCTGTTGAATACGCCCACTCCCAGGTTTCGATGTTGGTCCGTGAGAGGGACAACTTGGTGGAGCGTCTGGCTCTTTTTGACACCGCCTTTGAGCAAGATCAGCACAACCTCGTGCTGAGGTTCCAGTGTGCCTGGTTGGAGGAAAGGCTTGAAGACCTGAGCATGGATATAGCTCGCGGGAGGGTGCTGGCTCAGGACTTAGAGCTTGAGTTCGAGTACTATGAGACCAAGGTGAACGACCTTAAGGAGAAATGTCGCCTCCTTTTCTTCAAGCTTGTAGACCTCGATTCCCAGAGTGTGGGTTGTAAGCAAGGCATGGATAGCATGGAGAATCAATTGAGCTCATTTGTGATGCTCATTAGAACTCACTTTGGATTTACGGTTCCTCCTCAGTAGTCTGTTTGTAAAGTCTCCTGTTAAGTGCTATAAATGAGAGTGTATGTACATTTCCTCTTATCCTTCGCAAGATTCAATATTGCCCTTGGTTTCGCAATCATAGTGTTTGAGGCAACTGACGATCTTTCCGCTTTCGAGCCCGCTCACGTTATGTTTGTAACCTATGCTGTCACGTTTGCCTTCGTGCGCTTGGTCGATTTACCTCGAACCCATCGTGACAAAAGATTGTTGTAGCTAAACATGATGATGTTAGCAAGCATCATTGTGTGAAATCAACCCTAGGCCTTAAAGAAGAAAGGAACTGCTCCGATTGAAACTTTACAATGCGCAAATAAGAAATAAGTTCTACTTGTGTACAAGCCCCCCCTTTTCTCTGGGTATGTTCGATCACCACCCCATCATGTCTGGGTTCAGGTGCGCGGTCATCGACTCCAGATCATGGCCGTGAAGGTTTGCTAGCCTCCTCCTGATGGATTCTTCGAACTGTGACCACCATCTTTGTTTGAGAAGAAAAGAGGAGGGTCGACCTCTTTCTTATCAAAAGCGTGTCTCACTCAGAGATCAGGGAATCAAAATTGTTCGAAGTGTTCCCCCACTAGATCATCTGAGATCATATGCCCTAGTTGGGCGAACTCCTGAACATTAGACGTCGTGGGTGGATCAGCAGTAGGAAGAGCGTCGGTGGACGGCCGCTGCTCGAGCGGGGAAGTGTATATTTGTTGCACCGGTGGCACGTATTCTTGAGGAACATTAAGATGACTGATAGGGCTATATTGACCAATTCTCCAACAGTTGGTGGTAGAGCTACCGGCTTGGTTGGTATCGAGACTCGGCAGGGCTCTTCTTGAGGCATGGCTGTTGCATTCGTAGCCGTACCTAATGTTCAAGTTCGAGTCGGGCTCTTCTAGGCGCCGTGCGGCATGACGCCGTCGTAGCTTCCTGCGGTAACCATTAAGGTGGTTTGCGACTAACCTTCTAGCGAGCCCCGGTTCATTCATGACCTCATGTACGCGTGTTGGACATAATGAGTCATTCCCTATTTGGTGAACCGCATCAAGGAATTTTCTGTGAAGCTCTGGAGACCATATGAACTTCTTTTGGTGACTCAGGATAGCATCCGTGACTCGGCGATCATTCCTCGATTCACTCTCGGCGGGGTCTGGTTGTGCCAGAGGTTGTTGCAGGGGAAGCTGGTTGACTTCGAACTGGTCTGTGGTGATAGTAAGCCCATTGTCAGGGAAATTGTAGTAACGCGCCTCCCCTCTTTCCAAAGATGGTTTGAGGGAGTGGGGTGGCGGACGACCACCTGCGATTCTCATAGAAAACTTATCACGGAACATTTCGCGAGTGTCGATAGAACCACCGCAGTTAAGGCAAGCGGCGTTGATGAGGACTTCCTTACACCACATGTTTTCTGCTCGAAGCTTGGCGTATTCTTCTTTTAGAGTTTCGAGCTCTTGACACTTTCCCCGAACCACTGATCTGGCCCGTCTGTTTTGAAACCAGTGCTTGACCCTTAAGGGTTCCATCTCTAATTTCCGGGCTAATTTTCTTCTTCGTCTCGTATCCGGGTAACGGCACTTATTGAAGGCGGCTTCGAGTATCTGGATTTCCTTCTCAGTATAGAGCCGGCGACGTTTTCTTCCACGAGATGGGACATCGCCGCTGCCGTCGTCGTTGCTGCTACTGTCGTCGTCGCCACCACTGTCATCGTCGCTGCCCTGATCTTGAACCTCGTTGCCAGCAGGGTTGGGTAGTATGGTTTCGACATCTGGCTCGATCCCAAAGACTTCGAGGTCTCCCAACTGCACATTACCTAGGACATTTGGGTCAGTCATCTCCAACAAATGACTATGACTGTTAAACATACTGGATCAAGAAAAGGTTTGTTCGTCCTTTTTTAATCACTCAAGGTCTTGTAATCCTCTTCCTATGTTTACTCTCTCTAAACTTTCTTTTGAGTGACTTTGCGTACTCAGGAGTCGCTCTTCGAGCATGGAAGACGATCACCAGGCGAGCGCTCTTCTAGAGATTTTGAGTTTTTCGTCTTGTCGTCTTCCTTCCTTTTCATGGTGGAGAGATCACGGATCGCTTTTCTTTCCTCGATAGCCGAACCTGTCCCCCACTATCTCTCAAAAGACTAAATTACGTCAACCACCCGCTCAGCTTTTCATCATGACAAAACTATCAACCCTACCGCGGCTCCTTCGATATTTGCGCTCGACTCCCGCTCCATCTCAATAATGGTGAAATAGACAACTCTTTTACAACTTTTCAAACTCGTCAGGCCTGAAATCGCGGATCGAGACATGTCTGATGCTTCACGGGAGGAGCAGCCCCTGCTTTACATTAACTACCCCGGCTCCACAAGCATTATTGCCGTAACTTTTCTCCATTTTTGAGCTACTATGAAACGAGGAGAAGGTTAGTGCTCTCATTTGCCCAGCTTTCACTTTCATTCATTCCATCGCACTTGTCTTCCTTTCCATCCTTCCAACAAGAAATGGCTTCATCTTCTGCTTCTTCCTCTGACTCTTCCCATGCTTGCGTCTTTTCAATCGCAGTCCCGGCCCGATGGGAAAAACTCTATAATCTCTTGGGTCGGGGCTATGCTTACATAGCCGATCATCCGGAGATCGAGGCTGAGATCCGCGTTCTATTTGCGGCCACTGACACTACTTCCATCGAGGGTACTGAGTTGGAGAAGGAGTATAAAACATTCCCAGCCCTCTTTGCAAACTTTCTAGAGGCTTACCGCGTTGCTCACCGGGAAGTTCTCGTGGCTCGTGTCTTGCGAGCCCGCTACGAAGACCGCTGTGACTGCCTGACGTTGACTAACTTCGTGGCCGACAGCCACAACAAGGTTATGGAAACTGCCAACGAGCGGGTCTCGACGATGCTTCGTGAACGTGGAAATTTGGTGGAGCGTTTGGCCTTGTGCCTGATCACCTATGAGCACGATCGTCGTAACATCATGTTGAAGTTTCAGAGCGATTGGCTGGAAGAGCGACTCGATACTGTTACGGCGGATGTATCCCGTGGGAGGGAATTGGTCCGGGACTTGGAACTTGCTGCTGAAGATCACAGGGCCAAGGTTGCTGACCTTAAGAATGAGTGCAAGCGCCTTCTTCTCCAGCTCGCGGATCATGATATACGGAGCGGTGAGCGTAGGCAGGGAATCAACCATATGGAGGGCCAATTGAGCTCCTTCGTGCTGCTGATTAGGGCTCAGTTCGGCTTTATTTTTCCGCCTCGCTAATCTGTATTAGTCTGCTTTGAAAGTCTTTCGATTGAGCGAAAGTGAATGAAAGCTCCTGTGTGTGTGTTTTAGCTTTTATATGGTCCATTTCTTCGAGCATCCGGACATCTTAGACTTAGATGAGCCGATCCATAATAAGTCGAGTATATGTGCTCTGATTTTCTAACTCGCTCATGGTCAGATGAAAGAATAGCCTCAGACTTATCCGGGAAAAGATTTCTCTCTATTACCTATTTTTTACCTGCAAATGAAACGACAGAATCAGAAGGAATAATTTGAAAAAGAAAGCATAAACCCCTTTCAATCTTATGCTTGCTCGTGATTAATAAGGACAAACTTTTTACAAGGGTTTTAATCTTGTGCGAAAAGTTTTTATCAATATTCCTCGAAAGAAAGCATACTATTGAAAGGAATGTAATTCACGATAATAGCTTTTGACCAATTTTCAGAAGAGCGAATTAGTCAAAAGTGCAAGGCATAACGACGTGTTTTAAATTTAATTGAAGATACGGCATCCAAATCAAGGCCGTTTTGTTAAGAACGAGAGCAATTTGGACATCTATCTCGTCATTAAATTCGAAATAACGCCAATAATCTTGATCAATTATCGTGGATTACTAGTGACGTATGACATGCATGGACCAATTCAAGTGTATAATTCCTTCTAGCGAAATAGTTTCCTCTAAAGGAATTATAAACTTGACTTGGGAGTAGTCAGATGATTAGAGAAAATGCCACTATCACATTCCCATGACCCGTCAAAAAGAAATACAACCAAGTTCCATCTGAATGTATACACCAATAGATCCCTAATACAATCATTCTAAGGGGTGAGATAGAGAAAGCCTCGATAAAAATAAACCCTATACAAGAGGACTAGTAATGGAAAATGAAACCAAAGAAAGTGATCCCAACGTTTAAGGATGCCCCAAGTTCGATCTGTGACTTCCGGATCACTTGCCCCAACTCTTCATCTTAATTGGACGATATCTCAATAATGTCCATAGTAGGCTCCTTTGTTGCACACTCGGTGTTTGTGACGGGATATCGCCCTCCTCGTCTTCTATCAAGGACGTTTGGAAAAAAAAAAAAACACACGCATCTATCCTTGAAATGGCATTTAATCTAATCACCAGAATGCAATGAATGAAATGCCTATATTTATCTGAACTGAAATAAATTTGAGGGATAGAGAGTCTTACCAACCAAACTCATCGACTTATGTGCGGTTTTAGGTGTACCAACCGTCCAAAGACATGCGCATGAGACAAGTGATGGTGAACTTCTAAAAATCGAATGGTTTGGCACCTAAGGTCAAGGTTCCCACCTCGAGTTCTAGAAAGAGCCGATTCCATTGCACAACTATCGTTGCATTGGGACTCGATCCATAGTTCGAAGCGAGCGGAATTGAAAAGTGGATTACCCCGTGTTTTTCCTCACGGAGATTCCATTTTCAATTCCTTCTATTGTGTTCCTAAAGGCGGCGCCCGGGGTTTTAGGCGCGGTTGTGTGTGTCCATGTGTCGTGATCATCACGATGCCAATCATGCACAACAGTTTATCAATCAGCACTTCAAATCATCCATACAACATACATTCCTACGCCAACCTGCATAAGACAATGTTAATCACGGACTACACCCCTTATCTCTCCAATCTGCAAAAACATATAACACCTACCATGAGCGGACTTACCTCACCTTCAAGAGCGCCTGCAGGGTTAGAAAAATCAATCAACTTTTTAATCGGCTCAAGTTCTCTAAGTCCCCAGCGGAGTCGCCAGTCTGTCGCGACCCTCTCGAGGTTCGCCGTGGGCTCTCGAGGGCTAATGGGCCGTCCAGTCTGGTCAGACGCGGGCCTCTCCCAAGGCCCGTTACCCAAATCGCAACGGAGGTATACGTAGTCGACCTTCAGTGTGGTCTAGTGACATGTGTTAAGTGTGCATGCCATGGAGTCGCCACCAATCATTTTTTGGAGGGTATGATTGGACCACCCTATTGAATAGCCGGGAGTTTCTATTCAATTCTGCGATAACCAGAGAAATGGGTTCGGGGACTTAGTTACGCCAACTGTCAGAGTTGACGCCCTTTCGGTACCTAAATTGACTGAATTTTCTGACCTAAGATTTCATGCAGATGAGTGGAATATGAATCCTAAATCTAGGAATTCATGCAAATAGGAATGACTATCCTGGCAATCACAATCAATAATAAAAGGCGCAAATCAATGAATCCAAGTATGCAAAGTAAACACATCAAATCAACATGACACTCATAAGAAGGCTCTATTAACCTAAATAAGTATCAATCAAGCTTAGGAATGATTTAGACATGATTTTACCCATAAGGGGTAAAGTCGTAATTTTGAGACAAAAGGGACGATTTGCCCAAAAAAGGAAAAATCATCATTTCGGAATGAATTCGGAGTAAAACGATGTCAAAAATAGGTTTGGTCACTCAATTGACCCATTTCCTATTTTTTTTGCAATTTTCATGATTTTTTGGAATTTTAGAAACCGATTTACCATTCGAAGGGTAAAATCGTCATTTTCTAAAAATGAGAATGAAATGTGGAAATCCTAGACATAAGGTTTAGCCACCTATCTGGCTCATCGCCAAATTCTAAGCCATTTCCACAATTCATCGGAATATCAAAGACGATTTACCCTTTGAGGGGTAAAATCGTTGTTTTGGATTAAATGGGAGAAAATCCTAAAAAAACGACAACCAATCAATTTCTTTTGATCATTTTCAGCCTTGGGAATTTTCTAGAATTTTTTTAGTAATTTTCTGCAATTCTTCTCAATTTTTTTGTTTTTCTTTAATTTTTCCATTTTTTTGGCATTTTCTGATTTATTAATATTTTTTTATATTTTCAGAAAATATTTTAACAAAAAGCATATCATTGGCAATAGACAACACTCAACCAGATAAATAAGCTAACTACTGAACTGAGATAAATACATGCAAACCAAATCTATAATGGCGACATTTTAGAAAAATAACCCTAATACACGGATCGGGTACGTAAAACATACCGGATTGGACACCGGCCTTCAATCGCCCAGCCCCAGCCTGCGACCATCTCCATGCACATCACCTGTCGATCACCACATCAAAATGTCAACAATCAATTTTACAAGTTTTAAGACCGGTAATAAATAATAATAATTTGAAAAATAAATAAATCCCGGCTCAGAAACGGGCCAATTCACTCAGCCATGGACCGGCTATGGGCTCACGGCCTCGGCCCAAGATCACGGCCTCGGCCCACGGCTTTGGCCCACGGCCTCGGCCTCGGCCCACGGCCTTGGCCCACGGCCTAGGCCATGGGCTCGGCCATGGCCTTGGCCTACGGCCTCGGCCCACGGCCTTGGCCCACGGGCTCGGCCATGGCCGAGACGCACGGCCACTCGGCCGACGTCCTCGGCCCACGGCCTCGGCCATAGGCTCGGCCATGGCCGAGGCGCACGGCCACCGGCCTACGGCCTCGGCCATGGCCGAGGCGCACGGCCACCGGCCTACGGCCTCGGCCATGGCCGAGGCGCACGGCCACCGGCCCACGGGATCGGCCCACGGCCGGGATCGGCCCGAACACGATGGATTCGTGGCCAAGCGGCGACGACGAAGAGCGACGACGTGGCAGGGGGCGAAACAGAGGAGGAAGATGGAGGGGGATTGCGGTATCTAGGAGCTCCACGAGGTCGTGATAAACAGCAAGACGGACGGGATCTCGGCACGGCGTCGGAGGGTGGCGGAGCAAGGTGGCGGTGATGGTGGTCGCCGTAATCTAGGGGAGGATGAAAAAAATCAGAGGAAAAGAAAGAAGAGAAGAAGAGAAGAAGAAGAAGGAGGAGAACAAGCTGGGGAAGAAGAAGGAGGAAGAAGGAGGAGGAAAGGAGCGGCGGATGATGAAGGAGGGGGGAGGATAGTAAAATAATAATAATAATATAATAATATAATAATATAATAAAAAGTAAAAATAATAATAAAATAATTAAAAGCGAAGACAAAATGATTAGTTCCCTTTTTCTTTTAAATGATGATGTTTTCACTCCTTTTCCTTTTAATCATTACTAATATTTTTGTCAAATTCAATTTTACGGTGATCAGTGAACACCTAAAATCGAACCTGAATTTTACTGTTTTATGAGGTACTAAAGTAAAGAAAATTAAAAATAAAAATACCGACTATTTGTATATATTTTTGTGACCTCGAATACTACTTTTTTTATTTTTATTTTTATATTTTTCGAAAATAATAATAATAAAAAATACGAAAAATATGAAAAATATTTTTTTGTCCAAAATGGTCCCTTTAGCTTGTTCAAGGCTACCAAAGTTGATTTTGTAATTTTTTAGCTTTTTATGATTTTTCTATGAATTTTTGAAAAATAAAGGAAGAAAAAGGTTGATCAAAATTTAGGTGTCAACAGCCACCAATCATTTTTTTAGGGTGTGATTGGACCACCCAATCGAATAGTTGGGAGTTTCTATTCAATTCTGCGAGAACCAGAGAAATGGTTTCGGGGACTTAGTTACACCAACTGTCAGAGTTGACGCCCTTTCGGTACCTAAGTTGACTGAATTTTCTAGCCTGAGATTCATGCGGATGAGTAAGGTATGAACCATAAATCTAGAAATTCATGCAGATAGGAGTGATTATCCTAGCAATCACAATCAGTAATAAAATGCGCAACTCAAGGAATCTAGATATGCAAATAAATCACTTGGCATTCCTAGTAAGGCCCTATTTATCAATCACAGCTCAAGAATGATTTAGCTGTCCTAGCCATTCTACACACGATCTAACCTAAGAAAAGCATTAGGAAGTATCGAAGGAGTTCGAGAGTACTCACATGGGGTTCGCCGTGCCCTGGTTTGGTCTTGGACGAGCCGACCCGATTATATTTGGGGATCCACTCGGCGTTTTACACCATGAAATCATGTGAAACAAAAACGAAAATATTCAGCAAGGGGAATTTATTGTAGATGGTGGTCGATCTAATTGGACGTCAAGACTAAAAAATATGTAGAAATTTACAAATTAAAATACTCGAATGACATTTTTTTGCCAAATTCAACTCTATGCGTCGTGAAGAAACACATGCAATTGAACTTGAATTTTGACTATTTATGAGTTCAAAATGAAAAGGAAATTAAAATAAAAATATTGACTATTTTTCTATATGTTTACGACATCGAACGCTATTTTTCTTCATTTTTCATGTATTTTTCTATTTTTGGAAAATATTAAAAAATATTAAAAAATATGACAAATTATTTTTTTATCAAAAATGGTTCCTTTAGCTTGGTCAAGGTTACCAAAGATGATTTTTTAATTTTTTTAACTTTTTATAGATTTTTTATGAATTTTTTAAAAATAAACTATGAAAGACTGATCAAAAATCAGGTGTCAACAGCAGGCTCGCAACATATCTTCGAGCGTTTGGATCGTCCTCTCTGACTGTCCATCAGTCTGTGGATGATATGCCGTACTGAATTGCAACCTAGTTCCCAAAGCCTCCTGCAGACTCTTCCAAAAGTTTGCTGTAAACTTAGGATCTCGATCCGACGTGATCGTAACTGGTACTCCATGCAATCTCACAATCTGATGCATATACAACTCTGCGTACCTTTCCATTGTAAAATCCTTTCGCACAGGTATGAAATGTGCCGACTTGGTTAGTCTGTCTATAATTACCCAAATTGAATCATGACCTTTCTGACTCCTCGGTAATCCCATCACAAAATCCATCGTCACATGCTCCCATTTCCATTCAGGAATTTCTAGCGGTTGCAATAATCCCCCTGGTTTGCAATGTTGAGCTTTCACCTGTTGACAGGTTAAACACTTCGCTACATGCTTAGATACATCCACCTCATTCCGTTCCACCAATAGTGTTGATGTAGATTATGATACATCTTAGTGCTACCTGGATGAATACTGTAATTGCTCCTGTGAGCTTTTGACAAAATCTTTTCCTTGAGTTCCTCACACCAAGTACACATAAATGTCCTCGAAATTTCAGAATTCCGTCTTCTGACACTTGAAACTCAGCTTTTTTTTTCGTCGCATCCATTCCAAGAATCTTTTGAATCTCCGGATCCGTGGACTGCAAGGCCTTTATTCTCTCTTGAATGTTAGGTTCAACTCTTAGAGTTGCCATTAAACTTGATAGTTGGCAAACTTCCAATTTAAACTTAGAATCCCTCAGATTCTCTAACAACGACCATCTTTTAACCAATAAGAGGGCAATACTTGATTTCCGGCTTAGTGCATCCGCAACTCTATTTGCTTTTCCAGGATGATACAGAATCTCGCAATCATAATCCTTAAGCAATTTCATCCATCGACGCTGTCTCATGTTCAGTTCTTTCTGTGAAAACAGATACTTCAAGCTTTGATGATCTGTATAAATCTGAAATCTTTCACCACACAAATAGTGTCTCCAAATCTTCAAGGCAAAGATAATGGCAGCTAACTCCAAATCATGTGTCGGGTAATTCATCTCATGAGGTCTCAACGGTCGCGATGCATACGCAACCACTTTTCCATGTTGCATAAGCACACACCCTAATCCTTTTAGCGAGGCATCACTATATATCTCATAATCTCCAGGTCCAGAAGGAATAATTAGTACTGGTGCAGTCGTCAATCGGTACTTAAGTTCTTGGAAACTTCTTTCACACTTATCAGTCCATTCAAACTTCGTATCCTTCTTTGTCAACCTCATCAACGGAGTAGCTATAGACGAAAACTTCTCCATGAATCGCCTATAATAACCTGCCAATCCCAGAAAACTTCTAATCTCGGTAACCGTCGTAGGTCTAGGCCATTTCATTACTGCTTCAATCTTTGAAGGATCTACTGAAATTCCTTCTCCATAAAGCACATGACCAAGGAAAGCCACTTTACTCAACCAAAATTCGCATTTACTAAACTTGGCGTAATGCGAATGCTCTCTTAGGGTTTGCAGAATTACCCTCAAATGTTCTTCATGTTCCTCATCACTCTTCGAATAAATCAAGATGTCATCTATAAAAACAATGACGAATCGATCCAGGTACTCCTTAAACACTTGATGCATCAAATCCATAAATGCAGCAGGGGCATTAGTCAAACCAAAAGGCATAACCGTAAACTCATAATGCCCGTATCTTGTTCTAGAAGCGGTCTTTGGTATATCCTCCTTCTTAATCCTCAGCTGGTGATAACCAGTCCTCAAGTCTATTTTAGAAAATACAGACGCTCCCTGTAATTGATCAAACAAATCATATATCCTCAGCAACGGGTACTTGTTCTTGATGGTTACTTGATACAACTGTCTATAATCGATACACAAGCGTAAGGATCCATCCTTCTTTCTCACAAACAGCACCGGTGCTCCCCACGGCGACGCGCTCGGTCTAATGAATCCTTTATCCAAAAGTTCCTGCATCTGCACTTTTAATTCTTTCGGCTCAGACAAGGACATCCTATACGGTGCCTTTGAGATTGGCTCCGTTCCTGGTGCCAACTCAATCACAAACTCAATTTCTCTCTCTGGTGGTAATCCAGACAATTCTTTAGGAAAGACGTCAGAAAAATCTCGTACCACCGCTATACTTTCTAGCTTCGACCCCTTCGCCGTGGTGTCTACTGCAACAGCCAAATAAGCTTGACACCCTTCGCTTATCAACTTAGTCGCTTCAAGCGATGAAACTAAAGGAATCGAGGTCCCTCCCCGACTTCCTACAAATTCAAATCTAGGGCGACCATCCGGATAAAAACGGATCACCCTACTACCACAATCAACTACAGACATTTGTTTCCCTAACCAATTCATTCCAATTATCACATCAAAATCATACATAAGCAACACAACCAAGTCTATTCTTTCCTCACTGCCAGCAATCACTATCTTACAGTCTGCACAACCTAACGATACTAGCACATTGTCCTTCAATGGTGTCGCAACATGCAATTTCACATTCAATGGTTTCAACTCTACACCCACCAAATCAGCAAACTGTGCAGATATAAACGAATGTGATGCTCCAGGATTAAATAATGTATAAGCAGCCTGATCACATAAATAGATCATACATGTGACCACGCCAGGCGCTTCCTCCGCCTCTCTACGTGCCACAGCATACACTCTCCCTTGGGCTGGTGGTCGATTCTGCTCATTCTGTGGAATCACAACCGGTGGTCCCACTTGTGGTCGCTGTCTTTATGCTCTAGGTCCCGGAGCTTGATTAGGACAGTTCTTCATCTGGTGGCCCGTCTGACCACACTTAAAACATGCCCCCATCCTATTAGGGCAAGGACCACTTCCATGTCTCCTTTCGCAAATACGACAATACCAGTCGAACTAGTTCATTGGCTTTCTGATATTTCTGCGAATCAGAGGTGCAAATCGTTTGTTGTTCGCCATCGGCCTCTTTCCCAGCTGCCGATTATCTCTCAAAGGAGTGAACCACGATCCAGAAGCAACGGTTCTTTCCTTTATGTCTCTCTCAATCTTCTGACTCATTTCGTAAATCTCTTTATAAGTTCTCAGATCCACAATCACTATTCGACTTCGAATCTCCGGTCTTAACCCATCTCGAAACCTCTGCGCCTTTTCCAGCGGATCCTCAACTGATCTTGGCGCATACCTTGACAACCTTGCAAACTCAGCCTCATACTGGGCTACAGTCAGTTGGTTCTGTCGCAACTACTAAGGCTACGTATGGTAGCGTTTCTGTTCCAGGGAGCATTTTTTGAACAGATACATTTTTTTGTGTTTCTATTCAAAATTACGATTTTTGGGAAAAAAAACGCGTTTGGTAATTAAAAAAAAACACTTTTTTCGGTCGCCGATCGGTGATCGGCGGCGGCCGGCGACGGCCGGCGGAGGACGATGGGCGGCGCCAGCGGCGGCGCCAGCGACGGCCGGCGACCGACTGACGGAGGCCGGCGACAGGTGGGCGGCGGCAGGGGGCGGCGGCCCGCTTTTAGCGAGGCGGCGAGTGGTAATCGCGTCGGCGACGATGGATGGTGGTTTCAAAAGTGTTCCAAAAAGTGTTCCAAAATCCCAGAAGCAAGTTTTTTTTGTTCCTTCAAAAGTGTTCCCTGGCACAAAAGTGTTCCGCGGAACATTTTTGAACCATACGCGTTTCTGCTCCAAAAGTGGTCCCGGATCACTTTTGGAACAGAAACAATTTCCCCAGCCACCATCCATACGCAGCCTAAAATTCCACTCGTTTCCTTTCATGTGCCGTCTCCGAAAAGTACTTGTCATTAAACGCAGCAGTGAAGGCAGCCCAAGTCAAGGGAATACCTTCAGGAAACACTCCATCTTTAGTGGCACTCCACCAATCGTTCGCTGTCCCTTCCAACTTATACACAGCTAGCAATACTTTCTCCTCATCAGTGCACTCTAGTACCCCCAAAAGCTTTCTCAAGCTTTTCTATCCACCTTGGCACTAGCTTAGGGTCTCCAGTCCCATTAAACCAGGTCGGCTTCAACTTTATAAACTGCTCTACTAACAGACCCATCTGCCTATTAGCATTGGGATCACCCTAGGCATTACCAGCTTCAGCGCTTTGAGCATTGTTTCCATTTGCTAGATTCACAGCTGCCACTGCAGCTTCAACAGCCTGAGCTATAATCTCAGCTCTATCCTCAGCTTGACGAAGAGCCGCAACAGCTCTATCCTGGGCTTCCTTCCCCATTAGCTCTCCAATCTGGGCCAAAGCCCTCAGTACTCCCTCAATGGTAGGACCCTCAGCCTCTGGTGTTCTCGAGTTAGAAGCTCATCCTCTCGGCCTTCCAGGTCTATTGCTCATATTTCTCAAACTTAACTCACCTGAGTCACTATAATTTCACCATGAAATTAGAGATCTAATTCGCTTACTCATATCTCAATATTTCTATGCTACTCAACAAAGCAGCAACAATAAAACAACAAGCAATCACTCAGGCATTCTCATGAGCACAACAACCAGGGATACAAATCCATACTTCAAGTCCAGACACATCTGCGACTTAGCAAAATCAGAGATATAACTCACTCATTCAATCCACATCCACAACAATAAGCTAAGTACAGAGCTCGACCCCTCATAAGTGTACCATAACCATGCCATGTCAAGATGCAAACCACATGCGCCATTCATATGCCATGCATTCATGCTTGACTCTAATGACTCCCCCTAGGGTCTCACTACCCCAACTCATCCAAATTCCTTTACTCCTTATTACTCCAATCATCCATTAACTGTACTCTTGGAAACTTGCTCTCAACCTGCTCTGATACCACTCAAACGGGGATGTAACGCTCCGCGTCCCTGGGAGCTCATTACATCCACCTCAGGCTAAACATTACCCAGGAACCTCACATGGCCTAGCATGATATGAAGTGCAGACACGAAAGACGTGATACATCGCCGTTCTAAAGAGATAAAAAGAAGAGGGGAGTTTTGGAGGAAAATAAAAGCACACTCATTTATACATTGTATAGACAACCAGTACATACAGCGGAAGGGAACAGACAAAAAAACATAAAGCCGCACACCCCGGGAAGAAAAGGAATTAAAGCCTAAGGTTCAAAGGCAACTACTAAACCTTTCCTAAAGCCTAACACCAAAATTGTTCCCTGATTGCCTAACCCCTTTCATTCAGACTTCTCATCAGAACAGTTGGAATCATCTCTTCCATCGTCCCCCTCAGCACTTGGGTCGTAATCCGAGAAAGTCTCATATGGAACGTCTTCTGAAGGCTCTTCCATCTCTTCATCAGTTTCCTCTTCTTATTCAGCTTCTTCTTCTTCTTCGACAATGGCCTCGATCGCATCAGCAGATATCTCTATATAATTCGTGTACTCCTCAGAAAGGGTTCTCGAGTCTCTCATCGATGCCGAATTTTCCACTTCGACCTCTGAACAAGAGGGGTGACACCAGCTAGGTACAACTCCCAAGGCATGTCTTCTGGCATCAAAGGACCTAACAGGTCACTGTTTCCCAAGCGGCGGAACCATGCTTCAAAACGGTGCGGTTGTAGTTCTGTCTTCCCTTCGTCTACCCACACCGTCCTACCCCTCCTAATATATACTATCGACTTACTCTCTGGAAATTCTTCAAAAGAGACGATCGACTCCTTCGGATCGCCTAGTCTTACTGGCCACATGGTTACGGTTTCGGGTCTGAAAAGTTTGTCCCACAAAGGGGTGAGATCGACATCTCAGAAAGTGAAACCTAACCCTATACCTCAATGCAAGTCCTACCGGATCACATACAAATGCCATTCAAAATGCGGAATAACAAGCAATGCAATGGCACCAGGCATCTCACAAGATAATATAAAATATAGACATGGCCAATCAATACAAACAATCATGCTCAATCACATGGTTTCATACCCAAGCACATATACTCAAGTACACCACAACCACCTCTTTCTCAACCATCCACATTCTCCACTGGCACTCTTGCCACTTGACATCTCCGGGGTCATTAGACCAAACGATACTTTTCAGGCTTACAGCCACTCTATGCCGCCGGGGTCTCACTAGACCAAATGGCATTCACATTTCTATTTTATTTCACCAACCTCTGATACCGCCGGGGTCTCACTAGACCAAATGGTACCCTCAACATCATTCTCATTCAACTTCACAGGCCATCCAAACACACATGCAATTCATCTCAATACAAATTCATCAGTTAATCACATCATTTAATCATTCATCCAGTGTGTTCAGGCATTCAGAGAAAGGATTAGGTAACACTTACCTGATTGAATAACACAATACAACACCAAGTAATTCTCCCAAAGCCACGAGTACCGAATTCCCACAAATGCATCGTCCACCTAACAAGATTAACCAATCTTGAATCATAAACCATGGGATATTCACTTTCATTAAAGTAATCTTTCCCTAGCCACACCGTTGGCAATTCAAGACACCCTTTTTATAACCATTGGACATCACAACTCTCACTCAGAATCCTTAAACAGAACCGGCTAGTGTATGTACTCTTCCTTAAAACAGAACCGGTTTTGGGGTCAAACCGCTTAATCGAGTCATAATCCAATCTCGTGTCTAACTCTTTACACAAATAACCTTCCAAGACCTTCATTTACATGTTTAAAGGGCTCACTAAGAGATTTGGAGTCGGTTGACACCCCAAAGACAACAAAACAGTCCAATCTCCTCTTGATCAGAATCTGTCCATATTTTACCGCTACTGTTCATACATGAAAACCAAAGTTATCCCTTTCTATTTGCATCCATAATCTATCTGAACATAGTACTAGGTGTTATGAAGCTCTCCTAAAAATTTGAGGTCAATCGGAATTTCTAAGAGGGTAAACCATAACCTTCTCTCAGCTCGCGCGGAATCCATCCGCTTTTCTTCCAAAAATCACCATAAATTAACCAGACCTCCTAAAATCATGAAACCAATGGGAAAATGTCAAGGACACATAGATATTACATCGGGAAGTTGAAACATCTCAAATGGTCAACGGGAAGGCCTGCTCGAGCTCACCGAACAGCAAGCACAGAAACTGACCTTTCTGGCAGTTTTCGGTTGAGGCCAAATGGAGAGGAAAATGAGGTGAACGTGTGGGAGGGGTATACACAGCAGATGAGGTCTTCATTAAAGTTGTCTCACACATATAATTGAGCCCAAATTGATTAGACAAGATTCGGTGAAGTCATAAATGCTTGGGGGTCTCATTGCTTGACAAGTGGCACTCCTCTAATAATACAAGTTACGCTTTGACTCATCTTTGACCATTGAAGATGCAATTTTCGGCAGCCATAGATGGGAAGAGGGATTGGCCATTTTGTCCTTCCTAAGTTCTTATGGCATAGCTAAATGGTCTAGGGGCAAAATGGTCTTTTCGCACTTTCTGTCCAAACTTCACTTTTCCAATTCGAAATTACCATTTGGCGAGACATTGTCAAATTCCTACTCAGAATTGGAATTCTCTATTTCCAATTGCCAATTTTGAGCTTCCATTTCATGATCATTCATTCGTCGATCGTAATTCTAGTTTGTCTCGAACTAACGGGCGGCTTTTGCAAACATTACGCGTATCGACTCTGTGATTCTCATCACACTAAGGATAACTCAGGTTATGATAGTTTTGGTTGTCATGTAATTACGAGGGTTCATTGCTAGTACCGACGGCTTTGATCGTCATAGTTCGATTTAGGAAAATTTGCAAATTATACATTGGTTAAGCGGCTTCACCCGCGATCCTATCGTATAACACTAGCATTGTATTCCTTAATCATTATCTGATCGGCCTCATTGGCTCTAAATGTTCCCTCGACAATCCTTATGGTCAAAGCGTCACTGCCTTTTTTAAGTTTCCTAGGTCCTCGTACCTTGTTATGCGTTAGCCTTTCCCTTTTTGGTCAGTTTACTCAAGATTGATCAGATCTGAGCGAGACAAAACTGAAATACATCATAAGGTACAGTCACATTCAACTGCCTCAAAATGGCAGGAAATTCAGAATGTCAAATAAGTCATCTACTCAAGCCTAGTGATTCTACGCTACACGCCAAGGCAACAATCACAATGGAAGCAACCAATTATACGGCAACATCCAGGTGTACACAATCACAAGTAGAATAACCAATTACTTAATAGCATTCAAGGGTACCACAATCCTGGGTTCACAATCATACCTCAAGTCCAGACACATCTGCAACTTAGTACAATCAAAATCGGTATCTATTCATCAATCAGGCATCCTGCAACAATACTCGGTGCTAAGTACGAAACTTTATGGTCTTATAATCACTCACGGTGATGCCAATCCAATATGTCAATCACAAGCGTCAATTCAAATGACATGCATTTTGTGCCTAACTCTAGCGAACCCCTAAGGTCTCGTTACCCAGTCATCACTCCTTATTACTCCAATCCTCAACTAACTTGGATCAAGTTGACCTTGCTCTGATACCAAACAAGTGGGGATGTCACGCCCCACGTCCTTTGCGAGCGCGCCACATCCCGGGATGCCCTTTTCTTCCTTAAAGTAACCCAGGATCCGAACGGCCATGACTTATGAATGAAAAAAAATGCGCAAACGAAAGCAATAACAACTCCATACACAAATAAAATAAGACGATTTGGGATAACAATAAACTTTACATATCATCAAATATCACACGTTCTTTACAAACGGTCAGGATCGGGGAGCAAAATACAAAATACATAATAGAGGTTGACGGGGGACTAAGGACCAAAGACATCTCTCTTGGTCCAACTATACGCCTTTAGCCTAAGAGGACGCCCAAAAATCTAGTCACTCTCATCATCACTATTTTCAGCTTCATCTTTGTCCTCGGTGGGGTCGTACTCGGTGAAACTCTCTGAACCAACCTCCATGGAATCCTCTTCTTCTTCGTCCTCGGATGCCGATAACTCTATAACTTCGATGTCTTCCTCAACGGTCAGGGTCTTCTTAGGGATATACCTAGACTCAATTACAGAGTTATCTCTCTCGACTTCAACAGGAGCAGGGTGACACCATGGTGGAATCGCATCGCTAGGTACTCCCGAAAGCTTTAGAGGTCCAGTGGTCGTATCTCCAGCGCGAAGGTACCAAGACTCGTAGCGAAGAGGCTTCCAATATGGTTCCCCTTCGTCAACCCAAATAGTAGTCCCTTTCCTTATGTACACCCTATCCTGGTCTACTGGAAATTCCTCGACGGAGGTGTCCATATCCATCGGGGTACCAAAACGTATGGGAGGCATAGTTAGGGCTTAGGGTCTGAAAACAAATCCCATGAGGGGTGAGATTACATCTTAGTAAGCTAATCCTAAACCTAAACTAGGCCATTAGTACTACCAAACATCTTTTAAAATAGAAGCATGTAATAGCTCATCAAGAGAGTAACACAAAACACTCAATGCATCATAATAAAGGCATTAAGATTGGCATCATACAATTACAATTCAAGAACAATCATGTTATCAAGACCAAGCTTCTTGTACTAGCACAATGGTCCATTCAAATACACACACACACACACACATATATATATATATATATATATATATATATATATATATATAATAGTCTCAATCTCATCATGATCTCAATTCCAATGGCTAGGTCCACGTCATAATGCCTCAGGCTAAATTAATTCATAAACCCGCGTCAATACGCCTCAGGTTTTCATGCCATTTCAAGACTCGCATTAACACTCATCAAGTCAACCTCGCGTTTAACACATCAAAGTTCAATAGGCCATTAGGCTCACAATTTAATCAAATAAGGCTAGCTATCATAAACCACACTTCTCATCAATCATGGGCTTACACGCCGTACCTCATCTTTTAAATAACTTCATGATTGAGTATAACTCGATTGAACAAGTAAGTAGCCTTTTATCACAAGAAGTAACAATGGACGAGTCCACACAATGCACGGTACCACTTGCACAATAAGGCACTCAATCAAACAAGGCATTCTCTTGTCACTTCAAGCATATACTTCACGTATTTGACACACATGAGATCAATGCCCTGTTGACACCTGATTTTTTATCAGTCTTTCATAGTTTATTCTTAAAAAATTCATAAAAAATCAATAAAAAGTTAAAAAAAATTAAAAAAAATCATCTTTGGTAGCCTTGACCAAGCTAAAGGAACCATTTTTGATAAAAAAAAAATACTTTGTCATATTTTTTAATATTTTTTAATATTTTCCAAAAATAGAAAAATACATGAAAAATGAAGAAAAATAGCGTTCGATGTCGTAAAAATATAGAAAAATAGTCAATATTTTTATTTTAATTTCCTTTTCATTTTGAACTCATAAATAGTCAAAATTCAAGTTCAATTGCATGT
This sequence comes from Rhodomyrtus psidioides, assembly GCA_021437785.1. NCBI lineage: Eukaryota > Viridiplantae > Streptophyta > Magnoliopsida > Myrtales > Myrtaceae > Rhodomyrtus > Rhodomyrtus psidioides. Next base: position 9,658,004 of record JAILYB010000007.1, on the reverse strand, counting down.
GTTTCTTCACGACGCATAGAGTTGAATTTGGCAAAAAAATGTCATTCGAGTATTTAATTTGTAAATTTCTACATATTTTTTAGTCTTGACGTCCAATTAGATCGACCACCATCTACAATAAATTCCCCTTGCTGAATATTTTCGTTTTTGTTTCACATGATTTCATGGTGTAAAACGCCGAGTGGATCCCCAAATATAATCGGGTCGGCTTGAGCTCGATAGCTCGTCCAAGACCAAACCAGGGCACGGCAAACCCCATGTGAGTACTCTCGAACTCCTTCGATGCTTCCTAATGCTTTTCTTAGGTTAGATCGTGTGTAGAATGGCTAGGACAGCTAAATCATTCTTGAGCTGTGATTGATAAATAGGGCCTTACTAGGAATGCCAAGTGATTTATTTGCTTATCTAGATTCCTTGAGTTGCGCATTTTATTACTTATTGTGATTGCTAGGATAATCACTCCTATCTGCATGAATTTCTAGATTTAGGGTTCATACCTTACTCATCCGCATGAATCTCAGGCTAGAAAATTCAGTCAACTTAGGTACCGAAAGGGCGTCAACTCTGATAGTTGGTGTAACTAAGTCCCCGAAACCATTTCTCTGGTTCTCGCAGAATTGAATAGAAACTCCCAACTATTCGATTGGGTGGTCCAATCACACCCTAAAAAAATGATTGGTGGCGACTCCATGGCATGCACACTTAGCACATGTCACTAGACCACACTGAAAGTCGATCACGCATACCTCCGTTGCGATTTGGGTAATGGGCCTTGGGAGAGGCCCGCGTCCGACCAGACAGGACGGCCCATTAGCCCTCGAGAGCCCGACAACCTCAAGAGGGTCGCGACAGACTGGCGACTCTGCTGGGGACTGGTTCTTAACCATTTAGTGGACTTGAGCCGATTAAAAAGTTGATTGATTCTTCTAACCTAATTTTATGCAGATGCTCTCGAAAGTGAGGTGTATATGCTAACGAATGTGTTAGATGTTTTTGTAGACGGGAGAAATAAGGGGTGAAGTGCTTGTTAACTTTGTTTTATGCAGGCAGGAGTTTTGGATGTATGATTGTGTGGATGTTTATATTGAAGCGGTGATTGTTAAATAAAATGCATGTCTATTGCTTTAGCACGACACAATGAATACACACAATTGCGCCTAAAACCCCAGGCGCCCTCTTTAGGAACACAATAGAAGGAATTGAAAATGGAATCTCCGTGAGGAAAAACATGGGGTAATCCACTTTTCAATTCCGCTCACTTCGAACTATGGATTGAGTCCCAATGCAACGATAGTTGTGCAATGGAATCGGCTCTTCCCAGAATTCGAGGCGAGAACCTTGGCTTTAGGTACCAAGCCCTATCTTTTGATTTTTAGGAGTTTTCCCTCACTTGTCTCATGCGTTTGTCTATGGAAGGTTAGTATATCTAACACTGCAAAAAATACAGAGAAGCTTGATTTTCTCTTAAGTTTGGTTGGTAAGACTTTTCTATCCCTCGAACTTGTTACAGCTCTTAATCATTAAATTCATTGCATAATTCCGGTGATTGGATTAAATGCCATTTTGAGGATAGATATGAGTGTTTTCCTCCCAATGTTCTTGATGGAAGATGAAGATGGTGTCATCCCATTACGAGCGCCAAGTGAACAAGAAGAGCCTACTATGGACATCATTGAGGTATCATCTAATGAAAATGACGATTTGGAATAGTTGATCCTGAAGTCACGTCTCAAAGATCGAAACTGGGGCATCTCTAAGTATTAAGATCACATTCCTTTGTTTTATTTTTCATTTCTAGCCTTCTTGTATAGGATTTATTTTGCTGAGATCCTCTCTATCTGATCCCTTAGATTGATTGTATTAGGGATCTATTTGTGTTTATATACATTCAGATTGAAATTTGTTGTATTTCTATTGACTTGTCATTGGAATGTGATAGTGGCATTTCTTTTAATCACTCAAATACTCCAAAATCAATTTTATAATTCCTTTGGATGAAATTGAAATTGGAAGTCTTATACAACCTTTTGGCCGTATAGGGCAATACAATCCCAATTTCGCCAGAAGGAACTATAAACTTGAATTGGTTCATGCATGTTTTGCATCATTGGTAATCCACAATAATTGATCAAGAGTATTCGTGTTTTTCAAATTTAATGAAAAGATAGATATCCAAATTACTCTCGTTCTTAGCAAACAGCTTTAATTTGGATACCGTATCTTCAATTGAATTTAAAACACATCGTAATTGTGTACTTTTGAACATTTCATTGATTTTCTTGGAATTGATCAAAGGCGATTATCGTGAATTACATTCCTTTCAATGATATGCTTTCCTTTGAGGAATATTGATAAAAGCTTTTGCACAAGGCCAAAACCCTTGTAAAAGCTCTTATCCCTATTAATCACAAGTAAGCATAAAATTGAAAGGATTTATGCTTTATTTTTCAAATTCTTTCTTCTGATTCTGCCTTTTCATTTGAAACAGGTTAAAAACAAGTAGAGAAGAGAAGTCTTTTTGTGGATAATCGCGGTGGGAGGTTCCTTTATCCGATCATAAGCAAGATTAAAAAATCAAGATGTACACGCTCGAATCATCAATGTCAAAGCGCAGCTTGCCTAGGTTGAGAGTGGTCAGGTGTTCGAGAAAGTCAGCCATACAGAAGTTGAGACACACACATTAGAGCTTTCATTCATTTCGCTCAATCGAGGGACCTTAAAAGCAGATCATACAAATCATTGGGGTGGAAACATAAAACCGCAATGAGCCCTAATTAGCATCACAAAGGAACCTAGTTGGCCCTCCATATTATTGATGCTTTGCTTATACTCACCACCTCGAGACTCGAGATCTGCAAGCTTAAGAAGAAGGCGTTTACATTCCCCTTTAAGATCGGCAACCTTGGTCCCGTGATCTTCGGCGGCTATTTCCAGGTCCCGAACTAGTCCTCTCCCATGGGCTATATCCGCGGTAATGCTGTCAAGCCTTTCTTCCTGCCACTCACATTGAAACTTCAACACGACATTACGACGGTCGTGCTCATAGGTGGTCAGGGATAAGGCCAAGCGCTCCACCAAATTTCCCCTCTCGCGAAGCAACATCGAGACTCGCTTGTTGGCGAACTCAACAGCCTTTCTGTGACTATCGGCCACAAGGTTGGCCAACACCAAGCAGTTGGACTGATCCTCATAGCGAGCTCGCAAAACGTGAGCCACGGTAGCTTTTCGATGAGCGACACGGTAAGTCTCTAAAAAGTTTATAAAGAGGGTTGGGAAGATTCTATATTCCCTCTCTAAATTAGTGCCCTCGATGGAGGTGGTGTCTATTTCCACGAGCAAAATACGGATTTCATCTTCAGTTTCTGGTTGATCGGCTATATGAGCATAGCCTCGACCGAGGAGGTTATAGAGTTTTTCCCACTGGGCCAAAATTTCGGCCGAGAAAGCGCGAATAGGAGAGGAGGTCATTTTCGTTGGAGTGAGGGAGAAGAAGATGAGTGTGGTAGAGTGATTAAAATACGAAAAGGCAATTATGTAAGAGTGTTAATCTTCTCTGCATTAACTCCTCCTTTTATAGCAACTCGAGAATGAAGAAAGGCACAGCAATAATGCTCGTGGAGCCAAGTTAATTGGGTAAAGCAATGGTGGCTCTTTCGGTGAACCATCAGATTTGTCCCAGTCCGCGATTTCAGGCTTGATAAACCTAAAAAAGTTGTAAAAAGATATTTCGGTGTCACCATATTAAAATTGAACGGGAGTTAAGCGCAACTATCGAAAAAAGTTGCGAAAGGATTTGGCGGTCCCATCATATTAAAAAACTGAGTGGGAGGCGAGCGTAGTTCCACCTTTTTGAAAATAAGTGGGAGACAGACATGGATATCGAGAAAAGGAAATCGATTTGGTGTCCCTCCACGTTGAAAAGAAGAAAGAAGACGACAAAGCGGGAAATACGAAATCTTGGGAGCAACGCTTGCCTGATGATCTTCATCCATGTTTAAAGAACGTTTCATGGGCATACAGAACCACTCAAAAGAAAATTTAGAGAGAGTGAGCATACATGAGAGAGTAGAGAACCCTGAGTGAGCAAAAATTGATCGAACATTTTTCGATCCAACATGTTTGAGAGTTACCATCAATTGCTAGAGGCGATTGATCCAAAAATCTCAGAAAATGAACTACTGAGAGATCTCGAAGATTCTAGGATGGCGTCTGGTACCAGAACCACAGAACCCAACCCTTTCGGCAACGAAGTTCAGGATCTCAGCAGCGACGACAACATCAGCAGCGATGGTCAATCCCGGAAAAGGAAACGTCGCCAGTGCCACACTCAGAATGAAATCCAAGAGCTTGAAGCTTTCTTTAGTGAATGCCCTCTCCCGAACATGAAACAAAGAAATGAATTGGGCCAGAAGCTAGGGATGAAACCTTTGAGGGTCAAGTTTTGGTTTCAAAATAAGCGAGCCAAATTGAGGGCTCAACACAGACGTCAAGAACTTGCGATTCTAAAGGAGGAAAACGAAAAGCTTCGAGCGGAGAACATGAGGTATAAGAAAGCTCCCAGCACTATCGCTTGCCTTAATTGCGGTGGCCCTATCACTCTCGGTGAAATGTTCCTTGATAAGCCTTATATGAGGATTGAAAATGCTCATTCACCACCCCACTCCCTCGAACCATCTTCGATACAATCGGATTTTGTTGGAGATATGCATGAACAAATCAATTCTACGAAGTCAATACCGATGCCTTCTAAAGGATGTGTTATGCGTCACCATGATTGGAGTTTCCTTAACGATGAGCTTACTATCACGACCGACCAATCCAAAGCTGATGAATTCCCTCCACAACAATTTCCGGCTCGATCAAATCCTACTGGAAATAGGCCAGAGAGCAATAGCCAAGTTGTCAACGCTGTTCCGGGTCGCAAGAAGACGAGGGTCAATTGGTCCCCCGAGCTTCATCTCAAGTTCCTTAGTGCGGTTCAGCAACTAGGGATCAACTCAGCATATCCAACGCGCATACTTGAGATCATGAACATACCAGGACTCACTAAAGATGGAGTCGCGAGTCACCTCAAGAGCTACAGAAAGGCGTTAAGACAGCGCCACACAGCACTGAACCTGAAAGAACTCAACTTGTGCCTAAACTCTAGGCATGGCTATAACTACAATGCCCCTGAAGTAAGAAATACCCTGCCGAATCTAGGCACCGACCAAGCTGGTAGCAGCACCATCGACTACTTGGGCGCTAATCAGAATATTCCCCCGAATCATCTCAGCACCCATCAAGAGTATATGCCACAAGTGCAGCAGGTACGAACTCCTTGGTTTGAGCAGCAACTTTTCGCTAGTGCTCTTCCTATCCCCGATCAACATATTGCGCCTAGTGTTCAAAGATCTGCCCGGCTTGGGCATATGATTTCGAAAGATCAAGCGGGCGGATGCTCTGAGGATTTTTGTTTCTTCCATTCCCAAATGGAAGGTGCTTTTGATAGTGAACCGATCAATCATCCTCTTATAATCTCGAGCAACGACGAAGGTTCTAGCTCGAAGAATCAGATCGCTCACAACAGAAATAGGAATCCTTCAACGCCAAGCGATGATGGTCAACCCGAATATCAGTTGCTCGAAGAATCAAAAGATTTCCTTGATGAGGAGCTCCATATCTGGATCGATCAGTTTAAAACTGATGGACTTATGAAGTTATGATCCAAAATGACGATTATATGTCTGATTCATGGTGTAACTGGCTGATCATCGAGAATCCTCAAGGGAACTAGGCACATGTGACTTGATGTATCATTAATCTTTCTGTCATAAAGTCTTCCATGCAAGATAATCTTCCTTAATGCCTAGAGTTAATCTGGGGCAGCGATCAGTACTACCTGCGAGCATCATCATGCTTGAGTGCGACAATCCCTTGTTAGATTAGAGTCGAGGTGAATCAATTGAACGCCACGAAGAAAAACATTTAAAGGCTTCACATAGGAAAATGCGAGCAAAAGCCCGAGCGAGCTCAAAGACGGTTAGCTCTGTATCGTTCTAAGGGACCTTTAGTCGTTATGAGCTCTAAATTGAGCTTGTTTCATTCTCGATGGGGGTCGCTAACTGCTTCAAGAATTTTATAACAAAAAACGAACCAGTTAGGGACGCCAATAGTGCTGTGTCCTGGTAGTCAGTGAAATGGAAGTGGTACGAAACGTCAGGAGTTCGATCTCGGGATTGAAAAATCATTTTATCAGTTGGTCTATCACCCGATGAAGTTCAAAGAGATTCGACGCAGATGACTATAGAACTTGGGGCAATTCGAAAATCATCGATTCATTTTCATCAAGCGGCGAAGTTGGTATTGTAAAATGTGAAGCATGCAAATGACAAATCCGAAGCAGAAGGAGATGAATCATGATTCGCTTATCCAAGGTCGGGATTTCAACCTTCGACTAAAGCCAAATCTAGGATGAGTTTTTGATCTTGCCCACTCGACAAAACCCATCTCCACTGAAAATGGGGGCAAACCATTCCTACATCCGGAAAGCATGTCGAAGCCGAAGACATCAAATTCATCGTTTAATCCGTGGGGCAAGTCCCTGAAGCGATAGTTATCATCCGCAGAGCGTAATGGAATCCATCCTTTCAATGTAAAACGCATTTGGCCGCGGAGCCACCCATTTGGTAAAAAGAACGTATCGTTCCTAAATGATTTTCAATCAGATGCGGGGATAATGTTCTCTCATTTTCCTCTCAGGTGATGAACAGAGACGAGGCACCCAAGAAGCCATGCATTCAAATAACAAAACAGTGCTTGAAACACGCCCAAAAAGATGAATGAATCTCCTCCGACGTAAATCCTCGAGGTGGATTCGTTGCCCAACCAGATGAAGAAATCATGGCCACAAGCTTGAGGGCCGGCTTCTACAATCTGCACATTGGCATGCAGAATGGAATTCAAATCAAGAGTAAAGTAGTATCGTCCCAATTTGTTTTGAATTTGGAAACCCAAAATAATGCTTAATATTTATCCTTGGCAGGAGCTCGCCATCAAGGCAGACATATTTTCACAACCCTTGTACACTCGTTGGAGCATATGACCAAGGGTAAGATGTATTGTTCCAATTTTTGTAAAGTTTTAGAATATACGATGACATATCCCTTTTATATCTCCAGGATCTCCAGCCTCGATGGGCAGGTAAGTATCCATTTTCCCAATTCATTGGAGATTAAAAACTTTCAGAATTAATTCGATTCTCACATCTAAAAAGACATAGAATTCTTACTTCATTGACATTCATGTTTTAAAACATGAGATTGTCTGAACATGAATTACACATGTATGGTGCATCACAAAATCCCTTTGAAGGATAAATCTTGATGAAATGAAATGAATTTTTCCAACAAGAGTCGTTTGAACTGTTCAAAAGGGTATTTTCTCATAAGAGAAGCGAGCCTAATCCAAACACGTCCCATACACACTTGAGAGATGAGGAGATTGGAAATGATAGCGAAACCTTAACCTATGGATATAAGGGTCATTCGCAACGATTACATGGATCGAGATGACAGAGGCATTTATTTCTTCATTCCAAACACTACAGATGCTCATTGAGAACCCCATTGAACGGCGATTTTCATTCTCAACCCTGTCAAGAACCACCCCACATTGGGGCAAATGAAGGTTAGTCCAACAGTATCAGAAAGTAAACGGTTTGAAATTTTCTTGCTCGGACTAACATAAATCTTTGTGTGTTGTTTATATGATAATCCAAGTGTCATAGGATGACGAGAATAATTCATTTCTCTATCCTACACACTGTTATCCTTTGCACGACCAAGTTGAGCCAGCAAATTCATTTCATCAACCTATTGGTGATCATTGCATATTCCAAAGCAAAGGCAACATCACTCTAGGAATGGAAGCGTGCCAAAGTTTAAGTTGCATATCTAGCATGATTGCCGAAAATCCTAGCTCCAAAAGAAAAGAAAAACATGGGATTAAAAAAAGGGGGAAAAGAAAAATCCCTAGACATCAAGAAAAAGCAAAGTGCCTGGTAAAAAGCAAGGCTGATGTCTATTCAAAATATCCCCAGTAAAGTCTAGATATACGATGAAAAGACCCTGCAAAGGAGTCAGATCAAGATGACTACTCTCCAAATGATGTCGTGCTCAAATTGCAAACACACAAACAGACGGTCTCTTAATGTAACAAGAGACGCTTTTAAACATCCTTGTGCGCTCTAAAAGAGGAGTGTACACTTCAAGAAATGGAGATGTTCTTCGAAGGACATGTGGTAAATTTGCAATGATCACCAATGTCAAACCCTTCACAATTTCTGGGCAAAAAATAAGCCTTTTTCGGTCCCCAATCCTTCCAATGTTACAACCCTGAAGCAGTCTTATCTGACTAAGACACTTGGGTTAATGTATAACTTAGCTCAAAGAAGTACGAGCAAGACTATTTCTTTCTCATTTTACAGGGTTCTTGACTTGTAAACCCGGAGCAGATAGTGAAAATTTTCGTCCAACGGCCTTGACTCAAAAGTGAGTCCCCCTTGGAAACCGATATCCAAGCCTAACACTACGGTCCCGTGAAAGACCTCCTGATCGGTCGAAATGTATGCGTTGCGAATGATCCTGAAACCCAGGCACAGGTCGGTAGGAAATTGAGCACTTTCCCTATTAAAGATCATTATCACAGAGCAGTGAGGAGCCTTCTTGGATGAGAAATACTCCAATGGATGTTTTGAACAAACTCTTTTTGAAATTTTCAAATTGTTTGATCTAGAGTTTCTGTGCAAGGAATTTATGATCACATCTGTATATGGCAGGAATGTTTTGGATAACCTCCAGCAATCAAAATGCACATTTCTTGACTAAAACTTAAGTCGTAGAATTTTGTCAGTTAGACAATTATTGTCTTCCCAAAGATTACTAATATCTTCTTGGCGAGGAAAATTTTTTCAGGTCTAAGCTTTCTGCAGGACTTTTGGCCGCCCCAAAGACTGGGTGCGTCATCCTTAGGTGAAGCCTTTTAGTAGGCAAATCTTTTCTAAGACCGATCCACAAAATGATCGAGTCTCCGACTAGCCCCGAAGAGCGGGTACGTCATCCTTTGATTCATATCAATTTGGAATCTCATAAATGGTAGAAACCGCCTGAAGGGTCAACTCAATGGTAGAAACCGCCTGAAGGGTCAATCAATGGTAGAAACCGCCTGAAGGGTCAACACAATGGTAGAAACCGCCTGAAGGGTCAATGTATGGTAGAAACCGCCTGAAGGGTCAACCAATGGAAGAAACCGCCTGAAGGGTCAAAACAATGGTAGAAACCGCCTGAAGGGTCAATGTATGGTAGAAACCGCCTGAAGGGTCAACCAATGGTAGAAACCGCCTGAAGGGTCAACTCAATGGTAGAAACCGCATGAAAGGTCAATGAATGGTAGAAACCGCCTGAAGGGTCAAAGGACTGGTAGAGACCGCCTGAAGGATCAACCCAATGGTCCGATCCACCATACGGATCAAAACCTTGATGAATCCCGAACGCGGGAGGATTCGTTTTCCCTAATAAGCCTTACATTAGGCAAGCCCTTTCTAGTTTAGTCCACCACACGGATCAAAACCCTTGGCAAATTCCCAAATGTGGGATGCGTCTTCCTTAGGTTCCTATCAGTTAGGAATCCCATTATGGTTTGACCTACCATACAGGTCAGAGCTTAACATCCCCAGGACACTCCGATGATAAGTCCTTAGGAATCTACTTGAACCCATCAGACACAGCAAATGCCGCAAGCATTCGACAGGTAAGGGGCAGGGAAGTCTATCTACTCCTTAACTTTCTTACATCATATCAGGGAATTGAATGAGCTCATCTCTTTTTAAGGAAAAGCACACATTGATGGGCATGAAAATTGGATGTCATGATTTCTTTTATTTTCCCAGTCGAGTCGATCGGAATACAGGTGTCACCTTGTCTTTGAGAGAAACCTCTGACGAAATTCCTCTCAAAGAGGGGCAGCTGTTGACACCTGATTTTTGATCAGTCTTTCATAGTTTATTCTTAAAAAATTCATAAAAAATCAATAAAAAGTTAAAAAAATTAAAAAAATCATCTTTGGTAGCCTTGACCAAGCTAAAGGAACCATTTTTGATAAAAAAAAAATAATTTGTCATATTTTTTAATATTTTTTAATATTTTCCAAAAATAGAAAAATACATGAAAAATGAAGAAAAATAGCGTTCGATGTCGTAAAAATATAGAAAAATAGTCAATATTTTTATTTTAATTTCCTTTTCATTTTGAACTCATAAATAGTCAAAATTCAAGTTCAATTGCATGTGTTTCTTCACGACGCATAGAGTTGAATTTGGCAAAAAAATGTCATTCGAGTATTTTAATTTGTAAATTTCTACATATTTTTTAGTCTTGACGTCCAATTAGATCGACCACCATCTACAATAAATTCCCCTTGCTGAATATTTTCGTTTTTGTTTCACATGATTTCATGGTGTAAAACGCCGAGTGGATCCCCAAATATAATCGGGTCGGCTTGAGCTCGATAGCTCGTCCAAGACCAAACCAGGGCACGGCGAACCCCATGTGAGTACTCTCGAACTCCTTCGATGCTTCCTAATGCTTTTCTTAGGTTAGATCGTGTGTAGAATGGCTAGGACAGCTAAATCATTCTTGAGCTGTGATTGATAAATAGGGCCTTACTAGGAATGCCAAGTGATTTATTTGCTTATCTAGATTCCTTGAGTTGCGCATTTTATTACTTATTGTGATTGCTAGGATAATCACTCCTATCTGCATGAATTTCTAGATTTAGGGTTCATACCTTACTCATCCGCATGAATCTCAGGCTAGAAAATTCAGTCAACTTAGGTACCGAAAGGGCGTCAACTCTGATAGTTGGTGTAACTAAGTCCCCGAAACCATTTCTCTGGTTCTCGCAGAATTGAATAGAAACTCCCAACTATTCGATTGGGTGGTCCAATCACACCCTAAAAAAATGATTGGTGGCGACTCCATGGCATGCACACTTAGCACATGTCACTAGACCACACTGAAAGTCGATCACGCATACCTCCGTTGCGATTTGGGTAATGGGCCTTGGGAGAGGCCCGCGTCCGACCAGACAGGACGGCCCATTAGCCCTCGAGAGCCCGACAACCTCAAGAGGGTCGCGACATGCCCTACAGCCATTCAAGAGAACACATATCCATTGAATGTCTGCACAACGATTTCAGCCATGAATTTCACAAATTCACCTCAAGGCAAGTGACTATGGTTCGGTTAACACAAATCACAATCGGCATTGATTAATTCAAACACGTTGACTCACAAAATCTTCAATCGACTCTCGAACTTGTCCTTTAATCCCATTATGTCCTAATAAAGGTTTAGATATCACTTACCAAGCTAATCGAGCTAACAATTTCCACCAAGGATAGCTACAAAGTTTCGTTCTTGCTTGGTCAGAACATGGCAGGTTTGGCTCCTAGGGAAATCACACCAAAACTGCCATTATAACCTTTCTAAACTCAATTCTACCATACTACCACCTTTCTAACACATCAAGCCATGTCCCTAGATGTCTTATCGAAGATTTTCGAGCAAGACGGCACCTCGACGACCCTCTAAGTGTCTCGATTCCAACCGGCCAGCAGGGGGCAGTTTCTGTCCTTGCAAGAACAAGAGGTTTCAACCATTAAAACCTATCTAAACTCCAATCAACTTTCAATCTCAGCTTGCTAGGCTCTTAAACTATGTCTTAGAGGTAACTTACCAAGAGGCCAAACCGAAACGAGTCCCCAAACGAGCTTAAGACGTCTTGGGGTCGATACAAGGTCGGGCAGCGACCCTTGCCGCTTCAAATAGCTCTACAGAACGAACGGCTCATTGGATTGGGGCTCACAATGGCTTGTTAGAACGGCAAGAGAAAGTGCTTTCTATTGATATATGGCTCATTGGCAATCGATCATAAACGACTGAGATATGACCGAAAGAGTGGGGCGGTGTTGGTATGGCAGCGAGAGAGAGTGTGAGAGAGAGCAAAAGAGAATATTGTGAGAGATGAGGGAGAGAGGTCTTCAGCCAAAAATAAGAGAAGAAATAGAGAGAGGAGTCTTCCTTAATCCTCCCTTGGTCATAGCATGTGAAATTGTAGGTAGGATTAGACAAGGATTAAATGCTAAGTGGACTCTTTAGCTCAAGTAATGACACTTGTCATTTTCTTCTTAAACAATCTTGAAGCTCCATTGACCAATTTGCCCTCAATTTTCAGCCAACTTAGGGAAAAGCCAAATGACTAAAATGTCATTGTTCAATTCTTAAGGCAAGTATACCCTTCTAGGAGCAAAATGGTAATTTCAAACTTACAGTCCGAAATTTCATTTTTCCAATCTTAATTACCCTTGATGAGGTGACGTCTAATTCCTTTCAAATGTTGGAATCCTTCGTTGTCCAATTCCCAATTTCGAGATCCCATTTCATGGTCAGTTTTCCGTCAAACTTAATTTCAGCTTATCTCAAACTAACGGGCAGCTTTTACAGATGTTATGCATATGGACTCAGTGATTCTCATCACACTTAGGATTACTCCAGTCACATCGACTTTGGTTGTCATATAATTGCGAGGATTTATCGCTAGCTCTGACGGTCTCAATCGTCAAAGTTTGATTTAGGAAAGGTTTGTAAATCATACGTTGGTTAAGCGGAATCACTCGCGCTCCAATCGTATAATGCTAGCAATGAATTCCATAATCGTTCTCAGATCGGCGTTTATTGGTTCTAAATATTCCTTTGGCAATCCTTATGGTCAAAGCGCCATTTCTTATTCGAATTCATAAGTCCATGTACCTAGTCCTGCGTTAGCCTTTCCCTTTTGGTCAGTTGACTTGAGATTGATCAGGTCCGAGCGAGATATAACTAAAATACATTGATAGATATCCTTTTCATTCATAAGCCTCGAAATGGTCGGAAATTCAGAATGTCACACATCGCGACAGTTAGGACCTCATGAGATGAACTACCAATGCATGATTTGGAATTGGCAGCTATTATCTTTGCGTTGAAGATTTGGAGGCACTACTTTTGTGGCAAGAGATTTCAGATGAACCATCAGAGCATAAAGTATTTGTTTTCCCAAAAGGAATTGAATATGAGGCAACGTCGATAGATGGAGTTGCTTAAGGATTATAACTGTGATATCCTATATCATCCTGAGAAAGCAAATAAGGTAGCAGATGCATTAAGTCGGAAATCAAGCATCACGCATTTGATGGTTAAGGGATGGGCCTTGTTTGAAGGAATAATGAATTCAGCATTCAAGTTGGAGGTTCGCCAATTGTCTAGCCTGATGGCTACGTTGAAAATTGAACCTGAAATTCTGGAAAGGATTAAGGCATTGCAATCTATAGACTCTAACATCCAGAAGATCTTGGAAATGGATGTAGAGAAGAGAAAACTTGACTTCCAAGTATCCAAGGATGGGATCTTAAATTTTTGCGGACGATTGTGCATACCCAATGATGAGGAGCTTAAGGAAAAGATCTTGTCGAAAGCTCATAGGAGCAGTTATAGTATTCATCCGGGTAGCACAAAAATGTATTAGAATTTACGTCTGTACTATTGGTGGAACGGGATGAAGGTGGATGTAGCTAAGCATGTAGCTAAGTTTTGACGTGCCAGCAAGTGAAAGCTCAGTATTGCAAGCCTGGTGGTATATTGCAGCCTTTGAAAATCCCAGAATGGAAATGAGAACATATAACAATGGATTTCGTTATGGGTTTGCCGAGAAGTCAAAGAGATAATGATTCGATTTGGGTAATCGTAGATAGATTGACCAAGTCTGCACATTTCCTAGCAGTGCGAAAGGATTTCACAATGGATAGGAACATTGAGTTATATATGCGTCACATAGTACATCTTCATGGAGTACCAGTGACGATCACGTCCAATAGAGATCCTAAGTTTACTGCGACTTTCTAGAAAAGTCTTCAGGATGCCATGGGAACTAAGTTGCAGTTTAGTACGGTGTATCACCCTCATATAGATGGACAATCTGAAAGGACAATTCAAACGCTCGAGGATATGTTGCGAGCGCATGTTATATATTTGAACCGTGGATTTCAAGACTGTTCAAGGGAGTTCGTTGGCTCTTTTGAAGGTAAAAATACTCCTTGAACGTTGCTTGATATGTTAGGAAGCTAGTGGTGGAAGTTATGAGTGGATTTAGTTGAGTTCAATGGCTGATTTCTTGGTGTTCTTAAAGGACAAAATAGATTATACTTGCTGTCCAGTTCTAGTCACAAGTGTTTCCCTAGCTTTCAGTCGACTTTGCAAGCTTGAAACACTTGGTAAGTTGTTCCTAAATTTAGCCTAGGACTTTAGTTTACTAATGGATGATTTAAAGTTGGATTTGGAGAGTTTTAGGGGCTGTTCTTATATGAAAAACGTCATAAGACCCGAGAGCCCGCATTTTCGTTTTTCAGCGCTCGTTAAAAGTAAAATGGCTCGTTCGAATCTTCCGGAGGCCGAATTGAGCTCGGTTTTTTCCCACGCGACTGTAAGATCATGAGAAACATGAATCTAAGGTTAGATTACTAAAAAAAGTAAATAAAATTATGTCAGTTTTACTGAGAGCAAGTCTGGACATGGGAACCGAATCTGCAGTTTCGGGGGTTAACTTGTGCTTGATTATTTTGGAGCTTGAAATGAGAAATCCATATTTAAATGGTGATGCTTAGTGCTCGGTCATGTATTCCCTTTGATGACCGAATATGTAGAGGGTGATACCTCAAGTTAAATGGCTCGAAATCACGACTTTGGTTAGTATAATAAGCCTTAAACTTATGTTGTGCTTAAAGGGTTTGGTTGTCCATTTTGATAAACCGAATGAAGCATGGACTTGTTAAATAAATACTATGAGGTTTCGGCCATGGCTTAATCTCGTGGATTTGATTGGTTAAAAATTGAGAACTTAGCACTAGCATGTTCGGCCATGATAAGGAATGTAGGTGGAATGACTAAATGCCTTGCTCGTTTTCGGTATACTCGATCATGAAGTCCAAAAATGAATGTGAGGGCTAATTGGGCAAGGTGACCGAACCACCAATGTTTGGCCGCGATGTATGAGTTGATTAGGAGCTGGTGCTAGTATGATTATAATTGTTGGATTCATTGAATGGCCAAATGGACATCGAGAATCGATATAATCGAAGGAATCATCTCGAGAATCGATATAATCGAAGGAATCATCTCGTGTGAACAATTAACTGATTGAATGCCAAAAGTATGAAGCTTAGTCTTAATTGTCAATTGAATTCCTTGATTATAACTTTATTGCGGAAATGTGAAGTGCCATGTATCATGACTTGATTAATGTATCGTTTGCCTTGTGATCACTTTTGTCTAGTATTGCATGTTTTAAAAGTGTCTGGAGATACTATTAGCCTAGTTTTTGTTTGGGATTAACTTACTGAGATATAATCTCATCCCGTCGTGGGATAACATTTTTAGGTCCCGAATGATGAAGTCCAGTGAATACCATGTATTGACTTTTGAAGATGCCCTTTTGAAGCAGATGAACCGTTAATCTTACTTGAATGTACTTCTTTTTGTAGTCTTAGAGAGCTTCTTTTAAGTCCGAAATTGTAAGCGCTTGTATAGCTCTCTAAGGTTAAACTTTATCTATCCTGGTTTATGAAAGGAAATTGTATTTTGGAAATATCAAGTTGTAACTTTTGAAGTCTAATTGACTTTTATAAGAAATGTATGAAGTCAAGTCTAAAAATCTCCCTTTTTCTTCCTAAGTCATTGTATTTGAAAATTTTGTAAGGAGTTTAATGCTTTCGCTTCCGCATGCACATTTCATTTCGCGATTAATTGTTCACCGTGGATCTTGCGAAATTATCGAATCAAAACGGCCTTCGCGGGATGTTATCGTGCTCGTAAGGTTCGAGGCATGACAAAAACTGCCGCACAAGTTACAAATGGTATGCGCTAATCTTTTAGATAATGGATCACATTATCCAGATCCAACCACACTACTCAGGTTTGTACACTTGACTATTTCAAGATTACAAGGCTCCAAAATGATCATAAGATCTTTCAACAACGTAATCTTTTAACAAGAGCGAACAACTTGACCGACTTCTTGGATTTCTTGTGTGTTCAATCTCTTCGAGCCTTCATGATCTTATCTTTTTATGGACTTCAGTAACATTACCGTTGGAGTCTTTCTTGGAGAAGCAATAGAGCCGTTAGAGATATTGGATGTTCTGTTTTAGTATTGGAGTTGTGAAAATAGCTTCGATTTTTCAAACCAAACCAGACTTTCCAAAAATAGGTGCACAGGTGTTGTTTCTCTTTGACAGCTTTTGCTTGACTTTGACAGGAGCAGAAAACTATTCCCGAGAAGATATAGAATCCTCCCATTGTGCGGTTCTTCCAAGCAACGGTTCTTTCTTTGACAAACATCCACTTGTCTGGAGGCCAAATAATATCAGGGACTTGATCATGAAGAATTCGATAACAAACTATAAGTGACCAGATCTTTTGGTCTACAGGCGATATTTTTCATAACAACAATTCAGACTTCACGCAATCTTTATCTGATGGTCATCATGTGATTCTTAGTCTAGATAAAACATGTGCCCATCAAAGGTAAAATAAGTAGTAATGTATAGTTTGGAAATCGTCAAAAAGTTTTATTAGATGTTTCTTCAAAAATGAGAAACCAAATTGCAGTAGGTAGGGCATGGAGAGTTTGTAGAGTGCAAGCGCCACCTTATAAGTGAATTATTCACGCCAAACTTAACAATCCGTGAAATTTTAACATATAAAATCTTGCTTCACTTTTCATGAAGACAACTTATCCTTTTAAATTAGGCTAAAGTATACTATAAGTGCCAAAACTATGTGTAGCGCTCACTTTAGTGCCAAAACTTTTAAAACGATCACTTAAGTGTCCATTTTTTAATTAAAAAAAACGCTTACTTTAGTGCCAACTTCGATTTGGACTGACGTGACTCGCTGGAAATCTAGCATATTTTTTTTTATTAATATTTGAGTTGATGTGACTCGCCGAAATTGGCACTGAAGTGGGCAGTTAAAAAAAATTATCACTTAAATAATCGTTTTGAAAGTTTTGGCACTAAAGTGATCATTTTCAAAAAATTTGACACTTAAGTGATCATTTTGAAAGTTTTGACATTAAAGTGGGCATCATACACAAATTTTGACACTTGTAGTGAACTTAAGTTTTTAAATTAGAATATTAAGATTTACTCTCAACTGCACTTCAAGTGTGCGCTCTAGGCATGTGTTTGTGAGTTGGGGCTCGTGTCTATCCATTTTCATTGCATCAACTAGTCAAAAGATTACGTTGGGTTATAATAGTTTCACTCACTATTTAGCAACAGATCTTTGAGTGAAGAAAATATCTAAGTCTAAAGTAGAGTGGGTCAAGTTGGAAGTTGAATCTATATTGCATATAAAGCCAATATTCAAAATACAGTGTGGACACCTAAATTACTATTACACCCTCACATCTAAAATTAAGTCAAACATGGTGAAATAGTTTATGCATGGTGGTGATTTTTTTGCACGTAACTTTTAGTAATTAAGCCTAAAACGGTTCAATCCCTATGGGCATTTCGCATGTGAAAAGATAATAAGTAATTAATGGGTGTAGGCCCGCGAAAGTTTGGGCCGAAGCCATGAGCTCTGCTGGCAAACATGATCCAAACTTACAAGCCCAAACATCAAATCCAGGTTTCTCAGGTCCTAAAAAGAAAGATCAAACCTAGGCTTCTTTTGGGCCTACATGTACTAAGATACATGTGCCCAACCATGTGCATTAACAAGTCTTATTGCGTATGAGCTACAGCTTGTTACATGTTCATGTTCAGCAATTAGATCCAAGTTAAGCTTGACTTGGAACATACTTAACTGGAGCAGCTCATGAGGCTAACCGAGCGGCTGCTTTTCGGCGAATTGCGCATCAATCAAAGGAAATTTAACCATAGTTCAAGCAAGACATAGGTTTTGTAAGCTTCCTCCCAAGCTATTACTATGGCTTTGCCCCACAACTCGTAGATGACATTAGATCAGTGTCCCAGCCTTCAATTGCTGCTTATGTCCTCAGCTTCCTTCCTCGTAATTACTAGGGTAGGATCGAGTGAGAACTAAAAAAGAAAGGAAAGAAAGAGTAGAAAGCAGAAACAAAAGCGACAGAAACAAGAAGGATCAATGGTGCTACCATAGCCTCGCTCTCTACGATCGCAGCAGTGTCGTCAATCCCAAGCTACCATTATCTCGATAGGCAGCGATAGTAGTCATCTAAAATTTCTTCTCTCTCTCTCTCTCTTCAAAATATCTAAACCACCACAAGGCTACAGCAGTGGTTGCCGTCCATCACCACATGATGGTAGGTTGGTTAAGCGACAACTACCATTGTCTGACGGGTGTATGTGCTAAAAATGGCGACCATGATGCCACGATGTCGATTACTTTCATAGTTTAAATCATATTTGAGCTCAAATTCCTTAAACACACTTTGCGATCGAATATAGACATGTCCATGATTGTGAAAAACGGTATCTCCCTAATAAAAAATATTATAACAAAAACTCGATAGGTATTTTACTCCATTCTATTTTATCCTATTCAACTTTTCTTATAGCCTAAAAGGATTTCATTAGCTTTGCATAGGATTACTGCACTAAGTGTTCAAACCATATTATTCTCAAACCCATCGACCTAATCCCAACTCTCTGTTTGATCCATAACTGCTAACCCTAGAGAAAGCCTACAAACGATGATTTGAGTCCACCCATCTGATCCGACAAAAACCCTCTTGGGTCGCATAGATTCTTGCTGTTTCCAATGAATAGTGCGGGTCAATAATTGAAGCTACGGTTGAAGCGAAAACTAACAACGGAAGCTACGTATCATCGAGATCACATCACAACCCACGTTGTCGCCGTCACTTGTCTAGATGCTGGGTAAAATCAGTGTGAGTATATCTGCCGACGAATCCTTGGCGCTTGCGAGTCCGGAAGTGCGGGTCAATATTTGACCAAAAGGACAAAAAATCACATGGGTTCATATATAAAACACACACACACATAATTGTTGTTAAGCGAACTTTTCTACGTGGGGCTGCCGTTCTTGGACAACACGGATCGTCCATGGTCAATCATTAGTGCAATGACTGAGATTGGGAGACGGTTGAATGTGAACGGAGATCACAGCGCTGTGGTTTAGTTTCTTTTTGCCTTTTTTTCTTTTTTTTCATGTTGTCGGTCAATCATGTGAGGTTTGAACTTTTTATAGGGCGTTTAGGCCCATTCCCTAGCTATTAGCTAGAGGACAGCTAGAAATTTATTCGAAAAGGAAATCAGATGTTTAGAGTCGGTGTGACCCGCCATATATCTTGTCGAAGTTCTTGACGGGCAGTTGATTTTCAGGTGGCGGTGGTAAGCGGCTCATGATCCTTCGTCGGCGAGGGTTGCAAGACATATCCGACGTGTGCACCCGTCGATTAGAGGCTTACCTAGAGAGAAATTTTTACGATTGAGAACGGAAGAAAGCATGGCCAAAGAAATTGACTTGATCTGCCTAAATCCGATGGGGATGATCTTTCTTTAACCGGTCCCGGTTTAAAATTAATTTGATATGTACATATAACCATTTTCAATAGTATTAAGTTATAATCACACGGTTTTGGGTTTCAACAAGTGTGTTGAGCAATACATATTTGAAAATCACATTGCTTTGAAGTCAGATATAGTAGCTCCTAGATGTTGTGAGGTGCTCGTTGCTTTGTTTGCAAATCACCTTACAGAAGGTGGAGTGCTAATTTTCATCGTTGCAATTATTGCAGAGAAAGAGCGCAAAGCCTTAACTCAAATATCACCTGACTGTAACACGAAAAACAATACTTAACTCAAACCCATAACCTCTTCCTTCTCTCTAGTGCCCGCTCCGTCACTGCCGATGCGGCTAGCTCCCTCGATCCCCTCCGTTCGACCCCCTGTTATCGAGTATGTGGGGGGCGTTATAGCCTGCTCATGTTAAAACCTAATTATTTCACTGGGAATAGACATGGTAAGTATTTAGTTTAAACCTTGCTCGACCTTATGCAATAGGCCCTATTCGTGGGCAACGACAAAGTAGCTGACGTATGATTGGCTGAGGAGGTAGGGTTGAGCAAACCACCTGTATATAGTTGGTACTCTTTCGAGGGTACACATGTTGTTCTGTGTCTCCTAAGACTACGTTATTATATAGTAGCCATCTACATTATTCTTTTTTTTGTTTTTCCAAACAAGCTCGATTGCTTTCGTCTATCATTGATGGACATAACACGATTTGGCTCCATTACTTGCATTATCCATAGATCGAATGAGGCTCGACAAGCCGACATTGGAGCCAGCACGAGACATGTGTCCTTCGGGGATTTTTCTTATTCGTTACGTGGGTGCACACGTAGTGCCAATCTACACGACCAAAAGAGTCGTATTTAATAATAATATGACACCTTAAAAAAAAAAAGCAACTTGTCATCACTTCCCACAATTTGAGCTCGCTGCTCCCCATTTATCATTGTGAATTGCCTAAGTCTTCAACTACTCATCTCTGTTGGCCTAGTATGATATCGTAATAGATATCAAACACGAGAGAGGAGCTTTTAACGCTACTCTCAACTTTACTTGCTTCTTCTTTCTATTCCCTCTTTCAAACTATTTTTCCTTTTTGTTTTCCTTTCTGTAAATGGATGGTTAAAAGAAGAAAAACATACATCATGCACAGTATCTAAACTGAACTTCTGCACATGTAAGGAGAAACTCAAATATCAGTTTTTTTTTTTGGGTAAGATCGCAAAAATCATTTTTTTTTGTACGGCAAAAATCAGTTTTTTTTTTTGTAACCAAACAAAAGAAACATAACCAAAGTGTCCGGACCAGCTTGCCCGCACCTTAACTATTCCTCAGGGAGACTAAAATAAATCATTTTTTTAAATCGTTCTAACTCGAACTATTGTATTTCGCTTTCATCCCCGTTAGGAATAATGAACAACCAGAAAGTGCGATTTATTGTCACTCGAAATAAACGCAAAATTCTCGACAGTTGAAAATACAAGTGCTTTCGTTCTCTAACAACACAAAATCTTTCGCGTACAAAATCGAGACTATTAAACCCTCGGACGTCATAACTAGTACCAGCACCCATTCGAACCACAAAACGGGTGGTACATGTCCATCTCGCAATAATAAAATTAGACATTTTCAATGATAACTACAGTACCCATGCCACATTAATTGATGGGTGGAAAAGAATTTCCCATAGAGCACACTCATCTAGATACATTTTGACCCTTTCTCTACCTCCTCCAATCCCTTTCAATGCCCACATCATCTTGTCTTGGTAAAAATGGGAGTGCTAATTACAAAAAAAGAAAAAAGAAAAAAGAGGGGAGTTGAAGAGTTGATAAAAGCAATGATAGTGATTGTAGCCGGTGATTGATCAAAGATGACTTTCCTCGAAAGTCCCCTCCATCAAAGGTATATTAAAAGGTCTCACGCAGACAACACTCACCCCTCAATTTCGGGCAACGATTGAATGGAGCGTAGACTGTTATGATAGGAAGAAACTTCTCACATCCCCATTATTATCAATCTTTCAGTCCTCCACACCAATCATGGTAGCGTGCATCCAACGTTGGTGCCTTTTGGGTCTCAAAAACCTGTCAAGCTTGACCGTCAACTTGGCGGCCTCGTAAATTAAGGGGATTTCCATTCTCGTGGCGGAAAATGATGCTAGGGTTTTTCAGAACAGATGTATGAGATAGCTTTCCAAAGTAATATTCTCAAGATTACTATTTTGTGAATCTTAATTTTCTTGTTGTTTGTATTGTACTTGAACGTATACGAGATTGATAGACGAAGGGGTTTCGCATTCTTGTTAGGTACTTGAAAGTAACCCATCTTCTTAAACATCCATTTGTAATTTATCATATGAAGTATAGCAAAATGAAAAAAAAAATGCTGAGTATCAATAAAAATAAAGTTAGGTTGTTACATTCCACTCGATTAACCTACTCATCTCGGCCCATCATGATGAACTGAACGAGTCTAAAAATAAGTATCTACTAATATACTCAGAAAGTAGTGCAAGTAGCGTGAAACATTGACTAAAAAAATGACGGGACTCTGAATTATTCACAGATATCTAATGTTGTTATAACGAGGGCCTCAGTAATACTTCTCAAGCAAATCAAGTAAGAAGACTTTGCAATTTTGTTTTTATGTATTTGTGTGTCATGTCATGAGCTCTACGAAGATCGAAATATTTTCGGCCAAGTACAGATAACCGATACTTCCAGACAGACACGTAATCAAGACAACCCAAACATAGACTTCCATGAACCAATTTGGACATCGAACTTACTCAATATGGTCTTTCCTTGGGACTTCTTATTCGGAGAGAGCTGGCAAATTTCAAGTATGAAAGGGGACGATGATGGAAAGGGCGGATGAAGGGGGGGAGCCGGGGGGCCCCGTCTCGTAATCGAAGGTAGAAGGGGCTGAGGCAAGGTCTTGACCCTCTTCATGGGGAATCCCCATGATGAGATTTGTGGGAAAAGATAAGAGAGAGAGAGAAATAAGTAAAAAGGGTGGAGGCCCATCGGGACATCACGTGGTGCATGACCCACCGGTCTCCTTAAAGCCGAAGCATCTCACGAGACCAATGACTCCCCCCCTCACTCTCTCTCTCTCTCTCTCTCTCTCTCCATTTTCAACTCTCTCCCAAAAAATATATATATATATATATATATATATATATATATATATATATATCCACAAGTGATTCATCATCATCCCATCACCTCCTCCCTATCCCTATTTCTCTATTCCTTTCTTTATCTACACGCCTCTCTCTCTCTCTCTCTCTAATCAACCGAAATCAACTGAAACTTAAAAAGGTCTATACACGTGAGCTAACCTCCATCTTCCATTTTACCTACTTAATAATGACCCCCCCAAAGACCAAATCATAGGCTTCTCTCTCATTCCCTTCCCCTTTGCTTATTCCTTAATAATTATTATGATTAATTGAGATTTGGTATTTGAAGCATGACTATAAATAGTAAAGGTTTCATCCCATCTTGATAAATTAAACAAGGGCAAGAATAAGAGAGGAAATAAATGTTGGAGATTTTATGCGCTTTTGTTATGGACGACATGATTTTGTCTCATCTTCCACTCTTTTGAGTTCAAGAGAGATTGCAAAATCTAAAATTATTAGATAAATAAGTACAGTGTTAAAAGTCATAAGCATTGATTAGATGGAAACCCCTGTGGTCCAACGTTGGAAAAACCTTCGGAAATCTCTAGACTGTCTTGTGAATGCGGTTTATTCTCCCCTTGTACTATTTGGGGGTTACTTAGCAAATCCCATGACCTTAATTTTTAATATTCTGTCGAAGTGATGGGTTCTGGTACGTGTAAATAGGTAATAATGACGTCATCAAGTGGGAACAGATGAACTTTTCGGCGGGTCACGAAAAGCCCCTCCCTCTCTCTCCGGCCAAAGGCATCTAAACATCAACAATCTTTATCAGAAGAAAACAAGGAAATGAAAATAATAAATTAAAGTAATTCCTCCATTGATAATCTCGGATATATTGTTAAAACATTTACAGATTTATCCCAAAAAAGAAGAGAAAAAAACTAGGGGGTGATCCATCAGGAGTTTTACTATATTTCCCTAACAAATAATTACATTGGATCTTTAACTAGGTACAAGCCCTCAAGCAAAAATTATAGGGGTTGTGGATTTTGGAGTCTATATCTCTCTCTCACTCTCTGTGTGATATGTCTAAAACCCTAACGACTTCTAATCAGCAAGCAGCAGAAGGATTGGTGTAGTGATGACTATATAAGTGTGATTTCGCCGCCATCGAAAAAGGGCTCTTGGTCGGCACCGCGCCGTCAACGCTCGGTCCTGCGCCGATCCGCTCGCACTTCGGGCACATGGTGAGCGTCGCCGCGGGCATGTGCATGTAAAAGGGTTGTTGAGCCAGTTTCAGGGCCTTGAGCTCTTGGAGCTCCTTCTGCAGCCGCCGGTTCTCGTCGGTCAGCGTCTCACAGCACTTCTTGAGGAACTCACAGTCCACCTCGGTCTGCTTCAGCTTCGTCCTGATGAAGAGAAACGAAAATCATATACTCATGACCGAAAAGTAATCCAGATTTTGTAGGTAATGTGTAGGTGAACGTTATGAAGAAATCGTGTATTACTTTTCGGGGTAAGAATTTACGTGAACGCTATTTGCCGTGTCGTACTGGTAACTTGCGCTCGGAGCAGAAGTAGTATCTATGAGGAAAGTAGATGTTATGGCCTATATTTTACTTGAATAGATTGGAAAATGCACGAGGAATCTATTTATTGTGGCCTATATTTGTGATATTTGTTAATATTTTGTTCGTTGGTGCTATGAATGACCTAATATTACCTGGCTCTCCTGTTTTGAAACCACACTTCAACTTGGCGCGGCCGTAGATTCAACTGCCTCGCCAAAGCTTGCTTTTGCTTCTGTTTCCAGTTAAACATAATACCAAAGAAAAAACAAACAACAGTCAATACCAAACAATTCTGGAAAAGAAGAAGAAGAAATTGAATCGTTGGTCGTCACGATGGTACAGATCATTCAGTCAACCGTGGACCAGAGTGAGAGAGAGAGAGAGAGAGAGAGAGAGAGATTACAGGGTTGAGAGTGCTATGCTGTTTGAAGCTCTCTTCCAGGAGCGCAGACTGTTCCTTAGTGAGCCGGAGCTTCTTCCTTGCATTCGCGCCGTCGTCGTCCTCGTCGCTCGCCTTCGAGGACACCCGCGTCTCGACCTCGGCCTCCTCGCTGCTGAGGTCCCTCTCCCTCTTCACCCGCGGGCTCGAGAATGACGACACTGCGCTGAGGCTGTTGTGGCTGTGCGGCGACGCATGGCAGTACAGGTGGTCCGCCGGAGGCCGCTCGTCGCAGGTGGCCCTGTTGGCGCCGGAGAGGCACAGCGTGAGAGAGGGCTCGAAGTCACGACCCTGTTTGGCTTGCCTCTGGGCTTCGATCTTGAAGGGGGTCTCGAGGCCTAGACTCAGAACAAGGCCGGTGCTGCACATATCATCTATGCCCATCTGAAGAGACGACGAGAGATTGATCTGATGCGTTCGTTCTTGAAGACGAAGAAGAGAGCTTGAGAGAGGGAGGGTGAGCGAGGTGTGGAATGGAATGGCAGAGAAAAGAGGTGGGTCTAAATAAGAAGAAAGAATGACGAGACTTTCCTTTCTTTTTCTTTTTCTTTTTTAATTTCCCTGAGGAGGAGAGAGGGCGTTGGGTGGGTGGGTGGCTATGATTATTAATCAAACGAAGGAATGAGTATAGAAACGAATCTCATTGGAAATTATGAAAAGTCCTCTCTCTCTCTCTCTCTCTACAAAGGTTGACCATTTGAACCCCACCACAGTCATCTGCATTATAAAGAACAGACGAACTAGGAACCTACTCTCTTATCTCTCTCTCTCTCTCTCTTACTTTCTTTGAAAGGATACTCGAATACAGAGCAACGGGGGAAGGGAATGGGCGTTTGTGCGTGGGAGATAAAATACGGGACGTGGGTTCACATGGGGGAGTGGGAAACACAACATCAACAGAGTGATTCGTTCATCCCTTGCCGCCCACTAACGTACAGATTTAACTATGGTTTTCCAGCTTGTGCCCCAGTTTCCCATCAGAAAATATGAAAAACAAGGGGGGACAAAACGAAAATACATGTACACTAGCATGTAATATGCAGCATGTCTTGTTTTCCTTTTTTCATTAACCTGAGCAGCCTTCTGTGCATCCCATGATGACAAATGAATATGTGGGTAGTGCTTTTCATTGATCATCATTAGCTGGTGATTTTGTGTCAAAGCTTGAGTAGACAAAGCAAAAACCACAACTTCATCCAAGATTAATATACTATAATTGATATGAAAAGTTCCATTAGAAGGCTTAAGTGATTGGATGTTGCTTTTGGGTCTATTCATGACATCCCACATGAACTGTCCCCCACTCCCATGCCTGGTTAAACTGGGGTAGAGAGATTGGGTTGATGTCACCTTGCTTGCCAATCTCAATTTTATTTTAATAGTAAGGGGATGGCTGCCTTGTTTTTTTTTCCCTTGATCATGAATGAGGAATTAGAAAGTGATGCGCATTATCTAAATCTATCATCGAAAATCGCTTCTTTGCTCTTTGTTTGTTGTGTGGAAAAAAGCCAAAATAAAAATAAATAAATAAATAAGAGAGAGGGAAACAAGCAAAGTAGGTACAAGACAGCATTGAAGTTTTCAAAGAGTTATAATGGTGCCGAATATGATTCATCAACAAGAATCCGGATCTTTGCTTAACTAGAAAGTTGATGGGGGTGTGCTTTGGGGCCTACTAATCTGTTCATGTATAAGCGCATTCAATAATGCTTTGTCGGCTATGCTGATGAGGAGTTAGGTCACCCAAGAAGCATGATTTGAAGCTGGAAAAAATGTTAATAATTCCAATATAAATTATTGAAAGTGGGGGAAAAAGGAAAAGGAAGAAAGAAAGAAAGAAAGAAAGGGAAGGAGACTGTTGATAACAACGGTAGAGAGCTTCTATTACGGGTTGGTTTCACTTATATGCAATGATACATAAGCAGGAAAAAGCTGTGGAATGATTGGAATTAGATCTCAAGCTGATGAAGAGCCTGATGGGTCACCATGGACCACCCATTAATGGTGGGGAAAGAGGTGCATCATTTTCTGGAGGAAACAATGGTCAAATCATTCATGATCGTAGACCATGGTGTGTCCAAGATCTTATTATTTGTGAGGCAAAAGGATTAAAAGGTAATCAATCACACGCCTTGCACATTCAAATCAGTGGAGATCTTGTGGGTCTATGTTGGGGAACCAAGGTAATTTCAATATCAAACCCATGTGTTTGTTTGATATACGATGTGATATTGTTGCTAATTCGGCTTTGAAGATTTTATTTTAATGTTTACGATCTCTTTCTATGTTGACACCCCCTACCACCTTAGTTGTGGCTCACTTGCTTTCGGATGAATCTAAAACGCGTTATATAAGTTTAAGGTTGCATTAAACTTATCTTTCCATGTAACAATTCATATCTGAGCTACGTGAGATCAAAGATATGCCTAAAATCCAACACCTCGACCGTGTCTTTGATACCATTTCTGGCGGTCTCACGCGAATCCACCCTGAGCACAATATTTTTCGATCTGGTTGTAGCTCGCCCGCACCCGTAGGGCTTTAGGATATGTTTTGCATTTTCAAGTTGATGTGGAATTAGAGACATAGCTGAATATTCAACATCTTAGGGCGCAAGAGCTTGGAAATTGTTGTCCTTTCTTTGGTTGTTGTCGTTTTCTTCTAACATCTCCTCAAGTACACTTCTAGACAAGCCCGGACTAAGGGAGGCTTTTTTCCAATTTAGAATTTTAATTTTTTTAACCAAAATAGAATTAAAAAAATTACCGAATTAGGTGTCGCTCGACAATTGGGCTGTCGAGCAACACCCAATAGGCAAATGGGCTGCTGAGCGGGCCCGGCTTGACAGCCCAATTTCCGAGCGGTTCTCCGCTCGGCATTCGAGCCCAGATCGACAGCGCCGCTCGACATTCGGGCCTCCGAACCATTTAATTTTTTTTTTCGTTTCGTATTTTTTTTTCACTTTTTTTAATTATTGATAGTTATTATAATTATTTATCGTTTGAAGATTATTTTTTATAAGATAATCATGAATTATTTATCTTTTGAAGCCTATTTTTTACAAGATAATCATCAATCATTAATTAAAAAATATTAAGATAAATAATTAATATATCCGGAGTGTAGGTAATGCCATCACATTATATCCAAAACCTTGCTGGTGGAAAAGCTCGTGTGTATAAGCTGAAGGATTATGATGCAGTGATAAGATATTTAAAGAGCTTCCAAAGTATAATAATTGAGGAGATTCATCGGATAACATTTAATGTCATTAAGAAACTTTCACATTCTTTCATTGTGGAACAATGGATTCTTTTTTAAATCAACTGGAGTATATTGAATTTTGGAAGAAACAAAAAAGAAAAAAATATTAGAGATGGAACGCGCTGGGAATGGAACCCACGACCACCCAAGCACTTCACTTGAACGACAATCAACGGGGCAAATAACACAGTTAACGACATAACTTGTAGATTAATTAATCTAGACACTCATTAAAAGATGTAATATTAATTTGGACATGAAAAACTCCCTAGACCCATTCCCCTACAAAAGACATGGTATAATGAGTTCGGCATGGAAAGATCGAAAGAAGAAAGATGGAAAGGACTGTTCAGTCGTGATCGAGATGTGGCATCAGAGGGAGAAAATGCAAAATTGACAAGGAAAACGGTGTTGTTTGGGAAAAAAAAGCCCGACCAACCGCCTACAGCCATTTGCCAATGGATTTTTCTTGAAAAATTATGCGAAATCAAAAAAAAAATTGTCCCAAACGGACGCCCGAGCGATGAGATATGCCCTTTCTAAGTTTTCCCGTTTCTTTACTCATTTCCACTCTTTTGTTGTGGTTTTTAATCTTTCGCTGCAGTTTTTTATCTATTTTGTTGCAGTTCTTTATATATCTATTATTGCGATTTTATTCCTCAACAGACGTATCGATGTCCATTGGGACTCCCAGGCGCTTTGGGGGCATAGTTAAGGCTTGGGGTCTAAAAAAGTAAGTCCCATGGAGGGGAGAGATAATAATCTCAGTAAGTCGACCCTAAGCTAAGCTATTAGTACCTCCAAACATAGTGAAAAATATACAGGTTTTAAGAAGACAGCTCTTATCCAAAGTGAAAGACAATTGGCAAGACGTGGCAATTCAAACATTTCAGGCAATCATCGACTCAAGTCAATCACATCTTCACACTCAAGTCCAAGATTGACAATTCAAGCAAGCATTCCAGTCAAACAGGCTCATGTGGCAATTCAAGTTCTTATTTTAGTCTTTTATCTTCACTTACGCCCATATAGGGCCGCGGGATGATTCAATCAATCACATGACTCTCGACGTCTTATCGAGATGATTCGGTCATCATGACTCTCGCTGCGTGATAATTCGATCACTATACCGATTCTTGACACTCCACGCCATCAAGATGATTCGGTCGACTATAGGACTCTCGCGTTCGGATCTAGAGATGATTTGATCACACTCGACTCTCGATTCTTACAGCCTTCGAGATGATTCGGTCAAGGTGAGACTCTCTAGCCGCACGACCTCTTCAGGTTAATCGGGACCAAACACCCGTGGCGCAATGCATTGGCCATAAAGATACATTTCCCTTTAGTCATTATTACAACCACAAGTGCCATCTTTCATCGACAATTCATTGCCATTCAAGACACAGGGGTCAAGCACATCAGGCTCATCAATTCACGCATATCATTCGGCCATTATACACTCACTTGCGACACATTAGGCAATTGCATTATAGAATGCACATTCGAGCAATCGAGCACTCAATTGGATCAAATTAATCGACACATGTCAACTTTCACACACGACACTTCATCACCGAATAATCATAGCACTAATTCAACATTTCTAGGCATGTTATCATGACAACTCAATTGAGACAAGCCAACATTCATCACTTGCAAAGTTGACCGGTTCGGTCCTTAGTAATGCACACTAAAATCAGTCCATAAATTTCACGAAACAAGTTCTAATTTGGTCCCTTTGTAACCCAACCTCCTAGGGTAGGTTTAGAGTTATCTTACCGAGCTAAATAAGCAACCGATCTCCTCCTAGGGCAACAACAAGCTTCGGTTCCTAATCGGACCAGTGCAGGGCAGGTTCGGTTCCTAGGAGGAATCACACAAAATCGACCCTTAAATCCTATCTAAACTTCATTCTAATTCACATACTCCTTGTTAACATATACTACCACGTCCTAAGGTGGCTTACCGGTGATTTTCATGTCAAACGACACCTCGATAGACCTCATAGTGTCTCGGTTCCCTTGCCGGTCGGCGGTGGCAGTTTCGGTTCCTTCGAAAATCACAAAAATTTGGCCATCAAAACCCATCATAAATCCAACTAAACTCCAAGCTCATGTCACTAAACCCTTAGGCTACATCTTAGAGAGGTCTTACCAAGGTTTGGAAGCAAGACAAGCTCCCAAAGCCAGCCTAAGGTGACTCATGATCAGACCGGGTCCAGCACTGACCTCTCCGGGTTTTGATGGCTGGACGGGTGGTTTGCAATGGTGAAAGGCTAAACAGAGGTGATGGGGGCGATAGGGGAGAGGATGAGGTACACGATGGTGGTCGGCGCTGTGGGTCACCGGAAGCCGGCATCGTGGAGAGCAAACCGGTGGGAGGGTGAGCGGCCGAGACTCCGAGAGGGTTCCACAAGAGAGCAAGAAGAAGGAAGAAGAAAATGGAGGGAATGGAGAGAGAGAGGGTTCGCCTGAATTTTGGAGTGAGAGAGAGAGTGTGTTTGCTTAATCCCAAAGGCTAAGAGGAAGACAAGAATGGTAGGTCTTCCTCTTTGCCTTTGGGATTAAGCCATTAATGCCTAAGTAGGTCTCTAAGCTCTACTTATGATACTTATCTCTTCTTCATAAAAGATCTTGGGGTTCAAATGACCAACATGTCCTCATTTTTCGGCCACTATAGGGGAAAGACGAATGACTAAATTACCCTTAACTTGTCTTAAGAGAAAGAATGTCCTTATAGGGGCAAAAGAGTAATTTCTCACTTATAGTATAAATTTCAATTTTCTAATCTTAATTACCTTAGATGAGATGACGTCCAATTCCTTTCTAATGTTGGAATTCCTCATTGTCCGATATCAAATTCCGAGATCCCAATTCATGGTAAATTTCCATTAATTGTGATTTCAACTTACCTCAAACTGACGGGTGGCTTTTGCGGATGTTATGCGTATCGACTCAATGATTCTCATCATACTTAGGATTACTCAAGTCACGACGACCTTGGTTATCATGTAATTGTGAGGGTTTATCGCTAGCTCCAACGATCAAGATCGTAAGAGTTCGATTTATGAAAGGTTCGCAAATCATACGTCGCTTAAGTGGAATCACCCGCGCTCCAACAGTATAATACTATCAATGGATTCCATGATCGTACTTAGATCGGCCTTTATCGGCTCTAAATATTCCCTCGACAATCCTTATGGCCAAAGTACCGTTCCTTATCCGAGTTCCTAGGTCCACGTACCTTGTCCTACGTTAGCCTTTCCCTTTTGGTCAGTTAACTCAAGATTGATTATGTCCGAGTGAGATAAAACTGGAATACATCGATAGACATCTTTTCATTCATAAGTCTCAAAATGGTCAGAAATTCAGAATGTCACAGATGTACTAAACCTTTCAATGCCAAATATCATAATTGTCACCGTTCAATTTTTCACCCTTGTTTAGGTCAGCTACAATGGTCTTAGATGCGGAAGCCATAGTCAATGACAAATTCTCTCTATCGACATAATAAATGCAAAATTAATACTAGCACATACTTTTCACAATAACACACATATTTATTTTGCAGCAAAAAGAAACATAAATAAATGATAATTCGACAAAAGACACTGAAATGAAAGTTCACTATGTTCACAATCAGCTTCTATGTTACGATTGTCTCATTATCATGCATTCAGTTCAATTTGCACAAAATTTAAGTTCTAGGTGAAATTTTCATCGAATTCTACCAACTTATGAACTCCCACTAAGAAAAATAACTAAGATATATGATCCATTGATCACATTATCTCTTAATCACTTAGGTATAGTATGATAAAAATAATTTATATATCTAATCATACTTTAATTTCATAATACAAGATATAGATAGCGAGTATCATGAAAGTTCACACATATTTTAATAATTTTATTATAAGAAAACATGTACAAATAATATGTCAGATCAAAGATAATTCTGAGACGAGCGCAACAATACCTCACACGTCCGAAAGGAGGTCATATGCATCCATACGAGTCGGTCAAAGTTTCTGCTTTGACTAGTCAATGAATGGTCAAAGGGGTCAAAATGAAAATTTTCAAAATTCGAGGACCGAATCATAATTTCGAGAAAACACAAGGACTGAGTTGCAATTTCAAGAAATATTTCGGGCAAAATTGAAATTTCTCAAAACAATTTGGTGAAAAATTTCAATTTCGAAAAAGTTCAGGGACCAAAATGCAATTTTAGGAAATTGGTCAAATCGATCAATGGTCAACATTGACCAGTCAACGGTCAACGGACCGATATCCGAGTTAGGACAACGTCAAATTGGCCGGGTCAGAACCGGATCAGAGGGTCGGCCGGAACCAGGTAAGCGAGTTGGGCTGGAACTGGGTCAACGGGTTGGGCCGACACCATTTCCGGCAGACACCGTCACGGCGCAGATACCGTCACGGTGCGTGAAGCCTTTTCCGGCAGCAATTCAAGGCATGTAACGACTTGTTTTTCTCGTATTGACGAGACGAATCTAATGGTTTGATCAAAATGAACTTTTATTGGATAAATTTTTGCGTACATGCCCGTTTCGCTATGGACCCCCGAGCCGACACCATTGTTGACACCTAAATTTTGATCAAACTTTTTTTATTTATATTTTTTAAAAAATTCATAAAAATATCAAAAAAAGATCATAAAATCACAAAATCAACTTTGGAAGCCTTGGCTTGGCCTTAGGAACCATTTTGACCAAAAAAATAATTTTCATAATTTTCATTTTTTTAATATTTTCGAAAAATACAAAAAAAAAAGAAAAGAAGAAAATCAAGAAAAATAATATTTGAGGTCACAAAAATTATATAAGAATAGTCGGTATTTTTATTTTTATTTTATCTATCTTCTGACCTCATAAAACAGTAAAATTCAGGTTCGATTTTAGGTATTCTCTGATCACCATAAAATTGAATTTGGCAAAAATATTAGTAATAATTAAAAGCAAAAGGATTGAAAACATCATCATTTAAAAGGAAAAGATGAATAATCATTTTGTCTTCGCTTTTGATTATTTTATTATTATTATTACTTTCTAATATTTTATTATATTATTATTTTATTTTTATTATTTTCTTACTCACCTCCCCCCTCCCATCATCCGTCTCCCCTCCTTCTTCTTCTTTCTCCTTCCTCTTCTTCTCCTTCCTCCCGTAGCTTCTTCTTCTTCTTTTCTTCTTCTTCATCTTAAAAAAAAAAATGGAAGCCTCACCTTCGTGCACTATTTGCCTTCGCATTCGACCCTTCCGCCGTCGTCGCTAGCCGTCGTACCTCAAAGCCGCCGTGAATAACCCAAGACCCGCGGCCTCCACCCGTTTCGGAGTTTGGTTCGGGATTGTTTCGGATCGGGCCAAATCCGTCATCGCCAAAGCGCGCTATCGCCTCCGGCGACAGCCCCGGAGTCCTACCTCCTCCCTCGGAGCTTATGGAGCCTACGCGCCGCTGGTGGAGCCCAGAAACAGCCTCGGGTCACCACCCCGTCGTCGGAACGTGTCCGGGCGTGTCGGACGTGTCCGGACGTGTCGGACGTGTCCGGACGTGTCCGGGCGTGTCCGGGCGTGTCCGGACGTGTCCGGGCGTGTCGGACGTGTCCGGCCGTGTCGGACGTGTCGGAGCCGTGTCCGAACAGTGCATGAACAGTGTCGGAACAGTGCATGAACAGTGTCGGAACAGTGCATGAACAGTGTCGGAACAGTGCATGAACAGTGTCTAATTTTTTAATTTTTTTAATTTTTTTTATTTTTTAGTCTTAATTTGTGAAATTGACTATCGACATTCTAATGGCGATCGACAGGTAACGGGCATGGGGATGGTCGCAGGCTGGGGCTGGGCGATTGAAGGCCGGTGTCCAATCCGGTATGTTTTACGTACCCGATCCGTATATCAGGATTATTTTTCTAAAATATTGCATTTATAGACTTGATTTGTATGTATTTGTTTTAGTCTAGTGGTTAGCTTATTTATCTGGTTGAGTGTTATCTATTGTCAAAGACATGTTTTTTTGTTAAAATATTTTCTGAAAATATAAAAAAATATTAATAAATCAAAAATGCCAAAAAAATGGAAAAATTAAAGAAAAACAAAAAAATTGAGAAAAATTGCAGAAAAATTCTAAAAATTGTCCAAGGCTGAAAATGACAAAAAATTGATTTGTTTTCATTTTTGGGATTTTCTCCCATTTAATCCAAAATGGCGATTTCACCCCTCAAAGGGTAAATCGTCTTTGATATTCTGATGAATTGTGGAAATTGCTTAGAATTTGGTGATGGGCCAGATGGGTGGTTAAACATTATGTCTAAGATTTCCACATTTCATTTCCATTTTTAGAAAATGACGATTTTACCCTTCGAATGGTAAATGGTTTCTAAAATTTCCGAAAATCACGAAAATTGCCAAAAAATAGGAAATGGGTCAATTGAGTGACCAAACCTGTTTTGACTCCGGATTCATTCCGAAATGATGATTTTGTCCTTTTTGGGCAAATTGTCCCCTTTGTCTCAAAATTACGATTTTGCCCCTGATGGGCAAAATCATGTCTAAATCATTCCTAAGCCTGATTGATGCTTCTCTAGGCCAATATGGCCTTATTAGGAATGCCATGTGATTTATTTGTACATTTGAATTCATTGATTTGTGCACTTTATTATTGATTGTGATTGCCAGGATAGTCATTCCTATCTGCATGAACTCCTAGATTTAGGACTCGTACCCCACTCATCTGTATGAAATCTTAAGTCAGAAAACTCAGTCAACTTAGGTACCGAAAGGGCGTCAACTCTGATAGTTGACGTAACTAAGTCCCCGAACCCATTTCTCTGGTTATCGCAGAATTGAATAGAAACTCCCGACTATTCAATAGGGTGGTCCAATCATACCCTCCAAAAAATGATTGGTGGCGACTCCCTGGCATGCACACTTAGCACATGCCACTAGACCACACTGAAGGTCGACTACGTATACCTCCGTTGCGATTTGGGTAACGGGCCTTGGGAGAGGCCCGCGTCCGACCAGACTGGACGGCCCATTAGCCCTCGAGAGCCCATGGCGAATCTCGAGAGGGTCGCGACAGACTGGCGACTCCGCTGGGGACTTTAGAGAACTTGAGCCGATTAAAAAGGTGATTGATTTTTCTAACATGTTTTATGCAGATGCTCTTCAAGGTGAGGTACGTACTTTAACCCTTGAGGTGTTAAATGTTTTTGCAGATTGGAGAAATAAGGGGTGTAGTACTTGTTAACTCTGTTTTATGCAGGTTGGGCGTAGGAATGAATGATTGTGTGTATGTTTTATATTGAAGCGGTGATTGTTAAATAAGATGCATGTTTATCGCTTTAGCACGACACCGAAAATACACACAACCGCGCCTAAAACCCCGGGCGCCGCCTATAGGAAAACAATAGAAGGGATTGAAAATGGAATCTCCGTGAGGAAAAACACGGGGTAATCCACTTTTCAATTCCGCTCACTTCGAACTATGGATCGAGTCCCAATGCAACGATAGCTGTGCAATGGAATCGGCTCTTTCTAGAACTCGAGGTGGGAACCTTGACCTTAGGTGCCAAATCCTTTGATTTTTAGAAGTTTTATCCTCCCTTGTCTCATGTGCATGTCTTTAGATGGTTGGTATATCTAAAACCACCTAAAAAAAATCGGTGATCCTGGAGTCACATCTCGAAGATTGGAACTGGGGCATCTCCAAGTGTTCGGGCCACATTCCTTTGATTGATTTGACATTCTTAGTCCTCTTGTATAAAATTAATTTTGCTGAGATCCTCTATATCTCGTCCCGTAGATTGATTGTATTAGGGATCTATTTGTATTGTATACATCTTGATAAGGCTCATTTCTATCGAAAATGGGGGCAAATTCCCCAAACCTGTGGAGCATAGTGGAATTCGTCCCTTCAGTGCAAAGCACATTGGGCCGCAGAGCCACTCGTTTGGTGAAAGGACGTATCGTTCCTAATTGATTTTTAATCAGATCTGGGGATAAGTTTTTCTCCATTCTTTTTATCTCAGGACGTCTCTCCTCTGACAAAGTCAATAGACGCAATAACAGAGTCTTCCGCATCAGAATCAAACCCCAAGATACGAATTTGGGTGAACGGTAACCTTGTATCGTTCCAATTTGGTCTTCCAAGACCACATGCCTAACGTGAGTTTTTACTCATTTTACAGGAAGTTGTTGGCGCTGAAAGCCTCAAATGAAAATAGCGCGCTAACATGGAGGCGAATAGAATCATTGGCCTTAGAAGTCAGGATTCCAGGAGATGGTATTTGATTATAAGACCTAGTGGATGGTAAAAAGTATCGCTCCTACGTCACATGCTTTGACATGCATTTTGATAAAATCTTCTTTTTTTCCTTGAATAAAAGGAACCTTGAAGAATGGCGCTGGAGTGCGCCCAAAAACACAAATGGATCTTCTCTGGGGCAAATTCTTGAGAATGATTCGTCGCCCAACCAGATGGGAGATCAAGGACACAAGATAGAGGGCCAAATTATGCAAGCCGCGCGTTTGTGTTCAAACGGAAACACAAAACAAGAACAAGGCGGTATCGTTCCAATTTGTCTTGAATTTTGGAACGCAAACTGACACCTAATTCCCTTCTTTGACAGGGGCTCGCCATCAAGGCGAAACAGGTTTTCATATCCCGTGTATTACCCAATGGAACACATGACCAAGGGTAAGATGTATCGTTCTAATTTATTGAAAAATTCATGAACGTACAATAACATGTTTCTTCCGCATTTTCAGGGATCTCCAGCCGCGGCGGGTAGGTAAGTATCCCTTTTCCCCAAGTCGTTGAAGATAAAAAAAAGTGTTAGGACTCTTTCAATCATTATGTCTGAAAAGATGCATCGAATTTTTAAACTCATAGACATCCACAGTTGAAGTTGGGAGGTTGTCTGAACATGAATGAAACATGCATGTGTATCATAAAGCCCCATTGGGAGGAAATTTTTCGGAGAAAACAAAAAGAATTTTTCCAATAAAAACTGTTCAAACCGTTTAAGGGTGTTTTCTCAGACGAGAGGCGAATCCTAATCCAAACATGTCCAATACACACTTGAGAGATGAGTGAAGTGAGCAGATAACAAAATCTGGGTCTACGGGGGTAAGGACAATTTGCAGCGATTACATGGGTTGGGACGACGGAGGCATTTGTTTCATATCCCCCAAACACTACAGGTGACCATTGATAACCCATTTGAACGGCGGTTCTCATTCTTAACCCTGTCAAGAACCACCCCACACCGGGGCAAAAAGGAAGTAAGTCCAGCAGCGTCAGGAGAAAATGGTTAGAAATTTTCTTGCTCGGACTAATTAATCTTTGTGTGTTGTTTATATGGTAATCCAAGTGCCATAGGATGACGAGAAGCATTCATTCTTTATCCCATACACTGTATCATTTGCACAGCCAAGTTGAGCCTGCAAATTCATTTCATGAACCCATTGGTGATCATTCCAAGACGGATGTCGCACCACTTCAAAAATGGAAGAGTTCAAGACTCAGGGATTACGAAGAGAATTCCCGGACTGATATTTAAAGCATGTTTAGACTATATGTCTAACATGATCCCATGAAGATGAGAAAAAGGGGGATTTCAAAAATGAAAATGAGAAAAATCTCCGGCATCAAGAAAAAGCAAAGTGCCTAGTAAAAGCAAGGCCGATGCTCGTGCTAGTTGTTTAATTGGTCCGCAATGAAGCTGGATGGGAAAAGGGGAAATCCCTGAAGGAGCCAAATCCAAAAGGACTGCTCCCCAAATGCTATCAAGCGCAGAACAAAGACATAGAAAGAGTCAGTCTCTGAATGCAACAAGAGACGCTCTTTAAAGAGCTGGTGCACATCGCGAGATAGGTTGCGCGCCTCAAAGGCTAAAGATGCAAAAAAGAAAGGACAGGTGGCAAATTAGCAATGATCACCAATGTCAAACCCGTCACGAATTCTGGGCCAAAAATAAGCATGTTTCGGTCCCCAATCCTACCAATGTTACAACCCCGAAACAGTCTTCTCTGACTAAGACACTTGGGTTAACATATAGCTTAGCTCGAAGAAGTACGAGCAAGATTATTTCTTTCTCATTTTGCAGGGTTCTTGACTTGTAAACCCGGAGCAGATGGTGAAAATTTTCGTTCAATGGCCTTGACTCAAAAGTGAGTCCCCCTTGAAGATCAAGAACCAAGCCCAACATTACAGTCCCGTGGAAGACCTCCCGACCGATCAAAATGTATGCGCTGCGAATGAGCCTAAAACCTAGGCACAGGTTAGTAGGGAATTGAGTGCATCCCCTACAAAAAAAAAAAAAAACCACTATCGCAAAACAGGTGAGAAGACCTCATTGTCGAGAAATATTCCAATTGATGTTTTGAACAAACTCTTTTTGGAATTTTCAAACTGTTGATCCAGATTTTCCGTCCAAGGGATTTGTGATCACATTTGCATATTGCAAGAATGCTTTGGATAACCTCCAGCATCAAAATGCACATTTCATGATTAAAACTTAAAACATACGGTTTTGTCAAATGGACAGCCGTGGCCTTCCCAAAGATTACTAACGTTTTCTTGGTGAAGAAAAATCTTCCAGGCTCGAACTTCTGCAGGATTCTTGGAAACCCCAAATCCCAGAAAAACATTTGCTCCGTGGAGTGGAGCACGCAGGTTTGAACTTTCTACAGGATACCTGGAGAACACAGCTTCCAGAATGTCGTCTCAACAGACTCAACTGAAGTTTTGTCAAAATAAAATCTTTCACTGCTTCAAAACTGAATTCCCGACAAATTTCGGGATCTTTCAAAAGAAGGGGTGAGGATGTGATCCCATTTCAAAATTTAGGCGGTCTCATCGGATGTGGAGAACCCTCGTCATGAGACCCCTTTTCAAAAATCAAGCAGTCCTAGCTTGACGTGGAGAACCCTCGTCCTAGGACCTCTTTTCAAATATCAAACAGTCTCATCGGACGTGGAGAACCCTCGTCATGAGACCCCTTTTCAAACCAAAACAAAGGTAGAAACCGCCTGAAGGGTCAACTCAAGGTAGAAACCGCCTGAAGGGTCAACTCAAGGTAGATACCGCCTGAAGGGTCAACTCACGGTAGAAACCGCCTGAAGGGTCAAACCAATGGTAGAAACCGCCTAAAGGGTCAAACCAAGGTAGACACCGCCTGAAGGGTCAACCAAAGGTAGAAACCGCCTGAAGGGTCAATCCAAAGGTAGATACTGCCATAAGGATCAATCCCATGGTCCGATCCACCATACGGATCAAAACTTTGACTAATTCTAAATGTTGGAGAAGTTATTTTCCTAGGTAAGCCTTACTGTAGGTGAACCGCTTATGGTCTGATCCACCATACGGATCAAAATCCTTGGCAAATTCCAAAACGTGGGATGCGCCTTCCTTAGGTTCCTTCCAGTCGGGAACCCCATAATGGTATGACCTACCATACAGGTCAGAGCTTAATCTCCCTAGGATATTCTGAACGAGTCCTAGGTATCTTCTTGAAAGTCGTCGCAACCGGCAGCATCTGACAGGTGAGCTTCAGGTAAGCCTCTCTCACTCCGGCCCATGTTCGAATCGCAAGAGTAAACCGGTGATTAATTTGAGCATCCATCAAAAGACTTAAGGGTCCGATGTCATAGCATTTCTTTTCACGAGTCGAGTCGATCAAGACTCAGGTGTCACCTTGTCTTTGAGAGAAACCTCTGAGGGGATTCCTCCGACGAGATTCCTCTCAAAGAGGGGCAGCTGTTGACACCTAAATTTTGATCAAACTTTTTTTATTTATATTTTTTAAAAAATTCATAAAAATATCAAAAAAAGATCATAAAATCACAAAATCAACTTTGGAAGCCTTGGCTTGGCCTTAGGAACCATTTTGACCAAAAAATAATTTTCATAATTTTCATTTTTTTAATATTTTCGAAAAATACAAAAAAAAAAGAAAAGAAGAAAATCAAGAAAAATAATATTTGAGGTCACAAAAATTATATAAGAATAGTCGGTATTTTTATTTTTATTTTATCTATCTTCTGACCTCATAAAACAGTAAAATTCAGGTTCGATTTTAGGTATTCTCTGATCACCATAAAATTGAATTTGGCAAAAATATTAGTAATAATTAAAAGCAAAAGGATTGAAAACATCATCATTTAAAAGGAAAAGATGAATAATCATTTTGTCTTCGCTTTTGATTATTTTATTATTATTATTACTTTCTAATATTTTATTATATTATTATTTTATTTTTATTATTTTCTTACTCACCTCCCCCCTCCCATCATCCGTCTCCCCTCCTTCTTCTTCTTTCTCCTTCCTCTTCTTCTCCTTCCTCCCGTAGCTTCTTCTTCTTCTTTTCTTCTTCTTCATCTTAAAAAAAAAAATGGAAGCCTCACCTTCGTGCACTATTTGCCTTCGCATTCGACCCTTCCGCCGTCG
Source organism: Rhodomyrtus psidioides (assembly GCA_021437785.1). Classification (NCBI taxonomy): domain Eukaryota; kingdom Viridiplantae; phylum Streptophyta; class Magnoliopsida; order Myrtales; family Myrtaceae; genus Rhodomyrtus; species Rhodomyrtus psidioides. The sequence goes on along the minus strand of JAILYB010000007.1, from coordinate 9,617,471 downwards.
TCGCTAGCCGTCGTACCTCAAAGCCGCCGTGAATAACCCAAGACCCGCGGCCTCCACCCGTTTCGGAGTTTGGTTCGGGATTGTTTCGGATCGGGCCAAATCCGTCATCGCCAAAGCGCGCTATCGCCTCCGGCGACAGCCCCGGAGTCCTACCTCCTCCCTCGGAGCTTATGGAGCCTACGCGCCGCTGGTGGAGCCCAGAAACAGCCTCGGGTCACCACCCCGTCGTCGGAACGTGTCCGGGCGTGTCGGACGTGTCCGGACGTGTCGGACGTGTCCGGACGTGTCCGGGCGTGTCCGGGCGTGTCCGGACGTGTCCGGGCGTGTCGGACGTGTCCGGCCGTGTCGGACGTGTCGGAGCCGTGTCCGAACAGTGCATGAACAGTGTCGGAACAGTGCATGAACAGTGTCGGAACAGTGCATGAACAGTGTCGGAACAGTGCATGAACAGTGTCTAATTTTTTAATTTTTTTAATTTTTTTTATTTTTTAGTCTTAATTTGTGAAATTGACTATCGACATTCTAATGGCGATCGACAGGTAACGGGCATGGGGATGGTCGCAGGCTGGGGCTGGGCGATTGAAGGCCGGTGTCCAATCCGGTATGTTTTACGTACCCGATCCGTATATCAGGATTATTTTTCTAAAATATTGCATTTATAGACTTGATTTGTATGTATTTGTTTCAGTCTAGTGGTTAGCTTATTTATCTGGTTGAGTGTTATCTATTGTCAAAGACATGTTTTTTTGTTAAAATATTTTCTGAAAATATAAAAAAATATTAATAAATCAAAAATGCCAAAAAAATGGAAAAATTAAAGAAAAACAAAAAAATTGAGAAAAATTGCAGAAAAATTCTAAAAATTGTCCAAGGCTGAAAATGACAAAAAATTGATTTGTTTTCATTTTTGGGATTTTCTCCCATTTAATCCAAAATGGCGATTTCACCCCTCAAAGGGTAAATCGTCTTTGATATTCTGATGAATTGTGGAAATTGCTTAGAATTTGGTGATGGGCCAGATGGGTGGTTAAACATTATGTCTAAGATTTCCACATTTCATTTCCATTTTTAGAAAATGACGATTTTACCCTTCGAATGGTAAATCGGTTTCTAAAATTTCCGAAAATCACGAAAATTGCCAAAAAATAGGAAATGGGTCAATTGAGTGACCAAACCTGTTTTGACTCCGGATTCATTCCGAAATGATGATTTTGTCCTTTTTGGGCAAATTGTCCCCTTTGTCTCAAAATTACGATTTTGCCCCTGATGGGCAAAATCATGTCTAAATCATTCCTAAGCCTGATTGATGCTTCTCTAGGCCAATATGGCCTTATTAGGAATGCCATGTGATTTATTTGTACATTTGAATTCATTGATTTGTGCACTTTATTATTGATTGTGATTGCCAGGATAGTCATTCCTATCTGCATGAACTCCTAGATTTAGGACTCGTACCCCACTCATCTGTATGAAATCTTAAGTCAGAAAACTCAGTCAACTTAGGTACCGAAAGGGCGTCAACTCTGATAGTTGACGTAACTAAGTCCCCGAACCCATTTCTCTGGTTATCGCAGAATTGAATAGAAACTCCCGACTATTCAATAGGGTGGTCCAATCATACCCTCCAAAAAATGATTGGTGGCGACTCCCTGGCATGCACACTTAGCACATGCCACTAGACCACACTGAAGGTCGACTACGTATACCTCCGTTGCGATTTGGGTAACGGGCCTTGGGAGAGGCCCGCGTCCGACCAGACTGGACGGCCCATTAGCCCTCGAGAGCCCATGGCGAATCTCGAGAGGGTCGCGACAACCATCGAAGCGCGTGCAGCGCGTGGGGCCACGTACATCCTCCTCTGGAGACGTTCAACCACTCGTTCTTCTCGTCTCGACGAGATGAGTCGGACTATCTGTTCAAAAATAAATTTCATAAAACATAACAATTTCGAAATACTAGGAACAATATGTTCTCTCGAAACTCTATACACATCAAGTTCGTATTCATCCATTGTAATTCATCATATTAATTAATCCAAAACTTGATGAAAACAAGGCAGATATTCTAACCTGACTCTAATACCAATGTTAGAATTTTAAACAGTTCAAAGGGATCAAGGCCTCCGTAAACTTGGAATGGAACCAGTTTGTGGTTGAAATCGAACGAGGAAACATGTGGAATGTCCCCCATGAAAGTCTGGTAGGCGACATAGAGTTGATTACCAAAACAGAAGATGAACTGGAAGCTACCAAGCGAAGTCTAGCAGATCACAGATTTGTGACTGAGGCACTAGAGAGGGGCGAAGTTATAGACAATCTGGGTGAAGATTCTGGTGGATACAATTTTAAAGTGAAATACTCTGCTCCTCCCAGTTTCTTCCAAAGAATAGAGGATATTATACCCAATGGGTAGGGAGGTATGGATGATCCTGTTCAACCAAAGGTCCGAGAGGATGTGATAGAGCCTTTTACAAAAGAACTTGAATCATCACTCAACCAGGTGATGTCGGAACATTTCCTACGCATTGAAGAGCAAGTAGATGATCTTTTATGGGAAACAGAGGATATGTCATTCCAATTAACAAAGTGTAGTCATTCTCAGATGACAGATGACAAGCTTAACGCAGAGCAAGGAGATAGAGATCTATCAAGGATGCGAAATCAAGGAGACAAACACACGACTTTCCAAATTAACAAAATCATCTATGGAAACCCAAGATCATAATTATATGGGTGATTTGATTCGAACGGGGAAGACTTTCTTTTGGCGATCCCTAATGGCTATGAGATCTTCTTTTGGTATCTGTCTTGTCCAAACGGAAAGTTTTGGAAAGACCTCTTCTGGAAGCCTTGCAACGGTTAGATTGGAGGCGGAGGAGTATAAATGACATCTCAAGGTCGAAAGGACAAAATGTCGGCGTTAAGAGGGAAAAGTCTTTATAATTCTTAGATCGAGAGTACTTCATTTTATACACACTTCTTGATTCATCCATTGTAATTGTGAGCAGGTGTACACAAGAGTGTTGAATGCTAGGTGTGGTATCCTGCGTGCCAAGTAGATCACTAAACTGTAACCTCTCGAGAAGTTTACCAGTGAAATCGAGCCGATTGGCTGATAGCCGAAGAAGTGGACGTAGGCTTAACCAAAGCCGAACCACTATAAACTCTCTGTGTAGTTTTCTCTATCCCTACTCTGATCATATCATATAATCTGTGATAGTAGAACTGCATATAAATTGTCTACATTGATACACTGTGTTGCCATCATCGGAGACGTTATACAAACGCCTGTGCAATTGTTATTCCGCAAAAAACTTTCAAATTGCACTATAATAACCTATTCACCCCTTCTACGTGATAACGCTAGCCACAACAATTGGTATCGGAGCTTGGTGCTCATATTTTGTGAAGTGTTTTTACTTCCGAGCTAACGATCTTTATGGCTAGCAATGTTTCTCCCACATGGATCAAAGGTGGAAGCAACAATAGACCACCATATTTTGAAGGAAAGGAATACAGCGATTGGCAAAACAAATTCAAAGCATATCTCAGATGCCAAGATCCTTAGATATGGGATGTTGTACAAAGATGAGTGAATCCAACTGCAAATGCCACGACCATATCAAATGTAGGAGATAACAATCCTATGCCAACTGATACTTTGTCAACCACTGAGATTACCAAGAGAGATGTTCTCGATGCAAAAGCTGTTTATTCATTTTATAGTGCTTTATTTCCTACTGAATACAAACGTATTGCAGATTGTTCCTCATCGAAAGAAATCTGGGACAAGCTCTACATCACCTATGAAGGAACATATAGAGTCAAGGAGACAAAAGTCAATTTCCTTCTTGGTCAATATGAAGCATTCAAGATGAAGCCCGGAGAAACTGTAAAACAAATGTTTAACAGATTCATAGAGATAGTGAATGGTCTTACATACCATGGGCAACCTGTTTCTGGACCAATGAAAGTTAACAAGTTACTGAGAGCTATCACAAAAGAATGGGACAATGTCAAAACTTCAATTCGAGAGACTCAGAGGATATCTTCACTATCTATGGACGAACTTATTGGAACTCTTCAATCCTATGAGGAAGAAAGAGTTAATGAAGAGACAATGTCAAATATATAAGAAGTCCACTGCCTTAAAATCTAATGCTAATTCTGATGTTTCAGACTCAGACTCAGAAGATGATGAGGAGTTAGCACTCATGGTCAAAAGATTTAGAAGAACGGCTAAGAAAGGTAGGAACTTCAAAGATAGAAAGGATCTCAGACGATATGATCAGAAACGATCATCTGAGACCAAAAACGAGAGCTAATAAGTCATCTGCTATGAATGCAGGAAGAGAGGTCATATTATACCAAATTGCCCTCTATTAAAGAAGAATGACATGCATGAAAAATCCAAGAAAGCCTTGAAAGAAGAGACTTGGAGCGACATTGAATGTGAAAGTGATGTAGAGTATGCAAACATATGTCTCATGGCAGACTCAGATGATGATCTCCACGTAACTCACTCAAACATTCCTGTTGAGGTATCAGATTATATAGACGAGCTATGCTTAGAATATAAAGTGACTCTTAAGAGACTTTTCGAATTGAAAAAGGAAGTGGCTATCTTTAAACAAAAAAATATTTCTCAAAAAGATAAGATTAATTTTCTTGAAAAGAAAATTTTCCAATTGAAAGAGAAATATGATTGTGTGTCTAACGAAAATATTCGTTTGAAATCTGCTTTGGAAAATCTTGAAAAAAAAACTGAAACCTTGAGAAAGGAAAGGAATCTTTTTGACATAGAGAAGAATTCTTTGAAAAAGGAAAAAAGGATTTATTTGAAAAATAAAATGTTTCCTTAAGGAAAGAAATTTTAAATATTCATAAACAATTATCTACTGGTTCCAAAACGTTGCAGCACATACTTTCTATACAGGTCCCATAATTGTTTTCAAAAAGAAAGTGACGTGGAAAATCATTTTCCTTCTATTAAGGAAAGTATCAGTAGAAGACCTTCTAAGAAATCTTACGAAAACCATTTTAGAAAACAATTTGTGAAATTCAGTGGTCAAGACTTATATGCTTGTTCAAACTATGGTGATACTAGACATTCTTGTAGTTACTGTTCAAAAATCAATAGATCAACTCGAGATATTCTTAGATATACAAATGTTGCTAACCCAAAAGGACCCAATCCGATCTGGGTACCAAAGAAAACTTGAATTTTATTGATCATTGCAGGTACCAATCAAAAGGAAAAATAAACGGTACCTTGATAGTGGGTGCTCCAGACATATGACTGGAGATACAACAAAATTCACCAATATTGAGATATTCGATGGTAGAAACGTTTCCTTTGGAGGAAACAATAAGGGAACAATTATTGGCAAAGGAACCGTGAAGATTGGAAATCTTCTTATCCATGATGTTTCATTGGTTAAGGGTTTGAATTTCAATCTCATTAGCATTAGCCAACTATACGATATTGGATACAAAGTTTATTTTGCAGAAAATAAGTGCTTAGGTACAAGTGAAGACAATGAATCTTCATTGGTAATATGTACCTGCTGGGTACAACGTATGAGGAAGAAAAATGTCTTTTATCTATCAAAGACGATCCAGAACCTTGGCACAGAAAGCTGGGTCATATAAGCCTCAAACAGATTTCAAAGCTCTCAAAAAAGAAGCTAGTAAGAGGACTTCTAGAAGCCAAGTTTGAAAGGACTAAGCATTGTGAAGCTTGTACACTAGGAAAATAAGTAAGAAGTTCTTATAAATATATAAATGAAGTATCTACTGACAGTGCTCTACAGCTGTTACATATAGATGTCTTCGGACCCACTTGAACTCAGAGTATTGGAGGTAAAATATATTGTTTAGTCATTGTGGATGATTATACCACATTTTCTTGGGTTTTCTTTCTTGCACATAAAAGTGATGCTTTCTCATACTTTGAAACATTTTCAAAGAAAGTTGAAAATGAAAAGGTTACTCTATTTCAAGCATCAAAACAGATCATGGAGGGAAATTTGAAAATCATTATTTTGCTGAATTCTGTGATCAAAATGGTTTTCAACACAAGTTTTCATCTCCATATAGTCCACAACAAAATAGAGTTGTTGAAAGGAAAAATAGATCTTTACAAGAAATGGCAAGAACTCTTTTGATTAAAAGCAAAGCACCATCCTACTTTTGGGCAGAAGCTATCTCTACTTCTTGCTATATTATAAACCGAGTTTTTCTTAGACCATTACTTGAGAAAACCCCCTTATGAGCTTTACGAAGGAAAGAAACCAAATATTTCATATTTCCATATTTTTGGCTGTAAATGTTATATTCTTAAAAACTCAAGTGATCGGCCAAGTAAGTTTGATGAAAGATCAGACAGAGGAGTGTTCTTGGGATATTCGACTTTAAGCAAAGCCTATCGAGTCTTCAATAAGAATTCTCAAACAGTTGAATAATCCATAAACGTGAAATTCGAGGATGAGTACACTGCTCAGAAGATCATTACCAATAATGAAGCATCAGATGATCAGAACCAATCATATGAGAAGCATAACTCATCATTTGAGGCTGAAGAAGCAATTGAATCTTCTCAGAACTTGGAAGATAAGCAACCATCTGCATCTTCTAAAGATCCAAATGCTGAAGAATTAATCGAAGATGAGCTTGAAAAGTCAAAGAAAAACTGGAAATACAAATCTAGTCATCCTATCGATCAAGTCATTGGAAATATTGATGAAGGAATCAGAACCAGATCTAAACTAAGAAATGCAATAAATGCATTTGCTCTAGTTTCTGAGTTCGAATCCAAAAGAATTGAAGAAGCTCTTGAAGATGAAATCTTGATAGAAGCTATACAACAAGAGTTACATCAATTCAAACTCAATGAAGTATGGGAATTGGTGCCAAGACCAAAGAATCATCCTATCATTGGAACCAAATGAGTGTTCAGAAACAAACTAGATGATAAAGAAAAAGTAACAAGGAACAAGGCAAGACTTGTTGCCAAATGGTACTCTCAAGAAGAGGGAATCGACTATGATGAACCTATACCCCAGTAGCAAGACTGGAATCCATCATACTTTTACTCGCCTATACTTGCTATCACAACTTCAAACTATATCAAATGGATGTCAAAAGTGCATTTCTGATTGAATATATCAAGAAGGAAGTCTATGCTGATCAACCTCCAGGTTTTGAAAATCCAAGATGCCCAAATCATGTATTCAAACTTCAAAAGGCACTCTATGGACTCAAGCAAGCTCCACGAGCATGGTATGAAAGGTTAAGTAATTTCCTTACCAACCAAGGCTTTGAGAAAAGTAAAGTTGATACAACTTTATTTATCAAAAGGGAAGGTAGCGAAATTTTACTTATTCAGATTTATGTAGATGATATTATATTTGGTTCATCTAACAAAAATCTTTGTAATGAATTTTCTCAGATCATGCAGAATGAATTTGAGATGAGAATGATGGGAGAACTTACATTCTTCCTAGGACTACAAGTCAATCAGACCAAACAAGGCACTTTCATACATCAAGAGAAATATGCTCTTGAACTAGTTAAAAAGCTTGGTCAGAAAAATTGCAAGAAAACTGATTTACCCATGTCTTCTTCATCTAAGCTAGACAAGGATGAACAAGGCAAACAGGTTGATCAGAAGCTTTATAGGAGCATGATCGGTTCATTACTATATCTAACTGCTTCTAGACCTGGCATTATCTTTAGTGTATGCATGTGTGCTAGATTCCAATCAGATCCGAAGGAATCACATTTTACAACAGTCAAAAGGATTATTAAATACATAGGAACTTATCCTAATTTGGGATTATGGTATCCTAAGACCTCATATCTTACATTACATGGATTTTCAGATGCTAATCTTGCAGGTTGTAAATTAGACAGGAAAAGTACTTCAGGAACATGTCAACTTCTCGGATCAATGCTGGTGTCTTGGTTCTCCAAGAAACAGAACACTGTAGCTCTATCGACTGCGGAAGCTGAGTATGTTGCCTTAGAAAGTTGCTGTGCACAAATCCTATGGATGAAGCAACAACTGAAGGACTTTGGTGTTCAATCTCACAATGTGAAAATCCAATGTGACAATACCAGCGCAATCAATCTCACCAAGAATCCAATCCAACACTCACGAGCTAAGCATATTGAAATTAAGCTTCATTTTATTCGTGATCATGTGCATAATGGTGACATTAGCATTCAATTTGTTGATTCAAAGCATCAATTAGTTGACATTTTCACAAAGCCACTTGATAAGAATACATTTGAATATATCAGACAAGAATTAGGTATTACTATGATGCATGTTTAAGTTGCTATTTAGACAGGAAGATTTTGCCTCAGAGCTTAAAGCAATACATGGAAGAAGCAAAAGTTGCCAAAGCTTCATCTGAAGAAGCTCCATAATTTTTCATCTCCATGTACTCCGCAGCAAAATGGAGTTGTTGAAAGAAAGAATATATCTTTACAAGAAATGGCACGAACACTCTTGATTGAAAGCAAAGCACCATCATACTTTTGGGCTAAAGCTGTTTCTACTGCTTGCTATATTATAAATCGAGTTTTTCTTAGACCATTACTTGAGAAAACCCCATATGAGCTTTATAAAGGAAAGAAACCAAGTATTTCATACTTTCATATTTTTGGTTGTAAATGCTACATTCTTAAGAATTCAAGTGATCGGCTAAGTAAGTTTGATGAAAGATCAGACGAAGGAGTATTCTTGGGATACTCAACTTCAAGCAAAGCTTATCGAGTTTTCAACAAGAATTCTAAGACAGTTGAAGAATCCATGAATGTACAATTCGAGGATGAGTATACTACTCAGAAGGTCATCAATGTTAATGAAGCGTCAGATGATCAGAAATCATCATATGAGAAGCAGGACTCATCATCTGAGAAGTAGAACACATCATCTGAGGATGAAAAAGCAACTGAATCTTCTCATAACTTGGAAGATAAGAAACCAGCTACAACTTCTTAAGATCCAAATACTGAAGAATCAATCGAAAATGAACTTGAAGAGTAGAAGAAAAACTAGAAATACAAATCCAGTTATCCTAAAGATCAAGTCATTGGAAACATCAATGAAGGAATCAGAACTAGATCCAATCTAAGAAGTGCAATAAATGCATTTGCTCTGGTTTCTGAGTATGAACCCAGAAGAATTGAAGAAGCTCTTAAAGATGAAAGCTGGACTGAAGCTATGCAACAAGAGTTACATCAATTCAAACTCAATGAAGTATGGGAATTGGTGCCAAGACCAAAGAGTCATCCTATTATTGGAACTAAATGGGTATTCAAGAACAAACTGGATGATAAAGGCAAAGTAATCAGGAACAAGGCAAGACTTGTTGCCAAGGGATACTCTCAAGAAGAAGGAATCAACTATGATGAAACCTATGCCCCAGTAGCGAGACTTGAATCCATCAGACTCCTACTTGCCTACGCTTGCCATCATGATTTCAAGCTATTCCAAATGGATGACAAGAGTGCATTCCTGAATGGATATATCAAGGAGGAAGTCTATGTTGATCAACCTCCAGGGTTTGAAGATCCAAAATCAAACTTAAAAAGGTACTCTATGGACTCAAGCAAGCTCCACGTGCATGGTATGAAAGGTTAAGTAATTTCCTCACCAACCAAGATTTTGAGAAAGGTAGAGTTGACACAACTTTATTTATCAAGAGGAAAGGTACCGAAATTCTATTTATTCAGATTTATGTATATGATATTATATTTGGCTCCTCTAACAAAAATCTATAGAAGGAATTCTCTCAGATTATGCAGAATGAATTTGAGATGATGGGAGAACTTACATTCTTCCTAGAACTGCAGGTCCATCAGACTAATCATGGCACATTCGTACTTCAAGAGAAATATGCTCTTGAACTGGTAAAGAAGTTTGGTCAGGAAAATTACAAGAAAATTGATTTGCCTATGTCCTCTTCATCCAAACTAGATAAGGATGAACAGGGTAAACAGGTTGATCAGAAGCTTTACAGAAGCATGATTGGCTCACTACTATATTTAACTGCTTCTAGACCTGACATCCTTTTTAGTGTATGCATGTGTGCTAGATTCCAATCAGATCCGAAGGAATCACACTTTACTGTTGTCAAAAGAATTATTAAATATACAGGAATCTATCCTAATTTAGGATTATGGTATCCTAACACCTCAGATCTTATATTACATGTATATTCAGATGCTGATCTTGCAGATTGTAAATTAGACAGAAAAAGTGCTTCAGGAACATGTCAACTTCTCGGATCAATGATAGTGTCCTGGTTCTCCAAGAAACAGAACATTGTAGCTCTATCAACTACAGAAGCTGAGTATGTTGCCTTAGGGAGTTGTTGTGCACAAATCATATGGATGAAGCAACAACTGAAGGACTTTGGTGTTCAATCTTACAACGTTGCAATCCAATGTGACAACACTAGCGCAATCAATCTCACCAAGAATCCTATTCTGCACTCATGAGCTAAGCATATTGAAATTAAGCATAATTTTATTCATGATCATGTGCATAATGGTGATATTATCATTCAATTTGTTGATTCAAAACATCAATTAGCTGACATATTCACCAAACCACTTGATAGAAACACATTTGAATATATCAGACAAGAGTTATGTATTACTATGATGCTTGTTTAAGTGGTTATCTAGACAGGAAAAACTTGCTTCAAAGCTCAAAGCGATATCTGAAAGAAGCAAAGATGCCAAAGCTTCATCTGAAGAAGCTCTATGACTACGAGGAACTCAGAACTTAAAGCATCATATGAAGATAACATCTTCTGAGTGGAGAACGACTAAAGGTTTGATCATTCAAATTTTGGCGCGTAAGTAGTTATATTTTTGGCAACGAATAAGGTACGCATCTTCACAATTTTTCTAAATATTCTGCAAATATTGTGATTATGTGGATTGTGTCGATTGCCGTGATTGATTTAATTGATTGTGTTGATTGGTTAAATTGATTTATTCAAATTAATTGTTTACGTATAAACTTTCCAAAAAGAAATCTTTCAATTTCTAAACAATTAAAAGGAAAATCTAAGCTGAAGCGTCGTCCCTCCTCGAGAGCCAAAAGAAACAACCCAGCCTCCCATACACTCTTCGACTGCTTCCAAATCTTCAATTTTCTCACAAAAACCCTAAATTCTCTCAAATCTTCACTCTCCCAACTACAATGGCGAACAAGGCATCCTCCACAAAGAAAAATCAATCAACAGGTTCTCGTCGATCTGGTCGACTTGAATCTCGGACACCCAAAGTCGCTGTTGATGCTCCTACCTCTTATGATCTCACCGACTCACCCAGAATGAGTGAGGACGAGAAACGACGAAAAGAAGCTGAGAAACTGGTCGCAACAATCGAGCTTCCGAGTTCTTCTGAGACAATTGAGAAATGGAAGAAGAAGCTTCAGGACCCCCTCACGAACACGGTAACTCGAACACCTAATGAGAAAGCTAATTTACCTGTTAATAAGAGGATACACTTAGCTAGAGCCACGAGTTATCTGATTAAAAACATGCGGGAACAGGGAAGACCCCCACATGATATTGTAGAACTTGTGCGTAGCAAAGTGTTCTTTGATGAGGGCGAAGTTCAAAAGTTTAGTGAAATGATGACTCAATTTGAAATCAAGTAGACAACCAAGGTTAGTGCTGAATTTCAGCACATTAGAACCGTTGAGAAAGAGAAGCTGCAGAAGAGGCTCGAAAACAGGCTGAAGAAATTGCCTGGGTCAACATATCTGATTTTCTCAGAACTGAAGGGGCAATTCCTCAACGCGCTATGTCTGAAGGGGAGGATGTTGAGATAAATCTCCATGCTGCAGATGTTGCAGATTCCCTAGGCCAGTCAATATCATCTGAGTCCCCAGCTAGAACTCAAGGCGAGTCTTCAAATGTGGGTACTCAGACTGATGATACAGATTATGCCACAGACACAGACCTTCTCAAAGAACTATTACTAAATCAGAGAGCTATGGATAAAAAATTGACCAACATTCAAGACTTTCTACACTCAGAGATTGAAGGTCTGAATGCTAAGATAGAGGCTGCAATTGCATTGAGCAATCAATCTGTTCAAGAATTTTTTGTTACTCAACTTGCTCAGATAGACAAGGGCATTCTCCGACTAAAGGACGATTTTGATCAGAAATTTAGTCAGATTTCTCAGTTTGTCCTGGTCCGGATCCCTCAGAACCAAGCCCAACCAAACCAGCACCAACCAACATCTGCACCCTCTACCTCTCAGCCACCACCAAAAGCATAAAAAGATTTTCTTAAATGTTTTTGATGTTTTGATTGTTCATTTGACATTTTCTCCTTTAGTACTTTAATTGTAAATTTTGAATGATTGGTTGGATTTTATTTCCATACTTTGCACAACAGTGTCCTTAATGTTACATCATTCAAGGGGAGTATTTATGCTACTCTTTATGCTTTACTGGATGAATCATATGTTCAGGGGGAGTATTACTCCATCCATGCGTTTAACCTTATTACTCTATTCAATTACCCTTTTGTGCTGATGACAAAAAAGGGGAGGAAGTTACACAAAAATTAGGAGAAAGTGGACACATGAGATATTAATGTGACTTATGACAATGAGTCATATACAGGAACAATCCTCACAGGAAATTTATTTTTTCTATGATTATTCTGTGAATATCATATTCAGTGAATGATAAGTTGTTTTAGGTACAGCAGTTATGCGAGAACACACAAACAGGATATTCACACAGGTTTTTTTTTTTAAGGCTGAAAAGATGGAACTAGTAAAACACACTTTCACTATGTTCAGCAGGAACAAGATCTGAATAGAAATACAATTTCTTTCCTAAAGCCAAACAGGTGAACAAGTTCCTTACTACGAGCATCTTTATGTTTAGCAACACATGTGCCAAAACGGGTTTAACTTGAGCATGTTAAAACCGTTATGATCTGAGCATGTGTTAAACTGCAAGTTCTGAGCTATCGCATAGTAACTTTATATCATATGCTATATGCTCACATACATGTTCTGAGCCATTGTGTAGAAATTCCGTATCACTAGTAATATGCTCATTATTATTATGTTGCTCAAGATTGTCATACATGTGATTAAGTTTCTTTTAAAATCAAATAGAATCACATGACAATACTCTGAAACTATATTTTTCTTAAAATCTTAAGCATTATTGCAAGTTCTGAGACTGCTTATATTGTGAGTATAATGACTTCAGAACTTATTCTTGCTAGAAAGTGCAAAGCGCAGATTGGTGAAATCCTTTATTAGCAAGATTATATTGAGAGTAACTAAATCTTAGTTGCTCACTCTTTTTATTGAAATTATTGTTACTTTTGTGGATAGTTTTTTAATCATAGCAAATGGGGCGATTGTTGAAAAAAACCCCTAGGTAATTTTGAAGTTGACAAAACAATCCAAGTACTTTTAAGTTTTTGAGATAATGCCGTGGAATACTTGTTTTGCAAATTATCCTTTGGTGCGGGGATGCACATGATTAAATCTGTCAAAAAGGTTTTGCTTAGATGAGATTTGTGACGGACTCATATGTTGGTTGGAGCTCAGACGTTGAGTGGAGATAACTCAGACGTTGAATGTTGAGCGGGGATAGCTCAGAAGTTGGACTAATGCTCAAGCTCTGAGTGGAGTGTTTACGTGCAGTAATCAGAACTTGAAGAGAACTTTCAAATATGCTTATTTGAAATACTACAACGGATACAATCGAGCTGGATCATTCTTGAGGATTCTCGAGGATAGAGATCAATCAAGGATGCGAAATCAAGGAGACAAACATACGACTTTCCAAATGAGTGAAATCATCTATTGAAACCTAGGATCATAATTGTATGGGCGATTTGATCCGAACGGGGAAGACTTTCCTTTGGCGATCTTCAACGGCTACAAGATCTTCTTTTGGTATGTCTTGTCCAAACGGCAGGTTTTGGAGAGACCTCTTCTGGAAGCCTTGCAACGGGTAGATTGGAGGCGAAGGAGTATAAAAGACATCTCAAGGTCGAAGGGAAAAGAGATCGACGTCAAGAGGGAAAAGTTTTTATAATTCTTAGATCGATAGTACTTCATTATATACACACTTCTTAATTCATCCATTGTAATTGTGAGGAGGTATACACAAGAGTGTTGAGCGCTAGGTGGAGTATCCTGCGTGTCAAAGAGATCACTAAGTTGTAACCTCTCGAGCAGTTTACTAGTGGAATCCAGCTGATTGGCTGATAGCCGAAGAAGTGGACGTAGGTTTAATCAAAGCCGAACCACTATAAACCCTCTGTGCAATCTTCTCTATCTCTACTCTGATCATATTACATAAACTGTGATAGTAGAACTGCACACGAATTGTTTATATTATCATACCGTGTTGCCATCATTTGAGATGTTATAAAATGCCTGTGCAATTGACATTCCCCAAAAGAAATTTTTAAAATTGCACTATAATCACCAATTCAACCCCCTCTAGGTGATATCGCTAGCCACAACATAATTGGACTCAAATGCTTAAATGACATTTTTTTAACCAAGTTCAACTCTGGTGTAACAAAGAAACACCTTAAATTGAACTTGAATTTTGAATTTTATGAGGTCGAAATGAAAAGGGGAATCAAAATAAAAATATAGACTATTTTCCAATATTTTTTCAACCTTAAGAGCTATTTTTCTTGATTTTTCATGTATTTTTCTATTTTTCTAAAATATTAAAAAATACGAAAAATATGAATTTTTTTTTTGTCAAAAATGGTTCCTCAGTCTTGGCTAAGGCTACCAAAGTTTTTTTTTTTTTTTTTTTTGGTAAGGTAAGTTTGTATATACTTTTCAAGATACTAGGTACAAAAAAACCGGTCACAAAAACCATGAACCGAAATTGACAATGAGTGCCAAGATTGGTTCAACGGTGAACCAGATGCAAAATATAACGTCGCGTCACGCGCGTAACTAGAGCGGCCATTACTCTTAAAAGATAAACAATGCCAAACAGGTGGCAAAAAAGGCAGGCGGTCAATGCAATGACCACAGGGTGGGGTACATAGAAAACCAACCGGTGAAGGGTCATGAATTCTGTTCTCCCAGTAACCAGGCCAAGGCAACAGGGCAGTATCAGATTTACCTTCTCCCAAAAAAGCAGTCGTCAGCCTAGGGAGAGGAGGCCAGCAGCAGAGAAGGTCCACCTGATCATGCAGTGATTCCATCCGAAGCCCAAATGGAGCGGAAAGTGCAGCGAATGTACAGAAGCACAACAAAAAACGCCAAGCCAGAAGAACGTGGTAGTTCCCACCGAGCCAAAGAGGATCCGGGGCAGAAAAGCAGATAGGAGGCAGGCCAGGAGGCGTAGCAACAGCAGCAAGGAAATGTCAGAAGAAGAAGAGAGCCATCTGCAAAGGGAACAAATAAAAAACGGCAGGTGCACAACTAAAAAATGGCATCCTTCAAGACCAGACTTCCCAAAAGGCGCCAACAGCTCATCAGTAAGGAGCAGGTTTCCCTCTTCAGTTGATTGGTCGCAACAAGGGCAAAGCCTAGAACGTGGACAAAAATAAAGGGCAGTCTGTCGGACAGCAGGGTGAAAATACAAAAACCGACCACCAGGAGAGAACAAGGCTGAATCTGTCAGTCGCCATGGTAGAGAAGTCCTCCTCTGAGCAAATCCAAACAGCACCTCAGCCAGCTCCCACCGAGACAGAGAGGATCCACCAATGGTCAGGGCATAAACAGAGCGGGGGCATTCAAAGAGCCGCAGCATCAGCAACAAGGCGACAGCAGGGGATAGAGGTACCCGGCTCCAATGTCCACACATATAATACAGTAGCCGCAACAATATAAAATCAGAATTTAAAAGCAGTCTCCCCATTGGATGGCAATAGTCCAGCTGGATGGTACAATTGTCCCACACCATTAGGCGGAAGATAGCAGGTACAGAGTCCACCTGGAGACATAGAGAGCAGTAAAACCAGCAGCAAGGCAGCAGAAAGGTTATCAACCTCCGGATGAGAACAAGACTGAGTCTGCTTAGTCCGGATAGAAGTAAATGTGCCTCCTTTGAGTTGATCAGGGCAGCACAGCCTGTAGAGAAGGCCAATAGCAGCATTATAAAATCGTAGCACGTCTTATCTTCCCTGGGTCTCCTCCACCTCGGTATACCCGTGGTGTTGCATCTAGAAATGAGTTGATGCATATGGCCAACAGAATGCACAGAGAAGGTTAACATCACATATTCTGAGAGGTCTCATCAAAGATGCTAGGGGAAAGGCCCCAATTTCTCTGGATGCTCCTATTACCGGGATGATCACGCACCCTCCCCATAGCAACCGCTTTGTCCTTGATCAATTTTGTAAGATGCAAGATGAGTGCTGGTACGAAGAGCTTCTTGCCACGGAAGAGTATATCATTCCTCTCTGTCCAAATGATATGGCACAATGCGCCTAGGGAAAACCGAGCAATACGATGTCCGAAAGATCGGCTGCCAATACTTTGTCTTGCCCAAAGAATAAGGTTGTCCCACGGCCGATTCCTCCATCTCAGGTTACATCTGGTCGCCCAAACGGTTGCTAATTCTCTGGTAACCGAACACTCAAAGAAGAGGTGGTTAACGGAGTCCGGTATCGCTTGGCAAAATGCACATGTAACATCATCTATTCTGTGATACTGAATTAATAACCTCTGTGTAGGTAACCGGTGATGCGTGGCCAACCACATAATGAAAGCGTGACGAGGAGCTAAAGCTTTGTCCCATATAAAGGAATGCCAGTGTACAGGTAGTCCTTTATGCCGAATGAGCTCCCAGGCCGAGGAGACGGAAAAATCTCCCGAGCTATGGCCCCCCCATCTGAGTTTATCATCCCTCGTGTCTCGGAAGGTAGGTACCGTTCCTAAATAGGTTAGTAAGTCCTCCAAGACATGCGACGGTTCCCATTCAGAACGGAAGAAATCATATACCGATATGTCTCGTGGTATTCTAGTTCGATAAATATCTCCATCCCCGTATCGTAAATGTAGGGGGCCCCCTTCATGCCAGTTATCAAACCAGAAGGACGTGGACTGGCCATTTCCCAATTCCCACTTGAATTGTGATCGAAAGTGAACTCTAAGGTCTAGTATTTTCTTCCATGCCCACGAGCAAAATGTCGGCCTTTTTGCTACCCAAAAATTTCTTTTCTTTAAAAAGGTTGAGTGTACCCACTTGCACCACATAGATTCCTTGTCCGTGAATAGAGTCCAGATGTGCTTAAGTGTCATGGCTATGTTACAATCCTGTAGCCGTCGAATACCCAATCCTCCCTCATTCTTGGGAAGGCATATATTAACCCAAGATACTTTCGCTCCTCCGACACCTAAGTCTGGTCCTTTCCATAGAAACTGTCTGAGAACGAGCTCAATTCTATTCAAAACAGCTTTGGGAAGAGTGAAGACAGCAGACCAAAATACTTGGATAGATTGGAGTACAGATTTGACAAGCTGAAGACGCCCGGCATAAGATAGAAATCTGTGAGCCCACGATCGCGCTCTAGAAGTAATAGCATTAACCAACGCATGACAATGTGATTTACCAAGTCTCGACGATATGACGGGTACCCCCAAGTAACGAAAAGGAAGAGCACCTTCCTGGAAACCGAGGAGCTGCCGAATTTGCTCCCGCAATGTACACGTTCCACCAGCCAAGAAGAGCTCACTTTTGTTGGGGTTTGGCCTCAGTCCCGACCAAGTGGAAAAGAGCTCGAGCCCTTCCTTAAGTGATCGAATAGAAGAAATGTTTCCTTCGACAAATAGCAGGACATCATCAGCGAAAAAGAGGTGAGAAAGTTTAGTTTGTTTGCATCGCCAATAGTACTTGAACTAAGGCTACCAAAGTTGATTTTGCAATTTTTCAACTTTTTTATGGAATTGTTTTGAATTTTTCAAAAATAACAGAAAAAGACTAATCGAAAATCAAGTGTCAGCATATGTGACGCCCTCGAAATTTGACCTCTTTTCGATAATAGAATATGGTTTATGGATTGCCTGTAAATTCCAGTTTGTTGCCTGAGATTGAATTCTTGAGGATTAGGCGATAGAAAATTGGAAATTTCTTTGAATCGTCAATCGAACTAATTTAGGTTTCGACTGATTGATCGTCATATTCTAGGATTGAATTCCCTATGTCTAAGTCCTACTCTAACTCAACTAACATGATTTTGGACGAAAATACACTTCGTAGGATTGCCAATTGCCTAAACTACCCATGGATTGGCAAATGACCAAAATACCCTTGATACTTTGGGAAATGACGAAAATGCACTTAGGGTTTTAGAAAAGTCTAGACAATGAAGTGATAATGTAGACCTCACCTTATCTCTAGACCTCCTAGTCAAGGAAAGAAGACAGCCACCCTTATCCTCCCCTCTCTTCTAACCGACCTCCCTCTCTCTCTCTCTCTCTCTATATATATATATATATATATATATATATATATATATATATACCTCTCTCTTGTTCTCTCTATTTCTTTTTTCCCCTCTCATTTTCTATTTGGCAAAACCACCCCAGTCACCGCCACAACCTTCTCTAGCCTCCATAGCTCCCGTCGAACACCCCAACTCTGCCGTAGGACCACCGCCAACCGCCATCCAGCTTGGAACAACACAAGCACCTCATGCGTCGTCGCCGCTGCTGCTGTTTTCCCAATGCTGCTGCCACTGTTCTTGAGTTGCATCGACCACCGATGCCACCCCACAACCTCCACCGACCTTCTTCTGTGACCCCAAGCACCGTCGACCACCGTGAGGCCCCAAAGAAGTCCAATAACCACCGCTGTGACATTCTAAATTTCCGACCATTTCGAGACTTATGAATGAAAAGATATTTATCGATGTATTTCCGTTATATCTCACTCGGACCTGATCAATCTCGAGTTAACTGACCAAAGGGGAAAGGCTAATGCAGAATTAAGTACGTGGACCTAGGAACTCGAATAAGGAATGTCGCTTTGACCATAAGGATTGTCGAGGGAATATTTTGAGCCAATAAAGCCTGATATAAGAACGATCATGGAATTCATTGGTAATGTTATATGGTTAGAACGCGGGTGATTCCACTTAACCAACGTATGATTTGTAAACTTTTCATAAATCGAACTCTGATGATCGTGACCGTCGGAGCTAGTGATAAACCCTCACACTTACATGAATACTAAAGTCGCCATGGCTTGAGAAATCCTAAGTGTGATAAGAACATTAAGTTGATACGCGTAACGTCTACAAGAGCCACTCGTTAGTTTGAGATAAACTGGAATTACAATTGACGGAAAATCGACCATGAATTGGATCTCGGAGTTGGACATCAGATATTGAGGAATTCCAATATTTAGAAAATTGGACGCTGCCTCATCGAGGATAAATAAGATCATGGTTTGCCCATAAGAATTGAGAAATTTGGACTAAAGGTGGAAATTACCCTTTTGCCCATAGATTGATACCCCTTTCCTATAGATTGATACCCCTTTCCTATAGAACAGGTCAAGGACAAAATAGGCAATTACCTTTCCCCCTCATTTGATCGAAAATTGAAGGGCATCTTGGTCAATTAAGCCTCTTGATATTATGAGAAAAAGACAAGCCTAATAGCTATAGACAGGGGTCCTTGTGAGCCATTAATGACTTAGTCTAATCCCCACCAATCAATGTCTTTTTCACCTTTATCTCTTGCATTAAGAGAACACCCCTTTCTCCTCTCTATACCATTTGCCCAGACCTCTCTCTCTAGCTCTCCTTCTTCTTTTGTTTCACTTCCAACTCTTGGTAAGACGCACCCTTAGACTAAGCTTAAATGTTTAGCGACATAAGGATGAGGATTAGATGGATTTTTGATGGATTTTGACGGTTAAATCCTTGTGATCTCCAAGGAACAGAATCTGCCCATCGCAGATCAGTTTGGGAACCGCGACTCTTTGAGGATCCTTGAGGCGTCGTCTTGCTTGGTTATCATCAGTAAACGACCTTAAGACATAGTTCCATATGTTAGCAAGGTATGAGTGAGTCGGGGTTGAGTTTGGATGGACTTTAATGGCCGGTTTCGTGTGAATTCTTCGGGAATAGAATTTGCCATGTACCCACCAGCCTAGTCCAAGTACCTTGTTGCTGCTCTTGGCCAAGTTTGCTTTCTCAATTAGCTCGGTAAGACAACTCTCAACCTTCCTTGGGATGTTAGGTTACTAAGAGACTAAGCTAGAGCATGATTAATGAAGTTTCATCGGATGGTCTGATGAGATACTCAGGGAACCGAAAACTGACCAGCTTCGAGGATGATGATTGTTGACTTGTTTTTGATTGAATATCATGTTGGCATGTCTAAAATATGTTGGTTTAGAGATGTGACCAGTTGATAATGATGTGTTGTGCGTGAGATTCGGCACGTGTTAAATAATTCGGTACAATTGAGGGCTCAAGTGCGTGAATGTGCATTCGGTGACTAAGTCGTTTGATGTATCGTGTGTGATTCTTGATCATGAAATTATTCGCTTGATTGAGAAGCCGTATATGATTGAGCCGAATGCCTTAATTAATGATGAATTGCTTGATGAGATGAGTTACTAGTCACCGTGATAAATGCTAATTATAATCAGATGTTTTATTGAGGGATAATGCATTGCGCCACAGGTGTTTCACCTCAATTGACCTGACGAAGTCGTTCGGCTAGAGAGTCCACATCAACCGAATCATCTTGAAAGCTGTAAGAATCGAGAGTCCTGTGGCGACCGAATCATCTCTAGGTCCAGAGTGTCGAGAGTCGCTATAATGATCGAATCATCTTGCATGCGAGAGTCATGATGACCGAATCATCTCGATTGAATTGGGCGTCGAGAGTCATATGATTGACCAAACCATCTCGCGGCTTGAAATGAGTGTAAAAGAAACTTGAGCACCAAGGAATGAATTGAGAAATCGAAATTTCTTCACGAGTTTGACTAATTGAAATGCCTGCCCGGAATATGAAGCTTAGACTTGAATGTGAACTTGTGATTGATTCGAGTCGAATGAATGCTTGAAATGCCTGGAATGCCATGTCTTACCATGTTAAAGTTTGTTTCAAAACTTGCATATTTTCAATGTGTCCAGAGGTACTAATAAATTAGTTTAGGGTTAGGGTCAAGGTCGACTTACTGAGATTATTATCTCACCTCGTCGTGGGACTTACTTTTCAGACCCAAAACGTCTTGAAGTCCTAATGGACATCGACACGTCCATTGAGGAATTCCCCGTAAGTCCGAAGAAGGCATATATTAAGAAGGGAAGTAGAGTATGGGTCGATGAAGGAGGTAGCCACTAGAACCCTCACTACTATGAAGCTTGGTACTATCGCGATGGCAACATGACGATTGGACCCTTGAAGACATTTGATATCCCTAGGAATGTGATTTCGAAGTGGTGCCACCCTACTCCTCTCTAAGGCGAAGCTTGTGAGTCTTTTGTCGAGTCTAGGAATGTCCCACCGAAGTCCCCAACCCTTGAAGAGGTCGAGGTCAAAGAACTCACCGCGTCCGAAGACAAAGAGGAAGACATTCCCGAAGCCGAAGACTCTGACGCCTATTCCGAGTACGACCCCGGAATAGGCGTAGCTGACACTTACCTTTTGTCATCCTTGATGGGTACAAGGAAGAAGCTGGTTAATAGTCGTCTTTTGTTGTCCAGTAGTACCGACCTTCGAATCCTAATTTCACTAGTTGTATGTGATCTTTTGCTTGTAAGACTATGTGTTATGTATGTTATGTTGAATCCTATGTCATCAGTTGTTTTATGTACGGATCTTGTTTCGCTTTCGCCTGTACCTATGATATCGCTCTCAAAGAATACGCCGTTGGATCCTAGGTAACTTATATTTGAAAACGATCGTGCGGGATGTTGGCGTGCTCGCTGGGGTCGGGGCGTGACATCCCCGCTTGTTTGGTATTAGAGCAAGGTCAGCTCGACCTAAGCCAGTTAAGACCTGGAGTGATAAGGAGCAATGACTATAGGATGGTTGATAGTGAGACCTTTGGGACTCGTTAGAATCAGGCATAGATTGCATGCATATGCATTGGCGCTTGTGATTGGCATTAACTAGGAGATTCATATTCAGGCATGGCTGGTTTCTATTTTTTTGATATGCTTGATAGCTGGTTGCGATTATACTAAATTGCTTATGCGGCAAGAATTGAGGTATGAATGAAATTACTTTATGTGATGCCTCTAATTGCTTGGATTGTAGTGAATTGCTAGATGTGGATGTTGAGGTAATAAGTAGCCTGGAGTCACAAGATTTAAGTAGGTGGCTTAGGTCTCTAATTCGTAGATGGAATTATAGTTGTTTAGGTACTGTGAGGGCTAGCAAGATGAGCAATCGGGGTAGAGGTGCTAGAGGAACATCAAGCTCGAGAGTTCAAGTAGCTGAGGACCCAAGAGTCGATGGAGTCATTAGAGCGTTGGAGCAGATTGGAGAGTTGATAGGTAGGCAAGCATAAGAAAGGGCTGCCCCTGTTGAGGAAAGAGCTGCTACTATTTCCCAAGCTGCGGAAGCTGCTGATGCTTTGAATATAGCAAATGTGAATAATGGTAATAATTGTTGACACCTGATTTTCGATCAGTCTTTTCTAATTCATCTTTAGAAAATTCATACAAAATTCATAAAAAGTTGAAAAAAATTGAAAAATCAACTTTGATGACCTTGGCCAAGCCCAAGGAACCATTTTTTAACAAAAATATTTTTTCATATTTTTCACATTTTTTGGTATTTTCGAAAAATAAAAAAATGCATGAAAAATCAAGAAAAATAGCATTTGAGGTCACAAAATATAAAAAATAGTCAATATTTTTATTTTAATTCCCTTGTCTTCTTGACCTCATAAAAAGTCAAAATTTAAGCTCAATTTTATGTGTTCCTTTGTTACACATATGGTTGAATTTGGTAAAAAATGTCGATTGAGTATTTTAATTTGTAATTTTGGCATTTTGAGAGTCTTGTCATTCAATTTGATTGTCCTTCATTTCAATTTAGTACCCTTGTTTGCGCAAATTGCACAAATTGCATGAATTGAGAAAAATTGCATACTTAATTGTAATTTAGTCCTTAAATGTAGGTATAATTGAATTTACTTTTAATTTAAGGACCTTCATCACAAATTGGAACTACTACCCATTGTTTTTCACCTTTCTGAATCGATTGGCATGGGTGAATTGGTCCAATTTGACCGTTTGAGCTCTCAGTTTCAGGATTTCCCGAATTGCAATTAAGGATAAATTTGGGATTTTTGTATAAATTGACATGAACTTTTGAGCAAAATCACATTTTTAGATAATATTCACGTTCTAAGTTCATCTTTGAGGCTTAATTGTAAAACTTTCCCCATGAATTGTGATTAATTTTGAAAAATTGAGTCGAACAGGTTCTGATCGGTTGAATTGGTCCAAATAGTGTCATCTTCAACCTCAGGACTCCCGCGTGAATAAACAGTTCCCAGGCCAATTTTGATCATCAAATTGAAGGGCAATTCACGAACAATTGGACGAGAAATGGTGGGCATTTTGTTCCTCTCATCATCCCCCGTCAATCAATATCGGCGACATCACTTGATGTCATCGGAGATGGGCGGAATTGAACGATCAAGATGCCGGACCGGCGAAAATAATGAAAAAAATTGGATTCCATTCTCAACTGCTCATATCGGAAAGAAGTGGTTAATGATTTATGAATTTCATAGTAATAGAAATACATGTCCTACCGAAACATAATTTGTAATTTGCTATCCTCTTGCCTAGTTGGCAAAGATTTACCTCCGCGGAAAGGATGATTCATTCGTATCAACAAGAGAGTCCAACTCATTGCCAGAATCCATGTTGTCTATTTATATTTGAAAGAAAGAGGAACGCTATCAAACTTAGATGAAATCCATGCCAAATTCGTGCGAAATTGGACAAGCCGGAGTACCTAACGAAGTTGGACATATTCTTAACCAATTCCATCGACGTCCAATGACCAAATGGCACGTGGGGACACGTGATTTCAACTCGGTTTACCCCCCTCCGTTCGCGGCAAAAAAATCAAATGGGGATATAGCCTTCGAAGGCTTTCGAGAAAAAGGAGAGGCTCATTCTGTTTTAGGGGGATAACAAAATAGAGAGAGATAGAGATAGAGAGAGAGAGAGAGTTCGCTCTCCAACCTCCATTGTCGAGAGCTTGAGCTCAAATCTGGGCAGCACTGGTTAGGCCTATTCCGGCCAAAACCGATGTCAAAGAGTGTCACCGAAAGGTTGCCCGAGCTCTAAGGAAGCGATCGTCACCAGCCTAGCCTTCGCAAACCTCGAAATATGTAGTTCTCATTCTCGAATTTCATATTGTGCATCAATAGCGAATTTCATATCCGGCCATCATTCTTCGAGTTTAAGTGTGCGTTTTATTCCTTGAGCTACCTTGACCACCATCGCATCTTGTTTTTGCATCAATTTCGCCTGAAAACCCTCAATTGAACTCCCAACTTAGCTTGGTTTGGTCGATCAATGGCCAGGCTATTCTAGCCATTGCGAGCTCAATCAGAGCTCAAGGTAAGTTTCCTAAACACCTTGTGATGCTTCTATTTGAAGGAATTGCCTTGGAATGTCATGAATCGCATGATCGAAGTCGCCATGGCTGTACTGGTGCGAGCTCGCTTGCGTTTGATTCCTTGAATAATCTTGCCTGATTCTTATATATGTGAAACTGAAAGTCGAGCTGAGTCGAATGGTCTAAGTCTCGAGTCTTTTGGCCGAAGTTTCGCCACCGATCAACGGAGGAAAAACCTCAGCCTTCCTTTCAATCTTCGTTCTAGCGAAGAAGACGAAGCTGACGTGGACTGGTCAACGAGTCAACGCGTGAGTTGGCACTCTCTGGTTGGCCGAGACCAATCCGCGTCAGCCAGGTCGTTAGTGTAACATTCTGAATTTCCTGTCATTTTGAGGCTTGGAATGAGAAGAATCTATCGATGTATTTCTGTATTATTTCATTCGGATCTGATCAATCCTGAGTAGACTAACCAGAAGGGAAAGGCTAACGCATGACAGGGTACGTGGACCTAGGAAACTCGAAAAGGAAATGACGTTTTGACCATAAGGATTGTCGAGGAAACATTTAGAGCCAATAAAGGCCGATCGAATAACGATTAAGGAAGTCATTGTTAGCGTTAACGATTGGGACGCGGGTGATGCCGTAAAACGAATGTATAATTTGCGACGTTTTCCTACATCGGACAATGACAATCGAGACCGTCGGAACTAGTAATGAACCCTCGCAATTACATGACAACCAAAGTCTTCTTATCATGAGTCGTCCTAAGTGTGACGAGAGTCACAGAGTCGATACGTGTAATGTCTGCAAAAGCTGCCCGTTAGTTCGAGATAAACTGGAGATACGATCGACGAGAGATCGATCATGAAATGGAAGCTCAAATTGACAATTGGAAATGAAGAATTTCAAAATTGGAAAAGGATTTGACGTCGCCTTGCCATTGGCCATTCAGAATAGAGAAAACACAGTTTCGGACAAAAAATGCCAAATGATCGTTTTACCCTCGCCTATTTGTCTTTGTCTTAAGGATAATTGAAGTTGAAAATGGTCAATTAGCACTCCCATGGTGCTGCTAAAAATGTTGAGGGAAAAAGGGTCAAAGGAAGTCAAAGTGAGAAGACCAATAATTGAGACCCTTGCCAAGTGTCACTCTACGGTAAAGCCTTGTCTTAATCACCATTAATGACTATATTATCAAAATTACATCCATTATTTGATAGATAACCTCCCTAGCTTCAGATTGGACAACCACCCCCCCTCCATTTTCTTCATTTTCCTCTTCAATTACACCTCAACCAAAAACTGCCCAGAAGACCAGTTTATGTGCCCCTGTTCGGTCCATATGATGGTCACCTCCGGTGACCTTTTGGCTGGCAGTCAACCACCACAGGTTAGTTCAAGATGTCCTTAACAAGTTCCAATTGGTTTTGTGTCCATTGGAGATCTGGTTAATTTAGGGAAATTTTTGGAAGAAAAGCGGACAGATTCTGAGCTAGTTGAGGAAAAGTGTTGGTTCTAGCTCTTAGAAATTTCAAATGACCTCAAATTTTTTTTGAGATCTTCATAACATATAGCACTCATGTTGGATGAGCTTCGGCCGCAAGTTTGGTGGTGTTAAACTAGGTTTTCATGACTAATTGTGGATGATCAAAACTGACCAGAAAACTGATCGTTGCGCACCAAGAAGAAACTGAGCTGTTGGAGGGCTTTGGGTTGTTGCTTGGTGGTGTTAAACTAGGTTTTTATGACTAATTGTGGATGATCAAAACTGACCAGAAAACTGATCGTTCCGTACCAAGAAGAAACTGAGCTGTTGGAGGGCTTTGGATTGTTGTTTCTCTCCAAAATTTCTGGTGAGCCTCCTAAACACATAAATTGATATGTTAGTAAGTGTAACTCGTGAGAATTGAAGCCTAGAGATGATTTGTGAGTTGATATGTACGATTGGGATTGAAACCGGTTGTGCTCTGTTCATGCCCTGTTTTGATCGATTCTGTTGAGCATATTTTAAGTGGTATTTTGGTTTCAAAATAACTCAAGAGACCTTATAAGACGTTATGTGAGGTGTTAATTGGAAGTATATGAAGTTGATTGAGATTCGGAAGTGGTTTAAGGGCTTTATTTTGCATGAAACCTCAAGTTATATTTTGTCCTGGAAGTGGCTGTTGACACCTGATTTTTGACCATTTATTATTGTGATTTTTATTCTTTAAAATTAATTAAAAATATCAAAAAAGGTCATAAAATCACAAAATCAACTTTGGAAGCCTTGGCCTGGCCTTAGGAACCAATTTTGAACAAAAAATAATTTTTGTATTTTCAAATATTTTTCGAATTTATTTAATTATTAAAAATACCCAAAAAAAAAATCAGAAAAAACTCAAAAAAATTCGGAAAATTTAGAAAAATTCTAAAAAATTACAGAAAATAGGAAATGGCCACATTCAACTGGCCACGACCTGTTTTGGGTCATTTAACCCCCGATCTTTTCAGAAATGACGGTTTTGCCCTTCCGGCAAACCGTCTTCCAAAAAAATTCTAAAAATTCTAGAAAAACTCCCAAAAATAGGAAATGGCCACAAACAACTGGCCAAGACTCATTCGGGGTGTTTTGAACCCCGACCCTTCTTAAAATGACGATTTCGCCCTTTGGGCGAATCGTCTTCCAAAAATTGAAGAAAAATCAAAAAATTCCAAAAAATTCTCAAAAATGGGAAATGGCCACAAACAACTGGCCATGGAATATTTTGGGTAATTCGGTATCCAAACCTTCCAAAAATTGACGATTTTGCCCTTCGGGCTAATCGCCTCCAAATCTTCCCATTTTACCCCTGGTCCGAAGTCACACCTTCTTTAAGCCTTTATGGTTATACTAGGAAGCCATTGACTTGAATTGATGTGCATCGGTGAGATTTATTTATGCACTTGTTTGCGCTTTCCTTTAAATTGATTGTGATTGATAGAAATAGTCTTCCAATCTGCATGAAACCCTGAATCAAGCCTACCTCACCTAAAATTGCGCCTGCATGAACTCTTAGCTAGGAAAATCACTCGCGTTAGGTACCGAAAGGGTGTTGGTAATGACACCGACGTAACCAAGTCCCCGAACCCAAAATCTCTGGTTCCGCAGAACTGATCGATCTCTCCCAATCGGTCAGTAAGGTTTCCGGTCTACCCTCCAAGAAAGACCGGTGGCGACTCCAAATGCATGCACAATTTGCACATGCCACCACGACCACACTGAAGGTCGAAAGCGATCGACTCTTATCGTCGAAGAATACTCCCGCCGCGATTTGGTATGGGCCTGGGAGGGCTCGCGCCGATCCAAGACCCGTGATCGGTAATCCATTAGCCGCGTCCGCTTTCGGACGGGTCGCGACAGCTGGCGACTCCGCTGGGGACGTTGTTCTAGAACCTGTGGTTCTAGACCTCAAGTGGACTTAGGCCGTAATTAAAACGCTGAGTGATTTTTCTAACCATGCAGGCGCTCTTGAAGGTGAGGTAAGTCCGCTTATGATAGGTGTTATATGTTTTTGCAGATTGAAGTGATAAGGGGTGTAGTCCGCGATTAACATTCTCTTATGCAGGTTGGCGTAGGAATGTATGTTGTGTGGATGATTTGAAGCGCTGATTGATAAACTGTTGCGCATGACTTGCATCACGATGATCACGACACATGGACACACACAACCGCGCCTAAAACCCCGGGCGCCGCCTTTAGGAACACAATAGAAGGAATTGAAAATGGAATCTCCGTGAGGAAAAACACGGGGTAATCCACTTTTCAATTCCGCTCACTTCGAACTATGGATCGAGTCCCAATGCAACGATGGCTGTGCAATGGAATCGGCTTTTCCCAGAACTCGAGGTGGGAACCTTAACCTTAGGTGCCAAACCCTCTGATTTTTAGAAGTTTACCATCACTTGTTTCATGCGCATGTCTTTGGGCGGTTGGTACACCTAAAACCGCACATAAGTCGACGAGTTTGGTTGGTAAGACTCTCTATACCTCGAATCTATTACAGTTCATATAAATATAGGCATTTCATTCATTGCATTCTGGTGATTAGATTAAATGCCATTTCAAGGATAGATGTGTGTGTTTTTCCCAAACGTCCTTGATAGAAGACGAAGAGGATGATATCCCATGACAAGCACCGAATGAGCAACAAAGGAGCCTACTATGGACATTATTGAGATATCGTCCAATGAAGATGACGAGTTGGGGCAAGTGATCCGGAAGTCACAGATCGAGCTTGGGGCATCCTTAAACGTTAGGATCACATTCCTTTGTTTAATTTTCCATTACTAGTCCTCTTGTATAGGGTTTATTTTTATCGAGACTTTCTCTATCTCACCCCTTAGAGTGATTGTATTAGGGATCCATTGGTGTATACATTTAGATGGAACTTGGTCGCTTTTCTTTTGACAGGTCATGGGAATGTGATAGTGGCATTTTCTCTAATCATCTGAATACTCCCAAGTCAAGTTTATAATTCCTTTAGAGGAAATTAAAATTGGAAATCCTGCACGACCCTTTTGGTCGTATAGGGTAATCCAACCCCAATTTCGCTAGAAGGAATTATACACTTGAATTGGTCCATGCATGTTTTACGTCGCTGGTAATCCACGATAATTGATCGAGAACATCGGCGTTGTTTTGAATTTAATGACGAGATAGATGTCCAAATTACTCTCGTTCTTAACAAAACGGCCTTGATTTGGATGCCGTATCTTCAATTAAATTTAAAACACGTTATTATGCCTCGCACTTTTGAATGATTCGTTCCTCTCGAAACTGATCAAAAGCGATTATTATGAATTACATTCCTTTCAATAGTATGCTTTCTTTCGAGGAATATTGATAGAAACTTTTCGCGCAAGATTAAAACCCTTGTAAAAGTTCTTGTCCTTATTAATCATGGGTAAGCTTAGGATTGAAAGGGGTTTTTGATTTCTTTTTCAAATTATCCCTTCTGATTCTGTCTTTTTATTTGCAGGTAAAAAAATAGGTAATAGAGAGAAATCTTTTCCTGGACAAGTCTAAGGCTATTATCTCATCTGATCATGAGCGAGTTATAAAATCAGGACATATTTGCTCGGCTTATTGATATTATGGTTCGGCTCACCCTAGTCGAAGATGTTCGGATGCTCGAAGAAATGAACCATACAGAAGTTAAAACACACACACAAGAACTTTCATTTATTTTGCTCAGCGGAGGGTTTTCAGAAGCAGGTCATACAATTCGGGGCGGAAAAGTAAAGCCAAAGTGAGCCCTAATTAACGACACAAAGGAGCCCAACTGACCCTCCATGTTGTTAATGCTCTGCCCGTACTCACGACTCCGCATGTCCTGGTCCGCGAGCTTGAGGAAAAGGTTTCTGCATTCTCCCTTAACCTCAGTGACCTTGACCTCATGTTCTTCGGTGATTATTTCCAAGTCCCGAACTAATCCATTCCCGTGAGCTATGTCTGCGGTTATTTTGTCAAGCCGTTCTTCCTGCCAGTCGCTTTGCAGCCTCAATAAGACATTGTGGCGGTCGTGCTCGCCAGCGGTCAGGGATAGGGCCAATTGATCCACCAGTTTTCTCCTCTCGCGAAGCAACGTCGCGACCCTCTCATTGGCAAACTCGACGGCCTTTTTGTGACTATCGGCCAAATAGTTGGTCAGCACCAAATGATCAGACCGATCCTGGTAACGAGCCCGCAAGACGCGAGCCACGAGAACCTCCCGATCAGCAACACGGTAGGCCTCTAAGGACTGTGCAAAGAGGGTCGGGAAAGTTCTATATTCCCTCCCCAGTGTAGTACCTTCGAGGGAAGTGGTATCTAAGTCCTCGAGCAGGACACGGATTTCATCCGCGGTTGCAGAATGATCGGTTATGTGCGCGTAACCGCGACCCAGTAGGTTATAAAGCTTTTCCCACTGGGCCAAGACATCAGTTGAAAAAGTGCGTACGGGAGAGGAGGCCATTTGCGTTGGGTTGGCTTGAGAATAAGACGAGTTTAACAGAGAGATTAGAAGGAAGAAGCTGATTATGCGAAAAACGTTAACCTTCCATACATTAATTCCCCATTTTATAGCGACTCGAGGATGATGAAGGGTCTCAGTAATAATGCTGGTGGAGCCCAGTTAGGGGGTAAAGCAGGAGGTCCCCTCACGAGAACCATTGGATTCGTTTCGGTCCGCGATTTTCGGCTCATCAATTAAAAGATGCAAAAGGTTTGTCGGGATCACCATTATTAGAGTTAGGTGGGAGGAAAGCGCAACTATCGAAGAGAGCCCTAACAGGGTTTGGCAGTCCCATCACGTTGAAAAGCTAAGCGAGAAATTCAAGGTCTTGAGGGGGAACGTTTGCCTAATGATGCTTGAGGAGCGTCTCCTGAACATGCAAAGTCACTCGAAGAAAACTTTATAGGGAGTGAGCATACAGGAAAGAGTAGAGATCTGAGTGGGCAAGAACCAATCAAACATTTCTCAATCCAACATATTTAAGAGGTTACTGTCAGCTGCCAGAGGCGACTGACTCAAAAATCTCAGAAATTGAACCACAGAGGGATCTCGAAGATTCCAAGATCAAGTCTAACGCCAAAACCATGGAGCCCAACACTTCTGGCAACGGGAATCAAGATCACAGCGACGACGACAACGACATCCACAATGCTCAACTCGGGAAAAGAAGACGGCCTCACCAATACTCTCAGGAGGAAACCCAAATGCTGGAAACCCTTTTCAGTAAAAGCCATTACATGAAAAAGAAGTGGAGAATTGAATTGAGTCGGGAGTTGGGGATTAATCAGTCGAGGATCCAGTTTTGGTTTCAAAATAGGAGATCCAAATCGAGGGCTCAACGCAAACGTCAGGTGGTCGAGATTTTAAAGGAAGAAAACCAAAAGCTGCGAACATAAAACATGAGGTATGAAAAAGCTCTCAATATTACCGTTTGCCCTCATTGCGGTAACCTCGTCGCCCTCGGTAAGATATTCCCCGATAAGCCTCACGCGATGATTGAAGACGTTCATTTACCACCCTACTCCCTCGGGGCATCTCCTGCTCAACCAGATTTTGCCGGAGTCACGCATGAGCAGGATGATCCTACAAAGATGATACAAATGCCTCCTGGGGGATGGGATTTGCATCGCTTTGATTGGAGCTATAGTTTCAAGGAGCTGGACGTTACCGCCGACCAGCTCAAAGCATATCAGCCTCATGCACAACAATTTTCGATAGGGTCGGGTCCTGCTGGAGATGAGTTAATCAGTCGTCAAGCCATCGATGCACTTTTGGGCCACGATAAGAGGAGGTTCGCTTGGCCCCCTGAACTGCATTCCAGATTCCTAGACGTGGTTCACCAAATGGGGATCGACTCAGCAACTCCGACGCGCATATTTAAGGCCATGAATGTATCGGGGCTTAGTAAGGAGCTGGTCAGGAATCACCTTGCTGCCTACAGAAAGCTATTAAAACAACGTCGAGCGGAGCTAAACCGGGAGGAATCCGTCTCGAGCTCAAAAGCTAGGGGCGACCGCCATTGTAATGCTCAGGCATCAAGAGATACCCGGCCAAATCTAAGCGTCAATCAAGCTAGCAACCCGACCACCGGCAAACTGAAAGCTGATAAGAATGTCCTCCCGGGCCATTTCAACACTTCTCAAGAGCGCGTATCACAAGTACAGCGAGTGCGCACTCCTCCACTCGAGCAGCAGTCGGTTGGTGCTCTGCCTGCCGCTAGTCAACCCACGACAGACGATTTCTTTGATGAGGGGCTCGATGCCTTGTTCAATCAGTGGGAAGCTGGCATGCTTGGACAACCATGATCTAGCACTTGACTCGGGGCACGATGGGTCGGTCACCACGAACACCCATAGAAAGAAGAACATGTTCACGAGTAGATCACTCATTTTATCTGTTGTAAAGTTCCTACGGGAACATTTTTCTTTAATGACTATAGTTAATTCTATGTTAAAACCAACGCTATTGACGAACATCGTCATGCTCAGTTGTGATGATCCCTTGTTAGATTAAGTCTGAAACCAGAGACGGTCTTTAAAATTTTGAGTGGCCACAAACTCATTCCTCACCAAGCGACCGGGATGCTGAAAGGAAGAGTAACAGCATGCACAGGGAAAATGCCACTTTCGTTTGAACGATGAAAAGGGGTTGAGAGAAGATCATAGCGTTAATCCCCATGGAGCTAAATGAATTAAACGGAGTCATTAATTGCGGGTCCACCGCTGCTCCCCACGTTCTCGGGCCTAGCAAATCATAAAAGGCGCCGAAAGATTGTAGACCCACCACTTTGAAGACTGAACTAGGGGACGAGCGCAATACTCGATGAAACCGAATCAATGCAAAAGAGTTTGTGATCCTATCACGAGGAAAAAGAAAGGGGAATACAGACGACGAGTAATTACAGGGTCTCGGGAGGAGCGCTTGCTTGCTGGCCTTCATATGCAGCCTGAAGGATGGTTCTAGGACACACACAATCACTTGAGAAAGTTTCTAGAGTGAGCAAACACGTAAGAGCGAATAGAGAAAGCTGAGGGAACTAGATCAGCCCGAGATACTCCGATCCATCATGTTTAAAAGCTATTCCCATCTGCTAGAAACGCCCGACCTGGACATTTCTGAGCACGAACTGCTGGGAGACTTTGAAGATCCTGGAGCTGAATCCTGCCCGAAGACCATGGAGACTGACTCCTCCAGCGATGAAATTCTAGGTTTCAGCTACGAAGAAGGAGTATACAATGATGACCGGAGTCGGAAAAGAAAGCAACTACAACGCCACACTCCAGGCCAAATCCGAGAGCTCGAGGCTTTCTTCAATGAATGCCCCACTCCAAGCAGACAACAGAAAATGGAGTTGAGCCGAAAAATAGGATTGGAGCTTTCGAAGGTCAAGTTTTGGTTCGCCAACAAACGAACCCGGGTGAAACAGCAATACGCAGACCATGAGTTACTAGTCCTGAAGGAGGAGAATGAGAAGCTTCAAGCTGAAAGCGCGAGATATAAGGAAGCTCTGACCAAGGCCACCTGCCTTAATTGTGGTAATCCAGTTGTCCTCGGCGAGGTGTTCCTCGACGAACCATCCCTGTTGACGAGTAACGCTCAGCTGTTACCGTATTCTCCACAGCATTTTCCGACACAGCCAGATACCGCCGGAGATCTGCATGAACAAGTCAACACCATAGGATCAACACCAACATCCTTTGAGAAATGGGATATGAATCATCACAGGGGGAGTTCTCTCAATGACGAACTCGTTGTCGCAACCAGCCAATCCAAAGTCGGTGAGTCACTCCCTGGACAACTTTTGAAACGACTAGATCCCGTAGAGAATAGCTACCGAAGTATTGACGATATTTTGGGTGATAAGAGAGCAAGGTTTTACTGGACCTATGAACTTCACACCAAATTTGTTGATGCAATTCGAGAGCTGGGAGTTGATTCGGCTAGCCCACTACGCATACTCGAGATTATGAATGTGCCGGGGCTCTCTAGAATTAACGTCGAGTCTCACCTCAAGTACTATAGGAGATTGCTAAGGGATGGAAGGATAGCGTTAAACCATCATAAAGCCAGTTGGAGCTCAAGTGCCGGGCAGAGTTACAACCACGACGATTGGAGGGCCGAGAGCACCCAACCGCATTTCAGCAATGACGGGACCAGCAGTCGTGTCAGCGACTCCTCTAACCCAAATCAGAATGCTCCACCGAGCTATCTCTATACTCCTCAAGAGTATATACCACAGTTCCAGCACATAGGGATTCCTCAGTTTGAACGCGATTCGGTCATTAATGCTGTCCCTGAAGCGGATCTGGCATTGGTAGAGAGTGCACATATAAACCTGCCGGTCATTGGAGGAAGTTCCAATTCGAGGCATCAAATTGCTCATGACGAGAGCAAAGAGAGGAACCCCTCGCCTGCAGTTGACGACACCCAATCCGGGCACCAAGGGCTAGAAAGAACAGGTGATTTCCTTGATGAGGAGTTGGACACTTGGATCAATACTCTTCAGGGATGTATGTCTCAACCCCAACAGGGCAATGATGAAGGTTCCAGCTCAAAGACTCCAGTCCCTCACAACGAAGGCAATGAAAGAAATCTGCCCCCAACAATCGTTGATACCCAACTTGAACATCAATGGCTCGAAGACCCGAGCAATTTCCTTGGCGATGAGTTCAATCTTTGGCTCGATCAGTTTGGAGCCGGAGGACCATCGCAGTGGTGACGCAAGGCCGGTGATCAAACGTCTGATGCAAGGCATGGTTACTCGATGAAAAATGCTTAGAGGAAAGGGGGTTGAATACTCCTGTTGAATATGTTGTTGATCGCACTGTAAGGTTCCCACGGGAACATCTTTCATTAATATCTAGAACTAATCGCGCGTGAGTGTCAACATCACCCTTTGAGCATCTTCAAGCCGAGGGCCGTGGATTAATTACTTAATCCGTGGAGCAAGTTCCATGAACATTGACTATCACCCGCGGAGCATAATGGGATCTACCCCTTCAATACAAAATGCGTTTGGCCGCGAAGCCACCCATTTGGTAAAACGATGTATCGTTCCTAAACGATCTCCAGTCGGATACCGAAGTAATGTCTTCTTTCTTTTCCTTCTCAGATGATAAACATGGATAAATCACTCAAGGAGTCATGCGTTCAACTAACAGAATAGACGCTGCCCAGCTGGGGGCAAAGGAACCATCGATGTTGCAACCACTCCAAGCATGGATAGGCGGATTTGATAGACGTGGTTCATATCAATACGCAACATCAGAACGGGATGGGAACCAAGAGTAAAGTTGTATCGTCCCAATTTGTCTTGAATTCGAGAATATGAATTGATACTCGTTGTCTACCCTTGACAGGGGAATCGCCTTGGAGACGAATGAGTTTTTACATCCTACATACTACCTGTTAGGGTACATGAGGGTAGGATGTATCGTTTCAATTTTCAAAAAAATTCGTGAACATACAATGATATGCTTCTTTTACATTTTCAGGGATCTCCAGCCACGGTGGACAGGTAGGTATCCCTTTCCCCCAATCCATTGAAGATGTTAAACCAAAAACACAAAAAAAAGAAAGAAAGAAAGCTTTCAAAATCTGATGTCTAGAAAAGACATGGAATTCTAACTTCATTGGCATTCATGTTTTGAAACATGAGGTTGTATGAACATGCATGGTGCATCATAAAATCCCCTTGACGGGTAAAATTTTTGGAGAAAATAAAAGAGATTTTTTCCAATCAAAAGTTCAAAACTTTCAAAAGGACGTTTTCTCAAAAGACAAGAGGCAAAGCCTAGTCCAAACACATCCTACATACACTTGAGAGACGAGGGAAGTGAATCGGATAGCAAAATCTGTACCTACGGAGGTAGGGACCATTCGCAGCGATTACATGGATTGGGACGACGAAGGCGTTCGTTTCATATTCCCAAATACTACAGGTGACCATTGATAACCCCTTTGAACGGAGGTTTTCATTATCAGCCCTGTCGAGAACCACCCCACATCGGGGCAGAATAGAAGTAAGTCCAACAGCATCAGGAGAAATGGTTAGAAATTTTGTTGCTCGGACTAACATTAATCCTCGTGTGTTGTTTATATGGTAATCCAAGTGCCATAGGATGATGAGAAGCATTCATTTCTCTATCCCACACACCAAATCCTTTGCGCAGCCAACTTGAGCCTGCAAAATCGTTTCATGAACCCGTTGGTGATCATTGCACATTTCAAGATGGATGCAGCATCACTTTAGAAACGGAAGAGCTCAAGACTAAGGGATTACAAAGAAATTCCTGGGTTTATGATAAAAGCATGTTTAGACTTTCGATCATATGTCTCAAGTGATCTCCTGAAGATGAGAAAAATGGGATTTCAAAAAAAAAAAAAAGATGAGAATGAAAAAGTCCCCGGCATCAAGAAAAAGCAAAATGCCTGGTAAAAGCAAGGCTGATGCCCGTGCAAGCTGTTTGATTGACCCACAATAAAGTCTAGATGGGAAAAGAGGAAATCCCCGAAGGAGCCAAATTCCAAAAAGGCTGCTCGCCAAATGGTGTCAAGCGCGGAATAGAGATGCAAAAGAGAAAGGACAGGTAGCAAATCTGCAATGATCACCAATGTCAAACTCTCCAAGAATTTTGGGCCAAAAACAAGCCTTTTTCTATCCCCAATCCTACCAATGTTACGACCCCGAAGGAGTCTTCTCTGACTAAGACACTTGGGTTAACATATAGCTTAGCTCGAAGAAGTACGAGCAAGACTATTTCTTTCTCATTTTGCAGGGTTCTTGACTTGTAAACCCGGAGTAGATGGTGAAGACTTTCATTCGATGGCCTCGACTCCAAAGCGGGTCCCCCTTGAAAACCAATATCCAAACCTAACATTACGGTCCCGTGGAAGACCTCCCGATCGATCAAAATGTATGCGCTGCGAATGATCCTAAAACCTAGGCACAGGTTAGTAGGAAGTTGAGCGCATTCCTTACAAAAGACCATTATCACAGAGCGGTGAGGAGCCCTCTTGGATGAGAAATTCTCCAATAGATGTTTTGAACAAACTCTCTTTGGAA
The DNA here is from genome assembly GCA_021437785.1 of Rhodomyrtus psidioides. Taxonomy (NCBI): domain Eukaryota; kingdom Viridiplantae; phylum Streptophyta; class Magnoliopsida; order Myrtales; family Myrtaceae; genus Rhodomyrtus; species Rhodomyrtus psidioides. The sequence continues at coordinate 9,580,290 of JAILYB010000007.1, read as the reverse complement.
ATTTCAATTTGTTTGATCCAGATTTTCCGTGCAAGGGATTTGTGATCACATTTGCATGTTACAAGAATGCTTTGGATAACCTCCAGCATCAAAATGCACATTTCATGACTAAAACTTAGGTCATAAAATTTTGTCAATTGGACAGTTATTGTCTTCCCAAAGATTATTAACACTTTCTTGGTGAAGAAAAATCTTTCAGGTTTGAACTTTCTGCAGGATACCTGGAGAACCCAGCTCCCAGAATGTCGCCTCAACAGACCCAAGTCCTAGCATGACGTGGAAAACCCTCGTCCTAGGACCCATTTGCAAAAATATCAAACAGTCTCATCGGACGTGGAGAACCCTCGTCATGAGACCCCCTTTTCAAAGCAAAACAATGGTAGAAACCGCCTGAAGGGTCAACCAAAGGTAGATACCGCCTGAAGGGTCAACTCAAAGGTAGATACCGCCTGAAGGGTCAACTCAATGGTAGAAACCGCCTGAAGGGTCAAAATGATGGTAGAAACCGCCTGAAGGGTCAATCCAATAGTGAAAATCACTTAAATGGTCAACTCAATGGTCTGATCCACCATACGGATCAAAATCCTTAGCAAATCCCAAATGGGATGCGCCTTCCTAGGGTTCCTGCCAGTTAGGAATCCAATAATGGTATGACCTACCATACGGGTCAGAGCTTAATTTCCCTAGGATATTCTCAATGACGAGTCCTAGGTATCTTCTTGAAAGTTATCGCAACCGGCAGCATCCGATAGGCGAGCTTCAGGTAAGCCTCTCTCACTCCAGCCCATGTTCGAATTGCAAGAGTAAACCGGTGATTAATTTGAGCGTTCATAAAAAAAAGGGGGCTTAAAGATCCGATGTCATAGCATTTCTTCCTTCATTTTTCCAGTTGAGTCGGTTAGGAATCAGGTGCCACCTTATCTTTGAGAGAAACCTCTAACGAGATTCCTCTCAAAGAGGGGCAGCTGTTGACACCTGATTTTTGACCATTTATTATTGTGATTTTTATTCTTTAAAATTAATTAAAAATATCAAAAAAGGTCATAAAATCACAAAATCAACTTTGGAAGCCTTGGCCTGGCCTTAGGAACCAATTTTAAACAAAAAATAATTTTTGTATTTTCAAATATTTTTCGAATTTATTTAATTATTAAAAATACCCAAAAAAAAAATCAGAAAAAACTCAAAAAAATTCGGAAAATTCAGAAAAATTCTACAAAATTACAGAAAATAGGAAATGGCCACATTCAACTGGCCATGACCTGTTTTGGGTCATTTAACCCCCGATCTTTTCAGAAATGACGGTTTTGCCCTTCCGGCAAACCGTCTTCCAAAAAAATTCTAAAAATTCTAGAAAAAATCCCAAAAATAGGAAATGGCCACAAACAACTGGCCAAGACTCATTCGGGGTGTTTTGAACCCCGACCCTTCTTAAAATGACGATTTCGCCCTTTGGGCGAATCGTCTTCCAAAAATTGAAGAAAAATCATAAAATTCCAAAAAATTCTCAAAAATGGGAAATGGCCACAAACAACTGGCCATGGAATATTTTGGGTAATTCGGTATCCAAACCTTCCAAAAATTGACGATTTTGCCCTTCGGGCTAATCGCCTCCAAATCTTCCCATTTTACCCCTGGTCCGAAGTCACACCTTCTTTTAAGCCTTTATGGTTATACTAGGAAGCCATTGACTTGAATTAATGTGCATCGGTGAGATTTATTTATGCACTTGTTTGCGCTTTCCTTTAAATTGATTGTGATTGATAGAAATAGTCTTCCAATCTGCATGAAACCCTGAATCAAGCCTACCTCACCTAAAATTGCGCCTGCATGAACTCTTAGCTAGGAAAATCACTCGCGTTAGGTACCGAAAGGGTGTTGGTAATGACACCGACGTAACCAAGTCCCCGAACCCAAAATCTCTAGTTCCGCAGAACTGATCGATCTCTCCCAATCGGTCAGTAAGGTTTCCGGTCTACCCTCCAAGAAAGACCGGTGGCGACTCCAAATGCATGCACAATTTGCACATGCCACCACGACCACACTGAAGGTTGAAAGCGATCGACTCTTATCGTCGAAGAATACTCCCGCCGCGATTTGGTATGGGCCTGGGAGGGCTCACGCCGATCCAAGACCCGTGATCGGTAATCCATTAGCCGCGTCCGCTTCCGGACGGGTCGCGACAGCGGCTGAATGAACCGAGTACTTAAAGGGTTCGTGGAATTATTATGGTGTATTCGATCATTTGATAAGGCATCTTGAGTTGCCTTTTGATTAATTATTGAGGGATTGGTATCAAGGAAGTGAGAATTGATTGAATTTTGATCCAAAATTGATTACTTTCCTAGGACGGTACGAGAACCTTAGGTTGCCGAACAATTGTAGGGTTGAGGAGAATTGATCGAGGCGGATGTTTGCTAATTGCTTGAGATAAGTGGTTCCTAAACCCTTACTTGAACCTAGGACGATACTGGATAATTGTCTTGTGTAACGTGACTGTGTGATAAAGCATGGTGAATGATGGTGTGTTATGGAATGGCTAGTGAGCCCTGTCAATTAGTGTGAATAATGAGCTCTGATGAGTTGCACTGACTATAAAGTCTATGCTATAAAGCATTCATCGATCGTTGGCTTGGTGCCCCGGAGATCGAATTGGCTTGGTGCCCCGAGAAATGTAATGACTTGGTGCCCCAGTTATGGCATGGCTATAATGCCTCGATGCAATTAAATTAGCTTGGTGCCCCGGTTGTCATGGCTAGAGTGCTTTGAATTATATTGAGGTTTATATACCTTGGAAATGTGATTTGTGTGATATCACTAGTATTCTGTGCTAATGTGTGAAGCTTGGGTCACCAGTGATGATGTGTGCTTGATGGTTACTTCTTTATATCAAGTACTTGAAAGTGATGATCATTTGCCATATGCCATTGCTTGCTGAATTTCCGGCATCTTGTTGCATTATTGTATGGTCTAATGTGACTAGTGGTTTAGTTTGGGTTGGGTTTCACTTGCTGGGATGCAAATCTCACCCCGTAGTGGGACATATTTTTCAGACCCTAAGCCTTAACTATGCTGCCAATCCGACTGGTCGATCCTAAGCATACGACCGCCCTTTTTGATGAGTTCCCTGCTAGGAAAGGCATTGTGTATGTAAGGAAACGCACAACCGTCTAGGTAGATGAAGGTAAAATGGAGTTACAGCCCCACCGTTTTGAGGCATGGTTCCGTCGACTGGGTAATAACAACTTGATGGGACCTCTACTGCCCGAGGATGTTCCATCAGAGGTAGTTCCTAATTGGTGTCATCCATCCCGACCAGAGATAGAAGTGGAGAATCCAGCATCAGCAGGAGATTCGAGGAACATTTCGGAAAAGTCAAAGTCTTCTCCTACGGAAGAACATAGGAACTATATCATGCTCTTTGCCGATGAGCTCGAGGATTTTGATGTGGGCGACAATGAGGAAACTGAGGAGGAATCAGAGGAACCGTCTGAAGAGGTGCCATACGAGACATTTTCAGACTACAATCCAGATGACGAAGAGGACGACAGAAGCGACGGATCAAGTGGTTCTTCCAAATAGTGTGATGAAGGGGTTTAGGAACACTAGGATTATGAACAATTCTGATGTTAGATTTTGGGAAAGAGTTAAGCGGTAACCTTTAGCTTAAGCTTTCGTTCCTATTTCCTACCCAGGTGTGCGGCTTTATCTTTTGTCATTTCCTTTCCACTGTTGTACTGGAAGGTTGCAGGGTGTATATATAAGTGTGTGCTTTGCTGTTTGTCCGAATTCCATATGTTGTTTATTGTCAAGGTGTTGTGTCCTTCCGCATGTGCATTTCATTTCACTTTAGGCAGTGAGACATTTCTGGGATTTATTTTATTGGCTTGAAGCGGATGTGATGTGCTCGATGGGAGTGCGGGGCGTGACAGTTAGGGTCGAGAGTTCATCTGTTAGACGATCCGACGGCCTAGGTTTGGCTATGTGTTGGCTGGTGACCGTCGGATCAGTTTCGAATTTTCTGATTAATAAAAAAAATCAATTTTTCGAAATAAAAAATAAATCGGTGGATCGAACGGTCGAGGATTAGCCAAGTCGTTCGATGGTGGCCGTAGATCCAGGTAATTAGATGTGACATTCTGAATTTCCGCCCCTCGAGGCTTGAGATATGAAATGGAAGCTCGATGGCAATTAAAAATGAAGAATTTCAAAATTGGAAAAGGATTTGACGTCGTCTCTCCTATGGCCATTCAAATCGAGAAAAATGAATTTTCGGACGAAAAATGCCAAATGACGGTTTTGCCCCTCGCCCATTTGTTTTTGCCTTAAGGAAAATTGAAGGTCAAAATGGTCATTTCCCCTCCCCATAAGCTGTCAAAACTTGATGAGCAAGAAGTCAAAAGAAGTCAATGATATTGTTGGACCATGCCACTTGTCATCCATTGGAGGCCTTAGGCATTAATTACCTTACCTAATCCCATCTTGTCAAAATAGCTCCAATAATTTTGGATGACATCCCCCTTACCTTCAGTTTGGATGAGCACTTCTCCCCTCTCCTTCATCATCTTCACTTTTCCTCTCCTTTCCTCCATAGCCAGACTGCATCATCCGACCAGTTTCTGTGCCTCCGTTCGGTCCGTACGAATAGCCCTTTCCAGAGTATTTTGGTCGACCCCTCTTACCACAGGTTATTTCAAGATGTCCTTGACATATTCCTGTTGGTTTCATGATTTTTGGAGGTCTGGTTAATTTATGGTGATTTTTGGAAGAAAAGCGGACAGATTCTGAGCTAGCCGAGGAAATGTGGTGTTTCTAGCTAATAGAAAATCCAAATGACCTCAAATTTTCGAGGGTAGCTTCATAACTTATAGTACTACATGTGTATGAGCAGAAATGAATTTTTCAATTGAGATTTAGGGGTGTTTCATGGCTGAGATTGAGTGGACAGAATTTATCGAAAATCTGATCGGTGGACAATCTGTGGACGCCGAACCTTTTGGACATCCTAGGGGTGTTATTTTACTTCCAAATCAATAGGGGATGTCATATACTTATAAATATAGGTCTTGGCAAGAGGATTGTACAATAAAATGGTGATTTGAGGTGAAGTATGGGCTGTGGATTGTGAGGGAAGGCAGAACAGAACGCTGCCCGGTTCTGTTTTGGCCTTAGCCTAACCCATTGATGGTTCTAGGATGTGTTTCCATGGTCTAAATTGGTTATTGAGATGTCCTAAGATGTCAATTGATGTCTCGGCAAGAAATTAGTTCGATCCTATTGGAATTTGAAGGAGTTTATTGATGGGAATTGTGATTTATTCGTAGGACGACGCGAGACGTGATTTGGCTGTGCATTTGTGGTCCTTAGAAGTAATTGCACGTGGCATTTGTTAGCTTGCTTGAAGAGATAAGTGGTTCCTAAACCCTTACTCGAACCCTATGACGCTACTGGATGTTTGAATTGTACAGTGTGATTGTTAATGAAGACATAGTGATTGGTGATATGTGATTTTTATGACAAGTGTGCTTATGAGATATCAATGGGCTATGATGCCCAGTGACTGCATGGCTTGGAGCCCTGATGCAGGTAAATGGCCATGGTGCCCTGTGAAATTACATCGCGGCGCGTCGTTGTGTGGTAAAAGTACGGTGATTGATGATGTGTGATTTTTATGGCTAGTATGCCTTTGTGATATTAATTGGCTTGTATGCCTTTGTGGTATTAATTGGCTGGAATGCCTTGTTATTGAATTGGCTGTAATGCCCTGTTATTGAATGGGCTATAGTGCTCCATCGATCATTGGCTTGGTGCCCCGGAGATATAATTGGCTTGGTGCCCCGGAGATCAAATTGGCTTGGTGCCCCAGAAATCGAATTGGCTTGGTGCCCCAGTTATATGAATGGGCTATATTGCCCAGCGATCAATTGGCTTGGTGCCCTAGAGATCGCATTGGCTTGGAGCCCCTTTTGCATCGTAATTGACCCGAGAGCCCTGATGCAAATGAATGGTCAGAGTGCCTCTGAGAAATTATATCGCGGCTTGGAGCCCTGGCGATACATCGCGGCCGTGGGCCCTGGCGATGATTAAATCATATGTTGGGTTAATATACTAAGCTGAGGTCTCATGTGATGTTGTTCACTTGATGGTGATTTGCTATACCAAGTATTTTGTGATAAATGATGCCGAGATGCCATATGCCATTGCTTGACGAATCTTCTGCATTCTTGCATGATTATGTAGTCTAGTGGGACTAGTGGTTTGGTCTAGGTTGGGTTTCACTTGCTGAGATTTTATATCTCACCCCAGTGGGGGCTTAACATTTTTCAGGTCCGAGGCGATGGAGCATCAGTTTGTCAAGGATTGGTATATAAGGAAGTAGTAGTCAAATGATTATAAGATATTTGGTGACCTTAGGAATTGTAATTGTTTTTGTTGATTAAGAATGAACCATTGGTGTTTGACCGCTGTATAAATTGAAGTGTACCATTTTTATCCTAAGTCATTTCAATTGTTAAATACAAAAGTGGAGATGTTTGTCGCTTCCGTACATGTATGGATTTAAATAAAAGGAGTTGTGGCCCGAGAGATCTTGGGAGACAAGCTAAAGACAAGGGCTAGGTGGGATGTTCAAGTGCTCACAGGGTTCGGGGCGTGACATTAGATCTGATGGCTGAGGAATAGTCGACTTTTGATCTGGGCCGTAGGTTTTAGTCAACCGATCTAGCAGCAGTGGATTAGCCACGTGGTTCAATAGGAACCGTAAGATCAGATTGACAAATAGAAAAATAAAAGAAAACGGAACAACGTCGTTTTTGAGAGACCGGTTCGCGCAGGTTTGGGTCTGGGCCAAGTATCCAATCTGCCTAGATCGGGTCGACTCGGTCCGAATAAATCTTTCCTTTTTTAATAAAAAAATTTAAAATTGATTTTAAAAATCCAAAAAATTCTAGAAAATTCTAAAAAATATTAGAATATCCCAAAAAAATTTAACAAATTTGTATAAAATTCCTAGACACTCCAAAAAATCTCAAAAATTGAGGAATGACCACATACAACTAGTCAATCCTATTTTTGGGATTTCTTATTTATTTTTTTTGGAAATTGATGATTATGCCTTTTAAGGGTAAATCGACCATGCTTTGTATCTGAGATAGGTCGAAAATGCCTAGATCAGGATATGACCAGTTAGGTGGCAAATCCTTCTACTTAGGTTTTCGAGTCTCATCATTTCTTCTTGAAATAACGATTTTACCCCTCAAAAGGTAAATTGCCTTTTCTATTCCAATGAGTTGTGAAAATTACTCAAAATTAGGGGCAAAAGTACACTTTTATTGTCAAAGGTTATGTACGAAGATCACTTTTGTGGCGTCCCAGACCGCCACCCTACGGTCATAGGTCTCTAATAACGATAATTAGAGATTAATCTTATAATAATCAATAGACGATAGTCTATGATCCACAGGCCACAAGTACTAATAGATAATATTCAAAAGGAATTTAACAAGTTAGAAAGCAATATGAAGCATTCATAACATAAGGACTAAAACTTTTATTTATCAAACAAACGCATGACCATAAAGGAGTTCATATAGATATATACACAAACAAGACTTAGGCCGTCGATCCATAGGCATAACTGGGATGGTAAAAAAAAAACTACTCCATCAACCTACGTAGTCGCCTATACCAAAAAGTCACCAAGACTGTCTCCAGTCCTCAATCCTTCTCGGACTGGTCAGAAGGAAACATCTCCTCGTCCTCAGACTCCTCGAGTGGCTCTGGCGGCGGAACATACACCTCTGGCATAGCAGGCTCTGGAGGAAGAGGAATGGGTGCAGCAGCAGCAGCAACAGCGGAGGAGGAGGAGGCACAGCTACAGGGGGTACTGGGACTACAGGCTCGACAGGAGCTGGGGATGCATCGAAAGTACTCTTGGAAAAAGGACCTACTAGTCTATTACCTACTCGTATATATATAGCATACCAACGATATATAGTCAAAGCAGGCTCTCCCTCATCTACCCACATAGTATGAACATGCACAACAAGTTTCAGATGCGGTACATCAAGATGTATCATATCACGATAATAAGAATCGTAGTCATATGGAACTCCAAAATGTTTGGGAACTACCGCCATGGATAGTAATCTGAAAATATATCCACAAACGCGGGTTAGCGCGACAGCTAGCAAGAAAACATTCAATCTCACCATAGGGGTCCTACGACTCCTTAGGACGAGCTATAAAACAATCTTGTGACAGTATAGTATAGTAGCATTTCAGAATTCAATCAAGGATCATGTGATGCAGAAATGTCAGAATATCATGAATATGACATGCTCTTCGCTCATACAACCATCGCCAAGCCAAATGACTTGCGACCCCTACTCCAGGGCGTCCTCGACACATGGTACGACTCTACCCCGCACACAGCTCAGGGCCATCAAGTACGTACAAATCCCAGCTCACAGCCCAGCGGCGTCAACTAGATTCAGTGCACTAAAGAGCAAATACTCCACATATCTCATTATATATAAGTCAAGTACCACGTACCAATGCATGCTCGGCCATGAATCACAAAAATTCTCAGTGACAATCCTGCACATGATGTAACAATGCCAGGTCGACAAACAAGCATGCCAATTCACAAGGACATGTTCATGCGATATGATGTAATAATCAATCGAGCAAGGCATCATATCTAGAATCTCATCGACTAAGAAAATAGTCAAACTATCAACCATTACAAGACAATTTCTAATGAGTAATTCAACCAAGGTTCATGGCACAGGATCACTTCGAAAACTTCCCTCATTTCCTTTATAATTTTCTGTCACCACAAACTCCAAGTTGGTCATTTTCCTTATCGACTCAACTCACCAACCTATTCTGTTTTTCACCGGCATAGTCACGGTTTCTACCTCTAGACCGAGCTTACTATCCTTAAATTTAACTAACCGATTGACCTTACTTGTACCATTACACTTCCACAACAATCAAAGTAAGAAACCAAGTGTACAGAGCTTAAAAGTCGAAGCTATACCCCTAAACCGAACATGCATTTGCACAAGAACATAATAAAGAAACAGATTTGCTCTTAAACTAAAGTCACCGAGACATTCAACCTAAAATCAGGCCTTAGCTTCCATTAATCAAACAATCAACGCCACACTCTCAATACCCGACTCTTTTTCTTTTTTAATAAGCTTGAAGACTTGCATTATAACTCGAACCGACTCCATTTGCCCGGTTGAATAGAAAGGATAGCGTAGTACCCGAATTTATTCTGATCCTCTACATGCGATTTACACTCAAACATACTTCAATCTAGCTCGGTACTTATACGACCATGATAATCCAAACTTACTCGGGAAGACTTATTCCCGAACTAAGCAAAATACCTTGGAGACCACTTCCAATTTCGAACCTAAAACAGAACCTCAAATACTACATTCCGCCGGACCACAGAATCGGTTTTGACCCACAAACTCTTCATTTCAACTCTCCCTAAAGAGACAATCACGCAATGTACTCTAACCTATGACAAGATTGAAGGAATTCTTGCCTTTGATAACTTGATTTGCTCGAGTTCGGCGCTTTCTTCTTGTCGGTTTCTTCGACAATGCTGAGCCGCTTCTTCCTTCTTCTTCCTTCTTGCTCTCAGCCGCTCGTTCTCACTCACGAACTCTCTCTCTCTCCCTAGCTTTGGTCGAGCATGGTGAAGGGAAGAAGATGATGAGTCCTTTTTTGCTCCATGTCTTAAGGAGCTCCTAAGGTGACACTTGTCATTCATACTCTTCCCCCAAATGATCACACGCCACTTTGCCTTACCCTCATTAGTGATCAATCATGATGGAGCTTCTCACCAATGATCTCTCTTGCATCTTCCCAAGAAGTGGTCGACCAATGAGCTTTCATGCAAAGATGGACATGATCGCCACTTGTCTAGCCTTCTAATGGCTTATTATCTAGGGTAGATTTTTGATGTAACATTAGACCAATGGATGGCCTTGCTTCTAACGCCAAATCCTAGGTCCCCAACGGCCAATGGTTTTTCATGCGCCAAGGAATAGTGCCGCCACTTGTTCTACTTCTTAGTGGCCGAACATGCCTTAGGAAAATTGGTGGGATTGGCAACCAATGTTCAAAATCCCATCCCTTGCCATTTCCTTAGGTGAAATCAACTAATAATTTTTTTTTTTGCAAGCAAGACCATGGGTGGCACTTGGCATTGCCCTTAGTGACTGTTCCTTCCTTATTCACCTAACTTAGGAATTTCGAACATAAGCTCATGTACAATTTAATCCTCACAAACTCTTATTAGTTTATCACTCTAGCATATCTTAATTCCATGTCCATTCCATTAGTGGTGTCAAATTACCTTGTCGTGGCCGTGAGGTACAAAATGACGTGGAAATATTCTCCGCCAATATTATTCATTAGGAGCTTCGACTAACGTTTCTAATTTCATTCGTCGCCTAGGTCATCCAATACAATCTTATTTTCTTCTTGTCTTACCGTCCAAATTTCCAAATCCCTGTGTCAAAAGTCAGCTTCAAAACCCATTTGACCATTTCTGATCATTAGGAAACTAGTAAACAGGGGATGCCACAACTTCACCCCCCTTAAAAGAATTTCGTCCTCGAAATTTGATTCCTAGCTCCAAAGTCAGGTTTACAGAAAGAAACTCAATCTCTTCTACAGTAGGTTGCAGCAAAAAGGTTTGTACATCCACCAATCCTGGGGGTCGATCCAGTGACCACCTTCTCGGACCATGTCACCCCCCCGGATGCCATTCGGCTATCATGCCGACAGCGGTCATCAAGCACTATAATTTTCTTTTAATCACTCTTTTGTACTACTAACAGTTGCTTCTCATTTTCTTCACGCTCTTCATAGAAATTTATTAATCATGCCAAGGTCAAGTGACTAGTCAATCATTCCGTATCTCATAAATAGGTCATGCATTTTCTACCGTAATCTTCGCAATGGAAATGCAGCATGTCTAGTGAAGGGTCTTAATACTGACTTGTAGCTTCAAACAGATATGGGTGTTGTTGTTTCATTGTCTCCTCAAGTTCCTAGGTGGCTTCTTCCATACCGTGATATTGCCATAAAACTTTCACCAGATGAATGGTTTTATTCCTCAGGACCTGCTCCTTCCGATCCAAAATTCACAATGGCTTCTCTACATATTCACCTTTCTCGCTCACCTCTATAGTTTCATAATCCAATACGTGATCTGCGTCCGGATGATATTTCTTCAGCATAGAAACATGACATACATCATGAACAATTGACAGCTTTGGTGGTAAGGCTATCGGATAAGCTAAATCTCCTATCTTTTCCAGAATTTGAAAAGGTCCAACATATCTATGGCTTAATTTCCCTTTCCTTCCAAATCGTGATATTCCTCTGAGTGGTGAGATTTTTAGAAATACATAGTCGCCCACTGCAAACTCCAATGGCCTTCGCCATCTGTCTGTATAACTCTTCTGACGACTTTGAGCTGTGTTAAGTTTATCACGAACAATTTGTATAACCTCAGTTGTGATTTGGATCAATTCTGGCCCTGTAATCCTTCGTTCTCCCACTTCATCCCAACATACCGGTGTTCTGCACCTTCGTCCGTACAAGGCTTCAAATGGTGCCATGTCTATGCTCTTTGGTAACTATTATTGTTGTCAAATTCTGCTATGTGTAATTTCTCTTCCCAGTTACCTTTAAAATCCAAAATACATGCTCGAAGCATATCTTCTAGGATTTGTATGACTCTTTCTATTTGCCCATCAATCTAGGGGTGGAAAGCTATACTAAACTAAAGTTTAGTTCCCATGGCTTCTTGTAGGCTCTTCCAAAATTTTAATGTAAATCTTAGGTCTTGATCTGAAGTAATGCTCACTGGAACTCCATGTAGTCTTACTATAGTCTGTACGTACAGTTCAGCCAATTTCTCCAAAGAGTACGTTGTCCTGACTGCTAGGAAATGAGCCGACCTAGTCAATCGATCCACAATTACCCAGATAGAATCATGTCCTTTGATGTTCTTGGTAATCCTTGTACAAAATCCATCGTTATATGTTCCCACTTCCATTCGAGAATATCCAATGGTCTGAACATTCCGGCAGGCTTCAAATGTTCTGCTTCTACTTGCTGGCAAGTTAAGCACCTTGCGACATATTCCACAATATCTTTCTTCATTCCGTTCCACCAATAATGTTGTCGAAGATTCCGATACATCTTCGTGCATCCAGGATGAATGCTATAGTTACTTCGATGAGCTTCATTCAGAATGTCCTTCCTTAATTTTTCCTCTTTTGGTACTCATAAACGTACTTGAAAACGAAGAATTCCATCTTCCGAGATTGAGAAATTTGGCCTCTTGCTCTCTGTTGTCTCTTGTCGAAGCTTAGAGATCTCAAGATCCGTATGTTGTAATTCTTTGATCCTTTGTACCAATCCTGATTCGATTCTCAAGGTGGCAAACACGCCAGTTAATTCATTCAGTTCGACTCTGAAATCTGAATTGGAAACTTCTTCTAATAGCTCCCACTCTTTACTCATCAGGCTTGCCATATGTAGCGTAGTTTTCCTACTCAAGGCATCTGCCACTTTGTTTGCCTTGCCAGGGTGGTAAAGAATTTCACAGTCATAATCCTTAAGTAATTCCATCCATCTTATTTGCCTCATATTTAATTCCTTTTAAGAGAAAAGGTACTTTAAACTTTTATGGTCGGTGAAAATCTGGAATTTCTCTCCATACAGATTATGCCTCCAAATTTTCAATGCGAAAATTACTGCTGCCAGTTCTAAATCATGTGTCGGATAATTCAATTCATAAGGTCATAACTGTCTTGAAGCATAGGCCACAACCTTTCCATGTTGCATTAGAACACAACCCAATCCTTTATGAGATGCATCACTGTATACCACGAATCCTCCTGGTCCTGACGGTATGGTTAATACTGGAGCCGAAGTCAATCTCTTCTTGAGTTCTTGAAAGCCTTGTTCACACTTTTCTGTCCATTCAAACTTAACTCCCTTTGGTGTTAATTGAGTCAAGGGTCCCGCAAGTCGAGAAAATCCTTCCACGAACCTGTGGTAATATCCAGCGAGGCCAAGGAAACTTCGTATCTCTGTAACGGTAGTTGCTCGCGGCCAATTTATAATAGCTTCGATTTTGGCGGGATCTATAGAGATTCCCTTCTGCGTTACCATATGACCAATGAATATGACCTTGTCTAACCAGAATTCACATTTGCTGAATTTTGCATACAACTGGTGTTCCCTCAATACTTGTAACACCTTTCGTAATTGTTTCTCGTGTTCCTTTTGTCCCTTGGAGTACACCAAAATATCGTCAATGAACACTATCACAAATTGATCCATATAGGGTTTGAATACTCTGTTCATTAAATCCATGAATGCAGCTGGGGCATTTGTAAGTCCAAATGGCATGACCACGAACTCGTAGTGCCCATACCTGGTTCGAAAAGCAGTCTTGGGGATATCTTCTTCTCTAACTACCAGTTGATGATATCCCGATCTTAAGTCAATTTTTGAGAAGACGGAGGCTCCTTGCAGTTGGTCGAATAAGTGATCAATTCTTGGCAGAGGATACCTGTTCTTGATGGTCACCTGATTTAGTTGTCTATAATCAATGCACAAACGAAGTGATCCATCCTTCTTCTTGACGAATAATACTGGTGCTCCCCATGGTGAAGTACTTGGTCAAATAAATTCCTTATCCAGTAATTCCTGCAATTGTACTTTTAACTCCTTAAGCTCAGTCAAAGCCATTCTGTAGGGAGCTCTGGAAATAGGTTCAGTTCCTGGGGCTAGTTCAATAGTAAACTCAACTTCTCGCTTCGGGGGTAGTCTTGGTCGTTCTTCAGGGAAGACATCTAAAAATTCTTGAACTACTGGGACGTTATTAATGTTGACTTCCTTCTTGGTTAACTCTCTGACATTAGCAAGAAAACCTCGACATCCATTACCTAGAAGTTTACAAGCTTCCACTGCGGACACGAAAGGTACAATCGTGCGAGTTCCAGTTCCCACAAACTAGAAACTGGTATTATTAGGAGGGCTAAATCGAATCACCTTTTTGAAGCAATCTACATTGGCTCGTTAGTCACACAGCCAATCCATGCCGATAATGGCATCAAAATCATAGAAACCCATAACTATTAGGTCGATTTTCTGACTTTGACCTCCTATCATGATTTCACATCCTTTGCAAATCAGAGTAGTCACTATTTTATCCTTCAGTGGTGTAGATACACTAAGGGGTACTTCGAGTGTTTCAGGTTTCAGTCCACACAATTCAACAAAACTTGTTGATATAAAAGAATGTGTTGCTCCAATGTCAAATAACACATATGCATCCTTATCACATAAACGAATCATACCTGCTATAGTAGTCCCAAAAGCTTTCGCTTCCTCTCGAGTCATAGCCTGGATCTTGCCTTGAGTTGGAGGCCTTTGTGGTGCTCCAATAGGTTTCGCTCGGTTGTCTTGATTCTGCTGAACTTGTTGTCTTTTCTGGGGACAATCTCTCACTAGATGTCCTACTCGTCCACATCCATAACATTCTCTTCCAATGTCACACGGCAGATTTCCATGAGCCTTGCCACAGCAGTTACAGACTCTGTCTCGATTTCGAACTTGTCCTATTGCTCGGTTCCTTCCAACTCCACGAAATTTTCCATAATTGTGTCGTTTATAAGGAGTCTCTTGGGATCTATCAAACCATCTGGACCTCTTGTTGTCCTGCTCCTGAGTCGCCAAGCGGCTGGTTCCTGCCTTATGCTCTACTTCCTTCTTTTCTTTTGACAGCACTTGTTCCACCAGTTGAGCTCGTTCATATATCTCAGAATAATCCCTAATTCTTAGAGATGCCAGTTACTTCTGTATTTCAATCTTGAGGCCATTTAAGAACCTCTTGCACCTGCGTTCCTGAGTTTCAATCAATTGAGGAGCGAACCTGGAAAGTTCTGAGAATTTTACTTCATACTGTACTACAGTCATGCTGCCTTGTGTTAGGTTCATAAACTCAGAAATCTTTTGATCCCTAGCACAATCAGAAAAGTACTGGCCATAAAAGGCATTAACGAAGGCTTGCTATGTTACCGATGTTCCTGGTGGAAACACCACATCTTTGCTCGCATTCCACCAGTGCTGGGCATTGTCTTCCAGTTGATATTCCGCCAAGGTGACTCTATCCACGTTGTTACAGTTAAACAACCTGAAAATTTTCTCCATACTCTTTATCCATTTTTCAACTTCGTGAGGTTCTCCTAATCCCGTGAACTATGGTGGTTTCAGCTTCAGAAAGTGTTCTACTAACTTCTGCAATCGTCGGTCACCTACTCCATCTTCGGCTCTAGCTGGAGCTTGTCGAGGTTGAGCTCCTATTGCTATACCAAGATTAGCCAAAGCTGGCAGGATTTCATCAGTCCGATCAACTGTTCCCTCGACTCTTTCTCCTGTCTTGGCATCATCGTTTCCTCCAGAAGATGATGCCCTTGTCCTTCTCATGATGAACTATTGATCCTGCACATCAATCCATATTCAATTGAGTCTGACTTATCAAATCTTACTGCTACTACTAATGGATATTTCTATGAGTAGTCCAAACAAGGTTGCTAAGTACATGACTATTAATCAGGCACACGTGTTAGTCCTTGTTGCATGTAACCTAACACTCTAATTTCTATGGCACCTTATTACTCCGGGTAAAACTATGCTCTGATACCACCTCGGAGAGCTATGGCGCCCCAGACCACCACCCTACGGTCATAGGTCTCTAATAATGATAATTAGAGATTAATCTTATAATAATCAATAGACGATAGTCTATGATCCACAGGGCACAAGTACTAATAGATAATATTCAAAAGGAATTTAACAAGTTAGAAAACAATATGAAGCATTCATAACATAAGGACTAAAACTTTTATTTATCAAACAAACGCATGACCATAAAGGAGTTCATATAGATATATACACAAACAAGACTTAGGCCGTCGATCCATAGGCATAACTGGGATGGTAAAAAAAAAACTACTCCATCAACCTACGTAGTCGCCTATACCAAAAAGTCACCAAGACTGTCTCCAGTCCTCAATCCTTCTCGGACTGGTCAGAAGGAAACATCTCCTCGTCCTCAGACTCCTCGAGTGGCTCTAGCGGCGGAACGTACACCTCTAGCATAGCAGGCTCTGCAGGAAGAGGAATGCGTGCAGCAGCAGCAGCAATAGCGGGAGGAGGAGGAGGCACAGCTACGGGGGGTGCTGGGACTACAGGCTCGACAATAGCTGGGGGTGCATCGAAAGTACTCTCGGAAAAAGGACCTACTAGTCTATTACCTACTCATATATACATAGCATAGCAACGATATATAGTCAAAGCAGGCTCTCCTTCATCTACCCACATAGTATGAACATGCACAACAAGTTTCAGATGCGGTACATCAAGATGTATCATATCATGATAATAAGAATCGTAGTCATATGGAGCTCCAAAACGTCTGGGAACTACCGCCATGGATACTAATCTGCAATTATATCCATAAACGTGGGTTAGCGCGACAGTTAGCAAGAAAACATTCAATCTCACCATAAGGGTCCTACGACTCCTAGGACGAACTATAAAACAATCCTGCGACTGTATAGTACAGTAGCATTTCAGAATTCAACCAAGGATCATGTGATGCAAAAAATGTCAGAATACCATGAATATGACATGCTCTTCGCTCATACAACAATCGCCAAGCCAAATAACTTGCGACCCCTACTCCAGGGCGTCCTCAACGCATGGTACGACTCTACCCCGCACACAGCTCAGGGTCATCAAGTACGTACAAATCCCCGCACACAGCCCAGCGGCGTCAACTAGATTCAGTACACTGAAGAGAAAATACTCCACATATCTCATCATATATCAATCAGGTACCACGTACCAATGCATGCTCGGCCATGAATCACGAAAATTCTCATTGACAATCCGGCACATGATGTAACAATGCCAGGCCGAAAAATAAGCATGCCAATTCACAAGGACATGTTCATGCGATATGATGTAATAATCAATCGAGCAAGACATCATATCTAGAATCTCATCGACTAAGAAAATAGTCAAACTATCAACCATTACAAGACAATTTCTAACGAGTAATTCAACCAAGGTTCTTGGCACAGGATCACTAGGAAAACTTCCCTCATTTCCTTTATAATTTTCT
The DNA here is from genome assembly GCA_021437785.1 of Rhodomyrtus psidioides. Classification (NCBI taxonomy): domain Eukaryota; kingdom Viridiplantae; phylum Streptophyta; class Magnoliopsida; order Myrtales; family Myrtaceae; genus Rhodomyrtus; species Rhodomyrtus psidioides. The sequence goes on along the minus strand of JAILYB010000007.1, from coordinate 9,563,048 downwards.
GTCACCACAATCTCCAAGTTGGTCATTTTCCTTATCGACTCATCTCACCAACCTATTCTGTTTTTCACCGGCACAGTCACGGTTTCTACCTGTAGACCGAGCTTACTATCCTTAAATTTAAATAACCGATTGATCTTACTTGTACCATTACACTTCCACAACAATCAAAGTAAGACACCAAGTGTACAAAGCTTAAAAGCCGAAGCTATACCCCTAAACCGAACTTGCATTTGCACAAGAACATAATAAAGAAACAGATTTGCTCTTAAACCAAAGTCACCGGGACATTCAACCTAAAATCAGGCCTTAGCTTCCTTTAATCGAACAATCAACGGCACACTCTCAATACCCGACTCATTTTCTTTTTTAATAAGCTTGAAAACTTGCATTATAACTCGAACCGACTCCATTTGCCCGGTTGAACAGAATGGACAGCATAGTACCCGAATTTATTCCGATCCTCTACATGCAATTTACACTCAAACATACTTTAATCTAGCTCGGTACTTATACGACCATGATAATCCAAACTTACTCGGCAAGACTTATTCCCGAACTAAGCACAATACCTTGGAGACCACTTCCAATTTCGAACCTAAAACAGAACCTCAAATACTACATTGCGCCGGTCCACAGAATTGGTTTTGACCCACAAACTCTTCATTTCAACTCTCCCTAAAGAGACAATCACGCAATGTACTCTAACCTATGACAAGATTGAAGGAATTCTTGCCTTTGATAGCTTGATTTGCTCGAGGTCGGGGCTTTCTTCTTCTCGATTTCTTCGACAATGCCGAGATGCTTCTTCCTTCTCCTTCATTCTTGCTCTCGGCCGCTCGTTCTCACTCACGAACTCTCTCTCTCTCTCTCTCTCTCTCTCTCTCTCTCTCTATCTCTCTCTCTCTCTCCCTAGCTTTGGTCGAGCATGGTGAAGGGAAGAAGATGATGAGTCCTTTTGTTGCATGTCTTAAGGAGCTCCTAAGGTGACACTTGTCATTCATACTCTTCCCCCAAATGATCACACGCCACTTTGCCTTACCCTCATTGGTGATCAATCATGATGGAGCTTCTCACCAATGATCTCTCTTGCATCTTCCCAAGAAGTGGTTGACCAATGAGCTTTCATGCAAAGATGGACAAGATCGCCGCTTGTCTAGCCTTCTAATGGCTTATTATCTAGGGTAGATTTTTTATGGAACATTAGATCAATGGATGGCCTTGCTTCTAAAGCCAAATCCTAGGACCCCAACGGCCAATGGTTTTTCATGCGCCAAGGAGTAGTTCCGCCACTTGTTCTACTTCTTAGTGGCCGAACATGCCTTAGGAAAATTGGTGGGATTGGCAACCAATGATAAAAATCCCATCCCTTGCCATTTCCTTAGGTGAAATCAACCAATATTTGTTTTTTGCATGCAAGACCATGGGCGCCACTTGGCATTGCCCTTAGTGGCCGTTCCTTCCTTATTCACCTAACTTAGCAATTTCGAACATAAGCTCATGTACAATTTAATTCTCACAAACTCTTATTAGTTTATCACTCTAGCATATCTTAATTCCACGTCCATTCCATTAGTGGTGTCAAATCACCTTGTCGTGGCTGTGAGGTACAAAATGACATGGAATTATTCTCCCCTAATATTATTCATTAGGATCTTCGACTAACGTTTCTAATTTCCTTCGTCGCCTAGGTCATCCGAAACAATCTTATTTTCTTCTTCTTGTCTTACCGTCCAAATTTCCAAATCCCTATGTCAAAAGGCAGCTTCAAAACTCATTTAACCATTTCTGATCATTAGGAAACTAGTAAACAGGGGATGCCACAACTTTAGTGCCAAAAGTTTCAAACAGACAACTTTAGTCCCAATTTAAAAAAAAAACGATTACTTTTAGTGTCAACTTCTTTTAAAAGAGATCACTTTTAGTGCTAGTGCTGACGTGACTCACCGAAAATCCGACACGTGTTATTTTTATTATTTTTTAAGTTGACGTGGCACATTAGAATTGACACTAAAAGTGGCCGTTTTTAAAAGAAGTTGGCACTAAAAGTGATCGTTTAAAAAAAAAAGTTGGCATTAAATTTGTCCGCTTGAAACTTTTGGCACTAAAGTGATCACTGTACAAAACTTTTGGCACCAAAGTGGTCCGTTTGAAACTTTTGGCACTAAAGTGATCTTCGTACACAACTTTTGGCACTAAAAGTGTACTTATGCCCAAAATTAGGATTTGGGTCTGGTGGTTGACCAATTCTTTTGCTTGGAATTTTCACTTCTCATCATATTTTGAAATGACGATTTTATCCCTTAAAGGGTAAATCATTTCCAAAATTCCAGAAAATTCTGAAAATTGTAAAAAAAAAAAGGAAATAGATTGATTTGATGATCAATCCTATTTCTAACCCCTTTTGATTCCAGATTTCTTTTGAAATGGGAATTCTGCATTTTTGGGGCAAAATACCCCAAATTTCTTCAAAATTACGATTTTGCCCCTTATGGGTAGATCTTGTCTAAATCACTCTTGAGTCATGATTAACACTTCTCTAGGCTAATAGGGCCTTATTAGGGATGCCATTCTATATTCATGTGATTTATCCGCATATCTTTGATCCTTGATTTGCGTACTTATTTTACTGATTGTGAGTGTTAGGATAGCCACTCATATCTGCATGAACTCCTGGATTTAGGGTTTGTATCCTACTCATTTGCATGAAATCTTAGGATTAGATAATTCAATCAACCTAGGTACCGAAAGGGCGTCAACTCTGATAGTTGGCGTAACTAAGTCCCCGATTCCCTTTCTCTAATTGTCAGGTCCCGCGTCCTTACGAGCGCGCGAGCATCCATTTCCTTGCTATTTCTTCATTGTTATTCCCAGGAATGAAAGGTGATCAAGGTACTCGCGAAATGAAATGCACAGGCAAAAGAGATAATTAACACCATACAGAAAACTTGACAAGATGACTTAGAACGCATAAAACACATGTACTTAACAATGATTCTTACAACATCGAATTTCGAACTTAAAACATAGTTGTTGTCACTCCTAAATCCTAGCCTGTCTATCCCAAGAGGACGCCTGAGAGGTAGAGGTACAACTATTCCTACGCATCCAGTTTACTAACATCAGTCGGCTTCTGTTCAGGCTCTTCATCCTCAAGTCTAGTGTCGGGATCCTCCAGCATATCATCTGGAAGGACGATCTCAGGTGGGTCACAACCCATAGTGTGTCGATAGGTATGGCGCTCTCCTCCAATGGTCCAACTAGGGTGTCTCCATCTCGAAACATCCAAGCCTCGTAAGTATGGGGAATCAAGTTTTGGCCCTTCTTCGTCGACCCAGACCACGCTTGTCGTCTTAGTATACATCTTACCATCACCAATGGTGAACTTCGAAGTCAAGGTCTCAATTTTCATCAGAACTCCAAAACGTAGTGACATGGTCATTGGGGTCAAGGATTATGGTCTGAAAATGTGATCCCATGATGGGGTGAGAATAAATCTCAGCAAGTCGAACCTAACCGTAGATTAGGCTAAAAGTACCTTCGAACAATCGGTAAAAGTACACTTTTAGTACCAAAAGTTATGTACGAAGATCACTTTAGTGCCAAAAGTTTCAAGCGGACAACTTTAGTGCCAACTTTTTTTAAAAACGATCACTTTTAGTGCTAACTTCTTTTAAAAGCGATCACTTTTAGTGTTAGAGCTGGCGTGGCTCACCGAAAATTCGACACGTGTTATTTTTATTATTTTTTAATCTGACGTGGCACATCAGAGTTGGCGCTAAAAGTGATCATTTTAAAAAGAAGTTGGAACTAAAAGTGATCGTTTTTAAAAAAAGTTGGCACTAAAGTTGTCCGTTTAAAACTTTGGCACTAAAGTGATCTCCGTACACAACTTTTGGTACTAAATTAGTTCGTTTGAAACTTTTGGCACTAAAGTGATCTCCGTACACAACTTTTGACACTAAAAATGTACTTATGCCCTGAACAATCCTATACCTGCAATTCTACTCACAAATGAAAACATGGCAAAAGAACCAAATAACACGGCATTAAAGATATTGAAACTTGACATGACACTTAGGCATTTCAAATCAATCCAATTCAAGTCACAATCTTATAACCAGGTCTAAGCTTCATACTAATGCAATTCACATTTCACATGTGACATTCTTAATTCCGACCCTTCTCGAGGCTAAGGAGTGAAAAGGCATCGATTGGTGTATTTCAGTTGTATCTCGCTCGAAGTTGGCCACTCTTGAGTTAACTGACCAAAAAGGGAAAGGCTAACGCAGAGTTAAGTACGTGGACCTAGGAAGGTTGAATAAGAAATGGCGCTTTGACCATAAGGATTGTTGAGGGGATATTTTGGGCTAGCAGAGATCGATCTAGGAATGATCATGGGATGCTTTGCTAGCGTTATACGATTAAGACGCGGGTGATTTCGCTTAACCAATGTATAATTTGAGAAAATTCCCTAAATCGGATTCCGACGAACAGAACCGCAGAAACTAGCGATCAATCCTCGCAATTACATGACAATTAAAGTTGCTACGACTAGAGTAATCCTAAGGTCGATAAGCGTAGTACCTGCAAGAGCTTCCCGTTAGTCGGAGATAAACTGGAATTACAACCGACGGGAAACTTGTCATGATTTGGACTTCGGAGATTGGGTTTCGGATATTAAAGAATTCCAATATTTAAATATTTGGACGCCGCCTCATCGAGAGTAATTAGGATTACGAATTCGCTTCATGAGATTAGAAAATCGAGAAATTTACTAGAGTTGAGAAATGACCTTTTTGCCGCTAAAGATTTCTCAAGCCTTTAAGATTAGACAAGGGCATTTTAGTCTTTCTTCCTCTACCCCCCATGGCCAAAAATTTGTGGTTAGAATGGTTAATTGGCCTCTTGATATTTTCCATAAGGGATAAAACAACCTAGTGAGCTATAGGCTAGTACCTAATTGACCTTAAATGCAAGTCAAATCCCAATTAATTCTAGTCATTTCATGCTTTGCCTTGGGGATGGTTATCTTCTTCTTCTTCTTCCTCTTATCTAAGTTTGGCTAACCGCCACCCCCTCTCATCACTCCCTCTCATTTTTCTCTCTCTCGGCACTCTCCCTCCCTTGCTCAACTCGTTGTTCTTCCCATTTCCGCCCACTGTTTCGACCATAACTTCTTCGTCTGATATTGTATTGAGGTGATTCTACCTCCAATAGAAATCTTATCCTCTTGCCGTTCCAACAAGGTATTATGAGCCCAAATAAACCCAGTCATCTGTCTTGTAGAGCTGTTTGAATGAGCAAAGGTCGGATCAGTCAGATTTGAACCCGTGAGCTCCTAAGTGGGAATTCCGAGCTCTGTTCGCTCGAATCTTTGGTAAGACGCTCCTTGAACCTAGTTTATACTTTTGGCAACATGTATTTAAGGTTTAGATGGATTTTGAGGGATTTTTATGGTTGAATCCTTTTGATCTTCAAGAGGACAGAAACTGCCACCGCCGACCTGGTTTGGAGCCGTGGATCTTTGAGGATCATTGAGGTGTCGTTTGGCTTGGAAATTTTTAGTGAGCCATCCTAGAACTTACGCCTAAGTGTTATTTAGCTTGTGGACAATTTTGATGTAATTTAGAAGTAGTTTAGTGGCTAAACTTTGGATTGGTTCTCACTTGGATAGAATCCGTCCGCTGGAGCTTCAGCCGAAGTCGCGAACGTCGTGCGGTCCTTTGGTCGGTTTTCTAGGAGAAAATCCTTGGTAAACCTCTTAGGACATTGCTTGACATGCTAGGGTAGCTTGTGGTTGGAATTTTGTGAAACTCCTAGGAATCCAAATCTGCCATGTTCTATCCGAGCTTAACCCGTTACCTTGTTGCTGTTTTTAAGGAGGTTTGCTTGCTTGGATGGCACGGTAAGCTATTCCTAAACCTTTACTAGGGAGTTAGGGTACTAAAGGATGACATTGTTTGAGAAATTAATGTTTTATGGACCAATTTAGGCTAGGAGCGCTAAAACCAAATCTGCTTTTGTTGAGATGAATTGTGCATGAGGGATTCTTTGTTTGAAATCGATGAAAATGAGCTTAATTGACAAGCCTCAAATCTGGTCTTGGGAAATGTTGGACCTTGAGTAGGTCGTGAGAAAATTTTGGTGTGAATAGAATGCTTGAGTGGCTTAGATAGTTAAATCGAGTCTTTAGATACTTGTGAGACTGAGGGCTCGAAGCCGAGTGGTATATATCATGCATTAAGTTGAAAGAGTGATAAATTGACCTTCGTGTGCTAAGCCAATGATGGCATGTGTCAAAGCGAGTCATGCCTGTCTTAAAAGGATTTCCGTTGGCATGAACTTGATTTATGTGACCACCAGCGTGATTTGAGGCTATGGCATTTGAATTGAGGCCATGAGTTGATTTGTATTTACGTGGTCTTGTTGATAAATGAAAGAAAATTTGAGGCCAATCTAGTTGGGTGTTTGATCCCAACTTTTAATGACGGGTATTTGATCCCGTGTTTGGGTGTTTGATCCCAAAGTTTATGAGCTCAAGGACTTGATCCTATTTGGCCTGTCGAGGTCACTGCGGCTAGAGAGTCTTACAGTTGACCGAATCATCTCGTGGTGCTGGAGTAACGAGAGTCACTGTAATGACCGAATCATCTCTAGGTCCGGACGCGAGAGTCTTCATGTTGACTGATTCGAGGGAGTTCAGGTATCGGGCGTCACATGATAGACCAAATCATCTCGCTGGATTGGCCATAACGAGTGTCTCATAGTTGACCGAATCATCTCGACGGCGATGGGGAGCGAGAGTCTCTATGACGACCGAATCATCTCGTCATAATAAAGTGAAACGATAAATTTTTTTCTATGGCTAATTGATTTCCTGGTAAGGAATGATATGAGAATAAGGGAATTCATCTTGAGGCCCAAGGCGCTTTGGCGCGGGCGGGTAACGTCTTGTTACCATTGATTGAAAGTCAAGTTTTATGAGGAAATGAAATGGAACTGAATGTCATATTTCTTGAGGAAACTAGAATTGAACGATGGTTTTGGAATAAGAACTGTTTTCCCTGAGGTTGTTTAACTGAAAACCCTGCCTAAGTACGAAGCCAAGCGTTTATCATGATTTTGACGGTAAAAGTACACTTTTAGTGCCAAAAGTTGTGTACGGAGATCACTTTGGTGCCAAAAGTTTCAATCGGATCTCTTTAGTGCCAAAAGTTATAAAAACGGATCACTTTGGTGCCTCCGGCAAAAAATTCCGCCCAAAATTGCCATGTGGCATTTTTAAGTATTTTTAAAATTTTAATTTGTATTTTTTAAAGAAAAAGAAGTCCACGTGGGTTCCACGTGGACTTCAAAATTCATAAAATAAAAAGTAAAAAAAATATTAACAGAATTTTTTAAAAATAGATACTTTATTTAAAATTTACTAAAATAAACTTAGAAAATAAAAAAAAAAATCGGCGAGGGGTCGCCGGCCCATGGCCGGGGGTCGGCATCCCCCGCCGGCCATGCCCGCACCCTCACCGGCCATGGCCGGCGATGGGGGGCGGCGGCGGCGAGGGTTCCAAAAACCCTCACCGCCGCTACCTTTTTATTATTATTTTTTTTCTTTTTTAATTTTTCCGTTTATTTATTAAATTATGTTAAATAACAAATTTAAATTTTTAAAAAAATAATGCCAAGTGGACTGCTGGTGAGCCACGTCAGCCGAAAATATTAATAAAAAAATTGCCACATCAGATTTCCGGCGGAGCAAATCGGATTTGGAACCAAACTGATCGTTTTTTTTTTATAACTTTTGGCACTAAAGTGATCCGATTGAAACTTTTGGCACCAAAGTGATATCCGTACACAACTTTTGGCACTAAAAGTACACTTTTTGCCTGATTTTGACTATCAAGTCATTTGAAAAAAGGATTGGAATGCCACTTTTGGTCAAAATTGTGCCTTGTTTTGTGAATCATCATGTTTTTCCATGACAATCTTACTTTTATCATGCCAAAATCTTTTCATGCGAAAATACATATTTTTAAAATTGTCTAGAGGTACTAGCGACCTAGTTTAGGGTTAGGTCTAGTTTACTGAGATTTATATCTCACCCTGCCGTGGGACAACATTTTTTCATGTCCCTAAAAATGAAGTTTCGGGGATGTCGAAGACGATTAGCGGAAGAAGCACTTGATGTATTGTAGACATGTGACCTTGTATGATCTTCCATTTGTAAACCGAAACCGCTTTGAATATGTGATTAAATGTTTCTGATGCATCGTTCTAAAGCCCTCTTTTATTTATTAAGTGTAGGGTTCTTTTTCTCACTTTCACTTGCATGCTTGCAATTAGGTCCTTGACATTTGGCCTATGGATCCTAGACGATTATTGAAGTTAACGGCCTTCGAGGAATGTTCGCGTGCCGCCGGGCTTGGGGCGTGACTTCCCGTTTGGTTGGTATCTGAACAAGGTCAGCTCGATCCAATCTGGTCGAGACATGGAGTGAAAAGGAGTAAACGATTGGATAGTGATACTTTAGGTGGTTATAAGGCACGATTTGCATGTCATTTGTAATGGCGCATGTGAATGGCATGATTTAAAGTTTCGTACTTGGCAGGGGGTGTCTTTCAAAGAATTGATGTGTGTGTTTGGCCTGTTTGGCGAGATTGTGTGCTTGGCACTGAATGCTATTTTGACTGGTGTCCTCTGGAATTGAATTAGTCGATTGAGTTATGTCTAAGTTGCAGATGTGTCTGAACTTAGAGAACGAATTGGCATTCCTCTAAATTAGTACCTTGAGTGTTTTATTAATGTAGCCTAGTTGAGGCTTGCCTAATAGTGGCAATTGGTTAGGAACTGCATGAGACCCCTGAATGAAGGGTTGCTTAATTGAGATTACTGTGTTGTTGAGCGGCCTAAGGTTACCAGACCTGAGTAATGACGTAGGTATTTAATCCCTGGTGGGATTGTGGTGATTTGAAAACCATGAGAACCTAGTAAGTGTGGGTTAACAAAGTGAATGCATTAAAGAAGCGCTGGACATGAGTCGCTGAGACGACTAGTGTTGTTACTACCGAAGTAAGTATTAGAAGTCTTGAAAAAGATGACAAAGGAGGAAATGGAAGTAACCAGATGAATAACCGGTGAAAGGATTTTGAGGTTAGAACTGACTGAGTTCCATGGAAAAGGCGACCCTGAAATTGTTCGTCTTCTGATTGAAGGTCAGATGACAAGCCTTAGAGGTTTTTGGGTATCCTGAAGAAGGAGAGTTGCCCTAGCTATTATTGGTCTTAAGACACTGTCAAGGATTGGAAAGTAATAAGGAGACGGATATGTTAGTCTCTTGGACCTGGCTTAATCTAAAAGATTGACTGAGATAGAATTGAGATCGTTAGAAATGGATTTATAAATTATTGTTTCTTAAAGGAAAGGGCGTTAGTCCCTTTGAGATTGAACCATAAGATGGTTGCTAGTAAAAGGGAAAATGAGTAGACTTGATAGTATTGGTTATGCGTGGTCTCGAAGTATAGCTGAAGTGGAATGATAGGTTGAACAGAGAAGATTGTTTTGGACCATAACATCAGAGGACTCAATTGATTGAACTGACCTTCTTAAGTATAAATTAGTAGGAGGCCGAGGAGGAACCTCGATCATTGGAGCCTTATCACTTGAAGGGATTGAGCTATTAACAAGAGAATATCAAATGTCGTGGTATTTTAACTATGAAGCAAAAGTGTCGCCATGAGCACGAACTCTAAGTCTAGTGTCGTAAAGCATGAGAGATGATGTGGGTTCGAAGCAAGAAGATGTTGCTAAAGTGTATGATTCCTTCCTGGGGTAAGAAACCCTAAGTATGGAAGGAAGAAGGGATTCTAATTGTTCAGGGAACTAAGATGGAGCATCTGAGTTGGAAAGGGAGATACAGACCTCAAAAGACCCCCAGGACAGAATTCTATGAGAACCATCTTGGAACGACATCGAATCTCAAGATAAAGTAGACGTTTAGCTGATGGGTGAAACTAAAGGAAAGTCGCATTGGTGGATCATGAATCATGTAGTTAGACGTTAGTGCTTCCTGGGGAAAGAGTGACAAAAATGAACAAAATGATGTATGGCCTAATAGGAGATCTAAGGAAACAGGAAGCCAAACTGTGAGACTCTCACGTGGATGATGCAAAGAACAAATGAGGTAGTTAGTCATTTGGCAATAAGGAAGAAGATAAGGCCTGATCGAATGTCAAGGGAATAAATAGACTGACTCGTTATTGCCCCCATGTATGATATTTGGACTTACTTGAGAAATTATGAGAAGCATAAATGGAAGTTAAGAATTGTCCTGCAGATCTTAAGGAGAACGCTCGCTATGTGTTGGGTGCAAGGAGCGTAAGTTTTTGATGTGGATAAACGTTATGACGCGGTCGTGAAGTTCTGAGGAATGGAACCTTAAGAAACCCTTAAGGATTAGAACGAGCAATGAGTGGGCTAAAGTCGATATGAGTTACTGAAGTTTGAAACTTCCTGGATTGACGGATTGTCATAGACGATTAATGGGGAGGTTCCCCACGAAAATATTTCTGGTGACAAGATCGTCTGAGGACGAAATGCCACGTGAATGAATGGTTAAGTGCGAAAGGAATTTTGGGGATTAAGTATGGAATGATAACTACATCAATATAAGTGATTCCATCTAGACATGAAAAGCCATGTGAATTGCAGCGACATGATGCGAAAGGAATTAGAATGTATACCCGTGCAAGGTGGAAGACTTATTGCCTATATGCTGTGATGAAACGACCTAAAAGGACAAGTAACCTAAGGTAGGACTTGGAATCGTCGGTTGCCGCCTTCGCATGGGAAATGAGGAACATCATTTTGAGATAGGGAGGATTTCGAAGTCGTACGGACTGCCAGAACTTGTAATATTAGTCTTTCGAAAAGGATTAAACGAAGAGCAACGTATATGAATGAAGTTGCTTAAGGATATGGAAACGTGGTTGCGTATTGGAGGATCTCGCGAGTAGGTGAACTATAAGGACTGGAAATATCGACTGCTCCAAAGTGAGCTGAAAGAAAGGTCACGTTGACTGAAGACGTTACTCAAAGGTTATGACTATGATGCCCGATATCACCTTGGAAAGGCGAATAAAGAAACGGATGTTTAAAATTGGAAATTGAACGTTTCGCGATTGGTAATGAAAGGATAAAATCCTGCCCGAGGATAAGAGACTTAGTTTCTAAATGAAAGGTTTGCTGAAGAGCTAATTAAACGAGTGCTTCAAGCATCGGACCTAAAGGTCTGGAAGAGATTAAGACGCTATAATGGATGGACCCTAATGTCCAAAGGATATAAAGGATAAAGATAACAAAGAGAAAATCCATACCTTCAAATACCTGAGGATGGAAATCCCAAGATTTCATGGACGGGGTGTACGTGGAAAAGAATATTGTCGGAAACTCTCTAGGATGACAATAGTGTTCATCAGATGGTATGAAGAAGTACCAGGCCTTACATTGGTACTAGAAATGGATGAAATGTAAGCGAAGGAAACCAATCATGTGGCTGGAAGTTGAAACTTGCCAAAGGCGGAATCGTTGTAAGCTGGTGGATTAATTGGCCATTAGATAATCTCGAATGGAATCTAGAGCAAACTACTAAGGATTTAATTATGAATTTTCCTAAGAGACAAGAAGGCTATGACTCAGCTGAAAGAGTTAGAAGCTGACTAGAAACTACATATGCTTAATGGTGAGAAAAGGACATTTGAAGTGAATAGTACCTCAAGGGACATAGGCACAAGGGAGTATGGTCTTACGACGATTTGGCAACAATGGCAAGAGATAAAGATCTTAAATCTGATACGATGTTTTAGAAGAATCTTCAAGGCAAGGGATTAGTGAAGGAAAGTAGCAGCATGGCGTGCCTATTACCTTCGGACCAATAGACAGTCTGAAGAGAACGAGCTAAAGATGTCTTATGAACCGACATTATCAAATTCAAGAAAGAATAAGAGAAACGATTACTTTTGATAGAGTTCGCCTAAAGTGGTAGTGGCCAAGAGAATCGGTTTGGCAACACCTAAGACGTTGAAGGATAGAACTTACAAAACCCTACGTACTGGAACGTGAGCGGCGAAAGAAGATGAGAAGGTATGAGGCAAGCTTGACCATTAATTGAGCCGACCAAGGATAGCTAAGGAAAACCTAAGAATATCGAAGGAGAAACAAATGAATAAGCGACACGGATTTTGGGAGTTCAAGGAGGAAAATCATGTGTACTTCAAAGTGTCGCAAAGAAAGGATCCATTTTGATCTGAAGGAAAGGAGAGTTGAACTTAGAATAAGTGCACTAAGGAGGTGCGAGTTGGACCAGTGATAATCGTGAAGAGTGAAGTTATAAAGGTGGACAATGAAGCATCATTAGTCGAAAGGCAAGTGCGGACTAGGGACGGAAGGAAATAAATTTGGAAGGACAGAGACGTTTATTGGTAAGGATGATTATGGAAACATCGTGAGGAAAAAGGGAATTATTGGAAAGTGAAGAAGCGATGAGGCGTTACTACCCCACAAGGTTGGATAACTGGAAAGCTGTAAATTTCATGGATGAAATTTCTTTAAGGGAGGAAGAGTTGTGACATTCTAAATTCTGACCCTTCTCGAGGCTAAGAAATGAAAATGCATCGATTGGTGTATTTCAGTTGTATCTCGCTCGGAGCTGGCCACTCTTGAGTTAACTGACCAAAAAGGGAAAGGCTAATGCAGAGTTAAGTACGTGGACCTAGGAAGCTTGAATAAGAAATGGCGCTTTGACCATAAGGATTATCGAGGGGATATTTTGGGCTAGCAGAGATCAATCTCGGAACGATCATGGGATGCTTTGCTAGCATTATACGATTGGGACGTGGGTGATTCCGCTTAACCAATGTATAATTTGTGAAAATTCCCTAAATCGGATTTCGACGATCAGGACCGCAGGAACTAGCGATAAACCCTCGCAATTACATGACAATCAAAGTTGTCACGATTAGAGTAATCCTAAGTTCGATACGAATAGTACCTGCAAGAGCCGCCTGTTAGTCGGAGATAAACTGGAATTACAACCGACGGGAAACTTGTCAAGATTTGGACTTTGGAGATTAGGTTTCGAATATTAAAAAATTCCAACATTTAAATATTTGGACGCCGCCTCATCGAGAGTAATTAGGAATATGGATTCGCTTCATGAGATTAGAAAATCGAGAAATTTACTAGAGTTGAGAAATGACATTTTTGCCCCTAAAGATTTCTCAAGCCTTTAAGATTAGACAATGGCATTTTAGTCTTTCTTCCTCTACCCACCATGGCCAAAAATTTGGGGTTAGAATGGTCAATTGGCCTCTTGATATTTTTCATAAGGGATAAGTCAACCTAGTGAACTATAGGCTAGTACCAATTGACCTTAAATGCAAGTCAAATCCCAATTAATTCTAGTCATTTCATGCTTTGCCTTGGGGATGGTTATCTTCTTTTTCCTCTTATCCAAGTTTGGCCAACCACCACCCCCTCTCATCACTCCCTCTCATTTTTCTCTCTCCCGGCACTCTCCCTCCCTCGCTCAGCTCGCTGTTCTTCCCTTTTCCGCCCACTGTTTCAGCCATAACTTCTTCGTCCGACTTCATATTGAGGTGATTCTACCGCCATTAGAAATCTTATCCTCTTGCCTTCCAACAAGGTATTATGAGCCTAAATTCACCCAGCCATCTGTCCTGTAGAGCTGTTTGAAGAAGCAAAGGTTGGATCAGTCAAATTTGAACCCGCAAGCCCCTAAGTGGGATTTCCAAGCTCTCTTCGCTCCAATCTTTGGTAAACCAGTCCTTGAACCGAGTTAGGACTTTTGGCAACATGTATTTGAGGTTTAGATGAATTTTTGATGGATTTTTATGGTTGAATCCTTTTGATCTTTGTCGCGACCCTCTTGAACGCTGCTTGAGGGGGCTAATGGGCCACCCGGTGTCGCCTGATCGGACGCGGGCCTCTCCCAAGGTCCATTACCCAAATCATAACGGCTGGATATACGTGGTCGACCTTTGGTACGGTCTGGTGACATGTGATATGTGTACATGCCAAGGAGTCCCACCAATCGTTTCGTGGAGAGTACGATCGGAAACCCTATCGAATAGTTGGGAGTGTCCTATTCGATTCTGCGAAAACCAGATAAGTGGGATCGAGGACTTTGTTACGCCAACTGTCAGAGTTTACGCCCTTTCGGTATCTAAGTTGAATGATTTATCTAATCCTAAGAATCATGTAGATGAGTGGGGACAGATCCTAAATCTAGGAATTCATGCAGACAGGAACGACTACCCTATCACTCACAATCAGTAGAAATAAATGCGCAAATCAAGGATCCAAAACATGTGGATAAATCACATGAAAGCAGAATTGCATCCCTAGTGAGGCCCTATTAGCCTAGAGAAGTATCAATCAAGGCTTATGAGTGATTTTGATATAACTAGCCCATGAGGGGCATAATCGTAATTTTGAGAAATTTGGGGACAATTTACCTTGGAGGGGCAAAATCGTCAATTCAGATGAAGTGTGTAGTCAAAAGATGGTGGAAATATGATTGGCGATCAAACCAATCAATTTCCTATTTTTCGGGAATTTTCATAATTTTTCTGGAATTTAAAAGAGATTTTAAGGGGTAAAATCATCATTTCGAGCGAAGACGAGAATTGAAAATCTCAAACATTAGGATTGGTCGACCACCTGACCCAAACCCTAATTTTAAGCAATTTTCAAGACTTGATTAGAATAGGGACGACGATTTACCCTTTGAGGGGTAAAATCGTCATTTTGAAGAAAGGACAGAACTCGAGAACCTAAGCAGAAGGATCGGTCACCTAACTGACCCTAATCCTTATCTTAGCATCCTCGACCCATCTTGTATACGAGGCTGAGGCAACTTACCCCTAAATAGTAAAATCGTCAATTCTGGGAAGAACGGATGAGAAACCCCAACATTAGATTAACCCGTTGTCTGTGGTCAATCCTCAATTTTTGGGGGGTTTCTGGAGTCTCTAGGATTTTCCCATAATTTTTCTATATTTTTTTTGGATTTTCTAGAATTTTCAAGCATTTTTTAGGATTTTCTGGAATTTTTTTTTAAATCATTTTCTGATTTTTTATTTACGAAAATGTGATTCGGACTAGGTCGACCCGACCCATTCGGGTCGGAACCCAGCCTAGACCCAAACCAGCGCGACCCGGCCACCAAAACGACGCCGCTCGCCCTTTTTTTATTTTTCTATTTTTCGGATTTAATCTAACGTTTCCTATTGAACCACGTGGTTATTCCACGACCACTGGATCTATTGACCGAAACTAACGGCTCAGATCAAAAGCCAACTATTCCCTAGCCGTTAGATCTGATTACCTAACCCTACGGCCACGATTAAAACCCAAGACTCGATCTGGACCGTCCACCTTCATTAACCTAAACGACGCCGCTCGACCCTTTGCCTAAACGGCACCGTTTCAACTGGTTTTGATTTTCTAATTTTAAAACTATTTTCGGATAATCCTAATTACTAATCGAATGGCCACCAAAATTTAGACTTGATTTATCTGAGTCGTCCGATTCATTTATTCGAATAATAGACTACAACGGCCATTCTAACTAGACAACCACGTGGACCAATGACAGACTGTCACCTAGGAACGCTGACTCGTTGATCCGCCATGTCAGCTTCGTCTTCAACCTCTCGACCCCGACGAAATGAACGGCTGAGAATTCTCCGTCACCGATGAACGGCCAAACCTAGACCGATTGACACGAGACCAGCGCCAATCGACTCGTAAAGACCTCTAGTTTAATATATCTAAGAATCACAGCATTTCATCGACAAAATCACAATCATCATGCAAGATACCGAGTACGGCCATGGAAGTTCGATCACACGATTCATGTCATTTCAAAGCAATTCCTTCACATAGGAGCACCACAGGGCGTTCAGGAGACTTACCTCGAGCTCTAATTGAGCTCGCTATGGCTAGAATAGCATGGCCATTGATCGACCATACCGAGCTAGGTTGGGAGTTCGACTCAGGGTTTTCAGGCAAAATCGATGCAAAAACGAGATGCAGCAGTGGTCAGTGATATCCAAGGAACAAAACGTACACACTAATTGCAAGAAAAAACGTAAAACGGATGAGTCGCCATTGATGCACAGTGAAGAACTCAGAACTGCGTCTCACCTATTTTCACGATTTCGCGTGGAGCCGACGGTGGCGATCGCTTCTTAGCGTTCCAAGCGAACTTCTGGCGGTCTTCTTTGGCTTCGGTTTGGCCGGAGATGGCCTAACCAGCACTTTGCAGTCGAGCTCAAGTTCTCGACGACGGGGGTCGGAGAACGAGCTCTCTCTCGTGTTTTCTCTCTCTCTTTCGATTCTGTTAAACTCCCTCAACCGAATGAACTCTCCTCCCTGCTAGAATGCCTCTAAAGACTATATATCCCTCTCCCAATTTTTGGCAATGAATGGGGGGGCCAATTGACTCAAAATGGCACGTGCTTGCGCGTGCCATTTGGTCCAAACGACGCTGAAGATGATGGGCAATTTTCGTTAGGTCGAAATGGCCCCCCGGCGTGTGCAAACGGACGTTCGATTTGGGTTACTCTATGAAGTTTGACTTTCACGGCCGCCGGGACGTTGACTTATCAATTTCTTCATCTTCCGACGGCCATTGGTCGTGATTCTGGTGTCAATCGATGGGGAATGGCCTGAAGAACTAAACGCCCACCAGTACGTCTTCAATTGTAGTCGATTGGTCAATCAATTTCCCCATTAAAATTCAACCTTCTATTGTTCATCTGCAGGGGAGTCCAAGGAAGAAGATGGCAATGTAGCGAACCAGTTCCGATTTGAAATTTTCAAAATTAACCCAAATCGGTGGGGAATTTTTGCAATTAAACCTCAGAATAGAACTTAAGACATGAATTTTATCCAAAAATGTGATTTTACCCAAAAGTTCATGTCAATTTCTATAAAATCCCCAAATTTGTTCTTAATTGCAATTTGGTAAATCGTGAAATTGAAGGCTCAAATGATCAAATTGGACAAAACCACCCATGCCAATTGATTCAAAATGATGAAAAGCATTGGGCAGTGACTTCAATTTGCAATGATAGTCCCCGAATTGAAAGTAATTTCAAATATGCCCCAAATTCAATGACTAAAATGCAATTAAGTATGCAATTTTTCCTAATTCATGCAATTGAGCAATTTGTGCAAATAATTGGGATAAATTGCAATAAAGGACAATTAGATTGAATGTCAAGATCCTAGAAAATGCTAAAATTACAAATTAAAAGACTTAATTGACATTTTTTTACCCAATTCAATCATATGTGTAAGAGAGGAACACCTAAAATTGAATTTGATTTTGGGCTTTTCATGAGGTCAAAAAGACAAAGGATTTAAAATAATAATATTGACTATTTTTTCATATTTTTGTGACCTCGAATGCTATTTTTCTTGAATTTTCGAGTATTTTCCTATTTTCTAAAAATACCAAAAAATGCGAAAAATATGAAAAATTATTTTTTTTTGTCAAAAATGGTTCCTTAGGCTTGGCCAAGGCCACCAAAGTTGATTTTTCATTTTTTTGACTTTTTATGAATTTTATAAGAATAAGCTAAAAAAAGGCTGATCCAAAATTAGGTGTCAACAGCTGCCCCTCTTTGAGAGAAATCTCGCGAGAGGTTTCTCTCAAAGATAGGTGACACCTAAGTCTAGATCGACTCTACCGAGGGATAGAAAAATGAGTCTTGACATCCAATCTCTCTTGTCTCGCTGGTGAATCCTTTGTTTTATCTCTGTCGATGTGTGTGTGTGTGTGTGTGTGTGTGTGTGTGTGTGTGTGTGTGAGAGAGAGAGAGAGAGAGAGAGAGAGGTGGGATAGAGATGCTTACTTGTCACTCACCTGCCTGATGCTCGTGCGGCATGCGCGGTGTATAGCGGATTCAAGTGAATACCTAGGGACTCGTCTCTTGAGTATCCCATAGTGGTTAAACTCTAGCCCGTATGGTAGGCCAAACCAGAGTGGGATTCCTATTTGATGGGAACCTAGGGATGACGCACCCGTTCTTTAGGGATTTTCAAAAAAATTTGATCTGTATGGTGGATCAAACCATGAATAGGACTCCTATCTATCAAGAACCTACGGATGACGCACCCATTCTGTAGGGATTGTCGAAAATTTTGATCCGTCAGGGGGATCAGGCCATGAATAGGACTCCTTTCTGCAAGGAACCTATGGATGACGCACCTGTTCTGTAGGGATTGTCGAGAATTTTGATCCGTCAGGGGGATCGGGCCGTGAATAGGACTCCTTTCTGCTATGAACCTATGGATGACGCACCCGTTCTGTAGGAATTGTTGATAATTTTGATCCGTCAAGGGGATTAGGCTACGAATAGGACTCCTTTCTGCTAGGAACCTATGGATGACGCACCCGTTCTGTAGGGATTGTCGAGAATTTTGATCCGTTAGGGGGGATCAGGCCACAAATAGGACTCATTTCTGCTAGGAACCTATGGATGACGCACCCGTTCTGTAGGGATTATCGACAGCTAAGCTGACCCTGCATCTAGAGGAATCAACAAGGGTTTATACAAATGAGGTATACCTAACTTTTAGGCTTACCAAATGAGCTATTTTGGGCTTATGGATTACCTAGAACCTTATAGAAAGCCGGTTTTGACAATTGTCCTTTCGTCATGCAAGGCTTTATTCTGGGACTTGGGAACTCCAAGTGTCCTGTAGAAAAACTCAATCCTACAAAAACATTGATAAGATTTTCCTGGGATTTAGGGGTTACCTGAAATCTTGCAGAAAGATAATTCTGAAGCTCTTCTTCGCGGAGCAAAGTGTACTTCTTTGACTTGGGGCTGCCATGAGTCTCATAGAAGTTTAGACTTGAGAGTTCATTCCTCATTTGAAAAGATATCAGTCATCTTGAGGGAATGATAATTATAATGCAAGCAAAGATTTACTTTGACCAATACAATTACGCAAAATGACTTAGAACGCTGGAGATTATCCAAGACATCTTAAAGCATGCGAAGATGATCAAGAATCCCTGTGATGAAAATCTTGGATAAAACAATTTGATGATTCCAACCAAAGCTTACTTTCAAGCATTCTATTGGAACGTCTCCGTCAAAAAGGGCTTCTTACCGATTCTTTGACTTTGGTCTTTTCATAACAAAAGCACTTGAATTTCCTAATAACTTGTACCTTGGTTTTCGGGGCCATTCACAGCGCATACATTTAGATCAATCGGGAGGTCTGTACGGGACCGTAATGTTGGGCTTGGACATGGTTTCCAAAGGGGGACTCACTCTTTGAGTCAGATCTTTTTTGAACGAAAAATTTTCTTCATTTGCTCCGGCTTTACAAGTCAAGAACCTTGCAAAATGAGAAAGGAATGATCTTGCTCGAACTTCTTCGAGCTAAACTCAGACATTAAACCCTACATTAACCCAAATGCTTTAATCAGAAGAGACTTCTCAGGGTTGTAACGCAGGTAGGATTGGGGACCGAAAAAGGCTTGTTTTTGGCTTAGAATACGCGAAGGGTTTAACATTGGTGATCACTACAGGTTTGCTGCCGATCTGGTCCCTTCAGGTTCAAAGAGCGTCTTCAGTCTTCGAAGTGCATTGATAGTCTTTAGAGAGCATTGTCAGTTTTTTGAGAACACTCTTTGTGTTTGGAGAGCATTACTGATCTTCGGAGAGCATTATCAGTCTTCGAAGCGCACATTCGTCTTTACAGAACATCTCTCTCATGTTAAGACGGCGTCAATATCTTGTCTATGCTTTCATTGTCTGAATGTGACATAACTCGGGAGTATCTTTCGTAGTCTAGCTCCCATGGGATTTTCTTTTACAACCAGATCTCACTAATGACCTATACAAAGGTATTATGCCATCTTTTGGCATTTA
The DNA here is from genome assembly GCA_021437785.1 of Rhodomyrtus psidioides. NCBI lineage: Eukaryota > Viridiplantae > Streptophyta > Magnoliopsida > Myrtales > Myrtaceae > Rhodomyrtus > Rhodomyrtus psidioides. The sequence goes on along the minus strand of JAILYB010000007.1, from coordinate 9,543,078 downwards.
CAAGATCAACCACTTGATTCACAAGTGTACAAGTATTTGGATGGGCATTGGCCTTGCTTTTCTAAGCACTTTGCTTTTTCTTGATGCCCAAAATTGGATTTTTCTCTCTTTTTTTTTCTTTTTCTCATCTTTTGTTGAAATCTCACCTTTTCCTTTCTTTTGGGAATTAGGATTTTCAAATAAGTGTGCTAGATGTATAACTTGAATCTCGACACTCAAACATTAACTCAGGAATTTTTCATAATTCCTATATTTTGGACTCTTCTGCTCTTGAAGTGACGTTGCCTCCACCTTGAAATATTTAATGATCACCAACGAGTTCATGAAACGAATGTACAAGCTCGACTGGGCTGTTCAAAGGGAAAAAGTGTACATGATAGAGAAATGAATGCTTTTTGTCATCTTAAAGCACCTGAATTACCGTAGAAGTTAAAATGACAAGCAACACACGAAGATTGATGCAAGTCTGAGTAAGAGAATTTCTAACCATTTACCTCATGATACTGCTGGACTTACCTCTAGTTGGCCCCAATGTGGGGTGGTTCTTGACAGGGGTAAAGAATGCAACCGCCGTTCAAAGGGTTATCAATGGTCACCCGTAGTGTTTAGGATAAAGAAATGAATGCATCTGTCATCCCAATCTATGTAATCAATGCGAAAGGCCCTTATATCCTCAGGTTCAGGCTTTTCTATCCTCATACCTCTCTCATCTCTCGAGTGTGTGTAGACGTGTTTGGATTAGGTTTGCCTTCCATTTGGAGGAATATCCCTACTAGATAGTTTAAGCAAGCCATGTTTTTGGAAAAATCACTTTGTTTTTCTCCAGGTATTTTACTCCATAGGGGATTTCAGTGATCCATCACGTATACTTTGACCATGCTTGGACAACCTCTGGCTCTAACAAGTGTGCAATAAGTGTCAGGAATTCTTTTTTTTTAAACGAGGTTTATTCCTAAGTCCGACCATATGATTATTCATTCTCATGCTCTTTTTATCTTATAGAGGGTGAGAGACTTTACAGTGTTTCTCCTTTGTTGTCTCATGTTTTCATCAGGTATTCCTGCATATAAAATAGAATAGACATTCCTGTGACTGAAAGATGGTTTAATCATTGATGGAACATATACATATCATTTGGTTCTTGATGTCGAGGACTATTCTGTCTAGGGTTCCATCCGATTTTGAGTCCACTTCTTGGAACCCTGAAAAACCGAACACATGCTAATGTATGCATGGATGCATGGTATGCTTATGTAATGACCGTCACGGCGACTTGGATCGTTTCAAGACAAGTCACATAATCAATATCTGATTTCATTTCAAGGATAATATTTCTTCACAACATCTGAATTTACAGGATGCCCTAATTCTTCTCCTTCATAATTTACAAGAATTAACGCTCATCCTGTGAGAATTTTCTTGACAATATAAGGGCCTTCGTAATTCGGGGTAAATTTGCCTCCCGGATGGACAGTATTTGGCAGAGTCTTCTTTACTACCAAGTCATTCACCTCAAAACTTCTAGCTCTAACTTTACGATTAAATGACTTGGCCACCCTCTTCCGGTAACCCTGACCATGACAAATTGCTCTAAGATGTTTCTCAACTATCAAATTCAGCTGTTCACATCTGTGTTTGAAATACTATGTCTCGGAGAATTTAGCCTCTAATAAGATTCTCAAAGAGTGAACCTTAACCTCCACTAGCAGGACTGCTTCCATCCCGATACCAGAGCATAAGGAGTTGCCCATGTAGAAGTTCTGATTGAAGTTCGATATGCCATTAAGGCGAATGGTAGCCTTTCATGCCAATCCCTATAATTTTTTGCAGTCTTAGCCAGGATCTTTTTTATATTCTTGTTAGCCGCTTCTATTGCCCAATTCATTTGCAGGCGGTAAGGGGAAGAATTAAGATGTCGAATACCAAAGCGATCCAGCAGATCATCGACAATCTTGTTGTTCAGGTTGGACCCATTATCTGTGATGATCGCTTGAGGGGTACCATATCGAGAGATTATGTCTCTCTTAATAACCCTTGCCACATTCCTTGCGATGACATTCTTGTAAAAATTGGCCTCTATCCACTTTGTGAAGTAATCAATCGCCACCAGGATGAAGCGATGACCATTTGAAGCCATTGGATTGATAGGCCATATCATGTCTATCCACTACATAGAAAAGGCCAGGCTTCGGACATTTGATGCAGTTCATTCGGGGGCGCATTAATCTTATCACCATATACTTGGCACTGGTGGCATGACCGGACATGCTGACAACAATCTGATTCGATGGTCATCCAATAATAGCCAAGCCTCATGATTTTCTTAGCGAGGAGGTGGTCGTTCATATGTGGCCCACATATACCTTTATGGATCTCCTTCATGAGAAAATTTGCTTCTTTAGCATCTACGCTACTTAACAGAGTGGAGTCAAACGACCTTTGTACAAAACTTGTCCACTAAGGAAGAACTTGCTAGCCATCCTGGCTATGTATCTCCGGTCTCCTGCCTAACACCCTTCAGGAAACTCCCTCTTTAAGAGATAATTCTTGATATCATAGTACCACGGCTCTCCGTCAAATTCTTCTTCTATCATCATACAGTAGGCCGATTTTTCAACTATGCCGATCCTTAGCGGTTCTATTTCTAACCTATCAGTTACTTGCAACATCGAGGCCAGTGTGGCTAGTGCGTCTGCAAATTGGTTATGAGATCTTGGCAGGTATTCAAATGACACCTCTTTGAAATTAAGCGTCAACTCTTCAAGATATTCATGATAGGGAATAAGTTTCGCATCCTTTGTTTTCCACTCCCCCTGCGTCTGTAAAATGATGAGCATGGAATCTCCTTAAACTTACAGCCTAGGTATTTCTATGGAGATGGCCAATCGTAGGCCTAGAATACACGCATCGTATTATGAGATATTGTTGGTGCAAGGGAAAGTCATCTTTGATGCAACGGGATAATGTTGACCATCAGGGGATATCAGTACTGCCCTAGTGCCAGCTCTTGACAGATTAACAGCACCGTCGAAATACATGACCCACTTATCCTCTGTCAGGTTCAGAACTTGATCTTCCACCTTCGTCTTTCCAGAAGACGTGCAACTTTAAAAATTCTCTGTCAGCATATTGGCTATGGCTCTTCCTTTTACCGATTTTTGTGGAGAACACTTGATGTCAAATTCGGATAACATCATTTGCCATTTTGCTAACTTCCCAATCAGAGCAGGTTTCTCCTGGAGATATTTACCAGCTGGATATGGTGATGTAGGGTATACTGTCTTAACCTGCGAAGTACCCATACCATTGCTACGCAAGCCCTTTCAATCGGTACGTATTTTGTTTCAGACGAGGTGAATTTCTTGCTTAAATAGTATATGGCTCTTTCCTTACCATCTACCAGGTTTTTCTAGGCGAGTAAGGCTCCCAAAGATTCCTACTGTATAGTCAAATACAAGGTCAAGGGGTGACCTGGGATGGGTGGCACAAGTACTGGTGGAGTGACTAGATAGGTCTTGATCTTCTAGAATGCATGGCTGCATTCTGTATCCCATGTAATTTTTGCGCCCTTCTTGAGTAGTCTGAAAATGGTTTAGCCACATTTGATAATTGATTGATGAACCAGGCAATATAGTTTAATCTCCCTAGAAGACTCCTTACTTCTTTCACTGTTGAGGGAGTTGCTAGGTCATGGATAGCCTGAATCTTCGAAAGGTCAATCTCAATATCCTTGTTACTAACCATGAATCCGAGAAGTTTCCCAGATTTTTCCCCAAACACACATTTGTTAGGGTTCAACCTCAACTTGTATTTGCGTAGTCTCTCAAATAGCTTTCTTAGCACCTGAATGTGATCATGTCCCTTCCTGGACTTGGCGATCATGTCATCGAAATACACCTCGATTTCCTTATGGACCATGTCATGGAATAGTGTGATCATAGCCTTCTAATAGGTGGCCCCAGCGTTCTTCAGTCCGAAGGGCATAACCTTATAGCAAAAGTTTCCTCAAGGCGTGGTGAATGTAGTTTTTGGTTTGTCCTCCTGCTTCATGAGGATCTGGTTATATCCAGAGAATCCATCCATGAATGAGAATAATTCATATCATGCGGTACTATCCACCAACACGTCAATGTGAGGAAGTGAGAAATCATCTTTCGGGCTTACTCTGTTCAAATCTTGTAATCCACGTAGATCCGAACTCTGTCATCCTTTTTCATGATGGGGACTATGTTTGCAATCTAATCTGAATACGTGACAGCCTCAATAAAGCCCACCCTGAGAAGTTTCATCACTTCTTCCTTAATCTTGTCTTCCAACTCGGCTTTCATCCGTCTGCTGCCTTGCCTGACAAGTTTAACACTAGGATCTGTGGGTAATGCATGTTCCACAATTTTGGGATCTAAACCCGGCATGTCAGCATATGACCACACAAAGACATCTTTATATTCCTTTAGTAATTCTGTAAACCTAAGCCTTTCATCTCGAGATAAATGTCCACCGATCTTGATTTCCTTGATATCTGTAGTGTCACCCAAGTTAATAACAACTGGTTCTTCTGAAGTGGGAGGCATTGACTCTTCGAAGGCACTCCATTCTCTACGGATAGATACATAACCTTCATCATCATCCTCCTCTTCAATGTTGTAGGAACAACCAACGTGGCAATCCGAATCGCATAACAACTTGGTATGTATGTTTGAGATGAAATGCCTGAAATGTCATGAGCATAGTTAGTCTATACTTCATGTAAAAATGCCATGTATGAGTGTGAAAAATCTTTTCAAAAGAGATTTTAAAATAAGTGCAGGCGTAAATGGAACTAGTCCTCATATCCTAGGACATCCTTGTTCCCCAGAAATCTTTTAGAAATTAGGAATCATATGGAAAATCAGGCCTCAAGCTTCTGTGTGGAAGACTAATATCATCATCGGGCTGATTTGTGGTTCCATATGTCCTTAACAAAATTTGTGCGAATTTATTGAATGCAAAATGGGCCACATTACAAGTTATGCTGTTTGGACCAACGGCCGGAGATCGAAAGGCGTTTTTCTACATTTATTTCAAACAACAAAACTAAAAGTGGAACGAAATGTGGGAAATTTAAATGCATATTTAAAGCAGGGAAGAGGTTTCTTTACTCAAAAGTAGTTGCTTCATCACCCAGCCACTCTATGATGACATTCACAAAGTTGTCTTCCAAGAAAGGGTTTGCCAAATCTAATTCTACGCTGGAATTATATCTTCTTCTGACAACCACCTAGAGTTCTTGCTGAAATATTCGTTCAAAAGGCTACTGAACATCTTAGATTTGCCCTTCCAAGCTGGAAAACCAATGAATGAATATTTATGGTTTTTCTGGCTTCCGTGGCATCCCTGGCTCTGGCCTCAGCCTTGGCTTGCTATCTTAGGGGCAGACTCACTCATGCGAGTTTTCTGATACCCCAAGCCCATCTTATGCTCGTTGGATTTCAACTGTAGAGGAGTACTCATTCCTTGACCATACTTGCCCAGACCCTCTCTTGGGTTGTATCCGTACGCCAGTAGCATCTTGGCTGGCAAAAGGTTGGCTTCAGAGATACATGGAGTTTTCAAACTTGCCCCCACGTGAGTGTGCACTGCCGCCACCAGCTCTAGGGAATGGTAGCTACCTTCTAGCTTAACTTCGGGTTCTATGTAGGGAATGGCGCTGCTCTGATATGCTTGGAGATCAACTTCTCCATGTACGGTAACCACCTTCCCATCCACTACGAATCGTACTTTCTGATGTAAGCTTGAAGGTACGGCTCCAGCCACATGAATCCAGGGTCTTCCCAACAAGAATCCGAATGCGCTAGGCAAATCCATCACTTCGAAGTTTATAGAGAATTTGGTTGGGCCGATCAGCACATCGAGCTCAATCTCACATACCACAGTCTTCTTCATTCCATCAAAAGCTCTCACGGCTGTTTTGGAGGTTTTAACCATCTCTTCTTTGATGCCCAAACCCCTCATTGTAACTAAAGGACAGATGTTAAAAGCGGATCCGTTGTCAATTAATACGTGCGCTATTCTTTTTCCATTGCATTGTGCTGTACTGTATAAAGCCTTGTTGTGCCGTCTCCCTTCCATGGGGAAGTCTTCATCGGAGAAGCTTAGTTGGTCTTTTAGAAGGATCGCCCCCACAAAATTCCCTAACTGTACATCATTAATAGTTTCAGGGACATGCACCTCATTTAGTATCTTTAGCAGCGAGTCTTTGTGTTTCTCTAGGTTGAACAACTATAACAGAGATATCTGGGCCGGCATCTTCGTTAATTGCTCTTTCACTTCAAACTCATTGGTTTTAATGATGGACATGAGTTTTTCTGCGTCTTCTTTTGAAACTTCTTTCTTTTCGGATTCGCCTTCCCTATGGGCGTAAAATCGTCCAGACCTCATTACAACATCTACTTCCTTCGTCCCATAGTCCCAGTGGACTGCCTTAGGGTGGTACTCTTCTACCGGATGGACTTTTAAAGTTACTATCGTCAGGCACGACGCCTTTGGTTCAGCTCTATTGTTTGCTTCATCTTTTGGTAATCGAATCCCAACAGGTTTAATCGGACAATCCTCTACCTGACTCAAGTTGTCAAGATCTTCTAGTTTGATCACCACAGTCGTAGCGGCTTCAATCATAGACACAGTGTCGCCAAAGTCTTTTGAGATAATTTCATTTTCAAGCTGACGATGCCCGTCATCATTACTTAGTTCTGCTGTCATTGTAAATTTCAGGTACTCTCTCATTCCCTTGAATAGTTCAACTGAGTTTTGCCGCTGAGCCTTTAATCTCTTCATCTTGACATATTGCTCTGCGTTAAGCTTGGAATCTATCATCTGGTCAAGCGACGATTCAAGTTCCTTCGTAAAAGGCTTTTCTACATCCTTCGGGATCTCTGGTTGGACGGGATCATCCATACCTCCCAATCCGTCTGGCATGATATCTTCCATTCTTTGATAGAAACTAGGAGGAGCAGAATATTTCACCTTAAAGTTGTATCCCCCAAAATCTTCACCTAGATTGTCTATGACTTCGCCCCTTTCTAGTGCTTTAGCCATAAATCTGCGATCTGCCAGACTTCGCCTGCTAGGTTCTAGTTCGTCCTTGTCAAGTTCTTCTTCTGGTTTGATAATCAGCTCAAGATCACCTACCAGACTTTCGTACGGGATATTCCACATGTTTTCCTATTCAGTTTTAATCACAAACTGGATCCCTTGCAAGCTTACAGAGGCCTCGACTCCATTGAATCTTTCATCGGTAACACTCGATATTATCCCTAAGCTCATCATCTTGGCGATAAACAACTTCTTCATGTCAGCAGAAACTTCCCCCTTCTTTTGGCTATAATGAAGCGATTGCCAAAATGTTGGTTAGCTTAGGTATATCCACCTTCAGTTCAAGATAGTTTTCTTCTTCATAAGTGAATATTGCCCCTACTGTTTGGTGATCAGGGAGCAGGTTTTCTTGTACGTTCGGAGCCATATCATCAAACTTCAAAATCTGATTGTCGATCAAAGCTTGCACTTTTAGCTTAAAGATATAGCAATTATCTACGTTGTGTCCTCTTTCAGCCATGTGGTGGACACAGGTCTGGCTCTCATCAAAGTCAGGATATTTAACAGGATTTGCCCTAGGAGGTTCCTTTGCCACCAAGTGTTGTTCGAGTAGCATCGAGAGCAGTCTGGATAAAGGCCTCGGGAGCTGAGAGAACTGCTTTTGGGAGTGCCTCTTCCTAGGCTCTTGCCCTTTTGGCATTGACCAGGATGATCCACCCTTGGTTTGATTAGAGTTATTAAACACCTTGGGCTTGTGGGGTTTGGTATGAAGGCTATGTCAAGCCTAGTCCCTCTCTCCTTTTTCAGGGGGTATTGCTTTCTTGTGGAAGTTTCATGCGGCATTCTTTCTCTTAAGGCCCACTCAAGTCTCTCGACCACCTTTATCAGATGAGTAAAGGTTTGACATCTTGAGGTGTTCAATCTGTCAAAGTATTCGTAGGAAAGTGCTTTTAAGAACAAGTCAATCAGCTCTTCTTCTGGGATTGACAGTTTTACTTGGGTTGCCAAAACTCGCCACATCTAGGCGTATGTTCTGATTGTTTCACCCCTCACTTTTAGAGTTCGAAGTAGATCTTCCCTTGTCGGGGCCGTAGCTGTATTAAACTTATATTGCCTTAGGAAGTCTTCTGTAAGATCTTCCCACCCATCATAGTCATCCAGGTCTAACTCGATGAACCAAGCCAAGGCAGCGCCAGCCAAACTCTCTTGGAACAACATTCTTCGATTTTGGCTATTCTTTTAGCCTTTGCTTCAGTTTTCACGATCTGCTTCCCTTTTTCCTCCTTCTCGAGGTTGATGACAACAGGGGGTGTCTTTGGTTGTGACTGGACGTTCGGCCTTCGGATGTCTTCCTCGACACGTTGGGCATTTTCTGTCGTTTCTTTGTCAGCCATATCGGGTGCGAAGGATGGACCTGAGTTGTTCTGGTTAGGAGCCACTGTCTATCTGGCTTGGGAGGCTTCCAGCATTGCTTTAATATTAGCCATCATAGTCGCCATAGCAGTCATCTGCGTTTCCAGCATGCCTACTCGTGGGGTCAACTCCTGTTGTTCCATTCTTGTCTTAAGTCGAGTACGAAAATAATGCTTTGGTAGTTTCATGATTAGACTGCACATGTTTATTTAAAAATAACAAGTGAGTGTTTCTTCAGGATTGACAAAAGAAAGTACTTGATTCTTCTAATTGCATGTTTTCTATTGATGAATGAGAAAAATGACTACCTTATGAGCCTTAGTCTCACGTGGGCAGTTCTTTTAATTATTCTCCAAAAGAATTCATGAAATTAAAAGAAATGTAATCTTTGACGATAGTTTTTATGCATTTATAAAGCATGTTTACGCTCATGCATATGTGTCCAAAGTAATATTCAATACAAATGAGTATGTTGAAAAGGCATCGTAATGTTTGCTCATTTTACACTTGACAGAATAGTCCATTCAAGTCTAGGGCGCTTGATGTCTAAGGTATCCTCATCGTCCCAGTAGAGATCAATTCCTTCAGTCTGGGATTCTTCGTCTCCTGAGTAGGACGGCGATCCCATGTCTTCGGGTATATACGGCTCTATCCCAAGCATGTACGATATGATATATTCAGGTACTTAAGGCTCGACAAAGCTGGGTCTGGCCGCCTCAAAGTGTTAAATGTATTCTGTGGTAGCCTTGTGAATGTTCTCCCTGCGACTCATATTTTCTAGCCATCTTATATCTTCAGCCTGAGAGTTTTTCAAAGAGCATATAATAAATTCTACCTTAGCTTCAAACTATTTCTTCTTTTCTCCTGTGAGGGTTTCCTTTGGCATGTCAAACGAGAACATACCTGGTCGCGGTGGTGAAGGGATCTCCTGTAACGCCCCAAACTGTCGGATAACCCTCCTCGGATAATACGCAGTAGCTCCTGTTAATCCTAACAAAGGGACTGGGTCTTCGTCGTTACATGCAAGCCTGACTTTACCCAGTGTTGGCAATCTAAGCCGCCATCGGAGCTGTTCTGGTTTTAGGGTTCCAAGGAACTTCTTCTATTCTATGAAGTTGAACTTAGAAATACGTGTATGGATTTTGACAAAGGTATTAAGAGGATGGGCATCGGAGCTAATCTTAGTGAAACCCTTGCAGATATGGAATTGTCTGATATGAGACGTGAAGCACAAATACAGAAGATCACTTGAGGCTATAAAGATTCCCTTCTTGTTTTTCTTGAAGCGGTTTAGGTAAAGGAAGGTTTCAGCAAGGATAATGTTCGAGTAATCCCACCCACAACAAACTTGTTTGACCACTACAGCCATAATATGGTCAAAAGTAATAGACGAGATCGAAAATAGCACAAAGCTAAAGAAAGCCAAGACAAAGGCTCTACCAAATTTAGTTCCCTTAGCGGCATGGAGGTTAGGAAATCTATTTAGAAAGGAAATATAGGGAAATTCGCCCAGAATTACTTTTGGCATCTACTTTGACTTCGTTGAGGCTTGTATCAAGGAATTCAGCTAGTTGACTCAAGGGTTCAAATATAGGAGGTTGAACTAGTAAGTGAGTAAACTCTACTCCAATGGCGGCGCTATACTCTTCAAGAGTAGGGGTAACTTACAGCCCTTCCATGCAGAATGTAGCGGTGGTAGGATCCCAATAGAGTGCCATGGCTTGAATAAAGGCAGGTGGACACTCAATCTTCAGCAGCTCCGATAAATACCCTAGTCTTGATTTGGCGTATTTCTGACTGGCTTCGCCCATGCTATCCCACCATGATAGGAGCTCGGTCCGGGGGACTTTGAACACTTGAATATCATTCTTTCCCATCAAGTCTAAAATATGCAAATGATTTTGAAAGTCAATCGTCAAAAATTACTTTAAACAAGTGACTATGCAAATGCCATGGAATATGCATGGGCTGACTTAATTGCATAGTTCAATTGGAGAAAAAGAAATTAGAGCCTTTTTCAGGTGTGGAAGACCCGACTTAAAGTCTAATTTGAATTTCAGGCAAGTGAATTATGCAATTTAGTCAGGTTCACTCTAGTTGACTAAAGGAAATAACAAAGTCACATTCCATTGGTCAATACATCAAATGGGAGTAGAGCAGAGTGAATCCCTTATTACAATCATGACGCCTAATGAAAGAAAGGTAAAGAGAGACTTTGCAAATAAGAAAGCCATAAATGGCCCATGGAATGTGAGGATCTAACCCACCCCTTCCCAAAGGTTTAGTCTTCCTCAAAATGGTAGTCAGTTAGGAACCCTCCCCTAGTTGAGTGTAAGGGGTTGTCTTCAATGGATTGATTGAGGCGTCTCTGCTCCTCTGGCCATTCTCTAGTCCATGGTATAATGACTTTAGGAGTCTTCTCACGTCTCGTCTTTTTTATTAGGATGTGCTTCGGTTTTGTCTTGATCGCAGGGCGTCTCCTCTTTCCCCAAAGGGTGATCATGGGTATATCTTCATTATCCTGTCGTTCAGCCTTTCGACGAGCATATGCGTTCCTAGCTAAGCGGTTGCGATGATGTCTCTTCATCTCCAAGTAATTCTTGAACATTTCGTCTGCTTGTCGCTTGAACCTGATGTTATCGACATAGTAGCGAGTTTGGCAATCTTCAGCGTATCCCAACTTGCGTCCGGTTAGCTCTCGGCCATGGACAAATCTGGTAAAGTGCAACCTCGTGTTCGGTCCGGGGCGAGTGACTTCCCTCAAGTATTCAAAGGTTACCAACTCTGTCGAACTTCTAGGAAACAGCGACATCCTACCCCTTATCATCGTTATTTCAATTAGTCACTTGAGTGATTTCATGGTGTATACGATGCACATGGATGTATATGATGCGTGAATTATACTATGAAATAGGGAATAGTGAAGTACATTGAAAGTAAATGCCTTACCAACCAAACTCGAGGAATGTCAAATGTTCCCTTGTAATGATGAGTGATTTTGGGTATACCAACCTTCCATAGACATGCGCATGAGACAAGTGGGTATACTCTAGAAATCGAAAATTAGGTGAGGAACCTATGGTTGAGGCTCCCACGATCTAAATGAGGCAGATTCCTCCCCAAGGGTACCTGCCCAAGAGGGTTAGATATCGCCAATTTAGATTGTGAGCGGGAACGAACACGAAAGTCTCAAGTGCCATCAAACACGAGATCCTTCGTATCCTTTCCCTATCTAAGGTAACCTAGAGGTGGTCGCAGTCGGGATTTGACCGCCAGTGTGTGCGAAGTGTCATGATCATCACAATGCAAGTCATGCACAGCAGTTTGTATCAAACACTGCTTCAATATGTGCGTAAGATAAACATACATTCCCAACTCCAACCTGCATAAAAAATGTTAACAATCACTCTACCCCTTATTTCTCCAATCTACAAAAACATCTAACACAACGGTTAGCGTACGTACTTCACCTTCGAGAGCATCTGCAGAAAACAAGGTTAGATAAACCAATCAATTTTTTAATCGGCTCAAGTTCTCTAAAATTCCTAACCAGAGATTCTGGGTTCGGAATAGTCCCCAGTGGAATCGCCAGTCTGTCGCGACCCTCTCGAGCGCTGCCCGAGGGGGCTAATGGGCCGCCCAATGTAGTATGATCGGACGCGGGCCTCTCCCAAGGTCCATTACCCAAATCGCAACGGCTGGATATACGTGGTTGACCTTCGATGCGGTCTGGTGACATGTGATATGTGTACATGCCAAGGAGTCGCCACCAATCGTTTCGTGGAGGGTGCGATTGGAAACCCTATCGAATAGTTGGGAGCGTCCTATTCGATTCTGTGAAAACCAGAGAAGTGGGATCGAGACTTTGTTACGCCAACTGTCAGAGTTGACGCCCTTTCAGCACCTAAGTTGAATGATTTATCTAATCCTAAGATTCATGCAGATGAGTGGAGACAGATCCTAAATCTAAGAATTCATACAGACAAGAACGACTACCCTATCACTCACAATCAGTAGAAATAAATACGCAAATCAAGAATCCAGAACATGCGGATAAACCACATGAAAGAAGCATGGCATCCCTAGTGAGGCCTTATTAGCCTAGAGAAATATCAATCAAGGCTTATGAGTGATTTTGATATGACTAGCCCATGATGGGCATAATCGTAATTTTGAGAAATTTGGGGACAATTTGCCTTTGAGGGGTAAAATCGTCATTTCAGATGAAGTGTGCAGTCAAAAGATGGTGGAAATAGGATTGGCAATCAAACCAATCAATTTCCTATTTTTCGGGAATTTTCAGAATTTTTCTGGAATTTAAAAGGGATTTTACCATTGGATGGGTAAAATCGTCATTTCGAGCGAAGACGAGAATTTGAAATCTCAAATATTAGGATTGGTCGAGCACCTGACCCAAACCCTAATTTTAAGCAATTTTCAAGACTTGATTGGAATATGGACAACGATTTACCCTTTGATGGGTAAAATCGTCATTTTGAAGAAAAGACAGAACTCGAGAACCTAAGCAGAAGGATCAGTCACCTAACTGACCCTAATCCTTATCTTAGCATCCTCGACCCATCTTGTATACGAGGCTGAGGCAACTTACCCCTAACGGGTGAAGTCATCAATTCTCGAAAGAACGGATGAGAAACCCCAAAAATAGGATTGACCAGTTGTCTGTGGTCAATCCTCAATTTTTAGGGGATTTCTAGAGTGTCTAGGATTTTTCCATAATTTTTATATATTTTTTTTGGATTTTCTAGAATTTTCTAGCATTTTTTTTAGGATTTTCTAGAATTTTTTTTTTACTTTTTTATTGATTTTTAAATCATTTTCTGATATTTTATTTTAAAAAATATGATTCGGACCGGGTCGACCCGACCCATTCGGGTCGAAACCCGGCCCAGACCCGGACACGCGCGACCCGGCCACCAAAACGACGCCGTCCCGCCCTTTTTTTATTTTTCTATTTTTCGGATTTAATCCGACGGTTCCTATTGAACCACGTGGTTATTCCACGGCCACTGGATCTATTAACCGAAACTAACGGCTCAGACCAAAAGCCAACTATTCCCTAACCGTTAGATCTGATTACCTAACCCTACGGCCGCGATTAAAACCCAAGACTCGATCTGGACTGTCCACCTTCATTAACCTAAACGACGCCGCTCGACCCTTTACCTAAACGGCACCGTTTCAACTGGTTTTGATTTTCTGATTTTAAAACTATTTTCGGATAATCCTAATTACTAATCGAACGGCCACCAAAATTTAGACTTAATTTATCTGAGCCGTCCGATTCATTTATTCGAATAACAGACCCTAACGGCCATGCTGGCTAGACAACCACGTGGACCAATGACAGACTGCCACCTAGGAACGCTGACTCGTTGACCCGCCATGGCAGCTTCGTCTTCAACCTCTCGACCCCGACGAAATGAATGGCTGAGAATTCTCCGGCACCAATGAACAGCCTAGAGCCAATCGACTCATAATGACCTCTAGTTTAATATATCTAAGAATCGCAGCATTTCATCTACAAAATCACAATCATCATGCAAGATACCGAGTACGGCCATGGAAGTTCGATCACACGCTTCATGGCATTTCAAAGCACTTCCTTCACATAGGAGCACCACAGGGCGTTCAGGAGACTTACCTCGAGCTCTGATTGAGCTCGCTATGGCTAGAATAGCCTGGCCATTGATCGACCAGACCGAGCTAGTTTGGGAGTTCGACTCAGGGTTTTCTGGCAAAATCGATACAAAAACGAGATACAGTAGTGGTTAGTGATATCCAAGGAACAAAACGCATACACTATTTGCAAGAAAAAACGTAAAACGGATGAGCCGCCATTGATGCACAGTGAAGAACTCAGAACTGCGTCTCACCTATTTTTGCGATTTCGCGTGGCGCGGCCGGTGGCGATCGCGGCCGGTGGCGATCGCTTCCTGGCGTTCCAAGCGAACTTCCGACGGTCTTCTTTGGCTTCGGTTTGGCCGGAGACGGCCTAACCAGCGCCTTGCAGTCGAGCTCAAGTTCTCGACGACGGGGGTCGGAGAACGAGTTCTCTCTCGCGTTTTCTCTCTCTCTTTCGATTATGTTAAACTCCCTTAACCGAATGAACTCTCCTCCTTCTAGAATGCCTCTAAAGACTATATATCCCTCTCCCAATTTTTGGCGCCAAATGGGGGGGAGGGGGGAAACTGACTCAAAATGGCACGTGCTTGCGCGTGCCATTTGGTCCAAATTGCGCCGGAGACGATGGGCAACTCCGTTAGGTCGAAATGGCCACCGGCGTGTGCAAACAGACGTTCGATTTGGGCTACTCTGTGAAGTTTGACTTTCACGGCTGCCGGGACGTTGACTGATCGATTTCTTCCTCCTCCGGCGGCCGTTGGTCGCGATTCTTGTGTCAATTGATGGGGAATGGCCTGAAGACCTAAATGCCCACCAATGCGTTTTCAATTGTAGTCGATTGGTCGATCAATTTCCCCATTAAAATTTGAGCTTCTACTATTCATCTGCACGGGAGTCCAAGGAAGAAGATGGTACTGTAGCGAACCGGTTCGACCTGTCTAATCGGGCGGTCTGATCTGTTCGAATCGGTTTCGATTTGAAATTTTCAAAATTAACCCAAATCGGTGGGGAATTTTTGCAACTAAACCTCATAATTGAACTTAGGACATTAATTTTATCCAAAAATGTGATTTTACGCAAAAGTTCATGTCAATTTCTATAAAATCCCCAAATTTATCCTTAATTGTAATTTGGTAAATTATGAAATTGAAGGCTCAAATGATCAAATTGGACAAAACCACCTTGGCCAATTGATTCAAAATGATGAAAAGCATTGGGCAGTGACTTCAATGATAGTCCCCGAATTGAAAGTAATTTCAAATATGCCCCAAATTCAAGGACTAAAATGCAATTATGCAATTTTGCCCAATTCATGCAATTGAGAAATTTGTACAAATAATTGGGATAAATTGCAATAAGGGACAATTATATTGAATGTCAAGATCCTAGAAAATGCTAAAATTGTAAATTAAAAGACTCAATTGACATTTTTTTACCCAATTCAATCATATGTGTAACAGAGGAACACTTAAAATTGAATTTGATTTTAGACATTTCATGAGGTCAAAAAGACAAAGGATCTAAAATAAAAATATTGACTATTTTTTTCATATTTTTGTGACCTCGAATGATATTTTTCTTGAATTTTCGAGTATTTTTCTATTTTCTAAAAATACAAAAAAAATGCGAACAATATGAAAAATTATTTTTTTTGTCAAAAATGGTTCCTTAGGCTTGGCTAAGGCCACCAAAGTTGATTTTGTAATTTTTTGACTTTTTATGAATTTTTTTATGAATTTTCTAAGAATAAGCTAAAAAAATGCTGATCCAAAATTAGGTGTCAACAATCTTCAAGAGGACAAAAACTGCAACCGCCGACCTGGTTTGGAACCGTGGATCTTTGAGAATCGTTGAGGCGTCGTTTGGCTTGGAAATTTTGGCGAGTCATCCTAGAACTTAGGCCTAAGTGGTATTTAGCATGTGGACAATTTTGGTGTGATTTAGAAGTAGTTTATTAGCTAAACTTTAGATTGGTTCTCACTTGGACAGAATCCATCCGCTGGAGCTTCAGCCAAACTCGTGGACGTCGTGCGGCCATTTGGTCAGTTTTCTATGTCAAAATCCTTGGTAAACCTCTTAGGACATTGCTTGACATGCTAGGGTAGCTTGTGGTTGAAATTGAAAGCGAATTAAATGAGTTTGATGGTTGGAATTTTGTGAAACTCCTAGGAATCCAAATCTGCCCTGTTCTGTCCAACCTTAACCCGTGACCATGTTGCTGTTCTTAAGGAGGTTTGCTTGCTTGGATAGCACGGCAAGCTATTCCTAAACCTTTGCTAGGGAGTTAGGGTACTAAAGGACGACCTTGTTTGAGAAATTAATATTTTATGGACCGGTTTAGGCTAGGAGCTCTAAACCGAATCTTCTTTTGTTGAGATGAATTGTGCTTGAGGCCTTTTTCTTTTGAAATCGATGAAAATGAGTTTAATTGACAAGCCTCAAATCTGGTCTTGGGAAATGTTGGACCTTGAGTAGACCGTGAGAAAATTTTGGTGCGAATTGAATGCTTGAGTGGCTTAGATAGTTAAATCGAGTCTTTAGGTACTTGTGAGACTAGGGGCTCAAAGCTGAGTGGTATATATCATGCCTTAAGTTGAAAGAGTGATAAATTGACCTTCGTGTGCTAAGCTAATGATGGCGTGTGTTAATGCGAGTCATGCCTGTCTTAAAAGGATTTTCGTTTGCATGAACTTGATTTATATGACTTATGTGACCACCAGCGTGATTTGAGGCTATGGCATTTGAATTGAGGCCGTGAGTTGATTTGTATTTGCATGGTCTTGTTGATAAATGAAAGAAAATTTGAGGCCAATCTAGTTGGGTGTTTGATCCCAACTTTTAATGACGGGTATTTGATCCTGTGTTTGGGTGTCAACATGAAGACTCTCGCGTCCAGACCTAGAGCTGATTCGGTCATTACAGTGACTCTCGTTACTCCAACACCACGAGATGATTCGGTCGACTGTAAGACTCTCTAGCCGAAGTGACCTCGTCTGGCCAAATGGGATCAAGTCCCTAAGCTCATAAACTTTGGGATCAAACTGACTGCTTCGAGGGAGTTCAGGTATCGGGCATCACATGTTATACCGAATCATCTCACAGGATTGGCCATGGCGAGAGTCTCATAGTTGACTGAATCATCTCGACGGCGATGGGGAACGAGAGTCACTATAAGGACCGAATCATCTCGTCGTAATAGAGTGAAAAGATAAATTGTTTTCTATGGCTAATTGATTTCCTGGTAAGGAATGTTATGAGAATAAGGGAATTCTTCTTGAGGCCCAAGGCGCTTTGGCGCGGGAGGGTAACGTCTTGTTACCATTGATTGAAAGTCAAGTTTTATAAGGAAAGGAAATGGAACTGAATGTCAGATTTCTAGAGGAAACTAGAATTGAACGATGGTTTTGGAATAAGAACTGTCTTCCCTGAGGTTGTTTAACTGAAAACCCTGCCTAAGTACGAAGCCAAGCGTTTATCATGATTTTGACGGCAAAAGTACACTTTTAGTGCCAAAAGTTGTGTACGGAGATCACTTTGGTGACAAAAGTTTCAATCGGATCACTTTAGTGTCAAAAGTTATAAAAACGGATCACTTTGGTGCCTCCGGCCAAAAATCCCGGCCAAAATTGCCACATGGCATTTATAATTATTTTTTAAATTTTAATTGGTATTTTTTAAAGAAAAAGAAGTCCACGTGGGCTTCAAAATTCATAAAATAAAATATAAAAAATAAAAAATTAACAGATTTTTTTTTAAAAATAGATACTTTATTTAAAAATTACTAAAATAAACTTAGAAATTTTTTTTAAAAAAAATCGGCGAGGGGTCGCCAGCCCCTGGCCGTGGGTCGGCGTCCCCTGCCGGCCATGCCCGCACCCTCGCCGGCCATTGCCGGCGATGGGGGGCGGCGGCGGCGGCGCCGAGGGTTCCAGAAACCCTCGCCGCCGCTATCTTTTTTATTTTATTATTTTTTTGTTTTTTTAAAAATTTTCAGTTTATTTATTAAATTATGTTAAATAAAAAATTCAAATTTTAAAAAAATAATGCCACCTGGACAACCGGTGAGCCACGTCAGCCGAAAATATTAATAAAAAATGCCTCATCAGATTTCCGGCGGAGCAAATCGGAGTTGGCACCAAACTGATCATTTTGTTTTATAACTTTTGGCACTAAAGTGATCCGATTGAAACTCTTGGCACCAAAGTGATCCCCGTACATAAGTTTTGGCACTAAAAGTGTACTTTTGGCTTATTTTGACTATCAAGTCATTTGAAAAAAGGATTGGAATGCCACTTTTGGTCAAAATTGTGCCTTGTTTTGTGAATCATCGTGCTTTTGCATAACAATCTTACTTTTACCATGCCAAAATCTTTTCATTCGAAAACACCTGTTTTCAAAAGTGGCTGGAGGTACTAGCGACCTAGTTTAGGGTTAGGTCTAGTTTACTGATATTTATATCTCACCCCGTCGTAGGACAATATTTTTTCAGGTCCCTAAAAACGAAGTTTCGGGGATGTCGAAGACGATTAGCCGAAGAAGCACTTGATGTATTGTAGACATGTGACCTTGTATGATCTTCCATTTGTAAACCGAAACCGCTTTGAATATGTGATTAAATGTTTCTGATGCATCGTTCTAAAGCCCTCTTTTATTTATTAAGTGTAGGGTTATTTTTCTCGCTTTCGCTTGCATGCTTGCAATTAGGTCCTTGACATTTGGCCTATGGATCCTGGACGATTATTGAAGTTAATGGCGTTTGAGGAATGTTAGCGTGCCGCCGGGCTCGGGGCGTGACATCCCGTTTGGTTGGTATCTGAGCAAGGTCAACTCGATCCAATCTGGTCGAGACATGGAGTGATAAGGAGTAAGGACTTTAGAATGATTAGATAGTGAGACTTTAGGTGGTTATAAGGCACGATTTGCATGGAATTTGTAATGGCGCATGTGAATGGCATGATTAAAAGTTTCGTACTTGGCAGGGGGTGTCTTTCAAAGAATTGATGCATGTGTTTGGCCTGTTTGGCGAGATTGTGTGCTTGGCACTAAATGCTATTTTGACTAGTGTCCTCTGGAATTGAATTAGTCGATTCAGTTATGGCCAAGTTGCAGATGTGTCTGAACTTAGAGAACGAATTGGCATTCCTCTGAATTAGTACCTTGAGTGTTTTATTGATGTAGCCTAGTTGAGGCTTGCCTAATAGTGGCGATTGGTTAGGAATTGCATGAGACCCCTGAATGAAGGGTTGCTTAATTGAGATTACTGTGTTGTTAAGCGGCTTAAGGTTACCAGACCTGAGTAATGACGTAGGTATTTAATCCCTAGTGGGATTGTGGTGATTTGAAAACCATGAGAACCTAGTAAGTGTGGGTTAACAGAGTAAATGCATTAAAGAAGCGCTGGACCTGAGTCGCTGAGACGACTAGTGTTGTTACTACCGAAGTAAGTGTTAGAAGTCTTGAAAAAGATGACAAATGAGGAAATGGAAGTAACCAGATGAATAACCGGTGAAAGGATTTTGAGGTTAGAACTGACTGAGTTCCATGGAAAAGGCGACCCTGAAATTGTTCGTCTTCTGATTGAAGGTCAGATGACAAGCCTTAGAGGTTTGTGGGTATCCTGAAGAAGGAGAGTTACCCTAGCTATTATTGGTCTTAAGACATTGTCAAGGATCGGAAAGTAATAAGGAGACGGATATGTTAGTCTCTTGGACCTGGCTTAATCTAAAAGATTGACTGAGATAGAATTGAGATCGTTAGAAATGGATTTATAAGTTATTGTTCCTTAAAGGAAAGGGCGTTAGTCCCTTTGAGATGATTGAACCATAAGATGGTTGCTAGTAAAAGGGAAAATGAGTAGACTTGATAGTCTTGGCTATACGTGGTCCTCAAGTATAGCTGAAGTGGAATGATAGGTTGAACAAAGGAGATTGTTTTGGACCATAACAGCAGAGGACTCAATTGATTGAACTGACCTTCTTAAGTGTAAATTAGTAGGAGGCTGAGGAGGAACCTTGATCATTGGAGCCTCATCACTTGAAGGGATTGAGCTGTTAACAAAAAATATCAAATGTCGTGGTATTTTAACTATGAAGCAAAAGTGTCCCCATGAGCACAAACTCTAAGTCTAGTGCCATAAAGCATGAGAGACGATATGGGTTCGAAGCAAGAAGATGTTGCTAAAGTGTATGATTCCTTCTTGGGGTAAGAAACCCTAAGTATGGAAGGAAGAAGGGATTCTAATTGTTTAGAGAACTAAGATGGAGCGTCTGAGTTGGAAAGGGAGGCGCAGACCTCAAAAGACCCCCAGGACAGAATTCTATGAGAACCATCTTGGAACGACATCGAATCTCAAGATAAAGTAGACGTTTAGCTGACGGGTGAAATTAAAGGAAAGTCGCATTGGTGGATCATGAATCATGTAGTTAGACGTTAGTGCTTCCTGGGGAAAGATTGACAAAAATGAACAAAATGATGTATGGCCTAATAGGAGATCTAAGGAAACATGAAGCCAAACTGTGAGACTCTCACGTGGATGATGCAAAGAACAATTGAGGTAGTTAGTCATTTGGCAATATGGAAGAAGATAAGGCCTGATCGAATGTCAAGGGATTAAATAGACTGACTCGTTATTGCCCCCGTGGATGATATTTGGACTTACTTGAGAAATTATGAGAAGCACAAATGGAAGTTAAGAATTGTCCTGCATATCTTAAGGAGAACGCTCGCTATGTGCTGGGTACAAGGAGCGTAAGTTTTTGATGTGGATAAACGTTATGACGCGGTCATGAAGTTCTGAGGAATGGAACCTTAAGAAACCCTTGAGGATTAGAACGAGCAATGAGTGGGCTAAAGTGTCGCGACCCGTCCGGAAGCGGACGCAGCTAATGGATTACCGATCGCGGGCCTTTTCCCCAGCACCGGAGTACGGATCGTCGGCTTTGGATCGACGCGGGCCCTCCCAAGCCCATACCAAATCGCGGCGGGAGTATTTTTCTGAGGGATTCGACGATAAGAGTCGATCGCTTTCGACCTTTAGTGTGGTCGTGGTGGCATGTGCAACTTGTGCATGCATTTGGAGTCGCCACCGGTCTTTCTTGGAGGGTAGACCGGAAACCTTACTGACCGATTGGGAGAGGTCGATCAGTTCTGCGAAACCAGAGATTCTGGGTTCGATCCCCAGCGGAGTCGCCAGCTGTCGCGACCCGTCCAGAAGCGGACGCAGCTAATGGATTACCGATCGCGGGCCTTTTCCCCAGCACTGGAGTGCGGATCGTCGGCTTTGGATCGACGCGGGCCCTCCCAAGCCCATACCAAATCGCGGCGGGAGTATTTTTCTGAGGGATTCGACGATAAGAGTCGATCGCTTTCGACCTTCAGTGTGGTCGTGGTGGCATGTGCAACTTGTGCATGCATTTGGAGTCGCCACCGGTCTTTCTTGGAGGGTAGACCGGAAACCTTACTGACCGATTGGGAGAGGTCGATCAGTTCTGCGGAACCAGAGATTTTGGGTTCGGGGACTTGGTTACGTCGGTGTCATTACCAACGCCCTTTCGGTACCTAACGCGAGTGATTTTCCTATTCAAGATTTCATGCAGATGAGTGGGGTACGAGTCCTAAATCTAGGAGTTCATGCAGATAGGAATGACTATCCTAGCAATCACAATCAATGATAAAGTGCACAAATCAATGAATTCAAATGTACAAATAAATCACATGGCATTCCTAATAAGGCCATATTGGTCTAGAGAAGCATCAAGCAGGCTTAGGAATGATTTAGACATGATTTTGCCCATCAGGGGCAAAATCGTAATTTTGAGACAAATGAGACAATTTGCCCAAAAAGGACAAAATCATCATTTCGGAATGAATCCGGAGTCAAAAACAGGTTTGGTCACTCAATTGACCCATTTCCTATTTTTTGGCAATTTTCGTGATTTTCGGGAATTTTAGAAACCGATTTACCATTCGAAGGGTAAAATCGTCATTTTCTAAAAATGGAAATGAAATGTGGAAATCTTAGACATAAGGTTTAGCCACCCATCTGGCCCATCACCAAATTCTAAGCAATTTCCACAATTCATCAGAATATCAAAGACGATTTACCCTTTGAGGGGTGAAATCGCCATTTTGGATTAAATGGGAGAAAATCCCAAAAATGAAAACAAATCGATTTTTTTGGTGTTTTCAGCCTTGGAAAATTTTTAGAATTTGTTTGGAATTTTCTGCAATTTTTCTCAATTTTTTTGAATTTTTCTTTAGTTTTTCATTTTTTTAGCATTTTCTGATCGATTTTTTTTTTTTATTATTTTTTTAATATTTTCGAAATTTTTTTTTTAATAAAAAGCATGTCTTTGACAATAGATAACACTCAACCAGATAAATAAGCTAACCACTAGACTGAAACAAATACATGCAAATCAAGTCTATAAAGGCAATATTTTAGAAAAATAATTCTGATATACGGATCGGGTACGTAAAACATACCGGATTGGACACCGGCCTTCAATCGCCCAGCCCCAGCCTGCGACCATCTCCATGCCCGTTACTGTTCCGACACTGTTCCGACACGGCTCGGACACGGCTTCGACACGGCTTCGACACGGCTCGGACACGGCTCGGACACGGCTTCGACACGGCTCGAACACGGCTCGGACACGGCTTCGACACGGCTCGGACACGGCTTCGACACGCCGACACGCTCCGACACGCCGACACGCTCCGACACGCTCCGACACGCCGACACGCTCCGACACACTCCGACACGCTCCGACACGCCCGGACACGCCGACACGCCCGGACACGTTCCGACGACGGGACGGTGACCCGAGGCCGTTTCTGAGCTCCACCAGCGGCGCGTAGGCTTCACAAGCTCTGAGGAAGGAGGTAGGACTCCGGATTAGTCGCCGGAGGCGATAGCGCGCTTTGGCGATGACGGATTTGGCCCGATCCGAAACAAACCCGAACCAAACTCCGAAACGGGTGGAGGCCGCGGGTCTTGGAGTGTTCACGCCGGCTTTGAGGAACGACGGCTAGCGACGACGGCGGAAGGTGGGGATTCCATTTTAGTCGTCCACGAAGAAGAAGAAAAGAAAAGGAAGAAGAAGCTACGGGGGAGGAAGGAGAAGAAGAAGAGGAAGAAGGAAAAGAAAAAGAAGGAGGAGGAAGGAAGAAGAGGAGGCGACGGATGATGAGGGGGATGGGGGAAGAGTAAAATAATAATAAAAATATAATAATAATAAAATAATATAATAATATAATAATATAATACTAAAAAGTAGAAATAATAATAAAATAATCAAAAGCGAAGACAAAATGATTAGTCTCCTTTTCCTTTTAAATGATTATGTTTTCACTCCTTTTTCTTTTAATCATTATTAATATTTTTGCCAAATTCAATTTTATGGTGATCAGAGAACACCTAAAATCGAACCTGAATTTTACTATTTTATGAGGTCCTAAAGTAAAGAAAATTAAAAATAAAAATACCGACTATTTGTATATATTTTTGTGACCTCGAATACTACTTTTTTTTATTTTCTTTTTTTTTTATATTTTTCGAAAATAATAATAATAAAAAATATGAAAAATATGAAAAAATATTTTTTTATCGAAAAAGGTCCCTTTAGCTTGGCCAAAGCTACCAAAGTTGATTTTGTAATTTTTTTAGCTTTTTATGGATTTTCTATGAATTTTCGAAAAATAAAGGAAAAAAAAAAGAAAAAGAAAAGAAAAAGAAAAAAAATTGATCAAAATTTAGGTGTCAACATAAAGTCGATATGAGTTACTGAAGTTTGAAACTTCTTGGATTGACGGATTGTCATAGACGATTCATGGGGAGGTTCCCCATGAAAATATTTCTGGTGACAAGATCGTCTGAGGACGAAATGCCACGTGAATGAATGGTTAAGTGTGAAAGGAATTTTGGGGATTAAGTATGGAATCATAACTACATCAATATAAGTGATTCCATCTAGACATGAAAAGCCGTGTGAATTGCAGCGACATGATGCGAAAGGAATTAGAATGTATACCCGTGCAAGGTGGAAGACTTGTTGCCTATATGCTGTTATGAAACGACCTAAAAGGATAAGTAACCTAAGGTATGACTTGGAATCGTCGGTTGCAGCCTTCACATGGGAAATGAGGAACGTCATTTTGAGATAGGGAGGATTTCGAAGTCGTACGGACAGCCGGAACTTGAAATATTAGTCTTTCGAAAAGGATTAGACGAAGAGCAACGTATATGAATGACGTTGCTTAAGGATATGGAAATGTGGTTGCGTAAAGGAGGATCTCGCGAGTAGGCGAACTATAAGGACTGGAAATATCGATTGCTCCAAAGAGAGCTGAAGGAAAGGTCACGTTGACTGAAGACGTTACTCAAAGGTGTTGACACCTAATTTTGGATCAGCTTTTTTTTAGCAATTTTCTTTTAAACAAAATTTCATAAAAAATCAAAAAATTGTAAAATCAACTTTGGTGGCCTTGGCCAAGCCTAAGGAACCATTTTTGACAAAAAAAAAATAATTTTTCATATTTTTTGTATTTTTTTAATATTTTCAGAAATTAGGAAAATACTAGAAAAATTAAGAAAAATACCATTTGAGGTCACAAAAATATGGAAAAATAATCAATATTTTTCTTTTAAAACCCTTGTCCTTTTTACCTCACAAAACTTCCAAAATCAAATTCGATTTTACGTGTTCTTTTGTTACACATATGATTGAATTTGGTAAAAAAATGTCAATTGAGTCTTTTAATTTGCAATTTTGGCATTTTTTAGAAACTTGACATTCAATCTAACTGTCTCTTATTGCAATTTAGCCTAATTGTTCGCACAAATTGCTCAATTGCATGAATTTGGCAAAATTGCATACTTAATTGCATTTTAGTCCTTGAAATTGGGCATAATAAAAATTACTTTCAAATCAGGGGCTATCATTGCAAATTAAAGTCACTGCCCAATGGTTTTCATCATTTTGAATCGATTGACATAGGTAATTTGGTCCAATTTGATCTTTTGAACCCTCAACTACACAAATCCCCGATTTGCAATTAAATGAAAATTTGGGGTTTTTGTTGAAATTGACATGAACTTTTGGACAAAATTACATTTTTGATTAAAATTCATGCCCTAGATTCGATTCTGAAGTCCAATTGCAAAAATCCCCCACCGATTTGGGTATAATTTTAGAATTTCAAGTCGGAACCGGTTCAGACCGGTCAGACTGCCGGTCGGACCAGTCGAACCGGTCCGCTACAATGTCATCTTCTTCATTAAGCCTTCGCGCAAATGAACAGTACGAGGTTGGATTTCAACAAGGAAATTGATCAACCAATCGACTACAATTGGAGATGCACTAGTGGGCGTTTCGTTCCTCAAACCATTCCCCATCGATTAACGCCGGAATCACGGCCAATAGTCGCCGGAGAAAGGAGTAATCGGCCGGTCAATCCTGCAGACCTGCGAAAGTCAACACTTCCCAAACCCAGTACAAATTTATGCCAAATTCGCACGAATTACGACTTGCCGAAGAACTAGACGGACATGGACGGATCATCCATCGTCTCCGTCGCCGTTTAGACCAAATGGCACGTGCAATCACGTGCCATTTCGAGTCTGTTGGTCCCCTCATAATTGGCGCTAAAAATTGAAAATGGTATATAGTCCACGGAAGCCTTTGCGAAAGGGAGTTAGTTGATTCAGTTGGAGGAGGGAAAACTAAATCGAAGAGAGAGAGAGAGAGTGAGGGCGAGAGAGAGAGAGCTCCCCTCCATCGCTATTGTCGAGGGTAGAGCTCGGATTTGCAGAGCACCGGTTGGGCCTCTTAAGGCTAAACCAAAGCTCAAAAGGGTCGTGAGGAGGTCGTCCAGGCTCCCAGGAAGCGATCGATGTCGACCGCGCAAGCTGCAACCGCAAAAACAGGTGAGATAGACTTCCGAGCTTCTCACTGTGCATCAATGGCGACTCGCCTATTTCACGTTTATTTTAGCAATTAGTGTGTGCGTTTTGTTCCTTGGATATCACTGACCGTCATCGCATACTTATTTTGCATCGATTTTGTCCTAACACATTGAATAAGTCTTCCAAATTCAACCTCCACTGCCGAACACTGTTCATTTTTGCCCAGCCAAATCTGGGCCGAGCGAGCTCAATCGGAGGTCGAGGTAAGTCTTCTGAACCTCCATTGGTGCTATTCTATGACTGAATTACCATGATTTGATGTGAATCGAGCAATTGAACTCCCATGGCCGTACTCGGCGTTCTGCATGATGCTCGCGATTTCGTGAATTGGATGCCATGATTTTTAGATATGTTAAACTAGAGATTGATGCGAGTTGATTGGTGCCGATCTTGTGTAATTCCGTCGAGGTTACCCATTGAGGGGTAAAATCTTCGGGTTAACCCGGTCCGATACATTTTTTTAATATAAAAAACCAGAAAATGATTTTAAAAAAAAAATTAGAAAAATCCTAGAAAATCGAAAAAAATGCTAGAAAATCACAGAAAATCCAAACAAATATAAGAAAATTGTAGGAAAATCCTAGATATTCCAAAAATCCTCAAATATCGAGGGTTGACCATAGACAATTGGTCAACCCTATTTTTGGGGTTTCTAATCCGTTCTTCCGAGACTTGACGATATTACCCTTTAGGGGTAAGTCGCCTCTGCTGTATATACGAGATAAAGCCGATAATGCCAAGGTAAGAATTAGGGTCAGTTAGGAGATCAATTCTTAGGCTTGGATTTTCGGGTCTCGTCCCTTTTCTCAAAATGACGATTTTACCCCTCAATGGGTAAATCGTCTTTCTCATTCCAATCGAGTCCTGAAAATTGTTTAAAATTAGGGTTTGGGTCAGGTGGGTGACCAACCCTAATATTTGAGATTTTTAGTTCCCATCTTTGTCTAAAATGACGATTTTACCCCTCCAAAGGTAAAATCACTTTTAAAATTTCAGAAAAATTCTGGAAATTCCCGAAAAATAGGAAATGGAAAGATTTGATCGCCAATCCCATTTCCACCATCTTTTAACTGCATATTTCATTCGAAATGATGAATTTTCCCTTCTGAGGTAAATTGTCCCCAAATTTCTCAAAATTACGATTTTGCCCCTCATAGGTGAATCATGTCGAAAACACTCCTAACTCTTGATTGATACTTCTCTAGGCTAATAGGGCCTCCTTAGGGATGCCAGGCTGCTTTTATGTATTTTATCATCATGTATTGGATCCTTGATTTGCGCATTTACTTTTAATGATTGTGAATGATAGGGTAGCCATTCCCATCCGCATGAACTCCTAGATTTAGGATCCGTACCCTACTCATCTGTATGAAATCCTAGGGTCAGTAAATCGTTCAACTTAGGTGCCGAAAGGGCGCCAACTCTAGCAGTTGGCGTAACAAAGTCCCCGATCCCGTTTATCTGGTTTCCGCAGAATCGAATAGATCGCTCCCAACTATTCGATAGGGTTTCCGATCGTACCCTCCACGAAACGATTGGTGGCGACTCCTTGGCATATGCACATATCACATGTCACTAGACCACACCGAAGGTCGACCACGTATATCCAGCCGTTGCGATTTGGGTAATGGACCTTGAGACAGGCCCATTAGCCCTCCTCCGACTAGAGAGGGTCGCGACAGACTGGCGACTCCGCTGGGGATGATTCTAAACCAAAATCTCTGGTTTCGAAGAATTCCAAAGGACTTGAGCCGATTAAAAAAGTCGGTTGGTTTATCTGACATTTTTTTTGCAGATGCTCTCGTAGGTGAGGTACGTACGCTAACCATTGTGTAGATATTTTTGTAGATTGAAGAAATAAGGGGTGGAGTGATTGTTGACATTTTTCCTGTAGGTTGGAGTTGGGAATGTATGTTTATATTATGCACATATTGAAGCGGTGTTTGATACAAACTGCTGTGCATGACCTTGCATTGTGATGATCACGACACATCGCACATACTGGCGGTCAAACCCCGACTACAAACCACCTCTAGGTTACCTTAGATAGGGAAAGGATGCGAAAGGATCTCGTGTTTGATGGCACTTGAGACTTTCGTGTTCGTTCCCGCTCACAATCCAAATTGGCGATATCTAGCCCTCTTGGGTGGGTACCCTTGGAGAGGAATCTACCTCATTTGGATCGTGGGAGCCTGAGCCATAGGTTCCTCACTTGATTTCTAATTTTTTAGAGTATACCCACTTGTCTCATGCGTATGTCTATGGATGGTTGTTATACCTAAAATCGCACATTGTTACAGGGGGATATTTCACATTCCCCAAGTATGGTTGGTAAGGCATTTACTTTCGATGTACTTCACTATTCCCAGTTTCATAGTATAATTTATGCATTATATACGTCCACATGCATTGCATACATCATGAAATCACTCAAGTGACTAATTGAAATAACAATGATAATGGGGTAGGATGTCGTTGTTTTCTAAAAGTTCAACAGAATTGGTAACCTTCGAGTACCTAAGGAAAGTCACTCGCCCTGGACCAAACACAAGGCTGCACTTTACTAAGTTCGTACATGGCCGAGAGCTGACTGGACGCAAGTTGGGATATGCTGAAGATTGTCAAACCAGCTACTATGTCGACAACCTCAGATTCAAGCGACAAGCAGACGAGATGTTCAAAGATTACTTGGAGATGAAGAAGTAACATCGCAACCGCTTAGCCAGGGACACGTATGATCGTCGAAAAGCTGAAAGGCAAGCCAAGGAAGATTTACCTATGATCACCCTTTGGGGAAAAAGGAGACACCCTGCGATCAAGACAAGACCGAAGCGCATCATACTCAAAAAGACGAGACGCGAGAAGACTCCTGAAGTCGTGATACCATGGACCAGAGAATGGCTAGAGGAACTAGGACCCTTCGACCAATGCATTGAAGACGACCCTTTACACTCGACTGGGGAAGGATTCCCGACTGACTATTATTGTGAAGGAGAATAGACCTTCAGGAAGGTGTGGTTTAGATCCTCACATTCCATCGGCCTTTTATGGCTTTCTTGTTTGAAGAGTCTCTCTTTACCTTTCTTTCGTTAGGCGTCTTGGTTGTAATAAGGGATTCATTCTACTCTTCTCCCATTTGATGTTTTGACCAATGGAATGTGACATTGATGTTTCCCTTAGTCACTAAAGTGAACCTGACTAAATTACATAATTCACTTTCCTGAAATTCAGATGAGACTTCAAGTCAGGTCTTCAGTACTTGAAAAAGGTTCTAATTTCTATTTCTTCAATTGAACTATGCAATTAAGTTGGCCCATGCATACTTCATGGCATTTACATAGTCACATGTTTAAAGTAATTTTTGACGATTGACTTTTCAAAATCATTTGCATATTTTAGACTTGATGGGAAAGAACGATATTCAAGTGTGTAAAGTTCCTCGGACCGAGCTCCTATCATGGTGGGATAGGATGGGCGAAGCCAGCAGAACTACCCTAAATCACGGCTAGGGTATCTATTGGACCTGCTGAAGATTGAGTGCCCACCTGCCTTTATTCAAGCCATGGCACTTTATTTGGATCCCACCACCGCTACATTCTGCTTAGAAGGACTGGAAGTTACCCCTACTCTCGAAGAATACAGCACCGCCATCGGAGTTGAATTCACTCACTTACTAGTTCAACCTCCCATAAGATTTGAACCCTTGAGTCAGCTAGCTGAATTCCTTGACACAAGTCTCAACGAAGTCAAAATAAATGCCAAAAGCAATTCTGGACGAATTTCACTATCCTTCCTCCTAGATCGATTCCCCAACCTCCCTACTGCTAAAGGAACTAAATCTGGTAAAGCCTTTGTCTTGGCCTTCTTTAGCTTTGTGCTATTCCCGATCTCTTCTGTCACCTTCGACCCTATTATGGCCGTAGTAGTCAGACAAATCTGTTGTGGGTGGGATTACTCAAACATTATCCTTGCTGAGCCTTTTCTTTCCCTAAATCGTTTCAAGAAAAATAAGAATTGAATCTTTAGAGCCTCTAGTGATCTTCTGTACCTGTGGTTCACATCTCATATCAAATGGTTCCATATCCGCATGGGTTTCACTGAGATCAACTCTGATGCCCATCCTCTTAAAACCTTTGTCAGAACCCATACACGTATTCCTAAGTTCAACTTCATAGAATGGAAGAACTTCCTTGGGACTCTGGAACCGGAACAGCTCTGATGGCGGCTTAGATTGCCAACACTGGGCAAAGTCAGGCTCACATGTAATGACGAAGACCCAGTCCCTTTGCTAGGATTCACAGGCGCTACTGCGTATTATTCGAAGAGGGTTATTCGGCAATTTGGGGCATTACAGGAAATTCCTTCACCACCCGGACCTGGTATCTTCTCATTTGACATGCCAAAAGAGACCTTTACAGGAGAGGAGAAGAAACAGCTTGAAGCTAAGGTGCAATTTATTATACGCTCTTTGAAGAACTCTCAGGCTGAAGTTATAAGGTGGCCAGAAAAAATGACTCGCATGGAGAACATTCACAGGGCTACCACGGAATACATTCAACACTTTGAGGCGGTCAAATGCAGCCTTGTCGAGCCTTATGTACCTGAATACATCGTACCGTACGTACCTGGAGTAGAGCCGTACATACCCGAAGACATGGGGCCGCGTCGTATTCAGAAGATGAAGACTCCCAGACTGAAGAGAGGGATCCACGTTGGGATGATGAGGACACCTTAGACCTCAAGCGTCCTAGACTTGAATAGACTATTCTGTCAAGTGTAAAATAAGCAAACATCATGACGCCTTTTCATGCTTACTCACTTGTACTGAATATTACTTGGAACGCCTATGCATGAGTGTGGCCATGTTTTACAAACGCATAAAAACTATCGTAAAAAATTACACTTCTTTTAATTTCATGAATTCCTTTTGAGAACGATTAAAAGAACTGCCCCACATGAGGGGTTTTTTTCCGATTTAATTCCAAAAAAAAATTTACAAAATTAGTTTTAAAAAAAAATAGTTACCGATTTAGGTCTCCCGCGCTGGGTAGACCAGCGCGCGAGACCCGCG
This sequence comes from Rhodomyrtus psidioides, assembly GCA_021437785.1. NCBI lineage: Eukaryota > Viridiplantae > Streptophyta > Magnoliopsida > Myrtales > Myrtaceae > Rhodomyrtus > Rhodomyrtus psidioides. The sequence goes on along the minus strand of JAILYB010000007.1, from coordinate 9,511,915 downwards.
CGCTAGGGGAACCAGCGCGCAAGTGCTGGTCTCACGCAAGCAAGCAAAGCTTGGTTATAAGCTTTGCTTTTTTTTTTTTGCTGCAATAAAAAAATTATATTTATTATTAATTTTCGACGAATTTTATTAGCGATGAATTCTACGACGAACGTGTTATTGAAAATGTTCGCTATATATTTTGCGACGAAATTTGCAATAAATCTGATGTTTCGATGAAAATTAGCGACGAATTTTCTTTCTTCGTTAATTTTCCGTAGCTAAAATCCTTTTTTCATGTTTTTCAATTATTTTATATTTTTAGACAAAAAATTATTATTTTTTGTATTTGTCCCCAATATGTGATGAATTTCTAAGCTATATTTTGAAGACAAACGTACCGCAAATTTCGTCGTGCGACACGTTTATATTTTGCGACAAACTCATGCGACACGTTTGTCGCAAAATATAAAGCGTACATTTTCAACGACAAACGTGTCGTATGAGTTTGTCGCAAAATATAAACGTGTCGCACGACGAAATTTTATGACGAACTTGTTGTTGGAAATGTACGATATATATTTTGCGACGAAATTTGCAATAAATCTGATGTTTCGTTGCAAATTAGCGAGGAATTTTTTTTTCTTCGCTAATTTTCCGTAGCTAAAATCCTTTTTTTTATGTTTTTCAAGTATTTTATATTTTTAGACATTTTTTTTGTATTTTTCCCCAATATGCGATGAATTTCTAAGCTATATTTTTGTGACAAACGTACCGCAAATTTCGTCGTGCGACACGTTTATATTTTGCGACAAACTCATGCGACACGTTTGTCGTTGAAAATGTACGCTTTATATTTTGCGACAAACGTGTCGCATGAGTTTGTCGCAAAATATAAACGTGTCGCACGACGAAATTTGCGGTACGTTTGTCACAAAAATATAGCTTAGAAATTCATCACATATTGGGGACAAATACAAAAAATAATATTTTTTTATCTAAAAATATAAAATAAATGAAAAACATAAAAAAGGATTTTACCTACGGAAAATTAACGAAGAAAAAAAATTCATCGCTAATTTGCATCGAAACATCAGATTTATTGCAAATTTCGTCGCAAAATATATAGCGTACATTTTCAATAACACGTTCGTCGTAGAATTCGTCGCTAATAAAATTCGTCGAAAACTAGTAATAAATATAATTTTTTTTATTGCAGCCAAAAAATAAAATAAAAAAAATAAGCAGCAAGCTTTGCTTGCTTGCGTGAGACCAGCACTTGCGCGCTGGTTGTGTTGGCGCGCTGGTTCCCCTAGCGCGCGGGTCTCGCGCGCTGATCTACCCAGCGCGCGAGACCTAAATCGGTAAATATTTTTTTTAAGCTAATTTCGTAAATATTTTTTTTTGAATTAAATCGGAAAAAAAACCCCCACATGAGACTAAGGCTCACAAGGTAGTCCTTTTTCTTGTTCACCAATAGAAAGCATGCAATTAGAAGGATCGAGTACTTCCTTTTGCCAATACTGAAGAAATACTCTCTGGAATTCCTTTCAAAAATAGGTACAATCTAATCACGGAATTGCCGACACATCGCTTTCACACTCGGCTTAAGACAAGAATGGAACAACCGGAGTTAACCCCGCGAGTAGGCATGCTGGAGACGAAGATGACTGCTATGGTAACTATGATGGTTGATATTAAGGCAATGCTGGAAGCCTCCTACGCCAAACAGGCAGTGGCCCCTAATCAGAACAACCCGAATCGTTCATTTGCACCCAATATAGCTGACAAAGAGACAACAGAAGATGCCCAACGTATAGGAGAGGATGTCCATATGCCGAACATCCAGACACAACAAAAGACACCCCCTGTTGTCATCAACCTTGAGAAAGATGAAAAGGGGAAGCAGACCGTGAGAACTGAAGCGGAGGCTAAGAGGATAGCCAAGATTGAATAATGCTTGAGCAGCCAGGGTTATGAGTTGGCCCGTTTTGACAAAATATCTTCCTTTGCCAAGGTGGAGACCCCTCCTAACTACAAGGAACCAGATTTCGTGAGAAAGTATAATGAGACAGGCTGTCCCCGTGCTCACCTCAAATATTATCTGCGCAAGATGGCGCAGTACTCAGACTATGTTCCATTACTGATGAACACGTTTAAGTAGAGTCTAGCTAGCGCCGCTTTGGCTTGGTTCGTCGAATTGGACCTAGAGGACTATGATGGATGTGAGGATCTTGCAGAGGACTTCCTCAGACAGTATAAGTTTAATACGGCCACGGCCCCGACGAGAGAAGACCTCCTGCGAACCTCAAAGGCGAAGAGAGAATTGATTAGAACATACGCCCAGAGGTGGCGAGCTTTGGCGACCCAAGTAAAGCTGTCAATCCCAGAAGAGGAGTTGGTTGACTTATTCCTAAAAGCACTCCCCTATGAATATTTCTACAGGTTGAACACCTCGGGATGTCAAACCTTTGCACACTTGATAAAGGTAGCCGAAAGACTCGAGTGGGCCTTAAGAGAAAGAAGGCACATGAAACTTCTACCAGGAAGCAATACCCCCCGAAGAAGGAGAGAGAAGCTGAGCTCAACATAGCCTTCATACCAGACCCCCATAAGCCCAAGGTGTTTAATAATTCCAACCAGACTAAGGGAGGATCATCGTGGTCAGCACCAAAACGGCAGGAGCCTAGAATGAGGCAACCCCAAAAGCAGTTCTCTCAACTCCCGAGGCCTTTGTCCAAGCTGCTCCCAATGCTGCTAGAATAACACTTGGTGGCGAAAGAACCACCCAAGGCAAATCTTGTTAGATATCCTGACTTTGATGAAAGCAAGACCTGTGTCTACCACATGGGCGAAAGGGGATACAGCGTTGATAACTGCTATACCCTTAAATTGAAGGTACAAGCTTTGATTGACAGCCAGATTCTGAAGTTTGACAACGTGGCTCTAAATGTATAAGAAAACCCGCTACCTGATCACCAAGCGGTAGGGGCAACATTCGCCGACGAAGAAGAAAGCCACCATACGCTGAAGGTAGACATACCTAAGCTGACCAACCTTCTAGCAATCGCTTCACTATACCCGAAAGAAGGGGAGGTCTCTACTGACATGAAAAAATTATGTATCACTAAGATGATGAGCTTGGGTATAATATCGGATGTTACCGATAAAAGATTCGAGGGAGTCGAGGCCTCTTTAAGCTTGGAAGGAAGCCACTTCGTGAATAAAACTAAACAAGGAAGCACATGGAATATCCCATATGAGAGTCTGGTGGGCGATCTTGGGCCAATCATCCAACAGGAAGAGGAGCCTGACGAGGACATACTGGAAGCTAAGAGGCAAAGTTTAGCAGATCGAAGATTCATGGCTAACGCACTTGAAATGGGAGAAATTGTAGACAACCTGGCTGAAGATTCTGGAGGATACAACTTTAAAGTGAAGTATTTTGCTCCTCCAAGTTTCTATCAGAAAATAGAGGATATCATACCAGTCGGATGGGGAGGTATGGATGATCCTGTTCAACCTGAAATCCCGAAGGAGGTGGAAAAGCCTTCTACGAAAGGACTTGAATCATCGCTTGACCAAATAATGGATACTAAGCTTGACACAGAACGGTAAGCCAAAATAGAGAGATTGAAGGACCAACAACAAGACTCAGTTGAATAACTCTGGGGAATAAGAGAATACCCAAAATTTGCGACATCAGCAAAGCTAAGAAACGACGACCAGCACCGCCAACTGAAAAATGAAATTTTCTCAAAGGACTTTGATGAAACTGTGTCAATGATTGAAGCCGCTACAACTGTGGCAATTAAGCTGGAAGAGCTTGACAGCTTAAGTGAGGTAGAAGATTGTCTGATCAAACCTGTTGTGATTCGACTACCAAGAGAAGAAGTGGACGATGCAGATGAACCAGAGGCATCTTGCCCGACGACGATAACCATAAAAGTCTCTCCGGTAGAAGAGTACGATCCTAAGGCAGTCAATTAGGACTATGGGACGGAGGAAGTAGATGCAGTAAGATCTGGACGATTCTACGCCCCTAGGGAAGGTGAGTCCGAAGAGAACGAAGTCTCGAAAGAGGATGCAGAAAAGCTCATGTCCATTATTAAAACCAGCGAGTTTGAAGTGATTGAGCAGTTAAGGAAAATGCCGGCCCAAATATCTCTACTGGATTTGTTCATCAATTTAGAGAAGCACATGAATGCACTGTTGAAGATACTGAATGAGGTGCATGTCCCTGAAACGATTAATGATGTGCAGTTAGGGGACTTTGCAGGGGTGATCCTCCTGAAAGATCAATTGAGCTTCTCAGATGAAGACTTCCCCATGGAAGGAAGAGGATACAACAAGGCCTTATACATTACTGCACAATACAACGAAAAAAGAGTAGTACATGTACCGATTGACAACGGATCCTCTTTCAACATATGTCCTTTAGCTATCTTGAGGAGTTTAGGCACCAAAGAAGAGATGATTAAAACCTCCAAAATAGTTGTGAGAGCTTTCGATGGGATGAAGAAGACTGTGATAGGCGAGATCGAGCTCGACGTACTCATCGGCCCAACAAAGTTCTCTATAAACTTCCAAGTGATGGATTTGCCTAGTGCGTTCGGATTCTTGTTGGGAAGACCTTGGATTCATGTAGCAGGAGCTGTGCCTTCAAGCCTACATCAGAAAGTACGATTTGTAGTAGATGGGAAGGTGATTATCGTGCATGGAGAAGTTGACCTCCAAATATATCAGAACAGCGACATTCCCCACGTTGAACCCGAACTTAGGGTGGAAGCAAGCTATCATTCCCTAGAGTTGGTGACAGCAGTACACACCCCTGTGGGGGCAAGATTAAGAACTCTCCGTATTTCTGAAGCCAACCTTTTATCAGCAAGGATGCTATTGGCATATGGATATAACCCTGGAGAAGGTCTGGGCAAATATGGTCAGGGAATGAATACCCCTCTGCAGTTGAAATCTTACGAACATAAGATGAGTGTGGGATATCAGAAAAACCACATAGGTGAATCTACCCCTAAGACAATAGGCCGAGGCCGAGGCAAGAGCCTGGGACGCCATGGAAGTCGGAGAAACCAGAAAGATTCATTCGTTGGTTCTCCAGCTTGGAAAGGCAAATCCGAGATGTTCAACAGCCCTTTGAATGAGTACTTCAGTAAGAACTATAGGTGGTTGTCAGAAGAAGATATATCTCCAACAGCAGAACCGGATCTGGCGAACCCTTTCTTGAAAGATAACTTCGTGAACGTCATCATAGAGTGGCTGGGCGATGAAGCCACCGTTTCTGAGTAAAGAAACCTCTTTCCTGCTCTCAATACTGCATTTAAAATTCCCACATTTTCATTGCACTTTTAGTAATTGTTGTTTGAAATAGATGTAGGAAAACGCCTTTGGATCTCCGGCCGTTGGTCCAAACAGCATAACTTGTAATGCGGCCCATTTGCATTCAATAAAATCACACAAGTTTTATTAAGGACATATGGAACCACAAATCAGCCCAATGATGATATTAGTCTTCCACACAGAAGCTTGAGGCCTAATTTTCCATATGATTCCTAATTTCCAAAGGAATTTTCAGGGACGAGGATGTCCTATGATGAGAGGACTAGTCCCATTAATACCTGCACTTATTCTGAAATATCTTTTGAAAAGATTTTTCACACCCATGCATGATATTTCTATATGAAGTATCGACTAACAATGCTTATGACATTTCAGGCATATCATCTCAAACATACATACCAGGTTGTTGTGCGATTCGGATCACCACATTGATTGTTCCTACAACATTGAAGAGGACGAGGACGAAGATTATGCGTCCATCCGCAGAGAATGGAGTGCCTTCGAGGAGTCAATGCCTCCTACTTCAGAAGAACCGGTTGTTATTAACTTGGGGGACTCCGCAGATATCAAGGAAGTCAAAATCGGTGGACATTTGTCTCGAGATGAAAGGCTTAGGTTTATTGAATTATTGAGGGAGTATCAGGATGTTTTCGCATGGTCATATGCCGACATGCCGGGTTTGGATCCCAGAATTGTGGAACATGCATTACCCACAGATCCCAGTGTCAAACCTGTCAAGCAAGGCAGCAGACGGATGAAAGCTGAGTTGGAAGACAAAATGAAGGAAGAGGTGATGAAGCTTCTCAAGGTGGGCTTTATTGAAGCTATCCCATACTCGGACTGGATTGTGAATATAGTGCTCGTCATGAAAAAGGACGGCAAGGTTCGGATCTGTGTAGATTATAGAGACTTGAATAGAGCAAGCCCGAAGGATGATTTCCTACTGCCTCACATTGATGTACTGGTTGATAGCACCGCAGGGTACGAACTATTCTCATTCATGGATGGATTCTCCGGATATAACTAGATCCTCATGAAGAAAGAGGACAAATCGAAGACTGCATTTACCACCCCCTAGGGAAACTTTTGCTATAAGGTTATGCCCTTCGGATTGAAGAACGCTGGGGCCACCTATCAGAAGGCTATGATCACATTATTCCATGACATGATCCATAAAGAAATAGAAGTATATGTTGATGACATGATCGCCAAGTCCAGGAAGGGACAGGATCACATTCAGGTTTTAAGAAAACTATTCGAGCAACTGCGCAAATATAAGTTGAGGTTGAACCCTAACAAATGTGTGTTTGAGGCAAAATCTGAGAAACTTCTCGGATTCATGGTCAGTAACAAGGGCATTGAGATTAATCCTTCGAAAATTCAAGCTATCCATGATCTAGCAACTCCCTCCACAATAAAAGAAGTAAGAAGCCTTCTGGGGAGACTGAACTATATTGCTAGATTTATTAATCAGTTATCAGACGTAGCTAAAACAATTTTCAGACTACTCAAGAAAGGCGCAAAAGTGACATGGGATGCAGAGTGCAGCCAGGCATTCTAGAAGATCAAGAACTATCTTGTCACTCCACCAGTACTTGTATCGCCCATCCCAGGCCATCCATTGACCTTATATTTGACTATACAACAGGAATCTTTGGGAGCCTTACTCGCCCAAACAAGCTCGATGAATGGAAAAGAAAGTGCCATTTATTATTTGAGCAAGAAATTCACCTCGTCTGAAGCAAGGTACGTACCTATTGAAAGGGCTTGCGTAGCAACTGTATGGGTACTGCGCAGATTAAGACAGTATACCATACATCACCATATTCAGCTGGTAACAGAAAATGACCCTGTCAAGTACCTCCTAGAGAAGCCCGCTCTGATTGGGAAGTTAGCAAAATGGCAGGTGATGTTATCTGAATTTGACATCAGGTGCTCTCCACAAAAATCAGTAAAAGGGAGAGCCATAGCTGATATGTTGGCAGAAAACTCACAAAATTGCGAGTCTCCTGGAAAGACAAAGATAGAAGATCAAGTTTGAACTTGGCAGAAGATAAGTGGGTCATGTATTTCGATGGTACTGTTAACCTATCAGGAGCCGGCACTGGGGCAGTATTGATATCCCCAGACCATCAACATTATTCTGTTGCGGCAAAAATGACTTTCCCTTGCACCAACAATATCTCAGAATACGAGGCGTGTATTTTAGGCTTACGTTTAGCCATTTCCATGGGAATACGTAGACTACAAGTTTATAGAGATTCCATGCTCATTATTTTACAGACACAGGGAGAGTGGAAAACGAAAGACGCAAAGCTCATCCCTTATCATGAATACCTTGATGAGCTGACACTTAAGTTCGAAGATGTATCATTTGAATACTTACCAAGATCTCATAATCAGTTTGCAGATGCACTAGACACACTGGCCTCAATGTTACAAATAACTGGTGGGTTAGAGATAAAATCACTAAGGATTGGCATAGTCGAAAAATCGGCCCATTGTATGATGATAGAAGAAGAATTCAACGGAGAGCCGTGGTACTATGACATCAAGAATTATCTCTAAAAGGGGGAGTTTCCTGAAGGATGCTAGACAGGAGATCAGAAATACATAACCAGGATGGCTAACAAGTTTTCCTCAGTGGACAAGTCCTGTACAAAAGGTCATTTGACTCAACTCTATTAAGATGCGTGGTTGCTAAGGAAGCAGATGTTCTCATGAAGGAGATCCATGAGGGTATATGCGAACCCCATATGAACGGCCACCTCCTTGCCAAGAAAATCATGCGGCTCAAATATTATTGGAAGACCATTGAATCGGACTGTTGTCAGCATGTCCGGTCATGCCACCGATGCCAAATATACGGAGATAAGATTAATGCTCCCCCGAATGAACTGCATCAAATGTCTGAAGCCTGACCTTTTTCTATGTGGGAGATAGACATGATAGGACCCATCAATCCAACGGCTTCAAATGGTCATCACTTCATCTTGGTGGCGATCGATTACTTCACAAAGTGGATAGAGGCCAATTCTTACAAGAATGTCACCGTAAGAAGTGTGGCGAAGTTTATTAAGAGAGACATAATCTCTTGATATGGTACCCCTCAAGCTATTATTACAAATAATGGGTCCAACCTGAACAACAAGATTGTCGATGATCTACTGGACCGCTTTGGTATTCGACATCTTAACTCCTCCCCTTACCGCCCATAGATGAATGGAGCAGTGGAAGCAGCTAACAAAAATATCAAAAAGATTTTGGCTAAGACCGTAGAGAATTATAGGGGTTGGCATGAAAGGCTACCCTTTGCCTTAATGGCATTTCGAACTTCGATCAGAACTTCTATAGGGGCAACACGTTATGCTCTGGTATACGGGATGGAAGCAGTCCTGCCCGTAGAAGTTAAGGTTCCCTCTTTAAGAATCTTATCAGATGGTAAACTTTCCGAAACAGAATATTCTAAGCACATATATGAACAGCTAAATTTAATAGACGAGAAACGTCTCAAAGCGATCTGTCATGGTCAAGGCTACCAGAAAAGGGTGGCTAAGTCATTCAACCGAAAGGTTAGACCCAGAAGTTTTGAGGTAAATGACTTGGTGGTAAAGAAGACTCTGCCAAATGCTGTCCACCCGGGAGGCAAATTTACCCCGAATTACGAAGGCTCCTATATTGTCAAGAAGATTCTCACAGGAGGAGCGTTGATTCTTGTAAACTCTAAGGGAGAAGAATTGAGGTACCCTGTAAGCTCAGATGCTGTGAAGAAGTATTATCCTTGAAATGAAAATCAGATGTTGGTTATGTGGCTTGTCCCGAATTGATCCGAATCGCCATAATGGCCATTGCATAAGCATACCATGCATACACTAGCATGTGTTCAGTTTTGCAGGATTCCAAGAAGCAGACTCAAAATTAGATTCATCCAAATGGAACCCTGGACGAAAGGGTCTTCAACATCAAGTACCAGGTGATATGTATTTGTTCTATTAAGGGTTAAACCATCTTTCACTCACAAGAATGTCTATTCTATCCTACATGCAAGAATGTTTGATGAAGACGGAAGGCAACAAAAGAAGACCGCAGTTGAGTCTCTCTCACTTCCTATAAGATGAAAAGAGCAAGAGAATGAACATTCACATGCCCGAACTTAGGAATAAACATTATTTTTGAAAAAAAAAATGAATCCCTGACATTTACTGCACACCTGTCAGAACCGGAGGTTGTCCAAGCACGGTCCAAGTATACATGATGCATCTTTGAAATCTCCTGTGGAGTAAAATGACTAGAGAAAAACAAAGTGATTTTTTCAAAAACACAGCTTGCTTAGACTGTCTAATAGGAATGTTCCTCCAGATGGAAGGCAAACCTAACACAAACTCGTCCTACATACACTCGAGAGATGAGAGAAGTGTGAGAATATGAAAGCCTGGATCCGAGGATATAAGGGTCATTCACATCGATTACATGGATTGAGATGACTGAGGCATTCATTTCTCTATCCTAAACACTACAGGTGAACATTGATAACCCATTTGAAAGGCGATTACATTCTTTACCCATGTTAAGAACCACCCCACATTGGGGCCAACTGAAAGTAAGTCCAGCAGTATCAGGAGGTAAATGGTTAGAAATGCTCTTGCTCAGACTTGCATCAATCTTCGTGTGTTGCTTGTCATTTTAACTTCTATGGTAACTCAAATGCTTTAAGATGACGAAAAACGTTCGTTCCTCTATCCTATACACTTTTACCCTTTGTACAGCCCAGTTGAGCCTATACGTTCATTTCACAAACCCGTTGGTGATCAATGCATATCCCAAGGCAGAAGCGACGTCACTTCAAGAGTAGAAGAGCTCAAAAAATAGGAATAATGAAAAATTCCCGGGTTAACGTTTGAATGCTGATATTCAAGTTGCAGATTTAGAATGCTTATTTGAAAATTCTAATTCCCAAAAGAAAGGAAAATGTGGGATTTCAACAAAAGATGAGAAAAAGAAAAAAGAAAATGTGACATCCTGAATTCCGACCCTATCTCGAAACTTATTAATGAATGAATGTCTATCGATGTATTCCAGCTAATCTCGCTCAGAATTGATCACTCTCGAGTCGACTAACCAATGGGGAATGGCCATATAGGATTTAAAGTACGTGGACCAAAGAACTTAACCACGAGTCGACGCTTTGACCAAAAGGATCACCGAGGGAATATTTAGGACCGCTAAAGGTCGATCTAAGAATGGTTTTAGAACGATTTGCTAGCGTCGTGCGTTTGGTTCACGGGTGATTCTGTATGACCATGACATGATTTGCGAATTAACCTAAATCGATTTGTAACGGTCGTAACCTTCGGGACCAGTGATTGACCCCCGCGATTACATGACAGCCAAAGCCACCGTGGCTCGAGTAACTCTTAAACGTAACATTAGTCGCGGGTCGATACGCGTAACTCCTGAGAGCCGCCCGTTAGTCTGAGACGCGCTGGAATGACAATTGACTGAATTTAGCCATGGATTGGGCTTCGAGATTGGAGGCCGGACATTCGAGAGTCGCAATGGAGTGAATTTGGACGTCGCCTCATCAGAGAGTTAATAAGATTAGAATTAGCCCCGTATAAGGTAGAAAAGCGAAATTCGAACCGACGAGCGGAATTGACCCTTTTATCCCTAGTTTAGCAACCTTTTCTCTTAGGATAAGCGAGGGCAAAATGGACTTTCGCCCCTCCCCTAGTGGCAGTCGAAATTTAGAGGGTAGTATGGTCATTTGGGAGTTGAATTATTGGAAAATTGAAGAGACAATGGATTGGACATTTTCCCTTCAAATCACCCCACCAACTAGTCATTCAACTTCATTATTCATGTCACTATTCATGTCCTTCCCTATCAACTACCCCACTCACTCCTTTCCCTCCAATTTCCATCATAACTATTAAAGATCTGTCTCTCTCTACCCCCCCATTTGGACGACACTCCCTCTTCTTCCTCTCACTCTCACGCTCATCTCTCCCGTTCCCTCATTCTCTCGTTCTCTCCCTTTCTCGGCCTCTAGGTAGGCGCCGGCCACCACATAGCCACTCCACCACACCACCACTCCACCACACCGCCACTCCGCCACTCCACCACACCACCTCCTTGGACCGCGGAAGGCCGCCGTCCAAGCTAGAGCCACCCGAGCCGCCGCCGACCGAACCAAGACCGAGAGAGAGAATCGGGGCCGATCTTAAGGAGTTCTTGAGGTGAGTGACTCTAGAGACTTAGATAATCATGTGAAGGGGTTATAGGCATGTATTAGAAGAAGTATTGATGCTTGTCTTGGTCATTTTATGGTTGATCTTCAAGGAACCTATTTTGATCGCTGAGGAACCGCCGTGCGCCGCGCCGTTTCCCACTTCACTTGCTGCCGATTTCTTGGACTCTTGGACTAGGTAAGCTTATCCTAACCCCTAGCTAAGACCTTGTGTGATGGAAAGACCGAGTGAGTGTTATTTGTGATGAGTTTAATGGCTAGTTGGGCAAGAACCATGGGGGACCGAATATGACCTTGGGGGAACCGAGCATGAACTTACCTTTTTAAGACTTGTCGTGTTGATTCCATGGTTGAAGTAGGTTAGGGAATAGGTGTTAGTATAGGCCGAATCCCTCATGGCACCATTGGAAGTGATAGGACTTGGTTGAGCTCGTTTATGTTAGCGAAATCCCCGTTCGAACTTGGGAGGGTTCGGCCATGAGTGTGATTGAATGACTCGATGCATGAAAATATCCTAATGAACCCTATTCCTATGATGGCCGTGAGCATTAGTAGGGGATTAGTGATGGGAACGACACCATGATTATGATTGACGGCCGTGCGAGATTAATTGATGCATTTTGTGACTTTGTCGATTGATTGGTTCCATGACTTCGTGGCACGACCGAATGATTATAGTGATGATTGATGAGTGATATATTATGAGGTATGACTTGATCGTGAAGTATGGTAATGGCCTCGATTGATTGTGATGTGATGGTATGCCACGATGCGGAGTTGTGAGCTGAAATGGCCAAGTGGTCCTTGTATGGACGATATGCACATGTGATTGTTCTGTACTATGATTGGTTGAATTATAGCCTATGTGCATATAATGCCCTGATGCGTTAAACGCGGGGCTTAGTGATATCCTGATGCGTTAAACGCGGGATAGACCTGAGGCGTTAAACGCGGGTCATGACATGGCATCGGAAACCTGAGGCGTTAAACGCGGGTTCCTTGATTTATTAAGCTTGAGGCGTTAAACGCGGGCTCTGCCATGAGTATTACGATCGTAATAAGTATATACATATATATATATATATATATATATATATATACATATTTATGCTATCCTCATTGCTATGTGATGTTAAGTGCCAAGGTACGGAAGCCAAGCCTAGCCCAGATTAGTGAACTTTATGTCAATTTGTGCTTTAATTGAGTTACCCCATGCCATTGCCTGTTTTTGTACAGTTAGTCATTGCATATGTTTGGGCACGTCTGGAAGTCCCGAGTGCCTAGCTTAGGGTTAGGACTAGCTTATTGAGTTTCACCCCGTCGTGGGACCCACCTTTCAGACCCTAAGCCTTGACCATGACGCCGCCAGCTTTTGGGGTGCTAGTGATGACCGAGAAGTACGTTACTGAGTACCCAGTGGGCGAGGATGAGGTTTTTATCTATGAGCGTAGTACCGTTTGGGTGGAGGATGGGACAGACCATTGGAGGCCAGATAGGTACGCAGCATGGTGGTATCGAGACGACGTCGCTACTTGGGGACCTCTGCGATCTTTTGACGTGCCTCGGGATATCCTTGAGGAGCAGGACCCGATGATCACATACCCACCCAATGGAGAGATTTTTGATCCGATGACCGGCCTCGAGCCAGGCGTGGGCCTCCCAGCAGTGCAGCCACATCATCCTGTTGCAGATGGCGAGGTCATCGAGCCCTCTGATGCCGACGACGTTCCCATGGAGGAGGCAGGGCGTTGGCGCCGAGGGCGAGCCCTTGGACTTAGGGTCCGATTCGGAGGAGGAAGACATCCCAGTGTATTCCGAGTCAGAGCCAGAAGAAGAAGTCCCAGAGGAGCCTCTGCCGGGCGATTGGGTGGAGTACCTTCCATTGGCCGGTGTCGCCTGATCCATCAGCAGCGAGCCTGTCTTTTAGTCCTTGTAGCGACCTCTGACTTTTGGAGTATCCCTTAGGGTAGTGACGCGTGTTCCTTAGTAGATGTCTCTTTTTGAGTAGGCTAACCCTTTTCCTCTAGCCCTAGTTATCTTAGTAGTTTTTGTGTATTTTGTAAAACTGAAATTTTGTGGTGTAATGGTTAAGTGTCTAATTCCCTCAAGTCATCTTATTGTCTTATGCATGGAGTTATGTATGTCGCTTCCGCATGTGCATATGAGTCTCATTAGCTAGTGCGATATTTCGGTTCCTGGGCAAGAGACTAAAGAGTTTGGCAGTAAGGCGATGTTGCGCGTTCGAAAGGACTCGGGGCGTGACATCCCCTCTTGTTTGGTATCAGAGCGAGGTCTGCTCGATCCAAGTTGGTTGAGGACTGGAGTAATAAGGTGTGATGAATTGATGATGACTGGGTAGCGAGACCTTAGGGATTCGCTAGAGTTAGGCGTGAAATGCATGACATGTGAAATGGTGCTTGTGATTGGTATATTGACTGGCATCACCTTTGGTAGACTTAAGGCTATAAGGCTTCGTACTTGGCACTGAGTGTTGACTGTTGATTGCTGGATTGGATAGCTAATCGTGATTTGGTGAAGTTGCTGGAGCAACTGAATGTGTGATACGATTGTGAATTCCTGATTGTGATACTTCTGATGGTTGCTTGAGTAATGATTGTCTTAACTGTGATTGCTGCTGTGAGAGTGGCGTAGCCTTGCTAGACTTAAGTAGATGGCTTAGGTCTCTAATTCGTGAATGGAATTATAGTGACTCAGGTGTTGTGAGACTTAGCAAGATGAGCAACCGAACCAGGGGTACTGGAGGAGCGTCTAGCTCTAGGCCACAAGTGGTAGAAGATCCTAGGTACGACGGAGTCATGAGGATCCTGGAAGAGATCGGGAACTTGATGGGTAGACAGACCAAGGAAAGAGATGCTGTTGTTGCCCAAGCGGCGGTAGCTGCCGTTGCTGCTGCCAACCTAGCGAATGGGAACAATGGGAACAATGGACGTGACAATGAGGGTGGCAATGCCCAAGGACAAGGGAATCGCATGATGGGCCAGCTGATGGAGCACTTCATGAAGCTGAAGCCATCGAAGTTTGATGGTACGGGGGACCCTGGAGCTGCCCCTGCTTGGATTGAGGAGTTAGAGAAGGCATTTGAAGTGCTGGGTTGTACTGATGCGGAGAAGGTGATTCTAGCTGTGTACCAGCTTCGTGGAACTGCGAACGATTGGTGGAAGGCCACCAAGGGAAGAGTTTTCCCCGAAGGGACGGAGCCAAATTGGACTGTGTTTTCTGAAGTGTTTAATGCTAAGTATTTCTCCAGAGCGGCTCAAGAACAGAAGATGATTGAATTCCAGAATCTTCGTCAGAACCAGATGACCATCGACTAGTATGAGGCTGAATTCGCGAGGCTATCCAAGTATGCCCCGAGGATGGTCGAGAACCCTGAGGACAGGGCGAGAAGGTTCAGAGATGGACTGAGACCTGACCTTCGCAGCCAGTTGGTGCTGTTGGACCTACAAGGTTATGATGCAATTTATGAGAGAGGCCAACTAGTGGAAAGAGATATGAAGGAAAGAGGAATCGCTGCTGGATCGCGGTTCACTCCTGCCAGGGATAACCGCCAGTTCGGCAAGAGGCCGATGGCGAGTAACCGACGTTTTGTCCCCCCAGCCAGAAGGAATATTGGCAAGCCTGCTCACCAGTCGAACTGGAACTGTCGCTTGTGTGGGCGGAAGCATGGCAATGGACCTTGCCCGAGCAGGACGGGAGCGTGCTTCAAGTGTGGCCAACTGGACCATCACATAAGGAATTGCCCAAGCCAAGCACCAGGACCTCAAGCTCAAGGAAATCGACCGCCAGTGGGACCGCAGGCCGGAGCCCAGCAGAACAACGCAAATAGGCCGCCAGCTCAAGGAAGGGTGTATGATGTGGCGTGAAGGGGAGTGGAGAACGCGCCCGGCGTGGTCACAAGTACGGTTACTTTATGTGATCGTGCTGCCTATGCCTTGTTTGATCCTGGAGCATCGCACTCGTTCATATCTGCTCAGTTTGCTGATTTGGTTGGAATTGAATTGAGACCATTGGATGTGATATTGCATGTTACCACCCCGTTGAAGGATAAAGTGTTGGTTTCGCTAGGCTGTCCAGATTGTAAGATAGTTGTTGGTGGTAGTGAGGAACGGATAGATTTAGCCGTGCTGCCTATGTTTGACTTTGACGTGATTATTGGTATGGATTGGTTAAGTAGGCAAAAGGCTGTCGTTGATTGTGGTAGCAGGGTGATTCATTTCCATCCTAATGATCACCCTAGATTCGAGTTTGTGGGAAGTCAAGGAGGAACCTCAATCCCTTTGATTTCGTCACTTGAAGTGACTAGGCTTTTGGACGAAGGATGCCAGGCATACTTAGCTGCCGTAATGGATCCGACCGTAGAGGAACCAAAGCTAGAGGATATAGCTGTAGTACGTGATTACCCTGATGTCTTTCCTCAAGAGTTACCAGGGTTGCCTCCAGAAAGGGAAATAGAGTTTGTAATTGAGTTAGCACCTAGAACGGAACTGATTTCGAAGGCACCCTATAGGATATCCTTGTCAGAGTTGAAGGAATTGAAGGTTCAGATGCAAGAATTGCTGGACAAAGGATTTATTCGTCCAAGTGCTTCGCCTTGGGGAGAGCCAGTCTTGTTTGTAAGGAAGAAGGATGGGTCGTTGCGCTTATGCATTGACTACAGGCAGTTGAATCAAGTGACCATCAAGAACAAGTATCCGTTGCCAAGGATTGACGACTTGTTTGATCAACTGCAAGGAGCTTCTGTGTTCTCCAAGATAGACCTAAGGACGGGTTATCACCAGTTGAGGATTAAGAAGGAAGATATACCGAAGACAGCTTTTCGGACAAGGTATGGGCATTATGAGTTTACGGTCATGCCGTTTGGATTGACTAATGCCCCAGCTGCTTTCATGGATTTGATGCACAGAGTGTTTAAGGAATACTTGGACCAGTTCGTCATTGTCTTCATCGACGACATCTTGATTTACTCAAAGAGTCCTGAGGAGCATGAGGAACAATTGAGCATAGTTCTACGGACGTTAAGGGAACACTCGATGTACGCCAAGTTCAGTAAGTGCGAGTTTTGGCTTAACGAAGTTTCGTTCCTTGGACATGTCATCTCTGGAAATGGGATTTCGGTGGACCCCGCAAAGATTGAAGCAGTAACGAATTGGCCTAGACCTACGTCAGTAACAGAGGTCCGAAGCTTCCTAGGATTGGCAGGATATTACCGCAGGTTCGTGGAAAAGTTTTCCTCGATAGCTACTCCTTTGACGAGGCTGACTAAGAAAGATACGCGGTTTGAATGGACGGATAAGTGTGAGATGGGTTTTCAAGAACTCAAGCATCGTTTGACGACTGCACCATGTTGACCATCCCTTCCGGACCTAGAGGTTATGAGATTTACAGCAATGCGTCGCTGAAAGGATTAGGATGCGTCTTGATGCAACATGGAAGAGTTGTAGCCTATGCATCGAGACAGTTAAGACCCCATGAGATGAATTACCCGATGCATAATTTGGAACTAGCAGCTATCATCTTCGCCTTGAAGATTTGGAGGCAATACTTGTGTGGAGAAAGGTTTCAGATTTATACAGACCACCAGAGTTTGAAGTACTTGTTTTCCCAAAAGGAGTTGAACATGAGACAACGTCGATGGATGGAGCTGCTCAAGGACTATGATTGTGATATCCTTTATCACCCTGGAAAGGCAAATAAGGTTGCGGATGTGCTGAGTCGGAAATCGAGCATCGCGCATTTGTTGGTCAAGGAATGGACTCTGTTGGAAGGAATAAGGGATTCAGATTTTAAGCTTGAAGTCTACCAGATGTCTTGTCTCCTAGCCACATTGAGGATTGAACCAGAGATTCATGAGAAAGTGAAAGTGTTGCAATCTACGGACCCCGACATCCAAAAGATCCTGGAAATGGATGCCGCAAAAAGGAAACCCGACTTTCAAGTATCCGAGGATGGGATTCTGAAGTTTCGTGGACGCTTGTGCGTGCCTAGTGACGAGGAACTAAGAGAAAGGATCTTGTCGGAAGCTCATAGGAGCAATTATAGTATCCACCCGGGTAGCACGAAGATGTATCAGAATCTGCGTCAGCACTACTGGTGGAATGGAATGAAAGTGGACGTAGCTAAGCACGTAGCGAAGTGTTTGACGTGCCAGCAAGTTAAGGCTCAGCATTGTAAGCCTGGTGGGATGTTGCAGCTGTTGGAAATCCCCAAGTGGAAGTGGGAGCACATCACCATGGACTTTGTCATGGGTTTGCCGAGGAGTCAGAGAGGACATGATTCGATCTGGGTGATCGTGGATAGACTGACTAAATTCGCGCACTTCCTGGCGGTAAGAAAAGATTTCGCGATGGATAGATACGCAGAGTTGTACATGAGGTACATAGTTCGTCTTCATGGAGTTCCAGTGACGATTACTTCAGACAGAGATCCCAAGTTTACCGCTTCATTTTGGAAAAGCCTACAAGAGGCTTTAGGGACGAAACTACAGTACAACACCGCTTATCACCCCCAGACAGACGGACAATCTGAAAGGACAATTCATACGCTTGAGGATATGCTGAGAGCTTGCGTATTAGACTTTAAAGGAGGTTGGGAGGATCAGTTACACTTGGTAGAGTTTTCCTATAACAGCAGTTACCAGCAGAGCATCGGAATGGCACCGTTCGAAGCATTATACGGTAGAGCATGCAGGACTCCTTTATGCTGGGACGAGGTTGGTGAAAGGAGAATAACAGGCCCAGAACTAGTGGAGCAGTCAGTGGAGGCAGTAAGAGTCATAATGGAAAGATTGAAGACCACGCAGAGTCGCCAGAAAAGTTACGCCGACAAGTGGCGCAGGCCTTTGGAATTTCAAGTAGGAGATCATGTTTTCTTGAAAGTGTCACCGATGCGAGGTCTATCTCGGTTTGGAAAGAAAGGAAAGCTAAGCCCGAGGTATGTAGGCCCTTTTGAAATCTTAGAGCGGATTGGGACCTTGGCCTACAGACTCGCCTTGCCGCCAAGTTTATCGCAAGTTCACAATGTGTTCCATGTGTTGATGCTGAGAAAGTATGAACCGGACGTGACTCATGTACTAGACCACGAAGTGATAGAAGTGGACGATCGAGTGTCGTATGTGGAAAGGCCAATTATGATCGGGGACAGAAAGGAGCAAGTCCTAAGGAACAAGAGGATCCCGCTAGTAAAGGTGATCTGGGAGCACCATGGAACTGAAGGAGCCACCTGGGAAAGCGAGGAAGCGATGAGGCGTCAGCACCCCCATTTGTTTGAGTAGGTGGTTGTAATGTAAATTTCGAGGACGAAATTTCTGTAAGGGGGGAAGAGTTGTGACATCCTGAATTCCGACCCTATCTCGAAGCTTATTAATGAATGAATGTCTATCGATGTATTCCAGCTAATCTTGCTCAGAATTGATCACTCTCGAGTCGACTAACCAATGGGGAATGGCCATATATGATTTAAAGTACGTGGACCAAAGAACTTAACCACGAGTCGACGCTTTGACCATAAGGATCGCCGAGGGAATATTTAGGACCGCTAAAGGTCGATCTAAGAATGGTTTTAGAACGATTTGCTAGCGTCGTGCGATTGGTTCACGGGTGATTCCGTATGACCATGACATGATTTGCGAATTAACCTAAATCGATTCCTAACGGTCGTAACCTTCGGGACCAGTGATTGACCCCCGCGATTACATGACAACCAAAGCCGCCGTGGCTCGAGTAACTCTTAAACATGACATTAGTCGCGGGTCGATACGCGTAACTCCTGAGAGCCGCCCGTTAGTTTGAGACGCGCTTGAATGACAATTGACTGAATTTAGCCATGGATTGGGCTTCGAGATTGGAGGCCGGACATTCGAGAGTCGCAATGGAGTGAATTTGGACGTCGCCTCATCAGAGAGTTAATAAGATTATAATTAGCCCCGTATAAGTTAGAAAAGTGAAATTCGAACCGACGAGCGAAATTGACCCTTTTATCCCTAGTTTAGCAACCTTTTCTCTTAGGATAAGCGAGGGCAAAATGGACTTTTACCCCTCCCCTAGTGGCAGCCGAAATTTAGAGGGTAGTATGGTCATTTAGGAGTTGAATTATTGGAAAATTGAAGAGACAATGGATTGGACATTTTCCCTTCAAACCACCCCACCAACTAGTCATTCAACTTCACTATTCATGTCCTTTCCTACCAACTACCCCACTCACTCATTTCCCTCCAATTTCCTTCATCCCTTTTAAAGATCTCTCTCTCTCTCTACCCCCCCATTTGGACGACACTCCCTCTTCTTCCTCTCACTCTCACGCTCATCTCTCCCGTTCCCTCATTCTCTCGTTCTCTCCCTTTCTCGGCCTCTAGGTAGGCGCCGGCCACCACACCGCCACTCCACCACCTTAGGCCGCCACCACACCACCTCCTTGGACCGCGGAAGGCCGCCGTCCATGCCAGAGCCACCCGAGCCGCCGCCGACCGAACCAAGACAGAGAGAGAGAACCGGGGCCGATCTTAAGGAGATCTTGAGGTGAGTGACTCTAGAGACTTAGATAATCATGTGAAGGGGTTATAGGCATGTATTAGAAGAAGTATTGATGCTTGTCTTGTTCATTTTATGGTTGATCTTCAAGGAACCTATTTTGATCGCCGAGGAACCGCCGTGCGCCGCACCGTTTCCCACGCCACTTGCCGCCGATTTCTTGGACTCTTGGACTAGGTAAGCTTATCCTAACCCCTAGCTAAGACCTTGTGTGACGGAAAGACCGAGTGAGTGTTATTTGTGATGAGTTTAATGGCTAGTTGGGCAAGAACCATGGGGGACCGAATATGACCTTGGGGGAACCGAGCATGAACTTACCTTTTTAAGACTTGTCGTGTTGATTCCATGGTCGAAGTGGGTTAGGGAATAGGTGTTAGTATAGGCCGAATCCCTCATGGCACCATTAGAAGTGATAGGACTTGGTTGAGCTCGTTTAAGTTAGCGAAATCCCCGTTCGAGCCTGGGAGGGTTCGGCCATGAGTGTGATTGAATGACTCGATGCATGAAAATATCCTAATGAACCCTATTCCTATGATGGCCGTGAGCATTAGTAGGGGATTAGTGATGGGAACGACACCATGATTATGATTGACGGCCGTGCAAGATTAATTGATGCATTTTGTGACTTCGTCGATTGATTGGTTCCATGACTTTGTGGCACGACCGAATGATTATAGTGATGATTGATGAGTGATATATTATGAGGTATGACTTGATCGCGAAGTATGGTAATGGCCTCGATTGATTGTGATGTGATGGTATGCCACGATGCGGAGTTGTGAGCTGAAATGGCCGAGTGGTCCTTGTATGGACGTTATGCACATGTGATTGTTCTGTACTATGATTGGTTGAATTATAGCCTATGTACATATAATGCCCTGATGCGTTAAACGCGGGGCTTAGTGATATCCTGATGCGTTAAACGCGGGATAAACCTGAGGCGTTAAACGCGGGTCATGACATGGCATCGGAAACCTGAGGCGTTAAACGCGGGTTCCTTGATTTATTAAGCCTGAGGGGTTAAACGCGGGCTCTGCCATGAGTATTACGATCGTAATAAGTATATACATATATATATATATATATATTTATGCTATCCTCAATGCTATGTGATGTTAAGTGCAAAGGTATGGAAGCCAAGCCTAGCCCAGATTAGTGAACTTTATGTCAATTTGTGCTTTAATTGAGTTACCCCATGCCATTGCCTGTTTTTGTACAGTTAGTCATTGCATGTGTTTGGGTGCGTCTGGAAGTCCCGAGTGCCTAGCTTAGGGTTAGGACTAGCTTATTGAGTTAATCTCACCCCGTCGTGGGACCGACCTTTCCGACCCCAAGCCTTGACCATGACGCCGCCAGCTTTTGGGGTGCCAGTGGTGACCGAGAAGTACGTTACTGAGTACCCAGTGGGCGAGGATGAGGTTTTTATCTATGAGCGTAGTACCGTTTGGGTGGAGGACGGGACAGACCATTGGAGGCCAGATAGGTACGCAGCATGGTGGTATCGAGACGACGTTGCTACTTGGGGACCTCTGCGATCTTTTGACGTGCCTTGGGATATCCTTGAGGAGCAGGACCCAATGATCACATACCCACCCGATGGAGAGATTTTTGATCCGATGACCGGCCTCGAGCCAGGCGTGGGCCTCCCAGCAGTGCAGCCACAGCATCCTATTGCAGATGGCGAGGTCATCGAGCCCTCTGATGCCGACGACGTTCCCATGGAGGAGGCATGGTTCGAGTGGGAGTTTGTAGGCGCCGAGGGCGAGCCCATGGACTTAGGGTCCAATTCGGAGGAGGAAGACATCCCAGTGTATTCCGAGTCAGAGCCAGAAGAAGAAGTCCCAGAGGAGCCTCAACCGGGCGATTGGGTAGAGTACCATCCAGCGGCTGGTGTCGCCTGATCCATCAGCAGCGAACCTGTCTTTTAGGCCTTGTAGCGACCTCTGACTTTTGGAGTATCCCTTAGGGTAGTGACGCGTGTTCCTTAGTAGATGTCTCTTTTTGAGTAGGCTAACCCTTTTCCTCTAGCCCTAGTTATCTTAGTAGTTTTTGTGTATTTTGTAAAACTGAAAGTTTGTGGTGTAATGGTTAAGTGTCTAATTCCCTCAAGTCATCTTATTGTCTTATGCATTGAGTTATGTATGTCGCTTCCGCATGTGCATATGAGTCTCATTAGCTAGTGCGATATTTCGGTTCCTGGGCAAGAGACTAAAGAGTTTGGCAGTAAGGCGATGTTGCGCGTTCGAAAGGACTCGGGGCGTGACAGAAAGAAAAATCCAATCTTGGGCATCAAGAAAAAGCAAAGTGCCTGGTAAAAGCAAGGCCAATGCCACTCCAAATACTTGTACGCTTGTGAATCATTTGGTTGACCTTGTAAATGCCTAAAGATGGCATGATACCTTTGTATAGGTCACTAGTAAGATTTGGTTGTAAAAGAAAATCCCAAAGGAGGCAAAATGTAAAAAATACTCCCAAATTATGTCACATTCAGACGTTAACGCCATACTAACGCGAGAGAGAAGTTCTCCCAAAGACTACCAATGCACCTCAAAGACTGAGGCACTCTTTGAACCACAAGGGACCAGATCAGTAGAAAACCTACAGTGATCACCAATGTTAAACCCTTTGCATATTCTGAGCCAAAAAACAGGCCTTTCTTTTTGGTCCCTAAACCTATCTATGTTACAACCCTGAGAAGTCTTTTCTGATTAAAGCATTTGGGTTAAGGTATGGTTTAATGTCTAAGCTTAGCTCGAAGAAGTTCGAGCAAGATTATTTCTTTCTCATTTTGCAGGGTTCTTGACTTGTAAACCCGGAGCAGATGAAGAAAATTTTATGTTCAAAAAGACCTGACTCAGAAAGTGAGTCCCCCTTTTGGAAACCATGTCCAAACCCAACATTACGGTCCCGTGAAGACCCCCCAATTGATTTAAATGTATGCGCTGCGAACTGCCCCGAAAACCCAAGTACATGGTATTAGGTAATTCGAGTGCTCTTGTTATGAAAAGGCCAAGTCATAAAAATTGGTAAGAAGCCCTTTCTGACAGAGATATTCCAATAAGATACTCGAAAGCAAGCTATGGTTGGAAACTTCAAATCGTTTGATCAAAGGATTTTCCTCACAAGGATTCTTGATCATCATCGCATGCTTAAAGATGTTTTGGAAAACCTCCAGCATCCTAAGTCATTTTGCATAGGTTAAAATGAACCTTTTCCTGCATCATGATTATCATTACCTCAAGAGAATTAATATCTGTGTAAGTGAGGAATGAACTTTTAAGTCTAAGCTTCTGACGAGACCCACGACAGCTCTAAGTCCAAGAAGTAGACTTTACTCCGAAAGGACAATCTCCAAAATCATTTCCCTGTGAGATTTCAGTTTTATAGGTTTGAGCTTTTTGCAGGATGCTTGGAGTTTCCCAGATCCCAGAATGTTACCTTCAATGTCGAAAGGACAATCTTCAAAATCATCTCTCTGTGAAATTTCAATTTTATAGGTTCGAGCTTTCTACAGGATGCCTGGAATTCCCCAGATCCCAAAATGTCACCTCTAATGTTGAAAGGACAATATTCAAAGATCGTCTTTCTTCGAGATTTCAAGTAACCCCTAGATCCCAGAAAAATCTTATCAAAGTTTTTGCAGGTTTGAATTTTCTGCAGGATACTTGAAGTCCCCAAATCCCAGAATAACGCCTTGCATGTCAAAAGAACCACTTTTTAGAACCAGCTGTCTGTGAGGTTCTAGGAAATCCATAAAACCCAGAATAGCTCATTTGGTAAACCTAAGAGTTAGGTACACCTCACTTGTATAGACCCCAGTTGATTCCTCACAAATAGGATCAGCTTAGTGTTCGACAATCCCTATAGAACGGGTGCGTCATCCATATGTTCCTAGCAGAAAGGAGTCATATTCTCGGCCTGATCCCCTTGAAGGATCAAAATGTCCGACAATCCCTACAGAACGGGTGCGTCATCCATAGGTTTCTAGCAGAGAGGAGTACTATTCATGGTTTGATCCACCATACGGATCAAAACTTCTGACAATCCCTACAGAACGGGTGCGTCATCCAAAGGTTCCTAGCAGAGAAGAGTCATATCCATGGTTTGATCCACCATACGGATCAAAATTTCTGACAATCCCTACAAGAACGGGTGCGTCATCCATAGGTTTCTAGCAGAGAGGAGTACTATTCATGGTTTGATCCACCATACGGATCAAAACTTCTGACAATCCCTACAGAACGGGTGCGTCATCCAAAGGTTCCTAGCAGAGAAGAGTCATATCCATGGTTTGATCCACCATACGGATCAAAATTTCTGACAATCCCTACAAGAACGGGTGCGTCATCCATAGGTTCCTAGCAGAGAGGAGTCCTATTCATGGTTTGATCCACCATACGGATTAAAACTTCTGACAATCCCTACAGAATAGGTGCGTCATCCATAGGTTCCTAGTAGAGAGGAGTCCTATCCATGGTTTGATCCATCATACGGATCAAAATTTCTGACAATCCCTACAGAACGGGTGCGTCATCCGTAGGTTCCTAGCAGAGAGGAGTCCTATTCATGGTTTGATCCACCATACGGATCAAAACTTCTGACAATCCCTACAGAACGAATGCGTCATCCATAGGTTCCTAGCAGAGATGAGTCCTATTCATGGTTTGATCCACCATACGGATCAAAACTTCTAACAATCCCTACATAACGGGTGCGTCATTCATACGTTCCTATCAAATATAGGAATCCCACTCTGGTTCGGCCTACCTACAAGCTAGAGTTTAACCGCCCTGGATGCTCAAGAGATGAGCCCCTAGGTATCCACTTGAACCCGCCATACACCGCGCATGCCGCACGAACATCAGGCAGGTAAGTAACATGTGAGCATCTCTATCCCGCCTCTCTCCCTCTCACATCGGCAAACATAGGGCAAAGCATTTACAAGAGGGACAAGAAAGATTAGATGTCAAGATTCATTTTTCTATTCCCCAGTAGAGTCAAACTAGACTAAGGTGTCACCTGTCTTTGAGAGAAACCTCTTACGAGATTCCTCTCAAAGAGGGGCAGCTGTTGACACCTAATTTTGGATCAGTTTTTTTATATCCATTTTCTTAAAAAACAATTCCATAAAAAATCATAAAAATTACAAAATCAACTTTGGTAGCCTTGGCCAAGCCTAAGGAACCATTTTTGACAAAAAAAAATAATTTTTCATACTTTTCGCATTTTTTCAATATTTTCAGAAATTAGGAAAATACTAGAAAAATCAAGAAAAATACCATTTGAGGTCACAAAAATATGGAAAAATAATCCATATTTTTCTTTTAAATCCCTTGTCTTTTTGGCCTCACAAAAAGTCCAAAATCAAATTCGATTTTACGTGTTCCTTTGTTACACATGATTGAATTTGGTAAAAAAATGTCAATTGAGTCTTTTAATTTGCAATTTTGGCATTTTTTGGGATCTTGACATTCAATCTAATTGTCTCTTATTGCAATTTAGCCTAATTATTCGTACAAATTGCTCAATTGCATGAATTTGACAAAATTGCATACTTAATTGCATTTTAGTTTTTGAAATTTGGCATAATTAAAATTACTTTCAAATCAGGGGCTATCATTGCAAATTAAAGTCACTGCCCAATGGTTTTCATCATTTTGAATCGATTGGCATAGGTAATTTGGTCCAATTTGATCATTTGAACCATCAATTGCACAAATCCCCGATTTGCAATTAAATGAAAATTTGGGATTTTTGTTGAAATTGACATGCACTTTTGGGTAAAATTACATTTTTGAATAAAATTCATGCCCTAGATTCGATTCTGAAGTCCAATTGCAAAAATCCCCCACCGATTTGGGTTTAATTTGAGAATTTCAAGTCGGAACCGGTTCAGATCGGTCAGACTGCCGGTCAGACCGATCGAACCGGTCCGCTACAGTGTCATCTTCTTCATTAAGCCTTTGCGCAAATGAACAGTACGAGGTTGGATTTCAACAAGGAAATTGATCAACCAATCGACTACAATTGGAGATGCACTAGTGGGCGTTTCATTCCTCAAACCATTCCCCGTCGATTAACGCTGGAATCGCGGCCAATAGTCGCTGGAGAAAGGAGTAATCGGTCTGTCAATCCTGCAGACCTGCGAAAGTCAACACTTCCCAAACTCAGTACAAATTCATGCCAAATTCGCACGAATTACGACTTGCCGAAGAAGTAGACGGACATGGACGTAACACCCATCGTCTCCGTCAACGTTTAGACCAAATGGCACGTGCAATCACGTGTCATTTCGAGTCTGTTGGTCCCCTCAGAATTGGCGCTAAAAATTGAAAATGCTATATAGTCCACGGAAGCCTTCACGAAAGGGAGTTAGTTGATTCAGTTGCAGGAGGGAAAACTGAATTGAAGAGAGAAAGAGAGAGAGAGAGAGAGCTCCCCTCCATCGCCATTGTTGAGGGTAGAGCTTGGATTTGCAGAGCACCGGTTGGGCCTCTTGAGGCTAAACCAAAGCTCAAAAGGGTCGTGAGGAGGTCGTCCAGGCTCCCAGGAAGAGATCGCCGTCGACCGCGCAAGCTGCAACCGCGAAAATAGGTGAGATAGACTTCCGAGCTTCTCACTGTGCATCAATGGCAACTCGCTTGTTTCACGTTTATTTTAGCAATTAGTGTGTGCGTTTTGTTCCTTGGATATCACTGACCATCATCGCATACTTGTTTTGCATCTATTTTGTCCTAACACATCGAATCGAGTCTTCCAAATTCAACCTCCATTGCCGAACACTGTTCATTCTTGCCCAGCCAAATCTGGGCCGAGCGAGCTCAATCGGAGCTCGAGGTAAGTCTTCTGAACCTCCATTGGTGCTATTTTGTGACTGAATTACCATGATTTGATGCGAATCGAGCAACTGAACTCCTATGGCCGTACTCGGCGTTTTGCATGATGCTCGCGGTTTCGTGAATTGGATGCCATGATTCTTAGATATGTTAAACTAGAGATTGCTGCGAGTCGATTGGTGCCGATCTTGTGTAATTCCATCGAGGTTTCGCCGTTGGATCATCGCTGGAGGGTTTCGGCCGTCCATTCAGTCATAGTCGAGAGGTTGAAGACGATACACACATGGCAGGTCAACGAGTCAAAGGTCGAGGTGGCAACGAGTGATTGGTCCACGTGGGCGCTGAGTTGGTTCGACCGTTAGTTTGTTAGGGCGAGTCAGCTTAGATCGGACGGTCTAGATTAATCGAGTCCAATTTATCGTGACCGTCCGATTAGAAATTAGGTTTATTCGAAAATGCTTTAAATCGAAAAATCAAATAGAATCAAAACGGTGCCGTTTATGTTAGTGGGTAGGCTACGTCGTTTAGGTTAGTATGGGCGGACAGCTCCGATTGAATCTTGAGATCTAATCCTAACCATAGGTTTTAGTAAACGGATCAGACGTCCCTGGTTAAATCCTCGTTTCATCTAGGCCGTAGGTTTTAGTAATCAGATCCGACGGGGGTGGATAAGCCACGCGGTTCAATAGGAACCATCGGATCAGGTCTGATAATCCGAAAAAAAAACAGCGTCGTATTGACATCTGGGTTACCCGGGTCCGGGTCCGGGTCGGGTTAACCAGGTTCGATACATTTTTTTAATATAAAAAAATCAAAAAATCAGAAAAATCCTAGAAAATCCAAAAACAAATGCTAGAAAATCACAGAAAATCCAAAAAAATATAAGAAAATTGTAGGAAAATCCTAGATATTCCAGAAATCCCCGACAATCGAGGGTTGACCACAGACAACTGGTCAACCCTATTTTTGGGGTTTCTTATCCGTTCTTCCGAGACTTGACGATATTACCCTTTAGGGGTAAGTCGCCTCTACTGTATATACGAGATAAGGCCGATAATGCCAAGGTAAGAATTAGGGTCAGTTAGGCGATCAATTCTTAGGCTTGGGTTTTCGGGTCTCGTCCCTTTTCTCAAAATGACGATTTTACCCCTCAATGGGTAAATCGTCTTTCCCATTCCAATCGTGTCTTGAAAATTGCTTAAAATTAGGGTTTAGGTCAGGTGGGTGACCAACCCTAATATTTGAGATTTTCAGTTCCCATCTTCGTCTAAAATGACGATTTTACCCCTCCAAAGGTAAAATCACTTTTAAAATTCCAATAAAATTCTTAAAATTCCCGAAAAATAGGAAATGGAAGGATTTGATCGCCAATCCCATTTCCACCATCTTTTAGTTGCATATTTCATCCGAAATGATGATTTTTCCCTTCTGAGATAAATTGTCCCCAAATTTCTCAAAATTACGATTTTGCCCCTCATGGGTGAATCATGTCGAAAACACTCCTAAGCCTGGATTGATATTTCTCTAGGCTAATAGGGCCTCATTAGGGATGACAAGCTGCTTTCATGTGTTTTATCAGCATGTATTGGATCATTGATTTGCGCATTTACTTTTAATGATTGTGAGTGATAGGGTAGCCATTCTCATCCGCATGAACTCCTAGATTTAGGATCCGTACCCTACTCATCTGTATGAAATCCTAGGGTCAGATAAATCATTCAACTTAGGTGCCGAAAGGGCACCAACTCTAGCAGTTGGCGTAACAAATTCCCCGATCCTGTTTCCCTAATTTCCACAGAATCGAATAGATCGCTCCCAACTATTCGATAGGGTTTCCGATCGTACCCTCCATGAAACGATTGATGGCGACTCCTTGGCATGTACACATATCACATGTCACTAGACCACACCGAAGGTCGACCACGTATATCCAGCCGTTGCGATTTGGGTAATGGACCTTGGGAGAGGCCCGCGTCCGATCAGACAACATCGAACGACCCATTAGCCTTCCTCCGACTGGAGAGGGTCGCGACAAAAGGTTATGACTATGAAGCCCGATATCGCCTTGGAAAGGCAGATAAAGAAACGGATGTTTAAAATTGGAAATTGAACATTTCGCGATTGGTAATGAAATGATAAAATCCTGCCCGAGGAATAAGAGACTTAGTTTCTAAATGAAAGGTTTGATGAAGAGCTAATTAAACGAGTGCTTCAAGCATCGGACCTGAAGGTCGGGAAGGGATTAAGACGCTATAATGGATGGACCCTAATGTCCAAAGGATAGAAAGGATAAAGATAACAGAGAGAAAATCCAGACCTTCAAATACCTGAGTATGGAAATCCCAAGGTTTCTTGGACGGGGTATGCGTGGAAAAGAATATTGTCGGAAACTCCCTAGGATGACTATAGTGTTCATCAGATGGTATGAAGAAGTACCAGGCCTTACATTGGTACTAGAAATGGATGAAATGTAAGAGAAGGAAACCAATCACGTGGCTGGAAGTTGAAACTTGCCAACAAGGAAAGGCGGAATCGTTGTAAGATGGTGGATTAATTGGCCATTAGAGAATCTCGAATGGAATCGAGAGCGAACTACTAAGGATTTAATTAGGAATTTTCCTAAGAGACAAGAAGGCTATGTCTCAGCTGAAAGAGTTAGAAGCCGACTAGAAACTAC
Organism: Rhodomyrtus psidioides; assembly: GCA_021437785.1. Taxonomy (NCBI): domain Eukaryota; kingdom Viridiplantae; phylum Streptophyta; class Magnoliopsida; order Myrtales; family Myrtaceae; genus Rhodomyrtus; species Rhodomyrtus psidioides. The sequence goes on along the minus strand of JAILYB010000007.1, from coordinate 9,482,278 downwards.
ATATGCTTAATGGTGAGAAAAGGACATTTGAAGTGAATAGTACCTCAAGGGATATAGGCACAAGGGAGTATGGTCTTACGACAATTTGGCAATGATGGCGAGAGATAAAGCTCTTAAATCTGATACGATGTTTTAGAAGAATCTTCAAGGCAAGGGATTAGTGAAGGAAAGTAGCAGCATGGCGTGCCTATTACCTTCGGACCAATAGACAGTCTGAAGAGAATGAGCTAAGGATGTCTTATGAACCGACGTTATCAAATTCAAGAAAGAATAAGAGAAACGATTACTTTTGATAGAGTTCGCCTAAAGTAGCTGTGGCCAGTAGAGAATCGATTTGGCAACACCTAAGACGTTAAATGATAGAACTTACAAAACCCTACGTACTAGAACGTGTGTGGCGAAAGAAGATGAGAAGGTATGAGGCAAGCTTGACCATTAATTGAGCCAACCACGGATAGTTAAGGAAAGCCTAAGAATATCGAAGGGGGAACAAATGAATAAGCGACACAGATTTTGGGAGTTCAAGGAGGAAAATCATGTGTACTTCAATGTGTCGCAAAGAAAGGACCCATTTTGATCTGAAGGAAATGAAAGTGGAACTTAGAATAACTGCACTAAGGAGGTGCGAGCCGGACCTGTGATAATCGTGAAGAGTAAAGTTATAAAGGTGGACAATGAAGCATCATTAGTCGAAAGGCAAGTGCGGATTGAGGACGGAAGGAAACAAATTTGGAAGGACAGAGACGTTTGTTGGTAAGGACGATTATGGAAACATCGTGAGGAAAAAGGGAATTATTGGAAAGTGAAGAAGCGATGAGGCGTTACTACACCACAAGGTTGGATAATTGGAAAGCTGTAAATTTCGTGGACGAAATTTCTTTAAGGGGGAAGAATTGTGACATTCTAAATTCTAACCCTTCTCGAGGCTAAGGAATGAAAAGGTATTGATTGGTGTATTTCAGTTGTATCTCGCTCGGAGCTGGCCACTCTTGAGTTAACTGACCAAAAAGGGAAAGGCTAACGCAGAGTTAAGTACGTGGACCGAGGAAGCTCGAATAAGAAATGGCGCTTCGACCATAAGGATTGTAGACGGGATATTTTGGGCTTGCAGAGATTGATCTAGGAACGATCATGGGATGCTTTGCTAGCGTTATGCGATTGGGACGCGGTGATTCCGCTTAATCAATATATAATTTGTGAAAATTCCCTAAATCGAATTCCGACGATTATGACCGCAGGAACTAGCGATAAACCCTCGCAATTACATGACAATCAAAGTTGCCACGATTAGAGTAATCCTAAGGTCGATACGCGTAGTACCTGCAAGAGCCGCCCGTTAGTCGGAGATAAACTGGAATTACAACCGACGGGAAACTTGTCATGATTTGGACTTCGGAGATTAGGTTTCGAAATTAAAGAATTCCAACATTTAAATATTTGGACGCCTCCTCATCGAGAGTAATTAGGATTATGGATTTGCTTCATGAGATTAGAAAATCGAGAAATTTACTAGAGTTGAGAAATGACCTTTTTGCCCCTAAAGATTTCTCAAGCCTTTAAGATTAGACAAGGGCATTTTAGTCTTTCTTCCTCTACCCCCCATGGCCGAAAATTTGGGGTTAGAATGGTTAATTGGCCTCTTGATATTTTCCATAAGGGATGAGACAACCTAGTGAGCTATAGGCTAGTACCTAATTGACCTTAAATGCAAGTCAAATCCCAATTAATTCTAGTCATTTCATGCTTTGCCTTGGGGATGGTTATCTTCTTCTTCCTCTTATCCAAGTTTGGCCGACCACCACCCCCTCTCATCACTCCCTCTCATTTTTCTCTCTCTCGGCACTCTCCCTCCCTCGCTCAGCTCGATGTTCTTCCCGTTTCCGCCCATTGTTTCGGCCATAACTTCTTCGTCCAACTTTTTATTGAGGTGATTCTACCGCCATTAGAAATATTATCCTCTTGCCGTTCCAACAATGTATTATGAGCCCAAATCCACCCAGCCATCTGTCCTGTAGAGCTGTTTGAAGGAGCAAAGGGTCGGATCAGTCATATTTGAACCCGCAAGCTCCTAAGTGGGGTTTCCGAGCTCTCTTCGCTCCAATCTTTGGTAAGCCGCTCCTTGAACCTAGTTAGGACTTTTGACAACATGTATTTGAGGTTTAGATGGATTTTTGATGGATTTTTATGGTTGAATCCTTTTGATCTTCAAGAGGACAGAAACTGCTACCGCCGACCTGGTTTGGAACCGAGGATCTTTGAGAATCGTTGAGGCGTCGTTTGGCTTGGAAATTTTGGTGAGACATCCTAGAACTTAGGCCTAAGTGGTATTTAGCATGTGGACAATTTTGGTGTGATTTAGAAGTAGTTTAGCAGCTAAACTTTGGATTAATTCTCACTTGGACAAAATCCGTCCGCTGGAGCTTCAGCCAAACTCGTGGACGTCGTGCGGCCCTTTGGTCAGTTTTCTAGGTGAAAATCCTTGGTAAACCTCTTAGGACATTGCTTGACATGTTAGGGTAGCTTGTGGTTGAAATTGGAAGCGAATTAAATGAGTTTGATGGTTGGAATTTTGTGAAACTCCTAGGAATCCAAATCTGCCATGTTCTGTCCGAGCTTAACCCATGACCTTGTTGTTGTTCTTAAGGGGGTTTGCTTGCTTGGATAGCACGGTAAGCTATTCCTAAACCTTTACCAGGGAGTTAGGGTACTAAAGGACGACCTTGTTTGAGAAATTAATGTTTTATGGACCGGTTTAGGCTAGGAGCGCTAAAACCGAATATTCTTTTGTTGAGATGAATTGTGCTTGAGGGATTCTTTGTTTGAAATCGATGAAAATGAGTTTAATTGACAAGCCTCAAATTTGGTCTTGGGAAATGTTGGACCTTGAGTAGGTCGTGAGAAAATTTTGGTGCGAATTGAATGCTTGAGTGGCTTAGATAGTTAAACCGAGTTTTTAGATACTTGTGACACTGAGGGCTCGAAGCTGAGTGGTATATATCATGCCTTAAGTTGAAAGAGTGATAAATTGACCTTCGTGTGCTAAGCCAATGATGGCGTGTGTTAATGCGAGTCTTGCCTGTCTTAAAAGGATTTCCGTTTGCATGAACTTGATTTATGTGACTTATGTGACCACTAGCGTGATTTGAGGCTATGGCATTTGAATTGAGGCCGTGAGTTGATTTGTATTTGCGTGGTCTTGTTGATAAATGAAAGAAAATTTGAGGCCAATCCAGTTGGGTGTTTGATCCGAACTTTTAATGACAGGAATTTGATCCCGTGTTTGGGTGTTTGATCCCAAAGTTTATGAGCTCAGGGACTTGATCCCATTTGGCCTGACGAGGTCACTGCGGCTAGAGAGTCTTACAGTCGACCGAATCATCTCGTGGTGCTAGAGTAACGAGAGTCACTGTAATGACCGAATCATCTCTGGGTCCGGACGCGAGAGTCTTCATGTTGATTGCTTCGAGGGAGTTCAAGTATCGGGCGTCACATGTTAGACCGAATCATCTAGCATGATTGTCCATGGCGAGAGTCTCATAATTGACCGAATCATCTCGACGGTGATAGGGAGCGAGAGTCACTATGACGATCGAATCATCTCGTCGTAATAAAGTGAAAAGATAAATTATTTTCTATGGCTAATTGATTTCCTTGTAATGAATGTTATGAGAATAAGGGAATTCATCTTGAGGCCCAAGGCGCTTTGGCGCGAGCGGGTAACGTATTGTTACCATTGATTGAAAGTCAAGTTTTATGAGGAAAGGAAATGGAACTGAATGTCAGATTTCTTGAGGAAACTAGAATTGAACGATGGTTTTGGAATAAGAATTATTTTCCCTTAGGTTGTTTAACTGAAAACCCTACCTAAGTACGAAGCCAAGCGTTTATCATGATTTTGACTATCAAGTCATTTGAAAAAAGGATTGGAATGCCACTTTTGGTCAAAATTGTGCCGTGTTTTGTGAATCATCATGTTTTACCATGACAATATTACTTTTACCATGTCAAAATATTTTCATTCAAAAATACATGTTTTCAAAAGTATTTGGAGGTACCAGCGACCTAGTTTAGGGTTAGGTCTAGTTTACTGAGATTTATATCTCACCCCATTGTGGGACAATATTTTTTCAGGTCCCTAAAGACGAAGTTTCGGGGATGTCGAAGACGATTAGCCGAAGAAGCACTTGATGTATTGTAGACATGTGACCTTGTATGATCTTCCATTTGTAAATCGAAACCGCTTTGAATATGTGATTAAATGTTTCTGATGCATCGTTCTAAAGCCCTCTTTTATTTATTAAGTGTAGGGTTGTTTTTCTCGCTTTCGCTTGCATGCTTGCAATTAGGTCCTTGACATTTGGCCTATGGATCCTGGACGATTATTGAAGTTAACGGCCTTTGAGGAATGTTCGCGTGCCGCCGGGCTCGGGGCGTGACATCACATATCCATATAAGGGTTGTTTTCTCAATTGACTTATTATTGCTCAATATCAAGGCTCGTGTAACGACGCATCAGGCTATATAACGGTTCTCAAGACCCGCGTCATAACGCATCAGGTCGTATTTTTCAATGCCTGGGTAATACGCATCAGGCAGCATACTTGTATTGCCCGCATAATAAGGCCTCAGGCCGCAATCCCGCGTTTAACGCATCAAGATAAGTTCGAACCCCGCATAACACGCATCAAGGTCATGTGTGTGCACATATACTCATAACTTAACAAATCAATGGACAATCGAATGAATTACACCTTTCATCACTCAAGGAGTACAATTCGGCCTTTAGGCCTCAATTCCCAATAGTTGGATCGCATGCCACAACTCAGCTATTCATCATTTTATGAGACTTTATGATCGAGTATAATGAGTATAAATAGGGCAACAAGCCATTACTTCAAAAAATCACACATGGCCAAATACAATGAGTACAATCAATCAATTTAGTCGTTCAATTCACGAATTAACCAATTGTGACCTACCTTAACAAGACATAACAACCAATCCAATCATCGACTTCACAATTAGCAAGTCAAGGCCGAATGACATTAGGGTCCAATCGGCATTTTAATGCAACAAAATCATCTTGAGCGTCATGCCACTTATCATAAGTGATACGTTCCTCTTGGGTCCCACCCTCAGGAAAAGAGACTGGCATATTTTCATCAAGCACATACCCGAGTTTTTCAGAATTGAGAACAATTCTCAAATTCCTTACCCAGTCAGTGAAATTGGGACCAGTCAAACAATTCTTGTCGAGTATTGAAGCGAGCGGGTTTGTATTCACCATTTTTCAGAGTAATTTATATCTGTGCAGAAAATAAATTGTTAGCCGTTGTCTTTCAAAATAACTATTTCATTTCGGCCTTTAAATGAAATAGATCCTCCCACTAAATTTATACACGGATCCCATACTCCTTAAAATGGGAAACGGTAATCTTTGTTGGGTAAAGATTACTAGTGGGGATTGGAGTCCCACGAGCTCATAGTCCACCTCACCTAACAGTTATTGGTGTTCTATAAACTTAGTGAGTGAATCAACTTATTCAACGCATCATATGCGAGTCCCAATCATAACTTTGGCCTCTAGATCATGAAAGTCTCACCTGACAGTTATTGACTTCATAATCGTAATTAAGTCTTACCCATCGTCTCATGTAAGTATTGAGAACATAAACGATCCCCTCACCTAACAGTTATTGGAAATCGTTTGGTCTCAACCCCACAACATCATATGCTTAATGGATTGGTCCACAATTATAAATGACAATTGACCCCTATGTATCCATAACCGGTCAATCAACCACTATAATATAGGATCAAACCACGACGATGGAAGGCCACGAGTCCGAAACCCGTCACGACTTAATATATATTAAAGGAGATTTTGAGTCGTTTATAGGTCTCACTTTGCACATTAACCGGTTTAACATGCTCACGTAAACATAATAAATAAATAGATGTCAATCACATAAACATCTATCCTACGTGGTGATCATGGAATTATGATTTAATGGGTCTCGAGCCAATGAGACCACATTTAATCATTTTAATATTTTAATAACGGAGAGCCGCTCTTCACTTCTTCTTGGTTCCTTGAACTCTTCAAGAACCGGGCCCAAAGAGCTCGCCGGCTTAAAAGGCTCCTCCACGTAATCCTCGTAGCATTTACATCAACAATTGACTATGCTAAAAATAAAGATTACATGAAAAATAAAAGGAGTACGCAGCCTCCATTTAATAATTACAACCCCAAAAATATAAATAATCACCATACATTCATATATACATCAATCACATTGATTAGGGATTTTTCCATGATCACCACCCTTCCATGTAAGTAATAAATTCACAATTTAAAACTTAGGAAGGCACAATAAAAATTCTACGTTGAATCATATTCATAATTTTTACGTAAAATAAGATAGCCATAAATTTTCGATTCAAAATTGATTTAGTCTCAATTTTTGCTACGTTGATTAATTTATCATATAAAATAATCAACCTCCATTAGCCATGTAAGACGAACAATTCGTTAATACAAATTGGCCATGGTATTGCAAAAATTACTACGAACAAAAATCAATTAAATGCACGAAAACGCCTAAGGATTGGCTCTGATACCACTGTTGGGATTCACGTAACACGTACGGGCAAATAAAAATTAGTAAACGCAGCGGAAATAAATAACAACCCATACATGTATCTCCAGAGGCGTACTTCGTGCATTTCAATCGAAAAATCACAAAGCACCAAATGGAGTAAATAGACTACCTCTTGTAGCGTGCTTGAAACGGAGGTGTCGGTTCGATGTTCTTCGATCTCAGCCCCACAAGTGTCGGGCCTCTAGTTCAGACACACCACCAATTGACGAACGGGGAGACGACTAATAATTCCACAACAATTGTGCTAGCAATTTGCGGAATCAATATTCCAAACCAATTTACGGAATCAATATTCCGAACTTGGTATATTTTGGTCGCTCAAAATTATGAGAATATAGAGAGTGTTTGTGTTCTTCTCTCAAAGCTCTCAAAAATCTGCTCACTCTACAAATGTGCTAACCCCAACCTCAAAACTCTTGCCATCCTTTTATAGCCAAAAACACCTTCCAATAAATTGTATTATAAAATAGCACTAACAAATAATAAATGCTTTCTAAAAATAGCACTCACAATTTATGATAAATAAATGCCATATAAAAATAGCACTAACAATAGCACTCACAATTTATAAATAGCACTCACATCTTATAATACAAAAATGCTATTTAAAAATAGCACTAATAATTATAAATGCTATCTAACAATAGCACTCACAATTTATCATAAATAAATGCCATTTAAAATTAGCACTAACAAATATAAATGCTATCTAACAATAGCACTCACAATTTATCATAAATAAATGCCATTTAAAATTAGCACTAACAATTATAAATGCTATCTAACAATAGCACTCACAATTTATAATTAGCACTCACATTTTACAATACAAAAATGCTATTTAAAAATAGCACTAACAAAGGTGTTAAAAATAATAATAACCATTATTATTATTACCGGAGTTAAAGAGGTTACCAAACAGTAAAATACGTATAACGTACAAATACGTATAACATACAAATACGTAGAGCATACGTGTACATCGTATATACACGTGCAAGTGACCAAAAAGAGAAATAAAATTAAATCTCATTTAATTTAATTTCAACCCAACTAATTGGTATAATTGCAAACAAATTTGCAATGTCGTCTTTCCACAATGCGTTGTCATGTATTGGTTATGGTGTGTGACATTCCTAGGTTCATCACCGAGCTGGCAGTAAGACATGCACTAACACATTAGTACTTCCAAGAGAATTGATTGTCCCGATCATCCTCTAGGTCCTACAAGCCATGAGTGACATCTAGCAATATGTCATGGCTACCCAGACAGTGTGAATTCTTTTTAAGAACATTATGAACCTGTCAGCTTTGGCTACAGTGTAATTCAATCCTTCTGTCTAACTATGTCCCGATCGAACAAAGGCCATGGAATATTTGTCAAGCCACCAATTCGATCATATGTACAAATCTAACTTGACATGCATTTATATGAGACATGAACATATCATTCTCAATCATAACCCCGGCCGAGGATTTCAATGCATTGTTACAATTAGATCACATAGAACATCATACCTTTATTAATAAGGAGACAGATTCCATATTGCGTACACATGTGACTTCGTATGTGCCTGAACTACGACCATCAAGTACAGAGACGAATCAACGACCCGCCAATATGCGCACTTGTGAACCATAGCCATTTATCACACAAGTCAACACTGTACCTCAGGTCTAAGGATTATTTACACAAGACCAAAGCATGAACGATTAGACATTGACCACGCAAAAAGCTTCCATGTCGCTAATCATTCAATGTGCGTCACGTTCAGTGAACTTGTCCGATACAAGCACCTATGTTCTAACTCGGATATCGCAATACCCAATGACTTGTGACTCGTCATTTCCTTAAGTATCTGATACTTAATTATGAAGTTAAGAACATACCGACCTCAACAGGATCATTGAAATCCATTCAATAATCCATTGATCGGGAACTGTTTTAAAGATTCAGTCTAACCGTAAACCTGTCACACATATTCTCAACGTCTTAAGAATAGGTTCGGCTACAACTGATCTTATGGATTTTATTCATTTATATTTGGACAAATGAATAAATACGTCTTTGCCACTGATAAGAAATCAGAAGTGCAACGGATATACCCAATATGTACTATTACACAGTTGCTTTAGGGCATATCTCTAACAGTGGATTCATCTAAGGAAGGAAAGATTTCCCTCCAAACGAAAGAATAAGCTTATGCCAAGAGCCGATGGTCCTTTTAAAGTTCTGGAAAGGATTGGCAACAATGCGTATAAAGTTGAACTCCCAGGAGAATTTGGAGTTTCAGCTACTTTTAATGTGGGAGATCTATCTTCATACTTGGAGGGAGATGACCTTTCAGATTTGAGGTCAAATCTCAAACAACATAGGGAGTATGATGCGTATGAATTTGATGACGTCACCAATTATATACCCGACGTTAATGTGCAATCCTTGATTCCTCCCATAAGTTCTACACAGTCATTATTCATTCAAGCCAAGGCTGAATTTGGTTACAACTTGCTTCAATGGATCGCATCAACTTGAAGTCTAAGGATGTGCTCAGATGATGAAGAGTTCAGATGATGCAGTACAAGCTCAGAAGAAAACGTGCTCAGAAGATTGTTCGTTCAGAAGATGGCACAATCCAATGCGACTTTCCTAATTAGTTGTTGGCTTGAAGGTCAATCAAATATATATCCATGGAAGGTTATCTAGAGATATTTCTTTTAATTTGAAAGATCTTTTAGGGATAATATTTGATATGCTAGGATGGTGGACGAGATTATCTTGTTTCATTTTTCGTATTTGAACAGGTTTAGGATTATTTGTTTCCTTTTCTTTACGTTATCTTCATCCCTCTATTTAAAGGATGAGTATTCTCTATTGTAAGCAAAGATTTTGAATATTGATGAATGAGAATTCCTCTTGAGTGTTGAGTTTTAAACACTTCGGCATCTTTATCCTTGGAGAGTGGATACTCCTCGGTGGTGAGCCAAAAAGCCCTTTATCCTTGGTTGGTGGCGTAGCCTTTAGACCTTGGTGGTGAGCTTTCTATTATTCCCGATCTTCTTCTTTGGCTGATGATACCTTTAGGCCTTGGTAGCAATCGTTCTATCCTTTGTTTTGTATTGTTGGCTGGTAATTTTTTTACGCCTACGATATAACTCGAATTCCTACATTACTTCCACTTACCATCCACCCACATTATCCCGTTATTCCGCAAACACTGTCCCTCAATTCATCCCTTTGAATCTGTTCGTGACACTCTATTCTTCGAAACACCCGTCCTATGGAATCACTTGCCCACACACGCATCAACTGGCCCGCGTCTGGCTCCGCCATTATCACCTTCGTCGTCCCCGTTGCTATCCCCGTCACCTAGATGACGGGGAAGTGGGCCCTCACGTTGTCCCTCGACGTTCAGGAATATGGCTACAAACTTGTACTGATGATGAACCTCTCCCATGGCAACATCAACGGTCAAAGTACTAATGATACGAGTGAACGCGAGGCCGAGTGCATTAGGCAGCTCAAAGTCATGTGTCTCAGCTTCCAGAGTAACGGGCAGGCCATATCAAGAACCAGGCGGTATCGAAATCGAACCCATGGCAGTCAATCTAAAAATAGTAGATACCACAATTGTAAGAAAGCTTAGCGAGTAAATTCAATTCCTCTAACTATCTCTCGTAGCAACATACTACTCAAATTTGCGTTTAGCCAATAATTGGATGGTAACTAAGATTTTGTATCAAGCAAATCTATGCATGCATGCAATGCGCGTGTGAAATATGCTCAATGAATGCACTCCCAGTTTCCTCATCCACCAACACTGATCTCGAACCATCTCTGGCTCGTAGCATATCATCATTAATATATATCTTTTTTTCTGGCTTAATTGCCAATTTCCACAACAACTCCCAACATAGATTCTTCACTCCGAGGCTTCGCACTCACTGTGCGGCCCACTTGGCGCCACTTATGTTGAGCTCAATATTGTGGCCATCCTTCACTCCGTGTTCGATGATAATGTGTTATGATGCAATAAACAAATGTTAAAGATGCCATCCTCGTGTTCCGCATAACATACGGCGCAACTCAGCATGTTTAGCACAATATAACCATACCGGATAATAAAATTTCCTAAGTATTTATGTATGGAGCCGAGGCTGAGTCTCGTCTTCCTGCTTAGTTCAGGCTCATTTTATAAAAGACCATCACTCTGGTTTAGCTAAGATCATTTATAAGGTCTCTCAACAATAGTATTATTCCTGTATTCCAGAATACCTATCTAACAACTCTAGCTTAGTAAGATATTATTTAGCCACGCTTATATGTCGATCCTTGCCATCCAAGCCTAACCCCAACGGGATTAGTTGGTCATTTCCTATATACTTAAGTGTGTCTGTATATATATATATTCCACCTATAATTATTTCTATATAGTCTTAACGACTTTCATCTGAAACTACCCTCAATTGCTCACTAAAGATATGCCTCATTAGTCTCATAATCCAAAATACTAGCCTCAATTCCTTGGCTTAAGTATTAAACACGCAATATGAGGTTTATGTATATTAAAACGAGGGAAGGTGAGAGATATAGAATTCGACTCGCCTAGAGAGTTGGTGGTGCGACGGCACTGATGGTTTATTCTTTTACGAGTCCTTCCAACTAGGGGTGTCAATGGTTCGGTTCAGTTCAGTTATTTGAATAACCGAACTGAACTGAACCAATAGGGAATACGCCCGAACTAAAACATAATCCGCCCGAACCGAACTGAAAAAGCTCAGTTCGGTTCGGTTCGATTTTCGGTTTTTTTTTTCGACGCTTCACAGCCTATTGCTATTGAAATCTAAGCGAGTTGTTGATTATTAAAATGTTTTGTTAAGGATTTCAGAGCAACCAAACTCATTGGTGATAAAATAGGATATAAATTGGAACCTTCCATAAAGCCGATATTAACATGATGTGATAAATTGTCCGTCGTTAAAATTGTGAATGAATAGCGCAGAAATGGCCAACTCAAGCATAGTAGAGTGAAATTATTGGCATGGAAAAGCAATACATTGGGCAGAAAAAAATACATGAAAGATCAACTAGAGAATACACAATTAGAGCTGTTAGAAGAACAGGGACTTTGAAGTGTTTTTTCAAGTTTTGTCCTTTTTCTGGATTAGCAAGTCGAAACATATGTACTTCCCCTAAAAACATGAACTGAGGAAACAATAACTAATCAAACATGGAACCTACAAACCCACATTTTCGAACAAGAAACTTGGGAAACAGTGAGCAATCAAACTCCTAATCTTCCCATGTTCTGCAATACTTCTCCCATCACTTCTAGCGGAATCCCATTTTGTCAACTTTCTGTAGTGTTCTGCTTCTTCATGCCTTTCTTCCCCCCAAACACGAATTTAGAGTCTCGCTTTTCCCTCTTCTTTATCTTTTGTCCATTCCCTTCCTTCCCTTGCCACCGCCTTGCCTCGATTTCCCTCCAGATCGATCTCCCGCAATGAGTAGAACCATGCGACGCTTCCCTATATGTCGATAAAAGCAAATCTGTCGATAAAATATTAAACTTGTCAAAATGTGATAGGAATTCTAGTGCTGCAGAGTTTCAGGTCCAGAGAATATTATGCAATGTAGCTAGCCATAACCCTACTTCATGCTCCTCATCTGGCAAAAAAGTATCAAAATATGGGAAGCACTAAACAATGTGATGTAAATCTGTGTCTTCGGTACACCAGCAAATCCCCTATAGAATCAGATATACCATTTACAATGCTGAGGTATGCAAAAGAGGAAGACCAAATCACATAAAAATCTGACATAGTGTGATAAATCACTTTAGCAAATACACTACATTTTACCGGAGCTTGTTCGATCCAAACAGGCACTCGGAAAAAAAAAAAAACTAAGGACTAATTCTCAGTTCATACGAGACGAGAAAGAAGCATTTGCATATAATCACGCAGAAACTATTTCCCAAAAGATAAAAGAAAATGGCAAACTCGATGCACATATTTACTCTCGACAACATCCAATTATCAACAAAACAACAAATCAAAATTCAGAACACCAAAAATAACTCAAACTATAAGTAAACTTGCAGCAAACCAGTGAGAGAGCAAAAGCAAAAACACAACCATTACCTCTCGAAGGTGGATTTGGTGAACCAGAAGAGATCTTTGGCGAGTAGGCATATGGTGTTTTCCTGTGAAAAGCATCCACTGGGTAAGGCCATCGTTTGTCAAGATTGAATCAATAAGAAAATGGTTAAACAGGTATCAAACTCCAAGATCATCAATCATCAAGAGAAATCAATATCGAGTTAAGCTCCATGGTCGTAGTAGACAAATCTGCATTGAATTCACAATGAAAATGAGAATTATAGTATCTATTGAAATATTAAAGGGTATAAAATTCTAAGTAATTTCTCACCCGACTCAAAATTTTCGAGTTCTGCTAAGTCCTCGATTGAAACTGAAATTGGTGCGGATCGTAACCAATCTTGAGTACATACAAGAGCCTCCACCATGCTTGGGGTCAAGAAGCTACGAAACACGTCAAGTACACGACCTCCTGTGCTGAATGCAGACTCTGATGCTACAGTTGAGACGGGCATAGCCAAAATATCCCGAGCAACGGAAGAGAGGATATGATATCTCGAAGAATTAACTTTCCACCAAGTCAAGATATCAAAGTCAGGACTATAACGTTCACGATCTTCTTCCAAATACTTATCTAATTCAGATTTTTCTACAACATATTGTTGTCCTGTTTCGCTAAGATACTCTTCAGTCAAAATGTCCGCATCAACCACCGGAGATTTTGCCACACTTGCTGCACTTGTACCTTTCAACCTCAAGTTACTTTGGGGGCATACACCGGTGCGATATTGCTCAAACAAGAACTTTAGAGATGTTGTTACTCTCTCTATTAAAGTTTCTACCCGCTTACTTTCATAAAAACGATTAATCAACCATTTCACATACTCCCACTTATGTCGAGGGTCAAGTATGCAAGCAATGAACAAAGATAGATTGATGTTGTTCACATTGCCAAAATACTTATTGAATTTGATCTTCATTTTCTTGGCCATTTACCGCAAACTCTTAGCCTCATTCTCTTTCACACAATATCTTTCAATCATCATAAGAATCCCATAAACATCTTTCACCAAACAATTACTAGTGACATAAGAAGTACCTGATACTTGTAAAGTCATGTCATAGAACATCTTCAAGAAAGGAATAATTCCACGGGCATATTCCCAATCAATACTAGTAGGCAATCCGATCCCTCCTTTCGTCTTGGAAAGCTCTTCAAAAAATTTACGATCCTCAATTTCTAACGAGATAAAACCCTTTTCAAACTTTAAAACTGCTTCCAACATCAAATATGTTGAGTTCCAACGAGTCTCCACATCTAAACATACAAGACTCTTAGACTCGATATTTTCTAACTCAACGCACTTCTTAAACCGTTGCAACCTCGATGGAGAGGACCTCACATAACGCACAGTTGAGCGTATTCTAACAATTGAATCATCCATTTCTTTCAACCCCTCTCTCACAATCAAGCTCAATATATGTGCACAACATCTCATGTGAAGTAACTCACGATTCAATAGAAGAGAGTTCCAATGGATGAGTCTCTTCTTCAAGTATTGAACTCCCACGTCATTAGAGCTTGCATTATCCACAGTGATAGAAAAAATATTTTTAATCCCCCAACCAATCAAACATTTCTCCACCGTTTTTCCTATAATCTCACCTGAATTCCCCGGAATTTGACAAAAATTCAAAATTCTTTTTTGCAACTTCCATTCGGTGTCTACAAAATGTGCGGTGAGACACATATAACTCAAGTTTTGACACGAGGTCCAAGTGTCAGCTGTAAGACATGCTCTTGGAGATGTATCAGAAAAATATTTTTTTTAATTTGTTTCTTTCCTCCAAGAATAAGTCATAACAAGCTTGCCTCAAGGTGTTTCTTGAGGGGATTAAAAAGTTCGGTTGGATTCCCCTCACGAATTTTCGAAATGCCTCATTTTCTACAAACTTCAGAGGCAATTAAGCAATAATGAACATGGCGGCTAGGTCTTTTCTACTTACAACTTGGTCGAATTTCCATGGACCAGATAAATTTCCTAACCCTACAAGCTGACCTGATGCATCTTTTTATCTTTTCTCCACGTTCCCATAAGGATATTGCTTACATCTGCTTAAATGAGTACGCATCGCAGTTGTCCCATGCTTAAAATCAATAAGCGTCTCACAATATAAACATTCTGGTTTACCGTGGCTATGGTCTATCTCTTTAAAGTGAACCCACACATCAGATCTCGTTGATCTTCTTTTATCCGTGCCAGCATTTTGATTCATTGAATCCATCTATCAATAAAACAAGTAAAAAGTCACATGAAAATATTGTTAGCTTATTCACGTAAGATGAAACTACAAAAGACAGCACCTCGTCCCATTACGACACGACATAGAAAGCTGCATATGTCTTTAGCCGAGACAACTGGCATGGCGATGGGTGAATGCTTGAGTTTAAACACACTATATATGCAGTAACAATTCCCAGAATTTGCTGTCACCAGACAAAAGTTTGGGCTAATATATCTCTTAATCCCTACATTTAACATGTTATTGACTATTTTTCAATGATTGGTGAAGAACATGTTATTCACATCATACAACAGAAGAAGCAATTAAGATTTTGAAATAGCCCACTTTATATGACGAGAGATCTGTGCGCGTGTGTGTTTTGTTGATTCTTGCTAAGGATAGAAACTATCTGTAAGGGTAATACTGATGGTTAGTCTCTGTGGCGGATTATGCATTTTCATGAACAGAAAACCAACAAAAAGCTGCAAATCAACAGCCACAGATGCTAGTGAGACATTTTCATGAACTCTTCATAATTTTGCCAAACCTAATTCACCACTTGACGTTCCCTTGAGTTGACCTGCAATTAGTTGCTTCTTCCAAATACAAAGCCCCATTTTTTACTTTCCCACCAACTATGCTTGATTATTAAACCGAACCTATGAAAATGATAGTGTGACATTCTGAATTTTCGCCATTTTGAGGCTATTGAATGAGAACTATCTATCGATGTAATTCAGTTTCATTTCGCTCGGATCTGATCAATCCTAGGTAAACTGACCAAAAGAGAAAGGCTAACGCATGATAAGGTAGGTACGTGGACCTAGGAAACTCGATATGGAAATGACACTTTGACCATAAAGATTGCTGAGGGACATTTAGAGCCAATAAAGGCCGATCTGATAATGATTAAGGAATCCATTGCTAGCGTTATACGATTGGGACGTGGGTGATGTTGTATAAACAATGTATAATTTGTGACGTTTCCTAAATCGAGCTATGACGATCGAGACCGTTGAAACTAGTAATGAATCCTCGCAATTATATGACAACCAAAGTCGTTCTATCCTGAGTCGTCCTAAGTGGGACGAGGGTCACAGAGTCGATACGCGTAACGTCTGCAAGAGTCGCCCGTTAGTTTGAGATAAACTGAAGTTACAATCGACGGACGATTGATCATGAAATGGAAGCTCAATATTGGCAATTGGAGATAGAGAATTACAATTATAAATAAAGATTTGACGTCGTCTCACTAATGGTAATTTCGAATTGGAAAAGTGAAGTTCCGGATTGAAAATGCAAAATTACCATTTTTGCTAAGTCTTAAGATTTCAAGAATGACAAAACGGTCATTTCTTCTACACCATGAGGACTTTCAAAAATAATGTGCAAGAAGTCTAGGAAGTCAATGGCATTATTGGTCAGAGCCACTTGTCACTCAATAGAGGCCTTAAGCATTAATTACCCCTATCTGTCAATTTAATCTCCATTATTTGTGTGAGACACCACTTCTTATCAGCCATTAGCCATGTGAATCATTCCCATCATTTCCCTTCCATTTTTCTCTTCATTTACACCTCAACCGAAAACTGTCCAAAAGACCGGTTTCTGCCTCTCTATTCGGTCAACTCGCCGGCCACTTCCCATCACCGCCTCGCCGCCTTTGACAACCAAAGGTAAGGTCTATGTGTCTTTGACAAGCTCCAAGTGGAATTTCGTTATTTGGATAATTAATTTTACCTGTATGAGCCCGAGACCAAAACCGGACGAAATCTGCGCGAGTTGGGATAAGGCCACCGTATACCCTCTTAGAAATTTCAAATGACTCCGAAATTTTTGTGCGATCTCTATGATCGGAGGTGGCATGGTTCCATCGCCTGGGTAACAATAATTTGATGGGACCTCTACTGCCTGAGGATGTTCCATCGGAAGCGGTTCCTAATTGGTGTCATCCGTCCAGACCGGAGGTGGAAGTAGAGAATCTAGCGTCAGCAGGAGGTTCAAGGAATGTTCTCGAAGGGTCGAAGTATAATCCTACGGAGGAATACATGAACTACATTGTGCTATCTGCCGACGAGATCGAGGACTCCGACGAGGATGACAAAGAAGCAACTGAGGAGGATTCCGAAGAGATGTCTGAGGACGTACCATCTGAGACCTTTTCTTACTATAACCCAGAGGACGAAGAGGACATTGGAAGCGACGGATCAAGCGGTTCTTCCAAATAGCTAGATGAAAGGGGTGTAGGGATAATAGGACTACGAACAATTTTGATGATAGATTTTCGGAAAGGCTAAGTGGAAACTTTAGGCTTAGACCTTAGTTCCTTCTTCCTACCTAGGTGTGCAGCTTTATCCTTTTGTCCTTTCCTTTCCGTTTTCTGTACTGGGATCTGCTGCAATGTATAAATAGGTGTGCTTTTAATCATTCCAAATTTCCCTTTTATTTCTTTTGTATGGAGAAGTAGGTCTCGCTTTTCGCATGCGAATTTTATTCCATCTTTTGCCTTGTGTGTTCCGGGATAAATTTTGGCCGGAAGCGGATGTGACGAGCTCCAATGGACGCAGGACGTTACATCCTCGTCGAAGTGGTATCATAGCAAGGTTAACTAGAGTGCAGCAGATTGACGATTGGAGTAATAAGGAGTAAAGGAATTTGGATGATTGGGGTAGTGAAACCTTAGGGGGAGTCGTTAGAGTCAATCATGAATGCATGGCATATGATTGGCGCATGTGATTGGCATCGTGAAATGGCATGATTGTGATGAACCTTTGAGGGGTCAAGCTCTACACTTAGCATGTTGTTGTGAATGTTGGTTTGATAAATGAGATAATACCCCTGATTATACTAAGTTGTAGATGCGTCTGGACTTGAGGTATGGTTGTGAACTCTCGATGATTTGCTCATGAGAATGCCTGAGTGCTTTATTGTTGTGTTGTGACTGCTGCCCTGTTGAGTAGCATAGAATCACTAGACTTGAGTAAGAAACTTAGGTCTCTAATTCCATGGTGGAATTACAGTAACTCAGGTGAGCAAAGTTTGAACAAGTATGAGCAATAGATTTAGAAGGCCGAGAGGAGGAGCTTCCAGCTCTGGAGCACCAGCGGCCGAGGGTCCTACGCTGGATGGTGTCCTAAGGGCCTTGGCTTAGATTGGAGAGTTAATGGGAAAGGAAGCTCAAGATCGAGCTACGGCGGCCCTTTGACAGGCCGAAGATAGAGTTGAGATTATAGCTCAGGCTGCTGAAGCTGCAGTGGCAGCTGTGAATTTAGCAAATGGAAACAATGTGTAGGGGCTGAAGCTGGTAACGACCAAGGCGATGTTAATGCTAACCGGCAGATGGGCCAATTAGTTGAGTAGTTTATAAAGTTAAAGCCAACTCAGTTCGATGGGACTGGAGATCCTGATCTGGCACCGAGATGGATTGAGAAACTCGAAAAGGCTTTTGGGGTGCTGAGATGCACTGACGAGGAGAAAGTCCTGTTAGCTGTTTATCAGCTAGAGGGAACTGGAAGAATGCAGTGTTCCCTGAAGGTATTGCCTTGACATGGGATGCTTTTACTACAGCTTTTAATGATAAGTATTTCTCGGCAACGGTCCGAGAAAGGAAGCAATTGGAGTTTCAACATTTTTGGCAGAATCAGCTGACGGTAGATCAGTATGAGGTTGAATTCGTAAGATTGTCAAGGTATGCACCGAGGTTGGTTGAGGACCCGATGGAGAAGGCGCAGAGGTTTCGAGATGGTTTGAGGCCAGAGATTCGAAGCAGGATTATCACTGTGGACCTGAAAACGTATCGAGAGATATATGAATGAAGTCAAATGATTGAGAGTGATATTAAAGAGGGAACTGCTGCTTCTGGGTCGCGGTTCACTCCTCTGGGAGACAATCGGCAGTTGGGAAAAAGGCCGATGGTGAGTAATAGACGTTTTGTTCCTTCTGCTTGAAGGAATATTGAGAAGCCACCAGCTCAGTCGAGTTGGTATTGTTGTAATTGTGGGCGAAGGCATGGAAGTGGACCTTGCCCGAGGCGGGCAGGAGCATGTTATAGATGTGGTCAGCTGGGCCACCAGATGAAGAATTGTCCGAATCAGGCTCTAGGAAACCGAGCTCAGGGACAGAGACCAAAAGCTGGACAGCTAGCCATAGTCCCATAGAATGAGCAGAATCGACCACCAGCCCAAGGAAGAGTGTATGCTGTGGCACGCAAGGAGGCGGAAGAAGCTCCTGGCGTGGTCACAAGTATGATTTATTTGTGTGACCAAGCTGCTTATGCTTTATTTGATCCCGGGGCTTCGCATTCCTTTATATCTGCACAATTTGCTGATTTGGTGGGTATAGAGTTGAAACCGATGAATGTGATGTTGCATGTTACTACACCATTAAAGGATAATGTGCTAGTAACGTTAGGTTGTACAGATTGTAAAATAGTGATTGGCAGTAGTGAGGCAAGAATATATTTGGCTGTGTTGACTTTGATTGGGGAAACAAAAGGCTGTAGTTTACTATGGTAGCAAGGTAATCCGTTTTTTTCCTGATGGTCGCCCTAGATTTGAATTTGTAGGAAGTCGGGGAGGAACCTCGATTCCTTTAGTTTCGTCGCTTGAGGCGACTAAGCTGTTGAATGAAGGGTGTCGTGCTTACCTAGCTTTGGTAGTCGACACAACTGTTGAGGAACCGAATTTGGAAAGTATTGCGGTGGTGTGTGAATTTCCTGATGTTTTTCCTAAGGAATTGTCAGGATTGCCACTTGAGAGAGAAATTGAGTTTGTGATTGAGTTAGCTCCTAGGACGGAGCCAATCTCAAAGGCACCCTATAGAATGTCTTTGTCAGAATTGAAGGAGTTAAAAGTACAGATGCAGGAGTTGCTTGACAAAGGATTTATTAGACCAAGCGCGTCGCCATCCCAAGCGCCAATGTTATTTGTGAGGAAAAATGATGGATCATTACGCTTGTGTATTGATTACAAACAATTGAATCAAGTGACTATTAAGAACAAGTACCCTTTGCCGAAGATTGATGATTTGTTTAATCAGCTGCAAGGAGCATCTGTGTTCTCTAAGATAGATTTGAGAACTGGTTATTGTTGACACCTAATTTCGGATCAGGCTTTTTTTAACCTATTCTTAGAAAATTCATAAAAAATCCATAAAAAAGTAAAAAAATTGCAAAATCAACTTTAGTAGTCTTGGCCAAGCCTAAGGAACCATTTTTGACCAAAAAAAAATAATTTTTCATATTTTCGCATTTTTTAGTATTTTTAGAAAATATGAAAATACTTAAAAATTCATGAAAAATAGTATTCGATGTCACACAAATATGGAAAAATAGTCAAAATTTTTCTTTTAAATCCTTTGTCTTTTTGACCTCATAAAAAGTCCAAAATCAGATTCAATTTTAGGTGTTCCTTTGTTACACATGTGATTGAATTTGGTAAAAAAATGTCAATGGAGTCTTTTAATTTACAATTTTAGCATTTTTTCAGATCTTGACATTCAATCTAATTGTCTCTTATTTCAATTTATCCCAATTATTTGTACAAATTGCTCAATTGCATGAATTTGGTAAAATTGCATACTTAATTGCATTTTAGTCCTTGAATTTGGGGCATATTTGAAATTACTTTCAATTCAGGGACTATCATTCCAAATTGAGGTCACTGCCCAATGGTTTTCATCATTTTGAATCAATTGGCATAAGTGGTTTTGTCCAATTTGATCATTTAAGCCTCCAATTTCACGATTTGCCTAATTGCAATTAAGGATAAATTTGGGGTTTTAGTAGAAATTGACATGAACTTTTGGGCAAAATCATATTTTTGGATAAAAATGATGTCCTAAGTTCGATTATGAAGTTTAATTGCAAAAATTCCCCAAAAATTGGGTTTAATTTGAAAATTTCAAGTCGGACCGGTTCAGACCGGTCAGACCGCCTGATCGGACCGGTCGAACCGGTCTGCTACAGTGTCGTCTTCCTCCTCAAGAAATCGTACAAATGAACAGTGCCAGGTTCGATTTTCATCGTAAAATTGAGGATGAAAACGGCCACGATTGGAGGAGTTTGAGAAGGGGTTTTGTTCCTCAAGCCATTCCCCGTCGATTGAAATCAAAATCACGACTAATGGCCGCTAGAGGAGGAAGAAATCGATCAGTCAACGTCCCGACGACCGTGAAAGTCAAACTTCACAAAATAGCCAAAATCGGATGTCTGTTTGTACACGCCGGGAAACCATTTCGACCTAACGGAGTTGCCCATCGTCTCCGGTGCCATTTGGAACAAATGGCACGTGCTATTTCAAGTCAGTTGCCCCCCCATTCGGCGTAAAAAATCAAGAGGGGTATATAGCCTGCTAAAGGCCTTCTAGAAGAGAGAGAGGTTGATTCGGTTAGAAGGAGGAGAACAGAATCAAGAGAGGGAAAGAAGAAGAGAGAGAGAGCTCACTCTCCGATCCCCACAGTCGAGAGTTCGAGCTCAAAATCAAGGCACTGGTTGGGCCGTCTCCGGCCAAATCAAAGCCAACCAAAGCCTTCAGAAGCACGCCTAGAGCAGCAGGAGTCGATCGCCACCGGCCACGCAACCTGTCACTCCGAAATAGGTAAGTCCAGTCTTCGAGCTTTTATATTGTGCTTTAATGGCGGAACTCGATTCCGATCTTAATTCTTCGAGTTAGAGTAGGTGTTTTACTCTTCAAGCATCACTGACCATCGTCGCATCTCCATTTGGCATCAACCTCGCTTGAATACCTCGAATTGAGTCTCCAAATCCAACCTCCATTGTCGTGCCCTATTCATTCTTGCCTAGCCAAATCTAGGTCGTGCGAGCTCAATCGGAGCTCGAGGTGAGTCTTATGAACCTCTATTGATGCTATTTTCTGACTCAATTGCCATGGTTTGGTGTAAATCATGCGATCAAACTTCCATGGCCATACTCAGCATTTTGCATGATACTCGTGATTTCGTGAATTAGATGCCATGATTCTCAGATATGTTAAACTAGAGGTCGCTACGAGTCGATTGGTGCCGATCTTGTGTAATTCCGCCGAGGTTTCGTCGTTGGATCGTCGCCGGAGGTTTTCAGCCGTCCATTTAGTCATAGTCGAGAGGTTGAAGACGACACACACGTGGCAGGTCAACAAGTCAAAGGTCCAGGTGTTGTCCTGTGGTTGGTCCGCGGGGGTGTCGAGTTAGCACGACAGTTAGTCTGTTAGGCTGAGTTGGATTAGATCCAACGGTTAGGATTAATCGAGTCCAATAATTGGTGGCCATTCGATTAGTAATTAGGATTATCCGAAAATAGTTTTAAAATCAGAAAATCAAAACCAGTTGAAACGGTGCCGTTTAGGTAAAAGGTCGAGCGGCGTCGTTTAGTTAATGAAGGTGGACGGTCTAGATCGAGTCCTAGGTTTTAATCGTGGCCGTAGGTTTAGATAATCAGATCATACGGCTAGGGAATAGTCGGCTTTTGATCTGAGCCGTTAATTTTGGTCAATAGATCCAGTGGCCGTCGAATAGCCACGTGGTTCAATAGGAACCGTTGGATTAAATCCGAAAAATAGAAAAAAAAACAAAAACGATCGGAACGATGTCATTTCGGCGTTTAGGTTTCACGGGTCCGGGTCTGGGCCAGGTTCCGACCCGGTCCGAATCATTTTTTAAGAATAAAAATTTGCAAAATGATTTTAAAAAAATAAAAAAATTAGAAAATCCTAAAAAATCCCAAAAAATGTAGGAAAAACGTGAGAAAATCCTAGACACTCCAGAAACCCCCAAAAATTAAGGATTGACCACAGACAACTGGTCAATCCTATTTTTAGGGTTTCTTATCCGTTCTTCCGAGAATTGACGATATTACCCTTTAGGGATAAGTCGCCTCTGCTGTGTGTGCGAGATAAGTAGATAATGCCAAGATAAGAATTAGGGTCGGTCAGGCAACCAATTCTTATGCTTGGGTTTTCGAATCTCGTCCCTTTTTTCGAAATGACGATTTTACCCCTCAATGGGTAAATCATGTTTCCTATTCCATTCGAGTCCTGAAAATTGCTTAAAATTAGGGTTTGGATCAAGTGGTCGACCAACCTTAATGCTTGAGATTTTCATTTCCCATCTTCGCCCGAAATGACGATTTTACCCCTCCAAGGGTAAAATCATTTTTAAATTCCAAAAAAATTCTGAAAATTTCCGAAAAATAGGAAATTGATTGGTTTGATCGCCGATCCCATTTTCGTCATCTTTGATTACTCATTTCATCTAAAATGACAATTTTTCTCTTTTGGGGTAAATTGTCCCTAAATTTCTCAAAATTACGATTCTGCCTCTCATGGGTGAATCGTGTCAACATCTTTCCTATGCCTTGATTGATACTTCTCTAGGCTGATATGGCCTTCTTAGGGATGGCACGCTGCTTTCATGTGATTTATCCGCATGTTTGGATCCTTGATTTGTGCATTTATTTCTATTGATTGTGAGTGATAGGGTAGCCACTCCCACTTGCATGAACTCCTAGATTTAGGTTCGTACCCCCACTCTTCTATATGAAATCCTTGGATTAGGTAAATCATTCAACTTAGGTGCCGAAAGGGCGTCAACTCCGACAGTTGGCGTAACAAAGTCCGTGATCCCACTTCTCTAGTTTTTGCAGAATTGAATAGATCGCTCCCAACTATCCAATAGCGTTTCTGATCGTACCCTCCACGAAACGATTGGTGGCGACTCATTGGCATGTACACTTATCACATGTCACCAGACCGCACCAAAGGTCGACCACGCATATCCAGCCGTTGCGATTTGGGTAATAGACCTTGGGAGAGGCCCACGTCCGATCAGGCGACATCGGGCGGCGCATTAGTCCCCTCCTCCGAGAGAGGGTCGCGACAGACTGGCGACTCCGCTGGGGACTATTCTAAACCAGAATCTCTGGTTAGGAATTTTAGAGGACTTGAGCCGATTAAAAAGTTGATTGGTTTATCTGACCTTATTTTCTGCAGATGCTTTTGAAGGTGAGGTACGTATCCTAACCATAGTGTTAGATGTTTTTGTAGATTGGAGAAATAAGGGGTGGAGTGATTGTTCACATTTTTCCTACAGGTTGAAGTTGGGAATGTATGTTTGTCTTACGCACATATTGAAGCGATGTTTGATACAAACTGCTGTGTATGACTTGCATTGTGATGATGATGACACATCGCACACACTGGCGATCAAACTCCGACTGCGACCACCTCTAGGTTACCTTAGATAGGGAAAGGATGCGAAAGGATCTCGTGTTTGATGGCACTTGAGACTTACGTGTTCGTTCCCGCTCACAATCCAAATTGACGATATCTAGCCCTCTTGGGTAGGTACCCTTGGGGAGGAATCTGCCTCATTTGGATCGTGGGAGCCTGAGACATAGGTTCCTCACCCAATTCTCGATTTTTTTTAGAGTATACCAACTTGTCTCATGCGCATGTCTATGGAAGGTTGGTATACCTAAAACCACTCATCATTACAAGGGAACATTTGACGTTCCTCGGGTTTGGTTGGTAAGGCATTTACTTTCAATGTACTTCACTATTTCTTGTTTCATAATTTGATTCGTGCATTATATGCATCCATTTGCATTCGCATACATATGAAATCGCTCAAGTGACTAATTGAAATAACGATGATAAGGGGGTAGGATGTCATTGTTTCCTAGAAGCTCAACAGAGTTGGTAACTTTCGAATACCTAAGGAAAGTCACTCGCCCCGGACCGAACACGAGGTTACACTTTACCAGATTTGTGCATGGCCGAGAGCTAACCGGACGCAAGTTGGGATACGCTGAAGATTGCCAAACCCGCTACTATGTCGATAACCTCAGGTTCAAGCGACAAGCAGACGAAATGTTCAAGAATTACTTGGAGATGAAGAGACAACATCGCAACCGCTTAGCTAGAGACGCATATGCTCGTCGAAAGGCTGAACGGCAAGCTAATGAAGATATACCCATGATCACTCTTTGGGACAAAAAAGACGCCATGCGATCAAGACAAGACCGAAGCGCATCGTACTCAAAAAGATGAGACGCGAGAAGACTCATGAAGTCATTATACCATGGACCAGAGAATGGCCAGAGGAGTTGAGACGCCTCGATCAATCCATTGAAGACAACTCCTCACACTCAACTGGGGGAGGGTTCCCAACTGACTACCATTCTGAAGAAGATTAAACCTTTGGGGAAGGGGTGGCTTAGATCCTTACATTCCGTGAGCCTTTTATGGCTTTCTTGTTTGCAAAATCTCTCTTTACCTTTCTTTCATTAGGCGTCCTGGTTGTAATAAGGATTCACTCTGCTCTACTACCATTTGATGTATTGACCAATGAAATGTGACTTTGTTATTTCCTTTAGTCACTAGAGTGAACCTGACTAAATTACATAATTCACTTGCCCGAAATTCAAATTAGACTTTGAGTCGGGTTTTCCAGACCTGAAAAAGGCTCTAATCTCCATTTCTCCAATTGAACTATGCAATTAAGTCAGCCCATGCATACTTCATGGCATTTGCATAGTCACATGTTTAAAGTATTTTTTTATGATTGACTTTTCAAAATCATTTGCATATTTTAGACTTGATGGGAAAGAATGATATTCAAGTGTTCAAAGTCCCCCGGACCGAGCTCCTATCATAGTGGGATAGCATGGGCGAAGCCAGCCAGAAATACGCCAAATCACGATGGGGTATTTATTAGAGCTGCTAAGGATTGAGTGCCCACCTACAAGCCATAGCGCTCTATTGGGATCCTACCACCGCTACATTCTGCATGGATGAACTGGAAGTTACCCCTACTATTGAAGAGTACAACGCCGTCATTGGAGTTGAGTTTACTCACTTACTAGTTCAACCTCTTATAGGATTTGAGCCCTTGAGTCAACTAGCTGAATTCCTTGATACAAGCCTCAACGAAGTCGAAGCAGATGCAAAAAGTAATTCTGGGCGAATTTCCCTGTCTTTCCTTTTAGATAGATTTCTTAACCTCCCTGCCGCTAAGGGAACTAAATCGGGTAGAGCCTTTATCTTGGCTTTCTTTAGCTTTGTGCTATTTTCGATCTCGTCTGTTACTTTCGACCATATTATGGCTGTAGTGATCAGACAAGTTTGTTGTGGGAAGGATTACTCGAACGTTATCCTTACTGAAACTTTCATTTTCCTAAACCGCTTCAAGAAAAATAAAAAGGGAATCTTTAAGGCCTCTAGTGATCTTCTGTATCTGTAGTTCACGTCTCATATCAGATAATTCCATATCCGCATGGGTTTCACTGAGATTAGCTCCGGTGCCCATCCTCTTAAAACTTTCATCAGAACCTACACACGCATTCCCAAGTTCAACTTTATAGAATGGAAGAAATTCCTTGGAACTCTAAGACCAGAACAGCTTCGATGGTAACTTAGATTACTAACACTAAGTAAAGTCAGGCTTGCGTGTAATAACGAAGACGCAGTCCCTTTGTTAGGATTCACGGGCGCTACTGTGTATTATCCGAAGACGGTTGTCCGACAGTTTTGAGCATTACAGGAGATCCCTTCACCACCGCGACCTCGGATCTTCTCGTTTGACATGCCAAAAAGAGACCCTCGCAGGAGAAAAGAAGAAATAGTTTGAAGCTAAGGTGAAATTTATTATATGCTCTTTGAAGAACTCTCAGGCTGAAGATATAAGATGGCCAGAAGATATGACTCGCAGGGAGAACGTTCACAAGGCTACCACAGAATACATTCAGCACTTTGAGGCGGCCAGACGCAGCTTTGTAGAACCTTATGTACTTGAATATATCGTACCGTAGTGCCTGGGATAGAGCCGTATATACCCGAAGAAATGGGGTCGCCATCGTATTCAGAAGATGAAGAATCCCAGGCTGAAGAGATTGATCTATATTGGGATGATGAGGATATATTAGACCTCAAACGCCCTAGACTTGAATAAACTATTCTGTCAAGTGTAAAATGAGCAAACATTATGATGCCTTTTCAGCATACTCGTTTGTATTGAATATTACTTTGGACACATGTGCATGAGTGTGGACACGTTTTATAAATGCATAAAAACTATCGTCAAATATTACACTTATTTTAATTTCATGAATTCTTTTGGGGAATAATTAAAAGAACTACCTACGTGAGACTAAGGCTCACAAGGTAGTCCTTTTTCTCATTCATCAATAGAAAACATGCAATTAAATGAATCCAACACTTCTTTTGCTAATCCTGAAGGGATACTTACCCGTTATTTTTAAATAAACAGGTGCATTCTAATCACGGAATTACCAACGCATCGTTTTCGCACTCGACTTAAGACAAGAATGGAACAACAGGAGTTGACCCCACGAGTAGGCATGCTGGAAACTCAGATGACCGCTATGGCGACTATGATGGCTGATATTAAGGCAATGATGGAAGCCTCCCAACCCAGGCAGACAGTGGCTCCTAACTAGAACAACTCAGGTCCATCCTTTATACCCGATATGGCTGACCAAGAAACGACAAAAGATACCCAACGTGCCGAGGAAGATATCCGTATGCCAAACGTCCAGTCACAGCCAAAGGCACCTCCTATTATCATCATCAACCTCGAGAAGGAGGAAAAGGGGAAGCAGACCGTGAAAACTGAAGCAGATGCTAAGAGGATAGCCAAGATCGAAGAATGTTTGAGCAGCCAAGGTTATGAGCTGGCTCGTTTTGACAAGATATCTCCTTTCGCCAAGGTAGAAACCCATCCGGATTACAAAGAGCCAGATTTTGTGAGGAAGTATAATGGGATAAGTTGTCCCCGCGCTCACCTCAAATATTACATGCGTAAGATGGCGCAATATTCAGACTACGTTCCGTTGTTGATGAATATGTTCCAAGAGAGTTTGGCTGGCGCCGCCCTAGCTTGGTTCATTGAGTTAAACCTGGATGACTATGATGGGTGGGAAGATCTAGCAGAAGATTTCCTTGGGCAGTATAAGTTCAACACAGCAACGGCCCCGACGAGGGAAGACCTGCTACGAACTTCAAAAGCGAGGGGTGAAACGATCAAAACGTACGCTCAGAGGTGGCGAGCTTTGGCAACTCAAGTAAAACCGTCAATCCCAAAAGAAGTGCTGATTGACTTGTTCTTAAAAGTGCTTCCCTACGAATACTTTGACAGATTGAACACCTCAGGATGTCAAACCATTACTCATCTTATAAAGGTGGCCGAGAGACTCGAATGGGCCTTAAGAGAAAGGAGGCCACATGAAACTTCCACGAGAAAGCAATACCCCCTAAAAAAGGAGAGAGAGACTGGGCTTGACATAGCCTTTATACCAGACCCCCATAAGCCCAAGGTGTTTAATAACTCTAATCAGACTAAGGGAGGATTATCGTGGTTGGCGCCAAAAGGGCAAGAGCCTAGAAAGAGGCACCCCCAAAAGCAGTTCTCTCAACTCCCAAGGCCTTTATCCAAGCTGCTCCTCGTGCTACTAGAACAACACTTGGTGGCAAAAGAACCTCTTAGGGCAAATCCTATTAAATATCTTGGCTTTGATGAGAGCCAGACATGTGTCTATCACATAGGTGAAAGGGGACACAACGTAGATAATTGCTATATCCTTAAGCTGAAGGTGCAAGCTTTGATCAACGGTCAGATTTTGAAGTTTGATGATATGACTCCGAATGTACAAGAAAACCCATTCCCTGATCACCAAACAATAGGGGTAATATTCACTGATGAAGAGAAAAACCACCTTGAACTGAAGGTGGATATACCTAAGCTAACCAACATTCTGGTGATCGCTTCATTATATCCAAAAAAGGGAGAAGTTTCCACTGACATGAAGAAGCCGTGTATCGCCAAGATGGTCAGCTTGGGAGTAATGTCGAGCGTTACCGATGAAAGATTCAAGGGAGTTGAGGCCTCTGTAAGCTTGGAAGAGAGCCAGTTTGTGATTAAAACTGAACAGGGAAACATGTGGAATATCCCGCACGAAAGTCTGGTAGGCGATCTTGAGATGAATATCAAGCCAGAAGAAGAACTTGACGAGGATAAACTGGAAGCTAGCGGCGAAGTCTGGCAGATCGCAGATTTATGGCTAAAGCCCTAGAAAAGGGCGAAGTCATAGACAATCCAGGGGAAGATTCTAGGGGGTACAACTTCAAAGTAAAATATTCAGCTCCTTCGAGTTTCTATCAGAGAATGGAGGATATCATACCAAATGGATGGGGAGGTATGGATGATCATGTTCAGCCAAAAACTCAGAAGGATGAGGCGAGGCCCTTTCTAAAGGAATCTGAATCGTCACTTGATCAGACGATGAACGTCAAGATTAGCATGGAGCGGTACGCCAAGACAGAGAAATCGAAAGTTCGGCAGCAAAGCTCAGTTGAACTATTCAAGGGAATGGGAGAGTACCCGAAATTTGCAATAACAACAGAACCAAGTGATATTTACGAGCATCGTCAGCTAGAAAATGAAACTATAACAAAAGATCTCGGTGACACTGTGTCAATGATTGAAGCCGCTACGATTGTAGTGATCAAACTAGAAGAGCTCAATAGCTTGAGTCAGATAGAGGATTGTCCGATTAAACCTATTGTGATTCGACTGCCGAGAGATGAAGCAGACAATGGAGCTGAACCAGAGGTGTTGTGCCTGACGACAGTAACTATAAAAGTCCCTCTGGTAGAAGAGTACAACCCTAAGGCAGTCCATTGGGACTATGGGACGAAGGAAGTAGATGCTATAATGAGGTCTGGACGATTTTACGCCCATAGGGAAGGCGAATCCGAAAAGAAAGAAGTTTCAAAAGAAGACGCAGAAAAACTCATGTCCATCATTAAGACCAGTGAGTTTGAAGTGATAGAGCAATTAAGGAAGATGCCGGCCCAAATATCTCTGTTAGATTTGTTCATCAACTCAAAGAAGCACAAAGATGCACTGTTGAAGATACTGAATCAGGTACATGTCCTTGAAACTATTAATGATGTGCAGTTAGGGGATTTTGTAGGGGCGATCCTTCTAAAAGACCAATTAAGCTTCTCAGATGAAGACTTCTCCATGGAAGGGAGAGGCCACAACATTACAGCACAATGCAACGGAAAGAGAATAGCGTACGTATTAATTGACAACGGATCCGCTTTTAACATCTGCCCTTTAGCTACATTAAGGAGTTTGGGCATTAAAGAGGAGATGATTAAAATCTCCAAAATAGCCGTGAGAGTTTTTGATGGGATGAAGAAGGTAGTGGTAGGTGATATTGAGCTGGATGTGCTCATCGGCCCAATCAAATTCTTTATAAACTTCCAAGTGATGGATTTGCCTAGCGCATTCGGATTCTTGTTGGGAAGACCTTGGATTCATGTGGCTGGAGCCGTACCTTCAAGCCTACACCAGAAAGTACGATTTGTAGTGGATGGGAAGGTGATTACCATACATGGAGAAGTTGATCTCCAAGCATATCAAAGCAGCGTTATTCCCTACATTGAACCCGAAATTAAGCTGGAAGCAAGCTACCATTCCCTAGACCTGGTGGCAGCAGTGCACACTCCCGTGGGGGCAAGATTGAAAACTCCTTGTATCTCTAAAGCCAACCTTTTACCAGCCAAGATGCTACTGGCATACGGGTACAATCCTGGAGAGAGTCTGGGCAAGTATGGTCAAGGAATGAGTACTCCTCTACAGATGAAATCTAACGAGCATAAGATGGGCTTGGGGTATCAGAAAACCATCATGAGTGAGTCTGCCCCTAAGACAGCAGGCCGAGACCGAGGCAAGAGCCAAGGACGCCAGAAAAACCAGAAAGGTTCGTTCATTGGTTCTCCAGCCTGGAAAGGCAAGTCTAAGATGTTCAGTAACCGTTTAAACTAATATTTCAGCAAGGATTCTAGGTTGTTGTCAGAAGAAGATGTAATTTCAGCAGCAGAATTAGATCTGGCAAACCCTTTTTCTGGAAGACAACTTTGTGAATGTCATCATAGAGTGGCTGGGTGACGAAGCCACAACTTCTAAGTAAACAAACTTCTTCCCTACTTTTAAGGCTGCATTTAAAATTTCATGCATTTTGTTGCACTTTTAGTTTTCGTTGTTTGAAGTAAATGTAGGAAAACGCCTTTGGATCTCCGGTCGTTGATCCAAACAGCATAACTTGTAATGCGGCCCATTTTGCATTCAATAAAATCGTATAAGTTTTGTTAAGGACATATGGAACCATAAATCAGCCCAATAATGATAATTAGTCTTCCATACGGAAGCTTGAAGCCTGGTTTTCCATATGATTCCTGATTTCCAAAAGATTTCTGAGGAACAAGGATGTCCTATAATATGAGGACTAGTTCCATTTACGCCTGCACTAATTTTGAAATCTCTTTTGAAAAGATTTTTCACACTCATGCATGGCATTTTTATATAAAGTATAGACTAACCATGCTCATGACATTTCAGGCATATCATCTCAAACATACATACCAGGTTGTTATGCGATTCGGATCGCCACGTTGATTGTTCCTACAACATTGAAGAGGATGAAGATGAGGGTTATACATCCATCTGTAGAGAATGGAGTGCCATCGAAGACTTAATGCCTCCCACTTCAGAAAAACCAGTTGTTATTAACTTGGCTGACGCTACATATATTAAGGAAATCAAGATCGGTGGGCATTTATCCCGAGATGAAAGGCTCAGGTTTACAGAATTACTGAAGGAATATCAAGATGTCTTTGCATGGTCGTATGCTGACATGCCGGGCCTAGATCCCAGAATTGTGGAATACGCATTACCCACAGATCCCAGTATTAAACCTGTCAGGCAAGGCAGTAGATGGATGAAAGCCGAGTTAGAAGACAAAATTAAGGAAGAGGTGATGAAACTTCTTAGGGTAGGCTTTATTGAAGCTATCCCGTACTCAGATTGGATTGCAAATATAGTCCACGTCATGAAGAAGGATGGTAGAGTTCGGATCTACGTAGATTATCGAGATTTGAATAGAGCGAGCCCAAAAGATGATTTCCCACTTCCTCACATTGACGTGCTAGTGGATAGTACCGCAGGGTATGAATTATTCTCATTCATGAATGGATTCTCTAGATATAACCGGATTCTCTGGATATAACCAGATCCTCATGAAACAGGAAGACAAATCAAAGAGTGCATTTACCACGCTTTGGGGAAACTTTTGTTATAAGGTTATGCCCTTCGGACTGAAAAACGTAAGGGCCACCTATCAGAAGGCTATGATCACATTATTCCATGACATGATCCATAGGGAAATCGAAGTATATGTCGATAACATGATCTCCAAGTCCAAGAAGGGACAAGATCACATTCAGGTGCTAAGAAAGCTGTTTGAGCAACTACCCAAATACAAGTTGAGGTTGAACCCTAATAAATGTGTGTTTGGGGCGAAATCTGGGAAACTTCTCGAATTCATGGTCAGTAACAGGGGCATTGAGATTGACCCTTCAAAGATTCAAGCTATCCATGACCTAGCAACTCCCTCAACGGTGAAAGAAGTAAGGAGTCTTTTGGGGAGATTAAACTATATTGCCAGGTTCATCAATCAGTTATCAGATATGGCTAAACCAATTTTCAGACTACTCAAGAAGGGCGCAAAAGTGACATGGGACACAGAATGCAGCCATGCATTCTAGAAGATCAAGACCTATCTAGTCACTCCACCAGTACTTGTGCTGCCTATCCCAAGTCACCCCTTGACCCTGTATTTGACCAAACAACAAGAATCTTTAGGAGCCTTACTCGCCCAAACAAGCAAGATAGATGGTAAGGAAAGAGCCATCTACTATTTGAACAAGAAATCCACCTCGTCTGAAACAAAATACGTACCTGTTGAAGGGGCTTGCATAACAACAGTATGGGTACTTTGCAGGCTGAGACAGTATACCCTACATCACCATATCCAACTGATGACAGAAAATGACCCTATCAAATACCTCCTGGAGAAACCCACTCTAATTGGGAAGTTAGTAAAATGGTAAGTGACGTTATCCGAATTTGACATCAGGTGTTCTCCACAAAAATCGATAAAAGAAAGAGCCATAGCCGATATGCTGGCAGAAAATTCACAAAGTTGCACGTCTTTTGGAAAGACAAATGTGGAAGATCAAGTTCTGAACCTGACAGAGGGTAAGTGGGTCATGTATTTCGACGGTGCTGTTAATCTGTCGGGAGCTGGCACTAGGGCAGTACCAATATCTCCCGAAGGACAACATTACCCTGTTGCATCAAAGATGACTTTTCCTTGCACCAACAATATTTCAGAATACGAGGCGTGTATTCAAGGCCTACGATTGGTCATCTCCATGGAAGTATCGAGGCTGCAAGTATATGGAGATTACATACTCATCATTTTACAGACGTAGGGAGAGTGGAAAATAAAGGATGCAAAGCTTATCCCCTATCATGAATATCTTGAAGAGTTGACACTTGAGTTCGAAGAGGTGTCATTTGAGTACCTGCCGAGATCCCACAACCAATTTGTAGAAGCATTGGCCACACTAACCTCGATGTTGCAAATAACTGATGGGTTAGAAATAGAACCACTAAGGATCGACATAGTTGAAAAACCGGCCTACTATATG
This sequence comes from Rhodomyrtus psidioides, assembly GCA_021437785.1. NCBI lineage: Eukaryota > Viridiplantae > Streptophyta > Magnoliopsida > Myrtales > Myrtaceae > Rhodomyrtus > Rhodomyrtus psidioides. Next base: position 9,448,659 of record JAILYB010000007.1, on the reverse strand, counting down.
ATGATAGAAGAAGAATTTGACGGAGAGCCATGGTACAATGATATCAAGAATTATCTCTTAAAGATGGAGTTTCCTAAAGGATGTCAGGCAGGAGACCGGAGATACATAGCCAGGATGGCCAACAAGTTCTTTCTCAGTGGACAAGTTTTGTACAAAAGGTCATTTGACTCCACTCTGGTAAGGTGCATAGATGCTAAAGAAGCAAATGTTCTCATGAAGGAGATCCATAAAGGTATATGTGGGCCACATATGAACGGCCACCTCCTCGCTAAGAAAATCATGTGGCTTGGCTATTATTGGATGCCCATCGAATCAGACTGCTGTCAGCATGTCTGGTCATGGCACCAGTGCCAAGTATATGGCGATAGGATTAATGCGCCCCCGAGCGAACTTTATCAAATGTCCGAAGCCTGGCCTCTTTCTATTTGGGGGATAGACATGATAGGGCATATCAATCCAATGGCTTCAAATGGTCATCGCTTCATCTTGGTGGCGATTGATTACTTCACAAAGTGGATAGAGGCCAATTCTTACAAAAATGTCACCGCAAGGAATGTGGCAAGGTTTAGTAAGAGAGACATAATCTCCCGATATGGTACCCCTCAAGCAATCATCACAGATAATGGGTCCAACCTGAACAACAAGATTGTCGATGATCTACTGGATCGTTTTGGTATTCGACATCTTAATTCTTCCCCTTACCGCCCACAAATGAATGGGGTAGTAGAAGCAGCTAACAAGAATATCAAAAAGATCCTAGCTAAGACCGTAGAAACTTATAGGGATTGGCATGAAAGGCTACCCTTCGTCTTAATGGCATATCGAACTTCGATCAGAACTTCTACAGGGGCAACTCCTTATGCTCTGGTATATGGGATGGAAGCTGTCCTGCCAGTGGAGGTTAAGGTTCCCTCTTTGAGAATCTTATCAGAGACTAAACTCTCCGAGACAGAGTATTTCAAACACAGATGCGAACAGCTGAATTTGATAGACGAAAAACGTCTCAGAGCAATCTGTCATGGTTAGGGTTACTAGAAGAGGGTGGCCAAGTCATTTAATCGGAAAGTTAGAGCTAGAAGTTTTGAGGTGAATGACCTGGTGGTAAAGAAGACCCTGCCGAATGCTCTCCATCCGGGAGGTAAGTTTACCCCGAATTACGAAAGCCCTTATATTGTCAAGAAAATTCTCGTAGGAGGAGAGTTAATTCTTGTAAATTCTGAAGGAGAAGAATTGGGGCACCTTGTAAATTCAGATGCTGTGAAGAAATATTATCCTTGAAATGAAATCAAATATTGATTATGTGGCTTGTCTCGAAACTATCCGAGTCGTCGTGACGGTCATTGCATAAGCATACCATGCATCCATGCATACATTAGTATGTGTTCGATTTTGCAGGATTCCAGGAAGTAGACTCAAAATCGGATTCATTCAAATGAAACCCTAGGCAGAAGGGTCCTCGACATCAAGAACCAGGTGATATGTATCTGTTCCATCAAGAGTTAAAGCATCTTTCACTCACAGGAATGCCTATTCTGTTTATGTGCAGGAATGCCTGATGAAGACAAGAGACAACAAAGGAGAAACACTGTAAAGTCTCTCACCCCCTGTAAGATAAAAAGACCAGGAGAATGAACAATCATATGGTCAAACTTAGGAATAAACCTCGTTTTCGAAAAATGAATTCTTGACACTTAGGGCATACCGGCTGAAACTAAGGGTTATCCAAGCATGGCCAAAGTATACATGATACATCATTAAAATCCCCTGTGGAGTAAAATGCCTGGAGAAAAATAAAGTGATTTTTCCAAAGCACGGCCTGCTTAGACTATCTAGCAGGGATGTTCCTCCAAATGAAAGGCAAACCCAATCCAAACACGTCCTACACACACTCGAGAGATGAGAGAGGTATGAGGATAGAAAAGCCTGAACCTGAGGATATAAGGGCTTTTTGCATCGATTACATTGATTGGGATGACGGAGGCATTCATTCTTATCCATAAACATTGCAGGTAATCATTGACAAACCCTTTGAGTGGCGGTTTTCATTTCTAAACCCTGTCAAGAGCCGCCCCGCATTGGGGTTATACAAAAGCCGTCTAGTGGCATGAATAGGTAAATGGTTAGAAATCTTTTTGCTCGGACTAACATCAATCTTCGTGTGTTGATATGTATTAATCCAGGCGCCTTAGCGTGATGGAGAGATGTTCATTTCTCTACCCTACACACTTATATCCATTGAATAACCAATTTGAGCCTACGCATTCGTTTCACATACCCTCGTTGATGATCATTGTAGAGTCCTAGGGGAAAGATGACCAAGGCACCGGTGGACATGAAAGCTCAAAATAGGAATTACATGCAAGTCTCAGAAAATGAGGTATTCAAGATAGAATGGGACTCAAGTCACGCGCCTCAAAGAACAATCAAAGATCCTAGTTTTTAGGTAAAGACAAGGAAAAGGCGAGATCGAAAAAAGAGAAAAAGCCGAATCCCCATGTATTAGTAAAGAAATCAAAAACCTGACAAGAACAGGGTGATCTCCACCAAAATGCTGGAGGATCATAAGGCAGAATTTTGGGGATATCAAGGAATTACGGGATATTCCGACCTCCCCAACAAATTTCAAGATGAAGAAGGACCTTCAAGACTTGTGTAATAAGAGGCTACCCTTCAAACAGAATTGTAGCCAACTGCCAAAACAGCGAGCAATGTTTTTCAAAAGACAGACTCATTCCCAAGACGCGTAATAGCAAGAAGACTAAAGGCGTCCTTTGAAGAACTATCAATCCGGGATGGAACAGAGGACTGATCGGTAATGATCACCAATGTCAAACCCTTCGTGATTCTGGGCCAAAAATAAGCCTTTTTTCAATCCCCAATCCTACCAACGTTACAAACCTTTGCAGTCTTTTCTGACTAAGACGCCTAGTTTGATACATACCTTAGCTCGAAAAGGTACGAGCAATATTATTTCTCTCTCATTTTTGCAGGGTTCTTGACTTGTAAACCCGGAGCAGATGAAGAAAAGTTTTCGTTCAAAAAAGACCTGACTCAGAGAATGAGTCCCCCTTTGGAAACCAAAGCCAAGCCCAACGTTACGGTCCCGTAAAGACCTCCCGATTGATCGAAATGTATGCGCTGCGAATGACCCCGAAAACTCAGGTACATGTTATTAGGAAATTCGAGTGCTTTTGTTGTGAAAAGACCAAAGTCAAAGAATTGGTAAGAAGCCTTTTTTTGACGGAGACGTTCCAATAGAATGCTTGAAAGCAAGCTTTGGTTGGAAGCTTCAAATTGTTTGATACAAGGATTTTCCTTACAGAGATTCTTGATCATCTTTGTATGCTTTGAGATGTCTTGGATAACCTCCAGCGTCCTAAGTCACTTTGCATAATTGCATAGGTTAAAGTAAAACTTTGCTTGCATTATAGTTATCATTACCTCGAGATGACTGATATCTTTCTCAAATGAGGAATGAACTCCCAAGTCTAAACTTCTATGAGACTCATGGCAGCCCCAAGTCAAAGAAGTACACTTTGCTCCGTGATGAAGAGCTTCAGAATCATCTTTTTTGCGAGATTTCAGGTAACTCCTAAATCCCAGAAATATCTTATCAATGTTTTTGCATGTTTGAGTTTTCTGCAGGATACTTGAAGTTCCAAAATCCCAGAATAACACCTCACATGTCAAAAGAAAAATTTTCAGAATCAGCTTTCTGTAAGGTTCTAGGTAATCCCTAAGCCCAGAATAGCTCATTTGGTAAGCCTAAATGTTAGGTACACCTCATTGAATAAACCCTCGTTGATTCCTCAAAGATGTAGGATCAGCTTAGTTTTTGACAATCCCTACAAGAACGGGTGCGTCATCCATAGGTTCCTAGTAGAAATGAGTCCTATTTATGGCATGATCCCCTTGACGGATCAAAATTTTCGACAATCCCTACAAGAACAGGTGCGTCATCCATAGGTTCCTAGCAGAAAGGAGTCATATTCACGGCCTGATCCCCTTGACGGATCAAAATTTTCGACAATCCCTACAAGAACGGATGCGTCATCTATAGGTTCCTAGTAGAAAGGAGTCATATTCATGGCCTGATCCCCTTGACGAATCAAAATTTTAGATAATCCCTACAAGAACGGGTGCGTCATCCATAGGTTCCTAATAGATAGGAGTCCTATTCATGGTTTGATCCACCATACGAATCAAAATTTTTGACAATCCCTAAAAGAACGGGTGCGTCATCTATAGGTTCCTATCAAATAGGAATCTCACTCCGGTTTGGCCTACCATACGGGCTAGAGTTTAACCACCCTAGGATACTCAAGAGACGATTCCCTAAGTATTCGCTTGAATCCTTTATACACCGCGCATGCCGCATGAGCATCAGGCAGGTAAGTGATAGGTAAGCATCTCTATTCCACCTTTCTCGCTCTCACATTGGCAAAAATAGAACAAACCATTCACCAGTGGGACAAGAGAGATTGGATGTCAAGATTCATTTTTTTATCCCCCAATAGAGTCTATCTAGACTTAGGTGTCACCTATTTTTGAGAGAAACCTCTCGCGAGATTCCTCTCAAAGAGGGGCAGCTGTTGACACCTAATTTCGGATTAGCCTTTTCAGCCTATTCTTAGAAAATTCATAAAAAAATTCATAAAAAGTCAAAAAATTGCAAAATCAACTTTGGTAGCCTTGGCCAAGCCTAAGGAACCATTTTTGACAAAAAATAATAATTTTTCATCTTTTTCGCATTTTTAGTATTTTTAGAAAATAGGAAAATACTTGAAAATTCATGAAAAATAGCATTCGAGGTCACAAAAAAATATAGAAAAATAGTCAATATTTTTATTTTAAATCCTTTGTATTTTTGAACTCGTAAAAAGTATAAAATCAGATTCAATTTTAGGTGTTCCTTTGTTACACATGTGATTGAATTTGATAAAAAAAAATGTTAATTGACTCTTTTAATTTGCAATTTTGGCATTTTTTAGGATCTTGACATTCAATCTAATTGTCCCTTATTGAAATTTAGCCCAATTATTTGCACAAATTGCTCAGTTGCATGAATTAGGCAAAATTGCATACTTAATTGCATTTTAGTCCTTGAATTTGGGGCATATTTGAAATTACTTTTAATTCAGGTACTATCAATGCAAATTGAGGTCACTACCCAATGCTTTTCATCATTTTGAATCAATTGGCATAAGTGGTTTTGTCCAATTTGATCATTTAAGCCTCCAATTTCACGATTTGCCTAATTGCAATTAAGGATAAATTTGGGGTTTTGTAGAAATTGGCATGAACTTTTGGGCAAAATCACATTTTTGGATAAAATTAATGTCCTAAGTTCGATTATGAGGTTTAATTACAAAAATTCTCCACCAATTTGGGTTTAATTTGAAAATTTCAAGTCGGAACCGGTTCAAACCGGTCAGACCGCCCGGTCGGACGGGTCGAACTCGTCTGCTACAGTGTCGTCTTCCTCCTCAAAAACTTGTGCAGATGAATAGTGCCAGGCTCGATTTTGATCACAAAATTGAGGATGAAAACGGCCACGATTGGAGGAGTTTGAGGAGGGGTTTTGTTCCTCAAGATATTCCCCGTCGATTAAAACCAAAACAACGACTAATGGCCGCTAGAGGAGAAAGAAATCGATCAGTCAACGTCCCGGCGACCGTGAAAGTCAAACTTCACAGAATAGCCCAAATCGGACGTTCGTTTGCACACGTCGGAAAACCATTTCGACCTAACAGATTTGCCCATCGTCTCTGGCGCCGTTTGGACCAAATGGCATGTGCAAGCATGTGCCATTTCAAGTCAGCTGCCCCTCATCCCCCCCAATTTGGTGCCAAAAATCGAGAGGGGCATATAGCCTGCTAAAGGCCTTCTAGAAGAGAGGGAGGTTGATTCGGTTAGAAGGAGGAGAACAGAATCAAGGGAAGGAAAGAAGAAGAGAGAGAGAGCTCACTCTCCGGTCCCCACCATTGAGAGTTCGAGCTCGAAATCAAGGCACTGGTTGGGCCATCTCCAGCCAAACCGAAGCCAACCAAAGCCTTCAGAAGCACGCCTGGAGCAGCAGGAGTCGATCGCCACCGGCCACGCGACCTATCACTCCGAAATAGGTAAGTCCAGTCTTCGAGCTTTTATACTGTGCTTTAATGGCAGAACTCGATTCCGATCTTAATTCTTGGAGTTAGAGTAGGCGTTTTACTCTTCAAGCATCACTGACCATTGTCGCATCTCCATTTTGCATCGACCTCGCTTGAATACCTCGAATTGAGTCTCCAAATCCAACCTCCATTGTCGTGCCCTGTTCATTCTTGCCTAGCCAAATCTAGGTCGTGCGAGCTCAATCGGAGCTCGAGGTAAGTCTTCTGAACATCTATTGATGCTATTCTCTGACTGAATTGCCATGGTTTGGAGTAAATCGTGCGATCAAACTTCCATGGTCGTACTCGGAATTTTGCATGATACTCGCGATTTCGTGAATTAGATGCCATGATTCTCAGATAGGTTGAACTAGAGGTCGCTGCGAGTCGATTGGTGTCGGTCTTGTGTAATTCCGTCGAGGTTTCGCCGTTGGATCGTCGGCGGAGGTTTTAAGCCGTCCATGTAGTCGTAGTCGAGAGTTTGAAGACGACACACACGTGGCAGGTCAATGAGTCAAAGGTCCAAGTGTCGTCCTGTGGTTGGTCCGCGGGGGTGTCGAGTCAGCACGACAGTTAGTCTGTTAGGCTGAGTTGGATTAGATCCAACGGTTAGGATTAATCAAGTCCAATAATTGGTGGCCGTTCGATTAGTAATTAGGATTATTCGAAAATAGTTTTAAAATCAGAAAATCAAAACCAGTTGAAACGGTCCGTTTAGGTAAAGGGTCGAGCGACGTCATTTAGTTAATGAAGGTGGACGGTCCAGATCGAGTCCTGAGTTTTAATCGTGGCCGTAGGTTTAGGTAATCCGATCTAATGGCTAGGGAATAGTCGACTTTTGATCTGAGCCGTTAGTTTTGGTCAATAGATCCAGTGGTCGTGGAATAGCCACGTGGTTCAATAGGAACCGTCGGATTAATTCCGAAAAATAGAAAAAAATAAAAAAAATAGTCGAAACGGTGTCGTTTCAGCGTTTAGGTTTCACGGGTCCGTGAATTTTTTTAAAATAAAAATTAGAAAAACGAATTTAAAAAATTTAAAAAAATCAGAAAATCGTAGAAAATCCCAAAAAAATATTGGAAAATTGTGGAAAAATCCTAGACACTCCAAAGACCCCAAAAAATTGAGGATTGACCACAGATAACTGGTCAATCCTATTTTTAGGGTTTCTTATCCGTTCTTCCGAGAATTGACGATATTACCCTTTAGGGGTAAGTCGTCTTTGCTGTGTGTGCGAGATAAGTCGATAATGACAAGATAAGAATTAGGGTCGGTCAAGCAATCAATTCTTAGGCTTGGGTTTTCGAATCTCGTCCCTTTTTTCGAAATGACGATTTTACCCCTCAATGGGTAAATCGTCTTTCCTATTCCAATTGAGTCCTGAAAATTATTTAAAATTAGAGTTTGGGTCAGGTGGTCGACCAACCTTCATGCTTGAGATTTTCATTTCTCATCTTCGCCCGAAATGACGATTTTACCCCTCCAAGGAAAAAATCATTTTTAAATTCCAAAAAAATTCTGAAAATTCCCGAAAAATAGGAAATGGATTGGTTTGATCACCGATCCCATTTTCGTCATCTTTTGATTACTCATTTCATCTGAAATGACAATTTTTCCCTTTTGGGGCAAATTGTCCCCAAATTTCTCAAAATTACGATTTGCCCCCATGGGCGAATTGTGTCAACATCTTTCATAAGCCTTGATTGATACTTCTCTAGGCTGATAGGGCCTTATTAGGGATGCCAAGCTGCTTTCATGTGATTTATCTACATGTTTGGATCCTTGATTTACTCATTTATTTCAACTGATTGTGAGTGATAGGGTAGCCACTCTCACCGGCATGAACTCCTAGATTTAGGATCGTACCCCCACTCATCTGTATGAAATCCTTGGATCTGGTAAATCATTCAACTTAGGTGCCGAAAGGGTATCAACTCCGACAGTTGGCGTAACAAAGTCCCTAATCTTACTTCTCTGGTTTTCGCAGAATCGAATAGATCGCTCCCAACAATCCGATAGGGTTTTTGATCATACCCTCCACGAAACGATTGGTGGCGACTGTTGACACCTGATTTTTGATCAGTCTTTTATAGTTTATTTTTAAAAAATTCATAAAAAATCTATAAAAGTTTAAAAATTAAAAAATCATCTTTGGTAGCCTTGACCAAGCTAAAGGAACCATTTTTGACAAAAAAAAAATAATTTTTCATATTTTTTATAATTTTTAATATTTTCCAAAAATAGAGTTCGATGTCGCAAAAATATAGAAAAGTAGTCAATATTTTTATTTTAATTTCCTTTTCATTTTGAACTCATAAATAGTCAAAATGCAAGTTCAATTGCATGTGTTTCTTCACGACGCATAGAGTTGAATTTGGCAAAAAAATGTCATTCGAGTCTTTTAATTTGTAATTTTCTACATTTTTTTTAGTCTTGACATCCAATTAGATTGACCACTATCTGCACTAAATGTCCCTTGCTGAATATTTTCGTTTTTGTTTCACATGATTTCCTGGTGTAAAATGCCGAGTGGATCCCTAAATGTAACCGTGTTGTCATGAGCTCGATAGCTCGTCGAATACCAAACCAGGGCACGGTGAACCCCACGTGAGTACTATCGAACTCCTGCGATTCTTCATGATGCTTTTCTTCGGTTAGATCACGTGTGGAATAGCTAGGACAGCTCCTCGCTGGAGAATAATTTCGGGCGGAATAAGTGATCTAGGCTAGTGTGATTCTGCTGTGTCGGGCATCTAGTATGTTGTAGAGGAGGTTCGTGTGAGCCTAGAGACATTGAATTCATGTGATTTGGACGTCGGAAGGCCGAGATATGGCCCTCCGATGAGGCGCCGGCGCGCTTCCCCGACGAGGAGTTGACCGGTCAAATGCCTGTTGACATGGTCAACGCCTACGTGGTGCTGACGGGGCAGCCACATGGTTGCCACGTTAGCGCGTACTAATAACAAAGAAGAAATTGATCCGACGGTTCAGAGGTCGCCACGTGTCACAATTCGGAACATGTATTCATTTTTAACCCAACGATGTCATTTTGTGTGTGAGATAATGGACCCGGTTCTAGGTCTGGGCCGGGCGCCCAGTTGTCATGGATCGGGTTGACCGGTCCAGTCCGATTTTGTTTTTTAATAAAAAAGAATAATAATAATAATAAAAACAAAAAAATTCAAAAAAAGAAGAAAATTAAAGAAGCATTCAAAAAAATCGAAAAAAATTGCAGAAAATTCCTAAAAAAAATTCTAGAAAACTCTCAAGACTGAAAATGACCAAAAAAATTGACTTGTTGTCATTTTTTGGATTTTCTCCCGTTTAATTCAAAATGACGATTTTACCCTTCAAAGGGTAAATTGTCTTTGTTATTCCGATGACTTGTGGAAATCGCTTAGCATTTGGCGATGGGTCAGGTAGGTGGCCAAACCTTATGTCTGAGGTTTCCACATTTCATTTCCTCATTTTAGAAAACGACGATTTTACCCTTCAGGTGATGGATCGTTTTCTAAAATTCCAGAAAATTCTGAAAATTGTCGAAAAATTGGAAATTGGTCAATTGAGCGGCCAAAACTATTTTTGACATTGCTTTACTCCGAATTCATCCCGAAATGATGATTTTTCCCTTTTTGAGCAAATCGTCCCTTTGATCTCAAAATTACGACTTTACCCCCGATGGGTAAAATCATGTCTAAATCATTCATAAGCGTGATTGACGCTTCTCTAGGCCAATAGGGTCTTATTAGGAATGCCATGTTTGATTTGATGTGATTATTTTGCACATCTGGATTCCTTGATTTGTGCATTTTATTATTGGTTGTGATTGTTAGGATAGTCACTCATATCTGTATGAACTCTTAGATTTATGATTCGTACCCCACTCATCTGCATGAAATCTTAGGTTAGAAAATTCAGTCAACTTAGGTACCGAAAGGGCGTCAACTCTGACAGTTGACGTAACTAAGTCCCCGAACCCATTTACCTGGTTATCGCAGAATTGAATAGAAACTCCCGACTATTCAATAGGGTGGTCCAATCATACCCTCCAAAAAAATGATTGGTGGCAACTCCATGGCATGCACACTTAGCACATGCCACTGGACCACGCTGAAGGTCGACTACGTATACCCCCATTGTGATTTGGGTAATGGGCTTTGGGAGAGGCCCGCGTCCAACTAGACAGGATGACCCATTAGCCCTTGAGAGCACGGGCTAGCCTCGAGAGGGTCGCGACAGACTGGCAACTCCGCTGGGGACTTAGAGAACTTGAGCCGATTAAAAAGTTGATTATTATTTTTTCTTTCTAACGTGTCTTATGCAGATGCTCCTGAAGGTGAGGTACGTACTTTAACCATTGAGGTGTTAAATATTTTTGCAGATTGGAGAAATAAGGGGTGAAGTGTTTGTTAACTCTGTCTTATGCAGGTAGGAGTTTTGGATGTACGGTTGTGTGGATGTTTATATTGAAGCGGTGATTGTTAAATAATATGCATATCTATTGCTTTAGAATGACACAGTAAACACACATAACCGCCCCTAAAACCACGGGCGCCCTCTTTAGGAAGACAATAGAAAGAATTGAAAATGGAATCTCCATGAGGAAAAACATGGGGTAATCCACTTTTCAATTCCGCTCACTTCGAACTATGGATCGAGTCCCAATGCAACGATAGCTGTGCAATGGAATCGGCTCTTTCTAGAACTCGAGGCGGGAACCTTGACCTTAAGTTCCAAACCCTATCATTTGATTTTTAGAAGTTTACCCTCACTTGTCTCATGCGCATATATTTGGACGGTTGGTACACCTAAAACCGCACATAAGTCGGCGAGTTTGGTTGGTAAGACTCTATATCCCTCAAACCTATTATAGTTCATGCAAATGTGAGCATTCATTCATTGCATAATTCCGGTGATCGGATTAAATGCCATTTTGAGGATAGATATGTGTGTTTTCCCCCAATGTTCTTTATGGAAGACGAAGATGGTGTCATCCCATTATGAGCGCCGAGTGGACAAGAAGAGCCTACTGTGGACATCACTGAGGTATCATCTAACGAAGATGGCGATTTGGGATGCTGATCCTGAAGTCACGTCTCAAAGATCGAAACTGGGGCATCTTTAAATATTAGAATCACATTCCTTTGTTTTATTTTCCATTTTTAGCCCTATTGTATAGGATTTATTTTGCTAAGATCTTCTCTATCACATCCCTTAAATTGATTGTATTAGAGATCTATTTGTGTTTATATGAAAATTTGTTGTATTTCTTTTGATGTGTCATTGGAATGTGATAGTGGCATTTTTTCTAATCACTCGAATACCCCCAAATAAATTTTATAATTCCTTTGTAGGAAATTAAAATTGGAAGTCTTACACGACCTTTTGGCCGTATATGGCAGTCCAACCCCAATTTCGCCAGAGGAATTATACACTTGAATTGGTTCGTGCATGTTGTGCATCACTAGTAATCCACAATAATTGATCGAGAGTATCGATGTTTTTCAAATTTAATAAAAAGATAGATATCCAAATTACTCTTGTTCTTTGTAAACAGCTTTAATTTGGATACCGTATCTTCAGTTGAATTTAAAACACGTTACACTTTTGAGCAATTCATTTTCTTGGAATTGATCAAAAGCGATTATCGCGAATTACATTCCTTTCAATAGTATGCTTTCCTTCGAGGAATACTGATAAAAACTTTTCGCACAAGATTAAAACCCTTGTAAAAGTTCTTATCCTTATTAATCACGAGCAAGCATAAAATTGAAAGGGGTTTATGCTTTCTTTTTTGAATTCGTCCTTCTGATTCTGTCTTTTCATTTGCAGGTGAAAAATATGTAGTATAGAGAAATCTTTTCTTGGACGAATCTGAGACTATTCTTCCATCTGATCATAAACGAGTTAGAAAATCAAGACATATTTGCTTTACTTATTGATTCAGCTTGTCCAAATTGAAAGTATTCAGATGTTCGAAGAAATGAACCCTACAAAAGTAAAAGCACACACATGGGAGCTTTCATTCATTTTTTCTCAATCGAAGGATTTCAAAAGCAGATCATACAGTTCATCGGGGCGGAAATGTAAACCCAAAGTGAGCCCTAATTAGCATCACAAAGGAGCCCAGCTGACCCTCCATGTTATTGATGCTTTGTCTATACCCACCACCCCGCATATCATGGTCCGCAAGCCTGAGAAGAAGGTATTTACATTCATCCTTGACCTCGACAACCTGGGTCTCGTGATCTTCGGCGACTATTTCCAAGTCCCGAACCAGTACATTCCCACGAGCTATATCCGCGGTTATGTCGTTGAGCCTTTCTTCCAACCACTCGCTTCGATGTTTCAGTAGGGTATTATGGCGATCGTGCTCGTAGGTAGCCAAGGATAGAGCCAAGTGCACCACTAGATTTCTCCTCTTGCGAAGCAACGTCGAGACCCATTCTTTAGCGAGCTCAACAGCCTTTTTGTGACTATCAGCCAAGTAGTTGGACAGCACAAAGTAGTCAAATCGGTCCTCATAGCAAGCCCGCAAGACATAAGCCACGCGAGCTTCTCGATGAGCAACACGGTAAGCCTCTAGGGAGTTTGTAAAGAGAGTTGGTAAAATTCTGTATTCCCTCCCCAATGTAGTGCACTCAAGGGAGGTGATGTCTATATTCTCGAGCAAAGCGTAGATTTCATCCTCGGTTTCGGGATGGTTGATCATATGAGCGTAGCCTCGACCTAAGAGGTTATAGAGCTTTTCCCACTAGGCCAAAACTTCAGTTGAGAAAGCGCGAAAGGGAGAGGAGGCCATTTTCGTTGGGATTGTTTGAGAAGGAGATGGGCGCAGCAGAACGATTAGGAGGTGGAAGCTGGTTATGCGGGAGTGTTAATCTTTTCTACATTAACTCTTCATTTTATAGCCGCTCGGGGTGAGGAAAGGTCCCGGCAATAATGCTCATGGGGGGGGTCGAGTTAAGAGGGTAAAGCAGGCAGGCCTCTTCCCGTGAACCATCAGATCCGTCCTGATTCGTGATTTCAGGCTTGTCAAATAAAAGATGTAAAAGATTTGTTGGTCTCGTCATTATTAATTTTAGGTGAGAGACAAGCGCAACTATCGGAGAAGCCTCGAAGGGATTTGGCTATCCCATCATGTTGAAAAGCTGAGCGAGAGGTAAATTGTTCCTCCATTTCAAAAACAGAGTACTGGACAGGCATGGCTATCGAGGAAAAGGAGACAACAAAGCGGAAGGTGCGGAATCTTGGGAGAGATGCCTTGCTGTTGATCTTTACCCATGCTCGAAGAATGGTTCTTGGTGCACGAAACCACTCATATTTTTTAGAGCGAGCATACAAAAAAGAACAGAGAACCCCGAGCGATGAGTTATTGGAAGACCTCTAAGGCTTCAGAATCAAGTTCGATATCGAAGCCATGGAATCCAACACTTCTGGTGACGAAGATCAGGATCACAGCATCGACGACGGCAGTGGCCATAATGCTCAACCCCAGAAAAGAAAACGTCGCCAGAGCCACACTCAGAATGAAATCCAAGAGCTTGAAGCTTTCTTCGATAAATGCCCTTGCCCAAGCGCGGAACAAAGAATTAAATTGGGCAAGAGACTGGGAATGAATCCTATGAGGATCCAGTTTTGGTTCCAGAATAAACGATTCAGACTAAGTGTCCAACGCAAACGTTAGGAGATCACGATCCTAAAGGAACAGAACGAAAAGTTTCGAACGGAAAACATGAGGTATGAGAAAATTCTCAGCACTATCACTTGCCCTAACTGCGGTGGCCCTACCACCCTTAGTAAAATGTTCCCTGGTAAGCCTTGTACGAAGATTGAAAGTGCTCATTTACCACCCTACTCCCTCGAGCCATCTCCGGTACAATCAGATTTTGTTGATGGAACGCATGAGCAGATCAATCCTACAAAGACTATACCAGTGCCTTCTGAGGAATGGGATACGCGTCGTTATGATTGGAGTTACCATATCAAAGCCCATGAATCTCCTTCACAACAACTTCGGGTAAGATCAGATCCTGCTCGAGAGGGGTTAAAGATTAGTCCTCAAGCTATCGACGCTATTCCGAGCTGCGAGAAGAAGAATTTCATTTGGCCCCTGGAACTTCATCTCAAGTTCTTAGACGATGTTCGGCAAATAGGGCTCGACTCAGTACGTCCGACGAACATACTTGAGGTCATGAATGTATCGGGACTTACCAAAAGTTCGGTCGCGAATCACCTTGGTTGCTACAGAAGGGCGCTAGGACAGCGTTATGCAGAGCTGAATCTAAACAATAGGCGCGGCTGCAAATCCAGCACCCTTATGTCAAGAGAAGCCCGGTCGAATCTCGACGACTATTGGGGATTTGATCAGAATATCCTCCTGAGTCATTCCAGTATTCCTCAAGAGCACGTATCACAAGTGCAGCAAGTAAACACTCCTCCGTTCGAGCAGCAGCTAGCCAGTGCTCTTCCTGTCACGGATCAGCCCACTACGCCTAGTGCTCAAGGGTTTGCCCAACTAGGGCATGTGGTTTCGGATCATCTAATGAAGGAATGCTTTGAGCATTTTTGTTTCCCTAATTCCCAAGTGGGAAATGCTTGTGGTGGTCAATTGATCAAATCTCCTCTTATATTCGCCAGCAAGGATGGGGGTTCCAGTTCGAAGAACTCGTCGGGCGATGTTGCTCAACCCGCATATCAATCGTTCAAAGGGTCAAATGAATTCTTCGATGAAGGACTTGATGCCTTGTTCGATCAGTTGGAAGCTAGCAAAGGTTTGAGGCCATGATCTGTAGTTGGTAATTGCGCACCCGAGCCGAGGCCAGATTGGTTGGTCGATGGGCATACCCAAAGAAAGGGGGGCATGTGCGCGAGATGAATGTACCTCTTACCTCTTCATTGTAAAGTTCCTATCGGAACAATTGTTTTCTTCTTTAATGCCCATAATTGATTTCGCACAACGCTTCCTGCGAACACCATCACGCTTGGATGCGGCAGTCCCTAGTTGTATTAGGTTAGAGGCGAGTCAGCCCAACATCGCGAAGTCAAAAGACACGTAACTTGTAACTAGGCTAACCGAGCTCCATTAATGCATCGCTTGCGAATCACGGATCCACTGTTGCCACACGATCTCGGGTCTAACAAATCTTAAAAGGCGCCGAAAGGTCGGCAGACCCATCGCCTTGAAGACTGAGCTGGGGAAACAAGCGTAGTGCTCGATGAGTTAAAATCAGTGCGAGAGGCCTTCTGACTCACTTCACGTGAGAGGGGGAGTTACAAAGTCTCAAGAGGAGCGCTCTCCAGATAGCCATCATCTGGGATCAAATAGCAGTCCGGTGACTCACTTAATCTCTCAAAAATCAGTCAGCGATATTTCGATCCAAAATGTTCAAGGGATACTGTCATTTGTTGGAAACACCCGACTTAGAAGTCTCCGAACTTGAACTGCTAGAAGAATTTAAAGATCCCGAGATCGGATCCAGCACGAGGGCCACGGAGGCCGACCCTTCCAATGATGAAACCCGAGGCCTGGTTAACGAGAACATTATCCTCGGCGGTGATCGGCGTCAGAAAGGGAAGCGTCTCCAATGCCACACTTCAAGTCAATACCGTAAGCTTGAGTTTTTTTTCAGGGAATGCCCATATCCAAACAAGGAACAGAGAGTCAAACTAGGTCAGGAGTTAGGGTGGGAGCCTCGGAAGGTCAAGTTCTAGCTTGATAACAAACGAGCCCGGCTGAAACAGCAACATAGTCAGCGCGAGTTAGCGATTTTGAGGGAGGAAAGTGAAAAGCTTCGAATAGAAAACGCTCGGTATAAAGAAGCTCTAAACATTGCTACTTGCCTTGATTGCGGTAACCCTATTCCCATCGGCGAAGTGTTCTTCGAGGAGCCATATCTGGGGATTTATAATGCTTACCTGTTGCAATGCCATTCGCAACATCTTCCGGCACAGACGGGTACCATCGAAGGTCTACAAGAGAAAATCAGTGCTACAAGGTCAAAGTCGATGCCCATTGTGGAATGGGGCATGTGTCATGACAAGTCGGGCCCGCTCAATGATGAACTCACCATCATAACCAGCCGATCCGAGACCACTGAATTCCCCCCAGGACAACTTCCAACACGACCAGATTCCGCGGAGAGTAGCCGCGAAGTTGCTAACACTACTTCAGCTAGCAAGAAAACAAGGTTTTATTGGACCCATGAGCTTCATAACAAATTTGTTGATGCGGTTCAACAGTTAGGGATCCGCTCGGCTTGCCCACTGCGCATACTCGAGATCATGAACGTACCGGGACTGGCTGAAACTAGCGTCAAGAGTCGCCTTTGGCGCTGCAAGAAGCTGCTGAGAGATGCACGGGTGGCGCTAGACCAGGATAGAGACGGTTCAAGCTTAAATGCTAGGCATGGCTGTGACCGCAATCCTCATGAAGCAGGAAGCGTAAAACCACATCTTAACACCGATGGGACTGGCAATTACTCGGGCGATTGTTCAGGCATCAATCAAAGTACTCCCCCTGAGTTATCCCAATACTCTTCAGGAGTATGTACCGCAATTCCAGCAAATAGAGACTTCCCAGTTTGAACACCAACCGATCATTAGTGCTATTCCTACGGCGGATCTAGCGTTGGCAGGAGATGCACATACAATTTTACAAGACAACTACGGAAGTTCCAGCTCGAAGAATCAGGCCGTTCATGGCGAAAATAGCGGGAAAAATCCTTCGTCAATGGTCGACGATACCCGACCTGAGTGTCAGTGACTCGATGAACCAGGCAATTTCCTTGAAGACCTCTATTCTTGGTTCGATCGGCCGAATTCCCCCCTGAGTTATCTCAGTACTCCTCAGGAGTATGTATCGCAATTCTAGCAAATAGGGACTCCCCAGTTTGAGCACCAACCGGTCGTTAGTGCTATTCCTACGGCGAATCTAACATTGGCAAGAGATGCGCATACAAATTTACTGGACAACAATGGAAATCCCAACGGGAGGAATCAGGTTGTTCATGCCGAAAGTAGTGGGAGAAATCCATTGCCAGCGGTTGAGATTGCCCGACTTGAATGTCAATGGCTTGAAAAATCAGGTGATCTCCTCAGTGAGCTACTCGGCCTATGGATCAAGCGTAGCTCGAGGAATCAGGTTGTCCATGCCGAAAGTAGTGGGAGAAATCCATCGCCAGCAATTGAGGATGCCCAACTTGAACGTCAATGGCTTGAAAAATCAGATGATTTCTTGAATGAGCAACTCAACCTATGGGTCAAGCATTTTGGAACGGGTGCATCTCCGCAGTCGTGACCCGATAACGGCGACCATCCATCTGATTCGAGGCGCGTGTGGTAAATCATTAAAAGGCTCAGGAGAATGAGAAGTGAATACTTCAAGTGAATGTGTTACTGATTTCGTTGTAAAGTTCCCACGGGAACATTTTTAATTAACGCTTAGAACTAATCGCTCGTGAGTAACAACATTACCCTTTGAGCATCTTCAAGCCGAAGGCCAAAAGCCGAAGGCCGTGGATTCATCGCTTAATCCGTGGGACAAGTTCAGTTCCCCAAGCGATGACTATCGACTACAAGACGTAATGCGATTCATCCCTTCAATACAAAATGCATATGGCCGCGGAGCCACCCATTTGGCGATAAATAGAGACAAGACACCCAAAAAGTCATGCATCCAAATGCCAAAACTGACGCTGCTTAAATGAGGCGAATGAACCGTTGATGTCACAAACACCTTCAATCATGGACGGAGGGATTCGATAGATTTTGTTCATATCAGTATCCAACATTAGAATGGAATGCAAATCGAGAGTAAAGTCGTATCGTCCCAATTTATCTTGAATTTGGGAATGCGACTTGACACTTATTATTTATCCTTGACAGGAACTCATCATCAGGGCGGACAGTGAAATCCAGATTTTCACAACCCTTGTACACTAGCTGGAGTACATGACTAAGCGTGAGATGTATCGTTCTAATTTCTGCAAAGTTTGGAACATACAATGACATATTTCTTTATATCTCCAGGGATCTCCAGCCGTGACGGGCAGGTAAGTATCCCTTTTCCCATTCATTGGAGATTTTTAAAAAAAAAATCAGAATCGGAATCGGAATCATTTCAATCATCACGTCCAAAAAGGCGTAGATTTCTCACTTTGCTGACATTCATGTTTTAAAACGGAAGGTTATCTAAACATGAATAGAACATGCATGATACATCACAAAATCCCTTTGAAGGGTAAATTTAGGAGAAAATGAAAATATTTTTTTTAATAAAAGTTGTTAAAACCGTTTAAAAGGGTATTTTCTCATACGAGAGGCAAAGCCTAATCCAAACACGTCCCATACACTTGAGAGAGGAGTGGAACGGATCGGATAGAAAATCTGGGCCTACAGAGGTAGGGATCATTCGCGATGATTACATGGATTGGGACGACGGAGGCATTCATTCTCTACCCCAAACACTACAGGTGACCGTTGACAACCCCTTGGAACGGCGATTTCATTCTCCAGCCCTGTCAAGAACCACCCCACATTGGGGCAAATGGAGATGAGTCCAGCAGCATCATGAGGTAAATGGTTAGAAATTTTCTTGCTCGGACTAACATTAATCTTTGTGTGTTGTTTATATGGTAATCCAAGTGCCATAGGATGACGAGAAGCATTCATTTCTCTATCCTACACACCATATCATTTGCATAGCCAAGTTGAGCCGGCAAATTTATTTCAAAAACCCCCATTGGTGATCATTGCATGTTTTGAGATGGAAGCAACATCACTCCAGGAAAGGAAGCGTGCTAAGGTTTAAGTTGTATATCTCGCGCAATTGCCGAGAATCCTAGTTCCGAAAGAAAAGGAAAAGCAGGATAAAATAAAAATAAGAAAGGGAAAAAAATCCCAGGCATTAAGATAAAGTAAAGTGCCTAGTAAAAGCAAGGCGAATGCCCATTGAAAACATCCCCAGTAAAGTCTGGAGGAATGAAGAAAAGAACTTTCAAAGGAGTCAAGTCAAAAGGACTGCTCCCCAAGTGTTGTCAGGCTTAGATAGCAAAAACACAAACGGAATTGGCAGCCAGTCTCATAATGCAACAAGAGATGCTCTCTAAAGACTTGTGTACGCTTCAAAGGTTGTTGTACACCTAAAAGACTGAAGAATCAAAAGGTAAGGACGAGTGGCAAATTGACAATGATCACCAATGGCAAACCCTTCATGATTTCTAGGCCAAAAACAAGCCTTTTTCGGTCCACAATCCCACCAATGTTACAACCTGGAAGTAGTCTTCTCTGATTAAGACACTTGGGTTAACGTATAGCCTAACTCAAAGAAGTACGAGCAAGACTATTTCTTTCTCATTTTTGCAGGGTTCTTGACTTGTAAACCCAGAATAGATGACGAAAAATTTCGTTCAATGGCCTTGACTCAAAAGTGAGTCCCTCTTGGAAACAGATATCCAAGCCCAACATTACGGTCTGGTGAAAGACCTCCTGATCAGTCGAAATGTATGCGCTGCGAATGATCTTGAAACCTAGGCCCAGGTTAGTAGGAGATTGAGCGCTTTCCTTATAAAAGATCATTATCACAGAGCGGTGATGAGCCATCTCTTGGATGAGAAATACTCCAATTGATGTTTTGAGAAAACTCATTTTGGAATTTTCAAATTATTTGATCCAGATTGTCCGTACAAGGAATCAGTGATCACATCTGTATGTTGTAATAATGTTTTGGATAACCTCCAGCATCAAAATGCACATTTCATGACTAAAACTGAAGCCATAGAATTTTGTCAACTGGACAATTGTTGTCTTCCCAAATATTACTAACATCTTTTTGGTGAAGAAAAATCTTTCAGGTTTAAACTTCTGCAGGATCTTTGGCAACTCCAAGTCCCAGAATAGCCTTCAGGTGAACCTAAAGTTTGGTAAACCTCCCCCCGATGACCAGATGTGGCATCCTTAAGTGAATCCTTTTAGTGGGCAAACCTTTCCTAAGACCGATCCACAGAACGATCGAGTCTCCGACAAGCCCCGAAAATCGGGTACGTCATCTTTTATCTCGATGGTAGAAACCGCCTGAAGGGTCAACACAATGGTAGAAACCTCCTGAAGGGTCAATGTATGGTAGAAACCGCCTGAAGGATCAATCAATGGTAGAAACCGCCTGAAGGGTCAACACAATGGTAGAAACTGCCTGAAGGGTCAACCAATGGTAGAAACCGCCTGGTCAACTCAATGGTAGAAACCGCATGAAGGGTCAATGAATGGTAGAAACCGCATGAAAGGTCAAAGGACTGGTAGAGACCGCCTGAAGGATCAACCCAATGGTCCGATCCACCATACGGATCAAAACCTTGATGAATCCCGAATGTGGGAGGAGTCGTTTTCCCTAATAAGCCTTACAGTAGGCAAGCCATTTCTAGTTTAGCCCACCACACGGATCAAAACCCTTGGCAAATTCCCAAATGTGGGATGCGTCTTCCTTAGGTTCCTATCAGTTAGGAATCACATTATGGTTTGACCTACCATACAGGTCAGAGCTTAATATCCCTAGGACACTCCGATGACGAGTCCTTAGGAATCTACTTGAACCCATCAGACATAGCAAATGCCGCAAGCATTCGGCAGGTAAGGGGCAGGGAAGTCTATCTACTCCTTAAATTTTTTACATCATATCAGGGAATTGAATGAGCACATCTCCATTTAAGGAAAAGCACAAATCGATAGGCATGAAAATTGGATGTCATGATTTCTTTTCTTTTCTTTTCCCAGTCGAGTCGATCGGAACACAGGTGTCACCTTATCTTTGAGAGAAACCTCTAACGAAATTCCTCTCAAAGAGGGGCAGCTGTTGACACCTGATTTTTTATCAGTCTTTTATAGTTTATTTTTAAAAAATTCATAAAAAATCTATAAAAAGATTAAAAAAAGATTAAAAAATCATCTTTGATAGCCTTGACCAAGCTAAAGGAACCATTTTTGACAAAAAAAAATAATTTTTCATATTTTTTTATAAATTTTAATATTTTCTAAAAATAGAAAAATACATGAAAAATGAAGAAAAATAGAGTTCGATGTCGCAAAAATATAGAAAAGTAGTCAATATTTTTATTTTAATTTCCTTTTCATTTTGAACTCATAAATAGTCAAAATTCAAGTTCAATTGCATGTGTTTCTTCACGACGCATAGAGTTGAATTTGGCAAAAAAAATATCATTCGAGTATTTTAATTTGTAAATTTCTACATTTTTTAGTCCTGACATCCAATTAGATCGACCACTATCTGCAATAAATGCCCCTTGCTGAATATTTTCGTTTTTGTTTCACATGATTTCATGGTGTAAAATGCCGAGTGGATCCCTAAATGTAACCGGGTCGTCATGAGCTTGATAGCTCGCCCAAGACCAAACCAGGGCACGGTGAACCCCACGTGAGTACTCTCGAACTCCTGCGATGCTTCATGATGCTTTTCTTAGGTTAGATCACGTGTGGAATAGCTAGGACAGCTCCTCGCTGGAGAATAATTTCGGGCGGAATAAGTGATCTAGACTAGTGTGATTCTGCTGTGTCGGGCATCTAGTATGTTGTAGATGAGGTTCGTGTGAGCCTAGAGACATTGATTTCACGTGATTTGGACGTCGGAAGGCCGAGATATGGCCCTCCGATGAGGCGCCGGCGCGCTTCCCCGACGAGGAGTTGACCGGTCAAATGCCTGTTGACATGGTCAACGCCTACGTGGTGCTGACGGGGCAGCCACATGGTTGCCACGTTAGCGCATACTAATAACAAAGAAGAAATTGATCCGACGGTTCAGAGGTCGCCACGTGTCACAATTCGGAACATGTATTCGTTTTTAACCCAACGATGTCATTTTGTGTGTGAGATAATGAACCCGGTTCTAGGTCTGGGCCGGGCACCCAGTTCTCACGGATCGGGTTGAACCGGTCCGGTTCGATTTTTTTTTTAATAAAAAAGAATAATAATAATAAAAAAATTCAAAAAAAAGAAGAAAATTAAAGAAAAATTCAAAAAAATTGGAAAAAATTACAGAAAATTCCTAAAAAAATTCTAGAAAATTCTCAAGACTGCAAATGACCAAAAACATTGACTTGTTGTCATTTTTGGGATTTTCTCCCGTTTAATCCAAAATGACGATTTTACCCCCTCAAAGGGTAAATCGTCTTTGTTTTTCCGATGACTTGTGGAAATGGCTTAGCATTTGGCAATGGGTCAGGTAGGTGGCCAAACCTTATGTATGAGGTTTCCACATTTCATTTCCTCATTTTAGAAAACGACGATTTTACCCTTCAGGTGATGGATCGTTTTCTAAAATTCCAGAAAATTCTGAAAATTGTCGAAAAATAGGAAATTGGTCAATTGAGCGACCAAAACTATTTTTGACATTGATTTACTCAGAATTCATCCCGAAATGATGATTTTTCCCTTTTTGGGCAAATCGTCCCTTTGATCTCAAAATTACGACTTTACCCCCGATGGGTAAAATCATGTCTAAATCATTCATAAGCGTGATTGACGCTTCTCTAGGCCAATAAGGTCTTATTAGGAATGCCATGTTTGATTTGATGTGATTATTTTGCATATCTGGATTCCTTGATTTGTGCATTTTATTGTTGGTTGTGATTGCTAGGATAGTCACTCATATCTATATGAACTCTTAGATTTATGATTCCTACCCCACTCATCTACATGAAATCTTATATCAGAAAATTCAGTCAACTTAGGTACCGAAAGGGCGTCAACTCTGACAGTTGACGTAACTAAGTCCCCGAACCCATTTATCTGGTTATCGTAGAATTGAATAGAAACTCCCGACTATTCAATAGGGTGGTCTAATCATACCCTCCAAAAAAATGATTGGTGGCGACTCCATGGCATGTACACTTAGCATATGTCACTAGACCACGCTGAAGGTCGACTACGTATATCTCCGTTGCGATTTAGGTAATGGGTTTTGGGAGAGGCCCGCGTCCAACCAGACAGGATGACCAATTAGCCCTCGAGAGCACGGGCTAGCCTCGAGAGGGTCGCAACAGCGACTCCTTTGCATGCACAAATATCACATGTCACCAGACCGCACCAAATGGACCTTGGGAGAGGCCCGCGTCCGATGAGGCGACATCGGGCGGCCCATTAGCCCTCGAGAGCCTAGGAAAAGCGCTCGAGAAGGTCGCGACAGTTATCATCAGTTGAGAATCAGGAAAGAAGATATTCCTAAGACTGCCTTTAGAATGAGATATGGGCATTATGAGTTTACTGTTATGCCTTTTGGTTTGACTAATGCCCCTGCTGCATTTATAGATTTGATGCACCGTGTGTTTAAGGAATATTTGGATCGATTCGTCATTGTTTTTATTGACGATATTTTGATTTACTCGAGGGGTAATGAGGATCATGAGGAGCACTTGAGAATCGTCCTACAAACTTTGAGGGAGCATTCGCTTTAAGCCAAGTTTAGTAAATGCGAATTTTGGTCAAATAAAGTAGTCTTTCTAGGTCATGTGATTTCAGAAGAAGGGATCTCCGTTGACCGTTCAAAGATTGAGGTAGTGATAAATTGGCCTAGACCTACGACAGTTACAGAGGTACGGAGTTTTCTAGGTCTAGCGGGGTACTATAGATGCTTCGTGGAAAAGTTTTCGTCTATAGCCTTTCCGCTGACGAAGTTGACAAAGAAGGGTGCGAAATTTGAATGGACTGATAAATGTGAAAGAAGTTTTCAAGAACTTAAGCACCGATTGACAACTGCGCCCGTGTTAACCATTCCTTCTAAACCTGCATGTTATGAGATATTTAGCGATGCTTTGCTAAAAGGATTGGGGTGCGTGCTTATGCAGCATGGAAAAGTGGTCGCTTATGCGTCATAACAACTGAGACCTCACGAGATGAACTATCCAACGCATGATTTAGAGTTAGCAGCTATTATTTTCGCCTTAAAGATTTGGAGGCACTACTTGTGCGGTGAAAGGTTTCAGATTTATACCGATCATCAGAGTTTGAAGTATTTGTTTTCGCAGAATGAATTAAACATGAGACAGCGCCGGTGGATGGAATTATTAAAGGATTACAACTGCGATATTTTGTATTACCCTGGAAAGGCGAATAGAGTTGCGGATGCACTAAGCCAAAAGTCTAGCATTACGCTGTTGTTGGTTAAACTGTGGTCCTTGTTAGAGAATCTGAGGGATTTTGAGTTTAAATTGGAGGTATGCCAATTATCAAGTCTAGTGGCAACTTTGAGGATTGAGCCTGAAATTAGAGAACGAGTTAAGATCTTACAGTCTATGGATCCTGAGATTCAGAAAATCCTCGAAATGGATGCGACAAAAAGGAAAATTGATTTTCAAGTATCAGAAGATGGAATTTTGAAATTTCGTGGACGATTGTGTGTACCTGATGACAAGGAGCTTAAGGAAAAGATTTTGTCTGAAGCTCACAGGAGTAATTATAGTATACACCTAGTAGCACGAAGATGTATCAGAATTTGCATCAAAATTATTGGTGGAATGAAATGAAGTTGGATGTGGCGCCAAGTACTTAACATGTCAGCAAGTGAAAGCTCAACACTGCAAACTTGGAGGATTATTGCAACCGTTGGAAATTCCCGAGTGGAAATGGGAGCACATCACAATGGATTTCATTATGGGTTTGCCGAGGAGTCAGAAAGGTCACGACTCAATTTGGGTAGTCGTAGACAGATTGACTAAGTCCGTACATTTCATTCCTATGCGAAAAGATTTCACGATCGATAAGTATGCTGAGTTGTACATGCGTCAGATTGTGCGCTTACATGGAGTTCCAGTTACCATTACTTCGGACAGAGATCCCAAGTTTACGGCAAATTTCTGGAAGAGTCTTCAGGAGGCTTTGGGAACTAGATTGTAGTTTAGTACAGCCTATCATCCACAGACAGATGGACAGACAGAAAGGATAATTCAGACGCTCGAGGATATGTTACGAGCTTGTGTGATAGATTTTAAAGGTGGATGGGAAGATCAACTGCATCTGGTGGAGTTCGCGTACAACAATAGCTACCAGTAGAGTATTCGAATGGCACCGTTTGAAGCACTTTATGGTAGGGCTTGCAGAACGCCTGTGTAATGGGACGAAGTTGGCGAAAAGAGTATAACAGACCCTGAATTAGTGGAACAATCAGTTGAAGAGGTTAAGATTATTAGAGAAAGATTGAGAACGGCACAGAGTCGTCAGAAGAGTTATGCCGACAAAAGACGTAAGTCTTTGGAATTCCAAGTTGGAAATCACGTGTTTTTGAAGGTATCACCGATGCGAGGATTGTCGTGATTTGGAAAGAAATGGAAACTAAGTCCGAGATATGTAGGTCCTTTTGAGATCTTAGAACGAATTGGGACTTTGGCCTACCGACTTGCTCTTCCGCCTAGCTTGTCTCAAGTACATAATGTGTTCCATGTGTCGATGCTAAGGAAGTATGAGCCATATCCAACGCACATATTGGATTTTGAGACTATTGAACTGGATGACAAGGTGTCTTACGTGGAAAAGCCAGTTATAATTGAGGATCGGAAAGAGCAAGTCTTGAGGAATAAGACGATCCCGCTAGCCAAAGTGATCTGGGAGCATCACGGAGCGGAAGGTGCCACGTGGGAAAGCGAGGAAGCAATGAGACGTCTGTACCCCCATTTGTTTAGTTAATTGGGTTTATTGTAAATTTCGAGGATAAAATTTTTATAAGGGGGGAATAATTGTGACATTCTGAATTTCCACCATTTTGAGAATATTGAATGAGAACTATCTATTGATATAATTCAGTTTTATTTCGCTCGGATCTGATCAATCATGGGTAAACTGACCAAAAGGGAAAGGCTAACGCATGACAAGGTACGTGGACCTAGGAAACTCGATATGAAAATGACGCTTTGACCATAGGGATTGCTGAGGGACATTTAGAGCCAATAAAGGCCGATCTTATAACGATTAAGGAATTCATTGCTAGCGTTATATGATTGGAACGCAGGTGATGCCGTATAACCAATGTATAATTTACAACGTTTTTCTAAATCGAGTTATGACGATCGAGACCGTCGGAACTAGTAATGAATCCTCGCAATTACATGACAACTAAAGTCGTTCTATCGTGAGTCGTCCTAAGTGTGACGAGAGTCACAGAGTCGATACGCGTAACGTCTGCAAGAGCTGCCCGTTAGTTTGAGACAAATTGAAGTTACAATCGACGGACGATTGATCACGAAATGGAAGCTCAATATTGGCAATTGGAGATAGAGAATTACAATTCTAAATAAGGATTTGACGTCGTCTCACTAATGGTAATTTCGAATTGGAAAAGTGAAGTTCCGGACTGAAAGTGCAAAATTACCATTTTGCCTCTCGACCATTTGCTAAGTATCAAGATTTCATGAAGGACAAAATGGTTATTTCTTCTACACCATGAGGGCTTCCAAAAATAATGTGCAAGAAGTCAAGGAAGTCAATGGCATTATTGGTCATAGCCACTTGTCACTCAATGGAGGCCTTAAGCATTAATTACCCCTACCTGTCAATTTAATCTCCATTATTTGTGTGAGACACCACTTCTTATCAGCCCTTAGCCGTGTGAATCATTCCCATCATTTCCCTTCCATTTTTCTCTTCATTTACACCTCAACCGAAAACTGCCTAGAAGACCGGTTTCTGCCTCTCTGTTTGGTCAACTCGCCGGCCACTTCCCACCGCCGCCTCCTACAACCAGAGGTAAGGTCTATGTGTCCTTGACAAGCTCCAAGTGGAATTTCGTTACTTGGATAAGTATTTTTACCTATGTGAGCCCGAGACCAAAACCGGACGAAATTCGCGCGAGCTAGGATAAGACCACCGTATACCCTCTTAGAAATTTCAAATGACTCCGAAATTTTTGTAGGATCTCTATGACATCTAGTATTCAAGTTCACTAAGCAGAAATGACAATTTTATTGGAGGTTTAAGGTATTCTCATGGCTGATTTTGAGTGACTTTCATCGAACAGAAAACTGACCGCCACGCACCAAGGAGAAACCGAACTGATAGGAGATCTTCGGAGTGTTGTCTCTCTTCGAAACTTTTGGTGAGCCTCCCTAGCACTTATAATGAGGTTCTAGCGAGTTTATTTCATGAGAAATTGAGACCTAGAATTGAATTATGGACTGATTAAGCGGAATAGGCTCAAATCGGTTCTGTTTTGATTACTGTTATACCTAAACCGATTCTATTGGGGGCTGTTAGAAGGGTATTTTGACTTCAAGTGGACTCAAAAGACTACCTAAAATATTGATTGAGGTGTTAGTGGAAGGTATGTGAAGTGGATTGGAATTTTGAGGTGATTTAAGGACTAATATATGCGCGAAACCTTCGAAGTATAATCTTCCCTTTATATTGTTGTATGAAACGAGTATATTGAAGGTTTATGGAGGTGTTGTTGTGAATTCGACTGATTGATAAGGCATCCTGAGTTGCCATTTGTTTGGTTATTGAGGGATTGAGATAATGGTAAGGAAAATTGAGTGGATTTTGACTCGAAATTGATGAACTTTCTAGGACGGCTGTTGACACCTGATTTTTGACTATCTTTTATTATAGTTTTAATTTCTAAAATTAATTAAAAATAGGAAAAAAGGTCAAGAAATTGCAAAATCAACTTTGGAAGCCTTAGCCTAGCCTTAGGAACCAATTTTGAACAAAAAATATTTTTTGAATTTTTAAATATTTTTTGGAATTTATTTAATTATAAAAATGCCCAAAAAATCAGAAAAATACCATTGGTGTCAGAAAAATACAAAAAAATTTCAGAAATTTTATTCTAATTCCCTCTTTAATATTTTCACTTTTTATCAGGGAAATTTGGCTCGCTTCATGGGGTTCCTTCACAAACCTAAAACCGAAACGAGCCTAAAAAATCCTTTTCGAGTCTTTTAATCTTCAATTCTCACTTTTCATGAGCTATGACATTGAATTCTAGAGTCTTGAAGTGCAATTGGGTCAATTTGCCCTCCAATTTGATCAATTTTAATCGAAAGGGCTTAATTGCACAAATTTTATTCAATTTAATCCCCGGTTTCACAAGTTTTGAAATTAAATTCCACACGGGCACACCCATTAAAATTAAACACCTCTACGCAATATTTTTCATCATGCTGAATCCATTGGTGGGCTCAATTTTGACTAATTCGATCGTTTAGATCTTCGATTTGGCGAAATTCATTTTCGGATCCTAGGGACAATTTGGGGTTTTCACTAAATTTCAATAAATTGATTCACGAAAATACCCATATTTGATAGAAAACATGCCAAGAAATCCGATTTTGCCATCAATTTCATGAAAAGATGTCATTTAGGGGGTCAATTTGACGATTTGGTCTAACCGGGTCGGTCGGGTCCGACCCGACCCGACCCAGTCCGACCCGGGTCTGCAACATTGTTGCAGACCCGTGGACAGCATGCACAGAACAGAAAAAAAAACGTGGGCAGAACAGGGGAGCATGGGGGCGCGCGGTTTCGGGAAGAAAAAAAGAGACCGGGCGTGGGGGACACTTCCAGCAGAGCCCCATGTTCGTTCTGGCAAGGGCATGGGTGTCGAGGCGGGCGGTCGGCCACGCGAAACAGGCGGGGAGTCTCGGTTTTATACCGAGTTCGAAGAGAGAGAGAGGGGGATTTTTCGGGCAAAACCGGCACTGGAGGAGCTTCCCCAGACCTTCAGCAACCCTCACCGATCATCATCAAATCATTCTTGGTCACCGGCGACCCTTGGACAGGTCGGTATCTCGCCGGATCTCCATATTTTCTTATGCACGCCATGTGTTCGGTGAAATGCCGATGCATGTTTCAACTCGGTTTCGTCCCCGGCCGTGCGTGATTCGAGTGGCATATGTTCGGTTAGGGCCCTAAGTTAATCCTAGAACCGACTCTAAGCTTGTGTTGACCTTTGTTTTGCATTGAACGGCGACGAAACACGGCTCGGAGCTTCGCCGGCCTTGATCCGGACCGGAAGCTCACACCGGCGAAGACCCACGGCCACCGACCATCAAAGGACCTCAAGTAAGCTTCCTTAACCCCCATCGGATGCCATGTGATCGAATGAAATCAAGTTTAAACGCAAAAAAAATTCTGCAAATTCTCTCGCCGGAGCCGGGTTCGGGGAGGTCCGGTTCGCCGGTTTTTAGCGTGTTCATGGTTATTATTTGTGTTGTATGTTGATGTGGGTGGTCCAAAAAGTCGAATGCCGAAAAAAGGAACGAAAAACACCAAGTTTGGGACCGGTTCGCGATTTTCCGGCAAAAATTCCGGCGAGGGTCGCCGGAATTTTCACTGTTCATCGTCTTCTCCGGCGACCCTCCGGCCGGTCAACGGTCAACGGCCGACGTGGCGTGCCACGTAGGCAGCCACGTCAGCCGGGTGGAGCCGGTCCGTGTATTTTCAAGTCAAATAAAAACGGAC
The DNA here is from genome assembly GCA_021437785.1 of Rhodomyrtus psidioides. Classification (NCBI taxonomy): domain Eukaryota; kingdom Viridiplantae; phylum Streptophyta; class Magnoliopsida; order Myrtales; family Myrtaceae; genus Rhodomyrtus; species Rhodomyrtus psidioides. The sequence continues at coordinate 9,419,053 of JAILYB010000007.1, read as the reverse complement.
GACCACGATCGCGACACGTGTCGCGATCCTAGAATTTTGGGAAATAATAAATGATTTTTGAATAATCGATCCGGCGGACGAGAATGCGCCACGTGGCTCACTGAGGGACGTCCGATCTTGTACAAGATCGGAAGCACCAGAGGAGGCCACGCGGCATGCTCCGAACCGTCCGATTTGTAGGTTTTTCTAAAAAAAGATAATAAATTAATTTTTGATCCGACGGTTATTTATCGAGCCACGTGGCTCTCTGTGGGTCGTCTGATCTAGTGGAAGATCGGACGCACAGGATGAGGCCACGTGGCGCAATGAGAGCCGTTGGATCCGGGGAATTTTCGGATAATTAAATAAAATAGATAAAAAAATCAAAAAATTGTTAAAAAATAGAAAAATGTTTTAAAATATAAAACGGCGTCGTTCTAGGCCGGTTTCGACCCCTAGGGTCGGGTCGGGCGCCTGAGAGGCGCGGGCCGGGTTTGACCCGGCCCGGAAAATATTTTTAAATATTAAAAAATTCAAAAAATAATAAAATAATCAATAAATCAATAAAAAATGAAAAATCATGAAAAATTCAAAAAAATTCGGAAAATTCAGAAAAACTCTAAAAAATTCCAGAAAATAGGAAATGGCCACATTCAACTGGCCACGACCTATTCCGGGTCATTTAACCCCCGATCTTTCCAGAAATGATGGTTTTGCCCTTTCGGCAAACCGTCTTCCAAAAAAATTCTAAAATAATCCAAGAAAATCCCCAAAAATAGGAAATGGCCGCAAACAGCTGGCCAAGACTCATTTCGGGTGTTTTGAACCCCGACCTTTCTTAAAATGACGATTTCGACCTTTGGGTGAATCGTCTTCCAAAAATTGAAGAAAAATCAAGAAATTCCAAAAAATTCTCAAAAATGGGAAATGGTCACAATCAACTGGCCATGGAAAATTTTGGGTAATTCGGTATCCAAATCTTCCAAAAATTGACGATTTTGCCCTTCGGGCTAATCGTCCCCGAATCTTCCCATTTTACCCCTAAGCCCTTATGGCTATACTAGGAGGCCAATGATTGAAATTGATATGCATTGACATGATTCATTTATGCAATTGACTGCGCTTTCGTTAAATTGATTGTGATTGATAGGACTAGCATTCCAATCTGCATGAAACCCGAACCATACCTATCTCACCCAAAATTGCGTCTGCATGAACTCTTAGTCAGGAAAATCACTCGCGTTAGGTACCGAAAGGGCGTTGGTAATAACACCGACGTAACCAAGTCCCCGAACCCAAAATCTCTGGTTCCGCAGAACTGATCGATCTCTCCCAATCGGTCAGTAAGGTTTCCGGTCTACCCTCCAAGGAAGACCGGCGGCGACTCCAAATGTATGCACAAGTTGCACATGCCACTACGACCACATTAAGGTCGAAAGCGATCGACTCTTATTGTCGAACCCCTCAAAAGACACTCCCGCCGCGATTTGGTATGGGCCTGGGAGGGCCCGCGCCGATCCAAAGCCCACGATCGGTAATCCATTAGCCGGGTCCGTTTTTTCGGACGGGTCATGACAACGGCACGTGGTTCTCGTTTGAATGTGATCTTGTGGATCAAGGAGACTCGTCTGGTGTAGAGTTTTGCTAATTAATCACTGTAAGTGTTTCTAAACCTTACCTGAATGCTAGGACACTGTTGGGTGATTTAGTGGATGAATTGAATGATTGATGAGGCATGTAACTTGAAATTGATTAATGCCATGATATGTGAACTTTACTGTGGATAACAATGACGATACCGATTGGCCTGTGGCTCCGGTGGTATTGGTGGCTGTGAGCCTTGAGAAACAGTAATGATACCGATTGACCTGTGGCCCCGGAGGTATCAAGTGGCTACGAGCCCAGAAGTACCGATTGGCATGTGGCCCTAGTGGTACAGTTTAACTGAGAATTATTATAATATCGATTGGCCTGTGGCCCCAGTGATATCAGATGTCAAGAGTGCCAGAGAAGCATGATGTGGTTGAAGGCCAGTTGATGAGGGATTGTGAACATTGTGATGCTTATGTGCATTGATTCATATGCTATGTGTATTGAGCTTGAACCCTAAGGTTAAATGTGGTTAGTTGTGTCTCATCCATGTTTGGTTGTCGCCACATTTAAAGCATTGTTGCCTTATGCCAATGCATGTTTGGTTACTTATTTTTTGGTGGCATCTGTGTGTGGTCCGGGGAGACTGGTGTTGAGGTATAGGTTAGGTTACACTTTCTGAGATGTCAATCTCATCCCGTAGTGAGACCATTTTTCTGACCCCAAGCCTTAACCATGCTGCCAATACGACTGGGCGATCCAAAGGAGACGACCACCCTTTTTGATAAGTTCCATGCTAGGAAAGGTATTGTATATGTAAGGAAACACACAATCATCTGGGCAGATGATGGTAAACCGGAGTTACAGCCCCACCGCTTCGAAGCATGGTTCCGTCGCCTGGGTAATAGTAATTTGATGGGACCTCTACTGCATGAGGATGTTCCATCGGAAGCGGTTCCTAATTGGTGTCATCCATCCTGACCGGAGGTGGAAGTGGAGAATCCAGCGTCAACAGGAGGTTCAAGGAATGTTCCCGAAGAGTTGAAGTCTAATCCTACGGAGGAATACATGAACTACATTGTGATATCTGCCGACAAGATCGAGGACTCCGACGAGGATGACAAAGAAGCAACTAATGAGGATTCCGAGGAGATGTCTGAGGACGTACCATCTGAGACTTTTTCTGACGGTGAGGACTAGGAACAATTTTGATGATAGATTAGGCTAAGTGGAAACTTTAGGCTTAGACCTTAGTTCCTTCTTCCTACCTAGGTGTGCGGCTTTATCCTTTTGTCCTTTCCTTTCCGTTTTATGTACTGGGATCTGCTGCAATGTATAAATGGGTGTGCTTTTAATCATTCCAAATTTCCCTTTTATTTCTTTTGTACGGAGAAGTAGGTCTTGCTTTTCGCATGGGCAATTTATTCCATTTTTGGCTTTGTGTGTTCTGGGATAAATTTTTGCCGGAAGCGGATGTGACGAGCTCCAAAGGACGCTGGGCGTTACAGATAGGCTTCATATTCTACCAAATTCTCAGAAAATTCAATGAAGAAATCAAAACTTTCTCGAGAAAAAAGATTAAATTTCCACGGTTTTGATTGAACAAAAATTGATTAACCCAATAGAGGCAGCATATTTTCTTAATCTAACTAATCAGCAGCGGAAGAAGACCAGCTTTCAATGATCAGTTCATAATCTAGTCGACAATTAACTGTTTGAGCTAATAAAAAAATTTCAACGGATTAATGATACAATGGAACAACTTGAAGAACCCACGAACAAATCCAGATCCATTTGCAACCTTACATGTTCAAGGGAGCATGTGATATAGTCTGGATGGGCAATGACTCGCGGGTAATTTGTTTCTAGCAATAACGCCCCTGCGAATCAAAGAAAAAGATATGACAAGCTTGTTAGCTTGTAAATTTCAGAAACAGTGTTCATGGCATGCAAGTGTTGGTTCAGATACTCACGCTTACGGCCCCATCATCAAACTGGAACTCGTCTTCGTGACCACAGTGGTGGTCTCTTCACCGACGCTCACCAAAGAAATCCCTCCACACCCACAATGCCGCCTTCTCAAATCGAATGATCCCCGATTCCATCACGGCCTGTGCCTTTACCATGACAAGCTAGGCTTGCCCTAGGTACCCGTTTCGCCTCACTTCCGAAACCTCAGGAAAATATACAACCCGCATGTCTTCTCCAGCAAAAAACTCGACTTGAACCAACACCTTTGTGGCAAGAAAAGCTTGACAATTGGTGGAGATGAAGCGAAACCCTAGAAATTGCCCGAGAACCGAAAAGGTCGACAGCAGTACCTTCAGATCCCCACAAAAATTGGACGACGCTAGAGAACAGTGGTACAGGATCCACCCGCGACTCTTGAGACGAAGTGAAAGCGAAGTCGACCCACTCGTCGACAACACTGGTGTACGAGCACCCGCCACTCGGGTCGAAGGCGAGGCTATCGGGCCCGTACGCTTCGGTGACCGGCACCACCTGCGATGGCAAGCGTCAATCCGAAGGTGCGCGCGACAAGAGTATCGACTGAGGAGGACTCGAGGAGCGGACGAACGAAGGAACAACACTGAGCTTCAGCCGAAGGGATACTATCGAACCCTAGCTCAAGGACAGCGAGGCCATCGAATGTTTTTTAAAATGTTTGAGAAGCCCAGGGCCTCAAGCCCAAAGGGCGGTTCAGTTTGGTTCACCGAATTGAACAAAGAAAAACTGAACCAATAATAAAATTGTGGTTCTTTTTAATAACCGAACTGAAGACCAAACTGAACTGAAAATATTCAAAATTTCAGTTCGGTTCGGTTCGGTTCGTGGTTCAGTTCGTGGTTCGGTTCTGACACCCATATTTCCAACTGATGATCTTCGGTGGCTTCAAGCATTCTGCTATTTTATTTTATTCTCCTTCCCGTAAGCTTCTATGTGTAACTTGACTTGCGTGAGACTTAATAAAATAGGGTCTCCCCATCGCCTTTACTACTAGAGCGCGCATGTTCAGGGTGACGTCATAAATTTTCTTTCCCCATAAATTTGATAATTGCACTCCTAAGGACACTAGAAAGAATTGTGCCAGCTGTCGTTCTTATTTTTTTATTGAACACATGCGTGTCTCCTCCCCTCTTTCTTTCTTTCTTCCCTTTTTTTTTTCATTTTTTTCTTCAGATAAGACACGAAGAGAATATGCCAAATTGCATGCCCTTCGTTCACATTCTCATGGGTCTTAGTAAATGATGAACCTTGTTTTCCCAGAACCCATCATTTTCATTGTTTTCAAAGCTCATGACGGCAGTTAACTGAGTTCCTATCGTCGAAATAGTTCTTATTGTGTGAGCTATTTTTCGGGATGCCACAGAATTGCCTTCAGAAATTATGGCCATATAATCATGGATTTTCTCCGAAATTTTTATGTTCGAAAACTTAGTTGAAATTATGGCCACGTAGTTTTCTTCAACCATGTTTGCATATGCCTTCACTGTAGAAATGCTCGTCTTTAAATGTGCTCTTGCGATGGTTGCACTCCTTTGCATAGTGACCCTCCTTGCCATAAATAAAGCAACAATTTTTTTTCTTCTTTTGCGACTTCTTAACATTCTTCCCTCTCTTGCATTTCAAATTCTAGTGAGTTTTGGATTGAAATTCATTTTCCTCTATAGCATTAACTTTGATATCATCCAAAATAGACTTATCACATAAACGTGACTCTTCTTCAATACAAAGATGTTTCTGTATTTTCTCCAATGTGATTTCCTCCAACTTATGCAGCATCACCTTTCCATAATCTTTCCAACTTGGAGGCAATTTAGCAATAACTACTCCAACTTGAAAGGATTCTGGAATATCTATCTTGAGGGAACAAATTTTATTGACTAACACCTGTAGTTCATGGGTTGCTCCAATAGGGGTTTAGTATCAATGAATTTGAAGTCGAGGTACTTATCAATCAGATATTTATTTGTGTTGTGGAAATTCTCCTATATTTTGATTCTGACAAAACTATCAAAAGGGATTGTATAACGCTTTACGATGCAAAAAGAATGAGTAAGCTGCAGGTTGTATGGATCTAAATCTGTCATACTGACGAAGGGTCAGATGGAAGTGCTTCTGACGAAGGCTCAGATGGAAGTGCTCTGACGAAGGGTCAGATGGAAGAGCTTCTGACGGGGTCAGATGGAGTGCATCTGAGGACCTTCAGATGGAGCTGCTTCTGAGGGTCAGGTTCAAGATGACCTTCTATCATTTGACGATCTATATACAATGACAGATAGACCTTATCAAATCTCCAAATTACCATTCCATGAACACTGATCTAATTCAGGAAATTCTTTATGAAGACGAAACTTGAATTGAGTCAGTTTCTGCATCTCCAAAACATGAAGACCCACGTATGGCAGGTTTCCGATCAAGGAAAGATTCCTATGGAAAGTTTGTGATATTCGATTGCCCGGATGTCTCTTCTAATCAATTAAGGGACTTTCTACAATGAGATATTATTTTCTAAAGAATATCCTTTTGGGAACCAACTCAGGCTTACCACACTTATGGAAACTGGAGATTTAGTTGTATGGGCGACTGAATCAGAAGGGTTCAATATCTTCCTCAACGGTCTACATATCTTTTGAAGATACAGTCTCGTTCAATCACGATTGATGGCGTCCAATCAAGGATTGAAAAGCGATCCCTTGGCTGGGTATCCAACGGCTAGTTTAGAGGTAGGGGAGTATAAAAGAAGAACCATGATGGATTGAAGAAGAAGAGTGAACAACGATCCAAAGTGCAAGCGTATACTGAGTGTTACCCAAAAGTATTCTGAACATTCAAAATTCATTCATTGTGAGAATCTGTGAGAGAGAAAAACCAAGTGGTTGAGTGTTTGTAAATTCTCTTGATTCTTCATAGTGAAATCCAGCCGATCGGCTGTCATCGTGGGAGAGTGGACGTAGGCTTGATAAGCCGAACCACTATAAACATTGCGTGCATATTTCTCTTCCCTGATCTCTATCTCTGTGATTAGCTTATATTGCGTACTATTCCCAGATCCTGAATTGAAATTATTTTTAAAATTTCGCAAGTAATTTCAATTAGGTCGTGGATTCACCTATTCATCCCCCCTCTAGGTGACATTGCTAGATCCAACAATTGGTATCAGAGTAGGTTGCTCATATTTACGAAGTGTTTATTGACTTCAAAGCTAACGATCTACTATGTCTAGCAATCACTCTTCAAGAACAAGCGATTTACACTTTGCCAACAAGCCACCATACTTTGATGGGAATGACTACAATATGTGGAGCAACAAGATGAAATGGTTCTTCAAAGCCTATGATGATCTGATGTGGGATGTCGTTACGAATGGAGTAGTTCCCATAACTCCTACAAATTCAACCTCTGCTGATGGAGCAAATCCTGTCACAACGATGACCAACGCTGAAAAGGCTAAAAGACGAGGCCTTGATTCTAAAGCTGTTAATGCTCTTTTTTGTGCCTTATCTACTCCTCTCTACAATCACGTTTCAGAGGAAGAATCCTCTAAAGCAATATGGGATAGGCTTCATATTACCTTTCAAGGAACAAATCGTGTGAAAGAAACAAATCTCAGTATTTTACTGAGTGATTATGAAGCATTTCAAATGAAATCTGATGAATCTATTGCAGATATGATAGACAGGTTTCAGACTCTGGCAAGTGGACTTGCAAGAAAAGGCGCACCCATTGCTGAACCAATGCCAGTCAGGAAGATACTACGTGGACTCACAGATGATTGGAACTACATAAAACCATCGATTGAAGAATGCCAAACTATCAGACCACTCTCAGTGGATGAGCTAGTCGGGACATTACAATCTTATGAAACCGAACGAGCAAATAAGAAGGGAGAACAAAAAGGTAAAAAATTAATTGCTTTAAAAACTGAAGTTTCTCAATGTTTGTCTGATACAGATGATGAAGATGAGGATGATGAAGAACTAGCCCTCATGGTGAAAAAGTTTAGAAAAATGGCTCGGAAAGCCAGGAATATCAAAGGGAAGAAACCTTGGAAGAGAAATGATCTGAAAGTATCAAACAACGATTCTCAAGATAGCAAAGACGTGATTTGCTTTCACTGTACGAAGGCAGGACATATCAAATCGAACTGTCCGATTTCGAAGAAGGACAAACTCAAATACGAGAAGTACAAGAAGGCCCTAAAGGCAGATACTCTAAGTGATTCTGATGAAGTGAAAATGATTATGCAAACATCTGTCTCATGGCTGAATCAGATTCAAGTTCAGATTCAGAAGCTGAGGTATGTTCATTTGAACTCCCTGATGAAGTTACTGAATATATTGATGAAATGTGTAGAAGTTATAAAGAAGTTCTTGAAAAAGTTTCTACTTTGAAAAAGGAAAACACGCTCTTAAAACAGCAAAACCTGTCTCAAAAAGAAAAAATCGATTTTCTACAACAAGAGTTTCACCAGTTGAAAGAAAATCATGATTTTGTTTCAAAAGAGAATGTTTCTCTAAAAGAAAAGATTTGTGATATCTCAAAAAGGTTTTCACAAAGCTCAGAAACTCTGAATAATATTATTTCAAAACAAATACCCTTCAATGACCGATCTGGGTTAGGTTTTAAAAAGGAGAGTAATCTAAAAAATTCCTTTATTAAAACTGAATTTCGAAAACCAACATTCTCTGATTATAGGCATCACTTTCACAAATATTTTACTAGATCTTATATTCGACAATATTGTGTAAACTGTGGTGATCCTAGTCATACTAAGGATTATTGCAAAAAAGTCTAGAGACCCGTTAAAAAGTCAAATCCTACTAATACAGAAGGACCCAAGAAAGCATGGGTACCAAAGAAACAGTGAGTTGTTCACTTCTTGCAGGTACCAAAGAGAAGGAAGAGCAAGTGGTTTCTGGATAGTGGATGTTCAAGTCACATGACTGGAAATCCAGATGTATTTATATCATTTTCAGAATGTGATAGTAGAAGAGTGTCCTTTGGAGGAAAGAACAAGGGAAAGGTCATTGGAAAGGGAAATGTGAAGATTGGAAATCTGACGGTTAAAGATGTCTCTCTTGTCAAAGGATTGAACTACAACTTGATATCTGTAAATCAACTCTGTGACTCTGGGTATGAAATTTGCTTCCAATATCTAAAATGCACAGGGATGAGCAAGGACAAGAAGCAATCCTTCACGGGACGAAGGCATGGGAATATTTACCTTTTAGATATTGATTCTAACAGTGATAGTGCAAAATGTCTTATCTCTGTTAAGGATGAATCTGATCTTTGGCACAGAAAGTTAGGTCATGTTAGTGTAAAACATATCTTAAAGCTTTCCAAGAAGGGACTTGTTCGAGAACTGCCTCAAACGAAGTTTGAGAAAGGAGGACTATGTCATGCATGCACACTAGGCAAATAGGTAAGAAGTTCTTTTAAGTCTTTGAATCAAGTTTCCTCTAAGCAAAGCTTGCAGCTACTTCATATGGATATTTTTGGACCAAACAGAACCTTAAGTCTTGGAGGTAAGAAATATTGTCTTGTTATAGTTGATGATTTTTTTAGATTCACATGGGTTTTATTTCTAGCTCACAAAAGTGTGGCTTTTACATCCTTTTCAAAACTAGCAAAAAGGATTCAAAATGGAAAGGGTTACACCATTTCTAGTTTGAGAACGGATAATGGGGGAGAATTTGAAAATCAAAGTTTTTCAGATTTTTGCAATGACTTCGGGATTCAGAATAATTTCTCTGCACCTTATACTCCTCAACAAAATGGGGTAGTAGAAAGGAAAAACATATCTTTGCAAGAAATGGCCAAAACTCTTTTGATTGAAAGTAAAATTGCATCTCATTTTTCGACCGAGGCCGTTTCCACAGCCTGTTATATTTTAAATCGAATTTCTCTCAGACCTTTTATTGAGAAAACCCCCTATGAAATCTTCAGAGAAAGAAAGCCTGATGTTGCATATTTTCATGTATTCGGTTGTAAATGCTTTATTCTAAAGAATACTAATGACCAAATTGGAAAGTTTGATGAGAGATCAGATGAAGGAATTTTCTTGGGATACTCAACAACGAGCAAAGCCTACAGAGTCTACATCAAGAATACTCGTATTGTTGAAGAATCCGTGAACATCAAGTTCGATAAAAGCTATCAGAATGATGAACCTCAATCCAATCAAGTTCATATACTTCCTCAAGTCTCAGACTCATAGGAAGAATCAGGAGAAAAGCAAGACTCAGATGTGAATGTTGGTTCGGAGAATGTTCAGAAGGAAACTCTCTCTATTGAAGAAAGACCAGAAAATGAATAGAATCAACCTACAACATCTTCAAGTGATTGCTTCGACAAAAACTGGAAACACAAGTCAAGTCATCCAAAGGAACTTATCATAGGAAGCATAAGTGATGGCATAAAGACAAGATCTAAGTTCAAGCAAGCAATGAGCAACATAGCATTGGTATCTGAATTAGAGCCAAAAAGGATTGAAGATGCATTAGCAGATGAGAACTGGATAAATGCAATGCAGGAAGAGCTACATCAGTTCAAGGTAAAAAATGTTTGGGAACTAGTCAACCGACCCAAAAATCGTCCAGTAATTGGATCTAAATGGGTATTCAGAAACAAACTAGATGACAAAGGAAATGTTGTAAGAAACAGAGCAAGACTCGTAGCAAAAGGCTATTCTCAGGAAGAAGGAATAGACTACGATGAGACCTATGAACCAGTTGCCAGGTTAGAAGCCATAAGGCTACTCCTTGCTTATGCTTATTACAATGATTTCAAACTTTTTCAGATGGACGTGAAAAGTGCTTTCCTAAATGGCTACATCAAAGAAGAGGTCTATGTTAAACAACCCCCCGGATTCGAAGAGCCTAGAGGAAAAGATTTGGTATATATATTAAAAAAGGCTTTATATGGTTTAAAACAAGCACCTCGTGCTTGGTATGAAAGGTTGAGTAACTTTCTATCTCAACACAACTTCACAAAAGGTAATGTAGACACTACCCTTTTTATTCAAAGACAAGGTAAGGATATTCTTCTAGTTCAAATCTATGTTGATGATATTATATTTGGTTCCTCTAATGAGCTTCTCTGCAAGAAATTTTCTAAAGTGATGCAGGATGAATTCGAGATGAGTATGATGGGAGAATTACGATTCTTTCTTGGTATTCAAATTCATCAATCTCAGAAAGGAACTTTCATATATCAAGAAAAGTATGCACTGGAAATAGTGAAGAAGTTTGGTCTAGAGAACGGCAAGAAGACAGAAACTCCCATGTCTCACTCCTCCAAATTAGACAAAGATGAAGATGGAAAGGAAGTTGATCCCAAACTATATCGAAGTATGATTGGATCACTACTCTATCTCACAGCTTCAAGACCAGACATTCTATATAGCGTCTGTTTGTACGCAAGATTTCAGTGAAGCCCAAGGGAATCACACCTTTCAGCCGTCAAAAGAATAATTAAATACATTGGGACTTGTCCCAATTATGGTTTGTGGTATTCTAAATCTTCTGATTTTATACTAAAGGGTTATTCAGATGCAGATCTTGCAGGTTGCAAAATTCATATGAAAAGTACATCTGGTACTTGTCAGCTCATGGGAAACATGCTTGTCTCATGGTATTCCAAGAAACAAAGTACAGTGGCACTCAGTACAGCTGAAGCAGAATACGTGTCACTCGGAAGTTGTTGCGCCCAGATTCTTCGGCTGAAACAGCAACTCAAAGATTATGGTGTTGAAGATACAAATGTGGAAATCAAATGTGACAACACAAGTGCTATAAATCTTACAAAGAATCCCATACTTCACTCAAGAGCAAAGCACATTGAGATCAAACATCACTTCATACGTGATCATGTTCAGAACGGTGATGTTAACATTCAATACATTGATACAAAAAATCAACTTGCAGATATTTTCACTAAACCTTTGGATAAGAAAACTTTTAATTTTATTAGAAATGAATTAGCCATCATTAACCCTCTTTCTTAAGTATATTTTAGAACATGGAAACTCAGAAGGAGACTCAGAAGGAACGCTAGAAGGAGCGTTAGAAGAAACGTCAGAAGGAGGCTAGAAGGAACGTCAGAAGGAAACTCAAAAGGAGGCCCAGAAGGAGCGTCAGAAGGAAAGTCAGAAGGAGGCCAGAAGGAACGTCAGAAGGAAACTCAGAAGGAGGCCCAGAAGGAGCGTCAGAAGGAGTGTCAGAAGGAACGTCAGAAGGAACGTCAGAAGGAGCGTCAGAAGAAACGCTAAAAGGCGCATAAGAAGAAATTCATATCTTTTTGGAAAGTTCATAAGTCAAGGTCAATTAAATCCTAAAATTACCTTCAAGGTAAGTTCCTTATATGAATATATATCAGCAAATATTTGATTGACGGTGACTAATTGATTTATTAAAGGAATGCTTTTATTTCTTTTTAAATTGATTTTGTTTCCAAAAATAACCGCATCTTTTATAAAACACCGAACCGTCACCTCTGTTCTCTCACTTTCAAATCTTTCTCAAATCGAAACCCTAAATCGTATTCAAGATCTCTCGCTCTCGATTTCTTCCTTAAAACAATACTCTCTCTTCCAAAGTTTCAAACTTTCTACGTCTCAATGGCTCCAAAATCAGCCTCTGACTCGAAGAAGACTCCTCAGATGAAGAGAAAGTTTTACGCCTCAACATCAAGCACCGCCGAACCTACGGAAACTGAAATCAACGAACAGCGCGAGGCATTCCGTTTGGAAAAAGGTTTGTCTTTATCTGCTTTTGAGGGAAAAGAAGCCATGTCACATTCTATTAAGCCAATGTACGATAGTATTAAGGCAGCAGGGGATTTTGGAAATGAACTTAGAAAATTGCTGGATGTTCACCGGTTCGATAGTGAAGGTGAACTGCTAGAGTTTCTTAGTTTTCCTGGAAACATCATTGAACCAATTGTTGTTCAAAAATCTAAATCTGCCTCTAGAAAGGGAAAGGAGAAAGTGGCAGAGCCTAGTTCGAAGTCAAGAAAACCTTCTCCTATAAGGCCTGGCGGTACTAAGGCAAAAGTCGAAGATGATGATGATATTTTGTTCAATGATTTTGTGAAGAATATTGGATTTAATTTGGATAAAACTTTTCCTGATCCTATGTTCCAGAATCAAGCTCACAAAGACAAGTTTGAGTCCTTGAAACAGAGAGGTGTTATACCTCACAAGGTGTTTGAGCTAAAGTACTTTGATAAGAATGGCATCTATCTGAGGAAGCATCTTCAAAAGGTAAAGATAGATCAATTCATAACATATAGAGGCTACACCTTTCCTGATCTGGTAGCCTACTTTTACTCAAATCTTCAGTTTGTCAACTTCAACTCCTTAGCTTTCACTATGAAAATAGTGCAATATGTACTGCATATTGATGATTTGGCATCCATAATGGGAACTAGAAAAAGGGCCTTCACACCTTTGGATGTTGCTGCAGAAGAAGCTTTTTGTTTCCTAACTGGCAAATCAAGCTTCTCAAGGGAATCAAAGTCGCACATTGCCTACAATGACTTTCCCTTGAAACACACCATGATGCACAAGGTAATAATTGAATGTATCAGATCCAAGGTAGCTTCTAAGACATACATCTCGAAGTACGAAGCAAAAATGTTGTAGGGCATCTTGCAGGGAAAGAAAATTTCCTTTGCCCACACAGTTCTACTTCACATGTACAGATCAATTCTCAAGCCAAAGGGACAATTACCTTATGCTGCTCTGATCTATAGAATAATAGATCATTTCAAGATCGAGGGTATGGGCTCTCTTGTCAAACAACTAATCCCCCTGATGATTGCTGGTGAAACTATGGTGACCAAGATGGGATGCAAGATGACTCCTACTGGATGGAGGACCAAGAACAATGAACCAGTCATTGTGGATTTCGAGGATGAATCAAAGTAGAAATCTCCAAAAAGGAGAAAGGTTGTGGCTGTAAAAGGACAACAAGAAGACAGCTCAGATGATGAGCACTCAGAGGAAAGTGAAGAAGGAACAAGGAAGTCTGATTCTGAAGCTACTCAATCTCAAGGTGCCTCAGATGAAGAACATGAGACTGAGGATCAAGGTGCTGATAGCATTGATGAAGGAGGAGATGAAATTGAAACACAACCAAAAGAGAAAGTTGTGTACACTTGTGATCTGACTGAGGACGAATTCCTCACTATGTGGACTGAGGAAGATGCTACCAGAAATGAGAATGAAATAGAGTATGATCATACTCTTGTCAATTTTAATCATGAGCTGTTGTTAGCACAAGTCCTAACTCAGTTGGTGTCAGAAGAACAAGAAGCAGAGCCAGATGACATTGGGGCTTATTATGTATCCTCCACCAGACTCACAATTCACAGAGCTTCTCCAAGCTTGGCTTCAGCAATTGCACGAGAGGACCAACTCTCAAGTGCCCAGTCCATACCAATGGATATGGATGGGGAAATACAATCTGTGCCTAGTCCAAAAGTTAAAGGAAAAAAGGGCTATAACTCCGGGGGAGCCTTTATCTGCCACCTCTGATGTATTTCTGACAGAAGTCCTTACCTCTCAAGCTTTTCCTAAAGCTCAGACTGAGGGGGAGAAAAGGATTGGCACTGGAACTCATGAATAATCCTCTCCAGTTCAACAGGTTGATATTCATAAGCAAATGGAGAACCTTCAGCAACTCCTTATCCAGAATCTAGCTGCAATGGAAACCATATTAGCACAGAAACTGCATAACTTTGAACAAAAAATTGATGGGAAATTGGCGGGTATGGCAAGTCAGGTGAACAATTTGGAAAAGTCCATTGATTTATATGGAAGAATGTTTTGTGCTGAGGTTGCACATATGCCAACATACAGGATGGTCAGGACTGACCGAACAGCTTCAGAACTACCGTCAACTCAAGCTGTAAGGGGCCATGCTCAGAGAATGGGAAGCAGATATGAAGGACCTTCCCCAGTGGAGGCTGATGCAGAGCCTGAAGATATTCCTTCCTCTTCTATAATGCCTCCCTCTTCTTCTTAATTTTTAAGCAAAACGATGTTTGCCACAAATTTTTTCTTTCTTTCTTTCTGTCACTATTTGTTCTACATTGATTTGCTTAAATTTCTTAGTTTTATACATTCTTTTTGCTATTGACAAAAAGGGGGAGAACAGCAGGATTATTTTGTGCAATATATTCTGTTCATGTTTGCCTACAGGGGGAGAACAACTTAATTCTGTGCGGAATATCTATACTCTGATTATTCTCTGATCATACATGTATACTCTGATCATGTTTGCTTACAGGATTATTTTTAGTGCAGGATTTCTAATTGTGATTACCTGCAGGAGCATATCAAGTGATTAATTACTGTTTTTGATTATTCACATATGTATGTTTACATTGTCTCATTTTGTTTGTAGTTTTGTCACCATCAAAAAGGGGGAGATTGTTGTGGAAATTCTCCTATATTTTGATTTTGACAAAACTATCAAAAGGGATTGTATAACACTTTACGATGCAGAAAGAATGAGTAAGCTGCAGGTTGTATGGATCTAAATCTGTCATACTGACGAAGGGTCAGATGGAAGTGCTTCTGACGAAGGGTCAGATGGAAGAACTTCTGACGGGGTCAGATGGAGTGCATCTGAGGACCTTCAGATGGAGCTGCTTGACCTTCTATCATTTGACGATCTATATACAATGATAGATAGACCTTATCAAATCTCCGAATTACCATTCCATGAACACTGATCTAATTCAGGAAATTCTTTATGAAGACGAAACTTGAATTGAGTCAGTTTCTACATCTTCAAAACATGAAGACCCACGTATGGCAGGTTTCCGATCAAGGCAAGATTCCTATGGAAAGTTTGTGATATTCGATTGCCCGGATGTCCCTTCTAATCAATTAAGGGACTTTCTACAATGGGATATTATTTTCTAAAGAATTTCCTTTCGGGAACCAACTCAGACTTACCACACTTATAGAAACTGGAGATTTAGTTGTATGGGCGAATGAATCAGAAGGGTTCAATATTTTCCTCAACGGTCTACCTATCTTCTGGAGATACAGTCTCGTTCAATCACGATTGATGGCGTCCAATCAAGGATTGAAGAGCGATCCCTTGGCCGAGTATCCAACGGCTAGTTTGGAGGCAGGGGAGTATAAAAGAAGAACTATGATGGATTGAAGAAGAAGAGCGAACAACGATCCAAAGTGCAAGCGTATACTGAGTGTTACCCAAAAGTATTCTGAACATTCAAAATTCATTCATTGTGAGAATCTGTGAGAGAGAAAAACCAAGTGGTTGAGTGTTTGTAATTCTCTTGATTCTTCATAGTGAAATCTAGCCGATAGGCTGTCATCGTGGGAGAGTGGACGTAGACTTGATAAGTCGAACCACTATAAACATTGCGTGCATATTTCTCTTCCGTGATCTCTATCTCTGTGATTAGCTCATATTGCGTACTGTTCCCAGATCCTGAATTGAAATTATTTTTAAAATTCCCCAAGTAATTTCAATTAGGTCGTGGATTCACCTATTCACCCCCCTCTAGGTGACATTGCTAGATCCAACAATTTGTACATTGTTCCCCCGCTTTGTACTTGAACACGAGGGCATTCCAAATTTCTTTGGCAGATTTTACATTGGTGAACAAATCATACAATCGATCAGATAGCATGTGCAGAATATGACCTCGACAGACCATCTCGTCCTCTTCACGTTTCTTCCTGTCCTTGCTGACCTTCTTCAGTAGCAGGCTACAGATCCGCTATAGGTAGCAAAATAGGATCCCATATATATGAACTCTTTAAGGCCGTGATGAGGAACATCATCTTGTCTCTCTAACGTGCGAAATTGTTGCCATCGAACCGGTCCAGTTTCACCATATCCTGGTTTATGACTTTGATGGATTTTGACTCCATTGTTCCACGAATAATTCCTTAAAATTGTTGGTAAAATACAATCGAATGGGATGAACAAATGAGTCAGACTCTGAGGTGTGACAACACTTTCTTTAAAGAATTATTTGCTCCACAACATTACTAATGGTTACCAGCAAAAATTCTCCAAGATACAATAGAGTCTCAAGTGAGAATATTAGATAGCAATTCTAAAATTCCTTCAAAAACTCTTTAGGAAACAATAAAAAACAATGACTGTACTTTTCTTCTTTGGAAAGAACGAAAATTGAAGAAGAATTATTCTGAAAATAAATAGAACACTTGAATATATAAAGAGAAATGAACACACATTTTCGCGTCCGAAAAGTAGATAATTCTCATGCAACCTTTTGTGTCCACAATAGTTTATTCGATCACACCTTTTCTTTTTTCGAAAGCAATTTTTTTTATGAAAGATTGTAGCTTCTGGAAGGTCTAAAATACTAACTCGAATGGACACAATTCTTCGTGTGTAAACTGTCAAATTTGAAGAATTGCAATTATTGGACATAATTAATCAATTAAAGTTCAAAATTAATATTAAAAAATAATTGCAACTCCTAAGGGAACGTCACGCACCTGCACGTGGGTCTACCTCACTTGTCCATTTTTTTTAAAGACCATAGTAGCTTTTTGTTGGGTGGTCTTGGGCCTCTCTCAACCCAAAACCTAACTCAAAGGTTGATATTTTCCCTCACACTTATAAATCGACCACCAGCCTCTTCCACAACTGATGTGGGACAACCCCAACAATCTCTCCCTCACACATTGGGCCATGGGTCGGAGGGAGCGATAACCCGTATATCTCCCGTGTGACTATTGGGTCCAGACTTTTGGTAACATGGGCTATGATACCAATTTTTGGTGGTCTTGGGCCTCTTTCAACCTAAAAGCTAGCTCAAAGGTTTAGACTTTTCCTCACACTTATAAACCGACCACTAGCCCTTTTCACAACCGATGTAGGACAACCCCAATACTTTTTAACTAATAAAGAGACTTGCACTCTTCTTTCCATCTTATGTGAGATTGGAAAAGGCAACTTTTTGTTTATTTTATAAACAAACTTCAACATGCGGATCTCTCATGTCCAAAATCACTGCAAGATCCTTTATCATATTTAAAAGCCGAAGAACGAATTTTGATGAACATATTTTGTCATGTAAAAATTTCAGCGAAATAGTTTTGTGCGGATAAATTCATTGGCGAGTTGTCAATTCTCTTCAAGTTGTCGACTGTTATTTTCATCGATAACTTGTCTTCTTCACCAAACTCTGCTATTTTCGACTAAAGTCTGTCGCTTGTAAATTACAATAATCATCTTTTTTAGGTCAACAAATCGTCGTGGTTAACTTGGTGTTGGTTTTGAGTTTACTCTCCATCTCAGATTTCTGGTCGACTTTAGAAGTTTGTCTCCTAATAGCCAGCTTTTTAGCGTTTCCTATTAAAAAAGTCGAGATCATTTGTATACGAGGAACGAACGGGAATACTAAGACAATTCCCTCCCCAAGAAAACAAATTAAACAGAAGTTTGAAAGGCAATTTGGAGTCGCAAACTTCCTCTGCAGGCTCATTAATGAGCTTGCTTATTTCCTTCCACGAAACTGTGGGCTCAATACCGAAAAAACTTCAACTTTAGCATTTATGACAATTATATTTAAAACTTTTTTTGTCTTATAAAAAATCTTCAACTTTTACTTTCATCCCAATTTTATCCCAAACTTTTACTTTTGTCCCAATTATACCGGCCTAATATGAACAAATCTCAACTTTAGCATATGTTCCAATTATATCCAAATTTTATTGTCTCATTAAAAACCTTCAATTTTTATTTTTGTCACAATTCTACCACTGTTAACCTTTCGTCCATAATCACCATTAATTAATCTTATGTGGCATTTTCACTTTGTCAATGAAATACATCTCAGCAAAGTTGACATGACAAAATTCCCGAACTACTCTATTGTTGTTTGCTTCCCTTACATATTGCTGGAAAATATAGAGTCACTCAAGACGGCGCATTTCGAATTCTTTTCGTCACTCAACAGCCCAAAGAACGGTTAGACATTGAGATATTTGGACATACAATCTAAAATATCGTCATTCCTGAAACGTACTGTTTCTATATTTGAATATTCATTAGTAAGTTTGGTAATAAAATTCGAGCTACGTAGGATCAACTAACATTGATTATGGACGGAGGACTGACTGTGGTAGAATTGGGATAAAGTTAAAAGTTTAGGATTTTTTATGAGACAAAAAAAAAGTTTCGGATATAATTGTAATGGACGGATGCTAAAGTCGAGACTTTTTTTTTAGAACGGTAGAATTGAGACATGTGTAAAAGTTGAAGGTTTTTTTATAAGATATATATATTTTTTTAATATAATTGTCACAAATGCTAAAGTTTGAGATTTTTGTGTGCCATATGTTGTTTTCAGGTCGGAGTGAGACGAAGATCTCGGATACGTGTCGAGTAGTGCTTCTGTACTTGATTTTAGTGAACATTTCATCCTAATTTCTGACACCTTTTTTTTTTGGTCAAAATGAAGTTTCATTCATTTCCTCAAAGTAAATGAGATACAACAATCTATGTTGGATATCCACAACATAACAAAATCCAAAAATAGAAGCATACTCATAAGAACAAAGCTAAGGATCACTCGTTCAGAAAGCTGAACTATAATTTCTTCAAGCTGAAATCGGCGGCCGATCACCGGATCCGTCTTTAGTAATGAGCACACACCGATATCTTCAGGTTCCGCAACGATTTTGCCTTTCGGCGGTGCGCGCCTAGATTCGGCGTCCCTATCACCATCATATTGCAAAGAAACAAGGCTAAACGAGTATCGTTCCTTGACGAAGCTCTTTCGATCTTCACCGAATCTGGATTTGTTCAGCAATAAAACTTGAGGAAAGCGAAATGCAGTAAACATACTAGCAAAAACTCCCGAATCTAAGTCAGATTGGGAGAGACATCTCCCCAAAATAGGAGAAGAGAAACTTCCAGATCTAGAAAAGATCGGAAGAGGAAGGAAAATAAAGCAAACTAAAAAAACAGTAAAGAAAAACATAAAAAGTGAAGAACGAAGGGGAGAGAGAGAGCTTCTCCCTCTCCCCCTCAACGAGGCCAATACAGAGAAAAAGCGTGCGCGAGAGAAAATCTCCGGAGGGAGGAAACCTCAAGCGGTAATTTCGGACACCTCACGTTGTACTTTTTATATGGTATATGTAATGGATTTGACAACTGCATTATCCGAATATTTTTGTAATCGAATCGACGGATATCCATAGCCAAGAAGATACATAAATAATTAGTTTATTTGTTGCTGGACAGAAGTCGATAGACATTGACTTCGACATGGTTGGGGAAATCATAATCTGTAAAGACATTATGATATATATGGCATCTTCCCCCACTTTCACTTTGTGACATGATTTGGTATAAAGTCAGGACAAATATTCTATATTTAGCTAATAATATTCAACTTCGGATCTCGTCCTCAGAACAAACAGACAAAATCCAATCAGTGCTAATTGTGTTATAGTGGTTAATTATGAGGCTAACACTAACCTTATCTTATATTTCGCACATTTTTCTAAGAGCCAATGTGGACACCGAGTAGTTTTCAAGCATCAATTAAGTACGTTCATGGCGCATGTGGTAGGAGAAACAAGACTAATCTAAAAGTTGTCCGACAATCCAATCACGAAACGTCGATCATGGTTTAGTCATTCGAATGTTTCTGAAAGATTATCTTAATTGTCTTAATTTTTTGCCTATAGTACCTGTTTGACAAGGCTTTGCATGCGATAATAGATGTCTTTTTTAATACAAACGGCATAGGATATTTAAATACTTAATTCATCATTTCCGCATAAATGAACTGAAATCTTCCATCCATAAATATAAACAAATAAACCCCCCAATCAAAATCACCTACAACCTCACAAATTTTGCCAAAATTATAAGATGTCTCATTAAAACATTAAATTCAGAAAACAGGACGCAAAATGATTTCATAATTTTAAAGATGGTAATATAATTTTGATTTAATGGTGAATGATTTTTCTCGAAACACATCAACAAAATAGACTTCACCTAAAAAAAAGGGGAAAAATGCAATTTGACCCAAAGAAAAGAGAAAAGAAAAGGAAAGGGTGCATTTTACATTCTTGTTCTCATAATTAAAGAAGAAGTAGGAGACATAAGCACAATATCTTAATATTGGCAAAAAGAAAAAAAGAATTGGAGGGATGAGCGCATGTCAAGCTTAGGAGTTTGTCGACAAGTGGAGAGAGATTGGGCAGTTGGAGCCCACCAATGATGTTGTATGATGGGGCATTTGATTCCGTGGGGGTTTGATGATTATGGAGCGTAGAAGTTGGCAATGATGAAGGGAGAAGAGAATATGCGATAAGGTTTCCTTCAATGCACTCACTTGACCTTCCTCAGCCTCCGGCCTTTATGGCCAGCCGACCATCTTTGCTTATTCTTCAAATGCAATTATTAGCCCCTCGTCTTTTCTCTCCTTTTTAGGCTCTCTTTCTTCGCCCTTCGACTCAAATTTTTTATTTATTTATAACCCTAATATGAAGTGATCTCCTAATTTGTTTTCATATCAACAAGTGTCTAAAGGTAAATTCTTAACCATGCTTAGTAAGGAAAACTTTGATTTCGAAAGTATTCATTCATGTTTTCAATGAAAAATAATGTTAAACAGTGTTCGGATGATACTTATTAAACTCCACGTTGTTAGCATCTTTTTTTTCTTTTTCTTTTTTTTGGGATGGATACATTGTTAGTATCTTGAAATCAACCATGTTCCTTATTTAGTTATTTAACAACTTTTTTCATGAAAATGTACTTTGCAAGTTTTATTAATGAATTCTGCCAAATTTTTTTTATTAATGAATGATATCAAATTAACAAGACACGTCATTAAGGCAAGTTGCTTAGAATATGTTTCGTGCATTAATCTCTCAGAGAACCAACCGTCGCAATCAAGGAAGCTACCGATAATGCTCTGTCCACACTGCCCATGATGACTAATAAGTCTAAAGAGTACATGGTCTCTCTCAAGCTCCAATAATGGAGTGACTTTTAACTTGTACATTCAGTCATCTTTTGGCAACATGTACAATTTGATTCTCTTCTCATTTGTTGATGGCCTTTAGAACCACCAAAGTTGAGACCAATTTGCCCTAACATAAGTCAACTGCCTAAAGAATTAATTCCATCCTCCTTGTGCACCTCATCCATCCTTGATTTCAATTATTGATTCCTTCTTATGACATACACAGATGCAAAAAGAGAGAAAAATTCCTTAAAGTGCACACTGAAGATATCAAACTGTTCCTTTGAGACAAAAAGTGGAAAAGAAAGATTTAGGGAAATGGAAAAGAGAGAAAGGGAGAGATAATATATGCAAAATCCGAAATTCTTTGTTCCCACGAATAATCAATATTGCTGGCTTTGATGATTCCAATTTTTTCTACTGTTGAGTAGTGGAGCAGTCCTTGATTGCATGAGAGGGAATCGGATATTTTCTCCTCCTTCGAGAGGAAAGAATAATACCATCGGTTGTTTTTTGGCCAGGCATATACGTACGTTTGCTATTTTTATTAATTACTCAGGAACCATTTTTGGTCGAAATACTTAGGAACCGTTTGATAACCGAATTAAATGCTTAAAATTAAAAATTCAGCCCTTAATAAGATCAAGTGTCTTTTTGTAACTTTAAATAGAATTGGAATAAATTATTCAATTAAGTAAAAAGTTTACATAATATTGTAAGGAAGGAGGGGTTACTTAATTCGTGCAATAAAATAATCAATAATATTCAGTTGTATACCTTACCAAAAAAAAATTAATATTCAGTTGTATTTGACAAGTTATTATTGCCAGATATCAAGAGCATTCTTATTCAAGTTTACAAGAGAGAAATTGCGGGAGAGTTAAATATGCTTTACCATCATAAATAATTGAATTTAGATCCTGCAGGGTTTTCCAACTCGAGAATAAAAATCATCCATTCCAGTTCTACTAATTATGTGCAACATGTTCTGTGTTAGGCTTACAACAAATAGTTTGAATTTAACCAGCTCATTGGGCTTGCAAGAGATTTCAAGATTTCCACGTAGCTAGATCTCTGCGCCCGTACTCCTCCACTGTCATTAAAAAAAAAAAACAAACAATCCCTTCAACAAAGTATATGAAAGAAACTGAAATCAAACTTCCCATCCGTATACGAATGCATGGCTATAATATTAAATCCGCACGTATTACTCGTTAATCATCTTTGAATCTCAAAGATCTGGAAACTAAAACTAGGATTTAATTAACCACATGCACGTGAGGGCATCTTCTCTTTGTTATCCATCCCTGAGTCTTCTAAAGAACTTGGAAAAGCTTTTAAAAAAAAATTGATAAAGTGTTCTGGAAGGGACTATATCGCAGTCCTTGTCTCAGGGCGGCATGCCTAACCCAGTAACCCTCAATCACAAAATTGGAAAAACAAAAGGAAAATAAAAAGCAAACAAAAAGTCTAAAGGAATAGTTACCATCATTATACCCAGAAAACGAAAGTGCAGGAGCAAGTGGCAATCCAGTTGATAAAAAATAACTGAGAGAGAGAGAGAGAGGTTTTAAAATCATAAGGCACAAATGGACAACATGGGTCTAGTCAGATGAAATTGTTTTTTTCTTTTGGGAGTTGATTTCAGTAAAGGGATCATCAAAGACGCACCGACTTTCAATAAAAGGCTATAATAACTTTTGAAAACTTAGCTTGTCCCACTTGAATTCTCTTTCCTGGAGACTTGCTGGGTGAGCACTTGCGACATGGACGAATCATGCTTGCGTTTAAAGGTGGTGAAAGCGTTGGCTGACCCATTTCAGCCCCCACCATCCCATACAGAACATTAACCCCTTACCTGGTCAATATCTTATTGAATTACTTAGAGTACTCTTTTGGAACTTGACTCAGGAGGAATGGGCCAAATCTTTTTTACGGATGATATCACAGTAGGGTTTCCTCTAACAAAGATAAAATTATTGAAAAAGTCCTAAACCTATTTTACGGCACCTGATTCAGTACTAAACCTTCAATTGTATCAATTTAATCATAAACCTTTTGATAACTTACTAATTTAAACCTAAACCTTTCAAGTGTGTCAATTTAGTCCTACACATTCTGCTGTATTATCATATTAGTTCCAAACCTTCTAATGATTTACCAATTTAGTAATTCAAATCAATTTACTAGAAATCGCTGACATGACAGTCTAATCAGCGTCAGTTATCCTACGCAACACTGCCGGCGCTGATGTGGACAATTTTTACAATTTCATATTTTATGATTTTTTTCAATTTTTTTCTTTTTTTTTTCTATTTCAATTTTTGTTTTTCCCTCCGTCGGCCATCGCCGGACCATGTCGATGGTCAACAAAGATTGCCAGCCTTAGGCAAGGCCCACCCTTGTTGGCCTTGGGCAAGGGTCAGCCTTAATAACCCTGGGGGAGGGTCGTCGTCACCTAGGTAGGAATGGGCCTCCCTCGCCTAGCGCTCAGGTGAGGGCGGCACTTTGCTGAGGCTGACGATCACTGCTAGCCATCGACGACGCCCAACGATAGTTGGTTGAGAAAAAAAAATATTCAAAAATTGCAAAAATTATTCACGTTAGTATTGACTATGCCATATAGGACGGCTGGCGCTGACTAGACTATCACATTAGCAGTTTCCAATCAAAGTTAGCTAGAAAGATTAATTATGCTAATCGTTAAAAAGTTTAGGACTAAATTGATAAATAATAGAAAGTCTTATGACTAAATTGACAGAAAAAATTAAAGATTTAAAACTGAATTGATCGCCATATAATAGCTTTAACACTTTTTCGGCAAATTCTCCCCCTATTAGATGGATGATTTGTGGATGGACTAGACCCATATTCAGCCCTACAAGGACTAATAAGAGCGATCGTCGGGTTGGGAGCGCTTGAATCAAATGCGACTTCTGAAAGGCTTCGAGACTGCGAATGTGATAGAAATGAAGCGGGCCAAACATTAAATAGAAGCATACGTTAAATGCCAATACTGATGAGGTTATCTACCGAGTAATTCCTAAGTTAATAAACACTCCCAAATGGTCTCCACCTTAATTGCTACTAACAACACTTCTTCGGGAGCCGATTCATTGCAGAGAAAGGGGCAAAAAGGTTGGGGTGCTCAAGGATTTCCAATCAGGAACTGGAGGTCGCAAGTTCGATTTCACCAAATTGCATGGAAACTATTCTGGATGAGGCCGTTGCGTACAAACAAAAAAACTAACCGATTCAATCTTTAAGTAGTTAGACCTCTGCGCTCATGTTATGTTATCAAAGAAGATGATGTGATTTCATGTATAGGTGGTTGGCGTTTATTTTGTGTCAGAATGGTCCTAAACAATCGCATCATCAAGCGCCTATTTGGGAGAATGGGCGTCGCGTAATCAATAATTCTCTAAAGAATCCAAATAAGAAGAGGTACTTCTAAACTTCTACAGCAAGTAATTACATAGTTGAGTATACTAAACAATTGCATACTATGATGGGAAAGAGGCATCCTACACCGCAGTTCAAGGGGGAAAGGAACAAAAAAAAAAAAAACCGAAAGTTGCACAAATAGCCGATGCCTTTCATAACTTTATCCACTCTCCAGCTACAATAAGTCCAACAATCATTCGCCTTTCGACGTGGATTAGAGCAAAGTCATTCCAAAATTATTCTAGTCCCACTTTATAAAAACATAACGTGTTCAAAGCGCTGCCTAATCGAGGATTACAGTACGCACAATTTATTTCAAAAATTTAAATTGTTAAAATACGTGTCAACAATAAGTCGATCGTACTTGTGCAAGACAGGATCAAGACGGAACCATATTAACCAGATAATCGACGGCTCAGGTAACAGAGAAGAATAAGATGAATCACAAACAAGAGAAAATGGAGAGGGCTACCCAGATTTGAACTTTTGTCATATGCTCTGATATCTTGTCGGACAAATAATTAGCTTCAAAGTTTAAGCTATTAGAAAACGTGTTAATTTATATTTATTGCATATTACCCAACAATACATACACTTAAGGTATGTACCTATGTTGACACCTAATATCGACCCCGGCTTTAGAAAGTCGAAAAGCCCATAAGAACATCATGGGTAAGAAGGCCTAGAATATTCAGAACAGGCTGACGACCACTCACATGTTGTCGCCGATACCCAAGCAGGTGAAGCGTCAGTGACACCGTGAAATTGCTATGTGACACTGTTGACAACAAAATTGGCTTGGGCTTTTGTTGACCACAAAGCCCATGGAAGTCACAAGGTCCACTAAGATATGTGCGTTGGTAGCCGAGATATTGCAAATTGATTCTTGGATAAGAAGGGACGTTCGGTAAATAGAAGCTCGGGTTAATGAAAACGCCGGTGACGCAATTATGTCGGTACGGGGTGCCACGGATGTGGGGAGTAGCTAGATATGCGTTTAAAGTTTTGCGATAATGCGAATGTGAAGAAACCGCTAGAGACGGTTTTATCTTGTATTCGCTTATAAATAATCGGAGACAGCTCTTAGTAAACGACCTTGAATCAATCAATCAAATAACTCTATCTTTTGCTTTGCAATTTATCTTATAAAGCATTTGACTTTCATGCATTTTACTTATCAGATTATTTACCGCTTTCTTTTTATTTACTTACTTCCTATACGGTATTGCTACAAGGGCCCATTCAAAATAATAAATTCGAAAGCTCTGTACTTGTCGGTGAAAGATCTTTCATCATAGACGTTTCCGGCGAAACATCTTTTTGGCATGCCTAGTGGGACCATTTGTTGTTCAATTTAATGAAGTGCTATGACAAAAAACTAGGAATTAGGCTGGCGTCACTGGCGAGAGTCATTCTCCCCAGCCGTCGTCGAATAATGGCTAGGAAATGTCATTGTAACTCTCAGTGGAGTTCCATGTGATATACCAAGAGAACTTAATGAAGAGCAAAGGAACGAGTTGGCACTGGATGTTGTTACAATGGCCACCATGAAAAGGGTTTTGAGGAAAATTAAAATGAGGTTGTCGACCATGTCGTGAACCATCTTATTGATGTTCTTAAGCCTATGATTACCGATATGGTGACAAATTTGGTGAATAAAAATCAACCACCATTTGGCCAAGGAGCAAACTTGCTCGTGGATGGAGTGCCAGCAAATCCTATGGTCCCAGGTGGGAGGAGGATCAACTCAGGCATTTTCACCTACGGGAGTGAGAATACTCCAAAGAGATGATACTACTTACCGTCGGAACCAGAATGGGGTTGGAGTTGTAGTTTTAATAACCCGATTAATGTAAGCGGATTTCCACCAATTGCTACGGATGGGAACGCTGTTGGGTTAAATCGGATATCAAATACGGTTGAAAATTCGAGAATTAACATGTTACCGAATATGAGTGACAACGTTGGGCTAGTTGATAACGCTGGATATCTACAGGTAGGAGTGGTCAACCCCCTGAACTCGATGCACGTCACTTTGTGTATGCCTTCTAACCTTAATCAGATTGTTCTGCGTTCGTTGTGCCCAATGGATAACCTGGTGCGACCTCCGTCTCCACATAGGGGCAAGGAGGAAATGTGGTTCAAGCGGTTGATCCTTTGAGAGACCAGTGCATCACTGAAAATGATGCAGGCATAGTGATACAGCACATGGGTACTGAAGGAGAAATGATACCATGGCCAATTTATCGAAAGCCATATCCTGACTAGGTCGATAATGTAGCACACCTATGGGGATATAAGATACCTGATTTTGCGGTGTTCACCGGTGAAGATGATCAATATGCCATGGAACATATAAGCAAGTTCACATCACAATGTGGTGAGGCAAACAACAATTGGCGCCTTATGTTGAGGTTGCTCTTGTTGTCTGTATCGAAAGAGGCTTTCACTTGGTATACAAGTTTGGCACTGAATTCTGTGCAGAATAGGAAAGATACGGGGAATAACTTCCATCGGACGGTACCACAAGTAATATTATCTGAACTGGCAAATACAAAATAATTCAGCAATGAGTGCATAGAGTAGTACATATCGCGATTCAAGAGATTGAGTAACTGCTACATGTTTACTTTGCCGAAAAAGAGGAAATTAACATACGAAAGCCGGTTTGAAGTTTAATCTCAAGGAACGCCTTGAAGGACAGAAATTCATAGATTTATTTTCATTGATTGCTGCTGCGATTAGATTCGATAATCTGTAGAAAGAAAAAGATAAGAAATCCTGTAAGGATTATAAACAAAACTTGGATTCAACAGACCCAGAGGAGAGTTCGGATGAAAATTCTGATTAGGACAAGCTGATTGAGATCGCTGTGGCTCGGATGTTATTGGACAAGCTATATGTGTGTCGTGCTTTGAAACCCACCAAGGTGAAAGACTCAATCATGGAAAAAGCAAAAGAAGTCCAACATTACTCATTTGATATGACAAAGTTAGATGAGATCTTTTATCTTCTCTTGCAAAATGGTTGATCAAGTTAACCGAAGCTCAGAAGATACCTAGCAAAGAAGAGTTAACCGACAAAAGGTATTATAAATGGCACCACTCTTGGAGCCACAGCACTTGTGACGCCTTGAAAATTCTACGTCTATAAAATAGCTGAATTCAATAAAATGTTTAATATTGAATTTCAGTTAATTATAAGGACACTGAATTTTAAAGATTTCAGTGACGACATTTGGATATTTCCTCAGACGTCGGTCATATTAGATTAGACTGTGATGGTTTAGTCATCGCGCAATAGGATCGAGACCCTCGCGCTCGAGCCTAGCCCTGACCAGGCCCGAGTTGTGAAAGTAGCCAAATATCCTCCGTCGGTTTAGCCAAATGTCCAATCAGTCCAAAAATATCAAATGACCAAAATGCCCTTAGATATCTGCATTACAAGACAAAAATTCAAAAAGGTGATTTGACCCCTGTATGTCTACTATTAACTAGTCAAATCTCACATACCTTGTCAAATCTCTCTCTCTATCTTTCTTGCTCCTCTCATTCGGCCGAACATCCCCCTTGCTTCTCCCTCTCATTTCCGTCAGCCGCTACTCAGCCTGCCTCCGGTCGTCTGTCGCTCGTCTGACGCCAAGCTACCTCGCGGCCAAGCTCCCTAGCCCGACGCCACCATGCCTAGCTTCCCTCTCCCTCTCTCTTGGCTTGCTTCCGAACTGTCTCACGCTAGCGCCATCACCATCCTTCATTCGCCACCCTACTGACGTCGTAGCCTAGCCGAGGCCGCCAGCTACCAGCCCAAGCCATCGGCCCTTCGCCGTAGGCTAGTGAGCCCCGGTTCCCTCTCCCCCTCGATTTCTTAGTGTCGTTGTCTCCTCCCTTGCCCTCCGCTAAGTCGTGGCTCTGCCGCCCTTTGCCCATCGTTCCACTCGTCTTCGACCTTCACCGTCTAGAGTAACAAAGTAATTCCAGAAAACTTGAATGGAAGAAATAGATCAACAACAAGTAGAAATTTGCAAAACCACCTCTTGTAGAGTTAGCCATATCAAGATCTTTATGCTCGGAAGAATACACTTCCAATAACAATCAACGAGGCTCCGATACCAATTGTTGGGGCTAACAATACAACCTAGAGGGGGATGAATAAGTTATTTGAAAACTTTGAAAAATATTTGCGGAACAAAACAGGTTCATTTAAAAAAAAAATTAAACATCTGCAGAGATATTTTAAAGATCAAGTCAGCAGATATTTGAGCTGCTGTAAGAAGAATGTGTGCCAAAGAGTATGAAGAGCACGATGAATAAGTGAACACAAAACAGTAGGTGATAATAGAAAAGAATTGGTAAGCAAATGTTTCACAAAGCATTTTCTTCATATGTGCAAGACTGAGTTAAAGATCAAGTAAGAAGCAATCACAGATCTGAGAGAGATCATAAACATCAGGTCAACATATATTTCAAACATGTGAGTTGATTGTGTACGCAAGTGTATAAAGATTATGAAAAATCAAAGCACACAACAAACATCTGGTCAAACGTCAACGAAGACATATTACATCAGATCGTGCTTCTGTTTGACAGATGTTGATGTTTACGAATGATTAAAGATGAGGAAGATGATTTACAAGCAGATATATAGTGGTTCAACTTTATCCCAAAGCCTACATCCACTCTCAAGATTAACAAGCACAACACGGGCTGAAATTCACTAGTAATCTTCAAGACAAGTTACAAACAACAAATACTGCCTTTCCAATAGATCACACTATCAGGACTCACGTATTGCTCTCACTCTTGTACACTTGATCTCTCACAAGATTACAAGACATAAAGATTACCAGAGAACATCTTTCGTGGGAGCCCAAAAACAGCGAGAGAATCTCACTCACAGCAAGTATGCACATTACATTGTGCTCACTCTCTCTTTAACTCTCTAACATTTGGCCTAGAAGGTCTTCTAATATATAGATATCTTCAATCTTCCCGTTGAAAGGGTTTGTTAACTAGCCGTTAGAGATCCGTTGGAGCTACTACAGCTACTATCTCTAACATTGTTCTGAAAAGATCGGCAGTCTGACACTACTTTGAAAAGCTGTCAGATTGCAATAGCTATATTCCACTCGATAAATTTTTTTTTTATCTTTCTCTGCGTATCTTTCGCTCGCCAACAGCTATATCCATTTCTAAGGAAGCACCTGCACATATTAGTTGTTAAAATATCATCAAACCCAATGTTGACAAAAATATCGTCTCACCTGATCTTTTGGGTCTGTTATCTTGTTTTGGAAAAACAGTGGAAATGACTTGTGATCAATTATCCAATGATCTTCTTGAGTATCCTAGCTTCCAAAGATGTCATCTTGATGAAAGATCGACCATGGTACCTCCAAGTCATTATGAACACTCCGTCATCTTTGACTTGTTCTCCTCCTTATCAAGATCTTCATACTTGTACCTAGTCTTCGCTAAACTCGGGTCATTGATATCAACACAATCTTTGCCTCAGCTGCATTTTCTTCAAGACCAAAGATCTGATCAGTTGATCTAGGCCTCAGCACCTTCCAAAATCAAATATATGTACGATCCCTTACCCATAATCAGGATGTCCAGATCTTTAATGGTATGTTGATACTGTTCACTTGATCTTTCACCTGATCTAAAAAATGAAGCTCCTCTTGCCAACAGATTTGCTACTCCGATAACAATTTGGTGCACCTGACCTTTCTTCTAGTCTTTCCAAGCATATTTGCAACTTTGACTCCATCAAGCTGTTCATCTTCATGGTCCTTCCAAGTTTTACCGAACATCACAGTTCTAGACTTGTTCACCATTCCAGGTCCTTCCACTATTCACCCAATCTTTGTCCATCCATGCCATCACGAACATACCTATTCTTCTCGATTTGTTCACCTCGATCTAGGTCCATTCAGGTGTTCACCTCTCTTAAGATCCTTCTAGCTTGTAGACATCTTTATCACCCAATATATCGTTCACCTCAAAAGATCGATTACCAATCACATAAAGATTGGCATAGCACTCTAAACATTGGCAGAGAAAATTTTTGTCCGAGGAACAACTTGTGCTCTTTATCTCTTCATCCACATTTAGACTTGTGCATATGTAACGTGGTAAACTCAGTAAGTGCACACATTAGTGGCCTTTGATTATTTTTTTATTATGAAAATAAGATTGAGGATTTTTCAATAATCACTACATTAGTGATATTCCCAACAATCTCCCCATTTTTTATGATGAAAAAACAATCTCTAAATATGTAGATGTTTGACATGCAATTAAGGATATAGAAGTTTGAATGTGTGAAAAGTAAAACATATTACTTATATTTCCAGAAATACGAATTCAGTTCAGGCACAAAAAGCAATATAATCTCCAGATGTCATGATATTCAATGAATTTAAACAGGAGATAGCAAGCAGAAACATTATGAGCAGAAAAGTAGAAATTATCAACAGCTCATGTTTTTACACAAATCACTTAGCCACATATATTTCTAATAAGATTGAACATTCATCATGTGAACTAATACTCCTCCAAACATATATGCACATTCATCAAATCTCTCCCCCGTTTTGTCATAATAAAAAAAGGCGCTAACAAGGTATATGCTGTTGAGAAAAACCCCTAGGTGATTTTGAAGTTGACAAAACAATCAAAGAACTCTTAAGTTTTGGAGATAATGTCATGAAGTACTTGTTTTGCAGATTATCCTTTGGTGCGGGGATGCACAGGATTGAATCTGTAAAAAAGGTTTTACTCAGATGAGATTTCTAAGGAACTCAGATGCTGGTTGGAGCTCAGACGTTGAGTGGGGATAACTCAGACGTTGAACGTTGAGCGGAGATAGCTCAGACGTTGGACTGATGCTCAAGCTCTGAGTGAAGTATTCACGTGCAGTAATCAGAACTTGAAGAGAACTTTCAAATGTGCTAATTTGAAGTACTACAACGGATACAATTGAGTTGGATCATTCTTGAAAGATTCTCGGGGATAGAGATCAATCAAGGATGCGAAATCAAGGAGACAAACACACGACTTTCCAAATGAGTGAAATCATTTATGGAAACCCAGGATCATAATTGTATGGGCGATTTGATCCGAATGGGGAAGACTTTCCTTTGGCGATCTCCAACGGTTACGAGATCTTCTTTTGGTATGTCTTGTCCAAACGGGAAGTTTTGGAGAGACCTCTTCTGGAAGCCTTGCAATGGGTAGATTGGAGGCAGAGGAGTATAAAAGACATCTTAAGGTCGAAGGGAAAAAGGGTCGGCGTTAAGAGGGAAATGTCTTTATAATTCTTAGATCGAGAGTACTTCATTTCATATACACTTCTTGATTCATCCATTGTAATTGTAAGGAGGTGTACACAAGAGTGTTGAGCGCTAGGTGGGGTATCCTGCGTGTCAAGGAGATCACTAAGCTGTAACCTCTCGAGCAGTTTATTAGTGGAATCTAGCCGATTGGCTGATAGTCGAAGAAGTGGACGTAGGCTTAACCAAAGCCGAACCACTATAAACCCTTTGTGCAGTCTTCTATATCTCTACTCTGATCATATTACATAAAATGTGATAGTAGAACTGCACACGAACTGTTTATATTGTCATACTGTGTTGCCATCTTCTAAGACGTTATAAAAACGCCTATACAATTGATATTCCCTGAAAGAAACTTTTAAATTGCACTATAATCACATATTCACCCCCTTTAGGTGATAACGCTAGCCACAACAATTGGTATCAGAGCCCGGTGCTCATATTTTGTGAAGTGTTTTTACTTCCGAGCTAACGATCTTCATGGCTAGCAATTTCTCTCCCACATGGATTGAAGGTGGAAGCAACAACAGACCACCATATTTTGATGGGAAGGTGTCACGCCCCGCATCCTGACGAGCGCTCCAACATCCCGCCACGGCCGCTTGCATTGAATAGTTCCCAGGATCAACGGCGAACGACTTAAGCGCAATACCAGATGTACATGCGGAAGCGACATACACACTCCTTTACAAAATTTTCTTTTCCGAACATAATGACTCAGGATGAAAAGAGGGATTTAAAACTTGCTTCATACATTCCTTAAAAGCGTCAAATACAGTACAAGGTTACAACTTGTCATTTCCCAAAATACAACTTCCATTAATAAAACAACGGTGAATGAAATTTAACCCTACAGAGCTATATAGGCGTGTACAACCCAAAAATAAGAAAGCAGCTCTCTAAGACTTTAAAAAGAAACATAGTCGGGTAAGGTTAACGGTTCATCTACTTCAAAAGGGTATCTTCAAAAGTCAGTCCACAGTATTCAAGGGACCTCGTCATTCGGGACTTGAAAATGTTGTCCCACAACGGGGTGAGATAAAATCTCAATAAGCTAACCCTAAACCAAAACTAGGCACTTAGTACTTCCAGACACTACCTAACACATGCAATGACTAATAAATTCAGGATAAATCAATTGGCACATAACAATTTAATCAAGGCAAAATCATCGCAAGGTTCTCAATTCTAGGCTAACTTCGTACTTTGGCACTAAAATATTTACATCATAAACAGAGTATTCACATTTGATACCACCATAATTCCCGTAACTAGGCCCGCGTCATATAGGCGCCTCAGGCATTTCTCATTACTTAGCCCGCGTCATAAAGGCGCCTCAGGCATTTCTCATCGCATGACCCGTGCCGTATAGGCGCATCAGGTACTTCTCCTCAGTCAAGCCCGCATCATTTAGGCGCATCAGGCATTAATCATAACTCAATCCCGCGTCATATAGGCGCCTCAAGATTTCTCATCCAATATGCTCATGCTTAAAAACAAGTATGACTGAGTACAATCAATTGAGCAATTTAACCATTCAAGGCATCGATTACTATTTTCGTCACGTGGTCATTATCATATTAATATAGCCAATTGCCAAATCAAATAATCCACGTGCCAAATAGTCCACGTAAATAATCCACGTGCTAAATAATCCACATTAAATCTCATCAAGACCGAATATACACTAGGGAGCAAATAAATATTTAAGTCACTAAATCAAGAAACTTCACGACAAAGAGTAGCCCTATGCAATTTAATGCTCGTGGACCAACCTACTCAAATCCTTAGCATCACAACTCATCAAGTATGCAATAGAATCAAGCCTTAGCACGGCAAAGCATTATCATTTCTTCCAGGTCAGATTCGGCCATGCACAAGTTCATCGGGAGTTCGCTCACGAAATCTACTCCATAGCTTTTCTATAGCATCCTTCGGTAATCTAAGGTCATAATAAAAGTTTAGGATTAACTTACCAAGCTAACAAGAAAGCGAGGACGACGAAGGAAGCGACGAAGCCCGGGGTTCAAATCTGTCCAATGAGGGGCCCGGTTCGGTTTCCACAAGAACAACACAAGTTAGCCACGGATCACCTCTCAAAATCGCACTATCCCTCAATCACTCACTAAGCAACGCATAGGACTTAGTCTTGGGGAAACTTACCGTGGAAAATGGGGTGGAGGAGCGGCGGCGAAGCGGCGGCCGTGAGAGGAAGAGCGGCGGTCGTGGGGAAGCAAGAACGGGCGAGCGTGAGAGAGAGCCAAGAGGGAAAGTGAAAGGGAGAGTGTGAGAGGAAGTGAGAATGAGAGAAATGAGAGAGTGAGGGAATGGGGAGGATATCGGCCGAATGGGGAAGAAGGGGAAGAGAATGGTGTCGCGACCCTCTTGAGGTTGTCGGGCTCTCGAGGGCTAATGGGCCGTCCTGTCTGGTCGGACGCGAGCCTCTCCCAAGGCCCATTACCCAAATCGCAACGGAGGTATGCGTGATCGACTTTCAGTGTGGTCTAGTGACATGTGCTAAGTGTGCATGCCATGGAGTCGCCACCAATCATTTTTTTAGGGTATGATTGGACCACCCAATCGAATAGTTGGGAGTTTCTATTCAATTTTGCGAGAACCAGAGAAATGGTTTCGGGGACATAGTTACGCCAACCGTCAGAGTTGACGCCCTTTCGGTACCTAAGTTGACTGAATTTTCTAGCCTGAGATTCATGCGGATGAGTAAGGTATGAACCATAAATCTAGAAATTCATGCAGATAGGAGTGATTATCCTAGCAATCACAATCAGTAATAAAATGCGCAACTCAAGAAATCTAGATATGCAAATAAATCACATGGCATTCCTAGTAATGCCCTATTTATCAATCACAGCTCAAGAATGATTTAGCTGTCCTAGCCGTTCTACACTCGATCTGACCTAAGAAAAGCATTAGGAAGCATCGCAGGAGTTCGAGAGTACTCACATGGGGTTCGCCGTGCCCTGATTTGGTCTTGGACGAGCTATCGAGCTCATGCCGACCCGATTATATTTGGGGATCCACTCGGCATTTTACACCATGAAATCATGTGAAACAAAAACGAAAATATTCAGCAAGGGGCATTTATTGTATATGGTGGTCAATCTAATTGGACATCAAGACTAAAAAAGATGTAGAAATTTACAAATTAAAAGACTCGAATGATATTTTTTTTTGCCAAATTCAACTCTATGCGTCGTGAAGAAACACATGCAATTGAACTTGAATTTTGACTATTTATGAGTTCAAAATGAAAAGAAAATTAAAATAAAAATATTGACTATTTTTCTATATTTTTACGACATCGAATGCTATTTTTCTTCATTTTTCATGTATTTTTCTATTTTGGAAAATATTAAAAAATTGAAAAATTATTTTTTTTTATCAAAAATGGTTCCTTTAGCTTGGTCAAGGCTACCAAAGATGATTTTTTAATTTTTTAACTTTTTATATATTTTTTATGAATTTTTAAAAAATAAACTATGAAAGACTGATCAAAAATCAGGTGTCAACAGCTGCCCCTCTTTGAGAGGAATTTCGTCAGAGGTTTCTCTCAAAGACAAGGTGACACCTGTGTTCCGATCGACTCGACTGGGAAAAGAAAAGAAAAGAAAAGAAATCATGACATCCAATTTTCATGCCCATCAATGTGTGCTTTTCCTTAAAAAGAGATGTGCTCATTCAATTCCCTGATATGATGTAAGAAAGTTAAGGAGTAGATAGACTTCCCTGCCCCTTACCTGCCGAACGCTTGCGGCATTTGCTGTGTCTGATGGGTTCAAGTAGATTCCTAAGGACTCGTCATCGGAGTGTCATAGGGATGTTAAGCTCTGACCTGTATGGTAGGTCAAACCATAATGGGATTCCTAACTGATAGGAACCTAAGGAAGACGCATCCCACATTTGGGAATTGGCCAAGGGTTTTGATCCATGTGGTGGACTAAACTAGAAATGGCTTGCCTAATGTAAGGCTTATTAGGGAAAACGACTCCTCCCGCGTTCGGGATTCATCAAGGTTTTGATCCGTATGGTGGATCGGACCATTGGGTTGATCCTTCAGGCGGTCTCTACCAGTCCTTTGACCCTTCAGGCGGTTTCTACCATTCATTGACCCTTCATGCGGTTTCTACCATTGAGTTGACCCTTCATGCGGTTTCTACCTTTGGTTGACCCTTTAGGCGGTTTCTACCATACATTGACCCTTCAGGCGGTTTCTACCATTGGTTGACCCTTCAGGCGGTTTCTACCATACATTGACCCTTCAGACGGTTTCTACCATTATGTTGCCCTTCAGGCGGTTTCTACCATTGATTGACCCTTCAGGCGGTTTCTACCATACATTGACCCTTCAGGCGGTTTCTACCATTGTGCTGACCCTTCAGGCGGTTTCTACCATTGAGTTGACCCTTCAGGCGATTTCTACCATTTATGAAATTCCAAATTGATATGAATCAAAGGATGACGTACCCGCTCTTCGGGGCTAGTCGGAGACTCGATCATTCTATGGATCGGTCTTAGAAAAGATTTGCCTACTAAAAGGCCTCACTTAAGGATGACGCACCTAGTCTTTAGGGTGGCCAAAAGTCCTGCAGAAAGCTTAGACCTGAAAAATTTTTCCTCGCCAAGAAGATGTTAGTAATCTTTGGGAAGACAATAATTGTCTAACTGACAAAATTCTACGACTTAAGTTTTAGTCATGAAATGTGCATTTTGATTGTTGGAGGTTATCCAAAACATTCCTGCCACATACAGATGTGATCATAAATTCCTTGCACGGAAACTCTAGATCAAACAATTTGAAAATTTCAAAAAGAGTTTGCTCAAAACATCCATTGGAGTATTTCTCATCCAAGAAGGCTCCTCACTGCTCTGTGATAATGATCTTTAATAGGGAAAGTGCTCAATTTCCTACCGACCTGTGCCTGGGTTTCAGGATCATTCGCAACGCATACATTTCGATCAATCAGGAGGTCTTTCACGGGACCGTAGTGTTAGGCTTGGATATCGGTTTCCAAGGGGGACTCACTTTTGAGTCAAGGCCGTAGAACGAAATTTTTCACTATCTGCTCCGGGTTTACAAGTCAAGAACCCTGCAAAATGAGAAAGAAATAGTCTTGCTCGTACTTCTTTGAGCTAAGTTATACATTAACCCAAGTGTCTTAGTCAGAGAAGACTGCTTCAGGATTGTAACATTGGAAGGATTGGGGACCGAAAAAGGCTTGTTTTTTGCCTAGAAATTGTGAAGGGTTTGACATTGGTGATCATTGCAAATTTGCCACATGTCCTTCGAAGAACATCTCCATTTCTTGAAGTGTACACTCCTCTTTTAGAGCGCACAAGGATGTTTAAAAGCGTCTCTTGTTGCATTAAGAGACCGTCTGTTTGTGTGTTTGCTATTTGAGCACGACATCATTTGGGGAGTAGTCATCTTGATCTGACTCCTTTGGAGGGTCTTTTCATCATCTCTCTAGACTTTACTGGGGATATTTTGAATGGACATCGGCCTTGCTTTTTACCAGGCACTTTGCTTTTTCTTGATGTCTAGGGATTTTTCTTTTCCCCCTTTTTTTAATCCCGTGTTTTTCTTTTCTTTTGGAGCTAGGATTTTCAGCAATCATGCTAGATATGCAACTTAAACTTTGGCATGCTTCCGTTCCTAGAGTGATGTTGCCTTTGCTTTGGAATATGCAATGATCACCAATAGGTTGATGAAATGAATTTGTTGGCTCAACATGGTCGTGCAAAGGATAACAGTGTGTAGGATAGAGAAATGAATTATTCTCGTCATCCTATAACATTTGGATTATCATATAAACAACACACAAAGATTTATGTTAGTCCGAGCAAGAAAATTTCTAACCATTTACTTTCTGATACTGTTGGACTAACCTTCATTTGCCCCAATGTAGGGTGGTTCTTGACAGGGTTGAGAATGAAAATCGCCGTTCAATGGGGTTCTCAATGGGCATCTGTAGTGTTTGGAATGAAGAAAGAAATGCCTCTGTCTTCTCGATCCATGTAATCGTTGCGAATGACCCTTATGTCCATAGGTTAAGGTTTCTCAATCATTTCCAATCTCCTCATCTCTCAAGTGTGTATGGGACGTGTTTGGATTAGGCTCGCTTCTCTTATGAGAAAATACCCTTTTGAACAGTTCAAACGACTCTTGTTGGAAAAATTCATTTCATTTCATCAAGATTTATCCTTCAAAGGGATTTTGTGATGCACCATATATGTGTAATTCATGTTCAGACAATCTCTTGTTTTAAAACATGAATGTCAATGAAGTAAGAATTCTATGTCTTTTTAGATGTGAGAATCGAATTAATTCTGAAAGTTTTTAATCTCCAATGAATTGGGAAAAAGGATACTTACCTGCCCATCGAGGCTGGAGATCCTGGAGATATAAAAGGGATATGTCATTGTATATTCTAAAACTTTGCAAAAATTGGAACGATACATCTTACCCTTCGTCATATGCTCCAACGAGTGTACAAGGGTTGTGAAAATCTGCACTTCACATAGTAACACAAGATTGTTAGGTGTTCTAAAGTTCTTTCGACTTCTTGATTTTTAGAGAAAAATCAAACTTACATGTCTGCCCTGATGGCGAGCTCCTGCCAAGGATAAATATTAAGCATTATTTTGGGTTTCCAAATTCAAAACAAATTGGGACGATACTACTTTACTCTTGATTTGAATTCCATTCTGCATGCCAATGTGGGGATTGCAGAAGCCGGCCCTCAAGCTTGTGGCCATGATTTCTTCGTCTGGTTGGGCAACGAATCCACCTCAAGGATTTACGTCGGAGGAGATTCATTCATCTTTTTGGGCGTGTTTCATGCGCTGTTTTGTTATTTGAATGCATGGCTTCTTGGGTGCCTCGTCTCTATTCATCACCTGAGAGGAAAATGAGAGAACATTATCCCCGCATCTGATTGAAAATCATTTAGGAACGATACGTTCTTTTTACCAAATGGGTGGCTCCGCGGCCAAATGCGTTTTACGTTGAAAGGATGGATTCCATTACGCTCTGCGGATGATAACTATCGCTTGGGGGACTTGCCCCACGGATTAAACGATGAATCTGATGTCTTCGGCTTCAACATGCTTTCCGGATGTAGGAATGGTTTGCCCCCATTTTCAGTAGAGATGGGTTTTGTCGAGTGGGCAAGATCAATAACTCATCCTAGATTTGGCTTTAGTCGAAGGTTGAAATCCCGACCTTGGATAAGCGAATCATGATTCATCTCCTTCTGCTTCGGATTTGTCATTTGCGCGCTTCACATTTTACAATACCAACTTCGCCGCTTGATGAAAATGAATCGATGATTTTCGAATTGCCCCAAGTTCTATAGTTATCTGCGTCGAATCTCTTTGAACTTCATCGAGTGATAGACCAACTAATAAAACGATTTTTCAATCCCGAGATCGAACTCCTGACGTTTCGTACCACTGCCATTTCACTGACTACCAAGACACAGCATTATTGGCGTCCCTAACTGGTTCGTTTTTTGTTATAAAATTCTCGAAGCAGTTAGCAACCCCCATTGAGAATGAAACAAGCTCAATTTAGAGTTCGTAACGACTAAAGGTCCCTTGGAACGATACAGAGCTAACCGTCTTTGAGCTCGCTCGGGCTTTTACTCACATTTTCCTATGTGAAGCCTTTAAATGTTTTTCTTCGTGGCGTTCAATTGATTCGCCTCGACTCTAATCTAACAAGGGATTGTCGTACTCGAGCATGATGATGCTCGCAGGTAGTACTAATCGCTACCCCAGATTAACTCTAGGCATTAAGGAAGATTATCTCGCATGGAAGACTTTATGACAGAAAGATTAATGATACATCC
This sequence comes from Rhodomyrtus psidioides, assembly GCA_021437785.1. Lineage (NCBI taxonomy): Eukaryota > Viridiplantae > Streptophyta > Magnoliopsida > Myrtales > Myrtaceae > Rhodomyrtus > Rhodomyrtus psidioides. The sequence continues at coordinate 9,378,817 of JAILYB010000007.1, read as the reverse complement.
AGTCACATGTGCCTAGGTCCCTTGAAGATTCTCGGTGATCAGCCAGTTACACCATGAATCAGATATATAATCGCCATTTTGGATCATAACTTCATAAGTCCATTAGTTTTAAACTGATCGATCCAGATATGGAGCTCCTCATCAAGGAAATCTTTTGATTCTTCGAGCAACTGATATTCGGGTTGACCATCATCGCTTGGCGTCGAAGGATTCCTGTTTCTGTTGTGAGCGATTTGATTCTTCGAGCTAGAACCTTCGTCATTGCTCGAGATTATAAGAGGATGATTGATCGGTTCACTATCAAAAGCACCTTCCATTTGGGGATGGGAGAAACAAAAATCCTCAGAGCATCCCCCCGCTTGATCTTCCGAAATCATACGCCCAAGCCAGGCAGATCTTTGAACACTAGGCGCAATATGTTGATCGGCGATAGAAAGAGTACTAGCGAAAAGTTGCTGCTCAAACCAAGGAGTTCGTACCTGCGGCACTTGTGGCATATACTCTTGAGTGGTGCTGAGATGATTCGGGGGAATATTCTGATTAGCGCCCAAGTAGTCGATGGTGCTGCTACCAGCTTGGTCGGTGCCTAGATTCGGCAGGGTATTTCTTACTTCAGGGGCATTGTAGTTGTGGCCATGCCTAGTGTTTAGGCACAAGTTGAGTTCTTTCAGGTTCAGTGCTGTGTGGCGCTGTCTTAGCGCCCTTCTGTAGCTCTTGAGGTGACTCGCGACTCCATCTTTAGTGAGTCCTGGTATGTTCATGATCTCAAGTATGCGCGTTGGATATGCTGAGTTGATCCCTAGTTGCTGAACCGCACTAAGGAACTTGAGATGAAGCTCGGAGGACCAATTGACCCTCGTCTTCTTGCGACCCGGAACAGTGTTGACAACTTGGCTATTGCTCTCTGGCCTATTTCCAATAGGATTTGATCGAGCCGGAAATTGTTGTGGAGGGAATTCATCAGCTTTGGATTGGTCGGTCATGATAGTAAGCTCATCGTTAAGGAAACTCCAATCATGGTGACGCATATCCCATCCTTTAGAAGGCATCGATATTGACTTCGTAGAATTGATTTGTTCATGCATATCTCCAACAAAATCCGATTGTATCAAAGATGGTTCGAGGGAGTGGGGTGGTGAATGAGCATTTTCAATCCTCATATAAGGCTTATCAAGGAACATTTCGCCGAGAGTGACAGGGCCACCGCAATTAAGGCAAGCGATAGTGCTGGGAGCTTTCTTATACCTCATGTTCTCCGCTCGAAGCTTTTCGTTTTCCTCCTTTAGAATCGCAAGTTCTTGACGTCTGTGTTGAGCCCTCAATTTGGCTCGCTTATTTTGAAACCAAAACTTGACCCTCAAAGGTTTCATCCCTAGCTTCTGGCCCAATTCATTTCTTTGTTTCATGTTCGGGAGAGGGCATTCACTAAAGAAAGCTTCAAGCTCTTGGATTTCATTCTGAGTGTGGCACTGGCGACGTTTCCTTTTCCGGGATTGACCATCGCTGCTGCTGTTGTCGTCGCTGCTGAGATCCTGAACTTCGTTGCCGAAAGGGTTGGGTTCTGTGGTTCTGGTACCAGACGCAATCCTGGAATCTTCGAGATCTCTCAATAGTTCATTTTCTGAGATTTTTGGATCAGACGCCTCTAGCAACTGACGGTAACCCTCAAACATGTTGGATCGAAAAATGTTCGATCAATTTTTGCTCACTCAGGGTTCTCTACTCTCTCATGTATGCTCACTCTCTCTAAATTTTCTTTTGAGTGGTTCTGTATGCCCAGGAAACGTTCTTTAAACATGGATGAAGATCATCAGGCAAGCGTTTCTCCCAAGATTTCGTATTTCTCGCTTTGTCGTCTTCTTTCTTCTTTTCAACGTGGAGGGACACCAAATCGATTTCCTTTTCTCGATATCCATGTCTGTCTCCCACTTATTTTCAAAAAGGTGCAACTACGCTCGCCTCCCGCTCAGTTTTTTAATATGATGGGACCGCCAAATCCTTTTGCAACTTTTTTCGATAGTTGCGCTTAACTCTCGCTCAATTTTAATATGGTGGCACTGACATATCTTTTTACAACTTTTTTAGATTTATCAAGCCTGAAATCGCGGACTGGGACGGATCTGATGGTTCACCGAAAGAGCCACCACTGCTTTACCCAATTAACTTGGCTCCATGAGCATTATTGTTGTGACCTTTCTTCATCCTCGAGTTGCTATAAAAGGAGGAGTTAATGCAGAGAAGATTAACGCTCTTACATAATTGCCTTTTCATATTTTAATCACTCTACCACACCCATCTTCTTCTCCCTCACTCCAACGAAAATGACCTCCTCTCCTATTCGAGCTTTCTCGGCTGAAATTTTGGCCTAGTGGGAAAAACTCTATAACCTCCTAGGTCGAGGCTATGCTCATATAGCCGATCACCCAGAAATTGAAGATGAAATTCGCATTTTGCTCGTGGAAATAGACACCACCTCTATCGAGGGCACTAATTTAGAGAGGGAATATAGAATCTTCCCAACCCTCTTTATAAACTTTTTAGAGACTTACCGTGTCGCTCAGCGAGAAGTTACCGTGGCTCACGTTTTGCGAGCTCGCTATGAGGATCGGTCCAACTGCTTGGTGTTGGCCAACCTTGTGGCCGATAGTCACAGAAAGGCTGTTGAGTTCGCCAACGAGCGGGTCTCTATGTTGCTTCGCGAGAGGGGAAATTTGGTGGAGCGCTTGGCCTTATCCCTGACCACCTATGAGCACGACCGTCGTAATGTCGTGTTGAAGTTTCAATGTGAGTGGCAGGAAGAAAGGCTTGACAGCATTACCGCGGATATAGCCCATGGGAGAGGACTAATTCGGGACTTGGAAATAGCCGCCGAAGATCACGGGACCAAGGTTGCCGAGCTTAAAGGGGAATGTAAACGCCTTCTTCTTAAGCTTGCAGATCTCGAGTCTCGAGGTGGTGAGTATAGGCAAAGCATCAATAATATGGAGGGCCAACTGGGTTCCTTTGTGATGCTAATTAGGGCTCATTTCGGTTTTACTTTTCCACCTCGATGATCTGTATCATCTGCTTTTAAGGTCCCTCGATTGAGCGAAATGAATGAAAGCTCTAATATGTGTGTCTCAACTTCTGTATGGCTGACTTTCTCGAACACCTGACCACTCTCAACCTAGGCAAGCTGCTCTTCGACATTGATGATTCGAGCGTGTACATCTTGATTTTTTAATCTTGCTTATGATCGAATAAAGGAACCTCCCACCGCGTTTATCCACAAAAAGACTTCTCTTCTCTACCCGTTTTTAACTACTTAGAGATGCCCCAGTTTCGATCTTTGAGACGTGACTTCAGGATCACCTATTCCAAATCGTCATCTTCATTAGATGATACCTCAATGATGTCCATAGCAGGCTCTTATTGTCCACTTGGCGCTCGTAATGGGATGGCACCATCTTCGTCTTCCATCAAGAACATTGGGAGGAAAACACATCTATCTATCCTCAAAATGGCATTTAATCCAATCACCGGAATTTTACAATGAATATAATGATTATGAGCTGTAACAAGTTCGAGGGATAGAAAAGTCTTACCAACCAAACTTAAGAGAAAATCAAGCTTCTCTGTACAGTGTTAGGTATACTAACCTTCCATAGACAAATGCATGAGACAAGTGAGGGAAAACTCCTAAAAATCAAAAGATAGGGCTTGGTACCTAAAGCCAAGGTTCTCACCTCGAATTCTGGGAAGAGTCGATTCCATTGCACAACTATCGTTGCATTGGGACTCAATCCATAGTTCGAAGTGAGCGGAATTGAAAAGTGGATTACCCCATGTTTTTCCTCACGGAGATTCCATTTTCAAGTCCTTCTATTGTGTTCCTAAAGAGGGCGCCTGGGGTTTTAGGCGCAATTGTGTGTATTCATTGTGTCGTGCTAAAGCAATAAACATGCATTTTATTTAACAATCACCGCTTCAATATAAATATCCACACAATCATACATCCAAAACTCTTGCCTGCATAAAACAAAGTTAACAAGCACTTCACGCCTTATTTCTCCCATCTACAAAAACATCTAACACATTTGTTAGCATATACACCTCACTTTCGAGAGCATCTACATAAAATTAGGTTAGAAGAATCAATCAACTTTTTAATCGGCTCAAGTCCACTAAATGGTTAAGAACCAGTCCCCAGTGGAGTCGCCAGTCTGTCGCGACCCTCTTGAGGTTGTCGGGCTCTCGAGGGCTAATGGGCCGTCCTGTCTGGTCGGACGCGGGCCTCTCCCAAGGCCCATTACCCAAATCGCAACGGAGGTATGCGTGATCCACTTTCAGTGTGGTCTAGTGACATGTGCTAAGTGTGCATGCCATGGAGTCGCCACCAATCATTTTTTTAGGGTATGATTGGACCACCCAATCGAATAGTTGGGAGTTTCTATTCAATTTTGCGAGAACCAGAGAAATGGTTTCGGGGACTTAGTTACGCCAACCGTCAGAGTTGACGCCCTTTCGGTACCTAAGTTGACTGAATTTTCTAGCCTGAGATTCATGCGGATGAGTAAGGTATGAACCATAAATCTAGAAATTCATGCAGATAGGAGTGATTATCCTAGCAATCACAATAAGTAATAAAATGCGCAACTCAAGAAATCTAGATATGCAAATAAATCACATGGCATTCCTAGTAATGCCCTATTTATCAATCACAGCTCAAGAATGATTTAGCTGTCCTAGCCGTTCTACACTCGATCTGACCTAAGAAAAGCATTAGGAAGCATCGCAGGAGTTCGAGAGTACTCACATGGGGTTCGCCGTGCCCTGATTTGGTCTTGGACGAGCTATCGAGCTCATGCCGACCCGATTATATTTGGGGATCCACTCGGCATTTTACACCATGAAATCATGTGAAACAAAAACGAAAATATTCAGCAAGGGGCATTTATTGTATATGGTGGTCAATCTAATTGGACATCAAGACTAAAAAAGATGTAGAAATTTACAAATTAAAAGACTCGAATGATATTTTTTTTTGCCAAATTCAACTCTATGCGTCGTGAAGAAACACATGCAATTGAACTTGAATTTTGACTATTTATGAGTTCAAAATGAAAAGAAAATTAAAATAAAAATATTGACTATTTTTCTATATTTTTACGACATCGAATGCTATTTTTCTTCATTTTTCATGTATTTTTCTATTTTGGAAAATATTAAAAAATTGAAAAATTATTATTTTTTTATCAAAAATGGTTCCTTTAGCTTGGTCAAGGCTACCAAAGATGATTTTTTAATTTTTTAACTTTTTATATATTTTTTATGAATTTTTAAAAAATAAACTATGAAAGACTGATAAAAAATCAGGTGTCAACAAATGGTGGCTTCATCCATTTCAAAAATCCAAGAGAGAAAAGTTGATTGGAGTGGTTGGGGAAGTACAAGGAATAGTAGACTAGAATGACCCTTATAATAGAGTAGGTCAAGGGGTTGGTCAAGGGTCAATCCATCAAGTCTCTTCCAAAGAACTCTTGTCAACTCACAAAATCAATGGGCAAATGACCATAAAGCCCTTCAATGATCGGCCAAGAGTGAAGGTTGGCAAAAGTCCAAATTTCCCTTGCTTGTTCTTATAGGAAATTCACTAACCTAAGGGTATAAAGGAAATTCGTTAACCGTCGATCCGAAATTCACTTTTCTAAATACTAAGGACGAATTCTAGTCCTAACGGTCCCCGATAAGGCGACGTCCAATTTAATCCCGTTGGAATCCTCGAATATTTGGCCTCCAATCTCGAAGGCCAATTTATGTCTGTCGCGACCCGTCCGATAGCGGACGCGGCTAATGGATTACCGATCGCGGGCCTTTTCCCCAGCACCGGAGTGCGGATCGCGGGCTTTAGATCGGCGCGGGCCCTCCCAGCCCCATACCAAATCGCGGCGGGAGTTTTCTTTGAGAGGATTCGACGATAAGAGTCGATCGCTTTCGACCTTCAGTGTGGTCGTGGAGGCATGTGCAAATTGTGCATGCATTTGGAGTCGCCATCGGTCTTTCTTGGAGGGTAGACCGGAAACCTTACTAACCGATTGGGAGAGATCGATCAGTTCTGCGGAACCAGAGATTTTGGGTTCGGGGACTTGGTTACGTCGGTGCCATTACCAACGCTCTTTCGGTACCTAACGCGAGTGATTTTCCTAATTAAGATTTCATGCAGGCGCAATTTTGGGTGAGGTAGGTTTGATTCAGGGTTTCATGCAGATTGGAAGACTATTCCTATCGATCACAATCAATTTTAAATGAAAGCGCGATCAAGTACATAAATAAGTCTCATCGATGTACATCAATTCCAGTCAATGGCTTCCTAGCATAGCCATTAGGGCTTAGGGAAGGTGTGATTTCGGGTCGTGGTAAAATGGGAAGATTTGGAGGCGATTAGCCAGAAGGACAAAATCGTCAATTTTTGGAAGACTTGGATACCGAATTACCCAAAATATTCCATGGCCAGTTGATTGTGGCCATTTCCCATTTTTGAGATTTTTTTTGGAATTTCTTGATTTTTCTTCAATTTTTGGAGGATGATTCGTCCAAAGGGCGAAATCGTCATTTTGAGAAGGGTCGGGGTTCAAAACACCCGGGATGAGCCTTGGCCAGTTGATTGTGGCCATTTCTTATTTTTGGGGATTTTCTTGGATTTTTTTAGATTTTTTTTGGAAGACGGTTTACCGGAAGGGTAAAACCGTCATTTCTGGAAAGATCGGGGCTCAAAAGACCCGAAACAGGTTGTGGCCAGTTGAATATGGCCATTTCCTATTTTTTGGAAATTTTTATAATTTTTTTGAATTTTCCGAATTTGTTTGAATTTTTTATGATTTTTCATTTTTTATTGAATTTTTGAATTTTTTTATTATTTTTTTTATTATTTTCTGATTTTTTTTATTAATTTAAGAATATTTTCCGGGCCGGGTCAGATCCGGCCCACACCTCTCGGGCGCTCGGCCCGACCATACGGGTCAGAACCGGCCTAAAACGACACCGTTTTGCATTTTTAAGTGTTTTTCTATCTATTTTTTTAACATTTTTTTAACATTTTTTAATTATTATCCGAAAATCCTAGATCGGACGGTGTACATTATGCCATGTGGCCGCCTTCAGTGTGTCCGATCTTGGACAAGATCGGACGATTCTCAGAGTGCCACTTGGCAAAATATCGTCCGTTAGATCAAAATATTTTTATTATTTTCGAAAATCATTTATTAATTCTGAAAATCTTTTTTTTTATTTTCCAAAAATCCTAGATCGCGACACGTGGCGAAGCCACGGACGTCCGATCTGGATTTTGTTTTTTATCACCGCGGCCCTCACCCGGCTGACGTGGCTGCCGACGTGGCACGCCACGTCAGCCGTTTGACCGTTGACCGGTCGAAGGCCGCCGGAGAAGATGACCGACGCCGGCGCTAAGTCGTCGGCGCCTCATCGGAGGGCCATAACTTGGTCCTCCGACGTCTAAAAAACTTGAAATCAACGGCATTGAACTCCTTTCGTCGAGCTCTACAACATATCCAAAGAACAACGCAGCAGAATCACATGAACGAAAACTCAACTTTTGGATTTTCCGGCGAAAATTTCTAACTCCGGTGGGAACTATTTTGTTATGGTAAACCATTCTACTTGCGATTTATAGGTACGACGGACATCTATGAAGATTCAGGAGCCTTACCTGAGGTCCACAAGATCCGAGTGGCTGGCGGCCGGCGATCCCTAGCTCCAAACTCCGGCGAGGTCAACGAATAGGTTCGGTCCGACCATTTTGGCCGATTCCATGCGAGAAAAAGGTAAAGCCAGGCTTAGTGAACATTCTTAATGCGATTTTGAGCATGAAAACAGGAAATAGAGGTGACCACAGTTTGCAACTCGGATCAACCGAATATGTTCACTTTTGGAATTTCATCGAGCATGTGGCGCGCATCCTCAGAAAGTTGCTAAAATGATTTCGTCGAAGCTCGACGAGGGATACCTAGCCAAAATGGCTATTGAGTAATTCTATATGCACCGTTAAGAGGATCAGGTACTATTGGTTTTGGTCCGACTCGATCGAAATCGAGCCGGACGGACGAGCCATGTTCAACGGCACAAAAACAGAGTAAAAGCAGGGGGGATACTGACCTTGAGTTCGCCGGGGACTGTGACGGCGGGGCTTCGGTGTGGCAGCGATTCGATCGAGTCCCCCATCTCCTCCTCTCTCGATTTCACTCCCTTTTCCATCTCTCTCGCTCGCGGATTCCCCCTTCCTTCTCTCTCGGCCAGACTCCCCCTCTCGGCCAGACTCTCTTCTTTTTTTTTCTTCTTTTTTTCTATGGCCGAACGCCTTTTTGGTCGTCCCAACTCCACCCAACGTCCACCATCCATCGCCACTCCACTCACAACCTCCTTTTCCTTAAAAAATAACACGGCGGGCCTCCCCCCACCTTCCCCTGCTCTCGGGCGTGCACGGCGCGGTGGGTCTGCAACATTTGTTGCAGACCCGGTCGGACCGGGTCGGGTCTGACCCGATCGGCCCGGTTCGACCAATTCTCTCCAATTGGGCCCCAAATTGACCTATTTTAAGGGAATTGATGGCAAAATCGGACTCCTTGACATATTTTCTATCAAATATGGGTATTTTCACGAATCAATTGATTGAAATGTAGTGAAAACTCCAAATTATCCCTAGGATCCGAAAATTAATTTCGCTTAATCGAAGGTCCAAATGATCGAATTAGCCCAAATTTAGGCCACTAATGGATTCCGCATGATGAAAACTATAGGGCAGATGTGTTTAATTTTAATGGGTATGCCCGTATGAAACTTAATTTCAAATATTGTGAAACCGGGGACCAAATTGAAAGAAATTTATGCAATTAAGCCCTTTTGGTTAAAATTGATCAAATTAGAGGGCAAATTGACCTAATTGCACTTCAAGACTTTAGAATCCAATGTCATAGCTTATAAAAAGTGAGAATTGAAAATTTAAAGACTCGAAAAGGATTTTTTAGGCTCGGTTCGGGTTTATGTTTGTGAAGGAACATAGTGACCCGAGCCGAATTTTTAAGATTTGAAGTGACGCACTTGAAGAGGAAATTAAAACAAAATTATTGAATATTTTTGTGTATTTTTCTGACCACGAATGGTATTTTTCTGATTTTTTGGGTATTTTTAATAATTAAAAAAAATTGATAAATTATTAAAAATTATGAAAAAAAAAATTTGTTCAAAATTGACTCTTGAGGCTATGCCAAGGCCTCCAAAGTTGATTTTGCAATTTATGAGTTTTTGGCTATTTTTAATTAATTTTAAAGAATAAAAATCATAATAATAGATGGTCAAAAATCAGGTGTCAACAGCTGCCCCTCTTTGAGAGGAATCTCGTTAGAGGTTTTTCTCAAAGATAAGATGGCACCTGATTCCTAACCGACTCAACAGGGAAAATGAAAGAAGAAATGCTATGACATCGGATCCTTAAGGCTCTTGATAAAAGCTCAAATTAATCTCCGGTTTACTCTAACAATTTGAACACGAGCCGGAGTGAGAGAGGCTTACCTGAAGCTCACCTGTCGGATGCTGCCGGTTGCGATAACTTTCAAGTAGATACCTAGGACTCGTCATTGAGAATATCCTAGGGAGATTAAGCTCTGACCTGTATGGTAGGTCATACCATTATTGGATTCCTAACTGGCAGGAACCTAAGGAAGGCGCATCCCACGCTTGAGGATTCGCCAGAGATTTTAATCCGTATGGTGGATCGGACCTTTGTGTTGATCCTCAAGGCGGTGTCTACCTCGTGTTGACCCTTATGGCGGTTTCTACCATGAGTTGATCCTTCAGGCGGTTTCTACCTTGAGTTGACCCTTGAGGCGGTATCTACCATTCATTTGACCCTTCAGGCGGTATCTACCATTCGTTTGACCCTTCAGGCGGTATCTACCTTGGTTTGACCCTTCAGGCGGTTTCTACCTTGAATTGACCCTTCAGGCGGTATCTACCATACATTGACCCTTCAGGCGGTTTCTACCATGTGTTGACTCTTCAGGCGGTATCTACCATCAAGTTGACCATTTAGGCGGTTTCTACCTTGTGTTGACCCTTCAGGCGGTATCTACCTTTTGTTTGACCCTTCAGGCGGTATCTACCTTGTGTTGACCCTTCAAGCGGTATCTACCTTGAGTTGACCCTTCAGGCGGTATCTACCATGATTTGACCCTTCAGGCGGTTTCTACCTTTCGTTTGACCCTTCAGGCGGTATCTACCTTCAAGTTTCAGGCGGTATCTACCTTGGTTTTGCTTTGAAAAGGGGTCTCATGACGAGGGTTCTCCACGTCCGATGAGACTGCTTGATTTTTGAAAATGGGTCTCATGACGAGGGTTCTCCACATCCGATGAGACTGCCTGATTTTTGAAAAGGGGTCTCATGATGAGGGTTCTCCACGTCCAAAAAACTGCCTGATTTTTTAAAAGGGGTCCCGAGACGAGGGTTCTCCACGTCTGATAGGGTCGCTTGATTTTGAAAAAGGGTCCCGGGACGAGGGTTTCCCACGTCTGCTGGGTTTGCTTGATTTTTTGAAAATGGGTCCTCGGTCGAGGGTTCTCCACGTCATGCTAGGACTGTTTGATATTTTTGAAAAGGGATCCTAGGACGAGGGTTCTCCATGTCATGCTAGGACTGTTTGATATTTTTGAAAAGGGATCCTAGGACGAGGGTTCTCTACGTCAAGCTAGGACTGCTTGATTTTTGAAAAGGGGTCCTAGGACGAGGGTTCTCCACGTCATGCTAGGACTGTTTGATATTTTTGAAAAATGGGTCCTAGGACGAGGGTTCTCCACGTCTGATAGGACTTTTTCTTTTAAAAGGGTTTTTCTTCCCCCCTCTTTTTTTTAGAGATCCCGAAGTTCGTCGAGAATTTAGTTTTGACGCAGTAAAAGATTTCATTTTGGTGAAAATTTCACTGGTACGCTGATGATGCGGGAGGTGACTTTCTGGGAGCTGGGTTCTCCAGGTATCCTTCAGAAAAATAGATTTGTAAGTTCTTCTCTTCAGAGCAAGGCCTTCTTCTGGGAGATTGGTGTCTCCAACGGATCCTGCAGAAGTTCGAGCTTGAAAATTTTTTCTTCACCAAGAAAACGTTAGCAATCTTTGGGAAGACGACGGTTGTCCATCTGACAAAACCGTATGATTTAAGTTTTAATCATGAAATGTGCATTTTGATGCTGGAGGTTATCCAAAGAATTCTTGCAACATGCAAATGTGATCACAAATCCCTTGCACGAAAAATCTGGATCCAACAATTTGAAGATTCCAAAAAAAGTTTGCTCAAAACATCAATTGGAATATTTCTCGACAAGGAGGCCATCTCACCTGTTTTGAGGTAATGATTTTTATAGGGGATGCACTCAATTCCCTACTGTCCTGTGCCTAGGTTTTAGGCTCATTCGCAGCGCATACATTTTGATCGGTCGGGAGGTCTTCCACGGGACCGTAATGTTGGGCTTGGATATTGGTTTTCAAGGGGGACCCGCTTTGGAGTCGAAGCCATTGAATGAAAGTCTTCACCATCTGCTCCGGGTTTGCAAGTCGAGAAACCTGCAAAATGAGAAAGAAATAGTCTTGCTCGTACCTCTTCGAGCTAAGCTATATGTTAACCCAAGTTTCTTAGTCAGAGAAGACTATTTCAGGGTCTTAACATTAGTAGGATTGGGGGACCGAAAAAGGCTTGTTTTTGGCCCAGAAATTACGAAGGGTTTGACGTTGGTGATCATTGCAAATTTACCACCTGCCCTTTCCTCTCTGCACCTTCAGTTTTTGAGGTGTGCAACCGCTCTTGAGGTGTGCACAAATTCTTTAGCGGGTGTCTCTTGTTGCGTTCAGAGAGCGACTCTCTCTATGTCTTTGTTCTGCGCTTGGCACCATTTGGGGAGCAGCCCTTTTGGATTTGGCTCCTTCAGGGATTTCCTCTTTTCCCATCCGGCTTCATTGTGGATCAATCAAACAACTTACACGAGCATCGACCTTGCTTTTACCAAGCACTTTGCTTTTTCTTAATGCCGTGGATTTTTCTCATTCATTTTTGAAATCCCACTTTTTCTCATCTTCATGGGATCATGTTAGACATATAGTCTAAACATGCTTTAAATATCAATCCGGGAATTCTCTTTGTAATCCCTGAGTCTTGAACTCTTCCATTTTTGAAGTGGTGCGGCATCCGTCTTGGAATGATCACCAATGGGTTCATGAAACGAATTTGCAGGCTCAAGTTGGTTGTGCAAAGGATTCAGTGTGTGGGATAAAGAATGAATACTTCTCGTCATCCTATGGCACTTGGATTACCATATAAACAACACACAAAGATTAATGTTAGTCCGAGCAAGAAAATTTCTAACCATTTTCTCCTGACGCTGCTGGACTTACTTCCTTTTTGCCCCGGTGTGGGGTGGTTCTTGACTGGGTTAAGAACGAAAACCGCCATTCAAAGGGGTTATCAATGGTCACCTGTAGTATTTAGGATATGAAACGAATGCCTCCGTCGTCCCAATCCAAGTAATTGCTGCGAATAATCCCTACTTTCGTAGGTTCAGATTTTGCTATCTGATCCGCTCCACTCCTTTCTCAAGTGTGTATATGACGTGTTTGGATTTAGGCTTTGCCTCTCGTCTTTTGAGGAAACGTCCTTTTGAAAGTTTTGAACAACTTTTGATTGGAAAAATCTCTTTCGTTCTCTCCAAAAAATTTATCCGTCAAGGGGATTTTATGATGCACCATGCATGTTCTTATTCATGTTCAGACAACCTCCTGTTTCAAAACATGAATGCCAATGAAGTTAGAATTCTATGTCTTTTCTAGACATCAAATTCTGAAAGCTTTTCTTTTCTTCTCTATTTTTTATTCAACATCTTCAATGGGTTGAGGAAAGGGATACTTACCTGTCCACCGTGGCTGTAGATCCCTGAAAATGTAAAAGAAACATGTCATTGTATGTTCAAGAATTTTTCGAAAACTTGGAACGATACATCTTACCCTTGGTCATGTATTCCAACGGGTAATACATGGGATGTGAAACATGTTTTGCTTTGATGGCGAGCCCCTGTCAAAGACGAGAATTAGGTGTCAGTTTGCGTTCTAAAATTCAAGACAAATTGGAACGATACAGCCTTGTTCTTGCTTTGTGTTTCCATTTGAACACAAACGCGCGGCTTGCAGAATCTAGCCCTCTATCTTGTGGCCTTGATCCCTCCGTTTGGTTGGCGATGAATCATTCTCAAGGATTTGCCCCAGAGGAGATCCATTTGTGTTTTTGGACGCATTCCAGCGCCACTCTTCAGAGTTCCTTTTATTCAAGGAAAAAGGAAATTGTTATCGGAATTGTTATTGGAATGCATGTCAAAGCATGAAGTGTGGAAGCGATACTTTTTACCCTCCACTCGATCTTATAATAAAAGACCATTTCTTGGAGTGCTGACTCCCAAGGTCAATAATTTTATTCGCCTCCTCGTTGGTGAGTTCTTTTCTTTTGAGGCTTTCGGTGCCAACGACTTCCTGTTAAATGAGTAAAAACTCATGTTAGGCATGTGGTCTTTGAAGACCAAATTGGAACGATACAAGGTTACCGTTCACCCATATTCGTATCTTGGGGTTTGATTCTGATGCGGACGACTCTGTTATTGCGTCCATTGACTTTGCCAGAGGAGAAACGTCATTCTTTTGTCCGGTGCACAAATGATTCACTTGCCCCAGTTGGGTGTGATTTGTCGTAGCTAGGTGACGCTTGCCCCAGCTAACTTTATTTTGCATTTTACTGCAATCCTCATCCTCTTTGGGGATGTCTTCTCTCCTGGGATCCATGGTGGCGTCTTACTGACGTATTCATCTCTTTCGTCGATAATTGACGCGCCACATTTGATGGGGGTCATTTCAATATCGTATACTAATGTGGACGATGAATGTTGCTTCATCTCGTCTGCATTCGTGGGTGGATGTTGTTCGTGAGATGATCAGGTCAACAACTGTTTTGCCTCAATTGGGCGGTGTTCGTCTTGGCAACATGCCTTAGCACTTTCCGTGTTTGTTGGCAATTTTCAATTCAATTTTGACAACGTCCATGCACCTGCACATGAAGAAACATGTGTAGGTCCTTATTTGACTTCATTTTAAATTTTAGGAAAGAGATACTCCCTTTGGGGTTTTATCCTTCCAACATTTGAAGGGACGGTGTTCTTCAAGTATTTTGCCCTGGTAAGGCTTGTCTTGATGTTTGTTATCTCTAGATTTAATAACCCTGGTCCGATGCGCTTTCATGGGAGATCATGAGAGTTTGCCCCCGGCTTGGCTTTTTCAAAGAAAATGGGAGAACTCACTCCCATGGGTTTTGCCGATTCTGATCTTCTATCTCAATTGTCAGAATCTTCAGTTATTTTTATCCGTCTCTAGGTGGCTTGACGGCCTTGGGATTTGTCGTGTGGCGGTTTTGTGATTCTCTCGATCATCGTCGCCATTTGAAGTATTTGATGTTTCTCTTTTTCGGGTAGCGGAGCGATTTGTCCCCAGCCACTGGATGTTTTGTCTGGGGCTGGCTGATTTAGTCGTAGGCAATTTGATCCTGCCGCATTGACGTATTCAGGCTATTTGACATCCGCAAGAATGGGTTTACTCGTGATTGAGTACTTCAACAACTTCGGGCATCCAAGACGATGGAAATTCTTCAGTGGTCCCATTCATTTTTGTCATCACCTGCAAGAATGGAAAACCATATCAACTCGTGAACCGGTCAATCCGATTTGGAACGGATATACCCTTCTCGACTTCAAGAGAGTCGATCCAAATTAGGTTGCCTCAGCTTCACGTTGTCTACTTAAGGCTCATCACAATAAATCCATCTTGTTTTTGCAAACCCAATGGGTGATGCCCGATGAAGGTGCACTCCTTTCCATCTTGTAGGGAAGGCAAGCTCCCCTTTGTTGGTCTTTAACCATCTTATCCTGAGAGGAAGAGATATGAAATATTATGCCCTTATCTGATTGAAAATCAATTAGGAATGACACGTCCTTATCCTTGATTCGGTTGCCCCGGTCAAGAGGCATTTTCCCTCGTCAGTTGACTCTCCAGGGTGGTCCAGCGCTTTTCCATACCATCCTGGTTCGTTTCAACTCGCGACTGATTCTTCACACAAGTTTTTGGATTTTGATTCATAAGCGGCGCTGAATGACCTTTTGGTTTCGAGGTGTACCAATCATTCACATACATACGCATGAGACCAGTGAGGTTTGACTCTAAGAATCAAGATAGGGTTTGGAACCTAGGCCAAGGCTCCCACCTCGAGTTCTAGAAAGGGTAGATTCCATTGCACAACTATCGTTGCATTGGGACCCAATCCATAGTTCGAAATGAGCAGAATTAAAAATGGATTACCCCGTGTTTTTCCTCACGGAGATTCCATTTTCAATTCCTTCTATTGTTTTCCTATAGAGGGCGCCCGGGGTTTTAGGCGCGACAGTGTGTGTTCATGTGTCGTGAGTATCACAATGCAAATCATGCACAACAGTTTATCAATCAGCGCTTCAAATCATCCACAAAACATACATTCCTACGCCAACCTGCATAAGACAATGTTAATCACGGACTACACCCCTTATTTCTCCAATCTGCAAAAACATATAGCACCTATCATGAGCGGACTTACCTCACCTTCAAGAGCGCCTACAGGGTTAGAAAAATCACTCAGCGTTTTAATTACGGCCTAAGTCCACTTGGGGTCTAGAACCATAGGTTCTAGAACAAATTCCCCAGCGGAGTCGCCAGCTGTCGCGACCCGTCCGATAGCGGACGCGGCTAATGGATTACCGATCGCGGGCCTTTCCCCAGCACCGGAGTGCGGATCGCGGGCTTTAGATCGGCGCGGGCCCTCCCAGCCCCATACCAAATCGCGGCGGGAGTTTTCTTTGAGAGGATTCGACGATAAGAGTCGATCGCTTTCGACCTTCAGTGTGGTCGTGGGGGCATGTGCAAATTGTGCATGCATTTGGAGTCGCCACCGGTCTTTCTTGGAGGGTAGAACGGAAACCTTACTGACCGATTGGGAGAGATCGATCAGTTCTGCGGAACCAGAGATTTTGGGTTCGGGGACTTGGTTACGTCGGTGCCATTACCAACGCCCTTTCGGTACCTAACGCGAGTGATTTTCCTAATTAAGATTTCATGCAGGCGCAATTTTGGGTGAGATAGGTTTGATTCAGGGTTTCATGCAGATTGGAAGTGTGACATTCTGAAATCCAGCCCTTTTCGAAGTAAGATTTCATGCGTTTCAGTTAAATCTCGCTCAGAGTTGGCCACTCTTGAGAAGACTAACCGATGGGGAAAGGCTAAGTAGAATTTAAGTACGTGGACCGAAGAACTCGACTATGGATTGGTGCCTTGACCATAAGGATTGCCGAGGGGATATCTTGAGCCATGATAGGCCGGTCTAAGATTGGTCTTGGAATAGTTTGCCAGTGTTATACAATTGGATCATGGGTGATTCCGTTTGACCATCGTATAATTTGCGAATCAACCTAAACCAATTCCTGACGATCGCGTCCTTTGGAACTAGCGATTGACCCTCGCAATTACATGACAACCAAGGTCGCCATGACTCGAATAACTCTTAAACGTGACATTAGTCACGGGTCGATACGCGTAACTCCTGAAAGCCGCCCGTTAGTTTGAGATACTTTGGAGTCGCCATTGACGGATTTTAGCCACGAATTGGACTTCGGAATTGGACGTCGGATATTCGAGAATTCCAACGGTGATAGAATGGAAGTCGCCTCACCAAGAACCATTAAGGTTGTGGTTCGTCCCATGTCGATCAGAAAAGTGAAATTCGGACCGACGATTGGAAATAACCCTTTTACCCCTTGATTGGTACACTTCTCTTTGGAAATAGCAAGGGCAAAATGGACATTTGCCACCCCTAGCTTCAGCCGAAAATTGAAGAGCAATGAGGTCAATTGGCTCTTGAATTATTGAGTTTGGATTGGACTAAGTGATTTGACAATTTTCCCTTAAACCACCCCCACCAACTTGTCATTCAAGAGCACTATTCAATGTCATACAACTACCCCACCCAAATCTCTTCCTCTCTTGATTTCAAATGGGGTTAAACATCTCTCTCTTCCTCTCTTCTCCCTCATTCTCATGCCCAATCACCAGATCACCCCTTCCATTTGTGGGTTTTCCTCTCAAACTCTCTCTCTCTCGCTCGTTGGCCGCCGGACCAGCTTCTAGGTCGTCCGTTGTTTGCCCCATATCTCCTTCATCCCTTGTTATATTTCGACGATCTTGAATTCAAGTTGGCCAACTAATTGATTGAAAGACATATAGTTATATGTGGTCACATATTAACCAATGAGGGTTAAAGCATGACCCGGGAGCCGTTTCTACGGGGGGTCCGGCCAAATGAAAGTGTGACCTGGGAGCCGTTATTACGGGGGGTCCGGCCAAATGAAAGTACGACCTGGGAGCCGTTTCTACGGGGGGTCTGGCAAAGTGAAAGTATGACCTGGGAGCCGTTATTGCGGGGGGTCCTGCCTTGTACAACATGATAGCCCAATGCGTTATTACGCGGGCCTTGATTTATTGAAATGAGATATATGATATGAAATACTCTATACAATTATTGATTGTGAAGCGCCTAGAGTACGAAGCTCGATCTTACCCTACTGAATCGTGGTTTGAATTGTGAATATCTGATTTGTGATTGAAATGAGTTATTTCCTTTTCTTGCTTAGCATAGCGTCCCATTTGATGGATAGAAACGCATGGTAAGACTCGACCTGAAGGATGGCCTCGATGGATAAATTAGCATGATAGGAATTGATCTGAAGGATGGCCTTGATGATTAGGATAACGAGATAGGAGATGATTTGACAATTGACCTCGAATGTGGGAACTACATGTCTAGGATTCATCTGGAGGTACTATTGGCCTAGTCTAGGTTTAGGAGTTTACTTGCTGAGATTTATTCTCACCCCGTCGTGGGATAACATTTTCAGGTCCTAATGGGTGAAGCTCCATGGATGCTATCAAAGAAGTCTTTTGAAGCAGTTAGACTTGTAATCTTGTACTCCCATATGTAGTTGGTGAGTTTGAAACAAGACTGCCTTCGGTTTATGGATGACTGTTGTAGCTTTTGAAATTTGGACGATGTTTTATAAAGATAATGGTTGTATTGAGGAAATCTCTTTTGTCCTTCCTGAGTCATCGTGTTATTTATATTGTACGGAGATTTGTTCTCGCTTCCGCATGTGCACGTCACTTCTCGCTAAAATGTGAAGCCGCTGGTTCTTGGGAAGTATTTAAAATTAGCCGGCCTTGGAGGGATGCGCGCGCTCGCAAGGACACGGGTCGTGACATCCCCGTTTTAGTGGTATCAGAGCGAGGTCAGCTCAATCCGATATGATTGAGGTTTGGAGTGATAAGGAGTGATGACTTGGGGACAATTAGATTGTGAGACCTTTAGGATTAAGCATTGATCACTGAATTTTGAGGATTTTAGGCTTGAACTTGTGTACATTTTAATGGTTCTAGAATTGATTTTGATCGATATTTTGGGTGGTGATATTATTGAGGTTACAAGGAAGCAATTAGAAATTGAGGAGCCATGAGCATGGATTTGAGGTTGTGGATGTGCTTGAGGTTAGTAGAGTGTTGCTCATGAGTAGTGGGTCGATTGGATTATATGATCGTGATTGTGATCTTGAGGTATATGGTTAAACCTAGGAAATAGATTTGTGAGACGGTCATTTGTGGAATTAGAAGTCTTCTATAGATAAGAATCGATCTGGAAACGACTACGATGTGACGAGCAATGAGGACGATCATGCACTGCATGTGTTTATGGTGTCAAAATAATAGTTGAGGAATGTGCATGCATGAACATATCATTATCGGACTTGATAAACTATCGCTTGGTATGGGACAAGCTGATGGGATACCTATAAACCGTAATGAAGCATGTTATGGGACGTGTGGAACGAGACTCTCCTCGTAGGTGTATGACTTGGGACAACCTGCAAAGGCCAGGTCTGATGAGGGCGGGGAGTGTACGCCGGGACATAGAAGTTCGGACAAGGAGCGGCTCCTGAGAGGCTTCTAAGACAAAAAGGGAGGCAGGAATGACCTAAACCATACATTGAAAGGGATGGGTCTATGTATCGGGCTAAGTCTGATCCTTTTATCAAAAAATTTATTGCATTAAAGCTGATCCTTAAGATGAAATTTCAAACATTGCGTGGCATTTGATATGGTGTATGTGAATGACATTATTGGTGTGCATTGCCGTAGGCGATTAGAGGTCCTAGAGCTTCGTACTTGGCACTAAGCGTTGTTTACGGAGTGTTTGGTTGGATAGCTGATTATGGCTGTGCTAACGGGCAAATGCATCTAGGCTTGAGGTATGGATGAGAAATTCTTGATTGGTGCCTTTGAATGCTTGATCTATGATTGGCCTACTTGGCATCAAGTGTATTTTGGCTAAGGATTATTTGAGAACTGAATATCATGTTGTAATTTCGCTAAGTCGCAGGTGCGGCAGGACTTAAGGTACGAGGAATTATCTCACAGAATTGATGCCATGAGTGCTTGCTTGATGTTTGCCTAGTTGAGACTTGTTTGATGATTGACTCCTAACTAAGTGTTGCTTGTAATTGCTTGGTAAATAGTAGCTGTCTTATGGTTACCATTGTGGTGAGCAGTTTAGGACTGCTAGACGTAAGTAGATGGCTTAGGTCCTTGAATCCTTTGGTGGAACTGTAGTGGCTCTTGTGATGTTGGAGCCTAGTAGGAATGAGCAATCGAGATAAAGGTGTCAGAGGAGTGCCTAACTCCAGACCACAAGTTGTGGGAGATTTGAGAGTTGATAAAGTCGAGAGAGCCTTAAGAAGAGACTGGAAATTTGATGAGGCTATTGCTGTTGTGATTATTAGAACTAATGGTGGTAATCGGAAGGAGGATCTTGGGGATGGGTATAGCAGTTGACAAAGGGACTAGCTTGTGGGATAGTTTGTAAAGTCAAGGTTGACTGAGTTGGTAGAGAATGTAGTCGTGAGACTGATCCTACCTGGATTGAGGATTTGTAAGAAGGCCTTAGAAGCCTTAGGGTGCACTGAGGAGAAAATGACCCTAGTGATTAACATTCTCCTTGAAGATATAGCACTTAACCGGATTGTCTTCGTTTAGTTGATCAATGAGGAATACATTACTGAGATTGCTAAGGAGCAAGAGTTAGTGGAGCCCCTGAAGTTTGTGAGAATCAGAGAAAGATCTACCATTATGGGGTAGAGTTCTCAAGACTGCCCAAGCATGCATCAAAGATGGTTAGGAACCCATTGGGTAAGGACAAGGAGGTTCAAGAATGGATTGAGGTTCGAAGCATCATGGCGAATTGATATTCTTAGATCTGAAGCGTTGTGATGAACCTCGTTTTGAAGGGCTAAATGACTGGGGAAACCATGAGTAAAGAGGATTTCCGCTTATAGAACATAGAATGTACCTGTAAGGAATAGTTGATACCAGAGCGTAAGGCCTAGAAAGGAAATTGGTGATTTGTCTCTTTTGTCATGGGAACTGTTAAGGAAAATCGGCACGCTAGTCTACCCGAGTCCAATGATCTTATGAGGTTGTTTGAGATTGAACCGAACCATCGAGAATGGAGTTCTAAGTGGTTGACCCCTAAAGGATAGGGCGATGTTCTAAAGGACGATTAGACCATGGGATAGTCATTGATGAGAAAGAGAGTGAATGGACATGATAGTCTTGGATACTTGTGATTTTAATGGATATATGAGTAAGCGAAAAGAGGTGCTTAGGTTATGATCGCAAGGTGAACTGAATTAATCGATTTGAATACCCAAGGTGTGGATTTGTGGAGACCAAAGAGAAACCTCGACCCCTTAGAACCTTGGCGTTGAGGTGATAGAGTTATTAGAAGAAGAATGTCAAACATGGTGACATTTGAGTCTTAGAGTAAAGGTATCACTATGGGCGCAGGCTCCAAATTGGCGTCCTCTAGAACGAGGAGGACAAGATAGATTCGAGACAAGAAAATACCGCTGAAGTGTATAGTCTCCCTCATAGGGTAAGAGACCCTAATACTGAAAGAAGAGGAATTCTACTTGCCTTGATGTTAAGAGTGAACGTCACTAGGTAGTGTCTCAGGGATTATAGGCTTTAATTTTGTTGCATTTTGATGGTTTTAGAATTTTCCTTAATTGATGACCTTTATGGCTATCTGGAACGATAATCTAAGAGATCAACAGTGGATTAGACAAAACGTTGAAATGGAAACGACCGACTGATAAGCTTCATTTGCAAAACTGAGTTATAAAAAGACGGCAGGTATGAATGGATTTAGGCTTGAATTGCGTTATGCCTCGATGGTTTAGTCATCGATTGCTACTGACGACCTTAGGTGGTGTGAGACGGGAAGCAAGGAAGTGGAAAAGGGATACTTGGATTAAAGGCCTGTTGTAATCAGGTGCATATGGGTTCGACTTGAATGGCGACTAGACTTGAGATTATAGATTAATATTAGGCAGTTGATTTTTGAGATGTGATAGTCGCTTGTGGAATTAGAAATTTCGATTGAAAGGAATTGATCGGAATCAAGGAATCATGAAGAGCACGAACGGCCTTTGGAAGGTATTCCATGGATCCTAGTAGAACGCTCGCTGAATGGGGAATGTAAGAGCGCAAGATTTGGATTTATTAAGGCGAAGTTCTTGGTCATAAGGTTTCTGAGAAATAGAATTCCTTTGGAACCCTTAAGGATTAGTATAAGTAATGGATTGTCGAGAAACAGTATGGATTACTGGAGTTTGGAGTTACTGGAATTGATGGTTTGCTATAGGTGAATCGTGGCAAGAGTCATCCTATTAATGAAATTGACTAAGGACGAGATGTGGCGCGAATGGTTGAACGAACATGAAAGGAGTTTTCGAGGGCTTAAGCCTAGTTGGTGACCGCGCAGATATTGGTGCTTCCATGGGGAGTTGAAATGTTGTGAGTGTTATAGTGACGTATCATGAAAGGATTAAGATTCATTGTAATATGACTTGGAAGGGCTGCTGCCAATGCGTCGCGATAGTAAGACCTAAGGAGATAGATGCCCCAACTGGTAATTTAGGACTGACAGCTATTGCCCTTACGCTGGGAATTTAGAAATGTCACTTATGTGGCGAGAAAGATTGCAGATGGATGAGGATCATCGAAACTCGGAGTACCTATTGTTCTGAAAAAGAATTGAACGTGTGAAGCAACGTAGGCAGGCGAAGTTGCTTAAGGAATGAGAGTACGATGTCCTACCCCCCTTCGAGAAAGAGTAAGGATAGCGGAGGCATACAATTTAGAATCGAGCACCACGAGATTGGTGGATGAAGGACATGCTTCGCTCAAGGAATAAGAGATTCAGCTTCTAAATTAGAAGTTTACTGAAGGGCTAGTCAGACGGCTATTTTAAGAGTCAAGCCTAGGAGTCAGAAAGAGATGATCTAGATGCTTGAGATTACGTTGCCGGCGTGCACCACAAACATTGAAAGGAATAGTATCGAGTGGCAACGCCTTGTGGAAATGTTCGCAATGACAAATGCTGCTAGACAGATTTGATGATAGGTTGGCGACCGGTGATAACTTAATCAAAGATACTTGAGCAAGGACTTATGGCGAATAGTCGATCACGATTTGAAATGATTTCATTAAGGACTAATTAGAGGGGCATCGGAACGTATTAAGCCTTTTGGATAGCATGGGTGCGCCCTTAGTTTATCTCGTGGGTCCTGATTGAACTTATGTTTAGATAGTCGCGTAATGCCTTGAAGCGTGTTGACGCGGGGATTTTTACCCATCTTCGTGCGTTGATACGCGAATTGTTAACCTGAAGCGTTGAGACGTGGGTTCAGAACTGTATACGGATCTGGGGCATGCTACGCGGGTCTTTGCTGAGTCTGATGAACCGAGAGCCTTAGCATTGATAACAGAAATTACATGATCAAGGCTATATAGATCCTTAAGGACTTCAGGTGGGAGATCATGTCTTCCTTAAAAGTATCACTTATGGGAGACTTGTCCGATTTGGAAAGTTGAGTCCGTGGTGTGTAGACCTATTTGGGAATTTTGGCATTTAAAAGGGGACCGTCGAGGAAGATGAAGTAGTGATGAGGTGTCAACACCCAGTTGTTGGGTATGATGGGAATTATGGTAAATTTCGAGGACGAAATTTTTATAAGGAGGGAAGAGTTGTGACATTCTGAAATCTAGCCCTTTTCGAAGTAAGATTTCATGCGTTTCAGTTAAATCTCGCTCAGAGTTAGCCACTCTTGAGAAAACTAACCGATGGGGAAAGGCTAAGTAGAATTTAAGTACGTGGACCGAAGAACTCGACTATGGATTGGTGCCTTGACCATAAGGATTGCCGAGGGGATATTTTGAGCCATGATAGGCCGGTCTAAGATTGGTCTTGGAATAGTTTGCCAGTGTTATACAATTGGATCACAGGTGATTCCGTTTGACCATCGTATAATTTGCGAATCAACCTAAACCAATTCCTGACGATCGCGTCCTTTGGAACTAGCGATTGACCCTCGCAATTACATGACAACCAAGGTCGCCATGACTCGAATAACTCTTAAACGTGACATTAGTCACGGGTCGATACGCGTAACTCCTGAAAGCCGCCCGTTAGTTTGAGATACTCTAGAGTCGCCATTGACGGATTTTAGCCACGAATTGGACTTCGGAATTGGACGTCGGATATTCGAGAATTCCAACGGTGATAGATTGGAAGTCGCCTCACCAAGAACCATTAAGGTTGTGGTTCGTCCCATGTCGATCAAAAAAGTGAAATTCGGACCGACGATTGGAAATGACCCTTTTACCCCTTGATTGGTACACTTCTCTTTGGAAATAGCAAGGGCAAAATGGACATTTGCCACCCCTAGCTTCAGCCGAAAATTGAAGAGAAATGAGGTCAATTGGCTCTTGAATTATTGAGTTTGGATTGGACTAAGTGATTTGACAATTTTCCCTTAAACTACCCCCACCAACTTGTCATTCAAGAGCACTATTCAATGTCATACAACTACCCCACCCAAAGCTCTTCCTCTCTTGATTTCAAATGGGGTTAAACATCTCTCTCTTCCTCTCTTCTCCCTCATTCTCACGCCCAATCACCAGATCACCCCTTCCATTTGTGGGTTTTCCTCTCAAACTCTCTCTCTCTCGCTCGTTGGCCGCCGGACCAGCTTTTGGGTCGTCCGTTGTTTGCCCCATATCTCCTTCATCCCTTGTTAGATTTCGACGAGCCATATACCGTTGGAAAGCTTATCGTCTTGCCGTTCCAATGAAATCTTGTTGGCTCAAATACATCAAGCCAATCGTCCCGTGGAACCGTTTTAAGGAGGAAAGGTCGCTGCCCAGAATCTGTCAGACCCGAGTTGCATAATCCGACTTTGGGAGCTTGTTTGGGGCAAATCCTTGGGTAAGATACTTCCTAAACCTTGCTAAGATGTTGAGCAACATGTCCTTAAGATTAATTTTGGGTTTTAATGAATTTAAAGGACCGATTTCTCGATGTTCTTGACCGATGGAAACCGGACCAGTTCTGCCCAACCGGAACCATGTGGAGACCAGGGCTGTTCTTGGGGGTTCTCTTCTTTATCTTGAGGTGAGTGACTCTTGGAGCTTAGATAGACATGTTAGGATGATTAGAGATGCTCTTAAGATTAAGATTGGCGATTGATTTTTGAGTATCGTTGCTAGAACCGAACGCCGTTCATTTGAAGCCGCCGGTATTCAATTCTGGTCGTGGCACTCTTTGGGGTTCTTGGCGGCTTTTCTTGCTCAAATCCTTGGTAAGTTGCTCCCTAAAATTAGCTTAGGGCTTTAGGTTACTAATGGACATGTTTAGAGGTGTATTTGATGAATTTTAAGGGTTGATATGAGGCGAGACATGCCTAAATCCGAATCTGGTTTCGTTGTGGCTGATTGTCCCTTAGGTATTCTTGAGTCAAGGTTGTGTTACAGTGATTAATATCGTGTGTTTAAAGTTGGCCATGGGTGGTTAGAGGACATTGAGCATGATCTTGTATCATTTTAGCTTAATTTGACCAAACCTAGAGGCCCTTAAGCTTGAGCAAGAGTTTGAATGGTCTTGTGGATTTGGTGACATGAGTTGTCCTAGAACGGTCATGGAACCAAAAGCTTATGCTAGTGATGCGCTTGAATTGTACCAAATGACCGCAATGAGGAGCAAATGATTAATTGAAATGGCATGCTATATCCTCGTCCTTTTATGTGCTCGACCTTGAATGTCCTAGAAAGATGAATAGATAGATTGATTGCTTGCGATTGTCATGTTTGGCCGTGACTTGCTAATTGTGGATTGAGCACTTGGAATTGATTGGCTAAGTACCCCATAATTGGTCACGAGGAGTTAAAGCGAATTGAGTGGCTAATTTGATTAATTGTTTTGGTGTGATCAATCTTATGATGTGGAAAAATGAATTATTGATGAGTTTGGAGCATAGTGGTTGAACCGTGAGACGACCCTTGTATTTGTACAATTCAAGTTTGCTTGAGCAAGTACTGTGATTAAATTGCTTGAATTGTGTTGTTTAGGTCATGAGTGATCTTGAATTCAAGTTGGCCAACTAATTGGTTGAAAGACATATAGTTATATGTGGTCACATATTAACCAATGAGGGTTAAAGCATGACCCGGGAGCCGTTTCTACGGGGGGTCCGGCCAAATGAAAGTGTGACCTGGGAGCCGTTATTACGGGGGGTCCGGCCAAATGAAAGTACGACCTGGGAGCCGTTTCTACGGGGGGTCTGGCAAAGTGAAAGTATGACCTGGGAGCCGTTATTACGGGGGGTCCTGCCTTGTACAACATGATAGCCCAATGCGTTATTACGCGGGCCTTGATTTATTGAAATGAGATATATGATATAAAATACTCTATACAATTATTGATTGTGAAGCGCCTAGAGTACGAAGCTCGATCTTACCCTACTGAATCGTGGTTTGAATTGTGAATTATCTGATTTGTGATTGAAATGAGTTATTTCCTTTTCTTGCTTAGCATAGCGTCCCATTTGATGGATAGAAACGCATGGTAAGACTCGACCTGAAGGATGGCCTCGATGGATAAATTAGCATGATAGGAATTGATCTGAAGGATGGCCTTGATGATTAGGATAACGAGATAGGAGATGATTTGACAATTGACCTCGAATGTGGGAACTACATGTCTAGGATTCGTCTGGAGGTACTATTGGCCTAGTCTAGGTTTAGGAGTTTACTTGCTGAGATTTATTCTCACCCCGTCGTGGGATAACATTTTCAGGTCCTAATGGGTGAAGCTCCATGGATGCTATCAAAGAAGTCTTTTGAAGCAGTTAGACTTGTAATCTTGTACTCCCATATGTAGTTGGTGAGTTTGAAACAAGACTGCCTTCGGTTTATGGATGACTGTTGTAGCTTTTGAAATTTGGACGATGTTTTATAAAGATAATGGTTGTATTGAGGAAATCTCTTTTGTCCTTCCTGAGTCATCGTGTTATTTATATTGTACGGAGATTTGTTCTCGCTTCCGCATGTGCACGTCACTTCTCGCTAAAATGTGAAGCCGCTGGTTCTTGGGAAGTATTTAAAATTAGCCGGCCTTGGAGGGATGCGCACGCTCGCAAGGACACGGGTCGTGACAAGAAGACATTTCCTATCGATCACATTCAATTTTAAATGAAAGCGCGATCAAGTACATAAATAAGTCTCATCGATGTACATCAATTCCAGTCAATGGCTTCCTAGCAAAGCCATAAGGGCTTAGGGAAGGTGTGATTTCGGGTCGTGGTAAAATGGGAAGATTTGGAGGCGATTAGCCGGAAGGACAAAATCGTCAATTTTTGGAAGACTTGGATACCGAATTACCCAAAATATTCCATGGCCAGTTGATTGTGGCCATTTCCCATTTTTGAGAATTTTTTTGGAATTTCTTGATTTTTCTTCAATTTTTGGAGGGTGATTCGCCCAAAGGGCGAAATCGTCATTTTGAGAAGGTTCGGGGTTCAAAACACCCGGGATGAGCCTTGGCCAGTTGATTGTGGTCATTTCCTATTTTTGGGGATTTTCTTGGATTTTTTTAGAATTTTTTTGGAAGACGGTTTGCCGGAAGGGTAAAATCGTCATTTCTGGAAAGATCGGGGGTCAAAAGACCCGAAACAGGTCGTGGCCAGTTGAATATGGCCATTTCCTATTTTTTTGGAGTTTTATAGAATTTTATAGAATTTTTTGAATTTTTTTGAATTTTTTTATTATTTTTCATTTTTTATTGAATTTTTGAATTTTTTTTATTATTTTCTGATTTTTTTTTATTAATTTTAGAATATTTTTCGGGCCGGGTCAGATCCGGCCTGCACCTCTCGGGCGCCCGGCCCGACCATACGGGTCAGAACCGGCCTAAAACGACACCGTTTTGCATTTTTAAGTGTTTTTCTATCTATTTTTTTAACATTTTTTAATTATTATCCGAAAATCCTAGATCGGACGGTGTACATTATGCCACGTGGCCGCCTTCAGTGTGTCCGATCTTGGACAAGATCGGACGATTCTCAGAGTGCCACTTGGCAAAATATCGTCCGTTAGATCAAAATATTTTTATTATTTTCGAAAATCATTTATTAATTCTGAAAATCTTTTTTTTTATTTTCCAAAAATCCTAGATCACGACACGTGGCGAAGCCACGGCCGTCCGATCTGGATTTTGTTTTTTATCACCGCGGCCCTCACCCGGCTGACATGGCTGCCGACGTGGCACGCCACGTCAGCCGTTTAACCGTTGACCGGTCGAAGGCCGCCGGAGAAGATGACCGACGCCGGCGCTAAGTCGCCAGCGCCTCGTCGGAGGGCTATAACTTGGTCCTCCGACGTCCAAAAAACTTGAAATCAACGGCATTGAACTCCTTTCGTCGAGCTCTACAACATATCCAAAGAACAACGCAGCAGAATCACATGAACGAAAACTCAACTTTTGGATTTTCCGGCGAAAATTTCTAACTCCGGTGGGCGCTATTTTGGTATGGTAAACCATTCTACTTGCGATTTATAGGTACGACGGACATCTATGAAGGTTCAGGAGCCTTACATGAGGTCCACGAGATCCGAGTGGCTGGCGGCCGGCGATCCCTAGCTCCAAACTTCGACGAGGTTACCGTATAGGTTCGGTCCGACCATTTTGGCCGATTCCATGCGAGAAAAAGGTAAAGCCAGGCTTAGTGAACATTCTTAATGCGATTTTGAGCATGAAAACAGGAAATAGAGGTGACCACAGTTCGCAACTCGGATCAACCGAATATGTTCACTTTTGGAATTTCATCGAGCATGTGGCGCGCATCCTCAGAAAGTTGCTAAAATGATTTCGTCGAAGCTTGACGAGGGATACCGAGCCAAAATGGCTATTGAGTAATTCTATATGCACCGTTAGGAGGATCGGGTACTATTGGTTTTGGTCCGACTCGAACGAAATCGAGCCGGACGGACGAGCCCTGTTCAACGGCACAAAAACAGAGTAAAAGCAGGGGGGGATACTGACCTTGAGTTCGCTGGGGACTGTGACGGTGGGGCTTCGGTGTGGTAGCGATTCGATCGAGTCCCCCCTCTCCTCCTCTCTCTATTTCACTCCCTTTTCCATCTCTCTCGCTCGCGGATTCCCCCTTCCTTCTCTCTCGGCCAGACTCCCCCTCTCGGCCAGACTCTCTTCTTTTTTTTTTCTTCTTTTTTTCTATGGCCGACCGCCTTTTTGGTCGTCCCAACTCCACCCAACGTCCACCATCCATCGCCACTCCACTCACAACCTCATTTTCCTTAAAAAATAACACGGTGGGCCTCCCCCCACCTTCCCCTACTCTCGGGCGTGCATGGCGCGGTGGGTCTGCAACATTTGTTGCAGACCCTGTCGGACTGGGTCGGGTCGGGTCTGACCCGACCGGCCCGGTTCGACCAATTCTCTCCAATTGGGCCCCAAATTGACCTATTTTAAGGGAATTGATGGCAAAATCGGACTCCTTGACATATTTTCTATCAAATATGGGTATTTTCACGAATCAATTGATTGAAATTTAGTGAAAACCCCAAATTGTCCCTAGGATCCGAAAATTAATTTCGCTCAATCGAAGGTCCAAATGATCGAATTAGCCCAAATTTAGGCCACCAATGGATTCCGCATGATGAAAACTATTGGGCAGATGTGTATAATTTTAATGGGTATGCCCGTATGAAACTTAATTTCAAAAATTGTGAAACCGGGGACCAAATTGAAAGAAATTTATGCAATTAAGCCCTTTTGGTTAAAATTGATCAAATTTGAGGGCAAATTGACCTAATTGCACTTCAAGACTTTAGAATCCAATGTCATAGCTTATAAAAAGTGAGAATTGAAAATTAAAAGACTCGAAAAGGATTTTTTAGGCTCGGTTCGGGTTTATGTTTGTGAAGGAACATAGTGACCCGAGCCGAATTTTTAATATTTGAAGTGACGCACTTGAATAGGAAATTAAAAAAAAAATTATTGAATATTTTTGTGTCTTTTTCTGACCACGAATGGTATTTTTTTGATTTTTTGGGTATTTTTAATAATTAAAAAAAATTTGAAATTTTTTTAAAAATTATGGAAATTTTTTTTGTTCAAAATTGACTCCTGAGGCTATGCCAAGGCCTCCAAAGTTGATTTTGCAATTTTATGAGTTTTTGGCTATTTTTAATTAATTTTAAAGAATAAAAATCATAATAATAGATGGTCAAAAATCAGGTGTCAACAATGGCTAAACTCAGTCTTTTGTCATTCCAGCGCGTCTCAGACTAAGGGGCGGCTCTTAGGAGTTATGCGTATCGACCCGCGATTAAAGTCACGTTTAAGAGTTGCTCGAGCCACGGCGGCTTTGGTTGTCATGTAATTGCGAGGGTCAATTACTAGTCCGAAGATTACGATCATTAGGAATCGTTCTAGGTTAATTTGCAAATCATGCTATGGTCGTCCGGAATCACCCGCGGACCAATTGCATGACACTAGCAAATCGTTCCGAAAGCATTCTTAGATCGGCATTTAGTGGTCCAAAATATTCCCTCGGCAATCCTTATGGTCAAAGTACCGACTCGTGGTTGAGTTCTTTAGTCCACGTACTTAAATCCTAGTTAGCCTTTCCCTTTTGGTTAGTCGACTCAAGAGAGATCAATTCTGAGCGAGACTTATTGAAATACATCGATAGGCATTTATTCATTCATAAGCTTCGAGATAGGGTCGGAATTCAGAATGTCACAAAAGGAGTACAGTGACTGGAAAAATAAATTCAAAGCATTTCTAAGATGCCAAGATCCTCATATATGAGATGTTGTACAAAGAGGAGTAAATCCAACTGCAAATTCCACGACTACATCAAATGCAGAGGATGTCAATCCAACGCCGACTGCTACTTTGTCAACCACCAAGATTGTCAAGAGAGATGCTCTTGATGCAAAAGCTGTTTATTCATTCTATAGTGCTTTATCTCCTACTGAATACAAACGTATTGCAGATTGTTCCTCATCAAAAGAGATCTGGGACAAGCTCTACATCACCTATGAAGGAACAGATAGAGTAAAGGAGACCAAAGTCAATTTTCTTCTCGGCCAATATGAAGCATTCAAGATGAAGCCCGGAGAAACTGTAAAACAAATGTTTGACAGATTCACAAAGATAGTGAATGGTCTTACATACCATGGGCAACCTGTTTCAGGACCAATGAGGATCAACAAGCTATTGAGAGCTCTCACAAAGGAATGGGACAACATCAAAACTTCCATTCGAGAGACTCAGAGGATATCTCCTCTATCTATGGACGAACTCATTGGAACTCTTCAATCCTATGAGGGAGAAAGAGTTAATGAATAGACGATCTCAAAAGGTAAGAAGTCCATTGCATTAAAATCTAACTTTGACTCAGATGTTTCAGATTCAGAAGACGAAGATGACGATGAACTAGCACTCATGGTCAAAAGATTCAGAAGAATGGCCAAGAAAGGCAGGAACTTCAAGGACAAAAAGGATCTGATACGATATGATCAGAAACGATCATTTGAGACCAAAGGCGAGAGCCAAGAAGTCATCTGTTATGAATGCAAAAAGAGACGACATATCAAACCAAATTGTCCTTTATTAAAGAAGAAAGACAGGGAAGAAAAACCCAAGAAAGCCTTGAAAGCATAAACTTGGAGCGACACTGAATGTGAAAGCGACGAAGAGTATGCAAACATATGTTTGATGGCCGACTCAGATGATGATCTCCAAGTAACCCACTCATATATTCCTGTTGAGATATTAACAGTTTTTAAATAGAAAGATCTTTCTAAAAAAGAAAAGATTAGTTTTCTCGAAAAAGAATTTTTTTCAATCAAAAAAGAATTCTGACCATGTGTCTAACGAGAATATTCGTTTAAAATCAGAATTGGAAAGTCTAGAGAAAGAAACTAATTTCTTGAGAAAGGAAAGACATCTTTTCGATACAGAGAAGAATTATTTGAAAAAGGAAAAAGATATCTTTGAAAAAGAGAATGTTTCGTTAAGAAATGAAATCTCGAATATTCATAAGAAATTCTCCACCGGTTCCAAAACGTTACAGCATATACTTTCTATACAAGTTCCGTATTATAATAAATCTAGATTAGGATTTTAAAAAGTAAGTGGCGTGGAAAATTATTTTCCTTCTATCAAGGAAAGAATCAGGAGAAGAACTTCTAAGAGATTCTTCGAAAATCATTTTCGAAAATAGTTTGTAAGTTTCAAAGGTCAAGATTTATATGTTTATTCAAACTGTGGTGACACTAAACACTCTCATAGTTATTGTTCAAAAATCAAAATATTTACTCGAGATATTCTTAGATATGCAAATGTTGCTAACCCCAAAGGACCCAAACAAATCTGGGTACCAAAGAAAACTTGAATTTTATTGATCATTGCAGGTACGAATGAAAAGAAAAAAATAAATGGTACCTTGATAGTGGGTGTTTCAGACACATGACTGGAGATGCAACAAAGTTCACCATTATTGAGATGTTCGATGGTGGAAACGTTTCCTTTGGAGGAAATAACAAGGGAACAATTATTGGCAAAGGAACCGTGAAGATTGGAAATCTTCTTATCCATGATGTTTCATTGGTTAAGGGTTTGAATTTCAATCTTATAAGTATAAGCCAATTATGCGATATTGGATATAAAGTTCATTTTACAGAGAACAAGTGCTCAAGTATAAGTGAAGACAATGAATCTTCGTTCACTGGACGAAGACATGGTAATATGTACCTACTGGATGCAACGTCTGAGGAAGAGAAATGTCTTCTATCTATTAAAGACGATCCAGAACTTTGGCACAGAAAGCTGGGACACATAAGTCTCAAGCAAATATCAAAGCTCTCCAAAAAGAAGATTGTAAGAGGTCTCCCAAAAGCAAAGTTTGAAAGGACTAAGCATTGTGAAGCTTGCGTATTAGGAAAACAAGTAAGAAATTCTTACAAATCTATAAATGAAGTATCTACTGACCGTGTTCTGCAGCTGTTACATATAGATGTCTTCAGACCTACTCGAACTCAGAGTATTGGAGGTAAAAGATATTGTTTGGTCATTGTGGACGATTATACTACATTTACTTGGGTGTTCTTCTTTGCACATAAAAGTTATGCTTTTTCATATTTTGAAACATTTTCAAAGAAAATTCAAAATGAAAAAGGTTATTCCATTTCAAGCATCAAAACAGATCATGGAGGGGAATTTGAAAATCATTACTTTGCTGAATTTTGTGATCAAAATGGTTTTCAACATAATTTTTCATCCCCATCACTCCACAGCAAAACGAAGTTGTTGAAAGAAAGAATAGATCTTTACAAGAAATGACACGAACACTCTTGATTGAAAGCAAAGCACCATCATACTTTTGGGCTGAAGTTGTTTCTACTGCCTGTTATATTATAAATCGAGTTTTTCTTAGACCATTGCTTGAGAAAACCCCCTATGAGCTTTACAAAGGAAAGAAACCAAGTATTTCATACCTTCATATTTTTGGTTGTAAATGCTACATTCTTAAGAACTCAAGTGATCGGCCGAGTAAGTATGATGAAAGATCAGACGAAGGAGTATACTTGGGATACTCAACTTCAAGCAAAGCTTATCGAGTTTTCAACAATAATTCTCAGATAGTTGAAGAATCCATGAATGTACAATTCGAGGATGAGTATACTGCTCAGAATGTCATCACCGTTAATGAAGCGTCAGATGTTCAGAAATCAACATATGAGAAGTAGGACTCATCATCTGAGAAGCAGAACACATCATCTGAGGATGAAAAAGCAACTGAATCTTCTCAAAACTTGGAAGATAAACAACCAGCTACAACTTCTGAAGATCCAAATACTGAAGAATCAATCGAAGATGAACTTGAAGAATCGAAGAAAAACTAGAAATACAAATCCAGTCATCCTAAAGATGATTTCTCAAGTCGTGGCGAC
This sequence comes from Rhodomyrtus psidioides, assembly GCA_021437785.1. Classification (NCBI taxonomy): domain Eukaryota; kingdom Viridiplantae; phylum Streptophyta; class Magnoliopsida; order Myrtales; family Myrtaceae; genus Rhodomyrtus; species Rhodomyrtus psidioides. Next base: position 9,345,246 of record JAILYB010000007.1, on the reverse strand, counting down.
TTTGGTTGTCATGTGATTACGAGGGTTTATCGCTAGTTCCTGCGATCCTGATCTTTAGAATCCGATTTAGGAAATTCTCGCAAATTACACATTGGTTAAGCGGAATCACCTGCGTCCCAACGTATAACGCTAGCAAGGCATTCCATGATCATTCCTAAATCAATCTCTACTGGCCCAAAATATTCCCTCGGCAATCCTTATGGCTAAAGTACCATTTCTCATTCACATTCCCCAGGTCCACGTATCCGATCTCGCGTTAGTCTTTCCCTTTCGGTCAATTAACTCGAGAGTGGCCTGTTTTGAGCGAGATACAACTGAAATACCTCGATCAATCTCATTCCATTCAATAGCCTCGAGAAGGGCCGGAATTCGGAATGTCACAACTCTTCCCCCCTTAAAGAAATTTCTTCCTCGAAATTTACAACCTTCCAAATCATCCAATTTTATGGGGGTATCAACACCTCACCACTTCTTCACTTTCCAAAGTAGCTTCCTTCGGTACTTGACGTTTCCACAATGTCCTTACTAGTAACAGCTCTCATCATTTGGAACTCGTCTTCCTTTATCCACAATCTGCACTCGTCTTTTCCTCATTGATATTTCTTTCTGTTCACTTTCATAACTCCATTCTTCAAATCAGAGTTAGTATGGTTCGTATTTCCTTAGTACGGTTATTTGGAGTTCAATTCTCTTTTCTTTTTAGACTGAAATGATTCTCTCCCTTGTGACACTTTGTAATATTTATGAATTTTCCTCCTTGAACACTCAAAGTTTGTGTCTCTTGTTCACTTGTTCCTTTCGGGTACTTTGAAACTTTCATCCTTTATTGAATACTAATTCGCCCATGAGACTTTAGGGCTTCTACCCCCAACTTCAAGGTTCTTTTCCCAAGTACCTGAAAGTCTGGATTTTCTCCCTGTTAGTTTTATCCATACTATCCCTTGGACATTAAGGTCTCTGGATTATCATACCTTGCTCTCTTCCTGACCCTCAAGCCCAATACTTGAGGTAGTCATTATACCAGTCAATTGGCAAACTTCCAATTTAGAAGTTGAATCTCTCACTTCGTGAGGTGAGGTCTATCCTCCGAACGCTAATCACGCAATGCTCGATTTCCTATTAGATCTACCTTATTCGCCCTTCCCTAAGCGATATGGAATATCTTCCTTAGTCCTTAAGCAACTTCATTCATCCACGTTGCTCCTCATTCATTTCTCTTAGGCAATCAAATACTTTAAGTTCTCACGGTCTGTGTAAACTCACAACCTTTCTTCTCACAAGTAATGTTTCTGAAGCTTTATCACAAGGGCGTTTGCGAGCCAATTCCAATCATGCATCTAGCATCCCAACTCGTAGGGTCTTACTACCGCGACATACACCCAATGCCCACTTCAGATTGCCTTGTTACGCTTCATATCTCTTTTCCACGACACGTCATTACGTTCTCATGATTCCTCCAATTCCAAACGGAAATGCCATTGTCGGCGTGATCACCAACTTGACTTGAGTCCTTAAAATTCCTTCATGTTCACCCATCCATTCATGATACGTTTCATTCTTAGTCAGTTTTATCACCAGGGTCACTATTGCAGGGGAATCTTCCCACGCATCATCAACAATATTCCATCAGATTTAGAAAACCTCAAGCCTTAGTAGCTCACATCGGCCTTAGTCAATCCACTATCATTTCCTACCTTTGAAGGATTTCACAGGGATTCCATTCCCCAAAAACTTTATGACTAAGGGATTCCACTTATTAAACCCAAATCTCGTGCTCTTACATTCAACATATAACGACCGTTCACGTCCATCATGACTCTTCGAATAATTTGATCATCTTCTCTAGGATGGTAACAAGCAATCTAATTATTCCTTGAGTACTCAATTCGATCGTTATCAGTCTTTCTACTACCAGGTGTCGAATCATTCTAACTACTTTTCGTACCATTCACTTGAAAGTCTATGATTCGACTCTCTCTGCTTCCATGGATTCCCAATTAAAACATGCATTATTGGTTCATTTTTGTCACTCTTTTCTCAGGAACCATTAGCGTTTTAACCGCTAGATTCTATAACTAGCCAATACGACTTCCTTCATTAATCCAGAAGCTTAATCTTAACACCACGTCAAGTAGGATTTCTTTCTCCTTTCCACGCCAAGGTCTCTCACCCTATAAAGGAAACTATACTCTCCAGTGGCATTTTCTTACTTCAAATCCACTTGTCCTTCATGTTCCATGGAATATCAATCTTGGAGTCTCGCCAACATCAGTTCCTTTACTCCAGGATTCAAATGCCACTTCACCTGACATGCTTCTTCCAATAACTCGGTCACCTCAAGTGACAAGATTCCAAGGGTTGAGTTTCCTCCTCGGTCTTCAAAATCCACACTTTGGATATTCAATCAATTAGATCAAGTCACTTTGTAGTTATAATCCAAGCACCCTTTTCGCTTGCTCATCCGTCCATTAGATTCATGAATGGCTAAGGCTATCAAATCCATTCACTTTCTTATTCCATCAACGACCATCTCATGGTCCAATTGTCCTTAAAGACCACGCCCTATCCTTTAGGGAACAACAACTCATGATTTCATCTCTAATGGTTTTAGTTCAATCTCGACCAATCTCATAGAATTATTAAACCCAGGTAAACTAGTATGCCGATTTTCCCTTAACACTTCCCATGATAGAAGAGACGGACTATCAATTCAATTTTTCCACCATGGGCATTACACCTAGGTAACCAGCCATTCCTTATAAGCACTTTCTATGATCCATAAGCGCTAACTTTCTTACTTATACCTCTTCTGATCATTCGGCCTTTTCAATTATGCTTATTATCGCTTCTCAGATTCAGAAGCATCAACTAGTTACGAGACTTCGAATTCATTCCAATTCTGAACCTCCTTGTCCTACCCAACAGGTCTTTGACCACCTTTGATGTATGCCTAGACGACCTTCAGAGCTTTGTTTCACATAGGTCGATCATCTTCAGATCCTGGCAAGGCTATTAAAATTCAAACAGCTTTTGCTCTCGAGCAAACTCAGAAGGTCACCTTCCATTGAACAACTCGACGAAGGTAATCCAGTTAGTTACCATGCCTTCAAGGAAAACTCTTCCTTTGGCGGTTTTTCACCAATCATTAATAGCCTCTTAAGGCAAATAACTGCTAGGGTCACTTTCTTTCCTCAGTGTACCCAAAACCTCTAAGGTTTCCTTCCAAATTCTCAATTTGGAGAAAGGCAGTTTCGAGATCATCCTCCCCATCGAACATTAGTCGATCTCAACCTCATGACCCATTTCACGAGCTATTCAAAACTCTCGTGGTTCTTTTCCACATTTTCGATTAGAAACGAGTAGTCTCAGAGTCACATTTCTTATGACTTCTATCACTTAATTCATCAGCACTAGCATCAATCACCTCAGTGACTTTGGCCACAATGGCAGCTCTTTCTTGAGTCTGCTCACACATTTTAGATTCCTATTTCCATTCAAGGTTCTCATGACCCCATTAGCCCTTGGGTCTCGTGCACTTTTCCAACTTGAGCCAAATGTTCTTCCAGCGCTTAAACTTCAGCTGTTCATCTTTACTCAGTTCTCACGATTCCTTTCAATTCTCAGATCTTCTCATAACTTGCACACTTGAGCCAAATGCTCCTCTAGCGACTGTACTTTGGTCTTTCAACCTTATTAGGTTCTCATGTCACTTAAACCACTATGATTCCCTCTGGGAATCAAAGACTTAAGTCATCTACTTAAGTCTAGTAGTCTCAAGCTGCTCAGCATCATAGCTATCACAGGGAATCAAAGATTTAAGTCATCTACTCAAGTCTAGTAGTCTCAAGCTGCTCAGCATCATAGCTATCACAGGTAATCAATCATCGAGTGGTTCTAAGTAAATCCTCAATCAATCGCCAATTATCCAGGAATTTCAAATCATCATTCATCAGCAACAACTTATTAAGCCAGCCTCATCTAGGAAATTTCTCAATTAATAGCCATCTACTAGGCAAACCTCAACTAGACTAATGTCAAGCAACCACTCAAGAAATAACTTCGATGGGCCAACCGTTCGTTCCTCAAGTCTAGACGCATCTGCGACTTAGTATTAGCACAACAGGCTTTCTCACATTCAAAAGAGATTAGTCAAACGACACTCAATGCTAAATGTGACATTCTGAATTCCGACCCTATCTCAAAGCTTATGAATGAATAAATGCCTATCGATGTATTTCAGTAAGTCTCGCTCAGAATTGATCTCTCTTGAGTCGACTAACCAAAAGGGAAAGGCTAACTAGGATTTAAGTACGTGGACTAAAGAACTCAACCACGAGTCGGTACTTTGACCATAAGGATTGTCGAGGAAACATTTTGGACCGCTAAAGGTCGATCTAAGAATGGTTTCAGAACAATTTGCTAGTGTCATGCAATTGGTCCGCGGGTGATTCCGGATGACCATAGTATGATTTGCGAATTAACCTAAACCAATTCCTAACGATCGCAACCTTCGGGACTAGCAATTAAACCTTGCAATTACATGACAACCAAAGTCGCCGTGGCACGAGTAATTCTTAAACGCGACATTAGTCGCGGGTCGATACGCGTAGCTCCTAAGAGCCTCCCGTTAGTATGAGATATGCCGGAATGACAAACGATTGGATTTAGCCATAAAATTGGACTTCGAGATTAGAGGCCGGATATTCGAGAATTCCAATAGGAATAAATTGGACGTCGCTTCATCGGGAACCATTAGATTAGAATTCGCCCTTAGCATTTAGAAAAGTGAAATTCGGATCGACGATGAGGAAATTACCTTTATACCCTTGGATTAATACCATTTTCTTTAGAAATGAGTAAGGGCAATTTGGACATTTGCCATCCTCCAGTCTTGGCCGAAATATGAAGGGTAGTATGGTCATTTGTGCTCTTGAATTATTGGATGATGGAATGACTAAGTGACATGACCATTGGACTTGATTTCCCCATGAACTACTCCTACCAACTTGTCATTCAAGCTTACTATTCATTGTCTTTCACTCACTACCAACCCCACTAGCAATTTCCCTCCATTTTCTCTCTTGTTCTTGAAGTGGATGACAAGATCATACACTCCCTCTCATTCTCTCATTCGGCCGAACCATCACCCCCCTCACTCTCTCATTTTCTCTCATTCTCTCTTCCTCTCAAGCTCTCACTCTCCCTTTTTCCTCTCGCACCGTTGACGCCACCTCCACCGCCGGCGTTCGGGCTAAGTTCGTGAGCTCCTCAAGCTCATTTTTCGTGGTAAGTCTCCCTAAGGCTAGATCCTATGCATTTTTTTGGTTAGTAAATGAGGTTAAGGTTGAGTTTTAGTAGATTATAATGGCTAAGAATGAGTTGGTTTCATGGATTAGAAACCGAGACCCTGCTGTCCAGAGTTGGCTGTGAACTTGCGGCCCTTGTCGGAGGATTTTTGCTTGCTCAACCCTTCGGTAAGTTATCTCTAACCCTTTATTAGGATGTTAGGTTACTAATAGATGTTTTATGGTTGGATTGGTAGAGTTTAAGGGCTGTTTTTGTGGGAAAAATGTTAATGACCCGAGAGCCCGTATAATCCCGTTTTCAGCGCGCGTCGAAAATGAAATGGGTCGTTCTAAGTCGTCCGGAGTCCAAATTGAGCTCCGTTTTCGTCCATGCGACCATAAGATCATGAAGAACGAGGTTCTAAATTTAGATTGCTAAAAAGGTAAACAGATTTATGTCAGTTTTTCAGAGAGTAAGCCTGGTCATGGAAAAACCAAACCTGCCATGAAATGGATGAACCGCGCTTGGTCGTTTCTTGGATTAAAAATGACGAAATTGAGTTTAAATGATGAAGTCCTATTCTGGTCATGAATGATCTTAGGGTCTTGAGCATGTGTTGAAGTCATTTTAATTGAATTTGAGCAAGTGAAGTGGTTTAATAGACTAAACCGGAGTTTGAATGGGAAGTGAAAAAAATCGAATGCTCATGGATGACCTATGACCGTGGCTATGTGCCTTGATAGTTAATTGCTTGACTGAGTGATCTTGAGTGCAATTGGCCGTTGGAATGAGATGTATAAGTACTAAATCACATATTAACCTATTAAGGTTAAAGCATGACCCGAGAGCCGTTTTTACGGGGGGTCCTGGTAAACATATAATAGCCTGGGCGTTATGACGAGGGCGTTTACCAAATGCAAGTATGACCCGAGAGCCGTTTTTATGGGGGGTCCTGGTAAACATATAATAGCCTAGGCGTTATGACGAGGGCGTTTACCAAATGCAAGTATGACCCGAGAGCCGTTTTTACAGGGGGTCCTAGTAAACATATAATAGCCTGGGCGTTATGACGAGGGCGTTTACCAAATGCAAGTATGACCTAAGAGCCGTTTTTACGGGGGGTCCGGGCAGATGAATTTATTAGACCTGGGCGTTACGACGAGGGTCCTGCCTAATACAATGTGATTATTAAGCTATGTCCCGGGCGCTATGGCGAGGGTTGAATAGCTAGAATCGAGTTATTGATGGATTGCCTCATTCGAGTAGTTGATTGTTTAAATGCCTAAAGTACGAAGCTTAGCTTAAATCGTGAAATCGCATCTTGAATTGGATTGAATTGAGTGTCTATTTGTTGTACTTCTATTTATTGTCTTAAATGCCATGATTATACTTCTATTAGAATTGTCTAACTTCGGGTGTTAGGAGGTACTAATGGCCTAGTTTAGGGTTAGGAATGACTTGCTGAGATTTATTCTCACCCCGTTGTGGGACAACATTTTCAGGTCCCGAATGACGAGGTCCCTTGAATACTATGGACGGACTTTTGAAGATACCCTTTTGAAGAAGATGAACCGTTAACCTTACCTGACTATATTTCCCTTTTAAGACTTAGGGAGCTATTTTCTTATTTTTGGTTGTTCACGCCTATATAGCTCTATAGGGTTAAACTTCATCTACTGTTGTTTTATTAAAGAAAATTGTATTTTGGGAGATGGCAAGTTGTAACCCTATTGTGTATTTGACGCTTTTAAGGAATGTATAAAGTAAGTTTTAAATCTCTCTTTTTCATCCTGAGTCATTGTGTTCGGAAAGAAAATTTTTGTAAAGGAGATTGTTCGTCGTTTCCGCATGTACAATTGGTATTGCGCTTAAGTCGTTCGCCGTCGATCCTAGGAAATACTCAATCAAACGGCCGTGGCGGGATGTTAGCGAGCCCGAGAAGGGTATGGGGCGTTACACTAAAACTCGCCAAAAAAGCCAAACACAAGCATCAATTTCCCTTTTCAAACAACACACACTGCCATGAACGAAGCTCCTAACCATGCCAATCACACACGCCATTGCAAATGCCATGCAATTTTGAAAATTCACCTTGATGATCACTTCAGTGCAATGCATCTCTTAACCAAAATCAGACTCAACTCAAAACCTAGACTGTCTCTTTCAATTTATGACTTGGGTCATTCCTGTCTCCTTGCTATCTTAGAAGTCTGCTAGGAGCCGCTCCTTGTCCGAACCTCTCTGTCCCGACGTACACTCCCCACCTTCATCAGACCGGGTCTTTGCAGGTTGTCCCAAGACAAACATCTACGAAAAGAGTCCCGTTCCACTCGTCCCATAACATACTTCATTACGGTTTGTGGGTATCCCGTCAGCTTGTCCCATACCAAGTGACGGTTTATCAAGTCCAATAATGATAAGCTCATGCATGCACACTCATCGACTTTCATTTTAATGCCACAAATACATCATTGTATGATCGTCCTCAATACTCGTCACCCCACATTCGTTTCCAAATCAGTTCTTATCCATCGAAGATTTCTAATTCCCCAAAGGACCATCACATCTCACAGATCTATTACCTATGTTCCACCACATACCTCAATGCCACAATCACGATCATGAAATCCAATCGATCCTTTGCCTATAAGCAATCCTTTATTAGCCTCAAACACACTTACACCTCAAGTCCATATTTAGGACTCCTCAATTTCTATTCACTTCCTTGTAAACCTCAATCATATTACCACTCAAGATCATCAGCTGAGATCGACACTATATCCATTAAGATGCAACACAAGTTCAAGCTTATAATCTTCAAGATCCAGCAATCATTACCCAATCCTAAGGGTCTCACTATCTAATTGTCCTCAAGTCATCACTCCTTATCACTCCAAGTCTCAATCAAATTGGATCGAATTGACCTTGCTTTGATACCAACCAAACGAGGATGTCACGCCCCGAGCCCAGCGAGCATGCGTACATCCCTCCCCAGCCGTTACCTTGTTGTTACCCAGGAGCTATCGGCCAACGATCTCAAAACTTCCAAAATGATACGTGCATGCAGAAGTGAGAAAATACAAACTCCATACAAAATAAACAAGATGACTCAGGACAAAAGAAAAGGGTACACTTCTCATAAATATCAAAGTTAGGTACAATTCTAACTCCAAACTATATACAGTCCCTAAGGTCTCAATCAAATTAATCTTTATTTCCTCCAATCACTTCTTCAAATGCCAATCCATGGCAAGCTCGGGTTTCCATCGTCTGGGATCTGAAAAATGTTATCCTACGACGGGGTGAGATATAAAATCTCAGTAAGCTAAACCTAACCCTAAACTAGGTTGCCAGTACCTCTAGACACTTTTGAAAAACATGGTATTTTGGGATAAAATAATCCTTAACATGACAAAACAAGGTAACGTTTAAAACACAACCTTTCAGTCTTTCAAAAGCGACTCAAACCAGTTACCCAATTTCATGAGAAAAACTGAGTTTCGGACTATGATAGGGTTTTTAATCAAACCTGCACTTGACGCCACTTCAAAACACGAGGCATTTCCAATTTCTCAATAATTCCACTTCTTGAATTTCCTAGAAAACTGGACTTTCAGTCAATGGTAACAAGCCGTTACCCACCAACGCCAAAGCGCCTTGGGCCTCAAGATGAATTACTATACTCAAAACATTTCTCTTGCCATGAAAAATCAATTAACCATAGAAAAAAATTCATCTTTTCACTTTTTAAGACGAGATGATTCGGTCGTCATAGTGACTCTCGCTCTCCAGCATCGTCGAGATGATTCGGCCAACTATGAGACTCTTGTCATGGCCAATCCTGCGAGATGATTCGGTCAAACATGTGACGCCCGATACCTTAACTCCCTCGACGCAGTCAACATGAAGACTCTCGTGTCCGGACCTAGAGATGATTTGGTCAATATAGTGACTCTCGTTACTCCAGCACCACGAGATGATTCGGTCTACTGTAAGACACTCTAGCCGCAGTGACCTCGTCAGGCCAAATGGGATCAAGTCCTTGAGCTCATAATATTGGAATCAAACACCCGCAACAACATTTGAGATCAAACACCTAACGTCGGGATCAAACACCCGACCGATTGGCTATAAGTTTTCATTCAATAAACAACGAGTTCAATCAAATACAAATCGGCCCACAGCCTCATTTCAATTTCACAATACTCAGAAAATAAGTGCTTTCAATAAAAACTCTTTTTGAAGTAAAGCACAATCGTGTTACCACACATACACATCCTCGACTTAGCACAAATGTCAAATGACCCTTCATCCAACTCTAAACTTGGCACTCTCTAAAGAAATCTTAGAATTCCATTCCACAAGTCAACTCTAGACCCATTTAGCAATCCATGTCACTCCATGTACTCAATTCAAATGAAACTTTCTATAAAACATGCTAAAAGGCCCCAACCACATGCCTCAATCAGATTAAGACTTCTCAGTTCAACCTGGATTTCAAAATTTCCATGCCATGAAACCACTCAAGCTCAATTCATCAAAATAGGCAGATTTAGGTTTCCTCGCGTCTCTCACAAAATCAGTTCATAAAACCCTTCAATCTGATTCAAAACTCCATCCTTTAGTAACCTAACATCCTAATAGAGATTTAGACATAACTTACCTCGAGTTTAGGCCAAGCAATTCCATAAAACGATGGACACAACGACGTGGCACTAAGCTGTCCACTCTTGGCCTTCCATGACCAGATTTAGTCCCGAATAAATTGGTATTTTTCTGCTGACCTTTTGTGAAATATAACTTTATAATCATATCCTTCATGATCTTACGGTCATGTGAGCGAAAATGGAGCTCAATTTGATTACCGGACGACCTAGAACGAGCCATTTCAAAATCAGTGCGCGCTTAAGACAAGTTGGTCGGTGTCTCACGTTTTTCACCTCAACACCCCTTTAATCATCTTTTAATCCAAATTCCTCACAAAACTGACTTGTCAAAACATCAATCTACATGTTTAAGAAGTTCACCGAAGATTTTGTGACATTCTGAAATTCGACCCTTTTCGAAGTAATATTTCATGAGACATCTCGTCAGTGCGTTTCAGTTAAATCTCGCTCAGAGATGATCACTCTTAAGATGACTAACCGGAGGGGAATGGCTAACTAGGAAATGGGTACTTGGACCTAAGAACTTGCCCATGGATCGACGCTTTGACCATAAGGATTGTCGAGGGAAGGTTTAGAACCATTATAGGCCGATCCAAGACTGGTTATGGAATGAATTGCTAGTGTTATACAATTGGATCACGGGTGATTCCGTTTGACCATAGTATAATTTATGAACTTTCCTAAACTGATGTCTGACGATCGGGTCCTTCGGGACTAGTGATTTACCCTCGCAATTACATGACAACCAAAGGCCGCCATACGTCAAGTAAACGTGAATGTGACGTTAACCGCAGGTCGATACGCGTAACTCCTAAAAGCCGCCCGTTAGTTTGAGATAAATTGAGATCACAATTGATTGAGTTTGGCCGCGAATTGGACTTCGTAAATTGGGTGTCAGGTATTCAAGGATTCCAACAGTGATAAATTGGACGTCGCCTCATTAAGGTCAATTAAGATTATGGTTCGGCCATAAGTGATTTGGGAGTCGAAATTAGGACTGGAAGTTGAAGATTATCGTTTTACCCCAATAGGTACTATTCTTCTAAGAGTAGTCAAAGGGCAAGATGGTCTTTTTGGCTTGATTGGAATTTACAAGATTGCCCCTCAATTATGTGCAAGAGACAATGAATGACTTGTGGGACCCTTTCTTGGAAAATATCCTACCAACTACACTATTCACTTGTCAACTCATGTCAAACCTAGTCAATCAAAGTGATTGACCCTCAACCACCTCCATCAACTCTCTCTTTCTCTCTCTCTCTCTTGAATAATTGAAGTTGGATGAAGACCATCTCTCTCTCTCCCACAAACCATTCGGCCATCACTCTCTCTTCCCCTCTCATTTTCTCTCTTGGCCAAAGCTCTCCTTTCTCTCTCGGTTTGCTCTTGGCCGAGAGCCTCACCGGCGCCACCACGCACAACACTATCGACCCCCCTTCCCCGTGAGACCACCGTGAGCCTCCGACCGCCGTCCATGAACCGTCGAGAGCCTGAGAAGCCGAGCCGAAACCGCTGCTTCCCTTGATGAAATCGTGACTTTGGGGGCTGATTTAGGAGTCCCTCTTGGCTTGGTTAAAGGTAAGACAACCTCTTGAACCTAGTTTGGTATGTGACGAAACTAGTGGTGGGATTTATGAGTGGATTTAGTGGAGTTTAATGGTTAATTCCTTGATGTTCTTAGATGACAAAACAGAACCCACCTACTGTCCAGATCTGGTCGCGGCTTTCCTCAAGGTTTTTGGTGGCCTTTCTTGCTCAAATCCTTGGTAAGTTGCTCCTTAAACTTAGCCTAGGACTTTAGGTTACTAATGGATGCATTTAGAGAGAGATTTGAGTTGAATTTGAGGGCTGAATGAGGGCTGGCTAGGTCTGCGACGGGATTGTGAATGAAGGTTGATTTGTGTGGTAAATGTTGATCTTAAGTAGTAAGTAACCTCCTAAACCTTGCTTAGGATGATAGGCTACTAATGGATGTGGTTAGAAGTGGATTTGATGAGATTTGAGGGCTGTTACGAGGTGTCATATACCTAATCCGAATCTGACTTTTTATGGTGGACTCATGGGCAATTATTCTTGGATGAAGTTGTATGAATCAAGGTTAAACTTGTTGATTCAAGGCTGTTCATGAGTAATTAGAGGAGGTCAATAATGAAACTTTAACTATCCTTGCTTAAATTGGATAACCTAGAGGTTGCAATTACTCGAGATGGCATTTGATCGTGTAAGCTCTTCGTGATGACTAGAAAGTGTCCTTGAGCTATTGTGTAGACCAAATGGGATAAGCACGACTTAGGATGTCCTTGACTTTCCCTTGGGACTGAAATATTTGCTTGAGAGTATAGTAGATTTGAGTTAACCAAATCATGGCAAGTAAGTAATTAACTGAAATGATTAGAGAGTTGAGTGTACCCTATAAGTATTCGGTCATGGCTTGCTTCTGTGAATTGAGTGGTCGAAATTGATTGTATGCCTCATTATATTCGGCCTTAAGATGTGGAAAGTGGATTAAACGTCTGAATTTGAGTATTAAGACCAATCCATGAATTCTGGTGGGTAATTGTACAATTCGGATCTCTCTTAACTATGTGCCGTGATTGAATCGTAAGGCTTGTGTTGATTTGATCATGATTGATCTTGAGTTTCATGTTTGGCCAATTGATTGATGAGTATATACCTATGTGTACATATTACCCTATAGCGTTATTACGTAGGGTTTGAGTTATTTACTTATGAGATCACATATTAAAGTATGACCTGTGAGCCGTTTCTACGGGGGGTCTGGCCAAATGAAAATATGACCTGGGAGCCGTTTCTACGGGGGGTCCTGCCTTGTGCAATATGTTAGCCTAAAGCGTTATGACGCGGGCCTTGATATATAGAATTGAGATTTATGATATGGAATGCTCTATATAAGTATTGATTTGTGAAGTGCCTAGAGTACGAAGCTTGACCCTACCTTACTGAATCATGACTTGAATTGTGAACATCTGAATGGTGATTACAACGAGTTATTGCCCTTTTCTTGTTTAGTATAACGTCCCATTTGATGGATAGAAACGTATGATAGGACTCGACCCGAAGGATGGCCTCGATGGATAAATTAGCTTGATAGGAATTGATCTGAAGAATGGCCTTGATGATTAGAATTGCGAGATAAGTGATGATTTGACAATTGACCTTGAATGTGAGAATTACATGTTTAGGATCTGTCCGGAGGTACTATTGGCCTAGTCTAGGTTTAGGAGTTTACTTGCTGAGATTTATTCTCACCCCGTCGTGGGATAACATTTTCAGGTCCGAATTGGTGAAGCTCCATGGATGCCATCAAAGAAGTCTTTTTGGAGCAGTTGAACTTGTAACCTTGTACTCCCATATGTAGTTGTTGAGGTTAAAACAAGTCTACCTTCGATTTTATGGATGATTGTTGTAGCTTTTGGAATCTATATGATGTTATGCCTCAATCTGACCTTTGCCCATTCAAACAGACGTACGGGGCAAATGGCTGGGCCAAATTGAACTTATAATATATTCTTAGAAAGGTAAGCCAATAAGCTTTCAGATGACGGTGGTTTTACATTAATCTAACATCTGACTAAGAAGTTATGGCTGGAGGAAGGGAGGTGGTCGGGACTGGTCGGGCTGCAGCTGATCGGCCAAGAGAGAGAAGATGAGGAAAACGAAATGAAGAGAATGAAGAGAGAGAGATGGCTGACGGAAATGAGGGAGTGAGAGAGAGAGAGAGAGGCTTTTTCACACATTGACAATCTTCTAGAAGGGTTGGTGATGAAAAGATGGGCATTCCATGCCAAAGTGATAAGATTAACCCTCATAATGACACTTGTCATCACCCACATAATATCTTCATCCACTTTGATTTTCTTTGACTGGATTTTTCGGCAGCCCTTGGGGAAACAAAAAGACTAATATTCCCTTCTAGCAATCTTAAGGCAAAGGCAAGCCTTGAGGGGCAAAATGGTCATTTTACACGTGTCGTCCGAAATTTATTTTTTCCAATCTGAATTTCTCTTGATGAGGCGACGTCCATTTCAATTCCAATGTTGGAATTCCTAAATGTCCAATACCCAAATCTCGAGGTCCAATTTCATGTCGAACTCTCGCCGACTACAATTCCAGTTTATCTCAAACTGACGGGCGACTCTTGCAGGCGCTACGCGTATCGACCTTAGGATTTCTCAAGTCGTGGCCACTTTGGTTGTTATGTGATTGCAGGGGTTTATCGCTAGTTCCTGCGGTCTTGATCTTCAGAATTCGATTTAGGAATTCACGCAAATTACACATTGGTTAAGCGGAATCACCCGCGTCCCAACGTATAACGCTAGCAAGGCATTCCATGATCGTTCCTAAATCGATCTCTACTGACCCAAAATATTCCCTCGACAATCCTTATGGCCAAAGCGTCATTTCTCATTCACATTCCCCAAGTCCACGTATCCGACCTCGCATTAGTCTTTCCCTTTCGGTCAGTTAACTTGAGAGTGGCCTGCTCCGAGCGAGATACAGCTGAAATACCTCGATCGATATCATTCCATTCAATAGCCTTGTAAGGGGTTGGAATTCGAAATGTCACACAAACGGCACTTAAGGCCAAAACTCACCATACAGGCCAAACACAAGCATCAATTTTCTTTTTCAAACAACACCCATTGCCATGTACGAAGCTCATAACCATGCCGATCATATACGCATTACAAATGCCATGTAGTTTTGAAAATTCACCTTGAGGATCACTTTAGTGCAATACATCTCTTAACCAAAATCAGACTCAACCTGATACCTAGACTCTCTCTTTCAATTTATGACTTGGGTCATTCTTGCCACCTTGCTATCTTAGAAGCTTGCCAAGAGCCGCTCCTTGTACAAACCTGTAACATTCTGATTTCCCTGCCATTTTGAGGCTGTTGAATGAGAATTATCTATCGATGTATTTCAGTTATATCTCGCTCGGATCTAATCAATCTAGAGTAGACTAACCCAAGGGAAAAGGCTAACGCATGACAAGGCACGTGGACCTAGGAAACTCGAAGCGGATAATGACGCTTTGGCCATAAGGATTGCTAAGGGACATTTAGAGCCAATAAAGGCCGATCTGGTAACGATAAAGGAATCCATTGCTAGTGTTATACGATTGGAACAAGGGTGATGTCGTATAACCAATGTATAATTTGTGAAGTTTTCCTAAATCGAACTGTGACGATTAAGACCGTCGAAGCTAGTAATGAACCCTCGTAATTACATGACAACCAAAGTCGTCTTATCCTGAGTCGTCCTAAGTGTGACGAGAGTCACAGAGTCGATACGCGTAACGTCTGCAAAAGCCGCCCGTTAGTTCGAGATAAACTGAAGTTACGATCAACGGACGATTGATCATGAAATGGAAGCTCAAAATTGGCAATTGAAAATGAAGAATTTCAAAATTGAAAAAGGATTTGACGTCTTCTCGCCAATGATCATTCAAAATGAGAAAAACGAATTTTCAGACGAAAAATGCCAAATTACCGTTTTACCCCTCGCCCATTTATCTTTGCATTAAGGATAATTGAAGGTTAAAATGGTCATTTCTCCAACACCATGAGGCTACCGAAAATCTACTTGAAGGAAGTCAATGAGGCTCAATGGCCATTGGATCAATAATTGGCATAAGGACAAGTGTCAAGCTAGAGTTAACTTTGCATTTATTACCCCCCTAATCACATCTTGTCAATTTTAACCTCAATTACTTGTTTGAGACATCCCATTTTACAGCCCTTCAGCCGTGGGTAGCACTTCGCTCACCATTTCCCTTTGATTTTTCTCCCTTTTCCTTCTTACCGAAAACTGCCCAAAAGACAAGTTTTTGTGTCCCCGTTCGGTCCATACGACTAGCCTCTCCCGTCGCCGCCTCGCCGCCGTCGACCACCACAGGTTAGCTCAAGAAGTCCTTAACAAGTTTCAATTGGTTTTGCGTCCATTGGAGGTCTGGTTAATTTATGAAAATTTTTGAAAGAAAATCGGACAAATTTTGAGCTAACTGAGAGAGGGCCATGGTTCATCCTCTTAGAAATTTCAAATGGGTCCGAATTTTTTGTGGGAACTCTATAACAAATAGTACTCAAGTTTACAAAGTAGAAATGATAATTTTATCAGAGGGTTAAGGTATTTTCATTGCTGATTTTGAGTGACTTTCATCAAGTAGAAAACTGGTCGCCGCGCACCAAGGAGAAACCGAAGTGATTAGAGGTCTTCGGAGTGTTGTTTATCTTCGAAACTTTTGGTGAGCCTCCCCAACACTTATATTGAGGTTCTAACAAGTTTATTTCATGAGAAATTGGGACCTAGGATCGAAATATGAACTGATTAAGCGTAATAAGATCAAACCGATTTTGTTGAGGCTACTGTTAGGCTTGAATCGAATCTGTTGGGGGCTATTAGAAGGGTATTTTGACTTCAAATGGATGCAATGGACCACCTATAATGTTGATTAAGGAATTAGAGGAAGGTATGTGAAGTGGATTGGGATTTAAAAGTGATTTAAGGGCTAATTGGTACATGAGATATATGTTCTACCCTTTAAATTGTAACATGAACCGAAGATATGGAGGAGTAATGGAGAGGTTATCGTGTATTCGATCAATTGATAAGGCATCCTGGGTTACCATTTGTGTGATGATCGAAAGA
Source organism: Rhodomyrtus psidioides (assembly GCA_021437785.1). NCBI lineage: Eukaryota > Viridiplantae > Streptophyta > Magnoliopsida > Myrtales > Myrtaceae > Rhodomyrtus > Rhodomyrtus psidioides. The sequence goes on along the minus strand of JAILYB010000007.1, from coordinate 9,328,618 downwards.
ATGGTTTAACGAAAGTGAAGTTCGATTGTCTCTAATCCAAAATTGAGTGGATTTTGACTCGACATTGATGAACTTCCTAGGATGGCACGTGATTCTCGTTTGGCTGTGATCTTGTGGATCGATGAGACTCGTTTGGTGTAGATTTTTGCTGATTAATCATGGTAAGTTGTTCCTAAACCCTTACTTGAACCCTATGATGCTACTGGATAGTTGTCTGGTGTAGCGTGATTGTGCGATGAAAGCATGGTGATTGATAGTGTGCTATTGAATTGGCCGTGGGCGTTGTTATTGCTATTGAAAATAGCCGTGGACCCTGTTATTGCTAGTGAATTGGCCGTGGGCCCTGAGAAATTACATCGCGACAGTGGGCCTTGGTGATGCTTGAGTGAATTGAAATTTCATCGCGGCTGTGGGCCCTAGCGATGCTTGAATAAATTGAAACTACATTGCGGCCGTGGGCCCTGGCGATGGTTTGGCTGTGAGCCCTATGAAATTATATCGCGGCTTGGAGGCCTGGCGATACATCGCGGCCGTGGGCCCTGGCGATGATTAAATGGTTGTCACAATGAAGACAATATGTTTGCTTTAAGCTAATGTGTGAAGCTTGGGTCCTATAGCATATGGTGTGTTCGTTAATGATTTGAAATGCCAATTTATTCTGTGGTAAATGACGTTGAATTGCCATATACATTGGTTGCTGAATACCCTGCTTTATCTTGTCGACACCTAATTTCGGATCAGCATTTTCTAGCTTATTCTTAGAAAATTCATAAAAAGTAAAAAAATTACAAAATCAACTTTGGTGGCTTTTTCCAAGCCTAAGGAACCATTTTTGACAAAAATAATTTTTCATAATTTTTAGTATTTTTAGAAAATAGGAAAATACTTGAAAATTCAAGAAAAATAGCATTCGAGGTCACAAAATATGAAAAAATAGTCAATATTTTTATTTTAAATCTTTTGTCTTTCTGACCTCATAAAAAGTCCAAATTGAAATTCAATTTTATGTGTCCTTTGTTACGCATATGATTGAATTTGGCAAAAAAAATATCAATTGAGTCTTTTAATTTGCAATTTTGGCATTTTTTAGGATCATGACATTTAATCTATGTTTTCCTCATTACAATTTAGCCCAATTGTCTGCGCAAATTGCTCAATTGCATGAATTGGGCAAAATTACATACTTAATTGCATTTTAATCCTTGAATTTGGGCATATTAGAAATTACTTTCAATTCAGGGACTACCATTGCAAATTGAAGTCGCTGCCCAATGCTTTTCATCATTTTGAATCGATTGGCATAGGTGGTTTGGTCCAATTTGATCATTTGAGCCTTCAATTTCACGATTTGCCGAATTACAATTAAGGACAAATTTGGGGCTTTTGTAGAAATTGACATTACCTTTTGGATAAAACCACATTTTTAGATAAAATTCATGCCCTAAGTTCGATTCTGAGGTTTAATTGTAAAAATTTCCAGTCAAATTACGATTAATTTTGAAAACTAGGTCAGAATCGGTTCTGACCGGTCAGACCGATCGAACCAGTCCGCTACAGTGTCATCGTCTTCCTCAGGACTCCCGCGCGAATGGACAGTTCTTAGGAGAATTTTGATCAAGCAATCGACTGGACAATCGGCCATAATCGGGAGAGATTAAGTGGGCATCTTGTTCCTTACCTCAAAACCTTTCGATCAAGACCAGCCTCAAGACAAATAGCCGCCGGACAAGCTCCAGCGAGGTCAGTAAAACCTGCAAATCTACAAAAGTCAACAAAAGAAAACTCAGAACAAATTCGCGTTAAATTCGAGCCAAATGACACTCGACGGAAGGCTTGACAGACTTGGACAGATACCCAACAGATTACGTCATCGTCTGATGACCAAATGGTGCATGGGAGGCACGTGACAGGGGGAAACGAGAGTTCCCTGTGCGGCGCCCAAAATTTCAAACGAGTATAAAAGATAATTGAGCCTTCTAGAAGGGGAAGGTTGGTTGATTCGGTTGAAGGAGTTGAACAGAACAGAGAGAGAGAGAGAGAAAAAGAGAGAGAGAGCTCGTTCTTCGACCCTGGTCGTCGAGAACTTGAGCTCGACTGCAAGGAGTTGGTTAGGCCGTCTCTAGCCAAACCGAAGCCAAAGAAGATCGCCGGGAGTTCGCCTGGAGCTCTAGGGAGCGATCGCCGCCAGCCGCGTCGCCTGAAACCGCAGGAATAGGTGAGGAGTAGTTTCGAGTTTTTCACTGTGCATCAATGGCGATTCATGCATCTCTTGTTCGTTCTTGTGTTTAGTGTGTGCGTTTTGTTCCCTAGACATTACTGACCATCATCGTATCTCTGTTTTGCATTGATTTCACTTTAACACTTCGAATCGAGTCTCGAAACCTCCCGCCAAAGCCGACCACTGTTCAACCTCGCCTAGCCAAATCTAGGCTGTACGAGCTCGATCGAAGCTCGAGGTAAGTGTTATGAGCTCCTATTGATGTTATCCTGTGATTGAATGGCCATGGTTTGGTGTGAACTGTGCGATTGAACTCCCATGGCCGTACTCAGCATTCTGCATAATGTTCTTGACTTTTGTGGATGAAATGCTTTGATTCTTAGATATGTTAAACTAGAGGTCATTACGAGTCGATTGTCGCTGGTCTCGTGTTAATCGGTCTAGGTTTGGCCGTTCATCGGTGCTGGAGAATTTTCGGCCGTTCATTCCGTCGAGGTCGAGAGGTTGAAGATGAAGCTGAGGTGGAAGGTCAACGAGTCAACGTCTTAGGTGGCGAAGTGTGGTTGGTCCACATGGATGTCGAGTCAGCTCGACCGTTAGTTTGTTAGGTTGAATTGGATTAATCAGACGGTCTAGATTAATCGAGTCCAATTTTTAATGACCATCCGATTAGTAATTAGGAATATCCGAAAATAGTTTTATAACCAGAAAATAAAAAATGCAAAAACGGTGTTATTTAGGTAAAGAGGTCGAGTGGCGTCGTTTAGGTTAGTAAAGATGGACAGCCCAGATCGAGTCTAGCCTTCTAATCCTGACCGTAAATCTTGGCAAGTCAATCAGACTGTCCTGGTCGAGTCTTCGTTTAATCTAGGCGGTAGGCTTTAGCAAGTTGATCCGGAGGTCTAGGAATAGCCACGTGGTTCAATAGGAACCGTCGGATTAAATTTGAAAAATGGAAAAATAAAAAAGGATGATACGGCGTCGTTTTGGAGCGTTGGTCCACCCGCTGGGTCTGGGTCTGGGCCGGGTTTCGACTCGGTCCGAATCATATTTTAATAATAAAAATATCAAAAAATGATTTTAAAAATCAAAAAATCAAAAAATTCTAGAAATTCCTAAAAAATGCTAGAAAATTCTAGAAAATCCCAAAAAAATATAGGAAAGTTGTGGGAAATTCCTAGACACTCCAGAAATCCCCAAAAAATTGAGGATTGACCATAGACAACTGGTCAATCCTATTTTTGGGATTTCTTATCCGTTCTTCTAAAAATTGACGACTTTACCCTTTAGGGGTAAATCCCCTCAGCCTTGTATACAAGGTGGGTCGAGGACGCTAAGATAAAGATTAGGGTTAGTTGGGTGACCGATCCTTCTGCTTGGGTCCTTGAGTTTTGTCTTTTCTTCAAAATGATGATTTTACCCCTCAAAGGGTAAATCGTCTTTCCTATTCCAATCGAGTCTTGAAAATTGCTTAAAATTAGGGTTTGGGTCTGGTGGTCGACCAATCCTAGTGTTTGAGATTTTCACTTCTCGTCTTCACCCAAAATGACGATTTTACCCCTCAAAGGGTAAAATCACTTTTAAATTCCAGAAAAATTCTAGAAATTCTCGAAAACAAAATGGAAGGGTTTGATCGCCAATCCCATTTCCATCATCTTTTGGCTACTCATTTCATCTGAAATAACAATTTTGCCCTTCTGGAGCAAATTGTCCCCAAATTTCTCAAAATTACAATTTTGCCCCTCATGGGCGAATCATGTCAAAATCACTCCTAAGCCTTGATTGATACTTCTCTACGCTAATAGGGCCTAATTAGGGATGCCATGTTGCTTTCATATTATTTATCCGCACGTTCTGGATCCTTGATTTGCGCATTTATTTCTACTAATTGTGAGTGATAGGGTAGCCATTCCTATATGCATGAATTCCTAGATTTAGGATCTGTCCTTCACACATCTGCATGAATCTTAGGACTAGATAAATCATTCAACTTAGGTACCAAAAGGGCATCAATTCTGACAGTTGGCGTAACAAAGTCCCCGATCCCACTTCTCTGGTTTTCGCAGAATCGAATAGATCGCTCCCAACTATTCGCTAGGGTTTCCGATCGTACCATCCACGAAACGATTGGTGGCGACTCCTTGGCATGTACACATATCACATGTCACCAGACTGAACTAAAGGTCGACCACGTATTTCCAGCCGTTGCGATTTGGGTAATGGACCTTGGGATAGGCCTACGTCCGATCAGGTGACATCGGGTGGCCCATTAGCCCCCTTCTCCGCGAGAGGGTCGCGATAAACTGGCGACTCCGCTGGGGACTTATTCCAAACTAGAATCTCTGGTTAGGAATTTTAGAGGACTTAAGCCGATTAAAAAGTTGACTGATTTATCTGAACTTATTTTCTGCAAATGCTTTCGAAGGTGAAGTACGTATCCTAACCATTGTGTTATATATTTTTGCAAATTGGAGAAATAAGGGGTGTAGTGACTGCTGACATGTTTCTTGCAGGTTGGAGTTGGGAATACATGTTTATCTTATACACATATTGAAGCGCTGTTTGATACAAACTGTTGTGCATGACTTGCATTGTGATGATCACGACATATCGCACACACTGGCGGTCAAACCCCGACTGCGACCACCTTTAGGATTACCTTAGATATGGAAAGGATACGAAAGAATCTTGTGTTTGATGGCACTTGAGACTTTCGTGTTCGTTCCCGCTCACAATCCAAATTGGCGATACTAGCCCTCTTGGGTGAGTACTCTTGGGGAGGAATCTGCCTTATTTGGATCGTGGCAGCCTGAGTCATAGGTTCCTTACCTGAATTTTTATTTTTATAGTATACCCACTTGTCTCATGCGCATGACTATGGAAGGTTGGTATACCTAAAATCGCCCATTGTTATAGGGAAACATTTGACATTCCCCGAGTTTTGGTAGGTAAGGCATTTACTTTCAATGTACTTCACTATTCCTTGTTTCATAGCATGATTCATGCATTACATACATACACGTACGTTGCATACATAATGAAATCACTCAAGTAACTAATTGAAATAACGATGATAAGGGGGTTAGATGTCGCTGTTTCCTAGAAGTTCGACAGAGTTGGTAACCTTTGAATACCCAAGGAAAGTCACTCGCCCTGGACCAAACACAAGGTTGCACTTTACCAGATTTGTGCATTACTGAGAGCTAACCGGACGCAAGTTGGGATACGCTGAAGATTGTCAAACCCACTACTATGTCGACAACCTCAGATTCAAGCGACAAGCGGACGAAATGTTCAAGGATTACTTGGAGATGAAGAGACAACATCGCAACCGCCTAGCTAGAGATGCATATGCCCGTCGAAAGGCTGAACGTCAAGCTAATGAAGATATACCCATGATCACTCTTTGGGGAAAGAGAAGACGCCCTGCAACCAAGACAAAACCAAAGTGCATCGTACTCAAAAAGGCGAAACACAAGAAGACCCTTGAAGTCATTATACCATGGACCAGAGAATGGCTAGAGGAGCTGAAGCACCTCGACCGATCCGTTGAAGACAATTTCTTACATTTGAAAGAACACTCAACTATGGGGGAGGTCCCAACTATCGAGCCATATCCTGAAAGGGAGACAGATGAAGATACCTTTGGGAAGGGGCCCTTGACCGACTGCCATTCTGAAGAAGATTAAGCTTTTAGGGAGGGGTAGCCTAGATCCCCACATTCCATGGCCATTTTTATGGCTTTCTTTTTTGTAGAAACTCTCTCTAAACTGTTCTTTCACTAGGCGTCCTAATTGTAATAAGGGGCTTACTCCGCTCCACTCCCATCTGATGAATTGATCAATGGAATGTGACATTGTTATTTCCGTTAGTCACTAGAGTGAATCTGATTAAATTGCACAATTCACTTGCTTGAAATTCAAATTAGACCTTAAGTCAGGTCCTCCATACCTGAAAAAGGCTATAATGTCCATTTCTCCAATTGAACTATGCAATTAAGTCAGCCCATGCATATTCCATGACATTTGCATAATCACATGTTTAAAGTAAATTTTGGCGATTGACTTTTCAAAATCATTTACATATTTTAGAGTTGATTGGAAAGAACGATATTCAAGTATTCAAATTCTCCCGGACCGAACTCCTAGCCTGGTGGGACAGCATGGGCGAAGCTAGCCAGAAATACGCCAAATCGCGACTAGGGTATTTATTAGAGCTACTGAAGATTGAGTGTCCACCCTCCTTCATTCAAACGATGGCACTTTATTGGGATCCTACCACTGCTACGTTCTACATGGAAGGATTGGAAGTTACCCCTACTCTTGAAGAATATAGTGCCGCCATTGGAGTTGAGTTTACTCACTTACTAGTCCAACCTCCTATAGGGTTTGAGCCTTTGAGCAATTAGCTGAATTCCTTGATACGAACATCAACGAAGTCAAAGTAGATGCCAAAAATAATTTTGGATGAATTTCCCTATCTTTCCTTCTAGATAGATTTCCTAACCTCCATGCTGCCAAAGGAACTAAATCAAGTAGAGCCTTTATCTTGGCTTTCTTTAGCTTTGTGCTATTCCTAATCTCGTCTGTTACTTTTGACCCTATTATGGCTGTAGTAGTCATACAAGTTTGTTGTGGGTGGGATAACTCGAACGTTATCATTACTGAAACTTTCCTTTCCCTAAACTGCTTCAAGAAAAACAAAAAAGGGATCTTTAGAGCCTCTAGTGATCTTCTATATCTGTGGTTCACATCTCATATCAGACAATTTCATATCCGCATGGGTTTCACTGATATTAGCTCCGATGCCCATCCTCTTAAAACTTTCGTCAGAACCCATACACGTATTCCTAAGTTTTTTTTTGGTAAGGTAAATTTGTATATACTTTTCAAGATGCTAGGTACAAAAGAACCGGTCACAAAAACCATGAACCGAAATTGGCAATGAGGGCCAAGATTGGTTCAACGGTGAACCGGATGCAAAATAACGTCGCTTCACGCGCGTATACCAGAGTGGCCAATACTCTAAAAAAATAGACAATGCCAAACAGGTGGCAAAATAGGGTAGGCGGTCAATGCAATGACCACAGGGTGGGGTACATAGAAAAACCAACCGGTTAAGAGCCGTGAAACTGTTCGCCCAGTAACCAGGCCAAGGCAGGATGGCAGTAATCACCTTCTCCAAAAAAAAAAAACCCGTCATCCTGGGAAGAGGAGGCCAGCAGCGAAGAAGGTGCACCTGAACAAGCATTGATTCCATCCGTAGCCTAGATGGAACAGAAAGTGCAGCGAAAGTATACATAATCAAAAGAGAAACAGCCAAGCCCACAGTCTCAGCAAAGAAGACCATATCTGGGACACAGCCTAAAGAAGTAAAGAACCAGAACCAAAATAAGGAAAAAGTCCAAACAGTGGCCAAGAATAGAGAAGAAAAACTAGCCATCCAGCCAGCACCAGCTGCAAAGGGAAGATGCAGCAAGGGCATTACTGAGTTAATGGCTTCCTTTAAAACCAGTCTTCCCATTAGGCGCCAACGGCTCATCAAAGGAGCAAAATCCCCTCTTGGGTTGAGTGGTTGCAACAAGAACAAAGTCCAGCACGTGAGCAAAAAATAGTGGGCAGTCTCTCGGCCAGCGGGGCAACAATACAAATACCGACCACCAGGTGAGAACAAGGTTGAGTCATGTATGCCAAAAAATCAATACCAATGGCAGTAGTGTATGAGCAGCAAGTAGAAGCAAGAAGAGCAGCCATAGCAACATTGATACCGGATCTGCTGATTCGAGGGAGTCGAGAGCACCAACCAGTAATCAGCCCAGCTAACATGGGTGCCAAAATACATGGGAACCATAGCTGCACAGAGAGTAGGGGAAAAAGTACACCACAGCCTCTGTCCGTGAAGTGAGGAGGAGAGGAAGCAGCCATCCAGGAAAGCAGCAATGAAGAGGCCAGAACTAGAGAGCCTGAAGAGGAAATGGGGGCAGCCAACGAAGTAGAAAACAAGAAGAAAATAGCCAATCCATCGCGAATGGAGTATAATACACAGAAAAATCGAACGCCTCGAAGCATCACTCCAAACAAAGCACAAAAGCCTCCAACACAGCAGCGTAAAGACCATAGAAGTCCACTAAGATAGCATCACAAACAAAACAGGCGGAGGGGAAGTGCAGGCCATAGTAGCCTTAATAAAAGCAGTCAAGCAGAGAGGATACCAAGCAAGTTTGACAGTGGCAAGGCAGCAGGGCAGCTTGGATCCCCACTGTCAATGGGGAGAGCAGTGGCCATGTTGTATACCACCCTAACCCGCATTGTGGAGCATAAATCCACCGAGAAACCATAGGTTTAGCAACAACTGTTGGGCAGAATTCCAAGTGATAGAGATACAGCCTACTGATTTTGTCTATCATCAAAAATAGTAGAAGAAAGGCCCCAATTCCTCTGAATTCTCCTATTCTGGGGATGGTCTCGAACTCGACCCAAAGCAATAGCCTTATCTTTGACCATCTTGGTTAGGTGTAGAAGAATAGCCGGTATAAAGAGTTTTTTCTCACGGAATAATATGTTATTCCTCTCCGTCCATATGATATGGCACAACGCCCCTAAAGAAAACCTGGCAATGCGGTGGCAAAAGGAGCGACCGCCAATAGTCCGTTTCGCCCAACAAATAAACTCTTCCCAAGGACAATTATGGAAGAAATTCCTTGGAACTCTAAGACCAGAACAACTTCGATGGCGGCTTAGATTGCCAACACTAGGTAAAGTCAGGCTCGCGTGTAATGATGAAGACCCAGTCCCTTTGTTAGGATTCACAAGCGCTACTGCATATTATCCAAAGAGGGTTATCTGACAGTTTGGAGCATAGCATTGCAGGAGATTGTTGACACCTGATTTTTGACATAGGCTTTTTCAATTTTATTTTTGAAAAATCATAAAAAATCCATAAAAAGTCAAAAAATTACAAAATCAACTTTGGTGGCCTTGGCCAAGTCCAAGGAACCATTCTTGACCAAAAAAATAATTTTTCATATTCTGCACATTTTTTAGTATTTTTAGAAAATAGAAAAATACTAGAAAAATCAACAAAAATAGAATTTGAGGTCACAAAAATATAGGAAAATAGACAATATTTTTCTTTTAATTTTCTTATCATTTTTACCTCATCAAGAGTTGAAATTCAAGTTTAATTTTGTGTGTTTCTTTGTAACGCACAGGGTTAAATTTGTAAAAAAATATGTTTTGAGTCTTTTTATTTACAATATTTTGCATTTTCCGAATCTTGACATTCGACTTGATTGCGCCACATTTCAATTTGGGTTTATTGTGCACTGATTTGATCAATTTTGGGCTTAGGGACCTAATTGCATGAAAATCTATTCATTTTAGTCCCTAAAGTACCAAATCCAAAATTAAACTTTTCTGAGGGACACCCATAGAGCCCCAATACTTCCTCCCTATAGTATTTGACCCCCTAAATCTAATGGTCAGTTCAATTGGGGCCAATTCGTCCATAAAAAACATCAATTCGACAAAAATCAAATTCGGATCCTACCCTACATTTGGGGCTTTCAATCAATTCAAAAGGAATTTGTCACGAAAACCACATTTCTAGATGGAATCTGTGCCGTGGAACCCAATTTTAGCGTCAATTTTGTGATCTTGGCACATATGGGCGTCCAATTCGGGCAAAGAAAGTAGAACCGGGTCAACTGGGTCGGGTTGACCCAACCCAGTCAACCCGGTTGACCACCTTAGAAAACAGAACAAAGCCACTATGTTCTTGGGCCTTCACGCACAAACAGAAAAATGGAAAAGAGGATCAGTTGGTTGTGGAGCGGGGAGAGATCAGTTGGGTTTTGGGGAAATCAGTTGGCAAAAGGAGTTAGCGGGCGCAACAAAAAGGAAAGGGAACGAAGAGAAGGGGCAGTTCTCTTCGCGTGAGGGCAGAGAAGAACAAAAAAGGAGCGAGACGCAGAGAGAGAGAGAGAGAGAGAGAGAGAGAGTGCTCGCGGAGGAGAGCTCGCGAGAAGAAAAGGAGAGAGTTGGCGACGCACAGAGACAGAGAGAGAGTAAGAAAGAAAGGGAGAGAGAGAGAAACAGACGAAGAAACAGAGTGAGGAGAGAGAGAGAGAACGCGGTGGCCATTGAAGCTCCGAGCTCGAGAGATTCGAGCTTGGATCCTTGACAATCCGGACGACATCTTTCGACGCCGCCACTCCCATTAGCCTCACCTCAACCCGGAGAACGCGTCGGATCAACTCACATTCACCGGCACTCTTGAAACAGGTGAGACTCTTTCTCGAACTTCCTCTCGGTCGTTAATGGCAACTCAGATTCTGCTTGTTCATTTTACGAGTTATCGATCTAGAATTACTCCCTGCACCTCCCTGATCATTCTCCAACTCGTTTTTCGCATTTTCATCGTGTAAAACCTCGTGTCGACCTCCACCTATCCGCGACTGGATATGAGCTCGAGAGCTCGCCTCGAGCTATGTCGACCTTCCCTGATGGCCAGGTAAGTCTCCTCGATCTCCCACGATGCTTCCTGATTGTTTGATAGGCTCGGATATCACTAGAAATGTCTAGAGTGGACTTTCGTCGGAAATTAGCTCCGGCCTAGGTTGGTGAGTTGTTCAACTTTGATTATGCTATATCAGGGCTTCGACATGTTGTAAAGGAGATCGAAACGATTCGAATGGCGTTGGTTTCGCAAGTTTCGGTCGTCTGTGCGCGGAGAAAAGGGCCTCCGACGAGGCGCCGGCGAAACAGAGCCGGCGCCGATCGTCTTCCTCGGCGAGTCCGTTGACTGGTCAACGAAGTTGACCAGTCAACGCTGACGTGTCGCTGACGTGGCGCCCACGTGGCAGCCACGTCAGCCTCGGTTGTTATAACCGAATAAAAAATATTGATCCGACGGTGGTTATTATGCCACGTGTTGAGATCTTGCTTTTTCCGAAATAAAAAATCTTTTTTCTAATAACAGATCGGACGGTCATGGTTCAATCTCGCCCTTCAATCGTAGCCGTCGGTTGCCTCCGGTAGATCAGGCCGTCCAAGAGACGACACGTGGCGCAATCAGGGCCGCTCATTCGGTTTAGGCGGGAACTCAAAATACGAGCGGGAAAGGCTAATGCGGCGTCGTTTTGGGCGTGGGCCGGATCCGGGTTGGGCCGGTCGCCCGCGGGCCGTGGGCCGGGTCACCCGACCCGACCCAAATAACATTTTTAATAAAAAAAATTCGAAAATGATTTTAAAAATAAAAAAATCAGAAAAATCTTAGAAAATCCAAAAAAAAATGCTAGAAAATTCTAAAAAAAAATTCTAAAAAAAATGTGGAAAAATTGCGGAAAAATCCTAGACCTTCAGAAATCCCAAAAATCAAGGATTGACCACAGACAACTGGTCAACCCTATTTTTGGGGTTTCTTGTCCAATTTTCGAGACTTGACGATATTACCCTTTAGGGGTAAGTCGCCTCTGCTGTGTATACAAGATAAAACCGATAATGCCAAGGTAAGAATTAGGGTCGGGTAGGCGACCAATTCTTAGGTTTGGGTTTTCAAGTCCCACCTCTTTTCTCAAAATGACGATTTTGCCCTTTAATGGGAAAATCGTCTTTCTTGTCTCAATCGAGTTCTGAAAATTGCTTGAAGTTAGGGTTTGGGTCAGGTGGACAACTAACCCTAATATTTGGGGATTTTCAGTTCTCATCTTTGTCCAAATGACGACTTTACCTCTCCAAGGGTAAAATCACTTGAAAATTCCAGAAAAATTCTAGAAAATCCCGAAAAATAGGAAATAGATTGGATTGATGGCCAATCCTATTTCCCTCATATTTTGACTCCCCAATTCACCCAAAATGACGAATTTGCCATTCTTAAGGTGAATTGTCCCCAAACTGTTCAAAATTACGATTTCGCCCCTCATGGGCAAACCATGCCAAACTCACTCCTAAGCCTTGATCGATATTTCTCTAGGCTAATAGGGCCTCATTAGGGATACCATGCTGATTTCATGTGTTTTATCCGCATGTACTGATTCCTTGATTTGCGCTATTATTTTTAATGATTGTGAGTGATAGGATAGCAATTCCCATCTGCATGAAATCCTAGGATCAGATAAACCATTCAGCTTAGGTACCGAGAGGGCGTCAACTCTAACAGTTGACGTAACTAAGTCCCCGAACCCACTTCTCTGGTTTCCGCAGAATCGAATAGACCACTCCCATCTATTCGATAGGGTTTCCGATCGTACCCTCCGCAAAACGATTGGTGGCGACTCCTTGACATGTACACTCATCACATGTCACTAGACCACACTGAAGGTCGACCACGTACATCCAGCAGTTGCGATTTGGGTAATGGACCTTGGGAGAGGCCCGCGTCCGATCAAGCCAGCGATCGGGCGGCCCATTAGCCCCCTCCCGCCTCCGCTCGGGAGAGGGTCGCGACAGACTGGCGACTCTGCTGGGGACTTATTCTAAACCAGAATCTCTGGTTACGAATTCCAGAGGACTTGAGCCGATTAAAAAGTTGTTTGGTTTATCTGACCTTATTTTTCGCAGATGCTCTCGAAAGTGAGGTACGTACACTAACCATTGTGTTAGATGTTTTTGCAGATTGGAGAAATAAGGGGTGGACTGATTGTTGACATCTTTCCTGCAGGTTGGAGTTGGGAATGTATGTTTATCTTACGCACATACTGAAGCGGTGTTTTGATACAAACTGCTGTGCATGACTTGGCATTGTGATGATCACGACACATCGCACACACTGGCGGTCAAACCCCGACTGCAACCACCTCTAGGTTACCTTAGATAGGGAAAGGATGCGAAAAGGATCTTGCGTTTGATGGCACTTGAGACTTTCGTATTCGTTCCCGCCTACCATCTGCATTGGCGATATCTAGCCCTCTTGGGTAGGTACCCTTGGGGAGGAATCTGCCTCATGTGGATCATGGGAGCCTGAGCCGTAGGTTCCTCACCTGATTTTCGATTTTTAGAGTATACCCACTTGTCTCATGCGCATGTCTATGAGAGGTTGGTATACCTAAAACCAAAAAAAAAAAAAAAAAAAAATCTCGCCGATCATTGTAAGTATGACTTCTCTCTCTACTTGTTCATTTCCTAGTGAAATTTCATTACAGGAAATTCATGGAAATCAACCGAATGCCCTGCGTGTTTGAGTTTACAAAAGAGAATTTTGACAATGAATTTTAGATGCAAAATTGGAACACTTCTAAGCCGTCCCTATGGAATAGATGGTTCATCCAAATTTTCAATCATGGGTTAAGATGACATTTCTTTTTGTCTAAAATTCTTCCAATTCAAGATTTTGGGGCATAAAGTTAAGGCCATGTTTGCAATCACATTTTATGTAGTGAGTTCTTAAAAAGATCACGTGATTTTCACAAGAAAAATGTCACAAAGCAATCTTTCAAGATTAATGCCCCCATTTGCGTATTAAACGTTTGGAATTAAATGGGTGTTTGATTGATGACCATGGATCTATCTTTTAATGACGTATCCTCTTAACTTGAAATCTTGGCGGACATCAGATGCCCGTAAATAGGGATTATGTGGTATGTATTGTCGCGTCGCTTTCATTATGAGAGGCGACCTCATTGAGAGATGTCTTTGCTATGAAAAATGCTAAGTGTGTCTCCTTTCTGACATGTTATACATGACATACATTTATTGAAGATTCCTTCATCTATTCGCATGCGAGATGTGATCGAACGATGGTAAAACTGTAATCGTTCCAATAAAAACTTCGAGTGTTATACTTGACTTGCTTGGTTATTCCTTTTGCCAACAGGTCAAAACGGCTGAAGGCCAATGATGCGAGGCTTATTTTCCCTGCAACATGAAAGGAGTTGCGTCTTCATCAAGAGCCACCCATGGGGTTTCCAAAATAAGATGAATCGACAATAATAAGCCCAGAACAAGACAACATGAAAATGGGGCATGCCTGATTTGGATCGACCTCTCTAAGTTGAAAAGGGTGTATTCGTTCCAAATTAAATTGATTTGATTAAACAATGACATGGTTACTCGCACTTGCAGGTGAAATAAAATGATTGTGTGAGGTCGACATTTGTCCCTTTAAAGAAGACTCAATTGTGGACCCTCAAAACTGGAGGCCAATGTGACATGGCACTATCGCCAATTGAAGCACGTCTCAAGGAGTACAAATACTCGTGTTTCCCACCATGAGATTGATGATCACTCAACCATAAAAGGGTGTATATCGTTCCTCATTTCAATCCTCTCAAGATATGAAATGATCATCTCCTTTTCTATATGTAGGGATGAAGAAAACTGAATGCTTATTTGCGAAGCAACACTTCAAGGTGTAAATGTACACAAATAGAGATAAATCTACACTTGTGGATCTCGAGTAGTAGGGTGCTTGAGGAGCGTCATGAAGTCTTGACAAGTCGAGAAGACCATGAAGAGATGATCGTTGCCCATCTTTGAATCAAGAGGGAGTACTTGTTTTAGTAATTGATTTTCATAATCAAAAGTCAAACATTTTTCTTCCTCTCTAAACAGATTGAAATGCACCAATAGAGCAAAAGTGACGAAAGGTCACCCAACCTCAAGAAGGAGAGTGACAGAACCCAAATAGTGTCGAGCATCGTGCAACATCAAATGCCGAGACCTTCGGATAATTACGATGAAGTTTTATCCTCTGATATCACAAAAGGGAGTAAATTCTCCCTTATTCTGATTCCATTTCATACGAATGACTGAGATGTTTCTCTTTCATATACAGAGAATGATAGTCGAAGACATGTGTCAGAATAGATTGAAGAATGTCAAACGTCAAAATCACCTGACATGGAAGTGATTGACTCAACCAACAGGGAAGGCGTTAGCGCGATACAATGGAGCTTCATATGGCTAAATCAGCTAACTCAAGGTGGAGTACTGAGTTGCTGGAGGCAAATCATTTCCCTATCCAGAAAGCATGCCGAAGTCGAAGACATCAGATTTGCCATGATGATACGTGGGGCAAGTCCCCGAAACGATGGTTATCACTCATGGAACATAATGGAATAAAATCCATTCAGGGAATACAAAAAGCGTTTCATCATGGCAACAACGCTTCTAAGAAGAACAATGCCGAGCCACCCCGCTTGGTAGAAAAGGACGTATCATTCCTAAATAAGTTTCAATCAGATGTGGAAATAATATTTCCTATCTTTTTCCTCTCAGGTGATAAACAAAGTCAAGACACCCAAGAAGCAACGACTTCAAAATGACAGAACAGGGAGTACCCACTTTTCATATCATCTCACACATGCATTTAGGATAGATGATTTCAAGAGCGTCATAATGGCTCAATTTGCGAACAATATTCTCGAGAAAACTTGAAAAAGTTTCTTAACAATTAGAAGTCTCTTTGAAAATAGCATTCGAAAAGAAAGCATTCAAACTTTACAAATTGACATACTTGATAAAGAGATGCTCTCTGTGAACAGAGTGAAAGGCGCGAATCCATTTTTCGTTGCAAACATGAATCATCTTAGATCACTTGCATCATGCATATCATACATGCATCATTTATGTGCATATTATTCCTTGAAAGATGTCGACAGGTCAAGGTAAAAGAATCCAAATGAAAAGGAAATGCCAAGACCCAAGGAACGAAGGGTAAATTGTATCAATTCCAATTGCCCATTTTGTATGCTGTTCTGACACGAACCTTCTTTCCTTTGATAGGGAAATATCAAATAGCTCAATGGCAGCTATGATGGCTGATATTAAGGCAATGCCGGAAGCCTCCCATCCCAAGCCAGACAGACAGTAGCTCCCAACCAGAACAACTCGAGTCTGCCATTCGCACCCGATATGGCTGACAAAGAAACGACAGGAGATACCCAACATACAGAGGAAGATGTCCGTATGCCAAACATCTAGTCACAACGAAAAGCAGCCCCTGTTGTTATTGTCAACCTCGAAAAAAAAAGGGGAACCAGACTGTAAAAGCCGAAGTGGAGGCTAAGAAATCAGCCAAGATTAAAGAATGGTTAAGCAGCTAGGGCTATGAGTTGGCTCGTTTAGACAAGATATCTCCCTTCGCCAAGGTGGAGACTCCTCCTGACTACGAGGAACCAGACTTCGTGAGGAAGTATAATGGGACAGGCTATCCCCGTGCTCACCTCAAATATTATCTACGCAAGATGGCGCAGTATTCAGACTATGTTCAATTACTGATGAACATGTTCCAAGAAAATCTAGCTGGCGCTGCTCTGGCTTGATTCATTGAATTGGACCTGGATGATTATGATGGGTAGGAAGATCTTGCAGAGGATTTCCTTAGGCAATATAGGTTCAACACAGCTACGGCCCCGACGAGGGAAGACCTTCTACGAACCTCAGAGGCAAGAGGTGAATCGATCATAATATACGCCCAGAGATGGCGAGCTTTGGCGACCCAAGTAGAGCCGTCAATCCCAGACGACGAGCTGATTAATTTGTTCCTGAAAGCACTCCTCTACGAATACCTCGACAAGTTAAACGCCTCGGGACGTCAGACCGTCGCACATTTGATAAAGGTGGCTAAAAGGTTCGAATGAGCCTTAAGAGAAAGGAGGCCCCATGAAGCTTCTGCTAGAAAACAACCAATGGAGGATCATCATGGTCGGCACCAAAAAGAGCAAGAGCCTAGAAAGAGGCAACCCCAAAAGCAGTTCTCTCAACTCCCGAGGCCTTTGTCCAAGCTACTCCTGATGTTGCTAGAACAACATTTTGTGGCAAAGGAACCACCTAGGGCAAATCCTGTTAAGTATCCTGGTTTTGACAAGAGCCAGACTTGTGTCTACCATATGGGCGGAATGGGACATAATGTGGATGACTACTATATCCTTAAGCTGGAGGTACAAGCTTAGATTGACAAGTCAGATCTTGGAATTTGACAACGTGGCTCCAAATGTACAAGAAAAATCGCTCCCTGATAATCAATCAATTGGGGCAATATTTACTGAAAATGAGGAAAACCACCTCCAGCTGAAGGTGGATATGTTTAAGCTGACCGAGCATCTAGCGACCGCTTCATTATACCCAAAAGCAGGTGAGATCTCTGCAGACGTAAAGAAGCTATGTATCGCCAAGATGATGAGCTTGGGGATAATGTCCGATATTACCGATGAAGAATTCGAAGGAGTCGAAGCTTCTCTATCTTTGGAAGCAAGCCACTTCATGATCAAAACTGAGCAAGGTAGCACCTAGGACATCCCGCACGAGAATCTGGTAGATAGTCTTGGGCCGGTCATTCAGTCAGAAGAAGAATTCGAAGAGGACAAACTGAAAAGCCAAGAGGTGAAGTCTAGCAGATCGCAGATTCATGGCCAACGCACTAGAAATAGGTGAAATGGTAGACAACCTGGGTCATGATTCTAGATGGTACAACTTTAAAGTGAAGTACTCCGCTCCCCCTAACTTCCATCAAAGAATGGAGGATATTATACCAGACAGATGGGGAGGCATGGATGATCCCGTTTGACCAAAAAGGCCTTTTTCAAAAGAACCTGAGTCATCATTGACCAAGTGAGGGTTACTAAGCTTGGCACAAAGCAGTATGCAGAAACAAAGAGATCAAAGGATCAACAGCAGGGTTCAGTTGAATTATTCAAAGGAAAAAGAGAATATCCGAGATCTGCCACATCAGCAGTACTAGGTGACAACGACCGACATTGTCGACTGAGAGACGAAATCTCCTCAAGGGACCTTGACAACACTATGTCAATGATTGAAACCGCTACGATTGTGGTAATTAAACTGGAAGAGCTTGACAGGTTGAATAAGGTAGAAGATGGTCTAGTTAAGCTTGTCGTGATTCGATTGCCGGAAGAAGAAGAAGACGACACAGCTGAACTCGAAGCATCTTGTCCGAAGACAATAACCATACAAATCCCTCCAGTAGAAAAGTACGATCCTAAGGCAGTCCATTGGGACAATGGGACGGAGGAAGAAGATGAGGATGAAGGTTATGCATCTGTCCAAAGAGAATGGAATGCCTTTCAGGAATCAACACCTCCTACTTCGGAAGAGCCGGATATTGTTAATTTGGGGGATACTGAAAATATCAAAGAAGTCAAGATCGGTGGACATTTATCCCGAGATGAAAGACTCAGGTTCACAGAACTGCTGAGGAAGTCGCTAAGATGTCATGCGATAAATTCCAAAGATGTCGAGCTACCAAGAGGTAGATAAAAGTGATCAAAGATCCAGATGGTTGAGATAAATAACCAAAACCAGCAAAGAAGGTTCATTAGGGCAAGCCCCTCCTTTCCTGTCAAGAGACCAAGCTGGGGGCAAGATTCTCATGCGACACCAAGATAGCATATTGGAGCAAGTTATCAAGATCAAAGAAGACAAGCATCAAGACATCCCCTATTGGGGCAAAGTAACCGAAAGAGATGATTTCCTTGATCAACGGAAATGCAAATACCTCAAAGGGAGTATCATGTTCCTTGGTGATTTATGTAAAGTTAAACATGGATGAATACTCATTGCTTCATGTACAGGTACAAAGACCTCTTCAAATCGAATTGGAAATCGTCAAATGATATGAAAAATGCTAAGGCATTTGGCCAAGGTAGACGTCGCCCAACTGGGGCAAATGGATTGTTGATGTTATCAACACCTTCAAGCATAGATAGAGGGATTCGACGAATGTTGTCCATATCAGCATACAACATTGGAATGGACACAATCAAGAGAGAAATGTCGACCATTGACAAAAGAAGGGTAGTTGGGTGTCGTATCCAATATTACTCCTTTTTCTTGCATTTGCTAACGCAAAATCATTTCTTTCTGTGGCAGAATACGCCATTAGGACATTATCAGGGGTCCAACAAAGGGGAGAACATCACAAGGATATTCACAAGTGACAAAGATGCATGAAGCAAACGACTTTCTCAAGCATTGGAAGGATGACACTTCAAAGGTGAAAAGTAAAGTGAAGATCCAAGTAAGAGACAATCCAAACTGGATAAGGGATCGCATGAAAATGCAAAAATGAATAGAACCATTTGACTGGGGCAAACATTACCTAGCCATGACAAGTCATGCCTAACTGGGGCAAACAGATCATCTACGTGACTGAAGGAAAAAGTGGCATTCCATTCTCAGCAGGATCAATGAACGTGATAGAAGAGTCGTTCACATCAGAGTTAAACCTCAAGATACAAACTTGAGTGAAGGGTGACTATGTGTCGTTCTAATTTGGTCCTCAATGATCTTTCTCCTAATATGAATTTTCCCTAATTTCAACAGAAAATTATTGGCATTCAAAAGGATTCAGAGGGAAAGAACTCGCCGACTCAACTTTAGGGCGAGATGATCTTTGGAGATAACAACTTCGGAAGTCAAGCATTCGAGAAATGAACTTTGGCTATAAGATCGAGTGGAGAGTAAAAAGTATCGCTTCCACACTACATGCTTTAACATACATCTTGATGAGAATTTATTTTTCCTTGAATAAGGAACTTTGAAGAATGACATGGGGCACGTTCCAAAGATGAATGAAGCCATCAAGCAGGATTCATTGCCCCAATCAGACGAAGGCGTCATCGCCGTAGGTCGAAATGGCCGTTTTCTATAATCTACATATTGGCGTTCAGATTGGAATGCATGATCAAGAGGACTTACTGTCGTGGTGGTCAGGTGCACGTCCTTTTCTCCAAAGACTGAAAATTTCAAGAAGTTTTAGAACAACTTAACCATCTTGTGTTGTTAAGAAAAATGCAGATTTTCATGAATCTATCCACTTCCATTGGAGTGCTTGATCAAGGGTAAGGTGTATCGTTCTAATTTTCTGAAATTCGAGAGCATACACTGACATATTTCTTTTATGTTTTTCAAGAATCCCTAGCCGCGCTGGGCAGGTAAGTATTCCTTTCCCAATCTTGTAGGTTTTTAAGACAGTCAGAATCCTTACTTCTAGAATTTGAAGGCTTCTTGGAATCTAGCATGATTCAAATCTCATGTCTAGAAAGACGCAAAATTCTCACAGTCATGTCATTGGCATTCATGTTTAAACTTGGAGGTTATCTGAACATGATTGAAATATACATTGTGCCTCATAAATCCCCTTGGAGGGTAAGTTTTGGAGAAAACAAAATGAACTCTTCCAACAAAAGTTGTTTAAATCGTTCAAAAGGATGTTTCCTCAGACAAGAGGCAAGCCTGGTCCAAACACGTCCCATACACACTTAAGAGATAAGTGGAGTGGTAAGGATAGCGAGACCTTGACCTACGGACGTAAGGGTTATTCGCAGTGATTACGTGGATTGAGACAACGGAGGCATTCGTTTCTCTATCATAAACACTACAGGTGACCATTGATAACCCTTTGAACGACGATTTCATTCTATACCCCTGTCAAGAACCACCCCACAATGGGGCAAACTGGAGGTACGTCCAGCGGTATCAGGAGATAAATGGTTAGAAGTTCTCTTGCTCAGACTTGCATCAATCTTCGTGTGTTGCTTGTCATTTTAACTTCTATGGTAATTCAGGTGCTTTAGGATGACGAAAAGCATTCGTTTCTCTATCCTATACACTTTTACCCTTTGTACAGCCCATTTGAGCCTATACGTTCATTTCACAAACCCGTTGGTGATCATTGCATATTCCAAGACGGAAGCGACGTCCCTTCAAGAGCGGAAGAGTTCAAAACACAGGATTTGTGAAAAATTCATAGATTAATGTTTGAGTGCTGAGATTCAAGTTGTACATCTAGCATACTCATTTGAAAATTCTGATCCCCAAAAGAAAAGAAAAGGTGGGATCTCGACAAAAGACGAGAAAAAGAAAAAAGAGAAAAAAATCAGATCATGGGCATCAAGAAAAAGCAAAGTGCCTGGTAAAAGCAAGGCCAATGCCCATCCAAATACTTGCACACTTGTGAATCAGGTATTTGATCTTGTAAATGCCAAAAGATGGCATGATACCTTTGTATAGGTCACTAGTGAGATCTGATTGTAAAAGAAAATCCCAAGGGAGCTGGACAGCAAAGGATGCTCCCAAATCATGTCACACTCAGATGATGTAAGCATAAGACAAGGTATTGACGCCGTCTTGACATAAGAGAAATGTTCTCTAAAGACAAATATGCACTTCAAAGACTGAAAACGCTCTTTGAACCTGAAGGGGCAAGATGGCAGCAAACTTGCAGTGATCACCAATGATAAACCCTTCGCGTATTCTGAGCCAAAAACAATCCTTTTTTGGGTCCCCAATTCTACCTACGTTACAACCCTGAAAAGCCTTTTCTGATTAAGGCACATGGATTGACATAGGGTTTAATGTCTAAGCTTAGCTCGAAGAAGTTCGAGCAAGATTATTTCTTTCTCATTTTGCAGGTTTCTTGACTTGTAAACCCGGAGCAGACATTGAAGACTTCTCTTCGAAAGCCTTGACTTGCACGCAAGTCCCCCTTTGAAAACCGTTGACCAAGCCCAACATTACAGTCCCTTGGAAGTCCTCCTGATCGATCGAGGTGTATTCACTACGAATGATCCTGAACCCTAGGCGCAGGTTTGAAAGGAAATTCGAGTGCATTCTTGGTAAAAGACCATTATCTCAAAACGGTGAGAAGTCCTCTTTGATGAGAATACTCCGTTGGACATTTTAACCAAACTCTTTTGGTAATTTCAGATTGTTTGATTCAAACTTTCCCCACAAGGAATTTTTGATCACTTCCGTATGTTGCAAGGTGTTTCGGATAACCTCCAGCATCGTAATGCATTCATTGAAATTTTTTCATGACTATGATATAAGTCATAAAGTGCTGTCAGTTTGACATTAGATATCACTTAAAGACCATTGATGTGCCTTTGGTAAGAAAATTTTCAGATTGGAGCTTCTGCAAGATTCTTGATGACTTCAGCTCCTAAAATGGCTTGTATCCCTCTTGGTGAGAAACGTTTAACATGTCTAAACTTCTGCAGAATTCCTGGCAATCCCAGATTTCAGAAGAGCACAACCTCTCTTGGTAAGAAAGAGTTTACATGTTCAAGCTTCTGTAGGACCATTGGTATCCCCAGACCTCAGAATGCTACTTCTTTTGTGAAGAATATATTTCAAGTTTAAACTTCTGCAAGACCCCTTGGTAACCCCAGGTCTCAGAATGACACATTTCTCTAAAAAGGAGAGTTTATACGCCTGAGCTTCTGACAGATTCTTGGTAACCCCAGATCCTAGAACGCTATTTTTATTGGTTAAACTTCTATAGGAATCATGGTAGCCCCAGATTTTAGAAGGATGCCTCGCTCTGCGAAGAAGAGCTTTCAAGTTCATTTTCCTGCAAGATCCCTGGATACCTGGAGCTCCCAGATCCCAGAATGTCACCTCCAATGTCAAAAGGACAATCTTCGAAATCATCCCTCTGTGAGATTTCAAATTTACAGGTTTGAGCTTTCTGCAGGATACCTGGAGCTCCCAGATCCCAGAATGTCACCTCCAATGTCAAAAGGACAATCTCCGAAATCATCCCTCTGTGAGATTTCAAATTTACAGGTTTGACCTTTCTGTAGGATGCCTGGAGCTCCCAGATCCCAGAATGTCACCTCACATGTCAAAAGGACAATGTTTGAAATTATCTCCCTATGTGAGAATCCAATATTACAGGTTTGATCTTTCTGCAGGATGCCTGGAGTACCCAGATCCCAGAATGTCACCTCCCATGTCAAAATGACAATGTTTGAAATTATCTCCCTGTGTGAGATCCCAGTGTTACAGGTTGGAACTTTTTGCAGGATACCTGGAGCTCCCAGGTCCCAGAATGTCACATTCAATGTCGAAAGGACAACATTCAAGATAGTCTTTCTGCGAGATCTCAGGTAGCCCCTAGATCCCAGAAGAATCTTATCAAAGTTTTTGCAGGTTTAAGTTTTCTGCAGGATACTTGGAATCCCCAAATCCCAGAATGTCACCTTCAATGTCGAAAGGACAACATTCAAGATAGTCTTTCTGCGAGATCTCAGGTAGCCCCTAGATCCCAGAAGAATCTTATCAAAGTTTTTGCAGGTTTAAGTTTTCTGCAGGATACTTGGAATCCCCAAATCCCAAAATAACGCCTCGCGTGTCGAAAGGACAATTTTCAAAATCTGCTTTCTGTGAGGTTCTAGGTAACCCCTAAACCCAGAATAGCCCATGTGGTAAAGCCTAAAGGTTAGGCACACCTCACTTGTATGAATCCTAGTTAATTCCTTAGAATATAGGATCAAAAACTGTTGTCAAAATCTGCTTTCTGTGAGGTTCTAGGTAACCGCTAAACCCAGAATAGCCCATTTGGTAAAGCCTCAAGGTTAGGCACACCTCATTTGTATAAATCCTAGTTAATTCCTTAGAATATAGGATCAAAATGTTCGACAATCCCTAAGAGACTGGGTGCGTCATCCATAGGTTCCTAACAGAAAGGAATCCTATTCTCGGCCTGATCCCCCTGACGGATCAAAATGTTCGACAATCCCTAAGAGACTGGGTGCGTAATCCATAGGTTCATAGCAGAAAGGAATCCTATTCTCGGCCTGATCCCCCTGACGGATTAAAATGTTCGACAATCCCTAAGAGACTGGGTGCGTCATCCATAGGTTCCTAGCAGAAAGGAGTCCTATTCATGGTCTGATCCACCATACGGATCAAAACCCTGACAATCCCTAAGAGACTGGGTGCGTCATCCATAGGTTCCTAACATACAGGAGTCCCATTCATGGTCTGATCCACCATACGGATCAAAACCCTGACAATCCCTAAGAGACTGGGTTCGTCATCCATAGGTTCCTAGCAAAGAGGAGTCCTATTCATGGTCTGATCCACCATACGGATCAAAACCCCGACAATCCCTAAGAGACTGGGTGCGTCATTCACAGGTTCCTGTCAAGTATAGGAATCTCATTCTGGTACAGCCTACCATACAGGCTAGAGTTTAACCGCCCTAGGATACTCAAAAGACGAGTCCCTAGGTATTCACTTGAACCCGGTATACACCGCGCATGCCGCACGAGCATCATGCAGGTGATCAACAGGTGAGCAACAGGTAAGCATCTCTATCCCGTCTCTCTCTCACAGTAGCCAAAGCAGAACAAGCAGAGCGTTTACCAGCAAAGCAAGAAAGATTGAATGTCAGGATTCGTTTTTCTTTTCCCCAGTCGAGTCGGTCTAGATTCAGGTGTCACCTGTCTTTGAGAGAAACCTCTCACGAGATTCCTCTCAAAGAGGGGCAGCTGTTGACACCTGATTTTTGACCTAGTCTTTTTCAATTTTATTTTTGAAAAATCATAAAAAATCCATAAAAAGTCAAAAAATTACAAAATCAACTTTGGTGGCCTTGGCCAAGTCCAAGGAACCATTCTTGACCAAAAAAATAATTTTTCATATTAAGCACATTTTTTAGTATTTTTAGAAAATAGAAAAATATTAGAAAAATCAACAAAAATAGAATTTGAGGTTACAAAAATATAGGAAAATAGTAAATATTTTACTTTTAATTTTCTTATCATTTTTACCTCATCAAGAGTTGAAATTCAAGTTTAATTTTGTGTGTTTCTTTGTAACGCACAGGGTTAAATTTGTAAAAAAATATGTTTTGAGTCTTTTTATTTGCAATATTTTGCATTTTCCGACTCTTGACATTCGACTTGATTGCGCCACATTTCAATTTGGGTTTATTGTGCACTGATTTGATCAATTTTGGCCTTAGGAACCTAATTGCATGAAAATCTATTCATTTTAGTCTCTAAAGTACCAAATCCAAAATTAAACTTTTCTGAGGGACACCCATAGAGCCCCAATACTTCCTCCCTATAGTATTTGACCCCCTAAATCTAATGGTCAGTTCAATTGGGGCCAATTCGTCCATAAAAAACATCAATTCGACAAAAATCAAATTCGGATCCTACCCTACATTTGGGGCTTTCAATCAATTCAAAAGGAATTTGTCACGAAAACCACATTTCTAGATGGAATCTGTGCCATGGAACCCAATTTTAGCGTCAATTTTGTGATCTTGGCACATATGGGCGTCCAATTCGGGCAAAGAAAGTAGAACCGGGTCAACTAGGTCGGGTTGACCCAACCCAGTCAACCCGGTTGACCACCTTAGAAAACAGAACAGAGCCACTCTGTTCTTGGGCCTTCGCGCACAAACAGAAAAATGGAAAAGAGGATCAGTTGGTTGTGGAGCGGGGAGAGATCAGTTGGGTTTTGGGGAAATCAGTTGGCAAAAGGAGTTAGCGGGCGCAACAAAAAGGAAAGGGAACGAAGAGAGGGGGCAGTTCTCTTCGCGTGAGGGCAGAGAAGAACAAAAAAGGAGCGAGACGCAGAGAGAGAGAGAGAGAGAGAGAGTGCTCGCGGAGGAGAGCTCGCGAGAAGAAAAGGAGAGAGTTGGCGACGCACAGAGACAGAGAGAGAGCAAGAAAGAAAGGGAGAGAGAGAGAGAAACAGACGAAGAAACAGAGTGAGGAGAGAGAGAGAGAGAGAACGCGGCGGCCAATGAAGCTCCGAGCTCGAGAGATTCGAGCTTGGATCCTTGACAATCCGGACGACATCGTTCGACGCCGCCACTCCCATTAGCCTCACCTCAACCCGGAGAACGCGTCGGATCAACTCACATTCACCAGCACTCTTGAAACAGGTGAGACTCTTTCTCGAACTTCCTCTCGGTCGTTAATGGCAACTCAGATTCTGCTTGTTCATTTTACGAGTTATCGATCTAGAATTACTCCTTGCACCTCCCTGATCATTCTCCAACTCGTTTTTCGCATTTTCATCGTGTAAAACCTCGCGTCGACCTCCACCTATCCGCGACTGGATATGAGCTCGAGAGCTCGCCTCGAGCTACGTCGACCTTCCTTGATGGCCAGGTAAGTCTCCTCGATCTCCCACGATGCTTCCTGATTGATTGATAGGCTCGGATATCGCTAGAAATGGCTAGAGTGGACTTTCGTCGGAAATTAGCTCCGGCCTAGGTTGGTGAGTTGTTCAACTTTGATTCTGCTATATCAGGGCTTCAACATGTTGTAAAGGAGATCGAAACGATTCGAATGGCGTTGGTTTCGCAAGTTTCGGTCGTCTGTGCGCGGAGAAAAGGGCCTCCGACGAGGCGCCGGCGAAACAGAGCCGGCGCCGATCGTCTTCCTCGGCGAGTCCGTTGACTGGTCAACAAAAGTTGACCAGTCAACGCTGACGTGTCGCTGATGTGGCGCCCACGTGGCAGCCACGTCAGCCTCGGTTGTTATAACCGAATAAAAAATATTGATCCGACGGTGGTTATTATGCCACGTGTCGAGATCTTGCTTTTTCCGAAATAAAAAATCTTTTTTCTAATAACGGATCGGACGGTCATGGTTCAATCTCGCCCTTCAATCGTAGCCTTCGGTTGCCTCCGGTAGATCAGGCCGTCCAAGAGACGACATGTGGCGCAATCAGGGCCGCTCATTCGGTTTAGGCGGGAACTCAAAATACGAGCGGGAAAGGCTAATGCGGCGTCGTTTTGGGCGTGGGCCGGATCCGGGTTGGGCCGGTCGCCCGCGGGCCGTGGGCCGGGTCACCCGACCCGACCCAAATAACATTTTTAATAAAAAAATTCGAAAATGATTTTAAAAATAAAAAAATCAGAAAAATCTTAGAAAATCCAAAAAAAATGCTAGAAAATTCAAAAAAAAAATTCTAAAAAAAGTGGAAAAATTGCGGAAAAATCCTAGACCTTCAGAAATCCCAAAAATCAAGGATTGACCACAGACAACTGGTCAACCCTATTTTTGGGGTTTCTTGTCCAATTTTCGAGACTTGACGATATTACCCTTTAGGGGTAAGTCGCCTCTGCTGTGTATACAAGATAAAACCGATAATGCCAAGGTAAGAATTAGGGTCGGGTAGGCGACCAATTCTTAGGTTTGGGTTTTCAAGTCCCACATCTTTTCTCAAAATAACGATTTTGCCCTTTAATGGGAAAATCGTCTTTCTTGTCTCAATCGAGTTCTGAAAATTGCTTGAAGTTAGGGTTTGGGTCAGGTGGACGACTAACCCTAATATTTGGGGATTTTCAGTTCTCATCTTTGTCCAAATGACGACTTTACCCCTCCAAGGGTAAAATCACTTGAAAATTCCAGAAAAATTCTGGAAAATCCCGAAAAATAGGAAATAGATTGGATTGATGGCCAATCCTATTTCCCTCATCTTTTGACTCCCCAATTCACCCAAAATGACGAATTTTCCCTTCTTAAGGTGAATTGTCCCCAAACTGTTCAAAATTACGATTTCGCCCCTCATGGGCAAACCATGCCAAACTCACTCCTAAGCCTTGATCGATATTTCTCTAGGCTAATAGGGCCTCATTAGGGATACCATGCTGATTTCATGTGTTTTATCTGCATGTACTGATTCCTTGATTTGCGCTATTATTTTTAATGATTGTGAGTGATAGGATAGCAATTCCCATCTGCATGAAATCCTAGGATCAGATAAACCATTCAGCTTAGGTACCGAAAGGGCGTCAACTCTAACAGTTGACGTAACTAAGTCCCCGAACCCACTTCTCTGGTTTCCGCAGAATCGAATAAACCACTCCCAACTATTCGATAGGGTTTCCGATCGTACCCTCCGCAAAACGATTGGTGGCGACTCCTTGACATGTACACTCATCACATGTCACTAGACCACACTGAAGGTCGACCACGTACATCCAGCCGTTGCGATTTGGGTAATGGACCTTGGGAGAGGCCCGCGTCCGATCAAGCCAGCGATCGGGCGGCCCATTAGCCCCCTCCCGCCTCCGCTCGGGAGAGGGTCGCGACAGAGATCCCTTCATCACCACGACTAGGTATCTTCTCGTTCGACATGCCAAAGGAGACCTTCACAGGAGAAAAGAAGAAACAGTTTGAAGCCAAGGTGTAATATATTATACGCTCTTTGAAGAACTCGTAGGCTGAAGACATAAGATGGCCAGAAGATATGACTCGTAAGGAGAATATTCACAGGGCTACTACAGAATACATTCAACACTTTGAGGCGGCCAGTCGCAGCTTTGTCGAACCATATGTGCCTGAATATATCGTACCATACGTGCTTGGAATAGAACCGTATATACCCGAGGATATGGGATCGCCGTCCCACTCCGGAGAAGAAGAATCCTAGACTGAAGAAATTGATCTCTACTGAAACGACGAGGATACCTTAGACCTCAAACGCCCTAGACTTGAATAAACTGTTCTGTCAAGTGTAAAATATGTTAACATTATGATGCCTTTTCAGCATACTCATTGGTATTGAATGATACTTTAGACACATATGCATGAATGAGGACATGTTTTATAGATGTTTATAAACAAACAAAAAAACTATCGCCAAAGATTACGCTTCTTTTAATTTCATGAATTCTTTTGGGGAATAATTAAAAGAACTACTCACGTGAGACTAAGGCTCACAAGGTTGTCCTTTTTCTCGTTCTTCAATAGAAAACATGCAATTAGAGGAATCCAGCACTTTTTCTGCTAATCCTGAAGAAATACTTACTTGTTATTTTTAAATGAATAGGTGCACTCTAATCACGAAACTGCCAAAGCATCATTTTCATACTCGACTTAAGACGAGAATGGAACAACAGGAGCTGACCCCACGAGTAGGCCTGTTGGAAACCCAGATGACTATTATGGCGACTATGATGGCTGATATTAAGGTAATGTTGGAAGCCTCCCAAGCCAGACATGCGGTGGTACCTAATCAGAACAACTCAGGTCAATCCTCAATACCTCATATGTCTGACAAAGAAACGGCAGAAGATGCCCAACGTGCCGAGGAAGATATCCGTATACCGAACTTCTAGTCACAGCCAAAGGCACCCCCATGTTGTCATCAACCTTGAGAAGGAGGAAAAGGAGAAACATACTGTGAAAACTGAAGTAGAGGATAAGAGAATAGCCAAAATCGAAGAGTGTTTGAGCTGCGAGGGTTATAAGCTGGCCTGTTTTGACAAGATATCTGATTTTGCCAAGGTGGAGACCCCTCTTGACTACAAAGAGCCAGATTTCGTGAGAAAGTATAATGGGAGAGGCTGTCCCCGCGCTTACCTCAAATATTACCTGCGTAAGATGGCGTAATTTCATACTACATTCTGTTGCTGATGAATACGTTCTAAGAGAGTTTGGCTGGCGCCGCCCTAGCTTGATTTATTGAGTTAGACCTGGATGACTATGATGGGTGGGAGGATCTTGCGGAAGACTTCCTAAGGCAACATAAGTTTAATACAGCTACGACCCCAACGAGGGAAGACCTGCTACAAACTCTGAAAGCGAGGGGTGAAACAATCAGGACATATGCCCAGAGATGGCGAGCTTTGGCGACCCAAGTAAAACCGCCAATCCCTGAGGAGGAGTTGATCAACTTGTTCTTAAAAGCACTTCCGTACGAATACTTTGACAGATTGAACACTTCAGGATGTCAAACCTTTACACACTTGATAAACCACATGAAATTTATGTGAGAAAGCAATACCCTCCGAAAAAAGAAAGAGAAATTGGGCTCGACATAGCCTTCATACCAGATCCTCATAAGCCCAAGGTATTCAATAACTCCAATCCGACCAAGGGAGGATCATCATGGTCAACGCCAAAAGGGCAAGAGTTTAGGAAGAGGCACCCCTAAAAGCATTTTTCTCAGCTCCCGAAACCCTTATCTAGACTGCTCCCGATATTGCTAGAACAACACTTGGTGGCAAAAGAACCCCCTAGAGTAAATCTCATTAAATATCCTGGTTTTGATAAGAGCCAGACCTGTGTCTATCACATGGGTGAAAGGGGACACAACGTAGATAATTGTTATATCCTTAAGCTGAAGGTGCAAGCTTTGATCGACAGTCAGATTTTGAAGTTCGATGATATGGCTCCGAACGTGCAAGAGAACCCGCTTCCTGATCACCAAACAGTAGGGGCAATATTCACTGATGAAGAGGAAAATCACCTTGAACTGAAGGTGGATATACCTAAGCTAACCAACATTATGGCGATCGCTTCATTATATCCAAAAGAGGGAGAAGTGTCCGTTGACAAGAAGAAGTTATGTATCGCTGAGATGATGAGCTTCGGGATAATGTCGAATGTTACCGATGAAAGATTCGAAGGAGTTAAGGCCGCTGTAAGCTTAGAATGGAACCAGTTTGTGGTTGAAACTGAACAGGGAAACATATGGAATGTCCCACATGAAAGTCTGGTAGGTGACCTTGAGTTGATTGTCGAACCAGAAAAAGAACTCGACGATGATGAACTAGAAGCTAGCAGGCGAAGTCTGGCAAATCGCAGGTTTATGGCTAATGTCACGCCCCGACCCCGGCGGGCACTCCATCATCCCACACGGCTGTCAATAAAAATACGATAACCCAGGATCCGACGACTCTACTTTCAGAGCGTGATATGAGAAGCACATGCGGAAACGAAAAGAAACCCCAGACATAAAAGAAAAAGACATAAGGCAACAAAGGATTTAAAAACAACACACATCGTCTCCCAGTTAAAAGGTCTAGTACATCAAAAGACAGAAGGGTTCAAAGAAAGGCACTATGGGACTACAAAAGAAGAGCTTAAAAAAGAAATCCACAAACTAGACAGACACGTCTTCATCTTCTCCCTTCCCTTCTTCATCACCTCCGAGGCTTCCTTCAAGGCTTTGGGTCTGAAATGTTGGTCCCACGACGGGGGTGAGATAATAATCTCAGTAAGTTAACCCTAACCCTAAGCTAGACTATTGGTACCTCCAAGCACGTTTGAAAATATGCAAGTTTTGGCAAAATGATTTTCACACATGACATTCAAGCAATTGGCATAATAAAGCAACTCAGGCATATCAGGCACCAGGTTCATTGCTTTCATACTTTCACTTTCCAATCTGAGTTTCTCAAGCCATACAGGCATAATAAACACTCTATGCACTCTAGGCATCCCAGGCATTCCAGCCAATTCAAGCATACAGACTCGGAAACATATCAAGAACCATGTTTCAGTCTTTTATCTTCTTTACACCCATCAAGGGCCCCTTGCGAGATGATTCGGTCAATCATATGACTCTCGACGTCTTATCGAGATGATTCGGTCATCATGACTCTCGCTGCGAGATGATTCAGTCTCTATAACGACTCTCGACACTTCGCGCCATCGAGATGATTCGATCGACTATAGGACTCTCGCATCCGGACCTAGAGATGATTCGGTCACTACCTGACTCTCGATTCTTACAACCTTCGAGATGATTCGGTTGAGGTAGGACTCTCTAGCCGCACGATCTCGTCAGGTCAATGGGAGTAACTCCCTCCCCGGCTCAATGCATTGGCCATAAAACATAATTGTGAACCTTCTCATTAATCTCATGTTCACAATCTCAAGCAAATTCATTTCATCGCCATTCAAGGCACGCATTCAAGTACATTCAGTTCATCCACTCAAACATGCCATTCGGCCACTAGCAGCACATGCCATCCCACATCAAGCAATTGAACCATCGAATGCACCAACAAGCATCAAGGCACTTGATTGAATCAAATAAGTCGATGCACATCAAAATTCACTCATGGTACCTCGTCATCAAGCATGTACAGCTCTAATTCATCATTTTAGGCATGCCAAAGAATCATTAAATCAAGGGAAAGCATCCAAAACCTCAACTCATCAAAATTGCCCAATTCAAGCCCCACGATCAGGTTCAGTCTCTCAAAATATGACATTTTACTACTAACGTTTTCAGAAAAAAATTCTATGGTATTAAATTCAAGATCTTACGGACATGTGGGCGAAAATGGTACTCAATTTGGAAATCGGATGAATTAGAACGGGCCATTTTAAAATCGGTGTGCGCAGAAAACGGGATTTGGCAGCTCTAGGTCTCTCACGTTTCCACCCTCAAACAACCCTTTAAAACCTTCAATTTTCACCAAGAAATCCACCCTTTAGTAACTCAACATCCTAACAAAAGGTTAGAAGTCTTCTTACCAAGCTATTTTAAGCAACAAACTCCTTCAAGAACCGCAGCAAGCCTCGGTTCCTAATCTCTCCGGCGCAAGACAGATTCTGTTCCTAGGAAATACCATGCAAACCGGCCATCAAAACTTCAATCTATCTCACCAATCGTTTACTAACATGTAATATCATGTCTTAGGGTAGCTTACCAACAAATTTTGGGGCAAGACGATACTTCTACGGCCTTCAAAGGCGCTCGGTTCCCAGACCCGTCGGAGAGGACAGATTCTGTCCTTTAGAAAATCATCCAAATTCCACCATTAAAACACATCTATCATCTACCAAACTTCAAACCAAACTTTCTCAACCTTAATACTATGCCTTGAGGAGGTCTCACCTTGATTTGGAAGCAAGATAAACCTTCTAACCCGGTCTAAAGGAGCTCATGGCCTGGTTCACTCCGAATCTGACCTTCGCCTACTCAAATCGAGCTACGGAAAGATATACTAGGTCAAATTGAGCTTATAATATGTCTATGGAAATATAAGACAATAACATTTCTAATGACGAAAGAATCACCTCAATCTGATGTCGGACGATAGAGTTATGGCCGAAACAGTGAGACGGAGATGTGATGGTCGCGTGCTGGCCGACGAGAAAGAGGGAGAATGAAAGGGAAAGGGGAGAGAGAGCGTGAGATTGGGAGAGAGAGGGAAATTGGCTGAGCAAAAAGGAAGAGAGAGAGGTCTTCTTAATTTTTCCTTGGTCCCTAAGTCAAGGAGAGAGAGAATGGTAGGTGAGGGAGATTGGACAACCATTTAATGCCAACCTATCTCAATGTGCCACTTGTCTTCTTCTAATCAATGCATTGACTCTCATTGACTCGTCTTCATAAAAATCTAGAGCACAAATTGACTATAAATACCCTCAAACTTTCGGCCACTAACGGGAGAGAGCAAATGACTATAATGCCCTTGCTTGTTCTAAAGGAAAGAATGTCCTTTTAGGGGTAAAATGGTAATTTTCCACTTCCAGTCCAAATTTCACTTTTCTCAATCTAAATTACCCTCGATGAGGCGACGTCCAAATTCTTTTCTAATGTTGGAATTCTTCATTTCCATTTGCCAATTTCGAGCTTCCGTTGCATGATCGATCTTCTGTCATTTGTATCTTCAGTTTATCTCGAACTAACGGGCGACTTTTGCAAATGTTACGCGTATCGACTCTGTGACACTCGTCACACTTAGGACGACTCAAGTTACGACGGCTTTGATTGTCATGTAATTGCGAGGGTTCATTACTAGTTCCGATGGTCTCGATCGTCATTATTCGATTTAGAAAAACTTTGCAAATTATACATTGGTTAAACGGCATCACCCGTGCTCCAATCGTATAACGCTAGCAATGGATTTCTTTTTCGTTATTTGATCGGCCTTTAATGGTTCTAAATGTTCCCTCGGCAATCCTTATGGTCAAAGCGTCATTTCATTTTTCGAGTTTCCTAGGTCCACGTACTTGTCATACGTTAGCCTTTCCCTTTCTGGTCAGTTAACTTGAATTGATCAGGTCCGAGCGAGATAAAACTGAAATACATCGATAGATACTTATCATTCCATAGTCTCAAAATGGCAGGAATTCAGAATGTCACAGCTAAAGCGCTAGAAAGGGGCAAAGTCATAGATAATATGGGTGAAGATTTTGGGGGATACAACTTTAAAGTAAAATATTCAGCTCATCCTAGTTTCTATCAGAGAATGGAAGATATCATACCAGATGGATCGAGGGTATGGATGATCCTGTTTAGCCAAAAATCCAGAGGGATGAGGCAAAGCCTTTTATGAAGGAATCTAAATCGTCGCTTGACCAGACGATAAACGCTAAGCTTAACACAGAGCAGTATGCCAAGGTGGAAAGATCGAAAGCTCAGCAGCAAAACTTGGTTGAACCGATCAAGGGAATGAAAAAGTACCCAAAATTTGTAGTGACAGCAGAACCAAGTAATATTAACGGGCATCGTCAGTTAGAATACAAAATTATCACAAAAGACTTTGGCGACACTATGTTAATGATTGAAGCCGCTACGACTGTGGTGATTAAACTAGAAGAACTTGATAGCTTGAGTCAAGAAGAGGATTGTCCGATTAAACCTGTTGTGCTTCAATTGCCGAGTGATGAAGTAGATGATAGAACTGAACCGGAGGCATCTCGCCTGACGACAATGACTATAAAAGTCCCTTTGGGAGAAGACTACGTCCCTAAAGCAGTCCATTAGGACTATGGGACGAAAGAAGTAGGTGCTGTAATGAGGTCTGGATGATTTTACGCCCCTAGGGAGGGCAAATCCGAAAAGAAAGAAGTTTCAAAGGAAGACGTAGAAAAACTCATGTCCATCGTTAAAACCAGTGAGTTCGAAGTGATAGAGCAATTAAGGAAGATGCCGGCCCAAATATCTCTGTTGGACTTGTTCATCAACTCAGAGAAGCACAAAGACGCACTGCTGAAGATACTAAATGAGGTGCATGTCCTTGAAACTATTAATGACATACAGTTTGGGGACTTTGTGGGGTCAATTCTTCTAAAAGACCAATTAAGCTTCTTAGATGAAGATTTCCCCATGGAAGGAAGATGGCACAACAAGGCTTTATACATTACGGTACAATGCAATG
Source organism: Rhodomyrtus psidioides (assembly GCA_021437785.1). Taxonomy (NCBI): domain Eukaryota; kingdom Viridiplantae; phylum Streptophyta; class Magnoliopsida; order Myrtales; family Myrtaceae; genus Rhodomyrtus; species Rhodomyrtus psidioides. The sequence continues at coordinate 9,293,784 of JAILYB010000007.1, read as the reverse complement.
AAAAGAGAATAGCACACGTGTTAATCGACAACGAATCTGCTTTTAACATATGCCCTTTAGCTACCTTGAAGAGTTTGGGCATTAAAGAAGAGATTATTAAAACCTCCAAAACAGCCGTGAGAGCTTTTGATGGAATGAAGAAGACAATGGTAGGCGAGATTGAGCTGAATGTGCTCATCGACCCAACCAAATTCTCCATAAACTTCCAAGTAATGGATTTGCCGAGCGCGTTCGAGTTTTTATTAGGAAGGCCTTGGATCCATGTTGCGGGAGCCGTACCTTCAAGCCTACATCAAAAAGTATGATTCGTAGTGGGTGGGAAGGTAATTACCGTACATGGAGAGATTGACCTCCTAGCGTATCATAATAGCGCTATTCCTTACATCAAGCCAGAGGTTAAGTTGGAAGCAAGCTACCATTCCCTAGAGCTGGTGGTAGTGGTCCACACTCCCGTAGGGGCAAGACTGAAAGCTCCTTTTATCTCTGAAGCCAACCTTCTACCAGCTAAGATGCTACTGGCATACGAGTTTGACCTAGGAAAAGGTCTGGGCAAGTATGGTCAAGGAATCAGCACTCATTTACAGTTAAAATCCAACGAGCACAAGATGGGCTTGGGATATCAGAAAATCTGCAGTGGTGAGTCTACCTCTAAGATAGCAGGCCAAGGCCGCGGTAAGAGCCAGGGACGCTATGGAAGCCAGAAAAATCAGAAAGGTCCCTTTAGTGGTTCTCCAGCTTGGAAAGGCAAGTCTAAGATGTTTAGTAGCCCTTTAAACAACTATTTCAGCAAAGACTCTAGATGGTTGTCAGAAGAAGATGTAATCCCAGCAGCAGAATTACATCTGGCAAATCCATTTCTGGAAGACAACTTCGTGAATGTCATCATAAAGTGGCTGAGTGATGAAGCCACTACTTCTGAGTAAAGAAACCTCTTCCTTGCTTTTAGTACTGCATTTAAATTTCCTATATTTTGTTGCGCTTTTAGTTTTTGTTATAAATGTAAGAAAACGCCTTTGGATCTCCCGCCGTTGGTCCAAATAGCATAACTTGCAATGCGGCCCATTTTGCATTCAATAAAATCACACAATTTTTGTTAATGACATATGGAACCACAAATCAGCCCAATGATGATATTAGTATTCCATATGGATGCTTGAGGCCTGGTTTTCCATATGATTCCTGATTTCCAAAAGATTTCTGAGGAACAAGGATGTCCTAGGATATGAGGACTAGTTCCATTTACGCCTACACTTATTTTGAAATCTCTTTTGAAAAGATTCTTCACACTCATGTATGGCATTTTTATATAAAGTATAGACTAACCATGCTCATAACATTTCAGGCATATCATCTCAAACATACATACTAGGTTGTTATGCGATTCAGATCGCCACGTTGATTGTTCCTATAACATTGAGGAGGATGAAGATGAAGGTTATGCATCTATCCGTAGAGAATGGAGTACCTTCGAAGAGTCAATGCCTCCCATTTCAGAAGAACCAGTTGTTATTAACTTAGGTGACTCTGTAGATATCATGGAAATCAAGATCGGTGGGCATTTATCCCGAGATGAAAGGCTCAGGTTTACAGAATTACTAAAGGAATATCAAGATGTCTTCGCATGGTCATATGCTGACATGCTAGGTTTGGATCCCAAAATTGTGGAACATGCATTACCCACAGATCCCACTGTTAAACCTGTCAAACAAGACAGTAGACGGATGAAAGCTGAGCTAGAAGACAAAATTAAGAAAGAAGTGATGAAACTTCTTAGGGTAGGCTTTATTGAAGCTATCCCGTATTCATATTGGATTGCAAATATAGTCCCCGTCATGAAAAAGGATGACAAAATTCGGATCTGTGTGGATTATCGAGATTTGAATAGAGCAAGCCCAAATGATGATTTTCCACTTCCTCACATTGACGTGCTGGTAGATAGTACTACGGGATATGAATTATTCTCATTCATGGACGGATTCTCCAGATATAACCAGATCCTCATGAAGCAGGATGACAAATCGAAAACTGCATTTACCACGCCTTGGGGAAACTTTTGCTATAAGGTTATGCCCTTCGGACTGAAGAATGCTGGGGCCACCTATCAGAAGGCTATGATCACACTATTTCATGACATGATCTCTAAGGAAATTGAGGTATATGTCAATGATACGATCGCCAAGTCCAAGAAGGGACATGATCACATTCAGGTGCTAAGAAAGCTATTTGAGCGACTACGCAAATACAAGTTGAGGTTGAATCCTAACAAATGTGTGTTTGGGGGCAAAATCTAGGAAACTTCTTGGATTTATGGTCAGTAACAGGGGCATTGAGATTGACCCTTCGAAGATTCAAGCTATAAATGAGCTAGCAACTCCCTCAACAGTAAAGGAGGTAAGGAGTCTTTTAGGGAGATTAAACTATATTGCCAGGTTCATCAATCAGTTATCAGGTGTGGCTCAACCGATTTTTAGATTGCTCAAGAAGGGTGCAAAAGTGACTTGAGATACAGAATGCAGCCAGGCATTCCAGAAGATCAAAACCTATCTAGTCACTCCACCAATACTTGTGTCGCCCATCCCAGGTCACCCCTTCACCTTGTACTTGACTATACAGCAAGAATCTTTGGGAGCCTTACTCGCTCAGACGAGCCCAGTGGATGGTAAGGAAAGAGCCATCTACTACTTAAGCAAGAAATTCACCTCGTCTGAAATGAATTACAGACCTATGGAAAGGGCTTGCGTAGCGACAGTATGGGCACTTCGCAGGTTGATGCAGTATACCCTACATCACCATATTCAACTAGTGATAGAAAATGATCCTATCAAGTATCTCCTAGAGAAACCCGCCATGATTGGGAAATTAGCAAAATGGCAAGTGATGTTGTCCGAATTTGATATCAAGAGTTCTCCACAAAAATCTGTAAAAGGGAGAGCCATAGCCGATATGTTGGCAGAGAATTCGCAAAGTTGCACATCTTCTGGAAAGACAAAGGTGGAAAATCAAGTTCTAAACCTGACAGAGGATAAGTGGGTCATGTATTTCGACAGTGCTGTTAATCTGTCGGGAGCAGGCACAGGGGCAGTACTGATAACCCTTGAGGGTCAACATTATCATGTTGCATCAAAGATGACTTTCCCTTGCACCAACAATATCTCAGAATACGAGGCGTGTATTCTAGGCCTACGATTGGCCATCTCCATGGAACTACCTATGCTACAAGTTTATGGAGATTCCATGCTCATTATTTTATAGACGCATGGGGAGTGGAAAACAAAGGACGCAAAACTTATCCCATATCATGAATATGTGGAAGGGTTGACACTTAAGTTCGAAGAGGTGTCATTTGAGTACCTGCCAAGATCTCATAACCAATTAGCAGACGCATTGGCCACATTGGCTTCGATGTTGTAAATAACTGATGGGTTAGAAATAGAACCACTAAGGATCGACATAGTTGAAAAATCGGCCAACTGTATGATGATCGAAGAAGAATTTGACGAAGAGCCGTGGCACCATGATATCAAGAATTATCTCTTAAAGAGGGAGTTTCCTAAGGGTGTCAGGCGGGAGACCGGAGATATATAGCCAGGATGGCTAGCAAATTCTTCCTAAGTAGGCAAGTTTTGTACAAAAGGTCATTTGACTCCACTTTGTTAAGATGTGTGGATGCTCAAGAAGCAAATACTCTCATGAGAGAGATCCATGAAGGTGTATACGGGTCGCACATGAATGGCCATCTTCTCGCTAGGAAGATCATGCGGCTTGTCTATTATTGGATGACCCTCGAATCAGATTGTTGTCAACATGTTAGGTCATGCCACCAATGCCAAGTATATGGCGATAAGATTACTGCACCCCCGAACGAACTTCATCAGATGTCCGAAACTTGGCCTTTTTCTATATGGGGGATAGACCTGATAGGGCCTATCAATCCAACGGCTTCAAATGGTCATTGCTTCATCCTGGTGGCGATTGATTACTTCACGAAGTGGATAGAAGCCAATTCCTACAAGAATGTCACCGCAAGAAACGTGGCAATGTTTATTAAGAGAGACATAATTTCTCGATATGGTACCCCTCGAGCGATCATAACAGATAATGGGTCTAACCTGAACAACAATATTGTCGACGATCTGCTGAATCACTTTGGTATTCGACATCATAATTCTTCCCCTTACCGCCCACAAATGAATGGGGCAGTAGAAGCGGCAAACAAAAATATCAAGAAAATCTTGGCAAAAACTACCGAAAATGATAGGGATTGGCATGAAAGGCTACCCTCTGCCTTAATGGTATATCGAACTTCGATCAGAACTTCTACAGGGGCAACTCCTTATGCTCTGGTATATGGGATGGAAGCTGTCCTACCCATAGAGGTTAAGGTTCCCTCTTTGAGAATCTTATCATAGGCTAAACTTTCCGAGACAGAGTATTTCAAACACAGATGTGAACAGCTGAATCTGATGGACGAGAAACGTCTGAGGGCAATCTGTCATGGCCAGGGTTACCGGAAGAGGGTGGCCAAGTCATTTAATCGGAAAATTAGAACTAGAAGTTTCGAGGTAGATGACCTGGTGGTAAAGAAAACTTTGCCAAATGTTGTCCATCCGGGAGGCAAGTTTACCCTGAATTACGAAGGCCCTTATATTGTCAGGAAAATTCTCACAGGATGAGCATTAATTCTTGTAAATTTCGAAGGAGAAGAATTGGGATACCCTATAAATTCGGATGCTGTGAAGAAGTATTATCCTTGAAATGAAATCAGATATTGATCATGTGGCTTGTCTTGAAATGATCCGAGTCGCCATGACAATCATTACATAAGCATATCATGCATCCATGCATACATTGTCATGTGTTCTGTTTTGTAGGAATTCGAGAAATAGACTCAGAATCAGATTCATGCAAATTGAACCAAGGGCAGAAGGGTCTTTGACATCATGAACCATGTGATATGTATCTGTTCCATCAAGAGTTAAACCATCTTTCACTCATAGAAATGTCTATTCTGTTTATATACATGAATGCCTGATGGAGACAGAAGACAACAAACGAGAAACACAGTAAAGTTTCTCACCCCTTGTAAGATAAAAGGACCAGGAGAATGAACATTCATATGGTCAAACTTAGGAATAAATCCCGCTTTCGAAAAATGAATTCTTGACACTTAGTGCACACCTGTCGGGACTAAAGGTTATCCAAACATAGTCAAAGTGTACAGGATGCATCATCAAAATTCCCTGTGGAGTGAAATGCTTGGAGAAAAACAAAGTGATTTTTCCAAAGCAAGGGTTGTTTAGGCTATCTAGTAGGAATGTTTCTCCAGATAAGAGGCGAACCTAATCCAAACACGTCCTACACATACTCGAGAGATGAGAGAAGTGTAAGAATAGAAAAGCCCGAACCTCAAGGGCAATTCGCATCGATTACATAGATTGGGAAGACAGAGGCATTCATTCTTCTCCATAAATACTGCAGGTAATCATTGATAAACCCTTTGAGCGGTGGTTTTCATTTATTAACCCTGTCAAGAGCCACCCCACATTGGGGTTATGCAGAAGCCGTCCAGTGGCATGAACAGGTAAATGGTTAGAAATCTTTTTGCTCTGACTAACATCAATCTTCGTGTGTTGATATGTATTGACCCAGACGCCTTAGGGTGACGAAGAGATGTTCATTTCTCTATCCTACACACTTATACCCATTGTATAACCAATTTGAGACTACACGTTCGTTTTATGTACCCTAGTTGGTGATCATTGTGCGGACTCAAGGTAAAAATGGCCAAAACACTTATGTACAGAAAAGTTCGAAAGTGAGAGTTACATAAGGATCTCAAGCTGAGGTATTCAAGATAGAATGAGGCTCAGGCTACACACCTCGCTAGGTGAGCAAAGATCCTAGTTCCTAGGAAAAGATAAGGAAAAGGCGGGATCGAAAAAGAGAAAAAGCCGAATTCCTATGTATTAAGGAAAGAAACCAAAAGCCTGACAAGAACGGGGAAGATCTTCACCAAAAGGCTGGAAGATCATAAAGCAAAATCTTGGGGACACCAAGGGATTACTGGATATCTCGACCCCCCAAATTCCGAAATGAAGAAGAATCTTCGGAAATTGTGTGACAAAAGGCTTCCCTTCAAATGGAATTGTAGCCAACTGCCGAAGCGGCAGGCAATATCTCTCAAAGATTAGACCCATTCTCAAGATGCGTAATAGCAAGAAGACTAAAGGCGTCATTCAAAAAATTACTAAGCATAGATCGAGCAGAGGACTGATCGGCAATGATCACCAATGTCAAACCCTTCGCGATTTTGGGCCAAAAACAAGTTTTTTTTTCGGTCTTTAATCCTACCAACGTTACAACCCTTTGCAGTCTTTTCCAACTAAGACGCCTAGGTTGATATATACCTTAGCTGGAAGAGGTACGAGCAAGATTATTTCTTTCTCATTTTTGCAGGATTCTTGACATGTAAACCCAGAGCAGATGAAGAAAATTTTTCATTCAAAGAGACCTGACTCAGAAAGTGAGTCCCCCTTGGAAACCATGTCAAAACCCGACATTACGGTCCTATAAAGACCTCCCGATTGATCGAAATGTATGCACTGCGAATGGCCCTGAAAACCCAGGTACAGGTTATTAGGAAATTCAAGTGCTTTCGTTATAAAAGACCAAAATCAAAGAATTGGTAAGAAGTCCTCTTTGACGAGGACGTTCCGACAGAATGCTTGAAAGTAAGCTTTGGTTGGAAACTTCAAATTGCTTGATCCAGGATTTTCCTTACAGGGATTCTTGATCATCTTTGCATGCTTTAAGATGTCTCGGATAACCTCCAGCGTGCTAAGTCACTTTGTATAATTGCATAGGTCAAAGTAAAACTTTGCTTGCATCATAATTATCATTGCCTCGAAATGACTGATATCTTTTCAAATGAGGAATGAACTCTCAAAGTCTAAACTTCTATGAGACTCATGGCAGCCCCAGGTCAAAGAAGTACACTTTGCTCCGCGATGAAGAACTTCAGAATTGCCTTTCTGCGAGATTTCAGGTAACCCCTAATCCCAGAAAAATATTATCAATGTTTTTGCAGGTTTGAGTTTTCTGCAGGATACTTGGAGTCCCCAAATCCCATAATAACACCTTGCATGTCAAAAGGATAATTTTTAGAACCATCTTTCTGTAAGGTTCTAGGTAATCCCTAAGCCTAGAATAGCTCATTTGGTAAGCCTAAAAGTTAGGTACACCTCATTTGTATAGACCATCGTTGATTCCTTAAGATGTAGGATTAGCTTAGTTGTCGACAATCCCTACAGAACGGGTGCGTGATCCATAGGGTCCTAGCAGAAAGGAGTCCTATTCACGGCCTAATCCCCTTGACGGATCAAAATCGTCGACAATCCCTACAGAATGGGTGCGTCATCCATCGGTTCCTAATAGAAATTAGTCATATTCACGGCCTGATCCCCATGACGGATCAAAATCTTCGACAATCCCTACAGAACGGGTGCGTCATCCATAGGTTCCTATCAGAAAGGAGTCCTACTCACGGCCTGATCCCCTTGACGGATCAAAATCTTCGACAATCCCTAAATGACGGACGCGTCATCCATAGGTTCCTGATAAATAGGAGTCATATTCATGGTTTGATCAACTATACGGATCAAAACTTTTGACAATCTCTAAAGAACGGATGCGTCATCCATAGGTTCTTGTCAAATAGGAATCCCACTCTAGTTTGGCCTACCATACAGGCTAGAGTTTAACCGCCCTAGGATGCTCAAGAGACGAGTCCCTAGGTATTCACTTGAATTCGCTATACACCGTGCATGCCACACGAGCATCAAGCAAGTGAGTAACAGGTAAGCATCTCAATCTCTCTCGCACGTCAACAAAAGAATGATGAGCAGAGCGTTCACCAGCAGGACAAGAAGGATTGAATGTCAAGATCCATTTTCATGTTCCCCCAGTAGAGTCTATCTAGACTTTGGTGTCACCTATCTTTGAGAGAAACCTCTTGCGAGATTCCTCTCAAAGAGGGGCAACTGTTGACACCTAATTTCAAATCAGCCTTTTCTAGCTTATTCTTAGAAAATTCATAAAACAAATTCATAAAAAGTCAAAAAATTGTAAAATCAACTTTAGTGGCCTTGGCCAAGCCTAAGGAACCATTTTTGACAAAAAAAATAATTTTTCACAATTTTTTCATTTTATAGTATTTTTAAAAAATAGAAAAATACTTGAAAATTCAAAAAAATAGCATTCGAGGTCATAAAAATATGGAAAAATAGTCAATATTTTTATTTTAAATCCTTTGTCTTTCTGACCTCATAAAAAGTCCTAATTCAAATTCAATTTTATGTGTTCCTTTGTTACGCATATGATTGAATTTGGCAAAAAAATGTCAATTGAGTCTTTTAATTTGCAATTTTGATATTTTTTAGGATCATGAGATTCAATCTATGTGTCCCTCATTACAATTTAGCCCAATTGTATGTACAAATTGCTCAATTGCATGAATTGGGCAAAATTGCATACTTAATTGTATTTTAGTCCTTGAATTTGGGCATATTTGAAATTACTTTCAATTCAGGGACTACCATTACAAATTGAAGTCACTGCCTAATGCTTTTCATCATTTTGAATCGATTGTCATAGGTGGTTTGGTCCAATTTGATCATTTGAGCCTTCAATTTCATGATTTGCCGAATTGCAATTAAGGACAAATTTGGGGCTTTTGTTGAAATTGACCTAAACTTTTGGGCAAAACCACATTTTTAGATAAAATTCATGCCCTAAGTTCGATTCTGAGGCTTAATTACAGAAATTTCCAGTCAAATTGAGATTAATTTTGAAAACTAGGTCAGAACCGATTCTGACCGGTCGAACCGGTCCGCTACAGTGTCATCGACTTCCTCAGGACTCCCGCGCGAATGGACAGATCTCAAGCGAATTTTGATCAAGCAATCGACTGGACAATTGGCCATAATCGGGAGAGATTAGGTGGGCATCTTGTTCCTCACCTCAAGACCTTTCGATCAAGACCAGCCTCAAGACAAATAGCCGTCGGACGAGCTCTGGCGAGGTCAAACAAACCTGCAAATCTACAAAAGTCAAAAAAAGCAAACTTAGAGCAAATTCGCGTTAAATTCGAGCCAAATGACACTCGACGGAAGGCTTGATGGACTTGGACAGATACCCAACAGATTCCGTCACCGTTCGATGACCAAATGGCGCATGGGAGGCACGTGACAGGGGGAGACGGGAGTTCCTCGAGCGGCGCCCAAAATTTCAAACGAATATAAAAGATAATTGAGCCTTCTAGAAGGGGGAGGTTTGTTGATTTGGTTGGAGGAGTTCAACAGAATAGAGAGAGAGAGAGAGAGAGAGAGAGAGAGAGAGAGAGAGAGAGAGAGAGAGAGAGAGAGAGCGAGCGAAAGAGAGCTCGTTCTCCGACCCTGGTCGTCTAGAACTCAAGCTCGACTACAAGGCGCTGGTTAGGCCGTCTCCGGCCAAACCGAAACCAAAGAAGACCGTCGGGAGTTCGCCTGGAGCTCTAGGGAGCGATCGCCGCCTAAAACCACGGGAATAGGTGAGGTGCAGTTTCGAGTTTTTCATTGTGCAATAATCGCGATTCATGCATCTCTTGTTCGTTCTTGCGTTTAGTGTGTGCGTTTTGTTCCCTAGACATTACTGACCATCATCGTATCCCTATTTTGCATCGATTTCGCTTTAACACTTCGAATCGAGTCTCGAAACCTCCCGCCATAGCCGACCACTGTTCAACCTCGCATAGCCAAATCTAGGCTGTACGAGCTCGATCGGAGCTCGAGGTAAGTGTTCTGGGCTCCTATTGATGTTATCTTGTGATTGAATTGCCATGGTTTGGTGTGAACTGCGCGATTGAACTCCCATGGCCGTACTCGGCATTCTGTATAATGTTCTTGATTTTGTGGATGAAATGCTTCGATTCTTAGTTATGCTAAACTAGAGGTCATTACGAGTCGATTGGCGCTGGTCTCGTGTCAATCGGACTAGGTTTGGCCGTTCATCGGTGCCGGAGAATTCTTAGCCATCCATTCCGTTGGGGTCGAGAGGTTGAAGACGAAGCTGACGTGGAAGGTCAACGAGTCAGCATCTTAGGTGGCGAAGTGTGATTGGTCCACGTGGATGTCGAGTCAGCTCGACCGTTGGTTTGTTAGGTTGAATTGGATTAGATCGGACGGTCTAGATTAATGACCGTCCGATTAGTAATTAGGAATATCCGAAAATAGTTTTATAACCAGAAATTAAAAAATGCAGAAACGGTGTCGTTTAGGTAAAGAGGTCAAGTGGCGTCGTTTATGTTAGTAAAGATGGACAGCCCCGATCGAATCTAACTTTCTAATCCTGATCGTAGATCTTGGTAAGTCAATCAGACGGTCCTGGTCGAGTTTTCGTTTAATCTAGGCCGTAGGCTTTAGTAAGCTGATCCGGTGGTCGTGGAATAGCCACGTGTTTCAATAGGAACCGCTGGATTAAATCCGAAAAATGGAAAACTAAAAAAAAGGACGATACGGCGTCGTTTTGGAGCGTTGGTTCGCGCGGGTCCGGGTCTGGGCCGAGTTCCGACCCGAGTGGGTTGGGTCGACCAGGTCTGAATCATATTTTAATAAAAAAATATTTGGAAAATGATTTTAAAAATAAAAAAATTGAAAAAATTCCAGAAAATCCTAAAAAATGCTAGAAAATTTTAGAAAATCCCCAAAAAATATAGGAAAGTTGTGGGAAATTCCTAGAAAATCCCCAAAAAATTTCATATGATTTATCCGCAAGTTCTAGATCCTTGATTTGCGCATTTATTTCTACTAATTGTGAGTGATAGGGTAGCCATTCCTATCTACATGAATTCCTAGATTTAGGGTCTGTCCTTCACACATCGGCATGAATCTTAGGACTAGATAAATCATTCAACTTAGGTACCGAAAGGGCGTCAATTCTGACAGTTGGCGTAACAAAGTCCCCGATCCCACTTCTTTGGTTTTCGTAAAATCGAATAGATCGCTCCCAACTATTTGCTAGGGTTTCCGATCGTACCCTCCACGAAACGATTGGTGGCGACTCCTTAGCATGTGCACATATCATATGTCACCAGACCGCACCGAAGGTCGACCACGTATTTTCAGCCGTTGAGATTTGGGTAATGGACCTTGGGAGAGGCTCGCGTCTGATCAGGCGACATCGGGCGGCCCATTAGCCCTCTCATCCGTGAGAGGGTCGCGATACATATGCATTTTGTGTGGTCTGGTGGGACTAGTGATTTAGTTTAGGCTGGGTTTCACTTGCTGGGATGCAAATCTCACCCCGTAGTGGAACATATTTTTCCAGACCCAAAATCGTAAGAATGCTACCAGTCAGGCAGGGTGATCCGAAGGATATGACCACCACTTTTAATGAATTTCATGAAAGGAAGGGGATTACTTATGTTAGGAAGTGCACGACAATCTGGGTAGATGAAGGGAAGGCGGATTTGCAACCTCATCGTTTTGAAGCTTGGTTTCGTCGTGTGGGAGATAATAGTCTGGATGGTCCTCTACTACCGGGAGATGTTCCTGAGGAGATAGTATTAGTTTGGTCTCACCCTTCTCATGCATTAGTTGAAGTGGAGAACGTGGCCCCTATGGAGGAATCTAGAAACCTTCCTGACAAGTCGAAGTCACCCTCTTTTGAGGAGTACAAGAACTATATAGATATTTCAGCAGATGAAGCAGAAGACCTTAGGGAGGAGACCGAAGAAGATACATAGGACTTTTTCGAGGAGGTGCCGTCAGAGACCGATTATATCCCAGACGAAGACGAAGTCGAAGGAAGCGACAGCTCGAGAAGCTCTTCAGGTTAAAGAGGTGTAGTGGTCATCTTAGGGGTAGGAACGAATTTTGGTGTGAGGCTTAAACTAAGTTTGCAGACTAGCCTACTTATATTAGCCTGAGTACCTACCCATCCATGTTTGTGGATTTTTGCTAGGACGTTTCCACTGTCGTGGTACAACTTCCATGTATGTTATGTATATAAGTGTGTGATTGGTTGTTTGTCCAAATTTCCATCTGTTCTTTTTATGTCAGGGTTGTTGTTCCCTTCCGCTTGTGCATCCCATTTCATTTAGGTCGAGTGGTTCCTAGGATTTTATTAATGGCCAGCATGTTGGGATGTCATGGACTGCTGAGGGTAAATGGGGCGTGACATCCCCGTTTAAGTGGTATCAGAGCGAGAATTGCTCAATCCCAATAGGATGAAGATTGGAGTGATAAGGAGTGATGTAATTGGGATAATGGGGTAGTGAGACCCTAGGGGAAATTCGTTAGAGTCAAGCATGAATGCATGGCATACGAATGGCGTATGTATATGGCATCTTGAATTGGCATGATTGAGGTTGTTTTATGAGGACCAAGCTTCACACTTAGCACTATGAATTGTTTGTGAGTGTTGGTTTGAATCATGACATAATACCTTTGATTATACTAAGTTGCAGATGTGTCTGGACTTGAGGTATGGTTGAGAACCCTTGTTGATGTGCTCTTGAGAATGCCTGAGTGATTGGCTGTTGTGTTGTGATTGCTGCCCTGTTGTGTAGTATAAAATCACTAGACTTGAGTAAGTGATGAAAGTCTCTAATTTCGTGGTGGAATTATAGTGACTCAGGTGAATTAAGTTTGAGCAAGTATGAGCAATAGACCTGGAAGGCCAAGAGGAGGAGCTTCTAGCTCAAGAGCACCAGAGGCCGAGGGTTCTACCATGGAGGGAGTTCTGAGGGCCTTGGCCCAGATTGGACAGTTAATGGGGAAGGAAGCCCAGGATAGAGCAGCAGCCGCTCTTCGTCAAGCTGAGGACGGAGCTAAGATAATAGCTCAAGCTGCTGAGACTGCAATGGCATATGTGAATCTAGCAAACAGAAATAATGTTCAGGGCGCTGAGGCTGGTAACACCCAAGGCGATGTGAATGCTAACAGGCAGATGGGCCAATTAGTCGAGTAGTTCATAAAGTTGAAGCTGACTCAATTTAATGGTATGAGAGACCCTGAGTTAGCGCCAAGGTGGATTGAAAAGCTTGAGAAAGATTTTGGGGTGCTAAAGTGCACTGATGAGGAGAAAGTCCTGTTACCTGTGTATCAGCTGGAAGGGACGGCGAACGATTGGTGGAGTGCCTCTAAGGATGGAGTGTTTCCTGAAGGAACAGCTTTGACTTGGGCTGCCTTCACTGTAGCTTTTAATGATAAGTACTTTTCAGAGACGACACGTGAAGGAAGCGATTAGAATTCCAACAGTTGAGGTAGAATCAATTGACTGTAGATCAGTATGAAGCTGAGTTTACGAGATTGTCAATGTATGCGCCAAGATCAGTTGAGGATCCGCTTGAAAATGAGCAGAGGTTTCATGATGGTTTGAGACCAGAGATTCGAAGCCGAATAGTGACTGTGGATTTGAAAACGTATAAAGAGATTTATGAAATGAGTCAGAAGATTGAGAGGGACATAAAAGAAGGAACTACGGCTTCTAGATCGCGGTTCACTCTTTCAAGAGATAATTGACAGCTGGGCAAGAGGCCGATGATGAACAATCGACGTTTCGTCCCTCCTACTCGAAGGAATATCGGGAAGCCGCCATTTCAATCAAATTGGAATTGTCGTCTCTGTGGACGAAGGCATGGAAGTGGACCTTGCCCAAGGCAGTCAGGAAAATGTTATAGATGTGGTCAGCTGGGCCACCAAGCGAAAAATTGTCCAAGCTAAGCTCTAGTAAATCGAGCTCAAGGATAGAGACCATAGGCTGGACAATTAGCTGTAGCTCCGTAGAACGACCAGAACCGACCACCTGCTCAAGGGAGAGTGTACGCTATGGCACGTAGAGAGGCGGAAGAGGCGCCTGGCGTGGTCACAGGTACGATCTATTTATGTGATCAGGCTGCTTATGCATTATTTGATCCTGGAGCGTCACATTCCTTTATACCTGCACAGTTTGCTGATTTGGTGGGTGTAGAATTGAAACCGCTGAATATGACTTTGCATGTTACTACACCATTAAAGGATAATGTGCTAGTAACGTTAGGTTGTGCGGATTGTAAGATAGTGATTGGTGGTAGTAAGGAAAGAATAGATCTGGTTGTGTTGCCTATGTATGATTTTGATGTGATAATTGGAATGGATTAGTTGGGGAAACAAATGGCTGTAGTTGATTGTGGTAGCAGGATAATCCGTTTTTACCCAGGCAGTCACCCTAGTTTTGAATTTGCAGGAAGTCGGGGAGGAACCTCGATTCCTTTAATCTCGTCGCTTGAGGCGACAAAGCTATTGAATGAAGGGTGTTGAGCTTATTTAGCTATGGTAGTTGACACAACGGTTGATGAACCAAAGTTAGAAAGTATTGCGGTGGTGCGTGAATTTCCTGATGTTTTTTCTAAGAAATTGCCAGGATTGCCACCGGAGAGAGAAATTGAGTTTGTAATTCAGTCAACTCCTGGAACGGAGCCAATCTCGAAGGCACCATGTCACGCCCCGACCCCATCGAGCTCACGTACATCCCACCAGGTCGTTGATCTTCAGTTATCTCCCAGGATCCATTAGCCAATCATATAACAACTTGACAAAGAAACGATATCGCAGAAGCCATAAAACTTGCTCCATACAAATTACAATGAGATGACTCAGGACAAAGGGTATACACCTCTTATAAATAAAATTCTCCTCAGAAGTTATCGCGGTCAAGTACCCAAAATTCAATTCCTAATCCTCAAAATTTAGATACAATTCCTAAGGCCACTGAAGACATAAAACCATTCATTCCATTACTTCATCGAGAGCTCATCCTCATCTCGCCTGTACTTCCGCCTTCAAAGACCTGAAAAAGTTAATCCCCCACTGCAGTGAGATATATATATCTCAGCAAGTGAAACCTAACTATATACCTCAATACCAGTTCTACCAGACCACCCACATATGCCGCTCATATGCAAAATAACAAACAACACAATGGCACAAGGCATCACACAACGACGATATCAATTAGCAAGCATGGACAATCGATACAAACAATCATGCTCAATTATAGGGTCTCACACCCAAGCACATATACTCAAATACACCACAGTCACCTCTTTCTCAACCATCCATATACACCATTGGCACTTCTGCCACCTGACATCTCCGGGGTCATCAGACCAATGATGTCCACGTACCACTGGGGTCATCAGACCAATCGGTACTCTCCAGGCTTACAGCCACTCTATGCCGCCGAGGTCATCAGACCAAATGGCATTCACATTTTTATTTTATTTCACCACCCTTCGATACCACCGGGGTCGTCAGACCAAATGGTATCCTCAACACCTTTCTCATTCAGTTTCACCATGCCATCAAGACACACATGCAATTCATTTCATAAAAATTCATCATTCAATCACGCCATTCAATTACTCATCCAGTGTATCCATGCATTCAGAGAAAGGATTAGGTAACACTTACCTTGATCAATTAGCAAAATGTCACACAAAGTGACTATTCTCAATGCCACGGGTATGAACTCTCCACGAATTCCTTGTCAACCTAGAAAGATTTACCACTCTTAAGTAAAAAATCATGGAATGCTCACTTCCATTAATCTAATCCTTCCTTAGTCATATTATAGGCAATTCAAGTCACCTTTTCTAACAATTGAGCACATGGAAACGGTCCCCTCGAACCCTTAATGTGTTCGGTTCACACAGTCTTATACATGGCAATACTCAAATTAGAGGTTCATGCACCAATTTTCCCATAATTCACTTCTAAACGCCAAATCTACTTCACACACTTCTCATTAACACTTCACATCACATCATATAGGGTATTATAAGTCCATTTGAAGTTCAATTACTCCTTTATCAGCTCTAAACAGAACCGGCCAGCAATAGTTCATCCTCAAAACAGAACCGGTTTCGGTTTCCAACGGCCCAATCAAGCCATACTTCAATTCCAAGCCTTAATTCTTCACAAACAAACTTGCTAAGACCTTTATTTATGGGTTTAGAGAGCTCACCAAG
Source organism: Rhodomyrtus psidioides (assembly GCA_021437785.1). Taxonomy (NCBI): domain Eukaryota; kingdom Viridiplantae; phylum Streptophyta; class Magnoliopsida; order Myrtales; family Myrtaceae; genus Rhodomyrtus; species Rhodomyrtus psidioides. The sequence goes on along the minus strand of JAILYB010000007.1, from coordinate 9,277,739 downwards.
AGATTTGAAGCGGAACGGCACTCCAAAGACCTCTGAACAGCCCGGATATAACATGGTCCTCAAACGGGCAGATTATGCTCGGTAAAAATCTCCACAAATCAACCATGTACACCCATCAAAATTAAATTACAATTGTAACCAAAGCTCAGCCAATTCAAGTACTAGATGTTATGAAGATCTCACCGAAAATTCGAGGTCATTTGGAGTCCGGAAGCCCCCAAAAATGCTGTCTCTCCAAAATAGGGTCAGATTCTGACCTTTATCCACTCAAACGGACCTACGGGAAGAAATATTGGGCCAAATTGATCTTATAATACCTTCCTAAAATGGTAAGACGATAATATTTCAGATGGCAGTAGTTTTACCTCATTCCGATGTCGGACGACAAAGTTATGGCCGGAAGAGTGAACTAGTTTCTGTTTGTCCGCGAGAAATCGCTCGGCCGAGAGAGAAAAAAAGAAAGAAGAAGAAGGAAAAGTGAGGGGGAGGGGGTGCATGGCTGAGGAAGAAGGAGAATGAAGCTCTCCTCCATTAATTGAGGGTTTAATGTGACAAGATTGAATTAGGTGGGCAATAAATGCTTGAGGTCTTCAATGAGTGACACATGGCACATATCTAATAATGCAATCCTTGGCTTTGACTCTTCTTTGACCCATGTACACTATTTTTGGTAGCCATGGAGAGGAGTGGGAATTGACCATTTCGTCCTTCTGAATTGTTAAGGCAAGGAAAAATGGTCGAGGGGCAAAATGGTCATTTGGCACTTTTCGTCCGAACTTTCATTTTTCCAGTATAAACCACCCTCGATGAGGCGACGTCCATCTCAATCCCACTATTAAAATTCCCTAATGTCTAATAACCAATCTCGAGGTCCAATTTCATGTCGAACTCTCGTCGACTATACTTCCAGTTTATCTCAAACTGACGGGCGACTCTTGCAGAGGCTACGCGTATCGACCTTGGGATTTTTCTCAAGCCGTGGTGACTTTGATTGTCATGTAACTGCGAGGGTTTATCGTTCATTCCTTCGATCCTGATTAGCGGAATCCGATTTAGGAAATTCTCGCAAATTACACATTGGTTAAGCGGAATCACCCGCGTCCCAATGTATAACGCTAGCAAGACATTCCATGATCGTCCTTAGATCGATCTTTGCTGGCCCAGAATATTCCCTCGACAATCCTTATGGTCAAAGTGCCATTTCTCATTCAAACTCCCTAGGTCCACGTACTCGACTCCGCGTCAGTCTTTCCCTTTTGGTCAGTTAAATCACGAGTGGCCAACTCCGAGCGAGTTACAACTGAAATACATCGATTGATATCCTTCCATTCAATAGCCTCAAGAGGGTTGAAATGCAGAATGTCACACACCATATATGATGTCCTTGTCTGAATTGAAAGAGTTAAAAGTGCAGATGCAGGAGTTGCTGGATAAGGGATTTATTAGACCAAGCGCATCACCGTGGGGAGTGCCAGTATTATTTGTGAGGAAAAAGGATGGATCATTGCGCTTGTGCATTGATTACATGCAATTGAATCAAGTAACTATTAAGAACAAGTATCCTTTGCCAAGGATTGACGATTTATTTGATCAGCTGCAAGGAGCATCTGTGTTCTCTAAGATAGATTTGAGAACTGGTTGTCATCAGCTGAAGATCAAGAAAGAGGATATTCCTAAAACTGTCTTTAGAATGAGATATGGGCATAATGAGTTTACGATTATGCCTTTTGGTTTGACTAATGCCCCTGCTGCGTTTATGGACTTGATGCATCGTGTAGTCAATGAGTATCTGGACAGATTCGTCATGGTTTTTATTGACAATATTTTTATTTACTCAAGGAGCAATGAGGATCATGATGAGCACTTGAGAATCGTCCTACAGATTTTGAGGGAGCATTCGCTTTACATCAAGTTTAGTAAATGTGAGTTTTGGTTGAATAAGGTTGCTTTCCTTGGCCATGTGATTTCAGGAGACAGAATCTCCATGGACCCTTCAAAGATTGAAGCAGTAATAAATTGGCCTAGACCTACTACTGTTATAGAGGTACGAAGTTTTCTACGTCTAGTAGGGTACTATAGATGCTTCGTGGAAAAGTTTTCATCTATAACAATTCCGCTGACGAAGTTGATGAAGAAGAATGTGAGATTTGAATGGACTAATAAGTGCGAATGAAGTTTTCAAGAACTTAAGCGTCGTTTGACGACTGCACCCGTGCTAACCATTCCTTCTGGACCTGGAGGTTATGAGATATATAGTGATACTTCGCTAAAAGGACTGGGGTGTGTGCTTATGCAAGATGGAAAAGTGGTTACCTATGCATCACGACAATTGAGACCTCACAAGATGAATTACCCGACGCATGATTTGGAGTTAGCTGCCATTATCTTCGCCTTGAAGATTTGGAGACACTATTTGTGTGGCGAAAGATTTCGGATTTATACAGATCATCAAAGTTTGAAATACCTGTTTTCGCAAAAAGAATTGAATATGAGACAGCGTCGATGGATGGAATTGTTCAGCCTTTAAGGATTTCATTTAGGCCGAGGGTCCATTCCATGCCATGATTTCACATGTTTTCTGACTCCATAATCACTTCGTGATTTTTCATTAGCACATGGGCTCATTCATCAAATCATGAAACATGAAAGTTGTAGGATGGGTTTGGAACTAATGAGCTGCAAATTTTTGAACCTTGACTCACATATTTAAGAGCCCATTCACTCTCCAAACAAAAACCAGACGAAGCAGTTTTTTTGTACAAAAGGCTTCTAAAGATGCATTAAACTGAATTGATCCGTCCATTTCTAGTCCTAGGCCCAAACATGAAAGTTGTTCATCATCCTTTCGTCTGTGAGTTCATAACTTTTAATGTTATTTTGATCACTCTTCGATTTTTGATGAATTTTCTTGCAAAATCCGACGAAACTGGAATTTTCGGGTCAGGGTCACGAGTCAAGTTCGAGTGATGGTTCGGTCTAGAGTCATGGATCGACACGTCATTTTCATTCATCATACTCATTAGGTGATTATATTTTGCAGGTAATTTAACACAAATACCTTGCGCACATATATTAATTGATCAGGGCCACTCATGAGCGCCATCATCAAACAGGCTCCCCGAGTAATCAAACGGTGGGCCATTTGTTTTCATGCAATCCCTTGCATGGGATATTTTTCTTACTTCCTAGGTGTTTTGGTTGTGTTTTTCGATTCCTTATGCTTTCTTTTGAACCATGTTGCGCCTTGGGACTTCAGTTCAAGAAAATGCAATCTGATTGATTCATGATCAATAAAAAATACAAACCCTGTCCTGCATTTGTGAATCTTGTCAAAGTATACCAAATCAACCCGATGACGATAACCAACGGGCGAATAATTTGTCATCCATGGTAAGCACTGAGGGTTGGGCTTCTCAAGAATTCTTATCCCAAAATTTTCAAAAAAAAATTCAAAAAAAATTCAAAATGACTAAGATGTGGTCTAACCCTGTTTGTCTTACTGATCCATCTACTATGTGTCCCATAATCAATCCAGGGGCAGGAGGAAATTCTTAAATCTGACCCGGTATTAGCCTGATCAGTCTTTGGATGTCTCGCACCTGGTGATTAAGCATTTGAAGCGGGCTAGAAGTCTTTGGCCAATCACGATTCATCAATCGTTTTCAGACACCAATTCATTAGTCAGCTGAGGCCGATCCATCGGAAAATAGGAGAAGACGAAGATCGCTCGGTCTCAAAAGGAGTATATCTTGTCTTCAACTAGTCGTCATCAAAAATGACTTTTCTTTTTTCGTCTTGCAGGAACGGGTGTGGAAACAATGTTATTTGCAAAAGCTCGAAATCGAGTTCCCAACACTGGCCATATCTGGGGCAATCATGCATTTTGGCATAACTATGATCATCTCACATACACCTCCTGATTAAAATGGGGCAAACCAACAGTGAACCTTGACTTGGAATAGTGGAGTATATTCTTCTTCGAACTGCATGGTTCTTAGAGTGACACTTTTTCCCCTTGTAGGACCATTCATCCGCCATGACAGCCATCATCATTGAGTGGGAGAAATCAGAGCATTTTGAGTTCTCGATTGACTGATCTCATGCATATTTCTCTTTATAATGGGGCAATCCATATTTTCCCATTCCTTGAAGATTTCTGAATGTACTTGTATAGTTTATGCATGTCAACACTAGATTTGCACTCACTTTTTTGGATGATCAAATCAAATTAAGGTTCATCAATTCCATCTCATCATACTTTTGTCTGCATTATTAATTTCCACTGTGAGATAATTTCAATCAGGAAATCTCTCTGATCCGATTGAATTGATCATTTTGAATGAGGAATGTCAGGACGACGAAAGGCAAGCCATTTCCATACACGTCCTATGTCATAATCCCTAGTGAGTAATGTGAGAACTTTTATGCTTACAAGGTAAAGGGTTATCTCGCGAAAAGTATGACGACTAAAATGACACGAGGCATTCATTTCCTCTATCCAAACACTACAGGTTGCCCGTTGTTAAACCCCTTGAATGGCAATTTCATTTCATAACCTTGTCAGGAACATCCCCACTTGGGGCAAATCTCAGAAAGTTCAAAGAATGAGTGGGATTTTCTTGCTTTCACTTGCATCAATCATTGAGTGTGTTTGTTACATGTGAATTCTTTGTTAGAAGAGCATTTCGTTTCTATACCCATATACACTCATCCTTTGCTTGACCCAATTTGAGCGGCGAAATCATTTCTCAAAACCCAACGGGTGATCATCCTGAAAAGAGGTTGTTTTGAGTTATCCGACGGATGAGCAAAGTGCCTTGGGGCAAGCTGAAACTTGGAAAATCTGCCAGTACAATATGCAGACAATTCAGATAAGACATGTCAAGCCCCAACCCCGGCGGGCACGCCAACATCCCACACAGCCGTCAATACAAATAAGATAACCCAGGATCCGACGACTCTACTTTTAGAGCGTGATGCGGAAACGAAAACAACCCTAGACATAAAATAAAAAAAAACATAAGGAGACATAGGATTTAAAAACAACACACATCGTCTTACAATTAAAAAGGTCTAGTACATCAAAAGACAGAAGGGTTCAGAGGAACGCACTATGGGACTACAAAAGAAACTCCCAAAAAGAAATTCATAAACTCGACAAACTCGTCTTCATCTTCCTCCTTTTCCTTCTTCATCACCTCTGAGGCATTCTTCAAGGCTTTGGGTCTAAAATGTTGGTCCCACAACGGGGTGAGATAATAATCTCAGTAAGTTAACCCTAACCCTAAGCTAGACTATTGGTACCTCCAGGCTCGTTTGAAAATATGCAAGTTCTGGTAAAATACTTTTCACACATGACATTCAAGCAATTGGCATAATAAAACAACTAAGGCATATCAGGCACCAAGTTCATTTCTTTCATACTTTCACTTTCCAATCTGAGTTTCTCAAGCCATACGGGCATAATAAAACATTCCATACACTCTAGGTATTTCAGGCGTTCCAGCCAATTCAAGCATACAGACTCGGAAACATATCAAGAACCATGTTTTAGTCTTTTATCTTCTTTACGCCCATCAATGGCCCCATTACGAGATGATTCGATCAATCATATGACTCTCGACGTCTTATCGAGATGATTCGGTCATCATGACTCTCGCTGCAAGATGATTCGGTCTCTATAGCGACTCTCGACACTCCGCGCCATCGAGATGATTCGGTCGACTATAGGACTCTCGCGTCCGGACCTAGAGATGATTCTGTCACTACCGAACTCTCTATTCTTACAGCCTTCGAGATGATTCGGTCAAGGTAGGACTCTCTAGCCACACGAACTCGTCAGGTCAATGGGAGTAACTCCCTCCCCGGCTCAATGCATGGGCCATAAAACATAATTGTGAACCTTCTCATTAATCTCATGTTCACATTCTAAAGAAAATTCATTTCATCGCCATTCATGGCACGCATTCAAGCACATTCATTTCATCAATTTCAACATGCCATTCGGCCACTAGCAGCATATGCCATCCCACATCAAGCAATTGAACCATCGAATGCACCATCAAGCATTAAAGCACTCGATTAAACCAAATAAGTCGATGCACATCAAAATTCACTCATGGCACCTCGTCATCAAGCATGCTCAACTTTAATTCAACATTTTTAGGCATGCCAAAGAGTCATTCAATCAAGGGAAAGCATCCAAAACCTCAATTCATCAACACTACCCAATTCAAGACCCCACGATCAGGTTCAGTCTCTCAAAACCTGACATTTTGCTACTGCATTTTTCAGAAAAAAATTTCATGGTATTAAAATTCAAGATCTTACGGACATGTGGGCGAAAACGGGGCTCAATTTGGATATCGGATGGCTTAGAACGGGCCGTTTTAAAATCGGTGTGCGCAGAAAACGGGGTTTGGCAGCTCTAGGTCTCTCACGTTTCCACCCTCGAACAACCCTTTAAAACCTTCAATTTTCACCAAGAAATCCACCCTTTAGTAACTCAACATCCTAAAAAAAGGTTAGAAGTCTTTTTACCTAGCTAATTAAGCCAACAAACTCCTCCAAGCACAGCAACAACTTTCGGATCCCAATCTGACCAAAGTAGGGCAGATTCTGTTCCAACAAGTTTCCATATAAACCGACCATCAAAACTCCAATACAACTCATCTATCCTTTGCTAACATGTAATATCATGTCTTTAGGTGTCTTACCAACAAGTTTCGGGGCAAGAAGACACCTCGGCGGACCTCAAAAGCTCACGGATCCTCTACCGGTCGGAGGAGGCAGAATCTGTTCGGTAAAGACCACCTCAAATCAGCCATGAAATCTCATTATAAAACCATATATTTTCAGCCATAAACCACCTAAACATAGTACTAGATGTTATGAAGCTCTCCTAAAAAATTTGAGGTCATTTGGAATTTCTAAAAGCTAGAACCAACACTTCTCCTCAGCTAGCTCAGAATCCGTCCGCCTTTCTTCTAAATATCACCATAAATCAACCAGACCTCCAAAAATCATGAAACCAACGGAAAAATGTCAAGGACATCCTGAAATAACCTGTGGTAATCGGTGGCGGCGAGGTGACACCAGGAGAGGTCGTTTGTACGGACCGAACAGGGGGCTCAGAAACTGTCTTCCGGCAGTTTTTTGGTAAGAAGGAAAAAGAGAGAAACACCAAGGGGAAATGATGGGGGAGTGTCATCCACGACCAAAGGGCTGTAAATTGGGTGTTTCAAATATATAATTGAGGCAAAGATTGTCAAGATGGGTATTTAATGCCAAGTTAATCCTAGCTTGACACTTGGCAATCTCCCATTGGTTGCTTCATTGACTTTGACTTCCATTGACTTTCCTTGCCTTCTTCTCCAAGAATTTTCAGCAGCCTCTAGGGATGGGTAAAATGACCATTTTGACCTTCTTGAGTTCTTTAGGCGTGGGCAAATGGTCTAGGGGCAAAACAGTCTTTTCGCATTTTTAGTCCAAACTTCACTTTTCCAATTCGAAATTACCATTTGGCGAGACATTGTCAAATTCCTACTCATAATTGAAATTCTCTATTTCCAATTCCCAATTTTGAGCTTCCATTTCATGATCATTCGTCCGTCGATCGTAATTCCAGTTTGTCTCGAACTAACGGTCGGCTTTTGCTAATATTACGCATATCGACTCTGTGATTCTCATCACACTGAGGATAACTCAAGTTATGGCAGCTCTGGTTATCATGTAATTGCGATGGTTCATCGCTAGTTCCGACGGCTTCAATCGTCATAGTTCGATTTAGGAAAATTTGCAAATTATACATTGGTTAAGCAGCTTCACCCGCGATCCAATCGTATAACGCTAGCATTGTATTCCTTAATCATTATCTGATCGGCCGCATTGGCTCTAAATGTTCCCTCGACAATCCTTATGGTCAAAGCGTCACTTCCTTTTTCGAGTTTCATAGGTCCACGTACCTTGTTATGCGTTAGCCTTTCCCTTTTGGTCAGTTTACTCAAGATCAGATCTGAGCGAGACAAAACTAAAATCCATCGTAAGGTACATTCACATTCAACAGCCTCAAAATGGCAGGAAATTCAGAATGTCACAAGACACTTGCTTCCTTACAAAAAAAAAAGGAAAAGCTTGTCATGCAAAAAAAAAAAATCAAAGTTGGCCATGTACCCAAAAAAAAAAAGGATTGCCGTGCAAAAGAGGGGTAAAAACGTCCACTCTCATCAAAAAAAGAAAAATAAAAAGAAAAAGAAAAGAGCTCTCTCGAAAAATCTTCGGAAGGAAGAGAGGTCTTACCTGAATTGGTTCAAGAAATGAAAGACCATTCCTGAAGTGCAAAGTGACAAAGACGGATGATCACCGATTTTCTCATCTTCATGCACCCTTTGTTGAAAATAGGCTATTCATTTCCAAGCCTATCCTAAGCCTACATTACAACCCTTTCCAGAAGTCTCTTCAGATTAGGGCACTTAGGTTAATATAGGGTTTCAAATGCTTATGAATATCGCTCGAAGAAGTGCGGGCAAGATCATTTTTATCTCATTTGGCAGGGTTCCCGACCTGTAAACCCAATGCAGCTGATGAAGATTTCATTTCAAGGCTTAAAAGACTCGCATGAGTCCCCTTTTTTTGAATAGCCTTTGACCAAGACTGAATTACAGTCCTTATAAAAGACCTCACGGATTGGTCTGGTCATACTAATTGCGAGAATACCCGAATCCTTGTCAGGCATGATGATGATAGTTCTGAGTGATTCTCTTACCTGCATCAATGGTCGGGTCTCAAAAGCCTTTTTTGAGAGAGTGAGTGAAAAGTCCTTTCTGACTGAATTTCCTCATTCAACTTGATCAGAATTGTCGAAAGGGTCAGATAGATTTTCTCATTGACAAAATTCCCCAGTGGAGCTTTATAATGCTAGCAAAAGCTCACAAAATTTTTCTAGCAAATAATGTTGTGCTTGCATTGATTTTATGCATATCATTATTTTTTAGGAATGGATGGGTATGATACAGTTAACCTAGCCATCACTTAGTCATTGCTCAGAAAATTCAAGTAAGTTTTCTGAACCTTTTTAAATCGACCTTAGCCGTAATCCCTCTTGTGGTCGCACTGACAATTTTCAGGCGTCACACCATTTTGTATTCATTCTGATCCAATTCAAATGATACATCTATTTCCTTGATATGGAGAGACATACTAATACGAAGAAGGTCGCAAGAGACAACCTACAAACTTGGTTGAAGTCCACGAAGTGATTTCCCAATAGCAAACTTGTCTATCCCTAGTTGAAGTGCACGAGGGTGACTTCCTAGTTTACCATCTCATGTTGAGATCTACAAGGGTGATCTCCTAAGAGTCAATTTTATGGTTGAAGTCCACGAGGGTGACTTCCTAGTTTACCAACTCATATTTGAAGTGCATGAGGGTGACTTCCTAAGAGACAACTTACCGACTCATAGTTGAAGTCCACGAGGGTGACTTCCTAAGAGACAACTTACCGACTCATGGTTGAAGTCCACGAGGGCGACTTCCCAAGAGACAATTTATCGACTCATGGTCGAAGTCCACGAGGGTGACTTCCCAAGAGACAATTTACCGACTCATGGTCGAAGTCCACGAGGGCGACTTCCCAAGAGATAGCTTACCGACTCACGGTTGATAGTGCACGAGGGTCACTTCCCGAGAGACAAATGGCCAGCTCGAACCATAACTCGAGCATATTTTCAAAACTCAACATAGATCTTGCGCCGTTTAGCGTCCGAAGGAAACTTCTAGCAACAGATAGGCCAATAACTTAGCATCCTAACATCCATTGGGAGTCGGGAGGTCAAGAGAATCATTAGCTTATGAGGTACTTGGTAAAACATGTATTTTCATAGGCGATCCATATACGGACTTCTTTGATATGGGATAGGAGAAGTTTTAGCACATGTTATTTACAGTATTGCATATCATGCATCATTTCCTTTTGCATCAAAAAATGGGATTAAAACTCCCACGAAAAACAAGATCATCATTCATGTGCATTGACAAAATTTAGGTTTCAATTGGTCTTTGAACGAAACCTCTACGAGCTTCCACTCAAAGAGGGGCAGCTGTTGACGCCTAAATTTTGACTAACATTTTTTTGGTCATTTTTACATAAAAATTAGAGCTAATCTTTTAGTTCTCAACAAAAATAATTTAATCATTTTTCATGTTTATTTTTATCACTGCATCACATTATGCATTTGTTCCGATATCGGCAAGGGATTTGAGCTCAATTCTATCAAGAAGCTTGGGCATAAAACTTGCGGCAATTTGAAGGTCATCGGCCCATTTTCACTCATTAAATTTTTTTAAGGCTTTTAATTAATTAATTAATTAGTTAATTAGAGCACGAACTTGCGCAAATGAGCCCATGAAAAAGAAATTCTCGGCTGGCCCGTGTCTTTTCCCCTATGGCCAAACTTGTGAAGTATTTCGACCCGTTGGGATTTCACAAGATCAGAATTTTTAAATCGAACGGTCGTAATCGAATCATACGAGATGTTTTAATCCTAAGGTCTTTAACGACTCCTACCTTGACTAGGATTACGAAACCTTTACTCTATAAAATATGAGGCTATGTTTAGGGTTTGAGGGGAGGGCCACTTTTATTGAATATGCGGCAGAAGTTCAGAGGCCAATTCATTGAGGATAGGCGGCCATTGAGAGAATCTCTCCATTTGGGATCTCGGTGCAGACTCACACGAAGAAAGTGGATGTCACACGAGAAAGGAAGCCTTCCTTGTCTTCCTCTATCTCTAGACATGGGCAGATGTAAAAGGGGGAAGGTTATTGGTGAGAAAGAAATCCCTTCACATGCACAACGAAAGGAAAGGATGCATTCGGCAAAAGGACAAGAAAAGGAATGATGTTCTTCATTAACACTAGATAATTTCATCCGTTTGTTGTTCTTTCTTTTTTTTAGGTTGTCTCTAGCTGCTTTCCGTTACGATGACGAGGACGATTGGCTCATTATTTGGGTGCATTCTATTTTGTTGTTCGCTGCCTATTTTGCCGATGTTTAGTGCTATTTTTTTAGCGATTGGTACTTAAAACTCGCTGCTCTTTTAGTCCATGACTTCTTTCGCTTTTCAAAGATATAACGCTACTTTTTGGACTTGTATCACTTTGCTGTCTAGAGGAAAAAACAACACTAATTTGGTGCTTTATTTTGTTGCTTGGTGCAGATTTTTACCTCTATGATCAGACACGACTCCCCTTGCTATTTTGAGCGCAATATCATCATTGTTTAGCACTGTTCCTAAGGTTGATCAGCCTCATGTTTTTTTTTTTTTTTTGCTATTTGAAGATCTAACATAGCTACTCTTTGTGTTAGATTATTCGTGTGGTTTGGCGACGAATGGAGCTAAAAAATGTGCGCTTTGGGCGAATTTCCAGCCTGCATGCGTGCTGAAATCTAGCTTGAAAAGGTACAATTTCTCAAACTATTTGATTGAAAATCAATGTTTATTTGATTGGAAATTAGCATATGTGTTCTTACATCTTAAGAAACACACAATTTGCCGTTAGAGGTGGAGAAAGTTTGAGCCTTTTTACCAATTTGTGCTAGAACCAAAAAATCGGATCTTTTGGCATAAAATTCTGACTTTCCTGAGCAAGATTAATTTGATCACGAAATTGGGTGAATTTGAGTGAACTTTCTGAGAATTGATGAGTTTGTTTGGAAAATCTCTTTCTACAAAAATTGTTCATGAATTTTAGATCAAATGAGTTAAATTGGAAAAGGTTGGATATTTGGATGAATTGGACAATGATTTTCTACACCCATGTTTTTCCTCCTGACCGAACTCCTCTTTGAACGTGGACAATCTTTTCATGGTGTGATATTATCTCTTGCATGTTGATTTATTGAATTGGCTTTATCCTTGATTGTTCTGATGATCCTTGATGCTGCGGACAAGGATTGGTTGACTTGAGCCTATTCGATAGGTTGTTTAATGCTATCTCACATTATGGATAATGGTCATGTAAATTGAACTTTATCTAATTATTGAGAACCTCTTAATTGGATAATGTTTAATTTGTTCTGGATGAATTTTCGACGTCAAAGATTATCCATGCCATGCAAGTTGGTTTGGATGCTTATTTGGTTGCTATTTTATCCTATCGCATTCAAATTTTTCTGAATATGTTCGATTAGAGATAAGATTTGTGTTAGATCGGATGTTTATATTTTTTAGAATTATCTGAAGCAATTTTTTCAATCTTTAAAGATAATCTTTCCAGTTAAAATTGGATAAGTTTTCTAATGAGGAAAGGTGGATTCCCAATGCATATTTTCGACCACTCCTCCCGGATTTTCGAAAATTCAAAACTCAATTGACTCTTTTCATTTTTTTTTTGTTGTGATTGATTGTTTCGCATTTGTTTATAAAGTTTGCACATCAATAAACAGTCTTGCCCATAAACCATGCTCCCAATTGTGCATTTCCCCTTCAGAAAACGTACATTAAAGGCAAAATATGACTTCGATCTCGAAGTACGATCATGCCCGTTCGTGCGAGTTAGATATCAAATCCTTAATCTTGAGGAGCGGATTGCTAATTCTTAAATAGAATTTCAAGGTTGGCCCTATGTAAATAGGGACGACGGTAATTCTATAATATATTCATTTGCTAACCCTAATCTCGGGGGATGTTGTGAATAAAATCGGAATTTCGGATTTAAATGTGTTTTATGGGCAATATTGTTTATTTTGTTCAAATTTTAATTGTTTTCATGTTTAATTAAATTCCTTAAAAATCCCAAAACATGTCATGCTTCTCTTTAAGTTAAATCACATTTCTTTTGACTTTAGAATAGCTTTTTCACTTCATTTTTCATAAATCCGAAAATGCATAGAAAATACAAAAAAAAAGTCATTTGCATTGCATATCATATTATTTAGCTTGCCACGTCATTATGCCACATCAGGCATTTTGCCATGTCATGCACTTTGCCACGTCATGCATTTTGCCATGTCATCTTGCCACGTCATTATGCCATGTCATGCAACGTTGTCAGGTCTTATCATTTCACATGTCATATAATTAGATTGCATTAGCATTGCACTTAATAAAAGAAAATCCAAAAAAATTCAATTCATCAAACTAAGGATTTTTCATGAAGATAGGGTACCGAAAGGGCATTAATTTTCAATCAATGTAACCAAATCCCCGAACTCATTTTCTCTGGTTCGTAGAGATTAAATAGTTCTCCCACTATTTTATATAGGTTTCTAATCAACCTACCATAAATGATTAGTGGCGGCTCCAATTGAACATTTTTTATGAATGAACCTAAGTTGCGATTTGGTAGGACTTTGGAGGGTCCAAGTTAGGTTAGTTGATTTAATTGACCTAATAATCCATTAGCCTAATTTTTTAGGTCGCGACAGAAGCAAGCAGAAATTGAGGAACCATAAGCATGGATTTGAGGTTATGGATATTCGTGAGGCTAATAGAGAATTTCTAATGAATAAAGGGTCGATTGGATTACATGATCGTGATTGTAGCCTTGAGGTATATGGTTGAACCTAGGCAATTGATATGTGAGATTGTCATTTGTGGAATTAGAAACCTTTTATGGATAAGAACTGATCTGAAAATTAGCGTGGTGTGATGAGTATTAAGGATGATCATTTAGTGCATGTGTTTATGGCATTGAAATGAAAGTTGAGAAAGGTGAATGCATGAGCTTATCATTATTAGACTTGATAAACCGTCGTTGGGTATGAAACAAGCTGAGGGGATACCTACAAACCGTAGTGAAACATGTTATGGGACGTGTGGAACGGGACTATCTTCGTAGATGTATGACTTGGGACAACCTGCAACGACCAGGTCTGATGAGGGCGGGGAGTGTACGCCTTGACAAAGAGGTTCAGACAAGGAACGGCTCCTGGCATGCTTCTAAGATAGCAAGGAGGTAGGAATGACCCAAGTCATAAATTGAAAGAGAGAGTTTAGGTATCAGGTTGAGTCTGATTTTGGTTAAGAGATGTTTTGCACTGAAGTGATCCTCAAGGTGAATTTTCAAAACTGCATGGCATTTGTAATGCGTATGTGATTGGCATGGTTAGGAGCTTCATACATGGCAGTGGGTGTTGTTTGGAAAAGAAAATTGACGCTTGTGTTTGGCTTGTATGGCGAGTTTTGGTCTTGAGTGCCGTTTGACTGGTATCTTGTGAATTTGTGATGGCCTGTTGAGTTATTGCTAAGTCGCAAATACGTCTAGACTTAAGGTGTGAGCACTTGACCCAATGAATTGTGACTTGAGAGTTTTCCTAGTAAATGGCGATTGGTTGAGTTTTGGCCTAGTTGAGGCTTGCCTAGTAATTAGCAAAAAGCTGAGAAATTTCCTAGCTGAGATTGGCTTGACAAGTGATTGTTAAGGATTACTTGGAATCCTTGGATAATAGACAACCAGTTGAGAGTTGTTTGGGAACCACAGGATAGTTGATTACTGGTGATGAGATGAGATGAACAACCGGAGACTACTAGACTTGAGTAGATGACTTAAGTCCTTGATTCCTGGAGGGAATCGTAGTGGTTCCAGTGACAAGAGAACCTAATAAGGTTGAAAGACCAGAATATAGTCGTTAGAGGAGCATTTGGCTCAAGTATGCGAGATATGAGAAGATTCAAGAATTGAGATGGATCATGAGAATTGAGTAAAATCGAGCGACCACAGTATGAGTACTGAAAGAGAGTATGGCTCGATTTTGTTGATCGTGTGAGACCCAAGTGTAATAAGGGGCCGTGAGAACTTTAAATGGAAATGAGGAATTTGATGGGTAGGCAAGCTTGAGAAGAAGCTGCCCTTATACCCAAGTCGCTGAGACGACTGATGCTAGTGTTGATGAGTTAAGTGATGGAAGCCACAAAAAAGGTGACTCTGATATTACTCATTTCCAGAGTGGAAATGTGGACAAGAACCACGAGAGTTTTGAAAAGCTTGTGAAGCGATGTATAAGGTTGAGATTGGTTAAGTTGATGGAGAAAGTAGATTTGAAACGGTCTCCCTCCGGATTGAGGGTTTCGTGAGAAAACCTTAGTGGTTTTGGGTACTCTGAAGAAAGAAAGTGACCCTGGCAGTTATTAGCCCTGAGAGGCTGTTGATGATTGGTGAAGTGTCACCAAAGGAAAGGTTTTCCTTGAAGGCATGGTATATGTTTGGACCGCATTCATTGAATTGTTCAATGGAAGTACCTTCCTGGCATTACTTGAGAGCAAAGGTTGGATGGATCCTAATAGTCTTGTAAGGATCTGAAGACGGTTGACCAATGTGAGGCAGAGTCTTCAAGATCGCCTAAGTGTACTAAGGGTGGTCAAGGACCCATTGAATGAGACGCGAAGTCCCCGAGTAGATTGAAATTTGGAAGCCTTGTGGTTAATTATTATTCCTGAATCTGAGGAACTATATTGAATTTTAATAAGAGGAGTGAATGATTGGAAGAAATATGAGTAAGAGAAATCCTGCTCATGGATTACGAGCAAAGAGATGTTCATTATGGAACTTGGAATGTGCCTATGAAGATGGCTATTACCTTGGCGTAAGGCTTTTGGTGGTTAACCTCTTGTTGTTACAAGGAATATAAATGAGACTGACGTATCAATCTATCGAGCTCTGTCGATTTATGAGATCGATTAAGGTTGAATCGGAACCACTAGAAGTAGTATTGTGAGTTACCATCCTAAAGAGTAGGGTGTCGTTTTGAAAGGGTTATTGGATCATGAGATTGTCGTTGGGGGGAAGAAAAGTGAATGGACTTGATAGTCCTTGCTGTTTGTAATCCGAATGAATGGTTGAGTAAACGAAAAGAGCGCTTAGAGTGTGATTACAAAGTGACTTGAGGTAGTCGAATTGAGTATTCGATACATGAATTTGTGGAGACCAAGGAAGAACGAATCTAGTCACTTGAGGTGACTGAGTCACTAGAAGAAAAATGTCAGGCATGGGGACATTTGAATCTTGGAGTGAAGGTACCGCCATTGGCCCAAACTCCAAGATTGACGTCCTATGGAGTAGGAAGGACAAAGTGGATTCACAGTAAGAGAATGCCACTGAAGTGTATAGTTTACTTCCTAGGGTAAGAGACCCTAGTGTGGAGGAAAGAGGAATTCCACTTGTCTTGGCATCGAGAGTAAGCATCTTGGTAGAAAAGAAGATGTAGGGTTCGAATGGTCTCCAGAAAACAAATTCTAAGAGACTTGTTTGGTAGACAATGTATGGTTCTAATATAATGTTGATGTTCAATCGAACCGAATGTAATTTGGACAAAGTTGTATTGGTTGATGATGGGACCCCGTGGTTGAGACGCTAAAACTTCTTGATGGAAGTGTGACATAAAAAAAACGAAGAAATTGTTATATAGTCAAGTTGAGGATCCATGAAAACAGGAAGTCCAGTTACAGACTCTCATGTGTGTGGTTCAAAGAGAAATTGAGACAAGGCAATACCTGGCGATGAAAAATATGAAATGCTTTAAGAATTGTTCTACCGACCTTGAGAAAACGCTCGGCGTGTGATAAATGTGAATATTGTAAGCTTTGGGCTTGATAAGATGAATTTCTTGGCTAGGTAGTTCTGGGGAGTGGAATCCCCATGAATCTTCAAAGGTAGAAGATGGCGATGGACTGACTAAGACCGACGTGAGCTATAGAGGCTTGAAATTTCCTAAGTTTGATGGATTATAATGGATTGCCGTAGGCGTCGTGAGAAGATTTCTCCAGAAGAGCTAACCCATTAAGGGATTGGACTAAGAGCGAGATGTCGCGCGAGTGGATGAACGAATATGAAAAAGGAGTCCCAAGGACTTAAGGCCAGTCAATGATCGTGCTGATATTTGTGTTTCCATTGGAAGATGAAAGGATCATAACAACGTGTCGTAGAAAGAAAATTTGAGACGTAACAAGTCGATCTGAAATGACACATTGCATATATGTCGCGATAGTAAGGTCATATGAGTTGGGATGCTTAATATATGATTGGAATTGGTGTGCAACCGCCCCTGCGACGAAGTTCGGGGGAAAACGTAACATGCGCGAAGAAAGGTTTCGAGTCCATACAGAACTTGAAGTATAAGTCTCCCAAGAGGAATTGAATGAGAAACAACATGGATGAAGTTGCAAAAGGACTACGAATAAGAGCAATTGGGAGAAAACCCAGACTTTTGAGTATCTGGAGGAGAAACATTGAAATTGAGGATGGAAACCATGGAATTTCAGAGGCAAGGAAACGTACCAATGAAGGAAAACATAATTTTGCCAAGCTAATGGATTAATTGGTCATTGGATGTTCACGCTAAATGATGGAAGCACCAAAGAGTACATTTTCATGATGGATCGGTAATGATCGTGATAGGAAAAGATCTTGAGTCTACTACGACGTCCTGGAAAAGCTTTCCAATAGGGAATTTGAAAAGCGGGATTACGGTGTGATGTACATATTACTCCCGGACCAATCGGCAAATCGAGAAGAAGATCTGAATGCTTGAAGGTGCACCACCAACAGATGTTATGAATATCGAGAAAAAATAGAGAAAAGTAAATACAAAGAGAGGACTGAAGGAAACAAGTCTTAGGAGAGGATGACTTTTATCGGAGAGGATAATGAGAACGTCAAGTAATGGGAGGAACTATCATGAAAATTGAGGATGCGATGAGGCGTCAGTAGCCCATGAGATTGGATGATTTGGAAGGTTGTAAATTTCGAGGACGAAATTTCTTTAAGGGGGGAAGAGTTGTGACATTCCGAATTTCGGCCCCTCTCGAGGCTATTGAATGGAAGGACATCAATGGAGGTATTTCAGTTGTATCTCTCTCGGAGAAGGCCACTCTCGAGTTAATTGATCGAAAGGGAAAGACTAACGCGAGGTCGGGTACGTGGACCTGGGGAATGTGAATGAGAAATGGCGCTTTGACCATAAGGATTGTCGAGGGAATATTTTGGGCCAGCAGATATCGATCTAGGAACGAACATGGAATGCCTTGCTAGCGTTATACGTTGGGACGCGGGTGATTCCGCTTAACCAATGCGTAATTTGTGAGAATTTCCTAAATCAGATTCTGATGATCAGGACCGCAGGAGCTAGCGATAAACCCTCGCAATTACATGACAACCAAAGTCACCACGGCTTGAGAAAAATCCCAAGGTCGATACGCATAGCGCTTGCAAGAGTCACCCGTCAGTTTGAGATAAACTGGAATTACAGTCCACGAGAGTCCGGCATGAAATTGGACCTCGAGATTTGGGTATTGGACATTGAGGAATTCCAACATTTGAATTAAGATGGACGTCGCCTCATCGAGGGCAATTTAGATTGGAAAAATCAGATTTCGAACGACATGTGCAAAATGACCATTTTGCCCTTCAAGCCTTCCCCTTGCCTTAAGATTTCTAGAAGGGCATTTTGGTCTTTTTGAGCCCCATGGGCTGCTGAAAATGGGTCAAGGAAGTCAACAAGTGGGCCAAGATATTTGCTTAGATAATGACAAGTGTCATTAGGAGACTTAATATTATCCATTTGCTATTAAATGCCCATATTATCTCCAACAACTCTTCTAGAAGATTGCTAAATTGGATTAAGGGAGAGTCTTCTTCCTCCTTCACATTTTCGGCCACCATCTCTCTCCTCTCCATTTTCACGTTTTCTTCCTCTCGCAGAAAACTGCTCGCCCGACCAGCCCGACCACCTCACTACCTCAGGCCATAACTTCTTCGTCTGATGTTGGATTGAGGTAAAACCATCATCATCATCATCTGAAATCTTATTGTCATGTGGTTCTAGGAACATATTATAAGCTCAATTTGGCCCAATATTTCTTCTCGTAAGTCTGTTTGAATGGACAAAGGTCAGATTGAGGCAGAATCTGACCAGTTTTGGGGAAGAAGATGTTTCATGGGCTTCAAGACTTCAAATGGCTCCAAATGTTTGGTGAGATCTTCTAAACTCATAGTACTAGGGTTGGCTGAGCTGTGGTTGAAAATTTATATGAGGATTGAAGGGTTTCATGGCTGATTTGAGGTGGTTTCTTGAAGGCAGTTTCTGGCCATTTGAGGAGCTAGTAGAACTGAGCTGATTGGAGGTTCTTAGAGGTGTTATTTTGCTTCAAAAATTCACGGTGAGCTTACTAGACATATAGAAAAATATTTTAGCAAGTTGGTTTTGTGATGAATGGGAGTTTAAAAGTGTTTGAAGGGCTGATTTGAGGTGAAAATCAAGAGCCGTGTAAATCTATTCTTAGCGCGCACTGATTTTAAATTGGCTCGTTCTAGGTCGTCCGGTATCCGAATTGAGCTTCGTTTTTGTTCACACAACTATAAGACCGTGAAGGATAAATTTATGAAGGTAGATTTCTTGAAAAGTCAGTTGATCAATGCTAGTTTATTTGGGACTGAATCTGGTCGTGGATGGCCAATATGGACAGCTTGGTGCTGTGACGTTGTGTCACGCGTTTTGCGGGAATTGTTTGGCCTAGGCTTGAGGTAAGTTATGCCTAAATATTTATTACGATGTTAGGTTACTAAAGGACGGAGTTTTGAGTTGGATTGAATAGTTTTATGAATTGATTTTGTGAGATGCGCGAGGAAACCCAATTTGCCATATTGTGATGAATTGAGCTTGAGTGACTTTATGGCATGAAAATTGTGAAATCGAAGTTGATTTGAGGAATTTTAATCTGGTCTGGCATGTGGTTGGGCCATTCGGTGTGCTTTGTGGAAATTCTCATTTGATTTGAGTGCATTAAGCGGATTGGTTTACCAATCAAGTCTTGAGATAGCTTGTGAATGATCAAATTTGAGATTTGATCGATTTGAGCTAATGATGCTTGTGTTTTACTGAGAATTGCATAATGAGGATTGTGTTTTGTCCAGTGAGGGACGTTTGAAACGAAGGCCTCGAGTAGGCGATAAACTACTTGATTTCATGAGTAGTTCTTGAATGATGAATTTTGAGGCATGAATTGTTTTCTTTAAATGAAAATATGAGGCTTTCTTCGATTGAAACTTTTATGAATAAAATGGCGTGTGGGATCGCCGAGGAAATGATATGTGCACTGGCGTGTGGGATCGCCAATGGCGTGTAGGATCACCAAGGAATTATGAAATTTGGCCAATGTATTGGGGAGGGAGTTACTCCCATTTGACCTAACGAGGTCGTGCGGCTAGAGAGTCCCATACTGTCACGATTCATCTCGATTGAAAATGGGCGTCGAGAGTCGTATGGTGACCGAATCATCTCTAGGTCCGAATGCTAGAGTCTCATATATACCGACGGGTCATATGGAGACCGAATTATCTCACAGCCCCAGGATGGGCGGCCCAAGATAGGCAGATATGAAATGATATGTTTTCTGGGAAAAATCAAAGAATGATTTGTGAGAAAATTGATTATGCCTTGGAAATTTGCCTCATGAATTAAAATTGACCTAGAAAGGGGTGTGAGAGAAAAGAACGTGTTTTCTGTAAATTTCAAGGAATGATACTTTTGAGAAAGAAATGAAAGTTGCCTCATGTTTTTGAATTAGCGTCGAGTGCTTGCTTTAGAATGAAAACTTGCCGTCATACAAAGTTTAGAGTTATCATGATTTTTCTTGACTGAGTCAAGCTGTATTGAAAGTACGGAAATGCCATGTTTTGGAAAGTACCCCATTTTTTCATGCGAAGGTTTTTATTACTGAAGGAAACATATCCATATTCTATACATACAAATACGCAGCGAAATTCTACACAATACAAGCCGCAGATCTGCTTGAATCACTGATCGTGAAGGTAAATCACAAAAATCGAACTTACCTTGATTGCTACAGATTAGAAGCCCCAAAAGCAGTGATGAAAGGAACAACGATCCTTCAGTCGTTTGTCTTTGATTACAATAGAGAGAGGGAGAGAGAGCGAGAGTTTTTTCTGAGTATTATGTCAACCAACTGAACGACGTACGTTCAGAGGGATGTATATAGGACATACCTTACACATCCTCTCAGAGTCAAATAGGAAACTTGATTATCTCCTTTCCTATATTCACCAAAATTGGAATATGGGCAATATTCCATATTGCCACAAAAGCAATAATTAATATTGCCTTAGCTTATGCCCCTTAATAGGCGTAATTATCCAACATCTCTCACTCGCCCATGAAGGGCTAAATTTCTCTCTGTTTCACTCTTTCACTACAATGTTCATATGGGCTAATAATCCGTGCAACCAGCATACTCTGAGAGCTCGTTGTCATATATCCGTTGGGAGTATATAACAGCTCTTAAAATTTGAACATAATCCCAAATGGATTATAGTATGCAGTACCCTAGATCGAGTAGTCACATATGTATCTTTTTTCTCTTAATCTCATTCAAATGTGATATGATATATTCACAGTTGTGATCACACTCAATAATCGTAACTGACCGGTCTGTGAACATAACCCATAATGTGACTTCAAAATCTAAATCGATCTTCCTTCTCCATTAGACCTCTCAATTCCAGTCAGGAACGCTTTTCTAGGAATGTCCCTTTAGATCGAATCAAGTCCATGACCATAGGTAACACCCTAAGATAGCGAACACCAAATAGAAATCTTGAGAATAATGAGAAGTCATGGGGGCACAATTGATGAGGAACTCTTATCCTCGAGAGTCTCACATGGCTCCAAAAGCTGAGATCAACACTTTTGTCTCTCTCATCGATCATCTCATGCATACGTAATATGAAGTACGTATTACGGTATTTTCTCCTTCCCTACGGAGCGTATGTCTTTCCATTTAAATACCGTACAGATGATAACATAGACACACACAGCCGACCCCGGCGGCTGATAACAAGGTCAGATGATAACAATACTTTTTCCCCAACCCCGGCGGGCACGCCAACATCCCACACAACCGTCAATCTTAATAAGACAACCCAGGATCCAACGGCTTTACTCGTGGAGCGCGATATGAAAAACGCATGCGGGAGCGAAACAAAACCTTAGACATAAAAGAAAAAGACATAAGGCGACATAGTGTTACGCCCCGAGTCCTTTCGAGCGTACAACATCGCCTTACTGCCAAATTGTTTAGTCTCTTGCCCAGGACCCAAAATATTGCACTAGCTAATGATACTCATATGCACATGCGGAAGCGACATACATAACTCCATACATAAGACAATAGGATGACTTGAGGGAAATAGACACTTAACCATTACACCACAACTTTCAGTTTTACAATTACACAATAACTACTAAGATAACTAGGGCTAGAGGAAAAAGGGTTAGCCTACTCAAAAAGAGACATCTACTAAGGAACACGCGTCACTTCCCTAAGGGATACTCCAAAATCAGAGGCCGCTACAAAGCCTAAAAGACAGGGTCACTGTTGATGGATCAGGCGACACCGACCGCTGGATGGTACTCTACCCAGTCGCCCGGCTGAGGCTCCTCTGGGACTTCTCCTTTTGGCTCTGACTCGGAATACACTAGGATGTATTCCTAATCTGAATCGGACACTAAGTCCATGGGCTCGCCCTCGGCGTCTACAATCTCCTACTCGAACCCTGCCTCCTCCATGGGAACGTCGTCGGCATCAGAGGGCTCGATGACCTTGCCATCTGCAACGGGATGTTGTGGCTGCACTGCTGGGAGGCCCATGCCTGGCTCGAGGTCGGTCATCGGATCAGAAATCTCGCCATCGGGTGGGTATGTAATCATCGGATCCTGCTCCTCAAGGATATCCCTAGGCACGTCAAAAGATCGCAGAGGTCCCTAAGTAGCGACGTCGTCTCGATACCACCATGCTGCGTACCTATCTGGCCTCCAATGGTCTGTCCCGTCCTCCACCCAGACGGTACTACGCTCATAAATAAAAACCTCATCCTCGCCCACTAGGTACTCAGTAACGTACTTCTCGGTCATCACTAGCACCCCAAAAGCTGGCGGCGGCATGGTCAAGGCTTGGGGTCTGAAAGGTGGGTCCCACGACGGGGTGAGTGTCGCGACCCGTCCGGAAGCGGACGCGGCTAATGGATTACCGATCGCGGGCCTTGGATCGGCGCGGGCCCTCCCAGGCCCATACCAAATCGCGGCGGGAGTATTTTTCAGAAGGATTCGACGATAAGAGTCGATCGCTTTCGACCTTCGGTGTGGTCGTGGTGGCACGTGCAACTTGTGCATGCATTTGGAGTCGCCACCGGTCTTTCTCGGAGGGTAGACCGGAAACCTTACTGATCGATTGGGAGAGATCGATCAGTTCTGCAGAACCAGAGATTTTGGGTTCGGGGACTTGGTTACGCCGGTGTCATTACCAACGCCCTTTCGGTACCTAACGCGAGTGATTTTCCTAGCTAAGAGTTCATGCTGGCGCAATTTTAGGTGAGGTAGGCTTGATTCAGGGTTTCATGCAGATTGGGCGAATATTCCTATCAATCACAATCAATTTAAATGAAAGCGCAAACAAGTGCGTAAATAAATCACATCCAATGCACGTCAATTCACTTCACATGGCCTCCTAGTATAGCCATAAGGACTTAGGGAATGCGTGATTTAGGACCGAGGTAAAATGGGAAGATTTGGAGGCGATTTAGCCCGAAGGGCAAAATCGTCAATTTTTGGAAGACGATTCGCGAAAAGGGCGAAATCGTCATTTTTAAGAGTGATCGGGTTCAAAACACCCGGGATGAGCCTTGGCCAAATGATTATGGCCATTTCCTATTTTTTGGGATTTTTCTAGAATTTTTTAGAATTTTTTTGGAAGACGGTTTGCCGGAAGGGCAAAACCGTCATTTTTGGAAAGATCGGGGATCGAAAGACCCGGAATAGGTCATGGCCAGTTGAATGTGGCCACTTCCTATTTTCTGGAATATTTTATAATTTTTCTGAATTTTTCGAATTTTTTTGAATTTTTTATGATTTTTTTTTATTTTTGATTGAATTTTTGAATTTTTTATCATTATTTATTATAAATAATAATAATAATAATAAAAATTACTCGGACCGGGTCAGATGACCCGGCCCACGCCCGGATCCACGACCCGGACCCGGTCCGCCTCATCCACGACCGAAACGGCGCCGTTTCACGGATTTCGGATGGGCGCCTCAGATCTTGACACGTGGCGCTACCTGGACCGTTGGATTATTTTTATTTTGTTTATTTCCGGTTATTAAGCCCCGCTGACGTGGCCGCCACGTGGCTGCCATGTCAGCGCCACGTGGGCGTTGACCAGGTCAACAAGCGTTGACCGGTCAACGCCTCGCCGGGGAAGACTACCGGCGCCGGCGTTCCCTCGCCGGCGCCTCGTCGGAGGGCCATATCTCGGCCCTCCGACGTCCAAATCGCGCAAAACCAACGGCGTTCGAATCTACTCGACGAGCTCTACCACATATCCTAACCTCAACATAGCAGAACATCAGATAATCAACCTGCAATCTCCGACCGAACCACATCTCCGGCGAAGCTTGGTCCCGACCATTCTACACGTTACACGACTGAAACAGCTCATCGGGAAGCATTTAGGGAGTTCTAGAAGACTTACCTGAGCCTTGCGGAGGTTCGGTTTGGTCTGAAACGAACCGGGGAGCTCACGGCAGGCCGGCCATGATAATGGACAGAGCGGACGATTCCGGCGATGAAACATCATGCAATAAAAAGCGAAAATGTTCAGTGAAGTGAGACAAATAAATTGCGACAAACAGCGCAACAAACGAATGATTCTAGCCTAAGTTGCCATTGGAGGCCGGGTTCAAGCTTGAAGAGGAGTCTCACGTTTATGGGCTATCACAGAGCATTCTGGCGGGTCTATGAGTCTTATCAAGTTGTCACCAAGCTCGGAGAAGGGGTTGTTGACTTCGGTTCGGCCCTAAACATGACGACCCAGATTCGAAAGCTTGGTCGGTCCCGGCGTTGTCGTGCTCGGACGGCGATCCACGAGGGGCTGTCACGGTGGCTGTGAGTCGGCGACGGCGGTTGGAAATGATGCTCGGTGGCTGGGGGGGGGGGGGGGGGGGGCAGTGGCTGCACGCACAAAAAAAATGAGGAGGATCGAGTGCCCCGGCCGTCCTCGTGCTCCTCTGCAAAAAGAAGAAAGAAACTTGAAGATGAAGAGGAAGCCGTTGCCAGTCCCCACGCAGGAATAAGAAAATAAAATAATAAATAATAACAAAAATATTAATAATAAAAAAATAAAAAGTAACAACAGAAAGGTGGAAACAAAATTATTTGGTCGAATCTCTTTTCTTTTGCTTTTTCTTTTAAATGATTATTATTTTTTTCTTTTTTTTCTTTTTATTATTATTAATATTTTTGCCCAAATTCATTTTTATGATGATTGAGGAACACATAAAATTGAACCTGAATTTTACTATTTATAATGTCAAAAAAAAGATAAGATAAAAATAAAAATACTGACTATTTTTATGTATTTTTGTGACCTCGAATACTATTTTTCTGATTTTTTTGGGTATTTTTATAATTGAATAAATTCGAAAAATATTATAAAATACCAAAAAATATTTTTTGTTCAAAATTGGTCCTCGAGGCTAGGCCAAGGCTTCCAAAGTTGATTTTGTGATTTTGTGACTATTTTTTTATTTTTAATTAATTTTAAAGAATAAAAATCACAATGACTGATGGTCGAAAATCAGGTGTCAACAGCTGCCCCTCTTTGAGAGTGAGCTCGTCAGAGGTTGCTTTCAAAGACAAAATGACACATGAATCTTAACCGACTCGACTGGGGAAAAGAAATGCTATGACATCGGACCCTTAAGTCTTTTGATAAAAACTCAAATTAACCCATGGTTTGCTCTAACAATTTGAACGTGGGCCGGAGTGAGAGAGGCTTACCTGAAGCTCACCTGTCGGATGTTGCCGGTTGCGACAACTTTCAAGAAGATACCTAGGACTCGTTCAGAATATCCTAGGGAGATTAAGCTCTGACCTGTATGGTAGGCCATACCATTATGGGATTCCTAACAGGTAGGAACCTAAGGAAGGCGTATCCCACGCTTGAGGATTCGCCAGTGATTTTAATCCGTATGGTGGATCGGACCTTTGTGTTGATCTTTAAGGCGGTATCTACGCTGGTTTTGATCCTTCAGGCGGTATCTGCCTTGAATTGACCCTTCAGGCGGTATCTACCTTTGATTGACCCTTCAGGCGGTTTCTACCTTGATTTGACCCTTCAGGCGGTTTCTACCTCGGTTGACCCTTCAGGCGGTTTCTACCTTTGTTTGTTTTGAAAATGGGTCTCACGACGAGGGTTCTCCACGTCCGATGAGACTGCTTGAATTTTGAGAAGGGGTCTCATGACGAAGGTTTTCCACGTCCGATGAGACTGCCTAAATTTTGAAAAGGGTTTTTTTTTTTTTTTTTTTTGAAAAGGGGTCCTGGGACGAGGGTTCTCCACGTCATGTTAGGACTCTTTTTTTTTTTTAAGGGTTTCTCTTCCCCAAGAAAATATTGGTAATCTTTGAGAAGACAGCAATTGTCCAATTGACAAAATTTTATGACTTAAGATTTAGTCATGAGATGTGCATTTTGATGCTGGAGGTTATCCAAAACATTCTTGCAACATGCAAATGTGATCACAAATTCCTTGCGTGGAAAATCTGGATCAACAGTTTGAAAGTTCCAAAAAGAGTTTGTTCAAAACAATCAATTGGAATATTTCTCGACAATGAGGTCTTCTCACCTGTTTTGATATAGTGGTTTTTTTATAGGGGATGCATTCAATTCCCTACTAACCTGTGCCTAGGTTTTAGGCTCATTCGCAGCGCATACATTTTGATCGGTCGGGAGGTCTTCCACGGGACCGCAATGTTGGGCTTGGATATTGGTTTTCAAAGGGGGACCCGCTTGGAGTCGAGGCCATTGAATGAAAGTTTTCACCATCTGCTCCGGGTTTACAAGTCGAGAACCCTGCAAAATGAGAAAGAAATAGTCTTGCTCGTACCTCTTCGAGCTAAGCTATATGTTAACCCAAGTGTCTTAGTCAGAGAAGACTGTTTCAGGGTTGTAACATTGGTAGGATTGGGGACCGAAAAAGGCTTGTTTTTGGCCCAGAATTCGTGACGGGTTTGACATTGGTGATCATTGCTGATTTACCACCTGTCCTTTCCTTTCTGCATCTTTAGTTTTTGAGGTGTGCAACCGATTTTGGGGTGTGCACCAGCTCTTTAGAGAGCGTCTCTTGTCGCATTCAGAGACCGACTCTCTCCATGTCTTTGTTCTGTGCTTGGCAGCATTTGGGGAGCAGCCTTTTTTTTTATTTGGTTCCTTCAGGGATTTCCTCTTTTCCCATCCAGGCTTCATTGTGGATCAATCAAAGAACTTACATGAGCATCGGCCTTGCTCTTACCAGGCACTTTGCTTTTTCTCGATGCCGTGGATTTTTCTCATTTATTTTTGAAATCCCACTTTTCTCATCTTCATGGGATCGTGTTAGACATATGTCTGAAAGTCTAAACATCTTTAAATATCAGCCCGGGAATCTTCTTCGTAATCCCTGAGTCTTGAACTCTTCCATTTTTGAAGTGGTGCTGCATCCGTCTTGGAATGATCACCAATGGGTTCATGAAATGAATTTGCAGGCTCAAGTTGGCTGTGCAAAGGATTTAGTGTGTGGGATAGAGAAATGAATGCTTCTCGTCATCCTATGGCACTTGGATTACCATATAAACAACACACAAAGATTAATGTTAGTCCGAGCAAGAGAATTTCTAACCATTTTCTCCCGATGCTGTTGGACTCACCTCCATTTTGCCCCGATGTGGGGTGGTTCTTGACAGGGTTAAGAATGAAAACCGCCGTTCAAAGAGGTTATCAACGGTCACCTGTAGTGTTTGGGGGATATGAAACGAATGCCTCCGTCGTCCCAACCCATGTAATCGCTGTGAACAATCCCTACTTCCGTAGGTCCAGATTTCACTATCTGATCTGCTCCACTTTTCCCTCGAGTGTGTATAGGACGTGTTTGGATTAGGTTTTGCCTCTCGTCTTTTGAGAAAACGTCCTTTTGAAAGTTTTGAACAATTTTTTTATTGGAAAAAATCTCTTTCATTTTCTCCAAAAATTTTACCCGTCAAAGGGGATTTTACGATGCACCATGCATGTTCTTATTCATGTTCAGACAACCTCCTGTTTTAAAACATGAATGCCAATGAAATTTGAATTCTATGTCTTTTCTGAATATTAGATTCTGAAAGCTTTTCTTTCCTTCTCAGTTTTTATTCAACATCTTTAATGGATCGGGGAAAGGGATACTTACCTGTCCCCCGCGGCTGAAGATCCCTGAAAATATGGAAGAAACATGTTATTGTACGTTCACGCATTTTTCAAAAAATTAGAACGATACACCTTACCCTTGGTCGTGTGCCCCTACGAGTGCACACAGGTTGTGAAAATCTGTCCTCCTTGATGGTGAGTCCCTATCAAGGATAAATAACAAGTGTTAACTCATATTCCCAAATTGAAGACAAATTGGGACGATACAACTTTACTCTTGGTTCTCATCCCGTCCTGACGTCGCGTGTTGATATGAACCACGTCTATCAAATCCGCTTATCCATGCTTGGAATATTTGCAATATCAATGGTTCAGCTGCCCCTGGTTGGGCAACGTCTGTTTTGTTATTTGAACAGATGGCTCCTTGAGTGATTTATCCACGTTTATCACCTGAGAAGGGAAAGAAATGAGACATTACTTTGGAATTCGGTTGAAGATCGTTTAGGAACGATACATCGTTTTACCAAATGGGAGGCTTCGTGACCAAACGTATTTCGTGCTGAACGGGGTAGATCCCATTATGCTCCGCGGGTGATAGTCATCGTTCATGGAATTTGCTCCACGGATTAAGTGATTAATCCATGGCCCTTGGCTCGAAGACGTTCAAAGGGTAATGTTGACACTCAGAGCGGTTAGTTTTCAGCGTTAATTAAAATGTTCCCGCGGGAACTTTACAACGAGATCCGTAACACACTCATTCGACGTATTCACCTCTCACTCTCCTGAGCCTTCTAATGATTTAGCACACGAGCTTCGAACCAGATGTCCGGTCGCCGGTACCGGTCACGACTGCGAAGATGCACTTGTTCCAAAATGCTTGACCCATAGGCTGAGTTGCTCATTTAGGAGATCGTCCGACCGCTCGAGTCGTCCAAGTTGAGCATCCTTAATTGCTGGTGACGGACTTCTCCCATTTTCGGCATGAACAACCTGGTTTCTCGGTTTATGCGTGATCCACACGCCGAGTTGCTCACTGAGGGACTCGCTTGAAATTTCAAGCCATTGACGCCCAAGTCGGGCATCCTCAACCGTTGGCGATGGGTTCCTCACACTACTTTCGACATGAACAACCTCACTTCTCGAGTTGGTACTTTCATTGCTGTCCAGTAGGTTTGTACCCAATGCTGGATTCGCCGTAGGAATAACACTAACGATCGGTTGGTGCTCAAATTGGGGAGTCCATACCTGCTGAAATTGTTGTATATACTCTTGAGGAGTACCAGGGTAACTCAGGGGGGAATTCAGCCGATCGAACCAAGAATAGATGTTTTCAAGGAGATCGTCTGAACCATCGAGCGACTGACACTCAGGTTGAGTATTGTCGACTACTAGAGAAGGAATCTTTTCGCCATTTTCGTCATGGACCACCTGATTCTTCGAGCCGGAATCTCCGTAATCGTCTCGCAAGATTGTACGTGCATCTCCTGCCAATGTTAGATCCGTTGTAGGACTAGCATTAACGGCCAGTCGGTGCTCAGACTGGGGAGTCCCGATTTGCTGAAATTGCGGTACATACTCCTGAGGACTACTAGGATACCCCAGGGGAGTACTCTGATTGATGCCTGAACAATCGACCGTGTAATTGTCAGTCCCATCGGTGTTAAGAGGTGATTGGATGCTTCCTGCTGCATGAGGATTGCGATCACAGCCATGCTCATCGTTTAAACTTGAACTGCCTCTATCTTGGTCTAGTGCCACTCGTCCATCTCTCAGTAGTCTTTTGTAGCACCAAAGGTGGTTCCTGACTTTATTTCTATCCAGTTCCGGCATGTTCATGATCTTGAGTATGCGCGATGGGCGAGCTAAACTGATCCCTAACTATTGAACTGCATCAACAAATTTGCTATGAAGCTCCGAGGTCCAATAAAACCTTGTTTTCTTGCTAGCCGAAGTAGGGTTGGCAACTCGGCGGCTACTCTTCGCGGAATCTGGTCGTGTTGAACCGCCTCTATCTTGATCTAGCGACGCTCGTCCATCTCTCAGTTGTTTCTTGTAGCGCCAAAGGTGATTCTTGACCATATTTTTAGTCAATCCCGGCACGTTCATGATTTCGAGTATGCGCAATGGGCAAGCAAAACTGATCCCTAACTGTTGAACTGCATCAACAAATTTGCTATGAAACTCCGGGGTCCAACGAAATCTTATTTTCTTGCTAGCCGAAGTGGTGTCAGCAACTTGGCGGTTACTCTTCTCGGAATCTGGTCGTGTTGGAGGTTGCGCTGGAGGGGATTTAGTGGTCTCAGATCGGTTGGTCATGATGGTGAGTTCATCATTGAGCGGACTCGACTTGTCATGACGCATGTTCCCTTCCACAATGGGCGTCGACTTTGACCTTATAGCACTAGTTTCCTCTTGTAGATCCTCGGCGGTACCCGCCTGTTCCGAAAGATGTTGCGAAGGGCATTGCAACAAATGAGCATTATAAACCCCCAGATCTGGCTCTTCAGTGAATACTCCGTCCGTGGGAACAGGGTTACCGCACTCAAGGCAAATAGCGATGCTTAGAGCTTTTTTGTACTGAATGTTTTTTATTCGAAGCTTTTCATTCTCCTCCCTTACAATCGCTAACTCGTGCCGATCGCGTTGCTGCTTCAGCCGGGTTCGTTTGTTTTCAAACCAGCACTTGACCTTCCGAGGCTCCCACCCTATCTCCTGGCCCATTTTGATTTTCTGTTCCATGTCCGGATAGGGGTATTCCCTGAAAAACAATTCGAGTTTATGGACTTGACCTGAAGTGTTGCGTTGGAGATATTCCCCTTTCTGACGCTGATCACCGTCGCGGGTACTGTTCTCGTTAACCAAGCCGCGGGTTTCATCATTAGAAGGATCGGTCTCCATGGCCCTCGTGTCAGGTTCGGTCCTGAGATCTTCAAACTCTTCCAGCAGCTCAAGCTCGGAGACCTCCAAGTCTGGCGCTTCCAGTAAATGACAGAATCCATTGAACATTTTGACCGGAATATCACTGTTTGATTTTCCGTTAACTCAGCTTTCTTTGTTCCTCCTTGGATCTTTACTTTCTCTGCAAATTCTGAGAGGTTAAAGGAGCTGGATCACCGTTCTTCGATCAAAGGTGATGGCTACCCGACGAGCGCTCTTCTCAATGTTTCGAGATTCCCACTTCGTCCTTTTGTGATGGCTACCTGACGAGCGCTCTTCTCAAGGCTTCGTAATTCCCACTTCGTCTTTTGTGATGGCCACTTGACGAGCGTTCTTCTCAAGGCTTCGTAATTCCCACTTTGTCCTTTTTTGCTCTTTTCTACGTGAACGGAGCCTGAAGATCTCTTGCGTTGATTTCGCTTTGTCGAGCACTACGCTTGTCCCCCTGGCCCAGTCTCTAGAGTAACAAGCCTGCCCACCTTTCGGCGCCATTATGTTTCGTAAAACCCGAGATCACAAGACGGTGGTGGATTCGTGACTCATCGGGGATGCATTAACGAAACCCGCTTGGCTCTACTGCACATAAAATATTATTACCACTTCTCCCTGTTTACTCGAGCATTTATAAGGTGATAGATTGATGTCAAGAAGATTAACACTTTAGCCTTATCAGACTCAGCCTCTCAAACACTCTTCACATTCTCACTCTCCTCTCCGTCATTCCATCGCATATGGATTCCTCCTCTGTGCCTGCTGCCTTAGCTGAAGCTTCGACCCAATGGGAGAGATTTTACCATCTCTTGGGTAGAGGTTATGGCTACATAAACAGTCATCCTGAAGCTGAGGTTGAAGTTCGTACTCTGATTCCGGCCCTGGACACTGTGTGTATTGAAGGTACGAAACTGCAAAGGGAGTTTGTGATCTTCCCAACTCTCTTCAACAATTTCCTGCAGGCTTATGAAGTTGCTAGCCGGGAGGTCACTTTGGCTGGTATCGTGCGAGCCCGTTATCAGGACCGAGCTGAGTCTCTGATGTTGGCCATGCTGACGGCCGATAACCATAAAAGGGCTGTTGAATACGCCCACGCCCAGGTTTCGATGCTGGTCCGTGAGAGGGACAACTTGGTGGAGCGTCTGGCTCTTTTTGACACCGCCTTTGAGCAAGATCAGCACAACCTCGTGCTGAGGTTCCAGTGTGCCTGGTTGGAGGAAAGGCTTGAAGACCTGAGTATGGATATAGCTCGCGGGAGGGTGCTGGCTCAGGACTTAGAGCTTGAGTTCGAGTACTATGAGACCAAGGTGAACGAACTTAAGGAAAAATGTCGTCTCCTTTTCTTCAAGCTTGTAGACCTCGATTCCCGGAGTGTGGGTTGTAAGCAAGGCATGGATAGCATGGAGAGTCAGTTAAGTTTTTTTGTGATGCTTGTCAGAACTCATTTTGGGTTTACTGCTCCCCCTCAGTGATCCACTTGTAAACTTTCCTGCTGAATAAATGCGAGTTTGTTTATATATGCTCTTTCATTCTGCATTGTTGACTAGCCAAGAAAGGTTTTTGCTTTCGGATCTACGCGACTCCTTTTTCGCCTGTGTCAACAGATTGACTACGCATCATTCTCACAGTCCGACGCTTTATATTTGATTGACTTGAATGCCTCGTGAGAAATAGATTTGTAGCTGCTCGAAACTTAAAGATTGCCCCTGATTTTGCGGTCATTGCGTTTGGGGCCGCTAGTAATCTTTCACTTTCGAGCTCGATCCCATTCTGCTAGTAACTCATGCTATCAATTCTGCCTTCACGCGTCGGGGCTGATTTTACCTTGAACTTAATAACAAGGAATTACCGTATACACACGAGATGACGTTTGCGAAAAACATTATGCAAAATCAACTCTAGCTATTGAAGAAACAAACGCATGCACCGATGAGAACTTTGCAATAGGAGATACATCCTTCTCGCGTACATCCCCTTCTTTCTTTGGGCATGTCCAATGACTAACCAATCTGGCCTCAGCTTAGGTGTGCCATTACCAACTGCAGATCATGGCTGCCAACCCTTAATAGCTTCCAACTGATCGAACCAGGTATCAAGTCCTTCATCGAAGAAATCACCCGACCCCTCGAACGATTGATGTGTAGGTTGAGCTGCATCGCCCGACGGGTTCTTCAAACTGGAACCTCCATCTTTGTCTGGGATTATAAGAGGAGATTTGATCGATTGACTACCACAAGCATCTCCCACTTGGGGATTAGGGAAATAAGAATGCTCCAAGCATTCTCCCATTAGATCATCTGAAGCCACATGCTCTGATTGAGCAAACCCTTGAGCACTGGGCGTGGTGGGCTGATCTGCGACAGGATGAACACTGACTAGCTGCTGTTCGGACGGAGGAGTGCTTACTCGTTGCACTTGTGATGCGTGTTCTTGAGGAATATTGAAATGACTCGCGAGGATATCCTGATCAAATCCCCAATAGTCGTCCAGATTCGACCGGGCCTCATTTGTCATAAGGGTGTTGGGTTCGCAGCCGAGTCTATTGCTCGGATTCAGTTCTGCATAACGCTGTCCTAACGCCCTTCTGTAGCAACCAAGGTGATTCGCGACTAATTGCTTGGTAAGTCCCGGTACGTTCATGACCCTAAGTATGCTTGTCGGACCTATGAAGTCGAGTCCTATCTGTCGAACTGCGTCCAAGAACTTGAGATGAAGCTCCGGGGGCCAAGTGAATTTCTTCTTCTCGTCGTCCAGAGTGGCGTAGATAGCCTGCCGACTAACCTCTAACTCCTCTTGAACCGTATCTGATCTTACCGGAAGCTGTTGCGGAGGAGATTCATGGGCTTCGATGAGGTGACTCCGATCATAACGACACGTATCTTCTTCCTCCGAAGACACTGGTATAATTTCTGTAGGATCGATCTGCTCATGCGCGCCATTAGCAGGATCTGATTGTACCGGAGATGGCTCAAGGGAACAGGGGGATAAATGAGCACCTTCCATCTTCGCAGAAGGCTTACCGGGGAACAATTTACTGAGGGAGGTAGGGCCACCGCAGTCAGGGCAGGTAATAGTACTGAGGATCTTCTCATACCACATGTTTTCCATTTGAAGGTTTTGGTTCTGCTCTTTTAGGGCCGTGATCTCCTTACGCCTGTGTTGGACACCTAGTCTGAAACGTCTATTCTGAAACCAAAAATGGATTCTCATAGGATTCATTCCCAGCTTCCGGCCCAATTCAATCTTTTGTTCCTCGCCTGGGCAAGGGCATTCATCAAAGAAAGCTTCAAGCTCCTGGATTTCTTTCCGAGCGTAGCGCTGACGACTTTTTCTTTTCCGGGGTTGAGCGTCGTGGCCACTGCCGTCGTCACCACTACGATCTTGATGTTCGTCACGGGCAATGTTGAGTTCCATGGCTTTGATGTCGAATTTGATTCTAGAGAATTTGAGGTCTTTCAACGAACTCGTCACTCGGGCTTCTCTGTTCTCTTTTGTATACTCGCTCTTTCGATTTGTTGCCTCCTTTTCCTCGAAAGCTAGGTCTGTTCAGCGTTCTGTTTTTGAAACGACGGAACTGTTTGCCTCTTGCTCAGCTTTCCGACACGAAGGGGTAACCAAATCCTTTCGCGGCTTCTTCGATAGTAGCGCTCGCCTTTCACTTTTCCTCAATAGTAATGCATGTTCAGCACTGTCTTCTCTTTTTAAGTGGCAGAGCTGTTCACTCGCCGCCCAGCTTTATGCGTAAAGGAACAACACAATCCTTTCGCGGCTTCTTCGATAGTTGCGCTCGCCTTTCACTTCTCCTCAATAGTCATGCCTGTTCAGCACTGCCTTCTCTTTTTAAGTGGCAGAGCTGTTCACCTCGCCGCCCAGCTTTATGCGTAAAGGAACAACACCATCCTTTCGCGGCTTCTTCGATAGTTGCGCTCGCCTCCCTCCCAGCTTTAATAATGGCGAGACCGAATTTGTCAGGCCTGAAATTGCGGACCAGGACATGTCTGATGATTCACGGGAGGAGCAGCCCTCGCTTTACATTAACCCGGCTCCACAAGCATTATTGTTGCAACTTTTCTCCACTCTCGAGACGCTATAAAATGCGGAGTTGGTGTTTGGGGGATTAATGCTCTCATATAATTTGCTTCCATCTTCAAATCGCTCCATTACACACCTCTCCGTCGAAAATGGCTTCTTCCCATGTTCCCACTTTCCCAGCCGAAGCTTTGGCTCGATGGGAAGAGTTCTATAACCTCTTGGGTCGAGGCTACGCTCACATATCTGATCATCCCGAAACCGAGGATGAAATCCGAGTCATGTTCGGGGACCTGGACATCATCTCCCTCGAGGGTACTGCGCTGGGGAGGGAATACAGAATTTTTCCAACGCTCTTTACAAACTCTTTGGAGGCCTACCGCGCTGCTCACCGGGGACTTACCGTGGCTCGTGTCCTGCGAGCCCGTTATGAGGATCAGTCCGACCGCCTAGCGCTGGCTGACTACCTGGTTGACAGCCACAAAAAGGCTGTTGAGTTCGCCAAAGAGCGGGTTTCGACATTGCTACGCGAGAGGAGGAATCTGGTGGAGGACTTAGCCCTATCTCTGGCTACCTATGAGCGCGATCGACGTAACGCCCTGCTAAGGAACCGAAGCGAGTTGCTGGAAGAAAGGCTCAACGGCATAAATGAGGATATAACTCGTGAGAATGGACTTGTTCGGGACTTGGAAGCAGTCGCCGAAGATCACGAGACTCAGGTTGTTGCAGTCAATGATGAACGCAAACGCCTTCACCTCAGGCTTGCGGACCATGATACGCGTAGTGGTGCGTATAAACAAAGCATCCATAACCTGGAGGGCCAGCTGGGCTCCTTTGTGTCGTTGATTAGGGCTCACTTCTGCTTTACTTTTCCACCCCAATGAATTGTATGATCTGGTTTGGGCAAGAATGAATGAAAGCCCCCGTGTTTGTTTTAGCTTTTATATGATCCATTTCTTCGAGCATCCGGACATCTTAGACTTGGATGAGCTGGTCCATAATAAGTCGAGTAGATGTGTTCTGATTTTCTAACTCGCTCATGATCAGATGAAAGAATAGCCTCAGACTTATCCGGAAAAAGATTTCTCTCTATTACCTATTTTTTACCTGCAAATGAAACGACCGAATCAGAAGGAATAATTTGAAAAAGAAAGCATAAACCCCTTTCAATCCTATGCTTGCTCGTGATTAATAAAGACAAAAACTTTTACAAGGATAATCTTGTGCGAAAGGTTTTTATCAATATTCCTCGAAGGAAAGCATACTATTGAAAGGAATGTAATTCACGATAATCGCTTTTGACCAACGACGCGTTTTAAATTTAATTGAAGATACGGCATCCAAATCAAAGCCGTTTTGTTAAGAACGAGGGCAATTTGGACATCTATCTCGTCATTAAATTCGAAACAATGCTGGTACTCTTGATCAATTATCGTGGATTACCAGCGGCGTAACACATGCATGAACCGATTCAAGTGTATAATTCCTTCTAGCGAAATTGGGGTTGGATTACCCTATACGACCAAAAGGTCGTGCAAGACTTCCAATTTTAATTTCCTCTAAAGGAATTATAAACTTGACTTGGGAGTATTCGGATGATTAGAGAAAATGCCACTATCACATTCCCGTGACCCGTCAAAAGAAATACAACCAAGCTCCATCTGAATGTATACACCAATAGATCCCTAATACAATCACTCTAAGGGGTGAGATAGAGAAAACTTCGATAAAAATAAACCCTATACAAGAGGATTAGTAATGGAAAATAAAACAAAGGAATGTGATCCTAACGTTCAAGGATGCCCCAAGCTCGATCTGTGACTTCCGGATCACTTGCCCCAACTCGTCATCTTCATTGGACGATATCTCAATAATGTCCATAGTAGGCTCCTTTGTTGCCCACTCGGTGCTCGCCATGGGATATCATCCTCCTCGTCTTCTATCAAGGACGTTTGGGAAAAACACACATATCTATCCTTGAAATGGCATTTAATCTAATCACCAGAATGCAATGAATGAAATGCCTATATTTATATGAACTGTAATAGATTTGAGGGATAGAGAGTCTTACCAACCAAACTCGTCGACTTATGTGCGGTTTTAGGTGTACCAACCGCCCAAAGACATGCGCATGAGACAAGTGATGGTAAACTTCTAAAAATCAGAGGGTTTGGCACCTAAGGTTAAGATTCCCACCTCGAGTTCTAGAAAGAGCCGATTCCATTGCACAGCTATCGTTGCATTGGGACTCGATCCATAGTTCGAAGCGAGCGGAATTGAAAAGTGGATTACCCCGTGTTTTTCTTCACGGAGATTCCATTTTCAATTCCTTCTATTGTGTTCCTAAAGGCGGCGCCTGGGGTTTTAGGCGCGGTTGTGTGTGTCCATGTGTCGTGATCATCACAATGCAAGTCATGCACAACAGTTTATCAATCAGCACTTCAAATCATCCACACAACATACATTCCTACGCCCAACCTGCATAAAACAAAGTTAATCACAGACTACCCCCTTATTACTCCAATCTGCAAAAACATATAACACCTATCATAAGCGGACTTACCTCACCCTCGAGAGCGCCTGCAAGGTTAGAAAAATCACTCAGCGTTTTAATTACGGCCTAAGTCCACTTGAGGTCTAGAATCATATGTTCTAGAGCAAGAGTCCCCAGTGGAGTCGCCAGCTGTCGCGACCCGTCCGGAAGCGGACGCGGCTAATGGATTACCGATCGCGGGCCTTGGATCGGCGCGGGCCCTCCCAGGCCCATACCAAATCGCGGCGGGAGTATTTTTCAGAAGGATTCGACGATAAGAGTCGATCGCTTTCGACCTTCGGTGTGGTCGTGGTGGCATGTGCAACTTGTGCATGCATTTGGAGTCGCCACCGGTCTTTCTCGGAGGGTAGACCGGAAACCTTACTGATCGATTGGGAGAGATCGATCAGTTCTGCAGAACCAGAGATTTTGGGTTCGGGGACTTGGTTACGCCGGTGTCATTACCAACGCCCTTTCGGTACCTAACGCGAGTGATTTTCCTAGCTAAGAGTTCATGTTGGCGCAATTTTAGGTGAGGTAGGCTTGATTCAGGGTTTCATGCAGATTGGACGAATATTCCTATCAATCACAATCAATTTAAATGAAAGCGCAAACAAGTGCGTAAATAAATCACATCCAATGCGCGTCAATTCACTTCACATGGCCTCCTAGTATAGCCATAAGGACTTAGGGAATGCGTGATTTAGGACCGAGGTAAAATGGGAAGATTTGGAGGCGATTTAGCCCGAAGGGCAAAATCGTCAATTTTTGGAAGACGATTCGCGAAAAGGGCGAAATCGTCATTTTTAAGAGTGATCGGGTTCAAAACACCCGGGATGAGCCTTGGCCAAATGATTATGGCCATTTCCTATTTTTTGGGATTTTTCTAGAATTTTTTAGAATTTTTTTGGAAGACGGTTTGCCGGAAGGGCAAAACCGTCATTTTTGGAAAGATCGGGGATCGAAAGACCCGGAACAGGTCATGGCCAGTTGAATGTGGCCACTTCCTATTTTCTGGAATTTTTTATAATTTTTCTGAATTTTTCGAATTTTTTTGAATTTTTTATGATTTTTTTTTATTTTTGATTGAATTTTTGATTTTTTTATCATTATTTATTATAAATAATAATAATAATAATAAAAATTACTCGGACCGGGTCAGATGACCCGGCCCACGCCCGGATCCACGACCCGGACCCGGTCCGCCTCATCCACGACCGAAACGGCGCCGTTTCACGGATTTCGGATGGGCGCCTCAGATCTTGACACGTGGCGCTACCTGGACCGTTGGATTATTTTTATTTTGTTTATTTCCGGTTATTAAGCCCCGCTGACGTGGCCGCCACGTGGCTGCCACGTCAGCGCCACGTGGGCGTTGACCAGGTCAACAAGCGTTGACCGGTCAACGCCTCGCCGGGGAAGACTACCGGCGCCGGCGTTCCCTCGCCGGCGCCTCGTCGGAGGGCCATATCTCGGCCCTCCGACGTCCAAATCGCGCAAAACCAACGGCGTTCGAATCTACTCGACGAGCTCTACCACATATCCTAACCTCAACATAGCAGAACATCAGATAATCAACCTGCAATCTCCGACCGAACCACATCTCCGGCGAAGCTTGGTCCCGACCATTCTACACGTTACACGACTGAAACAGCTCATCGGGAAGCATTTAGGGAGTTCTAGAAGACTTACCTGAGCCTTGCGGAGGTTCGGTTTGGTCTGAAACGAACCGGGGAGCTCACGGCAGGCCGGCCATGATAATGGACAGAGCGGACGATTCCGGCGATGAAACATCATGCAATAAAAAGCGAAAATGTTCAGTGAAGTGAGACAAATAAATTGCGACAAACAGCGCAACAAACGAATGATTCTAGCCTAAGTTGCCATTGGAGGCCGGGTTCAAGCTTGAAGAGGAGTCTCACGTTTATGGGCTATCACAGAGCATTCCGGCGGGTCTATGAGTCTTATCAAGTTGTCACCAAGCTCGGAGAAGGGGTTGTTGACTTCGGTTCGGCCCTAAACATGACGACCCAGATTCGAAAGCTTGGTCGGTCCCGGCGTTGTCGTGCTCGGACGGCGATCCACGAGGGGTTGTCACGGTGGCTGTGAGTCAGCGACGGCGGTTGGAAATGATGCTCGGTGGCTGGGGGGGGCAGTGGCTGCACGCACAAAAAAAATGAGGAGGATCGAGTGCCCCGGCCATCCTCGTGCTCCTCTGCAAAAAGAAGAAAGAAACTTGAAGATGAAGAGGAAGCCGTTGCCAGTCCCCACGCAGGAATAAGAAAATAAAATAATAAATAATAACAAAAATATTAATAATAAAAAAATAAAAAGTAACAACAGAAAGGTGGAAACAAAATTATTTGGTCGAATCTCTTTTCTTTTGCTTTTTCTTTTAAATGATTATTATTTTTTTCTTTTTTTTTTATTATTAATATTTTTGCCCAAATTCATTTTTATGATGATTGAGGAACACATAAAATTGAACCTGAATTTTACTATTTATAATGTCAAAAAAAAGATAAGATAAAAATAAAAATACTGACTATTTTTATGTATTTTTGTGACCTCGAATACTATTTTTCTGATTTTTTTGGGTATTTATATAATTGAATAAATTCGAAAAATATTATAAAATACCAAAAAATATTTTTTGTTCAAAATTGGTCCTCGAGGCTAGGCCAAGGCTTCCAAAGTTGATTTTGTGATTTTGTGACTATTTTTTTATTTTTAATTAATTTTAAAGAATAAAAATCACAATGACAGATGGTCGAAAATCAGGTGTCAACAGTGAGATAAACTCAATAAGCTAGTCCTAACCCTAAGCTAGGCACTCGAGACTTCCAGACGCACCCAAACATATGCAATGACCAACTGTACAAAAACAGGCAATAGCATGCGATAACTCAATTAAAGCACAAATTGACACAAAGTTCACCAATCTAGGCTAGGCTTGGTTTCTGTACCTTGGCACTTAACATCTAATAATATAAACGATAGCTTATATATATATGTGTGTATAAACTTATTACGATCGTAATACTCATGGCAGAGCCCGCGTTTAACGCCTCAGGCTTAATAAATCAAGGAACCCGCGTTTAACGCCTCAGGTTTCCAATCCCATGTAATGAACCGTGTTTAACGCCTCAGGTCTATCCCGCGTTTAACGCATCAGGATATCACTAAGCCCCGCGTTTAACGCATCAGGGCATTATATGTACATAGGCTATAATTCAACCAATCATAGTATAGAACAATCACATGTGCATATCGTCCATACAAGGACCACTCGGCCATTTTAAATCACAATTCCGCATCATGACATATCATCACATCACAATCAATCGAGGCCATTATCATACTTCGCGATCAGTCATAATTGATTGGAATAACGCGCTTGTTATCGCCATGGCCATTCGGCCCTATCACAATTTCTCGAGTCATTCGACCGATTATGCCACGTAACTCACTAAATAGTCACACAAGGGTAATCTTTACCACTACGGCAACATCCAATCAATTAATCCCCACATTAGAGCCCACGACCAGAATAGGAATAGGGTTCATTAGATTATTTTCATGCATCGAGTCATTCAATCACACCCATGGCCGAACCCTCCTAAGCTCGAACGGGGATTTCGCTAAGAGTCACTTACCTCAAGAACTCCTCAAGATCGGCCCCGGTTCTCTCTCGGTTTTGGTTCAGTTGGCGGCGGCTTGCTCGGCTCCAAGCCGAATGGTGGTTGCTCCACGGTCCTAAGAAGGAGGAGAGGGTGGTTGGGTGGTGATGGAGTGTGGCGATCGATCGGTTTCCCTTTGAAATGGAGAGGAGGATGAGGAGAGCGAGCGAGAAAGTGGGGGAACGAGAGAGAGAGAGATGATCGTGAGAATGAGAGGAAGAAGAAGGAGTGAGGGAGAGAGAGAGTGATCCATA
This sequence comes from Rhodomyrtus psidioides, assembly GCA_021437785.1. Lineage (NCBI taxonomy): Eukaryota > Viridiplantae > Streptophyta > Magnoliopsida > Myrtales > Myrtaceae > Rhodomyrtus > Rhodomyrtus psidioides. The sequence goes on along the minus strand of JAILYB010000007.1, from coordinate 9,236,089 downwards.
AAAGAAATGGAAATTGGAGGGAAAGGCTTTGGTGGAGTGGTTGGTGGGGAAGTACAATGAATATGAGTAGTGAATGACAAGTTGAAAGGTAGTGGTTTAAGGGGTTTTAGTCAAATCAAGTGGTCATTCTAACATCTAATAATTCAAAGGGCTAAAAGACCAAATGGCCCCTCAAATTTCGGCCAAGGGTAGGGAAGGTGGCAAATGTCCAATTTGCCCTTACTTTACCTAATAGAAAATGGTACTAAGCTTAGGGTAAAAGGGTCGATTTCCCTCGTCGGTTCGAATTTCATTTTTTCTAACTTATAAGGGGCTAATTCTAATCTTAATAACTCTCCGATGAGGCGACGTCCAAATTTACTCCATTCCGACCCTCGAATGTCCGGCCCCCAAATCTCGAAGTCCAATCCATGGCTAAATTCAGTCAATTGTCATTCCAGCGCGTCTCAGACTAACGGGCGGCTCTTAGGAGTTACGCGTATCGACCCGCGACTAATGTCACATTTAAGAGTTACTCGAGCCGCGGCGGCTTTGGTTGTCATGTAATCGCGAGGGTCAATCACTAGTCCCGAAGGTCACGACTGTTAGGAATCGATTTAGGTTAATTCGCAAATCATGTCATGGTCATACGGAACCACCCGTGAACCAATCGCATGACACTAGCAAATCGTCCCAAAACCATTCTTAGATCGACCTTTAGCGGTCCTAAATATTCCCTCGACGATCCTTATAGTCAAAGTGTCGACTCGTGGTTAAGTTCTTTGGTCCACGTACTTTAAATCCTATATGGCCATTCCCCATTGGTTAGTCGACTCGAGAGTGATCAATTCTGAGAGAGATTAACTGGAATACATCGATAGACATTCATTCATTAATAAGCTTCGAGATAGGGTCAGAATTCAGGATGTTACAACTCTTCCCCCCTTACAGAAATTTCGTCCTCGAAATTTACATTACAACCACCTACTCAAACAAATGGGGGTGCTGGCGCCTCATCGCTTCCTCACTTTCCCGGGTTGCTCTTTTAGTTCCATGGTGCTCCCAGATCACCTTTACTAGCGGGATCGTCTTGTTCCTTAGGACTTGCTCCTTTCTGTCCTCGATCCTAACTGGCCTTTTCACATACGACACTCGATCGTCCACTTCTATCACTTCGTGGTCCAGTACATGAGTCACGTCCGGTTCGTACTTTCTCAGCATCGACACGTGGAATACATTGTGAACTTGCGATAAACTTGGCGGCAAGGCGAGTCTGTAGGCCAAGGTCCCAATCCGCTCTAAGATTTCAAAAGGGCCTACGTACCTCGGACTTAGCTTTCCTTTCTTTCCAAACCGAGATAATCCTTTCATCGGTGACACCTTCAAGAAGACATGGTCTCCCACTTGAAACTCCAACGGCATGCGCCGTTTATCGGTATAACTTTTCTGGCGACTCTGCGCGGTCTTCAATCTTTCCCTTATGACTCTTACTGCCTCCACTGACTGCTCCACTAATTCTGGGCCTGTTATGCTTCTTTCACAAACCTCGTCCCAGCATAAAGGAGTCATGCATGCTCTACCGTATAACGCTTCGAACGGTGCCATTCCGATGCTCTGCTGGTAACTGTTGTTATAGGTAAACTCTACCAAGTGTAACTGATCCTCCCAACCTCCTTTAAAGTCTAATACGTAAGCTCTCAGCATATCCTCAAGCGTCTGAATTGTCCTTTCAGATTGTCTGTCTGTCTGGGGGTGGTAAGCGGTGCTGTACTGTATTTTCGTCCCCAAAGCCTCCTGTAGGCTTTTCCAAAATGAAGCGGTAAACTTGGGGTCTCTGTCCGAAGTAATCGTCACTGGGACTCCATGAAGACGAACTACGTACCTCATGTCCAACTCTGCGTATCTATCCATCGCAAAATCTTTTCTTACTGCCAAGAAGTGTGCGGACTTAGTCAGTCTATCCATATCACCCAAATCGAATCATGTCCTCTCTGAATCTTCGGCAAACCCATGACAAAGTCCATGGTGATGTGCTCCCACTTCCACTCAGGGATTTCCAAAGGCTGCAACATCCCACCAAGCTTACAATGCTGGGCCTTAACTTGCTGGCACGTCAAACACTTCGCCACGTGCTTAGCTACGTCCACTTTCATTCCATTCCACCAGTAGTGCTGACGCAGATTCTGATACATTTTCGTGCTACCCGGGTGGATACTATAGTTGCCCCTATGAGCTTCCGACAAGATCCTTTCTTTTAGTTCCTCGTCACTGGGCACGCACAAGCATCCTCGAAACTTCAGAATCCCATCCTCGGATACTTGAAAGTCGGGTTTCCTTTTTGCGGCATCCATTTCCAGGATCTTTTGGATGTCGGGGTTCGTAGATTGCAACACTTTCACTTTCTCATGAATCTCTGGTTCAATCCTCAATGTGGCTAGGAGACAAGACAGCTGGCCGACTTCAAGCTTAAACTCTGAATCCCTTATTCCTTCCAACAGAGTCCATTCTTTAACCAACAAATGCGCGATGCTCGATTTCCGACTCAGCGCATCCGCAACCTTATTTGCCTTTCCAGGGTGATACAGGATATCACAATCGTAGTCCTTGAGCAACTCCATCCATCGACGTTGCCTCATGTTCAACTCCTTTTGCGAAAACAAGTACTTCAAACTCTGGTGGTCCGTATAAATCCGAAACCTTTCTCCACACAAGTAATGCCTCCAAATCTTCAAGGCGAAGATGATAGCTGCTAGTTCCAAATCGTGCGTCGGGTAATTCATCTCATGAGGTCTTAACTGTCTCGATGCATAAGCTACAACTCTTCCATGTTGCATCAAGACACATCCTAATCCTTTCAGCGACGCATCGCTGTAAATCTCATAACCTCCAGGTCCAGAAGGGATGGTCAACACTGGTGCAGTCGTCAAACGATGCTTGAGTTCCTGAAAACTCCTCTCACATTTATCCGTCCATTCAAACCGCGTATCCTTCTTAGTCAGCCTCGTCAAAGGAGTAGCTATCGAGGAAAACTTTTCCACGAACCTGCGGTAATATCCTGCCAATCCTAGGAAGCTTCGGACCTCTGTTACTGACGTAGGTCTAGGCCAATTCGTTGCTGCTTCAATCTTTGCGGGGTCCATAGAAATCCCATTTCCAGAGATGACATGTCCAAGGAACGCAACTTCGTTAAGCCAAAACTCGCACTTACTGAACTTGGCGTACAACGAGTGTTCCCTTAACGTCTGTAGAACTATACTCAATTGCTCCTCGTGCTCCTCAGGACTCTTTGAGTAAATCAAGATGTCGTCGATGAAGACAATGACGAACTGATCAAAGTATTCCTTAAACACCCTGTGCATCAAATCCATGAAAGCAGCTGGGGCATTAGTCAATCCAAACGGCATGACCGTAAACTCATAATGCCCATACCTTGTCCGAAAAGCTGTCTTCGGTATATCTTCCTTCTTAATCCTCAACTAGTGATAACCCGTCCTTAGGTCTATCTTGGAGAACACAGAAGCTCCTTGCAGTTGATCAAACAAGTCGTCAATTCTTGGCAACGGGTACTTATTCTTGATGGTCACCTGATTCAACTGCTTGTAGTCAATGCATAAGCGCAATGACCCATCCTTCTTTCTTACAAACAAGACTGGCGCTCCCCAAGGCGAAGCACTTGGACGAATAAATCCTTTGTCCAGCAATTCTTGCATCTGAACCTTCAATTCCTTCAACTCCGACAAGGACATCCTATAGGGTGCCTTCGAAATCGGTTCCGTTCCGGGTGCTAACTCAATCACGAACTCTATTTCCCTTTCTGGAGGTAATCCTGGCAACCCTTGAGGAAAGACATCGGGAAAGTCACGCACCACAGCTATATCCTCTAGCTTTGGTTCCTCTACGGTCGGATCCATCACGGCAGCTAAGTATGCCTGGCATCCTTCGTCCAAAAGCCTAGTCACCTCAAGTGACGAAATCAAAGGGATTGAGGTTCCTCCTTGACTTCCCACAAACTCGAATCTAGGGTGATCATTAGGATGGAAATGAATCACCCTGCTACCACAATCAACGACAGCTCTTTGCCTACTTAACCAATCCATACCAATAATCACGTCAAAGTCAAACATAGGCAGCACGGCTAAATCTATCCGTTCCTCACTACCACCAACGACTATCTTACAATCTGGACAGCCTAGCGAAACCAACACTTTATCCTTCAACGGGGTGGTAACATGCAATATCGCATCCAAAGGTCTCAATTTAATTCCAACCAAATCAGCAAACTGAGCAGATATGAATGAGTGCGATGCTCCAGGATCAAACAAAGCATAGGCAGCATGATCACACAAAGTAACCGTACCTGTGACCATGCTAGGCGCGTTCTCCACTTCCCTTCGCGCCACAGCATACACACTCCCTTGAGCTGGCGGCCTATTTGCGTTGTTCTGCTAGGCTCCAGCCTGTGGTCCCACTGGCGGTCGATTTCCTTGAGCTTGAGGTCCTGGTGCTTGGCTTGGGCAATTCCTTATGTGATGGCCCAGTTGGCCACACTTGAAGCACGCGTCCGTCCTGCTCGGGCAAGGTCCATTTCCATGCTACCGCCCACACAAGTGACAGTTCCGGTTCGACTGGTGGGCAGGCTTGCCAATATTCCTTCTGGCTGGAGGGACAAAACGTCGATTACTCGCCATCGGCCTCTTGCCGAGCTGGCGGTTATCCCTGGCAGGAGTGAACCGCGATCCAGCAGCGATTCCTCTTTCCTTCATATCTATTTCCACTAATTGGCCTCTCTCATAAATTGCATCATAACCTTGTAGGTCCAACAGCACCAACTGGCTGCGAAGGTCAGGTCTCAGTCCATCTCTGAACCTTCTCGCCCTGTCCTCAGGGTTCTCGACCATCCTCGGGGCATACTTGGATAGCCTCGCGAATTCAGCCTCATACTGGTCGATGGTCATTTGATTCTGGCGGAGATTCTGGAATTCAACCATCTTCTGTTCTTGAGCCGCTATGGAGAAATACTTAGCATTGAAAACTTCAGAGAAGACAGTCCAATTCAGCTCTGTTCCTTCGGGGAAAACTCTTCCCTTGGTGGCCTTCTACCAATCGTTCGCAGTTCCACGAAGCTAGTATACAGCTAGGATTACTTTCTCAGCCTCAGTACAACCCAGCACTTCAAATGCCTTCTCTAACTCCTCAATCCAAGCAGGGGCAGCTCCAGGGTCCCCCGTACCATCGAACTTCGATGGTTTCAGCTTCATAAAGTGCTCCATCAGCTGGCCCATCATGCGATTCCCTTGTCCTTGGGCATTGCCACCCTCATTGTCATGTCCATTGTTCCTGTTATTTCCATTTCCTAGGTTGGCAGCAGCAACAGCACCTACCGCCGCCTGGGCAACAGCAGCATCTCTTTCTTGGGCCTGCCTGCCCATCAAGTTCCCGATCTCTTCCAGGATCCTCATGACTCCGTCGTACCTAGGATCTTCTACCACTTGTGGCCTACAGCTAGACGCTCCTCCAGTACCCCTGGTTCGGTTGCTCATCTTGCTAAGTCTCACAACACCTGAGTCACTATAATTCCATCCAGGAATTAGAGACCTAAGCCATCTACTTAAGTCTAGCAAGACTACGCTACTCTCACAGCAGCAATCACAGTTAAGACAATCATTACTCAAGCAACCATCAGAAGTATCACAATCAGGAATTCACAATCGTATCACACATTCAGTTGCTCCAGCAACTTCACCAAATCACAATCAGCTATCCAATCCAGCAAGCAGCAGTCAACACTTAGTGCCAAGTACGAAGCCTTATAGCCTTAAGTCTACTAAAGATGATGCCAGTCAATATGCCAATCACAAGCGCCATCTCACATGTCATGCATTTCATGCCTAACTCTAGCGAATCCCTAAGGTCTCGCTACCTAGTTATCCTCAAATCATCACACCTTATTACTCCAGTCCTCAACCAACTTAGATCGAGCTGACCGTGCTTTGATACCAAACAAGAGGGGATGTCACGCCCTGAGTCCTTTTGAGCGCACAACATCGCCTTACTGCCAAACTGTTTAGTCTCTTGTCCATGACCCAAAATATTGCACTAGCTAATGAGACTCATATGCACATGCGGAAGCGACATAAATAACTCCATATATAAGACAATAGGATGACTTGAGGGAAATAGACACTTAACCATTACACCACAACTTTCAGTTTTACAATTACACAAGAACTACTAAGATAACTAGGGCTAGATCAAAAGGGTTAGCCTACTCAAAAAGAGACATCTACTAAGGAACACGCGTCACTGCCCTAAGGGATACTCCAAAATCATAGGCCGCTACAAGGACTAAAAGACAGGCTCATTGCTGATGGATCAGGCGACACCGGCCGCTGGATGGTACTCTACCCAGTCGCCCGGCTGAGGCTCCTCTAGGACTTCTCCTTCTGGCTTTGACTCGGAATACACTGGGATGTCTTCCTCCTCTAAATCGGACCCTAAGTCCATGGGCTCGCCCTCGGCGTCTACAATCTCCCACTCGAACCCTGCCTCTTCCATGGGAACATCGTCGGCATCAGAGGGCTCGATGACCTCGCCATCTGCAACGGGATGTTGTGGCTGCACTGCTGGGAGGCCCATGCTTGGCTCGAGGTCGGTCATCGGATCAGAAATCTTTCCATCGGGTGGGTATGCGATCATCGGGTCCTGCTCCTCAAGGATATCCCAAGGCACGTCAAAAGATCGCAGAGGTCCCCAAGTAGCGACGTCGTCTCGATACCACCATGATGCGTACCTATCTGGCCTCCAATGGTCTGTCCTGTCCTCCACCCAGACAGTAGTATGCTCATAAATAAAAACCTCATCCTCGCCCACTGGGTACTCAGTAACGTACTTATCGGTCATCACTAGCACCCCAAAAGCTGGCGGCGGCATGGTCAAGGCTTGGGGTCTGAAAGATGGGTCCCACGACGGGGTGAGATAAACTCAATAAGCTAGTCCTAACCCTAAGCTAGGCACTCGAGACTTCCAGACGCACCCAAACATATGCAATGACCAACTGTTCAAAAACATGCAATAGCATGCGGTAACTCAATTAAAGCACAAATTGACACAAAGTTCACCAATCTAGGCTAGGCTTGGCTTCCATGCCTTGGCACTTAACATCTCATAATATAAATGATAGCTTATATATATGTGTATAAACTTATTACGATCGTAATACTCATCGCAGAGCCCGCGTTTAACACCTCAGGCTTAATAAATCAAGGAACCCGTCTTTAACGCCTCAGGTTTCCAATGCCATGTCATGACCCGCGTTTAACGCCTCAGGTCTATCCCGCGTTTAACGCATCGGGATATCACTAAGCCCCACGTTTAACGCATCCGGGCATTATATGCACATAGGCTATAATTCAACCAATCATAATATAGAACAATCACATGTGCATATCGTCCATACAAGGACCACTCGGCCATTTTAAATCACAATTTCGCATCATGACATATCATCACATCACAATCAATCGAGGCCATTATCATACTTCGCGATCAGTCATAATTGATTGGAATAACGCGCTTGTTATCGCCATGGCCATTCGGCCAAATCACAATTCCTCGAGTCATTCGATCGATTATGCCACATAACTCACTAAATAGTCACACAGGGGTAATCTTTACCACTACGGCACCATCCAATCAATTAATCCCCACATTATAGCCCACGACCAGAATAGGAATAGGGTTCATTAGATTATTTTCATGCATCGAGTCATTCAATCACACCCATGGCCGAACCCTCCTAAGCTCGAACGGGGATTTCGCTAACATAAACGAGCTCAACCAAATCCTATCACTCCCAATGGCGCCATGAGGGGTTCGGTCTACATTAGCACCCATTCCCTAACTCACTTCAATCATAAAATCAACACAACAAGTCTTAAAAGGTAAGGTCGTGCTCGGTATCCTCCAAGGACAGATTCGGTCCCCCACGGTTCTTGCCCAACTAGCCATTAAACTTATCAAAACTAACACTCTCTCGGTCTTTCCATCACATGAGGTCTTAGCTAAGGGTTAGAAAAAGCTTACCTAGCTCAAGAGTCCAAGAAATCGGCGGCAAGTGGCGTGGAAAACGGCGCGGCGCACGTCGGTTCCTCGGCGATCAAATCTGGCCTCTAGGAGTTCTATGCGAAAATAACCAAGAACAAACCTTAATACCACTTCTACCACAAGCCTATAACCTCCTAACTTGCCTACCAAAGCATTAAGAGTCACTTACCTCAAGAACTCGTCAAGATCGGCCCCGGTTCTCTCTCGATTTTGGTTCGGTTGGCGGCGGCTTGCTCGGCTCCAAGCCGAATGGTCGTTGCTCCACGGTCCTAAGAAGGGGGAGAGGGTGGTCGGGTGGTGATGGAGTGTGGCAGTCGATCGGTTTCCCTTTGAAATGGAGAGGAGGATGAGGAGAGCGAGCGAGAAAGTGGGGGAACGAGAGAGAGAGATGATCGTGAGAATGAGAGGAAGAAGAAGGAGTGAGGGAGAGAGAGAGTGATCCATAAAAGAAAGGGAAATTGGAGGGAAAGGCTTTGGTGGAGTGGTTGGTGGGGAAGTACAATGAATAGGAGTAGTGAATGACAAGTTGAAAGGTAGTGGTTTAAGGGGTTTTAGTCAAATCAAGTGGTCATTCTAACATCTAATAATTCAAAGGGCTAAAAGACCAAATTGCCCCTCAAATTTCGGCCAAGGGTAGGGAAGGTGGTAAATGTCCAATTTGCCCTTACTTTACCTAATAGAAAAGGGTACTAAGCTTAGGGTAAAAGGGTCGATTTTCCTCGTCGGTTCGAATTTCATTTTTCTAACTTATACGGGGCTAATTCTAATCTTAATAACTCTCCGATGAGGAGACATCCAAATTTACTCCATTGCGACCCTCGAATGTCCGGCCCCCAAATCTCGAAGTCCAATCCATGGCTAAATTCAGTCAATTGTCATTCCAGCGCGTCTCAGACTAACGGGCGGCTCTCAGGAGTTACGTATATCGACCCGCGACTAATGTCACGTTTAAGAGTTACTCGAGCCACGGCGGCTTTGGTTGTCATGTAATCGCGAGGGTCAATCACTAGTCCCGAAGGTCACGACCGTTAGGAATCGATTTAGGTTAATTCGCAAATCATGTCATGGTCATACGGAACCACCCGTGAACCAATCGTATGACACTAGCAAATCGTCCCAAAACCATTCTTACATCGACCTTTAGCGGTCCTAAATATTCCCTTAACGATCCTTATGGTCAAAGCGTCGACTCGTGGTTAAGTTCTTTGGTCCACGTACTTTAAATCCTATATGGCCATTCCCCATTGGTTAGTCGACTCGAGAGTGATCAATTCTGAGAGAGATTAACTGGAATACATTGATAGACATTCATTCTTTAATAAGCTTCGAGATAGGGTCGGAATTCAGGATGTCACACATAGGATTTAAAAACAACACACATCGTCTCACAGTTAAAAGGTCTTGTACATCAAAAGACAGAAGGGTTCAGAGAAAGGCACTATGGAACTACAAAAGATGAACTTCAAAAAGAAATCCACAAATTAGGCAGACTCGTCTTCATCTTCCTCCCTTCCCTTCTTCCTCACCTCCGAGGCATCCTTCAAGGCTTTGGGTCTGAAATGTTGGTCCCAGGACGGGGTAAGATAATAATCTCAGTAAGTTAACCCTAATCCTAAGTTAGACTATTGGTACCTCCAGGCATATTTGAAAATATGCAAGTTTTGACAAAATGCTTTTCACACATGACATTCAAGCAATTGGCATATTAAGGCAACTCAGGCATATCAAGCAGTCAGGTTCATGTCTTCCACACTTTCACTTTCCAATTAAAACTTCTCCAGCCAACAGGCATAAAAGACATTCCATGATCTCCATCCCAATTCAAGCAATTCAACCATTCAGACTTAGAAACGTGTCAAGGTCTAATAGGAGTAACTCCCTCCTTGAGCTCTATTTGAGAGTAACTCCCTCTCAGTCAAATGGAGCAACTCCCACCAGGTCATATTGAGAACCTAAAATAAATGGTAATTCTTACCATTAAGCCCTTTTGTCACCATCACAGACAATGCATATCATCGTGACATCTCATTGCCAATCAAGGCACATAAATCCAATCATAACCAATTCATCAGTTCAAGCACATCATTCAGCCTTCATGCATAAGTATCTCTATTACGTCTCATCCAATACCGAATGCAAAACCGAGCGTAAAAACCCCAAGTGAAACCCATTAATCATCACATGCCCAATTTCACACATTGCATATCATCACCAAATAATCATAGAATCAGATTGACACACCCTAGGCATGTAAAAAGGACATTAAATCGATAATTGTCATCAATAACCCCCAATTCACAGAATAGCCAACCCACGACCGGGTTCAGTCTCACAAAAACTGCACTTTTTCCATGGGCTTTTTGAGGAAACAAATTTTAGGGTCTTATAATTTAAGATCTCTCGGACATGTAGGCGAAACCGATGCTCAATTTGAATATCGGATGAATTAGAACGGGCCATTTCAAAATTGGTGCGCGCAGAAAACAGATTTGAGTACCTCTCGGTGTCTCGCGTTTTCCTCACCGAAACATCCCTTTTAAACCTTTCAATTTCACTCAAGATCCACCCTTTAGTATCCCAACATCCTAGGGAAGGGTTAGAATCACCTTACCAAGCAAATTAAGCCAATAAACTCCTCCAAATACAGCAACGACCTTTGAATCCTAATCTGTCCAAAGCAGGACAGATTCTGTTCCTAAGAAGTACCATGCAAATCGGCCATCAAATCTTCAATCCAACTCGTCTATCCTTTGTTAACATGTAATATCATGTCTTAGGGTGTCTTACCAACAAGTTTCGGGGCAAGGCGACGCTTCTACGGCCTGCAAAGGTGTTTGGTTCCCAAACCCGTCGAAGAGGACAGATTCTGTCCAAGAGGAAATCCATCAAAGTTCATCCATTAAAACCCATCTTTCTTCAACCAAACTTCAATATAAACTTATTAAACCTCAATACTATAACTTAGGAAGGTCTCGCCATGATTTGGAAGCAAGACAAGCTCCCAAAGTCTGTCCAAAGGAGCTCACGCTCAGGTTTACTCCGATTCTGACCTTCGTCTACTCAAACCGAGCTACGGAAAGATCTACTAGGTCAAAATGAGCTTATAATATGTCTATGGAAAGACAAGACAATAATATGTTTATTGGCGAAAGAATCACCTCAATCCGATGTCGGACGACGGAGTTATGGCCGGAACAGTGGGACCGGTTCGTTCTGGTCGCGAGCTGGAGCAGTTTCTGTTGGAGAAGAAAAACACCATTGCAGATGAAAGAGAGGGCTGTGGTCGTGCAAAATGAGAGAGAAGAGGAAGAAGAGAAATGTCTTGGCTTCTTCCATAAGCTAAGAGGAGAGAGAGAGGATTAGATGGGGATTTGACTAGAAATTAATGCCAAACCACACAAGCTTGACACTTGTCCTCTTCTCAATTATTGTCCAATTTCATTGACCTTCTTTGACCCAATATTCTTCCATTTTCGGAAGCAATCATAGATGACCAAAATGACCATTTTGTCCTTTTATTTTTCTTAAGGCAAGGGTAAATGGTTGAGAGGTAAAATGGTCATTTTGCACATTTCGTCCGAAACTTCGTTTTTCCTATTTTGAATGACCAATGGCGAGCCGACATCAAATTCTTTTTCCAGTGTTGAAATTCTTCATTTTCAATTGCCAATTCGAGCTTCTATTTCGTGGTCAATCTCTCATCAATTGTATCTTCAGTTTATCTCGTACTAACGGGCGGTTTTTGCAGACGTTACGAGTATCGACTCTGTGACTCTTGTCACACTTAAGACGACTCAAGTTATGACGGCTTTGGTTGTCATGTAATTGCGAGGGTTCATTGCTATTATCGACGGTCTCGATCGTCATAGTTCGATTTAGGAAAATTATGCAAATTATACATTGATTAAACGGCATCACCCGCGCTCCAATCGTATAACGCTAGCAATGAATTCCTTAATCATTATTTGATTGGCCTTTAATGGTTCTAAATGTTCCCTCGGCAATCCTTATGGTCAAAGCGTCATTTTCTTTTTTGAGTTTCCCAGGTCCACGTACTTGTCATACGTTAGCTTTCCCTTTCTGGTCAGTTAACTCGAATTGATCAGATCCGAGCGAGATAAAACTGAAATACATCGATAGATACTTCTCATTCCATAGTCCCAATATGGCAGGAATTCAGAATGTCACACAGATAAAGTGAAATTTGAGTGTTATTTCACTTTTGGACTTTGTTGGTAATAAGTCCTCATCTTAACATTCTGTCACGGCGACATCAATATTTAAGCTCGAGTTCTCAATTATCACTTAGATAAATAGCTTAAATTTCATCTCATCCCTATTCATCAAGTAGTAAATAGAGGCGATTACCCATGTGAGTGGGCTAATCTCTTAACTGTCCGACATACCATTTTAAACATAAAGCACCAAGCTTTATAATCCATAAATATCATAAATAACTTATAGACAATAATTTCAAAAAAATTATTGACTATGAACCCTCAGGGAAATACAATACTCAGTGTATTACATTCTACGCAATCCAAGAGACTTCACATGAGCATGAAAAACATCTCTAGGAATTGGCTTTGTCATCGGATATGCTAACATTCTATGCATAGAAATATACTGTATGTTCACATCCTTTCGTGAAACCATGTCTTTAACATAGTTATATTTAATGTCTATGTGTTTGGTCTTACAATGGAACTTGGGATCTTTGGTGTAGGCAATTGCTGCTTGGCTATCACAGTATACCAAAACTAGATTCACAGCATCGTCAGAAACACCTAAGTGATCCGAAAAGCTCCTAAGCCAGACACTTTCTTGTGCTGATGTTGACAAAGCCACGAATTCGGCTTCCATGGTAGATAGTGCTATACAATTCTGCTTCTTACTGCTCCACGATATGACGCCATTGTTCAGTAAGAATACATTTCCAGAGGTAGATTTTCTCTCATCTAAATCTCCTCCCCAATCAGCATCTGTATAGCTTTCAAGGTGCAGATCAGTTCCTTGATAACTCAGCGTATAGTCAGCAGTACCTTTTAGATATCTCATTACTCTCTTGACAGCAGTTCAATGTGCTTGCCCTGGATTGGATTGGTATCTACTTAACATTCAAACTGCATCACAAATATCAGGTCTTGTACACATCATAGCGTACATTAAGCTTCCAACGGCACTTGCATAAGAAACGTTCTTCATACGTTTTTGCTCTTGCGGAGTCTTAGGACACATTCTACGGCTCAAATTTTCACTTTTTGCAATATGAGTATCAATGGGTTTACAATCTCGCATACCAAATCGTTCAAGGACCTTTTTAATGTAAGTCTCTTGCGAAAGGGACAACAACCTTTTCGAACGATTTCTCGAAATCTTAACTCCGAGAATGTATGAAGTTTCACCCATATCTTTCATTTCAAAATTAGAAAATAGCCATCTTTTGACTGTCTATACCATATCCATATTGCTTTCGACAATTAATATATCATCAACATATAATGATATAATTACAAAATGACCTTTGGATCTTTTGATACATACGCAATTATCTTCATTAATCATTTCAAAATCATATGCCACTATGGCATTATGAAAACGTATATACCATTATCTCGAAGACTGCTTAAGGCCATATATCGATCTTAAAAGTCGACAAACCTTTTATTTTTGGGCTTTATTGACAAACCCAACAGGTTGGTCCATATAGATTTCTTCTTCTAATTCTCCATTGAGAAAATCAATCTTTACATTCATCTGATATAATTCAAGATCCAGACTTGCCACTATAGCCAGAATAAGGCGAATTGAGGTAAATCTTACCATAGGAGAAAAAGTTTCTTCATAGTTAACTCCTTCCTGTTGGTTATACCATTTCGCCACAAGTCGGGCCTTATATCTCTCAATAGAGCCGTCAGCCTTACGCTTTATTTTGAGAACCCATTTGTTCCCAATGGCTCTGCGTCATTTTGGAAGGCCAACCAGTTCCCAAACATGGTTTGATTTCATTGACTCCATTTCTTCTTCTATTACGTTCATCCATTTTTCCTTATCAGGGCATGATAGAGCCTCATTTACATTCATTGGCTCATCCTCTTCTAGTGGAGCAATCATGAAAGCTTCCCCTTCAATTTCAAAATGTCGATGGGGAATGCTTTTGCGACTTGTTCGCCGTGGAGGAGATTGTGTCATGGGTACCAGAGGTACATCTTCCTCCATTACGCTCCCACTCGGACCAGATAATGGTACTTCTCCATCAAGTGGTGGCAATTGAGATAGGTCTGTACTCAACTCCCCACTTCTCACATTGCTCCCACTTAGATCATTATATCCAATCGCCTCATTATCTTTATCCAAGGTTTCAAATAGGGAATAACTATCACCTATTTCACCCTTTTTTGGAAACTCATTCTCTAAGAATGTGACGTCTCGAGATTCAAATTCAGTCACACTTCCGCTTTCTTGCTCGCCTATGAACACATACCATTTTGAGTGTTCTGAGTATCTTATAAAGATACTCTTTTTACCTCTTGGTCCCAATTTTCCATATTTATGAGTGGACTCATGAGTATAGGCAGCACAACCCCAAAGCTTAAAAAAGCTCAATTCAGGTTTTCGACCTGTCCACAACTCATATGGAGTGGAAGAGACTGATTTTGTAGGCACACGATTAAGAATATAGACGGCAGTTAACAAAGCATCACCCCAAAAGGTGATAGGCAAATTAGCCTGTGCCATCATAGACCTAACCATTTCCATGAGGGTTTTGTTTCTTTTTTCTGCAACACCATTTTGCTGCGGAGTATATGTGATAGACAATTGCCTTTCTATTCCCTTTTCATCACATAAATTTCTGAACTCATCAGATAAATATTCATGGGCTTGATCGGATCTTAATGTTTTTATTTTCTTATCTAATTGATTTTCCACTAAGGTCATATATTTTCTAAAGCAACTCAATGCTTCAGATTTATGAGAAATCAAGTAGACATATCCGAATCGAGTGTAATCATCTATGAATGTGATGAAGTATACAGCCCCGTGCCTCGCCCTTACATTCATTGGGCCACAGACGTCAGTATGAATTAATTGCAATGGAAATTCAGCTCTTGTTCCTTTTCCAAATGGCTTTCGAGTTGATTTCCCCACTAGGCAATGCTCACAAGCGGGCAATTTGACTTTTTCAATTTTGCCCAACAAGCCTTCTTTGGCTAGCCTCATCATATGTTGTTGGCCAATATGGCCAAGCCTAGCATGCCACATATTCACATCACTCTCAACAGAACTTGTAGATGTAAACATGGAATAACAAATATTCAAATTAGTGTTTTCAACATCCAACACTATGAAGCCATCATAAAAAATACCGGAACCATAAAAAGTTGTACCCAACAACAAGTCCACACCATTGTCATGAAAGTTCATAGAAAAACCAAGTTTGATTGAAACCAATACAGAAACTAGATTCCGACGGATCTCTAGAGCATATAGGACATCATATAGGAACAAAGTACGACCACCGCGCATGATGAGTTGGCAGGTGCCAATTACTTTAACTTCCACTCTGGAGTTATTCTCCACATAAATCCATTTTGCTCCTCGTGGTATTCGTCGAAATTCCACAAAGGTATTCCTTTCTCTGGCTACCTGGTTTGTGGCGCCTGAATCTACAGTCCACAAAGGATGAGATTCAGTAAGAAAAACAGAACTTGATACATAACAAATACTTTCAAGTGCATTAAGGGTTTCTACCTTCTTCAGCTCACCACAATTGCGCTTCTTGCCACAATTATAACATTTCACCCTTGAAATATTTTTCTTGACAGGACGCTTCCCTTTGCCATGCTTGTCAAACTTTAGTTTCTTGCTAGATGGTTCAGCTCCTTTTCCTCCCCTCTTAATAAACCTGCCAGGATACTTGCGCTTGGAGCCCGAAGCTCCATACGGGCCAAAGCCAACAAAAAACACATTAGATTGTATTTTAGCCGCCAGAAGGCGGTCCTCTTCCAGCTCCAGGTGGCGCATAGCATCCTCAAATGTCTTTACATTTTCGTTGTGTGTCAGGTTGACTTTCATGTGTTCCCAATTAGGGGCAAAGAGCGAATCACCGCCTGCACTTGTTGCTCAGCAGATAATATGTGGCTAGCATCTTTCAGCTCATTAATCATGTTCAACATTTTTCTCAAATGCTGTTTCATATTATGCCCATGTGGTATTTTATATGTGTCGAATCTGATTGTCAGCTGCCTCAGTTTGGTGACCGAAGTCTGTCCAAATCTATTCTTCAATGCTTCCCATTTATCTTTTGCAGTGTCATACAGTCTGAACTCTCGCATGATATCGTTATCCATGCTGCTCAACAACGTAATGCGAGCAAAAGAGTTCTTTTTCTTCCATGCAGTGAAGGCTTCTCTATCCCTTCTATGCTGTGCAGTGGTTCCATCCTCTGGCTCAATCATGACTAGGTTAAGAGCTTCTAGTGCCTCTAGCTCTTCCAGCACATACTGGATTTTCATATTCCAGATTTCATAATTATCACTGTTTAACTTCTCACCCTTATTGAGCTCAGCAACGATGTTCTTGGAAGCTGATGTCATTGTATCTGAATAAGGTAATTTAGACATTTGCACGAATTATTATCGTCTAATATTTATGCATACTTTTTACTCTAACTAGTTATATTAATATATAATTTCATATAAGGACTTAGAGTCAAAAGTTCACTAAGTTCCCGATCATCTTCTAAGTATCCTCGCTTGAAATTATCATTAATATGATTACTTAGGTAAAATTGAGTTCATAAAAGGAAAAAGTCACTAAAGACTTCCATAACTCCCCACTCAATGCATATAATACTACCAAAGCATCATATGATAAAAACACAATTTATTAAAATAGCATAAAAGCTTCATACCCAAAAAATACTCATAAATTGTCCAAAAAACAACCTAATGCAAATAAAGATAAAACATGAGCAATAAGTTCTTTGAACAATAGGTAGTGGGATAACGCATCAATCTTGAAAACAACCAGGCCCTTTAAAGTATTCTTAAAAGAAGAATAAACTAAATGTAATAACGTGTGACCCTCTTCTCTTTAGTACTAACATCAGTAATGGTCACTTCCTTGGTAATAGGGAGAGACCGCACAAGGTCATCTGGAGAATTTTTGACCAAATCTGGGGCCCACACAAGCCCCTTTGGAGAGAACCCCTGAGGGCCCTCGCCCTTACGCTAGGGCACATTCTGCCTGCGCCAAGACCCGGTCATCCCAAGCGACGATGTCTTCGTCGCTCCCATCCTTATGATCTTATTCAAAAGTTCCGGCATAAACTTCTGATAAGTTGTATGATCGAGCCATACACTTTCGATCATGTGATGCCAGCCTTCAGGCAATGTGTTTCTCAAAGCATAAAAGGCATCATCAGAAGTTATCGGGTATGCTTTCCAAATGATCTCTTGAATCATTTCATTGACCTTGATTACATGGGTGATTATATCACTTTCATCGTCCCATCGATAATGACCTAATGTTCTGACCTTCTCACGAAGAGCTTTACGTTGCTCGTCGCCTATTGGCCTCTTAGGCATTCTCATAATTTGTTTTACCCTTGGCATTGTTCCTGCAACAAATGCAGAACAAAAAATATGGATTACAAAAAATCCAATAATTATGAACATATCATAATACTAAATAAAACATGGATTACTAAAATTCAATAATTATGAACATATCATAATTAAAACAGCAGGTAAAATAAAGTTTTTTTTTGTCAACGGTCAACGGGTCAACGGTCGCGGGTCAATGGTCGTGGGTCAACGGTCAACGGTCAACGGGTTAGCTCGAGCACGGGTCGGTGGGTCAACTCCGGTCATGGGTCGGGTCGGTTCCAGAACCATCCGGTTCGCATGTGGGCTGGACCGAATAATTGAAATGGGCCGGCCCCTCATCCTTTTTTAATTTTTTTAAGTAGGTCGAATGGCCCATCACGTCGCGGGTCGGGCCACAGCCCGACCCGCTGACATCAGCGTAGCGTCACCTACGGGTGACGCCAGCGTGCATCGCGCATGGCTGACGTCCGCATGACGTCAGCCACGCAGTTCCCCCACGTGCCATGTACGTGGCGCATGAACCTGCAGTGGCCGAGGCTCCGCCGGCGCGTGAGCTGCCGTCCGGCCTCCTCCGTCGTTCGTCCACCTATCAAAACGCTCGTCTTGTCGATACGAGTCAGATCGTATATACACTTTCCATTTTCACAGATCGAAAGTACCTGAAAAATCTACTTTTCCTCACTGACTTATGGATCCCGAACCCGTCGGGGGCGCGTGCAACGCGTGTGGCGTCTCCCGGCATCCTCTCGCAACGGCCGACCACTCAAAATGCTCGTATGGACATGTAGGTTCTAACAACATATTTTGATTTCACTTTTACCGAACGAGATTTTTGAAAAACGACATAAAACATACTGTCTATAACTATTCATACCGAAATTCTCGAGATCTGTCGAAAACAGTACACATAACATGGCATAGTCTACTCAAAATGACGGATATAGATCAGAAAACAAGCAATAAAGGCTCTGATACCGATGAAGGAAACAGATCCATATTCTATACATACAGATGCGCAGCGGAATTATACACAATACAAGCCACAGATCTGTTTGAATCATTGATCGTGAAGGTAAATCACATAAATCGGACTTACCTTGATTGCCATAGATTAGAAGCCCCAAAAGCAGTGATGAAAGGAACAACGATCCTTCAGTCGTTTGTCCTTGATTCCACAAAGATCCCTGAAAAACAATAGAGAGAGGGAGAGAGCGAGAGTTTTTTCTGAGTATTCTGTCAACCAACTGAATGACGTACGTTCAGAGGGATGTATATAGGACATACCTTACACATTCTCTTAGTGGAAACTTGATTATCTCCTTTCCTATATTCACCAAAATTGAAATATGGGCAATATTCCATATTGCCACAAAAGCAATAATTAATAATGCCTTAGATTATGCCACTTAATGGGCGTAATTATACAACAATTACCAAAATACCCGATTTTTCAAAAGTGTCTGGAGGTATTGGCAGCCTAGTTTAGGGTTAGGTTCAACTTACTGAGATTATTTATCTCACCCCATCGTGGGACCAACATTTTCAGGTTTCAGACGCAGGAAATACAAGCTTTCCATGGATTGGCATTCGATGAAGTCATTGGAAGAAATGGTTACGAATCGTTATGTGACCTTAGGGTTGTAAATGATGGAATTGGGGATTTAGAATTGTATTCTCTGATGTATGATTGACCTTTACATATGGTGTACCTTTTTATGTCCTAAATCATCTTGAGTTTATTTTGTCCGGAGTCAATTTCTTGCTTCCGCATGCATGTGTCATTTAGGAGAGTTAAGCTATTGGCCATGGATCTTGGGAGACTAGAGTTATAACGGCCTGGTGGGGTTGTAGCGACCCGTCTCGAGGGCTGCCGGGCTCTCGAGGGCTAATGGGCCGCCCGATGTCGCCTGATCGGACACGGGCCTTTCCCAAGGTCCATTACCCAAATTGCAACGGCTGGATATACACGGTAGACCTTTGGTGCAGTCTGGTGACATGTGATATGTGTACATGCCAAGGAGTCTCCACCGATTGTTTCGTGGAGGGTATGATCGAAAACCCCATCGAATAGTTGGGAGCGATCTATTCAATTCTGCGAAAACCAAAGAAGTGGGAACGGGGACTTTGTTACGCCAACTGTAAGAGTTGACACCCTTTCGGCACCTAAGTTGAATGATTTATCTAATCCTAAGGTTTCATAGATATGAGTGGGGTACGGATTCTAAATCTAGGAGTCCAAGCAGGTGGGAGTGGCTACCCTATCACTCACAATCAGTAAAAATAAATGCGCAAATCAAGGATCCAAAACATGCGGATATATCACATGAAAGCAGCGTGGCATCCCTAATAAGGCCATATTAGCCTTGAGAAATATCAATCAAGGCTTAGGAGTGATTTCATCATAATTCGTTCATAAGGGGCAGAATCGTAATTTTGAGAAATTTTGGGGATAATTTTCTTCGGAAGGGAAAAATCATCATTTCATACGAAGTGTGTAGTTAAAGATGATGTAAATAGGATTGGTAATCAAACCAATCAATTTCCTATTTTTCGGGAATTTCTAGAATTTTTCTGGAAGTTAAAAGTGATTTTACCTTTGGAGGGGTAAAATCATCATTTTAGGCGAAGATGAGAGCTGAAAATCTCAAATATTAGGGTTAGTCACTCACCTGACCCAAACCCTAATTTTAAGCAATTTTCAAGACTCGATTGGGATAGGAAAGACGATTTACCTATTGAGGGTAAAATCGTCATTTCGAAAAAAGGGACGAGATTAGAAACCCAAGCCTAAGAATTGGTCGCCTAACCGATCCTAATTCTTATCTTGGCATTATCGACTTATCTTGCACATACAGCAGATGCGACTTACCCCTAAAGGGTAATATCGTCAATTCTCGAAAGAACGGATAAGAAACCCCAAAAATAGGATTGACTAGTTGTCTGTGGTCAATCCTCAATTTTTAGGGATTTCTGGAGTATCTAGGATTTTCCCATAATTTTTCTACATTTGTTTTGATTTTCTAGAATTTTCTAGCATTTTTTAGGATTTTCTAGAATTTTTTTGATTTTTTTTAAATCATTTTCCGATTTTTTATTTAAAAAATGTGATTCGGACAGGGTCGACCCGACCCACTCGGGTTAGAACCCGGCCCAGACCCAGACCCGCGCGACCCACAGCTCCGAAACGGCGCCGTTTCTCTCTTTTTTATTTTATGATTATTTGCGCTTAATCCAACGGTTCTTATTGAACCACGTGGCTAACCCACGGCCATTGGATGATCTGACTGAAATATACGGCTTAGATTGAACGGAGACTCGACCAGGGCCGTCTGATTAACCTACTAAAATCTATGGTCTGGATTAGATGGCTAAACTCGATCTGGGCCGTCCATCTTTACTAACCTAAACGGCACCGTTTCGACTTATTTTGATTTTCTGATTTTAAAACATTTTCGGATATTCCTAATTACTAATCGGACGGCCACCATTTATTGGATTCGATTAACCCTAGCCGTTGGATCTAAACCAACTCTGCCTAACAGATCAACGACCAAGCTGACTCGACTTCCACGTGGACCAACCACCAGACGACACCTAGACCTTTGACCCGTTGACTCTACCACGTCAACTTCGTCTTCAACCTCTCGACCCCCGCGGAATGAATGACTGGGCACCTCCGACGACAATCCAACGGTGGGATCTTAACGAAATCGCGCGAAACTAGCACCAGTCGACTCGCCACAGTCTCTAGCCTAACATATCTAAGAATCAAGGCGTTTCATTCACAAAATCACGATCGCCATGCGAAATGCCGAGTACGGCCATGGAAGCTCAATCACACAAACCACGCGAAATCAGAGCGATTCATTTACAGATTAGCACGAAAGGAAGTTCAGAACACTTATCTCGAGCTCGCACGACCTAGAATGGACTAGGTTAGAATGAACAGGCATGGCAATGGAGGTTAGATTTGGGGACTCAATTCAAGGTGTTAAGATAAAACCGATGCAAAACAGATAGGCGACGATGGTCAGTAATGTCTAGGGAATAAAATGCACACTCTAAATGCACGAATGAACAAGAAATATATGAATCGCCGTTGATGCACTGTGGGAAGCTCATAGACGCATCTCACCTGTTCCCGCGATTTCAGGCGGCGCGACCGGCAGAGATTGCTTCCCCGGAGCTCAGGTAACCTCCTATCACCACTCAGTGGCCCAACCCGCGCCTCAAAGTCCGAGCTCGAGCCCTCGACAATGGCGGTTGGAAGGCGAGCTCTCTCTCTCTCTTTCTCTCTCTCTCCTCGATTCAGTTCTTCGCTCTGTAACCGAATCAACCTCCCTTTCTTCCCGAAAGCCTTCGCAGGCTATATACCATTTCAAGAATTTTTTGCCGCGAATCGGGGGGCTAACTGTCTTGAAACGGCACGTGCTTACGAGTGCCATTTGGTCCAAACGGCGCCGGAGACGGTGGGTAATCCGTCCAGCTCCGTTTGGTTCTTCCGTTCTTTCAATCTCACGCGAATTTGGCATAGATTTAAGCTGCATTTGAGAGTGTTGACTTTCGCAAGTTTCGCAACCTTGACCGGTCAATTATTCCCCATCCCGGCGACGTTAGGTGGTGCCACCGGTGTTGATCGATGGGGGACGACGAGAGGAATAAAACGCCCACCGTTCCCATTTCAATTACTTGCGAATTGGCCTATAATTTGACAACCAAAATCGAGAAAGGGGACTGTTCATCTGTACGAGTTCTTGAGGAGGAAGACGACACTGTAGCGAACCGGCTCGACCGGTCTGACTGGGCGGTCTGACCGGTTCGAACCGGTTCCGACTTGCAATATTTCAAATTAAACCCAAATTGATGGGGAATTTTTGCAATTGGACATCAGAATCAAACTTAGGGCATGGATTTTATATAAAAATGTGGTTTTGCCCAAAAGTTCATGTCAATTTCAACAAAAATCCCAAATTTTCATTTAATTGGAATTAGGAAAATCGTGAAATTGAAGGCTCAAATGATCAAATTGGACCAAATTACCTATGCCAATTGATTCAAAATGATGAAAACCATTGGACAGTGACTTTAATTTGTAATGGTAGTCCTTGAATTGAAAGTAATTTCAATTATGCCCAAATTCAATGACTAAAATGCAACTAAGTATACAATTTTGCCCAATTCATGCAATTAAGCAATTTGTGTGAATAATTGGGCTAAATTGCAATAAGGGACAATTAGATTGAATGTCAAGATCCTAGAAAATGCCAAAATTGTAAATTAAAAGACTCAATTGACAATTTTTTACCAAATTCAATCATATGTGTAACAAAGGAACACCTAAAATTGAATTTGATTTTGGTCTTTTATTGAGGTCAAAAAGACAAAGGATTTAAAAGAAAAATATTGACTATTTTTTCATATTTTTGTGACCTCAAATGCTATTTTTCGTGAATTTTCAAGTTTTTTCCTATTTTTCCTTCTTGAAATATTTTAATGATCACCAACGAGTTTATGAAACGAATGTACAGGCTCAACTGGGCTGTGCAAAAGGCAAAAGTGTATGGGATACAAAAATGAATGCTTTTCGTCATCTTAAATCACCTGAATTACCGTAGAAGTTAAAATAACAAGCAACACATGAAGATTGATGCAAGTCCGAGCAAGAGAATTTCTGACCATTTACCTCCTAATACTACTGGACTCACCTCTAGTTGGCCCCAATGTGGGGTGGTTCTTGACAGGGGTAAAGAATGCAACCGCTGTTTAAAGGGTTATCAATGGTCACCTGTAGTGTTTTTAGGATAGAGAAATAAATGCCTCCGTCATCCCAATCTATGTAATCGATGCGAAGAGCCCTTATATCCTCAGGTTCAGGCTTTTCTATCCTCATACCTCTCCCATCTCTCGAGTATGTGTAGGACGTGTTTGGATTAGGTTTGCCTTCTATCTGGAGGAACATCCATGTTAGATAGTCTAAGCAAGCCATGTTTTTTGGAAAAATCACTTTGTTTTTCTCCAGGCATTTTACTCTACAGGAGATTTCGATGATGCATCATGTATACTTTGACCATGCTAGGACAACCTCTGGTTCTGACAGGTGTGTAATAAATGTCAGGAATTCATTTTTCAAAAACAAGGTTTATTCCTAAGTTTGAGCATGTGACTGTTCATTCTCTTGCTCTTTTCATCTTACAGGGGGTGAGAGACTTTGCAGTGTTTCTCCTTTGTTGTCTTCTGTCTTCGTCAGGCATTCCTGCATGTAGAATAGAATAGACATTCATGTGAGTGAAAGATGGTTTAGCCCTTGATGGAACAGATACATATCACCTGATTCTTGATGTCGAGGACACTTCTGTCTAGGGCTCCATTTGAATGAATCCGATTTTGAGTCTACTTCTTGGAATCTTGCACAACCGAGCACATGCTAATGTATGCATGGATGCATGGTATGCTTATGTAATGATTGTCACGTCGATTCGGATCGTTTCGGGACAAGCCACGTAATCAATATCTGATTTCATTTCAAGGATAATACTTCTTCATAGCATCTGAATTTACAGGGTGCCCCAATTCTTATCCTTCAGAATTTACAAGAATTAACGCTCCTCCTATGAGGATTTTCTTGAAAATATAGGGGCCTTCGTAATTCGGGGTAAACTTGCCTCCCGGATGGACATCATTCGGCAGAGTCTTCTTTACCACAAGGTCATTCACCTCAAAACTTCTGGCTCTAACTTTCCGATTAAATGACTTGGCCACCCTCTTCTAGTAACCCTGACCATGACAGATTGCTCTAAGACGTTTCTCGTCTATCAAATTCAGCTGTTCATATCTATGTTTGAAGTATTCTGTCTCAGAGAATTTAGCCTCTGATAAGATTCTCAAAGAGGGAACCTTAACCTCTATGGGCAGGACAGCTTCCATCTCGTATACCAGAGCATAAGGAGTTGTCCTCGCAGAAGTTCTAATCGAAGTTCAATATGCCATTAAGGCGAAAGGTAGCATTTCATGCCAATCCCTATAATTTTCTACAGTCTTAGCCAGGATCTTTTTGATATTTTTGTTAGCCGCTTCTACTGCATCATTCATTTGCGGACGGTAGGGGGAGGAATTAAGGTGTCGAATACCAAAGCGATCCAGTAGATCATCGATAATCTTGTTGTTCAGGTTGGACCAATTAGTAGTGATGATCACTTGAGGGGTACCATATCGAACGATTATGTCTCTCTTAATAAACCTTGCCACATTCCTTGCGGTGACATTCTTGTAAGAATTGGCCTCTATCCACTTTGTAAAGTAATCGATCGCCACCAGGATGAAGCGATAACCATTCGAAGCCGTTGGATTGATAGGCCCTATCATGTCTATCCCCCACATAGAAAAAAGGCCAGGCTTCGGACATTTGATGCAGTTCGTTCGAGGGCGCATTAATCTTATCGCCATATATTTGACACTGGTGGCATGACCGAACATGCTGGCAATAGTCCGATTCGATGGTCATCCAATAATAGCCAAGCCGTATGATTTTCCTGGCCAGGAGGTGGCCGTTCATATGTGGCCCACATATACCTTCATGGATCTCCTTCATGAGAACATTTACTTCTTTAGCATCTACGCACCTTAACAAAGTGGAGTCAAATGACCTTTTGTACAGAACTTGTCCACTGAGGAAGAACTTGCTGGCCATCCTGGCTATGTACTTCCGGTCTCCTGCCTGACATCCTTGAGGAAACTCTCTCTTTAAGAGATAATTCTTGATGTCATAGTACCACGGCTCTCCGTCAAATTCTTTCTCTATCATCATATAGTAGGCCGATTTTTCAACTATGCCGATCCTTAGTGATTCTATTTCCAACCCATCAGTTATTTGCAACATCGAGGCCAGTGTGGCTAGTGCGTCTGCAAATTGGTTATAAGATCTTGATGGGTATTCAAATGATACTTCTCCGAACTTAAGTGTCAACTCTTTAAGATATTCATGATAGGGGATAAGTTTCACGTCCTTTATTTTCCACTCCCCCTGCGTCTGTAAAATGATGAGCATGGAATCCCCATAACTTGCAGCCTAGGTATTTCCATGGAGATGGACAATCGTAGGCCTAGAATACATGCTTCGTATTCTGAGATATTGTTGGTGCAAGGGAAAGTCATCTTTGATGCAACAAGGTAATGTTGTCCATCAGGGGATATTAGTACTGCCCCAGTGCCGGCTCCTGACAGATTAACAGCGACATCGAAATACTTGACCCACTTATCCTCTGCCAGATTTAAGCTGAGGAAAAGTGTTGGTTCTAGCTCTTAGAAATTCCAAATGACCTCAAACTTTTTGTGAGATCATCATAACATCTAGTACTCATGTTGGATGAGCTTTGGCCGCAAGTTTGGTGGTGTTAAAATAGTTTCTCATGACTGATTGTGGATGATCAAAACTGGACTGAAAACTGATCGTTGCGCACCAAGAAGAAACTGAGCTGTTGGAGGGCTTTGGGTTGTTGTTTCTCTCCAAAATTCCTGGTGAGCCTCCTAAACACATAAAATGAGATGTTAGTAAGTGTAACTCATGAGAATTGGAGCCTAGAGATGATTTATGGGTTGATATGCACGGTTGGGATTGAAACCGGTTGTGATTTGTTTATGCCCTGTTCTGACCGATTCGGTTGAGCATGTTTTAAGTGGTATTTTGGTTTCAAAATAACTCATGAGACCTTATAAGACGTCATGTGAGGTGTTAATTGGAAGTATATGAAGTGGATTGGGATTTGAAAGTAATTTAAGGGCTATATTGTGCATGAAACCTCAAGTTATATTTTGTCCTGTAAGTGGCTGAATGAACCGAGTACTTAAAGGGTTCGTGGAACTATTGTGATGTATTCGATCATTTGCTAACGTATCTTGAGGTGTCATTTGATTAATTATTGAAGAATTGGTATCAAGGAAGTGAGAATTGATTTGTTTTTTATCCAAAATTGATGAATTTTCTAGGACGGTACGAGAACCTTGGGTTGCCGAACATTTGTGGGGTTGAGGAGGATTGATCGAAGTGAATTTTTGCTAATTGCTTGAGGTAAGTGGTTCCTAAACCCTTACTTGAACTCTAGGACACTACTGGATGATTGTCTTGTGTAGTTTGACTGTGTGATAAAAGCATGGCGAATGATGGTGTGTTATTGAATGGCTAGTGAGCCTTGTCAATTAGTGTGAATAATGAGCTCTGATGAGTTACATTGACTATAAAGTCTATGCTATAAAGCGTTCATCGATCGTTGGCTTGGTGCCCTAGAGATCGAATTGGCGTGGTGCCCCAAGAAATGTAATGGCTTGGTGCCCTAGTTATGGCATGGCTATAATGCCTCGATGCAATTTTATTGGCTTGGTGCCCCAATTGTCATGGCTAGAGTGCCTTGAAATATATTGAGGTTTATATACCTTGGGAATGGGATTTGTGTGATATCACTAGTATAAATGGGAATCTATTATGTGCTAATGTGTGAAGCTTGGGTCACCAGTGTTGATGTGTGCCTGATGGTTACTTCTTTATATCAAGTACTTGAAAGAAATGATGATCATTTGCCATATGCCATTGCTTGCTGAATTCCCTACATCTTGTTGCATTATAGTGTGGTCTAGTGGGACTAGTGGTCTGGTTTGGGTTAGGTTGCACTTCTTGGGATGTAAATCTCACTCCGTAATGGGACATATTTTTCCAGACCCAAAACCGTGAGAATTCTACCAATCAAGCAAGGCGATCCGAAGGATAGGACCACCACTTTTGATGAATTTCATGAAAGGAAAGGGATTACTTACGTTAGGAGGTGCACGAAAATCTGGGTAAACGAAGGGAAGACGGATCTGCAACCTCATCGTTTTGAAGCATGATTTCATCGTGTGGGGGATAGCAGTCTGGAGGGTCCTCTACTACCGGAAGATGTTCCTGAGGAGATAGTACCAGCTTGGTGTCGCCCTTCTCGTGAATCAATTGAAGTGGAGAACGTAGCCTCTATGGAGGAATCCATAAACTATCCTGACGAGTTGAAGTCACCCCCGACTGAAGAATATAAAACTTATATAGAGATTTTCGCTGATGAAGACGAAGACCCTGAAGAGGGAATTGGAGAAGACACCGAGGACATTTCAGATGAGGTACCATTAGAGACTTTTTCTGAATATATCCCAGATGAAGATGAAGCTGAAGGAAGCGACAATTCGAGTGGTTTTTCAGGATAGAGAGGTGCGGATGTTAGGTTAAGGGTAGGAGAATTTTGGTGTGGGGCGCAGACAAGGACTGTAGACTAGCCTGTTGATGAATGCCTAAGTACCTACCCAATCTAGTATACATTTTTTTTATGACCCTTCCCACCATCGTCTGAAACGACTTCTGAATTACGTATGTATGTATATATAAGTGTGTGCTTTGCTACTTGTCCGAATTCCATATGTTGCTTATTGTCAGGGTGTTGTGTTCTTCCGCTTGTGTATTTCATTTCACTTTAGGCCGTAAGTTGTTCCTGGGATTTAATTATATTGCCCTAGGGCGGATGTGATGTGCTTGCTGGGAGTGCGGGGCGTAACATAACTCGTAAAAGCCGCACGTTAATTTGTATATGAAATCGCATTTGATCGATATTGGATGTGGATTGGACTTCGAAATTAGACGTCGGACATTCAAGGATATCAACATTAGCACTTTGGATTATAGGCTTTAGGACTAAGTGTTGATCACTGAACCTTGAGGATTATAGGCTTGAACTTGTGTACGCTCTAATGGTCCTAGTATCGACTTTAATGGATGATCTTGAGTGATGTTGTGATTAAGGTTTAAGTGGAAACAAACGAAAGTTAGAGAGACATAAGTATGGATTTGAGGTTGTGAATGTGCTTGGGGTTGTTAGAGAATTGCTTATGAATAAGGGGTTAATTGTATTACATGATTGTGATTGTGGTCTGTCAATGACCTAACTTGAGGAATGTGAGTTATAAAGAGATGACTCGTATTAGTGGATTGAGGCTTGAATTATGTTATACCATGATGGTTTTAGTTATCGATGGTTGCTGACAACTTTGGGAGATATGAGATGACATGTATACAAGGAGAATTTGGATTGAAGATTAGTTGTGATCGAATGCATATGGATTTGACTTGAAAAGTGAGTAAATTTGAGGCGTATGGCTGAATATAGTCAATTGATCCATGTGATGTGACGGTTATTGGTGAAACTAGAAGTCTTCCGTGAATAAGGCTTGACGTGGAGACGATTGTGGTATGCCAAGTAGTGAGGACAATTATGTTGTGCATGTGTTTATGACTTTGAAATGAACACTAATGTAGGTGCATGCATGAGCTTATCACTATCAGACTTAATAAACTATCGCTTGGTATGGGACGAGTTGATGAGATACCTATAAACCGTAATGAAGCATGTTATGGGGCGTGTGGAACGGGACTTCCTCTGTAGATGTATGACTTGGGACAACCTGTAAAAACCAGAACTGATGAGGGCGGGGAGTGATCGTCGGGACAGAGAGGTCCGGACAAGCAGCGGCTCTTGGCAGGCTTCTAAGATAGCGAGGAGGCAGGGATGACCCAAGTCATAAATTGAAAGGGAAAGCCTAGGTTTCAGGTTGAGTCTGATTGTGGTTAAGAGATGTATGGCACCGAAGTAGTTTTTAAAGTGAATGTTCGAAGGTGGCATGGCATTTGTAATGGCGCTTGTGATAGGCATGGCTGAGAGCCCTGTATTTGGCAGTGAGTGCCGTTTGAAAAAGAAAACTAATGTTCGTGATTGGCCTAGTTGGCATGTTGTGTAATTGGCATCGTGTGATTGTCTTGGCCGAGGTTTAACTAGAAATTAGACGGCATGCGGGGTTTATACCCGTTGAACTGATGCTTGTTCAGATTGAGATAGCCTGTCGTGTTTGTGATAGTGTGGCATACGCTTTATGTTTTATGTATGAGCGTGTGACTCATAGAAGTGATGCCTTAAGTGGTTGTTTGATGTTGGCCTGGTTGAGGCTTGCCTCGTTGTTGGCTGTTAATTGAGAAGTTTCCTCGTGGAGGCTTATTTGTTATGTGGTTGCTGCTTAAGGATGATTTGAAATCCTTGAATAATGAACAACTAGATGAGAGTTGTTTGGAACCACTGGGTGGTTGATGGTGAAAGACAATGAGATGAGCAGTCTAAGACTGCTAGACTTGAGTAGATGACTTAAGTTTTTGATTCCTGGAGGGAATCATAGTGGTTCAAGTGCACGAGAACCTAACAAGGTTGAACGACCAGAGTATGGTCGCTAGAGGAGTACTGGGCTCGTATATGCGAGATACGAGAAGATCCAAGCATTGAGATGGATCGTGAGAATTGAGTAAAATCGAGCGACCGTAGTATCAGCACTGGAAGAGAGTATGGCTCGATTTTGTTGATCGTGCGAGACCCAAGAGTAATAAGGGATCGTAAGAACTTTATGTGGAAATGAGGAAATTTGATGGGTAGGCAAGCTCGAGAAGAAGCTACCCATGTACCCAAGTCGCTGAGGCGACTGATGCTGATGTTGATGAGTTAAGTGATGGAAGTCACAAGAAAGGTGACTCTGGAGTTACTCATTTCCAAAGTGGAAACGTGGATAGGAACCACAAGAGTTTTGAAAAACTTGTGAAGCTATGTATGAAGTTGAGATTGACTGAATCTGATGAAAGGATGAAGTTTGAAACTGCCTTCTTTTAAATTGAGGGTTTCATGAGAAAACCTTAGAGATTTTGGATGCACTAAAGAAAAAAAGTGACCTTGGCAGTTATTAGCCCTAAGTGGCTGTTGAGAATTGGTGAAGTGTCACCAAGAGAGGAGTTTTTTCTGGAAGGCATGGTATCTGTCTGAATCGCTTTTGTTGAGTTGATTAATGTAAGTACCTTCCTGGCATTGCTTGAGAGCAATAGTTGTGCGGATCCTAATAATCTTGCAATGATCTGAGAACGGTGAGACAGAGTTCTCAAGGTGGTCTAAGTGTGACAGTGGTGGTCAAGGACCCTTTAAGTGAGACGTGAGGTCTCCGAGTGGAATGGAATTTGAAAGCCTTATGGTTAATGATCATTCCTAACTTTGAGGAATGGTAATGGGAGTCAGAAAGAGAAGTAAATGATCGGAAGACATGTGAATAAGAAAACTTATGAGCAAGAGATGTTCATTATGGAACATAGAACGTACCTGCGAGAAACGGCTTTTACCTTGGTGTGAGTCTCGTAATGAGAGATTGGCATGTCGTTCCTTCCGTCGTGGGGAAAGTTGAGAAAAGGGTTATGTCAGTTGTCTGACATTGATGATTCTACGAGATCGATTAAGGTTGAGTCGGAACCACTAGAAGTGGTATTGTGTGTTGTCAGCCCTAAAGAGTAGGGTGTCGTTCTTAAAGAGTGATTGGACCATGAGATGGTCGTTGAGGGAAAGGAAAGTGAATGGATTTGATAGTCCTAGCTTTTGTAATTCTAATGAATGACTGAGTAAGCGAAAAAGAGCTCTAGAGTGTAATTACAAAGTGACTCGAGGTAGTCGAATTGAGTATTCGATACGGGAAATTGTGGAGACCGAGGAAGAACCTCGACTCCTTCGAATTTTGTCACTTGAGGTGACTGAGTCACTAGAAGAAGAATGTTAGACATGGTAAAATTTGAATCCTGGAGCGGAGGTACTGCCGTTGGCGCAGACTCCAAGATTGACACTCAAAGGAATGGGATGGACAAGGTGGATTCAAAGTAAAAGAATGACACTAAAGTGTATAGTTTCATTCAAAGGGTAAGAGACCCTAGTGTGGAAGGAAGAGGAAATCCGAATTGTCTTGATATTAAGATTGAGCGTCTGGATTGAGAAAGAAGACGCGGAACTTGAATGATCCCCGGAAGTGAAGTCCGAGAAACTGTCCTGTAGACAGCGTTGAATTCCAAGATAATGTCGACATTCGGTTAAATGGGTGAAATTGAGGTATGGTCGCATTAGCTAGTTGTGGAACCCAGAGGCTAAGGTACTAATGCTTCCTGAGGGAAGAGCGACAAAAATGAACAAAACGTTGTATGGTCCAAGTGGAGACCCTTGACAACAGAGGGCCAAGGTTTGGGCTCTTAAGTAAGATGAGTGAAGGACAGTTTGAAAGATTCGACATCTAGCAAAAAGAAGTTGATAATAGTCGAATTAAGTGCCCAAGGAATGATTGAGTTGGTTATTACCATCTTGAGAGACGATGATTGGGCTCATTTAAAGAGTCATGAGAAACATGAACGATTTTGAGAGTATCCAATGAACTCAAAGGAGATGATCATTGTATATTAATGGGAAGAACGTGAGCTGTGGACTGGATGAGGTAAGATTCCTCTATCGAGAGATTTATGGGAAATGAAATCCATGTGGAGTCTTTGAGAATTGGAATGAGTGATGAATCGACTAGGGTCGATGAGAGTTGTGGGAATTTGAAGTTTCTTGGGATTGATGAATGGTCATAGACGAATCGTGGGAGGATTCCCCGCGAGAGTTGTCCCATTGATGAGATGGACTAAGGACGAGATATAACGTGAATGAGTGAATGGACGTGATGAGTCTTCAAGGACTTAAGTCAAGATGACGACTACGCTGATAATGGTGTTCCTATTCGGAATCGGAAGAGTCGAGAGAATCATAATGATGTGACGTGAAAAGGAAATTTGAGGCGTAGCAGGGTAGATTAAAATGGGACTGTGTGAAAATGCCTTCACTAAGTGGAAATGCTCAGTGTATGATTGGAGTTGGGTTGCAAATGTCCTCGCGACAAAGATTGAGAAACCTTGTTTGAGTGGAAGGAGATATTGAGTCTGTATCTACCATGAGAGAATAAGGTAATATGAAGAGATTCCCGAGGGGAATTGAGCAAGAGGCAACGCAAATGTATGAAATTGTTATGAATATTCACTTGTGTAAGAAGAGACCTCGCAAGTTATGTGAATTATAAGAGGTTGAGAATTGAGGATTGTGTAATTGGTGATAGAGGGACAGATCTTCCCTCGAGTAATAAGATATTTTACTTCTAAATTAGAAGTTCGCCAATGGACTAGTTGACGGCTATTGGAAGCACCTAGCCTGAAGGCCATAAGGGAATTGAGGTATTGCCGTGATCGGACCCTGATATCAAATGAGATGAAAATGAATAGAACATGGAGAATTAAGGTGTTCCTTGGGACGGCACAAAGGTGTGCCAAGATTGCCTTAAGACCATCGGTGATATGGATTGAAGGTTGAATTAGTCTAACGTGTAATCAAGCATTAGACATGCCGATATGAGAGAGAGATATGACCATAAAAGTTGATGGATCACTTTGATCCAAGGGGAGTTTCGAAGGGAGTCGAGAACGGATTACTACGAAAGTAGCCCTGGATTTGGTTAAGGAGACGAGAAGGTTATACTTGATTTGGCTAATGGAGGGCAAGCTGACAAAGTCCATGAATCCTTGATTGTATGAAAGGACGTCTGAAGGGAATGATACACTAAATGATATGGCCTCCAAGGAGTGTATCCTTGCGATGGTTTAGTGATGATGGTAATAAGCAAAGAGCTCGAGTTTAAAGAGATGCTCTAGTAAGCCTTCAATCAAGAATTCGAAAAGCAAGGCTGCAATATGTCGTGCATATTGTCATCGGACCATTAGACGATTGAAAAGAATGATTTGAAGACCAGAGAGTAAATTTCCGACAAATGTTATGAAAGTTAAAAGAGAACATAGAAAAGCAAGCACAGATTGAGGATAAAAAGGAAACGAGTTCAGAATGATGGGAACTATCACAGATGAGGACGTTGTGAAAACATCAAGTGATGAAAAGAGCTACTTTGAAAAGTAAGGTGATGATGAGGCGCTGTTACCACAAAAGACTGGATGGTTAGAAGGTTATAAATTTCGAGGACGAAATTTCTTTGAGGGGGAAGAATTGTGACATTCTGAATTTTCGCCCCTTGAGGCTTGAGATATGAAATGGAAGCTCGATTTAGCAATTGAAAATGAAGAATTTCAAAATTGGAAAAGGATTTGACGTTGCCTCACCAATGGTCATCCAAAATGAGAAAAACGAAGTTTCGGACGAAAAGTGACAAATGACCGTTTTGCCCCTCGACCATTTGCCCTTGCCTTAAGAATAAAAGAAGGACAAAATGGTCATTCAAGGACCCCAAGGGCTGCCGAAAATCAAGAGAGGAGTGGTCAATGAAAGTCAAATTGGAAGCCAAGTGTCATATGTTAGCCATGCCAAGTGTCATCCAATTAGTGGTTAGCATTAATTACCAATCAAATCCCACCTACCAATTTTATCAATTGACCAAGTGAATTATTGTGGTTGAAGACTCTCTCTCCCTCATTATTCGTGGACCACCTTCTCTCTCTACTCTTCCTCATCATCTTCTTCCTCTCGGCCGAATGGACCTCGCCGGACAAACCCATCGCTTCCCACTGTTCTGGCCATAACTTGGTCGTCCGACATCGGATTGAGGTAAAACCATCTTCATCTGAAAGCTTATCGTCTTGTGGTTCTAGGGACATATTATAAGCCCAATTTGGCCAAGTATTTTGTCCCGTAGGTCTGTTTTAAGGGGGAAAGGTCAGAATCAGACTCAGCTGGGAGAGATTCCTCTTGCGCCGGCTTCAAGGCTTCAAATGCTGCCAAATATTCGGTGAGACCCTCTAGACTCTTAGTATAAGGGATGAGAAAGTTGAGATTTAGTGTTTGTTGAAGTTGGAATTGGTTTACATGGCTGAAATTGGTTAGTTTGGCAAGGTCAGATTTTACCTCGGCACTGATCGTGAGGAACCGGGGCTGTTGGAAATCCTTCAGGGTGTTATTTCGCTCCAAGACTTTCGGTGAGATTTCCAAATTTTTTGTATGAGGTATTGGCAAGTGGTTTTTGAGAGGAATTTGGGTTAAGAGGTGATTAAAGGGCTGTTAGAGGAGAAAACGTGAGGCGCCGTTCAGTCTGCCCATAACGCGCACCGATTTTGAATTGAGTCGTTCTAAGTCGTCCGGTATCCGAATTGAGCTCGTTTTCGCCTACATGTCCATAAGATCTTGAACTTTAAGACCCTATATTTTTTTTTTGAAAAAATTAGTATAAAAATTGGAATTTTTGAGAGAAGGAACCTGGTCGTGGAGCCTAGAAAAGGGGCAGATTTGGGTGGAATGAAAATGTGATGACTTGCCTTTGATAGAACAACATTGGCATGCTTAGGACATCAAATTAACACTGTGGTGACTTGAGAATAAGGTATTTTCAGTGTTATTAAGGTATTGGCACGATGGAATTGAGAAATAATCAAGTTTCGATGTGGTATTCCTAGGCACGCCGTGAGAGCCATATTTGGCCGTGAGCTCGATGACCTAGGAGGGTCGTTTGGATTGAATTGCTAGCTTTCTTGAAGAAGTAAGTGTTCTCTAAACGTTAACTTGAACACTAGGACGCTACTGGATAGATTGGTTGGATGAATTGATGGTTTGGTGAAGCCTATGGCTTGAAATGCTTGATGCAATTGTATGGTGTTCATATTGGGATATGTCTGATGATATATTGGCTATTAAGCCCTTGATGACATATTTGGCTATTGAGCCCTTTATTGTTTAATTGGCTGTGACGCCTACGTGGCATATATGGCTATAGTGCCTATGAAATTGAAGTGGCTATGAAGCCCTGTTATTGAAATAGCAATGATGCTCTGTTGTTGAATCAGCTGTGATGCATTGACAATTATGCTGGTTGCTTGGCTAGTGAACCATGTTAATTGATGTTGAACAATGAGCTCTGATGAATTACACTGACTATAAGGTCTATGCTACAATGCATTCATCGATCGTTGCCTTGGTGCCCCGGAGATCGAATTGGCTTGGTGCCTGTTGACACCTAAATTTTGATCAACTTTTTTTTTATTTTTTTTATTTTATTATTTTATTATTATTTTATTTTGAAAATTCATAGAAAATCCATAAAAAGTTGAAAAAATTGAAAAATCAATTTTGGTGACCTTAGCCAAGCTAAATGAACCATTTTGACCAAAAAAATAATTTTCATAATTTTCATTTTTTTATATATATTTCGAAAAATACAAAAAAAAAGAAAAAAAGAAAAAGAAAATCAAGAAAATCAAGAAAAATAATATTTGAGGTCACAAAGATATATAAAAATAGTCGGTATTTTTATTTTTATTTTATCTATTTTCTAACCTCATAAATAGTAAAATTCAGGTTTGATTTTAGGTGTTTTCTGATCACCATAAAATTGAATCTGGCAAAAATATTAGTAATGATTAAAAGGAAAAGGAGTGAAAACATCATCATTCAAAAGGAAAAGGAAACTAATCATTTTGTCTTTTCTTTTGATTATTTTATTATTATTCTTACTTTTTAATATTTTATTTTATTATTATTTTATTATTATTTTATTTTTTATTATTATTCACTCACCTTTTCCCTCATCCGTCGCTGGCTTCTTCTCCCCCCGCGACTTCATCTTCTTCTCCTCCTTCCTCCTCTTCCCCTTTCTCCTTCTTCTTCTTCTTCTTCTTCTTCTTCTTCTTCTTCTTCTTTTTCTTGGTGAATCTCCCCATCTCGTCGTACATCACTCCCCGCCACCACACGTCCGGCCACCTTCGTCGAGCCAGCTACCACCGTGATCCAAGGCCATGGCCGAGGCCGTGGGCCGAGGCCGTAGGCCGTGGGCCAAGGCCGAGCCCATGGCCGAGCCCGTGGGCCGAGGCTGTGATCTTGGGCCGAGGTCGTGAGCCCATAGCCGGTCCATGGCTGAGTGAATTGGCCCGTTTCCGAGCCTGGATTTATTTATTTTTTAAATTATTATTATTTATTACCGGTCTTAAAACTTGTAAAATTGATTGTTGACATTTTGATGTGGTGATCGACAGGTGATGTGCATGGAGATGGTCGCAGGCTGGGGCTGGGCGATTGAAGGCCGGTGTCCAATCTGGTATGTTTTACGTACCCGATCCGTGTATTAGGGTTATTTTTCTAAAATGTCGCCATTATAGATTTGGTTTGCATGTATTTATCCTAGTTCAGTAGTTAGCTTATTTATCTGGTTGAGTGTTGTCTATTGCCAATGATATGCTTTTTGTTAAAATATTTTCTGAAAATATAAAAAAATATTAATAAATCAGAAAATGCCAAAAAAATGGAAAAATTAAAGAAAAACAAAAAAATTGAGAAGAATTGCAGAAAATTACTAAAAAAATTCTAGAAAATTCCCAAGGCTGAAAATGATCAAAAGAAATTGATTGGTTGTCGTTTTTTTAGGATTTTCTCCCATTTAATCCAAAACGACGATTTTACCCCTCAAAGGGTAAATCGTCTTTGATATTCCGATGAATTGTGGAAATTGCTTAGAATTTGGCGATGAGCTAGATAGGTGGCTAAACCTTATGTCTAGGATTTCCACATTTCATTCTCATTTTTAGAAAATGACGATTTTACCCTTCGAATGGCAAATCGGTTTCTAAAATTCCAAAAAATCATGAAAATTCCAAAAAATCATGAAAATTCCAAAAAAAATAGGAAATGGGTCAATTGAGTGACCAAACCTATTTTTGACATCGTTTTACTCCGAATTCATTCCGAAATGATGATTTTGCCTTTTTTGGGCAAATCGTCCCTTTTGTCTCAAAATTACGACTTTACCCCTTATGGGTAAAATCATGTCTAAATCATTCCTAAGCTTGATTGATACTTATTTAGGTTAATAGAGCCTTCTTATGAGTGTCATGTTGATTTGATGTGTTTACTTTGCATACTTGGATTCATTGATTTGCGCCTTTTATTATTGATTGTGATTGCCAGGATAGTCATTCCTATTTGCATGAATTCCTAGATTTAGGATTCATATTCCACTCATCTGCATGAAATCTTAGGTCAGAAAATTCAGTCAATTTAGGTACCGAAAGGGCGTCAACTCTGACAGTTGGCGTAACTAAGTCCCCGAACCCATTTCTCTGGTTATCGCAGAATTGAATAGAAACTCCCGACTATTCAATAGGGTGGTCCAATCATACCCTCCAAAAAATGATTGGTGGCGACTCCATGGCATGCACACTTAACACATGTCACTAGACCACACTGAAGGTCGACTACGTATACCTCTGTTGCGATTTGGGTAACGGGCCTTGGGAGAGGCCCGCGTCTGACCAGACTGGACGGCCCATTAGCCCTCGAGAGCCCACGGCGAACCTCGAGAGGGTCGCGACAGACTGGCGACTCCGCTGGGGACTTTAGAGAACTTGAGCCGATTAAAAAGGTGATTGATTTTTCTAACATGTTTTATGCAGATGCTCTTCAAGGTGAGGTATGTACTTTAACCCTTGAGGTGTTAAATGTTTTTGCAGATTGGAGAAATAAGGGGTGGAGTACTTGTTAACTCTGTTTTATGCAGGTTGGGCGTAGGAATGAATGATTGTGTGTATGTTTTATATTGAAGCGGTGATTGTTAAATAAGATGCATGTTTATCGCTTTAGCACGACACCGAAAATACACACAACCGCGCCTAAAACCCCGGGCGCCGCCTATAGGAAAACAATAGAATGGATTGAAAATGGAATCTCCGTGAGGAAAAACACGGGGTAATCCACTTTTCAATTCCGCTCACTTCGAACTATGGATCGAGTCCCAATGCAACGATAGCTGTGCAATGGAATCGGCTCTTTCTAGAACTCGAGGTGGGAACCTTGACCTTAGGTGCCAAATCCTTTGATTTTTAGAAGTTTTATCCTCCCTTGTCTCATGTGCATGTCTTTAGATGGTTGGTATATCTAAAACCACCTAAAAAAAAAAATTCGGTGATCCTGGAGTTACATCTCGAAGATTGGAACTGGGGCATCTCCAAGTGTTCGGGCCACATTCCTTTGATTGATTTGACATTCTTAGTCCTCTTGTATAAAATTAATTTTGCTGAGATCCTCTATATCTCGTCCCGTAGATTGATTGTATTAGGGATCTATTTGCATTGTATACATCTTGATAAGGCTCATTTCTATCGAAAATGGGGGCAAATTCCCCAAACCCGTGGAGCATAGTGGAATTCGTCCCTTCAGTGCAAAACACATTGGGCCGCAGAGCCACTCGTTTGGTGAAAGGACGTATCGTTCCTAATTGATTTTTAATCAGATCTGGGGATAAGTTTTTCTCCATTCTTTTTATCTCAGGACGTCTCTCCTCTGACAAAGTCAATAGACGCAATAACAGAGTCGTCCGCATCAGAATCAAACCCCAAGATACGAATTTGGGTGAACGGTAACCTTGTATCGTTCCAATTTGGTCTTCCAAGACCACATGCCTAACGTGAGTTTTTACTCATTTTACAGGAAGTTGTTGGCGCTGAAAGCCTCAAATGAAAATAGCACGCTAATAGGGAGGCGAATAGAATCATTGGCCTTAGAAGTCAGGATTCCAGGAGATGGTCTTTGATTATAAGACCTAGTGGATGGTAAAAAGTATCGCTCCTACGTCACATGCTTTGACATGCATTTTGATAAAATCTTCTTTTTTTCCTTGAATAAAAGGAACCTTGAAGAATGGCGCTGAAGTGCGCCCAAAAACACAAATGGATCTTCTCTTGGGCAAATTCTTGAGAAGGATTCGTCGCCCAACCAGATGGGAGATCAAGGACACAAGATAGAGGGCCAAATTATGCAAGCCGCGCGTGTGTGTTCAAACGGAAACACAAAACAAGAATAAGGCGGTATCGTTCCAATTTGTCTTGAATTTTGGAACGCAAACTGACACCTAATTCCCTTCTTTGACAGGGGCTCGCCATCAAGGCGAAACAGGTTTTCACATCCCGTGTATTACCCAATGGAACACATGACCAAGGGTAAGATGTATCGTTCTAATTTATTGAAAAATTCATGAACGTACAATAACATGTTTCTTCCGCATTTTCAGGGATCTCCAGCCGTGACGGGAAGGTAAGTATCCCTTTTCCCAGTTAGCTGGAGATAAAAAAAAATGTCAGAATCCTTTCAATAATCATGCCTAAAAAGGATAGAGATTTTTCAATGCATCGATATTCATGATTTAAAACAGGAGGTTGTTTGAACATGAATAAAACATGCATGGGGCATCGTAAGATTCCCTTGAGGGGTAAATTTTTGGAGAAAAAGAAAGAGATTTTTCCAATCAAAAATTGTTCAAAACTTCCAGAAGGACGTTTTCTCAAAAGACGAGAGGCAAAGCCTAATCCAAACACGTCCTATACACACTTGAGAGAGAAGTGGAGCGGATCAAATAGTAAAATCTGGACCTACGGAAGTATGGACCATTCGCAGCGATTACATGGGTTGGGACGACGGAGGCATTCGTTTCTTATCCCCAAACACTACATGTGACCATTGACAACCCCTTCGAACGGCGGTTTTCATTCTCAACCCTGTCAAGAACCATCCCACACCGGGGCAAAATGGAAGTAAGTCCAGCGGCATCAGGAGAAAATGGTTAGAAATTTTCTTGCTCGGACTAATTAATCTTTGTGTGTTGTTTATATGGTAATCCAAGTGCCATAGGATGACGAGAAGCATTCATTCTTTATCCCATACACTGTATCATTTGCACAGCCAAGTTGAGCCTGCAAATTCATTTCATGAACCCATTGGTGATCATTCCAAGACGGATGTCGCACCACTTCAAAAATGGAAGAGTTCAAGACTCAGGGATTACGAAGAGAATTCTCGGACTGATATTTAAAGCATGTTTAGACTATATGTCTAACATGATCCCATGAAGATGAGAAAAAGGGGGATTTCAAAAATGAAAATGAGAAAAATCCCCGGCATCAAGAAAAAGCAAAGTGCCTAGTAAAAGCAAGGCCGATGCTCGTGCTAGTTGTTTAATTGGTCCGCAATGAAGCTGGATGGGAAAAGGGGAAATCCCTGAAGGAGCCAAATCCAAAAGGACTGCTCCCCAAATGCTATCAAGCGCAGAACAAAGACATAGAAAGAGTCAGTCTCTGAATGCAACAAGAGACGCTCTTTAAAGAGCTGGTGCACATCGTGAGATAGGTTGCGCGCCTCAAAGGCTAAAGATGCAGAAAAGAAAGGACAGGTGGCAAATCAGCAATGATCACCAATGTCAAACCCGTCACGAATTCTGGGCCAAAAATAAGCCTGTTTCGGTCCCCAATCCTACCAACATCATAACCCCGAAACAATCTTCTCTGACTAAGACACTTGGGTTAACATATAGCTTAGCTCGAAGAGGTACGAGCAAGACTATTTCTTTCTCATTTTGCAGGGTTCTCGACTTGTAAACCCGAAGCAGATGATGAAGACTTTCATTCAATGGTCTTGACTCCAAAGCGGGTCCCCCTTGAAAACCAATATCCAAGCCCAACATTACGGTCCCGTGGAAGACCTCCCGACCGATCAAAATGTATGCGCTGCGAATGAGCCTAAAACCTAGGCACAGGTTAGTAGGGAATTGAGTGCATCCCCTATAAAGACCACTATCTCAAAACAGGTGAAAAGACCTCCTTGTCGAGAAATATTCCAATAGATGTTTTGAACAAACTCTTTTTGGAAATTTCAAATTGTTTGATCCAGATTTGCCACACAAGGAATTTGTGATCACATCTGTGTGTTGCAAGAATGCTTTGGATAACCTCCGGCATCAAAATGCACATTTCACAATTAAAACTTAAGTCATACGGTTTTTGTCAAATGGACAGCCGTGGTCTTCCCAAAGATTACTAACGTTTTCTTGGTGAAGAAAAATCTTTCAAGCTCAAAACTTCTGCAGGATTCTTGGAAACCCCGAATCCCAGAAAAATATTTGCTCCATGGAGTGGAGCACACAGGTTTGAATTTTCTGCAGGATACCTGGAGAACCCAGCTCCCAGAATGTCGCCTCAACAGACTAAAGCGAGGCTTTGTCAAAATAAAATCTTTCACTGCTTCAAAACTGAATTCCCGATAAATTTCGGGATTTTTCAAAAGAAGGGGTGAGGATGTGATCCCATTTCAAAATTTAGGCGGTCTCATCGGATGTGGAGAACCCTCGTCATGAGACCCCTTTTCAAAAATCAAGCAGTCCTAGCTTGACGTGGAGAACCCTCGTCCTAGGATCCCTTTTTCAAAAATATTAAACAGTCCTGGCATGACGTGGAGAACCCTCGTCCTAGGACCTCTTTTCAAATATCAAACAGTCTCATCGGACGTGGAGAACCCTCGTCATGAGACCCCTTTTCAAACCAAAACAAAGGTAGATACCGCCTGAAGGGTCAAATGAAGGTAGATACCGCCTGAAGGGTCAAATCAAAGGTAGATACCGCCTGAAGGGTCAACACAAGGTAGAAACCGCCTGAAGGGTCAAATAAAGGTAGATACCGCCTGAAGGGTCAAATGAAGGTAGATACCGCCTGAAGGGTCAACTTAAGGTAGAAACCGCCTGTAGGGTCAACTCATGGTAGAAACCGCCTGAAGGGTCAACTCGAGGTAGATACCGCCTGAAGGGTCAACTCAAGGTAGAAACCGCCTGAAGGGTCAACCAATGGTAGAAACCGCCTGAAGGGTCAATCAAAGGTAGAAACCGCCTGAAGGGTCAATCCAATAGTGAAAATCACTTAAATGGTCAACACATTGGTCCAATCCACCATACGGATCAAAATCATTGGCAAATCTCAAATGGGACGCGTCTTCCTTAGATTCCTATCAGTTAGGAATCCCATTATGGTTTGACCTACCATACGGGTCAGAGCTTAACCTCTCTAGGATACTCTAGTAACGAGTTCCTAGAAATTCTCTTGAATCCATCAAACACCGCGAAAATCGCACAAACATCGAACAGGTAAGTGGCAGGTATGTCTCTCTATTATCTCACTCTCTCATGTCAAAATGTTTCCCCCTTCAAGAAAGAGCATACATGGACAAGCATGAAAATTGGATGTCATGACTCCTTTTCCTTTAGTTTCCCGAGTCGAGTCGATCAGGACACAGGTGTCACCTTATCTTTGAGAGAAACCTCTAACGAGATTCCTCTCAAAGAGGGGCAGCTGTTGACACCTAAATTTTGATCAACTTTTATTTTTATTTTTTTTTATTTTTTTATTATTTTATTTTGAAAATTCATAGAAAATCCATAAAAAGTTGAAAAAATTGAAAAATCAATTTTGGTGACCTTAGCCAAGCTAAATGAACCATTTTGACCAAAAAAATAATTTTCATAATTTTCATTTTTTTATATATATTTCGAAAAATACAAAAAAAAAGAAAAAAAGAAAAAGAAAATCAAGAAAATCAAGAAAAATAATATTTGAGGTCACAAAGATATATAAAAATAGTCGGTATTTTTATTTTTATTTTATCTATTTTCTAACCTCATAAATAGTAAAATTCAGGTTTGATTTTAGGTGTTTTCTGATCACCATAAAATTGAATCTGGCAAAAATATTAGTAATGATTAAAAGGAAAAGGAGTGAAAACATCATCATTCAAAAGGAAAAGGAAACTAATCATTTTGTCTTTTCTTTTGATTATTTTATTATTATTCTTACTTTTTAATATTTTATTTTATTATTTTATTATTATTTTATTTTTTATTATTATTCACTCACCTTTTCCCTCATCCGCTTCTCCCCCCGCGACTTCATCTTCTTCTCCTCCTTCCTCCTCTTCCCCTTTCTCCTTCTTCTTCTTCTTCTTCTTCTTCTTTTTCTTGGTGAATCTCCCCATCTCGTCGTACATCACTCCCCGCCACCACACGTCCGGCCACCTTCGTCGAGCCAGCTACCACCGTGATCCTGGGCCATGGCCGAGCCCATAGCCGAGTCAGCGAGCCAATGCCGTGGGCCGGTGGCCGTGCGCCTCGGCCATGGCCGTGGGCCGGTGGCCGTGCGCCTCGGCCATGGCCGTGGGCCGGTGGCCGTGCTACTCGGCCATGGCCGTGGGCCGGTGGCCGTGCGCCTCGGCCATGGCCGAGCCCATGGCCGAGGCCGTGGGCCGAGGACGTCGGCCGAGTGGCCGTGCGTCTCGGCCATGGCCGAGCCCGTGGGCCGAGGCCGTGGGCCGAGGCCGTAGGCCGTGGGCCAAGGCCGAGCCCATGGCCGAGCCCGTGGGCCAAAGCCGTGGGCCGAGGCCGTGATCTTGGGCCGAGGTCGTGAGCCCATAGCCGGTCCATGGCTGAGTGAATTGGCCCGTTTCCGAGCCTGGATTTATTTATTTTTTAAATTATTATTATTTATTACCGGTCTTAAAACTTGTAAAATTGATTGTTGACATTTTGATGTGGTGATCGACAGGTGATGTGCATGGAGATGGTCGCAGGCTGGGGCTGGGCGATTGAAGGCCGGTGTCCAATCCGGTATGTTTTACGTACCCGATCCGTGTATTAGGGTTATTTTTCTAAAATGTCGCCATTATAGATTTGGTTTGCATGTATTTATCCCAGTTCAGTAGTTAGCTTATTTATCTGGTTGAGTGTTGTCTATTGCCAATGATATGCTTTTTGTTAAAATATTTTCTGAAAATATAAAAAAATATTAATAAATCAGAAAATGCCAAAAAAATGGAAAAAT
Organism: Rhodomyrtus psidioides; assembly: GCA_021437785.1. Classification (NCBI taxonomy): domain Eukaryota; kingdom Viridiplantae; phylum Streptophyta; class Magnoliopsida; order Myrtales; family Myrtaceae; genus Rhodomyrtus; species Rhodomyrtus psidioides. The sequence goes on along the minus strand of JAILYB010000007.1, from coordinate 9,191,848 downwards.
TAAAGAAAAACAAAAAAATTGAGAAGAATTGCAGAAAATTACTAAAAAAATTCTAGAAAATTCCCAAGGCTGAAAATGATCAAAAGAAATTGATTGGTTGTCGTTTTTTTAGGATTTTCTCCCATTTAATCCAAAACGACGATTTTACCCCTCAAAGGGTAAATCGTCTTTGATATTCCGATGAATTGTGGAAATTGCTTAGAATTTGGCGATGAGCCAGATAGGTGGCTAAACCTTATGTCTAGGATTTCCACATTTCATTCTCATTTTTAGAAAATGACGATTTTACCCTTCGAATGGTAAATCGGTTTCTAAAATTCCAAAAAATCATGAAAATTCCAAAAAATCATGAAAATTGCAAAAAAAATAGGAAATGGGTCAATTGAGTGACCAAACCTATTTTTGACATCGTTTTACTCCGAATTCATTCCGAAATGATGATTTTGCCTTTTTTGGGCAAATCGTCCCTTTTGTCTCAAAATTACGACTTTACTCCTTATGGGTAAAATCATGTCTAAATCATTCCTAAGCTTGATTGATACTTATTTAGGTTAATAGAGCCTTCTTATGAGTGTCATGTTGATTTGATGTGTTTACTTTGCATACTTGGATTCATTGATTTGCGCCTTTTTTTATTGATTGTGATTGCCAGGATAGTCATTCCTATTTGCATGAATTCCTAGATTTAGGATTCATATTCCACTCATCTGCATGAAATCTTAGGTTAGAAAATTCAGTCAATTTAGGTACCGAAAGGGCGTCAACTCTGACAGTTGGCGTAACTAAGTCCCCGAACCCATTTCTCTGGTTATCGCAGAATTGAATAGAAACTCCCGACTATTCAATAGGGTGGTCCAATCATACCCTCCAAAAAATGATTGGTGGCGACTCCATGGCATGCACACTTAACACATGTCACTAAACCACACTGAAGGTCGACTACGTATACCTCCGTTGCGATTTGGGTAACGGGCCTTGGGAGAGGCCCGCGTCTGACCAGACTGGACGGCCCATTAGCCCTCGAGAGCCCACGGCGAACCTCGAGAGGGTCGCGACAGTGCCCCAGTTATAGGAATGGCCTTAGTGCTGATGATATATGAATGGGCCGTAGTGCCCCAGCGATCAATTGGCTTGGTGCCCCGGAGATCGCATTGGCTTGGTGCCCCAGTTATTACATGGCTATAATGCCTTGATGCAACTATATTGGCTTGGTGCCCCGGTTGTTATGGCCAGAGTGTCCCTGTGATCTTAATTTGCTAGTGTCACGCCCCGACCCCGACGGGCACGCCAATATCTCACACAGCCGTCAATACAAATAAGATAACCCAGGATCCGATGACTCTACTTTCAGAGCGTGATATGAGAAGCACATGCGGAAACGAAAACAAACCCAGACATAAAAGAAAAAGGCATAAGGCGACATAGGATTTAAAAACAACACACATCGTCTTACAGTTAAAAAGGTCTAGTAAATCAAAAGACAGAAGGGTTCATAGGAAGGCACTATGGGACTACAAAAGAAACTCCCAAAAAGAAATTCATAAACTAGAAAGACTCATCTTCAGATTCCTCATCTTCCACTTCTTCTTCTTCTGGGCACCTTCAGGGTTATGGGTCTGAAAATGTTGGTCCCACGACGGGGTGAGATAAAAATCTCAGTAAGTTAACCCTAACTCTAAGCTAGACTATTGGTACCTCCAGGCTCGTTTGAAAATATGCAAGTTTTGGAAAATAATTTTCATACATGACATTCAAGCAATTGGCATAACAAAGAAACTCAGGCATATTAGGCAATCAAGTTCATGTCTTTCATACTTTCGTTTTCCAATCTGAATTTCTCAAGCCATACAGGCATAATAAACATTCCATGCACTCTAGGCATCCCAGGCATTCCAGCCAATTCAAGCATACACTCGGAAACATATCAAGAACCATGTTTCAGTCTTTTATCTTCTTTACGCCCATCAAGGGCCCCCTTGCGAGATGATTCGGTCAATCATATGACTCTCGACGTCTTATCGAGATGATTCAGTCATCATGACTCTCGCTGCGAGATGATTCGGTCTCTATAGTGACTCTCGACACTCCGCGCCATCGAGAAGATTCGGTCGACTATAGGACTCTCGCGTCCGGACCTAGAGATGATTCGGTCGCTACCTAACTCTCGATTCTTATAGCCTTCGAGATGATTCGGTCAAGGTAGGACTCTCTAGCTGCACGACTTCGTCAAGTCAATGGGAGTAACTCCCTCCCCAGCTCAATGCATTGGCCATAAAACATAGTTGTGAACCTTCTTATTAATCTCATTTTCACATTCTCAAACAGATTCATTCCATCGCCAGTCATGGCACACCATTCAAGCACACTAGGTTCATCAACTCAAACATGTCATTCGGCCACTGGCAGTACATGTCATCTCACCTCAAGCAATTGAATCATCGAAAGCACCAACAAGCATCAAGGCACTTGATTGAATCAAATAAGTCGATGCACATCAAAATTCACTCATGGCACCTCGTCATCAAGCATGCACCACTTTTATTTAACATTTTTAGGCATGCCAAAGAGTCATTCAATCAAGGCAAAGCATCCAAAAACTCAATTCATCAAAACTTCCCAATTCAAGACCCCACGATCAGGTTTAGTCTCTCAAAACCTGACATTTTACTACTGACTTTTTCAAAAACAAAATCTATAGTGTTAAACTTCAAGATCTTATGGACATGTGGGCGAAAACGGGGCTCAAATGGGATATCGGATGACTTAGAACGACTCGTTATAAAAACGGTGTGCGCTGAAAATGAGATTGCATAGCTTTCGGGTCCCTCACATTTTTCACACCAAAAACCGCCCTTTAAACCCTTTCAATTCCACCAAAATTCCATCATTTAGTGACTCAACATCCTAACAAAAGGTTAGAAGTCTTCTTACCTAGCTAATTAAGCCAACAAACTCCTCCATGCACAGCAACAACCTTCTGATCCTAATCTATCCAGAGCAGGGCAGATTCTGTTCCAACAAGTTTCCATATAAACCGACCATCAAAACTCCAATCTAACTCATCTATACTTTGGTAACATGTAATATCATGTCTTAGGGTGTCTTACCAACAAGTTTCGGGGCAAGACGGCACCTCGGCGGACCTCAAAAGTTCACTGATCCTCTGCCGGTCGGAGGAGGCAAAATCTGTTCGGTAAAGACCACCGCAAATTAGCCATAAAACTCATTCTAAAATGATATATTTGCAGCTATAAACCATATGAACATAGTACTAGATGTTATGAAGCTCTCCTAAAAAATTTGAGGTCATTTGGAATTTTTAAGATCTAGAACCAACACTTCTCCTCAGCTAGCTCAAAATCCGTCCGCTTTTCTTCCAAATATTCCCATAAATCAACCAAACTTCCCAAAATCATGAAACCAACGGTAAAATATCAAGGATATCCTGAACTAACCTGTGGTAGTCGGTGGTGGCGAGGTGACGAAGGGAGAGGCCGGTCGTACGGACCGAACTGAGAGGACAGAAACTGTCTTTCTGGGGCAGTTTTACTATAGGGGAAAATGGAGAGGATTTTGAAGGAAATGAAGGAGGGGAAGGGAGTGCATGACTTTTACAGCTGCTAGGGGATATTTCCATCAAATAATTGGGGCCAATTTGTCAAGATCACAATTAATGGCCATTAATGCTTGGTTTAACCATAGGAAGACACTTGGCAACCTCCTATTGGTTGCTTCATTAACTTTGACTTCCATTGACTTTCCTTGCCTTCTTCTCCAAGCATTTTCAGCAGCCTCTAGGGATGGGTAAAATGACCATTTTGACCTTCTTGAGTTCTTTAGGCGTGGGCAAATGGTCTAGGGGCAAAACGGTCATTTCGTACTTTCAGTCCAAACTTCACTTTTCCAATTCGAAACTACCATTTGGCGAGACATTGTCAAACTCCAACTCAGAATTGCAATTCTTTATTTCCAATTGCCAATTTTGAGCTTCCATTTCATGATCATTCGTCCGTGATCGTAATTCCAGTTTGTCTCGAACTAACGGGCGGCTTTTGCTAACATTACCCATATCGACTCTATGATTCTCATCACACTGAGGATAACTCAAGTTATGGCAGCTCTGGTTATCATGTAATTGCGAGGGTTCATCGCTAGTTTCGACGGCTTCGATCGTTATAGTTCTATTTAGGAAAATTTGCAAATTATACATTGGTTAAGCGGCTTCACCCTCGATCCAATCGTATAACGCTAGCATTGTATTCCTTAATCATTATCTGATCGGCCTCATTGGCACTAAATGTTCCCTCGACAATCCTTATGGTCAAAGCGTCACTTCCTTTTTCGAGTTTCATAGGTCCACGTACCTTGTTATGCGTTAGCCTTTCCCTTTTGGTCAGTTTAATCAAAATTGATCAGATCTCAGCGAGACAAAAATGAAATACATCGTAAGGTACATTCACATTCAATAGCCTCAAAATGGCAGGAATTTCATAATGTCACAATTCTTCCCCCTTACAAAATTTCGTCCTCGAAATTTGTAATAACTCAGATCTATTCAAATAAATGGGGGTACTGGCTCCTCATCGCTTCTTCGCTTTCCCAGGTAGCGCCTTCCGTTCCATGGTGTTCCCAGATCACCTTGGCGAGTGGAATCGTCTTGTTCCGCAGGACTTGCTCCTTTTGATCTTCAACTCGTATTGGCTTTTCCACATACGATATCTTATCGTCCACTTCGATGACTTCATGATCCAGTACATGAGTCGGGTCCAGTTCATATTTCCTAGGCATCGACACATGAAACACATTATGAACTTGCGATAAGCTTGGAGGCAAGGCAAGACGATAAGCTAAAGTTCCAATCCATTCCAATATCTCAAATGGACCTACGTACCTTGGACTTAGCTTCCCTTTCGTTCCAAATCGGGATAATCCTCGCATAGGTGACACCTTGAGAAAGACGTGATCACCTACTTGGAACTCCAAAGGCCTTCGTCGCTTATCCGCATAGCTTTTCTTGCGACTCTGGGCCGTCTTAAGCCTTTCTCGAATGATCTTAACAGCCTCAACTGATTGCTCCACCAATTCTGGGCCTGTCATACTCTTCTCACAAACTTCATCTCAGCATATCGGAGTCCTATACGCTCTACCATACAACGCTTCAAATGGTACCATTTCGATACTTTGCCGATAGCTGTTATTATATGCAAATTCCACCAAGTGCAGTTTCTCCTCCCATCCACCTTTAAAATCAATAACACATGCTCGCCGCCTATCCTCTAACGTCTGAATCGTCTTCTCAGACTGTCCATTGGTATGTGGATGGTACGCCGTACTAAACTGCAATTTCGTTCCCATGGCATCCTGTAGACTCTTCCAGAAATTCATAGTAAACTTAGGATCTCTGTCTGACGTTATTTACACAGGCACTCCATGAAGTCGCACTACGTGTCGCATATACAAATCAGCATATCTCTCCATCGCGAAATCCTTTCGCATAGGCAGGAAATGAGCGGACTTCGTCAATCTATCCACTATCACCCAAATCGAATCGTGACCTTTTTGACTCCTTGGTAAGCCCATGACAAAATCCATGGTGATATGTTCCCACTTCCATTTGGGAATTTCCAAAGGTTGCAGCATACCACCAGGTTTACAATGCTGCGCCTTCACATGCTGACACGTCAGACACTTAGCCACGTCCACTTTCATCCCATTCCACCAATAACGCTGACGTAAGTTCTGGTACATCTTTGTGCTACCCGGATGAATACTATAGTTGCTCCTGTGAGCTTCAAACAAAATCTTTTCCTTAAGTTCCTCGTCATTGGGTACACACAGTCGTCCTCAGAACTTCAATAATTCATCTTCAGATACTTGGAAGTCAGACTTCCTATTGTCCGCATTCATTTCCAGGATCTTCTGTATATCAGGGTCCGTGGATTGCAATGCCTTAATCCTCTCCTGTATTTCCGGTTCGACTCTTAAAGTTACCATCGAACTTGACAATCGACAAACTCCCAACTTAAACTCTGAATCTCTCAGTCTTTCCAGCATAGACCATCCCTTGACCAACAGTTGTACAATGCTTGACTTTCGACTAAGGGCATCTGCCACCCTATTAGCCTTTCCAGGGTGATATAGAATATCACAGTCATAATCTTTAAGCAATTCCATCCACCTATGTTGCCTCATATTTAATTCCTTCTAAGAAAACAAATGTTTTAGGCTCTGGTGATCCGTATAGATTTGGAACTTCTCACCACACATATAATGTCTCCAAATCTTTAATGCAAAAATAATTACGGTCAATTCCAAATCGTGCATCGGGTAGTTCATCTCATGAGGTCTTAATTGACGCGACGCATACACCACTACTTTCCCATGTTGCATTAGGACGCATCCTAGTCCCTTCAACGACGCATCACTAGAAATCTCATATCCTCCAGGACCAGATGGAATTGTCAGTATCGGTGCAGTCATCAACCTTCGCTTAAGTTCCTGAAAACTTCTTTCTTAGTCATCGAAGTCAACGGAGTAGCTATGGAAGAGAACTTTTCCACAAATCGCCTATAATAACCCGCCAATCCTAGGAAACTTCGAACTTCCGTAACCGTTGTGGGTCTAGGCCAATTCATAACTGCCTCGATCTTCGAAGGGTCCATAGAGATTCCTTCTCCAGATACTACATGACCAAGAAATGCAACCTTATTCAACCAGAACTCGCACTTACTAAATTTAGCATATAGCGAGTGTTCCCTTAAGTCTGTAAGACAATCCGCAAATGTCGTTCATGATCCTCATTGCACCTTGAGTAAATCAAAATATCATCAATGAAGACGATAACAAATTGATCCAGATACTCCTTGAATACTCGATGCATCAAATTCATAAATGCAGCTGGGGCGTTAGTCAACCCAAACGGCATGACGATAAACTCGTAATGTCCATACCTTGTCCTAAAAACCATTTTCGGTATATTCTCCTTCTTGATCCTCAATTGATGATAACCAGTCCTTAAGTCAATCTTAGAGAACACGGCCACCCCTTGCAACTGATCAAACAAGTCATCTATCCTTGGCAATGGATACTTGTTCTTAATAGTAACTTGATTCAGTTGCCTATAGTCAATGCACAAGCGCAATGACCCATCCTTTTTCTTCACAAATAACACAGGTGCACCCCAAGGCGACGCACTTAGATGATTGAATCCCTTGTCTAGTAATTCATGCATCTGTACCTTTAGTTCCTTTAATTCCGACAAAGACATCATATATGGTGCTTTCGAAATCGGCTCCGTCCCAGTGGCCAATTCAATCGAGAACTCCACTTCTCTTTCAGGTGGTAAACCAGACAACTCATGAGGAAATACATCAGAGAATTCACGTACCTCTGCTATTTCTTCTAGCTTAGGCTCCTCAATCGTTGTATCCACCACAATGGCTAAATAAGCCTCACATCCTTCATTCAATAGTTTAGTCACCTCTAGTGATGAAACAAAAGGAATCGAGGTTCCTCCTCGGCTCCCCACAAACTCGAAAGTAGGACGATCGACAGGATGAAAGCAAATTACCCTACTACCACAATCCATTACAGCCCCTTGATTACTCAGCCAGTCCATTCCAATAATGACATCAAAATCAAACATGGGCTATACAGCCAAATCTATTCGTCTTTCACTACCTCCGATAACTATCTTACAATTCTGGCATCCTAGTGAAATAAGCACTCTATCCATTAAGGGTGTTGTCACATGCAAGATAACATCCAGCGGTTCCAACTTCATTTCAGTCAAATCAGCAAACTGGACAGACACAAACGAGTGGAACGCTCTAAGGTCAAACAAGGCATAAGCAGCATGATCACAGAGAGAGATCTTACCCGTGACCACGCCAGGCGTCTCCTCCGCCTCCCTGCGAACTACAGCGTACACCCTTCCTTGAGCCGACGACCTATTTTGATTGGCCTGCGGGGCAGCTCCAGTTTGTGGTTCTTGTTGAGCTCGTGGCGGTTGATACTGAGGACCAGCATTTTGCTGTCCACATTCTCTTGCCCTGTGGCCCATCTTGCCACGCTTGAAACATCCTCCCATTTGCCTGTGACAGGGTCCACTTCCATGCCTTCGCCCATAGAGGCGACAATTCCAGTTATTTTGGTGAGCAGGCTTCGCGATATTCCTCTTAACTGGGGGAACAAACCTCTTGTTGTTCACCATCGGACCTTTGACCAAATTTCAATTGTCTCTAACTGGATTAGACCGCGGTCCTGAGGAAATTACTCTATTCCTCATATCTCTTTCAATCATCTAGCTCATGGTATAGATCTCATTGTAATCCCTCAGGTTCATTGAGATCATCTAGCTGCGAATATCGGGCCTCAATCCATCTCGGAACGTTCTCGCCCGATCCTACGGATTCTCCACCATCCTTGGTGCATACTTCGACAACCTTACAAATTCTGCCTCATACTGATCAACAGTTATTTGATTCTGACGAAGGTTCAAGAACTCATCCAACTTCTATTCTTAGGCATCTTCAGAGAAATATTTCACATTAAAAGTTTTGGCAAAGATCGCCCATGTCGGCTCAATCCCTTCAGGGAAAACCATTCCCTTGGTGGCCTTCCACCAATCATTCGCAGTTCCTTGGAGCTGGTAAGCCGCTAAGGTCAGCTTCTCAGCTTCAGTGCACCCTAAAATAGTAAATGCTTTCTCCAGCTCTTCAATCCATCTAGGAGCTAACTCAGGGTCTCTTCTGCCATCAAACCTCGATGGTTTTAGTTTCAAAAATTGCTCCATCAATTGACCCATAGCACGATTCTCAGGGCCTTGCACATTGCCACCTCCAATTCCTTGGCCATTATTTTCATTCGCTAGGTTCACAGCTGCCATTGCAGCTTCAGCAGCTTGAGCTATTATCTATGCTTTATGATCGGCCTGTCGAAGGGCCGGAGCAGCCCTATCTTGGGCTTCCTTTCCCATTATCTCTCCAATTTGCTCTAGCGCCCTCAAGACTCCATCAACTCTTGGATCCTCGGCCGCTGGTACTCTCGAGCTAGACGCTCCTCTAATGTTCCTACCTCGGTTCCTCATCTCGCTAGTTTCCACAACACCTGGACCACTACAATTCCATTGAGGAATTAGAGACCTAAGTCACTCACTTAAGTCGAACAACTCCAGGCTACTTATCACCTCAACAATCACAACTAGCCATTCATCATAACTCAAACAATCAGAGGCATCACAACATGGAGATTTCACTCATACCTTAGGTCCAGACGCATCTACGTATTAGCAAAATCGCAACCAGCTTTCTAGCATATCAACATATCACAACCAGTCAAAACTGAACACAATGCCAATCACAAGCACCAATTCATATGTCATGCATTTCGTGCCTAACTCTAGTGGATTCCCCTAGAGTCTCACTACCCAACCATCCTATAGTCACCACTCCTTATCACTCCAGGCATCGAAAAGATTTGATCGAGCTAACCTCGCTCTGATACCACTTAAACGAGGATGTCACGCCCCGACCCCGGCAGGCACGCCAACATCCCACACAATCGTCAATACAAATAAGATAACCCAGGATCCGACGACTCTACTTTCAGAGCGTGATATGAGAAGCACATGCGGAAATGAAAACAAACCCCAAACATAAAAGAAAAAGACATAAGGCGACATATGATTTAAAAACAACACACGTCATCTTATAGTTAAAAAGGTCTAGTACATCAAAAGACAGAAGGGTTCATAGGAAGGCACTATGGGACTACAAAAGAAACTCCCAAAAAGAAATTCATAAGCTAGACACACTCATCTTCAGATTCCTCATCTTCCTCTTCTTCTTCTTCTAGGCACCTTCAGGGCATTAGGTCTGAAAATGTTGGTCCACGACGGGGTGAGATAATAATCTTAGTAAGTTAACCATAACTCTAAGCTAGACTATTGGTACCTCTAAGCTTGTTCGAAAATATGAAAGTTTTGGAAAACACCTTTCATACATGACATTCAAGCAATTGGCATAACAAAGCAACTCAGGCATATCAGGCAATCAAGTTCATGTCTTTCATACTTTCGTTTTCCAATCTGAGTTTCTCAAGCCATACAGGCATAATAAACATTTTATGCACTCTAAGCATCCTAGGCATTCCATCCAATTCAAGCATACAGACTCGGAAACATATCAAGAACCATGTTTCAGTCTTTTATCTTCTTTACGACCATCAAGGGCCCCCTTACGAGATGATTCAGTTAATCATATGACTCTCGACGTCTTATCGAGATGATTCGGTCTCTATAGCGACTCTCGACACTCCGCGCCATCGAGAAAATTCGGTTGACTATAGGACTCTCGCGTCCAGACCTAGAGATGATTCGGTCGCTACGTCACTCTAAATTCGTACAGCCTTCGAGATGATTCGGTCAAGGCAGGACTCTCTAGCCGCACGACCTCGTCAGGTCAATGGGAGTAACTCCCTCCCCAGCTCAATGCATTGGCCATAAAACATAGTTGTGAACCTTCTTACTAATCTCATTTTCACATTCTCAAACAGATTCATTCCATCGCCAGTCATGGCACACCATTCAAGCACACTAGGCTCATCAACTCAAACATGCCATTCGGCCACTAGCAGTACATGTCATCTCACCTCAAGCACTTGAATCATAAAAAGCACCAACAAGCATGAAGGCACTTGATTGAATCAAATAAGTCGATGCACATCAAAATTCACTCTAGGCACCTCTTCATCAAGCATGCACTGCTTTAATTCAACATTTTTAGGAATACCATAGAGTCATTCAATCAAGGCAAAGCATCCAAAAACTCAATTCAACAAAACTTCCCAATTCAAGACCCCACGATCAGGTTCAGTCTCTCAAAACTTGATATTTTACTACTGACTTTTTCAGAAAACAAAATCCATGGTGTTAAACTTCAAGATCTTACGGACATGTGGGCCAAAACATGGCTCAATTTGGATATCGGATGACTTATAACGACTCGTTTTAAAAACGGTGCGCGCTGAAAACGGGATTGCATAGCTTTCGGGTCCCTCACATTTTTCACACCAAAAATCGCCCTTTAAACCCTTTCAATTCCACCAAAATTCCACCCTTTAGTGACTCAACATCCTAACAAAAGGTTAGAAGCTTTCTTACCTAGCTAATTAAGCCAACAAACTCCTCCAAGCATAGCAACAACCTTCGGATCCCAATCTGTCCAGAGCAGGGCAGATTCTGTTCCAACAAGTTTCCATATAAACCGATCATCAAAACTCCAATCTAACTCATCCATCCTTTGTTAACATGTAATATCATGTCTTAGGGTGTCTTACCAATAAGTTTCGGGGCAAGGCGACACCTCGGCGGACCTCAAAAGCTCACGGATCCTTTACCGGTCGGAGGAGGCAAAATCTGTTCGGTAAAGACCACCTCAAATCAGCCATAAAACTCATTCTAAAACCATATATTTGCAGCCAAAAACCATCTGAACATAGTTCTAGATGTTATTAAGCTCTCCTAAAAAATTTGAGGTCATATGAAATTTTTAAGAGCTAGAACCAACACTTCTCCTCAGCTAGCCTAGAATCCGTTCGCTTTTCTTCCAAAAATTTCCATAAATCAACCAAACCTCCAAAAATCATGTAACCAACGGACAAATGTCAAGGACATCCTACAATAACCTGTGGTAGTCGGTGGTGGCGAGGTGACGACGGGAGAGGCCGGTCGTACGGACCGAACCGAGAGGGCAGAAACTGTCTTTCTGGGGCAGTTTTGCAAGAGGGGAAAATGGAGAGGATTTTGAACGAAATGGAGGAGGGGAAGGGAGTACACAACTTTTACAGCGGCTAGGGGATATTTCCATCAAATAATTGGGGCTAATTTGTGTTACATTCTGAATTCCTGCCATTTTGAGACTACGAAATGAGAAGTATCTATCGATGTATTTCAGATTTATCTCGCTCGGACCTGATCAATTCGAGTTAACTGACCAGAAAGGGAAAGGCTATCGCATGACAAGTACGTGGACCTGGGAAACTCGAAAAAGGAAATGACGCTTTGACCATAAGGATTGTCGAGGGAACTTTTAGAACCATTAAAGGCCGATCAAATAACGATTGAGGAATCCATTGCTAGCGTTATACGATTGGAGCACGGGTGATGCCGTTTGACCAATGTATAATTTGCGAAGTTTTCCTAAATCGAACAATGACGATCGAGACCGTCGGGACTAGTAATGAACCCTCGCAATTACATGACAACCAAAGCCGTCGTAGCTTGAGTCATCCTAAGTGTGACGACAGTCACAGAGTCGATATGCGTAACGTCTGCAAAAGCCGCCCGTTAGTTCGAGATAAACTAAAGATACAAATGACAGAAGATCAATCATGCAACGGAAGCTTGAAATTGGCAAATGGAAATGAAGAATTCCAACATTAGAAAAGAATTTGGACGTCGCCTCATCAAGGGTAATTTAGATTGAGAAAGGTGAAATTTGGACTGAAAGTGGAAAATTACCCTTTTACCCTTCAAGAGACATTCTTTCCTTTAGAACAACCAAGGGCATTATAGTCATTCTCTCTCTCTCCCTAGTGGCCGAATTTTGAAGGGTAAGGAAGTCTTTTTGTCTTCAAGATTTTTATGAAGAGAAGTCAATGAGAGTCAATTCCTTGATTAGATGAAGACAAGTTGCACAATGAGATAGGTTGGCATTAATTGGTTGTCTAATCTCCCTCACCTACCATTCTCTCTCTCCTTGACTTAGGGACCAAGGAAAATTTAGAAGATCTCTCTCTTCATTTTTGCTCAGCCAATTCCCCTCTCTCTCCCAATCTCACGCTCTCTCTCCCCTCTCCCTTCCATTTTCCCTCTTTCTCGCCCGCCAGCTCGCGGCCAGCATAGATCCATCTCACTGTTTCGGCCATAACTCCGTCGTCCGACATCAGATCGAGGTGATTATTTCGCCAATAGAAATATTATTGTCTTGTCTTTGCATAGACATATTATAAGCTCATTTTGACCCAGTAGATATTTTCGTAGCTCAGTTTGAGTAGACGAATGTCAGATTCGGAGCGAACCAGGCCATGAGCTCCTTTAGACCGGGTTAGAAGGTTTATCTTGCTTCCAAATTAAGGTGAGACCTCCTTAAGACATAGTATTAAGGTTGAGTAAGTTTGGTTTGAAGTTTGGTTGATGATAGATGGGCTTTAATGGTGGAACTTGGATGATTTTCTTAAGGACAGAATTTGTCCTCTTCGACGAGTCTGGGAACCGAGCGCCTTTGAAGGCCGTAGAAGTGTCGCCTTACGCCAAAATTTCTTGGTAAGCTATCCTAAGACATGATATTACATGTTAGTAAAGGATAGATGAGTTATATTGGAGTTTTGATGGTCGGTTTATATGGAAACTTGTTGGAACATAATCTGCCCGGCACTGAACAGTGTAGGATTCAAAGTTTGTAGCGGTTCTTGAAGGAGTTCGTTGCTTAATTAGCTAGGTATGAAGACTTCTAACCTTTTGTTAGGATGTTGAGCCACTAAAGGATGGAATTTTGGTTGAATTAAAAGGGTTTAAAGGACTGATTTGGTGAGAAATACCCGTGAGACCCGAAACCGTCCAAATCTCGTTTTCTGCGCACACCCCGTTCTAATTCATCTGATGTCCAAATTGAGCACCGTTTTCGTCCACATGACCGTAAGATCTTGAAGTTTAATACCATGAAATTTTTTTTCCCAAAAAGTCAGTAGAAAAATTGCAGTTTTCTCGAGAGTGAACCTGGTCGTGGTGAGTATTTTTGTGGTTTGGGATCATTGATGACTTTTCTTGATTGAATGCCCCTTTAACATGCCTAGGGAGCGTCGATATGATGCTATGGTTGTTTGGTGATGATATGACGTGTGTGAATTTGGGCATGTGATGATTAATTGGGTTCAATTGAAGGCTTTGATGCTTGGTTTTGCACTCGATGTCCCATGAGGCCTAATGTAGTGATATGCATATGCTTGATGGCCGAATGATATGCTTGAAATGGTGAATTGGTTGTGATTGAACCGTGTGCCTTGAATGGCGATGAGATGACATGATGCCAGGAATTGCCTGTGATTGTGAAAAATGGCTTAATGAGAAAGAATCACTGTTTGTTTTTATGGACAATGCATTGAGCCGGGGAGGGAGTTACTCCCATTAACCTGACGAGGTCGTGCGGCTAGAGAGTCCTACCTTGACCGAATCATCTCGAAGGCTGTAAGAATCGAGAGTCAGGTAGTGACCGAATCATCTCTAGGTCCGAACGCGAGAGTCCTATAGTCGACCGAATCATCTCGATGGCGCGGAGTGTCGAGAGTCGCTATAGAGACCGAATCATCTCGCAGCGAGAGTCATGATGACCGAATCATCTCGATAAGACGTCGAGAGTCATATGATTGACCGAATCATCTCGCGGCCCAAGTGGGGCGGCCCTTGATGGGCGTAAAGAAGATAAAAGACTGAAACATGGTTCTTGATATGTTTTCGAGTCTGTATGCTTGAATTGGCTAGAATGCCTGGGATGCCTAGAGTGCATGGAATGTTTATTATGTCTGTATGGCTTGAGAAACTCAGATTGGAAAATGACAGTATGGAAGAAATGAACCTGGTGCCTGATATGCCTGAGTTGCTTTATTATACCAATTGCTTGAATGTCGTGTGTGAAAAACATTTTTTGCCAAAATTACATATTTTCAAACGAGCCTGGAGGTACCAATAGTGTAGCTTAGGGTTAGGGTCGACTTGTTGAGATTATTATCTCACCCCGTCGTGGGACCAACATTTTCAGACCCGAAGCACTAGTGGAGACCCTTGAAGGAAGATGATGACGTGAAGGTAGATGAGCAATTGACTTGATGAGAAGTTTGTCTTTTCTGTTGAAGTCTATGAGGACCTCTTAATGTTTCGAAATTAGAGTTATACATTGAATTCATGATTTACCTTGGGAGTAAAATGCTTTTGTATTGAAACGTCCTAAAGTCATCATTTGTACTAAAGGGAAGAAGTAGTTATCTCGTTTCCGCTTGTGCCCTTTCATTGTAAGGATTTGATAAGTCGAAGGCCGTGGATCCTGGGAGACTATAGAGTTATAACGGCCTGGTGGGATGTTCGCGTGCTCGCTGGGTTCGGGGCGTGACATCCCCGTTTAAATGGTATCAGAGCGAGGTTAGCTCGATCCAGTGTGATTGAGGTTTGGAGTGATAAGGAGTGGTGACTTGAGGACAATTAGATAGTGAGACCTTTAGGACTAAGCATTGATCATTGAATCTTGAGGATTATAGTCTTGAACTTGTGTGGTATTCTAATGGTCATAGTGTCGATTTTAATCGATGATCTTGAGTAATGCGATGATTGAGGTTTAAGTGGAAGCAAGTTGATATTAAAGCGACATAGGCATGGATTTTGGAGGTAGTAATTATGCTTGAGGTTAGTAGAGAATTGCTTATGATTAAAGGGTCAATTGAAGTATATGAATGTGATTGTGGTTTGTCAATGACCCAACTTGAGGAAAATATGATTTATAAAGAGACGACCGGTATTAGTGGATTCAGGTTTGAATAGTGTGATATCTTGATGGTTCAGCTATTGATTGCTATTGACAGTCTTGAGTGATATGAGATGAGGTTTATACAGGGAAGCGATAAAGGAATATTTGGGTTAAAGACCAGTTGTGATCGAATGCATAAGGATTTGATTTGACTAGTGACTAAATTTGAGGTATATGATGGAATATAGGCAATTGATCTACGAGATGTGACAGTCATTGGTGGAATTAGAAACTTTCGATGCATTCTGATCTGAAGGTGATTGTGGTATGACTAGTAGTGAGGACAATTATGATGTGTACATGTTTGTGGCTTTGAAACGAACGCTGATGTGGGTGCATGCATGAGCTTATTGCTATCAGACTTAATAAACTGTCGCTTGGTATGGGACGAGTTGATGGGATACCTATAAACCGTAATGAAGCATGTTATGGGGCGTGTGGAACGCGGTTTCCTCCGTAGATATATGACTTGGGACAACCTGTAACAACCAGGTCTGATGAGGGCGGGGAGTGATCGCCGGGACAGAGAGGTCCGGACAAGGAGCGGCTCCTGGCAGGCTTCTAAGATAGCGAGGAGGCAGGAATGACCCAAGTCATAAATTGAAAGGGAAAGCCTAGGTATCGGGTTGAGTCTGATTGTGGTTAAGTGAGATGTATGGTACGAGATTGAGTCTCGAAAGGAATGATCGAGAGTGGCAAGGCATTTATGTTGGCGCCTATGATTGGCATGGTTAAAAGCTTCATGCTTGGCAGAGGATGCCATTTGAAAAAGAAAATTGATGTTTGTTATGGGCCTATTAGGCGTGTTTTATGATTGGCATCGTGTGATTATTTTGGCCAAGGTCTAATTGAGAGATTAGGCGGCGTGTAGGGAGTTTATACCCCCGTTAAACTGATGCCTGTTGAGAATGATAAAGTCTTTCGTGTTTGTGACAGAGTGGGCGATGCCTTATGTTTAGAGTTTGGGTGATTGACTTATAGAATTAACGCCTTGAGTATTTATTGGGTGTTGACCTAGTTGAGTTTTGACCTAGTTGAGGCTTGCCTAGTAATGGCTGTTAATTGGGAAGTTGCCTCGTGAAAGTTGGCTTGATATGTGGATGTTGCTTAAGGATGATTTGGAATCCTTAGATAATGAGCAACTGGTTGAGAGATGTTTGGAAACCACTGGATAACTACTGGAAAAAGAAAATGAGATGAGCAGCCTGAGACTGCTAGACTTGAGTAGATGGCTTAAGTCTTGGATTCTTGGAGAGAATCATAGTGGTTCAAGTGGCATGAAAATCTAATGAGATTAAAAGACCAAGATATGGTCGCTAGAGGAGCACTTGGCTCGTATTTGCGAGATATGAGAAGATCCAAGCATTGAGATGGTTCATGAGAATTGAGTAAAGATGAGCGAATTGAGTATGAGTACTAGATGAGAATATGGCTCGATTTTGTAAATCGTGCGAGACCGAAGTGTAATTACGGGTCGTGAGGACTTTATGCAGAAATGAGGAAATTTGATGGGTGGGCAAGCTCGAGGAAAAGCTGCCAATGTTACCCAAGTCGCTGAGACGACTAGTGCTGATGAGTTAAGTAAAGGGAAGTCACGAGAAAGGTGACTTTGAGCTACTTCATTCTAAAGTGAATGTGTGGGAAGAACCACGAGAGTTTTGAAAAGCTTGTTAAGCTATGTATAAGAATGAGATTGATTGAGGACGAATCGAGACCATTAGAAGTGGTATTGTGTGCTATCACCCCTAAAGAGTAGGGTGTCGTTCTGAAAGAGCGATTGGACCATGAGATGGTCGTTGAGGGAAAGGACGGTGAATGGACTTGGCAGTCCTGGTTGTTCGTAATGCGAATGAATGGTTAAGAAAGTGAAAAGAGCGCTTAGAGTGTGATTGCAGAGTGACTCGAGATAGTCGAATTGAGTATTCGATACGTGAATTGGTAGAAACAAAGGAAGAATGAATCTTGTCACTTGAAGTGACTGAGTCACTGGAAGAAGAGTGTCAGACATGGTGAATCCTGGAGTGGAAGTACTGCCGTTGGCACAGACTCCAAGATTGACACCCTAAGGAATGGGAAGGACAAGGTGGATTAGAAGTAAAAGAATGCCAATGAAGTGTATAATTTCCTTCATAGGGTAAGAGACCCTAGTGTGAAAGGAAGAGAAGATCCGAATTGTTTGGGTATTAAGATTGAGCGTTTGGATTGAGAAAGAAGACGCATAACTTGAATGATCCTTAGAAGTGAAGTCAAAGAAACGGTCATGTAGACAGCGTTGAATCCCAGGATAATGTAGACGTCCAGTTAAAGGGATGAAATTGAGACATGGCCGCATTAGCTAATTGTGAAACCAAGAGGTCAAGGCATTAATGCTTCCTAAGGAAAGGGTAACAAAAATGAACAAAATGTTGTTTGGCCCTAGTGAGGACCCTTGAGAATAGAGAGAGCTAAGGTATGAGCTCTCAAGTGAATGGTACCATGGATAGTTGAAATGATTCGACACTTGGTAGTAATAAAGTGGATAATAGTTAGATTGGGCGTCCCAAAGAATAATTGGATTGGTTGTTACCGCCTTGAGAAATGATGATTGGACTCATCTAAGGAGTCGTGAGAAATATGAACAACTTTGAGAGTATCCTATGGACTCTAAGGAGATGCTCGTTGTATGCTAAATGTGAAACGCACGAGCTGCGGACCTGATGAGGTAATATTCCTTAGTCGTGAAATTTCTGAGAAATGGAATCCCTGTGGAGCCTTTGAGGACGGGAATGAGTGATGAATCGACTAGGGTCGATGTGAGTTGCTGAAACTTGAAGTTCTTGGGATTGATGAATTGAAATAGACGGAATGTGGAAAGATTCCCCACCAAAATTGTTCCATTGATGAAATAGACTGAGGAAAAGAAGTAGCACAAATGAATAATGAACGTGAAAAGAGTTTCTAGGACTTAAATCAAGTTAACGACAATGTTGTGAATGGCGTTTCCGGCTGGAAATTGGAAAAACTTATGAAGGTTGTAGTGACACGACACAGATTGAAACGTGAGGCATGATGATGCAATCGGAAGTGGGCATTGTATATATATCATAATGATAAGGCTATATAAGTTGGAATGCTTAATGCATGATTGGAATTGGTTTGCGAATGTTCTTGTGAAAAAATTTGGGAAACATTGTTTGGGTGGAAGAAGATTTCAAGTTTTTACCTACTCCAAAAGATACCGAGTAGTAGTTTCTTGAGAGGAATTGATGAGAAGCAACACCGATGGTTGAAATTACTTACGGATACGGGAGCGTTGCTTGTGTAAGGAAAAACCTCGCAACTGTGTGAACTGCAAGAGTTAGAAGTGTTGATTGCTTTAAAGGTATTGAAGGGAAAGCATAACCATTACGAGTTGGTAGATTAAATTGGTTATTGAGGATCTCGAATGTAATCGAGGAAAAGATATTAAGGACTTAATCATGAGTTGTCTAGGAAGTCGAGAAGGCTAAGGTTCGATTTGGACAACCGAGGGTAAGTTAATGGAACTTGTGCATTCCCGAAGGTGCAACATGACGTTTGAATTGGATGATTATGCCAATTGATTGAGACACTCAAGGAGTTCGATTCTTGACGGTTGGGTAATGATCGTGATAGAAAACGATCTTAAATCTATTGCGGCATTCCGGAAAAAGCCTTCCGACAAGGAATTTGAAAAGCGAGATTTCAGAATGACGTACATATTATTCCCGAACCATTGGACTAATTGAAAAGAAGGTCCGTATGCTTGTACCACCGACAAATGTTGTGAATGTTAAAGGAGAAAAGAGAAGTAAACGTAGATTAAAGACTGAGGGAACCAAGTCCTGGAGGAAGATAAATTTTGTCAGAGAAGACAAGTGAGAATGTCAAGTAATGAGAGGAACTACTTTGGAGAGTGAGAATGCGATGAGGCGTCTATACCCCAAGAGATTGGATAATTGGAAAGTGGCAAATTTCGAGGACGAAATTTCTGTAAAGGGGAAGAATTGTCACATTATGAATTCATGCGATTTTGAGACTATGAAATGAGAAGTATCTATCGATGTATTTCAGTTTTATCTCGCTCGGACCTGATCAATTCGAGTTAACTGACCAGAAATGGAAAGGCTATCGCATGACAAGTACGTGGACCTGGGAAACTCGAAGAAGGAAATGACGCTTTGACCATAAGGATTGCCGAGGGAACATTTAGAACCATTAAAGGCCGATCAAATAACGATTGAGGAATCCATTGCTAGCGTTATACGATTGGAACACGGGTGATGCCGTTTGACCAATGTATAATTTGCGAAGTTTTTCTAAATCGAACAATGACGATCGAGACCGTCGGGACTAGTAATGAACCCTCGCAATTACATGACAACCAAAGCCGTCGTAGCTTGAGTCGTCCTAAGTGTGACGAGAGTCACAGAGTCGATACGCGTAACGTCTGCAAAAGCCGCCCGTTAGTTCGAGATAAACTGAAGATACAAATGACAAAAGATCAATCATGCAACGGAAGCTTGAAATTGGCAAATGGAAATGAAAAATTCCAACATTAGAAAAGAATTTGGACGTCGCCTCATCAAGGGTAATTTAGATTGAGAAAAGTGAAATTTGGACTGAAAGTGGAAAATTACCCTTTTACCCTTCAAGAGACATTCTTTCCTTTAGAACAAGCAAGGGCATTATAGTCATTCTCTCTCTCTCCCTAGTGGCCGAATTTTGAAGGGCAAGGAAGTCTTTTTGTCTTCAAGATTTTTATGAAGAGAAGTCAATGAGAGTCAATGCCTTGATTAGATGAAGACAAGTGGCACATTGAGATAGGTTGGCATTAATTGGTTGTCTAATCTCCCTCACCTACCATTCTCTCTCTCCTTGACTTAGGGACCAAGGAAAATTTAGAAGATCTCTCTCTTCATTTTTGCTCAGCCAATTCCCCTCTCTCTCCCAATCTCACGCTCTCTCTCCCCTCTCCCTTCCATTTTCCCTCTTTCTCGCCCGCCAGCTCGCGGCTAGCACAGATCCATCTCACTGTTTCGGCCATAACTCCGTCGTCCGAAATCAGATCGAGGTGATTCTTTCGCCAATAGAAAGCTTATTGTCTTGTCTTTCCATAGACATATTATATGCTCGTTTTGACCCAGTAGATATTTCCGTAGCTCAGTTTGAGTAGACGAAGATCAGATTCGGAGCGAACCAGGCCATGAGCTCCTTTAGACCGGGTTAGAAGGTTTATCTTGCTTCCAAATTAAGGTGAGACCTCCTTAAGACATAGTATTAAGGTTGAACAAGTTTGGTTTGAATTTTGGTTGATGATAGATGGGTTTTAATGGTGGAACTTGGACGATTTTCTTAAGGACAGAATCTGTCCTCTTCGACGAGTCTGGGAACCGAGCGCCTTTGAAGGCCGTAGAAGTGTCGCCTTGCCCCAAATTTTGTTGGTAAGCTATCCTAAGACATGATATTACATGTTAACAAAGGATAGATGAGTTATATTGGAGTTTTGATGGTCGGTTTATATGGAAACTTGTTGGAACAGAATCTGCCCGGCACTGAACAGTGTAGGATTCAAAGTTTGTAGCGGTTCTTGAAGGAGTTCGTTGCTTAATTAGCTAGGTAAGAAAACTTCTAACCTTTTGTTAGGATGTTGAGTCACTAAAGGGTGGAATTTTGGTTGAATTAAAAGGGTTTAAAGGATGATTTGGCGAGAAATACCCGTGAGACCCGAAACCGTCCAAATCCCGTTTTCTGCGCACACCGATTTTAAAAACGGCCCGTTCTAATTCATCCGATGTCCAAATTGAGCACCGTTTTCGCCCACACGACCGTAAGATCTTGAAGTTTAATACCATGAAATTTTTTGCCCAAAAATTCAGTAGAAAAATTGCAGTTTTCTCGAGAGTGAACCTGGTCGTGGTGAGTATTTTTGTGGTTTGGGGTCACTAATGACTTTTCTTGATTGAACGCCCCTTTAACAGGCCTAGGGAGCGTCGATATGATGCTGTGGTTGTTTGGTGATGATATGACGTGTGTGAATTTGGGCATGTGATGATTAATTGGGTTCAATTGTAGGCTTTCATGCTTGGTTTTGCACTTGATGTCGCATGAGGCCTAATGTAGTGATATGCATATGCTTGATGGCCGAATGATATGCTTGAAATGGTGAATTGGTTGTGATTGAACCGTGTGCCTTGAATGGCGATGAGATGACATGATGCCAGGAATTGCATGTGATTGTGAAAAATGGCATAATGAGAAAGAATCACTGTTTGTTTTTATGGCCAATGCATTGCGCCGGGGAGGGAGTTACTCCCATTGACCTGACGAGGTCGTGCGGCTAGAGAGTCATACGTTGACCGAATCATCTCGAAGGCTGTACGAATCGAGAGTCAGGCAGTGACCGAATCATCTCTAGGTCCGGACGCGAGAGTCCTATAGTCGACCGAATCATCTCGATGGCGCGGAGTGTCGAGAGTCGCTCTAGAGACCGAATCATCTCGCAGCGAGAGTTATGATGACAGAATCATCTCGATAAGACGTCGAAAGTCATATGATTGACCGAATCATCTCGCGGCCCAAGTCTGTATGCTTGAATTGGCTAGAATGCCTGGGATGCCTAGAGTGCATGGAATGTTTATTATGTCTGTATGGCTTGAGAAACTCAGATTGGAAAATGACAGTATGGAAGAAATGAACCTGGTGCCTGATATGCCTGAGTTGCTTTATTATACCAATTGCTTGAATGTCGTGTGTGAAAAACATTTTTTGCCAAAATTACATATTTTCAAACGAGCCTGGAGGTACCAATAGTGTAGCTTAGGGTTAGGGTCGACTTGTTGAGATTATTATCTCTCCCCGTCGTGGGACCAACATTTTCAGACACAAAGCACTGGTGGAGACCCTTGAAGGAAGATGATGACGTGAAGGTAGATGAGCAATTGACTTAAAGAGAAGTTTGTCTTTTCTGTTGAAGTCTATGAGGACCTCTTAATGTTTCGAAATTAAAGTTATACATTGAATTCATGATTTACCTTGGGAGTAAAATGCTTTTGTATTGGAACGTCCTAAAGTCATCATTTGTACTAAAGGGAAGAAGTAGTTATCTCGTTTCCGCTTGTGCCCTTTCATTGTAAGGATTTGATAAGTCGAAGGCCGTGGATCTTGGGAGACTATAGAGTTATAACGGCCTGGTGGGATGTTCGCGTGCTCGCCGGGTTCGGGGCGTGACAATTTGTCAAGATCAAAATTAATGGCAATTAATGCTTGGTTTAACCATAGAATGACACTTGGCAACCTCCCATTGGTTGCTTCACTGACTTTGACTTCCATTGACTTTCCTTGCCTTCTTCTCCAAGCATTTTTAGCAACATCTAGGGATGGGTAAAATGACTATTTTGACCTTCTTGAGTTCTTTAGGCGTGGGCAAATGGTCTAGGGGCAAAACGGTCTTTTCGCACTTTCAGTCCAAACTTCACTTTTCCAATTCGAAACTACCATTTGGCGAGACATTGTCAAATTCCTACTCAGAATTGGAATTCTCTATTTCCAATTGCCAATTTTGAGCTTCCATTTCATGATCATTCGTCCGTCGATCGTAATTTCAGTTTGTCTCGAATTAACGAGCGGCTTTTGCTAACATTACGCATATAGATTCTGTGATTCTCATGACACTGGGGATAACTCAAGTTATGGCAGCTCTGGTTATCATGTAATTGCAAGGGTTCATCGCTAATTCTGACGGCTTCGATCGTCATAGTTCGATTTAGGAAAATTTGCAAATTATACATTAGTTAAGCGGCTTCACCCGCGATCCAATCGTATAACGCTAGCATTGTATTCCTTAATCATTATCTGATTGGCCTCATTGGCTCTAAATATTCCCTCGACAATCCTTATGGTCAAAACGTCACTTCCTTTTTCAAGTGTCCTAGGTCCACGTACCTTGTTATGCGTTAGCCTTTCTCTTTTGGTCAGTTTAATCAAGATTGATCAGATCTGAGCGAAACAAAACTGAAATACATCGTAAGGTACATTCACATTCAACAGCCTCAAAATGACAGGAAATTCAGAATGTCACAACTAGAGTGCCCCTAAGAAATACATCGCGGCCCGGGAGCCCTTGGCGATGAGTGCATTATGTGTCATCGAGATAACTTCTGAAGTTGTGTGTTTAATTATATGCTAAGGTGTAGAGCTTGATTCCATGAAGTTGTGATATTTGAATGCCATGTACAATTCTTTGTTAAGATTCTGCATTCACTTCATGGTGTAGTCTGGTGGGACTGGTGGTCAAGTCTAGGTTTAGGGTTCGTTTACCGAGATTTATATCTCACCTCGTTGGGGATTAACATTTTTCATGTTCCAGGCGATGAATCATCAGTTGGCCAAGGATTGGCATTCGATGGAGTAAATAGTTAATGATTATAATTATTTTTGTGGATTAGAAATTGAACCCTTGGTTCTTGACTACTGTAACCCAGATGTACCTTTATTCATATAAGAAGTATACCATGTTCCTATCCCAAGTCATCTTGTTGTATTGATGAGGGGAGTTGTTTCTCGCTTCCATAGTTTTAATGATTTGTGAAGCTTGATGGCCGATAATTCATGGGCAGCTGTAATTGAAATGGCAAGGCCCTAGTGGGATGTTCGCAGACCAATCAGGTTCGGGGTGTGACATAAACCCTCACATGAACCCTAGGACACTATTGGATAGTTGTCTGGTGTAGCGCGATTGTGCGATAAAAGCATGGTGATTGATAGTGTGTTATTGAGTTTGACCGTGGGCCTTGTTATTGTTACTAAGTTTGGCCGTGGGCCCTGCTATTGTTATTGAGTTTGGCCATGGGCCCTGTTATTGCGATTGAAATTGGCCGTGGACCCTGTTATTGCTATTGAATTGGTTGTTATGCCTTGTGAACTGCATCGTGGCCATGGGTCTTGGCGATGATTTGGCTAGATGCCCTTGTGAACTACATCGCGACCGTGGGCCTTGGCGATGTTTTGGCTTGATGCCTTTGTGAACTACATCACGGCCATAGGCACTAGCAATGATTTGGCCTAGAGCCCTGACGATATCGATTGGCTTGTGGCCCCAGTGATATCAATTGATTATGAGTTCCAGTGATATCAGTTGGCAAGAGTGCTAGAGAAATGCATCGCGGCTGAGAGCCCGAGCGATGAGTGGTTGTGAAACTTATAATGAGTATGAGTATTAGTTTATGTGCTAAGTGTTATGAGCTTGAACCCATGAGGTTAAGTACTGACTGTGACATTTGGTTATACCTATCTTGCTGAGATAGTTGATTGGTGGATGCCTTGTGCCATTTTCTTGGATAATGTTCTGCATCTAGTGTTAGTTTCATGGTTTGGGGGGACTGGTGTTCAGGTTTAGGTTTAGGTTACTTGCTGAGATTTATATCTCACCCCAGTGGGGGCTTAATTTTTTTCAGGTCCCAAGTGATGGAAGCCTGAATTTGTAAAGGAGTGGCATTGGATGAAGTAGATGATCAAATGTATTTAAGACATTGGGTGACCTTAGAGATTGTATACTGTTTGGTGGATGTAGAAATTAAATCTTTGGTTTTGACCATTCATTAAACTTGAGGTGTATTATATAGATACGAGAAGTGTACTATTTTCTATCCTAAGTCGTCTTGATTTTATTTGTGTACGGAGTAGTTTCTTGCTTTCGTATGTACACGATTACGGAGATGAGGGCCGAAGGATCCTAGATGGCACAGCTTGATTATGGCCAGTAGGATGTTCGCGAGCTCGCAGGGTTCGGGGCGTGACATCCCCGTTTAAGTGGTATGAGAGCAAGGTCAGCTCGATCCATTGTGATTGAGGTTTGGAGTGATAAGGAGTGATGACTTGGGGACAATTAGCTTGTGAGACCTTTAGGATTAAGCACGGATTGCTGAATCTTGGGGACTATAGGCTTGAACTTGTGAGGTACACTAATGGTTCTAGTGTCGATTTAATGGATGATCTTTAGTGATTTCATGACTAAGGCTCACAAGGAAGTGAGTATAGACTAACGAGTCATAAACCGAGATTTGAGGTTGCTAGAGAATAGCTTATGAATGAAAGGTCAATTGGAGGATATTATTGTGATCGTGGCTTGTCGATGACCCAACTTGGAGAGTATGAGTTATAAAGAGACGACTGTATTAGTGTATTCAGGCTTGAATTTCATTGTATCTTGATGGTTTAGTTATCGATTGCTATTCACAGTCTTGGATGATATGAGATGAGATGCATACAAGGGAGCGGATAAGGAATATTTGGATTAAAGGCCAGTTGTGATCGAATGCATATGGATTTGACTTGAATAACAACTAGACTTGAGGTATATGGTTGAATATAGGCAATTGATCTGTGAGATGAGACAGTCATTGGCGAAACTAGAGGTTTTCTATAATTGAGACTTGATGTGGAAACAATTGTGGTATGACAAGTGGTGAGAACGAACGTGCGGTGCACGTGTTTGTGGCTTTGAAACGAAAGCTGATAAGGGTGCATGCATGAACTTATCATTGTTGGACTTAACAAACTGTCGCTTGGTATGGGACAAGTTGATGGGATACCTATAAACCGTAGTGAAGCATGGTATGGGACGTGTGGAACGGGGCTTCCTCTGTAGATGTATAACTTTGGACAACCTGTAACAATCAGGTCTGATGAGGGCGGGGAGTGATCGCCGGGACAGAGAGGTCCGATAAGGAGCGGCTCCTGGCAGGCTTCTAAGATAGCGCGGAGGCAGGATGACCCAAGTTATAAATTGAAAGGGAAAGCCTAGGTATCAGGTTGAGTTCAACTGTGGTTAAGAGATGTATGGCAAGGGATGAATTCCCAAGTGAATGTTTGAAAGTGGCATGGCATGTGAAATGACGCTTGTGATTGACATGGTTAAAAGCTTCGTGCTTGGCAGTGGATGTCGTTTGAAAAAGAAAAGTAATGTTGTGATTGGCCTGTTAGGCGTGTTTTATGATTGGCATCGTGTGATTGTTATACCAAGGTCTAATTGAAAGATTAGACGATGTGTGGGAAGTTTATACTCCGTTGAACTGATGCATGTTGAGAATGAGAAATTCTGTCGTGTTTGTGACAGAGCGGCAGATGCCTTATGCTTAGAGTTTGGGCGATTGACTTATAAAAGTAACGCCTTGAGTACTTGCTGGGTGTTGACCTAGTTGAGTTGGCCTAGTTGAGGCTTGTCTAGTAATTGGTTGAAGATTGAGAAATTGCCTCGTTGAGGCTGGCTTGATAAATGGTTGCTAATCAAGGGTGATTTGGGATCCTTGAATAATTGGCAATTAGTTGAGAATTTCCTAAGAACCATTAGAGAGTTGTTTGGGAACCACTAGATGGTTGATGGTGAAAGACAATGAGGTGAGCAGCCTGAGACTGCTAGACTTGGGTAGATGACTTAAGTCTTTGATTCCTAGAGGGAATCATAGTGGTTCAAGTGGTATGGGAACCTGGCAAGGTTGAATGATCAAAGTATGGTCATAGAAGAGCATTGAGCTCGAGTGTACATGGTCTGGAAGATCCGAGAACTGAGAGGGATCATGAGAATTGAGTAAAGAGAACCACGAGAGTATGGGTACTGGAAGAGAATGTGGCTCGATTGGTTAATCGTGTGAGACCCAAGTGTAATAAGGGGTCGTGAGAACTTTAAATGAAAATGAGAAAATTTGTTGGGTAGGCAAGCTCGAGGAGGAGCTTCCATGATTGCCTAAGTCACTATGGTGACAGATGCTAGTGTTGATAAGTAAAGTGATGGAAGTCACGAGAAAGGTGACTCTAAGTTAATCCTTTCTAAATTGAATGCGTGGGAAGGACCACGGGAGTTTTGAAAAGCTTGTGAAGCTATGTATAAGGTTGAGATTGACTGAGTTTGGTAGAGAGATGAGATTTGAAATTGTCTCCCTCTAGATTGGGGATCTCGGTAAGGAAACCTTAGAGGTTTTGGGTACACCGAGGAAAGAAAGTGACCCTAGCAATTTTATCCTTAAGAGGCTGTTGATAATTGGTGAAAGGTCACCAGAGGAAGGGTTTTCTTAAAGGCATGAAATCTGTCTGGACTACCTCTGTTGAGTTGTTCGATGGAAAGTATCCTTCTGGGATTGCTTGAGAGCAAAGGTTGTTTGGATCAAGATACTTTTGCAAGGATCAGAGGATGATTGACCAGTGTGAGACAGAGTTCTCAAGGTCGTTTAAGCATATGGTAACGGTGGTCAAGGACCCTTGAATAAGATAAGTAAATTCCTGAGTTGATTGGAGTTTGAAAGCCTTATGGCTAGTTGTTATTCCTGATTTTGAGGAATGGTAACGGGACTCAGTAAAAGAGAGAATGATCGGGAGACTTATGAATAAGAGATTTCCTGCTCATGGATTATGAGCAAAGAGATGTACATTATGGAACATGAAACGCGCTTGCAAGAAACGGCTATGACCTTGGTGTAAGGCTTGAAATGAGAGAATGATGTTTCGTTTCTTCCATCACAAAAAAGAAAAAAAGAAAAAGGAAGAGTTATGTTAGCCGTTTGACATTGTTGATTAAATGGGAATGATTGAGATTAAAACGGAACCACTAGAAGTGGCGTTACGAACTATCACCCCTAAAGAGTAGGGTGTCATTCTTAAAGGGCGATTGGACCATGAGATGGTAGTTGATGGAAAGAAAGATGGATGGACTTGGGGGTCCTAGTGACTAGTGATTTTTGTGAAAGGTTAAGTAAGCGAAAAGAGTACTTAGAGTGTAATTACAGAGTGATTTGAGGTAATTGAATTGAGCATTCGATATGTGAACTGGTGGAGACCAAGGACGAGAGGATATTGTCACTTGAGGTGACTGAATTATGGGAAGAAGAATGTCAGGCATGGAGACATTTGAATCCTGAAGTAAATGTATCGCCGTTGGCATAGACTCCAAGATTGATGTCCTATGGAATATGAAGGACAAGGTGGATTCAAAGTGAGAGAATGCCACTAAAGTGTATCGCTTCCTTCGTAGGGTGAGAGACCCTAGCGAGTAAGGAAGCTGAACTTATAATTGTCTTGATATTAAGATGGAGCGTCTGGACTGAGAAAGAAGACGCATAACTTGAATGATTCTTGGAAGGGAAGTTCGAGAAACTGTCCTGTAGACAATGTTGAATTCCAAGATGATGTCGACGTTCAGTTGAATGGACGAAATTGAGATAAGGTCGCATTAACTGGTTGTGAAACCAAGAGGTCAAGGCACTAATGCTTCCTCAGGGAAGAGTGGCAAAAGTGAACAAAATGATGTGTGGTCCTAGAGGAGACCCGTGACAACAGAGAGCCAAGGTCTGAGCTCTCAAGTGAAAAGTATGAGGAACAGTTTGGAAGATTCGACACCTGGTAGAAAGAAACTGAGGATAGTTTGATTGAGTGTCCAAGGGATAATTGGATTGATGGTTACCGTCTTGAGAGACGATGATTGGACTTCTTTAAGTAGTCACGAGAAACATGATCAACCTTTGAGAGTATTCTATGAACTCTAAGGAAATGTCGGTTGCATGCTAAACGTGAAGAATGTGAGTTGTGGAGCCTTTGAGGATTGGAATAAGTGATGAATCAACTGAATCGATGTGAGTTGCTGGAAATTGAAATTTCCTGAGATTGATGAATTGCAATAGACGGATCATGGGAAGATTCCCCACAAGAGTTATTCCACGAATAAACATGAACAGAGTTTTGAGGACTTAAGTTAAGCTGATGGCTACGCTGTTAATAGCGTTTCTGGTTGAAAATTGAAAAGCTTATGAAGGTCGTAGTGACACGACGCAGAATGAAACTTGAGGCATAACAAGGCGATTTGAAATGGATATTGCTTGTACGTCGTGATGATAAGGCCATATGAGTTGGAATGCTTAGAGCATGATTGGAGATGGTTTACGAATGTCCTTGCGACAAAGTTTGGGAAACGTTGTCTGGGTGGAAGAAGATTTTGAGTCTATATTTACCGCAAGAAAATAAGGTTGTAATTTCCAGAGAGGACTTAAACAAGAGGTAATGCTGATGCGTGAAACTGCCTGTGGATATAAGAATGTAGCATGTTTAAAGAATGACCTTGAAGTTATGTGAACTAAAAGAGGTTGAGAGTATGGACTGCCTAAAGGGAATTGAAGGCGAGGCATGTGGAACGAAGAGATCACCCAAGCATTATTATATCGATATTCATATCGCTGAGGAAGGGTGAATTGTTTAGAAAATGCTTACAGTTGAGAATTGAGCATTGCGTAATTGGTGATGAGGGACTGATCTTCCCTGGAGAAATAAGAGATTCAACTTCTACGGCTAGTTTGACGGTTACCTGAAATATCAAGCCTAAAGGATAGAAGGGAATTGAGATATTGCCATGATTGGACCCTGATATCTAAGGGGTATAGAAATGATTGGAACATGGAGAACTAAGGTGTTCCTTGGGATGGCACCAAGGTGTGCCAAGATTGCCTTACTACTAGCGATGATATGGATTGAAGGTTGAAGTAGTCTAATGTGTGGTCGAGCATTAGATATGCCGACAAGAGAAAGAGATGTGGCCATGAAAATTGATGAATCACTATGATCAGTAAAGATTTTCGAGTGGAATCGCGAAGACTATACCTCAATTTGGATAATAAAGGGGAAGTTGATAAAGCCCTTGAATCTCTGATGGAAGGGAGTGATACGTCAAATGACATGAGTGCCAAAAAGCGCATTGTTGCAATGGTTTTGTAAGGAACAGAGTTATTTTGAAGAATGAGAATGCGTAGAGGCGTCTGTACCCCATGAGATTGGATAATTGAGAAGATGGCAAATTTTGAGGATAAAATTTCTTTAAGGGGGGAAGAATTGCGACATTTCGAATTCCAACCCTCTCGAGGCCGTTGAATGGAAGGATATCGATCGTTGTATTTCAGTTATAACTCGCTCGGAGTTGGCCACTCCTGAGTTAACTGACCAAAAGGAAAAGACTAACGCGGAGTCGGGTATATGGACCTAGGGAAGATATCGATCGTTGAATGAGAAATGGCACTTTGACCATAAGGATTGTCGAGGGAATATTTCGGGCCAGCAGAGATCGATCTAGGAACGATCAAGGAATGTCTTGCTAGCGTTATACGTTGGGACGCGGGGGATTCCGCTTAACCAATGTATAATTTGCGAGAATTTCCTAAATCAGATTCCGATGATCAGGATCGAAGGAACAAATGCTAAACCCTCACAATTACATGACAACCAAAGTCGCCATGGCTTAAGAGAAATCCCAAGGTCGATACGCGTAGCGCCTGCAAGAGTCGCCCGTCAGTTTGAGATAAACTGAAATGATAGTCGACAAGAGTTCGACATGAAATTGGACCTCGAGATTGGGTATTGGACATTTGGGAATTTCAATATTGGAATTGAGATGGACGCCGCCTCATCGAGGGTGGTTTATACTGGGAAAATGAAATTTCGGACGAAAAGTGCCAAATGACCATTTTGCCCCTCAACCTTTGGCCTCGCCTTAAGAAGTTTAGAAGGTCATTTTGGTCATTTCTCCTCTTCTATATGCTGCCGAAAATTGGATGAGGATGAGTCAAAGGGAGTCAAAGTCAATGAAGCAACCAATGGAAGGTTGCCAAGTGTCAAGCAATGAGAAGGCCAAGAATTAAATGCCCATTAATTACGCATCTTATCAAATTGACCAAAATGGATTATTAGTGTGTAATAGACTCTCTCTCTCTCTCTCTCTCTCTCTCTCTCTCTCTCTCTCTCTCTCTCTCTCTTCATTTTGGCTGGCCACCTTCATCCCCACCATCTTTTTCCTCTTCCTCTCTCTTGGCCGAACGGATTCCTCGTGGACAAGGAAAAAATGTCTCACTATTTTGGCCATAACTTTGTTTTGCGACATTGGATTGAGGTAAAACCATCGCCATTTGAAAGCTTGTCGTCTTGCCGTTCTAGGAAGGTATTATGAGCTTAATTTAGCCCAGCCATTTGTCCCATAGGTCGTTTGAGTGGGCAAAGGTCAAAATCTGACCTGGTTTTGGAGAGGTTGCGTTTTTGGGAGCTTCCGGACTCCAAATGGCTTCAAATTTTCGATTAGATCTTCTACACCCATAGTATAAAAGTTTAGCAAGTTGAAATTAAGGTTTTATATGATTTTTTATGGGTGTACATGGCTAGTTTGTGGAGGTTTATACCGAGCAAATTCTGCCGTTTGATGAACGTAGAGGAACCGGGCTGTTCAAAGGCTTTGAGGTGTTATTTTGCTTCCAAATCTTCAGTGAAATTCCTTAACATGTATATTAAGGTTATGGTGAGTTGTTTTTGTGATGGATTGAAGCTTGGAATTGATTTTTCGCTTGATTGAGCGGATTGAACCCGAAACCGGTTCTGTTTTGTGGATACCCTGCTGTGACCGATTCTGTTGGGGGACTAATGAAGGGAAATTTGACTTCAAAATGACTCATAAGACTTCATAGGATGTTGTATGAGGTGTTAATAGGGAGTATGTGAAGTGGATTGGGAGTAAGAAGTGTATTATGGGCAAAATTGGTGCATGAAACTCTAAGTTGTATCATGCCTTGTGTGTGACCATATGAGCCGATCATATTAAGGGTTTATGGGAGTGTTGTTATGTGTTCAATGGATCAATAAGTCATCTTGAGTTGCCAATTGAATGGCTATTGAGGGATTGGGTTAATGGAAGTGAGAATTCAATGGCTTTTTGATCCAAAATTGGTGAACCTTTCTAGGTTGATGAGAAATTATTGGGGATTGCATACTTGTGGCGTTGAGGGGAGTTACTTGGTGCGAAGTTTTGCTAATCAATCGAGGTAAGTGGTTCCTAAACCCTTACATGAACCCTAGGACACTACTGGATAGTTGTCTGGTGTAGCGCGATTGTGCGATAAAAGCATGGTGATTGATAGTGTGTTATTGAGTTTGACCGTGGGCCCAATTATTGTTAGTAAGTTTGGCCGTGGGCCCTGCTATTATTATTGAGTTTGGCCGTGGGCCCTGTTATTACTATTGAATTGGCCGTGAGCCCTATTATTGCTATTGAAATTGGCTGTGGGCCCTGTTATTTCTATTGAATTGGCTGTTATGCCTTGTGAACTACATCGCGGCTGTGGGGCCTGGCGATGATTTGGCTAGATGCCCTTGTGAACTACATCATGGCCGTGGGCCCTGGCAATGATTTGGCTTAGAGCCCTGATGATATCGATTGGCCTGTGGCCCAGTGATATCAATTCATTATGAGTTCCAATGATATCAGTTGGCAAGAGTGCCAGAGAAATGCATCGCGGCCAAGAGCTCGGGCGATGAGTGGTTGTGGAACTTATAATGACTATGAGTATTAGTTTATGTGCTAAGTGTTATGAGCTTGAACCCATGAGGTTAAGTACTGACTGTGACATTTGGTTATACCTATCTTACTGAGATAGTTGATTGGTGGATGCCTTGTGCCATTTTATTGGATAATGTTCTGCATCTGGTGTTAGTTTCATGGTATGGGGGGACTGGTGTTCGGGTTTAGGTTTATGTTTTACTTGTTGAGATTTATATCTCACCCCAATAGGGGCTTAATTTTTTTTTTTCAGGTCCCAAGTGATGTAAGCCCAAATTTGTAAAGGAGTGGCATTTGAGGAAGTTGGTGATCAAATGTATTTAAGACATTGGGTGACCTTAGAGATTGTATACTGTTTGGTGGATGTAGATATTAAATCCTTGGTTTTGACCATTCATTAGACTTGAGGTGTATTATATAGATACGAGAAGTGTACTATTTTTTGTCCTAAGTCATCTTGATTTTATTTGTGTACGGAGTAGTATCTTACTTCCGCATGTACACGATTACGGAGATGATGGCCGAAGGATCCTGGATGGCTTAGCTTTATTATGGCCAGTGGGATGTTCGTGAGCTCGCATGGTTCGGGGCGTGACAAATTTCCAATCATGGGATTCCACCCAAAAAATCTCCACCAAAAGTTGAAGTGGACGTTTGAAGGAATAGTGGGTCTCGCTTTTCCTTCAATCATGAGCCGAATATCCACTCTTTCCCCTTCAGTTTCGATGTTGAGCAAGGGTCGATAGAAGTGGGCGTCCTCTCTTCCATTTTTCGTTACAAGGACTGAATGCCCTTGTTTTTCCCCTAAAGCTCCTTCAGCCGAAAGATTATAGGGGAAGGAGAGGGGAGTCCTTGAAAAGAATAGTAGACCCCACCTAATTGGATTGCCTCCTTCCACGATAACACTCCTATCCCATGTCACCAGAGAAAGCCTCGAGAATATTTGTGTTAGACCCACGTGATTTTTTTCTTCACTCACTCTCTCTCTCTCTTCTCTTCAAGTTGTCACGACCTTCTCGAGGTTGCTAGTTCACAGCTCTCGAGGGCTAATGGGGTCATCTCATCTGGTTGGACGCGGGCCTCTCCCGAGGCCCATTACCCAAATCGCAACAAAGGTGCGCGTGGTCGACTGACGGTGTGGTCTAGTGACATGTGCTAAGTGTGCATGACATGGAGTTGCCACCAATCATTTTTTGGAGGGTATGATTGGACCACCATATCTAATAGTTGGAGTTTCTATTCAATTATGCGAAAACCAGAGAAATAGATTCGAGGACTTAGTTACGCCAACGGTCAGAGTTGACTTAATTTTTTGACCTAAGATTTCATGCATATGAGTAGGGTACGAATCCTAAGTTTAGGAGTTCATGCAGGTATGAGTAATTACCCTATCAATCACAATCAATAATAAAGTACGCAAATCAAGGAAACTATATATACAAGTAAATCACATGACATTCCTAGTAAGACCCTATTAGCCTAGAGAGGCATCAATCACAAGGAGGAAAGTCGTAATTTTAAGACAATTTGGGACGATTTGCTAAAAAATGGAAAAATCGTCATTTCGGAATGAATCCGGAGTAAAATGGTGTCGAAAATAAGTTTGGTCACTCAATTGACACATTCCTTATTTTTGACAATTTCTCGAATTTTCTGGATTCTTTGAAAGCGATTTACCATTTGAGGGGTAAAATTGTCATTTTCTAAAAAGGAAATGAAATATGAAAATCTTAGACATAAGGTTTGGCCATCCATTTGACCCATCGCCGAACGCTGACCAATTTTCACAAGTCACCGAAATGTTGAAAACGATTTACCCTTTGAGGGGGTAAAATCGTCATTTTGGATTACATGGGAGAAAAATCCCAAAAATGACAACAATCAATTGTTTGTGGTCATTTTTTAACTTTTGGGAATTTCTGAAATTTTTAGGAATTTTCTGCAATTTTTCCTAATTTTGTTGGATTTTCCAAAAAAATTTAACAATTTGTTGGATTTTTTTTTTGGAATCCATTTTTTTTTACTTAAAAATTTCAAAAAAAGTATTTTTTTATTGAATTTTTTCTTTGACAATGTTATAATAAACACTTAATCAAGTCAATATGCTAAACACTAGACTGGATAAACACATGCAAACCAAATCTACAATTGCGATATTTAAATAGAACAACTCCGATACGATGATCAAATACAAAAATGGACCTGATTGGGTGCCATTCTTCAATTGTCAAACCCTAGTGGGCTGCCATCTCCAAGGGCGTCACCGTTGATCTCCACACTAGAATGTCAATCTAATGCATCAAGTATTTGGGACATGCACTCATTCAAAGCATGCGATTAGCAAAATTCAGTCAATTAAAGGATAAAATAAGTATATTGAATTAAACTTTAATAACAGTGCTAATTTACCTACTAAAATATGCGTAATATTCAGATGCATTCACATGCGAAGTTGAAACTAAGTCATGCAAATTGGACATGATAAATAGTTCATATTTTTAAATTTTTGCTTTTTCTTGAATTTTCTTATTTATTTATTTTTTGTTTATAAATTTTGGGATTTTTATTTTTATTGTTTATTTAAAAGAAGCCGGGTTGGATTCTCGGATCTTGGCTTGGGTCAAGTCTTTGGGCCTGGCCTGATCTGATCCGAGAGGGAAGACCAGGACTGGGCCCGATCGGCACAAAATTAATAGGCTTGAATTTCTTTGTTTTAAACAAAATGAGTTTGCCTTCTGGCCCAACTGCCCATGCACCCATCACAAAAATGCGAAAGCCTAGGCCCAGCTACTTCTCTTCATCTCCCAAGAAGCCCAATCGATCGACGCATGGAACAACCCTTCATGCAACTGTTCATCATCTTGTTCACGCCGCAGCACTTCTGTGTGGAACCTCGAGCCGACCCCGATACCGCTGGTCAAGACGCGGGTACCAACGCCAGCTTCCACGGCCGTCGAGTTTCCAATGGCAGTCCGATTTCACCTCCTTTGCTTTATTTTAAAATGAAAACTTGATTACATGTCATACGAAGGAGTGATGGAATTTGGATGATGGGGTAGAGAGACCCTAGGGGAATTCGTTAGAGTCAAGCATGAATGCATGGCATACGAATAGTGCATGTGTATGGCTTCTTGAATTGGCATGATTGAGGTTGTTCTATGAGGACCAAGCTTCACACTTAGCACTGTGAATTGTTTGTGAATGTGGTCTGAAGAATGAGATAATACCTCTGAATATACTAAGTTGCAGATGCGTCTAGACATGAGGTATGGTTTTGAACCCTTGATGATGTGCTCATGAGAGTACCTGAGTGAATGACTGTTGTGTTGTGATTGCTACCTTGATGTGTAATATAGAATCATTAGACTTGAGAAAGTGGCTTAGGTTTCTAATTCCGTGGTGGAATTATAGTGACTAAGGTAAGCTAAGAACGAGCAAGAATGAGCAATAGACCAGGAAGGCCGAGAGGAAGAGCTTCAAGCTCTGGAGCACCAGCGGCCGAGGGTCTTACGTTGGATGGAGTCCTGAGAGCTTTGCCTCAGATTGGAGAGTTAATGGTAAAGGAAGCTCAAGATAGAGCTGCTGAGGCCCTTCGACCGGCCGAGGATAGAACTGAGATTATAGCTCAGGTTGCTGAAGCTGCAGTGGTAGCTGTGAATCTAGCAAACGAAAATAATGTTCAGGGCGCTGAGGCTGGTAACGTCCAAGGCGATGTGCATGCTAATAGGCAGATGGGCCAGTTAGCCGAGCAGTTCATAAAGTTGAAGTCGACTCAGTTTAATGGTAATGGTACTAGAGACCCTAAGTTAGCACCAAGGTAGATTGAAAAGCTTGAGAAAGCTTTTGGGGTGTTAAAATGCACTGATTAGGAGAAAGTCCTATTAGCTGTGTATCAGCTGGAAGGGACGGCGAACGACTAGTGGAGTGCCTCAAAGGATGGAATGTTTCCTGAAGGTACAGCTTTCACTAGGGCTGCCTTCACTGCTCCTTTTAATGACAAGTACTTTTCGGAGACAACACGTGAAAGGAAGCGATTAGAATTCCAGCAGTTGAGGTAGAATCAATTGACTGTAGATCAGTATGAAGCTAAGTTCGCGAGATTGTCAAGGTATGCGCCAAGATCAGTTGAGGATTTGTCGCGACCTAAAAATCAGGATTTCCAATCTTAGGTTAATGGATTATTATATTAATTAATTAAATTAACTAACCTAACTCGAACTCTCCCAAGTTCTACCAAATCATGACTTATGGTTCAAATGATTATCTTGTAAAAAGATTTTTTAACGTTTCGGAGCCGCCACTAATTATTTCTAGGTAGGTTGATTAGAAACCTAAATAAAATAGCGGGATAAAACTATTTTATTTCTGCGAACCAGAGATTTTAAGTTCGAGACTTGATTACACTAATTTTTCAATTAATGCCATTTCGGTACCAATTTTATGAAAAAAGTTCGACCTGGCAATTTCTGATGAATTTTGACTTGAAGTTCAAAGGTAAAATTTTTTGTGTTTTTTTTATATGTATTTTCGAAATTAAAAAAATTAATGAAAAATGAGGATAGATTGGTTCAAGATTAACTTAAAGTTTTCGGATTTAAATTGCATTAATTCCCAAAATTTTTAAGAAAATCTTTAAACCCTATGTCTATATCTTATATAATCTATCCTAATGGACGTAATCAGATTTGATTTATTGAATGTAATCCATGAGATAGGATTTCTAGAAAATCCTATCTTTCTAAAAATGATGAGACGTGGTTTAAAAGAAACCATATCTTCCTACTTTTTTAAAATTTTTCTGTGATTTTCTGACATGAATGATTTTTATTTGTTTTTTCTGATTTTTGTGATTTTATGTTTTATGAATAAATTTAAATTCAAGTTGCAAATCTTTTAATGAAAAAGATAATTACCGCCATTTATTTCGAGTCAAGGTTCAATCTGAAGCCTGACAGATTGACCCTCAAATTCGAAACGCCCGCTATGGAAATAGCGGTTGCGGATTAGGAAATTTTCCTAATCGATCACATTTTGAAAAGATTTTGATATCTTGAGTATATAATCAGAAAGATTTCCAGATTGTGACAAGATTATACAAAGATTTCAAAATATTCGCATCACGATAAAATTTTTCCAAATTAAACACAAGATATATTGCATGATATCTTTCAGATTTTCGATCTCCAAAATTAACATCCAATCTTCCAATTCCAGCGATTGAATATCTCAATTATCCAAAATCACGCAACCAAATCTTCAAGATTTGCAAACTCCAAATTAGGCAATCGAATATGCAGAGATATGAAATCAAAGCAATTCAAACAAAATAGGCAAGGTAATATTCGGAATGTCAAACTAAGAAATATACCTAATCTCCGAGGATTTATTTTCCAAAATAGGATTGCATTGAATCTTGTGAATCGGATGGAAATCCCGAACGGACGATCGACGATGGAGCATATGAACGATGGCCGGCAGTGGAGGTCACGTGGCTACTCAAGGGACAAGGTGGCCTCGTTGACATCCGCGGGAAAATAATTTACGAGGAGTCCAAGAAATGCCTATCCACATGCAAGAAATAAATGAGCAGCAGTCCTTCAGCTTTTGGCGTTTTGTGGTAGTCAATATTCTCTCTCCGTGGGCATGAAATAATGCCGTAGATCCCCACCAAACATGCTTGATTTACAATTGATCACTCCAGCTTGGCCCGAAGACGATTGTAGATCACAACTGCAGTTCCTAGTTTGGTAAATTGCAGACATCGATTCTGATTTCAACTTAAGGAATTGAAACCAGCAAACTCTGCGGCTTGCGACAGCGATGATCACCGGCATGGAGAAAACACGGTGAAGTTGCTTGATGCTGTATGTTTTATTCCATCGTACCGAACCTATGGTCACCTCATCCCGAGCTTCCTGGTAAAAATATTTCTTTTGTTGCATCAAGGAAAAAATCACGAAGCCCATAACGTTAATAGTGTAGATCTGTAACAAAAATCCATAATAAGACAAATCTACTATTTATGCTTTAAATAACTGTTGGAAACGCATTCCTAATCCGTATACGTAATACGTGCGGAATACTACTGATTAACGCCCAGAAATCACTTACTTGGATCACTGATCGGAGTACGACTACACGAGGAACCATACCCGCAATCCACAGATTAAGTGTCGTATTCGCAGTACCGAGAGTCCTTCGTCGCCTTCAATCTGATTCAATGTCGAAGGGGGGAGTGACTTTCATGAACGACAGTATGTTGTCAGTCAGTCAGAGGAAGAAGGGGAAGACGTACTTTAACGTACGTGAACAGACGTGATTTTTCACGTCAGGCAAAATGCTTATAGATATCTGCTTGCAGTTATCTTTAGGGGGCTGGTGTGATTGCCCGCATGGGCGCACACCGTAAGGTCCATATTCCATCATCTCCCACTCGCCCATGTAGGGCAAACAGCTCACACATGTCCACGGAGGACCAGCTCCCA
Source organism: Rhodomyrtus psidioides (assembly GCA_021437785.1). NCBI lineage: Eukaryota > Viridiplantae > Streptophyta > Magnoliopsida > Myrtales > Myrtaceae > Rhodomyrtus > Rhodomyrtus psidioides. The sequence goes on along the minus strand of JAILYB010000007.1, from coordinate 9,152,438 downwards.
CTCGTCCATGAAGGACCAAGCATAACTCTCTTTATATCTGCAAAGTTCATATTGACAAATAATCCATGCGACCAGCATACCTGAGAGCTCGTTGTCACACATCCGTTGGGAGTATATGACAGCTCAAAATGGACATAATCAAAAAGTATATTTCCGCATGCTTGTACTCTAGATCGATCAGTCACATACATATCTCTCTCTAGATATCATTTCAGCATGATATGTTATATTCACAATTATGATCACACTGAATAATCATAACCGGCCGGTTTGTGAACATAAATCTATTATGTGACTCAAATCTCGAAATCGATCTTCCTCTTTCATTAGACCTCTCGATCTAAGTTCAGCTCGCTTTTCTAGAAGTGTCCCTTTAGATTGAATCAATTTCATGACCATAGGTAACACCCTAAGATAGTGAACACTAAATAGAAATCTTGAGAATAACGAAAAGTCGTGAGGGCACCAAATGAGGAATTTTTTTATCCTCGAGAGTCTCACACGGCATTGAAAAAGTTGAGATCATAACTTTTGCCAACTCTCATTGGTCGACAATGCATACGTAATATGAACTACGTATTACGGTATTTTCTCCTTCCCCATGGAGCGTATGTCTTTCTATTTTAATACCGTACAGATGATCACTTAGACATACTCAATGTGTAACCAGAGTTCACGTAACAACTCCAACCAAGAGTTTCCATCAGAACTCTCATCTGGCATTCATGACAGATAAAGTGAAATATGTAGGAGGACTAATAATAATAAAATCTCTTTATTTTACTTTCGGACATTATAAATAGTAAGTCCTCATCTTAACATTCTTGTTAAGGCGGCATAAATATTTTAAGCTCTAGCTCTCAATTATCACCTAGATAATAAGCTTAAAATTACCTCATCTCTATTCATCACGCAGTAAATAGAGGCGATTACCCGTGTGAGTGGGCTAATCTCTTATCTGTCCGACATACTTTCTCAAACTAATGTACAGAACATTAATATGCATAAATATTACACAAAATTATAGACATTAATAATGATAACAAATAGCATTAAATCATTAACTATCATAGGCATTAATAATGACAACAAATATCATTAACTCATTAACTGTGAACTTAGGGGAACATAAGTATCCAATACTCTAATTTCTACGCCATTCTAGAGATTCTAACTCAAAGAACTAATCTTTCTGTCAACAAATGATCAGGTCAAGACATCTCTAGAAATTTATTTCATCATAGGATCTGCTTTCATTCTTTGCGTAGATATACACTGTTCACATCTTTTCATACAAACATGTCTTTTACAACATCATATTCCGAGTCAATACGTTTGGTCTTGCAGTGGATCCTTAGTGTAAGCTCTTGCTACTTATCTATCACAATTAACTAATAATTGGACCTGTAGCACTTTTAGCAACACTTTATCGATCCAAACATCTTTCCAGTTAAAGATGAAGACCCTTTTTTGTATAACCGCTGATAATACCACGAGAACATCTTCCATCGTGGATAAGGCCATGCACATTTGCTTCTTACTTTTCCATGATATGGCGTCATTTCTCAGTACGAATGCAAATTCAGAGGTAAAATTCATCTCATCTATATCTCCCCCTCAATCAATTTCAATACACTTTCAAGGTGCAGATCTCTACCTTGAATTTTCAATAAATTGATCAGCAGTACTTTCAGATACCTCAGAATTCTATTGACGGCAATTCAGTACACTTTGACTTCTATTGGATTGGTACCTACTTACCATTCCAACTGAATAACAAATATCAGGTCTTGAACATATCACAGTGTACATTGAGCTACCAACAACACTTAGCAAATGGATCACTTTCCATTTCTTTATCTCCTTATGGAGTTTCAGGACACATATTTTGGCTCATACCTTTACTACTTGTAATAAGAGTATATCATCAACATATAATGATAAAATCACAAATTGATTTTAGGATCTTTTGATATATACACAATGGCCTTTATCAATTGTTACAAAATCATATGCCACTAAGACATCATGAAAAACGTATGTATCAATATCTCAATGACTGCTCAGGGCCATATTCTTGACCTTCATTCACAACTCCTGTAGGTTGTACCACATAGGTTTCTTTTATTAATTCTCCATTGAGAATTATAGTCTTTACATCCTTGATGTAATTCTAGATCCATACTCATCATTATTACCAGAATAAGGTGAATTGAATATTACGATTCACCATAAGGTCAGCCAAAAATTCTCAAACAAGCCATCAGTTTTACGCTTACTTGTGAGAACACATTTGCTCCCAATGGCTGTGAGTCCATTCAAAAGATCAATCAGTTTCCAAAACTTCGTTTGATCTCATTAACTCCATTTCTTTTCCATTGCTTCTATCCACTTTTCTTTATCAAGGCAAATCGGAGCCTCATTTTATACTCATAGACTTATTCTCTTCTTTTGGAGCAACCATGAAAGCTTTATAAAGCTTCTTGCGACTTATTCGCTAAATTGGAGAGATCGTACACGTAGTACATCATTTAGATCATACACTTAATACATCATTCTCCATTACGCTCCCACTCGGATCAGACAATGACGACATCTTTTACACATCAAGTGGTTGCAATTGAGACTAATTCGAAACAAATTCCCCACATCTCACATTGCTCCCACTTGGATAAGATGCCCATAAGCTATCATTGTCACTATCCTAAAATTAAAACAGAGAATAGTCTTGAAATATCTCGCCATTTAGAAATTCATTCACTAAGAATGTGACATTTCGTGATTCGAATTCAGTTACACTCCCCACTTTCCTGCTCACCCATAGCACATACCCTTTCGAGTGCTCTTAGTATTACAAAGATACTTTTGCCTCGAGGGCCCAATTTCCCAAACTTGTGGGAGAACACGTGTGCATAGAAAGCATATCAAGGTCTCTCAAATCTCATTGTTGACCTGTCCACAACTCATATGAATTGGTGGTAACTGATTTATAAGGCACACAGTTAAGTATCTAGACAACCATCAACAAAAATATTATCACAAAAGATGATACTATACTATCATAGACTTAACCATATTTATTATGATCTATTTCTTCTCTCTGGAACTCTATTATTCAGAGAAATCGATGGAATAGTCAACTATTATTCTATTCCTTTTTATCACATAAACATCTGAACTAATCAGATATATTTTCTCGACCTCGATCGGATTTCAAGTAAAACTTTCTGAAAGCAACTTATGCCTGAAATTTATGAAAGATCATAAATTAATAAATCCAAATCGAGTGTAATTATACAAATGTGATAAAATAAACAGCTTTATGCCTTGCTATCGCATTCAGTGAACCACATATGTCTAAATGGATCAATGTAAAAGAAACTTAGCTCTTGTTCATTTTCCAAATGGTTTCTTTATTGTTATTCCTTCCAAAGGCAATGCTCATAAATAGGCTAAACGACATTTTCAACATTGTCCAATAAGCCCTTTTTAGCTTATTTTACCCAGCCTAGCATGCCACATATTCATATCATCACAAAGATGAATATGAGGAATAACATTACATAGTTGTACTCAACAATCTGCACAATTAAACCATTTATAATTCTAATAACTTATTCCTTACGACAAGTTGTCACCATTGTTATGAAAGTCCAAACTAAAAAACTAAGTTTAACCAAACTAACACGGAAACTAAATTCCGTCATGTTTTGGAGCATATAACATTTTATGTAGGAATAGAATGCGATCATCACGCATATACAATCTGGCTAATGCCAATTCTTTTAACTTTCACTAAGAAATTATTTCCCACATTTACTCACTTTGCTCCATGTGGAACTCGTTGAAATCCCAATAAGGTATTTCTATCCTTGAGGTACATAATCTGTGGTCCCTAAGTCTACGATCCACTAAGGATAAGATTCAGCCTCAAAGACTGAATTGTAGACATAAGTAACACTCTTAAGTGCACAAGGATTTCTAAGTTCTTTAACTTACCACAATCATGAATAGAGTGACTTTTATTTCCACAGTGAAAACAGTTCATTTTTGAAATGTTTTCCTTGAAAGGACGTTTTCCTTTCTTATGTCGGTTAAACTTCGATTTCTATCTTGAAGAATTTATTCCTCTGTTCTATCCACTTCTTAAATCCACCTTGACGCTTATCTCTAGAGCACAAAACTCATTAGGACTAGAATCAACATTACAAATGTCGAGTTTTAGGTTTTGCCACCATAAGGCAATCCATCTCTAGTTTAAGGCATCGCATAATATCCTTAAAAATCTTTACTTATAATGTGGATATAGTGAATTTTCATATGCACATAGCTATGAAATAAAGAACGAACTACTGCTTGCACTTGCAATTCATCAATAAAAATGGAGTCTGCATTTTACAGCTCATTCATTTGTTTGACATATGCCACATAGGTCATTTTATATTCTGCCCACAAGGCATCATATACGTATCAAACCTTAAAGTGATCTGTTTCAAATTGGAGACCAATATCTCACCAAATTTAATTTCGTTAATGCCTTCCATTTGATTTAGCATTTATAAAAAAAAAATGCCTAAACTCATGTATAAAAATATTTTCCTTGCTTCAGCAACATAATGCGAGCAATAGAGTTCTACTTGTTTCTCATTGCAAGTATCTCTTTGTACTTTCTTGACAATGCAGTAATCATATATTCAGATTCTTCCATAACTAGGTCAAGAGCTTATAGTGCATTTAGCTCTTTTAGCACATATTGGATCCTATTCCAATTTTCATAATTTTCGCCGTCTAATTCTATTTTCAATCAAGCTTAGCTACAATAGTATAATAAGCTCAAGCTATTGTATTTGAACACAAAGTTCAATAGACATGTACTCATTCAATTATTGATGCCTATACATTTATGCATATATTTTACACTAACTAATTATATTAATGAATAATTTCACATAAGGTCTCAAAGTCGAAAGTTCACTATGTTCCCCATCATCATCCGAGAATCCTTGCTTGAAATTACCATTAACATAATCATTTATGTAAAATTGAGTTCACTGAAATTACTAAAATTTTCTAGAACTCCCCACTCAAATAAAGATCATAATTCATACTATGATCTCGATATCTATTTTGTAATCATAACAAAATAGTATAGCATGATGTGAACTAATGCACCATTAACATATGCATCAAACCATGCTCTAATTTCATGATACAAGATCAAGTATTCTATACTTTATTCTTGCTATCATCAATCATCAAATACATATAAAACATCCTCTATATCAAAAGCAATACATACATCACGAGGATTCCTATGCATTTTAATAATTATACATGCAGAAAACAAGTCCACATAATATATCAAATCAAAGATGATTCCAAGACGAACGCAACGGTACCTCATATGCCCCCAACGGAGCTAAAACGAACCCATACAAGCCGGTCAAAGTTTCAACCATTCGGTCAACGCGTGGTCAACGGTCAAAATGTGACTTGAGGGACCAAAACGCAATTTCGACAAAGATCAGGGATCAAATTACAATTTTCAAAAAGTTCGAGGACCAAATTGAAATTTTTCAAAAGTTTGGGGACCAAATTGCAATTTTAAAATAAATCAAGGGCAAAATTACAATTTTGAAAGTTGAGTTGACTGGTCAACAGTCAAAGCCGACGGTCAACGAATGACCGGGTCAGCGGGTCGGCATTTGGATCGGGACTCGATCATGGACAGGCCAGGGCCGGCTTCTTGGGTCGTCGGTTGTGACAGACTGTAAATCTGGTGAACTTCTTTAAGGACGTTTTATGTCATCCCCTAACAGCATATTTGAAAGTGGCCGAGCGGTCAAATGCTCCTTGCTCAACGTGGGCACTCTGGCAGCCTCGAACATCGTGGGTTCAAATCCCACGTTCGGTAGTTTCCTTTTTTTTAAAATGAATATAGAGGAGAGTGGACGCGTGGGCTTGTCCCACTGCCTGCGCTGCCCGGGAGGACTGCTCGCTGCCCGTTAAGCAGTTTCCTTTTTTTTTTTAAATAAGTGCCCGCGCATGACTTGCACGTGATCCCATCATCCTCACGCACGAACAGGAAGCAATTCTGTTTTCCTTCGCGCAAGAACAGCGACTTCGTCCGCCGCTCGTTCCACAGCCAATTCTCCTCCAACAGTTCACCATAAATCAAAATTGATGGTGGGTTTTGATAATCTTGTCGGCGCAACCACGTAGGTATAAGAATCAACGAAAATGATGAGGAAATCGGCCTGAAATCGAACGATAATCGCTCGGACGCGGAACCCTAACCGCGAACTTCCCTCGCGAAATTCGTCTCTGGTGAGCAACCAAATGCCGAGACATCTTAGGGCTTTTGTTCCCCACAAGGGCTTTTGTTCCCCACAACGGTATGACCTTGCTGTTCCGAAGCCAACCCATGATATGTAGGAATTTGGCCGGAATCGACGTTTATCCCCTCGGTCAGAAAAGCCCCAAAACGATTTCAAAAAAGAAACACAAATTATTTAAATTTCTCACAAGATCAGGAAACAAGAATAACCTGGCTCTGATACCAATGTTGGAAACGCATTCCTAATCCGTATACGTAATACGTGCCGAATACTACTGATTAACGCCTAGAAATCACATACTTGGATCACTGATCGGAGTACGACTACACGAGGAACCATACCCGCAATCCACAGATTAAGTGTCGCCTTCGCAGTACCGAGAGTCCTTCGTCGCCTTTAATCCGATTCAATGTCGAAGGGGGGAGTGACTTTCATGAATGACAGTATGTTGTCAGTCAGTCAGAGGAAGAAGGGGAAGACGTACTTTAACGTACGTGAACAGACGTGATTTTTCACGTCAGGCAAAATGCTTAAAGATAACTGCTTGGAGTTATCTTTAGGGGGCTGGTGTGATTGCCCGCATGGGCGCACACCGTAAGGCCCATATTCCATCAATAACTAAGACGTTGATGACTCCTGCTTTGACCGTGGACATGGGGAAACAGAAGGCACCGCTTAATCTTGACCCTGTAACCTCCACGCAACAAGAGCAAACCGAGGATTTGCCTGTTCGAATGGTCAAAAAAGGAATTGAGCCGAGGGGAAACGTTTCATCTCGGTGCTCCGTTCTAGCGGGGCCTGCAAAACAGAATCATATGTTTCTCCAGACGGGGGAAAACTACGATGATAGTCAAGCGGTGGATCTCGCGATTTGGCTCTCAATGTGGACAGCCTACTTGTTGAGATTTGGTGGTTGCGAGATTCTTCGGAAATACCTGCTAGAGAAAAAAAATGAAATAGGAGCTCACAGGGACGTTTAGAATACGTCACCGACTGATTTAGATGTGCTCACTTTGGTTTGTGTCCACTGGACGTCGTCAGGCACGCCTGGAAATCGTCTTGCTTGGATATTCGTCGGCCTGGTCCTCGAGAAGAGCTAAAAATCTCCTTTTGTTTTCCGTCCCTTTTCTTTGCTTCGTTCTCCCTCTCTCAAGATGTTGTATGTGTATAACGAATGGGGCCCCCTGCAGTATATGACAATTGTCTTGGCCTCCCCAAGATGAAGCAACGATATGTTTATATAGTGCTTTAAGCTAGGTTTAATTCATGGACTTGTCTATGGCTGATCCAACGGGCTTAAGTTAAATGAATCAAATTAGGCCTTCCCTACTTGGTCGAAATAATGATCTAGTGGGCTTCTCTAATGACAACTATGATTTCTATTAAGGCTTAATCTGAAAAGCCTTCAATAGCAACATGTTGAATCAAACTCAATTTGAACTCGAGGCCTCGTCCACTTAACTTGCAATTTCCGGCCATAACCCTCATTTGTCTTTGCTGAATTCACTTCCGCCGCAAGTCCAATTTGTCGATTGACCTAGAATTGTCCATCGTCGGTCCAAAATGTAAAAAATGTAAATGCATGCAAAACTAAAATATGTCATGCATGAAAACTATTATTTTTTTTTGTGAGAATCAAGGCTAATTCTCTTTTTTTTTTGTAGAAAATGAATAATTTAAGAAAAATCAAAATTTAGGTGTCAATAGGATCCACTTGAAACGGCGCAGAGGTTTCGAGATGGTTTGAGACTAGAGATTCGTAGCCGGATAGTGACTGTGGATCTGAAAACGTATAAAGAGATTTACGAAAGGAGTCAGAAGATTCAAAGGGACATAAAAGAAGGAGCTGCTGCTTCTGGATCGCAGTTCATTCCTTTGAGAGATAATCGGCAGCTGGGCAAGAGGCCGATGGTGAACAATCGACGTTTCTTCCCTCCTGCTTGAAGAAATATTGGAAAGCCACTGTATCAATCAAATTGGCATTGTCGTATTTGTGGACGAAGGCACGGAAGTGGACCTTGTCAGAAGCAAATCGGAGCTTGTTTTATGTGTGGTCAGCTGGGCCACCAGTTGAGGAATTGCCCGAATCAAGCTCCAGGGAATAGAGCTCAAGGACAGAGACCACAGGCTGGACAACTAGCTATGGCTTCACAGAACGATCAGAACCGACCACCTGCTCAAGGGAGAGTGTACGTTGTGGCACGTAGAGAGGCGGAAGAAGCGCCTGGCGTGGTCACAGGTACGATCTATTTATGTGATCAAGCTGCTTATGCATTATTTGATCCTGGAGCATCGCATTCCTTTATATCTGCACAATTTGCTAATTTGGTGGGTGTAGAGTTGAAACCTCTGAATATGACGTTGCATGCTACTACACCATTAAAGGATAATGTGCTAGTATCGTCAGGTTGTACAGACTGTAAGATAGTGATTGGCGGTAGTGAAGAAAGAATAGATCTGGTTGTGTTGCCTATGTATGATTTTGATGTGATTATTGGAATGGATCGGTTGGGAAGACAAAGGGCTGTAGTCGATTGTGGCAGCAGGGTAATCCATTTTTATCCAAATGGTCGCCCTAGATTTGAATTTGCAGGGAGTCGAGGAGGAACCTCGATTCCTTTAGTTTCGTCTCTTGAGGCGACTAAGCTGTTGAATGAAGGGTGTCATGCTTACCTAGATTTGGTAGTTGACACGACGGTTGAGGAACCAAAGTTGGAAAGCATTGTAGTAGTGCGTGAATTTCCTGATGTCTTTCCTAAGGAATTACCAGGATTACCACCGGAGAGAGAAATTGAGTTCGTGATTAAGCTAGCTCCTGGAATGGAGCCAATCTCGAAGGCATCTTATAGAATGTCTTTGTCGGAATTAAAGGAGTTAAAGGTGCAGATGCAGGAGTTGCTTGACAAAGGATTTATTAGACCAAGCGCGTCGCCATGGGGAGCGCCAGTGTTATTTGTGAGGAAAAAGGATGGATCATTGCGCTTGTGTATTGATTATAGACAGTTGAATCAAGTGACTATCAAGAATAAGATTGATTTGAGGACTGGTTATCACCAGCTGAGGATCAGGAAAGAGGATATTCCTAAGACTGCTTTTAGAACGAGATATGGGCATTATGAGTTTACAATTATGCCTTTTGGTTTGACTAATGCCCTTGCTGCATTCATGGATTTGATACATTGCATGTTCAAGGAATATTTGGACAGGTTCGTCATTGTTTTTATTGACGACATCTTAATTTACTCAAGGAGCAATGCGGATCATGAGAAGCACTTGAGAGTCGTCCTACAGACTTTGAGGGAGCATTCGTTTTACGCCAAGTTTAGTAAATGTGAATTCTGGTTGAATAAGGTAGCCTTTCTTGGCCATGTGATTTCTGGAGAAGGGATTTCTATGGATCCTTCAAAGATTGAGGCAGTGATAAATTGGCCTAGACCTATGACAGTAACAGAAGTACGGAGTTTTCTAGGTCTAGCAAGGTACTATAGACGCTTCGTGGAAATGTTTTCGTCTATAGCTATTTCGCTGACGAAGTTGACAAAGAAGAATGTGAAATTTGAATGGACTAACAAGTGCGAACGAAGATTTCAAGAACTTAAGCACTGATTGACGACTGCGCCCGTATTAACCATTCCTTCTGGTCTTGGAGGTTATGAGATATATAGCGATGCTTCGCTAAAAGGATTGGGGTGCGTGCTGATGCAGCATGGAAAAGTGGTCGCTTATGCATCGCGACAATTGAGACCTCACGAGATGAACTATCCGACGCATGATTTGGAACTGGCAGCTATTATTTTCGCCTTGAAGATCTGGAGCCATTATTTATGTGGTGAAAGGTTCCAGATTTATACCGACCATCAGAGTTTGAAGTACCTGTTCTCGCAAAAAGAGTAGAATATGAGACAGAGTCGGTGGATGGAGTTGTTAAAGGATTACGACTGTGATATTTTGTACTACCCTAGAAAAGTGAATAGAGTCGCCGATGCACTGAGTCGAAAATCTAGCATTGAGCTGTTGTTGGTTAAAGGGCGGTCGTTGTTAGAGAATCTAAGAGATTCTGAATTTAAGTTGGAGGTATGCCAACTGTCGTGTTTAGTAGCAACTTTGAGGATTGAGCCTAAAATTCTAGAACGAGTTAAAGCCTTACAGTCTACGGATCCTGAGATTCAGAAAATCCTCGAGATGGATGCGACAAAAATGAAAACTGACTTTCAAGTATCAGAAGATGGAATTCTGAAATTTCACGGACGTTTATGTGTACTTGGTAATGAGTAGGTTAAGGAAAAGATTTTGTCTAAAGCTCACAGAAGCAATTATAGTAGACACCCAAGTAGCACGAAAATGTATCATAATTTGCATCAAAATTATTGGTGGAATGGAATGAAGGTGGACGTGGCCAGATACGTGGCGAAGTGCTTAACGTGTCAGCAAGTGAAAGCTCAGCACTGCAAACCTGGGGGACTATTGCAACCGTTAGAAATACCTGAATGGAAATGGGAGCATATAACAATGAATTTCGTGATGGGTTTGCCGAGGAATCAAAGAGGCCATGACTCGATTTGGGTAGTCGTGGATAGATTAGCTAACTCCGCGCATTTTATACCCGTGCAAAAGGATTTCGTGATGGATAAGTATGCTGAGTTGTATATGCGTCAGATTGTACGTCTACACGGAGTCCCTGTTACAATTACTTCGGACAGAGATCCTAAGTTTATCGCGAACTTCTGGAAGAGTCTCTAAGAAGCTTTGGAAACTAGAGTACAGTTTAGCACGGCTTACCACCTACAGACTGATGGACAATCAGAAAGAACAATTCAGACGCTCGAGGATGTGTTACGAGCTTGTGTGATAGATTTTAAAGGTGGATGGGAGGATCAACTGCATCTAGTGGAGTTCGCTTACAATAACAGCTACCAGCACCATTTGAAGCCTTGTATGGTAGAGCTTGTAGAACTCCAATATGTTGGGATGAGGTTGGAGAAAGAAGTATAACCGGCCCTGAATTAGTGGAACAATCGGTTGAGGCGGTTAGGATTATTAGAGAAAGGTTGAAAACGGCACAGAGTCGTCAGAAAAGCTATGCTGATAAAAGACGCAAGTCTTTGGAATTCCAAGTTGGAGATCATGTGTTTATGAATGTATCACCGATGCGAGGATTGTCGCGATTCGGAAAGAAAGGGAAACTAAGTCCGAGGTACGTAGGTCCTTTTGAAATTTTAGAGCGAATTGTAACTTTGGCCAATCGACTTGCTTTGCCGCCAAGTTTGTCGCAAGTGCACAATGTGTTTCATGTGTCAATGTTAAGGAAGTATGAACCAGATCTGACGCATGTTCTAGATTTTGAGACTGTGAAACTTGATGATAAGGTGTCTTATGTGGAAAAGCCAGTTAGAGTTGAGGATCGAAAGGAGCAAGTCTTGAGAAATAAGACGATTCCACTAGTCAAAGTGATCCGGGAGCATCACGGAAGGAAGGTGCCACATGGGAAAGCGAGGAAGCAATGAGACGTCAGTACCCCCATTTGTTTAGTTAATTGGGCTTATTGTAAATTTCGAGGACAAAATTTCTATAAGGGGGAAGAATTGTAACATTCTGAATTTCCTGCCATTTTGAGGCTATTGAATGAGAACTATCTATCGATGTATTTCGGTTATATCTCGCTCGGATCTGATCAATCTAGAGTAGACTAACCCAAGGGGAAATGCTAACGCATGACAAAGTACGTGGACCTAGGAAACTCGAAGTGGAAAAATGACGCTTTGACTATAAGGATTGCTGAGGGACATTTAGAGCCAATAAAGGCCTATCTGATAACGATTAAGGAATCCATTGCTAGCGTTATACGATTGGAACGCGGGTGATGACGTATAACCAATGTATAATTTGCGACGTTTTCCTAAATCGAGCCTTGATGATCGAGACCGTCGGAACTAGTAATGAACCCTCGCAATTCCATGACAACCAAAGTCGTCTTATCCTGAGTAGTCCTAAGTGTGACGAGAGTCATAGAGTCGATAGCGTAACATATGCAAAAGCCGCCCGTTAGTTCGAGATAAAATGAAGTTACGATCGACGGACGATTGATCACGAAATGAAAGCTCAAAATTGGCAATTGGAAATGAAGAATTTGAAAATTGGAAAAGGATTTGACGTCTTCTCGCCAATGGCCATTCAAAATGAGAAAAATGAATTTTCTGACGAAAAATGCCAAATGACCGTTTTACCCCTCGCCCATTTGTCTTTGTCTTACGGATAATTGAAGGTCAAAATGGTCAATTATCACTCCCATGAGGCTGCCGAAAATTTGGAGGGAAGTTGGTCAAAGAGAGTCAAAGCTTAAAAGACCAATAATTGAGACCATTGCCAAGTGTTACCCTAGGATGAAGCCTTGCCTTAATCACCATTAATGACCATCTTGTCAAAATTTCACCAATTATTTGTGTGATAACCTCACTAGCTTCAAATTGGACAACCACCCCCTTTTTCCCCTCCACCTTCTTCATTTTCCTCTTAATTTCTTCCTTAGCCGGCTCTGCTCGCCTGACCAGCTCCTGCCGCCGTTTTCGGTCTGCTCGATGGCCACTTCCGGCAACCATTTGAGGTGCGCCGACCACCAGAGGTAAGGCATATGTGTCCTTAACAAGTTCCAAGTGGTAGATCATCATTTGGAATAGTATTTTTAAACGTGTGAACCCTAGACTAAAACCAGACATATTCTAAGCTAACTAAGAGAGGGCCATGGTTCATCCTCTTAGAAATTTCAAATGGCTCCGAAATTTTTGTGGAAACTCTATAACATTTAGTACTTGAGCCCATAGAGCGAAAATGGTAATTTCATTGAAGGTTTAAGGTATTTTTGTGACATTCTGAATTCCTGCCATTTTGAGACTATCAAATGAGAAGTATCTATCGATGTATTTCAGTTTTATCTCGCTCGGACCTGATCAATTCGAGTTAACTGACCAGAAAGGGAAAGGGTATCGCATGACAAGTACGTGGACCTGGGAAACTTGAAAAAGGAAATGACGCTTTGACCATAAGGATTGCCGAGGGAACATTTAGAACCATTAAAGGCCGACCAAATAACGATTGGGGAATCCATTGCTAGCGTTATACGATTAGAGCACTGGTGATGCCGTTTGACCAATGCATAATTTGCGAAGTTTTCCTAAATCAAACAATGACGATCGAGACCGTCGGGACTAGTAATGAACCCTCGCAATTACATGACAACCAAAGCCGTCGTAGCTTGAGTCGTCCTAAGTGTGACGAGAGTCACAGAGTCGATACGCGTAACGTCTGCAAAAGCCGCCCGTTAGTTCGAGATAAACTGAAGATACAAATGACAGAAGATCGATCATGCAACGGAAGCTCGAAATTGGCAAATGGAAATGAAGAATTCCAACATTAGAAAAGAATTTGGACGTCGTCTCATCGATGGTAATTTAGATTGAGAAAAGTGAAATTTGGACTGAAAGTGGAAGATTACCCTTTTACCCTTCAAGAGACATTCTTTCCTTTAGAACAAGCAAGGGCATTATAGTCATTCTCTCTCTCTCCCTAGTGGCCGAATTTTGAAGGGCAAAGAAGTCTTTTTGTCTTCAATATTTTTATGAAGAGAAGTCAATGAGAGTCAATGCCTTGATTAGATGAAGACAAGTGGCACATTGAGATAGGTTGGCATTAATTGGTTGTCTAATCTCCCTCACCTACCATTCTCTCTCTCCTTGACTTAGGGACCAAGGAAAATTTAGAAGACCTCTCTCTCTTCATTTTGCTCAGCCAATTCCCCTCTCTCTCCCAATCTCACGCTCTCTCTCCCCTCTCCCTTCCATTTTTCTTCTTTCTCGCCCGCCAGCTCGCGGCCAGCACAGATCCATCTCACTGTTTCGGCCATAACTCCGTCGTCCGACACCAGATCAAGGTGATTCTTTCGCCAATAGAAAGATTATTGTCTTGTCTTTCCATAGACATATTATAAGTTCTTTTTGACCCAGTAGATCTTTCCGTAGCTCAGTTTGAGTAGACGAAGGTCAGATTCGGAGCGAACCAGGCCATGAGCTCCTTTAGACCGGGTTAGAAGGTTTATCTTGCTTCCAAATTAAGGTGAGACCTTCTTAAGACATAGTATTAAGGTTGAGTACGTTTTTTTTTAAGTTTGGTTGATGATAGATGGGTTTTAATGGTGGAACTTGGATGATTTTCTTAAGGACAGAATCTGTCCTCTTCGATGAGTCTGGGAACCGAGCGCCTTTGAAGGCCGTAGAAGTGTCGCCTTGCCCCGAAACTTGTTGGTAAGACACCCTAAGACATGATATTACATGTTAGCAAAGGATAGATGAGTTATATTGGAGTTTTGATGGTCGGTTTATATGGAAACTTGTTGGAACAGAATCTGCCCGGCACTGAACAGTGTAGGATTCGAAGTTGTTGCGGTTCTTGGAGGAGTTTATTGGCTTAATTAGCTAAGTAAGAAGACTTCTAACCTTTTGTTAGGATGTTGAGTCACTAAAGGGTGGAATTTTGGTTGAATTAAAAGGTTTAAAGGACTGATTTGGTGAGAAATACCCGTGAGACCCGAAACCGTCCAAAACCCGTTTTCTACGCACACCGATTTTAAAACGGCCCGTTCTAATTCATCCGATGTCCAAATTGAGCACCGTTTTCGCCCACACGACCGTAAGATCTTGAAATTTAATATGATGAAATTTTTTCCCAAAAATTTAGTAGAAAAATTGGAGTTTTCTCGAGAGTGAACCTGGTCGTGGTGAGTATTTTTGTGGTTTGGGGTCATTGATGACTTTTCTTGATTGAATGCCCCTTTAACATGCCTAGGGAGCGTCGATATGATGCTGTGGTTGTTTGGTGATGATATGCCGTGTGTGAATTTGGGCATGTGATGATTAATTGGGTTCAATTGAAGGCTTTAATGCTTGGTTTTGCACTTGATGTCGCATGAGGCCTTATGTAGTGATATGCATATGCTTGATGGCCGAATGATATGCTTGAAATGGTGAATTGGTTGTGATTGAACCGTGTTCCTTGAATGGCGATGAGATGACATGATGCCAGGAATTGCCTGTGATTATGAAAAATGGCTTAATGAGAAAGAATCACTGTTTGTTTTTATAGCCAATGCATTGAGCCGGGGAGGGAGTTACTCCCATTGACCTGACGAGGTCGTGCGGCTAGAGAGTCCTACCTTGACCGAATCATCTCGAAGGCTGTAAGAATCGAGAGTCATGTAGTGACCGAATCATCTCTAGGTCCGGACGCGAGAGTCCTGTAGTCGACCGAATCATCTCGATGGCGCGGAGTGTCGAGAGTCGTTATAGAGACCGAATCATCTCGCAGCGAGAGTCATGATGACCGAATCATCTCGATAAGACGTCGAGAGTCATATGATTGACCGAATCATCTCGCGGCCCAAGTGGGGCGGCCCTTGATGGGCGTAAAGAAGATAAAAGACTGAAACATGATTCTTGATATGTTTTCGAGTCTGTATGCTTGAATTGGCTGGAATGCCTGGGATGCCTAGAGTGCATGGAATGTTTATTATGCCTGTATGGCTTGAGAAACTCAGATTGGAAAAATGAAAGTATGGAAGAAATGAACCTGGTGCCTGATATGCCTGAGTTGCTTTATTATGCCAATTGCTTGAGTGTCATGTGTGAAAAATCATTTTGCCCAAAACTTGCACATTTTCAAACATGCCTGGAGGTACCAATAGTCTAGCTTAGGGTTAGGGTCGACTTGCTGAGATTATTATCTCACCCCGTCGTGGGACCAACATTTTCAGACCCGAAGCACTGTTGGAGACCCTTGAAGGAAGATGATGACGTGAAGGTTGATGAGCAATTGACTTGATGAGAAGTTTGTCTTTTCTGTTGAAGTCTATGAGGACCTCTTAATGTTTCCAAATTAGAGTTATACATTGAATTCATGATTTACCTTGGGAGAAAAAAAAAATTGTATTGGAACGTCCTAAAGTCATCATTTGTACTAAAGGGAAGAAGTAGTTATCTCGTTTCTGCTTGTGCCCTTTCATTGTAAGGAATTGATAAGTCGAAGGCCGTGGATCCTGGGAGACTATAGAGTTATAACGGCCTGGTGGGATGTTCGCGTGCTCGCCGGGTTCGGGGCGTAACAATTTTCATGGCTGATTTTGAGTGACTTTCATCGAGTAGAAAACTGACCGCCGCGCACCAAGGAGAAACCGAATTGATTTGAGGTCT
Organism: Rhodomyrtus psidioides; assembly: GCA_021437785.1. Classification (NCBI taxonomy): domain Eukaryota; kingdom Viridiplantae; phylum Streptophyta; class Magnoliopsida; order Myrtales; family Myrtaceae; genus Rhodomyrtus; species Rhodomyrtus psidioides. Next base: position 9,135,865 of record JAILYB010000007.1, on the reverse strand, counting down.
TCGGGGTGTTGTTTCTCTTTGAAACTTTTGGTGAGCCTCCCTAACACTTGTATTGAGGTTCGAGCAAGTTTATTTCATAAGAAATCGGGACCTAGGATCGAAATTTGGACTGTTTAAGCGTAATAGGCTCAGATCGGTTTTGTTGAGGATACTGTTATACATTAATCGAATCTGTTGGGGACTGTTAGAGGGGTATTTTGACTTCAATTTGACTCAAAAGACTACCTAAAGTGTTAATTGAGGTGTTAGTGGAAAGCATGTGAAGTGGATTGGGATTTAGAGGTGATTTAAGGACTATTATGGGCGCGAAACCTTCGAGCTATATTATGCCCTATAGGTTGCTGTTTGAACCGAATACATAAAGGGTTCATAGAGGTGTCGACTTGTATTTGATCGATTAATAAAGATATCCTGAGTTGCCATTTGATTGACTATTGAAGGATTGGTATGATGGTAATGAGAATTGATTGGATTTTGATTTAAATTGATGAATTCCTAGGACGGCGTGAGATCTTTGGTTGGTCGTGCCCTTGTGGAATTGGGAAAGACCGGTTGGTGTAGAATTTTACTAGTTGCTTAAGATAAGTGTTTCCTAAACCCTTACTCGAACTCTAGGACGTTGCTGGATGATTGAAATGTGAAGCGTGGTGATTGATATTGTGTGAAATTGTTTGGCTAGAATGCCCTTGAAATTTTAATGGCCAGAGAGCCCTGATGCGTCATAATTGGCCAGAGAGCCCCGATGCTTTACTAAATGGCCAGAAGCCCTTGAGATTGCATGGCCCGGGAGCCCCGATGCAAATAAATGGCCAAAGAGTCCTGATATAAATGAATGGCCAGAGAGCCCCGATGCTTTACTAAATGGCCAGAAGCCCTTGAGATTGCATGGCCCGGGAGCCCCGATGCAAATAAATGGCCAAAGAGTCATGATATAAATGAATGGCCAGAGAGCCCTGATATAGATAAATGGCTGGAGAGCCATGATATAGATGAATGGCCAGAGAGCCCTATGAGTTACATCGCGGCCCGGGAGCCCTGGCGATGAATAAAAGAATTGTCATTCTTTTGACCCACGAAAGTGTATGTTTAGTTTATGTTAAAGCGTGAAGCTTGGGTTCTATGTCATGTGGTGTGTTTAGTGGTGATTTAACATGCTAATTGTTTTGTAATGAATGATGACGACTTGCCATATGCCATTACTTGATGAATTACATTGTTTTGTAATGAATGATGCCGACTTGCCATATGCCATTGCTTGATGAATTTCATGCATCATTGCATTATTGTGTGATCTGGTGGGACTGGTGGTTTAGTTTAGGTTGGGTTTCATTTACTGTGATGTAAATCTCACCTCGTAGTGAGACATATTTTTCCAGACCCAAAACCCTAAGCTTGCTACCGATAAGGCTAGGCGATCCCAAGGAAACGGTCGCCTCTTTTGACGAATTTCCTGTTGGAATAACAGTGTTAAAAATGAACAATATTGTTTTATAGATATGGAGGATACTTACAATTCGAATGACAATAATAAACGTAAGCAAACTGCCTCAAATATGAAAACACTAAGTTGGCAGACGCATATAATCTGAGCCTTCAGAAGGAGGTCAGAAGCAGAAAAAACCCGAACCATCAGGTGCAGGTCAGAAGCAGAAAAATAGAACTATCAGATGCAGGTCAGAAGCAGGTCAGAAGCAGAAAAACTGAACCATCAGATGCAGGTCAGAAGCAAAAAAATGGAACCATCAGATGCAGGTCAGAAGCAGGTTAGAAGTAGAAAAACTGAACCATCAGATGCACTGTTCAAAACCCGTCAGATGCAACTGTATCTGATCCTTCAGATGCATTGTTCAAAACCCGTCAGATGCAACTCAGATGCACCTGTCAGATGCAGTTCCTTCTGAACCCGGTCAGAAGCAGTTCCTTCTAAACCTCCAGAAGCAACTTTAGAAGCATTGAATCTGAACTCGTCAGAAGCAGTGAATCTGACCTTTCATGAGGATAAAAGTTCAACCTTCAAAAGAGCAAAATCTTCACGGAAATACAACAGTATAAAAAGAAATTGAACTAAAAAAGAGTACCGAGGCTTGTGTCCGACACAGTTTCCTTAAAACAGATTCGTCCCCTCCAGTACGTGCTTTGAGGTTTCGTGAACGTTTGTCTCCCAAGATATAACGGCTAAGCAGCGATAGAGGCAAGCACAGCACTCTAAAGCTTTCGACGAACTTGAACAACACGAGAACACTATAAAAAACAATGCAAATGCAGACAATTCAAAAGAGGGAGAAGTAATTTTCGTAGTTCGTAGTTCTTGTGTTCGTGTGTCTGAAACAGAACGGAAAGCCACATATTCATAGGCTAAGCGGGGCATTGCGGAAATAAAGAATAACGGCTAAACAATTCTGTCGTTTAGAGCCGTTATGTATTTAATTCTGTAACCACAAAATTATAACAGTCGTTACTTCGTTAATACCATTAACACACCGGTAAATAACTTAATAACGGTTAACGGCTTGAGTTGGAAAAAAAAAAAGACAGAAGGCAAAAATGGGCTTGTCGCGAGGCCCACTTTTCGGTCCTGCATTCGCATACGCAGGTCGTGCGCTCGCACCCAAGTTTGAACTTGTCGGGCCTCCGGATTTGCACCCCCTACGCGCGCGCACGATGCATAGTACTTGTTACAATAGTTACCACTAAAAAGGAGTGTAACCACATATAAAGCACTTCAAAGCCTTCTTCCTTTCCTATGTGGGACTAGTGCTTTGTCACTTCCTATTTCCAACTCAAGGGTGTTCTTTGAGAAACAATTCCTCATTCACTCACCCATCAAAATACCTCGTATTTTCCAACAACCCCCCACATGAATGAAAATTGTTTTGGTTTTGACTATGTGATAGTGTTCAACAAATGAAACCTGCATAGGATAGGTAGATATCACCCTTTGAACCTTCCCTTGTGAAAGTATATTTAATTTACCAGCTGTCTAGTAGATATGATGTCCTTGAACTATTTTTCTTTCTTAGTAAATGGCCCATACACTTCACACAGGAATCATCTAAACGTTTGTTCAATTCTCATGACTATGTTCGTTTTGGCCATGAACATCGTCCTGGTTCTGCGAGAGTTTTTAAAGAATTCAGCCCTCAATAATTCTCCTTTGAAGCGGTCCCACTTCTCTCTCACATACGTGATTACTTAATCTTGAGTAATTGGTTTACTCTACTTAAGAATCATTAAAGCATAATTTCTATCATTTTCTTGATAAACCCCCACAATAATTGGTTTTTCTCCACATATGTGAGGGATATCAAATCACTATTTCTTTTATAGGAATGGTTTGAGGGATAGATCCCAACAGTGATATCATTCAGTTCATATAATTAGGTTGTCCTTTTGAACCTAGATCTTGGGATCTCCTGTCACGCCCCAACCTCGGCAGGCAGGCCAACATCCCACACGGCTGTCAATAAAAATACGATAACCCAGGATCCGACGGCTAACTTGTAGAGCGTGATAAGGTAAGCACATGCGGAAGCGAAAATAGACTAGACAAACTCGTCTTCATCTTCCTCATTTTCCTTCTTCTTCTTCTTCTTCTGGGCACCTTCAGGGCTTTGGGTCTGAAAATGTTGGTCCCACGACGGGGTGAGATAATAATCTCAGTAAGTTAACCCTAACCTTAAGCTAGACTATTGGCACCTCCAGGCTCGTTTGAAAATATACAAGTTTTGGCAAAATGCTTTTCACACATGACAATCAAGCAATTGGCATAATAAAACAACTCAGGCATATCAGGCACCAAGTTCATTTATTTCATACTTTCGTTTTTCAATATGAGTTTCTCAAGCCATACAGGCATAATAAACACTCCAAGCACTCTAGGCATCCCAGGCATTCCAGTCAATTCAAGCATACAGACTCGGAAACATATCAAGAACCATGTTTCATCTTTTATCTTCTTTACGCCCGTCAAGGGCCCCTTGCAAGATGATTCGGTCAATCATATGACTCGACGTCTTATTGAGATGATTCGGTCATCATGACTCTCGCTGCGAGATGGTTCGGTCTCTATAGCGACTCTCGACACTCCGCGCCATTGAGATGATTCGGTCGACAATAGGACTCTCGCGTCCGGACCTAGAGATGATTCGATCACTACCTGACTCTCGATTCTTACAGCATTCGAGATCATTCGGTCAAGGTAGGACTCTCTAGCCGCACGACCTCGTCAGGTCAATGGGAGTAACTCCCTCCCCGGCTCAATGCATTGGCCATAAAACATAATTGTGAACCTTCTCATTAATCTCATGTTCACAATCTCAAGCAAATTCATTTCATCGCCATTCAAGGCACGAATTCAAGAACATTCAGTTCATCAATTCAAATATGCCATTCGGCCACTAGCAGCACATGCCATCCCACATCAAGCAATTGAACCATCGAATGCACCATCAATCATTAAAGCACTCGATTAAACCAAATAAGTCGATGCACATCAAAATTTACTCATGGCACCTCGTCATCAAGCATGCATAGCTTTAATTCAACATTTTTAGGCATGCCAAAGAGTCATTCAATCAAGGCAAAGCATCCAAAACCTCAATTCATCAACACTACCCAATTCAAGACCCCAGAATTAGGTTCAGTCTCTCAAAGCCTTACATTTTACTACTGAATTTTTCAAGAAAAAAATTCCATGGTATTAAAATTCAAGATCTTACGGACATGTGGGCGAAACGAGGCTCAATTTGAATATCGGATGACTTAGAACGAGCCGTTTTAAAATCGGTGTGCGAATAAAATGGGATTTGGCAGCTCTAGGATTCTCACGTTTCCACCCTCAAACAACCCTTTAAAATCTTCAATTTTCATCAAGAAATCCACCCTTTAGTAACTCAACATCCTAACAAAAGGTTAGAAGTCTTCTTACCAATCTATTTTAAGCAACGAACTCCTTCAAGAACCGCATCAATCCTCGGTTCCTAATCTGTCCGGCGCAAGACAGATTCTGTTCCTAGGAAATACCATGCAAACCGGCCATCAAAACTTCAATCTAACTCACCAATCCTTTACTAACATGTAATATCATGTCTTAGGGTAGCTTACCAACAAAATTTGGGGCAAGACGATACTTCTACGGCCTTTAAAGGCGCTCGGTTCCCAGACCTGTCAGAGAGGACAGATTCTGTCTTTTAGAAAATCATCCAAATTCCACCATTAAAACCCATCTATCATTACCAAACTTCAAACCAAACTTACTCAACCTTAATACTATGTCTTAAGGAGGTCTCACCTTGATTTGGAAGCAAGATAAACCTTCTAACCCAGTCTAAAGGAGCTCATGGCCTGGTTCGCTCTGAATCTGACCTTCGCCTACTCAAATCGAGCTGCGGAAAGATCTACTGGGTCAAATTGAGCTTATAATATGTCTAAGGAAAGATAAGACAGTAATATTTCTAATGACGAAAGAATCACCTCAATCGGATGTCGGACGACGGATTTATGGCTGAAACAGTGAGACGGGTCGGTGCTGGTCGCGAGCTGGCCGGCGAGAAAGAGGGAGAATGAAAGGGAGATGGGAGAGAGAGCGTGAGATTGGGAGAGAGAGGGAAATTGGCTGAGTAAAAAGGAAGAGAGAGAGGTCTTCTTAATTTTTCCTTGGTCCCTAAGTCAAGGAGAGAGAGAATGATAGGTGAGGGAGATTGGACAACCATTTAATGCCAACCTATCTCAATGTGCCACTTGTCTTCATCTAATCAATGCATTGACTCTCATTGACTTGTCTTCATAAAAATCTAGAGCACAAATTGACTATAATACCCTCAAACTTTCGGTCACTAAAGGGAGAGAGCAAATGACTATAATGCCCTCGCTTGTTCTAAAGGAAAGAATGTCCTTTGAGGGGTAAAAGGGTAATTTTCCACTTCCAGTCAAAATTTCACTTTTCTCAATCTAAATTACCCTCGATGAGGCGACGTCCAAATTCTTTTCTAATGTTGGAATTCTTCATTTCCATTTGCCAATTTGGAGCTTCCGTTGCATGATCGATCTTCTGTCATTTATATCTTCAGTTTATCTCGAACTAACGGGTGGCTTTTGCAGACGTTACACGTATCGACTCTGTGACTCTCATCACACTTAGGACGACTCAAGTTACGACGGCTTTGGTTGTCATGTAATTGCGAGGGTTCATTACTAGTTCCGACGGTCTCGATCGTCATTGTTCGATTTAGGAAAACTTCGCAAATTATACATTGGTTAAACGGCATCACCCGTGCTCCAATCGTACAACGCTAGCAATGGATTCCTTTTTCGTTATTTGATCGGCCTTTAATGGTTCTAAATGTTCCCTCGGCAATCCTTATGGTCAAAGCGTTATTTCCTTTTTCGAGTTTCCCTGGTCCACGTACTTGTCATGCGTTAGCATTTCCCTTTCTGGTCAGTTAACTCGAATTGATCAGGTCCGAGCGAGATAAAACTGAAATACATCGATAGATACTTCTCATTCCATAGTCTCAAAATGGCAGGAATTCAGAATGTCACAACTCTTCCCCCCTTACAGAAATTTCGTCCTCGAAATTTACTATAACCCAAATCTACTCAAACAAATGGGGGTACTGGCTCCTCATCGCTTCTTCGCTTTCCTAGGTAGCTCCTTCTGTTCCATGGTGTTCCCAGATCACCTTGACGAGTGGAATCGTCTTGTTCCGCAGGACTTGCTCCTTTCGATCTTCAACTCGTATTGGCCTTTCCACATACGATATCTTATCGTCCACTTCGATGGCTTCATGATCCTGTACATGAGTTGGGTCCGGTTCATATTTCCTCAGCATCGACACATGAAACACAATATGAACTTGCGATAAGCTTGGCGACAAGGCAAGACGATAAGCTAAAGTTCCAATCCTTTCCAATATCTCAAATAGACCTACGTACCTTGGACTTAGCTTCCATTTCTTTCCAAATCGGGATAATCCTCGCATAGGTGACACTTTGAGAAAGACATGGTCACCCACTTGAAATTCCAAAGGCCTTTGTCGCTTATCCGCATAGCTTTTCTGGCGACTCTAGGCCGTCTTAAGCCTTTCTCGAATGATTTTAACAGCCTCAACTGATTGCTCCACCAATTCTGGGCCTGTCATACTTCTCTCACCAACTTCGTCCCAGCATATCGGAGTCCTACATGCTCTACCATACAGCGCTTCGAACGGTGCCATTCCGATACTTTGCTGATAGCTGTTATTATAAGCAAATTCCACCAAGTGCAGTTTCTCCTCCTATCCACCTTTAAAATCAATAACACATGCTCGCAGCATATCCTCTAACCTCCGAATCGTCCTCTCAGACTGTCCATCGGTCTGTGGATGGTACGCCGTATTAAACTGCAATTTCGTTCCCATGGCATCCTGTAGACTCTTCCAGAAATTCGCAGTAAACTTAGGATCTCTGTCTGACGTTATTGTCACATGCACTCCATGAAGTCGCACTACGTGTCGCATATACAAATCAGCATATCTCTCCATCGCGAAATCCTTTTGCACAGGCAGGAAATGAGCAGACTTGGTCAATCTGTCCACTATTACCCAAATTGAATCGTGACCTCTTTGACTCCTTGGTAAGCCCATGACAAAATCCATGGTGATATGTTCCCACTTCCATTCGGAAATTTCCAAAGGTTGCAGCATACCACCAGGTTTACAATGCTGCGCCTTCACTTGCTGACACGTTAGACACTTAGCCACGTGCTTAGCCACATCCACTTTCATCCCATTCCACCAATAATGCTGACGTAAGTTCTGGTACATCTTTGTGCTACCCGGATGAATACTATAATTGCTCCTGTGAGCTTCAGACAAAATCTTTTCCTTAAGTTCTTCGTCATTGGGCACACACAGTCGTCCTCGGAACTTCAGTATTCCATCTTCAGATATTTGGAAGTCAGACTTCCTCTTGTCCGCATCCATTTCCAGGATCTTCTGTATATCAGGGTCCGTGGATTGCAATGCCTTAATCCTCTCCTGTATTTCCGGTTCGACTCTCAAAGTTGCCATCAAACTTGACAATCGGCAAACTTCCAACTTAATCTCTGAATCTCTCAGTCTTTCCAGTATAGACCATCCCTTGACCAACAGATGCGCAATGCTCGACTTTCGACTAAGGGCATCTGCTACCCTGTTAGCCTTTCCAGGGTGATATAGAATATCACAGTCATAATCTTTAAGCAATTCCATCCACCTACGTTGCCTCATATTTAATTCCTTCTGAGAAAACAAATACTTTAGGCTCTGGTGATCCGTATAGATCTAGAACTTCTCACCACACAAATAATGTCTCCAAATCTTTAACGCAAAAATAATTGCAGCCAATTCCAAATCGTGTGTCGGGTATCTCATCTCATGAGGTCTTAACTGATGCGACGCATACGCCACTACTTTTCCATGTTGCATTAGGACGCATCCTAGTCCCTTCAACGACGTATCACTATAAATCTCATATCCTCCAGGACCAGACGGAATTGTCAGTATCGGTGCAGTCGTCAACCTTCGCTTAAGTTCCTGAAAACTCCTTTCGCATTTATTCGTCCATTCAAACTGCGTATCTTTCTTAGTCAACCTTGTTAATGGAGTAGCTATAGACGAGAACTTCTCTACAAAGCGTCTATAGTAACCTGCAATCCTAAAAAACTTCAGACTTCAGTAACCGTTATGGGTCTAGGCCAATTCATAACTACCTCGATCTTCGAAGGATCCACGGAGATTCCTTCTCCAGATACTGCATGACCAAGAAATGCAACCTTATTCAACCAGAACTCGCACTTACTAAATTTAGCATAGAGCGAGTGTTCCCTTAAGGTCTGTAAGACAATCCGCAAATGCCGTTCATGATCCTCATTGCACCTTGAGTAAATCAAAATATCATCAATGAAGACGATAACAAATTGATCCAGATTCTCCTTGAATACTCGATGCATCAAATCCATAAATGCAGCTGGGGCGTTAGTCAACACAAACGGCATGACGGTAAACTCGTAATGTCCATACCTCATCCTAAAAGCGATTTTCGGTATATCCTCTTTCTTGATCCTCAACTGATGATAACCTGTCCTTAAGTCAATCTTAGAGAACACGGACGCTCCTTGCAACTGATCAAACAAGTCATCTATAATTGGCAATGGATACTTGTTCATAATAGTAACTTGATTCAGTTGCCTATAGTCAATGCACAGACGCAATGATCCATCTTTTTTCTTCACAAACAACACAGGTGCACCCCACGGCGACGCACTTGGACGAATGAATCCCTTGTCTAGTAATTCCTGCATCTGTACCTTTAGTTCCTTTAACTCAGACAGAGACATCCTATATGGTGCTTTCGAAATCGGCTCCGTCCCAGCGGCTAATTCAATTGAGAACTCCACTTCTCTTTCAGGTGGTAAACCAGGCAACTCTTGAGGAAATACATCATAGAATTCACGTACCACTGCTATTTCTTCTAGCTTAGGCTCCTCAATCGTTGTATCCACCACAATGGCTAAATACGCCTCACATGATTCATTCAATAGTTAAGTCACCTCGAGTGACGAAACCAAAGGTATCGAGGTTCCTCCTCAGCTCCCCACAAACTCAAAACTAGGGCGATCGACAGGATAAAATCGAATTACCCTACTACCACAATCCATTACAACCCCTTGTTTACTCAGCCAGTCCATTCCAATAATGACATCAAAATCAAACATGGGCAACACATCCAAATCTATTCGTTTTTCACTACCTCCGATAACTATCTTACAATTTCGGCATCCTAGTGAAATAAGCACTATATCCATTAAGGGTGTTGTCACATGCAAGATAACATCCAGCGGTTCCAATTTCATTTCAGTCAAATCAGCAAACTGAGCAGACACAAACGAATACGACGCTCCAGGGTCAAACAAGGCATAAGCAGCATGATCACAGAGAGATCTTACCCGTGACCACGCCAGATGTCTCCTCCGCCTCCCTGCGAGCTACAGCGTACACCCTTCCTTGAGCCGGTGGCCTATTTTGATTGGCCTGCGGGGCAGCTCCAGCTTGTGGTCCTTGTTGAGCTCGTGGCGGTTGATACTGAGGACCAGCATTTTGTTGTCCACAATCCCTTGCCCTGTGGCCTATCTTGCCACACTTGAAACATCCTCCACTTTGCCTTGGACATGGTCCACTTCCATGCCTTTCTCCCACAAAGGCGACAACTCCAATTGTTCTGGTGAGCAAGCTTCACGATATTCCTCTTAACTGGGGGAACAAACCTTATGTTGTTCACCATAGGACCTTTGCCTAAATTTCGATTGTCTCTGACTGGATTAAACCGCGGTCCTGAGGAAATTCCTCTATTCCTCATATCTCTTTCAAACATCTGGCTCCTGGTATAGATCTAATTGTAATCCCTCAGGTTCATTGAGATCATCTGGCTGCGAATATCGGGCCTCAATCCATCTCGAAACCTTCTCGCTCGATCCCGCGGATTCTCCACCATCCTTGGTGAATACTTCGACAACCTTGCAAATTCCGCCTCATACTGATCAACAGTTATTTGATTTTGACGAAGGTTCTGGAACTCAGCTAACTTCTATTCTTGGGCAGCTTCAGAGAAAGATTTCACATTAAAAGTTTCGGCAAAAGGTGCCCACGACCTCCGAAAGAAAAGGGTACGAATAACTCTACGCATCTGGTTTATCGACATCCATCGACTTTGGTTCAAGATTCTTCATCTTCAAGTCTAGCATCGGGATCTCCCAGGTCTCAAATTCCTTTAGAACTCCAAAATGGCGCGACATAATGATCGGGGTCGAGGATTGGGGTCTGAAAAAAAAAGGGTCCCACGACGGGGTGAGATAAATCTCAATAAGCTAATCCTAACCCCAAACAAGGCACTTAGCACTTCCAGATACTACCCAACACATGCAATGACCAATAAATCAAGGATAAGGTAATTGACATATAACAATCCAAGCAAGATAAAATATCAGTAACATTCTCCATTCCAAGCTAGACTTTGTATGGCACTCAATTACTCATAACGCATAAGATAGTACCCAAGCTCAAGTCCACCATGCATTCCCTGGTGAGGCCCGCGTCATAAAGGCACCTCAGGCGTTACTCATTACTTAACCCACGTCATATAGGCGCATTAGGTATTACTCCCCAGTCTAGCCGCGTCATATAAGCGCATCAGGCATTTATCACATTATTCAATCTCGCGTCGTATAGGCGCATCAGGATATCACATTGTTCTATCCCGCGTTGTATAGGCGCATCAAGATATCACCTTAACCAATCTCGCGTCGTATAGGCGCATCAGGATATCACAATAGCATGAGCTCATAATTAAAACAAGTATGGCTAGATGCATTCCATTGAGCATTCTAACAATTCAAGGCATTAACGACTACCACGTTCTCAATCCCATGCCACAAAATCACCTAATAGAATTTATTCTAGATGACACCATTTTAATACCTCAAGATCGAATATAATTCGATTTAGGAAATTCATCAATTACTATTTTCATCACGTGGTCATTAACACATTAATAGAGCCAAATGCCAAATTAAATATTCCACGTGCCCCATAACACCCAAGACCGAATATCATTAAGTCTCAATCAAGGTTTTTCATCGACTTAATTACCTAGTCACGCTCCTCTTTGCTCACGGCCAATTAGCAATAGGAGGAAATAGTAATTTCAATTCAATCTCCTTTCAATTCTCTCCCATGGCCGAATGCACATAAGACTCCCTGCATCAATTTGCTCAACCTTCCTATTTCTTAGTCCATGGCCGAATAGGGCTCACGGCCCATAGGAGATTTTTAATACATTAACACGTTTAATCTCATCAAAGTCGAACATCTTGTAGGGACTAAATAAATAGTCACAAAAATCAAGAAATTTCACGACAAGGAGTAGCCATATGCAATTTGACGCTCGCGGATCGACCTACTCAAACCCTTAGCATCACAACTCATCAAGTATGCAATAAAATCAAACCTTAAGACGGCAAGGCATGCTCATTTCTTCTAGGACAGATTCGTCCATACATAAACCATCGAAGATTCAACCACGAACATCACTCAATAACCTTTCTAACTCGTCCTTCGATAACCTAAGGTCCTAATATGAGGTTAGAACTAATTTACCAAGCTAACAAGCAAGTGAGGAAGACGAAGGAAACGACGAAGCCTGGGGTTCAAATCTGTCCAAGGAGGGGGCCGGTCCGATTTCCACAAGAACATCACAAGTTAGCCATGGATTTCCACTAAAATTGCTCTAAACCCCAATCAATCACCAAACAACACGTAGGATCAAGTCTTAAGGAGGCTTACCAATGGAAATGAGCTTGCGGCGCTCACAAACTAGGCATGAAGACCGGCAAGGAGTGCCTCGGCCGTGAGGGGAGATCGGCGTCCGACAGAGAGTGAGAACGGGCGAGCGAGAGAGAGAGAGAGAGAGAGAGAGAGAGAGAGAGAGAGAGAGAGAGAGAGCTGAGAGAGAGAGTGAATGAGAGGGCGAGAGAAATGAGAGAGTGAAGAGGGGAGGAGGAGTCGGCCGAACGAGATGGGGGAGGAAGAGAATGGAGGGCTTCTTCCACTTCAAAATCCAAGAGAGGGAGAGTGATTGATTGGGAGTGGTTTGAGGGGTAAGGACATGAATAGTGGCATGGAATGACATGGGTGGTTGATGGGGAAATCAAGTCCAATGGTCATGTCACTTAGCCATTCCACCATCAAATAATTCAAGGGGCCAAATGACCAAATGGTCCTTCAAAATTCGGCCAAGAAGGGAGGATGGCAATTGTCCAAATTACCCTTGCTCAATTCTAAAGAAAAAGGGCATTTATCTAAGGGTATAAAGGTAATTCCCTAACCGTCGGTCTGAATTTCGCTTTTCTAATTTGCGAAGGGTGAATTCTTATCCTAATGGTTCCCGATGAGGCGACGTCCAATTTATTCCCGTTGGGATCCTCGAATATCCGGCCTCTAATCTCGAAGTCCAATTCGTGGCTAATGAAATCATACTTCGAAAAAGAGCCGGATTTCGGAATGTCACAACTCTTCCCTCCTTATAAAAATTTCGTCCTCGAAATTTACCATAAATATCACCATACACAACAACTGGTTTCTGACGCCTCATCGCCACCTTACCTCTCTTGGTGGTCCCCTTTTGTTTTGTTGCCAAATCCCAAACAAGTCTACACACTTCGGACTCGACTTTCCAGGTCGGGCAAGTCTTGCATGGGTGATACTTAAAGAAAACATAATCTCCTGCTTGAAGTTCTAAAGGTCTATGTCGTCTGTCCATTTAGCTCCATTAACGATGCCAAGGCCCCTGTAATGGCACATCGGCCAACGAACTCATCTAGGATCCGCGTGACACCCCTCAGATCCATATATCTTCCCGAAACCTGCGCCTCAACGCTTCATGTTAACATCTCGCGTACCAATGCTTCCAGAAGGGCACAAATCCCCTCGTCAACACGCTTCAGGGCATTAGGTGACGACTTAGACATAACTTCAAGTAATTTGATCCACATGACTAACCTAGGACCCACCCATGTTTCCCAATGGCTTAATACAGTCTGGTGCCACTTCTAGTCGATCCCTAGTGAAGTCATTTCAAACCATGATCGCTCATCCGCCCTTAGTCTTCTCTCAAACCTTCTTGATAAGGGTATGTACTAGTCACCAATCGGTCATCAAATCTGTCTACAAGCAATTGTTACTCTAGATATCTCCACCAGGTGTAGCCACTCGTCCCCACTTCCTTTAAAGTTCGGGAGACACGCTTGTTACATATTCTCAAGCATCTAGATCATCTCCTTAAGCCATCTATTTGTCTGCATACAACAGGACGTGCCGTAACCTAACATCGTCCCCATGACGTCTTCAAGGCTCTTCCAAAAAGTTATGGTAAACTTAAGATCTCTCATTTGACACAACCATCGTTGAGCTTCCACACGAATTGCCTAACGTCTATATGAATTGTCTCACAGTCCCCTTGATCTTTCAGGTGACCCCATGGCCAATCAATAACAATTCATTCCTAGTTCTAATCCAGAGTTTTCCACGACTAGGGTCACCCACCAAACTTACCTATTCGTGCCTTCCTTTGTTGACACACCCAATCCTTAGCCACGAGCTCGATTGTTTCTATTTTCATTCTATTCCATCACAAGTATCAACACGGGTCCCAGTACTTCCTTGTACAATCCAACGAACACTATAATCATCGCGTTGAGTTCCCAACATAACTCTACCCTCTAAGTTTCCCATCACTGGGTGCGTACATCTGTCCACAAAACTTCAAGATTTCCACCCTTGCACTTGAGAGTCTGGATTCTCTCCTCATTGTACTTACTACCCCAACCTCCTAGGTAACAAGACTCATAGGCTGCAGTGCCTTAGTCTCCTCTGACTTCCAGGCTTGCCGCTCAAAATAGCCATCTGTTTAGCCTTTCGGTAACTTCCAATTTAGAGGTTGAATCTCTTATTTCCTTGAGCGAAGCACATCCTTTACCCACCAATCTCGTGATGTTCAATTCTCAACCATAAGCATCCTTTTTATCTTTATTCTTCCTCAAAGAACGGTAGGACATCATATTCTAATTTCTAGAGCAACATCATCCGTCCGCATTGCTTCACGCATTCGATTCCTCTTTGAGACAATGGGTACTTCAAGTCCCGATGGTCCTCATCAATCTGAAATCCTTCTCACCATATACGTGATATCTCCAAATTTCCAACACAAGAACGATATCCGTCAGTTCTAAACATATTGGGAGATTCATCTCGTTATGCCTTGCCATCGCAACACATAAGTGTTGACACCTGATTTTTTTTACCATTTATTATTGTGATTTTTATTCTTTAAAATTAATTAAAAATATCAAAAAAGGTCATAAAATCACAAAATCAACTTTGGAAGCCTTGGTTTAACCTTAGGAACCAATTTTGAACAAAAAATATTTTTCGGTATTTTTAATATTTTTCGAGTTTATTTAATTATAAAAATACCCAAAAAATCAGAAAATACCATTCGTGGTCAGAAAAATACCCAAAAATATTCGATAATTTTGTTTTAATTTCCTCTTCAAGTGTGTCACTTTAAATCTCAAAAATTCGGCTCGGGTCACTATGTTCCTTCACAAACATAAACCCGAACCGAGCCTAAAAAAAAATCATTTTCGAGTCTTTTAGTTTTCAATTCTCACTTTTTATAAGCTATGACATTGGATTCTAAAGTCTTAAAGTGCAATTAGATCAATTTGCCCTCCAATTTAATCAATTTTTACCAAAAGGGCTTAATTGCACATTTTTCTTTCAATTAGTCCCCGGTTTCACGGATGTATACGTATGCTCTACGTATTTATACACCATACGTATTTATACGTTATGCATATTTGTATTGTTTGGTAACCTCTTTAACTCTTGTAATAATAATAATGGTTATTATTTTTAACACCTTTGTTAGTGCCTTTTTTAGCATTTTTGTATTGTGAGTGCTATTTTTAAATAGCATTTTTTGTATTATAAATTGTGAGTGCTATTGTTAGTGCTATTTTTAAATGACATTTATTTATCATAAATTGTGAGTGCTATTGTTAGTGCTATTTTTAAATGGCATTTATTTATCATAAATTGTGAGTGCTATTATTAGATAGAATTTATAATTGTTAGTGCTATTTTTAAATAGAATTTTTGTATTATAAATTGTGAGTGCTATTGTTAGTGCTATTTTTAAATAGCATTTTTGTATTATAAATTGTGAGTGCTATTGTTAGTGCTATTTTTTAAATGTCATTTATTTGTGAGTGCTATTATTAGATAGAATTTATAATTGTTAGTGCTATTTTTAAATAGAATTTTTGTATTATAAATTGTGAGTGCTATTGTTAGTGCTATTTTTAAATAGCATTTTTGTATTATAAATTGTGAGTGCTATTGTTAGTGCTATTTTTAAATGTCATTTATTTGTGAGTGCTATTTTTAGATAGAATTTATAATTGTTAGTGCTATTTTTAAATACAATTTATTGGAAGGTATTTTTGGCTATAAAAGGATGGCAAGAGTTTTGAGGTTGAAGGGGAGAGACATTTTGTAGAGTGTGCAAATTTTTGAGAGCTTAGAGAGAAGAACACAAACACTATCTATATTCTCATAATCTTGAGCGAGCAAAATATACTAAGTTCGGAATATTGATTCCGCATATTGCTAGCACAATTGTTGTGGAGTTATTAGTCGTCTCCCCGTTCGTCAATTGGTGGTGCGTCCGAACTAGATGCCTAACACTTGTGGAGGCTGAGATCGAAGAACATCGAACCGACACCTCCGTTCAAGCACGCTACGAGAGGTAATCTATTTACTCCCTTTGAGACTTTGTGATTTTTTTTCGATTGAAATGCACGAAGTACGCCTCTGGAGATACATGTGTGGGTTGTTATTTATTTCCGCTACGTGTTACGTGGATCCCAACAGTGGTATCAGAGCCAATCCTTAGGTGTTTTCGTGCATTTAATTGATTTTTTGCAATTTTTGCAATACTATGGCCAATATGTATTAACGAATTGTTCGTCTTACATGGCTAATGGAGATTGATTATTTTATATGATAAATTAATCAACGTAGCAAAAATTGAGACTAAATCAATTTTGAATCGAAAATTTATGGCTATCTTATTTTACGTAAAAATTCTGAATATGATTCAACGTAGAATTTTTATTGTGCCTTCCTAAGTTTTAAAATTGTGAATTTATTACTTACGTGAAAGGGTGGTGATCATGGAAAAATCCCTAATCAATGTGATTGATGTATATATGAATGTATGATGATTATTTATATATTTGGGGTTGTAATTATTAAATGGAGGCTGCGTACTCCTTTTATTTTTCATGTAATCTTTATTTTTAGCATAGTCAATTGTTGATGTAAATGCTACGAGGATTACGTGGAGGAGCCTTTTAAGTCGGCGAGCTCTTTGGGGCTCAATTCTTGAAGAGTTCAAGAAACCAAGAAGGAGCGAAGAGCGGCTCTCCGTTATTAAAATATTAAAATGATTATATGTGGTCTCATTGGCTCGAGACCCATTAAATCATAATTCCATGATCACCACGTAGGATAGATATTTATGTGATTGACATCTATTTATTTATTATGATTACGTGAGCATGTTAAACTGGTTAATGTGCAAAGTCAGACTTACCTCACCCAAAATTGTGCCTGCATGAAATCCTAGTTAGGAAAATCACTCGCATTAGGTACCGAAAGGGCGTTGGTAACGACACCAGCGTAACCAAGTCCCCGAACCCAAAATCTCTGGTTCCGTAGAACTGATCGATCTCTCCCAATCGATCGGTAAGGTTTCCGGTCTACCCTCCAAGAAAGACCGGTGGCGACTCCAAATGCATGCACAAGTTGCACATGCCACCACGACCACACTAAGGTCGAAAGCGATCGACTCTTATCGTTGAATCCTCCTGAAAAATACTCCCGCCGCGATTTGGTATGGGCCTGGGAGGGCTCGCACCGATCCAAGACCCGTGATCGGTAATCCATTAGCCGCGTCCGCTTCCGGATGGGTCGCGACAGCTGGCGACTCCACTGGGGACTTGTTCTAGAAACTATGGTTCTAGACCTCAAGTGGACTTAGGCCGTAATAAAAATTGAGTGATTTTTCTAACCCTACAGGCGCTCTTGAAGGTGAGGTAAGTCCGCTCACGATAGGTGTTATATGTTTTTGCAGATTGGAGTAATAAGGGGTGTAGTCTGTGATTAACTTTATTTTACGCAGGTGTGGCGTAGGAATGTATGTTGTGTGGATGATTTGAAGTGCTGATTGATAAATTGTTGTGCATGACTTGCATTGTGATGATCACGACACATGGACACACACAACCGCGCCTAAAACCCCAGGCGCCGCCTTTAGGAACACAATAGAAGGAATTGAAAATGGAATCTCCGTGAGGAAAAACACGGGGTAATCCACTTCTCAATTCCGCTCGCTTCGAACTATGGATTGAGTCCCAATGCAACGATAGTTGTGCAATGGAATCGGCTCTTTCTAGAACTCGAGGTGAGAACCTTAACCTTAGGTGCCAAACCCTCTGATTTTTAGAAGTTCACCATCACTTGTCTCATGCGCATGTCTTTGGGCGGTTGGTACACCTAAAATCGCACATAAGTCGACGAGTTGGGTTGGTAAGACTCTCTATCCCTCAAAACTATTACAGTTCATATAAATATAGGCATTTCATTCATTGCATTCTGGTGATTAGATTAAATGCCATTTCAAGGATAGATGCATGTGTTTTTCCCAAACGTCCTTGATAGAAGACGAGGAGGATGATATCTCATGGCGAACACCGAGTGAGCAACAAAGGAGCCTACTATGGACATTATTGAGATATCGTCCAATGAAGATGACGAGTTGGGGCAAGTGATCCGGAAGTCACAGATCGAACTTGGGGCATCCTTAAACGTTAGGATCACATTCCTTGGTTTCATTTTCCATTACTAGTCCTCTTGTATAGGGTTTATTTTTATCGAGGCTTTCTCTATCTCACCCCTTAGAGTGATTGTATTAGGGATCTATTGGTGTATACATTCAGATGGAACTCGGTTGTATTTCTTTTGACGGGTCATGGGAATGTGATAGTGGCATTTTCTCTAATCATCCGAATACTCCCAAGTCAAGTTTATAATTCCTTTAGAGGAAACTAAAGTTGAAAATCTTACACGACCTTTTTGGTCGTACAGGGTAATCCAACCCCAATTTCGCTAGAAGGAATTATACACTTGAATTGGTCCATGCATGTCATACGTCACTAAGTAATCCACGATAATTGATCAAGAGTATTGACGTTATTTCGAATTTAATGACGAGATAGATGTCCAAATTGCTCTCGTTCTTAACAAAACGGCCTTGATTTGGATGCCGTATCTTCAATTAAATTTAAAAACACGTCGTTATGCCTTGCATTTTTGACTAATTCGCTCTTCTGAATATTGGTCAAAAGCAATTATCGTGAATTACATTCCTTTCAATAGTATGCTTTCTTTCGAGGAATATTGATAAAAACTTTTCGCACAAGATTAAAACCCTTGTAAAAGTTCTTGTCATTATTAATTACGAGCAAGCATAAGATTGAAAGGGGTATATGCTTTCTTTTTCAGATTATTCCTTTTGACTCGGTCTTTTCATTTGCAGGTGAAAAACAAGTAGCATAAAGAAATCTTTTCTTGGATAAGTCTGAGGCTATTCTTTCATCTGACCATGAGTGAGTTAGAAAATCAGAACACATCTACTCGACTTATTATGGATCGGCTCATCCAAGTCTAAGATGTCCGGATGCTCGAAGAAATGGATCATATAAAAGCTAAAACAAACACAGGGGCTTTCATTCATTCTTGCCCAAACCAGATCATACAATTCATTGGGGTGGAAAAGTAAAGCAGAAGTGAGCCCTAATCAACGACACAAAGGAGCCCAGCTGGCCCTCCAGGTTATGGATGCTTTGTTTATACGCACCACTCCGCGTATCATGGTCCGCAAGCCTGAGGTGGAGGCGTTTGCGTTCATCATTGACTGCAACAACCTGAGTCTCGTGATCTTCGGCGACTGCTTCCAAGTCCCGAACAAGTCCATTCTCACGAGTTATATCCTCGTTTATGCCGTTGAGCCTTTCTTCCAGCCACTCGCTCCGATTCCTTAGCAGGGCATTACGTCGATCGCGCTCATAGGTAGCCAGAGATAGAGCTAAGTCCTCCACCAGATTCCTCCTCTCGCGTAGCAATGTCGAAACCCGCTCTTTGGCGAACTCAACAGCCTTTTTGTGACTATCGGCCAGGTAGTCAGCCAACGCTAGGCGGTCGGACTGATCCTCATAACGGGCTCGCAAGACACGAGCCACGGTAACTCCCCGATGAGCAGCGCGGTAGACCTCCAAGGAGTTCGTAAAGAGCGTTGGAAAAATATTGTATTCCCTCCCCAACGCGGTACCCTCGAGGGAGGTGATGTCCAGGTCCCCGAACATGACTCTGATCTCATCCTCGGTTTCGGGATGATCGGCTATGTGAGCGTAGCCTCGACCCAAGAGGTTATAGAACTCTTTCCATCGAGTCAAAGCTTCGGCTGAGAAAGTGTGAACTTGGGAAGAAGCCATTTTCGACGGAGATGTGTGTAGTGGAGCGATTAGAGGATGGAAGCAAATTATATGAGAGCGTTAATCTCCCAAACACCAACTCCACATTTTATAGCGTCTCGAGAGTGGAGAAAAGTTGCAGCAATAATGCTTGTGGAGCCGGGTTAATTAATGTAAAGCGAGGGCTGCTCCTCCCGTGAATCATCAGACATGTCCTGATCCGCAATTTCAGGCTTGACAAATTCGGTCTCGCCATTATTAAAGCTGGGAGGGAGGCGAGCGCAACTATCGAAGAAGCCGCGAAAGGATTGTGTTGTTCCATCACGCATGAAGCTGGGCGGCGAGTGAACAGCTCTGCCACTTAAAAAAGAGAAGACAGTGCTGAACAGGCATGACTATTGACGAAAAGTGAAAGGCGAGCGCAACTATCGAAGAAGCCGCGAAAGGATTGTGTTGTTCCATCACGCATGAAGCTGGGCGGCGAGTGAACAGCTCTGCCACTTAAAAAGAGAAGACAGTGCTGAACAGGCATGACTATTGAGGAAAAGTGAAAGGCGAGCGCAACTATCGAAGAAGCCGCGAAAGGATTGTGTTGTTCCATCACGCATAAAGCTGGGCGGCGAGTGAACAGCTCTGCCACTTAAAAAGAGAAGACAGTGCTGAACAGGCATGACTATCGAGGAAAAGTGAAAGGCGAGCGCTACTATCGAAGAAGCCGCGGAAGGATTTGGTTACCCCTTCGTGTCGGAAAGCTGAGCAGGAGGTAAACAGTTCCGTCGTTTCAAAAACAGAACGCTGAACAGACCTAGCTTTCGAGGAAAAGGAGGCAACAAATCGAAAGAGCGAGTATACAAAAGAGAACAGAGAACCCCGAGTGACGAGTTCGTTGAAAGACCTCAAATTCTCTAGAATCAGATTCGACATCGAAGCCATGGAACTCAACATCGCCGGTGACGAACATCAAGATCGCAGTGGTGACGACGGCAGTGGCCACGACGCTCAACCCCGGAAAAGAAAAAGTCGCCAGCGCTACGCTCGGAAAGAAATCCAAGAGCTTGAAGCTTTCTTCGATGAATGCCCTTGCCCAAACGAGGAACAAAAGATTGAATTGGGCCAGAAGCTGGGAATGAATCCTATGAGAATCCATTTTTGGTTTCAGAATAGACGTTTCAGACTAGGTGTCCAACACAGGCGTAAGGAGATCACGGCCCTAAAAGAGCAGAACCAAAACCTTCAAATGGAAAACATGTGGTATGAGAAAATTCTCAGTACTATTACCTGCCCTGACTGCGGTGGCCCTACCACCCTCAGTAAATTGTTCCCCAGTAAGCCTTCTACGAAGATGGAAGGTGCTCATTTATCCCCCTGCTCCCTTGAGCCATCTCCGGTACAATCAGATCCTGCTAATGGCGCGCATGAGCAGATCGATCCTACAGAAATTATACCAGTGTCTTCGGAGGAAGAAGATACGTGTCGTTATGATCGGAGTCACCTCATCGAAGCCCATGAATCTCCTCCACAACAGCTTCCGGTAAGATCAGATACGGTTCAAGAGGAGTTAGAGGTTAGTCGGCAGGCTATCTACGCCACTCTGGACGACGAGAAGAAGAAATTCACTTGGCCCCCGGAGCTTCATCTCAAGTTCTTGGACGCAGTTCGACAGATAGGACTCGACTTCATAGGTCCGACAAGCATACTTAGGGTCATGAACGTACCGGGACTTACCAAGCAATTAGTCGCGAATCACCTTGGTTGCTACAGAAGGGCGTTAGGACAGCGTTATGCAGAACTGAATCCGAGCAATAGACTCGGCTGCGAACCCAGCACCCTTATGACAAATGAGGCCCGGTCGAATCTGGACGACTATTGGGGATTTGATCAGGATATCCTCGCGAGTCATTTCAATATTCCTCAAGAACACGCATCACAAGTGCAACGAGTAAGCACTCCTCCGTCCGAGCAACAGCTAGTCAGTGTTCATCCTGTCACAGATCAGCCCACCACGCCCAGTGCTCAAGGGTTTGCCCAATCAGAGCATATGGCTTCAGATGATCTAATGGGAGAAAGCTTGGAGCACTCTTATTTCCCTAATCCCCAAGTGGGAGATGCTTGTGGTAGTCAATCGATCAAATCTCCTCTTATAATCCCAGACAAAGATGGAGGTTCCAGTTCGAAGAACCCGTCGGGCGATGCAGCTCAACCTACACATCAATCGTTCGAGGGGTCGGGTGATTTCTTCGATGAAGGACTTGATACCTGGTTCGATCAGTTGGAAGCTATTAAAGGTTGGCAACCATGATCTGCACTTGGTAATGGCACACCTAAGCTGAGGCCAGACTAGTTAGTCATTGGACATGCCCCAAGAAAGAAGGGGATGTACGCGAGAAGGATGTATCTCCTATTGTAAAGTTCTCATCGGTGCATGCGTTTGTTTCTTCAATAGCTAGAGTTGATTCTGCATAATGTTTTTCGCAAACGTCATCTCGTGTGTATACGGTAATTCCTTGTTATTAAGTTCAAGGTAAAATCAGCCCCGACGCGTGAAGGCAGAATTGATAGCATGAGTTACTAGCAGAATGTGATCGAGCTCGAAAGTGAAAGATTACTAGCGGCCCCAAACGCAATGACCGCAAAATCAGGGGCAATCTTTAAGTTTCGAGCAACTACAAATCTATTTCTCACGAGGCATTCAGGTCAATCAAATATAAAGCGTCGGGCTGTGAGAATGATGCGTAGTCAATCTGTTGACACAAGCGAAAAAGGAGTCGCGTAGATCCGAAAGCAAAAACCTTTCTTGGCTAGTCAACAATGCAGAATGAAAGAGCATATATAAACAAACTCGCATTTATTTCATTCAGCAGGAAAGTTTACAAGTGGATCACTGAGGGGGAGCAGTAAACCCAAAATGAGTTCTGACAAGCATCACAAAAAAGCTTAACTGACTCTCCATGCTATCCATGCCTTGCTTACAACCCACACTCCGGGAATCGAGGTCTACAAGCTTGAAGAAAAGGAGACGACATTTCTCCTTAAGTTCGTTCACCTTGGTGTCATAGTACTCGAACTCAAGCTCTAAGTCATGAGCCAGCACCCTCCCGCGAGCTATATCCATGCTCAGGTCTTCAAGCCTTTCCTCCAACCAGGCACACTGGAACCTCAGCACGAAGTTGTGCTGGTCTTGCTCAAAGGCGGTGTCAAAAAGAGCCAGACGCTCCACCAAGTTGTCCCTCTCACGGACCAGCATCGAAACCTGGGCGTGGGCGTATTCAACAGCCCTTTTATGGTTATCGGCCGTCAGCATGGCCAACATCAGGGACTCAGTTCGGTCCTGATAACGGGCTCGCACGATACCAGCCAAAGTGACCTCCCGGCTAGCAACTTCGTAAGCCTGCATGAAATTGTTAAAGAGAGTTGGGAAGATCACAAACTCCCTTTGCAGTTTCGTACCTTTAATACACGCAGTATCCAGGGCCGGAATCAGAGTACGAACTTCAACCTCAGCTTCAGGATGATTGTTTATGTAGCCATAACCCCTACCCAAGAGGTGGTAAAATCTCTCCCATTGGGTCGAAGCTTCAGGTAAGGCAACAGGCATAGAGGAGGAATCCATATGCGATGGAATGACGGAGAAGAGAGTGAGAATGTGAAGAGTGTTTGAGAGGTTGAGTCTGATAAGGCTAAAGTGTTAATCTTCTTGACATCAATCTATCACCTTATAAATGCTCGAGTACAGGGAGAAGTGGTAATAATATTTTATGTGCAGTAGAGCCAAGCGGGTTTCGTTAATGCATCCCTGATGAGTCACGAATCCACCACCGTCCTGTGATCTCGGGTTTTACGAAACATAATGGCGCCGAAAGGTGGGCAGGCTTGTTACTCTAGAGACTGGGCCAGGGGGACAAGCGTAGTGCTCGACAAAGCGAAATAAACGCAAGAGATCTTCAGGCTCCGTTCACGTAGAAAAGAGCAAAAAAGGACAAAGTGGGAATTACGAAGCCTTGAGAAAAACGCTCGTCAAGTAGCCATCACAAAAGGACGAAGTGGGAATCTCGAAACATTGAGAAGAGCGCTCGTCGGGTAGCCATCACCTTTGATCGAAGAACAGTGATCCGGCTCCTTTAACCTCTCAGAATTTGCAGAGAAAGTGAAGATCCAAGGAGGAACAAAGAAAGCTGAGTTAACGGAAAATCAAACAGTGATATCCCGGTCAAAATGTTCAAGGGATTCTGTCATTTACTGGAAGCGCCAGACTTGGAGGTCTCCGAGCTTGAGCTGCTGGAAGAGTTTGAAGATCTCAGGACCGAACCTGACACGAGGGCCATGGAGACCGATCCTTCTAATGATGAAACCCGCGGCTTGGTTAACGAGAACAGTACCCGCGACGGTTATCAGCGTCAGAAAGGGGAATATCTCAAACGCAACACTTCAGGTCAAGTCCATAAACTCGAATTGTTTTTCAGGGAATACCCCTATCCGGACATGGAACAGAAAATCAAAATGGGCCAGGAGATAGGGTGGGAGCCTCGGAAGGTCAAGTGCTGGTTTGAAAACAAACGAACCCGGCTGAAGCAGCAACGCGATCGGCACGAGTTAGCGGTTGTAAGGGAGGAAAATGAAAAGCTTCGAATAAAAAACACTCAGTACAAAAAAGCTCTAAGCATCGCTATTTGCCTGGAGTGCGGTAACCCTGTTCCCACGGACGGAGTATTCACTGAAGAGCCAGATCTGGGGGTTTATAATGCTCATTTGTTGCAATGCCCTTCGCAACATCTTTCGGAACAGGCGGGTACCGCCGAGGATCTACAAGAGGAAACTAGTGCTATAAGGTCAAAGTCGACGCCCATTGTGGAAGGGAACATGCGTCATGACAAGTCGGGTCCGCTCGATGATGAACTCACCATCATGACCAGCCGATCTGAGACCACTAAATCCCCTCCAGAGCAACCTCCAACACGACCAGATTCCGAGAAGAGTAACCGCCAAGTTGCTGACACCACTTCGGCTAGCAAGAAAATAAGATTTCGTTGGACCCCGGAGTTTCATAGCAAATTTGTTGATGCAGTTCAACAGTTGGGGATCAGTTTTGCTTGCCCATTGCGCATACTCGAAATCATGAACGTGCCGGGACTGACTAAAAATATGGTCAAGAATCACCTTTGGCGCTACAAGAAACTACTGAGAGATGGACGAGCGTCGCTAGACCAAGATAGAGGCGGTTCAACACGACCAGATTCCACGAAGAGTAGCCGCCGAGTTGCCAACCCTACTTCGGCTAGCAAGAAAACAAGGTTTTATTGGACCTCGGAGCTTCATAGCAAATTTGTTGATGCAGTTCAACAGTTAGGGATCAGTTTGGCTCGCCCATCGCGCATACTCAAGATCATGAACATGCCGGAATTGGATAGAAATAAAGTCAGGAACCACCTTTGGTGCTACAAAAGACTACTGAGAGATGGACGAGTGGCGCTAGACCAAGAGAGAGGCAGTTCAAGTTTAAACGATGAGCATGGCTGTGATCGCAATCCTCATGAAGCAGGAAGCATCCAATCACCTCTTAACACCGATGGGACTGACAATTACACGGTCGATTGTTCAGGCATCAATCAGAGTACTCCCATGGGTTATCCCAGTACTCCTCAGGAGTATGTACCGCAATTTCAGCAAATCGGGACTCCCCAGTCTGAGCACCGACTGACCATTAATACTAGTCCTACAGCGGATCTAACACTGGCAGGAGATGCACATACAATCTTGCGAGACGATTACGGAGATTCCGGCTCGAAGAATCAGGTGGTCCATGACGAAAATGGCAAAAAGATTCCTTCTCCAGTAGTCGACAATACTCAACCTGAGTGTCAGTCGCTCGATGGTTCAGACGATCTCCTTGAAAACATCTATTCTTGGTTCGATCGGCTGAATTCCCCCCTGAGTTACCCTGGTACTCCCCAAGAGTATGTACAACAATTTCAGCAGGTATGGACTCCCCAATTTGAGCACCAACCGATCGTTAGTGTTATTCCTACGGCGAATCCAGCATCGGGTACAAACCTACTGGACAACGATGAAAATACCAACTCGAGAAGTGAGGTTGTTCATGTCGAAAGTAGTGTGAGGAACCCATCGCCAACGGTTGAGGATGCCCGACTTGGGCGTCAATGGCTTGAAATTTCAAGCGAGTCCCTCAGTGAGCAACTCGGCGTGTGGATCACGCATAAACCGAGAAACCAGGTTGTTCATGCCGAAAATGGGAGAAGTCCGTCACCAGCAATTAAGGATGCTCAACTTGGACGACTCGAGCGGTCGGACGATCTCCTGAATGAGCAACTCAGCCTATGGGTCAAGCATTTTGGAACAAGTGCATCTTCGCAGTCGTGACCGGTACCGGCGACCGGACATCTGGTTCGAAGCTCGTGTGCTAAATCATTAGAAGGCTCAGGAGAGTGAGAGGTGAATACATCGAATGAATGTGTTACGGATTTCGTTGTAAAGTTCCCGCGGGAACATTGTAATTAACGCTGAAAACTAACCGCTCTGAGTGTCAACATTACCCTTTGAACGTCTTCGAGCCAAGGGCCATGGATTAATCACTTAATCCGTGGAGCAAATTCCATGAACGATGACTATCACCCGCGGAGCATAATGGGATCTACCCCCATTCAGCACGAAATACGTTTGGTCACGAAGCCTCCCATTTGGTAAAACGATGTATCGTTCCTAAACGATCTTCAACCGAATACCAAAGTAATGTCTCATTTCTTTCCCTTCTCAGGTGTTAAACGTGGATAAATCACCCAAGGAGCCATCTGTTCAAATAACAAAACAGACGTTGCCCAACCGGGGGCAGCTGAACCATTGATATTGCAAATATTCCAAGCATGGATAAGCGGATTTGATAGACGTGGTTCATATCAATACGCGACGTCAGAACGGGATGAGAACCAAGAGTAAAGTTGTATTGTCCCAATTTGTCTTCAATTTGGGAATATGAGTTAACACTTGCTATTTATCCTTGATAGGGACTCACCATCAAGGAGGACAAATTTTGACAACCTGTGTGCACTCGCAGGGGCACACGACCGAGGGGATCTCCAGCCGCGGGGGATAGGTAAGTATCCCTTTCCCCAATCCATTGAAAATGTTGAATAAAAAATAGAGAAGAAAAGAAAAGCTTTTAGAATCTGATGTCTAGAAAAGACATAGGATTCTAACTTCATTGGCATTCATGTTTTGAAACATGAGGTTATCTGAACATGCATTGGGCATCATAAAATCCCATTGACGGGTAAAATTTTTGGAGAAAACGAAAGAGATTTTTCCAATCAAAAGTTGTTCAAAACTTTCAAAAGGACGTTTTCTCAAAAGACGAGAGGCAAAACCTAGTCCAAACACGTCCTATACACACTTAAGAGAGAAATGGAGCGGATAAGACAGCAGAATCTGGACCTACGGAAGTAGGGACCATTCGCAGCGATTACATGGGTTGGGACGACGGAGGCATTCGTTTCATATCCCCCAAACACTACAGGTGACCGTTGATAACCCCTTTGAACGGCGGTTTTCATTCTTAACCCTGTCAAGAACCACCCCACATCGGGGCAAAATGGAGGTGAGTCCAGCAGCATCAGGAGAAAATGGTTAGAAATTTTCTTGCTCGGACTAACATTAATCTTTGTGTGTTGTTTATATGGTAATCCAAGTGCCATAGGATGATGAGAAGCATTCATTTCTCTATCCCACACACCGAATCCTTTGCATAGCCAAGTTGAGCCTGCAGAATCATTTCATAAACCCGTTGGTGATCATTGCACATTCCAAGACGGATGCAGCATCACTTCAGAAACGAAGAAGTTCAAGACTTAGGGTTTGCAAAAGAATTCCCAAGTTAATGTTTAACCTTGTTAGACCTTTGATCATAGGTCTAACGCGATCCTATGAAGATGAGAAAAAGTGGGATTTGAAAAATGAATGAGAAAAATCCACGGCATCGAGAAAAAGCAAAGTGCCTGGTAAAAGCAAGGCCGATGCTCATGAAAGCTGTTTGCTTGATCCCCAGTGAAACTTGGATGAAAAAAAAAAAATTCTTAAAGGAGTCAAATAAAAAAAGCTGCTCCCCAAATGCTGCCAAGCACAGAACAAAGACATGGAGAGAGTCGGTCTCTGAATGCAACAAGGGACGCTCTCTAAAGAGCTGGTGCACACCTCAAAATCGGTTGTACACCTCAAAAACTAAAGATGCAGAAAGGAAAAGACAGGAGGTAAATCAGCAATGATCACCAATGTCAAGCTCGTCATGAATTCTGGGCCAAAAACAAGCCTTTTTCGGTCCCCAATCCTACCAACATCATAACCCTGAAACAGTCTTCTTTGACTAAGACACTTGGGTTAACATACAGCTCAGCTCGAAGAAGTACGAGCAAGACTATTTCTTTCTCATTTTGCAGGGTTCTTGACTTGTAAACCCGGAGCAGATGGTGAAAACTTTCATTCAATGACCTTGACTCAAAAGTGAGTCCCCCTTGAAGACCAATATCCAAGCCCAACATTACGGTCCCGTGGAAGACCTCCCGACCGATCAAAATGTATGCGCTGCGAATGAGCCTAAAACCTAGGCACGGGTTAGTAGGGAATCGAGTGTATCCCCTATAAAAAAACACGATCGCAAAACAGGTGAGAAGACCTCATTGTCGAGAAATATTCCAATTGATGTTTTGAACAAACTCTTTTTGGAATTTTCAAACTGTTGATCCAGATTTTCCGTGCAAGGGATTTGTGATCACATTTGCATGTTGCAAGAATGCTTTGGATAACCCCCAGCATCAAAATGCACATTTCATGATTAAAACTTAAATCATACGGTTTTGTCAAAATGGACAGCCGTGGTCTTCCCAAAGATTACTAACGTTTTCTTGGTGAAGAAAAATCTTTCAGGCTCAAACTTATGCAGGATACTTGGAGAACCCAACTCCCAGAATGTCGCCTCAACAGACTCAAGTGAAGTTTTGTCAAAATAAAATCTTTCACTGCTTCAAAAAACTGAATTCCCGACAAACTTCGGGGTCTCAAAAAAAGGGGAAGAAAAATCCTTTTAAAAGAAAAAGTCCTATCAGACGTGGAGAACCCTCGTCCCAGGACCCATTTTCAAAATATCAAACAGTCTCATCGGACGTGGAGAACCCTCGTCATGAGACCCCTTTTCAAACATGGTAGATACCGCCTGAAGGGTCAACACAAGGTAGAAACCGCCTGAAGGGTCAACTCATGGTAGATACCGCCTGAAGGGTCAAATCAAAGGTAGATACCGCTTGAAGGGTCAACACAAGGTAGATACCGCCTGAAGGGTCAACACATGGTAGATACCGCCTGAAGGGTCAACACAAGGTAGAAACCGCCTGAAGGGTCAAATCAAAGGTAGAAACCGCCTGAAGGGTCAACTCAAGGTAGAAACCGCCTGAATGGTCAAACCAAGGTAGAAACCGCCTGAGGGATCACATTAATGGTAGAAACCGCCTGAAGGGTCACATATGGTAGAAACCGCATAAGGGTCCACTCATTGATAAATATCGCAGTAAGGATCAACACAAAGGTCTGATCCACCATACGGATCAAAATTCTTGGCAAATCCCAAAGCGTGGGATGCGCCTTCCTTAGGTTCCTACAAGTTAGGAATCCCATCATGGTATGACCTACCATACAGGTCAGAGCTTAATCTCCCTGGGATATTCTGAATGACGAGTCCTAGGCATCTTCTTGAAAGTCGTCGCAACCGGCAGCATCCGACAGGTGAGCTTCAGGTAAGCCTCTCTCACTTCGGCCCATATTCAAATTGTTAGAGCAAACCGGAGATTGATTTGAGCTTTTATCAATAGGCTTAAGGATCCGATGTCATAACATTTCTTCTCTTATTTTCCCAGTTGAGTCGGTTAGGAATCAGGTGCCACCTTATCTTTGAGAGAAACCTCTAACGAGATTCCTTTCAAAGAGGGGCAACTGTTGACACCTGATTTTTTTTACCATTTATTATTGTGATTTTTATTCTTTAAAATTAATTAAAAATATCAAAAAAGGTCATAAAATCACAAAATCAACTTTGGAAGCCTTGGTTTAACCTTAGGAACCAATTTTGAACAAAAAATATTTTTCGGTATTTTTAATATTTTTCGAGTTTATTTAATTATAAAAATACCCAAAAAATCAGAAAAATACCATTCGTGGTCAGAAAAATACCCAAAAATATTCGATAATTTTGTTTTAATTTCCTCTTCAAGTGTGTCACTTTAAATCTCAAAAATTCGGCTCGGGTCACTATGTTCCTTCACAAACATAAACCCGAACCGAGCCTAAAAAAAAATCATTTTCGAGTCTTTTAGTTTTCAATTCTCACTTTTTATAAGCTATGACATTGGATTCTAAAGTCTTAAAGTGCAATTAGATCAATTTGCCCTCCAATTTAATCAATTTTTACCAAAAGGGCTTAATTGCACATTTTTCTTTCAATTAGTCCCCGGTTTCACGGATGTATACGTATGCTCTACGTATTTATACATCATACGTATTTATACGTTATGCATATTTGTATTGTTTGGTAACCTCTTTAACTCTTGTAATAATAATAATGGTTATTATTTTTAACACCTTTGTTAGTGCCTTTTTTAGCATTTTTGTATTGTGAGTGCTATTTTTAAATAGCATTTTTTGTATTATAAATTGTGAGTGCTATTGTTACTGCTATTTTTAAATGACATTTATTTATCATAAATTGTGAGTGCTATTGTTAGTGCTATTTTTAAATGGCATTTATTTATCATAAATTGTGAGTGCTATTATTAGATAGAATTTATAATTGTTAGTGCTATTTTTAAATAGAATTTTTGTATTATAAATTGTGAGTGCTATTGTTAGTGCTATTTTTAAATAGCATTTTTGTATTATAAATTGTGAGTGCTATTGTTAGTGCTATTTTTAAATGTCATTTATTTGTGAGTGCTATTATTAGATAGAATTTATAATTGTTAGTGCTATTTTTAAATAGAATTTTTGTATTATAAATTGTGAGTGCTATTGTTAGTGCTATTTTTAAATAGCATTTTTGTATTATAAATTGTGAGTGCTATTGTTAGTGCTATTTTTAAATGTCATTTATTTGTGAGTGCTATTTTTAGATAGAATTTATAATTGTTAGTGCTATTTTTAAATACAATTTATTGGAAGGTATTTTTGGCTATAAAAGGATGGCAAGAGTTTTGAGGTTGAAGGGGAGAGACATTTTGTAGAGTGTGCAAATTTTTGAGAGCTTAGAGAGAAGAACACAAACACTCTCTATATTCTCATAATCTTGAGCGAGCAAAATATACTAAGTTCGGAATATTGATTCCGCATATTGCTAGCACAATTGTTGTGGAGTTATTAGTCGTCTCCCCGTTCGTCAATTGGTGGTGCGTCCGAACTAGATGCCTAACACTTGTGGAGGCTGAGATCGAAGAACATCGAACCGACACCTCCGTTCAAGCACGCTACGAGAGGTAATCTATTTACTCCCTTTGAGACTTTGTGATTTTTTTTCGATTGAAATGCACGAAGTACGCCTCTGGAGATACATGTGTGGGTTGTTATTTATTTCCGCTACGTGTTACGTGGATCCCAACAGTGGTATCAGAGCCAATCCTTAGGTGTTTTCGTGCATTTAATTGATTTTTTGCAATTTTTGCAATACTATGGCCAATATGTATTAACGAATTGTTCGTCTTACATGGCTAATGGAGATTGATTATTTTATATGATAAATTAATCAACGTAGCAAAAATTGAGACTAAATCAATTTTGAATCGAAAATTTATGGCTATCTTATTTTACGTAAAAATTCTGAATATGATTCAACGTAGAATTTTTATTGTGCCTTCCTAAGTTTTAAAATTGTGAATTTATTACTTACGTGAAAGGGTGGTGATCATGGAAAAATCCCTAATCAATGTGATTGATGTATATATGAATGTATGATGATTATTTATATATTTGGGGTTGTAATTATTAAATGGAGGCTGCGTACTCCTTTTATTTTTCATGTAATCTTTATTTTTAGCATAGTCAATTGTTGATGTAAATGCTACGAGGATTACGTGGAGGAGCCTTTTAAGTCGGCGAGCTCTTTGGGGCCCAATTCTTGAAGAGTTCAAGAAACCAAGAAGAAGCGAAGAGCGGCTCTCCGTTATTAAAATATTAAAATGATTATATGTGGTCTCATTGGCTCGAGACCCATTAAATCATAATTCCATGATCACCACGTAGGATAGATATTTATGTGATTGACATCTATTTATTTATTATGATTACGTGAGCATGTTAAACTGGTTAATGTGCAAAGTCAGACTTACCTCACCCAAAATTGTGCCTGCATGAAATCCTAGTTAGGAAAATCACTCGCATTAGGTACCGAAAGGGCGTTGGTAACGACACCAGCGTAACCAAGTCCCCGAACCCAAAATCTCTGGTTCCGTAGAACTGATCGATCTCTCCCAATCGATCGGTAAGGTTTCCGGTCTACCCTCCAAGAAAGACCGGTGGCGACTCCAAATGCATGCACAAGTTGCACATGCCACCACGACCACACTAAGGTCGAAAGCGATCGACTCTTATCGTTGAATCCTCCTGAAAAATACTCCTGCCGCGATTTGGTATGGGCCTGGGAGGGCTCGCACCGATCCAAGACCCGTGATCGGTAATCCATTAGCCGCGTCCGCTTCCGGATGGGTCGCGACAATAAGTAGCAACCCCTTCCACGTTGCATCACCATGAACCCTAATCCTTCCATGACACAGGACTGTGACTCTCACAACGTTTCAACTCCTAATGGGAACACCAATGTCAGCGTGGTCACTAACTAGGTTTAAGCCCTTGAAGACTCCTTTCATTTCCATTTGTCCATTCGCGCCACATCTCGTCCTTAGTCCATTTTGTTAACATGACGGCTCTTACGGGGCATGTTCCCATGATTTGTCCATAGCAAACCATCAACTCCAGGAAACTTCCAACTTTAGTAATTCATATTGTCTTTAGTCAATTCATTACTTATTCTAATCCTCAAAGGTTCCAAAGGGATTCTATTTCTCGGAAACTTTATGACCAAGCACTTCGTCTCATTGGGCCTAAATCTCGCGCTCTTTTGTTCCGCACACAGCGAGCGTCCTCTTAGGGTCTATGGGATACCTTCCAAAGGGTCATTCACGCTTCTCATGACTCCTTGATTCTGATCAATTCATTTCAGTCGAAGATTTCTAATTCCACAAGTGACTATCACATCTCCAAAAATCAACTGCCTAATATAAATCTATAACCTCAAGTCTAGTCGCTATTCAAGTCATGTCCATATGCATGCGATTACAACTGGCCTTTTAACCCAAATATTCCTTGTCCACTTCCTTGCATACATCTTGTCTCACACCACCTAAAGTCGTCCATAGCAATCAATGCCTAAAACAATCGAGGCCTAACGCACTTCAAGCCTAAATCCATTATTACCAGTCGTTTCTCTACAATTCATATTCACAAATGCCGCTCATCAGTCAGTCGTTTCCATTTCGACCTATTGCCTAGTCCACTGTCGATCTCTGGCCTATACCCACAAATAACCATAAAGGTCATTAATTAAAGTTGATACTAACCACTAAAAGGCAACAAAGGTTCAAGCCTATAATCCTTGAGATACTCCCTGGCGACTTTCGCTCTTAACACCTAGACAATAGAATTCCTCTTATTTCCATGCTAGGGTCTCTTACTCTATGGGGAAGGCTATACACTTCAGCAGCATCCTCATGCCTCGAATCCTACCTTGTCTTTCTCGTTCTATATAACGTCAATCTTAAAGCCTGCGCCAACAGCGGTACCTTTACTCCAGGACTCAGATGTCACCATGCTTGACATTCTCCTTCCAATTACTTTGTCACCTCAAACAACAAGGTTCTAAGGGATCGAGATCCTCTTTCGGCCTTCATCGGTCCATACCTTGATTATTCAACTCGATTGACTCAAATTACTTTGCAGTCATAACTCTAGCACCCATTTTTGCTTACTCATCTATCCATTAAAATTACGAGTGACCAAGACCATCAGGCCCATTCACTTTCCTTCCCAGTAACGACCACCTCATGGTCCAATCGTCCTTTAGAATAACACCTTATCTTTTAGGGGACAACAACTCATAACTCCCTTTCCGATGGTTCAGTTCAATCCCAACCAACCTCATAAAATCATTGAACTCAAGCAGGCTAGCAAGCCGATTTTCCCTGAACACTTGCCATGACAAGGGAGACGGACCACCAATTCCCTTCTAGGCCTTACGCTCAGGAATCAACCATTCCTTACAGGTATATTCTACTTTCCATAAGTGGAAATCCTCTTTACTTATGGTTTCTCCGGTTATTTTTCCCTTCGGGATGAAATTCATCGTAATACTTCGGATTCACGGATACCAATTCGCCACGATGCTTCGAACTTCAATTCATTCCTGAACTTCTTTGCCTTATCCAAAAGATTCCTAACCACCTTTAGTACATGTTTAGATAATCTCATGGACTCTACCCCGCAATGGCAAATCCATATCTGGTTCTCACAACTGTCAAGGATTATAACACTCTTGCTCCTGAACAATTACGGCAGGGTATTCCTCATTTGGTAGCCTTTCACTAAGCATTAGCATTACCTTGAGATGTTAATCACTAGGGTCATTTTCTCCTCAATATACCCACGCTTCTAAGGCTCCCTTGCAAATCCTCATTCCAGACAGGAGTAATCTCACAATTACACTTTCTACCAACTCAGTCGACTTCGACTTCACAAGCTAGCCCATTTGTCGGCTCGTATTTGTGTCTCCAATATCATTCCTCCGATTGCCCTTATTAGCTCCAATAGTCACAGCCACGATAGTCTTAGCTGGCTAAGTAACAATGGCAGCCCAATCTCAAGCTTACACACTCCTCAAATTCTCAAATTCTCTTAAGGCTTCAACTCTCGAGCCTTCACAACTTGCGGTCTCGAGCTAGGCGCTCCTCTAACACTCTTGCCTCGGTTGCTTACCCTTACTAGGTTCTAACATCACTTGAGTCGCTACAACTCCATTTAGGACTCTAAAGCCTTAAGTCATCTATTCGAGTTTAGCAGTTCTAAACTACTCACCACAATGGCAATCATAAGCCAGCCACTGACTACCAAACAATCACAAACAATATTCAACCAAGAGTTGATTATCAAACAAGCCTCAATTAGGCAAATATCAAGCAAACACTCAAGGCATCAATTCAATGATGTAATTGCTCATACGTTTAGTCTTCCCACACCTGCGACTTAGCAAAACCACGACATGCTATTTAGCTTCTCAAACAAGTCTTAGCCAAACAACAACTCGATACCAAGCAAGCCAAAGGCCAAACACAGGCCTCACTTTTCTTTCTCAAAAGACACACTGCCAAGTACGAAGCTCCTAACCATGCCAATCACATGCGCCATTACGAATGCCATGCAACGTTTGAAAATTCACTATGAGGATCACCTTGGTGCAATACACCTCTTAACCAAAATTAGACTCAACCCGATACCTAGACTCTCTCTTTCAATTTATGACTTGGGTCATTCTTGCCTCTTTGCTATCTTAGAAGCCTGCCAGGAGCCGCTCCTTGTCCGAACCTCTTTGTCCCGGCGTACACTCCCCGCCCTCGTCAAACCTGGTCCTTATAGGTTGTCCCAAGACATACATCTACGAAGAGAGTCCCATTCCACATATCCCATAACATGCTTCATTACAGTTTATTGGTATCCCATCAACTCATCCCATACCAAGCGACAGTTTATCAAGTCTAATACTGATAAGCTCATGCATTCACCTTCCTAACTTTCATGTTAATGCCATAAACACATGCACTGAATGATCGTCCTCAATACTCGCCATATCACATTCGTTCTCAGATCAATTCACTATCAATAGAAGGTTTCTAGTTCTACAAATGACCATCTCACAGATCAATGGCCTAGGATCAAACATATACCTCAAAGTCACAATCATGATCATAAAATCCAATCGATCCTTTACCCATAAGAAATCCTCTATTAGCCTCAAACACATTGCCAACCTCAAGTTCAGGCTTATGACTCCTCAATCTCTGTTCACTTCCTTGTAAACCTTAATCATCACATCACCCAAGACCATCCATTAAAATTGATGCCGTAACCATCAAAACATGGCACAAATTCAAGCCTACAATTCCCAATATCCAGTAATCCATACCTAATCCTAAGGGTCACGCTATCTAATCATCCTTAAGTCATCACTCCTTATCACTCCAAGTCTCAATCAAATTGGATCGAGCTGACCTCGCTCTGATACCACTAAAACGGGGATGTCACGCCCAGCGTCCTTATTAGTGCGCGAACACCCCTTCGTTAGCCTTTCTTAGCCTTTCTTTTTTATCATCCCCCAGGACCAATACGCCTTTGATATACACTCGCGAAATGAAATGCACATGCGGAGCGATAATTAAACTCCATACATAAAACTACGTCAAGATGACTTAGAATGCATACAACACCATTATAACCCAATCAGTTTACAACACTTGACTTCGTACACAAAACATAACAGGGTCGATTCTAAATCTCGAACTACCTATCTCAGGGGAACCTCCGAAAGAAAAGGGTACGACTAACTCTACGCATCTGGTTTATCGACATCCATCGACTTTGGTTCAGGATTCTTCATCTTCAAGTCCAGCATCGGGATCTCCCAGGACTCAAATTCCTTTGGAACTCCAAAATGGCGTGACATAATGATCGGGGTCGAGGATTGGGGTCTGAAAAAAAATGGGTCCCACGATGGGGTGAGATAAATCTCAATAAGCTAATCCTAAACCCAAACTAGGCACTTAGTACTTCCAGATACTACCCAACACATGCAATGACCAATAAATCAAGGATAAGGTAATTGACATATAACAATCCAAGCAAGATAAAATATCAGTAACATTCTCCATTCCAGGCTAGACTTTGTACTTTGGCACTCAATTACTCATAACGCATAAGATAGTACCCAAGCTCAAGTCCACCATGCATTCCATGGTGAGGCCCGCGTCATAAAGGCACCTCAGGCGTTACTCATTACTTAACCCGCGTCATATAGGCGCATTACGTATTACTTCCCAGTCTAGCCCTCGTCATATAGGCGCATCAAGCATTTATCACATTATTCAATCCCGTGTTGTATAGGCGCATCAGGATATCACATTGTTCTATCCCGCGTCGTATAGGCGCATCAGGATATCACATTATTCAATCCCGCGTCGTATAGGCGCATCAAGATATCACCTTAACCAATCTCGCGTCATATAGGCGCATCAGGATATCACATTAGCATGAGCTCATAATTAAAACAAGTATGGCTAGATGCATTCCATTGAGCATTCTAACAATTCAAGGCATTAACGACTACCACGTTCTCAATCCCATGCCACAAAATCACCTAATAGAATTTATTCTAGATGACACCATTTTAATACCTCAAGATCGAATATAATTCGATTTAGGAAATTCATCAATTACTATTTTCATCACGTGGTCATTAACACATTAATATAGCCAAACGCCAAATCAAATATTCCACGTGCCCCATAACACTCAAGTCCGAATATCATTAAGTCTCAATCAAGGTTTTTCATCGACTTAATTACCTAGTCACGCTCCTCTTTGCTCACGGCCAATTAGCAATAGGAGGAAATAGTAATTTCAATTCAATCTCCTTTCAATTCTCCCCCATGGCCGAATGCACATAAGACTCCATGCATCAATTTGCTCAACCTTCCTATTTCTTAGTCCATGGCCGAATAGGGCTCACGGCCCATAGGAGATTTTTAATACATTAACACGTTTAATCTCATCAAGGTCGAACATCTCGTAGGGACAAAATAAATATTTAAGTCACAAAATCAAGAAATTTCACGACAAGGAGTAGCCCTATGCAATTTGACGCTCGCGGATCGACCTACTCAAACCCTTAGCATCACAACTCATCAAGTATGCAATAAAATCAAGCCTTAAGACGGCAAGGCATGCTCATTTCTTCTAGGACAGATTCGGCCATACATAAACCATCGAAGATTCAACCGCGAACATCACTCAATAACCTTTCTAACTCGTCCTTCGGTAACCTAAGGTCCTAATATGAGGTTAGAACTAACTTACCAAGCTAACAAGCAAGTGAGGACGACGAAGGAAACGGCGAAGCCCGGGGTTCAAATCTATCCAAGGAGGGGGCCGGTTCAGTTTCCACAAGAACATCACAAGTTAGCCATGGATTTCCACTAAAATTGCTCTAAACCCCAATCAATCACCAAACAACACGTAGGATCAAGTCTTAAGGAGGCTTACCAATGGAAATGAGCTTGCGGCGCTCACAAACTAGGCTTGAAGACCGGCGAGGAGTGGCTCGGTCATGAGGGGAGATCGGCAGCCGACAGAGAGTGAGAACGGGCGAGCGAGAGAGAGAGAGAGAGAGAGAGAGAGAGAGTGAATGAGAGGGCGAGAGAAATGAGAGAGTGTGGAGGGGAGGAGGAGTCGGCCGAATGAGATGGGGGAGGAAGAGAATGGATGGCTTCTTCCACTTCAAAATCCAAGAGAGGGAGAGTGATTGATTGGGAGTGGTTTGAGGGGTATGGACATGAATAGTGGCTTGGAATGACAAGGGTGGTTGATGAGGAAATCAAGTCCAATGGTCATGTCACTTAGTTATTCCACCATCAAATAATTCAAGGGACCAAATGACCAAATGGTCCTTCAAAATTCGGCCAAGAAGGGAGGATGGCAATTGTCCAAATTGCCCTTGCTCAATTCTAAAGAAAAGGGTATTTATCTAAGGGTATAAAGGTAATTCCCTAATCGTCTGTCCGAATTTCGCTTTTCTAAATTGCGAAGGGTGAATTCTAATCCTAATGGTTCCCGATGAGGTGACGTCCAATTTATTCTCGTTGGGATCCTCGAATATCCGGCCTCTAATCTCGAAGTCCAATTCGTGGCTAATGAAATCATACTTCGAAAAAGGACCAGATTTCGGAATGTCACAAAAACCACCGACATCTGAAATCTTATCATCTTGCCATTCCAACAAAGGTATTATGAGCTTAATTTGGCCTAGTATTTCGTCTCGTAGGTCCGTTTGAGTGAGCAAAGGTTAGATTGAAGGGAGAATCTGACCCGTTTTGAGAGAAGAGCTGTTTCTTGGGCTTAAAGAATTCAAATGACTCCAAATTTTCGGTGAGTCACTCTCAACTCATAGTATGAGGGTTTGAAAAGCTGAGATTGATGATTTATGGGAGTTGAGATGGATTTTAATAGATGAAATTACTTGATCTTGCATGGATAGATTCTGATCGCCTGACCACCGTGGGGACAACGATCTGTTTGAAGGCTTTATGGTGATATTTTGCGACGAAAATTTTCGGTGAACCTCCTAGACTTGTTGATTGATGTTGTAGCAAGCTGGTTTGGTAGAGAATTGGAGCTTGAAATTTATTTATGGGCGGATTAGTGTGGTATAAGGCAGAACCGAATATGCCCTGTTAAGGGATTGTGGAAACCGAACCTCTTGAGGGTTCGTGGAGTGTCGCCGTGGTTTAAATTCATTTTCAAGGCACCCTAGGATCTTAATTGATATGTTGGTAGGGTGTACACTTGGTGGATTAGAGATTGAAAGAGTTTTAAAGGCTGTTGAGGTGAAAAACTTGAAAGGCCGACCAATTTGTCCATAATGCGCACCGGTTTTGAATTGAGTCGTTGTAAGTCGTCTGGTATCCGAATTGAGCTTCGTTTCTGCCCACATGTCCGTAAGATCTTAAAGTTTAAGATCCTGGAATTTGTTTTCTCAAAAGGTCAGTAGAAAAATTGCATTTTTCATGAGACTGAACCTGGTTGTGGGGGCTCAAATTGGGCAATTTTGGTGAATTGAGAATTTGGATGACTTGCCTTGATAGAACGACAATTGGCATGCTTAGAGGCATTGAATTAACACTGTGACAACTTGAGAACAAGGTGTTGTCAGTGTTATTAAAGTATTGGCGCGATGGAATTGAGAAATAATCGAGTTTCGATGTGGTTTTCCTAGGCACGCCGTGAGAGCCATGTTTGGCCGTGAGCTTGCTGACCTAGGAGGGTCATTTGGATGGAATTTGCTAGCTTGTTTAATGAGATAAGTGTCCCTTAAACCTCTACTAGGACGTTAGGACGCTACTGGATGCGTTTGATTGGTGATTTGCTCAATGAGTGGATTGATTGAACTTTGATTTATGATGACCGAATATGAGTGTGTGAAATGATTTGGCTAGAATGCCCATTCAAAGTGATTTGGATAAAATGCCTATAAGGTTTTTGTTGGAATAGGGATTGGCTTGGTTGTGTGATGTATGCAATATAATTGCCTATGTTTTATGAATGGGCTATAGTGCCCCCAGCGATCAATTGGCTTGGTGGCTCGGAGATAGCATTGACTTGGTGCCCTGAGATATCAATTGGCTTGAATGCCCTGTGTGAATGCATCGTAATTGGCCAGAGTGCCAAGATGCTGTTGAATTGGCCAAAGAGCCCTTGTGCATCGTAATTGACCAGAGTGCCCTGATGCTATTGAATTGGCTAGAGAGCCCTTGTGAACTTGAAATGGCCAGAGAGCCCTTCTGCATCGTAATTGGCCAGAGAGCCCTGATGCAAATAATTGGCCAGAGTGCCCTTGAGAAACACATCGCGGCCTTGGAGCCCTTGGCGATGAGTGCATGAGGTGTCATTGAGATGACTTCTGAAGTTGTGCGTTTAATTATATGCTAAGGTACGGTGCTTGATTCCATGAAATTGTGATATGTGAAATTTGACTGCCATGTGCAATGCTTTGTTGAGATTCTGCATTTACTTCATGGTGTGATCTGGGAGGATTGGCGATCTGGTCTAAGTTTAGGGTTCGTTTACTGAGATTTATATCTCACCCCGTTGGGGATTAACATTTTTCAGGTTCCAGGCGATGAAGCATCAGTTGGCCAGGGATTGGCATTCGAGGAAGTAGTTAGATGAATGATTGTAACATATTTTGTGACCTTAGGGTTGGGAATAGTTCTTGAGGATTAGAAATTGAACCCATGGTATTTGACTACTGTAAACCCTGCTGTACATTTATTCATATGAGAAGTGTACCATGTTCTTGTCCCAAGTCATCTTGTTGTTATTATATGTCGAGTTGATTCTCGCTTCCATAAGTTTGGTGGAATAGTATGATTGAAGGCCGATGAATCCTGAGCAGCAACTAACGAATGGTAAGGCCTTGGTGGGATTTACGCCAACCAAACGAGTTCAGGGCATGATAGTTATCCACTTTATTACTACCAAGTGTCAAATCATTCCAACTGTCCATGGTACCATTCACTTGAGAGCTCATACATTAGCTCTCTACTCTCATGGGTCTCTACTAGGACCATACAACATTTGTCACTCTTTCCTCAGGAAGCATTAGTGTCTTTACCTCTTGGTCCCACAACCAGCTAATGCGACCTTATCTCAATTCCATCCATTCGACCAAACGTCAACATATCCTGGAATTCATCATTTTCCACAGGAAAATTTCTTGGACTTCACTTCTAGGAATCATCCAAGTTCTGCGTCTTCTTTGTCAATCCAAAAGCTCAAACTTCATATCAAGACAATTTGGATTACCTCTTCCTTCTACACTAAGGTCTCTTACCCTTTGAAGGAAACTATACACTTCAGTAGCATTCTCTCGCTTCAAATCCACCTTGTCCTTCCTATTCCATAGGAGGTCAATCTTGAAATCTATATCAACGGTGATACCTTCATTCCAGGATTCAAATGTCCCCATGCCTGACATTCTCCTTCCAGTGACTCAGTCACCTCAAGTGACAAGGTTCCAAGGAGTCGAGGTTCTTCCTCAGCCTCCATAAATTCCCGTATCGACTACCTCGAGTCACTTTGTAATTACATTCTAAGTGCTCTTTTCGCTTACTCAATCGTTCATCATGATTACGAACAACCAGGACTATCAAATTCATTCACTTTCCTTTCCATCAACGACCATTTCATGGTCCTATCGCCCTTTAAGAATGACACCCTACTCATTAGGGGTGATAACACATAATACCACATCTAGTGGTCTCCATTCATCCTCAATCAACCCCATTTTATTCAACAAGGCCAAACAACTAACACAACTTCTTCCTTAATTTTCCTCACGACGGAAGAAACAAAACATCAATCTATCATTACGAGCCTTACGTCAAGGTAATAGCTGCTTCTTGCAGGCACGCTTCATGTTCCATAATGAACATCTCTTTGTTCGTAATCCATAAGAAAGAGTTCTCTTACTTACATTTCTTCCAATCATCAACTACTTTCTTTAAAACCCATTACAGTTTCTTAGATTCATGAATACAATTAGCCATAAGGCCTCCAAATTCTAATCCACTCAAGGACTTCACGTCTCATTCAAAGGGTCTTTGACTA
Organism: Rhodomyrtus psidioides; assembly: GCA_021437785.1. Taxonomy (NCBI): domain Eukaryota; kingdom Viridiplantae; phylum Streptophyta; class Magnoliopsida; order Myrtales; family Myrtaceae; genus Rhodomyrtus; species Rhodomyrtus psidioides. The sequence goes on along the minus strand of JAILYB010000007.1, from coordinate 9,093,174 downwards.
CCTTTAACATATGCTTAAGCGACCTTGAGAACTCTGTCTCACACTGGTTGATCGTCCTCAGATCCTTGCAAGGCTATTAAAATCCAAACAACTTTTGCTCTCGAGCAATCTTAGAAGGTTACCTTTCATTGCACAATTTGACAAAGGCAATCCAGTTAAATACCGCGCCTTCAAGGAAAACTCTTCCTTTGGTGATCTTTTACCAATCATCAACAGCTTCTTAAGGCTAGGAACTATCAGGGTCACTTCCTTTCTTCAGTGTACTAAAAACCTCTAAGGTTTCCTTTCCAAATTTTCAATCCAGAGAAAGGCAGTTTCGAGATCATCTTTCCCATCCAACCTCGGTCGATCCCAAACTCATGATCCACTTCACAAGCTATTCAAAGCTCTCGTGGTTCCTGTCAACTTTTCCACTTTGGAAATGAATAGTCTCAAAGTCACCTTTCTCGTGACTTCCATCACTTAACTCATCAGCACTAGCATCGGTTGACTCAGCGACTTGAGTAATGATGGTAGCTCCTTCTCGAGTATGCCTACCCATCTACTTTTCCTCATTTCCACATAAAGTTCTCACGACCCCTAATTACACTTGGGTCTCGTACAATGAACAAAATCGAGCCATATTCTCTTCCAGTACTCATACTGGAGTCGCTCATCTTTACTCAATTCTCATGATCTATCTTAGTTCTTGGATCTTCTCATATCTTGCATGCTTGAGCCAAATGCTCCTCTAACGATCGTATTCTGGTCTTTCAACCTTATTGGTTCTCTTGTCACTCGAACCACTACGATTCCCTCCAAGAATCAAGGACTTAAGTCATCTACTCAAGTCTAGCAGTCTCTGGCTGCTCATCTCATCATTCATCACCAGTAATCAACTATCCAGTGGTTCCCAAACAACTCTCAATTGGTTGTCTAGTATCCAAGGATTCCAAATCATCCTTAAGAAGCATCCACACATCGAGCCAACCTCAACGAGGCAACTTCTCAATCAACAGCCAATTACTAAGCAGGCCTCAACTAGGCCAAAACTCAACCAATCGCCATTTACTAGGTAAACTCTCAAGTCACAATTCATTGGGTCAAGTGCTCACACCTTAAGTACATACGCATCTGCGAATTAGCAATAACTCAATAGGCCATCGCAATTTCACAAGATACCAATCAAACGGCACTTAAGGCCAAAATTCGCCATACAGGCCAAACAAACGCATCAATTTTCTTTTTCAAACAACACCCACTACCATGTACGAAGCTCCTAACCATGCCAATAACATACGCCACTACAAATGCCACGCAAATTTGAAAATTCACTATGAGGATCACCTTGGTGCAATACATCTCTTAACCAAAATTAGACTCAACCCGATACTTAGACTCTCTCATTCAATTTATGACTTGGGTCATTCCTGCCTCTTGCTATTTTAGAAGCCTGCCAGGAGCCGCTCCTTGTCCGAACCTCTCTGTCCCGGCGTACACTCCCCACCCTCATCAGACCTGGTCATTGTAGGTTGTCATAAGTCATACATATACGAAGAGAGTCTCGTTCCACACGTCTCATAACATGCTTTATTACAGTTTATTGGTATCCCGTCATCTTGTCCCATACCAATTGACGGTTTATCAAGTCTAATAATGATAAACTCATGCATTCACCTTCCTCAGCTTTCATTTTAATGCAATAAACACATGCACTGCATGATCGTCCTCAATACTCGTCACACCACATTCGTTCTCAGATCAATTCCTATCCATGGAAGGTTTCTAATTCCACAAATGACCATCTCACAGATCAAATGCTTATGTCCAGCCATATACCTCGAGTTCGGTCGTAGGTAAGTGTCGCGACCCTCTCGAGGTTCGCCGTGGGCTCTCGAGGGCTAATGGGCCGTCCAGTCTGGTCGGACGCGGGCCTCTCCCAAGGCCCGTTACCCAAATCGCAACGGAGGTATACGTAGTCGACCTTCAGTGTGGTCTAGTGACATGTGTTAAGTGTGCATGCCATGGAGTCGCCACCAATCATTTTTTGGAGGGTATGATTGGACCACCCTATTGAATAGTCGGGAGTTTCTATTCAATTCTGCGATAACCAGAGAAATGGGTTCGGGGACTTAGTTACGTCAACTGTCAGAGTTGACGCCCTTTCGGTACCTAAGTTGACTGAATTTTCTGACCTAAGATTTCATGCAGATGAGTGGAGTACGAATCCTAAATCTAGGAATTCATGCAAATAGGAATGACTATCCTGGCAATCACAATCAATAATAAAAGGCGCAAATCAGTGAATCCAAATATGCAAAATAAACACATCAAATCAACATGACACTCATAAGAAGGCTCTATTAACCTAAATAAGTATCAATCAAGCTTAGGAATGATTTAGACATGATTTTACCCATAAGGGGTAAAGTCGTAATTTTGAGACAAAAGGGATGATTTGCCCAAAAAAGGAAAAATCATCATTTCGGAATGAATTCGGAGTAAAACAATGTCAAAAATAGGTTTGGTCACTCAATTGACCCATTTCCTATTTTTTTGCAATTTTCATGATTTTCTGGAATTTTAGAAACCGATTTACCATTCGAAGGGTAAAATCGTCATTTTCTAAAAATGAGAATGAAATGTGGAAATCCTAGACATAAGGTTTAGCCACCTATCTGGCTCATCACCAAATTCTAAGCAATTTCCACAATTCATCGGAATATCAAAGACGATTTACCCTTTGAGGGGTAAAATCGTCGTTTTAGATTAAACGGGAGAAAATCCTAAAAAACGACAACCGATCAATTTCTTTTGATCATTTTTAGCCTTGGGAATTTTCTAGAATTTTTTTTAGTAATTTTCTGCAATTCTTCTCAATTTTTTTGTTTTTCTTTAATTTTTCCATTTTTTTGGCATTTTCTGATTTATTAATATTTTTTATATTTTCAGAAAATATTTTAACAAAAAGCATATCATTGGCAATAGACAACACTCAACCAGATAAATAAGCTAACTACTGAACTGAGATAAATACATGCAAACCAAATCTATAATGGCGACATGCTCCGACACGGCTTCGACACGGCTTTGACACGGCTCGGACACGGCTTCGACACGGTTCCGACACGGCTTTGACACGCTCCGACACGGCTCGGACACGGCTCCGACACGCTCCGACACGCCGACACGCTCCGACACGCCCGGACACGCTCCGACACGTCCGGACACGTTCCGACGACGGGGTGGTGATCCGAGGCCGTTTCTGAGCTCCACCAGCGGCGCGTAGGCTCCCCAAGCTCCGAGGGAGGAGGTAGGACTCCGGGGCAGTCGTCGGAGGCGATAGCGCGCTTTGACGGTGATGGATTTGGCCCGATCTGAAACAAACCCGAACCAAACTCCGAAACGGGTGGAGGCCGCGGGTCTTGGGTTGTTCACGGCGGCTTTGAGGTACGACGGCTAGCGACGACGGAGGAAGGGTCGAAGGCGAAGGCAAATAGTGCACGAAGGTGGGGATTCCATTTTTTTGAAGAAGAAGAAGAAGAAGAAGAAGAAAAGAAGAAGAAGAAGGAGCCGAAGAAGAGGAAGAGGAAGAAGAAGAAGAAGAGCCCGAGGAAGAGGAAGAAGGAGGGGCTACGGATGATGGGAGGGGGGAGGTGAATAAAAAAATAATAATAATAAAATAATAATAAAATAAAATATTAGAAAGTAATAATAATAATAAAATAATCAAAAGCGAAGACAAAATGATTACTCATCTTTTCCTTTTAAATGATGATGTTTTTCAATCCTTTTTCTTTTAATTATTACTAATATTTTTGCCAAATTCAATTTTATGGTGATCAGAGAACACCTAAAATCGAACCTGAATTTTACTGAGGTCAGAAAATAGATAAAATAAAAATAAAAATACCGACTATTTTTACATAATTTTTGTGACCTCAAATATTATTTTTCTTGATTTTCTTCTTTTCTTTTTTTTTGTATTTTTCAAAAATATTAAAAAAATGAAAATTATGAAAATTATTTTTTTTGATCAAAATGGTTCCTAAGGCCAAGCCAAGGCTTCCAAAGTTGATTTTGTGATTTTATGATCTTTGTTTGATATTTTTAATTAATTTTAAAGAATAAAAATCACAATAATAGATGGTCCGGAATCAGGTGTCAACAGTAAGCCATAATTACGATCATAAAATCCAATCGACCCTTCATTCATAAGTAATTCTCTAGCAACCTCAAACACATTTACAACCTCAAAATCAATGCTTACAACTCCTCAACTTATGCTCACTTCCTTGTGAACCTCAATAATATCACCACCCAATATCATCAATTAAAATCAACTCAAAAACCATTAGAGTGCACACAAGATCTAGCCTATAATCCTTAAGATTCAGTAATCAATGCTTAATCCTAAATGTCATACTATCTAATTATCCCCAAGTCATCACTCCTTATCACTCCAAACCTCAATCAGATTGGATCGAGCTGACCTTGCTCTGATACCCCTTAAACGGGGATCTCACGCCCCGAGCCCGGCGGGCACGCGAGCATCCCACCTTCGCCATTACCTTTGATGATCTCCCAGGAACCAACGGCCATTAACTTAAAGACCTATATGAAGCATGCAAGCGAAAGCGAGAACATCTCCATAAAAATAAAACAACATGTCGCGACCCTTCCTCGCGGGGGGGGGGGGTGTTGACACCTAAATTTTGATCAACTTTTTTTATTTATTTTTATTTTTATTTTTATTTTTATTTTTATTTTGAAAATTCATAGAAAATCCATAAAAAGTTGAAAAAATTGAAAAATCAATTTTGGTGACCTTAGCCAAGCTAAATGAACCATTTTGACCAAAAAAATAATTTTCATAATTTTCATTTTTTTATATATATTTTCGAAAAATACAAAAAAAAGAAAAAGAAAAAGAAAAAGAAAATCAAGAAAATCAAGAAAAATAATATTTGAGGTCACAAAGATATATAAAAATAGTCGGTATTTTTATTTTTATTTTATCTATTTTCTAACCTCATAAATAGTAAAATTCAGGTTTGATTTTAGGTGTTCTCTGATCACCATAAAATTGAATTTGACAAAAATATTAGTAATGATTAAAAGAAAAAGGAGGGAAACATCATCATTTAAAAGGAAAAGGGGACTAATGATTTTATCTTCTATTTTTGTTATTTTATTTTATTTTTACTTTTTTTATTTTATTATTTTATTATTTTATTATTATTATATATTTTTTTTTCTTTCTCTCTCTCTCTCCCCACTCCCTCTCTCCTTCCCGCTGCCTATTTATCTCCTCCCCCTCATCATCTCCTTCTCTCTTCCCCCTCCTCCTCTTCCTCTTCCTCTTCTTCTTCTTCTTCTTCTTCTTCTTCTTCCTCTCTCCTCTCCCTTTCCCGAACCATCTCACTGTTCCGGTCATAACTCCGTCGTCCAATATCAGGTCGAGATGAAACCACCTCCAATAGAAAGCTTATCGTCTTATCTTTCCAGGGATATATTATAAGGCTCATTTGACCCAGCCATTCGTCCGATGGAGCCGTTTGAATGAGCAAAGGTCGCTGCTGACCCTGTAACGACCAGTTTCTGCCGCCGCCGTCGTCCTCCACGATCAGCCCTTCCGGCGACCTTTACGCCTCCCTCTGACCATCACAGGTTAAGTTAAGATGTCTTTAACAATTTCCCGTTGGTTTCGTAAATTTTCGAGGTCTGGTTAAATTATGGTGATTTTTTGAAAAACAGTCGACGAAAATCGAGCGAATTGAGGTATTGTGGTCATATCTCACTCATTTGGACTCCTTTTAAGGTGAAATTTTCGGTGATGGCTTCCTAAGATGATAGGCTATGTTCTGGAATTTTAAGGTTGCTGAATATTTGCTGTGTATTTACTTTATGTCATAGCATTTCTATATTTCGCATAAAAGACCCAGAATCGGAAGGCCGAGCCTCCTGTTGGTGTCTAAATATTTGCTGCGTATTTACTTTATGTCATAGCATTTCTATATTTCGCATAAAAGACCCAGAATCGGAAGGCCGAGCCTCCTGTTGGTGTCTAAATATTTGCTGTGTATTTACTTTATGTCATAACATTTCTATATTTCGCATAAAAGACCCAGAATCGGAAGGCTAAGCCTCCTATTGGTGTCCAAGGTGTTTTATTTATTTATTTTCTGTAAATTATATTGTGCTACCCCAGAATCGGAAGGCCGAGCCTCCTGCTGGTGGTTTATACCCCCCACACATTGTTGCACGAGCACCGACGGACTCCGACGTCGTAAAATTCACCGGATCCCATCTCCTTTGCTTATGTTTATGTTGTATAATGACTTAATATCTTCTTTATTATTATTTTTTTTTTTTTGCATTGTGTTGCGTCCTATAAAAACAAAAAAAAATGCTAGATTGGATGGTTGCAGATGAGCCACGTGTCGTGATCCGATGATTTTCAGAATAAAAAAAATATTTTTAACATTAAAAGAAATAAAATTCGAATTTTACAACAATTAAAATGATTCGATTGTCACCGAGACGCCACGTGGCGAGTTAGGGACCGTTCAGTTGGGACTTATTTTCAGGAAATTTATAATAAAAAAAAATCAAATAAAAAAAATTCAAAAAAAGTGAATACTAAGGAAAAATTCAAAAAAAATTTGAGAAAAATTGCAGAAAATTCAATCAACTTAGGTACCGAAAGGGCGTCAACTCTAACAGTTGACGTAACTAAGTCCCCGAACCCATTTCTCTGGTTATCGTAGAATTGAATAGAAACTCCCGACTATTCAATAGGGTGGTCCAATCATACCCTCCAAAAAAAATGATTGGTGGCGACTCCATGGCATGCACACTTAGCACATGTCACTAGACCACACTGAAGGTCGACTACGCATACCTCCGTTGCGATTTGGGTAACGGGCCTTGGGAGAGGCCTGCGTCCGACCAGACTGGACGGCCCATTAGCCCTCGAGAGCCCACGGCGAATCTCGAGAGGGTCGCGACAGACTGGCGACTCCGCTGGGGAATGGTTCTTAACCATTTAGTGGACTTGAGCCGATTAAAAAGTTGATTGTTTTATGCAGACGCTCTTCAAATTGAAGTATGTACTTTAATCCTTGAGGTGTTAAACGTTTTTGCAGATTGGAGAAATAAGGGGTGTAGTCCGTGATTTACATTATTTTATGCAGGTTGGCGTAGGAATGTATGTTGTGTGGGTGATTTGAAGCGCTGATTGATAAACTGTTATGCATGACTTGCATTGTGATGATCACGACACCTGAACACACACAACCGCGCCTAAAACCCCGGGCGCCCCTATAAGCAAACAATAGAAGGAATTGAAAATGGAACCTCCGTGAGGAAAAACACGGGGTAATCCATTTTTAATTTCGCTCACTTCGAACTATGGATTGGGTCCCAATGCAACGATAGTTGTGCAATGGAACCTACCCTTTCTAGAACTCGAGGTGGGAGCCTTTAAGCCTCAGGAACCCCACCATTTAGGTGTCAAAACTTCACAAGTTTACATGCGCATGATCGATGTGTTTGACATGTCTTACCCCCTTCAAAAGGTTTGTAAGTATCATTCCTTTCACCCCTTGAACTCAGTATAACTTTTTTCCATATGCTAACACGTCTTTCTACCTACCACAGGGCAGGTAGCTTTAATCACGGAACCAAGAATAACTCGTATTATAACTCGTCTCCGAGCCAGAATGGAGCAAGAGGAGTTGGGATCTCGCGTGAATAGTTTGGAAGGTCAGATGGCGTCAATGGCCACCATGCTAGCAGAAATGAAAGCCATGATGGTGGCTGCACAAGAAAGAAATCATGACCTCAGCCAGGATGCTCCGCCCGCACCCCCCAATGCTTCGAATGTGGCGCGAACTCGGGAAGAGAATGTGGCCGAGAATGTTAATCGAGTGTTAGTAGCTGATGCACTACCGAAGGCCGTGTCTGCAGTCATCGACCTAGAAAAAGACAAAAAGGAGAAACCCCCGGGAAAAATCGAAGAAGGCGCAAAGAGGCTAGCGAAGATAGAGGAATGCCTAAGCAGCCAAGGGTATGAGCTGGCTCGATTTGACAAGATATCACCATTTGCAAAAATTGAAGCGCCGTTAGACTATAAAGAACCCGATTTCGTCAGAAAATACAACGGGACGAGCTGCCCCCGAGCCCACTTAAAATATTACCTACGCAAAATGGCACTTTTTTCTGACTACGTTCCCTTGCTGATGAACACGTTTCAAGAGAGTCTGGCGGGTGCTGCTCTGGCTTGGTTCATCGAATTAGATTTGGAGGACTATGATGGATGGGAAGACCTAGCGGAGGACTTTTTACATCAATATAAGTTCAATACTGCTACAGCCCCTTCCAGAGAAGAATTGCTGAGGACCACTAAAGGGAGGAATGAGGCAATCCGTGCCTACGCTCAAAGATGGCGGGCCTTAGCAACACAAGTCAAACCGTCCATTCCAGAGGACGAGCTGGTCGACCTTTTCTTGAGAGCGTTGCCTTACGAGTATTTCGATAGGCTGAACACATCTGGTTGTCAAACATTTGTACACCTCATAAAAATCGCAGAAAGGCTGGAATGGGCGATGAGGGAAAGGAAAGCACCAGAAATCGCAACAAGACGCCAATATCCGGCCCGAAGGGAGAAGGAGGCTGAAGTTGATGTGGCCTTCGTACCAAACCCACCCAACCCTAAGCAGTTCTCCAATTCAAGTACGGTGCAAGGAAACTCGTCGATGTCGGTACAGAAACCATATGAACTAAGGAGGAAGTTGCCTCCCAAGCAGTTCACCCCCCTGCCAAGGCTGTTATCGAAATTACTTCCTATGTTACTAGAGGAGCACTTAGTGGCTAAGGAGCCTCCAAGGCCGAATCCGGTGAAATTTAACGGGTACGATGAAAGCCAGTCATGTGTCTATCACATGGGAGAGAAGGGCCATAACGTAGACAATTGCATTGTTTTGAAGCACAAGGTGCAAGCCCTTATCGATAATTGCATCCTTGAATTCGACAAAACAGAGCCGAACGTGCAAAATAATCCACTTCCTGATCACCAAACCGTGGGGGTGATCTTCGACAACAAGTTCGACCGGTTCTTCTCTGAGGATTCCAAATGGTCGAAGGACGAGGGGATAGAAACGACATCGGAGGAACTTGATTTGACCAGCTTGTCTTTGGGAGATTTTGTCAAATCACTCGACGGCGACGCTCCTACCATGGAGTAAAGAGATATCTGTCTCTCTTCGACGCATCTAAATCCACATTAGGTGCCTCGGGCTTTTTCTTACGTGTTGTATTGTAATATAAGTATACTAAAAAAACCAAAAAAAACCAAAAAAATCATCAAAAATCAAAAAAAGGGGGACGTGTGAGAGCCACAAATCGGTCAATGACGAAAAAAAAAAAAAAAAAAAAAAAAAACTAAGATCTGATTTCCCACATGTCTCCTGGTTTGCAAAGTTTTGGGATGCGAGGATGCCCAATGATATGAGGGCTAGCTCCCATCCTACCCTTTCAATTTTTCTTAAGACGTCTCCCAAAGAAGTTTATCATTACATGAACTTTCTCTATTTTATAACCGTCTTTGTGACACTTCAAGCATGCCATTCCAAGCATACATAGCAGTTGTTAAATAACTCAGGTTCCCGAGGTGGAGCTTCCCTCCTAAATGGGGAATAAAACGATGCGGAGCCATCCATTCCAGCAACGATCAAAAGCAGGGGAATCAGATGGCAGTGCTTCCAAATGACGAAACAAGGAGTACCCCTTTTCATAACATGAGTCTGACTCAATGTTTTCAAGAGCGTTCTAATGGCTCAATTTGTGAACAAAATCTTTGAGAAAACCTGAAAAAGTTTCTCATCACTTGAAAATCTCTGTGAAAAGAATGCTTGAAAAGAAAATCTTAAGTTTTATCAATACCTTCTTTGAATAGAATGAAAAGCACGAATTCATAGATGACCAGGATTGGCAAAACTCGTGGGAGCAAGTCTCTCCCTTTTCTCCGAGAAGCCCAGCCAGGGGCAAACTCTCATGATCCCCCCTAAAAGTGCAACAGACCAGGGTCATCAAATCCAGAGAGGACAAACAGCGAAACCGGCCTCACCGGGGCAAATTGCTCGAAAAGCACGAAAAGACGAAACTTCGGAGGGAGTACCTCTTTTCAGAAATTCCAAATGAAGTCAGATAAAAACCCACGTCTATTTCTTCACACGCAGGTGCGTGGACTCCTTCAGATGGGATTAGAAATCTCCAACAAAAGCGGAAAGCGTTAAGACATGACTGGGGCATGCGAATCAATTTTGCCCTGGGCAAAGAAAGACGTTTCTTCTCTGGCAAAATCCGTAGACGCAATGACAGAGTTATCTGCATCAGAAATAAACCCCAGGATACAAACCTAGAGGCGGTAACTTTGTATCGTTCCAATTTGATCTCCATAAATCCCATGCTTAACAGGAAGTCGTTGGCGCCAAAAGCCACAAAAGAAAAGAACTCGCCAATGAGGAGGCGAATAAAATTATTAACCTTGGGAGTCAGCACTCCAAGGAAGGGTCTTTGATCAAGTGGAGGAACTATGAAGAGTGACGCTGGAATGCGCCCAAAAACACAAATGGATTTCCTCTGGGGCAAATCCTCGAGAATGATTCATCGCCAACCAAACGGAGGAATCGTGGCCACAATATAGATGGCCAATTTCTGTAAGCCGCGCGTTTGTGTTCAAATGAAAACACCAAGCAAGAACAAGGCGGTATCGTTCCAATTTGTCTTGAATTTTGGAACGCAAACTGACACTTATTGTTTGTTTTTGACAGGGGAGTCGCCTTGGAGACGAACAAGTTTTTACATCCCACGTACTACTTGTTAGGGTACATGACCGAGGGTAGGATGTATCGTTTCGATTTTCAAAAAAATTCGTGAATATACAATGATATGCTTCTCTTACATTTTCAGGGGTCTGCAGCCGCGACAGGTAGGTAAGTATCCCTTTCCCAGTTAGCTGGAGATAAAGAATGTTAAAATCCTTTCAGTCGTCATGAAAATTATCCAATGCATCGATGTTCATGATTTAAATCGGGAGGTTGCCCAAAGCATGAATAAAACATGCACGATACATCACAAGATCCCCTCAATGGATAAATTTTGGGAAAGAAGGGAGTGAATTTTTCCAAATATCATTATTTGTCAAATCATTCAAAAGGAAGTTTACTCAAAAGAGAGGCGAGCCTAATCCAAACATGTCCAACACACACTTGAGAGATGAGTGGAGTGGGCAGATAGCAAAATCTGGGTCTACGATGGTAGGGATCATTTGCAGCGATTACATGGGTTGGGACGACAGAGGCATTCGTTTCATATCCCCAAACACTACAGGTGACCATTGATAAACCCCTTTGAACGACGTTTTTCATTCTTAACCCTATCAAGAACCACCCCACATCGGGGCAAAATGGAGGTGAGTCCAGTAGCATCAGGAGAAAATGGTTAGAAATTTTTTGCTCGGACTAACATTAATCTTTGTGTGTTGTTTATATGGTAATCCAAGTGCCATAGGATGATGAGAAGCATTCATTTCTCTATCCCACACACCATATCCTTTGCATAGCCAAGTTGAGCCTGCGAATTCATTTCATAAACCCATCGGTGATCATTGCACATTCCAAGACGGATACATCATCACTTCAGAAACGGAGGAGTTCGAGACTTAGGGATTACAAAGGAATTCCTAGGCTAATGCTTAAAGCATGTTTAGACTTTCGATCATATGTCTAACATGATCTATCGAAGATGAGAAAAGCGGGATTTCAAAAGGAAAATGAGGACGAAGAAAATCCCCAGCATCAAGAAAAAGCAAAGTGCCTGGTAAAAGCAAGGCCGATGCTCGTGTAAGTTGTCTGATTGATCCACAATGAAGCCTGGAGGCGAAAAGAGGAAATTCTTGAAGGAGCCAAATCCAAAAAAGACTACTCCCTAAATGCTGCCAAACACAGAACAAATACATAGAGAGAGTCGGTCTCTAAATGCAACAAGAGACGCTCTCTAAAGAGCTGGTGCACACCTCAAAATCGGTTGCGCACCTCAAAGACTACAGATGCAAAAAGGAAATGACAGGAGGCAAATCAGCAATGATCACCAATGTCAAACTCGTCATGAATTCTGGGCCAAAAACAAGCCTTTTTCGGTCCCCAATCCTACCAACATCATAACCCTGAAACAGTCTTCTCTGACTAAGACACTTGGGTTAACATATAGCTTAGCTCGAAGAAGTACGAGCAAGACTATTTCTTTCTCATTTTGCAGGGTTCTTGACTTGTAAACCCGAAACAGATGATGAAAATTTTTATTCAATGGCCTCGACTCCAAGGCGGGTCCCCCTTGAAGATCAATAACCAAGCCTAACATTACGGTCCCGTGGAAGACCTCCCGACCGATCAAAATGTATGCGCTGCGAATGAGCCTAAAACCTGGGCACAGGTTAGTAGGGAATTGAGTGCATCCCCTATAAAAACCACTATCTCAAAACAGGTGAGAAGACCTCCTTGTCGAGAAATATTCCAATTGATGTTTTGAACAAACTCTTTTTGGAATTTTCAAACTGTTGATCCGGATTTTCCATGTAAGGAATTTGTGATCACATCTGCATGTTGCAAGAATGCTTTAGACAGCCTCCGGCATCAAAATGCACATTTCATGATTAAAACTTAAATCATACAGTTTTGTCAGATGGACAACCGTCGTCTTCCCAAAGATTGCTAACGTTTTCTTGGTGAAGAAAAATTTTTCAGGCTCGAACTTCTGCAGGATCCATTAGAGACGCCAATCTCCCAGAAGAAGGCCTCGCTCTGAAGAGAAGAACGTACAAATCTATTTTTCTGCAGGATACCTGGAGAACCCAGCTCCCAGAAAAGTCACTTCCCGCATCATCAGCGTACCAGTGAAATTTTTGCCAAAATAAAATCTTTCACTGCTTCAAAACTGAATTCCCGACAAACTTCGGGATCTCTAAAAAAAGGGGGGAAGAAAAACCCTTTTAAAAGAAACAGTCTCATCGGACGTGGAGAACCCTCGTCATGAGACCCCTTTTCAAAAATCAGGCAGTCTCATCGGACGTGGAGAACCCTCGTCATGAGACCCCTTCTAAAAAAAAAAAAATCAAGCAGTCCCAGCAGACGTGGAGAACCCTCGTCCTAGGACCTCTTTTCAAAAATCAAGCAGTCCTAACTTGACGTGGAGAACCCTCGTCCTAGGACCCCTTTTCAAAAATATCAAACAGTCTCATCGGACGTGGAGAACCCTCGTCATGAGACCCCTTTTCAAAATTCAATCAGTCTCATCGGACGTGGAGAACCCTCGTCATGAGACCTCTTTTCAAAAATCAGGCAGTCTCATCGGACGTGGCTCGTCATGAGACCCCTTTTCAAAGCAAAACTATGGTAGATACCGCCTAAAGGGTCAACTCATGGTAGAAACCGCCTGAAGGGTCAACACAAGGTAGATACCGCCTGAAGGGTCAAAATGAGGGTAGATACCGCCTGAAGGGTCAACACAAGGTAGAAACCGCCTGAAGGGTCAAAATAATGGTAGAAACCGCCTGAAGGGTCAATCAAAGGTAGAAACCGCCTGAAGGGTCAATCCAATAGTGAAAATCACTTAAATGGTCAACTCAATGGTCCAATCCACCATACGGATCAAAATCATTGGCAAATCTCAAATGGGACGCGTCTTCCTTAGATTCCTATCAGTTAGGAATCCCATTATGGTTTGACCTACCATACGGGTCAGAGCTTAACCTCTCTAGGATACTCTAGTAACGAGTTCCTAGAAATTCTCTTGAATCCATCAAACACCGCGAAAATCGTACAAACATCGAACAGGTAAGTGGCAGGTATGTCTCTCTATTATCTCACTCTCTCATGTCAAATGAATGTTTCCCCCTTCAAGAAAGAGCATACATGGACAAGCATGAAAATTGGATGTCATGACTCCTTTTCCTTTAGTTTCCCGAGTCGAGTCGATCAGGACTCAGGTGTCACCTTATCTTTGAGAGAAACCTCTAACGAGATTCCTCTCAAAGAGGGGCAGCTGTTGACACCTAAATTTTGATCAACTTTTTTTTTTATTTTTATTTTTATTTTTATTTTGAAAATTCATAGAAAATCCATAAAAAGTTGAAAAAATTGAAAAATAAATTTTGGTGACCTTAGCCAAGCTAAATGAACCATTTTTACCAAAAAAATAATTTTCATAATTTTCATTTTTTTATATATATTTTCGAAAAATACAAAAAAAGAAAAAAAAAGAAAAAAAAATCAAGAAAATCAAGAAAAATAATATTTGAGGTCACAAAGATATATAAAAATATTCGGTATTTTTATTTTTATTTTATCTATTTTCTAACCTCATAAATAGTAAAATTCAGGTTTGATTTTAGGTGTTCTCTAATCACCATAAAATTGAATTTGACAAAAATATTAGTAATGATTAAAAGGAAAAGGAGGGAAACATCATCATTTAAAAGGAAAAGGGGACTAATGATTTTGTCTTCTCTTTTTATTATTTTATTTTATTTTTACTTTTTTATTTTATTATTTTATTATTTTATTATTATTATATATTTTTTTTCTTTCTCTCTCTCTCTCCCCACTCCCTCTCTCCTTCTGGCTGCCTATTTATCTCCTCCCCCTCATCATCTCCTTCTCTCTTCCCCCTCCTCCTCTTCCTCTTCCTCTTCTTCTTCTTCTTCTTCTTCTTCTTCTTCCTCTCTCCTCTCCCTTTCCCGAACCATCTCACTGTTCCGGTCATAACTCCGTCGTCCAATATCAGGTCGAGATGAAACCACCTCCAATAGAAAGCTTATCATCTTATCTTTCCAGGGATATATTATAAGGCTCATTTGGCTCAGCCATTCGTCCGATGGAGCCGTTTGAATGAGCAAAGGTCGCTGCTGACCCTGTAACGACCAGTTTCTGCCGCCGCCGTCGTCCTCCACAATCAGCCCTTCCGGCGACCTTTGCGCCTCCCTCTGACCATCACAGGTTAAGTTAAGATGTCCTTAACAATTTTCCGTTGGTTTCGTGAAGTTTCGAGGTCTGGTTAAATTATGGCGATTTTTTGAAAAACAGTTGACGAAAATCGAGCGAATTGAGGTATTGTGGTCATATCTCACTCATTTGGACTCCTTTTAAGGTGAAATTTTCGGTGATGGCTTCCTAAGATGATAGGCTATGTTCTGGAATTTTAAGGTTGCTGAATATTTGCTGTGTATTTACTTTATGTCATAGCATTTCTATATTTCGCATAAAAGACCCAGAATCGGAAGGCCGAGCCTCCTGTTGGTGTCTAAATATTTGCTGCGTATTTACTTTATGTCATATCATTTCTATATTTCGCATAAAAGACCCAGAATCGGAAGGCCGAGCCTCCTGTTGGTGTCTAAATATTTGCTGTGTATTTACTTTATGTCATAACATTTCTATATTTCGCATAAAATACCCAGAATCGGAAGGCTAAGCCTCCTATTGGTGTCCAAGGTGTTTTATTTATTTATTTTTTGTAAATTATATTGTGCTACCCCAGAATCGGAAGGCCGAGCCTCCTGCTGGTGGTTTATACCCCCCACACATTGTTGCACGAGCACCGACGGACTCCGACGTCGTAAAATTCACCGGATCCCATCTCCTTTGCTTATGTTTATGTTGTATAATGACTTAATATCTTCTTTATTATTATTATTTTTTTTTTGCATTGTGTTGCGTCCTATAAAAACAAAAAAAAATGCTAGATTGGATGGTTGCAGATGAGCCACGTGTCGTGATCCGATGATTTTCAGAATAAAAAAAATATTTTTAACATTAAAAGAAATAAAATTCGAATTTTACAACAATTAAAATGATTCGATTGTCACCGAGACGCCACGTGGCGAGTTAGGGACCGTTCAGTTGGGACTTATTTTCAGGAAATTTATAATAAAAAAAATCAAATAAAAAAAATTCAAAAAAAGTGAATACTAAGGAAAAATTCAAAAAAAAATTTGAGAAAAATTGCAGAAAATTCAATCAACTTAGGTACCGAAAGGGCGTCAACTCTAACAGTTGACGTAACTAAGTCCCCGAACCCATTTCTCTGGTTATCGTAGAATTGAATAGAAACTCCCGACTATTCAATAGGGTGGTCCAATCATACCCTAAAAAAAAAATGATTGGTGGCGACTCCATGGCATGCACACTTAGCACATGTCACTAGACCACACTGAAGGTCGACTACGCATACCTCCGTTGCGATTTGGGTAACGGGCCTTGGGAGAGGCCTGCGTCCGACCAGACTGGACGGCCCATTAGCCCTCGAGAGCCCACGGCGAATCTCGAGAGGGTCGCGACAGGGGGCTAATGGGCCGCCCGATCATTGGCTCGATCGGACGCGGGCCTCTCCCAAGGTCCATTACCCAAGTCGCAACTGCTGGATATACGTGGTCGACCTTCAGTGTGGTCTAGTGACATGTGATAAGTGTACATGCCAAGGAGTCGCCACCAATCGTTTCGTGGAGGGTACGATCGGAAACCTTATCGAATAGTTGGGAGTGGTCTATTCGATCCTACGGAAACCAGAGAATTGGGTTCGGGGACTTAGTTACGCCAACTGTCAGAGTTGACGCCCTTTCGGTACCTAAGCTGAATGGTTTATCTGATCCTTGGATTTCATACAGACGAGTGGGGTACAGATCCTAAATCTAGGAGTTCATGTAGATGGGAATAGCTACCCTATCACTCACAATCATTAGAAATAAGTGCGCAAATCAAGGATCCAATACATGCGGATAAAACACATGAAATCAACATGGCATCCCTAATGAGGCCCTATTAGCCTAGAGAAATATCAATCAAGGCTTAGGAATGATTTTGGCATGATTTGCCCATGAGGGGGCAAAATCGTAATTTTGAACAATTCGGGGAAAATCCGCCTTGGAAGGGGCCAATTTGTCATTTTAGATGAATTATAAAGTCAAAAGACGGGGGAAATAGGATTGGCCATCAATCCAATCCATTTCCCATTTTTCGGGAATTTTCAGGATTTTTCTGGGATTTAAAAGTGATTTTACCCTTAGAGGGGTAAAGTCGTCATTTTGGATAAAGATGAGAACTGAAAATCTTAAATATTAGGGTTGGTCGTCCACCTGACCCAAACCCTAACTTTAAGCAATTTTCAGAGCTCGATTGGAACAAGAAAGACGATTTTCCCAATAAGGGGCAAAATTGTCATTTTGATAAAAGGGACAGGACGCGAAAACCCAAGCCTGAGAATTGGTCGCCTACTTGACCCTAATTCTTACCATGGCATTATCTGCCTTATCTCGCATATACAACAGAGGTGACTTACCCCTAAAGGGTAATATCGTCAAGTCTCGGAAGAACTGATAAGAAATCCCAAAAATAGGGTTGACCAGTTGTCTGTGGTCAATCCTTGATTTTTGGGGATTTCTGGAGTGTCTAGGATTTTTCCACATTTTTTGGAATTTTCTGGAATTTTCTACCATTTTTTGGATTTTTTAGGATTTTTCAGATTTTATTTTATTTTTTAAAATCAATTTCTGATTTTTTTTATTTAAAAAAATGTTATTCGGACCGGGTCGGGTGACCCGGTCCAAGACCCGCGGACCCTCACGGACCATGGCTCCAAAACGACGCCGCATCGCATTTTTTATTTTTCGAATTATCCTAATCTGATCCGACGGTCCCTGATGGACCACGTGGCTAATCCACGATCGTTGGCTCTGATTACTAAATCTTACGGCTCAGATTGATTAGAGACTCGACCGGAACCGTCCGATTGACCTAATAAGACCTACGGCCACGATTAGAACATGGGATTTGATCGGGACCGTCTATTCTCATTAACCCAAAACGACGTCGCCTGGTCCTTTATCAAAACAGTACCGTTTGTTGTTCTGATTGATTTTTTGATTAAAATCATTTTCAGTTAATCTTATTTACTAATCGGACGGCTATTATTTATTAGACTCGATTAACCTAGACCGTCCGATCTAACGCTGACTCGTCTTAACAAACTAACGGTCGAGCTGACTCGACATCCACGTGGACCAATGGCCTACTGCCACCTAAGGGTTTGACCGGTTGACTACGCCACGTCAGCTTCGTCTTCAACCTCTCGACCCCGGCGAAATGGACAGCTGAGGAACTCCGGCGACGATCCGACGGTGGATTCTCGATGAAATTATGCGAGATCAACGGCAATGGACTCGCGATCGTCTCTAGTTTAACATATCTAGGAATCGCGGCACCTCATTCGCAAAATCACGAGTATCAAGCATAGTGCCGAGTACGGCCATGGGAGTTCGATCGCTAGATTAACACAAAATCATTACAATTCCTTCATATGATAGGACCAATTGATGTTCAGGAGACTTACCTCGAGCTCCAATTGAGCTCGCTCGGCCTAGATTTGGCTGGGCAAGAATGAACAGTGGTCGGTTATGGAAGCTAAATTCGAAGACTCGATTCGAGTTGTTCAAGCAAAGTCAATGCAAAACCAAGATGCAGCGATGGTCAGTGATGTCTAAGGGATGAAACGCACACGGGAATCGCAAAGATTGAAACCGAAATAAGGGTTCGCCATTGAAGAGCAGAGCTTGAGCTCGAAGTTCGGGATTACCTGTTCTGGCAGTTTTGGGCTGCGCGGTCGATGGCGATTGCTTCCTGAGGGCTTAAGCGTATTCTTGTCGACCTTGAAGAGCTTCGGTTTGGCCTGAGAAGGCCTGACCAGCGCTCTGCAAATTCGAGCTCTACCCTCGACAATGGCGATGGAGTGGAGCTCTCTCTCTCTCGTTCTCTCTCTTTCCCTTGATTCTGTTTCTTCTTTTTCAACTGGATTCCTTCCACTCTTCAACAGAAAGCGACCATGAGCTTATATAGCTCTTGGGAATTTTGGCGCCGCAACGGGGTGGTGTAACGGCCTTAATTGCACGTGAGGCCACGTGCATTTAGGCCCAAACGGCGTCGGAGACGATGGGTTTTCCGTCCAACTCCGTTTGGTTCTCCGGCGGGCTTCATTTCACGCGAATTTGACATGAATTTTTCCTGCGTTTGATGTTCGTTGACTTTTGCAGGTGTGCAGGTTTGACTAACCTTGCCAGAGCTCGTCCGGCAGCCATTTTCCTTACGGCCGGTCTTGATCGAAAGGTATTTAAGTAAGGGACAAGACGCCTACCTCTCCCCTTTCAATTAGACGCGAATTGCCCTTCAATTTCTTGATCAAAACTGAGCTGAGGACTGTTCATTGGCGCGAGGAAGAAGACGATACTGTAGCATACCGGTCCGAACCGGTTCTGACTTACCATTTTCCCAATTAAACCCAAATTAATGGGAAAATTTTGCAATTGAACCTCTGAATCGAATCTAGAGCATGGATTTTACCTAAAAATGTGGTTTTGGCCAAAAGCTTTCATCAATTTCTACAAAACCCCCAAATTCCCATTTAATTGGAAATTGGGGATCGTGTAATTGAGGGTTCAAATGACCAAATTGGGCCAAATCACCTCTGCCAATTGATTTAGAATGGTGAAATCCATTGGGCAGCATGTTTAATTTGTAATGATAGCTCTTGAATTGAAAGTAATTTCAATTATGCCCAAATTCAAGGACTAAAATGCAATTATGTTTGCAATTGAGCAATTTTTCCGAACAATTAGGTCAAATTGAAATAGGGGACAATTAGATTGAATGTCAAGATCCTAGAAAATGCTAAAATTGCAAATTAAAAGACTTAATTGATATTTTTTTCTCAGATTCAATAGTACGGGTTACAAAGGAACACCTATAATTGAATCTGATTTTGGATATTTTGTGAGGTCAAAAATGCAAGAGATTAAAAAGAAAAAATATTGGCTATTTTTTTATATTTTTGTGACCTCAAATACTATTTTTCTTGATTTTTTGAGTATTTTTCTATTTTCTAAAAAATACTAAAAAATGTGAAAAATATGAAAAAATATTTTTTGGTCAAGAATGGTTCCTTGGGCTTGGCCAAGGCCACCAAAATTGATTTTGTAATTGTTTGACTTTTTATGTATTTTTTGTGATTTTTCAAAATATAACTGCAAAAAGACTTGGTCAAAAATCAGGTGTCAACACAACACAACTGCAAAAAGACTTGGTCAAAAATCAGGTGTCAACATAACACAACATGACTTAAAACAAAAAGGTACACTTCCTACCAAGGTCTATCATATGTCAAAGAATAAAATTCTAAATCCACAATTCGTAGTTCAATCTCTAAGGCCACATAAGGTTCACAACCACTCACTCTAACTCAGTCTTGAAATGTCAATCATGGCATTCCTCGAGTTTGCATCGCCTAGGACTTGAAAAATGTTGTCCCACGATGGGGTGAGATATATAATCCCAGTAAGTCAAACCTAACCCAAAACTAGGTTGCCAATACCTCCAGATACATTTGAAAAACGAGGGTATTTTGATACTAAAAACTTTGGCACGGCAAAAACATGATTTCCTCCAAAACTTAGTGCATGAGCATTTCAAAACGACTCGATTCAATCGCTGAAAGATTTCATGAGGAAAACTGAGCTTCGTACTAGGGCAGGGTTTCAATTCAAAAGCAAACATTCAACGCCATAAAAAACATGAGGCAACTTTCAAATTTCATCGAATTACCACTATCGGAACTTCTAGAAATCATAGCCTTTTATTTCACGCCCTTCCTGGGCCATTTTCAATTCATGAGGCAAAATTCCAAAACATGAGGCATATTCAATTTTCTCACAATCATCCTTTGAATTTTCCAGAGAATAAGTCATTCCAATTCAACCCATCCTAGGCCGCCCACTTTGGGTCTGCGACATGATTCGGTCTCCATATGACCCGTCGATCCATATGAGACTCTTGCGTTCGGACCTAAAGATGATTCGGTCACCACACGACTCTCAACGCCTATTTTCAATCGAGATGAATCGTGTAAGTATGGGACTCTCTAGCCGCACGACCTTGTCAGGTCAAATGGGAGTAGCTATCTCCCAATACATTGCCAAATTATAATTCTCGGCGATCCCACACGCCATTGGCGATCCCACCTGCATGTGCACATATAATTTTTCCCGGTGATCCTACACGCCCGTGCACTTAAGATTTCCTCAGTGATCCCACACGTCGTTTACTCATAAAAATTCAATTATAAAAGTCTTAGTTTTCATTAGAAAACGTATTCATGCCTCAATTTTCAATCAGAAACACACTCAACAAACTCAAGCATTAATCACCTATTCAAGGCATTCTTTTCAGACGCCCGTCACTAGACAAAACACATTTGAAGTTCGAACATGTTAGTAAAACATGAGCATCACTCGGCCCAATTCAAGTAAATCTCAAATTTGATCATTCGCAAGTCATCTCAACACTTGATTGGTAAACCAGTCCGCTTAATGCACTCAAATCAATGAGAATTTCCACAAAGCACGCCAAATGGCCCCAACCACATGCCACAACCAAACTAAGACTTCTCAATTCAACATCGATTTCATAATTCTCATGCCAAAATCACTCAAGCACAGCTCCATTAAAAATAGGGCAGATTCGGTTCTAAATTCTCTCAACATAAACTGGTATATAAATCGTCAATTTTGTAAACAAGGACTGTGACATTTTGAAATCCGACCCACTTTTCAAAGTAAGATTGTCACGAATTGGACTTCGGAATTGCGCATCGGGAATTCAAGGATTCCAACAGTAATGAATTGGACGTCGCCTCATCAAAAACCATTGAGATTAGAATTTGCCATTAACATTTAGAAAAGTGAAAACCGGACCAACGATTAGGAAATCACCTTTTCACCCTTAGATTAATGTCATTTTCTTTAGAAATAGGCAATGGCAATTTGGGCAATTGCCACCCTCCCTTCTTGGCCGAATTATGAGGGCTAATTTAGTCTTTTGGGGCTCTTGAATTATTGAAGAAGGGAATGACTAGATGATTGACCATTTGACTTGACTCTTACCCCATGAACCACTTCCTACCAACTTGTCAATCATGGATACTATTCTTGTCCTTGCCCCACCAACCACCCCACCAAGCCTTTTCCCTCCAATTTCCCTATCTTCATGTCACACTACCTCTCCCTCTCTTCTCTCATTCGGCCGAACCCATCTTATCTCCCTCATTCTCCCATTTTCTCTCATCATCTCCTCAAACTCTCACTCTTTCTCTCTTCCTCTCATTCCACCGCCACCGAGCAAGAGGAATCGTAAAGAATAAGGAATGTTCTAGGAGGTTTCCTCGGTTAGATTAAGGCTTAGGAGAACCGAACTTGCTCCTCGCCGGACTCGATTTGCTCATGCTTCCCGTCGCCACTTCCACCGGTCTTCCTTGGCCCTTCGACTTGGTAAGTTAGTTCTAACCCTTTGTCAGGACCTTAAGTTATGGAAAGACCGAGTAGTCTTGGTTAGATTGAATTTAGTGGATTTATCTCGTAGCATCTTTGAGGAACCCGAATTTGTGCCTTATGTACTAAGTGAGATCTTGAATTGTGATGCTTGAGATGATGGAACCTTGGTTGCAAATGTCTACGGGGTATGTTTATATGAGGACCGAATGCTATATAGGGTCATTGAGAAGACTAGAACTTGTCTAACCTTGATTGGGATAGTGGAATACTTGATTCGTGCCATTATGTATATTTGGCCATGATAGAGTTGATGAGATAGCAAATGAAAATGACCAATTCTAACCTAAGTGTATTCAGCCATGGGCTAAATTATTAGAATAATTGATCGAATTGATGAACGAACCTTAGGAACATTCGGCCATGGGAAGACCTCAATGTTTCGCTGAATTAAAATGACCATTGCTCTCATTATCACCTTGGCCGTATATTAATGTGATTGATCAGGTGATTGAATCGACGTGAAATTCTAAATTGAGGCTTGTGTGGATTCGGCCATTAGTGCATGTGGTGCGTGAAATGACTAAATTGAGAAATTGACATTGTATGCAGTGATCATGGTTGAATTGGAGTGTTAATGATTGACGAATTCGTAAATCAAATTATATTCGATCATGAAGTACTAAAATGGCCTAGTTTGATTGAATGAGGCAACGTGGTACCATGGTATGACATTGAGGATGCGATGACTAATTGATGCCTTGAATTATTAAAATACTCAATTGATTGTATTTGGCCATACTTGTTTTAATTATGAGCTTATTTGATGTGATATCTTGATGCGCCTATACGACGCGGGATTGAATAATGTGATGGATGCCTGATGTGCCTATATGACGCGGGCTTGATTGAGGAGAAATACCTGATGCGCCTATATGACGCGGGTAAGTGATGAGAAATACCTGATGTGCCTATATGACGCGGGTAAGTGATGAGAAGTGCCTGATGCGCCTATATGACGCGGGTAAGTGATGAGAAGTGCCTGTTGCGCCTATATGATGCAGGACTTAATAATGAGGAGTGCCTGATGCGCCTAAATGACACGGGACCGGATGATGAGAATACCTGATGCGCCTAGGATGATGCAGGTTTATTGATTGGGATAGCATGAGGTGTTGTGACGCGAGCCATGATTTTGAGCAATAAGTCACTAATTGACTAATAACCTTAAATGGATATGCGGATTTGTGAATTGCCTTAGTACGAAGCTTAGACCTGTTTATGAAGTTATGGTTAGAGTAGGATTGAATTGTAATGCCTAAATGTCCTACCGTATTTCCTTGTTCTTGTTGTCATGCTATTTGGGGACTTTACCATGTTTGTATTGAAAATAGAATCGCATGTGTTTGGGAGTGTCTGGAAGTACTAAGTGCCTAGATTAGGGTTAGGATTAGCTTATTGAGATTTATCTCACCCCGTCGTGGGACCCATTTTTCATACCCTAAGCCTTGACCCCGATGATATACTGGAGAATCTGGATTCTGATCTTGAAGCTGGAGAGTTTGGACTAAAGTCGATGGCTGTTGTCAAATCGGATGCGTAGAAGTAGTTGTACCACTTCTTCTCGGATGTTTCCTAGAAAATAAAATGTTTGTGGTTTAGGACCTACCCAGTCATGTGTTATGATTTCAAGCTGAATATTGTAAACCGACATGTTGTAATTGTGTAGATTACATCCTAAGTCATTTTGTCGTAGTTTTATGTATGGAGTATATTTATCGTTTCCGCAGGTGCATCCCATTTCGCGAGTTTATCATTAAGTGTTTTCGATCCTTGCGACCGACCGCGAAGAATGTACAGTGAAGGGATGTCCGCACGCTACCAAGGACGCAGGGCGTGACATCCCCGTTTATTTGATATCATAGCAACGTCAGCTCAATCCAATTTGATTGAGGTTTGGAGTAATAAGGAGTGATCACTTGAGGACAATTAGATAGTGAGACCTTTAGGATTAAGCATTGATCACTGAATTTTGAGGATTGTAGGCTTGAACTTGTGTGCATTTTAATGGTTCTAGAATTGATTTTGATTGATATTTTGGGTGGTGATTTTATTGAGGTTTACAAGGAAGCAATCAGAAATTGAGGAGCCATGAGCATAGATCTGGGGTTGTGGAGGTGCTTGAGGTTAATAGAGAGTTGCTCAGGAGTAAAGGGTCGATTGGATTACGTGAGGTATATGGCTAAACCTAGGGAAAAATCGATTTGTGAGAAGGTTATTTGTGGAATTAGAAGTCCTCTATGGATAAGAATTGATCGGGAAACGACTGCGATGTGACGAGCAATGAGTACGATCATGCACTGCATGTGTTTATGGTGTCAAAATAAAAGTTGAGGAATGTGCATGCATGAGCATATCATTATCGGACTTGATAAACCATCGCTTGGTATGGGACAAGCTGATGGGGTACCTATAAACCGTAATGAAGCATGTTATGGGACGTGTGGAACGGGACTATCATCGTAGATGTATGACTTGGGACAACCTGCAAAGACCAGGTCTGATGAGGGCGGGGAGTGTACGCCGGGACATAGAAGTTCGGACAAGGAGCGGCTCCTGGCAGGCTTCTAAGACAGAAAGGGAGGCAGGAATGACCTAAACCATACATTGAAAGGGATGGGTCTAGGTATCGGGCTAAGTCTGATTCTTTTATCAAAAAGATTTATTGCATTAAAGCTGGTCCTCAAGATGAATTTTCAAACATTACATGGCATTTGATTTGGCATATGTGAATGGCACTTTTGGTTTGCATCGCCGTAGGCGATTAAAGGTCTTAAAGCTTCGTACTAGGCAATAAGAGTTGTTTGGCCATTGCTTGTCTGATGTGCGGGATAGCTGGTTGTGATTTCACTAAGTTGCAAATGCATCTAGACTTAAGGTACGAATGAGAACTTCTTGATGTGTGCCTCCGGACGCTTGATCTATGATTGACTTACTTGGCATCGAGTTGTTGTTTGGCTAAGGCTTGTTTGAGAAGCTAAGTAGCATGTTGCAATTTTGCTAAATCGCAGGTGCGACAGGACTAAAGGTATGAGCCAATACCTTATTGAATTGATGCCTTGAGTGTTTTTTGATGTCTGCCTAGTTGAGGTTTATTTGATAATCGACTCCTGGTTGAGTATTACATTTGATTGCTTGGTAATTAGTGGATGGCTTGTGATTGTTATTGTTGTGAGCAGTTTAGGACTGCTAGACTTGAGTAGATGGCGTAGTCCTTTGAATTCCTTCATGGGATTGTAGCGGCACATCTGATGACTAGAGCCTGGTAAGGGTGAGCAGCCGAGGCAAGAGTGTTAGAGGGGCTCCTAGCTCGAGACCACAAGTTGTGAAGACTCAAGAGTTGATAGAGTCAAGAGAGCCTTAGGAGGAATTGAGAATTTGATGAGTAGGTAGGCTTGAGATTGGGCTACCATTGCTACCTAGCTAGCTGAGACGGTCGCAATCGGAGGGATGACATTGGAGGCACGAATAGGGGTTGACAGATGGGCTAGCTTGTGGAATAGTTTGTGAAGTCGAAGTCGATTGAGTTGGCAGGAAATGTAATTATGAGGTTACTCCTATCTGGAATGAGGAATTGTAAGGGAGCCTTAGAGGCGTGGGTACATTGAGGAGAAAATGACCCAAGCGATTAACAACCCAAGGTAATGCCAATGCTTGGTGAAAGGTTACCCAATGAAGGATTTTCGTGAAGGAATAGCACTTAATTGGATTGCCTTCGTCTAGTTGACCAATGAGAAATGCATTATTGTGATTGTTAAGGAACAAGGGCTGCTAGAGTCCTTGAAGTTTGTGAGAACCATAGATGGATCTGCCATGGTAGGGCAGAGTTCTCGAGATCATCTAAGTGTATGCCAGGGATGGTTAGAGACCCTTGGAGAAAAGGGCAGGGGGATTCAAGAACGAATCGAAGTTAGACGCATCATGGTGAATTGATATCCTTAAATATGAAGTGTTATGATGAATCTCATCTCGAAGGGCTAAGTGACTGGGGAGACCATGAGTAAAGAGGATTTCCACTCATAGAACATAGAATGTATTTGTAAGGAATGGTTGATACCTGAGCGTAAGGCCTATAAGGGAAATTGGTGGTCTGTCTCTCTCGTCATGTGGGGAGTGTTAAGGGAAATCAGCATGCTAGTCTACTTGAGTCCAATGATTTTGTGAGGTTGACTGAGATTGAACCGAACCATCGAAAATGGAGTTCTAAGTGGTTGACCCCTAAAGGATAGGGCGATGTTCTAAAGGACGGTTAGACTAAGGGATAGTCATTGATGAGAAAGAAAGTGAATGGACATGATAGTCTTGGATCCTTGTGATTTTAATGGATAGACGAGTAAGCGAAAAAAAAGTGCTTAGGTTATGATCGCAAAGTGAACTGAATTAATCGATTTGAATACCCAAGGTGTGGATTTGTAGAGACCAAGGAGGAAACTCGAACCCTTGGAACCTTGTTGTTTGAGGTGGTGGAGTTATTGGAAGGAGATGTTAAGCATGGTGACATTTGAGTCCTGGAATAAAGGTACCGCTGTTGGCGTAGGCTCTAAGATTAACGTCCAATGGAATTAGGAAGACAAGGTGGATTCGAGACAAGAGAAGGCTACTGAAGTGTATAGTCCCTCTCATAGGGTAAGAGGCCCTAGTACAAAAGGAAGACGAATTCTACTTGTCTCGGTGTTACGAGTGAACGTCACCAGATAGTGCCTGAAGGATAATAGGCTTGAACCTTTATTGTATTCTGATGGTTTTAGTACCGACTTTAATTGATGACCTTTAAGGTTATTTGTGGTTATGGTCCAGAGATCGACAGTGGATTAGGCAATATGTCGCAATGGAAACGACTGACTGATAAGCTTCATTGTGAATATGAGTTATAAAGAGAAGACTAGTATTAATGGATCTAGGCTTGAATTGCGTTACATCTTGATGATTTTAGTTATCGATTGCTATTGACGGCCTTAGATGGTGTGAGACGAGACGTATGTAAGGAAATGGACAAGGAATATTTGGATCAAATGCCAGTTGTAATCGAATGCATATGGATTTGACTTGAATGGCGACTAGACTTGAGGTTATAGAATAATATTAGGCAGTTGATTTTTTAGATGTGATAGTCGCTTGCGGAATTAGAAATTTCGATTGAAAGGAATTGATCGGAATTAAGGAATCATGAAGAGCACGAACAGCCTTTGGAAGGTATTCCATGGACTCTAAGAGGACGCTCGAGGTATGCAGAACATAAGAGCGCGAGATTTGGGTCTAATAAGGCAAGTTCTTGGTCATAAAGCCTCTAGGAAATGCAATTCATGTGGAACCCTTGAGGATTAGAATAAGTAATGAATTGTATGAAGACAGTATGGATTACTAGAGTTTGGAGTTGCTGGAATTGATGGCTTGCTATAGACGAATCGTGGCAAGAGTCATCCTATTAATGAAATGGACTAAGGATGAGATGTGGCGCGAATGGATGAATGAACATGAAAGGAGTTTTCGGGGGCTTAAACCTAGTTGGTGACCGGGCCGACAGTAGTGTCCCATTGGGAGTCGAAACGTTGTGAGAGTTACGTTAACGTGTCATGAAAGGGATTAAGGTCCATAGGAATGCAACGTGAGAGGGTGGTTGCCTATGCGTCGCGATAGTGAGCCATGACGAGATGGATGCCCCAACAGGTCATTTAGAACTGACAACTATTGCCCTTATGTTGGAAACTTGGAGATATCCCTTACGTGGTGAGTGGATTTTAGATTGATGAGGATCATTGGAACTTGAAGCACCTATTGTCTCAAAGAAGAATTGAATGCGTGGGGCAACATGGACGGATGAAGTTGCGTCAGGAATTAGAGTATGATGCCATACCCTACCTTGGAAAAAAAAGGGATAGAAGGATGCTTGTGGTTGAGAGTCGAGCCCCACGAGATTGGTGGATAAAGGACGTACTTCGCTCAAGGAAATAAGAGATTCAACTTCTAAATGGGAAATTACCGAAGGCAAGTCAGACGGCTACTTGGAACGTCAAGCTTGGAAGTTAGAAGAGCCTAAAGCATTGCAACTTATAGACAATGATGTCCGGAAAATCGTAGAAGTGAATATGACAGGGAGAAAATCGTGACTTTGAAGTAACTAAGGATGAAAAAATCGAAGCTTCATGGACGGGTGTACGTATCCAATGATGGAGGACCTAAAGGGCAAGGTCATGTGGGGGAACTCATCGTGATGATTATAGTGTCCATTAGATGGTAGAAAGAGGTATCAGAACTTGCGTCGGTACCAGTGATGGAATAGAATGAAAGTAGAAATAGCCAAGCTTGTGGCTAGGAATCGGGCGTGCCAACAAGGGAAGCGTGACTTGGTTAGTTTGGCGAGTTGCTCTAGTCGTGGGAAACTATCGAATGGAACCAATAATGGATTGTTATGGATTTGGCCATGAGATTATCTGAAAGACAATAGGGCCATGAGTCGAATTGTATAATCATGAGTACGCCGAATTGCTTAGGCATCAAGTAGTTCGTATGGAATCTCGATGACTATGGTGCTAAATAGAGATCCTAAGTCCACCATAACTTTTGGAAGTCTTTAAGACGTCATGAGGACGAAGTCGTGATATAACGCACCCTATTTCACGTAGACAGGTGGACAATCTGATAGGTTGGATCAGGCAATTGAGAGTATAGTGCAAGCGGGTACTACGAGCTTTAAAGGAAGTAGGAATGAATGGCTACACCTGGTGGAGTTGCCTGCAGTGACAATTGCCTGCAAAGAGACTTGATGACTAGTTAGTGATTAGTCCTTACCTTAGTCAAGATTACTTGAGTGAAAACTTTTTGAGTGATCTACCTCGATTTGAAATGACTTCATTAGAGACTGGCGGATGATGTTATCGGAATGTGTTACGCCTTTTGAGTAGCATGGAGTGGGTCCCTAGAGTACCTTGTGGACCAAATTACTTGAATTTGTGTTTAGGTCGTCACGCAATGCCCTGAAGCGTGTTGACGCGGGGATTTGTGCCCTTCTTGATGCGTTACTACGCGAGATGTTAACCTGAAGCATTGAGACGCGGGTTTTAGAAAAGTGTACGGATCTGAGGCGTGTTACGCGGATCCTGGACAAGTTTGACGGCCGGTGCGCCATTACGAAGGCCTTGGCATCGATACAGGAATTAAATAGACAGACGGTATAGATCTTTAGAACTTCAAGTGAGAGATTATGTTTCTCCTTAAAGTATCACTCATGCGAGGCTTGTCCGATTTGGAAAGTCGAGTCTGAGAGGTGTAGGCCTATTTGGGGATTTTGGCAATAAAAGGGGACCGCCGAGGAAGATGAAGTAGTGACGAGACGTTATCACCCAGTTGTTAAGCATGGCGGGATTTATGGTAAATTTCGAGGACGAAATTTTTATAATGAGCGAAGAGTTGTAACATTCTGAAATCCGACCCCCTTTTCGAAGTAAGATTGCCACGAATTGGACTTCGGAATTGGGCATCGGGTATTCAAGGATTCCAACAGTAATGAATTGGACGTCACCTCATCAAGAACTATTGAGATTAGAATTCGTCATTAACATTTAGAAAAGTGAAATTCGGACCGACGATTAGGAAATCACCTTTTCACCCCTTAGATTAATGTCATTTTCTTTAGAAATAGGCAAGGGCAATTTGGGCAATTGCCACCCTCCCTTCTTGGCCGAATTATGAGGGGTAATTTAGTCTTTTGGGGCTTTTGAATTATTGAAGAAGGGAATGACTAGATGATTGACCATTTGACTTGACTCTTACCCCATGAACCACTTCCTACCAACTTGTCAATCATGGATACTATTCTTGTCCTTGCCCCACCAAGCCTTTTCCCTCCAATTTCCCTATCTTCATGTCACACTACCTCTCCCTCTCTTCTCTCATTCGGCCAAACCCATCTTCTCTCCCTCATTCTCCCATTTTCTCTCATCATCTCCTCAA
This sequence comes from Rhodomyrtus psidioides, assembly GCA_021437785.1. Lineage (NCBI taxonomy): Eukaryota > Viridiplantae > Streptophyta > Magnoliopsida > Myrtales > Myrtaceae > Rhodomyrtus > Rhodomyrtus psidioides. The sequence goes on along the minus strand of JAILYB010000007.1, from coordinate 9,062,759 downwards.
ACTCTCACTCTTTCTCTATTCCTCTCATTCCACCGCCACCGAGCAAGAGGAATTGCAAAGAACAAGGAATGTTCTAGGAGGTTTCCTCGGTTAGATTAAGGCTTAGGAGAACCGAACTTGCTCCTCGCCGGACTCGATTTGCTCGTGCTTCCCATCACCACTTCCACCGGTCTTCCTTTGCCCTTCGACTTGGTAAGTTAGTTCTAACCCTTTGTCAGGACCTTAAGTTATGGAAAGACCGAGTAGTCTTGGTTAGATTGAATTTAGTGGATTTATCTCGTAGCATCTTTGAGGAACCCGAATTTGTGCCTTATGTACTAAGTGAGATCTTGAATTGTGATGCTTGAGATGATGGAACCTTGGTTGCAAATGTCTACGGTGTATGTTTATATGAGGACCGAATGCTATATAGGGTCATTGAGAAGACTAGAACTTGTCCAAGCTTGATTGGGATAGTGGAATACTTGATTCGTGCCAATATGTATATTCGGCCATGATAGAGTTGATGAGATAGCAGATGAAAATGACCCATTCTAACCTAAGTGTATTCGGCCATGGGCTAAGATATTAGAATAAATGATCTAATTGATGAACGAACCTTAGGAACATTCGGCCATGGGAAGACCACAATGTTTCGCCGAATTAAAATGACCATTGCTCTCATTATCGCCTTGGCCGTATATTAATGTGATTGATCAGGTGATTGAATCGACGTGAAATTCTAAATTGAGGCTTATGTAGATTCGGCCATTAGTGCATGTGGTGCGTGAAATGACTAAATTGAGAAATTGACATTGTATGCCGTGATCATGGTTGAATTGGAGTGTTAATGATTGATGAATTCCTAAATCGAATTATATTCGATCATGAAGTACTAAAATGGCCTAGTTTGATTGAACGAGGCAATGTGGTACCATGGTATGACATTGAGGATGCGATGACTAATTGATGCCTTGAATTATTAAAATGCTCAATTGATTGTATTTGGCCATACTTGTTTTAATTATGAGCTTATTTGATGTGATATCTTGATGCGCCTATACGACGGGGGATTGAATAATGTGATAGATGCCTGATGTGCCTATATGACGCGGGCTTGATTGAGGAGAAATACCGGATGTGCCTATATGACGCGGGTAAGTGATGAGAGGTGCCTGATGCGCCTATATGACGCGGGACTAAATAATGAGGAGTGCCTGATGCGCCTAAATGACGCGGGATCGGATGATGAGAATACCTGATGCGCCTGAGATGACGCGGGTTTATTGATTGGGATAGCCTAAGGTGTTGTGACGCGAGCCACGATTTTGAGCAATAAGTCACTAATTGACTAATAACCTTAAATGGATATGCGGATTTGTAAATTGCCTTAGTACGAAGCTTAGACCTATTCATGAAGTGATGGTTAGAGTAGGATTGAATTGTAATGCCTAAATGTCCTACCGTATTTCCTTGTTCTTGTTGTCATGCTATTTGGGGACTTTACCATGTTTGTATTGAAAATAGAATCGCATGTGTTTGGGAGTGTCTGGAAGTACTAAGTGCCTAGCTTAGGGTTAGGATTAGCTTATTGAGATTTATCTCACCCTGTCGTTGGAGCCATTTTTCAGACCCCAAGCCTTGACCCCAATGATATACTGGAGAATCCCAATGCTGATCTTGAAGCTGGAGAGTCTGGACTAAAGTCGATGGCTATTGTCAAATCGGATACGTAGGAGTAGTTGTACCACTTCTTCTCGGATGTTTCCTAGAAAATAAAATGTTTGAGGTTTAGGACCGACCCAGTCATGTGTTATGATTTCAAGCTGAATATTGTAAACCGACATGTTGTAATTGTGTTGATTACATCCTAAGTCATCTTGCCGTAGTTTTATGTATGGAGTCTATTTATCGTTTCCGCATGTGCATCCCATTTCGTGAGTTTATCATTAAGTGTTTTCGATCCTTGCGACCGACCGCGAAGAAAGTACAGTGAAGGGATGTCCGCGCGCTACCAAGGACGCAGGGCATGACAAGGACGTCCATTAGTAACCCAACCTCCTAATAAAGGGTTAGGAATAACTTACCTCAAGCCTAGGCCAGGTAAATTCCACAAAACGCAGGACGTAACGTCGCGCCACCAAGCTGTCCATTTTGGCCTTCCAGGACCAAATCCAATCCCAAATAAACTGGTATTGATCTGTTGACCTTTTGAGAAATATACATTCAAAACCTTATCCTTCAAGGTCTTACGGACGTGTGAAAGAAAACGGAGCTCAATTCGGATTCCGGACGACCTAGAACGGGCCAATTTAAAATTAGTGCGCGCTAGGAACATATTTACACCGCTCTCGATTTTTACCTCAAATCAGCCCTTCAAACACTTCTAAACTCCCATTCATCACTAAACCAACTTTCCAAAACATTTTTCTACATGTCTAACAAGCTCACCGTGAATTTTGAAGCAAAATAACACCTCTAAGAACCTCCAATCAGCTTAGTTCTACTAGCTCCTCAAATGGTCAGAAACTACATTCAAGAATCACCTCAAATCAGCCATGAAAACCCATCAATCCTCAAATAAATTTACAACCAGAGCTCATCTAACCCTAGTATTATGACTGTAGAAGATCTCACCGAAAATTTGGAGCCCACGAAACATCTTCTTCCCCAAAACTGGTCAGATTCTGCCTCAATCTGGCCTTTGTCCATTCAAACAGACCTACGGAAAGCAATACTGGGCCAAATTGAGCTTATAATATATCCCTAGAACCACAAGACAATAAGCTTTCAGATGGTGATGGTTTTACCATAATTGTGACATTCTGAATTCTGACCCTATCTCGAAACTTATCAGTGAATGAATGTCTATCGATGTATTCCAGTTAACCTCGCTCAGAACTGATCACTCTCGAGTCGACTAACCAATGGGAATGGCCGTATAGGATTTAAAGTACGTGGACCAAAGAACTTGACCACGAGTCGTTACTTTGACCATAAGGATCGTCGAGGGAACATTTTGAACCGCTCAAGGTCGATCTAAGAATGGTTTTAGAACGATTTGCTAGTGTCGTGCGATTGGTTCACGGGTGATTCCGTATGACCATGACATGATTTGCGAATTAACCTAAAACAATTCCTAACGGTCGTAACCTTCGGGACTAGCGAATTACCCTCGCGATTACATGACAACCAAAGCCGCCGTGACTCGAGTAATTCTTAAACGTGACATAAGTCGCGGGTCGATACGCGTAACTCCTAAGAGCCGCCCGTTAGTCAGAGACGCACTGGAATGACAATTGACTGAATTTAGCCATAGATTGGATTTCGAGATCGGAGGCCGGACATTCGAAGATCACAATGGAGTAAATTTGGACGTCGCTTCATCGAGGGGTTATTAGGGTTAGAAATAGTCCCGCATAGGTTAGAAAAGCGAAATTCGAACCGACGAGCGAAATCGACCCTTTTACCCATAGGATTAGCACGCTTTTCCAAGACCGAAGCAAGGGCGAAATGGTCATTTGCCTCCCCCACCTTCAGCCGAAAATCCCAAGGGCACCATGGTCATTTGATCCTTGCATTATTGAAGATTTGAGAAGACAATTTGATTGGACAATTTCCCTTAAACCTACCCCACTAACCCAAGTCATTCCTAGATACTATTCATGTCCTTACCCCATGAACCACTCCACTCACCCTTTCCCTCCAAAATTCCTTTGCCTCTTATTCCTCTCTCTCTCTCTCCCTCTCCCTCCCCTCCATTCGGACGACACCCCCTCCATCTCCCCCTCTCATTCGCTCTCTCTCCCTCTCACTCTCGCCCGTCGCCCTCTCGCTCTCTCTCGGCCGAGCCGCGGCCGACCGCCGCTTCTCCGCCGTTCCGCCTGCTCCGACCACCACCTAGGCGACTCTCCCCTCCCTCTCAAACCTAGCTGGGCCGTCGTTGGAGCCGTGAGCCGCCCGTAGACCCCAAGACCGGACCGAGCCGAGAGGAAGGAGGAGAGGGCTGTTCTTGGGAGTTCTTGGTTGATCTTGAGAACCCCGCGGACCAGGTCTGATCGCCGAGGACCGCCGTGCGCCGCGCCACTCTCGCCGCTCCAACCGACCGTCCCTTGACTTCCGGCTTTGGGTAAGCTCCCCTAACCTTTAGTTAGGACCTTGTGTGCATGGAAAGACCATTTAGAGTGGATTTTGAAGTGTATAGGGGGCTGTTTCGGTAGAGTCCTTCAAGGATCCGAATTTGCAATTTGTGATTAGAAATTTCCTTGATGTGTTTTGATGATTGAATGTCAAGAACCATGGATGACATAAATTGGTGGATGTTCCTAGGTATGGGCCGAATACCCTATGACACCTTAGGATGAGCTAGAGTTTGATTTACACCCTATTAACTTGATGGAACCGTAAATGGATCTTAGGGATGTTCGGTTCGGGACAATCGTGCGAACGCATTGAACACATGACCTTTAATTTACGGATCGTATCCTAGTCATGGAAAATTGCAATAGATTCAATTGAGCTAAGTGACCCCATATTAGTGATTTGGGCCTAGTATGATTAATTAGTGAGATCTAAGCCTTGACCAATTGATGTGCAATTGAAGGTGTGACATGACCGAATGGCCATTTAAGGAAGTATGGAATCAGCTCAATTGATGTGTTATCGACCGTATGACATTGCCATGAACTCGAATTGTTGAATTTTACGATGTATTGCCATGATGTGGGATGGTAGCTCGAGGGGTCGAATTGAGCCCGACTTGATGAGAGTGCGCATGATTGAATTAGTGATGGCGAGGGAAAGAAATTATAAGTATACGTATGTAAGACATCCTGATGCGTTAAACGCGGGATGAACCTGAGGCGTTAAACGCGGGTCATGAGAATTGGCATCGGAAACCTGAGGCGTTAAACGCGGGTTCTTCGTTCTTTTAAGCCTGATGCGTTATTACGCGGGCTAAGCCATGAGAGCTTCGATTGTATCGTACGGTGAATTATCTATTAAATGATGTTATAACAAGTGCCCAAGTACAAGTCTTATTTAGCCTAGCCTGTGAATTTCATGACTAAGTATATTTCTAATTGAACCATTATATGCCATTGCCTGCTGTTTGATAGTTTGGACATTGCATGTGTTGGGAAGTGTCTGGAAGTCCCAAGGGTCTAGCTTAGGGTTAGGCTAGCTTACTGAGTATATCTCACCCCGTCGTGGGACCCCCATTTTCAGACCCCCAACCCTGATCATGCCGCCGCCGCCGATTTTTGGGGTGCCCGTCTGGTTGGAGCAGTATTCCACGGAGTACCCTGTGGGAGAGGGGAAAGCTTATATTAGAAAGTATGGCACCATCTGGATGGATATAGGCTTAGCAGATTGGAGGGCGGACAAGTTTGCAGCATGGTTCTATCGCGATGGAGACCTTGAGGTTGGGCCGCTGAGGACTTTCGACGTGCCGGGGGATGTCATAGGCGAGCAGGATCCTTCGATCGCACACCCTGCTGATGGGGAGCTCACCGACTCTGAGACCGCACCTGACCCAGACCTTCCGTCGGCACCGTCCCAGAACCCCGACGTTGATGACGACATCGTGGGGCCCTCCGACGCCGAAGATCCCATGGAGACGGACGAGTCCGAGCCCGAAAAGGATGAGGCAGAGTTAGACGATCCCGAGGACGAGCCTTTGGAGGAGGAGTACAACCCCGACGGAGAGGCCATCTACCAGGATCAGTCCGAGCCCGAGGATGAGGCAGATCCAGAGCTAGAGTTTGAAGAAGAAGAAGAAGAGGAAGAGGAAGAAGAGGAAGACCTGGAGGAGTACGACCCGGTGCACCGCGAGGATTCTGACGATGACCGCGAGCTCGACCCTTAGATAGCCTAGGCATCCACGACTTTTTGGAGTTCCACTTTTGAGTAGTGCCTGACCCTTAGCCCGTCGTCTCTTTTGATTAGGCTAACCATCTCCCCTGATCCCTAGTGTTGTATTTCCTTTCTATGCTTATGTTGTAAAACTGATGTTGTGTTATGTTATGATTAAGTGCTCTGCTTTCCTCAAGCCATCAAGTTGTACATATGGTAGGAATTCTGAGTGTCGCTTCCGCATGTGCATATAAGTTTCATTGTCTAGCGCGCGTCGTTGGATCCTGAGTATCATACAAACAAAGAACTGGTTGTAAGGCGATGATGTGCGCCTTTGGGGATTCGGGGCGTTACAATAATCCAATATCAAATGAAGAAGTTATGGTCTGAGGAATTGAGGTGGTCAAGACTGGTCGGGCTGGATCTGTTCGGCCGAGAAGAAGAAGAAGAAGAGAAAAATGAAGAAGAAGATGGAGGAGAGAGAGTGTGTGCTCGTCCAAGTGAAGAGAGAGAAGAGGAAGACTAGTTTCAATAATTCACTTGGTCAAGATGATTAGATTAGTAATTAGTGCAAGTCACTCAAAAGGTGACACTTGGCATTGCTTCTAGAAACCTTGGTCCACCATTGACTTCCATTGACCAATTTTTCTCTCTATTTTCAGCAGCCACAAGGGAACATCCAAATGACCATTTTGTCCTTCAATCATTCTTAAAACAAGGGCATGGGTCGAGGGATAAAATGGTAATTTTGCACGTGTCGTCCGAAATTTCATTTTTCCAATCTAAATTGCTCTTGATGAGGTGACATCCATTTCAATTCAAATGTTGGAATTCTTAAATGTCCAATACCCAAATCTCGAGGTCCAATTTCATGTCGAACTCTCGTCGATTGTAATTCTAATTTATCTCAAACTGACGGGCAATTCTTGCAGGTGCTACGCGTATTGACCTTAGGATTTCTCAAGTTATGGCGACTTTGGTTGTCATGTGAATGCGAGGGTTTATCGCTAGTTCCTACGGTCCTAATCATCGGAATCCAATTTAGAAAATTCTTGCAAATTACACATTGGTTAAGCGGAATCACTCGCGTCCCAACGTATAACGCTAGCAAGGATTCCATGATCGTTCCTAGATCGATCTCTGCTGGCCCAAAATATTCCATCGACAATCTTTACGGTCAAAGCGCCATTTCTCATTCACATTCCCCAGGTCCACGCACCCGACCTCACGTTAGTTTTTGCCTTTCGGTCAGTTAACTCGAGAGTGGCCTACTCCGAGCGAGATACCACTGAAATACACCGATCGATATCCTTCCATTCCATAGCCTCAAGAGGGGTCGAAATTCGGAATGTCACATATAAACTCTTCTTCTCATAGAAAGGAGTCCTTCTGGGATCTGGAGTTACCACGAGTCCTGCAGAAGTTTAAACCAAGAAAGATAGCTTTCTAGGATCTGGGGTTACCAAGAATCTGTTTGAAGCTTAGTCCTATAAACTCTTCTTCTCAGAGAAAGGCGTCCTTTTGGGATCTGGGGTTAGCACGAGTCCTGCAGAAGTTTAAACCAAGAAAGATAGCTTTCTGGGATCTGGGGTTACCAAGAATCCGTTTGAAGCTTAATCATATAAACTTTTCTTCTCAGAGAAAGGCGTCCTTTTGGGACCTGGGATTACCGTGAATCTTGCATAAGTTTAAACTAAGTAAGACAGCGCTCTAGGATCTGGGGTTACCAGGAATCCGTCGGAAGCTCTGACTAAGGAATGTTATGTCCTTCTAAGATCTGGGGTCATCAAAGATCCATGAGAGCTTGTGTTCTTTTGAGATCTAGATTTCCAGGAATCCTACAAAAGCTTGAACATGTAAATTCTTTATTACCAAGAGAGGTCGTATTCTTCTGAGATCTGGGATCACCAGGAATTCTGCAGAAGCTTAAACTTAAAAGTTATTCTTCACAAAAGAAGTATCATTGTGAGGTCTGGGGATACCAGGAGTCCTATAGAAGCTTGAACATGTAAATTCTTTCTTACCAAGAGAGATTGTGTTCTTCTGGGATTTGGAGTTACCAAAAATCTTGCATAAGTTCAGACATGTAAATTGTTTCTTACCAAGAGATATACAAGCCATTCTGGGAGCCAAAGTTATCAAGAATCTCGCAGAAAGCTTATTTTGGGAATTATGATTTTCAAATAAGTGTGCTAGATGTACAACTTGAATCTCAGCACTCAAACATTAATCCATGAATTTTTCATAAATCTTATATTTTGAACTTTCCGCTCTTGAAGTGACGTTGCTTCTATCTTGGAATATTGAATGATCACCAACGAGTTCATGAAACAAATGTACAGGCTCAACTGGGCTATGCAAAGGGTAAAAGTGTATAGGATAGAGAAACAAATGCTTTTCGTCATCTTAAAGCACCTGAATTACCATAGAAGTTCAAATGACAAGCAACACACGAATATTGATGCAAGTCTGAGCAAGAGAATTTCTAACCATTTACCTCCTGATACTGCTGGACTTACCTCCAGTTGGCCCCAATGTGGGGTGGTTCTTGACAGGGGTAAAGAATGCAACCACCGTTCAAAAGGGTTATCAATGGTCACCGGCAGTGTTTAGGATAGAGAAATGAACGCCTCTGTCTTCCCAATCCATGTAAACAATGCGAATAATCCTTACATCCGTAGGTCAAGGTTTCGCTGTCCTTTCCACTCCACTCATCTCTCAAGTGTATATAGGACGTGTTTAGATTAGGCTTGCCTCTTGTCTAAGGAAACATTTGTTTGAACAATTTAAACAACCCTAGTTGGAAAAGTTCATTTCTCTTTCTCCAAAATTTACCCTTCAAGAGGATTTATGATGCACTGTGCATGTTTCATGTTCAAATAACCTCCAAGTTTAAATATGAATGCCAATGACGTAACTGTGAAAATTTGGTGTCTTTCTAGACATGAGAATTGAATGCATGCTAGATTCCAAGAAGTCTTCAAATTCTAGTAATAAAGATTCCGAAAGTTTTAAAACCTAAGAGATAGGGAAATGAGTACTTACCTACCCAGCGTGGCTAGGGATCCCCGAAAATATAAAAGGAATATGTCAGTGTATGCTCTTGAATTTTCAAAAAATTGGAACAATACCACTTACCCTCAATCATGAACTCCAACGGAGGTGCATAAAAAAATCTACATGATACTTAATTGTGACATTCTGAATTTTCTGCCATTTTGAGGCTGTGGAATGTGAATGTACCTTACGATGTATTTCAGTTTTGTCTCGTACAGATCTGATCAATCTTGAGTAAACTGACCAAAAGGGAAAGGCTAACGCATAACAAGGTACATGGACCTAGGAAACTCGAAAAAGGAAGTGACGCTTTGACCATAAGGATTGTCGAGGGAACATTTAGAGCCAAAGAGGCCGATCAGATAATGATTAAGGAATACAATGCTAGCGTTATACGATTGGATCGCGGGTGAAGCCGCTTAACCAATGTATAATTTGTAAATTTTCCTAAATCGAACTATGATGATCGAAGCTGTCGGAACTAGCGATGAACTCTCGCAATTACATGATAACCAGAGCTGCCATAACTTGAGTTATCCTTAGTGTGATGAGAATCACAGAGTCGATATGCATAATGTTAGCAAAAGCCGCCCGTTGGTTCAACACAAACTGGAATTACGATCGACGGACGAATGACATGAAATGGAAGCTCAAAATTGGCAATTGGAAATAGAGAATTCCAATTCTAAGTAGGAATTTGGCAATGTCTTGCCAAATGGTAATTTCGAATTGGAAAAGTGAAGTTTGGACCGAAAGTGCGAAAAGACCGTTTTCCCCTAGACCATTTGAACACGCCTAAAGAACTCGTGAAGGTCAAAATGGTCATTTTACCCATCCCTAGAGGCTGCTAAAAATTCTTGGAGAAGAAGGCAAGGAAAGTCATTGGAAGTCAAAGTCAATGAAGCAACCAATGGGAGATTGCCAAGTGTCATCCTATGGTTAAACCAAGCATTAATTGCCATTAATTGTGATCTTGACAAATTGTCTCAATTATTTGATGGAAATATCCCCTAGCAGATGTAAAAGTCGTGCACTCCCTTCCCCTCCTCCATTTCCTTCAAAATCCTCTCCATTTTCCCCTCTAGCAAAACTGCCCCAGAAAGACAGTTTCTGCCCTCTCTGTTCGGTCCGTACAACCGACCTATCCCGGCGTCGTCTCGCCGTTGTCGATTACCATAAGTTAGCTCAGGATGTCCTTGACATTTTCCCATTGGTTTCATGATTTTTGGACGTCTGGTTGATTTATGGTGATTTTTGGAAGAAAAGTAGACGGATTCTGAGCTAGCTGAGGAGAAGTGTTGGTTCTAGCTCTTAGAAATTCCAAATGACCTCAAATTTTTTAGGAGAGCTTCATGACATCTAGTACTATGTTCAGATAATTTATGACTGCAAATAGATGGTTTTAAAATGAGATTTCATGGATGATTTGAGGTGGTCTTTACCGAACAGATTATGCCTCCTCCGACCGGTAGAGGATCCGTGAGCTTTTGAGGTCCGCCGAGGTGTCGTCTTGCCCTGAAAATTATTGGTAAGACCCCCTAAGACATGATACTACATGCTAGTAAAGGATAGGTGAGTTAGATTGAAGTTTTGATGGCCGGTTTGCATGTATTTTCCTAGGAACAGAATCTGCCCTGCACCGGACAGATTAGGATCCAGAGAGTGTTCTCGGAGGAGTTTGTTGCTTAAATTAGCTTGGTAAGTTGATTATAACCCTTCCCTAGGATGTTGGGTTACTAAAGGGTGGATTTTTGGTGAAATGAAAAGGACTTTAAAGGTTTGTTTGGGTGAGAAAAACGTGAGAGACTCGAGAGGTGCCCAAATATGTTTTCAGTGCGTACCAATTTTAAAACGACCCGTTCTAATTCATCATATTTCCAAATTGAGTACCATTATTGCCCACGTGTCCGTAAGATCTTGAAGTTTAAGATTTTGAATTTTTTTCTCGAAAATTTAATATAAAAATTGCAATTTTTCTATGACCGAACCTGGTCGTGGGGGGCTCAAATTAGGCTGTTTTGATGAATTGATATTTCGGATGAATTGCTTTGATTGAATGACTCTTTAGCATGCCTCGAAATGTTGAATTAAAGCTGTGAATATTTGGTGATGTTATGCCGTGTGTGAATTTGGGCATGTGATGATTAATAGGGTTCAATTGAGGGCTTTAATGCTCGGTTTTGCACTCGAACTCGCATGAGGCTTAATGTAATGATATGCATGTGCATGATGGATGAATGATGTGCTTGAAATGATGAATTGGTTGTGAATGAATCGTGTGTCTTGAATGGCGATGAGATGACATGATGGTGTGAATTGCCTGTGATTGTGATGAAAGACTTGATGAGAAAGAATCACTGTTTGTTCTTATGGCCAATGCATTGAGCTGGGGAGAGAGTTACTCCCACTGACCTGACGAGGTCTTGCGGCTAGAGGTCCTACCTTGACCAAATCATCTCGAAGGTTGTAAGAATCAAGAGTCAGGTAGTGATCGAATCATCTCTAGGTCCGGACGAGAGAGTCCTATAGTCGACCGAATCATCTCGATGGCGCGGAGTGTCGAGAGTCGCTATAGTGACCGAATCATCTCGCAGCGAGAGTCATGATGACTGAATCATCTCGATAAGACGTCGAGAGTCATATGATTGATCGAATCATCTCGCGGCCCTCAATGGGCGTAAGGAAGATAAAGACTTAAACATAATCATGATGTATTTCTGAGTCTGTATGGTTGGAATGCTTGAATTGACCGGAATGCCTATGATGCCTGGAGCGCATGGAATGTCTATATTGCCTGTATGGCTTGAGAAATTCGGATAGAAAAGTGAAAGTGTGAAAGACATGAACTTGAATGCCTGATATGCCTGAGCTGTTCTGTTATGCCAATTGCTTGAATGTCATGTGTGAAAAGTATTTTTGCCAAAACTTGCATATTTTCAAATGTACCTAGAGGTGCTAATAGCCTAGCTTAGGGTTAGGGTCGACTTGCTGAGATTATTATCTCACCCGTCGTGGGACCAACATTTTCATACCCGAAGCACTGATGGAGACCCTTGAAGGAAGATGATGACGTGAAGGTCGAAGAGAAATTGACTTGATGAGAAGTCTGTCTTTTCTATTGAAGTCTATGAGGACCTCTTAATGTTTCGAAGTTAGAGTTATACATTGAATTCATGATTTACCTTGGGAGTAAAATGCTATTGTATTGGAACGTCCTAAAGTCATCATTTGTATTAAAGGGAAGAAGTAGTTGTCACGTTTCCGCGTGTGCCCTTTCATTGTAAGGATTTGATAAGTTGAAGGCTGAAGGATCTTGGAAGACAATCATAGTGATTGAAGTGCTTGGAGGGATGCTCGCTGGGTTCGGGGCGTGACATTCTCGTTTAAGTGGTATCAGAGGAAGGTTAGCTCGATCCAGTGTGATTGAGGTTTGAAGTGATAAGGAGTGATGAGTTGAGGACAATTAGATAGTGAGACCTTTAGGACTAAGCATTGATCATTGAATCTTGAGGATTATAGGCTTGAACTTGTGTGGTATTCTAATGGTCCAGTGTTGACTTTAATGGATGATCTTGAGTAATGTGGTGATTGAGGTTTAAGTGGAAGCATGTGGAAACTAGAGAGACATAGGCATAGATTTTGAGGTAGTAATTATGCTTGAGGTTAGTAGAGAATTGCTTATGATTAAAGGGTCAATTGAAGTATATGATTGTGATGGTGGTTTGTCAATGACCTAACTTGAGGAATGTGAGTTATAAAGAGACGATTGGTATTAGTGGATTCAGGCTTGAATTGCGTTGTACATTGATGGTTTGGTTATTGATTGCTATTGTCAACTTTGGATGGTATGAGACGAGGTGTATACAAGGAAGCGGATAAGGAATATTTTGATTAAAGGCCAGTTGTGATTGAATGCATATGGATTTGACTTGAATGCCGACTAGACTTGAGGGATAAGATTGAATATAGGCAATTGATCCATATGATGTGATGGTCATTGGTGGAATTAGAAACCTTCGATGGATAAGAATTGATCTGAAGGCGATTGTGGTATGTCGAGTAGTGAGGACAGTCATGATGTGCACATGTTTGTGATATTAAAATGAAACTTGATGCGGGTGCATACATGAGCTTGTCACTATCAGACTTAATAAAATGTCGCTTGGTATGGGACGAGTTGATGGGATACCTATAAATCGTAACGAAGCTTGTTATGGGGCGTGTGGAACGGGGCTTCCTCCGTAGATGTATGACTTGGGATAACCAGCAACGATCAGGTTTGATGAGGGCGGGGAGTGATCGCCGGGACAGAGAGGTCCGAACAAGGAGCGGCTCTTGACAGGCTTCTAAGATAGCAAGGAGGTAGGAATGACTCAAGTCATAAATTGAAAGGGAAAGCCTAGGTATCGGGTTGAGTTTGATTATGGTTAAGAGATGTATGGCACGAGAGTGATTCTTAAAGCAAATGTTCGAAAGTGGCATGGCATTTGTAATGACGCCTATGATTGGCATGGTTAAAAGCTTCGTGCTTGGCAGAGGATGCCGTTTGAAAAAGAAAATTGATGTTTGTTATGGGCCTGTTAGGTGTGTTTTATGATTGGCATCGTGTGATTGTTTTGGCCAAGGTCTAATTGAGAGATTAGACGGCGTGTGGGGAGCTTATACCCTGTTAAACTTATGCCTGTTGAGAATGAGAAAGTCTGTCGTGTTTGTGACAAAGTGGGCAATTGACTTATAGAAGTAACGCCTTGAGTATTTGCTGGGTGTTGGCCTAATTGAGTTTTGGCCTAGTTGAGGCTTGCCTAGTAATGGCTATTAATTGAGAAGTTGCCTCGTGGAAGCTGGCTTGATATGTGGATGTTGCTTAAGGATGATTTGAAATCCTTGGATAATGACCAACTGGTTGAGAGATGTTTGGGAACCACTGGATAACTGCTGGCGAAAGAAAATGAGTTGAGCAGCCTAAGACTGCTAGACTTGAGTAGATGGCTTAAGTCTTGGATTCCTGGAGGGAATCATAGTGATTCAAGTGGCATGAGAATCTAATGAGGTTGAAAGACCAAGATACGGTCGCTAGAGGAGCACTTGGCTCGTATTTGCGAGCTATGAGAAGATCCAAGCATTGAGATGGTTCATGAGAATTGAGTAAAGATGAGCGAATTGAGTATGGGTACTGGATGAGAATATGGCTCGATTTTGTAAATCGTGCGAAACCGAAGTGTAATTAGGGGTCGTGAGAACTTTATGCGGAAATGAGGAAATTTGATGGGTAGGCAAGCAAGAGGAAGAGCTGCCAATGTTACCCAAGTCGTTGAGACGACTAGTGTTGATGAGTTAAGTAATGGAAGTCACGAGAAAGGTGACTCTTAGCTACTTCATTCTATAGTGAATGTGTGGGAAGAACCACGAGAGTTTTGAAAAGTTTGTGAAGCAATGTATAAGAATGAGATTAATTGAGGATGAATCGAGACCATTAGAAGTGGTATTGTGTGCTATTACCCCTAAAGAGTAGGGTGTCGTTCTGAAAGAGCGATTGGACCATGAGATGGTCGTTGAGGGAAAGGAAAGTGAGTGGACTTGATAGTCCTGACTGATTGTAATTCTAATGAATGGTTGAGGAAGTGAAAAGAGTGCTTAGAGTGTAATTGCAGAGTGACTTGAGGTAGTCGAATTGAGTATTCGATACGTGAATTGGTGGAAATCAAGGAAGAACGAATCTTGTCACTTGAGGTGACTGAGTCACTGGAAGAAGAGTGTCAGACATGGTGAATCCTGGAGTGGAGGTACTGCCGTTGGCGCAGACTCCAAGATTGACACCCTAAGGAATGGGAAGGACAAGGTGGATTCGTAGTAAAAGAATGCCAATGAAGTGTATAATTTCCTTAATAGGGTAAGAGACCCTAGTGTGAAAGGAAGGGAAGATCCGAATTGTCTTGGTATTAAGATTGAGCATCTGGATTGAGAAAGAAGACGCAGAACTTGAATGATCCCTGGAAGTGAAGTCAGAGAAACTGTCCTGTAACAGCGTTAAATCCCGGGATAATGTAGACGTCCGGTTAAAGGGATGAAATTGAGACATGGTCGCATTAGCTAATTGTGAAACCAAGAGGTCAAGGCACTAATGCTTCCTAAGGAAATGGTAACAAAAATGAACAAAATGTTATTTGGCCCTAGTGAGGACCCTTGAGAATAGAGAGAGCTAAGGTATGAGCTCTCAAGTGAATGGTACCATGGAAAGTTGAAATGATTCGACACTTGGTAGTAATGAAGTGGATAACAGTCGGATTGGGCGTCCCAAAGAATAATTGGATTGGTTGTTACCGTCTTGAGAAACGATGATTGGACTCATCTAAGGAGTCGTGAGAAATATGAACAACTTTGAGGGTATCCTATGGACTCTAAGGAGATGCTCGTTGTATGCTAAATGTGAAATGCATGAGCTGCGGACCTGATGAGGTAAGATACCTCAATCGTGAAATTTCTGAGAAATGGAATCCCTATGGAGCCTTTGAGGACGGGAATGAGTGATGAATCGACTAGGGTCGATGTGAGTTGTTGAAACTTGAAGTTCTTAGGATTGATGAATTGCAATAGATGGAACGTGGAAAGATTCCCCACCAGAATTGTTCCATTGATGAAATGGACTGAGGAAAAGAAGTAGCACGAATGAATAACGAACGTGAAAAGAGTTTCGAGGACTTAAATCAAGTTAACGACAATGTTATGAATGGCGTTTCCGGCTGGAAATTGGAAAAGCTTATGAAGGTCGTAGTGACACGACACAAAATGAAACTTGAGGCATGATGAGGCAATCGGAAGTGGGCATTGCATATATATCATAATGATGAGGCTATACGAGTTGGAATGCTTAAAGCATGATTGGAATTGGTTTGCAAATGTCCTCGTGACAAAGTTCGGGAAACATTGTTCGGGTGGGAGAAGATTTCAAGTTTTTACCAACTCCAAAAGATACCGAGTAGTAGTTTCCTGAGAGGAATTGATGAGAAGCAACACCGATGGATGAAATTACTTACGGATACGGGAGCGTTGCTCTTGTAAGGAAAGACCTTGCAACTGTGTGAACTGCAAGAGTTGGAAGTGTTGACTGCTTTAAAGGTATTGAAGGGAAAGCATAACCATTGCGAGTTGGTAGATTAAATTGGTTATTGAGGATCTCGAATGTAATCGAGGAAAAGCTATTAAGGACTTAATCATGAGTTGTCTGAGAAGTCGAGAAGGCTAGGGTTCGATTTGGACAGCCGAGGGTAAGTTAATGGAACTTGTGCATTCCCGAAGGTGCAACATGATGTTTGAATTGGATGATTATGCCAATTGATTGAGGCACTCAAGGAGTGCGATTCTTGACGGTTGGGTAATGATCGTGATAGAAAACGATCTTAAATCTATTGCGGCGTTCCGGAAAAAGCCTTCCAACAAGGAATTTGAAAAGCGAGATTACATAATGACGTACATATTATTCCCGAACCATTGGACGAATTGAAAAGAAGGTACGTATGCTAGGAGGTGTACCACCGACCAATGTTGTGAATGTCAAAGGAGAAAAGAGAAGTAAACGTAGATTAAGGACTGAGGGAAGCACGTCCTGGAGGAAGATAGCTTTTGTCAGAGAAGACAAGTGAGAATGTCAAGTAATGGGAGGAACTACTTTGGAGAGTGAGAATGCGATGAGGCGTCTATACCCCAAGAGATTGGATAATTGGAAAGTGGCAAATTTCGAGAACGAAATATCTTTAAGGGGGGAAGAATTGTGACATTCTGAATTTCCTGCCATTTTGAGGCTGTTGAATGTGAATGTACCTTACGATGTATTTCAGTTTTGTCTCGCTCAGATCTGATCAATCTTGAGTAAACTGACCAAAAGGGAAAGGCTAACGCATAACAAGGTACGTAGACCTAGGAAACTCGAAAAAGGAAGTGACGCTTTGACCATAAGGATTGTCGAGGGAACATTTAGAGCCAATGAGGCCGATCAGATAATGATTAAGGAATACAATGCTAGCGTTATACGATTGGATCGCGGGTGAAGCCGCTTAACCAATGTATAATTTGCAAATTTTCCTAAATCGAACTATGATGATCGAAGCCATCGGAACTAGCGATGAACCCTCACAATTACATGATAACTAGAGATGCCATAACTTGAGTTATCCTCAGTGTGATGAGAATCGCATAGTCGATATGCGTAATGTTAGCAAAAGTCGCCTGTTAGTTCGAGACAAACTGGAAGTACGATCGACGGACGAATGATCATGAAATGGAAGCTCAAAATTTGCAATTGGAAATAGAGAATTCCAATTATGAGTAGGAATTTGGCAATGTCTCGCCAAATGGTAATTTCGAATTGGAAAAGTGAAGTTTGGACTGAAAGTGCGAAAAGACCGTTTTGCCCCTAGACTATTTGCCCACGCCTAAAGAACTCAAGATGGTCAAAATGGTGATTTTACCCCCCTAGAGGCTGCTGAAAATGCTTGGAGAAGAAGGCAAGGAAAGTCAATGGAAGTCAAAGTCAATGAAGCAACCAATGGGAGGTTGCCAAGTGTCATCCTATGGTTAAACCAAGCACTAATTGCCATTAATTGTGACCTTGACAAATTGTCTCAATTATTTGATGGAAATATCCCTTAGTAGTAGTAAAAGTCGTGCACTCCCCTCCCCTCCTCCATTTCCTTCAAAATCCTCTCCATTTTCCCCACTAGCAAAACTGCCCCAGAAAGACAGTTTCTGCCCTCTCTGTTCGGTCGGTACGACCGGCCTATCCCGGTGTCATCTCACCATCTCTGATTATCACAGGTTAGTTAAGGATGTCCTTGATATTTTTCCGTTGGTTTCATGATTTTTGGAGGTCTAGTTGATTTATGGTGATTTGTGGAAGAAAAGCGGATGGATTCTGAGCTAGCTGAGGAGAAGTGTTGGTTCTAGCTCTTAGAAATTCCAAATGAATTCAAATTTTTTAGGAGAACTTCATAACATCTAGTACTATGTTCAGATAGTTTATGGCTGCAAATAGATGGTTTTAAAATGAGATTTCATGGCTGATTTGAGGTGGTCTTTACCGAACAGATTGTGCCTCCTCCGACCGGTAGAGGATCTGTGAGCTTTTGAGGTCCGCCGAGGTGTCGTCTTGCCCCAAAAATTATTGGTAAGACACCCTAAGAAATGATACTACGTGTTAGAAAAGGATAGGTGAGTTAGATTGAAGTTTTGATGGCCGGTTTGCATGGATTTTCCTAGGAACAGAATCTGCCCTGCACAGGACAGATTAGGATCCGGAGATTGTTGCGATTGTAAGTAGATTATAACCCTTACCTAGGATGTTGGGTTACTAAAGGGTGGATCTTTGGTGAAATTGAAAGGACTTTAATGGTTTTTTTGGGTGAGCAAAAAGTGAGAGATCCGAGAGGTGACCAAATCTATTTTCAGTGCGTACCAATTTTAAAACGGCCCGTTCTAATTCATCAGATGGCCAAATTGAGTACCATTTTCGTCCACGTGTCCGTAAGATATTGAAATTTAAGATTCTGAAATTTTTTTCTCAAAAAGGTTGTATAAAAATTACAGTTTTTATGTGACTGAACCTAGTTGTGGGGGGCTCAAATTGGGCAGTTTTGATGAATTGATATTTCGGATGAATTGCTTTGATTGAATGACTCTTTAGCATGCCTCGAAATGTTGAATTAAAGCTGTGAATATTTGGTGATGTTATACCGTGTGTGAATTTGGACATGTGATGATTAATGGGGTTCAATTGAGGGCTTTAATGCTCGGTTTTGCACTCGAACTCGCATGAGGCTTAATGTAATGATATGCATGTGCATGATGGACGAATGATGTGCTTGAAATGATGAATTGGTTGTGAATGAACCGTGTGCCTTGAATCACGATGAGATGACATGATGGCATGAATTGCCTATGATTGTGATGAAAGGCTTAATGAGAAAGAATCATTGTTTGTTCTTATGGTCAATGCATTGGAGAGAGTTACTCCCACTGACCTGACGAGGTCTTGCGGCTAGAGAGTCCTACCTTGATCGAATCATCTCGAAGGTTGTAAGAATCGAGAGTCAGGTAGTGACCGAATCTTCTCTAGGTCCGGACGCGAGAGTCCTATAGTCGACCGAATCATCTCGATGGCGCGGAGTGTCGAGAGTCGCTATAGTGATCGAATCATCTCGTAGCGAGAGTCATGATGACCGAATCATCTCGATAAGACGTCGAGAGTTATATGATTGACCGAATCATCTCGCGGCCCAAGGAGGGCGGTCCTTAATGGGCGTAAGGAAGATAAAAGACATGATCATGATGTGTTTCTCAGTCTGTATGGTTAGAATGCTTGAATTGACTGGAATGTCTATATTGCTTGTATGGCTTGAGAAATTCGGATAGGAAAGTGAATGTGTGAATGACATGAACTTGAATGCCTGATATGCCTGAGCTGCTCTGTTATGCCAATTGCTTGAATGTCATGTGTGAAAAGCATTTTTGCCAAAACTTGCATATTTTCAAATGTACCTAGAGGTGCTAATAGCCTAGCTTAGGGTTAGGGTCGACTTGCTGAGATTATTATCTCACCCCGTCGTGGGACCAACATTTTCATACCCGAAGCACTGATGGAGACCCTTGAAGGAAGATGATGACGTGAAGGTCGAAGAGAAATTGACTTGATGAGAAGTCTGTCTTTTCTGTTGAAGTCTATGAGGACCTCTTAATGTTTCGAAGTTAGAGTTATACATTGAATTCATGATTTACCTTGAGAGTAAAATGCTATTGTATCGGAACGTCCTAAAGTCATCATTTGTATTAAAGGGAAGAAGTGGTTGTCTCGTTTCCGCTTGTACCCTTTCATTGTAATGATTTTGATAAGTCGAAGGCCGAAGGATCCTGGAAGACAATCATAATGATTGAAGTGCTTGGAGGGATGCTCGCTGGGCTTGGGGCGTGACATTAACAACACATAATGGTTAAGTATTTTAAAATTTCTTGAAATTCTCAGTCTTTGAAGAGAAAGGACATGCACCTGACCACCACAACGGTAGATCTCCTTGATCATCCATTCCAATCTAAACGCCAATATGTAGATTACAGAAAACGGCTGTTTTGACCTACGGTGATGATCCCTTCGTCTGATTGGGGCAATGAATCCTATTCGATGGCTTCATTCATCTTTTGAACGTGTTCCATGCCACTCTTCGGAGTTCCTTATTCAAGGAAAAATGAATTCTTATCAAAATGTACGTTAAAGTATGCAGTGTGGAAGCGATACTTTTTACCCTTCACTTGGTCTTATGACTAAAGATCATTTCTAGAATGTTTGACTTCCGAAGCTATTATCTTCCAATGATCATTTCGCCTTGAATTTGCGTTGTCGAGTTCTTTCCTTCTGAGTTCTTTTGAATGCCAATAATTTTCTATTGAAATTAGGGCAAATTTATATTAGGAGAAAGATCATTGAAGAACAAATTAGAACGACACAAAGTTACCCTTCACTCAAGTTTGTATCTTGAGATTTGACTCTGATGTGAACGACTCTTCTATCACGTTCATTGATCTTGCTGGGAATGAAATGCCACTTTTTCATCCGATCACGTAGATGATTCGCTTGCCCTAGTTAGGGGTGACTTGTCATGGCTAGGTAATGCTTGCCCCAGTTAAATGGCTCTATTCATTTTTGCATTTTCATGCAATCCCCTATCCAATTTGGGATATCTCTTACTTGGATCTTCACTTTACTTTTCACCTTTGAGGTGTCCTTCTTCCAATGTTTGAGAAAATCATTTTCTTCAGGCGTCTTGTCACTTATGACCATCCTTATGATGTTCTCCTCTTATTGGACTCATGATAATGTCCTATCGGCGTATTCTGCCACAGAAAGAAATGGTTTTGCATTAGCAAATACGAGAAAAAGAGGTAAATTGGATATGACACCCAACTACCCTTCTCTTGTCAATTGTTGACGTTTCTCTTTTGATTGAGTCCATTCCAATATTGTATACTGCTATGGATAACATTTATCGAATCCCTTCATCCATGCTTGAAGGTATTGGTAACATCAACAATCCATTTGCCCCAATTGGGCGACGTCTACCTTGGCCAAATGCCTTAGCATTTTTCATATCATTTGACAATTTTCAATCTCATTTGAAGAGGTCTTTGTACCCGTACATGAAGTAATGAGTATTCACCCATGTTTGACTTTATTTGAATCACCAAGGAACATGATACTCCCTTTGAGGTATTGCATTTCCGTTGATCAAGGAAATCGTCTCTTTCGATTGCTTTGTCCTAGTAGGGCATGTCTTGATGCTTGTCGTCTTTGGCCTTGATAAACTTGCTCCAATATGCTATCTTGGTGGCACATGAGAATCTTGCCCCCAACTTGGTTCCTTGACAAGAAAAGAGGGGTTTGCCCCCAATGAATTTTCTTTGTTGACTCTACTCATCTATCTTGACTACTAGAATCTTCGATCGTTTCGTTTGACTCTTGGTAGCTTGACAACTTTAGAATTTTTCACATAGCAACTTGGCGACTCTCTCAATCACAGTCACCCTCGAAGTGTTAGATGTTTCCCCTTCGTTCCTTGGGTCTTGGCATTTTCCTTTCATTTGGATTCTTCTTCCTTTATCTGTCTACATCTTTCAAAGAAGAATATGCATATAAATGATGTACGCATGAAATGCATAATACAAGTGATCTAAGATGATTCGTGTTTGCAACGAAAGATGGATTCGTGCCTTTCACTCTATTCATAGAAAGCATTTCTTTATCAAGTATGCCAATCTGTAAAGTTTGAATTCTTTCTTTTCGAATTCTCTTTTCAAAGAGACTTCTAATTGTTAAGAAACTTTTTCAAGTTTTCTCGAGAATTTTGTTC
Organism: Rhodomyrtus psidioides; assembly: GCA_021437785.1. Classification (NCBI taxonomy): domain Eukaryota; kingdom Viridiplantae; phylum Streptophyta; class Magnoliopsida; order Myrtales; family Myrtaceae; genus Rhodomyrtus; species Rhodomyrtus psidioides. The sequence continues at coordinate 9,040,980 of JAILYB010000007.1, read as the reverse complement.
ACAAATTGAGCCATTATGACGCTCTTGAAATCATTTATCCTAAATGCATGTATGAGATGATATGAAAATGGGTACTCCTTGTTCTGTCATTTGAAGTCGTTGCTGCTTGGGTGTCTTGACTCTGTTCATCACCTAAGAGGAAAAAGATAGGAAATATTATTCCCACATCTGATCGAAACTTATTTACGAACGATACGACCTTTTCTATCAAGAGGGATGGTTCGGCATTGTTCTTCTTGGAAGCGTTGTTGCTATGGTCAAACGCACTTTGTATTCAATGGATGGACTTCATTCCATTATGCTTTATGGGTGATAACTATCATTTCAGGGACTTGCCCCATGTATCATCATGGCAAATCTGATGTCTTCGACTTCGGCATGCTTTCTAGATAGGGGAATGATTTGCCCCTAGCAACTGAGTATTCCACCTTGAGTTAGCTGATTTAGCCATATGAAACTCCATTGTATCACGCTAATGCATTCCCTGTTGGTTGAGTCAATCACTTCCATGTCAGGTGATTTCGGCGTTTGACACCCTTCAATCTACTTTGACACATGTCTTAAGCTAACCTTTTTTTTCTATACATAAAAGAGAAGCATCTCAGTCATTTGTAAGGAATGAAATCAGAATAAGGGACAATTTACTCCCTTTTGTGACATCAGAGGATAAAACTTCATCGTAATTATCCAAAGGTCTCGGCATTTGATGTTACACGATGTTTGACACTTCTTGGTTTCTGTCACTCTCCTTCTTGAGGCTGAGTGATCTTTTGTCACTTTCGCTCTATCAATGCATTTCAATATGTTTAGAATGAAAGAAAAGTGCTTGACATTTGATTATGAAAATCAATGATTAAAACAAATACTCCATCTTGATTCAAAGATGAGTAATGATCATCTCTTCATGGTCTTTTTTATTTGTCATGACCTCATGACGCCTCTCAAGCACTCCACTACTCGAGATCCACAAGCACCGATTTATTTGTGTACATTTACACCTTGAAGTGTTGCTTATCGAACAAGCATTCAGTTTTCTTCATACCTACATATAGAAAATGAGATGATCATTTCATATCTTGACGAGGATTGAAATGAGGAACGAGATACACCCTTTTATGGTCAAATGAAGATCCATCTTATGGCGAGAAGCATGAGTACTTGTACTCCTCAAGACGTTCTTCAGTTGGCGATCACGCCATGTTGCATTCACCTCACGCTTCAAGGGTCCAAACTTGAGTCTTTTTTTTTTAAGAAATGAATGTTAACCTCACACAATCTTTTTATTTCACCTACATGACAGAAGGAATGAATAGGTCAATTGTTACACCAAAAGGCTCTAATTGAAACAATCACAGATTTACTATCCCCAAAGAATATTTCCTCAGCTGCCATCATTTTGAGCATCAGAGATGAAGGAATGTTCCTTAACTATCCCCATTCATTTATTACAATCACCTGCAAGTGTGAGTAACCATATCATCCTATAAACAAATCAATTTAATTTGGAACGAATGCATCCTTTTCGACTTAGAGAGGTCGATCCAAATCAGGTTGCCCCTTCTTTATGTTATCTGTTTAGGGCTTATTATTGTCGATTCATCTTGTCTTGGAAACCCAACGGGTGGCATCTGATGAAGGCGAATTTCCTTTCACCTTACAAGGAAAACAAGTTTCGTATCATTTGCCTTCAACCATTTTGACCTGTTGGCAAAAGAAATAAACGAGCAAGTTAAGTATAACACTCGAAATTTTCATTAGAACGATTACAGTTTTACCATCGTTCCATCACATCTTGCATGTGATTAGATGAAGGACTCTTCAATAAACTTCTGTCATGCACAGCCTGTCAGAAAGGAGACACATTTGGTATTTTATACAGCAAAGACATTTCTCAATGAGGTCGTCTCTTATAATGAAAGCGAGGCTGACAATACATATCCCATAATCCCTATTTACGGGCTTCTGATGTCCGCCAAGATTTCAAGATAAGAGAAGACGTCATTAAAAGACCGATTCATGGTCACCAATCGGATGCCCACTCAATTTCAAAGATTTTACATACAAATGGGGGCATTAATCTTGAAAGGTTACTTTGTGACATTTTTATTTTAAAAATCATGTGATTCTTATTTAAGAAATCACTACAAAAACAATGTTATTGAAAATGGGGTTTTAACTTTGTGCCCCAAAATCTTGAATCATAAGAATTTTAGACATCAAGAATGACATCTTAATCCATGATTACAAATTTGGATAAACCATCTATTCCGTAGGGACGGCTTAGAAGTGTTTTAACTTTCTATCCAAAATTCATTGTCAAAAAAATTTCATTTGTAAACTCAAACACCTAAGGCATTCGGTTGATTTTCATGAATTTCCTATCATGAAATTTCACTAGGAAATGAACAAGTAGAGGGAGAAATCATACTTACAGTGATCGGCGAGATTTGTCTTTTGTTTTTTGGGTTTTTTTTGTTTTAGGTTTACCAACCTTCCATAGACATGTGCATGAGACAAGTGGGGGGTATACTCTAAAAATCGAAAATCAGGTGAGGAACCTATGGCTCAAGCTCCCACGATCCAAATATGGCAGATTCCTCCCCAAGAGTACCCACCCAAGAGGGCTAGATATCACCAATTTGGATTGTGATCCGGAACGAACACGAAAGTCTCAAGTGCCATCAAACACGAGATCCTTTCGTACCCTTTCCCTATCTAAGGTAACCTAGGGGTGGTTGAAGTCAGGGTTTGACCGCCAGTGTGTGAGATGTATCATGATCATCACAATGCAATGTCATGCACAACAGTTCGTATCAAACACCGCTTCAATATACACGCCAAAAATAAATATACAATCTCAACTCCAACCTGTAGGAAAGATGTCAGCAAACACTCCACACATTATTTCTCCAATCTGCAAGAACATCTAATACAATGGTTAGGATACGTACCTCACCTTCGAGAGAATCTGCAGAGAACAAGATTATATAAACCAATCAACTTTTTAATCGGCTCAAGTCCTCTAAAATTCTTAACCAGAGATTCTAGTTTGGAATAAGTCCCCAGTGGAGTCGCCAGTCTGTCGCGACCCTCTCGAGGGCTAATGCCGCCGAGCTCTCGAGGGCTAATGGGTCGTCCAATCGCATGATCGGGCGCGGGTCTTTCCCAAGGTCCATTACCCAAATCGCAACGGCTGGTATACGTGGTCGACCTTCGGTGCGGTCTGGTGACATGTGATACGTGTACATGCCAAAGAGTTGCCACCAATCGTTTCATGGAGGGTACGATCGAAAACCCTATCGGATAGTCGGGAGCAATCTATTCGATCTTGCGAAAACTAGAGAAACGGGATCGGGGACTTTGTTACGCCAACTGTCAGAGTTGACACCCTTTCGGCACCTAAGTTGAATGATTTATCTAGCCCTAAGATTTCATGCAGGTGGATGAGGTGCGAACCATAAATTTAAGAGTTCATGCAAATATGAATGACTACCCTAGCAAACACATCAGATAAAATGAGTGCACAAATCAAGGATCCAATGCATGAGGATAAATCACATGAAAGCAACGTGGCATCCCTAGTAAGGCCCTATTAGCCTAGAGAAATGTCAATCAAGGCTCATGAGTGTTTTCGACATGATTTACCCTTGAGGGGCAAAATCGTAGTTTTGTAGAGTTTTGAGAAAATTTGCCTTGAAAGGGAAAATTCGTCATTTCAGATGAAGTATGGAATCAAAAGATGATGAAAATAGGATTGGTGACCAAACCAATCCATTTCCTATTTTTTAGAAATTTTCAAAAAATTTCTGGAAATTTAGAAGCGATTTACCCTTTGAGGGGTAAAATCGTCATTTCAGGCGAAGACGAGAAGTGAAAATCTCAAATATTAGGATTGGTCAACCACCTTACCCAAATCCTAATTTTGAGCAATTTTCAGGACTCGATTAGAATAGAGACGAGAATTTATCCTTTTAGGGGTAAAATCATCATTTTTTTTTAAAAAAAATCGAAATTTGAGAATCCGAGTAGAAGAATTGATTACCTAATTGACCATAATCCTTATCTCGGCATTCTCAACCTATCTCGTATACAAAACAGAGGCGATTTACTCCTAAAGGATAATATCGTCAATTTTCGGAAGAACGGATAAGAAATCTCAAAAATAGGATTGACCAGTTGTGTGTAGGCAATCCTCAATTTTTGGAAATTTCTTGAATGTCTAGGAATTTTTCACAATTTTTCTAAATTTTTTGGGATTTTCTAGGATTTTCTAAAAAAAATTTAGAATTTTCTAGAATTTTTTTGATTTTTCTATTAAAAAAGAATTTTTCTTTCGGACCGGGTTTGACCCGATCCACGACCCACGGGCGGCCGACCCGTTCTGCTCGGATCCAAGTCCAAAAAGGCGTCACTTTGGCCATACCCGCTCAAAGTTTGAAATTCTTGCCTAATCTAAACCAGCAACCTTGATTTTACCATGTGTTGATGCGCGGACGGCCCGATCTTTACAAGGAACCAATGGCCCAGATTGAAGAGCTTGATTGAATCATAACCGTCCGATGTAAGGCATTTTTTATACCAAAAATGAAGAGATCTCGACACGTGGCACCCATCCTACTGTCGGATCATTTTTGTTGTTTCTGTTATAACCGAACGGCTGACGTGGCTGCTACGTAGGCGCCACGTCAACGCTACACCACCGTTGACCAGGTCAACGCCTTGCCGGGGAAGACGATCGGCGCTGGCAATGTCTTGCCGGCGCCTCGTCGGAAGGCCGTATCTCCGGCTGCAGAGCACCAAATCGCACGAAACCATCGTCATTTGACTCGCACGGATCTCCTCTACAACATACTGGAAGCTCGACACATCAGGATTACATCTCATCCACGTGCTATCTCCAACCGAAGCAAAGCTTCGATGACTACTCGTCCTATCCGTTTTTAACGTTACCTAACTAAACAAATCAATCAGGAAGCTTCACAAAGGGCCGAAAAGACTTACCTAGCCATCGCGAGGGCTCAGTTTGGTCTAGAACGAGCTATGAAGCTCATGATAGGGGATAGACTCGACGCTTCAAGCGATAAAGTAAAATGCGATCAAAAGCAAAAATGCTCAGTGAAGCGAGACAAACAGATTGCAACAAACATCGCAGCAAATGAATGACTCTAGCTTGAGTTGCCATTAGAGGCCGAGTTCGTGCTCGAAGAGGAGTCTCACCTGTTTCGCGCTTATCGATGGCGGAAAGAAAGCTAGAGATGATCACAGGATCGCCAGGAAGCGGATGGAGTCGGTGGCATGATACGACATTGCCTGAGTTGGCCGGCGAACGAGCATGAGGTTCTCGGTTCTTCCTTCTCCAATGGCGGACAGAGGGAATTGTTTCTCTCCTTCGTCCTTCCGTTTTCCAATGCCCCTCTCTAACTGAACTGCTCTCTGTTCTCTCCCGCTCTCTCTCTATCTCTATCGTGGATATCCTCCAAATCTCCCTCAATTGATTTTTAGTCCCCCCCTGGTTCTGTTTTGCGCGTGAAAAGCTTGGGAGATGATGAATAGTGATCGGGTCTCTCGGTCGGACCCGCCCGACACGTCAAACCCGGTTCACGAAATAATGGCCAAATTACACTAGTAATTGGCCTTTTTCGCAAAATTGAAGCTTCCAATGTTATTCACGGCATGATTTCTCTTTGGAAATGTGGTTTTTGTGACTAAAACATTTAGAATCATGCGAAAGCCCCAAATACGAGATATGATCCGAAATGCAATTTCGTAAAATTAGAGTCCTTAATGAAGGAATTGGTACCAATTGAGTGTACCATTAGATTCACAAGGTCAAATAGTATATGGTAGGGGTCTTGGGATTCCATGGGTACCTCTTGAGAGAACTTAATTTCGCTTTTGGCATCCTATGGACCAAAATGAAAAGATTTTTAGCAACGAGGTCCCTAAAGCCAAAATTGAGCAAATCAGCGCACAATTGAACCAAATTAAAATGTAGGGCAATCAGGTTGAATGTCAAGACTCTGAAAAATGAAAAATAATTGCAAATAAAAAGACTCAAAGCATTTTGTTTTTATAAATTCAACCTGTGCATTACAAAGAAACATACAAAATTAAACTTGAATTTTAACTTTTGATGAGGTCAAATTGACAAGGAAATTAAAATAAAAATATAGAACAATTTTCCATGTTTTTGCGACCTCGAATGCTTATTTTTTTTTTATTTTTCATCTATTTTCCTATTTTCGAAAAATACTAAAAAATGTGAAAAATATGAAAAATTATTTTTTGGTCAAAAATGGTTCCTTAGGCTTGGGAAAAGCCACTAAAGTTGATTTTGTAATTTTTTGAATTTTTATGGATATTTTTATGAATTTTCTACAAATAAATTGAAAAAAGACTGATCCAAAATCAGGTGTCAACACACACACTGCCACGTACGAAGCTCATAACCATGCCAATTACACACGCCATTACAAATTCCATGCAATTTTGAAAATTCACCTTGAGGATCACTTCAGTGCAATATATCTCTTAATCAAAATTAGACTCAACCTGAAACCTAAACTCTCTCTTTCAATTTATGACTTGGGTCATTCCTGCCTCATTGCTGTCTTAAAAGCCTGCCAGGAGCCGCTCCTTGTCCAAACCTCTCTGTCCCGGCGTACACTCTCCGCCCTCATCAGACCTTGTCGTTGCAGGTTGTCTCAAGTCATACATCTACGAAGAGAGTCCCATTCCACACGTCCCATAACATGTTTCACTACGATTTATAAGTATCCCCTCAGTTCGTCACATACCAAGCGACGGTTTATTAAGTCTGATAATGATAAGCTCATGCATTTACCTTCCTCAACTTTCATTTCAATGCCATAAACACATGCACTGAATGATCATCCTCAATACTCGCCACACCACATTCGTTTTCAAATCAGTTATTATCCATAGAAGGTTTCTAATTCCACAAATGACCATCTCACAGATCAATTACCTATGTTCAACCATATACCTCAAGGCCACAATCACAATCATATAATCCAATCAAACATCTACTCATAAGCAATTCTCTATTAACCTCAAGCACATCCACAACATCAAATCCATGCTCATGGCTCTTCAATTTCTGCTTGCTTGCTTGTGAACCTCAATAATATCACCACCCAAAATTATCAATCAAAATCAATGCTAGAACCACTAAAGTGTACACAAGTTCAAGCCTATAATCCTCAAGATTTAGTGATCAATGCTTAATCCTAAAGGTCTCACTATCTAATTGTCCCCAAGTCATCACTCCTTATCACTCCAAACCTCAATCACATTGGATCGAGTTGACCTGCTCTGATACCAACCAAACCGTGATGTCACGCCCCGAGCCTGGCGAGCACACGAGCATCCCACCTTCGCCGTTATCTTTGATGATCTCCTAGGAACCAACGGCCGATACTTAAAGGTCTAAATGATACATGCAGACGAAAGCGAGGACAACTCCATATAAATAAACTTCATAAGATGACTTAGGACAAAAAGAGGTACACTTCTCATTAATGGCAAAGTCAGTTACAAATCTAACTCCAAACAATATACATTTCTTAAGGTTTCAATGAGATTCATCTTGATCTCATCCAACAACTTCCTCAAATGTCAACCCATAGCAAGTTCGGGTTCCTTCGCCTGGGACTAGAAAAATGTTGTCCCACGACGGGGTGAGATATAAACCTCATAAGCTAAACCTAACCCTAAACTAGGCTGCCAGTACCTCCAAACACTTTTGAAAAACGGGTATTTTGGGATAAAAATCTTTGGCATGGTAAAGCAGGGTACTTGTCAAAACCTGGCATTTCAGTACTTTCAAAAATGACTTGACCCAGTCACAAAAGATTTCATGAGTAAAACTGAGCTTCGTACTATGGCAGGGTTTTAATTCAAAAGCAAACACTCAACGCCATCAAAACATGAGACAACTTTCAAATTTCATCAAAATACCACTATCGAAACTTCTAGAAAACATAGCCTTTTCTTTCACGCCCTTCCTAGGCCATTTTCAATTCATGAAATAAACTTTTCGATCTTGAGGCAAACTTCCAAAACATGAGGCATATTCATTTTTCTCAAAATCATCCTTTGACTTTTCTAGAAAACAAGTCATTTCATTTTCGCCCATCCTAGGCCACCCACTTTGGGGCTACGAGAAGATTCGGTCTCCATATGACCCGTCGGTCCATATGAGACTCTCGCGTCCGGACCTAGAGATGATTCGGTCACTATACGACTCTCGACACCCATTTTCAATCGAGATGAATCGTGTCAGTATGGGACTCTCTAGCCGCACAACCTCGTCAGGTCAAATAGGAGTAACTCCCTCCCAGAGCTCTATTTAAGAGTAACTCCCTCTCAGTTGAATGGAGTAACTCCCTCCAGATCAAGTTGAAAGTAACTCCCTCTCAGTCAAATGGAGTAACTTCCTTCAGATCAAGTTGAGAGTAACTCCCTCTCAATCAAATTGATTGACCTCAAGTTTTCTTTTAAAACAATTTCATGTCTCAAATCTTTCATTCAAGAAAACTCATGTATTTCTAGCAAAGCCTCAGACTATTCAATGAGCACGGCTCAAAGCAAATAAAGTCTCAATTTCTCATTCAAAAATAGTTCATGAAATTCAAGTATTTCATCGCACATTCAGGGCATTCATTTCAGACGTCCGTCACTGGACAAAACACGTTTCACATTACGAAATTCTTAGTCAAACACATGCGTTACTCAGCCATTTATGAAATTCAAGGCTTGACACAAAATCATGGTTTCACAAATCATCTCGAAACTCAATTGGTGATTCAATCCGCTCCTAGCACTCAAACGAAATGGGAATCTCCATAAAGCATGTCAAAAGCCCAACCACATCCCACGATCAAGTTAAGACTCCTCAATTCAACCTCGATTTCACAATTTTCATGCCATGAATCACTCAAGTTCAATTCATCAAAAACAGGGCAGATTCGGGTCTAATGCTCCTCCATCAAAATCGGTTCATAAATCACCAATTTTCTCAAATAACATCGTCACTTAGTAGCCTAACATCCTAATAAAGGGTTAGGAATAACTTACCTCGAGCCCAGGCCAAGCAATTCCGTAAAACGATCGACGCAACGTCGCGGCACTAAGCTGCCCACTCTTGGTCTTCCACGACTAGATTCAATCCTGAATAAATTGATATTGATTTACTGAATTTTTGAAAAATCTACTTCTAGAATCTTGTCCCTCATGGTCTTACGGACATGTGAGAGAAAACAGAGCTCAATTTGGATATTGAACGACCTAGAACGAGCCATTTTAAAATCAGTGCGCGCTAGGAACAGATTTACACGGCTCTCGGCCTCTAACGTATTTCACCTCAAAATTTGTCTTTCGAACACTTCCAATTCAACCACAATTCATCTATTAATAACTTAACACCCTAACGAAGGGTTAGAAGTCGTCTTACTACAAGCCAAGCAAGTGAAATCCCCCAATTTGTAGCCACAATTCTCGGTTCCAAACACTTCTTAATTCTCAGTTTTCTGCTCCTAGGGAAATCCACACAAACCATCCATCAAACTATCAAAACTCCATTCTAATTCCACATACCTCAAGCCAACATATAGTACTACGGTTCCAAGTTTGTCGGGCGAGGACAAAATTTGTTCTACAAAATGATCTTACCAATAATTTTCGAGCAAGAAATCGCCTCAAAGGACCTCAAGAGTGTCACGGTTCCAAGTTTGTCGGGCGAGGACAAAATTTGTTCTACAAAATACCACCATTTGTCCATCATAAATCCATTCTAACTTCAACCAATTCTCAATACCAACTTTCTCAGCTCTTATACTAAGAGTTTAAAAGACCTCACCGAAAATTAGGAGCCATTTGAAGTCTCGAAGCCCACAAAACATATTCTTTTCCAAAACCGGTCAGATTCTGTTTCAATGTGACATTTGCCCACTCAAACAGACCTACGGGAAAAACTACCGGGCAAAATCAAGCTTATAATATATCCCTAGAACCACAAGACGATAAGCTTTCAGATGGCAATGGTTTTACCTCAATCCGATGTTGGACAAAGAAGTTATGGCCGGAGGAAGGAAGGTGGTCGGTGCTGGTCGGGATGGGTCTTTTCGGCCAAGAAGAAATGGAAGAGGAAAAGAAAAAAAATGGAGGGGAAATGAGGGAGAGAGAGGTCACGGCTGAAGAAGTGTTAGGGCAAGTGTTCCACACCAATTATTTGAAGAACAAGTGACTTGATGGGTAATTAAGGCTTGATCTCTCTAAGGATGACACATGGCAAGCACCAATTATTCACCATCTAAGCATTTGACTTCAATTGACCATCATATTTCTTCATTTTCGGCAGCCCTTAGGGATCAAAATGACCATTATGTCCTTCTATCTTCCAAAGGCAAGGGTAAATGGTCGAGAGGCAAAATGGTAATTTGGCACTTTCCGTCTGAAACTTCCTATTGCCCTCGATGAGGCGACGTCCATTTCAATTCAAATGTTGGAATTCCTCAATGTCCAATACCCAATCTCGAGGTCCAATTTCATGTTGAACTCTCGTCAACTGCAATTCCAGTTTATTTCTAACTGACGGGCGACTCTTGTAGGCGCTACGCGTATCGACCTTGGGATTTTTTTCTCAAGCCGTGGCGACTTTGGTTGTCATCTAATTGCGAGGGTTTTTCACTAACTCTTGCGGTCCTCATCATCGGATTCCGATTTAGTAAATTCTCGCAAATTACACATTGGTCAAGCGGAATCACCCGCGTCCCAATGTATAACGCTAGCAAGGCATTTCCATGATCGTTCCTAGATCGATCTCTACTGGCCCAAAATATTCCCTCGACAATCCTTATGGTCAAAGTGACATTCCTCATTCAAATTCCCCAAGTCCACGTACCCGACCTCGCGTTAGTTTTTCCCTTTCGGTCAGTTAACTCAAGAGTGTCCTGCTCCGAGCAAGATACAACTGATATACCTCAATCGATATCTTTTCATTCTATAGCCTCGAGAGGGGCCGGAATTCGAAATGTCATAATGGGGAAGTCTTCGTCTGAGAAACTCATTTGGTCTTTTAGAAGAATTGCCCCTACAAAGTCCCCTAGCTGTACATCGTTGATAGTTTCAGGGACATGTACTTCATTTAGTATCTTTAACAGTGCATTCTTATGCTTTCCTGAGTTGATGAACAAATCTAACAGAGATATATGGGCCGACATTTTTTTAACTACTCTATCACCTCGAACTCGCTGGTTTTAACGATGGATAGAAGCCTTTTCGTATCTTCTTTCAAAACCTCCTTCTTTTCAGATTCACCCTCCCTCAGGCCATAGAATCGTCCAGACCTCATTACAGCTCCAATTTCGCTCATCCTATAGTTTCAAGGGACTGCATGTGATATTTCGAATTCCGACCCCTCTCGAGGATATGGATTGGAAAGATATCAATCGGTGTATTTCAGTGGTATCTCGCTCAGAGCAGGCCACTCTCGAGTTAACTGACCGAAAGGAAAAAACTAACACGGAGTCAGGTACGTGGACCTAGGAAATTCGAATATGAAATGGCGCTTTGATCATAAGGATTATCGATGGGATATTTTGGGCTAGCAGATATCAATCTATGAACGATCACGAAATGCCTTGCTAGCGTTATACGTTGGGACACGAGTGATTCCATCTATCCAATGTGTAATTTGCAAGAATTTCCTAAATCGGATTCCGATGATCAGGATCGCAAGAACTAGCGATAAACTCTCACAATTACATGACAACTAAAATCGCCACGAGTTGAGAAATCCTAAGGTCGATACGCGTAGCGCCTGCAGGAGTCGCCCGTCAATTTGAGATAAACTGAAATTACAGTCGACGAGAACTTGACATGAATTGGACCTCAAAAGTGGGTATCGAACATTGAGGAATTCCAACATTGGAAGAGAATTGGGCGTCGCCTCATTAAAGGTAATTAAGATTCGAAAAAGTGAAATTCGGATCGAAGGTGGAATATTACCCTTTTGCCCCTCAAAGGATATTCATTCTATTAAGACCAAAGCAAGGGCAAATTAGTCATTCTCCCTATCCCTAAGTGGCCAAATAAGTGAGGGCATAATGGGCATTTGACCCTTAAGATTTTTATGTACAAGAGACAAATGTCATAATTTGAGGGCTTAAGAGTACACCTAGGCTAGGTTAGGGACCTAGAGAGCATTAATTAGTTGTCTAATCCTTACCTACCTCTCTCTCTCTCTCTCTCTCTCTCTCTCTCTCTCTCTCTCTCTCTCTCTCTCTCTCTCTCTCTCTCTCTCTCGCTTGGCTTGCTAAGGAATCCATCTTCCTCTTTCTTCTTCATTTTGGCCGGAGATCACTTTCTCTCTCTCAAACTCTCTCCCACGGCACACTAAGAAAACCCAGTTCTGACCACCTCCACTATTCCGGCCATAACTTCTTCGTCCGACATCGTATTGAGGTGAGTCCACTGCCATTAGAAAGCTTATCGGCTTACTTTTCATTTCTAAGGACATATTATAAGCCTCATTTGGCCCAGTCGTTTTTCCCGTATAGCAGTTTGAGGAGGACCAGCTTTTTGCCGGCTTTAGGAACTCTTTTGGCTTCAAATCTTCGGTGAGACTCTCTTGACATCTAGTACAAAGGTTTAGAAAGTGGAGATTGAGAATTGGTTGAAGTTTAGATGGGTTTTTATGGTTAAACGTTGATGATCTCCTTAGGATAGAATCTGCCTTCTTCGATCGGCGAAGGAATCGAGAGCTTTTGAAGACTCTCAAGGCATCACCTTGATCCGAAACTTTCGATAAGCCACTATAAGACATAGGAATATGTGATGGCTTGAGGTATGTGAGTTGAATTGGAGTTTTGATAGCCAGTTTCATGTGATTCATGCTAGGAACCGGTTCTGCCCCGTGCTAGTCAATTTACGAACCCAAGCTTGATGTTGTTCTTGGTGGAAATTGGTTACTTATATAGCTCGGTAAGAAGACTTCTAACCCTTCGTTAGGGTGTTAGGTTACTAATGGGTGAATTTCGGTTGAATTGAAAACGTTTGAAGGGTTGTTCTATGGTGAAAAACGTGAGAGACCCGAGAGTTGTGCGAAACTATTTCCAGCACGCACTAATTTTGAAATGACTCGTTCTAGGTTGTCCGGTATCCGAATTGAGCTCCATTTATGTTCACACGTCCGTAATACCTTGAAGAATCAGGTTCTTAAGGAATATTTTCTTAAAAAGTCAGAAAACAAAATGTCAGTTTATCTGGGAATGAGTCTGGTCGTGGAACGCCAAAAATGGACAGCTTGGTGCCGCGATGTACCGTCGATAGTTTTATGGAATTATTTGGCCTAAGATTGAGGTAAGTTATATCTAAACCTTTATTAGGATGTTAGGTTACCAAAGGATGGAGTTTTGAGTTGAATTGAATAATTTATGAACTGATTTTGGAAGAGAACGTCATGAGAACCGAATCTGACCAGTTTTGAAAGTGATGTCCTTTGGCTTGTGCTTGATCGGAAAACACATCATTTTGCTAAATCGTGTTAACTCAAAGCTGTGGTTAGATTATATTTTGAATATCGATAAGGAAATTGGGCGTTGCTAGTCGCTTTGGCTTGGTTTTATGGGCTTGGTTGTTTGAACGTACATTTTTATGACTCAACGGACCTTCGAGTTTGAAAAGCCCGAGATTTTATCGAAAAGAACGCCAAAGCTTAGTTTTGTGAAATGGCCATGAATTGCCTGATATGCCATGAATGATCTTTTGGCCGTGTATATTTAAAGTTTGAAACGAATGCCTTGTTTTGGCAATGAATCTTCTGAGTTTTTTTTGAATGATAAATTTTGTGGCATGAATTGTTTTCTTTAAATGAAAATCTAAGGCTTTCTATAACTGAATTTTTTATGAATAAAATGGCGTGTGAGATCGCCGAGGAAAGACATGTGCACTGGCGTGTGGGATCGCCAAGGAATTATCAAATTTGGCCAGAGAGTCCCATACTGACACGATTCATCTCGATTGAAAATGGGCGTCGAGAGTCGTATGGTGACTGAATCATCTCTAGGTCCAGACGTGAGAGTCTCATATGGGCCGACGGGTCATATGGAGGCCGAATCATCTCATATGGACCGACGGGTCATATGGAGATCGAATCATCAAAAGTGTCTGGAGGTATTGACAGCCTAGTTTAGGGTTAGGTTTAGCTTACTGAAATTGTATATCTCACCGTTGTGGGATAACATTTTCAGGTCCCAGACAATGGAAACCCAAGCTTACCATGGATTGGCATTTGGAGAAATCATTGGAGGAAATGAAGATTTATCTGATGGAGACCATAGGGACTGTATATTGTTCGGAGTTAGAATTGTACCTGACATTGGGAACTAGAATGAGAAATGTACCATTTTGTCCTAAGTCATCTTGTGTTGTTTTATTCATATGGAGTGGCTCTCGCATCTGCATGCCTTTATCATTTAGTAGTTGAAACTTATTGGCCGTTGGATCCTAGGAGTTCATTAAAGGAAACGGCGATGGTGGGATGCTCGCGTGCCCCCCGGACTCGGGGCGTGACACTGTCTTAGGATCGTATTCCTTCCTAGGGGGAACTTTTATGGTGACCGTAGTCAGGCCAGATGCCTCTGCTTCTGTTTCCTCAACTGTTTCGTCATTCCATAAACAAATTATGACGGGTTTTACTAGGTAATCTTCTTTTTGGCTTAGACTGTCGATCTCATCCAGTTTGATTACTACAGTCGTCGAAGTCTCAACCATCCCCACAATATCATCAAAATCTCTTAAGTTATCCTCAAACTCGGACTGAAGATATCTCTCAGCAACATCTGGTTCGAATGGCGGTAAAAGACTTAGTTGCTCGCTCACTTCGTCGAATAATCTAGTCACGTTTTACCATTGAGCCCACAATTTCTCTATTCGAGAATTCCAGTCTTGAATATGAGTATATTGTTCCATGACTGATGTATCGCTCATTGTTTGAGAGGTATCAAACGTTGTCAATTGTAGCGACACGTCCTCCATTTCGCATGAGAAGTCATTCACTTGCTCTTCGATGCGCAGAAACTGTTCCAACATCATTTGGTCGGATGACGGTCCACATCCTTGAGGCGTTGGTGTAGCTTTATTGTCTTTGATTTCCGATCGGACAGGATCATCCATACCGTCCCATCCGTTGGGTACGATGTCCTCCATTCTCTAAAAGAAAACTAGGGGGAGCAGAGTATTTGACCTTGAAATTATACATCCTAGAGTCATCGCCTAGGTTGTCTACTATTTCACCTCTTTCTAGGGCTTCAGTTGCAAACTTGTGATCGGCCAGACGTCTCTTGGTAATCTCTCGCTCATCCTCCTCGAGCTCTTTTTTTCGGTTTAGTGATCATTTCAACGTCACCTACCAGGCTTTCATGAGGAACACTCTACGTATTTCCTCGCTCAGTTTCAACCATAAATTGATTCCATTCTAGGTTTACAGAGGCCCTAGTTCCTTCAAACAATTTGTTAGTAACGTCTGCCATTATCCCTAGGCTCATCATCTTGGCAATGCATAGCTTCTTCCTTTCGATCGACACCTCCATTTCCTTTGGATATGACAAAGCGATTGCCAGAATATCGGTCAGCTTGGGTACGTTCACCTTCAGCTCTAGGTGGTTTTCTTCCTCATCAGCAAAGACCATACCAACTTCTTGGTGGTCAGGAAGTGGATTTTCTTGTACATTTGGAGCTACATCGTCAAACTTCAAAATATGACTGTTAATGAGAGCTTGAACCTTCAATTTTAGGATGTATCAATTGTCTACATTGTGTCCTTTTTCACTCATATGATAGGTGCAGGTTTGGCTTTCATCAAAAACCAGAGTATTTTGCCAGATTTGCTCTATGAGGTTCATTTGCCACCAAGTGCTGCTCTAATAACATCTGGAGAAATTTGGATAACGGCCTCAAGAGTTGGGAACATTGCTTCTGAGGCTGTTTCTTCCTCGGTTCCTACCCTTTAGGCACTGACCATGATGTCATCCCTCGGCCTGGTTGGAGTTAGTGAACATCCTGGGTTTAGGGGGATCAGGTCCAAATGCTATATCAACTCCAGCCTCCCTTTCCTTTCTCGGGGGATTTGCCTTCTTGCTGAACTTTCATGCGGCCTCCTTTCTCTCAAAGCTCACTCCAACCTCTCTGCCACCTTTATCAAGTGTGCAAAGGTTTAGCACCCTCAGGTGTTCAGCCTATCGAAATATTCACATGGAAGCGCCTTCAGGAATAGGTCAATCAAATCGTCTTCAAGGATTGGCGGCTTTATTTGGGTTGCCAAAGCTTGCCACCTTTGGGCATATGTTCTTATCGTCTCGTTCTTTCCTTTCATGGTTCGTAACAAATCTTCCCTCATCGGGGCCATAGCTGTGTTGAACTTATACTGCCTGAGGAAATCCTCAGCAAGATCTTCACATCCATCGTAATCATCGTCCAACTCCATAAACCAAGCCAGAGCAGCGCCATCCAAACTCTCTTGGAATGTATTCATCAACAGCGGAATGTAATCTGAATAGTGCGCCATCTTATGCAAATAATACTTGAGGTGGGCACAGGGACAACCTGTCCCATTGTACTTTCTTATAAAGTCTGGCTCTTTGTAGTCAAGAGGAGTCTTCACTTTGACGAAAGGAGATATCTTGTCAAAATGGGCCAGTTCATAGTCCTGACTACTCAAACATTCCTCAATTTTGGCTATTCTCTTAGCATCAACTTCAGTCTTCACAGTCTGTTTTCCATTTTCCTCTCTCTTGAGGTTAATGACAACATGGGCGTCTTTGGCCGCGGCTGAACATTCGGCACATGACTGTCTTCTACGACATGCTAGGCACCTCTAACTGCCCCTTTGTCATTCCTATTGGGCATCGAGGGTTGACCTAAGTCGTTTATGTTAGGTACTGTTGCTTGTCTGGCTTGAGAGGCCTCCAGCATTGCCTTTATCCCAGCCACCATTGTAGTCATAGTAGTCATTTGAGTCTCTAGCATGCCTACTCGTGGAATCAACTCTTGCTATTCCATTTTTATCTTAAGTCAAGTGCGGAAACGATATTTAGGCAGTTCCGTGATTAGAGAGTACCTGTTTATTTGAAAATAACATGTACCTTTTCAGGACAGATAAGAAAAGTACTAGATTCCTTCAATTGCTTGTTTTCTATTGGTAAATGACAAAAAAGACTACATTGTGAGCCTTAGTCTTACATGAGCAATTCTTTCAATCGTTCACCAAGAGAATTCATGAAATTAAATGAAGCTTAATTCATGGCGATAGTTTTCGATGTATCGACAAAACATGCCTTTGTGCATACAAATGCAAAAAGTAACATTTATTACAATTGAGTATTCAAATGTCAAGAAACATTATAATGTTCACATCCTACACTTGACAGAATCGTCTTATCCAAGCCTAAGGAGTTTGGGGCCTAAGGTGCCCTCATTGTCCCACTAGAGATCAAGTCCTTCAATCTGAGACTCCTCATCTCCAAAATACGACGGCGATCCCATATCTTCAGGTATATACAGCTCTACTCCAGGCATGTATGGCACAATGTATTCTGGTACGTAAGGCTCGACAAAGCTGCGTCTAGCCACCTCAAAGTACCGAATGTATTATGTGGAAGTCTTATGAGTATTCATCTCAGGAGTCATGTCATCTGGCCACTTTATTTCTTCAGTCTGGGATTCTTTCAAAGAGCGTATGATAACCTCCACTTTTGCTTCGAACTGCTTCTTCTTCTCGCATATGAAAATTTCTTTGGGCATGTCGAACGAAAAGACATTTGGTCGAGGTGGTGGAGAGATTTCCTGCAATGCCCTGAATTGCCGGATAACCCTCATTGGGTAGTATGCGTTGGCACCTGTGAATCCTAACAAGGGGACTGGGTCTTCGCCATTGCATGCGAGTCTGACTTTTCCCAACGTTGGTAGCTTAAGCCGCCATCGGCGTTGTTCAGGTTTTAGGGTCCTAAGGAACTCTTTCCACTCTTTGAAATTGAACTTAGGAATACGTGTGTGAGTCCGGATGAAAGTTCTAAGGGGATGGACATCGGAACTAATCTCAGTGAAACCCATGTGAATATGAAATTGCTTGATATGAGATGCGAACCATAGGTATATGAGACCACTAGAGGCTCTAAAGATTCCCTTATTTTCGTTTTGGAAACGATTCAGGGAAAGGAATGTTTCGGCTAGGATAAGGTTGGAATAGTCCCACCCATAGCAGACTTGTTTGACTACTACGGCCATGATAGGGTCAAATGTGACAGACGAAATGGGGAATAGCACAAAGCTAAAGAATGCTAAGACAAAAGCTCTACCTGACTTAGTTCCTTTACTAGTATGGAGGTTAGGAAACTTATTTAGAAGAAAGGATAGGGAAATCCGCCCAAAATTACTTTTGGAGTCTGCTTTGATTTCATTGAGGCTTGTATCAAGAAATTCAGCTAGTTGACTCAAATGCTCAAATCCTATAGGAGGTTGGACAAACAAGTGAGTGAACTCAACTCCAATGGCGGCGCTATACTCCTCAAGGGTAGGAGTGATCTCCAATCCTTCCATACAGAATGTTGCGGTGGTAGGATCCCAATAAAGTGTCATGGCTTGGATGAAGGTAGGTGGACATTCAATCTTCAATAGATCCAACAGATATCCTAGTCACAATCTGGCGTACTTCTGGCTGGCTTCACCCATGCTATCCCACCAAGCTAGGAGCTCAGCTCGAGGGACTTTGAACACTTGGATGTCATTCTTTCACATCAAGTCTAAAATATGCAAATAATTTTGGAAAAATCAATCGCCAAAGATTACTTTAAAACATGTGATTATGTAAATGTCATGAAATATGCATGAACTGATTTAATTACATATTCCAGTTAATGAAATGGAAATTAGAATCCATTTTCAAGCGTGAAAGACCTAACTCAAGGTCTAATTTGAACTTCAAGCAAGTGAATTATGCAATTAATCAGAATTATCCCAATAACTAAAGAAAATAACAACGTCACATTTCATTGGTCAAAACATCTAATGGGAGTACAGTGGAGTAAATTCCTTATTACAAGAGGGTTTATCAAGAAAGAGAGGCAGAGAGGAATCTCAAAAAGAGGAGAGATACCAATCGACCTTATTCTAAAATAAGAAAGCCATAAAAGGCCAATGGAATGTGGGATCCAGACTATCCCTCCCCAAAATCTAATCTTCTTCAGAATAGTAGTCAATTGGGGGTTCCTCCTCAATGGCATCTTCGCCTTGCCCTTTCACAGGATACGGCTCGGTGATCAGAATTTCTTCCTTAGTTGAGCGTCCCTCAAAGTGTGGAGGGTAGTCTTCGGTAGGCCGGTTAAGATGTTTTAGCTCCTCTGGCCATTCTCTCGTCCATGGTATAATGACTTCAGGGGCCCTTTTGGGTTTTGTCTTCTTGAGTATGATGCATTTCGGCTTCGTCTTGACGGTGAAACGCCTCTTCCTTCCCCAAAGGGTTAACATTGGTCTATTCTCTCTGTCTTGACGTTCATCTTTTCGGTGGGCATATGCTTCTCTAGCTAAGCGGTTGCGAATTTGTCTTTTCATCTCCATATAATCCTTGAACATTTCGTCAGCCTACCGCTTGAACCTGAGGTTGTCGACATAGTAGCGAGTCTGGCAATCTTCAGCATATCCCAGCTTACGTCCAGTCAGCTCTCGGTCATGCACAAATCTAGTAAAGTGCAACTTTATGTTCGGCCCAGGACGAGTGACTTTCCTTAGACACTCGAAGGTCACTAACTCTGAGGAACTCTTAGGAAACAGCGACATCCTATCCTCTATCGTTGTTATTTTAATTAGTTACTTGGATGATTTCAAAATGTATGCCAAGAATGTAAGTGGCATGCAACATGTAATCATAATACATAACAGGTATGAGAAAGTACATCAGGTAGTAAATGCCTTACCAACCTCAAACCTAGGGAATGTCAAACGTTCCCTTGTAACCATGAGTGGCTTTAGGTATACCAACCTTCCACAGACATACGCATGAGACAAGTGGGGGGTATACTCTAAAAATCAAAAATCAGTGGAGGAACGTATGGCTCAAGCTCCCATGATCCAAATATGGCAGATTCCTCCCCAAGAGTACCCACCCAAGAGGGCTGGATATCACCAATTTGGATTGTGAGCGGGAACGAATACAAAAGTCTCAAGTGACATCAAACACGAGATCCTTTCACATCATTTCCCTATCTAAGGTAACCTAGAAGGTGTTTGTAGTCGGGGTTTGACCGCCAATGTGTGCGATATGTCGTGATCATCATAATGCAAAGTCATGCACAGTAGTTTGTATCAAGCACCACTTCAATAAATGCATAAAAATAAACATACATTCCTAACTCCAACCTGCAGGAAAAAATGTCAACAATCACTCCATCTCTTATTTCTTCAATCTGCAAAAACATCTAACACAATGGTTAGGGTACGTACCACACCTTTGACAACATCTGCAGAAAACAGGGTTAGATAAACCAATCAACTTTTTAATCGGCTTAAGTCCTCTAAAATTCCTAACTAGAGATTCTGGTTTGGAATAAGTCCCCAACGAAGTCGCCAGTCTGTCGCGACCCTCTCGAGGCTGCCTACTCTCAAGGGCTAATGGGCTGTGCTTGTCTGGTCGGACGCGGGCCTCTCCCAAGGTCCATTACCCAAATCGCAACGGAGGTATATATAGTCGACCTTCAGTGTGGTCTAGTGACATCTGATGCATATACATGCCAGTAGAGTAGCCAGTCTGTCGTGACCCTCTCGAGGTTGTCTCGCTCTCGAGGGCTAATGGACCATCTAGGTCTGATCGGACGCGGGCTTCTCCCAAGGCCCATTACCCAAATCACAACGGAGGCATACGTAGTCGACCGTCAATGTGGTCTAGTGACATGTGATACGTGTACATGCCAAGGAGTCGCCATCAATCGTTTCGTGCAAGGTACGATTGGTGTCACACTCCAAGTCCCACATTGCCTAGAAGGGGAGCTTAGGGAATGGCTTATAAGCCTTGGGCCCTCCCTTAACTTGCAAGACGTATTTTCCGACGTCATATGAGTGATGCTCGGAAAAATAAAATCGTGAGGACTGTGTGTCCAAATCGGATAATATTTTGTAAGTAGTAGCGCAGCAGAAGCGTGGTGGGCTCAGGCCGTTACAGTTGGTATCAGAGCCAACCTCCGATCGCATGTGGGGCCACAGCGGGCGCTCGTTGGTGTCGCGGAGAGCGCACAGCGAGGACGCAGTGCCTTTGAGGGGGGGAGTTTGTCACACTCCAAATCCCACATTGCCTAGGAGAGGAGCTTGGGGAATGACTTATAAGCCTTGGGCCCTCCCTTAACTTGCAAGAGGCGTTTTCTGGCGACGTATGGGCGACGCTTAGAAAAACAAAACCGTGAGAACTGTGTGTCCAAAGCGGACAATAGCTTGCAAGTAGTGGCGCAGCGGAAGCATGGTGGGCCCAGGCCGTTACAATTGGAAACCCTATCGAATAGTTGGAAGCATCCTATTCGATTCTGCGAGAACCAGAGAAGTGGGATCGGGAACTTAGTTACGCCAACTATCAGAGTTGACGCCCTTTCGATATCTAAGTTGACTGATTTTTCTGACCTAAGATTTCATGCATATGTGTGAGGTACGAATCCTAAATCTAGGAATTCATGCAGATGAGAATGACTACCCTATCACTCACAATCAATAACAAAAGTGCGCAAATCAAGGATCCAAGACATACGGATAAATCACATGAACTCAGCGTGGCATCTCTAGTAAGGCCCTATTAGCCTAGAGAAGTGTCAATCACGGCTCAATGGTGATTTAGACATGATTTGCCCAAGAGGGGCAAAATCGTAATTTTGAAGAAATTTAGGATAATTTGCTCCAAAAGAGAAAAATTCTCATTTCAGAAGGAATCTGGAATTAAAAGAGGTTGAAAATAGGATTGGTCATCAAACCAATCAATTTCCTATTTTTCGGGAATTTTCAGAATTTTTCTGAAATTTTGGAAGCGATTTACCTTTTGAGGGGTAAAATCGTCATTTCAGAATAAGACGAGAAGTGAAAAACCCAACCAAAAGGATTGGCCAACCACCAGACCCAAAATCCTAATTTGAGTAATTTTCACGACTCGATTAGAGTAGGAAAGACGGTTTACCCTTTGAGGGGTAAAATCATCATTTTCAGAAAAAGAAGCGAAAGAATTGGTCACCTAACTAGCTCTAATCCTTATCTCGGCATTTTCGACCTATCTCATATACAAAGCAAGGACGATTTACCTCTAAAGGGCAGTATCGTCAATTTCTAGAAGAACGGATAAGAAATCTTAAAAATAGGATTGACCAGTTGTCTGTGGTCATTCCCCGATTTTTGGGAATTTCTAGAGTATCTAGGAATTTTCTACAATTTTCCTACATGTTTTGGAATTTTCTAGGATTTTCTAACATTTTTTAGAATTTTCTAAGATTTTTTCTATTTTTTATTTTTTAAAATCATTTTTTATTTTTTTATTTTACAAAAATGATTCGGACCGAGTACCTAGCCCAGACCCCAACCCCCACGAGCCTAGCCCCAAATCGACGCCGTTCCAAGTCTTTTTTATTTTTCTAATATGTAGTCTGATCCTACGGTCGCCCTTAGACCAAGTGGCTAAGCCACCGCCCTTGGATCCAATTACTAAATCTACGGTTCAGATCAAACGAAGACCGATCCTAAACTGTCTGATCTAATTACTAAAACCCATGGCCAAGATTAAAAGACTTGACTTAATCTGGACCGTTCATTCTCACTAACCTAAACGAAGCCGTTCGACCACTAACCTAAACGGTACCGTTTCAGTCTGTTTTGATTTTCTAATTATAAAATCATTTTCGGATATTCCTAATTACTAAATCGACGGCCATCAATTATTGAACTCGATTTACCTAGACCGTCCGATCTAAACTGGCTCAGCCTAACAGACTAACGGTCGAACCAACTCTGCACCTATGTGGACCAATCCCACATTGCCAAAGATCGTTGACTCGCTGACCTGGCACGTCTATATCGTCTTCAACCTCTCGACTGTAACTAAATGGACAATCGAGACTTCTCCGGCGCCGATCGACGGCCAAACCTAGGTCGATCAACACGCGACCAATACCATTCGACTCGCCTATTCCTCTATTTCCACATATATAAGAATCGGAGCATTTCGGCCACAAAACCACGAGCAGCACGCAAAGTGCCGAGTACAGCCATGGTATTTCAATCACATGATTCATGGCATTTCAAAACAATTCCTTTACACAGGAGCACCACAAGATGTTCAGGAGACTTACCTCGAGCTCTGAATGAGCTCGCTGTGGCTAGAATAGCCTGGCCATTGATCAACCAGGCCGAGCTAGGTTGGGAGTTCAACTCAGGGTTTTCAGGGAAAATCGGTGCAAAAATGAGATGCAATAGTGGTCAGTGACATCCAATGAATAAAACGCACACCACAATTGCAAGAATAATCACGAAACAGGCGAGACGCCATTGATGCATAACGAGAAGTTCGAAGCTGTGTCTCACCTATTTTCGCGGTTTCAGACGGTGCGTGTGGCATCCCCGTTTAGTAGACTTCTAATAATTGGAGAAATCCGAAATAGGTTTTGAAACTGATTTTAAGAGCAGCTACTTGAGACCTCAATATGTCGGATTAACAATGAGGACGAAATATGTCATGCCGACATATGTGGAAGTGAGCTATAAATTTATTAAGGAAATTATGATTTTTGAGTTAGTTAAGGTTCAAGTGATTATATAGGAAATAGCTGAGTATGTGGAAGAATGTCATGGACAGAAATTTAAAGTTGATTGATTGATTACTTTAGAAGGACCAATTGAAGAATTTTGGGACTTAAAGATCATGGTACATTAGTCGAGTATTATAACTTCAAGATCGAATTATTCGCAAGTGAATTGATAAGGAATTGAAAGATAGAAATTTCAAATTAGTTCATGGCCGAAAAATGGAAGGACCATGGCCACCATT
This sequence comes from Rhodomyrtus psidioides, assembly GCA_021437785.1. Taxonomy (NCBI): domain Eukaryota; kingdom Viridiplantae; phylum Streptophyta; class Magnoliopsida; order Myrtales; family Myrtaceae; genus Rhodomyrtus; species Rhodomyrtus psidioides. The sequence goes on along the minus strand of JAILYB010000007.1, from coordinate 9,016,898 downwards.
GGATTATACTTGGAGGAGAAGGAAAATTATGATTGGCCGATCAACCAAGAGTCCATGAGAAATAGCATAAGCTTGGTTTATTAGATTGATTCCTTATCCTTGGAGGACAAGATAGCTTTGGCCATTCGGGGTAGAGACACTTGGGGAGCCCATTTCTTGTGCATGAAATCTCATTGGCCGAATGCCATGGGCAATGAGCATGAACAAGTGAGTGATCGTTGGTCCAAGATCTTGCCAATGATAGCTAACCAGTTAAGGCAAAGACATGTGGTGACTTCCTTCATGTGCAAGAAGAGTGAGTGGCCGAGCAACATAAGGAACTAGCAAGGAGGAATGATCAATCATTGGCTTATTATCTTCTCAAGATCTTGCCATTGATAACCGGCCAATGAAGGTGATGAGAAGTGGCGCTTTGGCAAGAGGAGATCCCCATGTTAAGGGATTTGATGTAAAATGGCAGCAATCAGAATTTTGGGAAGCATGCAAGGCGCCACTTGGACAAAAAGTAAGGGAAATGTTGTACCTTGGCGCCAATTGTCATGAGGGGACTTCACATCACACTCCATTTTCTCTAGTATATATAAGAATGGTCTTGATAAGCAAGAAAGTTTTTTTTTTGGGGCTTACTTCCCTCCCTAGTTCGACCGAGAGAGTTGAGAGCAAGAGAAGAGAGTCGGTCGTGTACTTCACCGAGAAGAATGGAGGTCGAGTTGGTTCACGCAAGTCACGACATCAAGAAGGCAAGGATTTCATTCAATTCTATCGTAGGCTAGATGTTCTCGAGTAGTGTTTAAGATGAGGAGCTCAAATTAAGTATTTAGGACAGAAAACGTATTATGTGAACTGAGGTGAATGTCCTGTTGTTCGGTTATTGTTTAGTAAGGAAATGAGGTGGATTCGTGCAGCAATGCATGATCCTACGTTAGGTTTTTGAGTGATCTAAGCTAGGACTTGATAAGTGGTCGAATGGCTAGTTGGAATGGAGTAAATTGGGACTGCTTCGCAGGTTTGGACAGAGATGACGTTCGATATATTTTAGTACAGGAACAGTTCTGTTTTCATGCTATTTTTTATGCGTAAGTCAAGCTAGATTATGTTCCCTTGTTTTGGATATTGGTGAGCTGTGTTGTCTTGAGTAGGAGTTCGAGCGACTAGCTAAAGCGAGACAAATTGGGACTAAATTAGGACAGAAACTAGAGTCGGTTGAGGACAGAAACTAGAGTCGGTTGAGGACAGAAACTGTTTTGTTAATGGTGCCGTTTCACTTACTATTTTAGTGCAAAAGTTGAGCCTTGTTATGTTCATTTGATTTAGATATTAGAGAATTGCGCTAGTACCATATATAGGGTGGTATGGCCAGTCAAATGAAGAGGTTTTAAATCTGTTTTAAAGACAAAGAACGAATTCCGTTTGGGTATAGGACGGACCAGGATTTTGAACCTAAATAGGCAATAGAGACAACATATTAATTCGCAATCTATGAAGGAAAGGAATAAGGGAGTTAAGGACTATTTCTCATTGATTTATAGGCCATGTCTTAATGGATTCACTTGCTAAAATGGCGGATTTAGTCGCCAAAGCCTGACCGACCCAAGGGCTATAATAAAAAGGATTGAAGACTTCTTTGGTCCATGATGTTCAATCATATATGTTATGCTTGAATGAATTCTATGCTCCTTGTACTCATCCTATATTGTAATATTTGTTATGATGGCATTTCAATTGAAGTATTTTCGTGAAAACCTGAAATTATGAATCATGAGGTTCATTGTCATGTGCGTGAAAGGTTGTGGATGAGACATGTGGTGTGTTTGCTCTTCAGTGCACTGAATTGAGTTGACGCCCCTGGGCTGTGTGCGGGGATTTGTACGTACTTGAGGACCCTGTGCTGTGTGCTAGGTAGAGTCGTACTTGTGTCACGGAGCCCCGGAGAGCGGGATTGCAAGGTGGAACGCCTTGCAATGGTGTAAATAAGCAAAGAGCACGTCATCTCATGTTACGTTCACTTGTTCATTTTAAGATGACACTACTGTTCCATGCTTTTGATCTAAATCATTAATATGCCTTGATCATTTATTATTTCATAGATGTCCTTAAGGAGTCTTAGGACCCCTATGATGGAATTGAGTGATTTCTTGCTAGCCGTCACGCTAACCCACGTTTGTGGAAACATTTTCAAATTAGCACCATACCTCCTGTTGCCAGATGCTTTGGAGTTCCGCTTGATTATGTGTCTATTTATCGTGATTATGTGCATATGGATGTACCCCACCTTAGACTTATGATGCATATCTTTAGTGTTTGGATTGATGAGGGAGTTCCTCATGGTGTTGTCATGTATAGTTGGTACTCTATCTATGTCCGTGTCGGCGACTAGTTAGTTGGTCCATTTCGTGATGAGGCATTTGATGCGCCTTCCGAGCCTATAGTACCTATAGCTCTTGCACTTCCTGATATCCCTTCTCCTAAGATACCTCAGCCACCACTTGCACCGGCCGAGCCCGTTGCTACCTAGGAGCCTATCGCCGATGAGATGGAGTTATACGTCATACCGCCAGAGTCTTTAGATGAGGACTACGACTTGGAGACTGCGCTACTCCTCACCGATTACTCAGATGAGGAGTGAGGACAGGAGTCACTGGCTGCTACTTTTTGGAGATCTTTTTTTTGTATATACGATTTTTGGCGAAGATGGAGTAGATTTCCTTTGACCATCCCAATATCGCCTATAGATTGATGACCATAGTCACTGACTTGTATATATACACACGAACTACTTGCGTGGTCATTTTGATATGTTATATAAATAAAAGCTTGTTTTAGTTCTTGTTTACCTTTCCATGCTTCTGTGATCATACGCTACTGGTTTATGACTGAAGTGGTGGGTTATAGCCTATAATCTATCGTGTGTTATTAGGCTTATTTAAGATATTATACTGATAGAGACCTTAGTCGCTAGCGTGGCGACCTAGGCACCACAGCTTTGCTGAATTGGTATCAGAGCATAAGTTTTTACCTGGAGTGTTAAGGTGCGCTAGAAAATGGAATTCTAGGACACGTGCGTTAGAACTTGATGCATGTTATTGCTTTCACTGATGTGTAATAAGTGGTCTAAAGACTACTCATATGATTCAGCACTACTGATGGTGGGTTCAACTGTATTGATCCTAAGTATTCACAGATCAATGTAAAGGATCAGTAGTTCACCATGAGAAGGACTCGGGCATCGTCATCTGGAGGAAGTGGAGATGCAGGGCCAAGTAATAGGAACGAAGGAAATGGTGATCGGACTGATGAAATTCTTCAAGCTTCAATCAATATAGGGACGACAATAGGAGCTCAACTTCGGCAAGCTCAAGCTGGAAATGGGAATGAGACAGGTGAGGGACGTCTGCAAAATTTGGTAGAGCGATTCGCAAAGTTGAAGCCACCACAATTTACCGGATTAAGAGAACCCCATGAGGCTGAGAAATGGATAAAAAGTATGGAGAAAATTTTTAAGGTATTGAACTGCAATCATGTGGATAGGGTCATTTTGGCAAAATACCAGTTGGAGGATAATGCCCAGCATTGGTGGGAAGTAAATAAGGATGTAGTGTTTCCGCAGGGAATGGTAGTAACCTGGGAAGCATTTATTAACACTTTTTATGGACAGTATTTTTCAGATTGTGCAAAGGATCAAAAGATCCATGAGTTTATGAATCTAGTACAAGGCGACAAGACAGTGGTGCAGTATGAAGCGAAATTTTCAAAACTCTCCAAGTTTGCTCTTCATTTGATTGATACCTAGGAACGAAGATGCAAAAGATTTCATAATGGTCTTAAGATTGAGATACAGAAACAACTAGCACCTATGAGGATTAGGGATTATCCCGAGTTGTACGAATGAGCTCAACTTGTGGAGCAAGTATTAGCCAAGGAAGAGAAAGAAACGGAACAAAAAGCTGGAGCAAGTCGTCAGGTGTTTCAAGATAACCAAAGACGAGATAATAAAAGGCCTAGATGGTTTGGTAAGCCTCATGAAACCTTTAATAAGAAGCGTGGCTATGGGAATTTCTGTGGAGCAAGAAGAACCCAAGCACTCGGACAAGCTCAAAATCGCAATAGGGCTTGCAATCGATGTAGTCGAGCGCATGGCAATGCGCCATGCAACACTGGAAGGGAATGCTATGGATGTGGGGACTGTCCACAAAAAGGACGGTAAAATCAACAAGGTCAGGGTAGTGGCGTCAAACCCACTGGAGCTCAGTAGAGACCCCCGGCATAAGGCAAGATACAAGCTATGACTCGGGAGGAAGAAGAAGCTTCCAGGACTACCATAACAGGTATGGCTCCGATATGTAACAAAGATGCCTACGTGTTGTTTGATACTGGAGCAACGCATTCTTTTATCTCTACAAGGTTTGCCAAATTGTGTGGTTTGAAGCCTGAGACACTTGAAGTACCTCTTAGTATATCTACACCGCTGAAGGATAGAGTAATAACTACTCTGGTTTGTAAAAGATGCAAGGTAGTTATAGATGGTCAATGTCGAGAAATCGACTTGATAGTCATGAGTCTTTTTGACTTTGATATCATCATTGGCATGGATTGGCTGCAAGATTTACGAGCCAATGTGGATTGCTTTGAAAAAGTAATCAAGTTTAGCCCTCCCGCTGGAGATAGCTTTGAATTTTTAGGAAGCGGGACAAGTAAACTCCCACCTCTTCTTTCTGCAATGGAGGCTCATAAGTTATTAGACAATAGATGTCAAGGTTTCTTGGCTTGTGTAAAGGATTTGACTAAGAGAAAAGCCCAGATAGATGAAATTCCGGTAGTTCAAGAATTCTTGGATGTGTTTCCTGAGAAACTACCAGGATTATCGCCAAAAAGGGAAGTAGAGTTTACTATCGAATTGGCCCTTGGGACTGAACCTATTTCTAAAGCTCCTTATAGAATGGCATTGACAGAACTCAAAGAATTGAAAGCACAACTACAAGAATTATTGGACAAGGGTTTTATTAGGGGAAGTACTTCACCTTGGGGAGCCCCAGTTTTGTTTGTTAAAAAGAAAGATGGATCCCCTTGCCTTTGTATTGACTATAAACAGCTAAATCAAGTGACTGTCAAGAATAAGTATCCCTTGCCAAGAATAGACGACCTGTTCGATCAATTACAAGGAGCTTCAGTTTTCTCCAAGATTGATCTGAGATCAGGATACCATCAATTGGGATCAAAGAAGAGGATATTCCCAAGACTGCATTCCGAACGCGATATGGACACTACTAATACGTGGTGATGCCGTTTGGACTTACGAATACACCTGCAGCATTCATGGATTTAATGAACAGGGTGTTCAAGTCATATTTGGATCAGTTTGTAATAGTGTTCTGCGTGCTCCTTGGGTAAAAAGGAGCACGCAGAACATCTAAGGAGGACACTGCGGACGTTGAGGGAGCATAAGCTATATGCTAAGTTTAGCAAGTACAAATTCTAGTTGGATAGAGTTATTTTCCTTGGACATATGGTCACAGGAAAAGGAATCTCAGTCGACCCTGCTAAGATTGAAGCCGTCATAAATTGGCCGCCCACTACAGTTACCGAGATACGAAGTTTTCTTGATCTCGCAGGTTACTATAGAAGATTCGTGGAAGGATTTTCAAAAATTGTGGGTCCAATAACTCAATTGACACGGAAGGGAGTTAAATTCCAATGGACGGAGAAATGCGAGCAAGTTTTTCAAGAACTCAAGAAAAGATTGACTACGGCTCCTGTGCTGACTATACCATTAGGACCTGGAGGATTTGTAGTTTATAGCAACGCATCTCACAAAGGCTTAGGTTGTGTTTTAATGCAGCATGGAAGAGTGGTCGCGTATGCTTCAAGGCAGTTACGACCCTACGAGCTAAACCATCTGACACATGACTTGGAATTAACTGATGTGATCTTTGCTTTAAAGATGTGGAAACATTACCTATATGGAGAAAAGTTTCAAATCTTTACGGATCATAAGAGTTTAAAATACCTCTTCTCACAAAAAAAAATTTGAATATGAGACAAAGGAGGTGGATGGAATTGCTCAAGGATTATGACTGTGAGATCCTTTACCATCCTGGCAAGGCTAACAAAGTGGCAGATGCCTTAAGTCGGAAAACTGCTTTACAAGTAGCCAACATGATGAGTAAAGAATGGGAATTATTGAAGGAAATTTCCGATTCAGACTTTAAAGTTGAAATGGATGAGTTAGCAGGTGTACTCGCTACACTCAGAATTGAATCTGGATTGGTACAAGAAATTAAAGGGTTGCAGAACCAAGACCCTGAAATCTTGAAACTTCGAGATGAGACTAGAGAAGGCAAGAGACCGGACTTCACAATATCCGAAGGAGTGCTAAAGTTTCAAGGACGTCTATGTGTTTCCAAAGACGCAAAATTGAGAAAAGAAATTTTGAGTGAAGCCCATCGAAGCAATTATAGCATTCACCCGGGAAGTACAAAAATGTATCACAACCTCTGACCACATTATTGGTGGAATGGTATGAAGAGAGATATTGCAGAGTACGTTGCAAGATGCTTGACTTGTCAGCAAGTTATGGCAGAGCATCTGAAACCTGCAAGAATGCTAAAACCCTTGGAAATTCCCGAGTGGAAGTGGGAACATATAACCATGGATTTCATTCAAGGATTGTCAAGGACTTCGGGAGGTCACGACTCAATTTGGGTAATTGTGGACCGTTTAACCAAGTCAGCTCATTTCTTGGCTGTCCGAACAACTTACTCACTAGAAAGATTGGCCGAGTTATACGTGCAAAGTATAGTGAAATTACATGGAGCGCCAGTGAGTATCACTTCGGATCGAGATCCAAGATTTACATCAAAATTCTGGAAAAGTTTGCAAGATGCTATGGGAACTAAGTTGCAATTTAGTACAGCCTTTCACCCTTAAACAGATGGTCAGATGGAGAGAGTTATACAGACCTTAGAAGATATGCTTCGTGCATGCATTTTGGATTTTAAGGGTAACTGGGATGAGAAATTGCACATAGCAGAATTTGCTTATAATAATAGTTACCAGAAGAGCATTGACATGGCACCATTTGAAGCGTTATATGGACGAAGGTGTAGGACACCTATATGTTGGGAAGAAATAGGAGAACGAAGAATTACGGGACTAGAATTGGTTCAAATTATGACTGAAACAGTGCAAATTGTTCATGACAAGCTTAAGACGGCCCAAAGTCGTCAGAAAAGCTACACAGACAGACGACGAAGGTCATTGGAGTTTGCAGTGGGTGACCACGTATTCCTGAAGATCTTACCAATGAGAGGAATATCAAGATTTGGGAAGAAGGGGAAATTAAGTCCCAAATACGTTGGACCTTTTGAAATACTAGAGAAGATAGGAGATTTGGCGTATCGGGTAGCCTTGCCGCCAAAATTGTTAAATGTTCATGACGTATTCCACGTCTCCATGTTAAGGAAATATCATCCAGATGCAAATCATGTTTTGGACTATGAGACAATAGAAGTAGACGAGAAAGTTGGGTACGTGGAGAAACCAGTGAGAATCCTGGATCGAAAAGAACAAGTCCTGAGGAATAAGACTATCCCATTAGTAAAAGTCTTATGGTAGTATCATGACCTTGAGGAAGCTACTTGGGAACTTGAAGAGTCGATGAGACAGAAATACGCACACATGTTTGAAGTTAAAGGTCAGTAATAAGATTTTTCACTAGACATGTTGCATTTTATTACAAGGAATACTTCAGTTCTTAAACACAAGTATAAAATTTCACGACGATCGACTGGTTCATTTCTATAGTTGACTCTGAATAAATAAGATACACCTATATGGTTCAATAGGAAAATGCGAAATTTTTTGGATTGGACGTCAACTACATGGAAGAGTTGATAAAAGAATTTTGGAACCATTAATGATCGCTGTCGGCGCAATAGTCGAGTGGCACCCCGGGGAATGACAGAATCCGAGAAGGTGGTCGCAAGTTCGACCCTCAGGATTAGTAGATGTATAGTGTAAATGCATACCCTGCAAATTTGATATAGTAAAAACCCTTTTGCGACCATTAGTTTTTACGAGAATTTTTTTTTTTTTACATTAAGGATTGGTGGAGGAAGAATTTTAAATTTCGAGGATGAAATTTTCATAAGAGGGGAAGAAGTTATGGCATCCCTGTTTAGTAGACTTCTAATAATCGGAGAAATCCGAAATGGGTTTTGAAGCTTATTTTAAGAGCAGATACTTGAGACCTCAATATGTCTGATTAACAATGAGGATGAAATATGTCAAGGCGACATATGTGGAAGTGAGCTAAGAATTTATTAAGGAAATTATGATTTTTGAGTTAGTTAAGTTTCAAGTGATTATATAGGAAATAGCCGAGTATGTGGAAGAATGTCATGGACAAAAATTTAAAGTTGATTTGATTGATTACTTTAGAAGGACCAATTGAAGAATTTTGGGACTTAAAGATCATGGTACATTGGTCGAGCATTATAACTTCAAGATCGAATTATTCGCAAGTGAATTGATAAGGAATTGAAAGATAGAAATTTCAAATTAGTTCATGGCCGAAAAATGGAAGGACTATGGCCACCATTGGATTGTACTTGGAGGACAAGGAAAATTATGATTGGCCGATCAACCAAGAGTCCATGAGAAATAGCATAAGCTTGGTTTATTAGATTGATTCCTTATCCTTGGAGGACAAGATAGCTTCGGCCATTTGGGGTAGAGACACTTGGGGAGCCCATTTCTTGTGCATGAAATCTCATTGGCCGAATGCCATGGGAAATGAGCATGAACAAGTGAGTGATCATTGGTGTCACGCCCCGCGTCCTTCATGGCGCGCGAACATTCCTTCCTGCTCGTCCTTCGCGAGAAGTCCCAAGGATCGAATCGTCTATCAATATACTCGCGAAAGAAATGCACATGCAAAAGCGATAAATAGACTCCATACATAAAACTACGACAAGATGACTTAGGATGTAATCTACACAATTATAACATGCCGGTTTACAATATTCAGCTTGAACTCACAAAACATGACTAGGTCGGTCCTAAACTTCAAACTGTTTATTTCTAGGAAACATCCGAAAAGAAGTGGTACGACTACTCCTACGCCTCTGGTTTGACAACATCCATCGACTTTAGTCCAGACTCTCCAGCTTCAAGTTCAGCATCGGGATTCTCCAGATGACCATCGGGGTCAAGGCTTGGGGTCTAAAAAATGGGTCCCACGACGGGGTGAGATAAATCTCAATAAGATAATCCTAACCCTAGGCTAGGCACTTAGTACTTCCAGATACTAACCTACACATGCAGTGACTAATAAATCCAGAATGCAGCAATTGCCAAAAAATGACTCAAGTAAGCAAGCATTAGCAGCAATTTCAAATCCATACTGGACTTCGTACTTTGGCACTAAATGACTTATATCGTAAACAGCATGCTCACACTTGATATCACCATAATTTCCATGACTAGGCCCGCGTCATATAGGCGCATCAGGCATTCCTCAAGGATTAACCCGTGTCATATAGGCGCATCAGGTATTTCTCATTACTTAGCCCGCATCATAAAGGCACCTCAGGCATTTCTTAATGATTAACCCGCGTCATATAGGCGCATCAGGTATTTCTCATTACTTAGCCCGCGTCATAAAGGCGCCTCAGGCATTTCTCATCACTTAGCCCGCGTCGTAAAGGCGCCTCAGGCACTTCTCCTCAGTCATGCCCGCGTCATTTAGGCGCCTCAATCATAACTCAATCCCGCGTCATATAGGCGCCTCAGGATTTCTCATCCAATAAGCTCATGCTTAAAAACAAGTATGACTGAGTAAAAATCGATTGAGCAATTTAACCATTCAAGGCATCAATCATTATTTTCGTCACGTGGTCATTATCATATTAATATAGTCATTTGCCAAATAATCCACGTAAATATTCCATGTGTCAAGTAATCCACATAACAATTAATCTACGTGCCAATTAATCCACGTAAATATTCCGCGTATCAAATAAATCACATAACAAATAATCTACGTGCCAATTAATCCACGTAAATATTCCACGTGTCAAATAATCCACATACCGAATAATCTACGTGCCAATTAATCCACGTAAATATTCCACGTGTGAAATAATCCACATAACAATTAATCTACGTGCCAATTAATCCACGTAAATATTTCACGTATCAAATAAATCACATAACAAATAATCTACGTGCCAATTAATCCACGTAAATATTCCACGTGTCAAATAATCCACATACCGAATAATCTACGTGCCAATTAATCCACGTAAATATTCCACGTGTCAAATAATCCACATTAAATCTCATCAAGACCGAATATACTTAGGTACAAATAAGTATCCATCAACTTAATCAAGCTCAAAACATTCTTCGCTTACATCATAGGCACACACAAGCATTCGGCCCACACATGCACATATCCTCTAGTCTAGTTTCCAACATGGTTCCACCCTTTTAAGCGTTACAAAAGGACTATCACAACTTGTCCTAGGATCACACTTTCGGTCCCTAGTTGTTCTACATTGACCGGCCCATAAAATCCATTTAACCTAACCTCACTTGGTCCTTCCATACACAAGGTACTAACTAAAGGTTAGGACAAGCTTACCTTGTCCAAAAGTCCAAGGAAAAGCCGGCGGTAATGGCGACGAGAAGCTTGGGCAAACGGGTCCGGCGAGGAGCAAGCTTGGATCCTCAAGAACAACCAAGAACAACCCTTGGTTCCCCACGGTTCTGTTAGGATCAAGGGTGATCGTGCGGCTCCGGGCTTGGTCGGCGGCTCTCTCACGGACCAAGGAGGATAGGAGGTCGTGACGGTGGCGGCAAGGGGCGGTGGAGTGTGGCGACCGGTCGGTTTTCTCTTGAAACCGAGAGAGAGAGAGAGAGATGAAGAGAGAGCGACGAGAGAATGGGAGGGAGAGTGAACGGGAGAGGGAAAAAATGAGAGAATGATGGAGTGAGGGGGAGAGAAAGAAGATATCCAAATATGAGAGGGAAAGGTTTAGTGGGGTGGTTGGTAGGTTGAATGACATGAATAGTAGGCTTGAGTGACAAGTTGGTAGGAGTAGGTTAAGGGGAAAATGTCAAGTCAATTGGTCAAATCCACTCTTAAAAATCTAGTGGTCAAATGACCATACTACCCTTAGGTTTTCGGCCAAGAATGGGGGTGTAGCAATTGTCCAAATTGCCCTTACTTATTTCTAAAGGAAAGGGCATTCATCTAAGAGTAAAAGGTAATTTCCAATCGTCAGCCCGAATTTCACTTTTCTAATCGATAACGGGGGGAAACTAACCTTAACGGTCCTCGACGAGGCGACGTCCAATTTATTCATGTTGGAATCCTCGAATACCCAATGCCCAATTTCGAAGTCCAATTCGTGGCAAATCTTTCTTCGAAATGGGGGTCGAATTTCAGAATGTCACAATTGGTCCAAGATCTTGCCAATGATAGCTAACCACTTAGGGCAAAGACATGTGGCGACTTCCTTCATGTGCAAGAAGAGTGAGTGGCCGAGCAACATTGGGAACTAGCAAGGAGGAATGATCAATCGTTGGCTTATTGTCTTCTCAAGATCTTGCCATTGATAACCGGCCAAAGAGGGTCATGAGAAGTGGCGCTTTGGCAAGAGGAGATCCCCATGTTAAGGGATTTGATATAAAATGGCAGCAATCAGAATTTTCGGAAGCATGCAAGGCGCCACTTGGACAAAAAGTAAGGGAAATGTAGAACCTTGGCGCCAATTGTCATGAGGGGACTTCACATCATACTCCCTTTTCTCTAGTATATATAAGAATGGTCTTGATAAACAAGAAAGTTTTTTTTTTTTTGGCTCACTTCCCTCCCTAGTTCGACTGAGAGAGTTGAGAGCAAGAGAGGAGAGCCGGTCGTATACTTCACCGAGAAGAACGGAGGTCGAGTTGGTTCACGCAAGTTGTCACGCCCCGAACCCGACGAGCTCGCGAACATCCCACTGGCCGTATTCAAGCTGTTCCATCCAGGATCCTTCGGCCCTCATGTTCGTAATTGTATACATGCCGAAGCAAGAAACTACTCCGTACATAAATAAAATCAAGATGACTTAGGACAGAAAATAGTACACCTCTCGTATCTATATAATACACCTCAAATCCCATAGATGGTCAAAACCAAAGATTTAATTTCTACATCCACCAAACAGTATACAATCTCTAAGGTCACCCAATGTCTTAAATATATTTGATCACCTACTTCCTCGAATGCCACTCTTTTACAAGTTCGGGCTTTCTTTGCCTGGGACCTGAAAAAGTTAAGCCTCTACTAGGGTGAGATATAAATCTCAGCAAGTGAAACATAAACCTAGACATGAACACCAGTCCCCCCAGACCATGAAACTAACACCAGATGCAGAACATTATCCAAGCAAATGGCACAAGGCATCCACCAATGAACTATCTCAGCAAGATAGATATAACCAAATGTCACAGTCATACGTACTTAACCTCATGGGTTCAAGCTCATAACACTTAGCACATAAACCAATACTCATAGTCATTATAAGTTTCACAACCACTCATCGCCCGGGCTCTCAGCCGCGATGCACTTCTCTGGCACTCTTGCCAACTGATATCACTGGAACTCATAATCAATTGATATCACTGGGGCCACAGGCCAATCGATATCATCAGGGCTCTAAGCCAAATTATCGCCAAGGCCCACGGCCGCGATGTAGTTCATAAAGGCATCTAGCCAAATCATCGACAGGGCCTACGGCCACGATGTAGTTCACAATGGCATCTAACCAAATCATCGTCAGGGCCCACGGCCGCGATGTAGTTCACAAGGGCATCACAGTCAATTCAATAACAATAACAGGGCCCACGGCCAATTCAATAACAATAACAAGGCCCACGGCAAATTTCAATAGCACACTATCAATCACCATGCTTTTATCGCACAATCACGCTATACCAGACAACTATCCAGTAGCGTCCTAGGGTTCAAGTAAGGGTTTAGGAACCACTTACCTCTTCAAGCAAGCTAGCAAATCCAATCCAAACAACCCTCCTAGGTCATCAAGCTCACGGCCAAACACTCTCACGGCGTGCCTAGGAAAACCACATCGAAACTTGATTATTTCTCAATTCCATCGCGCCAATACCTTAATAACACTAACAACACCTTATTCTCAAGTCGTCACAGTGTTAATTTGATGCTCCTAAGCATGTCAATGTCGTTCTATCAAGACAAGTCATCATAACTTTCATTCCACCCAAATCTGCCCTTTCTTAGGCTCCACGACCAGGTTCATTCTCTCAAAAACTGCAATTTTACTACTGACTTTTTGAGAAAAACATTCTAGGATCTTAAACTTCAAGATCTTACAGACATGTGGGCGAAAACGGAGCTCAATTTGGATACCGGACGACTTAAAACGACTCAATTCAAAACCGGTGCGCATTATGGATAGATTGGTCGGCCTTTCAAGTTTTTCACCTCAACAGCCTTTAAAACTCTTCCAATCTCTAATCCACCAAGTGTACACCCTACCAACATATCAATTAACATCCTAGGGTGCCTTAAAAATGAATTTAAACCACAGCAACACCTCCACGAACCCTCAAGAGGTTCTGTTTCTACAATCCCTTAATAGGGAAGATTCGGTTCTGCCTTATACCACACTAATCAGCCCATAAATAAATTTCAAGCTCCAATTCTCTACCAAACCACCTTGCTACAACATCAATCAACAAGTCTAGGAGGCTCACCGAAGATTTTCGTCTCGAAATATCACCATAAAGCCTTCAAACATATCGGTTTCCCCACGGTGGTCAGGCGATCAGAATCTGTCCATACAAGATCAAGTAATTTCATCCATTAAAACCCATCTCAACTCCCATAAATCCTCAATCTCAGCTTTTCAAACCTCATACTATGAGTTGAGAGTGACTGACCGAAAATTTGGAGTCATTTGAATCCTTTAAGCCCACGAAACAGCTCTTCTCTCAAAGCCAGTCGGATTCTGCCTTCATTATGACCTTTGCTCACTCAAAAGGACCTACAGGACAAAATACTGGGCCAAATTAATTTCATAATACCTTGTTGGAACGGCAAGACGATAAGCTTTCAGATGCCGGTGTTTTACCTCAATCCAATATCGGACGAGAAAGTTATGGCCGAAACAGTGAAGCCGTTTTTGTCTGTCCGCGAGAGAGCTTCTCGGCCGAGAGAGAGAAAATGTGAAAATGAAGAGAGAGGGGGAGATGGCCGGCGAAATTGTGGGGGAGAGAAAGAGAGAGAGAGAGAGACTTTCTTGCATCAATAATCAATGGTCAAATGGTCAAAAGCTTGAAGACACCAATAATTGGTGCAAGGCACAAATAATTGGTGCAAAAGGGATTGCTCATAGGATGACACTTGGCAAAGCTTCTAGAAGATTTTGTCCACCATTGACTTCCATTGACCATGGCCCTCTCTTGATTTTCGGCAGCCACTATTGGAAGGTCAAATGACCATTTTGTCCTTCAAACAATCTTAAGACAATGGTAACTAGTTGAGGGGTAAAATGGTCATTTGACACTTTTCGTCCGAAACTTCATTTTTCTTATGTTAAATGACCAATGGCGAGGCGATGTCAAATTCCAATCCAATGTTAGAATTCTTCATTTGCAAATGCCAATTTCGAGCTTCCAATCCATGTCGTTAGCCTCGAGGGGTCGGAAATTCAGAATGTCACACAAGTCACGACGTCAAGAAGGCAAGGATTTCATTCAATTCTATCGTAGGCTAGATGTGGCATCCCCTGTTTACTAGATTCCTAATGATCAAAAATGGTCAAATGGGTTTTGAAGCTGACTCTTGGCGCAAGGATTTGGGAATTGGAAAGGCTCGCTAAGAGGCATGCGAGATGAGGATTCGATTTAATATAGGCAACGATGGAATATTAGACAAGGATTCTATTTTAAGGAACGACGATGCATTGGATAAAATTTGGGAAATCAAGATGACCATCGGATGAACCGGCTACCTATGAAATTATGAGAATTCTTGTACATAGGGACACCTATTCGAAATTTACCTAAGATAGGTGAATAAGAGAGGGCGGCCGCTAAAGGAAATGCTAAGTGGCGCCCATGGTCTTATTGCATGAGAAATTATTAGTTAATTTCACTTAGGAAATGGTAAGACGATTATTGATTGCCAATCCCCATGAAACCCCACTATGATATTCGGCCATGGAGTGGATGTACAAGTGGCGATTTCATTCTTGATGCATGAAGAGTGATTGGCCGATCAAACCTAGGAATTGGTGCTAGAAGGAAAGTCATCTATTGGTCCATTGTTCCATCACAAATCTAACCTTGATAGCCGACCAATAAGGACTATGCAAAGTGGCGCCTATAACCTTGTTTGCATGAAATCCCATTGGAGAAATTATCTTGGGAATGAGCACCTTTGTATGTGACAAAGGACTAATTGGGGGCAATGCCAAGTGGCGACATTCTTTCCCTCTTGCATGAAGCACCATTGGCCGACCATCCTTGGAAATTGCAAGAGAAATCATTGGAAGGAACCGCATCAAGATGTCATAGAATGACCTACCACCACTTGGGGCAAATCAAGGTGGCGTGTGATCATTTTGGGGGGAAGAGTTTGAATGACAAGTGTCACCTTAGGAGCTCCTCAAGACATGCAACAAAAAGGAAACTTTTCATCTTCTCATCTTCTCCCTTCCTCTTTGTCGACCAAAGCTAGAGAGAGAGAGAGAGAGAATGAGTGAGTGAGCGAGAGAGGCCGAGAGCTAAAA
Organism: Rhodomyrtus psidioides; assembly: GCA_021437785.1. Lineage (NCBI taxonomy): Eukaryota > Viridiplantae > Streptophyta > Magnoliopsida > Myrtales > Myrtaceae > Rhodomyrtus > Rhodomyrtus psidioides. The sequence continues at coordinate 9,001,080 of JAILYB010000007.1, read as the reverse complement.
AGGAAGAAGAAGGAAGGAGCGGCTCGGCGTCGTCGAAGAAATCAAGAAGAAGAAGGTGTCAAGCTCAAACTAAGCAAGCTACTAAGGCAATAATTCCTTCAATATTGCCATAGGATAGTCGTGTATTGCGTGAATGCAACCCTAGGAAGTTCAAATTAGGAGCTGATTTGTGTTGTTTGACTTGATGAGCTAGACGAGAACAATGTTGTTTTTATTTTGCTCCTACATGCAAATGAAGATGGGTTCAAGTTACATGGTAAGTTTTGGAAGTTACTTAGCGGAGAATTATTTTAAGATGTTGAGAAAATAGCAATGGCTAGTCGGTTGGAGGAAAATTATGACTCGATTTGCATGTGGGATACCGAGTTGCCTTCGGTTCAGTGGAGGTTGTTTTCTCTTCTGTTTAACTAGATAATTGAGGTTAAAATGGGCTACCTTGCTTTACTTTGCTGTGTATAATAGAGTAATAAGTTTAGGCGAAGAGAGATCTCGGATGACTCGATGGTTTGGTACAAGAAAAAGGGCTGAATGGTGGTCTCAAAGAAAGTAGAATTCTGTTCTATGCTAAGTGCAGTAGTTAGTTCGGTTCCATGAGGCAGCTGCGGTATTTAAGTTAAATTTTACTTCGGTTTCTTACAATGATGGTCGTGGAATTGTGATGGTACAAGTAGGGTAAAACGACTAGCTAAATTCGAAGATAGGAAGCTCAGTCTAGAGGTAGAAACCGTGATTGTGTCGATGAAAAACAGATTGGGCACGTGAGATGAATTGACAATGAATAAATGGCCAATTGAAGTTTGTGATGATGAGAAGTATAAAGGAAGTAGTCGAGGTTTTCTTATTGGTCTTGTGTTATGAGCCTAGATTAAATCTTTTGCTAGAATTGATCGTTTTCCTATTCTTTGAAATATTGTTATAATGCCTTGTTTCGAATGATCGTCATGATGCAAATTTCCATGAACATATCTTGGTGAATTGGCTTGCTTGTTTATTGGCCTGGTTCTGATACATCATATGCCGAATTGATATTGAGAATTTTGTGATTCATGGCCGAGCATGCATTAGTACTTGGTACCTGACTGATATATGATGAGATATGTGGAGTATTTGCTCTTCAGTGCACTGAATTGAGATGACGCCCATGGGCTGTGTGCGGGGATTTGTACGTACTTGATGACCCTGAGCTGTGTGTGGGGTAGAGTCGTACCATGCGTCAAGGACGCCCTGGAGTAGGGGTCGCAAGTCATTGGGCTTGGCGATGGTTGTATGAGCGAAGAGCAAGTCATTTTCATGTTATCATGGCATTCCTGAATCTCATGATCCTTGTTTGATTTTTGTAATATTACTGTCACAGGATTGTTTATAGTTTGTCCTCGGGAGTCGTAGGACCCCTATGGTGAGATTGAATGTTTTCTTGCTAGCCATTGTGCTAACCCACGTTTGTGGATATATTTTCATATTAGTATCAATGGCGGCAGTTCACAAACGTTTTGGAGTTCCCTATGACTATGATTCCTATTACCGTGATATGATACACCTTGATGTACCGCATCTGAAACTTGTTGTGCATGTTCATAGTATGTGGGTATTTGAGGGAGAGCTTGCATTGACAATACATCGTTGGTATGCTATTTATATTCAAGTAGGTAATAGATTGGTAGGTCCTTTCTCCGAGAGTACTTTCGATGCACCTCCAGCTCTTGTCGAGCCTGTAGTTCCTGCACCTCCCGTAGCCGTGCCTCCTCCGCCTGCTGCTGTTGCTACTATTGCTGCACCCATCCCTCCTCCTCCAGAGCCTGCTTTGCCAGATGTTTATGTACCTCCGCCCGAGCCACTCGAGGAGTCTGAGGATAAGGAGATGTTTCTGTCTGATCAGTCCGAGGAGGATTGAGGGCTGGCGACAGTCTTGGCGACTTTTTGGTGTAGGTGACTACGTAGGTTGATGGAGTAGTTTTTTTTTTTTTTTTTGCCATCCCAGTATGCCTATGGATCGACGACCTAAGTCTATTTTTTGTTTATATGTATATGAACTCCTATATGGTCGTGTGCTACCTTTTATAAATAAAGTTTTAATCCTTATATTATGAATGCCTCATATTGCTCGCTAGGTTATTTTCCCATTGAAAATTGTCTTGTTATACTTGTGCCCTGTGGATCATAGACTATAGTTTATTGATTGTTATAAGAATAATCTCTATTTATCGTTATTAGAGACCTATGACCGTAGGGTAGCGGTCTGGGACGCCACACTAGATGTTCTTGAGTAGTGGTTAAGATGAGGAGCTCAAATTAAGTATTTAGGACAGAAAACGTATTCTGTGAACTGAGGTGAATGTGTTGCTGTTCGGTTATTGCTTAGTAAGGAAATGAGGTGGATTCGTGTAGCAATGCATGATACTACGTTAGCTTTTTGAGTGATCTAAGCTAGGACTTGATGAGTGGTCGAATGGCTAGTTGGAATGGAGTAAATTGGGACCGCTTCGCAGGTTAGGACAGAGATGACGTTCGATATATTTTAGTACAGGAACAGTTCTGTTTTCATGCTATTTTTTATGCGTAAGTCAAGCTAGATTATGTTCCCTTGTTTTGGATATTGGTGAGCTGTGTTGTCTTGAGTAGGAGTTCGAGCGACTAGTTAAAGCGAGACAAATTGGGACTAAATTAGGACAGAAACTAGAGTCGGTTGAGGACAGAAACTGTTTTGTTATTGGTGCCGTTTCACTTAATGTTTTAGTGCAAAAGTTGAGCCTTGTTATGTTCATTTGATTTAGATATTAGAGAATTACGCTAGTACCATATATAGGGTGGTATGGTCAATCAAATGAAGAGGTTTTAAATCTGTTTTAGAGACAAAGAATGAATTCCGTTCGGGTATAGGATGGACCAGGATTTTGAACCTAAATAGGCAGTAGAGACAACATATTAATTCGCAATCTATGAAGGAATGGAATAAGGGAGTTAAGGACTATTTCTCATTGATTTATAGGCCATGTCTTAATGGATTCACTTGCTAAAATGGCGGATTTAGTCGCCAAAGCCTGACCGACCCAAGGGCTATAATAAAAAGGATTGAAGACTTCTTTGGTCCATGATGTTCAATCATATATGTTATGCTTGAATGAATTCTATGCTCCTTATACTCATCCTAAATTGGAATATTGTTATGATGGCATTTCAATTGAAGTATTTTCGTGAAGACCTGAAATTATGAATCATGAGGTTCATTGTCACGTGCATGAAAGGTTATGGATGAGATATGTGGAGTGTTTGCTCTTCAGTGAACTGAATTGAGTTGACGCCCCTAGGCTGTGTGCGGGGATTTATATGTACTTGAGGACCATGTGCTGTGTGCTGGGTAGAGTCGTACTTGCGTCACAGAGCCCTGGAGAGTGGGATTGCAAGGTGGAACGCCTTACAATGGTGTAAATGAGCGAAGAGCACACCATCTCATGTTACGTTCACTTGTTCATTTTAAGATGACATTACTGTTCTATGCTTTTGATCTAAATCATTAATATGCCTTGATCATTTATTATTTCATAGATGTCCTTAGGGAGTCTTAGGACCTCTATGGTGGAATTGACTGATTCTTGCTAGCCGTCGCGCTAACCCACGTTTGTGGAAACATTTTCATATTAGCACCATGCCTCCTGTTGCCAGACGCTTTGGAGTTCCGCTTGATTATATGTCTATTTATCGTGATTATGTGTATATGGATGTACCCCACCTTAGACTTATGATGCATATCTATAGTGTTTGGATTGATGAGGGAGTTCCTCATGGTGTTGTCATGTATAGTTGGTACTCTATCTATGTCTGTGTCGGCGACCAGTTAGTTGGTCCGTTTCTTGATAAAGCATTTGATGCGCCTTCCGAGCCTGTAGTACCTATAGCTCATGCACTTCCTGAGATCCTTGCTCTTGAGATACCTCAGCCGCCACATGCACCGGCCGAGCCCGTTGCTGCCCAGGAGCCTGTCACCGATGAGATGGAGTTATACGTCCCACCGCCAGAGTCTTTGGAGGATGACTACGACTTGGAGACTGCGCTACTCCTAACCGATCACTCAGATGAGGAGTGAGGATAGGAGTCACTGGCTGCCACTTTTTGGAGATCTTTTTTTTGTATAGGCGACTTTTAGCGAAGATGGAGTAGATTTTTGTGACATTCTGAAATCCGACCCTTTTCGAAGTATAATTGGATGAGACTTCTCATCAGTGTGCTCCAGTTAAATCTCGCTCAGAGTTGGCCACTCTTAAGAAGACTAACCGATGGGGAAAGGCTAAGTATGATTTAAGTACGTGGACCAAAGTATTCAACCATGGATTGGTACCTTGACCATAAGGATTGCCGAGGGAATATTTTGAGCCACTATAGGCCTGTCTGAGATTGGTCATAGAACGATTTGCTAGTGTTATACAATTGGATCACGAGTGATTCCGTTTGACCATCGTATAATTTGCAAATTAACCTAAACCAATTCCTGACGATCACGTCCTTTGGTACTAGCGATTGACCCGCGCAATTACATGACAACCAAGGCCGCCATGACTCGGATAGCTCTTAAACGTGACATTAGTCATGGGTCGATACACGTAACTCCTAAGAGCCGCCCGTTAGATTGAGATACACTGAAATCGCCATTGATGGATTTTAGCCACGAATTGGACTTCGGGATGGAGCATCGGATATTCGAGAATTCCAACGGTAATAAATTGGACATCGCCTCATTGTCGCGACCCTCTCGAGGTTGCATGTGGGCTCTCGAGGGCTAATGGGCCATCCAGTCTGGTCGGACGCGGGCCTCTCCCAAGGCCCGTTACCCAAATCGCAACGGAGGTATGCGTAGTCGACCTTCAGTGTGGTCTGGTGACATGTGCTAAGTGTGCATGCCATGGAGTCGCCACCAATCATTTTTTGGAGGGTATGATTGGACCACCCTATTGAATAGTCGGGAGTTTCTATTCAATTCTGCGATAACCAGAGAAATGGGTTCGGGGACTTAGTTACGTCAACTGTCAGAGTTGACGCCCTTTCGGTACCTAAGTTGACTGAATTTTCTTACCTAAGATTTCATGCAGATGAGTGGAGTACGAATCCTAAATCTAGGAATTCATGCAAATAGGAATGACTATCCTAGCAATCACAATCAATAATAAAATGCGCAAATCAATGAATCCAAATATGTAAAATAATCACATCAAATCAACATGACACTCCTAATAAGGCTCTATTAGCCTAAATAAGTATCAATCAAGCTTAGGAATGATTTAGACATGATTTTACCCATCAGGGGTAAAGTCGTAATTTTGAGACAAAAGGGACGATTTGCCTAAAAAGGGAAAAATCGTCATTTCGGAATGAATCCGGAGTAAAACAATGTCAAAAATAGGTTTGGTCACTCAATTGACCAATTTCCTATTTTTTTTGCAATTTTCATGATTTTCTGGAATTTTAGAAACCGATTTACCATTCGAAGGGGTAAAATCGTCATTTTCTAAAAATGGGAATGAAATGTGGAAATCTTAGACATAAGGTTTAGCCACCTATCTGGCCCATCACCAAATTCTAAGAAATTTCCACAATTCATCGGAATATCAAAGACATTTACCCTTTGAGGGGTAAAATCGCCATTTTGGATTAAATGGGAGAAAATCCAAAAAATGGAAACAAATCAATTTTTTTTTGTCATTTTCAGCCTTCAAAAATTTTTAGAATTTTTTTAGGAATTTTCTGAAATTTTTCTCAATTTTTTTTTTGAATTTTTCCTTAATAATTCATTTTTTTGGAAATTTTTTTTATTCTGAAAATCACCTAATCACGACACGTGGCTCATCTGCAGACGTCCGATCTAGCATTTTTTTGTTTTTGTTTTTATAGGACGCAACACAATGCAAAAAATAAAGAAGATATTAAGTCATTATACAACATAAACATAAGCAAAGGAGATGGGATCCGGTGAATTTTACGACGTCGGAGTCCGTCGGTGCTCGTGCAACAATGTGTGGGGGGTATAAACCACCAGCAGGAGGCTCGGCCTTCCGATTCTGGGGTAGCACAATATAATTTACAGAAAATAAATAAATAAAACACATTGGACGCCAATAGGAGGCTTAGCCTTCCGATTCTTGGTCTTTTATGCGAAATATAGAAATGCTATGACATAAAGTAAATACACAGCAAATATTTAGACACCAACAGGAGGCTCGGCCTTCCGATTCTGGGTCTTTTATGCGAAATATAGAAATGCTATGACATAAAGTAAATACACAGCAAATATCTAGACACCAACAGGAGGCTCGGCCTTCCGATTCTGGGTCTTTTATGCGAAATATAGAAATGCTATGACATAAAGTAAATACACAGCAAATATTTAGACACCAACAGGAGGCTCGGCCTTCCGATTCTGGGTCTAATAGGTAAAATGTAAGGAGTGAGAGGTGGTCTTACCAAGATTGAACCCAAAACAAGCTCGGAAATCCAATTTGGCCCTCGCGGACTCAAGTCTGATCAGTCTGACCTTTGCTCCTTCAAACAGCTCTACGGGACAAATGGCTCGGCCAAATTGGACTCACAATATGTCATTAGAACGGCAAGAGAATAAGCTTTCTAACAGTATATGGCTCGTTCCCATACGATTCCTAACGAAAGAGTTATGGCCGAAAAACCGGACGGTTTTCAATCGCCCAATGACCAGAATCTGTCCCAGAAAACTCCTTCAATTCAACCATTAAAACCCATCCAAAACTCAACTAGACTACAATCTCAGCTTGCTAGATTCCTAAGTTAGGTGCTAGAGACATCTTATCGAATATTGGAAGCAAGGCAAGCCCTTGAATCACTCACAATGTTCACGGCACCACCTTGACAGAACCGGTTCAGATTTTTCGAACAAAACAATAAGGGATCAGCCCTTAAATCCAAATATAATCCATCTTCAAACCATAAAACACAATAATATATGTCTTAACAAGGAGTGAGAGGTGGTCTTACCAAGATTGAACCCAAAACAAACCCGAAAATCCAATTTGGCACCCGCGGACTCAAGTCTGATCAGTCTGATCTTTGCTCCTTCAAACAGCTCTACGGGACAAATGGCTGGGCCAAATTGGACTCACGATATGTCATTAGAACGGCAAGAGAATAATCTTTCCAATGGTATATGGTTCGTTCCCATACGATTCCTAACGAAAGAGTTATGGTCGAAAAACCGGACGGTTTTGGGTCTGGGCGGCGGGCTGAGCGAGAGAAAAAAAATCGAAAAATGAAAGAGAGAGAGTTGAGGGAGAAGAAGGGTCGGGAGATGATGAGGGGGAGGAGATAAATAGGCAGCGGGAAGGAGAGAGGGAGTGGGGAGAGAGAGAGAGAAAAAGAAAAGAAAAAAAATATAATAATAATAATAATAATAAAATAATAAAATAATAAAAGTAAAAATAAAATAAAATAACAAAAAGAGAAGACAAAATCATTAGTCCCCTTTTTCTTTTAAATGATGATGTTTCCCTCCTTTTCCTTTTAATCATTACAAATATTTTTGTCAAATTCAATTTTATGGTGATCAGAGAACACCTAAAATCAAACCTGAATTTTACTATTTATGAGGTTAGAAAATAGATAAAATAAAAATAAAAATACCGACTATTTTTATATATCTTTCTGACCTCAAATATTATTTTTCTTGATTTTCTTGATTTTCTTTTTCTTTTTTTTTCTTTTTTTTTGTATTTTTCGAAAATATATATAAAAAAATGAAAATTATGAAAATTATTTTTTTGGTCAAAATGGTTCATTTAGCTTGGCTAAGGTCACCAAAATTGATTTTTCAATTTTTCAACTTTTTATGGATTTTCTATGAATTTTCAAAAAAATAAAAATAAAAAAAAGTTGATCAAAATTTAGGTGTCAACAGCTGCCCCTCTTTGAGAGGAATCTCGTTGGAGGTTTCTCTCAAAGATAAGGTGACACCTGAGTCCTGATCGACTCGACTCGGGAAACTAAAGGAAAAGGAGTCATGACATCCAATCTTCATGTTTGTCCATGTATGCTCTTTCTTGAAGGGGGAAACATTCATTTGACATGAGAGAGTGAGATAATAGAGAGACATACCTGCCACTTACCTGTTCGATGTTTGTGCGATTTCGCGGTGTTTGATGGATTCAAGAGAATTTCTAGGAACTCGTTACTAGAGTATCCTAGAGAGGTTAAGCTCTGACCTATATGGTAAGTCAAACCATAATGGGATTCCTAACTGGTAGGAATCTAAGGAAGACGCGTCCCATTTGTGATTTGCCAAGGATTTTGATCCGTATGGTGGATCGGACCATTGAGTTGGCAAGTTAAGTGACTTTTACTATTGGGTTGACCCTTCAGGCGGTTTCTACCGGTGTGTTGACCCTTCAGGCGGTTTCTACCATTGACTGACCCTTCAGGCGGTTTCTACCATTAATTTGACCCTTCAGGCGGTTTCTACCAATGGTTTGACCCTTCAGGCGGTTTCTACCTTTAGTTGACCCTTCAGGCGGTATCTACCTTGTGTTGACCCTTCAGGCGGTATCTACCTTGAATCGACCCTTCAGGCGGTTTCTACCTTGTGTTGACCCTTCAGGCGGTATCTACCTTGGTTTTGCTTTGAAAAGTGGTCTCATGACGAGGGTTCTCCACGTCCAATGAGACTGCCTGGTTTTTGAAAAGGGGTCTCATGACAAGGGTTCTCCACGTCCGATGAGACTGCCTGATTTTTGAAAATGGGTCTCATGACGAGGGTTCTCCACGTCCGATGAGACTGTTTGATATTTTTGAAAATGGGTCTCATGACGAGGGTTCTCCACGTCCGATGAGACTGCCTGATTTTTTTTTTTAAAATGGGTCTCATGACGAGGGTTCTCCACGTCCGATGAGACTGCCTGATTTTTGAAAAGGGGTCTCATGACGAGGGTTCTCCACGTTCGATGAGACTGCTTGATATTTTGGAAAAGGGGTCTCATGACGAGGGTTCTCCACGTCCGATAAGACTGCCTGGTTTTTGAAAAGGGATCTCATGACGAGGGTTCTCCACGTCCGATGAGACTGCCTGATTTTTGAAAATGGGTCTCATGACGAGGGTTCTCCACGTCCGATGAGACTGTTTGATATTTTTGAAAATGGGTCTCATGACGAGGGTTCTCCACGTCCGATGAGACTGCTTGATTTTTTAACAGGGGTCTCATGACGAGGGTTCTCCACGTCCGATGAGACTGTTTGATATTTTGGAAAAGGGGTCTCATGACGAGTGTTCTCCACGTCCGATGAGACTGCCTGATTTTTGAAAATGGGTCTCATGACGAGGGTTCTCCACGTCCGATGAGACTGCCTGATTTTTGAAAATGGGTCTCATGACGAGGGTTCTCCACGTCCGATGAGACTGTTTCTTTTAAAAGGGTTTTTCTTCCCCCTTTTTTTTAGAGATCCCGAAGTTTGTCGGGAATTCAGTTTTGAAGTAGTGAAAGATTTTATTTTGGCAAAAATTTCACTGGTACGTTGATGATGCGGGAAGTGACTTTTCTGGGAGCTGGGTTCTCCAGGTATCCTGCAGAAAAATAGATTTGTACGTTCTTCTCTTCAGAGCGAGGCCTTCTTCTGGGAGATTGGCGTCTCTAATGGATCCTGCAGAAGTTCGAGCCTGAAAAATTTTTCTTCACCAAGAAAACGTTAGCAATCTTTGGGAAGACGACGGTTGTCCATCTGACAAAACCGTATGATTTAAGTTTTAATCATGAAATTTGCATTTTGATGCCGGAGGCTGTCCAAAGCATTCTTGCAACATGCAGATGTGATCACAAATTCCTTGCATGGAAAATCTGGATCAACAGTTTGAAAAATTCCAAAAAGAGATTGTTCAAAACATCAATTGGAATATTTCTCGACAAGGAGGCTATCTCACCTGTTTTGAGGTAATGATTTTTATAGGGGATGCACTCAATTCCCTATTAACCTGTGCCTATGTTTTAGGCTCATTCGCAGCGCATACATTTTGATCGGTCGGGAGGTCTTCCACGGGACCGTAATGTTGGGCTTGGTATTGGTTTTCAAGGGGGACTCATTTTTGAGTCAAAGCCATTGAACGAAAGTTTTCACCATCTGCTTCGGGTTTACAAGTCAAGAACCCTGCAAAATGAGAAAGAAATAGTCTTGCTCGTACCTCTTCGAGCTAAGCTATATGTTAACCCAAGTGTCTTAGTCAGAGAAGGCTGTTTCAGGGTTATGATGTTGGTAGGATTGGGGACCGAAAAAAAAAGCTTGTTTTTGGCCCAGAATTTATGAGGGGTTTGACATTGGTGACCATTGCTGATTTGCCTCCTGTCATTTCCTTTCTGCATCTTTAGTCTTTGAGGTGCACAACAGATTTTGAGGTGTGCACCAGCTCTTTAGAGAGCGTCTCTTGTGGTATTAAGAGGTTGACAACTCTTTCTGTGTTTTTGCTCCACGCTTGACATCATTTGGAGGAGCGGCCTCTTTGATCCGACTCCTTCTAGGCCTTTTCTTTCTTTGCCCGTCCAGGCTTCATTGGGGATCAATCAGACAACTTACACGAGCATCGGCCTTGCTTTTATCAGGCACTTTACTTTTTCTTGATGCCGTGGATTTTTCTCATTCATTTTTGAAATCCCATTTTTTTCTCGTCTTCATGGGATCATGTTAGACATATCGTCTAAAAATGCTTTAAATATCAGTCCGGGAATTCTCTTCGTAATCCCTGAGTCTTGAACTCTTCCATTTTTGAAGTGGCGCGGCATCCGTCTTGGAATGATCACCAATGGGTTTATGAAATGATTTTGCAGGCTCAAGTTGGCTGTGCAAAGGATTCGGTGTGTGGGATAGAGAAATGAATGCTTCTCATCATCCTATGGCACTTGGATTACCATATAAACAATACACAAAGATTAATGTTAGTCCGAGCAAGAAAATTTCTAACCATTTTCTCCTGATGCTGCTGGACTCACCTCTATTTTCCCCCGATGTGGGGTGGTTCTTGATAGGGTTAAGAATGAAAACCGCCGTTCAAAGGGGTTATCAACGGTCACCTGTAGTGTTTGGGGGATATGAAACGAATGCCTCCGTCGTCCCAACCCGTGTAATCGCTGCGAATGGTCCCTACTTCCGTAGGTCCAGATTTTGCTGTCTTATCCGCTCCACTTCTCTCGAGTGTGTGTAGGACGTGTTTGGACTAGGATTTGCCTCTCGTTTTTTGAGAAAACGTCCTTTTGAAAGTTTTGAACCACTTTTGATTGGAAAAATCTCTTTTATTTTCTCCAAAAATTTTACCCGTCGAGGGGATTTTATGATGCACGATGCATGTTCTTATTCATGTTCAGACAACCTCCTGTTTTAAAACATGAATGCCACTGTAGTTTGAATTCTATGTATTTTCTAGACATTTGATTCTGAAAGCTTTTCTTTTTCTCTCTGTTTTTTATTTAACATCTTCAATGGATTGGGGAAAGGGATACTTACCTGTCCCCCGCGGCTGGAGATCCCTGAAAATGCGGAAGATACATGTTATTGTACGTTCACGAATTTTTCAAAAAATTAGAACGATACAATTTACCCTTGGTCATGTATTCCAACGGGTAATACATAGGATGTGAAAACCCGTTTTGCCTTGATGGCGAGCCCCTGTAAAAAACAAACAATAAGTGTCAGTTTGCGTTCCAAAATTCAAGACAAATTAGAACGATACCGCCTTGTTCTTGCTTGGCGTTTTCATTTGAACACAAACGCGCGGCTTGCAGAAATTGGCCAACTATATTGTGGCCACGATCCCTCCGTTTGGTTGGCGATGAATCATTCTCGAGGATTTGCCCCAGAGGAGATCCATTTGTGTTTTTGGGCGCATTCCAGCGCCATTCTTCAAAGTTCCTTTTATTCAAGGAAAAAGGAAATTGTTATCGGAATGCATGTCAAAGCATGATGTGTGGAAGCGATACTTTTTACTCTCCACTCGATCTTATAATCAAAGACCATTTCTTGGAGTGCATGACTTCCAAGGCCGATAATTTTGTTCGCTCCCCAATTAGTGAGTTCTTTTCTTTTGTGGCTTTCGGCGCCAACGCCTTCCTGCTAAATGAGGAAAAACTCATGTTACATGTGGGATCTTTGGAGATCAAATTGGAACGATACAAAGTTACCGTTCACCCAATTTTGTATCTTGGGGTTTACTTCTGATGCGGACGACTATGTCATTGCGTCCCTGGATTTTGCCAGAGAAGAAACGTCCGGCGTACAAATGATTCACTTGCCCCAGTTAGGCATGGTTTTTCATGCCTGCCCCAACTAAATTCATTCCTGCATTTTGCTGCAATCATCATCCACTTTGGGAATGTCTTCTCTCGTCTGTATTTATGGGTGTTGTTCGTGAGATTAACAGCCGTTCTGCCCCAGTTGGGCGACGTTTGTCCTGGCAACATGCCTTAGCACTTTCTGTGTTTGTTGGCAATTTTCAATTCAATTTTGACAACGTCCATGCACCTGCACATGAAGAAACATGTGTAGGTTTTGACTTCATTTGAAATTTCAGGAAAGAGATACTCCCTTCGGGGTTTCCAACATTTGAAGGGATGGTGTTCTTCAAGTATTTTGCCTTGGTAAGGCTTGTCTTGATGTTTGTTATCTCTGGATTTAATAACCCTGGTCCGATGCGTCTTTATGAGAGTTTGCCCCCGGTTTGGCCTCTTCAAAGAAAATGGGAGAACTCACTCCCATGGGTTTCGCCGATTCTGATCTTCTATCTCAATTGTCAGAATCTTCAATTATTTTTATCCATATCTAGATGGCTTGACGGTCTTGGGATTTTTCGTGTGGCGGTTTTGTGATTCTCTCGATCATCGTCGCCATTTGAAGTATTTGATGTTTCTCTTTTCCGGGTAGCGGAGCGATTTGTCCCCAGCCACTGGATGCTTTGTCTGGGGCTGGCTGATTTAGTCGTAGGCAATTTGATCCTACCGCATTGATGCATTCAGGCTATTTGACATCAGTAAGCTTGGATTTACTCGTGATTGAGTACTTCAACAACCTGCGCGATGAAAGGAGTGAAAGAGTCAATCACCGCGTAAGGAGCTTTAATTGAAACGATTACGGATTTACTATCCCCGCTCTGGTCACTTCTGGCGTCCAAGACGGGGGAAATTCTTCAGTGGTCCCATTCATTCTCGTCATCACCTGCAAGAATGAAAAACCATATCAACTCGTGAACCAGTCAATCTGATTTGGAACAGATACAACTTTTTCGACTTAGGGAGAGCCAATCCTAATTAGGTTGCTCCTTCTTCATAATTTGATTTAATTTGTCATTGCAATCCCAATGGGTGACATCTGCTGAAGGCACATTTCTTTCTGTCTTATAGGGAAGACAAATTTTCTTTCGTTTGTCTTTGACCATCTTATCCTGTAGACAAAAGACATAAAGGTCCCCGTCATGTATAATATTCGAATGGCTTATTGGAACGATTACAGTTTCACCATCGTTCCATGATCATCTTGCATGTGATCGGATGAGGACATTTTTGACAAATGTATGCCATGTAAAACATGTCCCTCGTGTCTATCCACAAATGGATTTTCCTTCTGTACCTGTTTTTCACCTGAGAGGAAAAGATAGGAAATATTATGCCGGTATTTGATTGAAAATCAATTAGGAACGACACATCTTTACACTTGACCCGGCTGCCCCGGTCAAAAGGCATTTGCCCTCATCAGTTGACTCTCTAGGGTGGTCCAGCGCTTTTCCATGCCATCCTGGTTCGTTTAAACTCGCGACTGATTCTTCACACAAGTCTTTGGATTTTGATTCATAAGCGGCGTTGAATGACCTTTTGGTTTCGAGGTGTACCAATCATTCACATACATGCGCATGAGACCAGTGAGGTTTGACTTCTAAGAATCAAAAATAGGGTTTGGAACCTAAGGCCAAGGCTCCCACTTCGAGTTCTAGAAAGGGTAGATTCCATTGCACAACTATCGTTGCATTGGGACCCAATCCATAGTTCGAAATGAGCAGAATTAAAAATGGATTACCCCGTGTTTTTCATCACGGAGATTCCATTTTCAATTCCTTCTATTATTTTCCTAAAGAGAGCGCCCGAGGTTTTAGGCGCGGCTGTGTGTGTTCATTGTGTCGTGCTAAAGCAATAAACATGCATTTCATTTAGCAAACACCGCTTCAATATAAACATCCACACAATCATACATCCTAAACTCCTACCTGCATAAGACAGAGTTAACGAACACTTCACCCCTTATTTCTCCAATCTGCAAAAACATTTAACACCTCAAGGGTTAAAGTACGTACCTCAACTTGAAGAGCATCAGCATAAAACATGTCAGAAAAACCAATCAACTTTTTAATCGGCTCAAGTTCTCTAAGTCCCCAGCGGAGTCGCCAGTCTGTCGCGACCCTCTCGAGGTTGCATGTGGGCTCTCGAGGGCTAATGGGCCGTCCAGTCTGGTCGGACGCGGGCCTCTCCCAAGGCCCGTTACCCAAATCGCAACGGAGGTATGCGTAGTCGACCTTCAGTGTGGTCTGGTGACATGTGCTAAGTGTGCATGCCATGGAGTCGCCACCAATCATTTTTTGGAGGGTATGATTGGACCACCCTATTGAATAGTCGGGAGTTTCTATTCAATTCTGCGATAACCAGAGAAATGGGTTCGGGGACTTAGTTACGTCAACTGTCAGAGTTGACGCCCTTTCGGTACCTAAGTTGACTGAATTTTCTTACCTAAGATTTCATGCAGATGAGTGGAGTACGAATCCTAAATCTAGAAATTCATGCAAATGGGAATGACTATCCTAGCAATCACAATCAATAATAAAATGCGCAAATCAATGAATCCAAATATGTAAAATAATCACATCAAATCAACATGACACTCCTAATAAGGCTCTATTAGCCTAAATAAGTATCAATCAAGCTTAGGAATGATTTAGACATGATTTTACCCATCAGGGGTAAAGTCGTAATTTTGAGACAAAAGGGACGATTTGCCTAAAAAGGGAAAAATCGTCATTTCAGAATGAATCCGGAGTAAAACAATGTCAAAAATAGGTTTGGTCACTCAATTGACCAATTTCCTATTTTTTTGCAATTTTCATGATTTTCTGGAATTTTAGAAACCGATTTACCATTCGAAGGGGTAAAATCGTCATTTTCTAAAAATGGGAATGAAATGTGGAAATCTTAGACATAAGGTTTAGCCACCTAACTGGCCCATCACCAAATTCTAAGCAATTTCCACAATTCATCGGAATATCAAAGACATTTACCCTTTGAGGGGTAAAATCGCCATTTTGGATTAAATGGGAGAAAATCCAAAAAATGGAAACAAATCAATTTTTTTTTGTCATTTTCAGCCTTCAAAAATTTTTAGAATTTTTTTAGGAATTTTCTGAAATTTTTCTCAATTTTTTTTTTGAATTTTTCCTTAATAATTCATTTTTTTGGAAATTTTTTTTATTCTGAAAATCACCTAATCACGACACGTGGCTCATCTGCAGACGTCCGATCTAGCATTTTTTTGTTTTTGTTTTTATAGGACGCAACACAATGCAAAAAATAAAGAAGATATTAAGTCATTATACAACATAAACATAAGCAAAGGAGATGGGATCCGGTGAATTTTACGACGTCGGAGTCCGTCGGTGCTCGTGCAACAATGTGTGGGGGGTATAAACCACCAGCAGGAGGCTCGGCCTTCCGATTCTGGGGTAGCACAATATAATTTACAGAAAATAAATAAATAAAACACATTGGACGCCAATAGGAGGCTTAGCCTTCCGATTCTTGGTCTTTTATGCGAAATATAGAAATGCTATGACATAAAGTAAATACACAGCAAATATTTAGACACCAACAGGAGGCTCGGCCTTCCGATTCTGGGTCTTTTATGCGAAATATAGAAATGCTATGACATAAAGTAAATACACAGCAAATATCTAGACACCAACAGGAGGCTCGGCCTTCCGATTCTGGGTCTTTTATGCGAAATATAGAAATGCTATGACATAAAGTAAATACACAGCAAATATTTAGACACCAACAGGAGGCTCGGCCTTCCGATTCTGGGTCTAATAGGTAAAATGTAAGGAGTGAGAGGTGGTCTTACCAAGATTGAACCTAAAACAAGCTCGGAAATCCAATTTGGCCCTCGCGGACTCAAGTCTGATCAGTCTGACCTTTTCTCCTTCAAACAGCTCTACGGGACAAATGGCTCGGCCAAATTGGACTCACAATATGTCATTAGAACGGCAAGAGAATAAGCTTTCTAACAGTATATGGCTCGTTCCCATACGATTCCTAACGAAAGAGTTATGGCCGAAACACCGGACGGTTTTCAATCGCCCAATGACCAGAATCTGTCCCAGAAAACTCCTTCAATTCAACCATTAAAACCCATCCAAAACTCAACTAGACTACAATCTCAGCTTGCTAGATTCCTAAGTTAGGTGCTAGAGACATCTTATCGAATATTGGAAGCAAGGCAAGCCCTTGAATCACTCACAATGTTCACGGCACCACCTTGACAGAACCGGTTCAGATTTTTCGAACAAAACAATAAGGGATCAGCCCTTAAATCCAAATATAATCCATCTTCAAACCATAAAACACAATAATATATGTCTTAACAAGGAGTGAGAGGTGGTCTTACCAAGATTGAACCCAAAACAAACCCGAAAATCCAATTTGGCACCCGCGGACTCAAGTCTGATCAGTCTGATCTTTGCTCCTTCAAACAGCTCTACGGGACAAATGGCTGGGCCAAATTGGACTCACGATATGTCATTAGAACGGCAAGAGAATTAGCTTTCCAATGGTATATGGTTCGTTCCCATACGATTCCTAACGAAAGAGTTATGGTCGAAAAACCGGACGGTTTTGGGTCTGGGCGGCGGGCTGAGCGAGAGAAAAAAAATCGAAAAATGAAAGAGAGAGAGTTGAGGGAGAAGAAGGGTCGGGAGATGATGAGGGGGAGGAGATAAATAGGCAGCGGGAAGGAGAGAGGGAGTGGGGAGAGAGAGAGAGAGAAAAAGAAAAGAAAAAAAATATAATAATAATAATAATAATAAAATAATAAAATAATAAAAGTAAAAATAAAATAAAATAACAAAAAGAGAAGACAAAATCATTAGTCCCCTTTTCCTTTTAAATGATGATGTTTCCCTCCTTTTTCTTTTAATCATTACAAATATTTTTGTCAAATTCAATTTTATGGTGATCAGAGAACACCTAAAATCAAACCTGAATTTTACTATTTATGAGGTTAGAAAATAGATAAAATAAAAATAAAAATACCGACTATTTTTATATATCTTTCTGACCTCAAATATTATTTTTCTTGATTTTCTTGATTTTCTTTTTCTTTTTTTTTTCTTTTTTTTTGTATTTTTCGAAAATATATATAAAAAATGAAAATTATGAAAATTATTTTTTTGGTCAAAATGGTTCATTTAGCTTGGCTAAGGTCACCAAAATTGATTTTTCAATTTTTCAACTTTTTATGGATTTTCTATGAATTTTCAAAAAAATAAAAATAAAAAAAAGTTTATCAAAATTTAGGTGTCAACACTCATCAAGAACCATTAAGATTAGGATTCGCTCGATATCGATTAGAATAGTGAGATTCGGACTGACGATTGGAAATTACCTTTTTTACCCTTAGGTTAATGCCTTTTCTCATAGATTTAAGCAATGGCAAATTAGACAATTGACACTCCCTCACTTTGGCCGAAAATTGAAGGGCTAGGATGGTCATTTGACCATTGAATTATTGGAGACAAGGATTTGACTTGATTGACTCTTGGATTTTCCCCATCAACCACCCCACCAACTAGTCATTCTATATAACTATTCATGTCATAACCCCATTACCAACTCCCACTCAAGCTCTTTATCACTCTTGCACTTGAAATTTGAGGAAGCAAAACTCTCTTCCTCTTCCTCTCATATGTTCGGCCGAGCACCCCCCATCTCTCACTCTTCCATTTCATTTTCTCTCTTTTCATCAAACACTCTCTCTTTCTCTCTTGCTCATTCGGCCGCCGACGCCACTCCTCCCTCACGCCGCTCCTTCGCCGACCTTCGAGCTTGATTTGTGAACTCCACAAGCTCATTTTGCCTTGGTAAGCCTTCTTGAGACTTAGACCTTTGTACTACTTAGCCTTTGTTAGGGGTTTAGAGTGAATTGAAAGGGAAACCATGGCTAACTTGACTTGTTCTTGCTAGAGGCTGAACACTCCTCCCCGGACCAAATTTGAACCGTGGATTCCATCACCTCTTTGATCGGTTTATCTCGACTCATTAACTTAGTAAGTTAGTTCTAACCCTTTGTTATGACCTTAGATTATTGAAGGACCGAGTGAGAGATGGTTTTTGGAGTAGTTTGTGGTTTATTCTAGGTGAAAATCTAAGGGCGCGCATGGCAACACTTCTGCTTCAGAAATCATTTCTGAAGCTGAAGTTGATTTTTCAACTTCTCCATCAGAAGTTGATTTCTACTTCTGAAATTTTCTACTTTTGAAACATTATTAACAAAATCTCCGGCGGAGCTGGCCACCGGCGGGTGGTGACCGGTGACCGGCTGGCGACTGGCGACCGGCCGGTGACCGACGGTGGGTGGCGGCGGCCAACGGGCGGCGACGGGCGTTGGTCGGTGAAGACCGTTGTAGTTGAAGAAGTGATTTCTTTTTTAGAAGCTACAATTTTAGCTTCTCAAAGTTGGCAAAAAATCCAACCAGAAGTAGAAATCTCTTTCAGAAGTAGAAATTCTCAATATTTTTACCAAACGGCTTTCAGCTTCAAAAGCACTTCTGAAGTGTCTTTACCAAATGGATTTCTACTCCAGAATGACTTTTGAAGCAGAAATTCTCTTCCATAAGTGTTACCATGCGCACCCTAAAATACCCGAATCTGCAATTTTAGGGACTAAATGTGGAAATAGTTTATGGTACTTGAAATGTCAAGATTATGGTTGAAGATAGGCTAAGGATTGTGTCCATGAGTGAACCGAATGCCTTAGTATGCCATTGGAATTGTTAAAGCTTATTTGCACTTGATTGAGTAAATGGAACCTTTTGATTATACCTTTATGCATTCGGCCACGGCATGAATTGATGATACTTGCATGACAATAATTTAATGGCTCCCATTACTTTGCTGGCCATGGGTCAATGAGTGTAAATCAAGTGATTGGATTGATGTTATAACTAGTACAATTCGGCCATGAGTGTCATTTAGTGCATTTGATACTTAAATTGATGAATCAATCCTAATGTTTGAGAAATGGCCGAATGATGATGATGGTGAATGATGATTTCCCTAATCGAATTATATTCGATCATGAAGTATTAAAATGGTGCCACCTTGAGTAAACTTTATAATGTGGTTCGGTGGCATGAGATTGGGAATTTGATGGTCGATTGATGCCTTGAATTGATGAAATGCTCAATTGCTTGTGCATAGCTATAATTAATTGAATTATAAGCTTATGAGCATATGGTACCCTGATGCGACTAACGCGGGGTTTATATACATCCTGAGGCGAATATCGTGAGATGGACCTAATGCGACTAACGCGGGTCTTATACATGGCATTGGAAACCTGAGGTGTACTAACGCGGGTTCCTTGATTCATTAAGCATGAGGCGTTATTACGCAAGCTGGACTTGAAGATGAGGAGCCTGAACCCAAGTCAACGGACGTTGTTAAACCGGATGCTTAGGGATAGTTATATCACCACTCTATTGATGTTTCCTTGAGATAGGCAGGTTGGAATTTAGGAGTGACCCAGCTATGTTATGTAAGAAGTTTGATATTATAAGACTTTGTGTTGTGTGCATTCTAAGTCATCTTGTCGAGTTTTATGTATGGAGTTTGTTTATCATTTCCGCATGTGCATATCATTCCCCGAGTATATTGATAGTCGATTCGATCCTTGGGACTTTTCGCGAAGGTAGCAAAGGGTGGGATGTTCGTGCGCTCGTAGGGACGCGGGACGTGACAATTTCCTTTGACCATCCCAGTATCGCCTATAGATCGATGACCGTAGTCATTGACTTGTATATATGCACGTGAACTACTTGTGTGGTCATTTTGATATGTTATATAAATAAAAGCTTGTTTTAGTTCTTGTTTACCTTTCCATGCTTTTGTGATCATGCCCTACTGGTTTATGATTGAAGTGGTGGGTTATAGCCTATAATCTATCGTGTGTTATTAGGCTTATTTAAGATATTATACTGATAGAGACCTTAGTCGCTAGAGTGGCGACTTGGGCCGCCACAGCGCGGCCGGTGGCAATCGCTTCCTTAGAGCTCAAGCAACCTCAATGTGACACTTAGAAGCTTCGGTTTGGCCTAGAAGAGCCCAACCAGTGCTTCGATAATTCGAGCTCAAGCCTTCGACAATGGCGATGGAAGGCGAGCTCTCTCTCTCTCTCTCTCTCTCTCTCTCTCTCTCTCTCTCTCTCTCTCTCTCTCTCTCCTTTGTCTCTCCCTTCTGTTCTTCCTCCGAAACTGAATTCACCCCTCCCCTCGGTTCTATAAAGCCTTCAAAGGCTATATCATCATTTCAAAATTTTGCCGCGAATCGGGGGGGACTAACTAACTCCAAATGGCACGTGATCGTGCGTGCGGTTTGGTCCAAATGGCACCGAAGACGGTGGGCAATTCCGTCAAGTCGAAATGGTTCTCCGGCGTGCACGAATGGATGTCCGATTTGGCCATTCCGTGAAAGTTGACTTTCATGGCCACCGTGACGTTGACCAACCAATTCCGTCTTGCTCCGGCGATCATTGACGATGCCATCGGTTCCGATCGAGGTGTCTCATCCTGAAGATCAAAAACACCACTATAGATCTGCCGAATATGGTCGATTGAGTCTCCAATTTGACTATTGAAGTTCAGCATGCCATTGTTCATCTGCGCGGGCTTTTAGGGAAGAAGAAGACACTGCTCCAGATCGATTTAACCAGTCTGACCGGTCAGGACCGGTTCTGACTTGATTTTTCCAAAACTAATCACAATTTTGTGGGAAATTTTCGCAATTAAACATCAGAATCGAACTTAGGACATGAATATCATCTAAAAATGTGTTTTTACCAAAAAGTTCTAGCCAATTTCTATGAAAACCTCAAATTTTTATTTAATTGCAATTCGGAAAATTGTGAAATTAAGGGCTTAAACAGTCAAATTGGACCAAACCACATATGCCAATCGACTTAGAATGATGAAAAACATTGAGTAGTGACTTTAATTTGCAAATATGTCCCTGAATTGAAAGAAATTTCAATTATGCCCAAATTCAAGGACTAAATTGCAATAAAATGTGCAATTTTATCCAAATCATGCAATTAAGCCATTTACGAGAACAATTGGACTAAATTGCAAATAAGGACAATTAGATTGAATGACAAGACTCTCAAAATGCCAAAAATTACAAATTAAAAGACTCGATTGACATTTTTTTTACCAAATTCCATCATATGTGTAACAAAGGAACATATACGATTGAACTTGGATTTTGATTTTTTATGAGGTAAAAAAGACAAGAGATTTTAAATAAAAATATTGACTAATTTTTCATATTTTTGTGACCTCGAATGCTATTTTTTTTTTAAAGTTTCATGTACTTTCCTATTTTCTAAAAATACTGAAAAATGTGAAAAATATGAAAATTTATTTTTTGGTAAAAAATGGTTCCTTAGGCTTGGCCAAGGCCACCAAAGTTTATTTTGTAATTTTTCAACTTTTTATGGATGTTTTTATGAATTTTCTAAAAATAAACTAGAAAAAGACTTATCCAAAATCAAGTGTCAACACATATCAAGCGACGGTTTATCAAGTCCGATAATGATATTCCCATGCATGCACATGCCTCAATTCTCATTTTGATGCCATAAACAAATGCACTGCATGATCACCCTCAATACTCGTCACACCACATTCGTTTCCAAATCAACTCTTATTAGTAAAATATTTCTATTTCCACAAAGGACCATCCATCTCACAGATCAATTGTCTATGTTCAACCATATACCTCAAGTTTGGTCATTGGTAAGCCACAATCATAATCGTATAGTCCAACTGACCCTTTATTCATAAGCAATTCTCTATTAACCTCAAACACATTTACAACCTCGAAATCCGTACTTATAGCTCCTCAATTTCTGTTTGCTTCCTTGTGAACCTCAATCATATCATCACCCAAGATCATCAATTTAAAATCGATCTAGAACCATTAGAATACAATACGAGTTCAAGCCTATAATCCTCAAATTTCAGCAATCAATACATAATCCTAAAGGTCTCACTATCTAATCGTCCTCAAGTCATTGCTCCTTATCACTCCAAGTCTCAATCAAGTTGGGATCGAGCTGACCTTACTCTGATACCAAACAAGTGGAGATGTCACACCCCGAACCCGGCGGGCATGCGAACATCCCACCAGGCCGTTCTTCTTATCATGATTACCCAGGATTCAATGGCCATCAGCTCAAAACTTTCAAATAAGATGATATGCGCATGCGGAAGCGAAGGAATAACTCCATACATAAAATTCAAGATGACTTAGGACGGAAAAATAGTACACTTCTCATTCGATGCCAATTCTGATTCAGAGGTTACAATTCTAACTCCACAAAACAATACGCAGTCCCTAAGGTCATGAAAGGATAATCTTCAATTTCATCCAGTGACTTCTTCAAATGCCAATCCGTGGCAAACTCGGGTTTCCATCGTTTGGGACTTGAAAATGTTAATCTCATGACGAGGTGAGATATAAATCTCAGTAAGCTAAACTTAACCCTAAACTAGGCTATCAGTACCTCCAGACACTTTTGAAAAATGGGTATTTTGGAATAAAAACCTTGGTATGGTAAAAATAATGTCCTTGTCAAAACATGGCATTTCAGGTTCCAAGGTATATAGGGTAGGTTTCATGTTCCAAAAATCAAGGAACCTGTTCCAACAGGTTAGTTCTAGGTTCCACTACCTAGAACCTATAACCTGGACCCCGGATCTTGATTGTGTTTTTTTTAGTATTTATTTTTGTACAATCCTACAATGTTCTACGGAGTTCGATTATGAGTATATAATCTAGAGCCAAATATATGTTTATGTTCCAAGCTCTAAAAAATGAAGAATCTATTCCAACGAGTTAGTTTAAGTTCTAAATGTGTAACCTAAAACCGCTCACTTCTACTTCTCCTTAACTGTTGTAATATTTACTCTCATTTTGTTTAACTAAAAATGAAAAAATAAAAGAAAATAAAAGAAATTGATAGGTTCTTAGGTAACTTGGAACCGACCCTAGAACTTGTGATAGCGTAGGTTCCAAGTTCTGAGATATGACGGGTAGGTTCTAGGTTCAAAAAAATAAGGAACCTGTTCTGACGAGTAGGTTCCAAGTTCTAGGTAGAACCTATAAGGAACATGAAACCGTTCACCCTTAGTCATTTTTCCCTCAACCTAATAAAAATGAAATAAAAAAAAATTGGCAATTTTTTAAAAAATCACAAAAAATTTAGAAAATCCCTAAAAATAGAAAAAGCTTAGATTAGGCTAGTTTGACCTCATTTTTATAATTTGGGCCTAAATTTCCTAGATTTCACTGTTAAACTCTTTTGCAAAGAATATCGCAAAAGATGAGGGCACCCAACATGCGAATGATAATATATATACTCATAACTGTGTGTCGCAAGATGTGACTATCTACATGTAGAGCTAGAGTCAAACACTCACTTGGATTTAGGATAGAAGCTACAAAAATGATAGTAAAGGACTTGCACTTCGTATCAAGGAGGATAATTTGATTTTTTTTTGTCAGTGGATAATTTGGTTATTCAGCTGCTATATTTGTATGTATTTTGGACAAAGCAACATTTTAAAAAAATGAGTTCTTAATATGGGAATTATCCCATGTTTCAATCGAACTTCAAACATCATATATTAAAATTTGTATTTCACTTATGACATGCTAAAAATTATAATTTATTTTATATTATTTTATTGTGAATTGGAAATTAATATTTAATTTTGGATGAAATTTTACAAATTAACTACATAGTTATTTGACTTAAATGAAAAAAAAAATATAGGAAGAGAAACAGTTTCTCGTAATAAGAATTTTGTGCAGTTATCAAACACGTTTATACTCTAGGAATAGGAATTTTGGTCAGTTATTAAACGCGTTTTGATTCTCTAAAACTCATTCAAGAACAGAATAAAAAAATCATTTTAATCAGAATCAATTTTCATAATGAGAATGGTTATCATGTGCAACCTTAATCAAACACAATGAAATATTTTTTATGTTTTGAATCCGAAGAAGCAGACGTTTAATTGTTTAATACTCGATACCTAGTAAAATAATGAATTATCAATTATCTAAATGAAAAATGTGCAAATTATTAATTATGATATTCAATGTAAGATTGTTTTATATGCGATGCTTTAAAGAGTCTAATTTTGATTTCACGTCATTCATACACTAATATATGAAAAGTAAATGTACAAAATATGAGAAACAAGTGTCAGTTCTAAACCTATTACATTTGTGCCAATTTAGTCATAAATTTTTTAATTATGCCAATTAGTCATAAACCTTTTGACCTATAGCCAATTCAATCCTTATGACTAATTTTGGTAAGATATTGTTGATGTGGACGCTAACTGGCCTAAGTGACATAACCAATGTTAACATGAATGTTTTTAATATTATTTTAGCAATTTTGGATTTTTTTAATTAATTAATTATTTATTTTTCCTCTCTCTCTCTCTCTCTCTCTCTCTCTCTCTCTCCTCCGATGGCCGGCACGACCATGAACAGGGAGGGCTAACCTTGCCGGGCCTCGCCCTGGCCCAATCGATGCCTAACAAGGCCGCCTTGGTTCAGACGAGGATTGGAACTGGTCCAGACAAGGGTAGCCTGGATTTGGCGAGGTCGACCTCGCTCGAGCAACCATGGGCCATACCGGTGTTTGTCCTCACCCCAACGAGGCCGACCCTCGCCTGTGGAGGCAAGGTCAGTTCTCGTCGGCCATGGCCATGGCCATGCCCACTATCAGAGGAAAGATGAGGACAAAATGATAGAAAAGAAAGAAAGGAAAAAAGAGAGCAAAATTAAAGAAAAATTAATCGAAAGGACTGACTTGGTTCTAAGTTCGATTTAAAATTAAATGAATATCAGTATAAGGACTTTTTGCGGTATTTTTCCACGAAATCGGTGTTAAGAATCGAGGTACCAGACGCCCTGGTCTCGAATTGGGTGTTTTACAGTCCACTCTCGTCTTCTCTACGACGCCGTTTCGGTCTTATGACTCGCTCCACACTGGGTCAAATCTTCTTTTGAATTCGACCAAAAAAAAAGAAAAATCTTCTTTTGAACGCTGAAAGCGCCGAGACTCTCCAACTCGGGGACCTCCTCCCCCGAACTCAGCCCACCACAACCACTAACCAGTCTTTTCTCACTCTTTGCAGCTTTTTTTTACTTTACACTCCTGAGAGAGAGAGAGAGAGAGAAAAGGGGCGAGTACACGAAAAAGGCGAGAGAACGATCGAACGTGATCTCCATTTTCCACCTCCAAGAACAGCTGGATCGATCGACAGCTGAAGAGAGAGAGAGAGAGAGAGAGAGTGGAAGAGAGATTCTAGGTTCTGCGGCTGCTGTGAGCGGCGATTGTGTGATGGCGAGTCCTCAATCGGGGCGATTCGCCGTGATTCCTGCTTCTTCTGGTAGAGTCGCGTCCCTGACGCCCAGTTCTAGGGCTCTGCAGAGCCCTCTTAGCGACGAGGCCATTTGGAGGCGCCTCAAGGATGCTGGGTTCGATGAGGAGTCGATCAAACGGAGAGACAAGGCTGCGCTGATTGCGTATATTGCGAAGCTTGAGGCTGAGGTTAGTCGCGCGTCCTTTCTTTCCTTTTTGTTCGGCCTGCCTTAATCAATGTTTTGTGGAGTATTCCTTTTTCTGTGATTCCTGTTAGGTTCGGTTTTGGTACTCAGTTTTTGTGCCTTTTTCTGTTGCTGCGCTTATCTTGCTACATTTATGTTGGTATGTGAGGAAATCTTTTGCAAACACTGCATTGGTTTTACTAGGGACGTTGGAAACAGTGGTTTTGATTCCCAATTTTTTGCATTTGCTTTGGCATTCAGATGTCGAGTGAAACATGCTGAGAATGTAAACCTATCTGGTTTACTTTTCATGATCTGATGACATTGTGGCAGCAAAGTGTTCATGGTTCATTTGTTCGATATGGATGTTTTTAGGCACAGCTAGTTGTTAGCAACAGTATTAGTATCTTACACACCACGTGGACTGCATATGCTATTCAAGTGATCTTGCAAGTCAAAAGTTGTTAACTTATAGCCTGTGGGATTTATCATGCTTCTTATTTGAAGAAGAAATGCCATTTGCTTTATGAAATCTCACTTTATTGAGTTATGATGTTATTATACCAGGGTAATTTGGTGATAGAACTACCCATTCATTGAATTGATAGATATCAATGGGATAGGCTGGGGAAAGGATGTGCATTAACTCCGCATAAAGGACTGAATTTGCTGTATATTGTTCAATAACTCGGTTGTGGGGTTTCCATATTTTGTGAGTTGCACACTTGCTCATCAGTTGGCTTCCCTCACAGTCCAAAATTTCTGATAACTTAAGGGGAAAACAAAGAGATATACAAATATAATAATATAAGGTATTGTTATCTTATGCTAATTTGTGCCATCACTTATCATCCCTTTATTATCCTACCTATGAGACACAAGAAATCGGGGTATGTGCGGTTGAAAGGTCGGTCTGGATTACTCTGTTTTATTCCTACTTCACTCCTTGCAAGATATATGCAATATATCTTGAATCAGAATATTCTCCGAGCATTTATTGATAGATTTCTAGATCATGTGGCTGTATAGTTCTTATTAACTACAATCACGTGTTGTCCTTCCATCACTGATGTATTACTGAGTACTGATATTCTAATAGCTGCATTGGGTGTTGCTGACATTTTAATTCTTTGTGTCTATTCTCTTTTGCTGTGTTACAACATATTGTTTTTCTATGTCTGATCTGTATGAGCTGCGTGTAGATTTTTGACCATCAACATCACATGGGCCTCCTTATACTGGAGCAAAAGGAGCTTACTTTCAAGTACGAGCAAGCTAAGGCCTCTGCTGAGGCTGCTGAGTTAAAATACAAGCGTAACCAAGCAGCTTATGTATCTGTTCAGGCTGAAGCTAGGAAGAGAGAAGAGGCACTAAAGAAGTCTCTAGGAGTTGAGAAAGAATGTATAGCAAGTGTAAGTGTAATCACTAAGTTTGCTGAAGTCTCTAGGAGCTTTGTTTGTGCTTCTGTCATGTTTGAGCATTAATTTTCTTTTTCTTTTTTTAAATGAATAATCGCAGCTCGAGAAGGCCTTGCACGAGATGCGTGCTGAATCTGCTGAAACGAAAGTTGCTGCTGAAAATAAGTTGTCTGAAGCACACTCAATGGTAGAGAATGCTCAACAGAAGTTTACTGTAGCTGAAACGAAGCTTCAAGCAGCAGAATCTTTAGAGACTGAGGGTAACCGGTATCATAGACTTGCTGAAAGGAAGCTGCAAGAAGTTGCGGCACGGGAAGATGACCTGAGAAGGCGCATTCTATCTTTCAAGTCTGAGTACGGTTACTTGCTTATTGGTCAATGGGTCTTCAGTAGTTTCTATACAATGCTTACGGATATTCTGATTGAACTCCAAATGACTTTTGCACTCTCTCACCTCTTCTATTTTGGTAAATTGTGGGGGACGTTTTCATTCCACACGCAATGTGAGTATAAAATGATATGTATTGATTAAATAATTCGGAAAATGATCTTCCACTTAATTTGACTATGTACACCATGTATCAACAGAATTATTGCAGCCTAATGATGGAAATTTCTTAAGTCATAAAGAGAGTTAGCCACTGTTAGTTTTTGCTGCCATGGCGAAATATGCTGCTTTGGGTCTGTATTCATGTGTTATCCTAATTTACAGTTGTTTCATCCTGTCCTTTTAATAGGTTACAAATTTGCGTTCTGTTTTATATGTACTGAGATGAATGGTCTATTCTCAAAGTACCATTGCATTACTTGTGTTAAGCTAATGATTTTTGCATGTCAGAAGCCATATCACAATAAGGCGCTCATTGTGTGAGTGTCTTTTGTTTGAGTATTTGATGTGATTTTCTTCTCTTTGTCAGATGTGATGCCAAAGACAATGAGATCTTTCTGGAGAGGCAATCTTTAGGAGAAAGGCAAAGAATTTTGGAACAAGGAGAACAGAGATTGCTTGATGGACAAGCTTTGCTAAACCAGAGAGAAGGATATATATCTACCAGATCTCAAGAATTGGATCAACTTGAAAAAGAATTAGAGGCCTCCAAAGCTGACATTGGAAAACAGCGACGAGTCTTGAATGATGACAAATCTGATTTGGAGCTCAGAGCAGCTTCACTTGTGGAGAGAGAACAGGTTCGATCTAGTTCTCATTAATATGGTTGTGCTCTTTTGTTCTTAAACTTTTAAGGGTACAAGTCCTCTTAGTTTTAATCTGTTGACAGGATCTTTTGAGAAAAGAGGTTCAACTGAATCAAAAAGAGCAAGAGTTGCTTGTTTTACAGGAAAAGCTTGCCAGCAAGGAGTCAGTAAGTTCTCTTGCTGTCAATCAATTTTTTGTGAGAAGTGGGATAGTGTCATCTGATAATCTGATGGTAGCACTGTGCAGAAAATCACATGCACATTTGTCTTTCTTTTAAAAAAAATTTGCTAAGGATTTTCAATGATACATTTTGATTTCAAAGTTCACTAACTTTAAATTATATTACTCATGCTATTAGGATGACATTCAGAAAGTAAATGCAAATCATGAAGCTGTTTTGCGGTCTAGGAAAGCTGAATTTGAGTCAGAGATGGAGATGAAATGTAAACTTGTTGAAGATGAAATTGAGGCTAAGCAACGGGCTTGGGAGTTGAGGGAGATGGATATCACTCACCAGGAGGATCAACTAAGAGAGAGAGTGCATGATTTGGGCATTCAGATAAGGTCCTTGACGGAGAAGGAGAAGGATGTCGAAGAGAGGTCGGATAACCTTGATGCAAGAGAAGAAAAGTTAGCTTTTGCAGAGGCAGACTTTGAGCTTAGGAAGGATATGCTACAGAAGGAGAAGGAAGAAATTAACAAACTGAAACAAGATCTTCAGAAGTCTTTGGATTTTCTCGAAGACAAAAAGAAGCAAGTTGATAGTGCAAAGGATAAGTTGGAGGTTATGAAAACTGAAACAAGTGAACTATCGGTTTTAGAGATGAAACTCAAAGAGGAGCTTGATAGGGTCAGAGCCGAGAAACTGGAAGTTATGGCAGAGGCAGATAAGCTAATACTAGAGAAGGCAAAATTCGAGTCTGAGTGGGAATCAATTGATGAAAAGAGAGAAGAACTGAAGAAGGATGCTGAACTAATTGCTGAGGAGAGAGTGGCTGTTGCAAAGTTTCTCAAGGATGAACGTGACAGTCTGAGAATAGAGAAGGATGCAATGCGCAATCAATACAAACACGACGTTGAGTTGCTTCGTCACGAGAGAGAAGAATTCATGAATAGGATGGTGCAGGAGCGTTCTGAGTGGTTCAGCAAGATCCAGCAGGAACGTGCAGATTTCTTGCTGGAAATTGAAGTGCAAAAGCGGGAGTTGGAGGACTGCATTGAAAAAAGGCGAGAAGAATTAGAAAGTTCCTTGAGGGCTAAGGAAAAAGCTTTTGAGGAAGAAAAGAAGAATGAACTTCAGCGTGTTAGTTCTCTAAAGGAAGCGGCTGAGAAAGAGTTTGACCGCGTTGCTTTGGAAATTAAAAGGCTTGAGAGTGAGAGGATGGAGATTAATTTAGATCGTGAGAGAAGAGATAGGGAATGGGCAGAATTACAAAATTCTATTGAGGAGCTGAAGCTGCAAAGACAGAAATTAGAGAGGCAGAGGGAATTACTGCATGTTGACAGGGAAGAAATTTGCGCCCAGATAGAGCAGATGAAAAAGCTGGAAGATTTAAAGATAGCCCTAGATCGCAAGGCTGTTGAGATGCAACAATCTGTTTCAGAGTCCAGGGAAATGAAGATATCCGGGAAAAGACATGCTAAGCAGCTAACTGCTGTGAATAATAATAATTCAGACTTGGATGACAGAGTATATGAAGTGGGCCATGGCAATGGACCTAATTCACCACCTTTACAGAAAGCTGGTCATTCTTCTTCTCCCAACTCTGCTCGTTTCTCGTGGATCAGACGTTATTCCGACTTATTATTCAGGTCTTCTGAGAAGCCCCATTTGGCATGTGAAAAGGAGCCTCCTGCATCTAAGAATGACGAGCAGGTCACATCAATGGTACGGCAGCCGAAATTATCATTCATATATGATGTGCAGAAACATGAACGAAAAAAGAGACTGGAAGGACTGGAAATGTTTCAGCCAGAGAAACATGTTGGGGAAGAAAAGACGATATTTGAAGTGCCAACCGGAGGTGAGGATGCAAATGAAGAATCTGAAAAGAAGGAAACCACCAGCCAAAAGTCTTCTGAATCCATTACCCAAAAAGGGCTTCAAACTAGAAGAAAAAGAAGGGTGAAAGAGTTACTCCCAAAAGATCCTGTTGATATTGAACCAGAGGAAAGGAAAAGCAAAAAGAACAAGGGAATGCAAGATGATGGCTGGGATAATCTATTTGATTTAGCCAGCACCAATCGGTATGATCCATCTTTATGTAGCTTATTTTCTTGCTCCTGTTTCTTAAATTTAAGATCTCCATTTGTATGTGCATGAATGCTCTTTCACACTTTTTTACAGTGTAAACGCAGGACAACCATGCATCGTTGATGTTGAAGATGCCTCTCTATCATTTAAAGAGACTCGGGTGGTTGCTGAAGAGACCACGACTTTAGTTGTTGATAAAGTTGTTAATATTTCAGTTTCTTCTGGGAAAGAAACCTTGCATCAACGTGTTAACGAAGACGACGATGACCATCTGCTGGACCCTGTATCAAAATCAAACAATGTTCTTCTTGAAGGTGGATCTGCTGATGTTGATTATGTTCCCGGTGGTAATGGCATCCTCACACACAGAACAGCTTCAGAGGTAATGTTAAACTTGTTAGTGACATTGGTCCGGTAATAGCAATGCTCTTGCAGTGTCGAGAATAGATGTTGGAAGGTTGTGCTTTTTCACTCATTTTGTTCGCCATCATCCAAGTTTCCATCTACCTTAGTTGGAAACGATTAGGTTAAAGGTTAGTTACTATATTGACTAGAGAGACTAGAGATGGCTTATGTCTGTTGCCCGTAAATCATTTTGTACTTAAATGTTGCATATGTCTGTTGCCCGTAAATCATTTTGTACTTAAATGTTGCATATCGAATGGTCTGCGTAGCTTCCTGTCTTATTCCTCTAATATTTATGATTTCTAAATTTGTGCATGTTCTTTCTTCTAGGGTCATGATGTATCATCTAAAACTGACCAGGTCCCTAGAGATCAAGGTCTCAGCAAAGTAGATACTCATGGGGAAGGTGGTTGAAAGAGTGGAAATCAGAGATGGTCGTAGAACAAGTTATAGGTGCCTGGATATATAGAAAGTTTGAGTTGTTTAGAGATGCGGATACGGTAATGCATTCTCTTCTGAGTAACGCCTAACATTTCAGTAATCAAATTTAATAGTTTCTCTATGAATTAATTCTATTTTTTCAATGTTGCAGATGGTGGAGTTCATCAGCATGTATTGGAGCTTGCTCTAACCCTTGGAGATTATAAATGGGAGATTATAAATGACTTTTGATGTCTTGGTTTCTTCACTTGTCTTGTCAATATGCTAAGCGATTGGTGGTGGCCTTATGCGGGGGCTGTGGTAGTGTGCGTTTCTTTTGGGCTGCTTGTTGATAGTTTGGTTAGATAGGGCTGATGATGGGTAAATCTGCCTGCTTGTTTTTCGGTTTTGAGCAGATTGAGGTTGTTAATGGCTTGATCAGTTTCTTTATTTGTTGACATTACTGGCATGTTGAGATTCCTGAATGTGCCCCTCTGTTGATCGATATTCTCGCTCAAGTTAAATTCGAAAATTTCATGTATTATTTATTTCGTCCATCTTAATACGCATTTTACTAAGGGCCTGTATGGTAACTCTAGAAAAAATGTTTCTGTTCTCGTTGTCCAATTTCAATTCGTCTTCTTTTTCATTTTTTTTTTTATAGTTGATCTCATCCATATTGTAATTTGGTAAATCGTGCATAAATTACTTATACATATATTGATCTAATTTGATTTAGTAAATTGAACAAATGAGATTTAGTTTGATTTAGTAAGTTAAAAAATAAAGACATTTTAATTTTAATATATATGGTTTCCTTAATTAAATGAAAAATTAGGAATATTTTTTTTGCAGTTATCAAAAGTATTTCTTTTTTTCTTTTTTCGGTTTTGGGAACAAAAAGCTTGTTTCTGCTTTTTTCGGTTTGGGGAATAAATTTTTTTTTTTTTAGTTACTAAACGCATTTTTGTTCTCAAAAATTATTGTTGAGAACAGAAATAGAAAAAAAAAGTTTATGTTTCAAAAGTTGTTCCAAAAATAGAAATGTTTACATACACAGCCTAAATGTGAGTGCGGTTTTAATTCCTTGAGTTGGGTAGTTTCTTCAATTTCGTCCTTTGTGGGGTTTTCGGCCTAAACTAAAAAGATCAAATGGAGAACAATGGCAGGATCTAGCCGAAGCCCACATCTTCAGCCCATAATCTCGTGCTTTGTTAAATACAGTAGTGGGCACGTCATTGCAAGAGATCCAACACCAAGAAGGCGCATCGAAGCACAACCCGCCCCAAAAAAAAAAAAAGATTTGCGCAATGATTAGGGGTGAGCGGTTCTAGGTTCTGTACAGGTTTCATATGAAACCTAGAACATACCTATCTATACAGGTTCCTCATTTTTGAGAACCTAGAACCGACCATAAATACCTTGGAACTTAAAACCTATCTAGAATTTATCCTGTCCCAAGTTTCAGGATCGGTTTCATATTTCACCCAAGTTCTACATATATTCTTAGTTGAACGATTACTATGACTAATCACATTTAATAACCACTATCTACTATTAAAATTTACCAATCATAACTCATATTTAGGCATACAAAAAGTATGAAACAATAACAAAGTAAAAATCTAAATAATAAAGTAGTTTCGGATTACATACTCATCACTGTCTTTATGAAATATCTTAGAATGACGCGAAGACATATACTACGAAAAAATATAAAAACTTGTTTTAGGTTCCAAGTTCTAGGTTCTACCTACCTAGAACTTGGAACCTACCCGTCAAAGCAGATTTTCTAATTTTTGGAACTTGGAACCTACATACCTTGGAACTTGGAACCAATCGGTTCCCACCGGCCCAGTTCTACAGGTTTCAGGTTTTACCCTGGAACTATGCTCACCCCTACCCACAGTACGCGGCCTCCAGCTGCAACCCTGTTTACCTTGACTAAAAAATAATTAGACACGGAAGATTCTCTAATTTAGACACAGATTATTTTCCCATATGGACGTTGCAGTGAGAAGAGGAATAGAGATATTTAGTTCTTTATGGGAGAGTAGAAGATGTTGATTTTTAACTAAAATTAATTACGCCGAAAAAGAGAAAAAAGTTGAAATTGCTTTTATTATATGTTATCAGTTACCATAGAGAAGAAAACCAGAAAGGCAAGTCTTATTGAAATAGGTAATTTGATTCCCATTCTAAAGAGGCGAAGATTGTATATTCCCTCTATCAGAATGTATGACATTTATAAGTGCTCATACTCTCCCTACTCTCCGTTAAATTCTCTCGAAGAACAAGTGATCGTCGGATCCATTTTTTTTTTCATATGCTTTTGGGGCTTTTAATCTGTGGCTATCAAGATATGTTTGTTCTACGTGATATGTCTTCTTCGATCAATGATGCAATTTACGTTCATGGGCATATCGATATATAATTTCCACTGCGTGTTAGAACTAGATTAGGGATTATGTGTTTTTCCCTTCAAGTTAAATTTGAACGAGTAAAGTTCTAGTCTTGAGCTGGAAATATTGCAATATCCCAACCAATTGCGTAAACCTTGAGGAGTTAACAAAACATTAGTTTGAATAATATGTTGGAAAATATGGATATTTTGATGGGTGAGTGAATGAGAAATTATTGCTCAAATAACATCCTTAAACTGTTACAAATTATTCTTTGTAACAGCTACTGAATTTGTAACAGCTACTGATTTAATTTAGTAATTGCAAGTTAATGGCATTAAATTTGGCTGTTACTGAATTGATACTGTAACAGCAAAACCACTGGTAGAACCATTACTACTGTAACGGCAGAACTACTGATAGAGCCATTAATAATTTAACGGTAGAACCCTTACTTTTGTAACGGCAGAGCCACTGTTATTTTGTTGTTACAAAATTAATCAGCCATTATTAATTTCGAAATACCCCAATTACCCTATAAATAGATGGCTTTCCATTCTATTTTCAGGAGGAGAAGAGGAGGAGAAGAAGAAAACTCTCATCTCTTTCTATTCTTTATATTTGCATTGTTTTCGATAGTGTTCACATTTGTTCAAGTTCGCCGAAAGTTTATGAGTGCTATGCTTGCCTCTATCGCTGCCACCGTTGTATCTTGAGAGACAGACGTTCACGAAACCTCAAAGCACGTACGAGAGGGGACGAATCTATTTTAAGGAAACCGTGTCAAACACAGACCTCGGTATTTGTATCAATTCCATTTCCTTTCACTACTGTTGTGTTTCTATCGATTTAGTGTTGTGCTTCTGCCGATTCAATGTGTGTGTTTCTGCCAATTTAACATTTGTGCCTCTGTCAATTGAATATATTTCTGGTCTAACAATATTAAAACAAGAAGATTGCGAAGCCAAAGTTGGGACCAAAAAGAGGAGTTTCCAAGAACAAGTTTAAAAGAAAATGCTTCAACTATTGCAACATGGTTCATAAATCTGTGGATTGCAGATTTCCGAAGAAGAAGATTTATGAGATATAGGTGACATTCTGAATTCTGACCCTTCGAGGCTTGAGTTATGGAATGTGACTTCAAAATTGGAAATTGAACGATGAGGAATTCCAACATTAGTAATGAATTGAATGTTGCCTCATCGAGGGTGATTTATATTGGAAAAATGGAATTTCGGACGGAAAGTGTAAAATGACCATTTTGCCCCTCGACCCTTGGCCTTGCCTTAAGAACTAATAGAGGCCATTTTGGTCATTTTAACTGTGGCTTCCCAGACCGCCATCCTACGGTCATAGGTCTCTAATAACGATAAATAGAGTTTAACCTAATAAAAATCAATAGACTAAGGTTTATGATCCACAGGCCTCAACACAACATTATGATATGAAATAAAATTTAACAACTCAGAAATGCAACATGAGGCAATCAAAACATAAGGACCACGATTTTTATATATAATAACATCATACACGACCTCATAGGAGTTCACATAAATATAAAAAAAGGATGACTCTGGTCGTGGATCCATAGGCATACTGGGATGGCAAAAAAAAAAACTACTCCATCGACCTACGTAGTCGCCTATGCCAAAAGGTCATCAAACTATCACCAGTCCTCAATCCTACTCAGACTGGTCGAAAAGGAACATCTCCTCATCCTCGGACTCCTCAAGTGGCTCGGGTGGTGGCACGTACACGTCAGGCATAGCAGGCTCTGGAGGTGGCGAAATGGGTGCTGCGTCAACAGGAGTAGCTGGAACAAGTGGAGGAGGCACAGGAGCTACAGGCATTACAGGAGCTGGGGGTGCATCGAAAGTACTCTCAGAAAAAGGGCCAATCAGTCTATTACCCTCACGAATATATATAGCATACCAACGGTAAATGGTCAAAGTGGGTTCTCCCTCGTCAACCCACATAGTATGTATATGCTCTACAAGCTTTAGATGCGGTACGTCAAGATGTATCATATCACGATAGTAAGACTCATAATCATACGGTACTCCAAAACGCCTATAGACAGTCGCCATGGATGCTAATCTGAAAATGTGCCCACAAACGTGGGTTAGCGCGACGGCTAGCAAGAAAACATTCAATCCCACCATAGGGGTCCTACGACTCCCTAAGACAAACTATAGAACAATTCTATAACAATGATAATACAGTAGCATTTCGAAATTCAGTCAAGGATCACATGATGCAGAAATGCCATGCTAACATGAAATGACATGCTCTTCGCTCACACGACCATCGCCAAGCCCAATGGCTTGCAGCGACCCCTATTCCAGGGAGTCCTCGACGCATGGTACAGCTCTATCCCGCACACAGCTCAGGGTCATCAAGCACGTACAAATCCCCGCACACAGCTCAGGGGCGTCATCTCAATTTAGTGCTCTGAAGAGCAAAACTCCACATATCTCATCATATATCGATCGGCATCATGTGCCAATGCATGCTCGACTATGAGTCACAAGATTCTCACTATCATTTCTGCAATTGATATAGCAATGCCAAGCCAACAACAAGCATGCCAATTCACAAGTACATGAGATATGACAATGAACTGTTTCAATCAAACAAAGAATCATGAGCCAATCTCAAGATCAAGAAAGCTGTCATTGTCTTCGAGCAACCCCATGCTTATCCAATTGACTCGTAATCTGGCATGTAAGACTATCGAGGCTTAATCTCGAAATTACTAAAAAAGCATTCCACGAATATTTCATATTTGTCACGTGCAAAACAATTTAGATTAGCCACTTTCTTCCGCCAATTTTTTGTGTCCGAAAATCTGTCCTAGATTAAATTGAAACTGGCTTTCTGCCCTTAAATAAGCCTGGTTCTTTTCTAATTTAATCAATCGCTCGTGCCTCCATAATGCATCAACATAGACATAAGAGAATTAAAGCAATCCACCATATTAGAACTCGAATCTTGTACACTACTCTGTGTCCGAATCAGAACCGGTACTGTCCTAGAAACCGAACAGTATCCTCAGTCCTAACCCTCCAATTTGAAATCCTTAAATCTCCTCGA
Source organism: Rhodomyrtus psidioides (assembly GCA_021437785.1). Lineage (NCBI taxonomy): Eukaryota > Viridiplantae > Streptophyta > Magnoliopsida > Myrtales > Myrtaceae > Rhodomyrtus > Rhodomyrtus psidioides. Next base: position 8,963,977 of record JAILYB010000007.1, on the reverse strand, counting down.
TTCCGTTGGCCGTTCTACTAATCCTTTCACTTAAGAACATGTAGTGTAGCACATTCTAACCTCAATTGACACCCCATCAGAACAGAAAATGGATCTACCATAAACCGAAGGCAGTTCGGCGTCTAACATACAATTCGAGTTCTAATTGTTCCAACCGACTAAGCATAGTTCATTCATAACATCTTAAACCCATTCTCTCTTAATTAACACTAGAACTTGCTGCATGACTAAAATCTAGCGCCGGTTGTACAAAAGAGTAGAATAAAATCACATTGTCCTCCTCCTACTCACAGAACTGAACCGCATGGTCAAAGCTCATCTTGCACTTCCTAGGATGACATTCATTCAAGATACAACTATCCTATGGTAAGATTGAAGGGATTCTTGCCTTTTCTTGCTCGAACTCGATGCTTCTTCCTCTCGATTTCCTCGACGACGAGCCGCGCTGTTCCTCTTCCCTTCCTCTTCGAGACGCTGAGCCGCCCGCTCTCTCCTTCTTCCTCGCTCTCGGCTGCTCGCTTGCTCTCACGAACTCCTTCTCTCTCTCACTCTAGTTGCTCGACCGAAAAGGGAAAAGGGAGAAGAAGGTGAAGAGTCTTCCTTTTGTTGCATGTCTTGGATGGTCCACAAATGACACTTGTCACACATGCCTTTTCTTCCTAGTCTTCACTTGCCACATGGCATTACCCCCAATGGTCACTAATCATTGTCAAAGGATTGATAGGATAGATCACCAATGATGCTTCATGCCATTTCCCTAGGATTTTCACCAATGGCGTTACCCTCATTGCTCCATTATCCAAGGTGAGATTTGATATGACAAAAGGCCAATGGATGTTCTTGCTTCCTCAGAAACTGATCAGTCTTCAAAAGAGGTCTTCAGAACCAAAGAACTCTTTGAATCTGGACGAGTATAATGGAATGATAATCTTGAGCTTCAATAAGGTCCATCTGTCATTGCAAATAGCTTCTTAGAAGAAGTAACCAAGTTGGAGTACATATTGTATCCGACCTTCAGAGGCAACTCCATTAGAAGGTCTTCAGATGCACTCCATCTGACCAACGTTAGAAGCACTTCCATCTGACCACGTCAGAAGCACTCGTCAGGAGTACTTTCATATGACCTCGTCAGAAGCACTTCCATCTGACCGCGTCAGAAGCACTCGTCAGAAGCACTTCCATATGGCCTCGTCAGAAGCATTTCCATCTGACTACGTCAGAAGCAATTGATGGCTACTCTTCCCTTGAGGCTGTTGACACATAATTTCGGATCAGCCTTTTTTAGATTATTCTTAGAAAATTCATAAAAAAATTCATAAAAAGTCAAAAAATTACAAAATCAACTTTGGTGGCCTTGGACAAGCCTAAGGAACCATTTTTGACAAAAAAAATAATTTTTCATATTTTTCGCATTTTTTAGTAGTTTTAGAAAATAGGAAAATGCTTGAAATTCAAGAAAAATAGCATTCGAGGTCACAAAAATATGAAAAAATAGTCAATATTTTTATTTTAAATCCTTTGTCTTTTTGACCTCATAAAAAGTCCCAATTCAAATTCAATTTTATGTGTTCCTTTGTTACGCATTGATTGAATTTGGCAAAAAAAATGTCAATTAAGTTTTTTAATTTTCAATTTTGGCATTTTTTAGGATCTTGACATTCAATCTAAGTGTCCCTCATTTCAATTAGGCCCAATTATTGACACAAATTGCTCAATTGCATGCATTGGGCAAAATTGCATACTTAATTGTATTTTTGTCCTTGAATTTGGGCATATTTGAAATTACTTTCAATACAGGGACTACCATTGCAAATTGAAGTCACTGCCCAATGTTTTTTATCATTCTAAATCGATTGACATATGTGGTTTTGTCCAATTTGAACATTTGAGCATTCAATTTCACAAATTCCCGAATTGCAATTAAAGCCAAATTTGGGTTTTTTTTTTATTATAGAAATTGACATGAACTTTTGGGCAAAATCACGTTTTTAGATAAAACTGATGTCCTAAGTTCGATTATGAGGTTTAATTGCAAAAATTTCCCATCAATTTGGGTTAATTTTGAAAATTTTGAGTCGGAACCGGTTCGAACCGGTCAGACCGGTCGAACCGGTTTGCTACAGTGCATCTTCTTCCCCCCGTTCGCGCCACTAGTAACGGTTTGAACAGTTGGATTTTGATCGCAAAATTAGACCATCAATCAGCTTCAATTGGTAAAATTGATGGAGGCATTTTGTTGGCCATGAAGTTCTCCGTCGATCGAGACCGGTCCGACGATCTGGGTCCACCAGAGCAGCGCCGGTGATGGCCGTGAAAGCGTCGGCCACTTTTGGTGCAAAATGCAGGATCGAATGCACACCAAATTCACACCAAATGTGGTCACCGGAGGGCCTAAAGAGATTGGCCATTTCATTCCCGTCGATCACTGGTCGTCGGTGACCATTTCGCACGTGTCTGCACGTGTGGAGGTCACCCACCCTCATTTTCCCCGCGCGAACCGTTTTCAAAAGAGGAGATATAAAAAGAAAGCAAGAAAGAGGGAGGAAAGGTTGGATGATTCGGTTAAGAAAGAAGAACATAATAGAGAGAGAAAAGAACGAGGGAAAGAACTCGCTCTCTGACCCGGGCCGTCGAGAGCTTGAGTTCGACCTGCAAGTGACCTCCGACGACAATTTAGGCCGAATTGAACCGTGATTTCACGTTTAGAAGATTCCTTGAGCTCTGTGGAGTCGATCGCAGTAGCTCTCGTTGCCTATAATCCCACAAAAGGGTAAGTTGATTCTCGAAGCTTGACTTCTGACCTTCAATGGCGAAGTCCTATCCTCGCCTCGATTCTTTCGATTGATGTGTGCGTATTGTATCCATGACATTACTGAGCACCTCTATGTGTTTTAATTGCATTGAAACCGAGTCAAACCTCGCATTCGAACCCTGTTGCCATCGCCGATTCAGTCGAAGCTCGTCTAGGTTATCCTAGACCTAACCAGGTCAATCTGACCTGTGGGTAAGTATTCTGAACTCCATTTGAAGCTTATTTGTGAAGGAATTGGCATGAAACACCCTGAATTGCATGATTGAACTGCCATGCTCGTGTACTGTGTTAGCTTCATTGTTCTTGATTATGTCTGCGAAATCACGTGATTCTCCGATATGTTATAGGCGAGATGTAGACGAGTTGATTGGTATAAGATTCGAGTCGATTCGTCAAGGTTTTCCCACCGATCAACAGCGGGGACACCTCGGCCGTTCATCTAGTGATATACGTCGAGAGGTTGAAGACGATGACGTGGAAGGTCAGCGGGTCAGCGTTCTTAGGTGGCAACGTATGATTGGTCCACGTGGGTGTCGAGCTGGCTAGACCGTTAGTCTGTTAAAGCCGAGTCAGTTTAGATCGGACGGTCTAGATTAATCGGAGTCAATTTTTAATGACTGTTAGATTAGTAATTAGAAATATCCGAAAATGGTTTTATAATCAGAAAATTAAAACACACTGAAATGGTGCCGTTTAGGTAAAGGGTCGAGCGGCGTCGTTTAGGTTAGTGAAGACGGACGATCCAGATCGAGTTTTGCCTTTTAATCGTGACCACAGATCTAAGTAGTCAGATCTGACGGCTGATGAGTAGTCGGCTTTAGATCTGGGCCGTAGGTTCTAGTAAGCTGATCCAAGGGCCGTGGAGTAACCACGTGGTTCAATAGGAACCATCGGATTAAATCCGAATAATAGAAAAATAAAAACAATGGCGGAACATCGTCGTTTTGGGGAGTTTGTCCGCGTGGGTCCGGGTCTGGGCCGGGTTCCGACCCGAGTGGGTCGGGTCGACCCAGTCCGAATCATATTTTAATAAAAAAAATTGAAAAATGATTTTAAAAAATAAAATAAAAAATCAGAAAAATCCTAGAAATCCTAAAAAATGTTAGAAAATTCTAGAAAATCCCAAAAAAATATAGAAAAATTGTGGAAAATTCCTAGACACTCCATAAATCCCCAAAAATAGAGGATTGACCACAGTCAACTAGTCAATCCTATTTTTTGAGATTTCTTATCCATTCTTCTAGAAATTGATGACTTTACCCTTTAGGGGTAAACCGCCTCAGCCTTGTATATAAGATAAGTCAAGGACGCCAAGATAAGGATTACGGTCAGTGAGGTGACAGATCCTTCTGCTTGGGTACTTTAATCTCGTCATTTTCTTAAAAAATGACAATTCTATCCCTCAAAGGGTAAATTGTTGTCCCTATTCCAATCGAGTCTTGAAAATTGCTTAAAATTAGGGGTTTGGATCAAGCGGTCGACCAATCCTAATGTTTGAGAGTTTCAATTCTCATTTTCGCCCGAAAATGACGATTTTACCCCTCTAAAGGTAAAATCACTTCTAAACTCTAGAAACTCCCGAAAAATAGAAAATGGATTGGTTTGGCCGCCAATCCTATTTCCCTCATCTTTTGATTACATATCTTGTTTGAAATGACAATTTTGCCCTTCTGGGGCAAATTGTCCCGAAACTTCTCAAAATTACGATTTTGCCCCTCATGGGCGAATCATGTCAAAATCACTTTTGAGCCTTGATTGACACTTCTCTAGGCTGATAGGGCCTTACTAGGGATGACATGTTGCTTTCATGTGATTTATCCGCATATTTTGGATCCTTGATTTGCGCAATCATTTTATTAGCTGTGTTTGCTAGGATAATCATTCCTGTCTGCATGAACTTCTAGGTTTAGGTTCGTACCCCCACTCATCTGTATGAAATCTTAGGATTAGATAAATCACTCAACTTAGGTGCCGAAAGGGCGTCAACTCTGACAGTTGGCATAACAAAGTCCCCGATCCTACTTCTCTGGTTTTTGCATAATCGAATAGATCGCTCCCAATTATTCAATAGGGTTTCCTTGGCATGTACACATATCACATGTCACCAGACCGCACCAAAGGTCGACCACGTATATCCAGCCGTTGCGATTTGGGTAATGGACCTTAGGAGAGGCCCGCGTCCGATCAGGCGATATCGGGTGGCCCATTAGCCCTCGAGAGCCATCAGACAACGCTCGAGAGGGTCGTGACAAAGACTAAGAAATAGAAAAATGGATCGATACAAGCTTCTGCTTACACATTCTTTCTGCAATAAACATTTCAACCATTACATAGATCCTGTACATAGTTTTGTCAGAATCAAAATAGAAGGAAACTTTCTCCAACAATCTCCCCCTTTTTGATGATGACAAAACTTTCGAAATAACAAGTGTGTATAGGGAATTATAGTGAATGGTAGATCTTTGACAAATAATATGAGAAGGATGAAATATCACCCGATCACCAGGAATTTCAACACAGGAATGGCACATGTAAACATCTTAAATAGAAATAGGAATTCCTGCACAATTTATAGAGATATAATAGAAAATAGAAATTCCTTGAATATGCTGTTGAGATACTATAAAGTACTATAAAGAGACTCCTCTCCTCCTTTTTGTCATCAACAAAATGAAGAATGCATGGGAAAAAAAATTGTCAAATGATAATAAATAAAAATTCGGTACAGAAAGTTGTAAGAATAGAATCAAGAAATGAAAAACTAGTGTCGAAAATCTTTAAGGGAAGATGATGGAGGCATTTTGGAAGAGGATGGTATAGTTTCATGCTCTTTATCAGCCTCCATAGGTGACTCCTGGACATAGTCTGTCCCCACATGAAGTGCTTGATCCTTGACTGCTTGAGTGGTAGGAAGTCCTTGAGCTGGCCTGTCATCACGAACGAGAGTATAGGTTGGCATTTTAGCTACCTCAGCACAGAATATCCTACTATAGAGATCAATAGAATTTTCTAGTGTGTCCACCTTCTGTGCTAGGCCCTGCAACTGAACAACAACCTTCTTTTCAAAGCTGGACAGCTTCTGATCTATCATATTCTCCATAGCAGCCATGTTGTTAATGATAATCTGTTGGAGGTTTTCCACCTGCTTCTGAATTTCAGACTGAGAAGACTTGGTTTCACGAAGCTCACCAATGAAAGTATCAGCAGAGGGCAACATCTTGGCAGTGGAAGACTATCCTTGTTTTGCAGTTTCAAGTATCTCTTGAGGTAAATTCTCCCCCTCAGATTGAGGCCTAAGAAAAGCTTGAGAAGCTAAAACTTCTGTCATAAAGACATCAGAGGTTGCTTGAAGAAGCTCCCCCTGAGCCATAGCTGCTTTTCTTTTAGACAAGTTTCTAGTCACAGTTGCTGCCTCCCCACTAATATCCATTGGTACTGATTGAGCACTTGAAACTTGGTCCTCTTGAGCAATTGCTGCCACTGACTCTAGAGCTGCATTAGTAACAGTCAATCTGTTAAAAGAAATAGAATATGCTTTGTTTTCTTCAGTCTCTTCCAACTGCTCAGTTGAGACCATCTGGGCGCACCATTGCTCATAAAAGTTGATGAGAGATTCATCATATTCCTTCTCTATCCCTTCTCTTGCAGTTTCTTCCACAGTCCATACGTAAAAATATTCTTCCTGAGTTATTGTAACATCATACTCAGCAGTACCTGTGGGCTGTGTCCCATGTTGGCTCTCTCCCATTGCAGTGGGAGTCTCCTGTTGACCTTGACTATCAGCCTCTCTAGTTGGTTCAACTGCACCTGATTCACCTTTGGAGAGAGGTGATTGTGTAGCTTTTGAGACTGACTCATATGTTGCATTTTCATCTTCTCTGGAGTCCTCATTATCTGAGGTGTCTGCTTGTTGTCCTTTGGTGGCCATGACTTTTCTCCTCTTAGGAGATCTCTGTTCTGACTTGTCCTTAAATTCCACAAGAACTGGCTCAGAGTTCTTATTCCTCCAACCGCGAATATTCTACTTAAACCCCATTTTATTTATCATGTTTTCTCTAGCAACCATCAGTGGAACTTCATGTATATTAATAGCTGCAGGTAGTGGGATCTAGAGGAAATTCATCATCCTATAAATCAAACCTCCATACGGAAGTTGTCCCTTGGGCTTTTGGATTGTCTTATACATGTGAAGTATGACAGTGTGAGCAAAAGATATTTTCTTGCCCTACAGCATTCCACACAACAACTTAGCCTCATATTTTGAGATGTTTGTCTTGGAAGCTATAAGATATAGTAGTGATCCAATCATATTGCGATATAGCTTAGGCTCAACTTCTTTTCCATCTTCATTTTATCAAATTTGGAAGAATGAGACATATGAGTTTCTGTCTTCTTGCAGTTCTCCAAACCAAACTTCTTCACAATTTCCAGCGCATATTTCTCCTGATGGATAGACATTCCTTTCTATGATTAATGAATTTGAAGTCCAAGAAAGAATCGTAATTCTCCCATCATACTCATTTCGAATTCATCCTGCATCACTTTAGAGAAATTCTTGCAAAGAGGCTCATTAGAGGAACCAAAGATTATATCGTCAACATAAATTTGAACTAGTAGAATGTCCTTACCTTATTTTTGAATAAAGAGTGTAGTGTCTACATTACCTTTAATAAACTTTTGTTAGGATAAAAAATTGCTCAATCTTTCATACCAAGCACGAGGTGCTTGTTTCAACCCATAAAGTGTTTTTCTTAGAGCATAGACCAAATCCCTTCTTCTAGGTTCTTTGAAATTGGGGGGGGGGGGTTGCTCAACATAAACTTCTTCTTTGATGTAGCTATTTAGAAATGCACTTTTCACGTCCATCGGAAAAAGTTTAAAGTTATTGTAACAAGCATAAGCAAGTAGTAGCCTGATGGCTTCTAACTTGGCAACATGTGCATAAGTCTTATCATAGTCTATTCCTTCTTCTTGAGAATAACCTTTTGCCACAAGTCTTGTTTTGTTTCTTACTGCATTCCCTTTATCATCCAATTTATTTCTGAATACCCATTTTGTTCCAATCACTAGATGATTTTTGGGTCTGGTAACTAATTCCCAGACATTATTGACCTTGAACTGATGTAGCTCTTCTTGCATTGCATTGATCCAGTTCTCATCTGTTAGTGCTTCTTCAATTCCTTTTGGCTCTAATTCAGACACTAGTGCTATGCTACTCATTGCTTGTTTGAACTTGGATCTTGTCTTGATACCATCACCTATATTTTCCATGATGAGCTTCGTTGGGTGACTTGATTTGTGTTTCCAGTTTTTGTTGAAGCAATGTCGCGACCCGTCCGAAGGCGGACGCGGCTAATGGATTACCGATCGCGGGCCTTCCCCCACACAAGGGTGCGGATCGCGGGCTTTGGATCGGCGCGGGCCCTCCCAGGCCCATACCAAATCGCGGCGGGAGTATTTTTCAAAGGGATTCGACGATAACAGTCGATCGCTTTCGACCTTAGTGTGGTCGTGGTGGCATGTGCAACTTGTGCATGCATTTGGAGTCGCCACCGGTCTTTCTCGGAGGGTAGACCGGAAACCTTACCAACCGATTGGGAGAGATCGATCAGTTCTACGGAACCAGAGATTTTGGGTTCGGGGACTTGGTTACGCTGGTGTCGTTACCAACGCCCTTTCGGTACCTAACGCGAGTGATTTTTCTAACTAGGATTTCATGCAGGCGCAATTTTGGGTGAGGTAAGTCTGACTTTGCACATTAACCAGTTTAACATGCTCACGTAATCATAATAAATAAATAGATGTCAATCACATAAACATTTATCCTACGTGGTGATCATGGAATTATGATTTAATGGGTCTCGAGCCAATGAGACCACATTTAATCATTTTAATATTTTAATAACGGAGAGCCGCTCTTCGCTTCTTCTTGGTTTCTTGAACTCTTCAAGAATTGGGCCCTAAAGAGCTCGCCGACTTACAAGGCTCCCCCACGTAATCCTCGTAGCATTTACATCAACAATTGACTATGCTAAAAATAAAGATTACATGAAAAATAAAAGGAGTACGCAGCCTCCATTTAATAATTACAACCCCAAATATATAAATAATCATCATACATTCATATATACATCAATCACATCGATTAGGGATTTTTCCATGATCACCACCCTCCCACGTAAGTAATAAATTCACAATTTAAAACTTAGGAAGGCACAATAAAAATTCTACGTTGAATCATATTCAGAATTTTTACGTAAAATAAGATAGCCATAAATTTTCGATTCAAAATTGATTTAGTCTCAATTTTTACTACGTTGATTAATTTATCATATAAAACAATCAACCTCCATTAGCCATGTAAGACGAACAATTCGTTAATACATATTGGCCATAGTATTGCAAAAATTGCAAAAATCAATTAAATGCACGAAAACACCTAAGGATTGGCTCTGATACCACTGTTGGGATCCACGTAACACGTAGCGGAAATAAATATCAACCCATACATGTATCTCCAGAGGCGTACTTCGTGCATTTCAATCGAAAAAAAAAATCACAAAGCCTCAAAGGGAGTAAATAGATTACCTCTCGTAGCGTGCTTGAACGGAGGTGTCGGTTCGATGTTCTTCGATCTCAGCCTCCACAAGTGTTAGGCATCTAGTTCGGACGCACCACCAATTGACGAACGGGGAGACGACTAATAACTCCACAACAATTGTGCTAGCAATATGCGGAATCAATATTCCGAACTTAGTATATTTTGCTCACTCAAGATTATGAGAATATAGAGAGTGTTTGTGTTCTTCTCTCTAAGCTCTCAAAAATTTGCACACTCTACAAAATGTCTCTCCCCTTCAACCTCAAAACTCTTGCCATCCTTTTATAGCCAAAAATACCTTCCAATAAATTGTATTTAAAAATAGCACTAACAATTATAAATTCTATCTAAAAATAGCACTCACAAATAAATGACATTTAAAAATAGCACTAACAATAGCACTCACAATTTATAATACAAAAATGCTATTTAAAAATAGCACTAACAATAGCACTCACAATTTATAATACAAAAATTCTATTTAAAAATAGCACTAACAATTATAAATTCTATCTAATAATAGCACTCACAAATAAATGACATTTAAAAATAGCACTAACAATAGCACTCACAATTTATAATACAAAAATGCTATTTAAAAATAGCACTAACAATAGCACTCACAATTTATAATACAAAAATTCTATTTAAAAATAGCACTAACAATTATAAATTCTATCTAATAATAGCACTCACAATTTATGATAAATAAATGCCATTTAAAAATAGCACTAACAATAGCACTCACAATTTATGATAAATAAATGTCATTTAAAAATAGCACTAACAATAGCACTCACAATTTATAATACAAAAAATGATATTTAAAAATAGCACTAGCAATAGCACTCACAATACAAAAATGCTAAAAAAGGCACTAACAAAGGTGTTAAAAATAATAACCATTATTATTATTACAAGAGTTAAAGAGGTTACCAAACAATACAAATATGCATAACGTATAAATACGTATGACGTATAAATACGTAGAGCATACGTATACATCCGTGAAACCGGGGACTAATTGAAAGAAAAATGTGCAATTAAGCCCTTTTGGTAAAAATTGATTAAATTGGAGGGCAAATTGACCTAATTGCACTTTAAGACTTTAGAATCCAATGTCATAGCTTATAAAAAGTGAGAATTGAAAACTAAAAGACTCGAAAATGATTTTTTTTATGCTCGGTTCGGGTTTATGTTTGTGAAGGAACATAGTGACCCGAGCCGAATTTTTGAGATTTAAAGTGACACACTTGAAGAGGAAATTAAAACAAAATTATCGAATATTTTTGGGTATTTTTCTAACCACAAATGGTATTTTTCTGATTTTTTGGGTATTTTTATAATTAAATAAACTCGAAAAATATTAAAAATACCGAAAAATATTTTTTGTTCAAAATTGGTTCCTAAGGTTAAACCAAGGCTTCCAAAGTTGATTTTGTGATTTTATGACCTTTTTTTGGTATTTTTAATTAATTTTAAAGAATAAAAATCACAATAATAAATGGTAAAAAAAAATCAGGTGTCAACAGCTGCCCCTCTTTGAGAGGAATCTCGTTAGAGGTTTCTCTCAAAGATAAGGTGGCACCTGATTCCTAACCGACTCAACTGGGAAAATAAGAGAAGAAATGTTATGACATCGGATCCTTAAGCCTATTGATAAAAGCTCAAATCAATCCCCGGTTTGCTCTAACAATTTGAACATGGGCCGGAGTGAGAGAGGCTTACCTGAAGCTCACCTGTCGGATGCTGCCGGTTGCGACGACTTTCAAGAAGATGCCTAGGACTCGTCATTCAGAATATCCCAGGGAGATTAAGCTCTGACCTGTATGGTAGGTCATACCATGATGGGATTCCTAACTTGTAGGAACCTAAGGAAGGCGCATCCCACGCTTTGGGATTTGCCAAGAATTTTGATCCGTATGGTGGATCAGACCTTTGTGTTGATCCTTACTGCGATATTTATCAATGAGTTGACCCTTATGCGGTTTCTACCATATGTGACCCTTCAGGCGGTTTCTACCATTAATGTGATCCCTCAGGCGGTTTCTACCTTGGTTTGACCATTCAGGCGGTTTCTACCTTGAGTTGACCCTTCAGGCGGTATCTACCTTTGATTTTGACCATTCAGGCGGTATCTACCTTTGATTTGACCCTTCAGGCGGTATCTACCATGAGTTGACCCTTCAGGCGGTTTCTACCTTGTGTTGACCCTTCAGGCGGTATCTACCATGTGTTGACCCTTCAGGCGGTATCTACCATAGTTTTGACTTTGAAAAGGGGTCTCATGACGAGGGTTCTCCACGTCCGATGAGACTGCCTAAATTATGAAAAGGGGTCTCATGACGAGGGTTCTCCACGTCCGATGAGACTGTCTGATTTTTGAAAAGGGGTCTCATGACGAGGGTTCTCCACGTCCGATGAGACTGCCTAAATTATGAAAAGGGGTCTCATGACGAGGGTTCTCCACGTCCGATGAGACTGTCTGATTTTTGAAAAGGGGTCTCATGACGAGGGTTCTCCACGTCCGATGAGACTGTTTAAATTATGAAAAGGGGTCTCATGACGAGGGTTCTCCACGTCCGATGAGACTGTTTGATATTTTGAAAATGGGTCCTGGGACGAGGGTTCTCCACGTCTGATAGGACTTTTCTTTTAAAAGGGTTTTTCTTCCCCTCTTTTTTAGAGACCCCGAAGTTTGTCGGGAATTCAGTTTTTGAAGCAGTGAAAGATTTTATTTTGACAAAGCTTCACTTGAGTCTGTTGAGGCGACATTCTGGGAGCTGGGTTCTCCAGGTATCCTGCAGAAATTTGAGCCTGAAATATTTTTCTTCACAAAGAAAACGTTAGTAATCTTTGGGAAGACCACGGCTGTCCATTTGACAAAATCGTATGATTTAAGTTTTAATCATGAAATGTGCATTTTGATGCTGGAGGTCATCCAAAGCATTCTTGCAACATGCAAATGTGATCACAAGTCCCTTGCACGGAAAATCTGGATCAACAGTTTGAAAATTCCAAAAAGAGTTTGTTCAAAACGTCAATTGGAATATTTCTCGACAAGGAGGTCTTCTCACCTGTTTTGAGATGTGGTTTTTATAGGGGATGCACTCAATTCCCTACTAACCTGTGCCTAGGTTTTAGGCTCATTCGCAGCGCATACATTTTGATCGGTCGGGAGGTCTTCCACGGGACCGTAATGTTAGGCTTGGATATTGGCTTTCAAGGGGGACTCGCTTTGGAGTCGAGGCCATTGAATGAAAGTCTTTACCATCTGCTCCGGGTTTACAAGTCAAGAACCCTGCAAAATGAGAAAGAAATAGTCTTGCTCGTACTTCTTCGAGCTAAGCTATATGTTAACCCAAGTGTCTTAGTCAGAGAAGACTGTTTCGGGGTTGTAACATTGGTAGGATTGGGGACCGAAACAAGCTTATTTTTGGCTCAGAATTTATGAGGGGATTGACATTGGTGATCATCGCAGATTTGACACCTGTCCTTTCCTTTCTGCATCTTTAGTCTTTGAGGTGCGCAACTGATTTTGAGGTGTACACCAACTCTTTAGAGAGCCCCTCTTGTTGCATTCAGAGAACGAGAACTCTCTCTGTGTCTTTGTTCTGCGCTCGGCACCATTTGGGGAGCAATCCTTTTGGATTTGGCTCCTTCAGGGATTTCTTCTTTTCCCATCCGGCTTCATTGTGGATCAATCAAACAACTTACACGAGCATCGGCCTTGCTTTTACCAGGCACTTTGCTTTTTCTCGATGCCGTGGATTTTTCTCATTCACTTTTGAAATCCCATTTTTTTTTCATGGGATCGTGTTAGACATATAGTCTAAACATGCTTTAAATATCAGTCCGGGATTTCTCTTTCATAATCCCTGAGTCTTGAACTCTTCCATTTTTGAAGTGGTGCAGCATCCGTCTTGGAATGATCACCAATGGGTTCATGAAACGAATTTGCAGGCTCAACTTGGCTATGCAAAGGATATAGTGTGTGGGATAGAGAAATGGATGCTTCTCGTCATCGTATGGCACTTGGATTACCATATAAACAGCACACAAAGATTGATGTTAGTCCGAGCAAGAAAATTTCTAGCCATTTACTCCTGATGCCGCTGGACTCACATCCATTTTGCCCCGATGTAGGGTGGTTCTTGACAGGGTTAAGAATGAAAACCGCCGTTCGAATGGGTTGCCAACGGTCACCTGTAGTGTTTATGATATGAAACGAACGCCTCCGTCGTCCCAATCCATGTAATCGCTGCAAATGGTCCCTACCTCAGTAGGTCCAGATTTTACTATTTGATTCGCTCCATTCATCTCTCAAGTGTATGTAGGATGTGTTTGGATTTGAGCTTGCCTCTCTTTTGAGGAAACATCCTTTTGAGAGTTTTGAACAACTTTTGATTGGAAAAATCTCTTTCGTTTTCCCAAAAATTTTACCCGTCAAGGGGATTTTATGGTGCACAATGCATGTTCAGACAACCTTGTGTTTCAAAACATGAATGCCAATGAAGTTAGAATTCCATGTCTTTTCTAGACATCAGATTTTGAAAGCTTTTCTTTTTCTCTCTGTTTTTTATTTAACATCTTCCATGGATTGGGGAAAGGGATACTTACCTGTCTCCCGCGGCTGGAGATCCCTGAAAATGCGGAAGAAACATGTTATTGTATGTTCACGAATTTTTCAAAAAATTAGAACGATACATCTTACCCTTGGTCATATACTCTAACGAGTATATCAGGTTTGTAGGAAATCTGCCCGCTTTGATGACGAGTTCCTGTCAAGGATAAATAATAAGTGTCAATTCATGTTCCCAAATTCAAGATAAATTAGGACGATACAACTTTACTCTTGGTTCTCATCATGTTCTGATGTTGCGTTTTTGATATGAATAACATCTATCGAATCCGCCTATCCATGCTTGGAGTGTTTGTAACATCAATGGTTCCTCTGCCCCCAGTTAGGCAACGTCTATTCTGTTATTTGAATAGATGGCTCCTTGAGTGATTTACCCACGTTTATCACCTGAGAAGGGAAAGAAAGGAGATATTACTTTGGTATTCGGTTGAAGATCGTTTAGGAACGATACATCGTTTTACCAAATAGGAGGCTTCGTGACCAAACGTATTTCGTGCTGAATGGGGTAGATCCCACTATGCTCCGCGGGTGATAGTCATCATTCATGGAACTTGCTCCACAGATTAAGTGATTAATCCACGGCCCTTGGCTCGAAGATGTTCAAAGGGTGACACTCAGAGCGGTTAGTTTTAAGCGTTAATTAAAATGTTCCCGCGGGAACTTTACAACGAGATTCGTAACACATTCCTTCGACGTATTCGCCTCTCACTCTCCTGAGCCTTCTAATGATTTTGCATACGAGCTTAGAACCAGACGTCTGGTCGCCGGTACCGGTCACGACTGCGAAGATGCACTTGTTCCAAAATGCTTGACCCATAGGCTGAGTTGCTCATTCAGGAGATCGTCTGACTGTTCGAGTCGTTCAAGTTGAGCATCCTTAATTGCGGGTGACGGACTTCTCTCATTTTCGGCACGAACAACCCGGTTCATCGGTTTATGCGTGATCCACACGCCGAGTTGCTCACTGAGGGACTCACTTGAAATTTCAAGCCATTGACGCCCAAGTCGGGCATCCTCAACCGTTGGCGATGGATTCCTCACACTACTTTCGGCATGAACAACCTCACTTCTCGAGTTGGTACTTTCATCGTCGTCAAGTAGGTTTGTATCCAATGCTGGATTCGCCGTAGGAATAACACTAACGATCGGTTGGTGCTCAAATTGGGGAGTCCATACCTGCTGAAATTGTTGTACATACTCTTGAGGAGTACCGGGGTAACTCAGGGGGGAATTCAGCCGATCGAACCAAGAATAGATGTTTTCAAGGAGATCATCTGAACCATCGAGCGACTGACACTCAGGTTGAGTATTGTCAACTATTGGAGAAGGAATCTTTTCACCATTTTCGTCATGGACCACCTGATTCTTCGAGCCGGAATCTCCGTAATTGTCTCGCAAGATTGTATGTGCATCTCCTGCCAATGTTAGATCCGCTGTAGGACTAG
Source organism: Rhodomyrtus psidioides (assembly GCA_021437785.1). Taxonomy (NCBI): domain Eukaryota; kingdom Viridiplantae; phylum Streptophyta; class Magnoliopsida; order Myrtales; family Myrtaceae; genus Rhodomyrtus; species Rhodomyrtus psidioides. The sequence continues at coordinate 8,948,477 of JAILYB010000007.1, read as the reverse complement.
CATTACCGGCCAGTCGGTGCTCAGACTGGGGAGTCCCGATTTGCTGAAATTGCGGTACATACTCCTGAGGAGTACTAGGATAACCCAGGGGAGTACTCTGATTGATGCCTGAACAATCGACCGTGTGATTGCCAGTCCCATCGGTGTTGAGAAGTGATTGGATGCTTCCTGCTTCATGAGGATTGCGATCACAGCCATGCTCATCGTTTAAACTTGAACCGCTTCTATCTTGGTCTAGCGCCACTCGTCCATCTCTCAGTAGTCTTCTGTAGCACCAAAGGTGGTTCCTGACTTTATTTCTATCCAGCTCCGGCATGTTCATGATCTTGAGTATGCGCGATGGGCGAGCCAAACTGATCCCTAACTGTTGAACTGCATCAACAAATTTGCTATGAAGCTCCGAGGTCCAATAAAACCTTGTTTTCTTGCTAGCCGAAGTAGTGTTGGCAACTCGGCGGCTACTCTTCGCGGAATCTGGTCGTGTTGAACCGCCTCTATCTTGGTCTAGCGACGCTCGTCCATCTCTCAGTAGTTTCTTGTAGCGCCAAAGGTGATTCTTGACCATATTTTTCGCCAATCCCGGCACGTTCATGATTTCGAGTATGCGCGATGGGCGAGCAAAATTGATCCCTAACTGTTGAACTGCATCAACAAATTTGCTATGAAACTCCGGGGTCCAACGAAATCTTATTTTCTTGCTAGCCGAAGTAGTGCCAGCCATTTGGCGGTTACTCTTCTCGGAATCTGGTCGTGTTGGAGGTTGCTCTGGAGGGTATTTAGTGGTCTCAGATCGACTGGTCACGATGGTGAGTTCATCATTGAGCGGACCTGACTTGTCATGACGCATGTTCCCTTCCACAATGGGCGTCGACTTTGATCTTATAGCACTAGTTTCCTCTTGTAGATCCTCGGCGGTACCCGCCTGTTTCGAAAGATGTTGCGAAGGGCATTGCAACAAATGAGCATTATGAACCCCCAGATCTGGCTCTTCAGTGAATACTCCGTCCGTGGGAACAGGGTTACCGCACTCAAGACAAATAGCGATGCTTAGAGCTTTTTTGTACTGAATGTTTTTTATTCGAAGCTTTTCATTTTCCTCCCTCGCAATCGCTAACTCGTGCCGATCGCGTTGCTGCTTCAGCCGGGTTCGTTTGTTTTCAAACCAGCACTTGACCTTCCGAGGCTCCCACCCTATCTCCTGGCCCATTTTGATTCTCTGTTCCATGTCCGGATAGGGGTATTCCCTGAAAAACAATTCGAGTTTATGGACTTGACCTGAAGTGTTGCGTTGGAGACATTCCCCTTTCTGACGCTGATCGCCGTCGCGGGTATTGTTCTCGTTAACCAAGCCGCGGGTTTCATCATTAGAAGGATCGGTCTCCATGGCCCCCGTGTCAGGTTCGGTCCTGAGATCTTCAAATTCTTCCAGCAGCTCAAGCTCGGAGACCTCCAAGTCTGGCGCTTCCAGTAAATGACAGAACCCCTTGAACATTTTGATCGAAATATCACTGCTTGATTTTCCGTTAACTCAGCTTTCTTTGTTCCTCCTTGGATCCTCACTTTCTCTGCAAATTCTGAAAGGTTAAATGGGTCGGATCACTGTTCTTTGATCAAAGGTGATGGCTACCCGACGAGCGCTCTTCTCAATGCTTCGAGATTCCCACTTCGTCTTTTGTGATGGCTACCTGACGAGCGTTCTTCTCAAGGCTTCGTAATTCCCACTTTGTCCTTTTTTGCTCTTTTCTACGTGAACGGAGCCTGAAGATCTCTTGCGTTGATTTCGTTTTGTCGAGCACTACGCTTGTCCCCCTGGCCCAGTCTCTAGAGTAACAAGCCTCCCCACCTTTCGGCGCCATTATGTTTCGTAAAACCCGAGATCACAGGACGGTGGTGGATTCGTAACTCATCGGGGATGCATTAACGAAACCCGTTTGGCTCTACTGCACATACTATTATTACCACTTCTCCCTACTTACTCGAGCGTTTATAAGGTGATAGATTGACGTCAAGAAGATTAACACTTTAGCCTTATCAGACTCAGCCTCTCAAACACTCTTCACATTTCCACCCTCCTCTCCGTCATTCCATCGCATATGGATTCCTCCTCTGTGCCTGCTGCCTTAGCTGAAGCTTCGACCCAATGGGAGAGATTTTACCACCTCTTGGGTAGAGGTTATGGCTACATAAACAATCATCCTGAAGCTGAGGTTGAAGTTCGTACTCTGATTCCGGCCCTGGATACTGTGTGTATTGAAGGTACGAAACTGCAAAGGGAGTTTGTGATCTTCCCAACTCTCTTCAACAATTTCCTGCAGGCTTACGAAGTTGCTAGCCGGGAGGTCACTTTAGCTGGTATCGTGCGAGCCCGTTATCAGGACCGAACTGAGTCCCTGATGTTGGCCATGCTGACGGCCGATAACCATAAAAGGGCTGTTGAATACGCCCACGCCCAGGTTTCGATGCTGGTCCGTGAGAGGGACAACTTGGTGGAGCGTCTGGCTCTTTTTGACACCGCCTTTGAGCAAGACCAGCACAACTTCGTGCTAAGGTTCCAGTGTGCCTGGTTGGAGGAAAGGCTTGAAGACCTGAGCATGGATATAGCTCGCGGGAGGGTGCTGGTTCATGACTTAGAGCTTGAGTTCGAGTACTATGAGACCAAGGTGAACGAACTTAAGGAGAAATGTCGTCTCCTTTTCTTCAAGCTTGTAGACCTCGATTCCCGGAGTGTGGGTTGTAAGCAAGGCATGGATAGCATGGAGAGTCAATTAAGCTTTTTTGTGATGCTTGTCAGAACTCATTTTTGGGTTTACTGCTCCCCCTCAGTGATCCACTTGTAAACTTTCCTGCTGAATGAAATAAATGCGAGTTTGTTTATATATGCCCTTTCATTCTGCATTGTTGACTAGCCGAGAAAGGTTTTTGCTTTCGGATCTACGCGACTCTTTTTTCGCCTGTGTCAACAGCTTGACTACGCATCATTCTCACAGCCCGACGCTTTATATTTGATTGACTTGAATGCCTCGTGAGAAATAGATTTGTAGTTGCTCGAAACTTAAAGATTGCCCCTGATTTTGTGGTCACGGCGTTTGGGGCCGCTAGTAATCTTTCGCTTTCGAGCTCGATCACATTCTGCTAGTAACTCATGCTATCAATTCTGCCTTCACGCGTCGGGGCTGATTTTACCTTGAACTTAATAACAAGGAATTACCGTATACACACGAGATGACGTTCGTGAAAAACATTATGCAAAATCAACTCTAGCTATTGAAGAAACAATCGCGTGCACCGATGAGAACTTTACAATAGGAGATACATCCTTCTCGCGTACATCCCCTTCTTTCTTTGGGCATGTACAATGACCAACCAATCTGGCCTCGGCTTAGGTGTGCCATTACCGACTGCAGATCATGGTTGCCAATCTTTAATAGCTTCCAACTGATCGAACCAGGTATCAAGTCCTTCATCGAAGAAATCACCTGACCCCTCGAACGGTTGATGTATAGGTTGAGCTGCATCGCCCGACGGATTCTTCGAACTGGAACCCCCATCCTTATTTGGGATTATAAGAGGAGATTTGATCGGTTGACTACCACAAGCATCTCCCACTTGGGAATTAGGGAAATAAAAATGCTCCAAGCATTCTCCCATTAGGTCATCTGAAGCCACGTGCTCCGATTGGGCAAACCCTTGAGCACTGAGCGTGGTGGGCTGATCCGTGACAGGATGAACACTGACTAGCTGCTGCTCGGACGGGGGAGTGCTTACTCGCTGCACTTGTGATGCGTGTTCTTGAGGAATATTGAAATGACTCGCGAGGATATCCTGATCAAATCCCCAATAGTCGTCCAGATTCGACCGGGCCTCCTTTGACATAGGGGTGCTGGGCTCGCAGCCGAGTCTATTGCTCGGATTCAGCTCTGTATAACGCTGTCCTAACGCCCTTCTGTAGCAACCAAGGTGATTCGCGACTAATTGCTTGGTAAGTCCCGGTACCTTCATGACCCTAAGTATGCTCGTCGGACCTATGAAGTCGAGTCCTATCTGTCGAACTGCGTCTAAGAACTTGAGATGAAGCTCCGGGGGCCAAATGAATTTCTTCTTCTCGTCGTCCAGAGTGGCGCTGATAGCCTGCCGACTAATCTCTAACTCCTCTTGAACTGTATCTGATCTTACCGGAAGCTGTTGTGGAGGAGATTCATGGGCTTCGATGAGGTGACTCCGATCATAATGACACATATCTTCTTCCTCCGAAGACACTGGTATAATTTCTGTGGGATCGATCTCCTCATGCGCGCCATTAGCAGGATCTGATTGTGCCGGAGATGGCTCAAGGGAGCAGGGGGATGAATGAGCACCTTCCATCCTCGTAGAAGGCTTACCGGGGAACAATTTACTGAGGGTGGTAGGGCCACCGCAGTCAGGGCAGGTAATAGTACTGAGGATTTTCTCATACCGCATGTTTTCCATTCGAAGGTTTTGGTTCTGCTCTTTTAGGGCCGTGATCTCCTTACGCCTGTGTTGGACACCTAGTCTGAAACGTTTATTCTGAAACCAAAAATGGATTCTCATAGGATTCATTCCCAGCTTCTGGCCCAATTCAATCTTTTGTTCCTCGTTTGGGCAAGGGCATTCATCGAAGAAAGCTTCAAGCTCCTGGATTTCTTTCCGAGCGTAGCGCTGGCGACTTTTTCTTTTCCGGGGTTGAGCGTCGTGGCCACTGCCGTCGTCACCACTGCGATCTTGATGTTCGTCACCGGCGATGTTGAGTTCCATGGCTTCGATGCCGAATTTGATTCTAGAGAATTTGAGGTCTTTCAACGAACTCGTCACTCGGGGTTCTCTGTTCTCTTTTGTATACTCGCTCTTTCGATTTGTTGCCTCCTTTTCCTCGAAAGCTAGGTCTGTTCAGCGTTCTGTTTTTGAAACGATGGAACTGTTTACCTCCTGCTCAGCTTTCCGACACGAAGGGGTAACCAAATCCTTCCGCGGCTTCTTCGATAGTAGCGCTCGCCTTTCACTTTTCCTCGATAGTCATGCCTGTTCAGCACTGTCTTCTCTTTTTAAGTGGCAGAGCTGTTCACTCGCCGCCCAGCTTTATGCGTGATGGAACAACACAATCCTTTCGCGGCTTCTTCGATAGTTGCGCTCGCCTTTCACTTTTCCTCAATAGTCATGCCTGTTCAGCACTGTCTTCTCTTTTTAAGTGGCAGAGCTGTTCACTCGCCGCCCAGCTTCATGCGTGATGGAACAACACAATCCTTTCGCGGCTTCTTCGATAGTTGCGCTCGCCTTTCACTTTTCCTCAATAGTCATGTCTGTTCAGCACTGTCTTCTCTTTTTAAGTGGTAGAGCTGTTCACTCGCCGCCCAGCTTCATGCGTGATGGAACAACACAATCCTTTCGCGGCTTCTTCGATAGTTGCGCTTGCCTCCCTCCCAGCTTTAATAATGGCGAGACCGAATTTGTCAGGCCTGAAATTGCGGATCAGGACATGTCTGATGATTCACGGGAGGAGCAGCCCTTGCTTTACATTAATTAACCCGGCTCCACAAGCATTATTGCTGCAACTTTTCTCCACTCTCGAGACGCTATAAAATGCGGAGTTGGTGTTTGGGAGATTAACGCTCTCATATAATTTGCTTCCATCCTCTAATCGCTCCACTACACACATCTCTGTCGAAAATGGCTTCTTCCCAAGTTCACACTTTCTCAGCCGAAGCTTTGACTCGATGGAAAGAGTTCTATAACCTCTTGGGTCGAGGCTACGCTCACATAGCCGATCATCCCGAAACCGAGGATGAGATCAGAGTCATGTTCGGGGACCTGGACATCACCTCCCTCGAGGGTACCGCGTTGGGGAGGGAATACAGTATTTTTCCAATGCTCTTTACGAACTCCTTGGAGGTCTACCGCGCTGCTCATCGGGGAGTTACCGTGGCTCGTGTCTTGCGAGCCCGTTATGAGGATCAGTCCGACCGCCTAGCGTTGGCTGACTACCTGGCCGATAGTCACAAAAAGGCTGTTGAGTTCGCCAAAGAGCGGGTTTCGACATTGCTACGCGAGAGGAGGAATCTGGTGGAGGACTTAGCTCTATCTCTGGCTACCTATGAGCGCGATCGACGTAATGCCCTGCTAAGGAATCGGAGCGAGTGGCTGGAAGAAAGGCTCAACGGCATAAACGAGGATATAACTCGTGAGAATGGACTTGTTCGGGACTTGGAAGCAGTCGCCGAAGATCACGAGACTCAGGTTGTTGCAGTCAATGATGAACGCAAACGCCTCCACCTCAGGCTTGCGGACCATGATACGCGGAGTGGTGCGTATAAACAAAGCATCCATAACCTGGAGGGCCAGCTGGGCTCCTTTGTGTCGTTGATTAGGGCTCACTTCTGCTTTACTTTTCCACCCCAATGAATTGTATGATCTGGTTTGGGCAAGAATGAATGAAAGCCCCTGTGTTTGTTTTAGCTTTTATATGATCCATTTCTTCGAGCATCCGGACATCTTAGACTTGGATGAGCCGATCCATAATGAGTAGATGTGTTCTGATTTTCTAACTCACTCATGGTCAGATGAAAGAATAGCCTCAGACTTATCCAAGAAAAGATTTCTCTATGCTACTTGTTTTTCACCTGCAAATGAAAAGACCGAGTCAAAAGGAATAATCTGAAAAAGAAAGCATAGACCCCTTTCAATCTTATGCTTGCTCGTAATTAATAATGACAAGAACTTTTACAAGGGTTTTAATCTTGTGCGAAAAGTTTTTATCAATATTCCTCGAAAGAAAGCATACTATTGAAAGGAATGTAATTCACGATAATTGCTTTTGACCAATATTCAGAAGAGCGAATTAGTCAAAAATGCAAGGCATAACGACGTGTTTTTAAATTTAATTGAAGATACGGCATCCAAATCAAGGCCGTTTTGTTAAGAACGAGAGCAATTTGGACATCTATCTCGTCATTAAATTCGAAATAACGTCAATACTCTTGATCAATTATCGTGGATTACTAGTGACGTATGACATGCATGGACCAATTCAAGTGTATAATTCCTTCTAGCGAAATTGGGGTTGGATTACCCTGTACGACCAAAAAGGTCGTGTAAGATTTTCAACTTTAGCTTCCTCTAAAGGAATTATAAACTTGACTTGGGAGTATTCGGATGATTAGAGAAAATGCCACTATCACATTCCCATGACCCGTCAAAAGAAATACAACCGAGTTCCATCTGAATGTATACACCAATAGATCCCTAATACAATCACTCTAAGGGGTGAGATAGAGAAAGCCTCGATAAAAATAAACCCTATACAAGAGGACTAGTAATGGAAAATGAAACCAAGGAATGTGATCCTAACGTTTAAGGATGCCCCAAGTTCGATCTGTGACTTCCGGATCACTTGCCCCAACTCGTCATCTTCATTGGACGATATCTCAATAATGTCCATAGTAGGCTCCTTTGTTGCTCACTCGGTGTTCGCCATGGGATATCATCCTCCTCGTCTTCTATCAAGGACGTTTGGGAAAAACACATGCATCTATCCTTGAAATGGCATTTAATCTAATCACCAGAATGCAATGAATGAAATGCCTATATTTATATGAACTGTAATAGTTTTGAGGGATAGAGAGTCTTACCAACCCAACTCGTCGACTTATGTGCGATTTTAGGTGTATCAACCGCCCAAAGACATGCGCATGAGACAAGTGATGGTGAACTTCTAAAAATCAGAGGGTTTGGCACCTAAGGTTAAGGTTCCCACCTCGAGTTCTAGAAAGAGCCGATTCCATTGCACAACTATCGTTGCATTGGGACTCAATCCATAGTTCGAAGCGAGCGGAATTGAGAAGTGGATTACCCCGTGTTTTTCCTCACGGAGATTCCATTTTCAATTCCTTCTATTGTGTTCCTAAAGGCGGCGCCTGGGGTTTTAGGCGCGGTTGTGTGTGTCCATGTGTCGTGATCATCACAATGCAAGTCATGCACAACAATTTATCAATCAGCACTTCAAATCATCCACACAACATACATTCCTACGCTACACCTGCGTAAAATAAAGTTAATCACAGACTACACCCCATATTACTCCAATCTGCAAAAACATATAACACCTATCGTGAGCGGACTTACCTCACCTTCAAGAGCGCCTGTAGGGTTAGAAAAATCACTCAATTTTTATTACGGCCTAAGTCCACTTGAGGTCTAGAACCATAGTTTCTAGAACAAGGTCCCCAGCGGAGTCGCCAGCTGTCGCGACCCGTCCGAAGGCGGACGCGGCTAATGGATTACCGATCGCGGGCCTTCCCCCACACAAGGGTGCGGATCGCGGGCTTTGGATCGGCGCGGGCCCTCCCAGGCCCATACCAAATCGCGGCGGGAGTATTTTTCAAAGGGATTCGACGATAACAGTCGATCGCTTTCGACCTTAGTGTGGTCGTGGTGGCATGTGCAACTTGTGCATGCATTTGGAGTCGCCACCGGTCTTTCTCGGAGGGTAGACCGGAAACCTTACCAACCGATTGGGAGAGATCGATCAGTTCTACGGAACCAGAGATTTTGGGTTCGGGGACTTGGTTACGCTGGTGTCGTTACCAACGCCCTTTCGGTACCTAACGCGAGTGATTTTTCTAACTAGGATTTCATGCAGGCGCAATTTTGGGTGAGGTAAGTCTGACTTTGCACATTAACCAGTTTAACATGCTCACGTAATCATAATAAATAAATAGATGTCAATCACATAAACATTTATCCTACGTGGTGATCATGGAATTATGATTTAATGGGTCTCGAGCCAATGAGACCACATTTAATCATTTTAATATTTTAATAACGGAGAGCCGCTCTTCGCTTCTTCTTGGTTTCTTGAACTCTTCAAGAATTGGGCCCTAAAGAGCTCGCCGACTTACAAGGCTCCCCCACGTAATCCTCGTAGCATTTACATCAACAATTGACTATGCTAAAAATAAAGATTACATGAAAAATAAAAGGAGTACGCAGCCTCCATTTAATAATTACAACCCCAAATATATAAATAATCATCATACATTCATATATACATCAATCACATCGATTAGGGATTTTTCCATGATCACCACCCTCCCACGTAAGTAATAAATTCACAATTTAAAACTTAGGAAGGCACAATAAAAATTCTACGTTGAATCATATTCAGAATTTTTATGTAAAATAAGATAGCCATAAATTTTCGATTCAAAATTGATTTAGTCTCAATTTTTACTACGTTGATTAATTTATCATATAAAACAATCAACCTCCATTAGCCATGTAAGACGAACAATTCGTTAATACATATTGGCCATAGTATTGCAAAAATTGCAAAAATCAATTAAATGCACGAAAACACCTAAGGATTGGCTCTGATACCACTGTTGGGATCCACGTAACACGTAGCGGAAATAAATATCAACCCATACATGTATCTCCAGAGGCGTACTTCGTGCATTTCAATCGAAAAAAAAAATCACAAAGCCTCAAAGGGAGTAAATAGATTACCTCTCGTAGCGTGCTTGAACGGAGGTGTCGGTTCGATGTTCTTCGATCTCAGCCTCCACAAGTGTTAGGCATCTAGTTCGGACGCACCACCAATTGACGAACGGGGAGACGACTAATAACTCCACAACAATTGTGCTAGCAATATGCGGAATCAATATTCCGAACTTAGTATATTTTGCTCACTCAAGATTATGAGAATATAGAGAGTGTTTGTGTTCTTCTCTCTAAGCTCTCAAAAATTTGCACACTCTACAAAATGTCTCTCCCCTTCAACCTCAAAACTCTTGCCATCCTTTTATAGCCAAAAATACCTTCCAATAAATTGTATTTAAAAATAGCACTAACAATTATAAATTCTATCTAAAAATAGCACTCACAAATAAATGACATTTAAAAATAGCACTAACAATAGCACTCACAATTTATAATACAAAAATGCTATTTAAAAATAGCACTAACAATAGCACTCACAATTTATAATACAAAAATTCTATTTAAAAATAGCACTAACAATTATAAATTCTATCTAATAATAGCACTCACAAATAAATGACATTTAAAAATAGCACTAACAATAGCACTCACAATTTATAATATAAAAATGCTATTTAAAAATAGCACTAACAATAGCACTCACAATTTATAATACAAAAATTCTATTTAAAAATAGCACTAACAATTATAAATTCTATCTAATAATAGCACTCACAATTTATGATAAATAAATGCCATTTAAAAATAGCACTAACAATAGCACTCACAATTTATGATAAATAAATGTCATTTAAAAATAGCACTAACAATAGCACTCACAATTTATAATACAAAAAATGATATTTAAAAATAGCACTAGCAATAGCACTCACAATACAAAAATGCTAAAAAAGGCACTAACAAAGGTGTTAAAAATAATAACCATTATTATTATTACAAGAGTTAAAGAGGTTACCAAACAATACAAATATGCATAACGTATAAATACGTATGACGTATAAATACGTAGAGCATACGTATACATCCGTGAAACCGGGGACTAATTGAAAGAAAAATGTGCAATTAAGCCCTTTTGGTAAAAATTGATTAAATTGGAGGGCAAATTGACCTAATTGCACTTTAAGACTTTAGAATCCAATGTCATAGCTTATAAAAAGTGAGAATTGAAAACTAAAAGACTCGAAAATGATTTTTTTTATGCTCGGTTCGGGTTTATGTTTGTGAAGGAACATAGTGACCCGAGCCGAATTTTTGAGATTTAAAGTGACACACTTGAAGAGGAAATTAAAACAAAATTATCGAATATTTTTGGGTATTTTTCTGACCACAAATGGTATTTTTCTGATTTTTTGGGTATTTTTATAATTAAATAAACTCGAAAAATATTAAAAATACCGAAAAATATTTTTTGTTCAAAATTGGTTCCTAAGGTTAAACCAAGGCTTCCAAAGTTGATTTTGTGATTTTATGACCTTTTTTTTGGTATTTTTAATTAATTTTAAAGAATAAAAATCACAATAATAAATGGTAAAAAAAAATCACGTGTCAACAAGCAATCATCTGAAGATTCTGTAGGTTCATTCTGCACAGCTTTTGAGCTTTCTTCATTTGAGTGAATCTCAATTTGAGTAGTTCCAGAATCATTATTTGTATCTAAGTATTGCTTCTCTCCAGGTTCTTTATGTGAATATGAGATTTGAGGTAATGTAGAAGCATAACTAGGTTCAGATTCATCATTCTAAGTGCTTTCATCAAACTTGATGTTCATTGACTCTTCAACAACACGAGAGTTTCAATTGTAGACTCTGTAAGCCTTGCTTGTTATTGAATATCCTAGGAAAATGCCTTCATCTAATCTCTCATCAAATTTTCCACTACGCTCATTAGCATTTTTTTAAAATAAAACACTTACAACCAAATACACGAAAGTATGCAACATCAGGCTTTCTTTCTTTAAAAAGTTCATAGGGAGTTTTCTCAATAAGAGGCTTGAGAGAAATTCGATTCAAAATGTAACAAGCTGTGGAAACAGCTTCAGCCCAAAAATGAGAGGCAATCTTACTTTCAATCAAAAGAGTTCTAGCCATTTCTTGCAAAGATCGATTTTTCCTTTCAACCACCCCATTCTGTTGAGGAGTATAAGGAGCCGAAAAATTGTGTTGAATTCCAAATTCATCACAAAAATTAAAAAAACTTTGATTTTCAAATTCTCCCCCATGATCTGTTCTTAAGAAGGAAATGGTATATCCTTTTTCATTTTGGATTCTCTTTGCAAATTTTGAAAAAGATATAAAGGCATCACTTTTGTGAGCAAGAAATAATACCCATGTAAATCTTGAGAAATCATCAACAATAACAAGACAATATTTCTTACCTCCAAGACTTAAGATTCTGTTTGGTCCAAAGATGTCCATATGAAGCAGCTGTAAACTTTGCTTAGAAGAAATTTGATTTATGGACTTGAAAGTACTTCTTACCTGCTTGCCTAGTGTGCATGCATGATAGAGTCCTCCTTTTTCAAACTTTGTTTGAGGTAACCCTCGAACACGTCCCTTTTTAGAGAGCTTTGAAATATGCTTTATACTAAAATGCCCTAATTTTCTGTGCCACAACTCAGATTCATCCTTAATAGAAATAGGACATTTTGCATTTTCAGAATTAGAATCAATGTCAAGAAGATAAATGTTTCCATGCCTTCGACCAGTAAAGCTTTGCTTCTTGTCCTTGCTCATACCTGTGCATTTTAAATCTTGAAAGCAGATTTCATAACCAGAGTCACAGAGTTGACTTACAAAGATTAGATTGTAGTTCAGTCCTTTGACTAAAGAAACATCATTCACTGTCAGATTTCCAATCTTGACAGTTCCTTTTCCAATGACCTTTGCTTTATTTCTTCCTCCAAACGATACACTTCTACCATTGTATTTTGATAGAGATACAAATATATCTGGATTTTCAGTCATGTGACTTAAGCATCCACTATCTAGAAACCATTTGTTCTTCTTTATCTTTGGTACCTGCAAGGAGTAAATAACTCACTGTTTCTTTGGTACCCATGCTTTCTTGGGTCCTTTTGTGTTAATAAAACTTAATGACCTTCTATTAATAGATCTCCAGACTTTCTTGCAACATTCCTTAGTGTAACTAGGATCACCACAATTCACACAAGGCTGGCGTGTGTAAGATTTGGTAAACTGTTTGTAAAAATGCTTTCTATAAACAGTAATAGTAGGTTTATGGAAATTCGTTTTAGTAAAACAATTTTTGAGAACACTTTCCTTTTTAAAACCCAAGCCTGATCTATCATTAAAAGGTATTTGTTTTGAAATGATATTGTCCAAAGTTTTTGAACTTTGTGAAAATCTTTTTGAAGTATCATCAATTTTCTCTTTTAAAGAACTATTCTCTTTTGAAATGAAATCATGGCTTTCTTTCAACTGATAAAGTTCGTGTTGTAGAAATTCAATTTTTTCTCTTTGAGAAGTATTTTGTTGTTTTAAAGAACAATTTTCCTTTTTCAAAACAGAAACTCTTTCAAGAGTTTCTTTATAACTTTTGCAAAGTTCATCAATATATTTTGAAATTTCATCAGGGAGTTCAGATAGACATACCTCTGTTTCTGAATCTGAGCTTGAATCTAATTCTGAATCTGACTTAGCCATCAAGCAAATGTTTGCATAGTCATCTTCACTATCATCAGAACCACTTAATGTTTCTGTTTTTAGAGCCTTCTTGCACTTCTCATACTTGATCTTATCTTTCTTCAGAATTGGACAATTCGGCTTGATGTGTCCTGCTTTCTTGCAATGGAAGCATATCCCATCTTTGCTTTCTTGAGAATCATTGTTTGAAAATTTCTGATAACTTTTCCTCATGGTTTCTTTCCATTGAAATTTCTTGCTTTTCGGGCCATCTTTCTAAATTTCTTCACCATAAGTGCTAGTTCTTCATCATCCTCATCTTCATCATCTGTATTAGACAAACATTGAACAATTTCAATTTTTAAGGCAATTGATTTCTTACCTTTTTATCTCCCTTTTTGTTGGCTCGTTTTGTTTCATAGGATTGCAGTGTCCCAACTAGCTCATCCACTGAAAGTGGTCTGATCGTTTGACATTCTTGTATAAAAGGTTTGATGTAGTTCCACTCGTCTATGAGTCCTCTAAGTATTTTCCTGACTTGCATCGGCTTAGCAATGGGTGCACCTTGTCTTGCAAGTCCACTTGCCAGACTTTGAAACATGTCTATCATATCAGCAATAGATTCATCAGATTTAATCTGAAATGCTTTATAATCACTCGGTAAAATACTAAGCTTTGTTTCTTTTACTCTATTTGTCCCTTGAAAAGTAATATGAAGCCTATCCCATATTGCTTTAGCAGATTCTTCCTCTGAGACATAGTTATAAAGAGGAGTTGATAAAGAAAAAAATAACGCATTGACAGCTTTGGAGTCCAAGCCTCGTCTTTTGGCTTTTTCAGTCTCAGTCATTGTTGTGGTAGGATTTGCTCCATTTCCAGAAGTTGCACTTGCAGCAGCATCAGGTACAACGCCATTTGTGACAACATCCCACATCAAATCATCATAAGCCTTGAAGAACCATTTCATTTTGTTGCTCCACATATTGTAATCCTTCCCATCAAAGTAAGGTGGCTTGTTGACAAAGTACGAGTCACTTGTTCCTGAAGAGTGGTTGCTAGACATAGTAGATCGTTAACTCAGAAGTTACAAACACTTCTTAAATAAGAGTAACAAAGCTCTGATATTAATTGTTGGATCTAGCAATATTACCTAGAGGGTGGGTGAATAGGTGATTCTTAATCTAATTTAAATTTCTTGCGAAATTAAAAGTAATTTCAATACACTATTAGGATCAGGAACAATATGAACAGCGTGCAAGAAAAAAAAAACTAAACACAAGGATGGAGTTTTGAGAAGAGAAATGTGCACGCTAAGTTTATAGTGGTTTGGCTTGTTAGGCCTATGTCCACTCTCCAACGATGATAGCCGATTGGCTAGATTTCACTATGATGAATCGAAGAAGATTACAATCAATTGAATGCTCAGTTTCTCTCTTACAAATCCTCACAATGAATGAAATTTTTGAGCACTCTGAATACTTTGGTAAATTTGAATAACTCTTGCACTTTGGATAGTTGTTCGCTTCCTCTCCGTAGATCACCATGGTTCTTCTTTAATACTCATTTGCCTCCGAACTTAGCCGTTGGATACACGACCAAAGGATCGCTATTCAATCTTTGATTGGACGCCATCAATTGCGATTGAACGAAATTATATCTGAGAAGATATGATAACCGTTGAGGTAGAAATTGAACCCTTCTGATTTAGCCGCCCATACAACCAAATCTCCAGTTTCCATAAGTGGAGTAGATTCAAATAAGTTGCCAAGAATATTCTTGGAATGTAATATCCGATCGTAGATTTTTCCTTGATTGATTAGAGAAAATATCTTGTTAATCAAATATAACAAACTTCCATAATAAAACTTGCCTAGTTCAAAACCTGTCATTCGTGGGTCTTCATCATTGCAGAAACTGATTAGTCTTCAGAAGCAGTCTTCAGAACCAAAGAACTCTCTGAATCTGGACGAGTATAATGGAATGATAATCCTGAGCTTCAATAAAGTCCATCTGTCATTGCAAATAGCTTCTTAGAAGAAGTAACCAAGTTGGAGTACATATTGTATCTGACCTTCAGAGGCAACTCCATCTGACCAATGTCAAAAGTATTTTCATCTGACCTCGTCAGAAGCACTCGTCAAAGGCACTTCCATCTGACCCTATCAAAAGTACTTCCATCTGACCGCGTCAGAAGTATTCGTTAGAAGCACTTCCATCTGACCTCGTCAGAAACACTTGATGGCTACTTTTCCCTTGAGACTAAGAAACAGAAAAATGGATTGATACAAGCTTCTGCTTACACATTCTTTCTGCAATAAACATTTCAACCATTACATAGATCCTGTGCATAGTTTTGTCAGAATCAAAATAGAAGGAAACTTTCCACAACACCCTGTTTGGCCATGGAATTGCTGACCTAGGAGGGTCGTTGAGTTGAAATCTCTAGCTTGGCTGGGGAGGTAAGTGTCCCTTAAACCTTTACTCGAACGTTAGGACACTACTGGATACATTGGACTGATGAATTGATCAAGTAGTGGATTGATGGAACTATGATTGATGATAGACGGACATGAGTGTGTGAATTGAGCTTGGCATGCTTATTTTATTGAGAAATTCACATGGAACATGACTGAATGAATGATGTGGGTAATCAAAAGTCATGTTAGCGTGCATGGTTATATGGTAGTGCCACTTGATTGATAAAGGTGCTCGAATTAGAAGGCCTGAGATTGGCAAGGGAGTGCTTAGTTAATTGATTTCTTTAATTCATGAAAATTGGCTTGGTTCCCTTGTAATATGAATTGGCTTGGTGCCCTTGATTCATGAAAATTGGCTTGGTGCCCTTGTGATATGAATCGGCTTGGTGCCCTTGATTCATGAGAATTGGCTTGGTGCCCTTGAAAGGTGAAAATGGCTAGTGAGCCCTTGATGAGAAACATGGCTAGTGAGCCCTTGATGACGAAATTTAGCTATGAGGCCTAGTGGTATCAATTGACTATGAGTCCCAGTGATATCGATTGGCTATGAGCCCCCGTGATATCGATTGGCTATGAGCCCCAGTGACATCAATTGGCCAGAGTACCCCAGAGAAGTACATCGCGGCCTGAGAGCCCAGGCGATGATTGATTGTTATGACTTTTAAAAGTTAAGTGTTTATTTATATGCTATGTGTTAGAAGCTTGAACCCATGAGGTTGAGTATGTTGACTACGACTCTTGTTCACGCTTGATTTATGAATGTCATGTGATATTGTCTGGTTGAGCTTTTGCTTATCGCTTGTTGTGTAATCTGGGGGGATTGGCGGTCTGGTCTAGGTTTAGGGTTCACTTGCTGAAATTCATATCTCACCCCTTTGTGGGACCAATATTTTCAAGTCTCAGACATTGGAAACCCGAGCTTGCCATGGACTGACGTTGGAAGACAACTTTGAAAGAGAATAGATGGTGGCCTTTTGTGGCCTTATGGATTGTACTTTGTTTTGTGGATTTAGAATTGAACCTTTGGTATTTGACCGTTGCAACTTCTGAGGTGTACTTTATGGATTCGATAAGTGTACTCAAGTTCCGTCCTAAGTCATTTCATTTGTACTGATGAATGGAGATGTTCGTCGCTTCCGTATGTTCATGGATTTTATGAGTTGTGGCCGCAAGAATCCTGGGAGACTATCGAATTAGGGACGGCTTGGTGGGATGTTCGTGAGCTCGTCAGGTTTAGGGCGTGACAATATATATGGTGAATAACATCGCTCAAAACGTGTCAGATATAAACCTCTATGTCATTTCAGTGTTTATGCCTCTGCTATTTTAGCATTTCTGCCTCTGTCATTTGAATGTATTATATTTTTCTAACAATCTTAAAACAAATTAAATATTTAAGATTACTTTGCTAACAATCTTAAAATAAATTAAAATAGAGTAATCACGTACACGATAGATTTGGTGAAGGAGAGAAGTATTCTCTTCCTTCTTCTGTACATTCGAGGATCAAACTTTTTCCTCCTAAGTACAGTTTGATTACTTTCTAGGATCAATTGTCTTTTACAGGAGAATAGAAGAAATGGATGAAAAGTGAGAAGCCCCGTAGCACGTTCGTGAAGTATTCTGGTCGAGATTTGATTGTCAAACGGTTCAACAAACCCTTGAGTAAATTTGGCAAACTTTTGATATTTCTATTCGTATGCTTTCCAGGCAAAATCTTAGTGCACCTAACATTCTTCTTCATATCGTCATGGCTTGTCATTAGTCAAACAGATCATGCAAATCTCATCTTTTGTTTTTAGGTGTTTTTTGCAGATTCTTTGGTGGACACATTACCGCGGCCAACCCTGTTTGTGGCATACCAAGTACTATCAATGTGTCCATTTTCATGCGGCCTATCTCGCTATGAGCCACAAACTAGTCAAGAGCCTATGAGTCATCGCAAGTTCGAAGCACTGCCATTGATTCATAATGAACTTTCGTTTGTGACCCCAACGGTCTAATCTGTGGCTGACGCCAAGTTGTATAATTCATGGCTTTGACGTGATGTTTTGCCTTATCATCGAGTCTAACCCAACACAATTTAATGGTAGATTTCTTTCTTATGGATTTGTCCAGTTTCACAATTGTGGTTTTCGTACTGTTCAATTCATGCAGATAAAGAGAATACATATTTAAGTATTCAGAATGCTACTGGAAACAAAGTTGTTGTCGTGGCTGCTGACGACATCACTAATGGCTCTACTTCTGCATAGATCTGTCTCTACTTTTGCTGTACAACTGCTTCCGCCTAGATTTGTCTCTGCTTCTGCTATCCAACTACATCTGTCTGGATCATCCTTTTCTTCTGCCATGGTCTCTGTCCACCATGGCAAGAAACCTAAAAAGTTCAATGGATCGAACTTTAAAAGGTGGCAGCAAAAGATATTGTTTTATTTAACAAATTTAAATCTTACGAGATTCTTGAATGAGGAGCCTCATTAGGTATCCGATAGAGAAATGGAAAAAGCAAGCCTTCAACGTTGTTGAGGCTTAGAAACATTCTGACATTCTATGTAGTGTTGACACCTGATTTTTTATCAGTCTTTCATAGTTTATTTTTTAAAAATTCATAAAAAATATATAAAAAGTTAAAAAATTAAAAAATCATCTTTGGTAGCCTTGACCAAGCTAAAGGAACCATTTTTGATAAAAAAAATAATTTTTCAATTTTTTAATATTTTCCAAAATAGAAAAATACATAAAAATGAAGAAAAATAGCATTCGATGTCGTAAAAATATAGAAAAATAGTCAATATTTTTATTTTAATTTTCTTTTCATTTTGAACTCATAAATAGTCAAAATTCAAGTTCAATTGCATGTGTTTCTTTACGACGCATAGAGTTGAATTTGGCAAAAAAAAATATCATTCGAGTCTTTTAATTTGTAAATTTCTACATCTTTTTTAGTCTTGATGTCCAATTAGATTGACCACCATATACAATAAATGCCCCTTGCTGAATATTTTCGTTTTTGTTTCACATGATTTCATGGTGTAAAATGTCGAGTGGATCCCCAAATATAATCGGGTCGGCATGAGCTCGATAGCTCGTCCAAGACCAAATCAGGGCACGGCGAACCCCATGTGAGTACTCTCGAACTCCTGCGATGCTTCCTAATGCTTTTCTTAGGTCAGATCGAGTGTAGAACGGCTAGAACAGCTAAATCATTCTTGAGCTGTGATTGATAAATAGGGCATTACTAGGAATGCCATGTGATTTATTTGCATATCTAAATTCCTTGAGTTGCGCATTTTATTACTGATTGTGATTGCTAGGATAATCACTCCTATCTGCATGAATTTCTAGATTTATGGTTCATACCTTACTCATCCGCATGAATCTCAGGCTAGAAAATTCAGTCAACTTAGGTACCGAAAGGGCGTCAACTCTGACGGTTGGCGTAACTAAGTCCCCGAAACCATTTCTCTGGTTCTCGCAAAATTGAATAGAAACTCCTAACTATTCGATTGGGTGGTCCAATCATACCCTAAAAAAATGATTGGTGGCGACTCCATGGCATGCACACTTAGCACATGTCACTAGACCACACTGAAAGTCGATCACGCATACCTCCGTTGCGATTTGGGTAATGGGCCTTGGGAGAGGCCCGCGTCCGACCAGACAGGACGGCCCATTAGCCCTCGAGAGCCCGACAACCTCAAGAGGGTCGCGACATGTAGTAACTATATCATGAATGGTTTACATGACTAATTGTACAATGTCTATTGTGCAACAAAGTTGACAAGAGGTATGTACTGAAGCCCATTACAAGAAAGTTGATATAAAGGAAAACCCAACCTAGCTAACTGGAGATCCCAAGATCTAGGTTCAAATGGACAACCTAATTACATGATTTGAGAAATATAATGCGGAAGAGAGGAATAAGAAATTCATATATTTCGATATTCATAAAGAACATTACATCAGCCTATTTATAGGCTCTCCAAGATCATTATCTAAGGTAAACCAAGATACGCATAATCAAAGGATATACACGCAATTATGGGAGAAACAAAATATCAATTTAAATATTCTAAATATATCTAAGATAGGAAAATATCCTAGAGAATTATTCTCTAACATCCCCCCTCAAACTCAAAGTGAGTTCAATCAACTTGAGTTTGAAAACAATGTAAACAGTGTCCAAAAATAGATCTTCGATTGCCATGAAATAAGATAGCGAAATTGGCTGAAATCGACACTGAACTTCGTCAGCATGATAGATCCAATGTGTTGATTTTCTGACAGCGACGAATTTGGTGATGATGTTGACTTTCCAAAAACGACGCGTGAACAGTCAAGGATCGGAGGCAATTGAGCCGAACAACATGCGTCCTTTGCGGTCGACTTTGCTGCCGGGACAGTAACTAAACAAACGCGGCCGATACGGCTGGCGTCGCTATAGCAAGCGTATTAAGCCAGACACTGCTGAGCGAAAGTTACTGTATGAAGACGCGTCTTCACTGCGTCGAAAAATACCTCAGTGGAAAAGAAAAGCTCAACTTGGTGACGCTTCACGGACTTTGTTACATGACTACCATGGTGGCGCTCAATCAGACGAAACGAAGCACTCAAATGAAACACTGTCGAGTGGGATGAATTTATTTGAGAAATTTGAGAATGATAAAGCGAAAATTGGAAAATTTCTGAGGTGCACCGGGTGCGATGTGCACTCGGTGCACTAGGGTTGCCTCAGGAACGAAGGCTCTGATACCGACTTGAGAAATATAATGCGGAAGAGAGGAATAAGAAATTCATATATTTCGATATTCATAAAGAACATTACATCAGCCTATTTATAGGCTCTCTAAGATCAATATCTAAGGTAAACCAAGATACGCATAATCAAAGGATATACACGCAATCATGGAAGATACAAAATATCAATTTAAATAATCTAAATATATCTAAGATAGGAAAATATCCTAGAGAATTATTCTCTAACAATATGAACTTAGTTATATCAATGTGAGGGTTTTTCCCTCAAATAATTCCTATAAAATATCGGTGATTTGATATCCCCCACATAAACCAATTATTGTGAGGGTTTAACAGGAAAAAAGATAGCAATTTTGCTTTAATGAATTTTAAGTGGAGTAAACCTGTCACGCCCCGACCCCAGCGGGCACGCCAACATCCCACACGGTCGCCAAATCTAAATAGGATAACCCGGGATCCGACGGCTAACTCGTAGAGTGTGATATGGTAAGCACATGCGGAAGCGAAAACAAAATCCCAGACATAATAACAAACATAAGGTGACCTAGGATTTAAAGGCCAACACTCATTGCTTTATAAAATAAAAGGGTCTATTACAACAAAAGGGGGTAGGGTGCAGAGGAAGGCACTATAGGACTACAAAAGAGAATTCTCAAAAAGAAATTCATGAACTAGACAGACTCATCTTCATCTTCCTCCTCTTCCTCTTCTTCTTCATCTGGACACCTTCAGGGCTTTGGGTCTGAAAATGTTGATCCCACGACGGGGTGAGATAATAATCTCAGTAAGTTAACCCTAACCCTAAGCTAGACTAATGGTACCTCCAGGCACGTTTGAAAATATGCAAATTTTGGCAAAATGCTTTTCACACATGACATTCAAGCAATTGGCATAATAAAGCAACTTAGGCATATCAGGCACCGGGTTCATTTCTTTCATACTTTCGCTTTCCAGTCTGAGTTTCTCAAGCCATACATTCATAATAAACATTCCATGCACTCTAGGCATCCCAGGCATATCAGGCACCAGGTTCATTTCTTTCATACTTTCGCTTTCCAATCTGAGTTTCTCAAGCCATACAGGCGTAATAAACATTCCATGCACTCTAGGCATCCAGGCATTCCAGCCAATTCAAGCATACAGACTAGGAAATATATCAAGAACCATGTTTCAGTCTTTTATCTTCTTTACGCCAACCGAGGGCCGCCCTACTAGGGGCCGCGAAATGATTCAGTCAATCACATGACTCTCGACGTCTTTATCGAGATGATTCGGTCATCATGACTCTCGCTGCAAGATGATTCGGTCTCTATAGCAACTCTCGATACTCCGCGCCATCGAGATGATTCGGTCAACTATAGGACTCTCGCGTCTGGACCTAGAGATGATTCGGTCACTACCTGACTCTCGATTCTTACAACCCTCAAGATGATTCGGTCAAGGTAGGACTCTCTAGCCGCAAGACCTCGTCAGGTCATTGGGAGTAACTCCCTCCCCAGCTCAATGCATTGGCCATAAAACATCATTATGAACCTTATCATTAATCCCAATTTCACAATCACAAGTAAATTCATGCCATCGCCATTTAAGGCACACATTCAAGCACATCCAGTTCATCAATTAAAATAAGCCATTCGGCCATCATACACATGCACCTTGCCACACTATGCATCATTCGACACCAATTGCGAAACCGAACATTAAAGCCCTCGATTGAATCCCAATTAATTAACACATGCCCATTTTCTCACATAGCATTTCATCATCAAACAATCACAGCATCAACTAGACACTCTCTAGGCATGTTTAAGGAACATTCAATCAAGAAAAGTCATCAATGACGCCAATCCACAGGACTACCCATAACGACTAGGTTCATTCTCATGAAAAATGCAATTTTTCTACTGACTTTTTGGGAAAAAAGATTTTAGAATCTTGTTCTTCAAGATCTTACGGTCGTGTGGGAGAAAACGGTACTCAATTTGGACATCGGATGACTTAGAACGACTTGTTTTAAAAACGGTACATGCTGAAAACGGGATTGCATAGCTTTCGGGTCCCTCACGTTTTTCACACCAAAAACCGCCCTTTAAACCCTTTCAATTCCACCAAAATTCTACCCTTTAGTGAATAAACATCCTAACAAAAGGTTAGAAGTCTTCTTACCTAGCTAATTAAGCCAACGAACGCCCCCAAACACAGCAACAACCTTCGGATCCTACATCGTTCAGTGCCGGGCAGATTCTGTCCCTAAGAATAACCATGCAAATCGGCCATCAAATCTTCAATCCAACTCACCTATCCTTTGCTAACATGTAATATCATGTATTAGGGGGTCTTACCAACAATTTTTGGGACAAGGCGACACCTCGGCGGACCTCAAAAGCTCACGAATCCTCTACCGGTCGGAGGAGGCAGAATCTGTTCGATAAAGACCACCTCAAATCAGCCATGAAATCTCATTTTAAAACCATCTATTTGCAGTCATAAACTATCTGAACATAGTACTAGATGTTATGAAGCTCTCCTAAAAAAATTGAGGTCATTTGGAATTTCTAAGAGCTAGAACCAACACTTCTCCCCAGCTAGCTCAGAATCCGTCCGCTTTTCTTCCAAAAATCACCATAAATCAACCAGACCTCCAACAATCATGAAACCAATGGAAACATGTCAAGGACATCCTAAACTAACCTGTGGTAGTCGGCGGCGGTGAGGTGACGAAGGGAGAGGCTAGTCGTACGGACCGAATAGGGGGCTCAGAAACTATCTTCCGGCAATTTTTTTGGTAAGAAGGAAAAAGAGAGAAAAACCAAAGGGAAATGGTGGGGGAGTGTCATCCACGACCAAAGGGCTGTAAATTGGGTGTTTCACACATATAATTGAGGCAAAGATTGACAGGATTGGTGTTGACACCGAATTTTGGATCAACCTTTTTAGTGATTTCTTAGAAAATACATAAATAATTCATAAAAAGTCAAAAAATTACAAAATCAACTTGGGTGGCCTTGACCAAGCCAAAGGAACCATTTTTGACAAAAAATAATAATTTTTCATATTTTTCGTATTTTTTATTATTTTTGAAAATTAGGAAAATACTTGAAAATTCAAGAAAAATAGCATTTGAGGTCACAAAAATATGAAAAGATAGTCAATATTTTTATTTTAAATCTCTTATCTTTTTGACCTCACAAAAATTCGAAAATCGAATTCAATTTTACGTGTTCCTTTGTAACACATATGATTGAATTTTGTAAAAAAAATATCGATTGAGTCTTTTAATTTGCAATTTTGGCATTATTTAGGATCTTAAAATTCAATCTAATTGTCCCTTATTGTAATTTAACCCAATTGTCCTCACATAATGTTTAATTGCATAAATTGGGCAAAATTGTACACTAAATTGCATTTTAGTCCTTGAAATTGGGCTTAATTGAAATTACTTTCAATTCAAGGGCTACCATTGCAAATTAAAGACACTGCTCAATGGTTTTCATCATTTTGAATCGATTGGCATAGGTAATTTGGTCCAATTTGATCATTTGAACCTTCAATTGCACAATTCCCCGATTTGCAATTAAAGAAAAATGTGGAGTTTTCATAGAAATAGATGTGAACTTTTGGGCAAAATCACATTTTTGGATAATACTCATGCCCTAAGTTCGATTATGATGTTCAATTGCAAAAATTCCAAATCAATTTGGGATTAATTTTGAAAATAGAGTCAGAACCGGTTCTGACCGGGCAGACCGCCCGGTCAGATCGGTCGAACCGGTCCGGAACAGTGTCGTCTTCTTCCCCTGACCCATGTGCAGATGAACAATGTAATGCCGAGTTTTGATAGCCAAATTGACCGACCAATCGACGACGATTGAAGAAGCATTGGTGGGGGTTTAATACTGCAGGCCATTCCCTCTCGATTGATGCTAGAGTCTTGACCAATGGTCGCCGGAACGGAGAGTAATTGACCAGTCAATCTCGCGGGACCTGCAAAAGTCAACGATGTTAGACTCAGCACAAATCCATGCCAAATTCGCGTGAAATTAGACTTGCCGGAGGACTAAAAGGGCCTAGACGGAACACCCATCGTCCTTGACGCCGATTGGACCTAAAGGCACGTGGCCTCACATGCAATTGAAGCCGGTACACAGTTCCCCGCTCGGCGTCAAAATTTGAAACAGGTATAAAAGTCTATGGAGGCTTTCTATTAAAGAGGTTGGTTCAGTTGGTTGGGGAGAGTTCAAGAGAATCAAAAGAGAGAGAGAGAACGAACGAGAGAGAGCTCGCCCTCCACCGCTATTGTTGAGGGCAGAGCTCGAATTGGCAGAGCATCGGTCAGGCCTTTCCGGGCTAGGCCAAAGCTCAAAGAGATCTTCAGGAGAACGTCTAAGTAGCTGGGAGTTGATCGCCGTCATCCGCACTGCCAAAAACCGCCGGAACATGTGAGATGCACTTCTGAGCTTCTCACTGTGCATCAATGGCGATTCGTGCATTCCTTGCTCATTCTTGCATCTAGAGTGTGCGTTTTGTTCCTTAGACATCGCTGACCGTCATTGCATCTTCATTTTGCATCGACTTCGCTTGAATATCTCCAATCGACTCTTCAAAATTAGCCTCCATAGTCGGTCCTTGTTCGTTCTTGCCTAGCCAAATCTAGGCCGTGCGCGCTCAATCGGAGCTCGAGGTAAGTCTTCTGAACCTCTATTGATGTTATTATGTGACTGAATTGCCTTGGTTTACTATGAATTGAGCTATTGAATTTCCATGGCCGTACTCGGCATTCTGCATGATGCTCGCGATTTTGTGAATTAGATGCTCTGATTCTTAGGTATGTTAGACTAGAGACGATTACGAGTTGATTGGTGTTGGTCTCACGCGATTTAGTAAAAGTTCCACCGTTGGATCGTCGTCGGAGGTTCTAAACCATTCGTTCCGTCGGAGTCGCGAGGTTGAAGACGAAGTTGACGTGGCAGAGTCAACGAGTCAAAAGTCTAAGTGTCATCCTGTGATTAGTCCTCGTGGAAGTCGAGTCAGCTTGGCTGTTGGTCTGTTAGGCGGAGTTGGTTTAGATCCAACGGCTAGGGTTAATCGAGTCTAATAAATGATGGCCGTCCGATTAGTAATTAGGAATATCCGAAAATGTTTTAAAATTAGAAAATTAAATGGGTTGAAACGGTGCTATTTGGGTTAGTGGCAGTGCGGCGCCGTTTAGGTTAACAAGAATGAACGGTCCAGATCGAGTCTTGCATACTAATCCTGACTATAGGTTTTAGTAGGTTGATCAGACGACCCTGGTCGAGTCTCCGTTCCATCAAGACCGTAGGTTTTAGTAATCTGATCCGGCAGTCGTGGATTACCCACGCGGTTCAATAGGAACCGTCGGATCAAGTTTAGATAATCCGAAAATAATAAAGGCGCAGGACGATGTCGTTTTGGGGGGTGATCAGCGCTGGTCCGGGTCTGGGCCGGGTTCCGACCCGAGTGGGTCAAGTTGACCCGGTCCGAAGTATTTTTTTTAATAAAAAAATTTGAGAAATGATTTTAAAAATAAAAAAATCAGAAAAATTTATAGAAAATCCTAAAAAATCCTAGAAAATCCCAAAAATGTAGGAAAATTGTGGAAAAATCTTAGATATTCCAGAAATCCCAAAAAATTGAGGATTGACCACAGACAACTGGTCAATCCTATTTTTGGGGTTTCTTATCCGTTCTTTCGAGAATTAACGATATTACCCTTTAAGGGTAAGTCGCCTCTGCTGTGCACGCGAGATAAAGTCGATAACGCCAAGGTAAGAATTAGGGTCGGTTAGGCGACCAATTCTTAGGCTTTGATTTCCGAGTCCCGTCCCCTATCTCAAAATGACGATCTTGCCCATAAATGGGAAAATCGTCTTTCTTGTTCCAATCGAGTTGTGAGAATGGCTTGAAATTAGGGTTTGGGTAAGATGGGTGACCAACCCTAATATTTGAGATTTTCAGTTCTCATCTTTTTCCAAAATGACAATTTTACCCCTCCAAGGGTAAAATCATCTTTTAAAATTCCAGAAAAATTCTGAAAATTCCCAAAAAATAGGAAATGGAAGGATTTGATCGTTAATCCCATTTTCACCATCTTTTGACTGTATGTTCCATCTGAAATGACAAATTTTGCCATTTTAGGGAAATTATCCCCAAATTTCTCAAAATTACGATTCTGCCCCTCATGGACGAATCACGTCGAAAACACTCCTAAGCCTTGATCGGTACTTCTCTAGGCTAATAGGGCCTCATTAGGGATACCATGCTGTTTTCATGTGATTTATCCACATATTTTGGATCCTTGATTTGCGCATTTATTTCTACTGATTGTGAGTGATAGGGTAGCCATTCATATCTGCATGAAATCCTAGATTTAGGATCCGTACCCCACTCGTCTGTATGAAATCTTAGGACTAGATAAATCATTCAACTTAGGTGCCGAAAGGGCGTCAACTCTAACAGTTGGCGTAACAAAATCCCCGATCCCACTTCTCAAGTTTTTCGTAGAATCGAATAGGCCGCTCCCAACTATTCGATAGGGTTTCCGATCGTACCCTTCACGAAACGATTGGTGGTGACTCCTTAGCATGTACACATATCACATGTCACCAGACCGCACTGAAGGTCGACCGCGTATATCCAGCCGTTGCGATTTGGGTAATGGACCTTGGGAGAGGCCCGCGTCCGATCAGGCGGCCCATTTGCCCCCTTCGGCAGCATCCCCCGCGAAAGGGTCGCGACAGACTGGCGACTCCACTGGGGACTATTCTAAATCAGAATCTCTGGTTTCGTAGAATTCCAGAGGACTTGAGCCGATTAAAAAGTTGGTTGGTTTATCTGACTTTATTTTTGCAGATGCTCTTGAAGGTGAGGTACGTACGCTAACCATTGTGTTAGATATTTTTGCAGATTGGAGAAATAACGGGTGGAGTGATTGTTGGTATTTTTCCTGCAGATTGGAGTTGGGAATGTATGTTTATATTATGCACATATTGAAGCGGTGTTTGATACAAACTGCTGTGTATGACTTGCATTGTGATGATCACGACACATCGCACACACTGACGGTCAAACCCGAACTGCAACCACCTCTAGGTTATCTTAGATTGGGAAAGGATGTGAAAGGATCTCGTGTTTGATGACACTTGAGACTTTCGTGTTCGTTCCCGCTCACAATCCAAATTGGCGATATCTAGCCCTCTTGGGTGGGTACCCTTGGGGTGGAATCTGCCTCATTTGTATCGTGGGAGCTTGAGCCATAGGTTCCTCACCTGATTTCTAATTTTTAGAGTATACCCACTTGTCTCTGTTGACACCTGATTTTTTTTTACCATTTATTATTGTGATTTTTATTCTTTAAAATTAATTAAAAATATCAAAAAAGGTCATAAAATCACAAAATCAACTTTGGAAGCCTTGGTTTAACCTTAGGAACCAATTTTGAACAAAAAATATTTTTCGGTATTTTTAATATTTTTCGAGTTTATTTAATTATAAAAATACCCAAAAAATCAGAAAAATACCATTCGTGGTCAGAAAAATACCCAAAAATATTTGATAATTTTGTTTTAATTTCCTCTTCAAGTGTGTCACTTTAAATCTCAAAAATTCGGCTCGGGTCACTATGTTCCTTCACAAACATAAACCCGAACCGAGCCTAAAAAAAATCATTTTCGAGTCTTTTAGTTTTCAATTCTCACTTTTTATAAGCTATGACATTGGATTCTAAAGTCTTAAAGTGCAATTAGGTCAATTTGCCCTCCAATTTAATCAATTTTTACCAAAAGGGCTTAATTGCACATTTTTCTTTCAATTAGTCCACGGTTTCACGGATGTATACGTATGCTCTACGTATTTATACGTCATACGTATTTATATGTTATGCATATTTGTATTGTTTGGTAACCTCTTTAACTCTTGTAATAATAATCATGGTTATTATTTTTAACACCTTTGTTAGTGCCTTTTTTAGCATTTTTGTATTGTGAGTGCTATTGCTAGTGCTATTTTTAAATAGCATTTTTTGTATTATAAATTGTGAGTGCTATTGTTAGTGCTATTTTTAAATGACATTTATTTATCATAAATTGTGAGTGCTATTGTTAGTGCTATTTTTAAATGGCATTTATTTATCATAAATTGTTAGTGCTATTATTAGATAGAATTTATAATTGTTAGTGCTATTTTTAAATAGAATTTTTGTATTATAAATTGTGAGTGCTATTGTTAGTGCTATTTTTAAATAGCATTTTTGTATTATAAATTGTGAGTGCTATTGTTAGTGCTATTTTTAAATGTCATTTATTTGTGAGTGCTATTATTAGATAGAATTTATAATTGTTAGTGCTATTTTTAAATAGAATTTTTGTATTATAAATTGTGAGTGCTATTGTTAGTGCTATTTTTAAATAGCATTTTTGTATTATAAATTGTGAGTGCTATTGTTAGTGCTATTTTTAAATGTCATTTATTTGTGAGTGCTATTTTTAGATAGAATTTATAATTGTTAGTGCTATTTTTAAATACAATTTATTGGAAGGTATTTTTGGCTATAAAAGGATGGCAAGAGTTTTGAGGTTGAAGGGGGGAGACATTTTGTAGAGTGTGCAAATTTTTGAGAGCTTAGAGAGAAGAACACAAACACTCTCTATATTCTCATAATCTTGAGAGAGCAAAATATACTAAGTTCGGAATATTGATTCCGCATATTGCTAGCACAATTGTTGTGGAGTTATTAGTCGTCTCCCCGTTCGTCAATTGGTGGTGCGTCCGAATTAGATGCCTAACACTTGTGGAGGCTGAGATCGAAGAACATCGAACCGACACCTCCGTTCAAGCACGCTACGAGAGGTAATCTATTTACTCCCTTTGAGACTTTGTGATTTTTTTCGATTGAAATGCACGAAGTACGCCTCTGGAGATACATGTATGGGTTGTTATTTATTTCCGCTACGTGTTACGTGGATCCCAACAGTGGTATCAGAGCCAATCCTTAGGTGTTTTCGTGCATTTAATTGATTTTTTGCAATTTTTGCAATACTATGGTCAATATGTATTAACGAATTGTTCGTCTTACATGGCTAATGGAGATTGATTATTTTATATGATAAATTAATCAACGTAGCAAAAATTGAGACTAAATCAATTTTGAATCGAAAATTTATGGCTATCTTATTTTACGTAAAAATTCTTAATATGATTCAACGTAGAATTTTTATTGTGCATTCCTAAGTTTTAAATTGTGAATTTATTACTTACGTGAAAGGGTGGTGATCATGGAAAAATCCCTAATCAATGTGATTGATGTATATATGAATGTATGATGATTATTTATATATTTGGGGTTGTAATTATTAAATGGAGACTGCGTACTCCTTTTATTTTTCATGTAATCTTTATTTTTAGCATAGTCAATTGTTGATGTAAATGCTACGAGGATTACGTGGAGGAGCCTTTTAAGTCGGCGAGCTCTTTGGGGCCCAATTCTTGAAGAGTTCAAGAAACCAAGAAGAAGCGAAGAGCGGCTCTCCGTTATTAAAATATTAAAATGATTAAATGTGGTCTCATTGGCTCGAGACCCATTAAATCATAATTCCATGATCACCACGTAGGATAGATGTTTATGTGATTGGCATCTATTTATTTATTATGATTACGTGAGCATGTTAAACTGGTTAATGTGCAAAGTCAGACTTACCTCACCCAAAATTGCGCCTGCATGAAATCCTAGTTAGGGAAAATCACTCACGTTAGGTACCGAAAGGGCGTTGGTAATGACATCAACGTAACCAAGTCCCCGAACCCAAAATCTCTGGTTCCGCAGAATTGATCGATCTCTCCCAATCGGTCAATAAGGTTTCCGGTCTACCCTCCAAGAAAGACCGGTGGCGACTCCAAATGCATGCACAAGTTGCACATGCCACCACGACCACACTAAGGTCGAAAGCGATCGACTGTTATCGTCGAATCCCTTTGAAAAATACTCCCGCCGCGATTTGGTATGGGCCTGGGAGGGCCCGCGCCGATCCAAAGCCCGCGATCCGCACCCTTGTGCAGGGGAAGGCCCGCGATCGGTAATCCATTAGCCGCGTCCGCTTCCGGACGGGTCGCGACAGCTGGCGACTCCGCTGGGGACTCTTGCTCTAGAACATATGATTCTAGACCTCAAGTGGACTTAGGCCGTAATTAAAACGCTGAGTGATTTTTCTAACTTTGCAGGCGCTCTCGAAGGTGAGGTAAGTCCGCTTATGGTAGGTGTTATATGTTTTTGGCAGATTGGAGAAATA
Organism: Rhodomyrtus psidioides; assembly: GCA_021437785.1. Taxonomy (NCBI): domain Eukaryota; kingdom Viridiplantae; phylum Streptophyta; class Magnoliopsida; order Myrtales; family Myrtaceae; genus Rhodomyrtus; species Rhodomyrtus psidioides. The sequence continues at coordinate 8,917,787 of JAILYB010000007.1, read as the reverse complement.
AGGGGTGTAGTCCGTGATTAACATTGTCTTATGCAGGTTGGGCGTAGGAATGTATGTTGTGTGGATGATTTGAAGTGCTGATTGATAAACTGCTGTGCATGAATTGCATTATGATGATCACAACACGTGGACACACACAACCGCGCCTAAAACCCCGGGCGCCGCCTTTAGGAACACAATAGAAGGAATTGAGAATGGAATCTCCGTGAGGAAAAACGCGGGGTAATCCACTTTTCAATTCCGCTCGCTTCGAACTATGGATCGAGTCCCAATGCAACGATAGCTGTGCAATGGAATCGGCTCTTTCTAGAACTCGAAGTGGGAACCTTAACCTTAGGTGCCAAACCCTCTGATTTTTAGAAGTTCACCATCACTTGTCTCATGCGCATGTCTTTGGGCGGTTGGTACACCTAAAACCGCACATAAGTCGACGAGTTTGGTTGGTAAGACTCTCTATCCCTCAAATCTATTACAGTTCATATAAATATAGGCATTTCATTCATTGCATTCTGGTGATTAGATTAAATGCCATTTCAAGGATAGATGTGTGTGTTTTTCCCAAACGTCCTTGATAGAAGACGAGGAGGATGATATCCCATGGCGAACACCGAGTGAGCAACAAATGAGCCTACTATGGACCTTATTGAGATATCGTCCAAAGAAGATGACGAGTTGGGGCAAGTGATCCGGAAGCCACGGATCGAACTTGGGGCATCCTTAAACGTTAGGATCACATTCCTTTGTTTCATTTTCCATTACTAGTCCTCTTGTATAGGGTTTATTTTTATCGAGGCTTTTTCTATCCCACCCCTTAGAGTGATTGTATTAGGGATCTATTGGTGTATACATTCAGATGGAACTTGGTTGTATTTCTTTTGACGGGTCATGGGAATGTGATAGTGGCATTTTCTCTAATCATCCGAATACTCCCAAGTCAAGTTTATAATTCCTTTAGAGGAAATTAAAATTGGAAGTCTTACACGACCTTTTGGTCGTATAGAGTAGTCCAATCTCAATTTCTCTAGAAGGAATTATACACTTGAATTGTTTCGTGCATGTTTTACGTCGCTGGTAATCCACGATAATTGATCGAGAATATCGATGTTGTTTTGAATTTAATGACGAGATAGATGTCCAAATTACTCTCGTTCTTAACAAAACGGCCTTGATTTGGATGCCGTATCTTCAATTAAATTTAAAACACGTTATTATGCCTCGCACTTTTGAGTAATTCGTTCCTCTCGAAATTGATCAAAGGCGATTATTGTGAATTACATTCCTTTCAATAGTATGCTTTATTTCGAGGAATATTGATAAAAACTTTTCGCGCAAGATTAAAACCCTTGTAAAAGTTCTTGTCCTTATTAATCACGAGCAAGCATAAGATTGAAAGGGGTCTATGCTTTCTTTTTCAGATTATTCCTTCTGATTCTGTCTTTCTATTTGCAGGTAAAAAATAGGTAATAGAGAGAAATCTTTTCCTGGATAAGTCTGAGGCTATTCTTTCATCTGATCATGAGCGAGTTATAAAATCCATATTTGTTCGACTTATTGATATTATGGTTCGGCTCACCTAAGTTGAAGATGTTCGAACGCTCGAAGAAAGGAACCATGCAGAAGTTAAAACACACACGAGAACTTTCATTTATTTTGCTCAGCGGAGGGTTTTCAGAAGCAGGTCATACAATTCGGGGTGGAAAAGTAAAGCCAAAGTGAGCCCTAATTAACGACACAAAGGAGCCCAACTGACCCTCCATGTTGTTAATGCTCTGCTCATACTCCCAGCTCCGCATGTTGTGGTCGGCAAGCCTGAGGAGAAGACTTCTGCATTCTCCCTTAACTTCGGCGACCTTGGCCTCGTGTTCTTCGGTGACTACTTCCAGGTCCCGAACCAGTCCATTCCCGCGAGCTATGTCCTCGGTTATCTTGTCGAGCCGTTCTTCCTGCCAGTCGCTCTGAAGCCTCAACAGGACGTTGCGGCGGTCATGCTCGCCGGTGGTCAGGGATATGGCCAATTGATCCACCAGATTTCTCCTCTCGCGAAGCAACGTCGCGACCCGCTCATTAGCAAACTCGACGGCCTTTTTGTAACTATCAACCAGATAGTTGGTCAGCACCAAATGATCAGATCGATCCTCATAACGAGCCCGCAAGACGCGAGCCACCAGAACCTCCCGACTAGCAACACGATAGGCCTCTAAGGAGTGTGCAAAGAGAGTCGGGAAAGTTCTATATTCCCTCCCCAGTGTAGTACCTTCGAGAGAAGTGGTATCAAGGTCCTCGAGCAGGACACAGATTGCATCCTCGGTTGCAGAATGATCGGTTATGTGCGCGTAACCGCGACCCAGTAGGTTATAAAGCTTTTCCCACTGGGCCAAGACATCAGTTGAAAAAGTGCGTACGGGAGAGGAGGCCATTTGCGTTGGGTTGGCTTGAGAATAAGACGAGTTTAACAGAGAGATTAGAAGGAAGAAGCTGATTATGCGAGAACGTTAACCTTCCATACATTAATTCCACATTTTATAGCAACTCGAGGATGATGAAGGGTCTCAGTAATAATGCTGGTGGAGCCCAGTTAGGGGGTAAAGCAGGAGGTCCCCTCACGAGAACCATTGGATTCGTTTCGGTCCGCGATTTCCGGCTCATCAATTAAAAGATGTAAAAGATTTGTCGGGATCACCATTATTAGAGTTAGGTGGGAGGAAAGCGCAACTATCGAAGAGAGCCCTAACAGGGTTTGGCAGTCCCATCACGTTGAAAAGCTAAGCGAGAAATTCAAGGTCATGAGGGGGAACGTTTGCCTAATGATGCTTGAAGAGCGTCTCCTGAACATGCAGAGTCACTCGAAGAAAACTTTATAGGGAGTGAGCATACAGGAGAGAGTGGAGAACTCTGAGTGGGCAAGAACCAATCAAACATTTCTCAATCCAACATATTTAAGAGGTTACTGTCAGCTGCTAGAGGCGACTGACTCAAAAATCTCAGAAATTGAACCACAGAGGGATCTCGAAGATTCCAAGATCAAGTCTAACGCCAAAACCATGGAGCCCAACACTTCTGGCAACGGAAATCAAGATCACGGCGACGACGACAACGACATCCACAATGCTCAACTCGGGAAAAGAAGACGTCCTCACCAATACTCTCAGGAGGAAACCCAAATGCTGGAAACCCTTTTCAGTAAAAGCCATTACATGAAAAAGAAGTGGAGAATTGAATTGAGCCGGGAGTTGGGGATTAATCAGTCGAGGATCCAGTTTTGGTTTCAAAATAGGAGATCCAAATCGAGGGCTCAACGCAAACGTCAGGTGGTCGAGATTTTAAAGGAAGAAAACCAAAAGCTGCGAACAGAAAACATGAGGTATGAAAAAGCTCTCAATATTACCGTTTGCCCTCATTGCAATAACCTCGTCGCCCTCGGTAAGATGTTCCCCGATAAGCCTCACGCGATGATTGAAGACGTTCATTTACCACCTTACTCCCTCGGGGCATCTCCTGCTCAACCAGATTTTGCCGGAGTCACGCATGAGCAGGATGATCCTACGAAGGTGATACAAATGCCTCCTGGGGGATGGGATTTGCATCGCTTTGATTGGAGTTATAGTTTCAAGGAGCTGGATGTTACCGCCGACCAGCTCAAAGCATATCAGCCTCATGCACAACAATTTTCGATAGGGTCGGGTCCTGCTGGAGATGAGTTAATCAGTCGTCAAGCCATCGATGCGATTTTGGGCCACGATAAGAGGAGGTTCGCTTGGCCCCCTGAACTGCATTCCAGATTCCTAGACGTGGTTCACCAAATGGGGATCGACTCAGCAACTCCGACGCGCATATTTAAGGCCATGAATGTACCGGGGCTTAGTAAGGAGCTGGTCAGGAATCACCTTGCTGCCTACAGAAAGCTATTAAAACAACGTCGAGCGGAGCTAAACCGGGAGGAATCCGTCTCGAGCCCAAAAGCTAGAGGTGACCGCCATTGTAATGCTCAGGCATCAAGAGATACCCGGCCAAATCTAAGCATCAATCAAGCTAGCAACCCGACCACCGGCAAACTGAAAGCTGATCAGATTGTCCTCCCAGGCCATTTCAACACTTCTCAAGAGCGCGTGTCACAAGTACAGCGAGTGCGCACTCCTCCATTCGAGCAACAGTCGGCTGGTGCTCTGCCTGCCGCTGGTCAACCCACGACAGACGATTTCTTCGATGAGGGGCTCGATGCCTTGTTCAATCAGTGGGAAGCTGGCATGCTTGGACAGCCATGATCTAGCACCTAGCTCGGGGCACGATGGGTCGGTCACTACGAACACCCATAGGAAGAAGAGCATGTTCACGAGTGGATCACTCTTTTTATCCATTGTAAAGTTCCTATGGGAACATTTTTCTTTAATGGCTATAGTTAATTATGTATGAAAACCAACGCTATCGACGAACATCGTCATGCTCAGTTGTGATGATCCCTTGTTAGATTAAGTCTGAAACCAGAGACGGTCTTTAAAATTTTGAGTGGCTACGAACTCATTCCTCACCAAGCGCCCGGGATGCTGAAATGAAGAGTAACAGCATGCACAGGGAAAATGCCACTTTCGTTTGAACGATGAAAAGGGGTTGAGAGAAGATCATGGCGTTAATTCCCATGGAGCTAAATGAATTAAACAGAGTCATTAATTGCGGGTCCACCGCTGCTCCCCACGTTCTCGGGCCTAGCAAATCATAAAAGGCGCCGAAAGATTGTAGACCCACCACTTTGAAGACTGAACTAGGGGACGAGCGCATTACTCGGTGAAATCGAATCAATGCAAGTGAGTTTGTGATCCTATCACGAGGAAAAAGAAAGGGGAATACAGACGATGAGTAATTGCAGGATCTCGGGAGGAGCGCTTGCTTGCTGGTCTTCATATGCAGCCTGAAGGATGGTTCCAGGACACGCACAATCACTTGAGAAAATTTCTAGAGTGAGCAAACACGTAAGAGCGAATTGAGAAAGCTGAGTGAACTAGATCAGCCCGAGATACCCCGATCCATCATGTTTAAAAGTTATTCCCATCTGCTAGAAACGTCCGACCTGGACATTTCTGAGCACGAACTGCTGGGAGACTTTGAAGATCCTGGAGCTGAATCCTGCCCGAAGGCCATAGAGACTGACTCCTCCAGCGATGAAATTCTAGGTTTCAGCTACGAAGAAGGAGTATACAATGATGACCGGAGTCGGAAAAGGAAGCAACTACAACGCCACACTCCAGGCCAAATCCGAGAGCTCGAAGCTTTCTTCAATGAATGCCCCACTCCAAGCAGACAACAGAAAATGGAGTTGAGCCGAAAGATAGGATTGGAGCTTTCGAAGGTCAAGTTTTGGTTCGCCAACAAACGAACCCGGGTGAAACAGCAATACGCAGACCATGAGTTACTGGTCCTGAAGGAGGAGAATGAGAAGCTTCAAGCTGAAAGCGCGAGATATAAGGAAGCTCTGACCAAGGCCACCTGCCTTAATTGTGGTAATCCTGTTGTCCTCGGCGAGGTGTTCCTCGATGAACCATCCCTGTTGACGAATAACGCTCAGCTGTTACCGTATTCTCCACAGCATTTTCCGACACAGCCAGATACCGCCGGAGATCTGCATGAGCAAGTCAACACCATAGGATCAACACCAACATCCTCTGAGAAATGGGATATGAATCATCACAGGGGGAATTCTCTTAATGACGAACTCGCTGTCGCAGCCAGCCAATCCAAAGTCGGTGAGTCCCTCCCTGGACAACTTTTGAAACGACTAGATCCCGTAGAGAATAGCTACCGAAGTATTGACGATATTTTGGGTGATAAGAGAACAAGGTTTTACTGGACCTATGAGCTTCACACCAAATTTGTTGATGCAATTCGAGAGCTGGGAGTTGATTCGGCTAGCCCACTACGCATACTCGAGATTATGAATGTGCCGGGGCTCTCTAGAATTAACGTTGAGTCTCACCTCAAGTACTATAGGAGATTGCTAAGGGATGGAAGGATAGCGTTAAACCATCATAAAGCCAGTTGGAGCTCAAGTGCTGGGCAGAGTTACAACCATGATGATTGGAGAGCCAAGAGCACCCAACCGTGTTTCAGCAATGACGGGATTAGCAGTCGTGTCAGCGACTCCTCTAACCCAAATCAGAATGCTCCGCCGAGCTATCTCAATACTCCTCAGGAGTATATGCCACAGTTCCAGCACATAGAGATTCCTCAGTTTGAGCGCGAATCAGTCATTAATGCTGTCCTTGAAGTGGATCTGGCATTGGTAGAGAGTGCACATATGAACCTGCCGGTCATTGGAGGAAGTTCCAATTCGAGGGGTCAAATTGCTCACGGCGAGAGCAAAGAGAGGAATCCCTCGCCTGCAGTCGACGACACCCAATCTGGGCACCAAGGGCTAGAAAGAACAAGTGATCTCCTTGATGAGGAGCTGGACACTTGGATCAATACTTTTCAGGAATGTATGTCTCAACCCCAACAGGGCAATGATGAAGGTTCCAGCTCAAAAACTCCAATCCCTCACAACGAAGGCAATGAAAGAAATCTGCCCCCAACAATCGTTGATACCCAACTTGAACATCAATGGCTCGAAGACCCGAGCAATTTCCTTGGCGATGAGTTCAATCTTTGGCTCGATCAATTTGGAGCCGGAGGACCATCGCAGTGGTGACGCGAGGCCGGTGATCAAACGTCTGATGCAAGGCATGGCTACTCGATGAAAAATGCTTCGAGAAAAGGGGTTGAATACTCCTATTGCATATGTTGTTGATCGCACTGTAAGGTTCCCACGGGAACATCTTTCATTAATATCTAGAACTAATTGCGCGTGAGTGTCAACATCACCCTTTGAGCATCTTCAAGCCGAAGGCCGTGGATTAATCACTTAATCCGTGGAGCAAGTTCCATGAACCATAATTATCACCCGCTGAGCATAATGGGATCTACCCCTTCAACACGAAATACATTTGGCCGCGAAGCCACCTATTTGGTAAAACGATGTATCGTTCCTAAACGATCTTCTATCGCATACCAAAGTAATGTCTCATTTCTTTCCCTTCTCAGGTGATAAACGTGGATAAATCACTCAAGGAGCCATCTGTTCAAATAACAAAACAGACGTTGCCCAACCGGGGGCAGCTGAACCATTGATATTGCAAATATTCCAAGCATGGATAAGCGGATTTGATAGACGTGGTTCATATCAATACGCGACGTCAGAACGGGATGAGAACCAAGAGTAAAGTTGTATCGTCCCAATTTGTCTTCAATTTGGGAATATGAGTTAACACTTGTTATTTATCCTTGATAGGGACCCACCATCAAGGAGGACAGATTGTCACAACCTGTGTGCACTCGCAGGGGCACACGACCAAGGGTAAGATGTATCGTTCTAATTTTTTGAAAAATTCACGAACATACAATAACATGTTTCTTCTGCATTTTCAGGGATTTTCGGCCACGGGGGACAGGTAAGTATCCTTTTCCCCAATCCATTGAAGGTGTTAAATAAAAAGAAAAGCTTTCAGAATCTAATGTCTAGAAAAGACATAGAATTCAAACTTCATTGGCATTCATGTCTTAAAACAGGAGGTTATCTGAACATGAATAAGAACATGCATGGTGCATCATAAAATCCCCTTGACGGGTAAAATTTTTGGAGAAAATGAAAGAGATTTTTTCCAATCAAAAGTTCAAGACTTTTAAAAGGACGTTTTCTCAAAAGAAAAGAGGCAAAGCCTAGTCCAAACACGTCCTACACACACTGGAGAGAAGTGGAGCGGATCAGATAGCAAAATCTGGACCTACGGAAGTAGGGATTATTCGCAACGATTACATGGGTTGGGATGACGGAGGCATTCGTTTCATATCCCTCAAACACTACAGGTGACCGTTGATAAACCCTTTGAACGACGGTTTTCATTCTTAACCCTGTCAAGAACCACCCCACATCGGGGCAAAATGGAGGTGAGTCCAGCGGCATCAGGAGAAAATGGTCAGAAATTTTCTTGCTCGGACTAACATTAATCTTTGTGTGTTGTTTATATGGTAATCCAAGTGCCAGAGGATGACGAGAAACATTCATTTCTCTATCCCACATACCATATCCTTTGCACAGCCAAGTTGAGCCTGCAAATTCATTTCATAAACCCCTGTTGGTGATCATGGGATGTTTCAAGATGGAAACTGCATCACTCCAAGAACGGAAGAAATCAAGAGATGGGATTTATAGAAAAATCTCATATCGGCGTTTAAATGTGCTATGATTCAAGTTGTATATCTAGCACAATTTTCTGAACATCGTAGTTCCAAAGGAAAAGAAAAGGCGGGATTTCAACAAAGAAAAAATCCCCAGCATCAAGAAAAAGCAAAGTGCCTGGTAAAAGCAAGGCCGATGCTCGTGAAAACTGTTTGATTGATCCCCAATAAAGCCTAGTTGGGAAGAGAGAAAAACCCATAAAGAAGTCAGATCAAGAAGACTGCTCCCCAAATGATGTCAGCCGTGGTGCAAAAACACGGACAGAATTGTCAATCTCTTAATACCACAAGAGACGTTCTCTAAAGGACTTGTGCACACCTCAAAAGCGGTTGCACACCTCAAAAATGAAGATGCAGAATGGAAAAGACATGTGACAAGTTTGCAATGATCACCAATGTCAATCCCCTCATAAAATCTGGGCCAAAAACAAGCCTTTTTTCGGTCCCCAATCCTACCAACATCATAACCCTGAAACAGTCTTCTCTGACTAAGACACTTGGGTTAACATATAGCTTAGCTCGAAGAAGTACGAGCAAGAATATTTCTTTCTCATTTTGCAGGGTTCTTGACTTGTAAACCCGGAGCAGATGGTGAAAACTTTCATTCAATGACCTTGACTCAAAAGTGAGTCCCCCTTGAAGACCAATATCCAAGCCCAACATTACGGTCCCGTGGAAGACCTCCCGACCGATCAAAATGTATGCGCTGCGAATGAGCCTAAAACCTAGGCACAGGTTAGTAGGGAATTGAGTGCATCCCCTATAAAAACCACTATCTCAAAATAGGTGAGAAGACCTCATTGTCGAGAAATATTCCAGTTGGTGTTTTGAACAAACTCTTTTTGGAATTTTCAAACTGTTGGTCCAGATTTTCCGTGCAAGGGATTTGTGATCACATTTGCATGTTGCAAGAATGCTTTGGATAACCTCCAGCATCAAAATGCACATTTCACGATTAAAACTTAAGTCATACGGTTTTTGTCAAATGGACAGCCGTGGTCTTCCCAAAGATTACTAACGTTTTCTGGGTGAAGAAAAATCTTTCAGGTTTGAACTTTCTGCAGGATACCTGGAGAACACAGCTCCCAGAATGTCGCCTCAACAGAATCAAATGAAGCTTTGTCAAAATAAAATCTTTCTCTGCTTCAAAACTGAATTCCCGGCAAATTTCGGGATCTTTCAAAAAAAGGTGTGAGGATAGAACCCTTTTTCAAAAGAAGTCAACAAACTGTCCCAACAGACGTGGAGAACCCTCGTCCTAGGACACCCTTTTCAAAAATATCAAGGAAATCTCAACGGACGTGGAGAACCCTCGTCATGAGACCCCTTTTCAAATAAAAACAAAGGTAGATACCGCCTGAAGGGTCAAACAATGGTAGAAACCGCCTGAAGGGTCAAAACAAAGGTAGAAACCGCCTGAAGGGTCAAATCAAAGGTAGATACCGCCTGAAGGGTCAAATGAAGGTAGATACCGCCTGAAGGGTCAACTCAAAGGTAGATACCGCTTGAAGGGTCAACACAAGGTAGATACCGCCTGAAGGGTCAACACAAGGTAGATACCGCCTGAAGGGTCAAACAATGGTAGAAACCGCCTGAAGGGTCAAAACAAAGGTAGAAACCGCCTGAAGGGTCAAATCAAAGGTAGATACCGCCTGAAGGGTCAAATGAAGGTAGATACCGCCTGAAGGGTCAACTCAAAGGTAGATACCGCTTGAAGGGTCAACACAAGGTAGATACCGCCTGAAGGGTCAACACATGGTAGATACCGCCTGAAGGGTCAACACAAGGTAGAAACCGCCTGAAGGGTCAAATCAAAGGTAGAAACCGCCTGAAGGGTCAACTCAAGGTAGAAACCGCCTGAAGGGTCAAACCAAGGTAGAAACCGCCTGAGGGATCACATATGGTAGAAACCGCCATAAGGGTCAATTCATTGGTAGAAACCGCATAAGGGTCAACTCATTGATAAATATCGCAGTAAGGATCAACACAAAGGTCTGATCCACCATACGGATCAAAATTCTTGGCAAATCCCAAAGCGTGGGATGCGCCTTCCTTAGGTTCCTACAAGTTAGGAATCCCATCATGGTATGACCTACCATACAGGTCAGAGCTTAATCTCCCTGGGATATTCTGAATGACGAGTCCTAGGCATCTTCTTGAAAGTCGTCGCAACCGGCAGCATCCGACAGGTGAGCTTCAGGTAAGCCTCTCTCACTCCGGCCCATGTTCAAATTGTTAGAGCAAACCGGGGATTGATTTGAGCTTTTATCAATAGGCTTAAGGGTCCGATGTCATAACATTTCTTCTCTTATTTTCCCAGTTGAGTCGGTTAGGAATCAGGTGCCACCTTATCTTTGAGAGAAACCTCTAACGAGATTCCTCTCAAAGAGGGGCAGCTGTTGACACCTGATTTTTTTTTACCATTTATTATTGTGATTTTTATTCTTTAAAATTAATTAAAAATATCAAAAAAGGTCATAAAATCACAAAATCAACTTTGGAAGCCTTGGTTTAACCTTAGGAACCAATTTTGAACAAAAAATATTTTTCGGTATTTTTAATATTTTTCGAGTTTATTTAATTATAAAAATACCCAAAAAATCAGAAAAATACCATTCGTGGTCAGAAAAATACCCAAAAATATTTGATAATTTTGTTTTAATTTCCTCTTCAAGTGTGTCACTTTAAATCTCAAAAATTCGGCTCGGGTCACTATGTTCCTTCACAAACATAAACCCGAACCGAGCCTAAAAAAAATCATTTTCGAGTCTTTTAGTTTTCAATTCTCACTTTTTATAAGCTATGACATTGGATTCTAAAGTCTTAAAGTGCAATTAGGTCAATTTGCCCTCCAATTTAATCAATTTTTACCAAAAGGGCTTAATTGCACATTTTTCTTTCAATTAGTCCACGGTTTCACGGATGTATACGTATGCTCTACGTATTTATACGTCATACGTATTTATATGTTATGCATATTTGTATTGTTTGGTAACCTCTTTAACTCTTGTAATAATAATCATGGTTATTATTTTTAACACCTTTGTTAGTGCCTTTTTTAGCATTTTTGTATTGTGAGTGCTATTGCTAGTGCTATTTTTAAATAGCATTTTTTGTATTATAAATTGTGAGTGCTATTGTTAGTGCTATTTTTAAATGACATTTATTTATCATAAATTGTGAGTGCTATTGTTAGTGCTATTTTTAAATGGCATTTATTTATCATAAATTGTTAGTGCTATTATTAGATAGAATTTATAATTGTTAGTGCTATTTTTAAATAGAATTTTTGTATTATAAATTGTGAGTGCTATTGTTAGTGCTATTTTTAAATAGCATTTTTGTATTATAAATTGTGAGTGCTATTGTTAGTGCTATTTTTAAATGTCATTTATTTGTGAGTGCTATTATTAGATAGAATTTATAATTGTTAGTGCTATTTTTAAATAGAATTTTTGTATTATAAATTGTGAGTGCTATTGTTAGTGCTATTTTTAAATAGCATTTTTGTATTATAAATTGTGAGTGCTATTGTTAGTGCTATTTTTAAATGTCATTTATTTGTGAGTGCTATTTTTAGATAGAATTTATAATTGTTAGTGCTATTTTTAAATACAATTTATTGGAAGGTATTTTTGGCTATAAAAGGATGGCAAGAGTTTTGAGGTTGAAGGGGGGAGACATTTTGTAGAGTGTGCAAATTTTTGAGAGCTTAGAGAGAAGAACACAAACACTCTCTATATTCTCATAATCTTGAGAGAGCAAAATATACTAAGTTCGGAATATTGATTCCGCATATTGCTAGCACAATTGTTGTGGAGTTATTAGTCGTCTCCCCGTTCGTCAATTGGTGGTGCGTCCGAATTAGATGCCTAACACTTGTGGAGGCTGAGATCGAAGAACATCGAACCGACACCTCCGTTCAAGCACGCTACGAGAGGTAATCTATTTACTCCCTTTGAGACTTTGTGATTTTTTTCGATTGAAATGCACGAAGTACGCCTCTGGAGATACATGTATGGGTTGTTATTTATTTCCGCTACGTGTTACGTGGATCCCAACAGTGGTATCAGAGCCAATCCTTAGGTGTTTTCGTGCATTTAATTGATTTTTTGCAATTTTTGCAATACTATGGTCAATATGTATTAACGAATTGTTCGTCTTACATGGCTAATGGAGATTGATTATTTTATATGATAAATTAATCAACGTAGCAAAAATTGAGACTAAATCAATTTTGAATCGAAAATTTATGGCTATCTTATTTTACGTAAAAATTCTTAATATGATTCAACGTAGAATTTTTATTGTGCATTCCTAAGTTTTAAATTGTGAATTTATTACTTACGTGAAAGGGTGGTGATCATGGAAAAATCCCTAATCAATGTGATTGATGTATATATGAATGTATGATGATTATTTATATATTTGGGGTTGTAATTATTAAATGGAGACTGCGTACTCCTTTTATTTTTCATGTAATCTTTATTTTTAGCATAGTCAATTGTTGATGTAAATGCTACGAGGATTACGTGGAGGAGCCTTTTAAGTCGGCGAGCTCTTTGGGGCCCAATTCTTGAAGAGTTCAAGAAACCAAGAAGAAGCGAAGAGCGGCTCTCCGTTATTAAAATATTAAAATGATTAAATGTGGTCTCATTGGCTCGAGACCCATTAAATCATAATTCCATGATCACCACGTAGGATAGATGTTTATGTGATTGGCATCTATTTATTTATTATGATTACGTGAGCATGTTAAACTGGTTAATGTGCAAAGTCAGACTTACCTCACCCAAAATTGCGCCTGCATGAAATCCTAGTTAGGGAAAATCACTCACGTTAGGTACCGAAAGGGCGTTGGTAATGACATCAACGTAACCAAGTCCCCGAACCCAAAATCTCTGGTTCCGCAGAATTGATCGATCTCTCCCAATCGGTCAATAAGGTTTCCGGTCTACCCTCCAAGAAAGACCGGTGGCGACTCCAAATGCATGCACAAGTTGCACATGCCACCACGACCACACTAAGGTCGAAAGCGATCGACTGTTATCGTCGAATCCCTTTGAAAAATACTCCCGCCGCGATTTGGTATGGGCCTGGGAGGGCCCGCGCCGATCCAAAGCCCGCGATCCGCACCCTTGTGCAGGGGAAGGCCCGCGATCGGTAATCCATTAGCCGCGTCCGCTTCCGGACGGGTCGCGACAGTAATGCATCTTCTTCTTATAGGGAAGAACCAAGGAGACAAGAAAACACCATCATAGATGTTCATGTGCTAGTCCTTGAAGAATCTAATGATGATGGATAGTGGATGGGATGAACTCTTCTTTCCAACAACTCTTTATTCTCTTCACATTGCCGTGTAATGCATGTTCTCTCTTCCAACAATGGCCATCTTCTTTTTCTTCTTTTTAATGGAACATGCCTTTTCTTTTGCTTTGGAATGATGATGGATAGTGGATGGGGTGAACTCTTCTTTCCAACAACTCTTTATTCTCTTCACATTGCCGTGTAATGCATGTTCTCTCTTCCAACAATGGCCATCTTCTTTTTCTTCTTTTTAATGGAACATGCATTTTCTTTTGCTTTGGAATGATGATGTTCCCACCTTATAGTGAAGGAATCTGCAATGAAAGAAACGCTCACGATAGTATTAATTCCAACAAGTCCTATGTTAGAAACGAAGCATAGATCATCGCGGATTTAAATGCAATGGATGATTTTTGTTTAGAACTAAAAATTAGTTCTAATTAAAAAAAAAAATTAATGGCTGACAAAGATTAGCCAAAATTTAGGTGTCAACACAAGTGTGGAGGTTCCTTTGTGCATGGCAGTACACTTTGTCAATGCGTATGAAGAGAGCCGGACGAAGACGGGGCGAGTCGTCGTTCCTTTGTACATGGCAGTACACTTCATCAATGCATATGAAGAGCCGGACGAAGACCGGCGAGTCGTGGTTGTGATCCCCGATTGTTGCGGGTTCTACGAGGACACAACAGTTCTTAACAAGTTCACCCTCCAACACCTTCGCTCTTTCGCAGGAAAAAACGTACATGCAATACGTTTACAATGCATAAGAACGTAGTATAGTTCTTCAATAGAAGGAACCCTGCCTTCTTTACGCACTCAAACTCGGGGCCTGTCTTTTGACAAAAAGTAACAACGAGAAAATGATCTGATGATCTCTATAATTAAGCCTTTTCGTATAATATGTACATTTCCCATTAGTGCAAATGAAGCCAATCACAAGATCTAAAATAATGGAACGCCCTCCCTTATCATTAATCACGAACCTCACTTAAGTCAATTCATATCGCGTTGAGGTTTTACTATATTTATGCGCGACAAAACAACATATAGTATTAATTATGAACTTCTTATCGTGCATGACATTACATTTGGGTTAGATCCGGTTTTTTCTATTGGTTAGTTTATGTGAATGTGATTAGTTGATGATTAATTTAATCATATGCAGAACGGAACTTATATCAGGAACGGTCCCGGTTTACAGTCGGAAACTACCACTTCCGCCACCTTTTCGATCGGTGGCTATGCCACGTTGGTAAAGCTGCAGTTTGAGAACGGGAAATTGGTCGCCGGCCACCACCAGATCGAATCTGAAGCGTACAAGACCACGATGAAGGTTGACAAGATATGTTGCGGAGAATTCTCCGAGGTCCCCAAGGCAAGCAATTTTCTATCCTGCATTGGGGAACTTGCCGGCTTGCCGTCCGGAGCTTCATTGACTGATAACGCCTGCACGGGCGTCGTCAGGCTCGGAGACGGACGAGTGGTTTGCCTCACAGAGACGCAAAAGGGGTCGATAATGATCGACCCAACCACGCTCGAGACCTTAGGGAACTTCACCTACACCGACTCCATAGGGAGTCTGATACACTCCGCCCATCCGATCGTAACCGATACCGAGTTCGTGATGCTGCTTCCCAACCTTATCAACCCAGGGTAATCAGTGGTGAGGATGCTGCCCGGATCAAACGAGAGGCAGGTGATCGGGAGGGTGGATTGCCGGGCGGCCCCACGCTCGGTTGGGTTCACTCGTTCCCGACGACCGAGCGCTACGTGGTCGTGCCGGAGATGCCCTTGAGGTACTGCGTGCGAAACCTCCTCATGGCTGAGCTCACTCCTCTGTACAAGTTCGAGTGGCTCACTGACTCCAAAGGGTTCGTGCCGTGCATGTAACGTGTAAAGCCAGTGGCAAAACCGTAATAAACCTATCACTCTCTCAATATTCACTTTTTGTGAATGAAAAATACCGGAAAAATATGCCTCTAAGGCACTAACTAAGGATCATCGTTTGTGCTCTTTGTTCTTCGGTTGCATGAAAAAGGTAGCGAGAGCGTGGAGGTTCCTTGGTACGTGACGTTTCCCTTCATCAATGCTTACGAAGAGACAGACGAAGACGGGCGAACCGTGGCCGTGATCGCCGATTGTTGCGAGCACAACGCAGACGCAACCATTCTCGACAGCCTCAAGCTCCAAAACCTTCGCTTCCTCGCCGGCCAGGACGTACTTCCCGACGCTAAGTGCGCTTTCCATGCACTTCCTGAGAATCTCTGAGCGTGCGAAGTTATAGTCGTCAACTTATATTTATCTTCGTGCAACTCATTGCCTATAAGGATAATCGTATCAAGGGCCAAAAATACAAGATAAATATAGCATAATCCTGCCTTCTTGGGCAAGAAATACAGGTTTGCCTACGCTTGCGGGGCCGAACGCCCCAGCGATTTCCCCAACACCCTCACCAAGGTAAATTGCTCATGTCCCTCAAAATTATATTCATTTCCGGTTTATAGCATAATCATTCGCTAGCAAGTAAGAAGTTGTTTTTCCCAGGTGATTCTGTTGCCGGGACGTTGTTGATGAAGTGAGAGGTTTTCGGGAAGGTTGATCTGGTGGAGAAGAAGGCGAAGAACTGGCACGAGGATGGCAGTGGCACCGTGCCGTCGGAACCGTTCTTCATGGCTAGGCCGGGGGGCCACTGAAGAAGATGATGGTAAGGATACAGGAAATCCAAAATCGAAACATATGATCGTCTCGCCTTATTCGACGATAATAACTTTCAACATCATCGTTTTGCGTCGTACGATGGGGGACGAGATCGTCTCTTTCTCTCTCGACGTGTACATTCGAAGCTCCTGAATCCGCAACATCATTTTCCTGAAGGATTGCCGTTCTAGTCCCTCACAAATTTGGTTGACTCTCCCATTCTGCAAAAAAAAAAAAAAAAAAAAAAATCCATAAAATAAAATAAATCCCCCCTTAATTCTCTTTTGTGAAGAACTGCGTACTTGCGGGTGTGGTGATCTCAACGATTAGAGAGGAAAATGGAGGTGGGCATGCATTGCTGTTCGATGGCTCCACTCTTGAGGAGATTGCCAGAGCAAAGTTCCCTTATGGCCTCCCTTGTGGTTGCTGGGTCCCTAAGAAGTAAAAGATCCTCCAAGAGGGTTATTGATTAATTAAGTGAAGATCTTGGATGAAGCGGTTCATTCTACGTGTTAAAATTGTGTCTCGATTTTGAGCCCATATACGAAGACTCGGGAGTTAGACATTGACTCGGGAGTTAGGCATTGACTCGGGAGTTAGGCATTGACTCGGGAGTTAGGCGCGAGTTAGGCATTGACTCGGGAGTTAGGCATAAGTTGGGCACAAGTTGGCATGCTTCCTCTTCCATTCGGCTATATAAGGAGAAGAAGAACCGAAGACAAAGCAAGCGAACACGAGAGAGCTCAAGAGATAGAAGTGAGCTCGGAAAGACTTGTTCGCCGCGTCGAGTCTATTTGAGTTATTAAACACCGTGGGTATCGGGTGTATAATCTAGGGTTGGGAAACACTTGAGCGTGAGGGATTGTAATCTTGTAATTCTCCGATTTGTTAGTGGATTATTTGTTGGCTCTCCCCGTGGACGTAGGTTCCGACATTCGGACCGAACCACGTAAGTCTCGTGTCCTTTATTATTATTCCGTTTTATTTCTCTGTCGACTTTCTACGGCTCCCGACATTAAT
Source organism: Rhodomyrtus psidioides (assembly GCA_021437785.1). NCBI lineage: Eukaryota > Viridiplantae > Streptophyta > Magnoliopsida > Myrtales > Myrtaceae > Rhodomyrtus > Rhodomyrtus psidioides. The sequence continues at coordinate 8,900,501 of JAILYB010000007.1, read as the reverse complement.
TGCAAACGCTCGTCGATCCTATTCCGCTGCGACTCCGATCTAGTGTCTCATTTCACAACAATTGGTATCAGAGCTTAGACTTTGCAATTATGTCTGGAGCAAGAGTAGAAGTTGAGAAATTTAATGGAAGGAACAACTTTGTGTTATGGAGCGTCAAAATGGAGGCGCTGCTGACAACTCAAGGTCTGGCCCGGGCATTGGAAGGCAAAGCCAAATTACCTGAATCAATGAAAGATGCCGACAAGGACGAGCTGATGAGTAAGGCCAGAAGTATAATCCTGTTGAACCTATCGGACGAGGTGTTAATAGAGGTTGCTGAAGAGAAAGATGCCGCAGCAATGTGGGCAAAACTTCGGGCCCTCTATGTAACAAAAGGTTTGAACAATCGCCTGTATATGCTGAAGCGGATGTATCAGTTTCGATACACTGAAGGTACGTCCATCAGAACCCACCTAGATGAGTTTAATAAACTCATGATGGATTTGAAGAATGTCGGAAAGAACCTTCAAGATGAAGAACAAGGCATGATACTGCTGGCGTCTTTGCCAGAATCATGGGAGCATTTCACTGACTCCTTATTACAGGGACGAACTTCAATTACCTCTGAAGAGGTAAAATCTGCTATGTTTTCAAAGGAGTGGCAGCGAAAGCTGCGAGATGACGGCCTATCGCAAGATGTGGCGCGAGGACTCGTGATTCGAGGCAGAGATCAACACCGGTGGCCCAGCAGCAGCAGAGGCAAAAGCAGGTCCAAATCGCGACCCAGAAAATTCAAAGGTCGCATGAAATGCTTTGAATGTCACGAGGAGGGGCACATGCGGAGAGATTGTCCAAAGTTAAGAAATAAAGGTGGTGGGCAAAACGTCACAAGCAATGTGGCAAATATTGCCGAGCAGAGTATCAGTGATGCTGAGACCGTCTTATGTGCATCAACAAGTTTGTCAGGAGACGAATGGGTGCTAGATTCTGGATGTTCCTATCACATGACTCCTCATAGGAACTGGTTCACTACCTACCAAACTACAGATGGTAGTAGAGTTCTTATGGGGAATAACACAGCCTGCAAGGTTGTGGGGATAGGGACAGTTCAGATCTGGATGCACGATGGCATAGAGCGAACGCTAACAGACGTGAGGCATGTACCGGAACTCAAGAAGAACCTTATTTCTCTAGGGACACTCGATGACATTGGGTGCAAGTACACCGCCGAAGGTGGAGTACTGAAGATCTCTCGAGGTGCCATGACGGTAATGAAAGGGAAGAAGAAGAATTCTCTCTATCATCTACTGGGAGATACCGTGTCTGGAATTGCTGCAGTTTCATCAGGTGAGTCAGATTCTGACTTGACTCATTTATGGCATATGCGTTTAGGGCACATGAGTGAGGCAGGTATGACGATGCTGAGTGAAAGGGGGCTGCTGAAAGGTCAGAAGACAGAAAAGCTGGACCTGTGTGAGCACTGCATTTTCGGAAAGCAGCGCCGAGTCAAATTTGGTGCAGCTGTACATTCGACCAAGCAACCTGTTGAATACATCCATTCAGACGTCTGGGGACCGTCTCCAGTTTCTTCGAAAGGAGGTGCCAGATATATGCTGACATTCATCGACGACTATTCAAGGAAGGTATGGGTATACTTCTTGAAACACAAATATGAGGTGTTTGATCGGTTCAAGAAATTTAAGGCATTGATTGAGAAGCAGTCAGGTAAGCAAATCAAGTGCCTGAGAACCGATAACGGCATGGAGTTCTGTGGTAAGGATTTTACCGAGTTCTGCCAAAGGGAAGGAATCGTGAGACACCGCACGGTTCCTGGGACACCACAACAAAATGGCGTTGCTGAACGGAAGAACAGAACTCTACTTGAGAGAGCTCGGTGCATGATTTCACATGCAGAACTGGGCAAGGAATTTTGGGCCGAAGCAGTAAATATGGCATGTTACCTAGTTAATAGATCTCCATCTTCTGCTATTGAGTGGAAGACTCCTGAGGAAGTATGGTCGGGAAAACCTGTTGATTATTCCGGATTGCGGATATTCGGATGTCCTGCATATGCTCATGCGAGGGATGGTAAGCTTGAGCCGAGGGCAAAGAAGTGCATATTTCTGGGTTATGCAGAAGGGGTAAAAGGTTACCGGTTGTGGTACAATAATCCCAGATCACCCCATTTTATAATCAGCAGAGACGTAATCTTCGACGAGACTGCAATGCTTCGACAGAGGAGTCCTGAGTCACTACCAGCAGAGCAGACAGATCATGGTGTCAGTAGTGAGGTGGAGTTTCAGGTGGAGACTCCAGAGACCTCGGAGGTAACAGATGTTGAGACTGTGGATGAGGCCACTATTCCTGAAGACGGTGATACGGAACAACCAGCGGAGCCGCAACATAATATAGCCACAAACAGACAGAAAAGGCAAATCAAACCACCGGTACGTTATGGTTATGCTGATATAGCCTATGCATTGACTGTAGGTGATGAGGTGGAGACAGATGAGCCTTCGTCTTACTCTGAGGCGATGGCTAGTTCTGAGTCATCGCAGTGGCTAGGGGCTATGAGTGAAGAGATGGAATCACTCCATCAGAATCAGACATGGGAGCTAGTTAAAGTACCCAAGAGCTAGAAGATTGTTGGAAGCAAATGGGTCTACAAACGGAAAGAGGGCATTCCTGGTGTCGAGGCAGCGAGATATAAGGCGAGACTTGTGGCGAAGGGGTTTACACAGCGGGAGGGCATTGACTACAATGAAGTGTTTTCTCCTGTGGTAAGGCATACCTCTATTCGTATTTTACTTGCCTTAGTTGCTGCACAGGATCTCGAGTTGGAGCAGCTTGATGTAAAGACAGCATTTCTTCATGGTGAGTTGGAGGAGCAGATTTACATGAGGCAGCCAGAGGGATTTGCTATTCTGGGTAAGGAAGACCATGTTTGTTTGTTAAAGAAATCTTTATATGGGCTGAAACAATCTCCTAGACAATGGTATAAGCGCTTTGATGCTTTCATGGCTAGTCAGGACTATTCTAAGAGTCAGATGGATAGCTGTGTTTATTTTAGGAGACTGGATGATGGGTCTTTGATATATCTGCTGTTATATGTTGATGATATGCTGATAGCAGCTAGAAATATGTCTGATATTGATGTGCTGAAGCGGCAGTTGAGTGCTGAGTTTGAAATGAAAGATTTAGGTGCTGCAAAGAAGATATTGGGTATGGAGATTTTGCGTGACAAGACTGCAGGGATTTTGCGTCTATCGCAAAAGAAATATATTGAGAAGATCGTGGAACGTTTTAACATGCAGTCAGCAAAATCTGTAAGTACACCTTTAGCTGCACACTTTAAACTTTCTGACAAATTATCACCGCAGACTGAGGAAGAGGAGGAGCATATGTCTCGTGTTCCATACTCTAGTGCAGTGGGTAGTATTATGTACGCCATGGTGTGCACTAGACCTGACATTTCACAAGCTGTAAGTGTTGTTAGCCGTTACATGAAACACCCAGGTAAGACTCATTGGGAAGCTGTGAAATGGATCCTCAGATATTTGAAGGGGACAGCAGACGTTGGTATCACATACCAAAGGGACAAGAACGGCAGTAAGACCACAGGGTATGTGGACTCGGATCATGCTGGTGATACGGATGGTCGCAGATCATTAGCGGGGTACGTTTTTATGCTAGCGGGTGGTGCAGTAAGTTGGAAAGCATCTTTACAAGATCATGTTGCTTTATCTTCAACTGAGGCAGAGTACATGGCACTAACCTTTGTGGCAAAGGAGGCGATATGGCTGAAAGGTTTGCTCTTGGACCTTGGACTGAATCAGAAAAGCGTCACTGTACATTGTGACAACCAAGGTGCGATACATCTAGCTTATAATCCGATATATCACGAGCGAACAAAGCATATCGATATCAGGTACCATTTCATCCGAGATGTCATAACGAAGGGCGAGATTGCTATTATGAAAATAGCAACAGCAGAAAATCCAGCAGACATGATGACGAAGCCGGTTCCTTTGGCAAAGCTCGAGCTCTGTTTGAGCTCGATTGGCGTCTGTAGAGCATAAGCGCCCATCGGGGCGCTGGGAGAGTTAACATGAATACTATAGCTTGTCTACAAACATCGAGCCAAGGTGGAGAATTGTTAAAATTGTGTCTCGAGTTTGAGCCCATATACGAAGACTCGGGAGTTAGACATTGACTCGGGAGTTAGGCATTGACTTGGGAGTTAGGCACGAGTTAGGCATTGACTCGGGAGTTAGGCATTGACTCGGGAGTTAGGCGCGAGTTAGGCATTGACTCGGGAGTTAGGCATAAGTTGGGCACAAGTTGGCATGCTTCCTCTTCCATTCGGCTATATAAGGAGAAGAAGAACCGAAGACAAAGCAAGCGAACACGAGAGAGCTCAAGAGATAGAAGTGAGCTCGGAAAGACTTGTTCGCCGCGTCGAGTCTATTTGAGTTATTAAACACCGTGGGTATCGGGTGTATAATCTAGGGTTGGGAAACACTTGAGCGTGAGGGATTGTAATCTTGTAATTCTCCGATTTGTTAGTGGATTATTTGTTGGCTCTCCCCGTGGACGTAGGTTCCGACATTCGGACCGAACCACGTAAGTCTCGTGTCCTTTATTATTATTCCGTTTTATTTCTCTGTCGACTTTCTACGGCTCCCGACATTAATTGCAAACGCTCGTCGATCCTATTCCGCTGCGACTCCGATCTAGTGTCTCATTTCACAACACTACGCATGTAAATTTGAGCATTGATTAAGATTTGAGTTTGTTTTTTTTTTTTTTTTGGTTCAAGAGTTTCTATTTGATGCACGTCAAACAGGTGTGGTTTGAATCGAGTTTGAATCGGATCGGGCTATAAATGGCTCGGCCTAAATAGATCCATTCAACCTGTTTATGACCCATTTTATTACAATGCAGATGCAGATATTGGTGACCATTTTGATCCGACCCGTATCCCTAAAACACTTTCATGATTAATTCAATTTAGGAAAAATTATTATAAATTGAGGTGAGATTACGAAGTGAGTGAACGCGATATCGAATGAGGATAAGAGAATGAAGAGAGAACGATAAAGATTGATTAGGTATGAGTAAATTATAAACCCCTTTATGACTCATTAAATATCAATATTATGTCTGAATATATTTATGATGTATTTATCGAACAATGACCGAGTCCATCATATATGAATTTATAACCTATTTTGACAGATCTACTCGTAGCCTTTCATATTCATAAGAAAATTGTTTGATCCTAGTGCTACGATGACTTTGCTAGCTTCAAATGTTGCAAATCCTGCTTATTGCTATGGAAGTATGTAAGATCAAATTGAAGAAACTTAGCTATAAAATAAAAAAGAAAAATCATTCTACAACGAGGATGTCCTATTTACGTAGCTTGATCTCGAACAATTAACATTTTACATGCGCAGCACGCAAGCAAATACCCGATTAGGCAACGTCGATGAACCAGGCAAAACATAGAAACCTCGCGAAATTCTTTCGTGATCCGGACCAAGTCGGGCGTATATGATTCTTAAAACACCGAGAGATTCCTCGCGTGACCATAAATGTTGCAGAAGAATTAAGGAAGACTGCTACATCGTGACTTACTTGGAGCCGAAGAGCTAAATCACATGGAGGATCGGGCATGAGGCACGAAGCGTCTTTGCTACGGCAGAACCCGGACCATCTCCATGCGGCCTTAAGCCAACCAAACCAACTCTCTGGACTATGCTCTCTCTCTCTCTCTCTCTCTCTCTCTCTCTCTCTCTCTCTCTCTCTGATACTGCAGACAAGAAAGAAAGAGGAGAAGAAACCCAGAATTAACCAGAGAAAGAAGCCCAACACATGAAAAAAGAAGAAACAGAGAGTCATGGTGTCAACAAGACGCAGTGGATCTCTCAGGCAATACGATTGAAAGAGAAAAAGAAGCACACGAGATTATGGTTGCACGACGATTGTTGTTATTACTGTTGCTGATACCACGGTAGAACAGTAACGACTTTGCCAATTGAGATGGGGCAGTTTGAGCACACCTTCAAGTGGGCAGCCTCAGTTTCATTCATGAGAGCGGGTGTGAAACCGGCATGGATGGCTTGAGTATGATACAAAGTACACGCGAAATAGTTTTACGCCAGCAAAATCCTCCATTTAATGCTGAGAATCTTGAGAAGGTCAAGAGAAAATGCAGATTTCATCTCTTCTAGTCCATGAGCCTCGAACTGGCATCATCTCATCAAAGAAAATCCGGACATGACTTCGTTGTTGGAGTCTATTAATCGCCTACCTGCACCAAAACCCAACAGTACTCACATCGTGATATTCTACTCAAAAATGGTGCAATACAACGGGGAAAAAAAAAAAGGCACTGTTTCATCTGGAAAAGTTTCCTGCTTTTAAGAGGAGCCGAGTTGACCTAAGAGACCGGTCTAGTGGTCAGGGCCAGGGGGGAGTGGAGCGCTCGATTTAGGAAGTGCCTGATTCGACCGTGCCTCAGATTTTTCAATCCAGAGACCTCTTAGCTAATTACACTCTTCACCAATTATTTAGCAAAACAAAATGCTTGAGGTTATTAAAGACAACAACTTGTGCCGTATTCACCAATATCTCAATGCTTGATCTGGCAGCCCAAAGTAACTAGATGAAGGTGGATAATCTGAAGTCACAACAAGCTCAGGGTCCGGGTGACAATTCAATAAAAGAACAATAATTAAAGCAAGGAGTCACCAAAGGCAGAGGAAACTGAAAAGAAGAACTGGAAAAGCAATGTAAATTTAACTCACCCACACCATTATTAGTCATTCTTCTCTCCTCCCGCTGCACTGATTGAATTGTCCCGATTCTCTCCTTCAGTTCCAACTTCATATTCCGTTAAAAGAATACAATAAATTGCATCTTCAAAGCCAAAGCATCAGATTGATAGGAAAAGCTCGTATCCGTGAGAGACTCCACTAGAATAGCAGGAAGAATTGTACATCAGTCAGCAGTACAACACGAAAAGCTACTATAAAATGAAGCAGGTGCCTTCGAGCGCACACATGAAGTAATATTACAGGAGCAGCTTGACTATTGGTCAATTTCTGCCATCTTCAGACTCCAACTCCAGATTGGAGAAGGTTCTACAACATCTTCAGCACCATTGTATGAATTGAAGAAACTGTAATCAGCTTGATCGCGGTTACTGTTTAACAATGTGAATGAAACTTGGACATCAGACCAAAATTGCCATCCTTAGTTTTCATCCATAACTTCAATGATTAACAAATAATTTCTCAAGCCTAACGCTTACTGATCCATAACCATAGCCATCTTATGGAAGATGAAAACTTTTGGTGCTAACATCAATTTCATTATATTCAACGTAAGAAGGAAAAAGAGAGAAAATTCTTCTGGCAGACATACATTGTCAAAGTACATCATAATTTGATTATATCTGGGGCGATTTTGAGATGCTCTAGAAAAACTTGAGGCAGTACAGAGCACGAAAAAACAAACTTACGATTCCCAATAATTCTCATAGTGTTATCACATGGCAAAGGCACGAAAACTTATTGCCATCTGAAAAAAATACAGTCAATTGCTTGTGCTTTGGTTCATAAATGGCGCATGTCAGCATGTCAATGACAAATCACAAGGCTCTCCATACATTGCTCTCTTTACTAATTTGAATTTACGATGTGTTCTGAGGAACTATGTTGCTTAGTGCGCTACCCGGAAAGAGGGGAAACAAGAACCGATCAAACAAACATGAGAAAGAACCAATTTACAACAGCTTTACTGGACAAAAGAGCCAATGCGTAATAAGGACATCTATGGAGATCAATGAACTGTCTGAAGCGGTAGACAAACAGACATTCTACATTTACCAATCTGCTTTCTAGGACTTATAGTTCAAAGGATCTGGATACATGTTAATGTCTGCGAACAGCAAAAACTCGGGAATTTTTCTGATGCAATCAATGGTATCATTGAGTCATTGTTTCCACGGTTGAATCAGAGATGAAATGAAGCAGCATGATGTAACATACTTGATCTGGTTGATAGAAATGGAATGAATGCTTAAGTAAAGAAATGATAGTAAGTTCCCTGAATTTCGAGGAAGAAATTCATCAAAGTTAATTATCACTCTTCGAATAGAACTCTTAAAAGGCCTAAGATCATACTACAAGAACACTTAAAATTCCCACCTTGTGCCTAGAGACAAACCGGTGAAATTCAGTGAAAAATAAGAAAGAGCTGGCATATGTTCAAACTCCTCATGTAACTGAAAAGGCGAACAGATAATATTCTATTAGCAATTCAACCATATGATGCTCAATGTAGAACTTTTCTGAACCTAGTTATCAACTCTGCAAAGTATGGGAACATTTCATTATCCTGCAGAAAACAATTCATACAACCGAAGCACACAAAAAGACAGAGGGCACTAACATATACTATTGCTTTGTGCAGGTATATTCCAGACAAGGAAGAAAAGTCTGGCATATGCTACAGATGCTTGCTCGCATAGTCCAAAAGAGAAATCAGAATCTATTGGAACTAGCAAATTAGCAATTCAACTATGCTAACCTACGGAATCATGAGATATCCATCATTTCCAGTCAACCGTGCATAGTCTACAGATGTTCTCTCGCACTGCTTCCGGCATCCACATTCTCAATCCTTTTTGAAGCACAATATACCGCAGAGACTGGCACCCAAGCACCATCTGCTCTATGTCATGCACATTAACACCATAACAATTAGCCAAAACTAGAGATTCCAAACGAGAATGATTCTCAAAGGCGCGAATTCCAGCTCCACTAATCAGCTCACAGCCAGTTAAATCGATGGACACCAAATTTTCACAGTTCTCAGCAAGTGCAAGCAGAGTGATGTCAGATACATTTATCAGCCAGGCTAAATTTAGCTTCCTCAAGGATTTAATAGCAGCAATTGCAATTCCTCCATCATCAGTGACCTTCGGCCCACATTCTGCGATATTCAACTCCTCCAAACAGCAGAACAGTGGCAACACCGAAGCCCCACTGTCCGTAATCTGGTTACATTCTGCAAGAACCAACTTCTTCAGAGTTCTTGCCAAAGACCCATTCGCCAAATAAGCCAACCCAGAATCTGAAATCATAGAACAACCTTCCAAATTCAAGGTGCGAATACAACTCGCTCGCCCTATCGCTTCTAGAGATTGATCAGTAATCAAACTACACCAACCCAAATCCAAAGTTCTCAAATTCTTCGCACGTTCAACTAGTGACATAACCCCCGAGTCCTCAACATTCTTTCTCCTCCTCAACAAAACCTTCAAGATCCTCGGACAGCCATTCGCCAAAGCACACAGCCCATCGTTCCCAAAATCATCAACGCCCGAAGCCTCGCCGAAATCACAGCGCGCCTCACGCGGCTGCTTGTAGTTGAGGTGTAAAGATTCAATCTTTGAGCACGTCTTCGAGACGAAATCGGCATCAGAATCCGTGATCAGCTTCGAACACTCGAACTGTACTAAATTCGGGAACCTGGGCAGGAAGCGACGCATGAGATCGGGCTCAAGAACCCTAATCGCGAACCGGTTCAGGCCTTCGACTCTCAGCCACTGCTTGCAGACTTCAGAGAAGGATTTCCGATCGTTGGGGTCGGGGACCCATTGAAGGATCAGGCTCAACTCATCGAAACCCAGTACGGACATTCTTGCTTTTTCGGTAATGGTAGCTTTTCCCGAATTCTTGATGGAAATGAGCGAGAGCTGGATGTGAATTGCGCGCTCGGAAAGGTTCTTATATGGCGGTGCCTTTTCCCTGTTCCTAGTAATTTGAACAATTACCGAAGAAATTTCGGGCTGTCCCTTCTTCTGTTTTAGCGTCTCGATTAAGCGCCGCCACAATGGGTAGATAAATACTAGGCCTAAGAAAACCAAAAGCTTGCACATCATCATTCATCATGAAGAAAGGTTACATCTTTCTGAAAAGCAATCTACCTTACCGAGCCAGAATATAAATGGATTCAGGAATGCCTATTGACCCCGTCTCACTCTACCTGAGAGCCCCCCTCTCTCTCTTTCTCTCTATATAGCATGGGAAGTTTGCCTCTTGGCGCCCTCTCTGAACCGCCTCCTTCGCGCATGGCTCCACCGAAAAGTGGGTTCATATCTCAGATGAAAAGTGGGTTCCCCATGTTCGTCTTCTCTGTTCTGGGGGCGTGAAGAGTGCAAGTTAAGTGCATTTTGCAGATTTCCTACCTATGGAAGAAGTTGGTAGAGCGGAGGAAGTGGAGCAAAAGGGGGGAGAGAACCGTTGCTCCATTCACCAAAGCTATGCAAAGACTATCCCTGAAGAAGTGGAGACGTCCCTCAGCAGTTTCGGTACCTTTTTAACCTCAACAAAACACATCATCCCAGCATCATTTGTTTGCTGGAAATGGAAGTATAAACAGAAAAAAAAAATGTTGGAAATGATGAAGAGGAGAATGAGATTCACTACTACTGTCTTTATATTGATCCTGCTGGGTCGAGCCGAGGATTGGTCCACTGGTGTAGTAATGACTAACAAGTGCAAATCCTTCACGCTGATTAGAGTTCCTTCCACAATCCACGCCTACATATCCTTGAACTTTCAGAATCGATTGACTTGTTCTTGGCAGGAGTTTATTTTTTCCTGCACCATCTAAAGACCTTTCATATTGATTTTTTGCCATGAGTTCAACAATTTCCATTGGTATGTCATCTACGGTTCTCTGCTCAGAAGTTTTAATAGATTTTTCATCATGATATTACTCCATAATTGCAAAGAACTCATGAGATTTAGCGGCTTTCTCTCTGTTACTTATCCCAGAAATACCCTGCTGTAAAATCAAAAAGGCAATTGTTGAATTCTGAAAATTACAGAGCAAATGACCCATGAATGAACATGGTCTCTCGGGCAGAAAGAAGCGCCCAAGTTAAGATGTGAGGAAGTGACAGATGAAATATCAGCTACAAGACAAATGCCAGATTAGGGTTTTGCCCATGAACTGGATATTAGGGGTGTCAAAAAGGCCTGGGCCAAGCGGGCTGGCCCGGCCCGGCTCGAAAATTCAGTTGATTTTCGGGCCGAGCCGGCCCGGGCTTGGCACTCAGGCCGGGCCGACGCCCGTATGATTTTTAACATCCATATTTTCCCTTTAATTGAATTTAATTTAATTTTTTCTTTTTATATTCTTTCATTTAGTAAATTTGTCAATTAATTTTAATTTCAAAAAAATGAAAATAACGAAAATAAAAAATAATTCGGCCCAGCGCGGGCCGGCCCGAATTCGGTACTGTTCACCCTCAGGCCGGGCCGGCCCGGCCCGGCCCATTGACACCCCTACTTCCATTTGTGGACATAGGCCCCACCAAGAAGGAAAAGGCTGTGCTCAAGCCTGGGTTATTGATTATGAGCACAAACCCATTAAGATATCACCTCAAACACACCATTCACGCCATTAAATTATGCCCATAAACTCAAAAACATAAAATAATTCCTAGGGTTTATTCTACTCGCAAAATTGTTACTGGTGAGAGCAATAAGCGAAACCCCCCACTCTAGAAGGAACAGCAAAAAGTCATCCGAACTGAATCAAGAAAACCACCAATAACTATCATTCGTCATAATGGAGAAAGATTCAGATCGAGAAAAACAGTTGAAGCTTCACTTCATGAGCAAAAAACGAATTTCAAGCATCCCAGCAAATCAAGAATCGAAACCCAGCTCGCGGTAAGCTTTTACTATGAAAACAATATTGTCACATCCCGATTCTCCAAGAAAAAAGACATGACACAACCGTCCTTTTTAATCAAAGGATGCAATTTCAAACAAAACTTGATATCAAAATATATATACCTCTATATATATTTAATTATATATATATTGATAACAATGACGCGTGTCCACAAAATATCAGAGCTCATCTACTATAACAAATAGAGATATATACATATCTTCCATATCTAACTCGAACTCACCAACTATATACAACTTATCAAAAAAAAAATATCTCAATTATTCCAAAAGTCCTGCAGCTAACGTACGATCAATGCCACTTGCGGCTCACCAATGAATCTGAAAGACAAAATAGATAATGGAGTGAGCAATCACAGCTTAGTGAAAAGTACAATCTCATCTAAGCGGATCGAAAAATTACTATGCATTCATCAAAATAAATCAAATAACAACTCATAGTATAACAAACTATCAATTGTATAATCCATTGATTAGTCTTATTAAACCAGCTTTCGATAGGCTAATCACAAACTCGTCGTCAACTATGGTCACGTTTAACGCCATGACAAGACGACCAAGTTTACCTCTCTTGATTAGGTCTACCACCCATTTCAGCCAGTGGTTCGGCTCTATGACGTTCTAACAATATGCATACTACCCCAACCTCAGTGGGTTCTAATCATAGGACATGAACATTAAATACGACATCAAATTCAAAAATCACAACAATTCAGTTTCACAAACCGAATCCATAACATTCATCAGTAACATATTTCTCCAACAGCATTTCGGTAAGACAATTGTCAACAAGTCATATAAAAAAGAGGTAGTAATAGCTCGATCCTATTTATGTAAACATAATGCTTCAAATATCACATTTTTTTATATTGTCAAGAAATCAAACTATAACATACATACTCATCTTTAAGGCATGAGTTTTAAAAATTAAAGTACAACTCACCTTGAGAGGTCGAATTTCAACCTATAGTAATTATTCGAACCGCAAAGATTAAAATCCTAAAAATTAATTGAAAATTAACATTAAAAACTGAAAAAAAAAAAAATACCACACTAGCGAAAGGTTTGACTAAAGGACATATAAACATCGATAAGCAAACACTTACGGGCTAACAAAAGCTCTTCCTAAAGTATAATACTTGCTGTTTGGCACAAGAACATAATGCGCACTAAATTTGATTCAGACATATCTCCCTTTACCGAACTTTAATTAACGCCATCTTATTGTCTATAAGAAGCTTATTTGAGGTACTACAAAAGTTCTAGTATGGCCAACCTTAGCCGACAAATGAAAACTAGGAAAATCAGCCCTCGCTATCTGCTCGCGCAGGACAGACTACGCGCCAAATTTGAATTACTCGCTCTATGCAAACCACAATATCAAATCGAGATCCATCAAATCCTATGACTTCACAACACCCTAAAGTTTCATTTCCAAGCAAAAATGCAGTCAATCACCCATGAAATCGGACAGAGCAACTCAATTTTCCCGAGCTTAAATCCGAAAAATCACTTCAATAGAACGAGAGGTACAAACACTTACCTAGCATTGCGACACGTAGTGAAACGAGCTCGGCGAGGCGTCCGTGGCGTGTGACGTGCACACGTGATTATTTCTCCTCTCTTTTCTTTTCTCTCTTCTCCCTCTTTCTTATCTTCTTTCTTCCTTTCTATCTTCTTTTTCCTCTCCTTTTGTCGTGGAAAACTCCCGACCCTTTAAAGAGAAACGCTGATTTCCTCTTCTTTTCTTTATTTTTTTATTACGCTGGTGGGTCCCATCACTTGTTGTAACCAAGTCAACAATATCAAATATTACATTCCTCACATCAAGAAAGGAAACAAACAATAACTGCGCGACCTAAAAACAGAGTCTCATTCTTCAAGCATACATGATCCTTGATTGTCTTACATGATCCTTGATTGACTACTCATTGCCAAGCTTGTTAGTGATGAGTCCTTTCTCCAAGTCGTGGCGGCTCCCAACAGTGATGACCCTATCTTCGCACCATACCCGAATGCCATTCATCCACATTTTTCCTGACATGTGCACAGTAACGAAGTCCTCGCATGGAAGTTGCGAGATCATCTTAGGTGCATGCATTATCCTTTCATTATCGTCCTTCTTCGTCCGCTCCATATCTATCTTGTTAAGCCTCTTGTCCTTCTCCTCCTCAAACTTGGTGTTCTTGGAAAACTTCACCCGTGCGATCTCGTCTCTACTTTCGATGGTCACGTTTAACGCCGTGATAAGACAATCAAGTTTACCCCTCTTGGTTAGGTCTACCACCCATTTTAGCCTGTTGTTCGGCTTCATGACGTTCTGATGGTATGCGCATTATCCCCACCTCAGTAGGTTCTAATCATAGAGACATGAGCATTAAACAGGACATCAAATCCAGAAATCACAACAATTCAATTTCATAAACCGAATCCATAACCTTCCTCAGAAACATATTTCTCAAATAGCATTTCAATAAGACAATCGTCAACAAGTCATATTAAATAATCAAAGAGGCAGAAATATCTCGATCCTTTTTATGCAAAAATAATGCTTCAAATATCACATTTCTTTATCTTGTCAAGAAATCAAACTATAATACACGTACTCATCTTTAAGGCATGAGTTTTAAAAAAATTTAGAAGAGAAAGTACAACTCACCTTGAGAGGTCGAATTCCAACCTATAGTAATTATTCGAACTGCAAAGATTGAAATCCTAAAAATTAATTGAAAAGTTACATTAAAAACTGAAGAAATACCATACTAGCAAAAGGCTTGCCTAAAGGACGTAAAAATATCGATAAGCAAGCACCTAAGAGTCAACAAAAGCCATGCCCAAAGCATAATACTTGATGTTCGGCACAAGAACAGAATGCGCACTAAATTTATTTCGACCATATATCCCTCTATCTAACTCCGATTAACGCCATCTTATTGACCACAACTTATTCGACATGTAACAAAAGTTCTAATATGGCCAACCTCAGTCGACAAATAAAAATTAGGGAAATCAGCCCTCTAATTATCTGCTTTCGCAGAACAAACTGTACCAAATTTTAATTACTCGCTCCGAACAAACCACAATATCAAATTGAGATCCGTCGAATTCCACGACTTTACAACATCCTAAAGTTTCATTTTCCAGCAAAAACGCAGCTAATCGCCCATGAAATTGAATACAGCAAGGCGTCCGTGACATGTGGCGTGTGCACGTGACTATTTTTCCTCTTTTTTCTCCTCCCTTTTCTTTATTCCTTTCTATCTTCTTTTTTTTCTCCTTTTGTCATAGAAGACTTCCGACCCTTTAAAGAGAAACATATGTTTTTCTCTTCTTTTCTTTGTTTTTTTTTATTATTTTGGTGGGTCTCATAACTTATTTTAACCTAGCCAACAATCTCAAATATTTCATTCCCCACATTAAGAAAGGAAACAAACAAGAACTGCGCAACCTAGAAACACAGTCTCATTCTTCAAGCATGCATAATTCTTGATTGCCTACTCATTGCCGAGCTTATTAGTGATGCGTCCTTTCTTCAAGTCGTTGCGACTCCCAAAAGTGATAACCCTATCTTCGCACCATACCCGAAAGTCATTCATCCACATTTTTCCTGATACGCGTGTAGTAACAAAGTGGCCGTTGTCCAAGCGGACATGAAAGTTGCTGCCGAAAACCGGCCCAACAACGACGCCCTCATGCACCTATTCTTTCTCCTTCACTCCCTGTCAGGCCTTCTTAGGTGCATGCATTATCCCATCATTATTTTCGTTCTCCGTCCGCTCAGTTTCCATTTTGTTTATTCTCTTTTCTTCCTCCTCAAATTTGGTGTTCTTGGAGAACTTCCCCATGCAATCTCTCCCCCGTCGCCGGGCATTGGGTCAACAATGACGGCCTCGTACATCCATTCCTCCTCATTCCCTCCCTGCCAGGCCATCTTACATGCGTGCATTATCCCCTCATTGTCTTCCTTCTTCGTCCGCTACATCTCATTCTTTTTAACCCTCTTGTCCTCCTCCTACTCAAACTTGGTCTTCTTGGGGAACTTCACTCGTGTGATCTCCTCCCTATTTTTGATGGTCACGTTTAATGTCATGAGTAGACGGTCAAGTTTACCCCTCTTGGTTAGATCTATCACCCATTTTAGCTGGTAGTTCGGCTCTATGACGTCTAACAGTATGCATACTACCTCTCACCTCAGTGGGTTCTAATCATAAGGACATGAGCATTAAACATGACACCAAATTCATAAATCATAACAATTTAATTTCACAAATCGAATCCATAACATTCCTCATAAAATATATTTCTTAAACAAAATTTCGGTAAGATAATCAACAACAAGTCATATCACAAAGAGATAGTAATAGCTCGATCCTATTTATGTAAAAATAATGCTCAAATATCACATTTCTTTATCTTGTCAAGAAATCAAACTATAATACACGTACTCATCTTTAAGGCATGAGTTTTAAAAATTCTTGAAGAGAAAGTACAGCTCACCTTAATAGGTCGAATTCTAACCTATAGTAATTATTCGAACCGCAAAGCTTGAAATCCTAAAAATTAATTGAAAAGTAACATTAAAAACTGAAGAAATGCCACACTAGCGAAAGGCTTGACTAAAGGACGCATAAACATCGATAAGCAAATACCTATGGGCCAACAAAGGCCATCTCCAAAGCATAACACTTGTTGTTCGACACAAAAACAGAAGACACACTAAATCAGCCCCCGCCAAGCACCAGCCCAATAACGATGCCCTTGTGCTCCCATTCCTCCTCCTTCTTTCATTGCCAGGCCTTCTTAGATGCGTACTTTATCCCCTCATTATCTTCCTTCTCCGTCCGCTCCGTACGCATATCATCAATTTCCAAGAGAATGGACAAGTATGATGCAGTCAACCTAGTCATTACTTACTCATTGCTCAGAAAATCCAAGTAAGTTTTCTTAACCATTTTTAAAATCGACCTTATTCATGATCCCTTTTTATGTTCACACTGATAAGGTTCGTGCAACACAATTTTTATGTTCACACTGATAAGGTACGCGTGACATATTCTTTTTGTCTGCATAATAAGGTTTATATAACACACTCTCTTTTTTGTTCGCATTGATAAGCTTTCAAGCATCATATCATTTTGTATTCATACTGATTCAATTCAGATAATACATCTCTTGCCTTGATATGAAGAGACCAGCTAATACGAAGAAGGTCGCAAGAAACAACCTACCAACTTGGTTGAAGTCCACGATGGTGATTTCCCAATAGCAAACTTGGTTATACCTAGTTGAAGTCCACGAGGGTGACTTCCTAATTTAGGTTCTCATGTTGAGATCCACGAGGGTGATCTCCTGAGAGCCAATTTCATGGTTGAAGTCCATGAGGGTGACTTCCCAGTTTACCATCTCATGTTAAGGTCCACCAGGATGATCTCCTGAGAGCCAATTTCATGGTTGAAGTCCACGAGGGTAACTTCCTAATTTACCGACTCATAGTCGAAGTCCACGGGCGTGACTTCCTAAGAGACAACCTACCGACTCATGGTCGAAGTCCACGAAGGTGACTTCTCGAGAGACAATTTACCGACTCATAGTCGAAGTCCACGAGGATGACTTCCTAAGAGACAACCTTCCGACTCATGGTTGAAGTCCACGAAGGTGACTTCCCAAGAGATAATTTACCTACTCATAGTCGAAGTCCACAAGGGTGACTTCCAAAGAGACAATCTATCGACTCATGGTCGAAGTCCACGAGGGCGGCTTCCCAAGAGACAACTTACCAACTCACAGTTGATAGTGCACGAGGGCCACTTCCCGAGAGACAAATGGTTAGCTTGAGCCATAACTCAAGTACATTTTCTCATTACACATATCTTGCGTTGTTTTGCGTCAGAAGGAAACTTTTGGTAATAGATGGACCTAGTACCTTGAAATCCTGGCATCCACTGGAGTCTGGAGATTAAGGGAATCATCAAGCAATATGGGGTATTTGGTACAACAAGTATTCTCGTATACGATCCATATGCAGGTTTCTCTAATATCGAAAAAAGAGAATTCTGACACGTGTTATTTTCAATCTTGCATATCATGCATCATTTTCTTTGCATTAAGAAAATGGGATTAAGTCACCCGCCAAAAATAATTCATCAATTCATTTGCAAAATTTGAGTTTCAATTTTGGGTCTTTGAGCGAAATCTCCACGAGCTTTCACTCAAATAGAGACATCTGTTGACACCTAAATTTTAATTTTTCTTAAATCATTTATCTTGCATAAAGAAAATGTGAACTAGTTTTAGTTCTCACAAAAATAAATCATTTTTATATTTTTATCATGCATTTGTATTTGCATTTTTTGGACCGACAGCGAATGAACTTAAAGTGATGGTTCTGGATAGATATATTGAGAAATGGATATTGATCTGATTTCAAGATCTATGAAGAAGAGAGATCCCTAAATATCCATTGGAAAAAAGAGATGAATAGAGTTGATAGGGCGGAGCCAGCTGAAGGAAGGTCGCTAACGCGACCCTGCAATCTTTCTAAAGCAACAAGGGAGAAAGTGGACTTTGAGAAAGAAGGTGCCCACTTCATGGATCATTATGTAATAGGCAGATGCGAAATTCGGCCAAAACCTATATGAATATCAGTAGGGTCGAAAATTGCATGCCAAGATGGAATATCAATTTGTCTTGAAACTTGGTGAGCAATTAAGCTAGGTATTATCACATAATATAAGAGATATCGAAAGATTTTATATTGATAGATTAGTCCATATACTAGCTTCAGCTTCACCAAGTCTTAGGATGCCAATCCAGTGCCGCAATGTCATCCATCGCTTTGGTCTTGTTAACGCATCACTGAACCTAAATATAGCCTGCGATAACAACCGGCGCTGCCATCTCAATCTAGACGAACGCAAGTCAATCGATGCCACGTTACCATGAGATCAGTCCGTTGAGTACGACGGCACAGAACCGACTCGACCCACCCAGCCGCACGTCTGCCTTTGCATCAACTCGGGACGACCTGCTATTCCGATGATACCAGTCACTTTTACCACTCCCTAATCAGTACGGGTGTCAATAGTTCGGTTCAGTTCGGTTATTTGACTAACCGAACCGAACTGAACCATTAAAAAAATGCGTGAACTGAACCAAAACCCATCCGAACTGAACCGAACCAAACTGAAAAAATCAGTTCGGTTTGGTTCAGTTTAGTTCAGTTTTCGGTTCGAACTTCATTTTTTTTTTTTAGCTAAAGAAATAGTGTGCTTTACAATATTATATTTTCCAACTTTCCACGCCAGCTCGCCGCTACTGGAGAGATCTAAGAACTCTCGCTCCTCTTGGGCTTCGTCGAAACATAGTCCTAGAACAGGAAACCCACTGAAAATTACGAACTGTTTCGGAAAGGATGCACACTACTATGGGAATTCTGCCGCCTACCTCCCAGTTTATGATTTTGAAGAGGAGTATGACTACTCGATGACAATAATGAACAAAGGTATTGCAACGGAGTATGAAAGGATATTGTCATACCTCACCGTGATTGATCTTTCGAGCAATAACTTTACCGGGGAGATCCCAAATTCAGTTGGAAGTTTAACTGAACTTCATCTGCTCAATCTCTCCAACAATGCTCTTACCGGCTCCATTCCTTCGTCCCTAGCGAATTTGATCAACCTAGAATCTCTTGACCTTTCAAGCAATAAGCTCTCGGGAATGATCCCTTCAACACTCACCCAACTCAACTTCCTGGCGTTCTTTAATGTGTCGGACAACAATCTTTCTGGGCGCATACCTCAAGCGAAGCAGTTCGCTACATTCCAGAATGGCTGTTATGGAGGGAACTTAGGACTGTGCGGAGTTCCTCTGACGAAGAAATGCGAAAATCCTGTTGAAGCGCCCCCTACACCACCATCCGGTGCATTCACCGAAGAGGACTTGGGGACGTGGCTTCAAGAAAACTGGGAAGTTGTCTTGATGGGTTTGGGAAGCGGGCTGGTCATCGGTGTGGTTTTGGGGCTGAACACGACTTCCAGAATTGAGCGTTGGTTCATGAGGTTGTATAGAGGAAGGCAACAAAGGCGGATGCACCAAATAAGGTTTGTGTGATTTACAGTCTGCAGTGAAAGTTCAATGACTGGATTGCTCATTGCCAGGTGCGCATCGGGACATTCCGTTTCCGTGTGCTCTGTGCGTCGCGGTAGCATCCAGAAAAAGAGCGGTTCAGTTCGGTTCACCGAACTGAACCAACAATAAAATTGTGGTTCTTTTTAGTAACCGAACTGAGAACCGAACTGAACTGAAAATGTTTGAAATTTCAGTTCAGTTCGGTTCGGTTCGGTTCGTGGTTCGATTCTGACACCCCTGCTAATCAGTCCAACATGCAACTTGAAGCGGTGGAAATTTGATAGTGGAAAATTTGAGACAAAAATCAGACTTTGGCGAAACAATGGAGGTTATTTAAAAAGAGAAATTTTTGCTTTAATTTTTTTTCTTTTTCCCTGCAGATTCACAGAAGGCACATCGAAGGTTCTGAGTCTCTCCCAATAGAAGATTGCATGGTTGAAGTTCTTTCGTGGGATTGTTTGGCCGCTGCATCTCTTAGTCTAACACTCCCATGCATTGAGAGACCATCGAACGCCATTGATGCCACTGGCCCACTACCATCCTCCCCGTCGAGAAACCAAATTCACCGCCGCAAGTGTCGTCATCTCCACCATCAGGCGCATCCGAGCCGTCTGAGTCCAGCATTCAAAACGGGAAATAATTTGGCAAATATTCAAGATTAGGTGAAATCTAATCTAATATTGATTTTTCCGATATTATTGCCTCCTTTTGAATAAATTGATATTCATGTCAATATTAAATTGAGATATCATATCTTGAGCACAATTTTTTCAATAAAAATACCCTAAATTTAAATTAGAAAAATCTTTTTTTTTCTAATAGGCAACGTTTACGTTAAGTTGGACAATCTTACCCGTTACCATTCAGGTACGACCCTCCATCTTTGTAAAGACGGGAAAGTTGGCAAATTTGATCTATTGCCACTTAGATCCGATTCGCTATCTTCATAATGCCAATTTTAGTTTTTTTATTGTAATTTTCAGAAAGATGAAGATGGATATCCATGATTTCTTGCTCTTGATTGTTATCTTATTGTGAATAGGGATTTTCTTTGATCTTGAATGATATCTTTATTTTCAATTGAATCCCATGAATATTAAAATTCCTTAAATGATTTAGTAAGATATGGTTTTCTTAGAAAGCCTTGTCTAATATTTTTTTTTTAGGAAGATAAGCATTCTTAGAAGTCTTATGTGATAATGTGGGATAAAATTTAACAAAGAAATCATTCATGCATATCATTGTCATCTTGTGCGATTTCATACAAAACTTGAATGTCGCTCGTTATCCTCATGCATTTTTCTTATTCCAGTCTACATATCTTGCATATTCACTTTGTATATTTTCGAGTATTATATCTTGCATTCCATATTTTCGAAAAATCAGGCATATCATATCTAGGCATTCATATTTTCATGTATCTCATTAGGTTGTCTTCTTTTTTTAAAAAAATGTCACAAATTGCATATTGTCATAGAATATACTCACATTTTCGCATATCATCTTTTTTGCAAGTCCACGTCATCTTTGTACTTTGCTATGTGAACTTTTGCGTCCCATTTCATTTTTGCATGTCATTTAATATGCTTTTAGAAGCTTCTGTCTTAGGTAGTCTAGTTTGCATATTCAATTGCTTGGATGAATCGCATGTTATACATAGTTCTTGCATATTTAATTTAAATTAATTGCATGATAGTTTGCACGTTCAATTAACCAATTGCATGATTGATTGTTTTAGAATAATGGTCTTGCGTTATGCCCTGGTGTCATGTCATTTTTCATGTTTTAATTAATTAGTTAATTTTGCATATTGGAAAAGATGACTTTAATTCCGCATGTCTTGCATTGCATCTTTTGTTATTTATTCATTGTATTTATTTTTGCGTACTCATGCATTCCATATCATCTACCATTGCATTTAAGAAAGTGAAAACATGAAAACACCTCATTTGTATTCAAATCAAATTCAATCAAGTTTGAGTAGCCAAACTTAGGACTTTCATGAAATTTAAGGTATTGAAAGGGCATTAGTTTTAATTAACTAGTGTAATCAAGTCCCCGAATCCACAATCTCTGGTTCAGAGAAATAAAATTGTTCTCCTGCTAGTTTATTTAGGTTTCTAACCAACCTACCAAAAATTGTTAGTGGCGACTCCAAATCTTGAATCATCCTGTTTAATTTAAGTTGCGATTTGGTAGGGCTTGAGAGAGTACGTATTAGGTTATTCGTTAAAATTAACCTCATAATCCATTAGCCTAGAATTTTCGAATTTTAGGTCACGACAAATACTCCTTACCAAGTACCCCTACCACTATCCACTACCCCCTACCCCGCCGATACCAAATACCCCATACTCATACCAACCACCATATTACCCCCACCCCCACCACTCTATAAAAAAGCGTGTCCTGTCCCCTGTGATTTTGAGGAAAAAAGCACAAAATGCTTAGGTT
Organism: Rhodomyrtus psidioides; assembly: GCA_021437785.1. Classification (NCBI taxonomy): domain Eukaryota; kingdom Viridiplantae; phylum Streptophyta; class Magnoliopsida; order Myrtales; family Myrtaceae; genus Rhodomyrtus; species Rhodomyrtus psidioides. The sequence goes on along the minus strand of JAILYB010000007.1, from coordinate 8,878,158 downwards.
GGGTCGTCTGTCCCGCCTTGGTGGTTCGGGTAAGCCCTTCGATTCTTCATCCAAAAGCAAGGCCTCAGTGCAAGAGAAAAAAAATAGCGAGGGATTTTAAATTTCAGATCATCAATTTTACTTGTGATCACTACTCAATTTCTGGCATAACCATTGCTCTTAGACACTGATTAACTTAATTCATATTTTAATAAGAATATAGTCTTTGAGGCGAGAGAGATGAAATGGAAAAAATCGACTTCCAGAAACCATGAGAAAATTACCAATTCAGTCTTAAACTTATCGTACGGTTGTCTACTCAGTTTTGTACTTTTCAATTTTGTAAACGTAGTCCTAAACTTCTACGCTGACTTCTACTGTAGTCATTTCGATCAATTGCCGCCTAGAATTGCTGACGTGGGGATCCACAAGTCGTCCACATTAGCGACGTACGTACGATAACTGACGTCACATCAGCGATTTCTGGCGACAGTTCGCGAATCCCAAAAGGTTTAGAAATTTTTGGATAGTTTTCCCCACAAAACCATTGACAGAGCGTTAAAAGTCATTAGCAAGTCGACGACTCTACGGAATGCATGATTCATTACCATGCTGAGAAAGTCATTAACACAGAGCGTTAAAAGTATGCCGCATCGCCCGTTTACAGAGCTACATGCTCTTTTTCGTATGCATGATCAACGCCCCAATCTATCATCTTAAACTCTCTCGTCACCGGTCAGACATTCTAACATGGAATCGGAGCCGAGTCTGATCATCCCAGTTTGTTTCACATAGGAGTCCCTAATTTTTAAAAGAAATTTAACCTCAAGTAGGACAAAAAGAGAGTAGCGTCAATTATAGCTGTTGAAAATTATCAGCCGCTTCTGGAAAAGTTGGTCGCTTTAGCTCACTGAATTTTAGAGCTTGCACTGACTAGCAATGCGTAAAGAATCGGATTTACTGGCGTTATGCTAAAAGATTCGCAGATGTTACTCTCATACTTCCAACTATTACAAACCTAATCCTCCAGAACAACAGAAAAAGTTCAAGAAAGGAGTGCCAGTTGTTGTTGCATCGTGGTGAGATAGCGTTCACAAGTCGTTTTGGATCTTTTTCAGCTAACGAATTTCCATCCCCATTTAATTATGCATTTGGAGTAATTCTTCCAAAACGTGGCATCGTTTTAGGAGATAATTTTGTCTTCTATTTCTAATAAATAATGTAAAAATAATGGTGTAGAAACCGGAAAAATGCTGGCTCGACGCTCGATCTCTCTCTCTCTCTCTAACTCTCCACGAAGATCTTTCTCTCTTTTTCAACCTCCGACTCGCCCGACCCGGCAGACCCGGTTTGCAATAAGAAGGGCCAAATTGAACTAGTAATTGGCATCATTTTGTAAAATTGAAGTTACCAATAGCTTTCCCAGCATGAATCCTCTTTGGAAATGTCTTTTTTCATGAAAAATACTCTTGGAATTACACAAACCCCCCGCCCCCAAACCAAAAAAAATAAAAGTCGGGTAAGATCCGAAATGTCATTTTGCAAAATTTAAGCCCTTAATGAAGGAATTAGCGCCAATTAAATCCACCATTAGATTCAGAAAACCATAGAGTAGAAGTCTCGCAATTTCATGGGTGTCCTCCAAAAAGATTTGATTTCACATTTGGCACCCTAGGGAATAAAATGAAAAGAATTATGTGCAATTAGGTCCCTAATGTCAAAATTGAGCAAATCTGTGTGCAATTGGCCCAAAATATAAAATGGGATATTGAAGAACCTTGTCACAACTCACAAGAAGTGAAGAAAGAAAATAAAATGACTCAATAAGTATTTTTTTTATGCTCAAAAAGGGTGTATGATTGTGAAAGAACACATGATTCCGAATTAAAATTTTCCAATTTTAAGTGGTTAAAATGAAAAGAAATTAAAAATAAAAATATTGACTAATTTTTCATTTTTTTAACCTAAAATGTTATTTTTTTGGGGCCTTTTTTATTTTTCGAAAAAAGAATTATTTATGATGTATTTATCGAATATAACTAAAGATGACTTTTTTGGGTTGGTTTGTGTAATTCCAAGGACGGAAGTGACATAGTAAATTTGTCATATTTCACATATGACCCATTTTGACAAATTTGCTTATAATCTTTCATGTCCTTGAGAGAATTGTTTGATCCTAGTGCTATGATGACTTCTAGCTTCAAATGTTTCAAATCCTGCTTATTAGGATGGAAGTGACACGGGCTGGGAGTTTCGTGACCCTTGAACGATGCGGGGGATCGAACGATGGGTATCGTGGGGACCTTCTATACTTGAAATCATTGTAGCGATGCTTGTTGATGCTAAAACATAACTCATGAGTGATACAAAAGGTAAAGAAGCGATTAGGTCAGGGGGTAGTGTTAGATCGGTTTTGTACTATGAGTTCTAGGAATAAACAGAACACATTCCTTAGGAACTCTCAAGACAGAGTTGGCCTCTAGTGTACATATTGATCGGGAGCTAATGTCGCTCTCCTGATGAGACCATAACAGGTCGAAACCAGTCGTAGTGTTAAAGATAGTATGTCATCGCTCGATACAAAGGACATCTGAGTTAAGTTGGGTGTGGTACGACTCGATACGGGTAATATATTCGGGGCAATTTTCCAAATTAGGATATTTTGAAAAAATATTTACCAAAATAGTATTAAATAAAATATATATACCAAATTAGGTGCCACTCGGCATATGGGCCGCCAAGCGGCACCCAATGGGGCCGATTGGGCCCCGCTCAACGGCCTAATTGCCGAGCGGGATAGCCAGGCCTCACGTTCGGCAATTGGGCTGCCGAGGGAGACCCAATCGACCCCATTGGGCCCCGCTCGGCTGCCATTTAATTTTTTTATTTCAATTTTTTTAGAAAAATAAAATATTATTGATAGTTATTATAATTATTTATCTTTTGAAGCTTATTTTTATAATATAATCATCAATCATTATTAAAAAATAATTTATATTTATGTAATTATTTAAAATCGCAACGAATGATTAAATACGCAACAAAATAGCTAAAAATCACATGGAAAATCGCAGCAAAAGAGTGAAAACGAGTAAAGAAATGGGAAAATTTTGAAAGGGCATATCTCATCGCTCGGGTGTTCATTTGGGACGATTTTTTTTTTCGTGTAATTTTTCGAGACGAATCCATTAGAAAACAGCCGTAAGTGGTTTGGTCGGGCTTTTTTTTTTTTATACCAAAAAATGTCGTTTTCCTTGTTAATTTTGCATTTTTCCCTCTGATGTCACATCTCGATCATGAATGAATCGTCGTTTCCCTCTTTCCTCCTTCAATCTTTCCATGCCTGACTCATTAGATCATGTATTTTGTAGAGGTAAAGGGGTCTAGGCAATTTTTCTTGCCCAAATCAATATCTCGTCTTTTAATGAGTGTAATGAGTGTATAGATTAATTAATCTACAAATGATGTTGTTAATTATGCTGTTTGCTTTGTTGGTTGTCGCTTGGGTGAAGTGCTTTGATGGTCGTGGGTTCCATTCCCAGCGTGTTCAATCTCTAAATTTTTTATTTTTTCAAAACAATACGAAATTAAAAATAAATAAATGGCACCCCGCTCGGCGGCCCATATGCCAAGCGGCACCTAATTTGGTATATATATTTTTTATTTAATACTATTTTGGTAAATATTTTTTTAAAAAATCCTAATTTGGAAAATTGCCCATATATTCCCTTGAGTGTTCCATGACACAACTAAAGAAAAAGAGCTGGCTTGGCCTTGGACGACCCGTCGGGCGCCCCACGGGCTATTTCGCAGCCAAGGAAACTGTGAGCCTGTGACAAATGGTATCAGAACAGGAATCCCTCCAGTAAGTGTGTTAAATTGGAAGAAACTTGTGGTCTACCCGGCCCTACGAGTGCAGAGAGTGAATCGCCGGAGCCAACAAAAAAAATAAAAAGAAATTGCTCGAACAATGTGCTACTCTCAACTTGCTTTTAGGATGCCAATGGGGGCCATAGGTGAAAACTAACTCCACACTAAAATGGGAAAACGTTCCTGGACTGAAGTCGACGAATCTCAAGATGAGTCCACTACCATATTTTAAAAACAAGGAAAACCCTCCGTCGGCTAGCTAAAAAAAAGAGAAACGAAGAAAAAGCCCAGGGTGAACCACCAGAACGACCTTCCAAACAAGAGCATAAACAGAAGCAAGAGAAAAAGCCTAGGGTGAGAAAATGGTGTTGCTGAACAAAAAAGGCAGTTGGCCAACGACCACAGCCGAAAACGTGCAGGTGACCCACCCGAAAGGCCTTCCAACCAAACAAAAATAGAACAAAAAGAAAAACAAAGCTTCCGATCTTGAGGAGAAAAAGTTTTGATGGGCGAGCGCGACGCCTCCGACGGAGGAAAAGGTGCAAAGAAGCGACAGAACCTACAACGAGGGCGTTGCGGAAATGAGTGGGGGAGAATGACACTGGCCGGGAGTTTCATGACCCTTGAACGATGCGGGAGATAGAACGATGAGTGTTGTTGGGTTCTTCTACACTTGAAATCTTGTAGCGATACTTGTTAATGCTAAAGCATAACTTGTTAATGCTAAAGCATAACTCATGAGCAATACATAGGGTAAAGAAGCAACTAGGTCAAGGGATCGTGTTAGATCGATTTTGTACTAAGAGTTTTAGGATTAAAACAGAATAAACATTCTATAGGAGCTTTGAAGGTGGGGTTAACCTCCTGTGTACAAACTGATCATGAGTTGATGGGATAGTGTCAAATCGATTTTGTATTAGAAGTTTTAGGATTAAACAGAAAATATTCCTTATGAATTCTAAAGGCGGGGTTGACCTCCCGTGTACAAACTAATCGGGAGTTGATACCTCTCTCCTGATAAAGCCATGGTAGGCCGAAACCAATCGTAGTGTCATTGCTCGATACAAAGGACGTCCGAGTTAAGCTGGGCGTGGTACGAATCGATACGGGAAAGATATTCGCTTGAGTATTCCATGAGACAACAAAAGAAAAAGAGCTGGTTTGGCCTTGCACGACACACCAGGCGCCCCACAGGCTATTTTGTTGCAAAGGAAATTGCGAGCCCATGACAAAAGTATGTAAGATTAAATTGATGAAACTTTAACTCCCAAACAAAAAGAAAACTCATTCTACAACGAGGATGTCCTACTTACGTAGCTTGATCTCGAACTATTAACATTCTAGAGGCGTACGCAAGAACCAGGCATAACATAGAAACCTCACGTGAAATTCTTTGGTGATCCGGACCGAGTCGGGCGTATAATTGTCCTTTGAACACGTAGAGACTGATGTTCTTGTCCTAAAGAAGAAAAGATGACAAACGTTGAAGTACTACTTCTACTCCTACAATCTTGTCTCCACCAAAATTTCACCTGCAAGATCTCCTCGCATGAACATAATATTGCAGAAAAATTAAGGAAGACTCTGCCACATTGTAACTTACTCGATGCCGAAGATCTAGATCACATGGAGGATCGGGCATGAGGCACAAAGCGTCTTCGCTATGGCTGAACCCGGATCATCTCCAGGCGAACTTAAACCAACCAAACCAACTCTCTGGACTATGCTCTCTCTCTCTCTGGTACTGCAGACAAGAAAGAAAGAGGAGAGAAAAAACCCAGGATGAACCCAGGGAAAGAAGCCCAAAACATGAAAAAAGAAGAAACAGAGAATCATGGTGTCAACAAGACGCAGTGGATCTTTCTCAGGCAATACGATTAAAAGAGAAAAAGAAGCACACAAGACTATAGTTGCACGACGATTGTAGTTATTGCTGTTGCTGATACCACGCTATGCTACCGTAGAACAGTAACAACTTTGCCAATTGAAATGGAGCAGTTTGAGCACACCTTCAAGTGGGCCAGCTTACGCCGAGTTCCACTGTTGAAATTTCAGCCTCAGTTTCATTCATGAGAGCGGGCATGAAACCGGTATGGATGGCTTGAGTACGATAACAAGTATATGCTAAATAGTTCTACGCCCGCAAAAATCCTCCATTTAATGCTGAGAATCTTGAGGAGTTGACGAGAAACTGCAGATTTCACCTCTTCTAGTCCATGATCCTCGAACTGGCATCATCTCATTCAAAGAAAATCTGTACATGACTTCGTTGTTGGAGTCTATTAATCGCCTATCTGCACCAAAACCCAACAGTACTCACGTCGTGATATTCTACTAAAAAATGGTGCAATACAACGAAAGGCAAAGATAAAAAAACAGGCACTGTTTCATCTGGAAAATTTAAGAGGAGCCGAGTTGACCCTAAGAGGTCGGTCTAGTGGTCAGGGACAAGGGGGAATGGGGCGCTCGATTTAGGAAGTGCCTGATTCAACCGTGCCTCAGATTTTCCAATCCAGTGGCCTCTTAGCTAATTACTCTCTTCGCTAGTCCTTTAGCAAAACAAAATGCTTGAGGTTATTAAAGACAACAACTTGTGTCATATTCACCAATATCTCAATGCTTGATCTGGCAGTCCAAAATAAGTAGATGAAGGCGGATAATCTGAAGTCACAACAAGCTCAGGGTCCGGGTGACAATCCAATAAAAGAACAATAATTAAAGCAAGGAGTCACCAAAGGCAGAGGAAACTGAAAAGAAGAACCAGAAAAGCAATGTAAACTTAACTCACCCACACCATTATTACAGTCGTTCTTCTCTCCTCCCGCTGCTCTGATTGAATTGCTCGGCGATTCTCTCCTTCAGTTCCAACTTCATATTCCTTTAAAAGAATACAACAAATTGCATCTTTGAAGCCAAAGTATCAGATTGAGAGGAAAAATTGTATGCCAGTCAGCAGTACAACACGAAAAGCTACTATAAAATCAAGCCGGCACCTTCGAGCGAACACATGAAGTAATATTACAGGAGCAGCTTGAATATTTCAGACTCCAACTTCAGATTGGAGAAGGTTCTACAACATCTTCAGCACCATTGTATGAATTGAAGCAACTGCAATCAGCCTGATCGTGGTTACCGTTTAACAATGTGAATGAAACTTGGACATCAGACCAAAATTGCCATCCTTGGTTTTCATCATACCTTCAATGATTAACAAATCATTTCTCAACCCTAATGCTTTCTGATCTATAACTTTCTTATGGAAGATGAAAACTTTTAGTAATAACATCAATCTCATTATATTCAACCTAAGAAGAAGGAAAAAGAGAGAAAATTCTTCTGGCTGACATACATGTTAAAGTACATCATAATTGATTATATCTGGGGCGATTTTGAGATGCTTTAGAAAAACTTGAGGCAATACAGAGCATGAAAAAACAAACTTACGATTCACAATAATTCTCATAGCGTTGTCACATGGCAAGAGGAACAAAAACTTGTTGCCATCTGAAAAAAATTTACAGTCAATTGCTCGTGCTTTGGTTCATAAATGGCGCATGTCAGCATGTCGATGACAAATCACAAGGCCGTCCATACATTGCGCTCTTTCCTAATTTGAATTTATGATGTGTTCTGAGGAACTATTTTGCTTAGTGCGCAACCCAGAAAGAGGGGAAACAAAAACTGATCAAACGAAGATAAGAAAGAACCAATTTACAACAGCTTTACCGGACAAAAGAGCCAACGCGTAATAACATATAAGGACATCTATGGAGATCAACGAACTGTCTGAAGTGGTAGACAAACAGATATTCTACATTTACCAATCTGCTTTTTAGGACTTATAGTTCAAAGGATGTGGATACATGATAATGTCTGCAAACAGCAAAAACTCAGGATTTTTTCTGATGCAATCAATGGTATCATTGAGTCATTGTTTCCATGGTTGAATCAGAGATGAAATGAAGCAGCATGATATAACATACTTGATCCGGCTGATAGAAATGGACTGAATGCTTAAGTAAAGAAATGATAGAAGTTCCCTCGAGGAAGAAATTCATCAAAGTTAGTTATCACTCTTCGACTAGAACTCTTAAAAGGCCTAAGCTCATACTACAAGAACACTTAAAATTCCCACCTTGTGCCTAGAGACAAACTGGTGAAATTAAGTGAAAAATAAGAAAAGAGCTGGCATATGTTCAAACTCCTCGTGTAACTGAAAAAGCGAACAGCTAATCTTCTATTAGCAATTCAACCATGTGATGCTCAATGTAGAACTTTTCTGAACCTAGTCATCAACTCTGCAAAGTATTGGAGCATTTCATTATCCAGCAGATACAACCCTAGCACACAAAAAGACAGAGGGTACTGACATATAATATCGCTTTGTGAAGGTATATTGCAGACAAGGAGGAATAGTCTGGCATATGCTACAGTTGCTTGCTCGCATAGTCCAAAAGAGAAATCAGCATCTATTGGAGCTAGTAAACTAGCAATTCAACTACGCTAACCTACGGAATAATGAGATATCCATCATTTCCAGTCAACCGTGCATAGTCTACAGATGTTCTCTCGCATTGCTTCCGGCATCCACATCCTCAATCCTTTTTGAAGCACAATGTACCGCAGAGACTGGCAACCAAGCACCATCTGCTCTATGTCATGCACATTAACACTGTAACAATCAGCCAAAACTAGAGATTCTAAACGAGAATGATTCTCAAAGGCGCGAATTCCAGCTCCACTAATCAGCTCACAGCCAGTTAAATCGATGGACACCAAATTTTCACAGTTCTCAGCAAGTGCAAAGAGAGTGATGTCGGACACATTTATCAGCCAGGTCAAATTTAGCTTCCTCAAGGATTTAATAGCAGCAATTGCAATTCCTCCATCATCGGTGACCTTCGGCCCGCATTCTGCGATATTCAACTCCTCCAAACAGCAGAATAGTGGCAACACCGAAGCCCCACTGTCCGTAATCTGGTCACATTCTGCAAGAACCAACTTCTTCAGAGTTCTTGCCAAAGACCCGTTCGCCAAATAAGCCAACCCGGAATCTGAAATCATAGAACAGCCTTCCAAATTCAAGGTGCGAATACAACTCGCTCGCCCAATTGCTTCTAGAGATTGATCAGTAATCAAACTACACCAACCCAAATCCAAAGTCCTCAAATTCTTCGCACGCTCAACTAGTGACATAACCCCCAAGTCCTCAACATTCTTTCTCCTCCTCAACAAAACCTTCAAGATCCTCGGAGATCCATTCGCCAAAGCGCACAGCCCATCGTTCCCAAAATCATCAACGCCCGAACCCTCGCCGAAATCACAGCACGCGTCACGCGGCTGCTTGTAGTTGAGGTGTAAAGATTCGATCTTTGAGCACGTCTTCGAGACGAAATCGGCATCAGAATCCGTGATCAGCTTCGAACACTCAAACTGTACTAAATTCGGGAACCTGGGCAGGAAGCGACACATGAGATCGGGCTCAAGAACCCTAATCGCGAACCGGTTCAGGCCTTCGACTCTCAGCCACTGCTTGCAGACTTCAGAGAAGGATTTCCGATCGTTGGGGTCAGAGACCCATTGAAGAATCAGGCTCAACTCATCGAAACCCAGTACGGACATTCTTGCTTTTTCGGTACTGGTAGCTTTTCCTGGATTCTTGATGGAAGTGAGCGAGAGCTGAAGGTGAATTGCTCGCTCGGAAAGGTTCTTTTATGGGTGCCTTTTCCCTGTTCCTAGTAATTTGAACAATTATCGAAGAAATTTCTGGCTTTCCCTTTTTCCATTTTAGCGTCTCGATTAAGGGCCGCCGCAATGGGCAGATAGATACTAGGGTAGGTCTAAGAAAACCAAAGCTTGCACATCATCATCAAGAAAGTTGCATCTTTCTGAAAAGCAATCCACCTTACTGAGCCAGATTATAAATGGAAAACAGTTTGTTCAGGACTGCCTATTGGCCCCGTCTCTCTCTCTCTCTCTCTCTCTCTCTCTCTCTCTCTATAGCATGGGAAGTTTGCCTCTTGGCGCCCTATCTGAACCGCCTCCTCCGCGCATGGCTCCATCGAAAAGTGGGTTCATATCTCAGGTGAAAAGTGGGTTCCCCATGTTCTTCTCTGTTCTTCTTCTCTATTCTGGGGGCGTGAAGAGTGCAGGTAAAGTGCATATTGCAGAGTTCCAACCCATGGAAGAGGTTGGTTGAGCGGAGGAAGTGGAGCAAAAGGGGGGAGAGAGCCGTTGCTCCATTCACCAAAGCTATGCAAAGAAAGACTATCCATGAAGAAGTGGAGACATCCCTCAGCAGTTCCGGTACCTTTTTAACCTCAACAAAACACATCATCCCAGCATCATTTGTTTGCTGGAAACGCAAGTATAAACAGAAAAAAGAAAATGTTGGAAATGATGAGGAGGAGAATTGAGATTCACTACCACGTCTTTATATTGATCCTGTTGGGTCGAGCCAAGGATTGGTCATTTGGTGGAGTAATGACGAACAAGTGGAAATCCTCTGCGCTGATCAGACTTCCATCCACAGCCCACACCTACATACGAAGCTCTAACCGTGCTGCAGAATTCAGAGTGACCGGGGTGCACGCGGAACCCTGAAACTTCAAGAAGAGACTCTGGCATCGGTCAACAAGTAAGGCCAGAATCTGTGCTTTACCCGTTGGGTGTGCATTGGAGATTTTAGCGATGTCAAGTCAAAGAGACTGATGAGAAGAATTGTGGACGGCTGCAGTACAAGAGGAGGATGGAAGACGTCCAAAAGCTCATCTTGTTTGGACGGGAACGGTGGATTCGGGTGATGAAGGGCAGGGGGGCTTTACCTGGTAGAAATAATCGAGGAAGGTCAAGGTGGGATTAGGCAGAGGCTTGTTCAGGGGCCTGGTCGCTATTAGCTAGAGGGACATTTGGCCCAAAGCACCCAATGTTCAACCTTCCAGCGGCTGGTTCTGTTCTGATCAACAGGCCTCTTCTACTAGGGCCTCTTTGGTAACTCGTCCATTTTTTCTGTTTTTTCTATCCTTTTGTTTCCCGAACAGAAATCCATTCATGCACTTATTTAGGTGCGCAGGATTGCAGCAGACCGGGTGCAGAAGCACCCGATTGCACGACCAATCTCGATAGCAGACCGAGTCTGAACACAGATCGTCATCTCTTACACGACAAAAAAAGAAAACCCAACACGACGATTGAACAAAGTCGGGGCGAAAAGGACATGCGCCTCGAGTTAAACCAACGCGAACCGGCACAATCTCTCGAGTCTCGACTAAGCGAGTATCACATCGAGCGCCTACTTAGGTACGCGGGATTGCGGCGGACCAGACGCGGAGGCATCCGCTCTCGATCGCCGACCGAGTCCGAACACAGGTTGTTATCTCTTATGCGACAGAGGGGAAACAATCAAATGAAATCAGGGCAAAAACGACATGGCGCCTCGAGTTTGGCCAACATGTACGTCGTCGCACGACGCGGTCCATGTGGGGGGTGTGTCGTCTTCGATTTCCTTCTTATCTCCGACATTAAATTATCAGCTGTCAAAATCATTCAACTGTCAGCGTATGCAAAACTATCTACACCAATAATGTCGATCAATTTATATAACCCACTGGCTCGCGGCTGGCATAAAAAAAAAATTAAGTGAAAATTTCCATTTGAGTCGATACACCTGCTCAGTGGCACAATAGTAAATTGAGCATGCGCTCGTTCCTTAATTAATTTGGTTAATCTTGCATTTTCTTTTTCTTCTTTTTCTCTTGTGGCTTATAATGGCTAATTGCATCAATAGTAAAGTCTCTTCATCTAGAAGTATGTAGCGTGTTATCGATCTCAAATTCTAGAAAGAATGCATGAATCGTCAATACGGTGGAAAGTTTCGTTTCGCTAATGTTTAATTTGTCATTGAACATGTAAAACTATTGGCCCATCGATATTAATGTGAGATTCGATGATCGACCGCCGTTTGTATTTTGATGCTGCAACAGACCTGTCTTTGCAAAATAGACGAGTCTCTGCAGGCTGTAGTTGATTCACTTTTCAGATTTACTTAATTTTTACTTGCTTTGTGGGATTTACATCTTTGTTTTGAAATTATGTAGCTTCACGTATTTTCGTTTCGACCAAAAAAAAAAACTATTGGAGATCTCTAAGTCCAAAAATGGGGGACCCTTTTTTTTAATTTATTTAGAGGACGTCTTGACTGATCGAAAAAATAAAAGATGAACCCGTTCTCAAGTGTTTCCAAGCAAATAATTTATGTCTAAGAAAAAAACCCAAATCGGCACCTCCATGATACATTTTTTCCAAGTTAATTTTCTTTTTCCACAAATCTCCAATCAGTACCACATGATATATTTATCTCGAACTATTTTTTCGTTCTCACTAAAAAGGTGAAACCGATACTCCAACACAAACCGAGTCAATACACGTTAATTTTCCAAGCTAATTTTCTTTTTCGACAAATCTCCAATCGGTACCACATGATATATTTACCTCGATTTTTTTTTTGTAACCGAGGTATCTGGGTTAGTCCTCGGGGGAGATTAGCACAACAATCCACTGACATAACCCTCCACTTAAATCACAAGTGCTCAGCTGAAAAATTGAATTCGGAACGAATGCGTGCTAACCAACTGAGCTACTCATGGGTGGATACCTCGAACTATTTTTCGTTCTCACTAAAACGGTCAAGTCGATACTCCAACGCAAATCGAGTCAATACACTTGGCCAGCGGCCGCAAGACGAATGTAACGTGATGTGAAGGACGAAGGGAATGTATGCATATTAGTGGAGGGCAAATTTGGGTCGAGGTACCGGTTTGAAATTTTTTTGTGGAACGTTAATTAATTGGGAAAAGGGGTCGTGGGTAATTATCTTGAGAATCTTCTAGGGGATAAAAATTAGTTTGAGATAAAAGGTGTTATGAAGGGTCGTTTTAGGGTTTGTCTTTTTAAATGGTATCGTATCACCCTCCTTCGCTTTTTTAACCCATGAACTTTATTGGCAAAGGGGAGCCGACAAAACAGTGAAAGGGGAAGCTTCTTCCCATCTCTCTTCCTTATCGCGGCCTGATTCTTTCTCAGTTCATACAAGACAAGCGTTACCAAACAAATGTCTTTTTTTAAAAAAAAAAAATTTTAAAATGATTAAAATAAGTAAATAATGATTTACCTCCCCTTTACGTAAAAATCAGAAAAGCAGGAGCCGATGATTTCCCAGGAAATTGACTGTTTCTTGCTTCTTTCTTACACAGCACAAGGCGCCAAGAAAAATTTCCACTCCATGCTCTTGACCACATCTAAAAAACACAGCCACTTTGCTTATAGCTGAAGGCTCTCGAGTCTTGACCTTCTTAATGCATTCCTTAATCTCTTAATTAGTCTCTTAATTACAGCAAGTAGTGTATGATTTAGAATCAGCTCTAATCTTCTTGCTCTTGCTCTTGGTCCCCACCAATCAAGGAGTTTTTACAACTCTGCCAAACCAGCCTAAAGCTTTGGTTTTCCAGCTTTCATTCCCACTCTCTCGATGCCCACAAGTCTTTTTGCACGTGAGAGCGTTTTGTTTGTTGACTCCTCTCAGTCTCATGCTCTTCACCTCACCACCATTTGTGACCCCCCCAAAAAATAAAAAATCTTTTCAAATGAGTGGAATAAAAAAAAATCTTGGATTTTGAAACCTCGAACCATGCGTCATCTCGCGCTCTGGCCACGGATGTTCAGCCGAACACGAAGCTCGAGAACCGCCCGGCTGGTCCTGGCTCGGCAATCGTTGATCGTCCCTCGGAGCGAGTCTCGAAGATCGGCATAACCTCGTCTGATCGGACATCAGGTCGGAGATTGTTTCTATCGCGTGCCAAACCTCCGCACGCTTGGCGCGAACTTGGGGGCATTTGGGCGAGTTTAGGGACGTAGAATTGTCTAATGAGCTCTTGCGTCCCTTGTATCTCAAGCAACTCCATCTCGTCATGATGTGACTGTTGAACTTGTATTTTTCCATGGGAGGTGCTTGGGTGAGGTGATGACAATGTCTTGACAAAGACAAAGACAAAGACAAAAGAGTTTAGGGAAAATTAAGTAATTAAGAAATGTTTTTTTGACTGTGATTTATCACCTACTTAAAGTGTGATAATGGGTCAAGAGAGTGAGGAGGTTTGCTTGTGGGTTACTTTGTTTCTAGATGTGGCTTTGATTATACGATCCTTCGTGGTGCTACTTGGAAAAAAAAAGGAAATTAAGAAATTAAATAAGGTAGAGATTTTTACGAGTGTAAAATTTATTTGCACAAAATCAAAGCTCAAAATAAGTTTGTAGGAGTCAATTTACATTGTTAAAATCACCTATTTTAGCTGGATAAAGCTCGGAAGCAACTTCTTTTTGCTATTATTACCCTTTCGTTTTGGGTTATTGAGGTGGGGGCTTAGTTGGTAAATGGGGATTAAATCAACCCCCGAATGTCAAAATTTGACACCATGGAGGCGCAATCTCAGCAATTTAACAGAATTAAATATAACGAAAGAACAGAATGCGATAGTTCCACGAATCGAGAGCGCGAAGAATTTGAAAAAAGAAAAACCGATAAGGAAACATGAGAATCAAAATTATTGACTTTCTGTTGAAATCTGTATCATAATTAAAAAAAAATATAAATTGTAAACATTAATCTTACCGTTTTATATCCCTTTTAAATATTGGATAGATATTTATGCAATTTTCATACGACTATTTATAAATAAATTTCTGTATGATTCAATATGTCCCATTCTACCACCCCCAAAAAAAAATATTAAACTAAATTTGATTCAATTACATGAAATTACGAAAACACCCTCGCTCAGTTCCACATCTTCATCTTCATCTTCCCACATCTTCCCATCAATCTCTCTCTCTACACCAGTTTGCTCTGTCTGTGTAAATAGTCCACCTTCCTTCACTCTCTCTCTCTCTCCACCTGCAATGGCTCACCTCTTCAGAGATCTCTCTCTTGGCCACTCCAAGAGAGAGCACCCCAGACCCCCTCCCCTCTCTACCACCCCCGCCGCCGCCACCCCCATCACCACCCCCGCCGCATTGCCCTCCCCGCTTGGTCAGCTCGACGCCGCCCAGCTCACCGACGCCGACCTCCGCCTCACCGCCTTCGAGATCTTCGCTGCCGCATGCCGCACCTCCTCCTCCAAGCCCCTCACCAACGCCTCCGCCTCCTTGGCCCACTCCGATTCGCCGCCGACCCACAACAACAACTCGTCGTCGAACTCGCCGAGCTCCCCGGCGCTGCAGCGATCGCTCACTTCGGCCGCCGCGAGCAAGATGAAGAAGGCGCTGGGGCTGAAATCCCCGGGCTCGGGCTCCAGGAGGAGCCCCGGTTCGGGCTCGGGCTCGGGCCACGGGAAGCCGAGGAAGGCGGTAACCGTGGGCGAGCTAATGAGGAATCAGATGAGGGTCCCGGAGAGTGTGGACTCTCGGGTTCGGAGAGCGCTTCTGAGGATATCAGCCGGGCAGGTGAATTTGGATTTTTGCGAAATTTCAGAAATGTTTCCGAAATGCATGCTTGTGGGTGATGATGATGTGTAAATTGTGTTTTTGGGAGGCCGATTTGAGTCTGATTGTGCATAATTGGGCTGATCTGGTGTTTCGCGTCTTGCGCGATGATATCGAATAAGCGGATTCAGCGTAATGGAGATCGTCGGTAGCTATCTCATGCTGCTTATGTAGTCGTGGAAAATTGAATGTGATGATCCGGTGTCGGTTAGAGTCCATCAGTTTTGATTGTGATCGTTTTTGTACTCTGATCTGTGGATTGGAATCCATAATTTTGCATAAAGACTCGATTTTGTGATGGGCGAGACAGAATGTGTGTGAGGGCTTGCTTCTATATTCCGGTTTCAGCAACCATTCCTTTTTGACAAACTAGAAGACCGGATTTTTTGTCTCACTGTGAATTCGTGTATTTCGTCAGTTTTCTTTGAACATTCTTGCTTACCTTTTCATTTACTTTGGTACTTATTACTGTTTCATGTAATGTAGGCTTAGCTACTGTTCCAAGGAAGAAGAAACATAGTTTAACAGAATAACAGTTGAAAATTCTTGTCCTATACGATTGTGTTTTACCAAATGCGTTCTTGTTTGCTTCTAGTCTGTCATAACTTTGTCCTGGTTTTTTAATCGGAAGATAAGTTGCGTCACATGTGCTCCTTTGGTAATTGATCGATTGTTTATCTTCGGTTGCTTTGGCTGTTATAGTGTGATTCTGTGGGCATGATAGTTGCTCATATATTCTTCTCACTTAGCTGTACTTTATTTCCATCGTCTTCTTCATCTCATCTCGTTTGCTTGGAGGGACGTGCATGCACATGCATATCCATGAGTATAGGGCGTATTTTTCAAATGATATATGGGCCAACTCTTGTCCATCCATATTTCGACGTGACCAACGACGTTCTCATATGTTGAAGCATCTATTTTCTGTTACAGGTCGGACGACGAATTGAATCAGTGGTTGTACCGTTAGAATTATTGCAGCAGCTCAAGAATTCGGATTTTACTGATCAACAAGAATATGATGCGTGGCAGAAGAGAACCCTTAAAGTTCTTGAGGCTGGTCTCCTTATTTATCCCCGTGTTCCACTGGACAAGTCAAACATGACTGCACAGCGTCTTCGACAAATAATTAATGCAGCATTTGATAGGCCCTTAGAAACAGGGAGGAATAATGAATCTATGCAAGTTCTTCGTAGCGCTGTGACTTCTCTTGCTGCAAGAACCCTTGATGGATCTCTTGATTCTTGTCACTGGGCAGATGGGATCCCTCTCAATCTTCGACTGTATGAAATGCTTCTAGAAGCCTGCTTTGATGTCAATGATGAAACTTCTATCATCGAGGAAGTTGATGAGCTTATGGAGCAGATAAAAAAGACATGGGTTATCCTTGGAATCAATCAAATGCTGCACAATATTTGCTTTACATGGGTTTTGTTTCACCGTTTTGTGGCAACTGGACAGGTGGAAATGGACCTGCTTTATGCTTCTGATAGTGAGCTTGCTGAAGTTGCTAAAGATGCCAAAGCAACAAAGGATCCCGAGTATTCCAAGATTTTGAGCTCTACATTGACATCAATATTAGGCTGGGCAGAGAAAAGACTTCTTGCTTATCACGACACATTTGATAGTGGTAACATTGAGACGATGCAGGGTATTGTTTCTCTTGGTGTCATGGCAGCTAGAATTTTAGTTGAAGATATTTCAAATGAGTATCGCCGGAGGAGGAAAGCCGAAGTTGATGTAGCTCGCAGCAGGATTGATACTTACATTAGGTCATCATTGCGCACCGCTTTTGCCCAGGCAAGTTTCATAAATTATAATCTTCTTCAGGGCATTTCCATTTTATAGAAGGCTGATACTTGATTAAAATCTTTCATCTTCCATTGCTCTAAAGCTATACTATGTTGTCACCTGACATGGCATGGAGACCTTGGACTTAAGTTCAGGATACTTTTACCACACATACTTGAGATGCTGGCTGCTTGATTTTGATGAAATAATTTGTATCAATTGTAAGAGGGAGTTATACAGAATCTAATTGTATCGTCCCCTGGAAGCAATATATATTGATTGATTAAAAAAAAAAAGAATCGGACAAAAGAAAATCTTTGTTATCACTACATTATATATGTAATAAATAATAAAGGAATTGTTCTGATAAACATATTTGTAAAGAAGAAACTTAGATGAACTCCTATGAGTTTGAAAAATATAGCTTTATGTTTAATCTTTTGACTTGGAGGGCTGTATTCTTGTGCATCTGAGACATGGGTTGTGTTGATTCCGTAACAGAGAATGGAGAAAGCAGATTCAAGCAGGAGAGCCTCAAAAGGCCATTCTAATCCTCTTCCAGTGCTTTCTATCCTCGCAAAAGATGTGGGTGAATTGGCACTTAATGAAAAGGAGATTTTCAGTCCCATACTGAAGAAGTGGCATCCTTTTGCAGCAGGGGTTGCGGTTGCCACACTTCATGCTTGTTATGGAAATGAGCTAAAGCAATTCATATCTGGTTTAACTGAGTTGACGCCAGATGCCGTTCTAGTGCTGAGAGCAGCGGATAAGCTGGAAAAGGATCTGGTGCAAATTGCTGTTGAAGATTCTGTCGACTGTGACGATGGTGGGAAGGCAATAATCCGAGAGATGCCTCCTTTTGAGGCTGAAGCTGCAATAGCCAATCTGGTCAAAGCATGGATCAAGACAAGAATAGACAGATTGAAGGAATGGGTGGATAGGAATTTGCAACAAGAGGTATGCTTTGCAGTTTGGATCAATCTTGTCACATTCTGGGACTACTATCAGTAACGGTCAATCTTTACTTTAAAATGTTCATTTGAATGACAAGATGCTGCCTACTTCAACATTGCTTTATGTCTGGAGTGAGAGGTTAAATTTGATATGCTGTACTATCTCGTAGAAGTGTATATGTGTTATAACTGCCAAGCGATCACAACTTTAGAACAATTAGGTAGATAAGGTATAAATGTAAGTCCCTTCCCTACCCTCCCCTCTGGTACCTGTAACAGGGGAAACAGGGAGTGTTGATGGATGCGTCTAGTTACTGTTAGGATCATCTGATCTATTATCGCAGATTTATCGAGAGCATTTCAAACCTCATATATGTGCATGTAGAGTTTTCAAAGTAAAAGAAGTGATGAACCTAAGTTCCTTGCCTACCTCCCTGTCTGGTATCCATAATAAGGGAAACAAGGAGAGTGTTGATGGATACGTGTCTATATCACTGTTACGACATGTGATTTGTTATCGTGGATTTATCACAAGCATTTTAAACCTCATATATGTGCATTAGAGTTTTCCCCTACTCATTGCTTACTGCTATACACAAATTTCAAAGTTGGCATTCTTTCGTTCTTGTTCATTTTTCACCTTGTAATGTCATTTTCTTTTTTCTTGCTTTCTGATGATGATGTAGACATGGACTTCCCAAGCAAATAAAGAGGGATTTGCTCCGTCTGCTGTTGAAGTGCTGCGGATACTAGACGAAACTTTAGATGCATATTTCCAGCTTCCGATACCGATGCATCCAGCACTGCTTCCTGACTTGATGACTGGCCTGGACAGATGTCTTCAGTATTATGTAGCCAAGGCAAAATCTGGATGTGGTCAGTAGAACTCGAGTTCACAAATGATTTGTTCTTTATTGTTAGGGGATATCATAACATGACCGCTATCTTTCGTTTTTTCTTAGGATCGAGAAATACATATGTTCCCACAATGCCAGCGCTAACCAGATGTAGTGTGGGATCCAAGTTTCAAGGATTTGGGAAGAAGAAAGACAAGTCACCGAGTATCCCGAAGAGGAACTCGCAGGTCGCGACAATGAATGGTGACAATTCTTTTGGAGTGTCTCAGCTATGTCTTCGTGTAAGCACCTTGCAGCAAATATGGCTACAGTTGGAGATTGTGGAGAAGAGAGTGATAACCCATCTAAGGAACTCTGAGTCTGCTAATACAGAGGATTTTTCAAATGGTCTAGGGAAGAAATTCGAACTCTCGCCTCCTGCCTGTCTGGAGGGTATCCAACAGCTTTGTGAAGCGCTTGCCTACAAAATCGTATTCCATGATCTAAGCCATGTTCTTTGGGATGGTCTTTATATTGGTGAAGTTTCATCTTCTAGAATCGAGCCATTCCTTCAAGAGCTGGAGAAATACCTGATGCTCATCTCAGACACAGTGCATGAAAGAGTTCGGACACGCATTATAACGTGTGTTATGAAAGCTTCTTTTGATGGGTTCTTGTTAGTATTGCTTGCTGGAGGTCCATCTCGTGCTTTCTCTAAGCAGGAGTCTCCAATAATAGAGGACGATTTCAAAGCTCTTAAGGACTTGTTCTGGGCAAACGGGGATGGTTTACCTACTGAGTTGATCGATAAGGCTTCCGCCACTGCAAGAAGCATTCTATCTCTTCTCCGAACAGATACAGAGAGTCTCATTGATCGTTTCAAGCGTGCCACTCTTCAGACCTATGGGTCTTCTGCCAGGTCTAGGCTTCCACTACCAGCAACTTCAGGGCAGTGGAACCCCACCGAACCGAACACGATTCTTCGAGTTCTGTGTTATCGAAACGATGAAGCAGCGTCCAAGTTTCTGAAGAAAACCTATTGTCTTCCAAAGAAACTCTAGTCACCAAAAATCCAATGCAAGATATCAAAGCCCGGTCTTCCTTTGAACAAGTGGTAGACCGAAGAGCATGCCTCTGTTGCTGCCATCATGGCTTCGCTCGACTGTGGCTCGAGTTCCACCCATCGTGCTTGAGCAAGCAGATGAGTTATATTCTGAAGTTAGCTATGTATGTTAGGGATGACGTGCACTTGTTCAGGTGCAGTGGCTGTCTTGCTGAATTCAACCGGGAGGATTGAGGATTGACCTGAGGGAGGCTACTCTTGGAAGTTGGGGGTGGATTATTCTTTATTATTCATTTTTGTATAATTTAAATTAAAAAGGAAAAAAGAGTCGGTGCCCTTTTCTATCTAGCCTACTCCATTTTAGCATTTATGTTCTTTGTTTAAGCCAATTTACCTGTATAAGATGAAGACATGTATGGATTAGGGTGGAGATGTTTGGTACTGATATGTATGTAGAGCAGCTTTTGAGTATCCTTGATGTGAAGACCAGAAACATTTTATTTGGTGATGGTAAATATGAATGCTTCTGTTTTCAGACTAATGCTCAAATGGCATTTGCATATGATGTCCTAGGTTTTTTTTTTTTTTTTGGGTGTGATTATTTAAATGTCAGAGAAGAATGAAATTTCTCATTGATTTAGCTCCAATCCCAAGTATTTTAATTCCTACTCGGAAGTGAATTATTATTATTATTATTATTATTCTTCTTCTTCTTCTTCAGGTGAGGTCCTTGTGGGTGATACCGACAATTAACTTACGGGTAGTTTGACTCGTCTTGGCCAACGCTGAAGAAGACATCGTTCTTGTTTGTGTAATTGCCTACGTTAATGGCTGGTCGTTGAACTTGTGTGCAATTGCCAACTGCAACTTGGATCACGCGTATGTCTTTTAAATGGGTTAGTAGAATGGAGAAAATATTCAAATGTTAAATGATACAGGAACACTGAGGGGAATTAAAATCTCTAACCGCAATCATCGAGCCTCTTAAGTTACATGAACGAACATAGACAACTTAAGCGCCTTTCTGACTCGAACTAACACGTTTTAAAAGTTATTAGTCAAGTAACGAAATTTATTGGCATGGAACCATTGTCACGTGTAAGAAATTACAATCATTATTGATCCGAATTTAAACTACGTAGATCGTTGGGTGAGCCTCTTCGAACCCACCTAAGTCCCGAAATTTGCATGGCCTTCTTGGGTTCGCCTAGAGAGAAAGCATGAACAACCCTATTTATACATTTATAAGATTCGTACACAAATAATCTTACGGATGTTTCAGAATGAAAGAATAAGATCAATTAGGGAAATGTCTACAAATCTTATTAAACGGAAAGTAAATTCATATTTGTCATTAAATATGGTAGGGGGGCTTGGGCTTTAAGGAACTAACCAAGACCGTCGGGCCACCAGTTCTCCTACAGTTACTACTTGGCGGCAAATAGAAACAGGAAAAAACGATTTGTCGGCAGGTCGTGTTGGATTTCTGGGACTTCAGTCTTTACCTTCGACCGGCGATCTCTTTCCACTTCCGATCTGATCATTCACTGTCCGTCGCTAACCACTGTCGAGGAGGAGGAAAAACGACTTGTTGGCAGGTCGTTTTGGATTGCATTCCGGGCCTTGTCACTTGGCTTCACTCTTGGGTGGTTCATGGATTTGACAAGGCCTGCCAAAAACCCTCTATATAAGAGGAGAATTCTTTTGCCCGGAAAGCACAAGGAGGCGTCTTTGGTTTCCAATGGCCGCGAGCAAAGAGCTTCAGATGGTAGTGAATCTGGGTCTTCTAGTGATCAGCCGTTGTTGCAATATTTTGTTTCGGTTGTAATCAAAAATTTATTTTAATTATAAATTCGAAAATTAAAAATTAAAAATAAATTGATCATTGATTAGTGCCATTAATTACTCGCGACCGGGCGCACCCGCACGCGAGTATGGTGGGGGCTAGCCCATTTACCCATTTTTCTTTATTTGAAAAGCTATAACAGCTAGCCTTCCAATTAATAAAGAGACTTTCTCTCTCCCTTGCATCCTATGTGGGATACAAAAAAGGCACTATTTTGTTTTGTTTTTCAAACAAACAACAACAGTCGGTCGATGCTGGAAGAACCGAGGCATGCGATTGCATGTTCTTGCTTATGGCCTGTGCAAATAACATTTCTTAATAACCTGGATCATGATGGCGAGCGCAAAAAAATTCGGAAAGACAGAGGTCAGCATATGGATATGCTAAAAAGATTGTACTACTGCAGTCATATTATTCCATAGCTCCCATTCTGTTTAGTTGTTGATGGTTTCTGAAGCAGAATGTCTCATGCAAAACGATACTGGTTTAGCGGATTTGTTCAACTTCGTCGTCATGCACCCTATGTTGAGACTTCCTGATTTTCTTGTTTTCCGCTTCTTTTCTCCTGAATTTTTTTTCTTTCTCGTAATGCCTCGTATTTTAAAGGTGTATAGCTGAGTTATATGTCTGCTAGTTTGGACATAGGCATAGAAGCGGAAGTCGCGTGCTATAGTTCCATGCCTTTTATCCTCATGAGAAGAGAAGGAAGCAAGATACAAGGTTGTGTGAAGCACTTCAATTTAGGAAATATCATGTCTGTTTCGTGTTTCTGATATTTGCCTGAAGTTGGTTAAGCTAACCTGCTTCCAGCTTCGAACATTTCGTCGCTTGGACCTTAATTTTCGTGCTGGGTTATGATTTATCACCGTCGAAGATGAATATGGGAATCAGGTCCTCATCAATTCCATCCTGAAGTTGGTTTATCACCGTCGAAGATGAATATAGGAACTTAATTTTCGTCGCTTCATATTTGCCTGAAGTTGGTTAAGCTAATCTGTTGTTCAGGTAGCCACTGGTTCAAGGACTGTGCTTGCTCTAGGAGGTATGCTCATCAATTCCATCCTTACAAAAATTGCGCCTGCTTCGATGTACCGAAGAACTGAGGAGTGGACAAACAGTTCTCCCGACTCATTGGTGGATTCGATCATCGCTCCATCATATGGTCTTGAGGCTATGATCCATGTCGCATTTCGGCACAGGTTGTGACAGTACTGAGTCTTGGCTAACCTCAATCAATCCCATACCATTTGGTTCTGCACATCATTTTTGTTTTTGGTAAAGACCAAACGACTTGAACTTCTACTCGATAGTTAGAAACTGACATGAAAATGAGATCCGACAAGGTACTTCCTTCAATGAATATGCTTTAGGGACTTGGTTGTGGAGTTGTGAGTGATGTGACCCGCCACAGTCAGCTCATTGTATCAGTCGAAATGAACTGAATTACTTTATGAAAAATATTTTCGATACTGACCAAATATTTTGGTGAATGATGGAAATATGCCATGTTTGTTCATTTTTGTAAGCATACGAGAGATCTTTTTTAGAAAAATATTTTTCAAATTATTCATTTTCTACGAAACAAATGAAAATAATAAAAAAAAACAAAAAAAAAATATTTGAGCCCATTGATTTGTAGAACTCTTTAACCCAAAAAGCATGTATTGGTTCCTCCTTAGTCTTTCCTTGAATGGGCTGAGCCGAGCTTCTCACGGGCCCTTTTATGATAATGGGCCCGGCCCATCACATTGAGAGCCGGGCCTTGTCGTGCCTGGGCCGGCACGGCCTGTCGGCCATCTGTGGTTGGATCGTCTTGCTATGCCAATCATCGCTATCACTTTGTAAATCTTTGACGGAGTCGTCTCAAGTTTGGAGAGGAGAAGCGGATTTTCTTTCTTTTAATTTTTTTTTTTTGGGGTCGAAGAAGTGGATTTTCTTTAACCACATCAAAATATTCAAAAAACAATGAAATCATTATGTCCAAAGTTTAGAACATTGCAAAGAATAAATCCATTTTTCATATATCACGAACAACAACAATAACCACACATAATATGCGTCAAAGACGAAAACACCCGTGCTAAAATGCAAAACCATCCATAAATCAAAATTTAGTGCAGTGACGATGTAATGACGTAAAGGAACGTGGCAAGGAAGCATTATTCACTCGCTAGTTAAATGTCTCCCTATTTCTGACATAAATCGGCCACTTTCGGTCCAGACACAAGATACAGATTTAACTCGACACCTGAAACGTAATTTGCGATATCCTTGGATCGCGATAAAAAGAGGAAAAAAAAAGTTACAAAACCGCTTTTGGGGTCTCTTCAACCTTGCCTACATTCCTCTTTCCCTCTCCTCTTTTTTTCTTTTGAATTAAGACAAAATATAGGTTTTGAGAGAGATGGATCAAGTGAAGCACTACAACTTACCCCAATCAAAGGCCACAAAAACGATGTCGTATCAGTCAAATTGCCAATAGTCTTTTTGGCAAAATCGAACACCTTCCATACATGAGCATACAAAAAAAAAAAATGATTATAACTCGTGCACTCATGCCAATCAAAAAATAAAGTTAGGTTAGGGCGGGGGATCTAATGATTTCTTTGCGTTTGTACTCATTTGCTGTTGGTCCAAGATCGTGTACTTTGAAAGACCAAATTCACTTTCTGGGCCCCCTCTAGGCTCTTTCTCAATCTTCTAAGTGCACTTCAATCATGCTCTCTAAGTTTAGCTATTCACCACTTTGAAGTTACGATAATAACAATAATCAATTTACAAAGCGACGGCATCTAACCGTTAATTTTTTTTCTCTATATTAATCTACTATGTTCATCCACTCCCCAGGAAAATTACCTAAAAAGTCTTAAACCTATTGTACGGACATAAACTTTCAAGTTTGAACAATTTAGTCAAAGACCTTTTGAGAGTATTTCAATGTTTTCGTTAGGGGCGATTTAGACTGTAAATCGCTGGCGTGACGGTCCAGTTATCACCGATCGTCTACTTGGCACACCGACGATCTAATGTGGATGACTTCATTCCAAAACAACGTTGTTTTGCTTAATTTTTTAGACAATGACTGGATCGCCACGTCAGCGGTTGGACCGCCACGTCGTTCTACCATGCAAAAAGGATCTGACATAGTAATGACTGGACCACTACGCTATCTATTTCCGGCCTAAATTGGCCGGAAGGATTACATCGGAAAATTCTCAAAAGGTTATCATTAAATTGACCAAATTAAAAAATTAATGATTAAATTGGCTTCCGTACAATGTGTTTTTTTTGGGGGGTAATTTTCCCTTCTATCTTTGGCGCAATACAAAAAAAAAAAAAAACTCCAACTTTAGCATTTGTGACAATTATATTGAATTTTTTTTTTGTTTCATAAAAAACCTCTAACCTTTACTTTTATCCCAATTCTACTCCAAATTTTTACTTTTGTCCCAATTCTACCCGCTTAATACCAAAGAAGTTCTCAACTTTAGCATATGCCCCATATTATATCTATTTTTTTTTTGTTTTATAAGAAACCTTCAATTTTTACTTTTGTCTCAAGTCTACCACTGTTAGCGTTTCATCTATAATCATCTTTAGTTAATCTTACATGGTATTTTTAAGTCATTAATTAATTACACATCAACAAAGCTGACATGAAAATACCCCGAACTTCTCTTATGTTTTTTATTTTCCCTACATATTGCCAAGAGATACATAGTTACACAAGATGAAGCGTTTCAAATTCTCTTCGACACTTAATAACCTAAAGAATGGCTAGACATGGAGATATTCGGACGAACTATCTAAAATCTCATCATCCTTTCAAAGATTCATTGGTAATTTCGGCAAGAAAATTAGAATCTTGTAGGATTAACTAACGGTGATTATGCCGTCAGGGGAGCCTGGTCCCATCCCATGCCGTCCCTCACCCCTAAGATTAGTGACACTTTGATTTGGCTTGGCCATCCTTCTGGCATCTTTTCTTCTGCCTCGGCTTGGGAGTATTTTCAGCATCGAGGTCAGGTAGTCCGATGGCACTCATTCATTTAGGACCGCCACCTTGCTCCCTGGCATTCTTTCATATTGTGGCTTATCTCGCTCAATAGGTTACCTACTCAGATAATCCTTCTTACCTATCATCGTATTGCAGAAGGTACTTGTGCTTTTTGTTGTTGTCGGCCTGACTCCGTCAATCATCTATTTTTTGCATGTTGTTTTACAAAGTCTCTTGCTTTATTCTGGTCAGCTAAATGCAACTTAGCCTGGCACAACGCTTCATGGCAAGACAATCTTCAGTGGGCGATGTGCCACATTAGAGGCAATTCCTTCCATCAAAGTATAGCTAGATTCTCTTTTGATGCTCTTTGTTACATGATATGGACGGAACGGAATCACATCCTTTTCCGACACAAGCAATTCAATATGGCGTCCCTCAAGGAGCTTCTTCAGAAAGTTGTCAAAGATAAGGCTTTGTCTTTTAGCGATGTTGATGACAACCCTCGAAACCGGAGGATACAAGCTTCTTGGGGCATCTCCTCAGCGATCTTCGATTGATGCTTGTGGGAGATTCAGTTTCCCTTGGTACTACCATGCGACCACTTTGCTTGGCCTTGTATTTTTTGTATAGCTCTTTGATTAGGTTGTCTCAGATATGTTTCTGAGTTTTATGTAGCTGCCACGTTTTGGCTATTTTTTTTGCTACTTTCCCAACCCGAGCTGCCCTTACGCCTTAGGCGACACTTTGGTGGTGTGCGGTGGAGGTTTTGTTTGTAACCATCGCTTTCTTCAATATAGATCTTACTTTTACCAAAAAAAAAAAAAAACTAACGGTGATTATGAATGGAAGGCTGACGGTGGTACAATTGCGATAAAAGTAAAAAGTTGATGATTTTTTATGAGATAAAAAAGCTTTGGATATAATTGGGACATATGCTAAAGTTGAAGATTTTTTTTTTTGATATTAGACAAAAGTCAAAAGTTGGGAGTTTTTTATGAGACAAAAAAAGTTTTGGATATAATTGTTACAAATTCTAAAATTGGAGGTTTTTTTTTGGGTAGTCGTTTGTGTGGATACCTTAACTTTTATAGCGATATGGTTGCTGTCTATCTGCTCACTATACTCCTTCCTAATCAATCAAAGTAATACAATCTGAAGAAGTCATTTTCCAAATGAGTGGTCAAAGAGATGAATTGATCATGAGCTATGAAAGTGTTTTGGTCATGTTGCGATATCAAAATGGGAATGGAATGCACGTGTAGTCAATTATAATTCTCTGCATTGAGATTGACCGGGAGAGGGGGAAAAAAACAGCAGCTTTAAAGAAGTATCCATGAGAAATGTTTGCAACGTGATCTAAAAAAAGCAATCCAAAAAAAGCGATCGACAGAGAAATTGGAGAGCCATCATGAAGGAAAGAACACTTTTTACACTGCTCTCTCTTGATTCTTGAAGCCTGCATAACCAGGGATAAGCATGATTTCAGGATATACATAATAGATTTCAAATTTCAAAAATTAGGAATCGATTGCGACGGGTAGGTTTCAAGTAGGTGAAACCTCGACCTGAAAAATGTGTTCGTGTTTTTTTTTCCTTATATATATATATTCGTTCAATCATGCAATAATCCATGTCGTCTTTTAATGAGTGTGTAATTTGGAACCACTAGTCTGAACTTCCATTTTCAGCTATTTTTATGATTGAGATGTTTACTTTGTTAATATCTCATGTTTATTTGTGTGTCCAAATGTGAGTGGCAGTCAGTGAATTATAACATCAAATGATGGTCATTAAAGGTGATGATTCGCTACAATCGTTAATGTAAGAATATAGCTAGAACTTGGGAAGACCATGAAACCCGTGACAGGGTAGGTTTCGATAAGCAGGATACTTCTAGATTCTAAAAAAAATGAGAAACCTGTTTCGATGGATAGGTTCTAGATGGAACCTATACGGAACTTGAATACGGTTCATCTCTATACACATCCAAAGCAAGGTCGCCAAAGAGAACACGAGATCCTTTTCTGCATGGTCTCCAAGAACCATAATTGATATCTTGAGGGCCTATAAGATGGAAAACAACTTCAAAGTCTTTTTGGGGGAGCACATCTGATTGACAGCAGAAATGAGCTGTTCAAGAATCGAGTCGCCTGATAATATCATGTTCATACAGACAAGGAAGGCTCTTTTGATCTTTGAGTGGAGGAATCTTCTAACTGTGCAAAAGCCCCATGATGCGCTGATGAGGCAAAGAGGATTTTGAATAAGAAAGAAAAGGGGTTTTCTTTCAAAACCCATCATTGCACAAGGGAATGGAAGGGGGAGAAAAAGAAGGGAACCTTATGACAGAAAAAGGATATTGGACTGTCATCATGAATTTGAAGGCCACTTTAAAGATTGTGGGCACAAGGAGCAAGCTCACGTTCAAACGTTTGTCGAGCTTTTGACCTTAATGATGATGATGGTATTCCCATTAGTGCCTGGTTCACATTAGTACATCTTGTCAAATGGTTTTATGTTATTATATACTTTTGAGTGCGTTTCTTGACAGTCAAATAGTAAAAAGTTGTACATGGTGTGTCAAGGGTTTGGGTGAAGAGTTCGAGTTTTGAACATGTTTTTGTTTCTTTCCTGCCATTTTTGGACCCGGATCCCTTGCATGTAAGGCAGGGGGTGATCGTCTCCTGCCTTACATGCAAGGGATCCGGACAAATTTTACCTAGCTATCCTTACTAAAGTATTAGAACAATGTCTGTTTTCTTACACATCAAATGGGAAAAAGATCCTCTGCCTTATTTTTTTTTAAGACAGAGGCTCCTCAACCATCAGATCATCCCCCTGGACCAAAATCCCTAGCTATATAAGGGGGGATGATCTGATGTACCAAAATCCCCTGCCTTAAAAAAAATAAGGCAGGGGATCCGGATCCCATCAAATGGCCTTTGTAGTCTCAGAAGCATTGTTTCTCCTCATGTGAAGCTTGTTAATGTTACATTAACAATGTATGCAAGCTTGTGGTTTGGAGGGCTTTTGTCCCTAAAGATTTACCTTAACTCTGCCTAATGCCTGCGATGCTGATATAAGCTACAACCAATATGGTATAATGAAAGTGAGAAGTCCAAGACCAGAATGCGAAAATTCATATGTATGCACGTAAGGTTGGAGGTTGAATATTTTAAAAAAAAATCCTTACATATTGGAGTTAGTCAATTTATGACCAATTCCATATTGCCAAATCATCGGAAAGCTTAAACTCGGTATTGATTAGCTTATATAATGATCTAAGAAGTTATCTATAAGAATCGATTATGAACTTGAAGAAGTCCTACAATTGAACATGTATAGTAAGTAGAAACATTCTAGCCAGGTACCTCATTTTATCATATCCTCCTGTCTCTAGACCTTGTAGATGAATGCAAGCATGGTCTGATACTTCAATGCTCCGATCGATTGAAGACATAATCCTCGAAAAGACCAGAAAAAGTATATAAATCCTTTGACCACTCATCCGTTGTTCTGTACTCAGCCTTTGTTAAAAGGAAAGATTTTTCCTGAAGTGTGTGAGGCTGAGGCATGAGAAGGAATTAGAATTTTCATGCAGTGTCTGGCTAAAAGCCTTTTCATGCTGGGACTTTGGTTGCCGTGTTATTATTATTATTATTTTTTGTCCTTTCAGATTCTAAAGAACAACCGACAGTACTGGAACATGGAATATCATTAAAGCATTGGGTTTAGGAGATTGGTCCCCTCCAATATCAGTTTGTGTTGGCCATAAGGCCTTTGAGACGGGACAATTCAGTCAGTCCTCGGGGTCTCTTTTCTCTTCTTCTATATATGGCTATAGTTCGAGAGAGAGAGAGAGAGAGTTTTTCAGAGTTTAAGTTGAACTTTTGTGTTTTTTCATTTGATTTTTTAACACTTAAGATTTGATTTTTTGTTGAATAACGAAGACATATATTTCAAAAACTATATGTATATTGCATACGAATAGGTAAGGCCATTTGAGATAACGTGGATTTCTTTCCACAATTGTTTAAAGTAAGATGAATTGCATCAGTACAACTTACAAAGGAGGATGATTTATAGCTTCTACTGACGGACCCTTTAGAAAACCCTTCCTTTCAATGAACGGCTTAAATTGAGTAAAAGATGACCCTCCTCGTCACGGTTCGATAAATGAGGGGTGGAGGAGCTAGCCGAGGCCGTCGCCCTTCCTGATCATTCGGTGCTCGGTGTAGCTATTTTAGTAAGTACCATGGATCTGTCACTAGCGCCATGATTAAGTCCTCAACTATGATAACTATTTTAGTAAGTACCATGAATCTTCCCCTCCCCCTTTTCCCTTTATAATTTGTTTATTTCGGGCATGGGAAGAAGAAAGTTAGAAGCTAGACTAGGAGTGAAGCTTGTGGACCATCCTTTCTCAGCTATAACTAGTGAATTATGGAGAGAGAATGGACATAGATCTGATTCGACGTCACGTAGAGAAAAAAAACTATAGTCTATAATATTGCATTGCATCAGTCTATCTACACCTTTAATCTCACTAGTGCATGTCAATACATCACATCAAACAAAGCGTGTGAGTCACAAGAGCTATACTCAAACCCTTCCTCTAGTTCGGATGGAAAAAGAAAAAGAAAAAACAAACAAGAAAAGGAAGATAACTTCCAAAATTTTACAAATAAACAGAAAAAAGATCCCAAAATCATGGAGGCAAGAAACAAAAAAAGGAAACCCTAGGCAAGTGAAGAAAATTTTAGGGCTGAGACACAAGAACTCCTCCTCAGCACGGACGCTAGGGTTCTGTATACATCGCTGGCGCACGGCCTTGCCGAGGGATCGCTCGCGGTGCACTGAAGGGCCAGGTTCATGGTCTCCACCATCTCGTTCGGACGGTGCGATGCAGTCCCTTTGATTGCGGGGTCAGTCCACACGTCGAGATGACAGTCCGAGTAGCAATACCGAGCCCACTCTACGATGCTCTTGTGCACGCCTAGTTCCGTGTCGACCGGCGATTTTCCGGTCAGCATCTCGATGAGGACGAGACCAAAGGCATAGATGTCACTCTTCTCAGTGATTTCCTTGGTTTCTCCAGCTTCTGCATAAACAGTTCAAGAGTTTTCTTAGTTACCATATCAATCAAGTTTGATAATATTTAGTTATTAGCTAAGCTAAGCCAATGATAAACTAGTATAGCTTCTTATATTTCTTGGAATAATAATTCAAATATTTTTGTCGTGATGAATAATTCTCCTGAAACGACTCACACTAAAGCTGTCATGTAGTACGTCGACATGCGACAGGGCTTTTTGGCATTTTGCGAACATTTTCTTGCGACCGTAAAGTTAAACTAATGAAATTCACGATAATTTATCAAACAATTCCGACATGCAAATGAATTACCCAGAAAACTCTTAAATGAAACTTAACAAAATGTACCTGGGGCGACATAGACAGAGGAAATGAAGCACTTATATTTGTCCGTACAAAGCACCCCCGGATAGCTCAATCTCAGGCGTGGCTCGTCCTTCTCGTCCACCATAATCTTCTCCAGCCGCAAGTCGCCGACGATGATGCGCGGTGAGCGGTCAAGGTGCAAGAAGCGCAGCGCTTTCGCCAGCCCGATCGCGATCTTACCCCTCCTCTCCCAACTCAGTCCTCGCAGGGCTTCGCTCAAGCTCTTGCCATCGACGTGCTCGAAGATGAAGAAGCCATTTTTATGGGACGTGCACAGTCCCATGAGCTTCACTATATTGGGATGCTTGAGCTTCCCCAGTTCAAGAACCTCCATCTTCGCACTCGGTGAGTCCAACGTGTTGATGTCAGAAACTTCCTTCATAAAAAACTTTGTGCCCTTTGCGATTGATCTACCTTGGTAGGAGATCCCCTCTTTCCCTCTGGAGATGATGTTCTCTTCCTTGGCCGAATTCAAGACGTCGTCCAACGTTATCGACCTCGAGAGCTCGGGGTCGAAGCAGTGCATTTCCCACGCCCCGTCCTGGCTCTCCACTTTCTTCGGCTCGAACTGCCTTCTCCGTCGAATGGCCACAAATGCGAAGGCAGAGAGAGCAGCCGCTATTAAGGCTGCGAGTGAGCAAACAACCAGGAACCACCGTGCAGAACCCTTTGCACCTTTGCATGGCGGCAGGCCAGTGGCCACATCTCTGCTGCAGAGGTCGTTGCCTGCAACGGCACTCGCGTTGATAGCGAGAAACGCTCCGGTGGGTGGTAAGCTGCCATGCAAACGATTGTGGGATATATTCACCTGAACAAGTGACTGGACATTCCCTAAGTTTGATGGGATCTCACCGGACAATTTGTTCTCCGAGAGGTCAAGGTTGCCGAGGACTGGCATGTCAGAGATGCTCGCAGGGATTGGGCCGCCGAGTTTGTTGGAGCTCAAGTCTAGGGTTACAAGCTTCTTGCATGAGGACAACTCTTCAGGGATATTGCCCAAGAGCTTGTTGTCGTTCAGCTTCAGTTGCATCAACTCTGATATAGTCCCATAACTCCTAGGGATTGTCCCTGAGAACCCATTTTCAGACAAGTCCAGATTTTCAAGATTTTCGTTCCCAAAGCCCTCAGGCAAATTCCCTGAAAACCCATTCCTTGCCAAATTCAGCATCTGAAGTGAGGGCATGTCCCATCTCTGCTCCCCAATCTTGCCTGACAGGTTGTTGCTTGATACATCGAGGTAGTACACAAGCGGCAGTTTCGTGAACCCAGGGGGGAGTTCTCCCTTGAGGCTGTTGTTCTGGAGCCGGACTCGCCGGAGGCTCTTGCAGGAGGTCAAGGACTCGGGGATATCTCCTTCAAGTGAATTTGAGAAGAGGATGAGCTTGAAGAGACTGCCTGAACCACAGAGGCTTTCTGGGATCATCCCGGTAAGGTAATTAGTGGAGAGGTCAAGCACACTCAGGTTGTTCTGCTTCCCTAGGCCTGCAGGGATTGGGCCTGACAAACCATTTGACCACAGTTGGAGGACTTGAAGCTTAGGCAAGGAGGACAAAGCATTCGGCATCTTCCCTGTGAAGTTGTTTGAGAAAAGATGGAGAATCTCCAGGCTTTGCATGTGGGTTATGAGCTCAGAGATTTCACCGGACAGAGAGTTTTGACTCAGGTCAAGAGAGATCAGGTTCTGGAGGCCAAAGATGGGTCTAGGAATAGGACCGGTGAGCTCGTTCCGGTACAAGAAAAGGTACTCAAGGACACTGAGGTTTCCTAGCGATGGTGGGATTGGACCAGTGAAGTTGTTGGTGACAAGGTCAAGATGGTTCAGAGAGGACAAGTCACCGATCTCACTCGGGATTTGGCCAGAGAGGTTGTTGTACCCTAGATATATCCACTTCAAGCTCTTGAGTTGTCCTAGCTCTCTTGGGATTTCACCCACCAATTGGTTCGAGGCCAAGGTCAAGACCTCCAAGAACGAGATATTCGATATCCCTGAGGGGATTCGACCCGTCAGGACATTGCCTCCAAGATCGAGGACCTTGAGGCTAAAAAACAGGCCGATATCTTCGGGGATGTTCCCTGACAACATGTTGTTTGACAGGTCCAAGGTCTCCAGGTGGGCCATCGAACCACTTGGGATCGGGCCGGTGAGATTGTTGTTGCTGAGGTTGAGGTGCCTAAGGGAGGAGCAAGAGAAGACATTGCGGGGGATCTTGCCGGAGAGCTTGTTGCTGGAGAGATCAATTTCTTGTATGTAACCCATCTGAAAGATGGATGCGTCAATCTTGCCAGATATGTTCTTCTCAGAGAGCTCGATCTTGGCCACATGAGACGACGAATTGTCGCAGGTCACGCCGCTCCACTTGCAGAAACCAGTGGAAGAATAAGGAGAAGCCGATGAATTGACCCAGTTGGATAGAGACCTCAGCGGGTCTTCAACGGAGGCCCTGAAGGACAAGAGAAGCCCTCGATCAACATATTCATCTGAACCCTCCGAAGCACGCGAGCTGAGGACGAGGACTAGCGACAAGACGGGCAACATCGAAATCGCACTGTTCTTGGCCATCTCTAGTGGTATGTAAAGAGACGAACCACGAACTGGGCTATCTCAAGAACCCCAAGAACCATTTCACCTGGTCAGCAGTTCGAGAGATTTTGCAGATTGAGCTGAGAAAGAAGAAAGACCAAAAGAGAGAAAGAGGACAACAATTAAACAACAGCCGAGCCGAACCACTCATTGCCATTATATTCTTCCAACTCAGGGTGAAGGAGAAAACTGCAATGATTGAAGCAAGTAAATATAACTTTAAAAGCTGCGAAACACATACAACAGTAACAAGTCAATACAAAACTACAGACGGCAACAAATGATTGCAGGAGGGTGAAAACTAAACACAAAATCTGAGGCTTAAACGTAAAGATTAGGTCAAATGCTCATGACTCACCCGAGGAGAACTGCCATTAGACCACAGTGTGCTGGAGAAGATCACTTCAGAGAGATCACTGAGTGAAGAAGAAGATGATGACGACGACGACGACTTGTTCAAGATTGGTGGTGAGAACTACTGAGATGGTGGAGAGTTTAGGGTGTAAAAAGGGCAGTGAGGAATAGAGTGTTTAAATAGATTGCGAGGGTTTGTGGTGGAGGGGTGGTGGGATTCGAGGAAAAGGGGCGTGGAGTTGGTAGGTAATTACGAAAATGCACCTTGACCGCCTTTTGAATCCCACGGTTCTCTTTTCGAACACGAACGGTCCGAAAGGGGAACAGGGGACAGATGTTGGGGTGGAAAAAGTCGCTGATGTGTTCTCACCAGAATGCTTCTCTTTTTTGACTGGCGTGACCGTCGTGTAATTGGGATGGCGACAAAGAAAGTTTTTACGCCTTGCTCATGTTCTTTTCTTTTTCTTTTTAATGCCTCGAATTAATGGTAAGTATAGTATTTAAGGTTGTCGTAACATTGACTCTTTTTGTACCCTAAAATGTTCTTCCGATGGATTGATCTAGTTAGAATCGAACGCGGTACTGACTTCCTTGTGATATGCGGATATTATTGAGTGCTTGCTATGCGCGACACATACATGCAATATGAAACTTCCTTCTTCTTTTACACTCTAGGGTTTGGATTCCAAACCTCCTAAGTAGACAGCACTAAGACCGACTGGTGGTAGTGGTTATATACCGTAATTTATGGCGGTATATTTTCGTTCAGCGACCCTGCAATACATATAGGATATGGGCTCGCGTTTGGTCTTCTTAATCCTATTTTGATTGTCTAGAACTTACGTAACATAAACACGTGAGCTACCTATTGAGAAAGCTATTTTTCTAGCAAGGACGTCGTTTTGGTGAGTACAAATTATTGACGACACCAACAAGTAAATTTAACCTAAAAAAAAAAATTGTGAACACTATCCGTGTCGATAACTCATCAATGAAAAAAGTGATTAGAGAAGGGGATCGAGGAAAACATGATACGAAAAAGATGTGGTTTTGTTTAGTTAAAGATGTGCATTTTCGAGCTATTTATTTAGGGCATGGATAGGCAATAATCAATGAAGGCCCGTCTAAATAATGGGTGCATCGTATAGTGCTTTACAGCAATTAAGGGCTTGTTGGGAAGAATCAGTACACAAAATACAGACTTCATTGATTTTTTTTTGTGGACGATCAGACTTCATTCTTTGTCTAGGCAGCCAATTAGCTGGAATGTCTTCTTGTTTCTTTGACCGAGGCAAATGAATGAGGTTTGTGTGGCCATCGAATGTTTCTTGTAATGAGCTCTTGACCAAGAAGAAAAAAATGATGACAAAAAGATTTGAGGGTCTGATTATTTTTGGCAGGCCGCTTTACAGAACATCTCCATGCAGCTTTCTCATCAGTGAAAGTGAATATTGCAAAGTTTGTAAGGAAGAAGTTCTTCTCTGCATGTCAAAAAAGCAATCTTTCTTGAGACCCTTTTGCTTGGACTTACATGATTAATCTTGGATTCTCCCCAGTTTTCACACGCAGTACATACTGGATAGAGAGAGAGAGAGAGAGAGAGAGAGAGAGAGAGATGGAAAAGACAGAGGAGATACAAGAGAAGCAAAGAGGAATGAGAATGATGGTGGGGGTACAGAAGGTTTAGAAAAAGTAAAAGTAAAGTCGAGACGAAAGGAAAATGAAAAAAGACAATGTCTTTCGAATTTAGTCAATTAAATCGAGTCGAACATACTTTAGAAAAACCAGCGAGCCTTAATGTTCTTTAAGGCTCCGTTTATTTTAACGAGAAATATTTTCCTGACAAGCATTTTTCTCAATTTATGGCGTTTGAGCGGCTGAAAATATTTGATTAAGGAAAATGTTTTTCGATCAACGGAAATTTTCCTTTTAAAATTGAGGAAAACGATTTCCTTTTTTGAGAAAGGAAAATCATTTTCTCCTTTATCTCGGGCTCCTCTCGTGTGCAACTTGAAATAAAGAAAATCTTCCATTCTCTCTCTTCTTCCTCCATCCCACTAATCCTCACTGTCTCTCTCCTTCATCTGTGTGATCCCAGGGTCTCTCTCTCCTCCATCCTGTTCACTCTCCTCACAGTCTCTCTCTTCCATGCTTGCTATTCTGATTCCAACGACGGAGGTGTCATGTAAAAGATCTTTACCTCGATAGCGAGCTTGAGGCGAGCCCCGAGCTTGCCAGATCTAGG
This sequence comes from Rhodomyrtus psidioides, assembly GCA_021437785.1. NCBI lineage: Eukaryota > Viridiplantae > Streptophyta > Magnoliopsida > Myrtales > Myrtaceae > Rhodomyrtus > Rhodomyrtus psidioides. The sequence goes on along the minus strand of JAILYB010000007.1, from coordinate 8,841,645 downwards.
GAGCCGCGCCGCCCTCGAGTGAGGCCGAGCTTGAGCTGGCGGTAGAGCTTGCAGGTGACGAGGAGGGCTGCGTGCTTGACCTCAGCGATGGCCGGCGAGCTCGGGGCTTGTCAGACCAGCGAGTTTCGAGCTCAGCGGAGGCCGGCTGTCTCTATAGCCTCGCCACAGCCGATGACTTGATCCAGTCACCAATGACCCCATCACTGTAGTCCTCTGTCGCCACCACGATGCAATTGTGCTCCTTCGCCAGGTTTTGGGTATGCGTGCAGAGCGCCATGGCCGAACTCGAGCTCGCCCGCAACTGGCGAGCTCGTGGCTTGCCAGCCTCGAGCGAGCCCGAGATCGTCAGGACTAGCCGCCTCGAGCTCGCCGGGTCGAGTCATGGCCAATCACAGGGCAGCCAGAGGAAATAGGATGGAGCGGCGGTAGGAGGAACTTGAGGAAGGGGGAAGAAGGAGAAAAGAAAAAGAAAAAAAAAAGAAAAGAGAAAATAAAAAATGAAAAGAGATTTAAAAAAAAAAGAGTTTATGGAGGAAAATCAAAGTTTTTTCAAGCCAAATGGTGGAAAATATTTTCTAGTGCATTTTCAGATTTAGCCAAATGCCAAAAAAATATTGTCGTTTTACTAAAAAATGACTTGCTGAGAAATATTTTTCAAAAGTCTCGTATTTTTTGCGTAATAAATGGAGGCTAAGATTGTCATTTTTTTGGGTGAACAATGTAATTATTATAAAACAGATGAAGTACACCAGCTTAGGAGCGCTCCCCAATATTATATAGGAAGCTTATAATTCGAAAAGATGAAGGTAGGAAGTTTCCATATATTAGTCATGACAACATTCGTCTAGGAAGGTCTGATTTTTTGGTAGGGTAAAGCTCAACCTCTTACATTTTTACGCACCTTAGCCAAAATAATATGAAAATTAGTTGAATTTGTTATGAGACCGCCACATATTGCGCTCCATCCAAATGCAATATATGGTTGTTAGGAAGGATAACTTGAGAAGTCTAGCCATCAAGTCTTTGTCCTTTATTGCCCTAATCATTCACTAGAGTTCCTAATTCCATTCTCCTAAATCACCTCACATTTTAAGATTGTCATTTTATACATATAAAACTCGAGTAAACTTTTTCATCTATTTTGATTAAAAAACTCATCATCTTTTTATCTGATGAAGCACTTTTAAGATTCAATGTGTGTTGTCCTCGAACTAATCTTTTTTCTTAACTTAGGGTGCGTTTATTTCACGAAAAATTTAAGATTTAATTTTTTTTTCAAAAAATAATTGCTTATATCGCTTAAAAAAATGAATGAACACAAAATATTTTTATCACTAACGAAGATAACTAGGCATAAATTGTTATCGTCTATGAAAACATTTCCCGTTGAGTAATTTTTCTTTAAGATATAACCAATTATTTTTTGAACGATGTTTTTCAAATCTTGAGTTTTCAAAGCCTCCTTAGAATATATATATAAAACGAAACTCATCGAGGATACCATTTGCAGACAGAACTTCACCCAGGCCATGTACATAACTTTTTGTGCTCATTTTTAAAGTAGCAGAGAAAAGCAAAATTTAGAAAGAAAATGGAAAAAAAGTGGAAGGCCTTTGGGCTACCTTTTTTTTTCTTTTTTTCTTTTTTTGTGGCCAAAACTTTGGGTTAAAAAAATTTAAAAGTGCTCTCGTGCGCATCTTTCTCCCTTCATGTGAATGAAGGGGACCTACCCGGATCGTCTTTCTCGAAGGAATATACAGTGAGGGGTCTTTGTCACTTCCGGCATGCTTTGTTCATCCTCCATTTTCTAGGGTTTTACACCACCACGACGCCCATCCCCCTCAGTATCACTATCCCCCACAGCTCCTCGCAAAAAAAGTCTCTGCCTTCAATGTCCAAAAAAGAAAAGTTGATTGAACTCGGCGTTTCTCTGTCCTCCTCCTAGATAGAATGGACATCTGGTGTATCTCACGATCTCTTATTTCGTAAAATAGGTGCATAGTTGGTATTAAATAGAGGTTTGGACAACCCACTTTCAGAGGTATATGCTAGCTTTTTTTTCCTGATGTGGGGGGTTGTGCCCCCATCAAGTGGACTTTAGGAGTCTCATCACTCTACACTGCAAAGACTAAATAACATGAATTTGTCCATGAGATGTGAGAAACCAGGGAAAAGGAAACCCTAGTTGGACAAAGCTTTGGAGGATTACACATATTGACATAGGACGGTTATGTTGTAAATGTTCTCATTCATAGATAATAATCATACGAAAATAGACGTATCTGTGTCGTAACTATCTATATAGATATAGTTGTTTGTTATCAATCATGCGTTTTTTTAAAGGTAAAGTGAGTGTGCACATAACTTTCCAAACATGCCAAGTACAAAAGAAATGCTAAACACAAAAATCTCGAACCCATCACGATATTCAAACACATATGTATCCTATTCACCGATAAGGAATCCTTATGGTGTAAATGAATTCATTCTACTTTTTTGAAGAATATAAGTTTCTAGGTGGCACCGAGACCCACTTCTTGTTATCAATCATGCGTTGATCCCCGGGTCCCTGAGTGATCATGCTATGCTCGTTTTCCTAGATTATAAAAAAAAGAAATAAGTGTAAGGGTATTCCTCCGACTTGTCACGAAAGTATGATTGAGCTTTGAAAACTATAAAAAGTCGAATCAAGTCCTAAAATTGGTCAAATTGATGTAATCGAGTTCTTCCGTTAGTTCCATCCAACTTGGCTAATGAAAAATACTGATGTGACTTTTTAAATATTTTCTCTCTTATACGTGTCGATGGCATGGCTAAAACATGCAACATAAGGCTAAAATGACATCGTTTTGATACAAGTATGATTTTTATTACAGCAATTAATGAAATTAAATTTAAAAATAAGCTAAATTAGCAGGCCTCTCTATTGCTGCCCTACCATTGTTAGAAAGGGAAGATGAGGGTGGGGGACGGTAGTCAGGGGTCGCAAGACCGACTGTAGGCAAGGGTCACCGACCAGTGGTTGGGGCCAGTCGACCCCTGTCAGCCATCCCCCATTGTTGCCTTGGGTGATCGGTTCTTAGATTGTGGAACCGAGAATCGGCCCACTTGGGAACCGCACTGACCAGTCTAGTCCAGTTCCGAGGTGGGTCTAGGAACCGGCTGTCATAAGGTTTCTATGCCCCAAAAAATGTCCAAGAAAATTCAACCGTAAACATTCGCAGATCTAAAACTTCGACAAGCTATAGCAAAGTATTCAGAGAAAAAAAAAAAACCTTGAAACATATTCCACAGGCTAGGACCCAATGAACTCGATACAAGCAACCAAAGCGCAGAACGAAAAAAATAAAACTGAGGGTTGCGCTGCAGAAATAAAAACCTAGAAAGGCTATAATTTTACACTGCGAGAAAAGAAACGTTATCATAAAACCGTTGATTTTCTTTAAATGTTCAGTAAAAGAGAGTTTGAGAGTGAAGCAAGCGTCGTTAATGAGGCTGCTAGATGCGTGGCTGAATGTGTAAGTGGAAGCGTCGTTTGAGAGAGAGGCGTGAGTGAAGAAATGGGCAATTAGAGTTTTCACAATTCAGTGAGAGTGAACTGTGAAGAGGATAATTATTAACTAGGAGTTTCAGTTTTATTATAACAAGCATTAGCATATATCAGTCAGGCTTGGGTGTTCCGGGTGGGTAGGTTCACACTTGAAATTGGGAACCAGACCACCGGTTCAAATTTTTAGGAACTGATAACTGGACCGATTCCTGCAAGAACTGCCTAGAACTGATCGACTTGGTCCGATTCTTTTTCTCACTCCTACTCTGGCCACCCCTTCCCAACGATGGTTAGGCAGCGGTGGTGAAGGCAAGGGTTGTACTCGTGGTCTAGTTCTCACCTTTCTCTATCTCTCTTTTTTTTTACTTATTTTTTTTTAATTTAGATCATTTTTAAATTTATTTCTAAATATTTTTTGCATTAAAAATCAAACTTGGATTAAAACGACGTTGTTTTAACCATGTTATCGCCAAGTAAGATAAAGAAATTAATAAACAAATGCCACATAATTTTTTTTTTTTTTGTTAGCCAAGTTAGACGGATTTAACGAAAGACTTGATTGCACCAATTTGACAAGTTTTGAGAGTAGATTGCATTTTTTGTAAGTTTAGGATGCAATTGCACTTTCATGACAAATCCAAACTTGATGAAAAATTTGGGCACTTGTGCTCGCACTAGGTCTAGACTTACTTCTGGCGGTTAGGACTGTGCTCAGGTCTAATTGGATGGTGTGTTACTTATGAAGAACTCCTAAGTATAATATTACATGTTCATACATTTCAAATATGTGGTTGACTACAGTAAAATCACACAAAGAATAGCACCACTTACTCAAGTTCTTATATGTGATGTTAAGCCCATATCCGATTCAATGTTGATTTTCGCATTTCTCCTTTGAAAAGCTAGCATTATTTTATTTTGTTGGACACACACATATATAACTACTCAATACCACATCAATTATCCCGTGGGGCTCTTATAGCGGCAACAACCTCATATATGCGCATCTTAACTAATCTTCATCTTAAATCGAATACCCTTTTTCGCTTGACTCAAATTTCCAATTTGTCTCCATGGGTTGCAAACCACCCTACCTGCACCCTCAAAATTTAACGCAACGGTGCAAAGCGCCATGAAGACCTTACTGTCACATCGCAACATCCACCTTCGCTCTTGGTTTGTTTTTCCAGACCATCAATAGGACATTGCCATGATCTGTGAAGTTTCTTCCTCACTATGTTCATAAAAGATAACACGATACGGGTTAAGGGGCATATAATCAAGTGTTGTTTTTCATACGATTTGATGCGAATAGTAGTAGAAGTCTGTACACCTTTAACAGAAGATTTGAGAAGAATTCCAATTCCGAACTTACTAACATACCTAGCGAGGTTAATAATTGCTTGAGAACTTAAAAAATCGAGTAAAAACCAACTTTGTGTCTTAATTCCAATATACCTGGACATTATTTTACGTGGAACTTCTGTAAAACACTTTCATATGTGCACCTTCATAATCCGCCATTAGGAAGGATAAGTCCTAATCTGCTCTCTATGAGCAACGGATCCATTTGGTTGCTCACTATGACCCGAAAAAGTTAGAAAACCAATTGCATTGGCACGAATTTAGCACCAAACCTTTCAATTGGATTAATTTATGATCAAACTTTTTTGCATTAGTACCAATTGAGTCCATCCAGTCAATTTTGATGGAAAATTGCTGACGTGGATGCCAGCCATTCCGCATAAGACGGCTAGTGTCCAATTAGTGATTTCCGGCCAAAATTTACCGGATGAACTCAATTGATACCAATCCGAAAAGGTTTATGACTAAATTGGTTCAATAAAGGTTTATGGCTGAATAGATACAAATGCAATAGGTTTAGGATTTTTTTGGTACTTTTTCCTATGACATACTCATGTAAGTGAATAGAAGAAATGCTTCTTAATATCAAACCTATGTAAAGATCAGCGACTATTGTGGTGCTACCCTAGTGGTGCAGGATTAGTATTACCGGTGCGTGATTCTTATGATAGTGAATGGGATTTCGGGACCTCTTATCAATCTAAGCATTTAGTACCAAGTTCGAAATCTTTATGGTAATTAATGCTAAAATGGGGTTGTTCGCTGATCACCCCTCCTCTCTCTTTCACAGAAATAAAGATGTAAATGTCAATGATACATTCGGGATAAAGACGAGAACAATCAAACAAATGCAAGTTTAGCCTGTTAGCACGATGCAGGACCAGCGGATCGTCACAAATCAGATTTTCGTTTGGATCAATACCATGAAAAATCCTACATTTATACCCTTATGACAAATTTACTTTAAATTAATTTTTGGGTCATCTACAATCCCAAACTGATATACTTGTGGTATATTTTTACCACTAATTTTTGGGTCACCAAAAGTCCCAACTAGTGGGCATATGATATATTTATCCTATGTTAGCTTTCATAAAATTTTATTGAGAAATTGTTGAATTGAATGACATATGGCAATAACTGAGTTGACCTAGCAAGTTCACGTAAAAATAGGAGAGATGAACAAATAAATTTCTGAGCATATTAGAGCAGACCTTTTACTGGTGGTGGAGTTTGATTCATAGAGCCAAATGATCGAAAGATTATTACCCTTCCTTCGAAAAAAAATCACAAATAACCAGATAGATTTACCCTTCTACTTGCCAGGTCAACTAAGTTATTGTCACGTGTCATCCAACTTAACGATTTCATGGTAAAATTCGGCAAAAGCTAACGAAGAGTAAATGTGTTAAGTGTATCGATTTGGAGTTTTTGGTGACCCAAACTAAACTTGTTACGGGTATATCAGTTTGGTATTTTTGTGCCAAAAATTACTTTGTTGTAAATTTGTTACTGGTGTACTAAATTGGGATATTTCGTGATATTAAATCTTTTTATTTTATTATCTTATCTTTAAGATTTTTAGGATTGTAAAGATATGATTTATTTTGATATGGAATTTACTAATTTAGGCTTTTATTGTTGGTTGTTTCCTCATTTGAAAAGATAGCCATTGTTTTTGTCAATACAGAAAAGATAATTCTTTGTTAAGTGTTGCCTATTTGTGTTTTTTGTGGATAAACCAAATCCGTGCTTGTCTATCGCTTAGCTGCGTCATACCATATACGGTCCACATAAATATGTGCATAACTTTTATAGTTTACTTCTATCTACATATAATAACCAACTGCCATGGGTGTTGTGGAGTTGGACAGTGGACCTAGCATGCATACTGCCATTGATCTCAAGACGCCATTTCATTAGCCTAAGACGAACGGCACAATGCACACCCTAGCTGGGCTCTATCTTGCATGGGTATGTGTCGTCATTCCATTGGTGGAAACCCGATTCGAAGCATATCATATAAGTCTTAATAAGAATGCTCAAATGGTAAGCTCGTAAAAGGAATCGAGTAAGTGTTAGGATCGACACACAATCGCAATAAAGTAAGTAGTCGAGAGAAAGAGAAATCGAGACACGAGATTTATCCTGGTTCACCCTTAAACTAGGGCTAAGTCCAGCAGAGGATTCCACTATGTCAACACCTCACACCTCTCGTTACATCACTCAATGACAAGCGAACAAGAGTATATATATCAGTAGTTATTCATGAGCCCAAGTTCAAACTACTAATGAAAATTTATGGGCTTAAATCATAAAAGCCCTCTGGTGTCTAGGGGGCGCTGCCCCCTTGAAACCCTCGCCGGGGCGGCTCCCCCGGACCCCCGCCCGCTCAGCATGGAGCGGGACCCACGTGCTTTCCTGTCGCAGGGAAATATGAACCACACCCCAACATTCTCCCACTTGGTGAATATTTTCCATGCTTCTTTAGACCCAACTCAGTTGTACACCATTCAAATTTTTCTGCACTCACTGCCTTGATCAAAAAATCTGCACTAATCACTTGTGTGTCGACTTTTTCCAGCATAGCAACTTTCTGTTCTATTTTCTCTCGGATGAAGTGATACTGTATGTCAATATGCATTGTTCTTGCATGAAAAGCAGGATTCTTAGCCAAGAATATAGCGCTCTGGCTATCACACCCAATATTCACTTTTCATTTTTTAAAACCAAGCTCTTTGCACAATCTGCTCATCCAGATCACTTCCTTAGCAGCATGAGTAAGAGCCATGTACTCTGCTTCAGTAGTAGATAAAGCAACCGTGCTTTGTCTTTTACTCATCCAACTCACAGCTCCATCGAACAAGGAAATAACATAACCGCTGGTTGACCTGCTGCTATCAATGTCTCCTCCCCAGTTGGCATCGACAAAACACTTCAGTTCTAACGCTTGCTGTCCTTGTGAGCTTTTCATACCTTCATAACATAACTCAATATCAGAAGTACCGCGAAGATAACGAAACACTCTCTTTGCAGCTGTCCAATGCTCTTTACTTGGATTAGACTTATATCTACTCAATACTCCCACTGCTTGAGCAATATCTGGACGAGTACATACCATGGCATACATCAAGCTCCCAACTGCACTTGCATGTGGAACTGCTACCATCTCTTCAGATTCCTCTTTAGTCTTAGGACATTAGAGCGCTGATAATTTAGAACTTGTGGACATAGGGGTCTTCACTGGTTTACAATCTGTCATGTTGAACTTTTTCAACACATCTTCAACATATTTTTTCTGGCTTAACCACAACTTCTTATTCTCATGCTCCCTTTTTATCTGCATGCCCAATATGAAATTTGCTGGACCTAGATCTTTCATCTCAAACTGTTTTGCCAACAGTCCTTTTACAGTGCTGATCATTTTCATATTATTCCAAATTAGCAGCATATCATCTACATATAAGGTTAAAACAATAAAGTCATCATCTAACCTCTTCACATAGACACAATGATCAGCATCACAACGAATAAAGCCAAGCTTCAAGACATATGAGTCGAACTTTTGGTACCACATTCTTGGAGATTTCTTTAGGCCATACAAAGACTTGTTTAATTTGCAAACAAAATCTTCTTTTCCTTTGATGACAAACCCATCCGGTTGCTTCATGTAAATATCCTCCTCCAAGTCACCATGTAGGAAGGCTGTTTTTACATCTAGCTGCTCTACCTCCAGATTGTATGCAGCTGCTGCAGATAAGACAAGTCTTATGGAACTTAATTTAGCAACAGGAGAAAAATCTCACCATAATCGATTCCCTCTATTTGCGAGTATCCTTTTGCAACCAAACGAGCTTTATATCGTTCTATATATCCATCTGCAGATATCTTCTTCTTGAATACCCACTTGCAACCAATTGCCTTCCGATCCGCGGGTAAACTTACTAGACTCAACGTCCTGTTTTTATCCAATGAGTCCATCTCATCTTTCATGGCTTTCTCCCACTGTTTGGCATCTTCCGCACTTCTTGCTTCCTTAATAGTACTTGGATCATCACTCGTGACAGTCAGAGCACAATTTTCATTATTAGCAAATAGGGTATATCTCTCAGGTGGTCTTGTTACCCGTGTGGATCTCCTCAAGACCGGCTCAGATGGTACTTCAATTTCAAACTCAGTATCAGAATCAACTATATCATCCTCCACATCCAGCTCATCAACTTCAAAATTTGAATTTTCTGTTTCAGCTTGTGTAGCCTCTGTTTCTCATTGCAAACCAACATCTAACTCAACTGTATGTGGTTCTTCAGGAGGTTGCGAAACAATCTGATTTGATGAAGATTCTCTGAACACCACATCCTTGCTGTAGGTGATACGTTTAGTATCAGGATTCCACAGCTTATACCCTTTGATACCATCCTTGTACCCAATGAAGATGCATTTCTCTGACTTGCTCTCAAGTTTATTCCTCTTTTCCCTAGGCACATGCATATATGCTTCGCAGCCAAACACTCTAACATGAGATACATCTGGCTTCATCCCGAACAGTGCCTCGAACGGTGTTTGATCCTTCAAAACTGATGTAGGAGACCTATTCTTCAGATAACATGCAGTAGCCACTGCTTCCGCCCAAAATTCAGCTGCTAAATCTGCATCACTAAGCATACTCCTAGCCTTCTCCATGAGAGACCGATTAAGCCTCTCTGCCACACCATTCTGCTGAGGTGAATAGGGCGTAGTTTTCTGCCTTGCAATGCCACTGGTAGCACAGAACTGATCAAATTTCGTTGAACAGAACTCTCCTCTGTTGTCAGTCCGCAAAACTTTGATTTTTCTATCAAACTGATTTTCCACCAAAGCTTTGAACTCACGAATTTTTTTCAAAGACATCATCTTTTCTCTGCAAGAAATATATCCACACATGCCTGGAAAAATCATCAGTAAAAGAAACATAATACCTTGATTTTCCAAACGATACTACAGGTGTAGGACCAAAGACATCACTGTGGATTAGATCTATAATCCCTTTCGCTCTTCCTCCTATGGATTCAAAAGATACCCGATTCTGTTTTCCATGTAGACAATGTTCACAAAATCCGAAACACATAGAACAGCTTGGGATTCCATCTACCATCTTCTTTGAAGCAAGGGTCACCAGCCCTTTCTCACCGATATGACCTAATCTCCGATGCCACAACATCGCAGAATCTTCTTCCACCTGTTCCGTGATATAACTCTCACCACTGATCACCGTGCTTCCCAGTAATTTCCATAGCTTTCCTTCCCGTTCGCCTCTAGCAATCACCATAGATCCACGGGTTAGCTTGCATGAATACTTGTCGCTGGTGAAAGTAATGCCAGCATCTGCCATAGTTCCCACAGATATAAGATTCCTAGTAAGACCAGGAATATGCATCACATCTGGAAGATTTTTTATTGTCCCATCTTTCACCTTCAGCTTCACCTTTTCGCGACCGACAATATTAAGCGTTGTATCATCTCATATCCGTACTGTACCTCCCTGATATGGCTCATAACAGCAGAACCAATCTCTATGAGGCGTCATGTGGAAAGACGCTCCAGTATCAATAATCCATGCATCCCAATCAACCTGCGATGAGTTGCAAGCGAGATACAAGTCTCCCGCATTACTGTCATCATCCTTCTTTATACTAGATGATGGTGTTTCATCTCGCTTCTCTGGACTTACGCTTCTGTTTCTGCAATCCTTCTTCAAGTGTCCAGCTTTTCCGTACTTCCAACACTTTATTTCAGATCGATCTCGACTTTTAGATCTTCCTTTAGACTTATTCCTTACACCAAATCTGGATTTAGATCGTTCACTACTTCTTCCTCTTATTGAAAGAGCTTCATTCATTGCATTATCAGAACCTGCTCTCCTCACCTCCTCAGACAATAAAGCAGATACAATATTCTCAAAAGACAGGGCACTAACACCAGTACTAATCGAAACAATTATATGTTCTCATGAATTCGGCAGTGAACACAGCAAAGTACATGCTTTATCTTCATCATCCAGATTAACGTCAATCGACGCAAGCTGCCCACAGACAGTATTAAAATCGTTTAAGTGTGCAGAAAAAGAATCACCTTCACTCATTCGAAGGTTGTACAGTTGCTTCCGTAGAAACAACCTGTTCACGAGCGATTTGCTCTGATAAAGGCTTCCTAGCTTAGCCTAGAGATCTTTTGACGTCTTCTCAGAGGTCACATTCACCAAGACGTTATCAGCGAGGCACAATCAGATTAGGCTTCGCGCCTTCTGATCGCTGCTAATCCATGCCTTCACCTGATTGGATGCGGACGCAATCTCTTCCTCCTTCACTTTATCCTTAGCAGGCAGTTCAGATTTATCTTCTTCGATCACATACCACAGATCTCTGTCCACGAGTAAAGCCTCCATCTTCAACTTCCATAACTCGAACCCCTTTCCACCAAACTTCTCCACTTCAATTCGCGATTGACCAGCCGACATCTTCCCAAGATTCAATTTTTCGGACCTCTCTTCACCAAGAAAACCCTAATCTCAAACCTTGCTCTGATACCAGATGTTAGGATCGACACATAATCGCAATAAAGTAAGTAGTCGTGAGAAAGAGAAATCGAGTCACGAGATTTATCCTGATTCACCCTTAAACTAGGGCTATGTCCAGTAGAGGATTCAACTATATCAGCACCTCACACATCTCGTTACATCACTCAATTACAAGCGAACAAGAGTATATATATCAGTAGTTATTCATGAGCCCAAGCCCAAACTACTAATGAAAATTTATGGGCTTAAATCATAAAAGCCCTCTGGTGTCCAGGGGGAGCTGCCCCCTTGAAACCCCCGCCGGAACGGGACCCACGTGCTTTCCTGTCGCACAGGGGAATATGAACCACATCCCAATAGTAGGAGGATACAAATGCATTATTTCCTTCTTTTCTTTAGGGGGACAAAACGGGAGAAAGAAAATACGAATCTTGCTAATTATCTTGAAAAACTATTTGTTTAGGGGAATAATTTCTCTTTTATCAAGTTGTTTGAAGCTTCCTGACTCCTGAATGTAAAATGTATCAGATCCCTTTCTTGTTCGCAGAATCTCTGGGCAACCCTAGAAAAAAGTCGATTCATGCCACTATGCTGTGAAAAGCATTAACATACAAGACAAGGTTGAGTGCTCCATTTGTACTTTATATTAATAAATTCTTCCCTTTTCACCATAAATTATACTCTGTCACCATCCTAGTGAGCTCTCCATTGACGTGGAGCAAACCAATTTCCTCAAAATAAGCGTTTGAGGGTTTATTTACTCATCCCTTTTTTGGGGATCCGTGCTCTTGAATTGATAAAGGTCCATCATTTAGATTAATATTCTAACGACATCTTGTTGATTAATTTAAGGAAAGTTAGGCAAAAAAAGATAAAAAAGAAGAAGAAGAAGATAAATGGCAGGCACTGCCTTACATGTTCACGCTCGCCCCTTTAAAAAGAGCTAATTAGAAGTGCACTGTGATCTATGAATGTCGGGCTTGAGGGTCCACTATGATGGGAACAATTAATGGATCTTGATGAGCATTGAGTGCATCACATGGCGTAATCTATGGTGTCATGCACACACTTCTTTTTCCTCTAAGTTTAAATTAAGATGTGAAATCACACATTTTCAACCTTCGTCAAGCCAATCTCTCTCTCCTCCCCTAAACTCATTCTAAATTATGGGGAGTGATACTAGGATTGATCATATAAGTAGATAGTAGCATGAAAATATATCAGCAAACATACAAAAGAAAATAGTCCATGTACTTTGCACGAGAGTTGCACGGGATTAAAAAAAAATGATGAGTTTGTTAAGCATCTTATATAATTAAATTCATATTAAATCGTTTAAATGACATTCTTATGAAATTTTTTCATGAAAAATCCTTAACTATTTTTTAAATATTTTTATCATCGAATACTACCATCAATATTTGTTTCCAAGAGTTTCGTCCACACATGAAGGCGGCTCCGGCGGCGGTGGCAAAACAATTCACTGCTTAAAAAACTATAGTGCATGACAAAAATTTAGTGACCAGAGTAAAAATGCCATTAAATTATACTCACCGCCAACAAAATTTTACCCCCACAATTTATGATAGAAAGCTTTAGATGTAAAAGTTTGGTTTGTAGAATCATTCCACAAGGTAAATGAGTAATTACATCGGACACTATTAGTGTAAATATTTCTATATATTTGTACCTCCAAGTCCCCTTCTTAACATTTATGGAGACCAGATATTTAAAATAAAAATAAATGGAGATAATTATTGTCATTATAATAAAACTATTAAAACTATTACGCAGATGAAGATCCACTTCCGCATCCATGTCCTTCTGGCAAGATGCACGATTTTTTTTATCTTCACCGAGTTCAGAGAAATATATATATTATATAAGCCATTAAATTATATTTGGATTAAAATTGAAAGTTTGGTCTTATCTTATTCATTTCCCATGATACCAGTCAATTTCAGTGGAAAAAAAATTAACCCTTCTTGTTACAAATACCGTTTATCCAGTTGTTACCATTGTTATATCCATAGTGAAATCTAAAAGGAAGAGATTTAATTAAAAAATGAAAAAAAAAATCAACGAACCTGCATGGCTATCGATATCCCACGTGGACGCCGGCACCACAACCGTCAGCAACGGGTGTGGTCATCGCCGGAACCGCCGGAACTTCCACTACCGGAACCGACTACACTGGGGAGCGGTAACCGAGAGAAGATATATGAGATTCCATTCTTTCTAAGTCGAAGACTAAACTAGAAAAATAATTCTGATCCGACATTGCTGTTCTTTATTAATTGAAAAAGGGGGGAAAAATCAATGAACCTGCATGGCTCTCGATCTCCCACGAGCACGACTGTGAACTCGAATGCACCGCCGTCGTAGCTGCTACCACTGAAACCTCCACCACCGACGATGAAAACGGCGGAGCCGCCACATTTATGCAAAACAAGAAGGTCAATAAGACGAGCATGTAAGCTGCGGTCAATTACTTTATGCAACGACCCAAGATCATCATGTTTAGATATACAAATCACGATTTCATAAAGTAGAAAAATTGACACACCTTATCTCGGATCCATCGTTCTTGATTTGAAATTGAGACGAACTGATGCCCAAGTACTTTTCCTCTATGAACCCCTTTATGCACTAATTTTAATGAAATGACCCTTCACGTATTGCTTCTGACGACTCCTTATGTGAGGTTATGTGGACATTAGGCTTTAGAGAAGGGACTTAAGCTCTATTTATAGAGATTGTAACATATCCCCTCATTATAGACAAGGCTTATCTCAGCCCACGCTATCTAGCTCCATATTAAACTAAATAGGAAATCGTATATCATTTTTTTGTTAGACCAGTTAATATTTACAATAACAATTAATAAAGCTGACATAAAAATATATTCTAACATTTTCCCACTTGAGTTATATTAATTGAAATTGTACTGTATATGACATCTTTATATTGGTCTGGAGATAATTTCTAATAGTCGATCAGATCTCAAAAGCCTTAAACACCGAATCAGGGCAGTAACTGCATCAGAAGACACAAAGCCATCCATGATCCCAAATGCTCTTAACTTTATTGATATGAATTTAATATGGAAGTGTGGAAAATGGATAACATCTCAAATAATAGAGAAACCTTATATGTTATCCTCATTGTCAATCACCGTTCTCTTACTTTAAGTGTCAAGAAACTTGATGTGCCACTAGAGAATATCTTTATGGCTCCAATGAACCAATTTATGTCTTACCTTTATAGTTAACTATTACACATATTTATGGCAAAAAATTAAATGCCTCAGCCATCACTCAAGGCTTACACAATGCCTTGAGAGTTTTCCTAAGATATGTATTATATAAGAAGGCAATACATTCACAAATACTTTATTTAATGCAAAACAATCATTATATATAAAAAAAACTGCTACTAAATGTAATAGAACACGGATATAAACTTTATTAGAGCAAAAATAAAACAACTTCCACTAAACAATAACAGCTCATGATGCTACTTTGCCCATTAACTAACATGTCGTAATAACATCGCATGATGCTTTTAAGTATATGATAAGTCGTTCAAATATACAAGGGCAAAAATTTTTAGTTAGTGAGACTACAATCATATTATTTGTGAAATAAGCTCTACTATAGTGCCATCATTCTCATCTACAATATTTATGGTAAAAAACTTGACCGCCGGATGCTTAGACCCATTGGGATATCTGTTGTTGTTAATGAATAACACTGCATAGTTATTATCATAATACAACTGTACGAGTCTATCCACAAAATAAAATACGGTTAACTCCTTAACGAGATTCTAGAGCCAAATAACCTGAATATCAGCTAAAAATATGCTACAAACTTTGCTAACTTGATAGAGGATGATATAGATTTATGTTCTCGCTTTTCTATAATATTGCACTCTTCTTTAACATATATATATATATATATATATATATATATATATATATATATATATATGTAGTTGTCAACTTCACATCATCCTAACAGCCAGCAAAGTCTGAATCCGAATACTCTACTAGCCATAGGTCCTGAATATCTCTATAAATCAACATATAGTCTTTTTTTTTTTGTAAAGTAAGAAATATATTGACTTTTCACAACGCAAAGTATAAGAGGGTTGTCGAAAACAAAAATACCGTACCCATTATGATACTTAGGTGTGTCCAAATGGGTGCAAATGTGTTACATCAACATATAGTCTTTTATCCTCTTTAATTACCAAAAAAAACTTTCTTAGTATTAATCCAGTAATTGTGTCTTGGATTTAAATGATATCCGCCTAGAAGTCTCGTTGTAAAAGCAAAATCAGGTCTATTACAAACTTGAGCATACATGATGCTTCTAACTGCACTAGCACATGGTACATTCTTTATTTGGATTTGTCTTAATATCTGAAGACATTGTGATAGATTCAGTTTATTGTCCTTAATGACAAGAGCTACTCCTGATTGATAATACTGTATACTGAATCTTTCCAAAACTACGATCAACACATATCCTCTGAAATAAACCCAACACACGGCAAGAGCGATTCATATGGATCTCAATGCCTAAGACAAAATACTCCTCACCAAAGTCAATCATGTCAAAATACTTTGACAACATACGCTTCACTTTTTACAGTAATTCAAGAAAACTGCTCTCAAGTAATATATCGTCTACATAAAATAAGAGGAAAATAAATTTCCTCCCACTAATCTTATAATATATACACTAATTTACTTTGTTCTCGACAGAACTTAATAAAGCAATAACACTATGAAACTTCAAGTACTATTGTCTAAAAGCTTACTTAAACCCATAAATATACTTTAGTCTAGAATCCCATGAATATGGTCAAACCTTATTCCATGTATTTATGTGAGATTTCTCTTTCCCTACACACAAGTTTACTTGAATCATCTGCTGCAAAGCATTCGGATTACATAATATAGACTTCGTCATTAAGGTCTACATTTAGAAAAGAAGTCTTAACATCCATATGGTAAAGCACTTTATCATAATGAGCTATTAATGCCATAATCACTTTAAAAAAACCTTTAGGAGAGATTGAAGGAAATCAATGTTGTTTGCATTTTTAATATCCTAAAAAGAAAAAACTCTTTGTTTCACGCCTGTGTCACAAAAACACCTTGTACGAGATAATATAGTTTTCATCCAAAATCCTTAACTATTTTCTTGATATTTTTATCATAGAATACGGCGATTAATATTAAATGTCGAGGGTTTATGTGGAGAAAGAAGCGACTTGGAAAACAATTCCAACGAATACTCCAAATTTCGATAGAATGATAATGTGTCTATTACAAAGAGATGAACATCATTCATATAGACATGACTCCTAAAGGAAATAGAATTACTCAAAGAGAACATAAGACAAATTAAATCTAATCTAATCAAACGGAATTGAAATCAAATATCGCGATTATCTATATCGCTAAAATTCTTAAAATAGAGAAATACCTAAAACTCTATATAAAATCGTAATATTGCTTTTCCCAAAAATTATATGCTAGTTGTCCTGCATCATTTCTCATCTTCTTCAAAAGAACTCGTCCTCGAGTTCATTGCGTCTGGGTTCGCTTTTTCCTGTACTTTCAATGCCTATCCGTCTTCCGCTTCCTCTTCCGATCCCTTTTCCAAACTTCCACCACAGAGTTGTCCTCATTATATTGCGACTCTGTGGTACTCTCCCGAAGATTTTGCACAGCCATTGGAGCCAATTTTTTCTTCCTTGCATTTGGACTTGCGAACAGTTCTGTCACTTTTTCTAGCATTTGCCTTTCTTTATTGGCAACACATTTCTAAAAAAATTTCTCAAGTTCAGACAGCTTTTGATCATTTACGGTTTGTGCATCTTCCACGAACTGGTTCAGCTTGGTTGCATACATGTCCAGAGGCTCAAAGAAGTTGACTGTGATTTTAGAAACTGACCTTGCAGTTTCCACCGCTCTTGCGTGCGCCTTGCGTTGTTGTTGCGCATACGATATCAGCATCTCCCCTTACTTGAGAAGACTAAGATGAAACTCTTTTAGTAACGTATCAGCATCTCCTCTTGCTTGAGACACGTCCTGGATCGAGCCCTCAACATTCTGGGCATCCTCGTGTTCTAGACTTGGTTTCTCGACGGAAGTCTCGGCTTCGGGAACGATCTCCGGGTCCTTTTGCTTCGTCTCTCCTTCCACCCTCGATTCCTCCTCTAGTTTCTCCAAAATCTGGTCTTTGCCTTTTGGTTCCCCGATTTGGAGGGCTTCGGAGACCATGGCAAGAGATTGGGGAAAAGAAGTGAAATTAATCCTAGCCATCGGCTCATCCATCGGGTTCTCCTTGAATGCGGCGAAATCCCAGTGCATCCACGTTGCCGCCTAGGGAACGGTTCCAAGGACGGCCTCACCGCCCTTTACCGACTCTTGTTCATAGTCAAGTGGAAAGAAACGTACCTTTAACATTCGTTTCATCCGTCTCCACGTTCAGATAGGAGCTTTTCCTTGACGGCATCGAGATATTTGTGTCTGCTCCCACCAAGCTAGAGCGTCGCGTCTCAACTTTCTCGCCATGAATTCTACTTGGTCTTCCTCATCGATCTTCATGGCTTCAAAGAACTCATCAACCTCCCAAAGCCACTCCAGAAAGTCTTCGATATCCGAATTGCCATTGAAGGTAGGGAGATCAACTTTCAATTGATATTTTTCGGGATATCGTCGACAACCTCCATGTCGGCGATCCCCACGAACTTGCTCATCTTGGAATCCTCCGTAATGGCGACCTCTACGAATAGGCGTGTCCTGGAAATTCTCTTCTTCAAAATCCTCAACATAGACTCGTCGCCTTTGTCGGTGATGTTAGTGATTTGCCCCACGATCCATAGCTACTTCGGGATCACAAGCGACAGAAATTCGCAAGGTTGGAAGCACGCCAGGTATGGGGTTTGTGGACAAACGCTGTATGGCTTCAAGGAATTCTTGAAACCTCTGATCAGTTTGACCCACGAATCGATTGAACTCAGCCAGTGTATAGGCTCGTTTTCATGGCCCTCAGCTATGGGGAGATTGATATTCACGTTATGAGTTATCGTCATAGGAGAAACCTGCTCTGATACCAAATGACGCAGAAAGAAACGACTTGGAAAACAATTCCAAAAAATACTCCAAATTTCGATTAAATGATAGAATGATAATGTGTCTATTACAAAGAGATGGACTTCCTTTATATAGACAGGACTCCTAAAGGAAATAGAATTACTCAAAGATAACATAAAACAAATCAAATTTAATTTAATCAAACGGAATTGAAATCAAATATTGCGATTATCTATATTGCTAAAATTATTAAAATAGAAAAATACCTAAAACTCTATCTAAAATCGTAATATTGCTTTTCCCAAAAATTATACGCTAGTTGTCTTACATCATTTAATGACACAGGGTAAGCAATCTTGGAAAACAATTCCAAAGAATACTCCAAATTTCGATTGAATGATAGAATGATAATGTGTCTATTACAAAGAGATGGACGTCCTTTATATAGACAGGACTCCTAAATGAAATAGAATTACTCAAAGATAACATAAAACAAATCTAATCTAATCTAATCAAACGGAATTGAAATCAAATATCGCGATTATCTATATCACTAAAATTCTTAAAATAGAAAAATACCTAAAACTCTATCTAAAATCGTAATATTGCTTTTCCCAAAAATTATACGCTAGTTGTCCTACATCAATACACCTGGCGGCGGCTCTTGTGGCGGTGACAAAATAATTCACTCCTTAAAAAAATTTGGTGTATTAACTGACCACCAGCCTCTTCCATAATCGATGTGGGACAATCTCAACATTATTATATTAAGGGTGTGTTTGTTTCAAGGAAAGTGGTTTTCAAGAATTCGTTTTCTAGAAAGTGGTTTCCTGAAATTCACTTTCTCGAAAAACGATTTGTTTTCCTTTGTTTGGTAATATGTTACCGAAAATATTTTTCGGTGTTTGGTTCTCATTTGGAAAACGATTTCAATCTCATCAAAGGGACTGTCCTTAATACTGAGGAGAGGCAGATGGTCGAGAGAACTGACGTGAACTGACCCGGCCAGGCCCTGGTCCCGGTCATGGTCTTGGTTCCCGGCTCTTGTCCCGATCACGGTCCCTAGCCCCGGTCCCGGCACCGGTCCCTCAGCCATCCCCGGCCCCGGTCCCGGTCCCAGTCCCTATCTCGTTCCTAAGCCTCGGCCCCCGGTCCCTGGTCTCCGGCCCCGGCCTGATCCCGGCCCCGCCCCCAACCCCGGCCCCTGTCCTAGGTTTCCGGCCCCGGTCCTGGCCTCGGTCCCAATTCTCGGCCCCAGTCCCGGCCCCCGGCCCGACCTCGGTCCCCGGCCCCTGTCCAGATCCTCGGCCCCGGTCCCCGTCCCGGCCCTAATCCTCGATCACTAGCCTCGGGCTCGGTCCCCGACCCCGATCGCCGGCCCCAACCTCGGCCCTGGCCCCGCTCTTGGTCCCCTGTCCCGATTGCCGGCCCTAGCCCGGGTCGCCGGCCTCGGCCCCGGATCGGTCTTAGTCCCGTTTTCAAAGAAAGTGAGAGACTCAAATTTGGGAAAGTGTTTTCAGCTTTTTATTTTAGGGAATTCACTTTTCTATTTTAATGAATAAAATCTTTGTTGACTGGAAAGTACTTTCCATTGACCAAATCATTTTCCGCGAACCAAACAGACGAAAGTCTAGAAAACACTTTCCCCAAAACAAACGCACCCTAAGTGTTAACCAGGGTATATTCAAGAAGTCCAACAAAAAAAAAGGATAGGGTCAAGTTCATACCTAATCTTTCAAGACAATTGGACGCTTAAAATCCTCACAAGCAAGTGTCGCGACCCGTCCGAAAAAAACACGGACGCGGCTAATGGATTACCGATCGCGGGCTTTGGATCGGCGCGGGCCCTCCCAGGCCCATACCAAATCGCGACGGGAGTGTGTCTTTTGAGGGATTCGACGGTAAAAGTCGATCGCTTTCGACCTTAGTGTGGTCGTTGTGGCATGTGCACTTTGTGCATGCATTTGGAGTCGCCACCGGTCTTTCTTGGAGGGTAGACCGGAAACCTTACTGACCGATTGGGAGAGATCGATCAGTCCTGCGGAACCAGAGATTTTTGGGTTCGGGGACTTGGTTACGTCGGTGTCATTACCAACGCCCTTTCGGTACCTAACGCGAGTGATTTTCCTAATTAAGATTTCATGCAGGCGCAATTTTGGGTGAGATAGGTATGAGTCAAGGTTTCATACAGATTGGAAGACTGGTCCTATCAAATTACAGTCAATATAATGAAAGCGCAAGTCAAGTGCATAAATAAATCATGTCAATGCACATCAATTTCAATCATTGGCCTCCTAGTATAGCCATAAGGGCTTAGAGAAGATGTGATTTAGGGGTAAAATGGGAAGATTTGGGGACAATTATTCCGAAGGGGAAAATTGTCATTTTTGGAAGGTTTGGATATCGAATTACCCAAAATATTCCATGGCCAGTTGATTGTGGCCATTTCCCATTTTTGAGAATTTTTTTGGAATTTCTTGATTTTTCTTCAATTTTTGGAAGACAATTCGCCCAAAGGGCGAAATCGTCATTTTAAGAAGGGTCGGGGTTCAAAACACCCGGAATGAGCCTTGGCCAGTTGTTTGTGGCCATTTCCTATTTTTTGGGATTTTCCTGAAATTTTTGAAATTTTTTGGGAGATGGTTTGCCGGAAGGGCAAAACCGTCATTTCTGGAAAGACCGGGGGTCGAAAGACCCGAAACAAGTGATGGCCAGTTGAATGTGGCCATTTCCTATTTTCTGGAATTTTTTAGAATTTTTCTGAATTTTTCGAATTTTTTGAATTTTTTTATGATTTTCCATTTTTTATTGAATTTTTGAATTTTTTATTATTCTTTATTATTATTTTTGAATTTTTTAATATTTAAAAATATTTTCCGGGCCGGGTCAAACCCGGCCCGCGCCTCTCGGGCGCCCGGCCCGACCCTAAGGGTCGAAACCGGCCTAAAACGACACCGTTTTATATTTTTAAACATTTTTCTATTTTTTAACAATTTTTTTGATTTTTTATCTATTTTATTTGATTATCCGAAAATTCCCCGGATCCGACGGCTCTCATCGCGCCACGTGGCCGCATCCTGTGCGTCTGATCTTCCACTAGATCGGACGATCCATAGAGAGCCACGTGGCTCAACCACAACCGTAGGATCAAAAATCAATTTATTTTCATTTTTATAAAACCATTCAAATCGGACGCTCCAGATCGTGCCACGTGGCCTCCTCTGGTGCGTCTGATCTTGTACAAGATCGGACGTCCCTCAGTGAGCCACGTGGCATATCCTCGTCCACCGGATCGATTATTCGAAAATCAATTATTTAATTACTAAAAAGCCGAGATCGTGACACGTGTCACGATCGGGACCGTTGATCTTGCTTATTCGCCGCGGCCCCCACCCCGGCTGACGTGGCTGCCGACGTGGCACGCCACGTCAGCAGTTTGACCGTTGACCACCGGCGAAGTCGCCGGAGAAGACGATGAACAGTGCCGATTCCGGCGACTTCGCCGGAATTCTCGCCGGAATTTTCGAAACCGAGCCAAATCTTGGTATTTCTTGTTCCTTTTTTCGGCATTAGACTCCCTAGCACCTCAGCAACAATAAACAAACAAAACATGGAGAACGTGACGTCGGAAAACGTCCGGACGAAGCTTTGACCGAACCGGCTCCGGCGAACCCATTTACAAAATTTTTTATCACTTAAACTCGGTTCCAAGCCATCAAGCAACATCCACAGAAAGTCTAGAAGCTTACCTGAGCTCATTTTGAGCTTGACGACCATCGGCTTCGCCGGAGCAAGTCCTCGGCCGGGGTATAACTCGGCGAGCTCCGGTCGCCGTTCCCGGCACGGTTTTAATGCAAAATAAAGGCACACACAGAATAAGAGTCGATACTACATAAGTTTTGAGGCTCTATCCGCACAAAAAACGACCCGGGGAGGCTTGACCGAGACTCAAGGAATGTGAAACTCATTCAGGCATTTTGTCGAACGGGTGGTATACTCAGAGAAAAAACGGAAGTCGAGGGAGATACCGACCTGTCCGGAGCTTGCCGACGACCACCGAGCCCTTGGTGACGATCCCTGTGGTACGTTGAAGGTCTGAGGGAGCTCTTTCGCAGTCCCCTTTCGCTCGAAAAAAATCCTCTTCTCCTCATGGCCGAGCTCGGTTTTAACCGAGGATATTGCCGATTTTCGCGGCCGACCGCCCGCCTCGACGCTCGTTCCGCGACCAGAACACGAGCGTGGGTCTCTACTGATGTCCCCCACGTTCGTTTTCCTTTTGCTTCTCCCGAAAATCGCACGCTCCCTCATGCCCTGTTTTTCGCCCATTCTCGGCCAACGCACGGGTCTGCAACTGAGTTGCAGACCCGGTCGGACCGGGTCGGGTCGGGTCTGACCCGACCGGCCCGGTTCGACCAATTCGCTCAAATTGAGCCCCGATTCGACCTATTTTCGTGAAATTGATGGCATAATCGGACTCCTTGACATATTTTCTATCAAATAAGGGTATTTTCGTGAATCAATTGATTGAAATTTTATGAAAACCCCAAATTGTCCCTAGGATCCGAAAATGCGTTTTGGCTAATCGAAGATCTAAACGATCGAATTAGTCAAAATTGGGCCCACCAATGGATTCATCATGATGAAAAATATTGGGTAGAGGTGTTTAATTTTAATGGGTGTGCCCGTGTGAAATTTAATTTCGAAAATTGCAAAACCGGGGACTAAATTGAATAAAATTTGTGCAATTGAGCCCTTTTGGTTAAAATTGATCAAATTGGAGGGCAAATTGACCCAATTGCACCTCAAAACTTTAGAATCCAATGTCATAGCTTATAAAAACAGAGAATTGAAAATTAAAAGACTCGAAAAGGATTTTTTAGGCTCGTTTCGGTTTTAGGTTTATGAAGGAACCCCATTAACCGAGCCAAATTTCCCTAATAAAATTTTTGAATATTTTTGTGTAATTTTATGACCACGGATGGTATTTTTTCTAATTTTTTGGGTATTTTTATAATTAAATAAATTCCAAAAAATATTAAAAAATTCAAAAAATATTTTTTGTTCAAAATTGGTTCCTAAGGCTAGGCTAAGGCTCCCAAAGTTGATTTTGCAATTTTTGACATTTTTGCTATTTTTAATTAATTTTAGAAATAAAAAACTATAATAACGGATGGTCAAAAATCAGGTGTCAACAGCAAGATTTATAAAAATTTCATGCTGTTCACATTTTTAATGTCCTAAAAGGGGGTTTTTTCGAAAATAATATTAAAAAATATAATATTTACAAAATTAATTCAAAACAAAAGATATTTACCAATTTAGGTCTCCCTCGGCAATTCAATTGCTGAGGGTGTGTTGGAGGCCCACCGATGGGCCCCTCTCCCTCTCCCTCGGCAATTGGGGATACCTTTTTTTAAAAAAAAATTAGTTTTTTTTTGGCACCAAATTAATTTTTTTAGTTACTCGGCACTTGACGAGCAACATTCTTTTTTATTTTATTTTATTTTATTTATTTTTCTTATTTTCTTTTGATCTTTTTATTATTCAATTTAATTTCACTAAATCATTTTTTAATTTCTTTTTCTCGTCGTTCTGCGGCCCTGTCGCCTTACTCGTTGATTACGCACCTCGACTCCGTGGCCCCATCACCTTGCTCGTTCGTTTTCTTTTCATTATTTTCTTTTAATATTTTTTATTATTCAATTTGTTTTCTTTTAATATTTTTAATTTCTTTTTCTCGTCTATTCGTGACCCCGTCGCCTCTCTCGTTCGCTTGCTCGCTTGTTCATTCGCTCGATTTTTTTTCTTGTTATCTTTTAATTATTTTTTATTATTCAATTTATTTTCTTTTAATCATTTTTATTTTATTTAACTCATCACTTAGCGGCCTCGTCGCTTGCTCGTGTATCACGAAGACGCCTCTCGACTCTGTGGCCCCTCGCCTCACTCGTTCGTTCATTCGCTCTCTCATTTTTCTTTTTCTTTTTTTCTTTTAATATTTCTTTATTATTCAATTTATTTTATTTTAATCATTTTTAATTTCTTTTTCTTGTCGTTCCGTGGCCCCATCGCCTTGCTCGCTCGTTCGTTCGCTCTCTCGGGCACCACGACGACACTCCGCGGCCCTGTCGCCTCAATTGTTCGTTCGTTCGTTTGCTCGATTGCTTGTGCATTACGATGATGCACTTCGACTTTGCGGTCCGTCACCTTATTGGTTCATTCGATCGAACTAACGAGCGAGGCGACAGGACCACGAAGTCGAGAGGCGTCTTCGTGATACACGAGCAAGCGACGAGGCCGAACGAGGCGGCCGCTGAGTGACGAGTTAAGTAAATTAAAAATGATTAAAAGAAAATAAATTGAATAATAAAAAATAATTAAAATAAAAACAAGAAAAAGAAAAATGAGCTAATGAACAAGCGAGCAAACGAACGAGCGAGGCAACGGGATCGCGAATCGACGAGAAAAAGAAATTAAAAATATTAAAATAAAAAAAATTGAATAATAAAAAAATATTAAAGAAAAAGAAAAAAAGAAAAAGAAGCGAGCAAACGAATGAATGAGTGAGGTGACTGGGCTACAGAGTCGAGGCACATAATTGAATGAGCAAGGCGACAGGGCAACAGAACGACGAGAAAAGATAAATGATTAAGTGAAATTAAATTGAATAATAAAAAGATCAAAAGAAAACAATAAAAAGAAATAAAAAATAAAACTAATAAAATTTAAAAAAAGGTATCCCCTCTCTTAGTAACATTTCTGTTCGGGGGAACATTTTTTGAACAGAAACATTTTTTTTGTGTTTCTGTTAGCATTTGGTAAGGTAAAGAAAAAATACTTTTTTTCACCGCCGTCGGTGAGCGACTAGCGGAGGCTGGCGGCGGCGGCCGGTGGTAATCGGTGGCCGCGTCGGCCAGTGACCGCATCGGCGGCGATGGATGGTGGTTCTAAAAATATTCCAAAATCCAAAAGTAAGTTTTTTTTTGTTTATTCAAAAGTGTTTTCTAGCACAAAAGTGTTCCGCGGAACACTTTTGGAACATTTTTGAACCATATGCGTTTCTGCTCTAAAAGTGTTCTCGGAACACTTTTGGAACATTTTTGAACCATATGCGTTTCTGCTCTAAAAGTGTTCTCGGAACAGAAACAGTTTCGTTGGAGAGTTTTCATACAGGCCCTGAATTGTCGAGGGAGACCTAAATTGATAAATAAATAAATAAATATATATATATATATATATATATATATATATTGAATTAATTTTGCAAATATTTTATTTTTTTAATATTATTTTCGAAAAAAGCCCCCTAAAAGGAAACACCCCTCGTTTCACGCCTGCGTGATGGAAGCACCCCATTGCCCGTGAGTTGGATGGGATAAAAAAAAAATTCATACAAAGTCCTCAACTATTTTCTTAATATTTTTCTCTTAGAATAATACTATCAATATTTATTGCCGAGAGTTTTGTCCACATATGGTGGTGGCGGCTCGAAATTCATCGGTGGTGTGGAATTAATCATCAGTGGCGGTGGCTGCTCCGGTGGCGCCACCGTCGGCTGCGAATTCGTCGGTGTCGAATTCGTGGGTGCCTGCGGAGTCGAATTCATCAGTCTCCATCTGGGAGAAGGACGAGAGCAGGGACTATGACTTTTTTTTTTTCATCATTCGCTATTTGGTGAGAAATCCTTTGGAGAGAGAGAGAGAGATCATGGACTCCACCTTCCTTGAGTACGTATGAGAGAAGGAAATGGATTGTCTAACATTTCCTTAAAAGGTTAAGCCCTAACCTTGCAATTTGAAATGGCTATTCACCATCATCGCAATATTAATAAGTTCCGATGTAAATGTCGATTTTAATAGCCATTGAATATTATTGTAAGCACCTCATTCCGTCAAAAATCAGAAAAGGCGACCTAGAAGTGGAAATAGGAGACATGGAAATTATATAGGAAATTTGCTAGAAAACATCCCTATGGTATTTTGATGATTACCAAATTATTTTTCGTGCTCTAGTGAGTGCTGTTGGAAAATAATGTTGGGAATGGGAAGAGACGAAATCATATTTTGAAGCGTGATAACACTCCATTTAAGGATTTATTTGTCCCACAACATTGTTAATGATTTCCAGCGAATATCCTTCAGGATACAACAAAGTCTCAATGAGAATAGCAGATAGTAATTCTGATAATTTTTCAAGATCTTCAAGAGAAGCAATTAGAAAAAATGGCTTTGTATTTTTATTTTCAGAAAACAAAAACAGAAGTTGAAGTTCTAAAAATGAAGAGAGTCACTCAATATATAATAGTTGACAGAAGGCAACTTTTCATATCTCAAAAACTCCTCGTTGTTCGAAAAATAGTTTATTCGCACACAACTCCTCACTGTCCAAAAACTGTCTCGTCTGAAAATTTGCAACTCTTGGACAATTAATTCAAACATGAATATATATTTAATAAAAATAATTGCAACTCCTACGTGAACAGTCGCACGCTTATTTTGTATTATAATTTCATAAAATAAAAAAAATAAAATAATTATTGATCAGTACCAATATCGCGCACCCGCACAAGGGTATAGTCGGGTGTAACTCACTTGCCTATTTCTTTATTTTAAAAGACTGTAGTAGCTTTCTAATTAATAAAAAGACTTGCACTCTTCCTTCCATCTTATGTGGAAGTGGCAAACGACGCTTTTTTGTTTGTTTTGCAAACAAACTTCAACAATCCCCCACTTCAGTGGTCTGCCTCTTCTCCTCTCCCTTCTCTCACACTGGTGTGGTGCGTGGTCTGCCTTCCTCTACCCCAGTTGCAGTGCTCAGGTGCGCTCTCTCATCTATCTGTTTCAATGAGAGTGAGTAGTTCATCCATTACCTATATCAATGAATTTACTGTTAGGGTGCGTTTGTTTTGGGGAAATTATTTTCAGGGAAAGTGTTTTCTGGACTTTCGTCTGTTTGGTTCGCGAAAAATGATTTGGTCAACGGAAAGTACTTTCCAGTCAACAAAGATTTTATTCATTAAAATAGGAAAGTGAATTCCCCAAAATAAAAAGGTGAAAACACTTTCCCAAATTTGAGTCTCTCACTTTCTTTGAAAACGGGACTGAGGTCGATCCCAGGGCCGAGGCCAGCGATCGGGACCGGGGACCAAGAGCGGGGCTGGGGCTAGGGCCGGGGTCGGCCCCAAGGCCGGGGTTGGGGATCACGACCAGGGCCAGGGACAGGGGCCGGGGACCGAGGACTCGGGGCCGGGACCGGGGCCGGGACCGGGACCGAGGATGGGAACCGGGACAGGCGGGGACCGGGAACCTGGGACCGGGGTCGGGACCGGGGCAGGGGCCGGGAACCGGGACAGGGACCGAGGACCGGGACAGGGGCCGGGGCCAGGGTCGGGCCGGGACTGGGACCGGGACCGTGACCGTGACCGTGACTGTGACCGTGACCGAGACCGAGACCGGGATCGGGGCCGGGGTCGGGGACCAGGGACCGGGGACCCGAGGCCGAGGCTGAAACTGGGGACCCGGGGCCGAGATCGGGACCGGGGCCTGAAACCGGGGATCGGGGCCTGGAGCCGGGGACCGGGGCCTGGAACCGGGGACCGAGGCCGAGGTTGGGGTTGGGACCAGGCCTGGTCGGGTCAGTTCACGTCAGCTCTCTCGACCATCTGCCTCTCCTCAGTATCAAAGACAGTCCCTTCGATGAGATTGAAATCGTTTTTCAAATGAGAACCAAACACCGAAAAATATTTTCAGTAACATATTATCAAACAAAGGAAAACATATCGTTTTTCGAGAAAGTGATTTTCAAAAAATCACTTTTTAGAAAATGAATTCCTAAAAATCATTTTTCTTGAAACAAACACACCTTAATGTTGTTTTGGTTTCATTAGTGATTCTGCTCCTTATCCTCCTGCCTTTAATTTGGGTTGAATGTTGAGACACTATGATCCAATCAAACGGGTCTCTTTTAATTCGCGTGCCATTTTGTAGGCCAAAGGATGGACCAACTGGTCCATGCCTTTGAAATCTTTCGTGTTTTAAAGAGTGCTGCACGTGTGGAGTTCACGTGCTATGTGAGATTTTGGACCAACTAGGGTTTTGCCTTTGGTTAAAATAGGAATTGGAAAGTGCATGGGGATCTGAGAACTTTGGGACCATTCAATGGCACTTATTGCGTTTCAAGGATAAAGATGAACCCTTTCGACAATTTAAAAAAAAAAAAAAACGATAAAGATGAACCCTAGTGGAAAGCCTTTGGACCACAAGCAATATGTGTATGGCCGTATAGGCTCGTCTATCTTCGCCTTTAACGTGAGATTATTGTATAGGGCCATGCTTGTTTTGATTTTCTCCCCTAGATTTCCCATTTAATTTTCTAATAAAATATAAATCCACCCTGTTGTCTAATATTTTTGTCATTCACTAATTA
This sequence comes from Rhodomyrtus psidioides, assembly GCA_021437785.1. Lineage (NCBI taxonomy): Eukaryota > Viridiplantae > Streptophyta > Magnoliopsida > Myrtales > Myrtaceae > Rhodomyrtus > Rhodomyrtus psidioides. The sequence continues at coordinate 8,812,635 of JAILYB010000007.1, read as the reverse complement.
TATGCACCTAGCCTCTATATTGATATCGATCTTTTTTTTTTTTAAATCATCAAACTAACTTTACAGAGTTGTTCAGGTTAATTCTCGAATGTATATCAATTCAATATATTTTTAACATCCAATGGCATGTCATTAGTGGCATTCTTAGCGAAATTCGTTCTTTTTGTATACTCTAATCCGGTTTCACCCCACGAGCTGTAGAAGAATGTGAGATTTGAATGGACATATAATTGTCCAATGAAGGATAAGAGACAATATAGCCGGGACCAAAGTCTTGATCTCTCTTATGTTCATTGCGTACTCGAAGACAAACTTGATTAACTTCTCTTCATCATCAATTCGACAACGCCCATGGCCTCGAAAACCTATCATGCTTGCCATATATTAACCTACATCATAGGTTGATAACGAATTGTTAAATGATTATATCCCTTTATAAAAAAAACATAGGTTGTTAGATACGAAACCCTAGAATATATTACATCCTAGAGCTCTTGTCATGCTTCGCATTTTTTTATACCAAAGTCGATCGAATTATACATGAAATGTACAATAAAATTTCAGATTATTTCATTAAACATTGGGATAAACATAGGGAAGTGGCAATATTTCTTTCTGGTTTGATTCCTAGCATTCGAGAGGTCCTTTATACAAGTTATTTTTCGGATCTGGATATATATAGGTTTGGTATATCTCGTATGGCCACGGTTCAGGATTTCCCGGCTACAACTCATTTTCCCTCAAGGGTGAACACCGTCACGGGAGCTTGGTCTGATCTCATGCCGTCCCTCACCCCTGAGAATCGTGACACTTTGCTTTGGCTCGGTCATTCTTCTGGCGTCTTCTCCTCAGCTTCGGCTTGTGATTATTTTCAACGTAGATGTCAGGTAGTCCATTGGAATTCATTCATCTGGGACCATCACCTTGCTCCTCGGCACTCCTTCATTTTGTGGCTTATCACTCTCAATAGGCTATCCACACAGATCGTGCTTCTTGCCTATCATCGTATTACAGAAGGTACTTGTGCATTTTGTAGGTGCCGCCCTGACTCTGTTGATGATTTATTTTTTGGTTGTCGATTCACAAATACTCTAGCATTGTTTTGGACGGCTAAGTGCAACTTCGCTTGGCATAACGCTTCTTGGCAAGACAACCTTCAGTGGGCAATGAGTCACATTTGAGGGCGCTCCTTCCACCAAAGCATTGCTAGATTCTCCTTTGGAGACCTTTGTCACAAGATATGGATAGAGCGAAATCATATCCTCTTTCGTAACAAACAACTCAATATGACATCCCTTAAGGAGCACATTCAGAAGGTTGTCAGGGACAAGGCTCTCTCCTTTAACCATGTTGAAGGCAATGTCAGAAACCGAAGGATGCAAGCTTCTTGGGGCATCTCCTCAGCAATCTTTGATTGATGTTTAGTGGAGCCGTATTTTGGCCTTCCTTGCTTCTACTTCTTAGCCGCCTTGTTTGGCTTTCCTTTTCTGGTTATGCTTCATGTATAGGTTATGCTCGTTTTTGTATATGTGTAGCTGCTACTTGGCGTAGCCTTCTTCTATTTATTCTCATTTTTGCCCGAGTTGCCCTTATGCTTTGAGCGACACTCTGGTGGTGTGCGGCGAAGGTTTTGTTTGTAATTAGTGCTTTTCTCTTCAATATATCTCTTACTTTTACCAAAAAAAAACTTAGAAAATGTTGGGTCCACTTTATCGCGTGTATATACACACAATATGCATAAATGTAAATGTTTATTTTAGGGCAGTAAAAACAAAGAAAACCTTTTGAAGAACATGTGAAATAACAAACAATAAATAGAAATCAAGAAACGGATGGCATGGCTAGCATAAACTGTAGAGTGTTATTGATTCGATAGAACAACAAGCTCTTACAATTTCAGTCATATACACAATAATCCTGGTTTAAAAAAGTCTGAAAAATTTGCTAAATTAGCTTAATGTTAAAAAAAGAAGCAGAATCCATACTTTCTGAATATTCATCTCCTATGAGAAGGTGAATTTCGGTCAATCACAACATAGGTATACAGAAAACATGTATGGAGTGAAGTCACAATTCTTCTTCTCAACTACGCATGTGCAATTTTTGTTTTTATTTTTCTCATTAAGCAATATTCTGCGTTTGCCATCATTTTAAAATCATCTCAGCAGCGAAACCTACTAGTCGAGATTGATCCTCGGGACACAACTCGTGCTTCGAGCGATCTTGGACGTGGGCAAAGTCCTGGAGTTTCTATTTTCCCAGCTTCTTTTTGCAATGTTCCTCATGGCACATGTCAAGGAAAGCTGTGGATTTGATCTGGTTGTGCTGTTAAACTTTTGGCAAAACTCCTTATGAGAGCTCACAGCTTCTTGTATTGCCATAGATGGTGCTTGGGCTAGCTTTTCTTTGACTGCTTCTGAGCAAAGGCCACAAACCCATCTGTCTGAATAACGATCCTTAATCTGGGATATGTAAGTTGGAGTGCAATCCTCTTTTAGGCCACAGCATTCACAAGTTACTTGCTCAACTTCATCAATCTTTCCCATGACAAAGTCTAATTCGTTCCTGTAAAAGTTGTCTATTTGGGTTGATGCATCCGAAATCGCCTTCCGTAGCCTTTTTTCATCCTACGAAGAGAAAGGAAAGAAGAGATTATTACGGTATTTGAGCCTAATGCAATATACACACATATATACACATCTCGGAGAGAGATAGGTTTTCTAATTGTACACGGATATTTGTCAGACGTTCTATCATGTGTACATCAAGCAGTTATGGAAGCTAAAACATGCAAATGTTAAATCCACCAGAATGCATATCTTGTAGTTGACACACAGGTAATGAACATACAAAATGCAAATTTAACATATGAGCCGCATATTGGACATGATCAACATGCATTAGTAAAGCAAGATTGGGTTTCAAAGCACCCTCTGCAGTGTTTTCAATTCAGATTTAGCTGGTTCGAGCTTGACTATCTAAAAAATCTTTAATTGAGACAAATCTCAAAAGCATGAGTATAGGATAACAAGGAATCGGAATCAACATCTGGAATCCTAACCTCAAAACTCCGACAATGTATTTAGTATTGATTCTCGTGGAATTTATGCCCTTAGAGATGGTAAAGCAGAATGATGGGTAATTTCTATTACATATTCATGAGACATCTTCATCAAGTACAGTTCAGAATTTGGCCTGAGCAGAGAACCTGCAATGGGTTTTCGATGAAAAGGCAAATGAAGTGACAAAATATTTTGTACAGAAGCTCTTGCTCATTCAACCCTATCAGTTAAATAGAGCGCAGCTTTAGCTATTAGTTACATTCGACATTTAGTCGACCATTATTACTTTTAGATTTCGATTTATTTCAGGCATCGTAATCTGTGGGAACGAAATGAATCAATGCAACAGCTCGAAGCTACAATACCATGATGAAGGATTATTTGCCTGCTCTTCTTCTCCTCGTGTCTTTCTCAACTTCTTCTCGTTCTCAACCCCCTAGTGCTGAGCAAAACTCCTCTGTGGTTCCAACAGAATGGACGGCGATGAACACCCTTTTACATATGAAGCTGATCATTCGCTAGTATGCGCTTTTTTCTAGGTAGAGAATGGAGTGTTTATATATAGGCTCTCATCTTCCTGTGGATTGAATCTCCAAGGGAGATTACATCAACAGACGAATAGATGGTCATGAAAGTTGAAAATGTGACATTGATCGTATGTCTTTTTTTCTTTCTTTTATTTTTTTTTTCTTCCATGAGTTGAACCTTTACAGGCTAAAAAATATCTGGACGCTTTAACAGATCAGGGGTCGCTTTCTTGGTATGACATTCAATGATCAAATTGCACCACCCACAGGTAAATTTTCTCCTTGCAATTTGCAGGAACTTCTGTTTGTTGTCACAAGACGACAGATCTCTCGCTGAGCCAAGAATTTCGCTTTTAGGGTTTGTACTCGTGAACATTCACGTGCAGAGCTTCACGTAGTAATGCATGCGTGCATTGCTCTCCCTTAATTCGAGTCCCACTGCTTCATACTTATCGAAAGCGGACTGGGATTATGCAAGAACTTTGCCAGCATAACTGTTTTTGGGTAATTGTGATGATGACAGTATATTGCGAATCATAAGTTTTAAAAGGTTACAGAGTCCATTCACAATATGCAATTCGTGTTGGGATTCTATATTATCCTCTCTTGATTTCATCCTCTATTTGACCGATCTTACACGCGGTGTGCTTTATTTCCATTCATGTTTTTCATCTAAGCTCACCCAAACCTTTAAGTCCTTCCAATTCGGAAATTCCAACACTGCGGACAATCCTTTTCACATTGGCAGTCATTGGACTTTGATGCTATTTTCCAAAAAGTTTTTTGATGGAGAAATTACCAAAAAAGTTCTAAACCTATTGCACTTGTGTTAATTTAGTCCTATACCTTTGACAAATTGCAAATTCAGTCATGAACCTTTCAATTATGCCAATTTAGTCATAAATCTTTTGAAATCTTATCATTTTAGCCCTAAGCCTTTTATTTGAGTGATTGGCTGGTTAGTACTAAATTGGTAATTCATGTAAAAGGTTTAGGACTAGTTTGGCAAATCATTAAAAAGTTAAATATCAAATTGGCAAAATTGAAAGGTTTATGACTAAATTGGCACACGTGCAATACGTTTAGGACTTTTTGAACAATTTCCCCCTTTTTCGGATGTTAATTTCAATCGCTCAGTACCACAAACTCTCAGTTTTTCATATGAATGCACACTAACCATCTTTGTACCACATTTCTAGCCAAATATAGCCTTTCCTGGCACATCTGCAACAATGATTTGGTGCCACATCCACACCACATAAGCAATAATAGTAAGGAAAAATAACAAAACATAAATCAAAGTGAAAGAAACAAATAGAGTTCCTCATACCCTTATTGAAACTTCTTTTTTATGGTTTTTCCGGCTATAATAAGATTGGTCGCATTGAAGATAATCCTCGGAATAGGCGTTTGCAAAGGAATTGAGATCTCACTTTCTCGATTTTTGAAGACCGCCTTGGTTCCTTGTGATCTCTTTCTTTCTTCCTTTCAGCAGCTTGTTTGGCCTGTCGTTTCTCTTTGCTGCTATTTAGGCTGTGCATTTTGTAGGGTATTTGGCCGCTTGTTTAGCCTTTTCCTTGTTCTCTCTACTGTTGATCTTCATTGTTTTGCTGTATCACCTTTGCACCTTTGGGAACATGTAGTCGTGTCCTAATTGGTGCAAAATTTTTGTGTTTGACTTCCTCTTGTATGTTGACACTTTGAAAAGTTATATACATACTTACTTTACCAATAATAATAATAATAATAAGATGGCAGCTAGATGTTGCCACATCTATGCCACGTCGATGAAACACATAGCATATCACATTAGGTTTTCTAAAAAAGAAAATTGATCTGAAAATGGTGACAGCGCATTGTGTTCCTAACAAAAGAAAAGTTTAGTGCACATAATGATTAAATTCCACGCCGAATATCTTGCGGCAAATTCTAACAACATTTTGGTGGCTATGGATGAACTTTACCCACTATGATAAAGCCATGACAGTGTAAATTCAAAGGAACTATTTAGAGAGCCATATACCTAAATGATTAGATGGTGTCCTTGCTATGAAATTCTTCCCAATTGAGGAAGTTGATGAAACAAACACCTATGGAGATGAGAACGGAGCCAGGACGGCTCTCACTATGCGGAGATTTAATAGATCGATTGTGGATCGACGGTGACGTTCCGATGAAAAGGGAGCGATAAAGTTGAGTGATTGCATGCAAATCGCGGGAGATAAACCCTAGTTTGGTCCCCCTCGCTATTACACCCTCTCCAATGCTAATGATCCGAGAGCAAAGAACCTAAAAAGGAAGCCACACGAACACCGAGCGAGACAGCACGAAGGTTGCTTGCTTTCTCATCCGGATAACCATAGGGAGGTTTTGTAAGGCCCCTCTTGTCCATGATGCAATTGAAAAGGACGCTCTGGAAGCATTAGTTGCTTTCCCACTCTTCGTAGATAATGTCGAAGGAATACGGTGGCGATGGAGAAGTTTTCTACGGGCTTCAAAAGGGGGAAAAAAGTAACGAGGCAGTTAGAAAAGTACTTGATGTGCCTATTTTCTTTTTTTGGTCTTGATAAAAGGATAAATGCACTGAAAGTCCTAAGACTTATTATCACGATGTAATTGAGTCCTAATATTTTCAAAAAGTGCAATGAATTCCTAAACGTATTACAAAAATGTAATCGAGTTCTAAAACTTTCAGAAATAGTAATTAACGGAAGGATTTGATTTCACCAATTTGACAAATCTTAGAACTTGATTGTAGTTTTTTGAAGTTTTATGGCTCAATTGCACTTTCCGACAAGTTTTAAGACTTTTTTTTTTATAACCGAGGTTTCTCATGTGCAATGGACTATTACTCGGAATGGTGGGGGTATGAGCGCCAATGTCACTGGTTAAGTCCCCTAAGATGTGGCCGGGGAGATTCGAGCATGGGACCTCATTAGTTGCCAACGACGGCTTTGTGAAAGTTGCTGTGAAACTACTTCTGCTGTGAGGGTGCTGTGGTTATGAGATTTTGACGGCACGCCTCAGAAAATTAGATCACCCCATTTCGCGACCGGAGTGGTCACGGAAAAGCGCTACCGAACGCACCCTCGAGAACGATATTTACTCGTTCGTTAGCATGTCAAAGCAAAATGAACGGCGAAACTCCGGCATTGGCGTGCGTGGAAGTGTACGAAGTTCTCAGCTGTTTTTAAGTGTGTTTGATTGAACAGGACGCTTTGCTCTGGGAAAATAAATGAGTGATAAGATGCATCGGCAATGAACAAATGATAATGATCTCGAAAGCTCGTGTTTTTGGGCCAAGTGGTTCGCGTGGAAAAATTTCCACAAGCCATGCCAGCCGATTTAGACCGATCGGCCCGCCAGGCCTCTTGGTCATCACATGATTTATTTCTTTTTCGGGAAAAAACCACCAAAAACCCCAAATTATGCTCTCTGTGACACATTTACCCTGAACTTTTTTTTGCGACACAAAAAACCCTAAACTATCTACCTTGTGACACATCTACCCTACCGTCTAAAATGGCCGTTAGATTGATGACGTGGATGTGCCGTGGCGTTTTGAGTGACATGCATCTGATGTGGCGAAAAAATTAAAACACGAAAAGCAAAAAATTACACTATTCATCGTCTTCTTCACCACTTCATAGCTACTGTTCATGGGTGCACATCTTCAATCGGTTGGCCAAGCTCCTCCGGCAACCTCGGATGGCTCTCGTCCGTGTTTGCCCGACCATCCATTACCTTCGAAGATCAAGGTCAGACTATTGACTCAAGTTCGAGCTTCAGCCGCATGGAGGCTTCAAAGCTCGAGTTGATTCGGATCTGGAGATGCAAATTCACCACTTCCACTTCAGTCTCCAACGACACTCCTTGATTCTTCTCCATTGAAGCCTCTTTGTTCTTCCTTGCATAGCATTCAAGAAGAATGAGGTTTTTCCGATCGATTTCCCCGCAGTTGACCCGCATCCACCCTCCTCCCCGACCCCTCCCCTCCCTCAATCGCGAGTTCTGTTCGGCCTCGCCGGAGCAGTAGAGGCGGTCCCTTTCCTCCGACCGCGTCTCCGCCCTCGTCGACGAGATCTCCGCCCTCGCGCTCCTCGAGGTCTCCGACCTCACCGAGGAGCTGCGCAAGAAGATGGGCGTCGAGGACATGCTGGCCATGGCGGTCATGATGTCCGAGATGGGGCTCGCGGTGCGAGGACCTGGGAGGCCGGGAGCCGGAGCCGCCGCGGCGGACGAGAAGAAGGCAGAGAAGACGACGTTCGACCTGAAGCTGGTGGCGAACGCCCCGAGCTGTTGAAGAAGGGCATGCCGAAGGAATGAGAAGTGCTGGAGAAGACAATGAACAGTGCAATTTTTTTTGTTTTTTGTTTTTATTTTTTCCAATGTGGCGCTAATTTGTCACTAAAAACGCCCACGTCATCAATTTAACGGCGATTTTAGACGGTGGGGTAGATGTGTCACAAGATGGATAGTTTAGGGTTTTTTGTGTCGCAAAAAAAAATTCAGGGTAAATGTGTCACGAGGCGCATAGTTGGGGGTTTTTGGTGGTTTTTTCCCTTCTTTTTCTAGACTGATCTTTCTTTTTATTTATGACAACACAAAAAGCAAATTGGCACTTTTCCTACTTATGATTGTTATAACATGTAACCATATCAAAGACTTCTCGTTCTCTAGTTAGAAACTATACACATCACCTAGGAAGCACGGACATTTCGTCATTTTCCGACATGCGTCTGACCCATGGTCAACAAATGTTAGACATCCGACAAGTGGTCACTCCAGCAACATGCGAGTCCAGCATCTCAGCACGCCATTTCGACATGTGCTGGATCAATTTTAAGCATTTCAATTTATTAAATGTCAAAATGTGTGTGTGTGTGTGTGTACACACACTTAAGTCATATACTTAATCATCCCAAAATTAATATACTCAATCAGTCTAAAAAAAAACATAATCGTGAATCCCTAACAGAATAATAAGAAGAAACTGCCAAATGTCCTTAACCTTATTAAAAGTGCAATTGAGTCCTAAAACTTTCAAAAAGTGCACTGAAAGTCAAAAACTTGTTACCACAGTGTAATTGTGTCCTAAAATTTTCAAAAAGTGCAATTGAGTCTTTAGCCTCGTATTGATGTCGGTGTTACTTAGCATATCACATCTCGAATATACATATAGACACACACACACGCCGAAGGTCTTTAACCTTATTCAAAATATTCAATTAAGTCGCTGATTTTTTTTTTTTGGGGTGCAATTGGGTCCTTAAATTATGTTTTTGTCGATTCAAGTTACCAAAGGGAATTGTAGGGTGGAATGCTATGCAAGTACCACATCGGTGCAGAGTACACCAATCATGGTCCGCTGAAATCAATTAGAACCAAAAAGAAAATTCAAAAAAATATATTAAAAATAAATAAATGACCGGAGCCCTCATTCACACACAGCCATAGGGAAGAAGGGTTAGGATGGGCGACGGCGGCGGCGGCGGCCACGCCACCAGCACCGCCGAGGACAATTAAATCTGTGGTTAATTCGAGCTTACGCATGTAAATACAACGCCTTTAGCAGGCCGTTCCCATCGAAATTAGAAGAAACTTTATTAGGTCCATTGCCGGTTTAAGAATTGATTTACGCATTCAATGATTTCTAATTGACGTTTTTGGAAAGAATTCGTTTACATCTTTACCGTGAAGTTATACATGTCAACAATCTAATTGTGACTACGAAAAAAAATATTGTTAGATTGGCGGTGAACTTAACAATTATCCATATCGAAATCTATATGAATTTTTTGTTATTTTCCTACGTAAAATTAAGCACCATATTTTTAGTGCCAAATACTGTCACGAACATAACCTTGTAGATGAAACGTGACCGGGTAGAAGTCTCGTCCGTATTTTGGATTTCTTCTGATTGGGATGTTATCTCCAAGAAAATTTAATGGAGTCAGAAATCTAGTTGAATATGATCTTATACTAAAGATAATAACGAATACAAACAATAAAAATATTTACAAATGGATATTCTATCTAGAGCAAACAAGAAGAGGCTTGCTTAGGGTTTTCTATCTGTGCGTCTTCCTTGGGTGTAATTGTTGAGCCATTAAACGATTGTAGCCTTGTAAATCTCTAGATTCATAGTAGATTGGATTCTTTGTAGCTGACTCCCCGCCTTAGAGAAGGTGGGAATACTCAAGAATAGGGCTGTCAATTTGGCCCGCGCCGGACGAGCTGGCCCGAAAATTTTCTGGCCTTTTCGGGCCGGGTCGGTACTCGGGCCGGGCCGACCCAGTACCAAACTTTTTTTAATACCCATTTTTTCTTTTAAATTTAATTAATTTATATATATATTTTTATATTTTTTTCATTTGATGGTTTGTTAATTAATTTTGAATCAAAAAAATTTAAAAAAAAACGAAAGAAAAAAAAAATTCGGCCCGAATCCAGCCCGGTTCGGGTGGGCCCGAGCATGGTATTGCTCAGTTCGGGCCGGCTCGGGCCGGGCCGAGACCTGGCCCATTGACACCCCTACTCAAGGCCAATTACAAAAATACATGGTGTGCCTATTGTTCTTTTCTAATTGCTTTGATAATTTCTTCTTCTTGCATTAGATGCAAATTGTAAGATCCATTCTCTTCCACAATATTTCACAACATTCAGTAAAGTATAAATAACTTTGGAATTTGGAGCAACATGAGGTGGTTTACATTGGAGCGAGCGGTTCCAGGTTTCTTACAAGTTTCAGGTGAAACCTGGAACCTGCCAGCTAAAACAGTTCCTCATTTTTTGTGTTGTGCGGAACAAACGACCAAACAATAAATAAACAAAACAAGAAAATAAATCGGACACTAGATGTACGTGGTTCGATCGTAGAGATCTACACCCATGAGGAAAGCAGCAACGAATTCAACTATAGCACTATAGATCAGCGATATAACGAAGATTACAATCACATTCGAGTATACTCTTAGTGTTTTATAGCCTCAATTACATCCAATAAACACAAGTGTTTAGCTCCACAACTGCTCAAGAAATAATCTCTAAACCTCATGAAGGAAATCACAAATCTACTCACAGTATTTAATGGCTTCAAGGTGTAATTCATAAGCAAAGCTCTTATTTGATACTCTTCACAATGAAGATTCGCTTCTAGTTCATAGGTAAGGGTTGAATCCAAAATTATGAAATCTATTCAAAATAGGAAACATCACACCGATTCCACTTGGATTAGATTTCTATGAGATTCAATATAAATCTTATCCAATGCAGAATCCAAGATTGCATGCTCCTTTTTCTTATCGTTAATTTCACGACTAAGATATATTTATTTTCAAAATTCAAATGTTCAATTTGGGCTCAAACTCGAGACATATTCTAACAATCCACACATTGGCCCCGACATACGATGCCCTAATAATTCTAAACTTTGTTTGCTAGTCTCCTACATGCCCAATGGACCCAACAGCCACAGACGTCTTCCAAGTCCAAGTCTCGCCTGAATTTTGTCATAACCGTGGACCTCATCAGAACACCAACTATACATGCACCTTTAATTTCTCCACAAGGGCTTTTTGACACAATCCCCTCTATCACAGATAAAGCAAAATAATTGTTGCATCCATATATTTTAGGAGACCGAATACGTAGCTTGTCAATATCAGTAGTTACAGCAATCATTGGCTGTATAGGCTGCACCTCGTTACAAGCACTATCTCTGTCTATTACTTCGCTAGTACCCGTTACCTTAGAAGTTTCTGATTGTAACTCTAACTCATGCTAAACACCATTTAGATCCATATGTACACTCTTATAATCACATCTAGCCAGAAGGATTAGGGATTGTCAAATGTTAACTTCTCTGCTGATAATATTGACTTTAATTCCAAATACCACAATCGATATTCACCTTGTGCATAATCTAGGAATATGCACTTTTCTGCCCTTCCATCGAGCTTACCATCACTAACTCAATCATAACATATGCAATTAAATATTCTAATAACAAAATAATCAGCAAAGTTACCTAACTATACTTTTCGGGAGTCCGACATCTAATTACAGTCGGTGGGGATATTCATCAGGCAACTCACCATACTAAGCGCATCCGCTTGGAATCTCATAGCCATATTAGCACTAGAGATCATTTCGTGGGCCGTCTTTAGTAATGTTCTGCTCATCAATTCAGCAACATCTTATGGTTCATTAGCACTAGTGCGGTATCTCACTATGCCTTCCTTCATGCAGAATTCGTTCAAAAGCTTCGAGTAAAACTCCATGCTTTTGTTAGTCTACACATACTTGATTGTTTTACCGGTCTTCTTTTCGATCAAAGTACTCAACTGCATGATCTTGACAATGGCATCAAATTTGTGCCTTGGCATCAAATTTATGCCTTAGCACAAACACCTAGGACTTCCTCGAGTAGTCATCTATTACTGTTAGCATAAATCTAGCACTCTTCCTAGAAGCAAATCGTGACAACCTGCAAACATTCAAGTGAAATAATTTTACAATTTCAGTGGACAGTCGCATTAAACTGCACTTTCCGCCGTTGATCTAAATTACAACACCTGCATACATTCAGTTTATCAACAACCCATAATAAGTTCTTTTCACTTAGAACTTTCAGGCTTCTCTTGCTAATGTACCCCAAACACATATACCACAATTCATAACAGGTACACCCAACATCTCCACGACGAAATCTATCACCGTTTCACCTTGAAGCTCATAAGGCTATTGTGCTTAATTTGTTTCATTATTGCCAAGGCAACTCGAACAATTTTCAGAACTTTACATTCTGAAGAATACCAACACTCAACTAAATCAAGAGCACTCAAGGAAATCAGATTTTTCTTCAACTCTAAAACATGCCTAACTCTAGTCAATGTCTGTTGACACCTGATTTTTGACCATCCGTTATTATAATTTTTTTTTATTCCTAAAATTAATTAAAAATAGCAAAAAAGGTCAAAAAATTGCAAAATCAACTTTGGAAGCCTTAGCCTAGCCTTAGGAACCAATTTTGAACAAAAAATATTTTTTGAATTTTTTAATATTTTTTGGAATTTATTTAATTATAAAAATACCCAAAAAATTAGAAAAATACCATCCGTGGTCAGAAAATTACACAAAAATATTCTGAAATTTTATTTTAATTATCTATTCAATATTTTCACTTTTTATTATGGAAATTTGGCTTGGTTCATGGGGTTCCTTCACAAACCTAATCCCGAACCGGGCCTAAAAAATCCTTTTCGAGTCTTTTAATTTTCAATTATCGTCTTTTATAAGCTATGACATTGGACTCCAAAGTATTGAAATGCAATTGGGTCAATTTGCCCTCCAATTTGATCAATTTTAACCAAAAGGGCTTAATTGCATAAAAATCTTTCAATTTAGTCCCCGGTTTCACAATTTTTGAAATTAAATTTCACACGGGCACACCCATTAAAAGTAAACACCTCTACCCAACAGTTTTCATCATGCTGAATCCATTGGTGGGCTCAATTTTGGCTAATTCGATCGTTTAGGCCTTCGATTTGGCGAAATTAAATTTCGGATCCTAGGGACAATTTGGGGTTTTCACATAATTTCAATAAATTGATTCACGAAAATACCCATATTTGATGTAAAACATGTCAAGGAATCCGATTTTGCCATCAATTTCATGAAAAGAGGTCATTTGGGGGGTCAATTTGGCGATTTGGGCGATTTGGCCGAACCGGGCCGGTCGGGTCCGACCCGACCCGACCCGGCCCGACCCGGGTCTGCAGCAAATGCACAGAATGTGCAGAACGTGGGCAGTGAGGCAGGGGAAAAACAGGGCATGGGCGACGCGGCTTCGGGAAGAAAAAAAGGCGACACGGCGTGGGGGACGATGGCAGGCGTCGGGGGTCGTGAGTTGCAGTGGCGTGGGGCATAAAAAATGGCCGGTCGGCCACCACGAACCGGCGAAGATCCTCGGTTTTTAAACCGAGCTCGGCCAAGGAGGAAAAAAAAATTTTGGGGAGATTTTTCGAGCAAATCCGGAGCAAGACAAGCTTGCCGGCACCTCTTGGAGCCTGAGGGGAGCTTCGGTCGCCGTCGACGGTCGCGGAATAGGTCGGTATCTTCCCCGACCTCCATTTTTCTCTGCGCACACCATGTGTTTGATGAAATGTCCGATGGAGTCCCGAACGTTTTGACTCTCGGTCGAGCTCGACCCGAGCTCTATTTGTGCGGTTCTAATCTTTAAACTACACTAGAGTTATCCCTAACCTCGTGTTGACCTTCGTTTTGCATTAAAACTCGACAAAAACCGAGGGCCGGAGCTTCGCCGGCCATGGTTCGGACGGGAGCTCGACGAGGGATTTCCGGCGGCCGCCGACCATCAAGGAACCCCAAGTAAGCTTCTAAACCACCATTGGATGCCATGTGAATGAAAGAAATCGAGTTTAAACAAATAAAAATTTTCTGTGAATTCTTCGCCGGAGCCGGTTCGGTCGCCGGATTTTTGGGGCGGTTCCCGACATGTTTCTTGCCATGTTTTGGTCTTATATTGATGTTGAGTGTCTAAGGAGTCGAATGCCGCAAGAACGGGCGAAAAATACCAAGTTTCGGGCCCGTTTCGCAATTTTCCGGCGACCTCGCCGGAATTTTTACTATTCCCGCCGGATTTTTCACTGTTCATCGTCTTCTCCGGCGACCCTCCGGCCAGTCAACGGTCAACGGCCGACGTGGCGTGCCACGTAGGCAGCCACGTCAGCCGGGTGGGGTCCGGTCCGCTTATTTTCAAATAAAACAAACGGACGGTCACGATCGCGACACGTGTCGCGATCCTGGAATTTTTGGAAAATTAAATAAATGATTTTCGAATAATCGATCCGGCGGACGAGGATGTGCCACGTGTCTCGCTGAGGGACGTCCGATCTTGTACAAGATCGGACGCACCAGAGGAAGCCACGTGGCACGTTCTAGAGCGTCCGATTTGTAGGTTTTCTAAAAAATGAAAATAAATTAATTTTTGATCCAACGGCTATTATTGAGCGACGTGGCTCTCTGTGGGTCACTCGATCTAGTGGAAGATCGGACGCACGAGACGAGGCCACGTGGCACAACGTGGACCGTCCGATCCGGGGAATTTTCGGATAATTAAATAAAATAGATAAAAAATCAAAAAATTGTTAAAAAATGGAAAAATGTTTAAAAATATAAAACGGCGTCGTTTTAGGCCGGTTTCGACCCCTAGGGTCAGGCCGGGCGCCCGAGAGGCGTGGGCCGGGTTTGACCCGGCCCGGAAAATATTTTTAAATATTAAAAAATTCAGAAAATAATAAAAAATTCAAAAAATCAATAAAAAAATAGAAAATTCATAAAAAATTCAAAAAATTCGGAAATTTCAGAAAAATTATAAAAAATTCCAGAAAATAGGAAATGGCTACATTCAACTGGCCACGACCTGTTTCGGGTCTTTCGACCCCCGATCTTTTCAGAAATGACGGTTTTGCCCTTCCGGCAAACCGTCTTCCAAAAAAATTCTAAAAATCCAGGAAAATCCCAAAAAATAGGAAATGGCCACAAACAACTGGCCAAGGCTCATTCCGGGTGTTTTGAACCCCGACCCTTCTTAAAATGACGATTTCGCCCTTTGGGCGAATCGTCTTCCAAAAATTGAAGAAAAGTCAAGAAATTCCAAAAAATTCTCAAAAATGGGAAATGGCCACAATCAACTGGCCATGGAATATTTTGGGTAATTCGGTATCCAAACCTTCCAAAAATGACAATTTTGCCCTTCGGGCTAATTGTCCCCGAATCTTTCCATTTTACCCCTAGCCCTAAATCACATCTTCCCTAAGCCTTTATGGCTATACTAGGAGGCCAATGATTGAAATTGATGTGCATTGACATGATTTATTTATGCACTTGATTGCGCTTTCATTATATTGACTGTGGTTTGATAGGACCAGTCTTCCAACCTGCATGAAACCCTGACTCATATCACCCAAAATTGCGCCTGCATGAACTCTTAGTTAGGAAAATCACTCACGTTAGGTACCGAAAGGGCGTTGGTAATGACACCGACGTAACCAAGTCCCCGAACCCAAAATCTCTGGTTCCGTAGAACTGATCGATCTCTCCCAATCGGTCAGTAAGGTTTCCGGTCTACCCTCCAAGAAAGACCGGTGGCGACTCCAAATGCATGCACAAGTTGCACATGCCACCACGACCACACTGAAGGTTGAAAGCGACCGACTCTTATCGTCGAATCCCTTAAAGATATACCTCCGCCGCGATTTGGTATGGGCCTGGGAGGGCCCGCGCCGATCTAAGGCCCGCGATCCACATTCCAGAGTGGGGGCCGCGATCGGTAATCCATTAGCCGCGTCCGTTGATTTCGGACGGGTCGCGACAGCTGGCGACTCCGCTGGGGACTTTGTTCTAGAACACTTGGTTCTGGACCTCAAGTGGACTTAGGCCGTAATTAAAACGTTGAGTGATTTTTTCTAAACCTGCAGGCGCTCTTGAAGGTGAGGTAAGTCCGCTCACGATAGGTGTTATATGTTTTTGCAAATTGGAGTGATAAGGGGTGTAGTCTGTGATTAACATTGTCTTATGCAGGATGGGCGTAGGAATGTATGTTATATGGATGATTTGAAGCGCTGATTGATATATAAATTGTTGCGCATGATTCACTGCATATTTGAGGATCACGACACTTTGCACAAAGCACCCAAACCCAGGCCGCGAAATCACCTTTTCAGGTAGCCATAGATCAGGGATCGATATGCAACGCTCTAGCGTGGATTGCGCTGGGGTTGACCATATTCGATCCCACTCACTATCCAAGTCGAGACTTTTATCCATTTGTTGTGGATTGCGCTCAGGGACGAATTTATCGACTCGGATAAAGGGAAGCCTCTAGGTTCCTCACCTAAGCCATTTTGATTTCTAGAGTCAAGCCTCACTCGTCTCATGCGCATGTATATGGATGGTTGGTATACCTAAAACCAAAAAAAATCATTGGGTACCTCTCTCATGGTAAGGTCCTGCCATTTCTATTTAAATTCACTTGCAGCCTTTCATTTTGCACAACATGTTGCATTCATCAAGTCCGATGGTTGAGTCCAATTCCATGTTAGAGTATGGATAGAAGAGATGATCTCTCCAAGTCGGTCCCACATCCCGGACGTATTCAAGTATGAACGACGCGTCATCCACCATCGGACTGTCGGGACATTCAACGGAGTTTACCCTCTTCGAGCTGCCCAAGGAATGATCCAGTAACCTTACCGGAAATTGAAGGATAGGCGATAACAACAAATCCAAGACACCCGCCGGACATCATCAAAAGGGCGTCTGACAAAAATAAAGACCCGAAGGGCCGAACCGAAGACACCAAGCGTCGTCCCCCGAAGACCCGACTTGGGGCATCTCTTTAGGTTCTTAAGGGTTACATTCCAATTGTCCCTTTTCTTTTATCAGGATCATCGAGTCTGTAAGGAGCACCCGTCTGTGGGCCTCCCATCTATCTTTTACACCTCGATTCCTAAGTCTTGTCTAAGTGTCTTGACATTGGAATGTGACACTGGAATTTCTCTCAACCATTCAGATTTTCCGATTCAATTGCGTGTCTCGCCCAGATGAAATTTTCGTTAGAACTCACACTTGGTATTTAACCCAAGTACGAGGATCTAACATTCATTTCATGGTGCGCCGGACATGGAATTGTACCGGTCTATAGCATGCATCATTGGTAATCCTTGGTAATTAACTAAAGTCGTCCATGTTTCCTGAATTCAAGAGGAGACATGATATCCAAATTACCTTCGGGAAATCATTTCAATTTGGATGTCCTATCTCTAGTCGAATTTAGGACACATTGGATTTGCATTTTTAATCTTCTTGGAAATTCCACAGATTTTCTGGGGATTTACCAAAAGTGATAACCATGGATTACGCTCCTTTTAGTTTTATGTTTTCTCTTGAAAAACATCGATAAGAATTTTTCACATGAGGTTAAGGCTTGTGTAAAAGACCTTATCTTCGTTAATTACAAGAAAGCATAAAATTGAAAGGATTTATGCTTTACTTCCCTTTCTGACATATTCCTGTCATTCGAACAGGTAATTTCCATAATCGAAATTCGGGGATTTGTGTGAAGAATCAGTCGCAAGTTAAAATGAACCAGGATGGCAAAAAGCACTGGACCACCCTGGAGAGTCAACTGATGAGAGCGTATCTCCCATCTTTCAAGACGTGGAACGGCATGCAATCAAAGGAGCCACATGCTGAAGAGAATTAGCTGTAATCTAATCTCTTTAAATTTGAAAATTTGCTGATTGTGTTTTATTGACCCTCAGGAGTGGTCCTTCAAGAAGATCGAAGCTGGTCGACAACTCAAGCCACAGGATGGATGTTTGAAGACAGACAAAGGAGTCGACTTCTCACCAAGAAGGCACATTGGGGCAAAAGCCCACCAAAATGAAAAGAGATGGGAAACTCCAAACAGCAGATATCCCCTAATTGAAAAGGGAACCGTAAAAATTGTGAAAGGATCAAAGCAGTCGACTGGGGCATATCCCACTCAACTAGGGCAAACGCCACCTAACCGGGGCAGCCGGGTCAAGTGTAAAGACGTGTCGTTCCTAATTGATTTTCAATCAGATACCGGCATAATATTTTCTATCTTTTCCTCTCAAGTGAAAAACAGGATAAGATGGTCAAAGACAAACGAAGGAAAATTTGTCTTCCCTATAAGATGAAAAGAAATGCGCCTTCAGCAGATGTCACCCATTGGGAGTCCAATGACAAAATGAATCAAATTATGAAGAAAGAGCAACCTAATTAGGATTGGCTCTCCCTAAGTCGAAAAAGTTGTATCCGTTCCAAATCGGACTGACTGGTTCACGAGCTGATATGGTTTCCCATTCTTGCAGGTGATGACGAGAATGAACGAGCCCACTGAGAAATGTCCAGCATCTTGGATGCCCGAAGTGACTAAGAGCGGGGATAGTGAATCCGTAGTCGTTTCAATTAAAGCTCCTTGTGCAGCAATCGAGTCACTCATTCATTTCATCGTACAGGTGGAGTAAAAGATTGTTTAAGCGTAAGGTGAATGCGACAAGACACAATGAAGAAAATTGTTGCTCGTGAAGTAACACTCCAGGATGTTGAAGTACTCAGCCACAAGTAAACCCGTGCTTGCTGATGTCAAACAACAGAATGATCGAGGGACGTCATAAAATGACGACAAAGCAAAATATGCATGAAAAATTTGGAATGCATGGATGAGACCAAGGATTGTCAAACGTTGCAGAACATCAAATGCTGAGATCTTCAGAAGATTGAATACACCAACACGGCATGATCAAACTGCCTGCAACTAAATCAGTCAGCCCCAGACAACGCATCCAGTTGCTGGGGGCAAATCACTCTCTACCCAGAAAGGGTACCGAATGTCGGATATGCCAAATTCACTATGCGGATGCGCAGGGAAATTTCCTAAAGTGATAGTTATCACCCATGAAGCGGGATGAAGTGGAGTAATCCATCAAAGACGAAACGCATCAAACCCTTCTAAATGAGAAGGAGAACGATACGGAGCCATCGATTCTGGTAAAAGGACGTATCGTTCCAAAATGATTATTTTCTTGATGAGAGAATAATGCTTCCCTTCATTTTCCTCTCAGATGATGATCAAAAGCAGAGGACTCAGGATGCAATGCTTTCCAATGACAAACAGGGAGTACCCATTTTCATGGCATCTCAGACATGCATTCTGGCTAAATATTTTCAGGAGCGTTCTAATGGCTCAATTTGTGAACAAAACTTTTGAGAAAAACCTCAAGAAGTTTCTTATCATTTAGAAATTTCTGTGAAAAGAACACTTGAAAAGAGTGTCGCGACCCTCTTGAGGTTGTCGGGCTCTCGAGGGCTAATGGGCCGTCCTGTCTGGTCGGACGCGGGCCTCTCCCAAGGCCCATTACCCAAATCGCAACGGAGGTATGCGTGATCGACTTTCAGTGTGGTCTAGTGACATGTGCTAAGTGTGCATGCCATGGAGTCGCCACCAATCATTTTTTTAGGGTATGATTGGACCACCCAATCGAATAGTTGGGAGTTTCTATTCAATTCTGCGAGAACCAGAGAAATGGTTTCGGGGACTTAGTTACACCAACTGTCAGAGTTGACGCCCTTTCGGTACCTAAGTTGACTGAATTTTCTAGCCTGAGATTCATGCGGATGAGTAAGGTATGAACCCTAAATCTAGAAATTCATGTAGATAAGAGTGATTATCCTAGCAATCACAATCAGTAATAAAATGCCCAACTCAAGGAATCTAGATATGCAAATAAATCACATGGCATTTCTAGTAAGGTCCTATTTATCAATCACAGCTCAAGAATGATTTAGCTGTCCTAGTCATTCTACACACGATCTAACCTAATAAAAGCATTAGAAAGCATCGAAGGAGTTCGAGAGTACTCACATGGGGTTCGCCGTGCCCTGGTTTGGTCTTGGACGAGCTATCGAGCTCATGCCGACCCGATTATATTTGGGGATCCACTTGGCGTTTTACACCATGAAATCATGTGAAATAAAAACGAAAATATTCAGCAAGGGGCATTTATTGTAGATGGTGGTCAATCTAATTGGACGTCAAGACTAAAAAAGATGTAGAAATTTACAAATTAAAATACTCGAATGACATTTTTTTGCCAAATTCAACTCTATGCGTCGTGAAGAAACACATGCAATTGAACTTGAATTTTGACTATTTATGAGTTCAAAATGTAAAAGAAATTAAAATAAAAATATTGACTATTTTTCTATATTTTTACGACATCGAACGCTATTTTTCTTCATTTTTCATGTATTTTTCTATTTTTGGAAAATATTAAAAAATATTTAAAAATATGAAAAATTATTTTTTTATCAAAAATGGTTCCTTTAGCTTGGTCAAGGCTACCAAAGATGATTTTTTTTATTTTTTTAACTTTTTATAGATTTTTTATGAATTTTTTAAAAATAAACTATGAAAGACTGATCAAAAATCAGGTGTCAACAGCTGCCCCTCTTTGAGAGGAATTTCGTCAGAGATTTCTCTCAAAGACAAGGTGACACCTGTGTTCCGATCAACTCGACTAGGAAAAGAAAAGAAATCATGACATCCAATTTTCATGCCCATCAATGTGTGCTTTTCCTTAAAAAGAGATGTGCTCATTCAATTCCCTGATATGATGTAAGAAAGTTAAGGAGTAGATAGACTTCCCTGCCCCTTACCTGCCGAATGCTTGCGGCATTTGCTGTGTCGATGGGTTCAAGTAGATTCCTAAGGACTTGTCATCGGAGTGTCCTGGGGATGTTAAGCTCTGACCTGTATGGTAGGTCAAACCATAATGGGATTCCTAACTGATAGGAACCTAAGGAAGACGCATCCCACATTTGGGAATTTGCCAAGGGTTTTGATCCGTGTGGTGGACTAAACTAGAAATGGCTTGCCTAATGTAAGGCTTATTAGGGAAAACGACTCCTCCCGCGTTCGGGATTCATCAAGGTTTTGATCCGTATGGTGGATCGGACCATTGGGTTGATCCTTCAGGCGGTCTCTAGCAGTCCTTTGACCCTTCAGGCGGTTTCTACCATTCATTGACCCTTCATGCGGTTTCTACCATTGAGTTGACCCTTCAGGCGGTTTCTACCATTGGTTGACCCTTCAGGCGGTTTCTACCATACATTGACCCTTCAGGCGGTTTCTACCATTGTTTTGACCCTTCAGGCGGTTTCTACCATACATTGACCCTTCAGGCGGTTTCTACCATTGATTGACCCTTCAGGCGGTTTCTACCATTGAGTTGACCCTTCAGGCGGTTTCTACCATTTATGAGATTCCAAATTGATATGAATCAAAGGATGACGTACCCGCTCTTCGGGGCTAGTCGGAGACTCGATCATTCTGTGGATCGGTCTTAGAAAAGATTTGCCTACTAAAAGGCTTCACCTAAGGATGACGCACCCAGTCTTTGGGGTGGCCAAAAGTCCTGTAGAAAGCTTAGACCTGAAAAAATTTTCCTCGCCAAGAAGATATTAGTAATCTTTGGGAAGACAATAATTGTCTAACTGACAAAATTCTACGACTTAAGTTTTAGTCATGAAATGTGCATTTTGATTGTTGGAGGTTATCCAAAACATTCCTGCCATATACAGATGTGATCATAAATTCCTTGCACGGAAACTCTAGATCAAACAATTTGAAAATTTCAAAAAGAGTTTGCTCAAAACATCCATTGGAGTATTTCTCACCCAAGAAGGCTCCTCACTGCTCTGTGATAATGATCTTTAATAGGGAAAGTGCTCAATTTCCTACCGACCTGTGCCTGGGTTTCAGGATCATTCGCAACGCATACATTTCGACCGATCAGGAGGTCTTTCACGGGACCGTAGTGTTAGGCTTGGATATCGGTTTCCAAGGGGGGCTCACTTTTGAGTCAAGGCCGTTGAACGAAATTTTTCACTATCTGCTCCGGGTTTACAAGTCAAGAACCCTGCAAAATGAGAAAGAAATAGTCTTGCTCGTACTTCTTTGAGCTAAGTTATACATTAACCCAAGTGTCTTAGTCAGATAAGACTACTTCAGGGTTGTAACATTGGAAGGATTGGGGACCGAAAAAGGCTTATTTTTTGCCCAGAAATTGTGAAGGGTTTGACATTGGTGATCATTGCAAATTTGCCACATGTCCTTCGAAGAACATCTCCATTTCTTGAAGTGTACACTCCTCTTTTAGAGCGCACAAGGATGTTTAAAAGCGTCTCTTGTTACATTAAGAGACCGTCTGTTTGTGTGTTTGCAATTTGAGCACGACAACATTTGGAGAGTAGTCATCTTGATCTAACTCCTTTGCAGGGTCTTTTCATCGTCTCTCTAGACTTTACTGGGGATATTTTGAATAGACATCAGCCTTGCTTTTTACCAGGCACTTTGCTTTTTCTTGATGTCTAGGGATTTTTCTTTTCCCCCTTTTTTTAATCCCGTGTTTTTCTTTTCTTTTGGAGCTAGGATTTTCGGCAATCATGCTAGATATGCAACTTAAACTTTGGCACGCTTCCATTCCTAGAGTGATGTTGCCTTTGCTTTGGAATATGCAATGATCACCAATAGGTTGATGAAATGAATTTGCTGGCTCAACTTGGTTGTGCAAAGGATAACAGTGTGTAGGATAGAGAAATGAATCATTCTCGTCATCCTATGACACTTGGATTATCATATAAACAACGCACAAAGATTTATGTTAGTCCGAGCAAGAAAATTTCTAACCGTTTACTTTCTGATACTGTTGGACTAACCTTCATTTGCCCCAATGTGGGGTGGTTCTTGACAGGGTTGAGAATGAAAATCGCCGTTCAATGGGGTTCTCAATGGGCATCTGTAGTGTTTGGAATGAAGAAATAAATGCCTCTGTCATCTCGATCCATGTAATCGTTGCGAATGACCCTTATATCCATAGGTTAAGGTTTCGCTATCATTTCCAATCTCCTCATCTCTCAAGTGTGTATGGGACGTGTTTGGATTAGGCTCGCTTCTCTTATGAGAAAATACCCTTTTGAACAGTTCAAACGACTCTTATTGGAAAAATCCATTTCATTTCATCAAGATTTATCCTTCAAAGGGATTTTATGATGCACCATACATGTGTAATTCATGTTCAGACAATCTCATGTTTTAAAACATGAATGTCAATGAAGTAAGAATTCTATGTCTTTTTAGATGTGAGAATCAAATTAATTCTGAAAGTTTTTAATCTCCAATGAATTGGGAAAAGGGATACTTACCTGCCCATCGAGGCTGGAGATCCTGGAGATATAAAAGGGATATGTCATTGTATATTCTAAAACTTTACAAAAATTGGAACGATACATCTTACCCTTGGTCATATGCTCCAACGAGTGTACAAGGGTTGTGAAAATCTGCACTTCACATAGTAACACAAGATTGTTGGGTGTTCTAAAGTTCTTTCGACTTCTTGGTTTTTGGAGAAAAATGAAACTTACATGTCTGCCTTGATGGCGAGCTCCTGCCAAGGATAAATATTAAGCATTATTTTGGGTTTCCAAATTCAAAACAAATTGGGACGATACTACTTTACTCTTGATTTGAATTCCTTCTGCATGCCAATGTGCGGATTGTAGAAGCCGGCCCTCAAGCTTGTGGCCATGATTTCTTCGTCTTGTTGGGCAACGAATCCACCTCGAGGATTTACGTCGGAGGAGATTCATTCATCTTTTTGGGCGTGTTTCATGCACTGTTTTGTTATTTGAATGCATGGCTTCTTGGGTGCCTCATCTCTGTTCATCACCTGAGAGGAAAATGAGAGAACATTATCCCCGCATCTGATTGAAAATCATTTAGGAACGATACGTTCTTTTTACCAAATGGGTGGCTCCGCGGCCAAATGTGTTTTACATTGAAAGGATGGATTCCATTACGCTCTGCGGATGATAACTATCGCTTCGGGAACTTGCCCCACGGATCAAACGATGAATTTGATGTCTTCGGCTTCGACATGCTTTCCAGATGTAGGAATGGTTTGCCCCCATTTTCAGTGGAGATGGGTTTTGTCGAGTGGGCAAGATCAAAAACTCATCCTAGATTTGGCTTTAGTCGAAGGTTGAAATCCCGACCTTGGATAAGCGAATCATGATTCATCTCCTTCTGCTTCGGATTTGTCATTTGCGTGCTTCACATTTTACAATACCAACTTCGCCGCTTGATGAAAATGAATCGATGATTTTCGAATTGCCCCAAGTTCTATAGTCATCTGCGTCGAATCTCTTTGAACTTCATCGGGTGATAGACAAACTGATAAAATGATTTTTCAATCCTGAGATCGAACTCCTGACGTTTCGTACCACTTCCAGTTCACTGACTACCAGGACAAAGCACTATTGGCGTCCCTAACTGGTTCGTTTTTTGTTATAAAATTCTTGAAGCAGTTAGCGACCCCCATCGAGAATGAAACAAGCTCAATTTAGAGTTCATAACGACTAAAGGTCCCTTAGAACGATACAGAGCTAACCGTCTTTGAGCTCGCTCGGGCTTTTGCTCGCATTTTCCTATGTGAAGCCTTTAAATGTTTTTCTTCGTGGCGTTCAATTGATTCGCCTCGACTCTAATCTAACAAGGGATTGTCGTACTCAAGCATGATGATGCTCGCAGGTAGTACTGATCGCTGCCCCAGATTAACTCTAGGCATTAAGGAAGATTATCTTGCATGGAAGACTTTATGACAGAAAGATTAATGATACATCCATTCACATGTGCCTAGTTCCCTTGAGGATTCTCGGTGATCAGCCAGCTACACCATGAATCAGACATATAATCGTCATTTTGGATCATAACTTCATAAGTCCATCAGTTTTAAACTGATCGATCCAGATATGGAGCTCCTCATCAAGGAAATCTTTTGATTCTTCGAGCAACTGATATTCGGGTTGACCATCATCGCTTGGCGTTGAAGGATTCCTGTTTCTGTTGTGAGCGATCTGATTCTTCGAGCTAGAACCTTCGTCGTTGCTCGAGATTATAAGAGGATGATTGATCGGTTCACTATCAAAAGCACCTTCCATTTGGGAATGGGAGAAACAAAAATCCTCAAAGCATCCGCCCGCTTGATCTTCCGAAATCTTATGCCCAAGCCGGGCAGATCTTTGAACACTAGGCGCAATATGTTGATCGGGGATAGGAAGAGCACTAGCGAAAAGTTGCTGCTCAAACCAAGGAGTTCGTACCTGCTGCACTTGTGGCATATACTCTTGAGGGGTGCTGAGATGATTCGGGGGAATATTCTGATTAGCGCCCAAGTAGTCGATGGTGCTGCTACCAGCTTGGTCGGTGCCTAAATTCGGCAGGGTATTTCTTACTTCAGGGGCATTGTAGTTATAGCCATGCCTAGTGTTTAGGCACAAGTTGAGTTCTTTCAGGTTCAGTGCTGTGTGGCGCTGTCTTAGCGCCCTTCTGTAGCTCTTGAGGTGACTCGCGACTCCATCTTTAGTGAGTCCTGGTATGTTCAAGATCTCAAGTATGCGCGTTGGATATGCTGAGTTGATCCCTAGTTGCTGAACCGCACTAAGGAACTTGAGATGAAGCTCGGGGGACCAATTGACCCTCGTCTTCTTGCGACCCGGAACAGTGTTGACAACTTGGCTATTGCTCTCTGGCCTATTTCCAGTAGAATTTGATCGAGCCAGAAATTGTTGTGGAGGGAATTCATCAGCTTTGGATTGGTCGGTCGTGATAGTAAGCTCATCGTTAAGGAAACTCCAATCATGGTGACGCATATCACATCCTTTAGAAGGCATCGATATTGACTTCGTAGAATTGATTTGTTCATGCATATCTCCAACAAAATCCGATTGTATCGAAGATGGTTCGAGGGAGTGGGGTGGTGAATGAGCATTTTCAATCCTCATATAAGGCTTATCAAGGAACATTTCGCCGAGAGTGATAGGGCCACCGCAATTAAGGCAAGCGATAGTGCTGGGAGCTTTCTTATACCTCATGTTCTCCGCTCGAAGCTTTTCGTTTTCCTCCTTTAGAATCGCAAGTTCTTGACGTCTGTGTTGAGCCCTCAATTTGGCTCGCTTATTTTGAAACCAAAACTTGACCCTCAAAGGTTTCATCCCTAGCTTCTGGCCCAATTCATTTCTTTGTTTCATGTTCGGGAGAGGGCATTCACTAAAGAAAGCTTCAAGCTCTTGGATTTCATTCTGAGTGTGGCACTGGCGACGTTTCCTTTTCCGAGATTGACCATCGCTGCTGCTGTTGTCGTCGCTGCTGAGCTCCTGAACTTCGTTGCCGAAAGGGTTGGGTTCTGTGGTTCTGGTACCAGACGCCATCCTGGAATCTTCGAGATCTCTCAGTAGTTCATTTTCTGAGATTTTTGGATCAGTCGCCTCTAGCAACTGATGGTAACCCTCAAACATGTTGGATCGAGAAATGTTCGATCAATTTTTGCTCACTCAGGGTTCTCTACTCTCTCATGTATGCTCAGTCTCTCTAAATTTTCTTTTGAGTGGTTCTGTATGCCCATGAAACGTTCTTTAAACATGGATGAAGATCATCAGGCAAGCGTTGCTCCCAAGATTTCGTATTTCCCGCTTTGTCGTCTTCTTTCTTCTTTTCAACGTGGAGGGACACCAAATCGATTTCCTTTTCTCGATATCCATGTCTGTCTCCCACTTATTTTCAAAAAGGTGGAACTACGCTCGCCTCCTGCTCAGTTTTTTAATATGATGGGACCGCCAAATCCTTTCGCAACTTTTTTCGATAGTTGCGCTTAACTCCCGCTCAATTTTAATATGGTGACACCGACATATCTTTTTACAACTTTTTTAGGTTTATCAAGCCTGAAATCGCGGACTGGGACAGATCTGATGGTTCACCGAAAGAGCCACCACTGCTTTACCCAATTAACTTGGCTCCACGAGCATTATTGCTATGCCTTTCTTCATTCTCGAGTTGCTATAAAAGGAGGAGTTAATGCAGAGAAGATTAACACTCTTACATAATTGCCTTTTCTTATTTTAATCACTCTACCACACTCATCTTCTTCTCCCTCACTCCAACGAAAATGACCTCCTCTCCTATTCGCGCTTTCTCGGCCGAAAATTTGGCCCAGTGGGAAAAACTCTATAACCTCCTCGGTCGAGGCTATGCTCATATAGCCGATCACCCAGAAACTGAAGATGAAATCTGCATTTTGCTCGTGGAAATAGACACCACCTCCATCGAGGGCACTAATTTAGAGAGGGAATATAGAATCTTCCCAACCCTCTTTATAAACTTTTTAGAGACTTACCGTGTCGCTCATCGAAAAGCTACCGTGGCTCACGTTTTGCGAGCTCGCTATGAGGATCGGTCCAACTGCTTGGTGTTGGCCAACATTGTGGCCGATAGTCACAGAAAGGCTGTTGAGTTCGCCAACAAGCGAGTCTCGATGTTGCTTCGCGAGAAGGGAAATTTGGTGGAGCGCTTGGCCTTATCCCTGACCACCTATGAGCACGACCGTCGTAATGTCGTGTTGAAGTTTCAATGTGAGTGGCAGGAAGAAAGGCTTGACAGCATTACCGCGGATATAGCCCATGGGAGAGGACTAGTTCGGGACCTGGAAATAGCCGCCGAAGATCACGGGACCAAGGTTGCCGAGCTTAAAGGGGAATGTAAACGCCTTCTTCTTAAGCTTGCAGATCTCGAGTCTCGAGGTGGTGAGTATAAGCAAAGCATCAATAATATGGAGGGCCAACTTGGTTCCTTTGTGATGCTAATTAGGGCTCATTGCGGTTTTATGTTTCCACCCCGATGATTTGTATGATCTGCTTTTAAGGTCCCTCGATTGAGCGAAATGAATGAAAGCTCTAATGTGTGTGTCTCAACTTCTGTATGGCTGACTTTCTCAAACACCTGACCACTCTCAACCTAGGCAAGCTGCGCTTTGACATTTATGATTCGAGCGTGTACATCTTGATTTTTTAATCCTGCTTATGATCGGATAAAGGAACCTCCCACCACGATTATCCACAAAAAGACTTCTCTTCTCTACTTGTTTTTAACCTGTTTCAAATGAAAAGGCAGAATCAGAAGAAAGAATTTGAAAAATAAAGCATAAATCCTTTCAATTTTATGCTTACTTGTGATTAATAGGGATAAAAGCTTTTACAAGGGTTTTGACCTTGTGCAAAAGCTTTTATCAATATTCCTCAAAGGAAAGCATATCATTGAAAGGAATGTAATTCACGATAATCGCCTTTGATCAATTCCAAGAAAATCAATGGAATGTTCAAAAGTATACAATTACGATGTGTTTTAAATTCAATTGAAGATACGGTATCCAAATTAAAGCCGTTTGCTAAGAACGAGAGTAATTTGGATATCTATCTTTTCATTAAATTTGAAAAACACGAATACTCTTGATCAATTATTGTGGATTACCAATGATGCAAAATATGCATGAACCAATTCAAGTTTATAGTTCCTTCTGGCGAAATTGGGATTGTATTGCCCTATACGGCCAAAAGGTTGTATAAGACTTCCAATTTCAATTTCATCCAAAGGAATTATAAAATTGATTTTGGAGTATTCGAGTGATTAGAAGAAATGCCACTATCACATTCCAATGACAAGTCAATAGAAATACAACAAATTTCAATCTGAATGTATATAAACACAAATAGATCCCTAATACAATCAATCTAAGGGATCAGATCGAGAGGATCTCAGCAAAATAAATCCTATACAAGAAGGCTAGAAATGAAAATTAAAACAAAGGAATGTGATCTTAATACTTAGAGATGCCCCAGTTTCGATCTTTGAGACGTGACTTCAGGATCACCTATTCCAAATCGTCATCTTCATTAGATGATACCTCAATGATGTCCATAGCAGGCTCTTCTTGTCCACTTGGCGCTCGTAATGGGATGACACCATCTTCATCTTCCATCAAGAACATTGGGAGGAAAACACACCTATCTATCCTCAAAATGGCATTTAATCCAATCACCGGAATTATGCAATGAATATAATGATTAAGAGCTGTAACAAGTTCGAGGGATAGAAAAGTCTTACCAACCAAACTTAAGAGAAAATCAAGCTTCTCTGTATTTTTAGCAGTGTTAGGTATACTAACCTTCCATAGACAAACGCATGAGACAAGTGATGGAAAACTCCTAAAAATCAAAAGATAGGGCTTGGTACCTAAAGCCAAGGTTCTCACCTCGAATTCTGGGAAGAGCCGATTCCATTGCACAACTATCGTTGCATTGGGACTCAATCCATAGTTCGAAGTGAGCGGAATTGAAAAGTGGATTACCCCATGTTTTTCCTCACGGAGATTCCATTTTCAATTCCTTCTATTGTGTTCCTAAAGAGGGGCGCCAGGGGTTTTAGGCGCAATTGTGTGTATTCATTGTGTCGTGCTAAAGTAAAAGACATGCATTTTATTTAACAATCACCGCTTCAATATAAACATCCACACAATCATACATCCAAAACTCCTGCCTGCATAAAACAAAGTTAACAAGCACTTCACCCCTTATTTCTCCCGTCTACAAAAACATCTAACACATTCGTTAGCATATACACCTCACTTTCGAGAGCATCTGCATAAAATTAGGTTAGAAGAATCAATCAACTTTTTAATCGGCTCAAGTCCACTAAATGGTTAAGAACCAGTCCCCAGTGGAGTCGCCAGTCTGTCGCGACCCTCTTGAGGTTGTCGGGCTCTCGAGGGCTAATGGGCCGTCCTGTCTGGTCGGACGCGGGCCTCTCCCAAGGCCCATTACCCAAATCGCAACGGAGGTATGCGTGATCGACTTTCAGTGTGGTCTAGTGACATGTGCTAAGTGTGCATGCCATGGAGTCGCCACCAATCATTTTTTTAGGGTATGATTGGACCACCCAATCGAATAGTTGGGAGTTTCTATTCAATTCTGCGAGAACCAGAGAAATGGTTTCGGGGACTTAGTTACACCAACTGTCAGAGTTGACGCCCTTTCGGTACCTAAGTTGACTGAATTTTCTAGCCTGAGATTCATGCGGATGAGTAAGGTATGAACCCTAAATCTAGAAATTCATGTAGATAAGAGTGATTATCCTAGCAATCACAATCAGTAATAAAATGCCCAACTCAAGGAATCTAGATATGCAAATAAATCACATGGCATTTCTAGTAAGGTCCTATTTATCAATCACAGCTCAAGAATGATTTAGCTGTCCTAGTCATTCTACACACGATCTAACCTAATAAAAGCATTAGAAAGCATCGAAGGAGTTCGAGAGTACTCACATGGGGTTCGCCGTGCCCTGGTTTGGTCTTGGACGAGCTATCGAGCTCATGCCGACCCGATTATATTTGGGGATCCACTTGGCGTTTTACACCATGAAATCATGTGAAATAAAAACGAAAATATTCAGCAAGG
Source organism: Rhodomyrtus psidioides (assembly GCA_021437785.1). NCBI lineage: Eukaryota > Viridiplantae > Streptophyta > Magnoliopsida > Myrtales > Myrtaceae > Rhodomyrtus > Rhodomyrtus psidioides. The sequence continues at coordinate 8,782,088 of JAILYB010000007.1, read as the reverse complement.
GGCATTTATTGTAGATGGTGGTCAATCTAATTGGACGTCAAGACTAAAAAAGATGTAGAAATTTACAAATTAAAATACTCGAATGACATTTTTTTGCCAAATTCAACTCTATGCGTCGTGAAGAAACACATGCAATTGAACTTGAATTTTGACTATTTATGAGTTCAAAATGTAAAAGAAATTAAAATAAAAATATTGACTATTTTTCTATATTTTTACGACATCGAACGCTATTTTTCTTCATTTTTCATGTATTTTTCTATTTTTGGAAAATATTAAAAAATATTTAAAAATATGAAAAATTATTTTTTTATCAAAAATGGTTCCTTTAGCTTGGTCAAGGCTACCAAAGATGATTTTTTTATTTTTTTAACTTTTTATAGATTTTTTATGAATTTTTTAAAAATAAACTATGAAAGACTGATCAAAAATCAGGTGTCAACAAAGAGAAATTCAAGTTTTGTAGATTGACACATCTAATAAAAATGCTCTCTCTGAATAGAGTGAAAAGCACGAACTCATTTTTCGTTGCTGGCATACATAACATGCATCATGCATATCATGCACATATCCTGCATACAGAGAACCCAAAGGAAGAAATGCCGGTTCCCGCAGGATAATTTTCAAGGGTAAATTGTATCGACTCCAATAGTCAATTGTACATGCCCTTTACTTATGAGGTTTTTTCTCTTCAACAGGGAAACATCAAATACCTCAAATGGCGACTGTGATCGAGAGGATCACCAAATCGCCACACGACAAATCCCCAGACTATCAAGCTGTCTAGGGATAGAGAAAAAAAATAATAATCAAAGACTTTGGCAATTGAGATAGATGACCAGAATCGACAAAATTTGTGGGAGCGGGCTCCCCCATTTGCTTCGAGGAGCCAAGCCGGGGGCAAACTTTCACGATCCCCCATGAAAGTGCATCGGACCAGGGTTAGCAAACCCAGAGATGAAAAACGTCAAGACAAGCCTCACTGGGGCAAAATACTTGAAGAACACCGTTCCTTCAAATGTTGGAAGGACAAAACCTCGAAGGGAGTATCTCCTTTCCTGAAATTTCAAGTGAAGCCAGATAAATACCCTCGCATGTCTCTTCATATGCAGATGCATGAACGTCTTCAAATTGGATTGAAAATCGCCAACAAACGTGGAAAGTGCTAAGGCATGTGGCCAAGATAGAGGCCTCCCAACTGGGGCAAAGCAGTTGTTGATGTGATCGAGGATCGTCTCGCGAACAACACCCACAAATACAAACGAGAGGAAGCAACATCTACACCAAATGTGGCGCGTCAATTATCGACGAAAGAGACGAATACGTCAGTAAGGCGTCGCCATGGATCCCGGGAGAGAAGACATCCCCAAAGAGGATGAGGATTGCAGCAAAATGCAAAATGAAGTTAGCTGGGGCAAGCGTCACCTAGCTACGACAAATCACGCCCAACTGGGGCAAGTGAATCATTTGTGCGCCGGACAAAGGAAGGACATTTCTTCTCTGGCAAAATCCATGGACGCAATGACAGAGTCGTCCTCATCGGAAGTAAACCCCAGGATACAAACCTGGGTGAACGGTAACTTCGTATCGTTCCAAATTGATCTCCCAAAGATCCCATGCTTAACATGAGTTTGTTCTCATTTGGCAGAAAATTGGTGGCACCAAAAAGCCACAAAAGAAAGGATCTCGCCCAACGTGGAGGCGAAAAGAAATATCCGTTGCAAGAAGCAAGTTGCCAGGAAACGGAACCCTAGAAAATGACGTAGAATACGTCCAAAAGCACAAATTGATCTCATCCAGTGCAAATCCTAGAGAAGGATTTCGTTGCCAAACAGATGGATAGATCATGGCCACGAGCTAGATGGCCGACTTCAACAAGCCTCACATTTGCGTTCAAATGGAGGCGCGAAGCGAGAGTAAAGCAGTATCGTTTCGATTTGTCTTGAATTTCGAAACACGAACTGACACTTGATGTTTATTGTTGACAGGGATTCACCGTCAAGATGGACAGAAAATTGTTGGCACCAGAAAGCCGCAAAATAAAAGAACTCGCCGACAAGGAGGCAAATAGAATTATCGACCTTAGAAGTCAGGACTCCAAGAAATGGTCTTTGATTATAAGACTGAGTGGAGGGTAAAAAGTATCGCTCCCACATTACATGCTTTGACATACATTCTGATAAAAATTTCCTTTTTCCTTGAATAAAAGGAACTCTGAAGAATGACGTTGGAATGCGTCCGAAAGCTTAAATGGATCTCCTCCAGTGCAAATCCTTGAGAATGATTCATTGCCAACTAGACGGAGGAATCATGGCCACAAGATAGATGGCCAACTTCTGCAAGCCGCACGTTTGTGTTCAAATGGAAACACAAAACAAAATAAGACGGTATCGTTCCAATTTATCTTGAATTTTGGAATACAAACTGACACCTAATTCCCGTCCTTGACAGGGGCTCGCCATCAAGGCGAAACAGGTGTTCACATCCCATGTATTACCCATTGGAACACATGACCAAGGGTAAGATGTATCGTTCTAATTTTTTGAGAAATTCGTGAACGTACAATGACATGTTTCTTCTACATTTTCAGGGACCTCCAGCCGCGGGGGACAGGTAAGTATCCCTCTCCCCAATCCATTGAAGATGTTGAATAAAAAATAGAGAAGAAAAGAAAAACTTTCAGAATCTAATGTCTAGAAAAGACATAGAGTTCTAACTACATTAACAATCATGTTTTGAAAACAGGAGGTTGTCTGAACATGAATAAAGACATGCATTGTGCATCATAAAACCCCATTGACGGGTAAAATTTTTGGAGAAAATAAAAGAGATTTTTCCAATCAAAAGTTGTTCAAAAATTTCAAAAGGACGTTTTCTCAAAAGACGAGAGGCAAAGCCTAATCCAAACGCGTCCTATACACACTTGAGAGAGAAGTGGAGCGGATCAGATAGTGAAATCTGGACCTACGGAAGTAGGGATTATTCGCAGCAATTACATGGATTGGGATGACGGAGGCATTCGTTTCATATCCCCAAACACTACAGGTGACCATTGACAACCCCTTCGAACGGCGGTTTTCATTCTCAACCCTGTCAAGAACCACCCCACATTGGGGCGAAATGGAGGCGAGTCCAGCAACATCAGGAGAAAATGGTTAGAAATTTTCTTGCTCGGACTAACATCAATCTTTGTGTGTTGTTTATATGGTAATCCAAGTGCCATAGGATGACGAGAAGCATTCATTTCTCTATCCCACACACCATATCCTTTGCACAGCCAAGTTGAGCCTGCAAATCCGTTTCATAAACCCGTTGGTGATCATTGCACATTCCAAGACGGATGCATCATCACGTCAGAAACAGAGGAGTTCGAGACTTAGGGATTACAAAGAAATTCCTAGGCTAATGCTTAAAGCATGTTTAGACATTCGAGCATATGTCTAACATGATCTACCGAAGATGAGAAAAGCGGGATTTCAAAAGGAAAATGAGGACGAAGAAAATCCCCAGCATCAAGAAAAAGCAAAGTGCCTGGTAAAAGCAAGGCCGACGCTCGTGTAAGTTGTCCGATTGATCCCCAATGAAGCTTGGATGGGCAAAGAAAGAGAAAATCCCTAAGGGAGTCAGATCAAAAAGGCTGCTCCCCAAATGCTGCTAAAGAGCTGGTGCACACCTCAAAATCGGTTGCACACCTCAAAGATTAAAGATGCAGAAAGGAAAAGACAGGTGACAAATTTGCAGTGATCACCAACGTCAATCCTCTCATGAATTCTGGGCCAAAAATAAGCATTTTTCGGTCCCCAATCCTACCGACATTACAACCCTGAAACAGTCTTCTCCGATTAAGACACTTGGGTTAACATATGGCTTAGCTCGAAGAGGTACGAGCAAGACTATTTCTTTCTCATTTTGCAGGGTTCTTGACTTGTAAACCCGGAGCAGATGGTGAAAACTTTCGTTCAATGGCCTCGACTCCAAAGCGGGTCCCCCTTGAAGACCAATACCAAGCCCAACATTACGGTCCCGTGGAAGACCTCCCGACCGATCAAAATGTAAGCGCTGCGAATGAGCCTAAAACCTAGGCACAGGTTAGTAGGGAATTGAGTGCATCCCCTATAAAAACCACTATCTCAAAACAGGCGAGAATACCTCATTGTCGAGAAATATTCCAATTGATGTTTTGAACAAACTCTTCTTGGAATTTTCAAACTATTGATCCAGATTTGCCCCGCAAGGAATTTGTGATCACATCTGTATGTTGCAAGAATGTTTTGGATAACCTCCAACATCAAAATGCACATTTCATGACTAAAACTCAAGTCATAAAATTTTGTCGATTGGACAACCGTTGTCTTCCAAAGATTACTAACGTTTTCTTGGTGAAGAAAAATTTTTCAGGCTCGAACTTCTGCAGGATACCTGGAGAACCCAGCTCCCAGAATGTCGCCTCAACAGACCCAAGTGAAGCTTTGTCAAAAATAAAATCTTTCACTGCTTCAAAACTAAATTCCCGACAAATTTCGGGATCTTTCAAAAGAAAGGGTGAGGATAGAACATTCTTTCAAAAAATGATGGTCCTAGTATGACGTGGAGAACCCTCGTCTCGGGACCTTTTTCAAAAAATCAAGCAGTCCTAGCTTGACGTGGAGAACCCTCGTCCTAGGACCTTTTTTCGAAAATTAAGCAGTCCTAGCTTGACGTGGAGAACCCTCGTCCTAGGACCCCTTTTCAAAAATATCAGCCAGTCCTAGCTTGACGTGGAGAACCCTCGTCCTAGGACCCTTTTTTCGAAAATTAAGCAGTCCTAGCATGACGTGGAGAACCCTCGTCCTAGGACCCCTTTTAAAACAAAAAAATCAAACAGTCCTAGCTTGACGTGGAGAACCCTCGTCCTAGGACCCCTTTTCAAAAATATCAGACAGTCCTAGCATGACGTGGAGAACCCTCGTCCTAGGACCCCTTTTAAAACAAAAAATATCAAACAGTCCTAGCATGACGTGGAGAACCCTCGTCCTAGGACCCCTTTTCAAAAAAATATCAAACAGTCCTAGCATGACGTGGAGAACCCTCGTCCTAGGACCCCTTTTCAAAAAAAAATCAAGCAGTCTCATCGGACGTGGAGAACCCGCGTCATGAGACCCTTTTTTAAAATTCAGACAATCTCATCGGACGTGGAGAACCCATGATCCCGGAAGGATGCCTTGCTCTGTCAAGAAAAGCTCATAGGGTCATGTTTTGCAGGATCCTTGGAGAACCCAGGGCCCAAACTGATACCTTTTTAATGAAAAGTTTGCAGGTTTCAGCTTTCTACAGGATAATTGGAGTCCCCATATCCCAGAAAGGTACCTCGCATGTCGAAAGGACAATTCGGCCTTCTGCGAGATTTCAGGTAACCCCTAAATCCCAGGATAGCCTTCAGGTGAACCTAGAGTTAGGTAAACCTTCCAAAAGAGACCTCAATGATGTCAATCCTTAGGCGGAGCCTTTTAGTAGGCAAACCCTTTCCCAAGACCGATCTACGAACGAACGATCGAGTCTCCGAGGCGGAGCCTTTTAGTAGGCAAACCCTTTCCCAAGACCGATCTACGAACGAACGATCGAGTCTCCGAGGCGGAGCCTTTTAGTAGGCAAACCTTTCCCAAGACCGATCTACGAACGAACGATCGAGTCTCCGAGGCGGAGCCTTTTAGTAGGCAAACCTTTCCCAAGACCGATCTACGAACGAACGATCGAGTCTCCGAGGCGGAGCCTTTTAGTAGGCAAACCTTTTCCAAGACCGATCTACAGAACGATCGAGTCTTCGACTAGTCCCAACAAGACGGGATATGTCATTCCGAGGCGGAGCCTTTTAGTAGGCAAACCTTTTCCAAGACCGATCTACAGAACGATCGAGTCTTCGACTAGTCCCGACAACAAGGGATATGTCATTCCATAGGTGGAGCCTTTTAGTAGGCAAACCTTTTCCAAGACCGATCTACAGAACGATCGAGTCTTCGACTAGTCCCGACAAGAAGGGATATGTCATTCCATAGGTGGAGCCTTTTAGTAGGCAAGCCTTTTCCAAGACCGATCTACAGAACGATCGAGTCTTCGACTAGTCCCGACAACAAGGGATATGTCATTCCATAGGTGGAGCCTTTTAGTAGGCAAACCTTTTCCAAGACCGATCTACAGAACGATCGAGTCTTCGACTAGTCCCGACAACAAGAGATATGTCATTCCATAGGTGGAGCCTTTTAGTAGGCAAACCTTTTCCAAGACCGATCTACAGAACGATCGAGTCTTCGACTAGTCCCGACAACAAGGGATATGTCATTCCATAGGTGGAGCCTTTTAGTAGGCAAACCTTTTCCAAGACCGATCTACAGAACGATCGAGTCTTCGACTAGTCCCAACAAGAAGGGATATGTCATTCCGAGGCGGAGCCTTTTAGTAGGCAAACCTTTTCCAAGACCGATCTACAGAACGATCGAGTCTCCGACAAACCCTACAGAACGGGCGCGTCATCCTTAGATTCCTATCAGTCTGGAGTCTCACTTGATGGTAGAAACCGCCTTAAGGGTCTTTTGAATGGTAGAAACCGCCATAAGGGTCAACCAATGGTAGAAACCGCCATAAGGGTCAACTCAAAGGTAGATACCGCCATAAGGGTCAAAACTAAATTCAAAGGTAGAAACCGCCTGAAGGGTCAACTTGATGGTAGAAACCGCCATAAGGGTCAACCAATGGTAGAAACCGCCTCAAGGGTCTTTTGAATGGTAGAAACCGCCATAAGGGTCAACCAATGGTAGAAACCGCCATAAGGGTCAACTCAAAGGTAGATACCGCCATAAGGGTCAAAACTAAATTCAAAGGTAGAAACCGCCTGAAGGGTCAACTTGATGGTAGAAACCGCCATAAGGGTCAACTTGATGGTAGAAACCGCCATAAGGATCAACCAAAGGTAGAAACCGCCTGAAGGGTCAACTCAAGGTAGATACCGCCATAAGGGTCAACCAAAGGTAGAAACCGCCTGAAGGGTCAACTCAAGGTAGATACCGCCATAAGGGTCAAAACCAAATCAAAGGTAGAAACCGCCTGAAGGGTCAACTCATGGTAGAAACCGCCATAAGGGTCAACCAATGGTAGAAACCGCCATAAGGGTCAACTTGATGGTAGAAACCGCCATAAGGGTCAACTAATGGTATGACCTACCATACAGGTCAGGGCTTAATCTCCCTAGGATATTTTGAACGAGTCCTAGGTATCTTCTTGAGAGTCATCGCAACCGGCAGCATCTGACAGGTGAGCTTCACGTAAGCCTCTCTCACTCCGGCCCATGTTCGAATTGCAAGAGTAAACCGGTGATTAATTTGAGCATTCATCAAAAGACTTGAAGGTCCGATGTCATAGCATTTCTTCCCCCCCAGTCGAGTCGGTCAAGATCCAGGCGTCATTTTGTCTTTGAAAGCGACCTCTGACGAGCTCACTCTCAAAGAGGGGCAGCTGTTGACACCTGATTTTTAACCATCCGTTATTATAGTTTTTTTTTATTTCTAAAATTAATTAAAAATAGCAAAAAAGGTCAAAAAATTGCAAAATCAACTTTGGAAGCCTTAGCCTAGCCTTAGGAACCAATTTTGAACAAAAAATATTTTTTGAATTTTTTAATATTTTTTGGAATTTATTTAATTATAAAAATACCCAAAAAATTAGAAAAATACCATCCGTGGTCAGAAAATTACACAAAAATATTCTGAAATTTTATTTTAATTATCTATTCAATATTTTCACTTTTTATTATGGAAATTTGGCTTGATTCATGGGGTTCCTTCACAAACCTAATCCCGAACCGGGCCTAAAAAATCCTTTTCGAGTCTTTTAATTTTCAATTATCGGCTTTTATAAGCTATGACATTGGACTCCAAAGTATTGAAATGCAATTGGGTCAATTTGCCCTCCAATTTGATCAATTTTAACCAAAAGGGCTTAATTGCATAAAAATCTTTCAATTTAGTCCCCGGTTTCACAATTTTTGAAATTAAATTTCACACGGGCACACCCATTAAAAGTAAACACCTCTACCCAACAGTTTTCATCATGCTGAATCCATTGGTGGGCTCAATTTTGGCTAATTCGATCGTTTAGGCCTTCGATTTGGCGAAATTAAATTTCGGATCCTAGGGACAATTTGGGGTTTTCACATAATTTCAATAAATTGATTCACGAAAATACCCATATTTGATGTAAAACATGTCAAGGAATCCGATTTTGCCATCAATTTCATGAAAAGAGGTCATTTGGGGGGTCAATTTGGCGATTTGGGCGATTTGGCCGAACCGGGCCGGTCGGGTCCGACCCGACCCGACCCGGCCCGACCCGGGTCTGCAGCAAATGCACAGAATGTGCAGAACGTGGGCAGTGAGGCAGGGGAAAAACAGGGCATGGGCGACGCGGCTTCGGGAAGAAAAAAAGGCGACACGGCGTGGGGGACGATGGCAGGCGTCGGGGGTCGTGAGTTGCAGTGGCGTGGGGCATAAAAAATGGCCGGTCGGCCACCACGAACCGGCGAAGATCCTCGGTTTTTAAACCGAGCTCGGCCAAGGAGGAAAAAAAAATTTTGGGGAGATTTTTCGAGCAAATCCGGAGCAAGACAAGCTTGCCGGCACCTCTTGGAGCCTGAGGGGAGCTTCGGTCGCCGTCGACGGTCGCGGAATAGGTCGGTATCTTCCCCGACCTCCATTTTTCTCTGCGCACACCATGTGTTTGATGAAATGTCCGATGGAGTCCCGAACGTTTTGACTCTCGGTCGAGCTCGACCCGAGCTCTATTTGTGCGGTTCTAATCTTTAAACTACACTAGAGTTATCCCTAACCTCGTGTTGACCTTCGTTTTGCATTAAAACTCGACAAAAACCGAGGGCCGGAGCTTCGCCGGCCATGGTTCGGACGGGAGCTCGACGAGGGATTTCCGGCGGCCGCCGACCATCAAGGAACCCCAAGTAAGCTTCTAAACCACCATTGGATGCCATGTGAATGAAAGAAATCGAGTTTAAACAAATAAAAATTTTCTGTGAATTCTTCGCCGGAGCCGGTTCGGTCGCCGGATTTTTGGGGCGGTTCCCGACATGTTTCTTGCCATGTTTTGGTCTTATATTGATGTTGAGTGTCTAAGGAGTCGAATGCCGCAAGAACGGGCGAAAAATACCAAGTTTCGGGCCCGTTTCGCAATTTTCCGGCGACCTCGCCGGAATTTTTACTATTCCCGCCGGATTTTTCACTGTTCATCGTCTTCTCCGGCGACCCTCCGGCCAGTCAACGGTCAACGGCTGACGTGGCGTGCCACGTAGGCAGCCACGTCAGCCGGGTGGGGTCCGGTCCGCTTATTTTCAAATAAAACAAACGGACGGTCACGATCGCGACACGTGTCGCGATCCTGGAATTTTTGGAAAATTAAATAAATGATTTTCGAATAATCGATCCGGCGGACGAGGATGTGCCACGTGTCTCGCTGAGGGACGTCCGATCTTGTACAAGATCGGACGCACCAGAGGAAGCCACGTGGCACGTTCTAGAGCGTCCGATTTGTAGGTTTTCTAAAAAATGAAAATAAATTAATTTTTGATCCAACGGCTATTATTGAGCGACGTGGCTCTCTGTGGGTCACTCGATCTAGTGGAAGATCGGACGCACGAGACGAGGCCACGTGGCACAACGTGGACCGTCCGATCCGGGGAATTTTCGGATAATTAAATAAAATAGATAAAAAATCAAAAAATTGTTAAAAAATGGAAAAATGTTTAAAAATATAAAACGGCGTCGTTTTAGGCCGGTTTCGACCCCTAGGGTCAGGCCGGGCGCCCGAGAGGCGTGGGCCGGGTTTGACCCGGCCCGGAAAATATTTTTAAATATTAAAAAATTCAGAAAATAATAAAAAATTCAAAAAATCAATAAAAAAATAGAAAATTCATAAAAAATTCAAAAAATTCGGAAATTTCAGAAAAATTATAAAAAATTCCAGAAAATAGGAAATGGCTACATTCAACTGGCCACGACCTGTTTCGGGTCTTTCGACCCCCGATCTTTTCAGAAATGACGGTTTTGCCCTTCCGGCAAACCGTCTTCCAAAAAAATTCTAAAAATCCAGGAAAATCCCAAAAAATAGGAAATGGCCACAAACAACTGGCCAAGGCTCATTCCGGGTGTTTTGAACCCCGACCCTTCTTAAAATGACGATTTCGCCCTTTGGGCGAATCGTCTTCCAAAAATTGAAGAAAAGTCAAGAAATTCCAAAAAATTCTCAAAAATGGGAAATGGCCACAATCAACTGGCCATGGAATATTTTGGGTAATTCGGTATCCAAACCTTCCAAAAATGACAATTTTGCCCTTCGGGCTAATTGTCCCCGAATCTTTCCATTTTACCCCTAGCCCTAAATCACATCTTCCCTAAGCCTTTATGGCTATACTAGGAGGCCAATGATTGAAATTGATGTGCATTGACATGATTTATTTATGCACTTGATTGCGCTTTCATTATATTGACTGTGGTTTGATAGGACCAGTCTTCCAACCTGCATGAAACCCTGACTCATATCACCCAAAATTGCGCCTGCATGAACTCTTAGTTAGGAAAATCACTCACGTTAGGTACCGAAAGGGCGTTGGTAATGACACCGACGTAACCAAGTCCCCGAACCCAAAATCTCTGGTTCCGTAGAACTGATCGATCTCTCCCAATCGGTCAGTAAGGTTTCCGGTCTACCCTCCAAGAAAGACCGGTGGCGACTCCAAATGCATGCACAAGTTGCACATGCCACCACGACCACACTGAAGGTTGAAAGCGACCGACTCTTATCGTCGAATCCCTTAAAGATATACCTCCGCCGCGATTTGGTATGGGCCTGGGAGGGCCCGCGCCGATCTAAGGCCCGCGATCCACATTCCAGAGTGGGGGCCGCGATCGGTAATCCATTAGCCGCGTCCGTTGATTTCGGACGGGTCGCGACAATGTCCTCACAATATCATCATGCATTCTAGTTCTAATAACATCATAACCTACAACATTGCGTTTAGCATTGTTCTCCAACTACACTTTACTGCTATTTTTGCATTGATAAGTAGTAAATCGATTCCTATTTGGTGTAGCAAGAAAAGAACAATCAGAATCCATAATACATACATCAAATGACTAATCCTCAATGAATGACAAGATTCAAATTACCGTCAGCTACAGCTGCAACATCATTCACAGATTTAACTCTAGTTCCCTTACCCTTCTCGTTTTTCGGCTTAAGACAATCCCTTCTAAGATGCCTCCACTTGCCAAAATTTCAACAGACACCACCACTAGACCTAAACTGACCGTGTCTATTCGGGTTCATACTATTTCTGCTAACATGATTACTAGTTCTTTCTCTATTTTTATATACTAAAGAAATAGATATAGAGTTGCCAAATTCTTTTCTACAGCTCACTCAAAATTAAATCTAGAATCCCATCAGGCGTCAAACCTATTGACCTAGAGGAATTGCTAATAATAGTAACAATAGTATTCCAACTATCAAACAATGATGATAATAGAATCAAAGCATATATCTCATTTTCAAAGTCAATATCAACTTAACTCAATTGGCTAACAATCGCATCGAATTTATTGATATGATCAGCAAATAACGTGCCTTCGCTCATCTTTAAATTAATTTGCATCAAATCAACATTGTTGATTTCATAGGGCTTTTCGTACATATTCGATAGGGCCTTCATCAATTATATAGTGGTAATCTCTTTTGCAGTACTAAACACGACATTACGAATCAACGTCAGCCAAATAACACATATCACTCGTCTATCTAGCAATTCCCAATCATTTTGCTTCGTTGACTCTTGCTTCTCCCGTATCTAATGTAGATAGTGTTAGGAATATTATATTTGATTTTGAAGGAAACAAAACTCACTTACTTTATTGAAAAGACTCTGATTTATACTTTGAGGATTTACTATAAATATATCTCTACACCTTTTATACCTAATGTGCTTAACGCTTTTATTTTGATAGAAGTAGGCAGATTTCGTGGCAGAGGCACACTGATTCGAGAATCTTGCTGAGATATATTTTGATTCTTGATTTATCCTCATTGTTTAATCAATCTTATTCTTGATTATCTTAGCAGATTTAATTTCCTCACTAACGGTCAATTATCTGGTTTGGATTGCGTTGCTAAGTTAAATTGATTGACCATCAATCACAAAGATATTCTCATTACTTTCCATATGAGGACTCTTGATTGATTGGCAATCACCATTTAGATAATTTCTTTTATTAGAAGCTTGATTTATGGAGTTAAGGATTGTATGGGCGAGCAAATCCTCTCAAATCTCTGATTGCTCTTACCTCAAAGACTCGTGATCTTTATTCAACAATCAACCAACGGCTAGTTTTGGAGATTGATCCTCGAGTGATTCTGTCCAGCGGGAAGCTTGGAAGAAGAGGAGTATATAAAGACCACCAAGTTCGAGAAGAAGAAAGGGAGATCAAGAGATCAATACTCATATATCAAGAGAGCTCCATCTGTTTCAATTATCTATTCGTGCTTAAAGTGAGATTTTGTGAGAGGTGTTATAGAGAGTCAAGTGTGTAGAGTGGAAAGCCTGGATAGAGGCATAGCTCACTTCTGTTGGAAGTGCTTGTGTTCAAGCAATCACATCTTTCTATAATCTCTTACTTGATTACTTAATGGAATCCAGTCAGTAGGCTATTAGTGTGGGAGAGTGGATGTAGGCTTCCCAAAGCCGAACCACTATAATCTTGTGTGCATTGCTTCTTATTTAATCTCGCATTTATTTACTGTCTGGTAGAAGTACTGCGTGACTCTGCTAATACCTGTGGCTCTATCGAACTCAATATTTTCAATTCCGCATTATTTGTCGAAATTTGATTAAATACACCTATTCACCCCCTCTAGGTGTATAGCCTAGCCCAGAACAACAGATAGTCCTCAAACTGCATCTCCATTTTTACTTTTTCTTCTATCGCCATCAATTTTCTTTAACTTCAATTAAGCCAGCTTTGGTACTAATTGTTTCGCGGAACAAGCGATCGAACAATAAATAGACAGAACAAGAAAATAAATTAGACACTACATGTACGTGATTCGATTATAGAGACTACATTCATGAGGAGAGTAACAACGAATTTCCCCCAAGGAATTCACGAATCTACTCAAAATTTAATTGGCTTCAATACTCTATAGCTTCAAGGTATAATTCACAAGTAGAAGCTCTTCTTTGATACTCTTCACAATAAGATCTACTTCTAATTTATAGGCAAGGGTTGAATCCAAAGTAAGAAACCTTCTCCAACTAGGATTAGGAAACCTATCAAAAATAGGAAATATCACACCAATTCCACTAAGGATAGATTTGCATGAGATTCAAAATAAATCTTATTCAATGCAGAATCCAAGATTGCGTGCTTCTTTTTCCTTATCTTTAATTTCACAAATAAGATATATTTATTTTCAAAATTCAAATTTTCGCTTCGGGCTCAAACCCCATTTTCTAATATTTTGGAACCTAGACCTACCTGCATACCCTGAAACCTAGAGCCTACCCTTTCACAAGTTCCAGGTTCCAGCGTACCCAGGCACCTACCAATTTCAATTTGTTCTTTTGTTTTTCATATTTAGCTAAGCAAAATGAAAGTAAGCGCAACAAAAAAAAAATGAGGTTAAATTTGATTTCCTAGTTATTCGTTTACTTGGTTTGTGAAACCAGATGTTTAGACTCCTCCCATTTCTCTCTCTCTATGTAGACTTCAAGATTTTTTATGAGTGTTCGATTTCGTAACAGGGGAGAAAAAAAAAACTAGATGAGAAGTATTTTTTCCTGAGGGCATAATAACAAGTGCCGCTCTTCCTCTCCCTTCGATCCCCAATATTATTTTTTCTGATGAGTGTCACTGATAAGAGACGTGTCTGCATTAATCAATCTTACATAGCATGGCGTTAACTAGTGCCTTAGACAGCGATTAAGCCAAATACATGTTGTAAGTTTTTGTAAAGACATTGAAAGAAAGGGAAGTTCAGAAATTTTACACAGGACAAGTTCTCAGAAAACCCTTTTGCATGTCCAAAGAACATTTGATACAGCATCTAATCAGACTGAGGACATTAAGAACAAAACTCTTCAAAATCCTTCCTTCATTATCTGCATGATGACATCTTCTTTCTGTCTTAATTCTCCGAGGAATTTAGAATTATTCTTATGCTTTAGGAATTTGGAAAAATGCAGATTGGCCCAAGAAAAATGAACTCTGGATTATGTAAAGAAAACCGCTGCATTGTAGTCTCCAAGTTAGAATATTTGAACATGTTATTTTTTTTTAGGATTCTTCGGTTCCGGTTCGGATCCATAGGGAACCGGAACCTACGGTTCCTAGAAAAATAGAACCAGGAATCGGACCCTAGCTCATCCAAACCTGGAACCAGACCGGGAATCGGCGGTACGATTGTATCTTCAAACCATGCTCATCCCTAGTTAACAATCAACTTTATTTATGTAAATAATAAAACTAGGGCTTCTGAAGGAGCAAAGCCAGCTCAGCTGATAAAGGGCTGTGAAAGGCAATGCTTATAGTGAGCACATAGGATCAAAATCTCTTAATCAAGTTGGCCTAAGATTTGTAGAAAAGGAAGGACCAGCTACTTTTATATCTATAACCTAATCATTGGATTATAAAAAGAATAGAGTGTTCACTGGAAACAAGGCTGCATAAGTAACTGAAAAAATGTCTGATCATTGATGCTCAAATTAAAGACAGAAAGATTAGATCTCCAAGTAATGTTGTTTACAGTAAAAAAAAAAAAAACAAGTAATCAGCTCCTTGTAATCGCGATAAATGGAGAGAATTGATTGGATAACCGAGAGTTTGGCGAAAAAGTGACTCGGAGGACAAAGGTCGATTGACAACTACATATGACTTACGAGAGCAATCGACAACGGGCGAAAGACGGTCGACAGGTACCATAACTCATCCACAAAGCCTACGGGTGATCAATTACTGTAAAATTTTGCTAAGTGTCGGACACAAGACAGTAGAATGGGTTGGTCAAAGATGTTGAATGGAGGCACAAATGCGAAGTGATGGTCGAATGTCTCGATGGTCATGGAAGTTGTTGCCGCTTATGGATAAGGTTGATTAACGTGCGAATAGAAAGCCTGAAGTCTCGAAAAATGTGCAATTGTAATCGTATGTAGAGTAGTAACTGTTTGTGAGTAATTGTATATAGATATCCACCGTAAGCGTATATAGAGAGATTTATCTCTTTTCCAAACATTAAGTCAATCATTCTTTGCACATTTATTTTCCCAGTGCTCTAATTCCCCAAATTGACCGTTCATTTCCTTTCAATTCCAAGCCAAGCAATTTTCTGTCCAAGATCAACACATTGGTGAAAGATTTTCGCATTCTGAGTGAAAATCCCCTTTTGAGTGAAACAAACGCAAGATGCAACCGTAAGAGATTGATCATAATCATACCCAAATTATTTAGAGCATGCATAATAAATTAACAAGAGATATCACAGATTTCTCCCTTCACCCACTAGCTTCTTGAATTGCACTTTCGATCTTCGTGGCCATAGATTGGAGGCAGAAATCAATGTAAGAGCTCAAATCTTGGAGCCCCCAGCCCTCAACTGGATCGGACACAAAAGACCACTCAATCACGCACCCACCAATCACGGGCATCACTCTAACAGTGGAAACATAGGATTTGAGCCCCATATTGTTGTCCAGGACCTCATAGCTGAAGCACTTGTCGTTAGGGTCCATCATGAGGAGCCGCTCATTGGCCCACTTGATATTCGATGGGTCTGAGTCGCCTCCGAGAGAGGTGGAGCCGCAGTACCGGACGAGACCAGGCTGGCCTGGTACGCCCTCGACTCGGTAGCACGTGTCGATGGAGGGAAGCAACTTGTGAAGGCTGCAAAAGTCCTCCAGGAATGGCCACACTAGGTCCGGTGTTGGCCCTTTCAGCTCAGCAGTGGCCTTGCCTTCCCATTTTGATTGGGTTTCTTCTGCCATTGATTTTGGGAGGGAGGGAGGGAGAGAGAGAGAGTTGTTGGGTTCATGGCAAAGATGGAGACTTTTATAAAGAAACCTTCAGTTTTTCCATTTTTCACAGAAACTATGGCATTGGCGCACGTGGAAGTGTGCGAATTCTCATTTCTCAAGTATGCTCTAACTGAATATGACACTTTGCTCTAAAAAAAATAAACGAGTGGTAAGATGCATGTGCACTCAATATGATATGATCTCAAGAGTTAGGTTTGCATGTGTACTCAATATGTCCGGTTATCACCGACTGCCTTGGTGGCACAGCGCTATGCCAGCGTTTTTCTGCTAAATATGGCCGAAAGGACTGCATTCAAATTCCGTGCAAATAGTTAGAGTTAGGTCCAAATTGGCATCCGTACAATAAATTTAGGACTAACTAGAAAATTCCTCCGACAATCACCTAGCATTAAATGTAAAGAATAGCTATATTAACTCCTCTTCTCCCTCTCTATGTGGCCAAAAGAAAACCAAAAGCCAAAGCCTCAAAACACCCAAGTGGACCCTCGTCAAGTCCTCCTCCTCCTCTTCACCCCCATCAACTCAACTCCGATTCGCCCGATCATATGAATTATGTCCTTTTCCAAATAAATTTCCTTTTACGCATTTGCATTACAACACGGATTGCACGTTGGCAGTTTTCCTATTTATGACTATCATATAAAAAAATTACCAAAAAAGTTTTAAACATGTCGTAATTGTGTCAATTCAGTCGTAAATATTTTTTTTTTAATTTGTCAGTTAAGTCCTAAACATTTTTCAACTATGTCAATTCAGTCCATTTCACTGATTGGCACTGACTAGAAATTTATTTAATAAAAATTAAATATTTTCTAAGCACTTTTTATTCGGCAAAAGTACAGCAAAAGTGCTAATATTTATATACGGAGATCACTTTAGTGTCAATATTTGTTTGTTGGATTACTTAAGTGCCAAATCAGGAAAAAAAAAAAGACCACTAAAGTGTCAATGCCAAGTCGCCGAAATTGGTACTAAAGTGATCATTTTGTTGTCGGAATTGATACTAAAGTGATCATTTTTTAGATCACTTAAGTGCAGTTTTTTTCTAAAAAAATGGATCACTTAAGTGCCAATTTTTCTAAAAAAAGGATCACTTAAGTGTCAAATTCGGCGACTTGGCACTTAAGTGATAGTTTTTTCTTCGAATTGGCACTTAAGTGATCTTAAAAAAATATTGGCACTAAAGTGATCTCCGTCCACAAATATTGACACTTCTGATGTACTTCTCCCCTTTTTATTCCATTATATATCTTTTGGGTTTGGGCCGGCAACCTCCGCTGGCCACCTCCCGAGGTCCGGCAACCTTGGTAGGCCCAAACCAAAAAAAGAAAAGCCAAGACAAACAAAATTCTTTAAAAAAATAAAAATATTAAAAAAATTGTCATGTTAGCGGGAGACGGCACCATTTCAATATCGGCATGCCAAATGAACTGAATTGGTATAATTGTAAAAGATTTATGACTCAATTGTCAAAAAAATTTAAGACTAAAATGGCACAATTGCAATAAGTTTAATAATTTTTTTGGGGGTAATTGTTCCTTATTATTATGCAATCATATCAAAGAATTGATTTCTCTGGTTATATATATTGAGGTGGAATGTCACGTCATTATCATTGATTAGACTAAGGTTGCGTATGGTAGCGTTTCTGTTCCTGAGAGCATTTTTTGAACAGAAATATTTTTTTGTGTTTCTGTTCAAAACTACGATTTTTTTGGGAAAAAACGCGTTTGGTAAGTAAAAAAAAAATACATTTTTCGATCGCCGGGCGGCGACGGCGGCGGACAACGATCGGCGGAGGCGGACAACGATCGGCGGCGGCGACCGTGGCCAATGACCGGCTGCGGCGGCCAACGACCGACTGCGGCAACCACGACCGCCGGCAACCACGGTCGACGACCGAGGGCTGCGGCAGTGGCGGCTGGCGACCGCTGTCGACTACCTGCGGCGGCGGCCGGCGACGGCAGGCAACGACAGGCGACTTGCGGCGGTGGCGGAGGCCGCGGCGGCGGTGACCGCCGTCGATGACCGACGGCGGCGTCGGTGACGGCGGCCGACGATCGGCGAACGCTGCTGACGACCGGCGACCGCGGCCGACGACCAGCGACAGTCATCCGGTGGTAACGACAGACGACCGGCGGAGGCGGCCGGCTTTTAGCGAGGTAGCAGGTGGTAGTCGCGTCAGCGACGATGGATGGTGGTTTCAAAAGTATTCCAAAAAGTGTTCCAAAAATTCAGAAGCAAGTTTTTTTTGTTCCTTCAAAAGTGTTCCCTGGCACAAAAGTATTTCGCGGAACACTTTCGGAACATTATTGAACCATACGCGTTTCTGTTCCAAAAGTGTTCCCAGAACACTTTTGGAACAGAAACACTTTCCCTGGCTACCATCCATACGCAGCCTAAGAATAATTGGGATGTGCTGACACGGATAAGAGAAAACGAAAGCTATAAAGATTAAGAAAGCCTAACCCTAATCCATATTCACGCACTCTTGCAAATGAGGCTTGAGGTGGGTGAGAGCGACAGCCGCGTCACTGAGACTCGTGACGGCCACTGAGTGCTCGTCAATAGGGGTAATCGATTTCCGGTCCGGTCCAATTTTCCTCAAGAATCGAGAACTAGACCTCTGGTCTCGGTTCTCAATTTTTTGGAACCGGGAACCGGACCGATTAGACCGGACACATGCCAAAAAAAGAACTTCTCGAGAAAAATAAAATAAAAAATTCTTGATTAATGAACCATCATTTAGTAGAATCACAGTGCAGGACCTCGGACCAAATTGAGAAGCTATTGAGGTTCTCGGGAAGTTTTTTTCCAAACTATTGAATAGGTCAACTAAACTATAGAACCCAGGCACTGAGAAAGACTTCTCCTTCGTTTTGTCACCATAGAGTAGAATAGTGAAAATTACCAAAAAAGTCATAAACCTATTGTAATTGTGTCAATTCAGTCCTAAACTTTTTTTTTTGCCGATTCAGTCCCAAACCTTTTCGAGTTGTGACAAATCAGTCCTTCCGGCGAAATTTGGCCAGCCGACGTTGACGTGGACGCTGGCCGGCGTCTGAATATTTTAATATTATTTCTGATTTTTTTTAATTTAATTTTCTTTTTTCCTTTATTTTTTCATTTGGTAAAATTTCTTGGACACTTGGTTCAGCTTTCTTGTTCATTTGCATGTGGAGAAGAAACAGAGCACTGAACTTAAAATAAAAAAAAATAAAAATAAAAATTCGATCGGTTCGGCTCGGGCGGTCCGGTCCTAGGATCCTAGAACCGGGAATCGGACCACCGGTCCCGATCCGGTCCGGTTCGGGCGGTCCGATTTGTTTACCCCTACTCGCCAGCCTCAGGTGACCACACAATGGCCATCGCCACCTCTGCTTGAGAACTATTTTTTCAATTTATTTTTCTACTTTTGATCCTATTTTTAATCTGCTTTAAAATTTCTTTGAAGTGAGGTAAGACGCACGTTGACATTTAGCGTTGACTTAGCGGTCACGTCCGTATTTCCGTTTTCTTATTCGTCCGTATTTAATCTGCTTTAATCTCAATAATAAAAAAAAAGTTGAGGAACCTGATTAAAAAAATGCTCTAGTTTAGGGATTAAAGATACCTTTATTATTATATTTTGGAATACTAGCAAAGCATGAATCGCGTTTCTTTGGTGGACCAGAGCATTACCGTATGGAATTGCATCATGGTTTGTTTGCTCAAACGTCGGATTTCGTTTGTCATTTGTTAATTCTATCTTGCAATCTTTGACAACTTCAACTCTTTGGTAGCTAGAGAACTAGTAACTAAAATCTAAGTTGATTTGATTCGAAGAGAACAATTTTAAAATCTCTGTGGTTAATTCCGGCATATGCAAAATAAAGAGACGCACGCTTAATTGCAAACTAAATGAAAAAAAATAGTCTTACGAATTTTTTGAAAAAATAAAACAAATGGAGCAACGACACAACAGTAAGTTCATGATTTTTTTTGCGAGTAAGTGAAAACACTAGAGTGATTGTAGCTTTGAAATTCTTTGAATTCATCATTTCTTGTACCTAGCATAAGTTTACGTTGTCCTTCTTGTTCCTTATTCATCTACCTGATAATTTCTTCTTCTCGAATTTGATTTAAATTATCATATCAATTATTTTTCACGTTATTTTACAATGTTTCGTAAAATACACAGATCTAACAAAATCATTATGAGAATTGGAGCAACTTGAGATGGTCAACAATTAACGTGATTTACATGACAATAAATAGATTGGCTTCTAATTATCACCCAAAAAAAAAGGGAGATTGGCTTCTGAGGGAGCGAAAGCCAGCTTAGCTGATAAGGACTGGGAAGGTCAATGCTTATAGTGACAGTGAGCAGAGCACATGGGATCAAAATCGATTCATCAGGTTGGCATAAGATTCTACGAAAAGGAAGGACTAGCCACCTCTATACCCATTAACCTAATTAATGCATCATAAAAAGAAACATACCAACATTTAGAAACTTCACAGGGAATAAGCCTACATAATTCAGGGATATGAGAAGCTGACTGCAGCATTATTCTTGGAATAATGACATGCACTTGGCGGGAAAATTACTAAAAAAGTTATAAACCTATTTCTAATTTTTTTTTGGTCGATTTAATCCTAAAAAGTTTGCAATTCATTGGCCAGCCGGTGCTGATATCGACGTTGGCCATTTAATATATACATGTATTTAATTTTTTTTGAATTATTTATTCGCCGGACCTCGGCGACCGGCCAGAGTCGACGACCGGCAAGGTTGATGTCACTGTCAATAGACAAGGTCGGCCTCGTCGAGGGCCGCCGAGGCTTGGCCATGCCAGATCTGCACCGGTGAGGCTTGGCCTTGCACAACCACGACAAGGTGAGCCTCACCCTCGCCAATGGCCGGTAGAGGCGAGTTTCGCCTGAAGTCAATCGCCAAGGTCCGACGACCGACTGGAGGAAGAAGAGGGAAGGAAAAAAAAAAGGAACATGAAAATAATAAAAAAAATCAGTAAAATACTAGAATATTATGTCGTCCGATGGCCGGCGTGGTCCGGCATCCACATCGTCTCGGCCGGCCAAAATTGATCGGATTGATTGAATTGACACAAATACGAAAGACTTAAGGCAGAAAATCGAAAAAAAAAATAGTCTAGAATTGAGTTGACATAATTATAATAAGTTTATGATTTTTTCTATGGTAATTTTCCGTGCACTCGGCTTCACATTTTTCAAAGGAAACCGAACCCACTTGTTCGTTCGATTTCCATGGGAAGTCAAGAAGCATCCACAGAGCTTATTTTCCCCCCTTGCTTGGACACCTCGACAGGAAATAAGAGAAGAACAGCAAAAATCAATCGCCTGGTGCAGCGGTGATTGCTGAATGGACTACTACTAGGGCACCCAATATTTTAGTTGTGTACAAGTGTGAACCGATGATTTCGATTATCCAATTTTTTTTCTGCCTCCCCACTTAATTGCCCATCAACAGATTTTGATGTTTGTGCTCCAGTTTCCCGCCCTGTGCAAAATAGAACGTACGTGCGGTCCTGCTTGCACCGTCACAAAGTTGCCTGTAATAATGTCGTTATGCTAGCTAATCAAGTCCCGTAATTAATTGAAAAAGTCTAGTAACTAATTCTCAAACTATTAGCCAGAAAGGAGGATAAAGCAAAGGAATCGGTAATTCATCCTGGTGTCAACGCGTCGGGTCGAACCTCCATGATACCCGACCAGACCCAAAAGACAATTGCATGCATGCTTCACCTGACCCGGATCAAGATCAAACGGAGCATGACCCGAAACAATCGGGTCTTGTCGTGTTTCGGGTTTGTCCAAGTTTTTTTTTTTTTAATTGATACTTAAACACAATACTGTATTAACATATCATAAAAAGGAAAAACAAAGAACATTTCTCAGCGCTATTTATTTAGTTCCCAAGCAATTTCTTAAGAACAAATGAATGAAGCAATACGCAGATTCTGCCAACCCTCTTGCACAAATAAGATGATCATTGACGGTTTGCAGGTTTCGGCTCGATTCAAAGACGAGACAGTTGAGATCGGACGAGGAAGTAGCTTATGCGTATCAAAGGAGGCTTGGATTTGCTCCTGGAGTTGTTCTTCGTCGACTCACCAAGACATCATCACAAACCAGAATTATCTCGGCCAGAACCATCATCCCAGATATTTGCCAAGACATCATCCTAGACCAGCACATAAACCAAGGAAAGAGTGCTCATTTGGAGTGTCCAAGAACAGAACTATCTCGGCCAAACCCTTGGACAACTAAAGTCTAAGGGTTTGAGGAAATGCAAATACCTTTAGGCTAAAGATCTTTTCCAAAATGCAAGTAGTGTTTGGCAAAATATTTTTTAGAAATGCATTTGAAAGCAACTTTGGCGTAAATGCCGTTTGGTGAAAAATATACTTTGTAAAATATTTTTACTTTTTTTATAATAAAAAAAAAGTGGCGGCGGCGGCGGCGACCAGTGACCTTCGACGAAGGTGGCGAAGGCGGCGGCGATCGACGGCGGCTGGCGAATGGAGCCCGCCGGCCGGCGACCGGCGTCTCGCGACCGGCGTCTCACGACCGGTGTCCGACGATTGGCGTGCGGCGATCGGCGGCTGCGACGGCCGGCGTCCAACGATCGACGTCCGGCACCGACGTTCGGCGACTGGCGACGGCGTCCGGCGGCGGCGGCATCCGGCGACTTACGGCTGCGGCGTCCGGCGATTGGCTACCGGCGGCGGCGGTTGCGTCCGGCGTTCGGCGGCGGCGGCGTCCGGCGGCAGCGACGTCCGGCGTCCGGCGGCAGCGACGTCCGGCGACTGACGGCGTCTGGCACCGACGTTCGGCGACGGCGACCGGCGGCGGCGGCATCCGGCGACTTGCGGCGGCGGCGTCCAGCGATCGGCGACCGGCGGCGTCGGTTGTGTCCGGCGTCTGGCAGCGGCGGCGTCCGGCAACCGACGGCGTCCGGCGACCGACGGCGGCGGCGACTGTCGTCCGGCGATCGACTGCGGCCGGCGAATGGCGGCCGCCTGCTGACGACAGGCGTCCGGCGACCGGCGGCGGCGTCCGGCGGCGGCGTCCGGCGACCGGCGGCGGCGGTTGCGTCCGGCGTTCGGCGGCGGCGGCGTCCGGCGACCGACGGCGGCGGCGTCCGGTGACCGTCGTCCAGCGATCGACCGCGGCCAGCGAATGGCGGTCGCCGGCTGACGACAGGCGTCCGGCGGCGGCCGGCGTGCGGCGGTGTCCGGCTGCGTCCGGCGGCCGACGTCCGACGACCGGCGTTCAGCGTCCGTCGGCGGGCGGCGTCCGACGATTGGCGACCGGTGGCGGCTACGGCCGGCGTCCGGCACCGGAGTCCGACGGCGGCGTCCGGTGGCGAGGCCGGCCACCAACGACGGGAGGCGGTGACGGTGATCGGCGATGAACGGTGGCGGTTGGAGGCGGCAAGTGAATGTGATAAAATTTTAAAAAAATTAGTTGCATTTGAGATGCAACTTCCCAAAGTACCTCCAGAGGTACTTTGGCCTAAATGCCTTTAGAGGGCATTTGAGATGCAATTGCATCTGTCCAAAGTGAACCAAAAAATGAACCAAACAGCATTTGCATTTGGCCAAGGGACTTTAGAGCCCCAATGCTCATCTCAAATGCTGAACCAAACAGGCCCATAGTCATGTTACTAACACATCAGCCATTGGCACTGTGTGGCTTCTTAACCTGCAGAAATAAAATAAGCATGGTCAATTGTGACTTTCTGGAGATAACAACTGAGACATGGATCATGACAGAATCTTGAAGACAAAAGAGTTGCTATAGCATGTACTCTTAAAAGCCAGACGTTCTTGTTGCCCAAACCCAAATCGCATATGCACAAGGAAACAGGAATCTAAATGCACAGAGCATCGAAACAGTAAAAACGCAGATCTCCAACACGCAAGGGGAAAAGACGCGATTCCACGTTAAATTAGAAGTTCAAAAAACACCCACGTTTAGCATGAGACTCCAACAGTCACATCAGAAAGCACAAAAATTATGTAAGCTGCCTTAATTCTACAATCAAAGAATTGGGATGGTAGGAGGGGGAAAAAAATAACCCATTCAATATTATCACTATGCGAAATCAAATGGAAATCACCATGAAGGTTATTAACTTATTGGCAATCGTTTTGTCACTGGGAAACATAACTATGATAAAAGGAAGCCGTGAGATTGGTCAAGCAAATTATCATGGATTCATTAACAAACTACAAAAGCATGCAATTAGAGTGAAAATGAAGGACAACAAAGTTGGAGCTATAAAGAAATTGTTTGTTCATTAGTCATTAGTTGAATGTTTCTGCCGGCATAGCTGTAATATCTTCTAACGGTAGTTTGTTCTCTTGATGGCCAAGCACTGTATAGAGAGAGAAAAATACCACATGCAAATAAATGTACTTGTGCAGGTATTTCGATATGTTATCCGCATGCCATAGGCATTTATTAGCAAATAGAGCCCCAATGGATACGGCATACGTCCTCTTTGCTTCTTGACCTTTCACTGATGTAGGATATAGATATGGTTAATATTGTCTCAAAGGACATCACTAGATCCTCCGACAACATATCAGTGGTTGCACATGCTAGGTACAACCAAAATCAAATTTTTCTAGAACTTTACCTGTTTGCGAGAGAATCAAATATGCAAAAACGGAACTCAGAGATGTAACCTAAGTTGAAGTGCGTGGAACCTGTTATTGTTATCCCCCACATTTGTCTGATTCAACATATCGTCACATACATCATCAGCCTGCATTACAAACAATAGAACTGCTCAAAACGATCTCATGGCATGTATTCACTTTAGCTACTACAGCGTGGTTGCGGGTAATTATCTTCTCTATCTTCATTTCATCTGCTGCAGCTGCTTCTTCTTTCACTGCCACGGCCACCACAGCATTAAAACATGAGGACAAAATGAGAAAAGGGCAAGGGAAAAAGTTCAGAATGAGAGGCCAAAAAACAAGCAACACGTACACCTGGTCAGTAGAACTAAATCGAATAAATAAAAGCAAACACCACTTAAACAGCCATAATGCCTAGACTATGCAGTGCAATGATAATTCAGATTGATCGAGGGATCCCAGCCATCAGACATCATGCGGATTTTTCGCCTAGAACAGTCAAAGCTAGTGTAGATCAAATTGCTTGTCTTAAAACAAAAGTTCACCCAGTGATGGACAGAAATGCAGATCTAGTACAAGGCTTCATCTCCGCACACAAAGCCCAAACAATCACAAGGCCAAGAAAGAATAAACGAAACCCAGTAATAACCAGACAAAAGAGCGAAGGAAATCTCAGATTGGAAAACCCAAGCCCATATCGACGGCGACATCAAACGTGGAGAGAGACGATCGCACCCAAAAGAGAGAGAGAGAGAGACGAGAGAGACGAGAGCACAGTTTGCCGCAGAGCCAACCACTCACATGCACAACCGCAGATGTTCGCCGTTGAGGTCGACCCCACCCGACGGCGGCAGATTCAGATCCAAAGGCAAAGGCTGTTGAAGTTCAACACCTAATATTATTAATTAATTACACTTGCACCATGGAGAAGTAAATGCAAGTTCAGGGCTTGTCTCCATAAGTGTATTGAAGTATTTAAATGTTGTTTGGGTGTTGTCCATGGAGGAGTTATTACTAGGGGTGGTTAGCGTGGAGGAATATTTAATTAGGTGTTGTCCATGGAGGAGTTATTACTAGGGGTGGTTAGCATGGAGGAGTGATTACTCTCTTTTGTTTGATTAGGTATTGTTGTCTTTGAATGTTTAGTTTCTTCTATAAATAAGCTAGCCTTATATGTTGTTTTCTAAGCTTTCTCAACCTAGAGAAAGACTTCAAGTGTGGTGTGTGGTATGAGAGAATAGGTTGTAATAGTTGTATGAGATAATCTCTGATTGTTATACTTTCAGTTTAGTATAACGAGTTTATCTTGAGTTGTCTATTACATTTTTCTCGTATTATCACCACAAAGCTTCCGCATATCTGAGAGTGATATATCTAGCAAGATTGCGCACTCTTACAATTGGTATCAGAGCCCAGGTTGTCCAAGGATCGTGCCGGAACCTAGGCGGTCAGGAACCGGAGCAATCAACAGCCGGAGACCGAGAACCTAGAGTGGACGATCGAGGATCGTAAACCTGGAGCCAGCAGGCCATGAAGCATATCAAAGCCTAGGCGGTCAGGAACCGGAGCAATCAGCAGTCGGAGACCGAGAACCTAGAGCAGACGATGTAAAGGGTATTAGGTGTTGAGGGGGAGTGTTGAAGTTCAACACCTAATATTATTAATTAATTACACTTGCACCATGGAGAAGTAAATGCAAGTTCAGGGCTTGTCTCCATAAGTGTATTGAAGTATTTAAATGTTGTTTGGGTGTTGTCCATGGAGGAGTTATTACTAGGGGTGGTTAGCTTGGAGGAATATTTAATTAGGTGTTGTCCATGGAGGAGTTATTACTAGGGGTGGTTAGCGTGGAGGAGTGATTACTCTCTTTTGTTTGATTAGGTATTGTTGTCTTTGAATGTTTAGTTTCTTCTATAAATAAGCTAGCCTTATATGTTGTTTTCTAAGCTTTCTCAACCTAGAGAAAGACTTCAAGTGTGGTGTGTGGTATGAGAGAATAGGTTGTAATAGTTGTATGAGATAATCTCTGATTGTTATACTTTCAGTTTAGTATAACGAGTTTATCTTGAGTTGTCTATTACATTTTTCTCGTATTATCACCACAAAGCTTCCGCATATCTGAGAGTGATATATCTAGCAAGATTGCGCACTCTTACAAAGGCCTCCTCCTCTTAAACCGCGACGTCTATGGCAGATTCAGTCGGGCATGAGTTCCAGACTCCTCGCTAGTTCGTCGCTTCGAGATTGAGTGGCGAACGTGAGAGAGGGAGTCGAGAGCTCAAGACTGAGCGGCGACTGAGCGACGTGGGCATCGAAGCCGTCGAGCGCGAGACAAGGAGGCGAGAGCGAGCGTCGAGCGTCGAGCGCGAGGGAAGGAGAATGACGTGACTTTAGTCGTTAACAGTGTTGGGCTTGTTTTGGTGTTCGGGCCCAGGTTGAGCCCGAGCCCGAACACGGAAATAGGAATAGCAGACAATATCTGAAACACAGTAAGACCCGAAAAAAAAAAATGCACGTAAATTTCGGGTCGGGTATCTCGTTCGTTCCATTGCTGGTTTAGTTGTCTAAGAAATGCAAAACACAATCATAAGAGGTCAAACACAATTATATTGAAATTATTGAAAGCACACATAATCTATCAAGAAGAGAGATCACATATTTCCCCCTTCACTCACTAGCTTCTCGATCTTCTTGGCCAAAGATTGGAGGCAAAAATCAATGTAAGAACACAATTCTTGGAGCCCCCAACCCTCAGCTGGATCAGACACAAAAGACCACTCAATCATGCACCCGCCCATCTCACTATCCCCATCTTTCATGGGCATCACTCTAACTGTGGCAACATAGTTCTTGAACCCAACATTGTTGTCCAACACCTCATAGCTGAAGCGCTTGTCACTAGGGTCCATCGCGAGGAGCCTTTCGTTGGCCCACTTGAGCTTCGACGGGTCGGAGTCGTTGCCGATTGCGGTGGAGGTGCAGTGTCGGACTAGGCCAGGCTGGCCCGAGACGCCCTCGACTCGGTCGCACGTGAGGTTGGGAAACAACTTGTGGATGTTGCAGATAGGGGTGTGCATGGTTCGGGCTGGTCCGATCCCCATAATTTCGGGACCAAGGACCGGATCGGGATCGAACAGGACCAGGACCGGCGGTTCGGTCTCGTCCCGTCCCGATCCGGTCCGGTCCGGTCCGGTTTGGTCTGGTCCCGTCCCGGTCTGGTCCTGTCCGGTCCGGTCCAGTCCCGGTCCCGGTCCCAGTCCAACAGCTATAAAGCCTACTACTACGTTCAACCCGCACGTGTTACAGTTACTAGGCTAGCTCAATGCACAAAGCTCCCGCTCGTGTGCAGTTCCACTGAAAAGTAAGGCTGCGCATATTACACCCGAATTCATCCAACTCTGAGAATGTCAAGAGACTAAAATATTGTTAATTTAAAAATCATGCATGGTCCCGAGGATTTCATCATAACAAAAGAAATTAGAAGTCCTTTTCGCCACCAATTGAAAACATCACTTTAACGCTTTTACTAACATCAAAACTTGCAAGTAAATAAATAAGTTAGAGTTCATCCAAGGATGATCCTGCTTTTGCGAATCTTTTTTTTTTAAAAAAAAAAACATTGCCGGTCTGGTCCCAAACCATGGAATCCGAGAACCGGACCGCCCAGTCACCGGTCCTGTTTATTGGGACCGGGGATCGGGCCGCAAACCTCAAGGACCGGACCAACCCGCCCGGGCTGGGCCAGTCCCAGGCCGGTCCGGGCCACACTTGGTCTGGTGTCAGCCCTTTCGGCTCAGCAATGGCCTTGCCTTCCCATCTTGGTCAGGTCTCTTCTACCATTGTTCGTGGGAGGTAGGGAGCGAGGGAGAGCCAGTCGACAGGGTTATATGGCAAAGATGGAGACATTTGCTAGATAAGGCCCAAACATGTGGTAGCCAACATTTTCGAAATTCTTATTTTATTAAAATGAGCAAGTAAATTTAGGAAATTGTCGATCATTTCTAGATTCTAGCTGTGTAAAAATACATGTCAATAACTCCATAAGCGGAAGCTTATGTGCATTGTGATATTTGTCGATACCTTAATTTTTGCTGGCAAATCAAGAATGTGTTTCATTAAAAAACAATTGTAAAAAGAACAGAAAGTATATGATAAAAATAAACAGATAAATAAATGAACCCAGGGGATTTTCTTTTGGGCGATTCGTCCAAGGCCTGGAGAGAATGAACCCCTCGGCCCAGGCAGCTTTTGTCAAGCTCAAGAGAGAAAAGCTCAATTGGGGCCCCAAAGCCCAAAGTCCAATAATGAAAGAAAAAGGTCAGCCATTCTTTCCTCCCCTTCGTCTTTGAGTTTTAAGTTCCCTTTATTTCGCGAAAATCATTTGTCATGAAGTAAAATTTTCGAATAAATAACAATATTTTCTTCTTCTTTTTGGCAGAAACTAGAAAAAGAATTGAAAAATAGTTCCCATCTTTCGAAATGGAAAATATGTTTTGATATTCCTAAAGAAATTTGCTCATGGGCAGTCGAGGAACGAGGTACGGGCATCCGGGTCCCAAGTCAAACCTTGATGGACTAGGACCTGAGCACTGGCCTGATCCAGGTCTATCGAGGCGGAGAAACGAGATCTCGGAGCTTGTGTTCGGATCAATCAAGGCCGAGGACTGGATATGGCCCCCAATAAGTTAGTGACGACTCTTTGATAGAATCCCTCCTATCTTTGTTTTTGACACATCGATCAAAACTTGCAGATTGAAATCTCTGTAAATGCGTTTCTGGGTAGTCACTTAATGCAAAACTGGTATTGTGAACATAAAGGAGAAGAGGTGGAAGACCATCCACCGCCCGAATTCTCTCCATCTGCTGATATCTTTCCATGATCGATGGCTTCGCCCACATGATCGAGATAGGTTCTAGCTTCGTTCGCTCAAAGGTTTGCTTTTGTTTTGATTTCATTAAAAAGGAAAAAGATTTTGAAGAAGCTCCATTCTTCTTTTCCCATCGCAAGTCATGCAAAATTTTTCAGTCAGGCGGATCTGATAGAACTTGATGGCACAGTCCTACAAATTTTAGGGTTTTTGATGCACATACCCGTGAAAATACAAGCATGACCGGTCCACGACCGCACGTCTCTTAAATATGTAATTGCCTTTAAATTCTTAAGGGAAGATTTATGAGTTATTTTGTGAGATTGAGATACTGTTTCGCAAGAAATTGTGATGACTCGTCAGTTATTGGGCGAAGTTGAGAAACGGGAAATACTGAAAGTGTTTGAGAGTGTTTTGAGCGACACAAGTGTGGTTTTATATCGCTTCACCTATTGTAGAATCCCCGATACTACTTTCCCGAGAGTATGTTCTGCTGACCGACCCCAGTAAATCTAGCGCTCGATTGTTATCTTATTATGTTTACTTTATTATTTGATAGCTTGTTTTTCGCAATAAAAATAATACCATGTCAAAATAAGTAAATGGCAAAATAAAAACATATTTAGGCGTACAAAAGTCATTTAATGTAAAGAGAAATTAACTTAATAGGAAACTTTAAATCAATGTGAAGTGAAATTAGTCATATTATCTAGAAACGTGTTCATTCTATTAACACAAGTTATTGTGTATATAATTTGTGTTTATCGCGTACGCATGTTAAACAATATTTGTAAACATGTTAACTTGTTATGTAGTGTTGATACCCGGCACGCTGACGTGTTTAATAATCGTATCGTTCGTGATGTGTCACGTGACCGCTTTCTCAGGGGAGTCGCTTTTGTCTATGAATTAGCAAGCTTATATTGCCCAATTCGGTGCATTCATTAAATTGAAATGATTATCACCTTTCTTATTTTATTTGCAGCTAGATTTTCCTTGCTTTCCTGCCCGTAGTGGCATACTT
This sequence comes from Rhodomyrtus psidioides, assembly GCA_021437785.1. Taxonomy (NCBI): domain Eukaryota; kingdom Viridiplantae; phylum Streptophyta; class Magnoliopsida; order Myrtales; family Myrtaceae; genus Rhodomyrtus; species Rhodomyrtus psidioides. The sequence goes on along the minus strand of JAILYB010000007.1, from coordinate 8,751,410 downwards.
TCCTAATTTAGAACATCACATGCATTGAACAATATAAATTGGGCCAAACAAGGGACATTAGTGGGCTGCCTGAATGCCATTGAGCCCTAGCTCATTTGTTTTTGATCTTGATAATCCCAATGATTTAGAGCCTAAATTCAAGATCGGATTGGATATCGGCCCTAGCTCATTTGGTCTTAATCTTCATAATCCCAATGGTATTATTATTGACATAGAATGCCAATGCCCAAATTTGTCTGGTATCTAAATGCAGAGAAACGTGACAAAGAACGCCAATGCAAAATAAGGCGAACCGATGTTTTGCTTAGGGCTTAAATTCGTTCCTGATCAATGATTGACATATTGTTAAGCAAAACCTTTTAGTGGCAATAGGGTATTAGGGGAAAGAAGTCTCACATCGGGAATACGATGTCATGTGATAAATCAATATATCGTAATTGGAAATAGCTAATTGGGGTAAATTTTTTAGTAGAGCCTGCAGGATATAAAAGGGTCGCGGAAATTTTTCGGTTTCAACACGGGAAGGGATTCGAGTATGCAAATATGAGAGTAATATTCAAATAACATTTGCTAAGGCGTTACACAAAGAGCACACACAAGCTCAACTATAAGCTTTTCGGTACAAACAACACTTTCTAACTCTTTAACATTTCTATAAAAATTTCACCGCCAAAGGACTCCCCTACCTTGCGGGACTTTAAAGTGAATATGAGCTGCCCAATTTTTTTAATCCATCAACTTGCAGCACGTTGGACAAATCTCCACCGCCAAGGAATAGAGAAAGTTTTGAATTGGTCTTCACTTCATCTACAACTTGCCGCCTTAGGGATGCTGCCGCAAACTTCATGTGAGTGAGGGAGAATTTTGCTAGCACTTTATCCAAACCAAGACAAAAACTTGACTTTTCAAAGCTTGCACTAGTCAACAATTTTGGCTGCGCCTTGAAATTCTTCTTGTTGACACGATTGGAGTCGGTCGAGAGCACCACAAAAATTCAAATCCACTTCAATCATCAATTTCAAAAGTAAACAAGTCTAAATATATTTCTTCTTCCAAAATAAAATTTTATATTTTCTAACAGAGCACAACTGGATATGTCAAGACATTTGCATTCGAGTTCCATCTTAGTAATCTTCTCTAGTGGAAGTATCGGTGTTTTGTTGCATGTCCCAACCATTTTCATTTGACAGCGGATTCAAAAATCAATTCCTATCTCGAGGAAATTTGTGCATAGAGTCATAAATTTATATATGGCCAATTTAGTCCTAAACATTTCAATTTGGCCACATTAGTCCTAAATCTTTTGATAATTTGGCAATGTCATCCGTCTGATTAATTTTGGCCAAAATTTGTTAACATGGTAGTTTAGTCAGCGTCGTCTGATGTTGATATTAATGATTTTTGTAATTTCCAGTATGTTTCTATAGTATGATGTGGCCTTTTGCAAAAATCGCAATATTTATTTTTGGATTTAAAAAAAAAAATCACCTGTCTTTCCTGATGACATAATTGGCCCATGATAGGCCCGCTGGGATCCACCAGATCCGCGTGAAAGGCTCGCTGATGTCGTTGAACCAGGCCCACAAAATTCAAGCCCTTTGCTCGTGAATCCTGGGCCATCAGATTCTCCCTTGTAATCATGGCCGTCCAACTCTAAACGATTAGGGTTCCCTTTGAGTGCAGCCATAGATTCATAAACGTGAGAATAATACTTCTCACTTCTTCGCCCCCCTTAGTCCCGAGAGATTGGCTATGTGACGGAGCTTCCAAGGCCATCGATGCAAGCGATTGAGGCACCGTGAGGTGAGAAGGCCGAGAGTGCTACTCCTTCACCGTGCCGCGTTGCCGTTGCCGCCGCCGTCGCCGTCGCCGTCGCCATTGCCGTTGCCATTGCCGTTGCCAATTGCTGGCTTTCCTCTTGGACAACGAGTTGAAAGATCCGGTGGAGGCCCGACGGTGGCTCCATCGTGAGAATCTAAGTTCGAAAAGGTAAGTATTCTTCATTTAACACAAGCAAAAATCGAGTGGCTTTCTCACCATTTCGAATCGCTCGATATTACCGAAGGTTTTCCTCACGACCGACGAGACTTTCTTCAGCGGCTTCGATATCGTTCCATAAGGATGATAATCGATTGAAAGTGATTGTAACAGATTGATTTCCTTGTCTGAGTTCCGATATGGCTTGTGTAAGTGAGAAGAGCTTTGCCCGATCGAGCTTCCCATACATTTCCCGTATATTCGACCACATGGTCTTTGCGTCTTCAGTTGGTGCTAATCCTGCTGCTACCTCAGCCATGAGACAATTACCGATCCATTGTAGAACCAATTGATTGCTCCATTTCCAGTGACGACGTTGTCGCTCCTCGATCGGCACTGGAATAGTGCCCTCGAGAAAACCATCTTAGTCTTTTGTTACTAACGCTCGACGAAGATCTCTTGCCCAGGCAGAGTAATGCTCTGGTCCAGCCAATTGGAGGTTAATGAGGCGCAATTTCGGTCCGTCGGCCGACGAAGTGTATAGTGGATCTCCGATCTCCGGCCAGCTACCATCGATTCTGAATGGGTAAGGGAATACGGCCTGGTAACCGAGCGGAGGTGTCGAGTAGGTTCCTCCAAAACCCAATTCGGGTATTTGCCATGCAGAAGAAAAACTGGGTCCGTGGGTTGAGCTTGCCCCAAATTTGGTTGGTAAGCCTCCCTCCGGCTGTGTATGTCCCTGCATTGCTTCATTTTGTGATGGCGATGATGACCCTAAAATAGTGGGTTGGGCAAGTCCATAATACAACAGAACTGATGGAGTTGGTGCGAATTGGCCTGGCATTTGCATCCACTGAATGGGCTGAGCCTGAATGAGATTGCCCTGAGTGATCTGAGTGGTTTCAATAGCTTGTTCCTTAGAAAAAACTGAGGCTGGAGGTACATCTTCCATACTAGAATTACTCTAGTTGTCCTTGGTTTGTTGCTTGTTTTTCATGGTAAAAAGGTGATTCCTATACCGGAGTGCACTCTCTGTTTTATAGGTTAAGTTGCAGCAATAAAGAGAGAGCAAAAGAAAATCGATCGGCAATCAAGAAGAAATAGCGAAAGCTAGGCATGGGTACTCAAAGCTCTGATACCATGAAGCTAGGCTTGTGTTGGGTGGTCTTGGGCCACTTTCAACCCAAAAGCTAGCTCAAAAGTTGAGGCTTTACTTATAAACCGATCATCAGCCCCTTCCACAACCGATGTGGGACAACCTTAACAATCTCCCATTTACACATTAAGCCATGGGTCGGAGGGAGCGGCAACCCGTATCTCTCCCGTGTGACTATTGGGTCCAGACTTGTTGGTAACCTGAGTTCTGATACCAAAAAAGAAGATGAGAGGAATGAGGAAATGCAGAAGATAGACAAAGAGGAAGGTGGAAACTTTTATATATTTCTTGTTCACTAAGAGAAATAAAAGGAAAATAATTATACAAGTAAGTCAGATGTCTACATTCCCATTCCTGCCTAGCCCCTCTCAAGTACTACCAAACCATCACACAGACTGTATTCCATTCGCTTTTTGCAGTGTGAACCTCTCCTTTCCCTTCTCCATTCCCTTGAAGAGATCAACTCCTCTTCTGTTTGTCTTATAGCAATATAATTACGATAGGCAACAATCTACAACAGGCAAAAAAACACGTCTCTTTCGTTTGTTTTCTAGTGCTCTCTGGTACCTTCTTTGTTATTAAAACCATCAGATTGGAAAAAGCATGTTGACTTTCTTGCTACCCACATTGGTTTTGGGTTCAATTTCTATTCAGATCACAACTTCCCTCCTTCACGCGATTGGTAGTCAAAGAAATTTCAGCCATAATTGGTGCAGGGTCCAAGCTTAGCTGTCCTCTTACCGCGTTCATTATAATGTCGCATCCACACAATTACTCATGACAAATAATTAGACAAACCCTACAAAAGATGAAAGTAGTGTAGTGAATAATCATACTCATCTTTTCTGCGAAATTAACTGCAATGCACGGCGTAAAGCTTGATTTATATAGTTCGTTTATCGAGAAAGCAAAAGGATTGTGACGGGACATATGGCCTAATCCTGAAATTCGTAGATCAACCAATCTTATACTCGTCGGGGAAAAAGGGTCATTTACAAGTTAAATGAGATTAATCAAACTAAAATGAAAGGTGTACATGAAATGAAAATATATATATATAGCAAGATAAAATTTCAAATGAGCAGGAGTAGGTAGCGAAAGCACATTTGGTATCGACTAATCTCACTAGGGCAACAATTTTAAGGACTGCCGCACGCAAAGTCAGCACCTCGATGCCTCTGACTCTTGAACCTAAGCCTCGAGAACCCAAGCTTATGACCTCGGACGACCAAAGATCTAGGAGGGCAGTCCCGGACATTAGCCCCAACCCGAGAACCCGTCCAATAATGCTAAATTTATATTCCCAAATCATAATCAAGATACGAGAAAAACGAAGCCGAACGATTAATATTGTTTCATTTTGAAAAGAGGTTTTTCTTTCCGTGCTAGTAAAATTGCGAAGTTTGTAATTGTGAAAAAATATTCGTAAAAGATGTTACAAATAACATGATTTTTTGATAAAGATTTTGCAATTGCCATAACTTTCTTATGATGCTCACTTGAGGGTCATAATTTTTTTTTTATCGCTTGAATACCATAACTTATGTACGCCCTCAATTAAGTGTCACAATTTTTTATTTCGATTACTTGAGTGCTATATAACTTTTCGGTCGACCACTTAAGTACCATGACTTTTTAAAAAAGTCCACCACGAGTGCTATGCCACGTCGAATTTGTAGCACCTGGGTAAACGTTTTAATAAAATATTGACACTTAACTGATCGATTGGAAGTTATGGCACTTAAATGAATATTTTTTAGAAGTTATGACACTTAGGTGGTCGAAAATAAAAGTTATGGCACTCAATTGAACGCGTTATGATACTTGCGATGTACTTATTCCCCTAATTTTCCAATAACTTGTTCGTAACTTTTGATAGTTTTTATGAAGTTAGTGACTTTTTTCTATGGTATATGCAAATTACCAAATATTTTGATCTTTTATTAAATTTCATTTGTCTATTCTACCAACGCTTTAAGTTTACTGACTCTTACATGAATTCAACAAATTTTTATTTCAGTGACTTGCCAAATTTTTCCCCTTAAATTACCAGCTAGTTTTTGGAAAGGTCCATTGCCAATGTGAGAATTGACTTACAGAGTCACCATTGAATGATTGACATGAAGAATTAATTGGTTACATATTCGCCTTCAAGTATACATGTCAATAATCTGATTTGTGAGTGTATGAAAGTTTTGTTACATTGATGGCTATCTAACAACCATCCACATCAAAACCTGTTTTTTTTTTCCTTCTCATAAAGAAAAATTATGCACCTTATATAGTGCTGATGTCTGTCTCAAGTATGAGCTTGCATACAAAACCCAACTTGACAGAAGTATCACCCGTATTTTGGGTGTATTCTGATTGGGACAATATCTACAAGCAAATTTAGTGGAGTCCCAAATTTGGTGAAGTCTGATCTTGGATTAAAGATAAAAGGATGAAAATCCAGCTTTTCTAGTTTGAGTAGTCAAGTCACACAAGCAGCAAAACTTTTCTCAGTTTTTACACATCAAAGCAAACAAGAAGAGTTTTTGGGGTTTTTCCCTCTGAATTTTTGAGTGAGTTCTTGAGGGATTGTAAAATTTTACTCGTAAGTTTGCTTCGAGTGAAATGGAAATGGGAAAAACTTGATAGCGATTAAGCAGTAGTAATTTTGTAATTCTCCGAAGTTATAGTAGATTTATTTGCGGATGACTTTCTCCGGGAAGTATGTACTGGCACTCTAACCTGAACCACATAAATCTCCGATGTTCTAAGTGTTTTTATTGATTTCTTTGATACTTTCTTCTTCTCACATCAGGTTTGAATTGCAAGATCGATTAGCCTCGATATTACTCCGCAAAATCTAGTACATTACACACATCTAAAGAAGACATTATGGAAACATGAGGCGGTGAATAATTAACTTGATGCACACATTAATGAACTGGCTTCCGAAGGAGCGAAAAACCAGCTTAGCTGATAGGGTCTGTGCAAATGAATTCTTACGATGAGGAGATGGATCAAAATCGCATCATCAGTACTACAACACATATAACCTGATGGGACTATGGAAGTGAATTCTTCTCCTCTGAATTTTAGATTAAAGCAAAGAAAAGGAACATTCATGCTGAGATTGGACCTCCAGGAAATGCACAACACAAACTTAAGAGATCAAGCACGATCTTATTTAAACTATATAAAGCATGCATAGTGAATCAACTAGAGGAATCACATCTTTCTCATTTCATTTACTAGCTTCTTGAATTGCACTTCCTATCTTCTTGGCCACAGATTGGAGGCGAAAACCAAGGAAAGACCTCATATCTTGGAGCCCCCAACCGTCAACTGGATCAGACACAAAGGATAACTCAATCATGCACCCAACCATCTTACCATCCTCGTCATCATTCATGGGCATCACTCTAGTCGTGGCAACATAGGACTTGAACCCAAGATTGTTGTCCAAGACCTCATAGCTGAAGCACTTGTCACTAGGGTCCATCATGAGGAGCCGCTCATTGACCCACTTGAGCTTCGGCGGGGCTGAGCCGTTGCCATTCACTGTGCCAGCGGCATACCGGACTAGACCAGGCTGGCCCGGGACGCCCTTGACTCGGTAGCACGTGTCAAGTGTGGGAAGCCACTTGTGGAGGTTGCAAAAGTCCGCCAAGAATGGCCACACTTGGTCTGGTGTTGGCCCTTTCAGCTCAGCAATGACCTTGCCTTCCCATCTTGCTTGGGTTTCTTCTTCCATAGAGAGAGAGAGAGAGAGAGAGAGAGAGAGAGAGAGCGAGAGAGATGTTGGGTTTGTGGCAAAGATGGAGACATTTTAAAGCCCACACATGGGGCGGTTAGATTCCCCTTTTCTTGGTATACAATCAAACGAAAAAAAAAAATGAATGTGTATCATCACCATTAATCAAGTCAAGCAGAGCCTAAGTGGTCTCATTGTCCATGCGTAAATGGAAGACGAGTTCTTCCATTTTTATTAAGAGAAGCTAGGCGGGTTCCAAGGCGATTCCGGATTGAAGTTTTAATGGATCACAAGGACCGTATGTGCTTCGTCGGATTTAATCGACAACGAAGCATAGAACACTGTGGCTCCGTCTGTTTCGCGAAAATAAATTAGTTTAGGAAAATATTTTTCATCCATGGAAAAATCCTCTTCAAAAGTTGAGAAAATATTTATCTCATTTCTCCTTCCTCCTCTCTTTCACACTTTCTTTCTTTATAATTATTTTCTTACTTTCGTTTCACTTTTTATTTATTTTTCTAAAATTAAAATTTTTATTTTTTTTTCTCTTTTTATTTTTTTTTTCTATTTTTTATTTTTATTTTCTCCATGTTCCTCTTTCCTCATTCCTTTGTCGATTATGGACCTCAGCAATGGCTGGCTGCTGATGACACGGGCCGGCAAGCTTGAGGCTTGGGCGGTCCCCGTGATAGGGGTGTCAATGGATCAGATCGGGTCATGTTTACATGATATCTGATTCGACCCGAAATATTAAAGAAGTGTGTTTGGCGAAACCTCAAACACTGTAGAAAGTAACTCAAGATGGTCAGTCGGTCGGGTCGGGTTGGGTTAGTGTGCCTTCCGGTTTGGTTACAGTGGTTACATTGTTTTCCAATCCATTTCTATGCAACCCCTCATTTGTTCACTTTCTTATTTGAAGATCGGGATTGGCTTACTTACCAGGTAACACATTTTCCAAGTTCTGCATAAAGTGATTGAACTCTTAGTTCAAGGAGTAGAACCTACTCTCTGTAACCGGGATTAGGTGTTTGTGCCAGCAAGATATTGTATTCTAAGGTTGCATTTGGTCGTCCATATTTTAAGTAAGGATAGGACTGGATAGAATCATATATGAAATCTAGAAATTTAATCATATCCTATACAATGTTTGGTGCATTGCAGTAATAGAACCGGATATGTACATAACATATCATGTTCATTGTTTGGTATTTATGACATATCTATGTGAATGAATTTGAAAATGCACAAATGGAAACTATACGTATCTCTCATAATACACTGTCAAATCTGATAAGAGAAAGAAAATATAACCATCCACTTTTGCGATTATGAAAAGTTTGACTCTCTTTCTACTTTTCTTAGATTTTTTATATGAACCAAAAAGCTAAGAAGGAAAAGAAGTTTCAACTCTCTTACTGTTTTCATAGAGTTTTATCGTGAACTAAAAAATTACAAAACAGTCATGAAACTTCCAAATAAACTAGAGATTTATATGAGAAGGAGGAGAAGATGATAGTGTTTTTTTTAGAAATTTCATTATTCTCATTCTTCGAGAAATAGAAAGATCATTTTCAAGTTTGAATATGTTCTCTTAAAAGATGGGTTCTTCTACTTTTTTTTTTATTTTTTTATTATAAATATCATTTTATCATTATTTTGACTCCCTTTCATCATTTCTTAATAAATTTTTCATCAAATAATAAACTATACTATTATACTTAAAATATGCAGTGGTATAGATACTAGGTATTTTTTGTTATTTTGCGTTTTCTTTTTAACGTAAATAAAATTTATAAAAAATAAAGTAATATTTTGATATTTTGCGTTTTCTTTTTAACATTAGAATTCAAATATTTTTAAACATAATTATTATATTAATTTCATTATATAAGAAGTTTGTTATTTTTTTTTTCGATCGGAAGTAATTTGTTATTAAAAAAAATAGTTTTTTACACCATGAACAAAAGAAATCATATCAAAAAATAGGTGACCATTTAGGCCACCTGTTTGGCCAATCTTTTTTGCCCACCCCCTCTTTTCTACTGATGCCGTTTTTGGCATCTTTGTTGGCATGCTTGTCGTGGTGCTCATCTTGCAACCGGTCACCATTGAACCCATCTTGGCACTGTACTGCCAATGTTGGTTCATGATTTTTGTGTCCAGTTCATAATTGTAACTAGTGTTCTGGAAAGTCTATACAATCTTACCTTACCCAAAAAAACAAAAAAAAATCATATTCACCTTTATCTTACATTCTCATAAGATAATTATATCCAGATTATATTTCCTTTATATCTCACTATATTCTATCATGAGCAAGAAGCAAATATATGATAGGATAAGTTATATCTTATCTAGACTTTTATCTTGGCTAGCCCAACTGTTGATGAAATTGTCGGATGGCTTCCTGCAAATATTCCCCGTGCTTGGCTAGATCAGCATGAAATAAGGATTGTCCTTCGTGCACAGGGTTACACGAGAAGAGTTTTTTTTTTTTTGGTCGTACACGAGAAGAGTTTGAGCAGGGAAAAAAAAAGGAAATGAAAACCGAAAGTACAAACGAAGCCGAACCGGATTTTGGGATCAGTTCGTATTCGACTCGGGTCGGTTCAACAGCTCACCCTAATGGTTAGGTACGGTTTTGATTTTCCGGAAACCTGAATCAAACCAAATTATCATGGAATGAAAATGTTATGCAAATGGTAAAAAAATTTAAAGGTTGTTTAAATGTTACTTTTTGTTTTAATAGAAAAAATAACTGTATTTTAAGCTTTCCATGAGATTGTCGGGACCGGCCGAAATCAAAAGGAAAAAAAATTTAAAAAAAGAAAAAGGAAAATGATAAATAATTAAAAATTACAATTTTTAAAAAATTACAAAATGAAAATAAAAAATAGAAAAACAAAATTTTATTAGATGGACTCCATAGACGAAAATCAAATCCGATTTTCCATACCAAACGATGGAAAGCATTTTTCAAATCTCCAAACAAATGGAGCCTTTGTCGGAATTTAATCGATGACAAAGTATCGAAAACTGTGACTAGAGTGTGGGAGTTGGAAGGTAGGAGAATCTAAAGTTGCGAAAAAAATAAATTGCGGAAAGTAAAGATAGAAAAATAAAGAACATGTTAGAGATATGCCCTAAAGCGACTATGTAATATTTACATGTTAGATATTTCAGTTGTACTTTCAATTTCTTATTTAATTAATGACAAAGATGTATTTATTCATTTGTCAAATTATTAACTTATATGAATAAATTCTATAAGATCTGTTGTGACTGGACATATTCTTGAGACATTGAGAATATGTGTGACGGGTTCATAGTTAGATTGAATCTTTAACCTGTTCCCGATCGATGGATTATTGAATGGATATCAATGACTATGTTGAGATCGGTGTGTTGTTAACTTCACAATTAAGTATTGGATACTTAATTGTGAATAACGAGTCACAAGTCATTGGATATTGCGATGCCCGAGTTAGAACACAAGTGCTTATATTAGACAAGTTCACTGAACGTAACACGCATTGAACGATTAACGACATGGAAGCTTTTAGCGTGGTCAATATCTAATCGTTCATGCTATGGTCTTGTGTAAATAATCCGTAGACTTGAGGCATAGTGCTGACTTGTGTGTTGGATGACTATGGTTCGCAAGGACGCATATTGACTGTTCGTCGATCCATCTCCGCACTTGATGGTCATAGATCATGCACATATGAAGTCACACGTGAGCGCAAAATGAAATCTGTCTCCTTGTCATATGCACGATGTGATATCCTATACGATTTAATTATGACAATGCATTAAAATCTTCTACCGGGTTGTAACCGAGATTAAAATATTTATGTCTCGTACAAATGCATGTCGATTGAATTTGTGCATGTGATCGAATTGGTGACTTGACAAATATTCAATGGTTTTTGTTCGATCGGGATATAGCAAGAAGGAGGGATTGAATTACACTGTAACCAAAGCTGATAGGTTCATTATGTTCTTAAAGAATTTACTTTGTCTGGCTAGTCATGATATATTGCTAGATGTCACTTATGGCTTGTGAGACCTAAATGTTAATTGAGACAATTAATTCTCTTGAAAGTACTAATGTGTTAGTGTATGTCTTACTACCAGCTCGGTGATAAACCTAGGGATGTCACACATCTTAACAAATACATGACGACGTTGAACGAAAAGAAGATATTGCAAATATGTTTGCAATCACGTCTACTTAATTAAGTCGGGCTGAAATTAAATTAAATATGATTTAATTCTTATTTTTGGTCATTGACGTATGAGCATATGATGCACAAGCACGTCCTCTATATATATATAAGAGTTGCCGCACATCGTCAGATTCTTCTGACCATGTGCGAGGCCCACAATCGCATTAAAATTATATAAAGCATGCATAATTAATCAACAATTTCGACCAGAAAAAAAAAAATCAACAAGAGATCTCATCTTTCTCATTTCACCCACTAGCTTCTTGAATTGCACTTCCTGTCTTCTTGGCCACAGATTGGAGGCCAAAATCAAGGAAAGACCTCATATCATATCTTGGAGCCCCCAACAGTCAACTGACTGGATCAGACACAAAAGACAAATCAATCAAGCACCCAACCATCTTATCATCCCCGCCAGCATTCATAGGCATCACTCGACTTGAACCCAAGATTGTTGTCCAAGACCTCGTAGCTGAAGCACTTGTCACTATGTTCCATCATGAGGAGCCGCTCATTGACCCACTTGAGCTTCGGCGGGTCTGAGCCGTTGCCATTCGCGGTGCCAGCAGCGTACCGGACTAGGCCTGGCTAGCCCGAGACGCCCGAGACTCGGCGGCACGAGTCAAGTGGGGGAAGCCACTTGTGGAGGTTGCAAAAGTCCGCCAAGAATGGCCACACTTGGTCTGGTGTTGGGCCTTTCAGCTCAGCAGTGACCCTTCCCATCTTGCTTGGGTTTCTTCTTCCATTGAGAGAGAGAGAGAGAGAGAGAGAGAGAGAGAGAGAGAGATGTTGGGTCTGTTGAAAAGATGGAGACGTTTATAAGATAAGGCCCACACATGGGGCCGCTAGATTCCCCTTTTCTTGGTATACAATCAAACTAAAAAAAAAAATTGAATGTGTATCATCACCATTAATCAAGTGAGCCCAAGTGGTCTCATGGTCCACGCGTAAATGAAAGACGAGTTCTTCGATTTTTATATAGAGAAGACGGGATCCAAGGCGATTCCTGATTGGAGTTTTAATGGATCGCAAGGAACATATGTGCTTCGTCGGATTTAATCGACAACGAAGCATAAAACACTTTGGATTCATTTGTTTCACGAAAAATAATTTCTAGAAAAATATTTTCTGGATTATGTGGCATTTGGTTCGCAAAAAATAAACTAATCTAGCTAGGAAAGTATTTTTCATCCATGGAAAAAGGCCCTTCAGAAGTGAGCAAATATTTTCCTCTTATTGCCTTCCTCATCTCTTTCACACTTTCTTTCTTTATAGTTATTATTTTTTATTTGTTTCCATTTTTTATTTTTTAAAAATTTGATTTTTATTATTATTTTTTCTTTTTTCATTTCTTCTTTCTTTTTTTTTCTTTTCTCCATGTTCCGCCTTTCTCCTCCGACCGCTCCTTCCTCCTTCCTCCGTCGATTGCGGACCTTAGTGATGGCCAGCCTCCCGACAATCGGTCTTTACGCGGGCTGGCGAGCTGGAGGCTTGGTTGGTCCCTAGGGTTGTGATGGTGATTGTGTCCAAGGAAGTGGGAAAAAGAAAAAGAAAAAGAAAAAGAAAACAAGAAATGATATATGATAAAGTAGAACAAAATAACCCATGTACCGGATTAGTGGAACAGAGAAAAGATTGAAAAAAATCCATGCAGGATTTTTCAGTTGCCCAAAATTAACGACCTGATAATAATTTGATTGCACAATTTTACTAATTTTACCATCAGTTGCACTTCTACTGAAAATTTTAGAACGTGATATTTTCAACTTGACAAAATCATCTGTGTATTTTAATATTATATAAATGCAGATGTTGTTTTATTTGAGGTAAAAAAAAAATGCAATGCTAGCTTGTATTTATCTTTCTGTTTTAAACTTTTTCTCTCCTGTTTTGTTGTTGTAATTCCTGTCAAACTGGCCGCCTGTTTGGACGTCTTTTTGCTGCCGGTTTGTGCGAACTTGCTGATGCCATTCTCCTTCGCTGGCTGCTGGACCCGAAGGACAAATTGCGGGGGTTACTTTGATTGGTTCCGGATTGATCAACTGCTATGCTGCTGCCCACTTCCTCTGCTGCCTTCCTATTCAGTGCACCATAGGTCGACTGCTGTGACTCCTTTTTGGCCGAATGATCGGGTCTTTTTACATGCTTTCGGTAACCTTTTCTGGACGTGTATTTGGCCTTTCTTGCTACTGGTATGGCCGTGTTTTGGCCTTCTGCTTTTGTTACATCTTCATAGGATTTACCCGACAGCCGCGAAATCATGTCCTACTTTCCAGAATTACGGCTGTTCAGATTTGCTGCTACCCAGACTTGTCGCTGCCCCTGTTTTCATGCTGTTTTTGGCAGATTGGTTGGCCGGCTTGTTTCTTATCCTCATACTGCTTGCTAGGTGCGTCACTCGTATAGTCGGGCCAACGCTGCTGTTTTACTTTTATTGCTTTCAGCCGCTTGTTTGGCCATGCTTATGTTACTTCCCTTGCCATGTTTTGTGGCTCCTTGGTCACTTATTTGGCCGCTTGTTCACTTTTGTTCTGGCCGTTCACTGGCCTCTAGATAGGCGCGCGTTGCCGCGATGTTATATTTTGCAGCCGGTTCACCGTTGAACCCATTTTGGCATACTTGGTATCATTTTGGTTCATAATTTTTGTGTCCAGATTCATCATTGTACCCAATCTTTTGAAAAGTCAATACATACTTAACTCACCAAAAAAAAAATGCAATGATAGGTATGATAGGTTGAATCCAGATATTTAAATAGAACTCATACACTTCTAGCATTTAAACTAAATCATGTTCATTTTAAAGTAAGAACAACCCCAAAAAGAAATTAATACACATCTCATAATCATATTGAGAAATCATATCTAAGTCATGCACTGTGCATCATTGTCCGCTTTTAGTTAACATGCGGCAGAGCCTTTGTTTCATTGGACATAATGAAGTTTGGTTTTTGATTCACTTAGTGCATTAGGGTTTTTCCTATCTCTTCAAGCAATTTATTTCTCGCTTTTGATTTCTGGGTACTAAATTACTATCCATGCACCTGCATGATCATCCATCATATTTTAGTGGGTTAGAACTATAATCGACAAAGATTGCAAGCAAAGTAATTTTGACAAAGAGAGAAAATGTATCGATCAAGTTTCCATATTCATAAAATATCCGATTTCTATTATCAATCCTTGAAATATTAGTGGTGGCTCCAAAATTAATTGAATTGCATCTTTACTTGACTAAATTCAAACCCCAAAAATTACGGATCCCGATCACCTGCCTTAAAAGCAGGCGACTTGGGGGATCTCCACCCTCCATCCACCCTTTTTATAGGGGGATTTTTTTTTATTTTTTTTTATGGAGGGTGGAGATGGATTAAGTCACCTACCTTTAAGGCAGGTGATCCATTTCCAAAAATTACGATTTGTATGGGCTTAGGAAAGTCCATGCTAAGTGTTTGCTTAGCAATCCATTAGTTTCTCTTGGTGGTTCATTTTTGGGAAGGTTGCGATAAAAACTGGAGTATGAAGTGAAAGACCGATAATGGCTTGAAAGACCTTAATGGAGATGAACAAGTCAGAGAACAGAAAGTTCATAAGGACTTGAAGGTGTCCTACAAAGGTGAACAACTTATATAGTCATTGTCATACTCAGGAAGATGACGAGGAAAGTAGTATGTAACATTTGGACTTGAAGTGAGAACATCATCTCTCTCTTGTTCATTGTAGCATTGTTAGGTAATCCGAATCCACTACTTTACTTTTTATAAGGTAAAGGGATCCCCACCCTTCCCTACCTTACAAAAAATAAGGCATGTGATCCTTGTCCCACCACCAAATCAAGTACTTGGACATCTAGCGAAAGGCTGGCTCACATCATGATCATGTCATGTCACGTCACGTAGGAGGGATTTTGATATCCGAGGTAAGAGCCCCATTAACGAAGTGGTGGGTCACCATGTGTGCTCAAGAAGCGGGATTATGCCTCAGTGGGGAGTATTCGTTTCGCCATTCTATTCAACTCGAACATGATGATTTTCAAGAGCCTTCTGATTTTCGCTCCCCCAGCAACGCACACGCGTCGGCCTTTCGTGGGTTCTCCTAGAATCTCTTAGGCTGGTGCCACGTTTCAGAAATTTAAAAAGTCGCATAAAACATGTTCAATACAAAAATCTCTTATCACGAGAAGTGCCTCATGATGGGACCGGTGTTGCCGTCTGCTATGCGATTCAACGGGTAGACCACCTGTGATTCACTTCCGTTGATTAGTACGACTGGCCTCTTTTGACTTGAAATGCAGAGAGAAAGTGAAGTTGCCTCCCAATCACAGAAGACATTCCCGCGGAACGTAAAAGCCCGCCGCAGGAAGCTTTGTATCGTGCCACACTTGGCACTTCAGAAGTAGCTCCTCTATTTGCTAAAGATAGGGCTCAAAACTATGTAAATTTCAAATTCACATGGATTCGTATATCGGTGAAGTGTACAAATTATACTAAGCATTAACTTCATTTTAAGACATAAACAAAAAATAGCAATAAATGCACTAAAATCCTCAAAATTGATTGTGAAAATGCAATCAAGTTTTAATTATTATATTTAGTGTTCGGTACTTCCATTAGCTCCGTTCAATTTAACACAATAAATTTCAAATATTTTCCTGTGAGATGTGATGTTGTGGTGGTACCTAGGTTGTGGTATGTTATAAAAGATGCTGACCGATAATATAAAAAAGAACAATAGGCCGAAGTTGAAATAAGAGGAAATTATGGGACGGATGAGGAGGCGGGTCGCCGCAACAGTGAAAGAATGTTAAGGAAGAAAGGAAAAATTCGACATAAAAAAAAAATTGTTCTATAGGACAATCAAAACTTGCAAGTTGAAATACCTTCAAAAGGGTTTCGTCGGAGAAGAGGTGGAGGACGATCGGAGCATCACGATGGGTGACTCCCGTCCTTCCGCCGATTTCTCTCTATCTGCTGATATCTTTCCATCATCCACGGTTTTAGCTTCCTGCTTTCAAATTTTTGCTTTTGTTTGCATATTAAAGGAGATGGATTTTTGAAGAAGTTGCATTCTTCTTTTCCCATTTTAAGATGATAAATTTAGAGTTTCTTTTGATGATTACGTGAAAACTCGAGGAGAGAGCCAACACAGGTGGTGGTGGCTGGGTCGGCCATAGTGGATGCAGGCCCGTCTATTGTGGCTAGTGGCGGGGCGGGTGGTGATGGTGACTCTGTCCAAAAAAGAGGGATTTTTTTTTTTTAAAGGAAACTAGATATGATATATGGATGAAATAGTACAAACTTAACGACCAGATAAAAATTTGATTGCACAATTTTACTAATTTTAAGATCAATTACACTTCTACTGAAAATTTTTGAACATGATATTTTCAAGTTGAAAAAAAAACATATGTATTTTAATATTATGTAAATGCAGATGATGTTCTATCTCAGGTTGAACAAATGCAGTAATAGGCTGAATCAAGATATTTAATTAGATCTCATACAATTGTAGTATCAACATCAATATCAACAACACATTTATCTCAAATTAGTTGGGGTCATCTTATAGCATTTAAACTAAATCATGTTTATTTTAAAGTAAGATAAACCCCGAAAATGAATTAATATACATAAAAAAATCATATTTACAAATTATATCTAAGACATGCATTGCATCATTGTTTGCTTTAGTTAACATGTTGCACAGCCTCTGTCGCATTGGACATAATGGAGTTCAGTTTTTTATTTGCTTAGGTTCCATTTGTTTCGCGAAAAATGCGGTCTTTCTCAAAATTACTTTTCAGAAAATCATTTTTTTAGGAAAATGACAATATTTTTCAGTGTTTGGTTGATATATGAAAAAGACTCGGAACGTTTTCCTTAGTTTGGTATGAAAAAATCGGATTGGTTTTCCTCTGGGTCATGGAAAGGTATCAAAAGAGACTTTGGCTAAGAAAGAGAATGTTCTTCTCACGGAATATATCTAGTTGTGGTGATCTCCCTTTCTTGCTTATCTTGGCTTTAAAGCTAAGTTGTGGAGAGAATGTTGCTAATGAAAATGTTAGGGTCAGCGGTGGTCAGCATATAAAGGAAAATAAGATTATGCATTCCTTTCAATAATTTTTTGTGCTTTGGTTTTGTTTTCGTTTTTTTAACATCGCAACCTTTGATTTTTATTTTTTATTTTTTTTCTTTTTTAATCTAATTTTTTAAATTATTTGTTTTTTATTTATCTTTTCTCTCTCTCTTTTTTTTTTTCTAGTTCTTCTGGTTTCAACTGGTCACCGACCAAGGTAAAGTTCGGCAACCCGCCACATGCATGGTGAGGCCGGTGAGCTCAGGCTTAGTCTCGCTGGATCTGGCAAGGCAAGGCCGAGGACAAGGCTGGCCTCACTAGATCTACTAAGTGAGGCCAGGCTGAGGCTAAAACTGGCCTCACCCTAGGTCGGCAAGCTCAGGTCAAGCCTTGCTGGATTTGGTGAGGCATGGGTTGGCATCCTTCGAGCTCGTCGGCCCATGTTATAGCTGATCGCTAGGCTGCAAGTCATTGTTGAGGTCCACTGTTGACGGAGGACAGATGAAGTAGCGGCAAAATGAGGAAGGAAGAGGAAGAAGGAGAAAAGAAAAAAAGAAAAAGAAAAAGAACAACGTAAAAAAAGAAGAAGATAAGAATTTAAAAAAAAACAAATGAAAAGAAAGTAAAGAAAACAATTATGAATATAAGAAATGTGAAAGAGAGGAGAAAGGAAAGATGAGAAAAATGATTTTCCTTTCTCAAAAAGAGAGACATTTTCCCCACATTTTAAGGGATTTTTTTCATGGGTGAAAATGTTTTCCTAGACAAACTTATTTTCATCGAACCAAATGCCGAAAAATCCAGAAAACTTTTTCCTGAAAGGTATTTTTCACGAAACAAATGTATTGAGGTTATTCCTATCTCTTCAAGCAATTTATTTCTCGCTTTGATTATTGAGTGTTAAATTATTGTCTACATACCTGCATGATCATCCATCGTATGTTAGTGGGTTAAAACTATAATCTAAGCAGCACCGACACTGATACGTGACACACGACATGACGTGACACGTCGACATGTCATTTCTAAAAAATAGATATTTTCGACACGTTAGGACACATTGTATATTAAATATATATTTTTATATATTTCGAGAGATCTTATAATAATAGAAAAAATTCTACCATGATACTTCCGTAGATAGCCAATACATAATAAAATAAAAAGAAAATTAAATTATTTAAATTGAATACTCCTGAGGTTATTAGACCTTTGAATGCCCACCCTCTCTCTCCTCTATCCTCTCGCGTCGGATCCGGATCCACTACCATAATGATAGGGGATCATTGAAATCTCCACCCTTCACATGGGGGGCCCCATGTGAAGGGTGGGGATTTCAATGTGTAAGGATTTCCATGGTAGGAAAATCCCAGTACTTGGATCCCCTGCCCATTTTTCGGATGGGCAGGATGATCCCCACCCTCCACATATAGGGGTCCACCCCAATGAAGGGTGGGGATCACCATGCTCAGGAAAAACATGGGCAAGGGATCCACGCCCGAAATCCCACCCTCTTGGGAAAGAGATCGTCTAACATTTCCTTAGAAGGTTAGGCTCTAACCTTGCAATCCGAGCCGTCTGTGTTATGAATGGATAGCCTAGATTATTACTAACAAAAATATATATAAAAAATTCAAAAAAATTGTCTCCTAAAAATAGGAGATCTGGGCCATCCGTCCAAAAATGAACGGCCCGAATTGCAAAGTTAGGTGCCTAACTTTCTGAGGAAAGGTTAGACGATCCGGATCCTCCATTATGCGTCTTCCCTAGGTACCTCTTCTCTCTCTCTCTCTCTCTCTCTCTCTCTCTCTCTCTCTCTCTCTCTCTCTCTCTCTCTCTCTCTCTCTCTCTCTCTCTCTCTCTCATTATACTTTTTTCAAGAAGCCATCACACTTCCCCAACCTGACTCTCCTCTCTTCTTCCTCATGCTATCCTCTCTCTCTCTCTCTCTCTCTCTCTCTCTCTCTCTCTCTCTCTCTCTCTACTTTTTGAACGCGCACGCCCCTATCTCTCTCTCCTCTCTGTCCTGAGAAGCCAACAACATGGCGGTGATGATGACCGTGATTTTGGTTGCCTCGTCTCTCCTCCGGCGCTCTCTTGTTCTGTCCTTCACCGCTCGTTCACTCGTTGCTCTGGCGCACATGAAGCTCATCTCTACTCAGGCGCAAATGCACCTTCCTCGCTGTCCCAACGCCTACCTCACCTCGGATCTAGTCTGTCTGGGTTGTTTCTAGGGTTGCAAATGCAACTTACTTTCTTTTTCTTGAGGGACCTTGTGAGTCCGGCACATCCGACATACGTGTCTGATGCCTTGATCGCATGTCAAACGCGTGTCGGACCGTGTCAAATGCGTATCGGTGTCCGATACCTATGCGGGGAGCTCTTGCACGTGTTCGTGCTACCTAGACTATAATCGATCGAGATTTCTAGCTAAGTAATTTTGACATAAAGAAAAAAAATGTACCGAAAGGATATTAGATCTATTTAGCGTAACCAAGACCCTGTATTCATGAAATCTCTAGTTTCTATTATCAACTTGTGGTATATTAGTGGTGACTCCAAAATAAATTGAATTGCATCTTTATATAACTAAATTTAAACCCCAAAAATTGCAATACGTATGGACTAGGGAAAGCCTGCGCTAAGTATTTGCTTAGTATTCCGTCAGCTTTCTCTTGGTGGTTCACCTCTAGAAAGACAAGTAACTCCCCTCTTGGTTGTTACAGAAGTTATTACACGAAGTGATACGACGTAACCAACCAACGGTCATATTCGAATAACTAACTTTCGATGATTACTCGAAGTTACTTCACAAATGATAAAACATAATCGACAATCCATTATCTTTGCGTAGGTCGTTCACCGCCAATACTGATGACTTTGCAAGAAATTTCAAGACTCTTGTGGGTAACTTCGCGTTACGTTGCCAATGACTTGATTGGCGTGTTACCAACTCCCTTCAAGTGATCGGTAACTCTATTCATTATTGACGAGACTCCGCTTCTATTGGCTAAGTTTGATACTTGACGATAACAACCAAAACATGTGTCACTTTGGGGTGTCAATCGCAACCTTAAGAGATCAACCACAATCGCATTAAAATTATATAAAGCATGCACCCACCTTCACCTTCTCCGTCGCTAAGGACAACATCGACTGTCGACATGTATGAACAGCGAGAACTGTTGTATGTCCTCGCAAATTATTTGAATACCATGTCTTCGCAAAGATAGAGCACTAACATAAGCAATCAATGAGGAAGCAGCGCATGCACATTTGAAATGGAAAGTCAGTCTACTCCAAAAGTCAAAATGCGCAGAGCCAACCTTCCCAAACTATCTTGGTTGAAATCCACGTTTCTTCTTGTTTCTTTCTCAATTAACATCATGACATGTAAGTCAAAATCTCTCAATTGAAGATCGGACACGAATCAAAATTGGTAGTGGATTTGCAAACAACATGGACAACCATTCGACAAAAGAGTCGCTTCGCTATCTGACTCTAGAGGAATGATGTGATAGGGCGGCAACTTATCTCATAATGTAATCAATTGTCATGACAAGATTTGTTGATATAACATGATACTTTCAAATAATTCTCCGCGACATGTGATTCTGATGTTTTATCTACATAGTGCTATGCTATAAAAGAAGATGAAAAATAATACAAAAATAAAAAAGGAACAATAAGCCAAATTCGAAATAAAAAGGGAAAAAAAAATAGGGGACGGATGAGGGCGCACGCCGCAGCAACAGCGAAAGAATGTTAAGGAAGGAAGGAAAGAATCGACATAAAAGAAGAAGAATATGTTCTTGCGGGAACAATCAAAACTGGTCAAAAGGGTTTTTGGAAGAGAAGAGGTGGAGAACGATCGGAGCATCACGGTGGGTACTCATATCCGTCAGTCGAATTCTCTCTATCTGCGGATAAATTTCCATCGTTGACGACTTCAGCGCATAATCAACAGGTTTTAACTTTCTGCCTTCAAATTTTTATTTTGGTTTTGATCTGATTAAAGGAGAAGGATTTTGAAGAAGTTGGATTTTTCTTTTTTCCATTTCTAAGATAACAAATTTAGAGTGTCTTCGGATGAATATGAGGAGACTCGAGGAGAGGGCGAACGCCGGTGGTGGTGGTGGCTGCATCGGCCGTAGTGGATGCAGGCCCGTCTGTTGTGGCTAGCGGCGGGGACGGGGTTGTGATGGTGATTGTGTCAAAGGAAGTGGGAAAAAGAAAAAGAAAAAGAAAACAAGAAATGATATATGATAAAGTAGAACAAAATAGCCCATGTACCAGATTAGTGGAACAGAGAAAAGATTGAAAAAATCCATGCAGGATTTTTCAGTTGCCCAAAATTGACGACCTGATAATAATTTGATTGCACAATTTTACTAATTTTACTATCAGTTGCACTTCTACTGAAAATTTTAGAACGTGATATTTTCAACTTGACAAAATCGTCTGTGTATTTTAATATTATATAAATGCAGATGTTGTTTTATTTGAGGTCGAAAAAAAAATGCAATGCTGGCTTGTATTTATCTTTCTGTTTTAAACTGTTTCTCTCCTGTTTTGTTGTTGTAATTCCTGTCAAACCGGCCGCCTGTTTGGACGTCCTTTTGCTGCCGGTTTGTGCGAACTTGCTGATGCCATTCTCCTTCGCTGGCTGCTGGACCCGAAGGACAAATTGCGGGGGCTACTTTGATTGGTTCCGGATTGATCTACTGCTGTGCTGCTGCCCACTTCCTCTGTTGCCTTCCTATTCGGTGCACCATAGGTCGACGGCTGTGGCTCCTTTTTGGCCGAATGATCGGGTCTTTTTACATGCTTTCGGTAACCTTTTCTGGACGTGTATTTGGCCTTTCTTGCTACTGGTATGGCCGTGTTTTGGCCTTCTGCTTTTGTTACATCTTCACAGGATTTACCCGACAGCTGCGAAATCATGTCCTGCTGTCCAGAATTACGGCTATCCAGATTTACTGCTGCCCAAACTTACCGTTGCCCCTGTTTTCATGCTGTTTTTGGCAGATTGGTTGGCCGGCTTGTTTCTTATCCTCATACTGCTTGCTAGGTGTGTCACTCGTATAGTCGGGCCAACGCTGCTGTTTTACTTTTATTGCTTTCGGCCGCTTGTTTGGCCATGCTTATGTTACTTCCCTTGCCATGTTTTGTGGCTCCTTGGTCACTTATTTGGCCGCTTGTTCACTTTCGTTCTGGCCGTTCACTGGCCTCTAGATAGGCGCGCGTTGCCACGATGTTGTATTTTGCAGCCGGTTCACCGTTGAACCCATTTTGGCATACTTGGTACCATTTTGGTTCATGATTTTTGTGGTCAGCTTCATCATTGTACCCAGTCTTTTGAAAAGTCAATACATACTTAACTCACAAAAAAAAAAAAATGCAATGATAGGTATGATAGGTTGAATCCAGATATTTAAATAGAACTCATACACTTCTAGCATTTAAACTAAATCATGTTCATTTTAAAGTAAGAAAAACCCCAAAAAGAAATTAATATACATCTCATAATCATATTGAGAAATCATATCTAAGTCATGCACTGTGCATCATTGTCCGCTTTTAGTTAACATGCGGCAGAGCCTTTGTTGCATTGGACATAATGAAGTTTGGTTTTTGATTCACTTAGTGCATTAGGGTTTTTCCTATCTCTTCAAGCAATTTATTTCTCGCTTTTGATTTCTGGGTACTAAATTACTATCCACGCACCTGCATGATCATCCATCATATTTTAGTGGGTTAGAACTATAATCGACAAAGATTGCTAGCAAAGTAATTTTGACAAAGAGAGAAAATGTATCGATCAAGTTTCCATATTCATAAAATCTCCGATTTCTATTATCGATCCTTGAAATATTAGTGGTGGCTCCAAAATTAATTGAATTGCATCTTTACATGACTAAATTCAAACCCCAAAAATTACGGATCCCGATCACCTGCCTTAAAAGCAGGCGACTTGGGGGATCTCCACCCTCCATCCACCCTTTTTATAGGGGGTTTTTTTTTTTTTTTTTTTGGAGGGTGGAGATGGATTAAGTCACCTACCTTTAAGGCAAGTGATCCATTTCCAAAAATTACGATTTGTATGGGCTTAGGAAAGTCTATGCTAAGTGTTTGCTTAGCAATCCATTAGTTTCTCTTGGTGGTTCATTTTTGGGAAGGTTGCGATAAAAACTGGAGTATGAAGTGAAAGACCGATAATGGCTTGAAAGACCTTAATGGAGATGAACAAGTCAGAGAACAGAAAGTTCATAAGGACCTGAAGGTGTCCTACAAAGGTGAACAACTTATATAGTCATTGTCATACTCAAGAAGATGACGAGGAAAGCAGTACGTAACATTTGGACTTGAAGTGAGAACATCATCTCTCTCTTGTTCACTGTAGCATTGTTGGATAATCCGGATCCACTACTTTACTTTTTGTAAGGTATAGGGATCCCCACCCTTCCCTACCTTACAAAAAGTAAGGCATGTAATTCTTGTCCCACCACCAAATCAAGTACTCGGACCTCTGGCGAAAGGCTGGCTCACATCATGATCATGTCATGTCACGTCACGTCACGACGTCACGTCACGTAGGAGGGATTTTGATGTCCTGAGGTAAGAGCCCCATTAACGAAGTGGTGGGTCACCATGTGTGCTCAAGAAGCAGGATTATGCCTCAGTGGGGAGTATTCGTTTCGCCATTCTATTCAACTCGGACATGATGATTTTCAAGAGCCTTCTGATTTTTGCTCCCCCAGCAACGCACACGCGTCGGCCTTTCGTGGGTTCTCCTAGAATCTCTTAGGCTGGTGCCACGTTTCAGAAATTAAAAAAGTCGCATAAAACATGTTCAATACAAAAATCTCTTATCACGAGAAGTGCCTCATGATGGGCCCGGTGTTGCCGTCTGCTATGCGATTCAACGGGTAGACCACCTGTGATTCACTTCCGTTGATTAGTACGATTGGCCTCTTTTGACTTGAAATGCAGAGAGAAAGTGAAGTTGCCTCCCAATCACAGAAGACATTCCTAACGAACTGAAGCTGCGGAACGTAAAAACCCGCCGCAGGAAGCTTTGAATCGTGCCACAAGAGCATGGATCTCCACATTTCAATTAAATGGAACTGAGGGTGCATACTACTTGCGAGAAGGCGGAAATGGCGATACAGTCTCTTGGCACTTTAGAAGTAGCTCCTCTATTTGCTAAAGATAGGGCTCAAAACGATGTCAATTTCAAATTCACATGGATTCGTATATCGGTGAAGTGTACAAAATATACTAAGCATAAACTTCATTTTAAGACAAACAAAAAATAGCGATAAATGCACTAAAATCCTTAAATTTGATTGTGAAAATGCAATCAAGTTTTAATTATTATGTTTAGTGTTCGGTCCTTCCATTAGCTCCGTTCAATTTAACACAATAAATTTCAAATATTTTCCTGTGAGATGTGATGTTGAGGTGGTACCTAGGTTGTGGTATGTTATAAAAGATACTGACCGATAATTTAAAAAAGAACAATAGGCCGAAGTTGAAATAAGAGAAATTTACGGGACGGATGAGGAGGCGGGCTGCTGCAACGGTGAAAGAATGTTAAGGAAGAAAGGAAAAATTCGACATTAAAAAACAAAATGCTCTATAGGACAATCAAAACTTGCAGGTTGAAATATCTTCAAAAGGGTTTCGTCGGAGAAGAGGTGGAGGACGATCGGAGCATCACGATGGGTGATTCCCGTCCATCAGCCGATTTCTCTCTATCTGCTGATATCTTTTCATCATCCACGGTTTTAGCTTCCTGCTTTCAAATTTTTGCTTTTGTTTGCATATTAAAGGAAATGGATTTTTGAAGAAGTTGCATTCTTCTTTTCCCATTTTAAGATGATAAATTTAGAGTTTCTTTTGATGATTACGTGAAAACTCGAGGAGAAAGCAAACGCGGGTGGTGGTGGCTGGATCGGCCATAGTGGATGCAGGCCCGTCTATTGTGGCTAGTGGCGGGGCGGGTGGTGATAGTGACTCTGTCCAAAGAAGAGGGATTTTTTTTTTTAAAAAAGGAAACTAGATATGATATATGGATGAAATAGTACAAACTTAACGACCAGATAAAAATTTGATTGCACAATTTTACTAATTTTAAGATCAATTGCACTTCTACTGAAAATTTTTGAACATGATATTTTCAAGTTGAAAAAAAAAAAACATATGTATTTTAATATTATGTAAATGCAGATGATGTTCTATCTCAGGTTGAACAAATGCAGTAATAGGCCGAATCAAGATATTTAATTAGATCTCATACAATTGTAGTATCAACATCAATATCAACAACACATTTATCCCAAATTAGTTGAGGTCATCTTATAGCATTTAAACTAAATCATGTTTATTTTAAAGTAAGATGAACCCCGAAAAGGAATTAATATACATAAAAAAATTATATTTACAAATTATATCTAAGTCATGCATTGCATCATTGTTTGCTTTAGTTAACATGTTGCACAGCCTCTGTCGCATTGGACATAATGGAGTTCAGTTTTTTATTTGTTTAGGCTCCATTTGTTTCGCGACAAATGCGGTCTTTCTCAAAATTACTTTTCAGAAAATCATTTTTTAGGAAAATGACAATATTTTTCGGTGTTTGGTTGATATATGAAAAAGACTCGGAACGTTTTGCTTAGTTTGGTATGAAAAAATCGGATTGGTTTTCCTCTGGGTCATGGAAAGGTATCAAAAGAGACTTTGGCTAAGAAAGAGAATGTTCTTCTCACGGAATATATCTAGTTGTGGTGATCTCCCTTTCTTGCTTATCTTGGCTTTAAAGCTAACTTGTGGAGAGAATGTTGCTAATGAAAATGATAGGGTCAGCGGTGGTCAGCATATTGAGGAAAATAAGATTATGCATTCCTTTCAATAATTTTTTGTGCTTTGGTTTTTGTTTTCATTTTTTTAACATCGCAACCTTTGATTTTTTTTCTTTTTGAATCTAATTTTTTAAATTATTTGTTTTTTATTTATCTTTTCTCTCTCTCTTTTTTTCTAGTTCTTCTGGTTTCAACTGGTCACCGACCATGGCAAAGTTCGGCAACCCGCCACAAGCATGGTGAGGCCGATGAGCTCAGGCTTAGCCTCGCTGGATCTGGCGAGGCAAGGCCGAGGACAAGGCTGGCCTCACTAGATCTGCTAAGTGAGGCCAGGCTGAGGCTAAAATTGGCCTCGCCCTAGGTCGGCAAGCTCAGGTCAAGCCTTGTTGGATTTGGTGAGGC
This sequence comes from Rhodomyrtus psidioides, assembly GCA_021437785.1. NCBI lineage: Eukaryota > Viridiplantae > Streptophyta > Magnoliopsida > Myrtales > Myrtaceae > Rhodomyrtus > Rhodomyrtus psidioides. The sequence continues at coordinate 8,724,966 of JAILYB010000007.1, read as the reverse complement.
ATGGGTCGGCATCCTTCGAGCTCGTCGGCCCATGTCATAGCTGATCGCTAGGCTGCAAGTCATTGTCGAGCTCCACTATCGACGAAGGACAGATGAAGTAGCGGCAAAAATGAGGAAGGAGGAGGAAGAAGGAGAAAAGCAAAAAAGAAAAAGAAAAAGAAAAACGTAAAAAAAAGGGCGGCGCTATTTCTACTTCTTGCATGGCTTAAACACTCCCTTTCACAATGTATTGACTATATTACCCTTCGATGTGGGGCCCATTTTTTTCTTTTTTTCTTCCACTTTCCTTTTTCTTGTTCTCACTTGTGTTGAAGCGTATCGCAGATTTCTTCATCTTCCTCATCTGAGATCTCTATGCACACCAACCAATAGGTTTCAAGTGGAACGCCTTTGAAATTAGAATATATCGATGACTTCCATAATTACTCGATTGGAGTGATATGATAAATCCATTCGTGATTTTTAGAATGCGAATGAGAAGCCATTTTTGCTACGAATGTTTATGGATTTAGTTGAATATCTTATTGCTTGAATTTACCAGAATTAACAGCTCTTTGAGATTACTCATCTAGATTAAAAAAAACAACCAGATCACGAAAGTATCAAGGACTATATCAACAAAATCATTCTATAAATAGTCTCGTTCATGTTAAGAATACGGCTTCTCATCTCTAGTAATCATTGAATAACTCAAGAACAATATGTTCTAGAGTCGATACAATTATTTTACCGCATTGGTTGATTTTTTTTCTTGTCGTTCATCCTCAGATAAGGGGAGGCGGTGTCATCCTCAAAGTCGGGAGTCTGTAATCAACAAAACCACAAAAAAAAGGGAAGCAGCAGAAAAATAACAAACAAATAAAATAGAACCTAAATAGGCCCCACATTTGAGTCTTTGCTAATATATAATTCTAAAGGAGGAAAAAGCAAAGGGTAATAAGGTCAGTACATTATGAAAGGAAGTGTTTAAGTCAAATTGGGAGTGAAAAAAGCGCGACCAAAAAAAAAAGAAGATAAGAAAAAAATTAAAAAAAACAAATGAAAAGAAAGTAAAGAAAACAATTATGAATATAAGAAATGTGAAGGAGAGGAGAAAGGAAAGATGAGAAAAAGGATTTTCCTTTCTCAAAAAGAGAGACATTTTCCCCACATTTTAAGGGATTATTTTCATGGGTGAAAATGTTTTCCTAGACAAACTTATTTTCATCGAACCAAATGCCAAAAAATCCAGAAAACTTTTTCCAAAAAGGTATTTTTCACGAAACAAATGTATTGAGGTTATTCCTATCTCTTCAAGGAATTTTTTTCCCGCTTTGATTATTGAGTGTTAAATTACTGTCTACACACCTGCATGATCATCCATTGTATGTTAGTGGGTTAAAACTATAATCTAAGTAGCACCGACACTGATACATGACACGCGACATGACGTGACACGTCGACATGTCATTTCTAAAAAATAGATATTTTCGACACGTTAGGACACATTGTATATTAAATATATATTTTTATATATTTCGAGAGATCTTATCATAATAGAAAAAAATTCTACCATGATACTTCCGTAGATAGCCAATACATAATAAAATAAAAAGAAAATTAAATTATTTAAATTGAATACTCCTGAGGTTATTAGACCTTTGAATGCCCACCCTTTCTCTCCTCTATCCTCTGTCTCCTCGCGTCGGATCCAGATCCCCTACCATAATGATAGGGGATCATTGAAATCCACACCCTTCACATGGGGGCCCCCATGTGAAGGGTGGGGATTTCAATGTGTGAGGATTTCCATGGTAGGAAAATCCCTGTACTTGGATCCCCTGCCCATTTTTCGGATGGGCAGGATGATCCCCACCCTCCACATAGAGGGGTCCACCCCAATGAAGGGTGGAGATCACCCTGCTCAGGAAAAACATGGGCAGGGGATCCACGCCCGAAATCTCCACCCTCTCGGGAAAGAGATCGTCTAACATTTCCTTAGAAGGTTAGGTCCTAACCTTGCAATCCGAGCCGCCCGTGTTATGAATGGATGGCTCAGATTATTACTAACAAATATATGTATATATATATATATATATATATATATATATATATATATATATATATATATATATATATATATATATATATATATATAATTCAAAAAATTACCTCCTAAAAACAGGAGATCTGGGCCATCCGCCCAAAAATGGATGGCCCGAATTGCAAGGTCAGATGCCTAATCTTCTAAGGAAAGGTTAGACGATTCGGATCTTCTCGCTCGCGTCTTCCCCAGGTACCTCTTCTCTCTCTCTCTCTCTAGTTACACTTTTTTCGAGAAGCCATCACACTTTCCCAACCTGACTCTCCTCTCTCCTCTCTTCTTCCTCATGCTATCCCCTCTCTCTCTCTCTCTCTCTACTTTTTGAACGCGCACGGCCCCATCTCTCTCTCTTCTCAGTCTTGAGAAGCCAACAACATGGCGGCGACGACGATCGTGATTTTGGTTGCCTCGTCTCTCCTCCGGCGCTCTCTTGTTCTGTCCTTCACCGCTCGTTCACTCGTTGCTCCGGCGCACATGAAGTTCATCTCTAGTCAGGCGTAAATGCACCGTCCTCGCTGTCCCAACGCCTACCTCACCTCGGATGTAGTCTGTCTGGGTTGTTTCTAGGGTTGCAAATGCAACTTACTTTCTTTTTCTTGAGGGACCTTGCGAGTCCGGCACATCCGACATACTTGTCCGATGCCTTGATCACATGTCAAACGTGTGTCGGAGCGTGTCAAACGCGTATCGGTGTCCGATACGGACTCGGGGAGCTCTTGCACGTGTCCGTGCTACCTAGACTATAATCGATCGAGATTTCTAGCTAAGTAATTTTGACATAAAGAAAAAAAATGTACCGAAAGGATATTAGATCTATTTAGCGTAACCAAGACCCTGTATTCATGAAATCTCTAGTTTCTATTATCAACTTGTAGTATATTAGTGGTGACTCCAAAATAAATTGAATTGCATCTTTATATAACTAAATTTAAACCCCAAAAATTGCAATACGTATGGACTAGAGAAAGCCTGCGCTAAGTATTTGCTTAGTATTCCGTTAGCTTTCTCTTGGTGGTTCACCTCTAGAAAGACAGGTAACTCCCCTCTCGGTTGTTACAGAAGTTATTACACGAAGTGATACGACGTAACCAACCAACGGTCATATTCGAATAACTAACTTTCGATGATTACTCGAAGTTACTTCACAAATGATAAAACATAATCGACAAACCATTATCTTTGTGTAGGTCGTTCACCGCCAACACTGATGACTTTACGAGAAATTTCAAGACTCTTGTGGGTAACTTCGCGTTGCGTTGCCGATGACTTGATTGGCGAGTTACCAACTCCCTTCAAGTGATCGGTAACTCTATTCATTATTGACGAGACTCCGCTTCTATTGGCTAAGTTTGATACTTGACGATAACAACCAAAACATGTGTCGCTTTGGGGTCAAACACAATCGCATTAAAATTATATAAAGCATGCACCCACCTTCACCTTCTCCGTCGCTAAGGACAACATCGACTGTCGAGATGCATGAACAGCGAGAACTGGTTGTATGTCCTCGCAAATTATTTTAATACCATGTCTTCGCAAAGATAGAGCACTAACACAAGCAATCAATGAGGAAGCAGCGCATGCACATTTGAAATGGAAAGTCAGTCTACTCCAAAAGTCAAAATGCGCAGAGCCAACCTTCCCAAACTATCTTGGTTGAAATCCACGTTTCTTCTTGTTTCTTTCTCAATTAACATCATGACATGTAAGTCAAAATCTATCAATTGAAGATCGGACACGAATCAAAATTGGTAGTGGATTTGCAAACAACATGGACAGCCATTCGACAAAAGAGTCGCTTCGCTATCTGACTCTAGAGGAATGATGTGATAGGGCGGCAACTTATCTCATAATGTAATGAATTGTCATGACAAGATTTGTTGACTTAACAGGGACCAAACAGAAGACGCATATTCTGAGAGCACACTTATCTACGCATTGGCTCAACCAACAAGGCCAATAGAAAAATTCTACTCCCGTTAACGAGGCCATTTGGAACTTGCTCATAAAGCTAAAGGTGAATATTGGGCTATTTTTCTAAACCGGGATAAAAAATATTATAATTACCAAATCAGGTCCAAAAAAATTTGTTTACATGACCAAGACTGCCGAACATACCAAAAAACTAAAACAATTACCCACTCGGCAGTCAGACTGCCGAGCGGGCAATTTCTAATTTTTTTTATTGCGTTGCTCGGCAATCTGACTGCCGAGCAAGGAGAGACAATTTTTTTTTAAATCCCAGTGCTTGCCCGGCACTTACTTAACCTTTTATTATTATTTTTTTAATAATTTTTAATTTCTTTTTCTTGTTTTATTTTAATTATTTTAATTATTCAATTTGTTCTCTAGAATCGAAAAAATATTAATGAAGTTCGTATATAATACCATGTTCTGTGTTAACGAACGAGCGAACGAACGAATGAACGAGGAGTGAACGAATGAGCAAGCGAACGAACGATCGAGGCCACGGAGCGAACACTCGCTCACTCGCTCCGTGGGGTCGAGCCTCGCTCGCTCGTTGTTGACACCTGATTTTTGACCAAGTCTTTTTGCAGCTATATTTTGAAAAATCACAAAACATCCATAAAAAATCAAAAAATTACAAAATCAACTTTGGTAACCATGGCCAAGCCCAAGGAACCATTTTTGACCAAAAAATAATTTTCCATATTTTTCACTTTTTTTGTATTTTTTAGAAAATAGAAAAAATACTCAACAAATCAGGAAAAATAGCATTTGAGGTCGTAAAAATATGAACAAATAGCTAATATTTTTCCTTTTAATCCCTTGTATTTTTGACCTCACAAAAAGTTCAAAATTGGATTCAATTATGGGTGTTCCTTTGTAACCCGTACTATTGAATTTGAGAAAAAAAAAATATCAATTGAGTCTTTTAATTTGCAATTTTAGCATTTTTTAGAATCTTGACATTCAATCTAACTGTCCCCTATTTCAATTTGACCTAATTGTTCGAAAAAATTGATCAATTGCAAACTTAATTGCATTTTAGTCCTTGAATTTGAGCATAATTGAAATTACTTTCAATTCAAGGGCTATCATTACAAATTGAACGTGCTGCCCAATGATTTTTACCATTCTGAATCGATTGGGATAGGTAATTTGGCCCAATTTGATTATTTGAACCTTCAATTGCACAATCCCTAATTTTGCAATTAAATAGAAATTTGGGGTTTTTATAGAAATTGAGGTGAAATTTTGGGCAAAACCACATTTTTAGATAAAATCCATGCCCTAAATTCGATTCTGAAATTTAATTGCAAAAATTCCCAAAAGATTTGGATTAATTTTGAAAATCCCAAATTGGAACCGGTTCGGACCGGTCAGACCGCCGGTCCGACCGGTCGAACCGGTCTGCTACAGTGTCTTCTTCTTCCCCGGGAGTTTGCGCAAATGAACAGTAAAATGCCGAGCTTTGATAGCCAAATTGACGGACCAATCGGCGATGATTGAAGACACACTTGTGGGCGTTTGATTCCTTAGGACGTTTCCCGTCGATTGACACCAACAGCGCCATTCGGAGTCGCCGGAGGGGAGAGTAATCGGACGGTCAAAATCGCGGGACCTGTAAAAGTCAATGACGTTAGACTCAGCGCAAATCCATGCCAAATTTGGAAAAGATCAGGGCTACCGGAGACCAAACGAAGTTGGACGGAAAACCCATCGTCCCCAACGCCGTTTAGGCCCAAATGCACGTGGCCTCACGTGCAATTGAGGCCGTTACACCACCCCCGTTGCGGCGCCAAAATTCCCAAAAGCTATATAAGCTCATGGTTGCTTTCTGTTGAAGGGGAGAGCGAATTTAGTTGAAAAAGAAGAAACGGAATCGAAAGAAAGCGAAAAGGGAGAGAGAAATGGCTCGTCCTCCAACCACCATTGTCGAGGACTGAGCTCGAATTCACAGAGCGGCGGTCAGGCCTTTACAGGCTAGACCATAGCTCGCGAAGATCATCAGGAGGCCGCCCGTGCTGAGAGGAAGCTGTCGCCGTCAGTCGCGTAGCCGAAAACCATCGAAATAGGTGAGTCTCGACCTCGAGTCCTTCACTGCACTTCAATGGCGATTCTTGCCTTTCTTGCCCATTCTTGCAATTGCTATGGGCGTTTCACTTCTTGAACATCACTGACCATCACTGTGCCTTCATTTTGCATCGACCTTGCATGAATACCTCGAATTGTGTCTTCGAAAACAGCCTCCATAACCGGCCCCTACTCATTCTTGCCCAGCCAAATCTGGGCCGAGCGAGCTCAATCGGAGCTCGAGGTAAGTCTCCTGGACACCAATTGATGCTATCCTGCGATAAAATTGTAATGATTTTGTGTTAATCAGGGAATCGAACTCCCATGGCCGTACTCGGCACTATGCTTGATACTCGTGATTTAGCGAATGAGATGCTGCGATTCCTAGATATGTTAAACTAGAGACGATCGCGAGTCGATTGTCGTTGGTCTCGCATAATTTCATCGACAATCCACCGTCGGATCGTCGCTGGAGTTCCTCAGCCGTTCATTTCGCCGGGGTCGAGAGGTTGAAGACGAAGCTGACATGGCGCGGTTAACGAGTCAAAATTCCATGTGTCATGTTGCGATTAGTCCACGTGGAAGTCGAGTCAGCTCGACCGTTAATCCGTTAGGGTGAGTCAGCATAAGTCGAACGGCCTAGATTAAACGATTCTAACAAATGGTGATCGTCCGATCAGTAATGGAAATTATTTGAAAATTGGAAAACCAAATCGAATCGAAACGGTGCCGCATGGATTGATGAGTAAGGCGACGTCGTTTAGAACGATAGGATCAAATGGCTCAGATTAGGTCTCAGGTTCTAATCATGGCCGTAGGTTTAAGTAATCTGAACAGACGGTCCTGATCGAGTCTCCTTTCAATCTGAACCGTAGGTTCTGGTTAGATCATCCTGCGATCGTGGATTAGCCACGTGGTGCAATGAGGACCCTTGGATCAGAGTCGAATAATCAGAAAATAAAAAAGCTTGGAACGGCGTCGTTCGGTGGTCGAGTTCGTGCGGGTCCGGTCGACCCGGTCCGAATAATAATTTTTTTAAATAAAAAATAGGAAATTGATTTAAAAAAATAATAATAAAAATAAAAAAAAATCAGAAAAATCCTAGAAAATCCAAAAAAATGCTAGAAAATTCCAGAAAATTCCAAAAAATTGTAGAAAAATCCTAGACACTCCAGAAACCCCCAAATATCGAGGATTGACCACAGACAACTGGTCAACCCTATTTTTGGGGTTTCTTATCCGTTCTTCCGAGACTTGACGATATTACCCTTTAGGGGTAAGTCGCATCTGCTGTATATGCGAGATAAGGCTGATAATGCCAAGGTAAGAATTAGGGTCAGGTAGGCGACCAATTCTTAGGCTTGGGTTTTCGAGTCCCGCCTCTTTTCTCAAAATGACGATTTTTCTCTTTAATGGGAAAATCGTCTTTCTTGTTCCAATCGAGTCCTGAAAATTGCTTAAAGTTAGGGTTTGGGTCAGGTAGACAACCAGCCCTAATATTTGAGATTTTCAGTCTTCATTTTTGTCCGAAATGACGACTTTACCCCTCTGAGGGTAAAACCACTTTTAAATTTCAGAAAAATCCTGGAAATTCCCAAAAAATAGGAAATGGATTGGATTGATAGCCAATCCTATTTCCCCATATTTTGACTTCCCAATTCATCTAAAATGACAAATTGGCCCTTTCAAGGCGAATTGTCCCTGAATTGTTCAAAATTACGATTCTGCCCCTCATGGGCAACTCATGCCAAAATCATTTCTAAGTCTTGATTGATATTTCTCTAGGCTAATAGGGCCTTATTAGGGATGCCATGTTGATTTCATGTGTTTTATCCGCATGTATTGGATCCTTGATTTGCGCACTTACTTCTAATGATTGTGAATGATAGGGTAGTTATTCCCATCTGCATGAACTCCTAGATTTAAGATTTGTACCCCACTCGTCTGTATGAAATCCTAGGATCAGGTAAACCGTTCAGCTTAGGTACCGAAAGGGCGTCAACTCTGACAGTTGGCGTAACTAAGTCCCCGAACCCAATTCTCTGGTTTCCGCAGAATCGAATAGACCACTCCCAACTATTCGATAGGGTTTCCGATCGTACCCTCTACGAAACGATTGGTGGCGACTCCTTGGCATATACACTTATCACATGTCACTAGACCACACTGAAGGTCGACTACGTACATCCAGCTGTTGCGATTTGGGTAATGGACCTTGGGTGAGGGCCGCGTTCGATCAAGCCAGTGATCGGGCGGCCCATTAGCTCCCCCTCGCTCCAGCCCGCGAGGGAGGGTCACGAAAGACTGGCGATTCCACTAGGGACTTATTCTAAACCAGAATCTCTGGTTACGAATTCCAAAGGACTTGAGCCGATTAAAAAGTTGTTTGGTTTATCTAACCTTGTTTTCTGCAGATGCTCTCGAAGGTGAGGTACGTATGCTAACCATTGTGTTAGATGTTTTTGCAGATTGGAGAAATAAGGGGTGGAGTGATTGTTGACATTTTTTTTCTGCAGATTGGAGTTGGGAATGTATGTTTATTTTTATGTACATACTGAAGAGGTGTTTTGATACAAACTGATGTGCATGACTTTGCATTGTGATGATCACGGCACATTGCACACACTGGCGGTCAAACCCCGACTGCAACCACCCTTAGGTTACCTTAGATAGGGAAATGGTGCGAAAAGGATCTTGTGTTTGATGGTACTCGAGACTTTCGTATTCGTTCCCGCCTACCATCTGCATTGGCGATATCTAGCCCTCTTGGGTAGGTACCCTTGGGGAGGAATCTGTCTCATGTGGATCGTGGGAGCCTGAGCCGAAGGTTCCTCACCTGATTTTCGATTTTTTAGAGTATACCCACTTGTCTCATGTGCGTGTCTATGAATGGTTGGTATACCTAAAACCGCCCATTGATACAGGGGGACATTCCACATTCCCCCAAGTATGGTTGGTAAGGCATTTATTTCCAATGTACTTTATTATTCCCTGCTCCATAATATGACTCATACATTACATACATTCATATGCATTCGCATCATGAAAATCACTCAAGTGACTAATTGAAACAACAATGATAATAGGGTAGGATGTTGCTGTTCCCTAAGAGTTCGACAGAATTGGTAACCTTCGAGTACTTAAGGAAAGTCACTCGCCCTGGACCAAATACAAGGCTACACTTCACCAGATTCGTGCATGGCCGAGAGTTGACTAGACGTAAGTTGGGATATGCCGAAGATTGCCAAACCCGTTACTATGTCGATAACCTCAGATTTAAGCGACAAACGGACGAGATGATTGAAAATTATCTGGAGATGAAGAGACAGCGTCGCAACCAGTTGGCTAGGGAAGCATATGCCCGTCGGAAAGCTGGACTACCGACTAAAGAAAGTATACCCATGATCACTTTTTAGGGAAGAAAGAGGCGCCCAGCGATCAGGACAAAGCCAAAACGCATCACACTCAAGAAGGTGAAACCCGAGAAGGCTCCTGAAGTCATCATACCATGGACCAGAGAATGGCCAGAGGAACTACGACCTTTCGACCAAAGCATTGAAGATAACCCCTTTACACTTGACTAGAGGAGAGTTCCCGACTGACTGTCATTTGGATAGACCTCTAGGAAAGGAGTGATTTAGATCCTCACATTCTATCGGCCTTTTATGGCTTTCTTGTTTGAAGAATTTCTCTCTACCTTTCTTTCATTAAGCATCCTGATTGTAATAAAAGTTCGTTCCACTTTGTTCATTTGATGTATTGACCAATGGAATGTGACATTACTGTTTCCCTTAGTCATTGAGTGAACTTGACTAAATTGCATAATTCACTTTCCTGAAATTCAAGTTAGGCTTTAAGTCAGGCCTTCAAGACCTGAAAAAGGTCCTAATTTCCATTTCTTCAATTGAACTATGCAATAAAGTTAGCCCATGCATACCTCATGACATCTGCATAATCATGAGTTTAAAATTAATTTTTGACGATTGACTTTTTAAAATCATTTGCATATTTTAGACTTGATGGGAAAGAATGATATTCAAGTGTCCAAAGTTCCCCGAGCCGAACTTCAATCGTGGTGGGATAGCATGGGCGAAGCCAGCCAGAAGTATGCTGAATCACGACTAGGATACCTATTAGACCTGCTAAAGATTGAGTGTCCACCTGCCTTTATCCAAGCCATGGCGCTCTATTGGGATCCTACCACCGCTACATTTTGCATGGAAGGACTGGAGATTACTCCCACTGTCGAAGAGTACAGTGCCGTCATCGGAGTTGAGTTCACTCACACACTCGTCCGACCCCCCATAGGATTTGAACCCCTGAGTCAGGTGGCTGAATTCCTTGACACAAGCCTAAGCGAAGTCAAAGCATATGTAAAAAACAATTCTGGGCGAATCTCCCTATCTTTCCTTATAGACCGATTTTCCCGCCTCCCTGCTACTAAAGGGACCAAATCTGGTAGAGCCTTTGTCTTAGCATTCTTCAGCTTTGTGCTGTTCCCAATCTCATCTGTCACCTTCGACCCTATCATGGCTGTAGTAGCCAGACAAGTCTGTTGTGAGTGGGATTACTCAAACATCATCATTGCCGAAACCTTCCTTTCCTTAAATCGCTTCAAGAAGAATAAAAAGGGAATCTTTAGAACCTCTAGTGATCTTCTGTATCTGTGGTTCACATCCCATATCATACAATTCCACATCCGCATGGGTTTCACTGAAATCATCCATAATGCACATCCTCTTAAAACCTTTGTCAGAACACATACACGTATTCCTAAGTTCAACTTTATAGAGTGGAAAAACTTCCTTAAAGTTCTAAAGCCCGAACAACTCCGATGGCGGCTAAGATTACCAACGCTGGGCAAAGTCAGATTGGCCTGCGATGACAAAGGTCCAGTCCCCTTGCTAGGATTCACGGGCGCTACCGCATACTATCCGAATAGGGTGATTCGACAGTTTGGGGCGCTACAGGAGATCCCTTTTCCACCACAACCTGATATCTTTTCTTTTGACATACCGAGCAAGACTCTCATGGAGGAGGAGAAGAGACAGTTTGAAGCCAAGGTGACATCCATCATCCGCTCCTTGAAGAATTCGCAAGCCGAAGAAATAAGTTGGCCAGAAAATATGACTCGTGAAGAAAACATTCATAGAGCCACTGCGGAATACATTCAGCACTTTAAAGCGACCAGACGAAACCTTGTCGAGCCCTACATAGCCGAATACATCGTGCCGTATGTACCTGGAATAGAGCCGTACGTACCCGAAGACATGGGACCGCTGTCATATTCAGGGGATGAGGAGCCCCAGACTGAAGAGGGGAATCCATACTGGGATGATGAGGATACCTTAGACCTCAAGCGTCCTAGGCTTGAATAGGCTATTCTGTCAAGTGTAAAATAAGCAAACATTGTGACACCTTCTCATACATTCTCATTTCTGTGTGATGCTATTTTGGACACATGAGCATAAATGTGAACATGTTTTGCGAATACATAAAAACTATCGTCAGAAATTACGCTTCTTTTAATTTCATGAATTCTTGTCGGAAAATGATTAAAAGAACTACTTACATGAGGCTAAGGCTCACGAGATAGCCCTTTTTCTCATCTACTGACAAGAAGCATGCAACTGAAAGAATTAGCTGCTTCTTTTTGTCAAAGACAAAAGAAATACTCACTGGGAATCCTTCTGAAATAGGTACACTCCCATCACGGAATTACCAACACATCGTTTCCGTACTCGCCTTAAGACAAAAATGGAGCAACAAGAATTGACTCCGCGTGTGGGCATGTTAGAATCTCAGATGACTGCCCTAGCAACTATGATGGCCGACATCAAGGCAATACTAGAAGCCACCCAAGCTAAACAAACAACAGCTCATAACCAGAACAACTCAGGTCCTTCTTTTATATCTGATACAGCAGATAAGGATGTGATGAGGGATACTCAACATGCGGAGGATGACATCCATGAACCAAACAGCCGGTCACAACAAAAGGCCTCGCCTGTTGTTATCAACCTCGAGAAGGAAGAGAAGGGGAAGCAGGCTGTGAAAACTGAAGTAGAGGCTAAAAGATTGGCCAATATTGAGGAATGCTTGAGCAGCCGGAGTTATGAATTAGCCCGCTTCGATAAAATATCTCCTTTTGCTAAGGTAGAAACTCCTCCTGACTATAAGGAACCAGAGTTCGTGAGAAAATATAACGGGACAGGCTGTCCCCGTGCCCACCTCAAGTATTACCTACGCAAGATGGCACACTATTCGGTTTATATTCTAATGTTAATGAACACGTTCTAAGAGAGTTTAGCTGGAGCCGCTTTGGCTTGGTTCATTGAGCTAGACCTAGAAGATTATGACGGATGGGAGGATCTTGCAGAAGACTTCCTCAGACAGTACAAGTTCAATACGGCTACAGCCCCAACAAGAGAAGACCTTCTGCGAACTTTAAAGGCGAGAGGTGAATTAATCAGAACATATGCCTAGAGGTGGCGAGCCTTGGCTACCCAAGTAAAGCCGTCAATCCCCGAAGACGAGCTGGTTGATTTGTTCCTGAAAGCACTCCGCTACGAATACTTTGACAGGCTGAACACTTCCGGATGTCAAACATTTGCACACTTGATTAAGGTTGCTGAAAGGCTAGAATGGGCCTTGAGAGAAAGAAGGCCTCATGAATCTTCTACTAGGAAGCAGTATCCCTTAAAAAAGGATAGAGAAGCCGGACTTGACATAACATTTATACCGGATCCCCACAAGCTCAAGCCGTTCGGCAATTCTAATCAGACCAAAGGAGGACCGTCCTGGTCGGCGTCGAAAGTACAAGATCTTAGAAGAAGACAACCCCAGAAGCAATTTTCTCAGCTCCCGAGACCTTTATCCAAGTTACTCCCGATGCTGCTAGAACAACGCCTGATAGCGAAAGAACCGCCTAGGGCAAACCCTGTTAGGTATCCTGGCTTTGACGAGAGCCAAACTTGTGTCTACCACATGGGCGAGAGGGGACATAATGTGGATAACTGCTATATCCTTAAGCTGAAAGTGCAAGCTCTGATTGACAGTCAGATTCTGAAATTTGACAATGTGGCCCCAAATGTACAAGAAAACCCACTTCCATATCATCAAGCAGTAGGAGCGATATTCACTGAAGGGGAGGAAAACTACCTTAAATTGAAAGTGTACATACCTAAGCTGACCGACCTTCTAGTAACCGCTTCGTCATACCCAAAAGCAGGAGAGATCTCTGTTAACGTAAAGAAGCTATGTATCACCAAAATGATGAGCTTGGGGATAATGTCCGAAATTACCGACGAAGAATTCGAAGGAGTCAAAGCTTTTCTATCTTTGGAAGGAAGCCACTTCGTGATAAAAAATGAGCGAGGCAACACCTGGGACATCCCGCACGAGAATTTGATAGACAGTCTTGGGCCGATCACTCAGTCAGAAGAAGAATTCGAGGAGGATGAATTGGAAGCCAAGAGGCGAAGCCTAGCAGATCGCAAATTTATGACCGACGCGCTTGAAATGGGCAAAACTGTAGACAACCTTGGTCAAGATTCTGGGGGGTACAACTTCAAAGTGAAATATTCAGCCCCGCCTAGATTTTATCAAAAGTTTGAGGATATCATACCGGACGGATGGGGAGGTATGGATGATCCCTCTCAACCAGAAACCTCGAAAGACACGGAAAAACTTTTTACAAAAGGCTTTGACGACACCGTATCAATGATCGAAGCCGCTACAACCGTGATAATCAGATTGGAAGAACTTGATAGCCTGAGCGAGGTAGAAGACTACCCAGCCAAGCCTATTGTGATTCGATTGCCACAAGAAGAAGAAGATGACATAGCTGAACCAGAGACGTCTTATCGGACGGTGGTAACCATAGAAGTCCCTCCAGTAGAAAAATACGATCCTAAGGCAGTCCATTGGGACTATGGAACAAAGGAAGTAGATGCGGTCATGAGGTCTGGGCGATTTTATGCCCCCAGGGAAGGCGAATCCGAAAAAAAGGAGGTCTCGAAGGAAGACGCAGAAAAGCTTACATCGATCATAACGACCAGCGAGTTCGAAGTAATAGAGCAGCTGAGGAAGATGCCAGCTCAAATATCCCTGCTAGATTTATTCATCAATTCAGAGAAGTACAAAAACGCACTGTTGAAAATACTTAACGAAGTACCTGTCCCTGAGACGATTAACAAGGTACAATTAGGGGACTTTGTAGGGGCAATCCTTTTAAAAGACCAATTGAGCTTCTCTGATGAGGACTTCCCCATGGAAGGAAGATGGCACAACAAGGCCTTATATATCTCCGCGCAATGTAATGGGAAAAGAGTGGCACACGTATTGATCGACAATGGATTAGCCTTCAATATTTGCCATCTGGCTACCCTGAGAAGGTTAGGAATCAATGAAGAAACGATTAAGGCATCCAAAACAGCTGCAAGAGCTTCCGATGGAATGAAGAAGACTGTAGTGGGTGAGATTGAGCTTGACATACTCATCGCCCCGACAAAATTCTCTATAAACTTCCAAGTAATGGATCTGCCCAGTGCATTCGGATTCTTGCTAGGAAGACCTTGGATCCATATAGCAAGAGCCATCCCTTCGAGCTTGCATAAAAAAGTACGATTTATGGTGGATGGGAAGGTAATTACCGTACATGGAGAAGTCGACCTCCAGACATACCAGAACAGTGCCATTTCCTATGTTGAACCCGAAATGAAGACAGAAGCAAGCTATCATTCCCTAGAACTGGTAGCAACAATTCATACCCCGGCAGTGACAAGGTTGAGAACCCCCTACATCTCAGAAGCCAATCTTTTACCAGCTAAGATGCTACTGGCATATGGGTTTAACCCAGGAAAAGGTCTAGGTAAACACAGTCAAGGGATAAATGCCCCCTACAGTTAAAAGCTAACCCGCATAGAATGGGCTTGGGGTATCAGAAATATCACGTGGATGAATTTGTCCCGAAGGCAACAGGCCGAGGCCGAGGCAAAATCCTGGGACGCCAGGGAGGCCAAAACAACCTGAATGACTCGTTCATCGGTTCTCCAACTTGGAAAGGCAGGTTTCAAATATTCAATAATCCTTTAAATGCCCACTTCAACCAGAACTCTAAATGGTTGTCTGAAGATGATATCACTCCACCAATAGAACCAGATCTGACAAATCCTTTTCTTGAAGACAACTCTGTGAATGCCATCATAGAGTGGCTAAGTGATGAAGCCACTTCTTCTGAGTAAAGAGACCTTTCCCTTGTCTTTAAATACTGCATTTAGAACTTTCTGTATTTTATTGCATCTTCTTTCCTTATTGTACGTATAGGGAAACGCCTTTGGATCTCCGGCCGTTGGTCCAAATGGCACAGCTTGTAACGCGGCCCATCTTGCATTCAATAAAACCACGCATATTTTGTTAAGGACATATGGAACCACGAATCAACCCGATGATGATGTTAGTCTTCCGCACAGAAGCTTAAGGCCTGATTTGCCGTATGATTCCTAATTTCCAAAAGATTTCCACGGGGCCAGGATGTCCAATGACATGAGGATTAGTCCCGTTTTTACCTGTACCTATTTCGAAAATTCTTTCGAAAAGACTTTCCATGATCATGCATGTCATTCTTATGAAGTACGAGCTAACCATATTCATGACATTTCAGGCATATCATCTCAAACATGCATACCAGGTTATTACAAGACTCGGATTTCTCCATTGACCATTCTTATAGCATTGAGGAAGATGAAGACGAAGGTTATGCGTCTATCCGCAGAGATTGGAATGCATTTGAGGAGTCGACACCTCCTACTTCAGAAGAACCAATCATTGTTAATTTGGAAGACGTCGTGAATATCAAAGAGGTCAAGATC
This sequence comes from Rhodomyrtus psidioides, assembly GCA_021437785.1. Taxonomy (NCBI): domain Eukaryota; kingdom Viridiplantae; phylum Streptophyta; class Magnoliopsida; order Myrtales; family Myrtaceae; genus Rhodomyrtus; species Rhodomyrtus psidioides. Next base: position 8,708,973 of record JAILYB010000007.1, on the reverse strand, counting down.
GGCGGACATTTATCCCGAGATAATAGGCTCGAATTCACTAAATTACTGAAAGAATATCAAGACATCTTCGCGTGGTCTTATGCTGATACGCCAGGCCTAGATCCTAAGATTGTGGAGCATGCATTACCCACGGATCCCGGTATCAAACCTGTCAAGCAAGGCAGCAGACGGATGAAGGCCGAGTTGGAAGATAAAATTAAAGAAGAAGTCATGAAACTTCTCAGGGTAGGCTTCATTGAAGCTATCCCATACTCAGACTGGATTGCAAATATAGTCTCCGTCATGAAGAAGGATGGCAGAGTTCGGATCTGCGTGGATTACCGAGTTCTGAAGAGAGCGAGCCCAAAAGATGATTTTCCTCTTCCTCACATTGATGTGTTGGTAGATAGCACAGCAGGTTATGAATTGTTCTCATTCATGGAAGGATTCTCAGGATACAACCAAATTTTCATGAAACAAGAAGACAAACCAAAGACTGTTTTTACCACACCCTGGGGGAACTTTTATTACAAAGTCATGCCCTTTGGATTAAAAAACGCCGGGGCTACCTATTAGAAGGCCATGGTCACATTATTTCATGATATGATCCATAAAGAAATTGAAGTATATGTCGATGACATGATCGTCAAATCCAATAAAGGGCAGGATCAAATACAGGTGTTAAGAAAATTATTTGAGCGCATGCGCAAATATAAGTTGAAGTTGAACCCTAACAAATGTGTGTTTGAGGCAAGATCTGGGAAACTTCTCGGATTCATAGTCAGTAACATGGGCATTGAGATTGATCCTTCAAAGGTTCAAGCTATCCATGATCTGCCAACTCCCTCTACAGTAAAAGAAGTGAAGAGCCTTCTTGGGAGACTGAACTATATTGCCAGATTTATCAATCAACTATTTGATGTGGCTAAGCCAATCTTCAAATTGCTCAAGAAAGGTGCGAGAGTGACATGGGATGCAGAATGCAGTAGGGCATTCCAAAAGATTAAGAACTATCTAGTCTCCCCTCCGGTACTTGTGCCACCAATTCCTGGTCACCAATTGACCTTATATCTAACTATACAGCAGGAATCTTTGGGAGCCTTACTTGCCCAAACAAGCCCGATAGATGGTAAAGAAAGAGCCATCTATTACATAAGTAAGAAATTCACACCATGTGAAGCGAAATATGTACCAGTTGAAAGGGCCTGTGTAGCAGCGGTATGGGTACTTCGTAGACTAAGGCAGTATACCCTACACCACCACATTCAACTCATAACAGAAAACAATCCTGTCAAATACCTCTTGGAGAAACCCGCTTTAATCGGGAAATTAGCAAAATGGCAAGTGATGCTGTCTGAATTTGACGTCAAGTGTTCTCCACAAAAGTCAGTAAAAGGAAGAGCTATAGCTGACATGCTAGCAGAGAACCCGTCAAACGGTGAGCCTTCTAAAGTAATAAGAACAAAAGATCAAATTCTGAACTTAGCAGAGGACAAGTGGGTCATGTATTTCGATGGTGCTGTTAATCTATCAAGGGTAGGCACTGGGGCAGTACTGATATCCCCCAATGATCAACATTATCCTGTGGCGGAAAAAATAACTTTTCCTTGCACTAACAACATCTCAGAATACGAGGCGTGCATTCTAGGCCTCAGATTGGCCATTTCTATGAAGGTACCCAGATTGCAAGTTTATGGAGATTCCATGCTCATCATATTACAAACACAAGGAAAGTGGAAGACAAAAGATGCAAAGTTCATCCCATATCACGAATACCTTGAAGAATTGACACTTGAATTCGAAGAAGTGTCACTCGAATATCTATCAAGGTCTCATAATCAATTTGCAGATGCTTTAGCCACTCTGGCCTCAATGTTGCAAACAACTGGAGGGTTAGATATAGAACCCCTAAGGATTGGCACAATTGAAAGACCGGCCCATTGCATGCTAATAGAAGAGGAATTTGATGGAGAGCCGTGGTATTACGACATCAAGAACTATCTCTCAAAAGGGGAGTTTCCTGAAGGATGTCAGGCAGGAGACCGGAGATACATAACCAAGATGGGCAACAAGTTCTTCCTCAATGGACAAATTCTGTACAAAAGGTCATTTGACTCTATTCTGTTAAAATGTGTAGATGCCAAGGAAGCAAATATTCTCATGAAAGAGATCCATGAAGGTATATGTGGGCCTCACATGAACGGCCACCTCCTCGCTAGGAAGATTATGCGGCTTGGCTATTTTTGGATGACCATCGAATCAGACTGCTGTCAGTATGTCCGGTCATGCCACCAATGCCAAATATATGGAGATAAGATCAATGCACCCCCAAACGAACTACACCAAATGTCTGAGGTTTGGCTTTTCTCTATGTGGGGCATAGACATGATAGGGCTTATTAATCATGTGGCTTCAAATGGTCATCGCTTCATCCTGGTAGCGATTGATTATTTCACAAAATGGGTAGAAGCTAGTTCTTACAAGAATGTCACTGCAAGAAATGTGGCAAGATTCATCAAAAGAGACATCATTTCCCGGTATGGTACCCATCAAGCGATCATCACAGATAATGAGTCTAACCTGAATAGCAAGATTGTCAATGATCTATTGGACCATTTTGGTATTCGACATCTGAATTCATCCCCCTACCGCCCGCAGATGAATGGGGCAGTGAAAGCACCCAACAAAAACATCAAGATAATCTTGGCTAAAACAGCAGAAAACTATAGGGATTGGCATGAAAGGTTGCCCTTCGCCTTAATGGCTTACCGAACATCAATCAGGACTTCTACATGGGCAACTCCCTACAGTCTGGTGTATGGGATGGAAGCAGTCCTACCCGTAGAAGTTAAGATCTCCTCTTTGAGAATCTTGTCAGAGGGTAAACTCTCTTAGTTAGAGTATTTCAAACACAGATATGAACAGCTGAATTTAATAGACGAAAAGCGTCTTAAAGCCATTTGCCATGGACAAACTTACCAGAAGAGGATAGCCAGGGCATTTAATCGAAAGGTCAAGACCAGGAATTTCGAAGTAAATGACTTGGTAATTAAGAAGACTTTGCCGAGTACTATCCATCCGGGAGGTAAATTCACCCCGAATTACGAAGGTCCCTATGTTATCAAGAAGATTCTCACGGGAGGAGCATTGATTCTTGTAAACTCCGAGGGAGAAGAATTGGGACACCTTGTAAATTCAGATGCTGTGAAGAAGTATTACCCTTGAAATAAAATCAAGTTCTGGTTATATGACTCATTCCGAATTGAGCCGAGTCATCATAATAGTCATTGCATAAGCATATCATGCATCCATGCATACACTAGCATGTGTTCAAAATTGCAGGAATGTCTGACGAAGAAGACAGAAGACAGCAAACGAAGAACACGAAACTTCGAACAATGACATGGGGCACGTTCCAAAGATGAATGAAGCCATCGAGCAGGATTCATTGCCCCAATCAGACGAAGGCGTCATCGCCATAAGTTAAAATGGCTGATTTATGTAATCTGCGCATTGGCATTCAGATGGGAATACATGATCAATGAGACCTAACGTCGTGGTGGTCAGGTGCACATCCTTTCTCTTCAAAGACTGAGTGTTTTTAAGAAATTTTAGAATTCTTAACCACCCTGTGTTGTTAAGAAAAATGCAGATTTTCATGAATCTATCCACTTCCATTGGAGTGCATGATCAAGGGTAAGGTGTATCGTTCTAATTTTCTGAAATTCGAGAGCATACACCGGTATATTCCTTCTATATTTTTCAGGGATCCCTAGCCACGCTAGACAGGTAAGTATTCATTTCCCAATTTTTTAGGTTTTTAAGACTGTCAGAATCCTTATTGCTAGAATTTAAAGGCTTCTTGGAATCTAGCATACTTTTTAATTCTCATGCCTATAAAAATGCAGAATTCTCACAGTCATGGCATTGGCACTCATGTTTAAACTTGGAAGGTTATCTGAACATGATTGAAATATACATTGTGCATCATAAATCCCCTTGAGGGTAAGTTTTGGAGAAAGCGAAATGAACTTTTCCAACAAGAGTTGTTTAGAACTGTTTAAAAGGATGTTTCCTCAGACAAGAGGCAAGTTGGATCCAAACACGTCCTATACACACTTGAGAGATGAGTGGAGTGGTAAGGACAACGAGACCTTGACCTACGGAAATAGGGGTTATTCGCAGTGATTACATGGATCGAGACGACAGAGGCATTCGTTTCTCTATCATAAACGCTACATGTGACCATTGATAACCCTTTGAACGGCGGTTTCATTCTTTACCCCTGTCAAAAACCACCCCACAGTGGGGCAAACTGGAGGTACGTCCAGCGGTATTATGAGGTAAATGGTTAGAAGTTCTCTTGCTCAGACTTGCATCAATCTTCGTGTGTTGCTTGTCATTTTTAACTTCTATGGTAGTTCAAGTGCTTTAAGATAACGAAAAACATTCGTTTCTCTATCCTATACACTTTTACCCTTTGCACAGCCCAGTTGAGCCTGTACTTCGTTTCGCAAACCCGTTGATGATCATTACATATTCCAAAACGGAAGCGACGTCACTCCAAGAGCGGAAAAAGTTCGAAAGATATGATTTGTAAAAATTCCTGGACTAATGTTTGAGTGCTGAGATTCAAGTTGTACATTTAGCATACTCATTTGAAAATTATGGTCCCCAAAAGAAAAGAAAAGGTGGGATTTCGATAAAAAAAAATCAAAAAAAAAAGAGAAAAGAGAAAAATCCGATCCTAGGCATCAAGAAAAAGCAAAGTGCCTGGTAAAAGCAAGGCCAATGCTCGTCCAAATATTTATACACTTGTGAATCATGCGTTTGATTTTGTAAATGCCAAAAGATGGCATGATACCTTTATATAGGTCACTAGTGAGATCTGGTTGTAAAAGAAAATCCCAAAGGAGCTAGACTGTGAAAGATGCTCCCAATCATGTCATACTCAGATGTTGAAAGCAAGGACAAGATGTTGACGCCTTCTCAACACGAAAGAGATATTCCCTAAAAACAAATGTGCGCTTCGAAGACCGACAATGCTCTTCAAAGACTATTAATGCACTTCAAAGACTGAAGACGCTCTTTGAACCAGAAGGGACAAGATCAGCTGCAAACTTATAGTGATCACCAATGTTAAACCCTTCGCGTATTCTGAGCCAAAAACAAGCTTTTTTTTTGTCCCCAATCCTACCTACGTTACAGCCCTGAAAAGCCTTTTCTGATTAAGGCACTGGGATTGACATAGGGTTTAATGTCTAAGCTTAGCTCGAAGAAGTCCGAGCAAGATTATTTCTTTATCATTTTGCAGGTTTCTTGACTTGTAAACCTGGAGCAGACATTGAAGACTTCTTTTCGAAAGCCTTGACTTGCACGCAAGTCCCCCTTTGAAAACCGTTGACCAAGCCCAACATTACAGTCCCTTGGAAGTCCTCCTGATCGATCGAGGTGTATTCACTGCGAATGATCCTGAACCCTAGGCACATGTTTGATAGGAAATTCGAGTGCATTCTTGGTAAAAGACCATTATATCAAAACTGTGAGAAGTCCTCTTTGATGAGAATACTCCATTGGACATTTTAACCAAACTCTTTTGGTAATTTTCAGATTGTTTGATTCAAACTTTCCTCACAAGGAATTTTTGATCACTTCCGTATGTTGCAAGGTGTTTTGGATAACCTCCAGCATCGTAATGCATTCATTGAATTTGTTTTTCTTTCATGACTATGATATAAGTCATAAAGTGCTGTCAGTTTGACATCAGATATCACTTAAAGACCATTGATGTGCCTTTGGTAAGAAAATTTTCAGATTGGAGCTTCTGCAAGATTCTTGATGACTTCGGCTCCTAAAATGGCTTGTATCACTCTTGGTGAGAAACGTTTAACATGTCTAAACTTCTGCAGAATTCCTGGCAAGCCTAGATCTCAGAAGAACACAACTTCTCTTGGACTCGTGGTAGCCCCAAGTCCCAGAATGACACCTTTCTCTGAGAAGAAAAGTTTATATGATTAAGCTTCTGACGGATTCCTGGTAACCTCGGATCTCAGAATGCTATCTTTTTTGGTTAAACTTCTATAGAACTCATGGTAGCCCCAGATTCTAGAAGGATGACTTGATCTATGAAGAAGAGCTTTCAAGCTTACTTTTATGTAGGATTTTTGGTAATCCCGTATCCTAGAAAAATATCTTTTGATGAAATTTTTGTAGGTTGAGCTTTCTGTAGGATACCTGGAGTTCCCAGATCCCATAATGCCACCTTCCATGTCAAAAGGACAATGTTTGAAATTATCTCCATATGTGGGATTCCAGTATTACAGGTTTGATCTTTCTGCAGGATGCCTGGAGTACCCAGATCCCAGAATGTCACCTCCCATGTCAACAGGACAATCTTCAAAAATCATCTCTTCGTGAGATCCCAGTGTTACAGGTTGGAACTTTCTGCAGAATACCTGGAGCTCCCAGATCCCAGAATGTCACCTTCAATGTCAAAAGGACAATATTCAAGATAGTCTTTCTGCGAGATCTCAGGTAGCCCCTAGATCCCAGAAGAATCTTATCAAAGTTTTTACAGGTTTAAAGTTTTCTGTAGCATACTTGGAATCCCCAAATCCCAGAATAATGCCTCGCGTATCGAAAGGACAATTTTCAGTGTCAGCTTTCTGTGAGGTTCTAGGTAACCCCTAAACCCAGAATAGCTCTTGTGGTGAAGCCTAAAGGTTAGGCACACCTCACTTGTATAAATCCTAGTTAATTCCTTAGAATATATTATCAAAAACTTCTAACAAAATCAGCTTTCTGTGAGGTTCTAGGTAACTCCTAAACCCAGAATAGCTCATGTGGTAAAGCCTCAAGGTTAGGCACACCTCACTTATATAAATCCTAGTTAATTCCTTAGAATATAGGATCAAAATGTTCGACAATCCCTAAGAGACTGGGTGCGTCATCCATAGGTTCCTAGCAAAGAGGAGTCCTATTCTCGGCCTGATCCCCCTGAAGGATCAAAATGTTCGACAATCCCTAAGAGACTGGGTGCGTCATCCATAGGTTCCTAGCAAAGAGGAGTCCTATTCTCGTCTTGATCCCCCTGAAGGATCAAAATGTTCGACAATCCCTAAGAGACTGGGTGCGTCATCCATAGGTTCCTAGCAGAGAGGAGTCCTATTCATGGTCTGATCCGCCATACGGATCAAAACCCTTGACAATCCCTAAGAGACTGGGTGCGTCATCCATAGGTTCCTAGTAGAAAGGAGTCATATTCATGGTCTGATCCACCATACGGATCAAAACTTCTGACAATCCCTAAGAGACTGGGTGCGTTATCCATAGGTTCCTAGCAGAGAGTAGTCATATTCATGGTTTGATCCACCATACGGATCAAAACCCCTGACAATCCCTAAGAGACTGTGTGCGTCATCCATAGGTTCCTAGTAGAAAGGAGTCATATTCATGGTCTGATCCACCATACGGATCAAAACTTCTGAAAATCCCTAAGAGACTGGGTGCATCATTCACAGGTTCTTGTGAAGTATAGGAATATCATTCTGGTACGGCCTACCATACAGGCTAGAGTTTAACCGCCCTAGGATACTCAAAAGACGAGTCCCTAGGTATTCACTTGAACTCGCTAGACATCGCGCATGCCACACAAGCATCAGGCAGGTGATCAACAGGTGAATAGCAGGTGGGTCTCTCTACTTTCTCTCTCACGTCAGCAAAAGAATGAGGAGCAGAGCATTCACCAGCGGGATAAGAAAGATTGAGTGTCAAGATTCGTGTTTCTTTTCCCTAGTCGAGTCAGTCTAGACTCAGGTGTCACCTGTCTTTGAGCGAAACCTCTCACGAGATTCCTCTCAAAGAGGGGCAGCTGTTGACACCTGATTTTTGACCAAGTCTTTTTGCAGTTATATTTTGAAAAATCACAAAAAATTCATAAAAAATCAAAAAATTACAAAATCAACTTTGGTAACCATGGAGAAGCCCAAGGAACCATTCTTGACCAAAAAGTAATTTTCCATAATTTTCACATTTTTTGTATTTTTTAGAAAATAGAAAATATACTCAAAAAATCAGGAAAAATAGAATTTGAGGTCGCAAAAATATGAAAAAATAGCTAATATTTTTCCTTTTAATCCCTTGTATTTTTGACCTCACAAAAAGTTCAAAATTGGATTCAATTATGGGTGTTCCTTTGTAACCCGTACTATTGAATTTGAGAAAAAAAATATCAATTGAGTCTTTTAATTTGTAATTTTAGCAGTTTTTAGAATCTTGACATTCAATCTAACTGTCCCCTATTTCAATTTTACCTAATTGTTCGAACAAATTGCTCAATTGCAAACTTAATTGCATTTTAGTCCTTGAATTTGAGCATAATTGAAATTACTTTCAATTCAAGGCTATCATTACAAATTGAACATGCTGCCCAATGATTTTTACCATTCTGAATCGATTGGGATATGTAATTTGGCCCAATTAGGTCATTTGAACCTTCAATTGCACAATCCCTAATTTTGCAATTAAATAGAAATTGGGGGTTTTATAAAAATTGAGGTGAAATTTTGGGCAAAACCACATTTTCAGATAAAAACCATGCCCTAAATTCGATTCTGAAATTTAATTGCAAAAATTCCCAATAGAGTTGGATTAATTTTGAAAATCCCAACTTGGAACCGGTTCGGACCGGTTCGACCGGTCGAACCGGTCTACTACAGTGTCTTCTTCTTCCCCGGGAGTTTGCGCAAATGAACAGTAAAATGCCGAGCTTTGATAGCCAAATTGACGGACCAATCGGCGATGATTGAAGACACACTTGTGGGCGTTTGATTCCTTAGGACGTTTCCCGTCGATTGACACCAACAGCGCCATTCGGAGTCGCCGGAGGGGAGAGTAATCGGACGGTCAAAATCGCGGGATCTGCAAAAGTCAACGACGTTAGACTTAGCGCAAATCCATGCCAAATTTGCAAAAAATGAGGGCTACCGGAGGACCAAACGGAGTTGGACGAAAAACCCATCGTCCCCGACGCCGTTTAGGCCCAAATGCATGTGGCCTCACGTGCAATTGAGGCCGTTACACCACGCCCGTTGCGGCGCCAAAATTCCCAAAAGCTATATATGCTCATGGTCGCTTTCTGTTGAAGGGGAGAGCGAATTCAGTTGAAAAAGAAGAAACGGAACCGAAAGAAAGCGAAAGGGAGATAGAAAGGGCTCGTCCTCCAACCACCATTGTCGAGGACTGAGCTCGAATTCACAGACCGGCGGTCAGGCCTTTACAGGCTAGACCAGAGCTCGCGAAGATCATCAGGAGGCCACCCGTGCTGAGAGGAAGCTATCGCCGTCAGTCGCGTAGCCGGAAACCATCGAAACAGGTGAGTCTCGACCTCGAGTCCTTCACTGCACTTCAATGGCGATTCTTGCCTTTCTTGCCCATTCTTGCAATTGCTATGGGCGTTTCTCTTCTTGAACATCACTGACCATCACTGTGCCTTCATTTTGCATCGACCTTGCACGAATACCTCGAATTGAGTCTTCGAAAACAGCATCCATAACCGGCCCCTACTCATTCTTGCCCAGCCAAATCTGGGCCGAGCGAGCTCAATCGGAGCTCGAGGTAAGTCTCATGGACACCAATTGATGCTATCATGCGATAAAATTGTAATGATTTTGTGTTAATCAGGGAATCGAACTCCCATGGCCGTACTCGGCACTATGCTTGATACTTGTGATTTAACGAATGAGATGCTGCGATTCCTAGATATGTTAAACTAGAGACGATCGCGAGTCGATTGCCGTTGGTCTCGCATAATTTCATCGACAATCCACCGTCGGATCGTCGCTGGAGTTCCTCAACCGTTCATTTCGCCGGGGTCGAGAGGTTGAAGACGAAGCTGACATGGCGCGGCCAACGAGTCAAAATTCCATGTGTCATGTTGCGATTAGTCCACGTGGAAGACTAGTCAGCTCGACCGTTAATCCGTTAGGGTGAGTCAGCATAAGTCGAACGGCCTAGATTAAACGATTCTAACAAATGGTGACCGTCCGATCAATAATGGAAATTATTTGAAAATTGGAAAACCAAATCGAATCAAAACGGTGCCGCATGGATTAATGAATAAGGCGACGTCGTTTAGAACGATAGGATCAAATGGCTCAGATTAGGTCTCAGGTTTTAATCATGGCCGTAGGTTTAAGTAATCTGAACAGACGGTCTTGATCGAGTCTCCTTTCAATCTGAACCGTAGGTTCCGGTTAGACCATCCTGCGATCGTGGATTAGCCACGTGGTGCAATGAGGACCCTTGGATCAGAGTCGAATAATCAGAAAATAAAAAAGCTTGGAACGGCGTCGTTCGATGGCCGAGTCCGTGCGGGTCCGGGTCTGGGCTGGGTTCCGACCCGAGTGGGTCGGGTCGACCCGGTCCGAATAATAATTTTTTTTTTAATAAAAAAATCCGAAATTGATTTAAAAAATAATAATAATAAAAATAAAAAAAAATCAGAAAAATCCTTGAAAATCCAAAAAAATGCTAGAAAATTCCAAAAAATTCCAAAAAATTGTGGAAAAATCCTAGACACTCCAGAAACCCCCAAAAATCGAGGATTGACCACAGACAACTGGTCAACCCTATTTTTGGGGTTTCTTATCCGTTCTTCCGAGACTTGACGATATTACCCTTTAGGGGTAAGTCGCCTCTGCTGTATATACGAGATAAGGCCGATAATACCAAGGTAAGAATTAGGGTCAGGTAGGCGACCAATTCTTAGGCTTGGATTTTCGAGTCCCACCTCTTTTCTCAAAATGACGATTTTGCCCTTTAGTGGGAAAATCGTCTTTCTTGTTCCAATCGAGTCTTGAAAATTGCTTAAAGTTAGGGTTTGGGTCAGGTGGACGATCAGCCCTAATATTTGAGATTTGCAGTCTTCATTTTTGTCCGAAATGACGACTTTACCCCTCTGAGGGTAAAATCACTTTTAAATTCCAGAAAAATCTTGGAAATTCCCAAAAAATAGGAAATGGATTGGATTGATAGCCAATCCTATTTCCCCATCTTTTGACTTCCCAATTCATCTAAAATGACAAATTGGCCCTTTCAAGGCGAATTGTCCCTGAATTTTTCAAAATTACGATTCTGCCCCTCATGGGCAACTCATGCCAAAATCATTTCTAAGCCTTGATTGATATTTCTCTAGGCTAATAGGGCCTTATTAGGGATGCCATGTTGATTTCATGTGTTTTATCCTCATGTATTGGATCCTTGATTTGCGCACTTACTTCTAATGATTGTGAATGATAGGGTAGCTATTCCCATCTGCATGAACTCCTAGATTTAAGATTTGTACCCCGCTCGTCTGTATGAAATCCTAGGATCAGATAAACCGTTCAGCTTAGGTACCGAAAGGGCGTCAACTCTGACAGTTGACGTAACTAAGTCCCCGAACCCAATTCTTTGGTTTCCGCGGAATCGAATAGACCACTCCCAACTATTCGATAGGGTTTCCGATCGTACCCTCCTCGAAACGATTGGTGACGACTCCTTGGCATGTACACTTATCACATGTCACTAGACCACACTGAAGGTCGACCACGTACATCCAGCCGTTGCGATTTGGGTAATGGACCTTGGGAGAGGCCAGCGTCCGATCAAGCCAGCGATCGGGCGGCCCATTAGCTCCCCCTCGCCCCAGCTCGCGAGGGAGGGTCGCGACACTCGTGAGCGAACGATCGACCTAGGCCGCGGAGCAAACACTCGCTCACTCTGTGGGGTCGAGCCTCGCTCGCTCGCTCGTTCGTTCATTCGCTCCCTCACTTGTTCATTCGCTCCTTCATTCGTTCGTTTGTGCATTCGTTCGTTCGTTCATTCCTTCTGTTGCACGGAACCAAGCGGTCGAACAATAAATAGGCAGAACAATACAGTAAATTTAACTCCAGATAAATGTCGTTCGATCATAGAGACCTACGTTCACGGGGGAGAGTGGCAACGAATTTCACTATAGATCAAGCGATACGCGAAGATTACAGTTCACACTCGAATCACTCAAACACTCTCAGTGTTTCCCAGTCCTAATTACATGCAATAATGCACACAGTGTTTAGCCCTAACTCCTAGCGAAATAATCTCTCAATCTCGCAAAATAATTTAAAACACAAATCTTACGAAAAGATTTAATCAGCTTCGAATATTGATTCTTCTCGATGTAATTTTGCTAACAAAACCAACGAAAATAAACTCTCTCAAACACTCGAGATGAGACGGCGCTTCAAGCACCTTCGCTTAGGAAACTAAAAGAGGAAGATTAAGAGAATATTTTTTAGGATGATTTATATTGCTGTATTTCAGTGGTATTTATAATACATATACATGAATGGCAACAACTAAGAATAAAAAGAATATCTCGACTAATTGACAACTGTGAGAATATCTCGACTAATTGACAACTATAGAGAATCTCGACTAATTGACAACTATTGACAACTATTAACAACAGTAAGGAAGGCCGAGATTACGGAGAACAATTCAAAATTTAAACTGATTCTCTGGTACGCCCCCTCAAGATGGAGTTTCCGTCAGAAATGCCAATCTTGGCTCGAAGTGTTTGCACCCGTGGCTTTGATAATGGCTTGGTAAGGATATCCGCCAGTTGATCATGTGTGGAAATATGAGAGACTCTCAATTGCTCCTTTGTTACGAGCTCACGAACAAAATGATAATCAATTGCATTGTGCTTCATGCTAGAGTGAAAGACCGGATTGGCACACGCATATGTGGCCCCAATATTGTCACAGTATATTGTGGGTGTTGCAATTGAGTGTATACCGAGTTCTGTGAGCAAGTTTTAAACCCAAAGTAACTCCGATGAAGTAGTGGCAACTGCTCTATATTCGGCTTCTGTTGATGATTGGGCAACAGACCGCTGTTTGCGAGAGCTCCAAGAAATAGGATTGGCACCAAGATAAACAATAAATCCGGATGTGGAAATCCTGTCATTTGAATCACCGGCCCAATCTGCATCTGAAAAGGCATGTAAAATATGCTTTGTATCTCGCTGCAAATGAAGCCCATGAAACATGGTACCTTTAAGATATCGAAGAAGACGTTTGGCGGCAGACCAATGATTCAGTGTTGGCTTGTGCATGAACTGAGATAATTTATTGACAGCGAAGGAAATGTCTGGTCGTGTGATTTGGAGATATTGAAGAGCACCAACGAGACTTCGAAATTCTTTCGTCGACGTGTTCCCCGAATTATCATGAAGAAAAAGTGAAGTACCGGTTGCCATTGGAGACCCAACATCCTTTGCTTCGGCCATTTTATGCTTTTCAAGTAGATCCCATATGTACTTATGTTGCGAGAGCAAAAGACCTTTTTTGGTGGGAAGTATTTCGATTCCAAGGAAGTAACTTAAGTTCCCCAAATCTTTGACAGAAAAACGCTTGGATAGTCTTGCAATGAAATCATTGAGAAATCGTTGCCCGTAATAATAAGATCATCAACATACACTAAGAAATATGCCTCTATGCCATTGTGAGAGTAGATAAAAAGAAAGCTATCGGCCTTTGAATTAGTAAATGAATTGGCTATAAGAAAAGTACTTAACTCATTATACCAGGCGCGATGAGCTTGTTTGAGCCCGTAGATAGCCTTCTTGAGTTTGCACACATGGTCAGATTTTACGGGGTCTTTGAAACCAGGAGGTCGTTCCATGACCACTTCTTCTTGTAGGGTTCCTTGTAAAAATGCATTGTTGACATCCATTTGGCGTAGTGGCCAATTTCGAGTGATCGCCAGAGTGAGGATAATACGGATTGTTGTAGGTTTGACAACCGGGCTGAATGTTTCTTTGAAGTCAAGTCCCAGTCCTTGTCAAGTCCCAGTCTTTGGTGAAATCCTTTAGCGACAAGACGCGCCTTGTATCTCTCAATGCTCCCGTCGGATCGACACTTGATCCTGTAGACCCACCTACAACCAACAATATTCATGGAAGAATTCTTTGGGGTTAGTTCCCAAGTTCCATTTCGAATTAAGGCATTGATTTCGTCAGACATTGCGGAGCGCCACTGGGGATCACTCAAAGCTTGAGTAAGTCCACTTGGTTCATAGGTTTGAGGTAGGGGATGTTTTGTGGTAAGTGTATGGACTTGTTCAGGCTTGAAAATATTATTTTGAGAACGTGTGATCATTGTATGAGTGTGGGTGGGGTGATTTGGATTTGATGGGTTTGGCGTTGGTTCTATTAAGAGTGTGGAGTTGGTGGATGAGACATTATTGTCGGTAAAGGCATTGTTCGTTGATTGGTGTTCGTTACTCGGAAGTGGGACACTGGTGTTATGTGCATCGGGTAGCGGCGTATGTAACACATTAGAAGAGAGATCAGTTACTAAGGTGTCGGGAGAGTTGACTGGAAGGACTTGCACGTTGGCGGAGCTACCAAGAGGAGCGCTTATCACGACGGTTGGTGTAGTCGGAGCAGGAGCAATGCATCGCACAATGGATGACCGAAGAAAAGGAGTTTTAGCCACGAATGAGGGGGAGGACTCGGGTAGGCTCAAAGTAAGGTATGGAAAAATAGTTTCATCAAAGACAACATGACGTGAAAGAAATGGTTTTTGAGTAGTGGGATCAAAACATTTGTATGCACTTTGAGTTAAGGAATAACCAAGAAAAACACATGGGCGAAAGCGTGGTAAAAGCTTATTTTTTGTGTATGGCCGAAGCCATGGGTAGCAGAGACATTCGAAAATTCGAAGTTTAAGGTAGTTTGGGGTTTGTTAAAAATGCACTGATATAGAGACCGAAGATTAAGAGTGTCTGTGGGTAGGCGATTTATGAGATATGTGGTGGTTTGGAAGGCATGGGTCCAAAAAATGGGAGGTAGGCCGGCTTTGTGTAGTAGGGTTAATCCAGTTTCGACGATGCGCCTGTGTCGCCGTTCAGCCATACCATTGTGTTGCGGGGTATATGGAGGTGTAGTTAGGTGTAAAATTCCATGTTTTGCTAAAAATGATTTGAGTTGAATGAATTCCCCACCACCATCAGAATAAAAGAGTTCGTATTTTTTCTTAAAATTGTTTTTCGACCAACACTTTAAACTGTTTAAAAATGGGAGCAACATCGGATTTATTGCGGATGGGATAAAACCAAACATAACGAGTGAATTGATCAACAAAAATAACATAATAACGAAAACCATCAATAGATAAAGTAAACGCCGGACCCTAAACGTCCGTGTACAATAAGTCAAGTGGATGCCTACCTTCTAAAGTTGATGAATGAAAAGGTAGTTTTTGACTTTTATTGCAATGGCAAGAGTCGCATGATAACTTATTTCCTAGACTGGACTCGGTTGACAACGAAAGTAAAAAATGCTTAATGGCATGACGTAAAATATCGATGGATGGATGACCTAAACGATCGTCCCACGTAGTTGCTCGCGTCCGCTCACCAACCAAGGCCGTGTGTGAGACATGTGGTTGCCAAGAGGTTGGCGGCAACCGATAGACACCGTCTCTAAGTTCTCCTCGAAGTAGCGTTGCCCCCGTGCGAAGTTCCTTCACCAAACAATGAGAGGCAAAAAATTCAATCGAGGCTCGATTAGTACGACAAAATTGTGAAATTGAAATTAAATTTTTGGTTATGTGAGGAGTGCGTAGAATATTGGACAATTGGAAGGAAGTGTGTGGGTAATTTAATTTAGTAGAACCAATGTGAGTGATACTCAAACCTAAGCCATCGCCAATGACTATAACGTCCGGGCCTTCATACTCGCTATAAAGGGATAAATTAGCGAGATCATTCGTAACATGATGGGAGGCTCCCGAATCAATCAACCAACCATATGCTCGGGTTGAACTTGGGCCAGATGCAGCATTGACAACCGGAGAACAGATTGCGTTGCGAATTCGGAAATAATTTTTGGCGGAGTGCCCCACGCGATCACAGTATTGACAAATGGGCCGGGACCTATTGTGTTGTGAAAACCGTGAGTCATTGCTTCTATGATCTCTCCGCCGGTCTGAATTGCGGCTGCCAAGTGAATTTCTGGAGTCGCCAACAAGTTGTCCAGAACGACCAGAATTATTCCACCGAGGTGGAGCTCTCGGACCTCAAGTGCTTCGAGTGCTAAAGTTGGCTGTTACCGGCATGACTTCAGCTATCGTTTCTTCATGTTGAAGAAACATTTCATGAGCAACTAACTTGTCATAAAGTTCCTCAAACGTTATTGTGTTTTCATGAGCACGAATTGCCGCTGTGATTTCACAATATTCTGGTCCTAATCCGCGGAGAGCATGGATGACAAGATCATCATCATGGAGAGGGGAATCAATAATTGCTAACTCATCTACAATAGATTTTAGTTGCTGCAAAAAATCAGAAATGGAACGAGAGTTGCGTTTAACCGTTGATAATTGATCCTTGAGATGCATGACGCGAGATCGAGATTTGCTTGCATAAAGTGATGCCGAAACACAATAGAAAGAAGGCGATGAAGAACAAAATCGATAGAATGAGGAACAATCGATGTTCTCTAAAAAACGATATCAATCGTAATATTCTCAAAATTTAATAATCTGCTCACAAAACCCTAAAGACGACCTTATATAGGTGTCAACCCTAATGACAAAATATAACGCAAAAATTACAAAAATACCATTAAATTATAAAATTGCCTAAAAATAGAAAAATGCCTAGAAATCCATCTAAACGACCCCAAATTGCCGAAATCCAATGCCAACAGCACTGAGTATTGATCAGATGACCATTTCGCTTCAATCGACCGAATTTGAGCCCAATCCGATGTTGTTGACTGATTTTGTTTGCCGGTCCTAGGTGCATCATCCTCCCCTGCTAGAAAAAAGATTCGCCCTCGAATCTGGTTTTTTTTTTGGACAACCTCGAATCTGGTTCATCTTCATTGATTGCAATCTCGTCTTCAATATTGTGAAATCTACTTCGTCGAGGACGGCCTCTCCAACGAATCAAGTAATACATCAGCTTGAGTCCCAAGAAATTCTCTGAAAACACATCTTCAAGCCTATACCTTGCGGCACATACGACAAAGTTTGGGTGAAGATCGTCCGCAAAAACATACTCCGGTGGAGGTGGATAATCTTTCCGTTGACAAAATTCGTTGGTGGATAAAACAAAACATCCGCCCTCAAGAGCAATATGTGTAATGGATGCTTGCCAAATCTCCCTAGCATCAGTTGTCGATGCACAATATATTTCAACACCTCTAGCATATATTTCTTCATATTTATCATCCACGAGACCCTTCATTTCTTTGATGTCCCCTAAGTAGAGAAAATCACAGTCCACAAACATAGCACAGCCATCATAATTAGTCAGATGTGGAGTCAAGAACTGAGTAAACGAGAACTCAGTGCTCTTAGGCTTCCGCCTCTCCCGCCAATACAAGCCATTCTTCATCAATTCAGATTGCTTGATGGATTTTAATCTCAACAGGAATCAACGATCTCTTCATAATAGAGCAGCGGCAGACCTCATAAGCAAGGTCCTCATGGGGATCGTACCCGATGAAGATCTTAAAGGATTTTTCGAGTGAATTCTTGATAGTAGCGCCATTAACAGCATTATTTGTCATCTCGCTGGAGATTTCCTCCCCAATACTACTCAAACAAGTCAAAACCCCCACAACTTGATTGAATCTAAATCCCGAACTGCCCTCACCCACATTCAAGGTCAACATCGGAACAAGACTACTTTCTTGCTTCTCGCGGCATCGCAAGGACAACAAATCAGAATCAACAAAACCAATTCTTCTAACAACTAGAGACTCACCAGAATCATCATAGATAATCTTCTCCTCCTGATCTGGATCTGCATCCTCCTGTCCTCCATCAGATTCGTCATATATTGGAAGTCTATCTTCATCGTAGGCTGGATCATCATCAAAGATTGGATCTTCATCAAAGATTAGATCTTTATCAAAGATGTGATCTTCGTCAAATATCGGATCTTCGTCAAATATCGGATTTTCATAACAAATCAAATATTTATCAAAAATCAGATCTTGATCAAAGATCAGATTTTCATCGACGATCAGATATTCATCCATGATCGGATATTGATCAACGACCGGATATTCATCCACAATCGGATATTGATCAACGATCGGATCTTCATCAACGATCGGATCTTCATCGACGATCGGATAGTCATCAACGATCGGATGTTCATCAACAATCGGATATTGATCAACGATCGGATCTTCATCAACGATCGGATATTCATCAACGATAGGATATTTTTCGGATTGAAAGTCCAACCCCGCTCATGCAAGTCGTCGCTCCAATCGCTGGATTCGCCTTCTCAGCACCCGCGCAAGTTGTCTCTTCAAATCCTGCTTTTGTCTCCGTAGCTCTTCGTTTTCTATGTCTCGCAGGTCTCTCAGACGCGGCTGTTCATCTGCATCAGGAACGATTCCACGCTCCCGGCCTCCACGAGCACGCTGTCTTCGACCACCTCGATTTCGTTCAGCCATTGATTTGAAGTAACCTGTGCTCTGATACCAAATGATGCCGAAACACAATAGAAAGAAGGCGATGAAGAACAAAATCGATAGAATGAGGAACAATCGATGTTCTCTCAGAAACGATATCAATCGTAATATTCTCAAAATTCAATAATCTGATCACAAAACCCTAAAGACGACCTTATATAGGTGTCAACCCTAATGACAAAATATAACGCAAAAATTACAAAAATACCATTAAATTATAAAATTGCCTAAAAATAGAAAAATGCCCGGAAATCCATCTAAACGACCCCAAATTGCCAAAATCCAATGCCAACGACACTGAGTATTGATCAGATGACCGTTTCGCTTCAATCGACCAAATTTGAGCCCAATCCGATGTCGTTGACTGATTCTGTCTGCCGGTCCTAGGTGCATCATAAAGTGTTGCAAGTTTGTTCCATGTACTTTGAGATGTTGCACAAGAGGCAATAAGGGGAATGATGGCTTCGGAAGTGGAAGCAAAAATTCCATTGAGCAAGAGTTGGTCTTGCCTAATCAAAATGAAAGTGGGCGGCATTCGAGAATGTCTGATTGCCGCGGGTGATCTCTTCTAGTGGACAAGGGCGCGTTCCATCAATGAACCCTTTAAGAACATATCCGACCAGTAAGGACATGAACTGAGCCCGCCAAGAAGCATAGTTGGTGGAAGTTAACTTCATGGGAAGTTGTACACCAGCAGAAATTGCAATAAGTCTCGTTGAAATGGCTGTAGGAATTTCAGTTGAATTTGCTACAGAAATTTCAGGGAGATTTGTTTCGAAAGAAGAGTTTGTGGTAGACATGGCTAAGGTAAAAAAAAAAAAAAAAGAGGCAGAGAAACAAAGAACGGATGAAAGAGGCTCTTAGGAGCAAAGCAGCTCTGATACCATAAAAGAGGAAGATTGAGAGAATATTTTCCATGATGATTTACATTGCTGTATTTCAGTGGTATTTATAATACATATACATGAATGGCAACAACTAAGAATAAAAAGAATATCTCGACTAATTGACAACTAAGAGAATATCTCGACTAATTGACAATTATGAAAATATCTCAACTAATTGACAACTATAGAGAATCTCGACTAATTGACAACTATTAACAACACTAAGGAAGGCCGAGATTACTGAGAACAATTCAAAATTTAAACTGATTCTTTGATAGAAACATCCTTACTCATACGTGTGTGTATGTGTGTGTATTGCCAGATAAGAGGAAAAGCCACATCCAACTTCCCAAAGACAAGATTCGGTCAAATATCTCTTTAATTTTCTTTGCTTTGGTGGATATCGTCTAAAATCTCTTTCTTATATCCAAAAGTCATCAAACAAACTTTATGTTATTTTTCTTGGACGACTCCCACTAGCAGGAATATACCTCCTTTCCTTGGCCAATTTGATATCAAAAAAACAATCAGGATAACTTTCTCCAACTGGAAAGTATTCGAAAGTCCTCAAATAACAGATAGTATCACATCCGATTTTTGTTCGCATACTCAAATTTGAGACATAATTTTAACAAGATGTTCGCTCCCTCGTTCGTTCATTCGCTCGCTCGTTAACACAGAACATGATACTATATACGAATTTCATTAATATTTTTTCGATTCCACAGAATAAATTTAATATTAATAAAATGATTAAAAGAAAACAAGAAAAAGAAATTAAAAAATGATTGAAAAAGAAAACAATAACAAAAAGGTTGAGTGCTTGCTTGGCACTCAAGCACTGAGATAAAAAAAAATTGTTTCTCCTTGCTTGGCAATCAAACTGCCGAGCAAGGCAATAAAAAAATTAGAAAATGCTCGCTTGGCAGCCAGTCTGCCATGCAGGCAATTCTTCTAATTTTTTTTTTTGATCCGCTCAGCAGCCTGACTGTTGAGCTGCAGTTGCTCAGCAATAAGATTGCCGAGCTGCATCTGGTCTAGCAAATAAAAGTTTTTCACACTTAATTTTGTAATTATTATTATTTATCTTGGTTTGGAAAAAAGCCCGTGAATATTATTTTAGGGGAACCACACCAGCCAGTTTAGTTCACATTTCACACTCTGTTTTTTTAAACCTTTTTATATTATTTCTTTAAAAAAAAAGTTAAAGATTGTGGAGTGGAGCTGGCAATCGACTTTCTCTTTCTTTTCGGGCTCTTATCTCGTGCTGTTGCTCGCTCCTCTTTCTCTTTTCGCTCTCCATGATCTCAGCCTCTGAAGCGTGAACTGTGAAGCTAATGGTGGCCGGTGGCCACATGAAGTTCTTTATCTCAACATAGGGTCAAGCAAAGTGAGTGGACGAAAATTATTGCGAGTACTACTCATTGTCATTTTGAAAATAGGTGCGCACTAACGAATCCTGACTGTCGTGAAGCAGCCTTTCCAATTATTGCATTTGCTTGGCCACGACAGATGATTCGATAAATATATCGTTAACGAAAAAAATTTAACGATAAATCATAAATAAAAAATATGCGATTGGGATACTATTCAGACTGCTCGGAAACCGGACCGGACCGGTTAGTCCGGGTTCTGGAACATCCGATCCGATTCACGGTTCCGAAAACTCAAGACTTATCCTTTTAATCCTGTTTCGGATTTCGAAGTGGGACCAGACCGAATCAGGAATTGATCACCCCTATATAATACGAAACTTGCCTTCTCACTTGTGACCAAATTGGGACTCCATTTAACTCATTCTTTAGGGCGCGTTTGATTTGCATATTGATACATGATTCCAAAAATATTTTCCCAAAAGCGAAAGCTTATTTGTGCTTACAAAAGTTAATGAACGAAAAATATTTTCATTACTCACAAATTGTCACACTAATTGCTATGGATAATGAAAAATATTTCTCATTGACTAATTATTTCAAATAATATAAGCATTCATTTTAAGAACATGTTTTGCAAGTAATTTATTTTTCACGAAATAGAAGGAATTTTAATACTCTTCTTGTATGCCAAAACATACCTGAAAAAAGAATAAATAGAGATTTCACATATATAGATTTTTGGGGATGTGCAAGAATCTCCACGTGGCACTTAATTATGGGTTGGGAAATCACAACTCCCAGGCTATAAAACATGACAGGCATAGCAAGATGGTAAATTACAGGGAGCAGGATCCCTGCCATTAGGGCAGGGGATCCTGCTTCCCTCAACCATTTGATCTTCCAGGGGCAGGGGATCCGGATCCAAATTACAGCGCTCTGTGAAGCTTTTTAGCGCAATCACTAATCTATTTAGGATAAATATTTTAATGTTCATTATGGCAAATAAGAGAAGTATGCAGGTTTTCTTTGTAGGGGAATTAATAAAATATTGTTTGTTATAACTAGTAAAATTAAACTGAAATATAATTATGACAAAAGATAACACATTTCAGGATGGCCAAGTCAATGAATAAAAATATTGAAAATTTTATTAACAAGTAAAGAGGATCGAATTACAAATCAAATATGGACTTGCAAAATTGCTATAAAATTGTAAAAAGGATTATATAAGAAGTGAGATACGAATTATTGAATCTTCTTAAGCTGATTAGTGTTTTATGGTCTTTGATCTCTATCTTCCCAAAAGTTAGTTTAAAGTATGAGGCTTTTCCTTACCTTATAGACCGACCACCAACCCCACGTGACTCTTGGGCCAGACTCGTTGGTAACTTGAGTTATGATAACAGTGTTTGGTGATCTTGGACCTCTATTATCCCAAAAGTTAGCTCAAAGAATGAGACTTACCATCACACTTAATAAACCGACCACTACCCCCTTCTACGCTTGATGTGAGACAACTCCAACAATCTCTCCCTCACACATTGGGGCTTGGATTGGAGTTGCAACAATCTGTATATCTCCCATGTGACTGTTGGGTCCAGACTTGTTGATAACCTGGGTTTTGATACTAGTGTTGGGTAGCATTGGGCTCTTTCATCATAAAAGTTAGCTCAAAGGATAAGGATTTTCTTACACTTATAAATCGAACACCAACCCCTTCTACAACTGATGTTAGACAACCCAATAATTAGTTCTTGCAAACGGTGTTTTGCAGATTTACGAACTATGTCTATCAAGAAACAACATGTCAAACGTGTTTGTATTAACACTATGCAAATAAGACTCAATCGATTTTTTCCTCGAACTGGCACACTTAGAAAAATACTTTTCTAAGCACAGAACTATTGTGCATGCTTCTCTAAATTGGTGAATAATTGATTCCAATTTATAGATATTGAAAGGATGTGATCTGAAGAGACGTGTCTTTTAAAGACAAAGATAATTGTTGCAGAAAAATGAAAAGGACATGATCTCTTACTTTTGTTGATCCATTAACCCATAATTACAATAATTCTGTGAGTAAGTAAGTTCCCTCTACGAGATTATGCAATAACACTTGTGTTTGCTTTGAGTGTAATATTGGCCTGAGAAAAACTTTACAATTGAGCAATTGTAACTCCGGATTTACAGTGAATTTCTTGTGGCTGGCTATCTTCATGATTAGGTACCGACACACAAACCGAATCACATAAGCCTGTAGTCTCTTTATTGTACATTATCAATTTCTCTGTTAATTTCTTATTAAATCGTAAGATTGGTTAACTTCCACGTTATATTACATCCTTTAGTAAAGTAAGCACATCTGACAAAATCATTATGACAATCGGAGCAACTTGAGAGGGTCAACAATAAACTTGATTTCCCATGTTTAAAAAATAGACCGACTTCTGAAGGAGCAAAAGCCAGCTTAGCTCGTAAGGACTGCGAAAGTCTATGCTTACAGTGCGCACATGGGATCAAAATCGCTTCTTCAGGTTGGCATAAGATATTTCGGAAAGGAAGGACTAGCCACTTCCATACCTATTAACATATAGAGGCTTCACAAATGTATAAGCTAATCGTTAAATACTCAAATTAAACTTCAGAAAGGAAGATAAAGTAAATAAAAAGGTAATCCATGCTGAGATTAGATCTCCAAGAAGTGCAAAGCTCTACCATTAGAGATGAAACACAATCACATCTTTCTCCCTTCACTCACTAGCTTCTTGAATTGCACTTCCTATCTTCTTGGCCATAGATTGGAGGCAAAAATCAACGTAAGAGCTCAAATCTTGGAGCCCCCAGCCCTCAACTGGATCTGATACGAAAGACCACTCAATCGTGCACCCACCCATCTTTCCATCCCCATCCCCATCCCTCATGGGGATCACTCGAACTGTGGCAGCATAGTTCTTGAACCCGACATTGTTGTCCAAGACCTCATAGCTGAAGCACTTGTTACTGGGCTCCATCACGAGGAGCCTCTCGTTTGCCCACTTGACCTTCGACGGGTCCGAGTCTTCGCCGGACGTCGTGGAGGCGCAGTACCGAATAAGGCCGGGCTGGCCTGGGACGCCCTCGACTCGGCGGCACGCGTCGATGGAGGGAAGCAACTTGTGGAGGTTGCAAAAGTCCGCCAAGAATGGCCACACTTGGTCTGGTGTTGGCCCTTTCAGCTCCGCAATGGCCTTGCCTTCCCATCTTGGTTGGGTTTCTTCTGCCATTGAGAACGCCGCGGAGAGAGAGAGAGAGAGAGAGAGAGAACGAGAAGAAGACAGAGAGAATATTGTTGGGCTTGCTTGTGGCAAAGATGGAGACATTTATTGGATAAAACTCAAAAATGCGGTAGCTAAATTCCCTTTTTTTTGTATACAATTCATTTTAGAAATTCGTGCTTTGAAATTTATGATTTCTGCCCCCATTCAGTCAGATTCCCTTTATATTGGCATGCCATACATTTAGAACTTTTTGCTTTTCTAAAGATGGTTAAAGTGAGTAATTAGATTAAGGAAATTGCCTATCATTTCTAGATCCTAGCGGTAGAATTTGCTTTGCTAAACTAATATATTCTTATTAACCATTAGTGGAAGCTTATGTGCAGCATGATGTCATTCTCCACTGACTTAACAGCGTACTATATTATTACTTAGTATTATAAATTAATCGTATCTCGAAGGGAGTAATTATCTCTGACTCCATCAACTAAGCCCCTGCATAGTAACACTTTTGGCCAACTTCTCAGTTTCTGAACAGAAATTGATTTCTCTACTTCTCCTCAAAAGTAGAAGTTGATTTTTCTACTTCTACTCCAAATTGACTTCTGATAAAAGAAATTCGTTTGGTAACGGTTAAAAATTTCTATTTTTGAAACATTATTAACAAAATCTTTGGCGGCGGGCTGCCGACGGGTGGCGGTGAGCTGCCGGCGGGTGGCGACGGTGGTCAGCCGAAGCTCGTGTGATCGAAAAAGTGATTCTGTAGCTGAGAAGTAAAAATTTTTAACAACCAGAAGTAAAAAATCCTACTAGAAGTCAATTTTTTTACCAAAAGTATTTCTGCTTCGGAAGTGATTTTACCAAATGAATTTTCCTGCGAAAAGTCAATCGGACAGAGAAATTAAGAAATTGAAGTGATTTGATGCAGCACCTAAGCGAATCTCACTATTAAAGAACTTGGACGAATCTGTTTCATCGTGTGCTGAGATGTTGAATTACAAGCACGATCAAACAAAAAAGGGAATTTTTATTATTATTAAAATGGTACTATGTCCTGAATCCAATGTAATGTCATTGAAGAAAAACAAAGATGGAGCGCAAAACCATGTCAATTTCAATTTCCCGCGAGTTCGTGCATCGAGGAATTCTTTAGTTCATTGTCAGGATTAACTTCATCCTGACACATAAATCAAAACTTGCAGATTGAAACATCTGGATATGGGTTTCTCACTTTGGCTCAGGGGATAGGATTGTGAACGAGTTCCATTCTTCTTTTTTTTCATTTCAAGATGATCAAATCATAGGGCCGACGCAGGTGGCGGTGTCCGTAGTTGATGGAGGCCATTCACTGGCGTCTGATGGCGGCGACGGGCGGTGATGGAGACTCTGTTCAAAGTACAAACAATTCTTGATGCACTTATCCATTAAAGAACGTACTCGACCAGTTCACGAACACCGCACGTCTCTTACATTATGATTTTCTTCATTTTACAACGACGGGCGTGATTTAAAAAAAAAAAAGAGTAATGGGGGAGAAAATGGAGTTTCATCGCGGTAATGAAGGGCCCAATACCAATACTAGAGAAACCAGGACATATAGAAAAATCAAACACAATTAACAAAGTCAAAATTGTCAGCTAATTTTATTCCCAAGTGAATCCTCCATCTTCTCAGCCATGCGCTGTAACCCCACCTCATATTTCCTCACCAAATCCTCCAACACCCACCCTCCCACCGGATCGACGGAGAACGACCACTCGATCGCGCACCCACCTTCGCCGTCACCGTCACTAGGGACGACCCTGACCGTCGACACATATGAAGTGAACCCGATGTTGGAGTCCACCATCTCGTAGCATAACCTTCGTTGGATCGGATCTACACTGACCATTCGCTCCTCAGACCAGCTGACGGGAGGCTCCTCGGCCGTGTCGACAGTGCCTTTGGACGAGAGGGAGAAGCCGGTGCAATACCGCACGCAGCCAGGCTCACCGTTCCTGCCGTGGACGCCGCGGCAATCGGATAGGCCCGGGAACCATTTGTGGAGGTTGAAGAAGTCCAGGAAGAGTGGCCATATCTCGTCGGCACTGGCCTTTGTGACCCTAGTAGAGACCTTGCCTTCCCACTTGTGACCTAGTTGGAATTCCGTTTGATCCATGCTTTGATGCTCCTTCCTTATGACAAAACATGCATGAAGAGAGTTAATAGTAGAGCTTCTATACATTTTGTACACCCACTCACATATATTTACTTACTTTTGGGGATGTACAAGAATCTCCACGTGGCACTTAATTGTCAAGAAAATCATGACAGATATAACAAGACAATTATAAAAAATTGGACGAGCAGGAGTAGGTAGAAAAAAAAATGGTAATAGGACTTTTCTAGGTGTCGGTGTGCCAGAGGAGCAAAATCATGTGAAACTTCTTTGGAATCTCTCTACAGACAATGGGGAGTTCTGTACTGAAGGGGAAGCTTTTTAGGGCATCGAGTAATCTCTCCGGGGTTTTTGACAAATAGACATCGGCCTAGCACTGACAATCGGGACTCCGGTGCCTCGAGAGCCCAGGGCTCGGACCTGGGACAACCAAAGATCCTGAAGGTATTGAAATGCTAATAAAATTGATTATCTTGAAGGAGTAAATGCAATGGATCTTGAAGAGCCATTATGGAGAAGTAAATGCATCTTGAAGCATGCACCAAGGATTGGATTCATTAAGCATTAATGATGCCTTGTGAGTTTGATTGAGGTTGTCTTGTGTCTATACTCATTAAGTATTGATGATGCCTTGTGAGTTTGATTGAGGTTGTCTTCATAAGTGTTAGAATTTCCTCTATAAATACTTGAGTGAGTTGTATTGTAAGAAGCAAGAGAGATAAGCCAAATCAAGTTCTTCAATATACAGAGTTTTCTCCATCCATTTCGTGCCTCGCTTTTATTTCCGAAAGGTCACCCATATTGTGTTTTTTGATTCCAACATTTGGTATCAGAGCTAGAATGGCATCTACTAGTTCCGTTCAAATGCAGCTTCCAAAGTTGAACGGAAAGAATTTCAACAACTGGGCTGTCCAGATGAAGGTTTTGTTCAAATCGCAAGATTTGTGGAATCTGGTTGAAAGTGGCTACAATGAAGTAGCCGATGCCGAAGCATTCGAGGCTTTAAGAAAGGAGGAGAAAGAATCTCTGGTGGAGTCCCGGAAGAAAGATCAGAAAGCATTATATGCGATTTTTCAAGCCGTGGAGGAAACGATATTTGAAAAAATATTGAGTGCCGAGACCGCAAAAGCTGCCTGGGATATCTTGCAGAAATCCTACAAAGGCGATGATCGTGTCCGGCGGGTGCGGCTTCAGACTCTTCGAGGTGATTTCGAGTCTTTACGCATGAATGACTCGGAAACAATATCGGCATATTTTGATCGTGTGCAGGCCATCGTTAACCAATTGAGGGTTAATGGTGAAGAACTTCAAGATGTTCGTGTCGTGGAAAAAATCTTGAGGTCTTTGACCGAAAGATTTGACTACGTCGTCGCAGCGATCGAGGAAGGACAAGACGTATCAACTCTCACGTTGGAGCGATTGATGGGTTCATTATGCTCCCATGAGCAAAGAATGAATCAGAAGTCTACGGGTTCCGTTCCCGAGCAAGCATTGCAAAGTCGGGTCGCTCAACCAAACCGAGGAGGCTATCAAGGCGGTCGAGGTCGTGGAGGAGCCCGAGGTAGAGGTGAGAATTCAAATTTCACTAGAAAATTTAGAACACCTGACAAATCAAAAGTCAAGTGTTTTAAGTGTAATAAATTCGGACATTATAAATCCGAGTGCCATGCAAAGGCGACGTACGTGCCGGCGGAACATGCACATGCCACAGATGCTGAAGAGTACATGGTACTAGCATGTGCGAAGGATGATTCAACTATCGTGGATACCAACACATGGTATCTAGATACTGGGTGTAGCAACCATATGACCGGAAGAAAGGAGTTATTCTCACAGCTGGATGAAACAAGCCGTGGCGAAGTCAACTTCGGGAATAAATAAAAAATTCCCGTGATGGGCCAAATCAAGAGAGATAAGCCAAATCAAGTTCTTCAATATACAGAGTTTTCTCCATCCATTTCGTGCCTCGCTTTTATTTCCGAAAGGTCACCCATATTGTGTTTTTTGATTCCAACATTTGGTATCAGAGCTAGAATGGCATCTACTAGTTCCGTTCAAATGCAGCTTCCAAAGTTGAACGGAAAGAATTTCAACAACTGGGCTGTCCAGATGAAGGTTTTGTTCAAATCGCAAGATTTGTGGAATCTGGTTGAAAGTGGCTACAATGAAGTAGCCGATGCCGAAGCATTCGAGGCTTTAAGAAAGGAGGAGAAAGAATCTCTGGTGGAGTCCCGGAAGAAAGATCAGAAAGCATTATATGCGATTTTTCAAGCCGTGGAGGAAACGATATTTGAAAAAATATTGAGTGCCGAGACCGCAAAAGCTGCCTGGGATATCTTGCAGAAATCCTACAAAGGCGATGATCGTGTCCGGCGGGTGCGGCTTCAGACTCTTCGAGGTGATTTCGAGTCTTTACGCATGAATGACTCGGAAACAATATCGGCATATTTTGATCGTGTGCAGGCCATCGTTAACCAATTGAGGGTTAATGGTGAAGAACTTCAAGATGTTCGTGTCGTGGAAAAAATCTTGAGGTCTTTGACCGAAAGATTTGACTACGTCGTCGCAGCGATCGAGGAAGGACAAGACGTATCAACTCTCACGTTGGAGCGATTGATGGGTTCATTATGCTCCCATGAGCAAAGAATGAATCAGAAGTCTACGGGTTCCGTTCCCGAGCAAGCATTGCAAAGTCGGGTCGCTCAACCAAACCGAGGAGGCTATCAAGGCGGTCGAGGTCGTGGAGGAGCCCGAGGTAGAGGTGAGAATTCAAATTTCACTAGAAAATTTAGAACACCTGACAAATCAAAAGTCAAGTGTTTTAAGTGTAATAAATTCGGACATTATAAATCCGAGTGCCATGCAAAGGCGACGTACGTGCCGGCGGAACATGCACATGCCACAGATGCTGAAGAGTACATGGTACTAGCATGTGCGAAGGATGATTCAACTATCGTGGATACCAACACATGGTATCTAGATACTGTGTGTAGCAACCATATGACCGGAAGAAAGGAGTTATTCTCACAGCTGGATGAAACAAGCCGTGGCGAAGTCAACTTCGGGAATAAATAAAAAATTCCCGTGATGGGCAAAGGTAACATTAATATCAAATCCAAAGATGGTACTAATGTTGCTATTGCAGATGTTTACTTTGTGCCGGACCTTTTTTGGAATTTGCTAAGTGTTGGGCAACTTTCCGAAAAGGGCCACAAAGTTCACATTGAAAATGGAGTTGTTGACACCTGATTTTTGACCAAGTCTTTTTCAGTTTTATTTTCGAAAAATCATAAAAAATTCATAAAAAGTCAAACAAATTACAAAATCAACTTTGGTAGCCTTGGCCAAGCCCAATGAACCATTCTTGACCAAAAAATAATTTTTCATATTTTTTACATTTTTTAGTATTTTTAGAAAATAGGAAAATACTAGAAAAATCAAC
Organism: Rhodomyrtus psidioides; assembly: GCA_021437785.1. Lineage (NCBI taxonomy): Eukaryota > Viridiplantae > Streptophyta > Magnoliopsida > Myrtales > Myrtaceae > Rhodomyrtus > Rhodomyrtus psidioides. Next base: position 8,679,354 of record JAILYB010000007.1, on the reverse strand, counting down.
AAAAATAGAATTTGAGGTCACAAAAATATAGGAAAATAGTAAATATTTTTCTTTTAAATCCCTTGTCATCTTGACCTCATCAAGAGTCGAAATCCAAGTTTAATTTTGTGTGTTTCTTTGTAACGCACATGGTTAAATTTGTCAAAAAAATATATTTTGAGTCATTTTATTTGCAATCTTTTGCATTTTCCGAGTCTTGACATTCGACTTGATTGCCCTACATTTCAATTTGGTTCAATTATGCGCTAATTTGATCAATTTTGGCTTTAGGGACCTAATTGCATAAAAAATCTTTTCATTTTAGTCCCTATTACTACAATTCCGAAATTAAACTTTTCTGAGGGACACCCATAGAACCCCAATGCTTCCTCCCTATTGCATTTGACCCCCTAAATCTAATGGTCAGTTCAATTGGGGCCAATTCGTCCATTAAGAGCATCAATTTGACAAAAGTCAATTTCGGATCATGTCTTAGATTTGGGGCTTTTACACAAATTCAAATCAATTTAGCCCAAATCTACATTTCCTAAATGAAATTGGTGCCGTAGAACCTGATTTTCGAGTCAATTTTATGATATCTGCTCATCTTGGCACCCAATTTGAACAAAAATATGCAAACTGGGTCAACTGGGTCGGGTTGACCGACCCAGTCAACCCGGTTGACCCGACCAAGAAGGAACATAACGCTAGGTTATGCTCCTTCGCACGCCAAGAACCAAAAACAGAAACAAAGAGGATCAGTTGGTTGTTGAGCGGAGAGGATTAGTTGGTTTTGGGAAATCAGTTGGCAAAGGAGTGAGCGGGCGCAACAAAAAGGAAACGGAGCGAAGAAGAAGGAGAGAGTTCTGTTCGCGCAGGGGGCAGAGAGAGAGAGAGAGAGAAAGTGCTCACGGAGGAGGAGCTCGCAGCGCGAAGGGCGAGAGAAGAAGCTCGCAGAGTGAAAAAAGGAGAGAGCGAAACAGAGCAAACGAAACAGAGAGGGAGAGAGTGAGGTGAAAGAGAGAGAACGCGGCGGCCATTGAAGCTTCAAGCTTGAGAAATTCGAGCTCGAATTCCCCGCGATTCAGACGACGACAATTGACGCCATCGCTTCCATTAGCTTCGTCTCAGCCCGGGGAAGGCGTCGGACCAAACCATACTCGAAGACGCTCTTGGAAAAGGTGAGGTCCTCCTTCGAACTCAAGTTCGGCCTTCAATGGCAACTTTAATTAGAGTCATCCGTTTGCTGCGATTCTGGTTGCAATGTGCTTGTGTCTCCTCCCTGAGCATTTTTGCCTTTGGTCGCATGTCGTTTCATGGCCTAAATCACCGAGTCCATCCCTTGCCATGGCCGATCGGCCGCGAGCTCCATAGCCCCACGGTCAGGTAAGTCTCCTCTACCCTCGGTGATGCTTCTTGATCGATTCTTTTAGCTAGGTGACGATAGAAATGGTTAGGACGGGTAGCCGCCGGAGCCTAGCTTCGGCCGGAGGTTGCACATGGATGAGATGATAATCTGCTGCGTCGAAGTTCTGATATGTGGTAGAAAGGATCTGTACGAGTCGAATGGAGGTGGTCTCGTGCGATTTGGCGTTCTGTAGCCGGAGATATGGCCCTCCGACGAGGCGCCGGCGAGGGAGCGCCGGCGCCGATCGTCTTCCCCGGTAGCCCTGTTGACCAGTCAACGAAAGTTGACTGGTCAACGCCCATGTGGCGCTGACGTGGCGCCCACGTGGCGGCCACGTCAGCCGTTCGGTTGTAACCGAATAACAAAATTCGATCCGACGGTGGGTAATTAACCACGTGTCGAGATCTCGCTTTTTCGGAAATAAAAAATAGTTTTCGAAAATTAAAAATCCTTTAGATCGGACGGCTGTAATTTGATCGGGTGTTTCAATCTGGGCCGTTGATTCATTACGAAGATCAGACCGTTCTTCCATTAACACGTAGCAAGATCACAGCCGTCGGTTCCTTGTTTGAGATCAGACCGTCCGTAGGCCAACACGTGGCGCAATCAGGGCCTTTGATTCGATTTAAGCGGGATTTTAAAAATTTGAGCGGGAAGGGCCGAGACGGCGTCGTTTTGGAGCTGGGGCACGCGCGGGTCCGGGTCTGGGCCGGGTTCCGACCCGAGTGGGTCGGGTCGACCCGGTCCGAATCACTTTTTTTTAATAAAAAAATCAGGAAATGATTTTAAAAAATAAAAAAAATCGGAAAAATTCCTAGAAAATCCAAACAATGCTAGAAAATGCCAGAAAATTCCAAAAAATATGGAAAAATCGTGGGAAAATCCTAGACACTCCAGAAACCCACAAAAATCGAGGATTGACCACAGACAACTGGTCAACCCTATTTTTGGGGTTTCTTATCCGTTCTTCCGAGACTTGACGACATTACCCTTTAGGGGTAACTCACCTCTGCTATGATGCAAGATAATGCCGATAATGCCAAAGTAAGAATTAGGGTCGAATAGAAGACCAATTCTCAAGTTTGGGTTTCGAGTCCCGCCCCTTTTCTCAAAATGACGATTTTACCCTTCAATGGGAAAATTGTCTTTCTTGTCTCAATCGAGTTCTGAAAATTGCTTAAAGTTAGGGTTTGGGTCAGGTGGACGACCAACCCTAACATTTGAGGTTTTCAGTCCTCGCCTTTGTCCAAATGACGACTTTACCCCTCCGAGGGTAAAATCACTTTTAAATTCCAGAAAAATTCTGGAAATTCCTGAAAAATAGGAAATGGATTGGATTGATGGCCAATCCTATTTCCACTGTCTTTTGACTTCCCAATTTGTCTAAAATGACAGATTTACCCTTTTAAGGGTAAATTTTCCCCGAACTGTTCAAAATTACGATTCTGCCCCTCAGGGGCGAATCATGTCCAAATCACTTTTAAGCCTTGATTGATATTTCTCTAGGCTAATAGGGCCTCATTAGGGATACCATGCTGATTTCATGTGTTTTATCCGCATGTACTAGATCCTCGATTTGCGCACTTATTTCTATTGATTGTGAGTGATAGGGTAGTATTTCCCATCTACATGAACTCCTAGATTTAGGATCTGTACCCCATTCATCTGTATGAAATCCTAGGATCAGATAAACCATTCAGCTTAGGTACCGAAAGGGCGTCAACTCTGACAGTTGGCGTAACTAAGTCCCCGAACCCATTTCTCTGGTTTCTGCAGAATCGAATAGACCACTCCCAACTATTCGATAGGGTTTCCGATCGTACCCTCCGCAAAACGATTGGTGGCGACTCCTTGACATGTACACTCATCACATGTCACTAGACCACACTGAAGGTCGACCACGTGCATCCAGCAGTTGCGATTTGGGTAATGGACCTTGGGAGAGGCCCGCGTCCGATCCAGCCAGCGATCGGGCGGCCCATTAACCCTCGCTAGCACCATTTAGATGGCGAGCCCGCGAGAGGGTCGCGACAGGAGTTTGCACAATCAGAGGTGTAAACAACAAGTTGATCACGACGGTACAAATGACGAAGAACCGGATGTTTCCCCTGACTCTTCAGACGAAGAATTTCTTGAGTTTTCAAGCGATGACGAAAGACAGCAGCTGGCTGTGGCATCTTCGATTTGGGCATCTAAATTTTCGTGGAATGAAGCAATTAGTCCAGAAAATGATGGTGACCGGCATGCCGTTGATTAACGATACAGGGCGTCTTTGCGAAGGATGTCTCGTTGGAAAACAGCACCGAGACTCTTTTCCAGTTGGAAAAGCCAGAAGAGCAAACCAACCGCTGGAGTTGGTACATACCGACATATGTGGCCCTGTTGAGGTAGAATCATTTGGACAAAAAAGGTACATGATAATTTTTGTCGACGATTTTAGCAGAAAAATATGGGTACACTTCTTGAGGGAAAAATCTGAAACTTTTGGCAAGTTTAAAGAATTTAAAGTCTATGTTGAAAAACAAAGTGGCTTTAAATTGAAAGCGTTGAGATCGGATAGAGGTGGAGAATTTACCTCAAATGAATTTCACAAATATTGTAAAATTTGTGGAATCAAACGTCAGTTGACTGCCAGCTATACTCCTCAGCAAAACGGTATAGCAGAAAGAAAAAATAGGACAATTTTTGATATGGCAAGAAGTATGTTGAAAGCTAAAGATTTGCCCAAGAAATTTTGGGCAGAAGCTGTTGCTTGTGTTGTATTTGTACTAAACAGATGTCCAACAGTGAGTGTTCCTGGAAGAACTCCAAAAGAAGCTTGGAGTAGAAACAAACCAGATGTTTCGTTCCTACGAGTATTTGGGTGCGTGGCATATCCCCATATACCAGACGAGCGAAGAAAGAAGCTGGATGACAAAAGCGAGAAGTGCATCTTCATCGGCTACAGTGATACAACTAAAGGTTATAAACTGTATAACCCGGTCACTGAGAAAGTCATTATCAGCAGGGATGTCCAGTTTTTAGAAGATGTAACCTGGGACTGGAATCAGAAGGGTGACCAGAAAAACATCACCATCGAAGATGAACCACTGGCGGGTGAGACAGAAACACCTCCATTATCTTCAATGAGTGATCCATCTTCCTCATCATCTTCAACTGGAGGTACATCTTCACCAACATCAGTTTCAGAACCACAACTACGTCGTTCACAACGACTGAAGGAGACGCCAGCAAAATTCAGAGATTATGTGGTCACAAGAAATAGAAACATTGATAGCGAAATCACTGATGAAACACTGGTAAACTTTTGTTTATTTGCTGATTGTGACCTTGTAACATATGATGAAGCAGCTGTAGATGAAAAGTGGATTGAAGCAATGGATGAAGAAATTCACTCCATTGAGAAGAACGACACATGGGTGTTGACTTCTTTACCACCTAGTAAGAAGCCTATTGGTGTCAAGTGGGTGTACAAGACAAAGTACAAACCCGACGGTCAGGTGGACCGTTACAAGGCCAGACTGGTTGTAAAGGGCTACAAGCAAAAGCCAGGTATTGATTATTTTGAAGTATTTGCACCAGTTGCCCGGATGGATACTATTCGGATGGTCTTAGCACTTGCAGCTCAAAACCGTTGGCAGATCCATCAAATGGATGTGAAATCAGCATTCCTCAATGGTGTCCTTGAAGAGGAAGTATATGTGGAGCAACCGCAGGGTTATGAGAAGAAAGTGCATGAAAATCAGTTTTACAGACTGAAGAAGGCTCTGTATGGATTAAAACAGGCACCACGTGCTTGGTACACACGTATCGACACATACCTGTTGGAGCATGATTTTCAAAAGTGCCATTATGAGCATACATTGTATATCAAGTCAAATGCTAACGGTGACATCTTAATTGTATGCATTTATGTTGATGACTTGATATTTACAGGGAGCTGTGAAAAAATGTTTGTTGAATTCAGGGAGGCTATGACTAGCCAGTTTGAGATGACTGATTTGGGACTGATGTCCTATTTTCTTGGTCTTGAAGTGAAGCAGACAGATGATGGCATATTTATTTCACAGCAGAAATATGCTAATGATATTTTGAAGCGATTTAAAATGGAATCACTCAAGCCAATCCGAACTCCGGTAGTAGAACGATTGGAGCTGAAGAAAGAAGGAACCGATGAGCTAGTAAATCCCACTTATTTTAAAAGCATTGTTGGCAGCTTGAGATATTTGGTTTCTACAAGGCCAGATATTACCTATGGAGTGGGTATTATTAGCAGGTTCATGGAAAAACCATACCAGTCACATTTGCAAGCAGCAAAGAGAATTTTACGGTATGTCAGTGGAACTCGTGATCATGGAATTTTATATTCTTACACTGACAATTTTGGTCTAGTGGGGGTACACAGACAGTGATTGGGCAGGTGATACCGAGACTCGGAAAATACGTCGGGGTATGCTTTCTTTCTTGGATCAGTAGTATTCTCTTGGTCTTCCAAAAAGCAACAAGTTGTTGCTCTCTCGACAGCTGAAGCAGAATATATGGCATTAGCTTCAGCGGCTTGTCAGGCGATATGGCTTCGTAGGATGCTACATGAATTGATGCATGAACAAACGGGTCCTACTAAAATAATGTGTGACAGTCACATTTGCAAGCAGCAAAGAGAATTTTACGGTATGTCAGTGGAACTCGTGATCATGGAATTTTATATTCTTACACTGACAATTTAGATGGCGAGCCCGCGAGAGGGTCGCGACAGACTGGCGACTCCGCTGGGCACTTATTCTAAACCAGAATCTCTGGTTACGAATTCCAGAGGACTTGAGCCGATTAAAAAGTTGTTTGGTTTATCTGACATTGTTTTCTGCAGATGCTCTCGAAGGCGAGGTACGTACACTAACCATTGTGTTAGATGTTTTTGCAGATTGGAGAAATAAGGGGTGGCGTGATTGTTGACATCTTTCCTACAGGTTGGAGTTGGGAATGTATGTTTATTTTTATGCACATACTGAAGCGGTGTTTTGATACAAACTGCTGTGCATAACTTTGCATTGTGATGATCACAACACATCGCACACATTGGCGGTCAAACCCCGACTACAAACCACCTCTAGGTTATCTTAGATAGGGAAAGGATGTGAAAGGATCTCGCGTTTGATGGCACTTGAGACTTTCGCATTCGTTCCCGCCTACCATCCAAATTGGCGATATCTAGCCCTCTTGAGTGGGTACTCTTGGGGAGGAGTCTGCCTCATTTGGATCGTGGGAGCCTGAGCCATAGGTTCCTCACCTGATTTTCGATTTTTAGAGTATACCCCCCCACTTGTCTCATGCGCATGTCTATGAGAGGTTGGTATACCTAAAACCAAAAAAAAAAAAAAAAATCCCGCTGATCACTGTAAGTATGACTTCTCCCTTTACTTGTTCATTTCCTAGTGAAATTTCATGATAGGAAATTCATGGAAATCAACCGAATGCCCTGGGTGTTTGAGTTTACAAATGAAAGTTTTTGACAATGAATTTTAGATACAAAGTTGAAACACTTTTAAGCCGTCCCTACGGAATAGATGGTTCATCCAAATTTTCAATCATGGATTAAGATGACATTTTTTATGTCTAAAATTCTTACAATTCAAGATTTTGGGGCATAAAGTTAAGGCCATGTTGGCAATCACATTTTGTGTAAGTGATTTCTTGAAAACAAGGATCACATGATTTTTACAAGAAAAATGTCACAAAGCAATCTTTCGAGATTAATGCCCCCATTTGCGTATTAAACGTTTGGAATAAAATGGGTGTTTGGTTGATGACCATGGATCGATCTTTTAATGACGTATCCTCTTATCTTGAAATCTTGGCGGACATCAGATGCCCGTAAATAGGGATTATGGGGTATGTATTGTCGCCTCGCTTTCATTATGAGAGGCGACCTCATTGAGAGATGTCTTTGCTATGTAAAATGCTAAGTGTGTCTCCTTTCTGAAAGGTTATACATGACAGACATTTATTGAAGATTTCTCCATCTAATCGCATGCGAGATGTGATCGAACGATGGTAAAACTGTAATCGTTCCAATAAAAGCTTCGAGTGTTATACTTGACTTGCTTGGTTATTTCTTCTGCCAAAAGGTCAAAACGGCTGAAGGCCAATGATGCGAGGCTTGTTTTCCCTGTAACATGAAAGGAGATGCGTCTTCATCAGGAGCCACCCATGGGGTTTCCAAAATAAGATGAATCGACAATGATAAGCCCAGAACAAGACAACATGAAAAAGGGGCATGCCTGATTTGGATCGACCTCTCTAAGTTGAAAAGGGTGTATTCGTTCCAAATTAAATTGATTTGTTTAAACAATAACATAGTCACTCACACTTGCAGGTGATTATAAAAAAATGAGTGGGGACCGTTAATGAACATTCCTTCATCTCTGATGCTCAAAGTGATGGGAGCTGGGGAAATATACTCTGGGGATAGTAAATCTGTTATCGTTTCAATTAGAGCCTGTTGTGCAAACAATTGACGTATTCCTTCCTCATGTCATGTAGGTGAAATAAAAGGATTGTGTGAGGTCGACATTTGTCCCTTTAAAGAAGACTCAACTGGGAACCCTCAAAACTAGAGGCCAATGTGACATGGCATGATCGCCAATTGAAGCACGTCTCAAGGAGTACAAATACTCGTGTTTCCCACCATGAGATTGATGATCACTCAACCATAAAAGGGTGTATATCGTTCCTCATTTCAATCCTCTCAAGATATGAAATGATCATCTCCTTTTCTATATGTAGGGATGAAGAAAACTGAATGCTTATTTGCGAAGCAACACTTCAAGGTGTAAATGTACACAAATAGAGATAAATCTACACTTGTGGATCTCGAGTAGTAGGGTGCTTGAGGAGCGTCATGAAGTCATGACAAATCGAAAAGACCATGAAGAGATGATCGTTGCCCATCCTTGAATCAAGAGAGAAGCGAAAGTGGCGAAAGATCACTCAACCTCAAGAAGGAGAGTGACAGAACCCCAAAAAGTGTCGAGCATCGTGCAACATCAAATGCCGAGACCTTCGGATAATTACGATGAAGTTTTATCCTCTGATGTCACAAAAGGGAGTAAATTCTCCCTTATTCTGATTCCATTTCATACAAATGACTGAGATGTTTCTCTTTCATATACAGAGAATGTTAGTTGAAGACAGGTGTCAGAATAGATCAAAGAATGTCAAACGCCAAAATCACCTGACATGGAAGTGATTGACTCAACCAACAGGGAAGGCGTTAGCGCGATACAATGGAGCTTCATATGACTAAATCAGCTAACTCAAGGTGGAGTACTCAGTTGCTGGAGGCAAATCATTTCCCTATCCAAAAAGCATGCCGAAGTCGAAGACGTCAGATTTGCCATGGTGATATATGGGGCAAGTCCCCGAAACGATGGTTATCACTCATGGAACGTAATGGAATGAAATTCATCCATTGAGTACTAAAAGCGTTTCGCCATAGCAACAATGCTTTCAAGAAAAACGATGCCGAGCCATCCCTCTTGGTAAAAAAGGACGTATCGTTCCTAAATAAGTTTCAATCAGATGTGGAAATAATATTTCCTATCTTTTTCCTCTCAGGTGATAAACAAAGTCAAGACACCTAAGAAACAACGACTTCAGATGGCAGAACAGGGAGTACCCACTTTTCATATCATCTCACACATGCATTTAGGATAGATGATTTCAAGAGCGTCATAATGGCTCAATCTGCGAACAAAATTCTCGAGAAAACTTGAAAAAGTTTCTTAACAATTAGAAGTCTCTTTGAAAAGAGCATTCGAAAAGGAAGAATTCAAACTTCACAGATTCACATGCTTGCTAAGAAATGCTCTCTGTGAACAGAGTGAAAGGCATGAATCCATTTTTTTCGTTGCAAACAAGAATCATCTTAGATCACTTGCATCTTACATAACATGCATGCATCATTTACATGCATATTATTCCTTGAAATATGTCGACAGGTCAAGGCAAAAAAAAAAAAAAATCCAAATGAAAGGGGAATGCCAAGACCCAAGGAACGAAGGGTAAATTGTAACAATTCCAATTGCCCATTTTGTATGTTGTTCAGACACGAACCTTCTTTCCTTTGATAGGGAAATATCAAATAGTTCAATGGCAACTATGATGGCTGATGTTAAGGCAATGCTGGAAGCCTCCCAAGCCAGACAGACAGTAGTTCCTAAACAGCTCAAGTCCATCACTTGCACCCGATATAACTGATAAAGAAACGACGGGAAATACTCAACGGGCGGAGTAGGATATCCGTGAGCCGAATACCCCGTCGCAACAAAAAGCGTCCCATGTTGTTATCAACCTCGAGAATGAGGAAAAAGGGGAAGCAGACCGTAAAAATCAAGGTGGAGGCTAAGAGATTAGCCAAGATCGAAGAATGCTTGAGCAGCCAAGGTTATGAGTTGGCTCGTTTAGACAAGATATCTCCATTCGCCAAGGTGGAGACTCCTCCTGACTACGAGGAACCAGACTTCGTGAGGAAGTATAATGGGACAGGCTATCCCCGTGCTCACCTCAAATATTATCTACGCAAGATGGCGCAGTATTCAGACTATGTTCCATTACTGATGAACATGTTCCAAGAAAATCTAGCTGGCGCCGCTCTGGCTTGGTTCATTGAATTGGACCTGGATGATTATGACGGGTGGAAAGATCTTGTGGAGGACTTCCTCAGACAGTATAGGTTTAAACACAGCTATGGCCCCGACGAGGGAAGACCTTCTACGAACCTCAAAGGAAAGAGGAGAATTGATCATAACATACGCCCAGAGATGGCGAGCTTTGACGACCCAAGTAAAGCCGTCAATCCCAGACGACGAGCTGATTAATTTGTCCCTGAAAGCACTCCTCTACGAATACTTTGACAGGTTGAACACCTCAGGGATGTCAGACCTTCGCACACTTGATAAAGGTGGCTGAAAGGCTCGAATGGGCCTTAAGAGAAAGGAGGCCCCATGAAGCTTCTGCTAGAAAACAACCAAGGGAGGATCGTCCTGGTCGGCGCCAAAAGGGCAAGGCTCAGAAAGAGGCAACCCCAAAAGCAATTCTCTCAGCTCCCGAGGCCTTTGTCCAAGCTACTCCCGATGCTGCTAGAACAACACTTGGTGGCAAAAGAACCACCTTGAGCAATAACTGCTATATCCTTAAGTTGAAGGTACAGGCCCTGATTGACAGTCAAATCCTAAAGTTTGACATCATAGGCTCCAAATGTACAAGAAAACCCTCTCCCTGATCATCAAGCAATTGGGGCAATATTCACTGAAGATGAGGAAACCCACCTCCAGCTGAAGGTGGACATGTCTAAGCTGACCGACCATCTAGCGACCGCTTCATCATACCCAAAAGCAGGCGAGATCTCTGCAGACGTAAAGAAGCTATGTATTGCCAAGATGATGTGCTTGGGGATAATGTTCGATATTACCGATAAAGAATTCGAAGGAGTCGAAGCTTCTCTATCTTTGGAAGGAAGCCACTGCGTGATCAAAACTGAGTAGGGTAGCACCTAGGACATCCCGCATGAGAACCTGGTAGATAATCTTGGGCCGGTCATTCAGTCAGAAGAAGAATTTGAAGATGACGAACTGAAAGCCAAGAGATGAAGTCTAGCAGATTGCAGATTCATGGCTAACACACCTGAAATAGGTGAAATTATAGACAACCTGGGTCAGGACTCTGGAGGATACAACTTTAAAGTGGAGTACTCTGCTCCCCCTAGCTGCTATCAGATAATGGAAGATATCATATCAGACGGATGGGGATGCATGGATGATCTCGTTCAACCTGAAAAGGCCTTTTTCAAAAGAACCTGAGTCATCCTTGACCAAGTAAGAGTTACTAAGCTTGGCACAAAGCAGTATGCTGAAACAAAGAGATCAAAGAATCAACAGCAGGGTTTAGCTGAAAGAGAATACCCGAGATCTGCCACATCAGCAGTGTTAGGTGACGATGACCGACATTGACGATTGAGAGACGAAATCTCCTCAAGGGACCTTGACAACACTATGTCAATGATTGAAACCGCTACGACTGTGGTAATTAAACTGAAGAGCTTGACAGCTTGAATAAGGTAGAAGATTGTCTAGTCAAGCTTGTCGTGATTCGATTGCCGGAAGAAGAAGAAGAAGACGACACAGCTGAACTTGAAGCATCTCGTCCGAAGACAATAACCATACAAATCCCTCCAGTAGAAAAGTACGATCCTAAAGCAGTCCATTGGGACAATGAGACGGAGGAAGAAGATGAGGATGAAGGTTATGCATCTATCCAAAGAGAATGGAATGCCTTTGAGGAATCAACACCTCCTACTTCGGAAGAGCCGGATATTATTAATTTGGGGGATACTGAAAATATCAAAGAAGTCAAGATCGATGGACATTTATCCCGAGATGAAAGACTCGGGTTCACAGAACTACTAAGAAGGTCGTTAAGATGTCATGCAGCAAATTCTAAAGATATCGAGCTACCAAGAGGTAGATAAAAGTGATCGAAGATTCAGATGGTTGAGACAAATAACCAAAACCAGCAAAGAAGGTTCATTAAGGCAAGCCCCTCCTTTCCTGTCAAGAGACCAAGCTGGAGGCAAGATGCTCGTGTGCCACCAAGATAGCATATTGGAGCAAGTTATCAAGCCCAGAGACGACAAATGTCAAGACATGCCCTACTGGGGCAGAGCAACCGAAAGAGATGATTTCCTTGATCAACGGAAATGCAAATACCTTAAAGGGAGTATCACGTTCCTTGGTGATTTATGTAAAGTTAAACATGGATGAATACTCATTGCTTCATGTACAGGTACAAAGACCTCTTCAAATAGGATTGGAAATCGTCAAATGATATGAAAAATGCTAAGGCATTTGGCCAAGGTAAACGTCGCCCAACTGGGGCAAATGGATTGTTGATGTTATCAACACCTTCAAGCATGAATGGAGGGATTCGACAAATGTTGTCCATATCAGCATACAATATTGGAATGGACTCAATCAAGAGATAAATGTCGACAATTGACAAAAGAAGGGTAGTTGGGTGTCGTATCCAATTTACTCCTTTTTCTTGCATTTGCTAATGCAAAATCATTTCTTTCTGTGGCAGAATACGCCATTAGGACATTATCAGGAGTCCAACAAAGAGGAGAACATCACAAGGATGGTCACAAGTGACAGAGATGCATGAAGCAAACGACTTTCTCAAGCATTGGAAGGATGACACTTCAAAGGTGAAAAGTAAAGTGAAGATCCAAGTAAGAGATAATCCAAATTGGACAGGGTATTGCATGAAAATGCAAAAAAATGAACAGAGCCATTTAGCTGGGGCAAGCATTACATAGCCATGACAAGTCATGCCTAACTGGGGCAAGCGAATCATCTACGCGACTGGAGGAAAAAGTGGCATTTCATTCCCAACAGGACCAATGAACGTGATAGAAGAGTCGTTCACATCAAAGTTAAACCTCAAGATACAAACTTGAGTGAATGGTGACTTTGTGTCGTTCTAATTTGGTCCTCAATGATCTTTCTCCTAATATAAATTTGCCCTAATTTCAACAGAAAATTACTGGCACTCAAAAGGACTCAAAAGGAAAGAACTTGCCGACTCAACTTCAAGGCGAGATGACCTTTGGAGATAACAACTTCGGAAGTCAAGCATTCAAGAAATGATCTTTCGCTATAAGATCAAGTGGAGGGTAAAAAGTATCGCTTCCACACCACATGCTTTAGCATACATTTTGATAAGAATTCATTTTTCCTTGAATAAGGAACTCCGAAGGATGGCATGGAAGACGTTCGAAAGAGAATGAAGCCATCGAGCAGGATTCATTGCCCCAATCAGACGAAGGCGTCATCGCCGTAGGTCGAAATGGCCGTTTTCTATAATCTACATATTGGCGTTCAGATTGAAATGCATGATCAAGAGGACTTACTGTCGTGGTGGTCAGGTGCACGTCCTTTTCTCCAAAGACTGAGAATTTCAAGAAGTTTTAGAACAACTTAACCATCTTGTGTTGTTAAGAAAAATGCAGATTTTCATGAATCTATCCACTTCCATTGGAGTGCTTGATCAAGGGTAAGGTGTATCGTTCTAATTTTCTGAAATTCGAGAGCATACACTGACATATTTCTTTTATGTTTTTCAGGAATCCCTAGCCGCGCTGGGCAGGTAAGTATTCCATTCCCAATCTTGTAGGTTTTTAAGACTGTCAGAATCCTTACTTCTAGAATTTGAAGGCTTCTTGGAATCTAGCATGCATTCAAATCTCATGTCTAGAAAGACGCAAAATTCTCACAGTCATGTCATTGGCATTCATGTTTAAACTTGGAGGTTATCTGAACATGATTGAAATATACATTGTGCCTCATAAATCCCCTTGGATGGTAAGTTTTGGAGAAAGCAAAATGAACTCTTCCAACAAAAGTTGTTTAAATCGTTCAAAAGGATGTTTCCTCAGACAAGAGGCAAGCCTGGTCCAAACACGTCCCATACACACTTAAGAGATAAGTGGAGTGGTAAGGATAGCGAGACCTTGACCTACGGACGTAAGGGTTATTCGCAGTGATTACATGGATTGAGACGACGGAGGCATTCGTTTCTCTATCATAAACACTACAGGTGACCATTGATAACCCTTTGAACGACGATTTCATTCTATACCCCTATCAAGAACCACCCCACAATGGGGCAAACTGGAGGTACGTCCAGCGGTATCAGGAGATAAATGGTTAGAAGTTCTCTTGCTCAGACTTGCATCAATCTTCGTGTGTTGCTTGTCATTTTAACTTCTATGGTAATTCAGGTGCTTTAGGATGACGAAAAGCATTCGTTTCTCTATCCTATACACTTTTACCCTTTGTACAGCCCAGTTGAGCCTATACGTTCATTTCACAAACCCGTTGGTGATCATTGCATATTCCAAGACGGAAGCGACGTCCCTTCAAGAGCAGAAGAGCTCAAAACACAGGATTTGTGAAAAATTCATAGATTAATGTTTGAGTGCTGAGATTCAAGTTGTACATCTAGCACTCTCATTTGAAAATTCTGATCCCCAAAAGAAAAGAAAAGGTGGGATCTCGACAAAAGACGAGAAAAAGAAAAAAGAGAAAAAAATCAGATCCTGGGCATCAAGAAAAAGCAAAGTGCCTGGTAAAAGCAATGCCAATGCCCATCCAAATACTTGTGCACTTGTGAATCAGGTATTTGATCTTGTAAATGCCAAAAGATGGCATGATACCTTTGTATAGGTCACTAGTGAGATCTGATTGTAAAAGAAAATCCCAAGGGAGCTGGACAGCAAAGGATACTCCCAGATTATGTCACATTCAGATGACAAAAGCATAGACAAGGTATTGACGCCGTCTTGACATGAGAGAGATGTTTTCTAAAGACAAATATGCACTTCAAAGACTGAAGACGCTCTTTGAACCAGAAGGGGCAAGATGGCAGTAAAACTTGCAGTGATCACCAATGTTTAAACCCTTCGCGTATTCTGAGCCAAAAACAAGCCTTTTTTGGGTCCCCAATCCTACCTACGTTACAACCCTGAAAAGCCTTTTCTGATTAAGGCACTTGGATTGACATAGGGTTTAATGTCTAAGCTTAGCTCGAAGAAGTTCGAGCAAGATTATTTCTTTCTCATTTTGCAGGTTTCTTGACTTGTAAACCTGGAGCAGATATTGAAGACTTCTCTTCGAAAGCCTTGACTTGCACGCAAGTCCCCTTTGAAAACCGTTGACCAAGCCCAACATTACGGTCCCTTGGAAGTCCTCCTGATCGATCGAGGTGTATTCACTGCAAATGATCCTGAACCCTAGGCTCAGGTTTGATAGGAAGTTCGAGTGCATTCTTGGTAAAAGACCATTACCTCAAAACGGTGAGAAGTCCTCTTTGATGAGAATACTCCATTGGACATTTTAACCAAACTTTTTTGGTAATTTCATATTGTTAGATTCAAACTTTCCCCACAAGGAATTTTTGATCACTTCCGTGTATTGCAAGGTGTTTTGGGTAACCTCCAGCATCGTAATGCATTCATTGAAATCTTTTCATGACTATGATATAAGTCATAAAGTGCTGTCAGTTTGACATCAGATATCACTTAAAGACCATTGATGTGCCTTTGGTAAGAAAATTTTCAGATTGGAGCTTCTGCAAGATTCTTGATGACTTCAGCTCCTAAAATGGCTCGTATCACTCTTAATGAGAAACGTTTAACATGTCTAAACTTCTGCAGAATTCCTGGCAAGCCCAGATCTCAGAAGAACACAACTTCTCTTGGTAAGAAAGAGTTTACATGTTCAAGCTTCTGTAGGACCCTTGGTATCTCCAGACCTCATAATGCTACTTCTTTTATGAAGAATATATTTCAAGTTTAAACTTCTGCAGGACCCCTGGCAACCCCAGGTCTCAGAATGACACATTTCTATAAGAATGAGAGTTTATATGCCTGAGCTTCTGACAGATTCTTGGATACTTGGAGCTCCCAGATCCCAGAATGTCACCTCAAATGTCAAAAGGACAATCTTCGAAATCATCCCTCTGTGAGATTTCAAATTTACAGGTTGGAACTTTCTGCAGGATACCTGAAGCTCCCAGATCCTAGAATGTCACCTCCAATGTCAAAAGGACAATCTCCGAAATCATCCCTCTGTGAGATTTCAAATTTATAGGTTTGATCTTTCTGCAGGATACCTGGAGTCCCCAGATCCCAGAATGTCACCTCCCATGTCAAAAGGACAATGTTTGAAATTATCTCCCTATGTGAGATTCCAATATTACAGGTTTGAACTTTCTGCAGGATACCTGGAGCTCCCAAGTCCCAGAATGTCACCTTCAATGTCGAAAGGACAACATTCAAGATAGTCTTTCTGTGAGATTTCAGGTAGCCCCTAGATCCCAGAAGAATCTTATCAAAGTTTTTTCAGGTTTAAGTTTTCTGCAGGATACTTGGAATCCCCAAATCTCAGAATAACGCCTCGCGTGTCGAAAGGACAATTTTCAGAATCAGCTTTCTGTGAGGTTCTAGGTAACCCCTAAACCCAGAATAGCTCATTTGGTAAAGCCTCAAGGTCAGGCACACCTCATTTGTATAAATCCTAGTTAATTCCTTAGAATATAGGATCAAAATGTTCGACAATCCTTAAGAGACTGGGTGCGTCATCCATAGGTTCCTAGCAGAAAGGAATCCTATTCTCGGCCTAATCCCCTGACGGATTAAAATGTTCGACAATCCCTAAGAGACTGGGTGCGTCATCCATAGGTTCCTAGCAGAAAGGAATCCTATTCTCGGCTTGATCCCCTGACGGATTAAAATGTTCGACAATCCCTAAGTGACTGGGTGCGTCATCCATAGGTTCCTAGCAGAAAGGAATCCTATTCTCGGCCTGATCCCCTGACGGATTAAAATGTTCGACAATCCCTAAGAGACTGGGTGCGTCATCCATAGGTTCATAGCAGAAAGGAATCCTATTCTCGGCATGATCCCCTGACGGATTAAAATGTTCGACAATCCCTAAGAGACTGGGTGCGTCATCCATAGGTTCCTAGCATAAAGGAATCCTATTCTCGACCTGATCCCCTGACGGATTAAAATGTTCGACAATCCCTAAGAGACTGGGTGCGTCATCCATAGGTTCCTAGCAGAAAGGAATCCTATTCTCGGCCTGATCCCCTGACGGATTAAAATGTTCGACAATCCCTAAGAGACTGGGTGCGTCATCCATAGGTTCCTAACAGACAGGAGTCCTATTCATGGTCTGATCCACCATACGGATCAAAATCCCTATTCATGGTCTGATCCACCATACGGATCAAAACCCTGACAATCCCTAAGAGACTGGGTGCGTCATCCATAGGTTCCTAACAGACAGGAGTCCTATTCATGGTCTGATCCACCATTCGGATCAAAATTCCTATTCATGGTCTGATCCACCATACGGATCAAAACCCCTGACAATCCCTAAGAGACTGGGTGCGTCATCCATAGGTTCCTAACAGACATGAGTCCTATTCATGGTCTGATCCACCATACAGATCAAAACCCTGACAATCCCTAAGAGACTGGGTGCGTCATCCATAGGTTCATAACAGACAGGAGTCATATTCATGGTCTGATCCACCATACGGATCAAAACCCCTGACAATCCCTAAGAGACTGGGTGCGTCATCCATAGGTTCCTAACAGACAGGAGTCCTATTCATGGTCTGATCCACCATACGGATCAAAACCCCGACAATCCCTAAGAGACTGGGTGCGTCATTCACAGGTTCCTGTCAAGTATAGGAATCCCATTCTGGTACGGCCTACCATACAGGCTAGAGTTTAACCGCCCTAGGATACTCAAAAGACGAGTCCCTAGGTATTCACTTGAACCCGCTATACACCGCGCATGCCACACGAGCATCAGGCAGATGATCAACAGGTAAGTAACAAGTGGGTCTCTCTACTTTCTCTTTCACAGTAGCCAGAGCAAAACAAGCAGAGCGTTTACCAGCAAAGCAAGAAAGATTGAATGTCAAGATTCGTTTTTCTTTTCCCCAGTCGAGTCGGTCTAGACTCGGGTGTCACCTGTCTTTGAGCGAAACCTCTCACGAGATTCCTCTCAAAGAGGGGTAGCTGTTGACACCTGATTTTTGACCAAGTCTTTTTCAGTTTTATTTTCGAAAAATCACAAAAATTCATAAAAAGTCAAAAAAATTACAAAATCAACTTTGGTAGCCTTGACCAAGCCCAAGGAACCATTCTTGACGAAAAAATAATTTTTCATATTTTTTTACATTTTTTAGTATTTTTAGAAAATAGGAAAATACTAGAAAAATCATCAAAAATAGAATTTGAGGTCACAAAAATATAGGAAAATAGTCAATATTTTTCTTTTAAATCCCTTGTCATCTTGACCTCATCAAGAGTCGAAATCCAAGTTTAATTTTGTGTGTTTCTTTGTAACGCACAGGGTTAAATTTGTCAAAAAAATATATTTTGACTCATTTTATTTGCAATCTTTTGCATTTTCCGAGTCTTGACATTCGACTTGATTGCCCTACATTTCAATTTGGTTCAATTATGCGCTAATTTGATCAATTTTGGCTTTAGGGACCTAATTGCATAAAAAATCTTTTCATTTTAGTCCCTATTACTACAATTCCGAAATTAAACTTTTCTGAGGGACACCCATAGAACCCCAATGCTTCCTCCCTATTGCATTTGACCCCCTAAATCTAATGGTCAGTTCAATTGGGGCCAATTCGTCCATTAAGAGAATCAATTTGACAAAAGTCAATTTCGGATCATGTCTTAGATTTGGGGCTTTTACACAAATTCAAATCAATTTAGCCCAAATCTACATTTCCTAAATGAAATTGGTGCCGTAGAACCTGATTTTCGAGTCAATTTTATGATATCTGCTCATCTTGGCACCCAATTTGAACAAAAATATGCAAACCGGGTCAACTGGGTCGGGTTGACCGACCCAGTCAACCCGGTTGACCCGACCAAGAAGGAACAGAACGCTAGGTTCTGCTCCTTCGCACGCCAAGAACCAAAAACAGAAACAAAGAGGATCAGTTGGTTGTTGAGCGGAGAGGATCAGTTGGTTTTGGGAAATCAGTTGGCAAAGGAGTGAGCGGGCGCAACAAAAAGGAAACGGAGCGAAGAAGAAGGAGAGAGTTCTGTTCGCGCAGGGGGCAGAGAGAGAGAGAGAGAGAAAGTGCTCACGGAGGAGGAGCTCGCAGCGCGAAGGGCGAGAGAAGAAGCTCGCAGAGTGAAAAAAAGGAGAGAGCGAAACAGAGCAAACGAAACAGAGAGGGAGAGAGTGAGGTGAAAGAGAGAGAACGCGGCGGCCATTGAAGCTTCAAGCTCGAGAAATTCGAGCTCGGATTCCCCGCGATTCAGACGACGACAATTGACGCCATCCTTTCCATTAGCTTCGTCTCAGCCCGGGGAAGGCGTCGGACCAAACCATACTCGAAGACGCTCTTGGAAAAGGTGAGGTCCTCCTTCGAACTCATGCTCGGCCTTCAATGGCAACTTTAATTAGAGTCATCCGTTTGCTGCGATTCTGGTTGCAATGTGCTTGTGTCTCCTCCCTGA
Organism: Rhodomyrtus psidioides; assembly: GCA_021437785.1. NCBI lineage: Eukaryota > Viridiplantae > Streptophyta > Magnoliopsida > Myrtales > Myrtaceae > Rhodomyrtus > Rhodomyrtus psidioides. The sequence continues at coordinate 8,659,843 of JAILYB010000007.1, read as the reverse complement.
GCATTTTTGCCTTTGGTCGCATGTCGTTTCATGCCCTAAATCACCGAGTCCATCCCTTGCCATGGCCGATCGGCCGCGAGCTCCATAGCCCCACGGTCAGGTAAGTCTCCTCTACCCTCGGTGATGCTTCTTGATCGATTCTTTTAGCTAGGTGACGATAGAAATGGTTAGGACGGGTAGCCGCCGGAGCCTAGCTTCGGCCGGAGGTTGCACATGGATGAGATGATAATCTGCTGCGTCGAAGTTCTGATATGTGGTAGAAAGGATCTGTACGAGTCGAATGGAGGTGGTCTCGTGCGATTTGGCGTTCTGTAGCCGGAGATATGGCCCTCCGACAAGGCGCCGGCGAGGGAGCGCCGGCGCCGATCGTCTTCCCCGGTAGCCCTGTTGACCAGTCAACGAAAGTTGACTGGTCAACGCCCATGTGGCGCTGACGTGGCGCCCACGTGGCGGCCACGTCAGCCGTTCGGTTGTAACCGAATAACAAAATTCGATCCGACGGTGGGTAATTAACCACGTGTCGAGATCTCGCTTTTTCGGAAATAAAAAATAGTTTTCGAAAATTAAAAATCCTTTAGATCGGACGGCTGTAATTTGATCGGGTGTTTCAATCTGGGCCGTTGATTCATTACGAAGATCAGACCGTTCTTCCATTAACACGTAGCAAGATCACAGCCGTCGGTTCCTTGTTTGAGATCAGACCGTCCGTAGGCCAACACGTGGCGCAATCAGGGCCTTTGATTCGATTTAAGCGGGATTTTAAAAATTTGAGCGGGAAGGGCCGAGACGGCGTCGTTTTGGAGCTGGGGCACGCGCGGGTCCGGGTCTGGGCCGGGTTCCGACCTGAGTGGGTCGGGTCGACCCGGTCCGAATCACTTTTTTTTAATAAAAAAATCAGGAAATGATTTTAAAAAATAAAAAAAAACGGAAAAATTCCTAGAAAATCCAAAAAATGCTAGAAAATGCCAGAAAATTCCAAAAAATATGGAAAAATCGTGGGAAAATCCTAGACACTCCAGAAACCCCCAAAAATCGAGGATTGACCACAGACAACTGGTCAACCCTATTTTTGGGGTTTCTTATCCGTTTTTCCGAGACTTGACGACATTACCCTTTAGGGGTAAGTCGCCTCTGCTATGATGCAAGATAATGCCGATAATGCCAAAGTAAGAATTAGGGTCGATTAGAAGACCAATTCTCAAGTTTGGGTTTCGAGTCCCGCCCCTTTTCTCAAAATGACGATTTTACCCTTCAATGGGAAAATTGTCTTTCTTGTCTCAATCGAGTTCTGAAAATTGCTTAAAGTTAGGGTTTGGATCAGGTGGACGACCAACCCTAACATTTGAGGTTTTCAGTCCTCGCCTTTGTCCAAATGACAACTTTACCCCTCCGAGGGTAAAATCACTTTTAAATTCCAGAATAATTCTGGAAATTCCCGAAAAATAGGAAATGGATTGGATTGATGGCCAATCCTATTTCCACTGTCTTTTGACTTCCCAATTTGTCTAAAATGACAGATTTACCCTTTTAAGGGTAAATTTTCCCCGAACTGTTCAAAATTACGATTCTGCCCCTCAGGGGTGAATCATGTCCAAATCACTTCTAAGCCTTGATTGATATTTCTCTAGGCTAATAGGGCCTCATTAGGGATACCATGCTGATTTCATGTGTTTTATCCGCATGTACTAGATCCTCGATTTGCGCACTTATTTCTATTGATTGTGAGTGATAGGGTAGTATTTCCCATCTGCATGAACTCCTAGATTTAGGATCTGTACCCCATTCATCTGTATGAAATCCTAGGATCAGATAAACCATTCAGCTTAGGTACCGAAAGGGCGTCAACTCTGACAGTTGGCGTAACTAAGTCCCCGAACCCATTTCTCTGGTTTCTGCAGAATCGAATAGACCACTCCCAACTATTCGATAGTGTTTCCGATCGTACCCTCCGCAAAACGATTGGTGGCGACTCCTTGACATGTACACTCATCACATGTCACTAGACCACACTGAAGGTTGACCACGTGCATCCAGCAGTTGCGATTTGGGTAATGGACCTTGGGAGAGGCCCGCGTCCGATCCAGCCAGCGATCGGGCGGCCCATTAACCCTCGCTAGCACCATTTAGATGGCGAGCCCGCGAGAGGGTCGCGACAGGAGTTTGCACAATCAGAGGTGTAAACAACAAGTTGATCACGACGGTACAAATGACGAAGAACCGGATGTTTCCCCTGACTCTTCAGACGAAGAATTTCTTGAGTTTTCAAGCGATGACGAAAGACAGCAGCTGGCTGTGGCATCTTCGATTTGGGCATCTAAATTTTCGTGGAATGAAGCAATTAGTCCAGAAAATGATGGTGACCGGCATGCCGTTGATTAACGATACAGGGCGTCTTTGCGAAGGATGTCTCGTTGGAAAACAGCACCGAGACTCTTTTCCAGTTGGAAAAGCCAGAAGAGCAAACCAACCGCTGTTGCTTGCTCAAATGAATTTCACAAATATTGTAAAATTCGTGGAATCAAACGTCAGTTGACTGCCAGCTATACTCCTCAGCAAAACGGTATAGCAGAAAGAAAAAATAGGACAATTTTTGATATGGCAAGAAGTATGTTGAAAGCTAAAGATTTGCCCAAGAAATTTTGGGCAGAAGCTGTTGCTTGTGCTGTATTTGTACTAAACAGATGTCCAACAGTGAGTGTTCCTGGAAGAACTCCAGAAGAAGCTTGGAGTAGAAACAAACCAGATGTTTCGTTCCTACGAGTATTTGGGTGCGTGGCATATCCCCATATACCAGACGAGCGAAGAAAGAAGCTGGATGACAAAAGCGAGAAGTGCATCTTCATCGGCTACAGTGATACAACTAAAGGTTATAAACTGTATAACCCGGTCACTGAGAAAGTCATTATCAGCAGGGATGTCCAGTTTTTAGAAGATGTAACCTGGGACTGGAATCAGAAGGGTGACCAGAAAAACATCACCATCGAAGATGAACCACTGGCGGGTGAGACAGAAACACCTCCATTATCTTCAATGAGTGATCCATCTTCCTCATCATCTTCAACTGGAGGTACATCTTCACCAACATCAGTTTCAGAACCACAACTACGTCGTTCACAACGACTGAAGGAGACGCCAGCAAAATTCAGAGATTATGTGGTCACAAGAAATAGAAACCGTGATAGCGAAATCACTGATGAAACACTGGTAAACTTTTGTTTATTTGCTGATTGTGACCTTGTAACATATGATGAAGCAGCTGTAGATGAAAAGTGGATTGAAGCAATGGATGAAGAAATTCACTCTATTGAGAAGAACGACACATGGGTGTTGACTTCTTTACCACCTAGTAAGAAGCCTATTGGTGTCAAGTGGGTGTACAAGACAAAGTACAAACCCGACGGTCAGGTGGACCGTTACAAGGCCAGACTGGTTGTAAAGGGCTACAAGCAAAAGCCAGGTATTGATTATTTTGAAGTATTTGCACCAGTTGCCCGGATGGATACTATTCGGATGGTCTTAGCACTTGCAGCTCAAAACCGTTGGCAGATCCATCAAATGGATGTGAAATCAGCATTCCTCAATGGTGTCCTTGAAGAGGAAGTATATGTGGAGCAACCGCAGGGTTATGAGAAGAAAGGGCATGAAAATCAGTTTTACAGACTGAAGAAGGCTCTGTATGGATTAAAACAGGCACCACGTGCTTGGTACACACGTATCGACACATACCTGTTGGAGCATGATTTTCAAAAGTGCCATTATGAGCATACATTGTATATCAAGTCAAATGCTAACGGTGACATCTTAATTGTATGCATTTATGTTGATGACTTGATATTTACAGGGAGCTGTGAAAAAATGTTTGTTGAATTCAGGGAGGCTATGACTAGCCAGTTTGAGATGACTGATTTGGGACTGATGTCCTATTTTCTTGGTCTTGAAGTGAAGCAGACAGATGATGGCATATTTATTTCACAGCAGAAATATGCTAATGATATTTTGAAGCGATTTAAAATGGAATCACTCAAGCCAATCCGAACTCCGGTAGTAGAACGATTGGAGCTGAAGAAAGAAGGAACCGGTGAGCTAGTAAATCCCACTTATTTTAAAAGCATTGTTGGCAGCTTGAGATATTTGGTTTCTACAATGCCAGATATTACCTATGGAGTGGGTATTATTAGCAGGTTCATGGAAAAACCATACCAGTCACATTTGCAAGCAGCAAAGAGAATTTTACGGTATGTCAGTGGAACTCGTGATCATGGAATTTTATATTCTTACACTGACAATTTTGGTCTAGTGGGGTACACAGACAGTGATTGGGCAGGTGATACCGAGACTCGGAAAATACGTCGGGGTATGCTTTCTTTCTTGGATCAGTAGTATTCTCTTGGTCTTCCAAAAAGCAACAAGTTGTTGCTCTCTCGACAGCTGAAGCAGAATATATGGCATTAGCTTCAGCGGCTTGTCAGGCGATATGGCTTCGTAGGATGCTACATGAATTGATGCATGAACAAACGGGTCCTACTAAAATAATGTGTGACAATAAGTCGGCTATTGCATTAGCCAAGAATCCTATATTTCATGGCAGGAGCAAGCACATCGACATCAAGTATCATTATATTCGCGAGCGAGTCAAAGATGGTGAAATCGAACTTAATTTCTGCAGATCAGAAGATCAACTTGCAGATATTTTGACGAAACCATTGAAGGCGGATTCGTTCGAAAAATTGAAGAAGATGCTTGGCATGGAAATCAATTTTAAGGGAGGCTATTGAAATGCTAATAAAATTGATTATCTTGAAGGAGTAAATGCAATGGATCTTGAAGAGCCATTATGGAGAAGTAAATGCATCTTGAAGCATGCACCAAGGATTGGACTCATTAAGCATTAATGATGCCTTGTGAGCTTGATTGGGGTTGTCTTGTGTCTATACTCATTAAGCATTGATGATGCCTTGTGAGTTTGATTGAGGTTGTCTTGTGTCTATACTCATTAAGCATTAATGATGCCTTGTGAGTTTGATTGAGGTTGTCTTCATAAGTGTTAGAATTTCCTCTATAAATACTTGAGTGAGTTGTATTGTAAGAAGCAAGAGAGATAAGCCAAATCAAGTTCTTCAATATACAGAGTTTTCTCCATCCATTTCGTGCCTCGCTTTTATTTCCGAAAGGTCACCCATATTGTGTTTTTTGATTCCAACAGAAGGATAGTCCCAAGCATTGCCTGCACAACCCGATAGCCCATGCCATAAAGTTTGACTTACGTTTCCAAATCGAAATTAGGATCCGAGAAAAATGAGGCAGGACGATTGATATTATTCGTTTTCAAAATACGGGCACGCTTTCCGTGCTAATATAATTTTGAAGGAGTTGGTAAGCGTCAAAAAAATAAAGGTAAAAGACATTACTGACGACCTGATTTTTCAGTAGCTTATTACTTACTTAACGATAAATTCATGAAGTTAACAACTCTTTTTATACAGTATGCAAATTACCAAATGTTAAGATCTTTAACTAGCTTCCAATTTTCTTTTTTACCAACGCCTTAAATTTACCAATTGCTATGTGAATTTATCAATCTTTATTTAAATGACTTCCCAACTTTTTTTCCAATTAAATTACCAACAAATTTTTTGTTAGGTCCATGACCAGTGCAAGAGTTGATTTATAGATTTTTTTTAGGTTTTTTTCCGTTTTTTTCTTAGTTTTTTTATTGAGTGCCAGCGAACCTCACCTAGCGATAGGAAGGGTTGCCCTTGTTGGTCACGAGTGAGGCCGTCCCTCCCCTAGATCTAGCGAGGGCCGACCTCTTTTGTGGCCGGCGAGTGCAGTCCACGATCAAAGGCGGCCTCGCTCGGGTTGGGGGAGGGCAACCCTTGCTAGATCGGGCGAGGTTGACCTCGCCTAGGCCTCACTGATCATTGGCAAAAAGGAAAGTAAACAACAAAAAAGGGAAAAAAAATTGTAAACAAAGAGAAAAATAAATTTTCTTAAGTTGTCAACGTCAACACCGATATACCACGTAGGACAAGTGGCGCTGATTGGACCACTACGTCAGCATTTTTCAATCAAATGAGCTGGATGGACTCAATTGGTAAAATATGAAAATGGTTAAGACGCAATTAGTATAATTAAAATGTGGTTTAAGTCTAAATTGACATAATTATAATAGGTTTATGACTTATTTGATAATTTTATCATGTTATATGAGATTAGGAAACACTTAAGATTGAGCAACTGTAATTCAATGATTCTCCGGATTGAAAATGCATTTCTTTGCGGGCAGCTCTCTCTGGGGTGTATGTATTAGCAATTACATTCATACCGAACAAATTGAATCTTTGATGTCATTATTTTATGTTGATTTATTTGATACTTTCTTCTTCTCGCGTTAGGTTTAAATGCAAGATCTATTGACTTCCATATTCCAACAATATTTAGGTTTGAACGATTGATTTCATTTACATAAAATAAGCAAATGGCCTCTGAAGGAGCAAAAAGCCAAATTAGCTGATAAGGACTGTGGAAGTGAATTATTATGGTGAGCACATGGATCAAAATCGATTCATCGTCATGAACCTAATCAATGGATCATGAAAAGCCAAAAAGGAAAAAGAAAGAAAAAAGAAAAGAAAATCAATTCATAGAAACAGCGCAAGAGATAAGCCTACACAATTTATTGAAAGAACCCAATCAACTGTACGGAAATTACAGTACAGAAGATGAAGCAAAGAAAAACGAAATTTCATGCTGAGATGACATCTCCAAGAAAATTCAAAACACAGCCTTGAGAAATTAAACAAAATTTTAGTAAAATTACTTAAAGCTTGCATAATCAATCAACAAGAGATATCACATCTTTCTCAGTTCACTCACTAGCTTCTTGAATTGCACTTTCTATCTTCTTGGCCACAGATTGGAGACAAAAATTAAAGTAAGACCTCATATCTTGGAGCCCCCAACACTCAACTGGTTCAGCCACAAAGGACCACTCAATCATGCACCCAACCATCTTACCATCCTCGTCATTCATGGGCATCACCCTAATTGTGGCAACATAGGACTTGATCCCAATATTGTTGTCCACGACCTCATAGCTGAAGCACTTGTCACTAGGGTCCATCATGAGGAGCCGCTCAGTGGCCCACTTGATCTGCGACGGGCCTGAGTCGTCGCTGGACGTGGTGGAGGCGACGTACCGGATGAGGCCGGGCTGGCCCTGGACGCCCTCGACTCGGTGGCACGTGTCGATGGAGGGAAGCAACTCGTGGATGTGGCAGAAATCCGCCAAGAACGGCCACGCTTGGTCAGGTGTTGGCCCCTTCAGCTCAGCAATGGCCTTGCCTTCCCATCTTGGTTGGGTTTCTTCTGCCATTGAGAGAGAGAGAGAGAGAGAGAGAGAGAGAGAGAACTGGTGGGTTTTTGGCAAAGATGGAGACGCATACTAGATAGAGGCCGAACATGTGGTAGCTAAATTCCCTCTCTCTTTGTACACATTTCATTTTAGAAATTCGTGCTTTGAATATTATAATTTGTGGCCCCATTGAGTCAGACGGTTAAAGTGAGCAAGTCAATTTAGGAAATTGTTCGCTCATTTCTAAATTCTGGCTGTATATTGTTGATATATTATGAAATTCTCTATGTTTCCCAAATGAAATGTGTTTCCAATCTCTAATATGTTTCCCAACTATTATATTGGCCTGAGTCTATTGTTCCAAAATATTTCATTTTTACCTTGAATCATTGGGTTTAGATATTACTTCAGCGATCTTTTAGTCTTTTCTCTAGTAGATATTTTAGAAGCTATATTATGTTCCACATTGTTCGTTTATTTTCGCAACAAGGAAAACATTTCACCGAAATTCGTTCTCCGATTTTTATTAAGATAGGTTCTATGGCTCAATCCTCAAAGAAATATAGCGAACGGGTTGAAAATGGAACATGAAGTTGTATTGAGATCAACAGGGTTCAAGCTAAGTTACAATACTCCTATGAAATCATGTAAATTGCATGAAGATAAATGGTCTTGCCAAAGGTAAACGTACGAGTACTGGTAATGTAAAGATACTGGAAACGTAAAAGACTTGGAAGATAAATTGCATAGGAGAGTTTGAGTTGTGTTGGATGTCTTTTGATCTTATTTTCTTCCAAGTATTTGTACCTCCTTGGTTTTGATAACTGCTCCGCCGGTTATCTCTGTATTTTGAAATCTTGAATCTTGGCGCCCTTGATTCCTTCTTTCCCGTGCATGTTCTTCATCGTCCTGTTTGCCAAGAGTTGGTTACGAACTATCTTTGTAGGCTTGAATTTTGAATCTTTTGAATAATTTTCGTATCCATGATCTAGTCATGCCCACTATCTTGATCTTCTGTTTGTAACCTCTTACATTCGTGGCCTCTTTTGTGGTTTTGTAACTTCCTCTATGTTTGTGGTCTTCGTTATTAAATCTCCATATCGCTCGGTAATTTGTTGGACCACCTCCGAGTTACCGATCAGCTCAGTAACTTTTTGCTCTGCTGTCCATTTCCCAAATCTCAGAGCCTTAGCATCTTGTCAACTTTCCGAATCTCGGGAAGTTTACTTGGCCTTCCTTATTTTCCGAACAAGGCAATGATAGCCTCTGGGCTCGCTCGGGAATTGTGCTAAATTTAGGTGTCAACAGATGCCCTCTTTTAAAAGAATAAAAAGAACTTTTAATTCTTTTAAATGCTGATGATGAAAAGTGGCTTATTTTTCAAATTGACCACCATCTCGTCACCTCGTTTCTCGTGCTTTGCCTCTTCGTTTTTTCACATCGGGTCGAAATATAAGCATCTGTCCCCACGAAATCTTGATTTTGCTCTTCTGAACCCAATCGTCTTCTCCGAGACTCTTTTGCCTTTTTTGCCTTCTCACGTCTTTGCTTTGTAGCCCCTCTCCATTTCATGGCGTCAACGGCTCATGCTCGCTCCTTTTCCGTATCCGAGGCTCCCAACAGGTATCACTCATTTAGGGCCCCGAAGGATTTCCGAGACGATCGAAATCTCTTCTCGATATAGCACGCTGATGGGATTTTTCAAATCCTCGGTCTTGTAATTTCCAGTTCTTATTTTGTCCCTGAGAAATTCCAGTACTATTTTCCACGTAATCCTTTCGAGGTGCTTCCAATTCTTGACTCTTCCATTTATGTTTGCAATTTGCCTCCTTATTCTCCACGATTTGAAGTCCTTGCTGCATCTTCGTATGAACCTGAATTCCATCAATGGTATTAGCGACTTCATCCTTCTAAAGGTTCTTTATGGAAGAATATTTCAATTGATAACGTGTTGCGCTTTTGCTGCTTCGATCATTCTCATAATCATGAACTGATCAGTGCGTTGTCCTGCTTCTGGTCACGTTCTACCAATTGCTTCTTCTTTCATTTTTCTCCTATGTCAGTAACACTGCTTGATCTTCATTTCATTACCGGCCTTAGTATTCTAGGAACCAACCCAGCCACCATTTCTCCATCAATTCCCAGATCATTCTATATATTACGTGCTTCCGAGCTGTCTTATAAGGCCCTCATACGGAAGTACTTCAAGAAGATGGGATCATTACTGAAGAGGAACACATCGCCTTCCTTTTGTATTGGTTATGTAAATGTCTCTTCTGCCATCCATCGGCTCAAATTTCTACTGACCTTTTTGGTATAGTAGCTGCTCTAGCTTCGAGAACTCGGATTGCTTTGGGAGAGCTAACTTTAGCTCTGTTATACCGCTGTTTCAGTTATATCACCTCTCCCATTGGCTCAGACCAATCGGATGGGCTCCTTGGTGGCCCCCCTTGGATTTTACAAGCTTAGGCTACTTTCTACTTCCTGTCTTGATTTTGTCAGGAACAAATTACTCAACCCATTTTAGCAATTGTCCCAGACCATCCTTTTTCTCAGGCTTTATGCAAAAAGATGATCTCAGTTTCAGAAAGACCTTTTTCATACCTTAAGCACTTTATTTCCCACCTCTTCGAATTGGATGTCGAGCACTTCACCTTTTCACCTTTGATATCTCCTGAGTTTCAACCATATTATCTTGGATCCCTTGACGAAGAAAATGATTTCTGGCAAACAACTGTGACTACCATCGATTTCTCGATTCGGTTATCCTCAAAAGGAATGTTTGCTGCAGGATTTGAGATTTACTCTCCCCAATATTGCGCTAGGCAGCTTGGATTTGTTCAAGGCATTCCTATCCCGGCTCTGCATACTTTCTCTTTCTCTTCCGTTGATAAGATCACCTGTAGCAAGGGCGACATTCAGCCGTTTGATGAGCTGAACACTCTCATAAGGAATGTGTATGAGTTGTTTCCAATTGCTGAGTTTACTAGTATCCCTGATATTGTCTCAGAAAACTTCACTTTTTTGTGGAAGCACATATTCTGTCACTGCATTTCCAGATAAATTGGGCGTCATCCTTTTAAGGATTCAAGAACACGTTTCTTTCAAGCCCAGAAGACTTATTAACGTAAACATGTCAACTGAACCGACTCTGGGTATGCTTGCTTCTATCTTTCAACATATAGTTAACATGTGTCTTAGCCTGGCATTTCTCCTTACTCTTAATCATTTGCTTCTCCTGTAAGCAAGAAGAAAAAAGTACCAGCGTTACCTGACGTAACGAAAATGCCAAAAAAAGTCCATGGCTGTCGAATCAACTATTCCAACCATGGGTTCTGAAACCCCATCGAAAAGTTCTCTAGAGGACTCTTCTCAAAGGCCTGCCTCTCGTAGGTTGAAAATGCGTTCACCTAAAGGTGACTTTTTATGATACTCCTCTGACTTTCCTTGTCTGCCAACATACTGTCGTTTTTATAATTTTTGCACATTTCAACAACCGTTTCAAAGACCTTTCAGTCTTCGGCTAAGGTTCGAGTTAGGACCACGCAACTTCCTGCTTCAGAACTGGAGACTGGACCATCGCATGATTCTTTTCCATCTCCAATATGTGAGTTGTGTTTCCTCTATTATCCTTTGATTGATGTTTCATGCTTTTACTTGACACGAACTTATTATAACTGTAACTGTTGACAAATCATTATCTACCTCCAAGAGAATTCTAATTCCTACTGGAGTGGTTGGCTCATCGACATCTGCTGCTTCCTATCCACTTCTTCCCGCGTCGACAACTGTCCTGCCTACTTCAGTGCCCATCACTTCTACTCCTTCTACGACAACTGTGCTCTCTGCTCATTTTGTTCCCAAGAAGTCACCTATGTCAGATAGTGAAGCGGCCGATTTGGAGTTGATGTTGCAAGCTGATCCTCACAATCCATGCACCATGACGGATCCATCTATGTTGGTTCATGAGGATCCTGCCTCATTTCTCAAGTTCCCAGGCATGTTGCTAGGGCTAAATGGACGGAACTCTTTGAGTTGCTTCAAAATGGATATGTAGACTTAATCTCTGACCCACGCAAAGAACACCGAGCAAGGGCTCTTTTTCAAGAAGTGTGCTCTAGTAACCCTTCCTATATGATATCCCCTCATTTTTCAGGACAAGTGAGATGCCTTCGCAATTAGCTTTGTTGAAGCAGTTGATGTCATTAGGAAAGATATGGATGTGCTTCCGAAGTTATTCAAAGTAGAACGGGCAAGCATAGGTGCTCTGGATGAATTAGCTAAGAAATTAGATGACATTCGAACATCTCTAGGCTAGTATAAAGCTGCGGACAATATACTCAAACACCAAGCTGAGCAGCATGCCCGAGACATAGATGAGCTGAGAAAAGTTGAAGCCCTGATCACGGAACATGAACAAAAAAGGAGCACTCTTTGTGCTAAAGTCAAGCAGGACTATACAAAGCTGCAACAAGAAGCCAAATTTGCCCAAGAAACAGCTAAAGCTCAGAGGGAACAGCGAAGAACCATTACGGAGGAGAATGTCAAGCTAGAATTTGAACTTCATTCCTACGTAAATGAAGCGGAAGCTGAAGTGTCTATATTGGAATGAAACAATTCTTTTGGTCGCCTAACCGGTCCTCTATTCCTCTGTTATTCCCATGCTCCGAAAAACCTCGACAAACTTCTCGATTTTTGTAATTTCCCGAATGTCTTCAACTTGTCGATTTTGGAATTTCAGCGGATGTATTTGCTTCCCTTGTGTTTCCCAGACTGATGGATGATAGTTCTTTAAGAATCTTCCATTGATAGCACGGGACAACTTTTTCCCTCAATGTCCATCAACCTATATGCATTTCCTCCAAGTGATTCGGTAACTAGATATGGTCTTTTCCAATTGGATGATCATTTACCGAATTGCCTATCTTGTTGATTCAATGGTAAAATTGCTTTTCACACTAAGTCGCCTGTGGCAAATTATTTTACCCTGATCTTCTTGTTAAAAGCTCTAGCCACTCTTTTCTTTTGCACAATCAATTGATCCAAAGCTGCTGCACGATCTTCATCCAAGTCATCTAGATTAATGTGCATCCAGTCCTTGTAATCTTCTATTAATATCTCGTTTTGTAATTGCACTCTCATTGACTGCACAGTTATCTCCATTGGCAATGCTGCTTCTTGTCTATACGTAAGCATATAAGGATTAATTCTAGTGCTTGATCTTCGCGAAGTTCTATATGCCCACAAGACTATTGATAGCAATACATTCCACTCTCTTGGATTTTCTTCCAAGTGTTTTTTGATTAAGCTAATCACTACCTTGTTGGTAGCTTCAGCCTGTCCATTTGTTTATGGATAATATGGCGCAGAATGCATCATCTTAATTCCTCTCGATCGGGTGAACTTCATAACCTCGTTCCCAGTGAAAACCATCCCTTGATCTGCAGTAATTGACTCAGGCAAACCAAACCGGTGAAGGATGTTCTCCTCCAGGAACTTAATCACTGTCCCTTGATTTATGCTCTTGTATGAGACTACTCCACCCATTTTGTAAAATAGTCTGTCGCTAGGAGAATAAAGCTATGTTTACGATATGAGGGAGGATAGATCTTACCGACTATATCCATTGCCCAACCTCTAAATGACCTTGGCTTTATAATAAAGTGGAGCTCTGTGGCCGAAACATGTTGCAATGGACCATGCTTTTGACACGAATGGCATGCTTTGGCCTAATCAATACAGTCTTGCATCGTAGTAGGCTAAAAATATCCGTACCTTTTCAGCAGCCATCACATTTTGACTCTAGCTTGATGCGCCCCGCTTATGCCTTCATGTGTTTCCACCATGACCAATTTTGCATCGTAGTAGTAGCCCATATGATGATTTTCGATAGAGCTCCTCTCCAATCACCACGTATTTTTGTGCATGTCCTCTTAGTCTTCGATCCCTTGAATCAGGCTTCTTCAGGTATTCAACAATGGGTTTTCTCCAATCTTTTTCCTTAGCCATCTCGCCGAGTGCTATCGGTACCTCTCTTTGCTCTATGGAAGGTACTGATAATGTAATGGTGGTTACTATGTTAGCTAACTCTTTTGATAGCTTGTATTCAAAAGCCATTTGTGCCAGCTCGTTAGCTTCACAATTCATTTCTCTCTCCACATAGTCAATATCATAGTCTTTGAACTGACCCAAATGTTGCTTGGCTAAATAGTAATAGCCGATCAAATTTTTATTTGAACATTAATACTCCCCCTTCAATTGCTTGACCACCAATTGTGAGTTACCCAATATCTTGACAAACTGAACTTTCAGCTCAATCAATATTCCTGGACCTATTATCCAGGCTTCATACTCAGCTTGGTTGTTGGAACACTCAAAATCTAGTTTATACACGCACCTTATATGCCCTCTTGAAGGAGAAATTAACATAATTCCTGCTCCAGCTATCTTGTTGGTGCAAGACCCGTCAAAGTGCATAATCCATGGGACAACTTGGCTAAGACTCTGCTCATTATCTTCGATTGGTAAATCTGGATACTCGGTGATGAAATCAGCAATGGCTTGTCCTTTAATAGCTTTCATGGGTACGTATACTAGGTCAAATTCAGATAAGATGAATGCCCACTTGGCTATACGTCCTTTTATAACAGGCCTCGATAGCATGTATTTTATCACGTCGGTTTTACCGAGTATATGTACCGTAGTTGGCATCAAATAATATCTTAGCTTCATACAAGAGAAGTACAAAGATAGACATAATTTTTCTATCGCGGTATATCTTTTTTCAACATCAGTCAATGTTCTGCTCCAATAATAAACCGCTTATATTCCCGATAGTTGTATCGGTAGCCGATAAATATAATTTTAAAGGCCTGCCAGCTCTTGGCGGCACTAGTACAGGAGGATTAGTCAAGTATGCCTTGACCGTATCAAACGCTGCTCGTTGCTTTTCTCCCTAGATAAACTTCTCATGGTCTTTGATTCGCAAGAATTGCGTCATCGGCTCTATCTTCCCAGACAGATTGGCAATGAATCTTCTAAGGAAGTTGATTTTCCCGAATACCATCTGAAGCTGCTTCTTAGATATCGGATGCGAGACCTCTGTGATAGCCTTTGCCTTGTCTCTATCAATCTCAATTCCTCTTTGATTGACAAGGAATCCTAAAAAATTATCAGTTCGTACTCCAAAGGCACATTTGGTTGGATTCATCTTCAGTTTATACTTCCTCATCCTGATGAAAGCTTGTTCCAAGTACTTGAGATGATCCTCTTGAGAAGACTTGACCATTATATCATCGATGTAGACTTCAAGGAACTTGCCGATCATATCATGGAAGATAAAGTTCATTGCACGTTGATAGGTTGCTACTGCATTTTTCAATTCGAAGGGCATGACCACCCATTGAAAAGTTCCGATCGCACCTGGGCACCTAAAAGCTGTTTTTGGGACATCCTCAGTTGCAATGAAGATCTGGTTATAGCTTGAATGACCATCCATTAGCGATAGCATCTCACTTCTTGATGCTGAATCTACTAGCATGTCTGCCATCGGCATCTGGTACTCATCCTTTGGAGTGGTATTGTTGAGATCCCGAAAGTCTATACAGACTCGGAGCTTTCCGTTCTTCTTCTTCACTGGAACTATGTTTGAAAGCCACTCAACATACCTCGTTGTCTGGATGAACTTTGCCTTCAAGAGCCTCTCAATCTCTTCCTTGACTTTATCCACTACATCTGGTGCAAACTTTCTTGCTGGTTGTTTATGTAGACAAAATCCTTTATTGATAGGAAGACGATGTTCTACAATGTCCCTTGAAAGACCAAGCATTTCATGATAATCCCAAGCAAAACGGTCTCTGTATTCTTTGATCAGCCTAACCAAATCTTCTTTGATGCCCCATTACAAGAAAGTACTTATATATACTGGTCGATGATGGCCGGTTCTCCAATATCAATTTCCAACAAAGGATCTTGAGCCTCTATCACCTTGCTACTTTCTTTGATTGGTGACTCCTCACATTCTTCAATACAATCTAAAGCTTCAAGTTTCTGCTGGGCCATCTCCTCCAAGTAGACAAAGTACTTTTCATAGACTTCTCACAACAATGACTCGCTTTCCATAAAGACAGTGCAAGTCGTCAATTGCCATGCTTGATTTGGGAATCCATTCAGTCCTATTTTTCCCATAGCGGCAATAAACAAAGAACTGTGGGTCTGTCCTCGGTGGTTCTATCACATGACTTCTTTGCTGATCCCGATGCTCCTGATGAGCCTCTATCCAACCTATTGAAGCAAATCCTGAATTCACTTCAATATATTCCAGCTTCTCCCCATTCCAAAAGGCCAACATTTGGTGAAGAGTGGACGGCACGCATTGATTAGAATGTATCCAATCTCTTCCGAGCAGCAAGTTATAAGAGCCATCGGAATCTATGACAAAGAAGGTGATATTTGTTGTCTTGGATCCTATAGCTAGATCAAGCACTATTGCCCCCTTGACTTCGGTAACTTTACCAAGGAAGTCTGATAGTTGCACGTTTGACGAGATCCTCATCTTCTTTTCCCAGACTCTTGAAGAACTGATATGATACCAAGTTCAAAGTGGCACCTGCATCCACGAAAATCTTACTTACAAGATGACCATTGACCTTTCTGAAATCACCAAAGACCTCAAATGTTTAGCCTTGTCTCCTGACACCTTTTCAAATATGATGGCCTCTTCTTTAGAAAACTGGAACTCTGCCATTGCCACTTCCTTCTCTGAGATGTGCTCGGGATCTTCTTCCACCCAAGAAGAAGTTCTATATTCAAGTGGGAGCCTAGCATACAACATGTTGATTCTCATGGGAGAATAGCACTCCTTTAGCATCTTGGCATGCCTTGCTCTGCAACTTTTGATATCCTCCTCTGTGGGCTTTATGATGTCCTGCCCTATTTTTCCTTGCTACTTGGAATTAAGCCTTACATTAAACTGTCCCAATTTGATTACTTGGGAAGTTTCCTGGACTTCTTTCCCTTTTTTATCTTCAGAGCTGGAACTACCTTCCGAGTCAAATTTAGGAGCTCTCACCTGTTTGGCAAATTCTTCTTGATAGGGGTTTCTCCTTTAAACCCAATTTCTTCTTCCTTCAGATGAGTTGGATGTTGACATCATGTTTTTGTTCTGATAATCTTCATAACCCCTCTGTCTGCTTCTTGTACATTGAAAACATCTTTTGATGGTTCGGTAAGATGCCTAACCAGGCTGCTTAGCTATCGACCATCTATTCTCAAGAGGATCATGTGGGATCTTCACAATCTTCTTCTTTCGAATATCCTGTGGATTCGGATCAGGTGGCTCATCTCCCCAGCCAGATGGCTCAACTAGTAAAGAAGGAGGTGGATAATCAGATGTATCTCCATAGTACACCACATACTCAAATTTCTCACTAGGTTCCCCAAGCATACCTACTCTAGGGTCTCCTTCTTTGTATCTTTGCCACAAACTCTTTTTCCTTTTAGGCTTTGATGGGATTGCTTCACCCTTCAAGCTTGGCTTCTCAATCTTCTGAGTTAGAGAGACTTAACTCGGTAACTTGAGTTCAGGCTTGTTAGTTCTCGAATGGTGATCGGTAACTTTCTTTTCTAGTTTTGCCACTAACTGCTTTTGTTGAGCCCTTTCTTTTGCTGATTAAGCTGGCGAGTATTGGCTGGATACTACCTCTGATCTTGCCCAAGGTCTACCTTGCCTGCAGACAAAGACCCTAATCGGTATCTCCCTCTAGTTCCTCTCATGAACTGGAATCTGGGAACTTCCCGATCCTGATTCCTTAGTTCCTACTTTCAGCGATCACAGAGTCTTTTATCATCATATCCCGACGTTTCATGAACATTGACCATGTTGATCGTGTTCGGGAAAGGGTCTGTGTCCACTTCCAATGAAGCTTTGGCCTTATCCTCAGCAAACTTAATTTTTCCTTGCCTGATTGCTTCTTGGATTGTTTTTTCTGAAGACAATGCAGTTCACTGTATCGTGAGTCATGGAGTGATGCCACTTGTAGTATCTCTTCCCAACTAAGTCCTTCTTGGATGGAATTTCTTGATCCTCAGCCAATTTGATCATGCCATCCTTCAACAGTAGATCAAATATCTCATCCAACTTGAAAATGTCAAATGAGTAATTATTCGTTTCTTTGGCCTTAAACTTGGATACATCTCTCACCCTTGCCAGTTTAAGAGCTGGACATACATATGGCTTTTCTAACACTATAGTCGCTACTGTAATCTCATTCTCTTCCTCAACAAGGCTATCAGGCTCAGTACTTTCAACCAAGGCTGCTGTTTGCTTGATATCCTTGCTCGGCTTCTTGTCTTTCTCTTTCAATAAGTGTTCATATTTGGACACTCGAACATTTATCTAAAAGAGATCATCAAAGGCTTGTCCTTCAAACCTTTCCTTCAAGTTGAACTTCAGTCCATTGAAGGCTAGATTAGTAAACTCCCTTTCCGTTAGATACATCAAGCATTTGTTCCTTGACTTCTTGAAGCAAGCAATGAACTAATCTGTTGTTTCAGTATTGTACTGGTACATCCTTGCTAGATCGGCAACTGTCACCTCAGAAACTGATTGGTAAAATTGAGAGTGGAATTGTCTCTCCATTTTTGCCCATGTCTAGATCGAGTTTGCAGGTAAATTGGTGTACAAGTGAAGGCTATCTTAAATAAGAAGATGGAAATAGTCTCAACCTTAGATATTCATTGGTCCCGGCCTCACTACACTGTGCAAGAAAATGTCATACATGTTCCACAATGGACTAGTCTTCTTCTCTTGTGAATACAGCAAAATTTGGTGTTTTGAAACCTCTTGAATATGGGATGGTGTCCACCCAATCCAGATGTAACTTTCTGTACACAGGTCTTGGGGCTCCTCTCTCGGCTCCCAGTTGTTGCATCACTAACTCAGTCACTTGGTTTGGGTTCCAAGGCCTTGCATTCTGCTGACCGAGCCATGAATATTGCCCCATAGGGTCGTTCTACCGAGGCATGTTCATCCCCTGGTAATTCACATTGAAGTTAATGGGTGGTGGTTGTGGCTGTGGTTGTGGCCTGTAGAGAGGATTCTCTACTATGTGTGGGTATGGTTGGGCCATAGGAAGCCTTATGGGTTCGGGATTCTAGACGTTTGGTGGTAGTGGTGGCGTGTTCAGCACTGGCTATGGCTGAACTGTGGGGTTCACCACATTAACTTCAACTGGAGCAGTTTGTGAAAAATTATAACCATTCACTCCATTTACCAAGTTTGCTGGTGTTGGGTTCTCTGGCTTTGGGATAATCCTTAAAGGAGGTTGAAAATTCTGCCCTCCATTACCACTATACCTAACATTGGTAGGTTCCAATGCAGGAGAGTATGGCATAGTGCCTAGAGAACTAGTGAAAGATGGTGGAACTTGAGATGATGAACTTGGACGGGATATTACTTCATTCATAGCATTGATCACCATGGGCTTGATCACATCAGTCACATGGCGCACCATGTGGTTTGTCAGTTCATTTTTCTGTTCCTCGAGCATCCTCTTCACGGTAGCCACCAACGTAGCGTCAGGT
This sequence comes from Rhodomyrtus psidioides, assembly GCA_021437785.1. Taxonomy (NCBI): domain Eukaryota; kingdom Viridiplantae; phylum Streptophyta; class Magnoliopsida; order Myrtales; family Myrtaceae; genus Rhodomyrtus; species Rhodomyrtus psidioides. The sequence goes on along the minus strand of JAILYB010000007.1, from coordinate 8,640,906 downwards.
TTGCTCTTCAGTTAACTGCCGTGGTATGTCGGCATTGCGATGAGCTTCTTCATCAGACTGATTGGCTGCTGAATGCTCTGATTGTGCACCATCATCAGAATTGTTGACAATGTCAACTGTTACTGCCTCTTGTTGATTTTCGATTTTCACCTTTTCTTCAAATCTTGCCACGAAGGTCCCACTAGGCATGCCAAAAAGATGTTCGCTTGTTTTCGTAACAAGGAAAACTTTTCACAGAAATTTGTTCTTCTGTTTTTATTAAGATAGGTTTTGTGGCTCAATCCTCAAAGAAATATGGCAAATGGGTGGAAATGGATGATGATAGATTGTGTATAGGTCGAAAATGGAACGGAAAGTTGTATTTAGATCAACATGGTTCAAGCTAAGTTACAATATTCCTAGGAAAGCATGTAAATTGCAGGAAGATAAATGGCCTTGCCAAAGGTAAAGGTACGTGTACTGATAATGTAAAGGTACTGGAAACGTAAAGGACTTGGAAGATAAATTGCACAGGAGAGTTTGAGTAGTGTTGGATGTCTTTTGATCTTCTTTTATTCCAAGTATTTGTACCTCCTTGGTTCTGATAACTGCTCCGCCGGTTATCTCTATATTTTGAAATCTTGAATCTTAGCGCCCTTGATTCCTTCTTTCCTGTGCACGTTCTTCATCATCCTGTCCACCAAGACTTGGTTACGAACTATCTTCATGGGCTTGAATTTTGAATCTTTTAAATAATTTTCGTGTCCATGATCCAGTCGTGCCCACTATCTTGATCTTCTGTTTGTAACCTCTTACAATCGTGGCCTCTTTGGCGGTTTTGTAACTTACTCCATGTTCGTGGTCTTCATTATTAAATCTCCATATCGCTCGATAAGTTGTTGGATCACCTCCGAGTTACCGATTCACTCCGAGTTACCGATCAGTTTGGTAACTTTTCGCTCTACTACCCATTTCCTGAATCTCGGAGCCTTAGCATCTTGTCAACTTTCCGAATCTCGGGAAGTTTACTTGGCATTTCCTATTTTCCGAACAAAGCAATGATAGAGAGGATGTGCTCCAAGGTTTTTTAGTCTGTTGAAAAATTATTTTTTATTTTTGAAATATCTTGCTTGATGAAAACGTTTTCTTTTGAGAGAGAATCATATATTTCTTATAAATCAGAAAGATCCTTTTTAAGAAAATCATGTTTTTCGGATAAGCTCATATTTTCCTTTTTGAGAAGATCACGACCTTGAAGTATTTCATAATATTCTTTTTGAAGAAAAATAATCTTTTCGTTTTTGGAAAGATCATGTTGCCTTAGCTTAAAATTTTCCTTTTTCAAATCAGAAATCCTTTTAAGAGCATTTTTCAAATCCGAACATAATTCATCAATGTAATCAGATACTTCATTAGAGATTTCAAGAGAACTTACCTCTTTTTCATCCTCTGAATCCGAAGTTGCCATAAGACAAATTTTTGCGCAATCTTCATCATCACTTTCTTCACATTCGGTATCACTCCATGTCTCAGCCTTTAACACTTTCTTTTTCTTCTCAAATTTTCCTCGAACCTTTTTCAGAGACGGATAGTTTGGCTTAATGTGTCCACGTTTACCACATTCAAAGCAAGTTACCTCTTTGCTTTCATCTTTCTCGGCAGAAGATTTTTCAGTCTGTCTGAAAGGACGTTTTCCTTTGAAGCTTCTTCCTCTTCTAGCCATCTTTCTGAATTTTTTTACCATTAGTGCCAATTCTTCATCGTCATCCTCTGCTTCTGATTTGGAGTCACTTGAATTAATCATCTTTAATCTCAGGGCAATTTCCTTTCTTCCTTTTGTTTCATCTTCTTCATTCTGTCGCTCAGACTCATATGAAGTTAGTATACCAACAAGTTCGTCAACAGTTAAAGGTGAGATTCTTGATATTTCACGAATAGTGATTTTTATGTTGTTCCACTCCTTCGTCAATCCTCTCAGAATTTTGTTGACCCTTTCCGTTTGAGAAATCTGCTTGCCATAATATGTTAAGCCATTCACAATATCTGTAAACCTGTTGATCATATCAGAAACAGATTCGTCAAGTTTTATCTTAAAAGATTCATATTTTCCAAGCAAAATGTTCGTCTTTGTTTCCTTAACTCTATCAGTCCCTTCATGGGTAAGTTGCAGACTTTCCCAGATTTCCTTTGCTGTTTCACAAGAGCAGATGCGATTATATTGAGATGGAGATAAAGCACAATAGAAAGAATATATTGCTTTTGAATCCAAAGCTTCTCTTTTGAAGATGAGATTGTTGAATTTGCCCCATTTTGTACGACATCTCACATCAGTGGATCTGTAGATTTGATGAATGCTTTCATCTTATTCTTCCAGATGTTGTAGTCTCTTCCATCAAAGTATGGAAGTCGTGTGTTACTTTGTCCTTCCACAATACCTGCTCCAAGGATGCTAGCCATTGAAGATCGTTAGCTTAGAAGTATACACTTCCAAAAATAAGCCTTAGGCTATGATACCAATTGTTGTTCCAGGCTCGGCTATGCACCTAGAGGGGGTGAATATGTGTATTTATCGAATTTCGATAAATAATGCAGAATTGATGCAACAATCGAAATTGAGACAACACAAGTGATAGCAAAGTATTGGTGTGCTGCTGCCAGATGATTAATAGATGCAGTTGATAGCGGCAGAAAGAGTAGGAAAGCGTTGCACACGAGATTATAGTGGTTCGGCTTTTGAGGGCCTACGTCCATTCTCCCGCACTAACAGCCTACTGGCTGGATTTCACTAAGTATCTGAATAAGATATTACAGAAACACTAGTGATTGCTTGAACTTCCACTGCTTCAATAGAAGCGAACTATGCCTCTACCAAGATTTTTCAATTAGCACTCTTTCTCTGTTTCACTCTCTCTTACAGGATTCACTAAGGTGCTTTTAGACAAATAATGAAGCTCTCTTTGAATGAGGTCTGTTCTTTCTTGGTCCTCTTCTGTTCTTTGAACTTCGTGCTCTTTATAGTCCTCGTCCTCCAAGCTCCCCGTTGGACAGATTCACTCCGAAGATCAATCACCAAAACTAGCCGTTGGCTGATTGACAAAAAGATCACTAGTTGTTTACGGTAAGATACACTAGAAATTTGGAAAGATATATTCGCCCATACAAATATATCGAAGACCTTTAAACAAAGAATCTAATTATGGGATTTGCCTAAACATTGAATTGGACAACCTTTAAAAGGAAAACCTTTAGGAAATCATTTTGATTGACACAATGACAATATGACTTAGCATCGAAATCGTTTTCCAGATCATTGACCGTTAGTGGGGAAGTTTGATCGGCTATGACAGAAAAGAAGATTTAGTCGAAATATATAATTGAAGCGTGCGAACGTCCAACCAGTGTGCCTTTGCCATATGGTTTGCCTGCTTCTATCAGGATGGATATGTTAGGAATATAACACAGTGAAATACATATCCTTCAAGTTCAACTAAATTCTAATTATCAAGTCATGAATGATTTTGTTTACGTCAAAATCAACAATAATTTTCTAACAATCTCCTCCTATTTTGATGGAGACAAAACCATTTTCTCGAATTTCAATAAAACTAATAACGAACAGAGCAAACTTACAGAATAAGCAATCTGGCTGTGTCTCTCCCCCTTTTTGTCACCATCAAAAGATCAGAGATAGTCATAAGGCAAACAATTTAAACATGCAATTTATAGTTCGTTAGTATATTGCATGCTAGCATAACCATGAAAGAAAATGCAACAAAGCATGAGGGTGGAGAATCAGTTTGGAGGTTGTGAAGGAGATGATGGTTTGGATGTGGCAATGTCAAAGGGAACGCGAACAAGGTTGAAGGTGGTCAAGTCCCGCAGCCGCATATCGAACACCTCTGTTAAGTTCTTCATTTTTCGGGCCAGTAAAACTTGATCTTGAGCTTTCTTGACTTCAACTGGTAGACAGCTTTCAATGGATTTCAGACGACTTTGAAGAGCATCAATTTGCTTGAAGAGTTCTACCCGGAGAATATTGATTTGCTGCTGCATCTTCTCTTGTCCCTACTGAATGGTTAAGAGAAGCTGTGTGAAGTTCTCAAGTGTTGTTGTCAATTTCTCCCCCTGAGTGTCAGCCCCTTCTGTAGGACTGGCAAGATCAAGTTTGTCAGCAAGAACAGTTCGCTGCTTTTCACGTTGAGCTCATTCGCTGCGAAGAACTTCAAAGTATTCTTCCCGAAGTTGTTTCTTTTCTTCCTCTCTTTTTGCTCTTCTTGCCTCTGCTTCAGCAAATTCTTCTGCTTTTCTTTTCTTTTCGTCCTCAATAACTTTCGTGACAGCTGCTGTAGCGGCAAGTTGGGCTTGAGCAATGCTTTCTTTCTCTGATAAAGCATCTGCTTCGGCCTGTGCCTTGGCAGTAGCCTCTGCTTTGCTTTGGCCTCTGCAAGCAATCTGGCATGGGTCGCAACTTCCAACTGAGCCTTTTTTTGCTGCTTCTTCTTGAGCTTCTTCACGAATCTGAGTGTCCAACTCTCAAATTATGTCTTCATTTTGTTGAATAGCCTGTTCCTTTTCTTCAAACAAAGCCGTGACACTCTCTTCCAAATCACTACTCTTTTTTAGTAGAGTAGTTTCTCCTTTTTCCATTGCCTCGGCAATCTGTGCATCTATCGTAGCCGGAGAAGACTTCTGGCTTAGAAGAGATGCATCACCAGAGATAGTTTGCTTAGAATCAGAGGAGACGGAGTCCTTCTTGACTCTTTTTCCTTTCTTCAGTGACACATAAACTTTCCTTAAAGCTTTTCGCTTTGGTTTTCCTTTCAATTGCACCAGTGTTGCAGCAATGATCTTCTTTGCAGCATCATCAAGATCACACCCTATCTTGATGATCTGACCATCCTGAGTGACAGAAAAATGCATCTTAAATAATGTATCAGCTCCTACTGTCACACCTGGCAGAATTTCTTTCTTCATTTTCGAGGGGGATTTGACATCTAATGCTCGAAACAGTTTGGTAATAAGAGCTCCATATGGAAGTTGGCCAGCTCGCTTAGTGACAGTGCAATACATTTGAAAGATGATAGTATGTGCCAGCGAAAAAAACTTACCTTTGACAATTGCAGCCATTAATCGAGCTTCGTACCTTGATACATCAGTAGTGAATGAGGCTTTAGGACGAATACATCCCATGAGAATCTTGTGTACGATCCTGTATATTAGAGGCATGGCAGCATAGTTGATGTGTGTCCCGATACTCCTTCGATAGTCAGTATCTTCTGTGATCAACTTGTAAGCTTCATTAGATGAAATCTCGATTTTGACGAAATCAGACGCTCTCACTCCAATGAGAGATGCTATCAGTTCGGCAGACACAACATACCAAAAATCGCCAACAGTGAAAGTCATTTTACTCGGGTTTTTTGTGAAATGCAAGTTGAAATAAAATAAAGCCACCAATTCATGGTACACAACTTCAGAATCGGTATAAAAAGTCAGCAAATCTAACTTCTCAAACATCTCAGTGACAAGAATACCATGACTATCAAGATAGTCAAAATCAACCGTCTTATGTGGCATTACCTTTCGGGCCAAAAAGCTTTGAAAAGAGTCATGATGTTGTTGACTCTTGAACAGTTTAGGTCGAAATTTTGTATCTTTTGCAAACCCACCAAAGGCTCGAAAGTTCTCAAACAGCAGATCATCGTCATCAGTAGTCCTTACCCTAGACTCAATGTCATCTCCTTCTTCCAAAGAGTCATATGTTTCCTCTACATCAGCACTAATCGTTTTCTTCCCTTTTAATGTACCAACATCCTGTTTCCCAACATTGGCAGAATCAAAGGGACTTGCAAATTTCCTAACCTCAGTCTCAACATCCGAAGCAGAGTTGAACCCAAAATTTTTCACAAATTGTTCCACAGCATGATCATCCATCTCGGATTCACACATTAGGGTGATGGATTTTTGTATTCCCTCAAGAGTCTGTAACGGAGAGGGAGTAGAAATGCTCGAACCTAGGCTCGGATGAGTGGTAGGAGTGTGAAAAACTTGTAAAGATCCCTCCTTTGGCGAGGAGTTAGTAGACCCACTCGATCCTCGTTCTGTTGAGGAAACTTCCATGCTATCGGAGTCTTCGTCCACCAAGGAAATGTGTGAGGGACCGCATTTTGAGAGCCGGGCGGCTTGAGCGGATGTTCTTTGTGATCGGCGAACAGAGGTGGAGGTTTTCTTTGGCTTGAGAGAGAGAGGTTTACGAGGCATGACGGAGAAGATGAACGGTTTTCGTGTGGAAAGTTTGAATTTTTAAGAGAATAGGAGAAATGTGATAGCTTTTCGAAAAGCGGTTGTGTGTGTGAAAAGAGTGAGAAACTGTTCCTTTTATAGGGATAGTGTAAGGAGCAATTATTTAAGGCAACTTCCCGAGCGGTTTTCCAAGATGGTCGAGAAAGTAGGGATTTGTGATAACGGGTAGTTTTTCTTGGAAAGTGGATATGCATGATAATATTCAGTCAATCAATCACAGCATATTCAAATAAGATCATAAGAGATTTGAGATCATACCTTCGCTTCTTAGCAATTTTGAAAGAATTTTATTTCCTTTCTTTCAACCCCTATTTCCTGCATCTACTCAGGATTTCATAGGAAAGTTAGTAATTCCATGCTTTTCTTTAATGAAATTGAAACTACCTTTTTCAAGAGGCTTCGTAAAGATGTCAGCCAATTGATTTTTAGAATCAACAAACTGAATGTGAACATCGTTGTTTTGCACATGGTCTCTTATGAAGTGATGCTTGATCTTGATGTGTTTTGCCCTTGAGTGAAGAACAGGATTTTTTGTCATGCTAATGGCGCTTGTGTTGTCACACTTAATCTCAATGTTGGATTCCTCAAGATCATAATGTTGAAGTTGTTGCTTTAACTATAATATTTGTGCGCAACAGCTTCCCAAAGCCACATATTCTGCTTCTGCCGTAGATAGAGCCACTGTACTCTGTTTCTTGGAGAACCACGATACCAGCATGTTTCCCATTAGTTTGCATGTTCCTGATGTGCTCTTTCTATCAATTCGACATCCAGCATAGTCAGCATCAGAATATCCAGTAAGAGAGAATTTTGAATTTCTAGGATACCACAATCCAAGTGAAGAATAAGTGCTGACATATCTTATGATTCTCTTGACAGCAGAGAGATGTGATTCTCTTGGATCTGATTGAAAATGAGCGCACATGCATACACTAAAAAGAATATATGGTCGAGAAGTAGTAAGATATAGTAGAGATCCAATCATGCTTCTATAAAGTTTTTGATCTATCTTTTTCTCAGTATCATCTTTTTCAAGCTTAGAAGAATGAGATATAGGAGTTTCAGTCTTTTTGCATCTATCAAGCCCAAATCTTTTTACTAGTTCATTTGCATACTTTTCTTGACAGATGAACGTACCTTCGTTTCATTGCTTGATTTGTAGTCCAAGGAAAAAATTTAACTCACCCATCATACTCATTTCGAACTCATTTGTCATAATCTGCGAAAAATTCTTGCATAGAGTTCTATTAGTAGAACAAAAAATGATGTCATCAATGTATATTTGAACTAGAAGGATATTCTTGCATTCCCTTTGAATAAACAGAGTAGTGTCTACTTTACCTTTTTCAAAACCATTAGAGATGAGAAAGGTACTCAGCCTCTCATACCAAGCCCGCTGTGCTTGTTTTAGACCATACAAGGCTTTGTTCAGTTTGTACACATAATCGGATTTGTTTGGGTCTTCGAAGCCTGGTGGTTGATCTACATATACTTCTTCTTTGATATAGCCGTTCAGAAATGCGCTTTTGACATCCATCTGAAAAAGCTTGAAGCCATAATAACATGCATATGCTAATAATAATCTTATAGCTTCTAACCTGGCTACCGGCGCATAGGTCTCGTCGTAGTCAATCCCTTCCTCTTGTGAGTATCCTTTTGCAACCAACCTTGCTTTGTTTCGTGTGACTTTTCCTTTGTCATCAAGCTTATTTCCAAACACCCATTTTGCACCAATGACTGGTCAATCTTTTGATTTTGGAATCAGTTCCCAGACTTGATTTACTTTGAACTGGAGTAGTTCTTCTTGCATCGCCTCTATCCAACTTTCATTCGAAAGTGCTTCTGTCAAGTCTTTTGGTTCTATTTCAAATATAAGAGCAAACGTACCTGTCATTTCCTTGATAGAGGCTCGAGTTTTTATTCCATCTTGTACGTTTCCAATGACAAGTTGTAAAGGATGACTGGATTTATGTTTCCAGTTGTGATCAAACTTCTCTTTCAGCTTTTTATCTGTAGAGACAGACTTAGCTTTGATAGAGTCGGAGTGAGTAGAGTCTTCAGACAGGTTGTTCTGTATGCCTTGTTCTGCATCTCCTTCCATATGAGTGACATAGAGAGTGCTCTTCTCATCAAACTTCACGTTCATTGATTCTTCCACCATGTGAGAGTTTTTGTTGAAAATCTTGTATGCCTTGCTTGTTGTAGAGTAGCCAAGAAAAATTGCTTCATCGGATTTTTCATCAAACTTACCGATTCTATCATTTGCATTTTTAAGCACAAAACATTTGCAACCAAACACTTTAAAGTAGGAAATGTTCGGTTTTCTACCTTTAAAGAGTTCATGAGGCGTTTTGTCAAGAAGTGGTCTGAGATACACACGGTTTGAAATGTAACAAGCAGTTGAAACTGCCTCTGCTCAAAAGTATGAAGGAATTTTGCTCTCGATCAAAAGTGTTCTTGCCATTTCCTGTAGAGAACAATTTTTCCTCTCTACAACCCCATTTTGTTCTGGGGTGTAAGGAGTAGACAAATTGTGTTGTAAACCTTTTTCAATACAATAGGAAGAGAAATTTTGATTTTCAAATTCTTCACCATTATCCGTTTTAATGCAGGAAATTGTGTAATCTTTTTCGTTCTGGACAAGTTTTGCAAAGCTAGAGAAATATGAAAATACTCCATTTTTGTGAGCAAGAAAGTATACCCATGTAAAACGAGTGTAGTCATCTACTATCACTAAACAACATCTCTTACCGCCAAGGCTTTGACTTCGGGTAGGACTAAAAATGTCCATATGTAGAACCTGCAATGCTCGATTAGTAAAGACACAATTTAATGGTTTGAAGGAACTTCTTATCTGCTTTCCGAGAGTACAGGCTGTACATAATTCAGCTTGGTCAAACCTAACTTTGGGTAATCCTTTCACAAGCTTTTTGGAAGATAGCTTGATCATTTGTTTATGACTAATGTGCCCAAGTTTCTTGTGCCATAGGTCAGACTCTTCCTTGATTGTGATCAGACATTTTTCTTCTTTGATGTCCACATCTAATAGATAGATGTTCCCATGCCTTCTTCCAGTGAAGGTTTGAGTTTTGTCACTGCTTTCACCTGTGCATTTATTCTCTTGGAAGCATATCTTATAACCAATATCACAAAGTTGATTTATGCTCAGAAGATTGTAGTTGAGTCATTCAACGAGTGATACGTTACTTATCGTTAGCTTTTCGATTCTAACAGTGCCTCCACCTGTTATCTTCCCTTTGCTTCCTCCGAAAGGCACACTTCTACCATTTACTTAAAACTTGCTTGCGTCACCTGTCATATGTTTTGAGCATCCACTATCAAGGTACCACTTGTTCTTTTTCTTTGGTACCTACAAACAATAGATAAATTCACGGTTTCTTTGGTACCCAAATCTTTTTGGGTCCTTTTGTGTCAGTAGACTTTATAAAAGGTCCTATGATAGGTTTCCAGACTTTGGGGCACTCATTTTTCAAATGAGTCTTGTCTCCACAGTTGGAACAGAAAAATTCGTGGCCAACAGGTTTTGTAAAATGTCTTTGAAAATATTTTTTGTAATCTTTCTTCGAAGGTCTTTGTTTTCTCCTTTCCTCATACTTAGGAAATATATTTTGTAAAACATTTTTATTTTTCATTCCAAGACCGTTTTTGTCAAAATAAGGATCTGAATAGAGAGGATGTGCTCCATGGTTTTTGAGCCTGTTGAAAAATTATTTTTTATTTTTGAAATATCTTGCTTGATGAAAACGTTCTCTTTTGAGAGGATCGTATATTTCTTGTAAATCAGAAAGATCCTTTTTGAGAAAATCATGTTTTTCGGATAAGCTCATATTTTCCTTTTTGAGAAGATCACGATCTTGAAGTATTTCAGAATATTCTTTTTGAAGAAAAACAATCTTTTCGTTTTTGGAAAGATCCTGTTGCTTTAGCTTAAAATTTTCCTTTTTCAAATCAGAAATCCTTTTAAGAGCATTTTTCAAATCCGAACATAATTCATCAATGTAATCAGATACTTCATTAGAGATTTCAAGAGAACTTACCTCTTTTTCATCCTCTGAATCCGAAATTGCCATAAGACAAATTTTTGGGCAATCTTCATCATCACTTTCTTCACATTCGGTATCGCTCCATGTCTCAGCCTTTAACGCTTTCTTTTTCTTCTCAAATTTTCCTCGAACCTTTTTCAGAGACGGACAGTTTGGCTTAATGTGTCCACGTTTACCACATTCAAAGCAAGTTACCTCTTTGCTTTCATCTTTCTCGGCAGAAGATTTTTCAGTTTGTCTGAAAGGATGTTTTCCTTTGAAGCTTCTTCCTCTTCTAGCCACCTTTCTGAATTTTTTTACCATTAGTGCCAATTCTTCATCGTCATCCTCTGCTTCTGATTCGGAGTCACTTGAATTAATCATCTTTGATCTCAGGGCAATTTCCTTTCTTCCTTTTGTTTCATCTTCTTCATTCTGTCGCTCAGACTCATATGAAGTTAGTGTACCTACAAGTTCATCAACAGTCAAAGGTGAGATTCTTGATGTTTCACGAATAGTGGTTTTTATGTTGTTCTACTCCTTTGTCAATCCTCTCAGAATTTTGTTGACCCTTTCCGTTTGAGAAATTTGCTTGCCATAATATGTTAAGCCATTCACAATATCTGTAAACCTGTTGATCATATCAGAAACAGATTCGTCAGGCTTCATCTTAAAAGATTCATATTTTCCAAGAAAAATATTCATCTTTGTTTCCTTGACTCTATCAGTCCCTTCATGGGTAAGTTGCAGACTTTCCCATATTTCCTTTACTGTTTCACAAAAGCAGATGCGATTATATTGAGATGGAGATAAAGCATAATAGAAAAAATAGATTGCTTTTGAATCTAAAGCTTCTCTTTTGGAGATTTCTGTGGCACTATACTTTGGTTCTTCTTTGTTGCTTTTTTTTTTTTAAAAGAGGAGATTGTTGAATTTGCCCCATTTGGTACCACATCCCACATCAGTGGATCTGTAGATTTGATGAATGCTTTCATCTTATTCTTCCAGATGTTGTAGTCTCTTCCATCAAAGTATGGAGGTCGTGTGTTGCTTTGTCCTTCCACAATACCTGCTCCAAGGATGCTAGCCATTGAAGATCGTTAGCTTAGAAGTATACACTTCCAAAAATAAGCATTAGGCTCTGATACCAATTGTTGTTCCAGGCTTGGCTATACACCTAGAGGGGGTGAATAGGTGTATATATCGAATTTCGACAAATAATGCAGAATTGATGCAACAATCGAAATTGAGATAACACAAGTGATAGCAAAGTATTGATGTGCTTCTGCCAGATGATTAATAGATGCAGTTGATAGAGGGAGAAAGAGTAGGAAAGTGTTGCACACGAGATTATAGTGGTTCGACTTTTGAGGGCATACGTCCACTCTCACACACTAACAGCCTACTGGCTGGATTTCACTAAATATCTGAATAAGATATTACAGAAACATGAGTGACTGTTTGAACTTTCACTGCTTCAATAGAAGCGAACTATGCCTCTACCAAGACTTTTCACTCAGCACTCTTTCTCTGCTTCACTCTCTCTTATAGGATTCACTAAGGTGCTTTTAGACAAACAATGAAGCTCTCTTTGAATGAGGCCTGTTCTTTCTTGGTCCTCTTCTGTTCTTTGAACTTCGTGCTCTTTATAGTCCTCGTCCTCCAAGCTCCCCGCTGGACAGATTCACTACGAGGATCAATCACCAAAACTAGCCATTGGCTGATTGACAAAAAGATCACTAGTTGTTTACGGTAAGATACACCAGAAATTTGGAAAGATATATTCGCCCATTCAAATATATCGAAGACCTTTAAACAAAGAATCTAATTATGGGATTTGCCTAAACATTGAATTGACAATCAGGATAACCTTTAAAAGGAAAACCTTTAGGAAATCATTTTGATTGACACAATGACGATATGACTTAGCATCGAAATCTTTTTCCAGATCATTGACCGTTAGTGGGGAAGTTTGATCTGCTACAATAGAAAATAAGATTTAGTCGGAATATATAATTGAAGCGTGCGAACGTCCAACCAGTGTGCCTCTGCCATATGGTTTGCCTGCTTCTATCAAGATGGATATGTTAGGAATAAACACAGTGAAATACATATCCTTCAAGTTCAACTAAATTCTAATTATCAAGTCAAAATCAACAATAATTTTCTAACACATAAAACAAGAATTTTTTTTTTCCTGGAAAAACCATTTTCTTTCATCCATTCATAAAAAAAAAAAAAAGAAGAAGCTCTACTAGGGCTGGACAGGTGAGTTTCTAAGCACAAAATATTCCAAAGAGGTTGTGGGACTACATACGACCAATTGAAGGGAGGAAGGTTTGTTTCGATGGGCCTTAGCAATCCAATCTGCAGCTTGATTAGTCTCTCAAGAGCTGTGGACAACTCGCACCTTATCGAGTTGGGCCAACAAAACACGGCGATCTTCAATAATAGTCCATGGGCTTTCAAGTCGGTCCGTGATGATCTCAAAGATTGGTAAGAAGTGACAGCCCCTCGCGTGCATATTAGTTCTCTCTTGCAAAGTCCAGAACTCCCTCACAGCTATGGCTTCCACGATTTGAGGCAATGGAGCACGTACTGCTTTCACAAAGCCAGCCACCATCGTCCCGCTCCAGCCTTGAATAATACTGGCGATCGAAGCTTCCGAGGCCCGTCTATCCACGAACAGCCACAGTTGAGCTTGAGGAGGCCTCGGGGCAGCGGAACCCAGTCCTCAGGTAAGGTCTCACTGCTGACCCTGTCCATTTCAGAAGTCGGGTTCCATCCAACAAAGCTTCCGATCAACGTGAGGGCAGCGTCGACAATTGAGGTTGGGTCGAGTGAAACTTCGGAATTTCTCTACAGGCCAGGGGGAATTCTGCATTGAAGGTGAAGCAATTTAGATCATCGATTAATCTTGGACAACTATATTAATAATGTTTGACAGAAACCTAGTAACTAAATATTCAAACTTCCGTGTGGTTGTTGACTTCATATGTTGAAAATAATGATGAGAATGTAAGAATATTTATATAAATCGACGTAAGAAGTTGGGAGGTTCAGTTGTCTAGCTCAAGTTCGGTGTAGGTTATAATATTTTTTCTCAAGAAAGTTTTTTTTTTCACCGAACTCTGCACCTTGGTTAAGGATTCCCTACCATCATGGTAGGGAATACGGATCCACCATGCCTTTTTCGACTCCTGACTGTGAACCTCGAGAATCCAGGGCTCAGATCCCGGACGACCACAGATCCCGGAGGGTAGGCCCGGATATTGGTCGCTTGACCCGGGAACCCATCCCATAAAGCTCAGTTTGTGTTACGGAATCATAACTAAGATATGAGGAAAACGAAACAGGACGACTAATGTTGTTCCATTTATCTTTTCAATACAAAGCAAAGCATTTACGTTTCGAGTTTTTATCTCAATGTATTAATTTTTTATTGGTAGTTCGCTCGTGGAATTTCTTTTTTTCTTTATGTATTTCCGAAATATGAGTGTCTGACTGCTGTATTTGATCTTATTGATAGCACATGAAATGGGTCTGTCATCTTGATATAGATGGTTTTACCACGGCAAATACTTATCTGGAGCATGAAATAGATCACAAAATATTAACGATAATTTGTACTTAATATTCACATCCTTTGACAGGACTCCATTTTTTTTTTGAAATAATATAGATCAATTTTTTTCTTTTTCAATAAATTTCCTTTTTTTAATCAAAGCACAAAACTCTCTTTGGATATTGCGTATGGTAACGTTTCTGTTCCTGGGACCATTTTTGAAAAAGAAATATTTTTTGTGTTTCTGTTCTCGGCTACCATTTTTGGGAACAGAAACGCGTTTGGTAACTACATAAAGTTTATGTTCCTGAAAAACAAAACTTATTTGGTAACTACAAAAAATTGTTCCTATTTTTTTATTTAATTAAGGGGATTATATATATTAAAATTAAGATGTCTTTATCTTTTTAACTTACTAAGTCAAATTAAATCTCATTTGTTCAATTTATTAAATCAAATTAGACCAATATATGTATAAGTAATTTATGCATAATTTATCAAATTACAATATGGACGAGATCAATTATTAAAAAAATATGAAAGAGAAGGCGAATTGCAATTGGACAAGGAGAGCATCAAATATATATTCTATAGATAGAAAAAATTACAATTATAAGTCACACATAAATGTTCCTGAATAGTTAAAAAATGATTATCATGAAGCGGGGACCCATAAAAAATATTAATTGTACTTTGAGTGAAACCGGAGACTAAGGCTGTGTATGGTAACGTTTCTGTTCCTAGGAACATTTTTGAAATATAAATATTTTTTTGTGTTTCTGTTCCCGGCTACGTTTTTTGGGAACAGAAACGCGTTCGGCAACTGCATAAAGTTTCTGTTCCTGAAAAAAAAAAAGAAACTTATTTGGTAACTACAAAAAAATTGTTCCTATTTTTTTATTTAATTAAGAGGATTATATATATTAAAATTAAGATGTCTTTATCTTTTTAACTTACTATTCAAATTAAATCTCATTTGTTAAATTTATTAAATCAAATTAGACCAATATATGTATAAGTAATTTATGCACAATTTATCAAATTACAATATGGACGAGATCAATTATTAAAAAAAATATGAAAGAGAAGGCGAATTGCAATTGGACAATGAGAGCATCAAATATGTGTTGACACCTGATTTTTGATAAGTCTTTTCTAGTTTATTTTTTTTTAAAAAAATCATAAAAAAATCTATAAAAAGTTGAAAAATTACAAAATCAATTTTGGTAACCTTGGCCAAGGTAAAGGAACCATTTTTGACAAAAATAATTTTTCATATTTTTCATATTTTTTTATTATTTTCGAAAAATATAAAAATACATGAAAAATCATAAAAATAGAATTTGAGGTCTCAAAAATTTATAAAAATAGTCAATATTTTATTTTAATTCTATTTTTTTATTTTGACCTCATAAAAAGTCAAAAATCAAGTTCAATCGCATGTGTTCCTTCGTAACATATGGAGTTGAATTTGGCTAAAAAAAATGCCATTTGAGGTTTTTTTTTTTTTTTTTTTGCAGTTCTTACTGTTTTCGAATCTTGGCAGTCAATTTGAGTGCTCTGTGTTGCACCTTAATCCGATTGTTCGCTGACTGTACAATTGTGCGAATTGAGCAACCGACCTAACTGACGAAATTGACAAAAGAGGGAGCATGATGATTGGAAGAGGGAACCACCGTCATCACGATGTCTCCCTCTTTTCTTTCCCTTTCTCTCTCTCGCACCCGCTCCCTCTCTTTCTCACACGCTCTCCCTCTCTCTTTTGCTCTTTCCTCTCTCTCTCTTTTTCGAATGCACTCAAGTGCACTTAAGTGCACTCAATTGAGAGAGAGGGACGATCGGCCCCCCTGATCATCCGCCGCTCCTCTCCTTCTTCTTCTTCCTCCTTCTTCCTCCTTCTTCTTCGGCAGCTTGTTCTTCTTCTTCTTCGTGAACCTCCCCACCTCACCGTACATCACTCCCCACCACCACATGTCCGGCCGCCTTCGTCGAGCCAGCTACCACCGTGCCATCACCTCCTCCGCCGTCCTTAGTGGGCCGGCCGTGACCAGGCCGTGACCCGGCGATGGCTCAGCCGTGAGCCGGCCATGACACGGCCATGACCAGGCCAAGACCCGGCCGTGACCCGGCCATGGCCCGGCCATGGCCCAGCCGTGAGCCGGCCGTGACCAGGCCGTGACCCGGCGATGGCCCATCCGTCAGCCATCCATGACCCGGCCATGACCCGGGAGTGAGCAGGCCAAGATCCGGCCATGAACCTGGCATGACCCGTTTGAGACCAGGCCATGGCCCAGTTGTGTTCGGGCCGAGACTTGGCCATGGCCCAGCCGATGGCCGAGCGAATTGGCCCGTGTCCGGGCCCGAATTATTATTATTATTATTATTATTATTATTATTATTATTATTTATTGCCAATTTTAAAACTTATAAAATTGATTGTTGACATTCTGATGTGGTGATCGACAGGTGATGCGCATAGAGACAGTCGCACGCTGAGGCTGGGCGATTGAAGACCGGTGTCCAATCAAGTATATTTTACATACTCGATTCGTATATCAAAGTTATTTTCCTAGAATATTACCATTATAGACTTGATTTGCATGTATTTATTTCAGTCTAGTGGTTAACTTATTTATTTGGTTGAGTGTTGTCTATTGTCAAAGAAAATATTAAAAAAATTAATAAATCAGAAAATACCAAAAAAATGGAAAATTAAAGAAAAACTAAAAAAAAACAATTGAGAAAAATTGCAGAAAAATTCTAAAAAAATTCTAGAAAATTCCCAAAGCTAAAAATACCGAAAATTGTCATTTTTGGTATTTTTCTCTCATTTAATCCAAAATAACGATTTTACCCCTCAAAGGGTAAATCGTCTTTGCTATTCCGATGACTTGTGGAAACTGCTTAGAATTTGGCGATGGGCCAGATAGGTGGCTAAGTGCCTGCATGAAAACACTTCAGTTTTTCCATTTCCCTGCCAGAAGCCATTCTGGCAGGGAAATGCGTTTGATAAAACCCTGCTAGAAGTAGAAAGCCGTTTGGTAAAAAAATTGGCTTCTGGTAGGATTTTCTACTTATGGCAAGATTTTTTATTTCTGGTAAGATTTTTGATTGATTTTGAGAAGTAAAAAAAAACTAGCTTCTCCATTCGAGAAGTCATTCTCGCGGAGCCCGCCACCGGTCGCCGCTGCCGCCGCCGGTCGCCGCCCGCCGCCGGTCGCCGCCGCCGCCCGTCGCCGGCCGCCATCGCCGCCGCCGGCCGCCGCGGCCGCCATCGCCGCCGCCGGCCGCCGCGGCCGCCATCGCCGCCGCCGGCCGCCATCGCCGCCGCTGCCGCCGGTCGCCGCCCGCAGTCGGCCGCCGTCGCCGTTCGCCCGTCGCCGCCATCGAATATTTTTTTAATAATGTTTCGAACATTGTCTTTTTGAATCATGATCAAACGCATTTCTCTATCAAAAATCAATTTCTGAAGCTGAAGCTGAAAATTTAACTTCTACTTCAAAGCAAAAGTTGAAAAAACCATTTTCCTGCCAGAAGCCATTCTTGGGCATGAAGTGTTTTCATGCAGGCCCTAAACCTTATATCTAAGATTTTCACGTTTCATTTCCATTTTTAGAAAATGATGATTTTACCCTTCGAATGGTAAATCGGTTTCTAAAATTCCGGAAAAATTATGAAAATTACAAAAAATAGGAAATGGGTCAATTGAGTGACTAAACCTATTTTTGACTTTATTTTACTCTGGATTCATTCCGAAATGACGATTTTTCCCTTTTCGGGCAAATCGTCCCTTTTGGTCTCAAAATTACGGCTTTACCCCTGATGGGTAAAATCATGTCTAAATCATTCCTAAGCTTGATTGATACTTCTCTAGGCTAATAGAGCCTTATTAGGAATGTCATGTTAATTTGATATGATTATTTTGCATATCCAGATTCATTGATTTGCACATTTTATTATTGATTGAGATTGCTAAGATAGTCACTCCCATCTGCATGAATTCTTAGATTTAGGATTCGTACCCCATTCATCTGCATGAAATCTTAGGTCAGAAAATTCAATCAACTTAGGTACCGAAAGGGCGTCAACTCTGACGGTTGATGTAACTAAGTTCCCAAACCCATTTCTCTGGTTATCGCAGAATTGAATAGAAACTCCCGACTATTCAATAGGGTGGTCCAATCATACCCTCCAAAAAATGATTGGTGGCGACTCCATGGCATGCACATTTAGCACATATCACTAGACCACACTGAAGGTCAACTACGCATACCTCCGTTGCGATTTGGATAATGGGCCTTGGGAGAGGCCCGCATCCGACCAGACTGGATGGCCCATTAGCCCTCGAGAGCACATAGGCAACCTCGAGAGGGTCGCGACAGACTGGCGACTCTGCTGGGGATCTTTAGAGAACTTGAGCCGATTAAAAAGTTGATTGGCTTTTCTGACATGTTTTATGCAGATGCTCTTCAAGGTGAGGTACGTACTTTAACTCTTGAGGCGTTAAATATTTTTACAGGTTGGAGAAAATAAGGGGTGAAGTGTTTGTTAACTCTGTCTTATGCAGGTAGGAGTTTATGATGTATGATTGTGTGGATGTTTATATTGAAGCGGTGTTTGCTAAATGAAATGCATGTTTATTGCTTTAGCACGACACAATGAACACACACAGCCGCGCCTAAAATCTCGGGCACCCTCTTTAGGAAAACAATAGAAGGAATTGAAAATGGAATCTCCGTGAGGAAAAACGTGGGGTAATCCAATTTTCAATTCTGCTCACTTCGAACTGTGGATCGAGTCCCAATGCAACGATAGTTGTGCAATGGAATCGGCTCTTTCTAGAACTCGAGGTGGGAACCTTGGCCTTAGGTTCCAAATCCTATCTTTTGATTTCTAGAGTTTTTACCCTCACTTGTCTCATGCGCATGTCTTTGGACGGTTGGTACACCTAAAACCGCACGTAAGTCGGCGAGTTTGGTTGGTAAGACTCTCTACCCCTCAAACATGTTATAGTTCTTGCAAATGTGAGCATTCATTCATTGCATAATTCCGGTGATTAGATTAAATGCCATTTTGAGGATAGATAAGTATGTTTTCCCCCCAATATTCTTGATGGAAGACGAAGACGGTATCATCTCATTATGAGCGCCAAATGGACAAAAAGAGCCTACTATGGACATTATTGAGGTATCATCTAATGAAGATGACAATTTGGGGCAGATGATCCTGAAGTCACGTCTCAAAGATCGAAACTAGGGCATCTTTAAACGTCAGGATCACATTCCTTTATTTTATTTTCCATTACTAGTCCTCTTGTATAGGGTTTATTTTTGCTGAGGTTTTCTCTATCTCATCCCTTAGAGTGATTGTATTAAGGATCTATTTGTGTATACATTCAGATGGAACGTTGTTGTATTTCTTTTGACTGGTCATTGGAATGTGATAGTGGCATTTTTTCTAATCATCCGAATACTCCCAATTCAAGTTTATAATTCCTTTAGAGGAAATTAAAATTGGAAGTCTTACACGACCTTTTGGTCGTATAGGGCAGTCCAACCCCAATTTCGCTAGAAGGAATTATACACTTGAATTGGTTCGTGCATGTTATGCGTCACTGGTAATCCACGATAATTGATCAAGAATATCGGCGTTGTTTCGAATTTAATGACGAGATAGATATCCAAATTACTCTCGTTCTTAGCAAACGGCCTTGATTTGGATACCGTATCTTCAATTGAATTCAAAACATGTTATTATGCCTTGCACTTTTGAGTAATTCATTCTTCTCGAAATTGATCAAAAGCGATTATCGTGAATTACATTCCTTTCAATAGTATGTTTTCCCTCGAGGAATACCGATAAAAACTTTTCGCACAAGACTAAAACCCTTGTAAAAGTTCTTATCCTTATTAATCACGAGCAAGCATAAAATTGGAAGGAGTTTATGCTTTCTTTTTCAAATTCTTCCTTCTGATTCTGTCTTTTCATTTGCAGGTGAAAAACAAGTAGTATAGAGAAATCTTTTCTTGGACAAATCTGAGACTATTCTTCCATCTGATCATAAACGAGTTAGAAAATCAAGACATATTTGCTCGATTTATTAATTCAGCTCGCCCAAGTTGAAAGTATTCGGATGTTCGACGAAATGAACCGTACAAACGTAAAAGCACACACATGGGAGCTTTCATTCATTTTTGCTCAATCGAAGGATTTCAAAAGCAGATCATACAGTTCATCGAGGCGGAAATGTAAACCCAAAGTGAGCTCTAATTAGCATCACAAAAGAGCCCAGCTGACCCTCCATATTATTGATTCTCTGCCTGCACTCACTGCTCCGCATATCAAGGTCCGCAAGCTGGAGAAGAAGGCGCTTGCACTCATTCTTAAGCTTAGTAACCTTGGCTCCATGATCTTCAGCGGCGAGTTCCAGATCCCGAACTAGTTCCCTTCCACGGGATACGTCCGCGGTAACGCGATCAAGCCTCTCTTCCAGCCATTCACTTTGAAACTTCAACATGATATTACGACGGTCATGCTCATAGGATGTCAAGCATATGGCCAGCCGCTCCACCAAATTTCCCCGTTCACGTAGCAACGTTGAGACCCGCTCGTTGGCGGACTCTATAAACTTATTGTGGCTGTCAGCCACGAAGTTAGTCAGCACCAAGTGGTCGCATCGATCCTCGTAGCGCGCTCGCAAGACACGAGCCATGGTAACTTCCTGATGAGCAGCGCGGTAGACCTCCAAGGAGTTTGTAAAGAGGGTTGGGAAAATCCTATATTCCATCCCCAACGTAGTACCCTCGAGGGAAGTGATGTCCAGGTCCCCGAACATAACTCGGATTTCATCCTCGGTTTCGGGATGATCAGCTATGTGAGCATAACCTCGACCCAAGAGGTTATAGAATTCTTCCCATTGAGCCAAAGCTTCAGCTGAGAAAATATGAATGGGAGAAGAGGCCATTTTTTGAAGGAGAGATGCGTAGTAGAGCGATTAGAAGGTGGAAGCAGATTATATGAGAACGTTAATCTCCCAAACATTAACTCCGCATTTTATAGCGTCTCGAGAGTGGAGAAAAGCCGCAACAATAATGCTTGTGGAACCGGGGTAATTAAGTAAAGCAGGGGCCACTCCTCCCGTGAATCATCAGACCCGTCTTGATCCGCGATTTCAGGCCTGACGAGTTTGAAAAGTTATAAAAGAGTTATCTGTTTCACCATTATTGAGAGGGAACGAGAGTCGAGCGCAACTATCGAAGAAGCCATGATAGGATTTGGCAGTCTCGTCATGATGAAAAGCTGAGCGGGAGGTAGACATAATTTAGTCTATTGAAAGATAGTGGGGGACAAGTTCGGCTATCGAGGAAAGAAAAGCGATCCGAGATCCCTCCACAATGGAAAAGGAAGGAAGACGACAAAGCGAGAAATCCAAAATCTTTAGAGGAGCGCTCGCCTGGTGATCGTCTTCCATGCTCGAAGAGCGTCTCCTGAATATGCAAAGTCACTCAAAAGAAAGTTTAGAGAGAGTGAACATACGAAGAAGATTACAAGACCCTGAGTGAATAAAAAATCGAGCAACCTCTTCTTGATCCAGTATGTTTAGTAGCCATAGTCATTTGTTGGAGATGACCAACCCAAATGTCCTAGATAATATGCAATTGGGAGACCTCGGAGTCTTTGGGATCGAGCCAGATACCGAAACCATACAACCCAACCCTGCTGGCAACGAGGTTCAGGATCATGGCAGCGACGACGATAGTGGCAGCGACGACGACAGTAGCAGCGACAACGATTGTAGCAGCGATGTCCCACCTCGGGGAAGAGGACGTCGCCAGCCCTGTACTGAGAAGGAAATCCAGGTGCTGGAAGCCGCCTTCAATAAGTGCCGTTACCTGGACATGAGACGAAGAAAGAAATTAGCCCGGAAGTTAGGGATAGAGCCCTTAAGGGTCAAGTACTGGTTTCAAAACAGGCGGGCCAGATCAGTGATTCGGGGAAAGTGTCAAGAGCTCGAAACTCTAAAAGAAGAACACGCCAAGCTTCGAGCAGAAAACATGTGGTATAAGGAAGTCCTCATCACTACCGCTTGCCTTAACTGCGGTGGTCCTATCGACACTCGCGAAATGTTCCGTGATAAGCTTTCTATGAGGATCGCAAATGGTCGTCCACCACCCCACTCCCTCGAATCATCTTTTGAAACATGGGAGGCGCGTCGCTACAATTTCCCTAACAATGGGCTTACTCTTACCACAGACCAGTTCAAAGTCAACCAGCTTCCCCTGCAACAACCTCTGGCACAACCAAATCCTGCCGGGAGTAAATCAAGGAATGATCGCCAAATCATCGCCGCTATTCTGAGTCGCCAAAAGAAGAAGTTCATGTGGTCTCCGGAGCTTCATCGAAAGTTCCTTGATGCGGTTCAACAAATAGGGAATAACTCTTTGTGTCCAACGCGCATACTGGAGGTCATGAATGAACCGGGACTCACCAGAAGTGTAGTCGCAAACCACCTTAATAGTTACCGAAGGACGCTAAGACAGCGTCATGCCTGGCTGAGCCTAGAAAAGCCCGATTAGAATTTGAACACTAGGTGCGGCCACAAACACAACGGACAAGCATCAGGAAAGGCCCTGCCGAATCTCGACACCAACCAAGCCAATAGCTCTACCACAGACTATCGGGGAATTGGTCAAGATAGCCCTATCAGCCGTCTTAATGTTCCTCAAGAGTACGTGCCACAGGTGCAACAAATGTACACTTCTCTGTTCGAGCAGCAGCCATCCACCGTCGTTCTTCCTGCTGCTGATCAACCCACGACGTCTAATGTTCAGGAGTTTACCCAACTAGGGCATATGATTTCGGGTAATCCAATGGGGGAATACTTCGAACATTTTTGCTTCCTTGATCCCTCTTCTTTTCTTCTCAAACAAAGACGGAGGTCACAGTTCGAAGAATCCGTCAGGAGGTGCTGCTCAACCCGTACATCAGTGGTTCGAAGGATCAGACGATGATGGATTCGATACTTTTTTTTATTAATAGGAGGCTAGCAAACCTTCGCAGCCATGATCTGAGGTCGACAATCGTACACTTGAGCCGAGACGTGATGGGTTGGTGATTCAACATACCCAGAGAAAGAGGGGCATGTTGTCGCGACCCGTTCGAAAGCGGACGCGGCTAATGGATTACCGATCGCGGGTCTTGGATCGGCGCGGGCCCTCCCAGGCCCATACCAAATCACGGCGGGAGTATTTTTCAAAGGATTCGACGATAAGAGTCAATCGCTTTCGACCTTTAGTGTGGTCGTGGTGGCATGTACAACTTGTGCATGCGTTTGGAGTCGCCACCGGTCTTTCTTGGAGGGTAGACCGGAAACCTTATTGACTGATTGGGAGAGATCGATCAATTCTGCGGAACTAGAGATTTTGGGTTCGGGGACTTGGTTACGCTGGTGTCATTACCAACGCCCTTTCGGTACCTAACGCGAGTGATTTTCCTAGCTAAGAGTTCATGCAGGCGCAATTTTGGGTGAAGTAGGCTTGATTCAAGGTTTCATGCAGATTGAAAGACTTTTCCTATCAATCACAATCAATTTTAATGGAAGCGCAATCAAGTGCATAAATAAATCATATCAATGCACGTCAATTCAAGTCAATGGCTTCCTAGTATAGCCATAAGGGTTTAGGGAAGATATGATTTCAGACCGAGGTAAAATGAGAAGATTTGGAGGCGATTTAGCCCGAAGGGCAAAATCGTCAATTTTTGGAAGACTTGGATACCGAATTACCCAAAATATTCCATAGCCAGTTGATTGTAGCCATTTCCCAATTTTGAGAATTTTTTTGGAATTTCTTGATTTTTCTTCAATTTTTGGAAGACGATTCGTCCAAAGGGCGAAATCGTCATTTTAGGAAGGGTCGGGGTTCAAAACACCCGGAATGAGTCTTGCCCAGCTGTTTGTGGCCATTTCCTATTTTCTGGGATTTTCTTGGATTTTTTTTTAGAATATTTTTTGGAAGACGGTTTGCCGGAAGGGCAAAACCGTCATTTCTGGAAAGACCGGGGGTCGAAAGACCCGGAACAGGTCATGGCCAGTTGAATGTGGCCATTTCCTATTTTCTGGAATTTTTCTAGAATTTCTAGAATTTTTTTTGGAAGACGGTTTGTCGGAAGGGCAAAACCGTCATTTTTGGAAAGACCGGGGGTCGAAAGACCCTGAACAGATCATGGCCAACTGAATGTGGCCATTTCCTATTTTCTGGAAATTTTTAGAATTTTTCTGAATTTTCCGAATTGTTTTGAATTTTTTATGATTTTCTATTTTTTTTATTGATTTTTGAATTTTTTATTATTTTTTATTAGTTTCTGATTTTTTTTATTTAAAATATATATTAATGAAGAGCATATCTTTAACAATAAGCAACTCTCAACCAGATAAATAAGCTAACCACCCGACTGAAACCAATATATGCAAATCAAGTCTATAATGGCAATATTTTAGAAAAATAACTCTGATACACGAATCGAATACGCAAAATATACCTGATTGGACACCGACCTTCAATCGCCCAGCCCCAGCCGGCAACCATCTTCATGCGCATCACCTGATCGGGCGTGGGTCCCCAATCACCAAACCCCAGTGGGCTACTATCTTAATGAGCGTCACCGTTGATCGCCACATTGGAAGTATATGCATTCACTCAAAGCAAATGATTAGCAAAGTTCAGCCATTTAAAAGATAAAACGAGCATCTTGAGTTAAATTCTAATTACCATGCTAATCTACTGATTGCGACATGCATCGCTAACTAGATAATTCATTGAAAATATTCACATGGCAAATATATAAATAATTAAGCATATAAAGCATAATTAAGCAAAGTACACAAATAGAAGCATTTCCTATCTATTTCTTAATTAATTAATTAATTTTTTTTAGCGTTTTGTGAAATTTTCTGATCTTTAATTATTATTATTTTTTATTTTTTTTATTAATAATAAATAAAAGAAACCGGGCCCGGGTCCGGGTTCTCGGACTCGGGCCTGGATCCAGTCGTGGCCTGATCAGGCCCGGAAGAGGGAACCCGAACCGGGCCCGGTCGGCACACAAGGAGTCAGGCCCACCCTTCCTCTGCCTTAACCAAATTGGGCCTAGACCCTTTCGGGCCCAGCCTTTCTTTTTTTTTTTACTCTAGCCCACCCGAACGGCCAACAAGACTAAAAACGTGCTACTGTTCATCATCACCTTCCTCGCGCCGCTCTGTTCAGTGCACGCCCGACGCAACCACCCACCTGCAGTCGCACCAAGCCTCCGCCAACCTTCGCCTGCGGCCGTGACTGAACTCCGCCAGCCTTCGCCTGCGGCCGTGATTGAACTCCGCCAGCCTTCGCCCGCGTTCGTGTCCACTGGTGCTCGTTCGCTCTCCATCGGATCCGCTCGCCGCACGCCGCTAGGTCCCACTCCCGCGGACCTCCTCGTTACAAATGTTGGGTCCGCTCGTCACTGGTCCGAACTCGCGCGCGTCGTACCGCTCACGTACGCGTCGCCACTAGAACGAGCTCGAGTCGCCACTACACCGGGTTCGAGCTCATGCGCCGCATCCTCATGCTTGCACCATCGCCAAACCATGCTTAAACCGGACCTCTTTAAGCATCGATCGGTTTTGTTCGTCGAGTGCCGAGACCACGACTTTGAAACTCACCCGCTACGCCGTTGGGACTCGCTGGTATGCCGCCGAGTCGTCAAGATACTCACCGCGCCAACGGTGGGACTTCCTCGTCAAACCAATGCCAGACCTGCTCGCCACCGGCGTTGTTTCCATCACACTCGTCACGCCATCTCTGAGTTGGCCGTCGCACCTCCTCCGGATGCCATGAAGATGCACGTCGTCTCGCTCCATCGCGGACCATCGAGCCCACATTATCCGGACTTTTACCGAGCCGAACACAGAACGCCAGCCCTCAAACGGCCTTCAGCTTCCTTCCCTGTGCGTTGCACCGAGACATAGCGGTTTCTGCTTGAGCCGACTGGTTTGTAGTGCAAGTCGCCGGGCAGACGCTGGCGTCAGCCGCTACCTCGCTTTCGCCAGACTAATGTACTCCCAGAGATGAACTTAGATGGAGCTGAAAGACAAAGAACCCCGGAGTCCCGTCGTCGTCGCCAAGAGCTGCGAGGCCACCTCTTCGGGCCTTGACAACGGCGACCGACACACGTCTGGTTGACAACCGGGTGGAAGCACGCATCTTGGCACAGAACAACCTCGAAGAGATGGCGGGCAGGAGCGACGAT
This sequence comes from Rhodomyrtus psidioides, assembly GCA_021437785.1. NCBI lineage: Eukaryota > Viridiplantae > Streptophyta > Magnoliopsida > Myrtales > Myrtaceae > Rhodomyrtus > Rhodomyrtus psidioides. Next base: position 8,614,731 of record JAILYB010000007.1, on the reverse strand, counting down.
GTCGATGAGAAAGCTCCCTCCTCTCTCTAACGCTCCCTCTCTCTTTTGGTTCTTTCTTGTATGCTTTTCTGAGAGCTTTTCTGCACAGCTCTCAATATTCCTCAAGCTTTTGGAGGTCTATGTGTGTCGGGGAAGAGAGATTCGAGGGTCGAAGCTCCGCTTGGAGGTCGACGAACGGTGGCCATGGCTCCGGCATCGCTCTCCCGGTCCCCCCTTTTCTCACTCTCTCCCCCTCTTTCTTTTTTGTGTCGCCCCTCCACCTCTCTCAACTCTCCCCCATTCTTTTTTTTCCTTTCCCCTCTTTTCATGGCCGACCACCCCCTCTTTTGTTTTACCGATCCACCAAAACCTAGCCCAATCTTCTGCCATCATCTCCCACCTTCTTCCCCCTTTTCTTAAAAAAATCACGCACTCATGCTCGGTGTCGTCCCCCCTGTTTTCCTCTGTTTAGTGCGCCATTATTTTCAGTCACGGTGGGTCTGCAACTTAGTTGCAGACCGGGTCGGGTCGGGTCTGACCCGACCGGCCCGGTTCGACCAATTTCGCCAAATTGGACCCCAAATCGACCCATTTTCATGAAATTGATGGCAAAATCGGACTCCTTGGCATGTTTTCTATCAAATATGGGTATTTTCGTGAATCGATTGATTGAAATTTAGTGAAAACCCCAAATTGCCCTTAGGATCCGAAATTGACTTTCGCCTAATCGGAGGTCCAAACGACCAAATTAGTCCAAATTGAGGCCACCAATGGATTCATCATGATGAAAAACATAGGGTAGAGGTGTTTAATTCCAATGGGTATGCAATTACGAAATTTAATTTCAAAAGTTGTGAAACCGGTGACTAAATTGAAAGAAATTTGTGCAATTAAGCCCTTTTGTTCAAAATTGATCAAATTAGAGGGCAAATTGACCAAATTGCACTTCAAGACTTTAGAATACAATGTCATAGCTTATAAAAATCAAGAATTGAAAATTAAAAGACTCGAAAAGGATTTTTTTAGGCTCGGTTCGGGATTGTTTGTGAAGGGACCCCATGAATCGAGACAAATTTCCCTGATAAAAAGTGAAAATATTAAAGAGGGAATTAAAATAAAATTTTTGAATATTTTTTTGTATTTTGCTGACCACGAATGGTATTTTTTCTGATTTTTTGGGTATTTTAATAATTAAATAAATTCCAAAAATATGAAAAAATTCAAAAAATATTTTTTGTTCAAAATTGGTTCCTAAGGCTAGGCTAAGGCTTCCAAAGTTGATTTTGCAATTTTTTGACCTTTTTTGCTATTTTTAATTAATTTTAAAGAATAAAAATCACAATGATAGATGGTCAAAAATCAGGTGTCAACAGCTGCCCCTCTTTGAGAGTGAGCTCGTCAGAGGTTACTTTCAAAGACAAAAATGACACCTGAATCTTAACCGACTCGACTGGGGAAAAGAAATGCTATGACATCGGACCCTTAAGTCTTTTGATGAATGCTCAAATTAATCCCTAGTTTACTCTAACAATTTGAACATGGGCCGGAGTGAGAGAGGCTTACCTGAAGCTCACCTGTCAGATGCTGCCGGTTGCGACGACTTTCAAGAAGATAGCTAGGACTCGTTCAGAATATCTTAGGGAGATTAAGCTCTGACCTGTATGGTAGGTCATACCATCATGGGATTCCTAACTGGTAGGAACCTGAGAAGGGCGCATCCCACGCTGGGGGATTTGCCCAGGATTTTGATCCGTATGGTGGATCGGACCTTTGCGTTGATCCTTACGGTGATATTTACCAATGAGTTGACCCTTGTGGCGGTTTCTACCATATTTGACCCTTTAGGCGGTATCTACCTTCAAGTTTAGTTTGACCCTTATGGCGGTTTCTACCTGGATTTGACCCTTGTGGCGGTTTCTACCATATTTGACCCTTTAGGCGGTTTCTACCTTTGATTTGACCCTTTAGGCGGTTTCTACCATTGGTTTGACCCTTTAGGCGGTTTCTACCTTTGATTTGACCCTTTAGGCGGTTTCTACCTTTGGTTTGACCCTTTAGGCGGTTTCTACCTTTGGTTTGACCCTTTAGGCGGTTTCTACCATTGGTTTGACCCTTTAGGCGGTTTCTACCTTGAATTGACCCTTTAGGCGGTTTCTACCTTTGATTTGACCCTTTAGGCGGTTTCTACCTTTGGTTGACCCTTTAGGCGGTTTCTACCATGATTTGACCCTTTAGGCGATTTCTACCATTGTTTGACCCTTTAGGCGGTTTCCACCATATTTTGACCCTTTAGGCGGTTTCTACCTTTGTTTTGACCCTTTAGGCGGTTTCTACCATTGTTTGACCCTTTAGGCGGTTTCTACCATATTTTGACCCTTTAGGCGGTTTCTACCTTTGTTTTGACCCTTTAGGCGGTTTCTACCTTTGTTTGACCCTTTAGGCGGTTTCTACCTTGAATTGACCCTTTAGGCGGTTTCTACCTTTGTTTTGACCCTTTATGCGGTTTCTACCATGAGTTGACCCTTCAGGCGGTTTCTACCATTTGAATTGACCCTTTAGGCGGTTTCTACCATAGGTTGACCCTTCAGGCGGTTTCTACCATTTGAATTGACCCTTTAGGCGGTTTCTACCATTGTTTTTTTTTATTCACCTTCGTAGCTTCTGATCTGCTATACCAAGGGTTTCACTTCTCCATTCGTAGCTTCTAGTCCGCTATACCATGGTTTTCAATTTTCCCTTCGTAGCTTCTGATCCGCTATACCAGGGTTTTCATCTCTTCATTCGTGGCTTCTGACTCACCATACCAGGTTTTCATTTCTCCCTTCGTGGCTTCTGACTCACCATACCAGGGGTTTCTTTTCTTTTCTTTCCTTCGTGGCTTCTGACTCACCATACCAGGTTTTCATTTCTCCTTTTGTGGCTTCTGACTCACCATACCAAGGGTTTCTTTTCTTTCCTTCGTGGCTTCTGACTCACCATACCAGGTTTTCATTTCTCCCTTTGTGGCTTCTGACTCACCATACCAGGGGTTCATTTCTTTCCTTCGTGGCTTCTGACTCCCCATACCAGGTTTTCATTTCTCCCTTTGTGGCTTCTGACTCACCATACTAGGGGTTCATTTCTTCCTTTGAAAAGGGGTCCTGGGACGAGGGTTCTCCACGTCATGCTAGGACTGCCTGATTTTTGAAAAGGGGTCCTGGGACGAGGGTTCTCCACGTCATGCTAGGACCGCTTGATTTTTGAAAAGGGGTCTCATGACGAGGGTTCTCCACGTCCGATGAGACTGCCTGATTTTTGAAAAGGGGTCCTGGGACGAGGGTTCTCCACGTCATGCTAGGACTGCCTAATTTTTGAAAAGGGATCCTGGGACGAGGGTTCTCCACGTCATGCTAGGACTGCCTGATTTTTGAAAAGGGGTCCTGGGACGAGGGTTCTCCACGTCATGCTAGGACCGCTTGATTTTTGAAAAGGGGTCTCATGACGAGGGTTCTCCACGTCCGATGAGACTGCCTGATTTTTGAAAAGGGGTCCTGGGACGAGGGTTCTCCACGCCATGCTAGGACTGCCTGATTTTTGAAAAGGGGTCCTGGGACGAGGGTTCTCCACGTCATGCTAAGACCGCTTGATTTTTGAAAAGAGGTCCAAAGACGAGGGTTCTCCACGTCTGATAGGACTTTTTGATATTTTGAAAATGGGTCCTGGGACGAGGGTTCTCCACGTCCGCTGGGACAGTTTGTCGACTTCTTTTGAAAAAGGGTTCTATGCTCATTCCTTCTTTTGAAAGATCCCGAAATTTGTCGGGAATTCAGTTTTGAAGCAGTGAAAGATTTTATCTTGACAAAGCTTCACTTGGGTCTGTTGAGGCGACATTCTGGGAGCTGGGTTCTCCAGGTATCCTGCAGAAGTTTGAGCTTGAAAGATTTTTCTTCACCAAGAAAACGTTAGTAATCTTTGGGAAGACTACGACTGTCCATTTGACAAAAACCGTATGACTTAAGTTTTAATCGTGAAATGTGCATTTTGATGCTGAAGGTTATCCAAAGCATTCTTGCAGCATGCAAATGTGATCACAAATCCCTTGCACAGAAAATCTGGATCAACAGTTTGAAAATTCCAAAGAGAGTTTATTCAAAACATCAATTGGAATATTTCTCGACAAGGAGGTCTTCTCACCTGTTTTGAGGTAATGATTTTTATAGGGGATGCACTCAATTCCCTACTAACCTGTGCCCAGGTTTTAGGTTCATTCGCAGCGCATACATTTTGATCGGTCGGGAGGTCTTCCACGGGACCGTAATGTTGGGCTTGGTTATTGGTTTTCAAGGGGGACCCGCTTTGGAGTCGAGGCCATTGAATGAAAGTCTTCACCATCTGCTCCGGGTTTACAAGTCGAGAACCCTGCAAAATGAGAAAGAAATAGTCTTGCTCGTACTTCTTCGAGCTAAGCTATATGTTAACCCAAGTGTCTTAGTCAGAGAAGACTGTTTCAGGGTTATGATGTTGGTAGGATTGGGGACCGAAAAAGGCTTATTTTTGGCTCAGAATTCATGAGGGGTTTGACATTGGTGATCATTGCAAATTTGCCACATGTCCTTACCTTTCTGCATCTTCAGTATTTAAGGTGTGCGCCCGCTCTTGAGGTGTGCACAAATCCTTTAGAGAACGTCTCCTGTTGCGTTCAGAGACCGACTCTCTCTATGTCTTTGTTCTGCGCTCGACACTATTTGGGGAGCAGCCCTTTTGGATTTGGCTCCTTCAGGGATTTCCTCTTTTCCCATCCGACTTCATTGCGGATCAATCAAACAACTTACACGAGCATCGGCCTTGCTTTTACCAAGCACTTTGCTTTTTCTCGATGCCGTGGATTTTTCTCATTCATTTTTGAAATCCCAATTTTTCTCATCTTCATGGGATCGTGTTAAACCTATGATCAAAGGTCTAATAAGGTTAAGCATTAACTTAGGATTTTTTTTTTTGCCAACCCTAAGTCTTGAACTCCTTCGTTTCTGAAGTGATGCTGCATCCGTCTTGGAATGTGCAATGATCACCAACGGGTTTATGAAATGATTTTGCAGGCTCAACTTGGCTATGCAAAGGATTCGGTGTGTAGGATAGAGAAATGAATGCTTCTCGTCATCCTATGGCACTTGGATTACCATATAAACAACACACAAAGATTAATGTTAGTCCGAGCAAGAAAATTTCTAACCATTTTCTCTTGATGCTGCTGGACTCACCTCCATTTTGCCCCGATGTGGGGTGGTTCTTGACAGGGTTAAGAATGAAAACCGCCGTTCAAAGGGGTTATCAACGGTCACCTGTAGTGTTTGGGGGATATGAAACGAATGCCTCCGTCGTCCCAACCCATGTAATCGCTGCGAATGGTTCCTACTTTCGTAGGTCCAGATTTTGCTGTCTGATTCGCTCCACTTCTCTCTTAAGTGTGTATAGGACGTGTTTGGATTAGGCTTTGCCTCTCGTCTTTTGAGAAAACGTCCTTTTGAGAGTTTTAAACAACTTTTGATTGGAAAAATCTCTTTCGTTTTCCCAAAAATTTTACCCGTCAAGGGGATTTTATGGTGCACAATGCATGTTCAGACAACCTAATGTTTCAAAACATGAATGCCAATGAAGTTAAAATTCTATGTCTTTTCTAGACATCAGATTCTGAAAACTTTTCTTTTCTTATCTATTTTTTATTCAACATCTTCAATGGGTTGAGGAAAGGGATACTTACCTGTCCACCGTGGCTGTAGATCCCCTTTATCGTGTACTCCAACGGGTAATACATGGGATGTGAAAACTTGTTTCGCCTTGATGGCAATCCCCTGTCAAAGACGAGATTTAGGTGTCAGTTTGCGTTCCGAAATTCAAGGCAAATTGGAACGATACAGCCTTGTTCTTGCTTTGTGTTTCCATTTGAACACAAATGCGCGGCTTGCAGAATTTGGCCCTCTATCTTGTGGCCATGATCTCTCCATCTGGTTGGCAATGGAACATTCTTTAGGATTTGCACTGGATTAGATTAATTCATGCTTTTGGACGTATCCTACGTCATTTTCCAAGGTTCCATTTCCTGGCAACCTGCCCCCTAAAACTGATATTTCTTTTCGCCTCAATGTCGGTGAGATCCTTTCTTTTGTGGCTTTCTGGCGCCACCAATTTTCTGCCAAATGAAAAAAAACTCATGTTAAGCATGGGATCTTCGGAGATCAAGTTGGAACGATACAAAGTTACCGTTCACCCAGGTTGGTATCCCAGGGTTTAATTCTGATGTGGACGACTCTGCAATTGCGTCCATTGATTTTTCCAGAGGAGAAATGTCATTCTTTGTCCGGCGCACAAATGATTCACTTGCCCCAGTTGAGTGTGATTTGTCGTAGCTAAGTGACGCTTGCCCCAGCTAACTTCATTTTGCATTTTTCTACAATCCTCATCCTCTTTGGGGATGTCTTCTCTCCTGGGACCCATGGTGACGTTTTACTGACGTATCCCTCTCTTTTGCCGATTGTTGGCGCGCCACATTTGGTGGGGGTTATTTCAGTATCGTATACTGATGTGGACGATGAATGTTGCTTCATCTCGTCTGCATTTGTGGGTGTTGTTCGTGAGATGATTTTCGATTACCTCCACAACTGCTTTGCCCCAGTTGAGCGACGTCTGTCTGGACAACATGCCTTAACACTTTTCGCCTTTGTTGGCGGTTTTTAATCCAATCTGAAGGCGTCCACGCACATTTGAAGGAACGATGCTTTTCGCGCATCTTGCCCAGTGAGGCTGGTCTTGCTGTTTGTTATCTCTGGATTTGATGACCCTGGTCTAATGCACTCTTCTGGGGGTTCATGAGAATTTTCCCCCGGCTTGGCTTCTCGAAGAAAGTGGGGGAACTTGCCCCTATAAATTTTTGCCGATTCTGGTCATCTGTCTCAATTGCCAGAGTCTTCGATTATTTTCTTCTGTCTCTAGGCAGCTTGACATTATTGGGATTTGTCGTGTGGCGGTTTGGTGATTCTCTCGATCACATTCGCCATTTGAGGTATTTGATGTTCCCCTATTGAAAAGAAGAGACCTCATGAGTAAATGGCATGTATAATTGACTATTGGAGTCGATACAATTTACCCTTGAAATTTATCCTGCGGGAACCGGCATTTCTCCCTTTGGGTTCTCTGTATGCAGGATGTGTGCACGATATGTATGATGCATGTTATGTATGCATACAACGAAAAATGAGTTCGTATTTTTCATTCTATTCAAAGAAGGCATTTTTATCAGATGTGTCAATCTGCAAAACTTGAAATTTTCTTTTCAAGTGTTTTTTTTTTTCACAGAGATTTCTAAATGATGAGAAACTTCTTGAGGTATTCTCAAAAGTTTTGATCACAAATTGAGCCATTAGAATGCTCTTGAAAATATTTAGCCAGAATGCATGTCTGAGATGCCATGAAAATGGGCACTCCCTGCTTGTTATTTGAAAGCATTACATCCTGCGTCCTCTGCTCTTGATCATCATCTGAGAGGAAAAAGAAAGGAAGCATTATTCCCATATCAAGAAAATAATCATTTTGGAACGATACGTCCTTTTACACTTGACCCGGCTACCCCGATTAGGTGGCGTTTGCCCTAGTTAAGTGGGATTTGCCCCAGTATGCTGTCTTGGTGAGAAGTCGACTTCTTTTTCTGACTTCAAATATCCATCCCTGTGGCTTGAGTTTTCGACTAGCTTCGATCTTCTTGAAGGACCACTCCTGAGGTGAGGATGGGTGTCTTCATCTCTGTCATCATTGCGAACACCTAAGCCAACTGACTCTCCAGGGTGGTCAAGCGCTTTTCTATGCCATCCTGGTTCATTTTAACTTGTGACTGTTTCTTCACACAAGTCCTCGGATTTTGATTCTGGAAATTACCTGTTCGAATGACAGGAATATGTCAGAAAGGGAAGTAAAGTATAAATCCTTTCAATTTTATGCTTTCTTGTGATTAACGAAGATAAGGACTTTTACACAAGCCTTAACCTCATGTGAAAAATTCTTATCGATGTTTTTCAAGAGAAAACATAAAACTAAAAGGAGCGTAATCCATGGTTATCACTTTTGGCAAATCCCCAGAAAATCTGTGGAATTTCCAAGAAGATAAAAATGCAATTCCAATGTGTCCTAAATTCGGTGAGAGATAGGACATCCAAATTGAAATAATTTCCCGAAGGTAATTTGGATATCATGTCTCCTCTTGAATTCAGGAAACATGGACGACTTTAGTTAATTACCAAGGATTACCAATGATGCATGCTATAGACCGGTTCAATTCCATGTCCGGCGCACCATGAAATGAATGCTAGATTCTCGTACTTGGGTTAAACATGCCAAGTGTGAGTTCTAACGAAAATTTCATCTGAGTAAGACATGCAATTGAACCGAAAAATCCGAATGGTTGAGAGAAATTCCAGTGTCGCGCTCCAATGTCAAGACACTTAGACAAGAATTAGAAATCGAGGTACAGAAAATAGATGGGAGACCCACAGGCGGGTGTTCCTTACAGACTCGATGGTCCTGATAAAAGAAAAAGGGACGACTGGAACGTGGCCCTTAATAACCTAAAGAGATGCCCCAAGTCGGGTCTTTGGGGGACGACGCTTGATGTCTTCGGTCTGGCTATTTCGGGTCTTCTTTTTCATCAAATGCCCTTTTGATAATGTCCGGCAGGTGTCTCGGATTTGCTGTTATCGCGTGCCCTTCAACTATTGGTATGGTTACTGGATCATTCCTTGGACAGCTCGAAGAGGGTAAACTCCGGTGAATGTCTCGACAGTCCGATGGCGGATGACGCGTTGCTCATACTTGAATATGTCCCGGATGTGGAACTGACTTGGAGAGAACATCTCTTCTATCCGTACTCTAAAATGGAATTGGACTCAACCCTCGGATTTGATGAATGCAGCATGTTGTGCGAAATAAAAGGCTGCAAGTGAATTTAAATAGAAAAGGCAGGACCTTACCATGAATTGCGCTTAATGACTTTTTTTTTTTTTGGTTTTAGGTATACCAACCATCCAAATACATGCGCATGAGACAAGTGAGGCTTGACTCTAAAAATCAAAAGGGTTTGGAACCTAAGGCCAAGGCTCCCATCTCGAGTTCTAGAAAGAGCAGATTCCATTGCACAACTATCGTTGCATTGGGGCTCGATCCATAGTTCAAAATGAGCGGAATTGAAAAGTGGATTACCCCGTGTTTTTCCTCACGGAGATTCCATTTTCAATCCCTTCTATTGTTTTCCTATAGGCGGCGCCCGGGGTTTTAGGCGCAGTTGTGTGTGTCCATGTGTCGTGATCATCTCAATGTAAGTCATGCACAACAGTTTATCGATCAGCGCTTCAAATCATCCACACAACATACATTCCTACGCCAACCTGCGTAAGACAATGTTAATCACGGACTACACTCCTTATCACTCCAATCAGCAAAAACATATAAACACCTATCATGAGCGGACTTACCTCACCTTCAAGAGCGCCTGCAGGGTTAGAAATATCACTCAGCGTTTTAATTACGGCCTAAGTCCACTTGGGGTTTAGAACAATGTCCCCAGTGGAGTCGCCAGCTGTCGCGACCCGTTCGAAAGCGAACGCGGCTAATGGATTACCGATCGCGGGTCTTGGATCGGCGCAGGCCCTCCCAGGCCCATACCAAATCGCGGCGGGAGTATTTTTCAAAGGATTCGACGATCAGAGTCGATCGCTTTCGACCTTTAGTGTGGTCGTGGTGGCATGTACAACTTGTGCATGCGTTTGGAGTCGCCACCGGTCTTTCTTGGAGGGTAGACCGGAAACCTTATTGACTGATTGGGAGAGATCGATCAATTCTGCGGAACTAGAGATTTTGGGTTCGGGGACTTGGTTACGCTGGTGTCATTACCAACGCCCTTTCGGTACCTAACGCGAGTGATTTTCCTAGCTAAGAGTTCATGCAGGCGCAATTTTGGGTGAAGTAGGCTTGATTCAAGGTTTCATGCAGATTGGACGACTTTTCCTATCAATCACAATCAATTTTAATGGAAGCGCAATCAAGTGCATAAATAAATCATATCAATGCACGTCAATTCAAGTCAATGGCTTCCTAGTATAGCCATAAGGGTTTAGGGAAGATATGATTTCAGACCGAGGTAAAATGAGAAGATTTGGAGGCGATTTAGCCCGAAGGGCAAAATCGTCAATTTTTGGAAGACTTGGATACCGAATTACCCAAAATATTCCATAGCCAGTTGATTGTAGCCATTTCCCAATTTTGAGAATTTTTTTGGAATTTCTTGATTTTTCTTCAATTTTTGGAAGACGATTCGCCCAAAGGGCGAAATCGTCATTTTAGGAAGGGTCGGGGTTCAAAACACCCGGAATGAGTCTTGGCCAGCTGTTTGTGGCCATTTCCTATTTTCTGGGATTTTCTTGGATTTATTTTTTGAATATTTTTTGGAAGACGGTTTGCCGGAAGGGCAAAACCGTCATTTCTGGAAAGACCGGGGGTCGAAAGACCCGGAACAGGTCATGGCCAGTTGAATGTGGCCATTTCCTATTTTCTGGAATTTTTCTAGAATTTCTAGAATTTGTTTTGGAAGACGGTTTGCCGGAAGGGCAAAACCGTCATTTTTGGAAAGACCGGGGGTCGAAAGACCCGGAACAGATCATGGCCAACTGAATGTGGCCATTTCCTATTTTCTGGAAATTTTTAGAATTTTTCTGAATTTTCCGAATTGTTTTGAATTTTTTATGATTTTCCTATTTTTTTTTTATTGATTTTTGAATTTTTTTTATTTTTTATTAGTTTCTGATTTTTTTTATTTAAAATATATATTAATGAAGAGCATATCTTTGACAATAAGCAACTCTCAACCAGATAAATAAGCTAACCACCCGACTGAAACCAATATATGCAAATCAAGTCTATAATGGCAATATTTTAGAAAAATAACTCTGATACACGAATCGAATACGCAAAATATACCTGATTGGACACCGACCTTCAATCGCCCAGCCCCAGCCTGCAACCATCTCCATGCGCATCACCTGATCGGGCGTGGGTCCCCAATCACCAAACCCCAGTGGGCTACTATCTTAATGAGCGTCACCGTTGATCGCCACATTGGAAGTATATGCATTCACTCAAAGCAAATGATTAGCAAAGTTCAGTCATTTAAAAGATAAAACGAGCATCTTGAGTTAAATTCTAATTACCATGCTAATCTACTGATTGCGACATGCATCGCTAACTAGATAATTCATAGAAAATATTCACATGGCAAATATATAAATAATTAAGCATATAAAGCATAATTAAGCAAAGTACACAAATAGAAGCATTTCCTATCTATTTCTTAATTAATTAATTAATTTTTTTAGCGTTTTGTGAAATTTTCTGATCTTTAATTATTATTATTTTTTATTTTTTTATTAATAATAAATAAAAGAAACCGGGCCCGGGTCCGGGTTCTCGGACTCGGGCCTGGATCCAGTCGTGGCCTGATCAGGCCCGGAAGAGGGAACCCGAACCGGGCCCGGTCGGCACACAAGGAGTCAGGCCCACCCTTCCTCTGCCTTAACCAAATTGGGCCTAGACCCTTTCGGGCCCAGCCTTTCTTTTTTTTTTTTACTCTAGCCCACCCGAACGGCCAACAAGACTAAAAACGCGCTACTGTTCATCATCACCTTCGTCGCGCCGCTCTGTTCAGTGCACGCCCGACGCAACCACCCACCTGCAGTCGCACCAAGCCTCCGCCAACCTTCGCCTGCGGCCGTGACTGAACTCCGCCAGCCTTCGCCTGCGGCCGTGATTGAACTCCGCCAACCTTCGCCCGCGTTCGTGTCCACTGGTGCTCGCTCGCTCTCCACCGGATCCGCTCGCCGCACGCCGCTAGGTCCCACTCCCGCGGACCTCCTCGTTACAAACGTTGGGTCCGCTCGTCACTGGTCCGAACTCGCGCGCGTCGTACCGCTCACGTACGCGTCGCCACTAGAACGAGCTCGAGTCGCCACTACACCGGGTTCGAGCTCATGCGCCGCATCCTCATGCTTGCACCATCGCCAAACCATGCTTAAACCGGACCTCTTTAAGCATCGATCGGTTTTGTTCGTCGAGTGCCGAGACCACGACTTTGAAACTCGCCCGCTACGCCGTTGGGACTCGCTGGTATGCCGCCGAGTCGTCAAGATACTCACCGTGCCAACGGTGGGACTTCCTCGTCAAACCAATGCCAGACCTGCTCGCCACCGGCGTTGTTTCCATCACACTCGTCACGCCATCTCTGAGTTGGCCGTCACGCCTCCTCCGGATGCCATGAAGATGCACGTCGTCTCGCTCCATCGCGGACCATCGAGCCCACATTATCTGGACTTTTACCGAGCCGAACACAGAACGCCAGCCCTCAAACGGCCTTCAGCTTCCTTCCCTGTGCGTTGCACCGAGACATAGCGGTTTCTGCTTGAGCCGACTGGTTTGTAGTGCAAGTCGCCGGGCAGACGCTGGCGTCAGCCGCTACCTCGCTTTCGCCAGACTAATGTACTCCCAGAGATGAACTTAGATGGAGCTGAAAGACAAAGAACCCCGGAGTCCCGTCGTCGTCGCCAAGAGCTGCGAGGCCACCTCTTCGGGCCTTGACAACGGCGACCGACGCACGTCTGGTTGACAACCGGGTGGAAGCACGCATCCTGGCACAGAACAACCTCGAAGAGATGGCGGGCAGGAGCGACGATGTCGATGAGAAAGCTCCCTCCTCTCTCTAACGCTCCCTCTCTCTTTTGGTTCTTTCTTGTATGCTTTTCTGAGAGCTTTTCTGCACAGCTCTCAATATTCCTCAAGCTTTTGGAGGTCTATGTGTGTCGGGGAAGAGAGATTCGAGGGTCGAAGCTCCGCTTGGAGGTCGACGAACGGTGGCCATGGCTCCGGCATCGCTCTCCCGGTCCCCCCTTTTCTCACTCTCTCCCCCTCTTTCTTTTTTGTGTCGCCCCTCCACCTCTCTCAACTCTCCCCCATTCTTTTTTTTCCTTTCCCCTCTTTTCATGGCCGACCACCCCCTCTTTTGTTTTACCGATCCACCAAAACCCAGCCCAATCTTCTGCCATCATCTCCCATCTTCTTCCCCCTTTTCTTAAAAAAATCACGCACTCATGCTCGGTGCCGTCCCCCCTGTTTTCCTCTGTTTAGTGCGCCATTATTTTCAGTCACGGTGGGTCTGCAACTTAGTTGCAGACCCGGTCGGACCGGGTCGGGCCGGGTCTGACCCGACCGGCCCGGTTCGACCAATTTCGCCAAATTGGACCCCAAATCGACCCATTTTCATGAAATTGATGGCAAAATCGGACTCCTTGGCATATTTTCTATCAAATATGGGTATTTTCGTGAATCGATTGATTGAAATTTAGTGAAAACCCCAAATTGCCCTTAGGATCCGAAATTGACTTTCGCCTAATCGGAGGTCCAAACGACCAAATTAGTCCAAATTGAGGCCACCAATGGATTCATCATGATGAAAAACATAGGGTAGAGGTGTTTAATTCCAATGGGTATGCAATTACGAAATTTAATTTCAAAAGTTGTGAAACCGGGGACTAAATTGAAAGAAATTTGTGCAATTAAGCCCTTTTGTTCAAAATTGATCAAATTAGAGGGCAAATTGACCAAATTGCACTTCAAGACTTTAGAATACAATGTCATAGCTTATAAAAATCAAGAATTGAAAATTAAAAGACTCGAAAAGGATTTTTTTAGGCTCGGTTCGGGATTGTTTGTGAAGGGACCCCATGAATCGAGACAAATTTCCCTGATAAAAAGTGAAAATATTAAAGAGGGAATTAAAATAAAATTTTTGAATATTTTTTTGTATTTTGCTGACCACGAATGGTATTTTTTCTGATTTTTTGGGTATTTTAATAATTAAATAAATTCCAAAATATTAAAAAATTCAAAAAATAGTTTTTGTTCAAAATTGGTTCCTAAGGCTAGGCTAAGGCTTCCAAAGTTGATTTTGCAATTTTTTGACCTTTTTTGCTATTTTTAATTAATTTTAAAGAATAAAAATCACAATGATAGATGGTCAAAAATCAGGTGTCAACACATGTACACAAGATGAACTTATTTCTTATCTGCGCATTGTAAAGTTTCAATCGGAGCATTTCTTTTCTTCTTTAATGCCTAGAGTTGATTTCACACAATGTTGCCTGCTAGCATCATCATGTTTAGCTACGACAATCTCTTGTCATGATAGGTTCGAGGTAAATCGACCAAACGCACAAAGGCAAATGTGACAACATAAGTTACGAACAGAACGTGAGCGGACTCGAAAGCAGAAAGATCGTCAGCTGCCTCAAACACTATGATTGCAAAACCAGGGGCAATATTAAATCTTGCGAAAGATAAGGGAACATGTACATGCACTCTCATTTATTTCACTCAACAGGAGACTTCACAAACAGATTACTGAGGAGGAACCGTAAACCCAAAATGAGTTCTAATGAGCGTCACAAATGAGCTCAACTGATTCTCCATGTTATCCATACCCTGCCTACAACCAGCGCTTCGAGAATCAAAATCTGCGAGTTTGAAGAAAAGGAGACGACATTTCTCCTTAAGCTCATTCACATTGGTCTCATGGTACCCCGATTCATGCTCCAAACCCTGGGCCAGCGCTCTCCCGCGGGCTATATCCACTGTCAGATCGACAAGCTTTTCCTCCAACCATGCGCACTGGAGCCTCAGCATGAGATTGTGCTGGTCTTGCTCAATGACGGTTTGATAGAAAGCTAGACGTTCTACCAAGTTGTCCCTCTCATGGACTAACAATGAGACCTGGGCGTTGGCATATTCAACAGCTCTCTTTTGGTTATCGGCCGTCAGCATGGCCAACACCAAGGAATTAGCCATGTCTTGATAGCGAGCTCGCACGATGCTAGCCAAAGTGATCTCCCGGCTGGCGACATGGTAAGCCTCTAGGAAATTGGTGAAAAGAGTCGGGAAGGTTGTAAACTCCCTTCGCAATTTCGTACCCTCGATACAGGCAGTGTCTAAGGCTGGAATCATAGTACGGATTTCAGCTTCAGCTTCAGGGTGATTATTTATGTAACCGTAACCTCTACCCAGGAGGTGATAAAATCTCTCCCACTGGGTCGAAGCTTCGGCTGAGGCAGCAGGTACAAGGGAGGAAGCCATCTGCGATTGAACGGCGGAGAAGAGAATGAATGATGGGGGAGTGTTTGAGAGCCGGGCTAATCAAGTCTCATTAATGCATCCTTGGTGAGTCACGAATCCACCTCTGTCCTGTGATCTCGGGCTTAGCAAAAAGTAATAGCTCCTAAAGGCCGGTGGACCTACTACTTTGGAGACCGAGCTAGGGGAACAGGCGTAATGCTCGATAAAGCAAAAGTCGACGCGGGAGATCTTCAGGCTCACTCAAGTAAGAAAGAGTAAGAAAGGACAGGGGGAATCACGAAGTCTCGAAAGGAACGCTCGTCAGACACTCGTTATCCGGTATCAAAAGGGCGTTTCTTGGGACACGCCCAATCTCTAAAAGTTGCAGAGAGGGCGAACATCTGAGAAAAGGTGGAGAAAATCGAGAGAACGAAGACCATGAAGGGACATTTCGATCCAAAATGTTCAAGGGATACCGTCATTTATTGGAAACGCCAGCCCAAATGTCTCCGAACTTGAACTGCTAGAGGAATTTGAAGATCTTGGAAACGAATTCGTTACGAAGGATATGGAAATCGACTCTGTCATCCAGGAGACCCAAGCCCTCAGCGACCAAAACGCCAGTGACAATGATCAGCGCCAAAAAAGGAAGCATCGCAAACGCCTCACTACACGCCAAATCCGAGAGCTTAGCGCTCTTTTCAAGGAATGCCCATTTCCAAACGAGCAGCAGAGAGCTGAACTAAGCCAGAAGGTGGGCTTGGAACCTTTGAAGATTAAGTTTTGGTTTCGCAACAAACGAACACGGTGGATGGAACAATTCAGACATCGCGAGGTGGAGATTCTAAAGGAGAGGATTGAACTGCTTCGAGTAGAAAATGCTAGATATAAAAAAACTCCGAACACTGCCGCTTGCCTTAACTGCAGCAACCCTATCCAAATCGACGAAACGTTCCCTGAGGAGCCATGTCTGGGGATTTACAATGCTCACCTGTCACATTTCCCTCAGCAATACCTTCTGACACAATCGAGTACCACCCTAGATTTACCAGAGTAGGTCGACACTACAAAACCAACGACGCCTGTTGGGGGATGGAGCGTACATCATGACGAGTGGCGTCTCCCCAACGATGGACTCGCCATCACGACTAGTCGACCCAAAATTGACCAACTCTCTTCGAAACAACTTTCAACACGGTGTCGCGACCCGTCCGGAAGAGGACGCGGCTAATGGATTATCGATCACGGGTCTTGGATCGGCGCGAGCCCTCCCAGGCCCATACCAAATCGCGGCGGGAGTATTTTTCAGGAGGATTCGACGATAAGAGTCGATCGCTTTCGACCTTAGTGTGGTCGTGGTGGCATGTGCAACTTGTGCATGCATTTGGAGTCGCCACCGGTCTTTCTTGGAAGGTAGACCGGAAACCTTATTGACCGATTGGGAGAGATCGAGCAATTCTGCGGAACCAGAGATTTTGGGTTCGGGGACTTGGTTACGTTGATGTCATTACCAACGCCCTTTCGGTACCTAACGCGAGTGATTTTCCTAACTAGGATTTCATGCAGGCGCAATTTTGGGTGAGGTAAGTCTGACTTTGCATATTAACCAGTTTAACATGCTCACGTAATCATAAAAAATAAATAGATGTCAATCACATAAACATCTATCCTACGTGGTGATCATGGAATTATGATTTAATGGGTCTCGAGCCAATGAGACCACATTTAATCATTTTAATATTTTAATAACGGAGAGCCGCTCTTCGCTTCTTCTTGGTTTCTTGAACTCTTCAAGAATTGGGCCCCAAAGAGCTCGCCGACTTAAAAGGCTCCCCCACGTAATCCTCGTAGCATTTACATCAACAATTGACTATGCTAAAAATAAAGATTACATGAAAAATAAAAGGAGTACGCAGCCTCCATTTAATAATTACAACCCCAAATATATAAATAATCATCATACATTCATATATACATCAATCACATTGATTAGGGATTTTTCCATGATCACCACCCTTCTTCGTAAGTAATAAATTCACAATTTAAAACTTAGGAAGGCACAATAAAAATTCTACGTTGAATCATATTCAGAATTTTTACGTAAAATAAGATAGCCATAAATTTTCGATTCAAAATTGATTTAGTCTCAATTTTTGCTACGTTGATTAATTTATCATATAAAATAATCAACCTCCATTAGCCATGTAAGACGAACAATTCGTTAATACATATTGGCCATAGTATTGCAAAAATTGCAAAAATCAATTAAATGCACGAAAACACCTAAGGATTGGCTCTGATACCACTGTTGGGATCCACGTAACACATAGCGGAAATAAATAACAACCCATACATGTATCTCCAGAGGCGTACTTCGTGCATTTTAATCGAAAAAAATCACAAAGCCTCAAAGGGAGTAAATAGATTACCTCTCGTAGCGTGCTTGAACGGAGGTGTCGGTTCGATGTTCTTCGATCTCAGCCTCCACAAGTGTTAGGCATCTAGTTCAAACGCACCACCAATTGACGAACGGGGAGACGACTAATAACTCCACAACAATTGTGCTAGCAATATGCGGAATCAATATTCCGAACTTAGTATATTTTGCTCACTCAAGATGATGAGAATATAGAGAGTGTTTGTGTTCTTCTCTCTAAGCTCTCAAAAATTTGCACACTCTACAAAATGTCTCCTCCCCTCAACCTCAAAACTCTTGCCATCCTTTTATAGCCAAAAATACCTTCCAATAAATTGTATTTAAAAATAGCACTAACAATTATAAATTCTATCTAAAAATAGCACTCACAAATAAATGACATTTAAAAATAGCACTAACAATAGCACTCACAATTTATAATACAAAAATGCTATTTAAAAATAGCACTAACAATAGCACTCACAATTTATAATACAAAAATGCTATTTAAAAATAGCACTAACAATTATAAATTCTATCTAATAATAGCACTCACAATTTATGATAAATAAATGCCATTTAAAAATAGCACTAACAATAGCACTCACAATTTATGATAAATAAATGTCATTTAAAAATAGCACTAACAATAGCACTCACAATTTATAATACAAAAATGCTATTTAAAAATAGCACTAGCAATAGCACTCACAATACAAAAATGCTAAAAAAAGGCACTAACAAAGGTGTTAAAAATAATAACCATTATTATTATTACAAGAGTTAAAGAGGTTACCAAACAGTACAAATATGCATAACATATAAATACGTAGAGCATACGTATACATCCGTGAAACCGGGGACTAATTGAAAGAAAAATGTGCAATTAAGCCCTTTTGGTAAAAATTGATTAAATTGGAGGGCAAATTGACCTAATTGCACTTTAAGACTTTAGAATCCAATGTCATAGCTTATAAAAAGTGAGAATTGAAAACTAAAAGACTCGAAAATGATTTTTTTTTTTTTAGGCTCGGTTCGGGTTTATGTTTGTGAAGGAACATAGTGACCCGAGCCGAATTTTTGAGATTTAAAGTGACACACTTGAAGAGGAAATTAAAAAAAAAATTATCGAATATTTTTGGGTATTTTTCTGACCACGAATGGTATTTTTCTGATTTTTTGGGTATTTTTATAATAAACTCGAAAATATTAAAAATACCGAAAAATATTTTTTGTTCAAAATTGGTTCCTAAGGCTAAACCAAGGCTTCCAAAGTTGATTTTGTGATTTTATGACCTTTTTTGATATTTTTAATTAATTTTAAAGAATAAAAATCACAATAATAAATGGTAAAAAATCAGGTGTCAACACACGGCTAGATCTCGAAGATAGCGGCCTCCAGGTTGCCAATACTGCTCGTGGTAAGAAGAAAAGGAAGCTTCGTTGGACCAATGAACTTCATCAGAGATTTATCGATGCAGTTCGGCAACTAGGATTCAGCTCAGCCCGCCTACAGCAAGTACTCGAGATCATGAACGTACAAGGGGTTGCCAAGAGTAGTGTCAAGAATCACCTCAAATACTATAGAAGATTGCTGACGGAGGGCTTAGCAACTTCAAACCCAGATGGAGCCAGCTTGAGCCAAAACGCTAGATATGGCCATGACTACGATACTTTTCGGGAATACATATCGCGACTCCAGCAAATAGAGCCTCCTCAATTCGAGCACCAACCTGTTGGTAACTCTATTCCTACAGCGGATCTTGCATTGGCAGAGGGTGCACATACAACTGTGCAGAATGGCAACGACATTTCCAGTTTGTGGAATCAAGTTTCTCATGGCGAAAACATTGGGAAAAATCCTCCTCCAGCGGTCGATTCTGTCCGACTCGAACGTCAAAGGCTCGAAGAAGCCGGCGATTTCTTTGATGAAGACCTTTCCTTTTGGATCGATCAGCTGAACAACCCCCTGAGCTGTCTCAATACCCCTCGGGAATATGAACCACAGTCTCAACAGGGCAACAATGGAGGTCCCAGCTCGAGGAATCAGATCGTTCAAGGCGAAAGTGATGAGAGAAATTCATCGCCAGTGGTCGGTGATACTCGACTTGAGCATCAATGGCTCGGAGATTCGGGCGATTTCCTTGGGGAGGAATTCAATTTCTGGCTCGATCAGCCTGAAGCTAACGGACTCTTGCAATGGTTATACAAAGCCGACGATTATGTGTTTAATTCAAGGCGCGATTGTTAAAAAAATGCTCGGGGAAAAGAGGTTGAATACCCTGAATGAATGTATTGGTAACTGTTGACACCTGATTTTTGACCATCTTTTATTTTAGTTTTTATTTCTAAAATTAATTAAAAATAGAAAAAAAGGTCAAAAAATTGCAAAATCAACTTTGGAAGCCTTAGCCTAGCCTTAGGAACCAATTTTGAACAAAAAATATTTTTTGAATTTTTTAATATTTTTTGGAATTTATTTAATTATAAAAATACCCAAAAAATCAGAAAAATACCATCCGTGGTCAGAAAATTACAAAAAATATTTAAAAATTTTATTTTAATTCTCTCTTTAATATTTTCACTTTTTATTAGGGAAATTCGGCTTGGTTCATTGGGTTCCTTCACAAACCTAATCCCGAACCGGGCCTAAAAAATCCTTTTCGAGTCTTTTAATTTTCAATTCTCGGTTTTTATAAGCTATGACATTGGACTCTAAAGTACCGAAATGCAATTGGGTCAATTTGCCCTCCAATTTGATCAATTTTAACCAAAAGGGCTTAATTGCATAAAAATCTTTCAATTTAGTCCCCGGTTTCACAATTTTTGAAATTAAATTTCACACGGGCACACCCATTAAAATTAAACACCTCTGCCCAACAGTTTTCATCATGCTGAATCCATTGGTGGGCTCAATTTTGGCTAATTCGATCGTTTAGGCCTTCGATTTGGCGAAATTAAATTTCGGATCCTAGGGACAATTTGGGGTTTTCACAGAATTTCAATAAATTGATTCACGAAAATACCCATATTTGATGGAAAACATGTCAAGGAATCCGATTTTGCCATCAATTTCATGAAAAGATGTCATTTAGGGGGTCAATTTGGCGATTTGGGCGATTTGACCGAACCGGGCCGGTCGGGTCCGACCCGACCCGACCCGGCCCGACCCGGGTCTGGTGGACAGCATGCACAGAATGTGCAGCAGCGTGGACAGAACAGGGGGGAGCGGCGAACAAGCGTGGGCGAGCGATTTTTTTTAAGAAAAAGGACACCACGCGTGAGGGGACATTGGCAGAGGTGGTGGACGTGCCGAGGCGGGCGGTCGGCCACCGTGAGGGGGGGAGAATCGGTTAAAACCGAACTCGGCCGAGAGAGAGACAGGGAGAGAGGAGAGAATTTTGGGGAGATTTTTCGAGCAAAGCCGGAGCAAGACAAGCTTGCCGGCACCTCTTGGAGCCTGAGGGGAGCTTCGGTCGCCGTCGACGGTCGCGGAATAGGTCGGTATCTTCCCCGGTCTTCATTTTTTCTTATGCACGCCGGGTGTTCGACGAAATGCCCAAATGGGCTTCGCATTTTTTGAGTCTCGGCCGAGGCTCCCCGAGCCTTATTTGTTGCGCATTTGGCTCCTAAACTCCTCTAACACCATCCCTCCGCCTACCTTGCTATTTATTTTGCATTGGAATGTGCCGGGAAACCATGGCCGGAGCTCCCCGACGCACACCCGAGCCGAGAGCTCGGTCCGGCGAAGCCCACGGCAACCGACCATCAAAGGACCGTAGGTAAGCTTCTAAATCTCCCTTGGGTGCTATGTGAATGAAAGAAAACGAGTTTGAGCAACAAAAAATTTTCTGCAAATCGGTTCGCCGGAGCCGGTTCGGTCGCCGGATTTTTGGGGCGGTTCCCGACGTGTTTCTTGCCATGTTTTGGTCTTATATTGATGTTGAGTGTCTAAGGAGTCGAATGCCGCAAGAACGGGCGAAAAATACCAAGTTTCGGGCCCGTTTCGCAATTTTCCGGTGACCTCGCCGGAATTTTTACTATTCCCGCCTGATTTTTCACTGTACATCGTCTTCTCCGGCGACCCTCCGGCCGGTCAACGGTCAACGGCCGACGTGGCGTGCCACGTAGGCAGCCACGTCAGCCGGGTGGGGTCCGGTCCGGATATTTTCAAATAAAACAAACGGACGGCCACGATCGCGACACGTGTCGCGATCTTGGAATTTTGCAAAATAAAATAAATGATTTTCGGATAATTAATTCAAATCAATCCGACGGCCGAGAATGTGCCAAGTGGCTTTCTGTGGATCGTCCGATCTTGTCCAAGATCGGACGCACCAGGAGTAGCCACGTGGCACAACGTGGAGCGTTCGATCCGAAGGTTTTTTCTAAAAAAAGAAAATAATTGATTTTTGATCCAATGGCTACGATGTGGCCACGTGGCTCACTGAGGGACGTCCGATCTAGTCTTTGATCGGACGCACGAGACGAAGCCACGTGGCACGACGTGGACCGTCCGATCCAGGGAATTTTCGGATAATTAAATAAAATAGATAAAAAATCAAAAAAATTGTTAAAAAATGGAAAAATGTTTAAAAATATAAAACGGCGTCGTTTTAGGCCGGTTTCGACCCCTAGGGTCGGGCCGGGCGCCCGAGAGGCGTGGGCCGGGTCTGACCCGGCCCGGAAAATATTTTTAAATAAATAAAAAATCAGAAAATAATAAAATAATCAAAAAAATCAATAAAAAATAAAAAAAATCATAAAAAAATTCAAAAAATTCGGAAAATTCAGAAAAATTCTAAAAAATTCCAGAAAATAGGAAATGGCCACATTCAACTGGTCACGACCTGTTTCGGGTCTTTTGACCCCCGATCTTTCCAAAAATGACGGTTTTGCCCTTTCGGCAAACCGTCTTCCAAAAAATTTCTAAAAAATCCAGGAAAATCCCAAAAAATAGGACATGGCCACAATCAACTGGCCAAGGCTCATCCCGAGTGTTTTGAACCCCGAACCTTCTCAAAAATGACGATCTCGCCCTTTGGGCGAATCGTCTTCCAAAAATTGAAGAAAAGTCAAGAAATTCCAAAAAATTCTCAAAAATGGGAAATGGCCACAATCAACTGGCCATGGAATATTTTGGGTATTTCGGTATCCAAACCTTCCAAAAATGACAATTTTGCCCTTCGGGCTAATTGTCCCCGAATCTTCCCATTTTACCCCTAACCCTAAATCACATCTTCCCTAAGCCCTTAGGGCTATACTAGGAGGCCAATGATTGAAATTGATGTGCATTGACATGATTTATTTATGCACTTGACTTGCGCTCTCGTTAAATTGATTGTGATTGACAGGACTAGTATTCCAATCTGCATGAAACCCTGAATCAAACCTATCTCACCCAAAATTGCGTCTGCATGAACTCTTAGTCAGGAAAATCACTCGCGTTAGGTACCGAAAGGGCGTTGGTAATGACACCGACGTAACCAAGTCCCCGAACCCAAAATCTCTGGTTCCGCAGAACTGATCGATCTCTCCCAATCGGTCAGTAAGGTTTCCGGTCTACCCTCCAAGAAAGACCGGTGGCGACTCCAAATGCATGCACAAGTTGCACATGCCACCACGACCACACTAAGGTCGAAAGCGATCGACTCTTATCGTCGAATCCTTAAAGATATACTCCCGCCGCGATTTGGTATGGGCCTGGGAGGGCCCGCGCCGATCTAAGGCCCGCGATCCACATTTCAGAGTGGGGGCCGCGATCGGTAATCCATTAGCCGCGTCCGTTGATTTTCGGACGGGTCGCGACAGCTGGCGACTCCGCTGGGGACATTGTTCTAGAACACTTGGTCCTGGACCTCAAGTGGACTTAGGCCGTAATTAAAACGTTGAGTGATTTTTCTAACCTTGCAGGCGCTCTTGAAGGTGAGGTAAGTCCGCTCACGATAGGTGTTATATGTTTTTGCAGATTGGAGTGATAAGGGGTGTAGTCTGTGATTAACATTGTCTTATGCAGGATGGGCGTAGGAATGTATGTTATATGGATGATTTGAAGCGCTGATTGATATATAAATTGTTGCGCATGATTCACTGCATATTTGAGGATCACGACACTTTGCACAAAGCGCCCAAACCCAGGCCGCGAAATCACCTTTTCAGGTAGCCATAGATCAGGGATCGATATGCAACGCTCTAGCGTCGATTGCGCTGGGGTCGACCATATTCGATCCTACTCACTATCCAAGTCGAGACTTTTATCCATTTGTTGTGGATTGCGCTCATGGACGAATTTATCGACTCGGATAGAGGGAAGCCTCTAGGTTCCATACCTAACCCTTTTTGATTTCTAGAATCAAGCCTCACTTGTCTCATGCGCATGTATATGTATGGTTGGTATACCTAAAACCAAAAAAAAATCATTGGGTACCTCTCATGGTAAGGTCCTGCCATTTCTATTTAAATTCACTTGCAGCCTTTCATTTTGCACAACATGTTGCATTCATCAAGTCCGATGGTTGAGTCCAATTCCATTTTAAAGTATAGATAAAAGAGATGATCTCTCCAAGTCGGTCCCACATCCTGGACGTATTCAAGTATGAGCGACGCGTCATCCGCCATCAGACTGCCCGGACATTCAACGGAGTCTACCCTTTTTGAGCTGTCCGAGGAATGATCCAGTAACTTTACCGGAAATTGAAGGATAGGCGATAACAACAAATCCAAGACACCCGCCGGGCATCATCAAAAAGGCATCTGACGAAAATAAAGACCCGAAGGGCCGAACCGAAGACACCAAGCGTCGTCCCTCGAAGACCCGACTTGGGGCATCTCTTTAGGTTCTTAAGGGTTACATTCCAATTGTCCCTTTTCTTTTATCAGGATCATCGAGTCTGTAAGGAGCACCCGTCTGTGGACCTCCCATCTATCTTTTACACCTCGATTCCTAAGTCTTGTCTAAGTGTCTTGACATTGGAATGTGACACTGGAATTTCTCTCAACCCTTCAAATTTTCCGATTCAATTGCGTGTCTCGCCCAGATGAAATTTTCGTTAGAACTCACACTTGGTATTTAACCCAAGTACGAGGATCTAACATTCATTTCATGGTGTGCCGGACATGGAATTGTACCGGTCTATAGCATGCATCATTGGTAATCCTTGGTAATTAACTAAAGCCGTCCATGTTTCCTAAATTCAATAGGAGACATGATACCCAAATTACCTTCGGGAAATCATTTCAATTTGGATGTCCTATCTCTAATCGAATTTAGGACACATTGGAATTGCATGTTTATCTTCTTGGAAATTCCACAGATTTTCTGGGGATTTACCAAAAGTGATAACCATGGATTACGCTCCTTTTAGTTTTATGTTTTCTCTTGAAAAACATCGATAAGAATTTTTCACATGAGGTTAAGGCTTGTGTAAAAGTCCTTATCTTCGTTAATTACAAGAAAGCATAAAATTGAAAGGATTTATGCTTTACTTCCCTTTCTGACATATTCCTGTCATTCGAACAGGTAATTTCCAGAATCAAAATTCGGGGACTTGTGTGAAGAATCAGTCGCAAGTTTAAATGGACCAGGATGGCATAGAAAAGCGCTTGACCACCCTGGAGAGTCAGTTGGCTCAAGTGCTCGCAATGATGACAGAAATGAAGACACCCATCCTCACCACACAGGGGGTACCCCGACAGCCTTAAATTCTAACATGACTGTCCGACCAGGGAATCCTCAAGAGAGAGTCAACTGATGAGGACATTTTGCCATCTTTCAAGACGTGGAGCGGCATGCAATCAAAGAAGCCACATGCGGAAGAGAGTTAGCTGTAATCTAATCTCTTTAAATTTGAAAATTTGCTGATTGTGTTTTATTGATCCTCAGGAGTGGTGCTTCAAGAAGATTGAAACTGGCTGACAACTCGAGCCACTAGGATGGATATTTGAAGTCAGACAAAGAAGTCGACTTCTCACCAAGACAGCATACTGGGGCAAAGCCCACCAAGATGAAAAGGGACGGGAAACTCCAAACAATAGATATCCCCTAATTGAAAAGGGAACCGTGTAAAAATTATAAAAGGATCAGAGAAGTCCCTGAAGCAGTTACCACCCATGAATCATGATGAAATGGAGTAATCAATCAAAAGCAAAATGCATCAAGCCCTTCTAAATGAGAAGAAGGGCAACGCGGAACCATCGATTATGGTAAAAGGACGTATCGTTCCAAAATGATTATTTTCTTGATATGAGAATAATATTTCATTTCTTTTTCCTTTCAGGTTGGGAACAAAAGCAGAGGACTCAGGATACAGTGCTTTCAAATGACAAACAGGGAGTACCCATTTTCATGGCACCTCAGACATGCACTGTGGCTAAATGTTTTCAAGAGCATTCTAATGGCTCGATTTGTGAACAAAATCCTTAAGAAAACCTGAAGAAGTTTCTCATCATTTAGAAATCTCTGTGAAAAGAACACTTGAAAAGAAAATTTCAAGTTTTGCAGACTGACACATCTGATAAAAATGCCTTATTTGAATAGGATGAAAAGTACGAACTCATTTTTCGTTGCATGCATACATAACATGCATTATGCATATCATGCACACATCCTGCACACAGAGAACCCAAAGGGAGAAATGCCGGATCCCGCAGGATAAATTTCAAGGGTAAATTGTATCGATTCCAATAGTCAATTATACATTCCCTCTACTCATGAGGTTTCTTCTCTTCAACAGGGAAACATCAAATACCTCAAGGCAACGTGATCGAGAGAATTACCGCACAGCCACATAACAAGTCCCAAGACTGTCGAGCTGTCTAGAAACAAATGATCAAAGAATCTGGCAATCGAGATAGATGACCAGAATCGACAAAATTCATGGGAGCGGGCTCCCCCATTTGCTTTGAGGAGCCAAGCCGGGGGCAAACTCTCATGATCCCCCATGAAGGTGCATCAGACCAGGGTCATTAAACCCAGAGATGACAAACGCTCAGACAAGCTTACTTGGGGCGGAATACTTGGGAAACACCGTTCCTTCAAATATTGGAAGGACAAAACCCCGAAGGGAGTATCTCTTTTCTGAAATTTCAAATGAAGTCAAATAAGGACCTACACCTGTTTCTTCATGTGCAGGTGCATGGACTTTGTCAAAATTGAATTGAAAATTGCCAACAAACACGGAAAGTGCCAAGGCACGCTGCCAAGATGAACACCGCCCAACTGGGGCAAAGCAGTTGTCGACGTGATTGAGGATCGTCTCGCGAACAACACCCACAAATACAGACGGGATGAAGCAGCATCCATCATCCACATCAAATGAGAAGCGTCAATAATCGACGAAGGAAAGGAATACGTCAGTAAGGCGTCATCAGGAATCCCAAGAGGGAAGACATCCCCAAAGAGGATGGAGATTATAGTAAAACGCAGGAATGAATTTAGCTGGGGCAGGCATCACCTAGCCATGATGAACCACGTCTAACCGGGGCAAGTGAATCATTTGTGCGCCGGACAAAGGAAGGACATTTCTTCTCTGGCAAAATCCATGGACGCAATGACAGAGTCGTCCTCATCGGAAGTAAACTCCAAGATACAAACCTGGGTGAACGGTAACTTTGTATCGTTCCAAATTGATCTCCCAAAGATCCCATGCTTAACATGAGTTTGTTCTCATTTGGCAGAAAATTGGTGGCACCAAAGAGCCACAAAAGAAAGGATCTCGCCCAACGTGGAAGCGAAAAGAAATATCCGTTGTAGGGGGCAAGCTGCCAGGAAATGGAACCCTGCAAAATGGCGTTAGAATACGTCCAAAAGCACAAATTGATCTCATCCGGTTCAAATCCTAGAGAAGGATTCGTTGCCAAACAGATGGATAGATCATGGCCACGAGCTAGATGGCCGACTTCAACAAGCCTCACATTTGCGTTCAAATGAAAACGCGAAGCGAGAGTAAAGCAGTATCGTTTCGATTTGTCCTGAATTTCGAAACACGAACTTACACTTAATGTTTATTGTTGACAGGGATTCACCGTCAAGATGGATAGAAAATTGTTGGCACCAGAAAGCTGCAAAATAAAAGAACTCGCCGACAAGGAGGCAAATAGAATTATCGACCTTAGAAGTCAGGACTCCAAGAAATGGTCTTTGATTATAAGACTGAGTGGAGGGTAAAAAGTATCGCTCCCATATTACATGCTTTGACATGCATTCTGATAAAAATTTCATTTTGCCTTGAATAAAAGGAACTCTGAAGAACGACGCTGGGATGCGTCCAAAATCACAAATGGATCTCCTCTAGGGCAAATCCTTGAGAAGGATCTATCGCCAACCAAACGGAGGGCTCAAGGCCACAAGATAGAGGATCAAATTCTATAAGCCGCGCGTTTGTGTTTAAATGAAAACACAAAACAGAATAAGGCGGTATCGTTCCAATCTATCTTGAATTTTGGAATACAAACTGACACCTAACTCCCGTCCTTGACAGGGATTCGCCAACAAGGCGAAGCAGGATTTTTACAACCCTCGCATACTGGTCGGAGCACATGACCAAGGGGACCTCCAGCCGCGGAGGACAGGTAAGTATCCCTTTCCCCAATCCATTGAAGATGTTGAATAAAAAATAGAGAAGAAAAAGAAAAGCTTTCAGAATCTAATGTCTAGAAAAGACATGGAATTCAAACTTCATTGGCATTCATGTTTTAAAACAGGAGGTTGTCCGAACATGAATAACAACATGCATTGTGCATCATAAAATCCCCTTGGCGGGTAAAATTTTTGGAGAAAATGAAAGAGATTTTTCTAATCAAAAATTGTTCAAAACTTTCAAAAGGACGTTTCCTCGAAAGACGAGAGGCAAAACCTCAATCCAAACACGTCCTATACACACTTGAGAGAGGAGTGGAGCGAATCAGATAGTAAAATCTGGACCTACGGAAGTAGGGACCATTCGCAGCAATTACATGGATTGGGATGACGGAGGCATTCGTTTCATATCCCCAAATACTACAGGTGACCATTGACAGCCCCTTCGAACGGTGGTTTTCATTCTCAACCCTGTCAAGAACCACCCCACACCGGGGCAAAAAGGAAGTAAGTCCAGCAGCATCAGGAGAAAATGGTTAGAAATTTTCTTGCTCGGACTAACATTAATCTTTGTGTGTTGTTTATATGGTAATCCAAGCGCCATAGGATGACGAGAAGCATTAATTTCTCTATCCCACACACCGAATCCTTTGCACAGCCAACTTGAGCCTGCAAATTCATTTCATAAACCCGTTGGTGATCATTGCACATTCCAAGACAGATGCATCATCACTTCAGAAACGGAGGAGTTCGAGACTTAGGGATTGCAAAGAAATTCCTAGGCTAATGCTTAAAGCATGTTTAGACATTCGATCATATGTCTAACATGATCTACCGAGGATGAGAAAAGCGGGATTTCAAAAGGAAAATGAGGACGAAGAAAATCCCCAGCATCAAGAAAAAGCAAAGTGCCTGGTAAAAGCAAGGCCGATGCTCGTGTAAGTTGTTTGATTGATCCGCAATGAAGCCGGATGGGAAAAGAGAAAGACCCCTAAAGGAGTCAGATCAAGAGGACTGCTCTCCAAATGATGTCAAGTGAGGAGGAAAAACACAGACAGAATTGTCAATCTCTTAATGCAGCTAGAGACTCTCTCTAAAGAATTTGTGCACACCTCAAAAGCGGTTGCACACCTCAAAAATTGAAGATGCAGAATGGAAAAGACAGGTGACAAATTTGCAATGATCACCAATGTCAATCCCCTCATGAATTCTGGGCCAAAAATAAGCATTTTTCGGTCCCCAATCCTACCGACATTACAACCCTGAAACAGTCTTCTCCGATTAAGACACTTGGGTTAACATATGGCTTAGCTCGAAGAGGTACGAGTGTTGACACCTGCGTTTTTACCATTTATTATTGTGATTTTTATTCTTTAAAATTAATTAAAAATATAAAAAAAGGTCATAAAATCACAAAATCAACTTTGGAAGCTTTGGTTTAACCTTAGGAACCAATTTTGAACAAAAAATATTTTTCGGTATTTTTAATATTTTTCGAGTTTATTTAATTATAAAAATACCCAAAAAATCAAAAAAATACCATTCGTGGTCAGAAAAATACCCAAAAATATTCGATAATTTTGTTTTAATTTCCTCTTCAAGTGTGTCACTTTAAATCTAAAAAATTCGGCTCGGGTCACTATGTTCCTTCACAAACATAAACCCGAACCGAGCCTAAAAAAAATCATTTTCGAGTCTTTTAGTTTTCAATTCTCACTTTTTATAAGCTATGACATTGGATTCTAAAGTCTTAAAGTGCAATTAGGTCAATTTGCCCTCCAATTTAATCAATTTTTACCAAAAGGGCTTAATTGCACATTTTTCTTTCAATTAGTCCCCGGTTTCATGGATGTATACGTATGCTCTACGTATTTATACGTCATACGTATTTATACGTTATGCATATTTGTACTGTTTGGTAACCTCTTTAACTCTTGTAATAATAATAATGGTTATTATTTTTAACACCTTTGTTAGTGCCTTTTTTTTTAGCATTTTTGTATTGTGAGTGCTATTGTTAGTGTTATTTTTAAATAGCATTTTTGTATTATAAATTGTGAGTGCTATTGTTAGTGCTATTTTTAAATGACATTTATTTATCATAAATTGTGAGTGCTATTGTTAGTGCTATTTTTAAATGACATTTATTTATCATAAATTGTGAGTGCTATTATTAGATAGAATTTATAATTGTTAGTGCTATTTTTAAATAGCATTTTTGTATTATAAATTGTGAGTGCTATTGTTAGTGCTATTTTTAAATAGCATTTTTGTATTATAAATTGTGAGTGCTATTGTTAGTGCTATTTTTAAATGTCATTTATTTGTGAGTGCTATTATTAGATAGAATTTATAATTGTTAGTGCTATTTTTAAATAGCATTTTTGTATTATAAATTGTGAGTGCTATTGTTAGTGCTATTTTTAAATAGAATTTTTGTATTATAAATTGTGAGTGCTATTGTTAGTGCTATTTTTAAATGTCATTTATTTGTGAGTGCTATTTTTAGATAGAATTTATAATTGTTAGTGCTATTTTTAAATACAATTTATTAGAAGGTATTTTTGGCTATAAAAGGATGGCAAGAGTTTTGAGGTTGGGAGGGGGGAGACATTTTGTAGAGTGTGCAAATTTTTGAGAGCTTAGAGAGAAGAACACAAACACTCTCTATATTCTCATAATCTTGAGAGAGCAAAATATACTAAGTTCGGAATATTGATTCCGCATATTGCTAGCACAATTGTTGTGGAGTTATTAGTCGTCTCCCCGTTCGTCAATTGGTGGTGCGTCCGAATTAGATGCCTAACACTTGTGGAGGCTGAGATCGACGAACATCGAACCGACACCTCCGTTCAAGCACGCTACGAGAGGTAATCTATTTACTCCCTTTGAGACTTTGTGATTTTTTTCGATTGAAATGCACGAAGTACGCCTCTGGAGATACATGTATGGGTTGTTATTTATTTCCGCTACGTGTTACGTGGATCCCAACAGTGGTATCAGAGCCAATCCTTAGGTGTTTTCGTGCATTTAATTGATTTTTTGCAATTTTTGCAATACTATGGTCAATATGTATTAACGAATTGTTCGTCTTACATGGCTAATGGAGATTGATTATTTTATATGATAAATTAATCAACGTAGCAAAAATTGAGACTAAATCAATTTTGAATCGAAAATTTATGGCTATCTTATTTTACGTAAAAATTCTTAATATGATTCAACGTAGAATTTTTATTGTGCATTCCTAAGTTTTAAATTGTGAATTTATTACTTACGTGAAAGGGTGGTGATCATGGAAAAATCCCTAATCAATGTGATTGATGTATATATGAATGTATGATGATTATTTATATATTTGGGGTTGTAATTATTAAATGGAGACTGCGTACTCCTTTTATTTTTCATGTAATCTTTATTTTTAGCATAGTCAATTGTTGATGTAAATGCTACGAGGATTACGTGGAGGAGCCTTTTAAGTCGGCGAGCTCTTTGGGGCCCAATTCTTGAAGAGTTCAAGAAACCAAGAAGAAGCGAAGAGCGGCTCTCCGTTATTAAAATATTAAAATGATTAAATGTGGTCTCATTGGCTCGAGACCCATTAAATCATAATTCCATGATCACCACGTAGGATAGATGTTTATGTGATTGGCATCTATTTATTTATTATGATTACGTGAGCATGTTAAACTGGTTAATGTGCAAAGTCAGACTTACCTCACCCAAAATTGCGCCTGCATGAAATCCTAGTTAGGGAAAATCACTCGCGTTAGGTACCGAAAGGGCGTTGGTAATGACATCAACGTAACCAAGTCCCCGAACCCAAAATCTCTGGTTCCGCAGAATTGATCGATCTCTCCCAATCGGTCAATAAGGTTTCCGGTCTACCCTCCAAGAAAGACCGGTGGCGACTCCAAATGCATGCACAAGTTGCACATGCCACCACGACCACACTAAGGTCGAAAGCGATCGACTGTTATCGTCGAATCCCTTTGAAAAATACTCCCGCCGCGATTTGGTATGGGCCTGGGAGGGCCCGCGCCGATCCAAAGCCCGCGATCCGCACCCTTGTGCAGGGGAAGGCCCGCGATCGGTAATCCATTAGCCGCGTCCGCTTCCGGACGGGTCGCGACAGCTGGCGACTCCGCTGGGGACTCTTGCTCTAGAACATATGATTCTAGACCTCAAGTGGACTTAGGCCGTAATTAAAACGCTGAGTGATTTTTCTAACTTTGCAGGCGCTCTCGAAGGTGAGGTAAGTCCGCTTATGGTAGGTGTTATATGTTTTTGGCAGATTGGAGAAATAAGGGGTGTAGTCCGTGATTAACATTGTCTTATGCAGGTTGGGCGTAGGAATGTATGTTGTGTGGATGATTTGAAGTGCTGATTGATAAACTGCTGTGCATGAATTGCATTATGATGATCACAACACGTGGACACACACAACCGCGCCTAAAACCCCGGGCGCCGCCTTTAGGAACACAATAGAAGGAATTGAGAATGGAATCTCCGTGAGGAAAAACGCGGGGTAATCCACTTTTCAATTCCGCTCGCTTCGAACTATGGATCGAGTCCCAATGCAACGATAGCTGTGCAATGGAATCGGCTCTTTCTAGAACTCGAAGCGGGAACCTTAACCTTAGGTGCCAAACCCTCTGATTTTTAGAAGTTCACCATCACTTGTCTCATGCGCATGTCTTTGGGCGGTTGGTACACCTAAAACCGCACATAAGTCGACGAGTTTGGTTGGTAAGACTCTCTATCCCTCAAATCTATTACAGTTCATATAAATATAGGCATTTCATTCATTGCATTCTGGTGATTAGATTAAATGCCATTTCAAGGATAGATGTGTGTGTTTTTCCCAAACGTCCTTGATAGAAGACGAGGAGGATGATATCCCATGGCGAACACCGAGTGAGCAACAAAAGAGCCTACTATGGACCTTATTGAGATATCGTCCAAAGAAGATGACGAGTTGGGGCAAGTGATCCGGAAGCCACGGATCGAACTTGGGGCATCCTTAAACGTTAGGATCACATTCCTTTGTTTCATTTTCCATTACTAGTCCTCTTGTATAGGGTTTATTTTTATCGAGGCTTTTTCTATCCCACCCCTTAGAGTGATTGTATTAGGGATCTATTGGTGTATACATTCAGATGGAACTTGGTTGTATTTCTTTTGACGGGTCATGGGAATGTGATAGTGGCATTTTCTCTAATCATCCGAATACTCCCAAGTCAAGTTTATAATTCCTTTAGAGGAAATTAAAATTGGAAGTCTTACACGACCTTTTGGTCGTATAGAGTAGTCCAATCTCAATTTCTCTAGAAGGAATTATACACTTGAATTGTTTCGTGCATGTTTTACGTCGCTGGTAATCCACGATAATTGATCGAGAATATCGATGTTGTTTTGAATTTAATGACGAGATAGATGTCCAAATTACTCTCGTTCTTAACAAAACGGCCTTGATTTGGATGCCGTATCTTCAATTAAATTTAAAACACGTTATTATGCCTCGCACTTTTGAGTAATTCGTTCCTCTCGAAATTGATCAAAGGCGATTATTGTGAATTACATTCCTTTCAATAGTATGCTTTATTTCGAGGAATATTGATAAAAACTTTTCGCACAAGATTAAAACCCTTGTAAAAGTTCTTGTCCTTATTAATCACGAGCAAGCATAAGATTGAAAGGGGTCTATGCTTTCTTTTTCAGATTATTCCTTCTGATTCTGTCTTTCTATTTGCAGGTAAAAAATAGGTAATAGAGAGAAATCTTTTCCTGGATAAGTCTGAGGCTATTCTTTCATCTGATCATGAGCGAGTTATAAAATCCATATTTGTTCGACTTATTGATATTATGGTTCGGCTCACCTAAGTTGAAGATGTTCGAACGCTCGAAGAAAGGAACCATGCAGAAGTTAAAACACACACGAGAACTTTCATTTATTTTGCTCAGCGGAGGGTTTTCAGAAGCAGGTCATACAATTCGGGGTGGAAAAGTAAAGCCAAAGTGAGCCCTAATTAACGACACAAAGGAGCCCAACTGACCCTCCATGTTGTTAATGCTTTGCTCATACTCCCAGCTCCGCATGTTGTGGTCGGCAAGCCTGAGGAGAAGACTTCTGCATTCTCCCTTAACTTCGGCGACCTTGGCCTCGTGTTCTTCGGTGACTACTTCCAGGTCCCGAACCAGTCCATTCCCGCGAGCTATGTCCTCGGTTATCTTGTCGAGCCGTTCTTCCTGCCAGTCGCTCTGAAGCCTCAACAGGACGTTGCGGCGGTCATGCTCGCCGGTGGTCAGGGATATGGCCAATTGATCCACCAGATTTCTCCTCTCGCGAAGCAACGTCGCGACCCGCTCATTAGCAAACTCGACGGCCTTTTTGTAACTATCAACCAGATAGTTGGTCAGCACCAAATGATCAGATCGATCCTCATAACGAGCCCGCAAGACGCGAGCCACCAGAACCTCCCGACTAGCAACACGATAGGCCTCTAAGGAGTGTGCAAAGAGAGTCGGGAAAGTTCTATATTCCCTCCCCAGTGTAGTACCTTCGAGAGAAGTGGTATCAAGGTCCTCGAGCAGGACACAGATTGCATCCTCGGTTGCAGAATGATCGGTTATGTGCGCGTAACCGCGACCCAGTAGGTTATAAAGCTTTTCCCACTGGGCCAAGACATCAGTTGAAAAAGTGCGTACGGGAGAGGAGGCCATTTGCGTTGGGTTGGCTTGAGAATAAGACGAGTTTAACAGAGAGATTAGAAGGAAGAAGCTGATTATGCGAGAACGTTAACCTTCCATACATTAATTCCTCATTTTATAGCAACTCGAGGATGATGAAGGGTCTCAGTAATAATGCTGGTGGAGCCCAGTTAGGGGGTAAAGCAGGAGGTCCCCTCACGAGAACCATTGGATTCGTTTCGGTCCGCGATTTCCGGCTCATCAATTAAAAGATGTAAAAGATTTGTCGGGATCACCATTATTAGAGTTAGGTGGGAGGAAAGCGCAACTATCGAAGAGAGCCCTAACAGGGTTTGGCAGTCCCATCACGTTGAAAAGCTAAGCGAGAAATTCAAGGTCTTGAGGGGGAACGTTTGCCTAATGATGCTTGAAGAGCGTCTCCTGAACATGCAGAGTCACTCGAAGAAAACTTTATAGGGAGTGAGCATACAGGAGAGAGTGGAGAACTCTGAGTGGGCAAGAACCAATCAAACATTTCTCAATCCAACATATTTAAGAGGTTACTGTCAGCTGCTAGAGGCGACTGACTCAAAAATCTCAGAAATTGAACCACAGAGGGATCTCGAAGATTCCAAGATCAAGTCTAACGCCAAAACCATGGAGCCCAACACTTCTGGCAACGGAAATCAAGATCACGGCGACGACGACAACGACATCCACAATGCTCAACTCGGGAAAAGAAGACGTCCTCACCAATACTCTCAGGAGGAAACCCAAATGCTGGAAACCCTTTTCAGTAAAAGCCATTACATGAAAAAGAAGTGGAGAATTGAATTGAGCCGGGAGTTGGGGATTAATCAGTCGAGGATCCAGTTTTGGTTTCAAAATAGGAGATCCAAATCGAGGGCTCAACGCAAACGTCAGGTGGTCGAGATTTTAAAAGAAGAAAACCAAAAGCTGCGAACAGAAAACATGAGGTATGAAAAAGCTCTCAATATTACCGTTTGCCCTCATTGCGATAACCTCGTCGCCCTCGGTAAGATGTTCCCCGATAAGCCTCACGCGATGATTGAAGACGTTCATTTACCACCTTACTCCCTCGGGGCATCTCCTGCTCAACCAGATTTTGCCGGAGTCACGCATGAGCAGGATGATCCTACGAAGGTGATACAAATGCCTCCTGGGGGATGGGATTTGCATCGCTTTGATTGGAGTTATAGTTTCAAGGAGCTGGATGTTACCGCCGACCAGCTCAAAGCATATCAGCCTCATGCACAACAATTTTCGATAGGGTCGGGTCCTGCTGGAGATGAGTTAATCAGTCGTCAAGCCATCGATGCGATTTTGGGCCACGATAAGAGGAGGTTCGCTTGGCCCCCTGAACTGCATTCCAGATTCCTAGACGTGGTTCACCAAATGGGGATCGACTCAGCAACTCCGACGCGCATATTTAAGGCCATGAATGTACCGGGGCTTAGTAAGGAGCTGGTCAGGAATCACCTTGCTGCCTACAGAAAGCTATTAAAACAACGTCGAGCAGAGCTAAACCGGGAGGAATCCGTCTCGAGCCCAAAAGCTAGAGGCGACCGCCATTGTAATGCTCAGGCATCAAGAGATACCCGGCCAAATCTAAGCATCAATCAAGCTAGCAACCCGACCACCGGCAAACTGAAAGCTGATCAGAATGTCCTCCCAGGCCATTTCAACACTTCTCAAGAGCGCGTGTCACAAGTACAGCGAGTGCGCACTCCTCCATTCGAGCAACAGTCGGCTGGTGCTCTGCCTGCCGCTGGTCAACCCACGACAGACGATTTCTTCGATGAGGGGCTCGATGCCTTGTTCAATCAGTGGGAAGCTGGCATGCTTGGACAGCCATGATCTAGCACCTAGCTCGGGGCACGATGGGTCGGTCACTACGAACACCCATAGGAAGAAGAGCATGTTCACGAGTGGATCACTCTTTTTATCCATTGTAAAGTTCCTATGGGAACATTTTTCTTTAATGGCTATAGTTAATTATGTATGAAAACCAACGCTATCGACGAACATCGTCATGCTCAGTTGTGATGATCCCTTGTTAGATTAAGTCTGAAACCAGAGACGGTCTTTAAAATTTTGAGTGGCTACGAACTCATTCCTCACCAAGCGCCCGGGATGCTGAAATGAAGAGTAACAGCATGCACAGGGAAAATGCCACTTTCGTTTGAACGATGAAAAGGGGTTGAGAGAAGATCATGGCGTTAATTCCCATGGAGCTAAATGAATTAAACAGAGTCATTAATTGCGGGTCCACCGCTGCTCCCCACGTTCTCGGGCCTAGCAAATCATAAAAGGCGCCGAAAGATTGTAGACCCACCACTTTGAAGACTGAACTAGGGGACGAGCGCATTACTCGATGAAATCGAATCAATGCAAGTGAGTTTGTGATCCTATCACGAGGAAAAAGAAAGGGGAATACAGACGATGAGTAATTGCAGGATCTCGGGAGGAGCGCTTGCTTGCTGGTCTTCATATGCAGCCTGAAGGATGGTTCCAGGACACGCACAATCACTTGAGAAAATTTCTAGAGTGAGCAAACACGTAAGAGCGAATTGAGAAAGCTGAGTGAACTAGATCAGCCCGAGATACCCCGATCCATCATGTTTAAAAGTTATTCCCATCTGCTAGAAACGCCCGACCTGGACATTTCTGAGCACGAACTGCTGGGAGACTTTGAAGATCCTGGAGCTGAATCCTGCCCGAAGGCCATAGAGACTGACTCCTCCAGCGATGAAATTCTAGGTTTCAGCTACGAAGAAGGAGTATACAATGATGACCGGAGTCGGAAAAGGAAGCAACTACAACGCCACACTCCAGGCCAAATCCGAGAGCTCGAAGCTTTCTTCAATGAATGCCCCACTCCAAGCAGACAACAGAAAATGGAGTTGAGCCGAAAGATAGGATTGGAGCTTTCGAAGGTCAAGTTTTGGTTCGCCAACAAACGAACCCGGGTGAAACAGCAATACGCAGACCATGAGTTACTGGTCCTGAAGGAGGAGAATGAGAAGCTTCAAGCTGAAAGCGCGAGATATAAGGAAGCTCTGACCAAGGCCACCTGCCTTAATTGTGGTAATCCTGTTGTCCTCGGCGAGGTGTTCCTCGATGAACCATCCCTGTTGACGAATAACGCTCAGCTGTTACCGTATTCTCCACAGCATTTTCCGACACAGCCAGATACCGCCGGAGATCTGCATGAGCAAGTCAACACCATAGGATCAACACCAACATCCTCTGAGAAATGGGATATGAATCATCACAGGGGGAATTCTCTTAATGACGAACTCGCTGTCGCAGCCAGCCAATCCAAAGTCGGTGAGTCCCTCCCTGGACAACTTTTGAAACGACTAGATCCCGTAGAGAATAGCTACCGAAGTATTGACGATATTTTGGGTGATAAGAGAACAAGGTTTTACTGGACCTATGAGCTTCACACCAAATTTGTTGATGCAATTCGAGAGCTGGGAGTTGATTCGGCTAGCCCACTACGCATACTCGAGATTATGAATGTGCCGGGGCTCTCTAGAATTAACGTTGAGTCTCACCTCAAGTACTATAGGAGATTGCTAAGGGATGGAAGGATAGCGTTAAACCATCATAAAGCCAGTTGGAGCTCAAGTGCTGGGCAGAGTTACAACCATGATGATTGGAGAGCCAAGAGCACCCAACCGTGTTTCAGCAATGACGGGATTAGCAGTCGTGTCAGCGACTCCTCTAACCCAAATCAGAATGCTCCGCCGAGCTATCTCAATACTCCTCATGAGTATATGCCACAGTTCCAGCACATAGAGATTCCTCAGTTTGAGCGCGAATCAGTCATTAATGCTGTCCTTGAAGTGGATCTGGCATTGGTAGAGAGTGCACATATGAACCTGCCGGTCATTGGAGGAAGTTCCAATTCGAGGGGTCAAATTGCTCACGGCGAGAGCAAAGAGAGGAATCCCTCGCCTGCAGTCGACGACACCCAATCTGGGCACCAAGGGCTAGAAAGAACAGGTGATCTCCTTGATGAGGAGCTGGACACTTGGATCAATACTTTTCAGGAATGTATGTCTCAACCCCAACAGGGCAATGATGAAGGTTCCAGCTCAAAAACTCCAATCCCTCACAACGAAGGCAATGAAAGAAATCTGCCCCCAACAATCGTTGATACCCAACTTGAACATCAATGGCTCGAAGACCCGAGCAATTTCCTTGGCGATGAGTTCAATCTTTGGCTCGATCAATTTGGAGCCGGAGGACCATCGCAGTGGTGACGCGAGGCCGGTGATCAAACGTCTGATGCAAGGCATGGCTACTCGATGAAAAATGCTTCGAGAAAAGGGGTTGAATACTCCTATTGCATATGTTGTTGATCGCACTGTAAGGTTCCCACGGGAACATCTTTCATTAATATCTAGAACTAATTGCGCGTGAGTGTCAACATCACCCTTTGAGCATCTTCAAGCCGAAGGCCGTGGATTAATCACTTAATCCGTGGAGCAAGTTCCATGAACCATAATTATCACCCGCTGAGCATAATGGGATCTACCCCTTCAACACGAAATACGTTTGGCCGCGAAGCCACCTATTTGGTAAAACGATGTATCGTTCCTAAACGATCTTCTATCGCATACCAAAGTAATGTCTCATTTCTTTCCCTTCTCAGGTGATAAACGTGGATAAATCACTCAAGGAGCCATCTGTTCAAATAACAAAACAGACGTTGCCCAACCGGGGGCAGCTGAACCATTGATATTGCAAATATTCCAAGCATGGATAAGCGGATTTGATAGACGTGGTTCATATCAATACGCGACGTCAGAACGGGATGAGAACCAAGAGTAAAGTTGTATCGTCCCAATTTGTCTTCAATTTGGGAATATGAGTTAACACTTGTTATTTATCCTTGATAGGGACTCACCATCAAGGAGGACAGATTGTCACAACCTGTGTGCACTCGCAGGGGCACACGACCAAGGGTAAGATGTATCGTTCTAATTTTTTGAAAAATTCACGAACATACAATAACATGTTTCTTCTGCATTTTCAGGGATTTTCGGTCACGGGGGACAGGTAAGTATCCTTTTCCCCAATCCATTGAAGGTGTTAAATAAAAAGAAAAGCTTTCAGAATCTAATGTCTAGAAAAGACATAGAATTCAAACTTCATTGGCATTCATGTCTTAAAACAGGAGGTTATCTGAACATGAATAAGAACATGCATGGTGCATCATAAAATCCCCTTGACGGGTAAAATTTTTGGAGAAAATGAAAGAGATTTTTTCCAATCAAAAGTTCAAGACTTTTAAAAGGACGTTTTCTCAAAAGAAAAGAGGCAAAGCCTAGTCCAAACACGTCCTACACACACTGGAGAGAAGTGGAGCGGATCAGATAGCAAAATCTGGACCTACGGAAGTAGGGATTATTCGCAACGATTACATGGGTTGGGATGACGGAGGCATTCGTTTCATATCCCTCAAACACTACAGGTGACCGTTGATAAACCCTTTGAACGACGGTTTTCATTCTTAAC
The DNA here is from genome assembly GCA_021437785.1 of Rhodomyrtus psidioides. Taxonomy (NCBI): domain Eukaryota; kingdom Viridiplantae; phylum Streptophyta; class Magnoliopsida; order Myrtales; family Myrtaceae; genus Rhodomyrtus; species Rhodomyrtus psidioides. Next base: position 8,574,349 of record JAILYB010000007.1, on the reverse strand, counting down.
CCTGTCAAGAACCACCCCACATCGGGGCAAAATGGAGGTGAGTCCAGCGGCATCAGGAGAAAATGGTCAGAAATTTTCTTGCTCGGACTAACATTAATCTTTGTGTGTTGTTTATATGGTAATCCAAGTGCCAGAGGATGACGAGAAGCATTCATTTCTCTATCCCACATACCATATCCTTTGCACAGCCAAGTTGAGCCTGCAAATTCATTTCATAAACCCCTGTTGGTGATCATGGGATGTTTCAAGATGGAAACTGCATCACTCCAAGAACGGAAGAAATCAAGAGATGGGATTTATAGAAAAATCTCATATCGGCGTTTAAATGTGCTATGATTCAAGTTATATATCTAGCACAATTTTCTGAACATCGTAGTTCCAAAGGAAAAGAAAAGGCGGGATTTCAACAAAGAAAAAATCCCCAGCATCAAGAAAAAGCAAAGTGCCTGGTAAAAGCAAGGCCGATGCTCGTGAAAACTGTTTGATTGATCCCCAATAAAGCCTAGTTGGGAAGAGAGAAAAACCCATAAAGAAGTCAGATCAAGAAGACTGCTCCCCAAATGATGTCAGCCGTGGTGCAAAAACACGGACAGAATTGTCAATCTCTTAATACCACAAGAGACGTTCTCTAAAGGACTTGTGCACACCTCAAAAGCGGTTGCACACCTCAAAAATGAAGATGCAGAATGGAAAAGACATGTGACAAGTTTGCAATGATCACCAATGTCAATCCCCTCATAAATTCTGGGCCAAAAACAAGCCTTTTTTCGGTCCCCAATCCTACCAACATCATAACCCTGAAACAGTCTTCTCTGACTAAGACACTTGGGTTAACATATAGCTTAGCTCGAAGAAGTACGAGCAAGAATATTTCTTTCTCATTTTGCAGGGTTCTTGACTTGTAAACCCGGAGCAGATGGTGAAAACTTTCATTCAATGACCTTGACTCAAAAGTGAGTCCCCCTTGAAGACCAATATCCAAGCCCAACATTACGGTCCCGTGGAAGACCTCCCGACCGATCAAAATGTATGCGCTGCGAATGAGCCTAAAACCTAGGCACAGGTTAGTAGGGAATTGAGTGCATCCCCTATAAAAACCACTATCTCAAAATAGGTGAGAAGACCTCATTGTCGAGAAATATTCCAGTTGGTGTTTTGAACAAACTCTTTTTGGAATTTTCAAACTGTTGGTCCAGATTTTCCGTGCAAGGGATTTGTGATCACATTTGCATGTTGCAAGAATGCTTTGGATAACCTCCAGCATCAAAATGCACATTTCACGATTAAAACTTAAGTCATACGGTTTTTGTCAAATGGACAGCCGTGGTCTTCCCAAAGATTACTAACGTTTTCTGGGTGAAGAAAAATCTTTCAGGTTTGAACTTTCTGCAGGATACCTGGAGAACACAGCTCCCAGAATGTCGCCTCAACAGAATCAAATGAAGCTTTGTCAAAATAAAATCTTTCTCTGCTTCAAAACTGAATTCCCGGCAAATTTCGGGATCTTTCAAAAAAAGGTGTGAGGATAGAACCCTTTTTCAAAAGAAGTCAACAAACTGTCCCAACAGACGTGGAGAACCCTCGTCCTAGGACACCCTTTTCAAAAATATCAAGGAAATCTCAACGGACGTGGAGAACCCTCGTCATGAGACCCCTTTTCAAATAAAAACAAAGGTAGATACCGCCTGAAGGGTCAACACAAGGTAGATACCGCCTGAAGGGTCAAATCAAGGTAGATACCGCCTGAAGGGTCAAAATATGGTAGATACCGCCTGAAGGGTCAAATCAAAGGTAGATACCGCCTGAAGGGTCAAAATCAAAGGTAGATACCGCTTGAAGGGTCAACACAAGGTAGATACCGCCTGAAGGGTCAACACATGGTAGATACCGCCTGAAGGGCCAACACAAGGTAGAAACCGCCTGAAGGGTCAAACCAAGGTAGAAACCGCCTGAAGGGTCAACTCAAGGTAGAAACCGCCTGAAGGGTCAAACCAAGGTAGAAACCGCCTGAGGGATCACATTAATGGTAGAAACCGCCTGAAGGGTCACATATGGTAGAAACCGCCATAAGGGTCAATTCATTGGTAGAAACCGCCATAAGGGTCAACTCATTGATAAATATCGCAGTAAGGATCAACACAAAGGTCTGATCCACCATACGGATCAAAATCCTTGGCAAATCCCAAAGCGTGGGATGCGCCTTCCTTAGGTTCCTACAAGTTAGGAATCCCATCATGGTATGACCTACCATACAGGTCAGAGCTTAATCTCCCTAGGATATTCTGAATGACGAGTCCTAGGCATCTTCTTGAAAGTCGTCACAACCGGCAGCATCCGACAGGTGAGCTTCAGGTAAGCCTCTCTCACTCCGGCCCATGTTCAAATTGTTAGAGCAAACCGGGGATTGATTTGAGCTTTTATCAATAGGCTTAAGGATCCGATGTCATAACATTTCTTCTCTCATTTTCCCAGTTGAGTCGGTTAGGAATCAGGTGCCACCTTATCTTTGAGAGAAACCTCTAACGAGATTCCTCTCAAAGAGGGGCAGCTGTTGACACCTGCGTTTTTACCATTTATTATTGTGATTTTTATTCTTTAAAATTAATTAAAAATATTAAAAAAGGTCATAAAATCACAAAATCAACTTTGGAAGCTTTGGTTTAACCTTAGGAACCAATTTTGAACAAAAAATATTTTTCGGTATTTTTAATATTTTTCGAGTTTATTTAATTATAAAAATACCCAAAAAATCAAAAAAATACCATTCGTGGTCAGAAAAATACCCAAAAATATTCGATAATTTTTTTTTAATTTCCTCTTCAAGTGTGTCACTTTAAATCTAAAAAATTCGGCTCGGGTCACTATGTTCCTTCACAAACATAAACCCGAACCGAGCCTAAAAAAAATCATTTTCGAGTCTTTTAGTTTTCAATTCTCACTTTTTATAAGCTATGACATTGGATTCTAAAGTCTTAAAGTGCAATTAGGTCAATTTGCCCTCCAATTTAATCAATTTTTACCAAAAGGGCTTAATTGCACATTTTTCTTTCAATTAGTCCCCGGTTTCATGGATGTATACGTATGCTCTACGTATTTATACGTCATACGTATTTATACGTTATGCATATTTGTACTGTTTGGTAACCTCTTTAACTCTTGTAATAATAATAATGGTTATTATTTTTAACACCTTTGTTAGTGCCTTTTTTTTTAGCATTTTTGTATTGTGAGTGCTATTGTTAGTGTTATTTTTAAATAGCATTTTTGTATTATAAATTGTGAGTGCTATTGTTAGTGCTATTTTTAAATGACATTTATTTATCATAAATTGTGAGTGCTATTGTTAGTGCTATTTTTAAATGACATTTATTTATCATAAATTGTGAGTGCTATTATTAGATAGAATTTATAATTGTTAGTGCTATTTTTAAATAGCATTTTTGTATTATAAATTGTGAGTGCTATTGTTAGTGCTATTTTTAAATAGCATTTTTGTATTATAAATTGTGAGTGCTATTGTTAGTGCTATTTTTAAATGTCATTTATTTGTGAGTGCTATTATTAGATAGAATTTATAATTGTTAGTGCTATTTTTAAATAGCATTTTTGTATTATAAATTGTGAGTGCTATTGTTAGTGCTATTTTTAAATAGAATTTTTGTATTATAAATTGTGAGTGCTATTGTTAGTGCTATTTTTAAATGTCATTTATTTGTGAGTGCTATTTTTAGATAGAATTTATAATTGTTAGTGCTATTTTTAAATACAATTTATTAGAAGGTATTTTTGGCTATAAAAGGATGGCAAGAGTTTTGAGGTTGGGAGGGGGGAGACATTTTGTAGAGTGTGCAAATTTTTGAGAGCTTAGAGAGAAGAACACAAACACTCTCTATATTCTCATAATCTTGAGAGAGCAAAATATACTAAGTTCGGAATATTGATTCCGCATATTGCTAGCACAATTGTTGTGGAGTTATTAGTCGTCTCCCCGTTCGTCAATTGGTGGTGCGTCCGAATTAGATGCCTAACACTTGTGGAGGCTGAGATCGAAGAACATCGAACCGACACCTCCGTTCAAGCACGCTACGAGAGGTAATCTATTTACTCCCTTTGAGACTTTGTGATTTTTTTCGATTGAAATGCACGAAGTACGCCTCTGGAGATACATGTATGGGTTGTTATTTATTTCCGTTACGTGTTACGTGGATCCCAACAGTGGTATCAGAGCCAATCCTTAGGTGTTTTCGTGCATTTAATTGATTTTTTGCAATTTTTGCAATACTATGGTCAATATGTATTAACGAATTGTTCGTCTTACATGGCTAATGGAGATTGATTATTTTATATGATAAATTAATCAACGTAGCAAAAATTGAGACTAAATCAATTTTGAATCGAAAATTTATGGCTATCTTATTTTACGTAAAAATTCTTAATATGATTCAACGTAGAATTTTTATTGTGCATTCCTAAGTTTTAAATTGTGAATTTATTACTTACGTGAAAGGGTGGTGATCATGGAAAAATCCCTAATCAATGTGATTGATGTATATATGAATGTATGATGATTATTTATATATTTGGGGTTGTAATTATTAAATGGAGACTGCGTACTCCTTTTATTTTTCATGTAATCTTTATTTTTAGCATAGTCAATTGTTGATGTAAATGCTACGAGGATTACGTGGAGGAGCCTTTTAAGTCGGCGAGCTCTTTGGGGCCCAATTCTTGAAGAGTTCAAGAAACCAAGAAGAAGCGAAGAGCGGCTCTCCGTTATTAAAATATTAAAATGATTAAATGTGGTCTCATTGGCTCGAGACCCATTAAATCATAATTCCATGATCACCACGTAGGATAGATGTTTATGTGATTGGCATCTATTTATTTATTATGATTACGTGAGCATGTTAAACTGGTTAATGTGCAAAGTCAGACTTACCTCACCCAAAATTGCGCCTGCATGAAATCCTAGTTAGGGAAAATCACTCGCGTTAGGTACCGAAAGGGCGTTGGTAATGACATCAACGTAACCAAGTCCCCGAACCCAAAATCTCTGGTTCCGCAGAATTGATCGATCTCTCCCAATCGGTCAATAAGGTTTCCGGTCTACCCTCCAAGAAAGACCGGTGGCGACTCCAAATGCATGCACAAGTTGCACATGCCACCACGACCACACTAAGGTCGAAAGCGATCGACTGTTATCGTCGAATCCCTTTGAAAAATACTCCCGCCGCGATTTGGTATGGGCCTGGGAGGGCCCGCGCCGATCCAAAGCCCGCGATCCGCACCCTTGTGCAGGGGAAGGCCCGCGATCGGTAATCCATTAGCCGCGTCCGCTTCCGGACGGGTCGCGACAACGAGCAAGACTATTTCTTTCTCATTTTGCAGGGTTCTTGATTTGTAAACCCGGAGCAGATGGTGAAAACTTTCGTTCAATGGCCTCGACTCCAAAGCGGGTCCCCCTTGAAGACCAATACCAAGCCCAACATTACGGTCCCGTGGAAGACCTCCCGACCGATCAAAATGTAAGCGCTGCGAATGAGCCTAAAACCTAGGCACATGTTAGTAGGGAATTGAGTGCATCCCCTATAAAAACCACTATCTCAAAACATGTGAGAATACCTCATTGTCGAGAAATATTCCAATTGATGTTTTGAACAAACTCTTCTTGGAATTTTCAAACTATTGATCCAGATTTGCCCCGCAAGGAATTTGTGATCACATCTGTATGTTGCAAGAATGTTTTGGATAACCTCCAACATCAAAGTGCACATTTCATGACTAAAACTCAAGTCATAAAATTTTGTCGATTGGACAACCGTTGTCTTCCAAAGATTACTAACGTTTTCTTGGTGAAGAAAAATTTTTCAGGCTCGAACTTCTGCAGGATACCTGGAGAACCCAGCTCCCAGAATGTCACCTCAACAGACCCAAGTGAAGCTTTGTCAAAAATAAAATCTTTCACTGCTTCAAAACTAAATTCCCGAAAAATTTCGGGATCTTTCAAAAGAAGGGGTGAGGATAGAACATTCTTTCAAAAAATGATGGTCCTAGTATGACGTGGAGAACCCTCGTCTCGGGACCTTTTTCAAAAAATCAAGCAGTCCTAGCTTGACGTGGAGAACCCTCGTCCTAGGACCCTTTTTTCGAAAATTAAGCAGTCCTAGCTTGACGTGGAGAACCCTCGTCCTAGGACCCCTTTTCAAAAATATCAGACAGTCCTAGCTTGACGTGGAGAACCCTCGTCCTAGGACCCTTTTTTTCGAAAATTAAGCAGTCCTAGCATGACGTGGAGAACCCTCGTCCTAGGACCCCTTTTAAAACAAAAAATCAAACAGTCCTAGCTTGACGTGGAGAACCATCGTCCTAGGACCCCTTTTCAAAAATATCAGACAGTCCTAGCATGACGTGGAGAACCCTCGTCCTAGGACCCCTTTAAAAAAAAAAATCAAACAATCCCAGTAGACGTGGAGAACCCTCGTCTCAGGACCCTTTTTCAAAAATCAAGCAGTCCTAGCATGACGTGGAGAACCCTCGTCCTAGGACCCCTTTTAAAACAAAAAAATCAAACAGTCCTAGCTTGACGTGGAGAACCCTCGTCCTAGGACCCCTTTTCAAAAATATCAGACAGTCCTAGCATGACGTGGAGAACCCTCGTCCTAGGACCCCTTTAAAAAAAAAATCAAACAATCCCAGTAGACGTGGAGAACCCTCGTCTCAGGACCCTTTTTCAAAAATCAAGCAGTCCTAGCATGACGTGGAGAACCCTCGTCCTAGGACCCCTTTTAAAACAAAAAAATCAAACAGTCCTAGCTTGACGTGGAGAACCCTCGTCCTAGGACCCCTTTTCAAAAATATCAGACAGTCCTAGCATGACGTGGAGAACCCTCGTCCTAGGACCCCTTTTTTTTAAAAAAAAAAAATCAAACAATCCCAGTAGACGTGGAGAACCCTCGTCTCAAGACCCTTTTTCAAAAATCAAGCAGTCCTAGCATGACGTGGAGAACCCTCGTCCTAGGACCCCTTTTTCAAAAAAATCAAACAATCCCAGTAGACGTGGAGAACCCTCGTCTCGGGATCCTTTTTCAAAAAATACCAAACAGTCCTAGTTTGACGTGGAGAACCCTCGTCCTAGGACCCCCTTTTCAAAAAATCAAACAATCCCATTAGACGTGGAGAACCCTCGTCTCGGGACCCTTTTTCAAAAATCAAGCAGTCTTATCGGACGTGGAGAACCCTCGTCATGAGACCCCTTTTCAAAATTCAGACAGTCCCATCGGGCGTGGAGAACCCATGATCCCGGAAGGATGCCTTGCTCTGTCAAGAAAAGCTCATAGGGTCATGTTTTGCAGGATCCCTGGAGAACCCAGGTCCCAAACTGATACCTTTTTAATGAAAAGTTTGCAGGTTTCAGCTTTCTGCAGGATAATTGGAGTCCCCATATCCCAGAAAGGTACCTCGCATGTCGAAAGGACAACTCGGCCTTCTGCGAGATTTCAGGTAACCCCTAAATCCCAGGATAGCCTTCAGGTGAACCTAGAGTTAGGTAAACCTTCCAAAAGAGACCTTAATGATGTCAATCTTTAGGCAGAGCCTTTTAGTAGGCAAACCTTTTCCAAGACCGATCTACAGAACGATCGAGTCTTCGACTAGTCCCGACAAGAAGGGATATGTCATTCCATAGGTGGAACCTTTTAGTAGGCAAACCTTTTCCAAGACCGATCTAAAGAACGATCGAGTCTTCGACTAGTCCCGACAAGAAGGGATATGTCATTCCATAGGTGGAGCCTTTTAGTAGGCAAACCTTTTCCAAGACCGATCTACAGAACGATCGAGTCTTCGACTAGTCCCGACAAGAAGGGATATGTCATTCAGAGGCGGAGCCTTTTAGTAGGCAAACCTTTTCCAAGACCGATCTACAGAACGATCGAGTCTTCGACTAGTCCCGACAAGAAGGGATATGTCATTCCACAGGTGGAGCCTTTTAGTAGGAAAACCTTTTCCAAGACCGATCTACAGAACGATCGAGTCTTCGACTAGTCCCGACAAGAAGGTATATGTCATTCCGAGGCGGAGCCTTTTAGTAGGCAAACCTTTTCCAAGACCGATCTACAGAACGATCGAGTCTTCGACTAGTCCCGACAAGAAGGGATATGTCATTCCGAGGCGGAGCCTTTTAGTAGGCAAACCTTTTCCAAGACCGATCTACAGAACGATCGAGTCTTCGACTAGTCCCGACAAGAAGGGATATGTCATTCCACAGGTGGAGCCTTTTAGTAGGAAAACCTTTTCCAAGACCGATCTACAGAACGATCGAGTCTTCGACTAGTCCCGACAAGAAGGGATATGTCATTCCGAGGCGGAGCCTTTTAGTAGGCAAACCTTTTCCAAGACCGATCTACAGAACGATCGAGTCTTCGACTAGTCCCGACAAGAAGGGATATGTCATTCCGAGGCGGAGCCTTTCAGTAGGCAAACCTTTTCCAAGACCGATCTACAGAACGATCGAGTCTTCGACTAGTCCCGACAAGAAGGGATATGTCATTTCGAGGCGGAGCCTTTTAGTAGGCAAACATTTTCCAAGACCGATCTACAGAACGATCGAGTCTTCGACTAGTCCCGACAAGAAGGGATATGTCATTCCACAGGTGGAGCCTTTTAGTAGGAAAACCTTTTCCAAGACCGATCTACAGAACGATCGAGTCTTCGGCTAGTCCCGACAAGAAGGGATATGTCATTCCGAGGCGGAGCCTTTTAGTAGGCAAACCTTTTCCAAGACCGATCTACAGAACGATCGAGTCTTCGACTAGTCCCGACAAGAAGGGATATGTCATTCCGAGGCGGAGCCTTTTAGTAGGCAAACCTTTTCCAAGACCGATCTACAGAACGATCGAGTCTTCGACTAGTCCCGACAAGAAGGGATATGTCATTTCATAGGCGTAGCCTTTTAGTAGGCAAACCTTTTCCAAGACCGATCTACAGAACGATCGAGTCTCCGACAAACCCTACAGAACGGGCGCGTCATCCTTAGATTCCTATCAGTCTGGAGTCTCACTTGATGGTAGAAACCGCCATAAGGGTCAACTCAAAGGTAGATACCGCCATAAGGGTCAAAACTAAATTCAAAGGTAGAAACCGCCTGAAGGGTCAACTCCATGGTAGAAACCGCCATAAGGGTCAACTTGATGGTAGAAACCGCCATAAGGGTCAACCAAAGGTAGAAACCGCCTGAAGGGTCAACTCAAGGTAGATACCGCCATAAGGGTCAAAACCAAATCAAAGGTAGAAACCGCCTGAAGGGTCAACTCATGGTAGAAACCGCCATAAGGGTCAACCAATGGTAGAAACCGCCATAAGGGTCAACTTGATGGTAGAAACCGCATAAGGGTCAACCAATGGTAGAAACCGCCATAAGGGTCAACTAATGGTATGACCTACCATACAGGTCAGGGCTTAATCTCCCTAGGATATTCTGAACGAGTCCTAGGTATCTTCTTGAAAGTCGTCGCAGCCGGGAGCATAACGACGAACCCTCAGATTCCGCAAGCACATCATCCGACAGGTGAGCTTCAAGTAAGCCTCTCTCACTCCGGCCCATGTTCGAATTGCAAGAGTAAACCGGTGATTAATTTGAGCATTCATCAAAAGACTTAAGGGTCCGATGTCATGGCATTTCTTTTCCCCAGTCGAGTCGGCTAAGATCCAGGTGTCATTTTGTCTTTGAAAACAACCTCTGACGAGCTCACTCTCAAAGAGGGGCAGCTGTTGACACCTGATTTTTGACCATCTTTTATTTTAGTTTTTATTTCTAAAATTAATTAAAAATAGAAAAAAAGGTCAAAAAATTGTTAAAAAATGGAAAAATGTTTAAAAATATAAAACGGCGTCGTTTTAGGCCGGTTTCGACCCCTAGGGTCGGGCCGGGCGCCCGAGAGGCGTGGGCCGGGTCTGACCCGGCCCGGAAAATATTTTTAAATAAATAAAAAATCAGAAAATAATAAAATAATCAAAAAAATCAATAAAAAATAAAAAAAATCATAAAAAAATTCAAAAAATTCGGAAAATTCAGAAAAATTCTAAAAAATTCCAGAAAATAGGAAATGGCCACATTCAACTGGTCACGACCTGTTTCGGGTCTTTTGACCCCCGATCTTTCCAAAAATGACGGTTTTGCCCTTTCGGCAAACCGTCTTCCAAAAAATTTCTAAAAAATCCAGGAAAATCCCAAAAAATAGGACATGGCCACAATCAACTGGCCAAGGCTCATCCCGAGTGTTTTGAACCCCGAACCTTCTCAAAAATGACGATCTCGCCCTTTGGGCGAATCGTCTTCCAAAAATTGAAGAAAAGTCAAGAAATTCCAAAAAATTCTCAAAAATGGGAAATGGCCACAATCAACTGGCCATGGAATATTTTGGGTATTTCGGTATCCAAACCTTCCAAAAATGACAATTTTGCCCTTCGGGCTAATTGTCCCCGAATCTTCCCATTTTACCCCTAACCCTAAATCACATCTTCCCTAAGCCCTTAGGGCTATACTAGGAGGCCAATGATTGAAATTGATGTGCATTGACATGATTTATTTATGCACTTGACTTGCGCTCTCGTTAAATTGATTGTGATTGACAGGACTAGTATTCCAATCTGCATGAAACCCTGAATCAAACCTATCTCACCCAAAATTGCGTCTGCATGAACTCTTAGTCAGGAAAATCACTCGCGTTAGGTACCGAAAGGGCGTTGGTAATGACACCGACGTAACCAAGTCCCCGAACCCAAAATCTCTGGTTCCGCAGAACTGATCGATCTCTCCCAATCGGTCAGTAAGGTTTCCGGTCTACCCTCCAAGAAAGACCGGTGGCGACTCCAAATGCATGCACAAGTTGCACATGCCACCACGACCACACTAAGGTCGAAAGCGATCGACTCTTATCGTCGAATCCTTAAAGATATACTCCCGCCGCGATTTGGTATGGGCCTGGGAGGGCCCGCGCCGATCTAAGGCCCGCGATCCACATTTCAGAGTGGGGGCCGCGATCGGTAATCCATTAGCCGCGTCCGTTGATTTTCGGACGGGTCGCGACAGTAACCTCATTGTAAAATTCCCATGGGAGCATTTCTCATTTACGCTTGAAACTAATCGTGCGAGGATCAGCCTTACCTTTTGAGCATTTTCAAGCTCAGGCGCGTCATTTCCTTATTTAATTAGGGGCAAACCATCCCTACTCCCGAAAAACATATTGAGATCAAAGACATTGGATGCATCGTTTAATCCATAGGGGCGAGCTCCCCAAGCGATGATCATCGTTCACAGAACATAATGGAATCCATCCCTTCAACGCGAGATGCATTTGGCCGCGGAGCCACCCATCTGGTGATAAACATAGAGAGGGCACCCAATAAGCCATGCATTCAAATGACAAAACAGACGTCGCCCAGCTGGGGCAAATGAACCGTAGGTGTTGCAAATACCTTCAAGCACGGATGGAGGGATTCGATAGGTGTTGTTCGTATCAATACGCAACATCAGAATGGAATGAAAATCAAGAGTAAAGTTGTATCGTCCCAATCTATCTTGAATTTGGGAACATGAATTGACACTCATTATTTATCCTTGGCAAGAACTTGCCATCAAGGCGGGCAGCTTCCCACAAACCCGGTATACTCGTTGGAGTATATGACCAAGGGTAAGATGTATCATTCCGATTCTTGCAAAATTCGTGAACATGCAATGACATGCTTGTTTTACATTTTCAGGGATCTCTAGCCACGGTGGTCAGGTAAGTATCCCTTTCCCCAATCCATTGAAAATGTTAAATAAAAAATATAGGGAAAAAGAAAAGCTTTCAGAATCTGATGTCTAGAAAAGACATAGAATTCTAACTTCATTGACATTCATGTTTTAAAACAGGAGGTTGTCTGAACAAGAATAAGAACATGCATTGCGCATCATAAAATCCCCTTGACGGGTAAAATTTTTGGAGAAAATGAAAGAGATTTTTTCAAACAAAAGTTGTTCAAAACTTTCAAAAGGACGTTTTCTCAAAAGACGAGAGGCAAAGCCTAATCCAAACACGTCCTATACATACTTGAGAGAGAAGTGGAGCGGATCAGATAGCAAAATCTGGACCTACGGAGGTAGGGACCATTCGCAACGATTACATGGATTGGGACGACGGAGGCGTTCGTTTCATATTCCCAAATACTACAGGTGACCATTGATAACCCCTTTGAACGGTGGTTTTCATTATCAGCCCTGTCGAGAACCACCCCACATCGGGGCAAAATGGAGGTGAGTCCAGCAGCATTAGGAGAAAATGGTTAGAAATTTTCTTACTCGGACTAACATTAATCTTTGTGTGTTGTTTATATGGTAATCCAAGTGCCATAGGATGACGAGAAGCATTCATTTCTCTATCCCACACACCGAATCCTTTGCACAGCCAACTTGAGCCTGCAAATTCATTTCATGAACCCATTAGTGATCACTCTAAGACGGATGCAGCACCACTTCAAAAATGGAAGAGTTCAAGACTCAAGGATTACGAAGAGGATTCCCGGGCTGATATTTAAAGCATGTTTAGACTTTCAGACATATGTCTAACATGATCCCATCGAGGATGAGAAGAACCGAGATTTCAAAGAAAATAATAATAATAATCCCTAGCATCAAGAAAAAGCAAAGTGCCTGGTAAAAGCAAGGCTGATGCTCGTGTAAGTTGTTTGATTGACCCACAATGAAGCTTGGATGGGAAAAGAGGAAATCCTTGAAGGAGCCAAGTCAAAAGGCTGCTCCCCAAATGATGCCAAGCGTAGAGCAAAGACATTGAGAGAGTTATCAGTCTCCGAATGCAACAAGAGGCGCTCTCTAAAGAGCTGGTGCACACCTCAAAGTCGGTTGCACACCTCAAAGACTAAAGAATCAGAAAGGAAAGGACGGGTGGCAAATCTGCAATGATCACCAATGTCAAATCTTTCACGAATTCTGGGCCAAAAACAAGCCTTTTTCGGTCCTCAATCCTACTGACGTCATAACCCTAAAACAGTCTTCTCTGACTAAGACACTTGGGTTAACGTATAGCTTAGCTCGAAGAAGTACGAGCAAGACTATTTCTTTCTCATTTGGCAGGGTTCTTGACTTGTAAGCCCGGAGCAGATGGTGAGAACATTCATTCAATGGCCTCGACTCCAAAGCGGATCCCCCTTGAAAACCAATATCCAAGCCCCACATTACGGTCCCGTGGAAGACCTCCCGACCGATCGAAATGTATGTGCTGCGGATGATCCTAAAACCTAGGCACAGGTTAGTAGGAATTTGAGCGCATTCCTTACAGAAGACCATTATCACAGAGCGGTGAGAAGCCCTCTCGGATGAGAAATTTTTCAATAGATGTTTTGAACAAACTCTTTTTGAAAATTTCAAATTGTTTGATCCAGATTTGCCGCACAAGGAACTTGTGATCACATCTGTATGTTACAAGAATGTTTTGGATAACCTCCAGCATCAAAATGCGCTTTTCATGATTAAAACTTAAGTCATGAATTTTGTCAGTTAGACAACTGTTGTCTTCCCAAAGATTACCAATGTTTACTTGGTGAAGAAAAATCTTTCAGGCTAGAACTTCTGCAGGATCCGTTGGAGGCCCCAAATCTCCAGAAGAACGCCTCACTCTGAAGAGAAGAGCTTAAAAGTTTATTTTTCTGCAGGATCTTTGGAGACCCCGAATCCTAGAAAAAAATATATGCCCCGTGAAGTGGAGCACATCTATTCGACACTTCTGCAGGATGGCCGGTAACCCCGGATCCCAGAAGAACATTTTGCTCCGTAGAAGGGAGTACATCCGTCTGACATTTCTACGGGATACCTGGAGAACCCAGCTCCTAGAATGTCACCTCCTCAATAGACCAAAGTGAAATTTTGCCAAAATCCCCTTGGACGTGGAGAACCCTCGTCCTAGGAACCCCTTTTCAGCAAAAACTTAAGTAGTTTCATCGGACGTCGAGAACCCTCGTCATGAGACCCTCTTTCAAAAGAAATCTGAAAAATCCCATTCGACGTGGAGAACCCTTGTCTTGGGCACCCCTTTCAAACAAAACGCATGCAGCCCCCTCTGGCGTGGAGAACCCTTGTCATGGGAACCCTTTTTCAAGATCGACGAATGGAAAAATGATGGTAGAAACCGCCTGAAGGGTCAATCAATGGTAGAAACCGCCTGAAGGGTCAACACAATGGTAGAAACCGTCTAAAGGGTCAATGTATGGTAGAAACCGCCTGAAGGGTCAACTCAATGGTAGAAACCGCCTGAAGGGTCAATCAAAAGTAGAAACCGCCTGAAGGGTCAACTCAAGGTAGAAACCGCCTGAAGGGTCAAACAATGGTAGAAACCGCCTGAAAGGTCAACTCAAGGTAGAAATCGCCTGAAGGGTCAAAACAAAGGTAGAAACCGCCTGAAGGATCAACAAACGGTAGAAACCGCCTGAAGGGTCAACCCAATAGTAAAAATCACTTAAATGGTCAGCTCAATGGTCCGATCCACCATACGGATCAAAATCCTTGGCAAATCCCAAATGGGACGCGTCTTCCTTAGATTCCTATCAGTTAGGAATCCCATTATGGTTTGACCTACCATACAGGTCAGAGCTTAACCTCCCTAGGACACTCTAGTAACGAGTTCCTAGAAATTCTCTTGAATCCATTAGACACCGTGAAGGCCGCGCGGACATCAAGCAGGTGAGTGACAGGTACATCTCCCTACTCTCTAATTCCCTCATATCATAAGGGCAGAATGAGCACACCTCCTTTTAAGAAAGAGCATACATCGATGGGCGCGAAAAAAAAAATTGGATGTCATGATTCCTTTTATTTTCTTGTTTCCAATCGAGTTGATCAGAACGCAGGTGTCACATTGTCTTTGAGAGAAACCTCTGACGAGATTCCTCTCAAAGAGGGGCAGCTGTTGACACCTGATTTTTGATAAGTCTTTTCTAGTTTATTTTTTTTAAAAAAAAATCATAAAAAAACCTATAAAAAGTTGAAAAATTACAAAATCAATTTTGGTAACCTTGGCCAAGCTAAAGGAACCATTTTTGACAAAAATAATTTTTCATATTTTTCATATTTTTTTATTATTTTCGAAAAATATAAAAATACATGAAAAATCAGAAAAATAGAATTTGAGGTCACAAAAATTTATAAAAATAGTCAATATTTTATTTTAATTCTATTTTTATTTTGACCTCATAAAAAGTCAAAAATCAAGTTCAATCGCATGTGTTCCTTCGTAACATATGAAGTTGAATTTGGATAAAAAAAATGCCATTTGAGGTTTTTTTTTATTTTTTTTTTTTGCAGTTCTTACAGTTTTCGAATCTTGGCAGTCAATTTGAGTGCTCTATGTTGCACCTTAATCCGATTGTTACTGTACAATTGTGCGAATTGGGCAACCGACCTAACTGACGAAATTGACAAAAGAGGGAGCATGATGATTGGAAGAGGGAACCACCGTCATCACGATGTCTCCCTCTTTTCTTTCCCTTTCTCTCTCTCGCGCCCGCTCCCTCTCTTTCTCACACGCTCTCCCTCTCTCTTTTGCTCTTTCCTCTCTCTCTCTCTTTTTCGAATGCACTCAAGTGCACTCAAGTGCACTTAAGTGCACTCAATTGAGAGAGAGGGATGATCGGCCCCCCTGATCATCCGCCGCTCCTCTCCTTCTTCTTCTTCCTCCTTCCTCCTTCTTCTTCGGCAGCTTGTTCTTCTTCTTCTTCTTCTTCTTCTTCTTCTTTTCGTGAACCTCCCCACCTCACCGTACATCACTCCCCACCACCACATGTCCGGCTGCCTTCGTCGAGCCAGCTACCACCGTGCCATCACCTCCTCCGCCGTCCTTAGTGGGCCGGCCGTGACCAGGCCGTGACCCGGCGATGGCTCAGCCGTGAGCCGGCCATGACACGGCCATGACCAGGCCAAGACCCGGCCGTGACCCGGCCATGGCCTAGCCGTGAGCCGGCCGTGACCAGGCCGTGGCCCGGAGATGGCCCATCCGTGAGCCATCCATGACCTGGCCATGACCCGGGAGTGAGCAGGCCAAGATCCGGCCATGAACCTGGCATGACCCGTTTGAGACCAGGCCATGGCCCAGTCGTGTTCGGGCCGAGACTTGGCCATGGCCCAGCCGATGGCCGAGCGAATTGGCCCGTGTCCGGGCCCGAATTTTATTATTATTATTATTATTATTATTATTATTATTTATTGCCAATTTTAAAACTTATAAAATTGATTGTTGACATTCTGATGTGGTGATCGACAGGTGATGCGCATAGAGACAGTCGCACGCTGGGGCTGGGCGATTGAAGACCGGTGTCCAATCAAGTATATTTTACATACCTGATTCGTATATCAAAGTTATTTTCCTAGAATATTACCATTATAGACTTGATTTGCATGTATTTATTTCAGTCTAGTGGTTAACTTATTTATTTGGTTGAGTCTTGTCTATTGTCAAAGAAAATATTTTTCGAAAATATTAAAAAAAATAATAAATCAGAAAATACAAAAAAAAATGGAAAATTAAAGAAAAACTAAAAAAAACAATTGAGAAAAATTGCAGAAAAATTATAAAAAAATTCTAGAAAATTCCCAAAGCTAAAAATACCGAAAATTATCATTTTTGGTATTTTTCTCTCATTTAATCCAAAATAACGATTTTACCCCTCAAAGGGTAAATCGTCTTTGCTATTCCGATGACTTGTGGAAATTGCTTAGAATTTGGCGATGGGCCAGATAGGTGGCTAAACCTTATATCTAAGATTTTCACGTTTCGTTTCCATTTTTAGAAAATGATGATTTTACCCTTCGAATGGTAAATCGGTTTCTAAAATTTCGGAAAAATTATGAAAATTACAAAAAATAGGAAATGGGTCAATTGAGTGACTAAACCTATTTTTGACTTTATTTTACTCCGGATTCATTTCGAAATGACGATTTTTCCCTTTTCGGGAAAATCGTCCCTTTTGGTCTCAAAATTACGGCTTTACCCCTGATAGGTAAAATCATGTCTAAATCATTCCTAAGCTTGATTGATACTTCTCTAGACTAATAGAGCCTTATTAGGAATGTCATGTTAATTTGATATGATTATTTTGCATATCCAGATTCATTGGTTTGCGCATTTTATTATTGATTGAGATTGCTAAGATAGCCACTCCCATCTGCATGAATTCTTAGATTTAGGATTCGTACCCCATTCATCTGCATGAAATCTTAGGTCAGAAAATTCAATCAACTTAGGTACCGAAAGGGCGTCAACTCTGACGGTTGATGTAACTAAGTTCCCGAACCTATTTCTCTGGTTATCGCAGAATTGAATAGAAACTCCTGACTATTTAATAGGGTGGTCCAATCATACCCTCCAAAAAATGATTGGTGGCGACTCCATGGCATGTACATTTAGCACATGTCACTAGACCACACTGAAGGTCAACTACGCATACCTCCGTTGCGATTTAGGTAATGGGCCTTGGGAGAGGCCCGCATCCGACCAGACTGGATGGCCCATTAGCCCTCGAGAGCACACAGGCAACCTCGAGAGGGTCACGACAATATGTTTTCTATAGATAGAAAAAATTACAATTATAAGTCACACATAAATGTTCTTGCATAGTTAAAAATATGATTACTTTGAAGCAGGGACCCGTAGAAAAATATTAATTGCATTTTGAGTGAACCGGAGATTAAAATGAAAAATATTTATGCATTTAGGTACTTTTAGTCCAATTGTACAATTTTTTCAAAGATGAGGACTGAAATGAGATGCTGGGTATCAAACTCCCATGTTATGACTCTAAAGCAAAAACTTTTGCCTAAAATGATTTAGCATGAAATTTTTAAGTCAATTTAGGATTATGTTCAATGAAGAGGCATGTGGTCCCAAACTGAATTTTTAAAACTTTAAGAGGCCAAAATGAAAAGTGAATTAAAATAAAAATAGAAACTATTTTTGCGCATTTTTCTGACCACGAATACTATTTTTCCTAGTTTTTGGCTATTTTTATAATTTAAATAAATCCAAAAAATGTCAAAAATTAAGAATTTTTTTTTTCAAAATTGGTTCCTAATACTTAGCCAAAGCTTTCAAGATTGATTTTGTAATTTTATGAATTATTTTGATATTTTAAATTATTTTTTAAAATAAAATATAAAAAATTAGGTGTCAACATCGTGAAAGAACAAAAGAAAAGAGAGTGTGTTTAAAAATAAAATTTTTCCCAATTGTTTCTAAAAAATGTTCCTAATGTGTTTCTAAAAAGTGTTCTAGAAATACAGAAACATTTTTTTTGTTTCTTATTTCTGCTCTAAAAGTGTTTCTATTTCTCAAAAGTGTTCCCGGAACACTTTGAGAATATTTTTTTACCATACGTGTTTCTGTTTCGAAAGTGTTCATGAAACAGTTTCGGAACAAAAACACTTTCCATATAGTGTTACCATACAAGCCCTAAAATGAAAAATATTTATGCATTTAGGTACTTTTAGTCCAATTGTACAATTTTTTCAAACATAAGGACTAAAATGAGATGCTGGGTATCAAATTCTCATGTTATGACTCTAAAGCAAAACATTTTGCCTAAAATGATTTAGCATGAAATTTTTTAGTCAATTTAGGATTATGTTCAATGAAGAGGCATGTGGTCCCAAATTGAATTTTTAAAACTTTAACCGACCAAAATGAAAAGTGAATTAAAATAAAAATATAAACTATTTTTGCGCATTTTTCTGACCACGAATACTATTTTTCCTAGTTTTTGGCTATTTTTATAATTTAAATAAATCCAAAAAATGTCAAAAATTAAGATTGTTTTTTCAAAATTGGTTCCTAAGACTTAGCCAAAGCTTTCAAGATTGATTTTGTAATTTTATGAATTATTTTGATATTTTAAATTATTTTTTAAAATAAAATATAAAAAATTAGGTGTCCACATCGTGAAAGAACAAAAGAAAAGAGAGTGTGTTTAAAAATAAAATTTTTCCCAATTGTTTCTAAAAAATGTTCCTAATGTGTTTCTAAAAAGTGTTCTAGAAATAGAGAAACATTTTTTTTTGTTTCTTATTTCTGCTCTAAAAGTGTTTCTATTTCTCAAAAGTGTTCCCGGAACACTTTGAGAATATTTTTTTACCATACGTGTTTTTGTTCCGAAAGTATTCATGGAACAGTTTCGGAACAAAAACACTTTCCATAGAGTGTTACCATACAAGCCCTAAAATGAAAAATATTTATGCATTTAGGTATTTTTAGTCCAATTGTACAATTGTTTTAAACATGAGGACTGAAATGAGATGCTGGGTATCAAATTCTCATGTTATGACTATAAAGCAAAAAATTTTGCCTAAAATGATTTAGCATGAAATTTTTTAGTCAATTTAGGATTATGTTCAATGAAGAGGCATGTGGTCCCAAATTGAATTTTTAAAACTTTAACCGACCAAAATGAAAAGTGAATTAAAATAAAAATACAAACTATTTTTGCTCATATTTCTGATCACGAATACTATTTTTCCTAGTTTCCGGCTATTTTTATAATTAAAATAAATCCAAAAGATGTCAAAAATTAAGATTTTGTTTTCAAAATTGGTTCTTAAGGGTCTGTTTGGCAATGTTCTCGTTTCTCTGTTTCTGTTCCCGGGAACAGTAAAGAACAGAAACATGTTTGGTAATGCAAATAATTCTGATTCTGATTCTGTGTTCCAGAACACTTTTGGACCACTTTTCAGAACCAAAAAAAGTTGGTTTTTGTGTTCCGGAACACTTTTACAAATCACTGTTTTTCACGACATACTTCTATGAATTTTTCATCGATACCTTCAGTTCTTGCTGAAACATGATTTATAATTATAATTATATTTATTTTTATTTTTAAAATTAATTTAAAAATAACAAAAAATCATAAAAATTGTAAAATCAACTTTGAAAGTTTTTGCTGAGCCTTAGGAACCAATTTTGAATTAAAAATAGTTTTCATATTTTTTAAATTTTTTAAATTTATTTAATTATAAAATATCCAAAAAAATTTAGAAAAATATCATTCTTGGTCAGAAAAATATACAAATATAGTTGATATTTTTATTTCAATTTCCTCTTTAAGATGGTATTTTTAAATCTAAAAAAGATTAAACTTTCTTTTTCGCAACTCTTTTTTATTTTTTTCGTTTCTTTTTTTAATCACCATTTGATTTAATTAATTTCTCTTTTCTTTGTCATCAAATATAATTATTTAATTATTTAATTTAAATACAAATGGGGAACAAAAATTTTATGCAGTTACCAAACGCGTTTCTGTTCTTGGAACAAAAAATTTAGCAGTTACCAAACGCGTTCTGATTCTCAAAAATCATCCGGGAACAGAAACACGGGAACAGAAACATTGCCAAACAGAGCCTAAGACTTGGCCAAAGCTTTCAAGATTGATTTTGTAATTTTATGAATCATTTTGATATTTTTAATTATTTTTTAAAATAAATTATCAAAAATTGAGTGTCAACATCGTACAAGAACAAAAGAAAATAGAGTGTGTTCAAAAATAAAAATTTTCCCAATTGTTTCTAAAAAATGTTCCTAATGTGTTTTTAAAAAGTGTTCTTAGCAAGTTTTTTTTTTATTTCTGCTCTAAAAGTGTTTTTGTTTCTCAAAAGTGTTCCTAGAATACTTTGAGAATATTTTTTTATCATACGTGTTTCTGTTCACTGAATAAGTAATGATCCAATGAGTTTTACTCAGGAAATCTTTGGACATAGTTTGAAGTTTTATTAAATAATCGCAGTTATAGTATGAATATGAGGTTTCAATCAATTCATAGGGTCTTAACAAGAGAATTCATATTAATACTAAATAAAATAAGAGTAAAGCTGTATTATACGCAAAAAAAATAAATAAAAATAACAAATCAAAGAAAAAGAAGTAGGTAAATAGAAAATTCAAGAAGCCCATAAGAATCAACATAGAGACGAATAAGCCAGCGGGTTTTCTTTCCGTTCTAGTAGAATTCTAAAGCAGTTGGCAAGTGTAAAAAAGAATTAGTAAAAAACAACAATGACGCACTGATTTTCCGGTTACATATCAGTAACTTGTTGATGCTTTTATGAAGTTATCGACTCATTTTTATAGTATGCAAATTATCAAATATTCTGATCTTTTATTAACTTTCATTTGTCTCTTTTACCAATGCCTCCAATTTACCAAGTCTTGTATAAATCTACCCAATGTCTATATAAGTAATTAGCCAAATTTTTCCCAATAAAATTACCACTTACTTTTTGGTTAGATAAAAAAATTCTAAACATATTGCATCGGTACCAATTTAGTCCCAAACTTTTTAATTGGACCAATTTTGTCCTAAACTTTTTTACATTGATATCAATTCAGTCCATCCAACCAATTTTGGCCGGAAAATGCTCACATGGATGCCGGCGATGTCACGTAGACGGCCAGCGCTGACTGAATATTTTTTAATAATTTTTTTTAAAATATTTTTTAACCTTTTTTTCTCCTTTTTTTTTCTGAAATTTGGCTTTAGTAGGTTAATTTATAGTGTCACTTTAGTTTTGGCTTACGTCATCACTGTCTCCTTCCAGCTTCCAAGCGGGCGGTCGTCTTCAAGTCTGAATCACAGGCGCCAATCACGGCCGATGGGGAAGGGAAATTCTCATAGTGAGCACATGGGATCAAAATCGCTTCAACAGGTTCGCATAAGATGCTTAGAAGGTGGGGGACTGGCTACCTCCATACTTACAACCTAATCGACGGATTATAAAATGCGAGAAAAGGAAAAAAAAAAATCAATATGCAGAAACTGCACAAGAGATAAGCCAACATAATATATTGGAAGAATCTAATCATTAGTACGCAAATTACAATTTGGAAGAGAAGATGAAGCAAAGATAAAGGAAATCCATGTGGAGATTAGATCTCCAAGAAATGAAAAACATGACCTCAAGATATCAAACACAATCTTGCTGAAATTATTGAAAGCATGCATAGTCAATCAACTAGAGGAATCACATCTCTCTCACTTCGCCCCACTAGCTTCCTGAATCGCACTTTCGATCTTCTTGGCCATAGATTGGAGGCTAAAATCAAAGAAAGACCTCATGTCTTGGAACCCCCAACCCTCAACCGGATCAGCCGCAAAAGACCACTCAATCATGCACCCAACCATCTTGCCATCCTCATCATTCATGGGCATCAATCTGATTGTGGCAACATAGAACTTCATCCCGAGATTGTTGTCCAAGACCTCATAGCTGAAGCACTTGTCGCTAGGGTGCATCATGAGGAGCCGCTCGTTGGCCCACTTGACTGTCGACGATTCCGAATCGTCACCGAACGTGGTGGAGGCAACATACCGGACGAGGCCGGGCTGGCCTGGGACGCCCTCGACTCGGTGGCATGTGTCGAGGGTGGGAAGCAACTTGTGGAGGTTGCAGAAGTCCTCCAAGAATGGCCACACTTGGTCAGGCGTTGGCCCTTTCAGCTCAGCAATGAGCTTGGCTTCCCATCTTGGTTGGGTTTCTTCTGCCATTGAGAGAGAGAGAGAGAGAGAGAGAGAGAGAGAGAGAGAGAGAGAGAGAGAGAGAGAGCGTGTGTGTGTGTTTTGCTGGGTTTATGGCAAAGACGGAGACATTTATAAGAAGAGGCCCAAACACGGGGCAGCTGGATTCCTTTCTCTTGCGGTAGCTGGTAGATTCCCTTTCTCTTATGGTAGCTAGATTCCCTTTGTCTTGATATACAAACAAACAATGGGAAAAAAAAAAAACGAGGAAGGCAAAGTTTATAAAGCTTCTAAATAAAATGAATTTGGACAATTTATTTTTCACGTTTTGTGACTGTGAGCGAGAAGCATTCGGCTTTGTGCAGAGGAGCCCAAGTGGTAGAATTGTCCATGCCTAGATGTTTTCAAAACTGGGAATACTCAGTGGCGAAGGAAAGTCAAATCTTGAAGGTTAAATATTAATGTAAAAAATTCACCAAAACCCCTATATTTTGCCTATTATGACATATTTATCTTGAATTTTTTTATGACACCAAAATCCCTAAACTTATACTCGCGTGACACATTCACCTCAAATGTTTTCTTCTAACATCAAAAATCCCAAACATATGTCCATTTGGCATATTTACCCCGAATTACTTTTTTCCGACATCAAAAACCCTACATTTACATGCATGTGATACATTTACCCCAGTTTTTAAGGTAAATGTGTCACATGGACACAAGCTTATGATTTTTTTGTGCAGCTTGGGGTAAATTTGTCACACCGATACAAATTTGGGATAAATGTGTCGCAAGAGTAAGAGTTTGGATTTTTTTTTTTGTGTCACAAAAAAAATTAAGATAAATATGTCAAAATGGGCATACTTTAGGGTTTTTGATGGCTTTCCCTGTATTAAAAGGTTAAAAGCTAAAAAAAACTCTAGACGGACTAAATCTGATGCATTTACTTCTTAATTAGAACTTATAGTCGTTTGTCTTTAATAATAGAGTTGAGTGGCAGGATGGACGAAATTTAGAACCTATAAATACTGTCATTTATTTTATATTATTATAATAAATTGGTGTGTCTGGAATCATTTAATGTCAGTGAAGAAACGCGAACAAAAATGGGGATCAAAACAATGTCAATTTCAGATTCGCACGGGTTCGTGTATTGGTGAAGTCTTGAGATTATTTGGAAAAAAAAAAAGTCTAGAGATTATTCTGAGCATTAACCTCATTTTGAGCATTGAAGTCAGTGTACTAATTTTTATGAAATTGATTTCAAAAGTGCAATCAAATCTTAAACTTTATGTGATTAATGTTATTGAATACCTTTGTCAATTCCGTTCAATTTTAAAAAAACGGAAATACTGAGGTGATAATTATAAGTATTATCCTTTGACGTGTGTCGCTGATGCAGTGTTCGCTTAGTGCCATGTCAGGAAAGAAGTAGAAAACTACGACAACTAAAAAAGAACAGATGGCCAAATTTGAAACGGAAAAAAAAATTACGGGGACGGCGAGGGAGGCAGGCCGCCGCAACAGTGAAAGAATGTTAAATGAAGAAGGGAAAACTCAAAATTTGCACATTGAAATATTTTCCAAAGGTTTTTGGAGGAAAAGAAGTGAAGGACAATTGAAGCATCACGATCGATGCTCCCATCCATCAGTCGAATTCTCTCAATCATCTGTGCGAGGTCTGCGACGCCCTTGCCGACCTGGACAAGGCCGCACGGCCCTTCGCATGTAACCGGCGAGAGCATCCCGGCCCTCACCGATCTAAGGGTTTAAAGAAATTAAAGAAAAAAATGAAAAAAAAATAAAATAAAAAATCATACACATTCTAAAAATTATTAAAATATAATTTAAAAAAGTCTACGTTAACACCAGAAGTGCTACGACAGTGTCGGCCGGCCAAGCGTACTGAATTGATACAAATACAAAATGTTTATGATTGAATTGACATAATTGCAATATGTATATGACTTTTTTGATAATTCTCACGTGATTCTATTCAAGAAAGAGGGAAAAAAGAAGAAGAAAAGAAAATTGATAAACGACAAAAAAGTAGAAAATGACATATATATCGGATACTAAGTAGAAAGAAATGATTGAAATAATCTGAATAAAATTTTTCAGTAGCATATATAAAACTAACGACTTCATAAACAAATTCAACTTCATAGTTTTACTAATTTAAGATCGATTGCATGTTGACCGCATATTTTAGAATCCTTTGTGTACTTATCCATAAAAACACAAGCACTATCGGTCGGCCCAGACCGCACGTCTTTTAATGTCTTGTGCGGTTAATACCACAAAAAAATATCAAAATGGTATATTTATAATAAATTTATTTCAAATTATTTTTTTTATCACGAAAACTGTACACCTTTACCTCAAATTACATTTTTTTATTACAAAAAATCATAAAATAGTACACATATAATAAATTCACCCAAAATTATTTTTTTCCAAGAAAAAAATCTCAAATTAGTATACTTGTGGCAAATATACACTCTGTTGATTTCCATTACATTGTACCATCAAGTTGCTAAGGTGAATGACACGTGACAGTTGACGGGGTGTATTAATTTGAGATTTTTACCCTCTAATTGTCGCAAGTATGTCAGTTTGAGATTTTCGTGGTATTAACCTAATTTAATAAAAAAAATTAAGAGTAATTTTGTCATATGTGTATCTAAATTTGTCATACGTGAATCAATTTGGGGTTTTGGTAGTTGGAAAAAATTATTCAGGATAAATTTGTTATATGTATACTAGTTTGGGTAGCCTTTAATTACAAGTTGCATTGCAATAATGGGAGGCTTAAAACCAGCGCTATATAAACCAGGATAGGTAAACTTAAACACTATAGTTGTCTCCGGCCAAAAAAAAAACATTATAGTTGTCAACTAATTTAATTCCCAATTGAATCCTCCATTTTCTTAGCCATGCCTTGTAACCCCACCTCATATAGTACCCTCACCAAATCCCCCAACTCCAACCCGCCACCAGATCGATGGCGAACGATCATCCGATCACGCATCCACCTTTGACGTCTCCATAGCTAGAGACAACCCTAATCTTCAACACGTATGAAATGGACTTGATGTTTAGAGACCACCATCTCGCAAGTTAAACTTCGTTCGATTGGATCTACACTGACCAATCGCTCCTTGGACCCAATTGATGGGAAGGGATTGTCGCCGATGTCGTCGGTGCTTTTGGATGAGAATGGGAGGAGAAGCCGGTGCCGTGTCGCCCATAACCGGGCTCGCCGTACCTGCCATGGATGCTGTGGCAATCGAATAGGCCTGGGAATCATTTGTGGAGGTTGAAGAGGTCCATAAAGAGTGGCCATATCTGGTCTGCGCTGGCTTTTGTGACCCTCATAGACACCTTGCCTTCCCAATTGGGACTCCATCCGATTCTTCCTTTAGTACCATTTTTGTTTTGTTTGGCACCAGAACGTACATTAAAAGAAGGTAATTTTGAATGTCTTGTGATTGGGAAATTCGGTCCAAGCATATCTAGTCGAGTACAAAATTTGGTAAAGTTTGATCTCGAATAAATTATACAATGAACAAAATTCAAGTTTCCTAATGTCATTCTTGAAGTCATATAAGAAAACGTAAAAACAAAAAAATTGTCGGTTGGTACACATTAGAGCAAAGAATAGGAGTGCTAATGTTCTCTCTCTCTCTCTCTCTCTCTCTCTCTCTCTCTCTCTCTCTGATCTTTTTGAGTAAGCTCTTCATGGGAGATTATGAGATAACAACTGTAGATTTGCTTTGAGTGTTATATGGATTGGACTGAGAAACACTTAAAGCGCGACTGAGCAATTTTAATACTCAGATCTCCATTTTCATAATCAATTTCTTTGCGGGTGACTCTCATTGGAGGAGTACACATTCACACACAGACCTAACCACATGTATCATCGGTGTCCTTTTTGTTCCTTGCAGCTTTTTCTTTTTAAGTATTTTCTTTTTGTCGCATTAGGTTTGAATGGCAAAATCAATAGTCTTCCGTCATTTCCCACCATATAGTAAATTAGAGACATCAAAAAAACTCATTATGGAAATTGGAGCCACATGAGATAGTGACCAATTAATTTGATTTACATATATTGATAAGTTGGTTTCTGAAGGAGGAAAAAGACAGCTTAGCTCTTTACCAAAAAAGAAAAAGAAAAAAAAAAGACAGCTTAGCTGAAAGGACAGTGAAAATCGATTCTTAGAGTGAGCAAACGGGATGAAAGTCGCTTCATCAGGTTGGAATAGGAACTCTTAAAAAGGGGGACGAACTGCCCATATACTTATAACCTAAACAATAGATTAAAAAAAGCAACAGAGACAAAAATTGCACATATAGAAATTTCACAAGAGGTAGACCTACATAATTTATTGAAAAATTATAACCACTATTACTGAAATAAAAAGTCTAAAAAAAAAAAAGTTACCAAACAAAGAAAAATTGGAGATTCATGCTGAGATCAGATCTTCAAGAAATGCAAAACACAACCTTAAGATTTCAAACACAATCATATTGAAATTATTCAAAGCATGCATAGTCAAACAACTAGAGGAATCACATCTTTCTCACTTCACCCACTAGCTTCTTGAATCCCACTTTCTATCTTCATCGCCATATATTGGAGGCAAAAGTCAAAGTAAGTGCTCAAATCTTGGAGCCCGAAACCCTCAACTGGATCAGACACAAAAGACCACTCAACCATGCACCCAACCATGTTACCATCCCCATCATTCATGGGCATCACTCTAATTGTGGCAACATAGGACTTGAAGCCAATATTGTTGTCCAAAACCTCATAGCTGAAGCACTTTTCACTAGGGTCCATCATGAGGAGCCGTTCATTGGCCCACTTGAGCCTCGATGGGTCCGAGTCGTTGCCGAACGTCGTGGAAGTGACGCACCGGATGAGGCCGGGCTGACCCGGGACACCCTCAACTCGGTCGCACGTGTCGAGGTTGGGAAACAACTTGTGGATGTTGCAGAAGTCCTCCAAGAATGGCCACACTCGGTCTGGCGTTGGCCCTTTCATCTCAGCAATGACCTTGCCTTCCCATCTTGGTTGGGTTTCTTCTGCCATTGAGAGGGAGAGAGAGGAGAGAGAGAGTGGTTTGTTGGGCATGGGGCAAGGATGGACACATTTGTCATATAAAGCTGGAACATGGGGCAGCTACAATCCTTTCCTCTCGAGAAGCACTATGACTTCCAAAAACCTACCATTTCAACAAGAAATTGGGCTGGCAAAAAAAAAAAAAGAAATTAGGTCCGGCCAAAAGAGAGAGAGAGAGAGAGAGAGAGAGAGAGAGAGAGAGAGAGAGAGAGAGAGAGAGAGAAAGACATTAGGTTCATTGTAGGCACCGTCCTCGTTCTCCGCTGCCTCGGAGAAGAATATGCCTTGTCGGCCTCTTAACCTTGTAGGCTTGTACAATTAGCCGTGATATTCGGTAAGCATAAGTCCAGTCTTACAAGAATGACTTGTCTTTAATCGGATCGATTATCAAGAACGGCACATGATCCCTACATGACAACAAGAAAACAACTTTGGGACTAAGTTTTGGTTATGATTTTTTTTTTCGATTTATGTGCGGTTGAACCCTATCGATTACAAATTACGATCCCAAGGGCATTTGCTAAGTAATTAGACTCGAGAATGCTACGATTGTCGTGTAATGTTTCTACTAAGTGCTTTAGAGATTGTAAATTGTCTCTTAGTAAGCAGATCACTCCGATCAAATTAGGATTGTCTCTTTCTTTGTCTTTCTCTTCTCCTTCTTTTTCCTTTGTGGTCTGATTAAATTGTGGGTTAGTTGGGAATAATCATGACTTCGCCCCTATTAAAATCCAAGACCCTCCTCCCTGAAATTCCTTGGCCTTTTCCAAGAGTTGGGAAATTGAGCTTTATTGGGTAAGATTGTGTGATTAAGAAATGTTGCCTTCATTATCATGGACGCCAGTTATTCACACATCATGGGGAATAGAATTCAGGTATAGGGTTTTGCAACTTGTCCCTATAGTAATTGACCCCCAAACCGCCCTTTGTTCCTCAAATCTGCAATCCATCAACGACCTATTAGAGTTTGGATGGTGTACGAAGGGGTGATCACCAGTCCTGGGTTGAATCCGGAACCAGCCCGCTCTGGTCGATTCTCGCGAGAATCAGTCCAATTCTTGATTCAAGACTCTGAAACCACTAATAGCCGGTTCGATCTTCAGTTCCTTGCATGGAACGTGACCGAAGTGGACTGATTGAGAGGAAGAGGAGGAGGAGGAGGAGGAAGCGAGTGAAATGGGCTCAACTAGAGCCCTGAACACCGAGGTGAGACCTCGTGAAGCTCTGGGATCTGCGATACATGTATCAAAATAGTTATAAACTCTTTTCTTAACTCGCATTTGTTAAATTAAGTTATTATATGAATTTGTTATGTTTAATAAATTGGTTTTAAATGGGTTTAGAATGGAAAACTCCAAAATTTGTGGGTGTCTATGGGTTCAGAGTTTACCCAAATCAAGTGACTTTTGTGACTTTTTCGTTCAGAGAACTCTTGATGGGTGCGCGAAATAGGCTCGACTTTACTCTAAAAAGAAGGTGATTTTGAATGTCTTGTGATTGGGACATTCTCTCAAAGCATATCTAGTCGAGTACAAAATTTGGTAAAGTTTGATCTTGAATAAATTATGTTATTCCGGCTAGACTATACACCTAGAGAGGGTGAATATGTGTTTATAATCAAACTTTAATAAATAAAGCAGAATTAAAAATATCGAGTTCGATAGAGACGCAAGTATTAGTAAAATCACACAGTGCTTATACCAGATAGTATATAGATACGAGTAAAGAGTAGAAAGCAATGCACAAGAAATTATAGTGGTTTGGCTTTAGAAAGCCTATGTCCACTCTCCCACACTAACAGTCTACTAGCTGGATTCCATTAAGTAATTAATTAAGAGATTACAGAAAGATGTGATTGCTTTAACACAAGCACTTCCAACAAAAGCGAGCTCTGCATCTGCCAAGGCTATCCCACTCTACGCACTTAGCTCTGTATAACACCTCTCACAAGATCTCGCTTTAAGCACGAATAGATAATTGAAACAAATGAAGCTCTCTTGATATATGAGTATTGATCTCTTGATATCTCTTCCTTCTCTTCAAACTTGGTGCTTTTTATATACTCCTCTTCTTCCAAGCTTCCCGTTGGATAGAATCACCCGAGGATCAATCTCCAAAACTAGCCGTTGGTTGATTGTCGAATAAAGATCACGATCTCCAAAACTAGCCGTTGCTCCATATTGGCTTTTAATCAGAGAAATTCATTTGGCAATAGTTGAAAATTTCTATTTTGAAGCATTATTAACAAAATCTTTGGCGGCGGCGGCCGGCGACCGACGACGGTGGTCGACGAAGGCGACAATGACTTTTGGTGGCGAGAAGTAATTTTTTTTACTTCTCGAAGTTGGCAAAAAATCTTGCTAAAAGTTAAAAATCCTACCGTAAATCAATTTTTGTTACCAAACGGCTTTATACTTCGGAATGGGTTTTATCAAACGAATTTCCTTGCTAGATTGACTTCTGGCGGGGAAATCAGGAAGTTGAAGTGTTTTCATGCAGCACCTTAGTTGAAAGGACAGTGAAAATCAATTCTTAGAGTGACCAAATGGGATGAAATTCGCTTGGTCAGGTTGGCATAAGAACTCTTCAAAAGGGGGACTAGCTACCTCTATACTTATAACCTAACCAATAGATTAAAAAAAGCAACAGAGAAAAAAATTTCACATATAGAAATTTCACAAGATGTAAACCTACATAATTTATTGAAAAATTATAACCATTATTGCTGAAATCAAAAGTAAAAAAAAAGTATGAAACAAAGAAAAAGGAGATTCAAGCTGAGATCAGATCTTCCAGAATTGCAAAACACAACTTTAAGATTTCAAACACAATCATATTGAAATTATTCAAAGCATGCATAGTCAATCAACCAGAGGAATCACATCTTTCTCACTTCACCCAATAGCTTCTAGAATCCCACTTTCTATCTTCTTGGCCATATATTGGAGGCAAAAGTCAAAGTAAGTACTCAAATCTTGGAGCCCCCAACCCTCAACTGGATCAGACACAAAAGACCACTCAACCGTGCACCCAACCATGTTGCCATCCCCATCATTCATGGGCATCACTCTAATTGTGGCAACATAGGACTTGAAGCCAATATTGTTGTCCAAGACCTCATAGCTGAAGCACTTTTCGCTAGGGTCCATCATGAGGAGCCGCTCATTGGCCCACTTGATCCTCGACAGGCCCGAGTCGTCGTGAAACGTGGTGGAGGTGACGTACCGGACGAGTGCGGGCTGGCCCGGGACGCCCTCAACTCGGTCGCACGTGTCGAGGTTGGGAAACAACTTGTGGATGTTGCAGAAGTCCGCCGAGAATGGCCACACTTGGTCTGGTGTTGGCCCTTCCAGCTCAGCAATGACCTTGCCTTCCCATCTTGGTTGGGTCTCTTCTGCCATTGAGAGAGAGAGAGAGAGAGAGTTGTTGGGTATATGGCAAGGATGGAGACATTTGTCATGTAAAGCTCAAACATGGGGCAGCTAGAATCCTTTCGTCTTGTGGTAGCGTATATTCCAATTTGTCTTGTCATACAATCAAAGCCATGATCATTCCAATTAATCGAATCAAGCAGAGACACATCGTTGAAGTGGAAAACTAACTTTTTCTTTCTTATATTCCATGACTGTGAGCGAGAAGCATTCGGCTTTGTGCAGAACCCAAGTGACCTTGTAGTCCATGCGTAGGTGTCTTCAAAACTGGGAATACTCGGTGGTGGAGAAAAGTTAAATCGTAAATGCGTAAATATTAAAAGGGTAAAAAGTAAAAATCACTCTAGCCAGGCTAAATCTCGTGAAATTTGTTAATGCGAACGGATAATTTTTCGTGTTTAATAATGAAGTATAGCGTGGGCAAGGACGAAATTTAGAAGCTAATTTTTTTTTCCTCTAATTTTATAATATGTTATTCTGTCCGGAAATTATGTAAAATCAATGAAGAAGGACAAACAAAGACGGGGATCAAAACCAAGTCAATCTCAAATTCAAATTGGTCTTTATATTATTCTAAGCATTAACTTCATTTTAAGACATAAATAAAAATATCAATAAATGTACTAAAATTCTTAAAATTGATTGCGAAAGTGCAAGCAAGTCCTAATTTTTATGTTTACTGTAGTCTCAGGTATTTTTATTAGCTGTATTCAATTTAAGAATGGAAATACTAACATGATACTAACGTGGTATCTATTTAATGTTATGTTAAAAAAGAAGCTAAAAAATTATAAAGATGCTAAAGTAAGAGCGCTCTTTGATGACCATAAGGAGACTCGATGAGAGGGCCGGCGCATATGGCGATGGTGGCTGCGTCGGCCGCAATGGATGCAGGTCCGTCTACTATGGCCAGCATCGACAACGGGTGATAATGATGCCTATGTTCGAGCAAGAAGGAAAATGAAAAAGAAAAAAAAATTGATTAAATGATAAAATAGAACAAAATTACCTACGTTAAAAAAGTTTGATTGCACAAATTTTACTAATTTTTAGATTGATTGCACTTCTACCGAAAATTTTGAAATCTTTCATGCACTTACGCATTAAAAACACAAGCACTAATGGTCGGCCAACCCAGCAGCCTTTTAGTACAAGGACGTATGTGAAGAGAAAAAAGATTAAAAAGGAAAGGGTTAATACCGCGAAAAACCCCAAACTGATATACATATGACAAATTTACTCTAAACTATTTTTTTTACCACCAAAATGAAGAAATATATTTTCCTCTATATTCAATATAAATCTTTACAGCATTACAATCGACCTTATATACAATATATGTGCTAACCCTAGCATATCAATAAATCAGGAAAGACTATAATACAAGAAACAACTGCCTAATTTAAAGGAAATACAGCTCACGCCAACACTCCCCCTCAAGTGGGTGAGAAGATGTCTTTGTCGCGACCCTCCCGCGGCATTGCCTGCCGGAGGGGGCTAATGGGCCGCCCGATCGTCGCCTTGATCGGACGCGAGCCTCTCCCAAAGTCCATTACCAAAATCGCAACGGCTGGATATGCGTAGTCGACCTTCAGTGCGGTCTAGTGACATGTGATACGTGTACATGCCAAGGAGTCTCCACCAATCGTTTCGTGGAGGGTACGATCGGAAACTCTATCGAATAGTTGGGAGCTATCTATTCGATTCTGCGGAAACAAGAGAAATGGGTTCGGGGACTTAGTTACGCCAACTGCTAGAGTTGACGCCATTTCGGTACCTAAGCTGAATGGTTTATCTGATCCTAGGATTTCATACATACGAGTGGGGTACAGATCCTAAATCTAGGAATTCATGCAGATGGGAATGACTACTCTATCACTCACAACCAGTAAAACTAAATGTGCAAATCAATGATCCAGTACATGCGGATAAAACACATGAAAGTAGCATGGCATCCTTAATGAGGCCTTATTAGCCCAGAGAAATATCAATCAAGGCTTAGGAGTGCTTTTGACATGATTCGCCCATGAGGGGCAAAATCGTAATTTTAAATAATTCGGGGACAATTCGCCTCGAAAGGGTAAATTTGTCATTTTAGATTAATTGGAAAGTCAAAAGACGGGGGAAATAGGATTGGTCATCAATCCAATCCATTTCCTATTTTTTGGGAATTTTCAGGATTTTTCTGAAATTTAAAAGTGATTTTAACCTTAGAGGGGTAAAGTCGTCATATCGTACAAAAATGAGAACTGAAAATCTCAAATATTAGGGCTGGTCATCCACCTGACCCAAACCCTAATTTTAAGCAATTTTCAGGACTCGACTGGAATGGGAAAGACGATTTACCCTTTGAGGGGCAAAATCGTCATTTTGGGGAAAATGATGAGATTCGAAAACCCCAGCAAGAGGATTCACCACCTAACTGGCCCCCTCCTGATCTAGGCATTTATCGACCTTATCTCACATATACAACAGAGACGACTTACCCCTAAAGGGTAATATCGTCAAGTCTCAGAAGAACGGATAAAAAACCCCAAAAATAGGTTTGACCAGTTGTCTATGGTCAATCCTCGATTTTTGGGGATTTCTGGAGTGTCTAGGATTTTTTCACAATTTTGCCACATTTTTTTGGAATTATCTGGAATTTTCTAGCATTTTTTTTGGATTTTCTAGGATTTTTTCGATTTTTTTATTTTAAAAAATATGTTATTCGGGCCGGGTCAACCCGACCCACTCGGGTCGGAACCCGGCCCGGACCCGGACCCACGAGACCAGCTCCTTAAAACGACGTCGCATCATGTTTTTTTATTTTCGATTTAATCGGGTTTAATCCGACGGTCCCTAATGAACCGCGTGGCTAATCCACCACTATCGGATGGTCTGACTAGAACCTACGGTCTAGATTAAAAGAAGACTCACCCAGGACCGTCTGATTGACTTACTAAAATCTACGGCCACGATTAGAACCTAAAACTCAATCTAAACCATCTATTCATACTAATCTAAACGACGTCGTCTACTAACTAACCCATACGGCGCCGTTTCAATCAATTTTTATTTTCTGATTAAAATCATTTTCGAATTATCCTAATTTCTAATCCAACGGCCACCATTTATTAGACTCGATTAATCTCAGCCGTTGGATCTACCTATTCGAATAACAACCCCCAACGGCCGAGCTAATTGGACCGACACGTGGACCAATGACCTATTGCCACCTAAGCGTTTTGACTCGTTGACTCGCCAGGTCAGCATCGTCTTCAACCTCTCGACCCCAGCGGAATGGACGGCTGAGGAGCTCCGGCGTCGATCTAACGATGAAACCTTGATGAAATCGCGCGAAACCAACGCCAATCAACTTGCAATCGACTCTATCTTAACGTATCTAAGGATCGGAGCATATAATCCACAGAATCAAGAACATCATGCGAGTCCCGAGTACGGCCATGGAAGTTCAATCACACAGACCACGCGAGATTAGATCAATTCACTCACAAATTGACATGGCAGGAGGTGCAGAAGACTTACATTGAGCTCCGATCGAGCTCGCACGGCCTAGATTGGGCTAGGCAAGTATGAACAGTGGTCGGCTATGGATGCTAAGTTCGAAGACTCAATTCAAGGTATTCAGACAAAATCGATGCAAAAAGAAGATGCGATGATAGTCAGTGATATCCAGGAAACAAGACGCACACACTAGATACAAGAATCATAGTCTGAAATGAAATTCGCCATTGAAGCTTAGTATAAGAGTTGAAGCTCTGCCTCGCCTATTTTCGTGGGTTCCACGTACGCGGCCGACGGCGATCGGCTCCGGGGACTTTGGACGACCTCCTGAAGACTTCATGGAGCTTTGGTTTAGCCTGGGAAGGCCCAACCGGCGCTCTGCAATTGAAGCTCCAACCTTCGACCACCGCGAGGGAAGGTGAGCTCTTTCTCTCCCCTTCTCTCTCTCCCTCGATTAAGTTTTTTCTTATCGAACAGAATTTTCCAACCCCTTTAACTGAAAGCCCCCCGTAGACTTATATCGCCCTTCGAGTTTTGGCGCCGAATCGGGGAACGGCCAACTGACTCGAATGGCACGTGTCATCACGTGATTTTAGGTCCAATCGGCGTCGGGGGCGATGGGCATCTCGTCCGATTCTGTTTGGTCCTACGGCGGGTCTCATTCCGCGTGAATTTAGGATGAATTTGGTTTGCGTTTGGGTAAATGTTGACTTTCGTAGGTTCACAGTTTGACCGGCCGATTGCTCCTTGCTCCGGCGGCCATTGATCATCATTCTGGCTCCAATCGACGGGGAGTGGCCAAGGAACTAAACGCCCACCATTGCGTCTTCAATTGAAGTCGATTGGTCCGTCAATTTCCCCGTCAAAGTTCGACCATTTACTGTTCATTCACGCAGGTGCCTGAGGAAGACGACGACACTGTAGCGGACCGGTTCGACCGGTCCGACCGGCGGTCAGACCGGTATGAACCGGTCCCGACTTGCAATTTTTTAAATTAAACCCAAATTAATAGGAAATTTTTGCAATTGATCCTCATAATCGAATCTAGGGCATGAATTCTATCTAAAAATGTAGTTTTGCCCAAAAGTTCATGTCAATTTCAATAAAAAAAACCCCCAAATTTCTATTTAATTGCTAATTGGGGATTGTACAATTGAGGGTTTAAATGATCAAATTGGGTCAAACCACGTATGCCAATCGATTTAAAATGATGAAAACCCTTGGGCAGCATGTTTAATTTGCAATGATAGTCCTTGAATTGAAAGTAATTTCAATTATGCCCAATTTCAAGGACTAAAATGCAATTAAATATGTAATTGAGCAATTTGTTCGAACAATTGGGCTAAATTGAAGTGGGGGACAATCAGATTGAATGTCAAGGTCCTTAAAAATGCCAAAATTGCAAATAACAAGACTCAATTGATATTTTTTCTCAAATTCAATGATATGTGTTACAAAGGAACACATACAATTGAATTTGATTTTAGAATTTTTGTGAGGTCAAAAAGACAAGGGATTTAAAATAAAAATATTGGCTATTTTTCCATATTTTTGTGACCTCAAATGTTATTTTTCTTGATTTTTTTAGTATTTTCCTAATTTTTGAAAATATTAAAAAATGCGAAAAATTATGAAAAATTATTTTTTTGTCAAAAATGGTTCCTTAGGCTTGACCAAGGCCACCAAAGTTGATTTTGCAATTTTTTTAACTTTTTATGGATTTTTTATGATTTTTCAAAATAAAGCTGAAAAAGATTTGGTCAAAAATCAAGTGTCAACAGCTGCCCCTCTTTGAGAGGAATCTCGTGAGAGGTTTTGCTCAAAGACAGGTGACACCTGAGTCTAGATCGACTCTACGGGAAAATAGAAAAATGAATCTTGACATTCGATCTTTCTTGTCTTGCTGGTAAACGCTCTGCTTGTCTTATCTTTGCTAACAGGAGAGGGAGGGAGAGAGAGGCGAGGTAGAAATACTTACCTGTTACTTACTTGCCTGACGCTCGTGCGGCGTGCGCGGCCTATAACGGGTTCAAGTGGATACCTAGGGACTCGTCTTTTGAGCATCATAGGGCAATTAAACTCTAGCCTGTATGGTAGGCCGTACCAAAGTGGGATTCATATACTTGACAGGAACCTATGAATGACGCACCCAGTCTCTTAGGGATTGTCACGGTTTTGATCCGTTTGGTGGATCGGACCATGAATAAGACTCCTCTCTGTTAGGAACCTACAGATGACGCACCCAGTCTCTTAGGGATTGTCAGAAGTTTTGATCCGTATGATGGATCGGACCATGAATAGGACTCCTCTCTGCTAGGAACCTCCGGATGACGCACCTAGTCTCTTAGGGATTGTCAGACATTTTTATCCGTATGGTGGATCGGACCATGAATAGGACTCCTCTCTGCTAGGAACCTACGGATGACGCACCCAGTCTCTTGGGGATTGTCAGACATTTTGATCCTTCAAGGGGATCAGGCCGAGAATAGGACTCCTTTCTGTTAGGAACCTACGGATGACGCACCCAGTCACTTAGGGATTGTCAGACACTTTGATCCTTTAAGGGATCAGGCCGAGAATAGGACTCCTTTCTGCTAGGAATCTACGGATGACGCACCCAGTCTCTTAGGGATTGTCAGACATTTTGATCCTTCAGGGAGATCAGGCCGAGAATAGGACTCCTTTCTGCTAGGAACCTATAAATGACGCACCCAGTCTCTTAGGGATTGTCGAACATTTGATCATATATTCTAAGGAATTAACTAGAATCTATACAAATGAGGTGTACCTAACCTTTAAGCTTTAACAAACGAGTTATTCTGGGTTTAGGGATTACCTAGAACCTCACAAAAACTGATTTTGAAAATTGTCCTTTCGACATGCAAGACGTTATTCTGGGATTTGGGGATTCCAAGTATCCTGCAGAAAACTTGAACCTGCAAAAACTTTGATGAGATTCTTCTGGGATCTAGGGGTTACCTGAAATCTCGCAGAAAGGCAATCTCGAATATTGTCCTTTCGACATTGAAGGTGACATTCTAGGATCTGGGGACTCCAAGTATCCTGTAAATTTGAAATCTCACAGAGGGATGATTTCGAAGATTGTCTGTTGACACCTAAGTTTTGACCATCTATTATTGTGATTTTCATCTTAAAAATAAAAAAATCATAAAATTATAAAATCAACTTTGGTAACCTTGGCCAAGCTAAGGAAACCATTTTGACAAAAAAATAATAATAATTCTTATTATTATTATTTTTTATTTTCTATTTTCAAAAAATACAAAAAAAGGAAGAAGGAATATTTGACCAACGATGTTGTCTGGTTTTTACTTTATTTTATTTTATTTTATTGTTATTATTATTGTTGTTGTCGTCTTTTCCTTTGTTCTTTTTCTTTTTTCCTTTTCCTTCCTTTTTCTTTCTTTTTCCGCACACACGCTCCAAAAAGGTTTCTTTTGGTCTCTCTCTCTCTCTCTCTCTCTCTCTCTCTCTCTCTCTCTCTCTCTCTCTCTCTTTTCCTCTTCTTTTTTTTTCCCACGCTTTCCCTCGTTTTTCTTTCTTCTGGCCGAGCGACGCCACCACCAGAGGGGCTCCTCCATTTTCCTCATCGCCCATATTTGTGCGACCACCGCTCCCTCAGCCACCGAACATCTTCTCTAACCGTCATCGTCGACTCATAGCCGCCGTGACAACCCGTCGCGAACCGCCGTGCAAGCCCAGCAATGCCGCGCTTGGCCGAAGTTTCCAAACCGTCTTCCGATCATCCTCGACGAAAACCGAAGCTATTGACAGTCATCTCCGACTTCCCTGAGTTCCGGAGAAGTTGTTAAACCCGTCCAATCGGCCGCAGACCTCAGAAAACCGTGAGATTCCTCCTCAAGCTTCACCTCGGCCTCCAATGGCAAGTTGAGTTTGTATCGTTCATTGGCTGCGCTGTTCGTCGCAACCTGTTTCTTCCACCTTGCTGACCATTTTCTTTTTTGACTACGCATGATTTCGTCGGGCAAATATTCGAGTTGGCCGCCGACGTCCTCCGGCTGATCGTGAGCTCCAGGATTCGTTTCTCACCAAACCGAACCCCCACGAGGATCGGGTAAGTTCCCTGGAACTCATAGAAAGCTCCCCGATAATTCATATTACCCATGTTACGTGTAGAACGGTCATGGTGTATCTTCGCCGGAATTAGGTCTCAACCGGAGTTACAGGAATAGGAAATGTCGTTTTGCTGTGTCGAGCTCTCGGTATGTTGTAGATGAGGTCCCTACGAGTCTAACGCCGTTAATTTTGTGCAATTTGGACGCCGGAAGGCCGAGTTATGGCCTTCCGATGAGGCGCCGGCGTCTTCCTCGGCGAGGCCCGAGCCGGTCAACGGGTCAACGCTGACGTGGCATGCCACGTCAGCGGCCACGTCAGCGTTGGCGGGCCCGGGCTGTATAAATCAAAGCCCAGATCGGACGGCCGTGGCTTCACCACGTGTCGCGATCTGGGATTTTCGGAAAATAAAAATGATTTTCAGAATTAATAAAAGATTTTCGAATAATAAAATTAAAAATCGATCGGACGGCTGAGGATACGCCAAGTGGCACTCTGGATGTCGTCCGATCTATCGCAAGATCGGACGCATCATGAAGGGCCACGTGGCGTGTTTTGGACCGTCCGATTGAGGATTTTCGGAAATAATAAAAATAATAAAAAATTGAAAAATCAATAAAAAATAGAAAATCATAAAAAATTCAAAAAAAATTCGAAAAATTCAGAAAAATTATAAAAAATTCCAGAAAATAGGAAATGGCCATATTAAACTGGCCATGACCTGTTCCGGGTCTTTCGACCCCCGGTCTTTCCAAAAATGACGGTTTTGCCCTTCCGGCAAACCGTCTTCCAAAAAAATTCTAAAACTTCTAGAAAAATCCCAAAAAATAGGAAATGGCCACAATCAATTGGCCAAGGCTCATCCCGGGTGTTTTGAACCCGATCATTCTTAAAAATGACGATTTCGCCCTTTGGGCGAATCGTCTTCCAAAAATTGAAGATTTTGCCCTTCGGGCTAATCGTCCACAAATCTTCTCTAAATCCTTACGGCTATATTAAGAAGCCATTGATTTGAATTGATGTGTATTAATGTGATTTATTTATGTATTGGATTGCGCTTTCATTTAAATTGATTGTGATTGATAGGAATAGTCTTCCAATCTGCATGAAACCCTGAATCAAACCTACCTCGCCTAAAATTGCGCCTGCATGAACTCTTAGCTAGGAAAATCACTCGCGTTAGGTACCGAAAGGGCGTTGGTAATGACACCGACGTAACCAAGTCCCCGAACCCAAAATCTCTGGTTCCGCAGAACTGATCGATCTCTCCCAATCGGTCAGTAAGGTTTCCGGTCTACCCTCCAAGAAAGACCGGTGGCGACTCCAAATGCATGCACAAGTTGCACATGCCACCACGACCAAACTAAGGTCGAAATCGATCGGCTCTTATCGCCGAGTCCTTTGAAAAATACTCCCGCCGCGATTTGGTATGGGCCTGGGAGGGCTCGCGCCGATCCAAAGCCCGCGATCGGTAATCCATTAGCCGCGTCCGCTTTCGGACGGGTCGCGACATTGTCCTTTTGACATTGAAGGTGACATTCTGGGATCTGGGGACTCTAGGTATCTTCCAGAAAAATTAAACTTGAAAGCTCTTCTTCACAGAGCAATGCATCCTTCTGGAATCTGGGGTCGCCATGAGTCCTAGAAGCTTAGACCTAAGAGTTCATTACTCATTTGCCAAAACATTAGCCCTCTTGAGGTAATTACGGTCACAATGTAGGTAAAAAGGCTTCTTTTTAACCTATACCGTTATGCAAAATGGCTTAGGACGTTGGAAGTTATCCAAAACATCTCAAAGCATACAAGGATGATCAAAGATCCATGCGAGGCGCATCTTGGATCAAACAATTCGAAGTCTCCAAACGAAGCTTGCTTTCGAGCATTCTATTGGAATATCTCTGTCAGAAAGGCCTCCTCATCCATTTTCCGACTTGGCCTTTTCATAATAGGAGCACTCAAATTTCCTAACACCCCGTACTTGGGTTTTCGGGGCCATTCGCAGCTCATACATTTAGATTAATCAGGAGGTCTTTTAGGGACCATAATATTGGGCTCGGACATGGTTTCTGAAAGGAGACTCATTTTCTGAGTCAGGTCTTTTGCACATAAGATTTTCTTCATCTGCTCCGGGTTTATAAGTCAAGAACCCTGCAAAAATGAGAAAGAAATAGTCTTGCTCGAACTTCTTCGAGTTAAGCTTAGGCATTAAACCCTATGCTAAACCAAATGCTTTAATCAGAAAAGTCTTCTCAAGGTTGTAACATAGGTAGGATTGGGGACCGAAAAAGGCTTGTTTTTGGCCTAGAATATATGAAGGGTTTGATATTGGTGATCAATGCAGATTTGCTGCCGATCTGGTACCTTGTGGTTCGAAAAGCATCTTCAATCTTTGAAGCGCATTGGTAGTCTTTTGGAGAACTTCTTTCTCGCGCCAATGTGGTGTCAACACTTGAACGTGACATCGTCAAACTTTACTAGTGGCCTATATACAGATATCATGCCATTTTTTTTGGCATTTACAATATCGAATACATGATTCATGAGTGTGCAAGTATTTGGAGGGGCATTGGCCTTGCTTTTACTAGGCACTTTGCTTTTTCTTGATGCCCATAATCGTGTTTTTTTCTCTCTCTCTTTTTTTGGCTCTCTTTCGTGAGATCCCGTCTTTTCTTTTTGGGAACAATTTTTTTTTTAGATGAGTGTGCTAAATATACAATTTGAATCTTAGCACCAAGAATTTTTTTTACAAACTCTATATTCTGAATTCTTCCGTTCTTGAAGTGATGTTGCTTCCACCTGGGGATATGCATTGATCACCAATGGATTTATGAATCGAGTGTACAGGCTCAACTGGGTTGTGCAAAGGGTAAAAGTGTATAGGATAGAGAAATGAATACTTTTCGTCATGTTGAAGCACTTGAATCATCACAGAAGTTAAAATGACAAGCAACACACGAAGATTGATGCAAGTCCGAGCAAGAGAATTTCTAACCATTTACCTCATGGTACTGCCGTGTGTACCTCTAGATTGCCCCAGTATGAGGTGGTTCCCGACAGGGGTAAAGAAAGACACCGTCGTTCAAATGGCTATCGATAGTCATCTGTAGTGTTTAGGATAGAGGAATGAATGCCTCCGTCTTCCCGATCCATGTAATCGATGCGAAAGGGCCTTGTATCCTCAGATTCAGGATTTCCTATTCTCACCCTTCCCTCATCTCTCGAGTATATAGGGGACGTGTTTGGGATCGGGTTTGCCTCTCATTCAGAGGGATATTCCTGTTAGATAGCCTAAGCAAGCAGTGTTTCTGGAAAGATCATTTCGTTTTTCTCCAGGCATTTCGCTCCACAAGGGATTTGAATGACGCCTCATGCATACTTTGAACATGCGTGGACACTTCCTGACCTTGGCAGACGTGTAGTAAATGCAAGAAATTTATCATCATTCTTTCATGATACAATGTTTATTCCTGAGTTCAGACATGTGAATGCTCATTCTCTCGTTTTTTTACCTTACAGGAAGTGAGAGACACTTTACTGTGCTCTTCTTTTGCTGTCTTCTGTCTTCAATAAACATTCCTGCATGCATGATAAAAGAGATGTTCTAGTGAGTAAAAGCCGGCTTGACCTTTGATGGAACAGATACATATCACCTAGTATTTGGCGTCGATGACCTTCCTTTCCAGGGTTTTGTTTGAATGAGTCTGATTCTGAGTTTGCTTCTCGAAACCCTGCAAAATTGAACACATGCTAGTGTATGCGTGGATGCATGATGTGTTTATGTAATGATGATTCGGATTGATCTGGGATAAGCCACATGACCGAAATCTGATTTTATTTCAGGGGTAATACTTCTTCACAGCATCTGAATTTACAGGGTGTCCCAATTCTTCTCCTTCAGAGTTTACAAGAATCAATGCTCCTCCTGTGAGAATCTTCATGACAATGTAGGGGCCTTCGTAATTTGGGGTAAATTTGCCTCCCGGATGGACAACATTTGGTAGAGTCTTCCTTACCACCAAGTCGTTTATTTTGAAATTTCTGGCTTTAACTTTTTGATTAAATGACTTGGCCACCCTCCTCTAGTAGCTTTGACCATAACAGATCGCTCTAAGACGCTTCTCGTCTATCAGATTCAGTTGTTCATACCTGTTCTTAGAGTACTCTGACTCAGAGAGTTCACCTTTTGATAAGATCCTTAAAGGGGGGACCTTAACTTCCACGGGTAGGACCGCTTCCATTCCGTACACCAGACTGTAGGGTGTTGCCCCTGTAGAGGTCCTGATTGAAGTTCGATATGCTATCAAGGCAAAGGGTAGCCTTTCATGCCAATCCATGTAGTTTTCTGATGTTTTAGCCAAGATCTTCTTGACGTTCTTGTTGGCTGCTTCCACTGCCCCATTCATCTGTGGGAGGTAAGGGGATGAATTCAGGTGTCGAATACTAAGGTGATCCAGCAGCTCATCGACAATCTTGTTGTTCAGGTTGGACCCATTATCTGTAATGACTGCTTGAGGGGTACCATATCGAGAGATGATGTCTCTTTTAATGAACCTTGCCACGTTTCTCGCAGTGACATTCTTGTATGAACTGGCTTCTATTCATTTGTGAAGTAATCGATCGCCACCAGGATGAAGCGATGACCATTTGAAGCCGTGGGATTGATAGGTCCTATCATGTCTATCCCCCATATAGAAAAAGGCCAAACCTCAGACATTTGATACAATTCATTCGGGGGCATATTAATCTTATCGCCATATATTTGGCACTGGTGGCATGACCTGACATGTTGACAACAGTCTGATTCGATGGTCATCCAATAATAGCCAAGCCGCATGATCTTCCTGGCGAGGAGGTGGCCGTTCATGTGAAGCCCACAGATACCTTCATGAGAATATTTGCTTCTTTAGCATCTACACATCTTAACAGAGTAGAGTCAAATGACCTTTTGTATAGGATTTGTCCATTGAGGAAGAACTTGATGGCCATCTTGGTTATGTATCTCCGGTCTCTCGCCCGACATCCTTTAGGAAACTCCCCTTTTGAGAGATAATTCTTGATGTCATAATACCATGGCTCTCCATCAAATTCATCTTCGATTAGCATACAATAAGCTCACTTTTTAACTATGCCGATCCTTAGGGGTTCTATTTCCAACCCATCAGCTATTTGTAACATTGAGGCTAGGGTGGCTAGCGCATCTGTAAATTGATTGTGAGACCTCGATAGGTACTCGAATGACACTTCTTCGAACTTAAGTGTCAATTTTTCAAGGTATTCGTGATAAGGGATGAGCTTTGCGTCCTTGGTCTTCCACTCTCCCTGTGTCTGCAAAATGATGAGCATGGAATCTCCATAAACCTTCAGCTTAGATATTCCCATGGAAATGACCAATCGCAAGCCTAGAATGCTTGCCTCGTATTTTGAGACATTATTGGTGCAAGGGAAGGTCATCTTTGCTGCAACAGGATAATGTTGATCATCAAGGGATATCAGTACTGCCCTAGTACCTGCTCTTGATAGATTAACAGCAACATCGAAATACATGACCCACTTATCATCTGCTAAGTTCAGAATTTGATCTTCTGCCTTTATCGTTTTAGAAGGCTCACCGTTTCACGGGTTTTCTGCTAACATGTCGGCTATAGCTCTCCATTTTACTGATTTTTGTGGAGAACATTTGATGTCAAATTCTGATAACATCACCTGCCATTTTGCTAATTTCCCAATTAAGGCGGGTTTCTTCAGGAGGTATTTGACAGGGTCATTTTCTGGCACCAGCTGAATATGGTGATGTAGGGTATATTGTCTTAACCTGCGAAGTACCCATACGGTTGCCACACATGCCCTTTCAACAGGTATGTACTTTGCTTCAGACAAGGTGAATTTCTTGCTCAAATAATAGATGGCTCTTTCCTTACCTTCCGTCAGGCTCATTTGGGCGAGTAAGGCTCCCAAAGATTCATGTTGTATAGTCAGATATAAGGTCAAAGGATGACCTGGGATGGGTGGCACAAGTACTGGCGGAGTGACCAGGTAGTTCTTGATCTTCTAGAATGCCTGACTCCACTCTGTATCCCATGTCACTTTCGCACCCTTCTTGAGTAGTTTGAAGATCGGTTTAGCCACATCTGATAGCTGATTGATGAATCTGACAATATAGTTCAGTCTCCCCAGAAGACTTCTCACTTCTTTTACTATGGAGGGAGTTGCTAGA
Source organism: Rhodomyrtus psidioides (assembly GCA_021437785.1). Taxonomy (NCBI): domain Eukaryota; kingdom Viridiplantae; phylum Streptophyta; class Magnoliopsida; order Myrtales; family Myrtaceae; genus Rhodomyrtus; species Rhodomyrtus psidioides. The sequence continues at coordinate 8,529,432 of JAILYB010000007.1, read as the reverse complement.
TCATGGATGGCTTGAATCTTTGAAGGGTCAATCTCAATGCCCCTATTACTGACCATGAATCCGAGAAGTTTCCTAGATTTTACCCCAAACATACATTTGTTAGGGTTCAACCTCAACTTGTATTTGCGCAGTCGCCCAAATAGCTTTCTTAATACCTGAATGTGATCCTGTCCTTTCTTGGACTTAGCGATCATGTCATCGACATATACTTCGATTTCCTTATGGATCATGTCGTGGAATAATGTGATCATAGCCTTCTGGTAGGTGGCCCCAGCGTTTTTTAATCCAAAGGGCATAACCTTGTAGCAAAAGTTTCTCCAGGGGGTGGTGAAGGCAGTCTTCGGCTTGTCCTCATTCTTCATGAGGATCTGGTTATATCCGGAGAAGCCATCCATGAATGAGAATAGCTCGTACCATGCGGTACTATCAACCAATACGTCGATGTGAGGTAGTGGAAAATCGTCCTTCGGACTTGCATTATTCAAATTTCGATAATCCACGCAGATCTGGATTCTACCATCCTTCTTCATGATGGGGACTATGTTGGCAATCTCGTCCGAGTATGGGATAGCCTCAATAAAGCCTACATTGAGAAGTTTCATGACTTCCTCCTTAATTCTGTCTTCTAACTCGGCTTTCATCCGTCTACTGCCTTGCCTGACAGGTTTGACACTGGAATCTGTGGGTAATGCATGTTCCACAATTCTAGGATCCGAACCTGGCATGTTAGCGTAAGACCATGCAAAGACGTCCTGATACTCCCTCAATAATTCTGTGAATCTGAGCTTCTCACCTCGAGATAGATGTCCACCGATCTTGACTTCCTTGATATTCATATAGTCTCCCAAGTTAATAACAACTTGTTCCTCCGAAGTGGGAGGTACTAACTCTTCGAAGGTACTCCATTCCCTGCGGATAGATGCATAGCCTTCATCCTCATCCTCATCTTCAATATTGTAGGAACAGTCATCATGATGATCCGAATCACACAATAATCTGGTATGTATGCTTCAGATGATATGCCTGAAATGTCATGAGCATGGTTAGTTCGTACTCGATAAAAATGCCATGCATGATTGTGGAAAATCTTTTCGAAAGAGTTTTCGAAATAAGTATAGGTATAAACGGGACTAATCCTTATGTCATCGGACATCCTGGCCCCGTGGAAATCCTTTGGAAATTAGGAATCATATGACGAATCAGGCCTCAAGCTTCTGTGCAGAAGACTAGTATCATCGGACTGATTTACGGTACCATATGTCCTTAACAAAACTTGTGTGATTTTTATTGAATGCAGAATGGGCCGCCTTACAAACTATGCTATTTGGACCAACGACCGGAGATCCAAAGGCTTTTTCTTACATCTAGAACAAGTAATGAAAACAAAATGCAGAAAGTTCTAAGTGTTGTATTTAAAGAATGAAGGAAGCTTCTTTACTCAGAGGAAGTGGCTTTGTCGTCCAACCACTTTATGATGACATTCACGAAGTTATCTTCAAGGAAAGGGTTTGCCAGATCTGGTTCTACTGTCGGAGTGATATCCTCTTCTGACAACCACCTGGAATCTTTTCTAAAATAGGCGTTCAAAGGACTATTGAACATCTGTGATCTGCCTTTCCAAACTGGGTAACCAATGAATGAACCCTTTGAGTTTCTCTGGCTTCCACGGCGTCCCAGGCTCTTGCCTCGGCCTCGGCCTCGGCCTGTTGCCTTTGGGACAGACTCGTCCATGTAATCATTCTGATACCCTAACCCCATCCTATGTTGATTAGCTTTTAACTGCAGGGGGTATTTATTCCTTGACCGTGTTTACCTAGACCTTCTCCAGGGTTAAACCCATATGCCAGTAGCATCTTAGTTGGAAAACGTTTGGCTTCAGAGATGTGGGGAGCTCTCAATTTTGTCCCTACTGGGGTATGAACTGTCGCTACTAATTTCAGGTAATGATAGCTCGCTTCTGTCTTAACTTCAGGTTCCACGTAGCGAACGGCACTGTTCTGGTATGTTTGGAGGTCGACTTCTCCATGCACAGTAATCACATTCCCATCCACTACAAAGCGTACTTTTTTATGCAAACTGGACGGTATGGCTCCCGCTACATGGATCTAGGGTCTTCCCAGTAAAAACCCGAATGCACTAGGCAGATCCATTACTTGGAAGTTTATGGAGAATTTTGTTGGGCCGATGAGTACATCGAGTTCGATCTCGCCTATCACAGTTTTCTTCATTCCATCAAAAGCTCTTACAGATGTTTTGGAGGTTTTAATCGTTTCCTCATTGATTCTTAACCTTCTCAAAGTAGTTAGAGGGCAAATGTTGAAGGCCGACCCGTTGTCGATTAATACGTGCGCCACTTTCTTCCCATTACATTGCGCAGAAATGTACAAAACCTTGTTGTGTCCTCTTCCTTCCATGGGGAAGTCTTCATCAGAGAAGCTCAGTTGATCTTTTAGGAGGATCGCCCCTACGAAGTCCCCTGATTGTACATCATTGATTGCCTCGGGGACGTGCACCTCGTTGAGTATCTTCAGTAGTGCATTCTTGTGCTTTTCTGAATTGATGAATAAATCCAATAAGGATATTTGAGCTGGCATGTTCCTCAATTGCTCTATTATTTCGTACTCGCTAGTCTTTATAATAGACATGAGCTTTTCTGCGTCTTCTTTCGAGACTTCCTTCTTTTCGGATTCACCCTCCCTAGGGGCATAAAATCGTCCAGACCTCATTACTGTATCTACTTCCTTTGTCCCATAGTCCCAGTGGACTGCTTTAGGGTCATACTCTTCTACCGGAGGGACTTTTATGGTTATTGTCTTTGGACCAGGCGTCTTAGATTCAGCTGTGCCGTTTTCTTCCTCTTCCTCTTCTGGCAATCGAATCACCAATGGTTTAATTGTGTAATCTTCTGTTTTCTTCAAACTATCCAGTTCTTCCAATCTGATTACCACAACCGTGGCGGATTCAATCATTGATACGATGTTGTCAAAGCCTTTTGTAAAAAGTTTTTCCATGTCATTCGAGGTTTCTGGTCGAGCGGGATTATCCATACCTCCCCATCCGTCTGGTATGATATCCTCAATTTTCTGATAAAAACTGGGAGGGGCCGAATATTTCACTTTAAAGTTGTACCCCCTAGAATCTTGACCGAGGTTGTCTATAATTTCACCCATTCAAGTGCGTCGGCCATGAATCTGCGATCTGCTGGACTTCGCCTTTTGGCTTCCCATTCGTCCCCTTCGAATTCCTCTTCTGGCTCCATGATTGACCCAAAGTCGCCTACCAGATCCTTATGTGGGATGTTCCACGTGCTGCCCTGCTCAGTTTTGATCACGAAGTGACTTTCTTCGAAAGATAGAGAAGCTTCGACTCCCTCGAATCCTTCATCGGTAATATCGGACATTATCTCTAAGCTCCTCATCTTGGTGATACATAGCTTCTTTAGGTTAGCAGGGATCTCCCCTCCTTTTGGATATGACGAAGCGGTGACTAGAAGGTCAGTCAGTTTAGACATGTCCATTTTCCGCTTGAGGTGGTCCTCCACTTCTTTAGTGAATATTGCCCAAATTGCTTGATGATCAGGGAGAGGGTTTTCTTGCACATTTGGAGCCGCGCTGTCAAACTTCAGGATTTGACTATCAATCAAGGCCTGTACCTTCAGCTTAAGGATATAACAGTTATCAACATTGTGCCCTCTTTCGCCCATATGGTAGATACAGGTCTGGCTCTCATCAAAGCCAGGATATTTAACAAGATTTTCCCTGGGCGGTTCCTTCGCCACCAAGTGTTGCTCTAGCAGCATCGGGAGTAGTTTGGACAAAGGCCTTAGGAGCTGTGAGAACTGCTTTGGGGGTTGCCTTCTTCTAGGTTCTTGCCTTTTTTGCGTCAACCATGACGATCCTCCTTTGGTCTGATTAGAACTGTTAAATCCCTTGGACTTTTGGGGGTTCGGTATGAATGCTATGTCGAGCCCGGCCTCTTTCTCCTTCTTCAAAGGATACTGTTTCCTGGTGAAAATTTCATGAGGCCTCATTTCTCTTAGAGCCCACTCTAGCCTTTCAGCCACCTTGATTAGGTGTGCGAAGGTTTGACATCCGGAGGTATTCAATCGATCGAAATATTCGTAGGGGAGCGCTTTTAAGAATAAATAGATCAGCTCATCTTCCTGGATTGATGGCTTTACTTGAGTAGCCAGAGCACGCCACCTCTGGGCGTATGTTCTGATCAACTCACCCCTTGCCTTCGAGGTTCGCAGCAAATCTTCCCTCGTTGAGGCCGTAGCTGTATTGAACTTGTATTGTCTGAGGAAATCCTCTGCAAGATCTTCCCACCCATCATAATCTTCAAGGTCTAATTCAATGAACCATGCCAGAGTGACACCAGCAAGACTTTCTTGGAATGTATTCATCAGCAGCGGAATATAATACAAATAGTGCGCCATTTTGCGCAGGTAATACTTGAGGTGAGCGCGTGGACAGCTTGTCCCATTATATTTCCTTACGAATTCCGATTCCTTGTAGTTGGGAGGGGTCTCCACCTTGGCGAATGGAGATATTTTGTCGAGCCGGGCTAACTCATAGCCCTGACTGCTTAAACATTCTTCAATCTTGGCTAACCTTTTAGCCTATACTTCGGTTTTCACAGTTTGCTTTCCCTTTTCATCCTTCTCAAAGTTGATGACAACGGGGGGTGCCTTTTGCTGTGTTTGGACGTTCGGCGTACGTATATCTTCCTCTATACGTTGGGTATTTTCCGTCGTTTCTTTATCAGCCACATCGGGTATGAGTGATGGACTCGAGTTATTCTGATTAGGAGCTACTGCCTGTCTGGCGTGGGAGGCTTCCAGCATCGCCTTAATATCAGCCATCATAGTTGCCATCGCAATCATCTGTGTTTTCAACATGCCTACGCGTGGGATCAACTCTTGTTGCTCCATTCTTGTCTTAAGTCGAGTGCGAAAACGATGCGTTGGTAATTCCATGATGAGAGTGTACTTGTTTCCAGAAGAAATTCTAATGAGTATTTCTTCGGTATTGCCAAAATGAATCACTTGATCCTTCTAATTGCATGTTTTCTATTGGTGAATGAGAAAAAGGACTACCTGATGAGCCTTAGTCTCATGTAAGTAGTTCTTTTAATCATTTTCCAAAGAGAATTCATGAAATTAAAAGAAGTGTAATTTTTTACGATAGTTTTTTTTTATGTATTTGTAAAACATGTCCAGATTCACGCTCATATATCGAAATAATATCCAGTACAAATGAGAATGCTTGAAAAGGCATCGCAATGTTTGCTCATTTTACACTTGACAGAATAGTCTATTCAAGTCTAGGACGCTTGAGGTCTAAGGTATCCTCATCGTCCCAATATGGATTTCTCTCTTCAGTCTGGGACTCTTCATCTTCTAAATATGACGGCGACCCCATATCTTCGGGTATGTACGGCTCTACTCCAGGCACGCACTGTACAATATACTCAGGTATATAAGGCTCGACAAAGCTGCGTCTGATCGCCTCAAAGTGCTGGATGTATTCATTGGTGGCCCTGTGAATGTTCTCCTTGCGAGTAATATTCTCTGGCCAGCTTATATCTTCGGCTTGAGAGTTTTCAGAGAGTGAATAATAAACGCCACTTTGGCTTCGAACTGTTTCCTCTTTTCTCTCACGAGGGTCTCGCTTGGTATGTCGAAGGCAAAGATTCCTGGTCGAGGTGGGGAAGGAATCTCCTGTTGTGCCCCAAACTGTCGGATAACCCTCTTCGGATAATATGTGGCAGCACCCGTGAATCCTAACAAAGAGACTGGGTCCTTGTCATTGCATGCTTGTCTGACTTTGTCTAGTGTTGGCAACCTTAGCCGCCATCGGAGCTGTTCGGGTTTTAAAGCTCTAAGAAATTCTTTCCATTCTCTAAAATTGAACTTAGGAATGCGTGTATGGGTTCTGACGAAGGTTTTAAGGGGATGAGCATCGGGGCTAATCTCAGTGAAACCCATGCGAATATGGAATTGTCTGACATGAGACGTGAACCATAAGTACAGAAGATCACTAGAGGCTTTAAAGATTCCATTCTTATTTTTCTTGAAGCGATTTAGGGAAAGAAAGGTCTCAGCAAGGATGATGTTTGAGTAATCCCACCCACAACAGACTTGTTTGACTACAATGACCATAATAGGATCGAAGGAGACAGACGAGATTGGGAATAGCACGAAGCTAAAGAAAACCAACACAAAGGCTCTACCTGATTTAGTCTCTTTAACGGCAGGGAGGTTGGGAAATCGATCGAGGAGGAAGGATAATGAAACTCGCCCATAATTACTTTTAGCGTCTTCTTTGACTTCTTTGAGGCTTATGTCAAGGAATTCAGCTAATTGACTCAAGGGTTCAAATCCTATGGGAGGTTGGACTAGCGAGTGAGTAAACTCAACTCCGATGACAGCGCTGTATTCTTCGATAGTTGGGGTAATCTCCAATCCTTCCATGCAGAATGTAGCAGTGGTAGGATCCCAATAGAGCGCCATGGCTTGGATAAAGGCAGGTTGGCACTCAATCTTCAGCAGGTCTAATAGATATCCCAGTCGTGATTCAACATACTTCTGGCTAGCTTCACCCATGCTATCCCACCATGATTGGAGTTCGGCCCGGGGGACTTTGAACATTTGAATATCCTTCTTTCCCATTAAGTCTAAAATATGCGAATGATTTTGAAAAGTTAATCGTCAAAAATTACTTTAAACATGTGACTATACAAATGTCATGAAGTATGCATGAGCTGACTTAATTGCATAGTTCAATTTGAAGAAATAGAAATTAGGACCTTTTTCAGGTCTCGAAGGCCTGACTTAAAGCCTAATTTGAATTTCAGGGAAGTGACTTAAGCAATTTAATCAGGTTCACTCCAGTGACTAAGGGAAACAACAATGTCACATTCCATTGGTCAATACATCAAATGAACAGAGTGGAATGAATTTCTTCTTACAATCAGGACGCCTAATGAAAGAAAAGGCGAATGGGGACTCCTTAAACAAGAAAGTCATAAAAGGCAAATGGAATGTGAGGATCTAAATCACCCTTTTCCTAAAGACTTACCCCTCTTTACAATGAAAGTCAATCGGGAACCCTCCTCCAGTCGAGTGTGAGGGGTTGTCTTTAGTGTGTTGATCGAGGTATCTCAGCTCTTCTGGCCATTCTCTGGTCCATGGTATGATGACTTCAGGAGCTTTCTCGGGCTTCACTTTCTTGAGTGTGATGCGCTTCGGCTTTATCTTGGTCGCATGGCGTCTTTTCTTTCCCCAAAAAGTGATCCTGGGTATGTTCTCTTTAGCCTGTCGTTCGGCCTTCCAACGGGTGTATGCCTCCCTAGCCAGGCGGTTACGACGTTGCCTCTGCATTTCTAAGTAACTCTCGAGCATCTCATCTCTTTGTCGCTTGAACCTGAGGTTGTCGACGTAGTATCGGGTTTGATAATCTTCCGCATATCCTAGCTTACGTCCAGTCAGCTCCCGACCATGCACGAATCTAGTGAAGTGCAGCCTTGTGTTCGGTCCAGGGCGAGTGACTTTCCTTAGGTACTCGAAGGTTACCAACTCTGTCGAACTCTTAGGAAACAGCGACATCCTACCCCTTATCATCGTTATTTCAATTAGTCACTTGAGTGATTTTCATGATGTATGCAAATGCATGTATATGTATGCAATGTACGAGTCATACTATAGAACAGGGAGTAGTAAAGTACATTGAAAATAAATGCGTTACCAACCAAACTTGGGGATGTGAAAATGTTCCCCTGTAACCATGGGCGGTTTTAGGTATACCAACCATCCATAGACAGGCGCACGAGACAAGTGGGTATACTCTAGAAGTCGAAAATCAGGTAAGGAACCTACGGCCCCGGTTCCCATGATCCAAATGAGGCAGATTCCTCCCCAAGAGTACCCACTCAAGAGGGCTAGATATCGCCAATTTGGATTGTGAGCGGGAACAAACACGAAAGTCTCAAGTGCCATCAAACACGAGATCATTTCGCACCCTTTCCCTATCTAAGGTAACCTAGAGGTGATTTGCAATCGGGGTTTGACCGCCGGTGTGTGCGATGTGTCGTGATCATCACAATGCAAAGTCATGCACAGCAGTTTGTATCAAAACACCACTTCAGTATGTGCGTAAGGTAAACATACATTCCCAACTACAAACTGCATGAAAAATGTCAACAACCACTCCACATCTTATTTCTCCAATCTGCAAAAACATCTAACACAGTGGTTTGTACGTACCTCACCTTCGAGAGCATCTGCAGAAAATAAGGTCAGATAAACCAAACAACTTTTTAATCGGCTCAAATCCTCTGGAATTTGTAACCAGAGATTCTGGTTCAGAATCATCCCCAGTGGAGTCGCCAGTCTGTCGTGACCCTCCCGCGGCGTTGCCTGCCGGAGGGGGCTAATGGGCCGCCCGATCGTCGCCTTGATCGGACGTGAGCCTCTCCCAAGGTCCATTACCCAAATCGCAATGGCTGGATATGCGTAGTCGACCTTCAGTGCAGTCTAGTAACATGTGATACATGTACATGCCAAGGAGTCACCACCAATCATTTCGTGGAGGGTACGATCGGAAACCCTATCGAATAGTTGGGAGCTGTCTATTCGATTCTACGAAAACCAGAGAAATGGGTTCAGGGACTTAGTTACGCCAACTGCTAGAGTGACGCCCTTTCGGTACCTAAGCTGAATGGTTTATCTGATCCTAGGATTTCATACAGACGAGTGAGGTACAGATCCTAAATCTAGGAATTCATGCAGATGGGAATGACTACCCTATCACTCACAATCAGTAAAAATAAATGTGCAAATCAAGGATCTAGTACATGCGGATAAAACACATGAAAGCAGCATGGCATCTCTAATGAGGCCCTATTAGCCCATGAGGGGCAAAATCGTAATTTTAAACAATTCGAGGACAATTCACCTCAAAAGGATAAATTTGTCATTTTAGATGAATTGGGAAGTCAAAAGACAAGGGAAATAGGATTGGCCATCAATCCAATCCATTTCCTATTTTTCGAGAATTTCCAGGATTTTTTTGAAATTTAAAAGTGATTTTACCCTTAGAGGGGTAAAGTCATCATTTCGCACAAAAATGAGGACTGAAAATCTCAAATATTATGGCTGGTCATCCACCTGACCCAAACCCTAATTTTAAGCAATTTTCAGGACTCGATTGGAATGGAAAAGACGATTTACCCTTTGAGGGGCAAAATCGTCATTTTGGTGAAAATGATGAGATTCGAAAACCCCAGCAAGAGGATTCGCCACTTAACTGGCCCTATCCTGGTCTAGGCATTTATCGACCTTATCTCGCATATACAGCAGAGACGACTTACCCCTAAAGGGTAATATCGTCAAGTCTCGGAAGAACGAATAAGAAACCCAAAAAATAGGGTTGACCAGTTGTCTATGGTCAATCCTCAATTTTTGAGGATTTCTGGAGTGTTTAGGATTTTTCCACAATTTTCCCACAATTTTTTGGAATTTTCTGGAATTTTCTAGCATTTTTTTGGATTTTCTAGGATTTTTCTGATTTTTTTATTTTTAAAATCTTTTCCGATTTTTTTTATTTTAAAAAAATATTATTCGGGCCGGGTCAACCCGACTCACTCGGGTCGGAACCCGGCCCAGACCCGGACCAGCTCCTTAAAACGACGTCGCATCATGTTTTTTTATTTTCGGTTTAATCGGATTTAATACGACGGTCGCTAATGAACCGCGTGGCTAATCCACAGCCATCGGATGGTCTGACTAGAACCTACGGTCTAGATTAAAAGAAGACTCGCCCAGGACCGTCTGATTGACTTACTAAAATCTACGGCCACGATTAGAACCTAAGACTCAATCTAAACCATCTATTCATACTAATCTAAACGACGTCGTCTACTAACTAACCCATACGGCGCCGTCTCAACCAATTTTTATTTTCTGATTAAAATCATTTTCAAATTATCCTAATTTCTAATCCGACGGCCACCATTTATTAGACTCGATTAATCTCAGCCGTTGGATCTACCTATTCGAATAACAACCCCCAACGGCTGAGCTGACTGGACCGACACTTGGACCAATGACCTATTGCCACCTAAGCATTTTAACTCGTTGACTCGCCTGGTCAGCATCGTCTTCAACCTCTCGACCCCAGCGGAATGGACGGCTAAGGAGCTCCGGCGGAGATCTAACGGTGAAACCTTGATAAAATCGCGCGAAACCAACGCCAATCGACTCTATCCTAACATATCTAAAGATCGGAGCATATAATCCACAGAATCAAGAACATCATGCGAGTCGCCGAGTACGGCCATGGAAGTTCAATCACATAGACCACGCGAGATTAGATCAATTCACTCACAGATTGACATGGCAGGAGGTGCAGAAGACTTACCTCGAGCTCCAATCGAGCTCACACGGCCTAGATTGGGCTTGGCAAGTATGAACAGTGGTCGGCTATGGAGGCTAAGTTCGAAGACTCAATTCGAGGTATTCAGACAAAATCGATGCAAAAAGAAGATGCGATGATGGTCAGTGATATCCAGGGAACAAGACGCACACACTAGATACAAGAATCATAGTCGGAAATTAAATTTGCCATTGAAGCTTAGTATAGGAGTTGAAGCTCTGCCTCGCCTGTTTTCGTGAGTTCCACGTACGCGGCCGACGGCGATCGACTCCAGGGACTTTGGACGACCTCCTGACGACTTCGTGGAGCTTTGGTTTAGCCTAGGAAGGCCCAACCGGTGCTCTGCAATTCGAGCTCCAACCTTCGACCACCGCGAGGGAAGGTGAGCTCTTTCTCTCCCCTTCTCTCTCTCCCTCGATTCAGTTTTTTCTTATCGAACAGAATTTTCCAACCCCTTTAACTGAAAGCCCCTGTAGGCTTATATCGCCCTTCGAGTTTTGGCGCCGAATCAGGGAACGGCCAACTGACTCGAATGGCACGTGCCATCACGTGATTTTAGGTCCAATCGGCGTCGGGGGCGATGGGCATCTCGTCCGATTCTGTTTGGTCCTCCGGCGGGTCTCATTCCGCGTGAATTTAGGATGAATTTGACCTGTGTTTGAGTAAATGTTGACTTTCACAGGTCCGCAGTTTGACCGGCCGATTGCTCCCTGCTCCGGCGGCCATTGATCATCATTCTGGCTCCAATCGACGGGGAGTGGCTTAAGGAACTAAATGCCCACCATTGCGTCTTCAATTGAAGTCGATTGGTCCGTCAATTTCCCCGTCAAAGTTCGACCATTTACTGTTCATTCGCGCAGGTGCCTGAAGAAGACGACGACACTATAGCGGACCGGTTCGACCGGTCCAACCGGCGGTTAGACCGATCTGAACCGGTCCCGACTTGTAATTTTTCAAATTAAACCCAAATTAAAGGAAATTTTTGCAATTGATCCTCAGAATCGAATCTAGGGCATGAATTCTATCTAAAAATGTAGTTTTGCCCAAAAGTTCATGACAATTTCAATAAAAACCCCAAATTTCTATTTAATTGCTAATTGGGGATTGTGCAATTGAGGGTTTAAATGATCAAATTTTTTGTCAAACCACCTATGCCAATCGATTTAAAATGATGAAAACCCTTGGGCAGCATGTTTAATTTGCAATGATAGTCCTTGAATTGAAAGTAATTTCAATTATGCCCAATTTCAAGTACTAAAATGCAATTAAATATGTAATTGAGCAATTTGTTCAAACAATTGGGCTAAATTGAAGTGGGGGACAATCAGATTGAATGTCAAGGTCCTTAAAAATGCCAAAATTGCAAACAACAAGACTCAATTGATATTTTTTTCTCAAATTCAATGATATGTATTACAAAGGAACACATACAATTCAATTTGATTTTGGACTTTTTGTGAGGTCAAAAAGACAAGGGATTTAAAATAAAAATATTTACTATTTTTCCATATTTTTGTGACCTCAAATGTTATTTTTCTTGATTTTTTTAGTATTTTCCTAATTTCTGAAAATATTAAAAAATGAGAAAAAAATATGAAAAGTAATTTTTTTTTGTCAAAAATGGTTTCTTAGGCTTGGCCAAAGTCACCAAAATTGATTTTACAATTTTTTTTGACTTTTTACGATTTTTTAAAATAAATCTGAAAAAGACTTGGTCAAAAATCAGGTGTCAATAGTCTTCGATACCCTTCTTGATGAGTGAGCTCTGAAACGCTCTACTTGACACAGCTTTGGTCAAGACATCGGCTAATTGATCTTCAGATTTGACAAAAGGTAACTGAATTACTTTAGCATCTAAATTCTCCTTGACAAAGTGTCTATCAACCTCAACATGTTTGGTTCGGTCATGCTGAACCGGATTGTGAGAGATAGCTATAGTAGCTTTATTATCACAAAACAACTTCATCCCAGACTCCGGTGGATACCCAAGTTCGGACAATAGTCCTTTAAGCCACAATAACTCACACAACACCTTCATTACTCCTCTGAATTCTGCCTCGGTACTGGACAAAGCCACAACGTTTTGCTTCTTGCTCTTCCACGTGACCAAGTTACCTCCTACAAATGTGAGATAAGCTGACGTCGACCTTCTATCTATTATGTTCCCTGCTCAGTCTGCATCTATATATCTTTCCACTACAATGTGACCATTCTTTGCAAAAATTATCCCCCTCCCTGGAGCTGACTTTAAATATCGAAGGATGCGATATACTGCATTCATATGTTCTTCACTAGGAGCATGCATAAATTGACTCACAACACTTACTGCATAAGCATTGTCTGGGCGAGTGTGAGACAAATAAATTAATCTTCCTACTAATCTTTGATATCTCTCCTTATTAGTCGGTACTTGATCAGAATACTCTCCAAGTTTATGATTCTGTACCATAAGAGCATCAGCGGGCTTACAGTCTAACATTCATACTTCAGCCAACAAATCAAGTACGTATTTTCTCTATGATAAGAAAATTCATTCCTTAGACCTAACTACCTCAATACCCAAGAAATACTTTAGTCCTCCCAAGTTCTTCATCTCAAACTCTTCCGCCAACTTCTCTTGAAGCCTCGAAATTTCTTCAGTATCATCTCCTGTTATGATCATATCATCAACATATATGATTAGGGTAGTCAGCTTACCTTGGCTTCGCTTCAAAAATAAAGTGTGATCTGAATTGCTCTGGGAATAACCATGCTTTCTCATGGCTGAGTTGAACCGACCAAACCAGGCACGAAGTGACTGCTTCAAACCATATAACGACCTCTTCAGTCTACAAACAGCATTTGGCTTATTAACATACCCATATCCAAGTGGAATCTCCATGTAAATCTCTTCATACAAATCTCCATGAAGAAATGCATTCTTTACATGAAACTGATGCAATGGCCAATCCAGATTTACAGCAAGCGATAGCAAAATCCGCACAGTATTTAATTTTGTAACTGGAGAGAAAATCTCCTGATAGTCCACGCCATAAGTCTGTGTGTATTCTTTTGCGACCAATCGAGCCTTGTATCTCTCAATGGTTCTATCTGCCTTGTGTTTGATGGTAAATGCCCACTTACACCCTACGGCTTTCTTCTCTTTTGGCAACTCTACAAGTCTTCAAGTCTGATTCTTTTCTAGTGCATCCATCTCCTCCTTCATAGCTTTGACCCATTTTGGATCCTTCAAGGCCTTTCCCACCCCATTCGGAATTTAAACAGTTGATACATTTGACACAAAAGCCTTGCAAAATTTCGACAATCTTCTTGTTGACACAAAATCGGCAATGAGACATTTAGACCTTCGTTTCTCTACATCCGGTGAATACCGATTAGGAGGCTTGCCTCGATTATGCCTATCAGGGAGTTTATATCTAACAACAAAATCAGAATCATTAGAAACCTCAAGATCATAAATAGAGCTTACCTCAGGATCATTCTCAATAGAGTGGTTGGGTACTGAAGAAAGGGCAATTTGCGAAGGAGCAGGCCGATCTCGCTCATTAGATGTAGATATAGGCTGCTGATCATCCCCACTTTCAGCTGAAAAATGAACACCCTCCCCTTCATTTTCTGTCAGTGCACCCCCCTCATTAAACTGTATAATTGAAACTTTTTGTGAGCTGGTTAATGGTCCAGCCCCATCCAATCGTACCCCGGACTCCATATGTCCTCTTGACTCCGCACCCTCCATGCCAATATCCCACCAATTTTTCATTTCACTGTAATTCTCCCCTTGAAAGGAACATTGGGGTGGAGAAAAATAGGACTCGAACTCTAGAAAAGTCACGTCCATGGTAACATGTGTCTTCTTGGTCTTCGGATCATAGCAGCTGTGACATCCCTCCCCTTAGTCCCACATTGCTTAGGGGGAGGTCTTGGGATAGGCTTATAAGCCTTGGGCCCCCTTTGACTAGCAAGATGCGTTTTCCGGGCTGAGTGCTCGGAAAGCAAAACCGTGCGGGTTGCAAAGCCCAAAGCGGACAATATCTTGCAAAGTGGCGCAGCGGAAGTGCGGTGGGCCTAGGCTGTTCAAGCAGCGATACCCTTTTTGATGAGCTCCACAGCCAATAAATATACATCGTACCGCACATGGGTCAAGTTTAGTGCGTTGGTTCTTGTGAAGATGCACAAAAACCACACACCCAAACACTTTAGGAGGTATTGTCAAGACTGAAGGGAGAGGTATAAACTGAGATAGAGTTTGTAATGGAGTTTGAAATTGCAACACGCGAGAGGGCATACGATTCATCAGGTGAACGGCTGTGATTACCGCTGCATCCCAGAACCTTCTTGGAACATTTCCGCCGACAAGAAGAGCTCTTGCCGTCTCTAGAATGTGGCGGTTCTTTCGTTCGGCCACATTATTCTGCTGAGGGGTTTGAGGGCAAGAGGTCTCATGGATGAGACCATGTTCATTAAAATAAGAGGTAAGGTGTTGATTGATATATTCTCCACAATTGTCTGTGCAGAGAATCTGAATACGAGCTCCAAATTGAGTAGCAACCATTTTATGAAACATACGAAATATGGTAGAGGCCTCATCTTTATGCTTCAACAGATACAACCACGTCATACGTGTGCAGTCATCAACAAAGGCTATAAACCATCTTATTCCAGCCATTGTAGTAATTGAAGATGCACCCCACACATCAGAATGAACCAGACAAAAAGGCTTGCTACTTTTATTAGAGTTCAAAGGAAAAGAAACACGATGACTCTTTGCCATAATGCATGTTTCACATTGAAAAACAGAATATGATAAACCACGAAACAACTTAGGAAATAAATACTTCAAATATCTAAATGATTGGTGTCCCAACCGACGATGCCACAACCAAACATCATTCTCCTTACTAACAGACTAACTAGGAGTGTGATATGCACAGCCATAGCTTAGATCATCCACAATGTATAGCCCCTCCTTCTTAGTACCACGCCCAATAATCTCCTTCGTGCGAATGTCCTAAAACAAACAGAAATTCAGGTACATAAGAACACAACAATTCAGCTCATCAGTAATTTATCCAATAGACAATAAACGATTGAACAAAGAGGGCACAAGTAATGTATGAGATAAAGAAAGAGATGGCGTGAGAGCCACACTCCCAGCCCCGGTGACTGGATGGCAATTTCCATTAGCATTATACACACTGTCTCGTCGTGGTGAGGTACGGTTGACTAGGTCATCGAGGTGAGGTGTCATGTGATCGGTAGCGCCTGAGTCGATAATCCATCCATTGTTTCCACCATGACGAGTAATGATAAAACCAAAACCACAATTACCTTCAGGAGGAAGAGTGGAAGTATTAGCTGAAGATACCATCGGGACTAAGGAAAGAGAAGAACTCCAGTCACCAAGGATGCTTGCCCTGTACTCTTGCCCAATTCTGCTTCAGATTTCTTCTTCTTCGCCTGAAAATCGTCCCACCAATCTGGAAATCCATGTAGCTTAAAACAAGTGTCCCTAGTGTGTTTGGAATTTCCACAATGAGAACAGCCACTGAACACTTGAGACTTGACCTTGACAACAGACCGAGAGCGCCCACCTCTACCCGCCGAACTGCCAGCCATCATCTGTAGAGATAGGTCTCCTAGATTGCCCCGTGAGACCATTACTGCACCCATAGGAAAGCCATCAACATTGGTCAACATCACGGTTTGGCGTACATCTTCCCTACGGACGCTTGCGTAGGCTTGCTCAATAGTGGGGAATGGATCCATCTTTAGAACATCAGCACGAACATTGTCCAGGCGGTCATCGAGACCGTCCAAAAAAGTATAAACTCGATCTTCATGAACAATAGCATTGTACCTCTGAATATCGACCGGAAATTACATAGGATTAGGACCTCGGAAATCAATCTCACGCCAAAGCCCTTGAAGATCATTATAATATTTCTCGATGGGTCCACCGCCTTGCTTCAATCGAGAAACCTGCCTCTTAAGATCATAGATTTGGGAGGTGTCAGATCCATAAAAAAAAGTCGTTGCCACAGCATCCCAGACGGCTTTGGCAGTAGGAAATCGAATAAAATTTTGTATCAAGGCTGGGTCCATAGAATTGATAAGCCAACCTTTTACCGTCGAATCATCGGTCTTCCATTGTCGAACAAAAGGATCAGTCGAAAGGGGCTCAGGAGAACCACCGTTCAAATAGCCCAGTTTGTCTTTGCCCGAAACATACATCTCAACAACTTAGGACCAGACGCCATAATTTTTGCCATCAAGCTTGACAACAATCGATGCAGCAGGAGCTTCAACGTGCGGCGGCGCGGCCTGCTGGGTTAAGAGCTGCTTCATCGCAACGGTCAGGTCTGCTAGAATGGCAATAGCAGAGGCACTAGCATCCGCTAGGTCAGTTTTCACAATTGGCTGATCATCGGCCATAAGATCAGGTCCGCAGAATGAATTGCTCGAATAAGACGAAGTCGACCGGCGCGAGACGGCGACGTCGTGACGAAAACGGCCCAAAATTTTTTTTGGGACCGCCTTAGTCCGTGATTGACGTACAGTACCCTAAGAATCAAACCCTAGGGCTCTGATACCATGAAGAAATATATTTTTCTCTATATTCAATATAAATCTTTACAGCATTACAATCTACCTTATATACAATATATGTGCTAACCCTAGCATATCAATAAATCACGAAAGACTATAATACATGGAAAAACTACCTAATTTAAAGGAAATACAGCTCACACCAACACAAAATCCAAAACTGGTACACTTGTGATAACTTTACCCTAAACTATTTTTTTTACCACCCGAAATTCTAAACTGGTACAACTGTGACAAATTTACCTCAAACTAATTTTTTTTACCATAAAAAATTTCAAACTGATATACATATGACAAATTTACCCTATGTTAATTTTCGTCAAATTGAGTTAATACCACGAAAATTTTCAAATTGATACACATGTAGCAAATTTAAGGTAACGTGTATGCCTGACAATTGACATGTGTTATCCGATTTAACAATTTGACGGTAAAATTTAACGAAAATTAATAGAGGATAAATTTGTCACAGCTGTATCAAATTAGGGTAAATTTGTCATAGATGTACCAGCTTAGGGTTGTTCACGGTCAAAAAAGTAATTTGGGGTAAAATTGTCACAGCTGTACCAGTTTGAAATTTTTGGTGGTACTAACCCAAAAAGAAAAAAAAAGTTGCATCACATCAATTGAGACTTTCCAAGAACTCTAGATACAAGTGAGAACCGAACACAAAAATCATGAACCCAAAAATGCAACAAAGTGCCTAAAGGGGTTCAAAGGTGAACCGGTTGTAAGAGACAATTACGCATATAAGCGAGGCCAACAGGAGGCCGAGAGTGACAAGGGGGAAGGAAGGGCTAAACAAATAGCCAAAAGAAATTAAAAAAAAAAAAAAACAACGGCCAAACAGTAGCCGAAACCTACAAGAACTAACCCAGTCAGAATAGTCTTCAATCTGCAAGGGGGGCAGCAACCAGACGACCAAACCATGGTAAAAAGGATCAGTAGATCGTCTCCAATCAGGACAGGAAGACTCAATGACGAAAAGGTAGAATAAAAACCATGCAATGAAGGAAAATAGAGAAACAAACAGAATGTCGGCGGAGAAATATCACAACAACAGAATGGTCCCTGTAACCAGCAAGAGGACAGCGGTATTGCAATCCTGCAATCATCCCAAAACAGAATAGGGACGTGGAGAATAATATAGAACAGCCAACACATAGTAAGTCGAAAATCCATGCTTGGTCAAGATGTCTTCAAAGGTACGAGCCAAGTCAGTCATCAAAAATAGAAGAGGGGATACCCCAATTCCTTTGCACACGCCTATTTCGAGGATTGTCTTCGACGCAACCAAGAGTGAGGGCTTTATACTTGACAACCTTGACGAGGTGCTTAATAATACCCGACACAAAGAGAGGCTTCTGTCTAAAAAGGATATGATTTCTCTCGGTCCAAATGATATGACATAAAGCACCGAAAGAAAATCTAGCCAAACGATGAGGGAAGGAGTGACCATCAAGGTGTTGCATAGCCTAACGTATATGATCATGCCATGGCCGGTTATGCCACGACAAATTACACTTCGAAGCCCAAATTAAAGCTATACTACCCGTGACAGAACAACCAAAAAATAAATGGTCAACTGAATCCGGTCTACAATTGCAAAAGGCACAAACCCCATCCCCTATCCTATGGTATTGAAGCAGAAGAACCTGAGTAGGAAGACGAGTTAGAGTTATTAACCATAAAAGGAAGGCATCCCGAGGAGAAAGAACACGATCCCATATAAAGGAATGCCAATACACAATCGGTCTTCGACTTCTAACAAAGTCCCAAGCAGAAGCCACCGAAAATGTCCCAGAAGAATGTGGTTGCCATATGATTTTGTCCGGCCTATCTTCAACAAAGAGAGGGGCCGGCTCAGGCCACCCCATAATAGTGTCAAGAGTAGCCGAACCCTGCCACACATAGTCAAAGAAGGACCGGACCAAGGTATGACGAGGGATTCTGGAGCGGTAGATATCACCATGAGTAAACAACATATACAAGGGACCCCTATCATGCCAACAATCAAACGAAAAAGAAGTGGAACGACCATTACCAATCCTCCATCTAAACTGCAAGTAGAATTCCGGACGGAGGTCCAATATCTTTTTCCACGCCCAAGAACAGAAAGTAGGCTTGGAAGCTACCCAAAAGTAGGCTTGGAGGTCCTAAATCTTTTTTGTGCCAATCTAGTCCTAAACATTTTGCATTGATATCAATTCAGTCCTAAACCTTTTTATTGGTGTCAATTCAATCACAAACCTTTTGCATTAGTGCCAATTTAGTCCTAAATTTTTTGCATGTAAGTCAATTGAGTCAATTCGACCGATTTTGACTAGAAATAACTGGCATGGATGTCAATGGTCCTACGTGGCACAACTGGTACTAACATGGATATTTTTTAATTTTTTTATATTTTAAAATAACCAAAAAATGCTTATAAATTATTTAAAATATTAGAATAATATGAAGAAAAAAATGTCTAAGTCAACGCTAGCCATGCCACGTAGAATAATCGACATCCATGTCAGCGACTTTTAGTCAAAATTGGCCAAATTAACTCAATTGACATAAATACAAAAAAATAGGACTTAATTGGCACCAATGCAAAAAGTTTAAGACTGAATTGACACTAATAAAAGGTTTGAGACTTAATTGGCATAAATGCAAAACAATTTGGACTGAATTGGCACCAAAAAAGGGTTTAGGACTGAATAGGCACCAAAATAAGATTTAGGACTGAATTGACACTAATGCAATAGATTTAGGACTTTTTTTACACTTCTTACATTAAAGGCCCAAACCAGCGTTAAACAAGAGCACACTATATAAAATCAGGGACTATAGTTATTGGCTAATTTAATTCCCAAATGAATCCTCCATTTTCTTAGCCATGACTTGTAACCCCGCCTCATATACTTCCCTCACCAAATCCTCGAACACCCACCTTCCATCGGATCAACGGAGAACGACCACTCGATCGCGCACCCGCCTTCGCCTTTACCATCTCTGGGGATTAAATAAAATAACCATTAGCGACGAATAAGGGATTTTGTCGCTAAAAAAATATATTTAGCTACAAATAAAAACGTTCGTCGCCATATTAGCGACAGAAAACATTGTTCATCGCTAAATTGACAAAAAACCAAATAAGAAATTTAAATAAAACAGAAATATTTAGCGACAAACAACAATGTTCGTCGCTAAATTCGCGACGAACCATCTACTTCATCACTAAAAATTAATTAAAAAATTTAAATAAAAAAGAAATGTTTCACTGAATTAGCGACGAACAGTGTGGTTCGTCGCTAAATGACCATACATCAAATAAAAAATTTATATAAAACAGAAATTGTTAGCGACGAACAACAGTGTTCGTCGCTAAATTAGCGATAAATAACTTTGTTCGCCGCTAAAAATCAATTAAAACTTTAAATAAAAATGAAATATTTCGCTGAATTAGCGACGAACAGTGTTCTTCATCGCTAAAATGAACATATATCATATAAAATAATTTAAATAAAAAATAAAAACTTAGCGACGAATGTTCGTTCGTCGTTAAAGTGACAAAAATAAAAAATAAATAAATAAAAATATTATCGACGAACAACAATGTTCGTCGCTAAATTAGTGACGACGGACCCCATTCATCTCTAAATGACCAAAAATTTATATAAAACAGAAATATTTAGCAACGAACAATAGTGTTCGTCATTAAATGACCAAAAATTCATATAAAACAGAAATTGTTAGCGACGAACATTGTTGTTCGTCGCTAAATTCGTGACGAACAACGTCGTTCGTCGCTAAAAAAATATTTAAATAAAAAAGAAAAACTTAGTGACGAACGGTGTCGTTCGTTGCTAAATTGACAAAAAAAAATAAGAAATATTTAAATAAAAAAGAAATATTTATCGACGAACGACATTGTTCGTCGCTAAATTAGCCACGAATTTTTTGTCATCGCTAATTTCGTCGCCAATTAGCTACGAATTTATGTTCGTTGCAAAATTCGTCGCAAATTTAGTGACCAATTTTCTCGCCACTAATTTCGTCGCCATTTTCGTCGCAAATTAGCGACGAATTACTATTCGTCACTAAATGTTCGTGGCTAAATCGTTATTTTTTTGTAGTGGACTGTAAATGGCTATTTTAAATTACCAACTTCTCTTATCTCAACAAAAGACCACGTATGTTTTACTTTCCTTTTTTTACTAACGGCTTAAGTTTACTAATATACAAAATTTCCAACATTTCTTTTAGTAAATACTTCATTTCTTTGATTATGTTATGAATAGTTTTAGTTCATCAAATCTCATTAAATTGTTCAGCGATAGATATTCGTCTTTGCTTATATTCAGCAACTTTTCTACTGAAGATACCACTTCTATTTGTCTTTCTTTTCGACTTTGGAAACTTACCAACTGTTTTCAGAAATTAGTAACCTCAATATTGATTACCAACATTTCTCCGTTTAAAGCACCAACGAGTTTGCATCATCAAGTCTTCTTTGAGTTAATTACTGATGCTTTTTCCCCCGATGGCCTATTTGGTAACGTTTCTGTTCTCAAAAAGTTATTCTGATTCAAATCACTTTTTGTGATTCTGTTCCCTAGATGAGTTTTAGAGAATCAGAACGTGTTTGATAACTACAAAAAATTTATGTTCTGGAAAATAAGTTTTCTTCCCAATTTGTAGTTTAAACCAACTAATTACATAATCACATTTGATCACTTTTCTCAAACCCAACAAGTGCGATCCTTTTGCACCTTGACATCTTTTTGGCTGAAATAAGTATGCTTCATATTTGTTTCTTGGAAGGATAATACGCTAAAATTATTATTTTTTCATGCTTATCTTGATTTTATGCATGTGCCAACAGATGAAAGAGATAACTTTGATTATCTTTTATTGCACAGAATGAATAAAATCCAACAACAAATCAGGCAAGGCTTGGGAAAAATCGAATGGTAAAATCACCAAAAAAGGATTGGCCAATTGAATAGACCTATTTCCTACTTTTTGAGATTTTTATTGAAATTTTCGGGATTTTTTAGAACAATTTTCTCATGATGGGCAAAATCGTCATTTGAGAGAAATCAAAAGGCAAAATCGTCAAAAATAAGATTGGCTAGTTGACATGCCCAATCTCTTAATTTTTGAGATTTTTTGGGAAATTTTCTATTTTTTCCATTTTTGAGATTTTTTTATGAATTTTCCTTTTTTGGATTTTTAATTATTTTTGGAATTTTTTATTTTTATTAATTTTCGAAATTTTTATTAAAAAATTATGCGGAATGAGTCGGGTTGACCAGGCTCAAACCTCGTGAGCGCTTGACTAAAATGAAAGAAGACTCTCAAAAGTGTTTCTTTTCTTAAGAAACAACTTTTTTTTTTCTTCTCAAAGTAGTCCAACAGTGTTCCTGGGAGCATAATCAGAATCAGAATCATTTGAGTTATCTAACATGTTTCTGATTCTTTTTTGTTCTTGGGAACATAAACGTTACCAAACAGAGCCCACGTTACCAACTTTTTTTTTAAGTGCTGACAATAAAACCCTCTCATTTCTTTCACAAAATATCGTTCTCTTTTTCTTATTAGCGCCTTAAATCTATCCACTATTTAATGAAGTTATCCACATTTCTTTTTTGCATGACTAGAGTTAGCAGCTAATTTTGAGTTACCAACTTTCATTTAGGTTGCTCACCAATGTTTGGTTGTTACTTTTTAAATTTATCAACTTTTCTATTTGGTTTATCACTTTTGAACGAAGGTTGAAGAAATCCAGCCGAAGCGACCATATCCAGTCAGGACTACAACCTCTCACTATTTCGTGAAGAATTAATTATTAAAATATAATCTAAGAATAAGAAGGAAGAGGAAAGGAAACGAGAATGATGAAGACGTATTTTTTGGAAAATAATTGTTTTGCCATGTAAGATGCCACGTAAGGTAACACGTCTGCACTTAACGGAGACATCGACATTTCCATTTATATTTTTTAACTGGAGGATCAATGGAACAAAATATTACATTATTTAAAGACCTAATTACATAAAGGAAAAAAAAAAGTTAACGGACCTGATTGATTGCTCCATTCAAATTTGGTAAGTTAGTGCAAAAAATTGTCAATTTGCAAACTATAAGAAGGTTGGTAATTTCATGAATATATTGGTAAGATCCCAATAAATTGCCTGAAACTTAAAAAATAAAAATAAAAAAATTATTGCCAATCATCAACTGAATTAACGGCATTTTGCCCTTCTTCGCGCCCAAAAGTAACTGTTGAAACGGAGTCAAAAGATTCGGCCTCCCTCTCACAGGCTCACACTTCCCACTTCTATCATCCTTCTGCGAAGAAACCAAAAAGAAGACTGAATCATCCAAGAAGTTGATAAATTTCTCAGCTTCCGAGTTCTAAGAAGATCCCCGCACGCACGTCTCGCAGTTGTTCACTTGAAAGACGGGATTGCGGAGAAAAACAACAAGGAGGAGAAGAAGGCGGCAAAGAAGATAGCCATGGATGATTTTATTTCTCAGGTTAGTCACATAGGAATTCAGGGACTTGAAGATGAGTGGCAATGCGACAGTCCTCCAATTCCAGAGGAGGTACGTGATTTCTCTCGAATATGTTTGGATAATTTTTTTTTCTGGTTCGACTGAATCTTTTTTCCGCGTTTTCCGCGTTTTCCATGGACAAAGAAAAGGAAATGACCAAGTGAAGTTGTGTTCGATAGCTTGCACATTTCGGGTCGTTCTTGTTCTCTTCTTTATGACTGCGTGAGAAACTCAGTTCGAAAGAGAAAAGAAGTATGTCATTGGATAATCTTCAAGGGAGTTTTTTGGCTATTTTGAGGAAAATAATGCTCTGATATAATTATCACAGATTGACACTTTAGGCCATCGGCTACTTTGCCCTATTTGAGAATTCATACATCCCCTGAAGACTGTGTTACCGATCTATTGTTGTAATAGTTTTATTTAAGAGCAGTTGGGTTGATGATTGCGCCGTTGGCAAGCTTTGAGTATGCCTTTCAATGTGTACTACATAGTGAAAGCTTTACTATCTCAGGTCCAGATTGATGACTCTCCAATTTACAGAATAGAAAGACAACTGGGTAGAGGAGGTAATGGCCTTGTATGTGCCGGTCGACCTATCGGCCCTTCGACTTCGAGTGGTCAATCAGGTCCAGAGGCGGCCGAGGTACAACCTTAAAGCTCTAATTCATTTTTAAGTTTTGTAAAGTCAATTCATGTTTTTTCGCTTAGAAAATCAGTGCAACACTGTCTAGGTAGCGGTAAAGTTTCAGCGGAAGCATCCCAGTGGAAGCGAAGCCGACATTCCTCGTGAGTGGGAAGTTTATGAGTGAGTCACTAATAATTTTTCCATGTTCGTTTTGTTTACATTGGATTCTAGCACATGGAATCTCATCAGTTATACGAATCTCGCATCCATTTTTTGCTGCATGTTGTGCAGTGAATTGGGCGAAAATCACGGCATACCACTGCCGCGGGTGCATTACAAAGGTCAACAAGGTGACTATAACATCCTGGTATGCGCAATTCCCTTTGGAAAACAATTTCGCACTTTTCTCAGATGCTTAAGTATTCGATTATCTGCCTCGCATATGCAGGTCATGGATTTGCTTGGACCCAGTTTACATGTTCGGTTGATCGATAACTGTCCATCGTATGTTCCCTCATGAAGTGCCTACTTTGTGGTTTCTCTTTGAAAATCGATCATTGTATCAGGTTATGCATCTTTGTTATACTAACTCTTACCTTTTCCATTGTTTCAGCTTGCCATTGGCGGCAGTTGCTTGTGTTGCTGTCGAGGCGATCTCTATTCTCGAGAAGCTGCACTCTAGAGGGTAATGGAAGACGGTCTTCCAATTTAGTTTCTGCTTTTCAATGTCCATCAAGTTGTTCCCTTTCTCGGAGTCTCTGAGTCAATTTCAGGAAACCAACATCTTTTCTTGGCAGGTACATTCATGGGGACGTAAAACCCGAAAACTTTTTGCTCGGTCGTCCAGGGACTCCTGATGAGAGAAAATTGTTCCTGATTGACCTTGGATTAGGTTATCCGTTAGTCGCATATACAGATTTTTATCCTAGGAAACCAAAACTAGAAAGCGATCTGTCTCATTGTTGTTTTATCATTCGCAGCTGTGAGATGGCAACATCATTCGAGCGGTTCGCATGCTAGGTACCATCAATCTCCGAACCAGTTCAGGTGGGGTTCAAGTGGTTTTTATCATCTTTACAGGCAATGCCCCGTCTGATGAGTCTCCGCTCAACAATATACAACAAGTTAACTATTTGCTGCAGAGGAACGCTTCATTTCGCGAGCGTGCATGCTCATCTTGGTAGAACGAGTAGCCGAAGAGATGACCTGGAGTCACTGGCATACATGCTCGCTTTCCTTATCCGCGGTCATTTGCCTTGGCTTGGATATGAGGTTTCAATGTGCTTAAAACCAGAGAAAATGATTTTCGACCTTACAGATGAATCTGCCGTTCTAATTACTTGCGGCTGTTTCAGGCAGAGGATAGTGTATGCAAGAAAAAGATGGCCACTCCTTTGGAAGCCCTATGTCGGTCTTGTCCTCCGCCTTTTCTGAAATTCGCCGAGTTTGCAGTAAATTTGAGATTCGATGAAGATCCAAACTACACAAGATACATCTCTCTTTTCCGTGGGATCATTGGTCAAAACCCATATGTTTGGCCTGTGAATGTTGATGCTGCTCGGGAGGTACCATCTTATTCCTCTGAATATGCGCATTTCGCAGCTTCTCAAGAAGCAAGATGTTTGCTAAATTCTCTTATCGGAACTCGTTCTCTATGTAAGCCATATCATTCTCTTTGTTTTGACGTGCATTTGTCAGTCAAATGAAGGCGACGTGCTACCGGAGAGCTCACTATCGCGAAGGGGGTTGAGGAGATCACGGTGGATAAGCATTTTCCACTCACATCCACCCATTAGGCAAAGGTGAGGACTTTGACTTTACCTTGGGTCTGTTTTCAGATCATTACGCCTCAGTTATTGACTTCGATTGTCATACGGAAGATAAAGATGAAGTGTCCATCATCTCATCTGCCTCTCTTTCTGGGTAGGATTTGCTACAATGTGGACAATGCGGACCTACCTTTACGCATCGAGGAGGCACGTGCGGATGGAATGTATGTTAGCAGTGTGGCTAATTCCCACTTGGATTTGTGGACCGTTGTAATGGATTCCGGCACTGGCTTCATTGATCAAGTTCATACTATTTCGCCCAACTTTCTTCCCCAGGTTGCACTCGTGCTGCCTTAAATTGGACTTTCATCACTAAATCGTACATCAAGCCCCATCGATGGGATTCCCGAAAGGGCGTGACTTGACAGCTTATTTTTGTTGTTGAAGGGCTGGATTAGGAGACAGTGGAGGAGGAACTACCACATCACCGCAGCTGCCGGAGCAGATAATGGTAGCCTATTAGTTATAATGTCCAAGGGTTAGTCAGTGAATGATGCCTTAACCTCTATTTCCAGCAACAGCTATCGTATGTACCTCATCGCTTATATGAGCTCTTCTTCATTTTATCGAATTTAGGGCCTCGAAATTTTTGGCAGTGTTACCGCGTCACCGACACATTCCCTTACAGTTGGATTAAGAGGAAATGGGCACTTGGTTCTTACGTCACCGCCATGGCCACTGTGGGACGTAGCTGGGTAGTTGTCATGTCCTCCGCCGCCGGATTCGTCCACCAGGTTTTGCCATTCTTCTGTGGTTCCTTTTTCTTCTCCTTTCCAAGATTGCTCTTTCGAAGTGTCTAGAACTGGGAAAACGAACCTGATTTGGTTTCTTGCACTGAACTTTAAGGTTGTGGAGCTAGATTTTCAGTACCCGTTTGAGGGGATTTACGAAAGGTGGAATCAAGGCTACTTCATCACTTCGGTTGCAGCTACTCCGGCTCAGGTAGCTCTTGTCTTCAGCATTCCAGAAGAAGAAGAAGAAGTACCAGTAAGAGGATCCCAAGAGGCAGTCCAGACTTCACATTTTCCCGAAAGAGTAGTGACGGTGATTACTTTAAGCCATTTTACAAGCATCTAACTTTTGGTTGCATTTGCTCTGATTCTGTGAGATTCATATGGGTCCGATTCTCATCTTTTGCAGGAGAATTGGACTAGGAATTATTACGTGTCCCTTCTTTCCTACGGCAGAACTGTTTCGTGAACCACCAAGTAATGGCGCGGGCATTTGCTTGCGTCTTTGCGAGTGATTTTACTCGCCCGACATGCATTTTCTTCCATTTATATCCCGTCTTACGGGGAAGCAAGGGTTAACAAGCCACTGATTGATCACGTAACAGATATGAACCCACTTCCCCTGGCAGCACTGTGTAGAATTGAATACTGCGTGAGTCGCCTTCACACCAAGTCACGATCTTTCTCGTCCAGCGAAATCTGGCCGAGAGCCTTGCGAAGGGCAGCACGCTGATGCTGTCGAGGGCGCTCAGAATCCTGGAGCGGCCTTACCAGGAGTTTCCAGCAGACCATTGTCTGCTATTGATCAAAACTGGGAAGGGAAGATCAGCCAACCTGTTAAGTATTAGGTCTACCGTCTCCCTGAAACTGATTTCTAAAACCCATCTTCTCTGGTTCTAAAGCACATTGCAACCTGAAAATCCTTGCCAAGGCAAACGGCCTTGGAGAAGAAAAAACGAGCCCGTGAGCCAGGGACTCCAGGCCATCTCCTCGGCTGTTTGTTCTACCGACAAGAGCATGCGCGCTCCCAAATCAAACCATTCCTCTGCAACAAAAACTCTAGTTTGTTTTTGTTTTGTCGAATGCAGGTGACTATGAGACGAGGCGGGCATACATAACTGAATTTGTCTCGGACTTGATTATACTTTTTAAGAATTTTAGGCCTCAGTTGCACTATCGTAAAAAAAGAATTAGAATTTCTAATGCACCTATCTTTGAAGTTGTTAAGTGTTAATTATCAACTCTGTGCTAAAGAATGTTAGGACCAAATTCGAGAGGAAAAAAAACAGAGGCGAGATGAGTTCACCTCACCGAGGTCGCGCGACCTCAAGCAAGGGCCTCGAATGGCAGATCTGGCTTGCCGATGCCAGATCCATGCTATAGCGAGGGCGGGGGTAAAATTGAAATTTCGATTATTTAGCGGGGGTCAAAGCTTGAAGAAAAAATTCAATAATAACACCCGAAGTAGCAATCCAAAAATACTCAGAAGCCAATATTGGGTGGGACTTGCTGGATTTTGGAAAAACTAATTTTGACTCAAAAGGTTGTTCAGGAATTGTGTGGCCGGACACTACGTTTCAGGTGGTGCTACATTACGTACATGGGGGATCTTCTGGCGTGAAGAATGAAATTTTTTATCAGGAAAATAACAAAAAAGTCATAAATCTATTGTGTTGATACCAATTCAGTCAATTTTTTTTTTTTTTGCTGGATCAATTTAGTCTCAAACTTTTTCGTACCAATTCAGTTTATCCAATCAATTTAGGTTGAAAATTGCTGACGTGGACGTCGGCCTTCCTACATGTGCGGTTGACGCTGATTTAGAAATTTTTACAATCTTTGGATAATTTTTTATTCTTCATAATTTTATTTATTTTTTCCTTCTTTTTTTTCCTTTTCTTTTCCACCGGCGAGACACCCCCTTGTCAGATTTGGCGAGGCTGATCCTTACCAGGGCAAAGGCGGCCTTGCCGATGCTCGCCCTCACTCGATCAGAGTTTGAGGGAGCAGACGGGGCTGGAGTTTTGCTGCCTTTGCACTCGCAAATGAGGCCAGGCAAGGCCAACGTTGGTGAGGGGGGCCTCATAGTCATGCCCTGTGGACCGCGAAGTTTCGTCACATGTCGGCCTCCGCAAGGATTCGCACACACACATTTTCTAATTAGTAAAAAAAAAAATGTTTTTCTAATAAATAAAAGAATTTTTTTGGTCGATAAATAAAATAAATTAAGATAAAATAAAATAAATAAGGGGGGGGACTGCGTCATCCACCCCAAAATTTCAGATACAATACACATCGCCATCTTGTGGGAGAAGTTCCTGTGCTCCAAGCAAGATCGAAAAGGACACTTTTCGAAGAGCACACGTTTCGAGCCGAAGAATACGAAATCATGATGGAGTTTGAGGATGACAATTTAAAAAAAAAAAAAGGCAAAAAAAATACCAAAGTCTTCGACTTGTTGTATTTGTCCTAATATTTTTTTATATTTTAAAATAACCAAAAAATGCTTATAAATTATTTAAAATATTAGAATAATATGAAAAAAAAATGTCTACGTGAGCGCTATCCATGCCACGTAGAACAATCGACATCCATGTTAGCGACTTTCGACTAAAATTGGCCAAATTAACTCAATTGACATAAATACAAAAAAAATGAGGACTTAATTGGCACAAATGCAAAAAGTTTAAGATTGAACTGACATTAATAAAAAGTTTGGGACTTAATTGGCATAAATGCAAAAAGTTTAGGACTGAAATGACACCAAAAAAAGGTTTAGGACTGAATAGCCACCAAAAAAAGGTTTAGGATTGAATTTGCACTAATGCAATAGATTTAGGGCTTTTTTGACACTTCTCCCATTAAAGGCCCAAAACCAGTGTCAAACAAGAGCACACTATATAAAATCAGGGACTATAGTTATTGGATAATTTAATTCCCAAATGAATCCTCCATTTTCTTAGCCATGACTTGTAACCCCGCCTCATATACTTCCCTCACCAAGTCCTCGAACACCCACCCTTCCACCGGATCGACGGAGAACGACCACTCGATCGCGCACCCGCCTTCGCCTTTACCATCTTTGGGGATTAAATAAAATAACCATTAGCGACGAATAAGGCATTTTTGTTGGCGTGAGATTTCCTTTTGTGTAGGAGATTTATTTTATTTTCCTCGAGATTCGTAGAGGATTCTTTTTCCTTTTCTAGATAGTTTCGACTTGTAGATCAAGTCTATCTAGTTGTATATCTATGAGTGTACATACTTGATAATATAACGAAAAAAAAATGAAAAAAAGAGAGCGAGGTGTTTGACCAAGGACGTAGGCATATTGCTGAACCGCGTAAATTCGCGTGTGTTTTTTCTATAATTTTGTTTACTTTTTAACATGGTATCAGAGCCGTAGGATTTGCTCCACGGAAGTATTGATCCGACCATCCTCGTGCTAATGCGACGCATCCTTGTTCGCTGATCTGACGCCCACCGAGCAGAAGGTATTGCTGCCGTGGTCAAAAGAATTGGCAAAGGAGTTTTCTGGAGTCAATTTGTCTGCTTCAACGTTGGAGGAAGGATTCTCAATGGAGTGCCTTGATTGAAAAAGATGCCACAAAGAGACAAAACTGAAAAGAAGAAAGTGACAAGAGGGGTGGGACCAGGAAAAAGGATTGTTTATTGATTCTCCTTCTTGGCAGGTTACCAAAGGACACGCAAAAGGGGGCCCTGAAAAAAAAACAAAAACAAAAGAAGGTAGAGCGGCGATTTCCAGTACGTAAGGGAAGAAAGCGTCTCCTGCACGTGCCAATGTGATCGAGATTTGCGTGCAAGTTCTTAAAAAAAAAAAAAGGCTTATCTTGCAATCAAACGATTGACTTCGGATCCATGGCAAATCGAAATCCTACAAAAGAAGTGGTTCCCCACCAAAATCAAGGAGGTAATTCGAACACGGAAGCACTTTTGGAGATTCTTACTCAAAACCAGACTCCAGCGACACCGCCGAATGATTCATCTTTTTCTTCTTCGCAGATTGCAATTAAGTTAAATGGAACCAACTATGACTTATGGTCTCAAGTTGCTGAGATGTATATCACAGGCAAAGATAGGTTGGGATACATCCATGAAGACCTCCCTCAGCCTTTACCTACGGATCCTCAATTTCGGAGATGGAAAACTGAAGACTCCACCGTAAAAGGATGACTGATAAACTCCATGGACGCAGCTCTGATCGGTAACTTTATTCGCTTCCCAACTACGAAAGCAGTTTGGGATGCTGTTGCTACTACTTTTTTTGATGGGACTGATGCTTCTCAGGTTTATGATTTGAAGAGACGTGTGACCCGGATGAAGCAATCTGGAGGACCTATTGAAGCCTATTATAACGGCCTTCAAGGTTATGGAGAGAGATTGATTTTCGATGTCCGAATCCAATGTTATGCCCTGATAATATTATGAGATAAAATTCAGTCATTCAGGAGGATCGTGTCTATATTTTCCTTGAGGGTTTAGATGATCGCTTAGATAAAATTAGAGCTGATGTGCTACAGATGCAGCCATTCCCTACAGTTGAGCAGGCTTATGCTCGGGTTCGCAGGGAGGATATGCAACAAACAGTGATGTTGAGTAGTGAGAGTATGACTCATAGTTCTGTGGCAATGTTATCACACGGAGACAAGCTGAGCCTAAGGAAAGCTCAAGAATCGAATTTACAGATGGCCAAACCAAGAGGAGCACGAACAGGTATAGCCCTGAAACAAAGAATTCCTTCAATTGGTGGCTGCTCTTATTGCGGAAATGCTAAACACACTCGAGAGACGTGCTTTAAACTGTACGGGTATCCTGAATGGTGGAAGGAACTGAAGGCTCGAAAATAAGCAGAGGGGGAAGGAAATAGTGGCAAAGGAAAGGCGTCTCTAGCTATGGGAGAGCCTCAGTTATCACTAGTGCCACAGCTCAAATCACAGAGTAAGAATTCCACAGATAGTAAAGGTAATTATGGTTCTGCTTTAGTTGCTTCTGTATAGAGTAATTGTCATCAGTGGGTTATTGATTCTGGAGCTACTGACCACATGACTTTTGCTGCGGATGACTTTAATAGTATTATAGAGCCTCGACGCCATAGTATCTCGAATGCTAATGGAGTACTGTATCCAGTGACTGGAGCTGGAGTTGTTAATGTTTCATCTTCCCTATCTCAATCGAATACACTTCTTGTCCCGTCACTATCCACGAAATTGATTTCGGTTGGACAGGTTGCAGAAGAATTAAATTGCATTGTACTAATGTACCCACACTTTTGTTTGTTTCAGGATATCCTCATGAAGAAGATCATTGGGCGTGGTACTAAGAAGGGGGGGTTGTATTAAATAGACGACTTCAGTTCTGGAAATGTCAATCAAGTTCAAAGTTCTTCTACAAGTAGGCAGACGCAGATATGGCTTTGGCATAAACGATTGGGGCATCCGTCGTTTGGTTATATGAAGAAGTTATTTCCTAAATTATTTTTAGG
This sequence comes from Rhodomyrtus psidioides, assembly GCA_021437785.1. Lineage (NCBI taxonomy): Eukaryota > Viridiplantae > Streptophyta > Magnoliopsida > Myrtales > Myrtaceae > Rhodomyrtus > Rhodomyrtus psidioides. Next base: position 8,497,153 of record JAILYB010000007.1, on the reverse strand, counting down.
TTTGAACGATTATCAGTTTAATTGTCAGACTTGCATTTTGGCGAAAAGCCATCGAGTACCTTTTCCTATCAGCTTAAATAAAAGTGCAAGTCCTTTCTCTTTGATTCATTGATTCATTCTGATGTGTGGGGTGCTTCTCCTATTATATCTGCATCTGGTAGTCGATGGTTCGTTCTTTTTGTTGATGATTGCACTAGAATGACATGGTTATATCTAATGAAGACTAAGGATGAAGTTGCAAACGTGTTTAAAGTTTTACATACTATGGTGCAAACTCAATTTGGTAGAAAACTCCAGATCCTTCGCAGCGATAATGGTGGTGAGTACATTAATCATCATCTTAAAGAATATTTTATGCAGCATGGCTTATTCCATGAAACATCATGTTCAGGAACACCCCAACAAAACGGAATGGCAGGAAGTAAGAATAGTCATATCCTTGAGACGGCTCGTTCTTTATTATTTGAAAATAATGTCCCTTACCGTTTTTGGGATAATGTAGTAACTACTGCAGTCCATCTTATTAATAGGATGCCGTCAAAGGTAATAGAATTTCAGATACCATTGGAAGCTCTCTCTTCTCATGTACATTTACCATCAGTTCTTACTATTTCCCCTAAGATATTTGGTTGTATCGCCTTTGTTCACATTCCTAGAGCACAACGCACAAAACTTGAACCATATGCTGTGAGATGTGTGTTTTTGGGATATAGTTCACATCAGAAAGGATATCGGTGCTATAATCCATCTACTAAGAAGACATATGTTACCATGGATGTGACATTCCTTGAAACGGAATCTTTTATCCAAGACACCAATTTTTCTTTTCAGGGGAAGATACAGATGGAAAAGAAAAATTGGTGGGAGACTAGTAGTGTTATGGCTCCAGGGGAAGTTCAAATCGGTGGAGTGCCGATATTGTCTTCTGTAGCTAGTGTCGAACTAGACCAGAATTTACCGACGGATGTTGAGCAGCAAATATCGTCTCAAGGAGGTCACACCTCTAAGAAGCAGAGTCTGCAAGATCAGTCAGCTCTTCTAGAGCAGCTTCCCTCATCTTCTTCAGTACCCGTCCCAACTCCTGAGAAAATTCCTGAGGTAACTTCTCCTACTACTTATTTACATGATGATTCTAATGCTTCTGTAGGATATAAATTACCAGATAGGCACAATCGAGGAAAGCCCCAAAATCGATACTCACCAGATGTTGGAGGGAAAGAGAAATCTGCCTATCCAATTACTAACTATGTTTCGGTCAAAAAATCATCTGAGCCATTAAGGTCTTTTGTCTCGAATGTATCATCAGTTTATGTTCCAGGAGGAGTACATGATGCTTTGAAAGATCCTAAGTGGGTTCGAGCTATGAAGGAAGAGATGGAAGCATTGGAGAAAAATAATACTTGGAAGCTGGTAAAGTTGCCCGAAGGAAAGAAAATAGTAGGATGCAAATGGGTGTTCTCGATCAAGTATAAAGCAGATGGGTCCATTGAAAGATATAAGGCGAGATTGGTAGCAACATGATATACACAAACATATGGGGTAGATTTTCAAGAAACATTCTCACCCGTTACGAAACTAAATATTGTACGAGTGTTATTATCTCTTGCAGCTAATTTGGATTGGCTATTACACCAACTTGATGTCAAGAATACATTTCTCCATGGAGACCTTGAAGAGGATATCTATATGGACATTCCGCCAGGTTATAGTTCTTCATCACAACCAGAACTTGTTTGTAAGTTGGAGCGATCACTCTACAAGTTGAAACAGTCTCCTCGAGCTTGGTTTGGACGATTCAGTATGGCTATGAAAAGATATGGATATATTCAAAGCGACTCTGATCACACCCTATTCTTGAGGCAAAATCAAGGTAAGATAAACGTGCTGATTATTTATGTCGATAATATAATTATCACAGAAGATGATCAAGAGGAAATCACGAAATTACAGTAGAAGCTCTTAACGGAGTTTGAGATGAAAAATCTTGGTGGACTCAAGTACTTCTTGGGGATAGAAGTAGCAAGATCTAACAGAGGCATTTTTCTATCTCAAAGAAAGTATATTTTGGATTTGTTGGCCGAAGTGAGAATGCTAGATTGTAAACCTGCAGATACACCTATTGTTCAGAATCATAGACTTGGAGAGTATTCTGATCAGGTGCCTACAAATAAAGAAAGATATCAAAGGTTAGTTGGAAAACTGATTTATTTGTCACACACACGTCCTGATATCGCATATGCAGTGAGTGTTGTAAGCCAATTTATGCATGCTCCTAGCGATGATCATATGAATAGTGTAATGCGCATTATCAGATATTTAAAGGAGGCTCCAGGGAGAGGACTTCAGTTTCAGAAGAGTGGGCATCTTAAGATTGAAGGTTTTATTGACGCAGTCTGGGCTGGAAGTGTGTCAGACAGAAGATCAATGTCAAGATACTTTACCTTCGTGGGAGGAAACTTGGTTACACGGAGGAGCAAAAAACAGAAAGTAGTCGCTCTTTCAAGTGCAGAAGCAGAGTTTAGAGGAATGGCTAAGGGACTGTGTGAACTCCACTAGCTTCGGAAACTTATGGTAGAACTCGATTTTGCTCCTATTTCTGAAATGAAATTATTTTGCGATAACAAAGCAGCTATTGATATATCTCATAATCCTGTCCAACACGATCGCACCAAACATATTGAGGTGGATCGTCACTTCATTAAACAGAACCTGGAGTCCAAGGTGATTCAATTTCCATTCGTGAAATCCGAAGAACAACTAGCTGATATCTTAACAAAAGCCGTTTCAAGTAGGGCATTCCACAGCTCACTAGATAAGTTGGGCATGCAAGATATCTACATGCCAACTTGAGGGGGAGTGTTGGCGTGAGATTTCCTTTTGTGTAGGAGATTTATTTTATTTTCCTCGAGTTTCGTAGAGGATTCTTTTTCCTTTTCTGGATAGTTTCGACTTGCAGATCAAGTCTATCTAGTTGTATATCTATGAGTGTACATACTTGATAATATAACGAAAAAAAAGGAAAAAAAGAGAGCGAGATGTTTGACCGAGGACGTAGGCACATTGCTGAACCTCATAAATTCACGTGTGTTTTTTCTATGATTTTGTTTACTTTTTAACAATTTTGTCGCTAAAAAACTATATTTAGCTACGAACAAAAACGTTCGTCGCTATATTAGCGACGAAAAACATTGTTCGTCACTAAATTGACAAAAAACCAAATAAAAAATTTAAATAAAGCAGAAATATTTAGCGACGAACAACAATGTTCGTCGTTAAATTCACGACGAACCACCTAGTTCGTCGCTAAAAATCAATTTAAAAATTTAAATAAAAAATAAATATTTTGCTGAATTAGTGACGAACAGTGTGGTTCGTCACTAAACTAGCGACGAACGTTGTCTTCGTCGCTAAATGACCATACATGAAATAAAAAAATTATATAAAACAGAAATTGTTAGCGACGAACAACAGTGTTCGTCGTTAAATTAGCGACAAATAACTTTGTTCGTCACTAAAAATCAATTAAAACTTTAAATAAAAAAGAAATATTTCACTGAATTAGCGACGAACAGTGATGTTCATCGCTAAAATGAACATATATCATATAAAATAATTTAAATAAAAAAGAAAAACTTAGAGACAAATGTCTTCGTTTGTCGCTAAAGTGACAAAAAAAATTAAATAAAAAATAAATATTTAGCGACGAACAACAATGTTCATCGCTAAATTAGCGATGAGGAACCCCATTCTTCGCTAAATGACCAAAAATTTATATAAAACAGAAATATTTAGCAACGAACAATAGTGTTCGTCGCAAAGTGACCAAAAATTCATATAAAACAGAAATTGTTAGCGATGAACAACAGTGTTCGTCACTAAATTCGTGACGAACAACGTCGTTCATCGCTAAAAATCAATTAAAATATTTAAATAAAAAAGAAAATATTTCGCTGAATTAGCGACAAACAGCGTCGTTCGTCGCTAAATTAGCAACGAATAGTCAGCGCTTCTCATCTCTCAAATGACCATATATCATATAAAAAAATTTAAATAAAAAAGAAAAACTTTTGACGGACGGTGTCGTTTGTCGCTAAATTGACAAAAAATAAGGAATATGTAAATAAAAAAAAATATTTAGCGACGAGCGACATTGTTCGTTGCTAAATTAGCGACGAAGGACATTGTTCATCGTTAAATTAGCCAATAATTTTTTGTCATTGCTAATTTCGTCGCCAATTAGCTACGAATTTATGTCCGTCGCAAAATTCGTCGCAAATTTAGTGACCAATTTTTTCGTCACTAATTTCGTCGCAAATTAGCGACGAATTACTATTCGTCACTAAATATTCATGGTTAAATCGTTGTTTTTTTTTTTGTAGTTGACTGTGTTGTCCACTAAGAGGATAGAAGTTCGTATAGAAAATTAGGTTGATAAATAAACCTGAAACCAATCGCAAACAATTAATCTGAATGCAGATGAATGATCTGAGCCCAATGAAATAGCATTGTGTCCTTGAGACAAATTTGTAGCTAACTGATAATCTCCAAATTAACCATAGTGAGTGTTCGGACGTCAACCGAAATAACAGCGTTTTGCTCACCTTCGCTTTCAAAAGTTCGTTTTTTTCCCCCAAAACAAACACTCACATCTTGCATTGCCCACTCATTCTCTTCAAGAACCCAAATCATTCTTTCAAAGAAGAAGGAAAGAAGAACTTGAAAGAAACGACTCTGCTCGATCGTGCCTTTCTCTTCGAAAGAAGATCTCCTCCGTATCAACTCAGGCCGACGCCGGTGGAGACGACCGCAGTTCAAAAACGTCAAGAACAATATTAAAGCTGGGTCAATATGGATCGGTCTAGAAGTCAGAACCCTAAAGGCAACTCTCCTCAAATCCCAGAACAGGTACGTGCATTGTTCTTGGAAATGGGTGCCAGTCAGATCCCATGTTCGATAATTTGGGCCATTCTTGCTTTTAGGTCTGAGAAATTCAAATCCCAAGGGAACAATCAGGGTGGTTCTTTATTAATTTTGTGTTCATTCAGCAAAATTAAACAGAGCAAAAGGGTCAAACATGACAGATTCTATGCTACCGACTGTTGTAAAATTTGAGAAACAATGCAATCGGTTCTAATTTACCATGCAAGTTCCAAATATGTTCCAAATATTTCTCAGGTTCAGATCGACAATTCTCCAGTGTACAGGATAGTGAGAAAACTGTGAAAAGGATTTTTACGGCAAGTTTATGTTGGTCGAGCCATCAGTCCAACTTCAAGTGACCAAACTGGCGTGGAAGCAGCAGAGGTATGGCCACGAGCTCTAATTCTATCATTTTCAGATAATTCTACGCATTGGCAATTTGGCATGTTACTTAAACGGATTTAATGCGGCACCGTCCAGGTAGCCATAAAATTCGAGCATAAAGATTACAAAGGACGTGAAGGGAGCATTTAACTTCATTTTAAGACAAATAGAATTATCAATAAATCTTAAAGCTGATTGCGAAAGTGCAATCAAGTCCTAATTTTCATGTTCACTGTAGTCTCAGGTACTTTTATTAACTCTATTCAATTTAGTAATGGAAATATTAACATGATATTTTTAGATATTCTTTTATGAATTGCGATGCCGACAAGGTGTCTACTTAGCGCTATGTTAAAAAATAAGCTGAAAAGTAGACTAATATGCTAAATTTTAAGGAAGAAAAGATGTTCTTATAAGTTATAGGAACGGTCAAAACTTGCAAATTGAAATATCTTCAAAAGGGTTTCGGAGAAGAAGAGGTGGAGGACGATTGGAGCATCACGATGGATGCGCCCCACCCGTCAGAGTTCTCTCCATCTGCTGATATCTTTCCATCGTTGATGGTTTCACCACATAACCAACAGGTTTTTAGCTTTCTACTTTAAAATGTTTGCTTCTGTTTTGATCTGTTCAATGGAAAAGGATTTTGAAGGAGTTCCATTCTTCTTTTTCCAATTTAAGATGCTAAAGTAAGACCGCTCTTCGATGGCCACGAGGAGACTCGATGAGAGGGCCGGCCCAGATGGTGGTGGTGGTCACGTCGGCCGCGATGGATGCAGGTCCGTCTACTATGGCCAGCGGCGGCAACGGGTGATTGTGATGAATTTGATGACTTTGTTCGAGCAAGAGGGTAAATGAAAAGGAAAAAAAAAATTGATAAATGATCAAATAGATTGATTGGACTTTTACAGCAAATTTGTGAACCTTTCACGCACTTACGCATTAACAACACAAGCGCTACTGCTTGGCCAACCGTACAACCTTTTATTACAAGGACGAGTTTAAAACCAGCATTAAACAAAAGCAGGCTATACAAAATCAAGCACTGTAGTTATTGGCCAATTTAATTCCCAAATGAATCCTCCATTTTCTTAGCCATGCCTTGTAACCCTGCCTCATATAATTCCCTCACCAAATCCTCGAACACCCACCCTTCCACCGGATCGATGGAGAACGACCACTCGATTGCGCACCCGCCTTCACCATTACCGTCGCTCGAGACGACCCTGATCGTCGCTAGGTATGAATTGAACCCGATGTTACCGTCCACCATCTCGTAGCTCAAGCTTCGCCCGGCATGATCTATACTGACCAATCGCTCCTTGGCCCAATTGACGGGACGGTTCTCGGCGACATCGCCGGCACCTTCGGACGACGAGAGGGAAAAGCCGGAGCAGTGCCGCACGCAGCCGGGCTCACCGTTCTCGCCGTGGATGCCGTGACAATTGGATAGGCCCGGGAACCATTTGTGGAGGTTGAAGTAGTCCGTGAAGAGTGGCCATATCTGGTCTGCATTGGCCTTTGTGACTCTAGCGCTGACCTTGCCTTCCCACTTGTGACCTAACCGAGACTCCATTGATGCCAACACTTACGTGAGATAGAGAGTGAATATAGGGCTTACATATATAGACTTTTTGGGGATGATGCGGGAACATCCACGTGGCACTCAATTATGGGTTTGAGATTACAACTACGAGTGATGACATAATGACAAGTACACTGATATTTTCAGGACAATTATTTCAGATTACGTCACTCACAAGTTGGATATAAAATACTATGCGACACAGAAGTTCCGATGCCTCACCTCAGGCGCGACTCGCTAGACTACTACAGTAGCCTAACCTGCAGTAGCCATTTGAAAATGACGTAGAGCTTATCTATCCTACCGACATCCTCCATAATTGAGAGAAAATACTTTCCAATTTTGTTTTCAATTAAATTACCAATTATGTTGCCGACTCTTACATAAGTTACCCCTAATGTTTATTTCATTCAACTTGGATTATTGGTTATCGACTCTTGCTTGTACGTGTCTTTGCGTGTATTCACCAACTTTCATTTGAGTTGCTCATCAATGTTTAACTATCCCTTTTTAAATTTATCAACTTTTCTATTTGGTTTATCGCTTTTAAATGAAGGTCGAAGAAATCCTGCGGAAGCGGCTATATCTGATAAGGACTATAGCCTCTCACTACTTCCTTCCCATTTTTTTTTACCTCTGCTCACTGGCCAGGAGGCCATAGGAGTCCAGGCTTCATCAATTGGCATCCAGCTTCCGTTTAGTTCATGAAAAATTAATGATTTTGAAAAAATATTTTTTTAAAAATAATCGCTTGCAAAAGTAAATATACGAAAATAATTTTCAAAAATCGTCCAAGATAACATTTAGACGTAAATCATTGCAGATAACAGTGTTATCAAGGGAGGTGGCCCAAGGCGTCCTTTCGCCTTGCTAGTCCTTCTCAAGGCGGGCGCCTTAGCTGTCTAGGCATTGCGTTGTGGACGCCTTGGGCGCCTAGCCGACGCCTTGGACGCTTCGGGCTGAGCAGACGGCTTGAGTCAGCCAACTACGAGGCTGGACAGTAGCCAGATCTGGGTCGGATGGTGTCTGACGATCGCGCGGCTGCTGGTCGAGGCTCCGGGGTGGCGTCGGGGCTGTGGGTCGACGGCGGAGGAAGCGCGAAGCTGGCGTCGGGTCTTCGAGCTCGCAGATCTAGGGTCGCGATCACGGGACAGAAGCTCCGATGGTGGCTGGGTTTGTCTTCGGGCCTGAGCACGGCGGCGCGCGCGAGCTAGGACCTCGGTGGGGGGAGATGATCGGGACCTTCCGCGACTGAGGCACTGGTGCTAGAATGATGGCTTGTTGCTGAGAGTACAGAGATTCCGGCGACATATTGACGGCGGGGGTGAGGATGGGGCGATAGGTAGGCGGCGGGGAGACGCCGGAGAAGGAAGACGGGGGAGACGGGTAAGCAGTGGGGCCGCCGCATTTGGCGCAGGTGGCGCTGGAGTGCGCGGAGCCTGAGCCGGTGGCCGTTCAACTGGTGGAGCCAGGTGTTCGGGGAGGGTTTGGGGAGCGGCAGTCGCTGTGAGATTCCATCGGAAGGTGGAGGAGAGCGGAGACGAAAATGAAAATGAAGTAGCAGTTTTTCGATTTCGAAGATGGAGGTGGGACTAAAGTTTTTTGCGTCCGCAACGTGGACGGTGGCGATTTGGCAGTGTGCATATCCGTGAACGTGAACGGCGGTGATCAAAAGTGGAGCATGGACTCAGGGCGTTGGAAGGTTCTAGCTTTTCGACCAAAAAAAAAAAAAAGGTTCTAGCTTTTAGTCGAGATGCTTCCATCTGTCTGGGCCTAAATGATAAATATAAGACGAAGCCCAACTGGACATTTTTCTGGGCCTCTTTCGATATTCCGAGGCCCATTATTCCTTGTTTACGATATTTTTTTTTTGTTTTTTCTTTTCTGTCCGTCTGATTTGCGATTTAGAAAATTACAAAGTGTAGGTAAAATATCGCATACTTCCAGTGAAGCCCTTAAATATTTAATTTTGTCTAGTCAAGCCTTTCACATTGGCGTATTGATTTTCAAAACCATCTCCAAATTCGCTTTTAAAAAGCTTGCGCGCCTTCAACAAGAGTTTCGTACTCAAAGAGACATGGGTCATCAATTTCAAAGTGGGTCGATTCCCACCCTAAAAAACTTACATGTTTATATGTTTGAGACATTTTGTTATATTGAAAACTTAATTTGAGTAGAGCATGTTAGACTATTTTGAAATTATTGAACTTATAGTTACTTAATCTCGATTACCTACTCCATTTTATGATTATTATATGTCTTAAATATATTTGATTGTTGTTTATTTTTATAATATTTCATGCATATATTTGCTTTGTTGAATCATGGATGTAAGTTTTGAAGTGCAAATGTAAAATATACAATTATATATATATTTAAAAATTTAGCTATATTGTCGCCTTATCGCCTTGCGGACGACTAGGCGGGCGCCTAATCATCTCGGCGTTTTAGAGGCCCCTGTTCGCCTTGTCGTCTTACTATGGCATATAATGAAAATATCTCCATTAACTGACAGGCCATACAGGCGATTTTTTTAGGAAAGTAATTTTTAGATCGTCCGTCTTCGGCAAAACAAACGAAGCCCTTAGCATTAGCTGCACAATATTGAAATACTGAAGACGTTAGTTGTTTGTCGGGGTATGAGAAGGTATATTTTCGGATTGACATGGGAATCAAAGGGTTGGACTATGCTCTTCTTAGCGACAGCATTTCTTGCCTGTGTGTGAGAAGTGGCATGGGAATCACGTAAGAGCTCTCTCTCTCTCTCTCTTCTCTTCTCTTCGGGTTTTTTCGGTCTTTTTCGTTATTGACTTTCTCTTTCTTTGACCCGTAACAAATGGGCCCAACGATTAGATTCGGCCTCAAAAAACAGTTCGGGTCTGGGGTCGTGTAATTAGAGGGCCTTGGGCCTATCTAGGCCCGTCGCCTAGTCCTACTAAGGAGGGCTGCCACCTCCTCAACCGCAGCTAACTCCTCGCATCCTCTTGCGTTTGATTTTTCTTTTTAGATTTTTCATGTTTCCTTCTTCTTCTTCTTCTTCTTTTAAAATTGGAAAACAATTGATTTGCCATGTAAGATGCCACATAAGGTAACACGTCGGCATTTAACGGACACGCCAACATTTTCACTTATATTTTTATCTGGAGGACCAATCGAACAAAATATTACATAATTTAGGGACCTAATTACAGAAAAAAACAAAGTTGAAGGCCCTAATTGATTGATCCATTCAAATCTGATAAGTTAGTGCAAAAAAAAAATGCTAATTTGCAAGTTATAAGAAGGTTGGAAATTTCATGAATAAATATTGCTAAGATCCCGATATATTACCTGAAAATAAGAAAATCAAAATAAAAAATTATTGCCTACCATCAACCGTATTAACGGCATTTTGCCCTTCTTCGCGCCCAAAAGTGACGGTTGAAACGGAGTCAAAAGGACTCGGCCTCCCTCTCAAAGGCTCACACTTCCCACTTCAATTTTCTCGCCGGGCGTAAAGAAACCGAAAAGAAGACTGAATCTTCCAAGAAGTTGATAAATTTCTCAGCTTCCTAGTTCCAAGAAACTCCCCACACGCACGTCTCAGATTTGTTCGCTCGAAGGACGGGATTGCGGAGAACAAGAACAAGGAGGAGGAGGAGAAGGCGGCTCCGGAATGGTCGATAATATTTTATAGACAAGACAGCTATGGATGATTTTATTTCTCAGGTAAGTCACATAGGAATTCAGGGACTTGAAGATGAGTGGCAATGCGACAGTCCTCCAATTCCAGAGGAGGTACGTGATTTCTCTCGAATATGTTTGGATAATTTTTTTTTTCTGGTTCGACTGAATCTTTTTTCCGCGTTTTCCATGGATAAAGAAAAGGAAATGACCAAGTGAAGTTGTGTTTGATAGCTTGCACATTTCGGGTCGTTCTTGTTCTCTTCTTTATGACTGCGTGAGAAACTCGGTTCGAAAGAGAAAAGAAGTATGTCATCGGATAATCTTCAAGGGAGTTTTCTGGCTATTTTGAGGAAATTAATTAATGCTCTGATATAATTATCACAGATTGATACTTTAGGCCATCGGCTACTTTGCCCTATTTGAGAATTCATACATCCCCTGAAGACTGTGTTACCAATCTGTTGTTGTAATAGTTTTATGTAAGAGCAGTTGGGTCGATGATTTCGCCGTATGCAAGCTTCGAGTACGCCTTTCAATGTGTACTACATAGTGAAAACTTTACTGTCTCAGGTCCAGATTGATGACTCTCCAATTTACAGAATAGAAAGACAACTGGGTAGAGGAGGTAATGGCCTTGTATGTGCCGGTCGACCCATCGGCCCTTCAACCTCGAGTGGTCAAACTGGTCCAGAAGTGGCCGAGGTACCACCTTATTGCTCTAATTCATTTTTAAGTTTTGTAAAGTCAATTCATGTTTTTTCGCTTAGAAAATCAGTGCAACACTGTCTAGGTAGCGGTAAAGTTTCAGCGAAAGCATCCCAGTGGAAGCGAAGCCGACGTTCCTCGTGAGTGGGAACTTTATGAGTGAGTCACTAAGAATGTTTCCATGTTCGTTTTGTTTACATTGGATTCTAGCACATGGAATCTCATCAGTTACACGAATCTCGCATCCATTTTTTGCTGCATGTTGTGCAGTGAATTGGGCGAAAATCACGGCATACCACTGCCGCGGATGCATTACAAAGGGCAACAAGGTGACTATAACATCCTGGTATGCGCAATTCCCTTTGGAAAACAACTTCGCATTTTTCTCAGATGCTTAAGTATTCGATTATCTGCGTCGCATATGCAGGTCATGGATTTGCTTGGACCCAGTTTACATGTTCGGCTGATCGATAACTGTCCATCGTATGTTCCCTCATGAAGTGCCTACTTTGTGGTTTCTCTTTGAAAATCGATCATTGTATCAGGTTATGCATCTTTGTTTTACTAACTCTTACCTTTTCCATTGTTTCAGCTTGCCATTGGCGGCAGTTGCTTGTGTTGCTGTCGAGGCGATCTCTATTCTTGAGAAGCTGTACTCTAGAGGGTAATGGAAGACGGTCTTCCGATTTAGTTTCTGCTTTTCAATGTCCATCAAGTTGTTCCCTTTCTCGGAGTATCTGAGTCTATTTCAGGAAACCAAAATCTTTTCTTGGCAGGTACATTCATGGGGACGTAAAACCCGAAAACTTTTTGCTTGGTCGTCCAGGGACTCCTGATGAGAGGAAATTGTTCCTCATCGACCTTGGATTAGGTTATCCGTTAGTCGCATATACAGATTTTTATCCTAGGAAACCAAAACTAGAAAGCGATCTGTCTCATTGTTGTTTTATCATTCGCAGCTGTGAGGTGGCAACATCATTCGAGCGGTCCGCATGTTAGGTACCATCAATCTCCGAACCAGTTCAGGTGAGGTTCAAGTGGTTTTTATCATCTTTACAGGCAATGCCCCGTCTGATGAGCCTCCGCTCACCAATATACACCAAGTTAACTATTTGCTGCAGAGGAACGCTTCATTTCGCGAGCGTGCATGCTCATCTTGGTAGAACGAGTAGCCGAAGAGATGACCTGGAGTCACTGGCATACATGCTCGCTTTCCTTATCCGTGGTCATTTGCCTTGGCTTGGATTTGAGGTTTCAATGTGCTTAAAACCAGAGAAAATGATTTTCGACCTTACAGATGAATCTGCCTTTCTAATTACTTGCAGCTATTTCAGGCAGAGGATAGTGTATGCAAGAAAAAGATGGCCACTCCTTTGGAAGCCCTATGTCGGTCTTGTCCTCCGCCTTTTCTGAAATTCGCCGAGTTTGCAGTAAATTTGAGATTCGATGAAGATCCAAACTACGCAAGATACATCTCTCTTTTCCGTGGGATCATTGGTCAAAACCCATATGTTTGGCCTGTGAATGCTGATGCTGCTCAGGAGGTACCATCTTATTCCTCTGAATATGCGCATTTCGCAGCTTCTCAAGAAGCAAGATGTTTGCTAAATTCTCTAGTCGGAACTCATTCTCTATGTGAGCCATATCATTCTCTTTGTTTTGACGTGCATTTGTCAGTCAAATGAAGGCGACGTGCTACCGGAGAGCTCACTATCGCGAAGGGGGTTGAGGAGATCACGGTGGATAAGCATTTTCCACTCACATCCACCCATTAGGCAAAGGTGAGGACTTTGACTTTACCTTGGGTCTGTTTTCAGATCATTACGCCTCAGTTATTGACTTCGATTGTCCTATGGAAGATAAAGATGAAGTGTCCATCATCTCATCTGCCTCTCTTTCTGGGTAGGATTTGCTACAATGTGGACAATGCGGACCTACCTTTACGCATCGAGGAGGCACGTGCGGATGGAATGTATGTTAGCAGTGTGGCTAATTCCCACTTGGATTTGTGGACCGTGGTAATGGATTCCGGCACTGGCTTCACTGATCAAGTTCATACTATTTCGCCCGACTTTCTTCCCCAGGTTGCATTTGTGCTGCCTTAAACTGGACTTTCATCACTAAACCGTACATCAAGCCCCATTGACAGGATTCCCGATTGGGCGTGACTTGACAGCTTATTTTTGTTGTTGAAGGGCTGGATTAGGAGACAGTGGAGGAGGAACTACCACATCACCGCAGTTGCCGGAGCAGATAATGGTAGCCTATTAGTTATAATGTCCAAGGGTTAGTCAGTCAATGAAGCTTTAATCTCTATTTCCAGCAACAGCTATTGTGTGTACCTCATCGGTTATATGAGCTCTTCTTCATTTTACCAAATTCAGGGCCTCGAAATTTTTGGCAATGTTACCGCGTCACCGAAACATTCCCTTACAGTTGGATTAAGAGGAAATGGGCGCTTGGTACTTATGTCACCGCCATGGCCACTGTGGGGCGGAGCTGGGTAGTCGTCATGTCTTCTGACACCGGATTCGTCCACCAGGTTTTGCCATTCTTCTGTGGTTCCTTCTTCTTCTCCTTTCCAAGATTTCTCTTTCGAAGTGTCTAGAACTGGAGAAACCAATCTGATTTGGTTTCTCGCACTGAACTTTAAGGTTGTGGAGCTAGATTTTCAGTACCCATTTGAGGGAATTTACGAAAGGTGGAATCAAGGCTACTTCATCACTTCGGTTGCAGCTACTCCGGCTCAGGTAGCTCTTGTATTCAGCATTCCAGAAGAAGAAGAAGAAGAAGTACCAGTAAGAGGATCCCAAGAGGCAGTCCAGACTTCACACTTTCCCGAAAGAGTAGTGACGGTGATTATTTTAGGCCATTTTACGAGCATCTAACTTTTGATTGCATTGCTCTGATTCTGTGAGCGATTCATATGGTTCTTATTCTCATCTTTGGCAGGAAAGTTGGTCTAGGAATTACTACATGTCCCTTCTTTGCTACGGCAGAGCTGTTTTGTGAATCCCCAAGTAGGGTGCTTGCATTTAATTGCGTCGACTTCACGAGTGACTGACGCGCTTAACATGCATTTTTTCCAACAACCCACTGACCGATTGGTATACAGTCGGATACTGACCAACCCTTGTTTTCCTTACATGCATGTTTGCATTAAGGTTTCGCGCATTTGTGAGGCTTCTGAAACATTTCAATTAAACCAAAATCCAATAAGGAGATCGCTCTTCTGATTTATTTACCTTAGTACTAGCTGAGACTTGTGTTTACATTACATGACACAATCTGCTGTAATCTGATAGGATGAATGACATGCTGCATGGAAAAATTTGGACTATAATTAGAGCCAAGTTGACAGGAGTCTCAGAAAACATGTTTCTTGAGGTCCTTACATGGATATTAAAATCTTATGATTTAAGATCTAAACCTTAAGGAACTGTCCCGAGCTTAGATAGGATCTTGAGAGATGTCCGAAGTTGATTGCTACAATCATCGGGACTCAATCTTGCTTGATCTCGTTTGATTTGGGGTTTTGGAAAGCAGTCCAGCCAAAGGACCACAAGATAGTAACTCTAGGGAAGACATTGATTTCATAACAGAGGCTGACCTAGGATTTGTCCTCCCCACACCTAAAATTGAATGCACCTAGGCAAAAGTTCATGAATTTCCCGGAACTGGGCACACTGTTCAATTACATGGATGATCGGTGGCTACTTCCTAAAGAATTGGGGAAAATTAGACGGCAAAAGGTGTGTGTAAAACGTGACAAGCAACTCGTGAAAATGCCGGAAATGCGTGCTGCGGTGTTTTGGTAGTTCGCGAATTGGTTCATCTGTAGCAAAGAAGAGAAATATAGTGAATCCTAGCCCACCCAAGATGAGAGAAGTCAGAAGCCACAAATCACACAGAATCAAAGTCAGTTCAACCAAAGCTAGATGCTTGTAATTTTGAGTCCCTGGACTTCTGCAAACAAATCAAGCAAATCAACGAGAACAATAACATTTGCTGCTTGGAATAGAAATCGATGCATCATCATTCACCGACTTACCCTTGTGCATCATGACTAATAACCGGCCGTTATCGGCTCCAGCTACTGCAGCTGATTTGGTCGAGCCCCATGTTGGTCTCACAGGCCTCGAGCCTCCTCCTCCTCCTTCACAATCTTGTCCTTAGAAATGGGAAAGAGATACGTCTCTTCCTTCCGAATCGGGCGATTCGTCTTTGCTTTGGTACAAATCGATGTTTTTTCTTTGGAGAATGGCAAGTGCGAGCCTGCTGGGAAAGCGAGGCAGAGTCATTTTGACTTCAGTTGACCGTTTATATCTTCTGGCGCGAAGAAAGAACTTTTGAAGGGCGAAGAAGGTCAAAATGCGGTTTGGTTCGGTCGGTCGAAGCTGAACGCCCAGTAGAAAAATAAGTCGTCAGTGGCAATTTCCAGAAGAATATATCTTAAACCTTCTCATATTTATACCCATTCAGTCCGTCCGATCAAATTTAGGCCAGAAATACGTACACGTCGGCCTTCCAACGTGGCACGGCTCACGCTGTTATGAATATTTTTAAAATCATTTAAATAAATTACTTTTTTTAAAAATTTTATTTGTTATAATCTTAATTTTTTTTCTTCTTTTTCCTTTTTCTTTTCTCCGGTGGCCAGGTGCCCCTCGTCAAATTTGGCGAGGCTTGACCCTTGCACGGGCCAGGGCGGCCTCGTCGGTGCTCGCCCTCACCCAAGCGGATTAATGAGCATAGCTCAGGGGTCAGGGCAGATCGGTCGTTTTATTGAGGACCCTCTTGTGCATTTTCCCAATTAATTATAGTAAGTATTCAGAAGTCAACCGAAATAACAGCATTTTGCCCATCTTCTCTTTCAAAAGTTCTTTTTTTTCCGCCAAAACAAACAGATTCATCTTGCACTGCCCACTCATTCTCTTCAAGAACCCAAACCATTCTTTCAGAGAAACAGAAACAAGAGTCCGTGTCAACTCAGGCCGACACCGGTGGAGACGACTGCAGTTCAAAACCATCAAGAATAAGATTAAAGCTGCGTTGATATGGATCAGTCTAGAAGTCAGAGTCCTAAAGGCAACTCTCCTCAAATCCCAAAACAGGTACTTGTATTGTTCTTGGAAATGGGAGGTTTAGTAGAGGAACAATCAGTGTCGTTCTTGTTTTTCTGTTGATTCAGCAAAATTAAACAGAGCAGAAGTGTCAAACATGACAAAGCTATCGGTGGGTCGTCTTCGGCTATCTCATCGGCTGGGGAAATTTTCGTCTATTTCAGATTTGTGGTTAAAATCCCACGCCAAGTTTCATGAATTGAGTTTCTGTCATCTACTACGTTCGCCCGATTTGAGAACTACATGCATCACAATCTCAGATATATGTTAAGAGTTAAAATTTGAGTCACCTGCTAGTTCCAAATATGTACTGAAAATCTGATTGTCTCAGGTTCAGATCGGCAATTCTCCAGTGTATAGGATAGAGAGAAAACTAGGAAAGGGATTTTTACGGCAAGTTTATGTTGGTCGAGCCATCCGTCCAACTTCAAGTGATCAAACTGGTGTGGAAGCAGCAGAGGTATGGCCACGAGCCCTAATTCTATCATTTTCAGATAATTCAATGCATTGGCATCGTTACTTAAATTGATTTAATGCGGCACCGTCTAGGTAGCCATAAAATTCGAGCATAAAAACTACAAAGGACATGAAGGGAGCATCCTTAATGAGTGGAAAGTTTATGAGTGAGTCTTTTACTATTGTTGCTATATCGCGCTCTTGCACGTGAAATTGGGTTAGGGTGTTGATTTTCGCATCTGCATTCTGCATGTTGTGCAGAGATCTGGGTAAAAGGCATGACATACCACTGCCACAAATGCATTACAAGGGGCAACTAGGTGACTATTATGTTACGGTATGTGCATTCCCTTCGACTCTTATTTTGTAACTTAAAATGCAAAGTTTTCGATGATCTTCTTGGTATATGCAGGTCATGGATTTGCTTGGACCTAGTTTACTAGACCCTTTGGTCATCAACTGGGGAAAGTATATTTTCCGGTGAAGTTAACAGCTTTTACACTGTCTGCTCTTCTGGTTCTCTTAAAGAACCTCTGATTCTCTTGCGGATTCTGATTTTAGCTCCTCCTTACTACTTCAGCCTTCCACTGAAAGCAATTGCATGTATTGCCGTTGAAGCAATCTCCATACTTCAGAAGCTGCACTCCAGAGGGTAATAGCCGACTAGCTTCCAATTGCGTGTTTGTTAGCATTTTCCTTATCAACCGGTCAAATCAATGTTTTAATAGACCAGACCATAGGAAATATTCCGCAGGTCTGTCATTTTGTGATGTTTCTAATGTATCCTTCTTATCCGGGCAGGTACATCCATGGTGACATAAAACCAGATAACATGCTGCTTGGTTCTCCAGGAACTCCTGAAGAGAAAAAATTGTTTCTGACTGGCCTTGGATCAGGTATGTGCCAATTCTTAAACTTGCATCTATGAGATGGCGAAGGAGAAATGCATATACTCATCATATGAACTTGCAGCTACGAGATGGCGAGATCGCTCCACCGATTCCCACATTAAGTACGACCAAACTCCAGATGAATTCAGGTTCAGTCCAAATGATGTGAACGTCTTCATATGCACATACCACATGCCCTACTGGTGTAATTACTGTTCCATGCGCTACAAAAAATATTTATTGCAGAGGAACAATTCCATTTGCAAGTGTGCACACTCAACTTGGTAGAACAAGTAGCAGAAGAGATGACCTAGAGTCTCTGGTTTACGTGCTCGTTTATCTTATCCGTGGTCATTTGCCTTGGCAAAGACATCAGGTTTCATTTCCTTTTCCAAGAGAAGACTTCTTGAACCACGCACCTGTATCTTCAGTCTTTTGATCGCCAGTCTTTTCAGGGAGAGGATAAAGCTTTCCTTGTTTGCGAGGAAAAGATGGCCACTCCTCCATTCACCTTGTGCGGCACTTGTCCTGAGCCTTACCTGCAGTTCACCACATTTGTGCTTAATCTGAGATTCGATGAACTACCAGCATATGCTAGATACATTTCCCTCTTCCATGAGAGCATTGGTAAAAATGCATATGTTTGGCCCCTGCGCACTGGTGTCTCTCAGGAGGTAGTATTCTGTTCCTCGAAAAAGCAATAGATGTCAATGAAATTTCTAATTGATCTATGTCATTCTCTTTCATGTGATACGACGTATCAGGTACTACGTAAGAGAGCGAGGTTAAATGATGAAGAAGACCCATTAAAATTACGAATGGGGTTGAAACTGACACAATGGATAAGCGTTTACGATATGCAACCTCCCACCATGAGGCAAAGGTAAGGAATTGCATCTCAGACTTACTCAGTTTTTCTGTGGTACCTGAGCTTATTGATAATCTTCCTCTTTATTGCAGATACTTATCTAATTTGGATTATGCTGACCTCCTCTTACACATTGAGAAGGGACATGAGGAGGGAATGTACATCACCAGTGTGGCTTACAGTTCTCGCTCTAAGTCATGGGCCGTAGTAATGGATGATAGCATCGGCTACACTGCTCAGACTTATACTTTTTCATGTGGCTCTCTCCCCAAGGTTCTGTTTGAGCAGCTTTACCTTGGACTCTCATGAATAGCAGATCCCAATAGTTGCATGTTACATTTCTTATCATACATTACTGGAACAATTTTTGTATTGGACCAATTAGAAACGAAGATACATCAACCTCTTACAGTGGGATGGTCCATTAGGACAGTCTTGACTGATTATTTCCTTTTTTGAAGGAATGGATTACGAAAAAATGGTCGGAGGACTTCTACATCACTGCATTGGCTGGAGCAGATGAGGGCCGATTTTTAGTTATAATGTCCACGGGTCTGTCAGTGAATGCTTAATTGCCATTTCGATGACTCCTTGGTAACGTCGTACTTTACCATTTACCAGATTTTTCTTGATATGCACATAGGGCTCCGGAAAGTTAGGCAGGCTTATCGTGTTACCCGTCCATTTCCTTTCGATTGGATCAAGAAGATGTGGGCGGAAGGTTTTCGTGTCACTGCCATGGCCACTTCCTGGAGGAAGATGTGGGCAGTAATTGTGTCCAAAGGAACCGAATTTACTGACCAGGTTCTTCTTTCTTATTCTCCTTTGCAGAGATTAGCCGATTACTCCTTATTTCAAGATTTACCTTTGAAGTGTCTGGAACCTGAAGATTTTGCTCTGATTTGGTTTCTTACGCTGAACTTTTAAGGCCGTAGAGCTGGATCTACAGTATCCGGCCGAAGGCATTCGTCAAAGGTGGAATCAGGGCTATTATGTCACTTCAGTAGCGGCCACTCCGGATCAGGTTGCTTTTATCTTTAGCAAGATAGGAGGAGGACCGGCAACTGCAAGTGCAAAGCAAGAGATGCTTCTGACTTTCGATTTTCCTAGTGATAGTAAGATCGAGGTGATTAGTTTGGCCCTTTAACAAAGCATCTATTTGGTTGTATTAGCTCTGCTTCACAAAGCACTTGTTCTCATCTTCTGCAGGAGAAGCAGGCAAGGGAATACTATATTTCTTCTCTTTGCTACGGCCGAACCATTGCTTAAGCTACCAAATATATCTGCAACCAAGGATTTCTTAGCAAGGGACGCGACCACTCTGCATGCGTTTTTTGCCGTCTATTGCCCATTTCATAGGAAGCAAGTTCAACAATTCACTGTTCAATCCTGTACCGAGTCTAATACCATATGGAATAAATTGTAGCCTCTTTGTCGTACTTCAGTACATGAAGATTATTGATCCTGAAACTTTTCAAGTTTGACACAAAAAAAGAAAAAGAAAGCTTAACCAACTATACTGTATGGATTGTTTGTCTGCGATGATTGGAGTTTCAGAAACGAGATCGGCCAGACAACAGTGACATAGTTCGGAACTTCAGTGATAACGCCGACTTTGTATATGCATAAATGCAGCTGGACAAAAGTTCTGCACTATCTTTATACTACTACAGAGCGAGGGAAAATAAAAAAATTAGTCAACCGGCTAGGAACATCGGGATGGGAAGGAGCTGGCATCAAAGTAAGTATTTATTCAGAGGACCGACCCGCTCGCTGAATTCCAAGCAATTGCAGATAATATCTGAGTGCTCGATTTTGCATCTGAGTGCTCGATTTTGCATCTGGTTGTTTGTTTACAAGTGAGAAGACTCTTATCGACCTTTTATCATATTGTTTTGCCTCAAATTCCATAATATGGTTCCTTAAAATCCGGCCACTGCAAACTCCGACCGCTGACCATCCACGATGATGGCCATGGCGCCACCGCTCCCAATTGTCTTGGCTGAATTGAATTTGGGATTTTTTTTCCGGGATTTTCTGCGGGCAAGGAACTGGGGATGGTGATGAGGGCATTTTGGCGGGAAAAAATGGCGATTCTTAAAGAAAACCATAACGATAACCGATTTCCGGTGCAATGGAAATTAGTAGCCATAATTTCAGGGTGAAAACTAGTCAATATTGAGAGAGAGGGTGAAAAATGATATTAGCTTAAGAAATGTGGATGACTTAGCAATTTTCCCAACAAACTACCATAGGCAATGAGAGGTCAACCGAAATAACGGCATTTTACCCATCTTCTCTTTCAAAAGTTCTTTCTTCGCGCCAAAACTAACACCCTCAGCCCCGCGCTGCCCACTCATTCTCTTCAAGAACCCAAATCGTCCTCTGAAGAAGGGAGAATTCTGCTTGACCGTCCCTTTCTCTTCAAAAGAAGATCTTCTCGACATCAAAGCTCGGTTGAGATCGGCGGGAACGATACAGTTCAGAACCATCAACATTGGATTGAAGCCGGGAAGGTAGATATGGATCAGTCCAGCAGTGGAAGTTGTCAAGTCCATGAGGGCAATCAAGATGAGAACCAAAGCAACCCCACTCCGATCCCAGAACAGGTACTTTGCATTGTTCTTCGAAATGGGTGGTTTGATGGAGAAAGAGCAAGTCAAATCCCATCATGAATAGTTCGCAAAATTTTGGGCTGTCCTTGTGTTTTTGGTTTGAGAAATTCATTCCCTTGGATCGGTCAGTTCTTTCCAGTTTTGGTGTTGATTCAGCAAAGTTAAACAGAGCAGAAGGAGTACATGATCAAGATTTTGGTGGGTGACCTTCGGGTGTTCTATCGGCCAAAGAGAAAAGGAGAATATTTCATCTAATTCAGATTGATAACTACTTTTGATCCATTCAAGAACTCCATACATCACAGTGTCAGACTATAAATTACTGACGGTTGTAATGAAAACAGTTCAATGATTCCCCAACCAAGTTCGTAATATGTGCTGAAAATTTAATTGTCTCAGGTTCAAATAGATGATTCTCCAGTTTACAGAATAGAAAGAAAATTGGGAAATGGAGCTTCCGGGCAAGTTTATGTCGGTCGAGCCATCAGTCCTTCAACTTCAAGTGATCAAACTGCTGCGGAAGCCGCAGAGGTATGGCCTCAAGCTCTAATTTCATCATTTTGAAACAATTCTTTTACATTGGCTCCGTGACATTACATGATCTAATACGGCACTATCTAGGTGGCTATAAAATTCGAGCATAAGGACAGCAAAGGATGTGAAGGTGGCATCCCTAATGAGTGGAAAGTTTATGAGTGAGTCCTTTAGGATTATTGCATGTTATATTTGGCTATGTCTTGCTCTTGCATGTGAAATTGGACTAGGGTGTTGAATTTCGCATCTGCATTCTTCATATTGCGCAGTGATCTGGGTGAAAATCACCGCATACCACTGCCAAAAGTATATTACAAGGGGAAACAAGGTAACTATTATGTCATGGTAAGTGCATTCCCTTCAAATATGGATTTTGTACTATTAGAATGCAAATATTCGATGATCCTCTTCATATATGCAGGTCATGAATTTGCTTGGACCTAGTTTAGAAGCCCCTTTGGTCAACTTTTCCTGGCAAATTTTCGATGACCTTCGCATAGGCAGGTCGTTAATTGTCTTTCAGCTTGGACCTAGTTTGGACCTAGTTTAAACATTCTTGAATTCTATTTCAGCTTCTGACGTTAGCTCTTTCCTTGCTACTACAGCCTGCCACTGGAAGCAATTGCATGTATTGCCGTTGAAGCAATATCTATACTTGAGAAGTTGCACTCTAGAGGGTAGTAGATGACTAGCTTCCAGTCTCATGTTTATTAGAATTTTCCTCATATCAGTTTTTTGGTAGCCCAGATTAACGGATATGTATGCCAGGTCTGACTTTTCGGTGACGCTTCTCATGTATGCTTCTTTTCCGCGCAGGTACATCCATGGTGACATAAAACCAGGAAACTTATTGCTTGGTCCTCCAGGAACTCCTGAAGAGAAACGATTGTTTCTGACTGACCTTGGATTAGGTATCTGCCAATTGCATTAATATTTTTATGCTAGAAATTAGAGATGGCGAAGGAGAAATGCACGTCTGATCGTTTGTTCATGACCTAGCAGCTACGAGGTGGCAGGATCCCTTGAATGGTTCGCATGTTAAGTACAACCAAACACCAGATGGTTTCAGGTTCGGTCGAAATGATGTTAACATCTTCATATGCAAATTCCACATGCCCTACCTGTTTAATTACAGTACCAATGCACTTGAAAAAAAAAAATAACTGCAGAGGAACAGCTCGATTCGCAAGTGTGCACACTCTACTTGGCAGAACAAGTAGCAGAAGAAACGACCTAGAGTCTCTTGTTTACATGCTCGTTTATCTTTTGCGCGGCAATTTGCCTTGGGAAGGACATCAGGTACTGGTCTTTTGATCCTATAGCTATGACGAAGAGGATTTCTTGAAGCATACACCTGTACTGGTCTTTTGATCGGCAAAGTTCTTTCAGGGAGAGGATAAAGCTTTCCTTGTTTGCAAGCAAAAGATGGCCACTACTCCAGACACCCTGTGTTACACTTGTCCTGAGCCTTACCTGCAGCTCACCACGTCTGTGCTTAATCTGAAATTCGATGAAGAACCGAACTATGCTAGATACATTTCTCTCTTCCAGGGGATCATTGGTGAAAATCCATACGTTTGGCCCGTGCTCACTGATGTTTGGCCCGTGCTCACTGATGTCGGTCATGAGGTAGTGTCCTATTCTCATAAAAAGCAATAGGTGGTAACGTAATTTCTCATTCGAGCTCGTCCTCAAATTGAGCCATGTCTGCCTCTTTCATGTGATACGCACGTATCAGGTACCACTTAATGATGATGACGAGCCGTCAAAGGAAATACGAATGGGGTCAAAACTAGCACAATGGATAAGCGTTTACGATATGTATCCACCCATGAAGCAAAGGTGAGGACTTGCCTTTCAGATTTATTTAGTTTTTCTATGGTACCTGAGTTTAATGAACTCCTGCAGATACGTCTCTAATTTGGATTATATAGACCTCATCTTACACATTGAGAAGGGACATGCGGAGGGAATGTACATCACCGGTGTGGCTTACAGTAATCGCTCTAAGTCGTGGGCCGTAATGATGGATGATAAAGCTGGCTACACTGATCAGATTTATGCTTTTTCAAGCGGCTCTCTTCGTGAGGTTCTGTTTGAGCAGCTTTGGATGTTCGTCTATGCGTAACATAAGTACATCAACTTCTTACAGTGGGATTCTCAATTAGGATTGTCTTGACTGCTTGTTTCCTTATTTGAAGGCATGGATTAGGAAAAAATGGTCGGAAGACTTCTACATCACTGCAGTGGCTGGAGCAGATGACGACAGATTTCTGGTTATAATGTCCAAGGGTTGGTCCATGAATTCTTGTTTTACCGGCTTTCTTGATATTCGGAGAGGGACCAAGAATATTCGGCAGTCTTGTTGTGTTCTTGAGACATTTCCCTTCAAGTGGATCAAGGAGAAGTGGACAGAAGGTTTTTATGTCACGGCCATTGCCACTTCCGGGGACCGGTGGGCAGTAGTCAGCTCCAAAGGAACCAGATTTACTGACCAGGTTCTTCTTTTTCCTCTCCTTTTTTACTACTACCCAACTACGCCTCACTTCAAGGAGTTCCTTTGAAGTGTCCAGATGATTGCCCTGATTCGGTTTCTTGCACTAAACTTTTAAGGCCGTAGAGCTAGACTTTCAGTATCCGGCCGAAGGCATTCATGAAAGGTCGAAGCAGGGCTATTACATCACTTCGGTGGCGGCCA
This sequence comes from Rhodomyrtus psidioides, assembly GCA_021437785.1. NCBI lineage: Eukaryota > Viridiplantae > Streptophyta > Magnoliopsida > Myrtales > Myrtaceae > Rhodomyrtus > Rhodomyrtus psidioides. The sequence goes on along the minus strand of JAILYB010000007.1, from coordinate 8,472,709 downwards.
ATCCGGCAGAGGTTGCCTTAATCTTCAGTATTCCTGGAGCTGTACCAGCAACTGTAAATGCAGAGCAAGAGACGCTTCAGACTTTCGATTTTCCTGATGATTGTAACATCCAGGTGACTAGCTTGGCCCTTTTACCGGCATCTATTTGGCTGTATTACCTCTGCTTCACCAAGCCCTTGTTCTCATTTTTTTCCTGCAGGAGAAGTGGTCAAGGAATTACTACATTTCCTCTCTTTGCTGCGGTTGAAACATTTGCTTAAGCTACCAAGTATAATTGCAATCGAGGATTTTGTGCAATCAATCCAGTACAGAATGGAATTGACTGTAACCTCTTTGCCATAGTTTTGTACAGGAAAATTTTCATATTGATTCTGAAACTTTCAAGCTTAACAACAACAACAATAAACAGAACAAAAGAGATGGGCCTACAATTGGTAAATTTTTCCTGATTGGTAACAAACTTTTCTGCAGGAGACACGGCATTTCTTGACAAAATTTTCAGCACGCGTTGGGACTTGATATTGTCAATTGTTGGCCATGTACAATTTGATTTTCAGAAACCAGACCAGCCCAAAGAACAGTGATAGAATTGTAACTTTAGTGGAAACATCAACTTTGTACCCGAGGTTACCTAGGGTTGACCTAATACATGCATAAATGCAACTAGACGAAATTTCAAGAATTTTCCCGAATGCAGCCAACCTCCTTTCTGCCTTTGCACACGAGCGCCAATCTCCACTTGGGCCGAGAATAGCCATGAGATGATCACCATTACTGCCCGAATCGAACAGAACATGCTGTTAGTGTTGGTGATTATTTCGAGTGATGCATCAAACTATCAGGGGAGGAGAAATTCAGGAGCAGTAGCGTTGGATAAACCTGTCAATGAAGGTTAAAAACTTTGTTTGCTTGACAATAGATAGAAGATGAAAAAGAATCATGTATCATTGAACATACTAGTGAAGATATAAAATTTGAAATTTGGGGGTTCGCCTCAAGGGATACATTAAACTATCAGCAGGGGGAGAAATTTAGGAACGGCAGATTTGGAAGGAACGACCCCTCTCTCTGAATACCAAGCAATTGCAGACCCAATAAGGATCTTAGTGCTCGAATTTGTATGTGCTTGTTCGCTACAATATATCGTCTAACTTGACCAGCACAAAAAAAAAAGTTCTGTTGAAAATGCAGAGAGACAACCCCAACTGGTCGCTTTCCGACAAACGACAGTCTTTGCTTTAGGTGTGCTCTTAGTTCAGAGCAATAATGTCCCGACACAAATTACAACGTGATGAATGAACGTGTTACCATCATCTGCTGCGACCACGTTTCGTTCCATGAAGTTTGTGCTCATCTCCAACTTCATGACAGTAGAGTCAGATTCGAAAAGCTACTTAGTTTATTGAATGATCAAAGATTCCCCCTTCTCTCTTCTTTGCAACGATATCAGATTAAAATAAGAAGATGAAAAAATAATAATTATCATTCTTATGTACCGCTTTGCACCCTCTGTATCTGAAACTAACATTTTCGATCTTATCATAACGATTTACAAGTTAAAAAAGACTCCGATTGTCTTTCTATCAAATTTTTGTCCCAAATTTCATAATTTTGGCGGCTCAAAAATCCCGCCACCACAAATTCCGACTCTCTCCACCCACCACCATCCCTTCACGACGGCCATAGCGACGCTACAGGACGACCTTGATCAAAGCTCTCCCATCGTTGTCACGGTCATGAAGGGAGGGACGGAGGGAGGGAGGGAGGGAGGGAGAGAGAGAGAGCCGTGAAGTGCGGAGGCTATATTGGCGATTTCTAAAGAAACACTATAACGGTCAACCGATTTTTTCAGGGAGATGATAAACTGTGGAAAGCTTTCCGCGTTTGCAAGCAAAAGATGGCCACTCCTCCACTCACCTTGTGTGGCACTTGTCCAGACCCCTACCTGCACTTCACCTCATTTGTGCTCTTAATCTGAAATTCAATGAAGAACCGAACTATGGTAGATGCATTTCTCTCTTCCAGCGGATCATTGGTCAGAATCCATAAGTTTGGCCTCCGCACACCGACGTCACTCAGGTACCAGGTAACAACGAAGACAAGCCATCAAAGGAGGTACGATTGCATTGATCTGTTAACTTTTTTCTGTGGTACCTGAGTTTATTGATAATCTTCCACTTTCTCGAAGATACTTCTCTAATTTATGTTATCTCGACCTCGTCATACGCATTGAGAAGGGACATGCGGAGGGAATGTACATCGCCGGTGTGGCTTACAGTAGTCGCTCTAAGTCGTGGGCCATAATAATGGATGGTAAAGCTGGCTACACTGCTCAGATTTATGATTTCTCAAGGGGGCTCTCTTCCTGAGGTTCTGTTTGAGCTGCTTTGCTTTGGACTTTCGTCTATGCTAGATCCCAATAGTTTGCATTTTAAGATTCTGATAACACATTACCGGAAGATACATCAACCTCTCACAGTGGGATTCTCAATTAGGACTGTCTTGACTGCTTGTTTCCCTATTTGAAGGTATGGATGAGGGGAAAATGGTTGCAGAACTTCAAGGTCACTGCAGTGGGTGGAGCGGATGACGGCAGATTACTAGTTATAATGTCCAAGGGTCGGTCCGTGAATGCTTGTTTAACCGGCTTTCTTGACATAGACAAAGGGACCGAGAGTATTCGGCAGCAGTCTCGTACTATTTCTGATTCATTTCCTTTCAAGTGGATCGAGAAGAAGTGGGGAGAAGGTTATTATGTCACCGCCATTGCCACTGCCGGGAGCCGGTGGCGGTGGGCAGTCGTCTGTTCCATAGGAACCAGATTTACCGACCAGGTTCTTCTTTCTTCTCCTCCTTTTTTACTACTACCCAAGTACGCCGTACGTCAAGAATTCCCTTTGAAGTGTCCGGACAATTGCTCTGATTCGATTTCTTGCACTAAACTTTAAAGGCCGTAGAGCTAGACTTAGTATCCGGCCGAAGGCATTCATGAAAGTTCCGAGCATGAAAATCCCTCCCCTCCCCCCCTTTCCACCCCCTCTCCAGCATGAAGAAAATCCCTTTCGCTAAAAAAAAAAAAAACACACACACACACTCATGAAGAAAATCCCTCCCCTCCCCCTTCCCCCCCTCTCCAGCATGAAGAAAATCCCTTTCCCTAAAAAAAAAAAAAAAAAAAAAAAAACAACATGAAGAAAATCCCACCCCTCCCCCTCCCTTAAGCCGACCGTGGGTTTCTAGGGTTTTTCATATTTCCAAGTGAATGTGATCGAGATGGAGATGGAGATGGAGATCGAGGGAGAAGCAAAGCACTCGAGCGGGCGGGCAGTTGAACCCCGGCCATGAAGATTTTGCTGTAATTTCTGTTGCCGCTTGTGACCACTCTTATTATACGATTTTTACCCGTGCGATCTAGTTGAATTCCCAGATTGTTTTCTATGTCTGTAAGGTCTTTGATGGCCGGCGTGAGATCAGAAGCCCTGGGGGCGATGAAGGGTGAAAGAGCGGTGGAATCGAGCAACAGACAAGGCAATTATGAAGGTTCTTCCAACAGTGCACACGGTTCGCATCAGCCGATCTATGAAGATGCTTCGAGAGAGATTTCAATCGCTGCCATGCCGTTCCCGAGCTCTGGTGCGGGTTCGTCGGCCTTCCTTCCATCGCCTGAGACAAATTTGCCTGGTCAGTCTCTACCTGATACAGAGGTTCCCCAAGGCATGTGCATCTCCAAATAACCATTTTGTTAAAGCTCTTGCAGTATGCTTAATTTGTCTCGTAATCTTCACCTAATAATAGGGATGTAGGCAGGAGGATGCTCAGATTTCTGATGGTTGTGGAGAAACAGCAAATAGTTAGGAACTAATACGGAAAGAGGGGTTTAAGAGTCGGTCATTGATTATCACTAGATCCGTGAGAGTGAACAGGCAAATCTTTGAAGCGTATATGCTACTGCTATCACGCAAAGCTTTAAATCAGTGTCTTCCTGATTTGACTAACATTTCATGCCCACCTCAATACAGAGGTTCCACAAGGTACATGCATCTCTGAATTCCTTCTTTGTTAATGCTTTTGCAGGACGCTTTATTTTTCCTTCTAATCTTCACCTAATAACAGGGATATAGGCCGGAGGATGCTCAGATATCTAATGGTTGTAGAGAAACAGAAGTAATAGGAAAAGTGGAGTTTAAGAGTCAGTCCTTGATAATCACAGAAACCGAAAATAGTTTGGAACTAATGTGAAGAGAGGAGCTCAATCGTCCGTCACTTTTAATTAATAGATCTTTGAAGATGGGCAGAGCAATGCCCCTGAGTGTGACATTCAAATTCTGAAAAGCAATGGCTCTCTCTATCCCCTCCGCTCACCTACGTAAAGAGCATTGCTTTTTAGAACAGAAGCAAAATGTAGTTTTCAATATGAAGAGATAAGTTTGGAAGCTGTTTCCCCTGATTCCAAAAAAAGAAAGCTTCCACAGTCTTCCTTGTGGCACCAAGTCAACTGAAACTTATCTCGGTCTACTCTTTCGTGGGATACAGGGGAAATGCCTAGAGCGATGGATCCATTTTCGGAGCTTGTTGAAGAGAAGCCTAATAACAAGTGGAAGTGTAACTACTGCGGGAATGAGTATGTTGGAGGCGCAAAGAGGATGAAGGTGCACTTTGCTGGAGTGAGATCAGAAGCTCTAGAGACGCTGAAGGGTGAAAGAGCGGTGGAATCGAGCAACTTACGAGGCAATGATGAAGGTTCATCCAACCCTACACAGGGTTGGCATCAGCCCGTGACTGCCGGCGACGAAGATGCTTCGAGAGAAACTATAAGCGCTGCCATGCCGTACCCAAGCTCTCGTGCAGGTTCATCAGCCTTTCTTTCATTGCCTGAAACGAATCAGTGTCTTGCTGCTTCAACCAACATGCCGCGCCCACTGAATGGCGAAGAGGGGGGACCCTATACAGAAGTTCCAAATGGTACTCTCTAAATTTGCCATGAGTTAGAGATGCGTATTTTGTCTTCTAATCTTCAACTAAGAATAGGGATATAGGCAGGATGATCAGATTTCGTACATTTGTAGGGAAACAGAAAATAGTCTGGAGTTAATAGTAAAAGTGGAGTTTTTAAGTCCGTGCTTTATAATCATTTGATCTTTGAAAATGAACAGACAAATGTTTTGACGTGTAAATGCAATAGCCAAATCATGACGAGCAATATATTGTGAGCAACATTTAATTTTTCAGCTATGTTCACGTAACAAATTCCCAAAAGTATTTGCAAATTAAAAGAGCGGATGCATCGACGGGGAACTATGTAATTGGTTAAAAAGCTCTCTCTCTTTCTTCCCCCCCCCCCCCCCCCTTTCATGGTAAACGTAATATTTCATAATAGTGCTTATTCTTCGTCTAAGATTGTTGGAGGCCCATATTTGACAAATATGTGTTATTAGAGGAGGGTTTGAATAATTGCGAATAATTGAGCGTTAATAAACCATTTAAATTATATTTTAGCATATAATAAAAGCACAATAAATCATTAGAACTATATCCTACCAAATAATTCCCTGAATCTCATAAATTTCACATATAAATATGTCTAATGCATGATTACTGGTGATTGTTTAATAAAATGCATAATTGTAGATGGCTCCAATGAGATAATTTTTTAATATTTACATTTGACAACTGTGGGTCGACGAGAACCTAAAACAAGACAAATTCCCAAAAGTATTTGTAAATTAAAAAAGCGGATGTATCGAAGGGGAACTGTGTAATTGGTTAAAAAGTTCTTCTTCTTTTTTTCTTTCATGGTAAACATAATATTTCATAATAGTGCTTATTCTTCGTCTGAGATTGTTGGAGGCCCATATTTGACAAATATATGTTATTAGAGGAGGGTTTGAATGATCGCAAATAATTGAGTGTTAATAAATCATTTAAATTATATTTTAGCGTATAATAAAAGCACAATAAGTCATTAGAACTATATCCTACCAAATAATTCCCCGAATCTCATTAATTTCACTTGTAAATATGTCCTATGCATGATTACTGGTGATTGTTTAATAAAATGCGTAATTGTAAATGGCTCCAATGAGATAATTTTTTAATATTTACATTTGACAACTATGGGTCGACAAGAGCCTAAAACAAGACAAAGGGTGCGATGCTTTAAATTTTAAATATCTATCAAAGTTAACTCCTTTGACTTCTAATTCTAAATCAGCTTTTCCCAATGGAGAGCTCGTGATATGGGGTCCTCAATATTTCACTTTTATGACATGAATGCCTTCATACCATATTAATTATTGTATGGGATGTTGTATATGATATTTTTATTGGAAAAAGTGAATACAAAGGTGCAAAATTATTGTACGGAATGTTGTATATAATAATTTTGTTTGAAAAAGTGAATACAAAGGTATCTGCCTAATAGGGAATTTTCACTTATACTTGAGTTTAGGTGCGAGAAGGCATGTCTCGCCGGCTGAGATTCAACCGGGTGCCAATAGGCTTGCCCACACGGCTATGGCATCACTCAAAAGAAAGCTGGGACAGCTCTTCAGCAGTCGCCTAGCGGACATAAACAAGCTGATGTCGATGTGGAGGGGGATAGAAAAAGCATATATGAATGAAGTTGGACGGGCTGAGAGTCAGCCAGGTAGGCTTGCTGACAAGACTATGACATCTCCCAGAAGAAAGCTGAGAGAACTTGCCATGAGTCGCCTAGCGGACATGCACAAGCTAAGGTCGAAGTGGAGGAGGATGAAAGAAGAATATTGGAGCGTAGCGCGGGCAACCAAAGAGGGAATATTCTTTCCAGCGGAGAAAGTTACAGAGGTGGAAGAGTTGAGCAAAGAAATTGAAGAGATTTGTCTAGTTCTAGGAAGATTTAGGCAGGAGGCAATTGCACTTGCTAGACGCTGCAAAAGATCTGCTTTGTTGACAATAGAATTAGTGGGCAAAGAAGCTCGACGGAAGGTGAACGTGATTTTTTCCTACTTAATGCAGGACAGTGTTTCCATCATTGGTGTTCATGGTATGGGTGGAGTGGGCAAGACGGCCATTTTGGGGCATGTCTATAATAGACTCCACGAGGATCCGTCCTTGGATGTATTCTGGGTTGCTGTACCTCAGGATTTTTGCGTGTATGCGCTCCAAGAAGAGATCGCCAATGCGGTCGGACTAGACAATCTCTCAAATGAGAAGGATGTGAAGAGAAGGGCGGGCCTCTTGTATGGACATCTGAATGCGAAGAATAGATCCGTCCTAATTTTAGATGGCCTTTGGTCGCATTTTGAAGTCAAGGATGTGGGAATTCCAGTTGAAAGGGGCAACCTAAAGTTGGTAGTGACAACTCGATCACTCGAGGTGTGTAGCATGATGACCTGTCAAAAGCAAATAAAGATAGAACTTCTCGATATGGAAGATTCTTGGAGGTTGTTTTTAAAGACGCTTTGCTTTGCAGAAGAACTGCCCAAGGAAGTTGAACAAATTGCACGGTCTCTTCTTGATAGGTGTTATGGTCTGCCACTTGGGATCATTGAGATTGCAACTCGCATGAGAGGAGTAGAGACGGCGCATGAATTGAGAGGCGTACTGGGGAAATTAGAAGACTCCTGGATGGGGCTTGACGTGTTGAAGAGTCTGCAACTCAGTTACTTGAACTTGGGTGATGATGAAGTGCAACAGTGTTTCCTGCATTTAGTACTTTGTTTTGGAGAAGAAGAAGTCCTTTCCGCAGCTTCGGACGAGGTATTGATAGAGTCTTTCATAGATGAGGGTTTGTTAGGTGGAAGTGCCACCAGGCAAGGACTGCACGATCGGGGTAACGCCGTGTTGGAAAAAATAAAAAGGGCCTGCCCGTTGGATGCAGGAAAAAAGCATCTACACCCGTTGATAAAGGACATGGCACTGCTTACGATGACGAGGACAACACACTTGGTTAAGGCCTATATGGGGTTGAAAGAAATACCGGAGGAAGTATTCTGGACCGATTGTCTAGAGAAAGTCTTTTTACAAGGCAACAAAATAGAAAAAATCCCGTGCGCCATATCACCAAATTGCCCTAAACTGAGGAGGCTGTCGTTGAATGACAATGCCACGTTGCGAGTCATCCATGAATCTTTCTTCAGACATCTAAAGGGGCTGGCGGTTCTAGATCTCAGCGACACTGGAATCGCGGAATTACCGAACGCCGTCTGTCAGTTGGAGAGCTTGGAAGCACTGTTACTGGGAAGGTGTGATGCATTACGATTCATTCCTTATGTGGGAAAGTTGGGATCCCTAAGAAAGTTGGACCTCCAAGGGTGTGGAAGTCTTGAAGAAGCACCAGAGGGGATGGAGATGTTGGTAAACCTGAGGTACCTCGACCTAGATGGCTCAGGGATCGAAACATTATCAGAGGGAGTGTTGGGGAAGCTGGTGAACTTGCAATATCTCGCGATTAAAATGCTGAGGGCAGGAGAAGAGGTAAAATCTACGAAGGTGGACGAAGTCTATTGTTCTGTTGCCAATGTGGAAACGTTCAATGCGTGCGTGGGGTCTGTGGAGCGAAATAACTGCCGGCGGTACAGGCTCGCAGTGGGTGCACCAGACTGGGACCACCTTTGTTGTGTGGAGGTGGATAGGATTGAGAGGTATATAATCATCGATAGTTGCGACCATATCGCTTCGACTGTGAGTGTAGACGGAACAGGTGGTGATGGCTGCGCTCTGCTTCCGAAGGGTGTGCAATCATTGGAATTGTCCAGGTGCCATAAAATGGAGAGAGTGATGGAATGGGAGCGGCTGATGACCCTCCTTCCAAATCTGAAGGAGATTATAACATATTGTTGTGAGAAATTGGAAGAGATAACACGCGGGCCATTTCCAAGTGGAGCCACTTGTTGCCTCACATATATTGATGTAGACGGATGCAACAACATGAAGAGGGTGCTGCAGACGCAAGACGTGTTGCTCCACCTCCCTTTCGTCCAAGAGATATCAGTCAAAGGGTGCAAGGGCATAGAGGTGATAATAGGCACTGTTGCCAAAAGGACGCGCTGTTCCTTTCCAAAGTTAATGAAGCTGGGTCTGTTGAATCTTCCGGAACTGAAGAGCATATGTGATGGGACCGCGTGTTGCGATTCCCTCCGGTGGATATCTATAGAAAATTGTCCGAAACTGAAGAGGATTCCTCTGCAGCTGCCCCTGCTTGACAATGGGCTCCCTTCTCCTCCCCCTTCTCTAAAAGGGATTCGGATAAATCGGCAGACGTGGGAGTCTCTGGAGTGGGATCATCCGCTCGCCCGTTCTTCACTTGAACACTTAGTCGAGTTTGTTGGTAAGTCACCCACAAAGTTTGCTGCTACTTTTGTGCTTTCCATCTCCCTTGGTCCCTATTATTTTTTCCCTTTCATGGTAGCACATAACTGCTTAGAAATTAGCAATTAGGCTTGTGCTAGCCACTGATAAATGAATTCTATTACAGCTTTCAAAGTGTAGCATAATGGTCCTGTTATTATTAAACCTTAGTTGTTTTGGCGATGTTCCAAATTGGAGGGGAAAAAAATAATCCCTGAACTTTGAATGAACAACGATGGCAATAGTCCCCTCTCCCTCTCTCTCTCTCTCTCTCTCTCTCTCTCTCTTCGGCCAAAGCACTCTTTGTACATTTAAAAGATGATCTTCACACGGATTTTTTTTCCTTAAAAAGAAAAAAGCCATTTTTGACTATAGAAAATTTTTGCGTTCACTGATATACAAATCCCTCTGTTATAAGTAATCAGTTTTTATGGCCACAATATGATCATGACATGGATATAACAATTGCTTAAAGGCTCCAGAGTTCTCATTAAAAAAAAAATTGAAATTGATCATGGGGCCTTTGTTGGATGGATGCTAAAGCCTAGTAAAAGTAAAATTCGATTAGGACGTTCTGCTTTATTGGTTGGGATAGTTTAAGACAGCATGTTAAATGTTTTTTGCCTTTTCTTTTTGTTGCCTTTTCTGTTTTACCTCATCCGGTACCTCTACTTTCATGTCCTCCTTTATTTTTAAATTTATCACTATTCTTCATGAATACTTTGCATGAACATCGTATGTCCAATTGCATGTTTGCAGGTGCTGAATTTTCTCTCTGTTTAATTTGATATAAGTTGGGTTGGCCGGAGAAGTCTCTAATTTCTTTAGATTGTTTGCGTTCTCTCTTTAATTTGTTTAGGTTTTTTCAGTCAAAGAAATCTCTAATTCCTTCAAATTGTTTTTGGAAGAGAAAAAGAAATGAAGGGTTAGCTTTCTCTAGAACCTTGTGAAATCTACGAGGGATGATCTTTTTTAAGCTCAAATATTGCATAGAAAGAAGATGGGCGTAGGTGTCCACGAGGGAATCGTCCACAGTTGAAGTTTTTCTAAGCTCTCTCAAAATGAACAACAATATGTGTATAGATTCTTTGTGAATATTCATGTCGTACACAAAGATATTGGGTATGAGTCGGAGAAAGGTCCTTGGGGCCCAATCGCTCTACAACCATAGGAAAACCTGTCCCACTTCCTTTCACAACCGCTTTCTGGTCTTTTGTGCCCACTTTGCAAGTGACTGACTAACATCAGTATTTCTTCCCCCAGACTGATGAAGCCGTGGAGGATCCCGTAAGAGGATGAGGATGGATCGTCTTCCGACAGCTGTGGACATCAAACTATCCTGCTCTGTTGATGTTTAATGTACCTCTGAACTTTGTGATGACATATGCTTAATATATGCCTTCTTTCCCAATCTATGATAACTATTTCTTGTTTCTGGATTTCTCGGTTCGTATTATCCGTTATTTCTACCCCGTTAAACATTTTTTTCTATTTCTCTCACTCCAATGAATCTCGTAAAAGGATGGATGTGGATATGAATATTCGATTTTCTACTTAGAGTAACTATAATCTCCAGTGGGATATTGAGAGTCTAGTCCTATGTACGGTTATCTGGACCTGACCTGGTCGCCTAACTTGGCGGCTGATCTGGCGTGCATGTGGGATTAGTATCCGGGTATGAAGCTTTTGCTTCGAGGGTTGTCTGGTGGCGTGTCTTTTGAAACAGGTCTTGAGCTCGAGAACTTCTGTTGGGTATAATGACTTCCTTGGACTTCCTTGTCCTTGCGATTGGTCTTTTAGCATTGTGGGGATATTGAAGCATTAGTTTCAGAAGCCAAGTAATATAAAAGAGCTCTGATGCTCATCGAAGAATTCCCTGATAAGCAAATCGGCCGTCGTCTCCCTCGTTAACGGGGCTTTAGACCTGTAAGATGATATTTGCACTGATGTGCAGCATCTCGATTGCTCTCCAGTCCCATCATTGAGTGCCTTCACAATAACGAGCATAAAGCAAACGAACCACCAGGGACGAAACAACATTATAATATAATAATGGAATGAAAAGCCATCGCAACGAGAAATTTTACGTTGCCTAAGAATTGAGCCAGAGCGAGCACATTCACCGTCACCACTGTCGTCCATTGCTAATTCATTTAGCCAGACGAGCACCATCAACAATCTAATTGAATTAAACATGCAAATTTAATCTACATGGTTTTAATCTAAATAGACTATTTACCTAAACATGGCAATTTCAACATGCCTTGTCTTTTAGAGTTGTAAAAACATATCTTGCGATACAATATATTCTAAAGATAGCATTTGACAACCAATTAATTCAAATGAAGAAAGCATATGCATATAGAGAGACCAAATATGTCACAATTTTTAAATTCTATCCCATATTTGATTCTCCCCCACTTCGATTATTTGCACAACCCTTGGAAAGGTAGCTTATAGTTTGTAGCCAGCCCTCTGAAGCTCAACCATTCGTCTGCGCCCAAGCAGCTGTTAAAAGGGGTAACGCGAAGTTGGTCCATGCATCTGCTCTGAAGCTGGCTCAAACGCTTGCCTGCCTCCAACTTGCCCTTCATATGCATCTTCGACAAATCAGTCCCGCGAGGATCGTCCTTCTTGCCCACCTCCTTCGTCTTGGTCTTCAGATTTGTGCTGGAAACTTCAACTTGTTGCCCTTTCCTCTTGAATTTCGAGGAAGAATCCTGAACTTTGGAAATAGCATCATTCACTCCGCCCGAAACCCTTTTGCTAAAACTGAGTTGAGTTCCAACAGGTTCTGTCCTTTTTGTGAATGAAGGCTCCATAGCCGCTGGCTCTCTATGATCCTGGGACGTTTCCTCCCCATCCTTATCCCTTCCAGCATAAATCCGCCTCTTTCTCCCATCAGAAGTTTGCGAGTCTAATTTTACTTACCATACCCGAAATTGATTTGGGATCCCTTCTCAATTCCTTCTCTTTCTTGAAAACGTTATCGTGCTTGGGAGGGGATTGATCCCACAGGGACAACATTTCCTTCTCCAAGCTTCTTGGAATTCCGGATGGCAGGTTTAAAAGTCTCTTTTTTAGCTTCGCCCTTAATTAATTTCGCCTCAGCAGACATTTCCTAGAACACCTTCAACGGACACAAGACCGACGAGAGAGCTAACAGGATCCTCACCGAGAGACCAAAAAACGAGCAGACCCAAACAAGAAACACCATCGAAACCTAAACTTATGCCCATTGCTGGCTAGAAGAGCTGGTTAGCCTGTGAAGTAGGAGGAACATAACCCGGTGATATTATAGCACCCAACAAAGTCACGTACCTGCTAAATACCGAGTTTAATTGCTCCTACAATTACACGTACATGGCAAACACTCGCAGGCGCATCACAAATGACACACCCTCGAGCTCAGGTAAAGAGGAGCACAAAATATGAGAGAACTGCGAGAATTCAGAGGAACAACGGTAGAGCGAGTTCACATTTCAATCCAACGCTTTGCAAATGGCCACTAACAACTCTCCAGCATGAGGATAACTCAAACTCGCAAATGCAGGCGTCGTTAGCGTTATTAACTGTTAGAGGCCAATCCTCTCGACTTCTACTTCCGAGGGTCACTATTCGCCGCTCGGGAAATGACTCAACCTGCCGGAACTGGAAGGTTAAACCAAGACTGTGAGCTTCGCTAAACTGTCTTTTTTCCTGCTCCGGTCGAGCAGGGCCTTTAGCGACTTCGTGAACGACACGAGGCCACGAGCAGAGGAAGGAAGAGTAGAGCTGGAGAGCTGGAGAAAGAGGAGCCGAGGAAAATGACGGGGAGGGGACGAAGGTGGTTCTCTTTTGGGCCTAAGGCCTCATCGTTTCACTAATCGGTTGGGCCTGGACGCTCACTCGAGGCCCACCTGTAGTTGAAACCTGAAACCGTGTTAGTGTAGAGTCCGTTTCGGGGAGAACGTCTTCAATTAAATTATTTTTTTTTACCTCACTGCATTAAATCTTCATGGATTGGACCCGCTCTATATTCGAGTCCTTAAATATTGCCTAGCACTGTGCAAATTATTCGGACCGATCGGGATCGACCGGGCTTAGGCTATAAGGCCCGAGCTCGAGATGGGACCTCGAATTGAATGTCTTTTTGCTAGGTACGAACGGGTCATTAGAATGTGGCAAGAAATCAACCAAAAAACAAACCGATGCGTGCAAATCCTTACGCTCTTCCCTTGTCATGAGAGAAAATGGCAAATGTTGTGCGACTTGCTTTTTGGCGACGGACGATTGAGATTTAAATTCGATATCGGGATATCTCTAGGTATAGTTTAACCAAGAATCTATGTATATGTTCTCTCAGGGTAATTCAATTGCAGCGCAAGCTCGAGATTCTTGTTCGATGAGGGTAGGCAGTATGCCATAAAATAATGTCCTAAACATCCCCTCAAATAAAGTGGAAGACTCGTTAGATTGCGAGACGTCTACCATGAGCCCATAGAAAGTATATAGGAAGTGAGCTTGAATGATTAATTGTTCCTTCGCCTGCTCGGACATGACGTTACGTATAAGAGATGGCCAAGTAGCTCAGGCTGTTATATATAGCATTTTTTTGTTTTCCCTCTCTTTAAGTAATTCATGATTGTTACTAACCACAATGTATCGAATTGCGGCGCGTACCCCAATTCCGAAAGTTAAAACTCTCATTGATATGTATTCGCATGTTTTTACTTGTCCTTGATCAAGCCATCATAAGTTGGTTCTTATTTCGGGGGGAGACAATTTTCATTTTTAAACATATTTTTGATTCTTTTGTTGGGGGCGAACAGAATTAAAGAAAAAAAAAATATTATCAAACTGGCGTTTGGCTAAATGGAGGGATGGAATTCTCGTACGATCGCAATTTTCGGGAATTTTGAATGCAAATAAGGGATTGATTTCGAGTTGCTGTCCCACACTTGCATAATCCAACGATGGTCTTTGCCTGTTTGAAAACGAACGGTGCGGATGTGCCGAGCATGAAAATCCCTCCCCTCCCCCTTTCCACCCCTCTGAAGCACCGGCATGAAGAAAATCCTTTCGCTCAAAAAAGGCAAAAAAAAAAAAAAAAAGAGCATGAAGAAAATCCCTCCCCTCCCCCTCCCATAAGCCGACTGTGGGTGATCGAGATGGAGATGGAGATCGAGGGAGAAGCAAAGCACTCCCGTGCCATCTAGTTTAATTCCCAGATTGTTAGGCGATGAAGGGTGAAAGAGCGGTGGAATCGAGCAACAGACAAGGCAATTATGAAGGTTCTTCCAACAGTGCACACGGTTCGCATCAGCCGATCTATGAAGATGCTTCGAGAGAGACTTCAATCGCTGCCATGCCGTTCCTGAGCTCTGGTGCGGGTTCGTCAGCCTCCCTTCCATCGCCGCCTGAGACAAATTTGCCTGGTCAGTCTCTTCCTGCTTTCACCAACATGCCACGCCCACTCAATGCGGAAGAGGGAGAACCTGATACAGAGGTTCCGCAAGGTATGTGCATCTCCAAATAACCCTTTTGTTAAAGCTCTTGCAGTATGTCTTAATTTGTCTCGTAATCTTCACCTAATAATAGGGATGTAGGCAGGAGGATGCTCATATTTCTGATGGTCGTGGACGTTTTATTTTTCCTTCTAATCTTCACCTTATAAAAGGGACATAGGCCGGAGGATGCTCAGATATCTAATGGTTGTAGAGAAACAGAAGTAATAGGAATAGTGGAGTTTAAGAGTCAGTCCTTGCTAATCACAGAAACCGTAGATAGTTTGGAACTAATGTGAAGAGAGGAGCTCAATAGTCCGTCATTTTTAATTAATAGATCTTTGAAGATGGGCAGAGCAATGCCCCTAAGCGTGACATTCAAATTCTGAAAAGCAATGGCTCTCTCTATCCCCTCCGCTCACCTACATAAAGAGCACTGCTTTTTAGAACGGAAGCAAAGTGTAGTTTTCATTCTGAAGAGTTAAGTTTGGAAGCTGCTTCCCGTGATTCCAAATTAAGAAAGCTTCCTCGGTCTTCCTTGTGGCACCAAGTCAACCGAAACTTATCTCGGTCTACTCTTTCGTGGGATACAGGGGAAATGCCTAGAGCGATGGATCCATTTTCGGAGCTTGTTGAAGAGAAGCCTAATGACAAGCGGAAGTGTAACTACTGCGGGAATGAGTATGTTGGAGGCGCAAAGAGGATGAAGGTGCACTTTGCTGGAGTGAGATCAGAAGCTCTAGAGACGCTGAAGGGTGAAAGAGCGGTGGAATCGAGCAACTTACGAGGCAATGATGAAGGTTCATCCAACCCTACACAGGGTTGGCATCAGCCCGTGAATGCCGGCGACGAAGATGCTTCGAGAGAAACTATAAGCGCTGCCATGCCGTACCTTTGCTCTGGTGCAGGTTCATCGGCCTTTCTTTCATTGCCTGAAACGAATCAGTGTCTTGCTGCTTCAACCAACATGCCGCGCCCACTGAATGGCGAAGAGGGGGGACCCTATACAGAAGTTCCAAATGGTACTCTCTAAATTTGCCATGACTTAGAGAGTCTTATTTTGTCTTCTAATCTTCCACTAAGAATAGGGATATAGGCAGGATGCTCAGATTTCGTACATTTGTAGTGAAACAGAAAATAGTCTGGAGTTAATAGTCAAAGTGGAGTTTTTAAGTCCGTCCTTTATAATCATTTGATCTTTGAAAATGAACAGACAAATGTTTTGACGTGTAAATGCAATAGCCAAATCATGACGAGCAATATATTGTGAACAACATTTAATTTTTCAGCTATGTTCACGTAACAAATTCCCAAAAGTATTTGCAAATTAAAAGAGCCGATGCATCGAGGGGGAACTATGTAATTGGTTTAAAAGTTCTTTTTTCTTTTCATGGTAAACATAATATCTCCTAATAGTGCTTATTCTTCGTCTAAGATTGTTGGAGACCCATATTTGACAAATGTATGTTATTAGAGGAGCGTTTGAATAATTGCAAATAATTGAGTGCCAATAAATCATTTAAATTATATTTTAGCGTATAATAAAAGCACGATAAATCATTAACACTATATCCTACCAAATAATTCCCTGAATCTCATAAATTTCACATGTAAATATGTCTAATGCATGATTACTGGTGATTGTTTGATAAAATGCATAATTGTAAATGGCTCCAATGAGATAATTTTGTAATATTTACATTTGACAACTATGGGTCGACAAGAGCCTAAAACGAGACAACGGGTGCAATGCTTTAGATTTTAAATATCTATCAAAGTTAACTCCTTTGACTTTTAATTCTAAATCAGGTTTTCCCGATGGAGAGCTCATGATATGGGGTCGTCGATATTTCACTTTTATGACATGAATGCCTACATACCAGATTAATTATCGCATGGGATTTTGTATATGATATTTTTATCGGAAAAAGTGAATACAAAGGTGCAAAATTATCGGACGGAATGTTGTATATAATAATTTTGTTTGAAAAAGTGAATACAAGGGTATATACCTAATAGGGAATTTTCACTTATACTTAAGTTTAGGTGCGGCGGGGAATGTTGCGCCGGCTGAGATTCAACCAGGTACCCGTTGGATTGCCCACACGGCTATGGCATCTCTCAGAAGAAAGGTGGGAAAGCTCATCAGCAGTCGCCTAGCGGACATCAACAAGCTGAAGTCGATGTGGAGGGGGTTAGAAGAAGCATATATGAATGAAGTTGGGCGGGCTGAGAGTCAACCAGGTAACCATAGGCTTGCCGACCAGACCATGACATCTCCCAGTAGGAAGCTGAGAGCACTCGCCATGAGTCGCGTTCCGGACATGTACAAGCTAAGGTCGAAGTGGAGGAGGATGAAAGAAGAATATTGGAGCGTAATGCGGGCAACCAAAGAGGGAATGTTCTTTCCAGCGGAGAAACTAGCAGAGGTGGAAGAGTTGAGCAAAGAAATTGAAGAGATTTGTCTAGTTATAGGAAGAGTCAGGCAAGAGGTGATTGCACTTGCTAGACGCTGCAAAAGATCTGCTTCGTGGACGGTAGAATTAGTGGGCAAAGAAGCTCGACGGAAGGTGAACGTGATTTTTTCCTATTTAATGCAGGACACTGTTTCCATCATTGGTGTTTATGGTATGGGTGGAGTGGGCAAGACGGCCATTTTGGGGCGTGTCTATAATAGACTCCACGAGGATCTTTCCTGGGATGTATTCTGGGTTGCTGTACCTCAGGATTTTAGCGTGTATGCGCTGCAAGAAGAGATCGCCAATGCGGTCGGACTAGACGATCTCTCAAATGAGAAGGACGTGAAGAGAAGGGCGGGCCTGTTGTATGGACATCTGAATGCGAAGAATAGATCCGTCCTAATTTTAGATGGCCTTTGGTCGCATTTTGAAGTCAAGGATGTGGGAATTCCAGCCGGAAGGGGCAACCTAAAGCTGGTAGTGACAACTCGATCGCTAGAGGTGTGTAGCATGATGCCCTGTCAAAAGCAAATAAAGATAGAAGTTCTCGATATGGAAGATTCTTGGAGGTTGTTTTTAAAGACGCTTTGCTTTGCAGAAGAACTTCCCAAGGGAGTTGAACAAATTGCACGGTCTCTTCTTGATAGATGTTATGGTCTGCCGCTTGGGATCATTGAGATCGCAACTCGCATGAGAGTAGTAGAGACGGCGCATGAATTGAGAGGCGTACTGGGACAATTGGAAGACTCCTGGATGGGGCTTGACGTGCTGAAGAGTCTGCAACTCAGTTACTTGAACTTGGGTGATGAGGAAGTGCAACAGTGTTTCCTGCATTTAGTACTCTGTTTTGGAGAAGAAAAAGTCCTTTCCGCAGCTTCGAACGAGGTATTGATAGAGTCTTTCATAGATGAGGGTTTGTTAGGTGGAAGTGCCACCAGGCAAGGGCTGCACGATCGGGGTAACGCCGTGTTGGATAAAATAACAAGGGCCTGCCCGTTGGATGCAGGAAAAAAGCATCTACACCCGTTGATAAAGGACATGGCACTGCATACGATGACCAGGACAACACACTTGGTTAAGGCCTATATGGGGTTGAAAGAAATACCGGAGGAAGTATTCTGGACCGATCGTCTAGAGAAAGTCTTTTTACAAGGCAACAAAATAGAAGAAATCCCATGCGCCATATCGCCAAATTGCCCTAAACTGAGGAGGCTGTCGTTGAATGACAATGCCACGTTGCGAGTCATCCATGAATCTTTCTTCAGACATCTAAAGGGGCTGACGGTTCTAGATCTCAGCGACACTGGAATCGCAGAATTACCGAGCGCCGTCTGTCAGTTGGAGAGCTTGGAAGCACTGTTACTGGGAAGGTGTGATGCATTACGATTCATTCCTTATGTGGGAAAGTTGGGATCCCTAAGAAAGTTGGACCTCCAAGGGTGTGGAAGTCTTGAAGAAGCACCAGAGGGGATGGAGATGTTGGTAAACCTGAGGTACCTCGACCTAGATGGCACAGGGATCGAAACATTATCAGAGGGAGTGTTGGGGAAGCTGGTGGACTTGCAATATCTTGCGATTAAAATGTTGAGGGCAGGAGAAGCGGTAAAATCTACGAAGGTGGACGAAGTCTATTGTTCTGTTGCCAATGTGGAAACGTTCAATGCGTGCGTGGGGTCTGTGGAGCGAAATAACTGCCGGCGGTACAGGCTCGCGGTGGGTGCACCAGACTGGGACCGCCTTTGTTGTGTGGAGGTGGATAGGATTGAGAGGTATATAATCATCGATAGTTGCGACCATATCGCTGCGGCTGCGAGTGTAGACGGAACATGTGGTGATGGCTGCGCTCTGCTTCCGAGGGGCGTGCAATCATTGGAATTGTCCAGGTGTCATAAAATGGAGAGAGTGATGGAATGGGAGCGGTTGATGACCCTCCTTCCAAATCTGAAGGAAATTATAACATATTATTGTGAGAAATTAGAAGAGATAACACGTGGGCCATTTCCAAGTGGAGCCACTTGTTGCCTCACATATATTGATGTAGACGGATGCAACAGCATGAAGAGGGTGCTGCTGACGCAAGACGTGTTGCTCCACCTCCCTTTCCTCCAAGAGATATCAGTCAAAGGGTGCAAGGGCATAGAGGTGATAATAGGCACTGTTGCCAAAAGGACGCGCTGTTCCTTCCCAAAGTTAATGAAGCTGTGTCTGTTGAATCTTCCGGAACTGAAGAGCATATGTGATGGGACCACGTGTTGCGGTTCCCTCCGGTGGATATATATAGAAAATTGTCCAAAACTGAAGAGGATTCCTCTGCAGCTGCCCCTGCTTGACAATGGGCTCCCTTCTCCTCCCCCTTCTCTAAAAGGGATTCTGATAAATCGGCAGACGTGGGAGTCACTGGAGTGGGATCATCCCCTTGCCCGTTCTTCACTTCAACACTTAGTCGAGTTTGTTGGAGAGTCACCCACAAGGTTTGCTGCTGCTTCCTTTCTTCTTCTTTTTTTTTTTTTAGGGGGGGGTGGGTAAAGAGTTTGCTGCGTCTTTTATGCTTTCCATCTCCCTTGGTCCCTATTATTTTTTTCCTTTCATGGTAACACATAACTGCTTAGAAATTAGCAATTAGGCTTGTGCTACCCACTGATAAATGAATTCTATTACAGCTTTCAAAGTGTAGCACAATGGTCCTGTTATTATTAAACCTTAGTTGTTTTGGCAATGTTAAAAAATTAGAGGGGGAAAAAATAATCCCTGAACTTTGAATGAACAACAATGGCAATAGTCCTCTCTCTCTCTTCGGCCAAGGCACTCTTTGTACATTTAAAAGATGCTCTTCGCACGGATTTTTTTTTCTTAAAAAGAAAAAATCCATTTTGACTATAGAAAAATTTTGCATTTGCTGATATACAAATCCCTCTGTTATAAGTAATCAGTTTTTATGGCCACAAGATGATCATGACATGGATATAACAATTGCTTAATGGCTCCAGAGTTCTCATAAAAAAAAAATTGAAATTGATCACAACGCCTTTGTTGGAAAGATGCTAAATCCTAGTAAAAGTAAAATTTGATTAGGACGTTCTGCTTTATTGGTTGGGATAGTTTAAGACAGGATGTTAAATGTTTTTTGCCTTTTCTTTTTGTTGCCTTTTCTGTTTTACCTCATCCAGTACCTCTACTTTCATGTCCTTCTTTATTTTTAAATTTATCACTATTCTTCATGAATACTTTGCATGAACATCGTATGTCCAATTGCATGTTTGGAGGTGGTGAATTTTCTTTCTGTTTAATTTGATATAAGTTCGGCTGGCCGGAGAAGTCTCTAATTTCTTTAGATTGTTTGCATTCTCTCTTTAATTTGTTTAGGTTTTTTCAGTGAAAGAAGTCTCTAATTCCTTTAAATTGTTTTTTTGGAAGAGAAAAAGAAATGCGGGGTTAGCTTCTCTAGAACCTTGTGAAATCTACGAGGGCTGATCCTTTTTAAGCTCAAATATTGGATAGAAAGAAAATGGGCGTAGGTGTCGACGACCGAATTGTCCACAGTTGAAGTTTTTCTAAGCTCTCTCTAAATGAACAACAATATGTATATAGATTCTTTGTGAATATTCATGTCTGTACACAATGATATTGGTTATGAGTAGGAGAAAGGTCCTTGCGGCCCAATCGCTCGACAACCATAGGAAAACCCCTCTCCCACTTTCTTTCACAACCGCTTTCTGGTCTTTTGTGCCCACTTTGCAAGTGACTGACTAACATCAATATTTCTGACCCCAGACTGATGAAGCCGTGGAGGGTCCCGTAGAGGTTGAGGGTGGATCGTCTTCCGACAGCAGTGGACATCAAACTATCCTGCTCTGTTGATGTTTAAAGTAACCTCTGAACTTTGTGATGACATATGCTTAATCTATGCCTTCTTTTCCAATCTATGATAACTATGTCTTGTTTCTGGATTTCTCGGTTCGTATTATCCGTTATTTCTACCCCGTTAAACATTTTTCTATTTCTCTCACCCCAATGAATCTCGTTAACGAGGCTTTAGACCTGTGAGATGATATTTGCACTGATGTGCAGCATCTCTATTGTCCCATCTTTGAGTGCCTTCACAATAACGAGTATAAAGCAAACGCACCACCTGTGACGAAACAACATTATATTATAATAATGGAATGAAAAGCCACTGCAACGGTAAATTTTACGTTGCCTAAGAATTGAGCTAGAGCGAGCACATTCACCATCGCCATTGTCATCCATTGCTAATTCATTTAGCCAGACGAGCACCTTCAACATTCTAATTTACTTAAACATGCAAATTTAATGTACATTGTTTTAATCTAAATATACAATTTACTTAAACATGTCACGATTTTTAAATTCTATCATAATTTGTAAGTCTTTACCGACTGGCTTATCAAATTTACATTCCCATCCCATATTTGATTCTCCCCCCTTTGATTATTTGCACCACCCTTGGAATTATAGTTTGTCAATTTTTTTTTTCAATAAGCACGCCTGACCTTTGGTCATTTCTTAAATTTCTAATTTTTTTGGTCGATTGACATCTCCTTTGGAAAATCTGGAAAGATTCAACTAACAAGTTTTTAAGAGATCGAAGCATTTGCCATCCCACAAATGCCTAGTTTTAGAAGATGAATAGCCCAAAATTTTAGTTACAGAAAACAAATCCATGATCATAAGGCAGCAAACGTAGGAATAACATCGAAACAAGCAGAGCATCGAGAGCCCCCTTAATTACTTGGTTGAGGGCCGACAGCTCGAGAACAAAAAGATCAAGACCCCTTATCTGCAAACCGATTTGACACCTAGATGCGCAGTTTCTCCATTTCCCAGTTTTGCTACTCTCTTTTCTCCCTTTTAAAGGGCAGAATGCTATTCGTTTAGGTACAGGAAATTATACCTTACGTCTTACGGCACGGCGAGACGATGCACTTACTTTTATTTTTCTTAAAAGAAAAGTAATTTTTTTTAAAAAAAGATTTGTCTCCCATCCTTGCTAATGAACCTGAAGCAGGTATGCTATCCTTGGCCAATATAGGGGAATGCTTTTTAGCTTCCACGCTCAATCTTAACAAGACGATTCTAGGAGCCATGCTTGGATGAGGAGAGAAGAAGAGAATTTTAAGGACACGTTATAGAGGAAACTCTCACACTAACAACTATCGATGCAATGCCTAATCGTAGTGCACCCTTGTTGAATGAGTGAATAGGGGGTCAGGATCCCGATTAATAGAGCCTCTCGATTGGTCTTTAACAAGGACAGATAGATGATCAAACCCACCGTTCCATCACCTTTAACAATTGAAACCTGTAGAGAAAATAAAGAGATAGATGATCAAACCCACCGTTCCATCACCTGCAAAATGACAAAAGCCTCACGTGCCCGCCATGCAAACCCTAGAGCTCCACTATATAAACCACCCACCATTTCCCTTTTTCACTCACCCTCACCACCCACGCGCCGCCGCCACAACACCCCCAACAACAAAAAAGAAAAAATGAAAAATGAAAAACCAACATTACCTTAGCTTGCGACCCTACACATTCAAGGTTCTAATGGAATATATCAAATTGATAATATTCAACTAATAAGTTGCAACTTTTAAAATAGTAGATATTATTCTTTGGCCAAATAAAAAGTTTAAGTGGACATTGTTTTCAAAATTACGAAAAAAAAAAGTTCTTAAGGACTTTGCTTAGGTAGTACAATTTGAATGGTACGTGTCAGACGTAGACTTTTGTCTGACAAGCATATCGCGTGGATATGTGGTGTGTATGTATCAAATGTTGACTTTGGATGACAAGCATATTTTGCGGATATGTGGCGCGTGCGCGGGGCCTCACTCTCACGGACTGTCATTTTAGCTTTCCTCAATTCTAATAACTTAAAAAAAATATGGAATCGTAATTATCTTGTATATTTTGTCTTCTAATTTTAGATTGCAATAGAAACACGTAAAAGTAACCCCAAAAAAAAAGGAAATGGGGAGTCAAAATATGAAAACCAGATCACACAAATCTAATTTCTGACCATAAACTAATCGTCTGTCATTTTTTGGAGGATGGTCAGGTAAGCATTTTCCTTTTCCTTTTGATTATGACCTTATGAGAGGTTTGGTTATGCAAGAATCACTATCAAATGAGAAATCGTTTCGTGTACATTACGATCCCTGCATCTTAAAGAGTCGAATGGCGTTCAAGTATTTATAGCCGAACAAATATTGATGTGTTGGGAATCGCAAGAGTCACGACTCTTCGTAATCCAAGCTCATCGTAAAGTGGAGTCTTGGAAGATATTAAGTTGTTGCAATTATTATCTAGAGAATAGGAAGAGTCCTAGACGTTGTTATCTAGGAGATTATGTTCATTTATTAGCTTTAAATGTCATGTATATGGACGTGTCTGTTCGTTTGTCTAGAGAAGTCGTAGAGTCATGCCTACAGCCTACAAATAGGCGTGTTTTGTAATCGTTTAGTAGAACATGAGAGTGAATAACATTTCCAGAATTTTCTTCTTCAAACACTTAGGTATCAGAGTGCTGCGCCTCTAAGATCCAACATTTGGTATCAGAGCCAGTGAGAGCCAGTTTGGCTAAGTTTTTTCTCTCGAGTCAGATGGCTTCTGTGAGTGGTACTGGGATGGTCCAACCTCAACTCCCGAGGTTCGATGGGAAGAATTTTGAGCATTGGAAGATCCAGATGAAGGTGCTATTCAGGTTTCAGGAGCTGACCGAGATTGTGGAAGAAGGATTCGAAGAGCCAGAAGCGGCAGCAAATTTGACAACGGAGGAGCAGAAGACGCTAAAAGAGAATCGTAAGAAAGATCGTAAGGCTCTCTTTTACATCTTTCAAGCGATAGATTCGTCAATCTTTGAGAAAGTGGCGAATTCGAAGACGGCGAAAGAAGCTTGGGGCACTCTCATCAACATTTACAAAGGCGTTGAGAAGGTCCAGAAGGTTCGGCTTCAGACTCTTCGACGACAGTTCGAGCTCCTTCAGATGGAAAAGTCGGAGTCCATTTCCGATTATTTCTCACGGACGTTGGCTCTTGTCAATCAAATGAAGGCCAATGGTGAGACTATTCGGGATCAACAGATTGTTGAGAAGATTCTTCGAACTCTAACTTTGCAGTTCGAATATATTGTGACTTCCATCGAAGAGTCACGAGATCTCTCTGTCTTGTCCGTCGATGAGTTGGTGGGCTCTCTACAAATGCACGAGCAACGAATCAAGGAGAAATCCAAGACGGTGGAGGAAGCTTTGCAAAGCCAGTTGATGTTGCCTGATGAAAAGAAGAATCTTTCTAATCAAAGGAAAGATCCAAAGCGGCAAGAGAAGTATGCCGGACAACGAAAAGATAAGTCCTTTATTCAGTGTTTTAATTGTAAAAAGTATGGGCACTATAAATCTGAATGTCGGAGCAAGAAGACTGGTGGTCAAAAGTTCCATGCTAAGGTAGCAAGATCCGTCGATAGACATGTCGATGGAGATGGTGAGCAAGGTAATGCTCTTTTATTCACATGTAATTCTGCGGTAGAGAACCAGAAGAATGTTTGGTACTTAGACACCGGGTGTAGCAATCACATGTGTGGCGAGAAGGAGTTATTCTCAAACTTCGATGACACCTTTCGTTCGGAGGTGAGATTTGGGAACAATACCAAAGTTCCTATCATGGGAAAGGGAACTATTAAAATCAAGGCGAAGGATGGGTCGGTTCAAAGCATTTCCGACGTCCATTATGTTCCCGGTCTTCGAGAAAATCTTCTAAGTATGGGACAGTTGTCCGAGCGAGGCTATCTCATGACCATTAAGGATGAGATTTGCACGGTTCATGATGGCAAAGGAGGATTGATTGCAAAGGTAAAAATGGCTCGAAATCGACTTTTTCCTTTGTATATTAACTATGCTACGTCATGTTTTAGTGCCTCGGTGCAAGATTTGACATGGCT
Organism: Rhodomyrtus psidioides; assembly: GCA_021437785.1. Taxonomy (NCBI): domain Eukaryota; kingdom Viridiplantae; phylum Streptophyta; class Magnoliopsida; order Myrtales; family Myrtaceae; genus Rhodomyrtus; species Rhodomyrtus psidioides. Next base: position 8,447,474 of record JAILYB010000007.1, on the reverse strand, counting down.
TTGGCACAAGCGGTTCGGGCATGTGAATTTCGACAGCTTAAAGCTGTTGTCTCAGAAGAAGATGGTACGTGGACTACCTGAAATTTCTTCTCCGAAGGAGATTTGTGAACCATGTGTTGTTGGGAAGAAGTGCAGAGAAAGCTTCCCTTCGGGAAAATCATGGAGAGCGTCAAGACCGTTGGAGTTGGTGCACTCCGACCTCTGTGGACCGCTCGGTGAGTCGTCGAATCGGGGGTACAGGTATTTTGTTACCTTCATCGATGATTTTAGCAGGAAAACATGGGTTTATTTCTTGAAGCAAAAGTCAGATGCCATCGATGCTTTTAAGGAGTTCAAAGCCTATGTAGAGAAGCAAAGTGGGCATGGAATTCGGATTCTCCGAACTGATCGTGGCACGGAATATTTGGTTGGAGATGGTTTCTTCAAGCAGTGCGGCATCAAACATCAGTTGACAGCACGATATACTCCTCAACAGAACGGAGTAGCGGAGAGAAAAAATCGCACTATTGTTGATATGGTACGTACTATGCTCCATTCCAAACATTTGCCTAAGCATTTCTGGGCAGAAGCGGTTGCTTGTACTATTTACTTGTTGAATCGCTGTCCAACTAAAGGTCTTGAGTTCAAGACACCGACGGAGGTGTGGAGTGGTCAAATCCCTTCAGTTCAGCATCTTCGTGTGTTTGGGTGTATTGCTTACGCCCATGTGCCTAATGAACTTCGCAAAAAGCTTGATGAGAAGAGTGAGAAATGCATCTTTCTTGGATACAGCAATGAGACGAAGGGTTATCGGTTGTATAATCCTATATCGAAGAAGGTGGTTATCAGTCGAGATGTCACCTTCGACGAGGAAGCTGAGTGGATGTGGAACAGGGAAGAGAAGAAGCAGTTTCATTTTGTCTTCGATGAGGAGGAGTCAGTTCAATCTGAACCAGCAACGAGTTCGATGCAGCCTACTTCGACAGCAGATCCTGTCGAAAATCCTGTTGAAAATCTTGTCGAAGATCGTGTCGAAAGTTCCTCCCGTCCACGGCGAGAACGAGTTTTACCTGCTCGTTTGAGGGATTATTCTTTGTCGAATAATGATGACCCATCTGATGAAGAAATTATCAATTATGCTCTTTTTGCAGATTGTGATCCGACACACTTTAAGGAGGCTTCCCAAGATAGTGGTTGGATTCATGCCATGGATGATGAGATATATGCGATCGAGAAGAATGATACGTGGGAACTCACGTCTCTTCCAGAAGTCAAGAAGTCCATCGGTGTAAAATGGGTCTACAAAACCAAGCGTAAGCCTAATGGTGATGTTGATCGGTTGAAGGCTCGTCTTGTAGTCAAGGGTTACAAACAGATACCCGGGATTGACTATTTTGAGGTATTTGCTCCGGTTGCAAGAATGGATACTATTCGTATGATTTTTGCTTTAGCAGCTCAAAGGCGCTGGAAAATACACCAAATGGATGTCAAGTCCGCATTTCTCAATGGCGTACTTGAGGAGGAGGTGTATGTGGATCAACCGGAGGGCTATGTCAAAACAGGACAAGAGGGCTTAGTCTACAGATTGAAGAAAGCTCTTTATGGCCTCAAACAAGCACCACGAGCCTGGTATACCAGAATTGATTCTTATTTCTTGACTCATGGTTTTATCCGCTGTCCTTATGAGCATACTTTATATGTCAAGGTTGGCTTGAATGGTGAAATACTCATTGTTTGCTTATATGTCGATGATCTCATATTTACTGGAGATTGTCAAGAAATGATTTGTGACTTCAGGGAGGCCATGACCCGTGAGTTCGAGATGACAGATATGGGTCTCATGTATTATTTTCTTGGCCTAGAAGTTACTCAATCGGAGGATGGTATTTTTGTTTGTCAACAGAAGTATGCCAAGGATATTCTTGAGCGTTTCAAGATGGCTACTTGTAAACCAATTAGCACTCCCATGGAGGAAAGATTGAAGTTGACAAAAGACGGAAGTGGTTCTGAAGTCGATCCCACTTATTTCAAGAGGTTAGTTGGGAGTCTACGATATTTGACTTCTACTCGGCCAGATCTTGTTTATAGTGTTGGGATGATAAGCAGATTTATGGAAGTTCCTAGACAATCACACTTGCAGGCGGCAAAAAGGATTCTTTGGTACATTAAAGGTACTGTGGATGATGGTATATTCTACACTTTTTCTAATGATTTTCAGCTTGTGGGATATACAGACAGTGATTGGGGAGGTGATATTGGAGAAAGAAAGAGTACTTCCGGTTATGTTTTCTCTTTAGGAAATGGGATTTTCTCCTGGTCTTCGAAGAAGCAGCAGGTGGTTGCTTTGTCCAGTGCAGAAGCAGAATATATAGCAGCGGCTTATTGTGCTACTCAAGCAGTTTGGCTACGTTCGAAATCTCAGAGGCGCAGCACTCTGATACCTAAGTGTTTGAAGAAGGAAATTCTGGAAATGTTATTCACTCTCATATTCTACTAAACGATTACAAAACACGCCTATTTATAGGCTGTAGGCATGACTCTACGACTTCTCTAGACAAACGAACAGACACGTCCAGATACATGACATTTAAAGCTAATAAATGAACATAATCTCCTAGATAACAACGTCTAGGACTCTTCCTATTCTCTAGATAATAATTGCAACAACTTAATATCTTCCAAGACTCCACTTTACGATGAGTTTGGATTACGAAGAGTCGTGACTCTTGCGATTCCCAACAGCCTCCCTTAAACCGAGCTCATCTTGACCATGCCGATCATTCTCTTGAATTTAAGGAAGGAGTCTGTCTTCAACGGCTTCGTAAACATATCAGCCACTTGGTCTTCCGACTTGCAATACTGCAGCACAATCTCCTTGGACTTCACTAGATCTCGAATGAAGTGATACTTTATATCGATGTGCTTGCTTCTTCCATGAAAGACTGGATTCTTTGCAAGTGCTATGGCTGACTTATTATCACAATACATCACCGTCGAATGCTCTTGCTTATGACGAAGTTCAGTGAGCATCGAACGTAGCCAAACTGCTTGAGTAGCACAATAAGCCGCTGCTATATTTTCTGCTTCTGCACTGGACAAAGCAACCACCTGCTGCTTCTTCGAAGACCAGGAGAAAATCCCATTTCCTAAAGAGAAAACATAACCGGAAGTACTCTTTCTTTCTCCAATATCACCTCCCCAATCACTGTCTGTATATCCCACAAGCTGAAAATCATTAGAAAAAGTGTAGAATATACCATCATCCACAGTACCTTTAATGTACCGAAGAATCCTTTTTGCCGCCTGCAAGTGTGATTATCTAGGAACTTCCATAAATCTGCTTATCATCCCAACACTATAAACAAGATCTGGCCGAGTAGAAGTCAAATATCGTAGACTCCCAACTAACCTCTTGAAATAAGTGAGATCGACTTCAGAACCACTTCCGTCTTTTGTCAACTTCAATCTTTCCTCTATGGGAGTGCTAATTGGTTTACAAGTAGCCATCTTGAAACGCTCAAGAATATCCTTGGCATACTTCTGTTGACAAACAAAAATACCATCCTCCGATTGAGTAACTTTTAGGCCAAGAAAATAATACATGAGACCCATATCTGTCATCTCGAACTCACGGGTCATGGCCTCCCTGAAGTCACAAATCATTTCTTGCCAATCTCCAGTAAATATGAGATCATCGACATATAAGCAAACAATGAGTATTTCACCATTCAAGCCAACCTTGACATATAAAGTATGCTCATAAGGACATCAGATAAAACCATGAGTCAAGAAATAAGAATCAATTCTGGTATACCAGGCTCGTGGTGTTTGTTTGAGGCCATAAAGAGCTTTCTTCAATCTGTAGACTAAGCCCTCTTGTCTTGTTTTGACATAGCCCTCCGGTTGATCCACATACACCTCCTCCTCAAGTACGCCATTGAGAAATGCGGACTTGACATCCATTTGGTGTATTTTCCAGCGCCTTTGAGCTGCTAAAGCAAAAATCATACGAATAGTATCCATTCTTGCAACCGGAGCAAATACCTCAAAATAGTCAATCCCGGGTTTCTGTTTGTAACCCTTGACTACAAGACGAGCCTTCAACCGATCAACATCACCATTAGGCTTACGCTTGGTTTTGTAGACCCATTTTACACCGATGGACTTCTTGACTTCTGGAAGAGACGTGAGTTCCCACGTATCATTCTTCTCGATCGCATATATCTCATCATCCATGGCATGAATCCAACCACTATCTTGGGAAGCCTCCTTAAAGTGTGTCGGATCACAATCTGCAAAAAGAGCATAATTGACAATTTCTTCATCAGATGGGTCATCATTATTCGACAAAGAATAATCCCTCAAACGAGCAGGTAAAACTCGTTCTCGCCGTGGACGGGAGGAACTTTCGACACGATCTTCGACAAGATTTTCAACAGGATTTTCGACAGGATCTGCTGTCGAAGTAGGCTGCATCGAACTCGTTGCTGGTTCAGATTGAACTGACTCCTCCTCATCGAAGACAAAATGAAACTGCTTCTTCTCTTCCCTGTTCCACATCCACTCAGCTTCCTCGTCGAAGGTGACATCTCGACTGATAACCACCTTCTTCGATATAGGATTATACAACCGATAACCCTTCGTCTCATTGCTGTAACCAAGAAAGATGCATTTCTCACTCTTCTCATCAAGCTTTTTGCGAAGTTCATTAGGCACATGGGCGTAAGTAATACACCCAAACACACGAAGATGCTGAACTGAAGGGATTTGACCACTCCACACCTCCGTCGGTGTCTTGAACTCAAGACCTTTAGTTGGACAGCGATTCAACAAGTAAATAGTACAAGCAACCGCTTCTGCCCAGAAATGCTTAGGCAAATGTTTGGAATGGAGCATAGTACGTACCATATCAACAATAGTGCGATTTTTTCTCTCCGCTACTCCGTTCTGTTGAGGAGTATATCGTGCTGTCAACTGATGTTTGATGCCGCACTGCTTGAAGAAAACATCTCCAACCAAATATTCCGTGCCACGATCAGTTCGGAGAATCCGAATTCCATGCCCACTTTGCTTCTCTACATAGGCTTTGAACTCCTTAAAAGCGTCGATGGCATCTGACTTTTGCTTCAAGAAATAAACCCATGTTTTCCTGCTAAAATCATCGATGAAGGTAACAAAATACCTGTACCCCCGATTCGACGACTCACCGAGCGGTCCACAGAGGTCGGAGTGCACCAACTCCAACGGTCTTGACGCTCTCCATGATTTTCCCGAAGGGAAGCTTTCTCTGCACTTCTTCCCAACAACACATGGTTCACAAATCTCCTTCGGAGAAGAAATTTCAGGTAGTCCACGTACCATCTTCTTCTGAGACAACAGCTTTAAGCTGTCGAAATTCACATGCCCGAACCGCTTGTGCCAAAGCCATGTCAAATCTTGCACCGAGGCACTAAAACATGACGTAGCATAGTTAATATACAAAGGAAAAAGTCGATTTCGAGCCATTTTTACCTTTGCAATCAATCCTCCTTTGCCATCATGAACCGTGCAAATCTCATCCTTAATGGTCATGAGATAGCCTCGCTCGGACAACTGTCCCATACTTAGAAGATTTTCTCGAAGACCGGGAACATAATGGACGTCGGAAATGCTTTGAACCGACCCATCCTTCGCCTTGATTTTAATAGTTCCCTTTCCCATGATAGGAACTTTGGTATTGTTCCCAAATCTCACCTCCGAACGAAAGGTGTCATCGAAGTTTGAGAATAACTCCTTCTCGCCACACATGTGATTGCTACACCCGGTGTCTAAGTACCAAACATTCTTCTGGTTCTCCACCGCAGAATTACATGTGAATAAAAGAGCATTACCTTGCTCACCATCTCCATCGACATGTCTATCGACGGATCTTGCTACCTTAGCATGGAACTTTTGACCACCAGTCTTCTTGCTCCGACATTCAGATTTATAGTGCCCATACTTTTTACAATTAAAACACTGAATAAAGGACTTATCTTTTCGTTGTCCGGCATACTTCTCTTGCCGTTTTGGATCTTTCCTTTGATTAGAAAGATTCTTCTTTTCATCAGGCAACACCAACTGGCTTTGCAAAGCTTCCTCCACCGTCTTGGATTTCTCCTTGATTCGTTTCTCGTGCATTTGTAGAGAGCCCACCAACTCATCGACGGACAAGACAGAGAGATCTCGTGACTCTTCGATGGAAGTCACAATATATTCGAACTGCAAAGTTAGAGTTCGAAGAATCTTCTCAACAATCTGTTGATCCCGAATAGTCTCACCATTGGCCTTCATTTGATTGACAAGAGCCAACGTCCGTGAGAAATAATCGGAAATGGACTCCGACTTTTCCATCTGAAGGAGCTCGAACTGTCGTCGAAGAGTCTGAAGCCGAACCTTCTGGACCTTCTCAACGCCTTTGTAAATGTTGATGAGCGTGCCCCAAGCTTCTTTCGCCGTCTTCGAATTCGCCACTTTCTCAAAGATTGACGAATCTATCGCTTGAAAGATGTAAAAGAGAGCCTTACGATCTTTCTTACGATTCTCTTTTAGCGTCTTCTGCTCCTCCGTTGTCAAATTTGCTGCCGTTTCTGGCTCCTCGAATCCTTCTTCCACAATCTCGGTCAGCTCCTGAAACCCGAATAGCACCTCCATCTGGATCTTCCAATGCTCAAAATTCTTCCCATCGAACCTCGGGAGTTGAGGTTGGACTATCCCAGTACCACTCACAGAAGCCATCTGACTCGAGAGAAAAAACTTAGCCAAACTGGCTCTCACTGGCTCTGATACCAAATGTGGTGGCCCATGCAGGTCCGAACCTGTGACCTTCGCGTTATCAGCACGGCAAAAAGGATTCTTTGGTACATTAAAGGTACTGTGGATGATGGTATATTCTACACTTTTTCTAATGATTTTCAGCTTGTGGGATATACAGACAGTGATTGGGGAGGTGATATTGGAGAAAGAAAGAGTACTTCCGGTTATGTTTTCTCTTTAGGAAATGGGATTTTCTCCTGGTCTTCGAAGAAGCAGCAGGTGGTTGCTTTGTCCAGTGCAGAAGCAGAACATATAGCAGCGGCTTATTGTGCTACTCAAGCAGTTTGGCTACGTTCGATGCTCGCTGAACTTCGTCATAAGCAAGAGCATTCGACGGTGATTTATTGTGATAATAAGTCAGCCATAGCACTTGCAAAGAATCCAGTCTTTCATGGAAGAAGCAAGCACATCGATATAAAGTATCACTTCATTCGAGATCTAGTGAAGTCCAAGGAGATTGTGCTGCAGTATTGCAAGTCGGAAGACCAAGTGGCTGATATGTTTACGAAGCCGTTGAAGACAGACTCCTTCCTTAAATTCAAGAGAATGATCGGCATGGTCAAGATGAGCTCGGTTTAAGGGAGGCTGTTGGGAATCGCAAGAGTCACGACTCTTCGTAATCCAAGCTCATCGTAAAGTGGAGTCTTGGAAGATATTAAGTTGTTGCAATTATTATCTAGAGAATAGGAAGAGTCCTAGACGTTGTTATCTAGGAGATTATGTTCATTTATTAGCTTTAAATGTCATGTATCTGGACGTGTCTGTTCGTTTGTCTAGAGAAGTCGTAGAGTCATGCCTACAGCCTATAAATAGGCGTGTTTTGTAATCGTTTAGTAGAACATGAGAGTGAATAACATTTCCAGAATTTTCTTCTTCAAACACTTAGGTATCAGAGTGCTGCGCCTCTAAGATCCAACATGATGCAATGCCCCCTTAATGAAAAATCCACAATAGCGAAGCTTGGGACCCTAGCAGCGATCCTTGGAGTCATCCTGTTGATGTCCCATGTTGTGACCACCCACCATAAACACGGTCGACATCAATGAGCCCGAGAACTAGAGGCGCTGCGGGGGAGTTACTACAAGAAAGTCGAGAGGCAAGGCCTCGACCACTGTGGGTAGCTCTTCAAGGGCGTGATGAGGTTCGGAGGTGGCTGGTAAGGAAGCCGTCGGTATGGCGGTGACCCGTAGGGGAGGCGGCTATCGCAGTGACCAGTACGGTGGCCGGAGAAGCAGGGGCTGGGGCGTCCAGGGAAGCATGCGATGGGACAGCTCTCATAGCACGACTTTCCTGTAGAATCGCTAAAAAAAACCCAAAAAAGAAACCCAAAAAAAGAAGCCCCTCAACCTCAATCAGTTCTCGCCTCCCATAGCACGACTCTCTCTCTCTCTCTCTCTCTCTCTCTCTCTCTCTCTCTCTCTCTCTCTCTCTCTCCGTATTCTACTTGAAACTTTTGGCTTTTGTTCTACACCAAAGTACTTGGCTTTAAGTGCCGGGTTGGACCCACCACACTTGCAACATCTCACTTGGATATCAAACACATAAACGAAAATAAGCACACCATCCCCTTTCTCTATTTGTCCAAGATTTTCCAAGGACTCTCCCTCTATTTACGGGTATGTACAACTCGGGGAATTCCCTTCTTGACAATTGGGGGTGCAGGGCGTGCAGACACGTTAAAGCATTTGTGCAACCCGCCAAACTGGTGCAAAGGCGGCGAAGGCCCCCACAGAAGAGAAATATCAGTCTTGGCTAGCGCACAGTGCAGTGCTTGTAACTAGCTTGCTGGCCAAGTTGAACACAAAATACATATAAATGGGTCCGGTATGGTTCGAAAGGACCTCTCCCCTCCCCCAACAAAGCTAGAGCTTTAGGGATAATTTACTAAGTACATGTAGAACTCCAAGCTACATTTTCGTGGACTGAGAGCGTTTTGTCTAGTTTAGCTTTCAAGGCAAAAGGGCCAAAAAGCTTGAGAAAGACAGGTAATGTCACACCTCGATTCTTCAAGAATAATGGCATGACACGATCGTCTCTTTAAATCAAAGGACGCAGTCTCAAACAAAACCTGATATCAACATATTTATACCTCCATGTATATCTAATAACAAGATCACATGTCCACAAAATATCAAACTTCATCTACTAAAACCAAAAAGATAAACATAAAACTAATCATATGGACATGAGTACTAATCTCAATATCAAAATTTAGAAAACCACAACAATTCAGTTTCACAAACCGAATACATAGCGTTCCTCAGAAACATAATTATCAACAAGTATTTCGGTAAGATAATCGTAAACAAACCATATCAAATAATTAAAGGAGCAGTAATAGCTCGATCTTTTATATGCAAAAATAATGTTCTAAACTTCACTTTTTTTTTGTCTTACCAAGAAAATCAGCCCATAATACACATACTCATCTTTAAGACATGATTTTTATAAATTCTTAGAAGAGAAAGTACAACTCACCTTTAAAAGCCAAATACCAACCTATGGTAGTTACCCGAACAAACTTGAAATTCTAAAACAAATAATTGAAAACAACATCAAAAATTAGAAAATACTACGCTAGCGAACAACTGGGCCAAACGACGTATAAACGCCGATAATCTGACACATATGGACCAAAAAGGTTATTTGTTGCGCATTGGACGGCCTGCGCGCCAAATTTCAAAAATTTTGTTCGGACAAACCGTAAATCTGATTCATGAACCGTTAAAGCCATTAGCTCCGCAACTCCCTTAAAGCTTATTTTCTATTATAATCGCAGCTAAACAGCACCAAAATCAGGCCCCACGACACTAAAACTCTAAAACTCAGATTTTCTAGCTCAAGTTGCCAGAACTTCCTCAACTTGATCATACGAACTCCGATTAACACCATCTTACAGTCCATACGAAGCTTATTCGAGGCACTACAAAAGTTATAACAAGGCCGACCTCAGTCGATAACTTAAAATTAAGGAAATCAGTCCCCGAATTTTACGGTTAACGAAGACAGATTGCGCATCAAAATTGAATTTCTCGTTTCGGGCAAACCATAATATCAAATTGCGATCCGTCGAATCATACGAATTCATAACATCTTAAAGTTTCATTCCCAAGCAAGCGCAGCCAAATGCCCAAGAAATTAGACACAGCGTATCAGTTTCCCCTAAAATTTGAATTTGAGTCATAAATCCCAAAAGTCACTTCAATAGGAGAAACGAGGGGGAGATAACTTGCCGGACATTGTTAATCGGTGTCGGGATAGTTTAACGAGGAAACGTAGCTTGGGCACAAGAAAAAACCCTTTACTTTCTTCTTTTTCCCTTCTCTTCTCCTTCTCTTTCTTTTCCTTTCTCTTCTTTTTTTTTTTCTCACAACCGTTCATCCACCCTTTCTTCTACTCTTACATTCTATTGAAGAAAAGCTAAGGTCATAGGCTACGCTTCTCTCATCTCTCTTTCTTAGATGAGCTAAATATCACAGACAATATCCATTGTGTCTATGAGAGAGATAAATGAAGAACGCAGGAAGACTATGAGAATATATTTGGAGGCAAAGTCATCTTTTTCAAAATATTTTTACTTAGAGCAAAAGTTGGCACTTGAGATTAAAAAGGAACGTATTTGTGTAAGTTTATGCTGCCATGCTTTTCAAGATCTTTTTGGCTGGAGCAAAAATTGTCATGGGATCGTACAACACTCATTTTCCCTCTTTCTCTCATTTTTTTGTAGACGTTTCTCTTTTCCTTTTTGTCTTTTCTACACTCTCGTCTCTCTCTTCCTTCCTCCCTCCTTCGCCAAGGCACAAAGTCATTTTTGGCTCCCTCTCACCTTTGTCGTAGGTCTCTTACATGTCGATTTCTCTCTCACTTCCCCTCCCTCCCTCGCTGGGCACAAAGTCATTTTTGGATCCCTCTCGCCTCCACGCAAGTTTCTCACAGGTCGGTCTCTCTCTCTTCCCCCCTTGACCCTCTTCTCTGTTCGCTATGGCATTCGGATCAGTCCTACACATCCAGCCATGGCTGCTTTTCTTCTTACACATCCTCTCTCTCTCTCTCCCTCTCTCTCTCGAATTTCTTAGAAACACCTCCCTCTCGCCTCCTTAGAAACACCCATTCGAATTTCTTTCATTCTTCGTCTTTCGACCGAGCGGGTCGGGCAGTGTCAAAGTCAAGGTCGCAATTCACTTCATTTATAGTTGCACGGGTCGCAGGTACAGCTCGAGCCGCACTTGCACCCATTCTCGAGTCCAGCCTCCCCCTCTCTCTCTCTCTCTCTCTCTCTCTCTCTCTCTCTCTCTCTCTCTCTCTCTCTCTCTCTCTCTCTCTCTAGACTCCCTCTCGCCTAACACTCCCTTTCTCCTCTCCCTCTCGCCTCGCGCTTTGGGTTTGAACTCATACTGGGTGCTAGATGAAACGTCATTAATCTAGTAGTGTCGCATTTGCCCTGTGTTTGAACAAAAGCACCCGTTTATATTTTTTTAACAAAATAAGCACATTGTACTTTCTATTGCAGTTGCATCCACCGTGGAACTACGTGGATCGATTGCCCAATGGAAGGTGGCAGTGCCGTGAATGCCAAAAAGACTCCCACATAAGAGAAAACGTTGTAGCGAAAATAAAAGCACATTTGACCCGGGTGGAGAACAACAATATACATATTTGCGGGAGCATAGATGTCCAAAGGAGAATGCAACTTCAACAACTATTTGATCGAGTGGTTGAAATAGGACTGGCTGCATATAATGCAATGGTAAGAAGAGGAGAGGCTGCCCTGCTCTAATCCCTGCGACTGTGGTAAAGCCACAAGTATTGGAACCAGCAATGGTAGAGCAACAAGGATTAGAACCAGCATTGGTAGAGGCACAAGGAATAGAATAAGCATTGTCAAGGGATCTTGAAATTGACTTTGAAAACAACTACTTTTCTGGGTGACTGGAATAAGAATTGGAATGGAATCTTAAAGATGACTTTGGAGACTACTTGTCCCTTGCAGAAGATATTCAGAAAATATATGCATTAAACAACGTTTCCCCCACAAAAACTGTTCAAGGTGTGGAAGCTTTATTGAACAACAAGATAGTAGAACCCCAACAGCCGTAGTCGATGCTTGATGAGCAGCAGCCAGTGAGTGGATGTCCGGAACAGACTCTCCAGCTGCCACTGGCTGAGCTTTTTCTATTCATGAAGAATCGAGCAAAATGGGTTAACAACCAAGCTCAATCGAGGTAACAACTCATGAGAGAAGCACAATCAAACTTGCACAAGGATGAGGGAGCAGTCGAGAGAGCGCATCTCAGGGAGAAATCATGGAGGTACTTCATCGTCGGTCTTTCCTTGGGTTAGGGCGTGCCTGAGAGGAGTAATCTCTTTGGTACTTCAACGTCGTTCTTTCTTTGCCTTCATTTTTTATTTTTGTTTTGTTTTGTTTTGTGGGGAAACTTTGCCTTTTTCCTGATGTGGCAAACATTTGGCGCCACGTGCCTCATATTATCAAAAATGTTTAATGCTACATCAACATTTACCACTCAAATTGGATGGAGTTAGCAAGATTAAGCGAATACTCGAGTGAACAAATTGGATCAACCTTGTGAACCGCAGTGAAAAATTTTGTCAACGGGATAATTCCTTTAAATAAATATCGAAGTCTAAAAACAAATAAGAGTAAAGGGATTTTAGAAGCATAGAAGGTTACTACAATAAAAGAACAAGAACCACCAAATATCAAATAGAAAGGAGGCTTCACATTTTCACAAGAAAATCAGCCCATACTACCCATAGTAATCTTTAATCATAAGCAAACCATATCAAATAATTAAAGGAGCGGGAATAGCTCGATGTTGTATATGCAAAAATAATGTTTTAAACTTCATTTTTCTTTACCTTACCAAGAAAATCAGCCCATAATAACCATACTCATCTTTAAGGCATGATTTTTATAAATTCTTAGAAGGGAAAGTACAACTCACCTTTAAAAGCCAAATACCAATATATGGTAGTTACCCGAACAAACTTGAAATTCTAAAACAAATAATTGAAAACAACATCAAAAATTAGAAAATGCTACGCTAGCAAACAACTAGACCAAACGACTAATAAACGCTGATAATCCGACACATATGGACCAAAAAGGTTGTTTGTTGCGCATTGGACGGCCTGCGCGCCAAATTTCAAAAATTTTGTTCGGACAAATCGTAAATCCGATTCATGAACCGTTAAAGCCATTAGCTCCGCGACACCCTTCAAGCTTATTTCCTATTATAATCGCAGCTAAACAGCACCAAAATCAGGCCCCACGACACTAAAACTCTAAAACTCGGATTTTCTAGCACTAGTTGCCAGAACTTCCTCAACTTGATCATACGAACTCCGATTAACACCATCTTACGGTCCATACGGAGCTTATTCGACTTACTACAAAACTTCTAACAGGGCCGACCTCAGCCGACAACTTAAAATTAAGGAAATCAATCCTCGAAATTTACGGTTCACTAAGACAGATTGCCCAATGGAAGGTGGCAGTGTCGTGAATGCCGGAAAGACTTCCACATAAGGGGAAACGTCGTAGAGAAAATAAAAGCACATTTGGCCCGGGTGAAGAACAACAATATACATGTTTGCGGGAGCATAGATGTCCAAAGGAGAATGCAACTTCAACAACTATTTGATCGAGTGGCTAAATAGGACTGGCTGCATATAATGCAATGGTAAGAAGAGGAGATGCTGTCCTGCTCTAATCCCTGCGGCTGTGGTAAAGCCACAATTATTGGAACCAGCATTGGTAGAGTAACAAGGATTAGAACCAGCATTAGTAGAGGCACAAGGAGTAGAATATGCATTGGCAAGGGATCCTGAAATTGACTTTTAAAATATCTACTTTTCTGGGTGACTGGAACAAGAATTGGAATGGAATCTTAAAGATGACTTTGGAGACTACTTGCCCCTTGCAGAAGATATTCAGAAAGTATGAGTGTCGCGACCCTCTCGAGGTTGTCGGGCTCTCGAGGGCTAATGGGCCGTCCAGTCTGGTCGGACGCGGGCCTCTCCCAAGGCCCATTACCCAAATCGCAACGGAGGTATGCGTAGTCGACCTTCAGTGTGGTCTAGTGACATGTGCTAAGTGTGCATGCCGAGGAGTCGCCACCAATCATTTTTTTGGAGGGTATGATTGGACCACCCTATTGAATAGTCGGGAGTTCCTATTCAATTCTGCGATAACCAGAGAACTGGGTTCGGGGACTTAGTTACGTCAACTGTCAGAGTTGACGCCCTTTCGGTACCTAAGTTGACTGAATTTTCTGACCAAAGATTTCATGCAGATGAGTGGGGTACGAGTTCTAAATCTAGGAGTTCATGCAGATAGGAATGACTATCATAGCAATCACAGTCAATAATAAAGTGCACAAATCGATGAATTCAAGTGTACAAATAAATCACATGGCATTCCTAATAAGGCCATATTGGCCTAGAGAAGCATCAATCAGGCTTAGGAATGATTTAGACATGATTTTGCCCATCAGGGGCAAAATCGTAATTTTGAGACAAGGGGGACAATTTTCCCAAAAAGGACAAAATCATCATTTCGGAATGAATCCGGAGTCAAAACAGGTTTGGTCACTCAATTGACCCATTTCCTATTTTTTGGCAATTTTCGTGATTTTCGGGAATTTTAGAAACCGATTTACCATTCGAAGGGTAAAATCGTCATTTTCTAAAAATGGAAATGAAATGTGGAAATCTTAGACATAAGGTTTAACCACCCATCTGGCCCATCACCAAATTCTAAGCAATTTCCACAATTTATCAGAATATCAAAGACGATTCACCCTTTGAGGGGTGAAATCGCCATTTTGGATTAAATGGGAGAAAATCCCAAAAATGAAAACAAATCAATTTTTTGTCATTTTCAGCCTTGGACAATTTTTAGAATTTTTCTGCAATTTTTCTCAATTTTTTTGTTTTTTCTTTAATTTTTCCATTTTTTTGGCATTTTTGATTTATTAATATTTTTTTATATTTTCAGAAAATATTTTAACAAAAAGCATGTCTTTGACAATAGATAACACTCAACCAGATAAATAAGCTAACCACTAGACTGAAACAGATACATACAAATCAAGTCTATAAATGCAATATTTTAGAAAAATAATCCTGATATACGGATCGGGTACGTAAAACATACCGGATTGGACACCGGCCTTCAATCGCCCAGCCCCAGCCTGCGACCATCCCCATGCCCGTTACCTGTCGATCGCCATTAGAATGTCGATAGTCAATTTCACAAATTAAGACTAAAAAATTAAAAAATTGGACACTGTTCATGCACTGTTCATGCACTGTTCATGCACTGTTCGGATTGGACACTGTTCATGCACTGTTCATGCACTGTTCGGATTGGACACTGTTCATGCACACGTCCGACACGCTCGACACGCTCCGACACGTTCCGACACGGCGACACGTTCCGACACGCCGACACGCCGACACGCTCCGACACGCTCCGACACGTTCGACACGCTCCGACACGTTCGACACTCTCCGACACGGCTCGACACTCTCCGACACGGCTCGACACGCTCCGACACGCTCCGACACGTTCGACACGCTCCGACACGTTCGACACTCTCCGACACGGCTCGACACTCTCCGACACGGCTCGACACGCTCGACACGCTCCGACACGTTCGACACTCTCCGACACGGCTCGACACTCTCCGACACGGCTCGACACGCTCCGACACGTTCGACACGCTCCGACACGCTCCGACACGTTCGACACGCTCCGACACGTTCGACACGTTCGACACTCTCCGACACGGCTCGACACTCTCCGACACGGCTCGACACGCTCCGACACGCTCCGACACGTTCGACACGCTCCGACACGTTCGACACTCTCCGACACGGCTCGACACTCTCCGACACGGCTCGACACGCTCCGACACGTTCCGACACGCCGACACGTTCCGACACGCCGACACGCTCCGACACGCCGACACGCTCCGACACGCCGACACGCTCCGACACGCCGACACGTTCCGACACGCCGACACGTTCCGACACGCCGACACGCTCCGACGACGGGGTGGTGACCCGAGGCCGTTTCTGAGCTCCACCAGCGGCGCGTAGGCTCCACAAGCTCCGAGGGAGGAGGTAGGACTCCGGGGCAGTCACCGGAGGCGATGGCGGTGACGGATTTGGCCCGATCCGAAACAAACCCGAACCAAACTCCGAAACGGGTGGAGGTCGCGGGTCTTGAGTTGTTCACGGCGGCTTTGAGGTACGACGGCTAGCGACGACGGCGGAAGGATCGAAGGCGAAGGCAAATAATGCACGAAGGTGAGGATTCCTTTTTTTTTTTTTTTTTTAAGAAGAAGAAGAAGACAAGAAGAAGAAGAAGAGCTCCTGAAGAAGAGGAAGGAGCCCCAGAAGATGAAGTCGCGGGGGGGGGGAGAAGAAGCCAGCGACGGATGAGGGAAAAGGTGAGTGAATAATAATAAAAAATAAAATAATAATAAAATAATAATAAAATAAAATATTAAAAAGTAAGAATAATAATAAAATAATCAAAAGAAAAGACAAAATGATTAGTTTCCTTTTCCTTTTGAATGATGATGTTTTCACTCCTTTTCCTTTTAATCATTACTAATATTTTTGCCAGATTCAATTTTATGGTGATCAGAAAACACCTAAAATCAAACCTGAATTTTACTATTTATGAGGTTAGAAAATAGATAAAATAAAAATAAAAATACCGACTATTTTTATATATCTTTGTGACCTCAAATATTATTTTTCTTGATTTTCTTTTTATTTTTATATTTTTCGAAAATAATAATAATAAAAAATACGAAAAATATGAAAAAATATTTTTTATCCAAAATGGTTCCTTTAGCTTGGCCAATGTTACCAAAGTTGATTTTGTAATTTTTCAGCTTTTTATGGATTTTCTGTGCATTTTTGAAAAATAAAGGAAACAAAAAGGTTGATCAAAATTTAGGTGTCAACAATGAGCATTAAACAAGGTTTCCCCTACAAAAAAATATTCAAGGTATGGAGGCATTATTGAACAACTGGATAGTAGAACCCCAGCAGCCGCAATCGATGTTTGATGAGCAGCGGCCCGTGAGTGGATGTGCCGAACAGATTTTCCAGCTGCCGCCGGCTGAGCTCTTTCTATTCATGAAGAATCGAGCAAAATGAGTTATCAACCAACCTCAATCGAGGTAACAACTCGTGAGAGAAGCACAATCAAACTTGCACAAGCTACTCATGGAATTCGTTAATGTATTTGGGGGAGAACCGACCTTCGTTGGAGAGAGCGCAAGCATTTGAAGCAATCATACAACAGGTAAGGACGAGGGCGCAGTCGACAGAGCGCATCTCAGGGAGAAATCGCGGAGGTACTTCATCGTCGGTCTTTCCTTGGGTTAGGACGTGCCTGAGAGGAGTAATTTCTTTGGTACTTCAACGTCGTTCTTTCTTTGCCTTCATTTTTTGTTTTGTTTTGTGGAGAAACTTTGACTTTTTACATTTTTTGGGGGAAACTTTGCCTTTTTCCTGATGTGGCAAACATTTGGCGCTACGTGCCTCATATTATAAAAAAATGTTTAATGCTACATCAACATTTACCACTCAAATTGGATGGAGTTAGCAAGATTAAGCAAATACTCGAGTGAACAAATTGGATCAACCATGTGAACCGCAGTGAAAAATTTTGTCAACGGGATAATTCCTTTAAATAAATATCGAAGTCTAAAAACAAATAAGAGTAAAGGGATTTTAGAAGCACAGAAGGTTACTACAATAAAAGAACAAGAACCACCAAATATCAAATAAAAAGGAGGCTTCACATTTTCACAAGAAAATCAGCCCATACAACTCATACTCATCTTTAATCGTAAGCAAACCATATCAAATAATTAAAGGAGCGGGAATAGCTCGATCTTGTATATGCAAAAATAATGTTTTAAACTTCATTTTTCTTTAGCTTATCAAGAAAATCAGCCCATAATAACCATACTCATCTTTAAGACATGATTTTTATAAATTCTTAGAAGAGAAATTGCAACTCACCTTTAAATGCCAAATACCAATCTATAGTAGTTACCTGAACAAACTTGAAATTCTAAAACAAATAATTGAAAACAACATCAAAAATTAGAAAATGCTACGCTAGCAAACAACTAGACCAAACGACTTATAAACGCCGATAATCCGACACATATGGACCAAAAAGGTTGTTTGTTGCGCATTGGACGGCCTGCGCGCCAAATTTCAAAAATTTTGTTCGGACAAATCGTAAATCCGATTCATGAACCGTTAAAGCCATTAGCTCCGCGACACCCTTAAAACTTAATTCCTATTATAATCGCAGCTAAACAACACCAAAATCCGGACCCACGACACTAAAACTCTAAAACTCGGATTTTCTAGCACTAGTTGCCAGAACTTCGTCAACTTGATCATACGAACTCCGATTAACACCATCTTACGGTCCATACGAAGCTTATTCGACGTACTACAAAAGTTCTAACATGGCCGACCTCAGCCGACAACTTAAAATTAAGGAAATCAATCCTCGAAATTTACGGTTCACTAAGACAGATTGCCCAATGGAAGGTGGCAGTGTCGTGAATGCCGGAAAGACTTCCACATAAGGGGAAACGTCGTAGAGAAAATAAAAGCACATTTGGCCCGGGTGGAGAACAACAATATACATGTTTGCGGGAGCATAGATGTCCAAAGGAGAATGCAACTTCAACAACTATTTGATCGAGTGGCTAAATAGGACTGGCTGCATATAATGCAATGGTAAGAAGAGGAGAGGCTGCCCTGCTCTAATCCTTGCGGCTGTGGTAAAGCCACATTATTGGAACCAGCATTGGTAGAGTAACAAGGATTAGAACCAGCATTAGTAGAGGCACAAGGAGTAGAATATGCATTGGCAAGGGATCCTGAAATTGACTTTTAAAATATCTACTTTTCTGGGTGACTGGAACAAGAATTGGAATGGAATCTTAAAGATGACTTTGGAGACTACTTGCCCCTTGCAGAAGATATTCAGAAAGTATGAGCATTAAACAAGGTTTCCCCTACAAAAAAATAATCAAGGTGTGGAAGCATTATTGAACAAATGGATAGTAGAACCCCAGCAGCCGCAATCGATGTTTGATGAGCAACGGCCCGTGAGTGGATGTCCCGAACAGATTTTCCAGCTGCCGCCGGCTGAGCTCTTTCTATTCATGAAGAATCGAGCAAAATGGGTTATCAACTAAGCTCAATCGAGGTAACAACTCATGAGAGAAGCACAATGAAACTTGCACAAGCAACTCATGGAATTCGTTGATGTATTTGGGGGAGAACCGACCTTCGTTGGAGAGAGCGCAACCAATTGAAGCAATCATACAACAGGTAAGGACGAGGGCGCAGTCGAGATAGCGCATCTCAAGGAGAAATCGCGGAGGTACTTCATCGTCGGTCTTTCCTTGGGTTAGGGCGTGCCTGAGAGAAGTAATCTCTTTGGTACTTCAACGTCGTTCTTTCTTTGCTTTCATTTTTTGTTTTATTTTCGTTTTGTGGAGAAACTTTGCCTTTTTACATTTTTTGGGGGAAACTTTGCGTTTTTCCTGATGTGGCAAACATTTGGCGCCACGTGCCTCATATTATCAAAAATGTTTAATGCTACATCAACATTTTACCACACAAATTGGATGGAGTTAGCAAGATTAAGCAAATACTCGAGTGAACAAATTGGATCAACCATGTGAACCGCAGTGAAAAGTTTTGTCAACGGGATAATTCCTTTAAATAAATATCGAAGTCTAAAAAAAACTAAGAGTAAAGGGATTTTAGAAGCACAGAAGGTTACTACAATAAAAGAACAAGAACCACCAAATATCAAATAGAAAGGAGGCTTCACATTTTCACAAGAAAAACAGCACATACAACCCATACTCATCTTTAATCGTAAGCAAACCATATCAAATAATTAAAGGAGCGGAAATAGCTCGATCTTGTATATGCAAAAATAATGTTTTAAACTTCACTTTTCTTTAGCTTATCAAGAAAATCAGCCCATAATAACAATACTCAACTTTAAGACATGATTTTTATAAATTCTTAGAAGAGAAAGTACAACTCACCTTTAAAAGCCAAATACCAATCAATGGTAGTTAGCCGAACAAACTTGAAATTCTAAAACAAATAATTGAAAACAACATCAAAAATTAGAAAATACTACGCTAGCAAACAACTGGATCAAACGACTTATAAACACCGATAATCCGACACATATAGACCAAAAAGTTTGTTTGTTTATTGTGCATTGGACGGCCTGCGCGCCAAATTTCAAAAATTTTGTTCGGACAAATCGTAAATCCGATTCATGAACCGTTAAAGCCATTAGCTCCGCGACACCCTTCAAGCTTATTTCGTATTATAATCGCAGCTAAACAGCACCAAAATTAGGCCCCACGACACTAAAACTCTTAAACTCGGATTTTCTAGCACTAGTTGCCAGAACTTCCTCAACTTGGTCATACGAACTCCGATTGACACCATCATACAGTCCATACGAAGCTGATTCGACGTACTACAAAAGTTCTAACAGGGCCGACCTCAGCCGACAACTTAAAATTAAGGAAATCAATCCTCGAAAGTTACGGTTCACTAAAACAGATTGCCCAATGGAAGGTGGCAGTGTCGTGAATGCCGGAAAGACTTCCGCATAAGTGGAAACGTCGTAGCGAAAATAAAAGCACATTTGGCCCGGGTGGAGAACAACAATATACATGTTTGCGGGAGCATAGATGTCCAAAGAAGAATGCAACTTCAACAACTATTTGATCGAGTGGCTAAATAGGACTGGCTGCATATAATGCAATGGCAAGAAGAGGAGAGGCTGTCCTGCTCTAATCCCTGCGGCTGTGGTAAAGCCACTATTATTGAAACCAGCATTGGTAGAGGAACAAGGATTAGAACCAGCATTAGTAGAGGCACAAGGAGTAGAATATGCATTGGCAGGGGATCCTGAAATTGACTTTTAAAACAACTACTTTTCTAGGTGACTGGAACAAGAATTGGAATGGAATCTTAAAGATGACTTTGGAGACTACTTGCCCCTTGCAGAAGATATTCAGAAAGTATGAGCATTAAACAAGGTTTTCCCTACAAAAAAATATTCATGGTGTGGAAGCGTTATTGAACAACTGGATAGTAGAAACCCAGCAGCCGCAATCGATGTTTGACGAGCAGTAGCCCGTGAGTGGATGTCCCGAACAGATTTTCCAGCTGTCGCCGGCTGAGCTCTTTCTATTCATGAAGAATCGTGCAAAATGGGTTATCAACCAAGCTCAATCGAGATAACAACTCATGAGAGAAGCACAATCAAACTTGCACAAGCTACTCATGAAATTCGTTAATGTATTTGGGAGAGAACCGACCTTCGTTGGAGAGAGTGTAAGCAATTGAAGCAATCATACAACAGGTAAGGACGAGGGCGCAGTCGAGAGAGCGCATCTCAGGGAGAAATTGCGGAGGTAATTCATCGTTGGTCTTTCCTTGGGTGAGGGCGTGCATGAGAGGAGTAATTTCTTTGGTACTTCAACGTCGTTCTTTCTTTGCATTCATTTTTTGTTTTGTTTTGTTTTGTTTTGTTTTGTTTTGTCGAGAAACTTTACCTTTTTACATTTTTTGGGGGAAACTTTGCCTTTTTCCTGTTGTGGCAAAAATTTGGCGCCACGTGCCTTATATTATCAAAAATGTTTAATGCCACATCAACATTTACCACTCAAATTGGATGGAGTTAGCAAGATTAAGCAAATACTCGAGTGAACAAATTGAATCAACCATGTGAACCGCAGTGAAAAATTTTGTCAAAGGGATAATTCCTTTAAATAAATATCGAAGTCTAAAAACCAATAAAAGTAAAGGGATTTTAGAAGTATAGAAGGTTACTACAATAAAAGAACAAGAACCACCAAATATCAAATAGAAACGAGGCTTCACATTTTCACAAGAAAATCAGCCCAAACAACCATACTCATCTTTAATCGTAAGCAAATCATATCAAATAATTAAATGAGCGGGAATAGCTCGATCTTGTACATGCAAAAATAATGTTTTGAACTTCACTTTTCTTTACCTAATCCAGAAAATCAACCCATAATAACCATACTCATCTTTAAGACATGATTATTATAAATTCTTAGAAGAGAAAGTACAACTCACCTTTAAAAGCCAAATACCAATCTATGGTAGTTACCCGAACAAACTTGAAATTCTAAAACAAATAATTGAAAACAACTTCAAAAATTAGAAAATACTACGCTAGCGAACAACTGGACCAAACGACTTATAAACACCGATAATCCGACACATATGGACCAAAGAGGTTGTTTGTTGCGCATTGGAAGGCCTGCGCAGCAAATATTAAAAATTTTGTTCGGACAAATCGTAAATCCGATTCATGAACCGTTAAAGCCATTAGCTCCGCGACACCCTTAAAGCTTATTTCCTGTTATAATCCCAGCTAAACAGCACCAAAATCAGGCCCCACGACACTAAAACTCTAAAACTCGAATTTTCTAGCACTAGTTGCCAGAACTTCCTCAACTTGATCATACGAACTCCAATTAACACCATCTTACAGTCCATACGAAGCATATTCGACGTGCTACAAGAGTTCCAAAAGGGCCGACCTCAGCCGACAACTTAAAATTAAGGAAATCAATCCTCGAAATTTATGATTCACTAAGACAGATTACCAATGGAAGGTGGCAGTGTCGTGAATGCCGGAAAGACTTCCACATAAGTGGAAACGTCGTAGCGAAGATTAAAGAACATTTGGCACGGGTGGAGAACAACAATATACTCGTTTGCGGGAGCATTGATGTCCAAAGGAGAATGCAACTTCAACAACTATTTGATCGAGTGGCTAAATAGGACTGGCTGCATATAATGCAATGGTAAGAAGAGGTGAGGCTGTCCTGCTCTAATCTCTGCGGCTGTGGTAAAGCCACAATTATTGGAACCAGCATTGGTAGAGTAACAAGGATTAGAACCAGCATTAGTAGAGGCACAAAGAGTAGAATATGCATTGGGAGGGGATCCTGAAATGGACTTTTAAAATAACTACTTTTCTGGGCGACTGGAACAAGAATTGGAATATAATCTTAAAGATGACTTTGGAGACTACTTGCCCCTTGCAGAAGATATTCAGAAAGTGTGAGCATTAAACAACGTTTCCCCTACAAAAAAATATTCAAGGTGAGGAAGCATTATTGAACAACTGGATAGTAGAACCCCAACAGCCGCAATCGATGTTTGATGAGCAGCAGCCCGTGAGTGGAAGTCCCGAACAGATTTTCCAGCTGCCGTCGGCTGAGCTCTTCCTATTCATGAAGAATCGAGCAAAATGGGTTATCAACCAAGCTCAATCGAGGTAACAACTCATGAGAGAAGCACAATCAAACTTGCACAAGCTACTCATGGAATTCGTTAATGTATTTGGGGGAGAACCGACCTTCGTTGGAGAGAGCGCAAGCAATTGAAGCAATCATACAACAGGTAAGGACGAGGGCGCAGTCGAGAGAGCGCATCTCAGGGAGAAATCACTGAGGTACTTCATCGTCGGTCTTTCCTTGGGTATGGGCGTGCCTGAGAGGAGTAATTTCTTTGGTACTTCAACGTTGTTCTTTCTTTGCGTTCATTTTTTGTTTTGTTTTGTCTTATGGAGAAACTTTGCCTTTTTACATTTTTTAGGGGAAACTTTGCCTTTTTCCTGATGTGGCAAACATTTGGCGCCACGTGCCTCATATTATCAAAAATGTTTAATGCTACTTCATCATTTACCACTCAAATTGGATGGAGTTTGCATGATTAAGCAAATACTCGAGCGAACAAATTGGATCAACCTTGTGAACCGCAGTGAAAAATTTTGTCAACGGGATAATTCCTTTAAATAAATATCGAAGTCTAAAAACAAATAAGAGTAAAGGGATTTTAGAAGCATAGAAGGTTACTACAATAAAAGAACAAGAACCACCAAATATCAAATAGAAAGGAGGCTTCACATTTTCACAAGAAAATCAGCAGATACAACCCATACTCATCTTTAATCGTAAGCAAACCATATCAAATAATTAAAGGAGCGGGAATAGCTCGATCTTGTATATGCAAAAATAATGTTTTAAACTTCATTTTTCTTTACCTTACCAAGAAAATCAACCCATAATAACCTTACTCATCTTTAAGACATTATTTTTATAAATTCTTAGAAGAGAAAGTACAACTCACCTTTAAAAGCCAAATACCAATCTATGGTAGTTACCCGAACAAACTTGAAATTCTCAAACAAATAATTGAAAACAACATCAAAAATTATAAAATACTACGCTAGCGAACAACTGGACCAAACGACTTATAAACGCCGATAATCCGACACATATGGACCAAAAAGGTTGTTTGTTGCGCATTGGACGGCCTGCGCGCCAAATTTCAAATATATTGCTCGGACAAATCGTAAATCTGATTCATGAACCGTTAAAGCCATTAGCTCCGCGACACCCTTAAAGCTTATTTCCCATTATAATCGCAGCTAAACAGCACAAAAATTTGGCCCCACGACACTAAATCTTTAAAACTCGAATTTTCTAGCACTAGTTGCCAGAACTTCCTCAACTTGATCAAACGAACTTCGATTAACACCATCTTACAGTCAATACGAAGCTTATTCGACGTACTACAAAAGTTCTAACAGGGCCGACCTCAGCCGACAACTTAAAATTAAGAAAATCAGCCCTCGAAATTTACGGTTTACTAAGACCGATTGCCCAATGGAAGGTGGCAATGTCGTGAATGCCGGAAAGACTTCCACATAAGTGGAAACGTCGTAGCGAAAATAAAAGCACATTTGGCCCGGGTGCAGACCAACAATATACATGTTTGCGGGTGCATATATGTCCAAAGGAGAATGCAACTTCAACAAATATTTGATCGAGTGGCTAAATAGGACTGGTTGCATATAATGCAATGGTAAGAAGAGGAGAGGCTGTCCTGCTCTAATCCCTGCGGTTGTGGTAAAGCCATAATTATTGGAACCAGCATTGGTAGAGTAACAAGGATTAGAACCAGCATTAGTAGAGGCACAAGGAGTAAAATATGCATTGGCAGGGGATCCCGAAATTGACTTTTAAAAAAACTACTTTTCTGGGTGACTCGAACAAGAATTGGAATGGAATCTTAAAGATGACTTTGGAGACTACTTGCCGCTTGCAGAAGATATTCAGAAAGAATGAGCATTAAACAAGATTTCCCCTACAAAAAAATATTCAAGGTGTGGAAGCATTATTGAACAATTGGATAGTAGAACCCCAGCAACCGCAATCTATGTTTGATGAGCAGCAGCCCTTGTATGGATGTCCCGAACAGATTTTCCAGCTCCCGCCGGCTGAGCTCTTTCTATTCATGAAGAATCGAGCAAATTGGGTTATCAACCAAGCTCAATCCTGGTAACAAATCATGAGAGAAGCACAATCAAACTTGCACAAGCTACTCATGGAATTCGTTAATGTATTTGGGGGAGAACCGACCTTCCATGGAGAGAGCGCAAGCAATTGAAGCAATCGTACAACAGGCAAGGACGAGGGCGCAATCGAGATAGCGCCTCTCAGGGAGAAATCGAGGAGGTACCTCGTCGTCGGTCTTTCCTTGGGTTAGGGCGTGCCTGAGATGAGTAATCTCTTTGGTACTTTAACGTCGTTCATTCCTTGCCTTCATTTTTTGTTTTGTTTTGCTTTTTGGAGAAACTTTGCCTTTTTACATTTTTTGGGGAAACTTTGCCTTTTTCCTGATATGGCAAACATTTGGCGCCACGTGCCTCATATTATCAAAAATGTTTAATGCTACATCAACATTTACCACTCAAATTGGATGGAGTTAGCAAGATTAAGCAAATAATCGAGTGAACAAATTGGATCAACCTTGTGAACCGCAGTGAAAAATTTTGTCAACGGGATAATTCCTTTAAATAAATATCGAAGTCTAAAAACAAATAAGAGTAAAGGGATTTTAGAAGCATAGAAGGTTACTACAATAAAAGAACAAGAACCACCAAATATCAAATAGAAAGGAGGCTTCACATTTTCACAAGAAAATTAGCCCATACAACACGTACTCATCTTTAATCGTAAGCAAACCATATCAAATATTTAAAGGAGCGGGAATAGCTCGATCTTGTAAATGCAAAAATAATGTTTTAAACTTCACTTTTCTTTACCTTACCAAGAAAATCAACCCATAATAACCATACTCATCTTTAAGACATGATTTTTATAAATTCTTAGAAGAGAAAGTACAACTCACATTTAAAAGCCAAATACCAATCTATGGTAGTTACCCGAACAAACTTGAAATTCTCAAACAAATAATTGAAAACAACATCAAAAATTATAAAATACTACGCTAGCGAACAACTGGACCAAACGAATTATAAACGCCGATAATTCGACACATATGGACCAAAAAGGTTGTTTGTTGCGCATTGGACGGCCTGGGCGCCAAATTTCAAAAATTTTGTTCAGACAAATCGTAAATCCGATTCATAAACCGTTAAAGCCATTAGCTCCGCGACACCCTTAAAGCTTATTTCCCATTATAATCGCATCTAAACAGCACCAAAATCAGGCCCCACGACACTAAAACTCTAAAACTCAGATTTTCTAGCACTAGTGGCCAGAACTTCCTCAACTTGATCATACGAACTCCGATTAACACCATCTTACAGTCAATACAAAGCTTATTCGACGTATTACAAAAGTTCTAACAGGGGCGACCTCAGCCGACAACTTAAAATTAAGAAAATCAGTCCTCGAAATTTACGGTTTACTAAGACCGGTTGCCCAATGGAAGGTGGCAGTGTCGTGAATGCCGGAAAGACTTCCACATAAGTGGAAACGTCGTTGCGAAAATAGAAGCACATTTGGCCCGGGTGGAGAACAACAATATACATGTTTGCAGGAGCATAGATGTCCAAAGGAGAATGCAACTTCAACAACTATTTGATCGAGTGGCTAAATAGGACTGGCTGCATATAATGCTATGGTAAGAAGTGGGGAGGCTGTCCTGCTCTAATCCCTGCGACTATGGTAAAGCCACAATTATTGGAACCAGCATTGGTAGAGTAACAAGGATTAGAACCAGCATTAGTAGAGGCACAATGAGTAGAATATGCATTGGCAGGGGATCCTGAAATTGACTTTTAAAATAACTACTTTTCTAGGTGACTGGAACAAGAATTGGAATGGAATCTTAAAGATGACTTTGGAGACTACTTGCCCCTAGCATAAGATATTCAGAAAGTATGAGCATTAAATAAGGTTTCCCCTACAAAAAAAATATTCAAGGTGTGGAAGCATTATTGAATAACTGGATAGTAGAACCCCAGCAGCCGCAATCAATGTTTGATGAGTAGCAGCCCGTGAGTGGAAGTCCCGAATAGATTTTCCAGTTGCCGCCGGCTGAGCTCTTTCTATTCATGAAGAATCGAGCAAAATGGGTTATCAACAAAGCTCAATCAAGGTAACAACTCATGAGAGAAGCACAATGAAACTTGCACAAGCTATTCATGGAATTCGTTAATGTATTTGGGGGAGAACCGACCATCGTTAGAGAGAGCGCAACCAATTGAAGCAATCATACAACAGGTAAGGACGAGGGCGCAGTCAAGATAGCGCATCTCAGGGAGAAATCGCGGAGGTACTTCATCGTCGGTCTTTCCTTGGGTTAGGGCGTGCCTGAGAGGAGTAATCTCTTTGGTACTTCAACGTCGTTCTCTCTTTGCATTCATTTTTTGTTTTATTTTGTGGAGAAACTTTGCCTTTTTACATTTTTTGGGGGAAACTTTGCCTTTTTCCTGATGTGGCAAACATTTGGCGCCACGTGCCTCATATTATCAAAAATGTTTAATGCTACATCAACATTTACCACTCAAATTGGATGGAGTTAGCAAGATTAAGCAAATACTCGAGTGAACAAATTGGATCAACCTTGTGAACCGCAGTGAAAAATTTTGTCAACAGGATAATTCCTTTAAATAAATATCGAAGTCTAAAAACAAATAAGAGTAAAGGGATTTTAGAAACATAGAAGGTTACTACAATAAAACAACAAGAACCACCAAATATCAAATAGAAATGAGGCCTCACATTTTCACAAGAAAAACAGCCCATACTTCCTATACTCATCTTTAATCGTAAGCAAACCATATCAAATAATTAAAGGAGCGGGAATAGCTCGATCTTGTATATGCAAAAATAATGTTTTGAACTTCACTTTTCTTTACCTTATCAAGAAAATCAGCCCATAATAACCATACTCATCTTTAAGACATGATTTTTATAAATTTTTAGAAGAGAAAGTACAACTCACATTTAAAAGCCAAATACCAATCTATGGTAGTTACCCGAACAAACTTAAAATTCTAAAACAAATAATTGAAAACAACATCAAAAATTAGAAAATACTACGCTAGGGAACAACTGGACGAAACGACTTATAAACGCCGATAATCCGACACATATGGACCAAAAAGGTTGTTTGTTGCCCATTGGACGGCCTGCGCGCCAAATTTCAAAAATTTTGTTCGGACAAATCGTAAATCCGATTCATGAACCGTTAAAGCCATTAGCTCCGCGACACCCTTAAAGCTTATTTCCCATTATAATCACAGCTAAACAGTACCAAAATCAGACCCCATGACACTAAAACTCTAAAACTCGGATTTTCTAGCTCTAGTTGCTAGAACTTTCTCAACTTGATCATACGAACTCCGATTAACACCATCTTACAGTCCATACGAAGCTTATTCGACGTACTACAAAAGTTCTAACAGGGCCGATCTCAGCCGACAACTTAAAATTAAGGAAATCAGTCCCCGAAATTTACGGTTCACTAAGACAGATTGCCCAATGGAAGGTGGCAGTGTCGTGAATGCCGGAAAGACTTCCACATAAGTGGAAACGTCGTAGCGAAAATAAAAGCACATTTGGCCTGGGTGGAGAACAACAATATACATGTTTGCGGGAGCATAGATGTCCAAAGGAGAATGCAACTTCAACAACTATTTGATCGAGTGGCTAAATAGGACTGGCTGCATATAATGCAATGGTAAGAAGAGGAGAGGCTGTCCTACTCTAATCCCTGCGGCTGTGGTAAAGCCACAATTATTGGAACCAGCATTGGTAGAGTAACAAGGATTAGAACCAGCATTAGTAGAGGCACAAGGAGTAGAATATGCATTCACAGGGGATCTTGAAATTGACTTTTAAAATAACTACTTTTCTGGGTGACTGGAACAAGAATTGGAATGGAATCTTAAAGATGACTTTGGAGACTACCTGCCCCTCGCAGAAGATATTCAGAAAATATGAGCATTAAACAAGGTTTCCCCTACAAAAAAATATTTAAGGTGAGGAAGCAATATTCAACAACTGGATAGTAGAACCCCAGCAGCCGCAATCGATGTTTGATGAGCAGCAGCCCGTGAGTGGATGTCCCGAACAGATTTTCCAGCTGCCGCCGTCTGAGCTCTTTCTATTCATGAATAATCGAGCAAAATGGGTTATCAACCAAGCTCAATCGAGGTAACAACTTATGAGAGAAGCACAAACAAACTTGCACAAGCTACTCATGGAATTCGTTAATGTATTTGGGGGAGAACCGAATATACCTACTCATGGAATTCGTTAACAACTTAATGTATTTTCACAAGAAAATCAGCCGATAATACCCATACTCATCTTTAATCGTAAGCAAACCATATCAAATAATTAAAGGAGCAGGAATTGCTCAATCTTGTATATGCAAAAATAATGTTTTAAACTTCACTTTTCTTTACCTTACCAAGAAAATCACCCCATAATACCCATACTCATCTTTAAGACATGATTTTTATAAATTCTTAGAAGAGAAAGTACAACTCACCTTTAAAAGCCAAATACCAATCTATGGTAGTTACTCGAACAAACTTAAAATTCTAAAACAAATAATTGAAAACAACATCAAAAATTAGAAAATACTACGCTAACGAACAACTGGACGAAACGACTTATAAACGCCGATAATTCGACACATATGGACCAAAAAGGTTGTTTGTTGCCCATTGGACGGCCTGCGCGCCAAATTTCAAAAATTTTGTTCGGACAAATCGTAAATCCGATTCATGAACCGTTAAAGCCATTAGCTCCGCGACACCCTTAAAGCTTATTTCCCATTATAATCACAGCTAAACAGTACCAAAATCAGACCCCATGACACTAAAACTCTAAAACTCGGATTTTCTAGCTCTAGTTGCTAGAACTTTCTCAACTTGATCATACGAACTCCGATTAACACCATCTTACAGTCCATACGAAGCTTATTCGACGTACTACAAAAGTTCTAACAGGGCCGACCTCAGCCGACAACTTAAAATTAAGGAAATCAGTCCCCGAAATTTACGGTTCACTAAGACAGATTGCCCAATGGAAGGTGGCAGTGTCGTGAATGCCGGAAAGACTTCCACAAAAGTGGAAACGTCGTAGCGAAAATAAAAGCACATTTGGCCTCGGTGGAGAACAACAATATACTTGTTTGCGGGAGCATAGATGTCCAAAGGAGAATGCAACTTCAACAACTATTTGATCGAGTGGCTAAATAGGACTGGCTGCATATAATGCAATGGTAAGAAGAGGAGAGGCTGTCCTACTCTAATCCCTGCGGCTGTGGTAAAGCCACAATTATTGGAACCAGCATTGGTAGAGTAACAAGGATTAGAACCAGCATTAGTAGAGGCACAATGAGTAGAATATGCATTCACAGGGGATCTTGAAATTGACTTTTAAAATAACTACTTTTCTGGGTGACTGGAACAAGAATTGGAATGGAATCTTAAAGATGACTTTGGAGACTACCTGCCCCTCGCAGAAGATATTCAGAAAATATGAGCATTAAACAAGGTTTCCCCTACAAAAAAATATTTAAGGTGAGGAAGCAATATTGAACAACTGGATAGTAGAACCTCAGCAGCCGCAATCGATGTTTGATGAGCAGCAGCCCGTGAGTGGATGTCCCGAACAGATTTTCCAGCTGCCGCCGTCTGAGCTCTTTCTATTCATGAATAATCGAGCAAAATGGGTTATCAACCAAGCTCAATCGAGGTAACAACTTATGAGAGAAGCACAATCAAACTTGCACAAGCTACTCATGGAATTCGTTAATGTATTTGGGGGAGAACCGACCTTCGTTGGAGAGAGCGCAAGCAATTGAAGCAATCATACAACAGGTAAGGACGAGGGCGCAGTCGAGAGAGCGCATCTCAGGGAGAAATCGCGAGGTACTTCATCGTCGGTCTTTCCTTGGGTTAGGGCGTGCCTGAGAGGAGTAATCTCTTTGGTACTTCAACGTCGTTCTTTCTTTGCCTTCATTTTTTGTTTTGTTTTGTGGAGAAACTTTGCCTTTTTACGTTTTTTGGGGGAAACTTTGCCTTTTTCCTGATGTGGCAAACATTTGGCGCCACGTGCCTCATATTATCAAAAATGTTTAATGCTACATCAACATTTACCACTCAAATTGGATGGAGTTAGCAAGATTAAGCAAATACTCGAGTGAACAAATTGGATCAACCTTGTGAACCGCAGTGAAAAATGTTGTCAACGGGATAATTCCTTTAAATAAATATCGAAGTCTAAAAACAAATAATAGTAAAGGGATTTTAGAAGCATAGAAGGTTA
This sequence comes from Rhodomyrtus psidioides, assembly GCA_021437785.1. Taxonomy (NCBI): domain Eukaryota; kingdom Viridiplantae; phylum Streptophyta; class Magnoliopsida; order Myrtales; family Myrtaceae; genus Rhodomyrtus; species Rhodomyrtus psidioides. Next base: position 8,415,897 of record JAILYB010000007.1, on the reverse strand, counting down.
CTACAATAAAACAACACGAACCACCAAATATCAAATAGAAATGAGGCTTCACATTTTCACAAGAAAATCAGCCGATAATACCCATACTCATCTTTAATCGTAAGCAAACCATATCAAATAATTAAAGGAGCAGGAATTGCTCAATCTTGTATATGCAAAAATAATGTTTTAAACTTCACTTTTCTTTACCTTACCAAGAAAATCACCCCATAATACCCATACTCATCTTTAAGACATGATTTTTATAAATTCTTAGAAGAGAAAGTACAACTCACCTTTAAAAGCCAAATACCAATCTATGGTAGTTACTCGAACAAACTTAAAATTCTAAAACAAATAATTGAAAACAACATCAAAAATTAGAAAATACTACGCTAACGAACAACTGGACGAAACGACTTATAAACGCCGATAATTCGACACATATGGACCAAAAAGGTTGTTTGTTGCCCATTGGACGGCCTGCGCGCCAAATTTCAAAAATTTTGTTCGGACAAATCGTAAATTCGATTCATGAACCGTTAAAGCCATTAGCTCCGCGACACCCTTAAAGCTTATTTCCCATTATAATCACAGCTAAACAGTACCAAAATCAGACCCCATGACACTAAAACTCTAAAACTCGGGTTTTCTAGCTCTAGTTGCTAGAACTTTCTCAACTTGATCATACGAACTCCGATTAACACCATCTTACAGTCCATACGAAGCTTATTCGACGTACTACAAAAGTTCTAACAGGGCCGACCTCAGCCGACAACTTAAAATTAAGGAAATCAGTCCCCGAAATTTACGGTTCACTAAGACAGATTGCCCAATGGAAGGTGGCAGTGTCGTGAATGCCGGAAAGACTTCCACATAAGTGGAAACGTCGTAGCGAAAATAAAAGCACATTTGGCCTGGGTGGAGAACAACAATATACATGTTTGCGGGAGCATAGATGTCCAAAGGAGAATGCAACTTCAACAACTATTTGATCGAGTGGCTAAATAGGACTGGCTGCATATAATGCAATGGTAAGAAGAGGAGAGGCTGTCCTACTCTAATCCCTGCGGCTGTGGTAAAGCCACAATTATTGGAACCAGCATTGGTAGAGTAACAAGGATTAGAACCAGCATTAGTAGAGGCACAATGAGTAGAATATGCATTCACAGGGGATCTTGAAATTGACTTTTAAAATAACTACTTTTCTGGGTGACTGGAACAAGAATTGGAATGGAATCTTAAAGATGACTTTGGAGACTACCTGCCCCTCGCAGAAGATATTCAGAAAATATGAGCATTAAACAAGGTTTCCCCTACAAAAAAATATTTAAGGTGAGGAAGCAATATTGAACAACTGGATAGTAGAACCCCAGCAGCCGCAATCGATGTTTGATGAGCAGCAGCCCGTGAGTAGAAGTCCCGAACAGATTTTCCAGCTGCCGCCGTCTGAGCTCTTTCTATTCATGAATAATCGAGCAAAATGGGTTATCAACCAAGCTCAATCGAGGTAACAACTTATGAGAGAAGCACAATCAAACTTGCACAAGCTACTCATGGAATTCGTTAATGTATTTGGGGGAGAACCGACCTTCGTTGGAGAGAGCGCAAGCAATTGAAGCAATCATACAACAGGTAAGGACGAGGGCGCAGTCGAGAGAGCGCATCTCAGGGAGAAATCGCGAGGTACTTCATCGTCGGTCTTTCCTTGGGTTAGGGCGTGCCTGAGAGGAGTAATCTCTTTGGTACTTCAACGTCGTTCTTTCTTTGCCTTCATTTTTTGTTTTGTTTTGTGGAGAAACTTTGCCTTTTTACGTTTTTTGGGGGAAACTTTGCCTTTTTCCTGATGTGGCAAACATTTGGCGCCACGTGCCTCATATTATCAAAAATGTTTAATGCTACATCAACATTTACCACTCAAATTGGATGGAGTTAGCAAGATTAAGCAAATACTCGAGTGAACAAATTGGATCAACCTTGTGAACCGCAGTGAAAAATTTTGTCAACGGGATAATTCCTTTAAATAAATATCGAAGTCTAAAAACAAATAATAGTAAAGGGATTTTAGAAGCATAGAAGGTTACTACAATAAAACAACACGAACCACCAAATATCAAATAGAAATGAGGCTTCACATTTTCACAAGAAAATCAGCCGATAATACCCATACTCATCTTTAATCGTAAGCAAACCATATCAAATAATTAAAGGAGCAGGAATTGCTCAATCTTGTATATGCAAAAATAATGTTTTAAACTTCACTTTTCTTTACCTTACCAAGAAAATCACCCCATAATACCCATACTCATCTTTAAGACATGATTTTTATAAATTCTTAGAAGAGAAAGTACAACTCACCTTTAAAAGCCAAATACCAATCTATGGTAGTTACTCGAACAAACTTAAAATTCTAAAACAAATAATTGAAAACAACATCAAAAATTAGAAAATACTACGCTAACGAACAACTGGACGAAACGACTTATAAACGCCGATAATTCGACACATATGGACCAAAAAGGTTGTTTGTTGCCCATTGGACGGCCTGCGCGCCAAATTTCAAAAATTTTGTTCGGACAAATCGTAAATCCGATTCATGAACCGTTAAAGCCATTAGCTCCGCGACACCCTTAAAGCTTATTTCCCATTATAATCACAGCTAAACAGTACCAAAATCAGACCCCATGACACTAAAACTCTAAAACTCGGATTTTCTAGCTCTAGTTGCTAGAACTTTCTCAACTTGATCATACGAACTCCGATTAACACCATCTTACAGTCCATACGAAGCTTATTCGACGTACTACAAAAGTTCTAACAGGGCCGACCTCAGCCGACAACTTAAAATTAAGGAAATCAGTCCCCGAAATTTACGGTTCACTAAGACAGATTGCCCAATGGAAGGTGGCAGTGTCGTGAATGCCGGAAAGACTTCCACATAAGTGGAAACGTCGTAGCGAAAATAAAAGCACATTTGGCCTAGGTGGAGAACAACAATATACATGTTTGCGGGAGCATAGATGTCCAAAGGAGAATGCAACTTCAACAACTATTTGATCGAGTGGCTAAATAGGACTGGCTGCATATAATGCAATGGTAAGAAGAGGAGAGGCTGTCCTACTCTAATCCCTGCGGCTGTGGTAAAGCCACAATTATTGGAACCAGCATTGGTAGAGTAACAAGGATTAGAACCAGCATTAGTAGAGGCACAATGAGTAGAATATGCATTCACAGGGGATCTTGAAATTGACTTTTAAAATAACTACTTTTCTGGGTGACTGGAACAAGAATTGGAATGGAATCTTAAAGATGACTTTGGAGACTACCTGCCCCTCGCAGAAGATATTCAGAAAATATGAGCATTAAACAAGGTTTCCCCTACAAAAAAATATTTAAGGTGAGGAAGCAATATTGAACAACTGGATAGTAGAACCCCAGCAGCCGCAATCGATGTTTGATGAGCAGCAGCCCGTGAGTAGAAGTCCCGAACAGATTTTCCAGCTGCCGCCGTCTGAGCTCTTTCTATTCATGAATAATCGAGCAAAATGGGTTATCAACCAAGCTCAATCGAGGTAACAACTTATGAGAGAAGCACAATCAAACTTGCACAAGCTACTCATGGAATTCGTTAATGTATTTGGGGGAGAACCGACCTTCGTTGGAGAGAGCGCAAGCAATTGAAGCAATCATACAACAGGTAAGGACGAGGGCGCAGTCGAGAGAGCGCATCTCAGGGAGAAATCGCGAGGTACTTCATCGTCGGTCTTTCCTTGGGTTAGGGCGTGCCTGAGAGGAGTAATCTCTTTGGTACTTCAACGTCGTTCTTTCTTTGCCTTCATTTTTTGTTTTGTTTTGTGGAGAAACTTTGCCTTTTTACGTTTTTTGGGGGAAACTTTGCCTTTTTCCTGATGTGGCAAACATTTGGCGCCACGTGCCTCATATTATCAAAAATGTTTAATGCTACATCAACATTTACCACTCAAATTGGATGGAGTTAGCAAGATTAAGCAAATACTCGAGTGAACAAATTGGATCAACCTTGTGAACCGCAATGAAAAATTTTGTCAACGGGATAATTCCTTTAAATAAATATCGAAGTCTAAAAACAAATAATAGTAAAGGGATTTTAGAAGCATAGAAGGTTACTACAATAAAACAACACGAACCACCAAATATCAAATAGAAATGAGGCTTCACATTTTCACAAGAAAATCAGCCGATAATACCCATACTCATCTTTAATCGTAAGCAAACCATATCAAATAATTAAAGGAGCAGGAATTGCTCAATCTTGTATATGCAAAAATAATGTTTTAAACTTCACTTTTCTTTACCTTACCAAGAAAATCACCCCATAATACCCATACTCATCTTTAAGACATGATTTTTATAAATTCTTAGAAGAGAAAGTACAACTCACCTTTAAAAGCCAAATACCAATCTATGGTAGTTACTCGAACAAACTTAAAATTCTAAAACAAATAATTGAAAACAACATCAAAAATTAGAAAATACTACGCTAACGAACAACTGGACGAAACGACTTATAAACGCCGATAATTCGACACATATGGACCAAAAAGGTTGTTTGTTGCCCATTGGACGGCCTGCGCGCCAAATTTCAAAAATTTTGTTCGGACAAATCGTAAATCCGATTCATGAACCGTTAAAGCCATTAGCTCCGCGACACCCTTAAAGCTTATTTCCCATTATAATCACAGCTAAACAGTACCAAAATCAGACCCCATGACACTAAAACTCTAAAACTCGGATTTTCTAGCTCTAGTTGCTAGAACTTTCTCAACTTGATCATACGAACTCCGATTAACACCATCTTACAGTCCATACGAAGCTTATTCGACGTACTACAAAAGTTCTAACAGGGCCGACCTCAGCCGACAACTTAAAATTAAGGAAATCAGTCCCCGAAATTTACGGTTCACTAAGACAGATTGCCCAATGGAAGGTGGCAGTGTCGTGAATGCCGGAAAGACTTCCACATAAGTGGAAACGTCGTAGCGAAAATAAAAGCACATTTGGCCTAGGTGGAGAACAACAATATACATGTTTGCGGGAGCATAGATGTCCAAAGGAGAATGCAACTTCAACAACTATTTGATCGAGTGGCTAAATAGGACTGGCTGCATATAATGCAATGGTAAGAAGAGGAGAGGCTGTCCTACTCTAATCCCTGCGGCTGTGGTAAAGCCACAATTATTGGAACCAGCATTGGTAGAGTAACAAGGATTAGAACCAGCATTAGTAGAGGCACAATGAGTAGAATATGCATTCACAGGGGATCTTGAAATTGACTTTTAAAATAACTACTTTTCTGGGTGACTGGAACAAGAATTGGAATGGAATCTTAAAGATGACTTTGGAGACTACCTGCCCCTCGCAGAAGATATTCAGAAAATATGAGCATTAAACAAGGTTTCCCCTACAAAAAAATATTTAAGGTGAGGAAGCAATATTGAACAACTGGATAGTAGAACCCCAGCAGCCGCAATCGATGTTTGATGAGCAGCAGCCCGTGAGTGGATGTCCCGAACAGATTTTCCAGCTGCCGCCGTCTGAGCTCTTTCTATTCATGAATAATCGAGCAAAATGGGTTATCAACCAAGCTCAATCGAGGTAACAACTCATGAGAGAAGCACAATCAAACTTGCACAAGCTACTCATGGAATTCGTTAATGTATTTGGGGGAGAACTGACCTTCGTTGGAGAGAGCGCAAGCAATTGAAGCACTCATACAACAGGTAAGGTTAGGTTTCAGCTTTTAGATTCACCATGTTATGATGTTGATGCATCTTAGACAAACTAGATGCGAATTTGCATCAAGTACTTGTAGTATTTTGGCCTAAGAAGCTGATTATAGCCCAAGCCAGCCCCACTTTGTGTTCTTTTATCCTTCAACATAAGACATAGTCAACTAAAAAAAAATGAGGGCAAGGGAGAGCTTGGCAAAAGAGAGAAGAATGGAGAAGAAGAGAAGAGAATGGAAAGAATAGAAGAGAAAGGGGTTCTCACGCTGCCTTTCCGAGCTATCTCGACATTGATTAACAATGATCGGTAAGTATTCGCGCTTCTCCTTCTTCCCATCGAAGTGATTTTCGGAGTTAAGACTCAATTTCGGATGTTGACAGAATATAAGTTGACGGGTCTGATTTCTTGATCGTTCAGCTTGATTTTTGCATGGAAATGAAATTTTCGGGTGTCATGAAGACATAGGATTTGACGGATCTTGATTTGGTTCTATGGTTTGCCCGAAATAAGATTTTCAATTTTGGTGCGCTACAGTACAACGCGAGCAGTACATTTTGAGGCCTAATTTCGTTGACTTCCTTTCACCGGATGATGTTGCACATGCTAAGACATTTTAGTATGTTGAATGATCTTCGTATGGACTATAAGATTGCTTAAAATGGACTCTTGTAGAGAAAGTTATGGTTCGAGAGAAATGTGGTGCGCGCAACGAACAGTACGTGACCAGAATGTGTTGTGCCCATTTTCACCAATTTTCGAATAGATTCTGGACAAACCGTGTAGGGGTTCTTGTTGTACATTAAAAGAGTTTTCTTTGGACTATAAGATCGTTTAAATCGAAGTTCGGATGAAAGAGTTATGGCCCGTTTAAATTTATTGCGCAAGTTGCGCATAGCAGAAAACATGTGTTTTTGCTATGAACGAGTGTTTTGTTGGTGCGTAGGTGTTGTCTTTGTGATAAATATGTCTTTTTCAGTTGAGTCGTGTTCTAGAATAGCTTCTTACTCAGTTTTTGATCCGTTTCTTATACTTTTGATAGCGTCTCGGACGTGCCGATCCAAATAATCTTTCTAGTTTGGTTCTAACGTTATCAGATGAGTGATACTATTTCTTCTTTATGTTTGTGAAGTGCATATTTTGAAAGAGATAGAACTATATGTGTTATGAACTGAGAAAAATAACATATTTGTTAAATAAAACATGATCGAACCGTTACTGTTGTTTTTGTTCAATTGATACGGTATGTTCTGCTGGATTTGGATTGGTTGTGATATATTCTTTGGTTTATGATGAGATGTTGTGGATGCGATACTCAAGATGGCTGTGAATCCGGTTGAGGGATTTATGGGTATGCGCATACTAGTTAGGATATCCTTGTGGGCCGAGCCACCAACATTATAGGTGAAGACCTTATTAAGGGAGAATCTTGATCGCCTCTTGTTACAGGCATTATATCATACCATGGTTAGAATCTTGAGCATGAGATTAGTCGGTGGATAGACCATTGACATATATTTTGTTGAGATTAGTCGATGGATAGACCATTGACTTGTTTTTTTATGAGATTGATCAATGGATTGGACTATTGATATTCATTTTGAGTTTGTGGTTTTAAATAAGTATTTTTGCTACAAATATATTACAGTAAAGTCTTATGTAACTCGTTTTTATTGTAAACATTTGTTATGTTTCGAGTTTGACATAAATGAGTTATATTTTGAGTATTACATATGCATAATGATTGTTCGATCCTCTTAGAATAAATGTATTACTCACTAGGCCGTGTTAGCTTACCCCTTCAATTTCTCTTGTCTTTCAGGTTCAACAAATCGCCAGTAAGACGTGAGAGTTGCGATAGCAGGAGGACTTTTGGGTAGGGGATTTTTGCTATGAAGTGTAATTATGTGTGTTGAACATTAGAGATAACTCTTTTGGTGGATATTGTGTGATGGTTATAGAAAGATTTGTTATTCTAACCGCAAGTCCTTTTTATCGTATATGTGATTGTATACAGGTTGAACCGTGTTACGTTTTGAGGCTGCATCCTTATTGTGAAAGGATGGATGTGTCATTGCCCTATTTTTTTTTTAAGGAATTACGGTATGACAGTACAATTACTATTAGTACACTGAAATGTATATGGCTTGTTTCTAGATCTTCATTCCATTAAAGATTGCTATGAATCTCTTAACTAGGTGTATGTCCTGAAATTGGTCAAAGCAACATCCTTACTTCATATGATTTGAGATGATATTGCAAGTTTATTTTGGGAGGTTGTCTTCTTATCCTTGAGCAGTTGGTCTGCGAGTCATGTGGTAGTTGTGTCTTGTGTATTCGGTAGCTAAGAATGTAATTTTTCTCTTATGATCATTCCCACCGGCACGACTGTTTTTCTTGCTGAAAGGAGGAACTATGGTTTCCAGAGGCATGGTCATAGCATTACAGAAAGGGAAGTAGGATAAGGAATATTGGTCATCTAAAATGCAGTACAATAGGGGCAGTCTTCCATGGATGAATTAGTTTGAATAAAAGACGACACCGCTAGAATATTTTGACATCACAATATGGAGTTAAGTGATTCTTTACATGAGCATCGTTAATCCATGATATGCTCAGACTAAGAAAATAACTTTTTTCTCGAAACAATAGTAAAAAAAGGTTCCAGGATGTTGCCCACTTCCCATTCAAGAACTTATCCATCCAAATCTGCAACTTGGACTAGCTTTGCAGGTTCTTGCAGACCGGTCATAGAAAGGTAGGGGATCTACTTCCCCATGTGACCACTCAGACAAGCAAGTTTTTGAGTGAGCAAGACGATAAGAATTGCACCCAAAAGAGTATGAAAAGTCAACGCATGTGTAAAAAAAGAGAAGTTGTCCAGCCAAAAGGTCCAAAACGATGATTGTTCTTTGAGGAAATTATTACACTCATGTTTGTGAATCCCACTTACGTGATCGCTCAATCATTTTCGGGATCAACGAAGCAGCTAAGGGCCACGAGGAAGACATGATGTTTCATTTGAAGTTTCAAGTACTAGAGAATTCGATTTGATCGCCCCATTCAGAACGGTCCCACCTCGAAAAGTGTATATGATCATCTCCTTCGAAGACAAAAAAGAAAATGTTAAGGCCTGGCCAAAGTTTGAAGTTATTTTGCATTCGATAGCGTTAAGGCCTGAACAGTGTCGTGCATCTAATCTGCACGCAAGCCTCGCTTGTCCGATTGGATCTTGTCATTATTCGGTATAGCTTTAAAACTTAATTGAACGGTGATTGATAGGTTTATGTGTTAATTTCTTCCATACGTATCACAAAAATAATATTATAGTTGGGAGAAAAATACCTGGAGTGCCAATATTTATGTACGGCACTCACTTTAGTGCCAATTTTTTTCGTCGGCTCACTCAAGTGCCAATATTTGTATTCGACGATCACTTTAGTGCCAATTCCGGCAAAAAAAAAAACGATTAGTTAAGTGCCAATTCCAGCCAAACAATACACATGGCATTTTTTTTATTAATTTCTTTGTACAGATGGCGTCCACGTGGCAATTTTCCTTTTGAAATTCAGTCCACATAAAAGCCACGTGGATTTTTAAACTAACAATTAAGATAATTTTTAAAAAAATTAAAAAAACCAGAAAATAACTTAAAATTTTTTTAAAAAAAAATTATACTTGCAGCGGCAAGGGCTGTGAGCCCTTGCCACGCCGCTCACCATTGCCGGCAGTGGCTGGTGATGGGTGGGGGATTTCTCGACGGGGTCGCCAATCCCCGACCACCCCCGTGAGCCCTCATTGGGGGTCGGCGAGGCCCGGCCGTGGCTGGCCGAGGCCTTGCGGCCCCACGGTGAGGCCGACCTCGCCCAGATCTAGGCGAGGTCGAAATCGTCCAGCCACGACCATAGGGGAAAGTGGTGGTGGGGGATGGCCGCGGCCTCTCATGGGTCGTCGAGAGGAGTGAGCAACGGCTTGGCGCTTGGCCATACTCGACGAATTTCGCTGTTGTTGTTGTTATTCTTATTCTTCTTTTTCTACTGCTCCTTCGTACTCGACGAAGCTTGAAGGAGTAGCCACGCATCAGGTAAGCAAGCTCAATTTTACTCGGAGGCTTCACTGGATCTTCGATTTCTGTGGTTCTCGAGGAGGGGATAGAGACAGAGTGGTGGAGGGTGATGGGTCTTCGTGAAATGGGGTTGAGATTGAGAGCAGCAGAGGAAGGAGAAGAGGGTGTCGTGGAGGTTGAAAACGAGGTCGCAGAGAGGGAGAGGGACAAGTGGGACTTGGCCTTGAGGATGAAGATTCCGCGAGGTTTGGCCACTGTTGGGCGAGGCTAGTTAGGCCCCGCCAAGGCAAGGCTCGACCTCGCCCAAATCTGGGTGAGGTAGGCCTCGCCGTGGGTCTGCGAGCTCGACCGCGGCTGGGCCTGGCCTGGCCAACCCAAGCAAGGCCTCGGCAGGGTCGCTGGTGCAGTTCAACGACGGCGCAATGGGTCGAGGCTGGGTTTCTCGAGCGCGGAAGAGGGGCTCGGTTTAGAGTCTTTAGACAGATCGGCGGTCAAGTAGTGGTGTCAGGTTGATACGGTGACGAGATATAGCGGTGGTGAGGTGAGGTGAGGTGAGGTGGCGAGAAACCGAGGGACGAAGGGTGGAGGTCGTCCGGCGTGGCTGGGGATTTGAGGGGACCTCACTGGCCGATAGTGGTGCGACGGTGTGACTGGGCGAAGGATCAAAGCGGTGCAGATGGGGGCTGGTCGCGCAAACCCAGAAGGAAACCGCTACTGGCCGATGGTGGTGCAGATGGATTTTGATTTGTTGTTTTTTTTTTCAATTTTTAGTTTATGAGGTGGATATTATTTTTTTTTCTTTTTATTATTGCTGATTAGGATTTCCGGCAAGCTACGTGTGCGCCACACGTCATTTCTGGCAGGCCACGTCGGACTTGACACTAAAATAATCATTTTTCAAAAAAATTGGCACTAAAGTGATCCGAAAAAAAATATTGGTACCAAAGTAAGGGCCGTACACAAATATTGGCACTTCTACTGTCATTCTGCCTATTATAGTTGAAGGAATGGGACAAATATATTATCCTTAAAATTATAAACAGAAAGTACGTGAGCCTTTTTACAGGCTTTACATACTAACTAAGAAAGATAATAATATATTATCAACACAATCAATCCGAATTAATCAAGCCGCCATTGGTCTCTATCATCCAAGTTATCTGTTAGTAATTTCTAACATCCCCTCAAATAAAAAGTGGCATAGAGGAAGTCAACTGAAATTTGGAGAAAAGATATGAATAACGCCCATGTGGATGTGCCCTAGTAAAAATATCGGCACTCTGGTCAATAAATGAAGTGGAGACAAGACGTACAATGCCATTACGCGCATGATTCCATATGAAATGATGTTGGCACATAAATTTTGATTTCAAGTAAATCATTTACATTTGCGTAAAATGAGAACTATCTTAGTTCTCACCAAAGATAATTAATTTTTCATGCATAACATATTTTATTTTTAGCATTCATTCCAAAAGAGATGGGCCTACATTTGGTAAATTTTTCCTGAGGGTAACCAGCTTTTCTACAGGAGACACGACATTTCTTGACAAAATTTTCAGTACGCGTTAGGAATTGATATGGTCGATTGTTGGCCATGTACAATTTGATTTTCAGAAACCAGACCATCCAGAGAACCGTGATAGAATTGTAACTTCAGTGGAAACATCAACTTTATAGCAGAGGTTACCTAGGGTTGACCTCATACATGCATAAACGCAACTAGACGAAATTTCATGAATTTTCCCGAGTGCAGTCGAGCTCCCTTCTGCCCATCGACAAAAAAACAGTTATCAGTTTGCATAGAAAGATGTGATCCAGACACAATGTCGTTAAGCAAATTTGCAACGGAGAACAATTTTGTTTCTGGAGACGTACCATACCGCCATGTATAGAGTCCTCAAGATTTGGCTGCGGAGACCGTGAATTGCGATCGTCATGACTAGCACAACTACAAAATGATGGATGAACATGTTACTGTCGTCCGGTATGGACTGTGCATGCTATGGCTCCAACTTTAGGACTGCAGAGTCAGATACGTTAGCTGCTCATTTCTCGAATGATCGAGTGGTTAGAGAGACATTACTTGACATGACCATCTCTCTTGCTACTTGACCATTGCAATTATCCTATCTTTTGCAATGAAGGTTAAAACTTTGCTTGCTTGACAATAGACACAAGATGAAAAAGAATCATGTATCATTGAACATACTAGTGAAGATATAAGATTTGAAATTTGGGGGTTCGCCTCAAGCGATACATTAAACTCTCAACAAACAGTGAAATTTAGGAACGACGGGCTTGGAAGGAACGGCCCCTCTCTGAGTACTAAGCAATTGCATACCTAGTAAGGATCTGAGTGTTTGAATTTGTATTTGCTCGTTCGCTACAATGTATCCTCTAAGCTTGACCGGTATATATATATATATATATATATATATAGAGAGAGAGAGAGAGAGAGCCCATGATGGTCGCTTTCCGACAAACAAGTCTTTGTTTTAGGTGTGATCTTAGTTCAGAGCAATAATGTCCCGAGATGCTATCCCGACACAAATTACAATCATAGTTATTACAACTGCAACGTGATGAATGAACGTGTTACCATCATCTGCTATGGCCACGATGCGTTCCATGAAGTTTGCACTCATCTCCAACTTCATGACAGAAGAGTCAGATTCGAAAGCTACTCAGTTTATTGGATGATCAAAGGATCTGAGAGATATTCCCTGTCTTTGCAATGATGTCAAATTAAAATCAGAAGATGAAAAAATTATAATTATCATTCTTATTTTTCACATTATACCGCTTTGCACTCTCTATATCTGAAACTAACATTTTCCATCTTATCATAATGAATTACGAGTAAAAAAGACTCTGATTGCCTTTCGGTCAAATTTTTGTCCCAAATTTCATAATTTTGGTTCGTCAAAAATCCCGCCACCACAAACTCCGACCTCTCTCCAACCAAATGATATCGATTCCTCGTACCTTAGACGCATCAAGAAGCAAACTGCATGGAGATTAACTATTAATAAAGATCGAGTTCCCTTAATCATCCTTTCATTCCGACTCCCGACAACGGCGAAGCAAGCATTTCACCGTAATGCCCCCCGGTTTTTACAAAAAGAGTCAACTCATTCATTTGCAAGCTCGCACCAGTCACGCAGCAAACAACAAGAGCACTCGGCAAGCAAAAAGAGTCAACAAAAGTCGGCGATTTACATAATATTATCTATGTAATATTACGTAATATTACGTAATCTTTATTTCTAGGCAATTCATTAATTTTAGTGGTATTTTGTAATTTTGGTTTTTGATATTTTATAATCCTAGTATGGTTAGGTTTAGGGTTAACACCCTATATAATGTGTTTTATGATGTTTGAGGAGACAGAACATTATTATCAATATTGAGTTTCCGAGTTTTCTCTCTAAGCAAGGATTTGCTTGTTCTTTCTTCGCTGAACGCTGCGTCAGTAAGCAACCCTGATAAGGTTGTGATTCGGGATTCGAATTAATTAAAATTCGTATGATGTGGCGCAAAAGGTTAAATTGGCAATAAGAGAAAATAACTAATTGGCGTGTGAGGAATATGAATTGTGATAGGGGCATTTTGGGGAGATAAATGGCGATTTGCAAAGAAACACTATAACGGTCAACTGCAATAACGGCATTTTTCCGCATATCTTCGCGTTCCAAATTTCTTTCTTCGCGCCAGAAAAACTAACAGATTCACCTCGCGCTGCCTACTTAATTCTCTTCAAGAACCCACATCGTCTTTTCAAGAAAAGAAGAAACCAGATTGAAAGGAACAATTCTGCTTGATCATCATCCCTTTCTCTTCGAAAGAAGATCTCCTCGATTATCAGAGCTCGGCTGAGAGCGGTGGGACTACTTGGTTCAGAACGTGCAAGAATTAGATTAAAGCTTGGGAGGGCAGATATGGATCCGACTGGAAGCCGAATTCGTGAAGCCGGTGCGGGGCTTCAAGATGAGAACCGAAGGAACACTCCTCCCATCCCAGAACAGGTAATTGGATTGTTCTTGAAAATGGGTGGTTTAATGGAGATGGAATACAAATGCGAGTCGAATCCGCAGTTCAATAGTTTGAGGAATTCAAAATTCCAAGGAGCAATCAGTGTCGTTCTTGTTCTTGAGTTGATTCAGCAAAATTAAACAGAGCAACAGGGTCAAACACGACAGATATTTTGGTGGGTCATCTTCAGCTATTTTATCGGCTGAAGAGAAAAAGGGGAAACTTCCATCTAATTAAGGTTGATAACTAAAATCCCCATGCAAGTTCCACAAATTAAGTTTCTTGCATCATCAACTTTTGCACCATTGCAGAACTCCATGGATCACCATATCACTTTATATGTTACCGACAGTTCTAAAGCTTTTAGGTACCAATGCAATCTTCTCGATGATTCACCATGCAACTTCCAAATGTCTACTGATAATTTGATTGTCTCAGGTTCAGATCGATGATTCTCCAGTGTACCGAATAGGAAGAAAGCTAGGAAAGGGAGGTTACGGGCATGTTTATGTCGGTCGAGCCATCAGTCCTTCAACTTCAACTGCTCAAACTGGTGTCGAAGCAGTAGAGGTATGGCTTTGAGCTCTAATTCTATCGTCTAGTATTTTTCGTTACATTTGCGATGCTACAGTACATGATTTAATGCGGCTCCAGGTGGCCTTAAAATTCGAGCATAAAGACAGCAAAGGATGTGAAGGTGGTATCCCTAAAGAGTGGAAAGTTTATGAGTGAGTCCTTTAGGATTATTGCATGTTAGATTTGGCTATATCTTGCTCTTGCATGTGAAATTGGATCTGGGTGTTAAATCTCACATCTGCCTTCTGCATATTGCGCAGTGATTTGGGCGAAAGTAACGGCATACTGCTGCCACGAGTACATTACAAGGGGCGACAAGGCGACTATTGTGTCATGGTATGTGCATTCTGTTCGACTCATACTCTGCTTCTAAAATGTAGGGTTTTCGTTGATCTTCGTATATGCAGGTCATGGATTTGCTTGGACCTAGTTTAGAAGAAGCCTCTTTGGCCAACAACGTCCCAATGTATGTTTCCTCGTGAAGTTAACGGCTTTTACAGTCAACAACTTCTTTGTAAACATTCTTGAATTCTTTTTCAGCTTCTGATGTTAGCTCTTTCCTTGCTACTTCAGCCTTCCATTGGAAGCAATTGCATGTATAGCCATTGAAGCAATTTCGATACTTGAGAAGCTGCACTCTAGAGGGTAATAGATGACTAGCTTCCAATCGTGCGTTTGCTCGCTTTTCTGACATTTTGTGATGTTTCTCATGTATGCTTCTTTTCCGCGCAGGTACATCCATGGTGACATAAAACCAGGTAACTTTTTGCTTGGTCCTCCAGGAACTCCTGAAGAGAAAAGATTGTTTCTGACTGATCTTGGATTAGGTATATTGCATGAATACTTCTATGGCTACTTACCCAAAAAAAAAAAAAAAATGAATACTTCTATGGCCTAGGCATTAGTGATTTCGAAGCAGAAATGCACATGTCTTATCGTTTATGCATGACCTTGCAGCTACGAGATGGCAAGATCCCTCCAGTGGTTCTCACATTAAGTACGGCCAAACTTCGGATGATGTCAGGTTTAGTCAAAAAAATGATGTTAACATCTTCATATGCACTTGCTACATGCCCTGCCTGTGTAAGTACTGTTTCATGAACCAAAAGAAAATTTTTGCAGGGGAACACTTCAATTCGCAAGTGTGCACACTCAACTTGGTAGAACAAGTAGCCGAAGAAATGACCTAGAGTCTCTAGTTTACATGCTCGTGTATCTTATCCGCGGGCGTTTGCCTTGGCAAAGACATCAGGTTTTTTCCCCGCAGACCAGAGAAAATTTCTTGCACCATACACCTGTATCGGTCTTTAGAAGGCCACAGTTTCTTTTCAGGTAGACGATAAGGCTTTCCTCGTTTGCAAGCAAAAGATGGCCACTCCTCCACTCACCTTGTGCCACACTTGTCCAGACCCCTACCTGCAGTTCACCGCATTTGTGCTTAATCTGAAATTCGATGAAGAACCGAACTACGGTAGATACATCTCTCTCTTCCATGGGATCATTGGCCAGAATCCATACGTTTGGCCTCTGCACAACGATGTCACTCAGGTGGCAGTATCCTATCCTATTAAAAAGCAATAGATGTTGATGAAATTTCTCATTCGAGATCGTCCTTTAATTAAGCCATGTCTTCCTCATTCATGTGATACACACGTATCAGGTACCAGGTGACAACAATGATGAGCCATCAAAGGAAATACGAATGGGGTCGAAACCAACACAATGGATTAGCGTTTACGATATGCATCCACCCAGGAAGCAGAAGTGAGGGACTTGCATTTCAGATTTATTAACTTTTTCTTTTGTACCTGAGTTTACTGATAATCTTCCTCTTTCTTGAAGATACTTCTCTAATTTGGGTTATCTCGACCTCATCATACATATCGAGAAGGGATATGCGGAGGGAATGTACATCACCAGTGTGGCTTACAGTTCTCGCTCTAAGTCATGGGCCATAATAATGGATGATAAAACTGGCTACACTGCTCAGATTTATGATTTTTCAAGGGGCTCTCTTCCTGAGAACGTTCGTCTATATTAGATCCCAATAGTTTTCATTTTAAGATTCTGATAATACATAAGTGGAAGAACTTTTGTGTTGGACCCATTAGGAACATTGCTACATCAACCTCTCACAGTGGGATTCTCAATTAGGACTGTCTTGACTGCTTGTTTCCTTATTTGAAGGTATGGATGAGGGAAAAATGGTCGCAGAATTTCAAGATCACTGCAGTGGCTGGAGCAGATGACGGCAGATTTCTAGTTATAATGTCCAAGGGTCGGTCCATGAATGCTTCTTTTACCGGCTTTCTTGATTTAGAGGAAGGGACCAAGAGTATTCGGCAGCAGTCTTGTTCTGTTTCTGATACATTTCCTTTAGATTGGATCAAGAAGAAGTGGGCAGAAGGTTTTTATGTCACCGCCATTGCCACTTCTGGGAGACGGTGGGCAGTAGTATTCTCCAAAGGAACCAGATTTACTGACCAGGTTCTTCTGTCCTCTTCTCCTTTTTTACTACTACCCAATTACGCCTTACTTCAAGAATTCCCTTTGAAGTGTCTGGACAATTGCCCTGATTCCGTTTCTTGCACTAAACTTTTAAGGCCGTAGAGCTAGATTTTCAGTATCCGGCCGAAGGCATTCATGAAAGGTCGAAGCAGGGCTATTATATCACTGCGGTCGCGGCCACTCCGGATGAGGTTGCATTTATCTTCAGCATTCCTGGAGGAGTACCCGCAGCTGTAAATGTACAGCAAGAGACGCTTCAGACTTTGGATTTTCCTGATGATAGTAAGATCCAGGTGACTAGCTTGGCCCTTTTACCGGCATCTATTTGGCTGTATTACCTCTGCTTCACCGAGCACTTTTTCTCATTTTCTGCAGGAGAAGTGGGCAAGGGATTACTACATTTCTTCTCTTTGCTTCGGTTGAGCCATTGCTTAAGCTTCCAAGTATAATTGCAATCAAAGATGTCTTAGCGAATGACATGACTCCTCCGGACTCGTTTTTGTAACCTCTTTGCCATATTTTTCCGCAGGAAAATTTGCGTATTGATTCTGAAACTTTCAAGCTTAATAACAACTACAACAGACAAATCGAGTTAGGCCTACGTTGGGTAAATTTTGCCAAGTGGTAACCAACTTTTCTGCAGGAGACGCAACATTTTCTTGAGAAAATTTTCTGTACGCGTTAGGACTAGATGTTGTCGATCGTTGGCCTCGTACAATTTGATTTTCAGAAACCAGACCAGCAAAAGAACTGTGACAGAGTTGTAACTTCAGTGGAAACATCTACTCTGTAACAGAGTTCCCTTCTGCCTTTGCACAGCGCCAATCTCCATCGGGGCCGAGAATAGCCATGGGATGATCATTCCTACTCGAACCGAATAGAACATGCTGAGCCAAATCATTTCACAACTAGTACAGTGATCATAACAAGGGTGAAAATAACAAAGTCAACCAGCTTAGTGTCGGTGATAATTTCAAGTGATCCATCAAACTATCAGGGTGGAGAAATTTAGGAACATCAGCGTTGGATGAAGCTGTCATCAAGAAGTATACATAGAGAGTAATGACACAAGCGAATTGCAGACAAAGAGTGGATCTGAGTGCTCGATTTTGTATCTGCTCGTTTGCTACATCAGTTGTTTTTTAGTGCTGACAATAAAACCCTCTCATATCTTTCACAAATTATTGTTTTCTTTTTCTTATTAACGCCTTAAATCTATCCACTATTAAATGAAACTATCGACATTTTTTTTTTTTTTTTGCATGACCGGAGTTAGCAACTAATTTTTGAGTTACCAAATTTCATTTGGGTTGCTCACCAATGTTTGGCTATTACTTTTTAAATTTATCAGCTTTTCTATTTGGTTTATCTCTTTTAAACGAAGGTTGAAGAAATCCTGCGAAAGCGACCATATCCGGTCAGGACTACAGCCTCTCACTATTTCGTGAAGAATTAATTATTTGAAAAATGATTTCTTAAAAAAGATCGCTTGTATCGCTCACAAAAAAATGAATGAACGAAAATAATTTTCGTCATCCGAGATAACGTTTGGTCATAAATTGTTGCAGATAATGAAAATATCTTCATTAACTAACAAGCCATACAAGCTATTCTTTTAGGAAAATATTTTCCAGATCATTCATCTTCCGCGAAACAAACGAAGCGTTAGCATTAGATGCGCAATATTGAAATACAGAAGGCATTAGTTGCTTGTCGGGGTATGAGAAGGTATATTTTCGGATTGACTTGGGAATCAAAGGGTTTGATTATGCTCTACTTAGCGACAGCATTTCTTGTCTGTGTGTGAGAAGGCATATTGTGGAAGTGGCATGGGAATCACGTAAGCTCTCTCTCTCTCTCTCTCTCTTCTTGTCGGGGGTTTTTCAGTCCTTTTTGTTGTTGACTTTCTCTCTCTTTGACCCGTTACAAATGGGCCCAACGATTAGATTCGGCCTCGAAAAATAGTTCGGGTCTGGGTCGGGTCATTACGACCCTGGGCCTAGCCTAGGCCCATTGTCTAGTCCTAGTGAATAGAAAGACAACTGGGTAAAGGAGGTAATGGCCTCGTATGTGCCAGTCGACCCATCGGCCCTTCGTCTTCGAGTGGTCTAACTGGTTCAGAGGCGGCCGAAGTAGGACCTTAAAGCTCTAATTCATTTTTAAGTTTTGTAAAGTTAATTCATGTTTTTTGCTTAGATAATCAGTACAACACTGTCTAGGTAGCGGTAGAGTTTCAGCGGAAGTATCCCAGTGGAAGGGAAGCCGACATTCCTCGTGAGTGGGAACTTCATGAGTGAGTCACTGAGAATGTTTCCATGTTCGTTTTGTTTACATTGGATTCTAGCACATGAAATCTCATCAGCCACACGAATCTCACATCCATTTTTATTGCATGTTGTGCAGTGAATTGGGTGAAAATCACGGCATTCCACTGCGCGGGTGCATTACAGAGGGCAACAAGGTGACTATGACATCCTGGTATGCGCAATTCCCTTTGAAGAATGATTTCGCATTTTTCTCAGATGCTTAAGTTTTCCATGATCTGCCTCGCATATGCAGGTCATGGATTTGCTTGGACCAAGTTTACATGTTCGGTTGATCAATGACCGTCGATCATATGTTCCCTCGTGATGTGCCTACTCTTTGGTTTCTCTTTGAAAATCGAATGTTGTATCAGGTTTTGCATCTTTGTTATACTAACTCTTACCTTTTCCATTATTTCAGCATGCCATTGGCGGCAGTTGCTTGCGTTGCTATTGAGGCGATCTCTATTCTCGAGAAGTTGCACTCTAGAGGGTCATGGACGATGGCCTTCCGATGCCGTCTCTGCTTTTCAATGTTCATCAAGTTCTTCCCTTTGTCGAAGTATCTAGTCGATTTAAGGAAACCAGTCTTTTCTTGCAGGTACATTCATGGGGACGTAAAACCTGACAACTTTTTGCTCGGTCCTCTAGGAACTCCTGATGAGAGAAAATTGTTCCTGATCAACCTTGGATTAGGTTATCTGCCAAGAAATACGAATTAGAATATGATCTGTCTCATTGTTGTTTCATCATTCGCAGCTGTGAGATGGCGACATCATTTGAGCGGTTCGCATGTTAGGTACCATCAATCTCCGAACCAATTCAGGTGGGGTTCAAGTGCTTTTTATCATCTTTACACGAAATGCCCCGTCTGATGAGCCTCCGCTCACAAATATACAACAAGCTAACTATTTGCTGCAGAGGAACGCGAAATTTCGCGAGCTTGCATGCTCATCTCGGCAGAACGAGTAGCCGAAGAGATGACCAAGGGTCGGTCCATGAATTCTTGTTTTACTGGCTTCGTGGATATACAGAAAGGGACCCAGAATATTCGACAGTCTTGTTGTGTTCTTGAGACATTTCCTTTCAAGTGGATCAAAGAGAAGTGGGCAGAAGGTTTTTACGTCACCGCCATTGCTACTTCAGGGGACCGGTGGGCAGTAGTCTGCTCCAAAGGAACCAGATTTACTGACCAGGTTCTTCTTTCTTCTTCTACTTTTTTACCACTACCCAATTACGCCTTACTTCAAGAATTCCCTTTGAAGTGTCCGGACGATTGCCCTGATTCAGCTGGCAATAAACTTTTAAGGCCGTAGAGCTAGACTTTCAGTATCCGGCCGAAGGCATTCAAGAAAGGTTGAAGCAGGGCTATTACATCACTTCGGTCGCAGCCAATCCAGAAGAGGTTGCCTTTATCTTCAGTATTCCTGGAGCAGTACCAGCAACTGTAAATGCAGAACAAGAGATGCTTCAGACTTTCCATTTTCCTGATGACAGTAGGATCCAGGTGACTAGCTTGGCCCTTTTACCAGCATCTATTTGGCAGTCACCTTTGCTTCACCAAGCCCTTGTTCTCATGTTCTGCAGGAGAAGTGGGCAAGGAATTACTGCATTTCTTCTCTTTGCTGCGGTTGAACCATTGCTTAAGCTACCAAGTACTATTGCAATCAAGGAATCTTTTTTTTTTTTTTGGCCATCAATCCAGTACAGAATGGAATTGATTGTAACCTCTTTGCCATAGTTTTGTTCAGGAAAATTTTGATAGTGATTCTGAAACTTTCAAGCTTAACAACAACAACAATAACAACAACAGAACAAAAAGAGTTAGGCCTATATTTGGTAAATTTTTCCTGAGTGATAACCAACTATTCCGCACGAGACGCGACATTTCTTGACAAAATTTCCAGTACGCGGTAGGACTTGATATTGTCGATTGTTGGCCCCGTAAAATTTGATTTTCAGTTAGACCAAAAAAAAAATTGATTTTCAGAAACCAGACCGGCCAAAGAGCCTCGATAGAACGCAACTTCAGTGGAAACATCAACGATGTACCAGAGGTTATTTAGGGTTGACCTCATACATGCATAAAGGCAAATAGACGAAATTTCAAGAATTTTCTTGAATGCAGCCAAGCTCCTTTCTACCTTTGCACTCGAGCGCCAATCTCCATTGGGACCAAGAATAGCCATGAGATGATCACCATTCCTACTCGAATCGAATAGAACATGCTGTTAGTGTTGGTGATCATTTCAAGTGATACATCAAACTATCAGGGGAGGAGAAATTCGGGAACATTAGCGTTGGATAGACCTGTCATCAAAGAAGTATACATAGAAAGGAACGACCCCTTCTCAGAGTACCAAGCGAATTGCGGACAAAGATAGGATCTGAGTGCTCAATTTGTATCTGCTTGTTTGCTACATTAGTTGTTTAAGCTTAATCGGCCAAAATCTGTTGAAAATAGAGAGAAAGATAACCCAAGATGGTTGCCTTCTGACAAACAGTGGTTATCAGTTTAGGGCTGCTGGTAGTTGAAAGCAAAAATGTAGCGAGATGCGGTCCGGACACAACGTTGGTAAGCGAATCTGCAATGGAGAACAATTTTGTTTTTGTGGACGAAACATACCGCCATGTACATATAGTCCTCAAGAGTTGGCAGCCAAGACCGTGAATTACGATCATCAAAATTGGTATAACTACAATGTGATGGATGAACATGTTACTGTCGTCTGTCATCAGCTATGGACCTTGCATGCTATGGCTCCAACTTCAGGACTGCAGAGTCAGATACAGTAATTGCTCGTTTCTCTCGAATGATCAAGTGGTTGGAGAGACATTCCGTGACATGACCATCTCTCTTGCTACTTTACCATTGCAATTATCCTGTCTTCTGCAATGAAGGTTAAAACTTTGCTTGCTTGACAATAGATATAAGATGAAAAGGAATCATGTATCAGTGAACATACTAGAGAAGATATAAGATTTGAAGTTTGGGGATTCCCCTCAAGCGATACATTAAACTATCAAAAGACGTAAAATTTTAGGAACGGCACCAACAACTTCAACACCCTCTCTCACTTGCAAATAATCTGCACGTGAAAATTAACTAATGAGGGATGGGCCCACATACGCTGAAAGAAATAGCACTGGCACCAACAACTTCAACACCCTCTCTCGCTGAAAGAAATAGCACTGGCACCAACAACTTCAACACCCTCTCTCACTTGCAAGCAATCTGCACGTGAAAATTAACTAATGGGGGATGGGCCCACTAGCTCTGATACCATGTTAGAAAGTCCAACCCAAAAACTTAAGCTATTAGTTAGAGGGAGACCACATGAATATAAAGAGTATAGAACACTCATTCACAAACGATGTTGGACAACAACAACAACAACTTCAACAAGAAGGAACTGGTATCAAAGATGTGTATTTACTGAGGAACGACTCCCCTCCGAATACCAAGCAATTGCTGTCACGCCCCGACTCTCGAGCCCGCGACATCCCTTGCCAAATCGCCACGAGGTCATAGAGATAGCTTCCCAGGCACGCTATCGACCTATCACTTAACTACGCATGCGGAAACGTTCTAACTCCCTGACAGCATAAACAAACAGGGATAGAAAAATAGGCAGTCACAATCGACATTCACAAAATGAAAATCCCAATTTCATACATACCAGCAAACCAATTAAGACCTTATTCATACTAACGAATGTACACAACCCCATACTTTGAGGCGACTAGACAAAACCTCGAAAGGTCACTAGGTCAGGTGAGGTCAACTTCTCACTTACTTCAATAGACTACTCCAACAGCCAATCCATGGCGTCAACGAGGCTTCGTCACTTGGGACCTGAAATTTTATCCCACGACGGGGTGAGAATAAATCTCAGTGAATCAAGCCTGTAACAGCCCGGGCCCACCGCGCACCGCTGCGCCACTTTGCAAGATATTGTCCGCTTTGGGCTTTGCAACCCGCACGGTTTTGCTTTCCGAGCACTCAGCCCGGAAAACGCGTCTTGCTAGTGTAAGGGTGGCCCAAGCATATAAGCCCATCCCAAGCTCCCCCCCTAGGCAATGTGGGACTCTTGGGATGGGGATGTCACAATCTCCCCCCCTTCGGACACAACGTCCCCGTTGTGCCCGTACCGCACTGGGGCTCACGGGCTCGCGGACTCCGCCGCTACCGCTACCCAGCTAGCGGAGTCCACACATGCGGTCGGGGGTCGGCTCTGATACCAACTGTAACAGCCCGGGCCCACCGCGCACCGCTGCGCCACTTTGCAAGATATTGTCCGCTTTGGGCTTTGCAACCCGCACGGTTTTGCTTTCCGAACACTCAGTCCGGAAAACGCGTCTTGCTAGTGTAAGGGTGGCCCAAGCTTATAAGCCCATCCCAAGCTCCCCCCTAGGCAATGTGGGACTCTTGGGATGGGGATGTCACAATCTCCCCCCCTTCGGACACAACGTCCCCGTTGTGCCCGTACCGCACTGGGGCTCACGGGCTCGCGCACTCCGCCGCTACCGCTACCCAGCTAGCGGAGTCCACACATGCGGTCGGGGGTCGGCTCTGATACCAACTGTAACAGCCCGGGCCCACCGCGCACCGCTGCGCCACTTTGCAAGATATTGTCCGCTTTGGGCTTTGCAACCCGCACGGTTTTGCTTTCCGAGCACTCAGCCCGGAAAATGCGTCTTGCTAGTGTAAGGGTGGCCCAAGCTTATAAGCCCATCCCAAGCTCCCCCCCTAGGCAATGTGGGACTCTTGGGATGGGGATGTCACAAAGCCTAAGCTCGGTTAGGAAACTGATTCGCCCAGGGCATCCTAACCGAAGCTCACAAATCACACATGCACATATAGCAACTATCCATAGTTAACAATATAACCATCATCCACATGCACACTTACCAGTTTCAGCCATACATAATGCAATGCTCGACATGACTCAGCAGTCAACGTCAATCAGTCACTCAATCACAGCATTACATCCACCAGTATGCACAGGACATTCACCAGGACAATGCACACGACACAATAATAACTCGAACACAAGTGAGTATGAACTTCCGTCTTCCTACTCCATTCGTCCCATTCCAAACGTCGTAGTCGGGATACACTCATACTTACCCATGTACGAAGTTACATTGCATTCAATTCTTTTATTAACGATGATCGTGCCACCGGCACATGAGAGGATCTACGCGAAAGAGGGCGTGATTCGACTCTCACAAATAACGCGATCTAACACCTCAGTGTGATCCAGCGTTCTACCGGTAAAACCGGGCTACGTTCCTTTACTCTCGGCAACGGCTACTACAAGCGGTGTATCCAGTGCACCCGTTGCACGGCACGCACTGCAGGCATCCCTATACGGGGCGTCGGTCCAACATCCATTGCGATCGGCATCCGACCAACTCTGCATCCGTACTCGTTAACACCGAATCAGAGTTGTCGTGCTTCTGGCAAGTCGTATGGTTCTGTACAAATCATACAACACGAGCTTGCCAGGAACATCATCGTTTTTCGTCATATGACCATACAATCCACATCTAGCAATCAACCCATTTCATTATCTTGGTTAAGGCCAGATGCTCACTCATGCATGTAAAAATCTTGGCCAAATGCCATTTTCATGCTAAAATATGTATTTTGACTTCGCACACAGTCATATGCAAATGCAGACTATCCACTAGTCACCACACACAGGGCGATTAACCCCCAATCAACGATCGACGCCAAACAGTCATTCCAGCCAATCAATCACACCATCCAACGAGGCAATCAACACAAACACGAACAATCAGTCCGATTAGGCCACATAAAGGCTCAGATTCATACAATAATTATTTATTAGTCAATCCGACTTAAACGTCGTCGATCGCTCGCTCGTCTCTAGCCTATCGCTCGCTCTCGATCAAACAGCGGCAATTCATTGCCCAATCAATCAATCAATAATTCTCTAACAACAACTAGCCACAGACAATTTAATCAGTCCGGCTAACCAAATCGATCGGCCATTTATCCTAATCCCAATTTCTATTTAGACCGGCCCCGATCGTGTACCTAAATATCATAATTGACTAAATGACTAATCCTAGGCGCAATTAGCTCCCTAACCAAGGATTAGGGTCAACTCACAATCAAATTAAGCTCGGGCCGTCTCAACGGTCGACGACGGCGAACGGCGACGGCGACGGCGACGGCGGCGGCGGCCCAAAAACCTAAAATCTCGGGAATGCCTCAGGGAAGTCTCGCGAGGTCAATGGGATAGGTGGCCGGCGACGGCGAAGCTCCGGCGAGCGGCGGCGGCCTAAAACAGAACCGGGCAGCAAGGTTAAATAGGGGAACCGGGCTGTTTTCCGGCGATTCACGGCCCCACGGGCCGGGACGAGGCCGGCCAAGGCCGGGGATCTTACCTAGGGGTCGAGAGCAACCTACGGGACCGGCCAAAGGCGGCGGACAGTGGCCGGGAGCGGCAGAAAGACGACCGAACAGAACCGGCCGCGAAAAAGGGTCTTCGCGCGGCCGAGACAGGTGTTGACACCTGATTTTTGACCATCCTTTATTATAGTTTTTATTTCTAAAATTAATTAAAAATAGCAAAAAAGGTCAAAAAATTGAAAAATCAACTTTGGAAGCCTTAGCCTAGCCTTAGGAACCAATTTTGAACAAAAAATATTTTTTGAATTTTTTAATATTTTTTTTGGAATTTATTTAATTATAAAAATACCCAAAAAATTAGAAAAAATACCATCCGTGGTCAGAAAATTACACAAAAATATTCTGAAATTTTATTTTAATTATATCTTCAATATTTTCACTTTTTATTATGGAAATTTGGCTTGGTTCATGGGGTTCCTTCACAAACCTAATCCCGAACCGGGCCTAAAAAAATCCTTTTCGAGTCTTTTAATTTTCAATTCTCGGCTTTTATAAGCTATGACATTGGACTCCAAAGTATTGAAATGCAATCATTTTCGGATCCTAGGGACAATTTGGGGTTTTCATTAAATTTCAATCAAGATTCATGGAAATACCCATATTTGATAGTAAACATGTCAAGGAGCCCGATTTTGCCATCAATTTCACAAAAATAGATCAATTTGGGGCCCAATTGGATCGAATTGGTCGAACCGGGCCGGTCGGGTCAGGCCCGACCCGCCCGGTCCGACCGGGTCTGCAACTTTGTTGCAGACCCACCATGGCCGGGTGCACTAAACGGGAAAAGTGAGGACGAGCGGTGGTAGTCGAAGCGAGAGCACATGAGAGCGATAAAAAAATACTACTCATTGTCCATCCAACGAAGAATAGCACGAGGGATTCAATTATTCCTCCACCATCTTGAAAGAAGAGGCATCAAAGGGAAGTGGGGGACAAAGGTGTTAAAAAAAAAGAAGAAGAAGAGAAAAAAGAAAAGAAAAGAAAAAGAAAAGGCACTTCACATGCATAAAAAAAGGGAAAAGGCTCGTCAGTGGGAGGCGGGGGCTGGAAGAGGAGAACTTCGGACATAAGAGGGGTCTCGTGGGTTGCGGACCTGGAATCAAACTCGTTGCAAGTCCAGTTGAGGAGAGGATCCTCAGAGAAGCAGTCGCGCCTTGTTCAGGCGAGACCGCCAGCACTCATCATCACCCGTAAGTCGTCGTCCACAATCACCGAAGTCCCCCCCAGGTCGGTCTTTTCCTCCTTGCGGACTACCACCTAAGCCCAAGACGAGCTCAT
Source organism: Rhodomyrtus psidioides (assembly GCA_021437785.1). NCBI lineage: Eukaryota > Viridiplantae > Streptophyta > Magnoliopsida > Myrtales > Myrtaceae > Rhodomyrtus > Rhodomyrtus psidioides. Next base: position 8,388,944 of record JAILYB010000007.1, on the reverse strand, counting down.
GTCTAGTTAATGAGATAGCGTTTGTTCCATGCATGTTATCGCCTACATCAGTTTGTTGGTCTGCTGCATTTCTTTGGTTTCGCTTTTTGTTCCATCATTTTGAATGAGTGGCCGTCCGGAAGGCTTGACAAGGCCCTGGCTCGCCACCTAGGAGTTGGTGAAAACCTGAGACCCTTAGAAAGGATAACCGAGTGGAGCTCCGTTTGAGCGGAGGCATGGTGCGGCTAGCACAGTCCGACGAGGGCAGTTGAGGTCGTGTCTGAACAGGAGCCCGACGCGACGGCGCCATCAAGTTGTTTCCGACGTGGTTTTCGTTTCGAACACGGGAGCAAGTCTCGGTGGCTGTTTTTGGCGCCTAGAGGCAACAGGAGGAGGTCGAGGGCGTTGGTACCCGGCGAGAAGCACAGTAGCGCCCAAAGGTGAGCAGGGCCGGTTGGCTTCCAGCAGGTCCGACGGGCGTGCCCTGGTGGCGATGTGACGAACGAGCTCGGGCTGCGGTCGAAGGTGTCGGTAGGTGGAGAGTGCGAGCGAGCGAGTTCCGACGGTGTGACGGTGCGGCAACTCGAGCCAGCCGTAACTCAAGTGATGACTCAAATCAGAGGTGGCGTAGTAGCGTCGGACCTCCGCACGATGGTCTCGGTATTGAAACACTGAGTCCGGCTTAGTGGCGAGGAGGTCCGACGGTTGAGACCTTACGGCGGCATGACGAACGAGTTCGGACGGCGTAGGTGTGAGGCGTTCGAAGGCGGTTGATGTCGAGTGAGCCGCGTCGCCGTGTGGTGTGACAGAGAAAAGGGCACAGCAGCATATGAAGATGATGATGAACAGAAAATACTAGGGCCAACTCACGTTTTTTTTTTTTCTTATTGGCTCCTTGGGGCTCGGGCGAATGGGTCCAGGAGGTTTGAAGGGGAGGACTTTGGGCTCGGGTGGGCCAATCCGAGAGGAAGGAAGAGAGAGGCTGGGCGTGAGGACTGGGCCGAATGAAGGCCTGAATTGGGTTTGGTCTCTGGTCACCTAGGCTTTTTGCCTCTTGAGTTCGGACCGGGCTTATGTTTCAAGCCCAGTCCGAGCGAGGAGCCTGGCCACGGGCTTGAAGGGCCAGGCCGTGGACGCCTAGGTTCCGTCTCGTCCGGGTCGGGTCCGAGAACCCGACCCGGACCCTGTTCCTGTTAATTAATAAATAATAATTAACTAATTAAAAATAATAAAAAAAATCACAAAATGCCAAGAAATAATAAATAGATAGGAAATGCTTCTATTTGTTTATTTTGTCTAATTAGGTTTTTATATGCTTGATTATCGACTGTTCGCTATGTTTAATTCGCACGACTTAGTTTTAACTTCGCATGTGAGTGATTGAATATTATGCATATCTCAGTAGGTAAAATTAGCACGATAATTAGAGTTTAATTCGTGATACTCGTTTTATCCTTTAATTGGCTGACTTTGCTGACTATCTACTTTGAGTGAGTGCATGTTTCAAAGGCCTGATGCACCATTTTGATATTCCAATGTGGCGACTGACGATGATGCCCATGGCGATGGAAGCAATGGGGCTTGGTGACTGAGGTGAAACGCACGAAGAGTGGTTGCGGGCTGAGGCTGGGCGATTTAAGGTTAGTATCCAATCCGGTATATTTTACATGCCCGATCCGTGTATCAGTGTTACTTTTCTAAAAATATTGCCTTTATAGACTTGATTTGCATGTATTTGTTTCAGTCTAGTGGTTAGCTTATTTATCTGGTTGAGAGTTATCTATTTTCAAAGACATGCTTTTTATTGAAATATTTGTCGAGAAAAAAATAAAAAAATAAAAAAAATAAAAAAATCCATAAAAATCCCAAAAAAAATTGAAGAAAAATCAAGAAATTCAAAAAAATTCTCAAAAATGGGAAATGGCCACAAACAACTGGCCATGGAATATTTTGGGTAATTCGGTATCCAAACTCCCCAAAAATGACGATTTTGCCCTTCGGGCTAATTGTCCACAAATCTTCCCATTTTACCCCTGGTCCGAGGTCATACCTTCCTTAAGCCTTTGTGGTTATATTAGGAAGTCATTGATCTGAACTGATGTGCATCGAAGTGATTTATTTATGTACTTGATTGCGCTTTCATTTAAATTGATTGTGATTGATAGGAACAGTCTTCCAATCTGCATGAAACCCTGAATCAAACTTACCTCATCCAAACTTGCGCCTGCATGAACTCTTAGTCAGGAAAATCACTCGCGTTAGGTACCGAAAGGGCGTTGGGTAATGACACCAGCGTAACCAAGTCCCCGAACCCAAAATCTCTGGTTCCGCAGAACTGATCGATCTCTCCCAATCGGTCAGTAAGGTTCCCGGTCTACCCTCCAAGAAAGACCGGTGGCGACTCCAAATGCATGTACAAGTTGCACATGTCACCACGACCATACTAAGGTCGAAAGCGATCGACTCTTATCGTCGAATCCCTCAAAAACACTCCCGTCGCAATTTGGTATGGGCCTGGGAGGGCCCGCGCCGATCCAAGGCCCACGATCGGTAATCCATTAGCCGCGTCCGCTTCCGGACGGGTCGCGACAGCTGGCGACTCCGCTGGGGACTTGTTCTAGAAACTATGGTTCTAGACCTCAAGTGGACTTAGGCCGTAATAAAAATTGAGTGATTTTTCTAACCCTACAGGCGCTCTTGAAGGTGAGGTAAGTCCGCTCACGATAGGCGTTATATGTTTTTGCAGATTGGAGTAATAAGGGGTGTAGTCTGTGATTAACTTTATTTTACGCAGGTGTGGCGTAGGAATGTATGTTGTGTGGATGATTTGAAGTGCTGATTGATAAATTGTTGTGCATGAGTTGCATTGTGATGATCACGACGCATGGACACACACAACCGCGCCTAAAACCCCAGGCGCCGCCTTTAGGAACACAATAGAAGGAATTGAAAATGGAATCTCCGTGAGGAAAAACACGGGGTAATCCACTTCTCAATTCCGCTCGCTTCGAACTATGGATTGAGTCCCAATGCAACGATAGTTGTGCAATGGAATCGGCTCTTTCTAGAACTCGAGGTGGGAACCTTAACCTTAGGTGCCAAACCCTCTGATTTTTAGAAGTTCACCATCACTTGTCTCATGCGCATGTCTTTGGGCGGTTGGTACACCTAAAATCGCACATAAGTCGACGAGTTGGGTTGGTAAGACTCTCTATCCCTCAAAACTATTACAGTTCATATAAATATATGCATTTCATTCATTGCATTCTGGTGATTAGATTAAAAGCCATTTCAAGGATAGATGCATGTGTATTTCCCAAACGTCCTTGATAGAAGACGAGGAGAATGATATCCCATGGCGAACACCGAGTGAGCAACAAAGGAGCCTACTATGAACATTATTGAGATATCGTCCAATGAAGATGACGAGTTGGGGCAAGTGATCCGGAAGTCACAGATCGAACTTGAGGCATCCTTAAACGTTAGGATCACATTCCTTGGTTTCATTTTCCATTACTAGTCCTCTTGTATAGGGTTTATTTTTATCGAGGCTTTCTCTATCTCACCCCTTAGAGTGATTGTATTAGGGATCTATTGGTGTATACATTCAGATGGAACTCGGTTGTATTTCTTTTGACGGGTCATGGGAATGTGATAGTGGCATTTTCTCTAATCATCCGAATACTCCCAAGTCAAGTTTATAATTCCTTTAGAGGAAACTAAAGTTGAAAATCTTACACGACCTTTTTGGTCGTACAGGGTAATCCAACCCCAATTTCGCTAAAAGGAATTATACACTTGAATTGGTCCATGCATGTCATACGTCACTAAGTAATCCACGATAATTGATCAAGAGTATTGACGTTATTTCGAATTTAATGACGAGATAGATGTCCAAATTGCTCTCGTTCTTAACAAAACGGCCTTGATTTGGATGCCGTATCTTCAATTAAATTTAAAAACACGTCGTTATGCCTTGCATTTTTGACTAATTCGCTCTTCTGAATATTGGTCAAAAGCAATTATCGTGAATTACATTCCTTTCAATAGTATGCTTTCTTTCGAGGAATATTGATAAAAACTTTTCGCACAAGATTAAAACCCTTGTAAAAGTTCTTGTCATTATTAATTACGAGCAAGCATAAGATTGAAATGGGTCTATGCTTTCTTTTTCAGATTATTCCTTTTGACTCGGTCTTTTCATTTGCAGGTGAAAAACAAGTAGCATAAAGAAATCTTTTCTTGGATAAGTCTGAGGCTATTCTTTCATCTGACCATGAGTGAGTTAGAAAATCAGAACACATCTACTCGACTTATTATGGATCGGCTCATCCAAGTCTAAGATGTCCGGATGCTCGAAGAAATGGATCATATAAAAGCTAAAACAAACACAGGGGCTTTCATTCATTCTTGCCCAAACCAGATCATACAAATCATTGGGGTGGGAAAGTAAAACAGAAGTGAGCCCTAATCAACGACACAAAGGAGCCCAGCTGGCCCTCCAGGTTATGGATGCTTTGTTTATACGCACCACTCCGCGTATCATGGTCCGCAAGCCTGAGGTGGAGGCGTTTGCGTTCATCATTGACTGCAACAACCTGAGTCTCGTGATCTTCGGCGACTGCTTCCAAGTCCCGAACAAGTCCATTCTCACGAGTTATATCCTCGTTTATGCCGTTGAGCCTTTCTTCCAGCCACTCGCTCCGATTCCTTAGCAGGGCATTACGTCGATCGCGCTCATAGGTAGCCAGAGATAGAGCTAAGTCCTCCACCAGATTCCTCCTCTCGCGTAGCAATGTCAAAACCCGCTCTTTGGCGAACTCAACAGCCTTTTTGTGACTATCGGCCAGGTAGTCAGCCAACGCTAGGCGGTCGGACTGATCCTCATAACGGGCTCGCAAGACACGAGCCACGGTAACTCCCCGATGAGCAGCGCGGTAGACCTCCAAGGAGTTCGTAAAGAGCGTTGGAAAAATATTGTATTCCCTCCCCAACGCGGTACCCTCGAGGGAGGTGATGTCCAGGTCCCCGAACATGACTCTGATCTCATCCTCGGTTTCGGGATGATCGGCTATGTGAGCGTAGCCTCGACCCAAGAGGTTATAGAACTCTTTCCATCGAGTCAAAGCTTCGGCTGAGAAAGTGTGAACTTGGGAAGAAGCCATTTTCGACGGAGATGTGTGTAGTGGAGCGATTAGAGGATGGAAGCAAATTATATGAGAGCGTTAATCTCCCAAACACCAACTCCGCATTTTATAGCGTCTCGAGAGTGGAGAAAAGTTGCAGCAATAATGCTTGTGGAGCCGGGTTAATTAATGTAAAGCGAGGGCTGCTCCTCCCGTGAATCATCAGACATGTCCTGATCCGCAATTTCAGGCCTGACAAATTCGGTCTCGCCATTATTAAAGCTGGGAGGGAGGCGAGCGCAACTATCGAAGAAGCCGCGAAAGGATTGTGTTGTTCCATCACGCATGAAGCTGGGCGGCGAGTGAACAGCTCTGCCGCTTAAAAAGAGAAGACAGTGCTGAACAGGCATGACTATTGAGGAAAAGTGAAAGGCGAGCGCAACTATCGAAGAAGCCGCGAAAGGATAGTGTTGTTCCATCACGCATAAAGCTGGGCGGCGAGTGAACAGCTCTGCCACTTAAAAAGAGAAGACAGTGCTGAACAGGCATGACTATCGAGGAAAAGTGAAAGGCGAGCGCTACTATCGAAGAAGCCGCGGAAGGATTTGGTTACCCCTTCGTGTCGGAAAGCTGAGCAGGAGGTAAACAGTTCCGTCGTTTCAAAAACAGAACGCTGAACAGACCTAGCTTTCGAGGAAAAGGAGGCAACAAATCGAAAGAGCGAGTATACAAAAGAGAACAGAGAACCCCGAGTGACGAGTTCGTTGAAAGACCTCAAATTCTCTAGAATCAGATTCGACATCGAAGCCATGGAACTCAACATCACCGGTGACGAACATCAAGATCGCAGTGGTGACGACGGCAGTGGCCACGACGCTCAACCCCGGAAAAGAAAAAGTCGCCAGCGCTACGCTCGGAAAGAAATCCAGGAGCTTGAAGCTTTCTTCGATGAATGCCCTTGCCCAAACGAGGAACAAAAGATTGAATTGGGCCAGAAGCTGGGAATGAATCCTATGAGAATCCATTTTTGGTTTCAGAATAGACGTTTCAGACTAGGTGTCCAACACAGGCGTAAGGAGATCACGGCCCTAAAAGAGCAGAACCAAAACCTTCAAATGGAAAACATGTGGTATGAGAAAATTCTCAGTACTATTACCTGCCCTGACTGCGGTGGCCCTACCACCCTCAGTAAATTGTTCCCCAGTAAGCCTTCTACGAAGATGGAAGGTGCTCATTTATCCCCCTGCTCCCTTGAGCCATCTCCGGTACAATCAGATCCTGCTAATGGCGCGCATGAGCAGATCGATCCTACAGAAATTATACCAGTGTCTTCGGAGGAAGAAGATACGTGTCGTTATGATCGGAGTCACCTCATCGAAGCCCATGAATCTCCTCCACAACAGCTTCCGGTAAGATCAGATACGGTTCAAGAGGAGTTAGAGGTTAGTCGGCAGGCTATCTACGCCACTCTGGACGACGAGAAGAAGAAATTCACTTGGCCCCCGGAGCTTCATCTCAAGTTCTTGGACGCAGTTCGACAGATAGGACTCGACTTCATAGGTCCGACAAGCATACTTAGGGTCATGAACGTACCGGGACTTACCAAGCAATTAGTCGCGAATCACCTTGGTTGCTACAGAAGGGCGTTAGGACAGCGTTATGCAGAACTGAATCCGAGCAATAGACTCGGCTGCGAACCCAGCACCCTTATGACAAATGAGGCCCGGTCGAATCTGGACGACTATTGGGGATTTGATCAGGATATCCTCGCGAGTCATTTCAATATTCCTCAAGAACACGCATCACAAGTGCAACGAGTAAGCACTCCTCCGTCCGAGCAGCAGCTAGTCAGTGTTCATCCTGTCGCAGATCAGCCCACCACGCCCAGTGCTCAAGGGTTTGCCCAATCAGAGCATATGGCTTCAGATGATCTAATGGGAGAAAGCTTGGAGCACTCTTATTTCCCTAATCCCCAAGTGGGAGATGCTTGTGGTAGTCAATCGATCAAATCTCCTCTTATAATCCCAGACAAAGATGGAGGTTCCAGTTCGAAGAACCCGTCGGGCGATGCAGCTCAACCTACACATCAATCGTTCGAGGGGTCGGGTGATTTCTTCGATGAAGGACTTGATACCTGGTTCGATCAGTTGGAAGCTATTAAAGGTTGGCAACCATGATCTGCACTTGGTAATGGCACACCTAAGATGAGGCCAGACTGGTTAGTCATTGGACATGCCCCAAGAAAGAAGGGGATGTACGCGAGAAGAATGTATCTCCTATTGTAAAGTTCTCATCGGTGCATGCGTTTGTTTCTTCAATAGCTAGAGTTGATTCTGCATAATGTTTTTCGCAAACGTCATCTCGTGTGTATACGGTAATTCCTTGTTATTAAGTTCAAGGTAAAATCAGCCCCGACGCGTGAAGGCAGAATTGATAGCATGAGTTACTAGCAGAATGTGATCGAGCTCGAAAGTGAAAGATTACTAGCGGCCCCAAACGCAATGACCGCAAAATCAGGGGCAATCTTTAAGTTTCGAGCAACTACAAATCTATTTCTCACGAGGCATTCAGGCCAATCAAATATAAAGCGTCGGGTTGTGAGAATGATGCGTAGTCAATCTGTTGACACAGGCGAAAAAGGAGTCGCGTAGATCCGAAAGCAAAAACCTTTCTTGGCTAGTCAACAATGCAGAATGAAAGAGCATATATAAACAAACTCGCATTTATTTCATTCAGCAGGAAAGTTTACAAGTGGATCACTGAGGGGGAGCAGTAAACCCAAAATGAGTTCTGACAAGCATCACAAAAAAGCTTAACTGACTCTCCATGCTATCCATGCCTTGCTTACAACCCACACTCCGGGAATCGAGGTCTACAAGCTTGAAGAAAAGGAGACGACATTTCTCCTTAAGTTCGTTCACCTTGGTGTCATAGTACTCGAACTCAAGCTCTAAGTCATGAGCCAGCACCCTCCCGCGAGCTATATCCATGCTCAGGTCTTCAAGCCTTTCCTCCAACCAGGCACACTGGAACCTCAGCACGAAGTTGTGCTGGTCTTGCTCAAAGGCGGTGTCAAAAAGAGCCAGACGCTCCACTAAGTTGTCCCTCTCACGGACCAGCATCGAAACCTGGGCGTGGGCGTATTCAACAGCCCTTTTATGGTTATCGGCCGTCAGCATGGCCAACATCAGGGACTCAGTTCGGTCCTGATAACGGGCTCGCACGATACCAGCCAAAGTGACCTCCCGGCTAGCAACTTCGTAAGCCTGCATGAAATTGTTAAAGAGAGTTGGGAAGATCACAAACTCCCTTTGCAGTTTCGTACCTTCAATACACGCAGTATCCAGGGCCGGAATCAGAGTACGAACTTCAACCTCAGCTTCAGGATGATTGTTTATGTAGCCATAACCCCTACCCAAGAGGTGGTAAAATCTCTCCCATTGGGTCGAAGCTTCAGGTAAGGCAACAGGCATAGAGGAGGAATCCATATGCGATGGAATGACGGAGAAGAGAGTGAGAATGTGAAGAGTGTTTGAGAGGCTGAGTCTGATAAGGCTAAAGTGTTAATCTTCTTGACATCAATCTATCACCTTATAAATGCTCGAGTACAGGGAGAAGTGGTAATAATATTTTATGTGCAGTAGAGCCAAGCGGGTTTCGTTAATGCATCCCCGATGAGTCACGAATCCACCACCGTCCTGTGATCTCGGGTTTTACGAAACATAATGGCGCCGAAAGGTGGGCAGGCTTGTTACTCTAGAGACTGGGCCAGGGGGACAAGCGTAGTGCTCGACAAAGCGAAATCAACGCAAGAGATCTTCAGGCTCCGTTCACGTAGAAAAGAGCAAAAAAGGACAAAGTGGGAATTACGAAGCCTTGAGAAAAACGCTCGTCAAGTAGCCATCACAAAAGGACGAAGTGGGAATCTCGAAACATTGAGAAGAGCGCTCGTCGGGTAGCCATCACCTTTGATCGAAGAACGGTGATCCGGCTCCTTTAACCTCTCAGAATTTGCAGAGAAAGTGAAGATCCAAGGAGGAACAAAGAAAGCTGAGTTAACGGAAAATCAAACAGTGATATCCCGGTCAAAATGTTCAAGGGATTCTGTCATTTACTGGAAGCGCCAGACTTGGAGGTCTCCGAGCTTGAGCTGCTGGAAGAGTTTGAAGATCTCAGGACCGAACCTGACACGAGGGCCATGGAGACCGATCCTTCTAATGATGAAACCCGCGGCTTGGTTAACGAGAACAGTACCCGCGACGGTTATCAGCGTCAGAAAGGGGAATATCTCAAACGCAACACTTCAGGTCAAGTCCATAAACTCGAATTGTTTTTCAGGGAATACCCCTATCCGGACATGGAACAGAAAATCAAAATGGGCCAGGAGATAGGGTGGGAGCCTCGGAAGATCAAGTGCTGGTTTGAAAACAAACGAACCCGGCTGAAGCAGCAACGCGATCGGCACGAGTTAGCGGTTGTAAGGGAGGAAAATGAAAAGCTTCGAATAAAAAACACTCAGTACAAAAAAGCTCTAAGCATCGCTATTTGCCTGGAGTGCGGTAACCATGTTCCCACGGACGGAGTATTCACTGAAGAGCCAGATCTGGGGGTTTATAATGCTCATTTGTTGCAATGCCCTTCGCAACATCTTTCGGAACAGGCGGGTACCGCCGAGGATCTACAAGAGGAAACTAGTGCTATAAGGTCAAAGTCGACGCCCATTGTGGAAGGGAACATGCGTCATGACAAGTCGGGTCCGCTCGATGATGAACTCACCATCATGACCAGCCGATCTGAGACCACTAAATCCCCTCCAGAGCAACCTCCAACACGACCAGATTCCGAGAAGAGTAACCGCCAAGTTGCTGACACCACTTCGGCTAGCAAGAAAATAAGATTTCGTTGGACCCCGGAGTTTCATAGCAAATTTGTTGATGCAGTTCAACAGTTGGGGATCAGTTTTGCTTGCCCATTGCGCATACTCGAAATCATGAACGTGCCGGGACTGACTAAAAATATGGTCAAGAATCACCTTTGGCGCTACAAGAAACTACTGAGAGATGGACGAGCGTCGCTAGACCAAGATAGAGGCGGTTCAACACGACTAGATTCCACGAAGAGTAGCCGCCGAGTTGCCAACCCTACTTCGGCTAGCAAGAAAACAAGGTTTTATTGGACCTCGGAGCTTCATAGCAAATTTGTTGATGCAGTTCAACAGTTAGGGATCAGTTTGGCTCGCCCATCGCGCATACTCAAGATCATGAACATGCCGGAATTGGATAGAAATAAAGTCAGGAACCACCTTTGGTGCTACAAAAGACTACTGAGAGATGGACGGGTGGCGCTAGACCAAGAGAGAGGCAGTTCAAGTTTAAACGATGAGCATGGCTGTGATCGCAATCCTCATGAAGCAGGAAGCATCCAATCACCTCTTAACACCGATGGGACTGACAATTACACGGTCGATTGTTCAGGCATCAATCAGAGTACTCCCATGGGTTATCCCAGTACTCCTCAGGAGTATGTACCGCAATTTCAGCAAATCGGGACTCCCCAGTCTGAGCACCGACTGGCCGTTAATACTAGTCCTACAGCGGATCTAACACTGGCAGGAGATGCACATACAATCTTGCGAGACGATTACGGAGATTCCGGCTCGAAGAATCAGGTGGTCCATGACGAAAATGGCAAAAAGATCCCTTCTCCAGTAGTCGACAATACTCAACCTGAGTGTCAGTCGCTCGATGGTTCAGACGATCTCCTTGAAAACATCTATTCTTGGTTCGATCGGCTGAATTCCCCCCTGAGTTACCCCGGTACTCCTCAAGAGTATGTACAACAATTTCAGCAGGTAGGGACTCCCCAATTTGAGCACCAACCGATCGTTAGTGTTATTCCTACGGCGAATCCAGCATTGGATACAAACCTACTGGACAACGATGAAAGTACCAACTCGAGAAGTGAGGTTGTTCATGCCGAAAGTAGTGTGAGGAATCCATCGCCAACGGTTGAGGATGCCCAACTTGGGCGTCAATGGCTTGAAATTTCAAGTGAGTCCCTCAGTGAGCAACTCGGCGTGTGGATCACGCATAAACCGATGAACCGGGTTGTTCGTGCCGAAAATGAGAGAAGTCCGTCACCCGCAATTAAGGATGCTCAACTTGAACGACTCGAACAGTCAGACGATCTCCTGAATGAGCAACTCAGCCTATGGGTCAAGCATTTTGGAACAAGTGCATCTTCGCAGTCGTGACCGGTACCGGCGACCAGACGTCAGGTTCTGAGCTCGTATGCAAAATCATTAGAAGGCTCAGGAGAGTGAGAGGCGAATACGTCGAAGGAATGTGTTACGAATCTCGTTGTAAAGTTCCCGCGGGAACATTTTAATTAACGCTTAAAACTAACCGCTCTGAGTGTCACCCTTTGAACATCTTCGAGCCAAGGGCCGTGGATTAATCACTTAATCTGTGGAGCAAGTTCCATGAATGATGACTATCACCCGCGGAGCATAGTGGGATCTACCCCATTCAGCACGAAATACGTTTGGTCACGAAGCCTCCTATTTGGTAAAACGATGTATCGTTCCTAAACGATCTTCAACCGAATACCAAAGTAATATCTCCTTTCTTTCCCTTCTCAGGTGATAAACGTGGGTAAATCACTCAAGGAGCCATCTATTCAAATAACAGAATAGACGTTGCCTAACTGGGGGCAGAGGAACCATTGATGTTACAAACACTCCAAGCATGGATAGGCGGATTCGATAGATGTTATTCATATCAAAAACACAACATCAGAACATGATGAGAACCAAGAGTAAAGTTGTATCGTCCTAATTTATCTTGAATTTGGGAACATGAATTGACACTTATTATTTATCCTTGACAGGAACTCGTCATCAAAGCGGGCAGATTTCCTACAAACCTGGTATACTCGTTAGAGTATATGACCAAGGGTAAGATGTATCGTTCTAATTTTTTGAAAAATTCGTGAACATACAATAACATGTTTCTTCCGCATTTTCAGGGATCTCCAGCCGCGGGGGACAGGTAAGTATCCCTTTCCCCAATCCATGGAAGATGTTAAATAAAAAACAGAGAGAAAAAGAAAAGCTTTCAAAATCTGATGTCTAGAAAAGACATGGAATTCTAACTTCATTGGCATTCATGTTTTGAAACACGAGGTTGTCTGAACATGCATTGTGCACCATAAAATTCCCTTGACAGGTAAAATTTTTGGGAAAACGAAAGAGATTTTTCCAATCAAAAGTTGTTCAAAACTCTCAAAAGGATGTTTCCTCAAAAGAGAGGCAAGCTCAAATCCAAACACATCCTACATACACTTGAGAGATGAATGGAGCGAATCAAATAGTAAAATCTGGACCTACGGAGGTAGGGACCATTTGCAGCGATTACATGGATTGGGACGACGGAGACGTTCGTTTCATATCATAAACACTACAGGTGACCGTTGGCAACCCATTCGAACGGCGGTTTTCATTCTTAACCCTGTCAAGAACCACCCTACATCGGGGCAAAATGGATGTGAGTCCAGCGGCATCAGGAGTAAAGGGCTAGAAATTTTCTTGCTCGGACTAACATCAATCTTTGTGTGCTGTTTATATGGTAATCCAAGTGCCATAGGATGACGAGAAGCATCCATTTCTCTATCCCACACACTATATCCTTTGCATAGCCAAGTTGAGCCTGCAAATTCGTTTCATGAACCCATTGGTGATCATTCCAAGACGGATGCTGCACCACTTCAAAAATGGAAGAGTTCAAGACTCAGGGATTACGAAAGAGAAATCCCGGACTGATATTTAAAGCATGTTTAGACTATATGTCTAACACGATCCCATGAAAAAAAATGGGATTTCAAAAGTGAATGAGAAAAATCCACGGCATCGAGAAAAAGCAAAGTGCCTGGTAAAAGCAAGGCCGATGCTCGTGTAAGTTGTTTGATTGATCCACAATGAAGCCGGATGGGAAAAGAAGAAATCCCTGAAGGAGCCAAATCCAAAAGGATTGCTCCCCAAATGGTGCCGAGCGCAGAACAAAGACACAGAGAGAGTTCTCGTTCTCTGAATGCAACAAGAGGGGCTCTCTAAAGAGTTGGTGTACACCTCAAAATCAGTTGCGCACCTCAAAGACTAAAGATGCAGAAAGGAAAGGACAGGTGTCAAATCTGCGATGATCACCAATGTCAATCCCCTCATAAATTCTGAGCCAAAAATAAGCTTGTTTCGGTCCCCAATCCTACCAATGTTACAACCCCGAAACAGTCTTCTCTGACTAAGACACTTGGGTTAACATATAGCTTAGCTCGAAGAAGTACGAGCAAGACTATTTCTTTCTCATTTTGCAGGGTTCTTGACTTGTAAACCCGGAGCAGATGGTGAAGACTTTCATTCAATGGCCTCGACTCCAAAGCGAGTCCCCCTTGAAAGCCAATATCCAAGCCTAACATTACGGTCCCGTGGAAGACCTCCCGACCGATCAAAATGTATGCGCTGCGAATGAGCCTAAAACCTAGGCACAGGTTAGTAGGGAATTGAGTGCATCCCCTATAAAAACCACATCTCAAAACAGGTGAGAAGACCTCATCGTCGAGAAATATTCCAATAGATGTTTTGAACAAACACTTTTTGGAAATTTTCAAATTGTTTGATCCAGATTTTCCGTACAAGGGATTTGTGATCACATTTGCATGCTGCAAGAATGCTTTGGATAACCTCCAGCATCAAAATACACATTTCACAATTAAAACTTAACTCATACGGTTTTTGTCAAATGGATAGCCGTGGTCTTCCCAAAGATTACTAACGTTTTCTTGGTGAAGAAAAATCTTTCAGGCTCAAACTTCTGTAAGATACCTGGAGAACCCAGCTCCCAGAATGTCGCATCAACAGACTCAGGTGAAGCTTTGTCAAAATAAAATCTTTCACTGCTTCAAAGCTGAATTCCCGACAAACTTCGGGATCTTTGAAAAAAAAAAAAAAAAAAAAAAAAAACCCCTTTTAAAAAAAAGTCCTAGCATGACGTGGAGAACCCTCGCCCCAGGACCCCTTTCCAAAAAATCAAACAGTCTCATCGGACGTGGAGAACCCTCGTCATGAGACCCCTTTTCAAAATTCAAGCAGTCTCATCGGACGTGGAGAACCCTCGTCTCGGGACCCCTTTTTAAACAAAATCAAGCAGTCTCATCGGACGTGGAGAACCCTCGTCATGAGACCCCTTTTCAAAATTCAAGCAGTCCCATCGGACGTGGAGAACCCTCGTCACGAGACCCCTTTTCAAAACAAACAAAGGTATAAACCGCCTCAAGGGTCAAATCAAAGGTAGAAACCGCCTAAAGGGTCAAACAAAGGTAGAAACCGCCTAAAGGGTCAAATCAAAGGTAGAAACCGCCTAAAGGGTCAATCAAAGGTAGAAACCGCCTAAAGGGTCAAACAAAGGTAGAAACCGCCTCAAGGGTCAAATCAAAGGTAGAAACCGCCTAAAGGGTCAAACAAAGGTAGAAACCGCCTAAAGGGTCAATCAAAGGTAGAAACCGCCTGAAGGGTCAAATCAAGGTAGAAACCGCCATAAGGGTCAACACGAGGTAGATACCGCCTTAAGGATCAACACAAAGGTCCGATCCACCATACAGATCAAAATCCTTAGCAAATCCCAAAGTGTGGGATGCGCCTTCCTTAGGTTCCTACCAGTTAGGAATCCCATAATGGTATGACCTACCATACAGGTCAGAGCTTAATCTCCCTAGGATATTCTGAACGAGTCCTAGGTATCTTCTTGAAAGTCATCGCAACCAGCAGCATCTGACAGGTGAGCTTCAGGTAAGCATCTCTCACGCCGGCCTATGTTCGAATCGCAAGAGTAAACCGGTGATTAATTTGAGCGTTCATCAAAAGGCTTAAGAATCCGATGTCATAGCATTTCTTTTTTCCCAGTCGAGTCGGTCAAGATCCAGGTGTCATTTTGTCTTTGAAAGCAACCTCTGATGAGCTCACTCTCAAAGAGGGGCAGCTGTTGACACCTGATTTTTGACCATCCTTTATTATAGTTTTTATTTCTAAAATTAATTAAAAATAGCAAAAAAGGTCAAAAAATTGCAAAATCAACTTTGGAAGCCTTAGCCTAGCCTTAGGAACCAATTTTGAACAAAAAATATTTTTTGAATTTTTTAATATTTTTTTTGGAATTTATTTAATTATAAAAATACCCAAAAAATTAGAAAAAATACCATCCGTGGTCAGAAAATTACACAAAAATATTCTGAAATTTTATTTTAATTATATCTTCAATATTTTCACTTTTTATTATGGAAATTTGGCTTGGTTCATGGGGTTCCTTCACAAACCTAATCCCGAACCGGGCCTAAAAAAATCCTTTTCGAGTCTTTTAATTTTCAATTCTCGGCTTTTATAAGCTATGACATTGGACTCCAAAGTATTGAAATGCAATCATTTTCGGATCCTAGGGACAATTTGGGGTTTTCATTAAATTTCAATCAAGATTCATGGAAATACCCATATTTGATAGTAAACATGTCAAGGAGCCCGATTTTGCCATCAATTTCACAAAAATAGATCAATTTGGGGCCCAATTGGATCGAATTGGTCGAACCGGGCCGGTCGGGTCAGGCCCGACCCGCCCGGTCCGACCGGGTCTGCAACTTTGTTGCAGACCCACCATGGCCGGGTGCACTAAACGGGAAAAGTGAGGACGAGCGGTGGTAGTCGAAGCGAGAGCACATGAGAGCGATAAAAAAATACTACTCATTGTCCATCCAACGAAGAATAGCACGAGGGATTCAATTATTCCTCCACCATCTTGAAAGAAGAGGCATCAAAGGGAAGTGGGGGACAAAGGTGTTAAAAAAAAAGAAGAAGAAGAGAAAAAAGAAAAGAAAAGAAAAAGAAAAGGCACTTCACATGCATAAAAAAAGGGAAAAGGCTCGTCAGTGGGAGGCGGGGGCTGGAAGAGGAGAACTTCGGACATAAGAGGGGTCTCGTGGGTTGCGGACCTGGAATCAAACTCGTTGCAAGTCCAGTTGAGGAGAGGATCCTCAGAGAAGCAGTCGCGCCTTGTTCAGGCGAGACCGCCAGCACTCATCATCACCCGTAAGTCGTCGTCCACAATCACCGAAGTCCCCCCCAGGTCGGTCTTTTCCTCCTTGCGGACTACCACCTAAGCCCAAGACGAGCTCCTGTCTAGTTAATGAGATAGCGTTTGTTCCATGCATGTTATCGCCTACATCAGTTTGTTGGTCTGCTGCATTTCTTTGGTTTCGCTTTTTGTTCCATCATTTTGAATGAGTGGCCGTCCGGAAGGCTTGACAAGGCCCTGGCTCGCCACCTAGGAGTTGGTGAAAACCTGAGACCCTTAGAAAGGATAACCGAGTGGAGCTCCGTTTGAGCGGAGGCATGGTGCGGCTAGCACAGTCCGACGAGGGCAGTTGAGGTCGTGTCTGAACAGGAGCCCGACGCGACGGCGCCATCAAGTTGTTTCCGACGTGGTTTTCGTTTCGAACACGGGAGCAAGTCTCGGTGGCTGTTTTTGGCGCCTAGAGGCAACAGGAGGAGGTCGAGGGCGTTGGTACCCGGCGAGAAGCACAGTAGCGCCCAAAGGTGAGCAGGGCCGGTTGGCTTCCAGCAGGTCCGACGAGCGTGCCCTGGTGGCGATGTGACGAACGAGCTCGGGCTGCGGTCGAAGGTGTCGGTAGGTGGAGAGTGCGAGCGAGCGAGTTCCGACGGTGTGACGGTGCGGCAACTCGAGCCAGCCGTAACTCAAGTGATGACTCAAATCAGAGGTGGCGTAGTAGCGTCGGACCTCCGCACGATGGTCTCGGTATTGAAACACTGAGTCCGGCTTAGTGGCGAGGAGGTCCGACGGTTGAGACCTTACGGCGGCATGACGAACGAGTTCGGACGGCGTAGGTGTGAGGCGTTCGAAGGCGGTTGATGTCGAGTGAGCCGCGTCGCCGTGTGGTGTGACAGAGAAAAGGGCACAGCAGCATATGAAGATGATGATGAACAGAAAATACTAGGGCCAACTCACGTTTTTTTTTTTTCTTATTGGCTCCTTGGGGCTCGGGCGAATGGGTCCAGGAGGTTTGAAGGGGAGGACTTTGGGCTCGGGTGGGCCAATCCGAGAGGAAGGAAGAGAGAGGCTGGGCGTGAGGACTGGGCCGAATGAAGGCCTGAATTGGGTTTGGTCTCTGGTCACCTAGGCTTTTTGCCTCTTGAGTTCGGACCGGGCTTATGTTTCAAGCCCAGTCCGAGCGAGGAGCCTGGCCACGGGCTTGAAGGGCCAGGCCGTGGACGCCTAGGTTCCGTCTCGTCCGGGTCGGGTCCGAGAACCCGACCCGGACCCTGTTCCTGTTAATTAATAAATAATAATTAACTAATTAAAAATAATAAAAAAAATCACAAAATGCCAAGAAATAATAAATAGATAGGAAATGCTTCTATTTGTTTATTTTGTCTAATTAGGTTTTTATATGCTTGATTATCGACTGTTCGCTATGTTTAATTCGCACGACTTAGTTTTAACTTCGCATGTGAGTGATTGAATATTATGCATATCTCAGTAGGTAAAATTAGCACGATAATTAGAGTTTAATTCGTGATACTCGTTTTATCCTTTAATTGGCTGACTTTGCTGACTATCTACTTTGAGTGAGTGCATGTTTCAAAGGCCTGATGCACCATTTTGATATTCCAATGTGGCGACTGACGATGATGCCCATGGCGATGGAAGCAATGGGGCTTGGTGACTGAGGTGAAACGCACGAAGAGTGGTTGCGGGCTGAGGCTGGGCGATTTAAGGTTAGTATCCAATCCGGTATATTTTACATGCCCGATCCGTGTATCAGTGTTACTTTTCTAAAAATATTGCCTTTATAGACTTGATTTGCATGTATTTGTTTCAGTCTAGTGGTTAGCTTATTTATCTGGTTGAGAGTTATCTATTTTCAAAGACATGCTTTTTATTGAAATATTTGTCGAGAAAAAAATAAAAAAATAAAAAAAATAAAAAAATCCATAAAAATCCCAAAAAAAATTGAAGAAAAATCAAGAAATTCAAAAAAATTCTCAAAAATGGGAAATGGCCACAAACAACTGGCCATGGAATATTTTGGGTAATTCGGTATCCAAACTCCCCAAAAATGACGATTTTGCCCTTCGGGCTAATTGTCCACAAATCTTCCCATTTTACCCCTGGTCCGAGGTCATACCTTCCTTAAGCCTTTGTGGTTATATTAGGAAGTCATTGATCTGAACTGATGTGCATCGAAGTGATTTATTTATGTACTTGATTGCGCTTTCATTTAAATTGATTGTGATTGATAGGAACAGTCTTCCAATCTGCATGAAACCCTGAATCAAACTTACCTCATCCAAACTTGCGCCTGCATGAACTCTTAGTCAGGAAAATCACTCGCGTTAGGTACCGAAAGGGCGTTGGGTAATGACACCAGCGTAACCAAGTCCCCGAACCCAAAATCTCTGGTTCCGCAGAACTGATCGATCTCTCCCAATCGGTCAGTAAGGTTCCCGGTCTACCCTCCAAGAAAGACCGGTGGCGACTCCAAATGCATGTACAAGTTGCACATGTCACCACGACCATACTAAGGTCGAAAGCGATCGACTCTTATCGTCGAATCCCTCAAAAACACTCCCGTCGCAATTTGGTATGGGCCTGGGAGGGCCCGCGCCGATCCAAGGCCCACGATCGGTAATCCATTAGCCGCGTCCGCTTCCGGACGGGTCGCGACAACAGGGGAGCGGTTCGGGCGGCTTTCCGGCCACCACGCGCGGCGGCGAGCTCGGCCGAGCTGAGGGAAGGTGGAAGGGGGTGTGGGGAGGTCGTCGACGGCGGCGGTGAGAGGCGGTGGGCGGCGGAACGGCCGGATCGAAGAAAATACGAACCGAGCCCTAAAACAGGGCACCGTGGGAATCGAGGCTGATTGCGGCGGCTCCGGTGGCTAATCGGCGGCGGGGTTGGGTCGAGGATGTTGATGGGAGGTTGAGGGACTTGGCCGAGGTGGTGGGTGGCGGCGGTGGCGCTGCGAACGGCCGGAGACAGGCTGGGTCTCCTCGGGTCAGGGGGGTTCCGAAACAGGGGCTGGGCTTCGGGCTTGATTCGTGGCCGATCAACGGTTAACGACGGCCGGGACCGGGTCAGGGGCGACGGCGGCGAAGGGCTGGAGGTGGTGGTGGTCGGAGAAGTGGCGGTGGCGCACAAAAACGGACGAAGGAGGAGGAGCTGAGAGGAGTTCGGTCGGGGGGAAAGGTGTCGCGCGAAAGGAAAGAGAGAGAGAGAGAGACTGATGTGAGTTGGGGGTGGGGCCCTAGGAAGACTTTTGGGGCATTTTTGTCATATTTGCAAATATCCGAGGGCAAAACGGTCTTTTGGCGAATCGGGACTGAAACGAATTTTCGGTACAACGGATGAAGGGTATTTTGGTAATTTCATAGGCTAGGCTCGATCGGGATTAGGCTCGGGTCGCGAGGATTGAAATCCTAATTTACGGCGACTAGGAATTTCGAACCTAATCTAAACCGACTGAATTTCAGAATTCGTCCAAACATCGTCTCTTCAGTCCTTTCGATCCAATATAATTTAGCGACTAAATTTCAATCTTAATCCATTTTATTGAATTCAGGAACTTCACCGAGGTCGGATTTCTAGGGCGTCACAATTGCAGACCCCTAGATGGCCGCTTTCCGACAAACAACCGTCTTTGTTTTAGGTGTGCTATTAGTTCATAGCAATAATGTCCCGAGATGCCGTCCCGACACGAATTAGATCATAGTTATTACAACTACAAACATAAGGATCTGAGTGCTCGAATTTGTATCTGCTTGTCCGCTACAATGTGTCGTCTAAGCTTGACCAGCAAAAAAAAAAAAAAAAAATCTGTTGAAAATAGAGAGAGATAACCCCAAGATCATCGCTTTCCAACAAACAACAGTCTTTGTTTTAGGTGTGCTCTTAGTTCAGAGCAATAATGTCCCGACATGAATTACAGCATCATTTGCACATCTTCGCCTTCCAAAGTTCTTTCTTCGCGCCAAAAAACTATATATCTGAGCGGGTGAACTGGTAATTTTAGTAAATAGCGGGTGAAAAGTGGATAATGGCGTAAAACATGAGGAATCAAACTTCAACAGAAATAACGGCATCATTTGCATATCTTCGCGCCAAAAAAACCAACGGACTCTCCCCGCGCCGCCTACTTATTCTCTTCAAGAACCCACATCATCTTTTCCAAGAAAAGAATAAACCAGATTGAAAGGAACAGCTCTTCTTGGTCATCGTCCCTTTCCCTTCTAAAGAAGATCTCCTCGATAATCAGAGCCCAGTTGAGACAGGTGCGCGTGGCGCGATTCGGAACGAGCAAGATTAGATTAATAAAGCTTGGAAGGCCAGATATGGATCCGTCTGGAAGCCGTGGACGTGAAGCCGGTGAGGGGCTTCAAGATGAGAACCAAAAGAACACTCCTCCCATCCCAGAACAGGTACTTGGATTGTTCTTGAAAATGGGTGGTTTAATGGAGACAGAATAAAAAATGCGATTGGAACCCGATGTTCACTAGCTCTCAAATTTTGGCTGCTCTCGCTCTTCGGTTTGAGAAATTCATTTCCAAGGAACAACCAGTGTCTTTCTTGTTCTTGAGTTGATTCAGCAAAATTAAACAGAGCAAAAGGGTCAAACACGACGGAGATTTTGGAGGGTCATCTTCAGCTATTTAACCGGCTGAAGAGAAAAAGGGAAAATTTTCATGTCGTTCAGATTGATAACTAAAATCCCCATGCAAGTTCCACAAATTAAGTTTCTTTCATCATCCACTTTTGCACCATTCCGGAACTCCATGGATCACCATCACTTTATATGTTACCGACAGTTCTAAAGCTTTTAGATACCAATGCGATCTTCTTGATTATTCACCATGCAGCTTCCAAATGTCTACTGATAATTTGATTGTCTCAGGTTCAGATCAATGATTCTCCAGTGTACCAGATAGGAAGAAAACTGCGAAAGGGAGGTTATGGGCATGTTTATGTCGGTCGAGCCATCAGTCCTTCAATTTCAACTGATCAAACTGGTGTCGAAGCAGCAGAGGTATGGATTTGAGTTCTAGTTCTATTGCCTAGTATTTTTCGTTAGATTCGTGAAGTTACAGTGCATGATTTAATGCGGCAATATCCAGGTGGCCTTAAAATTCGAGCATAAAGACAGCAAAGGATGTGAAGGTGGCATCCCTAATGAGTGGAAAGTTTGTGAGTGAGTCCGTTAGGATCATTGCATGTTAGATTTGGCTATATCTTGCTCTTGCATGTGAAATTGGATCTAGGTGTTGAATCTTGCATCTGCCTTCTGCATATTGTGCAGTGATCTGGGCGAAAGTCACGGCATACCGCTGCCACGAGTTTATTACAAGGGGCAACAAGGCGACTATTATGTCATGGTATGTGCATTCTGTTCGACTCATACTCTGTGCTTCTATAATGCAAGGTTTATCTTCTTCGTATATGCAGGTCATGGATTTGCTTGGACCTAGTTTAGAAGAAGCCTCTTTGGTCAACAACGTCCCAACGTATGTTTCCTCGTGAAGTTAACGGCTTTTACAGTTTCTTGAATTCTATTTCAACTTCTGATGTTAGCTCTTTCCTTGCTACTTCAGCCTTCCATTGGAAGCAATTGCATGTATAGCCGTTGATGCAACATCGATTCTTGAGAAGCTGCACTCTAGAGGGTAATAGATGACTAGCTTCCAATCGCACGTTTGTTAGCATTTCTGACTTTTTGTGATGTTTCCCATGGCTGCTTCTTTTCTGCGCAGGTACATTCATGGTGACATAAAACCAGGTAACTTTTTGCTTGGTCCACCGGGAACTCCTGAAGAGAAACTGTTGTTTCTGACTGATCTTGGATTAGGTATCTGCCAATTGCATGAATACATCTATGGCCTAGGCAGTAGTGATTGCAAAGCAGAAATGCACATGTCTTAATGTTTATTCGTGACCTTGCAGCTACGAGATGGCAAGATCCCTCCAGTGCTTCACACATTAAGTACAACCAAACTTCGGATGATATCAGGTTTAGTCAAAAAATGTGTTAACATCTTCACATGCACTTGCTACATGCCCTACCTGTGTAATTACTGTTTCATGAACCAAAAGAAAATTTTTGCAGGGGAACACTTCAATTCGCAAGTGTGCACACCCAACTTGGTAGAACAAGCAGCAGAAGAAATGACCTAGAGTCTCTAGCTTACATGCTTGTGTATCTTATCCGCGGGCGTTTGCCTTGGGAAAGACATCAGGTTTTTTCCCTCCAAATCAGAGAAGATTTCTTGAACCATACGCCTGTATCGATCTTCAGAAGGCCACAGTTTTTTCAAGGAGAGGATAAACTGTGGAAATCTTTTCTCGTTTGCAAGCAAAAGATGGCCGCTCCTCCACTCACCCTGTGTGACACTTGTCCAGACCCCTACCTGCAGTTCACCACATTTGTGCTTAATCTGAAATTTGATGAAGAACCGAACTATGGTAGATACATTTCTCTCTTCCATGGGATCATTGGTCAGAATCCATACGTTTGGCCTCTGCACACTGATGTCACTCAGGTCGTAGGATCCTATCCTATTAAAAAGCAATAGATGTTGATGAAATTTCTCATTCGAGCTCGTCCTCTAATTGAGCCATGCCTTCATCTTCCATGTGATACGCACATATCAGGTACCAGCTTGGGTAAATGTCGACGGGGAGCCATCAAAGGAAGTATGCATGGGATCAAAACTAACACAATGGATAAGTGTTTATGATATGCATCCTCCACCCAGGAAGCAGAGGTGAGGACCTGCGTTTCAGATTTAATAACTTTTTCTGTGGTACCTGAGTTTATTGATAATCTTTCTCTTTCTTGAAGATACTTCTCTAATTTAGGTTATCTCGACCTCGTCATACACATTGAGAAGGGACATACGGAGGGGATATTCATCACCGGTGTGGCTTACAGTCCTCGCTCTAAGTCATGGGCCATAATAATGGATGATAAAGCTGGCTACACTGCTCAGATTTATAATTTTTCAAGGGGCTCTCTTCCTGAGGTTCTGTTTTGAGCAGCTTTACTTTGGAAGTTTGTCTATATTAGATCTCAATAGTTTGAGTTTTAAGATTCTGGTAAAACATTACTGGAAAAATTTTTGTATTAGACGCATTGGGAACATAGACACATCAACCTCTTGCAGTGGAATTCTCAATTAGGACTGTCTTGACTGCTTGTTTCCTTATTTGAAGAGATGGATATTGGAAAAATGGTTGCAGAACTTCAAGATCACCACAGTGGCTGGAGCAGATGACGGCAGATTTCTAGTTATAATGTCCAAGGGTCGGTCCATGAATGCTTCTTTTACTGGCTTTCTTGATACCGAGAGTATTCAGCAGCAATGTTGTACTGTTTCTGATTCATTTCCTTTCAAGTGGATCGAGAAGAATTGGGCAGAAGGTTATTACGTCACTGCCATTGCCACTGCTGGGAGCCGGTGGGCAGTCGTCTGCTCCAAAGGAGCCCAATTTACCGACCAGGTTCTTCTCTCTTCTTCTCCTTTTCTACTACTGCCCAATGACGCCTTACTTCAAGAATTCCCTTTGAAGTGTCTGGACAATTGCTCTGATTTGGTTTCTCGCACTAAACTTTAAAGGCCGTAGAGCTAGACTTTCAGTATCCGGCCGAAGGCATTCGTGAAAGGTCTAAGAAGGGCTATTATATCACTGCGGTCGTGGCCACTCCCGATGAGGTTGCATTTATCTTCAGCATTCCTGGAGGAGTACCCGCACCAGTAAATGTACAGCAAGAGACTCTTCAGACTTTGGATTTTCCTGATGATAGTAAGATCCAGGTGACTAAGCTTGGCCCTTTTACCAGCATCTATTTGGCTGTATTACCTCTGCTTCACCAAGCCCTTGGTTCTCATTTTCTGCAGGAGAAGTGGGCAAGGGATTACTACATTTCTTCTCTTTGCTGCGGTTGAGCCATTGCCTAAGCTACCAAATATAATTGCAATGAAAGATGTCTTAGCGAATGACATGATCCCCCCTTACTCGTTTTTGTAACCTCTTTGCCATACTTTTCCGCAGGAAAATTTGCATATTGATTCTGAAACTTTCAAGCTTAATAGCAACAACAGCAGAAAAAAAGGAGTTAGGCCTACATATGGTAAATTTTGCCTTAGTGGTAATCAAGTTTTCTGCACGAGACGCAACATTTTCTTGACAAATTTTCAGTACGCGTTGGGACTTGATGTTGTCGATTTTTGGCCAAGTACAATTTGATATTCAGAAACCAGACCAGCCAAAGAACCGTGAAAGTATTGTAACTTCAGTGGAAACATCTACTCTGTACCAGATTTCCCTTCTGCCTTTGCACTCAAGAGCCAATCTCCATTGAGGCCGAGAATAGCCATGAGATGATAATCATTCGTACTTGAACCGAATAGAACATGCTGAGCCAAATCATTTTACAACTAATACGGTGATCATAACAAGGGTAAAAATAACAAAGTCAACCGGCTTAGTTTTGGTGATCATTTCAAGTGATGCATCGAACTACCAGGGGAGGAGAAATTTAGGAACATCAGCATTGGATAAACCTGTCATCAGGAAGTATACATAGAGAGGAACGACCCCTTCTCGGAATACCAAGCGAATTGTAGACAAAGATAGGATCTGAGTGCTCGATTTTGTATCTGCTTGTTTGCTACATCAGTTGTTTAAGCTTAATCAGTGAAAATCTGTTTAAAATAGAGCGAGATAACCCAAGATGGTCGCCTGAGTTATCAGTTTAGGCTGCTTGTAGTTGAAAGCAATAATTTTAGCAAGATGCGATCCAGGCACAGCGTTGGTAAGCGAATCTGCAACGGAGAACAATGTATAAAGTCCTCAAGATTTGGCTGCGGAGACCGTGAACTACGATCATCAAAATTAGTATAACTACAACGTGATGGATGAAAGTGTTAGTGTTGTCTGCTTTGGACCGTGCATGCCGTGGATCCAACTTCAGGACTGCAGAGTCAGATATGGTAGCTGCTTGTTACTCGAATAAGCAAGTGGTTAGAGAGATGTTCCTTGACATGACAATCTCTCTTGCTACTTTACCATTGCAATTATCCTATCTTTTGCAACGAAGATGTTAGAAAGTCTAAACCGAAAGCTTAAACTTATAGGTGGAGGGAAACTACATAAAAATAAGGTTAATACTACCAAAAACCTCAAACTGATTACCCTAAAATATTTTTTTTTTATCATGAAAAACCCCAAACTGGTATACATGTGAGGCTGTGACGGATTTATCATTCTTTAGTTTTCATTAAATTTTACCATCAAATTAATGATTTGAATGATACATGACGATTGTTGGATGTACACATTACCCTACAATTGCAACAGGTATATCAATTTGGAATTTTTCATGGTATTAACTCATTTAACGGAAATTAACAAAGGGTAAATTTGTCACATGTATACTAGTTTGAGATTTATTATGGTAAAAAAATTAATTTGGGATAAATTTGTCAGAATTATACCAGTTTAGCATTTTTTATAGTAAAAAAATTACTTTGGGGTAAATTTGTCACAAATGTACCAGTTTGGGGTTTTTGGTTGTAAAAAAAATAATTTTGAATAAATTTATCATAAGAGTACCAGTTTGAAGTTTTTTATGGTATTAACCCTAAATATAAAGAGCAAATAAGTCTCGTTATTAGGCGATGTGGGCTAATAACTTCAACACCTCCTCTCACATGCAAGATGGAATTTGACTAATGGAGGGTGAACACACGCACATTCGCGGAAGGGATAACACTGGCTCCGATACCATGTTAGATTTGGTGAGACCACTTGCCAACTGCTCTAAAAGTTTAAGCTGTTAGAAGAATGCGATGTTTAATATTTATATATTTCAATGCTTTTAGAAGAATGCGTTGTTTAATATTTATATATTCCAACATAAGGTTAAAACTTTGCTTGCTTGACATTAAGTGTAAGATGAAAAAGAACCATGTATCATTGAACATACTTGTGAGGATATAAGATTTGCAATTTGAGTTTTAGAAACCAGACTAGCCTTACAACCATGAAAAAATTTGTACCCTCAGCGAAAACCTCAACTTTGCGCCAAAGGTTGACCTCGTATTGAAGTTACATATACATAAACGCAACTGGTCAGAAGTTCATGATTTTCTCAGATAAGTTCGGCATTACTTTCCTACTACTGCTTGATCACAACAAGGGAGGCAAGAAAAAGTCAACTGGCTTAGTGTTGGCGATCATTTCAAGCTTTGCAGTAAACTATTAGCAGACAGAAAAATTTAAGAAGGTGAGGTTTGGCAGGAGCTGGCATCAAAGATGCGTTATTATGTCATTTAAGCTTAATCCCGGAAAAAAAAAATTAAAAAAAAATTATGTTGAAAACAGAGAGAGATAACCCTAACACGGTCGCTTTCCGATGAACAGTCATCGTTTTAGGTCTACTCTTAGTTCAGAGCAATGGCGTTGCGAGATGCCATCTAGTTGATGAGCATATATAATCTGCAGAGGGACTGATTTCATTTCCGGGCGCCGCACCACACTACCATGTGTACAGTCCTCCATGATTTGGTTGCATAGACCACGAACTGCGATCGCGGTTATTACAACTGCAACGTGATGAATGAACACATTTAATGAATGATCAAACGATCTGAGCCACATTTCCCGACAAGAACTTCTCTCCCGTTACTTTGCCATCGCTTTTATGCAATCTTCTTTGCTATTATCCAATCTTCTTTGCATTGATAGGGGCATTTTGGGGAGGTAAATTGTGATTTCTGAAGAAAAACTATAACGGGTTCCTAATGTCCCGTGCAATGCAAGTTGGTAGCCCTCACTGAGGGGGGCGAACCGGTAATTTTACATCAGGATGCCCCCATGCAATGTCCCAGTAGTTTATTATAAGCAATCACACTTCAACCGAAATAACGGCATTTTTTTTGCCTATCTTCGCCATTCGGAGTTCTTTCTTCGCGCCAAAAAATAACAGACTCACCAACTTAATTCTCTTCAAGAACCCACGTCATCATTTTTAATGAAAAGAAGAAACAAAGATTGAGAGGAACAATTCTGCTTGATCGCCCCTTTCTCTTCCAAAGAAGATCTCCTCTGACTATCAGAGCTCGGGTGAGACCAGCGGGCACGACGGGGTTCAGAACAAGTTAAGACTAGATTAAAGCTTGGGAGGACAGATATGGATTCCTCTGGAAGCCGAAGCCATGAAGCCGGTGAGGGGCTTCAAGATGAGAACCAAAGGAACGCTTCTCCCATCCCAGAACAGGTACCTAGATTGTTCTTGAAAAAGGGTTGTTTAATAGAGATGGAATACAAAATGCGAGTCGAATCTGAAGTTCAGTTGTTCAAAAATTTTGGGCCTTTCTTGCATTTGGGTTTGAGAAATTCAAAATTGCAAGGAGCAATCAGTGTCGGTTTTTTTTTTTTTTTTAGTTGATTCAGAAAAATTAAAGAGAGCAAAAGGGTCCAACATGACAGAGATTTTGGTGGGTCATCTTCAGCTATTTAATCGGCTGAAGAGAAAAAGGCGAATTTTTCTTCTAATGCAGGTTGATAACTTAAATTCCCATGCTAGTTCCATAAATTTTCTTTCGTCATCTACTTTGGCACCATTCCAGAGCTCCATGGATCACCATATCTTTTTATATGTTACCAACAGTTCTAAAGCTTTTAGGTACCAATGCAATCTTTTTGATAAGTGTCTCAGGTTCAGATCGATGGTTCTCCAGTTTACACAATAGAAAGAAAACTGCGAAGTGGAGATTTTGGGCAAGTTTATGTCGGTCGAGCCATCAGTCCTTCAACTTCAAGTGATCAAACTGGTGTGGAAGCACCAGAGGTATGGCTTTGAGCTCTAATTCTATCACTTTGGATTTTTCGTTCCATTTGGGCCATTATTTTGCGGCAATGTCCAGGTGGCCTTAAAATTCGAGCATAAAGACAGCAAAGGATGTGATGGTGGCATCCCTAATGAGTGGAAAGTTTGTGAGTGAGTCCTTTTGGACTATTGCATGTTAGATTCGGCTATATCTTGCTCTTGCATGTGAAATTGGATTTGGGTGTTGAATCTCACATCTGCCTTCTGCATATTGCACAGTGATCTGGGTGAAAATCACGGCATACCACTGCCACGAGTATATTACAAGGGGCAACAAGGTGACTATTATGTCATGGTATGTGCAATCCCTTCGACTCGGGATTTACACTATAAGAACCGGAGCTTTCAATGATCTCCTTTGTATAAGCAGGTCATGGATTTGCTTGGACCTAATTTAGAAGAAGCCTCTTTGGTCAACAACTTCCCGAGGTATGTTTCCTCGTGATGTTAACAGCTTTTACAGTGTCTGCTCTTCAGGTTCTCTTAAACTTTCTTGAATTCTATTTCAGCTTCTGATGTTAGCTCTTTCCTTGCTACTTCAGCCTTCCATTGGAAGCAATTGCATGTATAGCCATTGATGCAATCTCTATACTTGAGAAGCTGCACTCTAGAGGGTAATAGATGACTAGCTTCCAATCGCACCTTTGTTAGAATTTTCTGTTTTGATTAGGCCAGACTATCTGATAACTATGTCAGGTCCGACGTTTTGTGATGTTTCTGATGTATGCTTCTTTTCTGGGCAGGTACATCCATGGTGACATAAAACCAGGTAACTTTTTGCTTGGTCCTCCAGGAACTCCTGAAGAGAAAAGATTGTTTCTGACTGACCTTGGATTAGGTATCTGCTAATTGCATTAATACTTTTATCTTCTAGGAATTGGTGATTGCGAGGAGAAATGCATATGTCTCATCGTTTACTCATGACCTTGCAGCTACGAGATGGCATGATCCCTCCACCGGTTCACACGTTAAGTACAAACAAACACTGGATGATTTCAGGTTTAGTGCAAATGACGTCAACATCTTCATATGTACAGACCACATGCCCTACTTGTGTAATTACTGTTCCAAAAATAAATGCACACAAAATTTGTTGCAGAGGAACAATTCCATTTGCTAGTGTGCACACTCAACTTGGTAGAACAAGTAGCAGAAGAAACGACCTAGAGTCTCTGGTTTACATGCTCGTTTATCTTATCCGTGGACATTTGCCCTGGAAAATAGATCAGGTTTCATTGCCTATACTCAGTGAAGATTTCCTAAACCATGCACCCTTATCGATATTTTGATTGCCACAGTTTTTTCAGGGAGAGGATAAAGCTTTCCTTGTTTGCAAGGAAAAGATGGCCACTCCTCCAGACTCGCTGTGTGACACTTGTCCTAAGCCTTTCCTGAAGTTCACCGCGTTTGTGCTTAATCTGAAATTTGACCAAGAACCAAACTATGCTAGATATATTTCTCTCTTCCATGAAATCATTCGTGTAAATCCATACATCGCTGTCACTCAGGAGGTAGTATCCTATTTCAGTAAAAAGCAAAAGACATTAATGAAATTTCTCATTCGAGCCTGCACTCATAGTGAGCCATGTCTTTCTCTTTCATGTGAAATGCTCGTATCAGGTGCCTCGGAAGCGAGTGCGGTTAAATGATGATGAGGAGCCATCAAAGATAATACGTATGGGTTTGAAACTAACACAATGGATAAGCGTTTACACGGTGCATCGACCCATGAGGCAGATGTGAGGACTTGCATTTTGGACTTATTTATTTTTTCTGTGGTACCTTGAGTTCATTGATAATCTTCTTCCTCCTTGCAGATGTTTGTCTATTTTGGATGATGATGACCACCCCTTACGCTTTGAGGACAGATATGCGGAGGGAATGTATATCACCATTGTGGCTTACAGTTCTAGCTCGAAGTCGTGGATATTTATAATGGATGATAGCACCAGCTACACTGCTCAAAGAACTTTTGGTTTTTCACACCTTCCTGAGGTTTTATTTGTGTGGCTTTACTTTGACCTTTCATCTATAGTAGATCCCAATAGTTGCATGTTACAATCCTGATCATACATAACTGGAAGAATTTCGTACTAGACCCATTAGAAGCATAGATATATTAACTTCTTACAGTGGGATTCTCAATTATGACTGTCTTGACAGCTTATTTCCTTATTTGAAGGCTTGGTATACCCTGTATCAGTCGAAGAACTACTACATCACTGCTGTGGCTGGAGCGGATGACGGCAGATTTTTAGTTGTAATGTCGAAGGGTCGGTCCGTGAATGCTTAATTCTATTACGATGACTCCTTAGTAACGTCATACTCTACCATTTACCAGTGTTTCTTGATATGCACATAGGGACCAAGAGTGTTCGGCAGTCTTATCATGTTGCTAACACATTCCCTTTCAAGTGGATCAAGCAGCAGTGGGCAGAAGGTTTTCATGTCACCGCCATGGGCACTTCCAGGAGCCGGTGGGCAGTAGTTTCATCTGATGGAACAGGATATAGTGACCAGGTTCTTCTTTCTTTTTCTCCTTTTATAGGACTGCCCGATTGCTCCTCATTTCATGATTTTCCTTTCAAGTGTCTGGGACTCGAAGATTTTGCTCTGATTCGCTTTCTTGCACTAAAATTTTAGGCTGTGGAGCTAGACTTTCAGTATCCTGGGGAAGGCATTCATGAAAGGTTGAAGCAGGGCTATTACATCACTTCAGTTGCAGCCACTCCAGATGAGGTTGCTCTCATATTTAGCATGCGAGGAGGAGCACCGGCAACTGCAAGTGTAGAGCAAGAGACGCTTCTGACTTCCAGTTTTCCTGGCGAACTTAAGTTCATGCTCAAGGTGATTAGTTTGACCTTTTACCGGCTTCTATTTGGTTGTATTAGCTCTGCTTCACCAAGCACTTGTTCTCGTATTCTGCAGGAGAAGCAGGCAAGGGATTACTATATTTCTTCTCTTTGCTACGGTCGAACCATTGCTTAAGCTACCAAATATATCTGCAACCAACAATTTCTTAGCGCGAGGAAACGACCACTCTGCTAGGTTTTTTGGCTTCTATTGCCAATTTCATAGGAAGCAAGTTCAACAAGTCACTGATCAATCCTGTACAGAGTTGAAGAATAGCCACTTCCTCTAATGCCATAAAGGAATTAATTCAAACCTCTTTGTGATACTTTTGTGCAGGAAGTTTTTAGTATTGATTCTGAAACTTTTCAAGCTTAACCCAAAAAAAAAGGAGGAAATGGTAAATTTTGCCAAGAGGTGCACCGACTTTTCTCTGCGAGACTCGACAGTTCATGACAAATTTTGCAGGACCCGCATGATTGGAGTTTCAGAAACCAGAGTAGGCTAACAACAGCTCATGACAAATTTCTGAATAGCAAGCAAATGCAGACAAAGTAAGGATCTAAGTGCTCAAATTTGTGATTGCTTGTTCGTTACATTGTGTGTTTAAGCTTACTCAGAGAAAAACGAGTGTTGAAAATAGAGAGAGAGAACCCCAACATGGTCGCTTTACGAGAAACAACAGTCATCGTTTTAGGTCTGCTCTTAGTTCAGAGCAATAATATAGTAAGATGCCGCCCAGACACGAGTCGGTAAGCATAATCCGCAAGGGGACCGATTTCATTTATAGAGACCGTACATAGTGCCATGTATGATGTATACAGTCCTCAATGATTTGGCTACAAAGACCACGAACGCTGATCATTGTTATTTCAATTGCAATGTGATGAATGAACGTGCTACCATCGTCTGCTATGGCCATGGTGCTGTCCTATGAACTTTCGTATGATTATTGCACCGTGTCCATGAAGTTGGCACTCCAACTTCATAACAGTAGAGTCAGTTTCAAAAGCTACAGCTGCTCAGTTTACTGAATGATCAAGAGGTCTGAGAGACATTTCCTGATAAGACCTTCTCTCTTGTTGCTTTACCATTGCTATATTATTTATCTTCTTTGCAATGAAGGTTGAAATTACCATTCTTCATATTATCAGAAAATTTTGCAAGTACGAAGACTCTTATTGTCCTCCTATTAAATTTTTGTCCCAAATTCCATAACATGGTTCCTCGTAATCCCGCCACCACAAACTCTGACCAGGGATTTTTAGTAAATAGAGGGTGAAAATTTGATATGATCACAGGCAATCAGACGTTAACCGAAATAACGGCTGTTTTGCATATCTTCGCCACCCAAAGTTGTTTCTTCGCGCCAAAATACTAACAGACTCACCTTGCACTGCCTACTTATCCTCTTCAAGAACCCACATCATCTTTTCAAGAAAAGAAGAAACCAGATTGAAAGCAACTATTCTGCTTGATCGTCCCCTTCTCTTCATAAGAAAATTTCTTTGATATCGGTTGAGACAGGTGGGGACGACGCGGCTCGGAACTAGCAAGATTAGATTAAATCTTGGGAGGGCAGATATGGATCCGATGGGAAGTCGAAGTCATGAAGCCGACAAGGGGCTTCAACATGAGAACCAAAGCAACATTCCTGCAATCCCAGAACGGTTACTTGGATTGTTCTTGAAAATGGGTGCTTTAATTGAAACAGAATAAAAACTGCGAGTTGAATCCGATGTTCAATAGTTCGCAAATTTTGGGCTGTTCTTGCGTTTCGGTTTGAGAAATTCATTTCCAAGGAGCAACCAGTGTCGTTCTTGTTTTGGAGTTCATTCGGCAAAATTAAACAGAGCAAAAGGGTCAAACATGACAAAGATTTTGGTGGGTCATCTTCCGCTATTTTATCGGCCAATGAGAAAACGGGGAAATTTCCATCTAGTTCAGATTGATAACTAAAATCCCCATGCAAGTTCCATAAATTAAGTTGCTGTCATCATCTACTTTTTCTCCATTTCAGAACTCCATGGATCACCATAGCAAATTTTCTGTTACCGTGCGATAGGTTCATGATTCACCATGCAACTCCAAATATCTAGTGATAATTTGATCGCCTCAGGTTCCGATAGATGATTCTCCAGTGTACAGAATAGGAAGAGAACTGGGAAAGGCAGGTTTCGGGCATGTTTATGTCGGTCGAGTCATCAGTCCTCCAACTTCGAGTGATCAAACTGGTGTGAGGAAGCAGCAGAGGTACACAGCTTCGAGCTCTAAATTTTTTCAATTAATTCATTACATTTGGCGCCGTTCCAGGTCGCCGTAGAATTAAAGAATAAAGGTGACATAGGATGTGAAGGTGGCGTCCCTCATGAGTGGAAAGTCTTTGAGTGAGTCCTTCAGAATAATTGCGCTTACGATCTTGTCATGCCATGATTTTGCATGCGAAATTGGATATGGGTGTTCAATTTTGCATCTGAGTTCTGCATATTGTGCAGTGATCTCGGTGAAAGTCATGGCATACTACTGCCACGAGTACATTACAAGGGGCAACCTAGGTTGCACCGATACGGATACCGACACCGATACCGACACGATACGTCGACACGTCATTTCTCAAAAATAAAAAAATCCGACACGTCGGGGACACGTTGTATTTTTTTATATATTTAATATTTTTAAATAAAAATAGAGAATTTAGAAAAAAAAAAATAACAAAATAAAATGAAGATTTTTAAATTGTAGTCATAGCCATAAGTGTGCCGTGCCCTGGCTCCCCTCTACACAACCTAGGCTTTGCCCTCCTCTCCATTATAGACAAACCCTCTCCTCTCTTCTCTCTCATTGGGAAAGCGTGTCCTCCCTGTCCCCCATTCTCTCTTTACTTTTTTTAAAATATCTCACCTCTCTCTCTCTCTCCTCTGTGTATCGCCCTCTTGGCTTTCCACTTCCCCCTCCCGATTCTGAGCAGCGCCTCTCTCTATCTCTCCCTCATGTGTCTCGCCCTCTTGGCTCGCCACCTCCCCCTCCCGATTCCGATCATCACCTCTCTCTCTCTCTCTCTCTCTCTCTCTCTCTCTCTCTCTCTCTCTCTCTCTCTCTCTCGCCTCTTGGCTCTCTAGCTCCCCCTCCCGATTCCGACCAGCCTGTCAAGATATGGGTCTCCTCCGCTCCGCTTCATCAGTCCAAAGATGGATGTGATTTCTCGTCGGCTTCATCAGTCCGACGCCTTGCTCTCTGAGAAGACTCTGGACGCGATTGAAGTCGAAGAGGTGCACAGGACAGCCGGCAATCCCACCATCTTCGAACCATGCGGGAGGCGCATCCCTGCGTCCGAGCAAGTTTTTCTTCTTCTTTTTAAGGCCTTCACGTGTCCGACACGCCGGACGCGTGTCGCCTCCGTTGACTAAGTGTCGAAATTCCGACACGCGTCCGACACCGACATTCTCACTTATGAGAGGTGTCGGTGCTACATAGGGGGCAACAAGGTGACTATAATATGCGTTCTGTTAGAAAAATCGCACATAGAGCCTCTATTGGCTCATTCCTTTCGCGTGTAGAGCCCCTATTGAACCTTTTGTGTTCAAGGTTTCTATTGAACTTTTCGCGTTCAGAGTATCTGTTAAGCGCTATTTTTGTTCAAGGCGCCACGCATGTTTCAAGCAATCTCTTTCGCATAGGAAGGAAAGAATCGCTTTTCGAAACTCAGCCTCAGATGCCTCCCATGTCTTGATATGGTTGGCCTTATCGTTGCTCTTGATGCATCACCATAGCAACACATTTTCCAAATACAAGGGTATGGTGTTCACACGCACATTGTCATCCCAAGCTCCTTGGGTTTCTAATTATTGATTCTTCGCCCATAGGAAGATATCCACAATCTTGGAATTCCTCGAGCCTTTAAATTTCTCGAGTCGAAAAATGTTCAATCTAAGTGGTATGGGGCTTGCCCCGTTCACATGCCCAGAGTCCATCATAGCCATCTTGGCCTTTAGCTCAATCGATTCAGCATGTAACTTGGTCCAAGGATTTACTCAAGTATATTTTTTCAGCCTGAATCTCATGCAAGATCACTTAAATTTCTTGCACCTGACTGATCACAGTCTTAGAGTCCACCATCATATAATCAAGGAATCGTCCGACAACAAATTTTTTTGCTTCGGCATCCTTTGTTTTATATTTCCGGTCAAGGATTCTCATAATTCCTTTGACGTCCTTATTGCACAATAGACATTGTACAAGGAGTCATATAAGTCATCCATGACATAATTTCTACATAGGAAGTCAGAATGCTTCCAGGGCCTCAATCTCGTTGAAGGCTTACTTATCTGTTTCTCCATCGGATACCTTAGGAGGTTCCTCAGTCAAGAATCTCGCAAGATTCAAAATTGTTGAATAAACCAACATCTTTTGTTGCTACCTTTTAAAGTTCAATCAGTTGAACTTTTCAAGTTTCTTGCCAAAGTGGATAGAAACAACGACAGAGGTAAACGATGGTCCATAAAGAAGCCTTTAGACAGCAAAAGCAGAACCTTTGGTGATGTCGTTAGCAGCCACATCAACAACTTCGTTTCCAGTGGCAATCTGAATACTGAATATGTATTCTCTTTGTCTGCATGATTGACAGTACAAAAAACACAATAGTCAATCTGGACAAAAACCATAAGAAAGCAAATCTACCATTAGATTTTGTTGATGATAGGGCAAAGCACCACATCAAAGCCATAAATATAACTTGGTATCAGCCACTGATTAGACCGTTGGGGTCACGAACGAGAGTTCATTATGAATTGATGGCAACGCTTCAGACTTGCGATGACTCATAGGCTCTCGAGGCACAAAGATACTTCTTGGAATGCCACAGACAAGGCTAGTCGTCGTAAGGAGTCCACCAAAGAATCTGTAAAAGACACCTAACACGCAAAGATGAGATTTGCATGACCTATTGGTGTTATTGACAAATTAAAAATTCGCCAATTTGGTCAAGGATTTATTGAACCGTTTGACAATTAAATCCTGTCCAGAATACTTCATGAGACTTCTCGCTTTTCGTCTATTCCTTTTATTCTCCTTCAAAAGACGTTTGATCCCAAAAATCAAACTGCACTTATATGGAAAAATTCAAATATCATTGTTCCATCACAATCTTCAATCCCTAGGGGACCCCTTTCGAAGGTCCTCCTCGAATCTGCAGAAGAAGGAATAGAAGACTTCTTTCCTTCACCATATCTGTCATGTAAGTGATTAATCTTTTAAGAGAAGACTACTCTGTTTTAAGATTGTTAGAAAAATCGTACAATATGTATATTAATCTATACAATGACAAAACCAAATCATAAGCAATGAAATGAAAGATAGGTTTATAACAGACATGTCATGGACTATGTCATTCACCATAAGTCTCACTAATCTTCTTCTTCTTTGAAGATCTGCAATCCACAAAGCTGTGATCTATCTTGTCACAGTTGAATCATGTACATTGATATATGTTCTTGGCCACTCCTCCTTCTGATCCCAACTTTAACTTGCAATCATTTAAACTTCGAATCGTAATAATAAATGTAACCAAGCTGCCTCAAATATGAAAATATTAAGTTGGTAGAAGCACAAAATTTGATCCTTCGGAAGCAGTATTCAAAAATCGTCAGATCCAAAAAATCATCAGATGCAACTGCATCTGAACCCGTCAGATGCAGAAATTCGTCAGATGCAAAAATCCGTCAGATGCAGAAATTCGTCAGATGCAAAAATCGTCAAATGCAGTCCTTTTGGACTCGTCAGAAGCAGTTCTTCTGACCTTCCTTCTGAGTCTCCTTCTGAGCTTCCTTCTGAGGCTCCTTCTTACCTTCCTTCTGAGTCTCCTTCTGACCTTCCTTCTGAGCCTCCTTCTGAGCTTCCTTCTGAACCTCATTTTGAGTTTCCTTCTGGATAACAAAATTCGAATGGAAATATAACAATATAAATAAATTGATTAAAAGAATACCGAGGCATGTGTTCGACACAGTTTCCTTAAAACAGATTCGTCCCCTCCAGTACGTGCTTTAAGGTTTCGTGAACGTCTGTCTCCCAGGATATAACGATTGAGCAGCGATAGATGCTAGCACAGCACTCCAACGCTTTCGGCGAACTTGAACAACACGAGAACACTATCGAAAATAATGCAAATGCATATAATCGAAAAAGATGGAGAAAAGTTTTTCTTTTGAGACTGTAGTATTTTCATATCTCACTTCCTCTCTCTCAAAATAGAATGGAAAACCACATATTTATAGGCTAAGTGGGGCATTGCGGAAATAAATAAAAACGACTAAATTAATTCTGCCGTTTAGAGCTGTTATGTAATTAATTCTGTAACCACAGAATTATGACAGTCGTTACTTAGTTAATTCCATTAACACACTGGTAATTAACTTAAGAACAGTTAACGGCTTGAGTTGGAAAAAATTAAAATAGAAGGCAAAAATGGGCTTGTCGCGAGGCCCACTTTCCGGTCCCGCATTCGCGTACGCAGGTCATGCGCTCGCGCCCAAGTTTCAACTTGTCGGGCCTCCGTCGGGGTCTGGGATTTGCACCCTCATGCGCGTGCGCGCGAGGCATAGTACTTGTTACAATAGTTACCACTCAAAAGGAGTGTAACCACATATAAAGCACTTCAAGGCCTTCTTCCTTTCCTATGTGGGACTAGTGCTTTGTTACTTCCCACGTCCAACTCAATGGGTGTTCTTTGAGAAATAATTTCTCATTCACTCACCCATCAAAATACCTCATATTTTCCAACACGTTCCCTTCGACTCGTATTCTGTGCTCGTGCAAGGTTTTCAATGATCTTCTTCGTATACGCAGGTCATGGATTTGCTTAGACCTAGTTTGGAAGCTCTTTTAGCCAACAACATCCTAATGTATGCTGTTGGAATACATAAATATTAAATCACGCCTTCTTCTAACAGCTTAAGCTTCCGGCCTAGGCAACATTGGGCAGCACCAGCACAGGCCTCACCGGCGCCAGAGTAGGCCTCAACGGCCTAGGCGCCGCTGATCGATGCCCTTTCAGGGCATGGCACACTTGGATTTGACCCGTCGGGTCTCTGCGACACCAAATCTGAGGTTCCAAAAGTTCAGGTGAGTTGCTGATCTGAGTTTTTCAGGGTTTTGGGTTGACGGTAGTGGTTGCCATCGGTCGATGGTGGTGGTGAGTGGTTGATCGAATTTTTTAGGGTTCAAGGTTGACGGTGGGAAGTGGCTATGATACCAAATCTTTCATGGTATCAGAGTAGGAGGTCCTGAATTCAAATCTTTCCAAGCTCCTATTTTCCTCCCTAATGAATATGTGCATGCTTGCACTAGGCAAAAGACCAGACTAAGCATGAGGGGGAATGTTAGAATACATAGATATTAAACCACGCTTTCTTCTAACAGCTTAAGTTTTTAAAACAGTTGGTTGTGGTCCCATAAAATCTCACATATGCCTCCCATTAAGTTGACAGATTTTGCAGTGTCTGCTCTTTAGGTTCTGTTAAATAATCTCAGATTCTTTTTTAACTGATGTTTGCTCCTTCCTTACTACATCAGCCTGCCCTTGGAAGCAATTGTTTGTATTGCTGTTGAAGCAATCTCTATACTTGAGAAGCTGCATTCTGGAGGTTAATGTTTGACCAGCTTCCAGTCGCATGTTTGTTAGTGTTTTCTTTATCGAGCAGTTGATTAAGGTTTTGGTAGACCAGACCATCCGAAATATGTGCCAGGTTCTTCTTTTGTGATGTTTCTCATGTATGCTTCTTATCCGGGCAGATAGTGTCACGCCCCGACTCTCGAGCCCGCAACATCCCTTGCCAAATCGCCACGAGGTCATAGAGATAGCGTCCCAAGCACACTATCGACCTATCAATTATTTACGCAAGCAGAAACGTTTAAACTCCCTGACATCAAACAATCATGGAATAGAATAGCAAGAATCAAACACCATAACTTTTACACCAAAAATAACAATAAACAATTATACATAACGGCAGACGTTCGAGCATAACCCCATACTTCGGGGCGACCAGACAAGACCTTAGTAAGTCATTCTGTCGGGTAAGGTCAACTTCTCATCTACTTAAAAAGAATTAATCCAAAAGCCAATCCTTGGCATCCACGAGTCTTCATCCGAAAGGACCTGAAATTGTTATCCCACGATGGGGTGAGAATAAATCTCAGTGAATCAAGCCTAAGCTCGGTTAGGAAACTGATTCGCCCAGGGCATCCTAACGGAAGCTCAAAGACCACACAGGCACGTATACAGCCACTCACAAATAACAATATAACAACCATCCACATGCACACTTACTAGCCTCAGCCACACATAATGCAATGCTTGACTCGACTCAACAGTCAAATCAATCAATCACTCAATCACAGCATTACATCTACCAGGACAATGCACACAATACAATAATAACTCGAACACAAGCGAGTATGAACGTCCGTCTTCCTACTCCATTTGTCTCATTCCAAACTTCGTAGTCGGGATGATCTCACACTAACCCATGCACGAAGTTACATTGTATTCAATCCTTTTATTAACGATGATCGTGCCTACGGCACAAGAGATGATCTACGCGAAAGAGGGCGTGATTTGACTCTCCCAATAACGCGATCCAACACCTCAGTGCGATCCAGCGTCTCACCGGCAGCACCGGTGTAACGGCCGGGGTCCCACTTGCACGATATTGTCCGCTTTGGGCTTTGCAACCTGCACGATTTTTCTTTTCCCGGCACTCAGTTGGGAAAAATGCCTCATGCAAGTCAAGGGCACCCCAAGGCTTATAAAGCCACCCAAGACCTCCCCCCTAGGCAATGTGGGACTAGGGAGGGGATGTCACAATCTCCCCCCCT
This sequence comes from Rhodomyrtus psidioides, assembly GCA_021437785.1. Taxonomy (NCBI): domain Eukaryota; kingdom Viridiplantae; phylum Streptophyta; class Magnoliopsida; order Myrtales; family Myrtaceae; genus Rhodomyrtus; species Rhodomyrtus psidioides. Next base: position 8,349,123 of record JAILYB010000007.1, on the reverse strand, counting down.
TCGGACACAACGTCCCCGTTGTGCCCGTACCGCATTGGGGCTCACAGGCTCGCGGACGACACTGCTACCGCTACCCAGCTACTGGGGTCCACACATGCGGTCGGGGGTCGGCTCTGATACCATTTGTAACGGCCGGGGTCCCACTTGCACGATATTGTCCGCTTTGGGCTTTACAACCAACACGATTTTGCTTTTCCCGGCACTCAGCCGGGAAAAAGGCCTCATGCAAGTCAAGGGCACCCCAAGGCTTATAAAGCCACCCAAGACCTCCCCCTAGGCAATGTGGGACTAGGGAGGGGATGTCACAACCGGTCTACGTTCATTTACTCTCGGCAACGGCTACTACAAGCGATGTATCCAGTGTACCCATCACAGCACCAGCAAATAGGCATCCCCAAACGGGGCGTCGGTCCAGCTCCAGCTGCGACTGGCATCCGATAATCCCTTAAGACCGTACGATTGGTCCGGGGCATGAATTATCTTGCTTCTGGCAAGTCATATGGTTCCGTACAAATCATAGAACATGAACTTGCCAGGAACATCATTATTTTCCCTCATATGACCATACATAATACATTCAGCAATCAACCATTTTCATTATCTTTGATTAAGGCCGGATGCTCACACAGGTATATAAAAGTCTCGGCCAAAGGCCATTTTCATGCTAAAATATGTATTTTGACTTCGCACACGGTCATATGCAAATGCAGACTATCCACTAGTCACCACACACAGGGCAATTAACCCCCAATCAATAATCCAACAGCCAACAGTCATTTTGGCCAATCAACCAAGCCATCCAACGAGGCAAGCCATACAACCTCGAACAATCAATCCGATTAGGCCACTTAAAGGCTCGAATTCATGCAATAATTATTTATTAGTCAAACCAGTCAATTTAAATCGTCGATCGCTCGCTCGTCTCTAGCCTATCGCTCGCTCGCGATCAAACAGTGACAATCCATTGCCTAATCAATCAATCAATATTCATCTAGCAACAATTAGCCACAGACAATTCAATCACTCCGACTAACCAATTCGATCGGCCATTTATCCTAATCTCATTTTCTATTTAGACCGGCCCCGATCGTGTACCTAAAATCCACAATTTACTAAACAACTAAACCTAGGCGCAATTAGCACCCTAACCAAGGATTAGGGTCAACTCACAAATAGCTAGCTCGACAGTCCTAAAAACGACGATGCGGCGTCGACGGTTCCTGGCGACGACGAAGGCGGTGACGGCTGTTCACGGCGACTGTAGGGTTTAATGCGCGGCAACTCGTCCCAAAACCTCGGGGTACCACGGGGAGGTCCGACAAGGCGGCAGCAGCGACGGCAGAGCTCCAGCAAACGGCTGTGAACAGTAACGGTCAGAATGCGAAACAAGGGAAACCGGGCCGTTTGGGGGTGTTTCCCGGCGCCGAGGGCCGAGGCGAGGCCGGCTAAGCTTAGAGGGCTCACCTAGGGGTCGGGGGCAACCTACGGGACCGGCCAAGGGTGGCGGACGGGGGCCGGAAGCGGCTGAACAACGACCGAACAGAACCGGCCGAACAGGGGACTCGCGCGAGCAGAAAACATGGGAGCGGTTCCGAGGCGATTCCGAGTCCCACGCGCGGCTGCGAGCTCCGCTGAGCTCGGGGATGACAGAGAGGGGCCTTGGGAGCTCGCTGGTGGCGGCGGTGAGAATCGGCGACGGCCGGTTCGGCCGAATCTGAAGAAAAACCCAACCGGGTACGAAAACAGGGCACTGGGGCTTCGGGGCCTGATCGCGGCTGATCCGGCGATCGTCCAGCGGCGGGACCGGTTCGGGTTGGTCGAGGGGGAGGTGGTGAGGGGCGGTGAGGCGGTGATTGGGTCCGGCGACGCCACAAACGGCCGGGGAAAGGGCTGGAGTGGCTCGGGTGCAGGGGACCGAAAACAGGGGCAGCTTCCCGCGACAGTTTCGCGGCTTCCGGCGGCGAGCGACGGCCGGGGACGGTTCGGTGGTGGCGGCAGGAGGTGACTGGAGGTGGTGGCCGTCGACGGGGGATGGTGGCGCACAAAAATTCGACGGGAGGAGGAGGAGTCGGTCGAGGAAGGGAGGAGGCAGAGAAGAGAGAGAGAGAGAAGAGAGAGACGTGTGAGAGAAAGAGAAGAAGGGCAGCAGCCCACGTGAGAGAATAGGGAGAGGAGAGAGAGTGTGGGGTCCCCTTGGACTTTTGGGGCAATTTGTCCTATAAGCACAATTGAGGGGCATTTTGGTCTTTTGATAAATCGGGACTGAAAAGAAATTTCGGTATACCGAACGAAAGGTATTTTTGGTAATTCCCCAGGCTAGGCTCGATTAGGATTAGGCTCGGGTCGCGAGGATTGAAATCCTAATTCGAAGCGACTAAGAATTCGAAACCTAATCTAAACCGACTGAAACCTCAGAACTCGTCCAATTACCGTCTCTTCAGTCCTTACAATCCAATATAATTTATCGACTGAATTTCGATCTTAATCCATTTTATCGAATTCAGGGACTTTACCGAAGTCGGATTTCTAGGGCGTCACAGATAGAGCCATGATGACGTAAAAGCCAAGAACTTTTTGCTTGGTCCTCTAGGAAATCCTGAAGAGAAAAGATTGTATCAGACTGACCTTGGATTAGGTATCTGCCAATGGCATGAATACTTTTATGCCCTAGAAATAAGTGATTGCGAAAGAGAAATGCACGTCTCATCGTTTATTCATGACCTTGCAGCTACGAGATGATCCCTCCACTGGTTGGCACTTGATGTACAACCAAACTCCAGATGATTTCAGGTTCAGTTAAAACCATTAGCATTTTCATATGCACATGCCACATCACCTAACTGTGTAATTACCATTCCATGCACCAAAAAACAATTGATTCAGAGGAACAGCTCGATTTGCAAGTGTTCACGCTCAACTTGGTAGAAGAAGTAGCAGAAGAAACGACCTATAGTCTGGTTTACTTGCTTGTTTATCTTATTCTCCGTTGTTTGCCTTGGCAAGGACATCAGGTTTCATTCCCTATACCCAGAGAATATGTGCAGTCTTTTGACCACCACAGTTCTTTCAGGGGGTCAATAAGACTATTGTTTGGAAGCAAAAGATGGCCGCTCCACCAGAACCTTATGTGACTCTTGTCCTGAGCCTTACCTGCAGCTCACCGTGTTTGTGCTTAATGTGAAATTAGATGGAGAACCAAAATCCATATATTTGGCATGTCCACACTGATGTTGCTCAGGAGGTAGTATCCTATTCCTATGAAGAGGCAATAGGATGAAGGTGTTCAGCAGAGTTATCATGTTACCATTACATTTCGTTTCAAGTTGATCAAGAAGAAGTGGGCAGAAGGTTTTCATGTCACTGTCATGGCCACTTTTGGGAGTCCGTGGGTATTAGTTTTGTCCGATGGAACCAGATTTAGCAATCAGGTTGTTCTTTCTTTCTCCTTTTCTGAGACTACCCAATTACCTCTCATCTCAGCATTTTCCTCTGAAGTGTCTGGAACCAGAAGATTTTGCTCTGATTCGGTTTCTTGCGCTAAACTTTTAAGGCCGTAGAGCTGGACTTCCAGTATCCGGCCAAAGTCATTCACGAGAGGTGGAAGCAAGCTACTATATCATTTTAGACGGAGCCATTCCGGATGAGATAGCTTGATACAGAAGGAGTACCGTAGAGCAAGAAACGCTCCGGACTTCCAATTTCCCTGATGACAATATGATCAAGGTGATTAGTATGGCCATTTTTTACCAGCATCTATTTGGTTGCATTAGCTCTGCTTCACCAAGCACTTGATCTTATCTTCTGCAGGAGAAGCGGGCAAGGGATTGCTATATTTCTTCTCTTTGCTACAGTCGAATCATTGCTTAAGCTACCAAATTTACGTGGAGTCAAGTACGTCTTAGCAAGTGACACGACCACTCTGCACGCATTTTTTGCTGACTACGGCCCATTTCGTTGGAAGCAAGTTCAACAGGTCACTGATCAATCCTGTACAGAGTTGAATAATAGTCGATTCCCCTAACACCGTGTGGAATTAATTGTCATACGTTTTGACAGGAAAGTTTTAGTATTGATTCTGAAACCTTTTAAGCTTACCAACAACAAAAAGAAGAAATAAAAAAACGAATTAGGCTTACATTTGGTAAAATTTGCCAAGAGGTAAACAACATCTATACACGACACAACATTTCTTGACAAAAATTTCAGTACAAATTAGGACTCGATGGTGTCGATTGTTGATCTTGCATATTCAGAGTTTCGGAAACCAGACCAACCAAAGAACCGTGACTTAATTCCTAACTTCAGCAAAAACATTACGATGTAATGCCATCAGGAATTAATAATTGAAAAGTCTCTGTCATTCTTTTGTGCAGGAAGTTTTAGTATTAATTCTGAAGCTTTTCAAGCTTAACAAACAAACAAAAGACAAAGAAGAAGCAGAAGAAGGAGAAGAAGTAGAAGAAGAAGTAGAAGAAGAAGGCCTACATTCGGTAAATTTTACCAAGAGGTAACCAACTTTTCTCCTTGAGACTGCACCAGCTCATGACAGATTTTACAGTAGGCATTGGGACTCGATCATGTGGAATGTTGGCCTTGTATAAATGCAGTTTTGGAATCCAGACCAGCCAAACAGAAGTGACATGATTCATAACTTCAGCGAAACATCGACTTTGTATCAGAGGTTGACCTCGCATTGACCATATATTTGCGTAAATGCAACTGGACGAAAGTTCATGATTTTCCTAGTACTACTTTATCACAGGGAGAAAAGAAAAAGTCAACTGGCTTAGTGTTATTGATCATTTCAGGAGATACATTGAACTGTCAGGAGGCAGAGAAATTTAGGAACATCATGGTTGGAAGAAGCCTGCATCCGGCATCAAAGATGTGTGTATACAGAGGAACAACCCCTCTGCGAATACCAAGCAATTGCAGACAAACCTAGGATCTGAGTGCTTGATTTTGTATCTGCATGTTTACCACATTGTTTCGTTTAAGCTTAATCAGATCTGTTGAAAATGGAGAAAGATGACCATGGTCGCTTTCCGCCAAGCAATCGCTATCATTTTACGGCTTCTCTTATTTCAGAGCAATAATGTTGCGAGATGCGGTCCAGACACAGGCTTTGGTAAGCATACTTTGCAATTTGCGACCAATTTCTATTTTCTGGGTGGCCATAGCATACTGCCAACCGTTTGGCTGCAGAGGCCACGAATTACAACGGGATGAATGAACATGTTCCGGTCATCTGCTACGGCCACTTGTGTGGGGGCTCAACTCCAACTTCAAGACCGTAAAGTCAGATTCGGAAACTAGTCAAGTTTGTAGAACGATCAAGCGATCTGAGAAACATTCCTGGACAAGGCCTTCTCTCTTGTCACTTTACTATTGCTGTCATCCTATCTTCTCTGCAATGAAGGTTTTTTTTTTTTTTTTTTGGGGGGGGGGGGGGGGGGGTCAAATCTCTGCAATGAAGGTTGAAAGTCTGGAAAAAATGGGATAATGACATAAATGGTTCCTGAACTTTGACCCAATGTGCAATGTGATCTCTGAATTTTTAATTTGACTAATATGATCAGTGAACTTTTAGTTTTAGCCCAATGTGCAATATAGTCCTTGAATCTTCAATTGTAAGAAGATGTTCAACATAGTTTTTCCATTAATTTGAGTTCAGAGACGATATTAAACATTCTCTTATAGTTCATGGACTAAATTGAACATGATCCAAAAGTTTGAGAGCTACATTGACCAAATCGAAAATTCAGATACCACATTGCATGTTGGGCTAAAGTTCATGGACCATAATGATCAAATTAAAAAAGTTTATGGACCACATTGCATATTGGATCAAAGTTTAGGGACCGTTCATGTCATTTTCCCTATTATGTTAGGTTAAGCATTTTACATTGCACGACAATGGCCATAGCGCCTAGGAATAGTCACAAGCTCGTAGACAACGTGGATGGAGGTAATATCAGTCGCGGCCTAGTAAAAATTAGGGTTGTTTCAGCAAAAAAAAAAAAAAAAAAAAATTGTGGATGAGGAATTTGAATTGTGATAGGGGCAATTTGGGGAGGTGAAGAAAAAACCATAACGGTCACTAATGTCCGGTGCAATGCAAGTTGGCAGCCCTAACTGAGGGGTCATTTTTGCATGTCTTCGCCGTCCAGAGTTCTTTCTTCGCGCCAAAAAAACTAACAGACACACCTCGCGCTGCCTACTTATTCTCTTCAAGAACCCACATCATCTTTTCCAAGAAAAGAAGAAACCAGATTGAAAGGAACAGTTCTGCTTGATCATCGTCCCTTTCTCTTCGGAAGAAGATCTCCGCGATATCAGGGCTCGGCTGAGACCGGTGGGGACGACGCGGTTCGGGGCGAGCAAGAGCTAGATTAAAGCTTGGGAGGTGCAGATATGGATTCTTTTGGAAGCCAAAGTGGGGAAGCCGGCGAGGGGCTTCAAGATGAGAACCAATGGAACGCTCCTCCCATCCCAGAACAGGTACTTGGATTGTTCTTGAAAATGGGGGGGGGGGGGGGGGGGTGTCCAATGGAGACAGAACCAAAAAATGCAAGTCCAATACGAAGTTCAACAGTTCGCAAATTTTGGGCCGTTCTTGCTTTTCGGTTTGAGAAATTCATTTCCAAGTAGTGTCGTTCTTGTTTTTCAGTTGATTCGGCAAAATTAAACAGAGCAAAAGTGTCAAACATGACAAAGATTTTGGTGGGTCATCTTCGGCTATTAGTTCTTTTTTCTTTTTCTTTTTTGATCGAATCTTCGGCTATTAGTTCAGCCGACGGGAAAAGGGGGAAATTTTCATCTAGTTCAGATTGATAATTAAAATCCCCATACAAGTTCCATAAATTTTCTGTCAGCGTCTACTTCTGCTCCATTTCAGAACTCCATGGGTCACCATATCAAATTATCTGTTACCGTGCGATAGGTTCAATGATTCACCGTGCAACTCGAAGTATCTAGTGATAATTTGATTGTCTCAGGTTCAGATCGATGATTCTCCTGTGTACAGAATAGGAAGACAACTGGGAAAAGGAGGTTTCGGGCATGTTTTTGTCAGTCGAGCCATCACTCGATCATCTTCAAGTGATCAAACGGATGTGGAAGAAGAAGAGGTACTGCTTCGAGCTCTAATCTTTTCAATTAATTCATCACATTTGCACCTACTTCACACGATTTAATGCGGCGATATCCAGGTGGCTTTAAAATTCGAACACAAAGACGAGACAGAATGTGAAGGTCGTGTCCCTCATGAGTGGAAAGTTTATGAGTAAGTCTTTTAGAATAATTGCATGAACGATTTTTCCATGCCATGATCTTGCATGTGAAATTGGATTTGGATGTTGAATTTCGCATCTGAGTTCTGCATATTGTGCAGTGATCTTGGTGAAAATCATGGCATACCACTGCCACGAGTACATTACAAGGGGCAACAAGGTGACTATTATGTCATGGTATGTGCATTCCCTTGGACTCGTATTATGTGCTTCTACAATGCAAGGTCTTCAATGATCTTCGTAAGTGCAGGTCATGGATTTGCTTGGACCTAGTTTAGAAGCTCCTCTGACCGACAACTTCTCCCCGTATATTTCCTCATTTAGTTAACAGCTTTTGCAGTGTCCACTCCAGTTTCTCTTAAACAATCTCTGATTCACTTTCAGCTTCTGATGTTTGCTCTACCTTACTACTTCAGCCTTCCATTTGAAGCAATTGCGTGTATTGCCGTTGAAGCGATCTCTATACTTGAGAAGCTGCACTCAAGAGGGTAATACCTTACCAGTTTCCAGCCGAATGTTCTTTAGCGTTTTTCTATCAAGCAGTCAATTAAGGTTTTGCTAGACCAGAATATCCGAGATGTATGCCAGGTTCATCTTTTCTGATGTTTCTCATGTATGCTTCTTTTATCCGGCAGGTACATCCATGGTGACATAAAACCAGGTAACTTTTTGCTTGGTCCTCCAGGAACTCCTGAAGAGAGAAGATTGTTTCTGAGCGACCTTGGATTAGGTATCTGCCAAATGCATTAATACTTCGATGCCCTAGAAATTAGTGATTGCGAAGGAGAAACGCACATGTCTCGCCGTTTATTCATGACCTTGCAGCTACGAGATGGCGAGATCCCTCCACTGGTTCACACATTGAGTACAACCAAACACCAGATGATTTCAAGTTCAGTTAAAATCATTAGTGTCTTCACAGCACATACCACATGCCCTAACTGTGTAATTTCTGTTCCATGCACCAAACAACAATTGATGCAGAGGAACAATTCCATTTGCAAGTGTGCATGCTCAGCTTGGTAGAACAAGTAGCAGAAGAAACGACCTGGAGTCGCTGGTTTACATGCTCGTTTATCTTATGCACGGCCATCATTTGCCTTGGCAAGGGCATCAGGTTTCTCTCCCTATACCCCAGAGAAGATTTCTTCAACCATACACCTGTATCGGTCTTTTGATCACCACAGTTCTTTCAGGAGGTGGATAATGCTTTCCTTGTTTGCAAGCAAAAGATGGCCACTTCTCCAGAAGCCTTGTGGGACACTCGTACTGGGCCTTACCTGCAGCTCACCTTATTTGTGCTTAATCTGAAATTCGATGAAGAACCAAACTATGCTAGATACATTAATCTCTTCCATGAGGCCATTGGTCAAAATCCATACATTTGGCCGGTGCACACTGATGTTGCTCAGGAGGTAGGATCCTATTCCTATAAAAAGAAAAAAAAAACAACGGGTGTTAATAAAAGTTTCTGATTCGAGCTCATCATCTGATCGAGCACAGTTAAGTGATGATGGTGAGCCATCAAGGGAAATTCGAATGGGGTTGGAATTATCACAATGGATAAGCGTTTACAATAAGCATCAACCCATAAATCAAACGTGAGGACTTGCATTTCAGATTTATTTACTTTTGTGGTGCCTTGAGTTCATTATAATCTTCCTCTTTCTTGCAGATATTCCCGATATTTGGACGATGATGACCTACTCTCACGTATTAAGAAGGGATATGCAGAGGGATTGTATGTCACCAGTGTGGCTTACAGTTCTTTCTCTAAGTATTGGGCCTTAATAATGGATGATGGCGCCGGCTTCACTGCTCAGATTTTTTACTTTTCCGATGGCTCTCTTCCCAAGGTTCTATTTAAGTGGCTTTACTTTGGAGTTTCATGCATGGTAGATCCCAATCATTTCTGGTTAATTTGTGATGACATGTACCAGGAAGAGCTTTTGTATTAGACCTATTAGGAGAGTCTTGACTGCTTATTTCCTTATTTGAAGGAGTGGATTGAGGAATATTGGTCGAAGAACTACTACATCACTACTGTGGCTGGAGCAGATACCGGCAAAATTTTAGTTGTAATGTCCGAGGGTCAGTCCGTGAATTCTAAATTGCTGTTTCGATGACTATTGAATGATGCTATACTTAACCATTTGACCAGTTTTTCTTGATATACACATAGGGATCCGGTGGGTTCGGCAGGTTTATAATGTCACCAGTACATTTCCTTTCGAGTTCATCAAGAAGATGTGGGAAGAAGGCTTTCATGTCACCGCCATGACCACTTCCGGGAGTCAGTGGGTAGTAATTTGGACCGAGGGAACCAGATTTACCAACCAGGTTGTTCTTTCTTTCTCCTTTTCTGGGACTACCCATTTAATCCTCACTTCAATATTTTCCTTTCAAGTGTCTGGAACAGGAAGATTCTGCTCTGATTCGGTTTCTGGCGCTAAACTTTTAAGGCTGTAGAGCTAGATTTCGAGTATCCAGCCGAAGGCATTCATGAAAGGTCGAAGCAGGGCTATCACATCACTTCAGTCGCGGCCACTCCGGATGAGGTTGCTTTTATCTTTAGTAAGATAGGAGGAGCACGAGCAACAGCAAGTGTAAAGCAGGAGACGCTTCGGACTCCCACCTTCCCCAACTATGATGTGGTTGAGGTGATTAGTTTGGCCATTTTTTACCATCATCTATTTGGTTGCATCAGCTCTGCTTCACCAAGCACATGTTCCCATCTTCTGCAGGAGAAGCGGGCTAGGAATTACTATGTTTCTACTCTTTGCTACGGTCGAACCATTGCTTAAGCAACCAAACACACGTGCAATCAAGGACGTCTTAGCAAGCGACACGACCACTCTGCACGCATTTTTTGCCATCTATTGTACATTTCTTAGGAAGCAAGTTCAACAAGTCACTGATCAAGCCTGTACGGAGTTGAATAATAGCCACTTCCTCTAATACCATATGGAACTTAATTGTATCCTCTTCGCCATACTTGTTTGCCGGAAAGTTTTAGTATTGATTCTGAAACTTTTGAAGCTTACCAACAACCAGAAACAAAATAATTAGACCTACATTTGGTAGATTTTGCAAATTCGTAACCAACTTCTTATACATGAGATCTAACATTTCTCGACAAAAATTTCTGGAGCCGGTGATGTTGTGATTGTCGGTCTTGCAAGGTTGGAGTTTCAGAAAACAGACCAATTAAACAAAAACCTGCGACTTAATTCGTAACTTCAGCAAAAACATCAGAATATAGGGACATCAGGGTTGGAAGGAGCTGTCATAAGAGAAGTATTTATGCAGAGGAACGACCCCTCGATTTTGCATCAGCTGTTTGCAGACAAAGTAATTAAGGATAGGCAAGAATATGTTGAAAATGGAGATAACCTTAGATGGTCGCCTGCCAACAGACAATAGTCATCGGGACTGTAGAGTCAAATGCGAGAACTACTCAGTTTGTTGAATGATCAGGCAGTTCGAGAGACATTCCGGGACAAGACCATCTCTCTCTCGTTTCTTGGACATTGCTGTTTTCCTATCTTCTTTGCGATGAAGGTTAAAACTTTGCAAATGTATGTTTAACTCTATGTTACATCAAGCAATATCGGTGGCGGCCGAAGTTAAAGTTAGGGTTATTTTGGGCATTTCCGTGCGGTGAGGAACTTGGAATCATGATAGGGGCATTTTGAGGACGGAAATGACAATTTCTGAACAATACTAGAGTAAAAACTGAGGATGCCTACATGTATTTTCCCAATAAATTGTCATAAGCAATCAGACGTCAACCGAAGCAACGGGAACATGTCTGTTCGCTTTCGAAAGTCCATTCTTCGCGCCAAAACTAACGGGAACATGTCTGTTCGCTCTTATTCTCTTCAAGAGCGCAAATCACCTTTCCTTGTAAAAATACAGGAACAAGATTGAAAGGAAGAGTTCTGCTTGGTCTTCCCATGCTCTTCGAAAGAAGATCTCCTCAATATCAAAGCTCGGTTGACATCGGAGGAGACGACGCAGTTCAGAACGAGCAGAGATTCGATCAAAGCTGGCTGGGACGCTAGATATGGATCAGTCCAGCAGCGGAAGTCGTAAAGGCGATGAGGGGCATCAAGATGAGAACCGAAGCAACACTCCTCCGGTCCCAGGTGCCTTGCATTGTACTTGGAAATGGCTGGTTTAACGGGGAGAGTGAAAGTCGAATCCCCTGCTCGATAGTTTGTGAATGCCGGCCCATTTTTGGTTTTCAGTTTGAGAGATCCTTTTCCAAGGAGTGTCGTTCCTGTTTTTGAGGTTGATTCAGCAAAATTAAACAGAGCAAAAGGGCAAACATGACAAAGATTTTGGTGGGTCATGTTCGGCTATTTTTTCTGCCGACGAAGAAAAGGGGAAATTTTCATCTAATTCAGATTGATAACTAAAATCCCCATGCAAGTTCCATAAATCAAGTTTTGGTCATCGACTTCTTTGGCACCATAGCAGAACTCCATGGATCACCATATCAAATTATATGTTACCAACAGTTGTAAAGCTTTTAGGTACAATACAACGCTTCGACGATTCAGTATTAATCATGCAATTTACTTATATCTACTGATAATTTGATTTTTTTCCAGGTTCGAATCGATGATTCTCCAGCTTACAGAATAGGTAGAGAACTGGGAAAGGCAGGTCTCGGGCATGTCTATGTCGGTCGAGCCGTCACAACAGTTCAAATCGATGATTCTCCTGTAAGGAGTTGAATAGTAGCCACTTCCTCTGATACCATATGGTATTAATTATATGCTCTTTGTCATACTTTTTGGCCGGAAGATTCTGAAACTTTTGGCAGATTTGGCATCCACTTTGTTTGCAGAAAAAGTAAGGATCGGCAAGTATCCGTTGAAAACAGAGATAACCGGAGATGGTCGCTTTTCCAACAAACAATAGTCATCTTGATCTTCAGGACCGTAGATTCGGATACGAAAACTACTCAGTTTGTTGAATGATCGAGCGGTTTGAGAGACATTCCTGGACAACACCATCTCTCTTGTTACTTCTACCATTTTTTACACCTTATCAGAAAACTTTACCAGTAAATACACACCGGTAGCCTTTCTTTTTAAATTTTTGTCTCAAATTCGTTGACATGGTTCCTTGAAATCCCGCCACCACAAGCTCTACCTCTCTCGCCCACCACCATACCATGACTAGGTGCGAGCACCACCGAGGATCGAGAAACGATCGGCAAGCCGAGTTGAAGTTAGGATTATTTTGGGCATTTTCCGTGGGTAAGGAACTTGGAATTATGATATCGTGCAATGCGAATCGGTATGCATTAAGATGGGGCGAACCGGTAAAATTTTAGTAATAGAGGGTTGAAAATGATAATAGCGTAAAAAAATGAGGATGCCGTCATGTATTTTCCCAATAAATTATCATAAGCAATCAGACGTCAACTGAAATAACGGCAATTTGCCTGTCTTCGCTTTCGAAAGCCCATTCTTCGCGCCAAAACCGACAGGCTTGCCTGGCATTCCCACTCATTCTCTTCAAGAACCCCCAAGCACTTTTCTCTTTTTTTCATTTTCTGTCTTCTGTTTTCTTTTTTCCTTCCACCTTCCTCCTCCTTAGAGGACGTTGGTCTTTAGAGGAACGCCCTCAAAGGAACACCAGTAACCAAGGTCTGGCGATCGGCCAAAGGGACGGCCAATCTCGTCAGGGGACGACGAGACCAAGCCGCCATGGCCGACGAGTCTCACGGCTAGGAGGATGCATGAAACGAAGCCCTAAACCCTACGATCTCCCATCCTCCCCCTCGTTGTTCACCTCTCTTCGATCTGTCTCTTCTTCCCCTCTGTCGATGGTTCTTCTTCATTTCCAATTTTTTGTTTTCCGATTGGGGTTTCATCATCTAATGCTGTCACGCCCCGACTCTCGAGCCCGCGACATCCCTTGCCAAATCGCCACGAGGTCATAGAGATAGCTTCCCAGGCACGCTATCGACCTATCACTTAACTACGCATGCGGAAACGTTCTAACTCCCTGACAGCATAAACAAACAGGGATAGCAAAGTAGGCAGTCACAATCGACATTCACAAAATGAAAATCCCAATTGAAACATATCAGCAAACCAATCAAGACCTTATTCATACTAACGAATGTACACAACCCCCATACTTCGGGGCGACTAGACAAAACCTCAATCAGGTCACTTGGTCAGGTGAGGTCAACTACTCACTTTCTTCAATAGACTACTCCAACAGCCAATTCATGGCGTCCGCGAGGCTCCGTCACGTGGGACCTGAAAATGTTATCCCACGACGGGGTGAGAATAAATCTCAGTGAATCAAGCCTAAGCTCGGTTAGGAAACTGATTCGCCCAGGCGTCCTAACCGAAGATCACAAATTACACATGCACATATAGCACTATCCACAGTTAACAATATAACCATCATCCACATGCACACTTACCAGCTTCAGCCATACATAATGCAATGCTCGACATGACTCAGCATGTCAACGTCAATCAGTCACTCAATCACAGCATTACATCCACCAGTATGCACAGGATATTCACCAGGACAATGCACACGACACAATAATAACTCGAACACAAAATGAGTATGAACTTCCGTCTTCCTACTCCATTCGTCCCATTCCAAATGTCGTAGTCGGGATACGTTCACACTTACTCATGTACGAAGTTACATTGCACTCAATTCTTTTATTAACGATGATCGTGCCACCGGCACATGAGAGGATCTACGCGAAAGAGGGCGTGATTCGACTCTCACACATAACGCGATCCAACACCTCAGTGTGATCCAGCGTTCTACCGGTAAAACCGGGCTACGTTCCTTTACTCTCGGCAACGGCTACTACAAGCGGTGTATCCAGTGCGTCTGGCACGGCACCAGCAAGTAGGCATCCCTATACGGGGCGTCGGTCCAACATCCATTGCGACCGGCATCCGACCAACTCTGCATCCGTACTTGTTAACACCGAACCAGAGCTGTCGTGCTTCTGGCAAGTCGTATGGTTCCGTCCAAATCATAGAACACGAGCTTGCCAGGAACATCATCGTTTTTCGTCATATGACCATACATTCCTCATCCAGCAATCAACCCATTTCATTATCTTTGGTTAGGCCGGATGCTCACTCAGGCATGTAAAAACTTTGGCCAAATGCCAATTTCGTGCCAAAATATGTATTTTGACTTCGCACACGGTCATATGCAAATGCAGACTAACCACTAGTCACCACAATCACAGGGCGATTAACCCCCAATCAGCGATCGACGCCAAACAATCATTCCAGCCAATCAATCACACCATTCAACGAGGCAATCAACACAAACACGAACAATCAGTCCGATTAGGCCACATAAAGACTCGAGTTCAGGCGATAATTATTTATTAGTCAATCCGACTTAAACGTCGTCGATCGCTCGCTCGTCTCTAGCCTATCGCTCGCTCGCGATCAAACATCGGCAATCCATTGCCCAATCAATCAATCAATAATTTTCTAACAACAACTAGCCACAGACAATTTAATCAGTCCGGCTAACCAAATCGATCGGCCATTTATCCTAATCCCAATTTCTATTTAGACCGGCCCCGATCGTGTACCTAAATACCACAATTGACTAAACGACTAATCCTAGGCGCAATTAGCGCCCTAACCAAGGATTAGAGTCAACTCACTATCAAATTGAGCTCGGGCGGTCTCAACGGCCGACGACGACGAACGGCGACGGCGGCGGCGGCGGCGGCGGCCCAAAAACCTAAAACCTCGGGAAAGCCTCAGGGAAGTCTCGCGAGGTCAATGGGACAGGTGGCCGGCGACGGCGACGCTCCGGCAAGCGGCGGCGGCCTAAAACAGAACCGGCCAACAGGGTTAAATAGGGGAACCGGGCGAATTTCCGGCGATTCACGGCCCCATGGGCCGGGACGAGGCCAGCCAAGGCCGGGGATCTCACCTAGGGGTCGAGGACAACCTTTGGGACCGGCCAGAGGCGGTGGACGGCGGCCGGGAGCGGCGGAACAGCCGCGACACAGAACCGGCGCGAAACAGTCTTCGCGGCCGAGAACAGGGGAAGCTTGCGGGCGGTCCTCCGGCCACCACGCGCGGCGGCGAGCTCCGCCGAGCTTGGGGAAGGTGGAAGGGAGGTCGGGGAGTCTGATGGTGGTGGCGGTGCACGGCGGTGGGCGGCGGAACGGCCGGATCGAAGAAAACAAGGACTGAGCCCTAAAACAGGGCACCGGCGATTTCGGGGCTGACTCCGGCGGCTAATCGGCGGTGGGGTGGCTTCGGCTTGGTCGAGGGGAAGCTGAAGGACTTGGCCGAGGCGGTGGGTGGCGCCGGTGGCGCCGCGAACGGCCGGAGGAGGAGGCGGCAGCTCACGGGTCTTCACGGGCCGAAACAGGGCACGGCTTCCCGAGCCGTTCCACGGCCGTCCGGCGGCCAACGGCGGTGCCAGGGAGGTCGACGATGGTGGTGGCGGTCTGCTGGAGGTCGTGGCTGGGCGTGGTGGTGCCGGCTGAGGTGGTGGTCGGTCAAAAATGACCCAAGAAGAAGAAGAAGAAAAAGAGCAGGGGAGGGGGAAGCGTCGTGCGAGCAGGGGAAGGAAAGAGAGAGAGAGAGAGAGAGAGAGAGAGAGAGAGAGAGAGAGAGAGAGAGAGAGAGAGAGAGAGAGAGAGAGAGAGAGAGTGGGCTGATGGAGTTGAGGGGCCCACAAGGACTTTTGGGAAATTTTGTCCTATTTGCAAATATCCGAGGGCAAAACGGTCTTTTGGCGAATCGGGACTGAAACGAATTTTCGGTACAACGGGCGAAGGGTATTTTGGTAATTTCATAGGCTAGGCTCGGTCAAGGTTAGGCTCGGGTCGCGAGGATTGAAATCCTAATTCGCGGCGACTAGGAATTTCGAACCTAATCTAAACCGACTGAATTTCTGAATTCGTCCAAACAGCGTCTCTTCAGTCCTTTCGATCCCATAATATTTAACAACTGAAATTTCGATCTTAATTCCTTTTATCGAATTCAGGGACTTCACCGGGGTCGGATTTCTAGGGCGTCACAAATGCTCCTCATTTTCTCATTTTTTTTTTCAATTGGATCAGATGAAAACAATGATTTTCAGGTACGATGACGATTGTATCGCATACGGTATCATTCGTGGTCACTGTTTCTGATTGGACGAACTGGTTCCGATTGGAGCCTTGCAAACCATTTTGATATTTCACCAAATTCACCACCCATTCTGAGTCCCTTCCCCCCCCCCCCCCCAAAACCAAAAAAAAAAAAATAGGAAGCTTCCATTTTTTTCCTTTTTTGTTTGCTCTTGAGATTTTGAGCCCGCGACGGCAAGGTTGAGCCTCATCAAATCTAGTTGGCTCGGCCTCGCCGTCCCCTGGCGAGCCCGGCCATTCCCAACGACCGACATCCCTTTGAGGACTTGCGAGTCGGCAAGAACGACATCCACGTCAGCACCGGTAGGCCAAATTTCGCCAGAAAGACTAAATTGGGACAATTCTGAAAGATTTAAGACTGAATTGGCCAAAAAAAAAATATGACTAAATTGGCATGATGCCAATAAATTTAGAACTTTTTTGGTAATTTTCCCTCTTTGCAATGAAGGTTAGAACTTTGCTTGCTTGACAATATACATAACATGTGAAAGAACCATGTTCGCATCGAACATTGCGTTTGAAGATATATGATTTGCAATTTAGGCAGGTCATTGATTATTTCGCCTCAAGGTATGTCCATCATAGTTTCAGTTTCGCATTCTTGGTCATGAAGAAAGAAAACTATGGCATATATGAAGTCTAATCATAGATATGCATAATGAGTGCGATAGCCATCTTTTTGCAGGTTAACCCTTCCGAGGATAGCCCCATCACCATAAACCTTTTCAGACAAGAACCAAAACCCATGCTTTATCACAGTTGCATATTAACATCTGCCCAATCAGCTGTATCAAGCAGCATCACAGCAAATACACATGCATTCGCAGATAAAAGTGGCGCTTAAGTTTACTCTCCTATATATATTATTTACCAAACTCTATTATTCGAAGGACAACAGAGAACCATCAAACCAACAAAATTTGCCCCTTCAACCCTTTATAACATGTGCTAGCAACCACAGACAGAAAGCACGCCGAGAAGAAGAAGCAGCAGCCTACTGGCTCTGAGAACAAAGTTTGAGCATGAGATCATCTGTTATGTCAACGTCCAGCACAATCTCCTCAAGCGAACTCTCTCCTGGCCAAAAAAAATTATATTTCAGCATAATGACAGATCATAAAAAAGACACAGAACTGAGATCAAAAGCAGAATGTCCAGCGTCATGAACACGTGCCTCGGTGTTATCATGATCGTAGCGTATCAAGAAGAGGCACCTGCAGCCCCTAATATCATGCATTCTCCTCTGAATTCCTATGACATGAGCATCATAGTAAATGGCATGATCCCTCCTCTCCTGAAGTTAAAGAAATTGTAAACGAAACAAAACAAAAAAAAAAATCAGATAAGTGACTTAATATGGGCAGTAAAGTAATACAAATGAGTAACACAAATGGGTTGCATCTATAAAAACCTGGAAGCAGAGGAGAAGGTCTCCAACTTTAACCTTGTCACATTCCGAATTTTCCAGGGGGACTGAGCGTTGCCTAATACCCTTTTTCACATTAATCCATTCATCCTCCTCAGCCCCAAACCCAACAAATCTGACAAGAACTTCCTTTAAGAAATGGCAAATTGTTATGAATTTACGCAACTAGTAGGACAAAACATAGACAGCTTGTTTGTTAAGATTCTTTTATAAACACTTACAGCTTCACCTGAGCCTAGAAACCTGTGGCCAAGAAACGTATCAACATCATACCTGCAAGGAGAAAAGTCTTTCCACTCTCATAGTCCAGTTGAAAAGGAAACTTCCATATATTTGTACATACACAACACAAGGAACAATGAATCTAACCCCAAATTCCATGCACACAGGATTAGTTATAAATGAAATTTAGTACAGAATCACCAAATCAAGCGGTTGGCTGCTTCAGGGTGAGGTCAAACAGCATAAATTTCGTAACAGGAGGCAGAGTACTGTTAGATTATTAGGCTAACTTTGCTATTAAATGAACAAGCAGCCTTGTCATGAGAGTACTGTTAGGCTCGCACGACATAATTGGGTTTTTAGCTGATAGCTGTTCATTGAGCCTTTAGACACCTCATCAGATAATGTTCATGAGAGTACTGTTACGCTCACACCAAATATTCCAGTTTTTAGCTAATAGTTATCCATTGAGCCTTTATACCTCGAAAAATAATGTTCACACTCCGATCAAAGAAACAAAATATTAGCTATAGAGCCTTTATTTCAGATGACTGAGCTATTACCAAGCTCCATCTGTTGATGACTTCGCCTCAAATTCCAGTTCTGATGAGTCTGCGATCTTTTGCCCTGCTATTGAAACAGAAACACAAATAAGGCACTCCTATTTACAAGATCTGCCTTTACCAGTCAACTTCAAAACTACAAAATGTTTGTACTTGTAATCACTAGCAAGCAAGAGGAAAATCTAAAACTAGGGCCCAAAAGGTAAATTCTGCATCGGGCTTGAAAGAACTAGATCCTCCACACAAGCTGTGCACATGCAGAGTACGTTTTGTCTCTGTTGCTTTTGTACATTGCAATATTTCCCAAATCAATGGGAGTAGGAAGATTTTTATTGGAATGTGGACGAACATGATTAGTGGAGGGTGAGGGTGACAGTTAATACCTAGTGGAGAGGGAGAGTGATGGATTGATGCATTTGTGGACATAATCACTCCTCAAATTTATTCACATGTCCAGCCTGAACTTGATAAAGTATGATTTAAGTGGCATCCTTGGAAGCCACTAAAAGTAAGACAAAACCCAATTTCAGCTTAAAATTTGAACATGTTTCATGATTTTAAATAATCCTAACCTGTTTGACCCAATGTTAAGTATTTTTGTTTTTGTCGGCCGAAGACCCAATGTTAAGCTAAGAAGCTGAATTACCATGTGTTTCACGTTCTAGTACTTTACATCGCTACATCCAAGCATCCTTACCTTTCTACCAGAATTTTCCAATTTGACATTAGAGTCGAGGAGAGGTTTATGTGGTGATGTAAGATATTCCTATAATTCTCACGATACAACCAAGTATAAGCAAGGTAGCTTCAGACAGAGAATACCCTCTCTACACATAAGCCGGAGATACGTGGGACGTCATTAAATGATTGTCTATTAACCCGCCAAAGTACAAACAAATACAAATTCATCTGAAGGATATGTGCATTTAAATATACAACAGGAGCATAAGAACCTTTAGGCGTATGAGAATTTTCATTTGTTTTATCAGTAGAGCAATTTGCTGGAATCTCGGACTCATTCTTGCCAGAATTAGGGGCAAAAATTACTTTGGGGCGCTCTTGTTGCCTTTTCTTGAACCAACTCTGGACCTAGCAGGTTCACAAACACAGAGATACACAAGCAGCAAATCAGCAATTAGATGTGAGGGTGACAATAAAGATGCACATGAAAATTCTCAGTACCTCCATCCACTTTATCAAAGGCTTTCCAGCACGACCAGCAGAGCGACTGTGAGTACACAGGGACAAGACAGGAAATTAGTGACCAGATGAGAAGCAGAAGGATGGAATTTATAGGAAACACTGCATTCATATTGAGAGAAAAAGAAACTGTTCAATTACATTTTTCAGATAGAGAGAAAGACGAGCTTAAGCTTACTTGAAACTGATTGCAATTTTCTGAAAAAATTCCCTGCTACATGTTTCTTCTCCCGATTTTTCCAGCAACTTCTCCATTTTCTCAATCTGCTTGAAAGGGTCGGCAAGAGTTATAACCGTCATAAGACTATATTAACGCAAATAAAACATGGCCTAGTTACATAAAAAGATGTGAATTTCATGGTTTCTGTGATTGTACCCTCACTTTTAACCATTTCAATTCTATCCTAAACTCTCCAGTCAGTTTATATCTGCCTCTTGCCCACCCCACTCAACATCTGTCCTAGAAAGTTCCACCAGAGTAAAGTATATACTACAAACGAGCCTTCTTAATATGAGTGCAGTAGATGACATATCAAGACCCGAAAAGGGTACCATAAAAACCAGGGCAGAAACTAAACCATGTAAGCAATTTCTATTGC
This sequence comes from Rhodomyrtus psidioides, assembly GCA_021437785.1. Classification (NCBI taxonomy): domain Eukaryota; kingdom Viridiplantae; phylum Streptophyta; class Magnoliopsida; order Myrtales; family Myrtaceae; genus Rhodomyrtus; species Rhodomyrtus psidioides. Next base: position 8,328,646 of record JAILYB010000007.1, on the reverse strand, counting down.
AGGAGAAGAGTATCCTACCCGTTCTAAAACCCAACATCGAAAAAAGTAGCAGACAATGTTCAGTGACCTTCAATTGAGTCCCTTAAAAAGGAGTGAAAGATCCCCGCAGGGATGTATACAACTGCCTTGTAGGTAAAACATTCATAGCACACCCAACTAGCATAACAAAGAACTCTTTTCCTCTCTTTCCCAACCTTCCCAGGCTCTCTGCATTGCCAATGCAAAAAATAAGCAAGGGCCCCCTTCTGACCTGGCTTTTGGTGGAAATTTTAAGTTCGAAAAAACGTACAAAGGGAGATGAAAAGGTTTCAATTTAAGATGTTATCTTTCTCCATCCTTGTCAATACAATTATTACACTCAACAAGTCCTTTCCTCTCCAGCTCTTCACTGGCAGCAAAAATACTTATTTCCCAATGCCTCCAAACAAGTCAAATATTCAACTATAACCCCCTCAACTACTTTCCCAGAAGCCCTACCCTACGATTAGCTCACAGATCTTTCTTCGAAAGCTCAACTAGTTTATGCGCCGCAGTGTCATAAAATCGCAACAACACAAGGGACAAACTCAGTACAGACATCAGAACTAGCCACATTACCGAACCTCCCCTTCACAACACACGCGAACGTCATTCCAAGCAAGCCCACACAAGTTTCCAGCATATTTTGAAGAAATAGGCCAATGTCTAGGGAGTTCATGATTCAAGCTTCTAACAGACCCAAACCCAGATAAAATGAATAGCTCGAGCAAGAGCCAACCAAAAAAAAGAAAAGAAAAGAAAGATTGCATACTTGCCTCGGCATCTGTGAACCCAGAGAAGACCTCCCTGCGTCTTGGACGGAGACGATCCATTTGCGCTTCAGCAGATGCGCATTTCAGAACAAACCAAAACGAAAACAAGGCTTTGTCAACCTGGGATGTCCCAGTTTTCCGCCAATCATTTCAGCAACAACTTTGTTTCCATGGGATTTGGATAGGAGTCTTTTATTGACTATGGTGTGACTGCTGCTGATTGGAGAGAGACTATAGTGGGGATTGAAACGAAAACCCTAGGACATCTATGCAATCCCCGGAAAAGGAAGCGCCTTTACGAGCCAGTTTCTGGCACCGTCTCCTGAGCCGTTTTTACTCTTCGGCGCGTCAAAGGAAGGCCAGCCAAACGCGTTATATTAATCTAAATACTGCTATTAACGAAGAAATAATTTAATTAACAGTATCTTTCAATCATGGTAAAAGTAGATAAATTATTTTGAGCACGTAAAGTAATATGAAGTAATAAGAAATATCAAAGCATAAAGTACTATCGTAGATTCCCATCTTAATATTTGTCATTCGTTTGTCTGTCGACATCTTCATCCTCGTGTCGCTCAGAGTTTGCGAAAAATGAGAGCAAGTGATTTGTGCTTAATCTTCATATCTCTTGTCCGATTTGCTTCCCTCTACTTTTAAAGAGTTGGATACGGTTGCTTAAAACCTTCCAATTCCATATACATTAGGTTCCCTTTTCATGGAATTTTTTCGTTATTCGGTTGTCCATTTTTTTTCATATTACATAAAATAGACACACGGTCCCAAATTTATTATCAGATTATGCATAGGAATTACAACTGTCGATCTAGATGTTCGCTAGGATTAATTATTTTCTTTTTGACGAGATATAAACTGTAGTCAAAGGATAATTCCAATTTCGATCCTCAATTTGGAGATTATATAGATTATCCGAACTTTACCTTTAAAGAAGACAAGTTTGGCATTAGGTTGAATCATTTTTTTTAAGCATTCTTTCAAGGTTATGTCATGATCCGCCAAAAAAAAACCTTATGTCATGAGAAAATTTCTCGTAAAGAAATGAATTTAATTTGTCGTGCAATTTGTTTCAAGACGGCTTGCATTTTCAATTTGCTCTTACCACACTATAACACAAAATTGAAGAATTATGAAAATATAGGGGGTTAATACCATGAAAACCCCAAACTGGTACACATGTAATAAATTTACCTCAAATTATTTTTTTATCATGAAAAACCCTAAACTTGTACAGTTATAATAAATTACCCCAAATTATTTTTTTTTACCACCAAAAATCTAAACCGATACACTTGTGATATATTTATCCTAAAATAATTTTTTTTACGACGAAAAATCTCAAACTGGTATACATGTGACAAATTTATTCTCCTTTAAGTTGGATTAATATCACGAAAAATTCTAAATTGATAAACATGTGAAAAACAGAGGGTAAAAATCTCAAGCTGGTGCACCCACGTGTCATAAACTCAGCACTTTAACGATTAGATTTAACAAAAATTAACAAATGGTAAATTTGTCACAGCAGTACCAAATTTCGGAAAAAATTGTCACAAGTGTACCAATTTGAGATTTTTTATGGTTAAAAAAATAGTTTGCGGTAAATTTATCAGATGTACCAATTTGAAATTTTTTGCGATATTAACCCAAATATAAGAGGTTTTTTTTTTGTTTTTTTGGTCGAAAAATATAGGAGTTAAGAGTAACATCACATGTAACTTATCTATTTTATTTTTATTCGACCAAGAAAAAAAATGTCAATTTTATTTTTAACCTAAAGAAATAGAAAGAAATCCACTTGTGCCGAGAGTCGGGACTGAGCGCACACCAGCCATATCCGCTCTGCTCATCCCGCCCGCGGAGCTGGAGAAGAAGGGATGGCTCGCTCTCTTCTCTCTCACTTCCCCCTTCTCTCCAACTCCACCTCTCCAATCGCCTCCTCTCTGTACTCTCTCTCTCTCTCTCTCTCTCTCGATCTCGATCTCGACTGTCATGTACGGTTCTCTGTGCGTGCGTGTGTTTGTGGGTGGGTAGTTGTGGGGACTACTGCAATGTATGTGTAATGTCGTGTCTGAGCGTGCATGTATGCGTAGAAGCATGTATGTATGGTTCTTTGCAATCTTCAAGCCCACTATAGATGGTGGTTTCTCATTGCGTCATTACTTCGAACAGGTCGTGTGCCATTACTCCGACTAAGTGCTTCACAAGGCGTCTTTTTGTCAGACCCAAGGCCTCGAGTTCTCAATGTTCCTGTACCCTCTCGCTCTCCCAACCTGCAGCCTCGGACACTCCCAGCTCCGTGAGGTACGTTTTTTTTTTTTCTACTTTTTCTCTCTGGCTGCTGCAATGATTGCCCAATTGGTTTCTTTGGATTCGTTTGGTGATTTTGGCTTCGTCGCTTTGATGCCTATTTGATTTCTTTGGGTTCGTTTGGCGGTTTCCGCTTCGTTGCTTTGATTTGGCTGGACTTTGGAGTGTAATTGAGTGCAGAGTACTGTAGCCCGTTGATGCTCATTGAGTTGCCTTACAGGAAAAGGATGGTTTCTGGAGTTCAGCCCACAGGTTCCATTCACCTCGGGAATTACCTTGGCGCCATTAAAAATTGGATTGAGCTTCAGGTCTCTTCGGATTTCCTGTAAAGTTGTGATTTATACTTGTTATTTCTTCATTTATTCACTCCTGGTTTCGATGCTGCAGAACGCATATGACACGCTCTTTTTCATTGTGGACCTTCACGCGGTATGTTTTTGGTTCGTTCATAGTTTTCTCATTTGACAATTATTAAAGGATATAAGGGTACTGGGTGATTTGTCCTTCTTACTATTTGCATCTACTGCGACTGAGAGAAGAGCAAGTCAATTGATGTTTTGTTGTGGTAAAACTGGCTGTGAAGGACATCCCTCAACAGCATTATCTCCTAATATGCACGAGGTTTATACATTTCCAGGAAAAGGTCCCATTTCAATCAGACCAGTAATATAGTTGCTCTCTTTCCAATATGCTAGTGAACTAGGTCGTGCCAGATCATGTAGATTCATTATGCTATGCAAGACCAAAACGTGCACCTTAATACTTCGAAAAAGACATCGTTAGTGGTTCATAAATGCTGTCTCGCTGACCAACGCTATGGTCATCAATGGTATTTAAAACGTGTCTTTGCAGAGACTGTGGTTTTATATTTGGAGAAATTGGGTAGATGGTGGGTGATTCACTTGAAGGAGTTAAACACGGAGTATTACGGGCAAGTTTACATTAGATCTTGGAGAAGTCTCTTCTAGACAGGATATCGGCATTGTGTTATATTTCTGATGTTAGCAGTGAAATAAACTCACTGGTGGACATAGGGTGGTGATGGGGCTTCTTCCTGATTGTCCACCGGGTGTCTGACAAATTCCCCTTAAAATCAATTTCTTTGGTAAGTAACCTAAAAATAGTTAATTTACTTTTTCATCATTTTTAAGAAATTCTTATCATGCCTCCCTAGTCCTCAACCATAGTCACCATCCATTGAACTCTTATGGTAGGTTCTTAATATTAATGTCAAGCTTCCACTTTCTTACCACCAATCTTCGTCCAATGTGATTATGGAATATCTACTTCATCCAAGTCATGTAAAAACTTGGTATAGAAGGAGATTTTTCTAGTCTCCCTCTGGAAAGAAGGAAATTGATTTGGAAGACATGTTACTTCATGAAGGATGTCCTCTTCTACCCATTCTAGCGGGAGTCTAAAAAATGTAATCTTGACTCTCCCTGCTTTTGGATTTATGTTGATAGTTTCTTTGAAACCTCAATTTTCAGGTGATTTTCTCATAAGTTTTTTTTTTTCCTTATTTGGCATGGATATTGTGTGTTTAATCACCTTATAAGTCAATAGAAGATGTCTCTATCAGCTGGTTTTAGGCTTCTAAATACGCTATCTAACAGACTATAATTTAATTCAGCGAATGACACTTAAAAATTCAGAAGCTATATTCATGAGGACATGTCATACGCCATAAACTTTTAGGTCGGGCAAGCTCTGGCCCTTGGACTAAGTTTTTTTCTACAAGCTCTAGTCCTTGGACTAAGCTTTTTCTACATGCACAAATTTTTGGAGGCATTTTTTCACTCTTCATTTCTGCTCAATCTAATAGAGGCATGTATCCTGTGCTTGTACTTTAAATTCTTTGTTATTGGAGCCTTGATGCAGTTTTTTCCTCTAGCCTATCATGTAACTACATGCTATTGCCGTTGGAGAGATTTATATTTGGTCCTGACATTTCTTTTCAGTATTTGTCCTTTCTTTTACCATTTTTCTTTAACCCTGTTGGACAAGATCAAGGGATAGGGTTAAGTAGTGTCAGGCAGTGCAATAACACTAAGAAGGAAAAAAAATAAAGAAAAACATAATGGTGAAGGGGTGGGCTTCTTTATCAGACATGGATGGGCTTGGACAAAAACATCAGGCTGGACATGGGCTATGTTGGGGCTAGGTAAAGATAAAATTACTCAACATCATGCCAGTGCCTGCGTAGGCACTCGGATTGGTCATATCTAAAGAATTGTGTCCATGCCGATATCTTTGCGTGATTTATGATCTTTTGATCCTAATGAGATATCTTAGGATCCAAACATAAGAATTAGAATATGTGGGATGGAAAGGAAAATCCTAAGTTGCTTTCTTCTCAGGTAGGCAAAAACTTTGAACCAGATATGGGGAATAAATATTCCCAAAGTTTTGCAAAATGCCTTCTAATGCCTGTTCAGGCTGGCTTTAAGTACCTTTGTTGGACATTGTCATTTACAGATAACACTACCGTATGAGACACAGGAGCTATCTAAGGCAACCAGAGATACAGCGGCTATATATCTGGCATGTGGTGTTGACACTTCGAAGGTAGTTTTTCTCCCGTTCCTTCTTTGAAGCATTCTCTGAATTAGAGGAACGGTCATCAATTATCTGCACACCCATTGTACCTTTGATAGCATATGACTTAAATTGTCGCATCGCATACAGGCTTCTGTGTTTGTGCAATCTCATGTCCGTGCTCATGTGGAATTGATGTGGTTGCTGAGTTCGGCTACACCAATTGGTTGGCTCAATAGAATGATCCAGTTTAAAGAGAAATCTCGCAAGGCGGTGCGTTTTAATTGTACGGAAGCTTCATCCTCTTCGATAAATTCTCCTTTACCTTTTACCTTCATAGCATCTTGTACATGAATTTGCTAGTCTTTTACTTATACTGGTCCATTGCTGATGTTATGGTCATGCTTCTTAAGAACCATTGAGCATCCTGGTTGATTAGCCTGACAAAGGACTGGCAAGTTTGAGTATTGAGGACGGAAGTTCTTCATGCAATGTAATGGAGGGAAAAGTGTCATCTTTTTCCCCCTTTTGTAAGGAACTAATGTTAAGCTTCTGCAGTTAAGTACTAAATTGTGTGCCTTTAATTGACTTTTGTCAAGTATAAGCTCTTACTCCTTTGGGCGATAGCTCTTGGAAACTCTTTGAAGTCTGAGCCACGAGATCAATCATTTGCAATAATTTTACATATAAATTCTCTGAAGTGACATGATTCGTCTCTTAGATGATATATATGTAATGATGTAGCTCCACTTGTAAAATTTCATAAACCTAGTTAAATCCCAATGACCATACATGTGATAGCAACTTGTAGGTTTGTAGATAAATGTTAAGGAGACTCAGTGAAACCTAATTGGCATAAATCCAATATTTTGCTGTTATGTGCTACTTTATGTATTACGAGTTAACTTAAATATTGACTTTACAGGGTGATGAAAATGTTGGTGTTGCTCTATTGACTTATCCAGTTCTTATGGCTTCTGACATTCTTCTATACCAGGTAAAAAAAACAAGGACTATATTTTTTCCTATTTGCATGTTACGTGAATTACAAATCACTAGAACTGGTCTGTGAGGAGTGTCTATTTTCTTCCGTATTTTCTTTTATGGCTCATCTTGTTGAGTGCTTGTGAAGTTTGTTTGCTTTTAGAACTGTCAGTCATCATTAGTTCAGAACATTCTTATAAGCCTCACTATTGGGGGACAATTTTGCAGTCTGACTTTGTCCCTGTTGGTGAAGACCAGAAGCAACATCTGGAATTGACCCGTGAGCTAGCTGAACGTGTTAACTACTTATATGGAGGAAGGAAGTGGAAGAAATTGGGAGGGTGAGGATCTCCTCTTTTGCGCCTTGATACTTTTGGAAATTCTGGATGTGCTTTTCATTCAGATTTTGATTCTTCATTGTCCTCACTGTTTGTCACAGGAAAGGAGGAACGATTTTCAAGGTAAGTTTCATTCTGAATGATGAATTCAGGCTCAGCTCAATATTGAGGGTTCAACCTGCAGTATTTGCTATTCCTCATATAGGTTCCAGAGCCCTTATCCCTCCAGCTGGAGCAAGAGTTATGTCACTTACTGATGGTCTTTCCAAGGTCATGGAACCTTCCAAAGAAGCTTTGATTCAATATTTCTGCTAGTATAGCTTTCAGTTTGTTAAACAAGAAATTTGTAGACAATCTTTTTCATGGGATTGAAGGAAGAAGACTCTTCTCAACATAACAGATACACGGGCTTCATTCTTGCAGATGTCAAAATCTTCACCCTCTGATCAGTCACGGATCAATCTTCTTGACTCAAAAGATGTGAGTTTCCCCTTGAATAATGGTGCAATAATTTAATTTGTTGGCTACGTATGACAAACATTGTGTGTGGCTGGTGACTGCCTTATGCATCTTAGTTCTCTAATCAGATAAATTTGAAGGTGCATTGATTTTTTGGTCATTCTCTTATCCTTTTTTTTTTTTTTGGGGGGGGGGGGGGGCGAGGGGAGGGTTGTTCTTCTTTTCTCTTTTTTTCCAATTTCCAAACGTTGCATGTCAATCTGAAGAGGAGGTAGCACTTTAGACATAAGCATAGTGATGAACATACATAAATAGCTACCCACCGTTAAGATGGGGAAGTGGCATGTCAGATTGCATTCGACTGACTTAGTGCGATATAACCACAGCCATCTAGTTGGGTATTGTGACTTTTTGCCATCAGAGCTATCTTGTTGAGCACTACCTTTTTAACTTAGGCTCTGTTTGTTTCACGGAAAATATTTTTTCTTAATTTCCAGCGTTTGGAGGGCAGAAAATAGATAGTCAACGAAAAAGATATTTCGGTCAATGGAAAAAAACCCTCTTAAAGTTGAGGAAATTGATTTCCGTTTTTAAAAAGTGGAGATCATTTTCCTCTCAGCTCTCTCCTTCTTCCCGTTGAAATCCCTCCCATCGTGTGTCTCTCTCTCTATCTCCTTCCCTCTCTCTTTCTCTCTCTCTTCAGCCGTTTGCACCGTCTCTCTCTCCCCCCCGGCATGCGCAGCCGCTCGTCCCCACCCTCGCTCTCCTCGTCCGCCTGCCCTCCCTAGCCCACCCCGCCCCCTCCCTCCCCCCACCATTAGATCTCCCACCTCCACCGCGGGCTTTCCTTTGACTACCTGGTGCGTCTGCGCCGACGAAGAAGATGGCTACAGCTCCTTTCGTTCACGCGCGATGCGATTGCTCGCCAATGCTCGGTGGCAGTTTCAGGAACGGCTCGCACGGATCGATTGGTTCTAGCTCGTACCCCTCTTCATCTACCACTCAGTGTGGCTTCTTCTTCTTCTCCTCCGTCGTCTTCGTCGCCATCTTCCTCTTCTTCTTCAATCGGTGAGTCATGTTTCGAGTTTTTTCATATGGGCTTATTCGTTTTCCACTTAGCTGTTTTGGGTCTTGCTCATTAGGTGTTTGAGATATTGCCTGTGATGATTTTGGTCCTTTGATAGGGGATTTCGAACAAAGGCGGGGATGCTCGGTGGGGTGTGTGATTTGATGAATCTCAGGTGGTTAGGATGAGAAGTGATGAAAATGAGGATAACATGAGATCAAGTGCCACCAATAGTGTTGGGAATGAACTTGGATGAAACGATTATGTGTTTTCGCAAATGTATTGTGGCTAGCATCTAAATAGTATCTTGAATGCAGCAAATCTAGGGGTTGTGACATCATTTGCTTTGTCCAACAATGGTGTGTCTGCAGAAGGTATAGACTAGATGGATGACAAGAAGCGACGATCATATCCGACAGTTGTCTACAGATCTTTCAATTAGTTGCTATGGCAGGCAACTGCTTTTGGACTGTTGTTATTATTGCCGCAAGTATAGATCTCTTCTAAGCATATCCGAGCTTCAACTATGCATATTTTATCACCCTTCAAAACAAAAAACACACTTGTCCAAGAAACTAGTTATCAGGTGCGTCTGAAAAAATTATTTAAAAATAACACAAAATATGTATGGCGGAAAATATTTTTCCTAACCAAACGGCAGAAAATATTTTTCAATTCGTTTTCAGATTTGAGCCAAGCACTGGAAAATAAAACTATTTTCCTAGAAAACCACTTCTTGGAAAGCATTTTCCAAAATCGATTTATTTTCCGCGAAACAAACGGAGCCTTATTGCCGCAAGAGCCATCTTGATGTCCTTATCGAAACCAAGGGAAAATTGATTTCCGTCTATATTTTTATCAATACATTCTTTTGTCTAAAGTAAATTTTTTTTTGGTAAAGTCTTTTGTCTAAAGTAATTCATATCAGCTTAAATCTAGTTTTTTTTTTTTTTTTTTTTGGTGGGGAGGGGGGCTCAGGGACAACTGAATGTCCGTAGTTTGCTAATGCAGGTTGTTGAAAGATAAATTTGATGCGTTTGTTTCTCACCTTTTTATGGCCTTCCTTGAGTTCACTTATTTGTCTTGTAGGTGATTAGCAAACAAGATCAAACGTTGCAAAACTGAACTCATTTACAGGGTTGATACTATACTCCTTCAACTTTCAACATTTCTGCTGTATCGATGCTCTGGAATAGTGAAATATATGTTGTCAAAATTTGGAATGTAAACATACAATGTTTTCTGTGGTTCATCTATATCATGACATCCTCCTCGTATTCTGTCCCGCTGATCTTTCCATCTGCATTTTCTTGTTATCATACAGTTTGGAATTTGACAATCCTGACAGGCCAGAATGCAATAATCTACTTTCAATATACCAGCTCGTTTCACGAAAAAACCAAGGAGGTAATGAAATTAGAGATGTTACTGTTAGCTTTATCAATCGTCACTGTGTGCTATGGTATTGCATTTTCCGTTGTCTTGAGGACTTGGACTGTGGCTCTTAAGCTCTTTTAGATACACTGCATCAGAAAGTTTAACTAGCGTGTATTATATACCACAGGAAGTTGCCAAAGAATGCCAAGACATGAATTGGGGCTCGTTTAAGCCCCTCATTACTGACGCCTTGATTGATCATCTGCATCCCATTCAGGTTTCTACTTCATATCATTTGGCTTTTTAGATTATCCTGGTAACTTCAGGAGAACATTACGAATTTTTACATTATTAGTTTTTAGTGGTGGCGAAGTCTGATTTTCCTTATTTGACAGTTGAAATTTCGAATGTGTGACAGTTGACAGTGCTTTTCTTTTGTTGTGCTTGAGTATACTTTGCATGGTAAGCTTGCCAAATAGTTGATAGTTCACCCTCTCTTGGGTCATTACAGGTCCCGCTACGAGGAATTAATGTCCGATTCAGTTTACTTGGATGGTGTATTGGCAGAAGGTGCTGCAAGAGCAACAGAAATAGCAGATGCAAACCATCAGTAATGTCTATCACGCAATGGGATTCTTGCGAAGATGAGAAGATTTTGATACATTAATAAGTTTAATGAGCACACCACTTGGTAGATAACACCCAAGCTCACTTCTATGATTACCAACATAAATGTTCAGATGATTCTTTTCAGCAATTGCTTGACTGAGGAAAAACAATATATCCAGCAAAAACTGTCATACATCCATTGACGTACTAGGAAAGGTGAATCCTCGTAATATGTGGGTTCAAATTGCTTGCATTCATAATTTTCTTGTTAATGCTCTTTCGACTGTGTGTACAAACATTGGATCTTGTCATTCTTCATAAATATGAAGCTTTTGTGGTTGAAGAACTTTATTTAACCGTTGCCGCAATTTTCAATCTTTCTGGTTGTGAGCAGATTCCCAGCCGTCCAAGTGTTATATGCATTGTAAACTAAAATTCTAAATTTGGGACTTGCGATTGTAAATGGTTTATTGGATCGACTCAGCCTGCCATGGGGACAAAACAGTCACTTGCACATACAGCTCTTAGGTTGATTATACGAGCTAATCAGATTAACTCGTTATTCGCTTCTTATCTTCTTCTTTAGGACTTGTCTGAACTTCCCCTGGCAAACATCTATCTGCACGAACTTTACGATGATGCAGATGTGGGGAATTTGAGTGTCATATGGTTAGGATTCCATAGAAAAGAAGTTGGAGCTATTTGAGCGCGATTCCTTTGCAAAAACTCAGATGGCTATGTTCAAAAGCTGCTTTCTCATTCGATGAATCCATGTGCAGTTAAACTCTATGCAGGAGGCAGAGAAACTGAGCTAGGATAGAGAACGACGAAGACAATCATTAACCTGATGAAAAGCAGGAAGGAGAAAGGGAGAAAGCTCAAAAGAGGCCTCAAAAGTGTAAAGTGAAAGATGGTGTTCCATCAAGGCGATCAAATCATGCGTATATGGAGTGCATGCGGGGGGGTCTACCACTTTGGAATGGACTCTTCTGCTAGTAATGATGTGAACGACGAATTTCATATCCAATGAACTCTTCAACAAAGTATCAATTCATCAAAGAATTATGGTTTAGTACTTTGTTCAACATTTTTGCTCAGCACACCAAAGAACAAAAGTTGGCATCCCACCTACGCAAAAGATGCAGACTACCTTAGCTTGCTGAAAAATATGCATGTGCGATTTCGGTATATATATATATAGAGAGAGAGAGAGAGAGAGAATCACTCTATCTGTACCTCAAGGACGAAAAAAAAAGTGTGATGATGCTCTCACTTTGTACTGGCCAAGCATGTATGGAAAGAGTGAATATTCAAGCACTTTCAGATCATCAGAGTAGTTCCAATGTGTTAAAGAGAACAAGCTCCCAATGTCCTACATAAGTAGGTTACTGCAAAGGATAAAGACTGCCATTTGTTGTCATCGTTGAAACAGAAGTCAGCCTGTTTTGCACCGGGACACCATGTAAGAAAGTTTATCAGAGAAAGTGGACCTTTCAAGCGACTTTTCCGGATTCCTCAATATGGACAAGCTGAAATGATTGCTGCCACGCGTTACACTATCTCCCAGGATCGGCTCGAGTCAAAGGCATTTAGAACTCAGATGCATCGTATGTGCATTAACGGTTCGTTTGCCAATTCAGATGCAGAATCGAGAATATACCTAGTGTCTTTGTCATGGCATTATCAAGACTCCTGGCCCTGTCCTATTTGAGCCATTGTTAGAACTGAAGAAAGAGCAAAATTTTGTATGAGCATTCATTGGCCCTGCCCTCTCCTATTTTCGTTCAATTTGGAAGGATAAATATCTGGGTTGAGCTGAATAGCTCTAATCATTCAAAGTCAGAAGGTATGTGAGGCCAAGAACAAGAAGTTTGTATGCATGTATGATACCTAGCGGCTAGCACATCAACAGAATGCTTCTACCTAATAATTTTCCTCTGTTCAAGTTTTGGGTTTGAGCAAGCATGATTGATTCGTTGTGGTTCCCAGCTAAACAAGAAACGAGCTGTCTTGTCCCTAAATCATGAATCAGGGATGTGACCACAACCACCAAGTGTAGTCCACATATTGTTAATTGCGCATGTAAACTTGCTTACCCTTTTCTAAATGCGGCTTCAGTTCTCAGCATCCGGAATCTTCATTGCCATTGCCTCTTGCAGCGCTAACACACGGTCCACTTGAATCGAAGTGAAAGCTGAAAGAACCCGTCCGCTGTACATTCCCACTGAAGCATGGTTGTGATAAAACCAGGTTTCCTAGCCATCTTTATTATATAGTGGTTCTTCCTCTTAATTGGTAGCAGAGTTGAGAATCTTCGCAGGCTTAAAGTCAATCTGCTCTTGCTGATGCCTGCATCGTGTTTCTCTTTCGGTCAATCTCCATAGCAAAGTATCTGAGAAAGGTTTGAGTCTGAAACTGAGTAATCTATGTTTTAAGCATTTCGCACATCCCATGATGACAGCAGATTGTTTTCGGAAGGATTCTGAGCGTACTTCACTTTTCATCCATTTTATCCTGATAAACTGAGTTCCCAAAACTGAAATATTGTATTTCGCATGCTTTTCTGTTAGGTTTGTCATCATTTAAACAGTACAAATGGATGTTTATTCTCATTTATGCAGAATGCCTACTAAGGCAAAAGAAGGGTGCTCAGGAAACAATAAGACTGATGCAGGAAACGATAAGAACTTGGACCTGAGGCTCGGTCCTCCTGGAGAAAGCTCTACTCAAGGAGCCAAAAGGGTGTTTGAAGACACTGTAACTCATAAAGCAAGAGATACAAAGCTCTTGCATAAACACCCCTGCCTGAAGCCCCCTTTGACCAACCAAAAGATTGAGGAACTTGCTGATAGCAGGACATGCTGGCCTGAGAAGACAACTTTGGCTCTTCGGAGAGTGATCCAGGAACTGAAGATGCTACCCAGTTTTTCATACCAACAGTTCTCTTTGACCTCCCCGCTGAATGTGATGGTTGCAAAACCTTCACAAGAGTGTGTCTTTAATGAAGCAGGCTTTCTCAATCTAAACAGTGAAGCCCTTTCAAGTCCTGCTATTCTGCCAGGAAATGCTCCGAAAAGGTTATTTTGTTAAGCTTGCCTTATTTTTCTCCCTTGTTCCTACTCGTATCAAGCTAAAAATCATGGGGAGTTGCTCGGCCACGGAATTTGGAAAAACTTTAGTTTTGAAAAGAAAATGAATGAGCATGCATTAGGGTATTTCAGGGTTGTCTCTCTCATAAAGGATAGAGGAGATGTAGCAAAAATGAAGATGGACCTCCCAAAATGGAAAAAGGAAGTCTTATGATGTGCAACTTATCTGTTAAGAAACGGGTAAAAGAACTCTCGCCAGGGTAAGAACATGGCACTAGCTCATTTAGTACTATGCAAAACCGGCACATTCCTTGGGGTCCAAAGATTCAACATATCCATATCTGTGAACTGTTTTAGAGACCCAACTTGAGTATATTGGTCCTTTGTTTGCAGAATTCCGCCTGGTCCAGTCGTTGGGTGGCCTCCAATAGGTTCTTTCAGGAAAAACATTGCAAACAACTTCTTGTGCAGGCAAATTCCTGAGTTGTCATCAAATAACATTGGGAAGCAGGACAATGGTGAACGTCAATCAGAAGACCCAAACCAGCACATGTTTGTAAAGATCTACATGGATGGATTCCCAATAGGAAGAAAACTGAACCTCAAAGCCTATGACAGTTATGAGAAGCTCTCTGTTGCCATTTATGAACTCTTTAGAGGCCTTCTTGCTGGTAAAACCTCAAATTCTATGCATCGTAGTAGAAGAATGGTATTTGGTTCATGAGTACTTGAGTATCTGTCCTCTCCTCTTGAAGACGAACATGACTTAAGTCATGCTAAGTTTTGAATGTCCTAACCTTTCCTTTTCAGTTCAGAACAGTACCAGTGATGATACGAATGCCAAGAGAGAGGAAACTAATGCTGAAAATGGGGAATGCACTCTAGTGTATGAGGATAATGAAGGAGACAGGATACTTGTTGGCGATGTTCCGTGGAAGTAAGTACTCTTCCTTTTTTAGTGTTGTGCCGACAAATAACCTGCAATTATATTTGTTGGCCATAATTCGGTAACTCGAGGAAGGAACATACAGCAACGACACCTTTGAAAAGTTTCAAAGCTGCTCATAACAGATCACCTTTCCTAATACAGATTTCTTCATTCGATTTACTTGAATTTGCATCAAACTAAAAGGAATCCAACTAGTTTTGTAGTAGTATGTTCGTATCTACTGTGCTCGCTCAACACAATCTTATCATTCTCTCGTAGTATGTTCGTATCTACTGCCAAGAGGCTGCGCATCTTGAAGAGCTCGGGTCTCACCGCTTCCCCGCCATGTGAGTTCCTTTTTCAGGTTCTTCTTGAACTTACTATAAGAGGGTTGATTTCCTTCTCATCTAATTCTTCGGGTTAAGATGGTTTTGGTTTTTCAGTTATAAACAGTGACCAAGAAAACACACCTCTTGATTCAGCAGCAAAAACTGGAAAATGAGGGAGACCTTGAGCTGAACATCAGGAGTTCGCAAATTCAAGGACTTGTATACTATGCTTCCTGGTATTTTTTTTTTTTTTTGGGCACTATCCATAAGGCCATTGTAGATGTTTGTGTGCTGCTAGTTCTTGTCCAGCTATTTGTACATCTGTACATTAGTTTTTTAGGACTTATCAGCTGAAGCATGTATGTAGTTACAAATAGTTTTTATCTGCTGCAAACAAAATTCCACTCAACAGAATGGATTTCTGCGTTTGTATCTCAACTTGGTTTCGTGTCCTAATTCCCATTCTTTTTCTGCTTTTCCTCGGTAAAAATAAGTGAATCGTGTTTAGCATGTAAAAAAGTTCATCGCCGGTCCAACTCCTGTTAATTCTAGAATGTATATTCCACCTAAAACGGATGCTTTAATGATGTTTGATTTTTCATGTGTGTTCGGTGAACCTAAGCAGGTAGTGCCTTATTCAAATTCCCTTCTCTCAGGACCCAGGCACCTGTTTAATTCTCTCTCTTTCTAGAAACCCTTTTGACGGCAGGAAAAATTACACTTGCCATTCTTGTTTCCTAGTGATTTTCAAGGTTTAACTTCTCATAACTAAAATTTCTACTGCATGAGTAACAATTTCTCGCCCCTTCTATAGTTTTCTCTTGTTCACATTGTTCTTCACATTTTACCCATCCAAGCATGGAGCTCTTCTTAAAGAAATGATGAATATATGGTATTATGGACATGGAGATTTGGCATAATTATCCAAAAAGTCCAAAACCTATTAATATGGCAGCCAATTCAGTCATAAATCATTCAATTATGCTAATTTAGTTCTAAATATTTTGACAATATGTCAATTCAATTCGAAACTTTTCAATTGTGTCAATTAGTTCTAAAACTTTTGATGATTTGTCGATTTAGTCAAAAAAATTTCAAATTTAGTCCTAAACATATTATTTGGATAATTATGCGAAAGGTCTATATTGACCGGTTGTCAGAAGGTTTATGACTAAATTGGCAAAACAATCAAAAGGTATAGGACTGAATCGGCATAATTGAAAAGTTTATGACTGAGTTGACAAATTATTAAAGGTTATGACTAAATTAGCACAATTGAAAAGTTTAGCACTAAATTGGCCGCCATACAATAAGTTTAAGACTTTTTTGATAATTTTTTCCATGCAGATTTCATGGCGAGACTCTTTCTCTTCTTTTAATAATCAAAGACAGGCACAAGAGATTCAATGCTGAGATTAGCAATTTTGGGAAAAGAAACAAGAAACTTTGTGAGGTACATAATTCCATCCTTGCCTTTGACACACAGCAGAGGACACTGACTGTCCGAATGGACAACCATATAAAAACATAAACAGCAGCCGCCAAAGTCAGCTTGCATTCAAAAAGGGGATGAAGAAATACAAAGTTGATAAGATCGTTTAGTCCACGGGAAAGAAAACAACTGCTGCTCCTTTGTTTTTATTTTTCCCTCCCCCCTTCGATTATTAAAAATATTTTGGGCCCACAAAAAAAAATTAAATATAGAAAAATATGAGAATGATTGAACCTTCCTACGACTTTAAGATTATGCTTTTTGGCTTAGTTGATCTTTGTCTCTGTCTTTGCATCAACTGCCTAAATGCATTGACTGCTTTAACTGGCTCTGACATCATTCGGCTTAAGTTTGAGACTCTACTTTTATTTTTGCATTTTCATAGTTTTTGCCACATTGTCGTGAAAATGAAATATCAAGAGCCAAGTTTCAAAGCCCAATCAATCTTGTACCGCCGCCTATGGCATAATTTAATCTAATAAATCATAGTAAAAGTGACTTTTTGAACATTTAAATTGCGTTCAATAAAATTTTAAGATGCTTTAAGAAAAAGTAAAGTTTAAGGGAAAATCTCTTGAAATCTCAATCTAAATATTGACTTATTTTTATATGTGTGTAGTTAGTACAATAGAAGTGACTTTTCGACCACTAAAGAAATTCAATTTATTGCAGATTTTTTGAATAAAAATTTAAGATCTTTTAAGAAAAGAAAAGGCTTAAAGGAAAATATCTTATAATCTCAATCAGAATATAGGTATTACATTAATTTGAGATACTTTGCATGAGTAATTAAAGTGACTATGAACAACAATTACTCGATAAAAAGAAGCCTTTTCAATAGCAATCTCGAGAGAAGAATATTTCATTATATCAACGCCATAAATTCTGTATATACTTAATAATACTTAACATAGTAAATCGTGGAATTACATCCATGAGAATGAGAAAACAATAATGTTATTGGCATGATATAATATGTGGTAGAAAGAAAAAAAAAAGGCAAATATTCACCTATCAGCACGCCTCCAAACACCGAAATTTGTTACTTGAAATTGAATTTATAGCGCAGTAGACTGATATATCAAGAATAGAAATATATATATATATATATATATATATATATATATATATATATAGTAATAAGATCGACTATACAATTAATGCACAATATGTTATTCAATATATGATACTTGATCATTATTGACAAGGATAGATTCTGTAAAATAGACCAAATTACTTTGGCTTAATCCAATCCCATACAAAATGAATTAAGATTTGAGTGATTTTTTTATTTTTTTTTTCCGAAAGATTAGAGTGAATTCCATATGATAAAAAAACGACAACTTCATGTTCACTTTTTCCCTGCCAGAAGAGGAAGTGGTTCTCCCTCAATCTAGGTTTGCTATTTTTAGTTTATGGAAAATATTTTCCCACAAATCGATAATTTTTCCATTATCCAAATACCAAAAAGACCAAAAATAATTTTTCAAATACAATTTTCTCTAAATAAACAGAACCAATAAATAGGGATTTTAAACATGCCTAATATGGGCAAATATATTAGTAGTAGTCTAAGTAGCATTGATACCGACACGCGATAAAGAATTCTGATACGTTGGGACACGTTGTTTAATACACACACACACACATATATATATATATATATATATTAACGCTGAGTTTCTTCTTCTTCTGTTGGGATTCACAATTAATTCCTTTTTTTGGGGGGCTGATTGAGTACAATAATCTCGGGATGGCTTGATATAAAACTTAAGTATATATTTTTCTATGAATTTACATTTTGATCTCTAATTTATTGAAAATATTTAAAATTAACTCTGTGCGTGACGTGATGCTAAAATCGCATATCACCAACGTGTCGAAAGTATTGATCACATGTCGATCATATATCGAAAATAGTCCCGAAAAATGCCCGTGCTTCCTAGGTAGTAGTTCAATTTGAAAGTTAGCCGCCGCCGCCCCTGCTCTCAGCCTCTCGTCGAAGTGACATTGCAAAACGTGTTTTTTTTTTTTTCCTTTGCTCTCTTTCTTTTTTTTTTTGGTGGGGGGTGGGGTTTCTAACTTTGCAAAAAGTGATTTGTCATCCCACAGATTGGTCAAACAATCTTCTTTTCTATGGTGACAACACGTGAGAGGCCTTCTAGAACAGGGAGTCCACCCAAAAAAAAAAAAGAAGAATGAAGTTAAATTTAATACAATTCTATTGAACAAAACAAGCTAATGCATTCGGCCAAAGAAATTTCAAAAGACACGAGCTAATGCTAGCAACCCAACGCACAAATTGAACATAATCATGTAATTTTCGGGTGTAAGTCATAAGGTGGGAAACCCCCCCCCCCCTTTTCCCAAAGTCGGTTGATCAAGACATTATTTTCGACCATTGCTATGTTACGAGTAGGAAATAATATATGTTCTTTTCTTATAGCTAAACATTTAACAAGAACTCTAACACCCCTCTAGCCAACCATTAACAAGTCATGTCATGCAGCATAATGCTTCGACAAAATTAGACAAAATTTCACAAAAGCGTACATCGTGAAATTCATGTAAAAAAATAGCTCCGAAACGAATTAAAAAGAAATTGAAGTTTCTGAAATTCACTAGTTAGATCGCATTGTTCGTGTGCTTTTAAAGGGGTAAAAAGAGTATAAAAGATCTTACATGCACATACTTTAGGGTTCATACTACGAAAAATCCCAAGATAATACGCATGTGATAAATTTACTCCAAACTAATTTTTTGACCATCAAAAAATTCTAAAATGGTGCACATGTAACAAATTTGCCCTTTATTTCATTAATTTTTTTCATCAAATTGCTGAATTAGATGACACGTGACAGTTGATGAGTGTACTAGTTTGAAATTTTAAAACTCCTTTATCACAAGTATACCAGTTTTGGATTTTTCGTGTTATTAACTCAATTTAACGATTTCTTCACCAAAAAAAAAAAACTCAATCTAACGAAAACTAACGGTGAGTATATTTATTACAAGTGTACCAATTTGGGCTTTTTGTGGTCAAGAAATATGTTTGAGGTAAATCTGTCAGAAATGTACCATTTTAAAATTTTTCATGGTATTAATTATATACTTTAGTAAGTCATCTCAACATATTGAGAGAATAAGATCTTGCGGTATAATATTCTTTTTAGGATAATTAAAAAAATTTGACTATGGTTGGATTCATAACCACCCCCATTTTTCTTAGCTAAAAACCCCAAAATTGATGGGACCATTCTAACAATTTATTGTATTTTTTTTTTTTTTATTCTTGGAATGTTGTAGCTTTTGTCAAAGTTTGAGTGGAACCGTGATGGATTAAAACTCTATTAGTTTGACTCTCCAGCAACCTTATCACTATCAGTGGCACAAACGTAAATAATCTCAATGTCAGTGTCGTTTGCTAGCACAGTTAGACAAGAATGTATGAACAATATAAATAGCCCCAACTCCTTTCTTACCAAGCACGCCAATGTGGAACATTGAAACTCCTCCCTATTGTTGCCGTTGGTTTTTTTTGGGCCAACCAAATTTCCCGGCAAAGAGAAGGGCACATAACCGCCGGATCAACCGACCGAACCCGCTGAAATGTCCGAACTGCCCCTTCCGTTCCGAAAGCTCGGCCTCCCCCTCTTGTTCCTCTCTCTTCTCTCCATACCCTTTTGTGTAATCTCACAGGGTCGGGCCACAGATGAGCTCGCAGTCCTGCTGAACCTGAAGCAGCAATGGGGCGATCCACCTGCTCTCCAATCGTGGACCTCATTGTCGCCGACGCCTTGTGGCTGGCCGGAGATCAACTGCACCGGCGGCGCGGTCACGGGACTCCTCCTCGAGGACATGAACATCACCGAGCCGATCCCGCCTTCGATTTGCGACCTCAAGAGCCTCACTCAGCTTAACCTTTCATGGAATTACATTCCTGGTGGATTCCCAAGGGCCTTGTATAACTGTTCCAAGCTTCAAATCTTGGACCTTTCTCAGAACTACTTCGTGGGTCCAATTCCTAGTGACATTGACAGGCTCTCGGGCCTCACCTACTTGGACGTCGGCGGGAACAATTTCTCCGGCGACATTCCACTGGAGATAGGGCGGTTGTCGGGGCTGCAGACTCTGAATTTGTACCAGAATCAGTTCAACGGCACGTTTCCCAAGGAAATTGGGGACTTGGCCAATCTTGAAGTTCTGAGCATGGCCTATAATTACAAGTTCGTGCCTGCAATGATACCACAGGAATTCGGGCAGCTCAAGAAGCTGAGGTCCCTGTGGATGAAGCAGTGCAATCTGATCGATGGAATTCCCGAGAGCTTCTCGAACTTGTCCAGTCTTGAGCACCTCGATCTGTCCGGAAACACGCTGACGGGCGGAATCCCTGGTGGGTTGTTTTCTTTACAGAACCTAACCTATGTGTATCTGTTCCATAACCAATTGTCTGGTGCATTACCTGCCTCTATTTCGTCGAAGAACTTGATCGAAATTGATCTAGCAATGAACAACCTGACCGGCTCGATCCCGGAAGATTTGGGGAAGTTGCAAAGTCTCCGCCTTTTGAATCTGTATTGGAATCAATTATCGGGCCACATACCGGTGAGTATAGCCCAGCTTCCTTCGCTTGTAGATTTCCGCGTTTTTGGCAACAAGCTGAGCGGTGTATTGCCACCCGAGTTCGGCTTATATTCGCCGCTGGAAGCCTTCGAGATCTCGAATAATAAGCTCAGTGGGGGGTTGCCGAAAACTCTGTGCGCTAATGGTGTCTTGCTAGGAGTTGCTGCTTACTCTAATAATCTGAGCGGACAAGTTCCGGAATCACTGGGGAACTGCAATACTTTGCGGACAATTCAGCTCTACGACAACAACTTCTCCGGCGAACTTCCTTCCGGCATTTGGACGCTGTTCAATTTGTCAAGCTTGACGGTAAGTCAAAACTCCTTTTCAGGTGGTCTTCCGAGAAAGCTTGCATGGAATTTGTCTAGAGTGGAGATCAGCAACAACAAATTTTCCGGTCCTATTCCGGCCGAAGTCTCTTCATGGTCGAGTCTAGCGGTCTTGAAGGCGAGCAACAATCTGTTCTCTGGCAGTGTCCCTGAAGAATTGACTAGCCTTTCTCGACTTATCATTCTATCTATGGATGGCAATCAACTTTCTGGTGAACTCCCCCCAATGATCATCTCCTGGAAGTCGCTAACGAGCTTGAATTTTTCAAAGAATAAGCTCTCTGGCCAAATTCCTGCAGCAATAGGTTCCTTGCCCGACTTGCTCGATCTCGACTTATCGGATAACCAATTCTCAGGCATGATACCCCCAGAATTGGGCAATTTGAGGCTCACTACGCTTAATTTGTCCTCCAATCGACTCGTTGGTAGAATCCCAGATGGTTTCAATAATCTGGTATATGAAAATAGCTTCTTGGGTAATCCTGATCTATGCGCTGGGGATCCGATGCCGAACATCAGAAGCTGCTATACCAGGAGCAGTAAATCCAACAAGGTTCCTTCAAAGTATCTCGCCCTGATTCTAGTTCTAGCGATCGCCGCATTCCTAGCGGCCGTTCTGTTCACCTTGTTCGTTATCAGAGAGTACCGGCGAAAGAAGCTCAGCCGCGACCTCGCAACTTGGAAGTTAACTTCGTTTCAGAGGCTCGGGTTCACGGAAGCGAGCATCTTGTCCAATCTAACGGACAATACCATCATAGGAAGCGGCGGCTCAGGCAAGGTGTATCGCGTAGCGGTTAACGATTTGGGCGACTACGTTGCTGTCAAAAGGATTTGGAACAGCCGAAAGTTGGACTGGAGACAGGAGAAAGAGTTTGCAGCGGAAGTCGAAATACTCGGCTCTATCCGCCATTCCAACATTGTGAAGTTGCTGTGCTGCATTTCGAGCGAGAACTCGAAGCTGCTCGTGTATGAGTACATGGAGAATCAGAGTCTGGACAAGTGGCTTCACAGGAACAAGAGGGCATCGACTTTGAAAGGGAACTCCCCTCGCCGGGCCTTGCTGGATTGGCCTACGAGGCTGCAGATCGCTAAAGGAGCCGCGCAAGGCCTGAGCTATATGCATCATGACTGCTCTCCCCCGATCATACACCGGGATGTGAAGTCGAGCAACATCTTGTTGGATTTCCAGTTCAAGGCCAAGGTGGCGGACTTTGGACTGGCCAAGATGCTGGCCAAGCACGGCGAGTCTCACGACATGTCCGCCGTGGCGGGCTCATTCGGTTACTTTGCCCCAGGTAAGAACTAAGAATTTATTCAGGAAAATTTTCTGACCAGAGAATAGCTCCCCCATTAGCTTAATCATACCTCAAATATTGAATTTGTGTTTTGCGTTGCAGAATATGCATATAGCACGAAAGTGAACGAGAAGATCGACGTGTACAGCTTTGGAGTCGTGCTCCTAGAACTGGTGACCGGGAGGCCACCCAATATCGGGGACGAGAACATGAGCCTCACAGAGTGGGCGTGGCGTCACTACGGGGAAGGAAAGCCGATCACCGATGCCCTCGACGAGGAGATCAATGAACCATGTAACGTAGACGAGATGGCGACTGTTTTCAAGCTTGCGCTAGTCTGCACTAGCAGATCGCCGTCCACGAGGCCTTCCATGAAGGAGGTCCTGCACATCCTCCAGAAATGCAGCCCCTCGGATGGGAAAAAGGTCGGGCCCGAGTTCGACTTCACGCCTCTGCTCGGAACCGCTACATATCTTTCCAGTTACAGGCGGAGTAAGAAAACCGACGATAGCTTAGTCTACAGTGTGTAATTCGAGTAGTCGGTACGACGCAGAACTGTGGTATCAACATAGTGTGCATAGGTTAGAACTTTGGTGCGTTGTGGATGAGAATCCGGCAACTGAAGAAAACCTGGAACTCCCAATATATGTAGCAGCTAAGGCCTTCAAGGATTAGCGACACCGCTATGCAGGTTTCTCGAGAAACAGGCCGATCTATGTAAATAATAGCAATGAACTTTTTCTTAGTCGATTCACGGTAGTATCATCTGCAGCTATGGCTGTCTTAAAACAGATTCCTTCACATGAAATTCTGTAGTGACACCCAAGTTTGACCTCTTACGCGTAGAGGTGGCAATATGGGTCACAAACCCATATTTGACCCATATTTGTATGAAATGGGTCAAATATGGGTCATTAACTTTTAAAGGGTTCACTAAAAATGGGTCAAAAATAAGTCACACTTAAATCAATTTTCGACCCATATTGACCCATTTTCGACCCATAATGACAACATCCTTCCACAAGTTACAAATGGTCTTGGGACCAGGGTCGGGCACGGGTCCCGAGGCCGGGGACCTGTGTTACGCGACCTCTTGTTCTTGCTTTGAAGCTAGGTAATGCCTCGCTCAAGATCAACCATCAGCACTTCTTAGTGTCCTTTAACCGGTCATTTCTCAGGCCACATTTCAGCAAAAATCAACACTCGAAGCGGGAGTAGCCGGGACATGCGCCTGTCAAGGGCGCCGAATCCGTCCGAGGCACATTTTCGTGCATCTGTATGTGATGATTCTTCTGATCCTATCCAGTGTTTCCCCTCCATTTGTACAAAACCAGAACGCTGGCATTGTCGTTTGCCATCAAAGAGGAAGCGCTGCTTGGTATGGTGAAATCGGTTCACAGAGCTAATCCGGTATCACATGAAATGGCAACGTCCTGGGCTGAATTATCAGACCGAACCCATGATTAAGGGCTTAAGTACACCCCAAATGCCATAAGTTGTGTACGGCACTCACTTTAGTGTCAAAATTTTTAAATCGATCACTTTAGTACTAATTTTTTGTAACTTCGATCACTTAAGTGCCAACTTCTTTTAAAAACGATCACTTTAGTGCCAACTCCGATTTAAGTTGACATGGTTCGCCGAAAATCCAACACGTGTATTTTTTATTATTATTTGAGCTAACGTGGCTCATCAGACTTGACACTGAAGTGGTCATTTTTAAAAGAAGTTGGCACTTCAGTAATCGAAGTTACTAAAACTTAGCGCTAAAGTGATCGATTTGAAAGTTTTGGCACTGAAGTGATCGAAGTTACAGAAACTTAGCATTAAAGTGATCGATTTGAAAGTTTTGGAACTAAAGTGAGCGTCATGCATAACTTATGGCACTTGAAATGTACTTAACCCCATGATTAAGCGACGTCGGAATGCTGCTCACCGATTAAACGAAGGCGACGGAATAATTTTCCTGCTGTAACCGCGTTCTGGCGATGAGTATGGAACATGATAATCAACTGGTGATCCAGGAAACTCCATCATCTCCTCTAAGATCATCTCACAAAAGGATCACGAATTCACTACCTCCTCAGCCCACCACAGTTCTAACTAGTTCTCCGATCACGGACACTGATCGACGGCACAGCTTATACTCGACGAAAATGGGCAATGTTTACAGGATCATGACAGCGGTCTGACTCGTAATACTCAGCAATACATTAAGATTTCTCAAGACGCTACCGAGACGAATCTGCTGGACACAGTACAGTGGCTCGCCAATTGATCCCTGATCAGATCGCCATGTTCGATCTATCGCCTGAGTGATTTAAGCACAGACGTTGCACAATGTGCAACCTCAAGTACTTGTACGCTCGTCACGTTTTTAGTAAATTTTTTCAAGGAGAAGAATTAATAGCTTTTCGATGTAATGTTTATTAACTTTTCACATTTTTAAAAAAAATAATAATAATAATTGACTATCAAATCTTTAAAAAGAAAATTGGAAAAGCAAGTTTTGTAAATTTCTCGTTTGTTGTACCGAAAATTATGCAATTTAGGACCAGAACAATTATAGGAAGTGGGACGATTTTACCCTGTTGTGATTTTAGGAAAATGGGTTTTCCTTTTCCATGCCGATTGATTTCTAGTTTTGTAATTTTGTCGTTTGTTGTAACGAAAATTACGCAATTTAGAACAAGCACAATTATAGGAAGTGGGACAATTTTACCGTACTGTGATTTTGGCAAAATGGGCTTGTCTTTTCCACACCAATAGATTTCTGAAAAATTTGATAACCAGTAAAAATCAGTCGGTGTAAAAATTACCGGTCTCTTTATTTTCTGGTAAACTTGTTGGTAACTTATCCATGCTATTATTAGATTGCTAGCTTTTTTTTTTATGATTTGCAAATGCATCAAAATTTCTTATCTTCTACAATTTTTTTTAATTTTGGCTTTACCAACACCTTGAAAAAAATTACCAATTTCTATATAGTGATTAGTGGGGGTTAGTTTCATTTTTGATGAAAGTAACCTTGAAAAATTAACGGTGAGATGAAAGTGGTCGGTGACCTAGGTACTAGGTAGCCGGTGAAAACCCGCCAACCGTTTTGAAAAAACCCGGCAGCATCAGAAACCGGTCGCGGCGACGCCGTTTTCTGACGCAAGACGTCAGCCTTTATTCTCCGTGTTTTCACTTTCGTTCTTTTTTCTCTGCCAATCGGTGAAAAGGAAATCCCAATCTCTGCCGCGGAGCAGCGCAAGAAAGATTCTCTTCGTGCTTGGATTCGAACCGCGCGCGTGTGTACGTGTGAGCGAGCGGAGCGAGCTCGTGATTGGATCTGGGTCTTCTTGTTCTTCGCCGAGAGACGAAGTAGAAAGAACGCGATGGGGTTGTCGAGTGCTGATGATACCCAGATGAAGGTGGTGAATGGGGATGCTGGGTACGTGCTTGAAGATGTGCCTCACTTGTCGGATTACATTGAGGACCTCCCTGTACGCTCCCTCTCTCTCTCTCTCTCTTTCTCTCCCCCTCCGACGTACATACATACATTTGATATGCATCGTGGGTGGTAATGTCCTGTGTGATGGTGTGGCTTTTGTTTTGATTCGATGATTCCGTTTATCCATCGCTCGGCGTTGAGTGGGAGCTCATCTCTCTGTCTGTGGAGTGAGATTTTGTATTCTTTTAACTGTTGTAAGTCACGTGTTTTGCTGGTTTTTTTTAACTTTCATGTGTTTTGACGATTCGGAGTCCGGGTTTTAATTCGTCAAAAAGATTGTAATGTGGTGTCTCTGGCTGTGGAAGGGATTGCAGTCATAATGCAATGATAACTTGTAAATGCGAGCAGGATTGTATGTTGTGTGCCATCTGCAGGGACTACCTTAATTGTTAGAGTTGTCTTGCAATAGTTTCACTGGGGGCATGTTGCCCTGATAATTGTGGTTTTGCTGCAAGATCAGTTGATAATAAGTCAATATTTCTATAAGAATTGTGCCGGGGAAATAAAAAAAAGGAAAAAGCTCAATCTAAAGAGTCACTGAAGGTGATTAACCATGTGTTCAATTTTTTTTTTCTCCTCGTTTGTTTGATTAAACTACTTTGTTCTTTATAAACGCCTGCATATTGATAAAGGAAAGTGAACTGTATGATTTGAACATATATGGAACATTTATTAGTGAAATGCAAGCGCACTCTGACTGCTAGATGTGGTCTACCAGCTTGTATTTCTATTATATTTACGATCATTTGGACATGAAGTACGTACTATTGTTGGTAGCATTACTAATTTCATTTTCCCTGCTATATTTTTGTGCAACAGACATATCCGAATCCATTGCGGTCTAATCCTGCATATGCAGTGGTTAAGTGAGTAATTTTTTTTGTCTCAGAGAACTGCCATGATGTTAACGTATGTTGCTTGGAAATGCTGATCTCTGTGCTGTTTCTGTTTTCTATTTTTCAGGCAATATTTTGTCGACATGGATGACACGGTTGCTCAAAAGGTGGGTCGCTTGCAATTTTGATTACCTGTAAATTGAGTGCAGTATTGGTGTGATTATGCATTATTTTTTAACACAGGAGCGAAATGATGCACATTGTAGTTTTTTTCTTGCTCCTCCTGCAATATTTTCAATGGCAGATGAAGTTTGAGCATTAGTTTGCAAAATTGACAAAGGCTTTAGGAGTAAGGACTATGACTTATACTATTTAATAGCCTTTCTGAGTAGTCCTTGGCACTGCATTTGTATTTATTTGTAGGTTGTTGTTCACAAGGATGGCCCAAGGGGAACCCATTTTCGACGTGCAGGACCTCGCCAAAAGGTATGTCATACATGTTATCGAATATGTTGAACTCTCTGAAATTTCCTGACTTTTGTCGTTCTGCTGACTAGGTGTATTTTGAGTCAGACGAGGTGCACGCATGTATTGTAACATGCGGTGGTCTTTGCCCAGGGCTGAACACTGTGATCAGGGAAATTGTGTGTGGCCTTTATCACATGTATGGTGTCAACAAAATCCTCGGAATAGATGTGAGTGAATGATATTCTTATGTGTCATAGTAGCCGTTTACTGCATTTATTGGTATCTGAATGTTATTCTTCATTTCTCTCCAGTTGTGTATGCTCTCACTCCTGATTACTCATCTGTCTGTCGCTGGATTATATCTAGGCATGTAATTAGAAAATGATGAATCAAATATAGCATAATATAGAATACTCAATCACCGTGTAGTTTTGCAATAATTGTGTCGACATAGTTTTGCAAATTTTTTGTAGACACTATATATTTTATTTGACAAAACAGCTAACGTCGTAATGCTGTTTCCTCACTATGTTTGGTGCACTTTCCTAGGGTGGTTATAGGGGATTCTACTCCAAAAATACCATAACTTTGAACCCAAAGATCGTTAATGACATACATAAGCGTGGCGGTACCATTCTTGGGACATCACGAGGAGGCCATGATACTTCGAAGATTGTTGACAGCATTCAAGATCGTGGAATTAACCAGGTTTGCAATTTAGGGGACTATTGTGGGTTTCCTAAATTTTAATATTTTGGCACATTTCATTCTCATGATTATGCATAGATGTCATCGCTTGGCATCACATCTCTATATTTAGAAGAAATAATAGCTACATTTGTTAACCAGGTTTACATAATTGGGGGGGACGGAACACAGAAGGGGGCGGCTGTTATTTATGAGGTAATGTGCTGTGCCGTATTGAAGAATGTTATATCTCTAATCCTATGGTGGTTATTTCATTTAGGGAAAATGACGCAAATGGTCCTTGAATTTTGGCCGAATAAGGTCCCTGAACTTTAGCCCAATGTGCAATATGGTCCATGAACTTTCAATTTGACCAATATGGTCCATGAACTTTTGGAACACACTCAACTTAGTCCCTGTATTATAGGAAGATGGTCGACGTAGTCCTTGGATCAAAGTTTAGGGATTGTGTCATTATCCCTTTCATTTACTTGAATGCCATCTAGAGCTATCCGAAGAATAATTAGTAGCGATAATTTTATTGGCTTCCTGGGATGTTGCTCTCCTTGGTCGACAATTATATAGTATTTGATTGCTTGAAGCTTTTGTTTGCAAGCCATGTGTGAAAACTGCCTTCAGATAGCTTTGTGTAAACAGAAAGGAACACTACTTCCTGGCTCTTTGTTTTGAGTTTCTAGATTACCTGCCAATGCCCGATTAGTCCTCTTCTTCTTTATTAAAAACCTCATGATTCCAACTATGTGGTTGAGGAAGAAACTGCTTGGCAAGTAGCATTTCCAAGGGCAGTTTCTATTAAATACTTTCACCAACTTCTCTCCCTCCCCTTTCCGTCATTTAAAGGTGCACACACATAAGTAGTGTTTTTTTTTTGTCAGAACACATAAGTAGTGTTGAATAGCTTAATATAAGCTTTCTTTTATTTGTTCGTTTTTTGTAACGTGCACTCTACAATGCAGGAAATTAGACGGCGTGGCCTTAAAGTCGCTGTTGCTGGCATCCCAAAGACTATAGACAATGACATTCCTGTACTTGCTGTGAACTTCTGTTTTGTTGATATATAGCAAATTAAAAGATCTCATTGAACCAGTTTATTTGTTTTCTTTACTGAACCAGGTCATTGACAAGTCTTTTGGATTTGATACTGCTGTTGAGGAGGCTCAACGTGCAATTAATGCAGCTCATGTAGAAGCTGAAAGTGTTGAAAATGGCATAGGTGTTGTCAAGTTGATGGGACGTTTTAGTGGTAAGCTTAATACGTGTAAGTTAAAAATCTTTAGTCCAATTAAGGTTGAGCTTTCAGCTGCTTCCTGCTCTTACATAACCTTTATTAACTTGTATATTATCCAAGCAAGGATATGTCAACTCTTGACCAAATTCTCTTTGGGATGCTTGTGCAGGATTTATAGCTATGCATGCTACCCTAGCCAGTCGGGATGTGGATTGCTGTTTGATTCCGGAATCACCTTTCTATCTTGAAGGGAAAGGTGGACTCTATGAGTACATTGAAAAACGACTTAAAGAAAATGGACACATGGTGATTGTGATAGCTGAAGGAGCAGGGCAAGACCTAGTCGCGAAGAGCCTGCAATCAATGAATCAACAAGATGCTTCAGGGAATAAGCTTCTTCAAGATGTCGGTCTGTGGATATCTCACGGAATCAAGGTGTTGCTCATATTCATGATTTGTTAGTAGACTTTTGTGGCATTTTACATTTTAGTGAATGTTTAGGTCATTATACGTAATGTGATATCATATTCCCGCATGTTTCTATGTAATATTCTGTTGCTCTATTTCTCCTTTCAACATCAGCAATCCTTCCTTGATGGGACACTGACCATTTTTTTAGTAGGATGCAAATTTATGGCAGACTTGCTGAGAGTTGTATTTTGGTGGTTTCAATACTTTAATTTAACTATACACAAACCTGTTGTTCATTTCATTTCAGGACCATTTTGCGAGGCAGCAGAAGATGGCTATTAACCTTAAATATATAGGTCAGGACCAGAGCCTTGAATTCCCGGATGATTGTGTCATCATAATATCATCTCTACTTAGTCTCAAAAGATGTAAGAATAGATTCTGACACACTTGGTCTTTTGGCAGATCCTACATACATGATCCGGGCTATCCCGGGTAACGCATCAGACAATGTTTACTGCACGCTTCTGGCGCACAGTGCACTCCATGGAGCAATGGCTGGCTTCACAGGCTTCACAGTCGGACCTGTCAATGGTAGACATGCTTATATTCCTTTCAAAGTAAGTTTGTCGGGATTCCATTTATCCTGGCATATTATTTCTACTCTCTTGTTGGTTCATATTTATGAGCTTGGACTTTGAGAAACCAAACATCCGTTATCACTTCTGGCTTCAGTCTCTTGTTGGGCGGAGTTGACCCAATGAGGACATACATTTTTCGTTTCAAATGTGTAGGATTGTGGACGACAAGGTCCTCAGTGTTGATCCCAACCAAAAAGAACCTCCAAACTAAAGCAAGCTAACACTAAAACGTTGGGGTTTTATTTTCTTAGTATTCATCCTCTGTTTGTGCACCCCGCAGCTTCTCCTGAATGGACTAAAACTTCAGGCATTGCTTGCTCCGATCTCTCATTTTTCACTTCATAGACTTTGGACATCATTATGTTGCCTTTTCTTTTCCTTTATGTAACTTGGTAGATTTTTGGTGCAGCGAGTGACTGAAAAGCAGAACAACGTTGTCATAACCGACAGAATGTGGGCCAGACTTCTTTCTTCAACGAACCAACCAAGCTTCTTAAGTTCCAAAGATGGAGCTAAAGCCAAGGAAAAGGAAGAACCACCGACCCAGCTGTTAGACAGGGAGAGCTGTAACGATGGGAAGACCGAGTAAGGAAGTTGAGGTAACCGGAGAAGCAGGGATTCTTCTACTCTCTCCAGACGAAAGTACATGTTGACACCCATTTATTTGGGTATATCACTTTGAAATCTCGTTTTTGATATGATGTAGTCAATAGGTGCTTCTTGTATAATCCCAGAAAACAGCGTTCAATTGTCAACGTACCTTAAGTACTTTCTCGGGTCTTTCTTTTTCAATCCATCTTGAAAGGTTCCGCAGCGAGAAACCGAACTCGAATGTTTTCCTGACTGCTGGATACGTCATTAGACCTCGATGTTCTACCAGAAATGGCAAAATCATATGCCCTGGGCAGGGTTGTAGCAGAAAGCACTGGTCTTCACGTAGAACGAAGATGGGTTCCTTGCGGTGGTGAATGGACCACTCTTGCTGCAGGAAGGATTGTATTATCAATAATTTGGCATCCGCTTTGACCAAAGTAATTATCTTCTGAATCAATATGATGGCCTCTATGAAGAAACATATGGGCACAAACAATTTCGTTGAGAAGGAGAAGCTACTATGCCCATGGATAAAGCATGGAGTTGGGTGATAATGACTTTTTGTTTTATGTCCACGTCTTTTAACCACAGTTTCACCATCATAATAAAGCTTTCCAAAGGCTTCACTCCTCTTCCAAGTTTTAGCAATAGGGACATGGCGAAGCTTGTCAAATATTTTCCCCACTGGTTATTGAACTGACAATAGCACGGCAGCTGAATTGACAGTGGAATTACTCGAATGCCATCCTGGCGTGCTTCTTATGGCTCTTGATGAGTCGGTCTTTCCTTTGCACTATCCCCCTTTCCATTGTGAGCCAAGTTGAACCAGGAATCCAACTGCATCATTCCTTATTCCTTATGGAAGTGCAGTGCTAATTCCCTTTGGCTATATATCTGATTTGGGAGCCATGAGCATTTATCGTTGCAATGAGTAGAAAGAGATCGGGATTTGCCAGAGAAAAGCAACAGAAAAGAACAGCAGAAAAAATTAATTGAATATGAGCCAACTGTTACAAGCATATGCTGCGCATGGGGGGTTCGTGCACGAATGTCACTGATATTATTTAAACAGATAAAAAATACCCTGAGTTCTCTGGAGTACACTCCTAGAACCCCCCCAAAATTCTTTGTAGGGATTTACTAAATAACACCCATCAGATTCATTAATCACATTAATGAAAGTGAATCAATCAACCCCTGTAGATGCCAGAGGGTTCTGCATTTTGAATAATCCACGGATGCTCAAGAAGCTTGTGTAGAGGCAGACGCTGTGATGAATCCTTTACTAGCATCTGTCATCAGTTGTAACAAATACACAAAACAAAAAATGCTTAGGTACTTGTAAAAGATTATATGAGGCATTTGCTCAGAAGTATTATATATTCTAGCTAAATCAACTTTAGATGTGAAAATTTACCTGACTAATAAGGTCCTTTGCAGCAGAAGAGATGATCGGTTTCGAAGGGAACTTCAGGTCCACCTGCACAATCCTAGTTCAGGATGAAAAAGAACACAATCAGTCAATAATAAGTACATACTAGGTAATTTTATCTACTCATGAAAATTTGATGTTTACCTTCTGTATGTATCTGAATGTTCCTTTGCTTCAAATGGTGGAACCCCATACAGAAACTCATAGCATAGGACTCCCAAGCTCCAAATATCTACATTTGCATCATGCTCTACACTCTCAACTGCAAATACTCTCATAAAGTTTTAGTCATGGAAAATTGGTTGGACACAAAAATTCTCAAAATTGAGCAGAATCCTTCTCTCAAACTTGATTATCATGTTGAAGGCATCTCCCATTAGCTTACCCATTTCCGGTGGAAGGTAGTCTAATGTTCCACACATGGTTCTCCTACGATTAAATGTATGTACTGACCACCCAAAATCTGCAATCTTAAGTTCACCCTGACAATGAAGGAGACCAAAAAAAGAATTAAGAAGATATTGAATAAATAAATAATCGATCAAGTATAAGATAATAAGGTGACCATTTCTCACCTGAGCTCCAATCAACAGATTCTCTGGCTTGATATCTCTGTGAATGACATGCTTGCCATGACAATAAATAAGGGCCCGAGCTAAAGATGCGACATACTGCAACCATTATGTTGTTAGGGACAGAGCTTAACAAAAAGTTCAACTGATAAAAAAGCAAATTCTGCCAAACATGCTCGAAGACAGCACGTAGCGATTCTTAGCTAGAGTCAGAATATCAACCCACCATGCATCAACCCATTTTCTCCAAGGCCAATTTAAGCCATAGTAAAAGTATGACAGGTAGGGAAGATGCTGCTGAGATTAAGCCAAAAATAAAAGGAAGCTGATGTGAAAGGGTTGTCTAGCAAGAACTTACAGTAGCTGCACGCCTTTCACTGAAGTATTTACACTTTTGGAGTTCCTTATAGAGTTCGCCTTTGGCTGCATATTCTAGTATCAAGTAAACTCGTTTCTGCCATATTGTTAATGACAAGGAAAAAGAACCAAAAGTTAGCGGCTTAACCATTCGTCCTCCCAAAACATATCAGACGTCTGATGAAGAAACATGTGTTAAAGTTGCTCTTACAACATATCACACCTGATCATAAAAATACCCGTAAAGCCGTAAAATATTGGGATGTCGAAGATGGCTCTGTATCTCTACTTCACGCCGGAGCTGATGCTCAACCTGAGACTGCTGCAGCTGGCTCTTGAAGAGAACTTTCAGTGCCACAATATGATTGCTCTAATCAGAGAAATCATCTAAAATCAGACTTCACATAATAAAGCAGGATATAATCCTGTTCAAAGAAGCTAAAATCCTTACTTGGGATCTGAGGCAGAAATTAAAGTATGTAAAGATATGTAAAAGCAGAGAAAGGTTGAATATTGCTGCCTAACCCTTTTCTCTCTTGCCAAGTAAACATGCCCGAATTTCCCTCGTCCAAGAGGCTTGCCAATGTCAAAGTCATTGAGCGTCCACCTCCTCTTCTCTGCTGAAACTTCTGAAGAAGACTGCAAAAAAAAAAAAAAAAATTAAATCGGCCGGCGGGATTATTACTAGCCTGAGTTCTGATAAGCAAAACTAATCACACAAATATTAGCAATCTAAAAAGTACGTATTCACAATCCACGCTGACAAAGAACCGTTTCTTAAACTAAACAAAAATGCCCTCAAAAATAGCTACAACTGAGATCCAGCATGCTTTTTTCCCGCTCTGTGAAAGTATATATTCATGCCTTCAAGACGCGTAGGAGAGTACAGATCACGGGACAATTCCCCCCTCAACACCTCCAAATCTGAACTTCCAACTGCAAAAACTAGGGAGGTAACTCCATATACTCTCCGCTCCTCAGGGTCCCCCCTCGGCGCTAACCCTAGACATGCCGATTCATCCCGTCCGACAAATGACAAATGACAATACCACGCACATCGGGAACAAACACGGAGACCAAGCTAACACACAACACGATCGATTACAGCCTCATCAGAAAATAAAAGACCCTAGATCGCAAATCGGGACCATTGCGGCGTCAAATTCGAGAGGCCAGCACCAGAAATGGGGGAGAGAGAGAGAGAGAGAGAGAGAATCATCGACAAGTCCAAGTAACCCGGGCGCTTACCTTCTCCTGGGGCTGAGTCTCGGCAGCAATCGCCATTGGAGAGAGAGAGAGCAGCAAGCGAGAGAGAGCAGAGAGAGAGAGAGAAATGAAATGGGGCGAATTGCTCCGGGGACGAAGAAGGAAAGAGGAGGGGGTCAAATTGGGGGTCATTTTGAATCGAGCCCTCGCAACGGTCGAGTTAGGCTGGGTGGACACGTGGACCAATCATCTGTCAGATCGCTCTCTCTTTGAAAAATGTTTCTTTACGAGGAGCGTCCCAGCTTGATGCAATGATGCTGCCTTGCCGTTTACTTCTTTTGTCTTATTAATGCCAAGCTGAAGAGTCAAGACTCGTTTTATTACATCCCAAAAGCAATGTTTCAAGAAATAATGTAGGACCCGCAGCCACGTTGGACTTTAAAAACAAGAGAAAAAAAACTTATTTTCTCATATATTATTGCGATATGATTTTTTTTTTTTTGGTTGGCCGAAAATCATGCTGTGATTCAATTCCATCTAACGATATATCCATACAACGAAACCATACGAAATCATTAAAATTTAATATGATACTCAAATGTCCTATGTTGATGAATCATGCCAAGGGCGAAGAGAATTATAACTCGCGATTCATTCACACATCTCCTGTTTTTAAAGATAATTAGCTCCGTAATTTCTTCTTGTGTAGAAGATTTTCTTTTATCTCGTATGATCGATCATACTGATGATTTTGCTATAAGAACGAGAATTATTCAATTAAATGATAAGAAAACCATGGTGCCCGAAAAATGCAAGAGTTGGTTTACTAGAGTTATTTAGTGTAGAACCATCATCACGTGACTACCTGGAGTATCCAAAAAATACATATAAACCCGAAAGAGGTGGAGACGCAAGTATTATATGGATTTTGCTAAAAAGAGAACATATTTTCAATGTTCGATATTGTTTGATGTGTATTGAATATTGTTGCTTTTATGTTCAGATTCTTATCAATTGCGCTCTTTAAGAAAATTCATACTATATTCATTTTCTTTACTTATCAGTCACATGTGGAGCAGCTCATTTGGACCCTACGGCAAAGGAATGTCATGATGTTACACAAAACGCCTTTCAAGTTCACTTTGCGCCAGGAACTCTGTCCATGCTTTGTTCAACCATAGAACGACCCATCTAATTGTGCACTGGCTAAGCCTGTTCTTATTCCGCAAGATGAACTCGGTTCGTCTCGACCATTCCCATGAACACACTGCAATTCCCTGTATTGGTGCCACGTTTCCCGTTCAATACATTTGCGATACCGCCTACGTTTTCAAATGTTGTTGATCACGAAACTGAGGCCAAGTCCGATGCTGTGGACACTTTGAAATCTCGCTTTCTGTCCTGTCGTTAGAAATCAGGCTGCGATAGGAAAAAGGCACATAAATGGAGAGCGAGCAGCAGACACGCACAGAGTGTATCCCCACTCGTTTCATTAGTTTACCAAGTGCCAACTACTATTCCATTTGAAACCAAAATCAAGTCGCTGTAAATGTTCATTAGAGAAGCATATGATGCTCTTTGCTAAAACTCCCTACTAGAGCAGAAGCTGCAGAACCAAGTTGGTCGACAGCTCTTACACCTCATTGACACTTCAATAAATGAGAGAATAATAATAATAATAATAACTGACACCAAATATAAGTTCACTCGCTAAGAATTTTTCGAGACATCTTCATGAAATGCCTGCTGAGTATGACTTTTTGCCAGTAGAAACGGTGGGAGAAATGACGGAACAATGAATGCCACTACCAAGCAGAGCAGAACCAAAATTCCAACTGGCCAAGCTTTGTGTGGGATCCCTAGCAAGAGTTCATCACAAACTGCCATTGGGGTCACAAGGGATTCCATTAGAAATTATACAAGTTTGCTTATGCCACAAGCAAATAATACATCAGCTGATGGTTTGTTCTTGTAACAATAGTGAGTTTTACAAAATCAGAAAAAGTAGAGGACAATTCTCAAGACCAAAAGGTAAGCAAACTTATATGATGACCAGCAAGATCCCTGTGCCTTGCACGGGTCTAACATCACATTTGTTATATTATTCTACAAGGTGTCCGTGCCCTACACGGGTCTAAGATTATGTGTTATATTATTCTAACTGTTGGTATCGACCGAGAGAAATAATAAGCAGAAATTTGTTAAAATATAAACACTCACACCAATCAGATTCTCCACTATAGTTTTAAAGCGTATATTAACCCTATCATGTAGGTTTATGATTGAAAGAAAACATGAAACATAAAGTTGCAATATTTATTGAATCATAACAGTTTCTTTTCATTTACTTTTCTATATTTATAGAGGGTAGAAGTGATTTCTTCAAGATTATATTCCAATTCCATATATTCTAGTTAGTTAATTTATGGAAGTTCTCCCATATCTTTCTGGTAACCATTAGATGTCTATCCCTTTTTTTTTTTGGCAAGATTGATGTATATTTAGTCATCCACAAAAATGTCTCATGAAGAATAGTGTCGGATACTTAAAAGTATCATATTCAATTTGTATTTGAAAGAAGTTCGCAAGATTGCTTTGCCATTAAACTGTGTCTCTATAGATTCTATTCTCACATGCATGAATTTCATAAGTCCAGCGATATCAAAAACTTTATAGCATCAGTCACAAAATTGCAGACCTGTTAAACGCCTGGTAAGCAGTGTCCGCAAGATTAGGGAACTCCACAACCTAGAAATTCCTTAGATTGCTCGAAGCTACTCAAGAAAATCATGTCATGCACCATATATGGAGGACTTCCACTACAAACACTTAAGTATGCTTATCTAGCAAGATATCTGTAGAAGTCAACGTTTAAGGAGAAATATCATCATTTGAGTTTGCCTCCATTGTTTTAGTTCTTCAACTGTAGACATGTCGGATAACCATGACACAGTTGGCAATCACAGCATCAACAATTTAATAACAAAATATTTTCCGATTCATTTCAGCATATTATACGTGCGAGAGTGAAATTTCCATTATGTCTTTTAATAGTAAAACCAACAAGCCAAGTGAAAGTACATGCAAAAGCATTAAATATTAGTCAATAACATGACATTATGAAGGACGATGACTGCATTTAAAATATGTTTTTCTTTTCCGATTAATTGTCAATGATTTAAAATGGTAATTGCAAGAACCGATTTTACTATGAGTTACCTATATTATAGATGATGGATTCTCTCTCCTTTACACCTCGTACGGCAACAACTCCTTCAGGTTCCACAGTAACCAGTACATTCAATCCACCCTGGACCAGAATGAAAGTCTGTAAGGCTTTCAAATAACTAACATTGCAGACATAATCAGGGATAGTGCGAACCTGATTCTGTATCAATTCAAGGCTCTCCGTCTTAAATATTATTTTCTCAGTGTTAAGTAATCTTCTATTTATGTTCGTTGCTGAATCCGAATCACCCCTCATTAGTTGCAAAGAGAAGCAAGCAGGTATCTGTCATTCAACACAAAACAAAAATATATCACCAAGTCTAGAGAGAATGAAAAAGGAAGTCCTTGAAAACACATTTACATACAGAAGCCGGATATGATATCTTCACTTCATACCACGTGTAAGGTTTGAGGCCCTCCAACTTATAAAGGCGAGATCCTCTTTGAAGTGGTAGAGATTCTTTCCATAGCTCCTCACCAACTTTTAGCACTGTCTTCCCGACCCTGCAGGATGGCAGGATGCCCTTTCAGCTCAACAATGCACTCATGTAATGCGCACTTGTAAACAAACGGAATTTTGACTATACTGACGTATTTTCAAAAGCATAACAAGCTCTGTTGCCCGCAAAGCTGAGTGTGTAGAGCAAGACCACCAAAGAACATAGCTTCGCAAAGTCCATTTCCACTACTACACAATCAAGCACCTTTGAACTTCATGAACCTGTGCACCAGCAAGTGTATTCGATCAAACAAAGAAAGCTAGCATCTCTTGCTTTCTGAAACTGTAGCACCTACAGAGAAAACCCATTTTTGTCAAGGGCATGATAAGCAACAGAAGGGACAGAGTTTGGTAAGTCCATAGCTAGACAAGTTCCTCCCAAAGGCAAAAAGATCAAACTTCAAGGTCACAAGTTAATCTTTAATATCATATCGCAAGCAACAAGGAAAAAGACACTTCTGCTTCAATAATAATTGCTTAAACAGTGGTACCGTCCTATGAGGTATCTATTGATTGGTTAATTATATATGTCTAATATTATACACAAATAAAAATGACATAGAGGATCAATCTTACGGGTTCAGAAAATAGAATGACCAAGAGGGCTCCATTACCAAGCAATCCAAGTAAACAGGGAATAAATTTAGTAATTCCATATTAGTAATTTCCATCATTTCGTTAGTGAACAGCAAATCGTCCAGGCATGAAGACGGATACTATTATCTAACTCTTTTCCCACACTACAATTTTCTCCACAATCATGATCCAACTACCACGTCCATCACCTCACCCACCATCCTCTCCACCATAGTTTGCGTCGCCACCACCACAGCCACTGTAAAATTACCTCCACCGCCAGCAACATAGCTACATCACACTTCTCAAAGAAGCATCTCATCAAACACGCAAAATACGGGTGAGCGGTTCCAAGTTCCGGGTAGGTTCCACCTGGAACCTACCCGCTAGTACAGGTTCCTCATTTTTTGGAACCTGGAACCTACCCTGTCACAGGTTTCGGGTCTGGTTCCAAGGAACCCGAGAACTTGCACTTAGTCATCCAAATTCCAAAGTACAAAACGACAGCGAGCGCAACGCCACATTATCATTCTTACGGTAGCTATCTTTAAATCCAGTCTGCCGGAATAAATTTAGATTCAAAGCAATTCTGTTTGAATAAAATTTGCAATTACAACCACAGCGACTAAAACAAGCAAACTATACCGAGATAAGAGATATTGATGCTACCGCTACATCTCTACGTACCCCTTACAACCACAGCGACTAAAACAAGCAAACTATACCGAGATAAGAGATATTGATGCTACCGCTACATCTCTACGTACCCCTTACAACCACAGAAGACCAGAGCAAGAGCAATCTCATATGTGACAACCTACCTTTGCTACCTACTGTCACACTAAGTACAAGCATGCCTCACTTTGTATAAAACAGTTGCTGATTCATGAATGTAAAATGTATCCGAGAGTGGCACTGATCATAGCCACCATAACGACAAAGAGAAAAGGGAATTCTGCTTCTACCCTTTGTCTGCTTTTCTTACTCCTCAAAGTGCCTGAGGAAAAGCGAGAGGGCAACAAAAAGTAGAGCCGTCATTATGGTGGAGGCGATTCACAAAAGTGAGACAAATTGAGAAAAAACAAAGAAAACGGAAGATTGAGAATCTGCAATTGAGAAACTTACTAGCTCCTCTCGCAAGGATACTTTGTCTTGAGTGTTTAATCTCCCTCTTCCATAAGCTTTGAAATGGTAGCCTGAGCCTACAAAAGATCCACATGAAAACTTCATTAATCTGTCCCTAGAATTTGCGCAATGACAGTAAATCAAATGCCCATGGTTCAATATCGACAACAGGAAAAAACATTCTATTAGATGATTACCGAATTACCGAATGAAAAAAAAAGCAACAGAACTAGGTCCTATTCAAGAAAAACAAATCAGCCAACTTAAAAGCTATAACTACTTTATTCCACACAGTAGTCAAATGGTAAGTACGGGAATACACAACCATGTACAGACAACTCCACACGGATGCAGGTATGAGTAAACACCGCCATGAACATATTCATTCAATCACAGAGAAGTAAGCTCGAGCAAACAAGACGAATGTAATTGTAGACTAACCTCGCTGAGTTTTGATTCAAGTTCATTTAGTTTTGACTTTATCTCCTCAACATCTCTGGATAAACTCACTTCCACCACATTGGTTTTCTCTACCTCTGAGAAAGCCTCAATTTTCTCTACCTCTGAGAAAGCCACAGAATCTATGGAGGCATAGCAGCAGGTAGAGAAATTTTTTCTTTATTATCAACGGAACAAATTCAAGATGCCCTTCTTTATCAAAAAAAAAAATCAAGATGCCCAAGACTCCTCCGCACTAATACTGTGCATCTAGATATCAAGCAGAAATATTAGCTACCGACATGGTAGATCATAATCCTTTAGTTCAGAATTTGCCCTCAAATTGATTCATGTTAGTCCTCCGCACTAATAGCATGAGGACTGCTTCCGAAAGTTGCAAGAACAGGGAACAAAGAAGCCCTCCAATTGATTGTGTGAAAAACAAAATTGACCCACAAAATCAACGAACCTCGGGAGCCGTCGAGGGATGGCCGTCGTGGTCCAGGGGCTGAGAATGACTGGCGCAGAGGTCGGCGGCTCAGGTGGCCGACGGTGGCTGGACGGGGATCTCAGGCTACTGTGGTGGCTCGAAGGCGGGGCGCGGCTGGGCAAGCTGGGTTCTCAGGCACCTCACGAGTCAGGGAAGGGGTCGCGCGGATCTCGGCTTGCTGCGGCTTACGGCTTGGGGTCGCGGGTGGGCGGTGGAATCGCAAGGCGATAGGCAGCTGAGAGGTGGATGGAGCTCGAATCGCTCAGCAGGAGAAGACCATCGGGGGCCGCGGGGTGGGAGGGCGTGCGAGGCCAGGGCTTCTCACGGGCCGGGCTCCGAGTTAACACGAGACAGTGGGAAAGCCCAAAATCAGTTTTACAGGGCCAAGCCCAAGAATCAGACATCCAGATTCCACATCCGCTAATTCATGCTAATCTTAATTTATGCATATCCAAAGAAAATTAGTGAAATAGAAAGAAAGGAAGAAGAAAGAGCTAGTGGAATTTTCATTCATGATTCTGATTCTTCCAAAAAGGTAAATACTGAAAAATAGTCGGATTTGGGCAAGCTCATGTAGCAATGTATGGGGGTGAAATCAAGTTAAGCGAGTAGCTCGGGTTCGGCTTTGCGACTACTCTAGATCTACTCATCTTATTTCGGCTCGAGCTCGAGTTCGAACTGGCCGAGTTTATTTTCGGGTCAAGCTCGAGCTTTTAATACTAGCCTCAATAGGCTCGCGGGCTCAATTGAGTTTTCACTTTTTTTTTTAAGAAAATTATGTACTTATCGTAAAAATAGACATGAAATACTCAAAAACTAGACTATCTTCGAGCACAAATTTGATTTTTCATTTGTAAGTTGGTTGCAATTGAGTCGAGCTTTGAGTGTCTCGATTTTCTAATAAAGTCAAGCTCGAGCTTATAATTAATGCCCGATCGAGCTCGAGGTGAATTCCGAGCAACGAGTATGCAAGCCGAGCTCGAGCTTGCGGCATATTGGCTCGATTCAGCTCGATTGTACCTCTAATGGTGCATAAGTGCGCTTCTTTGCTTTAAGACAGGTGAGTATGATTATAAGCGTTCCATTTTCCCAATATTATCGAGTTGCGATTGTGCTAGGGGGGCACTTTGTTTTCTTAGATGTGCTTTTCATGTCATGAATCTCTTGACTAAGTTTAAAGAGAAAGAAAAAAGTCACTCTTGGGAAATGACATTGTTACAAACTTTGGTGCCAATTCAATGTCTTTGGACCATGATAGAATATTGAGTCCATGTCCTTGGTAGGTCAAACGTAATCCCTGTGCTTTTCATGTCATGAATCTCTTGACTAAGTTTAAAGGATAAAAAAAAGGTCACTCTTGGCATATGACACTGTTACAAACCTTGGTGCCAACTCAATGTCTTTGGATCATGATAGAATATTGAGTCCATGTCCTTGGTAGATTTCAAACATAATCTCTACTTTTTTTTTCCTCCCCCCCACATTGATTTTGACTGTTGACTATGCTTTCTTTTCCCTTGTCTCCCTTTTTTGCTTTTGACTATTTCATCTCTACTTCCAAGTGACTACTTCGTCCAAGTCATCCACTACAATTAAGTTAACACAATGCAATCAAGTCTTAATCTTCTTTAGTGAACGACCCTCCTAATCTTTTTTATTTTTCTTTTCTTCTTATGCACCGATCAAGTGGTATCATATGTCGGAGTGTGATTCATACTCCCCATTTATATGAAAGCACAGGGGGAACCGCCCCGGCAGGTGTTATAGGGCACAGCGTTCGCCGGACATCACGTCATAGGGCTCTTATAATTTGAGCCCGTAATTTATTGATAGTTTGAGCTTTAGCCCGTGAACAATTACTGCTGTATATATTACTTTTCGCTTATAATTGAGTGATGTAACAGAAAGATG
This sequence comes from Rhodomyrtus psidioides, assembly GCA_021437785.1. NCBI lineage: Eukaryota > Viridiplantae > Streptophyta > Magnoliopsida > Myrtales > Myrtaceae > Rhodomyrtus > Rhodomyrtus psidioides. The sequence goes on along the minus strand of JAILYB010000007.1, from coordinate 8,285,858 downwards.
CGATGTGCTAATTATAGTGAAATCATGTGCTAGATGTAACCCTAGTTTAAGGGTAAATTAGGATAATCATTGTGTCTCGATTTCTCTTTCTTGCTTTTACGCTCTATTTCGTTGAATCCAAACATTCTTAGACCAGTTTTCTCGCCCCTCCTGATCTTTTAACCCGATAGAACAGCTTTAGGACCGTACTCCTAAATATTCTTCACATCCTTCTCCACCACATCTCCATGTTGACCGTCCCTTTTCTTCTTTGATAGATGTCTTAACTGAAGCTGTCCTCTTTCTCCTTTTATCCAATGCTTCCCTTCTAAGCTCAGATGGTGTAGTGCACATGGCAAAAGTTGCCCTAAAGCTGCTCAATCCATTTATAGTTTAGTAAAGACATGCAATTCTTTAATTCATCCAAAGTTGTTTTTTTTTTTTTCCCAATTGGCCTTCTCTGTCATATGATACAAGAATCTAAATGGGCCACCACTTCTGGATACCATGTGCAACGAGGCCCATTGTTTCGCTTTGCTCCCAAGTTTCCAAAAGCTGCTTGAGCCAATGATATTGGGGTTTCATTATTCAACGGTAATCTTGATGAAGAAGAGTGGAAATTTATGAATCAGAACAAATCGGTTTGCATCCTATGAGTCGATAGTGATATTGCTCTTTGTCTTTGCACATATTAGTCAATAAGTATGAAGAATTTCTGCAGTGATTCATGCTAGTTTGAGCAATCATAGACTAATTAGAGAATGTTCCCTCCAAAATTTTGTATTATAACGCATTGTGCAGCTAAAATTATTATTAGTCGTAAACGTTACTTGAAAGAATGTCAAAGGCTATGGTTGAGCTTGAGGTCAGCTCGGTCATACATTCCCTTGCTTCATGGGACATGTAATAGTTTTTTTTTTCCATTTAAATGTTTATATAAAGTAGAATTAATGCAATGTCACGTACATTCACGAAGACCTCGCAAGATATATAGCAATTGCTTGACGACATGGTGGTTTTATGTCGAATCCATTGACAGGGCGAAATTCATGCAATCTTACGTGCACGCTTTAAATTCATTTCCCCACATTATCAATTACCACTCATTTCAATTGGATCAAACTACTCGGGTTCTCGACTCACATCTAACCCGATCCACAAGAAGCAGGTTTTCTTATCATAAAAATGAGAAATGTGAAAAACGGGTCATGATCATTACACCATTGGTATAATTTTTTTACCAAATAATTCAATTTTATGATCATTGCAATACCAAATTGCATGGACCCTCTGATCTCTCTGGATAATCCTCCAAGTTCATGTTTATCCTAGATGCCCAAAAAAAAAAGAGAAAAAGATATTATCGTAAGCCGAAGGAGAACAATAAAATATTAACAATTTTCGCATAAAGATATTCTATGTCACGTGACCTCACGAGCCAAAAAGTCGTGCTTTATGCAATTTAGCCCCTAATTTACTCAAACCAAATTGGGGTTTTTGTCAAGACTTTCAAACCATGTCGCCCTCAGAGACGACACAGGTTGAGCACGAGAGCGTGTTTCGCGGTCCGAGGAGATTTGCTAGTTCAACAACTCCATCAATTGTTAGGTTAATTAAATCCTTAACATAAACAAATAATCATAAGCACTTCTTTTTTCCTCACCCCAATAACTGTTTGGTGACAAGGACAACCTAACCCACAAGCTTTAGGCAGCACCACGATCGTCCACTTGTGAATTAAATGCGCAAAGCCGTGCAAGATAAGTTAAGAGAAAGATCATCTCGCAAGGGATTAGAAAGTAATGCCCAACTGGCACTTGTTTAAGGTGGGATTTCAGTCTCTCCCTCTCTCTCTCTCTCTTTTTGATCGAATATCTTTGCAAAATTTTGTGAGATCGTCCTCGAGTATCCTAAATATTCAAATTGATAGATAAAAGCATCATTAACTATTGAAAGATCGAATCAATGGGACGTCTGCTGTGTTGATAAGATCCTTGGACCTTAAACAGTCAAACTGATGAGGTTTTAAGTTCGAATCTTCCCGACCGCATTTGGGGATATAGAGAGAATATGTGTCAAACATTAAAAAAAATTAAAAAAAAAAAACAAAGTTACTATGTCTCTAATAATTGAAAGCAAAAATCATTTACAGGGGCTCAATCATTAATAACATTAAATCACGAAAGTAATGCCGACTTGCACCTTATTAAAGTGAAATTTCATTTTTTTTTTACCGAATACTTTGTGAAATTTTGTGAGAACACCTCGGACAATTATGAAAACTTGAAGTATCAGATAAAAGCATGATTAAACATTTAAATGTTATAACATGCGTAAACTAGATTTTGGCAGGAGGCGAATAAGGAAATTGGAAAGATTTTAATTCGAACCTACAGCTTTGATACTACGTAAGATTTCATAAAGGATCACTGTCAATCTTATTTCACTCAAAGAGAATCCAAAATAAATAAATAAAAAATCAAAAAAAGTACAGTTACTATGTCTCCCATTATTGAAAGCAAAAACCAATTTCGCCGGCTCAATTATTAACCACAGTATACCAATAGATGTAATGCCCAACTTGCCAACTTGCCAACTTGAATTTTGTTAAAGTGAGATATCATTCTTCTGTGACCAGATACTTTGTGAAATTTTGTTGGATGGCCGCCAACTATTTTGAAACTCGAACTATTGATGAAAGCGTGATTAAACATGTAAGGTTTAGGATTAATATCATGAAAAATCCTAAATTGCTACCCATGTGATAAATTTATCTTTAAATTAATTTTTTAACCATCGAAAATCTCAAACTGGTACGCCTGTGATAAATATATCATCCGATAATTTTTGTTAAATTTTACTAGCAAATCGCTGAGTTATATGAAACGTGACAATTGGCGGGTATACTAATTCTGGGTTTTTATCCTCCATTTGTCAGAAGTCCCGATTTGGAATTCTTTGTGTTATTAATCCAATTTAACAAAACTATAGAATGATAAACTCATCATAGGTGTGCCAAATTAGAGTTTTTAGTGGTTAAAATATTAGTTTGAGGTAAGTACATTTTGGATTTTTTTTTTTGTCAAAAATTTAGTTTGCGACAGATTTATTTGTACTAGTTTTGGATTTTCATGGTATTAATCCAGTTTATAACTTCTCCCTCACACGTATGCCAAAATTTGGCCTTGTATTAAGTGCAAATATGGTCATGGAGGCGAATGAGATGAGGAGCTTCGAAAGATTTAGACTTGGATCCCCCATTTTGTTATAAGATTTCATGGGACCAACGTGCTAGCTGTTCTGGAAACTTCCCCATCTCATGAGAGAGAGTCCAAAATAAAAAATTGAAAAAAAAGGAGAGTTACCATATCTCTTATGATTGAAAGCAAAAACCAATTCCACATGCTAATCATTAACAACATTAAATCACAAATGGTACATCCAACTTGCAACTTTTTTTTTTGTCCGAAAAAACTTGCACTTTACCAAGGTGAAATTTCATTCTTTTTTTTAGAGGATGATTTGTGAAATTGTGGCCGACGCAGGCCATTCTGATAAACTCGAACCGTTAGATAAAAGCATGATTAAATATTTAAAATCATAACGTCCCCCTTCTCTCATATGATGGATTTTGGGCTAGTATTAAGCGGAAGAGATATAGTAAGGAAGGTGAATATGGAGCCTTAAAAGATTTGGACTCAGACACACTACTTTGAAATTATGTAAGATTTCGTGGGAACATTATCAAGTTAAATCTTTGAACGAATGTACGGTTTGACATTTTAAACATTGTACGGTCTTTTATGGGAATTGTGTTCTCAAAATTCGATAATTAATTCCCAATAAATATGATTAATCATAGATTAACTTTGCCAGGGGTTGTTTTTGGCATGATGGGAGGTAGGTTCCATATGTATGATGAAAGTCCAAAATAAAATATTAAAAGGGTTAATACGATGAAAAACCCCAACTGATAAAATAGTTTGTGGTAACAAATTTACCATAAACTATTTTTCTAATCATCAAAAACCCACAAACTAGTTCACATGTGAAAAATTTACTCTAAATTATTTTTTTGACCACCAAAAATCATAAACTGATATAACTATGACAAATTTACCTCAAATTAATTTTTTTTACCACAAAAAATCTCAAACTGGTACACATATGATAAATTTATCTTATATTATTTTTCATTAAATCGAGCTAATACCAAGAAAATTTTTAAATTGATCCATTTGTAGCAAATATAAGGTAACGTATATACCCGACAATTGACACGTGTCATCCAACTCAGTAATTTGATGGTAAAATTTAACAAAAATTAAAGGAGGGTAAATTTATCACAATTGTATCAGTTTGGGGTAAATTTATCATAAATGTATCAATTTGAAATTTTTCATAGTAAAAAAAAATAATTTATGATAAAATTATCACGGATGTATTAATTAGGAGTTTTTTTGGTAGCATTAATTCATGTTAAAATAGCATTACACCAACTGGCTTTAGTTGATTTGACTCCATCTTTCTATCAATCACGTCAACTTTTACAACTTGCGATTTACATAGATCATAAAAATATATCTTTTAACCAATTAATGTGGGATAGAACATGGATTTGGAGTCCTATCGAGTGACGGGACCTAGAAATGGTCGGCCAAGAAAATGGATTTTTTATGCACGTTTTTCTAGGCGAGGCGCCAATTGGAGAATGTCTCCGGTACAAAGTAGGCCAACTATTTTAATTGGATAAAAGGGGGTCGAATTGTTTGCGGAACATCATAGAAGTAAGTTTACTTTGGGAGGAATGCCATGTTCAAAGGGTGGGAGGAGTTTGCTAGTTATTGCAAATGCAAAAGCCTCAAATTATTATGAAAAACACACAAGACCGTCCGTATTAATCAAAACATTGGTGTTTTTATCCTCCTGCGTTATGAATTATAATCATACCAATTCACTAGTTTAACCGAATAATTCCCGTAAGAAAGCTTGAAATGAAATATTACATATCACAAGGAATTATTAGATATTGAATTTAAGAGAAACATTTTACATAGATATACTATTAGGATATTTTAAAATCAGAATGGATCATTGAATTCTTCGAAATACCTTAATCTTACACGATTCTCATAAAAACGTGTAAACTTCTCCTATCTCTCTATCTCTCCTTGTAATTCACATTTATCTAAGGGTTAATACCACGAAAAATCTCAAACTGCTACACCTATGACAAATTTACCTCAAACTATTTTTTTGACCACCAAAAAACTCTAAACTGGTACATCTTTGATAAATTTACCCCAAACTGGTACACCTATGATAAATTTTCCCTTCGTTAATTTTCGTTAAATTTTATCGTCAAATTATTAAGTTGGATGACAAGTGGTAGTTGTCGAATGTACACGTTGGGTTTTTACTCTCTATTATATCAATTTGAGATTTTTCGCGGTATTACTCCAATTTAATGGAAACTAATTAAGGGTAAATTTGTCGCATGTCTACCAGTTTGGGATTTTTGATAGCCAAATAATTAATTTAGGATAAATTTATTACAAATGTATCAGCTTAGCATTTTTATGGTTGAAAAATAGTTTTGGATAAATTTATCATATGTGTACCAGTTTGAGATTTTTTGTGGTCAAAAAAATAGTTGAGGGTAAACTTGTCCTAGGTCTATCAATTTAGAGTTTTTCGTGGTATTAACCATTTATCTAATTCCTACCATGTATTTCATATTGAAGTGGCTCCCATTAAATAGGCAAAGAGAAGCAAGATAAGAGGACAATGGCAGAAGGACACCAGAAGTGCCAAAAATATGTGCGGCTCTCACTTTGATGTCAATTTTTTTTTAGATCACTTAAGTACCAAATATTTTGAAAAAAAATATTATTTAAGTGCTAACTCCCAAGAATTTTTCCTGAACCTTGCATGGCTCGTCTGAGGATCCTCGTCAACAATAATAAATTAAAAAAATTAAAAAAACTAAAATATAAGCAAAAAACAAAAAAAAAATACAAATATAAAAAATATAAAAAAAATCCCGGCAGAGATGAGAATTTTTATTTTATTTTTCTTAACTTTTAATAAGTTTTTTTTGTGAAGTCTTAACTTTTAATAAGTTTAAAACTGAATTCTTAAAAAAAAAAAATAGCCACGTGGACTTCTCCTCAAATAAAATTGCCACGCAGACTAATTTCTTAATTATAAATGACGTGGTACTAAAACATTTTAATGTCGTCTATATTTTTTGGCTGGATTTTTTTTGCTATTGGCACCTAAATGATTATTTTTTATTCAATTTTGCATTTAAGTGAGCTAGCAAAAAATTTTGATACCAAAATGAGTGTCGTACACAAATTTAAGCACTTACGGTACCTTCTGCTGAGGATCACTCGGAAGATTACTAACAAAGAACATAACAGGTGATAGCACCGATAACATTTTTGGGAATAATCATATACCTTTTTCCTTAAAAAAATCCCTTTAAGACTTCATTTGTTTCCATTGTAAATACATAATCCAAAAAATATATTTTTTATAATTTTTTTATTTTTTTAATAATACAAAAGATTATTTTTAATAAATGAATCTCAACGAAAACCAACGGGCAAAACCATAGCAAAACAAAGAGAGTTCAAAAAGAAAAAAAGGATACAATAAAAGAGAAAAGCAAAAATAATAAAGAAAAAGGAGGAAAAGCCTATCCACCTGCCACGTCATAGAGAAGAGAGAGATATTGATGCTGTTGTTCTTATTCGGAAAAATGACATACACGATTCTTAAATTTTGGTTAATTTTTGGCTCAATGTGATCCATAAATTTTCAATTTATTCAATGTAGTTCCTGAATTTTAGTTCGATATGTAATATAGTCCACAAAATTTTAATTTGTTCAATATAGCATTGGAATTTTGGTTCAATGTGTATTATGATTAAGGGTAATCGATTTCAGGATGTATGGTTTTCACCTTAGAATTGTGAACCGCCCGTTAGGAACCGCTTTCGCAAAATGTGAACCATGAATCATCCGCTCGTTTCATGGATCGAACCACTAGTCCGATCCGATTTTTGGTTGAATCCCGGTTACGATCATACTGAGCACTAAAATAAATTGAAAAAATAAAAAAGAACGAAACTCTAGCCGTTGAAGGAGAAAAATATTTCAATAATGTAAGATAACAATAGAAACAATGATTTAGTACCATTGCCACATGAAAATTTTTCAATATGCAAGATAACAAGCATTGTAATATTAAGTTATTTCAAAAGAATATATATTACTATTGTATAAAAGAATCGGTTCGGTTGGGCCGGTTGAATGATTCTCATTGGAAACAGAGAACCGAACCGGTATCCGCCGGTTTCAGAAAATTGAAACCATAATCTGGACCATACTCGTCGGTTACCATCCAAAATTGGTCTGTTGGGTACGGTCCCGTCTGGTTTAGGTGGATTATAGTTTTTTACTCAGTCCTAATTTTGATGCCAAAACTTTTGTATCGTTGAATAAATTACAAGTTCACAAACCATTTTTTATATCACGTTGAAGAAATTTAAGGTTTAGAGACCACATTATACATTGAGCTAAGATTGTATTGAATAAATTAAAATTTTTAAATCACGTTATTTATCATTTGTATCGTTTTTTTCCGAGCAAAGATCTCTCTCATTCCTTCCCTCGATTGCCAAGGGGCTATTAGTAACGTTTCTGTTTTTTGAAAAAAAAAAATTACAAATATGTTTGGTAATGTAAATAATTCTGATTTTGTTCCACGAAATACTTTTGAACAAAAAAAAAGTTAGTTCTCCAAAAAAAATACATTTGAAAATAAAAAAGGCAACGATAGTCCTATCACTTTTGTCGGGCACTCGCGAGACGTGGGCCAGGTCAATCTTACCTAGTCCATATAATTTTTTAATAAAATTTTTGGAAATTAATAAAGAATAAATAATTAGAAAATGATTAAAAAAATCTAAAAATGAAAAATTCACAAAAATTCAGAAAAAACTCAAAAATTAGGTGATGGGTTATTTCAACTGGCCAATATTATTTTTGGCAATTTTTCCTTTCGATTTATCTCAAATGACAATTTTGCCCGTTATGAGTCGCCATTGATATCAACTCATATGAGATCTCCAATCACATAATGTAATCAAAAGAATTTATCTTGTTGAGAAATCTATGTCTTACTCCGTAAGGTCTAGGAAACAAAACAAAAAAAATCAATAGCCTGACAAAAGGGCAAATCGTTTAAAAAAGTCTCGAAAATTCCCAAAAAATCTAAAAAAGCAGGAAATAGACTCCATTCAACTAGCCAATCATATTTTTGGTGATTTACCTTTCGATTTTTTCTAAATCATGCCTGATTTATTGCTGGAGTATCATGCTACATTAATGACTATTTGCATGGTATCCAAGATTAAAATCGAGTCACCTATGTGGTAGAGATGTGATTTATTCATTTTAAGCAATAAAAGACAATCAGAAGTATGGAAAAATAAAAATTTTAGCATATTATTATTTCAAGGAACAAATCTGAAGCATTCATATTTTAGCAAAAAAAAAAAATATCATGGTGCAAGAGGATCGCAACTGTGGGATCTAAGGAAAGTCTTATGTAATTATTTGATTAAAATTACAAATTACTAGAACGAAAATTTTACGCAGTTATCAAACGCGTTTCTGTTCCAAGAACAAAAATTTTATGCAGTTACCAAACGCGTTATGATTCTCAAAATTCATTCAGAGAACAGAAAAAAAAAATTGATTATATATTTAAATAGGTCATAAATGAGTAAACTATTTGCAATATATGTATTTAAAAGTATATAAGAAATTTTAAACTAAATTTTAATATTGAAGTGTTTTAATAATATAAATTAGGCCGTGTATGAATCACCATTTTTTTTTTGTCGGAAGAATCACCACATTTGTATAGCATAAAATAAGGACAAAGCAGATTAAATAGATTAATATAGATCGGATCCAATCCAAATTCGATCCGACTTACTTATTTAACACGGCAGGAGCAACAGGGAAGGGAGGCCAAGTCCGGATCTTATCCGCCAACCACGTGTCGCGCAATGCGGGATCGAGGGACGATCTCGTCACGTGACCCTGATCGATACGTGGCGGGCCGTACGGACTGTCCGCACCGCAGCGCGGGATATTTACTTTGCTCCCCGCGAGGGCGTCTCGACTCTCGACTCTTTTGTCGGGTAGTTCCCGTTTCCGGGGTGGGGGGCCCACAATAGTGGGTCGAGGGGCCACGTCGGATGGGAGGGGGGGAGGGGGAGGCGAGTTAAGATCTCGGCCCTTGCTCCCGAGATGGTGGAGCTGATCGGGTCCCACCTCTGCCCCCACGACGAGATCGTACGTCTCTCACAGTGTTTTGTCTCTCCTTTTAACCTCTACCCTACGTTGTCCTTTTGCATAAGATCAGAGCATGGGACATTGCCAAACAAGAGCTAACTTATGTAGATTCCTTCCTATGACTCGCGGCAATATTATCCAATGTTATCTTTTTATAGAAAAAAAGAAAAATATCAAAAAAGGGTCCCAAGTCCCTTTCTTTTTTCAAAAAAAGAGCTAAGAGTAAGCCCTATTTCAAAAAATGGTTTCAAGTGCTCAATCATATTTCAATTAAGGGCCGCATTTTTATCTTTTCAATATTTTTGCCTTTTCTTTTCTTTTTTTCTTTTTTCCCCTCCCACCCCTCCTCTTCATCTTCTCCGTAGGACGTCTTCTTTTTTTCCTCGTGCCGATTCAAGAAAGGGATCGCCTAACCTTTCCTTAGAAGGTTAGGCTCTAACCTTGCAATCTGGGCCGTCCCTGTTATGAATGAATGGCCTAAATTATTACTAACAATTTTTTTTAAAAAAATTTAAAATAAAATAGGAGATCTGGGCCGTCCGTAAAAAAATGGACAGCCTAGATTACAAGGTTATGTGCCTAATATTCTGAGGAAAGGTTAGGCAATCCAAATCCCCCTTGTCCTTCTCCGCACTTGTCTTCCCTCTCCCCGGCGCCGCCACATCTCCTCCGCCAGCTGGTGGATTCTGATTTATTCATGAATTTGACGACGACCCGCCACCGCCACCTCCTTGGTATTGGACCCGCCAAGCCCTAGCGAGCCACAGCATCTCGTGGGGCTTCCAAACTGGGCTCACATACTTGCCCTTCCTGAATTGGTGGTGGGTTTGGAATTGCTGCTGGTCTCCTCCACCTTCCAGCTTGCTCGTTTCTTGACATGAGGTGGTAGGCACAGATGTTATTGGGGACTGAGTAGGCAATGATGTCGTGTCGGACGACGAGGCGGTGGTGGCAAGTGCCAGTGGGTTCGGGTGGGGGGTCGGGGAAGGGCTTGACTCAAGGGGAGATGGGAGGAGCTTCCATTGACCGATGCCAAATCTTGACCTTTTGGGGTTGTTCACACTCACCGCCTCAAATTGAGACTGGTGCTGGTCGAAGAAAGGGGCCGAGATGAAGGGCGGTGCTCCGATGACGACCATCGTGGGAGGCGGCGGTGGGGGAGATTTGGGTTTGGCGGGGTTAGATTCTTCGGTGGGAGAAGAGGAGATTTGCGGAGGTGGAGGTGGTGGCAGTGGGCAACGACCCATGAAGCCTGCGGAGAAGATGAACAGGAGGGGTGGGGAGGAAGAAAAAAAAGGAAAAACTGAAAAGAAAAGATTAAAAGACCAAAAGACAAAATTGTCCTTTTGTAGGCCCTTTTTTGAAACAATTTGGGCACTTCGAGCCCTCTTTTGAACAAAGCTCACTCTGAGCCCTTTTTTGAAAAAAACAAAGGGACTTGGGGCCATTTTTTGAAATTTTCTCTAGAAAAAACTTCTTTTTTTATATATAATAATTTATACATTTTTATATGAAATAATATTTGACCTTTAAATTTTTTGATAAATATTCAATCTAGTCCCTAGACTACGCGAAAATATCCAATGTTATCATTTGATTAATTAAAGAGGAACTAGATCCAACATTTATAAAAAAGTTTAGGAGCAACATTGAAAAAAAAAGTTAACAGCCAACATTGAACAAATTAATACTTCAGAGATCACATTACACATTTAGCCAAATGTCAATCTAATGTTTCTTTTTTAACTGTTCAACAGACGTGTATAAGGTTTTAGCAAGCTCATCCAACAACATTAAAATGATCAAGCACATTGAGATTAAAAGTTTGTGCACTTACTGCCTATACAAATTAGATTCACTTTTTCGACCCAAAAAAAAATTACATTCACTTAATTGAACGATGCAAACTCATGTGCATAGCAATTTATTAACTAATATCTATTAGGAAACGCATAATTGTGCCCCTTATGACTTTCTCATTGGGAAAATTATGAAAAAAAAAAGTTCTAAGTCTATTGCATTTTTGCGAGTTCTGTCTTAAACATTTTAATTTTGTTGATTTAATCCTAAATATTTTGCAGTTGGACCAATTTAGTCGTGAACCTTTTGCATGTGTCAATTCAGTCTATTAGACCAACTTTGACCAGCCAACGCTGACCTGAATAATTTTTAATAAAATTATATTTTTCGATTTTTTTTGGCTCTTTCCCTTTTCTTTTCATCAAGTTAGTGACTGGCCAGAGGCTAGCCTTGTCCTTGCCGGCCACTAGTGAGGCTGAGGTAGCCGTCATTGGGGTCCAAAACCCCGGCCTTATCGGGATTGAACTTTTTCTATGGCTAGGGTTTTTATTTTATTTTGCAGATTCGTTTTATGTTTTATATATCTAATTTTGAAGAATTATTGAGCCTTTTTATTTTTTTCTCATATTTTTTTGGGTCGAATTTCTCATAGGTTATGTCTATGGAATTGGGTTAGATGTGGGTTAGGTAGTGTATGGATCATCTAAATTGCTTAGTAAATAAATAGGTCAAAGGTTTTTTTTTTTTTTTTTTTTTTTTGTAACCGAGGTTTCTTACGTGCAATAGACTATTTCTCGGAATGGTGGGAGCATGAGCACAGTTCAAGGATCTCACCAACTCAGCCAATGCTTCATTGACAATATGTCAATGTGGATTAAATGAGTGGATTTAGATCAAACCTATTTATGACCTAACTAAACCCAACCCATCCAACCTATTTTGCACCTCTAATTCTCATTAACATCTTTCACAATTTCACGTGTTGGAATCACATATTCTGAGATAGATTATGTTTATATGTTCATCAATTGGTTTGAAAAGACTCTAAACAAGGACAAAAAAAAATCTCATAAAAAATGTGCGAATCGATTTGTTGTTATTATCTAAATTTACCATTTCTCAACCTTTTTAGATACGGATGATTCAGTGAGTTCAATAGACTTTTTATGAAGGGTTAATACCACCAAAAATCCCAAACTGATACACCTGTGACAATTTTACCCCAAATTGTTTTTTTGACCATAAAAAAAATCACAAACTGGTACATTTGTGATAAATTTACCATAAACTGGTACAGTCATGATAAATTTACCCTCCGTTAGTTTTCGTTAAATTTTACCGTCAAATTACAAAGTTGGATGACACATGGCTATTGTCGGGTGTGCACGTTACCCTATGTTTGTTATGTGTGTATTAATTTGAAATTTTTCGTGGTATTAACTCAATTTAACTAAAATTAACAAAGGGTAAATTTGTCATATGTGTACTAGTTTGAGATTTTTTATGGTAAAAAAAGTAATTTGGCGTAAATTTGTCACAGTTATATCAGTTTAGGGTTTTTTGTGGTTAAAAAAATAGTTTGGGGTATATTTGTCATAAGTATACCAGTTTGGGGTTTTTGGTGGTCAAAAAAATAATTTGGGGTAAAATTGTCACAGGTGTACCAGTTTGAGGTTTTTCGCGGTATTAACCCTTTTATAAATGTTAAGTTTGGGATTAGGAGGGTCCTCGCTCTTGGAATATTCGGCCTTCTAAGGGTGCGTATGGTAACGCTCTAGGGAAAGTGTTTCTGTTCCAAAAGTGTTCCCGGAATACTTTTGCGCTGGGAAATACTTTTGTGCCGAGGAACACTTTTGAAGAAATAAAAAAAAAACTTGCTTTTGGGTTTTGGAACACTTTTGTAACCACTACTCATCGCCGCCGACGCGGCCACCAGCTGTCGGCCACCGTTGTCGCGGGTCGCAGGCCGCCGCCACCGATCGTAGCCGCCGCGGAAAAAAGTATGTTTTTTTTTTTACTTACCATACGCGTTTCTGTTCTCAGAAATCGTAATCGGAAACAGAAATATAAAATAAAATAATATATATATATTTAAAAATTATGCTTAGGAATAAAAACGTTACCATAGGCACCTTAATACTCCGCAGCAATTCGGGATGGAGTTTTGACATGCGACTCGTAGGCACGACAACGACTGCTCACGAGCTCGAAAATTGAGCTTTTCATCACATCGTCTTTTTCTTTTAAATAACCTTTTGTCTAGAGTTGATTTTTTTTACCGGAAGTGGAGTCTTGCTTGGTACCGGTTCCTTTGTGTAATGTTTTGACGGCTTCTGTTGGAATGTAAAGTTTGTTGTACCCAAAAGAGAGAGAGAGAGAGAGAGAGAGAGAGAGAGAAATTACAAAGTTTGTGACTCATCATAAAGATTTAATGTGTTCATTGACAATTTAAGGGACCCTTCGATTCGTAAAGAATGGACGATTTATAAATTAGGATGCGTTTGGCTCAGCTTTGAAGATGGGCTTTGAGCAAATACAAATATCTTTAGCCTAAGTGGCTTTGAAAAAATACAAATGATGTTTGGTAAAAATCGTTTGAAATATAACTTTAGATTAAGTAGTGTTTGGCAAAAAATAATTACAAAAGGCTTTGGGCTGCATATTTATTTCTTTATTCTTATCTTTATTGAAAAAAATTCAAAACCCTTCACCGATGAGCCATATCTGGTGTCGGCGGCCATGGACCAAAGTCGCTTGGGGTCGCACCCTGACAACAGTCATGTGACCTGGGCGTTGTCGTGCGACCTAGGCAACAGTCCTTGGGGGTCGAGCGACCCCAGGTGGCCTTTGCCAACCACCCTAAAGAAGAAGATGATTCTAGGGTTAATTTTTTTTTTTAAAAGGGTAAAAATGGACTTTTTGTAAGGCTTTAATGGCAAAATAAGTAACTTTCTGTTTTCATTAATGTGGCCTTCAACATTCCGAAAATGCTAAAAGGCCATGCCGATCCCTATTAACGTTAGGGTTTTAGCTTTCCAAAGGCTCCATCTAGCCAAATGTTTTTTTGAAAATGCTTGTCAGATGCCCCATCATTTTCCCAAGGGGCTTTAGGATGGGTTTGGTTCAACATTTGAAATGAGCTTTGGGGAAATGCAAATACTTTCAACTTAAAAGGATTTAGGAAAATGTTAATTGCGTTTGATAAAATCTCATTTGAAAATGAGTTTTGGATTGAATGGTGTTTGGTAAAGCAACATTCTAAATGGGCTTTCAATGTAATTTTTAAATTTTTAATTAAAAAAATTACCTTTTGTTTGACCGGAAAAGAAGATAAATAGTAAAAAGGGAGGCAAAATCGAAAATATAGGGAATTGATGAGGTTAGTTTTGGAAAGAAAAAAATCTATTAGCATTTGGCCGAATGCTACCACCATTGGGCTTTCAGCTTTTTCCAGACCAGCATTTGGTCAAATGCTGGCATAAAGCTAAACCAAATGCTTCAGCATTCTCTCAATGGGCTTTGGGGACTGAAAGCTCCTTGGGAATGCTGAACCAAACCCACCCTTAGAAGCCCAACACCCATTGGGAAAGCTGTACTAAACGCACCTTAATCAATAAGATCATTTCATTATTGAAATCGACTTATCTCTAAACACTTTCATGGATAATAAGATATATTTTTCCACTCATTTGAGTAATAGATGCAAGCTATTATTTTTGAAAAATATTTATATATCATTCAATTTGCTCATTTTGTTTTGTGAAAAATGAGGGATTCAGAAAATATTTTCTTAAAAATGATTGTCTGTATCACTTGAAATAATTAGAGGGTACACACGTACATATGTGTAGCTCTTGGCTTAGTTCTATGCAGCCCCCTCTTTATTAGGTTGGTACAGGTTGGACATTTTAACCATTCAGCCATAAATGCAAAAAGAATCAACGAGTGAGCTAGGTTTTGGTTTTGATAAAAAAAAATGAATTAGGTTTTGCCATGCCTTCTCGAACTTTTTTTTCTTCCGTCAAAGAAGTTTGGGAAAGGTTTGAAGCTTTTCCAGAAGGCTTCTACTTGTTGAAGCTTTGCAAAATAGGAGTTAATATCATTTCAATTGCCATAACAAAAGTAATTAGTGTTTTCGGCGTTAAAAAGATATTGTTGGCTTGTAATTATTCTAAAGAATACTACATAAATTTTGCATTGTTTTTTTTTTTGGGTAAGGAAAAATTTTGCATTATTAATAAAAGTTTATGTCTAAAAATTTTCATGAATGACATAAATATTTATCGTTCATTCATATTTTTAGCGATTAAGTTTAACAAAAGCATTTTCAAATCTTTTATTTATCGCGAAACTAATGGAGCCTTATGGCAAGAGCCTGGAATATCAAATTAGATCTAATTGGGTATTGAGCGGGGGAAATCCGATCAAAAAAGGGGGGGAGACAAATTAAAAAACATAAAAACGTGCAGTAATAATTAGGAATAATGACATAAATGGTCTTCGAACTTTGGCCAAATGTACAATGTGATCCCTGAATATTTACTTTGTCCAATGTTGTCATTGAATTTTAGCTCAATATGTAATATGGTCCATGAATTTTCAAATTATTCAATATGGTGTCCGAATTTTTGGAACATATTCAACTTAATCCCTGAATTATATGAAATTGTTTAATGTTTTTCTTTCATCAATTCAAATCCTTGGATAACATTGACCGTTTTCGAATAGTTATATCAAAAGTCTATGCATCACATTGAAAAAAATTAAAAGTTCACGGATCACGTTGCATATCAAGTTACAGTTTCATGACCGAATTGAACAAATTATAAGTTTCACATTACATTAATTATTAGGAAATTTCATTTTCCCTAATAATTAATGTAACAACCGTTTCACTGTATTTATATACGAAATTAATTTTCGAAACAATTTTTCTGCCTTTATCCTTTTTTTAAAATTTTGTATCCGTTTCACTGCACTTACATTTAAATTTTGTATCCCAGAATCCACGTCAAATCTCCCCCGCCCCCCCCTCCCACCGTTTATCCCGTGATTTCGACAACCATCGCCCCCCTACCTATAAAATCAGAGTGCCACGACAGCAGTCCCTTTCTCTCTTATCCACGGACTCATCCGATCTCACCCGCCCGTCACCCCCTTACCTCACCCGCCAACCCGTCCCGTCCCTCCACCTGTCCCCAAACGCCGTGCTCGCCCCGGTGACTCAATCATTCGCCCCTCGCAATATCTTAACCGCAGTGGGAAGTGGAGGCGGTAGATTTCTAGACCCAACCACGGTTAAGGATCAACCCAACCACGGTTAGCGCCCCTACCCACGCCCCTCTCATAAAAAGAAGCCCCCCACTAAACTCTGCAATCGCATCGCCTCTCGCACTCAAAACTGGACTCTATGTCCGGCGGATGAAAGATCGAGAAGAGTAGGAAGAGGAAACGACGAAAAATGATGATGATGACGATGACCGGCGACCACCACGCCCGCACCCATCCGACCGTCCAGATCCCCCAGTGGGACCCCCTCGACGACCAGGCCTCCGGCGGGCCGTACTCCCCGTACTCCCCCGCCGGGTTTGGCGGCAATGCCGGGGCGGGAGGGGAGTGCCGCTACGACCTGACGGCGCTGAGGCGGTACTTGCCGTCGAACGACGAGGAGGAGGAGGAGGACGTGCGCGGGCCGGGGGAGGACGGGGTGCTGGGGTGCGACGAGTTCCGGATGTACGAGTTCAAGGTGAGGAAGTGCGCGCGCGGGAGGTCGCACGACTGGACGGAGTGCCCCTACGCGCACCCGGGCGAGAAGGCCCGCCGCAGGGACCCTCGCAGGTTCCTCTACTCCGGCACTGCATGTCCTGATTTCCGCAAAGGTAAGAAGAAGAACAACATGGGATATTAAAAGAAAAAAACTATATTTTCTTGCGTAGTTTTGTTTGGATCTTCAAATTATATTTGGATTCAGGGTCTTCTCAGGTGCCCCATTTTTGGTGTTTGGGCGATTTGATTAAAGAAAGATTTGATTTTTACCCTTTTGGATTTTCGGTTATTCATGTTTATTTTGCACCATCCTGAGATTTGCTAAATGAAGGAAAATGAAATCTTTTTGGTTGATTTCTTATTGGATTTAATTTGGGTGAAAATAACGATGTTTTGGGGCGAAATGTCGACTCCGATGCTGGGGCCTTGCATGTTGTTCGCATCCTTTTTAGAGCTTTTACCGTGATTTTTTTGGGGGGGTTTTTTGTGCGATTGAAATTCAATTATAATTCCGTTTTGTTCGAGTGAAATATCTTTTTGATTTTGTAGGTGCGTGCAAGAAGGGGGACTCGTGCGAGTTCGCTCACGGTGTGTTCGAGTGCTGGCTCCACCCGGAGCGATACCGGACTCAGGCGTGCAAGGACGGGCAGAGCTGTCGCCGCCGCGTCTGCTTCTTTGCCCACTCCCCCGACCAGCTCAGGATCCTTCCCACCCAGCAGCAGCAGCAGCAGCAGCTCCAGCACAGCCCCAAGAGTGCCACGGACTCCGAATTCGGGTCCCCGGTCCGTCCCTCCGCGGCGGCGGCGGCCTTTGACTCCTCCTACTTCACCAAGCCCTGGTCTGCCTCCTTCGGGACATCGCCGACCTCGATCATGAGCTCTACCTCGCCCTCCATCTCGCCTCCGACCAACTCGCCCCCAATGTCCCCCAGCCATCGCGGCTGCTGCGTGTCGCCTGGATCGGTGAGCGAGCTCGTGGCCTGCATGAGGAACATGCAGATCGCCAAGATGAAGATGAGCCCGCGCGGGCAGATGGGTTCCCTCTTCGGGTCCCCGCTCCGACCCGGGTGCCACCTCGCGGCACCCTCGACCCCAAGGGCCGAGTCTTCTCCGCGGTACGGGCAACTCGGAGGTGGGCTCTTCGATCTGTGGGAGTCTCACCATCACCGCGAGGAGCCGCCCCCAATGGAGAGGGTCGAGTCCGGCAGAGATTTGAGGGCCAATATGTACGCCAAGCTCAGCAAGGAGAACTCCCTCGATGGCAGCGACCTTCTCGGGTCCGGTTCTGGTCCGGACGTGGGATGGGTCTCTGAGCTGGTCAAGTAAAGGCGAAGAAGCTTCTGAGTCCTCTCCGAGTGTTCTCAGCTTCGAAATTTTTTGGATCGAAAGAAGTGATTTTTTTGGGGCTGGTGGGTGGGTGGCTCAGCAATCGGTGGCCTGTGATTCATCCGACTTGATGTGTGAATATCTCGTGTTCATTTCCATTGTTGATTACCTTCTCAAGGGGTGTAAATATGGTGGCGGGAGAGAGATTACAGTCTCTGTTTTGTGGTCCGATGACTTACTGATTTCCCTATCTGTAAATGAAGTTAGTAGCATTCTTAAATATTTGCAATGCAAATGCAGATTTTGTACAGGAAAAACAAAAACCTGGAAGGAGTGTGATCTCGGTTCTGGGTGGGGTTGTTGGCTTTTTGGGGCTTTGTATTGTTGATTATCCTTTGTGTTTTCCTTCAAGTCCTTAAAATCTCTGTATTGTCTCATGTTTATCGGATCAGAATGTTAATTTCCCTTCCATTTGCTCTGTTTCCCTCTGTTTCCTTGTTCTATGTTCGGTCTACAGTGAGGAAATTAGTCGCATCATTGACACAGTGGTTGTGAGACGGAGGGATTAATTAAAGAAACGTATCTATCTGATCCGCGACTCTGTCCCAGCATCATCTTGAAGGAGGACTGGTTCAGCACCTGGGTTTTCATCTTCAACTTGATGGATAACAAAACCAGATGAGGATGGTGATGTGGACTTGCTGAGTTGAGTTGATAAGAGTGATGATGATCCCCGTCCTTATCTGCTAAGCTTTCTCGCTTTTCCCATTTTGAAAATGGGATTAAAATTAAAGTAAGCAGATCTTCTTTTTGTCGTGCCACTCCCATTTTGACCGAAGTGTTTGATAATGAAGTTGGTGGGGGTAATGGGACCAGACTTGGTCAAGCAGCGAACCATGGGGCATTGGCTCCCCACCTCTCTGAATATCTGCTTTTTATCTTGTTTCTACGTGAGATCTGGTCCTTGAGATATGCTCTTCTTGTTTGAAGTCGATTTGATTACTTCTTGAAGTCCGATTGATCGCTCAGTTTTGATCCATTTTAATTCAAGGATTCATTTTAATTCAATGCAAATCTAGTGGTGTACACTCTATTTATATTTTTAAAATGCTATTATATTTAACGAAATCTAGACCATTCAAATGGATGTGTTGGGTCACAAATAGTTTGATTTAAATTACTTTATTAACCTGTTTATGATTTATTTATTCGTGATGCAAATTTCTTGATCATACCTTACTCATATTGGTAATACACTTCCATATCTAAGTCAAATTTAAGAAAACTTGATTACTATAATATTTTTTAAAAATTATATTGCTAAAATGCTTTCATATAATACAAATTCAATAAATAACTTTTAATTTTTTTTTAAATATTCTTTTTTTCTTATGAAGTCAGCGAGTGTTATCGGTTGGGGGCGAGGATAGTGATGGCCTCGCCTACTGCCGACGAAGGCTTTGCGGCCCTCGCTAGGTCTGGACGAGGGTCAGCTAACAACCCTTGCCAAACTTCCTCAAAAAGAAAAGAAAATATAATAAAATAAAAAAAATACATAGGCATTAAGAAAATTTTAAAAAATAAGAAATTTTAAAAATTCTGTTAATTGTTGGGTCTCTTAAATGGGTTAAGTCCATCTAACAGTGAAAGAGTAAAGGCCTCTCACATGGGCTGTGAATGGGTTTACAATAGATGCACTTATAACCCATTTATTTCGATCTCTTAATTTTGTGGACACATTATACCGGTTTGTTAAGTTTGTAATGACTCATTTAAATTCCTATCGATTATTATTAAATGGGTTGCGGACCCATTTTTACAGGTGTAGCCAAATGTAGGAAAACTCATACTAAAATTTGAGGTAAGAATACTAAGTGAATGTAGTAACAAGACGGGTTGTGTCTAATATGCTATAAACCCATTTACGACCTAGTTATCACCCATATTATGCTTAAACTCATGCATAACCAAAACATTGAGTATAGTTAACACATATAACAACTCAACTGCCACTTATGGGTTAAGAAGTGGGTTTAAGACCCATTTTGACGTGTCTAAGTTCTCATCTTAGGGCCAAAAAGTACTTGACTAGAGCAGCTCGCGTGATTGTATTAACATATAATCTTAGAGATATAAATAAATCCATAGAAAAGTACAACTCGATTCAACTCGAGTTGAGAGTCAAGTTTTGAATCTATAGGTTCAAATCAAAAGCTCGCAAATTTACCCAAAACGATCTTTTTGTCACAAAAAATTTCAAACTGGTACACTTGTGATACATTTTTCATAAATTATTTTTTTAACAAAAAAAATCATAAATTAGTATACATATGACATATTTACCCCAAATTGATACTTACGATAAATTTACCATCCTTTAATTTTCGTTAAATTTTACTGTCAAATTGCTGAGTTAGATGACACATAGCAGTTGATGGATGTACCCATTGGGGGGTTTTTTACCCATTGTTTGTCACAGGTGCATCTGTTTGAAATTTTTCGTGATATTAACTCAATTTAACGGAGAATATATTTGTTACCAGTTTTGAAATTTTTTGTGATAAAAAAATGAGTTTGGGGATAAATTTATTATATATATACTAGTTTAGGGTTTTTGGTTGGTCAATAAAATAGTTTGAGGTGAATTTATCATATGTGTACCAATTTGAAATTTTTACAGGAAAAAAATAGTTTGGGGTAAATTTATTTGACGTGTACCATTTTATTTTATTTTTGTTGTAAAAAAAAATAGACTGGAGTAGATTTGTCAGTTTGAAATTTTTTGTGGTATTAACTCTTAATTTTTCCAAGTGACAAAACACGAAAAGGAATTTCTTTGTCTTTTTTTTTCTTTTTCCCTTTTTTCGAGAAAATATGAGCCATGTTTCTTGTTAGGAAAAATTCTAAATAAGAGCATAAACTGCCTTTGTTTTATCAAAAAAGCGCATGAAGTAGATCTTGTTTTAAATAAAGGTCAAAAGTGCTCTTTTTGTTTCGAAGAACGGGCCGAATGAAGGGCGATTTTGTCTTTTTACCCTTTCGAACTGTTTTTTTCTAATTTTTTCTTTCACTTTTCTAATTTTTTTTTTCATTTTTCCTTCTCCCCACCTCCCCCAACGTCTTCTGCAGCCGTGGGATACCTTCATCTTCTTCAACCCCGACGTCTTCTGCAACCCTTTGAAGGCCTTCCTGGCGGAGTACAGCAGGCGGCCGGAGTCGTCGTCGGCCGCGAGCATGGTGGTGAGGATGCCCCCGATGCCAAAGAAATCGCGACGGAGGGGTGGGGGTCGCCGGTCCCGAGGTGGATCCGGTTCCTCGGGGCGAACGAGGCCGGCCCCGACCACGGCAATGCAGTTGGTATTCTTAAAAATGAAGCATAACCTACTCGACTAGGAACACTTCTGACCCCCTCTCTCTTTTATAACGACATTCAAAGCGGGGGTAGGGAGCCGAGCCGTGGTTGGGGGGGACAACACTTTTAATTTCAAGATTCAATGAAAGGAGCAAAGGCAAAAAAAAAAGGCCGACAAAGTAGGATGGAAGTTCCGAAGATCTCTTCGGTTTTAATCTTCCATCCTTCTCCGTTCTCCCCCCATCAAAAAACCCCACTCGAACCAGAGGCCCCGCAAACCAAAAATGCACATGCGCGCCCATACCTTTGGCAAGATGTCCCGATACAACTTGTTTCGGATCGATTTTTTTTTTTTTTTTGTACCGCCCGACAATTGCCTGTGCCCCGAGAATTGGATCCTCGGGGAACATTGTGAAAGTGCTAGCACATTTGCATGCCCGACGGACGTGATTCCGTCGTGTTTTGATATACGATGCCGATAAATCTATCGCACCACTATTCTCTTAGAATGGCAGGCACCTGCCATTGCGATCTGGGCCACCCGTTTTTAAACAGACGGCTCAGATCTCCTTTTTTAAGGGGCAATTTTTTGAGTTTTTTATTATTTTTATTTTTTTAGTAATAATTTGGTTATCCATATAACACGGATGGTCCGAATTCAAAGGGCAGACGATCCCTTTGCCTTTCCTTTCTTATAGGTTTGGTACTCGGATCCGGATCTACTAACATTGCTTGGGGGGTGGCATAATGGATCCGGACCGTCCAAATAAAAAATGGACGGTCCAGATTGATCTACATCACTTTTTTAAAATTTTAGAATCTTCCGTAAATTTTTTTTCCCCATTTTAAAAGGTGACGTGGATCGATCCGGATCGTTCAAATAAAAAACGGACGGTCCGAATTGAACTACATCACTTTTTTCAAATTTTAAAATCTATTCCTTCATTTTAAAAGTTGACGTGAATCAATCCGGACCGCCCGTTAGGGAATCGCGATGGACGGCGGCGGATAGAGTTTGTTTTTCACGGCGGGCGTGGCCTTAAATCATTACTAGCAAAGAAAAATGAGGGACGTCGCGAGAAAAAGAAGAAGGAGGAGACGCCGTGTCTAATCAAAAATATAATTGCGATTTCTCGGGCTTTGAATTGACGCGTACTACGAGTCATGCAAAGCTTGGAGAACGACACCTAATCCGTAATCGCATTATTTCCTCATCAATTTCCACCGACGACATCGGATCGCAGTGTGCTTTCGTCCCGTCCCAAAAACTTTCCTTCTCAACGAAGGAAAAACATGGGTGCGCAATCGGACCGGATTTAGTAAGAATTCGGATTGCATCACCCGAAAAAATAGATCCGAAAATTGGCTCCCATTCAAATCGGCATGGGAACCGGTTCTAAAGTTTAGGAATCGATTGAACTGGGCCGGTTGTCGGTTCCAAGTACCTAGGAATCAGTTCGATTTTGGAATCGGTTTTTAGCAACTCTTAAAAAAAAAAAAACAACTCCTCTAGTCTTGCTCACCTCGCTTTCTCTGTTTTTGGTGGACTGTAATTTCTATTGCTCATATTAGGGAATGGCTCTTTTAGTGGATAATGAGTTTTATTATTCATCTTTTAGTTTCATTACTACCCATATTATTTTGCTAAAAAAATAAAATAAAAAATAAAAACAAGTTCTTGGGTAGGTCCTAGAACCGGACTGAAAAGATAGGATAGGTTCCAAAACAAGTTTTAGGACATAGTGGTAGGTTTCGAGTTCCAAAAGTTCGATTTCAAGATCTCGATCCGGTACTCATCGCTAAAGGATAATAGCACAAAATAGTTTCAAAACTTCGGCCTAGTTTTTAGGTTGATTAATGTTATCCTTAAAATTTTTTTATACATGTTTAATTTAATCTTTAAATTATATAAAAAAATTCAAAATCGTATTTTTATACTTAGATTAAAAGTTCATCAATCATGTTGCATATTCCGTCTGTCGATGAATCCATTCAAGCACCAGAAGCCACGATCGCGCGAGCATCGCACGTTTGCGGGCGGTGGTTAGGCGACAATATCCAAGGTTGCTGTCGACTCTCTCGGGTACCATAATCTGGATAAGGAAGCGCGACTTTTCCTGCTCCCGTCCCTTTCATGGGACTGCAAAACGCCTTGTCGTTTTTCCTCGACGGCATTATCTTTTCCTACCTATTCCTAATTTCCTTTTTCACTTCGTCCCATTTCCTAAAAAAGCCCCACTCTTCTCTCTTCACGTCCAAGACGTAGTTCATAATTTCTCAAAAGAGATAGTAATTTGAACGCGAGTTTTTTTACAGGGCTCCAATCAAAATACGAGCTGGGTTAATATCGTGAAAAATCTTAAATTAATACACTCATATCATATTAATTCAAAATTAATTTTTGCATTACCATAACTAACTTGTATAACGTGCCACATTAACCCCCCCCCCCCCCCCCCCCCCCCAAAAAAAAAAAAATCCCAAACCCCATGGAAATCACAAGGAAAAATTAGGATAGATGTGGCCCGAATGTAACGGCTCTAAAATTAGTTTAGGGATGTTACTAGACGTGGCCACGGGCAGTGAACTGACGGTTCCTGTTCGTGGCGAAAGTGGAACCGGCTGGTTTCGAATCGGTTCCGATTTCGATTTTTTAAATTTAATTTTAAAAATAATAAATTATAAAATATAATCATTAAAGAATTCGTGTTCTCGATTCAGCTCTTGTTGTCGAAATCTAGCCTTTGTCGAGTTATCGACGCAAGTTTGAGCCTCAACAACATCATGATTTAATATTGAATGGCGGACGTCCAAAATTAATCCTCCAGCGCTAAATGTTTGTTCAACTGCAACAGTTGAAGACGTGGTTGCTAACATCTGTCTTGCGTTGAGAGCGAGAACTGGATAATCGGCTGAATGACTCTTCCATCACTCCAAAATTTTGAAATCTGCATCATGTTCAGAATCACAGAACTCAAAAGAAATGGTTAAATAGTTTTCTAATTCGCAAATATTACATATTGCTCCCTTTTATTTTTTTTTTCCTACTCATGAGGAGATCATACCCTCTACCAACTCTACCACCCTCCTCATTTTGTGAGGCACTAGGTTGGGAAGATCCATTGTCACCTAAATCATGTCTACTACAAAATTCATTATATAAGCGTCTTTAATGAAATAATGTCTATTTTTCATTCAAATGTAAACAATCATAATAATACACGCTAAGATAATCATATAAATAATCTAATTAGTACGTGGATTGAAAACAATAGCAACCAAATAAACAAGAGTAATGTCAAAATAATAATTCAACCATTTTTCTCGCATTGCTATAATGGTTTGACCTAATTGAGCATCATTTTCAAAATCACAAAAAACACCAGCAATATTAACACATTGTTAAAAATAAATGCGTAGTAGGATAATAAATACCAAATAAAGTATAAAAATATATATTTTTTAAAACATCCCAATCTTGCGGGAGTAAACCAATTTCAGAAGTATTATTCGAAATAAATGAACATAATAAATCTTTGTAATCAAAAGATTGATGAAGCAACTCGTAGGTAGAATTCCAACGAGTCGGACATCTTTTGAAAATCTTTTTTCTTTTTTTTTTCCATTTTGTTTACAAAATCCGCCCCATTCTTTCATAACTTGGGGATGGGTCCATAAAAATTTAATTGTTCTCTTTATTAGGGCGAGAAAAGCCTCAAGAGTTTGTAAACCATCTTGTACAGATAAATTTAAAACATAGAAAACACATTTAATGTGAAAAAATTATCCGCCAAAAGAGTATTTACAGATTCTTTCTAACTCGGGAATGGAAGCGGTATTTGCTACAGTATTATAAAAAACAATTGAAATTTTTTTATTAATCAAATTATATTCTTTTAAAACTTGTCTAATTACTCTATAAATATTATTGGCCGTATGCCTTTCATCAAACACTCAAAATGCAAGAACTCTTTTTTGAATATTCTAATCATCACTTATCCAATAACATGTGATACCCATATAAGAATGAATTTGCCAATGATCACTTCAAATGTCGCTACCTATATGCACTCATCCATTGAAATTTGTAAAAAAGTCTACCAAAGCCTTTTTTTTTGTTTTTTTTTTATAAACCTTAAAAAGTTCGTGGTTAAGAGTATTTCTTGAAACAAGTTTTGCTTGCGGAGTACATGTAGTGTTTATCAAATTCACCAGTACTCAACGGTAAATGTTCAATGACAACATATTCAGCTAATGTTTCTTTATAAAGTTGATCAATATAGGATATGTGTTAGAATTGGCGTATTTGAAAATTTATTGTTGGCTGGAGTCGATCCCCACTTGCGTTGATGTTTTTGCGTCAGATGTCGACGATATGTTCCATAGCTGTCTCCTGTCTTAAAATTGTATGATTTCGTACAATATTTACAGTTTAACTTATATTTATCTCCGTCTACATTTACCTTGTCAAAGTGTTGCCATAAGTTGGACCCTCCCAGGCCTGCCGTTCTGGCTCATTTGCTGTCGATGATTCTTTGATACCGATACAAGGATGAAAACTTTCTTGCGTGGGGATGTGCTCGAAGTTGGGATTGGGAACAACGTCGATATTATCATTGTTGTTTACCCAACATGTATAATTACGAGGATCATATCCAGAATGAAGATAATTGGATTCTCCTATCTGGTTCTTTCCAGTATCTCTTCTTTCCCTTACCATTTTTTTGAGAGAATTGATCGGAAAATCGATTTAGAGAATTTAGCCAGTATTGAGAGAATTGAGTGGACCGAGAGAATTTGTGAGGAAAAATGTAAGGGGGAGGGTATATACTATAATTAAACTAATTAATTAAGAAAAAAAAAGTGGGGGCGGGTGGCCATTGGGCCCAAAGGCTAATAGCCGGTTCTGAATTGGCTGGCCTGGTCAACGGGCCGATTCCTAGCCCAAACCGGCCCGTGACCATGTCTAGATGTTAGGGTTCGGGGCACAATTACAACGAATAAACTTTTTAAAAAATAGAGACACAATATTTTATTTTGATTCACCCTTAAAATTATGATCACGTCCAGCTATAATTAACGAGGCCTCACGTGCATTTCTGTCGATGGAGAATATGAATCACATTTTAGATGAGCAGTGACTGCGGCGCTATCGGATTTTTTGTTTTTGTTTTTGTTTTGGGTGTCGAACCTACGTACAATTACTTCGTTGCTTTTTTGTCCTACCGAAAATTTTGTGGTTACCCTTTGTTTGTGGGAATTGCCCCCACTCAAAGCTTTCCTTTTCCATGTTGTTATCCATTGAGGCAAAAGAACCTTCAACTTCAACTACCACGTGGGGAAGATTGGGATGTGGAATGGATAGAATCAAAGAACATCACCTAAAAAGAAAGCATAGCAACTGGCATCATCTCGCGTGGGGTTCCCCAAGCTTTTTTGGCTATTATCCCCATCCGGATCTCAATTTTATCTTAAAATCTCGACCGCACGTCCTGATCGGGGGGAGGGGAAATCCCCAAAGATTGATTTTGACTGGGAAGCTAACGATAGATTTTTGAGGGACAGACGTTACACGTGGGGACGATTGGTAGAATATCACGTGGGCCCCTCCCTCCCCCCCTCCCACGGCGGCGCCTGAATCCCCTGCATGTAAGACACAGGGGATCGGGGAAAGATCCAATGGTGGAAAAAATAAGGATCCCCTGCATCCCCCCCCGCATCGTTTTGTCCATTAGGGGACTTTGAACAGAGGCGACAAAATCGGTCTAGAGCTCGTATTTGGATCGTAAAATGGGATTCTTTAAATTTTAAAAATAGATCGTAAATGGGGGATTATTTAGAAATTTATTGGGTCCTAAGTGAGGTTTAAATAGGTCATCAATAGGTTAGCTAAGAAAATTAAAGGAAAAAAAAAACTCTAGCAATATATATGTCTATCTTTAAATATGTATAACAAATAATTTTTTTCTATTAATATTGAAGTATTTTAACAATATAGGTTTGATTGGGTATGAGTGACTAGATTTATATATCATGAAAATGAGGTTAAAACGAATTAAATGGATCAAATCATATTCGACCCTATCCGGTTAACCGTTAGAACCTCTAGTCCCACCAAATTTTATGTTTATGCTGGAAAAAGGTTGGTGGTGGTGAGAGGTGTTTTTTTTTTTTTTAATCATCGGGACAGGGAGAGAGAGGTGGTTTGCACCTTGGAGGAGGGGCTGGGTATCTGAATTTTTCTGAACCGGACCACCATCAATGAGGTGGGGATGGAAGATGGGGAGTGTGTGGTTTGCCTTGCAATTTGCATTGACTTGTGCCTTGAATGGACCCTTGGCATGGCTGCTGAATTGATTTGATTGAGCGAGATGGGATAGGATTTAAGATAGGACGATGTACGTTCCGAATCGAAATGTCGCGGATATTGGATCTTTTAAGATGTCGAAAACAAGACTACTAAGGGTGCGCATGAAAACACTTCTCGCCCGAGAAGTGCTTATGGCAGGGAAATGGATTTTTCAGCTTTTCCTTTGGAGTAGAAGTTGAATTTTCAGTTTTTGCTTCAGAAGTTGATTTCTGATAGAGAAATGCGTTTGACAACGATAAAAAAATAATGTTCAAAACATTATTAAAAAAATGTTCAATGGTGGCGATCGGTGGCGGCGGAGGCGGCAACTGGTGGCCGGAGGCGGCGGCCAGCCGGCCTGTGACAGCGGCGACTGGCGGCGGTGGCGGCCGGCCAGCCGCCTCCACCCGCGGTGGTCGGCCCCGCGAGAATGACTTCTCGAATGGAGAAGTAAAAAAATTTTACTTCTGAAAATCGACCAAAAATCTTACTAGAAATAGAAAATCTTGCAAGAAGTAGAAAATCCTACCAGAAGTCCATTTTTTTATCAAACGGCTTTCTACTTCAGATTGGGTTTTATCAAACGCATTTCCCTGCCAGAATCTTCTGACAGGGAAATGAAAAAAAATTAAGTGTTGTCATGCAGAGCCTAAGCGATTAGCTATAAGTATATGAGTAAGTGGGTTGTGTACAAATTTAAAAGAAGCCAACTAGTCCAAGGCATCATTTTTGTGACCTGATTTTGAGCAAACGAAAATTAGATTCGGTACCTTTGTATTTCTAGAGTACCCATAATACAATCAAAACACATTAAAAAATACCAACCGAATGAAAGATAGGCATTATGCTATAATATATTGGGAAGATTATATGGGGCTTTTTTTTCCCCATAATATGGTAATTTTTTTTTTTTATCAATTTACGAATATTTTAAAAAAATTAGAGCATAAGGCGCACATCTTCATTTTTTTAGCGGAAATTTTTTCTTTTTTCTTTTAAATTTTTATATTTATAATAATGTTTATTTATAACATTTATATTTACACAACTTTATAAATATAATTTTTTTTCTTGTTAAACCTTATTTTTATAACGTAATTATTAATAATTAATTTAAAATTTATGAAGACATATAATTAATAAATAATTTAATATTTATGTAATTAATTAATTTAGTATGTGAATAATTACTAGATATAGATAAAATAATTGATAAAATTGCTAAAAAAATAAAAGAAAAATGCATAAAATGAACTGGTAATATACATAAAAATGAAATATCCAGATTAAAAGAAAGTGCAGTAGTAGATAACAATCAATGAATTGAAAAAAAAATCCGGCAAATAAATAGTATAATACCAGATCTGCCGAATAACGGAGACAATCCGGTTTCCGACGGAACATGAGGTCACATAGGAGGATGACACCATCATCAGTGATACTTTTGGGTTTGTGGATTGAAAAGAGAGAGAGAGAGTGATTTTCAGGAGCGTTTCTTTATTGACGAAATCGAGAGCAGGAGAGATGAACCTCACTAGCATGAGAAAATTGATCTGAACACCGCCCAGATGCAAACGCACGAACGAAATGTCACTATATAAATTCAATGCAAACCTCTCCGCGAGGCGGGGTTGGCGCGGCATCTAAGTGCCGTCATTCATAAAGTTGGCCATTTTGGAACCGGCGTGCCGTGCTCTACAGGTCGGCAGCATTTTGGAAAAATGGGAACTGTTGCACGTTGTAGCTTGTGCATTAGGACCCAAGAACTGTTCATGGTGAACAGGCTGAATGAAGCACTTGGGTTCTTAACTTGTAGTCCAACAAGATCTTTTGTTCTCTGCTAAGGCAGCTGTTCAAGCCCATGCAGCATTAGAAGTATGTCGATGTTTCAAACATGAGACTTTCTTTCAGGTTGTTCTGCTGCTACTTCCAATATGAGCAATGAAAACATCTCTACCATCCCCCAAATAAAGGGATAGAAAATGTATGTATTAAATTGGTTTTCACTTACTACGACACTTCTATGTTCTCTGCTCATATATGTTTTTGTTTCTCGTGGTGAGATGCATTTGGGTCGAGTTTATGTAACAGTTTCCTTTTCTTTCTTTTTATGTTTCTCGGACAAAAGAATGATCGTACATAAGTCGACGGCGTAATATGAAGAGATGTAACGCCACATACAACCGTCTCCAGCTTCTCCAGAGCAGCAGCTTCACATTTTCCTGCGCTCATACAGCTAATCAGAATATGACAAGCAAACAAAAACGAATATCAACAAGAAACCCGAGATTCAAACGAGTCCTAAAGTCGCTCCTTTACAATGCTGAGTTGGGACAACTCCTGTGGATGTTTTCATGCGCGATATTCTTACCAATGCCGCCGCTCTGAATTTACTGTAACGTGTTTACTACCTTCTGCCACGGAAATTTGCCCAACATCGTTTCATAAGCACATGTTGATTAACAGTCTCCCTAGAAAGAAAGATGGGAAGAACATTCGAGGAAACTTGAACTTTACCTCGATTTAGTTTATCACGAAACTTGATGTTTGAGGTTCAGTCTTGGCCGAGCTTGAATCCTTGTCTGTCCCTGATCTTGAACTTGTACCCATTTTAGTTGCGCCCCTTCCTAAACTCACGGTTGCGCCCTTTCCTGAAGTTGAACCTCTGCCCCTTCCTGTACTCGAAGGAGAGCTGCTTCCACAACTCGACGCTGTGCCGCTTCTTGAACTTGAACTTGCGCCCATATCAGTCGTGCCCCTTCTGGAACTCGAACCTCTTCCCTTTCCTAGACTCAAAATCACGTCCCTTCCTGAGCTCGAAGTTGCGCCCTTTCCTGAAATTGAACCTATGCCCCTTCCTAAACTCAAAGTTGCGCTGCTTCGTGAAATTGAAGATATGCTCCGTCCTGAATTTGATGCCTTGCCCTTTCCTGAAGTGGAAGCTGCGTCCCTATCAGGGCTCGAACCTTTGCTGTTTCTTGAACTTGAAGCTATACCCCGTCCTCTGCCTCTTTCTGCAGGATCCCTTCCTGGATTTGAAGCTCGTCCGGTTCCTCGCCCTCTTCCTCTTTTTGTAGGCATTCGGTCTGTCTCCATAGTTCTATCTCTGCTCACCTAGACCACGTTGAAATTCCACATGAGTTTCTAGAGGATTGCGCAATTAAGATAATGCAAATATTCAATACTTACAGAAGATAGGTCCATTTCATCCTCAACTTCAGTTGTAGCTTCGCAGGAGCTCTCTTGATGTTCAACTCCTCTGCACCTTGGGGAACTCGACCGAAAAGCATCATTTTGGTCGTCAGGTTCCCCACTCTCATCCTTCTCCTCCTTTCTATTTTCCGTACTTGTCGCTTTCCCTTCATGGACATTACCAGAGTGCCGAATCCTTCGGTCCCTCATTTGCCTCCTATTTCCCGTGGCCTCAAAACATTCAGCATTGCCTAGATCTGACTGGAAATCTTCGATGGAGGAGGTGCCATCAGCTTCGCTTTCACCCACAGATGCAGAGTCTGAGTCTTCATCAGGACTTAAAATCTCCCACTCAGCCCCATCCTCCTCAGAATACACATCAGTCTTCATTGCCCATTCCTCCCCTAGCATCTCCATCATCTTGTCATCGTATTCTCCCTCCCAATCACTGTCAACACCTCCCTCGACATACAGAATAATCGACCCTCTTGTGGATGCGAGTTGCACCATTCCCTTGACTTGGTCATCGCTCTTGACCTCTATGAGCAAGTCACGGTACCCATCAGGAGTTTCGTACCACATTCTCTTTGAACGAAAGCCGAAGCCTTTAACATCAGCAATCAATCCTTTATATGTCACGGAATCGGGAGCGACATTTTCGTTTTCCCTCTTTATTCCACCAACAAACTCCGTCCCCCAACTCGGCTTCTTTACTCCAAGGTTGAATATGATTGTGAAGGGGCGCTTCACCTGTGATGTAACAAGTTCAATGTGAGAGCCAACCAAGACCAACGTGTGTACTGAATATATATTGAACCTTTCTGCTTATCTACCTGAAATCCAATGGGTCACAGACACCATTCATTAGTTAGAGACAGTTTTAGGATCAATTACTCAGATGTCCAGTTTAATATCAGTAACAATTATGCCATTTTTTCTTTTATTAACTAATTTTGAACTTGTAATAAGTAATGTGATGTAAATTTAAATCGAACACCAAATAAGTTAAGATAATTGTCTATCTGAAGTACTATCTTCCCTTTTTAATGCAAAAAAATAGTATTAAAATGCTGGTGTAAATAAAATAAAATTTTTCTTCAGCTCTCTAAATGTAAAGACATTTGCATTTTGCAACTCTAAAAAGAGTTTTATTTTTCTACTTTTCGAATGAACAATCCAAAAACCATGGCACACATTGTTTTCAAATCGGCCACCTAAGAAATTAGGGTGCAGCCAACAAAAAGGATATTTGTGTGGGAGCTGAAGAAAGGAATCAAACAGAAGTCACCACACATTGATGGAAGAAGAAGACGTTTCATCTTTGTTTAATGTAATTCAGTAGAATCACACACCTCTCTGTCTCTGTAATGCTTCAAAGGCATGCGCCATCCAGAACTGCGGACAAAGTCTCCACACCGATTTATCTCGAGGCGGCAATCATCTGGTATCTTTGTGCAAGATGCATCAACCAACCACGTCAATGACTCGCACCATTCGACCTTCAAGAATTTCAGAGACTCTAGCTCGTTTAGGCCCTCAACGTTAGCAAGCGCACGGCATTGCTGGATATTCAAAATCCGCAGGTTCTTCAAGCATGATAACCCACTTATTCCAATCAGAAAATCGCAGTCAGAAACGCTCAAATATTCCAACGATTTCGAAAGACCCACAACTTGTATCTCAGCTAGCTCTCTACATTCTGACACACTCACTTGTCGTAGCTTCCTTAATTCCGAGGAAATGGATAATCTCCGAAGTGGTGAACTGTCTTTAACAGTGAACTTCTCCAGCCGTGGAAGTCCCGCGAGTGCAATCTCTTCCGTTTTACACGAGTAGAGCTCTAAAGTCGACAAATTTATCAAACCCCAGTCGGAAGACGGAAGCTGCATGAGAAGTCTCAAGTCTAGGAGTCTCAAAACAAGCCCTTCCAGATGAGAAAGAGAAGCCAACTCCGAAGGTGCAGGGACATCTGGCAAACGTAACTCTAACCTCTTCAGTTTGGATAGCCTCCCAATCCACTTTAAGTTACATCCTTGGATTAGGTTTGATTTCACTTCAAGAGAATAGCCATTACCTAGTAGCAGTTCAACCAAATTAGTGAGGTTCGACAGATTAGGTACTGAGATCAATGATTTAGATATAAGATGCAGACATGTCAAACTTGTGGGAAGCTCCGGCAGCTCTTGAATCTCGCAACCCACTAAATTGAGTGTCTGGAGGTGATGAAGCTTGTTGATTGTCCTTGGAATTTTGCAAATGCCGGTGATTTCTAAATTTAGGATTTTTAAAGATGACAATTCTCCAATTCCAATAGGAATTTCACCTTTCATTCCTTTATGCCCAGAGAGATCCAGCACTTCAAGATTTACCAAAGTGCCGATGCCACTAGGAAATTGAAAATCATCTTTCTCACAAACATAGCTCCCAAAAGACAAAAAAAAGCCTACTGGATAACGCAAGATGCGTAATGATTTTAACTTTTCAATGGAGCTGGGAAGTCCTCTTATCCTTGTATGCGATAAGTTTAACTCTATCATTGAGGTTAGATTCCCAAGTGAGCCTGGAAGCTCTCTCAACCCAGAACATCTTGACAATGAGAAGCTCTCAAGCTTCACCAGTGCTCCCACTTCTTCGGGCAAATAGGTAAGAGCTGTGCACCCAATAATCTCTAACTTAATCAACGACTGTAGATCTCCAACGAAGCTTTCAATTCTCTTTAGATTGCGGCAACCTACAAGAGTCAACCTCTCTAAGCCCAAGCATTCAGAGAAGTTCGGGATTTTCGTCATGCTATGACAATTTGTAAGAGATAAAACTTTCAAATTCCGTGCCCTCTGTAAAAATGGATGGCATGACAAGTGTAAGAACCAATGCATAATAAAACTGGTTAGAAGAACCCAAACAAAATTTGCGAAGAATAAGAGAAGTCAGGAAGTGTAGACTAGGATTAAATCATGCAATTTACCTTGATTAAGTCCCATGCTTTTGAATCATCCGTGAAGTGATTCTCGTGAAGTTTAAAAATAACAAGATGACCCAAATAAATATTGTCTGCCCTAAAATCCTGAACAGTAGGCTGCCAAGAAATCCATCTCAACTTCGAACGACACTTTGCAAAGTCCCCAGCATAAGTTCCATTACTTAACCTGATGAATCTTAGGTTTGGTAGCCTTTCAAACTCTTCATTGGTGATCACTATGGACCCATGCAATCCACTTATCTCAAGCGCTTGAATCTTGTCTTTCCTCTGCAAATGAAATTACGCAATGGCGTGAAGAAATTTGTCAACTTCGAACCACTATGCTTTACAACTTGAATGGGCAGAGAAAAAATGATTATCTTAAATCAAACAGGAATCCTTTGTCTCAGAATACGCAACTTCTACTTGAAAATTGGACGTTTCTTACTTACCTCTTCAGTTCTTATTATTTCAATGGCCTCTTTTGCATTCCACAGCCTGCTCCGCTTGCTGAGGTCACTTGGACTTTCTTGATAGGCAATTTGCCTTCCCATATCTATGAGTTGATCGTGCATCCAGAGTTTGTCATTGTCCAATAACTTTATCAGGCACTTGCTGGTAAGGACTTCAATTCCTCTTTCGGGATAAAATTTACAATCGGTCCACATGTAAATTGCATCCATCTTACTCTCGTTGACAAAAAAACATGCAATATCGAGGAAAATTTGTTGTTGAAATTCATCTAGGTCATCATAGCTAATCTTCAGCTTTTTTAGAATCTCTTCCTCAGGAACATTCCTTAACCTGACCAAAGTCTCTTTCCAAAATGCTTTGTTTTTCTGATAAAGTACCGAACCTATCACTTCAATTGCCAAAGGGAGCCCTCCTATACTTGAGACAATTTCCCTCGAAAGCCCCCGATAATCATCCAAAGGAAAGTCTTTGCAAAAGGCATGCCGACTAAAAAGCTGAAGTGCAAGCGCATCATCCATCTTAAGCATCTCATACGGTATCATTTTACCTTTGAATCCCCGAACATGCAGAATAGTTGTGTTTCTCGTTGTAATAATTATCCTAGAACCTGAATGTAAGGACCCATTTCCTATTAGTCCCTTAATGTGCTCTTTATTGTCAGCATCATCCAGAACCACAAGAACCTTCTTAGTGCCAAGTATTTCTCCGATCCTTTTCATTCCTTGCTCGCTATCCTTGACTCCTTCTGCATATTGAGAATCAACTATGTCAGACAATAACGTCTTCTGCAATTGGACTATGCCGTCCTTGGTCGACATGCTTTCCCGAACGTTCTCAAGGAAACTGCAACACTTTCCAAAGTAG
This sequence comes from Rhodomyrtus psidioides, assembly GCA_021437785.1. Taxonomy (NCBI): domain Eukaryota; kingdom Viridiplantae; phylum Streptophyta; class Magnoliopsida; order Myrtales; family Myrtaceae; genus Rhodomyrtus; species Rhodomyrtus psidioides. The sequence continues at coordinate 8,250,423 of JAILYB010000007.1, read as the reverse complement.
GAAGATAGTTCATTGAAGACGATTTTGGCAATGGTTGTTTTACCAATGCCACCCATTCCATAAATTCCAATGAGCCGCACATCAGGATGGTGGACATCTAATAACTCTATCAAGTGCTTCACCCGATCATCAAGTCCAACTAAATGCTCGGTCACTGATTTTTGTTTTAGCTCCAGTTTCTTCAAAACCTTTTTAACGACCAATTTGACAATGGCTGCTTGGCTGCAGTGTACAAAAACGCTTGCGTTAGTATAGATTGAAGTACAGCACAAACGAGATCTAAATACACTGAGCAATTAGTATAGGCTAATTAGGTAGAATTCACTTGGTATGTTTTTCATACAAAAGGAAAAACTCATAGAAATGTCTGAAGACTATAGTATTGACTTTCACAGTAACTAAAGTTACCATGCTACTATGTCGTGCATAACAGAATTTCGGCATTAATAGCTAAGCCCTGAGAATATTTCAGCACTCGAAATAGACAATCACGAATCGAGAATATTTAGACAGTCCACACTGCAGCTTGCTCTCGCCTCTATTGTATATTGAGACATGATTTTTTAGTCACCGAATCTTAGTTTCCTCGTGCAATCTTAGACACAGCAGAGGATTGGAAAGGTGAATGAGAGCAGCAATTGGAGGTAGTCTTCAATAATTTTCATTAAAAAAAGAATAAAAGAAATCACTTGACAGGAGAACCTTGTATCTCATACGACAACAAAGGAAGAAAAATAGGGAGGGGTCTCAAAAGAGTGTTTACCTTTGGTCCCTTTTCACGTTCCATCCCTTGATTTCATCCACATCTGCAAGAGCCTTTCTCCATGCCTTGACTTCGTCGGGATACTTGTTCCCGTGTTCCAGTAAAGCATCGCTGTATCGTGGAGTCTTAAGCTTGACATCCTCCGGTTCTACGTCGAGAAAAATGGGGAGGATGATTTTTCTACCCTCCGACTTAGACACGTTGTCTATTATGTGAGCAAGCTCACGGAGGCACCATTTGCTGGAAGCATAGGTCTGGGAGAAGATGGGTATGTAGATCATGGAGTTGTTGATAGCACGCAGAAGGTTTCCACCAATCACTTCGCCGATGCGAAGCTCATCTTCATCCCTGAATACACAGACTCCCGCATCTACCAACCCATGGTAGAGGAAGTCTGTGAATCCGTAACGCGTATCGGGACCTCTGAAACTCAGGAACACTTGATACTCACCTGCCGTTGCTCGTTCAATATCACTGCTCGTTCCTGCATCTGAGTTCGCCATAGCTAGGAAGCTTAGCACCTCCAGATCTATGTCTCTCTCTCCCTCTCCCCTGAAGAGAAAAAAGGCTAGGAGACATTGGCGACCATAACGGCCAATCCTAGTTTCTTCCTTTTGCCTTTTGCTTTTGGGATGAAGGCACATCGTCCGTAAATATTCAAATATTCCCTAGGCGACCATAAAGGCCAATCAGAGTTTCGTCTTTTTCCTCTTACTTTTGGGATTCCCAAATTATTGATCGGGTCTCTCAAATCGTGATTATTTTTCTTTTTTAGAGTTGGTCGTTAAAATTATAAATGAGGATGCCCATCAAATCCGGAAAAAAAGTGTTGAAAAATAATAAACCTATTGCATTAGTGTCAATTCAGTCATATAGCTTTTGTATTTGTCCCAATTTAGTCCTAAACTTTTTGTATTTGTGCCAATTTGATCATAAACCTTTTATTAGTGCCAATTTATTCCTAAATTTTTTGCATTGATGCTAATTCAATTCTAAAATCTTTTGTATTCCCATTTGACCGAATTGGCTTAATTGGCACAAATACAAAAAGTTTAGGACTGAATTGACACAAATGCAAAATGTTTAGGATTAAATTGACACTATTAAAAGGCATATAACTGAACTAACATTAATACAAAAGGCTTAGGACTGAATTGATACAAAAAAAGAATTAGAACTGAATTGGCACAACAGGTTATAGACTTTTTCGACACTTCTCCCATCAAATACTGATTTTTGTATCTTATGAGGTAGTCATGATACAGCAAATTATTTCAAAATTTACGATTTTTTTTTTGAAAACCTGGGAAAGGAAATTAACAGGAGAGGGGGAAGGATGGTGCAGTGGCAACAAGATTGGTGAGTGAATATTGAGGACTGAGGTGAGCCAACGAAGTGATTGTATAATCATAGGCAAAATGACACAAATAGTCCCTAAACTTTGGCAGAATGTGCAATTTGGTCCTTGAACTTTTAATATGTTCAATTTAGTCCATGAACTTTGGCAGAATGTGCAATCTGGTCCCTAAACTTTTAATTTGTTCAATTTAGTCCCCGACCTTTTAGTAAATGTTCAATTTAGTCCCTGGACTATATGAAAATGTTCAATGTTATCCATGATCTTAAATTAACAAAAGGACTATATTGAACATTTTCCTATAATTCAGGGACTAGATTGAACATGCACTAAAAGTTTAGGCACTAAATTGAATAAGTCAAAAGTTTAGGGACCAAATTGCACATTTTGCCAAAGTTAAAGGACTAAATTGAACAAATTAAAAGTTCAGGGATCAGATTGCACATTTTGTCGAAGTTCAGGGACCATTTATGTAATTATCCCGCGAAATGAAATACAAAACCACCTTGAATTTCCCTTTTTCGTTTTTCAAATTTGGTCCTCTTCCGGATTTTTTCTTTTAGTCCCTTGAAAACAACTTTTCATATCACAATTGCCATGCAATATGTACATTTAGGACGCACATGATAATACTTCTCTACTAGAAATCAATTTCTGACCAGAAGATGATTTCTTACTTCTCCTCAAAAGCAGAAATTGATTTTTCTACTTATGATAAGAGAAATTCGTTTAGTAATGATTGAAAATTTCTACTTTTGAAATATTATTAACAAAATCTTTGGTGGCAGTGGTCATCGGTGGTCGGTGGACGAGCGGTGGTGGTGGGTGGTCGGTGGGCAACGGCGAGCGACGACAGTGGTGGTGGCGGGAGGCGACGATGGGGCGGGGGCGGTGGTCGGCAGCGGGGGTTGTCGGAGGTCGGCGGGCGGGCAGCGGCGGGCAACGACGGGCAGCGACGATGGTGGTAGTGGTGGGGCAGGCGACGGTGGGGCGGGGGTGGTCGGCGGCCGTGGCTACGGTGGGTGGGTGTTGGTCAGTGGAGGCAAGTGTGATCTAAGAAGTGATTCTGAAGCCGAGAAGCTAAAATTTTTTACTTCTCAAAATTGGCAAAAAATCCTATCATAAGTGAAAAATTCTACTAGAAGCCAATTATTTTTCTAAACGGATTTCCACTTCGAAAGTATTTTTACCAAACAGATTTCTCTGCCAGATTAACTTCTGGAAGAAAAATTGAGAAGTAAAAGTGTTATCATGCAAGCCCTTAACGGCCATGTCAACATGTCTTGTGTTTTTAACGGAAGGATTGATTCCAACAGAATAAATAAATATTTAAGGGCAGAAGTACAACAGAAGTGCTAATATTTGTGTACGGAGATTACTTTAGTGTCAATATTTTTTTGGATCATTTAAGTAACATGTCGGAGAAAAAATGATTACCGAAGTGCCAATTTCGGTCAAACAGTACACGTGACATTTTTTTATTAATTTTTTAATATTACATGTCAATTTTTTTTTTTAAAAAATAATACACGTGGATGCCATGTGGATTTTTCAATATTAAAATAGTAAAAAAATTAAAATTAAAATAGTTAATTTTCTTTAAAAATTAAAATTAAACATAAAATAGCCTAAAAAATAAAAAAAAATGAAAAAAAAATCATCAAATGTAGCGGCGATGGATGTGAACCTTTGCCGCCGCCGCTCCCATCATTGCCGGCAATGGCCGGCGAGGGCTGGGGAATGGCTGAGGGGGCTTGCCGGAGCCTGGTGACCCCGACGAGGCCTTGTTAGGGTCGACAACACCTGATTGTGGCTGGGCTCGCAGACTCAGGCGAGGTTCGACTGGCCTCGCCTAGCGACGGCTCGGTGAGGCTTGGCCGTCGCTGGGTGAGGTCAGTCGGGCCCCGCCACGGCAAGACTCGACCTCCCCTAGATCTGTGCGAGGTCAGCCTTGCCGACCCTGGCGAGGCCTCTGCGGCCTCGACGACCCTCCTCGGCTATCCCCCACCCCTCGCCGGGCATTTCCGGATATGGTGGGGCGGCGGCGAGGGCTCACACCTCTTGCCGCTACAAAGGCTCCATCGTTTTTTTGTTGTTGATTTTTTACTTTTTTTAACTGTTGTTTTTTTTTTTTCAATTTTTAGATTATTAGGTGGATTTTTTTTTTCTTTTTGTTATTGCTACTTGAGAAATATAATGCGGAAGAGAATTTGAGGAATTCTAATGTAATTCCATATGTTGAAATAAGTACATAAAGAGCCTATTTATAGGCTTTATCAGAAAACTGTCTAAGGAAATAACAGATACATAATATCAAATATAATCAATCAAGAATATGCAATATCAAAGGAGATAATGCATCATCTTGACAGATGTGCAGAATATTCTAAATATCTTCATATCTCTAACATCCCCCCTCAAACTCAAGGTGACTAAGTCACTTTGAGTTTGAATCAATCTCTGGCAGTGCTCCACAATCAATCTCTAACAGTGCTCCAACACGTTGCATGACATCAGGCTTGATGGATCCATAATGTCCGATGTGTGAGGCATCTGGCTGGTCTGAGGACGACGAGTCTGATGATAATGTCGGCTTCTCGAAACGAGAAGTGAAAAGTCGAGAATCGGAGGCAATTGAGCCCAACAGCATGCATCCTTTGCGGTCGACTTTGCTGCCGGGACAGTAACTGAACAAACGCGGCCGATACGGCTAGCGTGGCTACAGCAAGCGGATTAGCCAGGCACTGCTGAGCAAAGGTTACTGTGCGAAGACGCGTCTTCGCTGCGTCGAAAAATACCTCCTTGAAAAAGAAAAGCTCGACTTGGCGACGCGTCGCCGACGTCGTGACACGATCACTGTAGGGGCGCCTACTCAGATGGAATGAAGCACTCCAATGCACACTGCCGATTGGGATGGATGGATGGATTTATTTGACGAAGTTGAGGATGAAAAAAAGCGAAAAAATAGAATTGCAAATTTCTGGAGTGCACCGGGTGCGATGTGCACCCGGTGCACTAGGGTTGCCTCAGGAACAAAGGCTCTGATACCAACTTGAGAAATATAATGCGGAAGAGAATTTGAGGAATTCTAATGTAATTCCATATGTTGAAATAAGTACATAAAGAGCCTATTTATAGGCTTTATCAGAAAACTGTCTAAGGAAATAACAGATACATAATATCAAATATAATCAATCAAGAATATGCAATATCAAAGGAGATAATGCATCATCTTGACAGATGTGCAGAATATTCTAAATATCTTCATATCTCTAACATTGCTGATTAGGATCTCCAGCAAGTCACGTGTACACCACGCATGATTTTCGGAAAGTCACGTTGGACATGGCATTCAAATAACCAATTTTTTTAAAAATTAGCACTGAAGTGATCCAAGAAAAAATATTGGCACTACTACGCAAATATTGGCATTTCTCCTGTACTTTTGCTAATATTTAAGAGACCAAACTATATAAAAGAAAATGTTGAGGGACATGATTGAATATTTTGCAACAGTTGGGAGACTTCCGAATCGAGAACTCTTTCAGGATTTTTATTTTCTAAAGCTTTTGAGACTACTATTTTTAACTTTTGGAAACTTCAATAACCTTTATGTTATAATTGCGACACAAGATGCCACGTCAGCATCTATCTTTAATGGAAGGGCCAACTCGAGCATAGCAAAGAGTTCAGGAATCCGATTACACAAAGATTGTTGAGACGTCTGATCGATCATTTCGCAACAGTTCAAGGACGGGAAATTACCAAAAAAGTCATAAATTTATTGTAATTGTGCCAATTCAATCATAAAATTTTTGTAATTATGCTCTTTCAGCCATCAAGCTAATTTTGGCCCACCGGTGCTGATGTGGACGCCGGCCGACCGACAATCGAATATTTTAATATTTTTAAATTTTTTTAATGATATTTTATGTTTTTATTTTTCTTCTCTCTTTTTTTCCCCTTCTCGTTGGATCCGGATCGCCTAACCTTTCCTCAAAAGGTTAGGCGCCTGCCCTTGGGATCCGGGCAGTCCGTTTTTAGACGAACGGCCCTGATATCTTTTTTTAGGGAGCAATTTTTTTGAATTTTTCATATATATTTTTGTTAGTAATAATCTGGGCCGTCCATTCATAACACGGATGGTCCTGATTTCAAGGGTAAGACCTAACCTTTTGAGAAAAGATTAAGTGATCCTTTTCCCCTTCTCGCACCCTTTGGCCACCCCACTCCACCCCACCCCACTTCTAGTCGATTGCCATAGTCCGGCGACCGGCCAGAGAGTTCAACTCGCCCGACCATGGCGAGGCTCGACCTCGCCGTTGCTTCCTCACCTGACGATGGTGAGGTCGACCCTTGCCATTGTCGAGAGAGATTGAGCCTTGCCCTCTAGCCTAGATATGGGCTTGCGAGGCCAAGCCTTGCCAGGCCATGGCGGGGCTCGACCTCATCGTCGCTGCCTTGCTGGGTGACGGGCGAGGTCAACCTTTGCCATGGCAGGGCAAGTTAGCCTCTCTGGCCGCCCCTTTGGCCGGTCGACGGACTATGGCACCGGCTGGAGGGAAGGGGCAAGGGATGGACTGAAATGGCACAATTACAAATAGTTTAGAACTGGATCGGCAAAAAAGAAAGATTTAGAGTTGAATTGACACAATTGCAATAGATTTAAGACTTTTTTTGGTAATTTTTCCATCCAAGGACTCCCGATATCTTATTTTTTTTTTCTTTTCCGTGCATATGATAGGGGGTTAGGATTTCCTACCATAAAGGTAGGAAATCATAGCTTTCAAGGGCCCAAAAAATCATGATCCCCTACCGTTATGGTAGAGGATCCGGATCCGATAGATAGGACTCGTTAATTAACTCTAATACGTCGCGCATCACATCCCACGGCATTATCGAGAAGTATTACAGGCATGGAACTTTTTAAAGCTTTAATGATTACTTGTAAACACTACTGGATTGATGTAACGAAGATACTTTGCATTCAGATATTTTTTACATGCTGAAATGATGGAAAAGGCTCGCTGCCGATAACATCCTTAATAGTAACGGAGCAGTAGCTTCACATTTTCTGTGCTCATGCAGCTAAACAAATTATGACAATCAAACAAAAAAGAATACCAACAAGAAAGAAAACCCAAGATTCAAACTCGTCCCAGGATTGCCCCTTTACAATCCTGATTCAGAACAACCAATGCCGCGACCTTGAATTTCTTGTAATTGTGTTTCCGCCTTGCATCTGCAACAGAAGTTACCCAAACATAGTTTCACAAGCACATGCTGGTTTTGAGTCTCCTGAAAGAAAGACGGTAAGAACATTCGAGGAAACTTGAACTTTGCCTTGATTTAGTTTATCATGAACTTGATGCCTCCACCCTCGATTGCCTCCTGCTGCACGTGGCCTCGACGCATTCAGCATTGCCCGGCTCTGACCGGAAATCATCAATGGAGGAGGTGCCATTAGCTTCGCTTTCACCAACAGATGCAGAATATGAGTCTTCATCAGGATTTGGAACATACGATTCGGGCCCATCTTCGTCAGAATATGACTTGATGCCTCCACCCCTCCATTGCCTCCTATTTCCCGTGGCCTTGACACATTCAGCATTGCCCAGCTCTGAACAGAAATCATCAATGGAGGAGGTGCCATCAGCTTCCCTTCCACCAACAGATGCAGAGTCTGAGTCTTCATCAGGATTTGGCACGTAACATTCGGGCCCATCCTCGTCATCGTATTCTCCCTCCAACTCATAGTCAGAACATCCCTCGACGTACAGATCAATTGATGTTCTTGTAGCTGCTAGTTGCGCCATCCCCTTCACTTGCTGCTCATTCTTGATCTCTATGGGCACCTCGTAGTATATACCAGGAGCCACGTACCACAATTTCTTCAAACGAAAGCCGAAATCTTTAATGTCCGCAATCAATCCTTCATATGTCACTGAATCTGCGGCAACATCTTCTTTTTCAATCATCCTCCCACCATCAAACTCAAAGTCACCGAACCTGTTTACTCCAAGGCGGAATCTGACTGTGAAGGAAAGTTCCATCTGTGATGTACCAAGTTCAACGTGAGCCCCAAACAACATATAATGTTTAAATCTTTCTACATTACTTATATTAAATCCAATACACCGCAGACATCATTCATTAGTTAGAGACAGATGTAGAATTAAGTATAGATATAAAAAAGGTTGACATCTAATGAGCCGCCCATCACGATGATTGACATCTAATAACTCTGTCAAGTGTTTTACTTGATCATCAAGTCCGACTAAATGTTCAGTCACTGATTTCTGTTTTAGCTCCAGTTTCTCCAAAACCTTTTTAACAACCAATTCGATAATCGCTGCTTGGCTGTCATGTACAAAAGCGCTTTCATTAGTTGACTAGATCCATCCACGCATCACATGTGAAATTGTCAACACCTTAACTTGAAAAAATTGAAATACATCATGAACGAGATCTAATTACAGTCACATAATTAGTATAGGCTAAATTGGTAGAATTCACTTGATTTTTTTTTCATGTGTGATTATAGACATGTCTGAAGATCACAGTGTCGGCTTCCACAATAGGATCCGGATCGTCTGCCCTTGGGATCCGGATCGTCTATTTTTAGATGGACGACTCCGATCTCTTATTTTTAGGGGCAACTTTTTGAGGTTTTTTTTTTTTTTTTTAGTAATAATCTGAGCCGTCCATTCATAACACGGACGACCCGAATTTCAAGGGCAGGGCTTGCCCTTCTGAGGAAAGGGCAGACGATCCTTTCACTCCACAATAACCAAAGTTACCATGTGGCTATTATATCATGAAGGAACAAAATTTCAGCATTTATAGCTAAGCGTGGAAAAATTTGCAGCATTTAAAAAGAGTATTTACCTTTGGTCCCTTTTCACATTTCATCCTTTGATTTTAACCACCTCTGCAAGAGCCTTTCTCCACTTCCTTGGGAAACTCGTTCGCGTGTTCCAGTAAAGCATTGCTATATAGTGGAGTCTTAAGCTTAACATCCTCAGGTTCCATGTCGAGAAAAATGGGAAGGATGCTTTTTCTACCCTTCGACTCAGTCACGTTGTCTACTATGTGCTTGAGCTCACGGAGGCACTATTTGTTGGAAGCATAGGTCCGGGAGAAGATGGGTATGTAGATCATGGAGTTGTTGATAGCACACAGAAGGTTCCCACCAATCACTTTGCCGACGCAGAGCTCTTCTTCGCCCCTAAATACGCGGACTCCCGCATCTACCAAGCTCTGGTAGAGGTAGTCCGTCAATCCGCGACGAGTATCGGGACCTCTGAAACTCATGAACACTTGGTACTCTGAGTTTGCCATAGCGAAGAAGCTTAGCACTTTCAGATCCATCTCTCTCTCTCCCCTGAAGAGAAATAAGGTTCTTGCGTTGGCAACTATTCACCCGCGAAGGTGTAGTACTTCCGCAGAAGTTTGGAAATGTTCAAAGATTCCCAGGGAGGGAGATCTTGGCGACCGTAAGGGCCAATCAGAGAGTTTCTTGCTTTTTTTCTTTTCCGTTTTGGGATAAGGGCAACCGCGTCCCTGAATTATTGGTCGGGTCTCTCAACTTTTTCGTGAACCGGGTTCTTAAATTTGTGTACTTTAAAAAAAAAAAAGAGAGAATTGGTCACTCCCTTAGAAATTATAAATGGGATGTGTATGGATGGTGGCTGGGGAAACTGTTTCTGTTCCAAGAACACTTTTGGAGCAGAAACGCGTATGGTTCAAAAATGTTCCGAAAGTGTTCCGCGGAACACTTTTGTGCCAGGGAATACTTTTGAAGGAACAAAAAAAACTTGCTTCTGGGATTTTGGAACACTTTTTGGAATATTTTTGAAACCACCATCCATCGTCGCCGACGCGATTACCACTCGCCGCCTCGCTAAAAGCCGGCCGCCGTCGCCGGCCGCCGTCACCGGGCGCCGTCGCCGGCCGCCGGCCGCCGTCGCGGGTAGCCGGCCGCCGTCGCGGGTCGCCCGTCGCCGGCCGCCTTCGCCCGTCGCCGGTCGCGGCCGCCGTCGCGCCGGCCACCGTCGCCGGTCGGCGACTGAAAAAAGTGTTTTTTTTTTAAAATTACCAAACGCGTTTTTTTCCTAAAAATCGTAATTTTGAACAGAAACACAAAAAAATGTTTCTGTTCAAAAAATGCTCCCTGAAACAGAAACGCTACCATACGCAGCCTAACATGACCATCAAATGCCAATTGTTATATTTTTATGAGGCAATTAGAATACAGAAAATTATTTTCAAAATATATGTTGCAAAAATTAGAAACCTGAAAAAAAAAAAACTAAAAGGAGAGGGGAAAATTAGTGCGGTGGCGAAAAGGGTCGCCGCCCTCATTCTGAGATCCGAGCAATGATTTATCTTTAAGGGAACGATACTCGCTCACCAAGATTTTTTTTTTCATTTTTTGGGTGTATTGGATTAAACATATACCCTAATCTAGATCTATCAATGCAGCGAAAAAAAATAGATTTACTTGAATTATAGCGGAGTAACATGCCCAAGTCTTACTTAAATCATTGATTGGAGAAGTATATAATATGGAACAAATATACCTCGATAGCCACAGATTAAAAGTCCCAATTGCAGGTGAGAAAAGATCCGGATTCGAGATTGCTCGTTCTTCAGAGAAAATCATAGAAGATGTGTTTGGTGGTCTGGATTTGGACCTGGATATGATAGGATAAGGTTGGATTAGAAATCATCCGGATTGTTTTTTGGATTTTGTAAAATCCTATCATATGTTTGGTAGATGTCGGATATGATAGTATATAATGTTGACTCTCCTCTCTCTCCCCGCCTTGCAATTTACAATTCTTGGATTCGACAAACGAGGGAGCATCTCCTCGAACCCGCTTCTTGCGCTCCCTCCTATGCAATTGAAGGGTCAGGTTCAGAGCCCTTGGCGACGACAATTGCGCGATGGTTGGAGGTGACGATGATTGTGCCGTGGTCGAATTTTTGTGTTGGAGTCGTTCGACAAGGGGAGCGGCAAGCACCTGGTCCAGTACGACGATGCCGAGGAGGAGTTGCTGGATTTGGGGAAAGAGAAGACTGAGTGGGTTAAAGAGAAGGTCTCAGAGAAGGTAGTGGGGGTGGTGAGGTCTCAGAGAAGGTAGTGGAGGATGTGGAAGGTGATGAGGGCGGTAAAAATTGGGAGGACGATACGAGCGATGAAGATTGGGGAAAAAGCGTGGAGAAAAAGATGGTGGAGGATACTGAGGATGAGGATATGGAGGCGGGGTTCACCGATGGACTACGCCATAGGAGTTGTTGTTGGGATCGTTGTTGGAGTCGTCGTCATAGTCGTCCTCCTTCTCATCGGAATCGTCATCGGAGTCGTCGCCGACCCCTCCGCCACGAGCAGAGATGCTCTCGAGGTCGTCGTTGGGAGTCAAGGTGCTGTCCTGGGTGTCGGCGAAGATGGACGAGGGAGGAAAGAGCGAGGCGTGATTGTTGAGGGTTCGTTATTTTTTATCCAATCCGAGTACACGCTACCCCCTCCCTCGGATTTCTTATACTGTGTTTTATCCGGTCCGGACGACATTGCCAAACATCAGATATGATAATATATTATTCTATTTGGGCGCAAATCCGGACCACCAAGCGCAGCCAGAGAGTTTTTGGAGAGTATCTTTCTAATGATGAAATTGAACCACGTACTTCCTGTCCAAAAGATTATATAATCTGCTCCCTCTCTTGGAATAGAATAGAAAACTAAATATTCCATGATTCTAATTAATAAAGACTTGCCGTCATTTTGTTTGCTTATATATGGTAATTGACACCATACAATAAAGATAATTTCCTTTATAGGCACAGTTTTCCATCGCCTCTCACTTACTCATAAAGTGCAAGACATCTCAATTTTTATTCTCACTGCAAAGTTCATATAGGCAAATAATTCATGCGACTAGCATATTCTGAGAGCTCGTTGCCATGCTTCTGTTAGAAATATATAGCAGCTCATATTGGACATTCTAATTTAGAGTAGATTCAATATGCAGTACCCTAGATCAATCAGTCACATTTAAATCTCTCATGATCTCTTTAGAAGTTTGATATTTATTATATTTGCAAAGCACTCATATAATCATACACAGAGTCATATGAAGGCGGAGAGCTGCGCATCGATATGGACGTCTATCAAAACTAACTTTCGAACTCGCTCCCGACGGACCTCAGCAGAGAACAAATAATGGGGATGCGGAGAAGGCAGGATCAAAGCAACGTGCCGATGGAAAGCGAAGAGACACTCAGAATCAGAATGCGTGAGAGCAGCGTTGCTCTTCCGTCTTCATATATGGAGGAGCGCGAGCAAAGGAGTTTTGTGGGTGGTCGCATCAGCTGGAAGCTTTGTGAGGAAGGAACTTGCCAATGAAGGATTGCGAAGCAACCCTTGAAGTCGGGCGACATTCATTCCACATTTTCGCCAATGAAGGACTGCGAAGCTGACCCCTGAAGTCACGTCACATCCATTCCGTCATTTACAACAAAATCTTTCAATTGCGGTACAACAATTAAAAAAACAAAAAACAAAAACTAAAGAGATGGAACAAGCTGGAAATGAAATCCATGACCACCAGAGTACTCCACCCAAAGGACGACCAATGGGGTAAACAGTAGAATTAGTAGCATTAATTTGGACATGAAAAATTGCTTAGACCCCTTTCCCATTGCAAAAGATGTGATATAATGAGTCTGGCATGGAAAGATTGAAATATGAAAGAGGGAAATGGGGGTTCATTCGAGATTGAGAAGTGGCATCGGAGGGAGAAAATGCAAAATTGACAAGAAAAACGACATTTTTTTGGGGGGAAAAAGCCGGGCCAAACCGCCCACGACTGTTTGCAATGGATTCGTCTCGAAAACCTACGCGATATAAAAAAAAATGAGTCCAAAACAAACGCCTGAGCAATGATATATGCCTTTTCAAAATTTTCCCATTTCTTTACTCGTTCCCACTCTTTTGCTGCAGTTTGACACCTCTCCATATGGTTTTCAACTCTTTTGCTAGGGTTTCCCATCTATCTATTCCTGCGGGTTTCAACGCATTCCTGCAGCTATAGTACATGATAGCACCACCCTTTGTTTTGTGATGAGACCCAAATAGGAAAGATGGATAGAGAGGTATGCCACATATAAAATAATTATAAAAACACAAAAAAATATGAAATTAAAAAAAAGGGACAAGCAATACGAAATAAAAAAATATTTTAATTTCGGTTTAAAAAAGTGGGGCCTACTCAATTTGAATTAAAAAAAACGCATTAAAAAAACGTGAGCCTACTCGTTTGATTTTTTTATTTATTTAAAATTTCGTATTTTTTTTATATTTTTAATTAAAACGTAAAAAATAGGATATTAAAAAAGGACCCGTGGGCCTACTGCCGCACGGGGCACTGTGCAGCAATCTCACTCACGCGGCGCGCGGGCCCCAAATTAGTAAATTAAAAAAACCATAATTTGGTAATTTTTATTTTTATTTTTTTGGATTCATTTTTGAAAAAAAAACACCAAATTAAATTTCAAAATTCACAAAAACTAAAAATCTGGAAATAAAATAATTAACAGGAGAGAGGGAAGAATAGTGTAGTGGCAAGTGAGGAGTAGCTTCTAGCTTCACAGTTTGTGTACTCATTCAGCTAACAAATTATGAAGCAAACAAGAACGAATATCAACGGCAAACCCAAGATTCAAATTAGCCCTAAGATGGCTCCTTCACAATCTAGGGTTGGAACAACTCCTGTGGATGTTTTCATGGGTGACCTGTAAGCCGCAATTAAACCTTATACGGCACCCTACATTCTCCAAATTATAATGACGAAACACTTTAATAGAGTAGAGGAATTTTTCACTGCTTTTTTGGGATTCTTCGTGCGGAATATTGATGAACCAGTATTCAAGAGCTTCTCCTCTATTACTATCTAAATCACTAGCTTCAATGAGCCTCTCACATATCGCATTTTGTGACTGCTCATTATGTGAGGTTATTTATGCATTAAGATTAGAGGAGAAACTTGAACTCTATTTATAGAGTTTTGTGCCAAACCCCCTTATCACAGACCAGGCTCAATTCAATCCACATTAATCATGTCCATATTAGACTAATTAAGAAACTTTATATCTCTAGTTTTTTGGACCAATCACTAATGACACCATTAATTAAATGACCTCCAAGCCATGCTGCGACCTTGAATGTACTGTAACGTGCTTCTGCCTTGCATCTGCAACAATGGTTAACCAAGCATGGTTTTATAAGCACATCTTGATTTTAACTCTCTTAAAAGAAAGATTGAAGAACACTCGAGGAAACTTGAACTTTACCTCGACTTAGTTTATCACAAACTTGATGTTTCAGGCTCAGTCTCGGGCGAGCTTGAGCGCCCTGTCCGTCTCTGATCTTAAACTTATGCCCATTTTGACGGTGTCCCTTCCAAAATTCACAGTTGTGCAACTTCTTGAAGTTGAAGCTTTGTCCCTTCCTATACTCAAAGTCGAGCCACTTGACGCTATGCCCCTTCCTGAACTTGAACTTGCCCCCATATTGGTTGTGCCCCTTCTTGAACTTGAACCTCTACACCTTCCTAAACTCAACATTACGTCCCTTCTTGCTGTACTCAAAGTCGTACCCTTTCCTGAAATTGAACCTCTGCTCCTTCTTGAACTCAAAGTCGCGCTGCTCCGTGAAATTTAAGATATGCTCCTTCCTGAACATCTCCGTTAACATCTCCGTCATATCGGTCTTCATTACCCATTCCTCCCTTAACATCTCCGTCATATCGTGTGACGCCCTGGAAATTCGTCGTATGTAAATCGTCTGAATTCGGTACAAGGGAATGAAATTGAATTTAAGTCGATATGAAATTTTGGACCGTAAGAAATTAAGAGACGAATTTTGGACGATCCTCGAAATTTTCTGTCAATTAGATTAGGCTCCGTAATTCTTAGTTATCGCGATTTAGGATTCAAATCCTCGCGACCGAGCCTAGCCTGTGGAATTACCGAGCCAAATTTCGTTCAGTCCCGGATTGTGAAATTATCACCTTGCCCACCAATAATTCACAAGAGACAAAGAAGTCAATGGGATTCGACTTGTGGGCCCCACCTTGTCAAAATCTCCCACCCACTAGTCTTGTCCCACTTTCCCCTCACGTGCTCTCTCTCTCTCTCTCTCTCTCTTTCTCTCTCTCTCTCTCTCGGCAGACCCTCTTCCTCCCTGTTCTTTGCGCAACAGCCCTCCCCGACCGACTCCTCCTCCGTTTTCTTCTCTCGCGCGAGCCACCAGCCCCGGTCGACCACCACCACCTCAGCCCAGCTTCGTCGCCGATCCACCGCCGTCGTTTCCACCGCCGTTCGCCGCCGCAGCTCCTCGAAACAGAACCGTCGACCCCTTGCTCTGTTTCGGTGGTCGTGAGCTGTCCGAGCTACGCCAGCTCGTGCGGCTGTTTTTGACCACCGCCAGCCACCTCACGCCACTCCCTCCGACCACCAGACCTCCCTCCAGCCATCATCAACCACCCCGAAGCCGTCGAGCCGCCGCAGGAGGTCGGAGACCCCTGTTCGAGGACCGGTTGCCCTGTTTTGGGTCGAGACAGTCCCCGAGCTCTTCCGCCTCCCTCCGCCGCTCGCCGTTGCCTCCGTTGACCATCCTCGACCTTCTCGTCGTCCCTCGGAGCTCGTGGAAGTCAGTCGCCATCCGTAGAGCTCGAGATCAGACTCGCTAGGCCATCATCCCCTGTTTTCGCCGAGCCTCCCCTGTTTTCGCGCCGAGCTGCTGTTCGCAGCTGCCGCGCCGCCTCCGGCCACCATCCGCCGTCCTCCGCCTGTCCTGAAGGTTTCCCTCGACCTGTTGGTGAGCCCCCTAGTCCTTCTCGGCCTCGCCTCGGCCTACGAGGTCGAGATTCCTCTCGAAACAGCCGTCTTCCCCTATTTTTGTGGCTGACCTGTTCTGTTTTGCCTTAGCCGCCGGTTTTCGGAGCTCCGCCGCCATGGCCGACCACTTGCCGGACCTCCGTGTCGTGTCCTAGCGGTTGTGAGGTGTTGTCGCCGCTTGCTTAGCCGAGGAAAACCGAGTTGCCCTAAGAAAATCGAGAACCGCCGCTGCCGTTCGTCGTCGCCGCTCGACTCGTAGTCACCTTGGTTGCCTGAGCTTGATTTGATAGTGAGTTAACCCCTAAACCTTGGTTAGGGCACTACTTGCGCCTAGGATTAGTTAATTAGTCAATTAGGGTAATTAGTTAGAATAATCGTGGTTGGTTTAGATAGAAAACATGTTTAGGGTAAATGGCCGCGATTAAATAAGTTAGTCGATTTAGTTAGGTTGTCTGTGGCTAATTGGTGGTTAGAATTGATTGAATGACTGATTGGGCATTGATTGCCATTGTTTGACCGCGAGCGAGCGATAGTTCAGAACCGAGCGATCGATACATAATTTGATGAAATTGGGATTAATCAATGCCGTTTGATTAATTGAATTGGATAATCGATCGTGTCTTGATTGCTTGACTGATTACAGTTGATTGATTGTGATGTGACGTGATTGAATTTCTGAGTGCTTCATTGTCCGCGTCGGGCGCAAGCCTAGTTATGAGGTTATGCATTCATGTGACCTGTATGAGCTCAAACTGCACGATTTAGCATGAAAACGGCCTGAGGCCGAGTATTTGAGCATGTCTGTATGAGCATCCGATCTAAATCAAAGATGATAAAACTGATTGATTGTCGGGTGTCATGTGTGGTCATATGATTGGACGATGAGATTCCTGACAAGATTGTACCGTGACGATCGGAAAAATACGACTTGTTAGAAGCACACCATTCCGTGACGTCAGTTTGATGGATGCCGGTCGCAGCTTGTGACGGACTGAAGCCCTGGAAGGGATTCCTGGTAGTTCCGTGCTGTGACGATCGGAACCACACGGACTACTAGAAGTAGTCGCCGGAAGTAAGAGACGATGCCTGGCGCTGCCAAAAGGGCACCAACTGACTAGTGTGCTGGGTTAACATGCCCAAATTCTCGGGCTGACATGCCCTGGGCTGACATGCCCCATCTCATAATAAATGGACTACGTGTGACGTCATGTATGTCAATTGATGTGATGCTTGCCTTGATTGGGCTGTTTGACTGTCATGTCGTGTCTGCATCGCATTTCGTGTGGCTTCTTGGCGGCACGTGGTTGGATATCTGTATTGGTTGATGTGCCGTGTCTGTTTGGTAGGAAATCCTGGGTGAATCAACGTCCTAACCGAGCTTAGGCGTTGACTTTACTGAGATTTATTTCTCACCCCGTCGTGGGATAACAATTTCAGGTCGCAAATGACGGAGCCTCGAGGTTGCTGAGGTGTGACTTTTGGAGTAGCCCCTTTGGATTAGATATGGAGTTAACTCTACCGACCATTGTCTCTTTTGAGGTCCTAGAGAGTCGCCTCGAAGAATAGGGTTGTATGTTGTTAGCTCTATAGGGTTAATTAATATCTGCTTTTGATTTGAGGGTTGAAGTTGTCTTTTGATGAATTGACTGAATGAATGTTCCTGCTGTCCTATCCCATGCTGATCTTGTTGTTTGGGAGTTTGGCACGTTCCGCATGCGTATTACAGTTGTGGGTCAATAGCGAGCCTGAGATGCTATCCTTCGTGACCTATGTGTGTCAAGGTAGGGATGCCGCGTGCTCGAGAGTCGGGGCGTGACATATCATCACCGTATTCTCCCTCGTACTCACTGTCAACTCCTCCCTCGATGTACAGATGAATTGATCGTCATTTAGATGCTAGTGGCACCATCACCTTCATTTGATCATCACTCTTGATCTCTAGGAACTGGTCCCATAACATATAGCGACTCTGGTACTTGTACCACATTCTCTCGAAATGAAAGCCGAAACCTTTAACATCAGCAATCAATCTTTTATATGTCACTGTATTAGGAGTCATTTTCATTTTCCCTCTTTACTCCGCCAACAAACTGAAGCCCCCAATTGGGCTTCTTTACTCCAAGGTGGAATATGATTGTGAAGGGACCCTCCGACTATGATGTAACAAGTTCAATGTGAGAGCCAAACAACATATGTATTGGACCAGACACCATTCATTAGTTACAGGCGGTTTTAGGATTAAATACTCAGATGTCCAGTTTACTATCATAATACTTATTCGATTTTTTTTTTGGTAAAGGTAAGATATATATTGAAAAAAGCACAGAATACAAACAATCCTCCACCGCACACCACCGAAGTGTCGCCTAAGGCGTAAGGGCGGCTCGGGAAGCATAGCTAGGAAAATAAAAGTCATGCAAAGTGGCAGCTAAACTAACACAAAAAGGAACATGTATAACATATACAGAAAGCTATACACAACCCTAAGGCCAAACAAGACGGCCAGAATGCGACAGCAAAGGTCGAAGTCCCCTCAACATCAATCAAAGATTGCGGAGGAGATATCCCAAGAAGCTTGCATCCTTCTATTTCTGTCATTGTCTTCAACATAGTTAAAAGTGAGAGCCTTATCTTTAACAACCATTTGAAGGCGCGCCTTAATGGATGTCAAATTGAGTTGTTTGTTGCGGAAGAGGATATGGTTCCACTCTAACCATATAATGTGACAAAGGGCTCCAAAAGAGAATCTAGCTATACATTGGTGGAAGGCGTGGCCACGAATATGTCTCATAGCCCACCAAAGGTTATCATGCCAAGTAGCATTATGCCAAGCCAGGTTGCACTTAGCCGACCAAAACAAAGCAAGAGCTTTTGTGATTCTACAACCAAAAAAGAGATGTTCAACAGAGTCAGGCCGGCAACTACAAAACACACAATTACCTTTCGTAATACGTCGGTAGGTGAGAAGGATAATCTGAGTCGACAACCTGTTGAGAGTGATAAGCCACAAAATGAAAGAGTGCCGAGGAGCATGGTGATGGTCCCAGATGAAAGAGTGCCATTGGACCAACTGACCTCTATGTCGAAAATAATCCCAGGCCGAATTAGAGGAGAAGGCACCTGAAGGATGACCAAGCCAAAGCAGGGTGTCATGACCCTCGGGGGAGAGGGACGGCATAGGATCATTCCAAGTTCTCATGACGGTGTTCACCCTCGAGGGACAATGAGTAGTGGAAAGAAAATCCCGAATTGTGGCCATCATAGATATACCAAATCTGTAAATGTCCAAGTTAGAAAATAATTTGTATAAAGGACCCCTCGGATGCCAGGAATCAAACCAGAATGATATATTGCCATTTCCTAGCAGCCAGCGGAATACTTATTCGATTTGATTTCTCTTTCATTAACTAATTTTGAACTTGTAATAAGTATGTGATGTAAATTTAAATTAAACACTTAATAAGTTAGATGATTCTGTCTGGAGTACTGTCCCCTCACATATTTCCTACTAGAACGCCGGTGTAAATAAAAAAACTTTCCAGCAGCGGGGTCTCTACTTTTGATTTGAGGATTGTAGCTACTCACTTTATGGAAACAATAGTTAATTTTTGAATCATTGTTTTGTTTTCTATAAGCCACGTTCACTAGACAATCCTTTGGAAACAAGACATAAATGCATTGACAGAGTAGAAATTTCACTCTCATTTAGTGATAAATAAAAAAATCTAGATATAAAAAGGTTGAATCTACAAATCCCTTTATATAAAGATGTCAAACATTACACACACACATTCAATTGTTTTTCATTTTGCAACTTAAAAAAGAGTACTAATTTCTAATTTATAGAATGAAAAATACAAAAACCATGGTACACATTGTTTCAAATCAGCCACCTAAGAAATTACGGTGCAGCCAACAAGAAGGATATTTGTGTGGCTAAAGAAAGGAATCAAACAGAAGTCATCACACATTTGTGGAAGAAGATGTTTCACCTTGTTTGATGTAGTCAGTAGAATCTCCTCTCTGTAACGCCTCTAAGGCACAGGCACGCTCCCTAAAAATCTCGGACAAAGTCTCCACACCAATTTACCACGAGGCGGCAATCATCTGGTATTTTTGTGCAAGATGCATCAATCAACCATCTCAATGACGTGCACCCATTGACCTCCAAGGATTTCAGAGACTCTAGCTCGTTCAAGCCCTCAATGTTAGCAAGTTCAAAGCAGTGTCGGATTTCCAAAGTCTCCAGGTTCTTCAAGTATGATAACCCGCTTATTCTAATCAGAAAATCGCAGTAAGTGACACTCAAATATTCCAGCGATTCCAAAGGGCCCGCAACTTGTATCCCAATTAGTTGTTCACATCCAGGCACTCTCACTTGCCGTAGCTTCCTTGACTCTGAAGAAATGGATAATCTCCGAAGCAGTGAGCTACCCTCAACAGTGAATTTCTCCAGTCGTGGAAGTCCCACGAGTGCAATGTCTTCCGTTTCACACCAGTAGAACTCTAAAGTCAACAAATTTCTCAAACCCCAGTAGTCGGATGGAAGCTGCATGAGGGGCCTTAAGTCTAAGTTTCTCAAAACAAGCCCTTCCAGGTGAGAAAGAGAAGCCAACTCCGGAGGTGCAGGGACATTTAGCAGTTCTAAATCCAACTTTTCCAGTCTAGATAACCTCCCAATCCACTTTAAGTTGCATCCTGGGATTAGTTTTGATTTCTCTCCAGCAGAATAGACATTTCGTAGTAGCAAGTCAACCAAATTAGTGAGGTTCGGCAGATTAGGTACTGAGATCAATGATTTAGATATAAGATGCAGGCATGTCAAACTTGTGGGAAGCTCCGGCAACTCTTGAATCTCGCAACCCACTAAATTGAGTGTTTGGAGGTGATGAAGCCTGTTGATTGTCCTTGGAATTCCACAAATACCGGTGGATTCTAAATTTAGGATTCTTAAAGATGAGAATTCTCCAATTCCAGCAGAAATTTCGTCTTTCATTCCTTTATGCTCGAAAAGATCCAGCTCTTCAAGATTTATCAAAGTGCTGACGTCACTAAGAAACTGCGAATCATCATCTTCCTTTACTGAAAAACGCAAGATACGTAAAGATTCTAACTTTTCGATGGAGCTGGGAAGTTCCCTTATCCTTGTATTTGATAAGTCTAACTCTATCAATGAGGTTAAATTCCCAAGTGAGCTTGGAAGCTCTCTCAACCCAGAACATCCTGATAATGAGAAGCTCTCAAGTTTCACCAGTGCCCCTACTTCTCCAGGCAAATTGGTAAGATCCGTGCACCCATTAATCTTTAACTTAATCACCGACTGTAGATCTCCAATGAAGCTTTCAATTCTCCTTAGATTGCGGCAATGTACAATAGTCAACCTCTCTAATCCCAAGCATTTAGAGAAGTTCGGGATTGTCGTTATGCCATGACAATTAGTAAGAGATAGAACCTTCAAATTTCGTGCCCTCTGTAACAATGGATGGAATGTCAAGTGTAAGAACCCATGCATAGTAACACGAGGACAATTAGACTAGAATTAAATCATGTAGTTTACCTTAATTAAGTCCCATGCTTTTGAATCATCTGTGAAGTCATTCCAGTCAAGTTTAAAAACAACAAGATGATTCAAATAAATATTGTCGGCCATAAACTGCTGAAAAGCAGGCTTCCAAGAAATCCATCTCAATTTCGAACGACAATTTGCAAAGTCCCCAGCGTAAGTTCCACCGCATAACTTGAGGAATCTTAGATTTGGTAACCTTTCAAACGCTTCATTAGTGATCTTTATAGAGCCACCCAATCCACTTATCTCAAGCGCTTGAACTTTGTCCTTCCTCTGCAAATGAAATTACACAATGGTGTGAAGAAATTTGTCAACTTTGAACCACTACACTTTACATTTTTTTTTGTGGGGTTCTGAATGATTTACCACTTGAAATGGGCAGAGAAAAAAAAGACAAACATCGTAAATCAAACAGGTTTCCGTTGTCTCAGGATATGCAACTTCTACTTCAAAATTAAACGTTTCCTACTTACCTCTTCAGTTGTTATTATTTCAAGGGCCTCTTTTGCAATCCACAGCCTGCTCCGCTTGCCAAGGTCACTTGGACTTTCTTGATGGACGATTTGCCTTCCCATATCTATGAGTTGATCGTGCATCCAAAGTTTATCATTGTCTAATATCTTTATCAAGCACTTGCTGGTAAGGACTTCAATTCCTCTTTCGGGATAAAATTGGCAATCGGTCCACATGTAAATCACATCAGTCTTACTCTCATTGAAAAAGAAGCATGCAATGTCGAGGAAAATTTGTTGTTGATATTCATCTAGGTCATCATAGCTAATCCTCAACTTTTTTTGAATCCCTTCCTCAGGTACATTCCTTAACCTGACCAAAGTCTCTTTCCAGAATGCTTTGCTTTTTTGATAAAGTACCGAACCTATCACTTCAATTGCCAAAGGGAGCCCTCCTGTACTTGAGACAATTTTTCGTGAAAGTCCCTGATAATCATCTGAAGGAAAGTCTCTGCCAAAGGCATGTCGACAGAAAAGCCGAAATGCAAGAGCATCATCCATCTTAAGCATCTCATACGGTATAATTGTACCTTCAAATCCCCGAATTTCTAGAACATCTGTATTTCTCGTTGTAATGATTATTCTTGATCCTAAATGTAATGATTTATTTCCTATTATTTTCTTAATGTGATCTTTATTATCAACATCATCCAGAACCACAAGGACCTTCTTAATGCCGAATGTTTCTCCAATCCTCCTCATTCCTTGCTCACTATCCTTGACTCCTTCTGCATACGCAGAGTCAACAATGTCAGACAATAACTTCTTCTGCAATTGGACTATGCCATCCTTGGTTGACATGCTTTCTCGAACGTTCTCAAGGAAACTGCAACACTTTCCAAACTGGGAAGATAGTTCATTGAAAACGACTTTGGCAACAGTTGTTTTACCAATGCCGCCCATTCCATAAATTCCGATGAGCCGCACATCATGATGGTTGGCATCTAATAACTTTGTCAAGTGCTTTACCCGACCACCAAGTCCAACTAAATGTTCAGTGACTGATTTTTGTTTTAGCTCCAGTTTCTCCAAAACCTTTTTAACAACCAATTTGACAACTGTTGCTTGGCTGCCGTGTACAAAAGCGCATTCGTTAATTGACTAGATGTTTCCATGCATCACATGTGAAATTGTCAAACGTATATATACACACATAACCAACGAGATCTAAGTTTAGTCACATAATCTGCATAGGCTAAATCAGTATAATTCACTTTGATATTTCTAATTTCTTATGTAATTATAGACATGACTGAAGACTATGGTAGTGGCTTCCACAGTAACCGAAGTTACCATGTGGCTATTATATCTCGTATAAACAGAATTTCAGCATTTATAGATAGGCCTAGAAATACTTTCAGCGCTTGTAACGTTGCATCTCATACAACAGAAAAAAGAAGAAATAGGGAGGAGTCTTAAAAACGTATTTACCTTTGGTCCCTTTTCACGTTCCATCCCTTGATTTCATCCACCTCTGCAAGAGCCTTTTTCCATGCCTTGACTTCGTCGGGAAACTTGTTCGCGTGTTCCGCTAAAGCATCGCTAGATCGTTGAGTCTTAAGCTTAGCATCTTCAGGTTCCACATCGAAGAAAATGGGGAGGATGCTTTTTCTACCGTTCGACTTAGACACATTGTCTACTATGTGCGCGAGCTCACGGAGACACCATTTGCTGGAAGCATACGTCCGGGAAAAGATGGGTATGTAGATCATGGAGTTGTTGACAGCATGCAGAAGGTTCCCACCAATTATTTCGCCGATGCGGAGCTCATCTTCGTCCCTGAATACGCGGACTCCTGCATCTACCAAGCCATGATAGAGGAAGTCCGTGAATCCATAGCGAGTATCGGGACCTCTAAAACTCAAGAACACTTGATACTCGTATGCTCGTTCAACATCACTGCTGGTTCCTGCCTCTGAGTTCGCCATAGCTAAGAAACTTAGCACTTCCGGATATCTCTCTCTCTCTCTCTCTCTCTCTCTCTCGCTCCCTCTCCCCTGAAGAGAAGAATGGTTGGCGTCTGCGCGTCCCAGCTGAAGTCCAACTTAATTGTCAATTTCCCACCTTCGGTTCTGCATTGGCAACTGTTGACCCGTGATGTGAAGGTATCCAATGCATTTCCAAAAGTTTCGGAATATTCAAAGTCTCCCCGGGAGACTTTGGCGACCATAAGGCCAATCAGAGTTTTTCCTTTTTTCCTTTTCTTTTGGCATAAAGACACATTGTCCGTAAATTATTGCTCGGTTCTCGCGACTTTTTGTTGAAACCAGGTACTTAAAATTGTAAAAGGGGATACTAGCATGGCAATCAAATGCTGATGTTGTATCTTATGAGAGGCAATTATAATATAGCAAAGTATTTTCAAAATTCACAAAAAGTAAAAACCTGGAAATAAAATAATTAACAGGAGAGAGGGAAAGATGGTGTAGTGGCAACAAGGGTCGCGGTCCTCTTTCTAATCGCCTAGGCGAACAATACAATTGTCTAATTTATAAACGAAATGAAAAGAAGGTAAACACATTTCTCATGGATTTCATGTATAAATTTGAGTTTATCAAAGATGGAGAAGCAAGCAGCGGCGACGACGATGATGAGCGCTTCGAACACCGGCGGCAAGGAGGAGAGAGGCGGAGATTTATGCTGGCAAAAAAAAAAAAAATTAAAAAAATTTAAAAAAATTTGGGGGCACCGTGGGACCCACCTTGAGCTGTGTCGCAATTTTAAGTTTTGAGGGCGTTGTTTAGCGAACTAAAAGGTCCGATTATATTGACAAAGTGTTGAGAGATCTCACACTTTCGTCCTTGTCTAGATTTTAACCTCTTGAAGTTTTGACAACGACACTTTCATATTATATAAGCGTCTATCTTTAGTGGAAGGACCAGCTCGAACGTAGCAAATGGCTTAGGAATTCAATTGCATAAAGAAATGTGGAGATATCAGATTGAACATTTTGGAACAGTTCAGAGACACTCAAGACCTTATTCTTTTTCCATGCATATAATAGGGCTCGTCAATCAGCTCACACAAGGTTAATGGCCCGTGCATTTCGCTGCCGAAGATTATTTCAGGCATGATATTTTCTAAAGCTTTGAATCTTCAATGACTACTAATTTTTTTTTTTTTGTAAGGAAGACATTTTCCATGAGATTAATCTTTTACACAGTGAAAGAATAGAAGAACTGCCGATGACATCCTTATTAATAACAGAGAAGTGGCTTCACAATTTTTGTATTCGTTCAGCTTACAAATTATGACGAGCAAACAAAAACGAATATCAGCAAGAAACCCGAGATTGAAACAAGTCCTAAAATTGCTCCTTACAATCCTGAATCAGAGCAACTCCTGTGGATGTTTTCGTTTGGGATCTTCTAGCATTGCGCCCGACCTTGAATTTACTGTGAACTGTTTTTGCCTTGCTTCTGCAAACAGAAAATATCCCAACATAATTTCATTAGAACGTGCTGATTTTAAGTCTTTCAGAAGAAAGATGGAAAGAACATTCGAGGAAACTTGAACTTTACCTTGACTTTGTTTATCACGAACTTGATGCTTGAGGCTCGGTCTCGGCCGAGCTTGAACCCTTGTCCGTCCCTGATCTTAAACTTGCAACTATTTTGGTGGTGCTCCCTCCTAAACTCACAGTTGCGTCCTTTCCTTAAGTTGAACCTCTGCCCCTTCTTGTACTCAAAGTCGAGCTGCTTCGTGAACTCGTTGCCATGGCCCTTCCTGAACTTGAACTTGCACTAATATTAATCATGCCTCTTCTTGAATTTGAACCTCTAGCTCTTTTTAAACTCAAAATCGTGTCTCTTCCTAAACTCAAAGTTGTGTCTTTTCTTGAAATTGAACCTCTGCCCCTTCCTGAGCTCAAAGTCGCGCTGCTTCGCCAAATTGAAGATATGCTCCTTCCTGAATTTGATGCCTTGCCCTTTCCCGAAGTGGAAGCTGAATCCCTACCTGGCCTCGAACCTTTGCTCTTTCTTGAACTCGAAGCTATACCCCTTCCTCTGCCTTTTTCTGCAGGATCCCTTCCTTGGTTCGAAGCACGTCTGAGTCCCTCTTCCTCTTCCTGTTTTTGTAGGGGTTCTCCACAGTTCTATCTCTCTTCACCTGGACCACGTCGAAATTCCACATTAGTTTTGAGGACTGCACATTTAAGTTAATGCGAGTATTGAATACTTACAGAAGAAAGTTCCCTTTCATCCTCAACTTCAGTTGTAGCTTTGCAGGAGCTCTTGTGATGTTCAACTCCTTCGCACCTTTGTTGGCAACTTGACGGCAAAACATCATTTTGGTCGGCTGGTTCTCCACTGTCATCCTTCTCCTCCTTCCTATTTTCCATACTCACCTCTTTCCCTCCATCGACATGGCCAGAGTGCCCAATCCTTCCACCCCTCGAATCCCTCCTATTTCTCGTGGCCTCGACACATTCAGCATTGCCCTGCTCTGACCAGAAATCATCAATGGAGGAGGTGCCATCAGCTTTGCTTTCACCAACAGATGCAGAGTCTGAGTCTTCATCAGGATTTGGAACGTACAATTCGGGCCCATCCTCGTCATCTATTCTCCCTCGCACTCAACAGTCAAAACCTCCCTCGACGTACAGGTCAATTGATCTTCTTTTAGATGCTAGTTTCACCATCCTCTTCACTTGCACATCATTCTTGATCTCTATGAGCAACTTGTGGTATATACCAGGATCCGCGTACCACGTTGTCTTCAAACGAAAGCCGAAACCTTTAACGTATGCAATCAGTCCTTCATATGTCACTAAATCTGGGGCAACGTCTTTGGTTTCCATCATTATCCCACCATCAAACTCAAACCCGTCACCGGACCTGTTTACTCCAAGGTGGAATCTGATTGTGAAAGAAAGTTCCATCTGTGATGTCGCAAGTTCAATGTGAGCCCCAAACAACTTATAAATTTTAAACCTTTCTACATTACTTATATGAAATCCAGCACAACACAGACATCATTCATTAGTTAGAAAGAGATCTGGAATTAGGTATAGATATAAAAAGGTTGAATCTACAAATCACAAAATGTAAAAGAAACACAAAATATATATCTAATTGTTTTGCACTTTGTAACAAAAGAAAGAGTCACTATTTTCGGCCCAATCCCAAAAAAAACCTCAAACTTTAGCCTTTGTCCCAAAAATATCCACAACTTTTTTTTGTCTCATAAAAAACCTTCAACTTTTGATTTTGCCCCAAGTCTACCAATCCAATCCCAAAAATACCTCAAACTTTGGCCTTTGTCCCAAAAATATCCACAACTTTTTTTTTGTCTCTTAAAAAACCTTCAACTTTTGAATTTGTCCCAAATCCACTAGTTCAATAACAAAAAAACCCTCAAAACCCATCTCGTAGAATTCCCGACGACCCAACGTCGGCCGTTTAGCTTTTGTCGAAACTCCAAGTGATTCTCAACCGTCGCCCGATGGTGTGGCCTTATCCCGAGACAATAGAAACCCTCGTCATCGGCTCCTTACTCGTTGAGAGTCCTCGATGCCAATCGAGGCTTCCACCGAGGACCATCGTGCCGACCCTGCATCTGTGACAACAAGCTGCTGTCGACCCTACCTCTGTGACGAAAAACTGCTGCCCCCAATGCTTTCTTGTGATCATCATTTTGGTAAAAATTTGAAGTATAAAAAGAAGATTTGTTAATATCTTGAAATTTGTATGTGAATATCGGGTAACTCAATTATGTCTAGAAATGAATTAATGCAGCTGCAATGTGTCAAACATTCTTCCTTGAAACAATTGGAAATACATTTTGATCTTTGTCGAACAATCATGGGTTCTGTTCAACTGGGCGCGAAACATTCTTTTTTTTTTTAATAACTGTGGTAAATTTGGGACAAAATCAAAATTTTGAGGTTTTTTATGAGGCAAAAAAAGTTGTGGGTATATTTGGGACAAAGACCAAAGTTTGAGGTTTTTTTGGGACAAAACCAAAAGTTGAAGGTTTTTTAGGAGACAAAAAAAAGTTATGGATATTTTTGGGACAAACGTCAAAGTTTGAGGTTTTTTTTGGAATTAGGCCCACTATTTTCTACTTTTCGAATAAAAAATCCACAACCATGCATGGGACACCTGGTTTCAAATCATTTTAAGAAAGTCTCAGTGAGTTGTTGATTCTATTATTATTCTGAAGTCATATGCTTCAAAACTAGTAAGTATCTCTCTAAATTGCACTTGTAAGTGAAATTATATATTCATTTTTGTATAAAAGTTACCTTGTGGCATGACTATCTGCTCAAGCAACGCGTGGTTTAATTTACTTTGAAATAATCATGTACTATGCAAAAACTAGTCAGGTCCACCGGTTGCCAATAGCAGAAAACTAGCCCAGCCCACTATGAATGTAGGCACCGGCAAAACAGCAAATGAATGCGAAATCATTGGACATTAATTTCTCCAGACCTCACTAATACAACAATCGAATCAAATAATCCGTATTTACTGTTATTTATACGTATATTATCAAATGACTTTAGTGGCAATGTAAAGAACTAAGACTGTCCAACACCGAAAAGGCAAGTAGAGATAAGCAATGAAGAAGATGACGCACCTTGTTTGATATATTCAAAAGAATCTCCTCCCTGTAACGCTTTAAGGACATTCCAATACCATATAGAGAGTCAGTATTATTGATGGAGTCTCCACACCCATGAATTCTGACGACGCAATCATCTGGTATATTTGCGCAAGATGCATCAAGCAACCATGTCAATTCCTTGCAAGTTGCAACTAATAACCTGCAACGATTTCAGAGACCGTAGCTCGTCGAGGTCCTCAACATCAGTAAGCACAACGCAGCCTTGGATTCTCAATTTCTCCAGGTTGTTCAAGTATGGCAACCCACATGTTCTTCTCAGAGATTTTCACTCACCAACGCGCAAGTATTCCAATGATTTCGAAAGATCCTCAATTTGTATCTGAACTAGCTCATGACAATCATACACATCCACTTGCCGTAGCTTCGCTAATTCCGAAGAAATGGATAATGTCCGCAGTGAATCATGCCAAACAGTGAATTTCTCCACCCGTGGAAGTCCCGCGAGTACTATCTTTTCCGTTTTACAACAACAGAACTCTAAAGTCGACAAATTTCCCAGATCCCAGTGGGAAGGCGGCCGAAGTTGCATGAGGGGTCTCAAGTCTAGGTATTTCAAGACAAGCCCTTCCAGATGAGAAAGAGAAGCCAACTCTGGATGTAACATCCCCACCCTTGAGTCCCATATTGCTTGGGGAGTAGGGTCTTGGGGCTTTATATGCCTTGGCCCGTTGTAACTTGCAAGACGTGTTTTCCTAGCGTTGTATGGGCGGCGCTCGGAGGAACAAAATTGTGAGGATTGTGTGTCCAAAGCGGATAATATCTTGTAAGTGGTGGCGCAGCGGAAGCGCGGGAGACTATGACCCAAAAGGGGACGTTGTGCCCGAGGGGGGGGAGAATGTAACATCCACCCTAACGTTGTGCTCGAGGGGCTCGAGGGGGGGAATGTAACATCCCCACCCTTGAGTCCCACATTGCTTGGGGAGTGGGGGGTCTTGGGGGCTTTATATGACTTGGGCCCTTTGTAACTTGCAAGACGCGTTTTTCGGGCGTATGTAACATCCTCACCCTAGGGTCCCACATTGCTTTTGTGACATACCAAATTTTAGGGCATCCTTAAGTACTTTCATGGAACGAGCTATAGACTAAAGCCGCAGACGCCAGGAAAAGAGCTAGTTCTCAATTATGGAACTTCGTACCTAGGCACGTGCTAGCCGCGGACTGATCACCCTCGGCTGTGCAATATAACGTGTGGGATTACGAGCCGCAGACTGATCACCCTCGGTTGTGTTCTGATTGAATACTCGATTAAGGAATGGGTGATTCCGACCTTAAATCGAGATAAATGCGAACATGCTCTTGTAGTGGTGCCTCCGTCAGAAGTTCAGAGCTCGATTCAATTTCCAATATATATATATGTCAATGAGCCCATATAGATTTCCTTTCTAAAATGCATAATTTCTAGGGTTTTCTGCACTTTTAGAAAAAGACAAGAATGACTGCATCATCAACTACATCATCGATTGCATCACCAGCTGCATCATCTTTGACCAAGTCAACCTTTGACCATTGTCAAAGTCAACCTTTGACCATTGACAAGTCAAAGTCAACCTTTGACCATTGACCAAGTCAAAGTCAAAGCTTTGAAAAGTCAAAGCATGAATCCCTAGATGATAAGAACAGTTCTGAAAAGAGTGTCTAGAATGTTCTCCATTATTAAATGTAAAAGATTGCTTGGAGAACAAGTTGGCACATAAGGACAAGATGGGATTAGAAAAAATGGTTGGCTTGAAAAGTAAGCTTGCATATGAAGACGAAACTGACTTAAGGAACAAGTCGTAATAAGAAGGCGACACGTGGAACATATATAGGACAAAACCGACTTGAGGAACAAGTCAAGAATAAAATAAGAAATAAATATAACTTTTGGCTTAGGGAACAAGCCAAGCACAAGAAGACGAAATAAGATTAGAAAAAGTAACCTAAAGTATTAGAACACTCTAGATTTGCCATGTGACAAAATGCAATAGTATGTCTAGAGTATTCTATTTAGAAAAAAAAGAAATTAATAGATTTAAAATAAGAAAAATGAAAATGAAATATCCCTATAGTAGGCGTGAACTTGAAGGAATTCTAGAGCCTAGATAGTCATAAGTGGCATAAAGATAAGATGACACATGGTAAAACTTGTAGAGCAAGACATGAAAATAGAAAAATAGAAAAATAGAAAAGAGATGTGTATTAATAGAAAACTCTAGAATGCTAAGGTGTCAATTAATCCTTGGTTCTTGAAGGCAACAATTAATAAGGAAAAGACAAATTCAAGACACCTAAGCCTTTCTTGGGCAATAAGTAGCAAGAAATTAAAATGAAAATATAGAAAATGGACATGTGCATAAGAATTCTCTTGATAATGTCAAGGTGGCACATTATAAGTAGCTCTTAGATTAATGAGAGAGAAAAATTATTAGTAGAATAAGACAAACACATGACACCTAAGCTTGACTTGGGGAATAAGTAGCAAGAAAATAAAATAAAAATGCCTTGGAGAATAAGTCAAGGGAGGGTTCCAATGAGGTGATGCCACATGAAAAGCATAAAAGGACAAATTTGGTTTGGGGAGCAAGTCAAGAAAAGCCTATAAATACCCCCAAAGGTCCCCAAGAATTCGGACACCATTCCCTATCTTTTCTCTCTCAATTTTCGCCCCTCTCTCTCTTCCTCTCCCTCTCACTTCATTCGGCCACCAAGTTCTCAAGAGGCACCATCACCGAACTTCCATAGGAATTGACACGCAGAGTAATTTACAAGCTTTTATTTATGGTCGTCAATAAGAGGTAAGTGATATCTAACCCTTATCTAGGGCGTAAAGCTTTAGTTACTCTAATGCTTGCTTGAAAAATATATGATATGTTGGTCAAGGACTAAGTGCCACACGACGACGCGAGTCTCGTGGAGGCCACCTCTAGAACCTTGGACTGTTACGATGTATACTCTCCTTGGTCTTGCTATCCTTGGTGATGAGATTATATGATACGACATGATATGTTATATGCCTCGTTAGCAAGAATGAGAGGGCCTCGCACAGACATGAACATGGTGGATCCACAGAATATGATATGAAAAGATGTGTACACGCCTCATCCGCAAGGGTGAGAAGGGCCTTAAATGTGCATGATATGATATGAAAAGTGGAGACGTTATGCTTACATGAAAAGGAATCGGAAACGGTTCGTATATGATATGATTGCTTGCATTATGAGTTATACCTTTAGCTTGCTTCCTATGTTTGGTTTAGATATACGCTTACTGAGATAGTTGTATCTCACCCCTTATCTTTTCAGACTTGTAGGTAATGACAAGTATGTCATCTTCTTGTTTGGTATAGTCATGTCCATAGAAATTGCTTGTGTTGATATCGTGGAGGAGAATCCTTTTGATAAGAAAGCAATAGCATGAAGATGGATGGTGCGCAAACCCTAGGCGACTGACTGGTCTGGAAGAGTTCTTGGAAGCCAAGTACTATTTTTAGGGAAGCTCAAGTACTGAAGTAGTCTCCCAAGCCTATGAAGCATACGAGATAGATGGGTTTTTAAAGTCCATGTAAATGTCATAAAGTCCATGTAAATGTTATACGAGGAAATGAAATGAATATGAGGAGCACATGACTTGTGTTAAAAGTTGTCTCTGTTCCCCGATAGATCGAAAAAGGTGTAAAATGGAATCGCTTCCGCATGTGATTCGTAATAGAGAGAAAACTAAACATTAATAGTAAAGGAGTGGAAAAAGATTATGGGTCGAATCCAAGGACGGTGTTCCTGGGACACCACATGTCCTCCCCCCGCATTGTCACGACTTACGATCCTCACATGATCTCGGAAAAAGTAAACGGCCCAAAGTCGTAGTGCTCTTGGAAGGATTCAAGAGACCGAGAGTCCCGTAGGAGGTTGTACTTCCTATAACGGATATCGAGGGTCGGGTCGGGGACGCACGACATTATCGAGTACCATTTCAGGCATGAAACTATTAAAAGCTGTTGAAAATGAGGATGTATGAAAACGACCGTGGCCCACCCATATATACTATCTCGGCCTCTTTACCAAAGGATAAACTGCCTTTGGCAGTTTTCACGTTTTGAATATGAAAAAGAACGTGAGACATTCTCTTCTCTCTAACCAGAAATTGTCATCATAGAGAAAAGAAAAAAGAACAGTGAGACGACGACAACTGTGATTCTCCCTTCTTTTCTCCCGAACGTGATATTGGGACGAATGATCTCTCACCACATTTGGTACATTTAATCTGTGAGAACGAGGTATGTCCATCCTTTGATACACTTCTTCAATCAGTGATTCAAGTATTGTTTTGGGCTTGTTAATTCCAAGTAATCCGTTACGTATGTAATGGGATAGGTTCCTTTCAAAAGCTTTGATGATTACTTGTAAACACTACTGGATTGATGTAGTGAAGTCACTTTGCATTCAAATATTTTTACACACTGAAATGATGGAAAAGGCTAGCTGCCGATAACATCCTTAATAGTAACAGAGTAGCTTCACATTTTATGTGCTCATCCATCTAAACAAATTATGACAAGCAAACTGTTGGATTTTATGGGGGTGCATGGTAAGCACCATGGTCCGCCCATGTAGGGTATCTCATCCCTTGGCGGTTATCAAATTTAAACGTGAACAACAGTCGCATCCCTTCGTTAAATTATTCCGTCAGACATCGTTATTTTGTACGATGTTCTTCCAACGGAGAACACAGAGAGAGACAGAGACGAACGGCGACCCCTTCTCCTCCCCGATCGTCAATGGACGAACAATCTCTCGAAGTCTGCATTGTAGACATTTAATCTGTGGCTACGAGGTATGTCTGTTCTGTGATATGCTTCTCCGATCAGTGACTCAAGATTGATCCTAGGGCTGTTAATTCGTGTAATTCCGCTGTATGTTAATCGGGATCCGTTTCCTTCATTGCTTTCAGAGCCATATGTCTTATTTCCTGATCATATAATGTTTAATAATTGAATTGTTTATTATCCAGTGATTTTCGTGGATTTTTTTTTTTGTGGAGAATTGTATTTTGGGACTCTTCTGGCCGTGGAGAAAACTGCCGATTCCGGCTAAATTCCGACATGTCACGGGTGTCGCGACCCTCTCGAGGTTGCATGTGGGCTCTCGAGGGCTAATGGGCCGTCCAGTCTGGTCGGACGCGGGCCTCTCCCAAGGCCCGTTACCCAAATCGCAACGGAGGTATGCGTAGTCGACCTTCAGTGTGGTCTGGTGACATGTGCTAAGTGTGCATGCCATGGAGTCGCCACCAATCATTTTTTGGAGGGTATGATTGGACCACCCTATTGAATAGTCGGGAGTTTCTATTCAATTCTGCGATAACCAGAGAAATGGGTTCGGGGACTTAGTTACGTCAACTGTCAGAGTTGACGCCCTTTCGGTACCTAAGTTGACTGAATTTTCTTACCTAAGATTTCATGCAGATGAGTGGAGTACGAATCCTAAATCTAGGAATTCATGCAAATAGGAATGACTATCCTAGCAATCACAATCAATAATAAAATGCGCAAATCAATGAATCCAAATATGTAAAATAATCACATCAAATCAACATGACACTCCTAATAAGGCTCTATTAGCCTAAATAAGTATCAATCAAGCTTAGGAATGATTTAGACATGATTTTACCCATCAGGGGTAAAGTCGTAATTTTGAGACAAAAGGGACGATTTGCCTAAAAAGGGAAAAATCGTCATTTCGGAATGAATCCGGAGTAAAACAATGTCAAAAATAGGTTTGGTCACTCAATTGCCCAATTTCCTATTTTTTTTGCAATTTTCATGATTTTCTGGAATTTTAGAAACCGATTTACCATTCGAAGGGGTAAAATCGTCATTTTCTAAAAATGGGAATGAAATGTGGAAATCTTAGACATAAGGTTTAGCCACCTATCTGGCCCATCACCAAATTCTAAGCAATTTCCACAATTCATCGGAATATCAAAGACGATTTACCCTTTGAGGGGTAAAATCGCCATTTTGGATTAAATGGGAGAAAATCCAAAAAATGGAAACAAATCAATTTTTTTTGTCATTTTCAGCCTTCAAAAATTTTTAGAATTTTTTTAGGAATTTTCTGCAATTTTTCTCAATTTTTTTTTGAATTTTTCCTTAATAATTCATTTTTTTGGAAATTTTTTTTATTCTGAAAATCACCTAATCACGACACGTGGCTCATCTGCAGACGTCCGATCTAGCATTTTTTTGTTTTTGTTTTTATAGGACGCAACACAATGCAAAAAATAAAGAAGATATTAAGTCATTATACAACATAAACATAAGCAAAGGAGATGGGATCCGGTGAATTTTACGACGTCGGAGTCCGTCGGTGCTCGTGCAACAATGTGTGGGGGTATAAACCACCAGCAGGAGGCTCGGCCTTCCGATTCTGGGGTAGCACAATATGATTTACAGAAAATAAATAAATAAAACACCTTGGACACCAATAGGAGGCTTAGCCTTCCGATTCTGGGTCTTTTATGCGAAATATAGAAATGCTATGACATAAAGTAAATACACAGCAAATATTTAGACACCAACAGGAGGCTCGGCCTTCCGATTCTGGGTCTTTTATGCGAAATATAGAAATGCTATGACATAAAGTAAATACACAGTAAATATTTAGACACCAACAGGAGGCTCGGCCTTCCGACTCTGGGTCTTTTATGCGAAATATAAAAATGCTATGACATAAAGTAAATACACAGTAAATACGAAAAAATACAAAATAAACAATAATCCGAGCTCGGATGAGGAGGACGTTGAACTATTTTCACAAATCCGAACGGTGAAGATGAAGAAAGAATTGAGATGAGATTATACACAAAATTTTACCTCGATCCGATGGTCGAATTGATCGAAAACTGAAGAAATACCGGCGGATGAACAGTTCCCGCGCCAGGAACAACTTCTGATTTGGCTGCTGTTCGACCACTTGGAGAGATCTTTTTAAAGATCCGAACGGTGGATATGAAGAAGGGGTTAAGAAGACCCTGCACACAAACAATTAGCTCGATCCAACGGCTCAATCGGCCGGAAACTCAAGAAATGTCGGCGGGTATACAATTCCCACGCCTGGAACAGCTTCTGATTTGGTTGCTGTACGACCACTTTGAGAGATTTGTTTAAAGATCCGAACGGTGGATATGAAGAAGGGATCAAGAAGACCTTGTACACAAAAAATCAGCTCGATCCAACGGTCCAATCGGCCGGAAACACAAGAAATGTGGAGGGTGGTAGTGTGATGACAAAAAAAAAATGGAAGAGAGAATATGGGGAAAAAAATGAGCGTGGGAGAGGAAGAAGAAGAAGAAGAAGAAGAAGAAGAAGAAGAAGGAGGAGGAGGAGGAGGAGGAGAGGAAGCTACGGATGATGAGGGGGGGAGTATAAATAGTAATAAAAATAAAATAAAATAATGAAATAGTAATATAATAATAATATAATAAAAATATTAAAAAGTAAAAATAATAATAAAATAATCAAAAGTGAAGACAAAATGATTAGTCCCCTTTTCCTTTTAAATGATGATGTTTTCACTCCTTTTCCTTTTAATCATTACTAATATTTTTGCCAAATTCAATTTTATGATGATCAAAGAACACCTAAAATCAAACCTGAATTTTACTATTTATGAGGTCAGAAAATGGATAAAATAAAAATAAAAATACCGACTATTTTTATATACTTTTGTGACCTCCAATATTATTTTTCTTGATTTTCTTGATTTTCTTTTTCTTTTTTTTCTTTTTTTTCGAAAATATATTAAAAAAATGAAAATTACGAAAATTATTTTTTTGGTCAAAATGGTTCATTTAGCTTGGCTAAGGTCACCAAAATTGATTTTTCAATTTTTCAACTTTTTATGGATTTTCTATGAATTTTCAAAAAAAATAAAAATAAAAATAAAAAAGTTGATCAAAATTTAGGTGTCAACAGCTGCCCCTCTTTGAGAGGAATCTCGTTAGAGGTTTCTCTCAAAGATAAGGTGACACCTGAGTCCTGATCGACTCGACTCGGGAAACTAAAGGAAAATGAGTCATGACATCCAATCTTCATGCTTGTCCATGTATGCTCTTTCTTGAAGGGGGAAATGTTCATGTGACATGAGAGAGTGAGATAATAGAGAGACATACCTGCCACTTACCTGTTCGATGTTTGTGCGATTTTCGCGGTGTTTGATGGATTCAAGAGAATTTCTAGGAACTCGTTACTAGAGTATCCTAGAGAGGTTAAGCTCTGACCCGTATGGTAGGTCAAACCATAATGGGATTCCTAACTGATAGGAATCTAAGGAAGACGCGTCCCATTTGGGATTTGCTAAGGATTTTGATCCGTATGGTGGATCAGACCATTGAGTTGACCATTTAAGTGATTTTCACTATTGGATTGACCCTTCAGGCGGTTTCTACCATCATTTTGACCCTTCAGGCGGTATCTACCTTGAGTTGACCCTTCAGGCGGTTTCTACCATGGTTTGACCCTTCAGGCGGTATCTACCTTGGTTTGACCCTTCAGGCGGTTTCTACCTTTAGTTGACCCTTCAGGCGGTATCTACCTTGAATCGACCCTTCAGGCGGTTTCTACCTTGTGTTGACCCTTCAGGCGGTATCTACCTTGGTTTTGCTTTGAAAAGGGGTCTCATGACGAGGGTTCTCCACGTCCAATGAGATTGCTTGGTTTTTGAAAAGGGATCTCATGACAAGGGTTCTCCACGTCCGATGAGACTGCCTGATTTTTGAAAATGGGTCTTATGACGAGGGTTCTCCACGTCCGATGAGACTGTTTGATATTTTTGAAAATAGGTCTCATGACGAGGGTTCTCCACGTCCGATGAGACTGCCTGATTTTTTAAAATGGGTCTCATGACGAGGGTTCTCCACGTCCGATGAGACTGTTTGATATTTTGGAAAAGGGGTCTCATGACGAGGGTTCTCCACGTCCGATGAGATTGCCTGGTTTTTGAAAATGGGTCTCATGACGAGGGTTCTCCACGTCCAATGAGACTGCCTGATTTTTGAAAATGGGTCTCATGACGAGGGTTCTCCACGTCCGATGAGACTATTTCTTTTAAAAGGGTTTTTCTTCCTCTTTTTTTTAGAGATCCCGAAGTTTGTCGGGAATTCAGTTTTGAAGGAGTGAAAGATTTTATTTTGACAAAGCTTCACTTGAGTCTGCTGAGCCGACATTCTGAGAGCTGGGTTCTCCAGGTATCCTGCAGAAAGTTCAAACCTGAAAGATTTTTCTTCACCAAGAAAATGTTAATAATCTTTGGGAAGACAATAATTGTCCAATTGACAAAATTTTATGACTTAAGTTTTAGTCATGAAATGTGCATTTTGATGCTGGAGGTTATCCAAAGCATTCTTACAACATGCAAATGTGATCACAAATTCCTTGCATGGAAAATTCGGATCAACAGTTTGAAAATTCCAAAAAGAGTTTGTTCAAAACATCAATTGGAATATTTCTCGACAATGAGGCCATCTCATCTGTTTTGAGGTAATGATTTTTATAGGGGATGTACTCAATTCCCTACTGACCTGTGCCTAGGTTTTAGGCTCATTCGCAGCGCATACATTTTGATCGGTCGGGAGGTCTTCCACGGGACCGTAATGTTGGGCTTGGATATTGGTTTTCAAAGGGGGGACTCACTTTTGAGTCGGGGCCATTGAATGAAAGTCTTCACCATCTGCTCCGGGTTTACAAGTCAAGAACCCTGCAAAATGAGAAAGAAATAGTCTTGCTCGTACTTCTTCGAGCTAAGCAATATGTTAACCCAAGTGTCTTAGTCAGAGAAGACTGTTTCAGGGTTGTGACATTGGTAGGATTGGGGACCGAAAAAGGCTTGTTTTTGGCCCAGAATTCGTGACGGGTTTGACATTGGTGATCATTGCTGATTTGCCTCCTGTCATTTCCTTTCTGCATCTTTAGTCTTTGAGGTGCGCAACCGATTGAGGTGTGCACCAGCTCTTTAGAGAGCGTCTCTTGTGGTATTAAGAGGTTGACAACTCTTTCTGTGTTTTTGCTCCACGGCTGACATCATTTGGGGAGCAGTCTTCTTGATCTGACTCCATTAGGGGTTTTTCCCTCTTCTTTTCCCTACCAGGTTTCTTTAGGGATCGATCAAATTGTTCACCCGAGCATCGGCCTCGCTTTTACCAGGCACTTTGCTTTTTCTTGATGCTGGGGATTTCTTTAATCTCTTGTCGAAAGTGGGATGCTTGGCAATTGTGCTAGATATATGACTTGGCTCTTAGCACGCTTGAGTATCAACTTAGTAGTTTTCTTCGTAAACCCTAAGTCTTGAACTTCTCCGTTCCTGAAGTGATTTGTCTTTGCTTTGGAACTTGCAATGATCACCAATGGGTTTATGAAATGAATTTGCAGGCTCAACTTGGCTATGCAAAGGATATGGTGTGTGGGATAGAGAAATGAATGCTTCTCATCATCCTATGACATTTGGATTACCATATAAACAATACACAAAGATTGATGTTAGTCCGAGCAAGAAAATTTCTAACCATTTTCTCCTGATGTTGCTGGACTCACCTCCATTTTGCCCCAATGTGGGGTGGTTCTTGACAGGGTTGAGAATGAAAAACGCCGTTCGAAGGAGTTGTCAATGGTCACCTGTAGTGTTTGGGGATAAGAAACGAATGCCTCCGTCGTCCCATTCCATGTAATCGCTGCGGATGGTCCCTACTTCCGTAGGTCCAAATTTTGCTATCTGATCCGCTCCACTTCTCTCTCAAGTGTGTATAGGACGTGTTTGGATTAGGCTTTGCCTTTCGTCTTTTGAGAAAACGTCCTTTTGAAAGTTTTGAACTTTTGATTGGAAAAAATCTCTTTCATTTTCTCCAAAAATTTTACCCGTCAAGGGGATTTTATGATGCACCATGCATGTTCTTATTCATGTTCAGACAACCTCCTGTTTTAAAACATGAATGCCAATGAAGTTTGAATTCTATGTATTTTCTAGACATTTGATTCTGAAAGCTTTTCTTTTTCTCTCTGTTTTTTATTTAACATCTTCAATGGATTGGGGAAAGGGATACTTACCTGTCCCCCGCGGCTGGAGATCCCTGAAAATGCGGAAGAAACATGTTATTGTACGTTCACGAATTTTTCAAAAAATTAGAACGATACAATTTACCCTTGGTCATGTATTCCAACGGGTAATACATAGGATGTGAAAACTCGTTTTGCCTTGATGGCGAGCCCCTGTAAAAAACAAACAATAAGTGTCAGTTTGCGTTCCAAAATTCAAGACAAATTGGAACGATACCGCCTTGTTCTTGCTTGGCGTTTTCATTTGAACACAAACGCGCGGCTTGCAGAAATTGGCCAACTATATTGTGGCCACGATCCCTCCGTTTGGTTGGCGATGAATCATTCTCAAGGATTTGCCCCAGAGGAGATCCATTTGTGTTTTTGGGCGCATTCCAGCGCCATTCTTCAAAGTTCCTTTTATTCAAGGAAAAAGGAAATTGTTATCGGAATGCATGTCAAAGCATGATGTGTGGAAGCGATACTTTTTACCCTCCACTCGATCTTATAATCAAAGACCATTTCTTGGAGTGCATGACTTCCAAGGCCGATAATTTTGTTCGTTCCCCAATTAGTGAGTTCTTTTCTTTTGTGGCTTTCGGCGCCAACGCCTTCCTGCTAAATGAGGAAAAACTCATGTTACATGTGGGATCTTTGGAAATCAAATTGGAACGATACAAAGTTACCGTTCACCCAAATTTGTATCTTGGGGTTTACTTCTGATGCGGACGACTATGTCATTGCGTCCCTGGATTTTGCCAGAGAAGAAACGTCCGGCGTACAAATGATTCACTTGCCCCAGTTAGGCATGGTTTTTCATGCCTGCCCCAACTAAATTCATTCCTGCATTTTGCTGCAATCATCATCCACTTTGGGAATGTCTTCTCTCGTCTGTATTTATGGGTGTTGTTCGTGAGATTAACGGTCGTTCTGCCCCAGTTGGGCGACGTTTATCCTGGCAACATGCCTTAGCACTTTCTGTGTTTGTTGGCAATTTTCAATTCAATTTTGACAACGTCCATGCACCTACACATGAAGAAACAGGTGTAGGTTTTGACTTCATTTGAAATTTCAGGAAAGAGATACTCCCTTCGGGGTTTCCAACATTTGAAGGGACGGTGTTCTTCAAGTATTTTGCCTTGGTAAGGCTTGTCTTGATGTTTGTTATCTCTGGATTTAATAACCCTGGTCTGATGCGTCTTTATGGGGGATCATGAGAGTTTGCCCCCGGTTTGGCCTCTTCAAAGAAAATGGGAGAACTCACTCCCATGGGTTTCGCCGATTCTGATCTTCTATCTCAATTGTCAGAATCTTAAATTATTTTTATCCATATCTAGATGGCTTGACGTTCTTGGGATTTTTCGTGTGGCGGTTTTGTGATTCTCTCGATCATCGTCGCCATTTGAAGTATTTGATGTTTCTCTTTTCCGGGCAGCGGAGTGATTTGTCCCCAGCCACTGGATGCTTTGTCTGGGGCTGGCTGATTTAGTCATAGGCAATTTGATCCTACCGCATTGATGCATTCAGGCTATTTGACATCAGTAAGCTTGGATTTACTCGTGATTGAGTACTTCAACAACCTGCGCGATGAAAGGAGTGAAAGAGTCAATCACCGCGTAAGGAGCTTTAATTGAAACGATTACGGATTTACTATCCCCGCTCTGGTCACTTCTGGCGTCCAAGACGGGGGAAATTCTTCAGTGGTCCCATTCATTCTCGTCATCACCTGCAAGAATGAAAAACCATATCAACTCGTGAACCAGTCAATCTGATTTGGAACAGATACAACTTTTTCGACTTAGGGAGAGCCAATCCTAATTAGGTTGCTCCTTCTTCATAATTTGATTTAATTTGTCATTGCAATCCCAATGGGTGACATCTGCTGAAGGCACATTTCTTTCTGTCTTATAGGGAAGACAAATTTTCTTTCGTTTGTCTTTGACCATCTTATCCTGTAGACAAAAGACATAAAGGTCCCCGTCATGTATAATATTCGAATGGCTTATTGGAACGATTACAGTTTCACCATCGTTCCATGATCATCTTGCATGTGATCGGATGAGGACATTTTTGACAAATGTATGCCATGTAAAACATGTCCCTCGTGTCTATCCACAAATGGATTTTCCTTCTGTACCTGTTTTTCACCTGAGAGGAAAAGATAGGAAATATTATGCCGGTATCTGATTGAAAATCAATTAGGAACGACACATCTTTACACTTGACCCGGCTGCCCCGGTCAAAAGGCATTTGCCCTCATCAGTTGACTCTCCAGGGTGGTCCAGCGCTTTTCCATGCCATCCTGGTTCGTTTAAACTCGCGACTGATTCTTCGCACAAGTCTTTGGATTTTGATTCATAAGCGGCGCTGAATGACCTTTTGGTTTCGAGGTGTACCAATCATTCACATACATGCGCATGAGACCAGTGAGGTTTGACTTCTAAGAATCAAAAATAGGGTTTGGAACCTAAGGCCAAGGCTCCCACTTCGAGTTCTAGAAAGGGTAGATTCCATTGCACAACTATCGTTGCATTGGGACCCAATCCATAGTTCGAAATGAGCAGAATTAAAAATGGATTACCCTGTGTTTTTCCTCACGGAGATTCCATTTTCAATTCCTTCTATTATTTTCCTAAAGAGAGCGCCCGAGGTTTTAGGCGCGGCTGTGTGTGTTCATTGTGTCGTGCTAAAGCAATAAACATGCATTTCATTTAGCAAACACCGCTTCAATATAAACATCCACACAATTATACATCCTAAACTCCTACCTGCATAAGACAGAGTTAACGAACACTTCACCCATTATTTCTCCAATCTGCAAAAACATTTAACACCTCAAGGGTTAAAGTACGTACCTCAACTTGAAGAGCATCAGCATAAAACATGTCAGAAAAATCAATCAACTTTTTAATCGGCTCAAGTTCTCTAAGTCCCCAGCGGAGTCGCCAGTCTGTCGCGACCCTCTCGAGGTTGCATGTGGGCTCTCGAGGGCTAATGGGCCGTCCAGTCTGGTCGGACGCGGGCCTCTCCCAAGGCCCGTTACCCAAATCGCAACGGAGGTATGCGTAGTCGACCTTCAGTGTGGTCTGGTGACATGTGCTAAGTGTGCATGCCATGGAGTCGCCACCAATCATTTTTTGGAGGGTATGATTGGACCACCCTATTGAATAGTCGGGAGTTTCTATTCAATTCTGCGATAACCAGAGAAATGGGTTCGGGGACTTAGTTACGTCAACTGTCAGAGTTGACGCCCTTTCGGTACCTAAGTTGACTGAATTTTCTTACCTAAGATTTCATGCAGATGAGTGGAGTACGAATCCTAAATCTAGGAATTCATGCAAATAGGAATGACTATCCTAGCAATCACAATCAATAATAAAATGCGCAAATCAATGAATCCAAATATGTAAAATAATCACATCAAATCAACATGACACTCCTAATAAGGCTCTATTAGCCTAAATAAGTATCAATCAAGCTTAGGAATGATTTAGACATGAT
Source organism: Rhodomyrtus psidioides (assembly GCA_021437785.1). Taxonomy (NCBI): domain Eukaryota; kingdom Viridiplantae; phylum Streptophyta; class Magnoliopsida; order Myrtales; family Myrtaceae; genus Rhodomyrtus; species Rhodomyrtus psidioides. Next base: position 8,207,133 of record JAILYB010000007.1, on the reverse strand, counting down.
TTTACCCATCAGGGGTAAAGTCGTAATTTTGAGACAAAAGGGACGATTTGCCTAAAAAGGGAAAAATCGTCATTTCGGAATGAATCCGGAGTAAAACAATGTCAAAAATAGGTTTGGTCACTCAATTGCCCAATTTCCTATTTTTTTTGCAATTTTCATGATTTTCTGGAATTTTAGAAACCGATTTACCATTCGAAGGGGTAAAATCGTCATTTTCTAAAAATGGGAATGAAATGTGGAAATCTTAGACATAAGGTTTAGCCACCTATCTGGCCCATCACCAAATTCTAAGCAATTTCCACAATTCATCGGAATATCAAAGACGATTTACCCTTTGAGGGGTAAAATCGCCATTTTGGATTAAATGGGAGAAAATCCAAAAAATGGAAACAAATCAATTTTTTTTGTCATTTTCAGCCTTCAAAAATTTTTAGAATTTTTTTAGGAATTTTCTGCAATTTTTCTCAATTTTTTTTTGAATTTTTCCTTAATAATTCATTTTTTTGGAAATTTTTTTTATTCTGAAAATCACCTAATCACGACACGTGGCTCATCTGCAGACGTCCGATCTAGCATTTTTTTGTTTTTGTTTTTATAGGACGCAACACAATGCAAAAAATAAAGAAGATATTAAGTCATTATACAACATAAACATAAGCAAAGGAGATGGGATCCGGTGAATTTTACGACGTCGGAGTCCGTCGGTGCTCGTGCAACAATGTGTGGGGGTATAAACCACCAGCAGGAGGCTCGGCCTTCCGATTCTGGGGTAGCACAATATGATTTACAGAAAATAAATAAATAAAACACCTTGGACACCAATAGGAGGCTTAGCCTTCCGATTCTGGGTCTTTTATGCGAAATATAGAAATGCTATGACATAAAGTAAATACACAGCAAATATTTAGACACCAACAGGAGGCTCGGCCTTCCGATTCTGGGTCTTTTATGCGAAATATAGAAATGCTATGACATAAAGTAAATACACAGTAAATATTTAGACACCAACAGGAGGCTCGGCCTTCCGACTCTGGGTCTTTTATGCGAAATATAAAAATGCTATGACATAAAGTAAATACACAGTAAATACGAAAAAATACAAAATAAACAATAATCCGAGCTCGGATGAGGAGGACGTTGAACTATTTTCACAAATCCGAACGGTGAAGATGAAGAAAGAATTGAGATGAGATTATACACAAAATTTTACCTCGATCCGATGGTCGAATTGATCGAAAACTGAAGAAATACCGGCGGATGAACAGTTCCCGCGCCAGGAACAACTTCTGATTTGGCTGCTGTTCGACCACTTGGAGAGATCTTTTTAAAGATCCGAACGGTGGATATGAAGAAGGGGTTAAGAAGACCCTGCACACAAAAAATTAGCTCGATCCAACGGCTCAATCGGCCGGAAACTCAAGAAATGTCGGCGGGTATACAATTCCCACGCCTGGAACAGCTTCTGATTTGGTTGCTGTACGACCACTTTGAGAGATTTGTTTAAAGATCCGAACGGTGGATATGAAGAAGGGATCAAGAAGACCTTGTACACAAAAAATCATCTCGATCCAACGGTCCAATCGGCCGGAAACACAAGAAATGTGGAGGGTGGTAGTGTGATGACAAAAAAAAAATGGAAGAGAGAATATGGGGAAAAAAATGAGCGTGGGAGAGGAAGAAGAAGAAGAAGAAGAAGAAGAAGAAGAAGAAGAAGAAGAAGGAGGAGGAGGAGGAGGAGGAGAGGAAGCTACGGATGATGAGGGGGGGAGTATAAATAGTAATAAAAATAAAATAAAATAATGAAATAGTAATATAATAATAATATAATAAAAATATTAAAAAGTAAAAATAATAATAAAATAATCAAAAGTGAAGACAAAATGATTAGTCCCCTTTTCCTTTTAAATGATGATGTTTTCACTCCTTTTCCTTTTAATCATTACTAATATTTTTGCCAAATTCAATTTTATGATGATCAAAGAACACCTAAAATCAAACCTGAATTTTACTATTTATGAGGTCAGAAAATGGATAAAATAAAAATAAAAATACCGACTATTTTTATATACTTTTGTGACCTCCAATATTATTTTTCTTGATTTTCTTGATTTTCTTTTTCTTTTTTTTCTTTTTTTTCGAAAATATATTAAAAAAATGAAAATTACGAAAATTATTTTTTTGGTCAAAATGGTTCATTTAGCTTGGCTAAGGTCACCAAAATTGATTTTTCAATTTTTCAACTTTTTATGGATTTTCTATGAATTTTCAAAAAAAATAAAAATAAAAATAAAAAAGTTGATCAAAATTTAGGTGTCAACAACGGGCTGTTTTTGGAACAACATGGTCGCCTTGCCATGGGAAACAAAAGCCCTAAGGTGTCTCGGCATTCGGTTGTTCACCGGATACGAATTTCGCGAAGGAAATTCATGGATTAGGGTTCCGAGTCCGTCTAGTTTTTGCTCGATTCCTGACAAAATACTATGCTGTTTTAGTTGATTCCTGAACCTATGTGGTCGCGACGACGATTTCTTCAAAATACATGAATTAATTTGGATTATAATGGGTTGTCCAAGTGGAATCAAGCGGCCGAATTCGGCGGAGTCGAGCCAAGCAAAATTTGATGAATCAGTTTGGCTTCATGCGATTGAACCACTGAGGAAGAAGACAACGTGTAAAAAAAGAAAGAAAGAAGTCATGCGCTGGAATGGTTTACGCAAGCGCCCGTGGGGACCACTCTCTCGCGTGCCCGTGGGCAGCCCGGGCAGGTGCGCGAGCAGCTCTTTTAAAAAAAAATTGAGTTGCCGAGGATGGGATTTGAACCCATGCCCGGAGCCTGTATGGAGCCTATTTTGACCATTGGGCCTCGCGTGCCTGACTTGGCTAGAAGCCGACTAAGTTTTCTTTTAAGAATACAATTCGTACGGCCCAAGAGGCGGCCCGGCTCACGAACCAGGCCCGACTCACAATGTATGGGCCAAACAAGCCCGACCAGCGAAGCAAAGAATGAACCCGATTTCGTATCGACCCGGCCATTGAACGTTGACTGTTGACGATAACTGTTGACTGGTTAGATCAACTTTTCGAAAATTGCATTTTGGTCCCTATATTTTTCCAAAATTACAATTCGGTCCTCAATTTTTCAAAAAAAAAAAAAATTCAATTTTGCCCTATTTTTTTTTTTGTGAAATTTCAATTTAGTTCCTATATTTTACGGAATTTTTAATTCAATTCTCAAACTTTTGAAAAATTGCAATTTGACCCCATTGACCGAGCTAGTCAAAGTAGAAACTTTAACCGGCTTGTGTGGATGCATTTGAGCTCCAATTGGGGCATGTGAGGTACCATTACGTTCGTATCGAAATTGTCTTCGATTTGATATGTTATATGAACATGTTTGATGAACTTAAAATTATAAAATACGTATGAATCATCTTGATATACATATTTTGCTTGTTTTTTTTGAGTATTTATCATCCATTTTATTTTTGATATTGAGAATGACTTACATGCTTATATTGATTGATGATAGCATGTATAAAGTGTAGAATACTTGATATTGTATCATGAAATTAGAGCAAGGTTTGATGCATATGTTAATGGTGCTTTAGTTCAAATCATGCCATATTATTTTGTTTTGATTACAAAATAGATATCGAGATCATGATATGAATTATGATCTTTATTTGAGTGGGTAGTTCTAGAAAATTTTAATAATTTCAGTGAACTCGATTTTACATAAATGATTATGTTAATGGTAATTTCAAGCGAGTATTCTTAGACGATGATTGGGAACAAAGTGAACTTTCGACTTTGAGACCTTATATGAAATTATTCATTAATATAATTAGTTAGTGTAAAATAGATGCATAAATGTTAGGCATCAATAGTATGTGAATACATGTCTATAGAACTTTGTGTTCAGATATAATGGTTATAGCTTCTTAGAATATTATAGCTGAGCCTGACTAAGGATAGAAATTTGGACGGCGAATATTATAAAAACTGGAATGTGAGAATTCAATTTTTGCTAGAAGAGTAAAGAAGCACTAGAAGCTCTTAACCTAATTATGAAAGTATCTGAAGATGGAAATACTGCATAATAAAGAAAGTAAAGAGAAGTATTTGCTGTATTGAACAAAAGGATGAACTCTATTACTAGCAGTATGTTGCTGAGTAGCATGAAAATAGTTTTATGCATGAGTTCAGGCATTTATGAAAAATGCCATAGTCAAATGGGAGGCATTAAAAACTAAGTTTTGGTTGATATCGTTCACCAACTTGAGACGGATCACTATAAGGTTTGACGTCAACATGTAAATCTAAATAGCTTTTGTGGCTTGAGTCAAACATGATAAGCGAACTGTTAGATGCAGACCCATTTTGAATTAATGAGTAGCAAATGCAAACAGTAATAAGTTCTTTTCCTCATAGCTAGACGTGGCCGGTTCCGTGGAACCGCTGGTTCCGGTTCCTAAAAAACCTGGAACCGGAACCGGCCCTTGAAGAGGCCATTCCGGTTTCGGGCCCAGTTCAAGGAACCGCCGGTTCCGCCGGTTCAATCGTCCATACCTTTGTTTTATAATTTATTTTCAATATAAACAAACAAATTAAAGGTAGTTGAGTGGTTGAGGGCACTTATTTCAACCAAAAGATCAAGGGTTCGAATCCTACTTCAAGCAATTATCATTTTCTCTATTTTTTTTATATTTTATTTTTTAAAAATGGCGGTTCAGAACTGGCCCGGAACCGCCGGTTTCGGGCCGATTTCGAAAAATGTGGAACCGGAACCGGCCCTTCAAGGCCGGTTCCGGTTCCTGTTCGGGCCCGCGGGCCAGGTCAATGGGCCAGTTCCGGGTCCACGGGCCCAAATGGCCATGTCTACTCATAGCTGTGTGCATATGAATAATTCACTTGACCCACGCTAAAGGTGAATAGCCTTCTAGCGGCTTAACTAGAAATCGATATTCGTTATACTGGTTTCAGCTCAAATGAGGCTTAGTGCTTCAAGTGTAAGTATCAATGTGGGTTTGAGAAGTGAAAGGGTAAGGGAAGAGATCATTCAGGATAAAAATTGAAGTTTAACCGACATGAAAAATGAAAATGTCCTTTTAAGAAAAACATTTCAAAAGTGAAGTGTTTTAACTGTGGCAAAAAAAATGGTCACTTTGCTCACAATTGTGATGAGTTAAAGAAGTAAGATCCCTTTGTACACTTAAGAGTGTACATATGTTTGTAATTCAGTTTTGGTAACTGAATTTTATCTTTTGTGGATTGTGAAATTTTAATAAGTTTCACATTGAGCAAATTTAATAAATGTGAGAAATATTTTCTGAGTGAAAATCAAAGTAATTAGCACCTGCCAATTGCATATGTGCAATGGTCGCACCTTGTTCTTACTAACGTTTATATGCTCCAAAATACGACGGAATTTAGTTTCCGTGTTAGTTTGGTTAAACTTGGTTTCAATTTGGACTTTCATAACAATGGTGGAGACTTGTCGTTAGGAACAAGTTATTAGAATTCTAGATGGTTTCAATGTGCATATTGTTGAGTACAATTATGTGAATGATAGTTATTCCCTATTTTTCATCTTTTTGTAATGATGTGAAGATGTGGCATGCTATGCTGGATAAAATAAGCTATAGAAGGCTTATTGGGCAGTATCGAAAATGTTGATTTGCCTATTTGTGAGCATTGCCAAGTGAGAATAACAATGGGGAAACCATTTAGAAAATAAGCAAGGGCTAAGTTTCCTTTGCGTTGATCCATTCAGACATATGTGGTTCAATAAATGTGAGAGCAAGGCATGATACTATTTATTTCGTCACACTGATCGAAGTCAAGAAAATCTATCTGATCAGTTCGGATATTTATGTGATGAAAAATGAATAGAAAAATAGTTTTCTATTTTAGCGATTCCTTAATTGAATTGGAGTTGCAGAGAAAACAGGTCCCAATAGACATGGTTAAGTATTTGATGACACATTCTATTGTGCGTATTACCTTTTGTGGTGATATTTTGTTGATGGCTATCTAGATACTTAACTGTGTGCCTTGTAAATCAGTTACATCTACTCCATATGAGTTGTGGACATGTTGAAAATGAGATTTGAGTTTTCTCATACCTTGATGTGCTTCCTATACATGCGTGTTCTCCCATGTCGCGACCCGGCCTCGAGGTGCCGTGCCGGATGACGCCGTCAATGGGGGGCTAATGGGCCACCCGATCGCTGGCTTGATCGGATGCGGGCCTCTCCTAAGGTCCATTACCCAAATCGCAACGGTTGGATATACGTGGTCGACCTTCAGTGCGGTCGGGTGACATGTGATATGTGTACATGCCACGGAGTCGCCACTAATCGTTTCGTGGAGGGTACGATCGGAAACCCTATCGAATAGTTGGGAGCGATCTATTCGATCCTGCGAAAACCAGAGAAATGGGTTTGGGGACTTAGTTACGCCAACTGCTAGAGTTGACGCCCTTTCGGTACCTAAGTTGAATGGTTCATCTGATTTTAGGATTTCATACAGACGAGTGGGGTACAGATCCTAAATCTAGGAGTTCATGTAGATGGGAATGGCTACCCTATCACTCACAATCATTAAAAGTAAATGCGCAAATCAAGGATCCAGTACATGCGGATAAAACACATGAAATCAGCATGGCATCTCTAATGAGGCCCTATTAGCCTAGGAAATATCAATCAAGGCTTAAGAGTGATTTTGATATGATTCGCCCATGAGGGGGCATAATCGTAATTTTGAATAATTCGGGGACAATTCGCCTCGAAAGGGTAAATTTGTCATTTTAGATGAATTGAGAAGTCAAAAGGCGGAGGAAATAGGATTGGCCATCAATCCAATCCATTTCCCATTTTTCGGGAATTTTCAAGATTTTTCTGGAATTTAAAAGTGATTTTACCCTCGGAGGGGTAAAGTCGTCATTTTGGACAAAGATGAGAGCTGAAAATCTCAAATATTAGGGTTCGTCGTCCACCTGACCTAAACCCTAACTTTGAGCAATTTTCAGGACTCGACTGGAATGTGAAAGACGATTTACCATTTGAGGGGTAAAATCATCATTTCGAGGAAAATGATGAGATTCGAAAACCCCAGCAAGAGGATTCGCCACCTAACTGGCCCTATCCTGATCTAGGCATTTATCGACCTTATCTCGCATAAACAGCAAAGGCGACTTACCCCTAAAGGGTAGTGTCGTCAAGTCTTGGAAGAACGGATAAGAAACCCTACAAAATTGGATTGACCAGTTGTTTGTGGTCAATCCTTGATTTTTAGGGATTTCTGGAATGTCTAGGATTTTCCCACAATTTTCCTACATTTTTTTGGAATTTTCTAGCATTTTTTTTGGATTTTCTAGGATTTTTCTGATTTTTTTTTTATTTTTTTTAAAAAAATGTTGCGGACGGGGTCGACCCGATCCACTCGGGTCGGAACCGGCCCAGACCCGAATCCGCCGAGCCGAAGCCCAAAACGACGCTGTACCCGCCATTTTTTATTTTCAGATTACCTGACTCTGATCCGACGGTCCTTGATGGACCACGTGGCTAATCCATGATCTTCGGATTGACTTACCAAATCCTACGGTTCAGGTTGATTGAAGACTTGACTTGGACCGTCTGATGAGCAATTTTTAGGACTCGACTGGAATGGGAAAGACGATTTACCCTTTGAGGGGTAAAATCGTCATTTCGAGGAAAATGATGAGATTCGAAAACCCCAGCAAGAGGATTCGCCACCTAACTGGCCCTATCCTGATCTAGGCATTTATCGACCTTATCTCGCATAAACAGCAGATGCAACTTACCCCTAAAGGGTAATGTCGTCAAGTCTTGGAAGAACGGATAAGAAACCCTAAAAAATTGGATTGACCAGTTGTCTGTGGTCAATCCTTGATTTTTAGGGATTTCTGGAATGTCTAGGATTTTTCCACAATTTTCCTACATTTTTTTGGAATTTTCTGGAATTTTCTAGAATTTTTTTTGGATTTTCTAGGATTTTTTTGATTTTTTTTTTGATTTTTTTTAAAAAAAATGTTGCGGACCGAGTCGACCCGATCCACTCGGGTCGGAACCCGGCCCAGACCCGAATCCGCCGAGCCAAAGCCCAAAACGACGCCGTACCCGCCATTTTTTATTTTCGGATTACCTGACTCTGATCCGACGGTCCCTGATGGACCACGTGGCTAATCCATGATCTTCGGATTGACTTACCAAATCCTACGGTTCAGGTTGATTGAAGACTTGACTTGGACCGTCTGATTCAATTACTCAAATCTACGGCTACGATTAGAACGTGAGACTTGATCTGGACCGTCCGTTCTCATTAACCCAAAACGACGTCGCCTGACCCTTCACCTAAACGGCACCGTTTCTATTCTGATTGATTTTTCGATTAAAACTATTTTCGGATAATCCTAATTTCTAATTGAATGGCCACCATTTATTAAGCTCGATTAACCTAGATCGTCCGATTCTCTTTATTCGAATAACAAACCCAACGGCCACGCTGACTGGACATCCACCTGGATGAATCACACCTTGCTACCTATGACGCTGACTCGTTGACCATGCCACGTCGACTTCATCTTCAACCTCTCGCCCCCGAAGGAATGGACGGTTGATGAACTCCGACGACGATCTAACGGTGGATTTTCGATTAAATCGTGCGAGACCAACGACAATCGACTCGCGATCAACTCTAGCTTAACATATCTAAGAATCGGAGCATATAATCCACAGAATCGAGAGTATCATGCGAATCGCTGAGTACGGCCATGGAGGTTCAATCTCACAGGCCACGCAAAGTCAGATCAATTCATTCACAGATTGACATGGCAGGATGTCAGACGACTTACCTCGGGCTCCGATCGAGCTCGCACGACCTAGATTGGGCTAGGCAAGTATGAACAGTGGTCGACTATGGAAGCTAAGTTCGAAGACTCAATTCAAGATGCTCAGGAAAAATCGATGTAAAATCAAGATGCGGGTATAGTCAGTGATGTTCAAAGAGCAAAACGCACACATTAAATGTAAAGATCATGACCAGAACTGAGATCCGCCATTAAAGCTCAATGTAGAGTTCGAAGCTCAGGATTACCTGTTTTCGTGGTTTCAGACTGCGCTACCACCGGCGATCGCCTCCTCTCAGTATGGACGACCTCCTGACGATCCTTTTAAGCTTTGGTCTAGCCTAAAAAGGCCTGACCGATGCTCTTCGATTTCGAGCTTCGCCCTCGACAATGGCGGTTAGAGGGCGAGCTCTCAGTCACTTTCTCTCTCTCTCTCTCTCTCTCTCTCTCTCTCTCTCTCTCTCTCTCTCTCTCTCGATTCTATTCCCTATTTTCCAACTGAACTTGCCAACCTCTTTAACTGAAAGCCTTCGTAGGCTTATATAGCCTGTTGGATTTTTGGCGCCGAACGGTGGACTGCGTACCGGCCTCAATTGCACGTGTGGTCACGTTCAATTAGGTCGAAACGGCGTCGGGGAGGATGGGCATTCCGTCCAATCTCGTTTGGTTCTCCGGCGAGCTCTATTTCATGCGAATTTGGCATGAATGTGGTCTGAGTTAACTTTCGCAGGTCTGCCGCTTGACCGGTCGATTATTCGCTGCTCCGGTGGTCACTGATCTTCATTCCGGTCCCAATCGATGGGGATTAGCTTAAGGAACTAAATGCCCAACAATGCTTCTCCAATTGCCGTTGGTTTGTCGATCAATTTCCTCTTTGAAATTCCACCTTCCACTGTTCACTCGTGCACATGCCTGATGAAGAAGAAGACACTGTGGCGGACCGGTCTGACCGGTCTAAACCGGTTCCGAATTATAATTTTTGAAATTAGTTCAAATCTGTTGGGAATTTTTGCAATTGAACTTCAGAATCTAATCTAGAGCATGGATTTTATCTAAAAATATGATTTTGCCCAAAAGTTCATATCAATTTCTACAAAAACCCCAAATTTTCAAGTAATTGCAAATTGGGGAATTGTGCAATTGAGGGTCTAAATGATCAAATTGGGTCAAACCACCTATGTCAAGCGATTCAAAATGATGAAAACCCTTGGGCAGCATGTTTAATTTGCAATGATAGTCCTTGAATTGAAAGTAATTTCAATTATGCCCAATTTCAGGGGCTAAAATGTAATTAAGTATGTAATTGAGCAATTTTTCCGAACAATTGGGCTAAATTGAAGTGGGGGAAAATCAGATTGAATGTCAAGGTCCTTAAAAATGCCAAAATTACAAATAACAAGACTCAATTGATATTTTTTTCTCAAATTCAATCATATGTGTTACAAAGGAACACCTAAAATTGAATCTGATTTTGGGCTTTTTATGAGGTCAAGACAAGGGATTTAAAATAAAAATATTGGCTATTTTTCCATTTTTTTGTGACCTCAAATTCTATTTTTCTTGAATTTTCTAGTATTTTTCTATTTTCTAAAAATACTAAAAAAATGCGAAAAATATGAAAAGTTATTTTTTTTTTGTCAAAAATGGTCCCTTAGGCTTGGCCAAGGCCACCAAAGTTGATTTTACAATTTTTTTTTGACTTTTTATGGATTTTTTTTATAATTTTTCAAAGAAATGACCAAAAAAGGCTGATCGAAAATTAGGTGTCAGCAGCTGCCCCTCTTTGGGAGGAATCTCGCGAGAGGTTTCTCTCAAAGACAGGTGACACCTAAGTCTAGATCGACTCTACTGGGGAATAGAGAAATGAATCTTGACATTCGATCTTTCTTGTCTTGCTGGTAAACGCTCTGCTTGTCTTATCTTTGCAAACAGGAGAGGGAGAGAGAGAGAGTGGCGAGGTAGAAATACTTACCTGTTACTTACCTGCCTAATGCTCGTGCGGTGTGCACAGCCTATAATGGGTTCAAGCGGATACCTAGGGACTCGTCTTTTGAGTATCCTAGGGCGATTAAACTCTAGCCTATATGGTAGGTCGTACCAGAGTGAGATTCCTATACTTGATAGGAACCTATGAATGATGCACCCAGTCTCTTAGGGATTGTCAGAAGTTTTGATCCGTATGGTGGATCAGACCATGAATATGACTCCTCTCTGCTAGGAACCTACGGATGACGCACCCAGTCTCTTAGGGATTGTCAGAAGTTTTGATCCGTATGGTGGATCAGACCATGAATAGAACTCCTCTCTGCTAGGAACCTACGGATGACGCACCCAGTCTCTTAGGGATTGTCAGACATTTTGATCCTTCAGGAGGATCAGGCAGAGAATAGGACTCCTTTCTGCTAGGAACCTATGGATGACGCGCCCGTTCTTTAGGGATTGTCGAACATTTTGATCCTTCAGGGGGATCAGGCCAAGAATAGGACTCCTTTCTGCTAGGAACCTATGGATGACGCACCCAGTCTCTTAGGGATTGTCGAACATTTGATCATATATTCTAAGGAATTAACTAGGATCTATACAAATGAGGTGTACCTAACCTTTAGGCTTTACCAAACGAGCTATTCTGGGTTTAGAGATTACCTAGAACCTCACAGAAAGCTGATTTTGAAAATTGTCCTTTCGACATGCAAGACGTTATTATGAGATTTGGGGATTCCAAGTATCTTGTAGAAAACTTGAACTTGCAAAAACTTTGATGAGATTCTTCAAGGATCTAGGGGTTACCTGAAATTTCGTAGAAAGACGATCTCGAATATTGTCCTTTCGACATTGGAGGTGACATTCTAGGATCTGGGGACTCCAGGCATCCTGCGGAAAGCTCAATCCTATAAATTTGAAATCTCACAGATGGATGATTTCGAAGATTGTCCTTTTGACATTGGAGGTGACATTCTGAGATCTGGGGACTCCAGGCATCCTACAGAAAGCTCAAACCTGTAAATTTGAAATCTCACAGATGGATGATTTCGAAGATTGTCCTTTTGACATTGAAGGTGACATTCTGGGATCTGGGGACTCCAGGTATCCTGCAGAAAGCTCAATCCTATAAATTTGAAATCTCACAGAGGGATGATTTCGAAGATTGTCCTTTTGACATTGAATGTGACATTCTGGGATCTGGGGACTCCAGGTATCCTGCAGAAAGCTCAAACCTGTAAATTTGAAATCTCACAGAGGGATGATTTCGAAGATTGTCCTTTTGACATTAAATGTGACATTCTGGGATCTGGGGACTCCAGGCATCCTACAGAAAGCTCAAACCTGTAAATTTGAAATCTCACAGATGGATGATTTCGAAGATTGTCCTTTTGACATTGAAGGTGACATTCTGGGATCTAGGGACTCCAGGTATCCTGTAGAAAGCTCAAACCTGTAAATTTGAAATCTCACAGAGGGATGATTTCGAAGATTGTCCTTTTGATATTGAAGGAGACATTATGGGATCTGGAGACTCCAGGCATCCTGTAGAAAGCTCAAACCTGTAAATTTGAAATCTCACATATGGATGATTTCGAAGATTGTCCTTTTGACATTGAAGGTGACGTTCTGGGATCTCTTTTGACATTGAAGGTGACATTCTGGGATTTGGGGACTCTAGGCATCCTACAGAAAGCTCAAACCTGTAAATTTGAAATCTCACAGAGGGATGATTTCGAAGATTGTCCTTTTGACATTGAATGTGACATTTTGGGATCTGGAGACTCCAGGTATCCTACAGAAAGCTCAAACCTGTAAATTTGAAATCTCACAGATGGATGATTTCGAAGATTGTCCTTTTGATATTGAAGGTGACATTTTGGGATCTGGAGTCTCCAGGTATCCTGCAGAAAGCTTAAACTTGTAAATTTGAAATCTCACATATGGATGATTTCGAAGATTGTTCTTTTGACATTGAATGTGACATTCTGGGATCTGGGGACTCCAGGCATCCTGCAGAAAAATAAACTTGAAAGCTCTTCTTCACAGAGCAAGGCATCCTTTTGGAATTTGGGGTCACCATGAGCCCTAAAAGCTTAGACCTGAGAGTTCATTACTCATTTGCCAAAACATTAGCCCTCTTGAGGTAATGTCGATCACAATGTAGGTAAAAATGCTTCTTTTTAACCTATACCGTTATGCAAAATGGCTTAGGAAGTTGGAAGTTATCCAAAACATCTCAAAGCATACAAAGATGATCAAAGATCCATGCGAGGCGCATCCTGGATCAAACAATTCAAAGTCTCCAAACAAAGCTTGTTTTCGAGCATTCTATTGGAATATCTCTGTCAGAAAGGTCTCCTCATCTATTTTCTGACTTGGTCTTTTCATAATAGGAGCACTCGAATTTCCTAATACCCTGTACCTGGGTTTTCGGGGCCATTCGCAGTGCATACATTTAGATCAATCAGGAGGTCTTTTCGGGACCATAATATTGGGCTCGGCCATGGTTTCCAAAAGGGTACTCATTTTTTGAGTCAGGTCTTTTGCACACAAGATTTTCTTCATCTGTTCCGGGTTTACAAGTCAAGAACCCTGCAAAAATGAGAAAGAAATAGTCTTGCTCGAACTTCTTCGAGCTAAGCTTAGGCATTAAACCCTATGCTAACCCAAATGCTTTAATCAGAAAAGACTTCTCAAGGTTGTAACATAGGTAGGATTGGGGACCGAAAAAGGCTTGTTTTTGGCCCAGAATACATGAAGGGTTTGATATTGGTGATCAATGCAGATTTGCTGCCGATCTGGTACCTTGTGGTTCGAAAAGCGTCTTCAGTCTTTGAAGAGCATTGGTAGTCTTTTGGAGAACTTCTTTCTAGCGCCAATGTGGTGTCAACACTTGAATGTGACATCGTCAAACTTTACTAGTGGCATATACACAGATATCATGCCATCTTTTTGGCATTTATAATATCGAATACATGATTCATGAGTGTACGAGTATTTGGAGGGGCATTGGCCTTGCTTTCATCAGGCACTTTGCTGCTTTTTTTTATGCCCATAATCGTGTTCTTTTCTCTCTTTTTTTTCTTTGCTCTCTTTCATGGGATCCCTTCTTTTCTTTTTGGGAACCAGAAATTTTTTAGATGAGTGTGCTAGATATACACTTTGAATCTTAGCACCGGGAATTTTTTTACAAATCCTATATTCTGATTTCTTCCGTTCTTGAAGTGATGTTGCTTCCACCTCGGAATATTTATTGATCACCAACGGGTTTATGAATCGAGTGTACAGGCTCAACTGGGCTGTGCAAAGGGTAGAAGTGTATAGGATAGAGAAACGAATGATTTTCGTCATGTTAAAGCACTTGAATCATCACGGAAGTTAAAATGACAAGCAACACATGAAGATTGATGCAAGTCTGAGCAAGATGATTTCTAACCATTTACCTCATGGTACTGCCGTGCGTACCTCTAGATTGCCCCAGTGTGGGGTGGTTCCTGGCAGGGGTAAAGAAGGACACCGTCGTTCAAAGGGCAATTGATAGTCACCTGCAGTGTTTAGGATAGAGAAATGAATGCCTCCGTCTTCTCAATCCATGTAATCGATGCGAAGGGCCCTTGAATCCTCAAATTCAGGGTTTCCTATTCTCACCCTTCCTTCATCTCTCGAGTGTATGGAGGACGTGTTTGGATCGGGTTTGCCTCTCATTCAGAGGGATATTCCTATTAGATAGCCTAAGCAAGCTGTGTTTTTGGAAAGATCATTTCGTTGTTCTCCAGGCGTTTTTCTCCACAAGGGATTTCAATGACACCTCATGCATACTTTGAACATGCTTGGACACTTTCTGATCTTGGCAGACGTGTAGTAAATGCAAGGAATTTATCATCATTCTTTTATGATACAATGTTTATTCCTGAGTCTAGACATGTGAACGCTCATTCTCTCGTTTTTTTATCTTACATGAAGTGAGAGATACTTTACTGTGTTCTTCTTTTGCTGTCTTCTGTCTTCAGTAGACATTCCTGCATGCATGATAAAAGAGATGTTCTAGTGAGTAAAGGCCAGCTTGACCTTTGATGGAACAGATACATATCACCTGGTATTTGGCGTCGATGACCTTCATTTCCAGGGTTTTGTTTGAATGAGTCTGATTCTGAGTTTGCTTCTCGAAACCCTGCAAAATTGAACACATCCTAGTGTATGCATGGATGCATGATGTGCTTATGCAATGACGATTCGGATTGATCTGGGATAAGCCATATGACCGAAATCTGATTTTATTTCAAGGGTAATACTTCTTCACAGCATCTGAATTTACGGGGTGTCCCAGTTCTTCTCCTTCAGAGTTTACAAGAATCAATGCTCCTCCTGTGAGAATCTTCTTGACAATGTAGGGGCCTTCGTAATTCGGGGTAAAGTTGCCTCCCGGATGGATAACATTTGGCAAAGTCTTCCTTATTACCTGGTCATTTACTTCAAACTTTCTGGCTTTAACTTTTCGATTAAATGACTTAGCCACCCTCTTCTGGTAACTCTGACCATGACAGATTGCTCTAAGGCGTTTCTCATCTATCAAATTCAGCTGTTCATATCTGAGCTTGGAGTACTCTGACTCGGAGAGTTTACCCTCTGATAAAATCCTCAAAGAGGGGATTTTAACTTCCACGGGTAGGACTGCTTCCATCCCATATACCAGATTGTAGGGAGTTGCCCCTGTAGAGGTCATGATTGAAGTTCGTTATGCCATTAAGGCAAAGGGTAGCCTTTCATGCCAATCCATGTAGTTTTCTGCTGTTTTAACCAGGATCCTTTTAATGTTCTTATTGGTTGCTTCCACTGCCCCATTCATCTGCGGGCGGTAAGGGGATGAATTCAGATGTCGAATACCAAAGTGATCCATCAGATCATCGACAATCTTGTTGTTCAGGTTGGATCCATTATCCGTAATGACTGCTTGAGGGGTACCATATCGAGAGATGATGTCTCTTTTAATGAACCTCGCCACGTTCCTAGCAGTGACATTCTTGTATGAATTGGCTTCTATCCATTTTGTGAAGTAGTCGATCGCCACCAGGATGAAACGATGACCATTTGAAGCCGCAGGATTGATAGGCCCTATCATGTCTATTCCCCACATGGAAAAAGGTCAAATTTCAGACATTTGATGCAATTCATTCGGGGGCGCATTAATCTTATTTCCATATATTTGGCACTGGTGGCATGACATGACATGTTGGCAACAGTCTGATTCGATGGTTATCCAGTAAAAGCCAAGTCGCATGATTTTTCTAGCGAGGAGGTGGCCGTTCATATGTGGCTCACATATACCCTCGTGATCTCCTTCATGAGAATATTTGCTTCTTTGGCGTATACGCATCTTAACAGAGTGGAGTCAAATGACCTTTTATACAGAACTTGTCCGCTGAGGAGGAACTTGCTGGCCATCTTAGTTATGTATCTCCGGTCTCCTGCCTGACATCCTTCAGGAAACTCCCTTTTTGAGAGATAATTCTTAATGTCACAATACCACGGCTCTCTATCGAACTCTTCTTCGATCAACATACAATAGGTCGACTTTTCGACTATGCCGATCCTTAGGGGCTCTATTTCTAGCCCATCAGTTATTTGTAATATTGAGGCCAGGTGGCCAATGCATCTGCGAATTGATTATGAGATCTTGACAGATACTCGAATGACACTTCTTCGAACTTAAGTGTCAATTCTTCGAGATATTCATGATAAGGGACGAGCTTTGCGTCTTTCGTTTTCCACTCTCCTTGTGTCTGCAAAATAATAAGATGTAATCTCCATATACTTGCAGCTTAGGTATTCTCATGGAAATGGCTAATTGTAAGCCTAAAATGCACGCCTCGTATTCTGAGATATTGTTGGTGCAAGGGAAGGTCATCTTTGCCGCAATAGGATAATGTTGATCATCAGGGGATATAAATACTGCCCCGGTGCCTGCTCCTGATAAATTAACAGCACCATCGAAATACATGACCCACTTATCTTCTGTCATGTTCAGAACTTGATCTTCTGCCTTTGTTTCTTTAGAAGGCTTGCAAGTCGCAGGGTTTTCTGCTGACATGTCAGCTATAGCTCTCCCTTTTACTGATTTTTGCGGAGAACTCCTGATGTCGAATTCAGACAACATCACCTGCCATTTTGCTAGCTTCCCAATTAGCGCGGGTTTCTCCAGAAGGTACTTAACTTGATCATTTTTCGTTACCAATTGAATATGATGATGTAGATTATACTGTCTCAATCTGCGAAGCACCCATACCGTCGCTACACAAACCTTCTCAACTGATATATATTTTGCTTTAGATGGCGTGAACTTCTTACTCAAGTAGTAGATGGCTCTCTCCTTACCATCTTTTGGGCTCGTTTGGGCAAGTACGGCTCCTAAAGTTCCTACCGTATAGTCAGATACAAGGTCAGGGGATGGCCTGGGATGGATGGCACAAGTACCGGTGGAGTGACTAGATAGTTCTTGATCCTTTGGAACGCCTCACTGCATTCTGCGTCCCATGTCACTTTCGCGCCTTTCTTGAGTAATTTGAAGATTGGTTTAGCCACATCAAACAGTTGATTGATAAATCTAGCAATATGGTTCAGTCTCCCTAGAAGGCTTCTTACTTCTTTTACTGTGGAGGGAGTCGCTAGATCATGGATGGCTTGAATCTTTGAAGGGTCGATCTCAATGCCCCTGCTGCTAACCATGAATCCGAGAAGTTTCTAAGATTTTGCCCCGAACACACATTTGTTAGGGTTCAACCTCAGCTTAGATTTGCGCAATCGCTCAAATAATCTTCTTAAAACCTGTATGTGATCCTGCCCCATCTTGGACTTGGCGATCATGTCATCGACATACACCTCAATTTCCTTATGGATCATATCATGGAATAGTGTGACCATAGCTTTCTGGTAGGTGGTCCTTGCGTTCTTTAATCCAAAGGGCATAACCTTATAGCAAACGTTTCCCCAGGGCGTGGTAAAAGCAGCCTTTGGCTTGTCATCCTATTTCATGAGGATTTGGTTATATACGGAGAATTCATCCATGAATGAGAACAATTCATACCCCGCAGTACTATCCACCAATACGTCAATGTGAGGTAAAGGGAAATCATCTTTCGGGCTCGCTATATTCAGATCTCGATAATCCACGCAGATCCGAATTTTGCCGTCTTTCTTCATGACGGGGACTATATTTGCAATCCAATCTGAGTATGGGATAGCTTCAATAAAGCCAACTCGGAGAAGCTTCATGACTTCCTCCTTAATTTTGTCTTCTAACTCGGCTTTCATCCGTCTACTACCTTGTCTAACGGGTTTAATGCCTGGATCCGTGGGTAGTGCATGCTCCACAATCTTAGGATCCAAACTAGGCATGTCCGCGTAAGACCATGCAAAGACATCTTGATATTCCTTCAGTAATTCTATGAACCTGAGTCTTTCATTTCGGGATAAATGTCTACCTATCTTGACTTCCTTGATATCCCTACGGTCGCCCAAGTTAATAACAACTGGCTCTTCTGAAGTAGGAGGTATTGACTCTTCAAAGACATTCCATTCTCTGCGGATAGATGCATAACCCTCGTCTTCATCTTCTTCAATGCTGTAGGAACAATTAAAGTGGATATCCGAATCGCATAACAACCTGGTATGTATGTTTGAGATGGTATGCCTGAAATGTCATGAGAATGGTTAGTCTGTATGCTTATATAAAAATGTGATGCGTGAGTGTGAAAAATCTTTTCAAAAGAGTTTTCAAAACTAGTGCAATTATAAACGGGACTAGTTCTCATATCATCGGACATCCTTGTCCTTCCGAAATCTTTTGAAAATTAGGAATCATATGGCAAATCAGGCCTCAAGCTTCTGTGAGGAAGACTAGTATCATCATCGGGCTGATTTATGGTTCCATATGTCCTTAACAAAACTTATGCGATTTTATTGAATGCAAAATGGGCCGCATTACAAGCTATGCTGTTTTAGACCAACGGCCGGAGATCCAAAGGTGTTTTCCTACATTTATAACAAGGAATGTAAATGCAACAAAATGCAGAAAGTTCTAAATGCAGTATTTAAAAGCAGGAGATGAGTTTCTTTACTCATAGGAAGTGGCTTTGTCATCGAACCACTTTATAATGACATTCACAAAGTCATCTTCGAGGAAAAGGGTTCGCTAGATTCGGTTCTGCTATTGGAGTTATATCCTCCTCTGACAACCATTTAGAGTCCTGGCTGAAATAGGCGTTCAAAGGACTACTGAAATCTGTGATCTGCCTTTCCAAGTTGGAGAATCAATGAATGAACCCTTTGAGTTGCTTTGGCTTCCACGACGTCCCAAGGTCTTGCCTCGGCCTCGGCCTGTTGCCTTCGGGACAGACTCGCCCATGTAATCCTTCTGATACCCCAAGCCCATCCTATGTTGGTTAGCTTTTAACTGCATGGGCTATTTATTCCTCGACCGTGTTTACCTAGACCTTCTCCAGGGTTAAACCCACATGCCAGTAGCATCTTAGCTGGTAAAAGATTGGCTTCAGAAATGTAGGGAGCCCTCAATTTTGTCCCTACCGGAGTGTGAACTGTCGCTACCAATTCCAGGGAATGATAGCTCGCTTCTGTCTTAACTTCAGGTTCAACGTAGGGAACGGCGCTGTTCTGGTATGTCTGGAGGTCGACTTCTCCATGCACAGTAATCACATTCCCATCCACTACAAAGCGTACTTTTTGGTGTAAGCTTGAAGGGACGGCTCCTGCTATATGGATCCAAGGTCTTCCCAGCAGGAACCCAAATGCACTGGGCAAATCCATTACTTGGAAGTTTATAGAGAATTTCGTTGGGCCGATGAATACGTCAAGCTCAATCTCACCTACCATAGTCTTCTTCATCCCATCGAAAGCCCTCACTGCCGTTTTGGAGGCTTTAATCATTTCTTCTTTGATGCCTAAATTCCTCAAGGTAGCTAATAGGCATATATTGAAGGCGAATCCATTGTCGATTAATACGTGCGCCACTCTCTTCCCGTTACATTGGGCAGAGATGCACAAGGCCTTATTATGCCATCTTCCTTCCATGGGGAAGTCTTCATCAGAGAAGCTCAATTGATCTTTTAGGAGGATTGCCCCTACAAAATCTCCTAATTGCACATTATTAATTGTTTCAGGGACATGTACTTCGTTGAGTATCTTTAGCAGTGCGTTCTTGTGCTTCTCTGAGTTGATGAATAAATCCAGTAAGGATATTTGAGCTGGCATCTTCCTCAGCTGCTCTATTACTTCAAACTCGCTGGTCTTAATGATCGACATGAGCTTTTCTGTGTCTTCCTTTGAGACCTCCTTCTTTTTCGGATTCGCCTTCCCTTGGGGCGTAAAATCGTCCAGACCTCATTACAACATCTACCTCCTTCGTCCCATAGTCCCAGTGGACCGCTTTGGGATCGTACTCTTCTATTGGAGGGACTTGTATGGTTATTCTCTTTGGGCCAGATTTCTCTGGTTCAGCTGTATCGTCTGCCTCTTCTTTCCGCAATTGGATCACAACAGGTTTGACCAGGTAATCTTCCACCTCATTTAAACTATCAAGTTCTTCCAATCTGATTACCACAGTCGTGGCGGATTCAATCATTGATACGATATCGTCAAAGTCTTTTGTAAAAAGCTTTTCCCTGTCCTTCGGGGTTTCTGGTTGAGCGGGATCATCCATTTCTCCCCATCCATCTGATACGATATCCTTCATTCTCTGATAGAAACTAGGAGGAGCAGAATATTTCACCTTAAAATTATATCCCCCAGAATTCTGACCTAGGTTGTCTATGATATCCCCAATTTCAAGTGCTTTTGCCATGAATCTGCGATCAGCTAGACTTCGTCTCTTGGCTTCCAACTCGTCCTTATCAAGTTTTTCTTTTGACTTAGTGACCGGCCCGAGATTGTCTACCAGACTCTCGTGCGAGATATCCCAGGTCTCTCCCTGCTCAGTTTTAATCACGAAGTGGCTTCCTTCCAAAGATAAAGAGGCCTCAACTCCTTTGAATTCTTCATCATTAGTATCAGATATTATCCCCAAGTTCATCATCTTGGTGATACATAGCTTCTTTACTTCAGCAGGGACCTCCCCTCCTTTCGGGTAGGACGAAGCGGTGACAAGAAGGTCAGTCAGTTTGGACACGTCCACCTTCAATCTGAGGTGGCCTTCCTCCTCTTCAGTGAATATCGCCCCAATTGCTTGATGATCAGTGAGAGGGTTTTCTTGCACATTTGGAGCTACGCTGTCAAACTTCAGGATTTGACTGTCAATCAGGGCTTGTACCTTCAGCTTAAGGATATAGCAGTTATCAACATTGTGCCCTCTTTCGCCCATATGGTAGATACAAGTCCGGCTCTCATCAAAGCCAGGATATTTAACAGAATTTGCCCTGGGTGGTTCCCTCGCCACCAAGTGTTGCTCCAGCAGCATCGGGAGTAGTTTGGACAAAGGCCTCGGGAGCTGTGAGAACTGCTTTGGGGGTTGCCTTCTTCTAGGTTCTTACCCTTTTTGCGTCGACCATGACGATCCTTCTTTGGTCTGATTAGAACCGTTAAATCCTTTGGATTTTTGGGGGTCCGGTATGAATGCTATGTCGAGCCCGGCCTCTTTCTCCTTCTTCAAGAGATACTGCTTCCTGGTGGAAATTTCATGATGCCCCCTTTCTCTTAGAGCCCACTCCAGCCTTTCAGCCACCTTTATCAGGTGTGCGAAGGTTTGACATCCGGAGGTATTCAATCGATCGAAATATTCGTGGGGGAGCGCTTTCAAGAACAAATCGATCAGCTCATCTTCCGGGATTAATAGCTTTACTTGTGTCGCTAAAGCTCGCCATCTCTGGGCGTATGTTCTGATCAATTCACCCATTGCCTTCGAGGTTCGCAGTAAATCTTCCCTCGTCGGGGCTGTAGCTGTATTGAACTTGTATTGTCTGAGGAAATCCTCTGCAAGATCTTCCCACCCATCATAATCATCGAGGTTCATTTCAATGAACCATGCCAGAGTGGCACCAGCAAGACTTTCTTGGAATATATTCATCAGCAGCGGAATATAATCCGAATAGTGCGCCATTTTGCGCAGGTAATACTTGAGGTGAGCGCGTGGACAGCCTGTTCCGTTATATTTCCTCACGAAGTTCGGCTCCTAACTCATAGCCCTGGCTACTTAAACATTCTTCAATCTTGGCTAATCTCTCTACTTCGATTTTCACAGTCTGCTTCCTTTTCTCCTCCTTCTCGAGATTGATAACAACATGGGATGCTTTTTGTTGCGACTGGATGTTTGGCTCACGGATATCCTCCTCTACACATTGAGTATCTCCCGTTGTCCCTTTATCAGCTATATCAGGTGTAAATGATGGACCTGAGTTGCTCTGATTAGGAGCCATTGTCTGCTTAGCTTGAGTGGCTTCTAGCATTGTCTTATTATCGGCCATCATAGCTGCTAGAGCAGTCATTTGAGATTCCAGCATGCCTACACGCAGGGTCAGCTCTTGTTGTTCCATTCTCGTTTTAAGCCAAGTGCGAAAACGATGAGTTGGTAATTCCGTGATGAGCGTGTACCTGTTTTAGAAAGAATTCCAGTGAGTTTTTCTTTTGTATTGACAAAAAGAAGTAGTTAATTCTTTTAGTTGCATGCTTTCTGTCAGTAAATGAGAAAAAAAGGACTACCTTATGAGCCTTAGTCTCATGTAAGTATTTCTTTTAATCATTTTCCCAAAAGAATTCATGAAATTAAAAGAAGCGTAATTTCTAACGATAATTTTTATGCATTTGCAAAATATGTTCACATTTATGCCCATGTGTCCAAAATAGTATTCAGTACAAGTGAGTATGTATGAAAAAACATCACAATATTTGCTTATTTTACACTTGACAGAATAATCTCATTCAAGTCTAGGGCGTTTGAGGTCTAAGGTGTCCTCATCGTCCCAATATGGATTCCCTTCTTCAGATTGAGACCCTTCCTCTTCTGAATATGACAACGGTCCCATGTCTTCAGGTACGTATGGTTCTATCCCAAGTACGTATGGTACGATGTATTCGGGTACATGGGGCTCGACTAGGCTACGTCTGGTTGCCTCAAAATGCTGGATATATCCTGGGGTGGCCCTGTGGATGTTCTCTTCACGAGTCATGTTTTCCAGCCAGCTTATATCTTCCGCCTGAGAATTCTTCAAAGAGTGTACAATGAACACCACCTTGGCTTCGAACTGTTTCTTCTTTTCTCTCACGAGGGTCTCGCTTGGTATGTTGAAGGCAAAGATTCCTGGTCGAGGTGGGGAAGGAATCTCTTGTAGTCCCCCAAACTGTCGAATAATCCTCTTCGGATAATATGCGGTAGCGCTCGTGAATCCTAACAAAGGGACTGTGTCTTTGTCATTGCAGGCTAGTCTGACCTTGCCCGGGGTTGGCAATCTTAGCTGCCATCGGAGTTGTTCGGGTTTTAGAGTTCTAAGGAATTCTTTCCATTTTTTAAAGTTGAACTTAGGAATACGTATATGGGTTCTGACAAAGGTTTTAAGAGGATGAGCATCGGGGCTGATCTCGGTGAAACCCATGCGGATATGAAATTGCCTGATATGAGATGTGAACCACAGGTACAGAAGATCACTAGAGGTTATAAAGATTTCTTTCTTATTTTTCTTGAAGCGATTTAGGGAAAGAAAGGTCTTAGCAAGGATGATGTTTGAGTAATCCCACCCACAACAGACTTGTCTGACTACAACGGCCATAATAGGATTGAAGATGACAGACGAAATCGGGAAAAGCACGAAGCTAAAGAAGGCCAATACAAAGGCTCTACCTGATTTAGTCCCTTTAGCGGCGGGGAGGTTGGGAAATCGATCTAGGAGGAAGGATAGTGAAATTCGCCCAGAATTACTTTTGGCATCTGCTTTGACTTCGTTAAGGCTTGTGTCAAGGAATTCAGCTAATTGACTCAAGAGTTCAAATACTATGGGAGGTTGGACTAACGAGTGAGTGAATTCAACTCCGATGACGGCGCTGTACTCTTCGATGGTGGGGGTAACCTCCAGCCCTTCCATGCAGAATGTAGCGGTGGTGGGATCCCAGTAGAGTGCTACGGCTTGAATGAAAATAGGTGGACACTCAATCTTCAGCAGATCCAATAGATATCCCAATCGTGATTTGGCATACTTCTGGCTGGCTTCACCCATGCTATCCCACCACGATTGGAGTTCGACCCGGGGGATTTTGAACACTTGAATGTCATTCTTTCCCATCAAGTCTAAAATATGCCAATGATTTTGAAAAGTCAATTGTAAAAAATTACTTTACATGTGCGACTATGCAAATTTCATGAAGTATGCATGAGCTGACTTAACTGCATAGTTCAATTGAAGAAATGGAAATTAGGACTTTTTTTTTTTCAGGTTTTGAAGACTTGACTTAAAGCCTAATTTGAATTTCAGGGAAGTGAATTATGCAATTTAGTCAAGTTCACTCCCGTGACTAAGGGAAACAACAATGTCACATTCCATTGGTCAACACATCAAATGAAAGAAGAGCAAAATGCATCTCTTATTACAATCAGGACGCTTAATGAAAGAAAAGGCGAAGGGAGACTCCTTAAATAAGAAAGCCATAAAAGACCGATAGAATGTGAGAATCTACGTCACCCTTTTCCTAGAGGTCTACCCCTATTCACAATAACAGTCAGTCGGGAATCCTCTTCCAGTCGAGTGTGAGGGTGTTGACACCTGATTTTTTTTACCATTTATTATTGTGATTTTTATTCTTTAAAATTAATTAAAAATATCAAAAAAGGTCATAAAATCACAAAATCAACTTTGGAAGCCTTGGTTTAACCTTAGGAACCAATTTTGAACAAAAAATAGTTTTCGGTATTTTTAATATTTTTCGAGTTTATTTAATTATAAAAATACCCAAAAAATCAGAAAAATACCATTCGTGGTCAGAAAAATACCCAAAAATATTCGATAATTTTGTTTTAATTTCCTCTTCAAGTGTGTCACTTTAAATCTCAAAAATTCGGCTCGGGTCAATATGTTCCTTCACAAACATAAACCCGAACCGAGCCTAAAAAAAATCATTTTCGAGTCTTTTAGTTTTCAATTCTCACTTTTTATAAGCTATGACATTGGATTCTAAAGTCTTAAAGTGCAATTAGGTCAATTTTCCCTCCAATTTAATCAATTTTTACCAAAAGGGCTTAATTGCACATTTTTCTTTCAATTAGTCTCCGGTTTCACGGATGTATACGTATGCTCTACGTATTTATACGTCATACGTATTTATACGTTATGCATATTTGTACTGTTTGGTAACCTCTTTAACTCTTGTAATAATAATAATGGTTATTATTTTTAACACCTTTGTTAGTGCCTTTTTTTTTTAGCATTTTTGTATTGTGAGTGCTATTGCTAGTGCTATTTTTAAATAGCATTTTTTGTATTATAAATTGTGAGTGCTATTGTTAGTGCTATTTTTAAATGACATTTATTTATCATAAATTGTGAGTGCTATTGTTAGTGCTATTTTTAAATGGCATTTATTTATCATAAATTGTGAGTGCTATTATTAGTTAGAATTTATAATTGTTAGTGCTATTTTTAAATAGCATTTTTGTATTATAAATTGTGAGTGCTATTGTTAGTGCTATTTTTAAATGTCATTTATTTGTGAGTGCTATTTTTAGATAGAATTTATAATTGTTAGTGCTATTTTTAAATACAATTTATTGGAAGGTATTTTTGGCTATAAAAGGATGGCAAGAGTTTTGAGGTTGAAGGGGAGAGACATTTTGTAGAGTGTGCAAATTTTTGAGAGCTTAGAGAGAAGAACACAAACACTCTCTATATTCTCATAATCTTGAGTGAGCAAAATATACTAAGTTCGGAATATTGATTCCGCATATTGCTAGCACAATTGTTGTGGAGTTATTAGTCGTCTCCCCGTTCGTCAATTGGTGGTGCGTCCGAACTAGATGCCTAACACTTGTGGAGGCTGAGATCGAAGAACATCGAACCGACACCTCCGTTCAAGCACGCTACGAGAGGTAATCTATTTACTCCCTTTGAGACTTTGTGATTTTTTTCGATTGAAATGCACGAAGTACGCCTCTGGAGATACATGTATGGGTTGTTATTTATTTCCGCTACGTGTTACGTGGATCCCAACAGTGGTATCAGAGCCAATCCTTAGGTGTTTTCGTGCATTTAATTGATTTTTTGCAATTTTTGCAATACTATGGCCAATATGTATTAACGAATTATTCGTCTTACATGGCTAATGGAGATTGATAATTTTATATGATAAATTAATCAACGTAGCAAAAATTGAGACTAAATCAATTTTGAATCGAAAATTTATGGCTATCTTATTTTACGTAAAAATTCTGAATATGATTCAACGTAAAATTTTTATTGTGCCTTCCTAAGTTTTAAATTGTGAATTTATTACTTACGTGAAAGGGTGGTGATCATGGAAAAATCCCTAATCAATGTGATTGATGTATATATGAATGTATGATGATTATTTATATATTTGGGGTTGTAATTATTAAATGGAGGCTGCGTACTCCTTTTATTTTTCATGTAATCTTTATTTTTAGCATAGTCAATTGTTGATGTAAATGCTACGAGGATTACGTGGAGGAGCCTTTTAAGTCGGCGAGCTCTTTGGGGCCCAATTCTTGAAGAGTTCAAGAAACCAAGAAGAAGCGAAGAGCGGCTCTCCGTTATTAAAATATTAAAATGATTAAATGTGGTCTCATTGGCTCGAGACCCATTAAATCATAATTCCATGATCACCACGTAGGATAGATGTTTATGTGATTGACGTCTATTTATTTATTATGATTACGTGAGCATGTTAAACTGGTTAATGTGCAAAGTTAGACTTACCTCACCCAAAATTGCGCCTGCATGAAATCCTAGTTAGGAAAATCACTCACGTTAGGTACCGAAAGGGCGTTGGTAACGACACCAGCGTAACCAAGTCCCCGAACCCAAAATCTCTGGTTCCGTAGAACTGATCGATCTCTCCCAATCGATCAGTAAGGTTTCCGGTCTACCCTCCAAGAAAGACCGGTGGCGACTCCAAATGCATGCACAAGTTGCACATGCCACAACGACCACACTAAGGTCGAAAGCGATCGACTCTTATCGTCGAATCCCTCAGAAAAATACTCCCGCCGCGATTTGGTATGGGCCTGGGAGGGCTCGCGCCGATCCAAGACCCGCGATCGGTAATCCATTAGCCGCGTCCGCTTTCGGACGGGTCGCGACAGCTGGCGACTCCGCTGGGGACACTGTGTTCTAGAACCTATGGTTCTAGACCCCAAGTGGACTTAGGCCGTAATTAAAACGCTGAATGATTTTTCTAACCATGCAGGCGCTCGTGAAGGTGAGGTAAGTGCGCTTACGATAGGTGTTATATGTTTTTGCAGATTGGAGAAATAAGGGGTGTAGTCCGTGATTAACATTGTCTTATGCAGGTTGGGCGTAGGAATGTATGTTGTGTGGATGATTTGAAGTGCTGATTGATAAACTGCTATGCATGAATTGCATTGTGATGATCACAACACGTGGACACACACAACCGCGCCTAAAACCCCGGGCGTCGCCTATAGGAACACAATAGAAGGAATTGAAAATGGAATCTCCGTGAGGAAAAACGCGGGGTAATCCACTTTTCAATTCCGCTCGCTTCGAACTATGGATCGAGTCCCAATGCAACGATAGCTGTGCAATGGAATCGGCTCTTTCTAGAACTCGAAGTGGGAACCTTAACCTTAGGTGCCAAACCTTCTGATTTTTAAAAGTTCACCATAACTTGTCTCATGCGCATGTCTTTGGGCGGTTGGTACACCTAAAACCGCACATAAGTCGACGAGTTTGGTTGGTAAGACTCTCTATACCTCGAATCTATTACAGTTCATATAAATATAGGCATTTCATTCATTGCATTCTGGTGATTAGATTAAATGCCATTTCAAGGATAGATGTGTGTGTTTTTCCCAAACGTCCTTGATAGAAGACGAAGAGGATGATATCCCATGACAAGCACCGAGTGAGCAACAAAGGAGCCTACTATGGACATTATTGAGATATCGTCCAATGAAGATGACGAGTTGGGGCAAGTGATCCGTAAGTCACAGATCGAACTTGGGGCATCCTTAAACGTTAGGATCACATTCCTTTGTTTCATTTTCCATTGCTAGTCCTCTTGTATAGGGTTTACTTTTATCGAGGCTTTCTCTATCTCACCCCTTAGAGTGATTGTATTAGGGATCTATTGGTGTATACATTTAGATGGAACTTGGTTGTATTTCTTTTGACAGGTCATGGGAATGTGATAGTGGCATTTTCTCTAATCATCCGAATACTCCCAAGTCAAGTTTATAATTCCTTTAGAGAAAATTAAAATTGGAAATCTTGCACGACCTTTTTGGTCATATAGGGTAATCCAACCCCAATTTCGCTAGAAGGAATTATACACTTGAATTGGTCCATGCATGTTTTACGTCGCTGGTAATCCACGATAATTGATCGAGAATATCGGCGTTGTTTTGAATTTAATGACGAGATAGATGTCCAAATTACTCTCGTTCTTAACAAAACGGCCTTGATTTGGATGCCGTATCTTCAATTAAATTTAAAACACGTTATTATGCCTCGCACTTTTGAGTAATTCGTTCCTCTCGAAATTGATCAAAAGCGATTATTGTGAATTACATTCCTTTCAATAGTATGTTTTCTTTCGAGGAATATTGATAAAAACTTTTCGCGCAAGATTAAAACCCTTGTAAAAGTTCTTGTCCTTATTAATCATGGGCAAGCATAGGATTGAAAGGGGTTTTTGATTTCTTTTTCAAATTATTCCTTCTGATTCTGTCTTTTTATTTGCAGGTAAAAAAAATAGGTAATAGAGAGAAATCTTTTCCTGGACAAGTCTAAGGCTATTATCTCATCTGATCATGAGCGAGTTATAAAATCAGGACATATTTGCTCGGCTTACTGATATTATGGTTCGGCTCACCCAAGTTGAAGATGTTCGGATGCTCGAAGAAATGAACCATACAGAAGTTAAAACACACACACAAGAGTTCTCATTTATTTTGCTCAGTGGAGGGTTTTCAAAAGCAGGTCATACAATTCGGGGTAGAAAAGTAAAGCCGAAGTGAGCCCTAATTAACGACACGAAGGAGCCCAACTGACCCTCCATGTTATTAATGCTCTGCTTATACTCCCAACTCCGCATGTCATGGTCGGCAAGCCTGAGGAGAAGACTTTTGCATTCTCCCTTAACTTCGGCGACCTTGGCCTCATGTTCTTCGGCGATTGTTTCCAGGTCTCGAACCAGTCCATTCCCGCGAGCTATGTCCGCGGTTATTTTGTCGAGCCGTTCTTCCTGCCAGTCGCTCTGAAGCCTCAACAGGACATTGCGGCGGTCATGCTCGCCGGTGGTCAGGGATAGGGCCAATTGCTCCACCAGATTTCTCCTCTCGCGAAGCAACGTCGCGACCCGCTCATTAGCAAACTCGACGGCCTTTTTGTAACTATCGGCCAGATAGTTGGTCAGCACCAAATGATCAGATCGATCCTCATAACGAGCTCGCAAGACGCGAGCCACGAGAACCTCCCGATTAGCAGCACGGTAGGCCTCTAAGGAGTGTGCAAAGAGAGTCGGGAAAATTCTATATTCCCTCCCCAGTGTAGTACCTTCGAGAGAAGTGGTATCAAGGTCCTCGAGCAGGACACAGATTTCATCCTCGGTCGCAGAATGATCGGTTATGTGTGCGTAACCGCGACCCAGTAGGTTATAAAGCTTTTCCCACTGGACCAAGACATCAGTTGAAAAAGTGCGTACGGGAGAGGAGGCCATTTGCGTTGGGTTGGCTTGAGAATAAGACGAGTTTGACAGAGAGATTAGAAGGAAGAAGCTGATTATGCGAGAACGTTAACCTTCCATACATTAATTCCTCATTTTATAGCAACTCGGGGATGATGAAGGGTCTCAGTAATAATGCCGGTGGAGCCCAGTTAGGGGGTAAAGCAGGAGGTCCCCTCACGAGAACCATTGGATTCGTTTCGGTCCGCGATTTCCGGCTCATCAATTAAAAGATGTAAAAGATTTGTCGGGATCACCATTATTAGAGTTAGGTGGGAGGTAAGCGCAACTATCGAAGAGAGCCCTAACAGGATTTGGCAGTCCCATCACGATTGAAAAGCTAAGCGAGAAATTCAAAGTCTTGAGGGGGAACGTTTGCCTAATGATGCTTGAAGAGCGTCTCCTGAACATACGAAGTCACTCGAAGAAAACTTTATAGGGAGTGAGCATACATGAGAGAGTGGAGAACTCTGAGTGGGTAAGAACCAATCAAACATTTCTCAATCCAACATATTTAAGAGGTTATTGTCAGCTGCTAGAGGCGACTGACTCAAAAATCTCAGAAATTGAACTACAGAGGGATCTCGAAGATTCCAAGATCAAGTCTAACGCCAAAACCATGGAGCCCAACACTTCTGGCAACAGAAATCAAGATCACGGCGACGACGACAACGACATCCACGATGTTCAACTCGAGAAAAGAAGACGTCCTCACCAATACTCTCAGGAGGAAACCCAAATGCTGGAAACCCTTTTCAGTAAAAGCCATTACATGAAAAAGAAGTGGAGAATTGAATTGAGCCGGGAGTTGGGGATTAATCAGTCGAGGATCCAGTTTTGGTTTCAAAATAGGAGATCCAAATCGAAGGCTCAACGCAAACGTCAGGTGGTCGAGATTTTAAAGGAAGAAAACCAAAAGCTGCGAACAGAAAACATGAGGTATGAAAAAGCTCTCAATATTACCGTTTGCCCTCATTGCGATAACCTCGTCGCCCTCGGTAAGATATTCCCCGATAAGCCTCACGCGATGATTGAAGACGTTCATTTACCACCCTACTCCCTCGGGGCATCTCCTGCTCAACCAGATTTTGCCGGAGTCACGCATGAGCAGGATGATCCTACGAAGATGATACAAATGCCTCCTGGGGGATGGGATTTGCATCGCTTTGATTGGAGTTACAGTTTCAAGGAGCTGGATGTTACCGCCGACCAGCTCAAAGCATATCAGCCTCATGCACAACAATTTTCGATAGGGTCGGGTCCTGCTGGAGATGAGTTAATCAGTCGTCAAGCCATCGATGCAATTTTGGGCCACGATAAGAGGAGGTTCGCTTGGCCCCCTGAATTGCATTCCAGATTCCTAGACGTGGTTCACCAAATGGGGATCGACTCAGCAACTCCGACGCGCATATTTAAGGCCATGAATGTACCGGGGCTTAGTAAGGAGCTGGTCAGGAATCACCTTGCTGCCTACAGAAAGCTATTAAAACAATGTCGAGCGGAGCTAAACCGGGAGGGATCTGTCTCGAGCTCAAAAGCTAGGGGCGACCGCCATTGTAATGCTCAGGCATCAAGAGATACCCGGCCAAATCTAAGCATCAATCAAGCTAGCAACCCGACCACCGGCAAACTGAAAACTGATCAGAATGTCCTCCCGGGCCATTTCAACATTTCTCAAGAGCGCGTGTCACAAGTACAGCGAGTGCGAACTCCTCCATTCGAGCAGCAGTCGGCTGGTGCTCTGCCTGCCGCTGGTCAACCCACGACAGACGATTTCTTCGATGAGGGGCTCGATGCCTTGTTCAATCAGTGGGAAGCTGGCATGCTTGGACAGCCATGATCTAGCACCTGACTCGGGGCACGATGGGTCGGTCACTACGAACACCCATAGAAAGAAGAACATGTTCACGAGTAGATCACTCATTTTATCGTTGTAAAGTTCCTACGGGAACATTTTTCTTTAATGACTATAGTTAAACCAACGCTATCGACGAACATCGTCATGCTCAGTTGTGATGATCCCTTGTTAGATTAAGTCTGAAACCAGAGACGGTCTTTAAAATTTTGAGTGGCCACGAACTCATTCCTCACCAAGCGCCCGGGATGCTGAAATGAAGAGTAACAGCATGCACAGGGAAAATGCCACTTTCGTTTGAACGATGAAAATGGGTTGAGAGAAGATCATAGCATTAATTCCCATTGAGCTAAATGAATTAAACGGAGTCATTAATTGCGGGTCCACCGCTGCTCCCCACGTTCTCGGGCCTAGCAAATCATAAAAGGCGCCGAAAGATTGTAGACCCACCACTTTGAAGACTGAACTAGGGGACGAGCGCAATACTCGATGAAACCGAATCAATGCAAGAGAGTTTGTGATCCTATCACGAGGAAAAAGAAAGGGGAATACAGACGATGAGTAATTGCAGGATCTCGGGAGGAGCGCTTGCTTGCTGGTCTTCATATGCAGCCTGAAGGATGGTTCCAGGACACGCACAATCACTTGAGAAAATTTCTAGAGTGAGCAAACACGTAAGAGCGAATTGAGAAAGCTGAGTGAACTAGATCAGCCCGAGATACCCCGATCCATCATGTTTAAAAGTTATTCCCATCTGCTAGAAACGCCCGACCTGGACATTTCTGAGCACGAACTGCTGGGAGACTTTGAAGATCCTGGAGCTGAATCCTGCCCGAAGGCCATAGAGACTGACTCCTCCAGCGATGAAATTCTAGGTTTCAGCTACGAAGAAGGAGTATACAATGATGA
This sequence comes from Rhodomyrtus psidioides, assembly GCA_021437785.1. Classification (NCBI taxonomy): domain Eukaryota; kingdom Viridiplantae; phylum Streptophyta; class Magnoliopsida; order Myrtales; family Myrtaceae; genus Rhodomyrtus; species Rhodomyrtus psidioides. The sequence goes on along the minus strand of JAILYB010000007.1, from coordinate 8,174,608 downwards.
CCGGAGTCGGAAAAGGAAGCAACTACAACGCCACACTCCAGGCCAAATCCGAGAGCTCGAAGCTTTCTTCAATGAATGCCCCACTCCAAGCAGACAACAGAAAATGGAGTTGAGCCGAAAAATAGGATTGGAGCTTTCGAAGGTCAAGTTTTGGTTCGCCAACAAACGAACCCGGGTGAAACAGCAATACGCAGACCATGAGTTACTGGTCCTGAAGGAGGAGAATGAGAAGCTTCAAGCTGAAAGCGCGAGATATAAGGAAGCTCTGACCAAGGCCACCTGCCTTAATTGTGGTAATCCTGTTGTCCTCGGTGAGGTGTTCCTCGATGAACCGTCCCTGTTGACGAATAACGCTCAGCTGTTACCGTATTCTCCACAACATTTTCCGACACAACCAGATATCGCCGGAGATCTGCATGAGCAAGTCAACACCATAGGATCAACACCAACATCCTCTGAGAAATGGGATATGAATCATCACAGGGGGAGTTCTCTCAATGACGAACTCGCTGTCACAGCCAGCCAATCCAAAGTCGGTGAGTCCCTCCCTGGACAACTTTTGAAACGACTAGATCCCGTAGAGAATAGCTACCGAAGTATTGACGATATTTTGGGTGATAAGAGAACAAGGTTTTACTGGACCTATGAACTTCACACCAAATTTGTTGATGCAATTCGAGAGCTGGGAGTTGATTCGGCTAGCCCACTACGCATACTCGAGATTATGAATGTGCCGGGGCTCTCTAGAATTAACGTCGAGTCTCACCTCAAGTACTATAGGAGATTGCTAAGGGATGGAAGGATAGCGTTAAACCATCATAAAGCCAGTTGGAGCTCAAGTGCCGGGCAGAGTTACAACCACGATGATTGGAGAGCCGAGAGCACCCAACCGTGTTTCAGCAATGACGGGACCAGCAGTCGTGTCAGCGACTCCTCTAACCCAAATCAGAATGCTCCGCCGAGCTATCTCAATACTCCTCAAGAGTATATACCGCAGTTCCAGCACATAGGGATTCCTCAGTTTGAGCGCGATTCGGTCATTAATGCTGTCCCTGAAGCGGATCTGGCATTGGTAGAGAGTGCACATATAAACCTGCCGGTCATTGGAGGAAGTTCCAATTCGAGGGGTCAAGTTGCTCACGGCGAGAGCAAAGAGAGGAATCCCTCGCCTGCAGTCGACGACAGCCAATCTGGGCACCAAAGGCTAGAAAGAACAGGCGATTTCCTTGAGGAGGAGCTGGACACTTGGATCAATACTCTTCAGGAATGTATGTCTCGACCCCAACAGGGCAATGATGAAGGTTCCAGCTCAAAGACTCCAGTTCCTCACAATGAAGGCGATGAAGGAAATCTGCCCCCAACAATTGTTGATACCCAACTTGAACATCAATGGCTCGAAGACCCGAGCAATTTCCTTGGCGATGAGTTCAATCTTTGGCTCGATCAATTTGGAGCCGGAGGGCCATCGCAGTGGTGACGCAAGGCAGGTGACCAAACGTCTGATGCAAGGCATGGTTACTAGATGAAAAATGCTTAGACGAAAGGGGTGGAACACTCCTATTGAATATGTTGTTGATCGCACTGTAAGGTTCCCACGGGAACATCTTTCATTAATGTCTAGAACTAATTGCGCGTGAGTGTCAACATCACCCTTTGAGCATCTTCAAGCCGAGGGCCGTGGATTAATCGCTTAATCCGTGGAGCAAGTTCCCCGAACAATGACTATCACCCGCGGAGTATAATGGGATCTACCCCTTCAATACGAAATACGTTTGGCCGCGAAGCCACCTATTTGGTAAAACGATGTATCGTTCCTAAACGATCTTCAATCGAATACCGAAGTACTGTCTCATTTCTTTCCCTTCTCAGGTGATAAACGTGGATAAATCACTCAAGGAGCCATTTGTTCGAATAACAGAACAGACGTTGCCTAACTGGGGGCAGATGAACCATTGATGTTGCAAACACTCCAAGAATGGATAGGCGGATTTGATAGATGTTGTTCATATCAATACGCAATATCAGAACGGGATGAGAACCAAGAGTAAAGTTGTATCGTTCCAATTTGTCTTGAATTTGAGAATATGAATTGATACTCGTTATTTATCCTTGACAGGGGAATCGCCTTACAGACGAACAGGTTTTCACATCCCATGTATTACCCGTTAGAATACATGACCAAGGGTAAATTGTATCGTTCTAATTTTTTGAAAAATTCGTGAACGTACAATAACATGTTTCTTCCGCATTTTCAGGATCTCCAGCCGCGGGGGACAGGTAAGTATCCCTTTCCCCAATCCATTGAAGATGTTAAATAAAAAACAGAGAGAAAAAGAAAAGCTTTCAGAATCTAATGTCTAGAAAAGACATAGAATTCAAACTTCATTGGCATTCATGTCTTAAAACAGGAGGTTATCTGAACATGAATAAGAACATGCATGGTGCATCATAAAATCCCCTTGACGGGTAAAATTTTTGGAGAAAATGAAAGAGATTTTTTCCAATCAAAAGTTCAAAACTTTTAAAAGGACGTTTTCTCAAAAGAAAAGAGGCAAAGCCTAGTCCAAACATGTCCTACACACACTGGAGAGAAGTGGAGCGGATCAGATAGCAAAATCTGGACCTACGGAAGTAGGGATTATTCGCAATGATTACATGGGTTGGGATGACGGAGGCATTCGTTTCATATCCCTCAAACACTACAGGTGACCATTGATAAACCCTTTGAACGACGGTTTTCATTCTTAACCCTATCAAGAACCACCTGTCGCGACCCGTCCGAAAGCGGACGCGGCTAATGGATTACCGATCGCGGGTCTTGGATCGGCGCGGGCCCTCCCAGGCCCATACCAAATCGCGGCGGGAGTATTTTTCAAAGGGATTCGACGATAACAGTCGATCGCTTTCGACCTTAGTGTGGTCGTGGTGGCATGTGCAACTTGTGCATGCATTTGGAGTCGCCACCGGTCTTTCTTGGAGGGTAGACCGGAAACCTTATTGACCGATTGGGAGAGATCGATCAATTCTGCGGAACCAGAGATTTTGAGTTCGGGGACTTGGTTACGTTGATATCATTACCAACGCCCTTTCGGTACCTAACGCGAGTGATTTTCCCTAACTATGATTTCATGCAGGCGCAATTTTGGGTGAGGTAAGTCTGACTTTGCACATTAACCAGTTTAACATGCTCACGTAATCATAAAAAAAAAAAAAAAATAGATGTCAATCACATAAACATCTATCCTACGTGGTGATCATGGAATTATGATTTAATGGGTCTCGAGCCAATGAGACCACATTTAATCATTTTAATATTTTAATAACGGAGAGCCGCTCTTCTCTTCTTCTTGGTTTCTTGAACTCTTCAAGAATCGGGCCCCAAAGAGCTCGCCGACTTAAAAGGCTCCTCCACGTAATCCTCGTAGCATTTACATCAACAATTGACTATGCTAAAAATAAAGATTACATGAAAAATAAAAGGAGTACGCAGCCTCCATTTAATAATTACAACCCCAAATATATAAATAATCACCATACATTCATACATACATCAATCACATTGTTTAGGGATTTTTCCATGATCACCACCATTCCACGTAAGTAATAAATTCACAATTTAAAACTTAGGAAGGCACAATAAAAATTATACGTTGAATCATATTCAGAATTTTTACGTAAAATAAGATAGCCATAAATTTTCGATTCAAAATTGATTTAGTCTCAATTTTTGCTACGTTGATTAATTTATCATATAAAATAATCAACCTCCATTAGCCATGTAAGACGAACAATTCGTTAATACATATTGGCCATAGTATTGCAAAAATTGCAAAAAATCAATTAAATGCACGAAAACACCTAAGGATCGGCTCTGATACCACTGTTGGGATCCACGTAACACGTAGCGGAAATAAATAACAACCCATACATGTATCTCCAGAGGCGTACTTCGTGCATTTCAATCGAAAAAAAAAATCACAAAGCCTCAAAGGGAGTAATTGGATTACCTCTCGTAGCGTGCTTGAACGGAGGTGTCGGTTCGATGTTCTTCGATCTCAGCCTCCACAAGTGTTAGGCATCTAGTTCGGACGCACCACCAATTGACGAACGGGGAGACGACTAATAACTCCACAACAATTGTGCTAGCAATATGCGGAATCAATATTCCGAACTTAGTATATTTTGCTCACTCAAGATTATGAGAATATAGAGAGTGCTTGTGTTCTTCTCTCTAAGCTCTCAAAAATTTGCATACTCTACAAAATGTCTCCCCCCCAACCTCAAAACTCTTGCCATCCTTTTATAGCCAAAAATTCCTTCCAATAAATTATATTATAAAATAGCACTCACAAATAATAAATACTTTCTAAAAATAGCACTCACAAATAAATGACATTTAAAAATAGCACTAACAATAGCACTCACAATTTATAATACAAAAATGCTATTTAAAAATAGCACTAACAATAGCACTCACAATTTATAATACAAAAATGCCATTTAAAAATAGCACTAACAATTATAAATTCTATCTAATAATAGCACTCACAATTTATGATAAATAAATGCCATTTAAAAATAGCACTAACAATAGCACTCACAATTTATGATAAATAAATGTCATTTAAAAATAGCACTAACAATTGCACTCACAATTTATAATACAAAAATGCTATTTAAAAATAGCACTAACAATAGCACTCACAATACAAAAATGCTATTTAAAAAAGCACTAACAAAGGTGTTAAAAATAATAACCATTATTATTATTACAAGAGTTAAAGAGGTTACCAAACAGTATAAATACGCATAACGTATAAATACGCATGACGTATAGATACGTATGACGTATAAATACGTAGAGCATACGTATACATCCAAACGACCAAATTAGCCTGAATTGAGGCCGCCAATGGATTGGGCATGATGAAAATTATGGGTAGAGGTGTTGAATTTTAATGGGTATACCCGTGTGAAATTCAAGATCCGTGAAACCGGGGACTAATCGAAAGAAAAATATGCAATTAAGCCTTTTTGGTTAAAATTGATCAAATTGGAGGGCAAATTGACCCAATTGCACTTCTAGCCTTTAGGATTCAATGTCATGGCTTATAAAAAGTGAGAATTGAAAATTAAAAGACTCGCAAAGGAATTTTTTTTGCTCGGTTCGAGTTTATGTTTGTGAAGAAACATAGTGACCCGAGCCAAATTTTCAAGATTTAAGGTGACACACTTGAAGATGAAATTAAAAAAAAATTATTGAATATTTTTGTGTATTTTTCTGACCACGAATGGTATTTTTCTGATTTTTTGGGTATTTTTATAATTAAATAAATTCGAAAAATATTATAAAATACCAAAAAATATTTTTTGTTCAAAATTGGTCCCCGAGGCTAGGCCAAGGCTTCCAAAGTTGATTTTGTGATTTTATGACCTTTTTTGATATTTTTAATTAATTTTAAAGAATAAAAATCACAGTAATAAATGGTCAAAAATCAGGTGTCAACAGCTGCCCCTCTTTGGGAGGAATCTCGTTAGAGGTTTCTCTCAAAGATAAGGTGGCACCTGATTTCTAACCGACTCAACTGGGAAAATGAGAGAAGAAATGCTACGACATTGGATCGCTTAAGGCCCTTTGATGAAAGCTCAAATTAATCCCCGGTTTGCTTTAACAATTTGAACATGGGCCGGAGTGAGAGAGGCTTACCTGAAGCTCACCTGTCAGATGCTGCCGGTTGCGACAACTTTCAAGCAGATACCTAGGACTCGTCATTCAGAATATCCTAGGGAGATTAAGCTCTGACCTGTATGGTAGGTCATACCATTATGGGATTCCTAACTGGTAGGAACCTAAGGAAGGCGCGTCCCACACTTTGGGATTTGCCAAGGATTTTGATCCGTATGGTGGATCGAACCAGAAATGGTTCACCTACTGTAAGGTTTACCTAGGGAAACGACTCTTTCCGTGTCTGGAATTTGTCAAGGTTTTGATCCGTATGGTGGATCGGACCATTAGGCTGATCCTTCAGGCGGTTTCTACCATATTTGACCCTTCAGGCGGTATCTACCGTGGTTTGACCCTTCAGGCGGTTTCTACCTTGAGTTGACCCTTCAGGCGGTTTCTACCTTGGTTTGACCCTTCAGGCGGTTTCTACCTTGTGTTGACCCTTCAGGCGGTATCTACCATGAGTTTGACCCTTCAGGCGGTTTCTACCTTGAGTTTGACCCTTCAGGCGGTATCTACCTTGTGTTGACCCTTCAGGCGGTATCTACCTTGTGTTGACCCTTCAGGCGGTTTCTACCATGAGTTGACCCTTCAGGCGGTTTCTACCTTTAGTTGACCCTTCAGGCGGTATCTACCTTGAGTTGACCCTTCAGGCGGTTTCTACCTTTGATTGACCCTTCAGGCGGTTTCTACCTTGAGTTGATTTGAAAAGGGTGTCTCATGACGAGGGTTCTCCACGTCCGATGAGACTGCCTAAATTTGAAAATGGGTCTCATGACGAGGGTTCTCCACGTCCGATGAGACTGCCTAAATTTGAAAATGGGTCTCATGACGAGGGTTCTCCACGTCCGATGAGACTGCCTGAATTTGAAAAGGGGTCTCATGACGAGGGTTCTCCACGTCCGATGAGACTGTTTGATATTTGAAAAGAGGTCTCATGACGAGGGTTCTACACGTCCGATGAGACTGTTTGATATTTTGAAAAGGGGTCTCATGACGAGGGTTCTCCACGTCCGATGAGACTTCCTGAATTTTGAAGAGGTGTCTCATGACGAGGGTTTTCCACGTCCGATGAGACAGTTTGATATTTGAAAAGGGGTCTCATGACGAGGGTTCTCCACGTCCGATGAGACTGTTTGATATTTTGAAAAGGGGTCTCATGACGAGGGTTCTCCACGTCCGATGAGACTTCCTGAATTTTGAAGAGGTGTCTCATGACGAGGGTTTTCCACGTCCGATGAGACAGTTTGATATTTGAAAAGGTGTCTCATGACGAGGGTTTTCCACATCCGATGAGACTGCCTAAGTTTTGAAAAGGGTGTCCTAGGACGAGGATTCTCCACGTCCTGCTGGGACAGTTTGCTGACTTCTTTTGAAAAAGGGTTCTATCCTCACCCTTTCTTTTGCAAGATCCCGAAATTTGCCGGGGAATTCAATTTTGAAGCAGTGAAAGATTTTATCTTGACAAAGCTTCACTTGGGTCCGTTGAGGCGACATTCTGGGAGCTGGGTTCTCCAGGTATCCTGCAGAAGTTTGAGCCTGAAAGATTTTTCTTCACCAAGAAAACGTTAGTAATCTTTGGGAAGACCACGGCTGTCCATTTTGACAAAACCGTATGTTTTAAGTTTTAATCATGAAATTTGCTGCTGGAGGTTATCCAAAGCATTCTTGCAACATGCAAATGTGATCACAAATCCCTTGCGCGGAAAATCTGGATCCAACAATTTGAAACTTCCAAAAAGAGTTTGTTCAAAACATCAATTGGAATATTTCTCGACAAGGAGGTCTTCTCACCTGTTTTGCGATAGTGGTTTTTTTATAGGGGATGCACTCAATTCCCTACTAACCTGTGCCTAGGTTTTAGGCTCATTCGCAGCGCATACATTTTGATCGGTCGGGAGGTCTTCCACGGGACCGTAATGTTAGGCTTGGATATTGGTTTTCAAAGGGGACCCGCTTTGGAGTCGAGGCCATTGAATGAAAGTCTTCACCATCTGCTCCGGGTTTACAAGTCAAGAACCCTGCAAAATGAGGAAGAAATAGTCTTGCTCGTACTTCTTCGAGCTAAGCAATATGTTAACCCAAGTGTCTTAGTCAGAGAAGACTGTTTCAGGGTTGTAGCATTTGTAGGATTGGGGACCGAAAAAGGCTTGTTTTTGGCCTAGAATTTGTGAGGGGATTGGCATTGGTGATCATTGCAAACTTGTCACATGTCTTTTCCATTCTGCATCTTCAATTTTTGAGGTGTGCAACCGCTTTTGAGGTGTGCACAAGTCCTTTAGAGAACGTCTCTTGTGATATTAAGAGATTGACAATTCTGTCCGTGTTTTTGCACCACGGCTGACATCATTTGGGGAGCAGTCTTCTTGATCTGACTCCTTTATGGGTTTTTCTCTCTTCCCAACTAGGCTTTATTGGGGATCAATCAAACAGTTTTCACGAGCAACGGCCTTGCTTTTACCAGGCACTTTGCTTTTTCTTGCTGCTGGGGATTTTTCTTTGTTGAAATCCCGCCTTTTCTTTTCCTTTGGAACCATGATGTTCAGAAAATTGTGCTAGATATACAACTTGAATCATAGCACATTTAAACGCCGATATGAAATTTTTCTATAAATCCCATCTCTTGGATTCTTCCGTTCTTGGAGTGATGCAGTTTCTATCTTGAAACATGCCATGATCACCAACAGGGGTTTATGAAATGAATTCGCAGGCTTAAGTTGGCTGTGCAAAGGATTCGGTGTGTGGGATAGAGAATGAATGCTTCTCGTCATCCTATGGCACTTGGATTACCATATAAACAATACACAAAGATTAATGTTAGTCCGAGCAAGAAAATTTCTAACCATTTTCTCCTGACGCTGCTGGACTTACTTCCTTTTTGCCCCGGTGTGGGGTGGCTCTTGACAGGGTTAAGAATGAAAAGCGCCGTTCAAAGGGGTTTATCAACGGTCACCTGTAGTGTTTGGGGATATGAAACAAATGCCTCCGTCGTCCCAACCCATGTAATCGCTGCAAATGGTCCCTACCTCCGTAGACCCAGATTTTGCTATCTGCCCACTCCACTCATCTTTCAAGTTTGTGTTGGACATGTTTAGATTAGGTTTTCGCCTCTCGTCTGAGAAAACATCCTTTTGAAAGTTTTGAACTTTTGATTGGAAAAAATTTCTTTCATTTTCTCCAAAAATTTTACCCGCCAAGGGGATTTTAAGATGCACTATGCATGTCCTTATTCATGTTCAGACAACCTCCTGTTTTAAAACATGAATGCCAATGAAGTTTGAATTCTATGTCTTTTCTAGACATCAGATTCTGAAGGCTTTTCTTTTTTTCTCTGTTTTTTTATTCAACATCTTTAGTGGATTGGGGAAAGGGATACTTACCTGTCCCCAGAGGCTGGAGATCCCTGAAAATGCGGAAGAAACATGTTATTGTACGTTCACGAATTTTTCAAAAAATTAGAACGATACAATTTACCCTTGGTCATGTATTTCCAACGGGTAATACATGGGATGTGAAAACCCGTTTTGCCCTGATGGCAAGCCCCTGTCAAAAACAAACAATAAGTGTCAGTTTGTGTTCCAAAATTCAAGACCAATTGGAACGATACCGCATTGTTCTTGCTTGGCGTTTTCATTTGAACACGAACGCGCGGCTTGCAGAATCTGGCCCTCTATCTTGTGGTCCTGATCCCTCCGTTTGGTTGGCGATGAATCATTCTCAAGGATTTGCCCCAGAGGAGATCCATTTGTGTTTTTGGGCGCATTCCAGCGCCATTCTTCAAGGTTCCTTTTATTCAAGGAAAAAAAGAAAATCTTATCAAAATGCATGTCAAAGCACGGGACGTAGGAGCGACACTTTTTACCCTCCACTAGGTCTTATAATCAAAGACCATTTCTTGGAGTGCTGACTCCCAAGGTCAATAGCTTTATTCGCCTCCTCGTTGGCGAGTTCTTTTCTTTTGAGGCTTTCGGTGCCAACGACTCCCTGTTAAATGAGTAAAAACTCATGTTAGGCATGTGGTCTTCGAAGACCAAAATGGAACGATACAAGGTTACCGTTCACCCATATTCGTATCTTGGGTTTAATTCTGATGCGGACGACTCTACAGTTGCGTCCATTGATTTTGCCAGAGAATAAACGTTATTCTTTGTCCGGCGCACAAATGATTCGCTTGCCCCAATTTGGCGTGATTTGTCGTAGCTAGGTGACGCTTTCCCCAGCTAACTCCCTTTTGCATTTTGCTGCATTGACGCATTCAGGCTATTTGACATTCGCAAAAATGGGTTTACTCGTGATTGAGTACTTCAACAACCTGCGCGATGAAAGGAGTGAAAGAGTCAATCACCGCGTAAGGAGCTTTAATTGAAACGATTACGGATTTACTATCCCCGCTCTGGTCACTTCTGGCATCCAAGATGCTGGAAATTTTTCAGTGGTCCCATTCATTTTTGTCATCACCTGCAAGAATGGAAAACCATATCAACTCGTGAACCGGTCAATCCGATTTGGAACGGATACAACTTTTTCGACTTAGGGAGAGTCGATCCAAATTAGGTTGCCCCAGCTTCACGTTGTCTACTTAAGGCTCATCACAATAAATCCATCTTGTTTTTGCAAACCCAATGGGTGATGCCCGATGAAGGTGCACTCCTTTCCATTTTGTAGGGAAGGCAAGCTCCCTTTTGTTGGTCTTTAACCATCTTATCCTGAGAGGAAGAGATATGAAATATTATGTCATTATCTGATTGAAAATCAATTAGGAATGACACGTCCTTATCCTTGATTCGGTTGCCCGGTCAAGAGGCATTTGCCCTCGTCAGTTGACTCTCCAAGGTGGTCCAGCGCTTTTCCATGCCATCCTGGTTCGTTTCAACTCGCGATTGATTCTTCACACAAGTTTTTGGATTTTGATTCATAAGCGGCGCTGAATGACCTTTTGGTTTCGAGGTGTACCAATCATTCACATACATACGCATGAGACCAGTGAGGTTTGGCTCTAAGAATCAAGATAGGGTTTGGAACCTAAGGCCAAGGCTCCCACCTCGAGTTCTAGAAAGGGTAGATTCCATTGCACAACTATCGTTGCATTGGGACCCAATCCATAATTCGAAATGAGCGGAATTGAAAAGTGGATTACCCCGTGTTTTTCCTCACGGAGATTCCATTTTCAATCCCTTATATTGTTTTCCTATAGGCGGCGCCCGGGGTTTTAGGCGCGATTGTGTGTGTTCATGTGTTGTGAGTATCACAATGCAAGTCATGCACAACAGTTTATCAATCGGCGCTTCAAATCATCCATACAACATACATTCCTACGCCAACCTGCATAAGACAATGTTAATCACGGACTACACCCCTTATCTCTCCAATCTGCAAAAACATATAACACCTACCATGAGCGGACTTACCTCACCTTCAAGAGCGCCTGCAGGGTTAGAAAAATCACTCAGCGTTTTAATTACGGCCTAAGTCCACTTGAGGTCTAGAACCATAGGTTCTAGAACAAGATCCCCAGTGGAGTCGCCAGCTGTCGCGACCCGTCCGAAAGCGGACGCGGCTAATGGATTACCGATCGCGGGTCTTGGATCGGCGCGGGCCCTCCCAGGCCCATACCAAATCGCGGCGGGAGTATTTTTCAAAGGGATTCGACGATAACAGTCGATCGCTTTCGACCTTAGTGTGGTCGTGGTGGCATGTGCAACTTGTGCATGCATTTGGAGTCGCCACCGGTCTTTCTTGGAGGGTAGACCGGAAACCTTATTGACCGATTGGGAGAGATCGATCAATTCTGCGGAACCAGAGATTTTGAGTTCGGGGACTTGGTTACGTTGATATCATTACCAACGCCCTTTCGGTACCTAACGCGAGTGATTTTCCCTAACTATGATTTCATGCAGGCGCAATTTTGGGTGAGGTAAGTCTGACTTTGCACATTAACCAGTTTAACATGCTCACGTAATCATAAAAAAAAAAAAAAAATAGATGTCAATCACATAAACATCTATCCTACGTGGTGATCATGGAATTATGATTTAATGGGTCTCGAGCCAATGAGACCACATTTAATCATTTTAATATTTTAATAACGGAGAGCCGCTCTTCTCTTCTTCTTGGTTTCTTGAACTCTTCAAGAATCGGGCCCCAAAGAGCTCGCCGACTTAAAAGGCTCCTCCACGTAATCCTCGTAGCATTTACATCAACAATTGACTATGCTAAAAATAAAGATTACATGAAAAATAAAAGGAGTACGCAGCCTCCATTTAATAATTACAACCCCAAATATATAAATAATCACCATACATTCATACATACATCAATCACATTGTTTAGGGATTTTTCCATGATCACCACCCTTCCACGTAAGTAATAAATTCACAATTTAAAACTTAGGAAGGCACAATAAAAATTATACGTTGAATCATATTCAGAATTTTTACGTAAAATAAGATAGCCATAAATTTTCGATTCAAAATTGATTTAGTCTCAATTTTTGCTACGTTGATTAATTTATCATATAAAATAATCAACCTCCATTAGCCATGTAAGACGAACAATTCGTTAATACATATTGGCCATAGTATTGCAAAAATTGCAAAAAATCAATTAAATGCACGAAAACACCTAAGGATCGGCTCTGATACCACTGTTGGGATCCACGTAACACGTAGCGGAAATAAATAACAACCCATACATGTATCTCCAGAGGCGTACTTCGTGCATTTCAATCGAAAAAAAAAATCACAAAGCCTCAAAGGGAGTAATTGGATTACCTCTCGTAGCGTGCTTGAACGGAGGTGTCGGTTCGATGTTCTTCGATCTCAGCCTCCACAAGTGTTAGGCATCTAGTTCGGACGCACCACCAATTGACGAACGGGGAGACGACTAATAACTCCACAACAATTGTGCTAGCAATATGCGGAATCAATATTCCGAACTTAGTATATTTTGCTCACTCAAGATTATGAGAATATAGAGAGTGCTTGTGTTCTTCTCTCTAAGCTCTCAAAAATTTGCATACTCTACAAAATGTCTCCCCCCCAACCTCAAAACTCTTGCCATCCTTTTATAGCCAAAAATTCCTTCCAATAAATTATATTATAAAATAGCACTCACAAATAATAAATACTTTCTAAAAATAGCACTCACAAATAAATGACATTTAAAAATAGCACTAACAATAGCACTCACAATTTATAATACAAAAATGCTATTTAAAAATAGCACTAACAATAGCACTCACAATTTATAATACAAAAATGCTATTTAAAAATAGCACTAACAATTATAAATTCTATCTAATAATAGCACTCACAATTTATGATAAATAAATGCCATTTAAAAATAGCACTAACAATAGCACTCACAATTTATGATAAATAAATGTCATTTAAAAATAGCACTAACAATTGCACTCACAATTTATAATACAAAAATGCTATTTAAAAATAGCACTAACAATAGCACTCACAATACAAAAATGCTATTTAAAAAAGCACTAACAAAGGTGTTAAAAATAATAACCATTATTATTATTACAAGAGTTAAAGAGGTTACCAAACAGTATAAATACGCATAACGTATAAATACGCATGACGTATAGATACGTATGACGTATAAATACGTAGAGCATACATATACATCCAAACGACCAAATTAGCCTGAATTGAGGCCGCCAATGGATTGGGCATGATGAAAATTATGGGTAGAGGTGTTGAATTTTAATGGGTATACCCGTGTGAAATTCAAGATCCGTGAAACCGGGGACTAATCGAAAGAAAAATATGCAATTAAGCCTTTTTGGTTAAAATTGATCAAATTGGAGGGCAAATTGACCCAATTGCACTTCTAGCCTTTAGGATTCAATGTCATGGCTTATAAAAAGTGAGAATTGAAAATTAAAAGACTCGCAAAGGAATTTTTTTTGCTCGGTTCGAGTTTATGTTTGTGAAGAAACATAGTGACCCGAGCCAAATTTTCAAGATTTAAGGTGACACACTTGAAGATGAAATTAAAAAAAAATTATTGAATATTTTTGTGTATTTTTCTGACCACGAATGGTATTTTTCTGATTTTTTGGGTATTTTTATAATTAAATAAATTCGAAAAATATTATAAAATACCAAAAAATATTTTTTGTTCAAAATTGGTCCCCGAGGCTAGGCCAAGGCTTCCAAAGTTGATTTTGTGATTTTATGACCTTTTTTGATATTTTTAATTAATTTTAAAGAATAAAAATCACAGTAATAAATGGTCAAAAATCAGGTGTCAACACCACCCCACATCGGGGCAAAATGGAGGTGAGTCCAGCGGTATCAGGAGAAAATGGTTAGAAATTTTCTTGCTCGGACTAACATCAATCTTTGTGTGTTGTTTATATGGTAATCCAAGTGCCATAGGATGACGAGAAGCATTCATTTCTCTATCCCACACACCATATCCTTTGCACAGCCAAGTTGAGCCTGCAAATTCATTTCATAAACCCCTGTTGGTGATCATGGGATGTTTCAAGATGGAAACTGCATCACTCCAAGAACGGAAGAAATCAAGAGATGGGATTTATAGAAAAATCTCATATCGGCGTTTAAATGTGCTATGATTCAAGTTGTATATCTAGCACAATTTTCTGAACATCGTAGTTCCAAAGGAAAAGAAAAGGCGGGATTTCAACAAAGAAAAAAATCCTCAGCATCAAGAAAAAGCAAAGTGCCTGGTAAAAGCAAGGCCGATGCTCGTGAAAACTGTTTGATTGATCCCCAATAAAGCCTAGTTGGGAAGAGAGAAAAACCCATAAAGGAGTCAGATCAAGAAGACTGCTCCCCAAATGATGTCAGCCGTGGTGCAAAAACACGGACAGAATTGTCAATCTCTTAATACCACAAGAGACGTTCTCTAAAGGACTTGTGCACACCTCAAAATTGCACACCTCAAAAATGGAAGATGCAGAATGGAAAAGACATGTGACAAATTGGCAATGATCACCAATGTCAAATCCTTCGTGATTTCTGGGCCAAAAACAAGCCTTTTTCGGTCCCCAATCCTACCAATGTTACAACCCTGAAACAGTCTTCTCTGACTAAGACACTTGGGTTAACATATAGCTTAGCTCGAAGAAGTACGAGCAAGACTCTTTCTTTCTCATTTTGCAGGGTTCTTGACTTGTAAACCCGGAGCAGATGGTGAAGATTTTCATTCGATGGCCTCGACTCCAAAGCGGGTCCCCCTTGAAAACCAATATCCAAGCCCAACATTACGGTCCCGTGGAAGACCTCCCGACCGATCAAAATGTATGCGCTGCGAATGAGCCTAAAACCTAGGCACAGGTCAGTAGGGAATTGAGTGCATCCCCTAAAAATCATCACCTCAAAACAGGTGAGACGGCCTCCTTGTCGAGAAATATTCCAATTGATGTTTTGAGCAAACTCTTTTTGGAAATTTTCAAACTGTTGATCCAGATTTTCCATACAAGGGATTTGTGATCACATTTGCATGTTGCAAGAATGTTTTGGATAACCTCCAGCATCAAAATGCACATCTCATGACTAAAGCTTAAGTCATAAAATTTTGTCAATTGGACAATTGCTGTCTTCTCAAAGATTACCAATATTTTCTTGGGGAAGAGAAACCCTTAAAAAAAAAATCCTTTTCAAAATCAGACAGTCTCATTGGACGTGGAGAACCCTCGTCATGAGATCCATTTTCAAAATTTAGGTAGTCTCATCGGACGTGGAGAACCCTCGTCATGAGACCCCTTTTCAAAAATCAAGCAGTCTCATCGGACGTGGAGAACCCTCGTCATGAGACCCCTTTTCAAAATTTAGGTAGTCTCATCGGACGTGGAGAACCCTCGTCATGAGACCCCTTTTCAAAAATCAAGCAGTCTCATCGGACGTGGAGAACCCACGTCATGAGACCCCTTTTCAAAAATCAAGCAGTCTCATCGGACGTGGAGAACCCTCGTCATGAGACCCCTTTTCAAATATCAAACAGTCTCATCGGACGTGGAGAACCCTCGTCATGAGACCCCTTTTCAAAGTCAAAACTGATGGTAGACACCGCCTGAAGGGTCAAACAAAGGTAGATACCGCCTGAAGGGTCAAATGAAGGTAGATACCGCCTGAAGGGTCAAATCAAGGTAGATACCGCCTGAAGGGTCAAAATAAGGTAGATACCGCCTGAAGGGTCAAATCAAGGTAGAAACCGCCTGAAGGGTCAAATCAAGGTAGAAACCGCCTGAAGGGTCAACTCAAGGTAGAAACCGCCTGAAGGGTCAAACCAAGGTAGAAACCGCCTGAGGGATCACATTAATGGTAGAAACCGCCTGAAGGGTCACATATGGTAGAAACCGCCATAAGGGTCAATTCATTGGTAGAAACCGCCATAAGGGTCAACTCATTGATAAATATCGCAGTAAGGATCAACACAAAGGTCTGATCCACCATACGGATCAAAATCCTTGGCAAATCCCAAAGCGTGGGATGCGCCTTCCTTAGGTTCCTACAAGTTAGGAATCCCATCATGGTATGACCTACCATACAGGTCAGAGCTTAATCTCCCTAGGATATTCTGAATGACGAGTCCTAGGCATCTTCTTGAAAGTCGTCGCAACCGGCAGCATCCGACAGGTGAGCTTCAGGTAAGCCTCTCTCACTCCGGCCCATGTTCAAATTGTTAGAGCAAACCGGGGATTGATTTGAGCTTTTATCAATAGGCTTAAGGATCCGATGTCATAACATTTCTTCTCTTATTTTCCCAGTTGAGTCGGTTAGGAATCAGGTGCCACCTTATCTTTGAGAGAAACCTCTAACGAGATTCCTCTCAAAGAGGGGCAGCTGTTGACACCTGATTTTTTTTACCATTTATTATTGTGATTTTTATTCTTTAAAATTAATTAAAAATATCAAAAAATGTCATAAAATCACAAAATCAACTTTGGAAGCCTTGGTTTAACCTTAGGAACCAATTTTGAACAAAAAATAGTTTTTGGTATTTTTAATATTTTTCGAGTTTATTTAATTATAAAAATACCCAAAAAATCAGAAAAATACCATTCGTGGTCAGAAAAATACCCAAAAATATTCGATAATTTTGTTTTAATTTCCTCTTCAAGTGTGTCACTTTAAATCTCAAAAATTCGGCTCGGGTCAATATGTTCCTTCACAAACATAAACCCGAACCGAGCCTAAAAAAAAATCATTTTCGAGTCTTTTAGTTTTCAATTCTCACTTTTTATAAGCTATGACATTGGATTCTAAAGTCTTAAAGTGCAATTAGGTCAATTTTCCCTCCAATTTAATCAATTTTTACCAAAAGGGCTTAATTGCACATTTTTCTTTCAATTAGTCCCCGGTTTCACGGATGTATACGTATGCTCTACGTATTTATACATCATACGTATTTATACGTTATGCATATTTGTACTGTTTGGTAACCTCTTTAACTCTTGTAATAATAATAATGGTTATTATTTTTAACACATTTGTTAGTGCCTTTTTTTTAGCATTTTTGTATTGTGAGTGCTATTGCTAGTGCTATTTTTAAATAGCATTTTTTGTATTATAAATTGTGAGTGCTATTGTTAGTGCTATTTTTAAATGACATTTATTTATCATAAATTGTGAGTGCTATTGTTAGTGCTATTTTTAAATGGCATTTATTTATCATAAATTGTGAGTGCTATTATTAGTTAGAATTTATAATTGTTAGTGCTATTTTTAAATAGCATTTTTGTATTATAAATTGTGAGTGCTATTGCTAGTGCTATTTTTAAATAGCATTTTTGTATTATAAATTGTGAGTGCTATTGTTAGTGCTATTTTTAAATGTCATTTATTTGTGAGTGCTATTTTTAGATAGAATTTATAATTGTTAGTGCTATTTTTAAATACAATTTATTGGAAGGTATTTTTGGCTATAAAAGGATGGCAAGAGTTTTGAGGTTGAAGGGGAGAGACATTTTGTAGAGTGTGCAAATTTTTGAGAGCTTAGAGAGAAGAACACAAACACTCTCTATATTCTCATAATCTTGAGTGAGCAAAATATACTAAGTTCGGAATATTGATTCCGCATATTGCTAGCACAATTATTGTGGAGTTATTAGTCGTCTCCCCGTTCGTCAATTGGTGGTGCGTCCGAACTAGATGCCTAACACTTGTGGAGGCTGAGATCGAAGAACATCGAACCGACACCTCCGTTCAAGCACGCTACGAGAGGTAATCTATTTACTCCCTTTGAGACTTTGCGATTTTTTTCGATTGAAATGCACGAAGTACGCCTCTGGAGATACATGTATGGGTTGTTATTTATTTCCGCTACGTGTTACGTGGATCCCAACAGTGGTATCAGAGCCAATCCTTAGGTGTTTTCGTGCATTTAATTGATTTTTTACAATTTTTGCAATACTATGGCCAATATGTATTAACGAATTATTCGTCTTACATGGCTAATGGAGATTGATCATTTTATATGATAAATTAATCAACGTAGCAAAAATTGAGACTAAATCAATTTTGAATCGAAAATTTATGGCTATCTTATTTTACGTAAAAATTCTGAATATGATTCAGCGTAGAATTTTTATTGTGCCTTCCTAAGTTTTAAATTGTGAATTTATTACTTACGTGAAAGGGTGGTGATCATGGAAAAATCCCTAATCAATGTGATTGATGTATATATGAATGTATGATGATTATTTATATATTTGGGGTTGTAATTATTAAATGGAGGCTGCGTACTCCTTTTATTTTTCATGTAATCTTTATTTTTAGCATAGTCAATTGTTGATGTAAATGCTACGAGGATTACGTGGAGGAGCCTTTTAAGTCGGCGAGCTCTTTGGGGCCCAATTCTTGAAGAGTTCAAGAAACCAAGAAGAAGCGAAGAGCGGCTCTCCGTTATTAAAATATTAAAATGATTAAATGTGGTCTCATTGGCTCGAGACCCATTAAATCATAATTCCATGATCACCACGTAGGATATATGTTTATGCGATTGACGTCTATTTATTTATTATGATTACGTGAGCATGTTAAACTGGTTAATGTGCAAAGTTAGACTTACCTCACCCAAAATTGCGCCTGCATGAAATCCTAGTTAGGAAAATCACTCACGTTAGGTACCGAAAGGGCGTTGGTAACGACACCAGCGTAACCAAGTCCCCGAACCCAAAATCTCTGGTTCCGTAGAACTGATCGATCTCTCCCAATCGATCAGTAAGGTTTCCGGTCTACCCTCCAAGAAAGACCGGTGGCGACTCCAAATGCATGCACAAGTTGCACATGCCACAACGACCACACTAAGGTCGAAAGCGATCGACTCTTATCGTCGAATCCCTCAGAAAAATACTCCCGCCGCGATTTGGTATGGGCCTGGGAGGGCTCGCGCCGATCCAAGACCCGCGATCGGTAATCCATTAGCCGCGTCCGCTTTCGGACGGGTCGCGACAGAGGGGTTGTCTTCAGTGGATTGATCAAGGTCTCTTAGCCGCTCTAGCCATTCTCTGGTCCATGGTACAATGACTTCAGGAGTCTTCTCGCGTCTCACCTTCTTGAGTGTGATAGGCTTCGGCTTTGTCTTGATTGCAGGGCGTCTTCTCTTTCCCTAAAAAGTCATCCTGGGTATGTCTTCTTTAGCCTGTCGTTCGGCCTTCCGACGGGCGTATGCCTCCCTAGCCAGGCGGTTGCGACGTTGCCTCTGCATTTCTAAGTAACTCTCGAGCATCTCATCTCTTTGTCGCTTGAACCTGAGGTTGTCGACGTAGTAGCGGGTTTGACAATCTTCCGCATATCCTAGCTTACGTCCAGTCAGCTCCCAACCTTGCACGAATCTAGTGAAGTGCAGTCTCGTATTCGGTCCAGGGCGAGTGACTTTCCTTAGGCACTCGAAGGTCACCAACTCGGTTGAAGTTCTAGGGAAAAACGACTTCCTACCTCCTTATTATTGTTATTGCAACTAGTCACTCGAGTGATTTTTATGATGCAAATGCAAATGCATATGTATGTAATGCATCGTTCAACTTTAAGGTACATGGCATAACGATGTACATTGAAAGTAAATGCCTTACCAACCACACTTAGGGATGTAAATTGTTCCCCTCTAACAATGAGCGGTTTTAGGTATACCAACCATCCATGGACATGCGCATGAGACAAGTGGGTAAACTCTAAAGATCAAAGATCAGGTGAGGAACCTATGGCTCAGGCTCCCACGATCCAAATGAGGCAGATTCCTCCCCCAAGAGTACCCACTCAAGAGGGCTAGATATCGCCAATTTGGATTGTGAGCTGGAACGAACACGAAAGTCTCAAGTTCCATCAAACACAAGATCTTTTCGCACCCTTTCCCTATCTAAGGTAACCTAGAGGTGGTCGCAGTCGGGGTTTGACCGCTAGTGTGTGCGATGTGTCGTGATCGTCACAATGCAAGGTCATGCACAGCAGTTTGTATCAAAACACCGCTTCAATATGTGCGTGAGATAAACATATATTCCCAACTCCAATCTGCAAGAAAATTGTCAACAATCACTCTACCCCTTATTTCTCCAATCTACAAAAATATCTAACACAATGGTTAGCGTACGTACCTCACCTTTGAGAGCATCTGCAGAAAACAAGGTCAGATAAACCAAACAATTTTTTAATTGGCTCAAGTCCTCTGGAATTCGGGCAACCAGAGATTCTGGTTTAGAGTTCGGTCCCCAGCGGAGTCGCCAGTCTGTCGCGACCCGGTCTCAAGGTGCCGTGCCGGATGACGACGTCGAGGGGGGGTTAATGGGCCGCTCGATCGCTGGCTTGATCGGACACGGGCCTCTCCCAAGGTCCATTACCCAAATCGCAACGGTTGGATATACGTGGTCGACCTTCAGTGCGGTCGGGTGACATGTGATATGTGTACATGCCACGGAGTCGCCACCAATCGTTTCGTGGAGGGTACGATCGGAAACCCTATCGAATAGTTGGGAGCGATCTATTCGATTATGCGGAAACCAGAGAAATGGGTTCGGGGACTTAGTTACGCCAACTGCTAGAGTTGACGCCCTTTCGGTACCTAAGTTGAATGGTTTATCTGATTTTAGGATTTCATACAGACGAGTGGGGCACATATCCCAAATCTAGGAGTTCATGCATATGGGAATGACTACCCTATCACTCACAATCATTAAAAGTAAATGCGTAAATCAAGGATCCAGTACATGCGGATAAAACACATGAAAGCAGCATGGTATCTCTAATGAGACCCTATTAGCCTAGAAAAATATCAATCAAGGCTTAAGAGTGATTTGGACATGATTCGCCCATGAGGGGGCAAAATCGTAATTTTGAACAATTCGGGGACAATTCGCCTCGAAAGGGTAAATTTGTAATTTTAGATGAATTGGGAAGTCAAAAGACGGAGGAAATAGGATTGGCCATCAATCCAATCCATTTCTAATTTTTCGAGAATTTCCAGGATTTTTCTGGAATTTAAAAGTGATTTTACCCTCGGAGGGGTAAAGTCGTCATTTTGGACAAAGATGAGAGCTGAAAATCTCGAATATTAGGGTTGGTCGTCCACCTGACCTAAACCCTAACTTTGAACAATTTTCAGGATTCGACTGGAATGGGAAAGACGATTTACCCTTTGAGGGGTAAAATCGTCATTTCGGGAAAAATGATGAGATTCGAAAACCCCAGCAAGAGGATTCTCCACCTAACTGGCCCTATCCTGATCTAGGCATTTATCGACCTTATCTCACATAAACAGCAGAGGCGACTTACCCCTAAAGGGTAATGTTGTCAAGTCTTGGAAGAACGGATAAGAAACCCTAAAAAATTGGATTGACCAGTTGTCTGTGGTCAATCCTTGATTTTTAGGGATTTCTGGAATGTCTAGGATTTTCTCACAATTTCCCTACATTTTTTTGAAATTTTCTGGAATTTTCTAGCATTTATTTTTGGATTTTCTAGGATTTTTCTGATTTTATTTTTATTTTTTTTTAAAATGTTACGGACCGGGTCGACCCGACCCACTCGGGTCGAAACCCGGCCCAGACCCGAATTCTCCGAGCCAAAGCCCAAAACGATGCCGTACCCGCCATTTTTTATTTTCGGATTACCTGACTGTGATCCGACGGTCCCTGATGAACCACATGGCTAATCCATGATCTTCGGATTGACTTACCAAATCCTACGGTTCAGGTTGATTGAAGACTTGACTTGGACCGTCTGATTCAATTACTTAAATCTACGGCTACGATTAGAACGTGAGACTTGATCTGGACCGTCCGTTCTCATTAACCCAAAACGACGTCGCCTGACCCTTCACCTAAACGGCACCGTTTCTATTATGATTGGTTTTTCGATTAAAACTATTTTCGGATAATCCTAATTTCTAATCAAACGGCCACCATTTATTAGGCTCCAATAACCTAGACCGTCCGATTCTCTTTATTCGAATAACAAACCCAACGGCCACGCTGACTGGACATCCACCTGGACGAATCACACCTTGCCGTCTACGACACTGACTCGTTGACCATGCCACATCGACTTCATCTTCAACCTCTCGCCCCCGACGGAATGGACGGCTGAGGAACTCCGGCGATGATCTAAAGGTGGATTTTCGATTAAATCGTGCGAGACCAATGGCAATCGACTCGCGATCAACTCTAGCTTAACATATCTAAGAATCGGAGCATATAATCCACAGAATCGAGAGTATCATGCGAATCGTTGAGTACGGCCATGGAGGTTCAATCACACAGGCCACACAAAGTCAGATCAATTCATTCACATATTGACATGGCAGGATGTACAGAAGACTTACCTCCAGCTCCGATAGAGCTCGTACGACCTAGATTGGGCTAGGCAAGTATGAACAGTGGTCGGCTATGGAAGCTAAGTTCGAAGACTCAATTCAAGATGCTCAGGCAAAATCGATGCAAAATCAAGATGCGGGTATGGTCAGTGATGTTCAAAGAGCAAAACGCACACATTAAATGTAAAGATCATGACCAGAACTGAGATCCGCCATTAAAGCTCAATGTAGAGTTCGAAGCTCAGGATTACCTGTTTTCGTGGTTTCAGACTGCGCTACCACCGGCGATCGCCTCCTCTCAGTATGGACGACCTCCTGACGATCCTTTTAAGCTTTGGTCTATCTTAAAAAGGCCTGACCGATGCTCTTCGATTTCGAGCTTCGCCCTCGACAATGGCGGTTGGAGGGCGAGCTCTCAGTCTCTCTCTCTCTCTCTCTCTCTCTCTCTCTCTCTTTCTCTCTCTCTCTCTCTCTCTCTCTCTCTTGATTCTATTCCCTATTTTCCAACTGAACTTGCCAACCTCTTTAACTGAAAGCCTTCGTAGGCTTATATAGCCTGTTGGATTTTTGGCGCCGAACGGTGGACTGCGTACCGGCCTCAATTGCACGTGTGGTCACGTGCAATTAGGTCGAAACGGCGTCGGGGAGAATGGGCATTCCGTCCAATCCCGTTTGGCTCTCCGGCGAGCTCTATTTCATGCAAATTTGGCACGAATGTGGTCTGAGTTGACTTTCGCAAGTCCGCCGCTTGACCGGTCGATTATTCGCTGCTCCGGTGGTCACTGATCTTCATTCCAGTCCCAATCGACGGGGATTGGCTTAAGGAACTAAATGCCCAACAATGCTTCTCCAATTGCCGTTGGTTTGTCGATCAATTTCCTCTTTGAAATTCCACCTTCTACTGTTCACTCGTGCATAGGCCTGATGAAGAAGAAGACACTATAGCGGACTGGTTCGACTAGTCCGACCGGCGGTCCGACCGATCTGAACCAGTTCCGAATTACACTTTTCGAAATTAGTTCTAATCTGTTGGGAATTTTTGCAACTAAACTTCAGAATCGAATCTAGGGCATGGTTTTTTTATCTAAAAATGTGATTTTACCCAAACGTTCATATCAATTTCTACGAAAACCCCAAATTTTCAAGTAATTGCAAATTGGGGAATTGTGCAATTAAGGGTTTAAATGATTAAATTAGGTCAAACCACCTATGCCAATCGATTCAAAATGATGAAAACCCTTGGGCAGCATGTTTAATTTGCAATGATAGTCCTTGAATTGAAAGTAATTTCAATTATGCCCAATTTCAAGGGCTAAAATGCAATTAAATATGTAATTGAGCAATTTGTCCGAGCAATTGGGCTAAATTGAAGTGAGGGACAATCAGATTGAATGTCAAGGTCCTTAAAAATGCCAAAATTGCAAATAACAAGACTCAATTGATATTTTTTTCTCAAATTCAATCATATGTGTTACAAAGGAACACCTAAAATTGAATCTGATTTTGGGCTTTTTGTGAGGTCAAAAAGAAAAAAGGATTTAAAATAAAACTATTGGCTATTTTTTCATTTTTTTGTGACCTCAAATTCTATTTTTCTCGAATTTTCTAGTATTTTTCTATTTTCTAAAAATACTAAAAAACTATGAAAAATATGAAAAGTTATTTTTTTTTTGTCAAAAATGGTGCCTTAGGCTTGGCCAAGGCCACCAAAGTTGATTTTGCAATTTTTTTTTGACTTTTTATGGATTTTTTTTATAATTTTTCAAAGAAATGACCAAAAAAGGCTGATCGAAAATTAGGTGTCAACATCCTACAAGTATGGGAAATTGGGCCTTAGAGGCAAAAAGAGTATTTTCGTGAAATACCAAGAGCACTCGAAAGTGTAAGTGCTATAGGTGAGCAAGAAAGTGAGAAATGTAACTGAATTTTGAATCACGATATGTCACATTCCTAATGAGTGTATTTCCGAAAAAGGACGAGATAAGTGAAAATTATTATCTGTTTGAATCTTGGATAGTGATAATGATTTTATTGGGGCGTCTCATCCAAGTGGGAGCAATGTGAGAAGTTGAGAATTTATTTCGAATTAGTCTCAATTGTAACCACTTGATGTGAAGAAGATGTCATCATTTTCTGATCCGAGTGGGAGTGTAATGGAGAATGATGACTAAGTGTACAACCTCCAATTTGGCGAATAAGTCCAAAAAAGCTTTTATGGTTGCTATACAAGAAGAGAATGAGCCAAAAAAATGTAAATAAGGCTCCGATTTGCCCTAGTAAGGAAAAATGGATATGAAGAATGGAAAAAAAGATGGAGTCAATGAGATCAAGGCAAGTATGAGAACTGGTTGATCTTTCAAATGGACGCAAAGACATTGGGAGCAAGTGTGTCCTCAAAATAAAGTGTAAAGCTGATTGCTCAATTAAGAGATATAAGGTTCGCCTTATGGTGAAATAGTATGATCAGTTCACCTTATTCTGAAAGTGATTAGTATGGATCTTGGATTACATCAAATGGATATAAAGACTGTGTTTCTCAATGGAGAATTAAAAGAAGAATTTTGCATGAAATAACTTATTGGGTTTGTTATAGAAGGCCGAGAACAAAAGGTATATCAATTTTTAAGATCGATATATGGCCTTATGCAGTCTTCGAGATAATGATTTATATCAAAAGATCTAAAGATTAGTTTGTGATCTTATCATTATATGTTGATGATATGCTAATTGTTATGAGTAATATGGAGTTTATCCATACAGTCAAGAATTGGTTATGTTCCAATTTGGAGATAAAATATATGATGAATCTGCATACATTCTTGGAATTAAGATTTCAAGATATTGTTCAAAGAGACTGTAATCTCTTTCACAAGAGATTTATATGGATAAAGTCCTTGAGTGATTTCGTATGTAAGACCGTAAACTAAAAGATACTCCTATTGCAAGAGGTGAAGGTCTGAGTCGAAGATGTGTCCTGAGACTCCTCAAGCAAAATAAAGAAATGGAAAGTGTTCCATGTTCTAGTGTTGTTCGAAGCTTAATGTACACTATGTGTGTAAAAGACATGATATTAATTATGTAACCGGAATGGTGTGTAGATACCAATTCACAGCAGGTCAAGTTCTTTGAATTGCCGTCAAGAAAATTCTGAGATATTTGAAAAGTGCTGCTGTTTTTTTTTTATTGAGTTATCAAGGTAAAGATTTGCACCTTGAAGGCTATGCTGATGTTGACTGAGGAAAATGTTTAGATTTGCGTTCTTATTTAGAAATGGCGCCCTGTCTTAGAGTAGTAAGAAGCAAAGGTGTATAGCCTTATCCACGATAGAAATTGATCTCGTGGCGTTAAGCAAATGTGTATGGCCTTATCCACGATGGAAGATGATCTCGTGGTATTATCAACAGCAGTACAAGAGAATGTTTGGCTTAAAGAGATGTTTGGATCAGTAAGGTGTTGCTAAGGATGCTGCAGGTACAATTATTAGTTGATTGTGACAGCCCAGCAACAAGAGTTTACACTAAGGATCCATTGCCAGGCCAAGCAAATAGACATGCAATACGTTTTTGTGAAAGATGTGGTTGTAAAAAAAGATGTGAACATACAGTACACATACATGCACAGAATGATAGCAGCTCTTCTGTGAAGTGAGTACCTAGAGATGTTACTACTCAGTCATATGTTAGCAAAATGATTAGTTTCATATATTGAAATCTCTAAAAGTGCATAAAAGTGGGAGTACTGAACATTTATATTTCCCAATATCCACAGTTGATGGTATTTGTTATCATTAGTGATGCCTATGAGTTTGTATGACATTTATGCATATTAATACTTGGTGTATTATGTTGAGAAAGTATGTCGAACAGATAAGATTATTCTACTCACACAGGTAATCGCGTCTATTTACTGCGTGATGAATAGAGATGAGACGATTTCAAGCTTATTATCTAGGTGATAATTGAGAGTTGAAGCTTGAAAATTTTAAGGTCCCCTTAACGAAATGTTAAGATGAGGTCATAATATTTATTATGTCTGAAAGTGAAATACCTAAAGTGATATAGCCCACATTTTCACTTTATCTGTCTTAATGCCAGATGTGAATTCTGAAAGATTCTATTAAAGAGAGTATATTTGTGAACTGAAGGTATGTATTGAGTATGTCTGAGCTATCATCTGTACGGTATTAAAAGAAGAGACATACACTCCATGGAAAATGAGAGAATACCGTAATACGCACTTCATGTTACGTATGCATGAATCGATCAAGAAGAGTTGGCAAGAGTTTTTTTATCTCAACTCTATAGCCGTGTGAGACTCTTGAGGACAAAAGTTCCTCGAATTATGTCCCTTCACAACTCTTACTTATTCTCAAGATTTCTTTTTGGTGTTCGCTATCTTAGGGTGTTACCAATGGTCATGAGATTGATTCGACCTAATGGGACATTTCTAGAAAAGCGAGTTGGACTGAGATTGATAGGTTTAAGGGAAGATGATGATCAAATTTGTTTGGATGTCACATTCAATCTTTTTGTTCACAGGTCGACCAATTGTGATTATTTGAGTTAATCATGATTGTGAATACAATACATTGTGTTTAAGCGCTCAAGCAGATCAAGGAGATCAAGAGAGATATGATGTAAATGTGATTGATTGATCTAGGGTACTGCATACTGAATCTACTCTAAGTTAACATGCTATTTTAGAGCTGCTATATACTCCCAACGGATGTATGGCAACGAGCTCTCACAGTATGCTGGTCGCACGGATTATTTGTCGATATGAACTTTGCAAAAAAGAGAGAGAAAGTTATATTTAACCCTTCGTGGGTGAGTGAGAGTTATTGTGACGCCCCGCTTCACTAACGAGAGCGCGCATCCACAAGTGCCGTAAGTCCTGTCCCAAGGTACTCCTCATATACGGCAAAAAAAATAAATGAAAATGAGACTCGCATACGGAAGGGTAAAAGAAAAATAAAAACCCATCTCCTTCAAACAACCACTATAACAAAAAGAATGAGATGCATGAAAAATAAGAGGACTTTTATACAACAAAAAAGGCCAGTGTATACGAACGAGACCATGAACTAGCTAATACCACCAGCTGAGTTCGAGGAAGACCAAAGAGCGGACAAAGACAACCGCTAGGCTCCACCAAAAGATCATCCCCACCAAAGCATCTAAAAAAGTCATGCGTTACCCAAAACGCCATAGGTAGTACTAGTATCGTCAGCTCGACTCATGTCCTCAGCGGAATTGTAGTCCGAGAAAGCCTCTGATCGAACTTCAATGGTGTCATCCTCCATGTCGTTCTCCGAATCTGATATCTCTATCACTTCGATACTTGCCTCGCCCACTGGTTCTCCTTCAGGCACATTTCTTGAACCCACCGTGGAAGTCTCTACCTCTATCTCTGATCAGGTAGGGTGACACCATGAGGGTATGACTCTTCTTGGCACATCTTGGGGCTTTAACTGTTCGGACAAAACGTCACCTACTCTACGAAACCACGCCTCGAACCTATGTGGCTTGCTCGGCGCTCCCGGTTCGTCAACCCATACTATCGTAGTCTTTCTAACATAAACCGTACCTCGACCATCAGGAAACTCCTCTATATACCTTGTCATCTCTTGGGGATCGCCCAATCTAATAGGAAGCATCTTCAGGTCTTGGGGTCTGAAAATATGTTCTCACAACGGGGTGAGATTGACATCTCAGTAAGATAAGTCCTAACCCTAGGTCAGGCTGACCGTACACTCAGGAGAATGCAAATATGAATATGAAATGCTCAAGCAACCACATGAATATTCAACAGTCACAAACAACACATGAGAATCAACGAACATCAATTATGCAATCATGGCAACAATTCTCATCATTCAAGTCAAGCCCTCATTACATAATCAAGTCACGTCTTCCTTTCTTCCCCACCTCCATTTGATTCACGCCCGCTTTTAGAACGCCTCAGGCTCGGTCCGCGTAATTACGCCTCAAACCATCTCATTGACAAACCCGCGTAAACGCCTCGGGTTTTCTATGTCATCTCAGGCTTGTGTCGACACATATAAATTCTCATCTCGCGTCTCAACGCATCAGGACACTGGCCATTTCTACCCCGCGTCTCAGCGCATCATGGTACCACTCAACGCAACCCCGCGTCTCAACGCCTCAGGGTGCCACAAGTTTCTCAAGCATGCCAAGGTTCACTTCCAGTCAAGACTTCATGATCGAATATAAGCTCATGTATTGAGCTAACAATTTAGAGCATGCGAGACAATCAATTTCAACAATCAAGAGTGGCACTCAATCCATATCACAAACATTCAACAAGCATTTAAGCAAACATCACAACACGTGAACACCCATGGAACAATACTACCATAGCTCACCAAAACTAGCATAATTCCCATCGGATTCACCCAATCGAGTCCAATCCTCCTAGTCAAGGTTTAGGAACTCCTTACCTTGTGCTAAAATCAACAAAAATCCCTTTCCAAGCACTTCAAGTCTTCGGCTCCAATGAGTTCAAAACAGAGCAGCTTTGTACCTAAAGGAATTCCACCCGTTTCATCAATAATTCTTCGTCCAACCATCGAACTATCGAGAATAAACCTTAATAATATTTCAATCTACATCCTAGTACATCTCAACGATGAAATTGGAGCTCAAATCCGCCATAAATAGCCCCCAAGAATTCGGCAATAACAGAACTGAACAAGGTATTTTTTCGGTTCTGTTCAGTTTCCCACTAATCAACCCAAAATTCAACCTAAATCTTCAATTTATCCAATAATCCACTTGCTAACACAAAGTTCTACAAGTTGAGCAGTCTCACCGAAAATTTTAGCCTAAGGTGACGTCAAATGATCTACGAACGGCGCAGATCTTCCCAGGTTCTCAACCGGTCAGTTTCTGACCTCCAAACACAGCAGCAATTTGAGATCAAAACTCCATCAAATTTGTCTCAAATTTTACCACAATTCAGTATATGTGTGCCCTAGACGTCCACAAATTTTGAGCAAAAAACTCAAACGATTCGAGATCCAACAAAGTACAAACAGCCGCTTACCTCCAGTTGCGACGATTTCCGTCGACTCGTAGAAGAATCGCTAGCCGGAGCTCCATAGAGGACCAATCGCTGCGCTTCCACTTGAAATAGATCGGCAATAGGATGATCTACACGGTGATGATCGGCTCGCGGGTTGGAAGTCGCTGGTCGGAGCGTTGGACGACGGTGAAGACGACGACAGTTTCTGGTCGGATGGAGCAGAATATGTTCGTGCAAGAAGGAAGAAGAAATGAAGAAGATGATGGAGATGAAGCTGCTGCTATCGTGAATGAGCTAAGGGGAAGAGAAAGAAGGCTTGTTCTCATCCAATTAAGCTTCTAGAAGAGTTTTAAGTTAGTGTAAATTTAATGCAATTCACCCAACGGTTGCCACTTGGCCTTTAGTCCATAATATCCATTATTTTCCCTTCCCCAAATTGCCCTCAAAATTTCGGCTGCTACATGGGGGAATCAATTGACCAAAAATACCCTTGCCCGAATTAAATAGGCAAGGTCGACACTCTAGGGGCAAAATCGTCTTTTCACACCTTTCATCCGAAAATCTAATTTTTCGTAAATTTCATTCTCGATTAGGCGTCGTTTATTCCAAACTTATTGTTACAATTCTTCATTTCCATTTTCCATTTCCAAGATCCCATATTGTGATTGATTTCTCATCGTTCGTAATTTCAATTTATCTCGAACTAACGGGCGGCTTTTGCGGACGTTACGCGTATCGATTCTGTGATTCTCGTCACACTCAGGAAAACACAACTACGGCAAATTTTGGTTGTCATGTAATCCCAAGGGTCTATTGCTAGTCCCGACGGCCGCGATCCTCATAAATCGATTTAGAAAAAATTCGCAAATCATACGTTAGTTAAGCGACATCACCCGCGTCTCAATCGTATAACACTAGCAATGGATTCCTTAATCGTTCTTAGATCGGCATCGGTTCTAAATGTCCCATCAACGACCGTTATGGTCAAAACACCATTTTCTTATCGAGTTTCCTAGGTCCACGTATCTCATTGCGCGTTAGCCTTTCCCCTTTGGTTAGTTGACTCAAGACTGATCAGATCTGAGCGAGATACAACTGAAATACTTCGATGGATATCTTACATTCAAGATCTCGAAATGATAGGAAAAATCAGAATGTCACAGTTATGATCCTTCGTGGGTGAGTGAAAGATATTGATAGCCCTTCATGGACGAGTGGGAGATGTTGGATTTTATGGGGGTGCATGGTAAGCACCATGGTCCGCCTATGTAGGGTATCCCATCCCTTGGCAGTTATCAAATTTAAACGTGAACGACAATCACATGCATTCGTTAAGTTATTCCGTCAGACATCGTTATTTTGTACGACGTTCTTCCAACGAAGAGCACAGAGAGAGACAGAGACAAATGACGACTCCTTCTCCTCCCCGATCGTCAATTGACAAACAATCTCTCGAGGTTTGCATTGTAGACATTTAATCTGTGGCTACGAGGTATGTCCGTTCTGTGATATGCTTCTCCAATCAGTGACTCAAGATTGATCCTAGGGCTGTTAATTCGTGTAATTCCGTTGTATGTTAATCGAAATCCGTTCCCTTCACAAACAAAAAAAGAATACCAACAAGAAAGAAAACACAAGATTCAAACTCATCCCAGGATTGCTCCTTTACAATCCTGGTTTAGAACAACCAATGTGGCGGCCTTGAATTTCTTGTAACTCTGTTTCTGCCTCGCATCTGCAATAGAAGTTACCCAAACATATTTTCATAAACACATGTTGGTTTTGAGCCTCCAAAAAAGAAGGATGGTAAGAACATTCGAGGAAACTTGAACTTTACCTTGATTTGATTTATCGCAAACTTGATGTTTGAGGCTCTGTCTCGGTCGAGCATGAACCCTTGTCCGTCCTTGATCTTAAACTTGCACCCATTTTATTTGTGCCCCTTCCTAAATTCACAGTTGTGCCCTTTCTAGAAGTTGAGCCTCCGCCTCTTCCTATGCTCAAAGTCGAGCTGCTCCAAGAACTAGACTCTATGTCCCTTCTTGAGCTTGAACTTGCGCCCATATTAGTTGCGCCCTTTCTTGAACCTGAATCTCTACCCCTTGTTGAACTCAAAGGCGCGCTGCTTCATGAAATTGAAGGTATTTTCCTTTCTGAATTTGATGCTTTTCCCTTTCCTAAAGCAGAAGCTCCTTCCCTACTCGACCTTGAACCTTTGCTGTTTCTTAAACTTGAAGCTACACCCCTTCCTCTGCTTGTTTCTGTAGGTATTCGGTCAGTCCCCACAGTTCTATCTCACTTCACCTGTGTGGAGAATCAGTAGAACTCTAAGGAAGAAGAACAGAGAAGATGGAACACCTAAGAAGTTGATGTGTTTCTCAATCATCGAAGACTCTATGATACATCTCCATTCACTCCTCCATCTGAGAGCTCATTCCATCACGCTATATATCGCTAGACTTTCCCTTTTATATACATCTAGCTAACAAACTACAGTTATAACAGAAACAACGACTTCATGAGAGAGAGAGAGAGAGAGAGAGAGAGAGAGAGAGAGAGAGAGAGAGAGAGAGCGAGCATAACAAAACTCTATTTACAAAGTAACTAAAGTAATTGAAAAGAAACTGTTAAGCACACTCTACTTCTCCTTCCTTTTCCTTTGTAGTTGAAGAAGTTCCCTTCTTTCTTGATGAAACCGCAATACCAGAATCATCAGTAGCACTAAGTACTGGAGCTGCATGATGTACATTTTGTCTTGTTCGTATGGCTTCAACATCCCCCCGCAAACTGGGAAGGGGGTTAAGTCCCAAACCCAGTTTGGTGCGAAGTGCAAAATGATCCAGGCGAGACAAGGCCTTGGTAAAGATGTTAGTAAGTTGATGACGACTAGGGACATATTGAACACATAAAGAACCTAAAGAAACCTTCTCTCGGACAAAATGAAAATCAACTTCAATGTGTTTGGTTCGAGCATGCAGAATAGGATTAGCAGTGAGAGAGATGGCTGACTGATTATCACAATAGAGCACGGTAGGCGAGGGAAGGGATATCCCAATGTCTCGCAAAACAAAGCCAATCCATGTCAGATCAGCAGTAGCAGAAGCAAGAGCTCTATATTCGGCCTTTGTGGAAGAACGAGAGACAGTAGGCTGCTTCTTAGCTAACCAAGAAATGATATTAGAGCCAAGATATGTACAAAAACCAGTAGTAGAACGTCGAGTATTGGTACACCCAGCCCAATCAGCATCCGAGAAACCATATAAGTTCATAGTGCTATTGGCATGAAGAAAAAGGCCCAGATGAAGAGTTCCCTTGACATACCGAAGGACCCTTTTGAGTTTAAGGAAGTCAGCAAATGTTGGTTGTTGCAGTTTTTGACAAAGAAGATTAGTAGCATAGGCAAGGTCAGGTCGAGTGAGAGTAAGATATTGGAGACCACCAACCAGACTTCTATATTCAGCTGGATTGGTAAGGGAGACACCATCAGATATGGTGGGACAAGACCTAACAGAAAGAGGAGTGGAGATGGGCTTGTAGTCTTGCATATGTGCTCTTTTAAGAAGATCAAGAGCATACTTAGTCTGACATAGAAAAAGATCATCAGAATTACGTTTGGCTTCAATACCCAAGAAGTAGTGGAGAGAACCAAGATCTTTCATATGAAAGGTGTCACTCAAGGACTTGATAAAAGCTGTAAGCAGCTGAGGAGAAGTGCCAGTAAGCACAATGTCATCCACATAGAGAAGTAGCAAAATTGTGTCGAAGCCCTTGTGAAACACAAAGAGAGAAGGATCTGTGGTCCTGTAGAAGAAACCTGATTCAAGTAAAAAATTGCTGAATTTCTCAAACCAGGACCACGGAGCTTGGCGAAGACCATATAAAGGTTTTTGAAGTAAACATACATGATGAGGCAAGGCTGGATGGATGAAGCCAGGAGGTTGCTCCATATAGACGGGTTCAGTCAAGGATCCATGTAAAAAAGTATTTTTTACATCGAGTTGATGAATAGGCCAGTGTTTTACCATAGCAACAGATAAAACAATACGAATTGTGGTCTGTTTCACAACCGGACTGAAAGTTTCAGCAAAATCAACTCCCTCTTTTTGGTGAAACCCTTTAGCCACCAACCGAGCTTTAAGTCTGTCGAGACTCCCATCAGAAGTTAACTTGGTTTTAAAAACCCATTTACAGCCAATGACATTCATTTGACTAGTTCGTGGGACCAATGTCCAAGTGTGATTTTCAGATAAGGCATCCATTTCTTCTTGCATTGCATGATACCAGCCATCATGAGTTAAGGCTGATTTAAGAGACTTTGGTTCAACAGGCACTGGATATTCAGCTAAACAAGCATATCTGGAATTTGGTTTCACTATACCAGATTTAAGGCGGGTTTGCATAGAGTGGACAGAGGAGTCATGGGGGTGATGAGATGAAGAACTTAAAACTAAAGTATCAAGATGTGATGTAGAAGTGCCTAACTGCATAGGACGAGTCCTTTGGTGGTGAGATGAGGAACTCAAACCTGATGGACTAGATAAGCTTAGGGTTTCATGAGGTGAATCAGAAGTTCCTGAAGCATCATCAAAAGAGGACTGTGGTAGAATGGAAATTGATGGACTAGATAAGTTTGATGGAGCAAGATGTGGTAAAGGAGATTGACTCACAGATAGAGCTCCATCTTGTTGAAGATGACCAGTATGACAGTTAGAAGGATGTCGTGTGGGATTCAGCTTGAGGGAGTCCAGAAAATTTAACTCATCAACCCATTTCTGATAGAGAGAAGTGTAATGAGGATAATCAGTAACTAGTTGCTTAGTAAAGGGAAAGAAAGTCTCATCAAACTTGACATGTCGACTAATATATATCCTACCATCTATAGGAACTAAGCAACGATACCCTTTGTGGCGCTCACTATATCCCAAAAATACACAGGTAAGAGATCGTGGATCTAATTTGTGATGTGCATAGGGTCGAAGACAAGGATAGCATACATAGCCAAACACTCGCAGATGATCATAGGTTGGAGCTTGCTTAAATAGTTTACTGTGAGGAGAATCCATCTGCAGCTTTGGAGTGTGAAGCAAATTTATAACATGGTTTGCAGTTAAGAAAGAGTCTACCCAGAAATGCAATGGAGTTCTAGCATGGTAGAGCATAGTCAAACCCAATTCGACCACATGGCGATGTTTCCTTTTAGAGATCCCATTCTGTTCAGGGGTGTAAGGACAATAAATGTATTGTTGAATACCATAGTTCTCCAAATGTGTCCGAAATCGGCCACTAGTAAATTCAACTCCACCATCACATTGAAAAACTTTGATTTTGTGATCAAAATGATTCTCAACATACTTCTGAAATATAAGAAAGATATCATAGAAGTCAGACTTCATCTTCATAGGATAGAGCCAACTATAGCGTGAGAAATTGTCTACAAAGACAACATAAAATCGAAATCCCTGAAAGGAGGTTACTGGGGATGGACCCCAGATATCACAATGAACTCTCTCAAGAGGAACAGTAGCAGTAGAATTAGATAAGGAGAAAGGTAAGGCAGTACTTTTGATAAGAGGACAGCTGCCACATACAAGAGAAGTTTCCTTAGCACATGAAATCTGTTGTTTCTGATGTAGAAACTTCACAATCTGTGAGTTACTATGAGCAAGTCGTTGATGCCATATATCCTCTCCAACATTCTTAAGGCTTTGTGTGAGTAGAGCCTGAGTTGGCATCTGATCCACTTGGTACATGCCCCCAATTTTCTTTCCAAGCATCACAGTGGAGTTTGTGTGATTGTTCTTAATATAGACACCATAGTTGTCAAACACAAAGGAACAAGGAAAGTCATCAGTCAGTTTGGAAATAGACAGAAGATTTTTCTTGATTTCAGGAACCACTAACACATCATTGAGAGGTAACACATCAAGATTAGATGATAATACATCATCACCAGTGTAGGTAATAGGAAGACATGATCCATTTCCTATCATTACTTTATCAAAACTAGTATATTTTGAAAGGTTATGGAGTATACCAGGATCAGCAATTATGTGGGCTGTGGCTCCTGTATCAGGATACCACTCACGGCCTTTTGAATCTTCAAGATGCATTGCTGCAAGTGCTTGTGGAATGACACTGTCTTGATAAGAATTGTCAAACCGATACCAGCATCGAAGAGTAGCATGCCCTGGTCGTTTACAAATCTGACAAGTTACTCTAGTGTCAACTGTTACTTTTTCTTCTGGCAAAGTCTTAGATGCAGCTGAATGTGGAGGGGAATAGGATTTTGTATCTGAGAACCTTTGTGACGAACCAGTATAAGGTCGAAATCCCTGACCTATTACATAGGTGTTACCTGATGGTTTAGCATATTGAGCCTGCTGATTTTGATTCAGACTCAATGGTCTATAGGATTGACTTCTGCCTTGATATTCATAACTACGACCTCGATTACCAAAATGATGACCTCTGCCATTTTGACGTCCTCCACGAACACTTGCTTGATGTCCCATAAAAGCAAACTCAAGCTGATTTGATTCTTTATCAAACACTGTCTTTGGTTCTAATTCTGCACTCCTTTCACTGTAATAGGCCAAGTTAGGATTATACTGATTTGAAGTATAGTTTTGCAGCCGTGTTTCAAACCTCTCCAATTGTGAAATCACCTCATCATATTCAGGTTGAGGTTTTAAACAATACATTATTGTTCTGAAGGTTTCATACTCAGAACCTAGTCCCTCTAAGATACCAAAGACTTTAGTTATCTCATCCACAGGCTTTCCTATTGCATGTAACTGATCACAAATCAGTTTGTACTCCCTAAGATAATCAGATAGCTGCCTATTTCGTTTTCTACAAGCTTGAAGTTTCCCTCTCAGCTCAAACTCTTTAGCAATTGATTTTTGTGAACTAATCAATGAGAATATATTTAGCGAGGTATTTCAGTCGTATTTCGCTCGGATCTGATCAATCTCGAGTTAACTGACCAAAAGGGAAAGGATAACGCAAGATAAGTACGTGGACCTAGGAACTCGAATATGAAATGGTGCTTTGGCCATAAGGATTGTCGAGGGAACATTTAGAGCCATAAAAGCCCGATCTAAGAACGATCAAGGAATCCCTTGCTAGCGTTATGCGATTGGAGCGCGGGTGATGCCGCTTAACCAATTCGTAATTTGCAAAATTTTCCTAAATCGAACGATGACGATCGAGACCGTCGGAACTAGTAATAGACCATCGCAATTACATGACAACCAAAGTTGCCATGGACTGACGAGCCCTGAGTGTGATTTAAGTCAGGAGTCAATACGCGTAACGTCTGCAAAAGCCGACCGTCGGTTCGAGATAGGCTGGAATCGCATTCAATAGAATATTGAATCAGAGATGAGTCTCGAAATTTAAAATGGAGAATCAAGGATTCCAACATTTTATTGGAATGGACGCCGCCTCGTCGAAGAAAAATTCGAATTCGGTAATCGAAGTTTTGGACGCCGGAGGAAAAATGACCATTTTGCCCTCAAGCTTTAACCTTCATTCTATCTTTGGACAAGGGCATTTTAGTCCTTTGTATGTCCTCCTTGCTGCCGAAAATAAGGAGAATTCACAGCCCTTGGATGGAGTTGGTTGGCAATGAGGATACTTGTCAAAGGATTAATCTTGTTGCATTTATTACTTGCTTTCCCCACCTACCATTCAAGTTGTTGACCAAGTGGATTTAACAAAACTCTCTCTCCCTTCCTTTGCCTTCTGCCGAGCCCCTCCATCGCCACACCATCTTCTTCTTCTTTGTTCTTTCTTTTTTTTCCCCAACCGAGAACCACCTAGCTCGACTGGTTTTGTCCGTTCACTTCGCCGGCCTCCAGCGTTGCCGCCGTCAACTTCTAGTTAGGGAGCTGACCACCACGACCTACCTTAGCGTCTTGCCGAACTCCTCGAAGTGGAAGCACGGAGATTGGTCCACTGAACAGCCCCGGCCAAGCCTTTGCACGCCGGTCGACGGAAACTGCTTCAGCCTGAGGTAGGTTCGGTTTTGCCATCATAGGACCCCCGAATGTTGGATTTTTTCACTCAAAAATTTTAGTTTGCTAGTAGACTTATATGTGAACGTGTGGTAAAAAGTTGGACTAAATTTGATGAGGAATCGATGCCTTTTAATTGCTGTGTTTGCAAGGAAAATCTGCCGGTTTTGAGACTTGTGGTAGATTGGCGTCATTCAAGGACTTCGCGGCGTCACTTTAACTCAAAATCTTCGGTAAGGCACCCTCACTCTTGGAACTTGGTTTTAGCAAGGAGTTTGGTGTTCGAATTTGGGATTTAAGTGAAGATGTGGGCTGTTTTTGGAAGGGACAAAACAGAACCGGCCTTGCCCTGTTCGGTTCTATTCTGGCAGCGAGTTTATGGGCTGTTGGCATCGATTTTGAGCTGGAATTTTCTCTTAGCGATGTGTTAAATTGTCCATAGTTATGTCCCTAAGGTTCTCGTTAAATAGTTTGGCGTTTCGACGAAGAAAATGTGACGAATTGGATGGATCTTGATGCTAGTTGCTGCTGTCCGGTTGTGAGCCATAGGAGCTGAACCCTTCGTGGGCCTTGGGAAGTCAATTGCTTTGATTCTAGAGTAAGGTAAGGGGTTCCTAAACTTTAGTTAGGAAGATTGGACTCCATTGATCATGTTAGTCGTGAAATGGTGTTGAATTTGGAGCGTCGTCTCATGATATTACACTGTATGTTCTTTGTTGATATCGGAGATTTGTATGTGTGCTTCGTGATTGAAATGCCACTATGATTTGTCTAAGTTGATGAACTCACATGTTATAGATCATTAGTTCAATGCATGATCTATATTCGATCATGAAGTCTGTCGTGGGTTTAGTGTTGGCATGCCTGAGAATTGTGATACTCTGAGGCGTTTACGCGGGGTTTGTGACGGCCGAGGTCCTGATGTGTAGAACGACGCGGGATAGATATT
This sequence comes from Rhodomyrtus psidioides, assembly GCA_021437785.1. Classification (NCBI taxonomy): domain Eukaryota; kingdom Viridiplantae; phylum Streptophyta; class Magnoliopsida; order Myrtales; family Myrtaceae; genus Rhodomyrtus; species Rhodomyrtus psidioides. The sequence continues at coordinate 8,136,081 of JAILYB010000007.1, read as the reverse complement.
GAGTTGTGTTGGCACTAGTCTGAGTTGGGACTGAAAACCTGAGGTGTTTACGCGGGTTTGTCAGGGAGATCGGTTTGAGGCGTAAGTACGCGGACCGGGCCTAATGCATTGTATATGCAGGCAAGAAAGAAATGTGAATTTGACAAGGGCTGTGGAGTAGTTTGATTTGAATTGTATACTTGACTCTTATAACGATATGCGATGGCTTGATTTGTACTTGAGGCTGGTTTGCTTTTCTGTGATATATGAGACTGTTTGATACTTATGTGGTTGTTGCTGTTTTTCTGTTGTGAATGGCTGCTTGTCTGAGAGTACGGTCGGCCTAACTCGGGGTTAAGGCCTCTTTTACTGAGATTTCGATCTCACCCCATCGTGGGACCCTCTTCTTTTCAGATCCTAGATCGTAGGAATGTTGCCTATCCGACACGGAGACCCGCAGTGGATGATTGCTTTTTGGGAAGAGTACCCTGACGGACAGGGGACGATTTTAGTGAGAAAGACCACGGTGGTCTGGGTGGATGAAGCTGATAGGAAAGAGGTTCCTCATAGGTTTGAGGCGTGGTTCCGACGCGTAGGCGAGGTGACCACTAGGCCACTTAAGCCCACTGACGTACCTCGTGGAGTAGTCCCCAACTTTTGTCATCCCTCTCGGGATTCTTTTGAGGTGGACGGTTTGGTTGCGGGTTCAGTTAACGTACCGGAGAGGACCCCGACTCGGGAGGACACCGTTGAGGTGATTGAGCTTGAGGCCTCTGAGGGAGACTTGGTGGTGCGACCTGAGGATGTCGCCATGGAGGATATCGAGGAGGATTCCATCGAGGTTCAGTCTGAGACCTGGTTCGAGTACGAGCCCACGGAGGATACAGAGGCGTCCGGAGATTCCAGTGCTTCGACTTAGGAGCTGCAGTTAGGCTGGTTGATACTTTTATGTGGTTGTAGTGATGTGGTTTTTTTTTGAGGTGTAATTATGTAGCCGTTTTATTGGCCGTCTACCTGACCTTTTTGCTGGTCTAGGTGATTGCGCTTTTGTACGAACGATTGGCTTTGGAGTAAAGTGGTCATATTTAGCTCTTGTCTCGCTATCTAGGTTTCCCTTGTTTTTTTTTTTTTGGAGGAGTTGGAATTTCCGTTTCCGCATGCTAGCTCTCGCGTTTCATTCCTTTGTAATTGTGTCCTAGGACTTCGAGAGCCAAACTCTGTAGGGTTGCCGCGTACTCGCGTCATGGCAAGGCGCGGGGCGCGACAGCATGGAAGCTCTGTCAACTCGTGACATTCCTGCAATGACAAGTGCTTAAGCTTCACCAGCGACCCCAATTCTTCAGGCAAATCTGTGAGAACTATGCACCGGATAATCTCTAACTTAATCAATGATTGTAGTTTTCCGATGAAACTCCCAATTCTCTTTAAATTGTTGCAATGTTCAAGAGTCAACCTCTCTAATCCCAAACAGTTAGAGAAGTCTGGGACTGTCGTTATGCCAAGACAATCAGTAAGAGATAGAACTTTCAACCTTTTTGCCCCCTGTAAAAATAGATTGCATGTCAAGTGTAAGAACCAACACATAGTACCACTGGGACTGTTAAACTAGAATTAAATCGTGTAGTTTACCTTGATCAAGTCCCATGCTTTTGAATCATCCGTGAAGCTATTCTGGCCAAGTTTGAAAACAACAAGATGACCCAAATACATATTGTCCGCCTTCAAATTCCCACAAGGCTCCCAAGAAATCCATCTCAACTTTGAATGATACTGTGCGAAGTCCCCAACAAAAATTCCATAGCGTAACTTGAGGACTCTTAGGGCTTCTAACCTTTCAAACTGTTTACTTGTGATCACTGTGGAGCCATCCTGTCCATTTATCTCAAGCATCTGCACCTTGTGATTCCTCTGTAATTCAAATTTTGCAATGATGTGAAGAAGTTTGTCAACTTCCAACTACTATGTTTTACAACTCGAATGGGCAGGGAAACAATGATAAACATCATAAACAAATAAGGAATTCTTACTTACCGCTTTGGTTCTTATGATTTGAAGGGCATCTTCTGTATTCCACAACCTACTCTGCTTTCCAAGGTCATCTCGACTTTCTTCACGGACAATTTTTCTTCCCAATGCTATAAGTTGATCATAAATCCAAATTTTATCATTGTTCAGTATCTTTATCAAGCATCTATCGGTGAGGACTTTAATTCCTCCTTTGGGATACAATTCACAATCGGTCCACATGTAAATTGCATCGGTCTGACTCTCATTGAAAAAGAAGCAGGCTATATCGAGAAAAATATGTTGCTGATGTTCTTCCAGATCATCATAGCTAATCTTCAACTTCTCTAGAATCTTTTTCTCAGGTTCTTTCCTTAACTTTTCCAACTTCTCTTCCCAAATTTGTTCGTCTTTCGCATAAAGTGATGAACCTAGTACCACGATTGCCAAAGGAAGCCCTCCCGTACTTGCGACAACTTTAGTTGAAAGCTCATGATATTTGTCCGAAGGACAGTCTCCACGGAAGGCTTGCTGAAAAAACAGATGGAGTGCAGGACCATCATCCATCTTTGGCATCTCATAGCCTAGCCTTTCACCTTTAAATCCCTCAACTTGCAGAACAACCATGTTTCTCGTTGTGACGATTATCCTAGATCCTGAATGTAATTCATAATTTCCTATTAGTTTCTGAATGTGCTCTTCATTATCAACATCATCCAATACCACAAGGACTTTCTCAGTGCTAAGAGTGTCTCTAATCTTCTGCATTCCATGTTCACTATCAACGACTCCTTCTACAGATGTGGGACCAACAATATCAGACAGTAACTTCTTCTGCAACTTGACTATACCCTCCTTGGTCGATGAGTTTTCTCGGACATCATCAAGGAAGCTACTATGTTTTCCAAAGTTGGAAGATAGTCGATTGAAGACGACCTTAGCAACTGTTGTTTTACCAATCCCACCCACTCCGTATATTGCAATGAGCTGCACATCATGACAGTTGACATTTAATAACTCTTCCAGGTGTTTCACTCGATCATCAAGTCCAAATAAATCTGCAGGAACTAGTTTCTGTCTTGTCTTCAGCTTCTCCAATACCGTTACAACAACTGATTCGACAATATCTGCTTGGCTGCCGTGGACAAAAGCGCTTTCATTAATCGTCTAGATTAATTTCATACCTATGCATTACGCGTGAGATTGCTAAATTTTGTACTCGAAAAGACTGATGTACATCACGAAGGACATTTAAAGAACTCTGAAGACTATAGTATTGGCTTACACGATAGCCAAAGTTGCCAAGTGGCTACTACATCATGCATAAACAAAATATAGTCAGTTACAGCTAAGCTTAGAAAATAATTTCAGCACCCGTAATAGGAGAATCATGAATCGAGATAGTGTAGACAAATGTAGCGTTGTACGCTGAAAACTGCAGTTTGCTCTCGCTTCTATTGAGTATTGAGACATTGATCTTTCTTCACCGAATCTAAGTTTCCTCGTGTAATCTTAGACAAAGCAGAGAATGGAAAGTTGAATGAGAGCAGCAACTGGAATTTGGAGGTAGTTTTAAGTACTTTCCGTTACAACAATAGTAAAAGAAATCATTCGACAATGCAACGTTGTACATCATACGAAAAAGAGAAAAAAAATTGCAATAGGTAGGGGTCTTACAAGAGTGTTACCTTTGGTCTTCTTTCATGTTCCATCCCTTGATTTTCCCCGCCTCTTCAAGAGCTGCTCTCCACACCTTGACTTCGTCGGCAGACTTCTTCGCGTGTTCTAGTAAAGCACCGCTATATAATGGAGTTTTAAGTTTAACATCCTCAGGTTCCACATCGAAAAAGATGGGGAGGACATTTTTTCAACCCCTGACTTTGACACGTTGTCTACCATGAGCGCCAGCTCCCGGAGGCACCACTTACTGGCAGCATAATACCGAGAGAAGATGGGTATGTAGAGCATGGAGCTGTTGATGGCGCGAAGAAGGTTGTCACCAATCACTTCACCTTCCCGGAGTTCATTCTCATCCCTAAATACGCGAACTCCTGCATTTTTCAAGTCGCGGTATAGGAAGTCTGTGAATGTATGACGCGTGTCGGGCCCTCTGAAACTCAGGAACACTTGGTACTCACTACCGGTTCCAACATCTGAGTTTGCCATAGGTAGGAAGCTTATTATTTCCAGATCTCTCCCTCTTCCCTGAAGAGAAAAAAAGGAGTTTGGTGTGGCGTGAGCTTGCTAAGAAATGAGCTGAGACTTTGGATATGAACTAGGCAAATGAGTACACACTGCTGCCTTAATTTGGCCGGCTCAATTTAAAATCAAATTCAATTGTATATTTCCCACCCAACTTTCTGCATCAGCAAGTAGACACTGGTGAAGAGTGTTGTCGAAATTCTCCTATATTTTGATTCTGACATAACTATTGTAAGAAATTGTATAATGTTATGTGATGCAAAAAGAATGTGTAAGCAACATGTTAAGCGGATCTAATTCTGTCGCGTTGACGAAGGGTCAGATGGAAGTGCATCTGACGAAGGGTCAGATGGAGTGCTTCTGACTGAGGGTCAGATGGAAGTGCTTCTGACGATCTAAACAGTGACGGATGGATCGCATCAAATCTCTGTATTACCATTATGTGTCAACTGATCTAGTAAGAAACAAATCTGTTCTAAGACGAAACCCGAGAAAGATTAGTTTCTGCATTTGCAAAACGTGAAGACCCACGTATGGCAGGTTTTCGATCAAGGCAAGATTCCTATGGAAAGCTTGTGATATTCGATTGCCCTGATATCCCTTCCAATCAATCAAGGGACTTTCTACAATAGGATATCATCTTCTAAGGAATATTCCTTCGGGAACCAACTCAGACTTATCACACTTATGGAAGCTGGAAATTCAGTTGTATGGGCGACTGAATCAGAAGGGTTTAATATCTTACTCAACGGTCTACATATCTTTTGAAGATACAGTATCGTTCAATCACGATTGATGACGTCCAATCAAGGATTGAAGAGCGATCCCTTGGCTGGGAATCCAACGGCTAGTTCGGAGGCAGGGGAGTATAAAAGAAGAATCATGATGGACTAAAAAGTATGAGGGCGAACAACAATCCAAAGTGCAAGCATAATCTGAGTTCTATCCAAAAATATTCTGTGTACCCAAAATCCTATTCATTATGAAAATCTGAGAGAGAGAAAAATCAAGCGATTGAGTGTTTGTAATTCTCGTGATTTTTCATAGTGAAATCCAGCCGATCGGCTGTCATCGTGGGAGAGTGGACGTAGGCTTGATCTAAGCCGAACTACTATAATCGTCATGTGCAATATTCTCTACTCTAAACTCTTATTTTTGTGTTTATACTTGTTGCACATTGTTATACTGTTCCTGATTCTAATCGTACACTGAATTATTTTTTATTCCGCAAGAAATTTCAATTATATTCAGAATCACCTATTCACCCCCCCTCTAGGTGATATTGCTAGATCTAACAATTGGTATCAGAGCAGGTTGCTCATATTTACGAAGTGTTTATTGACTTCAGAGCTAAAGATCTACTATGTCTAGCAATCACTCTTCAGGAATAAGCGACTCGCACTTTGCCAACAAGCCACCATACTTTGATGGGAAGGACTACAATATGTGGAGCAACAAGATGAAGTGGTTCTTCAAAGCCTATGATGATCTGATGTGGGATGTTGTCACGAATGGAGTAGTTCCTACAACTGTTACAAATCCAACCTCTGCTGACGGAACAAATCCTGTCACAACAATGACCGATGCTGAAAAGGCTAAAAGAAGAGGTCTTGATTCTAAAGCTGTCAATGCTCTCTTTTGTGCCTTATCTACCCATCTCTATAATCGTGTTTCAGAGGAAGAATCATCTAAGGCAATATGGGATATATTTCATATTACATTTCAAGGAACAAATCGAGTAAAAGAAACGAAGCTCAGTATTTTACCGAGTGACTATGAAGCATTCCAAATGAAATCTGATGAATCTATTGCAGATATGATAGACAGGTTTCAGACCTTGGCAAGTGGACTTGTAAGACAAGACGCGCCTATTGTTGAACCAATGCAAGTAAGGAAAATACTACGTGGACTCACAGATGATTGGAATTACATCAAACCATCAATTCAAGAATGTCAAACAATCAGACCACTCTCGGTGGATGAGCTAGTCGGGACTTTGCAATCTTATGAAACAGAACGAGCAAACAAGAAGGGAGAACAAAAAGGTAAAAAATCTATTGCCTTTTGAACTGAAATTGCTCAATGTCTTTCTGATACAGATGATGAAGATGAGGATGATGAAGAATTAGCCCTCATGGTCAAGAAATTTAGAAAAATGGCTCGGAAAGCCAGAAACATTAAAGGGAAGAAACCTTGGAAGAAGAATGATATGAAAATGTCAAGCAACGATTCACAAGATAGCAAAGACGTGATCTGCTTTCACTGTAAGAAGGCAGGACATATCAAACCGAACTGTCCAATTTTGAAGAAGGACAAACTCAAGTATGAGAAGTACTAGAAGGCCCTAAAGGCAAATACTCTAAGTGATTCTGATGAAAGTGAAAATGATTACACAAACATTTGTCTCATGGCCGAATCAGATTCAAATTCAGACTCAGAAACTGAGGTATGTTCATCTGAACTCCCTGATGAAGTTACTGAGTATATTGATGAATTGTATAGAAATTACAAAGAAGCTCTTGAAAAAGTTTCTAGTTTGAAAAAGGAAAATTCACCCTTAAAACAGTAGAATTTATCTCAAAAAGAAAAAATCGATTTTCTACAACAAGAGTTTCACCATTTGAAAGAAAATCATGATTTGATTTTAAAAAAATGCTTCTCTGAAAGAAAAGGTTTCCGATATCTCAAAAAGGTTTTCACAAAACTCAGAAACTCCGAATAACATTATTTCAAAACAAATACCCTTCAATGACCGATCTGGATTAGGTTTTAAAAAAGAGAGTAATCTCAAAAATTCCTTTAAAACTGAATTTCGAAAACCAACATTTTCTGATTACATGCATCATTTTCATAAGCATTTTACTAGATCTTATATTCGACAATTATGTGTGAACTGTGGTGATCCTAGTCATACTAAGGATTATTGCAAGAAAATTTTGGAGACCCGTTAAAAGGTCAAAACCTACTAACACAGAAGGACCCAAGAAAGCATAGATACCAAAGAAACAGTAAGTTGTTTATTTCTTACAGGTACCAAAGAGAAGGAAGAACAAGTGGTTTCTGGATAGTGGCTGTTCAAGTCACATGACTGGAAATCCAGATGTATTTATGTCCTTCTCAGATTGTAATGGTAGAAGCGTGTCCTTTGGAGGAAAGAACAAGGGAAAGGTCAATGGGAAGGGAAATGTAAAAATTGGAAATCTGACGGTTAAATATGTCTCTCTAGTCAAAGGATTGAACTATAACTTAATTTTTGTAAGTCAACTCTGTGACTCTGGCTATGATATTTGCTTCCAAGATTTAAAATGTACAGGTGTGAGCAAGGAAAAGAAGCAATCCTTCACGGGACGAAGGCATGGGAATATTTACCTTTTAGATATTGATGCTAACTGTGAAAGTGCAAAATGTCTTATTTCTATTAAGGATGAATCTGATCTTTGGCATAGAAAGTTAGGTCATATTAGTGTAAAACATATCTCAAAGCTTTCCAAGAAGGGACTTGTTCGAGGGTTACCTCAAACGAAATTTGAGAAAGGTGGACTATGTCATGCATGCACACTAGGCAAGCAGGTAAGAAGTTCTTTTAAGTCCTTAAATCAAGTGTCTACTAAGCATTGTTTGCAGCTACTTCATATGGACATCTTTGGACCGAACAGAACCTTAAGCCTTGGAGGTAAGAAATACTGTCTTATCATAGTTGATGACTTCTCTAGATTTACATGGGTTTTATTTCTAGCTCACAAAAGTGAGGCTTTTATGTCTTTTTCAAAACTTGCTAAAAGAATTCAAAATGAAAAGGGTTACACTATTTCTAGTTTGAGAACGGATCATGGGGCAGAATTTGAAAATCAAAATTTCTCATATTTTTGCACTGATTTCGGAATTCAGCATAACTTCTCTGCACCTTATACTCCTCAACAAAATGTGGTAGTAGAAAGGAAAAACAGATCCTTGCAAGAAATGGCCAGAACTCTTCTTATTGAGAGTAAAATTGCATCTCATTTTTTAGCTGAGGCCGTTTCCACATCCTGTTATATTTTAAATCGAATTTCTCTCAGACCTTTTAGTGAAAATACCCCCTATGAAATCTTCAAAGTAAGAAAACCTGACATTGCATATTTTCATGTATTCGGTTGCAAATGCTTTATTCTAAAGAATGCTAATGATCGAATTGGAAAGTTTGATGAGAGATCAGATGAATGAATTTTCCTGGGATATTCAACAACGAGCAAAGCCTACAGAGTCTACAACAAGAACACTCGTGTTGTTGAAGAATCAGTAAACATCAAGTTCGATGAAAGCTATCAGAATGATGAACCTGAATCTATTCAAGTTCATACACTTCCTCCAGTCCCAGACTCACAAGAAGATTCAGGAGAAAAGCAAGACTCAGATATGAATATTGAGAATGTTCAGAAGGGAATTCTCTCAGTTGAAGAAAGATCAGAAGATGAACAGAATGAACCCACAACATCCTCAAATGATTGCTTCGACAAAAGTTGGAAGCACAAGTCAAGTTATCCAAAGGAACTTATCATAGGAAGTATAAGTGATGGCATAAAGACAAGATCAAAATTCAAGCAAGCAATGATCAACATAGCATTGATATCTGAATTAGAACCAAAAAGGATTGAAGATGCATTAGCAGATGAGAAGTGGATAAATGCAATGCAGGAAGAGTTACATCAATTTAAAGTCAACAATGTTTGGGAATTAGTCAACAGACCCAAAAATCGTCCAGTGATTGGAACTAAGTGGGTATTCAGAAACAAACTGGATGACAAAGGAAAGGTTGTAAGAAACAAAGCAAGACTTGTAGCAAAAGGCTATTCTCAAGAAGAATGAATAGATTACGATGAGACCTACGCACCGGTTGCCAGGTTAGGAGCCATTAGACTACTTCTTGCTTATGCTTGTTACAATGATTTCAAACTTTTTCAGATGGACGTGAAAAGTGCTTTTCTAAATGGCTACATCAAAGAAGAGGTATATGTTGAACAACCCCCTGGCTTCGAAGAACCTAGAGAAAAGGATTTGGTATTTGTCTTAAAAAAGGCACTCTATGGATTGAAACAAGCACCTCGTGCTTGGTATGAAAGGTTGAGTAACTTTCTATCTCAACACAACTTTACAAAAGGTAATGTAGACACTACTCTTTTTATTCAAAGAAAATGTAAGGATATTCTTCTAGTTCAAATATATGTTGATGATATTATATTTGGTTCTTCTAATGAGCTTCTCTGCAAGAAATTTTCTAAAGTAATGCAGGATGAATTTGAGATGAGTATGATGGGAGAATTACGATTCTTTCTTGGTCTTCAAATTCATCAATCTCAGAAAGGAACTTTCATATATCAACAAAAGTATGCACTGGAAATAGTGAAGAAGTTTGGTTTGGAGAATGGCAAAAAGACAGAAACTCCCATGTCTCACTCCTCCAAATTAGATAAAGATGAAGATGGAAAGGAAGTTGATCCCAAACTATATCGAAGTATGATTGGATTACTACTCTATCTCACAACTTCAAGACCAGACATCCTATATAGCGTCTGTTTATGCGCAAGATTTCAATCAAGCCCAAGAGAATCACACCTATCAGCCGTCAAAAGAATAATCAAATACATTGGGACGTATCCCAACTATGGTTTGTGGTACTCTAAATCTTCTGATTTTATACCAAAGGGAAATTCAGATGCAGATCTTGCAGGTTGCAAAATTGATAGGAAAAGTACATCTGGAACTTGTCAGCTCATGGGAAACATGATTGTCTCATGGTATTCCAAGAAGCAAAATACAGTGTCACTTAGTACAGCTGAAGCAGAATACATATCTCTTGGAAGTTGCTGTACTCAAATACTTTGGCTAAAACAGCAGCTCAAAGATTATGGTGTTGAAGAATCAATTGTGGAAATCCTTTGTGACAATGCAAGTGTCATAAATCTTACAAAAAATCCCATACTTCACTCAAGAACAAAGCACATTGAGATCAAACATCACTTCATACGTGATCATGTTCAGAATGGTGATGTTAACATTCAATACATTGATACAAAAAATCAACTTGCAGATATTTTCACTAAGCCATTGGATAAGCAGACTTTTAATTTTATTAGAAATGAATTATCCATCATTAACCCTCCTTCTTAAGTATATTTTAGAACAAGGAGAGTCAGTAGGAGAATCAGAAGAAGCTTCAGAAGGAGCGTCAGAAGGAGCGTCAGAAGGAACGTCAGAAAGAGCATAAGAAGGAGCGTCAGAAGGAACGCCAGAAGGAACGTCAGAAGGAACGCTAAAAGCTGCGTAAGAAGAAATTCACATCTTTTTGGAAAAGTTCATAAATCAAGGTTAGTTAACTCTTAAAATTCTCTTTAAGGTAAGTTTCTCATATGAATATATATCTCCGAATATCTGATTGACGGTGATTAATTGATTTGTTAAAGAAATTCTTTTATTTCTTTTTAGAATATCAGAATTTTCTTTTATTGATTTTGTTTCCAAAAATAACCGCATCTTTTATAAAACACCGAACCGTCACCTCTGTTCTCTCACTTTCAACTCTCTCAAATCGAAACCCTAAAACCGTATTCAAGATCTATCACTCTCGATTTCTTCCTTAAAACAACACTCTTTCATCCAAAGTTTCAAACTTTCTACGTATCAATAGCTCCAAAATCAGCCTCTGACTCGAAGAAGACTCCTCAGTTGAAGAGAAAGTTTTCCGCCTCAACTGCAAGCAGCGCCGAACCTACGGAAACCCAAATCAACGAACAGCGTGAGGCATTTCGATTGGCAAAAGGTCTGTTCTCAAGCCAAAAGGACAACTACCATATGCTGCTTTGATCTATAGAATAATAGATCATTTCAAGATTGGTGGATTGAACGCCTTTATCAAATAAGAAATTCCTCTGATGACTGCTGGTGAGACTATGGTGACAAAGATGGGATACAAGATGACTCCTGCTGGATGGAGGACAAAGAACAATGAACCAGTCATTGTGGATTTCGAGGATGAGTCCAAGCAAAAATCTCCAAAGAGGAGAAAAGTTATGGCTGTCAAGGGACAACAAAAAGACAGCTCAACTGATAAGGACTCAGAGGCAAGTGAAGAAGGAACAGGGGAGTGTGACTCTGAAGCTACAGAATCTCGAGGTGGATCAGATGAAGAAGGTGAATCTGGGGATCAAAGTGCTGAAAGGAATAAGGAATGAGGAGATGAAACAGAAACACAACCAAAAGAAAAGGTTGTATATCCTTGTGATCTTATTAAGGAAGAGTTCCTCACAATGTGGACAGAGGAGGATGCTGACAGAAATGTGGATGAGATAGAGTATGATAATGCTCTTGTCAATTTTAATCATGAACAGATGTTAGCACAAGTCCTAGCTCAGCTGGTCTCAGAAGAGCATAAGGCAGGGCCAGATAACATTGAGGCATATTCTATATCCTCCACCAGACTCACAATCCACAGAACTGCTCCAAGCTTGGCATCAGACATTACACGAGAAGATCAACTGTCAAGTGCTCAGTCCATACCTATGGACATTGATGAAGATGTAGAATATGCGCCCAACTTAAGAGATAAAGGGAAGAAGGCTATAACTCAGGGGGAGCTCATGCCTGCAACATCTGATGTCTTTCTCACTGAAGTGTTTGCCTCTCAAGCTTTTCCCAAAGTCCAAACTGAGAAGGAGAATTTAGCTACAAAAGGGATTGACACATCATCTCAAAAACATGCTCCTCCATAACCACAGGTGGAACTTCAAGGACATTTTGAGAATCTTCAACATATTCTTCTTCAAACTCTGGCTGCTATGGAAACAAGGCTTGATCAGAAACTGCAGATTTTTGAAGAGAAGATCGATAGGAAGTTGCAGTGTATGACTAGTCAGGTGACCAAATTGGAGAAGTCAATTGATCTATATGGCAGAATGTTTTGTGCCGAGGTCGTCAACATGCCTACCTACACACTGGTCAGAACTGACAGAACTGCTTCAGAACTGCCTTCATCTCAAGCTGTTAGAAGCCATGCTCAGAGAATGGGAAGAAGCTATGAAGGACCTTCCCCAGTGGAAGCTGATAACGAGTCTGAAGATTGTCCCTCTTCTTCAAAAATGCCTCCACCAACATCTTCTTAATTTTATATATATTTTTTTATAAAAAGTTACCCTTTGCTATGATATAACCTTTACTCTATTTTGTTTAAAATTGACCCGATTCAATTTTTTTACTTTATACACTCTTTCTGATGTTGACAAAAAGGGGGAGAAGAATCTATTTGTGCAGGGATTGATATCATCTTGAGCAGAGATATCTATACGATGTTTATACTCTCATTATGGGGAGAAGGGTTTATTTTTGTGCAGGATACCCATACTCTGATAGATACCCACACTCTGTTCATACTTTCATTATGCATCTATACTCTAATCATGTTCTTTTACAGGAGTATTTTTAGTACAGGATCTCTAATGATGATAACCTGCAGGAGCAAATCGGATGATTACTCGTTTATATCACTGTTTATAAACTTTAAATTCACATATATGTATTTGCAATAAGAGTAGTTTTGTCACCATCAAATAGGGGGAGATTGTTGTGGAAATTCTCCTATATTTTGATTCTGACAAAACTATCGTAAGAAATTGTATAACGTTATGTGATGCAGAAAGAATGTGCAAGCAGCAGGTTGAGTGGATCTAATTCTGTTGCGTTGACGAAGGGCCAGATGGAAGTGCTTCTGACGAAGGGTCAGATGGAAGTACTTCTGACGATCTAAACAGTGACGGATGGATCGCATCAAATCTCTGTATTACCATTCCATGTCAACTGATCTAGTAAGAAACAAATCTGTTCTAAGACGAAACCCGAGAAAGATCAGTTTCTGCATTTGCAAAACGTGAAGACCCACGTATGGCAGGTTTTCGATCAAGGCAAGATTCCTATGGAAAGCTTGTGATATTCGATTGCCCTGATATCCCTTCCAATCAATCAAGGGACTTTCTACAATGGGATATCATCTTCTAAGGAATATTCCTTCGGGAACCAACTCAGACTTATCACACTTATGGAAGCTGGAGATTCAGTTGTATGGGCGACTGAATCAGAAGGGTTCAATAACTTACTCAACAGTCTACATATTTTCTGAAGATACAGTCTCATTCAATCATGATTGATGACGTCCAATCAAGGATTGAAGAGCGATCCATTGGCTGGGAATCCAACGGCTAGTTCGGAGGCAAGGGAGTATAAAAGAAGAACCATGATGGACTAAAAAGTATGAGGGCGAACAACAATCCAAAGTGCAAGCATAATCTGAGTTCTATCCTAAAATATTTTGTGTACCCAAAATCCTATTCATTGTGAAAATCTGAGAGAGAAAAATCAAGTGATTGAGTGTTTGTAATTCTCGTGATTTTTCATAGTGAAATCCAGTCGATCGGCTGTCATCGTGGAAGAGTGGACGTAGGCTTGATCTAAGTCGAACCACTATAATCGTCGTGTGCAATATTCTCTACTCTAAACTCTTATTTTTGTATTTAGACTTTTTGCACACTGTTATACTGTTCCTGATTCTAATTGTACACTGAATTATTTTTTATTCCGCAAGAAATTTCAATTATATTCAGAATCACCTATTCATCCCCCCTCTATGTGATATTGCTAGATCCAACAAAGAGGAGAAAGAGAGAGCAAAGAACCGTTGGGGTTGGCGAATATTTCGGGAGCCCTTGTTTCTCATACTGAGTACGCCCACTGCGCTTAGGAAAACTGAAGTATTACCCAATGACATGTGACTATGCGCACGGGACGCGAGGGTTCGGGAGCAGCGCTCCCGACACGGGTGTCCCGCTGCCCGTTCATCGGGCAGGGCGTCCGCTGATCATTGTAGTTAACCCGTGTGTTGTGGGCTTAATAGAGGTTTCGCATAGGTTTAGGTTTTTGGCCCGTTTAGGGCATATATATTTTGTTCGTTTTTTCTGATCATTGTAACGAGTTGTGAGATCTTTTTGCAGGACGTAACCCTATTTTGGGGTGAACCTGGATAAACTGTACGTCGTCTATTTTTCTTGATTTTTGTTTGATCGTTCTGATTCGGTGTGCGAAAAATCACATCAAGAACAGGCTATAGGACCTATTATACTGACGGGGGCTACTTTAGCGGCTCGGTCAATTACTCGAGATTCCCGATTATTCCATTTCAGAGAGAGAGAGAGAGAGAGAGAGAGAGAGAGAGAGAGAGAGAGAGAGAGAGAGAGAGTCTCTTTTGACTGCTGCTGTTGCAGTATTATCTAGGTCTGTAATTTGTGAACATTTAAGGATCCGAAGCCTTGGTTTGTCATCCATTACCTCTCATCTCAAATGAATTCAAGGTGTGTCATGGCTTTCTCTGCTTCATTGTAATGTGGTGCTTCCATCATATTTCCATGTCTTTTTTGCATTTCTTTTTTTGTCAATTGCGTGATTGCAGGAACTGTTTGACTTTCGGAATGAATAGCCAACCAATAATACGATGAACATGGTCGGCTCACTTTAAAATCAAAATCAACTGGTTTTTCTTTTCCGGCAAATGCTCTGCGTTAGCAAGTAGCAATCGGTGAAGGTCGTTATCAGGTCTATTTAACTAAAGTCAATGATGAATTTAAATCAAGTGCCACAAAGGCTAACGTGCAAATGAATAATGGACCGTCAATGAAGACTTTTCCAAGAACGTGCTAGCTGCCAGATATACAATACACGATCCAAGAATCTATCACAAAAGGTCCAATGGGACCTAAATCAGATGCTGCGGACACTGCAACCCAACTAATTCCCTTGTTTCTGGTGAAATGAATTTTGATTGGGGGTAACATCACCAACTATGCCTACTATGACATTGATACCAAATTTTTTTTTTGTGGTCACCGACAATCCCAAACTCATACTAGTGTGATAAATATAACATCCGTCACAGTGAAAGATTAATTAGGGTCTTTCTAATATTGCCACTTGGCAATGATAGTGTTCGTTTATTATCAATGGAGAATGATAGTAATAATTCCTAAAGTTTGGTCTAATGTGCAATTGTTTCATTCAATGCGGTTTTCGAACTATTCATAAATGTTCAATGTAGTAATAGATTTATGTGCATGGAGGGAAAAGAAGGAAAACCAAATCAAAGCACATAATTTAATTTCCTCCACTAGGTTAGCTCTAGTTTTTAGCTCGACTGTGACGTGGCGGTCGTCCGGCAGCAAGTGGTGCGATATTCTTTCCCGGCAATAAATGAGTTGAATTCGCCGATTGCATTTTCTTTTCTATTATATTTTTCTTGGGCTTAATTCAACCTGTATTATGATTCAATAAAATCAAGTAACCCTAAGTAACATTGGCTGAATCCACATTGGTCCCAGCCGCTTCTGTGGATCCAAGTTTTTGAACAAATAGATTAACAAGTTTGGACAACGCAGATCTTAAATGAATTGAGCGAGTTGACTCCTCCTGTGGCTTTGACACTCCTTTTTTCGAGTTTGTGCTCCTGGACAAAAAGTGGGACAAAGACGAAAGCCAATTGAAATTATGATTTTTTGTGTTTGGGTCGGAAAAAAAGTATGGATTTGAAGACTTTCTAAGACGTGCACATACGATAAAAAAAAAAAAGTGCAGATAACACATTAATTTCACAAGTTTTTATCTTCTTTTGTTCTTTCGTTTCGCTCTGTGTAGTCAAGTCTCCAGGGAGGAAGGATTTCCCAAGGCCTTTTTGGCTGACGATATTTGTGGAAGGCACTCGCATGACCCGGAGAAGCTCAAGTCGGCTTGAGAGTTTGCCGCTTTGAAAATGGGAAGAGAGAAGTGGTGCTTCTAAATATTACCTTCCATGATGCAAGAAGAGTCTCCTTGCATAGAAAAGGGGTTCACTAGGAGGTCAGCGGTGAGCCCTATGCCGGTGTCGACAAAAGTGTGGAGAACAACGGGATTGGCACCATAGATAATAAACAGAGGACATCGGAAGACTGTTTCTGAATACTATTCAGATTCTGCATTATGTATTAGACAGATTCTAAAAACCCACGTTTTGTCGGTTTTCGATAATGGCGGTTTTTCTTTGTGGAAGTTTGTAATATCTGATTATCAAAGATCTTCTTAATCAATCATATCAAGGGAAAATCTACGGCAGAATATTACCTTCCAAGAATAAATTTTGTGGTTTATTTGAATTAACTCTACTTTTGAAATTGAAGATTTAGTTGTATAGGTGACTGAATCTGAAGTGTTCAGACTCTACTTTTTTTTTGTCAAACGAGCAGCTTCATTTCATATAGAAAAAGTAGTACATAGCTTGAAGATAGATGCAAATCCCACAAAGCAAATAAAAATCTGAAACATGAATCAACTTGCTATTGCTTGTAAAGACTAGCCCATTCCTCGAAGACAAATCTGTTGTGACATCGAAGCTCGTACGACGGCTGATCACCGAGTCTCGCATCATCAATGATGAGCACACACCGAGAAATCTCACTTCAGTTACAACGATTTTGCCAAAAGGCAGTGCGCGCCAAAGTTCGGCGTCCCCAGCACCATTACCGTGTAAAGAACACAATTCCACCAATGGATTGTAGGAATCCCAGATCTATCTCTAGAACGGGATAGAAAAACACCCAAATCTAAATCGAGATCTAGATTGGGAGAGAAAAGCTACAAACTAAGTAGCAGTTGATTACGAAATCAGATAAGCTGACATAAATTCAAAAAACCAGGAACACAACAAAAGCAGAGAAAAGGAAGACCAGCATCAGAACCGAGCAAGCAGCGCCGATGGGAAACTATGAGGAGGAGAAGCAGCAGAAGCATAGGTGGAAAACCACGAGCACGCCGTCACAGGTTGATGGAGGAGAGAGCGAGCCGGAAAAGTCTTTCCCGGTGAGCTTGAGAAAGTCTTCCCGTTCTCTAGATGATACTCGAAAACAGGAGGGATGGAGGGAGAGGAGAGCAGCGGATGAGGATGAGAAGGGGGGGAGGGAGAGAGAGGGAAAGCCCCCTCTCCCCCTCAGAGATCTGCTTCAGGGGAGGATAGGCGGTGTTTTTGAGAGAGAGAGAAACCCTAAAGGCTCAATCCTACAGCTACCATATCTTCCCAAATACAATCTCATTCAATCACGATTGATCACGTCCAATCAAAGATTGAAAAGCGATATTTTGAAGGTCTGTCCAACGGCTAGTTTGGAAGCAAAGAAGTATAAAAGAAGAACCATTGGGACCAGCAGAGTGAGTTGAGAGCATAAAATTTCAAAGTATCTGAGTTGTTCAGATTCACATACTTGTTTCAAAAAGTTCTTAAGTTTTTTGTAAGGTTTTGTAAGAGCGACTGAAACTATCATCTCTTGTAACCTCATCTTGATTCATTTTAGTGGAATTCAGCCAATCGGCTGTCATCATGGGAGAGTGAACGTAGGCTTAACAAGCCGGACCACTATAAACTCATAGTGCAATTTTCTCATTTCTAAACTCCGTCTATTATTTAGATCATTTGTACATTGCTACATTGTTTTCGTTCCGATTGTGACTTGAAATTATTTAATTCCGCATTTAGTTTCACTTTGGCACAGAAACACCTATGCACTCCCCTCTATGTGATATTGCTAGATACAACAACACTATCTTGTCTGCTCCCACATATGCGGTGTTTGCTACTTCCGCTTCTTCCTCATCATGCAGACACTACTGTCTGCATTGTCGCCAACGTGGTAACATTGTGCTCAATTGCTATCGACTACAACCTACGGGGGGACAAACAAATGATTCGAAACAAAGGTCCAACTACACAACCATCCACAGTAGTTGCTACCATTGGGGGTTCCCCCAGCTGCTCGTCTGTTACTCTAACTTTAGAGGATCTTCACTCCATTCTTCGAAAATCTGTTACTTCTAACTCGTATTTTCTTAGTACTTCTGCCTAGCCTGTCATTTCAGTTACTTCTAATTCATTAGTCTTTGATTCTGATCGTCACAATCGCATGACTTCCAATTCCAATTAGTTTAAGTCAAACAATTCACTTCATAAGCATATGCTCTTCCAACAACTGATAACTCATAGATAATAATTAGTCATACAAGAAACATTTCGATGTCCAGATTGTCATTACTTGATGCTTTCTTAGTTCCAAAATCTAATTGAACTTGATATTTGTCAGACAATTATGTGGACGTGATTTTGACATTCACTTCTCTTTTGATGGTTGTTATTTGCAGAATCCTCGGACGAGACTGATAACTAGGACATGCCTTAAAGTGTTACACCTATTCAAGCTTATCTCCTTAAAGCTTCCTAACTCTTTTGCAAGTTGTGCTACCACAGTAACATCTGAAATTGGACACTCTCAATTAGGTCATGCTTATTCTTTTTATTAGTTTCTCTCATTTCAAGTTATCATTTAGGACCTCATTGGTAATTCTCATGTTTCTCTGATTCATGTCCTTTTGTTCCCAGTAACAAGGAAAAACAATAGAAATTTGTTTAGTAATGTTAGTTAATTTTTCTGTTCTTAGGAACAGATTTGGAACAGAAATAAGAAACAAAAAAAAATCTATTTCTTTGTTCTGGGAAACAGAATTGAAACTTCTCAAAAACTGTTTCCGGGAGTAGAATTGTTACCAAGCAGGCTCTTAGATATCTTTATAATAAACATTATTCCCTGTCATGTAATTTGGGAAAACATAATCTTTTACCATTTGATTTTAGTGAATATATATATGCTCTCTTGGATCTAATTCACTCTGATGTTATTACTTGTCATGTAAGTTGGGGAAACATCATGTTTTATGATATGAGCAAGAGGTTTGGGTTCAAATCTTTTTAAGCCCCTTATTTACCCCCTTTATTGTATATTTCCGCTCTTAATATTAGGCCCAAGTTCAGACAATGCACGAGAGAGAGTGTCATAATTTAAATATTAAATCACGTTTTCATCTAACAGTTTAAAATTGATCGGCTAATAATGTAACCCAAGTCTTTATTGACTCTAACTTCCTCATATAATGCATTCCAACTTTCTTCTTTTATATCAAGTTGCTCTTGCCAGTTGGGATCCCAGCGAAGAAGATTACTTCCCGCATCTGAAGGACTTCCCGCTCCGCTACTCAATAATAGCTTTCTCCTGCTAAAGACTTGTTGAACAAATCATAAACAACATGCAATTTGAACAAGGTGATGATTAATTATCTTATTAATGACGTTGGTCTTGATTTTCGAAGGAGTTGACTTTGGCAGCTACATTGAAGTTAACATATCAAGCAAGAATCAATACATGTGTACATATTTGGGCACGTCTGGACTTAATAGTTCAAAAAGCCAGCCCACATGAATGAAAACAACAAAGTCAGTAGAGCCATTCATCTTTTAAAATGAACAATTCATGGTTCCTCAGTCTTGCTGGATGTGTGCTTGATTTGATGATCTGAACATATCAATCGCGTAAACAATGACCAGCCAAAATTTTTGCTGATAACTTTAATCCAAGTCTTTTGTTGACCGCCCACTTCCTCAGTTAATAAATTCTATCACCATTCTTCCTCTATCTTGTCGCATGTGTCATCCTTCGAACCAAAATTGATTTTTTAATGTTGGGCGTTCCGATTCAGTTGGTACAAAAAATCCAATTTTGCATATATCCAGACAGTTTTTCAATAATATGGCATGACTACAGGAAGAAATTGTCTTCCGGTGTGCTTTCATCCATCATTTGTGGCGAGCTCATCAAGTGAAGGTATCGAATTTTTGCGCCACGCTCCCATCAAATTTAATGCAAACCTCTCCATGAGGGGTGGATGGGTGGGTTGGTTGGTTGCGCGGCTTCTAATCACATCATGCCATCGTTCTTAAAGTTAGCCATTTTGGAACCGGCGTATCATGCTCTACTGGTCGACAAGATGGTTATTGTACGCATAGTTAGCAAGTCGTCGCCTAGGCCCAAGGCGTCCTGTCACCTTGATGGTTCTCCTCAAGGCGGACGCCTTGGTTGTCTAGGCGTCGCCTTGTGGACACCTTGGGCGCCTTGAGTAGTACAAATGTAAAATATATTTTCTATATATTAAAAGTTGTTTATTTTTAATAATCTTTCATGCATATATTTGCTATATTAAAAGTTGTTTATTTTTAATAATCGTGCATGCATATATTTACTCTGTTGAATCATAAATGTAAATTTTAAAGTACAAATGTAAAATATATAATTATACTTATACATATATATATATATATATATATATATATATATATATATTATTTAAAAATTTAGCTACATTGTCACCTTATCGCCTTGCAGACTACTAGACGGGCGCCTAATCGCCTAATCGCCTAGGCGTTTTAGAGGCTTCTGCTTGCATTGTCGCCTTAACAACTATGATTGTACGTATTTCAAATGGACATGGGCGTTGTCTCGTGGTACCTTGTGCATTGGACCGAAGAACTATTCATGTTGACAGACTATTTGAGGAACTTGGGTTCTTAACTAGTAGTCCAACAAGATTGGGCTTTCTCTGCTAAAGCAGCTGTTTAGCCCATGTAGCATAGAAGATGTCATGCTTCGAACATGGATTTTCTTTCAGGTTGTTCTCCTGTTACTTTTAATATGAACAATGAAAGGTGCCTATCATCCCCAAAATAAAGGGACAGAAAATGTATGTTATTAAGTGGTTTTCACTCACTGAACTTCAATGATGTTCTCTGCTCATGCGTTTTCGTTTCTCCTGGTGAGATACTTCGAATTGAGTTTATCAAAAAGATTTCCTTTTCTTTTCTTTTTTTTCCTTTCTTTGGGTGAAAGAATGAGTTTACATAAGGTCGATGACATAAGATGAAGAGGAGTAAGGCGACATAAAATCGTCTCCAGCTTCTCCAGAAGCTTCGTGAGTGAGTGGAGAGGATCGAGGTGAGCGACGAATGCAACTATCTAGTTATAGGCAAAATTAGAAGGAGACAAATGCATTTCTCATGAATTTCGTGGATTAGTTTGGTTTACTGCAGAATGAGTTCGGCTTCGGGGAAAATTGATGCAACCCCGTTCACAACTACTTTCAGATGGAGACGCATGCATTTCTACGAAATGAATTTCTTTTTGATGTTTCTTTTTTTTTTCATATTTTTCGTTCATTTCTCGATTTTTACATATTGAAATTTAATTTGGAAACAACCTAATTGCCACATAAGATGCCAAGTCAGCATCTATCTTTAATGGAAGGATCAACTAGAACATAACAAATAGTTTAGGGATTCGATTACACAAAGAAATGCTGAGAGATCTGATCCAATATTTTGGAGATGTTAGGACACTCTCAATACCTTATCTTTTTTTGTCTTTTTTCCTTGCATATGATAGGGCTCGTCAATTAACTCACACAAGGTTAAAGCCCGTGCATTAAGCGGCATTATCGAGAACTGATTCGGGCATGCTGTTTTCTAAAGCTTTGAAGCTTTTAATGACTACTTGTAATTGTAAACACGACTCATTTTTGTAAGGAAGACTTTGTGCGGTAAAATATTTTTTACACACTGAAACGATGGAAAAGCTTCCGATAACATCCTTATTAACAACAGAGCAGTAGCTTCACATTTTCTGTACTCATTCAATTGACAAACAAACTATGACAAGCAAACTAGAACGGATTTCAACAAGAAACCCGAGATTCAAACTAGTCCTAAAATTGCTCCTTTACAATCCTGAGTTAGAACAAGTCCTGTGGATGTTTCTGTTCGTTATCTTCTAGCCATGCCACGACCTTGAATTTCTTGTCACGTGTTTCCGCCTTGCACAAGCACATGTTGGTTTTGAGTGTTGAGAAAGCCTTCCCTCTGAATGTTTTGGTTTTGACAAATCTATCCTTGCTCAGATAGAATCTGTGCAACTCTAATAAAATTTCATTGCAGAATGAACAAGTGAAGAGAAGCTTATATTGATCCAATTTTGGCATTCAGACTTAAATAGGAAGTCATTATATATTTGCTTCTGAAGTCATTCATATGGAGTACGTTATTGCCTCTAAAGGCTTATTCGTCTGAAGATTTATATGATGGGTCAGAAGGACTTTATTAAGACTCAGTGTCACGGTTCAAACCAGTCTATTCAGATTGAGAGAGTCTCTACTTCTGAAGACTACTTCTAAATACAGTTTAGATTCTGCGATAACTATCAGACAGATTCTGAAGACCCACGTTTGGCAGGTTTCCAATAGTGAAGTTTATAATATCTGATTGACAAGATATTTCTTCAATCGGATCAAGAGGAAATCAATGATTGGATATTACCTTCCAAGAATAAATTTAGTTGTTTATTTGAATCTAATCTACCTTTGGAAACTGAAGATTCAGTTGTATGGGCGACTGAATCTGAAGAGTTCAGATTTTACTCAACGACTTTCATATCTTCTCAAGATACAGTCTCGTTCAACCACGATTGATGACGTTCAATCAACGATTGAAGAGCGATCCTTTGAAGGTTTGTCCAACGGCTAGTTTGGAAGCAAATGAGTATTTAAGAAGATCCATGGTGACCAGTAAAGGGTGTCGATAATATAGAATTCCAAAGTGCTTGAGTTGTTCATATTCACATACTTGTTCAAGAGAGTTTAAAGTTCTTTCAGTGTGAGGTATTTGTAAGAGCGACTGAGTGTACTACCTCTTATAACCTCCATTGATTCATTTTAGTGGAATCCAGCCAATCGGCTATCATCGTGGGAGAGTGGACATAGGCCTAACAAGTCAAACCACTATAAACTCAGCGTGCAATCTTCTTCTCCTTAAACTCTTATTATCTCGTTCAGATCATCTGCACGTTATGTAATATTCCTATTCTGATTGTGAAGTGAAACTGTTAATTCCGCAATAAGTTTCATTTTGGTTCAGAAACACCCATTCACCCTCCTCTAGGTGATATTGCTAGATACAACATTGAGTCTCCTAGAAGAAAAATGGAAGAACATCCGAGGAAACTTGAACTTTAACTTGATTTACTTTATTACAATCTTGATGTTTGAGGCTCAATCTTGGCCAAGCTTGAACCATTATCCGTCTCTGATCTTAAACTCAGACCCATTTTGGTGGTGCCCCTTCCTATGTTGAGGCTAGCGACATAACCTAGAGGGGGTGAATAAGTGATTTTAAAGATTTTAAGGAAGTTAATGTGGAATATGAACAATGAAGTCAGAACTCAGTTCAGATGATGATAGCCAGTTTATACAGCGATATTCTAAGATGTAATGCTTTGCACAATTCGGCTATCATAATAACCAATCAAAGAGGTAAGAGTAAGAGTAAGAAAATGTGCACAGAAGATTTATAGTGGTTCGATTTTTTTCAAGCCTACGTCCACTCCTTCATGCTGGCAGCCGACCAACTGGATTCCACTAGTGAATAACTTAGAGGTTTACAATATGATGAGTAAAATTCTCGTCTAATATTATTTTCACTCGTATGCTCTCCTCCAAGTATTACAGTATAGGATCAAAGGCACATGAAGGATGTGAAGCTCTGTTAATCTTTGAATTATGAATCCCATTCGTTCTCTCTTTCTTGATCAATCTTGAAGCGTCCTTTTGTACTCCTCCATCTCCAACTGACCGTTGCAAGATCTCCAGCGAATCGCTCTCCAAAAATTTCCCGTTTGGACGAGACTGTATATAAAGGATTTCATAGCTATTGAGGACAACAAAGGAAAGAAAACCTCTTTAAATCAAATCGCTCATACAATCATGATCTTAAATTTCCATAGATAGGTTGCTTCATTAGGTGAGTCATCTTTGTCTCCGTTAATCCACGTCCTTGATTGATCTTCTTGATTGAGAATCTTCAAATACTGATCCAGCTCGATTACCAACCGTTGTGATGATATAATATGTCAATTAAATCATCTTGAATATATCTCTTTACAATCTGGTCGTTGCATGTGAAATACTTCTCTCAAAGCTTGAGTATCATTCCAACGTCTGAGCTTCTTCGCTCAACGTCTGAGCTCGACGCAGCGTCTGAGTCCCTCAGAAAAACTTCTGAGCCTTTTATGTCAGATTAAATCATATGCAACCCACACCGATGGATAACTTACAAAGTTAGTGTTTCATTGCATTAACTCAGATTAAGAGATTATGGATCATTTTGTCAATTTCAAAATCATTTGGGGTTTTTTTCTCAGCATCCTAAACTCATAGTTGTACCCGCTCTTGAAGTTGAACCTCTGCCCCTTCCTGTACTCAAAGTCAAGCCGCTTTGTGAACTTGACACTATGTCCCTTCCTAAACTTGAACTTGCGGCCATATTAGTTGTGCTTGTTCTTGATCTTGAACCTCTACCCTTTCCTAAACTCATAACCGCGTCCCTTCCTGAACTCAAAGTTGTGCTGCTTTGTGAAATTGAAGATATGCCTATTTCTGAATTCGATGCCTTGCCATTTCCTGAAGTGGAACCTCTTAAAATACACGTGTGAGTAATGTTAGAAAAATCTCATATTGAAGAATTAATGTTGCGTTGAGCAGTAAATATATTCTAGTTGGTTCACAACTCATTTACTTAAACTTTTGAGTGAAGGCAGGTCCAATTGAAAATGTTAACAGGCTCGAACTTGGTAATGACGGGCAGGAAGACAGGGGATCACATCGCGAGTCAAAGACTGAGAAGCCGACCTTTGCTGTTTCTTGAACTTGAAGCTATACCCCTTCATTTGCCTCTTTATGCAGGATCCCTTACTGGGTTTGAAGCACGTCCGGTCCCTCTTCCTCTGCCTGGTTTTGTAGGTGTTCGGTCAGTCTCCGTAGTTCTATCTCTCTTCACCTGGCCCACGTTGAAAGTACACGTTAGTTTTGAGGACTACATAATTAAGATAATGTAAATATTCAATACTTACATAAGAAAGGTCCCCTTCATCCTCAACTTCAGTTGTAGCTTTGCAGGAGCTCTCCTGATGTTCAACTCCTCTGCATCTCGGGGAACTCGACCGAAAAGCATCATTTTGGTCGGTAGGTTCCCCACTATCATCCTTCTCTTACTTTCCATTTTCCGAACTCGTCGTTTTCCTTTGCCTCCTATTTCCTGTGGCCTCAAAACATTCAGCATTGCCTTGTCTCTGACTAGAAATCATCGACGGAGGGAGGAGCCAGCAGTTTTGCTTTCGCCCACAAACTCAGAGTCTGAATCTTCATCAAAACTTGAAACGTTCCACTCAGCCTCATCCTCGTTTTAGTACATATAATCTCCATCGTCGGTTGCTCCCGTAACATCTGCATCGACGAACAGATGAATCGATCCACTTTTAGATGTTGTTTACACCATTTCCTGCACTGGCTCATCACTCTTGATCTCTCTGAATCAGTAGCCAAATTCGGTCCCATACCACATTCTCTCTAAACGAAAGCTGAAACCTTTAACATCAGCAATCAATCTTTCGTATGTCACTGAATCAGGAGTGACATTTTCGTTCTCCCTCTCTATTCCACCTAAAAACTCGAACTCCTTTACTCCAAGGTGGAATATGTGGGACGCTCCAACTGTGATGCAACGAGTTGAATGTGAGAGACAAACAACATATGCATTGGGTATATATGTTAAACCTTTCTAGTTAACTTCCTGAAATCATTCATCAGTTAGATAGTGGTCTAGGATTAAAATACTCAAATTTCTATCGCTAACGCTTATTCGACTTTTCATTTATCAACTAATTTTGAACTTCTAAAAAACTGATCTTTATATCTAGATGGAATATATCTAAAATGGTTGAATCTACAAATCGCTATACACACACACACACACACACACACATTATATATATATAAAATTACCCAGCATGTGAAAATTGACTCGGATACCACCTGATAGGAGCTGTGCCATCGTTCTTAAAGTTGGCCCTTTGGTCCACCACCTAGATTGAGAGTTCTAAGGATCTTTGCAAATTGACTGTTGAATAGGAATTTTTTTACACGTTGAACGTTGTGCATTGGACAGAACTATTAACGTGAACTGGCTAATTTAAGCATTTGGGTTCTAACTAGGTGTTTCAATGGGCCGAGTCGGCCCGAAACTAAGCAATACCTAGCTTGGCCCAGAAACTAAACAATACCTAGCTCGGCCCAGTTCGAGCCCAAATTACATATGCCCCAACTCTTCGGGTCGGGTCAGTTTCATGTTTTTTTTCCCAAAGTAAAGGCCTAGAGCAATAGGCTATACAGCATTGTAAGTAACAACCAAAAGAAATAAGTTGTAGTTGTTTTTCATTTTGAGTTTCCAACTTGACAGTAATGGATGTATAGCTTAGTGCAATTCTTGCGAACTAAAAGCAAAATCCAATCCCAAAAAAGCAACGCCTCGTACTAAAAGGAGCTTGTAAGATAAACAGACAATACCTAAACATAAAAATCATTGTATTTCGATCAACTCCTTCATGGGGCCCGTGGGGTTGTTCCATACGTCTTGGAATAACTTAGATCTCTGTGCTCGTGCTCCTAAATTATCTAAATAAAAACTAAAATTAAATAAAAGACTAAAGGAGCCAAATATGCGCTACAACATATGTTGCAAGATTGACTTCTTCTCATACTTAATTTTAAAATATATTTTTTAGAAAAATTGTCTAGCATGAGATGGAAGAGACTATCGTGAGAATCCACTAGCAATGGAGATGTTGTCATCAGCTAGAAAACGGGAAGGAAAACGGTGTAAAAGAGTCACGCGTGACCCCTTCATTACGAAAAACAAAGAAAATAGAGACCACCCTATACATATATAGTTCTGCTAGATCCAACAAAAAAATCGATAAAATAAAGAAATTGTATTAAAAATAGAAAAGTTCAAAGTCACGAATTGAAGCTATTAGCCATTCGATGCTTCTCAAATTCGCATGCATGTAAGCCTTCAACCATAAAAAAAAAATTAAAAAGGAAGGACTTTAGTGCATGAATGGAAGGGATCAGTGTTGGTGCGGGCCTTTTTTGATAGCCCTAGTTCTAACTACGAGTCCAACAACATTGGCCTTTCTCTTCTCATGTGGCATCGAAGATGTCGTGTTTCAAACATGGATTTTTATCCATTTTTATTCATTTGGGTCACATATGATTCTAGTAGATTTAAGAAATTAGTCAAATATGGGTTTAAGCTTATAAAGCCTATTCAAGTATGAATTTTAACTCAATCCATTTTCGACCTATTATTGGCCCATGGCCGGCAGCTTCTCAAGCATCACTTGTAAATGAGCCTTAATTATATTGATGTATATCCTATATTTTTTTTACAAGTAAATGAAAGAAAAAAAATAAAATTAAAACAACATAAAAACTGTTTTTGAATGCTTCCCTTGCCCACCTCCGCCAGCCACCCGCCAATCTCCGCCTACCGACAAACCGCCACCACCCAAACGAACCAAGAAAAATGGAGATCAAACGAAACTGCAAGAATCCCAGCAAATGACCCACCAGCGAGAAATTCAAGTCCATTCTGAACTGCCAGTATGCTCGTCGGGCTCGACCCATTATTCAACCCAAGAATATGATGATGAGGATCAAATGACCTAGTCCTGACGAGTTTACGACTGTTATATAATCAATTCTCTAAAATGAATGTAATTGAGTGGTTTTCACTTGCTATACTTCAATCTTCTTCTCTCATGGATTCTCCTTCACATTCTCCTGGCAAGTTTATGACTACAGAAAGTTGATGCATGAATTGAGTTTCTCCGGATCGAGTTCAAGTAAAAAGTCTCTTTTTCTGTCTTTCTTTCTTTTTTATTTGGGTGACAACACGAGTTTACATAAGTCGATGACATAAAACCAAATGGAGTAATGCTACAAAACAGTGTTTATAAAGAATTGGTACATAAGTTGATAAAACCCGATGTGCTACCGTCACCAATTTTCTCTACACAAATGACAGAGTTTGACTCATCATCATAACAAAAGATTTTGGATCACGTATAAGGTTGTACAACCGATTTTTGGAATTATTCTAATGTACGTGACATTACTCGATGTTGAAATACCGAATGACGCATGGTGGGAGAGAGAGAGAAAGGCCTTATCCATATTCATTGAAGTCTATGATGCCCTGAAAATTCGACTTCTGTAAAGTGCCTATATTCAATAAAATGGATTAATATTGAAATTCAGTCTGTGAAATATTTGGATCGTAATGACTAAAGAGACGACAATTGGACGAGTTCTGAAGTTTCAGTCGGTTTAGATTAGGTTTCGAATTTTTAGTCGCCATGAATTAGGATTTCAATCCTCGCGACCCGAGCCTAATCCTAACCGTGCCTAGCTTGCGAAATTACCAAAATACCCTTCGTCTAGTGTACCGAAATTTCATTTCAGTCTTGATTTGTTAAATGACGAAATTACCCCTCAATTATTCCTAGGAGACAAAAGTGGCCACAAAGTCTTCATGGTGGGCCCCACATGTCTTGTCCCCACCTCTCATCAGCCATCACCCTTTCACGTCTCTCTCTCCCTCACATGGCTCTCTCTCTCTTTCTCTCTGCTCCCTCTGTCCTCTTCTTCTTCTTTCATGGAACACCGCCCCCCTAGCCGAACCACTCCTCCTCTCCTCTGGTTTTTGTGCGACGCCAGCCCCGAACCACCCCACCACCACCTCGCCGCCTCACTGCCATCACGTCGCCACCGTCGCAGCACCGCCGCAGCCGACGGAAAAGTGACCAAGACCAGCTCGAGCAACCCTGCCCTGTCTCGGGCCGGGACTGCTGTTGTTGAGGTTCCGTTTCTGCCCCGACACCCCAGCTGCCTCCACCACCTCAAGCCACCACCACACCACTCCCCCAAGTCCCTCCGACCATCGAAGACCGCCGTGAGTCAGCCCTGAACCACCCCGAAGCCGACCGCCCCCTGTTTTCTCTCACCTCCCATGTTTCCATCGGCCTACTGTTCCGAGCGCCTTGTCATCTTTTCGCCGGTCACCGTGGCCACAAGTGGTCACCACTTAACCCCTGACACCCCTACAAATCTCCTCCATCGACCCCAAGCAGCCTCGACGCCGTTGAAGCCCAGAACGGACTCAAGACCGAACCCTGTTCCAACCTTGGTGCCCTGTTTTTGCTCGATTCTGCGTCTGTGGTTTGCTGTCCTTCACTGTTCCAACCAGCTCAGCCGACATCCGACCACCACAGCTGCTCCCAGACGTCGCTCAACCACCGAACTCCACCACCCCAGCTTTGCACCGCATTTAGCCAGCTGCCAAGCCCCGGTTCCGCCCTGCCCTGCCGCCTGCCCTGTTCTGGCCGAGAGCTCTGTTTCTTGGGCCAATTTCGTAGGCCGTGGCCCAAATTGGCCTGGGCCGTGGCCTAAGAGATGGGTCGGGTGGCTGGGCCACCATGCCAGGTCCGTGGGCCAAGTTGGCAGAGAGTTTTGGCCATAGACCGAGAGTTTGGGCCGTTGTCCGAGGAAGTTGGCCCGTGATCCGTGAGTCACCGAGAAGAATTCCGAGCCTCGCCGAAGTTCGTGGATCGTCGTCGCCCGTGTCATGACTGCTCGAGCTAAATAAAATCGTGAGTTGACCTTAATCATTGGTTAGGACGCTAATTGCGCCTAGAATTAGTCGTTTGGTCAAATGTGGAATTTAGGTACACGATCGGGACCGGTTTAGATTGAAATTGGGATTAGGTTAAATGGCCGATCGATTATGTGAGTCAGATTAGTTTAGATCGTCTGTGGCTAGTTGGTTGCTAGATGGAATTGATTAATTGATTGGGCAATGGATTGCCGTTGTTTGATCGCGAGCGAGCGGTAGGCTAGAGAGGAGCGAGCGATTGACGATTTAAATCAGTTGGTTTGGCTAATAAAGAACTATTGTACGAATCGAGCCTTATATTGTTTAATCGAAATTAAATGCTCGTAATTGATTCAATGACCTTTACTGGTTTGATTGCCTCGTTGAATGGCTTGATTGATTGGTCAGAATGACTGTTGGATGTTGGTCGTCGATTGGGGGTTAATCGCCCTGTGTGTGGTTGTGGTGACTAGTGGATAGTCAGCATATGCATATGACCATGTGTGAAGTCAAAAGACATATTTTAGCATGAAAATGGCCTTCGACAAAGACTTTTACATGCCTGTGCGAGCATCCGGCCTTAACCAAAGATAATGAAATGGGTTGATTGCTGGATGAGGATTGTGTGGTCATACGAGGGAACGATGATGCATTCATCGCAAGTTCGTTTCGCACCAATCTGGTGGAATCAGATAACTTGTCAGAAGCACGACAACTCTGATCTGGTGTTAACTAATATGGATGCAGAGTTGGTCGGATGCCGGTCGCAACTGGTGTTGAACCGACGCCCCGTTTAGGGATGCCTACTTGCTGGTGCCGTGCTGGGTGCACTGGAGACACCTCTCGTAGTAGCCGCTGCCGAGAGTAAAGGAACGTAGCTCGGTCCTGCCGGTAGAACACTGGATCGTACTGAAGTGCTAGATCGCGTTACTTGTGAGAGTCGAATCACACCCTCTTTCGCGTAGATATTCTCATTGCCGTGGGCACGATCATCGTTAATAAATGGACTTGTGTAGTGTCCTGTGCGTACTTGTGTATGTGATGCTGTATTGAGTGATTGACTAGATGACTGTTGAGTCGAGTCAAGCATTGTATTGTGTGTGGCCTAAGGCTAGTAAGTATGCAGATGATTATCATGTTGCGATTGTACTTGGGTATTACTAGTGGTGATATGATGTGTAAGACTTCTGTTAGGTTGCCCTAAGTGAATCAGTTTTCTAACCGAGCTTAGGCTTGATTCACTGAGATTTATTCTCACCCCGTCGTGGGATAACAATTTCAGGTCCCTTCGGATGAAGACTCATGGATGCCAAAGATTGGCTATTGGATTAGTCTTTTGAAGTGGATGGGAAGTTAACCTCACCTAACCGAGTGACCATTTGAGGTATTGTCTAGTCGCCCCGAAGTATGGGGTTGCGTACGTATGTTAGTCTGAATGAGAACTAGACTCTTATGCGGTTATGTATGTATGTTTATAATTATTGTCTGTTAAATTGACATGATGATTGGCTCTTGCTATTCTATCACATGTCTATTTGTTGTCAGGAGTTTAAAACGTTTCCGCCTGCATAAGTAAGTGATAGGTCGGTAGTGTGCCTAGGACGCTATCTCTATGACCTCGTGGCGATTTGGCAAGGGATGTTGCGGGCTTGAGAGTCGAGGCGTGACATCGCCGCCCAAGGTGGTATCAGAGCAAGGTCAGCCTGATCCATCTGGTCATTGGCCTGAAGTGATAAGGAGCGTTGGAATTTGGGATAGTTAGTAGGATCGTAAGCTTTTGCATGTGCTTGTTACCTATGTTTTTAACTGACTGTTGGTAATCTCATTACGTGTTGCCTGGGGTGGACAGGACTCCGTAAGTTACCTGTATAATGAGCAACCGCAATGAGAGGGTGTCTTATGGAAGGACAATCCAAGAAGATCCCAGAGTGGACGGGATCCTGCAGGAATTGGAAACTTTGAGAGTTGTAGTTGGACATCAAATGGGTAGTCAAGCTAATGATATCGCTGTTTCGCGTGAAGACTCACTGACTGAAAATGAGAGTGGTACGCAACCAATACTCGAGTTGATGGAAAGGATTTTGGATCTCAAGCCGCCGAAGTTTGAAGAGGTAGGAGATCCAGGGGCTGTAATCTGGTGGATTTTGGAAATAGAGAAGGCATTCGCCCTGCTGAGATGCTTCGAAGAGGACAAGGTGACGTTAGCCATTTACCAACTTCAATGTAACGCTAATGCATGGTGGAAAGTCACACATGGAAAGATATTCTCCGAAGGTATGGTCCCGGTATGGGATGCCTTCGTTGAAGCCTTCTATGGCAAGTACTTTTTGGACTGTAGGCGAGAGAAAAAGATGGTTGAATTCAGACAGCTTCGACAGGACCATACGAAGTAGAACAATATGAAGTGAAATTCGCTAAACTGTCAAAGTATGCACAATAAGTAACTGGTGATTCGGTGATAAGGATGAGAAGATTTTGTGAAGGATTGAAATCGGAGATTAAGGATCAACTGGTGCCGCTGAACCTTAAGAGTTTTAGTGAATTATATGAAAGGGCCCAATATGTGGAAAGGAACATAGCTAAAAGGGCAATCGCATCTGGATCGCGATTTGCGCATTCTTCTAGGGATAACCATTGGTTAGAGAAGAGTCTGATGTATATCAATAAGTATCACATCCCGCCTAACCGAATGAGTGCAATCAAAAAATCGATGTTCCGCCAAAGTGAGAAATGTCGCATGCATCGCTGTAAGCATGGGAATGATCCGTGTCCGTACAGAGGTGGAGCATGCTTCGAATGTGGCCAGCTTAGTCACCAAGTAAAAGATTACCCGCTGAGAAATAAGACAGACCAAGCATCGTTGCCGCAAGAAGGACAACCTCGAGGAAATGTTAAACAGAACAACCGGGATTGATTATACTGGGAGTAGGGTGACTTTTGGGTGAAGATGTCCTAGTACTGGTTAGCAATAGCTAGTCGAGCTTGAAAAGACTTTTTGTAGATAAGACTTATGGATATGGGTTTGTAATAAGGCAACTGGTATTTTGTGGATTGCATAAGTTTGAAGTGTTGTTTTGCTTGGATTGTCTTAGTTGTTGTTTTTCTTTGGATCCTAATTAATGACTAGATAAATATTCGCAGAGGAACGAACGTGAATTGTGAGATTTATCTCTAAGATGTAATGAGACCCCAAAGATTCAGAAGGTACGAATTGATAAGGATCGATGTGAAGGCAGCTAATGGGTGATGAGTAACAAGGAAAAATCTTCCACTATACGTGCTTTAAAGAATTACGAAGGTTGGGTCATACCTCCGAACCTTGACCGGAGAAGGCCTTGTAGTATGTCAAAGGCAGTTTTGAGAAGACTTGAGACCTGTATGGTTCAGTCGACTAGTAACCTAATGAGGTTATGGTGTAATGTGCACTGCCTGAGGACTGTAATTAGACATGTGCATGGAACGAGGACAGTAAAGACGAACAAGGAAAGTTCGTAAGGACAATTTGGGGTTAGACGACATGGTAGGTCACCAGTTGGTTGCATAGGCTATGGAGATTGGTGATACCCCTGAATAAGATTAAGATTGCGAGATGTGACAATTAAGGGCGGATAGTTATCAGAGTGGCGCATTGGAAGCATCGTAGGGCCACATGATTTCTTGGAATAATGATCATAAAGGTCTTGCTTTTGGTAAAACAGAAAACTGATTGGAACTCACCGTAGTAGTTTCAGTGTTAGTTCTAATAGCTTGAGGAGGCACCAAGATTTGAGATAAGGATACTAAGGGATTTACAGGAAAATTGGTATGGCCAAGCTTATGGCGAAGAGTTAGCATATTGATAAGTTAAAGAGCAGCATTATAAGCCTAGCGGATTGCTGCAGTCATTTGGAATTCTAGAGTAAATGTGGGAGTGTTGACACCTGATTTTTTATCATTTATTATTGTGATTTTTATTCTTTAAAATTAATTAAAAATATCAAAAAAGGTCATAAAATCACAAAATCAACTTTGGAAGCCTTGGTTTAGCCTTAGGAACCAATTTTGAACAAAAATATTTTTCGGTATTTTTAATATTTTTCGAGTTTATTATAAAAATACCCAAAAAATCAGAAAAATACCATTCGTGGTCAGAAAAATACCCAAAAATATTCGATAATTTTGTTTTAATTTCCTCTTCAAGTGTGTCACTTTAAATCTCAAAAATTCGGCTCGGGTCACTATGTTCCTTCACAAACATAAACCCGAACCAAGCCTAAAAAAAAAAAAATCATTTTCGAGTCTTTTAGTTTTCAATTCTCACTTTTTATAAGTTATGACATTGGATTCTAAAGTCTTAAAGTGCAATTAGGTCAATTTGCCCTCCAATTTAATCAATTTTTACCAAAAGGGCTTAATTGCACATTTTTCTTTCAATTAGTCCCCGGTTTCACGGATGTATACGTATGCTCTACGTATTTATACGTCATACGTATTTATACGTTATTTATATTTGTACTGTTTGGTAACCTCTTTAACTCTTGTAATAATAATAATGGTTATTATTTTTAACACCTTTGTTAGTGCCTTTTTTTAGCATTTTTGTATTGTGAGTGCTATTGCTAGTGCTATTTTTAAATAGCATTTTTGTATTATAAATTGTGAGTGCTATTGTTAGTGCTATTTTTAAATGGCATTTATTTATCATAAATTGTGAGTGCTATTATTAGATAGAATTTATAATTGTTAGTGCTATTTTTAAATAACATTTTTGTATTATAAATTGTGAGTGCTATTGTTAGTGCTATTTTTAAATAGCATTTTTGTATTATAAATTGTGAGTGATATTGTTAGTGTATTTTTAAATGTCATTTATTTGTGAGTGCTATTTTTAGATAGAATTTATAATTGTTAGTGCTATTTTTAAATACAATTTATTGGAAGGTATTTTTGGCTATAAAAGGATGGCAAGAGTTTTGAGGTGGAAGGAGAGAGACATTTTGTAGAGTGTGCAAATTTTTGAGAGCTTAGAGAGAAGAACACAAACACTCTCTATATTCTCATCATCTTGAGTGAGCAAAATATACTAAGTTCGGAATATTGATTCCGCATATTGCTAGCACAATTGTTGTGGAGTTATTAGTCGTCTCCCCGTTCGTCAATTGGTGGTGCGTCCGAACTAGATGCCCAACACTTGTGGAGGCTGAGATCGAAGAACATCGAACCGACACCTCCGTTAAAGCACGCTACGAGAGGTAATCTATTTACTCCATTTGAGGCTTTGTGATTTTTTTCGATTGAAATGCACGAAGTACGCCTCTGGAGATACATGTATGGGTTGTTATTTATTTCCGCTACGTGTTACGTGGATCCCAACAGTGGTATCAGAGCCGATCCTTAGGTGTTTTCGTGCATTTAATTGATTTTTTGCAATTTTTGCAATACTATGGCCAATATGTATTAACGAATTGTTCGTCTTACATGGCTAATGGAGGTTGATTATTTTACATGATAAATTAATCAACGTAGCAAAAATTGAGACTAAATCAATTTTGAATCGAAAATTTATGGCTATCTTATTTTACATAAAAATTCTGAATATGATTCAACGTAGAATTTTTATTGTGCCTTCCTAAGTTTTAAATTGTGAATTTATTACTTACGTGGAAGGGTGGTGATCATGGAAAAATCCCTAATCAATGTGATTGATATATATATGAATGTATGATGATTATTTATATATTTGGGGTTGTAATTATTAAATGGAGGCTGCGTACTCCTTTTATTTTTCATGTAATCTTTATTTTTTAGCATAGTCAATTGTTGATGTAAATGCTACGAGGATTACGTGGAGGAGCATTTTAAGTCGGCGAGCTCTTTGGGGCCCAATTCTTGAAGAGTTCAAGAAACCAAGAAGAAGCGAAGAGTGGCTCTCCGTTATTAAAATATTAAAATGATTAAATGTGGTCTCATTGGCTCGAGACCCATTAAATCATAATTCCATGATCACCACGTAGGATAGATGTTTATGTGATTGACATCTATTTATTTATTATGATTACGTGAGTATGTTAAACTGGTTAATGTGCAAAGTCAGACTTACCTCACCCAAAATTGCGCCTGCATGAAATCCTAGTTAGGAAAATCACTCGCGTTAGGTACCGAAAGGGCGTTGGTAACGACATCAGCGTAACCAAGTCCCCGAACCCAAAAACTCTGGTTCCGTAGAACTGATCGATCTCTCCCAATCGATCAGTAAGGTTTCCGGTCTACCCTCCAAGAAAGACCGGTGGCGACTCCAAATGCATGCACAAGTTGCACATGCCACCACGACCACACTAAGGTCGAAAGCGATCGACTCATATCGTCGAATCCTTCTGAAAAATACTCCCGCCGCGATTTGGTATGGGCCTGGGAGGGCTCGCGCCGATCCAAGACCCGTGATCGGTAATCCATTAGCCGCGTCCGCTTTCGGACGGGTCGCGACAGCTGGCGACTCCGCTGGGGACCTTTGTTCTAGAACCAATGGTTCTAGACCTCAAGTGGACTTAGGCCGTAATTAAAACGCTGAGTGATTTTTCTAACCATGCAGGCGCTCGTGAAGGTGAGGTAAGTCCGCTCATGATAGGTGTTATATATTTTTGCAGATTGGAGTGATAAGGGGGGTAGTCTGTGATTAACATTGTCTTATGCAGGTTGGCGTAGGAATGAATGATTGTGTGTATGTTTTATATTGAAGCGGTGATTGTTAAATAAGATGCATGTTTATCGCTTTAGCACGACACCGAAAATACACACAACCGCGCCTAAAACCCCGGGCGCCGTCTATAGGAAAACAATAGAAGGGATTGAAAATGGAATCTCCGTGAGGAAAAACACGGGGTAATCCACTTTTCAATTCCACTCATTTTGAGCTATGGATCGAGCCCCAATGCAACGATAGTTGTGCAATGGAATCTGCTCTTTCTAGAACTCGAGGTGGGAACCTTGACCTTAGGTGCCAAATCCTTTGATTTTTAGAAGTTTTATCCTCACTTGTCTCATGTGCATGTCTTTAGATGGTTGATATATCTAAAACCACCTAAAAAAAATCGGTGATCCTGGAGTCACATATCGAAGACTGGAACTGGGGCGTCTCCAAGTGTTCAGACCACATTCCTTTGATTGGTTTGGCATTTTTAGTTCTCTTGTATAAGACTAATTTTGCTTGGGTCCTCTCTATCTCGTCTCTTAGATTGATTGTATTAGGGATCTATTTGTATTGTATACATCTCGATAAGGCTCATTTCTATCGAAAATAGGGGCAAATTCCCCAAACCCGTGGAGCATGGTGGAATTCGTCTCTTCAGTGTAAAATACATTTGGCCGCAGAGCCACTCGTTTGGTAAAAGGACGTATCGTTCCTAATTGATTTTTAATCAGATCTGGGGATAAATTTTTCTCCATTTTTTTTATCTCAGGTGATAAAAGAGACAATGCACCCAAAAGCTCATGCATTCAAATGACAAACCAGACGTCGCCCAGCTGGGGCAACCTAATTTGGATCGGCTCTCTTGAAGTCGAAAAGGGTATATTCGTTCCAAATTAAATTGATTTATTCACAAGCTGATATGGTTTTCCATTCTTACAGGTGATGACAAAAATGAATGGGACCACTGAAGAATTTCCATCCTCCTGGATGCCCGAAGTGACTAGAGCTGGGATAGTAAATCTGTAATCGTTTCAATTAAAGCTTCTTACGCGGTGATTGACTCTTTCACTCCTTTCATCGCGCAGGTTGTTGAAGTACCCAATCACGAGTAAACCCATTCTCGCGGATGTCAAATAGCCTGAATGCGTCAATGCGGCAGGATCAAATTGCCTACGACTAAATCAGCCAGTCCCAGACAAAGCATCCAGTGGCTAGGGACAAATCGCTCCACTACCCGGAAAAAAAGGAAACATCAAATATTTCAAATGGCGACTGTGATCGAGAATATCACCAAATCGCTACACGACAAATCCCTAGATTGTCAAGTTGTCTAGGGATAGATAAAATAATAACCGAAGACTCTGGCAATTGAGATAAATGACCAGAACCGGCAAAAATAAATGGGAGCGGGTTCCCCCATTCGCTTCGAGGAGCCAAGCTGGGGGCAAACTCTCATAAACCCCATGAAAGCACATCGGACCAGGGTTATTAAATCCAGAGATAACAAACATCAAGACAAGCCCTTACCAGGGCAAAATACTTGAAGAACACCGTCCCTTCAAATGTTGGAAGGACAAAACCCCGAAGGGAGTATCTCTTTCCTGAAATTTCAAATGAAGTCAAATAAGGACCTACACCTGTTTCTTCATGTGCAGGTGCATGGACGTTGTCAAAATTGAATTGAAAATTGCCAACAAACACGGAAAGTGCTAAGGCATGTTGCCAAGACGAACACCGCCCAACTGAGGCAAAACAGTTGTTGACTTGATCGAGGATCATCTCACGGACAACACCCACAAATGCAGACGAGATGAAGCAACATTCATCGTCCACATCAGTATACGATATTGAAATGACCCCCATCAAATGTGGCGCGTCAACTATCGACGAAAGAGATGAAAGCGTCAGTAAGACGTCATCATGAATCTCAGGAGAGGAGACATCCCAAAGAGGATGTAGATTATAGCAAAATGCAGGAATGAATTTAGCTGGGGCAGATGTCACCTAGCTATGATAAACCACACCTAATTGGGCAAGTGAATCATTTGTGCACCGGACAAAGAAGGACGTTTCTTCTCTGGAAAAATCCATGGACGCAATGACAGAGTCATCCGCATCAGAAGTAAACCCCAGGATACAAATCTGGGTGGACGGTAACTTTGTATCGTTCCAGTTTGGTCTTCAAAGACCACATGCCTAACATGAGTTTTTACTCATTTAACAGGAAGTCGTTGGCACCGAAAGCCTCAAAAGAAAAGAACTCGCCAACGAGGAGGCGATTAAAATTATTGACCTTGGGAGTCAGCACTCCAAGAAATAGTCTTTGATTATAAGATCGAGTGGAGGGTAAAAAGTATCGCTTCCACACTTCATGCTTTGACATGCATTCCAATGACAATTTCCTTTTTTCTTGAATAAAAGGAACTCTGAAGAGTGGCGCTGAAATGCGTCCAAAAACACAAATGGATCTCCTCTGGGGCAAATCCTTGAGAATGATTCATTGCCAACCAAACGGAGGGATCAAGGCCATAAGATAGAGGGCCAGATTCTGCAAGCCGCGCGTTTGTGTTCAAATGGAAACACAAAGCAAGAGCAAGGCTGTATCGTTCCAATTTGCCTTGAATTTTGGAACGCAAACTGACACCTAATTCCCGTCTTTGACAGGGGCTCGCCTTGCGAAACAGGTTTTCACATCTCATGTATTACCCGTTGGAATACATGACCAAGGGGGCTCGCCATCAAGGCGAAACAGGTTTTCACATCCCATGTATTACCCGTTGGAATACATGACCAAGGGTAAGATGTATCGTTCTAATTTTTTGAAAAATTCGTGAACGTACAATAACATGTTTCTTCCGCATTTTCAGGGATCTCCAGCCGCGAGGGACAGGTAAGTATCCCTTTCCCCAATCCATTGAAGATGTTAAATAAAAAACAGAGAGAAAAAGAAAAGCTTTCAGAATCTAATGTCTAGAAAAGACACAGAATTGGCATTCATGTTTTGAAACATGAGGTTGTCTGAACATGCATTGTGCACCATAAAAATCCTCTTGACGGGTAAAAACTTTTGGGAAAACGAAAGAGATTTTTCCAATCAAAAGTTGTTCAAAACTCTCAAAAGGACGTTTTCTCAAAAGACGAGAGGCAAAGCCTAGTCCAAACACGTCCTATACACACTTAAGAGAGAAGTGGAGCGAATCAGACAGCAAAATCTGGACCTACGGAAGTAGGGACCATTCGCAGCGATTACATGGGTTGGGACGACGGAGGCATTCGTTTCATATCCCCCAAACATTACAGGTGACCGTTGATAACCCCTTTGAACGGCGGTTTTCATTCTTAACCCTGTCAAGAACCACCCCACATCGGGGCAAAATGGAGGTGAGTCCAGCAGCATCAGGAGAAAATGGTTAGAAATTTTCTTGCTCGGACTAACATTAATCTTTGTGTGTTGTTTATATGGTAATCCAAGTGCCATAGGATGATGAGAAGCATTCATTTCTCTATCCCACACACCGAATCCTTTGCATAGCCAAGTTGAGCCTGCAAAATCATTTCATAAACCCGTTGGTGATCATTGCACATTCCAAGACGGATGCAGCATCACTTCAGAAACGAAGGAGTTCAAGACTTAGGGTTTGCAAAAAAATTCCTAAATTAATGCTTAACCTTGTTAGACCTTTGATCACAGGTCTAACACGATCCCATGAAGATAAGAAAAAGTGGGATTTCAAAAATGAATGAGAAAAATCCACGGCATCGAGAAAAAGCAAAGTGCCTGGTAAAAGCAAGGCCGATGCTCGTGTAAGTTGTTTGATTGATCCGCAATGAAGCCGGATGGGAAAAGAGGAAATCCCTAAAGGAGTCAGATCAAAAAGACTACTCCCCAAATGGTGTCAAGCGTGGAGCAGAGACGCAGACAGAGTCATCAGTCTCTTAATGCGACGAAACGCTCTCTGAAGAGTTGGTGCACACCTCAAAATCGGTTGCGCATCCCAAAAACTGAAGGTGCAGAGAGGAAAGGGCAGGTGGTAAATTTGCAATGATCACCAATGTCAAACCCTTCGTAATTTCTGGGCCAAAAACAAGCCTTTTTCGGTTCCCAATCCTACCAATGTTACAACCCTGAAACAGTCTTCTCTGACTAAGACACTTGGGTTAACATATTGCTTAGCTCGAAGAAGTACGAGCAAGACTATTTCTTTCTCATTTTGCAGGGTTCTTGACTTGTAGACCCGGAGCAGATGGTGAAGACTTTCATTCAATGGCCTCGACTCAAAAGTGAGTCACCCCCTTTGAAAACCAATATCCAAGCCCAACATTACGGTCCCGTGGAAGACCTCCCGACCGATCAAAATGTATGCGCTGCGAATGAGCCTAAAACCTAGGCACAGGTTAGTAGGGAATTGAGTGCATCCCCTATAAAAAAAACCACTATCGCAAAACAGGTGAGAAGACCTCATTGTCGAAAAATATTCCAATTGATGTTTTGAACAAACTCTTTTTGGAATTTTCAAACTGTTGATCCAGATTTTCCGTGCAAGGGATTTGTGATCACATTTGCATGTTGCAAGAATGCTTTGGATAACCTCCAGCATCAAAATGCTCATCTCATGATTAAAACTTAAATCATACGGTTTTGTCAAAATGGACAGCCGTGGTCTTCCCATAGATTACTAACGTTTTCTTGGTGAAGAAAAATCTTTCAGGCTCAAACTTCTGCAGGATACCTGGAGAACTCAGCTCCCAGAATGTCGCCTCAACAGACTCAAGTGAAGATTTGTCAAAATAAAATCTTTCACTGCTTCAAAAACTGAATTCCCGACAAACTTCGGGATCTCTAAAAAAAAGAGGGGAAGAAAAACCCTTTTAAAAGAAAAAGTCCTATCAGACGTGGAGAACCCTCGTCCCAGGACCCATTTTTAAAATATCAAACAGTCTCAGCTGACGTGGAGAACCCTCGTCCCAGGACCCATTTTCAAAATATCAAACAGTCTCATCGGACGTGGAGAACCCTCGTCATGAGACCCCTTTTCAAAAATCAAACAGTCTCATCGGACGTGGAGAACCCTCGTCATGAGACCCCTTTTCAAAAATCAAGCAGTCCTAGCTTGACGTGGAGAACCCTCGTCCTAGGATCCCTTTTCAAAAATATCAAACAGTCTCATCGGACGTGGAGAACCCTCGTCATGAGACCCCTTTTCAAAACAAACCAAGGTAGATACCGCCTGAAGGGTCAAATCAAAGGTAGATACCGCCTGAAGGGTCAAAACAAAGGTAGATACCGCCTGAAGGGTCAAATCAAAGGTAGATACCGCCTGAAGGGTCAAATCAAAGGTAGATACCGCCTAAAGGGTCAAAACAAAGGTAGAAACCGCCTGAAGGATCAACACAAGGTAGAAACCGCCTGAAGGGTCAACTCAAGATAGAAACCGCCTGAAGGGTCAACACAAGGTAGATACCGCCTGAAGGGTCAACTCAAAGGTAGAAACCGCCTGAAGGGTCAATCAAAGGTAGAAACCGCCTGAAGGGTCAACTCAAGGTAGAAACCGCCTGAAGGGTCAATCAATGGTAGATACCGCCTGAAGGGTCAACACAAGGTAGAAACCGCCTGAAGGGTCAAATCAAAGGTAGAAACCGCCTGAAGGGTCAACTCATGGTAGAAACCGCCTGAAGGGTCAAACCAAGGTAGAAACCGCCTAAAGGGTCAAACCAAGGTAGAAACCGCCTCAAGGGTCAACTTATTGGTAGATACCGCCTTAAGGGTCAACACGAGGTAGATACCGCCTTAAGGATCAACACGAAGGTCTGATCCACCATACGGATTAAAATCTCTAGCAAATCCCAAAGCGTGGGGATGCGCCTTCCTTAGGTTCCTACCAATTAGGAATCTCATAATGGTATGACCTACCATACAGGTCAGAGCTTAATCTCCCTAGGATTTTCTGTGACGAGTCCTAGGCATCTTCTTGAAAGTTGTCGCAACCGGCATCAACCGACAGGTGAGCTTCAGGTAAGCCTCTCTCACTACGGCCCATGTTCAAATTGTTAGAGCAAACCGGGGATTGATTTGAGCTTTTATCAATAGGCTTAAGGATCCGATGTCATAACATTTCTTCTCTCATTTTCCCAGTTGAGTCGGTTAGGAATCAGGTGCCACCTTATCTTTGAGAAAAACCTCTAACGAGATTCCTCTCAAAGAGGGGCAGCTGTTGACACCTGATTTTTTACCATTTATTATTGTGATTTTTATTCTTTAAAATTAATTAAAAATATCAAAAAAGGTCATAAAATCACAAAATCAACTTTGGAAGCCTTGGTTTAGCCTTAGGAACCAATTTTGAACAAAAAATATTTTTCGGTATTTTTAATATTTTTCGAGTTTATCATAAAAATACCCAAAAAATCAGAAAAATATCATTCGTGGTC
The DNA here is from genome assembly GCA_021437785.1 of Rhodomyrtus psidioides. NCBI lineage: Eukaryota > Viridiplantae > Streptophyta > Magnoliopsida > Myrtales > Myrtaceae > Rhodomyrtus > Rhodomyrtus psidioides. Next base: position 8,093,293 of record JAILYB010000007.1, on the reverse strand, counting down.
AGAAAAATACCCAAAAATATTCGATAATTTTGTTTTAATTTCCTCTTCAAGTGTGTCACTTTAAATCTCAAAAATTCGGCTCGGGTCACTATGTTCCTTCACAAACATAAACCCGAACCAAGCCTAAAAAAAAAAAAAAAATCCTTTTCGAGTCTTTTAGTTTTCAATTCTCACTTTTTATAAGCTATGACATTGGATTCTAAAGTCTTAAAGTGCAATTAGGTCAATTTGCCCTCCAATTTAATCAATTTTTACCAAAAGGGCTTAATTGCACATTTTTCTTTCAATTAGTCCCCGGTTTCACGGATGTATACGTATGCTCTACGTATTTATACGTCATACGTATTTATACGTTATGCATATTTGTACTGTTTGGTAACCTCTTTAACTCTTGTAATAATAATAATGGTTATTATTTTTAACACCTTTGTTAGTGCCTTTTTTTAGCATTTTTGTATTGTGAGTGCTATTGCTAGTGCTATTTTTAAATAGCATTTTTGTATTATAAATTGTGAGTGCTATTGTTAGTGCTATTTTTAAATGACATTTATTTATCATAAATTGTGAGTGCTATTGTTAGTGCTATTTTTAAATGGCATTTATTTATCATAAATTGTGAGTGCTATTATTAGATAGAATTTATAATTGTTAGTGCTATTTTTAAATAGCATTTTTGTATTATAAATTGTGAGTGCTATTGTTAGTGCTATTTTTAAATAGCATTTTTGTATTATAAATTGTGAGTGCTATTGTTAGTGCTATTTTTAAATGTCATTTATTTGTGAGTGCTATTTTTAGATAGAATTTATAATTGTTAGTGCTATTTTTAAATACAATTTATTGGAAGGTATTTTTGGCTATAAAAGGATGGCAAGAGTTTTGAGGTGGAAGGAGAGAGACATTTTGTAGAGTGTGCAAATTTTTGAGAGCTTAGAGAGAAGAACACAAACACTCTCTATATTCTCATCATCTTGAGTGAGCAAAATATACTAAGTTCGGAATATTGATTCTGCATATTGCTAGCACAATTGTTGTGGAGTTATTAGTCGTCTCCCCGTTCGTCAATTGGTGGTGCGTCTGAACTAGATGCCCAACACTTGTGGAGGCTGAGATCGAAGAACATCGAACCGACACCTCCGTTCAAGCACGCTACGAGAGGTAATCTATTTACTCCATTTGAGGCTTTGTGATTTTTTTCGATTGAAATGCACGAAGTACGCCTCTGGAGATACATGTATGGGTTGTTATTTATTTCCGCTACGTGTTACGTGGATCCCAACAGTGGTATCAGAGCCGATCCTTAGGTGTTTTCGTGCATTTAATTGATTTTTTGCAATTTTTGCAATACTATGGCCAATATGTATTAACGAATTGTTCGTCTTACATGGCTAATGGAGGTTGATTATTTTACATGATAAATTAATCAACGTAGCAAAAATTGAGACTAAATCAATTTTGAATCGAAAATTTATGGCTATCTTATTTTACATAAAAATTCTGAATATGATTCAACGTAGAATTTTTATTGTGCCTTCCTAAGTTTTAAATTGTGAATTTATTACTTACGTGGAAGGGTGGTGATCATGGAAAAATTCCTAATCAATGTGATTGATGTATATATGAATGTATGATGATTATTTATATATTTGGGGTTGTAATTATTAAATGGAGGCTGCGTACTCCTTTTATTTTTCATGTAATCTTTATTTTTTAGCATAGTCAATTGTTGATGTAAATGCTACGAGGATTACGTGGAGGAGCATTTTAAGTCGGCGAGCTCTTTGGGGCCCAATTCTTGAAGAGTTCAAGAAACCAAGAAGAAGCGAAGAGTGGCTCTCCGTTATTAAAATATTAAAATGATTAAATGTGGTCTCATTGGCTCGAGACCCATTAAATCATAATTCCATGATCACCACGTAGGATAGATGTTTATGTGATTGACATCTATTTATTTATTATGATTACGTGAGTATGTTAAACTGGTTAATGTGCAAAGTCAGACTTACCTCACCCAAAATTGCGCCTGCATGAAATCCTAGTTAGGAAAATCACTCGCGTTAGGTACCGAAAGGGCGTTGGTAACGACACCAGCGTAACCAAGTCCCCGAACCCAAAAACTCTGGTTCCGTAGAACTGATCGATCTCTCCCAATCGATCAGTAAGGTTTCCGGTCTACCCTCCAAAAAAGACCGGTGGCGACTCCAAATGCATGCACAAGTTGCACATGCCACCACGACCACACTAAGGTCGAAAGCGATCGACTCATATCGTCGAATCCTTCTGAAAAATACTCCCGCCGCGATTTGGTATGGGCCTGGGAGGGCTCGCGCCGATCCAAGACCCGTGATCGGTAATCCATTAGCCGCGTCCGCTTTCGGACGGGTCGCGACAGGGAGAAGATCACAATGGATTTGTGATGAAACTTCCAAGAAGTCAAGGGATAAATGGCTCAGTTTGGAGTGTAGTAAGCCGATTGATAGTACAGGTACAGATTCTAACAGTGTGAAGAGATTCAAGTTGGTATGAGAGTGATGCCCCAGGATCCAGGACCGACCCAAGCTTAAGACTCGGACTGCTCGCAAATAACGACTAAGGGTCGAGGAAGCCACCGAGAGTTTAGAGGTCACCCTCGACGTGGATGATGGCCTGATTTACCAGTTGGCTGTGCTGATTGAGGTTCGACTGTGTGGCGATCTGAAATCAAGCATGGATCAATTTGGGTTGATCTTGCTCAGCTGTAAGTCAACCATAGGATCACCCTGAAGTCGACTAGGGATTGATTCGTGGCATGATTTGCGATCTGGCATTGATCGATCATTAGGATGGCCATGGACCTAGTGATAGATGATTTGTACTAGAACCCCGTACCAGCCACACACTAGTCAAGGATTAGCTACCCTGGATTATGTGATGTGTTGCTGGAGAACTACGGATCAAGCTGAACCAATCCTGCATTAACTTGAGTTGGTCATGAGAGGTGATCTTGACAGTGTTTAATGGTACTATCGGTTTGGGAACGGGTGATTCTAACCCTAAACCGAAATATTTAAGGTGGTCCTCGACTCGTCAGTTGCGTGTAAGCTGACTTTGTTCAACAGAATGGAAGGCGTGACTCTTAGTTTGATTTGGCGCCTGAGTTCGGTAAATCTTCAGATGTTTCTAGAATTGACGAATGGTGATTCCAAATCTCAAGGCATTAAAGAATAGGCGAATCATTAGTCGACTTTCTTCATATAAGCAGAATGCCCAAATTACCATTAGTGTTAGTCATGATTAACCTCTATGGAACAAGAGGAGGGGCAGTGTTAAACTCTACTCATTGGAAGTTAAGAAAGAACCAATCGATTCGCGGGAATGGATATTCGACAGTTGAATGGGACAGCAAGGTTATATGGTCATAGATTGAGTTGAATCCTTAGAGTAGACTGGTTCAACCTGGTTAAACGAATTGTGGATAAGGAATTGTGGTATATTGGTAAATGAGGATCGTAAGTTTGAATCTGACTTGGGTTTGATGGTCGTTTTGTGGTTTTGGTGTGCAGAGTGGAGTTAATGAGTGATTTGAAATAAGCTTGGTATAAATTTTAGAAAGACGAGACTGTAGTTCAGTGTGATCTATCATTCGAAGACGGATGGTCAGTTTGAAAGGACAATTTAGATTTTGGAATACAGGTTTGAGGCATGCGTTTTGGATTTCAAGGTAGTTGAGAGGAGTCGTTACATCTGGTGAAGTTTACCTAAATAATAGTTACCAACAGGATATTAGGGTGGTGTTTTTCGAGGCATTGTATGGTAAAGTGTGTAGAACGCTAGTCTGTATGGATTGAAATTGGTGAAAGAAAAATCACGAGTCTTAAGTTAGTAGAACAGCCGATGGAAGCTGTCAAGGTTATCAGAGACAGACTGAGGATAGTGCAGAGTCATCAGAAAAGTTACGCCGATAGGAGACGAAGACCTTTGATATTTCATATGGACAATTATGTCCCTTTGAAGGTGTCGCCTATGAAGAGGGACATATCGTTTTGGCAATAAAGGAAAGTTAAGCCCAAAGTATGTTAGACCTTTCAAGATTTTGGAGGAATTGGGAGTTTGGCATACTGTCTTGTATTGCCACCGAGATTTGCCAAAGTATAATGTCTTCCATGTGTTGATATTAAGGAAGTACGAATCGGACCCAACTCAGGTGCTGAGTTATGAGGAAATTGAACTGGATAGGCAAGCATCGTACGTGAAAAGTCCAGTTAGGATTGTAGATTGGAAAGAGCAAACGCCCCAGAACAAGACGATCACGCTAGTCAAGGTGGTTTGGTAATACCATGGACATGAAGGAACTACTTGGGGAAAAGTTGTTAAGAATAGGCGTCCTTGTCTGTTTAAAGGGTTGTAGCAGTATTTCAATTTCGAGAACGAAATTTCCTAAGTGGGGGAGAGTTGTGATGCCTTGGAAATTCGACTTCTGTAAAGTACCTGAATTCAATAAAATGGATTAATATTGAAATTCAGTCTGTGAAATATTTGGATCATAATGACTAAAGAGACGACAATTGGACGAGTTCTGAAGTTTCAGTCGGTTTAGATTAGGTTTCGAATTCTTAGCCGCCATGAATTAGGATTTCAATCCTCGCGACCCGAGCCTAATCCTAACCGTGCCTAGTTTGCGAAATTACCAAAATACCCTTCGTCTAGTGTACCGAAATTTCATTTCAATCTTGATTTGTTAAGTGACCAAATTACCCCTCAATTATTCCTAGGAGACAAAAGTGGCCACAAAGTCTTCATGGTAGGCCCCACATGTCTTGTCCCCACCTCCCATCAGCCATCACCCTTTCACGTCTCTCTCTCCCTCACATGGCTCTCTCTTTCTTTCTCTCTGCTCCCTTTATCCTCTTCTTCTTCTTTCATGGAACACCGCCCCCCTAGCCGAACCACTCCTCCTCTCTTCTGGTTTTTGTGCGACGCCGCCCCGAACCACCCCACCACCACCTCGCCGCCTCACTTCCATCCCGTCACAGCGCCGCCGCAGCCGACGAAAAAGTGGCCAAGACCAGATCGAGCAACCCTCCCCTATCTCGGGCTGGGACTGCTGTTGTTGCGGTTCCGCTTCTGCCCCGACACCCTAGCTGCCTCCACCACCTCAAGCCACCACCACACCACTCCCCCAAGCCCTCCGACCATCGAAGACCGCCGTGAGTCAGCCCTGAACCACCCTGAAGCCAACCTCCCCCTGTTTTCTCTCACCTCCCATGTTTCCGCTGGCATATTGTTCCGAGCGCCTTGCTCATCTTTTCGCCAGTCACCGTGGCCACAAGCGGTCACCACTTAACCCCTGACACCCCTACAAATCTCCTCCATCGACCCCAAGCAGCCTCGACGTCGTTGAAGCCCAAAACGGACTCAAGACCGAACCCTGTTCCAGCCTTGGTGCCCTATTTTTGCTCGATTCTGCTTCTGTGGTTTGCTGTCCACCACTGTTCCAACCAGCTCAGCCGACGTCCGACCACCACAGCTACTCCCAGACGCCGCTCAACCACCAAACTCCACCGCCCCAGCTTTGCACCGCCTTTAGCCAGCCGCCAAGCCCCGGTTCCACCCTGCCCTACCCTGCCCCCTGCCCTGTTCTGGCCGAGAGCCCTGTTTCGTGGGCCAGTTTTGTAGGTCGTGGCCCAAATTGGCTTGGGCCGTGGCCTGAGAGATGGGACGGGTGGCTGGGCCACCATGCCAGGTCCGTGGGCCAAGTTGGCAGAGAGTTTTCGCCATAGGCCGAGAGTTTGGGCTATTGTTCGAGGAAGTTGGCCCGTGATCCGTGAGTCACCGAGAAGAATTCCAAGCCTCGCCGAAGTTTGTGGATCGTCGCCGCCCGTGTCATAACTGCTCGAGCTAAATAAAATCGTGAGTTGACCCTAATCCTTGGTTAGGGCGCTAATTGCGTCTAGGATTAGTCGTTTGGTCAATTATGAAATTTAGGTACACGATCGGGACCGGTTTAGATTGAAATTGGGATTAGGTTAAATGGCCGATCGATTATCTGAGTCAGATTAGTTTAGATCGTCTGTGGCTAGTTGGTTGCTAGATTGAATTGATTAATTAATTGGCAATGGATTGCCGTTGTTTGATCGCGAGCGAGCGATAGGCTAGAGACGAGCGAGCGATTGACGATTTAAATCGGTTAGTTTGGTTAATAAAGAACTATTGTACGAATCGAGCCTTATATTGTTTAATCGGAATTAAATGCTTATAATTGATTCAATGACCTTTACTAGTTTGATTGCCTCGTTGGATGGCTTGATTGATTGGTCAGAATGACTATTAGATGTTGGTCGTCGATTGAGGGTTAATCGCCCTGTGTGTGGTTGTGGTGACCAGTGGATAGTCAGCATATGCATATGACTGTGTGTGAAGTCAAAAGACATATTTTAGCATGAAAATGGCCTTCGGCGAAGACTTTTACATGCATGTGTGAGCATCCGGTCTTAACCAAAGATAATGAAATGGGTTGATTATTGGATGTGGATTGTGTGGTCATACGAGGGAACGATGATGCATTCCTAGCAAGTTTGTTTCGCACCAATATGGTGGAATCAGACGACTTGTCAGAAGCACAACAACTCTGATCCGGTGTTAACTAATACGGATGCAGAGTTGGTCGGATGCCGGTCTCAATTGGTGTTGGACCGATGCCCCGTTTAGGAATGCCTACTTGCTGGTGCCGTGCTGGGTGCACTGGAGACACCTCTCGTAGTAGCCGTTGCTGAGAGTAAAGGAACGTAGCCCGGTCCTGCCAGTAGAACGCTGGATCGTACTGAGGTGCTGGATCGCGTTATTTGTGAGAGTCGAACCACTCCCTCTTTCGCGTAGATCCTCTCATGTGCCGTGGGCACGATCATCGTTAATAAATGGACTTGTGTTGTGTCCTGTGCGTACTTGTGGATGTGATGCTGTATTGAGTGATTGACTAGATGACTGTTGAGTCGAGTCAAGCATTGCATTGTATGTGTTCTAAGGCTAGTAAGTATGCATGTGGATGATTATCATGTTGCGGATGTTCTTGGGTATTACTAGTGGTGATATGATGTGTAAGACTTCTGTTAGGTTGCCCTAGGTGAATCAGTTTCCTAACCGAGCTTAGGCTTGACTCACTGAGATTTATTCTCACCCCGTCGTGGGATAACAATTTCAGGTCCTTTCGGATGAAGACTCGTGGATGCCAAAGATTGGCTATTGGATTAGTCTTTTGAAGTAGATGGGAAGTTAACCTCACCTAACCGAGTGACCATTTGAGGTCTTGTCTAGTCGCCTCGAAGTATGGGGTTGAGTACGTATGTTAGTCTGAATGAGATCTAGACTCTTATGCAGTTATGTATGTATGTTTATAATTATCGTCTGTTAAATTGACCTGATGATTGGCTCCTGCTATTCTATCCCATGTCTATTTGTTGTCAGGAGTTTAAAACGTTTCCGCCTGCGTAAGTAAGTGTTAGGTCGGTAGTGTGCCTGGGACGCTATCTCTATGACCTCGTGGCGATTTGGCAAGGGATGTAGCGGGCTAGAGAGTCGGGGCGTGACAATGTCTCAATTTAAGAATATCAAAATCTCCAAATTTCGACTCTGTAATACTCTTTAATTAGCGTACCAAATACCATTCTGTTGAATATATGTCTCGAGTTTAAGCTCGAAGACAAACTTTGAATTTCGAAAAAGAAATATATATCTTGATCTTGAAATTAAAGATGAATTTATTTGAATATCACAAAAATCTATCTAGATGGAAGCGGTGGAAATTATATTTCCTAATCGTATGATGCAAACCACGATCAAGAAAGGATTTGATTTGTTGGAGTTAGCAAGAACGAAATTTATATATATATATATATAAAGCGAAAGAAAAGTCCAACGTGGAATTGTCAACTAGAGATTTTCTTTGCTAACCAACATGGACTTCTGAGAAGATTATACAGAGAATTCAAGGTTTTTTATCTTTTTGTGGGACTCACTTTCATATATAAAGAAAGCAATACCATGGCTATCATAGTATCGCTAAAGTGCCGACTATGAGTGCTTGTTTGGGGATTTCTCTGTGAGTTTTTCATTCGTGGAATTACATCCTTAAGTATTTCAACCGATTAAATCTTGTTATTAGTTCTGTATAATTCCTTTGCAAGATTGAGAGATTATTTCGAGAGTATTTGAGGGCTAAACACTGTATGCGTTATTGGATGTAACTGGGGCTTGAGAAACACTGAGAGTGTTTGAGTGACTCGAGTGTGATCTGTAATCTCTATGTATTGCTCGTTCTATAGTGGAATTCGTTACTACTCTTCCCTTGAACTAGGTCTCTACGAGTGAACCACGTATATCTGGTGTCCGATTTATTTTCTTGTTCTTTCTATTTTATCGTTCGATCGCTTGGTTCCGCGCAACAATTGGTATCAGAGCTAGGCTTGCTCGAATTGAAGTGAATCGATGGCGACAGAAGAAGCTAAAGTAAAAATCGACAGATTTGATGGGGAAAATTTTGGTTTCTGGAAGATGCAGATTGAAGATTATTTGTAGCAGATGAAATTGTATGCACCCTTGTTTAGGGAGAAGCCAGATACGATGAAGCAAGCTGATTAGGAATTACTAGATAGACGAGCGATTAGTGTTATTCGACTGGCGTTGGCTCGTAACGTCGTGTTTAATATCGTCAAGGAGAAGACCACTGCGGGTTTGATGAAAGCCCTATCGGACATGTACAAGAAGCCCTTTGCGATTAACAAGGTCTATTTGATGCAACGTCTGGTTAACTTGAAGATGAACGAAGGTGCGTCAATTGCTAATCATATCAATGAATTCAATGTGATCGTTTGTCACGCCTCGACTCTCGAGCCCGTGATATCCCTTGCCAAATTGCCATTACGTCATAGAGATAGCGTCCCAGGCACACTATCGACCTCTCTCTTACTTACGCATGTGGAAACGTGTTAACTCCCTGACAACAATTGAACATGGGATAAGAGAGTAGGAAACCACAACAGTCATTCACAAAGACAATTACAAAACATTAGTCATAAACATATGAGCATTAACCATATCGAGCTACAATTGACATAAATAACCTCACACTTCGGGGAGGCTCACTAAGACCTCAAAAGGTTACTCGGTCGGGTAAGGTTAACTTCTTATCTACTTCAAAATACTAATCCAATAACCAATCATTGGCATCCACGAGGCTTCATCACTTGGGACCTGAAAATGTTATCCCACGACGATGTGAGAATAAATCTCAGTGAATCAAGTCTAAGGTCGGTTAGGAAACTGATTCGCTTAGGGCGTCCTAACAGAGGGCTAACAAGATCATGTAACTACATATATCACCCAAGTACAGCCACGATGTAACAATCATCCACATGCATACTTATCAACCTTCAGCCACACACAATGCAATGCTTGACCCGACTCAGCAGTCATATCAGTCAATCACTCAAACACATCATCACATCCACAAGTATGCATAGGACACCATACAAGTCCATTTATTAACGATGAATCCCGCCATAGGCGTAATGAGAGGATCTACGCGATTGGCGTGATTCGATTCTCACAAATAGTACGATATCATACTCATCCGGACGAACCAGGCTACGCTCCTTATTCTCAAGACAGCGCCTACTACAAGTGCTGTATCCAATACACCCGTTACACGGCACAGCTGTAGGCATCCCTATACAGAACGTCGGTCATTCACAAGCTACAACCAACATCCGACCAACCCTGAATCTGTACTAGCCGGCACTGGATCAGAATTGTCGTGCTTCTGGCAAGTCGTGTGATTCCGTACAATAATACAGTACGAACTTGCCAGGAAAAACCCATCATCGTTCTCTCATATGACCATACAGCACACCCGGCAATTAATCAATTTTATTATCTTTGATTTAGGTCGGATGCTCATACAGACGTACTTAAAGACTTGGCCCACGATCATTTTCATGCTAAAATATATCTTTTGATTTCGCACTCGGTCATATGCATATGCAGACTACCCTATAGTCATCACAATCATACACAGAGCGATTAACCCCAAAATGAATGTCAATTCACTAAATGAACATTTCAAACATCCAATCAAACACGTCAACAAGGTGATCAACCCAATCAGGACCATCAATTTAGTTAAGCAATATAATGGCCGATTCGTACAATAATCATTTATTAGCCGATTTAATTTATAATCATCGATCGATCGCTCTTCTCTAACCTATCGCTCGCTTGCGATCAAACCACAATCCACAATCAATCAATCCATCAATCAATTAGCCACAGACGACCTAGGCTAATCTGGATAATTTAATCGATCGTGGCCATTTACCCTAAACTTGATTTCTATCTAAACCGACCACGATTGCACCACTTAAATACTCTGATCGACTAATCCTAGGCGTAATTAGCCCTAACCAAGGATTAGGGTCAGCTCATAAATTAACTAGCTCGGGCAGTCACGGCGGCGACGAACTCGACTTGGCTTGGCTCGGTCCTCGACAACTAATGGCCAAGCTTGATCCCACGGGTTCCTCGGGCTCCAAAATTTGTCCAAAGGGTTCCCAAGAGGCAGCGACACTTCGGGACCGCGGCACGTGGTTCGGGAGTGGCGGCTGGTGGCCGGAACAACCACGACCAGCAGCGACACAGCTCAAAACAGGGGAAAGGCAGGACGACCAAAAACATGGCAGGGTGTCGAGCTTGAGGTTCGGGGGTTTTCTCAGGACTTGTGGTGGTCCAACGGCTGGGGGAAGGGTTGGCCACTGACAGGGGGTCTCTAAGGTGGCTGAGGATGGCGATGAACACGGAGGAGGACGGCTAGTGGCAGCGGAGACGAGCTCGAACAAAAGCTCGGGCATGAGCAGGGCAAGGCTATAGGTGAAACAGGGGAAGGGTTTCGCCGGCAATTTCGGGCTCGGCAGGCATCCAACGGTTGTCGAAGGTCATGGGGCTCGATGAGGGTTGTTTGGGGTGGTCGGTGAGCGATGGTGTCGTGGCGAAGGCGGCAGAGGACGGCGCAAAGATCTCGAGCCAAAAATAGGGCAATGGTGGGCAAAACAGGGAAGCTGGTCTGAGGGACTTTTCGCAGCCTACAAACGACGACCGGCCACGACACACTCTGAGGGTCAAAGAGGAAGTTCAGGATGGCCGTCGGTGGCGATCACAAGCGACGGTACTGCGGCAGAGGGGGCAGAGGAGCCACGAAACTGTCTCGGGTCCCAAACAGGGCATCGAACGGGGTTTCGGGTTTTGCAGGTTTCCACAGCGGCCGACAGGTTCTGTGGTGGTTGCCGAAGGTTGAAGGGAGATCTGAGGGACGCAGGGGGAGTTGGTCAAGTGGTGGATGGTGGTCGAATGTGGTGCGGGGCGGCTGGTGCAGCTCGGTGACTCCTTGAGGCGAAAACAGGGCACTCGGGAGGGGTTTAGGCCCTTCGGGACAACTCCGACTCGTCGGACAGTGAACGAGCAGAGGTGGGACGACGACTGGCTGGCGAGGTGGTGGTGGTGTTGCTCGGGCTAATGGTCGTGCAAAAGTCGAGGAGGAGAGGTTCGATCAGGGTGTCCATGAAGAAGAAGAAGAAAGCAGAGAGAGAGAGAGGGGAGAGAGATCCACGGGTGAGAGAGAGAGAGAGAGAGAAAGAGAGTGATGGGAGAGAGAGTTGACTAGTAGGTGAGATGTAAGTGGTTGGTGAGGTGTGACATGTGGGGCCCACTTGAATTTCAAAACCTCTCTCTCATGCAAATAATTGATGGGCAATTTGATAATATGATAATTCATGACTGAAATGAAATTTGGCTCGACTGACAGAGGGGTAATATTGGTATTTTTCATAGGTTAGGCTCGGTCAGGATTAGGCTCGGGCACGAGGATTTGAATCCTAATCGCTGCGACTAAGAATTTCGAAACCTAATCTAAACCGACTGAAGCTTCAGAATTCATCCAATTATTGTCCCTTCAGTCCTTACGATCCAAAATATCTCATAGACTGAAATTCAATATTAATCCATTTTATTGAATTCAGGCACTTTATAGAAGTCGAATTTTCAATATGTCACATCGTTAGTCAATTGAGTTCAGTTGATATTGACTTTGAAGATAAGGTACGTGCTTTGCTTCTATTATCATTATTGCCTAATAGTTGGAATACTATTGTTACTGCTGTTAGTAATTCCTCTGGATTAACAAGTTTAACTTTTGATGGGATTCGAGATTTAATTCTCAATGAGAATATCCATAGAAAAGAATCTGGCAAATTTGTATCTACTACTTTAGTAGGTGAAAATAGAAAAAGAGCTAGTACTCGTGTTAGCAGAAGTAATATGAACTCAGATAGACGCATCAGTATAGGACTAGTGGTACTGTCTGTTGGAACTGTGGCAAGAGGAGACATCTTAGAAGGAATTGCTTTAAGTTGAAAAACGAAACGAGTAAGGGAATTAGATTTAAATCTGCGGATGATATTGCAGCTGTAGTTGAAAATTATGATGGTGTCATAGTATCTTGTCTGTCACTGAGGATTCGTCATTTGATGGATGGATTCTGGATTTTGGTTGCTCTTTTCATGCTACACGAAACAGGAACTAATTTGCTACTTATCAGTGCACATAAAATAGTATAGTGCAGTTGGAAAACAATGCTGAATGCGATGTTATGGGTGCTGATGATGTTAAAATCAGAATATATGATGGTATTGTGAGGACATTGACTAGAGTAAGACATGTTCCAGAATTGAAAAAGAACTTAATTTCCTTGGATGCCCTAGATTCAGTTGGATGCAGGTACTCTTCACAATATGGAGTTCTGAAGGTTGTTCGAGGTGCCTTGGTGAATGGAATCAAGCATGGCGGCCTGTATGAACTTCAAGGTGAGACATTTATAAAGTTTCGCTCCGGAGACATCGACATCTATTCGAGAGTCTAACGACTGCTCGAGGAAGGCCTGGGTGTCTGTGCTAATGCACAAGTTTGATGTTCTTGTCAGGAATACGCGGTCGAAAGCTTTGATCGAAATAGAGACTGGTGAGTTGATCAAGCATGTGTGAATTGACAGTAGCATGGAATCCTACTCAAAGCTGGTAAATAAATTCTGCATGAAAAAGGGCATAGTGAAACACCACACGAGTGCTAATAAACCACAACAGTTTACAAAATTGATGAGCAGAACGTCATTAGAGACGGCCCGTAAAATTATCTCTAGTGCCGGTATGGTTAGGAGATTTCTAGTGGATGAGCTTGGTATGGTGAGCTACTTGGTGAACAGATCTCCATCGACTACAATAGAATATCGGACTCCCAAAAAAGTGTGGTCAGGTAATGTTGCTTAGAATATTTGGTTGCTTGTGGTATTATCGAGTAAGTGATGGTAAGCTCAATGTAAAGGCAAGGTGCATATTCCATGGCTATGCACGAGGTGAATGTGGCTATCAATTGTGGTGCCCGAATATAAATTCACATGTTCGCAATAGAGAAGTTAACTTTGATGAGTCTTCAGTACCTCAGACTAGGAGTGATTATAGCATTGTTAACACGGATCTGGATGGTGTTCAGCTTGAAGTGGAGTTGCAACTAGAAGCTCCTGAGGTAGCGGATACTAGCGTGATAATCGACACGAATGGTGTTTATAGCGAGGTGGAGCCTATAGAGCCAATGGTTGCTGCAACTGCTGATATTGATAAGGTACGTATTCAGTCTCCCGATAGATATGGATGAAACAAGGGTTTTGCTTTATTGTGGTTAAGGAGCTTACATCAGAAAGTCGAGCAGTTAAAGATGCATGTGCAATTGGTGTTCTGATGAGGTCCTTAGTTATGGCGAAGTTTAAGCGCAGCTTGGACATAGATGATGTCTGTAGCGATTGAGCCCATTAGGGCTATTGGGAGAGTTGTAGTGAAGTTCGAATTTATCAGCGAAGTGATTGTGACTTGGTTCAAACGTCGAGCCAAGGTGGAGATGGTTGAAAATAGGCAAAAGAACAGCAGAAGTGCTAATATTTGTGTACGACACTCACTTTAGTGCCAATATTTTTTTTGAATCACTTCAGTGCTATTTTTTTAAAACGGTTATTTGAGTGTCATGTCCGACGTGGCTTGCCGGAAATCACGCGTGGCGCACACGTGGCTTATCGGAGATCCTAATCAAGCACACGTGGATGCCACGTGGACTTTTTAACATTAAAATAGTTAACTTATTTCAGAAAAATTAAAATAAAAATAAAAAATAGCTCAAAAAATTTTAATAAAAAAAGGTAGCGGCGAGGGCTATAAGCCCTTGTCGTCGATGCCTCACCCCTCACGGGTGTGAGGAGGGTCCAAGGGGTCGCCGGGGTCGCAGACCCACGAGGATCGCAGAGTCGCCTGGATCTGGAGTCGTCTGGGTCGCGGGGTTGCCGAGGTTGCGGGGTTGCCTGGATATGCAGTCGCCTTAGGTCGTGGGGTCGCCTGGGTTTCCTAGATCTGGGCAGTGACAGGCCATGGAGAAAAGTGGAGGTAGCGGCGGTGTGTGGTGGAACCGAGAAGGGGAGAGAGAGAGAGTTAGAGTCCGGGCTTGAGGTCGCGGGATCTCCGGCCGTGTGGGATGACGACAGTTGGGAGGAACATTGTGAGGTCGACGGCTTGAGGGCCGACGATGGCTGGGAGGCGCGACGATGACGGGCAGTGCAGCAAGGGGATGAAGGCGCGATGGGAACCGAAAGGGTGAGATGGAGGCTCGGTGCGATGATGGTGAGGCGGAGAGAGCTGGTGGCCACTAGCAGCGCGACAGGCACAGGGTCAGCGGCGGCGACGGTGGTGGCAAGTGGGCGGAGTAGCGGAAGCAAGGCATCGGGGGGAAGGAGGTCGGGGGAGGCTGGGATGTCGCCAAAGGGGAAGGGGAAGGGGAAGGGGAAGAGGAAGGGGAAGGGGGGAGAGCAAAATGGGATGCTGCCAAATCCTTTTTCCAGCCTTTATTTTTTTTCTTTTTTGCTATTTTTAGGCTATTTTCTAGTTTAATTTTAATTTTTATAAAAAAAATTAATTATTTTAATGTTAAAACGTCCACATGGATGCCATGTGTTTTGATTTTTTTTAAAAAAATTGACACGTAATATTAGCAAATAAAAAAATGCCACGTGTATTGTTTGGTCGGAATTGGCACTGAAATAATCATTTTTTAGTCGAAATTGGAACTTCGGTGATCACTTTCTCTCCGATGTGGCACTGAAGTGATCCAAAAAAAAAAAATTGGCACTAAAGTGAGTGTCGTACATAAATATTGGCACTCTTACTGTTCTTCTGCCGTTGGAAATATGTTTCGAGTTTAAGCCCGAAGACAAATTTTGAATTTCGAAAAAGAGATATATATTGATCTTGAAATTAAAGATGAGATTTATTTGAATATCACGAAAATCTATCTTGTTGGAAGCGGTGAAAATTATATTTCCTAATCATATGATGCAAACCACAATCAAGAAAGGATTTGATCTGTTGGAGTTAGCAAGAAAGAAATTTGAAAAAATAAAAGCGAAAGAAAAGTCCAACGTGGAATTGTCAACATGGACTTGTAAGAAGATTATATGGAGAATTCAAGGTTTTTTGTCTTTTTGTGGGACTCACTTTCATATATAAAGAAAGGTATAGCGTGGCTGTCGGAGTATCGTTGAAGCGCCGACTACGAGTGCTTGTTTGGGGATTTTTCTGTGAGCTCTTCGTTCGTGGAATTACATCCTTGAGTGTTTCAGCCGATTAAATCTTGTTATTAGTTTTGTATAATTTTTTTTGCAAGATTAAGAGATTATTTCGAGAGGAATTGAGGGTTAAACATTATATGTATTATTAAATGTAATTGAAGCTTGGGAAACATTGAAAGTGTTTGAGTGACTTGAGTGTGATCTGTAATCTTTATGTATTGCTCGTTTTATAGTGGAATTCGTTGCTACGTGAACGTAGGTCTCTATGACCAAATCACGTATATCTCGTGTCTAATTTTTTTTCTTGTTCTGTCTATTTTATTGTTCGATCGCTTGGTTCCACGCAACACAATTGACCACATCATTGATTGATGACTACACTTACAAAGTATCAAAATCTCCAAATTCTGGCGCTGTGATACTCTTTAGTTAGTGTACCAAATACCAGTTGACCATATAATTGATTAATGACTACCCCTACGAAGTAACAAAATCTCCAAATTTCGGCGTTGTGATACTCTTTAGTTAGTGTACCAAATACCAAGTGACCACATCATTGATTAATGACTACACCTACGATGTATCAAAATCTCTAAATTTCAGCGCTGTGATACTCTTTCATTATTGTACCAAATACAAATCGACTCACATAAGTTCCTCCCAGGATAATATCCTAGCTTAAACAACTTTCTCTTGATCTTGAAGCCTTCCATCTCGTCTCACTCTAGTCTAGTTTCCATCTGAATTCTAGGAAACCATCGTACATTGTCTTGACGGGGATTATAAAGATTGGGTCCTGGACTTGTCCGATATCCGGTCTGAGCCTACACCCACGTGACGCATCCTATCTACCTAACAGTATAAGCTCGTTTATTGAATTCTTTAATATGATATTCGAGCAATATTCACTATCCTCACTCTCCAAAATAATATCAAATTAATTCTACCACCTGTAATTCCTCCATTATTTCCCTCCTTTCAATTAATGAGATGCGAAGTCGATGAAACAATTAAGTTGGAATATGAACCAAGAGAAGGGTCTAGAATATATATTGAGTAGGTCAAGCTAAACGCGAGATTGATCGATGGAAAATTAACCGGGGTGTGAATGTCACACTTCCATGCATTCTCGAACATAAGCGGTCCATGTCATGTCGCAGTTGCACGCAATAATGTGCTTATGTAATCTGACAAGGTTGACCAGGTTCCAATATTTGTAAGTTGAAATTTCAAAGCTACTTGTATAAGTGTACTATACTTTTGGACAAATAGAGGACATGCCCCTGTGGAATGGTTCAACCATTCGACCATGACGTTGCCAACGTCAACGTCTTCTTTGTCATATGAGGCCGATGAGTTTAATTCGGAAAGCTATATCGACGTCGTCCGATGGACAAAGCTTTACGAACGCGTCTATCATTGGACTTTTATATAGTACGGTACAAAACTCGTCCGGTAACTCATTCACCACACCGAGTTAACTAATTTGCTACCATTGATAATGTAGTTATTGTTAGAATATATTTTTATGTGAGCTTTATTAATTGTTATGATAAATATTAATTTGTATAATAAAGAAGAGATATACAGTTTCCTATTTAGTCTAATATGGAGCTGGATAGTATGGGCTGATATACGCCGATTCTATAATGAGGGGATAGCTTACGATATCTATAAGTAGAACTCAAGTCTCCCCTCTAAACCCTAATGTACACATAACCTCACATAAAGAGTCGTTACAAACGATACGTGAGGAACCGTCTCATTAAAACCAGTGCATAAATGGGTTAATAGAAAAGAAGCTCTTGAGTATCGAATCGTCGCAATTCCACATCAAGACCGATGGATCCAAAACGAGGTGCGTCAATTCTTCTACTTTATGAAACTATGATTCACATATCTAAACGAGATTATCTTGGGCCGCTGCATAAATTAATCGCAGCTTACAGTTATAGCTTGAAAATTTGACTAGCTATCCAAATCATAAGCAATGGATGTGGGTTTGTATGCCAAAGAACAAAAGAAAAGAAATTACACAGGTTGTATTTGTAAATTATCCTTTATTATTTTCCTTGACCCTAGTCGAGGAGTATGTATTTCTTATTTCGCGTTTTCACATTGTCGCCACATGCGGAAACTTAGGTTTTTTCTTGCTTTGTTACTACTTAATGGCATGATCTGATATCTACTTTTTCTAATTATTGCCATTGGATCTTATGTGCCATCATTCTTTTTACGACGTTAATGTACCAAATAAAATTTACTTTCTTCTTCCTTGCACATATTTGAAACGCTCAACAGTGTTAGGGTTTGAGAGAGTAGAAAGGCTTTGTCTGCTTGAAGTATTACATCAAGAGACGTCAAATTTGGAACGCTCAACAGTGTTACCTCCATCGTAGGAAACCCCAGAGTTATGTGCAAGCTCTCGGGCTCCAGCCCATTTGGACCCAAATAACCATGCTTTTACCTATTAGGCTTGTATGTGAACATATTATATGGACTATATTAATAATATATCCAACAATCTCCTCCTATGTTCACCATACAGCACAATCCAATACGGTTGTCAGTGTAATGTTCAAACAAATATGAATCATCTACATTCTGTCCAAGACAATCAACTCGGATCGATATAAGAGTTTTAATAGTAAAATATTAAACTCAATCATCATTTGCAATCAAAATAAGTGAATTATCCTTACTATGAATCTGTTCACAATCAACATATGCATAATAGTCAAGTATAAGTAGGCCATTCAAAATAGTCCAAGGCCTTACAAATATAAGAAACTAACATAATAATGTTCACAAAATAGAGATATCAAAATGTGAGTCTCAAGTAAATGGACTCCATCAAAATGGGCAATAGCAGGTGAACTGCCAAGTCCCCACACGCTCTAAATAATAAATATTCATTCATCAAGTAGGTCATCCTGATCAAAATCCTGCTTGTTAAGCTCTCCTACATCTCTGTCATTCCTTGTAGAATGTCAAATATGAATTTCATATTATCATGAATTCAATCATTTGAATAGTCTACTAAAAGTGTCTAGTTCTACTAAAAGAACTTAGCATTATAACATCAGGCAAAGAAGAACATATATTAATGTCATAAAGCATCATAATATCATATTCATAAGCATCAAGCCAGTTTCATAAATCATGAACAAGGCCTAAATAGTTTAATTTACAAATAGCCATCAACTTAAGTTTATTTATAAGAGAATAACCATTGTCTAGTTTCAAAGAACACGACCAATAGTCAACTCACTTACAATAACCTAGTCACGTAATATCATGTTTCAATTAAGAACAAGATCAACAGGCTTCTTATGCAAACAACTATTTCTATGTTTCAATTTAGAATGTCACAATTACTAATTCCTTAAAGTCAAATAATCTAGCATCAAATTTGGAATGAGATCATTTAACCAAAAGGATAATCCAACCTAGTTGGATTATATCATCAAGTTTGGAATGACACAAGCTTCCCAGATAGAACCTTTGAATTAGGTTAAAGTCATCTTCATCAAGTTTGGAAAGAGACAACTCACCCTTTTCAATTCATCAGCAACCATGAACATCGATGAAACACATAAACTGTGCTTATCATTTTGACCAACAAAAGGAGATTCGATAATTCAAAACACACAACTAGAAGGTAAGTAAATGATAATTAAGACTTGTCTACACAGTCTTTAACCCCATTTCCCCCATTATTTTAAATAATCGATCTTTAGGCAGACCTTTTATGAGAGCATCGGCCAAGTTATCCTTCGATCTCACATCGATCAAGGTGATAACTCCTTGTTCTCTCAGATAATTCAACAATGCATGTCTCAGTCTCACATGTCTTCTCTTTGAATTAAAGAGAGCATTCTTGACGACTTGGACAGCTGCTTGATTATCACAGAATAGGCTTAAGGAATTAATCTTTAGCCGAGTCAAAGGAATATTCATAATCAGATTCTTTATACACTCTGCCTCTTCACCGGCTGAAACTAAAGCAAAAAGTTCTAATTCCATAGACGACAATGCAATACAAGTCTGTCTTTTGAATTTCCAAGTAATAGCAGCTCCACCCAACGTGAATATATATCCATTTGTGGACTTACTATTTCCAATCTCTAAGCACCATGAGGCATCAGAATATCCATCCACAGTTGGAGGAAAATCAGAGTAACATAGAGCATAATCTTTAGTACCTTTAAGGTATCTCATCAGCCTACTGATGGCATCCCAATGCTTTTTACCAGAATTACTAGTGAAACGACTCAGCATACCAACTGTAAAAGCTATGTCAAGTCTAGTGCAACTCATAACATACATGAGACTATCAATCAGTTTCGAGTACTTTAACTGATCCACGCTGATCCCTTCATTGGGACTCAGTCTTTTATTATAATCACATGATGTCTCAATCGATTTACACTCACTGTATCCCCAGGTAGAAAGTGGATGTTCAATATAATGAGTCTGGCTAAGGGAGATGACTTGTCTTTCAAAGCTTACTTTCATACCAAAAATGGTATTAGCAATACCAAGATCTTTCATGTCAAATTCTTTAGCTAAAGTTGCTTTCACGTCACTCACTACAGAATGATCGGAGCCAAGAATTAACATGTCATCAACATACAAGCAAATGATGACTATCTTATTTGACATAGAACGATGGTAAAAGCATTTATCTAAGTAACTAGACTGGAAGCCATAACTCTTTACCACTTTGTCAAACTTAAGATGCCACATCTTAGGTGCTTGTTTAAGACCATACAAAGATTTGTTCAATTTACAAACTTTGTCCTCAAGGCCTTTCATGACATACCCTTCCGGTTGTTCCACGTAAATTTCATCATTTAACTCTCCATTTAAGAAAGCTGTTTTTACATCCATTTGATGCACTACAAAGTGTTCAATAGATGCCAAAGCAAGAATAATTCTTATAGTTGATAGATGACACACAGGTGAATAGACATCAAAATAGTATATTCCACTCTGTTGTTTATAGCCTTTAGCTACTAAACGTGCTTTGTATCTGGCTATTGATCCATCACTATTCAGTTTCTTCCTCAATACCCACTTACAGCCTATAGCCTTAGCCCCTTTTGGCAAATTGACTAGTTGCCAAGTGTGGTTCTATAGCAGAGAGCTAATTTCATCATCTATAGCTTCTGCCCAAAGTAGAGATTCCCTATATCTCATTGCTTCCTGATAGGAGAATGGATCATCATCTAGATGGTAAGTAACAAAGTTTTCACCAAAACTTTTGGGAACTCTCTCTCTTATAGGTACTCTAACCGGACTGGTTTAACAGCCAGCTGTGTGGAATTAGTGCCAGAAGGACATGCTTCAAATTCTACAGGAGACTCTGAAACCATATCTGTAGATCCATAAACATTCAAGCCATGATCTCTGAGAAACTTGTTCTCGAAGAATTCTGCATCTCTAGATTCTATCACTGTGTTAGTAGATAGATCCAAAAATCTATTTGCAGCACTATCTTCTGCACTACCTAGATATACACAAGTAATTGTTCTAGGTCCCACCTTTGATCTTTTAGGATCTTGTATTTTAACATAAGCAACACAGCCCCAAGTCTTAAGAGTATCATATCTACAAGAATGCTTATGCCATATCTCATAAGGTGTCATAGATAACTTAGAGTGCGACAACCTGTTTAAGATGTGATTAGCAGTTAGAACTGCTTCTCCCCAATAGGAGGAAGGCATGCCAGCTGTAAGTAACATGTAATTTAGCATTTCAGTTAACATTCTATTCTTACGCTCGGCAACACCATTTGATTGGGATGAGTAAGGAGCAGTGGTTTCAAGTATTATCCCCTCTGAAGCACAAAATTCCTTGAACCCTGTCATTGTATATTCACCTCCTCTATCACTCATAAACCTCTTAATTTTCAAGTTGAGTTGATTTTCTACTCTAGACTTGAAAATCTTAAACTTTTCAAAAGCATCATCTTTCGATTTCAATAAATAAACATGACAATATCTAGAAAAATCGTCTATGAATGTTATTAAATACTTCCGACCACCTCTAGTAACATAATTTCTAAAGTCGCAAAGGTCATAATGTATTAGCTCAAGAAGTTGTGTGCTTTTAGAAACCGACTTAAAAGGTTTTCTAGTGATCTTAGCCCATGCACACACTTCACATTTGTCAAATCGAATAGAAGTATCCAATGGAATGTTATGAGTTTTAACTAGATGTTGCATTTTCCTGTAGTTCACATGTCCAAGTCTGTTGTATAACAACTTTGGATCAATCAAAGTAGAGCTCACATGATTTATGTTATCAGTATCTAAACTCAACATATACATACCATTAACCATGAACGCACAACCGAAATAACATGAGTTAACTGATAAAGTTACTCTAACATTCATAGTTGAAAAAGACATACCAGCTTTATCAAGCAAACTCATAGAAATCAAATTCTTTTTCAGTAAAAGTACTACTCTAACATGTTTCAGAGTTAGTAATTTACCTGAAGAAAGCATCAAATTTGCAGTTCCAGCATGAGTCACCTCTGCCTCACCACCATTGCAATTTTTCACGGTGTCTTTCACATCCGTGACATCAGTGAGTAAGTTCTTGTCATTTGTAGCATGACAAGTAGAGCCACTATCCAACCACCACTCAGAAGAGACACTGACCTTTCCATTCTTCATCATTCCAATGAAGGCTTGAGGCTCAGACTCATTAACTAGCATATTAGCCTCATTTTGTGGTGTGTCGCTCTTTGGTTTCTTTGGTAGCTTACACTCTGCTACTCAGTGACCCCACTTTCCACAGTTATGGCACTTGCCCTTCTTCTTCTTTTTGGAGATAGTCTTTTTGGCCTCTAACTGTGAAGAGGATTCACCTTTTGATGACTTGAATTTTTTCTGAGGTCTATTGGAATGTGAAATAAAGTTGGTAACTGACTTTTGTTGACCTACTTGTTCCAAACTCTTCCTAGTAATATTTTGATCCTCAATGTGAATATACCTCTTTAATTCATCCAGTCCCATTTGTTCTTTCTGTCTATGCATTTCAGTCTTAAAAGAACTCCATTCAGCAGGTAGCTTACTCAACACAAGATCAACAAAGAGATTATCAGACATATCAGAGTTATCCTCTTTCAGCTTGTTCCTCATGTTCTCAAGTTCAATTAACTGAAAGGTGATACTCGAATTCATATTGAATTTAAAGTCAAAGAACTTCTCCGCTAAGAGAGTTTTAGAGAGTCCCTCTTGTTTTTGGAACTGAGCGTTCAAGTGATCCCATATCTCTTTCGCCGTCTTACACTCACTATAAGTCATAACTAGACGAGGATTTAGAGATGTCAACAAGTAATCTCTACAAAAATCTTCATCTTTGTTCCATTGATATTCATCCACATCTTCAGTGGTAGATGCAAAATCACTTAATGCAGTATAGAATATTTCACGTTCTTTCATGCCAAATTGAACGTGCAATTTCTAACCATGAAATTCAGTCACATCAAATGATTACAGCTTTATAATATTATAGGAACTATGTTTTTCCATTCCAATCAGAGCAAAGAGTTAGAAAGAGTGCACCTTGAAGTCCTCGGAGCTCACAAAGTCGAATAACGCCTCTAACCTTGGTCAAACTGCTCTGTAGAAATGGAATTTATCAAAACAGACCCCAAAAATGAGTTCGGAGCGCCCAAAAATCTTAAGATGGGCTGCCTTTGTTGCTGAAAATTGGCCAAAATACGCCAAAAATACGCGAAAATACACGGAGCTACAGTACCCGCGACGCTACAGTACCCGCGGCGCTACAGTACCGCGACGCTACAATACCCGCGAAACTTCTGGCGGCCGTATCTCCTTCGTCCGACCTCCGTTCGACGCGAGTGACCACTCAAAACGTTCGTATCGACGAGTAGAACGAAACCCAAATAGTCTCACCCTCTGAAATTGGCTATATTTTCTAGATTCTTGATTCAAAGATTTCGGTACCCATATCTTTAAACTCAGATCCCGGCCAAACCAACCGTCGAAATCGAAAATAACTTGTACCTGCAAGTTCATCTCGACGAAACCTTCAAGTAGACACCTTGCTTGCTCAAATCCGACACACGAAGCTAATACTTCAAGATTGTTGGAGGTTAGGGTTTGAGAGAGTAGAAATGTTTTGTCTGCTTGAAGTATTACACAAAGAGACGTCAAATTTGGAACGCTCAACAGTGTTACCTCCAGCGTAGGAAACCCTAGAGTTATGTGCAAGCTCTCGGGCTCCAGACCATTTGGACCCAAATAACCATGCTTTTACCTATTGGGCTTGTATGTGAACATATTATCTGGACTATATTAATAATATATCCAACAGGTTTGTATGCCAAAGAACAAAAGAAAAGAAATTACACAGGTTGTATTTGTAAATTATCCTTTATTATTTTCCTTGACCCTAGTCGAGGAGTATGTATTTCTTATTTCGCATTTTCACATTGTCGCCACATGCGGAAACTTAGGTTTTTTCTTGCTTTGTTACTACTTAATGGCATGATCTGATATCTACTTTTTCTAATTATTGCCATTGGATCTTATGTGCCATCGTTCTTTTTACGACGTTAATGTACCAAATAAAATTCACTTTCTTCTTCCTTGCACATATTTTAATTTTTTGCCAAGTTGCCTTTTAACCTTTGCATTATCTCCTCCTCTTCTTCTTCATTTTTGAAGCTTGGTAATTTGAACTAAGTTGAGAAAAGTCAAGTATAACTTTTCAGGCTACACTGTTGTCATCACGTTGTAAAAAGTCTACCATGTAGTTGAACTAACGTGGTTTAATTCCATGCGTTTATCAATCAAGGGCTTTGGAAGGGGTTAAAAAAAAAAAGGCAAAGAAATTTGGCAAGGAAGTGAATGTAGCGGAGCTGTCTTTGTGGACCACTGAGATGGTTTTGAGCAAATTGCACATCTTCCTCAAATGAGCAAGTACCCAACATCCCATTTAACACAAAATTTTGCATCTTTGGAAAGAAATCGGCTGGCTTTGTGCATCTTCACGGATGTAGAGAGAGAAAGAGAGAGGGGTTTACCAAAAAGCACCACTCACGAGATGACATCTGTGACTGCAATTTAGTCGCAAGAAATATCATAAGGTTGTGCCTCCAACGTTTATTTCGTAAAGCCGGTGATGATTTCATAGGTGAGTTCTTCGGAACAAATGCATGACCGCGCTTATTTAATGATTAAATGGCTTCACAATCGACTGGTGGACACACAGTACAATAATAATTGTAAGAATTTTCCCAAACCATACCGATACGCATGGCGAGATAGGTGACGACATTTTACCAACTTTTTAAGCTAGTTCCGTTCTAAGTAGCTGGCTAATTACGATGGTGCCCCCGTGCCGTCGAACATATGTCTGATCGAGTCTATTACGACTCTATGTTCGAGAAAGATACGTATTTCCATAAAAAAAAAATACGAACAAACGTAGACATACGATACAACCCCGTGGAAAAGTACAGCCTCTCAAGTACATCATTTATTGGTGACCCTAAAAGTTAAGAGGAGAAGAAGAAGAGGTAAGGAATGAGATTGGCATGGCGTGAATGAGTCACATTTTTGACTGCTTCTATATAGAAAGGATATCCATTAAATGATGACAAAGAAAGGTCTACTGATATTTAGAGAGAGAGAGAGAGAGAGAAGGGTCATAGGGAGTCAAAGCTCATGCACTATATAGCCACCAACTTCTATAAACCTCTCTCTCATCTAAGCCCAAGCCCCAACAGGATTTTCCTTCCATGCCTCTTGAGTCTCTGAGTTCTCCTTCCCTCTCTGAGATCTCGAAGAGCCTGTGAAAAATCGTTCCGAGTCACAAAGAAAGGTAAGAGAGAGAAGGAGCTGAGAGAAGAGATGGGAAGAACGCCGTGCTGCGACAAGAACAACGTGAAGAGAGGGCCATGGTCGCCGGAGGAAGACGCCGCTCTCAAGTCTTACGTGGAGGCTTGCGGCACCGGCAACAACTGGATTGCCTTGCCCAAGAAAGCTGGTTCGTTCTCCGTCTTCTCTCTTTCTTATTACCGTATTCCCCCCATCACAAACCCTAACAAATCATTCCGGTTTTGGCCTAGTTTTGTTTGGTGTCAAGGTGAAGCTCAGTTCGTTTTCTGTCTCTCTCCATATCTTTGGTCTCTGTTAGATTGTCTGCATCTACATGTATGGGGATGTAGATCTTGAATATCTTAATTAAATTAATGATTTTTCACACTAACGTGATGGAATACATTCATCTATTTTGGGTTTGAGGAGTGCCCAATTCTGGAAGAAAACATAATTAAACTAAAGGTGCGTTGATTTGCAGAAAACAATCTGACACAGAAGATATTTTATTAAAAATGATTGTTTTTTTTGTAAAGGTTAAAAATCATTTGTTCATATCGCTTGAAATAATTAGATAGTGAAAAAAAATTATCATTACCGATAATAATATCACAAAAATATTTTTTGTTAATTCATTTTTGTAAAGGATGAAAAGATCAATTTTAGGAAAATATTTTTCAAATCAATCATTTTTAGCGATACAAATAGAGCCTAAATCACCATTTTTACCTAATTTTCTTTAGGTCCATCCCACGTAACACGTCCACACTCCAAAATGGAGATCAATGTACAGGTCTCGGAAAACACGCAATGCCTAGTTTTAACATACACAATATATATAAAAGATCTTTCCTTTTTATTTGAGGCGATTCGCATTTAATTAGTTTTCTTGCTTTTATATCGTATTGTGCCTTCATAATTTTCCCAATCACCTTACCGATTGATCATCGCCATAAAACAGGTCTCCAGCGATGCGGCAAGAGCTGCCGTTTGCGATGGCTCAATTACTTAAGGCCCGATGTCAAACACGGCGGTTTTACGGTGGAGGAGGACAAGATCATATGCAGTCTCTACAGGGAAATAGGAAGCAGGCAAGTTTTTGGTTAATCATTAATTAACTTCCATCTATTTCCTTCCTTTGCTTGCTTACAAAGTAGTAATCGGGATTAGTTCGCTGCCATCTAATTTTGACCCCTGATTAGTATAAATTACTAAAGCATTTTGCCCCCACATTTGTTTTAATCTTGTCAGATGGTCGATAATAGCATCTCAACTACCGGGGCGAACGGACAACGACATCAAGAATTATTGGAACACCAAACTGAAGAAGAAGCTACACACATATGAGAAGATCAATCCTACATGGAATCGTGTCAATTGTGTTCCTAGCACCAACGTTGTTGCTACTCCTGATGATCATGGCCTAGTACAACACATGCTGCCCGTGCTGGAAAATGTACTTTCTGACCAGATTAACAACACCCCAGCTTCGCAATCTCTAGGTCCAGCGGCGATATTTCCGGCATTCTCCAATGCTCGTTGTGGATCATCGTGGAACTATTGTAATGTGGGGTCCAACGTACCATCAGAAATCGGAGGTGGAATCGCAATGAGCGGCGGGAGCAATATTTCCTCGTCGTCAGCATCGTCATCGTCCCAGGACTATTGTTCGGGCATCTCGAACAGTTCGCATTCTCTAGGAGTGGATAGCGAACTCGTTTGGCTCCCTGGAGACAGTAATAGCTTTGGAGAATCCGGCATATTGACGGATAACGGGATGGGGTACTTGTGGAACGTCGTGAACGAGCTATTATTCGACGAAGGGACTGGCGACAAAGAATTGTCTGCGACCGCCTTGTATCCGAGTTCTGCTCAATCAAATGGTTACAGAGATTTCATCAAGCCACAAGGAGTGAACCAGGATAATGCCTTGATGAGCATATCTGAAGGAAGAGAACAAGTAGAGACTTACAACCAGATGTGGAGAGATGGACTATGATGTATTTCCGAGTAGGGTAGGCGAGTTGTCGCTGAATAGGGAGATTCAATTTGTCATTCTTTTTTCTTGTGGGTACTAGGCAATTTTTTTTTTTTTTGTTCACATCATTCGCTTGTCTTGATAAAATCTAGTAGATGGAGAGGACAGATTCATATGTGCAAATCAAATGACTTGTTGATAAAAAAAAAAAAGGTGCAAATTTGAAACCTTGTATACTTCTGCTTTCTTCATTCATGAGATTATGTTCAACAAACGATTGCCTTAAATCTTGCCGGTCATATAAACTAGTTAGTACAACCACCCTTCACTTTATACGTTTGCCAAAACATTTGTGTGCCCACAATAAATTTGCTAATACATAAACAACTTGTTATAAACTCTGGTTGTCCCCTCAAATTGCTCTTTCTGGGTATGTTCTTGATGTTGAAGATAAGGAGAGAATCTCTAAGATGACATGCATTAATTATATAGGTAGTAGCAACAATATGAATAGTAAAGAAAAGAGAGATTTTAGACCCCCCCAAAAAAAAAGAGAGATAACTTAACCTTAACTCTGAATATTCATTGGAGAAATACTTTTAGGTGAGCGGAAAAGCAATAAAAGATGCACCACTATGTACAAAATGCCAAATGTAGACAACCCTAACTCAAGCAATGTGAATCCGTCCATCTCTCTAACTCTCACAAACATACACACATGTTGTGATGTCTCTCTTGACTTGGTCCTGTTTGCTTTGCTTGTGACCCGTGACTTGTGAGGAAGGTACGATGAACATGAGTTGGGGAGAATGACATAAGGTTGTCTGCCTCTTTCTGGGTATTCTGGGGGGGTTCATGGAAGTTGCATGGGTTTTGCGACAGTTTCATCAAAGGCACACAACTTCTACATGGAACCTTTTTTGTAAGACATGGGAGGATAAAGCCAAAGATGCAAGAAGACGATGAGGTTAGCGTATCGTGTCGTGTTATATCGTGGGACGAGATCCAACTCCTCAAGAAGTGACAAAATGTGAGTGACAAAGGCATTGAACAACCTATTTTGTCTTGAATCGAAGTAGCGTGAACATACTTTGCAGCCACAAACTCATTCCGTATAATATATCATCGAAAAAATTACCAAAAAAATCCTAAATATATTACAATTGTAGTAATTCAACCATAAATATTTTTTTTTATCTATTGAGTCTTAAACCTTTTGCATTTGCGCTAATTCAGTCTTTTCGATCAATTTTGACTGAAAATCGCTGACGTGGCACGATCGAGGCTAACGAGGCCAATTTTGAATAATATTTTATATTTTTGAAATATTTTATTGTTAAATTAGTTTTCTTTTCTTTTCTTTCATTTTTTCTCTTCTTCTTCTTTTTCCTTTGGCTAGTCAGCGAGTTCGGCGTCCAGATAGAGGAGGAAGATGAAGAAGAGAAAAAAAAAAGAGAGAAAGAAATAAAAAAAATTAATACAAATCAAAAATCAAAAGAATTATTAAGAATTGCTCACGTCAGCAACGCCACGCCACGTCAGCAATTTCCGGTCAAAATTGGCCGAATGATTGAATTGGCAAAAATACAAAAAAAAAATAGGATTGAATTGGCACGAGTGCAAAAGGTTTAGAACTGAATTGGCAAAAAAAAATTAGGACTGAATTGACACAATTGCAATAAATTTAGGGTTTTTTTGGTAATTTTTTCATATAACATCTTTCATCAGAATGTGACTTAGATTTTCATGCTTGTTTGGTGATGTTTATTCAAAGGATTCGGCTAAGCTGTCCGTCCCCCTTAATCAGACGGTGGGACGGTCAGCTATTGACCACAAATTTCTTTTGTGGAATAACTTGCTGATTCGGTTTCCACAATTTTAACTCCCACTTTCCCTTTTTTTTTCCTTTTTTTTATATCTTTTCATTAAAAGCTCAAATTATAAGGTAAAATCATAAAGGTCCACACAATTAAGTAGCTTGTTAGATATTTTTTTCACTAATAATTCTAATTAACGCAACGTAATTTTCTCATATATGTTTTCAATTTCATAGTAGTTTGTTAAACTAAAGTATGTGAACTTTCTTGTAGAAGAAAACAATCCTCGATTATTGATGTGTGTTGGGTCTCGAGTGAATCTGGATATCACACGGTATGATGTTTCCAAACTATTTTTCAATAATTATGCAGAATCATTTGAAAAGATATGTCTTAACGCTTGCCAGTTGAATTAACTGATACAATATGTCAGGATGAGAGTACGAGACTCCATTAATTTTCACACTATTGAGAATCCCAAATCAAACGAGTCGCCGTACCAATGCTCAAAATTTGATTTGCGATCAAGAAAAAACAGAGCATTTTCAATCATTGTTGGTACTTGTTATAATTTTGTTTTGGAATAAAGTACCTTACTATAAATTCATTTTTTATTTATATGAAATGATATATGGTCAAGTGTCTCGTGGTCATGTGAATATTATCAATGAACCAAACATTGAAGTTATATTAATTAGATAATGTATAAAAACTGATGGAAATCAATTTTCTTTTTTGCTTTAGCTTTGACTCATGTGGTCTTAAGATTGGTTTTGTTATGTTTTAGGTCCCTGCACATCTTCATCTACAAGATTTGGATCAACGGGGTAAATTTTTTTTTTTTCTCTACTCATTCATAATTCTTACTTTGTTTTTTTCCTCACTTCATTTTTTGTTGTGCATAATCGTTATTACTGGTCTTAATTTCAGGTCACCGAGTAGTCCTTCCGGAGCAATTTGATTTGGACGAAAGGAATGAGAAGCCATTTTATTGCACAATGATTTCGTTATTAGTTGCGATCGAAGGCAATATTTCAAGTGTTGATTCAATATCAGTCAAAATTATGTTCCTCTTTTTTTGAGTCGTTATTAAGATTTTTTTTTTATTTGAAGTTGCAACTTATTGTTTGAATATTATTAATTGGATATATTTCATTAGAGCTTTGATTGTGCGGACCTTTTATGATTTTATTTTCTAATTTGAGCTTTCAATAAAAAGACAATAAAAAAAAAATTGAAAGTGGGAGTCAAAATTGTGAAAACGGGATAAGCAAGTGATCCCGTTTCCACAAAACCGAAAGTTGTAGTCAATAGCTTATCTTGTCCCACCGTGTGAATATGAGAGACGGTCAGCTACAAGCAATTTCCTTTTTTTCAAAAGAAACAAATTTCTACTTTCCCCGTTAGAATTTGAAATGTTATCTAGAATTCTAATAGATGTGAACTTAGGTGCCATTCGTATATTGGTAAAGTTTGAAGTGTTTCATGTTAAAAACAATCAAAGCGCGTGAGCCACAAGATTTAGCTAAGCAGAAAAAGGCAAAGTCTCTCCAGTCTCCAGACACACGAAAATCGTATTTTGGTCCTAGAAGGACAAGAGGTATTGAACAAACCACAAATATATATGCATGAACATACTTTCCACCCACGAACTCATTTAGATTGAGACTAGAATTTGTTGGAGAAGCGGTTTTGTGTTTCCCATGGGCACAAGTCTCGGTTAGACAAACGTAGATCACGTTTAGTGAAATCATGTGTGAGGGAATAAATAAATAAAAAAAAAAAAAAGGGCACCAAGTTTGTGGACTGAATTGCAGTCTGGCACGAGCTTTCGAACCGGTCCACGTTGTCGGAGGGAAAAAAAAAAATGTGTGGATAGACCGAGACGATAGAGTGTTCAGCTGGATAAACCACCAAAATCACACCTGCTTTGAGGAAAATATTGGAGATTCCTGCACGCAACAAAGGGTATTCCTAAGAAGAAAAAAAAAATGTGTATAATGTATTGTACAATCTTGAGCAGCGTAGAGGATTGACAATAGTCCGGCTATGATCTTCCCACGGTGACATCAATTACGATGTCATTTGAGCATTTTCGGACTTCTATTCGATGCACCCGAGACTAGGTCCATCGGCATGCGATAGACATGTATCCGTATGCCGCATTCGAGCCACATGGTGCGGACCCTATTGATGGGGGCTGGTTCTGGTTGGACCTGGTACGAACATAGAAAACTCTTGCCCATGCTTTCACCGTGATTAAGAATGGGGTCGCTTTTTTTTTCTTTTAAAGAGAGGTTGACTTGAATTGGGCTGGCCAGGTCGTGCCGAGAAGTAGACGGTTTACCTAGGCCGATCACGGGAAAATTACCGAAAAAGTCTCAATCATATGTAATTGTGTCAATTCAGTCCTAAAATTTTTTTTTTTTTCCGATTCAATCCTAAACCTTTCGCAATTATATCAATTTAGTTCATCTAGTAAATTTTGGCCGATCAACACTGACAGAAACGCTGGCTGGCTGGCCTAATAATAATTTTTTTGAAATTTTCCTTTTTTTTTCCTTCTATTTCCCTTTCCTCTTCCCCTTCTCTAGTCTACATCCAGGCGGTTGCCGGACCTCCGCGACCAGCCAGAGGACGATCGGCGAGGCTCTTGCCAGCCTTGCCATAGCCAAGCGAGGCTGACCTCTCCAATCTAGATCTAGCGAGGTCGAGCCTCACCTCGCCCGATTATGGCGTGGTCGAGCCTCGCCGATCATCCTCTGTCCAGTCGCCGAGGTCCAGCTACCAATTGGAGGTAGAACAGGGAAGGGGAAAGGGAAAAGGAAGAAAAAAAAGAAAATCAAAAATCAAAAAATTCATTAAAAAAATTATTAAAATTTTAGGTCGTCGCCCGGTTAGAGTCCATGTTAGTGCGAGTCGGCTAAAATTCGTCGAATGGACTTAATTGGTACAATTACAAAAATTTTAGGATTGAATCGACAAAAAAATTTAGGACCGAATCGACCCAATTACCATAGATTTAGGACTTCTTTGGTAATTTTCCCGCCCGATCACATATTGCTTGATCCCATGACATTCTAAGATCTCTAGTAAGGTAGTGACTCCATTGGGATTTGGTACATTCATGAACAGTACAATGTGCCAAATGAAACCCTAATAGGTTTTCTATTCTCTGCAGATTTTGTTGCACTGCGTGGCTATTATATAAAAAAAAGGTTAATACTACGAAAAATTTCAAATTGATACACTTGTGACAAATTTACCTCAAACTATTTTTTGACCCTCAAAAACCCTAAACTGGTACATCTGTGGTAAATTTATATCAAACTAATTTTTTTTTATCACGAAAAATCTCAAACTTATACACCTGTAACAAATTGATACACGACGTTTGCGAAAGGCGTCGATGCGGACTTGGCTCCGTTGAAGAATCCCATCTATCTCCGGCCACCGGCTTCTCTCAAATCATCGATCTCCAATCTGCGACGAGTTGGCTTTGGTGGCTACGGACTTGGAGGAGAAGCGAGAAGAAGAAGAACTTCTGGACTCTACTACCGCCACGATTGATTCGGTGGATAGTGAAGCAAGACCCCGTCCGCCACGATCGATCTCCAAACCGACTCCCCGATCGTCTTCCTCTGCTAGCAATTCATCAAATCGGCTCAAGAAGCTGAGTCCTCCAAGAACGAGTGCTCTGAACTCGCGAGGTAGACCGACCGCCTGTCCCAACTACTCCCATCCACTGTTTGTCTCGCTTCTTGAACTCAGTCCCTCTACGAATGACCCATTAGACCAGTTGTCGCCTGTATTACACATTCAATTGGAGGGCTTGTTTGTTCAATCAATTTGCAGACCAATTATATCAGTTTGTCTGCTGTCGGGCATGTTCGCAGTCCTGTGCTGTGGGCATATTCAAGTTAGCTCTTCCTTTTCTTGCTAGTCCCTATAGCGCATGTTTGCTTTACCTATAGAAGTTCAGTGGCTCCATTTATCACCGAAAAGAAGTATGGCAATCGTTTTGCTAAAGTGAAAGTTAGCATTCAGTCTAACATCTCACCATGTTGAGTGGAGGAATGTCGCGACCTAAAAAAATTTAAGCTAATGGATTATTAGGTTAATTAGATGAATTAACTAACCTAATACGGACTCTCTCAAGCCCTACCAATTCGCAACTTAGGTTTCACTGAAATGATTTTTTTTTTATTTTAGGAGCCGCCACTAATCGTTTCTTGGTAGGTCGATTAGAAACCTAAATAAAATAGCGGGAGATCTATTTTATTTCTACGAACCAGAGATAGTGAGTTCGGGGACTTGATTACGTTAATTACAAATTAACGCCCTTTCGGTACCAATTTCATGACAATGCCCTTTTTCGATTGATTTATGTAAAAAAAAATTTGGGTTTTTCTATTTATTATTTTTTTGGATTTTTGAATTAATGAACAAAATTAAACAAAAATGCCCATAATATACCTTAATTTCTGAATTTTCGATAATTCACTCATTTCCGAAGATTCGGTTTAGAGCAGAATTTTTAACGCGACACCCTCGAAGATTCGAGTCAGCCTGCGAGTAAAGGTATAAGACGACAACGTCCCTCTTGCCAAAGGGAAAGAATACGATATCTTATGTTTAAATCACATCCACCCCAGTAGATTATGGGTAAGCGAATGATTGAATTTTCCGAAGGGACTAGGCACGAGGGGAGCATATATTATAGGCATGTTTGTTTAAAAATGTGCAAATGTTTTAAGACAGGAAAGGTGAGTCAATCAAGCCTTGAAGATTTCGAAATCTACATAAGGTGGTCGAAGATTCTAAAGAGGCTAATCCCCTATCCACAAAGGATCCATACCTTTTAAATTAAGAAAGATTATCTCTTAAGATATTCGATGAATTTTTGATAATCTTTAAAATTTTAAAAGATATCTTATCTGGATGAAACTGTATCTCATATCTTCAGAATTTTAAAAGATATCTTATCTGAATGAAATCCTTTTATATTTTGAGAAAGTTATCTTTGAGGATATATAAAGATTATTTCAGCTAATTCTCCAAGTGAATATACATCCAAAACAACTTAGATCAAACAATTTGCATGTTAGAGATAACAATCCATCCATAGCAAATTAAATACTATCCAACTCGCATGATCATTATCCAAAGTACATGAGATAAGATTGAACGATAAAAATGACATCAATTCGATCAACCAAGACATAGATCGATGCTTATCCATCATGTATAGTTCGGCCAAGACAATGAGAGTATGCCGGAAAGTTAATCCCGTTCACAAAAATTCTGATTTGATCTTTCATTCAGTCCAATTTGATCTTAAAATTGTTCAATAGTCGGCTTGAGAAAATACATGGTTCCAAATTTAATCTATCAATTCTCAAAGTGCCGTCCAATCCAAACAATCACCTGATCAAATTAACCATATTTCAAAAGAACTAGAATTTTCGTGCAACGATATCCGATTTTCGGTTTTCAATGGCAAAGGATTAAACTTTCAATTTCAATTGCAAGTCAACATGCGATCATCAAACGCGTATGCAAGTTACCAAATTAACAAGCATGGATTGCAATTGAAAAGTTGAAAGCTTTTACCTTTTTTTGAGCAAAAATTCTAGCACGCAAGCTATGGTGCTCATCCGAGATAGCCTCTTCGAGTCGAATTTGTGCTTGAAAATTGTCGAGGTTCTAACACCAAAGAGCAGTGACATTAAATTCGAATAAGGTGTAGAACATGATTGATTTACCACTGAATTGGGCTTGATGCGTGGCTGAATAATGGAATAGATGGGCGGATTGTGAAGCTCGGTGAGGTTGAGGTGTTCGGCGACCGAAGAACGTCATCCTCCGTCCCTCATGGCCATATGTGTACAATATTTGGCCCCGTTAGGATCTTTAATTGGGATAGACTTTGCTCGCAAGGAGTCACCGAAGAGAAAACAAATGAAGGATTAGCTTCCCTGCTCCTTGTCCACTTGTGCCCACGAACTCCCTTTTGCGATGGCCTCCACGTGAAGATGCCCTGCCCCAAATCACACACTGTCGTCTCTTTCATTCTCCAGTCTCTCTTTCTATGCCGTATATGATCATGAAAATTGGCCTCCCCCGAACCCTAGACCATAAGGCTCTATTTATAGGCAATAGGGAACCCTAATCCTAGTCAATGTAAGATTCATTGTTGACCATCGGATTGCTTGTCCTAGCTAGAGTAGGATTTTTTTTGAACCGTTAGATCTTGAGTTTCCACATCTACTAGAACTCTATCTAGATGGGGCTCTGAATTATTGAAATGCTGAATTAATTTGAAATTCCCAAAAGTCCTATCTCAATTAGGATTGCAGGAATATTCGGCTGGGCGTGACTCGAGAATTATGATTAACTCTAATTTTTTTCGAGAATTATGATTAACTCCAATTTTATAAAATAAAATGCATGATTTTCAAAAAATTAAATTTTAGGTGTCAACAAGGAATAGTTGCATGATTAGTTATGTTCATCGAGTGTCAAATGCCATCATATGACTACTTTGAACATTCAAGCACAGCATTCTGTTTCCAATAAGCAAGGGTCATGCCCACTCTGTCTCTAAAGGAACATTAATTATGATGTGTTCATGATAATGCTGTTAAACACTTGAGGTGATGGTTATCTACTTTGTTAATCTTTGTCCAGGCCTACCCACAAAGCTTACAATATCTTACTTGATGCATTTGCAATATCTGGAATGGTGGAGCAAGCACGAACCGTGTTTAAGAGCGTGAGAAGGGACAGGTAGTTTGGAAGTCCTGTTTTTCCCTTTGTACTTTAATTGGATCAAGTCCTGCATAGGTTCTAGAATGTGTTGTAACATGATCAATGTTCTTATAATGGCATCATGCATCTTAATTCAGAGCATTTCCATTATAAAAATCTGGTGTTTCAATCTTTTGCTTCAAGCAATGCCCTTTTATTGTTTACGTAGCTGGGGATGCGTAAAGAATTAGAGATGTATTTCTCACTGAATATTCCTTGTTAGGCATAGCAATTGCTGTTCAGCCCTGAGGTTTTTGTTGCTACTAATAAGAAATGCATGCCTAAAGCCTTTCAGTCCATATGCCATCTGTTTTACACACTGCATTTTCCTGTCAAGTCATTTACATATACTCGATATTATATCAAGTTGGAGCCAGAAATGTTGTAAATTTGTTTCTTCATATACAAATGCTTCCTGTTCACTAAGTTAAGACAGGTAGCTGCCTGCTTTGATGGGGAAAATTTCGCGTAGGCGCTTATAGAAATATGAAACCTCTTATGAAGTTGCACCGTGTATGCTAAAATGCTGAATCCATGGGAGGCTTTGGTGAATGAATTTTCCTAGGACACAACTAGTCTGATATCAGAATGTAGATGCAGTGATTTTGCTTGAACTGTGACTTCATAAGAGAGAATATAAAGGAAAGGATGGACAATAGTAGTGATTGCAAATACTGTGCTAGCAGTGATTTCTATGTTATGTCCTCCAACAATCATGAGAAATATTTTCTCGCGGTTCAACAGGTTCTAGGGTACCCTGGAACCGGATCCGGAACCTGTGGCAGGGTAGGTTCCAGGTTCCAGGGCATACAGGGTAGGTTCCGGTTCCAAAAAATGAGGAACATGTACCAGCGGGTAGGTTCCAGGTTCCAGGTGGAACCTACCCGGAACCTGGAACCGCTCACCCCTAGAGGTCGTGGACCGATCATATTTATGTAAAAAAAATATTTGCGCGCCTCGCTTGAGCGAAACACCAACGATGTCGCCTCGCTCGTTCGCTCGCTTTTCTCTGAGTCGAGAAGCGTAAATATTTTTTTATGTAAATATGATCGTTTCGCGGCCCCGCGAGCGAACGCCGTCGCCTCGCTCATTCGCTCGCTTTTCTCAGAGTCGATGCGCGTAAATATTTTTTTTTTACGTAAACATGATCGCTTCGTAGCCCCACGAGCGAACATCGTCGCCTCGCTCGTTCGTTCGCTTTTCTCAAAGTCGAGGCGCGAAAATATTTTTTTTTTTACGTAAATATGATCGCTCCTCGGCCCCGCAAGCGAACGCCGTCGCATCGCTCGTTTGCTCGCTTTTCTTGGAGTCGAGGGGCATAAATATTTTTTTTTACGTAAATATAATCGCTTCGCGGTCCCGTGAGCAAACATCGTCGTCTCGCTCGTTCGCTCGCTTTTTTCAGAGTCGAGACACGTAAATATATTTTTTTTACATAAATATGATCGCTCCGTGAGCAAACGCCATCACCTTACTCGTTCGCTCGCTCGCTCGCTTTTATCGAAGTTGAGGCACGTAAATATTTTTTTTACATAAATGTGATCGGTCCGCGACCCCGTAAGCAAACGCCGTCGCCTCACTCGTTCGCTCATTTTTCTTGGAGTCGAGGCACGTAAATATTTTTTTTACGACATAACCACAAAGCAACGAGGCGGTGTCGAAAAAATATTTACGTAAATTAAAAAAAAATATTTTGCTCAACAATCCAACTGCCGAGCAAAGCAAACAAATTAATTTTAAAGAATTTATTTTTAATCTAATATTCTAAATATTTTTTATTTTTATATTATTTTGTAAAAAAAACGGTGGGATGGGAGTTTCACCCTCCCTCGAATTGCCCCGGGGGGGGGGTGTGTGTGTGTGTGTGTGTGTGTGTGTGTGTGTGTGTGTGTGTGTGTGTGTGGGGAGGTGTGGGGTTTTGAGGCCCACGTGCAGCAATAGAGGGGTTTTGAATTGCCGAGGGAGGGGGCCCCGGCCCGTAGTCCCCTAGGTGGTGGGCCCCTAAGTCTCAATTGCCGAAATGGTAAATAATAATTTTTTTAAAATTAATTTTGTAAATATTTTATTTTTTTAATATTATTTTCGAAAAAAAAAAAATCTCTTTTTGCCCCTTTTCTTTTCAAATTAGTTAGGTCAAGGCCCTCTAGGGCCAGCGCCTGCCCTAACCAAAAAGAAGAAAAGATTAAAAAAATTATTTGAATAATCATTAAAAAAATCCAAAAATGTTAAAATATTATTAAAATTTATTCATGTCAAGGCTGGTTGATAAACCAAATGGACTAAATTGAAACAATTATAAAAGGTTTATAACGCAATTTAAAAAAATAAAAATTCAGGACTAAATTGGCACAATGACAATTAGTTCATAACTTATTTGGTAATTTTCACCATGAATTTGATTCAGCATAAAGTTAAAAATAGAAGTTGACCCACACGTGCCATCGTCCTGCAACAACATCGACCAAGTCTTGTCCCATTAGACAAGGTCGGCTACACAGAATCTTCCCATGTGATTTTGTAAGATCAAAATGACAATGACCGGTATGTCATAAAATGTGGAGTACGCTGCCCAACAGCTAGAAACAACAGAGGGAGAACAAAGAAAAAAAGGGTTCTACATTATTAGAAGTAGATGCGATATTATGTGACTAATCCATCTATGCAGTGTGTTATAACAAGTCAACTTCATTTCAAGTAGAAAAAAAGTCGTAGCAATAGATGGTCGATGCTACCGGCGAACGAAGTGCTGATATTTCCCCTACCGTCGTGATAATTTACAGAGTCTTCTCATCATGGGTAACTGCAAAAACAAAAAGACAAGTAGATTGAGGATGAGTACATGTCTATCACCTTTGGTTGAATTGAGTACTTTAAGAACCAAATTCTTAAAGACAATGAAAAGAAGAAAGAGGCTTATGGGATGTGCTGAGGTCGGTCCTTCTGTCACGTGTATCGTTTCAATATCGAAAATGACAAAGACCCAAATGATCAACCAAACCAACTTATTAAGGGCATGCAAGAAAAGGACGCTGCAAGAACAATCATAGAAGTATGGACCTAATATGTAGAGTACAAAGATTGAGCAATCAGAATCGAGAGACAGTGGTAGCTATTTCTTCACTGTCATTCACCAAGATGTCACGCAAGTTCAGGAAAAGAAGTCAACATGAAGGCCATGAAGAAGCTTAACCAAGAAACTTGAAATAGGTATTATGGACTCACCTCTCTACAATGCCATTTCTGCCTGCAAGGCAGCGAGCTCATCATCCTCAGGCGTGTTCTTCACTGGACGAGACGGCTGCTTGACTGCAGGAGCGTGCACCGGAGCAGGAGGAGCACTCGTGGCTGGCTCGACAAGCTGGTCCTCCAGCTCAGCCCCTTCCAATTCTTCGAGCTCCGCTTCCAGTTCATCCTGATATAGCAGTCAGAATTTACTTTAGCCACAAATATTCTATCATTAAGTTTTTTCAAAATAAGTTGTGACTTCTAGAGTTGCTACTTCATCAAAATCAGCTGCGGCACCGATCGGCGCAGACAAGGCCTCCTGAATCTGTTTCATGTTTTCAGTCTGCTCGTTGACCTCGTCCATTGTTCTATCCAAGTCATCAATGTTCCTGATATAAGGAATCACACTAAACCTTAGAACAACATTTCATGCAATGAGAGCATA
This sequence comes from Rhodomyrtus psidioides, assembly GCA_021437785.1. Taxonomy (NCBI): domain Eukaryota; kingdom Viridiplantae; phylum Streptophyta; class Magnoliopsida; order Myrtales; family Myrtaceae; genus Rhodomyrtus; species Rhodomyrtus psidioides. The sequence continues at coordinate 8,053,473 of JAILYB010000007.1, read as the reverse complement.
CAAGCAGCATCTACATATTAATGCACCCATTCTTAAGATCAATGTTAAGGCTTACGAAGAGAAGAAAAGGACATTCCTAGCGTCAAAAAAGACAAAAGGGCCTGATTATAGTACAAAGTTCATTGAATCAAAACACTCTCTTTAGTGTCTCCCATCAGTTCATTTCATGTGATCTTTTTCACAGGGTTTACCACGAGTCCATTTAATAGTTTTTTCTACACTTTAGAACTGTCTGAGCAGTAGATACTATATCCATCCGTAATTCAATTTAAGGGAAAATTTCTTGCCGTGGATTTCATCCAACCAATACTAAATAGTCATAATCAGAATTTTTACTATACTGGCAAAAATAAAAGCAGATTTGTTACTTTGAGTATGGTAAAATCCACCGCGCAAAACAAGGTACAGAAGCCCACACACAGTCTCAATTTTTTTCCACTAATAGATATAGTTAAAAATGGTACATACGTTGCTTTGTGCATTGCCTTCATGGTAGCAGCTCCGCTTCGCAATGCATCAACCGTCTCTGTTGTCGCTTTGGCGCCTTCTAACATTATCATCTAGCATTTTTAAAATGGAGCCATGGTTTCAGATTTTAGGTGTTTCCATGATAAACATAGAGACAGAGCATCCAAGTGGAAGGAAAATGGCCGAACAGCAAGCGCACCTGATCATGTATGCGCAATTGATAACTTCCAAGTTGTTCAATTTGCGTTTCGTACATCTTTTTCTTCTTCAAACATTGAATAGCAGCTGCCAAATAACACCGTATGCATATTTACCGAGTGATTTAAGCTCAAACGAGTTTCCAATCTACAACTTCACAATCGGGTGATAATAAGCAAGAATCTGAGACCAATTGGAGTTACTGTTTCAGAATTAAAAGAGAACACGCTATATAGAGCACCACCAAAGTACCGTGTTTCCGGATACCAACAGCACAAACGAATGGAGAGAAAAAAAATTCTCACAGGACACATCAACTTATTTGGTTTCAGCATCAGACGATCGAAAAAATTTCTCACAGGACACGTCAACTGATTTGGTTCCAGCATCAGACGATCCCCAGCTACAGTTTCATTATCCTAAAAATCACATTTGAGCACATTGCATGGCCAAGGTTAAGTCATTTGAAGAGTGATGGAGAACAACTCTGCATTATTACTATCCCTAATTGCTTTCCATTACATGAGAAAATTACTAAGACATTTGGAATTCCTGTAGTCGATGATCCAAAGAGAAGAACAAGGGAAGCAAGTGGAGGTGATACCATTCTTTTTCTTTGCCTTGGTATATGTCTTGGCCTTTTCAACCTCCGCAGCAGCCTTTTTCACGAGGAAGTTCTCCTTCTTCTCTAGCATCTCGAGCGTCTACAATGATATGTCACAGAGGTAATAATCTGAAGAAGCTCTCCCGCAATTTCGGCACGATTTTCGGTTAATTAAACAGGTATAATAACATGCTACACATGGGATCAAGACAAAAGCAGTTTTTGCATCTATAACAGGGCTTCACGCATAGCCTTCATGGTACCAGCTCTGCTTCGCAATGCATCACTTCTTAACTTGGAGAACCGAGTATCACATGAGTAGCTAGTAAAAAAGTAGAGAACAGATTGTCGGCTCCAGAAGGAGCTTGTTTAACTGCATCTAATCTACTGCTTCTTCAACTTCACCCTGCTAATGAGATATAAATGGAAATCTACAATCACATAATCAAATAAATTCCATAAATTACAATCATCTAGACGATGATAAAATACTGTACTACTGCCAATCCCTCCAACAAAGCTAAACTAGGATGGCCTGAAGTTGAACATATCAGCAAGCATCAACTGATAAATGGGTCAATAAACCAGATCATCCTACGATTATTGACATGATGACCCTCCAGAAAATCTACGGTCCTTTGGACACCGCCAACGAGAAATTGAAAAAAATCAAAATAAAAAAACTGGAATAAAGAAAAATATCACAGGCAACCAAAATTACATAGAACAAATAAACAGAGAGAGACGATCAGAATCCTACCTCGCTCAACTTATCTATCGTCGTTCTGGCACTGACAACATCATCCTTCTTCTTCGTGAAAATTTTCTGAAACATGATTGGAAATTCCTCTTCTTCGAGACAAGAACTTTCTTCCTCCCCGAGCTCGAGAAAGCTTACCCGGATTCCAGAAAGACTGCGACACACAACGAAGGGGTATCGTGTCAAATGGTTCCGAGTAATTTTCCGGTAATACCCGAAACGGAGAACATGCGAACCTTCGAAATCGTGGAAAGTTCAAGTTCTTGGACCGGAATAAGAGATTTCAAGAAAACCCCGCAAAGCGAAAGAGGGAGGGGAGACCTTTTGTGGACTTTAGCTGCTTCGTGGAGCAGATGACACGTGTACCTCCTTTTTATTCCTTCGACGAAATGTCAGCCTCGGCGACACTCTGAAAGAGGTCGTTTTGCTCACCAAACCATGTCGTTTTATGGTTCTTTCAATCAATCTTTTCTTTTCTTAATCTCTATTACGTCTAGTGAGTGAAAAAGCTCCTAACTTTTGAACCTGTCAAGCCCCCCAATTCACATGCGAGACTACTATAGATGTTCTAAGTTCTCATTGATTCTGAGTTATAGATGAAAACGATTTTAAAGAAACAAAATTCATGTAACATGACTGGCTATCGCACTACTATTTATCACAACAACCCTTTGCAAAAATCACTTGCCTCTAATAAATAATGATTACGATAATAGTAATAGGCTCGCATATTTTCTATAATGCGATATGATAGATTAATTTTCCTTTTTGCTCTTCTAATTCGAAATCCATGAGAAGTGAGAACGACACCCTTACATAACAGTCCAAGTGTATTTTATTAATAACTTTTTTAATTTTTTGAATACGTGACGGGTGCTTTGTTACAGCTTTGCTCACATTGGCATTCCTGATTGCAATCTCGATTCTATAAAAGAATAATCAGCCAATTAAGTCAAGAAATGTAATTTTTAAAAAAGATAGGAATGAAGATTAATGGATAAACATGTATTTGTGATGCTAAATTGAGCTCTCCCTTTCCCTTTCCCTTTCCCTTTCCATTTCCCTTTCCTTAGTGGGTGAGCTGGGCCGGGCTTTGCCAAACACACGGGGCCAAGAAAAGAAAGGAAAAGATATGGTGGGCAGAATGGGCTTCACTTGATCTTTATCACCTTCAAGAATTGGATTCTTCCTGACGTGCAAAAAATAATTTTCTCCAACACCCTTTTGGAAAAATTTATTATCATTCTCATATTCCCTTTTGCCCTTTTTCCAATTTTTCATATCCAGTGTCAAGGTTCTAAGCATGGGTGATCCGCCGCTTTGTTTTACACGAAATCTTAGGCTCTGTTTGGCAATGTTCTTGTTTCTTGTTTCTGTTCCCGTGTTTCTGTTTCTCAATATTTCTATTCCCGGATGATTTTTGAGAATCAGAACGCCTTTGGTAACTGCTAAAATTTTTGTTCCAGGAACAGAAACGCATTTAGTAACTGCATAAAATTTTTGTTCCCAATTTGCATTTAAATTAAATAATTAAATAATTATATTTGATGACAAAGAAAAGAGAAAATAATTAAATCAAATAATGATTAAGAAAAAGAAACGAAAAAATAAAAAAGAGTTACGAAAAAGAAAGTTAATCTTTTTTAGATTTAAAAATACCATCTTGAAGAGGAAATTGAAATAAAAATATCAACTATATTTGTGTATTTTTCTGACCACCAATGATATTTTTCTAATTTTTTTGGGTATTTTATAATTAAATAAATTTTAAAAATTAAAAAATATGAAAACTAGTTTTAATTCAAAATTGGTTCCTAAGGCTCAGCCAATGCTTTCAAAGTCAATTTTGTAATTTTTATGATTTTTTGTTATTTTTAAATTAATTTTAAAAATAAAAATAATTATAATTATAATTATAATTATAATTATAATTATAAATCATGTTTCAACAAGAACTGAAAGTATCGAGGAAAAATTCATAGAAGTATATCATGGAAAACAGTGATTTGCAAAAGTGTTCCGGAACACAAAAATTAACTTTTTTTTGTTCTGAAAAGTGGTAAAAAAGTGTTTCGGAACACAGAATCAGAATCATAATTATTTACATTACCAAATATATTTCTATTCTTTACTGTTTCCGAGAACAGAAATAGAGAAACGGGACAATGCCAAAACAGACCATTAACATCGTCTGTGGTCGTTTTCATCGATGGTGGACAAACGTTGTCATGGTTTTTTAACTTAAAAGTTCGATTTTTTTTAAGAGTCAAGATGGAAAAAGGGCCAAAAAGGGGATATTTTTTTTCCTTTTGCCTTTTGCCTTTTTCCTCTGTGGGTGCTCTCCAAGCTGTCCTTCATGTCGGAAAGGGAGGAGAGAGAGTCGACCGACACGTGGCGGCCAGCCGCGGGCCGTTACGTTCGGGTTCCAGAGATTTCAAGAAGAAGACCATAGGCCCGAGGTTGGATTGAGGACGACTCCAGCCGGTTGAAGCATCTCCTTTTTTTTTTTTTTTTTGGGTCGAACTTTCTGCGATGTTAAACAAACCACGCAGTTCGCTATCTCTCTCTATCTGCAACAAACAACAACCCGAAGAAAATGGGAATTTAAGAAAGAGAAACGAGAAGTGGGGCCCGGACAGGACAGGCTTTCCGAGAGTTAAAAATGAAAACCAGACAGGTACACGTGGCTCAATTAAACGCCACCCTCTTCCCGACCATGGCTTGGTTAGATGTCGTGCGATTTGAAGCCATGAATTTCTTCTCGGATGACCAGAGCTGAAACATCGTTTTGGGAATGGTAGGAATGGCACGGTGTTCTTGTTGCTTGTCTTAGACCATTTCTGACTGTTCATTCGCTTAAGCGAGACAACTGACAAAATCTATTGAATGGTGATTGGAGAATCATCGTCCTTTGATTTTATTCTTGACCTCTCTTTCTCTCTTCTTTGTCATCGCATCGCGTGCCCCTCGATCGAAATGGAGAGGGACGGGACTTTTGACCTCGATCCCCGAGCAACTATTTCGACGGAACATTGTAAACAGCAACTGCGTACGAGTGTTATTACACCTCTTTGCTGATTTTAATCCAACAAGCCATCCCCTTGTCATAATCATTAACAAAGTACTTGTGCATGGACCCCATTAAGGTCAACTTAATCTTTAAGATAAGAAAATAAATGAATAAATTAGGATAACGTTTCAAATCTCAATCTAACTCTCACTAAGTAACCATTGGATGGAAAACATTACATGTGCTTCTATAAGCTGGAGCGGCGAAAGCGAAATTAAGTTTTAGAGGCGATTCGATATAATTAATCAATTAATTTATCTCGAGAAATTAAGTCGAGATTTGTGGGAAAAATTCACGTCCTCTCTTTGAAGGGGACTGAGGCGCGCAAAAAAAAAATCCGGACCGATCTAGGGTTAGTGTTACCAGCATGATTGTAGCTTGACAAAACTATGTTTAAACTTTGGACAAGGAAATCTAATCTTAGGTAAGAAAGCCACGTCATCATATTTAATATCAAAAAGATACCTTCTAGTCCTATCCAAATGGGTCCCACCCGCCCCTTCTTGCACTTTTTGGGCCTTTTCCCCCCTCTCTCTCTCTCTCTCTCTCAAGACGATTGAATTGCTGTTGGTCCCTTATCTGTGCGAATCCCTAATTCAACCTCAACCCCTTTTCTTTTCACATTCCATTTCCTTTTCCCTCTCCCTCGAATCTGTTCCTTCACTTGTCTTCTGCGCAAATATCAGCCTTGCTCCTTCTTCTTTTTTTCATTTTTGGGTTATTTTCTTGGTTATGATATCTGTGCCTGTAGAAAACGTGTGGTCTCTCCTAATCGAGGGCATAGAACCGTTTTTGGCTTCTGGGTCTGGTTGCATCAGGGCTCTGCATGCTTGCGTTGATGCTGGAGAGCTAGGTAAGTCAAAAAATTTGGAGAAAATATCTTCTGCTATCTGGGTTTGTCTAGGTCTGAGTTTTGATTAAACAGGTTTTGTGGTGTCTGCTGCTTTTTTTCTGGTTCAGATATGGGCCTGTGGTTAAAATAATACGGGACTCTGACACCCGGATTGGGTTGTTTTCTGTTACTGCAAGAAAGACAGATTTTTTCATGAAGTTAGATATCATCTCCATTCTCTGTTAGGACAAGGGAATTGGTCATTTCGTTTAGCTGAAGTGGTGTGAAATTAGGTCGGTTGTCACGGTACTGGTTTTGGGGTGTATTGTCTCATGGGTTATGTTGGTGAAAATCTTGGAAATTAGAAGTTCCTGTGATTAGGTGTTGAGTTAGAGAAAACAAGAATGAAGAGGGGGAAAGATGATGAGAAGATCATGGGGCCTATGTTCCCGAGGTTACATGTGAATGATACGGAGAAAGGAGGGCCAAGAGCGCCTCCGAGGAACAAGATGGCCCTTTATGAGCAGCTCAGCATACCTTCTCAAAGGTTCGGATCGGGGATGTCGCCTCTCAATCCCAATAATAGCAGTAATCTGGTTCCTCCAGCATCTTCAAACCAGGTAAATGATATGATTGGTATTTCTTCCTTAGCTTATTGCCTGTTTGCTTTGAATTTAATACTGTTTGAGTCATGTCCATGTGAAAACCTGCATGATCTTTACCCTGAAGTTACTGTTTTCTGGGCTAGGAAAGTTTTTCAAGAAGTTGCCAGCTGTTGATTTTTCTGTGTGAATGGTTGCTTTAGATATGGTTGAATTTGGTGATACACTGTTTTTTGCATGAGTGGTTGATCCACGGTGTTAGGAAATCTGTTAATGGACTGGAACAAGTGATGATAATAGGTGGTGTTTCTGGGATTTTAGATCCTCGTGTCAAAAGTGATTCACTTATTGTCAAAACATTTTTCTGTGAACTCTGCGCCTTAGGAGGTTCCTCCTCTGGTGACCTTATGGATTGGTATTTATTTTATGTTAATGAGCTGAGCTATTCTGTGCACGAGAGAATGCTAATTGGGATGAGTTTTTATTGTGGAACAAGTTGATATGGGAGGACCATTTCACTTAGACAACCATTGAATTTCAGGGGATTGGATCCGGCCGGAACATGTTCTTCCCACTTCACTTACCTCCTTCAACTCCTACTCATCTTTCTGAGAGATTAAATGCTGGCAAGTCCGGTGGGGCTACTCCAGCTAATCCACTGGTAAGAGTGGAACAGAGAAAAAATGCAGGTGATGGAGATGATTTTATGGTTCCTGTATATGTTCAGTCAGGAACTGGTCAAGGTAAAAACAAGAACAGTAAGGCTGGGGATAATGCTCCAGATTATATAGCGAAGATGCACAGCTCCTGCAGTGATGATCCAAACAGATCTAGTTCAGTAGGTCTCACTTCAAGACAAGAATTAAACTTAGATGGTTCTGTAAGATCCGAGACGAATGTAGCCACTGCAGAGAATGGTCGTAGATCATTGAAGGAAGCTGACGCAACGCAAAATCCAATTCTAGCAAGTTTTAGCACGTCCCATGGTACAGATGCACAACTACAGCAAGGGAATGGAGATGGGCCACAATCAAAAGAGCATGCACAAGATTTTGAAGGTGATGAAACTTCGAGAAACATCCAGAAGGGAATATCTTCCTGGCCAAGCCATGATTCTCGTTTGGGAGAAACCCAAAGATGTCCACCTGAGCTTAATAGCTTTGGTAAGGAAAACTTAAATGTGACATGTGGCGCGTTGCTCACGGTTGACGCTGGCAGGAATGACGATGCATCCGAAGTCTCCATTGCAGATTCAGTGTCGGGCTTGGATATCTCTCCTGATGATGTTGTGGGGATTATAGGTCAAAGGCATTTCTGGAAGGCCAGGAGAGCAATTGTCAAGTAAGTGCTTGTCTACTTACCTTTGGAAGGTTCACCGAGCTTTAAAATATGGCGTTGGTGTTGCCTTACTTTCAATTTTATGTGATTTTGTTCGTGCATGTAAACAAGAACTCCTAAGTATTCTTTTTAAATTGTCTGCTTTGGTTATGAAAGTTGAGTGATCAGAACTTGTAATGTTTAGGCTAAGCTGCAAAAAAAAGGTCAAATTTTAAGGACATTGGATACAATTCTCCCATTATTTTGTGTATTTGATACTTTTTGGTCATTATCTTGTGATCGTTTCTTTTCTTAGGTGTTTTGATAATGAGCCTTACAGTCTAAGACGACTCAATTGGTTGCTTGTCCAGTCAAACCTTCAGATAAAAACTATTCTTGGAAAACATGTTCTAGCGCGTTGTGATTGTCCTCCAAATGTTAAGGAAGGAATAGTTTTGTGCTTTTGTTAAGACTTATCTCAAACATATAAGTGTTCCTTTTTCTGGTTGAACTAGAAAATATGACTTGATTTTCAGTTGAACTACGGGTTTGTACATTTCAATGATTAAGGCGTATTTGGACTTTATTTGTTCTCCTTTTGTTTCGACATTTGCTTTTGCTCTTAGTGTTCGTGAGATAAATGGGAAGGGACGTGCTGTACCAGTGTCACCTTCATATGTAGTATTGAATTTGTTTTCGATACCGAGATTTTGCTTTGAATTTCAGTTAGAGCGTGAATTAATTTCAGTCAGAAAACTGTAGTTCATAGATTTATAGTTGAGGAGAGTAACTAACAATGTGGAGTCCCAGGGTCCCTCTGAGGTGGTATTTCATGTATTTAGCGGTGGATCGTCTGAGACCAGGTAGGTGGACTGTCCTATTTGGAGAATTTTTCAAGGTGACCCTGAGAATGGTGGATGTTCTCTCCTTCATTGTGCCTTTGCATTCTCTCTAGAAATATGTCTCCATCTTTTTCATGGTCTTGCCTGCCATGTCGTAAGTATTCTCTAATAACAAGGGCATGGTGCGGCAGGGGACATGGCGGAGGGTAGTGCGGTGATGTGTCGGGGACCATTACGAAGGGGTGAAAATGATATCTAGCTTGATCTTGGTGGATACGGTGACCAAAAGGATTATGTGTCATGTTTCACCTTGGTATTTGTGTTATTAGAAATGGGTGCCTATCGATTTCGCCTATGTACAATGTCTAGGTATAATGTTGCTGTAGTATACATAAATGCAAATTTCATAGAATTACTGTCTGATTTTAGCAAATATATCGGCTTTAATCCTAGCTTCTGTGTTGTGCTCAATCCTCGATGTAATGGAAGTTTATGTTGTGATAAAACAAAGAAAGAAAACTTAGGTGCAAGGGTATGCATATATGAAGGCAATGTTTAAAGTACGCTTAGGGTGCCTATGATTGTTTTGTCATTCTTAGTACTGGCTAGATTATGGATGAGTTTAGTTGGATGCTTAATGCCTTCATATGTTTAGAACTCCTCATGTGGAGTTATAGCAGATAATTGGTAGACTGTTGTTCTTCCAAATCTATGCTATTGGCCATCTGATATGATTGGAGTATAAGCCTGTCTTTTGTATGCCTAAGTCAATGAGTTTGTTATTGTCTCTGTTTTGACATAACTCCCTGCTACTCTTTTCAGTCAACAGAGAGTGTTTGCGGTTCAAGTCTTTGAGTTGCATAGATTGATAAAGGTATGCTGGATGTCGCTTTTCGATGAAATTATTTGGCGAAGTCTAGTAGTAACATATCTTTGTGCATTTACAGGTACAGAAGTTGATCGCTGGGTCACCACATCTTCTGATTGAGGATGCTTCTGGCTTAGGCAAAACTTCTGTAGTCAACTCTCTTGGGAAGAAATTTTGCGAGGACCATAATGGTAGATATCTGTCACAAACTACAAAGCACAAAGAGGAGCCCGAGAAGCCTGTCCACCAGATGGAGTGTTCTGCGGAGAATGCAGTCGGCAAGACATCGATTTCTTCTGTCAGAAGTGCCAATCAGCTTTCAGATTATGGGCCTGGTATGAGAAACCCACCTCTCACACCCGTTGTGCCTGATATGAAAATGGGCCCGTGGGGTTACTCTCAGTCATCGGGTCACCAATGGCTGATCCCTGTCATGTCTCCTTCGGAGGGGCTCGTTTACAAGCCCTATCCTGTGCCTGGATATACTGGAATGGGTTGCGGAGGATGTGGGCCATACAACTCTTCCCCATTGATGGCGAACATCCCAAACCCTGCTTATGGGGTACCATTGCATCACCATCACCAAGGATTTGGGTTCCCTTCGGGTGTTCCTCCACCAGGCCACAGTTATTTCCCCACGTATGGTACACCCGTCATGAGCTTCAACGCTTCAGGTTCATCTGTAGAACAAACGAACCGGTTTTCTGGACCTGTCCAATACGGTCAGATGGGCCAATTATCTGGAGGGGAAGCTGACAATCTGCAACATCAAATTTCATCTAACATACCTAAGCAAAGAAAAGGATCGATTGCTCTGAACAAATCCCAAGCCAATAAAGAAAGTGAGTTGCAGGTGAGCACGGCGAGCAGTCCTAGCGAGAAACCACCAAAGGGACTTGTGAATGTCCGATCCTCAGAGGGGAAAGAAGTGCTCCCGCTCTTTCCTGTTGCTCCAGTGGATTCTGAAGGGGGATCTCAGCTTCGCGATGCAGACCAGCCAACAAGGGTTATTAAAAGCGTGCCTCACAACGCTAGATCTGCAACTGAGTCCGTGGCTCGAATATTCAGGTCCATACAAGAAGAGAGGAAACAGTTCGACTCCATTTAGGGATCGGCTAACTGTCTCCGTCTCTCTTAAAAGTCGTAAATTCAGAAACTCATTTGAGTTCTGACTGTGAGAGTTTCTGTGTTAGTGTACCATTTGTCTTTTGGTCATTATAGATTGGTCTGTAAATTAGTAATTTTACATGGAAGTTCATCCATCCCGGTGTAAGTCGCTAAAGGTGTCTTTTGATAAGCGTAAGGTAAATTTTGTTCCAGTGAATTGGTGTCTTATGTATACCTGCAGTGTAACTTCCAATTGAAGAGCCATCGTGTTTTGCCTGTTGTATCAGTTACTTTCATCATTTTCTTTACTAATGGGGTTGAAAACCTTGTGACTACTGGGTGCTGTGAGTTCTTCGCTCCGTATGATGCACACGACGGAGCATTTGGATGGACCAATTTTGCCATGTCCCCATGTCCTTGCCTAGTACCCGTGTAGACCGATTTTGCCATGTCCTTGCTTAGTACCTGTCCTTGCTTAGTACCCGTAAGTAAATCACGACTCTTGAGCAGTTCCTTGTTATGTTACGGATGCTTGATGAGGGACCATTGGATCTATGGTATTTGTCATCTCTGGGGATTCGGTAGTGATCTACAATGGCAAAAGCCATTTCACTTTCACAAAAGGGAGTTCAAAAGCTTGTGACCACAAATGAAATTTTCTCTGAAAGGAAACTTTGTCTGCAATACTTGCATGACATTCACATATCGCTCAAGGGCAGAAATTATTTTGGCCTGGACCGCCGAAGTAGAACACGGGCTCGCCAATGTACCCGTCTCTGTGGTTGTTTCCATTGTAGCAATATGCTTCATCATTATAAACCCCAACCCATTCAGGGTACTTGAGTGCAAGTGAGAAGTCCACAATCCTTACATGGTTGATGTAGCAGGCATGGCCATGGAGTTTCTCAGAGTACTCCCCACTTCCCATGCCAGTTCTGGTGTGAGGAGTCTTCTTCACCATCGTACTGCGCACTTGACCTCCCCAGTTGACCATTATGGCGCTGCGCTTCAAGTAGAAGAAAAGGGATGCGGGAAAATACCCGACGACCAGGTTGTTCGTGAGGCGTAGCCACCAGTTGGAAGTCTGGGGATCCTGATTCAATGATAACTATCTCTGCTCAGAAAAAGTATTTTCAAAACGAGAACCTACAACTTTTAAGTTAAGACATTTGGGCAGTTAAATGTCAAACAGGGCCGCTCAAACACGGATTTGCCGACTGCAATTAGAGAAGATTGAGAGTTAAGTACCATCATGATGCTGACTGATATCTGATATTGTGCCCATTCAGAAGATACCGGACTAAGAGCAGAGCCGAGGGCCACATCAGGATTAGTTTGAACGAACCCAGAACAGGTCAAATCGAAGCAGCCTGTGGCAACGTTTCCATCGGCCTGAGTAATGAAAGAAATAAAAGATAACACAATCAGTTAAACAGTTCAGCTCTGCCATGAAGAAAATAGTCCATAATGATGTCAGAGTACTCACGGTCCAATGCGTGAAAAGGCGAGTTTGCTTATCTCCATATAACTTTGGGTTCACCTGGGAATAAGAAAATCTTTTGAGCCATCTCATTGGATAACAACAAACTAGCAGGTTGAAAAAGAACAGAGGTTCAGACAAAAACCGAAAGACAGACCATCCATCCTGATTCGACGCTTTCGTACTTATCGCCGGGGCCACCCAAAAGCCATATCTGGGCTGTAGTGAAGTCATCTGGCAAATCAAGGTTTGGATTCCAGACGTTTATATCGGCAGAAGCTCCTATGTAGTTGTACCCCACTGTCAAAAGGATTGCTTGCTTCTCAAGAAAAATAGTGAAATGGTATCACTAGACATTGAACGTCTGAGGGAACAAGTTTTCAGCAGAATAAAGTGAACATGACGCGTTGAATTCAGTCGAAAAAAATGCTTACAGAAAGATCTTGTCGATAAGGAAGAGTGACTTTAGTTCCGTTGATGTCCACATCTCGAACTTTTTCGTTGAGCGTTGAATTTTCCACGTTGTCCCATGAATGAGGATGATACGTTTTCCCAAATTGCTCGGGACTAGAAGCTCTCAAAAAGTCTTGCCGCCGGATTCGTCGGATGGGAATTGTTCCCTTGGGACAACTTCCACTCTTTTGCCAAGTCTGAGATAGTACTATTTTTGAAGACTCGTTTTTTGTTGCATTGTTTTCTGAAGGCAATTTAATGCTGGGTTTCATCTGCATTTGAAGGAGGAATAATAAATGAAGTTTCCAAGTAATATCCCAACAAATGAAGAAATAAAAAACCAGGCTGGTTTCCACATATAAGATCAAAACATGCAATCTGCTGATTCAAGTTCCCGAGCCTAGCCGGTTCAATACAAATAAAAGCTACTTAGAACTTATCGAGTAATGTTGTGGTCAAAATGTCATTATAAGTAAGATAGCTTAAGGTTCGGAAGTGGACCTGAATGACATGGTTCTTCAACGCAGGATGGTCGAATGCTGGTTGTCTGTGTATGTCAACGCAGTCGATGATATCTCCGTCTGCACTCTGTCAATCAAACAGGACCTGGACCTTAGTCTGTAGCTTGATTTATTGGAAGCGAACAAGCTTTCATTAATTATGGACATTAAGTAGCTAACAAACAAATAGGAATCTGAAACGTTACTTTTCTGTTTTGTGTCTAGTGTGGGAGAGTGAGAGAGAGAGCAACTTTTCTGAAAGAACTTAAATCACAATTACGTCTCTTCTTATCGACTAGAGCCAAAGAATGAGTACTGTAGATTTGACATCAGCAAAAGGATGGGTGCATGATATGCAGTTAAACTCGAAAAATGTGATCACTCTTTTCTGAAATGGCTCCGCAAAAACACACGGATTGCAGCCATTGAGATTTTCAGAACTAATCTTTACACAGGTTTTGTACCAAAAGAAAATGTTCGAGGTCTGTTGGGGAGCTGAGTTTCATTACATTCTTACTTGAAGACACACCATTAATGACCGAAAGATCGAAGTCTTTCAAGATAATAGTGTAAGCTGATGCAAAGTAGACTTTTGCCCCCCGAACATATGAAGTTTTTTTCGGCCAAGAAATCACGAAAAGGGTAGAAAAAGGTGGTGTCTCCTATTTGATGTAATTCTCACAGATTGGTTCTTCAAACCATGAACGAAAAGCAGCAGAAAGCCTATTCAAGAAAAGTTAAGTATGATACCTGAATGCTCTTCACTGCAGGCTTGTTAAGTAGCCTGAGTCTCCTGTCAACATCATCATCATCATCCTCTGAAGCCTTTCTGTTCATTGATTCTCTTGATACATTATCGGCCAATGTGGCCCAACACAATGTCACAGCCAAGAAGAGCATAAATCCCACTTGCTCCATTGTGCATCTCAGCATGAAAGTGACCGAAGGGGAAGGGATTAAGAAGGATTCAAAACCAATCCAACGTTTATCCAAGAAGGCAAGAATCTTGCAAAATCCCAATTTGCCAATGTAATTGATCACTTGTCATATTTGCTTCGGTCAAAACAGAAAGTTTTCTTCCACCAAAAAAAAAAAGCCAAATAGAAAGAAAAGACAACTGTACACTGATCCGTCTGTTTCATGTGAATTAAGATAAGATTGACTGAACCTTTGACCACTTCAGGTAACGTCAACACAGAAAAAGGGTCAACTTTGTAACTTTTCTGCCAAATACCGTCGTGTTCCTTACTGATAGCAGCAGTGAACGAGAAACTTACCGGAAATGATCTGCACTGCAAGAAAATTTGCCGAGCATACTGATTAGGAGCATGAATTTTCTCTTAGCAGAAGAAAATCAGGATCCATCGAGTGATCACGGATCCGTATCCTCTTCACATATTAGCTCGCTTCTTCAAGGATGAGGAACTGCCCTTTGCCCATCTGTGTTGAGGTGTGGGGGAAGATTTTCCAATTCTCGAGCTATACACTTCACCTCCCAACTGCACAGTTTGCGTAGTGGGAGGTAGGTGTGCGAATAGCTTGCGCTGGAAGTAACTGACATTCATCTCCTCGTCATACTGAACCCACTAGTTGACGGTGTTTGGCTCTTGAAATCGCACGGGGAAGTCGTTACCAACGTCTTTCTATTCTTTGAAGAAGCTAAAAGTAACCAGTTTGTGAATTCTCCAACCAGTACCTCGATATGGTCATAGTTCGGTACTATCTGACCCTGAAGAGATGTAGTGTTTTTTGATAGGGAAGCCCATTTTCTGTCGAGATGTGATGAATTGCTCTTGGCGTTCATGTGTCATATGGGAAGGGACATGCTTTAGCAGTGTCGCCTTCCTACGTGGTATTGAATTTTTGTTTTCGATACCAAGATTTTGCTTTGAATTTGGACATTGGAGCATTAATTGGTTTCAGTCAGAAAAGTGTAGTTCATAGATTTGTGGTTGAGGAGAGTAACTAAAGTGTGGAGTCCCGGGGTCCAGTTGAGGTGGTAATGTCATGTATTTAGCTGTGGATCGTCTGAGACCACGTAGGTGGACTGTCCTGTTTGGCGAATTTCTTGCAGTGTGACCCTGAGAATGGTGGATGGTCACTCCTTCATTGTCCCTCTGCATTCTCTTAGAAATATTTCTGTCTCCATCTTTTTTCTCGGTCTTGCCTGCCACAACGTGAGCATTCCCTAAAAACGATGGCATGGTGCGGCAGGGGCATGGCGGAGGGTAGTGCAGTGATATGTCAAAAACATTTCCGAGGGCTCAGAATGATAGCTAGCTTGATCTTGGTGGACGTAATGACCAAACGGATTACGTATCATGTTGCACCTGGGTATTTGTGTAGCAGAAACGTGTGCCTATCCATTCTGCGTATATACAATATCTAGGTGTAATTTTGCTGTGTATAAATGCTAACTCTATGTTTTTGTTGAACTTTTTCATAGAATCATTGTCTGATTTTAGCAAAGATATCGGCTGTAATCCTAGCTTCTGTGTTGCACTCACTACTCAATGTAATGGTAGTTTATGTTGTAATTGAGAAAAAGAAAGAAAGAAAATTTAGGTGCAAGGGTATGGAGATATCAACTTCAAGGCAATGGTTAAAGTACTTGTGATTGAGTGCCTGTGATTGTTCTGTCATTCTTAGTACTGGCCAGATTATGGATGAGTTTAGTTGGATGCTTTGCAATTTTTAGAACTCCTCATGGGGAGTTATAGCAGATTTTGGGTAGACTGTTGCTCTTCCAGATCTATGTATGCTATTGACCATCTGATTTGACTGGAGTACTCGCCTGTCTATTTGTATGCCTAAGTCAATGAATTTGTTATTTTTCTCTATTTCGACATTTCAGTCAACATAGTGTTTTGCCTGTTGTATCAGTAATCTCGTCATTGTCTTTAGTAAGGGAGTCGAAAAGCTTGTGACTATTGGGTGCTGTGAATTCGCTCCGTATGATGCATGCGAAGAGGGGCGAGGATGGATCCTTTTCGGCATGTCCTTGCTTGGTGCCGATAAGTGAATCTCCTAACTTTTTAATGCAAGTACTGGGGATGCTCGATGAGAGAACTTCGGAAATCAGGTCGGAGATTCATTTTTTCACCCCCAGTAACGAAAGAAGTCTTTTCCAGGCCAAGATATCACGAAAAGGGTGGAAAAAGCTGGCATCTCCTAATTGATGTAATTCTCGCAGATTGGTGTTTCAAATCATGAATGAATATCAGCAGAAAGCCTATTCAAGAGGAGTTGAAGGCAGTATGATGCCTAAAAATTGCTCTTCACTGCAGGCTTATTGAGAAGCCTGAGTCTCCTATCAACTTCAACATCATCATCATCCTCTGAAGCCTCTGTGTTCAGTGATTCTCTTGATACACTATTAGCCAATGTGGCCCAACACAATGTCATCATAGCCAAGAAAAGCATAAATCCCACTTTCTCCATCGTTCCTCTAGCTGCATCTCAGCATTGGAAATGACTGAAGGGGAAGGTATTAAGGAGGGTTGAAATACACATAAAAAGGGATATCCAAAACCAATCCAATATTTTCCAAGAAAGGCAAGAACCTTGCGAGTTCCTAATTTACCACTGTAACTGATCACTTGTCATATTTGCTTCGGTCAAAACAGAAAGTACTCATCAGTTTGTTTCATGTGAATTAGGATGAGATTGACTGAACTTTGACCACTTCAGGTAACGTCAACACAGAAACAAGGTCAACCTTTATGACTTCTCTGCCAAATACCATTGTGTTCTTTACATATTGCAGCAATGCACGAGAAACTGACCGAAACTGATCTGAGCTGCACGAATATTTTCCAAGCATGCTGATTAAGAGCATGAACTTTCTTAGCAGAAGAAGATAAGGGATCTGCAGTAGAATTTAAACATGGAAACCGCCAGTTCATTAATCTCATAAAAGGCATTGTGATTATGGTATAAAAGCCATAGAGATTAATATTTTGGACAAATGGGGCTTCACCCATGCGAATTTGTTACTGTGTTCTGGCCTGTACTTCATGCTTAACTTCTAGGGCCAGCTCCAGAGAATACAAGCTTTGACAGTGCCTCCAGGTTTAGTTTAACCCACCGATTGATCAGGTCTGAAATTCTAAGACATGTAAGAAAGGCGTTCGGTGAAAATTAAACGGGAAAAAACAGTTGTATGTTTTTCTTTAAACTCCGTTCATAACATCTGCTAAATGAGGATTAGGCTGAAAAACAAGAAACTAGCAGCCTCGATGTCTAGTCAGGGGCAAAACTCATTCCTTCCAGGACCTCCAAAATAAAACTCAGGATCTTCAGTGTAATCCCCAAGGAATCTCACATCATAACACCTAAACTCATCTGTATAGTGGTCAATCTGTTCCGGGAACTTCAGGATCATCGAGTTGTCGCGGACGCGTATCCTCTTCACGTATCCGCTCGATTCTTCAAGGATGGGGAACTGCCCGCTCCCCATCTGTGTCGACGTGTGGGGCGAAAATCCCCCAATTCTCGGGCTATACACTTCGCCTCCCCACTGCGCAGTTTGTGCAGTTTGAGGTAGGTAGGCGAATAGCTCGGGCGGGAAGTAACCGACATTCGTCTTCTCATCATATTGGACCCACCAGTTTCCAGTGTTAGGATCCTGAAATCGCACAGAGGAGTCGTTACCAATGTCCTTCAATTCGTCAGAAAAGCTAAAAGTAACTTGTTCGTGAATTCTCCTAGTAGTATGTCGATATGGTCACAGATCAGTACTATCTGACCCTGAAGAGATAAAGTGTTATTTGATATGGAAGGCCATCTGTGGTTGAGATGGGATGAATGGCTGCGCCGAGGGCAATCTCGCTGCTCGTCTGAACAAAACCAGGGCAAGTGAGATCGAAGCAGCCGGTTTTTTTTCCCGGAGTCAGCCTGACACACGGAAGAGGAAGATACAATATTGGTTTTGCACTGCCATACCAACGATTGGCCAAACAATTATCAAGTCAAGGTGTGAATGGAAGTCCTACTTTTACATACTATCGACAAAAAGAAAAATGTGTTGCAGTGGCTGCCAATGAGACCCGGTGTGTTTGTCATGTTTATCTAAATGAAGAGTGAGTTCAGATGATGAGCTTACTGTCCAATATACAAAAAACCGTGTCTGCCGGTCGCCATATACTCCAGGATTAACCTGAAAAGTTTGGAATCATTAGGAGTCGCGGTGGAATTACTAGAGAGCAACTGTCACATAGTTATCCTCGGTCAAACTAAATTCATCATTCAGTTTGTTAAGCGGCGATTTACACATACCGCCCATCCAGATTCGACACACTCATAATCTTGAAGAACGGCGCTCTTTAGAGCGATTTGAGAAGTGGTCCATTCATCATCGTATTCGACGTGCGGGTTGAAAACTTTAATATCTCCTTTGGCTCCAGTGTAACTATAACCTTCTGTCATCAATATGGCCATCTTGTTCAAAGTACAACCAATGAGGAAAACGTAAGTGTGGGCACGGACTGCTACTAAAATCTCCCCCAAACAAAAAAAGTAAGAATGCATACATACAGAGTGATTGCTCTGAAGGAGGTTTTGAATTTTATTCTCATCCATCTCGGTGCCTGGATGGGAATTTCGGGCCTTCTTCCTTCCATAGTCGACTGGCAAGCTCACTTTAGCCATATCATTCTTCTGAATTCTTCGAAAGGGTATAGTCCCCTTGGGACAGCTTCCCTTCTTTAGCCACAGCTGTGACGTCCGAAAAATGGAGGAACCCGTGTCGCTTTTCGTGAATGGTTCAGGCATTCCCGTTGTCGTGATGGGCGGATTGTCACTGGGTGCCATCTGAATTAGGAAAAGAAAGCTTGAAACATGATGACAGCCGCGTGAATTCTTCATTACATGAAGGCTCTAGATAATTACCATTTGCTTCTTCGTAACATCTCCCTCTCTTATGTTAAATTCAAAATAAGGGAGGAGGAGGAATGGAAAAAGGTAAAGAAGAGAATAAAGGAGCAAACTTCGAGTCCGACCTGAATTGTGTGATTCCTTAGAGCTGGATGACGAAAAGCTGGCTGCTTATAGAAATCGATGCAATCAATAATGTCCCCATCTTGGCTCTGCCAGAACAAAAACGGTCGCTAGTCATAGCCGGACATTCAGGCAAATATCTCAATGCAGATGATTTCATTATGCTCATATTTTTTCTACCTATCTCAAAGCAAACCCACAGAGCACTGTGCGCCACAAAGTATCATTCGAGGCAATATCTGGTCCAAACTACAGAACTGAAACAAGGCCTACAATTCATTATCGTGGTTAAACGTCTAAAATCTCTTTCGGTGCCTTACGTGATATGGTCAATCTATAATCTTCTACTTTCCGAGGTTTGGTGTAATCTTTAGCAATCCTTCATTAGCTGTACCGTGAAAAGGAATGACGAAACTGAGAGGAGTGCGCGAAGTAACTGATATAGAAGGGCCTAAAAATACCTGAATACTCTTTACTGCGTGCCTCTTGAGCCGGTTTGTTTTTCCTTCAACTTCCATCTCCGTCTTGGATCGAGAAGTCAAGGCTCCGGCCACAGCCCTCAGACCGATGAAAACGACTGTCAATGTTATGCAGACCCTTTTCACATGGAGAACAGAAGAGATCCATCTGTTGCCCATCTTTATCAAATTATGTCTGAACTGCTGAGTACTGTGAAACAGATTTTTGAGGGACACACATAACATGTCCAGGAAAGAGATGCTATGCTGTATTGGTAAAAAGCTGGCAATCCGTGGCATGTGATTGAACTCCATGCAGTAGCACGAAATGCACATGACTCACCTTCTTACCATCCAAGTCTCATTCATTCAAACTTCTAGTTTTACTCGCGGGGTAACCCTCGAAAGCAGCAGAGAATTTCCGTGAACTTGAGCATGCGGTTTAGTGAACGATCCCTGTCAACATTTGCTCATGAAAGATAGACCAGCAATTCAGATCGAAACAAACTCATGGCTGCGGTTGGACTCGCAAAGTGCGCATGGCCATTCGAATCTCAATGCAGACTGAAAACTGAAATTTAAGCCTGGGTTTTCTAGGTCGCTCGCCGGCCCCCATTACCGGCTTATGCATCGTCTGAGAGCAGACTTTAGCTCTTCGCATGGACCCGTCAGGCAAGGCCTAAACCAAATTCTTGTCTGAAAAAACAAAATCAAAAGGAATGAAGACCCGCCGGGCTCGCGTGATAGCCTAGCCTGGACTACTGTGCTCACGAACAACTCCTAGTACGTTGGCATTCGATTGTGTCGAGCCAGGCCAACCCTCCTGCTTGAATCAAACCCTGATGAAGCTCAGCCTCAAATCGGTGCACTCTGTGCGACTCGCTTGTTTATACGGACCCCCTCGAAACACCCGAGATCGGACTTCATTGTCTTCTCTTAAGATGTTGCCAATGCGCAGCGTCTTCAATCTTAACGTGGAAAGACAGAACCGTAGTTTCTGCCATGAAATTGCTGTTACCCTCCGTCGAACACAAGGAATGTTTTCGAAAGCTTTTTATCCTAGAACTCGTTTAAACTTAGGAATTCACACATGATTGTACGTCTACCACGAAGTTCGTTCATGCCCGACGCCATTATCAAGGTCGTCTTCCTGTAAATCGAATGCAAGTCCTTGGTTTCACTGCCGCACATGTATTATACGGCATTGTTCATGGAATCGCACAACGATGAGAGGTTGTGCTAATCTTTTCTACGTAATTGCTGACGTTTTCATGTTGAGCGGAGCTCCCACTATGCCTTCACGTTGTGACCATGGTCCTTTAATTCTATGGTTAAAATAAAGTAATTCTGACGAACAAGATGGAGAATATTCTTCAATCTGGAAGCTCTGCTGGTGGTGCATCAGGCCAACGAGACCTTGTCTGCTGGCGATGACTTGCCCCACTCTTTCTCTCCTATCTCGCGCGCCAACCACTTCAGCAGATCTTTCTTCTCTTTGTCGCTTTTTACATGGATTAGTGAAAATACGCAAAAGCTCTATTTGCCTATGCCATTCTATGAGCCTCTTCCTTTTATGAAAGTTACGTATGAACGTAATGCTCGTAAATTCCCTCTAGACCTAGCTGCTGTTATAGTAATGGACGTGTCACTATCGTTAGTATACTTAAGTTAATGACTCATATGTATTGACGGGTTAAAATTGCTAAAAATAGTCCTAAACCTATTGTGTTTTTGGACATTCAGTCTTAAACCTTTTGCATTTATGTCGATTCAGTCTATCCGGCCAACTTTGACCGATCGACGCTGAAGTGGATAATTTTTAATAATTTTTTAAATAATTTTTATTTATTTTTTCTTTCTCTTTCCTTTTTTTCTTCGAGGGCAAGCCTCACCGTTGTTTGGCGAGGTGAGACCTCACACTGGTGGGGACGAGCCCTCCTGAGGTTAGCAAGGTTGAACTCGTCGGCCTCCGGCGATCGGCTGGAGGTAGAAAAAAAAGAAAAGAAAAGAAAAAATAATTCAAAAAATTAAAGTATTATTAAAAAAATTATCCACGTTAGCTATCCACATCAACTCCGGCCATCCAAAATTGACCGGATGGATTAAATTGGCACAAATACAAGAGATTTAGGACAGAGTTGGCGAAAGTGCAACAAGTTTTGGGATTGGTGTGGTAAAATTGTCACGGTGAACTCTTGCAATAAGTAATTTGCAAAATTTAGTCAGTGGCATCACGGTGAACTCCAAAAGCAAATTAATACTTATTGCTTATGACATATAAGGACAGAATTGGTGGTATTAACCCCAAACAAACTAATAGAGGGTAAATTTCTAGAGTTCACCATGATGCCACTGGTTAAATTTTATTTCTTTCCTATTTTCATAAATCAACTCCATTCTTTTTTATCACATTATAGGTCATAAATCTGTGTGGTCGCTTTTGTATACAATACACCGCTGTCATCTTCCAGACCACACTAAAAAAAAGAAAGTCAAAGAAACTTTCGCTATGCCATCGAAAGAACAATTGAGGGGTGGGAATCGCCTAACCTTCGGTTAGGAAGGTTAGGGGGATCCTAACCCTCCATAAATGTTTTCCAAACATTTTTCCCTATAAAAAGGGGGGAGGAGGGCTAGGATCCCCCTAACCTCCTAACCGGAGGTTAGGGGATTCGGATCCACAATTGAGAAGTTTGTGATCTGAATTTACTTTTTAGTTCTCCAATGATCCACACGTCACAGCCGGGCACCCCCTTGTCCGTTCTCCGGCCATGTGCAAATGAACCACACGACAAAAGAATATAAACGAGGATGAAACATACAATAAGGCTTGTGTATTATGAGCACCGCCACCCGAATGAATTCGAGCCCTTCAATTTGACTAGATCAGCAAGAAAATTTCGATGGTTCGTGCCTGATTTCTCTTTCACGTGTCTGGCCGAGCCATGCATCGCTTCATCGAATATTAAGAATCTCATATTTGACTATCTGTTCGGCTTCATTATTAGATCTCAATATCTGATTCTACAAGATCCAAACGTCACAACTAGTACTTCATTGTTTGTTCTCCTACCATGGATAATAAATCACAAAACAAAAGAATTTGATGAACAAGGATGAAACATACGATAAGGGTTTTGTACTAGGACAAGCTATTGCTCGCTCTGCCGCCCGAATGAATTTGAGCCCTTCAATTTGACGAGGCAAATCGAATTCAACGATTCAAATGAATTTCGGTCGATCGCACCTAATTTCTTTTTCACGTCTCAGGCTCATGCATCGCTTCATCGACTGCGAATAATCTCATGTTCGACTATCTATTCGGACTTATTCTTTTGGTCTTATTTCGCGAGATTTCGTTAGTCGGCCCTTCAAAAGCACTGATTAGATAATTAACTGCGAAAAGTTCGAAATTTTCAATGTTGTTATGATTCATGAGTGGTAATTCTTTCGACGATTGTGTTGTTTTTATCTTCAACTACGTTTTATTAACAAAGCGAGCCGCAGACACGATTTGACACGACTAAATGTCTGACCATTCTTGTGATCACTGATCACCGATCCTCTTCCTTGTAATCGTCTCTTTGACGCCATTAGTCCGTTGAAGAAGTGTCAAGAAGTTGCCCCACCTCATCAATCAACGAAAGTAAAGCGACCCGACAAAGCAAAGCTCTCGCGTTCATCCGTCGCTCGCGCTCCCCTTTGAATCGATTCCGCAGAGCTGCGCAAAAGTTCTTCAAAACCAAAACTCAGAATCCGACATTAACGAGTCCGCAGTTTCCTCACACACCCACAAACTCTCTCTCTCTCTCTCTCTCTCTCTCTCTCTCGACTCCCATTCTGTTGGACTCTTCTCTTTGTGGTGGAGACCAACCCCACTTTGCCTAACATCCTCGACTTCCTGTTGACCCAAAACCATGGCATCTGCGTGAGCACAGTACTGCAAAGTTCTCTTCTTTCCGCTGAATACCGGATCATCGGCCCAGGTTTGATTCGCGAGCTTTTTAGTCGATTTTGGGCGATGAAGTCTCATCTTGTTTAGTGCCCTTTTGAAATTCTTGTCTTATTTGTCTAGGAAGGTGATTCTGGTGCGTTATCTGCGTAGGTGGATCTGTACTATTGTCTGGTGATAGAGAAAGCAGGGGTTTGTTTGTTAAAGTTGGAGAGACAGAGATTTATAGGATGATTATCCTAAAAGAGAATTCAATGGAGTTTTGCCGTTGCTTGGGGTGTTTGTGGATCTGATGTTTTGCTGAAGAATTTGAGTACAAGTGATTTGTAGATATGCAAGGAAGGGCAGTATTATCAGAGGAAGGCAAGGATCTTCCTGTGGCGAATCGGACAAACCAAACTAAGGCTTTGCCTCTGAGATTGCTTCAGTTATTTGTCCCTTTTGTGTTAGTGTGTATTGCATTTTCAGTCATTAGTATATATACTGTTCGGCGTTTTGGGATTCAAAGCATGGTTACAACTGATAAGTCCAGTTTTCAGCCGTGCTATGAAGAAGCCAATAGTTTAGACCGTTGGATCCGGCCTCCGTCGGATCTTCTCCACAATATGTCTGATAAAGAACTATTTTGGAGAGCAACCCTTGTGCCTAAAATCAAAAAGTATCCATTCAGAAGAGTTGCAAAGATTGCTTTCATGTTCTTGACCAAGGGGCCGTTGCCACTGGCCTCTCTTTGGGAGAGGTTCTTCAAGGGCCACGAGGATCTTTATTCGATATATATCCATTCCCATCCATCATTCCATGCCCACTTTCATCCTTCATCGGCATTCTACAGGAGACAAATCCCAAGCCAGGTGTGATTCTCCTCATGTCCTGTCTTTGCACCTATATTGACCAATTACTTGGACTTTTTAGCTATTTCAATTTTCAGTCTTCTCAGTATTCAAATATAGAGCTCATGAACAGCTTCTTGGTCTGCGTCATTTTGCTTTGTGTTCCTATGTTGCTCTGGAGTATTAACTTTTTGAAGTGGGTGATGGTCCTGTGGAATTTCAGAACGTAAATCTATTTAACAGGGCACAATCTCCTGTCAGTTGGGTTGAGATTGAGGGCCTCAGTAGGTGATAGCTTACCACTGGTAGCAGCTATTATCAAACATGATTAGGGAAACACAATTTTGGGATACAAGTCAAGTATTATGGCTATCTTCTCTATCTAACACCACCATTTTTATCAAGTATTGTACATGTAGCGTTTGTTGCCTTCTGGATTTGAACTTTGTCTACTGGCTAGACAGTACTTTGGTGAGGCCCCGCCTGATGCGCAGATACTCTGCAGAATGTTTGAATTGTAGTCGGCTACTGGCCACATATGGAGTAGCTATATGGGAAACTAGATGGAATTTTGTTGACTGAGAGTCGAATTGCGGGGTCAATATCTTCATGCTATGGAGTATTTCACTTGTTGTTCATTTAAAATTGTTGTTTTTAAACTGTAAGATAAAGGGAGATAGTTGGAATTGGTTTGGATTGACAGTTGTAGGTGGAGTCTTCTATGACTAGCTTTGCTGTCACAGTTAGAATTGGAGAGGATAAAGCTTTCCATGGAGAATATTTGAAGATCATGGATGCTTAATATTCAAATTGAGGGAAGATTTGTTAGTCTGTTGAGTTCTGAGAGAAATCCATGGCTTTCCCATTAATAACATTGTGGGAACAACAGTTGCTAACCTGTCAATTGGGATGATTTGTATGTTTCCAACGGTTTTGATTTGATCCTGCCGGGAAATTTTGTGTAGTAGATGGTATAGACAAGTTATTCCTCTTTTTCTCGTTCTTATAAGTTCATTCGCTGTTGGTGTTTTGGGAGTTTAAAGGGAGGATGACAGATGCCATCTAAATTATGGCAGTGCTGGTTATTCTGGCTTGGGATTCCTATTTAGAGGACTTATGCACTGCACTGTATGATGATTTTGGAAACGATACATTCAAAGATGTGCGTTTAGAAGTATTTATATTGGACGGTAAATGTGAAGGAACAAATCGTGCGGCATTTGATATTTCCCTGGTGTTCTCTCTGCTTACATGTGAAGAGTTAGCATGGGCAGCAAATCAAATATTAGCTATTCCAACATGCTTTTGTGGTTATGCTAATCTTCTCACGGGGTGCTTTAATGTGGTGCTGAGGGGACTGAAGTCAGTTTTTTACGCTCATTTAGCTCATATTTCTTGCATACTGTTGTATTCAATCTAAATTTCTCTGTTCTGTTCAATCTTTTCACAATTTGCTTCTCTGTTCTTTTGTCCTTCAGGTGTCTGAGTGGGGCAGGATGAGCATGTGTGATGCAGAGAAAAGACTTATTGCCAACGCATTGCTAGACATATCCAATGAGTGGTTCATTCTTCTTTCTGAATCATGCATTCCGCTGTATAATTTCAGCCTCATCTATCACTACATTACGAAGTCCAGATATAGCTTCATGGGTGCATTTGATGATCCCGGACAATATGGCAGAGGTCGATACAACGAGAATATGGCCCCCGAAGTGAACATTTCTCAATGGCGTAAAGGATCGCAATGGTTCGAAATCAATCGAAAGCTTGCAATAAAGATCGTGGAGGATGCTACTTATTACCCTAAATTCGAGAGTTTCTGTAGGCCAGCATGTTATGTCGATGAGCACTATTTCCCAACCATGCTGACCATCCAAGCAGGAAATCTCATGGCCAACAGAAGTATAACGTGGGTGGACTGGTCCAGAGGCGGTGCTCACCCCGCCACGTTCGGGAAGTCTGATATTACAGAAGAATTTTTGCAGAAAATAAACAAGAACCGTCACTGCACCTACAATGACCGGAACTCTTCAATGTGTTTTCTTTTCGTGAGAAAGTTCGCTCCGAGTGCATTGTTTCCTCTCCTAGAGTTAGCTCCGAAGGTCCTTGGATATTAACAGATGCCGGACCAAACAAGAGTAGCATTTCGAAGTTGCCTTGATACATTCTGTGTTGGGTGGTGCTCGAAATCGTTCGGGGTCCCTTCACCATTTCTCATTCGCTTTCATCCTTTTGTACATGAGGCATAATCAGAGGCACCGCCCAGACGATATCTTCTTGATGTACAGAGAGTAGAAGCTAGCTTGTTTTTTTAGCTTCATATCGAGATTTATGCTAAAAATCAAGAGTTTTGGTTTCGAGAATTGTATCTTCTGCACCATTCTGCTTCTGCAGGTAATTGAGTCATATGTTCTGTTACCAACAGTTGGAGCAATTTGAAAACTTTGGATGTGATTTTACTGTCACTGTCCGGTTCAATGTGTGAGTGTAAGAGCAAATGGCATCGACAACTCTCGGGCATTTGATTCATTGTGCCGATGTTAGTTAGATCAGCTGATCTAGTTCTTACTCAGATTATTCAGGCAGGAAGCATATGTAGGTTCTCCGTTCTCGCGAAATATTTAGAGGAATGCCCAGTTCCATATTGCCGCTCAAGACTGTATGAAGCATGAAGGACACACCCCCACTCCCAAGAAGGGGCCCGGCCATCAAATCCTGTCATGCTTCCATCTGCTGGACTCTGTGCAAAGAAAGGAATGAAGGGCAGAGGAATGGGAAGACAGAGCATGAACCCCTGAAGATGAATGAAGCAAATGGGCAAAAGGCGTCCTGGATGGAGCACTATACTTGGCACCGAGCAGACAAACAGAATAAAACCAAATGTGGTATCGTATTCATTTCGATTTTAAACCCAAGTGGGCATGGGTCTGTTTCTGGTAAGGCTGAAGAGAAGAAGCATCATACACACGCATATGAAGATGGAATAGATCTGTTGGAGGAAACATTATCAATTTATCATTCACATCATCTTCTTCTTCTTTTTTCTTAATGCTTATTCTGCACTCATACAGCTGTGCCTAGTCTGCAAAATCTCACCCACCAAAGAATGTCACACTTCCATAATAATTGCCCCCCCCCCAAAAAAAAAAAATGGGAGAATAGAATCTTCCGCAATGTGGGTACATGATTGGACCACCCCAACCAAAAAAGAATGTTGTGTTAGAGAGAGAGAGAGAGAGAGAGAGAGAGAGAGAATAAGAAAATGGGTACTTGGCATTGCTGTCACTTCTCAGCAGTTCCTTGTGCATCACCACGAGTTTGGGTGAAGTAATTAAAATTTTGCTTCTCTTTGGGTCCTCGACTACATGGTTTTGGTTTAGACCAAAAAAAAAAAAAGCTGATCTCAGATGCTTTCTTGCTTTTAAGTCTCGTTTTTAAAAGATCAGATAATGCAAGGAAATGAAGTCCCCTGTTTCACACCCTTACTCCATGAAATCCAGAAGGTAAGGAAAAAAAATATGTATATATCTTGGCGTATCTATTCTTTTTTTTACTAAGCAGATGATATTCAGAAAGATATAAACTTGCATTTGTGCGACAGTAAATGCTCGTCGACCCAGGGTGAAAGGAACTCGTGAAAAAAAAAAAAAAGAGGTAGAAAATAACCCGAATTCGAACGCATCTTCAATCTCAAATCCTAAATCGCACCAAATTAGGAAGATCGGTCCTGTGAACAGGCGTAGTGGGAAGAACCTTACCGAAATATGCAGCGGGTATGAATTATGTTCATTCCACGGATCAACTCCGTTCGGCAAAATTAGCTCTTTAGAATATGCGTGTACACACGATAAGATGACAACTCGCTTACTTTGTTTTTAGGTTTTTGTTGCATCAACGTTTAAGTTTAGTCATCTGGTCATACAGCGTGGCCCGATTAATTAAAGCGACTAAGCCCGATCCGACCGCGACCCGAAGCGACCCGGCGAAGGTTCCGGAAACGGAACACACACGCACGGACGGGGTGGTAACCTCAAGCACTATCGGATCTGACCATACACCTGTCGTGAAGAAATAAAAGGGAAGGAGGGGGCGAAGACGGAAATCCGAGAGACACGTGTCGATCTCTTGTTCGTTGTTGCTGTGCCGCACAGAACGGCGCATGTGGGTCCCCTCCGCCCCGAGCATCTTCGCCGTACTTACGGCGACACGATCGCGTGTGATTTCGCACAATGGGGCGCGATGGCCACCTTCCTTTCCTACAGGCAAGAATGAGCCCCACTCGATGGGGATCCACGGTGCTATCCACGCGCTCATGTAATGACCAGACTCTTAACGTTTTTTTTTTTTTTGGATTTGGTCTAAGACTCTAACGAGTTGGCACGGTGGGAAGTGGCGCGTCAGGCTGGTGAGGTTACACACACACACACACCCTGGGCGAAACCGCGAAGAACCAGTCGCTTTCACAGAAGAAATCTGAACCGTCGAATTGGGGAACGACGTCGTTCAACCACCACGACAATCGGAATTCAATTCCCCGTTGCACATTGCTTTATCTTCCCCTCCCCTTCGACCACGCCATAGACGACGACCTCCGCCTGTTGTTTCAACCGCCTTTCCGCCGATACATTCTCACCACAAAACGACAAAACGAGAGTCGCGTTTCTTTTGAAAACCCCGCGGGCCCCCACCAGCAGAAAACACAGCTGTTACACCAACAAAATCGCCAGCTGTGCACCCGGGGCAGCTGCCCCTCCTGCCCGCCCACGACTCCTCACTCTCTCTCTCTATATATATTCGCACTCTGCTCTGCCATCTTTTTGCCCTGCTCTCTCACTTTGCTCTTGAAACCCTAGCCCTCTCATCTCGAGCTCTCCTCGCCCTTACGAACGTGCAAAAGCTCGAGATCGTGGCAATGGCGGCCGTGAAGTTGGCGAACGTGGCCTTGGTGGCCCTCTTCCTCGCCTTCATGGCGGTCGCTGCAACCGCCCAAGTCGAGGCCCCGGCGCCCAGCCCCGCCAACCCGGCGAGCTTCGTCACCCCGTCTGTCCTCTCCGCCGGAGTGGCGGCCGTGGCGGCTCTCGTGTTCGGATCCGCGCTCAGGATCTGAAGGCGACGCCGAGCGTCGGAGGTCTGTCCATGGGGGAGAAGATTTTTTAAGTTGCCGCTGTCGGCACTCTATTATTAGGCATAGGCATATTAGGATGAGATTCTGTGCTTCTGATGTGGTTTTTCCTAGGCGAATTTTTTTTTTGATGGATCTGCGAGCTCTGCTCGTCTTCTTCTCCGTGTGTTTTTGTCTGGTTTGATACATTTTGAGTACATAGCTTCTAGTTAGAGAGTCATGCCTGATATCATCTATTGCTTTTCCATGTACCTCTACATATATATGCTTTATATATAAATAACAGATTCGTTTTATTAACTTCCGTCTCTTCCGTACTTGTCATGGCGTTCGATCGTCGCCGACCGTCTCGTCTCTTACTTCGCCGGTTGAGCCTGCTAACGCTTCGCGTGCGGACGTGGAGAATTTTGAAAGGAAAGCGATTGTCGACTCGTTTCTTTTAACTGCTAAGGGAGGCTAATGATGACACTAATCCTAATTATTACGGCAAACAATGATGGGGTGACCGTGTGGCAGCCTGGCAGGCAGCAATCTTTCGTCCTGTCGTGATTGTCGTGGGGGCGCGTTATATTGTCGCGTGCGGATCCTACCGTTCGAAGCCGGTCGGACGGCCCAGATCGAGTCGTGCGAGGATTACCATCGTTTGGAAAATCGTTTCCGGTAAAGTAAAATGTTTTGATGCCAAATGAAGAGGGGGGTGGCGGTGGGTTCGAGATTTGCCACGCGATTAAAATTTGTCTCTGTTGAGAATCGACGGCCGAGTTCGAACATTGGGGCGCGTCTGGATCACGAGGCGTCAATCTTTGGCGTGGGATTAAAGCATCATGGACGGGATTGACGGGACCGTGATTTGCGTTAGTGTGCAAAAGCTCGAGATTCCTCAATTAGTGCGGCAGTTCGTAAAACGACGAAGAAGAAGAACGAAAAGTTTTGCGTTTCGAATCACGATTCCACTCCAGGGGATTCTCTTTGGTTTTGCCTTTTCCTTTTTTCCATGACCTCTTTAACCTTCTTTTGCAAAAAAAAAATGGACCAAAGTAGTCTGCGAATTCGACGGCCCCCGTTTGCCCTTTCGTTTCATTTTTTCTTGGGTGAATAAAAGCTTTTTGTTTGGGGGGGGAGAGAGAGAGAGAACGCAAAGTTGATGAATTGATGACGATGATTTCGCGAAGCTGACACGGCAACGCCGCAGCTGCTGATTCACCACCCCAAGAACGAGAACATCGATTATTCTCTTTTTTTTTTTTTTTCTTTCTTTCAAAACTGTTGTTCGAAACCAGCGGGTCCCACGACCAATCTTGTCACCCATCACCACCTGTCCAAGTTATCAAAAGACCATATGATTTGGTCATGGGCTATAAGAAATTCCTGAGATTTTGCCTTGCCCACCCAAAACACTTGGGTCAATCACTAACAAGTGAATCATTCCATTAGGTTTTTGACCCCCCCCCCCCCCCCAAAAAAAAAAAATCATTCATTAGGTTAAGGATTGAGAGGAGTGGACGACTTTGGGAATAAATGTCTGCAGATGATTTGGCGAGAGGGGGGGTAGGGTTTCCAGAAATGGTCAAGTGAACGATGTTAGGTCCGGAGACTTGGAACGGAGAGGAACCAACACATTGAAGTCGGGGGGGCAAGGGGGGTCAAAGCAGTGGACAGCTTTCAACTTAGGAAGGATGACAAATACTCGTTTGGAAACGTTAACCCTTTCCCAATTCAATGTGTAGTTGCTTTTCTCCATGGCTGTGTGGTTTATTTTTCGCTTGATCTCGACAGAAATGGATTTGTAAAAAGCCTTCGTCGGATGAAAAGAAAAGAGCAGAAGAGCATTGAGATTGAGACCTCTTCCGAAATATCTTTGAGAGCACGATACGATCGACACATCATCAAAGTACAGCCTAAGCAAAATGCGACGTCTCCGTGGAAAATAATTCACCGCCGATAGGTAGGGACGATGTCATTTGGGAATCAGGCTTTCGTCTTCGCAATTCTTTTGCAGTTTTATAAATTTTTTTTTCTGAGTTCTTTAAAAATGGATTCAAAAAATGAACGTCGTTTGCTAGAGCCTTCGGTTTTTTTTTTTTTTTTTTCAAAACCCAAGCATCCATGCCTCTTAAGAGGGACAAACCGAAGTTCCCGAAATTAAGAGGCTCCACTCGCGCCATCAACTCATTAAGAAGATCAGCAAAACCGTCGGAACCAACTCTTTTTCCTCATTCCTATGAGAATTGATCTTAAGCTCCATTGAACGATGGACCAGCGCATCAATCTCCTTCAAGATGAAGCTACTGGATGCTGGAGAAATGCGCCAACTCCTCTCCCGACTTTTCGCTTCCTCTTCTCTTGCCCATCGACATCGACTATGGCTACGCTGTCGCCTCCTTTCCATAACCCGCAATGTGTCGAATCTCGTGATTACCATTTTTTACGTGTTGCGACTATAAGAGAGAGGTGATATATAGAAAAGACGAATCATTTCATTCTTTCTCCCGAGTGAATGAAAACTGACGGATTTACAGAGTCCTTTTAATCTATTTTCCCATACTCTTTTTTTTTTTTTAATCTTTTTGGGTTTCTGGCGAGGACAGAGTACAAAGAGCTCTCAAAATCTCATCATCTCCGATGAAGCTTTAACAAAAACAGCCCCCCAAAACTCTTCATTCGGAATCAGAGTCCATGTTGCCCATAGCCTTCAATCCTCGCGGTCTCTACATCATCACACACAAAAATCAGTAATGTCCCCCTTGTCAAAAGTCTCTACATTTCCTAATCGACGCTTTTGACAATTAAACTATTCCATATAAGTTTTAGATTGTTAACATGGCCATTTCATCGTTGCGGAATTAAAGGACCGGTGTGGTGCTTAATTTAGCTTTGGCCGAAGTTCAAGCGGAGGTACCCTCAATTTTTTTATTTATTTTTATTTTTATTTTTTTTTGCCTCAGCTCTTGATTCATAATTCGGAGGGTAGTAATTAAGTAGGCGCTAGGAATTGGATATCTAAAAGAACTAAGCGAAGCAAATGAAGTACCTTCTTGGATATCTTCTTCTCCCGGACCTCATACCGTTCTAGGGTCAAGTCGCACAGCCACGCCCCAGGGCTCACCATCTGCATATGGAAACGTTCACCAACTCGTTTAAATTTCACAAAACCTCGGTTTGTTAAATCAAAAGGGACTTATATGTTGGCCCAAAACCGATAAATGAAAGCACTCCAGACAAAGGGAAACCACGAAAAACATGCTCAAGGACTCTGAGGCGGGGACAGGGGCACATCCTTCAAACATGAAGGAATAAGGTTAGGATAGTTTTTCAACCCTAACTCGGGGCCTCGAACGTGCAAGGACAGGACGATGACCCACTCACACATCTTCGGAGCCATGGAGGAGCCGGCTCTCCGAACATCCTCATCATTTGCCCTCATTTTCTTGTTCAAGCTCATGCACAAGCACGATGATCAAATTCACAAAAGCATGTAAACTCTGGGCTAGCTACTACAAAAAGGACCCAGATGGGCCGCTACAGCCCAGTCCACCACCAACCACTCCAATTTGGACAGAACCCCTATTCATCATCATCATCATCATCATCATCATAATCATAATGAAAAACCTCAAAATCTAAACTTAACGCCGAAGCTTTACCACCCTCCCTTTCATTGGGACAAAACACAACGGGTCCCGCACTTCCGGGGCCCCGAACCACCCAGCATTCGTTATCACGTCCCACGCATCGACCGACAAGTGTGCGTTCGTTTCCCAACTCGATTTTGTCCTTTGGCACGCTTTCTCCCAACAACATCAACAATAACAACAAAAAAGCAGAGACCCCTGGCCCACACTACCCCTCGATTATCCTAAAATCACAAAAGCATAAAATCTCCGGTCCCACCACACGCCCCCTCATTTTAATTAACTAACAGTAAAAGAAAAAAAAGATATTAAATTACCGACCCCCCATTTCCACATTATCTTTCAATTATTTTTCGGCTACAGCTGCAACTAATACCAATGAAAGCCGCCACTGGCGATTTATTATTATTATTATTATTATTATTATTATTATTCAAGCCATTTCAGATCGTTGATTTTATTTATTTATTTATTAAAAAAAAATTCACAACTGGGTTCGACCGGAATTGATCAAAGATTGATGGAAATTGGCAAATACGAACAAAGAAACGGAGTGACGAATTGAAGTTCCGAGGAGATCTTACATTGACGGTGCGCTGGACCATCTTGGCCCTCTTCTTGGGTCTCTGAGGCAGCTTGGACCCTTTGAAGATGATGAAGTCCTCCTCCTTCTCCTTGTTCGTCAGGGCGATCACGAACTTGGGCGGCCAGACTGGGGGCGCCGCCGCCGCCGCCGCCGCCGCGTCCCCACTACCGGACGACGACCCACCCTTCTTGCTGTCGTGGGCGGTCTCGGAGGACGCGGCCGATTTATTGTTGCTCTCATTGTGGTGGTGGTGGTGGTGATGGTTGCTGCTGGTGTTGCTGATTAGATGGTGATGGTGATTGTTGTCGTGGAGGGGGTGGGGGTGGGGGTGGGGGTGGGGGTGGTTGGTGCCTTTCTTATCGTGCGCACCCCTGTCTGGCGAAGAGAAACCCCTGAGACCGCCGTTGCTCTGCCCCCGCATCGCACCCGAATTCTCCGAGTTCCTGGAGAAAACCAAACGGAAATTCACTTAATCCCAAAGCGACAAAGCAAAGCAATCACAGAGGCCACACAACATTAATGACGCGCGCGCACACCCAAAAACACTTCGCACCAAAAAGGGGCAGCATGCCCCAAGTCGAAAAATCTAAACCTCCCCGAAAAAAAGGATTTTTTTTTTTTTAAAAAAAAACATTTTTTCGATCTGGGTAATTACCGAAATTACGGAAATGACCACGAGGTCCGATCTTTTAGATCGGTGGGGGTGGGGGGGGTGGGTACAGGGCTACAGAGACCGAAAGGCTTTGCGTAAGGATCGGAGCAAAGGGGCG
Source organism: Rhodomyrtus psidioides (assembly GCA_021437785.1). Classification (NCBI taxonomy): domain Eukaryota; kingdom Viridiplantae; phylum Streptophyta; class Magnoliopsida; order Myrtales; family Myrtaceae; genus Rhodomyrtus; species Rhodomyrtus psidioides. The sequence goes on along the minus strand of JAILYB010000007.1, from coordinate 8,019,025 downwards.
TGGGTACTCGATTTTGGCCTTAAGCTGCAGAAGACGACTTTGAAGATGTGTTTTTGCTTTCTTCTTCTTCTTTTTCTTTCCTCTGAAGGAGTGGGGAAACGTTCGGATTTTACTCTCTCCTTTTTTTTTTTTTCTTCTTCTGTTGAACAGGGGAAAAAGATATTTGGAGTGGTGGTTTGAGCTGTGATTCTCTGTGGCTATCTACGTGGGCATAATGCTTCTTCTTCTTCTTCTACCCTTTCTTTTTCTGTTTCTTTGGGGGGGGTGATGGGGAAAGAGGGCTACGTGGAGGAGGGAGCATGTGAAGGGAAGGGTCGGGAGGGATAAAGTGGACCAGATTCCTAACCCTCCCTCGTGAATGATCGGCTTTCTCCTCCTCCTCCTCTTCTCCTTTTTTTCCCCTCTCCCCCTCTTTTTTTTTAGACCCAATTTGGGGAGTTCGACACGTAGCCAGGAGATAGCTGGACCTGCGATCCAGTATGACAAAAAACCAGGGACGGGCGGGCGTGGCTTAGACCCCCTGTTTAAAAAAAAAAAAAAAATCCACAGCCCAAAAAAGACGAAAAGTCAAAAAGAAGAAATGAAATGAGGCTTTTAGCATAATATATATATATATGAAGGGTTGGTTGGATGGTGGCCCTCTTGCCCATCACCATCAACAAAGCCATCATCAGATAATAGATCTCCTCTCTTATGATGAGCTCTCCCCATTCCAAAAAAAATAATAATAATAAAGGAGAAGGGAAAAAATAAAGAAAGAAAAGGCATTTATTTTCCAGCGCAAAGCACCTCGCTCATCATCTCCACAAAAGCTTTAGACCCATTTCGTACGCACACAAAAGAAGCTATCAAGCACTCGGGGTTTAGTGGAAAAGTCTCAGAAGAACATAACAATGCATATGAGCCTCATGTGACTCCATCACCGCTGATCCCACATAAGGATGTCGTGGTAAGAAAAGAAAACAGAATCATCAGGATCAAAACGTTAGATCTGCGCGCGCACCAAAAGTGTTGGGGGATCTTAAAAGAGACCTCGTTTTGTTTTTGTTTTTTTTTTTTTTTTTTAAAGAAATGCACAATCTAACACCAATTTTACTTGCGCCTCCCCCGATTGGAGCCAAACAACCAGAATCTACGACGCACGGATCTTTTGCTCGTGTGCACATCTTATATCTTGAGATCATGTTTTCAAAAGAAATATGACTCCCCTCCCCTCCCCTCCCTTCTCCTAGTCCCTATGTCTGAGTGATGATGGATTATTGCGTTGGGTCCAGTCCCCCGCAAACAGTAAAAGCCCATGTCTAAACTCCAACCCCCACGGCCACACCCCCCAAATTTTTCCCCAACGAACGGACAGAAACGAAGACGAGAAAACGCGACTTCAACCGCAACAAAAAAAAAAAGAAAGAGAGAGAGAGAATTAGAGATCTCAAGATCTCTCCCTTCTTTGATTTGATCATCCTCGCCTCGCCACTCAAAAGATAAGGAAAACAAAAAAAAAAAAACAAAAAATCCAGCCTTTCGGATTGTACCCACTTCCCACTACTGGACTAGTGCCGCCACGTCCACCTCCGACCCCCCGCGACACAAAAGCAGAGAGAAAAACAAAGCCCAGTGCACCACCGCGTCGATCCATTATAGAAACACAGCACACGCACAGGGAGAGGGGGAGTACCTGAGAACGCGCTGAGGTGGCGGAAAAGGAGGCGACGAGGGACGTTGACGTAGATTCAAGTACACGGTCCCGTTTCCGTGATTGTTGCCCGTCGGATTGGCCGAGTCCTTATCGCCCACCCTCATGACCCGCCGCTCCACCCGACCCCCCGCAGCCGCAGCCACAGCCTTGTGAGCCGCCCCCTCGTCCTTGACCTGCACCTTCATGCACCTGGGCCGCTTCCGACTCCCCCACTGCAGCACGAAATCGGACGTCGTCGTCTGCCTAGTGGTCTCCGAGGTCGATCTCACCAGCAACCCTCCCTCGGCGGCTCTGCCGTTGGAATTGGTGTAGATGCCATTACTGTTGTTGGCCCTCTGCTGCGAGTCCTTTTCCATCTTCTTTTCGTATTTATCCCTGTCCCATTCCCCCCCCCCCCCCCCCCACCGAAAAAAGTATCAGCCGAAAAACCACCCAAAAAAATAAAATTAAAAATAAACTTATAAATCGAAAAGAGGCCAGATAAATTCTCGTTAACTTAACTACGGTTAAACTATCTCCAAATTATTGTGATGATCAAACAAACTGAAAAGAGAAAAGGCCCATCTGCAACTTATCCAGAACCAGAAATGGAAGATTTCACCCACCCCAGAAAAGCAAAACAAAGAAAAGGAAAAAGAAAAGACTCCAAGACTGGAACTTTGGCTCCCTCACCACCCGAAAAAATAGATGACGATCGGATAATCGTCAAGAGCTGATCCAGGAGAAAACCATGAAAATCAAGAGCAAACCAGAGAGAGAGCAATGATGATGAGCTAGAACTTCAATAGGAATCGTCCAAAAACAATGGCAACAAAATCAAAAGGGCTTCGTGTATGGGGAGGGAAAAGAAAGAGAGGGGTGGGTGGAGAGAGAGAGAACAAGAAGATCTCCAACCAGCTCCGGTTAAATTCAAGAAAAATGCAGGAAAAGAAGAAAGAGGAATTCAAGGCGCAGCGACCAAGATGACTCATTTGTTCAAGACGCAGCGACAGAGATGCTCATTTGAGCTGAGAAGTTCATCCGCTCAGGTCTCGAAACCAAAAGAAGAACAGTCTCTTTCAAAGCCAACAAAGGAAAGTTCCTGAAATTCAAACGTATTGAAGATCCACCAGCAGAACATCAAAGAGAGATGAGGCGCAGAAGACACCAGAGAAAGAGAGAGAGAGAGAGAGAGCAGAAATTGACCCGGAAAAACTCGATTCAAAACAAGAAAGTTCTCCAAAGCAGCCCAGTAATTCCAGAAAACTCCGGTCTCAGAAATGGCTCGTCACCAAAAAAAATTCGTAAAAATCAGCTCTTTCTCAAGAGCAAATGCACATCCAAGCTCGACGGTCACTGAGAAAGGAGGAAAGACACAGATGACGAAGCAATTCCGATGAAGATTGTCGCATTACCGGGAAAGTCCAACTTCCAAAGAAGCCTTTGCTTCGTCGACCGACCTCCGATTCGAATCAGATAGCTCCGATTCGGTCACAAGACTGCAAATTACATAAAGAGACACGCAGATTAGAGTTCTTCGCAAATCGAACCCGAAAGAACCCACTGAAAAACAAAACAGAGCACAGGAACTCACCTTCTCCCGCTCCGATTTGATAGTACCCGGTGGTTTATTCACCCGTGGAACCGGAGAGAACCAAATCTCCAGCTACCTTCCCCTGTTTCAGCTCTGGATTAGCCAAATTCCCTCAATTGATTATAGTTATCGCACCATGTATTAGTTAGATTTACGGATTACAGGCACGTCCGATTGTCCAAAAGCATGTCCTCGTAACTGGAAATCGCGGCCTGGCCACAAGATTCACCGAAATCGCCACATTCAGAGCCGAAATAGCCGACTCTCATGAACGATTCCGATTCTCGGATTTCGGAAGAGCTGATCTGCGCAAAGGGAGAACAGCTCTCCCACCCCCGACGATCGGAGAGCTCGCTCCGAAATCTCTCCAGGAAACCGCTCGAGGGCTCCGGAAATGCACCTGCGGCGCGAGAATCAGAACACGAGACGGGTCAACCAAGAAGCTGAAAAAACCAAAGCGAAATACTCGGAGGAGATCGACGGCGAGACGACCTCCGTCGCAAATCACGTCCGTCTCTGGGGAGTGAAAAATCTCACCTGGAGTTGATGAAAAACTACCGAGTCTCTGCAATCGTCTCTCGGAGGAAAACGAAACCCGGGACTGAGTCCGACTCGCTCCCCGAAACGCTTCCTCCTCCTTCGAATCCCCCCCTCCAGACGATGTCTGCAAGAGCGTGAAATGAACTGATTTAGAACCATTTTCCCTCGAGAGTTACGAGACAAATTCACGCCAATATCCAGAATTCAGTCACAAACCTCTCTCTCTGTTACTCCCTCCAAGTCGATTCAGATCCTCGACATTCCCTCCCGGAGAACCAGCCTCCGTTTCTCGGGAAACAGCAAGAAAAGGAGAGAAAATTCGCAGAGAAAATACTCTCTCTCTCTCTCTCTCTCTCTCGCTTCTCGCACTCTGTGTTGTGACGATAAAACTCAAATCTTTATACCCGTAAGGTCCCAACTCCCTCCGTCGCACATCAGATGTTCTCTCCGAGGGATCCTGACCGTGGATTCCGCATCGGACGGTGGAGATCTGTTCTGGCCCCTGCGATCCCCCTTGGAGAGCCCCGTGCATCGTCAATCCCGTTTCTGCGCCCTGTCCTCTCTCATTTTTTTTATAATTTCGTTTTGGCCCCCTTTGCTGTCCAGTTGGGTTACGGCGTTTGGCGGAGTTTAACGGAATCTTCGCTTAACGCCGTTAAACTTTAGGAGTCGATTTCGTAAATCGGGTCGGTCAATCGGGTTATTGCTCGTGTGTGAAAATTCCAACCATGCATTTTTTTTTTTCGAAATTTTAGTTAGACGTGTTAGTACAAATGTGTATCTTAACACTCGTGTTTTTTTTTATTCATTTTGATTTTCTTTTGTCCTTTTGTCCGATCGCCTCGTTTATTTGCGAAAGTTACTTCCGTCGTTGGAGTCTATTGAACCAGTTCCGCAACAAAATGGACCAAAATACTCGAGCCTAAGGGCGCGCGAACAATAACAATTCTCTTTTCGAATTTGATATCGACAGCAAATTTATGTTCTCGAAACAAAAATTTATTTAATAACAACATAAATTTTTTACGATGGTCAGACGTCGACAGTCGAAAGACGGGACAGGCGAATGGAAACCAACGATCGACGGATGGAGAGCGGCGAATGGGAGCCGAAGACTTGTGGCAAGCTATCGACGGCGAGGCAATCGGCAAGCAACAGCCGGATAGAGACGGGCAAATTGAGAAGGGCAAACGGGATCTGGAGATCGGAGGCGGGTGATCGACTGTCGGCGGATGGAGAACAGCGACTTGCGAGCAGCAATCGACGGCTGGTGAACGGATTTAGGCAGCTGAAAGTCAAAGACCAAGAGAAAGGGAGTCAACAATGAAAAGAGTTTTTTTATTTCCGTGTTTGCTCCATTTCTATTCAAAACTTATTTTTTTGGCTGAAAATTTGGCCCGAAAATAGAAAAATGAAATTGCGTTGCCAAATGGATTTCCGTTTCCAACATGTCCTCCGGAAGAAAAAATAGAAAAATAGAAAAATAAAATTGCCGTCGTGCGCGTCGCTCCTTCGTTGAATATTTTATGTTCCCTCGCAGATTATAAAATTTTCACTTCTTACCTATGTTTCAAAAATTTGTTCGAAAAATAGAAAATGGATTTTTGTTTCGAACATGTTCTACAAAGAGCGAGAAAATATAAATGTTGTCATGCGTACCTTAAGTGGTCTGATCTCGATATGAGGTGTCGAAAACCTTTTGCTCGAGCTAGGCCATGATGGTTAAGAAAACTATGAAAATACACGCAATATATCGGATCAACCTAGAATTAATGGCCTAACAACGAAATTGATTGCTTGCTCGATAGCACGAAAGAAGAAATGAAACATAATTGAGTACAATCTAGAATAATTTATCGCGACAAAATGCTTTGGCTCATAAAATCATTAGGATCAAGATTACTTTTATCTCTATTTATATGATATAAAATTGCTCACCATCGAAAAAAAAGCATATAAATTTAGTAGAAAAATATATGCAATAAAGGATTTTTCGTTTTTTTTTTTCGTGGACACTTGGCATCATATCGAGAGAAATGATCGATCTAGAAAATATATTTGAAATGTCTTTAATTTTTATTTCCCCGAAATTATTGTATCATTGAATAAAAAACGAATGGGAGATGCTGACACGTCATTAATCAAAATGATTTGACTTGAGATCAATTGGGATCGCAAAATTAAGGACGGGGTTCGTGGAAGAAGCGTTGGGGAATTACCGGGAAATCTCGTTCATTGCTAAATTAAATTTTGTTTTATGGACTCTCCATTATTTTAAAAAAAAAAAGACGGAGGGGAAATTGTTGCTATAGACGAGGGTGCACAGATTTCCGTGCACTCGCAGAAAGAGGGTCCCTCGATCGGCGATCGGGACCTCGCTGCATAGTGGGAGGCAGATGAGGGGGGAACTTCCTTTGTGTGTTCTATGCTCAGACACCAACTACTGTGTGAGCGACTCTTTCCACAAAATAAAATAAAATAAAATACTCGTAGGCTGCGTTTAGTGGTCTGGATTTGAGCTCAGATAAGATAGGATAAGATTGGATTAGAAATCCTTCGGATTGTCTTTTGAATTTTGTAAAATTCCATCATATGTTTTGTAGATGTTCAGATAGGATATGATATTAACGCCACTATGGACGATGACAAGATGAAGGAGGAGCTGCCGAGGGAGGAGGTGGAATTCGGGCAGGGCTGTTCACGGCTGTCTCGAGGTCCGACGGGCGGTGGTTGACTCTAAGGTTGATGATGGACGTCCAAGGAGATCGGCCTGTGGAGCCGAAGCAGGCCCGAGCAGAAACATGGGCGCCAGTACAGAGCAGCTCGAATATAGGGCTGTTCGGGGTTGAGCCACGGCTGAGGGAGCTTGAGCCAGTGCAGGGAGGTTGGTGCACCGGTGAAGGTCAGACCTACACAGAACTGCACAACAACAGGGGGACCGGCAGAGCAGATCGGTTCTGGGGCTCTCTGGCCAATCTGCTGCGGCGACTGCAGGTGACCGGTGCTAGTTGAGGGAGGTGAGAGGAGTATTGTGGTGGTGGCTGAGGTGGTACAGGTGGCCGGAAGCGATTGAAACGAAGCAACACAACAGCAGCAACAACAGCTTCAGGGGTTTGGGATAGGGCAGTCGACTGCAGGGCTTCTGTTCAGCTTCTCCGGCGACGCTGGCACATCGGACGGAGGTGGAGGAGGCAGTGAGGATGGTGGACGGAGCTGGGAGGCGGTTCGGTGGCTGTGGAGTTGTGGCTCGCACCGAAGTGGCGGTGGCACTTAAGAAGGAGATTGAGGATGACTTGTTATTTTTATCCAATCCGGGTATATCCTACCCCCTCCCCCCAGATTTCTTATCCCGTGTTTTATCCGGATATATCCGAGTTTATCCGATCCTGACGACATCGCCAAACATCGGATATGATAATTTGTTATCCTATCCGGATCCAAATCCAGACCACCAAACACAACCCTACTGGCTTACTTGGTGTCGGACTCGAGCCGTTGGATTTAAAGTACAGTCAAGCAAATCAACGGTTCAGGAGCGAGAAGAGAGCCTTTCGCTAGCTACTTTGTTTGACTGTTGGGGGCTAGGTAGCACCGACGCTCACCACGACACCACAATAATTTCTCAAAAAAAAAATTAAAAGATTCTGACACGTATACCTTGAGTTTGTGTGTATATATATATATCAATAAATTTATATTTTGACTTCTAATTTATTAAAAAAAATTAAAATAATCTCGTGCTAGTCAAAATGATGTATCCATATGCTGGACTCGCATATCACTGACATGTCTGAAACGCCGACCACGTGTCGATCGCATATCGGAGAGTGTCGAAGTGTTTGACACTCGTTCGACACGACACGAAGGCGTCTGAAGAGTGTCGGTGCTTCCTAAGTTGAGTGACCTGCCATCAACAAAATTTTGCAAATTTTGTTTTCTAAACACCTGAAAAAAAAAGTTTGATATCTTCGAGGTATGATTTTTTTTTTTCCGGTATTATGCACAAATAGTATATAAAAAAAATTTAAATTTAGTTTCAGGGCCGCACGTCAGTAAGTCGAAGATGTCAAATTTCGTTTGTCGTGATAGTAAAGTACGCGAGAATGGAGGCGGCTCTCGCACGCGACGCTGAGCTCGAGCCATTCGGGAGGATTAAATTTAAGTTGGGCGCTTTGATCTTTTCCTGAGGAACTTTCTGAATTTCCGGAACATTGGCGGCGAATACGGCATCGTCGTAAAGTAGGTTTCAACCTTGATTTAGTAAAAAACAATATCGTAGGTTTCAACCTTAGTTTAGTAAAAACAATATCGCATGCTCCTTCGCAGAAAACGTTTGGCGGGCGTGCAATGCAATCGAAACTTCTCATGTCCCAATAGGTAAAATAGAATAACAAATGATGGATCTCGTTCATTCTATGCGACGCATCGGCTGTGTCTTAGTTTTAATCGCATCTGTCAATGCATGCCGATTTTCGAGCGAACCCCTTTATGGAAAGAGGGTTGTCATGTTTGCAAGCCAGTGTGGTCGAGAGATCGATCGCAAGCACGTTACTTCTCGAGCGTCCCTTAACGAACCATTCGAGATGTTAAAATTAGAGATGTCAAATGGGTGAGTCGAATAAAAATCAATTTAATCCATTTTGATCCATTTCCATGAAGCGCAAATCTAATGACTCATACTCGACTCGACTCATATCCAACCCGACCCTGCATCACCCAAACATTTCCTTTTTTTTTTCCCTTCAAAATTAGAAAGCCAAAAATTGCGACCGCGCTGGCGTTCCACCTCTCGAACAGTTTTTATATTTTTAAAATTTTCTTTTTCTTTCCCTTTTTTACTTATAAAGATTAAAAATTAAATAAATCAATATACTTGAGGCACGATTGGTGCTTGTGGACTGTGTCCCCCAAGCCAATTCCAAACTCAACTGATGACTTAATTTTTTAAATGGCTGGAATATGGATTCAACTGTGTTATTCATTTTTGACGTATCTGATTAAATATTAAATTTTTTAGATCCATTTTCATCAATCATTTAAAAAGACTTATATACAACCTACCTGTACAAAATATGAGTCAGAAAATGAGTCATAAATCTATATTGACGGCTCTAGTTAAAACATGCAAATATCATATAAATTATTACTACCCACCCTTTTTTAAGCTATAGGCAAACAAACAAATGCTGGCCAATTTACAACTTCGACGTTCACGAACATATCTCCAATGTCCTGACAGTCGCCATAATACTCACGAACTAGTAATCGAGAGAGAGAGAGAGAGAGAGAAGATCTACGAGGGAGGTGACCGTGTGCGGCTCCCATTTTCCGCCGATTACGAAGACGAAAATAGGAATTCATAACCTCATCTTGCATACAATCCATACCACTTTCAATTACTAGAACGAGGCTGGAGAATTTGACCATAATCGTTCAACCCACACGAACCATAAAGTATCTCACAAACTATAAGGTTTCTTCCCCATCCAATCCTATCGCCCCTCGTACTTCGGAGCTGCATCACTTCAAATAGCCCGAAACGGGCACGATATCATCCTGCATTTGAAGCAATTTTTGTGACAAGCAAGTCGAGACACGTGCCTCCGAGTCATATTCACAGCGAAGCAACCACAGGCAATTCGTTCGAGATATAATACAGTAGGAAGATAAATCTGTAGAAGATAAGCATGGCAAAGCGGGTCCTTTGTTTGGAATGATTCCCACTTCACTCATGCGCTGAATCCCCTGCTGAGAGAGCTCCAAGGACCAGAAGGAATGTGAGCACACGCTTGGCCTGATGCCTCGGTCATTTGCTCAGCCCGGATTCCAGCATTGCACAAGTTTGCCAAGGAGCGCATGTGTTTCATCCCGTATTGAGAGAGGGATCCACAATGAGTCTCGAATGTCCTCACCTGCATTAAGTATTGGCATCATGACACTTTCGAGACTGGAGAGTACACTCAATCATCGTGTCAAGTAATCCCCTTCACCCTCAGTGCAAGATTTAAGATCAATATTGTAGAGGACAAATCAAACCGATACTACAATAAGTTCGTAATTGCAATGCAAATCTCAGCATCACAGAAATATATTAGACATGTCATGGTTGAGAGGCCATGAGGGAATACTTACGAGGCTTTTCAGGCAAGCCCAGTCATCGACAAGAGGTTGTCCTGCAGGTCGAATAGCATTCAGCACCTCTGGACCCTTTTCAATCCCAAACAAGAGCTTTCCAATGAGTTTGACACTGTGATCTATATGCATCCGATGTGACATTGCCTCAAAAAATTGCTTCTGTGCATCGAGTTTCCTAGAAGAGCCTTCAGGAGCTTTACGGAACTGAAACGAAGGGGGATGCAAAATAAGATTTGGTTACACAAGGCTCATACAAGTGTGATGTGAGAGTAATGGACGATACCAAATTTCTTCTTTATTTAATGAAAGAACAATGAGAAGATGAGTTGAAAGGAAGTTTGACATAATTTTTCACTTACTTGTATGTCAAAGGTCAAAGCTGATGGATGAACAGTTTTAAGGAAGTCCTTTTACTTCTACTAACACTTTCAGCAAAGTCGTATGCCGATCTAAGGACCTTTCATTATCAGAACTCCATTCATAGCCCTATGGTTCTACAGTATCATTTGTTGCCGGACCACCCCACAATTTCTTGAACATACTATAATAATCCCTTATAATAGCTGTTCATTCAATTGGTCCTGTGATTCTCATTAGGGAAACTATCTAAAAGAGGTTGCGTAGACCAGACAGCTACATGTGGCAAAACCATAAAAACATCTATCCTTAAAACATTTAGCATCTGGCAGTGCTATGACTAAAATCTAAGTGTGCAGCCTCGAACATGACGAAGGGAGAGAGAAACCTTGTCCCAGAAATGCAGCAGATCGGCATCCCGCTGGTTAACAGCTCTCCGAGGAGGCCTTAGGGAGTTGTCATCCACAAAAGAAGAGTTATCATTTGCGGGATTTGTGCCCATGTACAGGTAGAGATCTTCCTTACTTAACCCTACATCACCAAATTGCATGACGTGGGAACCGTAAGCAGAGTTATCATTGGCTGTCCTCTTTTTCACCTGTATACACGCCAGCACAAAGAAAACTCATAAGGATGAGAAGAAGAAGCAAAGAGAGAAAGTGAAGAGCAACTTAAGCAGTCCAGGCAACAGTAAGAATCAAATCGTATCCCCATGAAGGGAATGCTGAAGTTGAAAAAACAATAATTCTTCCATGTGCTTCCACTGTGTAAGCTCGCTCACCTTACCTCCCAAAGAAATGTATTACAAAGATTGCTCACTTGATAAAAAGACACTTGGGAGTTCAGTTGCCTGATGGAAGCAGATTTTCTCAAATATGAAAATTATAACAAACATTACTTTCTTCCTGATTGCTCATTACAATGACCGTAGCAATGTCCTTACCAGTTGGTATTGCTGGTGCAGAGTTTCGGTCCGCAGGTTATGGACCTCGCTGCTCACAAAGACATAACCAAAAAGAAATTATGATGGGCTTTATAGTCGTGAAACAGAAGCATTGATTTCTCAAGAGTCAATTAAACACATAAACCTGATCCAACCATTACAAGGGAAAAGAGGCTCATAAACTAGTACAAGAGCCCCTGGAATCACATTAAGCATGAAGCTGATATACATATCCAGTGTTGCAATATAAGAGATATTTAGTCAAGTTCCATCTGATACTATGGGAGTCATGTCCTTCCTCTTTTCTCCTTTCTTTGTTTTCGGCTATCTAAATTTGAGAACATCGGATCTTCAAGATTCTTAATTGCCAACAGATTAGCTATCTGCAATGGAAATGCTTTTTGATGCAAATATACAAAAGTTCATGCTTAAAATTTCAATAATGAATTTAGCATTGCTTATTAAGAAATTAGATTAGTAGATAGTTATATACTCATGGAAAGTAGATACCAATCAACGAGCTCTAAAAATCTAACATGGGGAAAACCTTACTTTTCAGATGAGAGCACACAGACTAAAAAGGTAAATAATGAAGGAGTCCTTAGAAAACAAGCAACCCGGATATCAAAGGATGACTCATATCTTAGCCAAAGGCCCAACACCAAAAAATGTAGGAAGATCTTGACAGCATATAATTCGCAACTGAGAAACATATTCAGTCTAGTAAATAGTGCATAATTGACTGCCTCTTCAACAAATGAACTTTCGACCCAAAAAAAAAAAAAAAAAACACAACGAACTTTTGTTGTCTACAAATCACATAAAAGGAGAATGTGCTAATGAAAAATATTTCGGATCTTTCTTTTGATCTTCACGACAAAACAATGAAAATTGGACGCAATCATGGCTTTCGACTGTGCTTTCAATTCCTGTATTCTCGATTTGCAAGAAAAACATTCCAAAATCAGATCATTCGAATTTTGAATGACTGAGAATACATGGACATTGACTATACACATTGGTAAGATCCAACTAATGTGCTAAGGGTCGCCCATGATACACCTCAACATAAATTATCAGTCTCAACTTGGAGAAGAAGTAGCCATGAAACAGTGATTCCTAATCTGAAGAAAACATAGTCAAAAGGCATGAATGAGAAAATAAGGATTTGAGATTACCTGTCTTCCATCCAGGCCACACTATATAAGTCACCAAGACATGTCTCATATTCTGCTGGAGGGCTAGGATACTCTCCAGGGCAATAGGTGCCCCAACTGCTCTCTTCTGCATTAGCTGCTGTTGTTGCATATATGTTCAAACCCTCTGGAAGAAGGCCCTCAAAAATGCTTCCCGATTCACAAGCTTCAAGGTAAAATACCTGTGTTCATAACGCAAAGGGAACAAAATGAAAAGTTTTAGATGACGTCCTGTACGAACCAAACTGCTTTAATGAACTTAAAATTACCAAGCTTTTATAGGTCCCAGACGCGTGCTTCGTTTTCAAGACATCTATCAGATCTTCAGCATATAGGAAAGGGATGGTGGGCATTCCTGTTAAACATCGATGTCCACCGTGAGATTCTTATATGGAAAATTTTAGATAAATCATCTCCAAATTGGGGAAAGGATGCAAATGAGATATGGAACCCAATCCAACTTCTATCACTTTACTGCAAATATCTCACTTCAGCTCAATATATGCAATATAAACACACGTAAGACAATCTGCAACAAATGGAGGTCATCTTGAGGGACTATCGAGTACTAACCAAGCACACCAGGGCCACCATGATCAGTATAGTAGATGAAGATAGTATCATCCGGACCACTATCCACAACCTTCCCACTGCCTCCTGTGAGAGCAGTCTTGTTCCCAAGGATAACAGAGAAAAAGTTGTTGACATTAACATCCTCTCCAGTGTAATCCTGCCACCAGAAAGTAACTAATGACTTAACATTTGGTAACAGACCTTTGACAAATCTAGAGAGGAGTTTTCATCCTAAACTAGCGACAAAGCATTTGAAAACAGACCTTTGGAACTCCTTCATAAACATCATCTCCATCAGGACGGTTAATAATAATTCCAGGCCTTGGGTTCTCTTCATTGTTAGCAATGTCATCATACATGAAAACAATGATATTCTCGTCCTTCAGCCCTCCTTTCTTCAAGAGCTGATATGCATGGCAAACATCGGCCTGAAAGGAAAATGCACGAATAGCACATATTGTCAACAGCTGAAAAAAAAAATCCCAAAGTAGGACAAATGAAAGAAGCAAAGGCAGAAAAGAATCCAAATTAGTACCTGATGACATCACAAAAAAAAAAAAAAAAAAACCTGTTACCCAGAAGGTAAAGCACTCTAGACGGAGCAATTTCAATTTTGAGGGTACAAGATACATATCACTGTTAAAGCTGAAAAGACTCACTTATAACGCACAAAGGTTGTGGGTCAGATATTCTGCTTCACTCACTCCTAGCGAGCAAATCAGATATCAAAATCTAACTTTCTTTCTTTTCTGTTATATTCTCTTCTGCTAGAAAAATTTTTCTTCTTCACATGCAAATTCAAACTCCCAAACACCGCATCCAGCAAATTCAGATGCCTACGTGCACACTCAACTGATGCTAGCAATTAGTATTACCCTTTTATCAGAGCAAGGAAATGCATGAGAAGGATATAGCACATACGTAATTGTTTTAGCAGCATCAATAAGCTAAGTTGCAAAAACCACTATCGTCGAAAGTTCCCCTCTTGGCCCCCAAACATAGTAAGAGTCTTAAGAAATTTCCATACGGACTGCAGAGTCCAAATTTGAGGTTTACCAGCAGTTGCAGCCAAAGAACTTCCTAAATTGACGACAAGACTTTCTATTCAAGCCATAATTCGGTTTGCTAGAGTTAACATTATAACAGCAAACGGCTCAGTTTTGCTTCTGATCTAAATTCCAGAGTTCCCAAATCGGAATATATCTGAATGGAATTTAAGAATAAGTCTTTACAAGGTGGGTGATACCGTGATACAGAAACCGTCAAACATAAAATGGAAAAAAATGGGTCTATTCTAGGGATGTTACCCCGAGAAGGAAACTCCATTTTTTAAATACCAGCTACAAAAGGACCTTAAATTGCAGAGGACCTCAATATCGCTCCCGACAAGATCATACAAAAACCATTAAGCTACAAGACACCATACACAAAATTTCCTGAAAAAGAACACAGAAAGCAAGCTTTATCATTTCAGAACCTCGTAATTTAGCTGAAAATCGAGTCAAATACACGATCGCACTCATTATATTAAACCGACGTAAGGGAAGAATGCCATCGATTCGAACCGCGACCAGCAAATTCAGTAGAATCACCTGGTGACGGTAGTTCCAGTAACCGTTGGATCCGGCGATCAGGACCGCCCACCGAGTCCCAACGGAGTCGTCGTCGCCGGCGCGGAAGAACCTCGAAGCGTCGGACGGCAGCTGGATGACGTTCCCGGCGCCATCGCGGCCTGCGGCGGCGAAGGTGGAGGAGAGTAAGAGGAGGAGCGCAGCGGCGGCGAGGCGGATCATGGTGGCTCTGCGCAGGTGCCGGGGCTAGTTCTCGATTCCGTGGAGCCGATGGTTATATTTTAGAGAGAGAGAGAGAGAGAGTAATTGAGTATGGGATTGGATTAAACTGGTGATTACTGATTGGTGGGATTTCATCGATCATTTGTCGCATCCGACGACTTGCGATTGGGTCTGTGGGGCCCGCCTAAATGCTCCTTGGGACGGCGTGCGTGGGTCACTTTCTGTCCATTCGTCGATGGCGACGGAATGGACGATCCAGATGGCAGGAGCGACGGGCGCCGTCCCTAGGAGGGTCCGCACGGGATGATTCCCCGCGGCCTCTGTCCTGACGAAAACATCCTAGCGCAAGAAAGAAAAGTTAGCTCGGGGGACAGGTGGGCACTTGTGACTTGACCAATTGATATGGGAAGTCCTGACAACGAAGAAACTACCCAAAATGACATTTGATCGAATCGATTTGGCTAGATGGAGTCTGAAAATTGATTTTTACTTTTCACATTATATGTAATTTAAATTACGCGATCCGCGTACTTTGACTTCTTCATTTAAATTCTCGATTCTTTTATTTCATTTTTACAGTATGTATGTTGATAATAATCGCTCGATAATTTTCTTTCTCAGTATGGCTTTAAAGAGTCGAATTTTTCTCGAGTCTCGGCATTTCGCATTACTAACAATCATATATAAAATCAAGGAGGCGGGTTTGGAGAATATCGGGTTTTTTTTTCCGATTTAATTAAAACAAAAATTAACAAAATTAGGTATAAAAAAATATATTTACCGATTTGGGTCTCGCGCACTAATAGACCCGCGTGCAAGTTAAACTAGCACGCAACGCTTGCGCGCTAGTCGAATTAGCACGCAGCGCTTGAACCAGCGCGCAAGCGCTGGCCAATTCCTGTGCAAGCACAGGTTTCTATTATTATTATTTTTGCACAATTTTTTGGTTGCAATAAAAAAATTGTATTTACTATTAATTTTCGACGAATTTTATTAGCGACGAATTCTATGACGAACGTGTTGTTGAAAATGTTCGCTATATATTTTGTGACGAAATTTGCAATAAATATGATGTTTCGTTGCAAATTAGCGAGGAATTTTTTTTCTTCGCTAATTTTCCGTAGCTAAAATCCTTTTTTATGTTTTTCAATTATTTTACAAACATGTCGCAAATTTAGTCTTTTTGTATATGTCGCCAATTTGCGATGAATTTCTACAAACATGTTGCAAATTTCGTCTATTTTGCGCTGGCAACATCCTGTGCAGCTTGCTTGCACAGGTTTCTATTAATTTTTTTTATTGCACAATTTTTTTGTTGCAATAAAAAAATTATATTTATTATTAATTTCCGATGAATTTTATTAGGGACGAATTTTACTAACGACGAATTCTACGATGAATGTGTTGTTGGAAATGTATGCTATATATTTTGCGACAAAATTTGCAATAAATATGATGTTTCGTTGCAAATTAGCAAGGAATTTTTTTCTTCGCTAATTTTCTGAAGATAAAAATCCTTTTTTATGTTTTTTTAATTATTTTACAAACATGTCGCAAATTTCGTCTTTTTTGTATTTGTCGCAACGAAAATTTGGACATGTTTGTAAAATTGTGCAAAAAAAAAAATTAATAGATTGCTTGCTTGCACAGGACGTGGGCAGCGCTTGCGCGCTGGTAAGTGCCTGCGTGGTTTGACCAGCGCGGGGTCTCGCGCGCTATCCCAACTAGCGCGCAAAACCCAAATCAGTAAATATTTTCTTTTTATATCTAATTTTGTAAATATATTTTTTTTTGGAATTAAATCGGAAAAAAACCCGAGAATATCTTGAAGGAAACCAGCAAAAGATCAAGGAAAATGTTCCTTTCTCTGGTTTGCTTCCATCGATCGACTGACAGATTGCTGCACCAACAATGACAGTTCATAACCGGGTTGATATGAAATCATCGAGACAGGAATCATTATTGAGCAGAGGACAATATTGCGTGAATACAAAAGAAGGTTATCCCTCGGATCACTCCTCTTCGCTTGTCCCCCCTTCTTTTTCATAATCGATCCGCCGGAGGAATGACAACGGTGTTCGACGCAAGAATTGACAAGGGATTAGCAAGATGAAACAGGTGCTACCGAGTCTCGGTTCTGAGTAACACGAGAATTGCGTCACCTATCGATTCTCACGTCATTATCATCCGAAAAATTGTGGACACCGAGATAATTTGTAGCTTGCATAGTCCATATGGGGATGTAATAACATATCATGGAGAAACTATACATTCAGTTGATGGGTTTTACCGAATGCAACCTGCAAAGAACACTGGACATCCGGAGGTGTTTTTGCGGCCTAAATATACATAATAACTTTATGAAGGGCGAGTCGGCGGGACAACATCGAAGCTCAGCTTGAATGTCAATCAAGGAGATTGCAGTTGCAGATTCTCTTCCAGAAAGACCAACAGCAGATAAAAGCTCTCCCGACACATTGCAAAAGTTGAACGATTAGTCCCGATCGATCGCAAACCCACAAGCGGGCTTTTTCCTCTCACTGGATGGGCACGGTCACGCCCTCTTCAGCAGGTGCAGAGTCGGCGGCGGCCGATTTTTTCACAAGGGACTTGGGAATGTCGAGATAGTCTTGAGGACATCGCTGTTGAGGGTGCGTCAACAGCATGCACATGTGACGGAAGAGGATGCGTGTCAGGCCCTGACCGCTCTCGTGGATGTGGCCTTCGTATTCGCTCACGAGTTCGAGCGCGTCGACGAGGGCATCATAGACCTGCTGCGGGCAATTTTCTGGTCCAGGCTTGTCATGGAGGTAGATGACATCCAGAGTGAAGAGCTTTTGGTTAACTGGCCATTGGTGCTGAGGCTGCAGGGATGATCTGCAGTATATGAGAATCTGACGCAACAGAGACATCATAACCATATGTTAGATCATAAGAACAAAGGAAACGTCGTAATACCGCTAGTACAAATAGATGTTCCAAAAGGAATAAAAAGAAGAAAATGAGTTTTCCTTTTCACACCGAATCTTTTCTTATAGAAGGTGATCCAAAAGGGCGTGAGCTTAAAAATTGGCAGAAAGAAGTCTAGCAATTTAAAAAACTTTGGTCTAACAAACAAGAGAAAAGTTTCTCGACATTTGGGCAACTTACTAGACTGCGATGCTATATATTAGTAGAAGTGAAACATGTATTCATGCCTACGCATTGATTAAGCAAGAGGACAAGCACCTATTGCTTGGTACAATCACCAGCCATCACTTACCACCCTGAAAATTCTATTTTGTACACGAGATTTCTTCGCCTCATGAGCCGCGATTCGGAATAGCTGCGTTAAATCTGCATGACCACAAGCTGAGGTAGCTGAAAGACTCCGAACTGCAGCAGCTGCAGACTCTACTTCACTGCTGAACTCCTTACGGAGCTTCAAAATCGGAAAGAAGTGAAAAAGATCAAAAAAGTAATGATATATGTGATATTAAACATAAGGGTTTGACAATTCATTGCCGGGTTTGTCTTGCTCTAGCTATGTGCTTGATCTATATTATAGTTATTTTGAATGGATACTGCATCTTGAGTTAGGCATACTTGTAACAATATTATATAGCATTCCAAAACACAGTCAGATCACAACGTCATGATTGGGTTAAAAGTAGCTCTGTGGTACAAGTAGCCTTATTAGTTACTAACAATCTTATTTCGAACTTTCTTATCATATTTCAACCACGGCATACAACTACAAAATGGCTCTCCCTCTCATCAATCAAACCATAAATTAGCTACGGCGCTTCGTGCCTCGGCAATAGCAGGCATGGGCACCATTTTGATATCATAATTTGGTAATTCACTCTACCTCCGCACATTCCCTAACAAGAGAACAGCTAAAGAGACATACAGGAATGCTTTCTAACAAGGACCAGTGGTGCAACCAGGAACCAAATCCCATCCTATGGAGGCATTCCGGGGTGTTAATACTTTTCTATGGTTCAGTAGGCATGGTTTTTCCTCTGGCTCAAAATATGCAGAACATGCAATCACAAACAGGAACTTCTCAGTTCGCGTGTACAAAGAGTTTACGCATGCAACGTCCAAAATTGAGCAAGAACGTCAGTCATCCACGAGAAACATGAAAGTTTTAAGTCCTACTATTGTCCCATACGACGCCCACTACAAAATTCATTGTAAAAACAGCATTGAGCAAGCACATTCACTCCTTGGTATGAAAATTAGCTAAACAGAGGGAAAACCAAAATCAATTTTTGGTGGTTGCTGGGAATTGGGCGTTCTACTGCGAAGTCATTTCTGCTTCTTTAGCGATTAGCTTAGCTCTGCTACGTTAGCATTCAAAAGACGCATTGGATGGGAGCAGAAGCAATCAAAACCTGGATTTCTAAGAAGCTGCAGACGGATATGCTCCCGCACCGTACCTCCATTCTTCCACTTCTCATATGGAAGATGTATTTACTCTAGTGATCTAGTAATCTTCAAATTCAAAAATTAATAGCAAGCAATTACCTCATTCTGAAGGGAATCTATTCAATCCTAACATGTAAGTTAAAAAGGGAAAAACAGGCAGCTTACTAATCCCTAAAACACACTGAAATACCACTACCAGAGGCACGTTTTTGCAGGCAAAATCAAAGCACGTCACAGAACCAAACCCTAGCAATCACCCGAATCCTCCGGGAACAACTCTCGGAACACAACCAAGTTCCCGTTTTTCCTATAAATCAGAAGGGCAAGGGCGAAAGACGAGAGGCACCGTACCCAGGAAGCGGATTTGGAGAGGGTGGCGAAGGCGAAGCGGTGGTCGGGGTTGATGGTGAGCTTGGAGTGGACGAAGAGGAGGATGGACTGCTTGATCGTGTCGAGCCTGGTTAAGGGCCGGCCGTTGGGGCCCGCCACCTTCATCTCGACGAGGGACTCGGCGTCGACGTCGACGCAGAAGAGTATGTCCTCGCTGCTTATCCGCGACGGCCTCAGGGCGTAGCGAGGCGGCGCTGAGGAGGCATCTCCCTCCATTCTCTCCATCATCTTCTCTCTCTCTCTCTCTCTCTCCCTCTCTCGCAGCAGACCGATAATGGCGATCGCTCGATTTTGAGACTCCGCAGTGACCAGTCCGTGCGACCTGGGAGTATGCTCCCGATCGATCGCTGAGCTGCTCGGGGCCCGGTGTCATATCCGACCCGAATTTGCGTGCTTTTGATTAATTAACTTTTGACATAGGAAATTTTATAAAATTGTTAATACCAAAAAATATCCAAATATTTTGGTCGACAGCTTAGGTATGGAAAAGTTTTTGTTACTATGCATAGTTCTTTAACAGAAACATTTTTTTATGTTTCTGTTCCACGCTACGATTTCTGTTTGGTAAGTAAAAAAAAAATACTTTTTTTCGCCGCTGCCATTGATCGCCAGCGGCGGCGATGGCTAACGACTCTCAACGGGCGGCGGCCGGCGATGACGGTGGCCAGCAGGTGGTGGCCTCATCGGGCGACAGTGGATGGTGGTTCCAAAAGTGTTCCAAAATTTAGAAACAAGTTTTTTTTTGTTTCTTCAAAAGTGTTCCCGGCACAAAAGTGTTCAGCGAAATACTTTTGGAACATTTTTAAACCATACGCTTTTTTGTTCCAAAAATGTTCTGGGACCGCCTTTGAAACAGAAATACTCTCCCTGGAGCGTTACCATACGTACCCAATAGATGGAATCCCTTTTAAAATTCAGATGGTGACCGGACCAGGATCGCTAAATACTAGAGCTGCATTTGGTTCGGATTTTTAGAAAAGCTTTTTTGGGAAACACGGAGCGTTTTATGTTAACGGAATTTTCAAAATACAAATAGTATTTGATAAATTGTAACATCAAAATGCATCACGAAGGGCTCAGCGGCCAATAGTCCGACGGAAAACCAAATCTAGCACCGGCTGCCACCTGAGGTTGCTAGGATCGCAGTCGCACGACCATCCGGTAGCATGAGATGAGGACAATTCCAAAATTATGGAAGTTTAGCAAGGGCAAAAATCGTATCAACATTCCGAAAATACTCAAAATCCAAAGCACCTTTGGACCAACCTTTAAAGGCTTTTGAAAATGCAGTCGCTTCTTCCCTAAGGGCATGCATAATAACCATTCTATTTTTGAAATTATATTTCTAGTTTTTAGACGAGTTTTTAAGCAAAAAAAATACTTTTGATAACGATATAAAACTTCTGTTCCTGGAACAGAAGTTCTTTTATAACGGTTGAAAATTTTTACTTCTGAAACACCATTAACATAAAATATTCTATGAAAAATTTATACTTCATTTTTTTAATTTTTGTAAATTTCTTTAAAAAATAGTATTTACTATTTAAAAATAAAAAAATTAGTTACTCATCTCTCTTTTTTACTTCGGTGGCTAATGGTGGTGCGCGACAGCTGCCAACGGTGGTTGGGGGCGAGGGACGCCAATAGTGGTCAAGACGGTGGTGGGCAATGGGCGGCAGCGACAGTTGGAGATGGTTGCGACGGTGGCCAGTGGTGGTTGTTGTGGCGTGTAGCGGTTCACCGACGATCGACATCCAAAAATAAAAATTTGTCAAACACCATTTTCCTTTAAGAGACGTTTTGCAAACGCACCCTTAGTCGACAAAGCACAATTGATCGACAAGAAGAGAGTTGAATAATGAGATAGACCAACACGGTCGAGTGAAGAGGGAGGTGGAGAAATCGAATTCCAAATTCTAGAGGAGTTGGGTGGGAACGCGTGAGAAGGGAGCAGGGTTTCATAACCTGTGCATACACATAGCACACACAGTAATTCGTGCGGCTTTTGCTTCCGTAACCTGGGTCTTCATGGATTTGCTTTGGGTTAAGCAGTATCTTCCTGAAGGGAAGAAGCTTCTTTGGAGCCATCAAGGTCCCCGCCAGCTCTTCTTTCTTATGCTCGGAGAGGATTTCCAAATAAGGAAAGGAGACATTAAGCCTCAACATCGAGTGTCATTGGGGATTGAGAGGGAGATATTCTTTGTGGTTCGATCCTCCGCACCATTGTGATTCGTGGCATCCTGACTTGGTTCTATTTTCCCCATGACTCCTCTGGGCTCTCTTTCAAATGCCAAGGTTGCTAATGTGATCTTGAATAATTCATAGTCCTCTATTCAAGCCCTCAATTTGCCGGGCACCCCTTAACTACATTTGGGAAGAAGATAGAAATAAGATGATCTACATGTCGCCTCCCTTTCTTGCCTCAAAGCAAGCACTGTGACATCTTCGTACAGGGTTCAGTGATGCAATGGTTATCACGAGTTGGGGCCTGTTCGTAACCGGCACCGGTTCACTTTTTGCTTCTCTTTCTAGTCATCGTCGAAACCCACTTGCATGCTCTTGCTCAGGCAGGCAACAAAGGGGGGAAAATCTAACGAACAAACGGAAAAAAAAAAAAAAATGTAGCTACTTCAAATTTGAAGGGAACCATGGAGGGTTGCCTCCAATCGTGAGTAGCAAATCTGTAGGCACCATGCAAAAGGTGTTTTGCTTCTCAGAAACAAAAAAAAAAACATTTTTCACCGACAAAACACCCGTGTCTGACTGGAGTGCCCCCAATTTTGCAGAGATTCAACCTCGACAGCACCACAACAACACAAAGGAAAGAGAGCAAAAATAATTAATCGAATAAGGATTCGATTCGAGCGTGGCTCCGCCAAAATCCGTATCCGATCCGCGCGAGCCGAGCACCATCTCAGGATTATCAAGGCAAGGCACGCGCGATAACACGGAGCGAGGATGTGGCCGGGTATTGTGTCGTGGGAACTACGGAGGTAAAAAGAGTCCCAAGGATCTTCAGCCGGCCGGCAAAAAGGTTTCCTCTCGGCTCCAAGCGGCAGACAGGCCACCGTGGACCGGTGTGCCCGCTGTTGACTCGGATTTATGGAGCCATTTTTAACCGATTCGTGAACGACGATCGAGCAAAAAAACACTTAACGTAAAAAGTACTACACAGGGACCAATCAACAGACCGTGGTTCTTTTCTTATCTCACCAATAATTGACCGGCGATCTCCATATCTCCACGAGCTCCCATGATCGCGGCCTCGAGGAAGAGAGGTCGGAGCTTGGAGAAACCCTAGCGCTTCGTTCTGCCATTTTTATAGTGTGGTGGGTGGGGGATCAGGAGCCAAGTCCCCACCCGCACGCTTTCTCCTGACCGGGGCGACATCTGATGCCGTTGTTGGGCTTTTCCCCTTCTCCATTTGAGGCCCAGGGAAGAGACTCTGCATGTTATTTTATTTTTGGTCAGCTAGGCGGTGTTATTTCGAACGTTCATTTTGTATGCGTTCGAAATTATAATTGTCGTAATTTGAATTTGTTCTTCCCTTCTTTATCTTTTGATTTTGGAAGCAACAAGGAAATTATCTCTTCTTCTTCTTTCTCTTCTGGATAGTTTAGCTAGTACTTGCCTTTTTTCTGGGCAAAACGGCAAGCAGCGCTTTGATGAGTCAACCCTCGTATGGCGACTCTTACTTGGGTCATTGAATTTGTATAATCTTCTCTATGATGAATAAGGCAGTGCGTGACCCTTTCATTAACCTAAAAAGCAGCAGATGAGTGGGCTTCAAACGTAACCATTGGCAAGGCAGACTCCTAAAAGTACAGCAAACTCAACTTGTCCACATTTCTTTCTTTGCTTATAAACGACAACGGCCGTTCACGGGAAATAAGAACATTGCGGGCTGACCGACGGTGGGAAACCAACCACGACAGAAGGAATGAAATTTAATTGTGCGACGGGTACGCCGGGTTTTGAAAACCATTCATCACGTAAGCACACTTGTAATCCAATCCACGTACGAATCGGTGGCTCATCCACCATCACAGATACCACAATACACCATTCGAGCAGTCACAAAACATATCATAAGGTCCGCATCATGAAGAGAGTACTCAGAACATGCAGGCATCATACACACTAATCCAAAATCAACAAAGCACAAAACATGGATAAGCAAGTATCCTACAGCATAAGTTGTTCTACAACCACGAGACTAACTAAACAACGGCGAGTACGGCACCAAAACTATACCAGGATGTCGCAACATTTCTGCCTGTAATCAACTCTGGGGTGATGTTTTCGCAGACGAACTCTGTTGAGCAGCCTGCGTAGTAGGGGCAGTGTCGTAAGACCCCCGAGCACTGCCACCCCCGGCTCCAACATCAGCTGCATAAGCAGGAGGTTGCGGATAACCACCTGCATAGCTGTTATATGGAGGTTGCTGCTGCCCATAGCCCGGCTGAGGTGCAGGCGCTGCTCCATAAGGCGGGGCTCCATATCCTGAAGGAGGACCACGTTGGACAGCAGAATCGGGCTGAGAGTAGCCTGACGGTGGTGCCTGAGACTGGGGATAACCCGGTTGCCCACTAGGGGCCTGACCATAGCCTCCTGGTGTGCTTGGAGACTGTTGAGCTCCTCCATAAGCCGGAGCATTAGCAGGTGGCTTCTGGGCTTGAGGTTGTCCATAACCCGCTGCATACGCAGTCGACTGGTTGCCATAGCCAGCTTGAGAAGTTGGGGGCATGCCATAGCCCGCCTGGCCAGTTCCCTGGGGAGGATAACCAGCAAGGGTCGGGTTGGGTGGCTGACTGGCACCGTATCCTGGCTGACCAGCAGTAGAAGGCTGGACTGGTGGTGGTGCCTGAGTGGAATCCCCTTGAGCTCCATAGGAAGGAGTACTTTCTTGCCCCGGATTTGTGCCATAGCCAGTCGCAGTGTTGTAACCTTGTTGCTGATCATAAGGAGGCTGCTGACCATAACCAGACTGAGGAGCATGATAACCACCATATCCATCCTGCGTATATCCTTGCTGCGGATAGGAAGTAGCCGGTGGCTGGTTGTAATTGTAAACCGAGCTATCCGCCCCTCCTGTAGGACCACTTTGGGTTTGCTGCTGCTGTGTTGGAGGCTGCTGGCCATAGTAATCGTACCCACCTCCCTGTGCAGTGTGCTGAGAAGGTGGGACTGCGGACTGATCCCAGCCAGAAGGATATCCACCAGACGTTGGTTGAGGAGGATAACCTCCGTACTGTGGCTGAGCCATGTTATATTGAGGTGGAGCACCCGCATACATCCCTGGTTGTGGATAGCCATAACCAGGTTGCTGCATTTGTGGAGGCCCAGGGGGAGCCCAGCTTGCAGGAGGTCTTGCCTGATAACCTTGCTGGGGGTATCCTCCAGCCATTGAGGAATTTCTCATTCGATTCTGCAAGGAAAACGATTTTTCATATGAACAAGGTCGATCTTTCAATCCTTGCATGATGCATAGGCAATGAAAGGCATTGTATATACAACTTAACATTCACAAATAAAGGAGTAAAATACAACAATCAGCAGATAAAAGCATAAAACACAAAAGCAGTAAGTACAATGTAAAAGCATCAAGATTATTTTGTATCGAGAGAGTTGTGGACACCTACATACCGTATGGTGGTTGTAATTATTGAGTTACTCCAGCAGAGGTCCATCCTCACCCTATTTTAAAGGGAATGGTACAAACAGAGGCAAAAACTACAGAGCTACTTCCGCCAAAAATAAACAGGCAAGGGCATATATAAGCTTCTTAGCAATATAGAGATGCCGAGGTCGTATAATTCTCTAATCAATGTGATTATCATCAAAGATTCCTAAACCCACAGTCAAGACATAAAAGATTCAATACACCTTGTACATCAAGATGCTATATATCATTCGGTGATAAAATTCGTATGACCGAAATCAGGCAAGTAGGTGCTGCTGCACTTCTGCAAGACGAGCAGAATTGTTGCTTCCATGGAACCCAGGTGTTGCAACAGGATATTCCAGCAGGCATGGTGCTCGAAGCAGTGGTTTACGGTAGTTACCACGGAAAGAAAATGCATCTTCACAGCATTATGAGAAAGTAGCATAAACAAGATAATAATTTGCACAATTCATGCCATAAGTTGCCAGCTTCACAATACCGACATTTAGGGCAAAACTTATGAAGCCAATATGACACGACAATTTATGCACCACCTCAGGATATTATCTCAGCAACTAACCAAAACACTAGAAAAATTATCGCCTGGGGGGAATTAAGATATTTGAAGTTAAGCCAATAGCCAAGAAGATTAACTGATTAGTACTAGATGAGAAATAGTTTAACGGACTAACCTGCTGGAAAACAGCATGACCAGAAACAACAGGAAATTAGAAAGACTTCTCAGCATTATAAATGCAACATAACTTACTAATGATCATTGTGCGCGGCATTTTTAGTTTCCATTTCGTGCTTACTACCCGCAAGCATACCGAGAATATCTCTAAATATGATGAAAGTGACTTAAATTCAGTATCGTAGCTAATTCATTTTTGATAAGGCAATCGTATTCACAATTAAGCAATGAATTTATCAATATCATATCCTAACCCAATGACAACTTCCTCAAGAGTAACCACGCTCAAGATTCATCATCCAATCGTGTTGGATATCAACTCCAATGACAAATATCCCCAAAAAGATGATCTTCGCACCTTCCCCCCACAGTGGCACTTCTTAAAAATGAGATCGGAACCATACCAGAGCAATGTTGAGAAAACACCAACATAGAGTTCGATGTTGGTGTCACCAACAGTTGAAAAGACACTAAACCCTACAATATTTCCCAAGAACATCATCAGTAAATATTATGTGCAACTACTAAGCACTATCAAGGCTAAAAGTGGCAAATATCCCAATATCATGTGCTAGGAAACGACATCCCAACGTTATGAGATAGGAAGCAACTACCGACTCGCATATGTGTATATCATAACACTACACTATCCACAGAACTTCATGAACCTGCAATACCCTAGAAATAACACGAGTGAAAGCTCTATCCCAGAAACTGATCCGCTAAGCAGCACTTATCCTAGCAGACAGTTAATAATCGTCCTCTATGATCACTTCATCAATAACATCCAACAATAATCCACCGGCAATCCACCTAACTCAATGATATGAAGCAGCTGAGAACCAGCGAGTTCGACCCATGCAGTCACGAGTCAATGGTTAAGAGCAAATAATTGGAAGTGCATAATTAACATCTGATACAAAATATCCAACTGATTGTGAAGCAGGTCGCGATCCTGTTAACATCCTAAACCGTGTTGAAAAACAAGCATATATAACTGATGATGCAAGCAATTACTAAACCTCACTTCTAGTGAAGTATTTTCAATACACAAAAATGACTGAAGACCTGAAACGGCAGAACCATCCTACACTCAGAAGTTAATAATCATTGCACAATTCAGAATTTGTAAATTCCATTGATGGTATGGAATAATTGAAAACCTCGCAAAAAATGCATAAGATGTATAAAAGTTCAAACGAAATTCCCCAGTATCAATACGTTAGTGATGTTTGCAACAAAAGTGGTCACAGTTTCACCAGTGAAAAGTAAATAGCGAGCTTTTGAAAGTTTAAAGCACTATTAAAACACCCGGATAGTTCAGAATCCAATAGAAACAAGGTTCCTCGGCAACCACTTGGGTTTCCCATGTAACAAGCACCAAAATACACAGAGCGCATATGCACACACATATACACAGAGCTATTGACATTCAGAATGATCAATATTACAGCAAACATAATGTACAAGCAACAAATAGAATCATTTACTCAATAGGCCAAATCAACACGAGCAATTGTGCAGTATACTCTTCCCTTTCTTTTTCGAGTTTTCTTCCTTATTTGCTTTTCATCTTCTCTATTTATTTATCTCTCATTATCCTAATCAGAACTGGAGTGAGTTTAACAAGAGAGCTATTAGTCCTATCCTCTTACAAATAATAGAGGACAGAATGGACTAGGATAAAACTGATACCATAGAAAGAGATAAGATAAAAGATGGGATTGTCCATAGAGGGGCTAGAATTTTATTCAGAGTGCACAAATAACTAAGTACTAAACAGCCAGAACAGAAAAATGGCACAAAATCCTCAGCTCTTTCATTTGCAGTTTAACTCTATTTCTTTGTCACTGTGAAGTATTCTACATCAGCAATCAAATTATCCAACAAAATCTTGGTGGCAAGATTTATAAATTGTAAGACCGAACAAAGAGAGAGACAGACATGTTCTGTATGGCAACAATCATAGACCCCACATACCTCACTAATAACTTCATTAACCAATTGTTTTGCAGCCTCAATCTGTTCACTTGTGCCATCAATATACAAGTTCCTGTCAGTTGCTGGATCACCTGGGGGAAGGTGTAAGGGTACGACCTGGATAAAATATGACATAAGCATCAAAGTTCATAACTACTGCCCCATTAAAGAAACATATTTATCACCACAAGCTAATGCAAAAACTTAGGGTATTGTCATCTGTAAATTACATCCAACAGACAAGCAACGAATAGAAATAAGAAAACAAAAAGGATGAACTAAGTAAAAATAGTGCGTTAGATTGTATATCATACCTGAATACGAGCACCAGTCCTGGCTTGCATGTTTTTAATTGTCTCGCCACCTTTGCCAATAACTAATCCAACCTGAGAACGAGCAGCACATAGAATACCATGGCAATTGTACATACATGAACCACGTGAATGCTAGAAAGACTTAAATATACCTTGTTATTTGGAACCTTCATCACAAATTGATCAGACCCAGTCTGACCAGTTACTCTTTTAGAGATTATGCCAGAGCCCCCTGCTTCAGCCTGTGAGCATGTTCAGGCTCACAATCAAGCACAATTCCAATAACAGGAGATAACAAACAGGTGATAAACTGAACAGGAACCCACCTCAGCAAGAACATCGTTTATCAATTGCTCAGCCTTCGCAATTTGTTCAGGTGTGCCCATTAATTCTACCGGCCTAGTCGGCGAATTGGGATCCGCATCCATGTCACGGGTGACCTGAATTTTTGCCCCAGACTGAAGCTGAAGATACTTAATAGTCTCACCAGCTTTACCAATAATCACTCCAACTCTTCCATTAGGAATATCGATCTTTTTGCTTGTCCCCTGGCCATAGTTATATGGAACAGGAATCGCTGATGGTGTACTCATCATGGGCTTCCCATCTGAAACAACTCGAAGATGCCAAAAAGTTACCACACAAGCGTTTGAAAGAAACGTTAACAGAACGTTGGAGGATATCAGCAAAAATTACAAAAAGACAAAAAGAAGCACTGGAAGCAGCACATGATGCATGAGCTTTTTATCAGACAAAGGACAGAAGCATAGGCGACTAGTGAATAGATTTACCAGATAGATTCAACAGCACAAGCATCAGCTCACTCACAGGGTCTTAACAGATGAGAAAAGCGACCGAGGTTGTTTTTATTAAGAAATTTAGTGAAATCCATTTCGGAAGTATTCCTGAGCGAAATTTATACTCAAAACACGGCGAAACCAGAACTGACAATCAAACCGCGTAGCTGAAACCTATAAATCTTCGAGAGTAACGCTGCGAGAGCAAGCGCGAGCACAAGCACAAGCACAAGCACAAACAGATAAACACCATCGACAGTGCATACGATTCCAGATGCATTAGAAACAGAGGCATAATAGGGAAGATAATAGAAAAAATCATAAGCCTAAAGCTCAAGACCTTTCTCGGTGGAGTCAAATCCGCTTCCGTTGTCAACCCTAGCGCGCTTCACATCGAATCCGCCGACGGCAGCGGCGGCCGCAGCTGCCCCGGCGCTAGCGGTGAACAGCAGCCGAGAAGCGATCTCCTGAGCCTTCTGCTTCGCGCTCTGGACCTGCGCCTGCATGTCGTCGGCGGAAGGAGGCGGCGGGACGCTCTTGTACGAGGGCGGGGCGCTGCCGGAGTCGGCCGGCGACGCGGCGAGGATAGGGCCGGAGGAGAAGCCGGTCGCCCTGCGAGGGGGCGGCGAAAGAGTGGTCTGCTCCTCGTACTTGCGCTTGTTGATCCCCACATCGGAAGAGTACTGAGCTTCGTCCGCCATTGGTGAGAGATGAGAGAGAGAGAAAGAAACCCTAGAAGCGGAGATTAAAGAGAGAGAGGGCTGCGGTGGTTTATATACGATGCGAGAATCTTACCGTGAGATCTTTTGGTTTTCGCCCTATTTAATGGTATTTTTGGGTTAATACCGCCAAAAAAAAAAAAACCAAATTAATATCCCTACCACAAATTTACCTCAAATTAAACTAGTACGATTGTGACAAATTTACCCCAAACTATTACACTTATGATATATTTACCATAAGTTAATTTTCATTAAATTTTCCCGTCAAATCGCGGAGTTTAATGACACGTGACAGTTGTCAAGTATACACATTACCCTATATTTGCTATAGATATATCAAATTAACTCAATTTAATGGGAACTAACAAATGATAAATTTTTTATTCTGTACCAATTTGAAATTTTTTGTGATAAAAAATTAGTTTTGGATAAATTTATCATATTTGTATCGATTTAGGATTTTTTGTGGTCAAAAAACTAGTTTGAGGTAAATTTGTCATATTTGTACTAGTTTGGATTTTTTTGTGGTCAAAAAAATAATTTGAGGTAAATTTGTAATATGTATATCAATTTAGGATTTTTTTGTGGTATTAATCCTTTTTTTATATTCTAGTTTTCGAGAAAGATAATAATTAGTTAATGGATATCTCACGAGTCACGAGTTTGTAATCGGGTACGGTCGGATGCGCCCATGGCTTTGAAGAAACCGGACCGGCAGGAGATCGGGTTTTTGCCTTTTTGGGCTTTGAACCGGGAACCGCTTTGAATCGATGAACAAAAGAACAATTGGATCGGGCGAACATACGCCCCCAAAAAAAAAAAATCAGAATTCTCTCTCTCGTTGTGGATGAAAATCAATTTCTATAGTCACTTTGATTTGCTTCGATTATTTGTTCGTCTAAAAGAAAAATACATGGAAAAATGGATAGTGGGGAGTGGTCAAGTAGTATGCATCCGAAATTATGAGATCACGCGACTGAGTATCGAGTCAGTTTATGTTTACATAAAGATTAATTGTTGCTCGCTAAATTTTCGCCTCTTATTTGATGTTCCTCGTATACAATCATTTTGCCAAAAAAAAAATTACATCTTTTTCTTTGGTTTAAAAAAAAACCTCAACTTTTACTTTTGTTTCAATTTTATCAACCTTATACAATAAAAAAAAATTAAACTTTAGCATATGTCTCGATTATATCTAAAACTTTTCGACCAACAAATTATATCTAAATTTTTTTCTCATAAAAAATCTCAAGTTTTTGCTTTTGTCTCAATTCTATCAACGTTGATCTTCCATCCACAATCACCGCTAGTTAATCTTATGTGATATTTTCACGTGATTAATGAATTACACCTCTGCAAAGTTGACATGAAAAAAAAAATTCTAAACTTCTCTTATGTTGTTTGCTTCTCTTACACATTGTCGAGATACAGAGTCACTCAAGATGGCGCATTTTGAATTCTCCATGGTAGTCAATAGCATAAAGAATTACTAAATGTAGAGATCTGATTATTTGGACTAACAATCTCAAATCTCATCATCCATGAAACCTATTGTTCTCGAATTTTTAAAATTCGTTGGTAAGTTCGGCGAGAAAATTCAAGTCATGTAGGATTAACTAACGGTGATTGTCGACAAAGGGTTAACGGTCGTAAAATTAATATACAAATAAAAGTTGAGGGGTTTTTATGAGATAGAAGAGGTTTTAAATGTAATTGTAACAAATGGTAAAATTAGATTTTTTTTTTTTTTGGAAATTAGGCATTTTTCTCTAACTTATCTCTCTCATCACTTGTAACCATAGCAAGTAGGGGTGTCAACGGTACGGTTCGGCTCGGTTTTTTAGATAACCGAACCGAACCGAACTATTATGGTAAATAAATGAACTGAACCGAATCGCGTCCCGAATCAAGTATGTACCGAACCGAACCGAACCGAATTTCCGGTTCGGTACGGTTCGGTTTTTCGGTTTTCAAATAGGCAACGACCACCAGGAGATCCCGTCATGCAAGCCATCGCCGGCCGCGTTGCGGGCGAGGCCGAAGCCCTCCATCCATCGCCTCGCGGCAAAGGAGTAGTTGGAGAGAGGGCGTGCATTGAGTGGCCAGAGCGCCCCGGTCTCGATGTCGTAGGTGACGGCATGAGCCCAGCAGTCGGGCGCCGTGGCCTTGGGCCTCAAGGGGCAGACCATGTTCTTGGCCAGCTGGATCTTGGACGGCTCAAGCACCGTCAAGTCGAAGATCAAGGCCTTGTTGTTCGACAGCAACTGTACGTGGCCAAGCGGCATAAGGAATCTCCGGTGGTTACCGACGACGAAGCAAGCTTCTGGTGCCCAAAGGGCGGTGTTAGAACCTGAAGTGTAACCCGGCGGTTCTGGTTGCGGCGAATTTCGTCTAGGTGATCTGAACTCGTCTGCGTCGTACCCAGCGGCAAATGCCTACTGTTGTCCGCAAGGGATATGCTAAAAATATTCGGAACATTATTTTTTCGTGCGACCCGATTCGGGTCCTCTTGGTCATCTTTGAATTTGCCCCCATCTGAGCAATCACCTCGCCCATAAATAAGAAACCAACCCGGCACCAAACCCAAATAAGAAGATTCAACGTTCGCCCTCAGCATGTCAAACCCGAGAGAGAGAGAGAGAGAGAGAGAGAGAGAGAGAGAGAGAGAGAGAGAGAGAACAAAGAAAAATGGTAGGAACCATCCACAAGATCGATCGAAGAGACCTTCCACATGGGACGAGGAGGCCACAAGCAGAACGAGCACTAAAAAGGATGAGCACAAGGAGGACAAGATCGAGGACCAGCTTCACAGGCGAGGACACAGTGCGAGACAAAGAGGGAAATCTATATTCTGATCGATGCGCACACGAGGAGGACGACGGAGTCAAGAGCGTGTTCTTGGTGATCGAGGTGCAGGCGGTCTTGGTCACCACTGACCGAGCCAACAGAACTCATTTTGCCATTTCGAACCGCATGATTGCAACAACAAGACCAGAATACTAAAGATTAGACGCCGATCGATTTGATCACCTCTTCGTTCATCCGAATATTCAGAAGAATCTCTATCTATGAATGTCATCTTAAAAAAAGCTTTCAATAATTACAATTTAAGCTCTTTCCCTTCTTACCCAATATAAAGAAAGACACAAAGCACTAAGCTCTTCATAAAAACTCAAGCCCATTAGAAAGCAATGCAGAGGAGAAAACAAGAAAAAAAAAGGGTAAAAAAGCAAACTTTGACGGCTATGGCTTGAAGCTTCGCAAGCATGAATTTGTTGACATCATCCTTTCTCGCACCCAGCGGCAAACGCCTACTGTTGTCCGCAAAGGATATGCTATATCGCGGCTCTGCCACGAGCTCCCATTCCCGTCGAATTCGCTCTCCTCCGTGTCATCGCCGTTGTGGCTGCTGAGCAGGGCCAACCCGAAGCCAGGGTCCTGGTCGATGGTCGCCGTCGGCTCCCCATCATCGCCCGCGACCCCTCCGTCGTTGCCCACAGCCACGTCCCGAACGAGCTGGGACTCCCCGACCAGTTCTCCGAGTTAAAGAGGCAGTCGAAGAGGCTGCCCCGGAGCGGGAGGAACTACGAGTGGACGGAAGAGAGGACCAGCAGCACTAGGAAGAGGCACAGGGCCTTGGGTGGGAGGAGGATTGCCATTGCTGAGGGAGGAGGAAGATTGGGAGGGGTGCGTCTGCAATGTTGGCTCGTTGGGCCGTGGCTTTTCAATGACGTCGTTCGTCTTTTTCCCGCATAAGAACAGAGCAGAACAGGGCGGGTGGAAGCATGCCATATTTGGTTTTATTGAGTTCGGTTAACCGAATACCGAACCAAACGAACCGAAGTATCCCGAACCGAAAAAATAAAATGATTTTTATTTCATTATCCAAACCGAAAACCGAACCGAACCGAAATACATGTTCGGTTCGGTTCGGTTGACGGTTCGGTTCGGTTTTTCGGTTTTATTTTGACACCCCTAATAGCAAGTCGTCGCCGCTTTACCACGCACCACTGACGATGTCGCCTCGCGTCTTGTGTCATCAACCGCTGAGCTGTGCACATTTTTATCTCGTCCATGTCACGTAAGCATATCTATCTCTCAATGTCCTTTTGAGCCGTGCTGATCAAGGGGCTGGGATAAAGGGGGGGAAAAATCTAGTGGAGGGCTAGGATCTGTGGTCCCCCTGACCACGTGGTCAGGGGATCCGGATCCGCCGATCAAGACCTTCGAAGAGCCATGGACGGTGGGGGCTCAAGGCGGCGTTTGGGTCTCTGAGGCCGGTCCATAATGAGGAGGGGCTAGAAGGCCGGTCCAACGTTCTAGTTATTTGTTCAGAACCTCTTTGGCACCGAAGGAAATGGCCGTGAAAAGATTTGACTCTCACCCAAGAAGACATGCATGGGATTTGGGCTTGGGGGGAGGTCAACGCCGATGTCGTTGGATGGTCAAAATCTTTCAATCATCTCTTTCACAAAAAATTTATTTTCCCGGGCAATTTTGAAGTTGACAAAATAGATTAATTTTTCAAAATACATCCGTTTTGTTAAATTAAGAGAAGACGAGGCAAAATATGGAAATAGACAATAAAACATTAAATTCACTCGGCTTTCTCAATTAGTTACGTAGAGTTAATTGCTAACCCTTCTTCGTATTAACCCAATATGAAGTCCAGAATATCCAAGAATGCTTTGGTTTGAAAAGAACAGAATGACTCTTGAATTGCCTTATGAGGTGCGAGATGGAGAATTTTTTTTTTCTTTTTCAGGCCCAATGAGATGGAGAATTTTAGGGGTGAGCAAGACAAATCGATCGAATCAGGAATGCGATCTCGATCGCTCATCCCTCGGACTCACGTGCACACCTCCTCTTTCCCTCTCCTCTCTCATGCCTCCGCCTTCTTTCACAATCACGACCTTGCTCGCCTCGGCAGTTCATTGGAGGCTGTTAGCAAGTCCAATCTAAAAGTTTAAGCTATTAGGTGGAGGGAGACCACGTGAATATAAATAGTATACAATACTCATTCACAAGCGATGCGGGACAACAACAACTTTGCAACACCCCCTTTCACGTTGCACGTGGAAATTAACTAATGGAGGGTGAACCCACATACGCGAAATGAAATTCACATGTAAGCAATCTGCATGTGAAAATTAACTAATGGGAGATGAACCCACATACGCGGAAGGAAATAACATTGACTCTGATACCATGTTAGAAAGTCCAACCCAAAAGCTTAAGCTGTTAAGTGGAGAGAGATCACATGAATATAAATAGCATATAACACTCGTTCACAAGCGATGTGAGACAACAACAACAACTTCAACAGAGGCAAACCCTAATCACTTCTTAGGCCTCACTCGATGCTATTTCTCTTTCGCCTCTTGGCTCTCGCACCTCACTCTTTCCCTCTAGCCTCACGGCGCTCACATCTTGCTCTTTCCCACTCGCTCGAGCTCGATGCCTCCCTCTCGCTTTGAAGGTATTTATGTAGCCTTGGTTAATCTGTAAATTGGTTAATGGAGATTATCATTGCTCTCTTAAAAAATATATTTAAAAAAAAATTGCGGAACAAATTGGAGTATTAACGAGTCCATTCGAGCATTTTGCATCTGGAAGGTACCAAGTTGTTTTCTAAGGGAGAAGGGTCTGCGATGATCTCCATCACATCATCTTGGAAATGGCAGCCAAATAAAGCAACACCGTGGCATGTCGTGGTAAAATCAAATTTTCAAAAAAGGATTTAACATAGGAAAACATTAAGGAAAATTTCAAATAAAGACTTACAATGCCATCATTTTCTCAAATAATGGCATGAAGTGTCATTATTGTTTCAAAAAGAGCCCGAACAATTATATTTTCATAATTTTGTATTTTTCTAATTTTCTTTTCTTTTCTCTTTTCCTTCAAAAAATGGCAACAACCATCGGCGCGCCTAATCATCTCCGAGGACTGGGCGGCCTTGCCGGCCACAGGTGAGGGTCGGCCTCACATGGGCATGGTGAGGAACGTCTTGCTCAGGCAAGGTCGGCCTTGCCTTGGCCATCCACCTAACCCTCGCTGGTGGTCGATCATCGCCTAAGACTGGTCACTGGCGAAAAGGAAGGAAAAAAATGAAAAAAAAAGAAAAAAATAAAGGGAAAAAGGAAAAGCAACTAAAAAACACAAATGGCAAAAATACCCTTAATCAGAGCCTTTTTTGAAATAATAAGGCATTTTAGGCCCTTACTAACATATCAAATCTTTTAAAAATAGCACAAAATAATTTATTTTGTGTGAAATAATAATCTTTGTGAAAAAATAATCACAATATAGTATTTTTAAAAACATATGGGCATGTTAGGATGCGCATGGTAACACTTTTGGAAGTGAATTTATACTCCTGAAGTGGTTCTAGAATAGAAATCTGTTTGGTTATGCAACTTCTAAAGAAGAAATCCGTTTGGTAATTTTTTTTACAGTGAATTTTCACTTCTGAAATTATTTTTCTCTAATTTGGGAAGTTAAAAAACTGATTCTCGACTCAAGAAATATTTCTCACGTCACCCTCTTTTCATCACATTCTCATCCTCTTTTCATTATACTCTCTCCCTCTTTTCATTACGTCTCTCTCTTCTAATCACGCCTCTGCCGTCGCCGTTAACCGCCACTGGCCACCATCGACCGCCACCTACCACCCCCGTCGCCCCCTACAGACCATCGTCGCCCATTGTCGCTCCTTGTAGGTTGCCACCGGCCGCCCCCCCGACCTCCGCCTACCATCCCCCTCCTGCTCGCCCATATCCCATTGCCACCCCAGCTAATCACTGTCCGTCGCAGCCGTCAACCGCCAACTGCTAACCACTGCCTTCGACCACCACCGACCGTCGCTGCTACCAACCACTGCCGCCACAGCTGAGTCGCCATCTCCAGTTATCGGAATAAAAAATAAATAATATTTTGAATGATAAAAATTAAAAATGAAGTAAAAAAAATTCGATAGCCGACAATAATTTCTCGTAGAAGATTTTGTGTTATTAATATTCAAGATGTAGAAATTTTCAACCGTTTTTCTGATCAGGAATTAACTTTTATAATAGAAGTAGAAAAATCAACTTCCGATTTCTAAAATAGAAGTGTTGCCATGTGCGCCCTTAGTTTTGCGAGAAATTAACAGTTAGATTTGACATTTATCTAATTTATTATATTGTTTCCTCGCTCTCGTAAGAAGCAAAATCGAATACCCGTCATTCTCTATTTAGACCAATTTCAAAAAATTTGCCCGTTACCGAACTACCCCCACCTTCCCTCCCCTTTTCTTCGTCCGTCCTTCCTCCCTACCTGCGCAGGTCCCGCAAAATTAGGGTTTCGCTCTCTACTCCCCACTGAAAAATCACCATCAAAATCAATCCCCGATTCACTCAAATCCAACCGACATTCCAGCTCGGCATGAACCCGGTGACATCGAACAGCCAAAGCCCTCACGATCCTCTCGGCCCCATGCTGAAAGAATCGGTAGACCGCTTCTTGCTGGAGTACCGGAGCGGATCACCGGACTTCTCCAACTTCATCTCCATTTTCTCCCGCTTGCTCCACAGCTTGCCCAACCCGCCTCTCGAGATTATATGGTTCTACTCCGCGCTGACTTGCCACGCCGCGAAGTCGGCTGGCCACGATGCTCCGGAGCACCAAGTGCCGAGGGTCAAGGAGCTGTTTCAGCTGCTGGTGTCTTGTTCTAGCTCGTGCAATGCGGTTAAGAAGGTTGCCGTGCTCGCCCCGGTGGTCTATGAGCTGTACTTTTTGGTGACCGAGAGAAAGAGCTTGAAGAAAGAGGTCGAGGACTTGCTAGAGGTCGTAGTTAGTTATGTTAGCATCTGCAGCAGTAGAGAGTTCGAAGAAGAGGATGAATTGGAGTCTTTGGGTCCGTGCTTTTTGGATTTGATTCGTGTGTGGATAGTCGATAAGCCGAAGAAGGATGCGAAATCGTTCTTCCCGGTCGTTAGCGATGATGCTCGCAAGGGGATTTGTAAGGATTGTGGCACTGGCATGGGGATTTTGGCTGGGGTTGTTATGACCGAGGCATTTTTGTTGAGGTTATACTTGAAGTTGGACGCCCGGACATTGCGCGCCGAGTTGGAGAGAGACATGCATAGCTGGGCAGTCCAGACTATTGCTGGATTTAGGAACTTTTACTTTTTCGGTGAGAACCACATTCTCGGGTTTGTTTGTTTTTGGATCATTCTTCAGGCTGTGTCGGTGTAATGTGTCTGAAATTGTCAGATATGTATATGTTTATGACCAAACAATATTCCCGAGGTGATTAGCATTCAACAGGGTTCCATAGTGCATGTAGGAAACTATTTTTCACAGAAGATTGATTTAATGTGTCGTGAACTTGTCTCAGACTCCATTCGAGACATCCACTGGCTGCTTGATTTTGTTGATTACTGTGTTTGTCCCTTTTCAATCAAGCATTAGTTTTTGTGAAATTACTACACTATTCTTTTGTGCTGATTGATTTAACACGACCACTGTATGATTTGATGTCAGGTACTCTCCTTGGCATGCTATTGGATCCAGTTTTACCTGTGACATTGCTGCTAGTAAGTGCATTAGCTTAGTGTTTTTTCCCTTGACCTTAAAACTTTGGAGACATGAAGCTTTCAATGTACCTTACTTTGTGAATTTCAAGCTAAATCAAGTCTCACAAAATCCCAATGGAGAGACTACACTTTGTCAGGATGATAAAACACAAGTTGTGTCATACAGACACTTTTTCCTCATTTGAGTTGCATGAAAGAGAGGAACACTTACCTTTTTATCTTCAAGCTTGCTCCATAGCAAAAGACATTTATGTGCACTGATTAGCTTGCACTAAGATTTTTATGCAAAATTACAAAAACTCGTGCACATCTTTAGACAAAGACTTTTAATGCCTGCTTAGTTGATCTTGCTTGGGACGAAGACACATGAATTGCGAGTAAAAAAAAATCATAGCCTGAATCTATGAGAGTTAAAACTATATTGGTCATACTTTCTATTTGCCGATTTCCTGGGTCTGCCCATGCATGTTTATAGTGAACTGCAATCACTTAATCTTTGATAAATATTTTCAACTTCATGATGTTAACCAGAAATGTGGGAGAATCTGGTTATTTGGATGACATTGGAAGAGACTGAGATTGGATAGGACCCCTCCATAAGCTGTTATCGTATATTTGCTATACCAGTCTAAAGTCAAAACTCTAGATAACCTGCTGTGGTATTTTGGATATCAAATGCGCCTGAAGAAATGCTGTTGCTCTTGCTAATGGAGACGTAGCAGTGTCCAGCTCTTCTTTTGTATGATTGGTAATTTTTCTCTCTGGCAGAAATTTGAGGATGAAATTCTCTTGCGAGAAGTCCTATATGATGCCCTGATAATGGTGGATTATCCATTTCTGAGCCCTCACAATGGGAGAAAGATTCGTGACGAGGTCTTGAAGAGCTTGGCTGTCTTGTTGTTGTTAGCAGCGGAAAGCGCCATGCAATTTATTAGGTATGAGAGCATGAATACCACTCCTATGCTACACTTGCTTATTTAACCATTATGAGAAATGTGTTCAAGTTGCTGTAGGGAAAATGGTGACCATAGCAAAGTGGACTCCTATAAGGATGCAGTCTCTAAATCCTGCCTACCTTCTCAATTGCTCAAGTGGGTCACTTGTCAAACTGGTCCGGGGGAAATAACCAGCAGACCAATGGCATCAACTCCAGCAGCACTTATTAGTGAGTTCCTCTTATTGTCCTTCTAATGTGGAACTACTTTTCGGCTCCATAGGGGATTGATGACTGTTTTAGCTGTAAACGTTATGAGAACTTAAAACGAGGTTATGAGATTCAAACCATGTTCTTGTATTTCAGAGTGGCTGCTGATTGTCGAGGATCTAGGTATAAGAGTCTTTGACAGTGATATTTTGAAGCTCCATGCAAAGGCAGTAGTTTGCAAGTCGAGAATAGAGTATGAGCTCCCAGACTTCGAGCTAAGAGGTGACAATTTTAACAATGGTTTTATCCTCTCTCCATATAACGAGGGCATGGCTGAGGATACAATTGATTATGCTGATCTGGATATGGTTGATTCTATGGATGGCACTTTCATGTCTTACACCTGTCCGGTAGTGTTAGCAAGTGATGGTACTAGAAAACGCAAAGATGGGAGGAAGGAAGAAGGGGAGACACCTGTTAAGTTCCTCAAATCTCATATTCATGAGAATGTAGCAAAATGCAATGTCTTTCATCCATGTATTGGTGATGGCTTGAGCAGTCGGAATGAGGAGTATAGTCCCATCCTCCAGGAAGATACATTAAGTATGGAACAATAAGTTCAAGAGGCGTGACACACCCAAAGACTATAGGACGTGTAATTTTGGTTCCGGAATCCTTTTCTTTTGGTCAAGCACGAGAGGGTTGCTTTGGCCTTCCCACTGCATCTTCCTTCAGCTGCGAAAAAGATGTTCGATCCCTCATAGAAATATTCCTAGCGTGGCGGAGAGGTTCCATATTTGCGTCCTGTCATCATTTTACCATCTTTGTGTTGGTTGGCCATGTCTATACATCCTCCTGGGCTGCACTTCTGGTTCTTGATGGAGCTTCTTTTCAGTCAGTGGTATATAGATCTCAGATACTATAAGTGCATCGAGAAATTCTCCTTTTTTGTTGCTAGGAGGAGCAATCCGAATCTTTTGAGAGCATGTGCACTTTGATTCAATTTGAGTTACTGTAACACTATGGAGAATATAGGAAAATATTTACAGTCA
The DNA here is from genome assembly GCA_021437785.1 of Rhodomyrtus psidioides. Taxonomy (NCBI): domain Eukaryota; kingdom Viridiplantae; phylum Streptophyta; class Magnoliopsida; order Myrtales; family Myrtaceae; genus Rhodomyrtus; species Rhodomyrtus psidioides. The sequence goes on along the minus strand of JAILYB010000007.1, from coordinate 7,978,469 downwards.
GCTTTTCTCTCTCTCTCTCTCTCTCTCGTCCGGGAGTTAGTTGATAGTTGATTCCCTGTGAATGTGAACTAAAACGTAGCCTAGTGAACTGTCAATTCTCCGTGTCATGGAAATTGTGGGAAGACCCTTTTTGGAGCAACAGTTGAAACTGATAACTGAGTAAATCAGTGAACCTCTGGCCCCAAAAAACACTGAATTTGAACAAGCACCACCGGGCCCAAATCATGGATAGGACTGGGCCTTTCTCATTAGGAAACATGTTCGGCATTGAAACTTCTCAGCCGTGGCTCAAGACAGACTTCAGAGCCCTGCTCCAACCACCTCATTACTGTAATCTGATCGCATTGAAGTCAGAAGACCAAGACCTCAGATCCAAGCTTCATTCTCTTTCCAAAAGCCAGTCACCCCTCTTGGACCCTCTTGGCTCATTCAAGCTCTCCAGCAGCTAGAAAACTTTTGTTAAAGTCGAAGGCAATCTGACATTCCCTTCATTATGGTTCAATAAATACAGTATTGCGTTGGACCCCAGAAGAAGGAAACGCAACACCAGAGGTGCACCGACGCGAGAAAGATGCGCAACGTGCCCTGTAACACAAGCAATGTGGAACCAAAACTTTTCCTTTCCCTATTGATTCTTGGGGGGGGGAAAGTATATAAAAAGGACAGATGGCAGATGCCCAGTTGACATCCGGGCCGCCGCGTGGCGATCGAGCCGTGATCGCCATTAAACTCTGACGTGAGAGGGAAGAGAATGATCTCTCACCAACCTTTGTCCCGATGCGGATTCAAACCAAGCAAAGCCCACACCCCTCCTCCTCTTTCGCTAATGCATGCTATCATCAGCCAGTGGAAATCATGGCGCCGACACTTTCCCCCCTCTCCCTCTCCCTCTCCCTCTCCAATTGGGAGGTATTCAATCTCTCTTCGATAAATAAGGGGAGCGTTTGGCGGGAGGTGCGCAAACGTTGTGTCAACAAGTACACTTAATTGAAGTAAGAGAATAGTCCGGAAACAACATTGTCGTTTTGCTGTTGGTGTTCTTATGAAAGGATGCTATTTTTGTCCAGAAAGTTTCTAAGCATATTGTTTGATGGCCAGATTACTCCCCTAACCCTTTCGATTGTGTCAATGTGGTCATAAACCTTTTACAGATTCGTCAATGCAATCATTCCGATCAAACTGGCATGAAAAATCGTTAGTGTGAATGCCGGGCATCCTGTGTAGCGCGACCGACGCTGACCTTGGACAATTTTTGCGATTTTTATTAAGATTTTCTTAACTGCCTTTTGTTTTGCATTTTTGTTATTATCTTCTTTTTCCTTTTCTTTTTTCCTCTCTCAATGGGTTTGGGCAAGGGCCCGCGACAGATTTGGCGAGGTAAGGGCTTCCCCTGGCGAGCCCTCGCCAGCCAGCCCTTAACAGTGAAAAAAAAAGGAAGGAAAAGGAAAAATGAAATTTTTTTTAAAAGAAAAATTTGTCTACCTTAGCGCTGATCATATCATGTAAGACGGCAGGCGTGCAGGTCAATGATATCGTATAAAAATTGACCGGAAAGACTACATTGACAAATCATCTAAAAGTTTATGATTAAATCGGCACGATTGAAAGGTTTAAGATTGAATTGGACCCCGTACAATGAATCCCATTTTTGAACGTTTATCCCTCTCTTTCTATATAATTTGCCCCATCATTTGTTCAACTTACTATGCTCGCGCTTCTATGCTTTCCTTTTTTTCTCCTTCATAATTCGAGATTTTTCCAAATACTCGACCAATCTTTTCTGAGTACGACGACTCGTTAGTCCTACAGACGTGTCCTAGATCTCGAAACCGGCTCGAAAGAATGCATGTAAGTACGACGATTCCGACGAGACCGTGACGACTGAAGGCGAAAATGGGTTATGGTTTGGTTGAACCCTTGAGTTTGCTAATAGGTTCTTAAGCTGGAAATCATATGACCGACGCTTTCCACTTCTTTGGACCAAAGGAAAAGCTTTCAAGAGGGACAAAAAAGAAGGGGACGTGATAGAAAAAAAGATGCCAAAAGGGCAAAAGGTCCGTGACACTGATGGTTAAGGCAAAAGCCAGTTACACGGGGAAAAGGGGTTCGAATCAAGAAGAAAAAGGAGAATTCTCACGGTAAAAGAACCGGACCGAATTAGGCGATTTATGCGAGAACCAGTTCGGTTCCCGATTCCTAAATTTTGGAACCGGTGAATATCGGTCTGATACCTGATTCCAAATGTGGACTCATCCACCTGGACCATCTGAACATGACCATTTTTTTTTAATTCTTATTGTTCCAAATTTTCAAAATCCTAATTCTTATTCTATTCCTGCTCAGACTCAGTCACGCCCGTCGCTCACGCCTCTCACTCTCACTTCTCTCAATCTAATCACGCAGCGCTCATGCCTCCCTCGCGGCTCAACGCCTCTTGCTCATTATAGCTTTGTTCCTGAAGATGATAATCATGTTTAGCTTATTGCGAGCTTAACATCACTCGTATGGTAGTTTAGACCATGTAATAACACTTGCAGTCTTGCAAAGAAAAGAAAAAGAAAATTCGGCCAGTTATTGGATCCACCCGGGAACGGGACGAATCAATCGATCTGGTTTCTAGGTGGGTCGATTCTCGATTCCACAAATTGGAAATCGACCCACCCTGGAATATGTCACCCCTACATGAAACTATACGATTGACATATGTCGCAAATACTAATTACGTGCCTAAACAGACTCGGTACTATAGTTAGGAAAAACTATATAGACACAAACATCTTATTTGAACTTCAAACTCGATTTCGTGAATCACCGAGTCACCCGACAAAGAGATTAACCATATAAACTACGCACTTTGCATGCATTGACATTGCACTCGGAAAGCTGCACTTTCTGTCGTCACCACACGTAAATGACTGCACGTGCTTACTTTATACGAGGCACGCTACACATAGACACATGCCTGTCCTCGATACGTCGAACTGATTTCTAGTCCTAGACATTTAAATTGAATCAAAACTTAAGGGAGAGAGAGAGAGAGAAAATCACAAACCCTAAAATGAGTATGTTGATGGTGTCGGTGATGTTAGTCAACAATGCCTCGCTACGCCATGGCCCAAGGACAATCATGGTGACATGGGGATGGAGATGCCCAAAAAAGTGTCTTCACTTTTCCTGAGCAGAGTGAATTTTCCCACGTGCGCTTCGTTGAATTTAAGGCAATCGATTCCGTTCGTTGTCTCCCTCCATAACATACGGCCCTACGATGTCTCTCGTTTTTTGACCCACCTAAAAAAAGGACAAATTTTTTAGCTTCCATAATTAGTAAAATTACCTTCCACTTACTCTCAATGTAAATATTCCAAAAAAAATAAAAAATAAACTAAAAAATTCAAGGACTCAAAAGTCATTTCAAGTAATTAAATACAAAAAAAAATACAATAAATTTCCGCGCTGATAATAACATGTTCCCCAATTGTTGCAAAGTTAGGTTAAAGAAAATGAAAATCAATCTCTATTCAAAGTAGGTGGTGGGTTCATTTTGAGATGTACATTGGGACTTATGTTGTGACTCATGAAATGGGTAGTTGCCACATTCCAAAAACGTGGACCTTTTGTGAAAAGTTTGGTGATAATTCTAGAAGGCTAATGGTTGTAGTTAATGTCCATTATGACTTGGCTTGCTTGATTAAATTATTACTGTCGTAATAAATGAAACGATGTTCGGAACTACCCTAAAGATGCCTTGATATAATCGGAATTTACTTGATATTGACCATGATTTATTCTCCTAATATCGGATTCAGTAAATTTTACGTAATTTTAAATTTCTACACTCGCTACTGACGATACGATTCTTAACCGGTGCGCGTGCCGTTGATTTTCAAATATTTCATTGCTCTCAATTGGGATTTTGCGCTAGAAAGCAAGGTTTATGTGGGGAAAATGGTAAGAGATTGACAGACTCCGTGGGTTTCATGGAGAATGAATGATTTGGAAAATATTTCCCCAAAAAGAGTTGCTTATATCGCCGATAGAGATCACCATGCTAAAGTTATTTTTATCGTTCACGAAAATAATTAAATATAAGTTAGCTATCGATGATGAAATTATTTTACATCAATTAATTATTTCAAGTCATTATTTCGGGAAATTTAATTTTCAAATCATTCATTTTTTTTGTGCAATAAACGGAGTCAAAGGTTTGACCGGCCCCCAATTGTCATAGTCATCCTTAATTTTCATTTCCTAAAGACTAATATTTGGTCTTCTAATCAAGAACGTCTTAATCAATAGAAAGTTTCTTCGCTAGCTAGTACCGGGAGTCTCACTCTTCATTAATGGGTAGAAAGTGACAATCAATGTAGGCTAATCGGGAAAATCTCACTCTTCATTAAGAGGGGTATTAACTATTCATTAATGGATGCCTAGGATCACGGTCACTCGACCCAATTTCACAAATTACGAGAAGAACTTAGGATAGTGTGCAAATAAAAACACACAAAACTAAGATCAATTGGGCTCAAGATTGATATTTTTTGCGGAGAAAAAACAATTTTTTTTTATAAATTTATTACAATCGTGTCAATTCATTGACTGCTTTTCGACAATTTGCTAATTACAATATGTCAACGTTTTTGGTAATAACGAGAGGAGCTCATAACTGCGCGCAAATAAGCACGTAGAAACTGTGATTAGTTGGGATTGATGACTTTAGTGTGCCAGTAGTACATCAAATCTTGCTGAAAAGCTTGTTTCCAAAGCTTAAAAATCACGTTTTTCTAAATTAAATTGAGGGCAGGGAGGCGAGAGAAAAAGTGTGGATTAATTAAATGGCATGAAAAGTGTCTGGTAAATGGCAATGACAGATACCAACTCATCACTTGAGAATGATGCACTAGCCTTCAAATTGACCCCAAGCTTGAATCTAACCCGGATGGATGATGTCTCAACTAAAGTATCCACCTTGCTCCACGAGGCAGACTTGGCATCTTCAAAAACAATGAATGATAATAATAATAGTAAAACAGAAAAAAATAAATAAAAAAAAAACCTTTCATAATTCTACGGATGCCCCCCAAAAAAAAAAAAAATCAAATCTCAAGAGATGAAGTTTGAAGAATGATAATTGTACAATGGCTCATCCACTGTACAATGATGCAATGCAGCCGCAAGCCATTTTAAATTATGGTAAAATTAGACGACGATTAATTAGATGTTACACCCATTTTATCCAACCAAGAAAGCCGGGACAAAAATGAGAAAATAAGAGATCGGTCCCATCGCTCCTAACTCGCTCTTGGGAACTTGGCTAGGCCCGACTCGTCACGGAACAAATCACTCGTATCCATTGTGATCGGAGGGCTCACTTGAATTTTTTGCGATCCGATTACTGCTACAACGTCCATCTTTTTTTCTTCTTTAAATACAAAATTTATCCTCTTTAAAAGCGCATGGCCCCTAAGATGACTCGTGATTGGTTCCCACGCCTTCTTAAACACCGATGGTCAAAAGTCAACCAATTAACCGTATAAACTAACTCAAAAAAAGTGCCTCGTAATCCCGCTTTAAGCGATGTACCGACACGACACGCCCATACGAATACCCGCCGCGGTTCCAGCTCAGCACCAGGGACATTTCCGTAAATACGGCCGAGGCTGTCGGTCCCCTTAACCATGGTTAGGCGTCTAACCGGGGTCGCAGGTCAACATCCTTCTCCTACGGGGCCCTCTCTCTTCTCTCTCGCTCACTGTCCTGAAATCAAGCGTCGGTGACTCGCCCCGAGTTAACTCGGCGAATCGGGAGCTTTGTGTCTAGAGGAAGGAAAGCCTTTACAGAAGGGAGGGAAAGGGACAGGTATTTAATCCATGGACGCCTCACCAAATGCCTCCTCAATTTGAGTGAAATACACGTACCCACGGAGAGAGATTCGAGACCAAAAGTTCGGAGAGAAGAGGGAGAGGGAGAGGCAGATGGCGGATTCCAGCGATTCGGTGTCGATAGACATGGAAATGTACTCTCCGCGAGGGAAGGTAGGCCGCATTTCCTTCCGCCTTGGGCACATTGCGTGTTGATTTCGGTCGCACATTGCGTGTTGATTTCGGTTTTTGCTTTGGGTTTTGGGTGGGGGGCGTCGATGCGGTTTCGGATTCGGGTGGGAGGCGCTTTGTGCAGGGAGAGTGTTGGATTTCTCGGATGATGTCGGAAGATGTTTCGATTGCTTTGGACGAGGATAATGTTGGAAGTTGAAGGCTGGTCTCAGTTTCCTACGCTTTGTTTCGTGGGGTTTGTTGTTTTTTTCTTCTGCATTTCTGGTGACATTTTCTGTTCTCCACCGTTTTTTACACTGGGAACCATCTTTTATGAGAGTCCCCTGAGAGAATTAAAGATCATTTCTAAGTTTCCAGATTGCTTTCCGAGGAATAATCAATAATGCTCATGCGATTAGGAGTCATTTTGGGGCTGGAATTTGGTTTTAAGTTTTAGCTCTGGACTTCTGATTGTGAAAATACGGGTTTGGTGACTTAGATGAGAGCAAAGAATATAGTTGTTGCACATGGTGGCCTCTACCTTGAGTCCTTGATGGAAGCATGCCCTTCAAGTTCTCTAGTCGAGTTTCCTCTCCTCAAGGTGTTACGCAACTTCCGCAGCTTTGGGTGTGAATTTGGGTAACTTCGAAGCTATTCATCGTCTGGTTTGCGCTGTTGTGTGATTGTCACTTGTCAGAGGCTTTACCTTTTTCTGGGTGGTGTAAGAATAAATTATCGAGCTTTAGAGTTGCTAATCCCATCTTCCGGTGGATGATAGCAATAGCCTGCCTAAATGTTGGTACGAGCTATGTATTGTCGTGAATTCGAAAGGAAAATGCTTCACATGCAAAGTCCTCACGTTCCACAAAATCCTTGACTTGGGTATGCTTCAAAAGTTTTCCTCTGCATGAAGCAATTGCCGCAAAAAACTTGGTAGATTTAGGAATAGCTTACCAGTTTCTGGATAAGGGCTAGTGTCTCTGTCTTTCGTCACTGGGATCTCATTATGTCATACTGAATTTCGTTCTCCCATGTTTTATAATTCTTTTATGCGTTGTTGCGAGATGGCTAGTTCATTGACACCATTCTTGGATATTCATGCTCAGGAGCACCTAATAAGAACCAGTCAAGGTATAGTGTCAGTTTCAGTATTTGGGGATCCAGACAAGCCAGCCCTCGTGACTTATCCTGATTTAGCACTAAATTGTAAGTGAAATGGGATTTTCTTTTTCCTGTCTGATGAAATGCTCTCTTTTTACTCAATTTGTTCTTGCGTTTCAGCGAGGGAAGCTCTTTTTAGAAAGCTTTTATTGAGAAGAAAAAGAAATGTCAATACTTATTACTATGTGAAATCTTCACGGTTGTGCCTGTAATGAAAAAAATTGCGCATGATAACGAATCAAAGTCCCCGATATTTGGGGGGGGGGGGGTGGGGGGGAGGTGTACTCCGTGATCTTATCCAGCCTTTTCTAAAAGATACAATTTCCATTCTTTCAAATTTTGCCAAAAAGTTACAGATGTCAGAAATTAGAGGAATTGTGATAGTTTACTTGCCATCTTCATTTCAGCCAAATTTTTGTGGCATAGCATTCCGGCATACTGTAATACCATCAAGAGCTAAGTGGACATTGTTCTCTTCCTTGTTCTTTGCAGATATGTCATGTTTCCAAGGACTATTCTTCTGCCCAGAAGCATATTCTCTACTGCTCCACAACTTCTGTATATATCACATTAGCCCTCCTGGGCACGAGGTGTGTGACAAATCACTGGCACTGTCTAGATGGATTATGCATGCCTTTCTCTAGTTTATGTCCCATTGAATACCATGGTTCACACCGTTTCTTATTTCGGAAAGTTTTCAAGAGGCATTGCAGTTAGGAGCTGCCACTATGAGCCCCGATGATCCTGTTCCCTCTGTTGATGACTTGGCAGATCAGGTTGCTGAGGTTCTCAACTTCTTTGGGTAATTATTAATTACATAAATGTTGAGTTTCCAATGGTAGCATGCTTTATGATGGAAATGGCTATAGCTATTGCTTCATATTAGTTGACTCTAAAGCTTCTCTTGCAGACTTGGAGCTGTGATGTGTATGGGGGTTACAGCTGGAGCTTACATCCTAACACTGTTTGCTGTAAGATGCATGCTTTTGTGTAGCATATGGAACTTTCCCTTTTCAAGGTTTTCATATTCAACCTGAACGGTGTCCTCAAATTGACAGATGAAATATAAGCAGCGGGTTATTGGTCTTATACTTGTTTCTCCTCTATGCACAGCACCACCATGGACAGAATGGTTGTTAAATAAGGTCTGGTTTCCCATCCATTTGCCGATTTTGCTTGGCGTTCCATCTTTTCGGTTCTCTGACTTGGAACTTGTAACTTGTTTAGGTGATGTCAAATTTACTTTATTTCTACGGCATGTGTGGGGTGGTCAAAGAATTACTGCTTAAGAGATATTTTAGCAAGGTAAGATTGGTCTTTATGGTCATTCCCTTGGCTCCCTATCTTTATCTGTGCTGATGGAATCTGCTGTTGGAGACAGGAGTTGCGCGGTTGTGCCCAAGTACCCGAGTCGGACATAGTTCAAGCCTGCAGAAGGGTATGTCCTCCTCCGGCCTTTTGCTTGTTTGTTCATGATTGACTCTCAATTGGTTTGGAAGTGTGGATTTGTTTCATTGTAATAGTTGTGCTTGTATTATGAGTGCTTGTCTGATATCAGTTGTATCCATGTTTCGCTTTGCAGTTGCTGGACGAGAGACAGAGTTCTAACGTTTGGCGTTTTCTTGAGGCAATTAATGGGTATAGTCCTCATCAAGAGAAACATTCCTCTCCCAGAAAATAATGATCACAAGTTAAAAGGATGATGAAAAAATTTGGTCACTCCCTCTGGAATAAGATGTCTCCATACGTTCTCAGTTCTTATGGAGAGAGTTATTTCATCTTTGCAAATTCTGTCATGAAAAAAGGGTCCTAATTTCGTAAGAATTTTTCAAATTTTCCTATTTACACTTTCATTTAAGAATGAATAAAAGTCTTGTTAGTGCGTTTGGCAATAGTTGGAGAACGAAGGTTTGGGAAGTTTTTGTAGTCTTGTTAATGCATTTGGCAATAGTTGGAGAATGAAAGTTTGGGAAGTTTTTGTCAAAATTAAAGCTAAGGAAGGTGCTAATCAAAATTAAAGCTACAACGTTATCATAGCTTTTTGGTGTTTGTATGCAGTGTTTTCATCTACAATGAAAACATGGAGGATTAGAGTACGACCTATCTCATAGGTTGTCTGGAAAACAAGTATTTGATCTATGTACCCTGAAATGTACCGCACATGTCATCGAGAAATTTGCTTACATTGACTAAAAGCACTAATCACTTGCATATCAACGAAAGTAAAATACTGAAATTTTCTTTTGAAACTAAATGAGCCTAGAGCATGGTTTGACATGAGCTCTTCCATGTTCATTTTGATGGGGCCTGAAGTTGTAGTAGTGTTGTCTTTTTGCAGGAGGCCAGATATAAGTGAAGGGTTAAGAAAATTGCAATGTCGCACCCTTATCTTTATAGGTGAGCACTCTCCATTCCATTCGGAGGCTGTTCACATGACTTCCAAGATGGATAGAAGATGTAGCGCGTTAGTAGAGGTATGTAATGGCTCTCTTATCTCAGGACACAGCCTGGTGGATTGATTGAAAATGATCGGATAAAAACTTGATACGTTTCCAACTTTCTGGGATTTACAGGTTCAGGCATGTGGGACGATGGTAACTGAGGAGCAGCCTCATGCCATGTTAATACCAATCGAGTATTTTCTCATGGGATATGGCCTGTACAAGGCTTCAAAAGTAAGCGTCAGTCCAAGGAGCCCTTTGAGTCCGTCGTGCATTTCTCCGGACCTTCTATCCCCTGAGAGCATGGGCTTGAAATTGAAACCGATCAAAACACGGATCCCTTTTGAAGTATGAAAGGAGATGGGAGTCGAAGGTGCTGTCTTGCTTTTCTTTTGTAATTTACATACTTCAAGAGTACCTATTTTCCTTCGAATTGGACTGTAATGTTATAGGATCTAGAGTGTAGATAAAAAGAAAGAAGAGAAAGGAGAGTCAGGAGGCAAATTTTGCAAGAAAGAAGAAAGTCGATTCTTTCATTTGTAAGCGTAACCGATAGTTGGGGGGGTGTTTCGGTATCTGTAAATCTCTGGAATAATCACTTTTCTGGATCTTGGCAAGCAAATAAATTGCAAATAACTGGTTCTTCATGACGAATATTTAAGTGGGTTCATCTGTTCCTTTTCTTGCTGAAGGTTAGGTCATTGTTGATGGAACATGGGATTTTGAAGGTTTATTTTGTGGGCACCGTCTAACTTTTCATACAAGCACCGTTAGAATCTATATATCGATACGCACTCGGCATGAATTTGCTCGACAAAAACGCATCTGAACTTTGCTCGTGAAAGTGATTCTATACATCATTAGGGTACAACATGGCATAGAAGTGCTGAGATGTTTGGTCTCGGAAAGTAATTGATGATATTCGTGGTGTCATCTATCGAGAAAAAGATGGGACGGTCAGATCAAGATGGCATCATCTGAGCTTTGCCGGCATTTCGAATACGCCATGTCGTGCTTACGCTTTGGTGTAAACTACGGACATTCTTTAGTATGTTGCTGTTCAGAAGTCAGCTCGAATGTGAAAATGGTGCCCCGTAATGGGGCCCTTGGTCGATGCACGAGATGGGGACGTTGCCGCAACTAGAGACATTGATGATTGACCGTTTCAGTTACCCTTCTGGTCCCTTCACCGGGACAACGACTCGATCGGCGGAACTTACCGATTGTTTTATCTATGAATCACTTCATTCCTCACATGTTAATTTCAGTTGTCAAGAAAATGAAAGACCGCCTCATCCCATATCGATGCCACATCGATCTGAGTTCGATTTTTCTTCTTTTGCTTGTGAATCGAATTGTAGCATTGAGAATCATCGTCCAAATCTGTTACATTAACGATTCTTAATGATTGCGAGATTTCTTTTTTTTGAATCTGCTCTCGGCATTATCTTGACATGCCTAAATTTGATTGAGATCACGAATTTGTATGACTAAGAGCATGAATATCATTCTTTTTTTCCTCATAGGGACACACCAAAGATGGCCGGCTGATCTGCACTCTACTTTTTTTTTTTTCATATATCGTATCATCCAAATTCAACAAGAGGAAGAAGAGGTCTGTCTTTCGTTTGATCAAATTCATAGGATTCTCCTTTCCTCCCACCATTCCAAAAAGGCATCTGTTCATAGTGTTCTTACGTCGTCCCATCGCTTGAAAACAGCATGCTCTCGGGGATTTAAAAAAAGAAAAAGTACCGATGGAGCAAGGGTGATTCACTTTCCTCGCCCGTGATCGGAGGAGATGTTTGCCAAGCCATTGGAAGCGGGCGCGTTTCGATTGGAAACTCCCGAACTTCGCCATGCCCTTCTCGGTCTCGATGCCTGAGGTATAGATCCTTCGAGTTGACAAGCTCTTGATTGTGATATCTTCCAGCAGGCGAACATGTCATGTGGATCGCCGGCTTATTATACCTTCTATATATTGCTGCTTTGATACATGACTAAATCGAAAAGGCGTTTTTCAGGATCGATTACCACTCAAGCAAAAATGCAATTGCTCCTTCAGAACGGCGCAACTGCCAAACCAGAGCCTTTTCAAGTAGATGGCGTCTGAGTAGAGCTTCCCTCTAATTATCCTGCAACACGCGATCACAAAGGATAAGTACACAGCAAAAACGCCCGAGGTAACTTACAAGGCATAGAAGAAATCACAAAAAATATGTTTTCGTCGCAGGATGGTCTATAAGTACTTGATTCGCGCTCTTACCTTGTTCTCCATATTAATTCATGTGCAACTTTTGGATGTTGATGCTCCTCTGGATTTGGTTAGCATCGCTGCTTCCATCCTCATTGTGATGAGACTTTCTTCGATTCATCTCGGAATACATCTCCTCAATCATTGGTTTCCAAAGACGGACACGCGCGTTGATAAACCAATTGGATACCTGTACATAACCCGAATAAAGCATCGCATTCAGGGAAAGAGAAAAGGGGGGGGGGGGATCAAAGCACACGATGCTGCAAATTGGCTGGAACAAAGAGCCAGCAGATTCCAAGTATAAATTCAATTAAGAGAGTGAGGGAGAAAGACTACTTGGCTTCTTGTCAGTCCGCTTTTGAGTGCAAGTAAATGCTTCTCCGTATCCTTTGGATACCTGAATTTGGTCGGGTTCTTAGCATAATCTCCATGAACAAAAAGAATTTCCTATTTACTGAACATTCCGTGAATTACAGCCCAAACAATAACAAAAGATACTCTGAAGAGAGAGGACTCACGGGTGAAGAAAGTTTTGAAACATCCAAGCCCGCAGCACCGAGACGGACTTTTCCGGTAGGCCTCTCTGGGGTCTCCATAACTGTTGGTCTTTCCTCTTGAGCTGCTGGAGTGCCCACTGCTTTTGTATGAAGGAGGCCTCAAAGGATCTTTCCTGGTCTCTTGTGCTCGAGTGGCTGAAATCTTCCCCCATCGCCAGGATGTAGTTGCTGATCCTCTCTCTGAGGTTCTTGTACAGAATTGAGACGGTGTGAAGCGCGAAGCGGGTGTGTATCTTTGGGTCCAGTTCAGTCGCTGCGTGAAATGCAGAAATCACCGTGTGGATCTCGTCCAAGCATTGGTTGTAACGGTCATCGACCTGAGCCAAGATCACTATCAAAGTCCACACTCAACTAAGTAACATACCAGTTGATGTCTAGAGATGCTACACCAAATTATTCATGGTCTATTATACTATCAGCATAAAGAGATGGACTTTCAACTTCTTGTCAAAATGGCATAAATTCACATAAATGAGATCTGTGATCAGACGGTTGCGTTACAAAGCATATCTACTTACAAATGCGTAAATCAGCTTGACATATTTTGTGCCTGAACCTACCTTCAAATTATTGAGCCAGAATGCAATTTCAGGAGCATCATTCTCATCTTTTGTTTCAAGGGATTTAGGTAATGTCCTAACAAGTAATCTAATGTGCATGATATATTCTACAAATGTCGAACCCGAAAACCTAATCATAGACCAAGTTAGATCAACATACCACTTGTAGCAGAGCCAACAACTGGGCTTTCCTAACTTCATCTTCTTGTTGCTGGCCAAACACAACAAGTTCTTGTCCTTCATCAACGCAAGGGTTTGACGAGAACGGCGACTTGCTAGTCCCACTCCCGAGCTCGCCACTTACATAACTGACCTTGTTTAGATTTTCCAGCGAATAGCTTGCTATCTGAGCAAGAATTTCCTGAATGCCACTCAAGTACTTTGATCCGGCTATGAGATGTGACAACTGAGGTGGAACGTAAGAAGCAGAACATAGAGAAAGCTCCTTACTGTTGCAGGAATTTTGATCTGATTTGTATGCTCTTGTTTCATTTGAAAACTGGCGACTCGCACCAGCATTGCTTATCTCTGAGCACCGATCAGAGACATTCGGCAAATTAATTATCGAAGACTTCGATGAGGCAAGGCTCAACGAGAGCTCATTACTGGAATTTGAAGGAAAATAAGCATGACCCATATGTATATTCAGGTTCGCGGATGATATCCAACCGACAGTATTTGTGTTGTGGGCAACAGAATAAGGTGGACAGACAGTTCTTGATTGAAACCTGTTAGCATTCCACTTACACGTGCCGGCTGGTTCAATGTAGCTGCAAGTTCCAAACGACGTATTTGAAGCATTAGAGTCGTCATTTGGTATATTCCCAGCTTCTAACAGATCGATTGATGGCAATGAAATTGGCAAGCCATTTATATTTTCTTGGAGATTCCTTCTTGGGGCCAAAATTGCAGGAAAAGAAGCAGCAGAAATTGGCATTGCTCCATTAAAGTCAGGAGCATTCCGAATGACATCGATCCCAAGAAACGGAACCGATGCATCGGAAATAAACTGTGAACCGGTTATTCCAGCTTGTAGATCACTAATTGATTCTCCTTGAATGTTCGAATGTAATGGAAACCCTACTGTGTGGTCTGCGTTATTCTTGTTGAGTGAATCTGACTGTGGGAAGGAGCTTGCGGATGCGTGTGCCGAAACACCATCCAGCAAGAAAGAAGCTCGGTTCGACATCTCTACCGAGACATCAAACAAATTATGCTCCATGGCAATATCAACACATCACAACTCCGACAAGGTGAGTTGGGAATCTTCAATCCTAGGATCTCACGTAACTTTGCTAATGAAGGGGAGGTAGGTCCCAACCCCTTCAAACCCTTTCCTTTATGCGAAAACTTGGCTCATGAAGATATTCAACTCATCTCGAAGTTCATTTCCCTGAAAAACATCAGAGTCACTTCGCCAACATAACATTGTGAAGGATGCAACATGACATCATAACCATTTAATCAATCAGATGGGATTGTGCAGATCACACATATTTTGGATTGTGAAGAAAAAGGAGTGAGAAAGCCTTCCATGTAAAACAAGTGATAAACAGTACAACAAGACTGATTTTCCAGCTCTCTTCTAGCTTTTCCTCTCTTAATATAGAGGTAAATTTGAAGAAAATGCAGGAAGCAGACACCAGAATTTAGAGCAGTCATAAGTGCCAAGAAGTGAAGAAACACACTATCAAGTCAAACTGACATGAACTTAAAGCAAGCAGGTACAATCAAAACTATTAAATTAAGCTTCACCATGACAAACCTCCAATTAGCCTTGCGGAGCAGCTATCTCCATGACCAAAAGAGCAGAGAATGAAGTTGAGGATGCATGTTCCCCCATGAGGCCTAATCACAAGCAGAACACCTACATGTGTAAAGATCTCATTAAGTTTCACAGATAAATTCCCAGATACTTAGCTTGTAACAGTAATTCCCACAAAAAAGTTTTGAACTTTACTGATCGACATTATATGGGTGCTTCCTTCATGGAATCTAGAACGAATGACAGCAATGCAAAATTTTCGCTACTTCACATGAAATTATTGGCCTCCCCTTCCTTTCTCCATAGGCAAAAAAAAAAAAAAAAAAGAGGCAAAAATCTGAGACCACAGGCTGTGAAGCTCTTTTTTCCTCTGTTAACAGAAAAAGTGGTAAAAAAAGAGAACAAGAATTGTACCTGAGCAGAGAATTTCACACTCCCCACCACTTCCCAAGCACCACGAGATGAAAAAAAGGAAGATACAAAAAGTGGTGTTGTTCTTTCCTTTTAAAAATCCTATCTTTGCATGGAGAGAGAAGTGGGATTTCCTGAAAAATCCCAAACCCCAAGAAACAAAAGATTGAGTGCCTCTATGCCATTAAGGATGAATCTTTTCCCTACTGCCCACAAAAATACAAGCCAAAAGCACAAACGGGGGGGACTCTTTTGAATTTATGCAAACACTCAATCTCAGATAGCCCCTTAAAAAGGAAGAAAGAGAGTGTCAAAAAGTCCAAAAGCAGGCTTCTGCAACTGGGGTTGAATGAGACGGACCCATTTACTAAACACACTCTCACAGAGACTGGAAGAGAGAGAGAGAGGTTACTGTGTGGTTGCAGTAAGCACTCACGTATGTTGCAGGCTTTGGAGGGCCCATTTGCTATCACAGCCTTGCTCTGATCAACTTTGTCCTCCTCACTACCCTTCATTATCTGCTGCATCCTTTCTCTCTCTCTCTCCCCTCCTGCAATCATCGCAATCAAAATATCTGGATTCCCTCTGTTCCAACTCCTGTTCATGCCAGGACCTCTCAGCATCACCCACCATCTCCTCTCCATCTCTCTGTTTTAACCCTCTTCAGAGATGAAAAAGAAAGTCCTTTGCTTTTTTAGCCATTTTTGACAACAAACCCAATGCTGATGAGATAGGTGAAGGAATGGAGTAACGAAAGCCTCATACTTTCTCCTCTCAATCCAACACCCAAGCCCAACAAATGCAAAAAAACAAAAACAACCCCCCACCCCACAAAAAAAAAAAAAAATAGAAAAAGAAGAAGAAGAAAGCTCTGTAGTTTCAGCAGCTGTACTTTTTGGAGAGATATGCAGTGAGAGAGATGGATCAGAAAGATGATGATGCAAGCAAAAGGATACAAAGGGAGGATGGTGAGAGAGAAAATCTCTGGTGAGAAGATCTTTGACAAACTTATGGGGGGATCAATTAACTTTTTGCATGGGAGGACATTTTTTACCAGTAAAAACTCTGAGCGCATTCATTGTTCCAGTGCATCCCTGCATTATTATTGTTAGGACTACTAGCTCGGGAGGGAGTGAGATTTTCCTCATGATGATGGAATAGTTATTTCAGGTTTCAGAAAGATTTTCCGTTCCCCCCATGTCTTGTGTTTCTTTTTATTTACGAGTTAATAACACGAAAACTTCAAACCAATATATTTACGATAAATTTATCTCAAATGATTTTTTTACCACGTAAAACTCTCAACTGAAGCACACGCGATAAATTTATCTCAAATTATTTTTTTATCACGAAAAAATCTCAAACTGTTACGCATGTAATAAATTGACCCGAGATTTTTTTTTTGACTAACAAAAACTTCAAACTGATACACTTTGATAAATTTCTCCTCTGTTTGTTTCCATTAAATGTTATCGTCAAATTGCTGATTTGGATGACACGTAACAGTTGATGGGTTTATCAATTTGAGATTTTACCCCATGTTTATCATAAATGTGTCGGTTTGGAGTTTTTTGTGATATTAATTCAATTCAACAGAAACTAACGTAGGGTAAATTTGCCATAGTTGTACCAATTTATGATTTTTTTATGGTCTAAAAATTAGTTTGGAGTAAATTTATCATAGATGTACCGGCTTGAGATTTTTCCTGATCAACAAATAGTTTGGGGTAAATTTTTCATATGTGTATTTATTTGGGATTTTCCATGAAAAAAATAATTTGGGGTAAATTTGTCACATGTGTACTAGTTTGAGATTTTATGTAGTTTTAACTCTTTAGTTAAATATGTCAATGCAAAAAAAAAAATTCTGAAAAAGAGTGCTTGAGAGTAAACTTTGTTTCGTGAAAAAACAAATGATTTGAATTTTTTTCTTAAAAATGATCACTTGTATCGCTTGAAATAATTAATCAATGAAAAGTATCTCCGTTATCAACATCAATTTTTATCTAAATTTCTTTTGCCTACGATGAAAATAATTTTCGTTTGCTTCTTATTGTAAGCGTTACAAACGATCAAGTTTAGTCAAATCATTCATTTTTTGCAAAATAAATGCACTTTTGAAAAAAATATATGGACTTTTCTCATGTAATTAAGACAAATGGATGGACATATTCTCATATAATTAATACCATTGAAAATCAAAATATTCTCTCGTTAATAATTAATTTGAACTAAATAAGCTATGTTTTCCTACTTCTTAATCGAAATGACCATAACATAAGTGAAAAGAGACATCCCTGATGAATTTCTTCTAGGTTATCGGGAATGAACATCGAATATGTCTATAGATTAAAGTTCCATTTATTTAATGGAAAATGCGTGATTTGGCGTACATTTTCTAAAAGATAATCACTTATATCGTTAATAAAAATGAATGAATAAAAAATATTTTCATTATTTACGCAGATATTTAAACATACATTATTGTCAGTAATATATTTTTCATTGAAGTGAAACATCCGACAATTTTTAGGAAAATACTTTGCAAATTACTCATTTTTTGCAAAATAAACGGGGCCTAAGTAAGAAAATAATTCATAATGGTATTGATTTTTGTCTAAAAAAATTGTCTGATTGTGTTGGCAATAAAAAGCATGTCAATTGCGTGAAAAAGAGTTACAAAATTTGACTTTTATTTCAAAGACCTTATGCGGAGTTTTTTTTCACCACGTCGGGATTGGGTTGACCTGATTTGACACGTTTGACCACTTGTATCGATCATTTTTTAATACCTATTTCATATATAAGTCATGCTGTGATTGAATTTTATCATGTTCGGATAGATTCAGTCAATGATACAACTTTAAGTTGCCATGGCACTCATAACAAGTGAAGCGAAGGTTTATTCAAATTTCAACTCCACTGCCATTGTCATTCGCAAACTGCAAAAAAATATTAAGGCTCGGTTTGTTTCGAGAAAAATGAATAATTTAAAAATATTTTTCTAAAAATGATCGCCTATATCCCTCACAAAAAATAAAATGCAATTTTTTTTTCATTGTCTCCGAATTTGTTTAGAAGTAAATTATTCTCCGTAATAAAAATATATTCATTAGCTGATTATTTCAAGCGAGATTGGTTTTTGAATTTTTGTTTAAATTTGTATCACGAGAAATGATTAATTAATGATTTTTTCTTTATCGATAATAATTTAAGTTTCATTAACTTCGCAAACAATGAAAAATATATGTTGTTTGTCCTTTTTATCAAGTGATTCAAGCGATCATTTTTTCGAAAAATGTTTTCTAAATTACTCATTTTTCGCGAAACAAACATATCCTAAGAAACTAAGGGCGCACATGACAATACTTATGGAGTAGAAATCTGTTCAGTAACGCAACTTCTAGAGTAAAAATTCATTTGGCTATGCAACTTGTATTTTTTTTTTTACTCATGGAATATTTTTTTTCTCCAGAAATAGTTTTGGAGTCACTTGAAGAAATAAAAAAAAACTATTTCTCTTCAGATTTAGCAAAAAATTAGCTTTTGCTCAGAAGCAGAAATAGAAAATCAACTTCTAGTTGAAGTAGAAGTGTTGCCATGCGCGTAGCCCTATTGTAATGTGAATTTGTTTCAACCCGACCCGGTGGATCTCATTGGGCACTCGGTCCATAAGAATCAACAAGGGTGCTCTCGGCCCAATATCTGACCCGATAACAGGCCCACGCATGCATGGGCCTTGGTAAACTAAAAGCCCATAAAAGACTTTTTTTTGTGGACATTTTCATCATGGGTGAAGGACGAACTTTAGAGAGCAACGACGAATTGAAGCCTGCATCCTTCGACTGTCGGGTACACCAACCTCTCATCGTTACATTTTAAGTTCAGTACTTTTGTACGACGGTTAATTCTGCTTTAAAATTTTCAATTGTATCAATTTAATTATAAACATTTTAACAACTTGAATATTTAGTCTTAAGCCTTTTGAAAACTTGCAAATTTAGTCCCAAATCTTTAAACAATTTGTCAATTTAGTCATTTCAATCAATTTTACTCGGAGATCATCGACGTGGCGGTCTAATCAATGTTAATCGTCCTATGTGGCATGACCGATACTGGCAAGGCTCGACTCTCAACAAATCCAACGACGGCGAGCCTAGCAATGGCAAGGTCGAGCCTCACTAGTGGCCAGTCCTCAACCATCGCCGAGGCCTAGCGATTGGTCAAAGAAAGAAGGAAAGAAAACAATATATATATAGAGCAGGAGCCCGGGGCCGCAGCCTGTTTTCCCTTTCAGGTAGATATGGAACTGCTCCCGCAAAACCTAGACATCTCCGTCTCCGTCAAGCCACTGCACATACATGTGAGTGTGTATAATTTTTCATGTCAGAGCATGGCAAGAAGAAGTGTCACAAAAGTCCTAAACCTATTGCATTATGCTAATTCAGTCCTAAATCTTTTTTTGGTGCCAATTCAATCCCTAACTTTTTGCATTAGTGCCAATTAAGCCATTAACCTTTTATTGGTGCTAATTCAGTTCTAAACCTTTTGCATTTGTGGCAATTCAGTCCTAAATCTTTTATATTTATTTCAATTGGGTTAATCCAGTCAATTTTAGCTGAAAATTGCTGATGTGGACATCGATTGTCCTACATGGCATGATTAGCGCTAACTTGGACATTTGTTAATATTAATCTAATATTTTAAATAATTTTTAAGCATTTTTTAAAATAATTTTTAAAAAAAATTATTTAAAACATCAAAAAAATATTTTAAAAATACCAATGTTAGTGCTAACCATGCCACGTAGGACAATTGACGTCCACGCCAATGATTTTCGGTCAAAATTGGGCAACTTGACTAAGTTGACTTAACTGCAAAATATTTAGAATAAAATTGGCACTAATGCAAAAGGTTTAGGACTGAATTAACACCAATACAAAATGTTTAGGATTGATTGGCATAAAAAAGTTTAAGACTAAATTGACATTAATGTGATAGGTTTAGGATCTTTTTGACACTTTTCCCGAGCGTGGCATGCTACGGAGGATAGCCAGAATTGACTAGATCGCCACATCTGCTATTCTCAATCAAAATTGCTAGAATGACTGAATTGACAAATCGTTAAAAAGTTTAAGACTAAAGTGACAAATCATTAAAAGATTTGGGACTATAGGACTGGATTGACAAGTTGCCAAAAAACTTAAGCTAAATTAACACAATTTAATTATTTAGGACTGAATTAATCACCGTATAATAAGTTTAAGATTTTTTGGACAATTTTTCCACTTTATATTCACTCTAGCTTTCCGCCAGCAGGACGAGGTCGAGCGCCGGCTTTCGATCGGCAACACACATGAGAACCAAAGAGAAGTCCCAGAGTTGGCAATCCAATAGCATTCGTGCACGAGGGATACAGCTGCGAAACATGCATTCTATGGTGTCACCCATTCCTAAAGTCAAGATAGACTGGAATTTGTTCCGTGCTAAGTTGAAAATTGGGTGGACACCGGGGTAGAGAAGTCGCGGCTGGTTCACCAAAGAAGGGAGAACGACACAAATAGTATCTGAACTTTGAATCGATGTACAGTATGGTTCATGAACTTTTAGTACATGCTCAATTTAGTTCCCGAGCTATATGAAAATGTTCAATGTTGTCCCTCAACTTGAATAAATGGAACGACAACATCTGGAAAAATTACAAAAAAAGTCCTAAATTTACTGTAATTGTGCCGATTCAGTTCTAAACCTTTTGCAATTATGACAATTCAGTCCATTTGGCGATTTTTGGTTGGCCGGTGCCGACGTGGACGTCGGCCGACCGGCGACTCAATATTTTAATTATTATTTTTCCTTTTCCTTTTCTTATTTTTTTTTCTTCCCTTCCCCTTCTTGTTCTTCGACTTCAACTTCCCTCTTCGTCTGCTTCATCTACATGCTACAACAGTTCATCGAAGGAGAGAACAAAACCAGTTGCAGCCATCCGCCTTTGCCCTGCCCCCCTCATCTCCTCGCCGCCTTTGTTCCCCCTTCTCACCACAGCTGCCACGGCACCTCCCTCCCTTCCCCCCTGGGTCTGCGTGTCGAGGCCGATCGTGCGTAGGCTCTCATGGTCGAGCGAGGCTCGATCTCGCCCGCATGGCCATGGAGAGGCTCGGCCTCGCCAGATCTGGGTTGGCGAGGTCAGCCTTTTCTCGGCCATGGCGAGGCTTGTCTTCGCCCGGCTTGACTTGGCGAGGCCGGCGAGAACCTCGCAGGTCATCCTCTGGCCGGTCGTCGACTCGGCGACCGACTGGAGGTAGAACGAGGAAGGCGAAGGGGAAGAGGGAGGATGTATAGGGAGGTTGAAGGGGGAAGGGAAAAAATTTAAAAAAATTATAGAAAATTCACAAAAACTATTAAAATATTGAGTTGCCAATCGGCCGGTGTCCATGTTAGCGCCGGACGGCTAAAACTCATCGAATGGACTGAATTGACATAATTACAAAAGATTTAGGACTGAATCGGCAAAAAAAAAATTAGGACTAAATTGACATAATTATAATTGGTTTAAGACTTTTTTGGTAATTTTATATCGAGCATTTTCATATATTTGAGGGACTAAATTGAGCATTTACCAAAAGTGTAGAGGCAACATTGAATAAGTATAAAGTCTAGAGGCGATATAACACATTGAGCTAAAGCTTGTGGATGATATTCATGCGGAACAAATATAAAGTTTAGGGTTGACATTAAAACTATCTGTGTGATTATCTCGCCAAAGAAAAAAGAGAGAAGACGACAATGAATGGAGGATGGACAGAGAGGGGACGACAAAGGTGTTGAACATGATAAGTGGATAAGATAAGTTGGCGCGCTGAAAAGGTAGACTTGGCAAAAGGCTGCTTCGAGGTCACATGTTGTGAAGGCTGCTCACAAAATTTTCCTCCCCAATGGAGCCCATCATCCCTTCGACGTTGAATTGTATCTCGTGTTCGAGATTGAAGCCTCACGAGCATCCAATTCCCCACCTACTATCCATCTCTATCTCTCTCTCTCTCTCTCTCTCTCACAAATTGGAAAGAAGAGCATCACGCCCGGCTAATATCGACCGCCGAGTAGTGTCGGGCCGTCGCTATTCAACAGCCGACGGTACTAGGTCCTCGTGTATCCGAATCACGCGAAAGTCCGGCCTGAGTAAAAATGTTAGGGGACAGAAGGAAAATATAGTCCTAGCTCGAAATTTGAGTATTATTATGCAGAGAGAATATGGTTTTGCCATGACCCAAAATTTGGAGAATCCGATGATGCAATCGAGAACGTAGGATTCACGTAATCCAAAAACCCGGAGAGGCCGCAAGGACAAAAGCCGAAAGAGGCTTTTGAACATCATCCATTCCCACGCTCTCTCTTTTCACACTTTGAGTGCACGGAAACCGAGCGGTGGAAAATTTGAGACCACAAGGCACGAAGTGGTAGCGCGGCTAATGCACAAGTCAATTACGTTAGAGAAATCTCATAGCCTATGGCCGCGGAAAATGATCAGAGGATCGATTATATAAACAGTATTCGGGTGACCATAAGACTAACCTTCTATTTCGAGCCGCAAGATAATAAATGAAAAATTAATAAAAAAATTATTGTGGGGTCTACTTTTTTTTTTTTTTATAAAGAATTTGTATAATGCCGTCACCCAAAGACACTGATATGTTAATCAGAGCTCAAATGATTAAAACTAAAGATGCAAGAGGAGAAAACAGAGAGGGCGAACCAATTATTAACTCCAACTTCAAGCTCCAAATATATGTATAACCAAATGTCTCTCACGAGTCACAAAGACTAACTCAAAAGAAATTGAACATGTGAAAGCAAGTGCAATATAAAGTCAAATTTGCAGAAATGGGGTTATCTTTCAACATTTCAGAGAAATCCAAGACAAAAAGCATTGATCACTACTAGCATACTTAGCTTAAGTCTCTTCTTCTTAAGCAAGCATTTATACTTGGCATGGAAGCAAGTAAACCTCCATACGCCATGGAACTAATCACGGCGATTTTGATCACAAAAAAAAGAAGAAACCCTATTAGCGGATCGAATCGGGTCTACACAAGAATTTCACCTAATAAATTGGCGGTCTCGTCCTCGCCAGCCACGTGAAGCCGACCCGCGATATCAACCGTGCCCTCCGTGCACAGAAGCCATGGACACAACCCCAAGCTTCTGGAGATTCAGCTTTATGACGGTGTCGGCGAACATCTTCGTGTCTTCGCCAGTGTTGCCCTCGGGAATATCCACGACGTACGACTCCAACACCACCGTGTACACCTTCCCTTCCCTCTCGAACTCGTTCACCGACGTCACCGACCGGTAGTTCTGCAGCCGGTGCTCGCCCCCAACGACCCGGAAGCTCAGGACGTGCCGCTCGTCGTCCAGGATCTCGAGCCGCTCGGTGCTCGTCGACGCTGGGAGCCCCGACACGACCGTGACGTCCCTCACGCACCCGACGCGCACGCAGCCCTCCCCGCCGCCCCCACGCACGTGGCAGCTCTTGATGAAGTGCTTGTACCGCTGCGGGTTGTCGAAGCTGCGGACCAAGGGCCAGACGTGCCGGGCGGGGGCCTCGATCTTCTGCGTGATGAGGGACGTGCACGTGTTCGGCAAGGGTTCGAACCTGTGGTAGGTCTGAATGACGGAGTCGAGCTCCGCGAGCTCCTCGGGGGTTAGCCCTTGAGGCGGGTTCGGGTTTGGGTTCCGGTTCCGGTTCGGCTCCATATTCGAATCTTTATCGCTTCCCTCTCCCTCTATCCTCTCGTCACCTCCTTCCCGCCACGCCTCGCTTGCGCTTCTCAGCTATGCTCGGCGGGAGATCGGAGCAAAACAAGGCTCAGCATGCAAGAACAGAGGGCAGACGAAGGAAGATCATGGAAGAAGAAGAAGAAGAAGACGAACGAAGAGGAAGGAAACAAAACCTTTATGGCGGAGATGATGGTTAGGGCTTTACACGCGTGGACTGCATTTATTTACAAACTTCGTCAGCTGGTTTTTGTCTTGTCTGCCTTTTTTTTTCCTCTTTTGCTTAGAAAAGTGTGATTAAATTAGTTTAATAAATCGATGGAATATAATGGGGTTTGGTTGGACCGCAGACATAACTATAACAGGAAATTTTTCTGCCCGATGCAGCATGTTTAACCTTTTTGGTTTATTATATAGTTTTGCTTTGGGAACACGACAATGGGGAATCGTTCAATTATGGAATGCGTTAGACAAATATTATTTTAATCAGCTTAGGCCCCCCCCTGCGGTGATGCTCCATCTATATAAAAATTAAAGAGATCTAAGTATTTTTATTCATGAAAGGAAGTGCGATGATGACAGTTCCCGTCCGTTGACCAAATAATGACCAATCAACAACCTTATAATATACAAAGTTGTATTTTAAGGTGGTCCACCTTACACAACCTCACTGAGGTTGGATAATGTTTATGTATGTTTTGTAGAGAGACACCGAGCGCTATGTCTATAAAATAAACTTACCAATGTTATCCAACGAGCTGCTGCCGATGACCGTGACGGCCTACCATGCTTTGTTGTGTATTTTGAGCATGGGAGCTGCTAGCCTGATAGCTTGATAGTACTCTTATTATTTCTGATTCCGTGATTTTTTCAATTAATGAATATTTTATGCAAAACACGCGATGAGAGTGTGTGAATCTACAGTCAGAAATAATTGACAATATTGTCGTGCCGTCAGAGAAGCATTTCCCTTTGAGCGAGGAGTATTTGGTATAGTGAAAGAAGGAATAAGTTAATGTTTGTTCTCACGGTGAAAGGAAGAAAACCCTAGATTGCGGTAATTGACTTGTATAACGCCAACCGAATCGGATCCGGATCGTTCGCCCTTCCCTTAGGAGGGTAAACACCTGCCCTTTGGATCCGGGCCGTCCGTTTTTAGACGGACGATTCAGATATCCTATTTTTAGGAGGTAACCTTTTGAGTTTTTTATTTTTTATATTTTTAGTAATAGTCTGGGGCCTGGGCTGTCTATTCATAACAAGGACAGTCCGTATTCCAAGGATAGGGCATGCCCTTCTGAGAAAAGGGCAGGCGACCCTTTCACCAACCGACCCGACGTTCTGCTGAAAATATTTTGACCGCCCTCCTTCTCGTCCAATGATTCGGCATGTCCGGGTTGGCGCCTTTCACATAATTTGAGGATACGTGGCGAAAAAAAGGGAGGTTTGAACCTGAATTTACTCGCGCGTCCAACGAACAGACGCGATGTGCGCAACGAGCATTACGAGAAAACCTACATATACAATTCATGAATTTAGATAGGATCAATGAAGTTTGGCGATGGAAAAAAGAGAGGTCATGTAAGGAGATACGAGATATTACAAAGAGGAAGAAGAAGACAAAAGGAAGGCTGAGGCCGGGGGAGTGGTCGCTGTCGTTTGAAAAGTTGGAAGAAGGAAGGGGAGGGAGGGAAAAAAAAAAAAAATTAGCTGTGAGATTCGTGGATCATGTGAGAGACCTAACCAACTCTCGTGTGCCCGAGATCTCATCACTCCAACGCCCTCCACAACTTTTCACTCTCGGACACCGGCCTCCCCCGGCGGCGTCCTCATATTCGCGCTCGGGAGTGTGCCGACGGATAGATTACGCTAGTTTCACGAGAGGCACACATGATTTAGCGCGGTCGAGATTAATTGGATCTCACCTCGGCTTTTCTGTCGTTTTTGAGCAGTCGTCTCGAAGTTCTCTTCGCCCATAAACTTTTATGGAAGTTTTGTAGTGCTTGCGTCGATTAATGGCAGCGCCGTTGGCCGCCGTGGTTTAACAAATTTAAATCTTTAAATCTTTAAATGAGGCGTTCGTCAGATGGAACAAGGCAAAGTTTCTCCACGTAAATTTTTATACACCTTGCTTTTCGTTCTTTAATTTTTGCATGCTAGAGGAGTTAGGCGCTTAAAAAAAAAGGGTCCCATCTTACTTGTTTTTGAGGCTTTTCTTGCCTTTTTATACGTGTATCTTATACCATATATTTGAAAAAGTAGTCTTCTTATGACACAGGGCCATGAACATGTAGGCTTTGATGGAAGTGCGCAGCAGAAGTCTGATACCTTCTTTCGGGAAGATATCCAAGAGGGAGCCCATGTCCGAGCCCATTAACATATCTAGTCAAACCCACCTTAACTCAAAAGCTTAAGTTAATGAGTTATGGGCTAACTTGAATATATTAAGTGCTCAACACCACATTAATTATCCAATGTGAGACTCTTTTAACACAACTCACACGTGTACATCCTAACAATCTTCCCCTAACGTGTGAGCTCTAGTGTTAGGTTTGCTCCCCATTAATTCAGGTATCCTTCTGTATCAACTTATCTCAAGTTGAATAGCCCAACTTCATAACCATGAAGTCTACCTTTGGGCCCGCTCAGTAACCGCATGTGGGACATCAACCATCGGCTCTGATACCATTTGATAGGAGTGCGCAGCAGAAGTCCGATATCTTCTTTCGGGGAGATATCCAAGAGGGAGCCCATGTCCGAGCCTATTAACATATCCAGTCAAACCCACCTTAACTCAAAAGCTTAAGCTAATGAGTTATGGGCCAACTTGGATATATCAAGTGCTCAACACCACATTAATTCTCTAATGTGAGACTCTTCTAACATAACTCACACGTGTATATCCTAACAGGCTTGCTATTAGAAGGCTCATAGAACAATCGTAAGTTTCATGAACTATTTAAGTTAAAGCCTTTTAATTTATCTAGGTGATCTTGATCCGGAGCAGTTTACACGTAATTGATAGAATTATAATGGGTTATGACCCCCACTTCTTGCGTTAGAATATTCTTGGATGCTCTAACCAATTACGCAAACCTCGAAAAGTTAACTTATGATCAAGAGAATAGAACTCGAGGAAAGAATTAAGATAGCTATGTTTTAAATGTACGATCATTTCTTCACACGAGTATAACATGTTGGAAAACACCCTATGGCATTTTGATGCTTTCAAAATCATCATCGCTTTAATATCTACTTGATAATCGTAGATGATCTTCATGTTGAAGTGGTGATATTTTGAGGAAGATTGCGATAATATCGTTGGTTTATATAAAGTTGAGTGAACGGCGTTTGCAAAGATGAGGATCATGACAAGAGGATAACAAGCTTGATATGACGAGTGGCTCATAAGGACATAGAGGTACCAACATTAGGAGATCATCTAAGTAAAGCCTTTGGATACGAATATGCTCGGGAGGAGCATTGGATAATGGATCACAAGTTGTTCTACGAATATGTCGATAGCACCAATGGAATGTTGACAAGGGAAGATGCTACTGTCGAGTGATGAGGAGCAGTGTATTGTGCATATATCAATTCCTAGAAAATGCTGATCTATCATCCATCTTAGGATGATCGTTGAACAGAAATGAGCATGGAACTAGGGTAGAACCTGAAACCTGGTACCGGATTGGTGGAAAAACTATCTAGTTTCAGGTTTCAATGTATACATGGTAGGTTTCAAGTTTTGAAAATTGAGGAACTTATTTCGAAGGGTAAGTTTCAGGTAGATGAAACTCGGAACCTAGAACCTGTATTGTAACATATAGCAAGTTTTGTGCTTTTCTTTGTATATTTTTTTCATGATAAGTGTGTAATCTAGAATTAATAGGCCGAGCTTCCATTTTTTGTCGATATTTATGGATGAGATTTTTACTTTTTTAGTGTTTCATATTTATTTGTCTATCTTAACATTGTGAGTTATGATAAGTGGATTGTGACAGCAAACGATAGTAATTAAAGGTGATAATTTAAGAATGCATGTGGAACTTGGATAGACTTTAGTTTCGACTCTAGAACTCGTAACGGGGTAGATTCGAGGATCCAAGATATGCAAGATAGGTTATAGGTTTCAAAAAATGATGAACATGTTCTGACGGGTAGGTTTCAGGTGGAACCTATATGGAACTTGAAACCGCTTACCCTAATCATTGAATGGAAAAAGAATAGCCGTTAACAAGCCAATAATCCGTGGTAAGAGGAATCAAGATGAGCTGAGACAACTTTGCCAATTTTGCTTAAGGTGTCAGAAGAATAAGTTGATGTAACAATATTAGGAAACTCCATTTTAGAGAAGGGAAATGCTTTCCCGATAGTACTATCACGGACAGTGCAATCCCAATCGTAGATTCACACACCATTACTGTGTGTTTTTCATAAAGCACTCATTGATTGGTAGATCACGTGGTCAGAAAAACTGACAATACCGTCAGACTGTCATGCTAACAATGCCCTTTTTAGGGAATTATGATATTGTCAGAGAAAAAGATTGTATAGGCGATCTCAACCTCGACAATTACTTCCATCAGCTCCCGAGGGCTCTTAACTCTTCAGAAGCATCTCCAACGGTTGGATAGGATGATGAACATCTATATAAAGAGGATCAAAGAAGCTAGAAAGTGTTGGACGAAAAATTGAGAAAGCCACTTTGTGATTATCATCTGTCTTTCGGTCACAAACATGCTTTGTAACTGTCTGGTTGATATTATCTCTTTGTAGAGCCTTTGTTGCGCTGTAATCGGTGATTAGATATTTGAACAAGTGTGATAGCAGTACTTGCATTCTGATGGTGTGATCTATCATGAAAAAGAAACAACACTTGTTGATGGTAATATCTCTTGAACATTAACAGTGGATTCCAGTCATTCCTAGGGTTAACAGTTTGGAGAGCGGACGTAGGCTTGGGATAAAACCAAACCACTATAAATTGATATATGTCATTTTGTATATGTTCATTATTGCCTATAACTGTTTGATAGAGCACCTGCCTGTTTGATACCTTCAATCTGTTTCTGCAACTATCAGAGTATATCTTGCTATTTAGGGCGAAAATTCTATTTAACTCATCATTTAGCCCCTTCACCTGCCTCTAGATTGTCTCGTTAGCACTAACAGAATCTTCTTAAGACAATTTTTAATATAATGTGAGACACCGATACTTTCGTAACAATATCGACGAGGAGACAAATGTTGAGATTGCGATAGCAACAAATGAAGCCTCTCTTCAAAAGCTTTTTACCGACACTAGAGCTCTATTTTAAAAACGTAACATAAAATTGAAAACAAACTCGAAGTCAATCAACATTTGGATTATATAATCGAGAAATAATCGACATCGCTATAGTTCGATCCTTCAAATTTCTGTTACTTTCCAAGCTTATCTTATGTTATGCCCGTTTATTATAATTTCCATAAGAGAGACCAAATCTCCAACCATCTATCTTTTCTTTGTTTCCCAGTTACGCCTGCGCCCGTATTGAAGTTTTCTTTTCATATAAAATAAACTACATTGATAGTTCATACCTTCATTTTGATAATCTCATTCTAATTGTTTTTTTTTTTTGGGTTATTGGAGAATAATTCCCTAGTGGATGGCCATAGAAGGTGGGAATCAAGCTCGAGACTTTCAAGATGGCATTGCTCGTGTGGCGACAACGACACGTGTACACAGAGCCCAATATTAGGCGCATTGAAGCCCATGTGTGGTCCAAAGGGTGAATATTTTCATGATCTGGCCCAACCAATCGAGGCCATTAGGTTTTTTCTGTTTCCAACATCGTTTGGACCTATTATTAACATAAGTAATCTCTAAAGTTGATCTCTCGACCACAAAAAAAAAAGGTCTCTAAATTTTGGTCCAATATGTAACATTATCCATGAACTTTTAATTCGTGCAACATGGGTCATGAACTTTGGCCCAATGTGCAATATCATACACAGACTTTATTTTGTTCAATGCGGTCCATGAACTATAGATAAATGTTCAATGTTGTCCGTAGAACATATAAAAATTATTTAAAAGTACAGGAACAACAACGTTGAATATTGGACCAAAAATTTAGAAACCACATTGAGCAGATTAAAAGTTCAGAAACGACATTACGCATTATACCAATGATGCGATGAACTCATGTTTGTCACCATGTAACAACTTTCTTGCTAAAAAAGCGCTTAAACTATCAACTAAATTATTGAAGTTTAATTCTAGAATCCTTACTTAATAACTCTAACGACAAGTAATGTCTAAACAAAAGGATGGTTGCACCATGGGATTGCTGACAGAAATTCGGTTCGAGCGAGTCGAAACAAGCTTAGCATTCTATTTCTTCTTTAGATTAACCGAACACGTATTTACACACAGCTCAAGGCCTAATACCCAAAAAAAATCCCTAACTTTATCATCTCCTCCCAATTATATCGAAAATTATTTTGTCTCATAAAAAAATTTCTAATTCCAACTCTATGGACCTAATACAAAAAAAAAAAATCCAAACTTTAGCATATGTCCCAATTATATTAAAAAAAATTTATCTCATAAAAAATCCCAAACTTTTACTTTTATCCCAATTTTACCATCATCAGCCTTACGTCTATAATCACCGTTAGTTAATCCTACGTGGCTCAAATTTTCTTACCGAACTTACAAATGAATATTGAAATTCTAAAACAACAGGTTTCACGGACGGCGAGATTGCGATCGTTCATCCAACTAATCAAATCTCCACATCTAGCTATTCTTTGGGCTATTGAGTGTTGGGAACAATCCGAAATGCGCTGTCTTGAATGGCTCTATATCTTTCGAAAATGTGTAGGGGAAGCAGATAACGGAAGAGAAGTTATGGATTTTTTCATGTCAGCTTCACTGAGATGTAATTATTAACGGCGTGAAAATGCCACGTAAGATTAACTAATAGTGATTATGGACAGATGGTTATTAATGGTAAAATTGAGACAAAAATTAAAGTTTGCATTTTACATAAGACAAAAAATAGTTTTCGATATAATTGGGATAAATGCCAAAGCTTGAGATTTTTTGGGTATTATGATGATAGGCTTGAGATAAAAGTAAAAGTTGAGCCTTTTTTTTTTTTGTATTAGACGGGTATAATTGGAACAAAATTGAAAGTTGATGATTTTTTATGAGAATATTTTTAATGATATAATTGAAACATATACTGAAATTGAAGATTTTTTGAGTGTTGAGTCCACAGCTTAATCCCGTCGATGTGATCGGTTGTTATACAATAATCTAGACGGTGGAGAGATCAATTTCAAGGCGTACTATTGCTAATTTCTCGATGTAACTTTTAGAAACTTGTACGTTATGAGGGTCATGTCCAATCAAATTTATCTCCCAAGAAATCAGTTCAATTATAGAAGTCGTACATTCAAGTTTATAAATTCAAAAAAGGAAAAAAGAAAAGAACATTTGAAAGTGTGACACAGAAAATTTTCAATCGCGATATAGAAAACAAGTAGCCTTTAAATAATGACAGAGTTGATGGTGAGGCACCCTAGTGTTATCTCACGTCATTTTCACGAAACATAGTATCTTATCGCACCATGAAAACTGAAAAGACACATGTGTTAGGAAATTTTATTTGATTTTGAAGAAACAAAATTCACATACTTTGTTGAAAAGACTTTGATGATTTACTATAAATATACCTCTATGTCTTTTGTATGTAATATGCTTAACTCTTTTATTTTGATAGAAGAAGGCAGATTTCGTGATAGAGGCAGGCTGATACGAGAATCATGACGAGATATCTTTTGATCTTTGATTTATCCTCATTGTTCAATCAATCTTATTCTTGATTATCTTAGCAGATTAAATTTCCCTACTAATTGTCAATTATCTAGTTAGGATTGGGTTTTTAAGTTAAATTGATTCACCATCAATCATAAAGATATTCTCATTACTTTTCATATGAGGACTCTTGATTGATTGACAATCACCCTTAGATAATTTCTTTTATTAGAAGCTTGATTTATGGAGTTAAAGATTGATTGTATGGGCGAGCAAATCGTCTCAAATTTTTGATTGCTCTTATCTCAACGGTTCGTGATCTTTATTTGACAATCAACCAATGGCTAGTTTTGGAGATTGATCCTCGGGTGATTCTATCCAGCGGGAAGTTTGGAAGAAGATGAGTATATAAAGAGCACCAAGTTCGAAGAGAATGAAGTGAGATTAAGAGATCAATACTCATATTTCAAGAGAGCTTCATCTGTTTCAATTATCTATTCGTGCTTAAAGTGAGATCTTGTGAGAGGTATTATACATAGTAAATTGTGTAGAGTGGGATAGCCTTGGTAGAGGCAGGGCTCGCTTCTGTTGGAAGTGCTTGTGATCAAGCAATCACATCTTTCTGTAATATCTAATTTGATTATTTAGTGGAATCCAGCCAGTAGGCTGTTAGTGTGGGAGAGTGGACGTAGGCTTTCTAAAGCCGAACCACTATAAACTTTTGTGCATTGCCTTCTTCTCTAAACTCGTATCTATTTACTGTCTGGTAGAAGCACTGCGTGGTTCTGCTAATACCCGTGCTTCTATCGAACTCAATATTTTTAATTCCGTTTTATTTATCGAAGTTTGATTATAAACACCTATTTGTCGCGACCCTCTCGAGGTTCGCCGTGGGCTCTCGAGGGCTAATGGGCCGTCCAGTCTGGTTGGACGCAGGCTTCTCCCAAGGCCCGTTACCCAAATCGCAACGGAGGTATGCGTAGTCGACCTTCAGTGTGATCTAGTGACATGTGCTAAGTGTGCATGCCATGGAGTCGCCACCAATCATTTTTTGGAGGGTATGATTGGACCACCCTATTGAATAGTCGGGAGTTTCTATTCAATTCTACGATAACCAGAGAAATGGGTTCGGGGACTTAGTTACGTCAATTGTCAGAGTTGACGCCCTTTCGGTACCTAAGTTGATTGAATTTTCTGCAATTTTTCTCAATTTTTTTTCCTTAATAATTCACTTTTTATTTGAAATTTTTTTTTATTAATTTCCTGAAAATAAGTCCCAACTGAACGGTCCCTAACTCGCCACGTGGCGTCTCGGTGACAATCGAATCATTTTAATTTTTGTAAAATTCGAAATTCATTTTTTTTAATGTTAAAAATATTTTTTATTCTGAAAATCATCGGGTCACGACACGTGGCTCATCTGCAACCATCCAATCTAGCATTTTTTTTGTTTTTGTTTTCATAGGACGCAACACAATGCAAAAAATAAAGAAGATTATTAAGTCATTATACAACATAAACATAAGCAAAGGAGATGGGATCCGGTGAATTTTACGACGTCGGAGTCCGTCGGTGCTCGTGCAACAATGTGTGGGGGTATAAACCACCAGCAGGAGGCTCGGCCTTCCGATTCTGGGGTAGCACAATATAATTTACAGAAAATAAATAAATAAAACACCTTGGACACCAATAGGAGGCTTAGCCTTCCGATTCTGGGTCTTTTATACGAAATATAGAAATGCTATGACATAAAGTAAATACACAGCAAATATTTGGACACCAACAGGAGGCTCGGCCTTCCGATTCTGGGTCTTTTATGCGAAATATAGAAATGTTATGACATAAAGTAAATACACAGTAAATATTTAGACACCAACAGGAGGCTCGGCCTTCCGATTCTGGGTCTTTTATGCGAAATATAGAAATGCTATGACATAAAGTAAATACACAGTAAATATGAAAAAAATACAAAATAAACAATAATCCGAGCTCGGATGAGGAGGACGTTGAACAATTTTCACAAATCCGAACGGTGAATATGAAGAAAGAATTCAGATGACATTGTACACAAAATTTTACCTCGATCCGATGGTCGAATTGATCGGAAACTGAAGAAATACCGGCGGATGAACAGTTCCCGCGCTTGGAACAACTTCTGATTTGGCTGCTGTGCGACCACCTAGAGAGATCTTTTTGAAGATCCGAACGGTGGATGTGAAGAAGGGGTCACGAAGACCTTGCACAAAAAAAAGCAGCTCAATCCAACGGTTCAATCGGCCGGAAACTCAAGAAATGTAGACGGGTATACAGTTCCCGCGCCTGGAACAGCTTCTGATTTGGCTGATTTACGACCACTTTGAGAGATTTTTTTAAAGATCCGAACGGTGGATATGAAGAAGGGGTCAAGAAGATCTTGTACACAAAAAATCAGCTCGATCCAACGGTCCAATCGACCGGAAACTCAAGAAATGTGGAGGGTAGTGGTGTGATGACAAGAGGAAGGGAAGAGAGAATATGGAAATGAACGTGGGAGAGAGGGGGAAGAAGAAGAAGGAAGAGGAGGAGGAGGAGAAGGGACTCTACGGATGATGAGGGGGACTATAAATAGTAATAAAAATAAAATAAATTAATGAAATAGTAATATAATAATAATATAATAAAATATTAAAAAGTAAAAATAATAATAATATAATCAAAAGTGAAGACAAAATGATTAGTCCCCTTTTCCTTTTAAATGATGATGTTTTCACTCCTTTTCCTTTTAATCATTACTAATATTTTTGCCAAATTCAATTTTATGATGATCAAAGAACACCTAAAATCAAACCTGAATTTTACTATTTAAGAGGTCAGAAAATGGATAAAATAAAAATAAAAATACTAACTATTTTTTTATACTTTTGTGACCTCAAATATTATTTTTCTTGATTTTCTTGATTTTCTTTTTCTTTTTTTTCTTTTTTTTGTATTTTTCGAAAATATATTAAAAAAATGAAAATTATGAAAATTATTTTTTTGGTCAAAATGGTTCATTTAGCTTGGCTAAGGTCACCAAAATTGATTTTTCAATTTTTCAACTTTTTATGGATTTTCTATGAATTTTCAAAAAAAAAAGTTGATCAAAATTTAGGTGTCAACACTATTCACCCTTCTAGGTGAATAGTCTAGCCAGGAACAACAACATGCATGAATCCTACGTTGCGGTTCTACTGCACCTTAAAGCTAAATTCACCTTAATTGCTATCTTAATCTTTCATCTAATACAATCTTACGCATGAGTTAAAATGTAATTATATTGCAAAACACCACGCAAATCAACGAGCAAAAGCTGAAAGGAGATTTTTAAGTTGATGTTGTTGAGAAATTATATTTAAAATATTTTGGTTTTTGAAGAGATTGTAACTACATTTTCCTTTGTTTTTACTTGTCCGAAGAAAGACTATATAGATACTTAAATTAGATTGGAGACCTCATTTCTGACATGAACCGTGCAACGAACAACTTATATTATTTTCCCTGTTTATGGGAAAAAAATTTAGTTTAGTTTTTTTTAAGGTGAGTGTCGACATTCTCAAACAACGATGATTCTTGACATTATTCCCTGGTTGAAAATTGGAAATCAATAAGCTGCGCTTAATGAAATAAAGAGCAAAATTACACGACTTAGGTATTAGAGTTGGCGAATACTTTGGGGACCCTTGTTTCTCATACCGAGCACGCACACATGAGTTTGGGGAAACTAAAGTATGAATCACCGATGCGCATGGAATGACGGGATCAAAGGGATCTGAATAAGCTTAGGTTTTGAGCCCATTTTAAGTCCACTATATATTATGCTCGTATGAGAAATCATTATAACGAGTGGCTATGGTGTAAACCTAAATATTATAGTGAAATCCCTTTGTAGGACATAGCCTTATTCTGGGGTGAACCTGGATAAACTCGCGTATATCTATTTTTTTTATTCTCTATGTGATTGTGATTGTG
Organism: Rhodomyrtus psidioides; assembly: GCA_021437785.1. Taxonomy (NCBI): domain Eukaryota; kingdom Viridiplantae; phylum Streptophyta; class Magnoliopsida; order Myrtales; family Myrtaceae; genus Rhodomyrtus; species Rhodomyrtus psidioides. The sequence goes on along the minus strand of JAILYB010000007.1, from coordinate 7,942,719 downwards.
ATTGTTCTGATTCGATTTAGGATATAACCCATTGGTAGGCAAAAAAAGAAGTGCTTTTATTAGTGTGTATTGAGAAAGTGAGAACACTTGAAATTTCTGATAGAGTGTCAGAGTGTCCGATACCTTTTGCTTGAGGAGATCGCTTAAAGAGAGCTCAAGTCATTAGATTCACCTTCTTTTTAAAGCTTAAACCGATGAATTATGAATTAACTAAGATATATATATATATACTGCCCTACACTACATCAATTATCTGATGTGAGATTTTTCTAATACAACTCACACGTGAAATATAACAATCTCTCCCTCACACGAGCTCAGTGTTATGTCAATTCTTCAATGTGAGATTTCTCTAAGACAACTCATACTTACAAAGTAACGACACTTATAAGTTTTAGGAAATAATTATCAAAGACACATTATTTTGCAATGACACGGCATGATGTGATTATAGAATCCGATCACGACATGTGAACGCGATTATGCCATTGGGTGAAGATTCTTGAGATACGTGACCAAAAACAAAAAAACAAAATGCAACAATCTTGGTCCCTTCAATGCCTCTAATGCTCCGTTTGTTTCACGAAAAATATTGTTTCGAAAAATATTTTTCTTAATTTTCGACGTTTGGAGGGCAGAAAATAGATAGTCAACGGAAAATATATTTCGGTCAATGGAAAAAACCTCTTAAAGTTGAGGAAATTGATTTCCGTTTTTAAAAAGCGGAGATCATTTTCCTCTCAGCTCTCTCCTTCTTCCTGTTGAAATCCCTCCGATCGTGTGTCTCTCTCTATCCCCTTCCCTCTCTCTCTCTCTCTCTCTCTCTCTCTCTCTCTCTCTCTCTCTCTCTCTCCAGCTGTTTGCACCATCTCTCTCTCCCCACCGGCACCCGCATCCGCTCGTCCCACCCTTGCTCTCCTCCTCCGCTTGCCCGCCCCGATCTAAACGAAGAACAGAGCATGGCTGGGCTCGTGGTTCAGGGGACGTAGGGCTCGGATCTAGGCTTTGGCTATTGGCGAACCAACGACGGAGGAGAAAGCTCAGGCCGAGGTCGTAAAGCTGGGGGCTCTTGGGTTTGCAGCGGCAATGCTGCGAGGCATTATAGAGGCCGGAGGTGGTAGAGTTGTGAGCTGTGGATCTCAAGTTAGGCGTGAGTAGTGGAGCAAAAGTCACGGTAGAGGATGGAGAGGTTCGCGACGGGGCCGAGGTGGTCTGGACGGTGGGCTATGGGTCTCGAGTCGTCGATTCCAGGCGACGACAGGGCTAGTTACAGGCCGACGTCGGGACAACAATCAGAGGCGTCGGGAAGACTGAACAAGGGCGACGGTGGCTGTGACATTCGATTTTGGTCAAAAGGGAGGTTCGGGCGACGTCGAGTTGAGCTGGAGAGGGTTGGAGAGCTGCTGGGATGGCGAAACTCGACTGGATCTCGGCTGGCTGATGCGACGCGGGATGAGCTCAAGCGGACGGCGCGGCAGAGAATGGCGCAGCTCAGCGTCAGGGGTGACAATGGTGTGGTGGCTGTGCGAAGGGGAGCCGACGTTGGCGTGGTAAGGGTCTCGAGACCGAGGGTTCTCGGCTGGCCGACAGCAGACGAGGAGGTGGCAACGGTTGTGGGTGGTCTAGGCAAGGGTCGGGTGGCTCGGATCTGGTGGCACGGCAGTCTCTTAGGCCGGCGTCGGGATTGAGCAGAGCTTCGACGATTTGTTCGATTTGGAACTCGTTCGTTTGCTTGGGGTGAGTGAGCGGACTGAATACTTTTGTGTTTAGATGATCTTTTGATTGGCTGATCGATTGGAAAATGCAGGGCTAACGTATGATGATCTATACGATGGGTACTATGACCTCGACGTGAAGGAGGAGCTTAATCGGCTGTCGAGGGAGGTTGTGGACGCAAGAAACCAGCTGATCAAGCGCGCCATGGACCTGTCCATGAAGCACGAGTACCTTTCTGAAAAATTATTTAAAAATAACACAAATATGTATGGCGGAAAATATTTTCCTTACCAAACGGCAGAAACTATTTTCAATTCGTTTTCAGATTTGAGCCAAACACTGGAAAATAAAACTATTTTCCTAGAAAACCACTTCTTGGAAAGCATTTTCCAAAATCGTTTTATTTTTCGCGAAACAAACGGAGCCCAAGTATCCATTACATGATAGACTCCAAAATAAGGTGATGAACTGAAAATGAGTATTTAAATATATGAATCGTCTGTCCACACACAATCAACAAAAAATCTCGTATAATAATTTTACCACAAAATGCCAAATTTTACAAACTCACCTGTCCGATAATTTCTTTTACGACGATCATATCCATCGCATGAATTTCGCATATAATGAATCCGTTGGAAAATATTAGTTTTATTAAAAATGGATTCACAAGATTAATTTGCCAAACGACATGTCAAAATTGCTATTGATTCTGAACTATGAACCACTTATTTTAAGGATTATTCGCAGTTGAAAGTTGTAATTCTCTAAACCACTTGTCGTACTAAGTCCACTAATACAGTTTTGTATGAACGACATGATTTAAAGGGACAAGCTCCTGTTTCTCCCATTGAAGTGTCTTTGGCCTATCCTCGTGCATGATTTCCGAAAGGCTTGAGGCTTTTCATGAAAGGCAAAGCCGCACATCGAAAGTGGATGAAACCTCAGCCTCGGGACATAAAAGAAAATCACGAGAAAGCGAATAAGACAAGATCCTAGGATCGGGTTTTTCGTTTTCTTTGGACACCAAGACCAGGCGCCTCCCACTAATCCCATCTTCCACTGCTGGTTGTAGGTCACCTAATCATGATTAAAGATAATAAAGAGCACCAAACCACGCAACACCCTATAAAGTCCATTAAAAAAATCATTTTTCACATGGGTTGTTTTCATAATATGTGCTAGTAGTCACGAATCAATATTATGATTGGTGATTAAGATTTGCTAAGATTATACAATGGGTATCTTTGGCCTTGACCAGTTCTAGCTCCTCCTGAATTGCTGCTTATCAGCTGATTTCTTTTTTCATCAACCACCTCTCCCATCGTTCACCAAATTTAGTGACAGTGAAATATCTGGTGTGACCCTATAAACATTGGGAGAAAAACCTATGAACAACATACACCATTATATGAACAAAATAAAAATACTTCGACAATAATTATGCCGACCCATGCTCTCTACTTACTAAGACGGTGTCTACAAATGTGGATTGTTAAACGGTGTGCGTCGGACCGCGAGTGACCCTTTAAATTAGTGGAGACGTAGTCAAGAACCGATAACGGAGCCGGTCTTTTGTAAGTCTAGCACTTTCCTAATCTGCCAGCACATGAGAAACCTTTTAAAACATAGTTCAAAAAAACAGAAATGTGGTATATTTAATTGGGCTTAAAGCTCTTCCAAATCGTCGAATTGGATTTTTTTGTTAGGATGAAATATATATGAAAATGATATGGACACCAATAGCTCTTGTTTATTTACGTATCTTCTATATGAAATGTCTCGACACACAAAATGTGAAAAGTTACATGATTTCCGAACGAGATTCACTCTATTTTTAGGAACTAACAAGACATGCATTAGTCTGAGGTTCGTGGGGAAAAAACGCGGGGGTCCATTGTTCCTAGGAATCTTGAAAAGAAGTTGACGCCATGAGAGGACCATCAAGAGGCAGGGGGATTTAAAGGACACCGTTAGGTCCACCGGAGTCCGGACAGCTTCGACTATGAGACAAAAAAGCATTAATATTTTGCTTAAAATCGAAACGTCAATTTTGTTTTCACTTTCTTTCTTTTCGAGGAAATTCACATTTTTGATGTCTATAGTACACACGCATATTCATATTACCAAGTTAGATACAACTGCTCTTATGCAAATGTAGCGGGAACAGCGACATCGTGGGTCGATTTTTTTTGGAAAAAACTTTCCTGACAGTATTGTCAGAAATGGTTTAATCTCAACCGCAGATTCACAAACAATTACAGCGTGTTTTTGCATAAAGTATTCATTAATTGAGAGATCGTATTGTCAGAAATAACTGATAGTATTGTTAGATTATCAGACAAGTAGCTTTTTTTTTTCCTCACGTCGAATTAAGTTCGTCTCTTCATTTCGATGGTAATTATCAATGCGTGAAATGAGGAAATTCCTCAGAAAATTTACTTGTTTTTGGCGTTTAATTTCTGTTCTTACGCCGTGCCCGGCGCTTTAGGGCTTTTGGCATGGGGCGATTGGAATTTTGTCTTTGGATCCCGACCGGAAGGCAGTGGAAGCAAGAGAGGCAGCTTTCTCGTTCAGCAAAAAGCAGACGAGCCGGACACACAGCTTAACTGAAGCAACGCTTATGGATCAAACGAGGCCACATCCTCGAAGATCCACGTCACCCATCAGCTCGCAGATTCAAATCAAAAGGTTGACGTCATCGCCTCAAAAAAGATACGAATCAATGTAAACGACTGCTCCATTGTTAAGTGCGCTCATGGCAACACTCTTAAAGTAAGATTTTTATTTAAAAAATGATTCTAAAGTAAAAATTTATTTAGTTACGTAATTTCATTTTTTTTTACTTCTAAAGCATTTTTTTTACTCTAAAAATAGTTTTGGAGTTATTTGAATAAGTAAAAAAAAATTACTTTTCTTCAGAAATTAAAATAAAAAAAGAGACAATTCACCGTCAGTGACCCTGTCCGCGGCCGCCAGTCTCCTCTGGCCGATAGATAAAAAAAATAAAAAGATTTATTTTTTAAAAATAAAATATTTTTTTAAATAATCCAATGACCCGAGAACCTAAGTGTTCCTCTGCAAGGTTCGTCCATAGAGGGTGGGTCATGGCCTAATCATAAGAAATAAATGTTCAATGATGTGGTTAAATGGTATCCCACAAAGATAAATCATGGCAAAGTGGACTGAGCAATTGACCCAATTGTTTGTCAGCTTCATGATAGAATAGGTTAAAAGGGGAACCGAACCACTTGTACCTACAATAAAAAAGGGTGGAATAACGTTTACCGTGAATTCAATAAATAGACAGACCATAACTTTGCATTTAACTTTCCTTGAATAACATGCATTTTAGGTTAGGATTAATAATTTTTCGTAGAAGATTTTATGCTAATTAAGTTTCAAAAGTAGAAATTTTCAACTATTATTAAATGAATTTATGTTTTAGAAATAGAAATTTTGTCTAGTTACTAAACGCATTTCTCTGATCAGAAATCTACTTCTGGAATAGAAGTAAAAAAAAATAAGTTTTGATCGAAAGTTAACTTTTGGAGAAGAAGTTGTGTCATGCGCGCCCTAAATGTGGGGATGACCAAGATCAAATGGTGGTGATCTTTCAAGTTTGGGAAGGTTTCCTAGCACACGTTCATAAAGAGGACATAGCGAAATAAATCGAAGGACCACATGCATAGAATTATTGTTGGGGTTAGGGTTATGGGGTGAATCCAAGTCGCATGGGGTACTATGTTGTTGTTTTGCGGATTGATCTTTTTTTTTTGGTTACATGTCTATGATTTGCGCGTATCGCACCAAAATTCACTTCCCGATTTGTCATCCAATTACACTAGCTAAAGCAACCGATTAAGAAACATTTACGGTTTTTGACGCGCCCACTTCTTCTCGTATCATGCTCAATGAATAACATATTGTACCCAAATATTATCGTGGTGTGGTTCATACTCCTATAACTTAGGAAAGCACATGGATCCCGCTCATGAATATCTACTATTATTTAAGCCCATAATTTTTCATTAGTAATTTGAGTTTGGGCTCATGAATAACTACTACTGTATATACTCTTTTTTACTTGCAATTGAGTAATGTAACGAGAAATGCGATGTGTTAATTATAGTGAAACTCTCTACTGAACGCAGCCCTAGTTTAAGGGTAAAGCATGATAAAATCTCGAATATCAATTTCTTTTTCTCGCTTTATGTTTTATTTCGATTTGATTATGCGTCGAATCTTAATAAATATGTGTCGTAAATGCCATGGGGTCCTAAGTTAAGGAAAAAAAAAAAAGCTATGGGGCCCCCAAGTTAAGAAAGGCAAGTATCCTACTAAAGAAATTCAAGAAGATCCTTCGAGAAGCATTGGGCTAGAGGACAACCCGTATACTGTTTTGTTGCTGTCCTGTGCTGCAAATGGGTGGCATATGGAAAATCTTGCTTTCTTACTCCTGCAACATGCCATTAACGTTGTAATTATATATAAGGACAAACTCATCGCATGCTCTCCAGCTACTGATTCGTCTCTCTCTCTCTTTCTCTGCGTGTGTGGACGAGAGAGAGAGAGAGAGAGAGAATGGGAAGAAAATGCTCGCACTGTGGATTGGTGGGTCACAATTCAAGAACCTGCGCGTCGATCCAGAGAGACGCGAGTTTCCGCTGCGGCGGCGGTAGAGTCAAGCTGTTCGGAGTGCAGCTCGAGGCCGCTTATCCTTGGGGTGCGGCGTCGCGCCCCGCGTTGAAGGAGAGCTTGAGCATGGACTATCTGATGCCGTACACGTGCGTTCTGGGCTCGTCTTCTTCGTCCTCGTCTTCGGTGGCCACCGATTCATCTGTCTCTCTGCGCACTGCTCGTGACGTCGGCGATCGTCTTCTTCACGACGAGGGTCCCAACGGAACGGCTAGAGACACCAGAAGTGATGGGTACGTCTCGGATGGCTTTCTTGGGCGAGCCCAAGGGAAGAAAAAAGGTCAGATTTTGCCTGTCTGTTTGTCTCTCCCTGATCTGTCTCGTATGATGCACCTGTAGTTTCTTCGTGTTCTTTTGCTTTTCGTGGGTGGAGAGGAGCAAGATTCGTAACGCCTCACCCCTGCAGATCCATCTGAAAGGACAAAGTTGTGAAGTTTCTGGTTCCGGGTCGGGTTTTCAAGTCCCGCAATCAATCTCTAACGTTGCTGCTTCGGCAGTCGTCTGGACACGAATCATGAAGTAGCATATAATTAGGGTTTCTCGACCGATGTCCAGGTGTGCTGTGGACGGAGGAGGAGCACCGCACGTTCCTGATGGGGCTGGAGACGCTTGGCAAGGGGGATTGGAGAGGCATCTCCCGGAAATTCGTTGGCACCAGAACGCCCACCCAGGTCGCCAGCCACGCTCAGAAGTACTTTCTCCGCCGGAATAGCCTCCACAAGCGGCACAAGCGCCGTCCCAGCCTCTTCGACGTAACTCATGCTGAACTCTCCTCTCACTCTTCTTCCAAGTTGCAAAAGCCATTTGACGGTAGAGAAGAAAGCTAAATTAATCGTAATTAGTGATTTCTAAATGCTTAGGGCGCGCATGGTAACACTTCAGAAGCAGATTCTGCTTCTAAAGTGTTTCTGAATCTGAAATCCGTTTGGCAAAGACACTTCAGAAGTGCTTCTGAAGCTGAAAGCCGTTTGGTAAAAATATTGAAAAATTACTTCCAGAAGTACCTTTTGGGAGTGATTTTTACTTCTATTTGGATTTTTGGCCAACTTTGAAAAGCTAAAAATTGTAGCTTCTAAAAAAGAAATCACTTCTTCAACTACACCGATCTTCGCCGACCAATACTCGCCTGCAGTCCACCGCCGCTGCCGGTCGCCTCCCGCCGCCGACCACCACTGCACGAGATTTTGTTAATAATGTTTAAAAATTAAAAATTTCAGAAGTAGAAATTTTATCAAACAGTTTTCTTTGATCAGAAATCAACTTTTGATGGAGAAGTTGAAAAATCAACTCATGCTTCTGATTGAGAAGTTGAAAAATCAACTTCAACTTCAGAAATGATTTCTTTTGCAGAAGTGTTGCCATGCGCGCCCTTAACGTCTTGAGATTTCCGCCGCTGATTTATTCTTTTATTTGCCACTTTTTAAGTGCATTTATTGGATTTCGTGAGCAAGATTATAATTAATCGGCTTGTTGGCGCACTAATTAATGTGTTTTTTTCCCCCAGGTGGGGCAAGAAAGCTGCAGTGCTCATCACCATGGACAAATCCCGAAGCCAAGTGAATCTTTCACCCCAATGTGTCTCTTCTCACCCCAATCTAGCTCGACCGGCCGAGATAGCAGAACAAGAATGCTACTAACCTGCCCCCGTACATGCTCGTCCGATCACGAGCTTCCAAGTTCAAATCCCACTAACCCTGCTTCGACCACCAGCGGTCGTCAGGGTTCGAAACCTAACCTAGAGCTGACGCTCGCCTCCCCGAGTCATCAGTTGGATCAGGGCTCTTCGATTAGCGTCACCTAGATCAACGATGGATCGTCGTAATCCCATGTGTAATTGTATGATCGGATCAGTGATCAGTTTCTTCAATATGAGGACGTATGTGTTTTTGTTCTTCTAGAATTGTGCAAGCACGTGCTCGTGCACAATGGTTGACCATAATGTTGTAGTTATTCAGTTGTAATTAAGCAAAGTTCTTCTGGTACTACCGCATCTTTTGGTTTCGATTCATTTGCAACAACTGTCTCCAAACTTGTGAGCGTGGACCTGATGTAGGACAACGATGTCGTAAGTTCACTGATCGAAAGTTACCGAATTCGACAAGTTGGATATTCTCAAAGTTACCGAATTCGACAAGTTACTGGATATCGTTTAGATCACTTTTCAGGCAGTTTTCTGTTTTAGGCAATTTAGAATATTCCTAAATTTTGTTATCTTTAATTCAAATTCTATTAGGATATGATATATATGCTTTTGATATTGTTATCTTTAATTATTCTGATGCTTAAAGGAGCCCTATCTCTATATATAGGGCGTCCATCTTTTGTAATCGACATCTTATCATCATTATTCAATCAAATTCGTGTTTTCTTTGGAATTATTTTCTAAGATTCGCTTCTCTCTGCGTCATTCGGTATCAGAGCAGGTTTCTCCTGTGACGATAACTGATAACGTGAATATTAATCTCCCCGTAGCTAAGGGCCGTGAAAGCGAACCTATACACGGGCTGAGTTCAATCAATTCGTGAGTCAAACCGATCGGAGGTTTCAAGACTTCCTTGAAGCCATACAGCGTTTGTCCACAAACCCCATACCTGGCGTGCTTCCAGCCGAGCGAATTTCTGTCGCTTGTGATCCCGAAGTAGCTATGGATCGTGGGGCAAATCACCGTCATCACCAACAAAGGCGACAAGTCTATGTCGAGGATTTTGAAGAAGAAGATTTCCAGGACGTGCCTATTCATGGAGGTCGCAAGTATGCTGGATTCCGAGATGAGCATGTTTGTGGAAGTCGACGATATATAGGTTACCGACGATATTCCGATCAATATCGATTGAATGTTCATCTCTCAACCTTCGATGGCAATTCAGATATCGAAGACTTCCGAGAATGGCTTTAGGAAGTTGAGAAGTTCTTTGAAGCCATGGAGATCGACGAGGAAGACCAAGTTGAATTCGTGGCGAAAAAATTGACGTGCAGCGCTTTAGCCTGGTGGGAGCAAACACAAATATCCCGACGCCATCAAGGAAAAGCTCCTATCCGAACGTGGAGACGGATGAAACAAATGTTGAAGGTACGCTTCTTTCCACTTGACTATAAACAAGAGTCGATGAAGGGCGGTGAGGTAGTCCTTGGCAACATTCCCCAAGCAGCGGCATGGATGCACTGGGATTTCACCCCATTCGAGGAGAGGCCGATGGATAATGGAAGTAAGACGCGGAAGGGATCAAAAATTATACGACAAGATGCAGATGGCGTGATTATGGGCGATTTCGCAGCTGAAGTCGAGAAATTTTCAAAGTCAAAATCCGTCGCGCACAAGAAAACTTATTTTGAAGCACAACACAAGAAAAGGGCTGCAACTTCACATATTGAGGAAGTGGGAGAACCAAACTTTGATTTTCCCAGGGAGGAGGATATCCACACTCAAGGGAACAAGTCTATAGGGGAATCGGAATCGGCAAAAGCTGACATTGTTGATGTCCATGATGTGCATCAAAAGAAAGACAGTGTTGAAGTAGTGGTAGCTTCCTCTGGTGATAAAAATGAATCGAATCCGATCAATGAAAGAAGCAAATTGGAGATGGCAAAGGTTGCAAGTCCTGAGAAAGTAAAACACGAGCCTGATGAGAAGCACTTGTCTCCATCTGAAGATTGCAGTCTCGTTGATAATCCAGAATGCACCATAAATAGCATGACTTCCCAAAATAAAAATGAGCCAAACGAAGTGCCCATTGATCAACATATTTTGACTTTATATGTGACGAACACTGTGGAAGGATCTAGCCATGATCGTGGTCTATATTCTCGTTGTTTTGAGGGGCTCTTCGATTTAGCAAACTCTTATGCAATTGTCACATCGGGGTATGATTTTTTTGTGACAGTTTTTGAACTCCACCGTGAACAAAAAGAAGGCCGGATGAAGAAAAGAAAGATGATGAAACATTGGAAGTACAGGAGGAAACGGATCCAGACACGACGTTATAACTCGAGGATGAGTTCTTTTGAAGAAGGGGAGACTGATGTAGGACAACGATGTCGTAAGTTCACTGATCGAAAGTTACCGAATTCAACAAGTTGGATATTCTCAAAGTTACCGAATTCGACAAGTTATGGATATCGTTTAGATCACTTTTCAGACAGTTTTCTGTTTTAGGCAATTTAGAATATTCCGAAATTTTGTTATCTTTAATTCAAATTCTATTAGGATAGGATATATATGCTTTTGATATTGTTATATTTAATTATTCTGATACTTAAAGGAGCCCTATCTCTATATATAGGGCGTCCATATTTTGTAATCGACATCTTATCATCATTATTAAATCAAATTCGTGTTTTCTTTGGAATTGTTTTCCAATATTCGCTTCTCTCTGCGTCAGGATCTTAAGTCAAGGATCATTTATTCTCGAACCATTTCGGGTGAGTCGCTCATGTTATCCCAACGAAATCGGTATGAGCTGATATGATGATAAGAATCGCTCAAAGTCAAGTTTCGAAAATAATCGGAACTTATTAAAGAGCGAAAAAAAAAATCCGACGCATCGAGGGTTGTTATCCGAAATCTCTATCGAATTTATCATATGATGAGATTCAGTCATTAGATGTAAGTATCCAGTTCATGCTTCTTCCTTTTCCCTTTTCTAGGGTTAAAAAACGTGTGCACGTGTTCGCGTAAATAACACTGTTCCTTATTCCAATATTATTGAATTGGAGTTGACACTGTTCAACGCCAAGTTTCTGCATTCACTTTTTAGATATCACGGTAATACTGTGTTTATTCAGTAAAAGAACTGTTTTTCATTTGAGAACAGAAGTTACTCTAAACACGCGTTATGCCTATATTATGTTAAAAAAATATTTGCAAGTACAAATAAGGAAAACCAATTTCGAGAGAACTTAAAATCAAGATGAAAAAAATATCTTGCTTGAAATTCCGTCAAGAACGACATGAAATTAAAAACATAAGGGCGAGGCTCGACCTCGTCAGATCTGGGATGGCGAATCTCGGACTCGCCCCGCGAGCCTTGCTGGCTGTCCCTCTGGCCTGTCACAAGTCCGGGGACCGATTGGAGGAAGAAGAAGAAGGAAAAAAAATAAAAAAAAATCAGATATTAAAAAATATATTAAAATATTACGTCGTTGGCCGGTCAATATCCACGTCCGCGCTGGCCTGTCAAAATTCGTTAGATAGACTAAATTGGAACAGTTGCAAAAGGTTAAAACTGAATTGACACAATAACAATAAGTTTATGATTTTTCTTTCTTTTTTTTTTTTAAAAAAATTTCTTCGTAGGTTGTTATTGACGAATACCAATTAGGTTCATTGGAACAAATTTTGAAAAATAAGCCCAAGTCCAAGGCAAGGCCGAGGCTCGTTGGCTCGTTGAAGAATGCCAACTTGGTTCATTGGAACAAATTTCGAAAAATAAGCCATAAGTCCAAGGCCGAGGCCGAGGCCATCCCACCATATCAACTCACAAAACGTAATTATCACTTTCATCAGGGAGAATTATGACAATTTACAAAAAAAAAAAAAATATCTGATAATCGAAAACTGGGGAAATCCACGAGTTGCACGTTGTCCATTCATTGGTCCTAAAAACAAAAACAAACTAATCTACATTCAATTTGTCTAATCAAATATTGTAGTCCTTCCCATACAAATTTAACTAAATTCAACCGGCGTGCTATCAACGATGCCAAAGTATCACGCGGATAAAGTTTGTATATGGCCCCATGAATGTGTATGGAAAAAAGAGAAGATTTCAATTAAAGACCCGAGATGCCTTCATTTTATCAAATAAGGACATGAAGTATCCTAATTATCTCAAAGAAAAGTTTGGCCGAAGGGCATTTTCGTCCATTTACTTTTCTGGATTTTTTTTCCTTTCCTTTCTTTTCCTTTTTTCTTTTTCCTCTCACCTTCCCCGCCATTGCCGACGTCTGGGGAGGGCCGCCCTTGTCGGATCTGGCAAGGGTCACCCTCGCTCACCTAGCCCAGGCGAGGGAGCAGAGAGGAAAAAGAAAAAGTAAAATGAAAAGGAAAATAGAAAAACAGGAAAAAAGCAAAAAAAAAAAAAAGACGACAATGCCCTTAGATTAGATTCTTCTTTGAGACAGTTTGAGCACTTTAGGCCCTTGTATGAAATAGGTCTACTTCATGACCTTATTTGCTTCTAAATATCGTTCAGATTCTACAATTTATTTCAGACAGATTCTAAAGACCCATGAATGGTAGGTTTCCGTAAATGGCGGAGTTTTATATGGAAGTTTGTAATGTTTGATTGACAAAATATTTCTTCAATCAGACTAGGAGAAAATCTATGATTGGATATTACCTTCCACGAATAAGACTTGTGATTTATTTGAATCTACTCTACTTTTGGAAAGTTAAAGATTTAGTTGTATGTGCGACTGAATCTGAAGAGTTCAAAACCTACTCAACGGCTACCATATCTTCTGGAGATATAGTCTCATTCAATCACAATTGATGACGTCCAATCAACGATCGAAGAGCAATCCTTTGATGGTCTGTTCAACGGCTAGTTTGGAAGCAAATGAGTATAAAAGAAGATACATGGTAACTGGTAGAGGGGTCGAGAGCATATAATTCCAAAGTACCTGAGTTGTTCAGTTTCATATACTTATTTCAGAAGCTCACATTTCTTTCTTTGAGAGGTCATTGTATGGGAGACTGAGAGACTCATTTGTAAACCTCCATCGAATCATTCTAGTGGAATCCAGCCAATCGGCTGTCATCATGGAGAATGAACGCAGGCTTAACAAGTCGAACTACTATAAACTCAGCGTGCAATTTCCTCTTCTATAAACCCTTACTTTCGTGTTTAGATTATTTGCACGTGATTTACTGTTCTTGTTTCTGATAGTAACTTGAAACTGTTTAAATTCCGCATTAAGTTTCATCTTGGTTCATAATCACCTTTTCACACCATCTATTTGATATTGCTAGATTTAACAATTGGTATCAAAGCAGGCTACTCATATTTGTGAAGTGTTTTTAACTTCAGAGTTAACGATCTATCATGTCTAGCAACAATTTCTTAGGAACGAGTGGTTCACACTACGGCAACAAACCATCGTACTTTGATGGAAATGATTACAACATGTGGTGAAATAAAATGAAGTGGTTATTCAAGGCAACTGATGATCTGATGTGTGATGTTGTTGTCAATGGCGTCGTACTTGCTACAACTACCACAACGACGGCATCGGGAGGAAATGAGACTAACGCTAAATGAACACAATCAGATACAGAAAGAGCTAAAAGGCAAGGATTGGATTCTAAAGCCGTTCATGCTTTACTTTATGCTTTGTCTACTCCTCTATACAATCGAGTCTCAGAAGAAGAATCGGCAAAAGTTATATGGGATAGACTTCATGTCACCTTTCAAGAAGCTGTTAGGGTAAACGAAACAAATCTTAGTATTCTACTAAGCAACTATGAAGCATTCCAGATGAAGCCAGATGAATCAATTGCAGATATGATTGACAGACTTCAGATTTTGACAAATAGTCTTGCAAGAAAAGGCGTTACAATTGCAGAACCAATGCAAGTTAGGAAGATACTAAGAGGCCTTACAGATGACTGGAATTACGTCAGGCCATCAATACATGAGTATCAAACAATCAGACCATTTTCTATAGATGAGCTTCTTGAAACATTGCAATCTTACGAAACAGAATGAACCAACATGAAAAGAGACCCAAAAAGTAAGAAGTCAATAGCATTAAAATCTGAAATTAATCATGATTTGTCTGATTCAAAGGTTGAAGACGAAGATGATGGGGAATTGGCATAGATGGTCAAGAAGTTCAGAAAGATGGCTCGAAGAGGTAGAAATTTCAAGGGAAAAAGATCATTCAAGAAAGATGATCAAAAGTTTTCAAGCAATGAAAAACAAGAGAGCAAAGATGTGATTTGTTTTCACTACAAGAAGACAGGACATATCAAACCAATTATCCAACTTTGAAGAAGGATAAGTACAAGTATGAAAAGTACAAAAAGGCATTGAAATCATAATCTCTGAGTGATTCTGATGACAATGAAGATGACTATACAAACATATGCTTGATGGCATAGTCAGATTCAGATTCAAGTTTAGATTTAGACACTGATCAGGTATGTCTTTCTAAACTACATCATGAGGTTTTAGAGTATATCGATGAGCTGTGTAAAAATTACAAAGAAGCCTTTAAAAAGGTTTTTATTTTGAAAAAGGAAATTTTTTCTTTAAAACAACAGGATATTTCTCAAAAGGATAAGATTGATTTCTTGCAATAGGAATTTCATCAGATTATGGAAAATAATGATTTGATTTCAAAAGAAAATGATTATTTGAAAATAGAAATTGAAAATATTTCGAAAAGATTTTCTCAAAGTTCAAAGAATTTAGAAAATATTATTTCCAAACAAGTTCCTTTTAACGACAAGTTTGGTTTGGGTTTCAAAAAGGAGAGTGATCTCAAAAACAATTTGCCCAAAGGAAATGACAGGGGTTTTCAAAAATCTTCCACATTTCCATATAGACAGCACTTTCAGAAACAGTTTACAAGATCGTGCATACGACAAATTTGTGTAAACTGTAGTGATCCTAGTCATGTAAAGGATCAATGTATGAAAGTTTATAGACATGTTAATAGAAAGTTATCAAGTTCTCCTAACTCAAATGGACCCAAGAAAGCATGGTTACCAAAGAAACAATGAGCTACTTTTCATTTGCAGGTACCAAAATGAAGAAAGAACAAATGGTTTCTAGACGGTGGATGCTCAAGTCGTATGACCGGTGATCCAGGAAAGTTCATTCAACTATCAAATTACAATGGTAGAAGTGTGTCTTTTGGTGGAAGTAACAAGGGAAAAGTTATTGGAAAAGGGACTGTGAAATTGGAAATCTGACAGTCAATGACGTTTCTTTAGTCAAAGGACTAAACTACAATCTTATCTCTGTAAGTTAACTTTATGACTCTGGTTATCAAATTTGCTTTCAAGATTCAAAATGCACAGATGTTAGCAAAGACAAAAAGCAGAGCTTCACTGGTCGAAGGCATGGAAACATCTATATTCTTGATGTTGATTTTGAATAACTAAAGTGTCTTATCTCGATAAAAAATGAATCTGATCTATGGCACAAAAAGTTAGGCTATATCAGTATGAAACATTTATCAAAGCTATCTACTAAGAAGCTAGTTCAAGGTTTGCCAGAAATTAGAATTTTGTTCAGCGTGCACTTTAGGACAGCAGGTAAAAAGTTCTTTTAAATCAATAAATCAAGTTTCTACTAAAAGAACCCTGCAGCTGCTTCATATGGACATCTTTGGTCCCAATAGAACTTTAAGTCTCGGAGGTAAGAAATATTATCGTGTTATTGTTGATGATTATTCTAGCTATTCATGGGTGTTATTTCTTGCTCACAAATTTTTTTCATCTTTTTCAAAATTTACAAAAAGGATTCAGAATGAAAAAAGTTATGTTATTTCCAGCATAAAAACAGATCATGGGGAGAGTTTGAAAATCAAAATTTTTCAGATTTTTGTGATGATCTTGGAATTCAACATAATTTTTCAACTCCTTATACTCCTCAACAGAATGGGGTAGTAGAAAAAAAATCGTTCTCTGCAAGAAATGGCAAGAACTCTTCTGATTGAGAGCAAAGTTGCTTCTCATTTCTGAGCAAAAGTAGTTTCCGCAGCTTGCTATATTCTGAATCATATTTCTCTTAGACCAATTCTTGAGAAAACCCCTTGTGAACTTTTCAAGGAAAGAAAACCTGACATTGCATATTTTCGTATGTTTGGTTGACAATGTTTTATTCCGAAAAATTCTAATGATCGTGTCAGTAAGTTTGATGAAAAGGCAGATGAAGGAATATTCTTAGGTTACTCAACAACGAGCAAGGCATACAGAATGTATAACAAAAACTCTTGTGTGGTTGAAGAATCAATGAATGTCAAGTGTGATGAGAATCTTCAAATGGATCAGTCTGAACCAGTTCAAGTTATTTCTCTTCCAAGTTCATATTCACAAAAAGAATCTGAAGAAGAGAAGGCTTCAGAAGAAAACACTGCATCTAAAGACATTCAAAATGAAAATTCAGAAGCAGGGTACCATGAACCTGAAGATCCTACTGATGAACATCACAACAAAAGTTGGAAACACAAATCAAGTCATCCAAAGGAGCTCATCCTAGGAAGTTTGGATGAAGGCATCAGAACCGGATCTAAGTTCAAACAAGCAATGAACAACATAGCTCTTGTTTCTGAAGTTGAACCCAAGGGGATTGAAGAGGTACTTGCGGATGAAAATTGGATTAATGCAATGCAAGAAGAGCATGATCAATTCAAAGTTAATAATGTTTAGGAACTAGTCTCTAGACCCAAGAATCGTCCAGTAATTGGAACCAAGTGTGTGTTCAGAAACAAGTTAGATGACAAAGGAAAATTTATAAGAAACAAAGCCAGGCTTGTTGCAAAAAGTTATTCCCAAGAAGAAGGAATAAACTATGACGAAACCTATGCACCAGTCGCCAGGTTAGAAGCCATTAGGCTACTTCTTGCTTATGGTTGTTATAATGATTTTAAACTTTTTCAGATGGACGTGGAAAGTGCATTCCTAAATGGATACATCAAAGAAAAAGTTTATGTTGAACAACCACCTGGTTTTGAAGAACCCAGGGGAAAAGACCTTGTCTACGCATTAAAAAAGGCACTTTACAAGTTAAAGCAAGCACCTTGTGGTTGGTATGAAAGGTTGAGTAGTTTTTTGTCTGAACATAAATTTATCAAAGGTAATGTTGACATTACTCTATTTATTCAGAAGCCGGATAAAGATATTTTACTTGTTCAGATTTATATAGATGATATAATTTTTGGTAACTTTTAATGTTCGTCTCTGCAAGAATTTCACTAAAGTGATGCAAGATGAATTCGAAATGAGCATGATGGGAGAACTAAGGCTCTTCCTTGGTCTTCAAATTCATTAGTCAAAAAGTGAAACCTTTATTCATTAGGAGAAATATTCATTAGAAATTATCAAAAGTGGTACGGAAGGAGCAATGGGAGCAGCAACGGGAGCAAACAATACGGCAGAGGGTAGATCCCGAGCAGTCCAACCCCTCGGGGTCAGGTATGGCTATGCGCCCCCCCCCCCCCCCCCCCTTTTTTTTTTCTTGTGTGACTTTGCTTTTGGAGATTTACCGAGACAAGAAAAGATAGGATCAGATAGGAGAGTTTGATTGTGACATTCCGAATTTCCGACCCTCGGGGCTAATGACATGGATTAGAAGCTCGAAATTGGCAATTGGAAATGAAAATTTTCAAAATTGGAAAAGGATTTGACGTCGTCTCGTCAATGGTAACTCAAATTGGGAAAAATGAAGTTTCGGACGAAAAGTGCCAAATGACCGTTTTGCCCCTCAACCTTTTACCCTTGCCTTAAGAAAATTTGGAGGGAAAAATAGTCATTCTACCCTCCTAAGGAAGCTGCCGAAAATGATAGGGGATGGGGTCAAGGAAGTCAAAGAAAGTCAATGGTAATTGGGATCAATTATTGGTGGCTTGCCAAGTGTCAATTGGAGAAGAGGCCAAGCATTAATTGTTGTGCTAATCAATCTTGTCCATTTTTTACACCAATTATTGTGGTGAGACACCCCTAGCTTCAGCTGAAGTCGTGCACACCCTCTCCCCCTTCATTGCCTTCATTTTCCTTCTTCTTCTTCCTCAAGCAGAACACTGTCAGGCGACCAGCTTCTGCCCCTCTGTTCGGTCTGCTCGAGCACCACTTTCCGACATCCAATTGCTGTGTTTCGACTACCAGAGGTAAGATCTATATGTCCTTGACAAGCTTCGATTGGAATTTCTTCATTTGGATAAGTATTTTTAGCGGTGTGAGTCCGAGATTAAAACCGGATGAAATCTGAGCGAGCTGGGATAAGGCCACCGTATACCCTCTTAGAAATTCCAAATGACCTCAAACTTTTTGGGAGATCTTCATAACATCTAGTAATTATGTTGGATGAGCTTTGGCCGCAAGTTTGGTGGTGTTAAAATAGGTTTTCATGGCTGATTGTAGGTGACCAAATTTGGACAGATTCTGACCTTTTGCGTGCCGAAAGGGAACGGGATGAACGGAAGACCAAAAGAGATGTTTTTACTCCAAAAATTTTGATGAGCCTCCTTAACACATATATTGAGGTTTTAGAGAGATTATTTTGTGAAAAATTGGGATATAGGGTTGAGTTTTGGATGGAAATATGTGATTGGAATCAAAACAGAATTTGTTGTGTTTCTGTTCTATTTTGGCCGAACCTGATGGGGGTTCTTTGATGGATATTTTGACTTCAAAATGACTCAAGAGGCTACTTAAAATGTTGATTAAGGTGTTAGTGGGAAGTATGTGAAGTGGATTGAGAATTAGAAGTGATTTAAGAGCTATGGAAGTAAAAAACGTGAAGGGCCGACCAATTCATCCATAACACGCACTGATTTTGAATTGAGTCGTTCTAAGTCGTCCGGTATCCAAATTGAGCTCCGTTTTCGTCCACGTGTCCATAAGTTCTTGAAGTTTAAGATCCTAAAATTTTATTTTCTCAAAAACTCAGTAGAAAAATTACAATTTTTGAGAGAATGAACCTGGTCATGGAGCCTAGAAAAGGGACAGACTTGGGTGGAATGAAAGTTGTGATGAATTGCCTTGATAGAATGACATTGGCATGCTTAGAGGCATCGAATTAACACTAGGACGACTTGAGAATAATGTGTTGTCGGTGTTATTAAGGAATTGGCACGATGGGGTTGAGAAATAATCGAATTTCGATGTGGTTTTCCCAGGCACGCCGTGAGAGCCATGTTTGGCCGTGAGCTTGCTGAGCTAGGTAGCTCATTTGGATGGAATATGCTAGCTTGCTTGATGAGGTAAGTGGTTTCTAAACCCTTACTCGAACCCTAGGACGCTATTGGATGTTTGAATTGCGTAGCGTGATTGTTAATGAAGACATGGTGATTGGTGATGTGTGATTTTTATGACAAGAATGCTTATGTGGTGTGATTTTTATGACAAGCGTGCTTATGAGATATCAATTAGCTATGATGCCCAGTGACTGCATGGCTTGGAGCCCCGATGCAGGGAAATGGCCATGGTGCCCTGTGAAATTATATCGCGAAGCGTCGTTGTATGGCGAAAGCACGGTGATTGATGACGTGTGATTTTATGGCTAGTATGCCTTTGTGATATTAATTGGCTTGTATGCCTTCGTGGTATTAATTGATTATGATGCATGTCGCGACCCGTCCGAAAGGCGGACGCGGCTAATGGATTACCGATCGCGGGTCTTGGATCGGCGCGGGCCCTCCCAGGCCCATACCAAATCGCGGCGGGAGTATTCTTCGACGATAAGAGTCGATCGCTTTCGACCTTCAGTGTGGTCGTGGTGGCATGTGCAAATTGTGCATGCATTTGGAGTCGCCACCGGTCTTTCTTGGAGGGTAGATCGGAAACCTTACTGACCGATTGGGAGAGATCGATCAGTTCTGCGGAACCAGAGATTTTGGGTTCGGGGACTTGGTTACGCTGGTGTCATTACCAACGCCCTTTCGGTACCTAACGCGAGTGATGTTCCTAGCTAAGAGTTCATGCAGGCGCAAGTTCGGGTGAGGTAGGTTTAATTCAGGGTTTCATGCAGATTGGAAGACTATTCCTATCAATCACAATCAATTTAAATGAAAGCGCAATCAAGTGCATAAATAAATCACATCAATGCACGTCAATTCACATCACATGGCCTCCTAGTATAGCCATAAGGGCTTAGGGAAGGCGTGATTTAGGGCCGAGGTAAAATGGGAAGATTTGGAGGCGATTTAGCTCGGAGGGCAAAATCGTCAATTTTTGGAAGACGATTCGCCCAAAAGGCTAAATCGTCATTTTTAAGAATGATCGGGTTCAAAACACCCGGGATGACCCTTGGCCAATTGATTGTGGCCATTTCCTATTTTTTGGGATTTTCCTAAAAAAAATTTTAGAATTTTTTTGGAAGACGGTTTGCCGAAAGGGCAAAACCGTCATTTCTGAAAAGATCGGGGGTCGAAAGACCCGAAACAGGTCGTGGCCAGTTGAATGTGGCCATTTCCTATTTTCTGGAATTTTTTAGAATTTTTCTGAATTTTTCGATTTTTTTTGAATTTTTTTATGATTTTCTATTTTTTTATTGAATTTTTGAATTTTTTATTATTTATTTATTATTTTAAAATATTTTCCGACCCGGCCCACAACCCCGGCCCACGAACCCGGCCCGGCCCGCTTCCCTAGCGACCAAAACGGCGTCGCTTCGCCGAAAGAGAAAGGACGCCCCAGATCCAGCCACGTGGCGCGTTCTCCACCGTCCGATCTTTTTTATTTTATTTACGGCCGGGGCCCGCCACGCTGACGTGGCTGCCGACGTGGCATGCCACGTCAGCATTTGACTGGTTGACTGCCGGCGATAGTCGCCGGAGAAGACGACCGGCGACCCGCCGGAACAGTGTAAATTCCGGCGCGTTCGCCGGAATCGTCGCCGGAAAATTGCGAAAACTCTTAAAAACCTTTGGTTTGACTGCCTGAATTTACCATTCGGCTCTACGACGCCTCGGGACCAAAATACAAACAAAAAACAAGCACGGTGCACGTCCGAAAACCTGTGAACCGAACGCCTCCGAACCCGACTCCGGCGAGGTATGTGTAAAAAAATTTTATCCTTCAAACTCGATTCTGAACGTCCACATAGCATTTCATAGAGATAGGGAAACTTATCAGAGGTCGTTTAGACCTCGGCGACCTTCGGAAACATTCCAACGCACCCCGACCCGCACCATGGCCGACGATATCCCCGAGCTCGGTTTTGTTGCGTCACAATGCCAAAAACAAGGGCAATTCGAACTTAGGAATAATCCCAGTGAATTCTCGAAGCTAGATTCGCATAAAAAGATGACAAACAGGTCCGGCCGAGAACGATGAATCGAGACGCACCTCTAGTCATTTTGTCGAACAAATGATAGGCATATACTGAAACATGTTTAAACGGTTTCGTCGAAGCCCGGCGAGGGATACCGTGCTATACCAACCCTATAAACTTACCCTACGCATCTCCATGAAGATCGGGTGCTATTGGATTTGGCCCGACTCGATTGAAATCGAGCCGGACTGACGAACCCTATTCAACGGTATGAAAAACAGAGCAAGAACAGGGCAATACCGACCTGTGCTCGCCGAGGGCTATGACGGCGAGATGTCGATGCGGCGGCGATTTTATCCAGTCTCCGACCTCCTCCTCGCTCTCCTTTTTTTTTTTTTTCCTTTTCGTCCCTTCTCTGCTGATCTCTCTCGGTCTTCCCCTCCTTTTTCCCCCCGGCCGATTTCCTCTTCCTCTTTTCTCTCTTTTTTTTTCTTTTTCTTTCATGGCCGACCGGTCTGCCCTCTCGCCGCCCTCGTCGCGAGAATCATTCTCCCTTTTGTCCCCCACTCTCAACTTTCTTTTTGTAAAACAAATCAACCGGTGGGCCTCCTCCTTTTCTGCCCTTCTGTCCGCAGCGCCTGGGTCTGCAACTGAGTTGCAGACCCGGTCGGACCGGGTCGGGTCGGGGCTGACCCGACCGGCCCGGTTCGACCAAATCTCCCAAATTCGGCCCCAATTTGACCCATTTTCACGAAATTGATGGAAAAATCGGACTCATTGACATGTTTTCTATCAAATATGGGTATTTTCGCGAATCGATTGATTGAAATTTAGTGAAAACCCCAAATTGTCCCTAGGATCCGAAAATGATTTTTGCTTAATCGAGGGCCTAAACGATCAAATTATCCCAAATTGAGGCCACCAATGGATTCAACCTGATGAAGACTATAGGGTAGAGGTGTTTAATTTCAATGGGTATGCCCGTATGAAATTTAATTTCAGAAATTGTGAAACCGGGGACTAAATTGAAAGATTTTTATGCAATTAAGCCTTTTTGGTTAAAATTGATCAAATTGGAGGGCAAATTGACCCAATTGTACTTCGAGACTTTAGAACCCAATGTCATAGCTTATAAAAAGTGGAAATTGAAAATTAAAAGACTCGAAAAGGAATTTTTGGGCTCAGTTCGGGTTTATGTTTGTTAAGGAACATAGTGACCCGAGCCGAATTTTTGAGATTTAAAGTGACACACTTGAAGAGGACATTAAAAAAAATTATTGAATATTTTTGTGTATTTTTCTGACCACGAATGGTATTTTTCTGATTTTTTTGGGTATTTTTATAATTAAATAAATTCGAAAAATATCATAAAATACCAAAAATATTTTTTTGTTCAAAATTGGTCCCTGAGGTTAGGCCAAGGCTTTCAAAGTTGATTTTGTAATTTTATGATTTGTTTTGCTATTTTTAATTAATTTTAAAGAATAAAAATCACAATAATAGATGGTCAAAAATCAGGTGTCATTCCTTTCAATAGTATGCTTTCTTTCGAGGAATATTGATAAAAACTTTTCGCGCAAGATTAAAACCCTTGTAAAAGTTCTTGTCCTTATTAATAATGGGCAAACATAGGATTGAAATGGGTTTTTGATTTCTTTTTCAAATTATTCCTTCTGATTCTGTCTTTTTATTTGCAGGTAAAAAAATAGGTAATAGAGAGAAATCTTTTCCTGGACAAGTCTAAGACTATTATCTCATCTGATCATGAGCGAGTTATAAAATCGGGACATATTTGCTCGGCTTATTGATATTATGGTTCGGCTCACCCAAGTCGAAGATGTTCGGATGCTCGAAGAAATGAACCATACAGAAGTTAAAACACACACACAAGAGTTCTCATTTATTTTGCTCAGTGGAGGGTTTTCAAAAGCAGGTCATACAATTCGGGGTAGAAAAGTAAAGCCGAAGTGAGCCCTAATTAACGACACGAAGGAGCCCAACTGACCCTCCATGTTATTAATGCTCTGCTCATACTCCCAACTCCGCATGTCGTGGTCGGCAAGCCTGAGGAGAAGACTTTTGCATTCTCCCTTAACTTCGGCGACCTTGGCCTCATGTTCTTCGGCGATTGTTTCCAGGTCTCGAACCAGTCCATTCCCGCGAGCTATGTCCGCGGTTATTTTGTCGAGCCGTTCTTCCTGCCAGTCGCTCTGAAGCCTCAACAGGACATTGCGGCGGTCATGCTCGCCGGTGGTCAGGGATAGGGCCAATTGCTCCACCAGATTTCTCCTCTCGCGAAGCAACGTCGCGACCCGCTCATTAGCAAACTCGACGGCCTTTTTGTAACTATCGGCCAGATAGTTGGTCAGCACCAAATGATCAGATCGATCCTCATAATGAGCTCGCAAGACGCGAGCCATGAGAACCTCCCGATTAGCAGCACGGTAGGCCTCTAAGGAGTGTGCAAAGAGAGTCGGGAAAATTCTATATTCCCTCCCCAGTGTAGTACCTTCGAGAGAAGTGGTATCAAGGTCCTCGAGCAGGACACGGATTTCATCCTCGGTCGCAGAATAATCGGTTATGTGTGCGTAACCGCGACCCAGTAGGTTATAAAGCTTTTCCCACTGGGCCAAGACATCAGTTGAAAAAGTGCGTACGGGAGAGGAGGCCATTTGCGTTGGGTTGGCTTGAGAATAAGACGAGGCTAACAGAGAGATTAGAAGGAAGAAGCTGATTATGCGAGAACGTTAACCTTCCATACATTAATTCCTCATTTTATAGCAACTCGAGGATGATGAAGGGTCTCAGTAATAATGCTGGTAGAGCCCAGTTAGGGGGTAAAGCAGGAGGTCCCCTCACGTGAACCATTGGATTCGTCTCGGTCCGCGATTTTCGGCTTATCAATTAAAAGATGTAAAAGATTTGTCGGGATCACCATTATTAGAGTTAGGTGGGAGGTAAGCGCAACTATCGAAAAAAGCCCTAACAGGATTCAGCACTCACATCACGTTGAAAAGCTAAGCGAGAAATTCAAGGTCTTGACGGGGAACGTTTGCCTAATGATTTTCTTTCATGCTTGAAGAGCGTCTCCTAAGCATACAAAGTCACTCGAAGAAAAATTTATAGGGAGTGAGCATACAGGAGAGAGTAGAGAACTCTGAGTGGGCAAGAACCAATCAAACATTTCTCAATCCAACATATTTAAGAGGTTACTGTCAGCTGCTAGAGGCGACTGACTCAAAAATCTCAGAAATTGAACTACTGAGTGATCTCGAAGATTCCAAGACCAAGTCTAACACCAAAACCATGGAGCCCAACACTTCTGGCAACGGAAATCAAAATCACGGCGACGACGACAACGACATCCACGATGTTCAACTCGGGAAAAGAAGACGTCCTCACCAATACTCTCAGGAGGAAACCCAAATGCTGGAAACCCTCTTCAGTAAAAGCCCTCACATGAAAAAGAAGTGGAGAATTGAATTGAGCCGAGAGTTGGGGATTAATCAGTCGAGGATCCAGTTTTGGTTTCAAAATAGGAGATCCAAATCGAAGGCTCAACGCAAACGTCAGGTGGTCGAGATTTTAAAGGAAGAAAACCAAAAGCTGCGAACAGAAAACATGAGGTATGAAGAAGCTCTCAATATTACCGTTTGCCCTCATTGCGATAACCCCATCGCCCTCGGTAAGATATTCCCCGATAAGCCTCATGCAATGATTGAAGACGTTCATTTACCACCCTACTCCCTCGGGGCATCTCCTGCTCAACCAGATTTTGCCGGAGTCACGCATGAGCAGGATGATCCTACGAAGACGATACAAATGCCTCCTGGGGGATGGGATTTGCATCGCTTTGATTGGAGCTACAGTTTCAAGGAGCTGGATGTTACCGCCGACCAGCTCAAAGCATATCAGCCTCATGCACAACAATTTTCGATAGGGTCGGGTCCTGCTAGAGATGAGTTAATCAGTCGTCAAGCCATCGATGCAATTTTGGGCCACGATAGGAAGAGGTTCGCTTGGCCCCCTGAACTGCATTTCAGATTCCTAGACGTGGTTCACCAAATGGGGATCGATTCAGCAACTCCGACACGCATATTTAAGGCCATGAGTGTACCGGGGCTTAGTAAGGAACTGGTCAGGAATCACCTTGCTGCCTACAGAAAGCTATTAAAACAGCGTCGAGCAGAGCTAAGCCGAGAGGAATCCGTCTCGAGCTCAAAAGCTAGGGGGGACTGCCATTGTAATGGTCAGGCATCAGGAGGTACCCGGCCAAATTTAAGCATCCATCAAGCTAGCAACCCGACCACCGGCAAACTGAAAGCTGATCAGAATGTCCTTCCGGGCCATTTCAACACTTTTCAAGAGCACGTGTCACAAGTACAGCGAGTGCGCACTCCTCCATTCGAGCAGCAGTCGGCTGGTGCTCTGCCTGCCGCTGGTCAACCCACGACAGACAATTTCTTTGATGATGGGCTCGATGCCTTGTTCAATCAATGGGAAGCTTGCATGCTGGGACAGCCATGATCTAGCACCTGACTCGGGGCACGATGGGTTGGTCGCTACGATCACCCATGGGAAGAAGAGCATGTTCACGAGGGGATCACTCTTTTTATCCATTGTAAAGTTCCTATGGGAACATTTTTCTTTAATGGCTATAGTTAATTATGTATGAAAACCAACGCTATCGACGAACATCGTCATGCTCAGTTGCGATGATCCCTTGTTAGATTAAGTCTGAAACCAGGGACGGTCTTTAAATTTTGAGTGGCCACGAATTCATTCCTCACCGAACGCCCAAGATGTTGAAATGGAGAGTAACAGCATGCACAGGGGAAATGCCACTTTCGTTTAAACGATGAAAAGGGGTTGAGAGAAGGTCATGGCGTTAACTCCCATGGAGCTAAATGAATTAAACGGAGTCATTAATTGCGGATCCGCCGCTGTTCCCCACGTTCTCGGGCCTAGCAAATCATAAAAGGCGCCGAAAGATTGTAGACCCACCACTTTGAAGACTGAACTAGGGGACGAGCGCAATACTCGATGAAACCAAATCAATGCAAGAGAGTTTGTGATCCTATCACGAGGAAAAAGAAAGGGGAATACAGACGATGAGTAATTGCGGGGTCTCGGGAGGAGCGCTTGCTTGCTGGTCTTCATATGCAGCCTGAAGGATGGTTCTAGGACACGCACAATCACTTGAGAAAATTTCTAGAGTGAACAAACTCGTAAGAGCGAATAGAGAAAGCTGAGTGAACTAGATCAGCCCGAGATACTCCGATCCATCATGTTTAAAAGCTATTCCCATCTGCTAGAAACGCCCGACCTGGACATTTCCGAGCACGAACTGCTGGGAGACTTTGAAGATCCTGGAGCTGAATCCTGCCCGAAGGCCATAGAGACTGACTCCTCCAGCGATGAAATTCTAGGTTTCAGCTACGAAGAAGGAGTATACAATGATGACCGGAGTCGGAAAAGGAAGCAACTACAACGCCACACTCCAGGCCAAATCCGAGAGCTCGAAGCTTTCTTCAATGAATGCCCCACTCCAAGCAGACAACAGAAAATGGAGTTGAGCCGAAAGATAGGATTGGAGCTTTCGAAGGTCAAGTTTTGGTTCGCCAACAAACGAACCCGAGTGAAACAGCAATACGCAGACCATGAGTTACTGGTCCTGAAGGAGGAGAATGAGAAGCTTCAAGCTGAAAGCACGAGATATAAGGAAGCTCTGACCAAGGCCACCTGCCTTAATTGTGGTAATCCTGTTGTCCTCGGCGAGGTGTTCCTCGATGAACCATCCCTGTTGACGAATAACGCTCAGCTGTTACCGTATTCTCCACAACATTTTCCGACACAGCCAGATACCGTTGGAGATCTGCATGAGCAAGTCAACACCATAGGGTCAACACCAACACCCTCTGAGAAATGGGACCTGAATCATCACAGGTGGAGTTCTCCCAATGACGAACTCGCTGTCGCAGCCAGCCAATCCAAAGTCGGTGAGTCCCTCCCTGGACAACTTTTGAAACGACTAGATCCCGTAGAGAATAGCTACCGAAGTATTGACGATATTTTGGGTGATAAGAGAACAAGGTTTTACTGGACCTATGAACTTCACACCAAATTTGTTGATGCGATTCGAGAGCTGGGAGTTGATTCGGCTAGCCCATTACGCATACTCGAGATTATGAATGTGCCGGGGCTCTCTAGAATTAACGTTGAGTCTCACCTCAAGTACTATAGGAGATTGCTAAGGGATGGAAGGATAGCGTTAAACCATCATAAAGCCGGTTGGAGCTCAAGTGCTGGGCAGAATTACAACCACGATGATTGGAAAGCCGAGAGCACCCAACCGTGTTTCAGCAATGACGGGACTGGCAGTCGTGTCAGCGACTCTTCTAACCCAAATCAGAATGCTCCGCCGAGCTATCTCAATACTCCTCAAGAGTGTATGCCTGTTGACACCTAAATTTTGATCAACCTTTTTGTTTCCTTTATTTTTCAAAAATTCATAGAAAATCCATAAAAAGCTGAAAAATTACAAAATCAACTTTGGTAACATTGGCCAAGCTAAAGGAACCATTTTGGATAAAAAAATATTTTTTCATATTTTTCGTATTTTTTATTATTATTATTTTCGAAAAATATAAAAATAAAATGAAAATCAAGAAAAGTAGTATTTGAGGTCAC
Organism: Rhodomyrtus psidioides; assembly: GCA_021437785.1. Lineage (NCBI taxonomy): Eukaryota > Viridiplantae > Streptophyta > Magnoliopsida > Myrtales > Myrtaceae > Rhodomyrtus > Rhodomyrtus psidioides. Next base: position 7,914,673 of record JAILYB010000007.1, on the reverse strand, counting down.
AAAATATAGAAAAATAGTCAGTATTTTTATTTTTAATTTTCTTTACTTTTGAACCTCATAAAATAGTAAAATTCAGGTTCGATTTTGGGTGTTTTCTGATCACCATAAAATTGAAATTGGCAAAAATATTAGTAATGATTAAAAGGAAAAGGAGTGAAAACATAATCATTCAAAAGGAAAAGGGAACTAATCATTTTGTCTTTGCTTTTGATTATTTTATTATTATTCTTACTTTTTAGTATTTTATTTTATTATTATTTTATTATTATTTTATTTTTTTATTATTATTTACTCACCTTTCCCCTCATCCGTCGCTGGCTTCTTCTCCTCCCGCGACTTCATCTTCTTCCTCTCCTTCCTCTTCTTCAGGAGCTCTTCTTCTTCTTCTTGTCTTCTTCTTCTTCTTAAAAAAAAAAAAAAAAGGAATCCTCACCTTCGTGCATTATTTGCCTTCGCCTTCGATCCTTCCGCCGTCGTCGCTAGCCGTCGTACCTCAAAGCCGCCGTGAACAACTCAAGACCCGCGACCTCCACCCGTTTCGGAGTTTGGTTCGGGTTTGTTTCGGATCGGGCCAAATCCGTCACCGCCATCGCCTCCGGTGACTGCCCCGGAGTCCTACCTCCTCCCTCGGAGCTTGTGGAGCCTACGCGCCGCTGGTGGAGCTCAGAAACGGCCTCGGGTCACCACCCCGTCGTCGGAGCGTGTCGGCGTGTCGGAGCGTGTCGGCGTGTCGGCGTGTCGGCGTGTCGGAACGTGTCGGCGTGTCGGAACGTGTCGGAGCGTGTCGAGCCGTGTCGGAGAGTGTCGAGCCGTGTCGGAGAGTGTCGAACGTGTCAGAGCGTGTCGGAGAGTGTCGAACGTGTCGGAGCGTGTCGGAGAGTGTCGAACGTGTCGGAGAGTGTCGAACGTGTCGGAGCGTGTCGGAGAGTGTCGAACGTGTCGGAGAGTGTCCGGGCGTGTCGGAGCGTGTCGGAGAGTGTCGAACGTGTCGGAGCGTGTCGGAGAGTGTCGAACGTGTCGGAGAGTGTCGAGCCGTGTCGGAGAGTGTCGAACGTGTCGGAGCGTGTCGGAGAGTGTCGAACGTGTCGGAGAGTGTCCGGGCGTGTCGGAGAGTGTCGAGCCATGTCATAGCGTGTCGGGACGTGTCGGAGAGTGTCGAACGTGTCGGAGCGTGTCGGACGTGTGCATGAACAGTGTCCAATCCGAACAGTGCATGAACAGTGTCGGAACAGTGCATGAACAGTGTCCAATTTTTTTATTATTTTTTTATTTTTTAGTCTTAATTTGTGAAATTGACTATCGACATTCTAATGGCGATCGACAGGTAACGGGCATGGGGATGGTCGCAGGCTGGGGCTGGGCGATTGAAGGCCGGTGTCCAATCCGGTATGTTTTACGTACCCGATCCGTATATCATGATTATTTTTCTAAAATATTGCATTTATAGACTTGATTTGTATGTATTTGTTTCAGTCTAGTGGTTAGCTTATTTATCTGGTTGAGTGTTATCTATTGTCAAAGACATGCTTTTTGTTAAAATATTTTCTGAAAATATAAAAAATATTAATAAATCAAAAATGCCAAAAAAATGGAAAAATTAAAGAAAAACAAAAAAATTGAGAAAAATTGCAGAAAAATTCTAAAAATTGTCCAAGGCTGAAAATGACAAAAAATTGATTTGTTTTCATTTTTGGGATTTTCTCCCATTTAATCCAAAATGGCGATTTCACCCCTCAAAGGGTGAATCGTCTTTGATATTCTGATGAATTGTGGAAATTGCTTAGAATTTGGTGATGGGCCAGATGGGTGGTTAAACCTTATGTCTAAGATTTCCACATTTCATTTCCATTTTTAGAAAATGACGATTTTACCCTTCGAATGGTAAATCGGTTTCTAAAATTCCCGAAAATCACGAAAATTGCCAAAAAAATAGGAAATGGGTCAATTGAGCGACCAAACCTGTTTTGACTCCGGATTCATTCCGAAATGATGATTTTGTCCTTTTTGGGCAAATTGTCCCCTTTGTCTCAAAATTACGATTTTGCCCCTGATGGGCAAAATCATGTCTAAATCATTCCTAAGCCTGATTGATGCTTCTCTAGGCCAATATGGCCTTATTAGGAATGCCATGTGATTTATTTGTACACTTGAATTCATCGATTTGTGCACTTTATTATTGATTGTGATTGCTATGATAGTCATTCCTATCTGCATGAACTCCTAGATTTAGAACTCGTACCCCACTCATCTGCATGAAATCTTTGGTCAGAAAATTCAGTCAACTTAGGTACCGAAAGGGCGTCAACTCTGACAGTTGACGTAACTAAGTCCCCGAACCCAGTTCTCTGGTTATCGCAGAATTGAATAGAAACTCCCGACTATTCAATAGGGTGGTCCAATCATACCCTCCAAAAAATGATTGGTGGCGACTCCTCGGCATGCACACTTAGCACATGTCACTAGACCACACTGAAGGTCGACTACGCATACCTCCGTTGCGATTTGGGTAATGGGCCTTGGGAGAGGCCCGCGTCCGACCAGACTGGACGGCCCATTAGCCCTTGAGAGCCCGACAACCTCGAGAGGGTCGCGACAGACTGGCGACTCCGCTGGGGACTTAGAGAACTTGAGCCGATTAAAAAGTTGATTGATTTTTCTAACATGTTTTATGCAGATACTCTTCAAGGTGAGGTACGTACTTTAACCCTTGAGGTGTTAAATGTTTTTGCAGATTGGAGAAATAAGGGGTGAAGTGTTTGTTAACTCTGTCTTATGCAGGTAGGAGTTTAGGATGTATGATTGTGTGGATGTTTATATTGAAGCGGTGTTTGCTAAATGAGATGCATGTTTATCGCTTTAGCACGACACCGAAAATACACACAACCGCGCCTAAAACCCCGGGCGCCGCCTATAGGAAAACAATAGAAGGGATTGAAAATGGAATCTCCGTGAGGAAAAACACGGGGTAATCCACTTTTCAATTCCGCTCATTTCGAAATATGGATCGAGCCCCAATGCAACGATAGTTGTGCAATGGAATCTGCTCTTTCCAGAACTCGAGGTGGGAACCTTAACCTTAGGTGCCAAATCCTCTGATTTTTAGAAGTTTACCATCACTTGTTTCATGCGCATGTCTTTGGGCGGTTGGTACACCTAAAACCGCACATAAGTCGACGAGTTTGGTTGGTAAGACTCTCTATCCCTCAAATCTATTACAGTTCATATAAATATAGGCATTTCATTCATTGCATTCTGGTGATTAGATTAAATGCCATTTCAAGGATAGATGTGTGTGTTTTTCCCAAACGTCCTTGATAGAAGACGAGGAGGATGATATCCCATGGCGAACACCGAGTGAGCAACAAAAGAGCCTACTATGGACCTTATTGAGATATCGTCCAATGAAGATGACGAGTTGGGGCAAGTGATCCGGAAGCCACAGATCGAACTTGGGGCATCCTTAAACGTTAGGATCACATTCCTTTGTTTCATTTTCCATTACTAGTCCTCTTGTATAGGGTTTATTTTTATCGAGGCTTTTTCTATCCCACCCCTTAGAGTGATTGTATTAGGGATCTATTGGTGTATACATTCAGGTGGAACTTGGTTGTATTTCTTTTGACGGGTCATGGGAATGTGATAGTGGCATTTTCTCTAATCATCCGAATACTCCCAAGTCAAGTTTATAATTCCTTTAGAGGAAATTAAAATTGGAAGTCTTACACGACCTTTTGGTCGTATAGAGTAGTCCAATCTCAATTTCTCTAGAAGGAATTATACACTTGAATTGTTTCGTGCATGTTTTACGTTGCTGGTAATCCACGATAATTGATCGAGAATGTCGACGTTGTTTTGAATTTAATGACGAGATAGATGTCCAAATTACTCTCGTTCTTAACAAAACGGCCTTGATTTGGATGCCGTATCTTCAATTAAATTTAAAACACGTTATTATGCCTCGCACTTTTGAGTAATTCGTTCCTCTCGAAATTGATCAAAAGCGATTATTGTGAATTACATTCCTTTCAATAGTATGCTTTCTTTCGAGGAATATTGATAAAAACTTTTCGCGCAAGATTAAAACCCTTGTAAAAGTTCTTGTCCTTATTAATCACGAGCAAGCATAAGATTGAAAGGGGTCTATGCTTTCTTTTTCAGATTATTCCTTCTGACTCGGTCTTTTCATTTGCAGGTGAAAAACAAGTAGTATAGAGAAATCTTCTCTTGGACAAATCTGCAACTATTCTTCCATCTGATCATGAGCGAGTTATAAAATCAGGACGTATTTGCTCGGCTTATTGATATTATGGTTCGGCTCACCCAAGTTGAAGATGTCTGGATGCTCGAAGAAATGAACCATACAGAAGTTAAAACACACACACACGAGAACTTTCATTTATTTTGCTCGGCTGAGGGTTTTCAGAAGCAGGTCATACAAGTTGGGGTGGAAAAGTAAAGCCAAAGTGAGCCCTAATTAACGACACAAAGGATCCCAACTGACCCTCCATGTTATTAATGCTCTGCTCATACTCCCAGCTCCGCATGTTGTGGTCGGCAAGCCTGAGGAGAAGACTTCTGCATTCTCCCTTAACTTCGGCGACCTTGGCCTCGTGTTCTTCGGTGACTACTTCCAGGTCCCGAACCAGTCCATTCCCGCGAGCTATGTCCTCGGTTATCTTGTCGAGCCGTTCTTCCTGCCAGTCGCTCTGAAGCCTCAACAGGACGTTGCGGCGGTCATGCTCGCCGGTGGTCAGGGATATGGCCAATTGATCCACCAGATTTCTCCTCTCGCGAAGCAACGTCGCGACCCGCTCATTAGCAAACTCGACGGCCTTTTTGTAACTATCAACCAGATAGTTGGTCAGCACCAAATGATCAGATCGATCCTCATAACGAGCCCGCAAGACGCGAGCCACCAGAATCTCCCGATTAGCAACACGATAGGCCTCTAAGGAGTGTGCAAAGAGAGTCGGTAAAGTTCTATATTCCCTCCCCAGTGTAGTACCTTCGAGAGAAGTGGTATCAAGGTCCTCGAGCAGGACACAGATTGCATCCTCGGTTGCAGAATGATCGGTTATGTGCGCGTAACCGCGACCCAGTAGGTTATAAAGCTTTTCCCACTGGGCCAAGACATCAGTTGAAAAAGTGCGTACGGGAGAGGAGGCCATTTGCGTTGGGTTGGCTTGAGAATAAGACGAGTTTAACAGAGAGATTAGAAGGAAGAGGCTGATTATGCGAGAACGTTAACCTTCCATACATTAATTCCTCATTTTATAGCAACTCGAGGATGATGAAGGGTCTCAGTAATAATGCTGGTGGAGCCCAGTTAGGGGGTAAAGCAGGAGGTCCCCTCACGAGAACCAATGGATTCGTTTCGATCCGCGATTTCCGGCTCATCAATTAAAAGATGTAAAAGATTTGTTGGGATCACCATTATTAGAGTTAGGTGGGAGGTAAGCGCAACTATCGAAGAGAGCCCTAACAGGATTTGGCAGTCCCATCACGTTGAAAAGCTAAGCGAGAAATTCAAGGTCTTGAGGGGGAACGTTTGCCTAATGATTCTTGAAGAGCGTCTCCTGAACATGCAAAGTCACTCGAAGAAAACTTTATAGGGAGTGAGCATACAGGAGAGAGTGGAGAACTCTGAGTGGGCAAGAACCAATCAAACATTTCTCAATCCAACATATTTAAGAGGTTACTGTCAGCTGCTAGAGGCGACTGACTCAAAAATCTCAGAAATTGAACCACAGAGGGATCTCGAAGATTCCAAGATCAAGTCTAACGCCAAAACCATGGAGCCCAACACTTCTGGCAACGGAAATCAAGATCACGGCGACGACGACAACGACATCCACAATGCTCAACTCGGGAAAAGAAGACGTCCTCACCAATACTCTCAGGAGGAAACCCAAATGCTGGAAACCCTTTTCAGTAAAAGCCATTACATGAAAAAGAAGTGGAGAATTGAATTGAGCCGGGAGTTGGGAATTAATCAGTCGAGGATCCAGTTTTGGTTTCAAAATAGGAGATCCAAATCGAGGGCTCAACGCAAACGTCAGGTGGTCGAGATTTTAAAGGAAGAAAACCAAAAGCTGCGAACAGAAAACATGAGGTATGAAAAAGCTCTCAATATCACCGTTTGCCCTCATTGCGATAACCTCGTCGCCCTCGGTAAGATATTCCCCGATAAGCCTCACGCGATGATTGAAGACGTTCATTTACCACCCTACTCCCTCGGGGCATCTCCTGCTCAACCAGATTTTGCCGGAGTCACGCATGAGCAGGATGATCCTACGAAGATGATACAAATGCCTCCTGGAGGATGGGATTTGCATCGCTTTGATTGGAGTTACAGTTTCAAGGAGCTGGATGTTACCGCCGACCAGCTCAAAGCATATCAGCCTCATGCACAACAATTTTCGATAGGGTCGGGTCCTGCTGGAGATGAGTTAATCAGTCGTCAAGCCATCGATGCAATTTTGGGCCACGATAAGAGGAGGTTCGCTTGGCCCCCTGAACTGCATTCCAAATTCCTAGATGTGGTTCACCAAATGGGGATCGACTCAGCAACTCCGACGCGCATATTTAAGGCCATGAATGTACCGGGGCTTAGTAAGGAGCTGGTCAGGAATCACCTTGCTGCCTACAGAAAGCTATTAAGACAACGTCGAGCGGAGCTAAATCGGGAGGAATCCATCTCGAGCTCAAAAGCTAGGGGCGACCGCCATTGTAATGCTCAGGCATCAAGAGATACCCGGCCAAATCTAAGCATCAATCAAGCTAGCAACCCGACCACCGGCAAACTGAAAGCTGATCAGAATGTCCTCCCAGGCCATTTCAACACTTCTCAAGAGCGCGTGTCACAAGTACAGCGAGTGCGCACTCCTCCATTCGAGCAGCAGTCGGCTGGTGCTCTGCCTGCCGCTGGTCAACCCACGACAGACGATTTCTTCGATGAGGGGCTCGATGCCTTGTTCAATCAGTGGGAAGCTGGCATGCTTGGACAGCCATGATCTAGCACCTGACTCGGGGCACGATGGGTCGGTCACTACGAACACCCATAGAAAGAAGAACATGTTCACGAGTAGATCACTCATTTTATCCGTTGTAAAGTTCCTACGGGAACATTTTTCTTTAATGACTATAGTTAATTCTATATTAAAACCAACGCTATCGACGAACATCGTCATGCTCAGTTGTGATGATCCCTTGTTAGATTAAGTCTGAAACCAGAGACGGTCTTTAAAATTTTGAGTGGCCACGAACTCATTCCTCACCAAGCGTCCGGGATGCTGAAATGAAGAGTAACAGCATGCACAGGGAAAATGCCACTTTCGTTTGAACGATGAAAAGGGGTTGAGAGAAGATCATAGCGTTAATTCCCATGGAGCTAAATGAATTAAACGGAGTCATTAATTGCGGGTCCACCGCTGCTCCCCACGTTCTCGGGCCTAGCAAATCATAAAAGGCGCCGAAAGATTGTAGACCCACCACTTTGAAGACTGAATTAGGGGACGAGCGCAATACTCGATGAAACCGAATCAATACAAGAGAGTTTGTGATCCTATCACGAGGAAAAAGAAAGGGGAATACAGACGATGAGTAATTGCAGGATCTCGGGAGGAGCGCTTGCTTGCTGGTCTTCATATGCAGCCTGAAGGACGGTTCCAGGACACGCACAATCACTTGAGAAAATTTCTAGAGTGAGCAAACACGTAAGAGCGAATTGAGAAAGCTGAGTGAACTAGATCAGCCCGAGATACCCCGATCCATCATGTTTAAAAGTTATTCCCATCTGCTAGAAACGCCCGACCTGGACATTTCTGAGCACGAACTGCTGGGAGACTTTGAAGATCCTGGAGCTGAATCCTGCTCGAAGGCCATAGAGACTGACTCCTCCAGCGATGAAATTCTAGGTTTCAGCTACGAAGAAGGAGTATGCAATGATGACCGGAGTCGGAAAAGGAAGCAACTACAATGCCACACTCCAGGCCAAATCCGAGAGCTCGAAGCTTTCTTCAATGAATGCCCCACTCCAAGCAAACGACAGAAAATGGAGTTGAGCCGAAAAATAGGATTGGAGCTTTCGAAGGTCAAGTTTTGGTTCGCCAACAAACGAACCCGGGTGAAACAGCAATACGCAGACCATGAGTTACTGGTCCTGAAGGAGGAGAATGAGAAGCTTCAAGCTGAAAGCGCGAGATATAAGGAAGCTCTGACCAAGGCCACCTGCCTTAATTGTGGTAATGCTGTTGTCCTCGGCGAGGTGTTCCTCGATGAACCATCCCTGTTGACGAATAACGCTCAGCTGTTACCGTATTCTCCACAGCATTTTTCGACACAGCCAGATACCGCCGGAGATCTGCATGAGCAAGTCAACACCATAGAATCAACACCAACATCCTCTGAGAAATGGGATATGAATCATCACAGGGGGAATTCTCTCAATGACGAACTCGCTGTCCCAGCCAGCCAATCCAAAGTCGGTGAGTCCCTCCCTGGACAACTTTTGAAACGACTAGATCCCGTAGAGAATAGCTACCGAAGTATTGACGATATTTTGGGTGATAAGAGAACAAGGTTTTACTGGACCTATGAGCTTCACACCAAATTTGTTGATGCAATTCGAGAACTGGGAGTTGATTCGGCTAGCCCACTGCGCATACTCGAGATTATGAATGTGCCGGGGCTCTCTAGAATTAACGTTGAGTCTCACCTCAAGTACTATAGGCGATTGCTAAGGGATGGAAGGATAGCGTTAAACCATCATAAAGCCAGTTGGAGCTCAAGTGCTGGGCAGAGTTACAACCATGATGATTGGAGAGCCAAGAGCACCCAACCGTGTTTCAGCAATGACGGGACTAGCAGTCCTGTCAGCGACTCCTCTAACCCAAATCAGAATGCTCCGCCGAGCTATCTCAATACTCCTCAGGAGTATATGCCACAGTTCCAGCACATAGAAATTCCTCAGTTTGAGCGCGAATCAGTCATTAATGCTGTCCCTGAAGCGGATCTGGCATTGGTAAAGAGTGCACATATGAACCTGCCGGTCATCGGAGGAAGTTCCAATTCGAGGGGTCAAATTGCTCACGGCGAGAGCAAAGAAAGGAATCCCTCGCCTGCAGTCGACGACACCCAATCTGGGCACCAAGGGCTAGAAAGAACAGGTGATTTCCTTGATGAGGAGCTGGACACTTGGATCAATACTCTTCGGGAATGTATGTCTCAACCCCAACAGGGCAATGATGAAGGTTCCAGCTCAAAGACTCCAATCCCTCACAACGAAGGCAATGAAAGAAATCTGCCCCCAACAATCGTTGATACCCAACTTGAACATCAATGGCTCGAAGACCCGAGCAATTTCCTTGGCGATGAGTTCAATCTTTGGCTCGATCAATTTGGAGCCGGAGGACCATCGCAGTGGTGACGCGAGGCCGGTGATCAAACGTCTGATGCAAGGCATGGCTACTCGATGAAAAATGCTTCGAGAAAAGGGGTTGAATACTCCTATTGCATATGTTGTTGATCGCACTGTAAGGTTCCCACGGGAACATCTTTCATTAATATCTAGAACTAATTGCGCGTGAGTGTCAACATCACCCTTTGAGCATCTTCAAGCCGAAGGCCGTGGATTAATCACTTAATCCGTAGAGCAAGTTCCATGAACCATAATTATCACCCGCAGAGCATAATGGAATCCATTCCTTCAATACAAGATACATTCGGCCGCGGAGCCACCCGTTTGGTAAAAGGACGTATCGTTCCTAGTTGATCTTCAATCAGATCAGGGGATAATGTTTCCTCTCTTCTTCCTCTCAGGTGATAAAAAGAGACAAGGCCCCAAAAGGCCATGCATTCAAATGGCTAAACAAACGTTGCCCAGCTGGGGGGCAGATGAACCATTGATGTTACAAACACTCCAAGCATGGATAGGCGGATTTGATAGAGGTTCTTCATATCAATACGCAACATCAGAATGGGATGAAAATCAAGAGTAAAGTTGTATCGTCCCAATTTGTCTTGAATTTGGGAATATGAATTAACACTTATTTTTTATCCTTGACGGGGGAATCGCCTTGGAGACGAATAAGTTTTTACATCCCACATACTACCTGTTAGGGTACATGAGGGTAGGATGTATCGTTTCGATTTTCGAAAAATTCGTGAACATACAATGATATGCTTCTTTTACATTTTCAGGGATCTCCAGCCACGGTGGACAGGTAGGTATCCCTTTCCCCCAATCCATTGAAGATGTTAAACAAAAAAAAAACACAGAGAGAAAAAGAAAAAGCTTTCAAAATCTGATATCTAGAAAAGACATGGAATTCTAACTTCATTGGCATTCATGTTTTGAAACATGAGGTTGTCTGAACACGCATTGTGCACCATAAAATCCCCTTGACGGGTAAAATTTTTGGGAAAACGAAAGAGATTTTTCCAATCAAAAGTTGTTCAAAACTCTCAAAAGGATGTTTCCTCAAAAGAGAGGCAAGCTCAAATCCAAACACATCCTACATACACTTGAGAGATGAGTGGAGCGAATCTAATAGTAAAATCTGGACCTACGGAGGTAGGGACCATTCGCAGAGATTACATGGATTGGGACGACGGAGGCGTTCGTTTCATATCATAAACACTACAGGTGACCGTTGACAACCCACTTGAACGGCGGTTTTCATTCTTAACCCTGTCAAGAACCACCCCACACCGGGGCAAAAAGGAAGTAAGTCCAGCAGCATCAGGAGAAAATGGTTAGAAATTTTCTTGCTCGGACTAACATTAATCTTTGTGTGTTGTTTATATGGTAATCCAAGTGCCATAGGATGACGAGAAGAATTCATTCTCTATCCCAAACACCATATCCTTTGCACAGCCAAGTTGAGCCTGCGAATTCATTTCATAAACCCTTGTTGGTGATCATGGGATGTTTCAAGATAGAAACTGTATCACTCCAAGAACGGAAGAAATCAAGAGATGGGATTTATAGAAAAATCTCATATCGGCGTTTAAGTGTGCTATGATTCAAGTTGTATATCTAGCACAATTTTCTGAACATCGTAGTTCCAAAGGAAAAGAAAAGGCGGGATTTCAACAAAAAATCCCCAGCATCAAGAAAAAGCAAAGTGCCTGGTAAAAGCAAGGCCGATGCTCGTGAAAACTGTTTGATTGATCCCCAATAAAGCCTAGTTGAGAAGAGAGAAAAACCCATAAAGGAGTCAGAAACGATGTCAGCCGTGGTGCAAAAACACGGACAGAATTGTCAATCTCTTAATACCACAAGAGACGTTCTCTAAAGGATTTGTGCACACCTCAAAAGCGGTTGCACACCTCAAAAATGGAAGATGCAGAATGGAAAAGACATGTGACAAATTTGCAATGATCACCAATGTCGAATCCTTCGTGATTTCTGGGCCAAAAACAAGCCTTTTTCGGTCCCCAATCCTACCAATGTTACAACCCTGAAACAGTCTTCTCTGACTAAGACACTTGGGTTAACATATAGCTTAGCTCGAAGAAGTACGAGCAAGACTCTTTCTTTCTCATTTTGCAGGGTTCTTGACTTGTAAACCCGGAGCAGATGGTGAAGATTTTCATTCGATGGCCCCGACTCCAAAGCGGGCCCCCCTTGAAAACCAATATCCAAGCCCAACATTACGGTCCCGTGGAAGACCTCCCGACCGATCAAAATGTATGCGCTGCGAATGAGCCTAAAACCTAGGCACAGGTCAGTAGGGAATTGAGTGCATCCCCTAAAAATCATCACCTCAAAACAGGTGAGATGGCCTCCTTGTCGAGAAATATTCCAATTGACGTTTTGAGCAAACTCTTTTTGGGAATTTTCAAACTGTGGATCCAGATTTTCCATGCAAGGGATTCGTGATCACATTTGCACGTTGCAAAAATATTTTGGATAACCTCCAGCATCAAAATGCACATCTCATGACTAAAGCTTAAGTCATAAAATTTTGTCAATTGGACAATTGCTGTCTTCTCAAAGATTACCAATATTTTCTTGGGGAAGAGAAACCCTTAAAAAAAATCCTTTTCAAAATATCAAACAGTCTCATCGGACGTGGAGAACCCTTGTCATGAGACCCCCTTTTCAAAAATATCAAACAGTCTCATCGGACGTGGAGAACCCTCGTCATGAGACCCCTTTTCAAAATTTAGGCAGTCTCATCGGACGTGGAGAACCATCGTCATGAGACCCATTTTCAAAATTTAGGCAGTCTCATCGGACGTGGAGAACCCTCGTCATGAGACCCCTTTTCAAAGCAAACAAAGGTAGAAACCGCCTAAAGGGTCAATCAAAGGTAGAAACCGCCTAAAGGGTCAATCAAAGGTAGAAACCGCCTGAAGGGTCAAACAAAGGTAGAAACCGCCTGAAGGGTCAAAACAAAGGTAGATACCGCCTGAAGGGTCAAACAAAGGTAGAAACCGCCTGAAGGGTCAAAACAAAGGTAGATACCGCCTGAAGGGTCAAACAATGGTAGAAACCGCCATAAGGGTCAACTCATTGGTAAGTACCGCCATAAGCATCGACACAAATGTCCGATCCACCATACGGATCAAAATCCTTGGCAAATCTCAGGGCGTGGGATGCGCCTTCCTTAGATTCCTAGCCGTTAGGAATCCCATAATGGTATGACCTACCATACAGGTCAAAGCTTAACCTCCCTAGGATATTCTGAATGACGAGTCCTAGGCATTCTCTTGAAAGTCGTCGCAACCGGCAGCATCGAACAGGTAAGTGGCAGGTATGTCTCTCTACTATCTCACTCTCTCATGTCAAATGAACGTTTCCCCCTTCAAGAAAGAGCATACATGGACAAGCATGAAGATTGGATGTCATGACTCCTTTTCCTTTAGTTTCCCAAGTCGAGTCGATCAGGACTCAGGTGTCACCTTATCTTTGAGAGATTCCTCTAACGAGATTCCTCTCAAAGAGGGGCAGCTGTTGACACCTAAATTTTGATCAACCTTTTTGTTTCCTTTATTTTTCAAAACTTCATAGAAAATCCATAAAAAGCTGAAAAATTACAAAATCAACTTTGGTAACATTGGCCAAGCTAAAGGAACCATTTTGGATAAAAAAATATTTTTTCATATTTTTCGTATTTTTTATTATTATTATTTTCGAAAAATATAAAAATAAAATGAAAATCAAGAAAAGTAGTATTTGAGGTCACAAAAATATAGAAAAATAGTCAGTATTTTTATTTTTAATTTTCTTTACTTTTGAACCTCATAAAATAGTAAAATTCAGGTTCGATTTTGGGTGTTTTCTGATCACCATAAAATTGAAATTGGCAAAAATATTAGTAATGATTAAAAGGAAAATGAGTGAAAACATAATCATTCAAAAGGAAAAGGGAACTAATCATTTTGTCTTTGCTTTTGATTATTTTATTATTATTCTTACTTTTTAGTATTTTATTTTATTATTATTTTATTTTTTATTATTATTTACTCACCTTTCCCCTCATCCGTCGCTGGCTTCTTCTCCTCCCGCGACTTCATCTTCTTCCTCTCCTTCCTCTTCTTCAGGAGCTCTTCTTCTTCTTCTTGTCTTCTTCTTCTTCTTTAAAAAAAAAAAAAAAAAAGGAATCCTCACCTTCGTGCATTATTTGCCTTCGCCTTCGATCCTTCCGCCGTCGTCGCTAGCCGTCGTACCTCAAAGCCGCCGTGAACAACTCAAGACCCGCGACCTCCACCCGTTTCGGAGTTTGGTTCGGGTTTGTTTCGGATCGGGCCAAATCCGTCACCGCCATCGCCTCCGGTGACTGCCCCGGAGTCTTACCTCCTCCCTCGGAGCTTGTGGAGCCTACGCGCCACTGGTGGAGCTCAGAAACGGCCTCGGGTCACCACCCCGTCGTCGGAGCGTGTCGGCGTGTCGGAGCGTGTCGGCGTGTCGGCGTGTCGGAACGTGTCGGCGTGTCGGAACGTGTCGGCGTGTCGGAGCGTGTCGGAGCGTGTCGAGCCGTGTCGGAGAGTGTCGAGCCGTGTCGGAGAGTGTCGAACGTGTCGGAGCGTGTCGGAGAGTGTCGAACGTGTCGGAGCGTGTCGGAGAGTGTCCGGGCGTGTCGGAGCGTGTCGAAGAGTGTCGAACGTGTCGGAGCGTGTCGGAGAGTGTCGAACGTGTCGGAGAGTGTCGAGCCGTGTCGGAGAGTGTCGAACGTGTCGGAGCGTGTCGGAGAGTGTCGAACGTGTCGGAGCGTGTCGGAGAGTGTCGAACGTGTCGGAGAGTGTCCGGGCGTGTCGGAGAGTGTCGAACGTGTCGGAGAGTGTCGAGCCGTGTCGAACGTGTCGGAGCGTGTCGGAGAGTGTCGAACGTGTCGGAGAGTGTCCGGGCGTGTCGGAGAGTGTCGAGTCGTGTCATAGCGTGTCCGGACGTGTCGGAGAGTGTCGAACGTGTCGGAGCGTGTCGGACGTGTGCATGAACAGTGTCCAATCCGAACAGTGCATGAACAGTGTCGGAACAGTGCATGAACAGTGTCCAATTTTTTAATTTTTTTAATTTTTTTTTTTTTTTTAGTCTTAATTTGTGAAATTGACTATCGACATTCTAATGGCGATCGACAGGTAACGGGCATGGGGATGGTCGCAGGCTGGGGCTGGGCGATTGAAGGCCGGTGTCCAATCCGGTATGTTTTACGTACCCGATCCGTATATCAGGATTATTTTTCTAAAATATTGCATTTATAGACTTGATTTGTATGTATTTGTTTCAGTCTAGTGGTTAGCTTATTTATCTGGTTGAGTGTTATCTATTGTCAAAGACATGCTTTTTGTTAAAATATTTTCTGAAAATATAAAAAAATATTAATAAATCAAAAATGCCAAAAAAAATGGAAAAATTAAAGAAAAACAAAAAATTGAGAAAAATTGCAGAAAAATTCTAAAAATTGTCCAAGGCTGAAAATGACAAAAAATTGATTTGTTTTCATTTTTGGGATTTTCTCCCATTTAATCCAAAATGGCGATTTCACCCCTCAAAGGGTGAATCGTCTTTGATATTCTGATGAATTGTGGAAATTGCTTAGAATTTGGTGATGGGCCAGATGGGTGGTTAAACCTTATGTCTAAGATTTCCACATTTCATTTCCATTTTTAGAAAATGACGATTTTACCCTTCGAATGGTAAATCGGTTTCTAAAATTCCCGAAAATCACGAAAATTGCCAAAAAAATAGGAAATGGGTCAATTGAGCGACCAAACCTGTTTTGACTCCGGATTCATTCCGAAATGATGATTTTGTCCTTTTTGGGCAAATTGTCCCCTTTGTCTCAAAATTACGATTTTGCCCCTGATGGGCAAAATCATGTCTAAATCATTCCTAAGCCTGATTGATGCTTCTCTAGGCCAATATGGCCTTATTAGGAATGCCATGTGATTTATTTGTACACTTGAATTCATCGATTTGTGCACTTTATTATTGATTGTGATTGCTATGATAGTCATTCCTATCTGCATGAACTCCTAGATTTAGAACTCGTACCCCACTCATCTGCATGAAATCTTTGGTCAGAAAATTCAGTCAACTTAGGTACCGAAAGGGCGTCAACTCTGACAGTTGACGTAACTAAGTCCCCGAACCCAGTTCTCTGGTTATCGCAGAATTGAATAGAAACTCCCGACTATTCAATAGGGTGGTCCAATCATACCCTCCAAAAAATGATTGGTGGCGACTCCTCGGCATGCACACTTAGCACATGTCACTAGACCACACTGAAGGTCGACTACGCATACCTCCGTTGCGATTTGGGTAATGGGCCTTGGGAGAGGCCCGCGTCCGACCAGACTGGACGGCCCATTAGCCCTCGAGAGCCCGACAACCTCGAGAGGGTCGCGACAGCGACTCCTCGGCATGCACACTTAGCACATGTCACTAGACCACACTGAAGGTCGACTACGCATACCTCCGTTGCGATTTGGGTAATGGGCCTTGGGAGAGGCCCGCGTCCGACCAGACTGGACGGCCCATTAGCCCTCGAGAGCCCGACAACCTCGAGAGGGTCGCGACAGACTGGCGACTCCACTGGGGACTTAGAGAACTTGAGCCGATTAAAAAGTTGATTGATTTTTCTAACATGTTTTATGCAGATACTCTTCAAGGTGAGGTACGTACTTTAACCCTTGAGGTGTTAAATGTTTTTGCAGATTGGAGAAATAAGGGGTGAAGTGTTTGTTAACTCTGTCTTATGCAGGTAGGAGTTTAGGATGTATGATTGTGTGGATGTTTATATTGAAGCGGTGTTTGCTAAATGAGATGCATGTTTATCGCTTTAGCACGACACCGAAAATACACACAACCGCGCCTAAAACCCCGGGCGCCGCCTATAGGAAAACAATAGAAGGGATTGAAAATGGAATCTCCGTGAGGAAAAACACGGGGTAATCCACTTTTCAATTCCGCTCATTTCGAAATATGGATCGAGCCCCAATGCAACGATAGTTGTGCAATGGAATCTGCTCTTTCCAGAACTCGAGGTGGGAACCTTAACCTTAGGTGCCAAATCCTCTGATTTTTAGAAGTTTACCATCACTTGTTTCATGCGCATGTCTTTGGGCGGTTGGTACACCTAAAACCGCACATAAGTCGACGAGTTTGGTTGGTAAGACTCTCTATCCCTCAAATCTATTACAGTTCATATAAATATAGGCATTTCATTCATTGCATTCTGGTGATTAGATTAAATGCCATTTCAAGGATAGATGTGTGTGTTTTTCCCAAACGTCCTTGATAGAAGACGAGGAGGATGATATCCCATGGCGAACACCGAGTGAGCAACAAAAGAGCCTACTATGGACCTTATTGAGATATCGTCCAATGAAGATGACGAGTTGGGGCAAGTGATCCGGAAGCCACAGATCGAACTTGGGGCATCCTTAAACGTTAGGATCACATTCCTTTGTTTCATTTTCCATTACTAGTCCTCTTGTATAGGGTTTATTTTTATCGAGGCTTTTTCTATCCCACCCCTTAGAGTGATTGTATTAGGGATCTATTGGTGTATACATTCAGGTGGAACTTGGTTGTATTTCTTTTGACGGGTCATGGGAATGTGATAGTGGCATTTTCTCTAATCATCCGAATACTCCCAAGTCAAGTTTATAATTCCTTTAGAGGAAATTAAAATTGGAAGTCTTACACGACCTTTTGGTCGTATAGAGTAGTCCAATCTCAATTTCTCTAGAAGGAATTATACACTTGAATTGTTTCGTGCATGTTTTACGTTGCTGGTAATCCACGATAATTGATCGAGAATGTCGACGTTGTTTTGAATTTAATGACGAGATAGATGTCCAAATTACTCTCGTTCTTAACAAAACGGCCTTGATTTGGATGCCGTATCTTCAATTAAATTTAAAACACGTTATTATGCCTCGCACTTTTGAGTAATTCGTTCCTCTCGAAATTGATCAAAAGCGATTATTGTGAATTACATTCCTTTCAATAGTATGCTTTCTTTCGAGGAATATTGATAAAAACTTTTCGCGCAAGATTAAAACCCTTGTAAAAGTTCTTGTCCTTATTAATCACGAGCAAGCATAAGATTGAAAGGGGTCTATGCTTTCTTTTTCAGATTATTCCTTCTGACTCGGTCTTTTCATTTGCAGGTGAAAAACAAGTAGTATAGAGAAATCTTCTCTTGGACAAATCTGCAACTATTCTTCCATCTGATCATGAGCGAGTTATAAAATCAGGACGTATTTGCTCGGCTTATTGATATTATGGTTCGGCTCACCCAAGTTGAAGATGTCTGGATGCTCGAAGAAATGAACCATACAGAAGTTAAAACACACACACACGAGAACTTTCATTTATTTTGCTCGGCTGAGGGTTTTCAGAAGCAGGTCATACAAGTTGGGGTGGAAAAGTAAAGCCAAAGTGAGCCCTAATTAACGACACAAAGGATCCCAACTGACCCTCCATGTTATTAATGCTCTGCTCATACTCCCAGCTCCGCATGTTGTGGTCGGCAAGCCTGAGGAGAAGACTTCTGCATTCTCCCTTAACTTCGGCGACCTTGGCCTCGTGTTCTTCGGTGACTACTTCCAGGTCCCGAACCAGTCCATTCCCGCGAGCTATGTCCTCGGTTATCTTGTCGAGCCGTTCTTCCTGCCAGTCGCTCTGAAGCCTCAACAGGACGTTGCGGCGGTCATGCTCGCCGGTGGTCAGGGATATGGCCAATTGATCCACCAGATTTCTCCTCTCGCGAAGCAACGTCGCGACCCGCTCATTAGCAAACTCGACGGCCTTTTTGTAACTATCAACCAGATAGTTGGTCAGCACCAAATGATCAGATCGATCCTCATAACGAGCCCGCAAGACGCGAGCCACCAGAATCTCCCGATTAGCAACACGATAGGCCTCTAAGGAGTGTGCAAAGAGAGTCGGTAAAGTTCTATATTCCCTCCCCAGTGTAGTACCTTCGAGAGAAGTGGTATCAAGGTCCTCGAGCAGGACACAGATTGCATCCTCGGTTGCAGAATGATCGGTTATGTGCGCGTAACCGCGACCCAGTAGGTTATAAAGCTTTTCCCACTGGGCCAAGACATCAGTTGAAAAAGTGCGTACGGGAGAGGAGGCCATTTGCGTTGGGTTGGCTTGAGAATAAGACGAGTTTAACAGAGAGATTAGAAGGAAGAGGCTGATTATGCGAGAACGTTAACCTTCCATACATTAATTCCTCATTTTATAGCAACTCGAGGATGATGAAGGGTCTCAGTAATAATGCTGGTGGAGCCCAGTTAGGGGGTAAAGCAGGAGGTCCCCTCACGAGAACCAATGGATTCGTTTCGATCCGCGATTTCCGGCTCATCAATTAAAAGATGTAAAAGATTTGTCGGGATCACCATTATTAGAGTTAGGTGGGAGGTAAGCGCAACTATCGAAGAGAGCCCTAACAGGATTTGGCAGTCCCATCACGTTGAAAAGCTAAGCGAGAAATTCAAGGTCTTGAGGGGGAACGTTTGCCTAATGATACTTGAAGAGCGTCTCCTGAACATGCAAAGTCACTCGAAGAAAACTTTATAGGGAGTGAGCATACAGGAGAGAGTGGAGAACTCTGAGTGGGCAAGAACCAATCAAACATTTCTCAATCCAACATATTTAAGAGGTTACTGTCAGCTGCTAGAGGCGACTGACTCAAAAATCTCAGAAATTGAACCACAGAGGGATCTCGAAGATTCCAAGATCAAGTCTAACGCCAAAACCATGGAGCCCAACACTTCTGGCAACGGAAATCAAGATCACGGCGACGACGACAACGACATCCACAATGCTCAACTCGGGAAAAGAAGACGTCCTCACCAATACTCTCAGGAGGAAACCCAAATGCTGGAAACCCTTTTCAGTAAAAGCCATTACATGAAAAAGAAGTGGAGAATTGAATTGAGCCGGGAGTTGGGGATTAATCAGTCGAGGATCCAGTTTTGGTTTCAAAATAGGAGATCCAAATCGAGGGCTCAACGCAAACGTCAGGTGGTCGAGATTTTAAAGGAAGAAAACCAAAAGCTGCGAACAGAAAACATGAGGTATGAAAAAGCTCTCAATATCACCGTTTGCCCTCATTGCGATAACCTCGTCGCCCTCGGTAAGGTATTCCCCGATAAGCCTCACGCGATGATTGAAGACGTTCATTTACCACCCTACTCCCTCGGGGCATCTCCTGCTCAACCAGATTTTGCCGGAGTCACGCATGAGCAGGATGATCCTACGAAGATGATACAAATGCCTCCTGGGGGATGGGATTTGCATCGCTTTGATTGGAGTTACAGTTTCAAGGAGCTGGATGTTACCGCCGACCAGCTCAAAGCATATCAGCCTCATGCACAACAATTTTCGATAGGGTCGGGTCCTGCTGGAGATGAGTTAATCAGTCGTCAAGCCATCGATGCAATTTTGGGCCACGATAAGAGGAGGTTCGCTTGGCCCCCTGAACTGCATTCCAAATTCCTAGATGTGGTTCACCAAATGGGGATCGACTCAGCAACTCCGACGCGCATATTTAAGGCCATGAATGTACCGGGGCTTAGTAAGGAGCTGGTCAGGAATCACATTGCTGCCTACAGAAAGCTATTAAGACAACGTCGAGCGGAGCTAAACCGGGAGGAATCCGTCTCGAGCTCAAAAGCTAGGGGCGACCGCCATTGTAATGCTCAGGCATCAAGAGATACCCGGCCAAATCTAAGCATCAATCAAGCTAGCAACCCGACCACCGGCAAACTGAAAGCTGATCAGAATGTCCTCCCAGGCCATTTCAACACTTCTCAAGAGCGCGTGTCACAAGTACAGCGAGTGCGCACTCCTCCATTCGAGCAGGAGTCGGCTGGTGCTCTGCCTGCCGCTGGTCAACCCACGACAGACGATTTCTTCGATGAGGGGCTCGATGCCTTGTTCAATCAGTGGGAAGCTGGCATGCTTGGACAGCCATGATCTAGCACCTGACTCGGGGCACGATGGGTCGGTCACTACGAACACCCATAGAAAGAAGAACATGTTCACGAGTAGATCACTCATTTTATCCGTTGTAAAGTTCCTACGGGAACATTTTTCTTTAATGACTATAGTTAATTCTATATTAAAACCAACGCTATCGACGAACATCGTCATGCTCAGTTGTGATGATCCCTTGTTAGATTAAGTCTGAAACCAGAGACGGTCTTTAAAATTTTGAGTGGCCACGAACTCATTCCTCACCAAGCGCCTGGGATGCTGAAATGAAGAGTAACAGCATGCACAGGGAAAATGCCACTTTCGTTTGAACGATGAAAAGGGGTTGAGAGAAGATCATAGCGTTAATTCCCATGGAGCTAAATGAATTAAACGGAGTCATTAATTGCGGGTCCACCGCTGCTCCCCACGTTCTCGGGCCTAGCAAATCATAAAAGGCGCCGAAAGATTGTAGACCCACCACTTTGAAGACTGAACTAGGGGACGAGCGCAATACTCGATGAAACCGAATCAATGCAAGAGAGTTTGTGATCCTATCACGAGGAAAAAGAAAGGGGAATACAGACGATGAGTAATTGCAGGATCTCGGGAGGAGCGCTTGCTTGCTGGTCTTCATATGCAGCCTGAAGGATGGTTCCAGGACACGCACAATCACTTGAGAAAATTTCTAGAGTGAGCAAACACGTAAGAGCGAATTGAGAAAGCTGAGTGAACTAGATCAGCCCGAGATACCCCGATCCATCATGTTTAAAAGTTATTCCCATCTGCTAGAAACGCCCGACCTGGACATTTCTGAGCACGAACTGCTGGGAGACTTTGAAGATCCTGGAGCTGAATCCTGCTCGAAGGCCATAGAGACTGACTCCTCCAGCGATGAAATTCTAGGTTTCAGCTACGAAGAAGGAGTATACAATGATGACCGGAGTCGGAAAAGGAAGCAACTACAACGCCACACTCCAGGCCAAATCCGAGAGCTCGAAGCTTTCTTCAATGAATGCCCCACTCCAAGCAAACGACAGAAAATGGAGTTGAGCCGAAAAATAGGATTGGAGCTTTCGAAGGTCAAGTTTTGGTTCGCCAACAAACGAACCCGGGTGAAACAGCAATACGCAGACCATGAGTTACTGGTCCTGAAGGAGGAGAATGAGAAGCTTCAAGCTGAAAGCGCGAGATATAAGGAAGCTCTGACCAAGGCCACCTGCCTTAATTGTGGTAATCCTGTTGTCCTCGGCGAGGTGTTCCTCGATGAACCATCCCTGTTGACGAATAACGCTCAGCTGGTACCGTATTCTCCACAGCATTTTCCGACACAGCCAGATACCGCCGGAGATCTGCATGAGCAAGTCAACACCATAGAATCAACACCAACATCCTCTGAGAAATGGGATATGAATCATCACAGGGGGAATTCTCTCAATGACGAACTCGCTGTCGCAGCCAGCCAATCCAAAGTCGGTGAGTCCCTCCCTGGACAACTTTTGAAACGACTAGATCCCGTAGAGAATAGCTACCGAAGTATTGACGATATTTTGGGTGATAAGAGAACAAGGTTTTACTGGACCTATGAGCTTCACACCAAATTTGTTGATGCAATTCGAGAACTGGGAGTTGATTCGGCTAGCCCACTGCGCATACTCGAGATTATGAATGTGCCGGGGCTCTCTAGAATTAACGTTGAGTCTCACCTCAAGTACTATAGGAGATTGCTAAGGGATGGAAGGATAGCGTTAAACCATCATAAAGCCAGTTGGAGCTCAAGTGCTGGGCAGAGTTACAACCATGATGATTGGAGAGCCAAGAGCACCCAACCGTGTTTCAGCAATGACGGGACTAGCAGTCGTGTCAGCGACTCCTCTAACCCAAATCAGAATGCTCCGCCGAGCTATCTCAATACTCCTCAGGAGTATATGCCACAGTACCAGCACATAGAAATTCCTCAGTTTGAGCACGAATCAGTCATTAATGCTGTCCCTGAAGCGGATCTGGCATTGGTAGAGAGTGCACATATGAACCTGCCGGTCATCGGAGGAAGTTCCAATTCGAGGGGTCAAATTGCTCACGGCGAGAGCAAAGAGAGGAATCCCTCGCCTGCAGTCGACGACACCCAATCTGGGCACCAAGGGCTAGAAAGAACAGGTGATTTCCTTGATGAGGAGCTGGACACTTGGATCAATACTCTTCGGGAATGTATGTCTCAACCCCAACAGGGCAATGATGAAGGTTCCAGCTCAAAGACTCCAATCCCTCACAACGAAGGCAATGAAAGAAATCTGCCCCCAACAATCGTTGATACCCAACTTGAACATCAATGGCTCGAAGACCCGAGCAATTTCCTTGGCGATGAGTTCAATCTTTGGCTCGATCAATTTGGAGCCGGATGACCATCGCAGTGGTGACGCGAGGCCGGTGATCAAACGTCTGATGCAAGGCATGGCTACTCGATGAAAAATGCTTCGAGAAAAGGGGTTGAATACTCCTATTGCATATGTTGTTGATCGCACTGTAAGGTTCCCACGGGAACATCTTTCATTAATATCTAGAACTAATTGCGCGTGAGTGTCAACATCACCCTTTGAGCATCTTCAAGCCGAAGGCCGTGGATTAATCACTTAATCCGTAGAGCAAGTTCCATGAACCATAATTATCACCCGCATATCATAATGGAATCCATTCCTTCAATACAAGATACATTCGGCCGCGGAGCCACCCGTTTGGTAAAAGGACGTATCGTTCCTAGTTGATCTTCAATCAGATCAGGGGATAATGTTT
Organism: Rhodomyrtus psidioides; assembly: GCA_021437785.1. Taxonomy (NCBI): domain Eukaryota; kingdom Viridiplantae; phylum Streptophyta; class Magnoliopsida; order Myrtales; family Myrtaceae; genus Rhodomyrtus; species Rhodomyrtus psidioides. The sequence continues at coordinate 7,891,440 of JAILYB010000007.1, read as the reverse complement.
CCTCTCTTCTTCCTCTCAGGTGATAAAAAGAGACAAGGCCCTAAAAGGCCATGCATTCAAATGGCTAAACAAACGTTGCCCAGCTGGGGGGCAGATGAACCATTGATGTTACAAACACTCCAAGCATGGATAGGCGGATTTGATAGAGGTTGTTCATATCAATACGCAACATCAAAATGGGATGAAAATCAAGAGTAAAGTTGTATCGTCCCAATTTGTCTTGAATTTGGGAATATGAATTAACACTTATTTTTTATCCTTGACAGGGGAATCGCCTTGGAGACGAATAAGTTTTTACATCCCACATACTACCTGTTAGGGTACATGAGGGTAGGATGTATCGTTTCGATTTTCGAAAAATTCGTGAACATACAATGATATGCTTCTTTTACATTTTCAGGGATCTCCAGCCACGGTGGACAGGTAGGTATCCCTTTCCCCAAATCCATTGAAGATGTTAAACAAAAAAAACATAGAGAGAAAAAGAAAAAGCTTTCAAAATCTGATGTCTAGAAAAGACATGAAATTCTAACTTCATTGGCATTCATGTTTTGAAACATGAGGTTGTCTGAACACGCATTGTGCACCATAAAATCCCCTTGACGGGTAAAATTTTTGGGAAAACGAAAGAGATTTTTCCAATCAAAAGTTGTTCAAAACTCTCAAAAGGATGTTTCCTCAAAAGAGAGGCAAGCTCAAATCCAAACACATCCTACATACACTTGAGAGATGAGTGGAGCGAATAAAATTGTAAAATCTGGACCTACGGAGGTAGGGACCATTCGCAGCGATTACATGGATTGGGACGACGGAGGCGTTCGTTTCATATCATAAACACTACAGGTGACCGTTGACAACCCACTTGAACGGCGGTTTTCATTCTTAACCCTGTCAAGAACCACCCCACACCGGGGCAAAAAGGAAGTAAGTCCAGCAGCATCAGGAGAAAATGGTTAGAAATTTTCTTACTCGGACTAACATTAATCTTTGTGTGTTGTTTATATGGTAATCCAAGTGCCATAGGATGACGAGAAGCATTCATTCTCTATCCCACACACCATATCCTTTGCACAGCCAAGTTGAGCCTGCGAATTCATTTCATAAACCCCTGTTGGTGATCATGGGATGTTTCAAGATAGAAACTGTATCACTCCAAGAACGGAAGAAATCAAGAGATGGGATTTATAGAAAAATCTCATATCGGCGTTTAAGTGTGTTATGATTCAAGTTGTATATCTAGCACAACTTTCTGAACATCGTAGTTCCAAAGGAAAAGAAAAGGCGGGATTTCAACAAAAAATCCCCAGCATCAAGAAAAAGCAAAGTGCCTGGTAAAAGCAAGGCCGATGCTCGTGAAAACTGTTTGATTGATCCCCAATAAAGCCTAGTTGGGAAGAGAGAAAAACCCATAAAGGAGTCAGATCAAGAAGACTGCTCCCCAAACGATGTCAGCCGTGGTGCAAAAACACGGACAGAATTGTCAATCTCTTAATACCACAAGAGACGTTCTCTAAAGGATTTGTGCACACCTCAAAAGCGGTTGCACACCTCAAAAATGGAAGATGCAGAATGGAAAAGACATGTGACAAATTTGCAATGATCACCAATGTCGAATCCTTCGTGATTTCTGGGCCAAAAACAAGCCTTTTTCGGTCCCCAATCCTACCAATGTTACAACCCTGAAACAGTCTTCTCTGACTAAGACACTTGGGTTAACATATAGCTTAACTCGAAGAAGTACGAGCAAGACTCTTTCTTTCTCATTTTGCAGGGTTCTTGACTTGTAAACCCGGAGCAGATGGTGAAGATTTTCATTCGATGGCCCCGACTCCAAAGCGGGTCCCCCTTGAAAACCAATATCCAAGCCCAACATTACGGTCCCGTGGAAGACCTCCCGACCGATCAAAATGTATGCGCTGCGAATGAGCCTAAAACCTAGGCACAGGTCAGTAGGGAATTGAGTGCATCCCCTAAAAATCATCACCTCAAAACAGGTGAGATGGCCTCCTTGTCGAGAAATATTCCAATTGACGTTTTGAGCAAACTCTTTTTGGGAATTTTCAAACTGTGGATCCAGATTTTCCATGCAAGGGATTCGTGATCACATTTGCACGTTGCAAAAATGTTTTGGATAACCTCCAGCATCAAAATGCACATCTCATGACTAAAGCTTAAGTCATAAAATTTTGTCAATTGGACAATTGCTGTCTTCTCAAAGATTACCAATATTTTCTTGGGGAAGAGAAACCCTTAAAAAAAATCCTTTTCAAAATATCAAACAGTCTCATCGGACGTGGAGAACCCTTGTCATGAGACCCCATTTTCAAAAATATCAAACAGTCTCATCGGACGTGGAGAACCCTCGTCATGAGACCCCTTTTCAAAATTTAGGCAGTCTCATCGGACGTGGAGAACCCTCGTCATGAGACCCCTTTTCAAAATTTAGGCAGTCTCATCGGACGTGGAGAACCCTCGTCATGAGACCCCTTTTCAAAGCAAACAAAGGTAGATACCGCCTGAAGGATCAACACAAGGTAGATACCGCCTGAAGGGTCAAACCAAGGTAGAAACCGCCTGAAGGGTCAACACAAAGGTAGATACCGCCTGAAGGGTCAAAACAAAGGTAGATACCGCCTGAAGGGTCAAACAATGGTAGAAACCGCCATAAGGGTCAACTCATTGGTAAGTACCGCCATAAGCATCGACACAAATGTCCGATCCACCATACGGATCAAAATCCTTGGCAAATCTCAGGGCGTGGGATGCGCCTTCCTTAGATTCCTAGCCGTTAGGAATCCCATAATGGTATGACCTACCATACAGGTCAAAGCTTAACCTCCCTAGGATATTCTGAATGACGAGTCCTAGGCATCCTCTTGAAAGTCGTCGCAACCGGCAGCATCGAACAGGTAAGTGGCGGGTATGTCTCTCTACTATCTCACTCTCTCATGTCAAATGAACGTTTCCCCCTTCAAGAAAGAGCATACATGGACAAGCATGAAGATTGGATGTCATGACTCCTTTTCCTTTAGTTTCCCAAGTCGAGTCGATCAGGACTCAGGTGTCACCTTATCTTTGAGAGATTCCTCTAACGAGATTCATCTCAAAGAGGGGCAGCTGTTGACACCTAAATTTTGATCAACCTTTTTGTTTCCTTTATTTTTCAAAAATTCATAGAAAATCCATAAAAAGCTGAAAAATTACAAAATCAACTTTGGTAACATTGGCCAAGCTAAAGGAACCATTTTGGATAAAAAAAATTATTTTTTCATATTTTTCGTATTTTTTATTATTATTATTTTCGAAAAATATAAAAATAAAATGAAAATCAAGAAAAGTAGTATTTGAGGTCACAAAAATATAGAAAAATAGTCATTATTTTTATTTTTAATTTTCTTTACCTTTGAACCTCATAAAATAGTAAAATTCAGGTTCGATTTTGGGTGTTTTCTGATCACCATAAAATTGAAATTGGCAAAAATATTAGTAATGATTAAAAGGAAAAGGAGTGAAAACATAATCATTCAAAAGGAAAAGGGAACTAATCATTTTTTCTTTGCTTTTGATTATTTTATTATTATTCTTACTTTTTAGTATTTTATTTTATTATTATTTTTTTATTTTTTTATTTTTTTATTATTATTTACTCACCTTTCCCCTCATCCGTCGCTGGCTTCTTCTCCTCCCGCGACTTCATCTTCTTCCTCTCCTTCCTCTTCTTCAGGAGCTCTTCTTCTTCTTCTTGTCTTCTTCTTCTTCTTAAAAAAAAAAAAAAAAAAGGAATCCTCACCTTCGTGCATTATTTGCCTTCGCCTTCGATCCTTCCGCCGTCGTCGCTAGCCGTCGTACCTCAAAGCCGCCGTGAACAACTCAAGACCCGCGACCTCCACCCGTTTCGGAGTTTGGTTCGGGTTTGTTTCGGATCGGGCCAAATCCGTCACCGCCATCACCTCCGGTGACTGCCCCGGAGTCCTACCTCCTCCCTCGGAGCTTGTGGAGCCTACGCGCCGCTGGTGGAGCTCAGAAACGGCCTCGGGTCACCACCCCGTCGTCGGAGCGTGTCGGCGTGTCGGCGTGTCGGCGTGTCGGAACGTGTCGGCGTGTCGGAACGTGTCGGAGCGTGTCGAGCCGTGTCGGAGAGTGTCGAACGTGTCGGAGCGTGTCGAACGTGTCGGAGAGTGTCGAACGTGTCGGAGCGTGTCGGAGAGTGTCGAACGTCTCGGAGAGTGTCGAGCCGTGTCGGAGAGTGTCGAACGTGTCGGAGCGTGTCGGAGAGTGTCGAACGTGTCGGAGCGTGTCGGAGAGTGTCGAACGTGTCGGAGCGTGTCGGAGAGTGTCGAACGTGTCGGAGCGTGTCGGAGAGTGTCGAACGTGTCGGAGAGTGTCGAACGTGTCGGAGCGTGTCGGAGAGTGTCGAACGTGTCGGAGAGTGTCCGGGCGTGTCGGAGCGTGTCGGAGAGTGTCGAACGTGTCGGAGCGTGTCGGAGAGTGTCGAACGTGTCGGAGAGTGTCGAGCCGTGTCGGAGAGTGTCGAACGTGTCGGAGCGTGTCGTAGAGTGTCGAACGTGTCGGAGAGTGTCCGGGCGTGTCGGAGAGTGTCGAGCCGTGTCACAGCGTGTCCGGACGTGTCGGAGAGTGTCGAACGTGTCGGAGCGTGTCGAACGTGTCGGAGCGTGTCGGACGTGTGCATGAACAGTGTCCAATCCGAACAGTGCATGAACAGTGTCGGAACAGTGCATGAACAGTGTCCAATTTTTTAATTTTTTTAATTTTTATTTTTATTTTTTAGTCTTAATTTGTGAAATTGACTATCGACATTCTAATGGCGATCGACAGGTAACGGGCATGGGGATGGTCGCAGGCTGGGGCTGGGCGATTGAAGGCCGGTGTCCAATCCGGTATGTTTTACGTACCCGATCCGTATATCAGGATTATTTTTCTAAAATATTGCATTTATAGACTTGATTTGTATGTATTTGTTTCAGTCTAGTGGTTAGCTTATTTATCTGGTTGAGTGTTATCTATTGTCAAAGACATGCTTTTTGTTAAAATATTTTCTGAAAATATAAAAAATATTAATAAATCAAAAATGCCAAAAAAATGGAAAAATTAAAGAAAAACAAAAAAATTGAGAAAAATTGCAGAAAAATTCTAAAAATTGTCCAAGGCTGAAAATGACAAAAAATTGATTTGTTTTCATTTTTGGGATTTTCTCCCATTTAATCCAAAATGGCGATTTCACCCCTCAAAGGGTGAATCGTCTTTGATATTCTGATGAATTGTGGAAATTGCTTAGAATTTGGTGATGGGCCAGATGGGTGGTTAAACCTTATGTCTAAGATTTCCACATTTCATTTCCATTTTTAGAAAATGACGATTTTACCCTTCGAATGGTAAATCGGTTTCTAAAATTCCCGAAAATCACGAAAATTGCCAAAAAATAGGAAATGGGTCAATTGAGTGACCAAACCTGTTTTGACTCCGGATTCATTCCGAAATGATGATTTTGTCCTTTTTGGGCAAATTGTCCCCTTTGTCTCAAAATTACGATTTTGCCCCTGATGGGCAAAATCATGTCTAAATCATTCCTAAGCCTGATTGATGCTTCTCTAGGCCAATATGGCCTTATTAGGAATGCCATGTGATTTATTTGTACACTTGAATTCATCGATTTGTGCACTTTATTATTGATTGTGATTGCTATGATAGTCATTCCTATCTGCATGAACTCCTAGATTTAGAACTCGTACCCCACTCATCTGCATGAAATCTTTGGTCAGAAAATTCAGTCAACTTAGGTACCGAAAGGGCGTCAACTCTGACAGTTGACGTAACTAAGTCCCCGAACCCAATTCTCTGGTTATCGCAGAATTGAATAGAAACTCCCGACTATCCAATAGGGTGGTCCAATCATACCCTCCAAAAAATGATTGGTGGCGACTCCTCGGCATGCACACTTAGCACATGTCACTAGACCACATTGAAGGTCGACTACGCATACCTCCGTTGCGATTTGGGTAATGGGCCTTGGGAGAGGCCCGCGTCCGACCAGACTGGACGGCCCATTAGCCCTCGAGAGCCCGACAACCTCGAGAGGGTCGCGACAATGCCACAGTTCCAGCACATAGGGATTCCTCAGTTTGAGCGCGAATCAGTCATTAATGCTATCCCTGAAGCGGATCTGGCATTGGTAGAGAGTGCACATATGAACCTGCCGGTCATCGGAGGAAGTTCCAGTTCGAGGGGTCAAATTGCTCACGGCGAGAGCAAAGAGAGGAATCCCTCGCCTGCAGTCGACGACACCCAATCTGGGCACCAAGGGCTAAAAAGAACAGGTGATTTCCTTGATGAGGAGCTGGACACTTGGATCAATACTCTTCGGGAATGTATGTCTCAACCCCAACAGGGCAATGATGAAGGTTCCAGCTCAAAGACTCCAATCCCTCACAACGAAGGCAATGAAAGAAATCTGCCCCCAACAATCGTTGATACCCAACTTGAGCATCAATGGCTCGAAGACCCGAGCAATTTCCTTGGCGATGAGTTCAATCTTTGGCTCGATCAATTTGGAGCCGAAGGACCACCGCAGTGGTGACGCAAGGCCGGTGATCAAACGTCTGATGCAAGGCATGGCTACTCGATGAAAAATGCTTAGAGGAAAGGGGTTGAATACTCCTATTGAATATGTTGTTGATCGTACTGTAAGGTTCCCACGGAAACATCTTTCATTAATATCTAGAACTAATTGCGCGTGAGTGTCAACATCATCCTTTGAGCATCTTCAAGCCGAGGGCCGTGGATTAATCACTTAATCCGTGGAGCAAGTTCCATGAACAATGACTATCACCCGCGGAGCATAATGGGATCTACCCCTTCAATACGAAATACGTTTGGCCGCGAAGCCACCTATTTGGTAAAACGATGTATCGTTCCTAAACGATCTTCAATCGAATACCGAAGTAATGTCTCATTTCTTTTCCTTCTCAGATGATAAACATGGATAAAGCACTCAAGGAGCCATGCGTTCAAATAACAGAACAGACGTTGCCTAACTGGGGGCAGATGAACCATTGATGTTGCAAACACTCCCAGAATGGATAGGCGGATTTGATAGATGTTGTTCATATCAATATGCAACATCAGAATGTGATGAAACTCAAGAGTAAAGTTGTATCGTCCCAACTTGTCTTGAATTTGGGAATATGAATTGACACTCATTGTTTATCCTTGACAGGGGAGTCGCCTTGCAGACGAACAAGTTTTTACATCCCATGTACTACTCGTTAGAGTACATGACCAAGGGTAGGATGTATCGTTTCAATTTTTGAAAAATTCGTGAACCTACAATGATATGCTTCTTTTACATTTGCAGGGATCCGCAGCTGCGACGGACAGGTAAGTATCCCTTTTCCCAGTCAGCTGGAGATAAAAAAAATGTCAGAATCCTTTCAGCCGGCATAAAGATTTTCCAATGCATCGATATTCATGATTTAAATTGGGAGGTTGCCCAAAGCATGAATAAAACATGCACGATACATCACAAAATCCCCTCGATGGATAAATTTTGGGAAAGAAAGAAATGAATTTTTCCAAATATGATTATTTGTCAAATCATTCAAAAGGAAGTTTACTCAAAAGAGAGGCGAGCCCAGTCCAAACACATCCTACATACACTCGAGAGATGAGGGAAGTGAATCGGATAGCAAAATCTGTACCTACGGAGGTAGGGACCATTCGCAGCGATTACATGGATTGGGACGACGGAGGCGTTCGTTTCATATTCCCAAATACTACAGGTGACCATTGATAACCCCTTTGAACGGAGGTTTTCATTATCAGCCTTGTCGAGAACCACCCCACATCGGGGCAGAATAGAAGTAAGTCCAACAGCATCAGGAGAAATGGTTAGAAATTTTGTTGCTCGGACTAACATTAATCTTCGTGTGTTGTTTATATGGTAATCCAAGTGCCATAGGATGACGAGAAGCATTCATTTCTCTATCCCACATACGTTTATCCTTTGCACAGCCAAGTTGAGCCTGCAAATTCGTTTCATGAACCCGTTGGTGATCATTGCACATTTCAAGATGGATGCAGCATCACTTTAGAAACGGAAGAGCTCAAGACTAAGGAATTTCAAAAAAAAAAAAGATGAAAATGAGAAAAGAATCCACGACATCGAGAAAAAGCAAAGTGCCTGGTAAAAGCAAGGCCGATGCTCGTGTAAGTTGTTTGATTGATCCACAATGAAGCCGGATGGGAAAAGAGGAAATCCCCGAAGGAGCCAAATTCCAAAAAGGCTGCTCGCCAAATGGTGTCAAGCACGGAATAAAGGCGCAAAAGAGAAAGGACAGGTAGCAAATCTGCAATGATCACCAATGTCAAACTCTCCAAGAATTTTGGGCCAAAAACAAGCCTTTTCTGTCCCCAATCCTACCAATGTTGCGACCCCGAATGAGTCTTCTCTGACTAAGACACTTGGGTTAACATATAGCTTAGCTCGAAGAGGTACGAGCAAGACTATTTCTCTCTCATTTTGCAGGGTTCTTGACTTGTAAACCCGGAGCAGATGGTGAAGACTTTCATTCAATGGCCTCGACTCCAAAGCGAGTCCCCCTTGAAAGCCAATATCCAAGCCTAACATTACGGTCCCGTGGAAGTCCTCCCGATCGATCAGAATGTATGCGCTGCGAATGATCCTAAAACCTAGGCACAGGTTAGTAGGAAGTTGAACGCATTCCTTACAAAAGACCATTATCACAGAGCGGTGAGGAGCCCTCTTGGATGAGAAATTCTCCAATAGATGTTTTGAACGAACTCTTTTTGGAAATTTCAAATTGTTTGATCCAGATTTTCCGTGCAAGGGATTTGTGATCACACTTGCATGTTGCAAAAATGCTTTGGATAACCTCCAGCATCAAAACGCACATTTCATGATTAAGACTTAAATCATACAGTTTGTCAAATGGACAGCTGTGGTCTTCCCAAAGATTACTAACGTTTCCTAGGTGAAGAAAAATATTTCAGGCTCAAATTTCTGCAGGATACCTGGAGGACCCAGCTCCCAGAATGTCGCCTCAACAGACTCAAGTGAAGCTTTGTCGAGATAAAATCTTTCACTGCTTCAAAATTGAATTCCCGGCAAATTTCGGGATCTTTCAAAGGAAGGGGTGAGGATAGAACCCTTTTTCAAAAGAAGTCAGCAAACTGTCCCAGCAGACGTGGAGAACCCTCGTTCTAGGACACCCTTTTCAAAAATATCAAACAGTCTCATCGGACGTGGAGAACCCTCGTCATGAGACCCCTTTTCAAAGCAAAATCAAAGGTAGATACCGCCTGAAGGGTCAACAATGGTAGAAACCGCCTGAAGGGTCAACTCAAGGTAGAAACCGCCTGAAGGGTCAACAAAGGTAGAAACCGCCTGAAGGGTCAACTCAAGGTAGAAACCGCCTGAAGGATCAACCGAAGGTAGATACCGCCTGAAGGGTCAAATAAGGTAGAAACCGCCTGAAGGGTCAACTCAAAGTAGAAACCGCCTGAAGGATCAACCGAAGGTAGATACCGCCTGAAGGGTCAAATATGGTAGAAACCGCCTGAAGGGTCAGCTCAAGGTAGAAACCGCCTAAAGGGTCAAAAACATGGTAGAAACCGCCATAAGGGTCAACTCATTGATAAATACCGTCATAAGCATCGATACAAAGGTCTGATCCACCATACGGATTAAAATCACTGGCGAATCCTCAAGCGTGGGATGCGCCTTCCTTAGGTTCCTACCAGTTAGGAATCCCATAATGGTATGACCTACCATACAGGTCAGAGCTAAATCTCCCTAGGATATCCTAAATGATGAGTCCTAGGTATCTTCGTGAAAGTCGTCGCAACCGGCACCATCCGACAGGTGAGCTTCAGGTAAGCCTCTCTCGCTCCGGCCCATGTTCAAATTGTTAGAGCAAGCCGGGGATTAATTTGAGCTTTCATCAAAGGTCCTTAAGAATTCAATGTCGTGGCATTTCTTCTCTCATTTTCCCAGTTGAGTCGATTAGGAATCAGGTGCCGTCTTATCTTTGAGAAAAACCTCTAACGAGATTCCTCTCAAAGAGGGGCAGCTGTTGACACCTGATTTTTGACCATCTATTATTGTGATTTTTATTCTTTAAAATTAATTAAAAATAGCAAAACAAATCATAAAATTACAAAATCAACTTTGAAAGCCTTGGCCTAACCTCAGGGACCAATTTTGAACAAAAAAATATTTTTGGTATTTTATGATATTTTTCGAATTTATTTAATTATAAAAATACCCAAAAAAATCAGAAAAATACCATTCGTGGTCAGAAAAATACACAAAAATATTCAATAATTTTTTTTAATGTCCTCTTCAAGTGTGTCACTTTAAATCTCAAAAATTCGGCTCAGGTCACTATGTTCCTTAACAAACATAAACCCGAACTGAGCCCAAAAATTCCTTTTCGAGTCTTTTAATTTTCAATTTCCACTTTTTATAAGCTATGACATTGGGTTCTAAAGTCTCGAAGTACAATTGGGTCAATTTGCCCTCCAATTTGATCAATTTTAACCAAAAGGGCTTAATTGCATAAAAATCTTTCAATTTAGTCCCCGGTTTCACAATTTCTGAAATTAAATTTCATACGGGCATACCCATTGAAATTAAACACCTCTACCCTATAGTGTTCATCAGGTTGAATCCATTGGTGGCCTCAATTTGGGATAATTTGATCGTTTAGGCCCTCGATTAAGCAAAAATCATTTTCGGATCCTAGGGACAATTTGGGGTTTTCACTAAATTTCAATCAATCGATTCGCGAAAATACCCATATTTGATAGAAAACATGTCAATGAGTCCGATTTTTCCATCAATTTCGTGAAAATGGGTCAAATTGGGGCCTAATTTGGGAGATTTGGTCGAACCGGGCCGGTCGGGTCAGCCCCGACCCGACCCGGTCCGACCGGGTCTGCAACTCAGTTGCAGACCCAGGCGCTGCGGACAGAAGGGCAGAAAAGGAGGAGGCCCGCCGGTTGATTTGTTTTACAAAAAGAAAGTTGAGAGTGGGGGACAAAAGGGAGAATGATTCTCGCGACGAGGGCGGCGAGAGGGCAGACCGGTCGGCCATGAAAGAAAAAGAAAAAAAAAAGAGAGAAAAGAGGAAGAGGAAATCGGCCGGGGGGAAAAAGGAGGGGAAGACCGAGAGAGATCAGCAGAGAAGGGACGAAAAGGAAAAAAAAAAAAAAGGAGAGCGAGGAGGAGGTCGGAGACTGGATAAAATCGCCGTCGCATCGACATCTCGCCGTCATAGCCCTCGGCGAGCACAGGTCGGTATTGCCCTGTTCTTGCTCTGTTTTTCATACCGTTGAACAGGGCTCGTCAGTCCGGCTCGATTTCAATCGAGTCGGGCCAAATCCGATAGCACCCGATCTTCATGGAGATGCGTAGGGTAAGTTTATAGGGTTGGTATAGCACGGTATCCCTCGCCGGGCTTCGACGAAACCGTTTAAACATGTTTCAGTATATGCCTATCATGTGTTCGACAAAATGACTAGAGGTGCGTCTCGATTCATCGTTCTCGGCCGGACCTGTTTGTCATCTTTTTATGCGAATCTAGCTTCGAGAATTCACTAGGATTATTCCTAAGTTCGAATCGCCCTTGTTTTTGGCATTGTGACGCAACAAAACCGAGCTCGGGGATATCGTCGGCCATGGTGCGGGTCGGGGTGCGTTGGAATGTTTCCGAAGGTCGCCGAGGTCTAAACGACCTCTGATAAGTTTCCCTATCTCTATGAAATGCTATGTGGACGTTCAGAATCGAGTTTGAAGGATAAAATTTTTTTACACATACCTCGCCGGAGTCGGGTTCGGAGGCGTTCGGTTCACAGGTTTTCGGACGTGCACCGTGCTTGTTTTTTGTTTGTATTTTGGTCCCGAGGCGTCGTAGAGCCGAATGGTAAATTCAGGCAGTCAAACCAAAGGTTTTTAAGAGTTTTCGCAATTTTCCGGCGACGATTCCGGCGAACGCGCCGGAATTTACACTGTTCCGGCGGGTCGCCGGTCGTCTTCTCCGGCGACTATCGCCGGCAGTCAACCAGTCAAATGCTGACGTGGCATGCCACGTCGGCAGCCACGTCAGCGTGGCGGGCCCCTTCCGTAAATAAAATAAAAAAGATCGGACGGTGGAGAACGCGCCACGTGGCTGGATCTGGGGCGTCCTTTCTCTTTCGGCGAAGCGACGCCGTTTTGGTCGCTAGGGAAACGGGCCGGGCCGGGTTCGTGGGCCGGGGTTGTGGGCCAGGTCCAACCCGGCCCGGAAAATATTTTAAAATAATAAATAAATAATAAAAAATTCAAAAATTCAATAAAAAAAATTCAAAATCATAAAAAATTCAAAAAAATTCGAAAAATTCAGAAAAATTCTAAAAAATTCCAGAAAATAGGAAATGGCTACATTCAACTGGCCACGACCTGTTTCGGGTCTTTCGACCCTCGATCTTTTCAGAAATGACGGTTTTGCCCTTTCGGCAAACCGTCTTCCAAAAAAATTCTAAAATTTTTTTTAGGAAAATCCCAAAAAATAGGAAATGGCCACAATCAATTGGCCAAGGGTCATCCCGGGTGTTTTGAACCCGATCATTCTTAAAAATGACGATTTAGCCTTTTGGGCGAATCGTCTTCCAAAAATTGACGATTTTGCCCTCCGAGCTAAATCGCCTCCAAATCTTCCCATTTTACCTCGGCCCTAAATCACGCCTTCCCTAAGCCCTTATGGCTATACTAGGAGGCCATGTGATGTGAATTGACGTGCATTGATGTGATTTATTTATGCACTTGATTGCGCTTTCATTTAAATTGATTGTGATTGATAGGAATAGTCTTCCAATCTGCATGAAACCCTGAATTAAACCTACCTCACCCGAACTTGCGCCTGCATGAACTCTTAGCTAGGAACATCACTCGCGTTAGGTACCGAAAGGGCGTTGGTAATGACACCAGCGTAACCAAGTCCCCGAACCCAAAATCTCTGGTTCCGCAGAACTGATCGATCTCTCCCAATCGGTTAGTAAGGTTTCCGGTCTACCCTCCAAGAAAGACCGGTGGCGACTCCAAATGCATGCACAATTTGCACATGCCACCACGACCACACTGAAGGTCGAAAGCGATCGACTCTTATCGTCGAAGAATACTCCCGCCGCGATTTGGTATGGGCCTGGGAGGGCCCGCGCCGATCCAAGACCCGCGATCGGTAATCCATTAGCCGCGTCCGCCTTTCGGACGGGTCGCGACAGCTGGCGACTCCGCTGGGGACCTTTGTTCTAGAACCTATGGTTCTAGACCTCAAGTGGACTTAGGCCGTAATTAAAACGTTGAGTGATTTTTCTAACCTTGCAAGCGCTCTTGAAGGTGAGGTAAGTCCGCTCATGATAGGGGTTATATGTTTTTGCAGATTGGAGAAATAAGGGGTGTAGTCCGTGATTAACATTGTCTTATACAGGTTGGGCGTAGGAATGTATGTTGTGTGGATGATTTGAAGTGCTGATTGATAAACTGCTATGCATGAATTGCATTGTGATGATCACAACACGTGAACACACACAACCGCGCCTAAAACCCCGGGCGTCGCCTATAGGAACACAATAGAAGGAATTGAAAATGGAATCTTCGTGAGGAAAAACGCGGGGTAATCCACTTTTCAATTCCGCTCGCTTCGAACTATGGATCGAGTCCCAATGCAACGACAGCTGTGCAATGGAATCGGCTCTTTCTAGAACTCGAAGTGGGAACCTTAACCTTAGGTGCCAAACCCTCTGATTTTTAGAAGTTCACCATAACTTGTCTCATGCGCATGTCTTTGGGCGGTTGGTACACCTAAAACCGCACATAAGTCGACGAGTTTGGTTGGTAAGACTCTCTATACCTCGAATCTATTACAGTTCATATAAATATAGGCATTTCATTCATTGCATTCTGGTGATTAGATTAAATGCCATTTCAAGGATAGATGTGTGTGTTTTTCCCAAACGTCCTTGATAGAAGACGAAGAGGATGATATCCCATGACAAGCACCGAGTGAGCAACAAAGGAGCCTACTATGGACATTATTGAGATATCGTCCAATGAAGATGACGAGTTGGGGCAAGTGATCCGGAAGTCACAGATCGAACTTGGGGCATCCTTAAACGTTAGGATCACATTCCTTTGTTTAATTTTCCATTACTAGTCCTCTTGTATAGGGTTTATTTTTATCGAGGCTTTCTCTATCTCACCCCTTAGAGTGATTGTATTAGGGATCTATTGGTGTATACATTTAGAGGGAACTTGGTTGCATTTCTTTTGACAGGTCATGGGAATGTGATAGTGGCATTTTCTCTAATCATCCGAATACTCCCAAGTCAAGTTTATAATTCCTTTAGAGGAAATTAAAATTGGAAATCTTGCACGACCTTTTTGGTCGTATAGGGTAATCCAACCCCAATTTCGCTAGAAGGAATTATACACTTGAATTGGTCCATGCATGTTTTACGTCGCCGGTAATCCATTAGCCGCGTCCGCCTTTCGGACGGGTCGCGACAATGCATTGGCAATTGTGGTGGTTGAATGGCTAGTGAGCCCTGTTAATTGATGTTGAACAATGAGCTTTCATGGATTGCACTGACTATAAGATCTAAGCTATAGTACATTCATCGATCATTGGCTTGGTGCCCCGGAGATGGAATTGGCTTGGTGTCCCAGTTATATGAATGGCCCTAGTACCGATGTTATGTGAATGGGCTATAGTGCCCAGCGATCAATTGGCTTGGTGCCCTAGAGATCGCATTGGCTTGGAGCCCCTTTTGCATCGTAAATGGCCCGGGAGCCTTGATGCAAATGAATGATCAGAGTGCCTTTGTAAAATTATATTACGGCTTGGAGCCCTGGCGATGATTGGTTGAATTATCATTCTATTGACGCGTGAAATGATATGAATTGTCATTTTGATGACTTATGAAATGATATGTTGCGTTAACGTGTGAGGCCGAGGTCTCATGTGGTGTTGTGTACTTGACGGTGAGAGTATTTATACCAAGCAGTTGAATAAGTGATGTGTAATTGCCAAGTGACATTGCTTGATGAATTCTCTGCATCTTTGCTTTATGGAGTGGTTTAGTGGGACTAGTGGTTTGTATAGGTTGGGTTTCACTTGCTGGGATGCAAATCTCACCCCGTTGGGGATTAACATTTTTCAGGTCCCAGGCGACGGAGCATCAATTTGCCAAGGATTGGCATTCGAGGAGGTAGTTAGTTGAGCGATCATAAGACAGTTGTGAACTTAGAGATTCCAATTGTTTTTGTGGATTAAGAATGAACCATTGATGTTTGGCCGCTGTATAAATCGAAGTGAAACACCTTTGTCCTAAGTCATTTCAATATAAATTTAAGTAGAGATGTTTGTCGCTTCCATATCTGTAATGGATTTTAAAACGAGTTGTGGCCCTAGAGATCCTGGGAGACGATCTAAAATAAATGGCCAGGTGGGATGTTCAAGTGCTCGCAGGGTTCGGGGCGTGACATTGATTTTTGTGTGCTAGTTTGGGGTAAAAGAAGAGGCAAGACTAGACAAACATAAGGATATATAACTGATGGAGAGGAAAAGGAGGAAGTCAGGGTGCTCACATAGAGAAGTTTGGTGTGGGGTGGCTGACCGAGAGAAAGAGAACAAGAGAGAGTGAGGGTTCGGTTCAAGCTAACAAGCTAGTTGTGGTTCTTTTGTCGAAATAAAGCTTCCGATATCATTGATATTTCCTTTTTCCAGGGTTGGAGCTTGCTAACTTACCAGTTGAGGTGAGGTGTGAAGCGCCATTTCAGCGCTTGACGGGCTTCCTGGAATGGAAGGTTGCCTACGAAACAGACGTGACGATAGGCGGTCGTCCCTTCAGAGGTATTGTTCATGACAATACCGCCGACGCGGACGTGTTCACCGGAGACTCTTTCTCCACCCCTGGCCCGGCAACCACGTTGGCCGCATCCAACAACATAGCCATGCCGCTCGCGCCGCCGACATTGCCGTATTGGGAGAATATTCTTCGGCACTGTTGAAATACTCTAAATCCATGCCAAAGTTTTTAACATCTTTTCACAAGCTGTTCTGATATGAAATGTGTGATTTAAATAATAGGACCTGCTACTCTGACTAGGACAATATTGAAGATTCGAGAGCCTTGAAACGTTTTTCGGTACTGTTTAGAATGCTTCCCTAAGGGAGAACTGGAAGGCTATATGGCATAGACATTTCGATAATCCTCTGAGGTATGTGAAAGAGGCGATCGTTTACTGAACTTCCAGAGTAGTATTAAATAGCGTATGTTTGCAAAGCTTATTCGGGGGCTTTTTTTAAGTCTTCTGGAGTACTTTTAGGCAGATGATATGGTAAATGTAGCCATATTATAGAACTCTTTTTTTTTTTAAATGTCGATAGTTGTTAGATGAGGAGATGCATTCTTATCCACTAGATCTTGATTGGATCAACGATTGTAATGAGAGAGGCCCTCTATTATAAATAGAAATGTCTCCCTTAATTTGGATCCAATATTTGGGTAATACAAGGGATTCTTTCTTAAAATTTCTCTTTCTAAACACTTTCTGTCTCGATAATAATTCCTTATTCTTTTTTATTGGTTTCAGTTATTGATTTCAAATCACCAATATAATAGTAAGTTCAGTGCACTAATGGCAATATATCATAAATGGTAAACTAAGAGAAAGCCCATTGAGAAAAGTAAATTTATATATTCTGACGAATATCACAAATCTTTAAGTTTATAAAGAACGATCTCATCCTCTACTCAAATAATGCCAGGTAAGTCACACGAGGTTAAATCTTTAGGTCTAATGACTAATTTAAGGGGTATGCTATCTCCCTTTTCCTTTTTTCTTTTTTCTATTTAAACATTATGTATAAATAATTAAGAAAAGGATTTTCTGTTGATGAAAGAATCGAGTTAATAGGATGTCGGAGGAAAACATTATGTCAGATCATAATTTATCCTAATTTTTTATTTAAGTATCTAGATATCATTTTTTTTTTGAAAATCTTCCCAATTAGATTGCTTTAAATACTTGATAAGCATAATATTTAAGTAGATAAAATGGGATAGCATACCCCTTAAATTTTTAAATGACCGGGTGGAGACATTTTAATTGATGAAATAATCGAGGCAATAGGACATTGGAAGAAATCGTTATGTCTAAATAATTAGGAGAAGGTTTTTTGTTGATGAAAGAATCAAGTCAATAAAATGTCCGAGGAAAATATTATGTAAAATCAAAATTTGACCTAATCTTTTTTATAGGTATCTAAATATCATTTTTAAAAATCTTCACAATTAGATTGTTTTAAATACTTGATCAGACATAATGTTTAAATAGAAAAAAAAAAGAAAAAGAGAGACATCATACCCCTTAAATTTCTAAATAACTAGGTGAAGGGTTTTCAATTGATCAAAGAATCGAGCCAATAGGTGTCGAAAGAAAAAGTTATGTTTAAATAGTTAGGAGAAGGGTTTTCCGTTGATGAAATAATCAAGTCATTAGGATGTCGAAGGAAACCTGTTTTTTGTAGATATCTAAATATCATTTTACAAAATTTTCTGAATTAGATTGCTTGAGTTACTTGATCAGACATAATTTTAAATAGAAAAAAGAAAAGAAAAGAGGAGGTAGCATAAACCTTAAATTTTTAAATAATTAGGTGAAAACTTTTCAATTAATGAAATAATCGAGGCAATAAAACATGGAAAGAAATCGTTATGTCTAAATAATTAGGAGAAGTTTTTTAACATCTATTCACAAGCTGTTCTAATATGAAATGTGTGATTTAAATAATAGGACCTGCCACTCTGACTAGGACACTATTGAGGATTTGAGAGCCTTGAAACGTTTCTCAGTACCGTTTAGAATGCTTCCCTATGGGAGAATTGGAAGGCTATATGGTATAGATATTTCGATAATCCTCTGGGGTGTGTGAAAGAGGCAATCGTTTACTGAACTTCCAGAGTAGTATTAAATAGCGTATGTTTGCAAAGCTTATTCGGGGTTTTCTTAAGTCTTTTGGAGTACTCTTAAGCTACGTTTGGTGGTCTGAATTTGGGCCCGGATAGTATAGGATAATGTTGGATTAGAAATCCTCCGTATTGTCTTTTGGATTTTGTAAAATCCCATCATATGTTTGGTAGATGTTCGAATAAGATAGGATATTCACACTGTTAGGAAACCGAGGCTAAGCCCGGGGCTGCTGCAGTAGTGACGGAGGAGCCGAGGCCGTGGAATCTGAGGACGATGAGGGGCGTGTAAGGCTCCAATCAGCGGCGGCGATGGAATCGAGGCGGTGAGGCAAACGGCCTTGCAGGCAAGAGCATCCCCTCCGCCATGTTCGCTAGCAACCCCGGCATCCCGACGATGTCCTCGTCGTCATGTAGCACTGCCTCTTCCGAACGCAACTTCTTCTCGTCCCTCGACATGAAGTCATCAGACTCCACTGACTGGAACGCCTTTGCGGTGGGGAACTCGCAGACCCACTTGCCCGAGTTGCACCGCCACACCCCGCGGTACACGGGGTGGCGCGTCTCCTTGAACTGGAGGTACGGACGCAAGATGCTTCTTTTATCGGCCCTTATGATTCTCAAAACGAAGGCCCTCCAATCGCCACTCTGGTCGTTGGTCCAGGAGAGCTTGGCGCCCAGGAAGACGTCCTCGATGGTCTGATTAGCGTCGAGGTGGAGGAGGATGTCGCTGGGCTTCTTGCCGGAGAAGAGGTTGGTGAAATCGGACTCCTCCAAGGAAGGGAGAGAGTTGAGGTAGGCGAAGGCTCTGCGATAGAGGGGTTCTCTTGCATGGCGTCGGTGGACTGGGGGACTTTGAGGACCTGGTAGACATAGAACCAATCCTGGGTCGATCAGCACCATCGCTTCAGGAGGTGGAAAGGACCCGTCTTGCGGAAAAGGAGGCGGAGCAGGAACAACGATGTCGCAGAAGAGATTGCTGATCGTCGTCATCATTGTCATGGCGGCAATCGAAGGAAGCAGGGGTCGGGATCGTCGTTTGAGTCGTCCTCCTCCACGTCGAAATCTCGTCGGAGTCGTCACCGGCCCTTCCACCGCGGGCATAGATGCTCTCGAGGTCGTCGTTGGAGGTCAGGGCGCCGACCTGGTGTCGGCGGAGATGGACGAGGGAGGAAAGGGCAAGGCGTGGTCATCGGGGGTTGTTATTTTTTATCCAATCCGGGTGTATCCTACCCCCCTCCCCGGATTTTTTATACGATGTTTTATCCGGGTATATTCGGGTTTATTCGGTCCTGACGACATCGCCAAACATCGGATATGATAATTTGTTATCCTATTGGGCCCAAATCCGGACCACCAAACGCAGCTAGATGATATGGTAAATGTAACCATATTATAGAACTCTCTTTTTTTAATGTCGATAGTTGTTAGATGAGGAGATGCATTCTTATCCACTAGATCTTGACTGGATCAACGATTGTAATGAGAAAGGTCCTCTATTATAAATAGAAATGTCTCCCTTAATTTGGATCCAATATTTGGGTAATACAAGGCATTCTTTCTTAAAACTTCTCTTTCTAAGCACTTTCTCTCTCGATAATAATTTTGTATTCTTTTTTTATTGATTTCAAATCACCAATATAATAGTAAGTTCAGTGCACTAACGGCAATATATCGTAAATGGTAAAAGTAAATTTATATATTCTGACGAATATCACAAATCTTTAAGTTTATAAAGAACGATTTCATCCTCCACTCAAATATTGCCATGTAAGTCACACAAGGTTAAATCTTTAGGTCTAATGACTAATTTAAGGGGTATGCTATCTCCCTTTTCCTTTTCTCTTTTTCTATTTAAAAATTATGTATAAATAATTAAGAAAAGGATTTTCTGTTGATGAAATAATCGAGTTAATAGGATGTCGGAGGAAAATATTATATCAAATCATAATTTAGCCTAATTGTTTATTTAAGTATCTAGATATCATTTTTTTTTCAAAATCTTCCCAATTAGATCGCTTTAAATACTTGATCAGCATAATATTTAAGTAGATAAAAGGGATAGCATACCCCTTAAATTTTTAAATGACCGGGTGAAGACATTTCAATTGATGAAATAATCGAGGCAATAGGACATTGGAAGAAATCGTTATGTCTAAATAATTAGGGGAAGTTTTTCTGTTGATGAAAGAATCAAGTCAATAAGATGTCCGAGGAAAACATTATGTAAAATCAAAATTTGACCTAATCTTTTTTATAAGTATCTAAATATCATTTTTAAAAATCTTCACAATTAGATTGTTTTAAATACTTGATCAGACATAATGTTTAAATAGAAAAAAAGAAAAAGAAAAAGAGAGACACCATACCCCTTATATTTCTAAGTAACTGGGCGAAGGGTTTTCAATTGATCAAAGAATCGAGTCAATAAGGTGTCGAAAGAAAAAATTATGTTTAAATAATTAGGAGAAGGGTTTTCCGTTGATGAAAGAATCAAGTGAAAAGGATGTCGGAGGAAACACTATGCCTGATCCAAATTTTGCCTAATTGTTTTTTATTTTGTAGATATCTAAATATTATTTTTCAAAAATTTTCGATTTTAGATTGCTTGAGTTACTTGATCAGACATAATTTTAAACAAAAAAAAGAAAAGAAAAGGGGAGGTAGCATAAACCTTAAATTTTTAAATAATTAGATGAAAACTTTTCAATTAATGAAATAATCGAGGCAATAGCACATGGGAAGAAATCGTTATGTCTAAATAATGAGGAGAAGTTTTTTCCGTTGGGGAAAGAATTGAGTCAATAAGATGTCAGACGAAAGCATTATGCCCGATCAAAATTTGTCCTTTTTTTATATAAATATATAAATATCATTTTTCAAAATTTTCCCAATCATATTGCTCGAAAGACTTGAGCAAACATAATGTATAGGAAAAGAAAAAGAAAAAAAAAAGGGAAGAAAGCATAACCTTAAATGTCATTTTGTAAATTTGGCCTAATTTTTTATGGCGCTCGAATGGGTGGGGGAAAATATCATAGACAGAGACTTTCGTGAGCCAATCGCCCAACCTAGTTGCTCGATAAACCGCACGACTTAAAGTGCCTTAGCCTTTAGGTTTTTCTTGAGTCTTCTCGAGTACTCTTAGGGCCAGGCAATATGGTAAAGGTAACCATATTCTAGAACTCTCTTTCATGTCAATAGTTGCTAGATGAGGAGATACATTCTTATCAACTAGATCTAGACTCGATCAACGATTGTAATGAGAGTGGCCCTCTATTATAAATAGATGTCTCCCTTAATTTGCATTCAACATTTGAGTAATACAAGGCAATCTTTCTTAAAACTTCTATTTCTAAACACTTTCTCTCTTGATATTAATTCTTTATTCTTTTTATTGATTCCAGTTATTGATTTCAAATCACCAATCGGGACGGAGGTAAACCCTGCCCAGCTTTGACGGCTAACGTAGGAGCTAAATAAGGAAATCTATGTACTTTGCTTACGTCAAAATAACTCCAATTTGCCAAGGAAGACCTTCATCACCGCTCTCCAAAAGACTAGATTCTCTCTGACAGACTATCTAAGCGACATTCTGAATTACTTCTAAGTTGTAGCTCGTCGTCTCAGACATATGGGTCGTGAACGCTCTAACACGAGGAAAATCAATTCCCTTGAGTGAAAAGAAGTCGAGAGGGTAAAATATGGAGAGGGGCTAAGGCATGGACGATGGAGAAACTCTCTGGCTCTGGTATCATGTCTTCGAGAGCAAATCTGATACAGAGGGAGCGATCGAGCATTGTCTTCGATATTGATTCAAGATTCGGTTCACTCTAAATGCGTTAATAATAAGTCGTAATAACATTGCTCCGGTGCCATTAATCATTAAAGCGAAAGACGAGTCCTTAACCGATTTAAAAAAGGAAATGCGTTAATTTATGTAAACTATAATCCGAAATCCGATCATATTATTATTTGAGCTCTTGTGCATTAGTCTGCTAATAACTATTTTCTTGCTTTCACATTGTCTTGGGAATCACTCACTGAATTGGTTCCCAAGCATGTGTTGCAATCAAGAAAAGGATTTGGTACCATAAATGTATGGGTGACATTAAATTTGGGCCGTCCAATTCAAAATGAACGGTCCAGATCAATCCACAGTTTTTTTTAGTGGAAATGATGTGGACTGTTCATTTTGAATTGGACGGTTTAGATCGATCATGGTAGGAAATGGTAGGAGATTTCCAATGATTAAAATTAAAGGGCTCTTATACTTAATGATCATATATGTATAAAGCCATTTAAAGATGCATAAGTTTTTTTTTTTTTTTGGTCAGAAAAGATGCATAAGTTGATTATTCAATTAGATTAGCAATTCGCTCGCTTTGCTAGTAGAACACTCGAAATTTCATGCAAAATAGACATTTTTACGTGATTTTCAATGAAACCTTCTCGCATGTTTGCTGAACATACGAAAAGACATTCGTTCTTTTAGAATAAAACACATATCTTATCATATTCGGTTGAAGACCTTTTAAGTCTGAGTAGATTACTTTTTTATTTTCTACTTACTTCAAATGTTGACATGTAGATCCACGTTAAATTCATTATTATTATTATTGGTAATTTGACCATTTTTTAAATTTTGACGGGAAAAAAGAAAAGCTAGTTTGTGCTTTTTACAGTGTAAACAAACATGGTCGTAGAGGTTTGGGTTACCGTCATTATCATTAATGGGCGTCACATTTTCGGTGGGAAAATTATCAAAAAGGTCCTCAATCTATTGCAATTACTTCAATTCTGTTCTAAACCTTTTGCAATTGTCTCAATTCAGTCCATCCTCGACGAAATAATATTTTAGTAATTTTTTTAATATTTTTTTTTTTATTAATTTTAGGCAAAATGACACAAATAGTCCCTAAACTATGGCAAAATGTACAATCTGGTCCCTAAACTTTTAATTTGTTCAATTTAATCCCTGAACTTTAGCAGAATGTGCAATTTGACCCCTAAACTTTTGACTTGTTCAATTCAGTCCCTGAACTTTTAGTAAATGTTCAATTTAGTCCCTAAACTATATGAAAATGTTCAAAGTTGTCCATAATCTTAAATTAACAAAAGGACTATATTGAACATTTTCATATAGTTCAAGGACTAAATTGAACATTTACTAAAAGTTCAGGGACTGAATTGAACAAGTTAAAAGTTTAGGGACCAAATTGCACATTCTGCCAAATTTCAGGGACTGAATTGAACAAATTAAAAGTTCAGGGACCAGATTGCATATTCTGTCATAGTCCAGGGACCATTTATGTAATTATCCCTTAATTTTATTATTTTCTTTTTCATTTTTTTCTTCTTCTCTTTTTCTTTTATTTTTTAATTCTCTCTTCTTATTCCTTTGGCCAGAGGCCCACAAGCAGGCGAGCGTCGCTGTCGCCGGGCGAGGTCGGCCTTGCCCGGCCACGGCGGGGCGAGCTCGGGCTCAGGCAACCATGACAGCCGAACTTGCCTAGACCTCGCGGTTGCTTTGCTTTGATTTGATTCCACGAAATGAGAAGGCGAAATTCAAGAACGGCGAAGACGAGGAGCACGGGGGTATCGTTCTTTGGTGGGAAGAGTTCCCCAAGAGATGGGCCATCGTGATCCACTATTTCTCGGCCTTCTTGCTCTGCAACATGGACCGAGTAAAGCCTCTGTCTCTCTTCGGGTTGAATTGAGGGTCGATGCTTTTGGTCGCAGTGAACAAGCAATTTTGGAAATTGTTTCTTGAGATATGGATGGACAATCGTGAACTCGAAGTGGGTGACAAGGAAAGGCAAGGGATTGGACTGAATTGGCACAATTTCAAAAGGTTTAGGACTGAATCGGAAAAAAAAAAGTTTAAGGCTGAATTAGTACAATTGCAATAAATTTAAGATTTTTTTTTATAATTTTCTCCATTTTCGGCTGTCCGACTTGACGAAGTAACTTATGAGTGATAAAAAAGTTGTAGAACTAAACTGAATGTGGCAACGAAAGGTTAGAACTTCTAACATACTTCATTCTTATTACACAGTAAAATAACCATGGGGAAAAAAGGTGAAAAAGAGAGTAATTTGTATAAAATTCCGTGTACTTAATAATAAAGAGTATGGGAGCCTAGCAACTAATTAATTAGGATCAATCAATGATGCGCACAATTAAAGGGATAAAAAAATATGTATATATGCACAATCACAGGAGACATGAAAAATCAGTAACTTATTCTAATTACCTCTAACATCACCTCAAATTCATGGTAATGTAGAAGAATTCAACTAATTTGAAGAAAAGATAGAAAGAACGGCGGGGTAGATCGCTGAAAGGGTTCGGTGTGCTGAAAAGGGAAACGCCGCCTGACGTGTGCAGGCTACACAACGCGTGATTGACATGGCTGCTTACGTAGTTGTTGTGTGTTGCTATCATAGCAACGACACAACATGCGGACATGCTTGTTTGACACGACGAACAATGTTGAGAATCGACATTTAGAGAGGGCTATTAGTACAAGTTGCAAAATACAATGGCACGAGATACGAGGCGTACTTTTTTTACTTCATGTATGCACTTTGGTGCACTAAAAATTCCCTCCGGATCACCTAAGGCTAATATCAAGATAAGAAATATGCAAAAAAGAGAATTGTGCAAAAATTACGTGGTTCCATATTTTTGTTACATAATGATTATAGTAGTACATGAGCCTATTTATATGTATTGTCAAATAATAAGGTAACCCATCTGGTCAATGATATGCAAAATCAAAAGGATACGTGGAGAGACTCCTCGATATATGCACTAGGGGTGATCGGTTTCCGGTCCGATCTGGTTCCCCTCAAGAATCGAGAACCGGACCGATGGTCTTGGTTCTCAATTTTTCGGAATCGGGAACCGGACCTCCAGTCCGGTTCGGTTCCCAGGCAGTTCCATTGAACCGGACACATGCCAAAAAAGAAGAAGAAGCGATTTCTCTCTTATTTTGCTGATCAGGATGCTAGATTTTGCTGTTTGCCGCACGGTGCATATTCCAATTGGTAATCACAAGAAAAGTCAACGAAAACAAACCCTCACCGGCCTTTTCGTGGATGATATCATATGAGGACCTGGCTCATGTTATGTCTTATTGATTATCAACGTGAATAGTAACATTACATGTTTAATTCAGTGCATAATCGCTTTTGATTTGATTAAGACGTTAGTTTCGATGGATCGAACCAGAACAATTTAAATTCAAGACATTAAAAGCCAAACTGCATGAGATTAATATATGTATTTATTTTTTACTTTCTCGTAATTACATTATATGAAAACAAAAAAAAAACAAAAAAAATTCTATCCGTCCGGTCCTAAAGGACCCTAGAACCGAAAATCGGACCGCTCCCTCTAGAACAAAAAACCGGACCACCGATCCTGGTCCGGTCTGGGCTGTCCGATTTACTCACCTCTAATATGCACAATTACGAGAGATATGAAAAATGAAGAGAAATATCCTAATTATTTCTCAGTTTATATATTCTTTATATACATGTGGTCTCCTTTCATCTATAAGTTTAAATATTCGGATTAAACATGTTAACGTGCATTAAACCCACGTCTTGTATTATCGCAATTTATTTCCCGTGAGCGAATCCCCATTTTTCTGAAAAAGTACTGTTCATGTTACAGCTTGCACACGGGGACCTTGCCCGTAAAAAAAATAATAATTAAAATGTCTTGTTGTTCCACCGGCCATGGACCTTGGACCACGGAGTGACAAAAACTTGACTTCTTTATGTCAATAATGCATGGGGAATGTAACCTCTTAACGTTGGCGTCGGTGTGGGGGCAAAAATGTCCTCCGTAGAAACTACTAATCGATTGACATTGTAGGAGTGTTAATGGTTCAGTTCAGTATTTTTTTTTTTTTAAGAAAATCGAATCGAGCGGAACCATTAGGGTGTAAACTTAAGCTGAATCGAATATGAATTGAACTAAAAATCCAGTTCCATTTGGTTTGGTTTTTGATTTTCCTTTTTCTTTTTGATTTTATTTTTATTTTTTTGGTTCAGATCTGACGGAGCCCCCAGGCCATGGCCACGCCGGTCCTTTGCCCTAAAAAAGAAAAGAAAAATTAAAAAATGGTTAGTTTGAAGATTTTTAATGCATTTTGCTTAATCGAATTGAACCAAATTGAAAAAAAAAAGTATGGTTATTTTTCAATTACCTAAATTGAAAATCGAACCGAATTGAGATATACAAATTTTCAGCTCAGTTCGGTTCGTTTCGATTCCGTTTTTCAATTCGGTTTGACACCCGTACGACGCTATACCTCAAAACCCTTATGATAACATTGAGAATTACTTCCATCATTTTGTCCCCCATAAAACAAAATATATTAAATCATGGAAAAATAATTGAATCGGTCATAATCCTATTGTATGAATACAAATTCAAGTCTTAATTCTTCAATTTTGCCAATTCAATGTTAAAAGTTTACGCGCGAATTCCAGTATAATCATTTCGATCAATTTTTGCCAAAAATTGATGACATAGGAGTATGCCACGTCGAATGGTTAGTGATGATTAGACCACTACACTAGGGAAATCCATTGAAAATTGACCTGGATGATTATTTTAGAATTTCACACAAAGATTTAGGATTAAATCGTCGAAAGTTTAGAACTAAGCTACATTTGAACCTTATGTTTAGGATTAATAGGATAATTTTTCCAGGAAAAAG
This sequence comes from Rhodomyrtus psidioides, assembly GCA_021437785.1. NCBI lineage: Eukaryota > Viridiplantae > Streptophyta > Magnoliopsida > Myrtales > Myrtaceae > Rhodomyrtus > Rhodomyrtus psidioides. The sequence continues at coordinate 7,864,658 of JAILYB010000007.1, read as the reverse complement.
CACGAGTTTTACGTTTGTTAGAGTTGTCCCACATCGATTGTGGAATGAGCTGTTGGTCGGTTTATAAATGTGAGGAAAAGTCTCAATTTTAGAGCTAGCTTTTGAGATGAGAGAGGTCCAGGACCATCAAACACTGGTATCAGAGTCGAGGTTACCAACAAGTTTGGATCTAAAGTCACACGGGAGAGATACAACTTGTCGCTCCTTCCTACCCATGGCCCGATGTGTGAGGGAGAGATTGTTGAGGTTGCTCCACATCGATTGTGGAAGGGACTAATGGTCGATTTATAAGTATGAGGGAAAACCTCAACTTTTGAGCTAGCTTTTCGGATGAGAGAGACCTAAGGGCCAAGACTACCCAACAACGTTGTTCTCTACATGGTCATGGAAACGAGATGATAATGAGGTCCGTCACGCTTCATGTGCTTGATCGGGTTCAATATTCTTCATACGATATGTTCCATGGTCTAATTGATATGACAAAGTGGTCGATTGATTAATCAAAGCTTAAGCCTCTCTTTATTTTGCGAAAAATGAATAATTTAAAATTTGTCTTATAAAAATGGTAGCTTGTATCACTTATAAAAATTAATGAACGAAAAATATTTTCATTTTCAATGAAAAATAGTAAAGACATGAACTATTGTTCGTAATACCGAAAAAAGTTTGTGTCTAAATATTACATAGATAATAAAAATATTTTTGTTCATTTATTTTCGTAATAGACTTAAGTGATCATTTTTTTAAAAATGGTTAATACCACGAAAAACCTCAAACTGGTATATCTATGATAGATTTATTCCAAACTAATTTTTTGACCATAAAAACTACAAACTGGTATGCTTGTGATAAATATAATTATGACAAATTTACCTTTCAATAGTATCTACTAAATTTAGTTAATATCACGAATAACCCCAAATTGGTGCACTTGTGACAAACGGATGTTAAAAATCCCAATCTAGAGTACCCATCAACTGCCACGTACCATTCAGCTAAGCAATTTGACGGTAAAATTCAATGAAAATCAACGGGAGGTAAATTTATCACAAGCACTATTAGGTTTTTCTAATTAGTTTGGGAAAAAAATTATTAGATGTGTATCAGTTTATGATCTTTTGTGACAAAAAAATTAATTTAAATTAAATTTATCATAAGTGTATCAATTTAAGGTTTTTTTGTCAAAAAATTAGTTTGCGTTAAATGAGAATTTTTGTGATCTTAAATTTTTTTTCTGAAAAATACTTTTCAAATCACTTATTTTCACTGATGGAGGCCAGGATGATACACATACCAAATTTAGGAAACTCAAGTCGGCCTAAACTAATTTTTATCACGTGCAATCTATATCTTGGTGTAGATTTCAACGTGCCAATAATTGCTAATTCATTATTACTGCAATATCTCTGAAAAACAAGAAGATTTGACTCTTCTGGCTTTGGTCAATGACTCCGTTAAAAAGAAATAAAAAATCTACTTTTTATCCCTGTACTTGCGGACTTTCTCTAATCAAGTCTCGTGTACTTCTAATTTGTCTAATCAGGTCCATTTTTACTATGATAAATTTTCTAATCAACTCGCCCTGATGCCAAATCCGACTATACGGCTGAGAGAGTTGCCGGGCGTGGATGACTATGACATGAATAAAATTTAGTCAATGTGGATGCTCATATTGGGAAAATTCTATCAACGTAACACGACAATATTGTCCGACATCAACATCGGATGAGTTCAGCTAATTTTAGTGTCCAACGGACTTGACGAGAGAACCCAATACAAACTAAAAATACAGGAATTTGGTTAGAAAAAGAGTAATACAGGTCCGAAAAGTAAATTTTTCCCTTTGAAAGGAGTTAGGCTGGTCGAATAATTAAAGCATAGATTTAGAAACAGATAAACCCATCAAAAGATGCATGAGCGGCTCGTGTTTTTACTATAAATTTTCCATCTCCCTTGTGTTCGTTAAACATTAAAAAAAAAAATCGTTCTATCAGAGTAATTCGAATTACGACAAAATAAATCACAAGTGTCGTGTTAAACTCGGGAAAAGATCTTTCATGACTGTCTGGATTGACTTTTACCTTTTATTTAGTTCGGATTTTGCAGCTCATGCATTTTGATATTCAAACCTGCTCGAAGATGCAATTAATGTCTTTAGCCAAGACAATTAATGATGTAACAAGTATAGTGATATAATATATATGCCCAAAATAGGATAATTTTTCTTATTTCAAATCCAGATAGATCTTTTGATTTCTCATTGGTAACACGAGCTAGTAACAACATTCAATAATCCGATACGATGTTTCTCACTACAAAAAAACACGCAATTAGCCACGACATTAGCGACGAGAATTTCGCAAAAATTCGTAGCTAAATTGATTTGGCGACGAATTTGCGCCGAGAAAAAATTCGTAGCTAATTCGGCGTCGCTAAATTTAGTGACGAAAACTTCGAAGGTCGTCGCCAAAATTAGTGACGAACGAAGTGGTACGTCGCCAAAATTGGCGACGAACGGCTTTGTTCGTCGCCAAAATTGGCGACGCACACAGTGGTTCGTCGCCAAAATCACTGCTGTTCGTCGCCAGTTTTGGCGACGTACCACTTCGTTCGTCGCTAATTTGTAATTTTTTTTTTGGTCGGAGGAAGTTCTGGGAAATTGTCCAAGAAGAAGATGGCAACGAAGATTGCGAGGAAAATGAAAGCAGAAGCATTTCCAACGATGGCTACAATTCCAAATACATAGACACATGAAAGTTTAGCCAAAAGCCGACAACGAAGACGTAGGACGGCATTCTAGGGCGGTGAAATCACCGGCTCCGCCGTCGACCGGAGAGGGAGGGGTTCGGGTCGATCGCCGGAGTGAGCTTCCTTCCCTCTGAGCTGCTCACGGTAACGAGAGCGGCCGGGGATGTCGAGTCGATCGCCGGAGTGAGCTTCCTTCCCTCCGAGCTCGCTCCTCGACGATTTTGCTGAAGGTGGATGACGGAGTCTGGTGTCGAGGCGAAGGGAGAGAAAAGGGAGGGAGTGGCAAGTTGAATGACGAGAGAGGGAGTGACGAGAGCGGCCGAGGAAGCTAATTTATAGACGAGCGGCCCGGGAAAAAAAGCGCCATTTTTTTACTCTGCGAAATTGAAAATTAGCGACGACCTTCGAAGGTCGTCGCTAAACCAGCGACAACCTTCGAATCTCGTCGCTAATTTTCATTTTTGCTGCTAAAAAAAAGACGCTTTTTTTCCCGGGCCGCTCGAAATTGAAAATTAGCGACGACCTTCAAATGTCGTCGCTAATTTAGCGACGAAAAGAGATGTTCATCACTAAAAACAAAATAAAAAATAAAATTAAATAATTCGCTAAATTAATTAGATACATCAAAATAAACCCTAGCCGTTGCCCCTGGCCAACTCTCCGCGTCACGAACCAAATCTCATTTTTTTCTCTACTTTTTGGTGATGAATCAGACCGAGTGCATAAAATTCAATACATATTTAACAAAAATGTGAAGCTTCTTAAAATTAGCAAGAAAATATATATCCTATATAATTCAAAAGAATTCATTAAATTAGCAACGAAACAAAATGAATAAGATGAAATAAGATGGGAATGGAACTCGCGATCACCGAAGTACTTCATCCACGCGACAACCAACAAGGCAAAAGATGTGGTATAATGTGTAATAATGATTACACATAAATAATGAAACAGAATGAATGCTTTCTAATTCCAGAATAAGGATAACAGTAATAAACCTCAATTCCAAGAAATTATATCTTCTTTAAAGTATTTACTGAAGAAGCAGAAACCCTTTTCAAAGAAGCTATCTAGGAACAAAAGGAATTCTTTCTAATTCAGGAGCAAGGATAACAAAAATAAATAAATTGATCGCTCTTCATTTATGCTTATTAATGTAATCTTTACTTAATTAATAATATATTCATTTTTAATTTTCAAAAAAATATTCACTCTATTTTCATTTTATTTTAAAAGAGAATTAATGTAGATTAATATAAAATAATATAATCGAAGAAATAACATAAATAAGCTAAGCTAAACGACGTATCATAAGCGTTTCTTATTTATATCATTCACCGTTTGAAGAGAGCAAAGATTCCAAATAATCAATCTTTCTTTTAGTTATTATTGAACATTTTTTTGGTTGATTAACGCGTGATATATTGAACCCTCATTACTAATATTGAACGAAACTAGATCTTATAGAATCACATTTGAATAGTTTATGATACATTCCGTACCTTGCTAAAAAACTGATCATTCTAATGTTTTTGAAATCTTTATTAATTGATTTAGAACATCTCTTATTCGCTTATAGTATCTTATCTATCTTTCAAAATTAGAAGAAAGAACCGATCGATTTCATTTTCGTGGATCACACAATTACAATATATATTTTTGGTGATCAAATATTATATATGTAAATCATTTTCGAATAGATCCTTACTCTACTGATCTATTTAGTATCTCATCAAAGACGATTTTTTTTCTAAGTTATATTTTATCAAAAGAATTGATCTCCATTTTTTGTTTGTTCACAACTTTATATATGTAATAAATATAAAAAAGTGTCCTAATAAACCTTGAAAAAAATATAAATTAAGGATAGCAATTAGTGACGAACAATTTTTTTCGTCGCCATAGAAAAATTACATAAGATTCACGAAGCTTGTAGCAATTGATAAAAGAAAATTAAAAAAAAAGAACTAATTAGCGACAAAATTGACATTTCGTTGCTAAATTAATTCAAATAAAAAATAATATTTAGCGACGAACAAAGTCTTTCGTCTCTAATTATACTTTTAAAAAAATTATTTTTGCGACGAAACGACAATTTCGTCGCTAATCAATTCTTTTTATTTTATTTTTCCTCAAATTATCGACGAACAACACTATTCGTCGCTAAATTTGCCAAAAAAACAAATACAAAATTAAATACAAAATAAACACTAAATTAGCGAACAACACCGTTCGTCGCTAAGTTGAGCAAAAAACCAAAAAAAAAATTAATAAATAAAATTTGCGACAAACACTAATTGTCGTCGCTAAACAAACGGTCTTAGTCGTCGCTGAATTGACCAAAAACCAAAAAAAAATTAAAATAAAAAAAAATTAATCACGAATAACATTGTTTGTGGCCAATTTAGCGACGAATAATGATTCTCGTCGCTAAATTATTTCTTTTTTTAAAATTTCTGGTCATTTAGCGACGAAATTGTATATCCGTCACTAAATTAGCGACGGATTGTTCTTCATCGCTAAGTTCATCTCAATTTAGCGACGAAATTAATTTTTCGTCGCTAATTTAGCTACAAATGTCTTGTTTGTCGTTAATTTCGTTGCTAATTAGCTACGAATTTCTTGTTCGTCGCTAATTAGCTACAAATATTTTTTCGTCACAAAAATCGTCACAAAATTTATGAGGAATTTTTTTGTCACTATTTTCGTCGCGAATAGCGACGAACTTCCTTGTCGTCGCTATTTTAGTCACAAATTAGCGACGAAAATGATCTCGTGGCTAAATTGCTATTTTTTTGTAGTGTCTGTAAAATAGTGTAATTTAAACAGTCCTTTGTAATAATACAACAACTCTTTCTGTTCGTAGTACAACCGATTAAACTGCGATCCCATAATTTTATGATTCCGTCACACTAAATCCAAATTTCTTTACGTACTTCATAGAGAATGACAAAATGTATCGTCCACATCCCAAACCATATGATTTCTATCCCGTATATTGGTTAAATATCCCCGCTTTTCAAGCAACAAAAAATTATGCACGAATTTTTATTTGAGATACAATATCCACAGTTAAGTCTTCCATCCATGCGAGCTAACGGATTCATTCGACATTGTCGCTCCAAAGCATTAATTCTCAATTTGAGGCAAAAGGCGATGGTTAGGCTGCCTTTCATCTTCCGGATTTCTAATTAGGATATGTCTGGATATGATATGATAAAAAATTCAAGAATTTTCTCTATATCATATCTACTATTTGGTGAACTAAGGATTTAAAGTCGGGTAAGCAAAGCTAGGTGCGGTTGAAATCGACTCTATTTTGCCGAAAGGTCGAGATTCTTTGAAAATTATTTAATGATGAGTTCTGATGAGTGAGTTATTGAATAGACGTTTATGTCATCTCAATTCAGGCACAATATCGATGGAGTAGATTCCATAGAATCGGGGACCTTGATTTAGAGTCGAATCCTTTGGAAATGACCCGCTAGCCTTGCTCATTGTCTTATCGAATGAGTATATAAGTGCTAATCAATCTAATTATTTGATCTCTTTTCACAAGTTGAAGATGCACTCATGCAGGTCGTCTAACATGCCCTTTTTGAATGTCGAGACCCTTTTTGAAGGTGAATGATTGTTGACACCTGATTTTTTATTAGTCTTTCATAGTTTATTTTTTTAAAATTCATAAAAAATATATAAAAAGTTAAAAAATTAAAAAATCATCTTTGGTAGCCTTGACCAAGCTAAAGGAACCATTTTTGACAAAAAATAATTTTTCAATTTTTTAATATTTTCCAAAAATAGAAAAATACATGAAAAATGAAGAAAAATAGCATTCGATGTCGTAAAAATATAGAAAAATAGTCAATATTTTTATTTTTATTTTCTTTTCATTTTGAACTCATAAATAGTCAAAATTCAAGTTCAATTGCATGTGTTTCTTCACGACGCATAGAGTTGAATTTGGCGAAAAAAAATATCATTCGAGTCTTTTAATTTGTAAATTTCTACATATTTTTTAGTATTGATGTCCAATTAGATCGACCACCATCTACAATAAATGCCCCTTGCTGAATATTTTCGTTTTTGTTTCACATGATTTCATGGTGTAAAACGCCGAGTGGATCCCCAAATATAATCGGGTCGGCATGAGCTCGATAGCTCGTCCAAGACCAAACCAGGGCACGGCGAACCCCATGTGAGTACTCTCGAACTCCTGCGATACTTCCTAATGCTTTTCTTAGGTTAGATCGAGTGTAGAACGGCCAGGATAGCTAAATTATTCTTGAGCTGTGATTGATAAATAGGGCATTACTAGGAATGCCATGTGATTTATTTGCATATCTAGATTCCTTGAGTTGCGCATTTTGTTACTGATTGTGATTGCTAGGATAATCACTCCTATCTGCATGAATTTCTAGATTTATGGTTCATACCTTACTCATCCGCATGAATCTCAGGCTAGAAAATTCAGTCAACTTAGGTACCGAAAGGGCGTCAACTCTAACGGTTGGCGTAACTAAGTCCCCGAAACCATTTCTCTGGTTCTCGCAGAATTGAATAGAAACTCCCAACTATTCGATTGGGTGGTCCAATCATACCCTAAAAAAATGATTGGTGGCGACTCCATGGCATGCACACTTAGCACATGTCACTAGACCACACTGAAAGTCGATCACGCATACCTCCGTTGCGATTTGGGTAATGTGCCTTGGGAGAGGCCCGCGTCCGACCAGACAGGACGGCCCATTAGCCCTCGAGAGCCCGACAACCTCAAGAGGGTCGCGACAATGATCAACCTCGAGTTTTTCATAATATGTCATCCCCCTTCGAATGTTGAAAAGATTCAGGCGATTAAAGAACGAGGGACGTGATATCATATCACGCCAAACGATCGATTAAAGAATAAGGTCGTTGAGATACCTAACTTTGCGGCCGTAGACCCCAACCTAACATCGTTGGAGAGGCGGCCACACTTGATTGTCGCCGTTGCCGAAGAGGCAGCCTCCCGCTAGAGAGGCAATTCGCCACGATGGAGAGACGACCCAATGCCGAGGAGAGGCGGTGGTTGTGAGAAAAAATTGATTCTTCTCGTGTCTGCTATTGAGAAATCCCATTTTGGTCTATCTTATCCCTCCCCTGGGATTTCTTTATCATGGCTATATGCCTTGTATCCCCCCCCCCCCGCCCCGCTTTATCCTATCATGAATAACTGCCAAGGGCCTGCATGGTAACCATTCTCATTCTGTAATTCTGATTCTGATCCTCAAAACTGATTCTGGTTAAAATGACTTTGTTTGATTCTGTTTCTGGATGAGTTTTAAAGAATCAGAACCTGTTTGATAACTGCACAAAATTTATATTTCAAAAAACTGTTTCTTTTCCTATTTTTTTCATTTAAGTCAAATAACTATGTAGATAATTTGTAAAATTTCAGCCTAAATTGAAGACTAATTTTCAATGCACATAAAATAATTTAAAATACATTATTTTTTAGCATGTCATGAATGAAACAAAAAATTTAATATATGATGTTTGAAGTTTGATAAAGCATGGACATGTTCCAATATTAAGGACTCATTTTTCTTTAAATGTTACATTATCTAAATACATAGAAAGATGTTGGATGCTCTCAGCTTCTGTAATATATTTTGTAGGAGAGTGAAATCTATCAAATTTAGACCCAAATTTATGAAAATAAGGTCAAACTAGCATAGTCTAAGCTTTTTCTATTTTTTTCTATTTCTTTTTATTTCTTTTAAATTTTAAAAAAAATTCTATTTTATTTTATTTTATTTTTATTAGGTAGAGTGAAAAGTGACGAGAAAACTAAAAGGGAAAAGTGAGAGATATGACATTCATCCTATTTTGTTGTTTTCAAAAGTGATTCTTTTTTCAGAACCTAATTTTTTTTGCTTCTGGATTTTACTCTAAAACTGATTCTGATTCCCTAAAACTGATTCTAGGAACAGAATCAGAATTATTTACATTACCAAACAGCATTCTCATTTTTTATTGTTCTGGGATGAGAATCAGAGAATCAGAATGGTTACCATGCAGACCCCAAACACTATACCTTGACGACCAAACGGCAACCTAACTCTTTCAAATTGGGACCATTATAATTTCCATTTATTCTCTCACTGAAATGGACGAGTCTTTGATTTAGAAGACTAATAAGGACATCATCATTGATTCACGACGTCGTTCCGACTTGCAAGTAATGCTACATTTATTTCACGAAAAAAGAATAATTTGAAAAATAATTTTCTAAAAATGATTGCTTGTATCTTTTAAAATAATTAAAGTGATAGTTTGTATTGTGTGAAATAATTAATTAATAGAAAATATTTTCATTATCAGTATTAACTGGTGTTTGAATATTTTTCTGGGTGATAAGAATATTTGTCATTCGAGCATCTATTATTGCAAAAATATATTGTAATTCAATCATAAACGGAGGCAAGTACGTTAGCCACGTCATTTTGCTCTTTTTAAGGTTAAAAGTAGGTACATTATTTGTTGTAATATTTATTTTATATTTAGATCCATAATTAGTGGTCTACTTGTAGAATTCTTCATTATTATTTGTGGATCCGGATCAGATGTCGGGCCATGTTTTTCTTGTTTTTTTTTCCCGCGGGACATCATTTTGGTTCGAGTTTTTCTTTCCTCTTTTGTCCTTTTCCCGCTTGTTTCCTCTGTCATCCCTTCTCCACATCACAAGCTCGAGAAGAGCAAAGAGATCTTCGCGAAAACCCCTCTCTCTCGATCTGAACTCGAATCTCTCTAGCTGATTATTCTCCGCTGTCGCGGATGGAGGCCAGAACCACCGACGATTCATCGGTACGTTACGAGCTCGCACTCTGGGAAACTCGAATTGGCGCTCGAGTCCGCGGCGCCGATTCGAGGAAAAACCTGCAAACGGCTTCGTTTCTTGCTTGGCCTTTTTCCCTTCACCTGCGAAATCAGTGATGTCGGTTTTGGTCAATGGAGCGTGTGCTTTGTACAAGCAGAGGTTGATCTTAGTGTTCCTTTTTTTTTTTTCGTGGCAGAGGTCGAGCTCTACGATCGGCGAGCGGATCTGTGCCGCTCTCATTCCGCTTGCGTCGATGGTCGAGATCCTCCTTTTCGCCGTTGGCAGTTGCTGCGAGAACCGGTCGAAGCACAAGAAGCGTGGCCGCTACCGATTCCGCGACGTCAAACGCCTCGCCAGTGAGACGAGATGTGAGTGCTTTTGTTGCTGTGTTGTTGTTAAAGCTGGACAGAGGGAATTCGGTGTGGGTACGTAGTTACACTCTTCATTCTAATAAAGGGAGAATGCCGTTAGATCATGCAGGGTCACAGAGTGATCAGTTGATTTTCGTCAAACAATCCTGAAAAATGGGAGCCGGTTTTGTTTTTAGGCTTCTTGATTTCTCGAGATTGCGATGCATTTAGTTGGTTTGGACGCTTGTGGCATTTTTGTTTAGGAGAGGATCTTCACTTTTGTTTTCTGGTTTGATTTGGTTGGTGGGTTGCAGTTACGAGTAATGAAGTTGAAGCGCTGTACGAGCTGTTCAAGAAATTGAGCAGTTCAATTATTGACGATGGCCTAATCCACAAGGTAGTTTTGAACTGAATCCAAAGTGCATAGCAGCGGTTGATGGTAATTTCCTCTGTCACATGGTTGGTAATTTACTTTTATGTGCCGGTAGCTGGTGATTGTTCTTGGTGCTTGGTAAGGTAGATGGTGGGATGTATGCTCATTTTCACCGAGTACGTTGAGTTGAATACCAATCGAAATGTTGTGAGAAACTGGCTGAGCTTTCCAGCTATGATGTAGCTGGTGATGGGATCTAGTCTTGCCTTTGTCACTTAATGGCTGTCTCCATGCAGGAAGAGCTTCACTTGGCGCTACTCCACACTCCTATGGGAGAGAATCTTTTCCTAGATCGGGTAATGCATCTCCTTTATGTGTACGGTGCTCCTTAGAAATTTTCACAGAAGATGGATCAGTTGATTTCTTCACGGATCATGGCAATGTAAGGACATCTGGTTGATGTTTTGATAGCGTTTATGGGTCTGTAATTTGGGGGGACAGAGCATAATACACATTGATTACATGAGTAAAGTCTCTCTTGTTCCATTTCATCTCTGAGATCTGCACATCTTATTAAAATTGGATGCGTGCATTAAGGGAACGCCTCTGTTGCTCCAGATGGTCTTTTGCTGTGTGATCTGAAAATCCTTTAAGTAGCAACGTGGAGGGACCGTCACTTGTTTTGGCCAAATAATTATTTGGCGCCTCCCTGGTGTTTTATTCTTTTCCGAAAGTCAGAAGAGCCATTTGATAGAATAATATGACGCTGCCGACTCCTTTGTGAAGATAGTTTTGCAAATTGTTTCTTCATGTTCTTGTGGATAGTAGCCAATTAGTATATAGAAAATGCCGTGTGTTTATGAGACTTCTTGCATTATCTTCAGTCTCAGCACCTTTTTCTCTCTCTTATGTACTTGGTTTCCAAGGTAGCCCATGCTTTTCTTTGTTTTAAATTTGTGGTGGAACTGTAGTTTGATGGCTTCATTTGCAAATGGTTTCATAATAATTTGATGATGACTTCAATTTTATGCTGTTGCATTTAGGTTCTTGATCTATTCGATGAGATGAAAAATGGTGTCATAGAATTTGAAGAATTTGTCCATGCTCTCATTCTTCCATCCCTGTGCCCCTGTAGAAGAGAAAATAAGCTGTAAGGGCTTGAAAATTGTTTGCCAAATCAAGTTAGCGCACCTGGGGTGTTATTTTTCTGATGAATGGTCCTTTCATTCCAGTTGCATTCAGGCTGTATGATCTACGGCAAACTGGGTTCATTGAGCGAGAGGAAGTGAGTTTTCTGTGCAAATGATCAAATTTTGATGTTAAGAGAATCCACTAGAATGCTCACTAGCTTACGCGTATGTTAGGTTAGGCAAATGGTTCTTGCCATTTTGATGGAATCTGACATGAGCCTATCTGATGAACTTCTTGAAGCTATACTTGATCGAGTAAGTGCAGGGTTTACAAATTTGTTCCCTCTTTTGTGTGGTATAATTCTTAGAGCAATATTTAGTACAGTAAAATTAGTCTACAAAGTTGGTGTACCAAGTGATGTGATCGAGCAAGGGTGGACATTTAAACAAGTGGGTCATCTTCAACAGTCAATAACAAGATACCATATTACTTAGTATAACGTATCGTGAAATCATTTCTCTATTTATTATTGGTGTTCATGCCCTTTGCAGACATTTGCCGATGCAGACGCGGACAAGGATGGTAAGATCAATGAGGAAGAGGGGAAAGCGTTTGTTCTTCGAAACCCTTCTCTGTTGAAAATTATGACTCTTCCTTATCTGAAGTATGCAATCCCTTACTTTTAATCTGTACAAGTTCATTCTATCTCTTCCATTTTACTTGATCTGTAAGCACTTACTCTGGAATATACCAATGTTTGTATGTCTTTCAGGGACATCACCAAGTTTTATTTTCAACACTGAAGTCGAAGACTAAGGTGTTTACCGCGCATTATCTCCCACGTTTGAACCATTTCAATAGGGTAGAGCCGCGATGAGTATCTCATTTCACACTAGGCTCAGGAAGAACTCTTGTCAGACTCGCATTTTCTGCAGAGTTCGCTGGAGACCGGGGGGGACGTATGTACCAAAGTTTGAGGTAAAGCAGGCTGTGATGGCAACTTCAGAAAGGAAGTTTGCTAATGAATGGCCGACTTGTAGGAGCATCTTCTGTTTCAGTTTCTTAACTTGTCCAGATGAAAGGCAGTTAGATTGGGGGGCCCGGCAGAACTGGCAAATTGGAGGTTCCTGAAAGCAAAGATTACTATGACATTTTGTGGGGCGGACCGAAAAATGTAGCTTCTGCTTCTATTTCCAGAAGCGAAGTAAGGATTCTTTTGGCATGTTTTGTTACTTGCAATCTAGAAGAGGCTTCTGGGAGGGGCTGGTAGCGCAGATTGATTTTTCCTTTGTAGTGTTAGAGGAAATTAGGACTCCGGAGTGATCACGTTCTTTCTGGTTGGGTGCCAAGGCAGAGGCGTAGAATCGTGGGTGCAGGCCCTTCTTGCAGCTCACCCGTGTGCGGTTGTCATATGAGTCTTAAAAGTAATGTATGGGCTGTTGGGAACGCACAGTTAAATCTAATATTTTCGATTGGAGTTACGTGTCAATTAAGATATATTAATTGCCATACAGTAAACTAATCATCTGATGGAAAATTGATTTAATACAAGTCACACGTGGATCTCACGTAAATCTTTGGTCTACGTGTGAGAGCCGGCCGTATAAGAATGAATTTGTCAAGGATCGGTCTAAATATCGCTATCTATATGCACATGTCCATTGAAATCCTTAAAAAAAATTTGTCAAACCTTTTATTTTTATTTTTTATAAGCCTTGAAAAGTTCGCGGCTAAGAGTAGTTTTCGGAATATATGGTTTTTGCGGAACTAATACAGTGTTTACCAAAAATTTCAAATTAAAACTTTCACCAGTAGTAAACGGAGCATGTTCAAAGGTAATATATTCAGCTAACGTTTGTTTATAAAGTGCATTAGTGTAACAGAATAAATGATGAGTATTAGGATTGACGAACCCAGAAATTTGTTATTGGCTAGTGCCGATCCTTGCTTGCGTTGGATGTTGTTTTGTCAGATGTTGGCGGAATGTTCCGTAGCCGTCTTCTTTAGAAAAATTGTATGATTTCGGGCAATATTTACAGTTCATCTTAAATTTACCTTCGCTTTCACGTACCTTGTCGAAGTGTTGCCATAAGTTGAATGTACCCTATCGGGCCTTCCGTTTTGGCTCATTTGTTGTCGACATTTCTTTGACTCGAGAAGGAGGATGAAAACTTTCTTGCATTGGGGCGTGCTCGACGTTAGGATTGGGAATATCATAGATATTATTATCACTGTCTACTCAACATGTATAGTCACGAGGATCAAATTCAAGATGAAAAAAATTGGATTCTCTCATCGGGCTCTTTCCAGTATTTCTGCCTCCACTTGCCATTTTTTGATAGAGTTGATCGAAAAATCGATTCATAGAATTGAGACGGGATTGAGAGAATTGAGCGGATTGAGAGAATTTGAGATGATAAGAATTATGAGAAAAATGAAAGGGGGGAATGATATTTATAGAAGCGGTAGGAAGGGAGGGGTATAATATAATTTGTAAAAAAAAAATTGGGTGTGTTGGTTGTTGCATTGTAATAGCCATAAATATACAACGGCCCGGGGCCCCACGGGGGCGGCTCTTTCCCCCACCCTTATATATATATTGTCCCTTCAAAAATATTGTGACCCAAAAATCTGATTTTTGTTTGAAATAAGAAAATATATATTGACGATTCGAAACTGAGACCGGCCCTTGAAGGCCGGTTTTGGTTCCAGTTTTGAATCATGGGCTCGGTCAACGGGTCGATTTCAGGCTCACGGTTCAGAATGGCTACGTCTGGCAGCAAAGAAAACAAATTTCTGCAACACGGTTAAAACAGAAAGGGAGAAGAAAAAGACAATGTCTTCAAGCTCTCGCATATGTTCCATTCTAGCTAGGGGTGTGCATGGTCCGGGCTGGTCCGGTCCTGGCATGGAACCGGGACCAGATCAGTTGTCCCGATCCCCATATTTTCGGGACCACGGACCGGACCAAGACCAGCGATCCGGGCCCAGTAGGACTGCTAACTCTAACTGCTTATAAAAATCTAGCTTTTAGAAATTATAATACAATATTAATTTACAATCTATAATCAACCTACGATGGCAAGACAACCATGTAAATGCTAAGGTCACCCAACGTGTGTTCGATCTGGCCTTGAAGGCTTCATGTGATCTTTTCTCCTCATAATCGACGCTCGCATGTGGCCCACTGAACTCAAGTGGGTGATAGAACCGAACTCGGATTTTATTTCTTTTTTTGTTGTGAAAAAAAATAGATTTCTCAAATCTGTATAATGACTCGAGTTTCTATCCTCATGCACGTGCGTGCTTATTTTTCATGAGCTTGCACATTATAAGAAACAGATTTTATCATCAATTAAGACATGATTTTGTCCCAAAATAATACCAAAATCCAAGTTACTAAATAATACGTACAATGACACCACTAAACTCAAGAGGCGTGAGATGAGATTTACGGGGTTTCTCAAAATATTAAAATTAGGTTAACTCTAGATATATATTAATTTAAAAAAAAACATTGACGATCCGATTCGAGTCAGGTCGGGCTGATCCGATCCCAAACCATGGAACCGGGGAGCCAACGGTCCTATTCATTGAAACCGGGGACCGAATCATCAACCTCAAAGATTGGACCAACCCAGTCGGTCCGAGCCGATCCTGAGCCAATCCAGACCGATTCAGGGTTTTTTTTTTTCCAATTTAATACAAAAAAAATTTTATTTACAAAATTAGTTACTATTAAAAAGTATTTACGATTTTGGGTCTCGCGCACCGGAGAAAACAGCGCGCTGCAAGAAGCAGTGCGCAACTCTGCGCGCTGTACAAGGCAGGGCGCAAGTTGCGCGCTGTTCATGGCAGCGCGCAACTTTGCTTGCGCGCTGCCAAGCCTTGTGCATATGCACAAGGCCTTTTTTTTTTATTTTATTTTTTTGTTTTCTTTTACTTTTTTTATTATTTAATTGTTTTTAATTAATTATTTTTTTTCTTGTTTTATTTTAAGTGACCGTAGCCACGATCAAGATTGCCGATCGTCGTCGTGGCCGGTCAGCGCCTTGGCCGATTTTAATTTTTTTCTCGTCGCTCTGTTGCCACATCGCCTCGCTCGTTTCATTCGCTTGCACTGAACTCACAACAATGGCGTCAGCGATCTTGACCGTGGAGCATTTTTTGAACAAAAATATTTTTTTGTGTTTCTGTTCTCGGCTACGAATTTTGGGAAAAAAACGCATTTGGTAAGTAAAAAAAAATACTTTTTCCGCTGGCGATCTGCGGCGGCGGGCGACCGGCGGCGACGGTGACATCGGCTGCGATAGGCGGCGACCGGCGGCGACAGGCGGCCGGCCTGTCGTGGTCGGGTCGGCGGCGTGGGTGGTGGTTCCAAAAGTGTTCCAAAACACAGCATCAAATTTTTTTTTGTTAAAAGTGTTCCCTGGCATAAAAGTGTTCCGCAAAACACTTTTGGAACCACCACCCATCGCCACCGACGCGGCCACCACCCGCCGGTTACCGCCACCAGTCGCCGCTGTCGCCTGTTGCCGGTCGCCGCCGCCGCTGGTCGCTGCCGGTAGCCCGCTGCCGCCGGCGGCCGCCGCCAGCTGCCATCGGCGCCGATCGCCAGCGAAAAAGTATTTTTTTTACTTACCAAATGCGTTTTTTTCTCAAAAATCGTAGCCGGGGAACAGAAACACAAAAAAATATTTTTGTTCAAAAAATGCTCCACGGTCAAGATCGCTAACGCCATTATTGTGAGTTCAGTGCAAGCGAATGAAACGAGCGAGGCGAAAGGGTTGCGGGGCCGAGGCACGTCATCGAGCGAGCGAGCGAGGCGATGTGGCAACAGAGCGACGAGAAAAAAATTAAAATCGGCCAAGGCGGCGACCGGCCACGACGGCGACGACGGCGATCGGCAATCTTGATCGTGACTACGGTCACTTAAAATAAAACAAGAAAAAAAATTAATTAAAAATAAATTAAATAATAAAAAAAGTAAAAGAAAACAAGAAAAAAAAATAATAAAAAAAAAGCCTTGTGCAATATGCACAAGGCTTGGCAGCGCGCAAGCAAAGTTGCGCGCTGCCTTCTACAGCGCGCAGCTCCTTGCGCGCTATTTCACCCGGTGCGCGAGACTCAAAATCATAAATACTTTTTAATAATAATTAATTTCATAAATAATTTTTTTTTTTGTATTAAGTTAGAAAAAAACTTCCGATTCGGTACAGTTTGCACACCCCTGATTTCTAGCATCAACCTCACGCTAAGTCGCTGCTAGATCCTGATCAAATCTCTCTCTCTCCGACGTTGCAATGGCGGACAAGCCGAGCCGAGCTCTGGTGGTGTACGGGGACGGTCTTGCTCCTTCCGTCGATGCATCCCACGCCCATCTTCACGCTCTCGCCTCCAAAGCTTGCTGCGGCTTCTTGAGCCTCCCCAAATCGCCTCCCTCAGGTCCTCTCTCTCTCTCGCTCCCCCCAAAATCTCTTCTATGGTTGCTCGATCGAAACGTTATCTCCTCGCAATTCTTCGACGACGAAAGATTGGAACACACTCGAGCCCGCGCGTCGTCGCTTGGTTGGAGAAGGTTGAATTTTTCGTATCTGGTCCTGCTGTTTGGCTAGTTTTGTGCATGGGGTGGATTGATTTAGCTGGAAGTGGCTCGAGAGCGATCGCTCTGATACCACCTGTGCGTCTTTTTGTAGCTTAGACAATGACTCTCAGGTACTAAGTTAGTGACGAATCACTTCTCTTCTCAGACATTCGAGACGGAGAGAGAAAACTGCGCGATTCTTTTACCCGTTTTATTGATTCTTAAAATTGTAAATTTTCTTAATTGTACTGATTCTGATCAACCACTCTGCCAAATTTTCTTTCTTTTCTTTTAAGTCCCACTGGTTTACCGCAGTGATGGTTACTGCAATTTTACATGGATTTAGATTGCAGAAAGTGAGGATGACAGAGTTGTTAGAGAATTCGCCATTCTTCTGGACGCATTCGACGCTTATGTTCAGAAGGTAATGTTCACACCACTGCGAGGTTAGCGCTTTAATTTCGGTGACCATTGGGAGTGCTGTTTTTCCGATGATGGTGATGGCATTTTTTTCCGCTAAATTTTTCAGGGCAAGGAAAGCACTTGTGATTCAGGGAGTCAGGGGACAGCATTGATCCCAACAGTCTCAGAAAGGCAAGATTGATGCTCCTTTTTCCCACTGTTTCTACTATTAACATTATGTATCTACAAATGTTGTAGAGGTGACCATTTGCTGTAGCTTTCCTGATTTCAGATTTATGGGGATGAAGGCTTCTATAGTGACAAGCAATCCGAGTTTGAGATCTTTTGGCAACAAGCTCGGTATCAATGTTTTGCAATTCGAGGAACTGATAGACAAAAAACACTCTGTTGCCGAAGGACCCGTAGATGCTGTCTCGTGCGGATTGCTGAAGTTGCTTGGCTTCCAAGAGGGGAAGTTGATGGATACAGGTTATTTTGATATTGTATTTGTGCATATTGGAGCTGGGGAGGCGGATAAGGTTATTGAGTATGACATAGAGTCTGTGAATGCTTTAGTCGGGAGTTTAATGCGTGTCACTCAGCTTGGATCCGAAATTGGTTCCCGCCTGCACTTGTCCCTTGTAATGAGCTATGGAGATATCTCGAAATTTGATTGCTCCCATTTATCGACCTCGGTGTCTAAGGACAACGTGGACTCTCGTCTATTGAGACTATTCCCTCGTCAGAGTTATACTATGAGAGGAGAGAAACCGAGGGAGGATGTCAGGTATCTGCAATTTCATTGGTCCCATCGTGGCAGCAGTATATGGTGTAGCCACTATGACACTCCATTTCTAACCCTAAATTTTGATCACAGGCACAATTGCCCCATGCTAATTGCTCAATGGCAGGATGCTGTGACCCGCAGAGATATGGCTGAGGCATTCTCATTTGAGGACTTTAAGGAGGTAATGATCAAGAACTCGATGTAGTAGTCTTTCTGATTCGATCATGTCATGGAGTTTATGCTGGTGTTCCTGGTGCAAGAATGTTTGGTTTTAAAAGAACCTGAAGACTAAAGATGATGAGACAGAGAGGCAAAAAACAATTTGGGAAAAAAAAAAATCGCAGTCCATTTTTTCCCTCAAAACTTCAAATTCTATCTCATTTGATGGAGTTTATCCTCAACTTTGTTTGGGCACTACAGTTTTCCAGACGTCGAACCCTTGCTCAAATTTCCTGATGTCTCTAGTTTATTCCTGTTCTGTGCAGCATGGCGGCAATTTGGTAATACCTGCAGACAGGTTCCTGCACGAGATCGCATTTAAGCTTTGGAAGGCTCCTAAATATGGGGCATGAAACTTTGATCATCTGGAAAGTCCATTCTTATGGAATGGAACTTCGACATCTAGATGTACGCCAGAAGACGCGGATGAAAGTCACCTTTTGACCTTCCCCCCCTCCCTTCTTCCAATTTCAGTCTATTTTTTCTTAGACTTCTCCTTCCCAGGTAATAATGGAAATGGGGAAGTTTTCTGAATGTCGAGATGTGCTATTTTCATTGCCAAAGAAGAAGAAGATGTTCTTCAGTGTGACCTGCAATACGTCTCTGTGCAACCATGTTGTTTGATTTTTAATTCAATGGCCACGACTGGATTTAGGAGGAAGCTCTGAGTAAGAATCCTTTCGAAGGTGCAATTGACACTCTGGGCCTTCGAAGTCTCGAGGACCTAAGATGTTAAGTATTTCGCACGCAATGCGAAGACCAAACGTAATGAGCCTGCTAGGTCGATGATTCAACTTTCCCCGTGACGATCGCGCAACCGTTGTAGCGAGACAAGACGAATCCAGAATCCGGAAAATGCGATAATGATTGTGGAATGATTGTGAGTTGTACTGGTTTAGAAGAAGCCAAATAAGAGTCCAAGTCGTTTGCTTTTCATATTCCTGTGGAATATGTTTTGACTTTGCTCGCTGCATACCGTGTCATCCAGGAATTTTAACAAGCAGCAGTCCTTCACATGATGGCCTTAGCTTGCTTCGGTAAGACTCGAGTGTAATTTCCCAACAACGGTAACCTTTGCTTTAGCTTTAAATTTCAAACTGTACAGTAATTTTTTTTTTTGGGGTCGAAACTGTACAGTAGTTTCAGTTCTTCACAAGGCCTAGTCATCTGAGATGAATCAATAAAACCAGGAAGAACCATCCAACACATGACCCTTTAGATGGACATCAGGAACTTAATTCTGAATCTTCTACATATTTCACTCCCTCTATAAAGCAAGGTCAGTTTTAGATTATATTAACAGTCTATCAAACGCTTGAGCCAATAGTTACCCAACAAAAACCACCCAACAAGGAGCATAGAGAATGAGAACAGACCAATTAAGAATGGCCATCCGACCAGCACTAAACCCAAACAAAGCACCGACGTGAAAGGTAGGAACGCTCTCAGGATCGACATCACGCTAACCCATCGGCCCTTAAACAGCACCAGCGTCCCCGCATTTATCATGTTCCATTCCATCGATCCGCCGTAGCAGAGACGGTTCAAACAGTTGGCGACAAACGAGTGGCAGTTGCAGGTGAAGAGGTTGTAGGTTTTGTGCTCGAAGTGGCGCATACTCAATCTCAAGGCGTCGTCCCAAGTAACTGCAGCCCCATATTCTCCGTGCTTGAAGCCATATTTACATGTATGTTCAGCTAGATTCGCTGGAAAGCAACACTGTTTCAAGATTTCAAGTTGACAGCACGGAGTCAATGAACTTTGGAGCATTAATAATTGAGAATAGCACAGACATATCTCCAAAGCGGTATAATTCCAAAACCAGTGCTCGTTATGGAAAAAGGGAAAATTTCTGTGCGAGGCGATACTTTGAAAATGGTGCTAATTTTGATTCAATTCACATAATATGGCCACCTGTAGTTTTATTCAAGTACTGAATGAAACTATACCTGTTTTCTCTCAAGTTGGAGGTACCTGGCCACTGCGCCAAATGCAAAGCTACCAACATTCACAAAATTGGAACCAGAAAAGTCTAATATAACTCCATCTTCCCGACAAATCCCAACGTGTCCGATGAAAGGAGCCAACCATGAGACTACCGGTAGTGGCGTCCAAACTAAACAGCATGGAAATTTGTCCTTTGTAGGATCTATTTCATCCAATGGCCAGAGCTCATGCTGAATCCCGGGCGTCAAAGCCATATGCTCCATATCATAAGCGGCTTTGAGCTCCATGGTCGTAGAATATGTCCCGTGTGGCAGACGAGTTGGTGTCTCCATACCGAACAATCCCTTTGTCAAAAAACAGCACCAGGCATGATGAACTTGCACATAGCCCCCCTAGTATTCCACTCTTATAGAGTTACTCTGCACAGCATACAAAACCTCATAAAACCTGAAATAGATTGATAGCAACAAAATTGATAAATATATGCATCACTTTTCCTGCTTGAGTAATTTGTAATAGGAATGAACTGCCAGATGTACGTTTTCGGTGTTTCGAAGGATATAATCTCAACGAAATTTGGGATATGAGTCTATCCTTGCATAAAAGATTGACTTGGGATTGAGGAGACAGTGGATATTAACATCCCAAACGCCTGAGCCCTATTTTTTTGCAGAGAAAAGGATCCCGCAGACCATCACGACGCCATGAAGTTGGCTTAGGTAATTTAGTGTTTGTATCCACCAGCTTCTTTGAAAAGATTACACCTCAGAGATGCAAAGTATAGCTCCAATACATCTTGTCACAGCTGAGCCTCACTCTGCTGTAGCTCAAGGTTCTAATATAAAAGATGGATAGATCATCACACTAGTTCGATATGCTCTGCAGAAACAGATTGATAACCCCAGTTTCTCGTGTCCGGGAAAGCCACTTAACCTCCTCAGACTGAATGACACTCAAAGTTGATGGATGTTTGCTCTGAATTGAATAGTCGTTACAAGTTAATTCGTGGATTAACTACAGCGCAACAATGACAAATGCGAGTAAGATCTCCCCTAGTGAAAAAACAACTAGCTCTTTCATCTGCCTACTGAGGACGAAATAGCCATGAACGAACACAAGTTCTTATTAATGGAAGTACGAATCGACTGGCTCTAATTGGTAGTTCCGACACTAACTACAAGAAATCTACCCAGCTTATCTAAAAGGAAACTGCAACTTACAATTCTGTGCTCGCTTGAGAAATTCCACAATGTGACGAGGAATTGAAACGCATCTTTCTGTTGCAAATGCAGCATTAGACCACTTTTATACAGCGAATCACAAGCCCAGGCCGACAAAACAGGACTCTCTGGCTAAGAATGAGACGCTACAAAAAATGGTTCTAGTTTTCTAGCTGAAAATTTACAAACACGACCGCCACTCTTCTGTTATGTCCCCATATTCTCCTCACTTTCTTGTTTTCTCTAAGATATGGATCAAGCAAAGGAGAGAGTTCAAGAATCAAACTTTAACATCATTCGTCTCATTTCTCCGCGATCAGATCAAAACCCGGAAAGTCTACGCGCGCTTCACAGCACGTCTAGACAGAATTAGGACCACCCCTCACAGAATGCGATCAAAATCAAGAAGCTTGAAAAAAAAGAACTGCTCACAAGAAATGGCGGCGAGAGCTAATCACCTTTCCGAGACGACGATCGAATCAGAATCGACGGTGAAGAGCACCCGCGTGGCCCGCGACGCAAAAGGCGATGATGAGCTGCTTTCCTCCTCGTCGCAGCTGAAGCTACTCTTCTTGCTGTCAATGGCGACGATGAGGCCGTTCACGTTTTCCCCCCAGAAAGACGTTCCTTGGGATTTCACCAACGACAAGCAAGAACCCATCAAAACTATTGCCAAAATTTCCAACGAAATTCGACAATCAACTGGGGTTAAATTATGGAGGAGGTCTCCCCGTATTCAATTCTCAAAACAGGGTACGGACGGAGAGAACTGGGGGAAGGTGCATGAACCGGGGCTCATTTTGGTAATTTCAGCTCCCCAAAGTGGGCCCCCTGTGGCCACACTTTCGCAGCCTTCCCAGTGCCTGCGATTAGCAGTTTTCGTGCTAATTTAATATATCGGTCGTGCGCAGGAGGAGGAGGAGGACAAGGACGAGGACAAAGGAATTTGTGGTCGGAATGGAGAAAAGCGACGAGGCGGATGGGCGGAATGGTCTTTTTGTAACGCCGCAGAACCTTCTTGCGTTTCCATGGAAGGAACCATCGACGAGCACCGACGTCACGTGAGACACGTCCTCCCGTTGATGCTTAACGGTGATAATCACACGGATAACCTCTCAACTTTGGTCTAACATGTAATGTGATCCATAAATTTTTAATTTCTTCAATATGATATTTAAACTTTAGCATAACATGTAACGTGGTTCCTGATTTGTTGGTGCATGCTCAATTTAGTCTCTGAATTATATGAAAATATTCAATGTTGCCATTTCAATAATTCAAACAGACTAGACTTAGTTGAACATGTACCTCTCACAAAAAAAAAGTTGAACATGCATAAAAAAAATCCAAGAACTATAATGTAACAATATAAAAGTTGAGGGGTCATATTGTACATTAGGCTAAAATTCAGATACTGTATTGAACAAATTAAAAGCACGAGGACCACATTACACGCCGAGTCAAAGTTCACAAATCATTTATGTCACTTTTCCCATGCTTGACATCTCTAATCATTCGAATGATTTAGTGGACTGAATCTGTAATGTGCGGTGCGTAGCTGGCCTTGTATTTGGCCTTATGGTGACACGTGGTCTCTTGACCATTTGACCATTTTTTTTTTAAAAAAAAAAACATCACCGCCTAACTGCTCGGCCAAGTAGCTGGCCTTGTATTTGGCCTTATGGTGACATGTGGTCTTTTGACCATTTGACCAATTAAAAAAAAAAACATCACTGCCTCAAGTAACTGCTCGGCCAAGAAGATAAAGGAGGGAGAGTGTGCTTCATTCTCCTAAACAGACACGCGATAACATAGAAAGAAGAGAACGTAGAGAAGAAAAAGAGAAAGATAGAAAGAAATTCGCTCTGGTCAAGAATTAAACCAAATCAATTTCGTTTTTCAGCGTCTAGTAAGAATTTGAGCCCCTCGTTCATATCGTCGGAATAGTTTTCAAAGTTACACTACGTTTAGGCTTCGCGTTACGGATAGTTTAGATTATGATATTCGGATTGGCGTTTTGTTAACTCGTAGAAATAGTTTGACTAGTGAATAAACTTATCTTAGTCGATTCATAGTTACGATAGCATTTTTACTTAGTTGTGATAACGTTTTTCGCTAAATTGATAGGATTCGAGTTCGTGGGCTGAATTGGCTTTCAAAATCTAAGTTAGGTTATATCAGGTGAGTGGTGCTTATCTCTTCTATGAATTTATAAAGTCATATCTTGGAAGCAATACAGATTTGATATACTATGAATGCTAAAGGCATATTTAAAATCTGGATCGGGCAATTATTGCGTTTCGATACTTGCGAACTATTTCAATTATGAAATATGTGCTCGATTTGTGAACCCAGTTTATCAGAAATTGCAACGATAGCATTTTTACTTAGTTGTGATATCGATTTTCGCTAAATTGATAGAATTCGAGTTCATGGACCTGAATTAGCTTTCGAGATCTAAGTTATGTTATATCAGGTGAGTGATGCTTATATCTTCTATGAATTTATAAAGTCATATCTTGGAAGCAATACATATTTGATATACTATGAATGCTAAAGGCATATTTAAAATCTGGATTGAGCAATTATTGCGTTTCGATACTTGTGAACTATTTCAGAAATGTGTTACGAAATAAATTATGAAATATGTGCTCGATTTGTGAACCTAGTTTATCAAAAATGGTTGTGGAATATATTCTGGTTTGCAAAATAGTTTCTGGATTGGATTTGTGGATTATTCGCAGATGTTGGTTTTAATACTCAATATCGCTGTGAACCCAATAAAGAGTTTTTGAGTATGCCCATACTAGTTAGGATATCTTTTGGGGCTGAACCACCGGCTGATATAGGTAGAGACCTTACCAAGAGGGGAATCTTCGTCGTCTTGTCACAAGGCGTTATATGTGACTATGGTTAGATATTTGAGCACGAGTTTGGTCAATGGAATGGATCATTGACATGTGATATGAGATTTGTCGATGGATGGACCATCGATGTGTGATTTGAGATTAATCAATGAATTTGACCATTGATTTTTGTTATGATTTTTATTGATTTACAGAATATTTCTGTAATATATGTTATTATTATATGTGCATAGTGAATGCTCGATCTGCTTAGAAAAGATATGTACTACTCACCCCTTTTTTTTCCCTAATCTTTTCAGGTTCTTCAATCGTCGGCAAGTAGAACGAGAGCGCAAACATTGGGGACTTTTGGGAGTCGGATTTTGGGTATGATCTAAGGAGAGTTGTAGACATGTATGTTTTTAGTTGTCGAGTTTAGCTGAATGGTGAGATGTAAATATCTTTATGAATTGTAGAAACTCTGATGAAGAAACCAACTTTATGTTTATATATATATTTGGATAAATTTATTCGATAACATGCTTATTATGTTGGTTTTTATATGAGGCTGCGTCCTTTAGGTACAAGGACGGCCGTGTCATTTCCCATTTCATTGTAGGACTTGGGGTGTGACAGAATCTCATGGCGCTAGCAGAACATTCTGCAATTGCTGCGGGAAGGAAAACGAGTCGTATTCATTTCTCTTCTTGTGATTCGTAATTTATAAAAATCTCTTAAACGTGTTGCTAATTTCATGTCGGTTACTCTCATTTTTTTTCAATTAGCCCTAAGTTTCCTTTGGCTCCATTAGTTACCTTCATTTAGGGATAATACTTGGAGGCAACAGCATATACAGTGTGTAAATTCCAGCAGAGTGTCTACAGTGTACAGTTCCATGCTACTAGAGACCGGGGTTTTGAAGTGCAGCTTTTCAGCTAACCGCTTATAAGCTGGCAAACAGAGAAATGGTGCTTATCAATCAACACTTCATGGAATACCGGGTTCGCCGCAGAACGCGTCTGGCTCAAAGGACCGGGCAGACTCGTCGCTGTAAACTCCCGGTATGGCTCTTTCTCTGCTCGCTTCAAAGCTCTTGATGGAGGCCTTCTGGCTCTCGTCGATGTTGACGAGGAGGAATGCGCATATGAACAAGCTCACGGCAAGTGTCACGAGAGAGTACTTCAATTTGCTGAGCACGGGCTTCACCTGCGCGATCAAAACATGACAACATGTTCTAAGTTAACGGATTACAGGATTCGCTTACCATTGTTCTTCGATGTGAAAGCGGCTGATCAAATGCATCTCTGGATACCCACAGAAAAAAGAACATGAACATATCTGATTCTGATTATGCAAAGATATCAAAGCATCACATTTGCCCGAACCCGACAGACTAAAGTGTTCGAGATGAGAATCATCCGAACCATTGCGCCCGTGAGTCGCGCGTTTCAAAGACTGATTATGTTTTTGCCGATCAGAAATTCAAAAGTTCGTGAGAAAGACCAGTGAGTTGCGGAATGTCAGTATGAACACTCACCGAAAATGAACCGAGGAGCCTGTCACGAGCCAAGACTTCTGCTGTTTTCACCCATATCTGTTCAAAAAACAGAAATTTGATCGAGTCAATCTTTATGATGGAGAAACAGCTTCATTTGATCCTGATGTACTGTCAAGAAGTCAGGACTTCAACTAGACCGGCACTTCAACTCCACGGCAATCGCACTCTCGCCCCAACGAGCCAAAACACAATGATCTCTCCCAACAAGCTAATTTAACCGGGTTTTGCAATTTACGACGCTAAAGAACTCATTATTTCGTTCGTCATTTTAATTCATAATACCAGATAGCCACTATCGCTTAATGCGCTTCACACTTGAGTCTTGCATGAATAATAACAGGAAGAATCATGGTCTCCACTCTCCAGGAATGGAACCTGATTAAGAACAAAGAATCAATCACTCAAACCGCTGCGTAAATAGTGCCCGAAGTCCTACATCTCAGCTAAGCCCAAAAGATCTTCGATCAGCAAAGAATTCTGTTCCATATCAACCATGACACGCTAATATCCAGGACAAATACCATGTATCACTCGCTACTATATCATAGTCGCTCCAGAAACCATTTAAAACCAATTTTTTTGTCCTGAATGAACATCCGATTTGCACCTTCAGCATCATAAGATTGGAAAAATAGGCTAGGATGCTAAATCATGACTCTGTTCAGGAAAAGAAGAGAACAAAATTTCATGCTGGCAATACAGTTAAGTACAATGGCCGACGCCGACATGACATCAAAAAGGCGCATTTACCTGGCCGTCGTACCACCCGGTCTCTTCATCTGAAAGTGCAAATAAGGCAAATAGACCATCAGCTCACCAATTCAATATGCCAATACAACTCCAACTATGCCTGCACATGACTTCCAAGAGAGCGCATTTACAAGAAGAAATGGAAACAAGCACAACGCAGGCGTTTTGAGCAAGCAACCAACATAATCTAACTGTCCTTGCTTGAAGCCACAAAACTTGACTGCAGAAAATTTCCAAGAAACAGGACAATCCTCATTCACAACAAATTTTTCTCTGCCAATCGATAATTCTCTTGATATTTGTCCTAATTTCATGCCATTAATTTGCTCACATGACGCAGAATATAAAGCAGAGAGAACAGAGCAGCTTATACATTCAACGGTGGCACTGAGCAAGCGATTCCCAACATACGCCCAACCAAGATACATCCTCACAACAGCCAAAGTGACCACCACAATCCCGCTCGAAACCGCGCCCAGGACCCGCTTCGCCGGTTCCGATTCGGGCGACGGAGCCCCAAGCCACGCGACCGGCAACCCGACCAAGAGTGCGAAAGAAGCACCCATCACGAACAATCTCGAACAATACTCGACGAAATCACCGGCAGCCCAAGAAAAGGGGAAGGATGTCGAGAGGTCTTGGTATTCATTGATGGGCTGTTGCTCCAAGGGAACAGGGCACTCTGTTCCTGAAGGGGTGTTGCTGCCGTTTCTGAAGGAGGAGGAGGGTATTCTCGGAAGGAAGATTTGATTTCGGTGGAGTCTGGGAGAGGGCTGGGAGGTTCTGATGAAGGAAGTGAGTGTGGTGGCCGTGTTTGTGGAGGGAAAGAGGACGGTTGGTTGATGTGGAGGTTGGCTTGATGGGAGGTGAAGGGTGATGGCCATGGTTCGGCGACTCTTGTCAGTTTTGTGCAAGTGTCTGTCTCGCAAAGAGTCATGGATTTGGATAAGCTGCTCTCTGCAGATTTTTTTATATTGCTTTGTGTTTTGACTACTTTCCTTGAAATTGAGAGTCTAATCGATTTTTGAGATTCATTGGAATTGTAGGTGGTGTTCTTTTCTGATGTAACATAATTTAGCATGTTACAATTACCCATCAGTCACCAGGACAAATAGACAATGAGAAGGAATGTGCAAAAGTTTTGACTATGCGGAGGATTTTTCACAGAGGGTGGCGATGATCAAAATCCCTTTTCCGATCTCTGTGAAGAGCCCAGGAGAAAAGTTGCTGTGATTTTGTTGCCAATGAAAGCCAGCCAACTCATATGTTGTCTGAATTTCACTCCTTTTTCTCTACCAAAGCTCGGAAAGTGAACTCGTAAATTTGTAATGGGATGGAATTAGAAATGACTGAATATGCAAATAAGGACCATTTAACCATTCACCGAAATCCAAACATATTGCGATAGGCCGGAATATCCATCAGAGAATCGAGTGATGCTGGGTACATTAAGACCTTCGGCCACAGTTCGCATACTGTACGTTATGGCAAACTGTAAATGACTTATATTTAACATCCAATAAGAGTTCACCACGTAAATTAATATATTGAATTTGTAAATCAGTCAGCAATACACCTAGCATTGTTCCAGAGACAGTCTATCTAGCGACAGAAGGAGAACTATTTAGGCAATCTCCCGGTTAACCGGAGGGACGGACACAGCTTTTCCTCCCCCAGAACGTGCGGCATCTAAAGAACTCAAGCTAATAAAATGGATGACATGAAATATACGTAATTGATGAAGAATGAGTATCAGTAAACATGACCATTAGAGCCCTCAGAAACCCAAATCTTATTTGGTAGGAGATCCTACTTCATTGTTTTGCTTGCTTCTGACTACATGGACATTTAGATCATCGACACAGCCAAATGCGAAATAGGGGTTAGAGAGAGGAAGAGCGAAGAGCATGTGCAGCAGAAAGCTTAACTTACAAGTAGCAACAACTGTTATTGAAAATGTCGAATTATCATCATCGTCATCAATAACAACTACATAGAAGTGGATGCAGATCAGGGCATGAGAAGTTTTATATACAAAGGAGACTTTTTTTTTTCTTTTTCTTGTTTGGCTATTTAGCCTTTTCAACCCGGCTTTTCCGGGTTTCATAGAAATTCTGCAGACAGCACATGAGGGCCACGTTTCTAGGCAGTAGCTGCAGCCTGCTCTTCGGTGTATTGTGATGCTGGGAGGAGGGTGCAGATAAGGTTGCGGTCTCCATAGACATTGTCTACACGTCCTGCAGTATAAATAACCAAATTTCTTAGAACAAGATGCAGGAAAAATGCTGATTATCAGTATGAGTCAACATTTAGAAACCATTCTTGTTCAAATCCTAATCACTAGGTGATCTACAGGGAAAATCAACTACAGAGCTAAGATGAACATAAGGAGGGGAAAAAAAAAACCTCAACTAAGATCTATAGTTTAGCCTGGGGATTGAGATTTTTTCTTAGTATTTTAAGTTTAGACTGCTAGGCAGGAAATATTAACAGGTGAAGTTCAATCTATAGAAACTTTTGGGTCATCACAGCATCAAATGGTCCATGAGCAAGAGATTATGGCATCAAAGCACCCTGTGATGGGTAGAATCATCTGGCAACATTGACTATCTACTGCACATTTATTTTAGAGACCAAAATAGAAAAAAGTGCAAACTTCAGCATTTCTTGCCGCTTAGTCATGACTGTTCAACTTACAAAAAATTTAATTCTGCCTAGTGAGCAAGTTGATACATGCTAATCACAAAGAAAAATGGCTCAGGAGGATAATGCTAACTTAACCATGTCAAATAACATTAATAAACATGAAAGTTTTATCCCAAATATACCTGTACTTGGCCAGAACTTGGAAGTACGGAGCCAGGAAGCTGGGAAAGCTGCATAGTCCCGAGAATATGGTTTGGTCCATGTATCTCCCATGAGCAATGATGGTGGATGAGGGGCTCCCTGCATTTTTAATTTTTCAGCTCTGTTTATCGATTTTCATAAACATCCCTAAAGTATAATTCTAAGTGTAATTGTTAGATAGGCCTGTCTTTATACCCCATATATCAATATGCCTAGATTGATGAAAAAGTTAAAGCAGCTCACCTTCAAGACATTATTGTGGATATCAACTTTGCCCTTTTCGATCTCTGCAATTTCCTCCCTAATCGAGATCATAGCATCACAAAATCTGTCCAGCTCAGCCTGAAGAAAGCAGAAGATTCATTACCATTATGCACTAACTAAGCCTTTTATAAAGAGGATAAAAATACTTAACAACGCAAATACCTTGCTTTCACTTTCAGTGGGTTCAATCATGAGCGTGCCAGGTACGGGCCATGACATGGTTGGCCCATGGAATCCATAGTCCATAAGACGTTTAGCGACATCTTCAGGCTCAATTCCAGCAGTATTCTGAAAAAAAAAAAGGTTATATGAGAAAAAAACTAATCAAACAGGCAATAGATGGTAACAACCATATGGGGCAGAGGACTACCTTAAAGCCTCTTAGGTCAACAATGAACTCATGAGCAACTGTTCCATTGACTCCGCGGAACAATACCGGGTAGTAGCTCTGAATGAAAAAATCATATACAAATAAGAAATTGGAAAGTAACAATAATAAATATGAGCAGATACTGTTATCCACCTTTTTCCCTAGGATGAAATGAAATGGAAGTCAATTAAGACAATTAAGGGAGAAGAAGGAACCTCCAAGCGCTTTGCCATATAGTTTGCATTTAAAATAGCAATCTTTGATGCATCAGTAAGACCATTAGATCCCATCATGGCAATGTAAGTGTAGGAGATCGGTAAGATTAACGCAGATCCCCATGGTGCAGCAGAAATTGTGCCGAGCGGGTTGGTCTCGTCTGGGGCGGGTATACCTCCTGTTGGCACCTACAATATGAAAAGGTAGACAAAAAAAACAAATAAAAAACTTGGCCCCCGTCACACAGTTGAGTAGGATACTGAAATTGAGCATCCAAAGAGAAACCCACAACAGGATGTGAAGGCAAAAATGGAGCCAGGTGTTTCTTTACGCCAATAGGGCCCATCCCAGGACCACCACCTCCATGAGGAATACAGAATGTTTTGTGGAGGTTGAGATGGCAAACATCAGCTCCAATAAACCCGGGGCTTGTCAAACCCACCTGCAAGCATTTGTCTAGAATTTGAGAGGGTGCATAATGAATGATGCCTATAGCCAAAAGGGAGAGAATCATATGCATAAAGAGAGAAGCTTTCATCCCTAAGCCTGGAAAAAATTGGGAGCCGATAAACGCTTAAAAGGATAGCAAACTGTCAACCACGATAATTTTGAGTTATGTTTAAAAAGAGGAGACTGCACCTGTGCGTTCATGTTGGCTCCATCCATGTACACTTGACCTCCATTGTCATGAATGATTTTACAGATCTCATCAATGCCTTCCTCATACACACCGTGAGTGGAAGGATAAGTAACCTGAATTTTTAAGATACAACTTGCATTAAAAATAGGGTCACCACATGAACCATTTGATTAGTACAGAAAGAACAAAAAGAAAGAAGTTATTTTGCATGAAATTTCTCACCATAAGGGCTGACAAGTTATCCCTATTTGCTTCAGCAGCATTCCTCAACTCTTCAATGTTGATATTTCCCTTGGCATCGGTTCCTACAGCAACTATTTTCATGCCACACATCGCAGCACTTGCTGGATTTGTCCCATGAGCTGAGACAGGTATAATGCACACATTGCGGTGATGATCGCCTCTTGCCTGCAACATCCATTTGGCGCATCAATTTAAGCTCAATCTACATATATAAGCCTTATTGTATGCGAGAGCAATAATTCGAGGGGGCACGGATGAAATTTGGAAGAAAATGCATAAGCTGAGATTAAAAGGCAGAGAATATAATCCTCAGGCACTTTTAAAAAGTAATATCTAAAGCCTCACGTTGCTGTACAATATATAGTAGCAAAGTATGTCTTCTACTCCAAAAGCTGATGAGCTTCAAAAGAAGTAGAACAGTATGGACTATGGAGAATCTCACAGGTTAAAAATTGAGTCTTAAGGAACTAAATACCTTCAATAAAGTTTTCACCATATTAAAGAACCAGCATTTTTTCACAGAAACCAGACTAATTCTCTGTCCTTGACTAGAATTGAAGAAAGGAGAGTCCCCTAAAATTTGTATTATCAATCACTGGCCAACAATACATGATAATAACTTTTAAGGTTTAGGTCAGAGCATGTCCGAGATAGAACAAGCAAATGACACATATTGGTAAAGAGAGTTCAAAGGGGGCAATAGGAACTTCCACCTTATTCAACGATCATTCTCCTAGTCAGTAATTAGCTATTCCAAGGCTAGCATCTGCAATCTGCTTGACAATGAAGAAAAAACCAGCACAGTGATAGATGAGACAATACCAGGTGATATGCACGGATAACCATGAGCCCTGCGTATTCTCCAGCAGCACCAGCATTAGGTTGCAAGGAGAAAGAATCAAACCCAGTGATGGCACAAAGCAGGTCACCTAAATCTGTGAACATTTCCTTAAGAAGAAAATGAATTGCAATAAATTTTTGGAAAGAGAATCAACACGTTTTGAGAAAGGTATAAACTTCTCTGACTATTATATTTATATAATAAGTACCTGATAACCTTGAGCTTGCTCAGTTGGGGCAAAAGGGTGAATGTCAGTGAAACCAGGCCATGTCACCGGCATCATCTCAGTGGTAGCATTCAATTTCATTGTACAAGATCCCAATGGGATCATACTGTGGCACAGGGAGAGATCTTTCAATTGTAATCTGTGGATATATCTAAGCAACTCATGCTCTGTGTGGTACCTAATGTAGAGAAGATACAACAGTCAGAATGGCTTAAAGTCACTAGCCACAAGTAGAGCAGAACTACATGAAAATGTTCATACGTATTAAAAATTGGATGGGTCAGGATAGGACTCTCTCGGATCAGCCCAGATGGGACTGCAGTCTGAACCTCTGGTGCAAGAGATGCTGCACTAAATGGGACCTGTGAGAAATTGTGGATAAGGAAACGATGAATAAACAAGACGAAAAGAAAAGAAAAAATAACTTGAGCTATTCAGCTGTCCGAATAGAAGTTGGATAAATTACTCACTGCCTTGCCGCAAGCGAAAACTTTGAAAAGCTTATCAACATCATCCAAGGTGGTGGTCTCATCAAATGCAACAGTGATCTGACATACAACGGAACTCCAATAAATTTTCGCAGGGAAGTACAATATGTTTCTCCGGAAGGTTGCAGCAAAGGAAAATACTCACAGTGTGCTTGTCTACAATCCTCAAATTGATCTCATTCTTGTAAGCAGCATCAGCAATTGCATGGGCATCAGCACACTTAACCTTCACAGTGTCGAAGAAAGGAAGCTCCTGAACTTTCGCCCCAAGTTTCTTTAGACCTAGAGCGAATGCTCCTGCTAAACCATGGACTCGCTGAGCAATGGTCTTGAGGCCTTCAGGGCCATGATAAACAGCATACATAGCAGCCATGTTGGCAAGCAATGCCTGGACAGAATGAAAATTAATTAGAGAAGAAAGGAGCCGGCTTTTTAAGGTTTGCAAGTTGGAAAGACTATCCAGCAAGCCTTGCAATAAATTATAGGTAGACGAGGTTTTGATTATTTCCTGTTGCAAAAATCAAGAGCAAGAGGACAGACATTCTAAGGTGCCGAAGATACCATACCTGAGCAGTACAGATGTTGCTAGTTGCCTTGTCTCTGCGGATATGTTGCTCTCTAGTTTGCATCGCCATACGCAGAGCAGGTTTTCCTGAGGAATCAACACTAACACCAATAATTCTTCCAGGCATCATTCTCTTGTACTCTTGAGAAGTAGCCAAAAATGCAGCATGAGGACCTCCATATCCCATTGGAACACCAAACCTTTGGGATGAACCCACAACAATATCAGCCCCAAATTCACCAGGAGGCTTTAACATGGTCAGAGCCAACAGGTCACTTGCCATAACCACTTTAACCCCATGAGCATGGGCATTCTTCACAAAATCTGCATAGTCCAACACTTCTCCTTCAGTACCTGGGTACTGAACCAGAACGCCACAAACATCTCCTGACTTGTAGTCGATGTCCTTCAGATCGACAGTAACGACTTTGAGGTTGAACCCATCAGCCCTTGTCTTACAAATATCAATTGTTTGGGGGTGACAGTTGCTGGCAATGATAAAAGTTTTCTTCTTTCCCTTTTGAATATTGTTACACATAGCCATTGCCTCTGCAGCAGCAGTCCCCTCATCGAGCAATGAAGCATTTGACATTGGTAATCCGGTGAGGTCTGTGATCATCGTCTGAAAGTTAAGCAAGGACTCTAGACGCCCTTGAGATATCTCAGCTTGGTAAGGCGTGTACTGCGTGTACCAAGCCGGATTCTCCATAATGTTCCTCAATATAACAGGAGGAACAGAGGTGTTATAGTACCCCATCCCAATATATGACTTAAAAACTTTATTTTTCGACTCCAAGTTCTTCATGTGTGCAATCATTTGACTCTCGGTCAGCCCTTCATCGAACTTAGAAAACTTCATCGAATCCAAACGGATCGATTTGGGCACAGTCGCATCAACGAGAGAATTAAGATTATCAAATCCACAGAACTCGGCCATTTTCGTTTGCTCCTCTGGTGTCGCCGAATTGTGGCGGCGAGGGAAGGTGTCATTGGGTTTCAATGCCTCAACAGAAATTGATCTAGCTTGAGACCCAACACCATAACTAGCACTACTGGATGAGACGTGCCTGCCCACCAACGCATCTGATCTAGAACTCCTGGCCATTGAACCATGAGGAACCAATGACGAGACATACCTTGAAGGGGTGAATATCACAGGTGATGAAGAGCTTAACAAAGATTCATCGTGACGGTATTGCTTCGATTCGGAAACCAGGCGTTTGAGGATTGCCCGGTTCGCCAACCGCCTTGCACGTTCCATGTTCTTCGCAAGTTCGAAATGGAAACGAGGATGAAGCAACTGGGATTTACTATGTTCAGCTGAATGAATCAAAATGGGGTGGTCGTTCACAAAATGCTTTCAAGTTGCAATCTTCTTGGTCATTCCATGGCTGAACTTGCGGGGGGGTGTGGTAGGATGGGTGCTGTATGCTGGTTTTTTTGAAAAAAACGTGTGTGAATACCATGTGATCAATGAAGTATATATAAATAAGAACAATAGAGAATTAAAATTTTATAATTTCAAGATCTGGTGGTGGCCAAGAGAAGGTGGGTTGCTGACTGGGCACACCCATTGGGTAAGAAAGGACAGTTTTTTTAACAAGGATATCATCACATGCCACGAGATAAAGAAAATGAATGGAAGGCGTTGAAGCGAGAGCAGATTGAGTTTCAATGGATCAAAATGCTTTCCCGAGCCATTTCAAGAAGGTGGGCTACACAAAGATTTCTCCTTTCTGCTTTTTCCTGGCCCGGAAAATGCCTCACCTTTTCTTTTTCCCTGGGAAAATCTCAGAAACCTCCGTTGGCAGATTCTCTTTCACATTCAGCTTATCCCCCTCCTCGCCTCACACGCATCAGCGCCGAAGGAAACCCTATGATTGTGAAAAACGGTGGACATATCAACCTCCGTTTATTTTAGTTCTCTTTTTTTTTTTTGCGAGATTTATTTCCTTTGTTGGGTTTTCCTCCATAGAGTTTCTGGTTTTGCAATTATAATTTTTTTTTATTTTTTTATATTATTTATGGGTGAACGGTAAATTAGGGATATTCCAGTCCTAAAGTTTATCCTGCGTAAACGTCTGTGGCCGACATCGTGGCACCGCACGTACATGGTGCTGCTGACTTGGACTTCCTGTTCTCATTCAGGAGAGCAATACTCGTCTGCTTTGAGCGTACCGTAACCCAGGATGCATCCAATCGTCAATGGTTGAATTATGCAAGCGTCTCACATGATCCAACTGCTCAGATCAACTGTGGCAATAACCACAAAGAAGAAATTTAATTAAATCAAAATATATCATAAAATAAGAATTTTCTTTTGGATATGCAAGTGGAATGTCATTATTGTGGATTGAATGAAATTTCTACCATTCAATGAAGTGTATATGGAGAAGTATGAAAATGCCTCATTGTGCATAAAGTTCTCTAGTGTATTCCTGGATATGTTTGTAATGTCTTACATGCTCTTTATTGAAATATCTTGCCAAAGCTAAAGAAAAAAAGGATTGATTTTTTAATATAGTAAACAAAAAGACTTGAAATATATATATATGTACATAAGGATCAATGATGAATAAGTGACTTTAATTTTTTTCAACTATATCAAGAATTTTTATTTTTTTCCTCACAATCGATAAAAAAAAAAAATTCATTAGTATACTAAAACGATGTGAAAATGCTTAATTATGGCAATTATATCTTAAATAGAAATAGAGAATATAAAGAAAAACAAAGGAATTGGGCATCACTTTAAATTGCAATGGAACGATCGAGGGCAATTTTATCATTTATGTGCAAATGAGGCGAATTTAATCATATAAGAGACAAAAATAGCGCCACCTTAGAGAAAGCCAAAACCTTGCAAGTAACCACAAAGACCATCTTCACCTCACACCAATAGTGGCATCACATGTGAAACCTTCAATTTGCAACTTGCGTCTCACTTTCACACTTATATTATAGCTTTGTAAGTAACATTACCATTTTCTTTTCAAAAGTACCTTTACTTCTCTTTGTCAAGGAAATGACAAATTAAAACAGTCGTAAATCCATTGCATTTGTACTAATTTAGTCCTAAATTTTTGCATCTGTGCCGAATCAGTCCTTCATACCAACTTTGGCTGACTGGCCCTGACATGGACACCAACTGGCGCTGACGTGGTTAACTTTTAATAAATTTTTTAATATTAAATTATTTTTATTTTCTTTCTTTTCCTTTTTTTTTCTGCTCCTCCTTCCTCCGGCCAGTCCTTGACGAGGGCGCAACCAAAAAAACCAAAAAAAAAATATGAAAAAAATTAAAATATTATTAAAAATTATCCACGTCAGAGCTGATGTCTACATCAGCACCAGTCAGCGTTTATGTTCGCAACGATCGGCCAAAATTAGTTGAAAGGATTGAATTGACATACATACAAAAGGTTTAGGACTGAATTGGCATTAAAAATAATTTAAGACTGAATTGACACAATTACAATAGGTTTAAGACTTCTTTGAAAAAATTTTCTCTCTTTGTCTCCATCACCAAAAAAACCCTTCTAGTTCCTTCACGTCGCTAGCCACCATCACGGCCTTCGGGTTACTCACCTTCCTCCACTCCACCCCACGGCAATAGCCCAAGCTCTCTCTAGTGGTTGGAGGTGGAAGGGGGCGGCCGCCAGCTGCATATGCTGGTGGAGTTTAGGTAGGCACTTGGGGGGGGGGTGATTTAAGGATTAAAATTTTTCTTATTTAACATAATTAATGGTAATCTAGTCATTTCATCTAGTAGCTCTACGATACAAATTAGGTATTTTAAATTTGGGAAATGCAAAGTGATTTTTGAATGGAAAATGAAAGGGATTAGACTAATCTAGGAACTAGCTAGAACGAAAAAAAAAGAATTTTTTTAAATGTATAAAGTATGAGATTTTTTTTAGATTATATTATTCGAGACAACGAATTTATATAGTTGTGGAATGCATTATATTTAAATCCAAACTTAGAATAT
The DNA here is from genome assembly GCA_021437785.1 of Rhodomyrtus psidioides. Lineage (NCBI taxonomy): Eukaryota > Viridiplantae > Streptophyta > Magnoliopsida > Myrtales > Myrtaceae > Rhodomyrtus > Rhodomyrtus psidioides. Next base: position 7,827,190 of record JAILYB010000007.1, on the reverse strand, counting down.
GAAAAAATAATAAAAAAAAATAATAATTTGGTGGCTAGTGGCTATACACACATTCGGACATACCAATATAATTGTATAAAGCAAAGTAGACTTCCCTACTTTTAGGAGATCAGATCTCAATTTTTATTTTTATATCAAACTTGTAGTTGACTTTTTAGCAGCAGGTGCTTCCGGTTCCACCAACGAAATACAAGGTTGTCTGTCGCCAGATGTCTAACGCAAAAAGGGAAGGATATTTAAAGGACGAACCAATAAAAAAAGAGAGAGCCATGAACGTTAATCATTTTGGAAATTTATCTGTTTTGTTTTGTTTTGTGTTTTTTTTTTGGGTTATTACAACGCTGGAAAAGAATATCTTTCGGATTTTCAAGGCCTACGGCAAAATGAGATTCTGATGCGCTCCATGTTGAGGTGCACCCGCGAGGTTGTGTTAAGCCACAGAAATCTGCATTAGGGATGTGATGTAAGATTGGAAAATTGCGAGGAAAAAAAAACTCTAAACATATTGTAATTGTGTAAATTTATTTCCAAATCTTTTTTTTTTGTTTGCCAATGAAATCCTAAACTTTTTACATTTGTCTCGATTCAGTCATCCTAATCAATTTTCACTGGAATTTGCTGACATGGATGTCGGTCGTCCTATGTGATACGGCCTGCGCTAACATAGGCAGTTTTTTTTTTTTTAAATTCTTTAAATTTTTTGAATTTTAATTTATCCTTTTAATTTTTCTTTTCCTTCATTCTTTCCTTTTTTTTTGTTACCCACTGTGACTGATGAGGGTTGCGATCGCGCGCAAGGCCTCCTTGCTCAGATCTGAGCAAAGGAACCCTTGCCATGCCCTCGCCCAGGGCCACCCAGCTTCGATGACCTTCTCCTGTCACAATGGATAACAAAAAATGAAAAGAAGGAAGGAAAAGAAAAATAAAAGATTGTTAAAAAATAAAAATAAAAATCACTAAAAAAATTAAATATCATTCACGTCAGCGCCAGTTGTTTCACGTAGAACGATCGACGATTATGCTGACGATTTCTGAAAAAAAACAAATTAGCCAAATAGACTGAATTGACACAAATGCAAAATGTTTATAACTGAATTGTCACAGTCGTAATAGATTTAGAACTTTTTTGGTAATTTTTTCGATGTAAGATTGAGTAGTTAAGATGTCATAATAAGCACATAACTCATTGCTTTTAAGTTTCCTCTATAATGGAAACGGTGTAAACATGCAAGCTTCCTAAAAATTTGAGAAAATCTCTCAATTGTTTAGTGAATGATAATGATTTCGAGCAATCTTGCTTCGAAAGAAAGAAAGTACATATTTATGCAAAACAAAACCCTTTAAACAGTTGATAATTAACCATAATTGATCAGGGAAACCAAAATTCACAAGTGAAAGCAAATGGTCCAGAAATAATTAATTGAGTTGGCCAAAAGGAGAACATTATCCTAAAACTCATGAACTGGTGTATTTTGAGGCGGGAGACAACTTCAACTTGAATTCGGATTTATTCTAGTTTGGTAACTCCTATTGATCAAGAAAAAAAGGCTCGCGGATTGAAGAACACACGAATTTTTGTTCATGGCTCGCTCGATCAACTTTGTTGAAACTTTAATTATTGAGCTTATTATTAGTAAGGGTAGTTTAGTTTACTTCGTTATTAGTGAGTCCTAATGCTCACTGTATATATTGATGTAATATGTAATTATGAGAATAAGAAATCCTCCCCATTTGTTTACATGGTATCAGAGCCACAACATCTCCTTCCCCACGATCTCCTCTCCTCAGCAGATCTCACGATCACCTTCTTCCCCTGGTCCTGACGCAGCTCCTGGGGCTCACGCGGCCCTGTTGGTTGGTGCCTAGGTCTTGCGTGACTCGCCTAGTTGCACTTCGCATCTAAGTCTCTCGATGAAGAAGGGTGAGCGGCAGTTTCTTTTTCACTTTATGAAGATGAGTATTCCTCAAGTGAGTTGTCATAGATGAATCAGGAATTGTTTGGGAACCATCAGGAGTTGTATTTGATTTGTATTTGAACCAACGATTTTAGGGGGACTACTGCGATGGTATCTTGATCTTTGTCGGGCTTCTCTCCTTTCTTGTCTCTCATCACATAGATTCTCCCCTAGTGGCATATCTTTGCTTACTCTTGGCATTTTATTAATCTCTCGAGAATCCTGTTTCAACACATTAAATGAAATGTCTGCAAATTGTGCGTGACATAGAGAGTCGAATTGTGCTCGCGAAGATTGGTCCTCCTCGTTATTGTGATGAGCATCCTTTGGCTTTCTATTGGAGATAGATCCAATTCCGTTTTTCGCGTGGCACCATTATTGATTACTGATTCTGGAAATTTTCCAGAAGCAAGACTAACTTGATGAGAAGTTTTTTCTTTATTCACCTTATATTTGCTCGCAGCGTGGTTGTTATTCTCTTCAACTGTAGCATTTGTCTCCTGATATATTGATGATGTTTGTGGATATTACTGGATCTGTTTGCTGATTCAAGTAGTTTATTGGTGATGTTTGTGGGTTGTGGGGACTTTATTATGTGGTGATATATATTCGAACGTGTTGGATCATTGAATTGTCGAGGTTAAGTTCGATGTTTATTATTGAGTTATGGCTAGAAACTCTGTTACTGAACATATTGTGAACATGGATACTAGTATTACTAATCTGAAATTGAGTTCTGTCAAGTTAGATGGGACCAATTATCCTTTTTGATCTATGGCAATCGAGACATATCTTTTGGCCACCAAACAATAGAGTTATCTGACTTCACCTCCACCTTCGGATAAAACGAAGGTGGATGATTGGCGTTCTGGCGATGGTGCCATTTGGATGTTGTTATGGAATATCATGAATTCCAAGATTAGCCCTAAGTTTATGCCGTGTACATCAGCCAAAGCCATTTGGGACAAGTGTGCTCTTATGTTTTCGGGTAGAGATAACATAACCCGTGTTTGTGATATTTGGGAGGAGCTATTTGATCTATGTGCAAGAGGCATATCTATGTCCGAGGCATATCTATGTCCGATTACTATTCTAGGTTCACCACTCTTTGCAAGAGACTAGATACTTATTTGCCTATTACTGATGACATTAGAAAGTTGGCCAAGCGTCAGGAAAATATGAGAGTGAAGTTATTTTTCCGAGGGCTTGGTCCTACCCATTCTTCTCTTCGACAATAGATTACTTCTCGAGTTACTCGTCATCAGTTGATGAGGTCTTCTCTCGGGTCCTTCGGTGCACGTCTAACTCATCATCTGTACTTTCTTTCGCACTTGTAGCTAGTGCCATTGTTTCCCAGTCTTCCGGTGGTCGTGGGGCCAAAGACGTGGTCATCTGATCGTGGAAGATCTGGTTTCTCTCCTGGTCATGGGCGTGATAGAGGTGAGGATGTTGGAAGTTCTCGTTATTACCACAACTGTTAGCGAGCTAACTATACTGAAGCTTATTGCTATACCCTACATTCCGAGCTTCGTCCATAGGCTGCTTATGCCAATGTTGTTGAGTCTCCAGTGCAGAAGATTCCTGATCAGTCACGGGAGTTACCTAGTACTATTATGTTGTCTTGAGCCAAGTATGAGTCCTTAGTGCATCCCAACCGGGTAGTAGATTCCTTCGCTCCTACTGCTACTTTAGCACAAACTTCTTTAGTTAATCTGTTGTGTTTACTCTTTATTGCACCCACTTCCTGGGTCGTAGACTCGAGTGCCACCAATTATACGATCGATAACTCTAACTTATTATATGATATTATCTATATATCTTCTAATTCTGTTACACTTGTTGATGGTTCGTAATCCCATATCACCGGTCAATGGAGTGTAACCATGGGTTCGCTTTTTTTTTTTTTGTTTCTCATATGTTTACCATTTACCATCTTTCCCATATAACTTGCTTTCTGTTAGTTACATTATCAGAGATTTGAATTGTTCTATGATATTTATATATGCTCATTATGTCTTTCAGGATCTAAGCATTAGACAGCTGATTGGTGTGGGGGCATGATCCAATGGGCTATACCACCTGAACAAAGATCTTATTAATGTTGTTGTTCAGAAGAGCACCACTTCCGACCTCTTTCAGATGCATTGTCTTATGGGTCATTCGCCGCCTAACATACTTCGTTATTTCTCTCCAGTTTCAACGTCTATGAGTCCTATCTAGTGCGATGCTTGTCAATTTGGCAAACACCATCGGGTATCTTTTCCTTCACATGTCCATAGTTGTGTGTCAAGTTCTTTTGAGTTGGTCTATTCTAATGTTTGGGGCCTATGTCGTGTCAAAGATATGTCTGGTTACAAATATTTTATTACATTTGTGGATGATTATTCCCGCACAATGTGGTTATATATAACAAAAGATCGAATTGCAGTTTTTTTCTGTTTCCTTATGCTTTACTTTGAAATTCTCAATCAGTATCATATGTTTGTTAAATTTCTGCACTTTGATAATGCCAAAGAGCATGTGGCTCTTTCCTCTGACTTTCAATCATTTCTTATATCTCTTGGGATTCTCCATCATACCTCTTGTCCCTAAACCCCCAGCAGAATGGGGTGGCGAAACGAAAAAATTGTCATGTCTTGGATGTTGCTTCTTTTATACTTTTTCGTATAAACCTTCCCAAAATGTTCTATGGGCATGCTATCTCATAAATCGCGTCCTCTTTTTTGTGTTTCGTGGGGCATACCTTTCTCTACTCTCCATCTTACAAATCTACTTTTTTCTTTGACACTCTATGTTTGGGTGTGCTTGTTTTGTTTATCGTCTTGCTCGCGATCATTATAAGCTCGATTCATGGGCTGACAAGTGTGTGTTTCTTGGATACTCTCGAACTCAAAAAGGGTACAAGTATTAAAGTTCAGTTAGTCGATGGTTGTATGTCTCGGCAGATGTGACCATTTTCGAGTACCAGTCATATTACTCTTCTACTCCCAACTAATAACTCCTTCCGAAGATGCTCTGTCATCGGTCATGGCTCCATTGCTGCCTATCCCTATGACAGGTGTGCCCGGGCTGTCCTCCAATTTTCAGTTCTTTGATCGGACCTATCAACGATGTCGTTATGTTCAATTGAGGTAGTACAGTTGTCGTCTGCATTGGACTTGCATGATTTTCCACCAATTAATGACCCGACCTCTGATCCACTAGTTTCTTTTGAGCCTGATTCTACTACTGATATTCCTATTGCATTGCGCAGAGGTACACGTTCTTATGTCGGTCAATCCAATTTCCTATTTGCTCTCTACATTGGTTTGTCTTATCACACACATATTCGCCATCTTCTTTCTCAGTTTTTATCTTTCAATCATCTTTCTCCTACATATTCCTCGTTTGTTGTTTCTTTATCTTTGTGTTTATATCAAGTACTGTTGCAAAGGCTCTTGCCCATCTAGGTTGATGGCGAGTTGTGGAAGATGAAATGCAGGCACTGCAGGATAATGGAACAAGGCAACTTACATCGCTACCTAGTGACAAACAGGCTGTAGGGTGTCGTTGGGTCTTCACAGTGAAGTTACAATCGGATGGCTCTATTGAGTGTCTGAAGGTGCGTTTGATTTTCAAAGGTTACACCAAGACCTATGGAGTTTATTATGATAATACATTCTCTCTTGTTGCAAAGATGCCTTTCGTTCGTGTTTTCATTTCTCTTGCTATCTAAGATGGTCGAATTCTCCATCAGTTTGATGTCAAGAATGCTTTCCTTCATTGCAACTTGGCAGAGGAGATATATATGGAGCAACCCCTGGATTTTGTTACTCAAGAAGAGCCTACTAGTGTTTGTTGCCTACTCAAGGAATTATATGGGTTGAAACAGTATCCTCGTGTCTGGTTTGGCCGTTTCAGTGATGCAGTTATTAGGTTTGGTTTGTGGCGTTGTATATAGACCATTCTGTGTTTAGCTTCACTTTTCTTGGGGCCGTATGCTTTTGGTTGTGTATGAGGATGATATTATCATCAATGGTCATAATTCTATGGGCATACAAAAGTTGGAATAATTTTTGCAGACAAAATTCAGTACAAAAGATATGGGTTGTATGCGGTATTTTTTGGGCATTAAGATGGCCTACTCACATGATGATATCTCATTATCACAGAGGAGATATGTCCTGGATATTCTCAGTGAGGTTGTTTTTCTTGGAGCGAAACCTGTCAATACCCCAATGGATCCTAAAGTAAAGCTTGATGCAGAACGTGGCGACTTACTTCATGATCCGAGTAAGTATCGGAGGTTAGTGGATAAGTGATGTGAACATCGAGGAGGAGGTGCTAAGGACGCATTGTCTTATCCGTTGGGTCCAATCACTCGAGCGAGGGCGAAAGAATTCAAGTAAGCTGTCGGCATCATGGTTCAAGATCTTTGGAGTGGAGAAAATTTTGGATCGAGAATTGAAGAATCTTGGACTTCTTGGCACAACACAATCATATTTGGACCGGCGAATCTGGAACGGGCTTAGGACTAACGAGCTCCGAATGGGCTCAAATTTGGTCGATTGAAGCGAAACGACGTCTTGATCAATACTCACGGCCTATGGCCGTGAACTGCGATGGATTTTGGCCATTTGACATCGTTTAGATGGGTTTTTAGGCTTTTTTTTTTGTCTATTTTAGGCGAATTTTATTAATTAAGGATATTTTCGTCTTTTGCTTTTTTTTTTAAGGGTTAGCACCATATAAGGGTGCTTATGGATTTCTGATAAGATAACATTGATTCTAAAATTTAAAACAGAGAGGATTTCTCTTCTTCGAGTTCTCTTGACGACTAGATCTTATTAAGACTTCCTTGTGGCGATCGATTCAACTTATCGAGCAAGTTTGCGAATTCTCTTGTTCGTGGCGTTATATCGTTGATTGGTTGACACGGGTTCGTTAATAGACCACATTCATACGGAGGTTACCAATCACAGGTTTGATTGGGAGTCGAGGTTCGCAATTCGCAACTTCTGGATCTTCGTAGAATGATAAGTTTTCGCAGCGATTCACATCAATAAGCTCAACTACTTAACTGTTATCCGACTAGATGTTTCTTTTGCTGTTAGATGAGTGCTCCTCACACTACATATTGAGAGGCAGTGCTACATATTGTTAACTAGTTAAAGGAAGCACTTCGGTAAAGGGCTTATATTCAAGAATTATGGACATCTTAATGTCACTGGCTACTCTGATGTTGATAGGGTTGTGTCTTATTGATAGGAGATCGACTTCTGGCTACTGTATTCTTGGGAGGCATCTTGTGAGTTGAAAAATTAAGAAGCAATATGTTGTATCTCGATCAAGTGCAGAGGCAGAATATTGGGCCACGGCTCATGTGACTGGTGAGTTTTTTTTGGTTGAGGATGTTGTTATCCAAGCTCAATATGCCATCTTCAGCTCCCTCATTTCTATGTTGTGATAATCAGTCCACTATGCATATTGCTTCAATCCAATTTTCATGAGCGCACGAAGCATATTGAAGTATATTGCCATTTTGTGCAAGAAAAGATTCGGAACGAGGAAATAACACTTCTATGGACACGGACCGAAGACCAACTTGATGATCTTTTCACTAAATCATTGCAGAGTAGTAGAGTGATCACTTTATGTAACAAGTTAAAGCTCATTGATGTTTATGCCCCAACTTGAGGGGGAGTGTAAAAACGTTAATTATTGGGTTATTGTTAGCAAAGGTAATTTAGTCTTCTTCCTTATTAGTGAGCCCTAATGCTCACTTTATATATTGATGTAATCTATAATTATGAGAATAAGAAATCTTCCCCATTCGTTTACAAACCCCTCGGCTTGAGGAGAAACTCACACTTGATTTGGGTCCAGCCTTCAAGATACAACAACTCATCTGTGTAATGGGCATGAACACACAAAATGTTTCGGAGGTGAAGACAAAAGGTGGTTTTTCCGTTGCTGAATGAACTGCATTAACGTACGCTAACATTATTGTCTGAACCACGGCAAAGTCCCGCTTCTTCGGCTTGTCTCCACGAATGCTTCAAATCAAATTCCCCAAGGTTCAGTTAAACAACCTCGGTGTTTTGTCGATGTGTTGTGCTACTACGGTTGGGAGTCGACCCGAAGAACGCCATCATCATTCTATCAGAAACATACTGAGGTACTCTGAGTCACGATCACATGTATGGATTTGGAAACTCGTGAAGCCTTACAATTTCTTAAAAAGAAACTTTGTTGCCACATGCTGTGTCTGAGCTTTCGTACGATGTGTTGGCTCAGATTTCATCTTGCGACTGGCAACGTACTTTGGTACCATTTTTTTTTTTTTAGTCTGATACTTTGGTACCAATTTGACTTGGTGAAAATGAAGATAGATGAATGTAGATCTTGCCAAAAATCCACTCATGTGAGGATGAAAAGCAAGAGTAGAGAGACAAAGCTCATTTTTTAAGAAGGTCTTCTGTATTTTTGGAAACCCAAGAGCCTAGACTAGGAAACTAATGAGCAAAGACAAAGCAAAACTTACGTTAAGAAAATGAATCATGTCTCCTAACATTTAAAATAGTATCTAAAGTTCTAGAGAATTTCAAAACGAGGACAAAAATATCGGACGACAATCTTCAAAATTATCGCGTCCCGTGTCTATTTTGTTGCCTGCCCAATTGAGAACGATTATTGTATTAATGGCGAATTTTCCTGTGAGTAATTAAAACATTGGTTTAAAGAAGGATTGGAAGTAATGCACAATACATTCATACGGCAAGATCGAATATTAGAAGGACTTCTACTCGCATCTTGACAGGAGCTAGGAAGGTAAAAAAAGTTAAGTGTAAATAAACTTGCATTAATGCTCAATTTCCTAATTTAAACTCAGTATAGAAATTGCATGTAAATGAAAATGCTTCCCGACAGTCTGACAACATTATCAATTATTTCTGACAGTAAATTCACACACCATCACCATGTGTTTTGCATAAAGCACTTACTAATTAAAAATTGCAAGGTTAGAAATAATGATAGTACTGTCAGACTGTTAAGGCAGTGGCTCTCTATTATTTGGAATATTGCATGTTCATTATTTCAATCTCGTAAACTCAAAATAAACAAAACTATTTCTGCCTTGCAATGTTGGGAACCTCCCTCTCTTCCCTCTCCCTCTCAATGTCTATAACAGACACAAGAGTGGTACAACCAAACAAATTCATCAAGAAACAAGACAAATCTAGTAATAATTGCAGAAGTTAACCGTGAACAAAGCCACAAGATAATTCCATCAGTAGTATTGCAGCTTCGGCTTCATCTTGTGGAAATGCCCGTAGAAATGCCGAACTTTTGCTCAGCCCTAGGGCAAAATCCAAGAGCTTCTTTTCGCCGCGAGAGGAAGAATCAGCTTGGTTGGCGGATTGCTTGCTTTGTTTCTTGCATATTTGTCCGGCATGACCTGCACGCGATTTCTTTTCCTTGTTGTGCCCTTTCAACTGTGCTGAGGTTGGATCGGTTGTCACAACCGCCGCCCCTCCGGTGGCGGCTGCTGCAGCAGCCTCTTCCATGGCTCGTCTTGCCTTTCTCTGGCGAATCCCACATGCATTGCAAAGAGACTGCACTAGCAAAACAGTATAAGAAAATTCACTTCCCTTCTATGAGATAAAAAAGTAATCGCATGATGAAATATCTCATAAAGTTTTAATTCAATCCAACGAATAAAAAGTTTTAAATTAATAGCAAGGAGACGACTTCTAACATGTTTTTCATGAGCAATGTCTTAGCTAGGGTGATTAGCATTGTCCAGAATTCCCAGAATTTATTGGATATAAGACAACTAAATGGAGTTACCTGCTCTCAAAACAATCAATCTGAAATTCGACTTGAATAATGATCTGTATATATGTGAGACATTCATTCCATCATGTATTATAGAAATGAAACTTTACTGTGATGCCTTCAATCCAACCACACTCAGTAATGTAACAAGCATGGATGTGACAAATCTCTACTTGTTTGGCTAACAAATTTGGCCACAAAAACATGTAATCATGTGATGACAAATCGGTTCGCGAAGGGGGGAAAAACAATGACCTTGGGGCCTCGAGGGCCACTCCTCCAAAGAGGGGTCGTGGTCGTGTTGCAATCCGCACACACTCTTATGGCGTTATTGCCGTTGCTCGAAAACCTAATCTCGGCACGATCTTGTCGACGATGGTTCTTTGAAAACTCGTCCACAACTTGCAGACTCTCGTCTTCTGTAGATCCATTGCCATATGTTGTGTCCTTCATCTTCTGCACGAACCTCATTTTCAAAGGCATCCATTTGATGCCGAAATCTCTGCTGACCTCCTCCCCGTTTTTGCCATTGAAGGGAAAAGATTTTTGTTGTCTTCGATCACTAGTTTCGCTTTCACTAACCATCGGCTGGAGCGAAGATGAAGATGGGAATAGCCTCGTGTGTTTGGATCCGCCATGTCGGTCGGCCTAAAAGTTTCGCAAGAGATCATGAAATCAACAAAAGGAGTAATTTGACAAAAAAAAATGGATTGTAAAATGAAGAAAGCTTAGGTCTAAGTGATTATATATTTCATGGTGAACGGATTGGTTCAGAAGAAAGGATTAACCAGCTGATGTATTCCAGTTAATTGATTTATAGATCAAAATCGTGATTTATCTTTTGATTTGTAAGCTAATCATCAAGCTTATTTTTGGCAATGAAACAGTAAAATTCAGGGATCACAAATGGGAGCACAACACATAGGTTGATCATGAACATCACAGCTACATGGATCGTCTTTACATATCGACTCGCTGTGCAAAAGTAAATGAAGAACCTTGAAAACCTGAATTGAACATGGAAGTACTGAGAGCACTGCTTGCCTTTTCTACAGAAGTTTCTGATCTTCCACATGGACCGTGACTTCCATCTTCGGTTCTGTTTGGACAAGAAGCACATAGCATAGAGGAAGAAGACGGTGACGACGGCGGTTCTTGATGAGGCGAAATGAAGAACTGCAAGGTCTGATCTTCCTTTCGCTCCAAAAGAGGAAAGGAAGGAGCTTGAGGTGGGTTCAGGTATACAGGATTCATGAGAGAGAGAGAGAGAGAGAGAGAGAGAGGTATCACTTGATGACCTTTGTATCCCAGTAGCAAAGCGGATACTGAGGGATACAGAAAGTCGAACCTCAATATACATCTGAAAAATGCCCTCAGGTATATATACGGACAAAAGGTGTTGCATGGTCGGGGAGAGATTATGCCGAGAAACGCCTGTGTCGCGTGATATGTTAAGGCTGTATCACAGATTCACAAGGACAAAACAAGCGATAGTTCAAACATCTTACAGTCTGAAAATATGTGATCGATATCATACCATGAGATGTTATGTCGAGTAAAACTCAATTTTTTCTATCAGGTCAAGTCAATCAAATTTAAAAAAGAAGGGAGACTCGAGACTCGGATCGAGCCCCGCTACCAAAAAAACCCAAGTTCCCTCCACTTAATTTTCTCTATAGAGCTGAAAAGGAAATACATGATTAATTAGTTTAGTAATGAATGTGAGCTTGTCACACAATACAAATACTAAATAAAAAAATCTTTTTTTTTTTTAAAGAAGGTTGTCAAGGAGGCAGGGGGGCAACTAAGAAGCGGGCCTGAAAGCATTCACGTGACTTCATGTCACCCAAAGAAACAGAGGATGTAGAGAAAGACAAAAATAAAGGAGGTGTAGAATGCTACTACTCAGGCCCCCAGGATGACAAAACCCTATCCCTACTGTTTCATCCCCACCAGTTCAATTCAAAATATTTTCTTTCATGGCTATATATAAATATATATTCATATATATTTGTGTGTGTATATATATGTGTGTGCGCGCGCGCGTGTGAAGAATATGTACCATGTAGGATGCGTACGTTTCACGGAAAATGAGTTATTTGGATAACATTTTTCAAAAAATAATCGTTTATATCGCTTACAGAAATGAAAATTCTTTTCATTCCATACGAAAAAAGTTAAACATAGATTGCTATCGATGATAAAATCTTTTTCCGTTGACTAATTTTTGGATAATATCTGGTTGTCACCCTGATCTTCACTGATCTTCAGATACATTTGGTTTTTAACCCTTCTCCTGCACATGATCACATGCATCTATTTTGGCCCTATAGTCCCCACGCTAACTGATAGAAAAAAAACACAAATCAATCAATGCGTTTCTCTCTCTCTCTCTATACTTTCACTTTTTCGTTTCCACAACTTGGCTTCATGGAGATCAGAAAGGTCAGATTTCCGAAGCACATGGTGACCCACTTGCGAGAGAAATTCCATTGAGAGCCACACACAGCTCTCTCCTATAGCTGGGTATAGCAAAGAAGAAGAAGAAGAAGAAGGAGAAGAAGAAGAAGAAATCTATGGATCAAGGCATTATCATCGCGCGTGGACTGTGGGTTTAATTGTCTTGGAAAGTTTGGTAAATCTTGGGGTCCCAAACCGATGAACTTTGAGAAGAAAAAGATCTGAATTCGAAGTTTTTCCGAAAGTGTATGCTAGGATGATCGGGTCGGAGAGATTAGATTGGAGTTCGGAGAATGAAGTCCGCTCTCTATGAAGGTTTGAATTTGTGGAACTTCTTCAGGGTTTCTGGAGTTGGATGGGATTCGTGTTAGGATTAGGGTTTCTGAGAGAACCTTTGATTTATTGCGCATTTCAACCGCGGTGACCGAACCCTTTTAATCAAACACATCCCAATCATTGCGTTGCCTTGTTGTCTTGAAATCCTTCGCTATACCAAAGTCCGCAACGGTGCATCTTGACAACCTTATGCTTATTTTTGCGTCAGTAGGTACAGATCTTGGCGATCTAACCGTTGTTGAGTAAATTCTCATGTGTCCTCACTAGACCGATTCCTTTGGCGATGTAAATAAAATATGAAATATCGAGTAACTACGAGATAAATATGAAGAAGATGGGAAGAGAGAGATCTTCATGCATGGGGCAAAGCAATCTCTGACCTTAGTCTTGCCAAAAGAACATAATGTTTAGTGCAGGCTAATGGACAGGGACAGCCTCCCTCCAGTCCCCCACCGTCCTCATGGCTTCCCATTACTATCAAAACAGCGAGACAGAAAGGTCGAGAAAATAAAAATATTCCCCCCTAAAAAAAGCAGTAAAAAAATTGAAGACTTACGGTAGAAGACGCAGTGAAAAGGAATGAACAGATTTTTATAATCTTTCATCTACATTTTTTTTTTGGGGTCGAATTATTATTGTTTAATTTACTCAGTGAACAAATGTGTGGGCTAAAATAAAGAGAGGGACCAAAACATTGGCAAAGAGCAGAGCCCCCACAATGATGATGTTACGCTCCTTGCCCAAAAAAAAAAATGATGATGTTACGCTTTCCTTTTATGTAATGCCATACCACAAAACAAACATCATATAATTAAAACTTATTGTGGAGTTTCGCTCCTTCGAGGATTTGTAGCCCACAATATGCTATTAATCTCAGAGTCAGCCGAAGCTAACAAAGCCCGTCCGTTTAACGGCTTCCCCTACCATATCTAAGATCATCGAAAAGCTTCACCTAGTTCACGCCGCGAAATGTGTTTTCAGGAGATGCTTTGAGTTACCAAGATTTCAGAAGAAGTTAAAACCTACGCCAAAATTCATCCTGTCTACACAGGATGATGTCCAAGAATCAGCACTGGTTGGTTTGGTCGCCCTTTGCATATCCTCGGAGTGAAGACAAGGAATTAAGTGATTATCAGCAGCAATCTGCACCACCCGCTGGAGAGCTCTTGGGCGCGTTTGGACGTCAGTCTCATCGCATACTGATAAAAAAGAGATAGAATTTGGTTGACCGGAGATAATTACATGCTTAGTGACCAGATAATTTGGGTGGTGACGATGTGTTCTTTTTTGGGGGGCTCGGATTTTTGTACGATGAAGAAGCGTGCTACGTTGGTGTCGCCAGAGTCACACTTAGAGGAAGTTGGCATGTTTCGGATGAGGGGGAGATTAGCAGAGAGATACGGTGATAAAGACACAAGCCACAATATTACATTGAAAAAAAAAAAAGAATGTGTTTTGAGTTGTTGTTTTCAACCCTCTCTCTCTCTCTCTCTCTCTCTCTCTCTCTCTCTCTCTCTCTCTCAGATTGATAACCATTCACACATCAACCCCTACGGTGCTTCACCCAAATAACGGGCGGGCCCCGCTAGGCTGTCGGGGCTCGATCGTTGCTCAGGACTGTTGCGGTGTGGTTTATATTCTCTAACGACACGAAAGCATGTGGATCCCACTTAAATACTAGATGACTTTTATAGTTTAAGTCCATATTTTTTTCATTGGTAATTTGGGTTTAGACACATGAATAACTACTCTTATATACACTCTTTTTCACTTGTAATTAAGTTAGGTAACTGAGATGTGCAATGTGCTAATTATAGTGGAATCCTTTACGTAACCCTATTTTAAGGGGTGAACTAAAATAAAAACCTCGTGTTTCGATTTTCTCTTTCTCGCCGCGCTTCCTAACAAGGACAAAAGGGCCCGCCCGGGCCTGATCGAAGCTTGGGAGGACAAAATGATCGGGCCTAGGTAAGCAGCCTTTCAAGCCCGGTTAACTTTTTGCAGAAACTTCCATTGATTTCTTTAAGGCTGGCACGGGGACAACCTATCCGTTGATAAGTTCTAACTACTTGCATCCATGCGTGCATTATGTGCATGCTCGCCCTAATGGATATTTATTTGCGTCGACTAGCCAAGAGAAACAGTTATATATGTTGACTATCATCCTCTAAGGCTGCTTTTGATCGTCCACGTTCAGATTGAGATAGGATTGGACAATGTGACGTTAGAAATCTTCTTAATATCCCCCGGATCGTAGAAAAATCTAGTCATTTATCATGATCTACACTATTAATGAATACGACAATAAGTGGAAACGGGATTAGCACGGAGGTGGAATTGCTGCAGAGTGGTTTGAAGGCCATTTCTGATGGTCTTTCGCGGGAGAAGGCTGAGGCTAGCCTTTCAGAACTTGATGACAAAGCAAGACGTGAATCTCAAAGGCCATGAGGTCGAAGTCGTAAGGGACGACGAGGGAATTGACTTTGAAGATGAAGAGGTTTTGAGGGACGGTCTTGATGTGCTCGAGGAGGGTGGCAATGGAGAGTGAGAGCGAGGGGCAGCAGAGTGGACGGAGACGAGGTCGGTGGAGGGGTTTTATCCCACCTTATATTCCGGATCCGGCATTTTATCCAAATATATCCGGTCCGAAGGTGATCGCCAAACACTGGATAGAATGATTATTATCCCATCCGGCCTCTAATACAGGCTACCAAACACAGATTTTTAGACAACCGATGATTCAATAGGTTATTAGAATTTAGTTTCAAGAATTCAAATTGTGGCACTCGCACTTTGATTATTCATTGGTTATTGGGAAAACATTGCAAAAAGGTTTGTTCGTTTGGGTAAAAACAAGATGAATTCAATTGCTGTGAATCAAAGATGGACCGGTGAAAAACCCGGTCCAGGCAATCAAAAGGGAACCGATCCAAGAGCAGGGAGGGCTTTTGTGGTCCAACACTGTTCAGCTCATTCAGCCCAATGGCTTAGTGGGCCCGTGAGACATCTAGCGGGACGTGGGTTTGTTTTAGGAACTTAGTCTTTTCAAGAAATATGTTGAAAGTATGTTGGACCGGGGATTAATGGTGGGGAACAAGTGCGGCTACTATATGTCGAATCGAGATCGATAAATGCGAACTTTGAGTTAGAATATGAATGTGATGTCTAGCTTATATATTAGTGAGTACGTGTCATGATACGATTGAACATATGTTTTTTTTTTTTGGGATAAAAAAATGAACAGATGTTGAGTTTTTTTTTTTTGGTCGAAAGAAAGATTCCATTCATTAAAAAAAAAATCGAGACTTATATAGAAGGCTTTCAAGCCTAGCAAGTTTCAAATAACTGCAAAACAGAGCAAATACTGGAAAGTGCATAACAAAGCACGCTTTGCAACTAAGAGGGCACTCTCATCCCTTATTAAGAATAGATTTGTCATCGCAAAATGATGGGTGGTCGATCATCAGATTCGGTGATAAGCACAAGCCGACATCTCTTATCCATTTGCAACGGCTTGCGCCTCATCGCCATCGTCGAGCGGTAACATCAACATCAATATGTTGAACTGGCGTTGAGTTAGCTAAATGTTTATCGGCAGATTGATAATCTTCGCACTAGGTGTTCTTCCTTTCCGTATCGCATTTGCCATTAACTAAATGAGTTGCTTGAAGAGTTAAGCCAATACTGATGTCCGAAAACAACAGCAACAGATAGCTTCGTGGTGATTCGAAGAATGCTAGCTAGGAACAAAAGATTTGAATGGAACGAAGGAAAAAAAAAGAAAAAAAGAAATCGACCCTAGGACTGGCGTGGTTAGTTTAGGATTTCAAGAGATTTTCAACGTTCCAATTTAGAAAGTCAAAAATGGTTCATCTGAATCCCACTAATTTCCATGCGAACTGCACTCGATCAGGGTTATCTACCTAAGCCTACAAGGTGAATTTAACTGATTTATGGGGGGCAACGGGGGTCGTCCGTGAACCTCCAAGTATCTCGCCGCCATGTCAACTGATAATAAAAGCAAAAGCAATATCGCTGATAGACAGAGGAAAATTACCGAATCAATCCTAGACATATTGAAAAGACATCGTTTCGCTTCTAAACTCTTCAATGTTGTCTTAAACCGCAAATTTCAATGTAATTCTTCCGGCCAAGTTGCACCAAAACTCATTGATGCGACGGTCCAGTCTTAGCCGGCCATCCTACGTGGCGTATCGCCATGTCAAAAATCGATCGGAAGAACTATATTGAAATTTCACGTAAAGATTTAGTATTAATCCGATAAAATTGAAAATTTATGTCTGAATTAGGACTCGTACAGTAAATTTCAGAACTGACTTGGTAATTTCCCCCCCTGATAGGTGGACCCTCAAAAGTCCTGCTGGCAAATCAACAAGGCAGAAGCTGCGGCCACGGGATGTGCTTCCTATCTTTGGAATTTTAGGTCAATAACTGCAGCTTTGAAGTTGACATCTCATAATTTCTCCTACAGAGTAGGTTGAAGTATAATATAATAATTAAAGGAATTGAACAACCACTCTAGCATTCTGATCATTTTCATCATAGCTCGTACATCGCTAGGGGCGCAGTTAAATTAAAATTGTTGGTTGGAGAGTCACTGTCAAGGAAGTGAAATTTAATGAAGTTTTCGTGAGTAGATGGAAAAGTACCAAAGTTCGCATAGGTTCCCTTTAATTTCGAGGTCCTTACTCCTTCCCATGCAACGAGACATGCCAATTATGTTCTGCCTGTTACCTTAGGGCTGCATCTAGGTGCCGGCCGGACATGATCGCCGGTGGCGGTAGCTCTTGATGGGATTATGTCTTGAGATTCGGCCCATGTCTCGAGTGTGAGGATTGAAGTACGAAAATGCGGATATGCCCGAGCAGGTCTGGCGAGGCGTCCGTAGGAGGCGAGGAGGGCTGGGCGTGAGGGCCAAGGCTGCTGCCTGACCGCAAGGCTGCGTGCCGTGGCGCGTAGGCGCGGGTTGCCGGTTAGGCATCTGGATAAGCACGGGGCCGTTTGGGAGGCGCCGCAAACTCTTGAGAGTCTATTTTTCAGTGTTTTACGCGCATTACACATCAAAATCTCTCGAGAGTCTTTTCAGGGTTCTCTTTGCAAAGTAAAACACTGTAGTTCATAGTGGATTTGTCGATGTCGTTTTTCCGTGGATATAGGTCTCAAGTCTAGACCAAACCAAATAAATCTCAATGTGTTTGTTTATCTAGTTCTCGTTCGTTTTCTCGGTGAATCTCGCCATGCATGTGAATTGCTCGATCTTATTTATTTGGCAACACTGCTTACTCATTTGTTTTAAATTGATATGTCACTAAGCCTCATTAATTACCGGAAATCCATCCTCAGATAATCATTAGTTCGTGTATAAGGTCCAGTGGTCCATGACTTGATCTTATTGTTTATATCTTAGGGGTAGGTGGTAGGTTGTCATTTTCAACTGAAATGACGTGAGAGATGCTAAAATTTCTTACTGAAAGGTACTTATCAAAATATTTCCAAGAGATATCAGTTCTAAATATATTGTACGGATGCCAACTAATTATAAATTTCTTAATCTTTCCTATTTAGTCCTAAAATCTTTGTGCGAAATTTCAATGTAGTCTTTCTGGCGAATTTTCGCCAAAAGTCACCAAGTAGAATGACCGATGATGAATGGATCGCAGAAGTTTCCGGTGAAAATTGGCTAAAATGACTACACTGAAATTTCATGCAAAAGGTTTAGAACAAAATTAACAAAATTGAAAGTTTCAAGATTGAATCGACATTCATACGAAAAAATTAGAATAAAAAATATTTTCCCCAAATGCGTTCACTGCGAGTGTATACTGCGCGTGTTATAACTTACAATTCAAGTTTGTTTCCCCCTGTTGTAATAAAAAAAAATGCTCAAATGACTTTAAGACTCCGTTTGTTTTACGAAAAATGAACCATTCGTGAGATATTTTTCTAAATATGATCACTTATATCGCTTGAGATTTAATTAAAAACATATTTAATTATCGACAATATTCATGTCTAAACATTTTCTGAATGGTGAATTTTTTTTGTTCATTCATTTTGTTAAGTGTTAAAAATAATTGTTCTTAGAAAAATATTTTTTTCAAAGTCGTTCGAAACAAATAGAGCCCAAATAATTGTAAATGTCTATACGCATATCCAAATATTCGCTAGTCAATGCAAGTCCAATTTGAACGACCCAAAAGTTCGAAAATGAAATGTTATTTGTTATATACACTGATTGCCTTCTTTCACTTCACACAATAATCAAATTGACCAAGTAATACTATGCAATTTTGATGAAATGTGTACTATAGGAAGTTGATTAAATCCTTAGCTTGCATCCCAATTGCGACCTCTCTTTTCGCCAAGATCAATATCGGCGGGACCATGTCCAAGTGGTGAATTTCTATCCTTATGTTATGGCATCTATCTAGTACGAGATATAGCATATGTAGGGCATAGTATGGTCTGGTCTCCACATAATTATGGTAAGGTCAAATTCAAATTTCAAATTTGGAAGTAGTGGAGTGGAGACATTAATGTGTTCAATGCAACAACAATGACACCCAAAACAGAGTAATATTAGTACACAAAGAATACGAGATGATTATAAAAAAAAAAAATTCATAAATTTATTGTACGGATGTTAATTTTGTCTTAAATTTTTTTAACTTGGCCAATTTAGAATTAAACCATTCTACAATTTGCCAATATAGTACTTCCGGTAAATTTTGGCCTAAAATTGCCAACATAGATACCAGTCATCCTATGTGGCACGATCAATGCTTACATCGATAAATTTTGCAATTGTGCCTTTTTTTTTTTACTTTTCTTTTTTGTTTGGGCCGTGGGCCGACGATCCGCTTCGACACTAGGCGAGGGCCAAGGGAGGCCGTCGCGGCCCTCGCAAAAATAGGGCGAGGGTTGTGACTCCTTCGCCTATGGCTAACAAGGGTCTCTGCGCGGACTGGCAGATAAAAAAAAAGGGAAAAAGAAAAAGAAAAAGAAATACTATAAAAAAAATATCCATATCAGCATTGGCTGTGTCATGTAGGATGGTCAATGTCTACGTCAAGTATTTTCTGAGAAATTGACCGGAATGACTACATTGACAAATGGTCATTCACATGTGAATTTACGTATCAAGACAGTATTGTTTGAGGTTTCAGAAAGAAAAAAATAAAAAAACAATCCGTGGGTGTTGCGAAAAACTTCAAATAAATAAAAGTAAAAATTCAATCTAGAGAGATGAGAATTGCGACGAACAGCCTTCTTGTCACAAACAGGGCATTTTCTTTAAGGGAAAAAAAAATCAAAACTTAAAGCTCAAGTAAAGAATCCGGGCGTGGCAGACACGTGAAATTTCGAATTTTTTTTTTTTCAATTATGAATTTCACTTTTTTGTTTCCCTAATAAATGATCTACTAAGTAGCAGGCAAGCAGAATAGAATTCCGCATACGTCCAATTGAAAGCGGTCAACATCGTCCAACGTTGGTGAGCCGGTGGATGTTGACGCTCTTGCATTAATACCACTTGTAGACTAATTATAGACATTTGATCTCCAGATATTGGTTAGGGTAGGCCAAAGGCAGTTTTGATCTATGAATATGAGTTAGGCAGAAGGCAATATATGTGAATCCTTCGGATCGCAATACTAATTGAATGCCGGCATGGTTCGTGCGAAATTTTCGGTTCATGCCTCATCTGGTTCCCGACGATGATAAGCTGAAGGCTACTCGAGTGATACATGAGCTTTCTTATCTTATAATCGAATCCTAATCCGGGCGTGCTAAGTATGCGAAGAGAATAACGAGAATAATAAGTGCTCTTCGTTTGAACATGGATTGCAATGCTATCGTTTAGAAACTATACCACGTTTCATCTGATTTAAGCTTTTAAAACAGTCCTTGAATTAATTAGTCAAAGAAAAATATTATCATTATCGACAATAATTTATGTCTAGAAAAATTTACGAATGGGGTTTTTTTTTTACTCGTTTTTGTAAACCATACAAGCGATTAATTTTTTTAAAAAAAAATATTTATTTTTTTCGCGAAGCGAACAGAACAACGATTGCATAAGACCTCACGAATAATATGTTCATTTGGTCTAATTTGAGAAGGTATTCTCTCTCTCTCTCTCTCTCCTAAGTGTCGGGAGCTTGCAATCTAGAATTGCACAGCAAGACAAGGGGGGGAAATAACAAGGCAATAGGTACATCGCATTTTTGCGAATTCTTACGGACAATCTCTTGTAGAAGCATAGACTTGTTTATCTTCGATGATTAAAATTACTTGACGGGTGTCGGAAGCCGAAAAATATCACTCTTAATCAAGATATAACTCGTTTGCCCCCCTATTTATAGTCCGAATACAAATATAAACGGGTCAAAGACATACATCGTCCATGTTATTGGTAGGGGAGAGCGGTTCCACGGTTCAGATGGAACTTTGGAATATACCTGTCGGAACAGGGTTTTTTTTTTTTTTATGAAATCTAGAACCTACCTTGCTTGTCTTGGAACCTAGAACCTACCCTATCACAAGTTTCAGGGTCTGTACAGGTTCTGCCTATATTTCTTAATTAAACGATTGCAGTGAACCACTGCCACAGCCTTCATATTTAGACACACGAACAAATAAGAAATATTAACAAAGTGAGAGTCTCTCGATCATGAGTATCGTCGAAAGTAGAAGTTCGAATCAGTGGTTCAAGATTACATACTACCGCACAATCACGCGAAGAGATGTACCGAGAAAAATACAAGAACTTGTTGCGGATTACATTACGGGTTCCAAGTTCACCTACTTAGGACCCGAAACCCATGTTCTCTCAATCTTTGAAGCCTGGAGCCTCCCCGCCGCCGTACCTTGGAACATGAAATCGGACAGATTTCCCATCAGTCTGGTTTCGGATTTTACCTTGAAATCATGCTCGTCCCTAGACCATGTATGTTAAATTTATATATTTTTTTACATATGTGCAATATGTTGTGGACTGTCTTTTTCACTGGAATATGATACCAAAACTGACCTTAGAAAAATGAAAAAGGAACCCAACGACCCCTAAATAAAGGGAGAAAAAAGGAAGATTTAAGTCCTTCTGTCCTACCTAGACAACTTCACACCTCTCAAAGCGTCATCTACAATTTTCTTTTTTTCTTTTCTTTTTTCATTTACTATCACTGAAAAATTAGAAGGGGGAAAAAAAAAACAGAAAACGCTAGGAAACTGCTCCTGAAATCACTCGAGCCTACCCTCCACGAGTGGGACCCAGCTGAGCGCCTTTTCCAGCCACTCGTCGTCGATCTCCGCTCCATCGCCGGCGTCCGTTTCCCCAGCCTCCCCAAAGCCCCCTCCGCCGCCCAACGTCGGCGACGGCCCACTCAGCTCCCCGGCGCGGCACGTGAAGTGGACCCCGGCCATCACGGTCGAAGCGGTCTCCGAAACCGACGCCCCGCAGCTCCCGTTCTTGCCGTCCTTCTCCACCGGCGGCTGCGGCGGAGCGGCGGGGAGGCTGGTGGAATCGTTTTGCCCGGTGATCTCTAGGTACAGCTCGTGCATTACTTTCTCCACGAGCTCTTCTTCGATGGGGAGCTCCGGCGAGAGGCCGCCCTCGTCGTCCGAGTCCGCGAGGAAGCCGGTCAGAGCTCCGGCGAAGCCGCCGGCCGCGTCCGGATCTGGCCCCTTCTGGGGACTCTGCTCCATGCTGTCGTGTCTGCGCAGAAAGACGGAGACCCGGGGAGAGAGCAAGGGTGACGAGTGGGAGAGTGAGACGAACATTATTTTGGAGTGACGCGGGTGGTTTTATAGGGGGTTGGGGGGCGAGTTGCATGAGGTGCCACCGTGGCACGTAAGTGGTGGACACGTCGGATGAGGGGCTCAGAGGAGATGACGTGGCGTCATTAATATATGGCGCAGTGCAGTACGGGGAGGATCATAATCATAAAAGTATTAAGGGTTCAGCGTTTCAGGCTGACAGAGTTTTTGTTTTGTCGCGACTTGGACTGGGAGCAGGGGTAGTGCAATGGAGCCGGATCGAATTAGGCCAGTTCTAGATGATTCTCGAGGGAAAACGATCTGGTAATTGTGGATCGAACCACTCGAGCTGGATCAATTTTTTTTTTTCCCAAAAGGCTGAAGAAGAGAACCAAAAAAAAAAAAAAATCTTCTTTTTCAGTTCCAAATCTGGATCGAATCACCCGAGTTGGACTAATAATTTTTTGGCATAAGTTCACTGAAAGTCCTAAAATTTATTACAAAAGTGTAATTGAGTTCTACCACTTTTGAAAAATGTAATCAAATCGTAAAACCTGTCGAATTGGCACAGTCGAATCCTTCGATTAAATAACGTCAATTTGTTTAATAGAAAATGCTCGTGTTGCATTTTTTTAATTGATTTTTCTCTCATATATGGCATTTTTTTAATTATTTTTTCAAATTTAATTAAATTAATTAAAAAATCAAGAAAAGGTTTTAAAAAGAAAAGGAAGAGCTGCAAGGCAAGACCTCACTATAGGGGCTGACGAGGTCACCAGCCCTTGCTTAGGGTAGCTGGCCGTCGCCAACCTCGAGTGAGGCGTGTCTCGATTTGGGCGACGCCAGCCTTCGCTCGGGGATGGTGAAGCTCGTCGGCCCAGGGCAAGGCCTATAGTCACCTCGCTCTAGGTATCCTCAACTTAGATTTGGGCGAGCCAAGTGGGCGAGGCTCGCCAGCCTTCGTCGAGGGTTGGCGAAATTGCCACCCTCGGCCAGGGCTCGTGACTTCTGTGGGCCTCTCCGGCTGTTACGCCTCCATCCCCGTGTACGCAACAACCCTACCAAATACCCCAGGTCATTTAAGGATGACGTCCCAGGCACATCATCAATCCACTCTTCTTGTCTTTTTATTAAGTGCATGCGGAACGTGTTACTTCTCCAGACAACAATATAAACAACATGAATAGAATAGTAGGCAATCCAATCACCACATTAGCAAAAGACTAATTTTATTTATATATTGTTAACCATGGGAGTTCGTATGCACACAAGCCCTACCTCAGGGCCACTTCCTACAACCATCAAAAGATTTCAAATCGGGGTTGGGGTTAACACTACTCCAAACTACTCTAAAAATAGATCAACATATACGTCCTCTACTCAAATTCAGTATACTGCTACTCCATAGCTGGGAACCTGAAAAACGGTTAACAACAACGGGTGAGGTATAAAATCTCTGTGAGTCAACACCCTAAGTCCGAGTAGGGTGTTGATTCGCTCAGGGCGATCTAAACATGCAGGATATTGTCGATAACAGATCAATAGCATGCGACTCTCGCCACGTTCTAGCTTCCACATGAGCAGGTACAACCCAACAGTCAACCATCAAACTCATGCAAGCTTACCCCGCCTTGGTCCACACATTATACAATTCGTATCATGGCAATCAATCACATACAACTCAAGGCACGCAACCAGAGCATTCATCACAAACTTTCATGCACAATACATCACACTTGTTCCGATTATTAACAGTCACTCAACCCCAGCACACTAGACAGTTTGTGCTCTTCCGGCATGATCGGACTTTGTCCATTACTCTCGGTAATGGCAATCGATAAGCCATGTGGTTCCAAGTACCCTCGGCATGGACTAATAATTAGGCATTCATATAGGGAGCGTCGATCTGCACTTTGCCACAACCGGCATCCGATAAGTCATGTGGTTCCAAGTACCCTCGACACAAACTTACTAGGCTTGACTCCAAGTACCCTTGGGTGTCGACTTCGTCCCCAAGTACCCTCGGGCGATGGTAACCATCTTGTGACCACACAAGTACGCCAAACAACCAAACCAATTTATATCTTTGCATTTAATCCAATGAATACGTGGCCGTGCTCAAAACTCGACTCAAGACCATTTTTCATGTTCAAAACTCGGTTCACACATGATCACATGAATACATATTATCCATCAAACTTTGCAAGATTAATCTTCTTATCCGTACATATATACCCAACAAAGTATATAGCAGTCACTAAACAATCACCAAATAATCACCTAATAATAATTAACCCAACTCAGGTTAATTAGCATAACCATGATTAATTAACCTATTTATAATTAATTAATTTCATCTTAATTAATTAACCTAGCTTTAGTTAATTAACTCACCTCAATTAAATTAACCCGAATCCAGTTAATTAGTACCATAATATTCAGCTAAGTCGATCTCAGTTAATTAATCTGACCATGATTGATTGAAGTAACCTGAGTTAGCTAGACCAACTATGGTTTGTCACAAAGGAACTATAGTTAACTAAAAGTAACTATAGTTAAATTAAAGTAAATATGATTAATAATAAAGTAACTATGGTTAATTAAAAGTAACCATGATTGGTCATAAGTAACTATGGTTAATGAAAAGTAATTATGATTACTTTAACTAATTAGGGTTGGCAAAACTAACCGTGACCAGCTAACCTAACCATAGTCAATTAACTTAGCCCGACCACAGTTAGCTAATCTAACCCACAATTAATATAATCTAATCTCCATTAACATAATCTAATATATCCCTAAATATAATTAACATCCTAATAAGAGATTTGGGAGTTAACTTACAACTTGACAGTGGCGGCAACTCGGGCGCGATAATGGGAGCGACTCGAAGGTGCAGGCAACCATAACTCGGCTACGGCATGGGTTTACGAGTCAGCGGGGCACACGGGTCTTGGCAGACACGGATTAGCTTGGGCGGAGGGCGGCACGGGTTTGAGTGGCTTAGTGGGAGACGGCTCAGGTGGTACTTGGGTTGGCTCGGTAGCGACTGGCGGAGGAACCACGAACGCTCGAGCTCACGAGCGGTTGAGGGCTCGGGTCGCGAGCATGTGGGGCTCGGGCCGAGCGGTGGCTCGTAGTGCTCGGGTGGATGACCGACATGGCGTGGCAGCTTGGATAACGGGCGGCTCGAGCGCACAGGTGGCGTGCGGAGTAGGGTGCGCAGGGGCTCAATGGATGGTGGTAAAGGAGAAAAGGGGGAGGAGGTGGTGGTGGTGGCGGCGGCGGCGTGCACAAAAATGGAGGGGGAAGGGGAGATGAGGTCTTGGCCGAAGGGGGAAAATGAGCGAGAGAGAGAGAGAGAGAGAGAGAGAGAGGGAGGGGGGGGGGAATGAGGGAAAAATAAATGGGGGGGCCATGGGTTAAATAAACTATTTACTATTTCGTCCTATATGAATAATATCTAGGGTCGTTCTAGTAATTTGGCTCATCAAGGTAAAATTAGCCTACCGGTACTAAAATTGAGGGCACTTTTGGTATTTTCACTAGGAGTATGCAAACTGGATAGGATCAGCTCGGACCTGACTGCACGCGTTGGTCTCCTCCTTGATAGAGGCGATCCAGTCCCCGGTTCCATGGTATATGGGACGAGATAGGACAGGACCGGATCGCCCATATATTATGAGAGAAAAAAGAACTAGAAATGCTTAATTTGGAACAAAACAGAACAATGTTAAAAAAAAACAGAAACTAGTTAACCTAATTTGTAATTTACCTATAATCCCCATGACACTGACGCTTCTGAGTCCTCTCTTCTCAGTCTCTATCTTTAGTTGGAGGATTGCGAGTAAAATCATGCCAAAATCTTGATTTTTTTTCGGTTCTCATCTCTGATAATGTCCACTGCACATGTTTCATTATGTAAATCTGGTGAACTTTGTGCCACTTAGCTTTTCTCTCTTATATTCTTTTTATCTCTTTGTGATTGATTGATGTTTTTGTTCTCCATGTTCATAACGACTCGTGAAAAATGGCTTTTTTTTTTTTTGCATTTCCTGCATCGGGCTAACTATGTTGTATCACGTAGATTTACTTCAATATTTTCATCTTTCTTTATTGTGTCAAAACTGCATATACGCAGTTACATTGTTTTCAAGATCATTCATGTTCTTCCATTTAGAGGCCTAACTTCTAGAGCACTTACGTGATGTCATTTCCCATAGCAAGATGATGATAGTCCAACGTGTTTTTTGTTATTCAACCGGAGGTATGGATTGTAAATTAACATGCAATCGAAACATATTGTATTCCAAAAATTAGATTTTTATAAGCAGCTGGTATTAATGGTCCCACTGGATCGGAACAAGGACCGAATCGGACTACTGGTCCCAGTCCAGTCCAGTCATGGTCCGATCGTTAGTCCCGAAAATTTTGGGACCGGGACTACTGGTCCGATCCTCAGTTTCATATCGGGATCGGACCGGCCCGGATCATGCACACCCTTAATTTTCACAACTAAGGTTTGGGGGCTAGGCTTGGGTACAAAAGGTCTCGGTACGACGACTCAACCGCTCGAGTACCCGGGCTTGACTTTATCTGCCCGACGTCTTAGGATAATCCGAATATCCAATTCAGACTAATAAATCAATATCCAATTATTGTCACTTGAGCCTCAAAAATCCAATATTATCTATTAGGCTGGAATTCGTGGTTAAAATCCATCGAATCCAGTTATCTTACAGGCGTCAAAATTTCGGGACATCATACCAGCGATGGGCGATAGCGGCTGAGCCTCATCGGTGAGGCCCTGCCCTGATGCTCTTCCATGTTTTTCTCTTAATAAATTTTATCATTTTAAAATTAAATATCATCTTTTTTTCTTAGTTTTTTAATTAATTTAAATAATATATTGAAATACAACTTAAATCTCATGGAGAGTTCGATCCTGACTTAGGATGAGCACTGACAGCATGCTTAACACATGCAAGTCAGGCGGGAAGTAAAAAATGCCACATAGGAGAGAAATTAATTGAAAACTGTCATGTCAGTATTTTTCATTAGACAAATTGACGATGTTACTCGATTTTTTCAATTTGATATATTTGAAAACTTGATTGCACTTTTTTGAAAATTTTAGAACTCAATTATACTTTTACGATAAATTTTAGAAATTATGGTGCACTTTTTTTTTTTTAATTGCTACAAGGCTGAAGAAGAGAACAAAAACAACTTTCCATAGATAGACTTGCACTCAGTAAGAGTGTTCCATTCCTTGCAAGAGTTTAGAAGCAACATTCTTTCCAATCTCTTTTCCGGATCTACTATTTCATTCCCTGCTAGGTAACAGGAAAAAAAGAAAGATGTCACGCTGGTTTCTGGACCCAGCTGAGGCTGGTCAGATTCTTGGTTAATTTCACAAATTGAAAACCGACCCTTTCGATCATATTCCAGGTTCCAAAGTGGAACCGACCTATCTTGAAATCGATCACTCCTAAATTTGAGTCTTTGAGTCAAGTTTATGATTGCTTGGGTGAGCAGAACTAGCAACAAAAGCTGAAAATTTTCTGGTACTCCCAATTATGTTTTGTTGGATGATGCATGACCAATCAAGTTTCAATTTAATGGAAAGATGAACATAACTTAATGAATGAAACACATGGGTGTAAACCCTCTAAAAGTTACCGAGTGGGTTCCTAGTCGACGTAACTTCGGCTAGACATAAAACAAGCCCTCGCTGTTTGCGGTATTTACTCTTTAACTGGTCTTGAAATGGAAAAAAGGGTGCGATTGTAACAGCACTAATGCATAGGATCCAATCAAATGGATAAGTGTAAATGAAAATCCTAAAACTTATCACAAAAATACAATTAAGTTCAGATAAATTCACTTAGTTTACACAATTCTTCTGGTCATGCCTTTTCCTCTTTACTTTCTATATAGGTGGGCCAGGTCTAAAGTCGAACTTTAGGCTGTCGGCCTAGCGCTTGGTAGGTCAGGAGCGGAGGTTGTAGTATAGTTGTTCCAAATCCAACTTCTGAAGCACATGGGATATAGTTGTCAAATTGATGCAATCAAGTCCTTCCGTTAACTCCGTCCAACTAAGCTAACGGAACATGCTGATGTGACTTATTATTGTTATTTTTCTCTCCCACGTATCGATGACATGACTAAAACATGAAACATAAAGCTAAAATGACATCCTTTTGATCTAAATATGAGAATTATACTTTTAAAATAAGAAAACTTTAAGAAATCTTATTTGGACTAAAAGAACACGTCGTTTTAACCAAGTCAACGCCACGTATGATAGGAAAAAATTAATAAAAAATCACGTATGCATTTTCCATTTAGCCAAACATGACGAAGTCAATGAAAGGACTTGATTACACCAATTCGTCAAGTTCTAGGATTTAATTGCACTTTTTGAAAAAAATTGTGACTTAATTGTACTTTCATGGCAAGTTTTAGGACTTTCAGTGCACCTATGCCAGTGAAAAAAAAGATTGAAGCCTATCGTTGTAGTCCTAGGAAAAAAATGTACATAAAATAAGAGATAAGGTTTGATTTATTGATGTTCAACTTATACCCACCCTTAATAATTGGTTTCACTCAGAATCATTTACTCTCTCCATGCATGGCCATGTTGGTGTGATGCTTTTCGCCCCCTCAACAAGACACTTTTCAGACAAACGAAAAATTTGAAGTCAGGCAATCAAATCCCCCTAATCTTCATTCAATTTCATTGCCACCGCCCTTTCCATTAAGAAACAAGACGTGCCCCTTCGCTCTTCATCGACTCTACCGCCAACATTTTTCCCCGCCTTCAAAAATTCAATGAGGTCGTACGTAGGGAAAAACTCACGCACCATCCACACGTGTCGGACCACTAGATGTTTAATCCAACTAATCTTTAATCAACAGAGGGCTAAACTTCATGTCATTCATGAGATAATCATGTGTGTACCTCCACTTTTTTTTTTCTTTTTTTGTCCTTCCCGTCTTCCTCTTTCTTGGAATGTCGACCATCTTGATCATTACATGTCATTGTGATTAAGGGAACACCATGATTAGTGTGGAAGACAAACATATGTCTTGTGAATTCAAGGTTGCAGATCCCTGGTAGATAGAACAAATGCGTCTAACACGACTCATGACTACAGAGCCATCAGAGGGGATACAGTAGGCTGCAACTAGCACCGGTGTGTTAGGACCTGAACATCCGAGGAATGGTGCTCTGTTCTCAAGTTTTCAGAAGCTATAATTACATTCCCATGGGGGCGTCGAGGGCCCGGTCTTGGAGCAATAGCTACATATAGTCCGTTTGTAATATCTGGTGGTATGACAGCTTCGTGTGAATACAGACTCAAGAGGTTGTTGTTTCATGGAGTTGCGAGGCTTCTGCATGGTCATCTGACTCATCTCTACAAGGATAATCCGCAAAACAATGGCGTAATGGAGAAACGGGTCGCACTATACCGAAAGGCCAATCGATGGAGGCCCAAAGTGAGCCAATCCTCCTAGATTTCCAGCAGTCGGATTGAAGGAATGGTCAGCTCAAGCATAATCGACGTTTCAGTCGTCGTCTGGAGGCAGTGTGGGGCTTTTAGAACACATATGAATCTTGTGAAGCTCTCTCATCTTGGAGGCCGGATGGCATAAGCCTGGAGATTTCCCCACTTTGGTCATTTTTTTTTTCTTGGTAAAAGAGAGGCTTAAAAAAGCAGTGAAATTGCAACTCTTTTACCTGAGCATTTGGGGATGTCCCACACCGCGATTGATGTACGTGTGCATCGAGGATCACATATTGCTCGATTGTCTTCATGATGGACGTTCATAGCGAGCATCCATGAACCAATAGTAACATCCTCATTGCTAAACATTCTCAAGCTGAGAGCCAAAAATTGAATTGTCTCAGCTGTAGAAGAAACTCAGAGACGAGAATTAAAAGGCTGCTCTAGATAGAAAATAGAGATGTAATCATGTATTCTAAAATGTAATGAAAGGGTGGTGGTGTGAGAAAAAATCCAGGGAATATACAGAAATTTGACGAATACATCCAAGATGACACACTTGTTGTTATGTCCAAGATGAACAGTGACGGTAATCCAATATAGCCACACAGAAAATAATCTGGAAATTGGATGTTCCATGTGCTATTATCGACAGTTCTTTGCTCTGCTTGTCTTGGAAAGATAAGTTCATTGGGGACATTAAAAACATGAAGATCATAACACGTATGTGAAGCTGTCTAGTCCGCCGGTCAAGAATGTAGGGTGTCCAACTAACTAACTAAGAAGAAGTGCAACAATTTTAATTTAGAAGAGAACATGGCAGGAAACTACAGATTAATACTAAAAGAAACAATAAGCAGCACAAGTTAAGATGAAATGATATACCTGTTATTTCTAGCAGTAGCAAGTGAAACTACCACTTCAGCAGACAGAATGTATATAGGGCCATACGCATGCAAGAAATATTCATTTCCAATCAGATGGCCTGATTTTTCATACCTGAAAGGTACATGTTATCAAATTAAAAAGTCTCTAGACATGACAAGACCCAAATACACATTCCCAAACATGATGAGCCTTAGAGTTAATGCTCCTTTGAGGGTACTCACCATTCCCGAACGCTATGAGCAAGCGAAGCTACCGCTTCCGCAGACAGATTATATACAGGGCAATACGCAGGCAAGAAATATTAGTTTTCACAACTCTGTGTAGTGATAAGTACTCACCATTTCAGCTTCGGGTCAGTTACGACTGGCCCTTTCTTCATGCAACCGATGTAAGTAAGAGACTGTTTTCGCTCTTTAGCTAATAAAGTCGCAAGACGATCTGACACATTTGGGAATCTATCATTAAACTGTAGTGAAGCCAAGGACTACTACGCAATGAGATCCACGCACTTAGATGTACCTGGACGCAGATATATATCGTCATCGGCCTTGACATAATATTCTGCTTCAAAAAGTTCAAATGCTGCCTTAAAATATGCCAGCCTGACAGATAGACCATCACTGCATAATCTCTCATTATTCATAATCATCAACCATGCTGCACATAAAAAGTAGCAGCTCTTACGTCTTGTATGGGAGCCTTAAATATTCTTCCTCAACGTCAATGAGCATGAAATCCCTATACTCATCGACCTCTTTCTGAAGTCTGGCCATCTTCGTTGCATCCTTTGATCGCCCAATCACAAATCTAAAAGATAAACCAGTAGCTTGTTCCAACCTAAGGATAAGAGAAAAAAAATAAGTTTATGCCACATATTTTGGGACATGCAAATGAAATACAACGCCTGTTGTATAGTTCTATCTGGAAACTATGAACAGAGAACAGAGTGCCATCTTAAGCTAAGTACAACAAATATCATTTGCAGTTCGCGCCAAGTTATTTGGCTCGCTGAATATAGTTTACAACCTCCAACATGTCCTCCCCAGTTGCAGAATTCCATACGAAGCTATCAAATTCTACACAAAAATTGCACTTGCAAATGTTTGGCCATGAGCACATCTGCTTCCTTGATGAACTAGGAGACAGTTGCCCTCTAAACCTAAGTCAATTTGTTTAGAAGTGATCTAGCATTGTCTTGGCACGAACTCTGGCTCACCTCATACGGAATCAACCATCTAACACACTAGCTAAAATCCCAAAAACATGCTCAAAGCCATAGCACTAAAAACCAACAACGCGATCCCCAGATCTTGAAACCAGCACTGAGCACACAATCAACAAAAGATGAAAACTTTACATGATCATGAACCCAAGATCAAGTACCTCAAAAGCCCATCAGGGTCAGAAGCAAGCCACGTGCTCCTAATAGCAGCTCGGCGATCGGAGGAGTCAAACCCAGTCTGAATGCCAACAAGACCCAAAAGCTTGGGACGATCCGTCGCCGTAGCCAACCCACCGTTGCCCCCATCACCGAGCTTTCTTGAACCGGAAACCGAGTAAAAAGCCCGGAAAGTGTCCACGGTCCTTCCGCACCGGAAGGCGGGCGAGGGCCTGGGCCGCCGCAGAGCATAGAAAGAGAAGGAGATGCCGGCGATGCCAATCACGAGGGAGATGATCGAGAAGGCAACGATGGGGAGGAGAATCCGGCGGGAGTACGGAGGAGTGGGAGCGGGCTTTTGGGGCTTGACGGGTTTAGAGGTGTAGGAGGGGGCGGAGGTGCTGGTGGATGACGGCGGAGGAGAAGGGGAGATTCGGTGGTGCGAGACGAGAGGCATTCCGGTGAATTTAGGGATGCAAGCTCGGGTGCTAGAGCTGGATCATTGGAGAGATGGATGGAATCAGAGGGCGCTTCTCGATTCCTTCTGGTTGTTGCTCAGTCGCTGAGTGAGCTCGCGTGGAGATGTGGGACTACCACCATCTTACACTTTCCTTCTCTCTCTCTCTCTCTTCTCTCTCAGGCAGCCATGGCAGTTGGCTCTTGACCTCGTGCCGTTTGAGATTGACAAGGATTCTGCGTTTAAAAAAAAATCTGCAGCTAACACATTCACACGCTCTATCAATCCTTTTACGAATATCTCGATCTTGCGCTCGACGTGAATGGCTTGCTTTGGGAGGACATAAAGATTGCATCAACATCAAGAACATTGGCGATGGTATATCATCAAAATCACTTTTTTCCCCCTTATTTCTTGTTATTATCAAGTGTTGCAAGTACGTGATTCTTGGATTTGTCATGAGAAATTCATGAAGGTGAGATAAATTTGGGACCTTTTGCCTTTCGAGACGGACGGCGCAAATGCTTTCTGAGCCCACCATAAAAGCTCATACTAACAAAAAAAAAAGCCCGCAAAGTCATCCTACAAGCAGTATGTATTTCTTGAACATTTGGATGTTTGATGGAAAAGAAACGACCTCGCCGTTGTACCTTTATTGTGTAGAATGTCCTCAGGGTATGTGATCAGTCATGATAGTGTTGGACGTTAGTATTAGGGTAAGTTAGACATGGCCATTTGGGCCCGTGGACCCGTTGACCGGCCCGTTGACCGGGCCCGCGGGCCCAAACCGAAACCGGCCCAAAAAAAAGGGGGGGCGTGGCGTGGGGGGCAGTGCCCCCCCCCCCCCCCCCTCGCCCGCCTGGCAGGGGACGGCTCTTCCCCAGACGGTAACGAAAGGCTCTTCCCCAACGGGCCGAGGACCGTTGGCCTCGGCCCGTTGCGAATTTTCTTTTTTAAAAAAAAAAAACTCTATAAAAACCTCACAATCCCTCTTTATTTTTCTCATAATTTCTTTCAATTCTCTCCAATATTCTCAAGTCTCAACTCTCAAGTCAAATTCTCTCGGTCTGATATTCTCTCTGAATTCCGTCTCAATTCTTTGAATCAACTTTCCGATCAATTCTCTCAAAAAATGACAAGTGGAAGCAGAAATACTATAAAGGGAAAGAGCCTGATGGAGATGAGAAAATCCGATTTTCCTGTTCATGAATATGATCCTCGTGAACATGCATCTTGGGAAGATGACGGTGTTCCCAATCCCGACGTCGAGCACGTCGCAACGCAAGAAAGTCTTTATCCTCCTACTGCCACTGCCACTGCCACTGGTGTCGAAGGATCGTCGATACCAAATGAGCCGGCACGGAAGAGCCGAGAATCCGACTTATGACTACACTTTGACAAAGTGTGGAATGAAAATGAAGGTAAATTTGATATAAGCTGTAAATATTGTCCGCAAAAATACAAACTTGGTAAAGGAGATGGTTATGGAACATTTCGTCGGTATTTGACGAAAAAACATCCAACGCAAGTGGGGATTGACACTAGCCAACAACAAATTTTTGGGTTCGCCAATCCTAACCATCATCCTTTATTCCGTTTCACTAATGCACTTTATAAAGAAACATTAGCTGAATATGTTTCCCTTGAGCATGCTCCGTTTAATACTGGTGAAAATTTTAATTTTAGATATTTGGTAAACACTGCGCTGGTTCCGCAAGCACCATCTGTTCCGAAAACTACTCTTAAACGCGAACTTAAACGAGTTTATAAAGATCGAAAAAGTAAATTGAAAACGTTTTTTGAAGAATTCAAAGGACGTGTACATATAGGTAGTGATATTTGGAGTGATTCTTGGAATATTAATTCTTATATGGGTGTCACGTGCCATTGGATATGTGATGATTGTGTTATTCAAAAAAGACTTCTTGCATTTCGAGTTTTTCCTGAAAGGCATACGGTCCATAATATTTATAGAATAATTAGGCAAGTTTTAGAAGAATATGGTTTGATTAATAAAGTTTTTTCAATTGATTTTGATAATGCCGCCGCAAATACTGGTTCCATTCCCGAGTTAGAAAAAATGTGTAAACCCTCTTTTGGCTGACAATTTTTTTACATTAGATGTGCTTGTCATGTTTTGAATTTATGTGTTCAAGATGGTTTACGAATTCTTGTAACTTCTCTCCACCCAATAAATAGTGCAATTAGATTTTTATGGAGCCGCCCTCAACTTATGAAAGCGTTGGGAAAATTTTGTAAAGAAAATAGGAGAACGGCAAGAAGGTTTCCAAAAGATGTTCCGACTCGTTGGAATTCTACCTACGAGATGCTTCTACAAACTTTTGATTACAAAGATTTATTATGTTCATTTATTTCAAATATTGTTCCCGATATTGCTTTACTTCCGCAACATTGGGACGTTTGTAAAAAAAATTTAGATTGTTTGAAAATTTTTAATGATGCTACTAAAACTTTATCTGGTATTTATTATCCTACTACGCATTTATTTTTAATAGAGTGCGTTAATATTGCTAATGTTTTTAATGCATATGAAAAAGATACTGACTTAGCTTCGAGTATTTTAGTAATGCGAGAAAAATGGTTGCATTATTATTTGAACATTCCTCTTGTCTATTTAGTTGGTATTGTTTTCGATCCACGTACTAAATTAGATGGTTTATTAGATTATCTGACTGCTTATTATTATGATTGTTTACATTTGGATGAAGTAATAAATATTTCAATTATACAAGTAGATGTTAAAGAAGTTATAGTAGCATTATATAATGAATTTTGTAATAGATATGGTTTAAGCGACAGTGGATATGAATCTGCCCAGCATATTGTCTCAGAAAGTGATGCGGGTATTTCACTACTTAGTAGAGGGTATAAAATGCTCAAGACTAGGCAAAAAAAAACTTAAAGGGACATCAACAGGTAGTATTTCCGAATTAGAAAACTATTTAACAATTTCTTTTGAGTTTAGCGATTTAGAAAACAACGCAGATTTCAAGATTCTTGAGTGGTGGAAGAATCATTCAACTCAATTTCCAGTTCTCTCCCTCATCGCGAAACAAATATTAGCGACTCCTTCTTCAACAGTGGCGGTTGAACAAGCATTTAGTGCTGGTGGATTAATTTTGGACCCTCGCCGTTCAAGATTAAGTCCGGAAAGTGTGGAGTGCCAAGCTTGTGTCGATGATTGGACAAAGGCTAAATTTCGCCAACAAGAGCTGGATCAAGAACACGAATTCTTCAGTGATGACTGTGGAGATACTACCACCACCACAACGGGTAGCGACGATTGACGATGAGGTAAGTTGGGGCTTACCAAAGGTAATAGAACTACATGGACTTTGATTCTTCTATCCCCAAGAAGATATGTAAGCGCTTAATGATAATTCATTAAGTTCAAGCCCATTCATTCTCTCTTTTTTTTTCCCAAATTTTATTACAATGTACAATTTAATTATAATTTGTAATTTATTAATTTTATTTTATTATTTTAAAAATAAAATTAAAAGTTCGGAACCGGAACCAGTGGTTCCACGGAACCGGCCATGTCTAGGGTAAGTCCATTGTCGACACGGATGCTCCCTTATGGCATGCATCATAATGCGGCGAAGCAAAAAGATCAGAGTGGGGCGTGCATGACAACACTTCTAGAGCAAAAATCCGCTTGGTAGCGCAATTTTTGAAGCAGAAATCCATTTTGTTATGCAGTCTCATTTTTCTACTTCTAGAGCAAGAAGTAATTTTGAAGCCATTTAAAGAAGTAAAAAAAAATATTTATAGAGAGAAGTAGAAAAATCAACTTCTTCTCAAAAGCAGAAGTGTTAACATGCACGCCCTAAGAACCGTGCTTGTTCTTACACGATACATGTGTATACTACATCACCTAAGGTCCAACTTATTTTCTACAGAGATGCAAAATGTTTAGAAGAAGTAGTTCGATATCAACAAATGAAGCATCAACTTTCGTTCCTATGGGCCCAAAATGAAATTGCTCATCTATAGTTGAGGGAAGGCGCTATCCTTGCTCATTGGGCTTTGGTTCAAGACTCATGTAATTGGTGATACAAGTTGAGTTAGAGTCTTAGGCTACGTTTGGCAGTCAGGATATGATAAAATTTATCATATCCTATGTTTTGTTCCTACTCATGATAGGATATAGCAAGATATAATGAGGATATAGCCTAGATATAATTATCCTAGGGGAAGGTGAGATAAAGGTGAATAAGATTTCTTTTATTTATGGTATAAAAACTATTTTTCTGAATAACAAACTTCTTATATAATAAAAGTAAAATAGTAATTATTTTTTTAAAAAAATTGAATTCTAATGTTAGAAAGAAAAATCAAAATAAAAAATAATTTTTATTTTTATTTTTTATAAATCATATTTACAATTTGATTTCTTTCTTCTTTATAAAATATTGTTTGTATGTATATGTATATGTATACTTAGTATCTATATCATTACATATAGTATAATAGTATAGTTTGTTATTTAATGAAAAATTTTATTAAGAAATGATGGAAGGGAGTCAAAATAATGATAAAAATAGATTTATAATTAAAAAATAAGTAAAAAATGAAGTAGAAGAAACTAGATTTTAAGTAAATATATTCAAACTTGAAAATGATTTTTCTAATTCTCGAAAAGAATGAGTAATGAAATTTCTAAAAAAACTTGCATCTCCATCTAGTTCATGTGGAAGTTTCATGATTGCTTTATAGCTTTTTAGTTTATTATAAAACTCTACGAAAATAACAAGAGAGTTAAAACTTATCCTTCTTCTTAGTTTTCTGGTTCACATTAAAAACCTAAGAAAAGTAGAAAGACAGTCAAACCTCAATTTTCTCCATAACTTTGTGTTTCATGTTGAGGTTCCATAACTTTGTGTTTCATGTTGAGGTTTAACGAATGTTGCGAGAGAGACAAAACTTTTCAGCAAAAGTTAAATGTTTATATTTTCTTTCTTTTACTGAATTCAACAGTGAATTACGATAGATTCTTATATTTTTCGCTTGTTCTTTTTCAAATTCATTTTACATCGATATATTATATATATATATATATATATATATATATATATATATCAAATAATGAATATGATATGATATGAATATACTGCGATTCACCAAACAAATGATAGGATATGACAAAATTCCTAGATTTCATATCCGATCCTATCCAATCATATCATGACTAAAAATCCGATAGACCAAACGCAGCCTTAAGGTCGAGCATTCGTGGACAACCTGGTCTAAGCCGACTTCAAGCAAGCATCGAATCATGCCTCAAAACTTAAGAGTGTTCTGAGTAGGGACGTCCAAAGATGCATCATCTGTGACGGAATAATGACATAAATGATTCCTAAATTTTGACCCAATAAATATTGTGGTTCATGAACTTTAAATTATTCAATGTCATCTCTGAAGTTTTTAGTTTGTTCAATGTGATCCTTGGACTTTTGGTACATATTCAATTTAGTCCTTAGACTGTATGGAAATATTTTATATTGCCTTTTATGGAGAACATTGAACCATTCCATAAGTCTAGGGACTATAAGTATCTAGACAATATTGAACAAATTAAAAATTTAAGGATAACATATTGGACTAAAGGCAAATTTAAAGTTTAAATAACACGATGTACGTTGGATCAAAGTTGAAAGAACTTGTCACAATCCACATCACAACCACCCACCACCCTCGCTTGGCCCTTTTCTTTTGCCCACCTGTCCCCATAAGAAAGCAGAAAAGACTCCTCTTCCTCCCAACAGCCAATGATGTTTCTCTTATTCAACAAAGCCAAACATAAACAACAGGAATGGCCAGCATAAAAGAATATCCACCAAAACCAAAAGCCTTCCTCTTCATATTGACACCCACCTTTCCCTCCCCCTCTCTCTCTCAACCTTCTCTGTTGTAGCAGAAGCCATGTCTGATGAGGCATCTGCAACACCACCAACTCCTTCCCTCTGGTCCACCATGAACAGCTGGTTCACCCGTCCTGTGCTCTTCCTGCTGCTAAACCTCATGATTGGCACCATCGCCATCACTTCACAGCTCGGTTCTTCTCCCGGAAGCACCCATGATGATGAGCACCGAAAAGACCAGCAAGAACACGAGACCCAAAAACACCCGCCAGCCCCACCTTTTCCTAGACCTCCCTCCATCTTCCAGAGGCTCAAGTCCATCATCTTCTTCTGGAGCAGACCCCAAGAACAACCCACTTGGTGGCCCACTCCCCCGAAAGCCCCTGAAATGGAGATCCACCACCCATTTCAAGAACCAGAACGTGAACACAGACAAGAAAAAGGACCAGAACAGGAGCAAGAGAATCCATCTCGCTTTGCTAGATCTCCTTCCATGCCACAGAAGCCCAGGCCCTCCGGCCTCTACAGCCACATAGCGGAGCCTGTCGCTCACTACAGCTCTCGGCAAGAACAAGCGGACGCACAAGAACATCAGGAAGAAGAAGAAGAAGAAGATGGTGGTGCTGATGAAGCTGAGCATGGAGTGGCGATAAATAGGTTGCAGAGAACCATGAGGAGATCTGCAAGCGCGAAGTACCCGACTGTGCATATGGACGAAGACGACGAGGAAGAAGACGACGGAGATCTCCTCGAGAGACGCCGGCCGGCAAGCGCGAGAGAAGGGAAGGGTAAAACCAGCGGTCACGGGGATGAGGAGGTCGACGCCAGGGCCGATGACTTCATCAACATGTTCAAGCATCAGCTGAAGCTGCAGAGGATTGACACCATCACGAGGCAAAACAGAGGAGATCACAATTAGCAGATAACTAGGATTAGGAGTCGCTCCGACTTTTGATCTGTGTGATGCGTCTTAGAAATCTTGAAGATGTACATCTTTTTCTACTCCTTTTGTCCAAGTGTGTTCCTTTTTAACCAGTGTTGTTCTGGAGATGATGTTGCATTATATCGTGTAATGGACAGAGTTGTTCCAAGAAAGAAAAGCAGGAGGAAGATAGTTTGCAGGAACCCATAATTATTTGCAGAAACAAAAAACCTAATCATTGCATAACATGTTAGTCTTGTTAGATGATTCTTGGATTGCAAAACTCCCCATCATGAATAATGGGACCATCTATAGGTTGGCCACATGCGTTGACTATGTTAAAAAAAAATTGAATTATTTGTACTTAATTTCTACGTCCATCAAATTTGGCTTCGATTTGTCTTTCTATCAAGCAATCTAGCTGAGCCTTCTAATAAAGCAAATTGCACTATTCTCTCTATATATATAACAAGGATAAGATCCTGCTAATGCAAAACATGGGGAGAATGCAAAATAATAATAATAATAATAATCTTAAATCTTTTATAATTATGTCAATTTAGTCTATCCAACCAACTTTGATCGGCCGACGTTGACATGATGCCGATGCTAACGTGGATAATTTTTAATAATTTTTTATTTTTCTTTATTCTTTTTAGGGCGAGGGCACGCGGCCACTTTTCCCAGCCCTAAAATCTAAGGAAAGAAAAAGGTAAAGAAAAGAAATTAAAAAAATATATATTATAAAATTTGCCCACGTCATCGTCGGCCGGTCAAAATTGGCTGAATGGACTGAATTGACATAAATGCAAAAGGTTTAGGATTGAACTGGCAAGAAAAAAGTTCAAGATTGAATTGGGACAATTGCAATAAATTTAGGAAAATTTTATCAATTTTTCGCAAAAATGTATACCCTAAGTCTTGATGTAATTTGATCGCGTAAGGCTTAAGCACTTGTTAAATCCGTCATTATTAGGTCGTTGATTTCGCACCAGACCTAACCAAATTTTTTTACACAGCTTTTAAGTTAGATGGATGCAATGCAAGACAGGGTGGATCGAGTGGATATTGCCTTTCATCCGATTCAGATCGACGTCAGCGGGATCGAGAGAATTTCAGCTGCAATATTTAGAAAGTTAATTTGGGGGGGGAGTGCCGTCGGTTCACTTCAATCCTCTAACGGCAACGTTGGATGGAATATTTATTTAACTGGTCAGATTTTGGTATAGTGTGAAAGCGGGGAAAAAAAAAGTTTGTGCCAAAGTTGAGACCCACCCACCTAAAGTTAGTGTTTTTTTTTTTTAGTGAATTGATTCGATAACGGTAGTGCTACTTCGCTTCTAAACCTGCAGTGATTGTGCGAATTCAATCTTAAAGCTTCATTTTTTTTTGTCAATTCAGTCATAAACCTTTTTCATTTATGCCAATTCAATCCTAAATTTTTTGCATCTTTACTAATTCAAGCATTCAATCAATTTTGACTGGAAATTGCTGACATGAACGCCGGCCATTCGCCGACGTTGGCGTTGATAATTTTTAACAATATCATAAATTTTTATCTATTTATTTACATATTTTTTTCCTTTTTTTGGGTCTTTCTCTATTTATTTTTTTCTTTCCATGCTTTCTTCCTCCAGCCGGTCACTGGGCTTTTTGTTGGCCACCGATGAAACTCGACCTCATTGCCAAGGCTGGCGAGGGCGAGCCTCGCCCTCGCCTTCGCCTCCAGCCTTGTGCAGCTCTCATTGTCTCTGCTCGCTGGCAAGGCTAGGGGAGGCCAAGCGGCCAAGCCTCATCAATAGCCAACGAGGTCAACCTCGTCGGCCCTCTCCTCTAGCCTGTCACTGAGGTCTAGCGACCTGCTGGAGGAAGAAGGCAAGGAAAAGAAAAAAAAAAGGAAGAAAGAGAAAAAAGGTCAAAAAATATTAAAAAAATAAAACAACATGCTAAGATATTATTAAAAATAGTCAACTCAGCATCGGTGGACGTTTTCGATCAAAGTTGGATAGATTGAATGAATTGACACAAATGCAAAAGGTTTAAGACTAAATTAGAAAAAAAATTAAGATTTTTTTTTGGATTTAAGAACGATTACAATAAATTCAGAATTTTTTTTTTCGTAATTTTTTCCTAATGGACAAATTCAAGGTCATCTCTCTTCGCCACATAAATTGAATAAACTTAATCACACAAGTACACATCGGAGAAATCTCCGGGCAATTTCGTTCAGAAAAAGATTTAATATTTAGCCAGTGGAGATAGGACTAATCCACCTACTCTCAAGACCATATGTCAGCATTTGGCTGAGCTTTGTCATGAAATATATTTTTATGTACTCATTGGGCCAACGTAATCTGAGCCTACCATATATCTTTTATAGCTTGCGCACATAGTCGGATTGTAGGATCCACGTCGCCGGACGATTTCCGCGACATATTTATCATTACTCAAATCAGGCCGTCTAAATGAAAATAGACGGCCAAGAATGGGACACGTCATTTGTTGAGGAAGAGAGAAAAAAATGGACGTGAATTTTTTTGGAATTTGAAAAATTTTAAATTTTAATCTTCTTTCAAATCATGCCGCCCATTTTCATTTGGACGGCCTCTAATAATCAAATCGATTTGGCAAAGCAATATTAAATGCTAAGTGCCTGAAAAACATTTTATAAGAATTGTTATTGTTCTTTTTCTCAAGTGCGTTTTTATTGTTTCATTTTTCCAAGTTTTGGGTTTTCTATTTTGTATGAATGACGTGGCCGGCCGAAACTTTCTCAACTGTGGACCAGCCCCGTGCGCCGTGCGGTTCCTAGTTAACCAGGACATCAAGCTGGCCTTTCCTCGACATATCATGTCGAAGGATGGTAGGTAGAGTGAATCGCATCATCACGATTTGTGACCGCCCCACGTCCCACTGGACTCGGGCATCAGGTCCCTCGAGTGAGACGCTTCAATGCAACAGTTGGTGTTGGCGAGAGGAGTGTCAAAAAAGTTCTAAACTTATTGCACTAGTGTCAATTTAGTTCTAAATCTTTTTTTGGTGTCATTTCAATCCTAAACATTTTCCATTGGTGTCAATTAAGTCTTAAACCTTTTATTTGTGCTAATTCAGTCCTAAACTTTTTGTATTAGTGTCAATTCAGTCCTAAATCTTTTATATTTATGCTAATTGAGTTAATCCGACTAATTTTGACCAAAAATGGCTAACTTGGACATCGGTTGTCCTACGTGGCGCGACAAATGCTGACTTGGATTTTTTTTAATATTTCAAAAAAATACTTAAAAATTATTTAAAATATATATAAAAAAATATATCCATGTTGGCTCAAGTCGTGCCAAGTAGGACAATTGATGTTTGCGCCAATAATTTTCGATCAAAATTGATCGAATTGACCCAATTGGCATATATGCACAATATTTATAACTAAATTGATACCAATGTAAAAAGTTTAGGACTGAATTTGCATCAATAAAAGGTTTAGTACTAAATTGGCATAAATGTAAAAGGTTTAGGACTGAATTGGCACCAAAAAAAGGTTTATGACTGAATTGGCACTAATGCAGTAGGTTTATGACTTTTTCGATACTTTTCCCGTTGGTGTTGGCATGTCATCTATGAAGCAC
Source organism: Rhodomyrtus psidioides (assembly GCA_021437785.1). Taxonomy (NCBI): domain Eukaryota; kingdom Viridiplantae; phylum Streptophyta; class Magnoliopsida; order Myrtales; family Myrtaceae; genus Rhodomyrtus; species Rhodomyrtus psidioides. Next base: position 7,784,180 of record JAILYB010000007.1, on the reverse strand, counting down.
CGACACCTGTTGGGAGTGTGCTTGTCGGTGTCGGACATGCTCCCGACACGCGATTAGCGCGATCGACACGCATGTCGGGCGTGTCGGACACGCTGGTCTCTTAAAAAAATAATAATAAAGGTTTTAGTTCAAACTCTAAAAGCGATTCAAAACTCCCGACACGCGAGTCGGTCTAGGGTGAGACTTAAAAGGGCCCAACTATAATGGTGGGCCTTTTCACTAAAAATTTATTTTGAACTACATATCAACTTAGTAAAAAAATCAAGAGATATAAGCTTCCTTGTCCATTTATTGACATTTTAAAAAGCCATCCCACTTATTATTCTCATTAGGCAACTAATATGGGACTATTTTCTGCAAGAGTTAAGTCTCAAAATGTCATTTTTAGCTTTTCAAAATGACTTCATGTTTGTCTCTCTCCCCCTCATTATCAATGTGGGATCAATTATAGGCTTATGATTCAAAGTGTAAATGATGACAAAGCCAATAAATTGTTGCTTTCATCGATTTACAACATATGACACTTGTTTTGGCTATATATATATATATATATATAACGTGTCCCCGACATGTCGAATTTTTATGTTTTTGAAAAATAGCGTGTCGACGTATTGTGTCGTGTTCATGTTCTTGTGTCGGTATCGGTGCTACTTAGCATGTCATCGTCATCACTTGGGACCGAGTCAAGCCTAGACCTCGTTGTCTGGCCCGTACTACTTAGAAGTTAAGTGGGCTTGGACACGCAGGCTCTGCTTTATGGTCCAGTTCGGCCTTCTCGAGCTCGAGTTAATTAAATTAACATTTTTACCTTTTTGCTTAGTGCGAGCTTAATTGGACAACATTGCTCCAGGTCGCGGCCAAACTCAACTTGAAGGTTGTTTAACTTTCATGGTGTCGGAGTATATTTAACGTCCCGTAAATCCAAACCTCCTAGTTACTACAGGGGTTCGGAGTGCTTATGAAAGTCTTTAACGTGGCGATCCTTATTGGGATCGATCGTCCATATGGAAGTGGCTTACATTATGTCATCTTCATCTAGTGCCTTTGTCATAGATCACATGCATAAATCTATGGGAAAATATATTGTTTAACATGTGACATGGGAAAAATTACTCGATCAGTCTTAGATCAGGAGAATGGTAAAAAAAGTCATTAAATCTTTTCGTAATTTTATCAATTTAGCCCTAAACCTTTTAAGTTTGTCAATTTAGTTTTAAACAATTTCACGTTTTTCCAATTCAGTCTTATTGGCCGGAAATTAATGTCGTGGATGCCGGCCATCTTACGTGGCACCATGAACGTTGACGTTAACATTTTTAGTTAATTTTTTCCATTACATTTTTTTTTCTGAACCCATAAACTGGCGTCTCTGCCAACCCCTGGGCGAGAGTCGGTGGGTGTCGACGACCACTGCCAGACCCTAGACGCTCGCACGCAACAACGAGGGCTTTGCGACCCTCGTCCACGGTTTGGCAGGGGTCGCTAGGCCCCACCGGCTCTCTCCTTGGGGCCAATCTGGCTGCCGATTTCTTGGTTCAGAGAAAACATTAAAAAAATTGAAAAAATTATCCACGTCAATGCTGCGGTGCCACATAAAATGGTCAGCATCCACGTGAGTGATTTACATTCGACGTGACTAAATTGATAAAATATGAAAAAGTTTATGATTGAATCTGCAAATTTAAAGGGTTTAGGATTGAATTGATAAAAGTGCGAAATGCGAAGACTTTTTTTTGACAATATTTCTGTCCTAAGCCAATTATACGAATGTCAATTCACTTCTAAATATTTTTAAATTTTGACAGTTTAGTTATTAACGTTTGCAACAAAATTCCAATGCCTTTCGGCCAATGTCACAGAAACTGCCGACGTGGTGATCCAATGATCACCTATCGCCTTGCGTTGCACTCCGCTGCGTTATCGATTTTAGGGTAGAAAGGACTATATTAAAATTTTGTGCAATTTTTTTTTTATATAAATGAGTGAATTGATATCTGTACAATATAGACATGGCCATTTGGGCCTGTGGGCCCGGAATCGGCCCCTTGAAGGCCGGTTCGGTTCCGAACTAGTTCCGAACAGCCATTTAAAAAAAATAAAAGAAAAAAATTAAAAAAAATGTTAATTGCTTAAAGTGAGATTCAAACCTTTGATCTTTTGGTTGAAGTAAGCGCCTTAAACCACTCAACTACCTTCAATTTGATTGTTTATATTGCAAATAAATTATATAAAAAAATGTATGGATAATTGAACCGGCGGTTCCTTGAACCGGGCCCGGAATTTAGGAATCGGAACCGCCGGTTCCTGAATCGGAACCGGCGATTCCGCCGAACCGGCCAAGTCTAGTACAATATGTTTTGGATCGATTGAAAAATAATGTAACTACATTCATATTCTATAATTAGTGTTTGTCTTTAATTCAGGGTGATGTTCAATTGTTTTAGCGGTTAAATGTTCCCATCGTGTGCCTAAAAGGACTCACCTCTTGCATTTTTCCACTTTGTATTTATTACAAATCAGTGCGTCCATCTTCAGTCCTAGTACGAAGATCGAAGAGTGAGTGGCTCATGTCATTATAGGGTCGTATTCCAACCCAGAGAGATTGACCAACTGGCATTGCATTTATTAAAAATTGACTAATATTATTGGAATTTAAATCTTAATCACGACTCTGTTTATATATTGAAAAAGGATTAAATTCGAAATTATTTTTTTATAAAGTAATTTCGTGTTTTTCTTATAAAAATGAATGAACAAAGAATATTTTAATCGTCTATGAAAATCTTCAGTTATAAAGTGTTGTCGACAATGATAAGATTTTCATTAAGTAATTATTCTAACAATGCTTATTATCTGGACAATAAGTAGTTACAGAACTTTAAAGAATGAAATGATTTATTGGAATTACAAACCTTCCTATTACATTTCAATGATTCAGATTTCAAAATCCAAATTATAAACTTTCTTATCGTTGATTATAACTTTCTAACCAGTAAGCCTACAATAGGTACGTAAGCCTTGGCGGATGAAATTCTTAATTGATAACTCGAGTATTAATTCTCGTTTTTTGTACTCGAAGATGTAAACGATCATGTAGATTTGATGTGTCTACTTTCGCAGATAAATCTCTTGCATGGTAGGAATATTGTCCAATCAGTCCTCAATCATTCAATTTTTCCATTTTAGTCTTAAACATTTGGGCAAAATTCCAATCTAGTCATTCCGGGTAATTTTTTTATCGAAAATCCCTGACATGGTAATGTGTCACGTAGGATGGCCGACGTCAATGATTTCCAGCAAAAATTTACGAGAAAGACTATGTTGGATTTCCTTGCAGATGTTTGGGGCTGAATTGACAATCAAAAAGTCTACAATCGAATTAGCATCCGTACAAACCGGCTATGACTTATCAGGTAATTTCCATGGCTCGATTGGCATGACAGAAAAAAAAAAAAAAAGAGAGGGAAATCTGGCTTCCATAGATGGAAGATAAAAGATTGGCAAGGAAAAGATGCCGGACCTCAATGATGGTCATTCAACAATAGGAGGAATTTTACAATAGTCCCAAGAATTTCGGAGTAAGTTTGCGGATAATTAAGCTGTGGTGCCCAGCCTCAAGAATTAGCACAAAAGCAAGCTCAGGACTCGAACAGTGCGCGGTGAGCTCGACCAAATCGTGAGATCTTACTTAATTTGTCCAAGCCTTTCAATCGCTTTCTCTAATTTTCCAGACTTTCCTTCTTGTGAGCTTGATTTTGAACTTGTGCTTTCGATTTTAACTCAAAGCTGCCCCTAATCTTAGGATTCGTTTGTTTTGCGAAAAATAAATAATTTAGAAATTATGGGTGCGCATGAAATCTTGCCAACTTCTTAATTTCCCTGTCAGAAGTTGATCTGGCAAGGAAATTCGTTTGATAAAAACACTGCCGAAGTAGAAATTCGTTTGATAAAAAAATTGACTTCTGACAAGATTTTCTACTTCTGGCAAGATTTTTGGGCGATTTTGAGAAGTAACAAATTTTCACTTCTCCCCCCTTGAGAAGTCATTCTCGCGGGAATCGATCATTTTTTTTTCCATAATGTTTCGAATATCGTCTTTTTTTGATCGTTATCAAATACATTTCTCTATCAGAAATCAACTTCTGAAGCAGCAGTTGAAAATTCAACTTCTACTTCAAAGTAAAAGCTGAAAAATCAACTTCCCTGCCAGAAGTCATTCTTGGGCCGGGCAAGATTTCATGCGCACCCTATATTTCCAAGAATGATTAGTTATATCTTGGGATAATCAGCTAACAAAAAATATTTTCATTATCAACAACAATTTTTTTTTTTTTGGGTAAAGAGTCATCAACAGCAAGTTGCACTTCAATGTTTTCGTGAACCATAGAAGTATTTTTTTTGTCCACGAAACAAACCCGGCCATAGTTCAGATTCCCATTCTGAAAATCCTAATTTGCCGCATCAATAATACAAGGACTGCTCATTTTTCATAATCGGGAATCTTCCTCGAAAGGGCTCACCATCTATTTGGCACATTTTTAGGAAACCCCTCTTTATTTTTCATATCAAGCAATCCGACATGATTAGTGTTATGATTGTCGTAATTACAATAACCATGATTAGTCTATTATTCTTCAAAGGACACTGATTAAGAACAATATCTCATGAGATGCTTCCCCACCATCCGAAGCAACTTTACTCAAGTAGATCGATCATTGACTTTGGTGTGAAGTTAATGCAAGCAGATGACTGGAGATTAGTTCTGCTAATCGTGGTTAATCGCACTTAAGTGCCACGTGGCAGAAACCCAGGAGACTGTCGGTGGTGGTGGTGGTGGTTCCTTTGCCTTTACGTGCAGCTGTCGGGATTACGCGTAGGAAGTTTCTTTTTGAGAGGGGATACCTTTTTTAACAGGTTTTATTTACCATATGAACCGCATTGGCCTCTTTAGCTAGTCCAGGGTTTGACCTCTTGTCAACTAATCTTGTCCTCTAGTGACAAAATTTGATAGGAAGAAATAAAGTAAAAAAAAAAAGGATTTACCTGTTCTTTTAATTTATCTTAGTAAAAAAGATAGACCATCTTTCCAATTTACAATACCCAAAATAAATTATATCGTGTAGAGAAAACCGCTCAATCAAATATATGAATAGTGTGAAGAAAATTTTATTAAAGTATAATGTTCATTTATAAGTGTTGGGAGTACGCAACGAAAGTCCGATATATCTACTTCGGAAAATCGCTAAGAGAGTGCCCAAATCCTAACCGGTCAATATATCCAATTGGACCTTCATTCACTTAAAAAACTTAAGCCAATGAGTTGTGAGTCAATTTTGATATATTAACTCATCCACACAACATTAAATTTCTCTGTTCGAGCTCGACTTTTAAAAGTGTGTTTCTCGTGTCCAGAAGTAGAGGTGGTAATTCTCAACACAATACAGGAACATGACTCAAAATTCAAGACGAATTTATCGAGAAGCCTGAATCCGGCTCATTTTTCAGAAACAACATTTTTATAATTACGTTGGCAATACAAAATAACACGTATAGTCGAGACAAATATTACATGCAGCTACGAGCTGCTGGCGCTATCCAAAAAGGTATGGCCCTAGGATTAAAAACATTATTGTTTAATCATTTATTTAAAAAAAGTTAAGGCAAAAATTGTTCTTGCTAAAAGAAAGATTTAAGAAGAGATGAAAATGAAGAGAGATTCCACACTTGCCATGGCCTAAGAACTAAGAAGCATCTCTTCCTTTCTTTCTCACTTCTCACTCTTCTCCTCCTCGTCCTCCTCGTCCTCCCTCTCCGTAATCCACCGCCCAAAATGACGGACAGAGTCCATCCATCAGCCAAACCCCCCGCAGCCGCCGCCGCCGCCACCAACGGTGCCGCTGCCACCGCCGCCGCCAACGGTACTCCCACAACCGCCGGCCCCGCCACCACCAAGCCCCAGCTCTACCGCCCGTACCGCCCGCAGCCCCCCAAGCGCCGGCCCCGCCGCCGTTGCGGCCTCTGCTGCTGCTGCTTCTGGACCATCCTGGTCCTCCTCTTCGTCGCCCTCCTCGCCGCCATAGCCGGCGCCGCCCTCTACGTCCTCTACCACCCCCACCGCCCCGCCTTCTCCCTCTCCTCCATCCGCACCAACGCCCTCAACCTCACAACCGCCTCCGACGGCTCCGCCTCCCGCCTCACCACCCTCTTCAACCTCACCCTCATCTCCAAGAACCCCAACGGCCACACCTTCACCTTCTTCTACGACCCATTCACCGTCGCCCTCTCCTCGTCCCCGGGCAACTCCGTCCTCCTGGGCAACGGCTCGATCCCTCCGCTCGCGAGCTACCCGAAGAACCAGACGACCCTGAGGACGGTCGTGTCGGGGAGCTGGGACGACGTGGACGCCCAGTCGGTCGCTTCCCTGAGGTCGGATCTGAGGAGGAAGAGCGGGCTGGCACTGAGGATTCAGGTGGAGACGAAGGTGAGGGTGATGGCGGGTGGGCGGAAGAGCAAGAAGGTCGGGATCAGAGTCGTTTGCGACGGGGTCAAGGGGGTCTCGCCGCCGAGGGACAAGAACGCGACGGTCGTCGCTAACGTGGCTGACTCCAAGTGCAAGGTGGATCTCCTGATCAAGATCTGGAGGTTCACCTTCTGATCTCCATAACTAAAATTTTTACTCTTTTCAACTTTTGGTGTTTTCAGTAAAATTTTTCAAGAATTGCTGAGCATTATCAGCGGATCAACAACTATGGGGTTCAATTCAAGTGAGGAAAAAAAAAAAAGATTAGAGGATCGAGAAAAGAATAGAATATATTAGTCCTCCTCTTTGCTTTTCCGAATTTTATTATTAATTACGTCGGTGCAATTGAGTATGGTTTTCTCGCAAGTACCATGGGAAAGGGAACAGTATTGTGTCTTTGCTTTATGGATGGAAATTGCTTTAGTAGCCGTTGTTTTTCAACCCTTGACCTTAAAAAAAAAAAAAAAACATATGTATCAACGAACATGTCGCGGGTTGTTTGTGCCTTAGTCGATCGGGACTCGATGTGAGATCAATTGGGACATCATGGGCTTCCATGGATTTGCTAACACTCCCGCAATTATCGTCGGTTGTTATAATTATGAAGTTCGAAGCTTTTCTCGAAACAATTCTGAAAGAATGCTATTTTATTATTGTCATTGGTAATAATAGCGGGAATGGGAGCAAATCATATTTTAAGATTTTATTTTTTGGCTATAGGAAAAAAGAGAGAGAGTGCTCATTTGAAGTAGCTAGGGTTTTGTCTATGCTGAGAATGTTTTTTTTTTTTTTTTTTTACTTTCCTTTGTTTCAACTCCATTTTTTCTTTTTCTTTTTTGGGTACATATGAGTGGTTGTCCTCATCGTATGAGCTGTTCTTGCACTATAATAAGTAGTGCGTAGCCCCTTTGCACCATCTTATTCTTGGTAGAGAGGCTCGACAAATTTGGCCTTTCTTGGCCTTTTTAGATGTCTCGTTCTGGTTTTTTTTTTTTAAAAAAAAAATTTAAGCATTTTCCTTTAGTACAAATTGATCATACGGCTGAGCATGGTTGCCCGGTGGTCAAGTTGCCATACCGGCCTTTGTGAAATCAAACGTAGAGATCTCCGGCCAGCTTGTGTCTTGGCCATCGACAATTCTATGTGATTGTCTCACGGGAAATTTTGAGTACTCATGGCTCAAACCGAATATTCTTCCCTAATGTGAGATCTCCGTAAACTTCATGGAGGAGCAATTAGGTCGATTGCTGCTCCCAGTGTATTGTGCGGATGCTAATTCAAATCATAAGCTTTTTAGTCCTGACTCTCTCGCTAATTCGCCAATGTAGTCATTCCGACCATTTTTGTCCGGGAAAATATCTGATCGGTCCTGCGCCTGATACGGCCGGTGCTGACGTTGACAACCTCTGCAATTTCTTTAGAAATCTAGCGAAATTTTTTCTTGCAACATGTGTGTTCGATTCATACTACCTCGTACGTATGGATAAAAACTTTACTAGCCTCTGGCATTTCTGCGGGGCCAGAGAAGGTCCTGAGCAATCAAATCATCACTCAAGTTGGAAAATAGCTAAGCGGATCAATTTTTAATGTTTGATTTATTTAATAGGCAGGAGAACGATAGGCCTTGCGACAAAAAAGCCAAAAGACACTGAAATCTAGGCTATCACTCGGGCAAGTCAATGATCAAATAGTCAATCTAGATCTCTATTTTCTCATAAATAAGTGGGACATGTTCGTAGGATGGGGGATTTCCCAGCTCTTGTATGTCCTCTTCTTTACGTGATTTAAGGGGGGGCACGTTTCATTCGAAGACGCACTTTGAAAGTATTTTAATTATATAGTTTGCTTGTTGCGAAATGTAATTATCCCTAGATTTTTGGAGAACTGGTTGGGTGTGTGATTTTACTTTTACACAATTTGTGGAGAATTAACTTACAAAATTTCAAGCTTATTGCAATCGTGCTAATTCGATTCATCTAGTTAATTTTGACCGGAAAAAAAAATCGCTGACATGGCGCATCCGACGCTGACATGAATGATTTGTAATAATACTAATCGGCTGGAGAAAGAAGAAGATGTGAGGGGAAAAAAGAAATAAAACAATCGAATAAGTATCGAGATGTTATTTAGAAAATATAAGTCAGCGCCGGTTGTGCTACATCATCGATTTTAGGTCAAATTTAGCTAGAAAAGATTGAATTCACAACAAATGCAAAATGTTTAAAATTAAATTGGCAAAAAACATAATTTTCTGAAACTTTTCATGACTTTTTGTTCCAGTTATAATTTGAAATTCGGGAGGTTATAAACCAATCACAAAGATTATCCTTATACATTGTCTCTTTCTTTCCATGCTTTTCATCGACATCTCCCACCTTTCAATTGAGAAAAGCACAAGAATGGCCATAATTTGCTGATTTTAAGTTTCTCTGTCTTAGAATTTATGTTTTCCAGCTTCGTCGACTAAGATAGTCTATGGTACGTGTCATCCAATTACACGCACGAGTCGCGAAATAGCAAAGTCGAATATTTCGACAGATATCGTGGTCACGCAAGGAAGGAAAGACGTGGAATTTGAGCCAATACTACCCAAAACTAAATCACGGGAGCATATTCGAACCCATTCTTAACGAGCTACGAGAGTAGAGTTATTTACTCTAATGTCGAAATACTATCTCTCTCTTTTTTCTTCGGGGAGTAATGAATTCGATCGAATGTGTATTTGCATCGGACATCTAATTAACTTTTCTCTTAGGTTGTTGGCATTCTTTAATGAGCCCAAAAATTCACTTAAAAAAAAAATTTTGGGTGTGCCACGTGGTCTCTGTGGTTGCGTGCAGAAGTCGGTCGAAATTGAAGGGGGCAGTTGGAATTTTGTCAGAAATTGTCTCTCTCTCTCTCTCTCTCTCTAGGATATTTAAATAATTATTATTGTTAATATTGCTATTATTTTTTGCTATTCAAAGAACAAGAGGATGGTCATAATTAAAAACTATCGTCGCTCGTGGGGGTGTCTTGTAATAATAGTACAATCTAGCCTTTTTTTTTTTTTTTGGTCAGAATACAATCTAGCCATTTGGTGGCCAGGCTTTTACAATTTTTCTGACGATGGAGACCCCATGCACCTTTATGCTTTATCCATGTTCTCTTCATAATGTTTCGTGCACTTGAAAAATTTAATTTATCTTCGACATGAAACTCTACCCTAATGTCCTTAAAGTGAAGTTTTATGATGCGTTTGTTTTATATATATCATAATTTTTGTGGTTTGGGGGCGGAAAATAGATAGTCAAAGAAAATGCCTTTCGGTAAAAAAGAAGAAGAAGAAGAGCTCCTTATGTGGAAAATGATTTCCAATCTGTGAAAGGAATGAAATCATTTTTCAATCTCTCTCTCTTAGACCTCGCACCCTCGGATCCGAATCCCCTGCCCTGGATCCCTGGACTTTTGACCGTCAGATCCCCTGATATAGGAGGGAAGAAAGGAGGGATCCGACGGTCAGGGGTGCTGGGCCCCCCTGTCCTAGGGATTTGGGGTTATGGCGGGATGACATACTTTCATTCCCAGTCCACACATCTAACCTGCAAGCAACACAAACAACCTGTAAAATGAGATCCATAGAGAAAAAGGGTTGTCTTCTCTTCTTCCTTTCCTTGATTTTTTTTTCTTCTGTCTTTTTCGAGTTTATTGAGGAGAGGCAAGAGAAATTCTTTTATAAATGGGAATGGGATAAGTTCTTCTTGCCAAGAATGGTTGGAGCAACTAAGAAGTAAATGATTTCTTACCGATGTGGTAGCTTAGGCGCGCATGATAACACTTCTGCTTCAGAAATTATTTTTGAAGCAGAAGCTGATTTTTCTATTTCTGCTTCAGAAGTTGATTTCTGATCAGAGAAAGACGTTTGATAAACTAAACAAAATTTCTACTTCTCGAACAGAAATTCGTTTGGTAACGATTAAAATTTTTTACTTCTAAAATATTATTAACACAAAATATGTGTATTCGATTGAAATGATCAAAGCTCAATTATTGTATCAAGTGGCCTCATTTAAATAGGGAGGACACTAGGAACTTTTTCACAGACTGTATAGCCTGTCCCTTTACGCCAGTTGCATTTGGGTTGTTATGGATGAGCATTCCCAACATGAAAATTGGTTACTCACTTAAATCCAGATGAGGAACATGGTAGAGGAATAAAAATGATACTAAGGCTATCTAGTCAATTAAAGTTACTGAATCTGAGAGTCTACAGAATATGGTCCATGTCAATGGCAATGTTTTGTTGTTTTATACACTCTTGGTGGCTTTGAACAAATTATTCCTTGGCAAAAAACCAGTATCAATTTGTTCCTCTGGTAGAACATTCATCTTCATGGTCTTCTTTGATGTCTCGGATACACGAGGCTTCGCAGAATTACAAATATCGAAAAGCGCTCTTTTAATCCTTGTCAGCGCTTTGTCCGAGGCTTTAGAGGTACTTCTCCTTTTGGCTTGATCACTTGGGACCTTGGAAGAATAAATATCTTCATTAATCAGAGCAAATTTTTTCAATTCCTGTTTATTGGACACCTGATTAAGAGAAGGCTTTCCTGCATTTGACAAATCACCGAGAGGATTTCTTCCACCAAACCCCACCTTTCTTCTGCACGTTTATCACCCTAAAGAACCTCCTGAACGATTAGAAAGCATGAGACCAAATAATCCAGGAGATTGACGCAACAACTTTAAGCATGAGTACCAATAACATAGTACAATTTACCATTCTAGTTAGCATCGAAGCTCTGATCCACCCTTGCTCTATCACATCACTTGGTACCCCAACTTCGTAGACTAATTTTATTGCACCTAATATTGCTCCAAGAATTATACCACACAAAAGGGAACAAATTTTTAGACCTTGCCATGAGCCCTCACTAGTGGCCCCACTCCTCCTTTCCTCTTCCTCTCTTGCAATCGGATCCGGATCCCCTGGCCTTCGCGAAGGTCAGGGGAATCCTCACCCTCCCCCCTTTTTTATAGGGAGGAAATGTTTGAAAAAGAAAAAAATGGAGGGTGGGGATGAGAAGAGCAGGAAGGTCCCAGGGCAGAGGATCCGTAGGCCTTGCAATCTCCCCTTTCATTTCCTTTTTCAAATTTTCTCTTTATTTTTTTAATCTTTCAGTTCACTTTTATTTAATTGCCAATGTAATTGTAAATACAAGACAAAAAGATTGAATAATAAAAAATGCCAGGTTGTTCTGTGACGTCTGTGCACTAGAGGGTGATTGAGTAAACGAACGGACTAATTCGAAGAATGAACAACAAGTTTTAGGAATTAAAGGACGTAAAAAAATAGTTTTAGGAGTAAAGTGATGAAACACAAGTTTTAGGACTTCCACTATTATGGTTTCTATATATCCAGTAATACACAGGTATTAAATTCATAAAAATTGACTTTTGAATTGATAATTATTGTATTTCCCTGTAAATCTGATTTTAGTGGTATTTTTGAAATGTCGACTTTATTCCCCCTTTATTACATTTCATTCATGAAACCAAACAATTTAATAGGTATGACATTACTTAAAGCAAACAAAGTAATAGTTATAACAGCTCTATCACATTACTGCTTAATAGCTATTAAGTTACACCTTTTTCCATTGCTGCAACCTGACGGGTGTTATGCTATTCGTAAGGATAAAACTACGTGGATCTGTTTGTATGTGCAATGTCATCATATATGATGTTTTGGACAAGAAGCGTGAATTTTCTCCATGTGGGGGTGTTGTGATGATTTTATGGCTTAATAGGCGTGCTCTAGATTTCTCTTTAGCTTGCACATATTTGAGCTAATTACATGAGTCAATGCGCCACCCCCATGAATTTTCTGCTGCTGGAACACTCTAATTTGCAATGATTACTATGACTAATCTTCATAAAAAAAAATATAGTCTGGAGTTTAATTTCCAGAGACCTTTGAAGCATATGCTGGTTTGTCTGCTCATTTATTTCTTCGTCACTTTATCACATTCTTATCATTTCAAATCTTGAATATCTACTTTGGCCAAGTTCTAGTATAAGTTTCACAAAGGGCTACCTTTTACTTGCCTGTAGACCTAAATGGCCTTCATCTTCCTTTTGTTTCATCGGATGGGCTGATCACAGCCATGGCTTACCGCTTGCGTCATGTAGTACGTGTATCTTTATTTGACAGCTGATTGTTATTCAGAAACAAAGATCCAACGTTTCCAAATCATTTGTTTGACTTCTAGTAAATTTCTCATCTCTCAGGTTATGGGGGATAGGTCGGGGAATATCAGATGGTGGGATATAACTACTGGACATTCCTCCTCATTCAACACCCATAGGGAGGGAATACACTAATGTCAGCGGAAGCTTGTTCATCTCTGCATGGATTCTCAGCCATCATTCGACTAAACAAGCTAAGCTGGGTCATTGTCCTGTCTATAATTCACTAATGTCTCTATGTGCAGTGACATCATGCAATACCTATAGCAGCGTGACTGCTTGTGGGATTCCTTCTTCTTCGCAATACTCGTCATTGATGCTGGATTCTTCTTTTACCTAACCTAAATGCTCTCCTGTTCGGAGGGTTAGGAGAGTGGAGGTTCGTCAACCTGAGAATATAGCGTGACCCCACACAAGTAACTTATACTGGAGAAGGAGAACTACATTCATCAAGGGTAATTTGGCAAATTAGGCTCTGGGAGAATTCTATGTTGCAGAAAATTCGACTCAATGGTCCATTTGTATCTATTGTCGAAAATTTTGCTTTCTTTGAGTTGATCTCTGCAGTATTCCGAGGAGAGAGTATGGCGCTTTGAGATTCACATTCCGATTTATTTTTCCCCTGAAAGTACAGATCCTTGAATTAATTTTGCTTATAGTTGTTGTATCTGTATCAATATGAGGCTGTGTTTACATCTACTCTCTTCATCTTAGCTAGTCGAAAAAGTTCCCATTAGAGCAGAAACTCGTACAAGTACATAGAACGGCACAATTTGTGTTGCCACCATCACCAATGAGCTCGAAATTTTAAGGTAGATTGTTGGTACGATGGAATAGAGTTGGATTAGATTTTAAGTGATAAACGAAATAAGGTGAAATGGATATTTCATGATACCATGCATGAAATGGCAATCACCAAAAAAATTGAAAGATGGGTGAATAAATTAAGTGGAGTTATGGCACAATGGAAATCAAATGTAAATAGATGCAGAATTTGTTCTTTGTATTTAATTAGATTAGAGTATTTTACTATGGAGTTTTGTCCTTTTCCTGAAAAAAAATTGTCAATTCAGATATTTAATCATTGAATTTCTCTTTTTCATCTGTCCTTTGGAAGCAAATCTTATGTCTACAAATAGTAGACTTTTTATTTAATGATAATCTTCAAAGATCTAATACTATGGTTAGTTTCTACAGGTTAAATTCGCTAATCAAAAAATAAAATGCTTAAAATCAAAGAGATGAAATCAAGTCTTTAGGCAAATCTAGGACAACCACAGTCGCCCAAACAAATGATGGTCAAGATGTACAAGGAAAGTCAAGAAAGTTCAGCTACAAGCGCAATGCTGATCAGGCCGAAATCGATGAACGATTTTCACCGACTTTAGTATCATCATCTCTGCAGGACGGCAAAGGTACGAATTACAGCAGCAAAGAAACGGGTGGTCGGCCTTTATCTCCTTCAGTCGACAATGCCACAAGGTCTCACCCTGGAACTATCCAATTGAAATATTACTCCACTGGTAGTTGCAGAATCCAGAGTCTCTTTTTTCCCTGCGTTCAGCGTGATCTGAACACCTTCTCCGTTCCAAAGAAATGTTGGATGTTGATGCCGGAATTATGGGCTAGCTCAGCACCATCATGAGTAAACTGCTCCGATCAGCTGTCTGCACCCATAAAGATCCTCAACCATCTTATCCAATAATCACCTGAAAACAGATTCAACCACAATAAGATGATGTATCCTCGACAGTCCATGCCCTCCATGCCCATTCCTCAAGTATCTTTAGTATGTTCGACTCTGATTTTCTAGTTTTCTACCTTCAACAAAAAATTCCATATTACTTATTGGCACCCTTTAGGGGAAATATAATCCCAGTATCCCCACCCTCTGTGAATCATTTGGTATCAGGGTGCCAATCACAAAACCTTGATATTAGTCTTTTGTCTGGGAAAAAATATACCTACAAGGCCAGGCTCACTCTTAGGATGAATTCTGATTGCGGGTTATTATTCTTACTTTTGAGTGGGGTTAGGTAAGGCCTACAGGAAAGACAGGGTGATTCTCAAGCAGAGTAGGTCCGTGGGACTTAATTGGTATTTTAGATGAGATGCTATGATGAATTCTATGAAATGCTACGCTATGATGAATTCTATGAGATGCTACGGTATGATGAATACTATTTTTGATATGAGTAAGTCTCATATTGATGTATATAAGAGTAATTCCATATTATCGAATCGAATCTAGGAGGATGTATCGCTTCGACGAATATACTAGGTATATGTTGTTTCATATAAGACAAAAGTGTGATAAGGATAATAAATTATGTAATAATTTAGACTGTGAATTCGAATTGATGATTCTGAATAATGCGATTCTTAATCTTTATAAAGATATGAAAGAAAATTGTATATTGGATTCTACGCAATTGAGTACAAGGGATGTGATTCACATCGGAGCAGAAATAGCAGATAAATCTTACTCATTTAGTATTCAAGTTCTTGAAGAAGATCCGAGTCATGTTGTTAAGTTGTATAAAGGTATATACGATAAAATAATTTATAAGGATAGAGGTTTCAATATAAATATTTATGTTACGGCGCGCGATAGAATTGTATTAAATAGCCTCTATGATTTGATTCAACAAAAGATGATCCAATTGTTAAGTATAAGGGAGCAGCTAAATCCGCAGTGGATTTCGAATGGTTTCGAAGGCAATACGAAGATCTTTCTCGTGAGGAAAAGATTACCATTCATTCCCCATTTCGTATTAATTGGAAGAAAATGGCATCACACATAAGGGTATTAGCCTTCGCAATCTTGATTTTTTTCCAAGATTTGGAACCCCAACTTCAAAGGACAGGCATTTTCGGGGACTAGCCTGCTATCTTTGATGGAGATAGATACCGAAGTCCATATTTCACTTCAAAGGGTATTCTTACTTCATCCGAAATGATCTTTTAGGGCCTTTGAAGGTGATAGGGTATACTTCAGCTAAAATAGCTTTTCCCGCCTTCTCCTTTTCCAACCGTAGTCCGACTATTCCGTATTCAACTCACCTCCTCTCTTAGTCCACCACCCCTAGCTTGATTCCTAAATCCGTAAGCATTCCAAATAGCCTACCTTCAAGGAAGATTAACTAATGAAGAGGGAAATGTTACTTTCAAATTAGGTAACCCTACTCTTACTTAGTAGTGGAGACTGTAGTTGTGGTCTTTACCATACCATTCTTCAATGGATTTTTTAAACTGATTTAATTTATTTTGATGGCACCCCCCCGCTTTTCTCACATTTTGTGTATCACCCCCGCAAACATTAGAGAGATAGGTCTCGTGGTTACATTAGCAATAAAGCACATGGTCTCGATACTGATTGGAACCCTCCTAGGATATCAGCTGTTCAACTGTCCGCTGCTATTACCGCTTGTTCTCGTATTTTTATGTACAAATTCATTTCAAGAGAAGACTGCTACTATACTGATACAGATTCCGTAGTTCTAGGTAGTGCGCTTGAAGAGGAATTCTTATCTTCCACTGAATTGGGTAAGTTCAAGCTGGAGAACAAAGTGGAAGAAGGTTATTTCTTAGCACCGAAGTCTTATGCATTAAAGACTGACCATGATGATCCAATTGTTAAGTATAAGGGAGCAGCTAAATCCGCAGTGGATTTCGAATGGTTTCGAAGGCAATACGAAGATCTTTCTCGTGAGGAAAAGATTGCCATTCATTCCCCATTTCGTATTAATTGGAAGAAAATGGGTATTCATAAAGAGACAAGCATACACCGGCTGGCAACGCCTAAGAGTTCGAAAAGGGAGAGAACGTATGATCCTGAAAATCAAAAGTGGGTAGATACTCAACCTATCAAAGTAGAAGATTTAGATAGTCAAGATCTCACTGTTTATAAACTGAAGATGTTGGAAGAGAAAGAGAAAGAGAAAGAGAAAGAGAAGAAGAAAAAAAGAAAGAATAGAAAACCATGAGGCCGTAAGCATTCCAAATACCAGGAAGGAAGTGATTGAAAGCAATGTTTTTCTCTTTCCCTATCAGCTTTCTAGGGTGCAGATGAAGGGGATGTCTAGCCAATCTGAGGTCATCTTGCACTGCGTGCCGGTGCACCCACGCCAGGAAAGAGAATCAGTCAAGAGCGGGAGTGCCAATTAAGTTAGAGATCTTTCTCCCAACATCGAAGATGGAGATTCTCTTTATCCTGATCCATGCTTTCATCTGCTACTGATAGTATTATCATTCCCAGCTATCCTTCCATCAGCCCTTTATCAAGCTAGAACTCAGTTGCCTGGCCTCCAAATGGATGAGGACCTCGAAGGGCCAACCTCCTTTCTTAAGAACTCCCCTGGTACGACTATGACCTTCGCGAAGAATAGAATCTCTCTCTCTCTTGACCCATCTCCACGAAAGGTTGACTGACCGGCCTATTCTCATTGCCTTGAAGGGCGTCACCTCCCATCACACATAAGGGTACTAGTCTTCGCAATCTTGATTTTTTTCCCAGATTTGGAACCCCAACTTCAAAGGACAGGCATTTTCGGGGATCTCATCTAAAATACCAATTAAGTCCCACGGACCTACTCTGCTTGAGAATCACCCTGTCTTTCCTGTAGGCCTTACCTAACCCCACTCAAAAGTGAGAATAATAACCCGCAATCAGAATTCATCCTAAGAGTGAGCCTGGCCTTGTAGGTATATTTTTTCCCAGACAAAAGACTAATATCAAGGTTTTGTGATTGGCACCCTGATACCAAATGATTCACAGAGGGTGGGGATACTGGGATTATATTTCCCCTAAAGGGTGCCAATAAGTAATATGGAATTTTTTAGCTGTCATTTTACACTTACTGACTGAAAGAATATCAAATTATGAGAAATATCACTTCCAAGGACAAATCCCTTTTAGCAAGGGGAAAGAAAGTGTTAGAAAGGGATGAAAATCAAGTCCTTGAAAAGGAAAATCAAGTCAGGGATGAAAAAGTGTTAGAAAGGGATGAAAATAAAGTGAAAAGGTATAGACTAGATGAGCAGGCCGTAAATAAGTTCTTGGTTGAATTTATAAATGATCTTGCTGGCGAAAAATCGACTCATAGTAATGTTGAACAGTATCTTGATACTGTTTTCTATTTGTTAGAGAGGTTTAAAGATGATGCCATAAATATGGAGGATGAATCTGATTTTCATCATCAATAACAGAAAGAAATTGAGGTATTAACTATGAGTTATGACACAGAAAGTATTTTTAAAACATGCCCTCATTTGTTCGGTCTATTGACTGGTAAGGAATCTGCTAAGGAATCCCAATCTGCTAGGGATTACCTAAAATCCTTCTTAAAGGATGATGATGAGGAGGCTGCCGACGTTCTTTATTGGTTGAGCGGGCACTACGCGCTGGAGGCAATATGTATTTATGTTTTGGGATTAGTCTTCAGCTGTGCCAAAGACTCCTCGGTTGTTAAGGTGTCAACCTTGGTTCACCAACTTCATTCTGTTGTCAAAGTTCAATCCGACATTGATAAATCGCGCGTAATGAAATATAAAGGATTGGAATTAGCAAAAGAAAAGAAGAAAGTCCGTCGTTTTGCTATTGGGGTGGGGTTGGTCCAGTTTTTGGAGGAACGGGAAATAATACTTTTAAGTAGTAATATGGATTTTAGTGAAGCCCCGAGTAAGAAGAAAGGTTATCATTACAATTCCACCTGTTACGCTATGTGTAATTTTAACTTCAGTATCCTCCCGATGAAACTCAATCTACCAATGGTTCGCAGGACATTGGATTGGGATATTGCAAACCCAAAGGTTCTTGAAGAAGAGGAAGCTAAAGTAATAAATAATAAGATGACCGAGTCTGAGGTGGGAAGGACCGTGTTAGAGAAACAAATCACCTTATCAGATATAAGGGGGGGGGGGGGGGTGGGGGGTGTACGTCCATTTGGCGGCCGGTGAAATGTATAATCGCTTTAATATTTTAACAACCCGTAATCCTGAGCATTATAAGGTCAGCACTATAAGGTGGGTGAAAATGTCTTGCTAGTTTCAACTCAAGAGCACGTGATGGAAAGAGACAGCTTACAGTCTTTCGGCAAATCGAGGAAAAAGTGTGCTTCCGTCAGTCAATATGATGCTGCAAAATTCAGAAAAAAGAAAAGAAGCACGCAAAAAGAAGTTGACTACTGGTAATTAACAACTGCAAATGCATAGAAGTGAAGCCAGCAGTTCACCATTGCAATGCTCAAAGGATAGAATACCTTTCACAGAGAACAGGATGAAGATGTGGATGGCATGAATTGACAGCTCGAACAATGTACTCTGCCAGTCCAGCCTGATTCATTCCTGAAAAAGGTTCACAATTGCACTTCAATGCCTGATATTTAATACAATACCTGAGAATAGGATCAGATTAGGCACGTCCTCAGACCACATAAGGTGATTGACATTTTTCAGTAAAAGACAACTGGTAAGTGCACCAATACATCGGATCGTCACTAGGATGCTGATGAGTAGATTTAAAGCAGTGAACCAATAATGACGTATGCTTACCAAATAAAGACAAAAAATGACCAATGGATCAGATTAAGCACTTTGTTAGAGCAAACGCGATGTGATTCCTCACTTCCTTAGACCGAACAAGATGTGATTGACATCACTTAGCGACAAGCACTTAGCAATTCAGCAATACATCAAATCGTAACTAAGGTACCAAAGAGCAGGTATTAAAAGATAGGAGCACAAAACGCACCCAAATCTGCGGGTCGAAATATCATCTCTGGGACAAGGAACTCCAGTAAATAAGGTAGTAAATATAAGGGAGGTTGCGAAGGCAAATATCTTCTATTTTTCTGTCTGTGCAGACACCACACATTACAAATAAAAAGAATCCCCAAAAGAGCTGTAATATATATATATATATATATATATATATATATTACATTTTTGGTTAAGTCGATTCTCTTTCTGTCTTCTGCAGATTCTGGCTTCTCAATATCAATAATCGTTCCACCTGTAAGATGAGACTCATCTGTCGAATTGAGGTATCGTCGTGCTGCTTCTGGGTCTTTGACAAAGCCCTTTGTATATGTAACTCCATCAGGAAGAACATATGTGCATCTAAAGAGATTATCCCATCCAGGCTTCCTAAAGATGTACAGTTGATTCATGTGAGCTTGCTGAAGTGAAAGTTGTCTACCAAAATGCATTGGTACAAGTTCTAACACAATTAACTGACTAATCAAAAACTTCTGCTGTACTACTGGGCATTTGATTTCTTGGGGTGGTACTCATTGATTGTTAAACATAGTGGCACGAAATGCATAGAGAGAAGTTCTAACACAATCAACTAACTAAGTAATATTGAAAACAACAACTAAGTTTTATGCCTTATCCCATTGAAAAAGCCATCTACATGAATTTTTGTGTCATCACACTCAAGTATCAAGTTTTCTGTAACATCTAATACCAGGTAGCTTCCCCTATGATTCTCTGGAAGATGCAAGCACTCATTACCTTTCATTCCTAATTTAGTGATATTAACTGATATAAATCAATTCAAGTCCAGAGGCTATTCGTAATCATATTCCATGCTTCCTGAAGGGCTCAGCTACTTGGGGTTCCTTAGTCCTTGACTTTAATTTTGTGCTGAAAAGATCTCTGGATGATACAATAACAGCTGGCATGGCTAGTAGCAAGATAACTTTGTGTGGTTTTGATACCAGTAGCAGCGTAGCCATGTATTGTCATATTGTGGAGCATTAAAAATTTATCCACATCTGCAAACCATTTTTAAGTATAATGCAAACCTTTGTAATTAGCAGACATTTAATTTGGCAAAAACAGATTCGTTCTCACTATCTCAAAATTTTCAGGAAACCAACTATGAAAAAATTCTGTTACCATTACCTTCAGAATTCAATAAATTTTCCGAGCAACAAAGCAGAAACAAGCTTAACACCATACATAAGCTGCAGACTATCTTCAACCCATCATAACGAGATGCCTAACAAAATAAAGCATTACCTGGCAAGCTGCAAATCACGGTCAACATCAAGGGAAACAAAGCATAGCTTCTCCTTAACATCGTCCATAAAAAAGCTCTCATCCATAACATTAATCGATCTATACGACACCAACTCCTTCAAATAGTTCGTCAAAGCCTTCCCGCCCAGATCGATCCTCTTCACCCCATAATTCACTCGGTATTGTTCTGAAAAACAGGCACAGGGTAAAAAAAAAGAGAAACCGCAATCCACGAGAAGACTACATTGTGCCTTGTCAAAGCCTTTATTGCACATGATTTAATTAAATAAAAATAAATGTCTCTACGGATATCTATCCACTCCACTCGGTAGATATGGATCAACCTGGTACAGGACATCATTGTGATTGCATCACACTGCAACGTATAATGGCATTCCTTTACTTGCTCATTTGTGAACGCGAATATAGTTCCAAAAGGCCGATAATGGCTTCGCAAAATGGCCATGAAACCAGTTCTGGTGAAGACAACAGTTGAGATTCCTAGTGTCGACATCATGGTAGCATGATAGGCAAACATCTCGCTCATATGGTTCTACATGAAAAAAGAATGTCATGGTCATTGTCTAGGTTTGAACGACACGAATGAATAATTAGAGGGTAAGCTCAATAAAAAGCTGTAGAATTATAAGGATGACACATTAAGAGACTTCAAAGGCTTGGCCAAGGTTAGATGGCATTTCACCAGCAGCAATGGTTGCTTCAGTCCTTAATGAGACTCTGTGCATGACTTTCACAGCTTTCAATGAGAACCTACAAGAGGGTGAGATGATGCTGTCAGGATGTATGATTTGCCTGTTACCTTATTCTCAAGAGACCTACATTCACCGTGTCAATATTTAGAAAGAACCACAAAACACCAAACTCAGCTTTGAGCGTTCCAAGCCTTTAACTGAATTCATCCATTGATGCAAGTCAAACTCCATAGGAAATCACTCCTCATTTTCCAAACAGTCAAATCATACCAGTTGTTTACTCTCGGGCGAAAAGAATACTCACAGCAACCAAACAACAATCTTTGAACCCACAATGAGTCAAAAATGAAGTACTGCTTACTTTCCATGAGCAGTCTCGCCAGAAAGCAGGGCTGCATCAGCACCCTCTTGAACAGCGATAGCAATGTCTGACACTTCTGCTATAGTTGGCACAATCATGCTTTGCCGTCTGTTTGTGGCCACAATAACAGCCTTACCCATGCTACGGCACATCCGGATCATTTCTTCCTGCATGGGAAGGAGTGCAATTAGATATATGGATTGCTGTAACAACTTACTGAAAAAATTATCCAGAAATATTCTTCGATAAATACGACTTCAAAAGAGAAGTACCTGCAAAAGTGGAACTTCTTCAATGGGGAGCTCCGCCCCAAGATCTCCTCTTGCAACCATGGCCTGAAACTAATTTTGCAAATACTAAGATAAAAGCTATGTAGAGTACAATCGATTCCTTATAATCAGAGAGATAACAAGGTGCCCCTTCACAATCACATATGCCGATAATTTCTCCGCTCTAATGACTGCTCCATTTATTAGCGGTTTCCTCGGCCATAAAGGTGCATGGATCATGCCGCATATACATAGCTCCAAAGCTGCAGGCAGAGTACGTGGATGATAGAAAGAGCTCAAAAACTCTAGCGTACACTTCACAAGTAAATAGCAAAATCCTAGAGAAAGAAGCATAATTTAAGAATGGCTTTACCAAAGTTCCAACTTCTAATGAGACATTGTCTGCAATGGACCTGATATTTCAACTGAAAGGAACTGTTTTCGACCAATACACCATCGCTCTTTTCATCTCGTACTAAAATAGCATGACAAACGATACCCGAAATTTCAAACATTCGAAACTTCAAATTTAGTGATGTTCAGTTAGAGACAAGCCTAATGACATTGACCTAAATGTCAAGCACTAGAATGTTAAAATTGTTACATGTCCCATCTGTTAACCGCTCATGAAAGCAGGCAAGCCTGCCCAGACTGCCAACGGCTTCTGGCTCAACAATGACGGAAAATGCATATGCACAGGTCATCACTCCTGCAGCACAAAATCGAATTCCACCGCATAGACATTCTATGATCCTTCGGCGTCGTTAACAAGAAGCACTCATACAAACAGATTCCAAGTAGCACATAGACACAGATCTTAACCATTGTTCCTCAAGACATTGACACAAACGAGTTATATTGTTGCTTGTCCTTTGCAGATTCCTTGCTGGAACCTGCTATATGCACCGCGAAGGAAACAGCCATGTCCCTATAAACCAGAACGAGGTAACCCATAGAATCATAACCTGCATCACGATTGGAGAATTCTTCAGACCTTCAATTAACAAGAAATTCCGATTACTTCAATGTTCTGACCAAGAACTTGTCATGCACATGGAGATTTATAGCAACTAAAAGGAAGTATCTTTAACACTATCTCTGCTGTCCAGGGCACGGTCCAAGGCCTTCCAATTTCTCTGAATAATGCAATTACAGCCTTCATTATGACCAAAACATTTCTTAGAAACCTGAGAGAGTTCAAATGCGATGTGTCAGGACATGAAACTATTACTTAACACTAAGATTCCAAAAAAATTTCCAATTTCTTGCATTATGTTGCTCTACCATTCAGTTGAGCATCCCTTAATTAAGTAACAGGAGAACAAATCCTAAAAATCTTCATTCTGGGAATGATCACATGCATCTGCAGCCTATGGTCTTCTCCTCTTTTACCCTCTTCCTCCCCCGGACTTCATAATTTAAACTAAGGGATGTAACTACACCCAACACCAAGGATGGGCTTCTTTATGCCGGTAAAGTCATCACCAAAATGGAAAGCTCCTCTCTCACCCTCACCAATGCAATTGCAAATGCAGTTGAATTGTATTTCCATATCTGGAAGAAGATTTGAGAGTCAAGAGTAGAGAGAGCAGTTCAAGCTCTCTAGCTTCAGCATAACTCGACAAAGCATAACCACTAAGTAATCAGAAATTTTTTTCCTAACCCACTGGAAAAATTTAATGAACTATAACCAAGACATCACTTCATATCTAAGATTGCTACAAAATTTAAATGTCCCTGCCATTCATCACAAAGTGAAATGATAATCAAACGCAAAATAAGTGGCCATAAGATTTCTTATGCCCACTATAACAAGTCTGGAAGAAGGAATTTCTGCACTTGATGGCTCAATGCAGAAATTACCTGCATAGGCTTTCAAGGCATCTCTTCTTATATTCCTCAATCCCACCTGAAAATAAAGAACTAGAGAAGAAAACAATGGTGGTAGAAGATAGTGTGAACCGGCAATCACACATTGATCTCCAATGCATCATATAAATGAACATGCACAACTTTGCACGCATCAGTTAATAATACAATTTGCTGAGACAATGGTAAAGGTAGGCAAGCAACCGAAAATACAATTTGCCAGATTTACTTTAATGTTAGATCTACCATTGACCTTCAATGGTAGTAAATCCGGATCCCGATTTACATGGCCACAAGTTTCTATCTAGAGGTAGGCAAGCAACCGAAAATCCAATAACACGTTCTCTGCTGTACCAACCTATCTTTCTTGTAGATACCACAGTTTATGCTGTCTATGTGCAACAAGGCCAAATCGAAAGCTCCAGATCGATTGAAGCACAAATGGGCTCAGTAATCACAATCAGAAAAGCAAGCATAATCGTTTACGTAGAGTCTCTAGCTCTAACAAATCACCTTAGGCTGGCGTCCAAATAGCAACATATGGGCATCAATAAATCAAAATACACCTCATCTAACCGTGCAGCGAGAACCTTGGATTGGCTTTTAGCAATGTAAAGTTTCCATGTCTACACTGCAATCAAATTACTTACCACGGCCCATAATACTCTGATTGTCAACCTCGACGATATACGCAAACAGAAAGTTGACATATAATGTGGTGTTGATGATCCCATTAGAACTTTCCAGGGTGGCCTGAAGCTGAGAAGCGTCCTGAAAAACTGATTCAGGAAGAAATTCATGGAATAGTGGTTGGATGAGCCAAAGATCGTGTAAATCATGGTATACCCTTGGGAACAAATTAAATCTCAGCAAATTTGTCTCATTGTCTCTGAAGGTAACTGGCCTATCATCCACCATGCTCCCATTCCTCAGCGTACCACTCACAAGGCTCACATGTTTTTTTACCTTTTTCCATTGGCCTTCGACGTAAGATTGAGTCGGAAATCAACTGCAGTTGCAGGATTATTTGGTAGATCAACAAACTGCCATGAAAAGTAAAAATTGTCTTGAGACAGCTGACAATTGCTGCACCGAGTGTTATGGTTGGCCCTTCACTGGTATTATGACGAGAAATTTGCAAAGCTTGACAGAGGAGCAGCACCATAGTCTACCAAGCCAGGACTCCCCATAACAAAGGTGCCCGTACTCCACAAGTTCGAACGGCTCATACTAGATACGGTGGTAATATTAAATTCCATGTCATTGTTGAAGGAAGCAAGATCCAGGTTCATTTGTTGCCCTTACATTATGAATCTCGATGGTTCTCTTCCAGATAATATGGTAGAGCAACCTAAGAAAAAACTGAGAACCCAATCAACAATATCTTCCAAATTTGACCAAAACACATAGGAGAAACCAATATCTTTTAACATTTTATTCATCTTTAAAATGGTCAGCAAGGTTAAAGAAAGGACATACTATCACATACTTACGCAGAAAACAACCCGGTAAAGAGTATCCAACTTGCGATGGAAAGTGTGCCACCAAGCTCTGTTTTCCGTTTCTTAACAACTTTTTGATCCTCCTACATGAAATTAAAGCAGAATGAAACACTGATCATTATGGATCTGCGACAGCAGATACTCAAACAGAAAACTGCAAATGGAAAGCGTCGCTGCATCCATTGGATTTGCAAAGTTCCATGTAAAACTAAACAACAGATATTTTCGAATTAATTATGATGTTTGTCACAGTACACTGGGAGGCTCCAAAAATTTCATTGGATAAACCATAAGCAGGTGAGCAACATGACCTACGCAGTGTGTATGGTTCAGAACCACAAGAGAGATAGGTCTCCTACACTGGACAAGTTGAAGAGCCAGCATGTTAGCAGGTAACATAAAACCTCCAGAAGGAAAGTGAAAATTTCATGAAGCTTGCATTTCTCTTGAAAATTATTAAGAGAACCAGTTTCAAATTTGTTGCAGAGGATGCTTATAGATAATTTGACTGCAGCTGGTTGAGTAAGAAGTAGAAGAACCCATGAGAAACTACGGTAAATTGGTGCTGACAAATGCAGGGCAGGATATTGAAGTCCTCCACTGGGATCCAACAAGAATATCAAGCTCATCCAGGCATTGCCCAAGGGCGTCAAAATAGTAAGAACATTTTTCTGGAAAAATATATGAACTTGCTAGCACTTGCCCCTGTGCTACTTGGGTGAGTTAAAACCATCAGCTAAAGGGATCAAGTAAACCGAAAAGAACAGTCTGATCAACAAAGTGTAGACGTGATTCTACAAGAGGTAGATCTAAAACTCGGTCCCATTGACGGTCTTAATCTTCAAGATTCAGGAGGAGAGCTCATGAGCAGGTTGACCAATGAAGCGGACGAGATATGTGGATATCGCTTACTGGGTACCCGTAACTACAACTATCGAATAGATCACACTAACTGGTTGAGTCACATCCCCTTTCCTCTCGAATGGCAAACTGAGGAAGCAGATGAAGGCAGTGGTCAATTGGTATTTAACACCACAACAATAGGTGCAACTATCGACGAAGGGGAGAAGCTATAAGTAACAATACCCAACACTGTCAGTTTTTGAGCAATTTCAATCTTAAGGTGGGAATTCTTCTGCTAAATGCAAGAGTAAGCACAAGATTCTTCTGTTTGATAAAAAGCAAATTGATGTGACATTCAAGATCCTGTGAATTGTTAGGTGGCTGTCATAAAATCCAACAGGTTCTGGATTTTAGGTAACACCAACAACATAGACACACAGATATACCTATGCCGGCATTTAGACATGTGCGCACAAAGACAAACACAAGCATACTCGTGTGGGCATGCATGCCCGTCCGTGCACATTCGAGAGAGAGTCGAGAAAGACTGAAAATGTCAATGATTTTAATGAAATATTTACAGTTAGCTATCATTTCAATACAAAACAAGATAATCGGAGTTAAGAGTATACGTATATCTATGCTATTATCAACAGAAATATGCCGCCGCAGGAAGATTAATCTTTAGTCTTCTCCTACATGGCACCGTTAATCTTTAGTCTTCTCCTACATGGCACTGTTGTTCCAGATGTAGCTGTCCCGAAAAGCAACGTGTTCCCCAAACCCAAGATCCTCGAACAAATTCTGCATTAAAGACGTAAAAAACGGTAATCAGAACGAGCCGCCGTTGTCAATCGCTCTATTGGAACTAAACTGAATAACCCAATCGGGAGAATAGCTCCATCCACCAAAAGCAACTAACCTGATCAAGCATATCTGTGAAAACATCCTCGTTACTGTATACTTGGAGTTCCTCGGCAATGGGATTATTGTTGTTCCAGTAACAAAATTCTTTTATATTGCTGCCGCAAGATTCATTCACTTCAACTCCAAAGGTGGTGAAGGCTATAGGCACACCCAGCTCAGAAGCAGGAGTACTTGAACTAAGGCTTCGTATATCATGTGCTGAAATATGGCTGTGCAATGGAAGAGGGTGAGTAATGGCGGAAAAATCGTCTCTTGCAGCTGCAGCTTTACGAAGAATTGGGAGTGTGTTATCATTCATCGGTGAGTTGAACTCAATGGATGACGCAGGAGTATCGGACAGACATTGAGCTGGTATATCCGCTTGCTGTTGACCCCTATATTTCTGGAGAACTAGATTTGGTTGGTGCAGCTGCGCAAATGGTTGTGACTGCAGCAGCACGTTACCACTTGGGAACTCAACAAGATTAGGCATCCTCATGTCGCAACCTGTGATGCTTATAGCTTGTGATGGATATTGAGATGAAGCAGCATATTGAGATGAAGCAACATTATTTTGGGTATCGCCGCATCCAATTAATGATGCTGATGGTGGAGTGGAACGAGTGAGATTAGCGAAGGCAGGGCCATTAATTAGAGAAGAATGTACACTTTGATGCTCCGAGTCTTCACCTATCTTGTTGGTGTTCCTACGGTACTTCTGCATAATCAACGGGTTTGATTCAATAAGCATTTCTATTGATATGTTCTTCCCAATTTGCTCTTGATCTTTCTGAATGAGACTGAATTAAGAACTCTAACCTGAAGGTGGCTGGAGACATGTTGCCTAGTGAGATGAGGAAGACTCGTCATTTTCCTCATAATTTGCAGTATCTTCCTGGGTTTAGCATCTACATCGCCGGTCATATGGAAAATACATCAGTCAGGTCAACAATTATCTAACTTAGAAAAGGAAACAGGTTCATGAACACATCACGTACTATCGTCTCCAAGATTATTGACGGCCATGATAAACATCTGGTTGAGCTCGGGTGTCCAAACAATGCGTGGTTTCTTCGACCCGCTTTTAGTCTGGCCTTGATCAGCTTCATCTTGACTTCTCCTTTTCAAGCTTTTAGAATTCTCTTCCACATTATCTGCCTCAGTATGTGTATTGTTAAATGACGATGTGGTCAGAGTGTGCGGCATCCCCAACTCTTTAGTAGAATTGTTCCTCAACGAAGGGTTGCTTCGAAGAACATGTCGCCATAGAATCTTGAGAGTGGTGATTTGAATTGGCTTCACCAGGAAATCGCATGCCCCGCTTTTCACTCCTTTTGCGACAATGTCTTTTTCATCATCGCTTGAAAACACTGGCAAATTTAGACAAAAACGTGGATATGTCGGTCACGTTACATCCCACAGAATATATGATCACGGCTTCTATTAATTGGCAGATAAGAACTCACTGACTACAGGCAAGGTTTTGTCCATGCTAGCGATCTCGGCGAGAAGCTGAAGTCCATCCATCCCAGGCATGTGAACATCTGTCAAGACGATATCGAACCTACCCCTATTCTCTCGAATCAACGCCAACGCCTCCACTCCGTGCTGGCACTTGGTCACTGCAAAAATACATCATACGTGTCACATATGCATATCCTTGACTAACTATGTTCACAAGGCGCATCCTTGGCGACTTGAACATCAACCCCAGATCAAGGAAGCACGAAACTAATTTTTTCGAGGAGTAATTACACGTTTTGTCGCAGACGCAAAGCTGAAGTGAGAAAAGAGAAACGCGAAGCAGTGCCGTGAATTTACCTTGGTACGAACAATCTCGAAGCATCTTCTCCAGAAGATGGAGACAGAGGACATTGTCGTCAACCACAAGTACCCTTAAACCGTTCGGAAATTGATCATCGGTTACCCCTTCCATCTTTTTCTTCGACTCTCTCTCTGTTCTTCTTGCAACGTCACTCTTTGTCTCTGGCGGATCAGCGGGGGACGGTGGGTCTCGCCGACCCATCTCCTCCGCGGGTCCCACACGCTCCCCCGTTACGTGTTTCTCGTGCGGGTGTACTTTAACGGGATTCATTCGGAGCGCTCGCTTCGATTGCTGTCGGGAGCAGAAAGCCAGGAAGATATAAGGAATGACTTGAGCGCGAGAGCGAGAGCGCGAGAGAGAGAGGGAGAGATGTACGGGTCTTGCTGCTTCGCTTTGATTCCTGCTGTTGGCTCTTCGTCGGCTTCCTCGAAGACGCGATGCGCCCGGAAGTCTGGAACAGGGGAGAGACAGAACGTCACATAAGCCAAGACATTTAAACCATGGCTAGCCTTTGAGCGCAAGAAGGATCAAGAAGGCACGTGCGGCAGAGAACGCGGTGATTCGAAACGGGAAACAACCAGGAGGAGCAATTGGCATGACTCACGAGAGAGAATTAGTAATCCCCGGGAAGATCTTGCATTGAGCTAAGTCAAGTGTTTCCTGTTTTTCATCAACAGTAAAAAAGGGGAAACTTGGAGTTGAAGCAGCACGAGGATAAGTGGTCCATGAATATTTGTTTCCTAATTTCATTTTATTTTCTTGAAATTAAAGTGCGTTTTGTTTAAAAAAAGGGCTATATGGTATTTGATTTTTTTTTTGTTAGAATATGATGAAAAGTAAAATAATATTTAATTAAGTTAATACAACAAAAAATTCTACATTTGTAAAATCGTATCGCATTTTGTTCTCAACTAATTTCTTTTTGAGGCAAAAAAAAAATGCTTAACTGGTATAATCGTGCTACATTTTTGGTGTCATGGAAAAATCTCGAACTAGTAAACATGTCACGTATTTACCCCAAATTAGTTTTCTTGTTACAAAAAGTCTCAAATAATTTGTGATAAATGTTGCACAGGTGTACCGCTTTGGGATTTTTAGTACAACGACTATTTCGAGATAAATGTGACACGAACGTGCTAAATTGGAATTTTATGTCGCATGAAAATTGGTTTGGGGTATTTTTAATAGTATTAACCCTATTTAACTACTGCTCATAACTTAACTTCAAATCCACATCTACAAGGGGGAACTCTATTACAACATTATTTCCTTTGCTCGACGGATGTTCAAATCTAATTTAGCTGTTCAGTCAACAATTCCATCAAGAATCTTAATTCAGAGGATCTGAAGCGATAAATATAGTTGTTGCACTTATTGGCCAGAATATCGTTACAATCATATTATTATTGTCATTGCCATGAGAATTAATAATAACTAAAAACCGCAAATTTCTTCATCTATATTACATGTTTCTCATACTAATTTTTTTGGAAAACCCGTGCCACATTTATCTTAAATTGGTACGCCCGTGCCACATTTATCCCGCACTAGCTTTATGTCACACACAAAATTTATAAATTGGGACACCCGCACCACATTTACTCTAAAAAAGAAAACACTGGATTCATCTAATTAATTTGAGATAAATGTGACATAAGGTTCAACTAAGATATTATTGCAGCTGTCGGGATTGATCTATATCTGGTAAATCTACTCCATGGGGAAATTCCATCTGGACTCGAACATGTCCTCCATGGGGTGATCTTCTGTATGTAACTGGAAACGCTATCAACACTTGTCACGGTGTACTTTTGAGCCAATTACTAAATACTAGAGCTGAAGAGACAAAGTATGAACTCCATCCAAATGTCACCATAAGCCTCCTTTTCAGATTACTAAAGACTTACTAGTGATGACTCATCACAACCCCAAAATTTCAGGAAAGAATGCATGAAAAAAGGACAGGAAGAGTACCTGCACCAAGAAGCGATAGAATAAGCCAATACTGATGCAATAAAGGCCACCTAGGTCCGCTAGGAAACTTACTGGGCAAAAGATGATAAAACGTCGTATTCAGGAATTGCTAAACCTGTAATAGGGAGATAGATTTTCAAATGGATGGAGCAATTATTTTATAGAGCATTAGGGACTCAGTTTATGCTAGACTCTGCTGATCACAAATAAATACAGCTTAAAAAAAAAGGGGCACAAGCTCTCTGCTCGCTAGAGCAATGTAGTTTCAAGTCACTTATTCATGACCATCTTAAGCAGCACAAGGTAAGCCTAAGACAGGGTCAAGGTAGTCTAACAAGTGAAGTTAACCAAAGTCTATACTTACTGAATCTCCTTCGCAACATTTGATCTTCTCTCCTCTATATTTCTTATGTAACCCTGTCTTCTTTAAGAATTTTCCTTTCTCATTATAACTTTTCCAGTCTTAGTAATTCTAATTGTCGTCTTCTAAAAATCTCTAGATCTCTGTCAATGTCTATGATTTCTCCTAGCTGTAATATATCTCTGTCTACACTTCTTCTAGGTGCAATTAATCTTCCTAAGGGTCGTAAATTATCTGAGACAGTATCTCTTAAAGTTCTGCAACATCCTGTAAAAGGTAAAGTAGTTGTTCGGGTATTATCTATCTCTCCTGTTGTCCATATTTTGTATTATCTTTGATAGCTAAAAAAACTATTTGACGGTTAGCCTTCTTTTTTCTTCTTTGTGTAAGTCTGTTAAGAGAAAAATGATGGTATTATTCTGAGCTATCACAATTTTATCTTGTTTGGCTAGGATAATATCTGTCTGATTTACTCCTTCAATGTCTTGAATTTTAATATCTGAAAAATGTTTTGATTTGGCTACTGCTTGTCTGTAAGGCAAATCTACCAAATCTGACATGAAATTCTAAAAACGTTGGTTCCTTGGATCTACTAACTATTGTTCTGATACCAAATTTACAAGGAACAAAGGAGATTGTGCTCCCACCACGAATTTTTAAATATTCTATGGGTTCTAAAGAATATCTTCTTTAGAACTTTAGACCGTCACAGGATTCTCTGCAGATTTTCTAAAGAGTTTAAGCACAAGCTCCATAGCGATATGTCGATCGCGTTCTCTAGGTTGGGAACATGAGAGAGACATGATGTGCCTAGTGATGGTCCATCCTTGCTAAGTGAAAGATTTTGTGAGACCACTTGCCAACTGCTCTAAAAGCTTAAGCTATTAGAAGAAGACGTGATTTAATATTTATATATTCCAACACTCCCCCTCATGCTTAATCTGGTCTTTTGCCTAGTACTAAGTGTGGACAAATTCATTGGGGTGGCAAATAGGGGCCTGGAAAGATTGAACTCAGGACCTCCTGCTCTGATACCATGTAAGATTTTGTGGGACCACTTGCCAACTGCTCTAAAAGCTTAAGCTATTAGAAGAAGGCGTGATTTAATATTTATATATTCCAACACTAAGATCCTGGAGGTCTTAAGTCTGATTCCACAAAATATCCTGCCCCATCTAACCTTTACAAAGACCAAAGATCTTGCATTAAAGCACTATCATTCAGTAGAGCTAAATGATAGAAACAGCAACCATGAAAAGGTATATTGTGCACCCTGCTTTGTATGTTGTGAAAGAATCATTCAAGAAAACTAGCTCCAAGAGGGTGTAGTGTTATTGGCTTCATATTAACAAGTTCTTGCTCTTCCAGGAAACAAAATACTTACAGTGTCGCATCTTGGTTCCGACATTCTATTCTGGTTTCCAGCTCCCGGTAAATGAGTGCTTACCTCCTGCAACTGGGTAAACACTGGGGCAGCATTCTGCATACAAAAAGGAAACGAGCAACATTTAGTTTTAAAGAGTTCAACTGCATCCATCAATCAATTAGTGTACCTTTTTGCTGGGTAGGCTAAATTTCTTGCTAAGATTAATAGTCTCCTTTCTATGTGGTTGCTTCCTCGATGATCTGCTGGTATGAAGGGAGCCACCCCTTCGAACTGAATGCATCATACAATTGCTTAAATGTGGTTCAGCACTGCTGTTTGTATAGTTCTCTTCCAGTGCTTTGCAGCCCCAGGTGCACATCACATATTTCCGCAACTGTTAAATAAGAAGCGTGAATATGTGTTGATTCAAATTTAAAAGCATGAAACCAATGGGAAATTTGATTCATTCTTCGAGAAGTTGCTTCAGAACTATAAAAGGAATTATTTTGTCCCAGCGGTCTTGAGCTGTCAGCTGATGTCTAATTTGCTGTAGTCTCGTAGAACAACATCTTCATGGCACATTCTCTTAACTCGGTATTCACACTGCAGGGAAAAAAAAAGGAAAAGGGCTATATTAACAACTGATTGACAATTTAGAAACTGGAAAAATGCACGAATGCTGAAGCAATCCTTGGGGTAAAGGACAACTGCACAATCAACCACCATTAAATGATAGATGAATAAGGTTAACTAAGAAGAAGCTTCGAATCTGATTTAAATATAAGGACCTTGTTCAAGACCTTATTTTGCTTTTTACAATTGATGACTCATCACAACCCCAAACTTTCAGGAAAGAATGCATGAAAAAAGGGCATGAAGAGCACCTGCACCAAGAAGTAATAGAATATACCAATACTGATGCAATAAAGGCCACCTAGGTCTGCAAGGAAACTTACTGCACAGAAGATGATAAAACGTCATACTCAGGAAAACAAAATTAAAGTGTCATTATAGAAGACAAAAAGGCTACGTTTGGCAGTCGGGATATAACTCAGGATAGGATAAAATTTATCATATCCTGTGTTTGGTTCCTACTCAGGATAGGATATAGCAGGATATAAGGGGGATATAGCCTGGATATTGTTAAACCCGTAATAGGGA
Source organism: Rhodomyrtus psidioides (assembly GCA_021437785.1). Taxonomy (NCBI): domain Eukaryota; kingdom Viridiplantae; phylum Streptophyta; class Magnoliopsida; order Myrtales; family Myrtaceae; genus Rhodomyrtus; species Rhodomyrtus psidioides. Next base: position 7,750,257 of record JAILYB010000007.1, on the reverse strand, counting down.
GATGATTTTTAAATGGATGAAGAAATTATTTTATAGAGCATTAGGGACTCAGTTTAAGCTAGACTCTGCTGATCACAAACAAATACAGCTTAAAAGAAAAGGGGGCACAAGCTATCTGCTCGCTAGAGCAATGTTGTTTCAAGTCACTTATTCATGACCATCTTAAGCAGCACAAGGTAAGCCTCAGACAGGGTCAAGGTAATCTAACAAGTGACGTTAACCAAACCACATCAAATGATGAATCCAGCATTGGCCTTATCATAAACAAGAGGACTTAATCATTTTAAAGCTTTTTGAAGGTGATTTTTTTATTCATGACATGGCTATGGATTATAAACTAGACATACAGCATGGAATAACGGTGACTCAAAGATAAAGAACAAGCACGATTTACATGGCCACAAGTTCCTATCTAGAGGTAGGCAAGCAACCGGAAATCTAATAACACGTTCTCTGCTGTACCAACCTATCTTTCTTGTAGATGCCACAGTTTATGCTGTCTACATGCAACAAGGCCAAATCCAAAGCTCCAGATCGATTGAGGCACAAGTGGGCTAAGTAATCACAATCACAAAAGCAAGCGTAATCTTTTACGTAGAGTGTCTCTAGCTCTAACAAATCACCTTAGGCTGGCGTCCAAATAACAGCATATGGGCATCAATAAATCAAAATACACACCTCATCTAACTGTGCAGCAAGAACCTTGGATTGGCTTTTGGCAATGTAAAGTTTCCATGTCTACACTGCAATCAAGTTAGTTACCATGGCGCATAATATTCTGATTGCGGACCTCGACGATATACGCGGACAGGAAGTTGACATACATTGTGGTGTTGATGATCCCATTAGAACTTTCCAGGGAGGCTTGAAGCTGAGAAGTGTCCTGAAAAATTGATCCAAGAAGAAATTCATGGAATAGTGGTTGGATGAGCCGGAGATCGTGTAAATTATGGTATATCCTTGGGAACAAATTGAATCACAGCAAATTTGTCTCAATGCCTCTGAAGGTAACTGGCCTATCATCAACCGTGCTCCCATTCCTCAGGGTACCACTTACAAAGCACACCTGTTTTTTTCTGCCATTAGCCTTCAAGGTAAGATTGAATCGGAAACCAACTGCAGTTGCAGGATTATTTGGTAGATAAACAAACTGCCATGAAAAGTAATAATTGTCTTGAGACAGTTGACAATTGCTGCACCTAGTGTATATGCTTACAGTATCTCACTCATTAAATACCAGTGTTTGGATACTGTAACTTAGAATTCGGTCAATGTGGAGTAAGCATTTGATGGCTTTTACTTAGGCTGCTAAATTTGAACTGGAATAGGGATTTGATAGCTTTTAGTTTGCCTGCTGGACTCCATCTGCATCATCTCCTCTCATTTAGAGTTCGCTCTCAGTCGAAGATTGTTTAACTGACGATTCGAATACCTATGCAGCATTCTTTTGATTGCTAGACGTAGTATGGTTGCCAATAAATTCAGATAGATGATGTCCTGGCTAGTTCAATTAACCATCTCCAGTTACAAATTAAGAGGCCACACTAACACTACCAGTTTTTTAGCATTTTCCAACTTAAGGTGGGACTTCTTCTGCTAAACGCAAGAGGAAGCACAAGATTCTTTTGTTTGATAAAAAATAAATTGATGTGAGATTCAAGATCCTGTAAATTGGTAGGTGGCTTTGTTACAAAATTCAGCAGGTTCAGGATTTTAAGGCAACACCAACAACCTAGACACACAGATACACCTGTTCGTGCACTGTCGAGAGAGAGTCTCGAGAGACTGAAAATGTCAACGACTTTAATGAAATATTTACCATTAGCTATCGGTTCTATACAAAACAAACTAACCACAGTTAGATATATTTATACAATTATCAACAGAAATATGTCTTCGCAGGTAGATTACTCTTCATTCTTCTCCTACATGGCACCATTGTTCTGGATGTAGCTGTCGAGAAAAGGAAAGTGTTCCCCAAACCCAATATCGTCAAAGGCATTCTGCGTTAAAGACGAAAACAATTGTCATCAGAGTGAATCGTCATTGCCAATCGCTCTATCGAAGTTAAACTGACCGACCAATTCTGAAGAAGAGCTCCAACCACCAAATCAACTAACCTGATTAAGTATATCTGCAAACATAGCCTCCATGTAGCCATATACTTGGCAGTATTCAGCAGCGGGATAATGGTTATTCAGCTACCAGAATTCTCCTTTTATATTGCAGCCGCAGGATTCATTCGCTCTAGGTCCAATGGTGCTGAAGGCTACGGGCACATCCAGTTCAGAAGCAGCAGTATACGACGGGCATTGAGCCGATTTATTCACTTGCTGTTGGCAACCGTAGTTCTCGAGAAATGGGTTCGGTTGCTGCAGCGGCCCCATTTGGTACCTTGGAAGCGCCTCATTGTCTGGGAACTCAAGATTAGGCCTCCTCATACAACTTGTGCACTGTGCGATGCTCATAACTTGTGATGGATATTGAGCCGAAGCAACACAATTTGGGAGACCGCCGCATCCAATTAGCGGCGATGAGGGTAGAGTGAGAGCAGCTAAGCCAGGACCTATCTTGTTGGAGTTCCTACGGTACTTCTGCAAAATTAACAAGCTTGATTCTTTAGGCATTTCTTCCGGGAGTTCAAGGAATGAATGCAAATTGTTAAAGCACTGTATGTTTTTCTTTGATTTGCTCTTGATCTTTTTGAATGAGACTGAATTAGGAACTCTAACCTGAAGGTGACTGGAGACATGTTGCCTAGTGAGATGAGGAAGACTCGTCATTTTCCTCATAATTTGCAGTATCTTCTTGGGTTTAGCATCTGCATCGCGGGTCATATTGTAAATATATCAGTCAAGTCAGCAATTGTCTAACTTAGAAAAGGAAACAGGTTCATGAACAGATCGCGTACTATCGTCTCCAAGACTATTGACGGCCATGATAAACATCTAGTTGAGCCCGAGTGTCCAAATAATGCGGGGTTTCTTCGCCACGCTTTTAGTCTGTCCTTGATCAGCTTCATCTTGGCTTCTCCTTTTTAAGCTTTTAGAATTCTCTTCCACATAATCTGCCTGAGGATGTGTATTGTTAGATGACGATGTGGTCAGAGAGTGCGGCATCCCCAACTCTTTAGTAGAATTGTTCCTCGACGATGGGTTGCTCCGAAGAACATGACGTTATAGAATCTTGAGTGGTGATTTGAATTGGCTTCACCAGAAAATCGTATGCCCCGCTTTTCACTCCTTTTGCGACAGTGTCCTTGTCGTCATCGCTCGAAAACACTAGCAAATTTAGACAAAAACGTAGATATGTCAGTCACATTACATCCCACAAAATATATGATCACGGCTTGTATTTATTGACAGGTAAGAACTCACTGACTACAGGCAAGGTTTTGTCCATCTTAGCGATCTCCGTGAGAAGCTAAAGTCCATCCATCCCGGGCATGAGAACATCTGTCAAGACGATATCGAACCTGCCCTTATTCTCTTGAATCAACGCCAACGCCTCCTCTTCTCGCTGGCACTTGGTCACTGCAAAAATACATCATATGTGTCACATATGCAGATCCTTGACTATGTTCACAAAGCTCATCCCAGAATCAAACTTGGCAACTTGAACGTCAACCCCAGATCAAGGAAGCAGAAAACTAATTTTTTTCCGACTACTTTGATTACAAAAGTGAGTGTTCTCTCTTCTTCAATTCAGTGGCGATGAGTGATTATAAGTTTTGTCGCAGACGCAAAGCCGAAGTGAGAAAAGAGAAAATGCGAAGGAATTTACCTTGGTACGAACAATCTTGAAGCTTCTCTAGAAGATGTAGGCAGAAGACATTGTCGTCAACCAGAAGAACCCTTAAACCCTTCAGGAATTGATCATCATCCTCACTCGAGACAATACTACTCTCGTTGTGGGTCAACACTTCCATATATTTTGTGGGATGTAACGTGACTAACATATCCACGTTTTTGTCTAAATTTGCCAGTGTTTTCAAGCGATGACGAAAAGGACACTGTCGCAAAAGGAGTGAAAAGCGGGGCATGCGATTTCCTGGTGAAGCCAATTCAAATCACCACTCTCAAGATTCTATGGCGACATGTTCTTCGAAGCAACCCTTCGTCGAGGAACAATTCTACTAAAGAGTTGGGGATGCCGCACACTCTGATCACATCGTCATTTAACAATACACATCCCCAGGCAGATAATGTGGAAGAGAATTCTAAAAGCTTGAAAAGGAGAAGCCAAGATGAAGCTGATCAAGGCCAGACTAAAAGCGGGTCGAAGAAACCACGCATTGTTTGGACACCCGAGCTCAACCAGATGTTTATCATGGCCGTCAATAGTCTTGGGGACGATAGTAAGTGATGTGTTCATGAACCTGTTTCCTTTCCTAAGTTAGATAATTGCTGACCTGACTGATGTATTTTCCATATGACCGGCGATGCAGATGCTAAACCCAGGAAGATACTGCAAATTATGAGGAAAATGACAAGTCTTCCTCATCTCACTAGGCAACATGTCTCCAGCCACCTTCAGGTTAGAGTTCCTAATTCAGTCCCATCAAATGCTTACTCTACATTGACCGAATTCTAAGTATTGTTATCCAGACCATTGGTATCCAATGAGAGATATGTAAGCACATACTCTAGTTGAACAGTAATATTTCGAGCAAAGAGTTCTGAGGAGAAAACTCAGGCCAATTTTCCATTAAAGCAGCAAGAATATACACTGAGGTTCATTCTCTTAGACTAAATTAAAGCTTGGTTTCAAGAATATATCTTCTAGCGCGAGCCGAACAAAATAGAGACACTATAGTGAAGTAGAAGGTGAGGGCAGCATTTAGCAAGAACACTGACAGGGAAATCGGCCCTTCAACCATCTCTTCCTGAAATGTCTTACCAGGCTCAACTGGCCCACTATCCCGGACACAAACTCCAGTTGACGACTCCACACACAAGTTCGGATTCCCAGCAAATGCTCCTGGAAATCTCCGGTATCCCTGTTTCTTAGATATATATCCATAGAAGCAGTTGTATGATAAGTCCAACACAGTTAGATCTTCAAGTCCAGAAACATTTTCCAGTACCTGACCTGATAGAGAATTATGCGACAAATCCAAGGCCTTTAAGCTGCGCATTTTCTCTAAATCTGGAACATGACCGGTCAGCATATTGTACGACAAGTTCAAGTACTCCAAGCCTTCCAGTCCAAATAGTCCAGATGGAATCTCCCCGTGGAGCATATTATCAGATAGATCAATCCCAACAGCTGCAATAATATCATAGTTGAGCCTCACTTCACTGGTACCAGCGACAACCACGTGAACTTTGATATCGACGGTTGCCATGGAAACCAAAGAAAAATTACCCGGCTGTCTAGCAAAATCTCTGTTGTTGTAATACAAACTTAAGTTGAAGTTACTGTCTGGAATGATGCCTGAGAAATTATTTCCTGATAAATCCATCATCCGAATTGCTTGGAATGTGAATACCCGGGAGACTTCCGCTAAACTTATTTCGAGCCAAGGAAAGATACTTAAGGCTTGACCATTTGGTTATCGCATCGTTCAGTGTCCCAGAGAGATTGTTGGAGCTTAAATCCGCTTTCTCAAGAGATTTCCACCAGGCCAAAGTTTGTGGGATTTCACCAGAGATTTTGTTGTTGCTGATGTCTAGAATCTTTAAACCACTTAAAGCATCCAGCTCTGGTTGAATTACGCCCGCAAGATTGTTGTTACTAAGTATCAGAGCAAGAAGCTGAAAACAACCCACAATGTTCAACGGAATGGCGCCTGACAACACATTGTTCGAGAGATCAATCACTTGAAGGTAGGTCAAATTTCCAATCCTTGATGGTATCTCACCAGTGAGAAGATTGTGCGAAAGAAACAATGCCTGCAAGCTCTTTAACTCTGTAAGCTTTGATGGGATTTCACCAGATAACTGATTGTGTCAGAGGTCAAGGAGTATTAGCCCTTTCTCAGTCGCCTCTGTGATCTTACTCGGAAGAGGACCAGCCAAATCATTGAAGCTAAGGTCCAATACAAGAATCTTCTCCGAGAACACAAGTCTAGGAGAGATCTTGTAGCTCAACTGCGTCAAGGCCTCAAGTGAAGCGATACATGTAGGAATTCCTCCCACTATATAATTATCTGCTAAATTCAGAACACTGAGAGATCCAGAGCAGGCAGAAAAACACGGCAGAGTACCCGACAAAGAATTCGATCTGAGATCGAGAATCTCCAAAGACTGCTGGAAATCCCTCAGGTCACCACCGAAATTTATGTTCTCAAAGTTCAGATACCTTAAGGACTTCAAGTACGACAAACCCTCGGGAATTTCCCCACGGAAGGAGTTGAAACCGGCATCGAGCTTTTCCAACTTGTCGGAGAAATTACCGATCCACAGCGGCATGAGGCCCCCCAAATCTTGGTTCCACGACAAAATGAGCTCCCTCAAATTAACAAGCCTACTGATTGCGTCAGGCAAACCTCCACCAAACCTATTGTGACTGAGATCAAGGGTCTTGAGACCATAGAGGGAGCCGAAACAGGGCGGAATCGCTCCTGTGAAACTATTCTGCGCCAAAACTTAGGACTCGAGAGAGGAGAGATTGCACAAGCTGAGGTGAATGTCCCCGGACAAGTTCATATTGGTCAGGTTCACTGAAATTACCTTGCCACTGTCGCTCGAGCAGGTGATGCCTGTCCAGCTCGTGCAATTGGACCCCAACCAAGTGGACAAGCTCTGGCTCGGGTCTTACACGATGGACCTGAACAGCGAAAGCGCGGCCTCGTCTCGAGGGTCAATGTCAAGCGACTCGCAAGGGTTTAAGCTCAGCATAAGTACCAAGAAGACGAGCAGGAGCAGCATCTCGTATAATTTTGTGGGTCGAGACGAATTTGTCTCCATTGCGAAGCACGATTCTAAAAAGGGAAGCTTTGAGAAGGAAACAGAGCGAGACGTGCTGGGGTTGGGGTTGGGGGAAGGGGTTATTACTCGCGAAAATGGAGGTTTGATGGATTGAAGTGAGGAAGAACAGATATTCCCTCTCTCTTTAGTCTTTGCTGCTCTGCCTTTGAGCATTAGACAATTGCCATTGAAAGCATAAAGCTTCTCTCTTTTTGGGTCAAATCATCACGGACGGCCGTGAATGACCTGGGTACCCTGCGTATATTTCGGCTAGGTAGGGGATCCACTTCCCTCCCTGTGTGAGATCCATAGAGAAAAAGGGTTGTCTTCTCTTCTTCCTTTCCTTGATTTTTTTTTTCTTTTGTCTTTTTCGAGTGTATTGAGGAGAGGCAAGAGAAATTCTTTTATAAATGGGAATAGGGCAAGTTCTTCTTGCCAAGAATGTTTCGGAAGCAGAAATTGATTTTTTTATTTCTACTTCAAAAGTTGATTTCTGATCAGAGAAAGGCGTTTGATAAACTGAACAAAATTTTTACTTCTCGAACAGAAATTCATTTGGTAACGATTAAAATTTTTTACTTCTAAAATATTATTAATACAAAATATGTGTATTCAATTGAAATGATCAAAGCTCAATTATTGTATCAAGTGGCCTCATTTAAATAGGGAGGACATTGGGAACTTTTTCAGACTATATAGCATGTCCCTTTATGCCAGTTGCATTTGGGTTGTTATGGATGAGCATTCCCAACATGAAAATTGGTTATTCACTTAAATCCAGATGAGGAACACGGTAGAGGAATAAAAATGATACTAAGGTAATCTAGTCAATTAAAGTTACTGAATCTGAGAGTCTACAGAATATGGTCCATGTCAATGGCAATGTTCTGTTGTTTTATACACTCTTGGTGGCTTTGAACAAATTATTCCTTGGCAAAAAAACAAGTATCAATTGGTTCCTCTGGTAGAACATTCATCTTCATGGTCTTCTTTGATGTCTCGGATACACAAGGCTTCGCAGAATTACAAATATCGAAAAGCGCTCTTTTAATCCTTGTCGGCGCTTTATCCGAGGCTTTAGAGGTACTTCTCCTTTTGGCTTGATCACTTGGGACCTTGGAAGAATCAATATCTTCATTAATCAGAGCAAATTTTTTCAATTTCTGTTTATTGGACACCTGATTAAGAGAAGGCTTTCCTGCATTTGACAAATCACCGAGAGGATTTCTTCCACCAAACCCCTCCTTTCTTCTGCACGTTTATCACCCTAAAGAACCTCCTGAACGACTAGAAAGCATGAGATCAAATAATCCAGGAGATTGACGCAACAACTTTAAGCATGAGAACCAATAACAGAGTACAATTTACCATTCTAGTTAGCATCGAAGCTCTGATCCACCCTTGCTCTATCACATCACTTGGTACCCCAACTTGGTAGACTAATTTTATTGTACCTAATATTGCTCCAAGAATTATACCACGCAAAAGGGAACAAATTTTTAGACCTTGCACTTACTCGATCAAGTATAGCTTCAAGAAGTTCATCAGATAGGCTCATGTCAGATTCCATCAAAATGGCAAGAACCATTTGCCTAACCTGACATATGCATAAGCTAGTGAGCATTCTAGTGGATTCTCTTAACATCAAAATTTGATCATTTGCACAGAAAACTCACTTCCTCTCTCTCAATGAACCCAGTTTGCCATAGATCATGCAGCCTGAATGCATCTGCAATAGAAGGACCATTCATAAAAAAAAAATAATAATAACACCCCACCTGCACTAACTTGATTTGGCAAACAATTTTCAGGCCCTTACAGCTTATTTTTCTTCTACAGGGGCACAGTGATGGAAGAAACTAAGAGCATGGACAAATTCTTCAAATTCTATGACACCATTTTTCTTCTCATCGAATAGATCAAAAACTTAAATGCAACAGCATAAAATTGAAGTCATAATCAAATTATTATGAAACCATTTGCAAATGAAGGCATCAAACTGCAGTTCCACCACAAATTTAAAACAAAGAAAAGCATGGGATACCTTGGAAACCAAGTACATGAGAGAGAGAGGTGCTGAGCCTGAATATAATGCAAGATGTCTCATATATACACGGCATTTTCTATATACTAATCGGCTACTATCCACAAGAACATGAAGAAACAATTTGCAAAAGTATCTTCACAAAGGAATCGGCGGAGTTATATTGTTCTATCAAATGGCTCTTCTGACTTTTAGAAAAGAATAAAACACCAGGGAGGCACCAAATAATTATTTGGCCGAAACAAGTGACGGTCCCTCCACGAGGATTTTCAGATCACACAGCAAAAAACCATCTGGAGCAACAGAGGCATACCCTTAATTCACCCATCCTATAATAAGATGTGCAAATCTCAGAGATGAAATGGAACAAGAGAGACTTTCCTCATGTAATCAATGTGTATTATGCTATGCCCCCCCAGAGTACAGACCCATAAATGCTATCAAAATATCAACCAGATGTCCTTTACATTGCCATGATCAGCGAAGAAACCAACAACAACAACAACACAACCACATTTATCCCAAACTAGTTGGGGTCGGTGGTCGATGATCTTAAAATAAAAGCATGACCGATAGAGGGAAAAATCAATTGATCCATCTTCTGTAAAAAAATCTAAGGAACACCGTACAGATAAAGGAGATGCATTACTCGATCTAGGAAAAGATTCTCTCGCCAACTGAAGCTCTTCTTGCATGGAGACCGCCGTTAAGTGACAAAGGCAAGACTTGATCCAATCACCAGCTACATAATTGCTGGAAAGCTCAGCCAGTTTCTCACAACATTTCGATTGGTATTTGACACAACATACTCGGTCAAAATGAGCATACATCCCACCATCTACCTTACCAAGTACCAAGAACAATCACCAGCTGCCGGCACATAAAAGTAAATTACCAACCATGTGACAGAGGAAATTACCATCAACCGCTTGTATGTACTAAGGAAGCAGATGAAGGCAGTGGTCAATTGGTATTTAACACCACAACAATAGGTGCAACTATCGACGAAGGGGAGAAGCTATAAGTAACAATACCCAACACTGTTAGTTTTTGAGCAATTTCAATCTTAAGGTGGGAATTCTTCTGCTAAATGCAAGAGTAAGCACAAGATTCTTCTGTTTGGTAAAAAGCAAATTGATGTGACATTCAAGATCCTGTGAATTGTTAGGTGGTTGTCATAAAATCCAACAGGTTCTGGATTTTAAGGTAACACCAACAACCTAGACACACAGATATACCTATGCCGGCATTTAGACATATGTGCACAAAGACAAACACAAGCATACTCGTGCACATTCGAGAGAGAGTCGAGAAAGATTGAAAATGTCAATGATTTTAATGAAATATTTACAGTTACCTATCGTTTCAATACAAAACAGGATAATCGGATTTAAGAGTATACGTATATCTATGCTATTATCAACAGAAATATGCCGCCGCAGGAAGATTAATCTTTAGTCTTCTCCTACATGGCACTGTTGTTCTAGATGTAGCTGTCCCCGAAAAGGAATGTGTTCCCCAAACCCAAGATCCTCAAACAAATTCTGCATTAAAGACGTAAAGAACGGTAATCAGAACGAGCCGCCATTGTCAATCGCTCTTGTGGAACTAAACTGAATAACCAAATCGGGAGAATAGCTCCATCCACCAAAAGCAACTAACCTGATCAAGCATATCTGTGAAAACATCCTCGTTACTGTATACTTGGAGTTCCTCGGCAATGGGATTATTGTTGTTCCAGTAACAAAATTCTTTTATATTGCTGCCGCAAGATTTATTCACTTCAACTCCAAAGGTGGTGAAGGCTATAGGCACACCCAGCTCAGAAGCAGGAGTACTTGAACTAAGGCTTCGTATATCATGTGCTGAAATATGGCTGTGCAATGGAAGAGGGTGAGTAATGGCGGAAAAATCGTCTCTTGTAGCTGCAGCTTTACGAAGAATTGGGAGTGTGTTATCAGTCATCGGTGAGTTGAACTCAATGGATGACGCAGGAGCATCGGACAGACATTGAGCTGATATATCCGCTTGTTGTTGACCACTATATTTTTGGAGAACTAGATTTGGTTGGTGCAGCTGCGCAAATGGTTGTGACTGCAGCAGCACATTACCACTTGGGAACTCAACAAGATTAGGCATCCTCATGGTGCAACCTGTGATGCTCATAGCTTGTGATGGATATTGAGATGAAGCAGCATATTGAGATGAAGCAGCATTATTTTGGGTATCACCGCATCCAATTAATGATGCTGATGGTGGAGTGGAACGAGTGAGATTTGCGAAGGCAGGGCCATTAATTAGAGAAGAATGTACACTTAGATGCTCCGAGGCTTCACCTATCTTGTTGGTGTTTGTCGCGACCCTCTCGAGGTTCGCCGTGGGCTCTCGAGGGCTAATGGGCCGTCCAGTCTGGTCGGACGCAGGCCTCTCCCAAGGCCCGTTACCCAAATCGCAACGGAGGTATGCGTAGTCGACCTTCAGTGTGGTCTAGTGACATGTGCTAAGTGTGCATGCCATGGAGTCGCCACCAATCATTTTTTTGGAGGGTATGATTGGACCACCCTATTGAATAGTCGGGAGTTTCTATTCAATTCTACGATAACCAGAGAAATGGGTTCGGGGACTTAGTTACGTCAACTGTTAGAGTTGACGCCCTTTCGGTACCTAAGTTGATTGAATTTTCTGCAATTTTTCTCAAATTTTTTTTGAATTTTTCCTTAGTATTCACTTTTTTTGAATTTTTTTTATTTGATTTTTTTTATTATAAATTTCCTGAAAATAAGTCCCAACTGAACGGTCCCTAACTCGCCACGTGGCGTCTCGGTGACAATCGAATCATTTTAATTGTTGTAAAATTCGAAATTTATTTCTTTTAATGTTAAAAATATTTTTTTTATTCTGAAAATCATCGGATCACGACACGTGGCTCATCTGCAACCATCCAATCTAGCATTTTTTTTTTGTTTTTATAGGACGCAACACAATGCAAAAAAAAAAATAATAATAAAGAAGATATTAAGTCATTATACAACATAAACATAAGCAAAGGAGATGGGATCCGGTGAATTTTACGACGTCGGAGTCCGTCGGTGCTCGTGCAACAATGTGTGGGGGGTATAAACCACCAGCAGGAGGCTCGGCCTTCCGATTCTGGGGTAGCACAATATAATTTACAGAAAATAAATAAATAAAACACCTTGGACACCAATAGGAGGCTTAGCCTTCCGATTCTGGGTCTTTTATGCGAAATATAGAAATGTTATGACATAAAGTAAATACACAGTAAATATTTAGACACCAACAGGAGGCTCGGCCTTCCGATTCTGGGTCTTTTATGCGAAATATAGAAATGCTATGACATAAAGTAAATACGCAGCAAATATTTAGACACCAACAGGAGGCTCGGCCTTCCGATTCTGGGTCTTTTATGCGAAATATAGAAATGCTATGACATAAAGTAAATACACAGCAAATATTCAGCAACCTTAAAATTCCAGAACATAGCCTATCATCTTAGGAAGCCATCACCGAAAATTTCACCTTAAAAGGAGTCCAAATGAGTGAGATATGACCACAATACCTCAATTCGCTCGATTTTCGTCGACTGTTTTTCAAAAAATCACCATAATTTAACCAGACCTCGAAAATTCACGAAACCAACGGGAAATTGTTAAGGACATCTTAACTTAACCTGTGATGGTCAGAGGGAGGCGCAAAGGTCGCCGGAAGGGCTGATCGTGGAGGACGACGGCGGCGGCAGAAACTGGTCGTTACAGGGTCAGCAGCGACCTTTCCTCATTCAAACGGCTCCATCGGACGAATGGCTGGGCCAAATGAGCCTTATAATATATCCCTGGAAAGATAAGACGATAAGCTTTCTATTGGAGGTGGTTTCGCCTCGATATGATATTGGACGACGGAGTTATGACCGGAACAGTGAGATGGTTCGGGAAAGGGAGAGGAGAGAGGAAGAAGAAGAAGAAGAAGAAGAAGAAGAAGAGGAAGAGGAAGAGGAAGAGGAGGAGGGGGGACATAAATAGGCAGCGGGAAGGAGAGAGGGAGTGGGGAGAGAGAGAGAGAGAAAGAGAAAAAAAAAATATAATAATAATAAAATAATAAAATAATAAAATAATAAAATAATAAATAAAATAAAATAACAAAAAGAGAAGACAAAATCATTAGTCCCCTTTTCCTTTTAAATGATGATGTTTCCCTCCTTTTCCTTTTAATCATTACTAATATTTTTGTCAAATTCAATTTTATGGTGATCAGAGAACACCTAAAATCAAACCTGAATTTTACTATTTATGAGGTTAGAAAATAGATAAAATAAAAATAAAAATACCAACTATTTTTATATATCTTTGTGACCTCAAATATTATTTTTCTTGATTTTCTTGATTTTCTTTTTCTTTCTTTTTCTTTTTTTTTGTATTTTTCGAAAATATATATAAAAAAATGAAAATTATGAAAATTATTTTTTTGGTCAAAATGGTTCATTTAGCTTGGCTAAGGTCACCAAAATTGATTTTTCAATTTTTTCAACTTTTTATGGATTTTCTATGAATTTTCAAAATAAAAATAAAAATAAAAATAAATAAAAAAAGTTGATCAAAATTTAGGTGTCAACAGCTGCCCCTCTTTGAGAGGAATCTCGTTAGAGGTTTCTCTCAAAGATAAGGTGACACCTGAGTCCTGATCGACTCGACTCGGGAAACTAAAGGAAAAGGAGTCATGACATCCAATTTTCATGCTTGTCCATGTATGCTCTTTCTTGAAGGGGGAAACATTCATTTGACATGAGAGAGTGAGATAATAGAGAGACATACCTGCCACTTACCTGTTCGATGTTTGTACGATTTTCGCGGTGTTTGATGGATTCAAGAGAATTTCTAGGAACTCGTTACTAGAGTATCCTAGAGAGGTTAAGCTCTGACCCGTATGGTAGGTCAAACCATAATGGGATTCCTAACTGATAGGAATCTAAGGAAGACGCGTCCCATTTGAGATTTGCCAATGATTTTGATCCGTATGGTGGATTGGACCATTGAGTTGACCATTTAAGTGATTTTCACTATTGGATTGACCCTTCAGGCGGTTTCTACCTTTGATTGACCCTTCAGGCGGTTTCTACCATTATTTTGACCCTTCAGGCGGTTTCTACCTTGTGTTGACCCTTCAGGCGGTATCTACCCTCATTTTGACCCTTCAGGCGGTATCTACCTTGTGTTGACCCTTCAGGCGGTTTCTACCATGAGTTGACCCTTCAGGCGGTATCTACCATAGTTTTGCTTTGAAAAGGGGTCTCATGACGAGTCACGTCCGATGAGACTGCCTGATTTTTGAAAAGAGGTCTCATGACGAGGGTTCTCCACGTCCGATGAGACTGATTGAATTTTGAAAAGGGGTCTCATGACGAGGGTTCTCCACGTCCGATGAGACTGTTTGATATTTTTGAAAAGGGGTCCTAGGACGAGGGTTCTCCACGTCAAGTTAGGACTGCTTGATTTTTGAAAAGAGGTCCTAGGACGAGGGTTCTCCACGTCTGCTGGGACTGTTTGATTTTTTTTTTTTTTAGAAGGGGTCTCATGACGAGGGTTCTCCACGTCCGATGAGACTGCCTGATTTTTGAAAAGGGGTCTCATGATGAGGGTTCTCCACGTCCGATGAGACTGTTTCTTTTAAAAGGGTTTTTCTTCCCCCCTTTTTTAGAGATCCCGAAGTTTGTCGGGAATTCAGTTTTGAAGCAGTGAAAGATTTTATTTTGGCAAAAATTTCACTGGTACGCTGATGATGCGGGAAGTGACTTTTCTGGGAGCTGGGTTCTCCAGGTATCCTGCAGAAAAATAGATTTGTACGTTCTTCTCTTCAGAGCGAGGCCTTCTTCTGGGAGATTGGCGTCTCTAATGGATCCTGCAGAAGTTCGAGCCTGAAAAATTTTTCTTCACCAAGAAAACGTTAGCAATCTTTGGGAAGACGACGGTTGTCCATCTGACAAAACCGTGTGCATTTTGATGCCGGAGGCTGTCCAAAGCATTCTTGCAACATGCAGATGTGATCACAAATTCCTTGCATGGAAAATCTGGATCAACAGTTTGAAAAATTCCAAAAAGAGATTGTTCAAAACATCAATTGGAATATTTCTCGACAAGGAGGTTATCTCACCTGTTTTGAGGTAATGATTTTTATAGGGGATGCACTCAATTCCCTATTAACCTGTGCCTAGGTTTTAGGTTCATTCACAGCGCATACATTTTGATCGGTCGGGAGGTCTTCCACGGGACCGTAATGTTGGGCTTGGTATTGGTTTTCAAGGGGGACTCATTTTTGAGTCAAAGCCATTGAACGAAAGTTTTCACCATCTGCTTCGGGTTTACAAGTCAAGAACCCTGCAAAATGAGAAAGAAATAGTCTTGCTCGTACCTCTTCGAGCTAAGCTATATGTTAACCCAAGTGTCTTAGTCAGAGAAGGCTGTTTCAGGGTTATGATGTTGGTAGGATTGGGGACCGAAAAAAAAGCTTGTTTTTGGCCCAGAATTTATGAGGGAATTGACCTTGGTGATCATTGCAAACTTGTCACCTGTCTTTTCCATTCTGTATCTTCAATTTTTGAGACGTGCAACCGTTTTTGAGGTGTGTACAAACTCTTTAGAGAGCGTCTCTTGTGGTATTAAGAGGTTGACAACTCTTTCTGTGTTTTTGCTCCACGGCTGACATCATTTGGGGAGCAGTCTTCTTGATCTGACTCCATTAGGGGTTTTTCCCTCTTCTTTTCCCTACCAGGTTTCTTTAGGGATCGATCAAATTGTTCACCCGAGCATCGGCCTCGCTTTTACCAGGCACTTTGCTTTTTCTTGATGCTGGGGATTTCTTTAATCCCTTGTCGCAAGTGGGATGCTTGGCAATTGTGCTAGATATATGACTTGGCTCTTAGCACGCTTGAGTATCAACTTAGTAGTTTCTTCGTAAACCCTAAGTCTTGAACTTCTCCGTTCCTGAAGTGATTTGCCTTTGTTTTGGAACTTGCAATGATCACCGATGGGTTTATGAAATGAATTCGCAGGCTCAACTTGGCTATGCAAAGGATATGGTGTGTGGGATAGAGAAATGAATGCTTCTCATCATCCTATGGCACTTGGATTACCATATAAACAACACACAAAGATTAATGTTAGTCCGAGCAAAAAAATTTCTAACCATTTTCTCCTGATGCTACTGGACTCACCTCCATTTTGCCCCGATGTGGGGTGGTTCTTGATAGGGTTAAGAATGAAAAACGCCGTTCAAAGGGGTTTATCAATGGTCACATGTAGTGTTTGGGGATATGAAACGAATGCCTCTGTCGTCCCAACCCATGTAATCGCTGCAAATGATCCCTACCATCGTAGACCCAGATTTTGCTATCTGCCCACTCCACTCATCTCTCAAGTGTGTGTTGGACATGTTTGGATTAGGCTCGCCTCTCTTTTGAGTAAACTTCCTTTTGAATGATTTGACAAATAATGATATTTGGAAAAATTCACTCCCTTCTTTCCCAAAATTTATCCATTGAGGGGATCTTGTGATGTATCGTGCATGTTTTATTCATGCTTTGGGCAACCTCCCGATTTAAATCATGAACATCGATGCATTGGATAATTTTCATGACGACTGAAAGGATTTTAACATTCTTTATCTCCAGCTAACTGGGAAAGGGATACTTACCTACCTGTCGCGGCTGCAGACCCCTGAAAATGTAAGAGAAGCATATCATTGTATATTCACGAATTTTTTTGAAAATCGAAACGATACATCCTACCCTCGGTCATGTACCCTAACAAGTAGTACGTGGGATGTAAAAACTTGTTCGTCTCCAAGGCGACTCCCC
Source organism: Rhodomyrtus psidioides (assembly GCA_021437785.1). Classification (NCBI taxonomy): domain Eukaryota; kingdom Viridiplantae; phylum Streptophyta; class Magnoliopsida; order Myrtales; family Myrtaceae; genus Rhodomyrtus; species Rhodomyrtus psidioides. The sequence continues at coordinate 7,733,435 of JAILYB010000007.1, read as the reverse complement.
TGTCAAAAACAAACAATAAGTGTCAGTTTGCGTTCCAAAATTCAAGACAAATTGGAACGATACCGCTTTGTTCTTGCTTGGTGTTTTCATTTGAACACAAACGCGCGGCTTACAGAAATTGGCCATCTATATTGTGGCCACGATTCCTCCGTTTGGTTGGCGATGAATCATTCTCGAGGATTTGCCCCAGAGGAAATCCATTTGTGTTTTTGGGCGCATTCCAGCGTCACTCTTCATAGTTCCTCCACTTGATCAAAGACCCTTCCTTGGAGTGCTGACTCCCAAGGTTAATAATTTTATTCGCCTCCTCATTGGCGAGTTCTTTTCTTTTGTGGCTTTTGGCGCCAACGACTTCCTGTTAAGCATGGGATTTATGGAGATCAAATTGGAACGATACAAAGTTACCGCCTCTAGGTTTGTATCCTGGGGTTTATTTCTGATGCAGATAACTCTGTCATTGCGTCTACGGATTTTGCCAGAGAAGAAACGTCTTTCTTTGCCCAGGGCAAAATTGATTCGCATGCCCCAGTCATGTCTTAACGCTTTCCGCTTTTGTTGGAGATTTCTAATCCCATCTGAAGGAGTCCACGCACCTGCGTGTGAAGAAATAGACGTGGGTTTTTATCTGACTTCATTTGGAATTTCTGAAAAGAGGTACTCCCTCCGAAGTTTCGTCTTTTCGTGCTTTTCGAGCAATTTGCCCCGGTGAGGCCGGTTTCGCTGTTTGTCCTCTCTGGATTTGATGACCCTGGTCTGTTGCACTTTTAGGGGGGATCATGAGAGTTTGCCCCTGGCTGGGCTTCTCGGAGAAAAGGGAGAGACTTGCTCCCACGAGTTTTGCCAATCCTGGTCATCTATGAATTCGTGCTTTTCATTCTATTCAAAGAAGGTATTGATAAAACTTAAGATTTTCTTTTCAAGCATTCTTTTCACAGAGATTTTCAGGTGATGAGAAACTTTTTCAGGTTTTCTCAAAGATTTTGTTCACAAATTGAGCCATTAGAACGCTCTTGAAAACATTGAGTCAGACTCATGTTATGAAAAGAGGTACTCCTTGTTTCGTCATTTGGAAGCACTGCCATCTGATTCCCCTGCTTTTGATCGTTGCTGGAATGGATGGCTCCGCATCGTTTTATTCCCCATTTAGGAGGGAAGCTCCACCTCGGGAACCTGAGTTATTTAACAACTGCTATGTATGCTTGGAATGGCATGCTTGAAGTGTCACAAAGACGGTTATAAAATAGAGAAAGTTCATGTAATGATAAACTTCTTTGGGAGACGTCTTAAGAAAAATTGAAAGGGTAGGATGGGAGCTAGCCCTCATATCATTGGGCATCCTCGCATCCCAAAACTTTGCAAACCAGGAGACATGTGGGAAATCAGGTCTCAGTTTTTTTTTTTCGTCATTGACCGATTTGTGGCTCCCACACGTCCCTTTTTTTTTATTTTTGATTTTTGATGATTTTTTTTTTTGGTTTTTTTTTTGGTTTTTTTTTAGTATACTTACATTACAATACAACACGTAAGAAAAAGCCCGAGGCACCTAATGTGGATTTAGATGCGTCGAAGAGAGACAGATATCTCTTTACTCCATGGTAGGAGCGTCGCCGTCGAGTGATTTGACAAAATCTCCCAAAGACAAGCTGGTCAAATCAAGTTCCTCCGATGTCGTTTCTATCCCCTCGTCCTTCGACCATTTGGAATCCTCAGAGAAGAACCGGTCGAACTTGTTGTCGAAGACCACCCCCACGGTTTGGTGATCAGGAAGTGGATTATTTTGCACGTTCGGCTCTGTTTTGTCGAATTCAAGGATGCAATTATCGATAAGGGCTTGCACCTTGTGCTTCAAAACAATGCAATTGTCTACGTTATGGCCCTTCTCTCTCATGTGATAGACACATGACTGGCTTTCATCGTACCCGTTAAATTTTACCGGATTCGGCCTTGGAGGCTCCTTAGCCACTAAGTGCTCCTCTAGTAACATAGGAAGTAATTTCGATAACGGCCTTGGCAGGGGGGTGAACTGCTTGGGAGGCAACTTCCTCCTTAGTTCATATGGTTTCTGTACCGACATCGACGAGTTTCCTTGCACCGTACTTGAATTGGAGAACTGCTTAGGGTTGGGTGGGTTTGGTACGAAGGCCACATCAACTTCAGCCTCCTTCTCCCTTCGGGCCGGATATTGGCGTCTTGTTGCGATTTCTGGTGCTTTCCTTTCCCTCATCGCCCATTCCAGCCTTTCTGCGATTTTTATGAGGTGTACAAATGTTTGACAACCAGATGTGTTCAGCCTATCGAAATACTCGTAAGGCAACGCTCTCAAGAAAAGGTCGACCAGCTCGTCCTCTGGAATGGACGGTTTGACTTGTGTTGCTAAGGCCCGCCATCTTTGAGCGTAGGCACGGATTGCCTCATTCCTCCCTTTAGTGGTCCTCAGCAATTCTTCTCTGGAAGGGGCTGTAGCAGTATTGAACTTATATTGATGTAAAAAGTCCTCCGCTAGGTCTTCCCATCCATCATAGTCCTCCAAATCTAATTCGATGAACCAAGCCAGAGCAGCACCCGCCAGACTCTCTTGAAACGTGTTCATCAGCAAGGGAACGTAGTCAGAAAAAAGTGCCATTTTGCGTAGGTAATATTTTAAGTGGGCTCGGGGGCAGCTCGTCCCGTTGTATTTTCTGACGAAATCGGGTTCTTTATAGTCTAACGGCGCTTCAATTTTTGCAAATGGTGATATCTTGTCAAATCGAGCCAGCTCATACCCTTGGCTGCTTAGGCATTCCTCTATCTTCGCTAGCCTCTTTGCGCCTTCTTCGATTTTGCCCGGGGGTTTCTCCTTTTTGTCTTTTTCTAGGTCGATGACTGCAGACACGGCCTTCGGTAGTGCATCAGCTGCTAACACTCGATTAACATTCTCGGCCACATTCTCTTCCCGAGTTCGCGCCACATTCGAAGCATTGGGGGGTGCGGGCGGAGCATCCTGGCTGAGGTCATGATTTCTTTCTTGTGCAGCCACCATCATGGCTTTCATTTCTGCTAGCATGGTGGCCATTGACGCCATCTGACCTTCCAAACTATTCACGCGAGATCCCAACTCCTCTTGCTCCATTCTGGCTCGGAGACGAGTTATAATACGAGTTATTCTTGGTTCCGTGATTAAAGCTACCTGCCCTGTGGTAGGTAGAAAGACGTGTTAGCATATGGAAAAAAGTTATACTGAGTTCAAGGGGTGAAAGGAATGATACTTACAAACCTTTTGAAGGGGGTAAGACATGTCAAACACATCGATCATGCGCATGTAAACTTGTGAAGTTTTGACACCTAAATGGTGGGGTTCCTGAGGCTTAAAGGCTCCCACCTCGAGTTCTAGAAAGGGTAGGTTCCATTGCACAACTATCGTTGCATTGGGACCCAATCCATAGTTCGAAGTGAGCGAAATTAAAAATGGATTACCCCGTGTTTTTCCTCACGGAGGTTCCATTTTCAATTCCTTCTATTGTTTGCTTATAGGGGCGCCCGGGGTTTTAGGCGCGGTTGTGTGTGTTCAGGTGTCGTGATCATCACAATGCAAGTCATGCATAACAGTTTATCAATCAGCGCTTCAAATCACCCACACAACATACATTCCTACGCCAACCTGCATAAAATAATGTAAATCACGGACTACACCCCTTATTTCTCCAATCTGCAAAAACGTTTAACACCTCAAGGATTAAAGTACATACTTCAATTTGAAGAGCGTCTGCATAAAACAATCAACTTTTTAATCGGCTCAAGTCCACTAAATGGTTAAGAACCAGTCCCCAGCGGAGTCGCCAGTCTGTCGCGACCCTCTCGAGGTTCGCCGTGGGCTCTCGAGGGCTAATGGGCCGTCCAGTCTGGTCGGATGCAGGCCTCTCCCAAGGCCCGTTACCCAAATCGCAACGGAGGTATGCGTAGTCGACCTTCAGTGTGGTCTAGTGACATGTGCTAAGTGTGCATGCCATGGAGTCGCCACCAATCATTTTTTTGGAGGGTATGATTGGACCACCCTATTGAATAGTCGGGAGTTTCTATTCAATTCTACGATAACCAGAGAAATGGGTTCGGGGACTTAGTTACGTCAACTGTTAGAGTTGACGCCCTTTCGGTACCTAAGTTGATTGAATTTTCTGCAATTTTTCTCAAATTTTTTTTGAATTTTTCCTTAGTATTCACTTTTTTTGAATTTTTTTTATTTGATTTTTTTTATTATAAATTTCCTGAAAATAAGTCCCAACTGAACGGTCCCTAACTCGCCACGTGGCGTCTCGGTGACAATCGAATCATTTTAATTATTGTAAAATTCGAAATTTATTTCTTTTAATGTTAAAAATATTTTTTTTATTCTGAAAATCATCGGATCACGACACGTGGCTCATCTGCAACCATCCAATCTAGCATTTTTTTTTTGTTTTTATAGGACGCAACACAATGCAAAAAAAAAAATAATAATAAAGAAGATATTAAGTCATTATACAACATAAACATAAGCAAAGGAGATGGGATCCGGTGAATTTTACGACGTCGGAGTCCGTCGGTGCTCGTGCAACAATGTGTGGGGGGTATAAACCACCAGCAGGAGGCTCGGCCTTCCGATTCTGGGGTAGCACAATATAATTTACAGAAAATAAATAAATAAAACACCTTGGACACCAATAGGAGGCTTAGCCTTCCGATTCTGGGTCTTTTATGCGAAATATAGAAATGTTATGACATAAAGTAAATACACAGCAAATATTTAGACACCAACAGGAGGCTCGGCCTTCCGATTCTGGGTCTTTTATGCGAAATATAGAAATTCTATGACATAAAGTAAATACGCAGCAAATATTTAGACACCAACAGGAGGCTCGGCCTTCCGATTCTGGGTCTTTTATGCGAAATATAGAAATGCTATGACATAAAGTAAATACACAGCAAATATTCAGCAACCTTAAAATTCCAGAACATAGCCTATCATCTTAGGAAGCCATCACCGAAAATTTCACCTTAAATGGAGTCCAAATGAGTGAGATATGACCACAATACCTCAATTCGCTCGATTTTCGTCGACTATTTTTCAAAAAATCACAATAATTTAACCAGACCTCGAAAATTCACGAAACCAACGGGAAATTGTTAAGGACATATTAACTTAACCTGTGATGGTCAGAGGGAGGCACAAAGGTCGCCGGAAGGGCTGATCGTGGAGGACGACGGCGGCGGCAGAAACTGGTCGTTACAGGGTCAGCAGCGACCTTTCCTCATTCAAACGGCTCCATCGGACGAATGGCTGGGCCAAATGAGCCTTATAATATATCCCTGGAAAGATAAGACGATAAGCTTTCTATTGGAGGTGGTTTCGCCTCGATATGATATTGGACGGCGGAGTTATGACCGGAACAGTGAGATGGTTCGGGAAAGGAAGAGGAGAGAGGAAGAAGAAGAAGAAGAAGAAGAAGAAGAGGAAGAGGAAGAGGAAGAGGAGGAGGGGGGAGATAAATAGGCAGCGGGAAGGAGAGAGGGAGTGGGGAGAGAGAGAGAGAGAAAGAGAAAAAAAATATATAATAATAATAAAATAATAAAATAATAAAATAAAAAAAGTAAAAATAAAATAAAATAACAAAAAGAGAAGACAAAATCATTAGTCCCCTTTTCCTTTTAAATGATGATGTTTCCCTCCTTTTCCTTTTAATCATTACTAATATTTTTGTCAAATTCAATTTTATGGTGATCAGAGAACACCTAAAATCAAACCTGAATTTTACTATTTATGAGGTTAGAAAATAGATAAAATAAAAATAAAAATACCGACTATTTTTATATATCTTTGTGACCTCAAATATTATTTTTCTTGATTTTCTTGATTTTCTTTTTCTTTCTTTTTCTTTTTTTTTTGTATTTTTCGAAAATATATATAAAAAAATGAAAATTATGAAAATTATTTTTTTGGTCAAAATGGTTCATTTAGCTTGGCTAAGGTCACCAAAATTGATTTTTCAATTTTTTCAACTTTTTATGGATTTTCTATGAATTTTCAAAATAAAAATAAAAATAAAAATAAAAATAAATAAAAAAAGTTGATCAAAATTTAGGTGTCAACAGTGTTCCTACGGTACTTCTGCATAATCAATAGGCTTGATTCAATAAGCATTTCTATTGATATGTTCTTCCCAATTTGCTCTTGATCTTTCTGAATGAGACTGAATTAAGAACTCTAACCCGAAAGTGGCTGGAGACATGTTGCCTAGAGAGATGAGGAAGACTCGTCATTTTCCTCATAATTTGCAATATCTTCCTGGGTTTAGCATCTGCATCGCCGGTCATATGGAAAATACATCAGTCAGGTCAGCAATTATCTAACTTAGAAAGGAAAACAGGTTCATGAACACATCACGTACTATCGTCTCCAAGACTATTGACGGCAATGATAAACATCTGGTTGAGCTCGGGTGTCCAAACAATGTGTGGTTTCTTCGACCCGCTTTTAGTTTGGCCTTGATCATCTTCATCTTGGCTTCTCTTTTTCAAGCTTTCAGAATTCTCTTCCACATAATCTGCCTGAGGATGTGTATTGTTAGATGACGATGTGGTCAGAGGGTGCGGCATCCCCAACTCTTTAGTAGAATTGTTCCTCGACAATGGGTTGCTCCAAAGAACATGACGCCATAAAATCTTGAGAGTGGTGATTTGAATTAGCTTCAGCAGAAAATCGCATGCCCCCACTTTTCACTCCTTTTGCGACAGTGTCATTGTCATCATCGCTCGAAAACACTGGCAAAGTTTGACAAAAATGTGGATATGTCAGTCACATTACATCCCACAAAATATATGGTCACGGCTTGTATTAATTGATAGGTAAGAACTCACTGACTACAGGCAAGGTTTTGTCTATGTTAGCGATCTCTGTGAGAAGCTAAAGTCCATCCATCCCGGGCATGTGAACATCTGTCAAGACTATATCGAACCTGCCCTTATTCTCTCGAATCAACGCCAACGCCTCCTCTTCTCGCTGGCACTTGGTCATTGCAAAAATACATCATATGTGTCACATATGCAGATCCTTGACTATGTTCACAAAGCTCATCCCAGAATCAAACTTGGCGACTTGAACGTCAACCCCAGATCAAGGAAGCACGGAACTAATTTTTTTCCGACTACTTTGATTACAAAAGTGAGTGTTCTCTCTTCTTCATTTCAGTGGCGATGAGTGATTATACGTTTTGTCGCAGACGCAATGCCGAAGTGAGAAAAGAGAAAACGCGATGGAATTTAGCTTGGTACGAACAATCTTGAAGCTTCTCCAAAAGATGTAGGGAGAAGACATTGTCGTCAACCAGAAGAACCCTTAAACCCTTCAGGAATTGATCATCATCCTCACTCGCGGCAATACTACTCTCGTTGTGGGTCAGCACTTCCATTGCTCTGTTTTTTTTTTTTTTTACTGACTCGCTCTGTTCTTCTTGTGACGTTACTCTCTGTCTCGGCTTTACTGCTTTGGGTGATGAAAGGAAGTCTGGAACAGGGGAGACACAGAACTTCACACTTTAAACCATGGCAAGCCTTGACCGCAAGAAGGATCGAGCAGGGCACGTGCCGCAGAGAACGCGGTGATTCGAAACGAGAAATAACCAGTAAGAGTAATTGACATGAGAGAGAATCAATAATCCCCTCAGAAGATCTTGCATTTACCTAAGTCAAGTGTTTCCCGTTTTCATCAACGGTAAAAAGGGGAAACTTGGGATTGAAGCAACACGAGGATAAGCTATGTGTTAGGAATATTATAAGTCATTTTGACGTACACAAAACCATTTATGTTTTGATGAAAAGAATTTGGTTGCTTCTAAAGGATTTGCATTTCACTATGGTTAATCACTTACACTATCCTTCCTGATAGAAGCAGGCAAACCATTTGGCAGAAGCACACTGGTTCTAAATTCAAACACGTTACTTATGAATTGTTTCTAAATCCACTAATTCCATTTTTCATATCTTAGCAGATCAAATTCCTACTAACGCTTAATGATCTGGAAAAGATTTCGATGCTAAGTCATATTATTTTAGTGTCAATCAAAATGATTTCCTAAAGGTTTTTCCTTTTATAGGATATCTTGATTGTCTTTCTAAAGTTAGGCAAATACCTTATACTCTTTGTCTAAAGGTCTTACGATATGTTTGTATGGGCGAATATATCTTTCCAAGTTTCTAGTGAATCTTACCGTAAACAACTTGTGTTCTTTTATCAATCAACCAACGGCTAGTATTGGTGATTGATCCTCGGAGTGGATCTGTCCAGCGGAGAGCTTGGAGGACTGGAGCTATAAAGAGCACGAAGTTCAAAGAACGGAGGGTGACCAAGAGACAACCGACCCTATTCAAAGAGAGTGCTTCATTATTGTCTAAAAACACTTCTGTGAATCCTGTAGGAGAGAGTGAAGTAAAGAAAGAGTGTTGAGTGAAAAGATCTTGGTAGAGGCATAGCTCGCTTCTGTAGAAGGAGTAGAAGTTCAAGCAATCACTCATATTCCTGTAATCTCTTATTCGGATACTTAGTGAAATTCAGCCAGTAGACTGTTAGTGTGGGAGAGTGGACATAGCCCTCAAAAACCGAGCCACTATAATTGCAATGCTTTCCTACTCCTTCTGCATCTATTAACTGCATCTATTAACTGTCTAGCAGAAGCTCTACAGTACTTTGCTATCACTTGTGTTATCTCGATTTCGATTATTTTATAAATTTTACACTATTCATCTAAATTCGATTGATACACCTATTCACCCCCTCTAGGTGTATATCCTAGCCAGGAACAACACTATGGTCCATGAATATTCGTTTCCTAATTTTATTTTATTTTCTTGAAATTAAAGTGGGTTTTGTTTAAAAAAGGGCTAATATGGCATTTGATTTTTTTTTGTCAGAATATGATAATATGATGAAAAGTCAAATAATATTTAATTAAGTTAATATCACAAAAAAATTCTAAATTTTTAAATTCGTATTGCATTTTATTCCCAATTAATTTCTTTTGACACAAAAAATGCTTAACTGGTATAATCGTGCTATATTTTTGGTGTCACGAAAAAATCTCAAACTAGTGCACAGGTCACGTATTTACCCCAAATTAGTTTCTTGTTACAAAAAGTCTCGAAGAATGTGTTAAATGCTGCACGGTATACTGCTTTGGGATTTTTAATACAAAGGAGACTAATTTGGGATAAATGTGACACAAACGTGCTAAATTGGGATTTTCTGTCACATAAAAATTAATTTGGAGTAAATATGACACATATATAACGGTTTACGACTTTTAATAATATTAACCCTATCTAACTTTCTTTCCCCCCGGTTTGAGACCCGGTTCGCCGGTTGATCCCGCCGGGTTGAGACCCGGTTCGCCGTGAGCTCGGACACCTCGGTTATAAAAAAAAAAAAAACCCTATCTAACTTTCGGTAACCATTACTGCTCAGAACTCAACTTCAAATCCACGTCTACAAGGGGAACTCTATTACAACATTATTTCCTTTCCTTGACGGATGTTCAAATCTAACTTAATTATTCAGTCAACAATTCCATCAAGATTCTTAATTCGAAGGATCTGAAGCGATATATATAGTTGTTGCACTTATTGGCCAGAATATTGTTATAATTATATTATTACTGTCATTGCCAAGAGAATTAATAATAACTAAAACCGTGAATTTTTTCATCTATAGTACGTGTTTCTCAAACTAATTTTTTGGGAAACCCATGCCATATTTATCTTAAATTGGTACACCCGTGCCACATTTATCCCACACTAGCTTTATGTCACAAAAAAAAATTATAAATTGGTACACCCAGGTACCGCATTTACTCGAAAAAAGAAAACACCAGATTTATTAAATTTGAGATAAATGTGACATGAGGTTCAACTATGATATTATTGCGGCCGTTGGGATTGATCTATATGATAAATCTACTCCATGGGGAAATTCCATCTGGACTATTTGGGCTGGACGGCTTGGAGCACTCGAACATGTCCTCCAATAAGCATTCTAGCGGTCAGAACCAGCTTAAGCTTACAAAAGACCAGGCATCTTGACCAAACATACTTGGTGAAATCTGCATCAAGAACCGATTCTTTGCGACGTTTTCCTTTCGGCGAAACAAGGTTTAGTAATGTTGGCCTGCTCTGACCAGATGCGAAGTTACTAGAATGTACTAGAAACTTTCTCCTATGTCTGAAGAACAGGAAATCCATGTCTCCATTTATGTTATAGGTATAGAATTTTTTTTTTCTAGAAACGCCTTTTGACTGTTATTGTCAAAGCCTCTCGTGTGACAATCCAAGACTTTCCTGTTCTTCAGACTAGTCGTGAATTAGCAGAAAACAGCAAAATAATACACATCAATAAATATGAAGATCCACTGGATACGAAAATCAACGATCCTCCTGTATTGGCTTTCTACCTATTTGTACATTTGACATCTGATAACCTCAAAAAGAGTAGATGAAATTCACGTACACTGCTTGGTCTCATGAATTTGCAGACAAGAGTGCAAGATTGAATTCCAGGATGAAGCTCTCGCCCTCGCAGACTCTACTCAAGCCACAAAATAGAGCAACTAGCTGCATCAAGCATACAAAAAAGAGAAAAAAAAAAATCAAATTTGACTGCAGATCAGACAGCGGTGGCCAACAAAATGGATCAGAAACCACAGCATTCTCATCGAAATGGCCAGCTGGCTCAAAAGAGGAGACAGCCTTGAATCATGCAAAATAGAGCCCACTCGACCGTTCAGCTCGACACGCAGCATCGCCGCCTGTGACATGTCGTTTATCCACCCTTATGAATTTTTCAGGAGTATTAAGCAAAGGGGATGTCTTGAATCAGATTTAATAAAGTGCACATTGTCAACTTTTGTCTCGACATTGCATATGAGGGCTCTGTCCCTAGATCACGGATCAAAGAATCGGTGGCGACTAACTTTTCCCTCAACATGGCATTGTACTCGTACAAAAGCATAATTATCCTTCTGGACATCAGTCATATCCATGTTAGAACCAGCCTTGAGTTCTGAAAAGAAGAAGACAGAATGAGTTCAAGGAAACTTGAAAAAGGCATTACGGGAGAAGTATCACTGAGTTGAGCAGTGATATGAACATATATCGACAAGGCAGAATTTGTGGTCCACACAATTGAGAAACAATTCTACATTTTCATACGATTGGAAGTAATAAAGCACAACAAATCAAATGAACATCACACGAGACCAAACAATTGAGAAACAAAATCAAATAGCAAAAGATAAGTCAGAAGTTGTAGTTGCTACCTAGTGCCGGCAAAGGTGGAATGAGTTGATCATCAGCAAGAGAGAGAACCGATGCTGAAGTGGTGCTTTTCTCCTCTAACTCGACAGATTGCTGCTGCTTATCAGCTACGGAACAGAGCTCGTGTTTCCGTGACTGGTAACCAATAAAAATGCCAACTCAATGAAAGTATAAGAAAATGCAACTGGACAACTCCATTGCGTTTTAATCATTTGCAGAAGAATGTTTAGTCTCATCAAGTTTCGACACTCACTAATCAAGAACGATCTCATTCAATAAACTGCACAAGTTAAGAATTGACACCGTTTCTGGAAGCATTTCCAGTAACTTTTACGACCTTGCTGTAGACGACATTGCATATGGAGATATTGACTTGCCAAGGCTCCATGAACTTTGACAATCCATAAGTTTGTTCCGGTGTTTTGCATACATTATCCATGAGTGCCACATAACAATGCCCTTCTGCCATCTTGAAGACATAAATAAATCTTCAAAATTAGTTGATTCTGAGTTATTCTTTCTGTTGAAAGATTAGGAGAAGATCTCGAAAAATCAGGGATCTCGAAAAATTAGGAGAACATCTTGGGATATGATTAAGTTTGTTTCCATTTATTTTATTTTCTTTATTCTGGATCCTCGAGTTTAGGAAGTAGAATATATTTTTTTCCTTTTTCTGTTTTTATTTCCTTCCTTTAGCATTGTTGTCCTAGCTATTTATGTGTAATATTCTCTGTAACTTTTATTCATTGAAGAAATAGAAGAAACTATTGTTCTTCGAAATCAACACTTCTTCGAAATCAACATGGTATCAGAGCTGACTTTTTGAATCCAGCTCCTACTATGGTGAAAACGGCGATGACCGGTGCTCGTAAGGACACCAATTTGGGTGTCGAGCCAGAGAAAATTTCAACTGATTTCTCTGGCCAATCGGGCAATGGTGGAGAGCAATTCTCCCACAATTCCAGCATGCTATTAACAGTTCACCGATTGAACGGTCGAAATTATTTGGAGTGGGCTCAATCGGTGACGCTAGCAATCGATGGAAGAGGAAAGCTCGGCCACTTGACAGGCGAGGAAAAAGAACCAGCAAAAAGCGATCCGAGATGGAAGGCTTGGAGATCGGAGAACTCCTTAGTGATTGCCTGGCTGATCAACTCTATGGAGCCAGCAATTGGAAAGCCGCATCTATTCCTTCCGACCGCTAAAGATGTGTGGGACGTTGTGAGAGAAACATATTCTGATTTGGAGAACTCTTCCCAGATCTTTGAATTGAAGACAAAGCTATGGCAATCAAGGCAAGAAGACCGTGAGGTAACTATTTACTTCAATGAAACGGTTACTTTATGGCAAGAATTAGACCAATGCTATGATGATACATGGGAGAGTCCAGCTGATTACAAGAGACAAATGAAGAGAGAAGAGAATGATAGAGTGTATATGTTTCTAGCGGGCCTTAATCGAAACTTGGATGAGGTGAGAGGTAGAATTCTCGGTCAGAAACCTCTACCATCCATCCGCGAGGTTTTCTCTGAAGTTAGAAGGGAGAAATCTCGGAGGCGAATCATGCTACGTGATTCAGAAACAAATGAGAACCCTCTATCCGAGAAGTCTGCACTTGTAGCTCGGGGGTTTGATTCTGAAGAAGAAAGGAGGAAGAAACCATGGTGTGAACATTTCAAGAAACCATGGCATACCAAAGAAACTTGCTGGAAAATTCATGGGAAACCGTAGAATTGGAAAAAAGAAGGCTGGAAGAGAAGGAGCAATAATGATGGTCGCGCGTTCCAGGCGACAAATGAGGAAGAGCAAATAAAATCAGATTTGGTTCCATTCACAAAGGAACAATTAGAGCATCTGTACAAACTTCTTCAACCTCCACAACTGTTGCGACCTAAAAAAAAATTTAGGCTAATGGATTATTAGGTAAATTAGATGAATTAACTAACCTAATACGGACTCTCCCAAGCCCTACCAATTCGCAACTTAGGTTTCACTGAAATGATTTTTTTTTTATTTTAGGAGCTGCCACTAATCGTTTCTCGGTAGGTCGATTAGAAACCTAAATAAAATAGCGGGAGAACTATTTTATTTCTACGAACCAGAGATAGTGAGTTCGGGGACTTGGTTACATTAATTAAAAATTAATTAATGCCCTTTCGGTACCAATTTCATGACAATGCCTTTTTCTGATTGGTTTATGAATATTTTTTTGGGTTTTTGAATTAATGAACAAAATTAAACAAAAATGCCCATAATATACCTTAATTTCTGAATTTTCGATAATTCACTCATTTCCGAAGATTCGGATTAGAGCAGAATTTTTAACGCGACATCCTCGAAAATTCGAGTCAGCCTGCGAGTAGGGGTATAAGACGACAACGTCCCTCTTGCCAGAGGGAAAGAACACGATATCTTATACTTAAACCACATCCACCCCAGTAGATTCTGGGTAGGCGAATGATTTAATTTTCCGAAGGGACTAGGCACATGAAGAGCATATATTATAGGCATGTTTGTTTAAAGATGTGCAAATATTTAAAAATTCAAGGACCACCTAGAGCGGTCGAAATTGTCAAGGGAATAAGCCCCTATCTACCAAGGATTTCACATCTTTAAAATTAAGAAAGATTATCTCTTAAGATTTTCAGAGAATGTTAGATAATCTTCAGAATTTTAAAAGATATCTTAATTTGGATGAAAACTTATCTTGAATCTTTAGATTTTCAAAAAGTTATCTTTAAGGTTTGGAAAGGTTTAATCTTGGATAACTTTCTAACTTTCGGATTTGAGCTCAAAGTTTTCGATTAGATTAAACATCTTATCTGAAACTCTCAATCTTTTAGAGAATTATCTCAATGGTTCAAAAGATAAGCTTTAGATAATATTCCTAGTTTCGGATAGAACCAAATCAATTTCGAATCCTATCTCCACCAAAGAAATTCATGAGAAACAAGATAGGATAACGACTAACACTCAATTCAATCAACTTGCATATCCAACCATCCAACACATGATAGAGTTCGGCATCACCATCAAAATATTTGACCACCAAGCAATGAGATAATGATCAAACACCCGACCCAATCAATTTGAAGACAATCAACATGAGAACTCAAATCAAAATTTCGATCATATTGCTGCACATGAAAAATTCGACCATTAAGAAGTTTATGCGTCACTAATCGATTTTTCACCCAAAAAAGGGAACTTCCGATTTTAATCTCATGCATCGACAGTTATAATGATCGATTCATGCAAGAATCACAAATTCGCACACATTCATCGAAATCACAGCATATGAACGTGCATTCAGACGATTAAGTAAGCATGGGTTGCAATCGAGTGATTAGGAACTTACCTTTTTCAAGCTAAATTCCAGCACAAGCGTAAGCTTGAATAATTACTCAAAGTTAGCACCTTTTGAGCTGGATTCATGCCAAGAATACCCCGATTGATCTAGCACAAATAATAGCTGCGTCAGACCATCAAATAGTGATAAAATACGAGTTGATCGACCTCGATATATGGCTGGACAGTGGCGGCTTGCGGCTGGACAACGAGGGCTTCGATGTTAGACCAGAATAGGTAGGAATTTGACTGGCATGGTTGCTTGTGGCGAGGATGATCTATGAGACTCGTAACCATGGCTCCGTCTCAACGCATGGAGGCTCACGATCGGGTGGATAGGCGACACCTGCAAAAGAAGTTCCAGGAAAGCAACTGCTAGAACTTGATGATGAGACACGAATGATCTGCAGAGAAAAAGAAAGTGACTTTATTCTCTAAATTTATGGGTCTCTCTCTTTTTTGGACGTTCTCCACTGGAAGGATATCCTCGTCCTCCCTTGATGATGGTTGTCCCTTTGCGGACCAGCACTTCAACACGTGACCCCTAGGAACAAGAAATTCCTTCTTCTTTTTTGTTCTGCAGACTTTCCCCAGGGAGCATCGAGAGGGTTTGTTTCTACTCCCTTTTTCGGCTGTCCATGCGTGAAAGCCTTGGTCCACTGGAGCTACCGGACGGCTCAAGCACAATGAGAGACCGCCGCATGAAGAACCTGCAGAGCACCGCTTGCCCCCCACGAAATCTTGTCTCTTTCCTCTGTTTATTCTCCCCCGACCCCTCTCACGTTTTTCTTTGCCGTGAATGACAATGAATTGGCCTCCTGAGTTTCTACCACATATTCAATTAAAGTGGCCTCCTCTAACCCTAAGGCATAAGCTAGTATTTATAGTGCAAGAGATCCCCTAATACTAGTTGGGGTAGAGTTAATCCTTGACCTCGATTAAAAAATTCTGATCTTGTGAAATCCCAACGGGTCGAAATACTTCAAAAATTTGGCCATGGGGAAAAGACATGGGCCTGCCGAGGATTGCCCTTTCGTGGGCTCATTCGCGCAAATTTGGGCTCTAATTAAGGCTTTCTCGAAATAATGGACATTTAATTAAAAAGCCTTAATTATTTAAATGGATTTATTTGAACTCAAATCCCTTGCCAATAGTCCAAACAAATGCAGATATGGTGCATAAAAATAGATATGAAATAAGATTTAATTATTTTTTATCAGAACTAAAACCCTAGCTCTGATTTTTATGCAAATGGCTGGATAAATATGCAATGCATGAGAATTTATTTTTGCGAGAATTATGACTAACTCTCATTTTATACATTAAATGAATGAATTTCCTAAAAATCAAAATTTAGGTGTCAACAGCTGCCCCTCTTTGAGTGGAAGCTCGCAGAGGTTTCGCTCAAAGACTAAAATTGGAACCTAAATTTTGCAAATGCAAATGGCGTGATAAATTTTTTGGCGGGATTCGATCCCATTTTCTAATACGTGAAATGATGCATGAAATGCGATGCTATCAATAACATGCGCTAAAACTTCTCCTATCCCACATCAAAGAAGTCCACACATGGATCGCTTATGAAAATACATGTTTTACCAAATATGTCATAAGCTAACAATTCCCTTAACCTCCAGACTTCCAATGGATGCCAGGATGCTAAGGTACTAGCCCATCTGTTGCCAGATGTTTCTTTCTGACGCGAAACAGCGCAAGATCTGTGTAGGGTTGAAAATGTGCTCAAGTTATGGTTTGAGCTGGCCATTTTTCGAAATCACAAGAGCGCATGCATTGTGAATCGAAAGAAAAACTAAGATAACATGCGGATCTTAGTTTTTGGGGGCCTTATCCGTTACCCAGAGGTTTCCCTCTGATGCGGGACAGCGCAAGATATGTGTAAGGTTTGAAAATGTGCTCGAGTTATGGTTCGAGCTGGCCATTTGTCTCTTGGGGACCTCTTCAACGGGTCACCATAAGTCGGTAAAAATAATCTCTCGCGACCTTCTCACGAAGGTCTCACCGTATCAAGACGAGAGATGCCTCTTGGGACCTCCTCAACGGGTCACCATGAGAAGGTAAAATGTCTCTTGTCACCTCCTCAACGGGTCAGCATGAGTCGGTAAGGTGTCTCTTGCGACCTCCTCAACGGGTCAACATGAGTCGGTAAAGATGTGACACCCGAGCTAATCGGCGTGGACACTGTGTCTCTTGGTAAGTCGCCATGTGGACTATAAACCATGAGTCGGTAAAATATAACCTCTCGCGACCTTCTTTCGAAAGTCTCACCGTATCAAGACGAGAGTTACCTCTTAGGACCTCCTCAACGGGTCACCATGATGTGGTAAAAATGATCTCTTGCGACCTTCTCAAGTAGGTCTCATCGTATCAAGACAAGAGATGTCTCTTGGGACCTCCTCAATGGGTCACCATGAGGCGGTAAAAATAATCTCTTGCGACCTTCTCAAGCAGGTCTCACCGTATCAAGACAAGAGATGATGTATCATCTGAATCAAATCAGTATGAATACAAAATAGTGTGATGCCTGAAAAAATGTCAGTACAACATGAAGGGCCAGAGATGACAAATTAAATCTTAAAAGATGCCAATCTGAAAAGGGTTCTGAAAACTTACCTGGGTTTCCTGAGTGAGTGGTGGCTAGACTGACTGTATCGTACTTGTCCATTCTCTTAAAAATGATGACATGCAATTGCAATGTTATATGCCAGAAACATTTGTGAGCTTTTGCTTGCATTATAAAGCTTCATTGGAGAATTCTGTCAATAAGGAAGTCTGTCTGACCCTTTCAACAATTCTGATCAAGTTGAATGAGGAAATTCAGTCAGAAAGGACTTTTCACTCTTTCTCATGAAAAAGGCTTTTGAGACCCGACCATTGATGCGGGTAAGAGAATCACTCAGAACTATCATCATCATGCCTGACAAAGATCCGGGCATTCTCGCAATCAGTATGACCAGGCCAATCCATGGGGTTTTTTTATAAGGACTATAATTCAAGCTCGGTCAAAGGCTTATTCAAGGGGGACTCATGCGAGTCATTTATGCCATGAAAGGAAATCTTTATCAGTTGCATTGGGTTTACAAGTCAGGAACCCTGTGAAATGAGATAAAAATAATCTTGCTCGCACTTCTTCGAGGGATATTCATAAGCATTTGAAACCCTATATTAACCCAAGTGCCCTAATCAGAAGAGACTTTTGAAAAGGATTGTAATGTAGGCTCATGGTAGGCTTGGAAATGAAAGGCCTATTTTCGACAAAGGATATAAGAAGATGAGAAAATCGGTGATCATCCGTCTTTGTCACTTTACACTTCAGGAATGACCTTTCTTTTCTTGAACCAATTCAGGTAAGACCTCCCTTCCTTCAGAAAATTCTTCAGAGAACTCTTTTCTTTTTCTTTTCTTTTTCGATGAAAGTAGGCGTTTTTGCCCTTTTTTGTACGGCAAGCTTTTTCCCTTTTTTTTTTTTTTTTGCATGGCCAACTTTGATTTTTTTTTTTTTGCATGGCAAACTTGGTTTTTTTTTTTGCATGGCAAGCCTTTTTCCTTTCTCTCTTTTTTGCACTACAAGCTCCTTTTTTTTTTAAGGAAGGAAGTGTCTTATCTGAATTGTTGCATATTGTGTTGGCAGATTTTCCAAGTTTCAGCTTTCCTCGAGGCACTTTGCTTCTCAAATGATTCGAAACAATTTCCTTTTCAGGATGATCACCATCATCCATTAGGTTTAGAGAAATGAATTCGCCGCTCAAATTGGGTTAAGCAAAGGATGAGTATATATGGGTATAGAAACGAAATGCTCTTCGTCATATCTAAAACACTTGAGCTAATACAGAATTCGCGTGCAATAAATACACTTGAAGATTGATGCAAGTGAAAGCAAGAAAATTTCACTCATTCTTTGAACTTTTTGAGATTTGCCCCAATGTGGGGTTGTTCCTGACAGGGTTACGAAATGAAACCATCGTTCAAAGGGGTTAAGCAAAGGGCAACCTGTAGTGTTTGGATAGATGAAATGAATGCCTCATGTCATTTTGGTCATCATACTTTTCGCGAGATAACCCTTTACCTTGTAAGCATGGAAATCTTCACATTACTCACTGGGGATTGTGATAAAGGACGTGTATGGAAATGGCTTGCCTTTCGTCGTCCTGAGATTCCTCATTCAAAATGATCAATTCAATTGGATCAGAGAGATTTCTTGATTGAAATTATCTCACAATGGAAATTAATAATGCAGACAAAAATATGATGAGATGAAATTCATGAACCTTAATCTGATTTGATCATCCAACATATAAGAAAAATGAGTGCAGATCAAATATGGACAGGCATAGGCTATGCAAGTCCATTCAGAAAACTCAAGGAATGAGAAAATATGGATTGCCCCAGTATAAAAAGGAATGCGTGAGATTAATCAATCAAGGACTGAAGATGCTCTGATTTCTCCCACTCAATGATGATGACCGTCGGGGTTGATGATTGGTCCTGCAAGGGGGAAAAAGGTGTTACTCTAAGAACCATATAGTTCGAAGAAGAGTATACTCCCTTATTTCAAATCGGGGTTCACTGTTAATTTGCCCCATTTTCTGTCGGATGGCATAATCAAGAACTGTCCCTCGGATATGCCCCAAGTTGGAAGTTTGACTTATGGTCCTTGATTTCTGCTCTTTCCCATGCATGAGAAGAGGTGCATGAATTGGTCCTCGACTTATTGATGGACGTGCGTTTGAGCTGGCCAATGTGATGTGGATGATGAGCCCATCGAGGCCAAACGTCCTCATTTGGGCTGATCAGGTGATAACCAACAAGTAGCACTAGCTGATGCAGGGATTGCCAACGGCTGATATGAAGATTCAATGCAAAGATCATCGAGGATCGTTGTTTATTGATCGATCTGGCCAGGAAATGATTGATGGTGAAGCATGGATCCGCCTCAAATGGTCGATGGACCGGGACTTGCCTGGGACTTTTGGGTCTCCCTCCTCATGTTCGTCCCTGAAAAATAAAACGGCGAAATTAGAGAAACAAACAGGGTTTAAACATGCATGTATTGCAATTTTCGAAAATTAGTGTGCCATTTCGAAAATCTTGATCTTTTTAAGACCGTGGGATGAGAATTCTCGAGAAGCCCAACCCTCAGTGCTTACCATGGATGACAGATTGTTCAATCGTTGGTTATCGTCATTGGGTCAGTTTGGGATGCCTCATCAAGGTTCCAAAATTTAATGAAAAACATCTGTAATTTTATTGACGTGAAATCAATGAATTACATCTTATTGAAAAAGAAATGCAAATGTTCCCAAAAGGGATAAACTTGACTCTAAAATTGAAAATGCACTTAGATATGTAGACATCAGGAAATATCCCATAGAAGGGATGTGCATGAAATTAAAGGCTCAATCATTCAGGCTGGTGTTCGTCTCCATTGCAAGCTCTCAAGTAATTCGTGACCAGAAGATAATCAAATGGAGTGGAAAAAACTTTTGTCCATCCGGTGTCAAGCTTGAGGTGATGGCATAGGGCTATCCGGAGTTCCTGCTTAACATGTGAAGCCGGGAAGAGGTCATCATGGACGTGATGGACGTAGTGTGCTTGGTGTAGTCGTCCTGGTCAATATTCTCCCTTTGGCATCATCGAAGGAATAGGGGGATTGGACTCGAATTGAGGCACCACTGCTTCAGACGTAATGGGTGCAAAGATTTGTCGAGAGGGGCTCGATTCAAACGAAGGCCATTTCACCCTTTCTCTCATGCTTCCCAAACGTCTCAATGTTCAATTGACTGGCTAGCTTTGTCTTGGACCTTGTACAGATGGATGATCTTCGACGAATCATAGTCACCTTTTGAAATAGGAATGCGATAAACATGAAATTGATAGAAGTTCATTTCATGACAGGTTCCCAGACTCTTTTCATCTAAGTGCGACTCGTCGACAAAGATGAGAGTGTACATGTGGCATCAAAATTTCTTTTCAGAAAATTCCCGTTTCGTCCACCATTGAAAAAAAATTCGTCAAAAACCATCAGCTGGCCAAAATAATGTGACAATTTACAGGCTTATGACCAAGAGGGTGTTGAACAACTTTCATGTTTGGGCCCCGGACTAGAAATGGACGGATCAATTCAGTTCAATGCATCTTTAGAAGAATTTCGTTCAAAAAACTGCTTCGTCCGGTTTTTGGTTGGAGAGTGATTGGACCCTTAAAAATATGCATAAAGGTTCAAAAATTTACAACCCATTAGTTCAAAACCCATCCTACAACTTTCATGTTTCATGATTTGATGAATGAGCCCATTTACTGGTGATGAATCCCGGAATGATTCTGGAGTCAGAAAATGTGTGAAATTCCAGCCTGCTCCATTTTGACCATTAACTCCGGAAAAAAATGGAAAATATATTGGATTGGCCCAAAAAATTTTGACGCGAAATTTTAAAAGCCCGTAAACATTTTCCATTTGATGCACGAAAGTTAGAACTGACTCAAAAATGGTCGAAAAATTCGAACAAATAAATGAGGTCAGGATAAAAACAAAACTGATTTATTGACTGAAAAAGCAATAAAGATATTACAACCATAAAATCCGAAAAACAAATTCCTAAACAAGAGACCTAGGGATGAAAAATATAATTACAATGACATGACCATGAGGAAAGACCTAATTTACCATGGACCGACTCAGAAAGTATACAGGAAAAATACATGTGCCAAAAATGACGATCATGGGTTCAAAGACAAGCAGAATGACATTGATGCATGCTTTATTAGCCAAGTTTTTAAAGAGCTCTCAAGGGCAGATCTGACCTGACGATTAAAGTCGTATGTAACCCTTTTAAAGCTTTGGGGACGTTAACGAAAACCCCTCGTGCCCACAGATTCAGGCCTTGAACGGGGAATCTTAACGTAGTCGGGGTCGAAGGTAAGAACGTCCATTCCTCCATCCTGAGGCTAGGCATATCCTTACCCAGACACCATCCTAGGTTCATCTAGCATTTTAGGTCCAATGCAATGTCATGAGTCATGCACAACAATTTAATTCACTCAATCACGGCATCTTAGAAAAACAATGAAATAAACTAACGACCCTGCAAAACAAAGGTTAGGAAAATGACATATACATAACCTGCGAAAGCATTTAACACCTAAGAGGAGTTAGGGCAAATCACAATCCATGAATTCAAGGATCGGGAAAAAATTCACAATCGATCAATCGAGGCATAGATCATGAAAATCAACGGCTTAAGTCCACAAAAATTTTAATTCTCCGAAGATTATAGGTGACCTAAATTTGATTCGAAAATTAATGTTAACTTCCGAGAAATTCGCATGGAGTTCAGTTCACCTTTTATTTTTTGGAAAATTAAAATTTAGTCCCCAGCGGAGTCGCCAAGCTGTTGCGACCTAAAAAAAAATTTAGGCTAATGGATTATTAGGTTAATTAGATGAATTAACTAACCTAATACGGACTCTCCCAAGCCCTACCAATTCGCAACTTAGGTTTCACTGAAATGATTTTTTTTTTATTTTAGGAGCCGCCACTAATCGTTTCTCGGTAGGTCGATTAGAAACCTAAATAAAATAGCGGGAGAACTATTTTATTTCTACGAACCAGAGATAGTGAGTTCGGGGACTTGGTTACATTAATTAAAAATTAATTAATGCCCTTTCGGTACCAATTTCATGACAATGCCTTTTTCTGATTGGTTTATGAATATTTTTTTGGGTTTTTGAATTAATGAACAAAATTAAACAAAAATGCCCATAATATACCTTAATTTCTGAATTTTCGATAATTCACTCATTTCCGAAGATTCGGATTAGAGCATAATTTTTAACGCGACATCCTCGAAAATTCGAGTCAGCCTGCGAGTAGGGGTATAAGACGACAACGTCCCTCTTGCCAGAGGGAAAGAACACGATATCTTATACTTAAACCACATCCACCCCAGCAGATTCTGGGTAGGCGAATGATTTAATTTTCCGAAGGGACTAGGCACATGGGGAGCATATATTATAGGCATGTTTGTTTAAAGATGTGCAAATATTTAAAAATTCAAGGACCACCTAGAGCGGTCGAAATTGTCAAGGGAATAAGCCCCTATCTACCAAGGATTTCACATCTTTAAAATTAAGAAAGATTATCTCTTAAGATTTTCAGAGAATTTTAGATAATCTTCAGAATTTTAAAAGATATCTTAATTTGGATGAAAACTTATCTTGAATCTTTAGATTTTCAAAAAGTTATCTTTAAGGTTTGGAAAGGTTTAATCTTGGATAACTTTCAAAATTTCGGATTTGAGCTCAAAGTTTTCGATTAGATTAAACATCTTATCTGAAACTCTCAATCTTTTAGAGAATTATCTCAATGGTTCAAAAGATAAGCTTTAGATAATATTCCTAGTTTCGGATAGAACCAAATCAATTTCGAATCCTATCTCCACCAAAGAAATTCATGAGAAACAAGATAGGATAACGACTAATACTCAATTCAATCAACTTGCATATCCAACCATCCAACACATGATAGAGTTCGGCATCACCATCAAAATATTTGACCACCAAGCAATGAGATAACGATCAAACACCCGACCCAATCAATTTGAAGACAATCAACATGAGAACTCAAATCAAAATTTCGATCATATTGCTGCACATGAAAAATTCGACCATTAAGAAGTTTATGCATCACTAATCGATTTTTCACCCAAAAAAGGGAACTTCCGATTTTAATCTCATGCATCGACAGTTATAATGATCGATTCATGCAAGAATCACAAATTCGCACACATACATCGAAATCACAGCATATGAACGTGCATTCAGACGATTAAGTAAGCATGGGTTGCAATCGAGTGATTAGGAACTTACCTTTTTCAAGCTAAATTCCAGCACAAGCGTAAGCTTGAATAATTACTCAAAGTTAGCACCTTTTGAGCTGGATTCATGCCAAGAATACCCCGATTGATCTAGCACAAATAATAGCTGCGTCAGACCATCAAATAGTGATAAAATACGAGTTGATCGACCTCGATATATGGCTGGACAGTGGCGGCTTGCGGCTGGACAACGAGGGCTTCGATGTTAGACCAGAATAGGTAGGAATTTGACTGGCATGGTTGCTTGTGGCGAGGATGATCTATGAGACTCGTAACCATGGCTCCGTCTCAACGCATGGAGGCTCACGATCGGGTGGATAGGCGACACCTGCAAAAGAAGTTCCAGGAAAGCAACTGCTAGAACTTGATGATGAGACATGAATGACCTGCAGAGAAAAAGAAAGTGACTTTATTCTTTAAATTTATGGGCCTCTCTCTTTTTTGGGCGTTCTCCACTGGAAGGATATCCTCGTCCTCCCTTGATGATGGTTGTCCCTTTGCGGACCAGCACTTCAACACGTGACCCCTAGGAACAAGAAATTCCTTCTTCTTTTTTGTTCTGCAGACTTTCCCCAGGGAGCATCGAGAGGGTTTGTTTCTACTCCCTTTTTCGGCTGTCCATGCGTGAAAGCCTTGGTCCACTGGAGCTACTGGACGGCTCAAGCACAATGAGAGACTGCCGCATGAAGAACCTGCAGAGCACCGCTTGCCCCCCACGAAATCTTGTCTCTTTCCTCTGTTTATTCTCCCCCGACCCCTCTCACGTTTTTCTTTGCCGTGTATGACAATGAATTGGCCTCCTGAGTTTCTACCACATATTCAATTAAAGTGGCCTCCTCTAACCCTAAGGCATAAGCTAGTATTTATAGTGCAAGAGATCCCCTAATACTAGTTGGGGTAGAGTTAATCCTTGACCTCGATTAAAAAATTCTGATCTTGTGAAATCCCAACGGGTCGAAATACTTCAAAAATTTGGTCATGGGGAAAAGACATGGGCCTGCCGAGGATTGCCCTTTCGTGGGCTCATTCGCGCAAATTTGGGCTCTAATTAAGGCTTTCTCGAAATAATGGACATTTAATTAAAAAGCCTTAATTATTTAAATGGATTTATTTGAACTCAAATCCCTTGCCAATAGTCCAAACAAATGCAGATATGGTGCATAAAAATAGATATGAAATAAGATTTAATTATTTTTTATCAGAACTAAAACCCTAGCTCTGATTTTTATGCAAATGGCTGGATAAATATGCAATGCATGAGAATTTATTTTTGCGAGAATTATGACTAACTCTCATTTTATACATTAAATGAATGAATTTCCTAAAAATCAAAATTTAGGTGTCAACAACAACCTTCTTTAAATCCCTCTTGTTCTTTAGCCCATCAAGGTAATCATTTTTCTACTGCTTTCCTCATAGAAAATCCACACCAAAAAACTCCATGGATTCTTGATTCTGGAGCAACCGATCACATGACAGGTTGTTCAAAGCTCTTTTCCACCTATAATTCGTGTGCAGGGAATAAAAAAATAACTATTGCATATGGTTCCCTTTCTTCTATAGCTGGATTAGGATCCATCAAGCTGTCATCTACCCTCACGCTTCATAATGTCCTTCATGTTCCAAAGCTATCTTGTAACTTGCTGTCCATTAGTAAAATAACCTCTGATCAAAAGTGTCGAGCTAATTTTTTCTCATCTCATTGTGAGTTTCAGGACTTGACCTCGGGGAGGACGATTGGCAGTGCTAGAGAGAGTGGAGGACTCTATTTCTTTGAAGATGGAACAAGCTCGGCTAGACAAGTTCAGGGTAGTTGTTTCGAATCTGTTACTGTTTGTAAGGATGATGATATTATGTTATGGCATTATAGGCTTGGTCATCCGAATTTTCAATATTTGAAGTTCTTGTTCCCAAAGTCGTTTTTGAATAAAAGTCCATCTTCATTTCAGTGTGAATTCTGTGAATTAGCCAAACATCATCGAACAAATTTTCCCTCTCAAATCTACAAGTCGTCTAAACCATTCTCTTTAATTCATAGTGATGTTTTGGGACCATCTCGGATTCCTACACCCTCAGGAAATAAATTGTTTGTCACATTTATTGATGATCATACGATAGCAAGTTGGGTGTACTTGTTAAAAGAGAAATCTGACGTAGAATCTGTTTTTAAAAACTTTTACACCAACACAATTTCAAGTGAAAATCCAGATTTTCAGGAGTGACAATGGGAGAGAATACTTCAATAAAATTATGGGACATTTTTTCTTGGAAAAAGGAATTATGCATCAAAGTTATTGTCCTGACACGCCTCAGCAAAATGGGGTGGCAGAGAGGAAGAATAAACACCCTTTAGAAGTAACTAGAGCTCTACTCTTCACCACTAAAGTTCCCACATACGTATGGGGTGAAGCTCTTCTTACATCTACATACCTTATCAATAGAATGCCTTCTAGAGTGCTAAAGTTCCAAACACCCCTGAAAGTCCTTCAAAGGACCTATCCAACCTCTAGACTTACTGCAGCCTTGCCTTTAAAACTATTTGGTTGTACCTCTTTTGTACACATCCATGATAGAAATCGGGGCAAACTTGATCCTTGAGCAAAAAAATGTGTGTTTGTTGGTTATGCACCGAACCAAAAAGGGTATAAATGCTTTTATCCAATTTCCAAAAAAAATGTTTGTCATCATGGATGTCACCTTTTTCGAATTAACACCTTTTTTTGGAGCTCATCTTCAGGGGGGGAAAGAAAGTGTAGATTCGCACAACTCTTCGTCTTGCAGAATCTGAAAATCCTCTTCCAGCAACTCTTATACCTAATTTTGAACCAAATAATAGAAGTTCGGGTCTACCTATTTTGGCATCTCATCCTACTTGTGAGAGTAACAGGTGCGAAACTAGTACCAAGAATGCTGAACTTCCATCTTATGCTCAAGTCTACACGAGAAGAAACAAAACTCAAAGAAATGAGTCTTCTGCTCCTTTAGGGTGCCATGAGTCCGAACCAGGACATGACCATAACTCCATACAATCGTCAGGTAATGCTCCAACTCAATCTGTCCAACCTGATAGTCAACAAAATGATGAGCCTACTGATGAACTTGACATACCTATTGCTATTCGGAAAGGAGTTAGGTCTTGTACCAAACATCCTATGTCTCATTATGTGTCTTACGAAAATCTCTCACCTAATTTTCGTGCTTTTACCTCAACCTTGTCTTGTGTGGAGATTCCCAAAACTGTGCAGGAAGCTCTACAAGTTTCTGAGTGGAAGGAAGCAATTCTTGAAGAGATGAAAGCTCTTGAAAAAAATGGAACATGGGATATGGTGGATCTACCCAAAGGAAAGTCCACGGTTGGATGCAAATGGGTATTCACAACCAAGCATAGGGCTGAGGGGTCTCTTGAAAGGTATAAAGCTCGTTTGGTTGCCAAAGGATTCACGCAGACTTATGGCATCGATTACTTTGAGACTTTCGCTCCAGTTGCTAAGCTAAACACTATCAGAGTGCTCTTATCACTTGCAGCCAATCTTGATTGGCCTCTGCAACAACTAGATGTGAAGAATGCATTTTTGAACGGAGATTTGGAGGAAGAAGTATACATGGACTTCCCCCCAGGCTTTGACAAAAAGTTTGGGTCAAAGGTTTGTAAATTGAAGAAGTCACTATATGGACCGAAACAGTCACCAAGGGCCTGGTTTGAGAAGTTCACTCAGTCTGTGAAGAAACAAGGGTATGATCAAGGACAAGCTGATCATACCATGTTTGTGAAGCATTCTCGTGATGGGAAGGTTGCAATTCTGATAGTATATGTTGATGACATTATTCTCACTAGGAATGATATTGCCGAGATGAACAGGTTGAAAGAATGTCTTGCTTCTGAATTTGAGATCAAGGACCCTGGGAACTCTAAGGTATTTCCTTGGAATGGAGGTGGCTCGATCAAAGAAGGGAATTGTAGTTTCACAAAGGAAATATGTCCTGGATCTTATAAAGGAGACTGGAATGAGTGGTTGTAGACCAGCAGATATTCCAATAGATCCAAATCAGAAATTTGGAGACGACAAAGATGAGGTTCCTGTTGATACATCGAGATACCAGAAACTTGTAGGAAAACTAATCTATTTGTCGCATACTCGGCCAGATATTGCCTTTGCTGTGAGTATGGTAAGCCAATTTATGCATTCTCCCTATGAAAGACATCTTGATGCTGTGTATAGGATCTTGAGATACTTAAAGAGCACACCTGGAAAAGGCCTACTATTCAAAAAGTCTACTCAAGAAGAAATTGAAGCATACACAGATGCAGACTGGGCAGGGTCAATTACTGACAGAAGGTCGACTTCAGGATATTGTACTTATGTATGGGGGAACTTAGTTACTTGGCGAAGTAAAAAGAAGAATGTGGTAGCCCGAAGTAGTGCAGAAGCAGAGTATCGAGCAATGGCCCATGGAGTCTGTGAGATGTTGTGGCTAACACGAGTGCTAGAAGAACTTCGAGTACCAGTGAAACTACCTATGAAGTTGTACTGTGACAACAAGGCTGCAATCAATATTGCACATAATCCAGTACAACATGACAGAACTAAGCATGTTGAGATCGATAGACACTTTATCAAGGAGAAGATTGATGCAGGAGCTATTTGTATGCCATTTGTGCCAACAACGCAACAAACAGCTGACGTTCTTACGAAGGGACTGTTCAGACCTAACTTCGAGCATCTCATCGGCAAGTTGGGCATGATAGATATTTACGCACCAACTTGAGGAGGGGTGTTGAAAGATTAGGAGAAGATCTCGAAAAATCAGGGATCTCGAAAAATCAGGAGAACATCTTGGGATATGACTAAGTTTGTTTCCATTTATTTTATTTTCTTTATTCTGGATCCTCAAGTTTAGGAAGTAGAATATATTTTTTTCCTTTTCTGTTTTTATTTCCTTCCTTTAGCATTGTTGTCCTAGCTATTTATGTGTAATGTTCTCTGTAACTTTTATTCATTGAAAAAATAGAAGAAACTATTGTTCTTCGAAATCAACACTTTCGAACGTTTTTGGAACTTCACCAATTCAAACCACTAATACGTAGATTGCTAATACCCACAGCCACCTAGGCCCCCATATGATGAAAGCCTGTGTTTCGGGGTGATCTTCTGTATGTAAGTGGAAACACTATCAACACTTGTCACGGTGCACTTTGGAGCCAATTACTAAATACTAGAGCAGAAGAGACAAAGTATGAATTCCATCCAAATGTCACCATAAGCCTCCTTTTCAGATTACTAAAGACTTCCTAATAATTTAACATGCGAGAGACATGATGTGCCTAGCGATGACTCATCACAACCTTATTTTGCTTTTTACAATTGATGACTCATCACAACCCCAAACTTTCAGGAAAGAATGCATGAAAAAAGGACATGAAGAACACCTGCACCAAGAAGTAAAAGAATAAGCCAATACTGATGCAATAAAGGCCACCTAGGTCCGCAAGGAAACTTACTGCACAAAAGATGATAGAAGAAAACAAAATCAAAGTGTCATTATGAAAGACAAAAAGGGAACAGATATTGTTAAACCCGTAATAGGGAGATGATTTTTAAATGGATGGAGCAATTATTTTACAGAGCATTAGGGACTCTGTTTATGCCAGACTCTGCTGATCACAAATAAATACAGCTTAAAAAAAAAAGGGTACAAGCTATCTGCTCGCTAGAGCAATGTTGTTTCAAGTCACTTATTACCATCTTAAGCAGCACAAGGTAAGCCTAAGACAGGGTCAAGGTAGTCTAACAAGTGAAGTTAACCAAACCACTTCAAATGATGAATCCGGCATTGGCCTTATCATAAACAAGTGGACTTAATCATTTTACAGCTTTTTGAAGGCGATTTTTCGATTCATGACATGGCTGTGAATTATAACAGCATGGAATAACGGTGACTCAAAGATAAAGTTCAAGCATGATTTACATGGCCACAAGTTCCTATCTAGATGTAGGCAAGCAACCGGAAATCTAATAACACATTCTCTGCTGTACCAACGTATCTTTCTTGTAGATGCCACAGTTTATGCTGTCTACGTGCAACAAGGCCAAATCCAAAGCTCCAGATCGATTGAAGCACAAATGGGCTCAGCAATCACAATCACAAAAGCAAGCATAATCTTTTACATAGAGTGTCTCTAGCTCTAACAAATCACCTTAGGCTGGCGTCCAAATAACATATGAGCATCAATTAATCAAAATACACACCTCATCTAACCGTGCAGCAAGAACCTTGGATTGGCTTTTAGCAATGTAAAGTTTCCATGTCTACACTGCAATCAAATTATTTACCAGGGCCCATAGTACTTTGATTGTGAACCTCGACGATATACCCAGACAGAAAGTTGACAAATAATGTGGTGTTGATGATCCCATTAGAACTTTCCAGGGAGGCCTGAAGCTGAGAAGCGTGTTGAAAAACTGATCCAGGAAGAAATTCATGGAATAGTGGTTGGATGAGCCGGAGATCATGTAAATCATGGTATACCCTTGGGAACAAATTAAATCTCAGCAAATTTGACTCTGTTCTTCTTGCTCTGTTCTTCTTGCCACGTCACTCTTTGTCTCGGCTCTACTGATTTGGGTGACGAAAGGAAACCGAGACATTTAAACCATGCAAGACTTGACCGCAGGAAGGATCAAGCAGGGCACGTGCAGCAGAGAACGCGGTGATTCGAAATGGGAAACAACCAGGAAGAGCAGTTGGCATGAGAGAGAATCAATAATCCCCCTCGGAAGGTCTTGCATTGACCTAAGTCAAGTATTTCCTGTTCTTCATCAACGATAAAAAAAAAAGAAGGGGGAAACTTGGGATTGAAGCAACACGAGGATAAGCTATGGTCCATGAATATTTGTTTCCTAATTTCATTTTATTTTCTAGAAATTAAAGTGGGCTTTGTTTAAAAAAGGGCTATATGGTATTTGATTTTTTTTTGTCAGAATATGGTAATATGATGAAAAGTCAAATGATATTTAATTAATTAATCCCACAAAAAATTCTACATTTGTAAATTTGTACCGCATTTTATTCCCAACTAATTTCTTTTTGACGCAAAAAATGCTTAACTGGTATAATCGTGCTATATTTTTGGTGTCACGGAAAAATCTCAAACTGGTACACATGTCACGTATTTACCCTAAATTAGTTTTCTTGTTACAAAAAGTCTCAAATAATTTGTGTTAAATGCTGTGCGGGTGCACCGCTTTGGGATTTTTAGTACAAAGACTAATTCAGGATAAATATGACACGAACGTGCTAAATTGGGATTTTCTGTCGCATGAAAATTAGTTTTGGGTAAATGTGGCACATATTATGGTTTACGATTTTTAGTAGTATTAACCCTGTTTAACTACTGCTCATAACTTAACTTCAAATCCACATCTACAAGGGGGAACTCTATTACAACATTATTTCCTTTGCTCGACGGATGTTCAAATCTAATTTAGTTGTTCTGTCAACAATTCCATCATGATTTTTACTTTGGAGGATCTGAAGCAATAAATATAGTTGTTGCACTTATTGGCCAGAATATTGTTTTAATCATATTATTACTGTCATTGCCACGAGAATTAATAATAACTAAAAACCGCAAATTTTTTCATCTATATGACGTGTTTCTCAAACTAATTTTTTGGGAAACCCGTGCCACATTTACCTTAAACTTGTACACCCGTGCCACATTTATCCCGCACTAGCTTTATGTCACAAAAAAATTATAAATTGGTACACCCGCACCACATTTATTCTAAAAAAGAAAACACTAGATTTGTCAAATTTGAGATAAATGCGACGTGAGGTTCAACTATGATATTATTGTGGCTATCGAGGATTGATCTATCTGGTAATCTACTCCATGGGAAAATTCCATATGGACTCGAACATGTCCTCCATGGGATGATCTTCTGTATGTAACTGGAAACGCTATCAACATGTGAAAATATAAAGCAATTGGTCAATGAAATTGAAATTTTGTTGGAAAATAGTGGGCATGATAAAGATTATAACCTCAGTTCAGTTGCTGGGACAACTTACCCTTTTCCAGATGCTAAACCTTTCGAATTTCTCTTTGCCACCCCAGATCGTTTACAAACCGGAAAGGCCGATGAAGGATGCTCAATTTTAGGCGTACATCCTGCTTTCCAAATGCTAGACCTTTTGAGTATCTCTCTGCAATGAAATGAAGAATGCTCAATTTCAGGCGTACATCCTGTTTTTGTTATGCATTAAATAGCATTTGGAAGCAAGAGTTTAATGTGAAATGGAAACTGACCAAAGAATGCTTAATTCAATACATCCATGGAAAATAGAGGAGTACAATCACAATCAAACAAAATCTATAGTCAGCAACAGAAAATCTATAATTTAGCTAAACTTAAAAACAAAGTTAGTGTTAGGAAATATTAAGTGAGGGTAGAATAGCCTTTCTATGTCTATAGGGTTTGATTATTATATAAATCATTGTAATCCCTCTTTCATTAATAACATAATAATCTTTTCCCACAAACATGGTATCAGAGCCTAAAACCTAATCACCCACCACCGTTAATCACCCACCACCGCCCTACGCCACCACCGTTCATCACTGCTGAAGTCGCCCAAGCAAGTCGAAGCCGAAGTCGCGTCACCAGCCGAAGTCGAAGTCGCGTCGCCAGCCGAAGTCGAAGTTGCATCGCCAGCCGAAGTCGCGTCGCCCAGCCAGCCAAAGTCTCGTCACCCAGCCATCTCACGTCGCCCAACTAGCCGACGCCAGATCTGGCGTCATCCGTCGTCGGCTAGGCCGACGAGTGCCGATCCAACGTCGTCAAGCGTCGGCTCGCCTGGGGATGCTCCGATTCATCGTCGCCTAGCTTTGCGAGTTCGCGATTGAAGATCAAGGATGCAGTTGGTGTACTGAGACGTCACTTGCTTACTTTGATTAGTCCCCTCGATGCAGTTCAAGTGTTGGAACTGGAAGACATGAGAAAATTGGTGTCTGGTTCAAGTCGACGTTTGTCTCCTTTGTGTGGGTCCCTCTTGTGAATTGTTCCTGTTTGTTCTCTGTGGCCGTGAAGTCAGTAAAGTGGCGTTGCTTTAGGTTGGAGGTTTATTGTGTGCAATTGATGCATTGGTTGGAGGAATGAATCTACACTTCTCTCTAGCAGAACGTATGTTGTTTTTTTGGTTGATTGCTCATTGTGATATTGTTGTTGAGTACAATCCTATTGTGCTTGGATTTACTCTTGTTCTTGTGTACTCATGGCTGCTTCGGGATCTTCTATTGGTTTGTCATAATTAGAAATGACCTCTGTCAAACTAGATGGAACTAATTATGCATCTTGGTCTACCGCTATTGAAGTTTACCTCACTGCCACTAAACACAGTGGTTATCTTAAATCTACGGTCCCTTCAGATGAGAGTAAGGTGGCTGATTAGCTTGCTGGGGATGCAACGATCCGTACTCTATTGTGGAATAGTATGGATCGTAAAATTAGTTCTCACTTTATTCAGTGCAAAACAGTTAAGGAAGTCTGGGAAAAGTGTGCTTTACTTTATTCTAAAGAAAATGACATGACAAGAGTGTGCGATACATGGGAGGCTCTATTTGGTCTTGACCGTGGGAATCAGTCTTTATATGAGCATTATGCTCGTTTCATGACACTTTGCAGACAACTGGATACTTACCTTCCAGCCTCGAACGATCCAACTGTCCTCATTAAACAACAAGAGGATCTTCGAGTTATACTATATCTCAAGGCATTAGGACCTGCATATTCCTCCCTTCGCCAGCAAATTACTTCTTAGAGTTTCCTTCCTACATTGGATGAAATTTTCTCTCGTGCTCTTCGTTCGCAACTTGCTGAAAAGGTCACCCCGGCTGTGGAGACAAGTGCTATGATTTCTCATGGCACTAATGCAAGTGGAGCCCGCGGTCGTGGTTTCCGGGGTCGTGGTCGTGGTTTTGCTCCAAGTGGGGGTCATGGTAGTCGTGATGGAGGCCTTGGTGCTCGTAGTGTCTCTATCTCTAGGGGTGGACGTGGCTCCCGTTTTTGTCATCATTGTCAAAGGGCTGGACATACATAAGTTTATTGTTATACGCTTCATCCCGAACTTAGGCCCCACTTTACTGCCTATGCAGAGGCAGAAGATTCTTTCTTACAGACTCCACCAGAATCTACTAGTATGCGGGACACGGGTGGTTCTATTACATTGACACGTAATGAGTATGATACCTTGGTTCGGTCCCAGCAGGTGACAAGTTCTTCAGCTCCTACTGCTACTTTGGCACAAACCTCCAAAGGTAGTTCATCTTGTTTAATTTCTGCAGCTTCGGATTCTTGGGTCATAGACTTTGGCGTCAATCATCATATGACTGGTAATTCTAAGTTATTGTCTTCATTTTGTTCCAAACCTCCTGGAATGTCAACATTTGTTACCATAGCTGATGGTTCACAATCTCAGGTTAATGGTATTGGCATTGCACGTTTGAGTCCATCTCTTTCTTCTCAAATCCTCATATAATTTAATTTCTGTTAGTTCTTTGACTAAAGACATAAATTGTTCCATAACCTTCTTCCCTTCTCATTGTGTCTTTCAGGATCTGACGACTGGACAGATGATTGGTGGGGGACATGAATCCAATAGTCTATACTACTTTGATAAGAAGGTGCTAGCTGCTGCAGCTTTGAAGGACACATCCTCTGATGTGTTTCGGATGCATTGTCGTGCCGGTCATCCGCCTCTTACCACTCTTAGGCGTTTATTTCCTGAGTCTCAGTCTGAGTTTGTGAATTCTTTACAATGTGAAGCCTGTCAGTTTGGTAAACACCATAGAGTTTCCTTTCCTTCTCGCATTCAGAATCGTGTGTCGAGTCCATTTGAGCTAGTTCATTCTGATGTTTAGGGTCCATGTCGTACTCCTGATATTTCTGATTTTAGGTACTTTGTTACATTTGTGGATGATTTTTGCCGAATGACTTGGTTATTCTTATTAAAGGATTGTATTGAAATTTTTCACTGCTTTCGCCTGTTCTATTTTGAGGTGCTGAATCAATATCATACTTCAGTTAAAATTTTGCGCTCAGATAATGCCAAAGAATATTTTGCCGTCGCTTCCGATTTTCAACCTTTTTTTGATTCTCATGGCATTATTCATCAGACTTCTTGTTCATACACACCTCAACAAAATGGTGTTGCCGAACGTAAAAATCGTCATCTTCTTGATGTTGCACG
Source organism: Rhodomyrtus psidioides (assembly GCA_021437785.1). Lineage (NCBI taxonomy): Eukaryota > Viridiplantae > Streptophyta > Magnoliopsida > Myrtales > Myrtaceae > Rhodomyrtus > Rhodomyrtus psidioides. Next base: position 7,698,633 of record JAILYB010000007.1, on the reverse strand, counting down.
ATGCCTAATGTTTCACATGCATCTAACCAAAACCTTCTGGGGTCATGCTGTACTTACAGCCTGTTTCTTAATTAATCGACTTCCAACTTCTGTTCTTCAGGGGGAGACACCATTCTCCATTTTACATCCAAATCGTCCTCCATTTCCATTACCTTTACGTGTCTTTGGTTGTGTTTGTTTCATGCATAAACTTACTCCAGGTATTGATAAGTTGGATCCTCGTGCGGAGAAATGTATCTTTGTCGAATACTCTCGAACTCAGAAGGGATACAAATGTTACAGTCCTACTCGTCGTCATGTACTCGTGTCAGCAGATGTAACATTCTTTAAGGATCAACCATATTACAATTCTCAGATGGAACATATAGTGACCCCTGACAGTAGCGGATGCGCCTTACCAATACTTCCTTCACTCTCGCTTTCGCTTCCTTCAGAACCATCTACTGGATTTCAGTTTGCTGACCGCACATATCATCGGCGTAGTAAAGCTCCCACTACAATGGTCCAGACTTCACCAGGACATGATTCATCTGTTCCCTCACCAGTTGCTGCACCTTCCTCTGATCCTGATCAGCCCATCGCTTCTCGCAAAGGTACACGTTCTTGTGTCGGTCGTCCTGTAGATCGTTATGCTCCTTATTATGGTCTTTCTAATTGTCTTCGCACTCGTTACCCTATTTCAAATTTCTTGTCATATGACTGTTTATCTCCTCGTTTCTCCATATTTGTCTCGTCCTTGTCTTCTATCTTTGTGCCTAGCAATGTTACTGAAGCTCTTGGTCATCCTGGCTGGCGGCAAGCAATGGAAGATGAAATGATGGCACTCATTGAGAACCATACTTGGAAACTTACTTCATAGCTTGCAGAAAATAAGCTGTTGGTTGTCGTTGGGTATTTACTGTTAAGTTCATCCTGATGGCACTCTTGATCGATTGAAAGCTCGATTGGTTGTAAATGGATATACTCAGACATATGGTGTAGATTATGATGACACATTTTCACCTATTGCCAAAATTTCATCTGTTCGTGTCTTTATTTCCCTCGTAGCACACTTTGGTTGGCATCTTCATCAGCTAGATGTGAAGAACGCCTTCCTTCATGGTGACTTGTCCGAGGAAGTGTATATGGAGCAACCACTTGGGTTTGTTGCTCAGGGGGAGAACTTGATATGCCACTTACGTAAAGCTTTGTATGGGGCTCAAAAAATCTCCTCGTGCTTGGTTTGGCAGATTTAGTGATGTTGTTATCAGGTTCGGATTAAAACGGTGTCAAGTAGATCATTCAGTTTTTAGCTCTGTCTCCTCAGCTGGTTGTATTCTTCTGGTGGTATATGTAGATGATATTATTATTACAGGCAGTGATTCAGATGGTATCCAACAGCTCAAGCAGTTTTTGCACAGAGAATTTAATACCAAAGATCTGGGACGTTTACGATATTTTCTTGGTATTGAAGTTGCATATTCACATGTAGGTATCAATTTATCTCAACGAAAATATGTACTTGACATTTTTGATGAGGTTGGATTTCATGGAGCAAAGCCAGTAGATACTCCTATGGAATCTAATGTGAAACTTGATGCAGCACATGGAGAATTGTTACGTGACCCAGGGAAATATAGAAGGTTGGTGGGAAAGTCAAACTATCTCACTATCACAAGGCCTGACATATCATTTGCTGTTAGTGTAGTCAGTCAGTTCATGAGTTCTCCCCGTACTACTCACTGAGATGTTGTACTTAGAATTATTAAGTATTTGAAGGGAGCACCAGGTAAAGGACTACTTTTCAAGAATTACAAACATTTGAAATCTATAGGTTTCTCTGATGCAGACTGGGCTGGATGTCCTACTGATAGGAGATCTACATCGGGTTATTGTGTGTTCCTTGGAGGTAATTTAGTCGCTTGGAAAAGTAAGAAGCAACATGTAGTTTCTCGATCAAGTGCTGAAGCAGAATATAGAGCTATGGCACATGTGACCTGTGAATTGCTCTAGTTGAGGATGTTATTATCAGAAATTGGTTTGCCGACATCAGATCCATCGATGTTGTATTGCGATAATCAATCAGGTATTCACATTGCAAATAATCATATCTTCCATGAGCGAACTAAACACATTGAGGTTGACTGTCACTTCGTACGACAGAAAGTTCAGAAAGGGGAAATCATTCTTCAACATACGAGGACGGAAGATCAATTGGCAGATATCTTCACTAAACCACTAAGGGGGAGTCGAGTGAGTTTTCTATGTAACAAGTTGGGATTATTAGATATTTACATCGCAACTTGAGGGGGAGTGTTAGGAAATATTAAGTGAGGGTAGAATAGTCTTTCTATGTCTATAGGGTTTACTTATTATATATATCATTGTAATCCCTCTTTCATTAATAACATAATAATCTTTTCCCACAAACAGTTAGCAAACTAAGGCGAGGCTGTTAAGACCCAGTGAAGCCGAAAAGGCACTCTAGTCCTCGTTCCCAACTTACTTAACAAAATCTTGCTCACATATCTATCAAATTTAGAAGTCGTTTCCCGCGAGGCAACGCGGCAATGGGTTATATTACAAGACTTCGAATTTCACTCTAATTCTAAAAGATCTCGAAATCGATCTTTTCCAACCATCAGGCAACCTACGAATGTGATACATCCAACCCAAGGGATCGAAGAAATGGAATTCTCACAACAGTATACAACAGCGTAGACCGCAATCAATCATAAGGCAGAGGATATGGACAGAACACTAGAAAAGGCGGGGAGCGAATTAGGGACGACGAACAATTACCTGGTGGGAAACGACTTCTTGAGCAACCTTGTAGTCGATGTGAAGAATGTAAAGGACGATGAAGGATGCAGAGAGCAGAGAGGGAGAGGAATTGAGGAGAGAACAGAGGAAATCCAGGAAATCCAGGCAGAGGAGGAAACAGATATGAGTAAGCCGATGAAGGTCACCGTCGCAGCTCCGGCGAATAATTGAGGAGAGAGAGGCCGACAATCGCGATTTCTGGCATCCCGGGCTCGAGGAGAGAGGAATCGTCGTATGAGGAGAGAGAGAGTAAATGCGGGCTCAAGGAAATCGAGGCAAAGGAGGAAACAGATATGAGGAGGCCGATGAAGGTCACCGTCGCGGCTCCGACGAAGAATCGAGGAGAGAGAGTCGCGATTTCAGGCATCCGGGAGCACGAAGGTTGAGAGGAGAGTTCGAGAAGAGAAGAGAAGAATCGGCGTACTGAGGAGAGAGAGAGAGAGAGTAAATGCAGGCTTCAAAATCAAGAAGTGCCGCGCATTTTTTTGGTGTTGTCTTTCTTCAGATGACGTGGCATGCTTCTGAGCATTGCATAAAAATGGACGGCCAAATTTACTTTAATGTTAGATCCACCATTGACTTTCAATGGTAGTAAAATCCGGATCCCTTAGATCTTCCCCCTATAGGGCCAAAAACTTAATGACCCCCTACCTATATGGTAGGGGATCCGGATCCCTCATGTTGGGATTTGGATCCCCTGCCATAGTGGGGTTATGGCAGGGGTGACATACTTTCAATCCCAGTCCACACATCTAACCTGCAAGCAACACAAACAACCTGTAAGCTTTGGCCCAGTCCACACATCTAACTCGAGACATGGGAGGTATGGGGTTCTTGGAAGATTATACCTGCAAGCCAATAAAGAAAGTAACAAGCAAACTGCAGATAACACAATGCAGGGCATAGATTGAAGCCTGAGTGATCACGCAAACCATATAACCATATTCAACTGGACTGCAATGCCGCAATAGTTGATGGCAACCATTAGACAAAAAGAAGTACAATGGGTTGATAACAGCGACGCTTGAACCCTCAGCTTAAAAATTGAACAACTGAACATGCCAATTTGCCAAGCACAAAACTCTGAGAATCCATTGCATTTATCCTTATGAAGCAAGAATCTGTTACTTGACCAAAAGACAGTTCTTTCTAGTAGAACACCAACACCTATCAGTAAATAAGCAATTCAAGAATAGACATCTGTTCCCAAACGCAGCTAGTAGTCCCTTGAATGTTTAGCCATCTCAGTCTGCAAAACAATAAATAAATAAAGGGGGTAAGGCACATTCCCTGGGTGGAAATTACCAGTCACAGCCACTAGAGTCCTACATAACAGGCAATCAATGAGTTCCAGTCTACACTTCTTTACCAATTCCGATACCATGAACCTGGCAATCTAGATAACAGGTCACCCCCTGAAATAATAACACTTCTCTCTCAATCACCCCTGAATCTTTCTGACTCTCTTAAGTTTGTATCCAAATTAGGCCAGGTTTGCAATATTTCAATAAACCACACCCTTTATTCTGCAACCCACATGACACAAACCCCAATCACATCCCAAACACCGCAAAAAAAGTCCAACAAGACAAAGAAAACTGCGATCCCATGCTATAATCCTTCTCTAGAAGGAGATATAGATCAAGGTGAAATCCAAGAAATGCATGTACAACTGTTCCCAACAGTTATGATCACATCTTTCAGTTGGTCCGCATGTTAGATGGAAAATACTATAATTCTTTTTGTTTTCTATTAGTTAATTCCCCTTTCGTGCATGAAAGTATCCTAAAACAAAATAAGAGCTGATTAAAGTGCAAAATATCTTGTAATAATCTGATTCCACAGCATCAACAGAAGAAAGTGACACCTCAAAAGCATTCCTTAAATGATCAAGTTCCTTGTCGAGATCATTAATAGCCTGATTATATGCCTGCATGGGCGATGACTGGCTCGTAGTGTGTACCTACAAAACCCAAACGAATTGCATTAGTCTTGATATATGAGACAACTTTTCTCAGCTAGGAAAAAAGAAAAGAGACGCCAAAGAGTAACAAGCCCACAGTTACATCCCCATGTTTTGGTACAAATGATGCCATAGACGATGCTTTTACCAACTTATGCAATGACCTTAATCAATAAAGCAAGTAATCATGTGAACAACACGAGATATGGCACAAACGATGTGATAGTAAGGCTTTAGGAGCTCAAGCAATGAGTCCTTGAGTTCAATTGATGGGCAAATTACCCATCCAAAGATCATTCTCCTGCTGCACCTTTGTGAACGAGAAAAGAGTATGTTATAGATCCCAAATTGAGAAAGTTTAGAAACACGAAATGCCCATGCCAAGCACCCCTCATACAAGGATTATCAAGAACTGAAATTTGAACATTGCCTGCATAATCCAGAAAAACCTCTCAAACCATGAAAGAAAAAAAAATGTGAACTCCGAGGCGCAGGTAATTGCTTAACCTGCTATTCATGTTACAAACTCTAGAAAGAGCATTAGCATAATGGACAACCACCTTCATTCTAATTTCTCAGTCATATGAGCTCGCAAACTCTAGAAAGAGCATTAGCATAATGGACAACCACCTTCATTCTAATTAACTCCGCCTACATATGTTTACGTAGCCTGTCCCAAGCCAGGATAAAGGAGGAGGGTTGCATCAGGTGTAGCGAGCCAGTGTAAAAAAAGCTATCTTTCCTCCGCCTACGTATGTTTACGTAACCTGTCCCAAGCCAGGATAAAGGAGGAGGGTTGTGTCAGGTGTAGCGAGACGGCATAAAAAAGAGCTGTCTTCACTCTGCCTACACGGCGCAAAAAAAAAAAAAAAAGCTATCTTTTTGGGATGAACCCTGGTTCATCCCCGCCGACCCCAACTAGTTTGGGATAACTGTTGACGGATACGGTTACGGTATGAGCTTGCAAAAACTTTACTAACTCATAGACGGTTAAGTACTGTAATCCAGCATAATGCACCAAGTAATTGCAAAAACAGACGGCTCAAACGTGCGTGGCAAGCGTGCCTAAACGCATACACAATCGCCAATGCAATTGCATAGGCAGAAGAGGGAAACAACAAATGACTGAGTGAAAATGTCCTACCCGGACAATGATCTTGTACTGCAGAGGGTGAGGAAGCTTGTAACCAGCGAAGAGTACATTCTCATCTCTGTGCAATTGCCTGAGTGGACAGCGCCAAAACAAAAAAACGAAAAGAAACAGGATAAGGGTTTCCAGTCGAACTACATATAGGGCAAAGAACAAGACATAGGGAGAAAATTGATAGAATGCAAAAAAAAAAGTACATGCGAAGAATGTTTCCGATCGTGTGGTCTTCCCTTTCGACAGTGAATGAAGCAGCATTGATGATCTTGGTGTCTCGCTCGTAAGAAACCCTAGAAAACGTCGAAAGTCTTTCAGGCAGCCAAACAATAGTGCAGAAATCCAGGAACCCAGCGACTTGGAGAGGGAAAGAGAGCGAGGCAGAGGGAGATGGAGGGAGGACTTACTTCTTGGTACCTTCGGGAACGACAAACCTCTCGTAACGATCAGGTGCGTTCATGGTTTACTACCTGCACTGTCTCGAGTATTAGCGAGAGAGCGGAAGACCCACTTCCAAAATTTGATGAGGATGGGCAAAACAGAGCTACGGAATCCCCTCTACAAAATTCGATTGAAAAAGATGCCGGATCAGCCCGACTGGGGGATCCGGGCCTCGACATTGTTAACCGGGTCCAATTCGACCATGCGACCCGAGTCTTGCAATTAGGAATGAAACTGAGTCCGACTTACTCGCTAATAGCCTAGGTAGCACCTATGAAGCACCGACACCTCTCGGGAGCTTCCGACACGCAGTCAACGCGTGTCGGGTTTCCGACACTTGGTCAGCGCGGCCGACACGCCTACGACACGCGTGTCGGAGAAGGAGGAGGGCGGGGAAGGCAGATCCGAAGGTAGAGATCAGTGGGGAAGAAGGGAAAGAGCGTTTCGGGCCATGAGAGAGGTTGAGGGAAGGAGCCAGCGACGCGCGGCGAGCCTCCGAGCAAACAACGGCCGACGCGCAGTGAGCCTCCGAGCAAAGAACGGCCGTGGCGTGCGACGGAGCAGAGAGCAAACCAGCCAGAGCGAGAGAATGCCGGAGGAGAGATGAGCAGGTGGTCGACGTCCGGTTTGGCTTCGCGAGGAGTGAGATAACAGATAAGGGTGTTCAGGAGGAGGGAGAGGAAGGAAGAAGAGAGAAGAGGGGGAAGACAGAGAGGAGTGAGGCGAGTGAGGGGCTTTTTCAAAAAGTGAAAGGAAAGAGATAAAAGAGAAGTGCGGTGAAAAGACTCAAGATGAGAGATGGGAGTGGTGAAAACTGAAAAGACCCAAGATGAGAAAGGATAGGGCGTGCAGGTCTAATTGACTTGCAGATGTCTAGTTATAGCTTCTTCTTCTTTTTCTAAATAATATGAGAGATAATAATATTTTCTCTGAAATTACATTCAAAGATCATCCAATTTTTTCTCGATCAAGTGTTTATTTTTATTTTTTACTTTACTGTTATTTTTCTAGGCTGATTGGGTTAAATTGCGAAATTACCTGTGGCAGAAAATTTATTTTGTATTGTAAAAGTTCTAAATTCTCTATTTTTAAAAACAATAATAATTTATCATTCATTTGTAAAAATATGTATTTAATATATAACGTGTCCCCGACGTGTCGAATTTTTCTATTTTTGAGAAATGACGTGTCGGCATATCGTGTCGTGTCGTGTCCCCGTGTCGGTGTCGGTGTCCGTGCTACCTAGGGTAGCACGATATGAACACGACACACAACGAGAGATATCAGACACGATGGGACACGTACGGTAAATATATTTTTTTGCGGGAAAATTATCAAAAAAAGTCTTAAATTTATTGCATTTTTGTCGATTCAGTCCTAAACCTTTTAATTTTACCGATTCAATCCTAAACCTTTTCATATTTTGCCGATTCAGTCCTAAACCTTTTAATTTTGCCGATTTAGTCCTAAACCTTTTTATTTTTTTTGTCAAGTTAGTCTTTCGGCCAATTTACCTCCCGGAAAATGCTTACGTGGATTCCTGGTCAGCGCCAGCCGTCCTACGTGGCCGCCGAAAAATGAAAACAACGACGGTTTTCTTTTTTTCTTTTTCTTTTTTTACGTTTCTGGGTAAATTGCCGTCACAACATGCCCAAATTGAGAACCCTAAAAATCCCTGATTCCATCATTCCTCACGAAACTGAAGCCTTTCATTCCTTCATGCCGGAGCGACGAGAAACGGCTGTCGGATGCTTGACGACACTCCTCCCGTTCACGGCGACTCTCATCAGCGGTAGCACCTGGCTCCTTCGCAACGAACGATCAATAGCCCCTGGGTCCTCCGCGACGAGCGACGACTCTCGACGACGTAGAGGGGATATTCGCGAGCAGTTGGCAGGGACATTGGCGACGACTTGGCGGAGAGGACGAGCCACGGTTGCACTGTTCATCGAGACCCGATTCATCTATATCCCGTCGCTAGTGAGTTTTTGTCACTTGGTTCTGTTTTGCTCTGGCCGTGCTTCTCTGATTCTGTCATTCCTCACGACACTGAAGCCTCTCATTCCTCCATGCAGGAGCGACGGTAAACGATTGTCGGATGCTTGACGACGCTTCTCCCGTTCGCGGCGGCTCTCGTCGGCAATAGCCCCTGGCTCCTTCGCAACGAGCGATCAATAGCCCATGGGTCCTTCGCGACGAGCGACGACTCTCGACGACGCAGAGGGGATATTCGCATGCAGTTGGCAGGGACATTGACGACGACTTGACGGAGAGGACAAGCCACGATTGCACAGTTCATCGAGATCTGATTCATCTATACCTTGTCGCTGGTGAGTTTTTGTCACTTGGTTCTGTTTTGCTCTGCCTATGCTTCTCTGATTCTTTGAGAATCTGTAATACATGGTTGCAAAGGGTCCGTATGGCAACGTTTCTGTTTTTGGGCATTGTTTCTTAACAGAAATATTTTTTTTATGTTTCTATTCCCGGCTACGTTTTTTGGGAACAGAATCGCGTTTGGGAAGTTAAAAAAATAAACAATTTTTTGAGATAATTATACTCCAATGACCCGTTCTCATTTTTTTTTAACCAGAACTGAAGCCTTCAACGTTACAAGAAGAGATTGTGAGGCACATGCTCCAGCAACCATGTATTACAGATTCTCAAAGAATCAGAGAAGCACGGCCAGAGCAAAATACGACCACTTGACAAAAACTCACCAGCGACAAGGTATAGATGAATCGGATCTCGATGAACCGTGCAATCGTAGCTCGTCCTCTCCATCAAGTCATCGTCAATGTCCCTGCCAACTGCTCGTGAATATCCCCTCTGCGTCATCGAGAGTCATCGCTCGTCGCGGAGGACCCATGGGCTATTGATCGCTCGTTGAGAAGGAGCCAGGGGCTACTGCCGACGAGAGTCGCTGCGAACGGGAGAAGCGTCGTCAAGCATCCGACAGCCGTTTACCGTCGCTCCGGCATGGAGGAATGAGAGGCTTCAGTGTCGTGAGGAATGACGGAATCAGAGAAGCACGGCCAGAGCAAAACAGAACCAAGTGACAAAAACTCACTAGCGACGAGATATAGATGAATCGGGTCTCGATGAACCGTGGCTTGTCCTCTCCGCCAAGTCGTTGCCAATGTCCCTGCTAACTACTCGAGAATATCCCCTCTGCGTCGTCGAGAGTTGTCGCTCGTCGCAAAGGACCAGGGGCTATTCATCGCTCATTGTGAAAGAGCCAGGGGCTATTGCCGACGAGAGTCGCCGCGAACGGGAGGAGCGTCGTCAAGCATCCAACAGTCGTTTCCCGTCGCTTCAGCGTGAAGAAATGAGAGGCTTCAGTGTCGTGAGGAATGGTGGAGTCAAGGACTTTTAGGGTTCTCAATTTGGACATGTTTTGACGGCAATTTACCTATAAAAAAAAAACGTCGTCCTTTTCATTTTCCGGCAGCCACGTTAGTGCCAGACCGGCCACATAGGACGGCCAACTCTGACCAGGAATCCACGTGAGCATTTTTCGCGAGGTAAATTGGCCGAAAGACTAAATTGACAAAAAAATGAAAAGTTTTAGGACTGAACCAGTGTTATCCTTTTCGCGAATGTACGTCCACCCTCCTTTAATCAAATTGTCCCACATCGCTTGACAATGTATTTTATATGTTTTTTATATTCATGTGGTCTGCCTCCACTTGAAAGTTTAAGCTTTTAGGTTGTATTTTATAACAGGCTTAAAGAAGCTAGGAGCATGGCAATTTGATGTCTTAATTAGTATTTGGCACTATCCCGCTATTTAAATGCCATATGCCTAATTTTGACAATCATAAATTAAAAAAAAAACCACTTAAGACTAAACCAGCACAATTAATATAAAAAAAAAAAAGACAAAGGGAATTAAGTTTGAGAAAATAACAATAACATTAATAATAACAATCAATCTTGGAAAAATTTAGAAAAATGTTGAAGGTTCTCGTAGCCGATAGATTCATGCCATCTAAAAATATTGTAATATGTCCATCCATGAAAAGCAGTAATGATTATCCACAATTCTGGAACTCACAAAGTGATTTTATGAATATTATTATCTCCGTGTAAGGAAGCAAAGTAAAAATATATTTCAATCTCAAGTAAACAATTCCATGAAAAACTCGTATATCTCAATGGTACAATATTGGACTGGCAATGTCGTAACTCAAAATTAGGTTAAAGTTTCAATACAATCATGATTCCAAGATCTATGGTTTGTTTTTCGCTTATGCCAAAAAAAAAAAGTATGAAGTAAAGGAAATAGTGTCAATGAAAGAAGTGATGTATATAATGTTAATTTTACTAACAGATATTATGAATAAAATCCCATCAACGCAAGTAATGGTGCATAATAAATGATAGAAGTACTACCTAGGAAGCCCGGATACTCTCGGGGGCCTTCGTGTCGTGTCCGATACCCTCCCACACTTTTCGGCATGCGACCAACACGTGATCAACGCTCCTAACACGCCAGCAACACGCAATTTCCAACATCCCAAGCATGTCATTTCAGCACGCATTGGGTCAATTTTAAGCATTTTTAATAAATCAGATGTCAAAATGTAAATTTATCAAAAATTTATGTACATTGGTCATATACGCAGTCACCCCCAAAATTAATATACCCAACCAGCAAAAAAAAAAGCCTAATCGTGAATCATAACAGAAGAAGAAACTCACCGTTGATATTTTCATATATATAATTTATCATCTATATAAAAATATATATTTAATTGATCGATAACGTATCCCAACGTGTCTGAATTCTCTATATTTTTAGAATGACGTGTCGAAATGTAGCGTCGTGTCGTGTCGCATGTCGGTATTACTTAAGGTACTACACTAGATTAATGACATATGTACTTAGGATTGATTAGTAGCTAAGTAATTGGAATCTTCCACATGTCGGCTATCTGAGGGTGACCAATAAAATCTCTTATATATACATGACTTCTAAAATCGAGAAAGCATTTCCTTTTTCCTGATAATTCTCATGATCTAATTCTCTTCTTGACTGATTAAAAGATGCGTTCTAGCATCCTCGCAGCTTCTAAAATGAAAAACGGATGCATGACAGGATAAATGTTGTATCATCACCTGCGAAATAATCACATAATAAAGTCTAATAATCCAATCCGACATGTACGAACTTTAGATCTCGACATTATTATTAACAGCAAGCTCTGATCGCAGCTGATGAAACATGCTGGAGATCCGGAGACTCCACACAGGCAACACTAACGCCAAGTCGACCGATGCCGTAGGTTCAAATCCTACGGAGCGTGATTCCAGTCTTGGTTAGATGATGCGATAGCTCTCATGTTGGAGTCGGAGATGACGGTCTCCATGGCGAACTTTGTCCCGTACAGCACCACCTTTCAGCCCGCTAGTCTAGTCCATGCCTTCAATTAACGCAGCCTTGCCAATGAGATTTGGAAGAAATATGCTGTTAATGAGCATGTTTTGAATATATCAATATAAACTATTACAATATAAGGGAACTATTTTTGCGAAAATAAATTAGGATGTGTTTGTTTCGAGAAAAAATTATGATAAAGGAAAACTTTTTTTCTGAAAATCAGTTTTCAAGAAAATGGTTAGTTTTCTTTTGTTTGGTGAAATGTGGCCCAAAACATTGTGTGTGTGTGTGTGTGTGTTTGGATCTCATTTAGAAAATGATGACCTTATTTAGGGTAAAATAATCATACTTTAAAATTATTTTTTTAATTTAATTGTATCTTGTCTTTCTTTTTTTTCTTTTTTCCCCCTTATTCCTTAGCTGGTCGCCGGGACTCAAACGGCCGACGACCAACCATAGACGCGGCCAGCGAGCTCGAAGCCAAATCCGACGAGCTAGAAGCTCGTTCGCTCTGCCTCAGCGAGCCTCGATGCTGTCGAGCTCGACGCTTGCCAGAGGTCGACGGAGCTCGAGGCTCGCCAAAGGCCAAAGCTTGAGGTCAGATCCCATGAGGTCAAGAATCGCTGGGCCACGCCAATGGCTAATCGGGACTATCGTTGGGGGTCGGCAAGCGGCCAAGGAAAAGAAAAAAAACAAAAATTATAAAGGAAAACATAATATAATATAATATAATATAATATAATATAATATATAATCAAAAATTTACAAAATTCAAGAGGAGAATTCCGAAAGTGTTTTCACCTCTTCAAGTTGAAGAATTCACTTTCCTAAATTTATATATCAAAATTTTCATAGACCGGAAAGTGTTTTCCGTTGACTCATCATTTTTGGCGAATTAAACGGGTGAAAGCTTGAAAAATCAATTCCTAGAAAATACTTTTCTTGAAATAAACATACCCTTAGCTTGCGTTTGGCAATCACCTTGCCAAGGCTTTTGGGCCTCCAAAGACCCTTGGCTACATGGTATGACATTTGACACTTTGTTTTTTGGGCGCTTTAGTGAAATGCATTACAAAGTCCTTTAGACCAAAGCATGTCCATAGGAGTTTTGGATTTTAGCATTTCGAAAATGGCAATACATTTTTTTCCAATTCTTCCCTCGCTAAAGTTTCGAAATTTCAAAATTGGCCTCCCACGATGCTAGCTGGAGGTCGCGCAACCTCAGGTGATGGCTGCCAGGAGCTTGAGCTCTTGGCCGATGGCATTCGACAAAGGGAATAAGGTTATTTAATTTTATTTTTTCAAAATAGCAAAATTCCTTTACGTGATTCTTTCCAAGCAACATTTAACCAAAGTGCTTCCAATGCAATTTTTACATTACTCGTTTATAAGTACTAGTTGTATTTTCGAAAAAAAAATTGTTTAACCTAAAGTTCTTTGCATTTCTCTACAAACTTTCTCCAAAAGCCAAACGAAACACAACCTTAGTAATTATGTCCTACTATTTTGGCAAAAGTCGAAGTGAAAATGAATTAAAAGGAAAGAAAATATCCTGATGAAGCAATACATTTTTAATACACGCCCAGAATAAATTTGTCAAGAATCTAATATCGCATGTATCCAGTGAATATGTGCAAAGAGAAGAATGAAGGAAAGAATGGAGTGAATCCAGACGAAAGTGATTGATGAGGCATCCATGAATAATACTCAAATAATAATGGAATATATCGTATAATTTTTTCTGCCATAAATTTCAATCGCTATCTTTCAAATTTCAAAGAAAAATTATCCAAACAGTTCTAAACAAATTATACTGACAACTCAATCGTAAATTTTTCAATTTTTCTAATGTAGTCGTAAACATTTGCACAAAATTTTAAATATCGTCCTTTTGGCTTACTTGTGCTTCATCGTCCGCCATCCTACATAAGTACACCTTCATGCCAGCATTTTCTAGCGAGAATTGACCGGAAGAACTATATTGCAATTTCGAGCAAATATTCAGGGCTAAATTGGCAAAAAATAAAAAGTTTAGGACTGAATTGAAATAAGTACAATAGACTAGTGACTGGTTAGACAATTTTTCCCAAATTTGAAAACAATTCGGACAAAACAACTCATCATCTTTTTTGCTTCACGGCTATTATTTCCATGAGACAGCTAGCTACCAACCTAATTCATCTGTACGATGGTAAGATGCCATAATACTGTTGCCAACTTTATAGCGGGGAACAACAAAATCTTAGTTAGTCCTTCTCACAAGAGAAATAATCTTTTCAAAAGTTTCTCCTAAGCTGTATTAATTTCTTGGAAATGAGACAAAACCAAAAAAATATAAGCAGGTAAGGAAAAAGAATGATACTTTCACGCGCGGAAATAGTTACTTGCTTTGGTTTGAATCTTTCAGAGTGAACAAAATTTCTCCCCGAGAGAACAACTGGGAAGCAATCGAATCCTAATTACTCTTTAATTTATCATCCATCGAGCTCATCCCTTGCAATAATAGGCCTGTGCCACAAGATTTATAAACTTAAGCAAATCATCATCATCATCATCCATGTATGGTAATCTTGAACATTAATCTTAAAAAGGCCAAAGTTATCAAGGCATAATTAGGTCTATATATTCAAATCCAATGTTGACTATAAAATAAGAGAAACCATCAAGTGTACAAAATGAAAATATCATGGAAAATGCCAAAGTCTCCTTTAGTTAGGAATATTACACTGGTTAAGTAACTTAAAAATTACCTATTTCAGACAATTTGGCAAATCGCAACGTGCATTCTCATTAGGCTAATTGGGTTCCATCGAGTAGATTAAATTCAAAACCCTAAATCGTTTTTCGCGTCGTGAAGTATGTCGAGCTTCCTATTTCGATCCATGACATACTATTTGCACATGTGATCTAACTCTACGACATGCTATATTGCATCGAATTCGTACACGAAGAAGGGAAATGACTGGAGCAAAACTGATCATTTCATTTCTTACCTACTTCGCTTGTTGATTTTGTCGAGCGATTGAGTTCAAGGAAGTTCGATGGCTGATCTCTAGGGTAAACGCTGGTGAGAAGCCACGGGTTCGCACGCTCGTCTGTCTTCAGAGACTTGTTACCGGAGAGATACATTTGCGAATCCATCGAACTCGGATCAAACTCTAACTGATTGATGTACATCGAGCTCGCGCCTTCCATTATCGGGACCGTGCCGCTAAAATCATTGTATAACGGGTGAGAATGAACGTGCTTATGAAATAAAAACAGTGCTAATGAACTAATTTTTTTTTTTCAGTTTATATGTCAAAAGTTATCACTGCTCAAGATAATGTATAACGGGAAACAAATTTTATTTCGAACATTTTATACATTTTGATCAAGCAAAAAAGCATACAGAAGCCATCTTTTAATTGAAAAATGGAAATACATTCTTACAAAGGAAAATTTCTAAAACATTATCGTTTCCGAAGATTTAATTTGAATATCAAGTGCATATATTATCTTCGAATATCGAACAAATATGGCAGATTCACTGCATTATCTACGACTCTCGATACATATATGCATGCCCAGTTGAGGACATGAGCTCGCGATCTTCATGCGAAAAACCTCCGTGACTTGAACATCTACTGCTCAAGTTTTACAAGGTGAAAAAAAAAAAAAACCTTAAAAAATTCAAAAATGGAAAAAAAAAATGTTGTTTGAATGTCTCAATACCTGCTTAATTGTTCGTCGAGAAAATTCAATGGCTGATCGCCTCGGGAAACATGTCCGGGCAACGGGTTCGCGCCCGACGGTTCATCGACTCGACACGATGAAGTCGACGCTCCGAGATCGTCCGTCATGAAATAGTCGCGCAATAAAACCTCGTGATCCTGACTCGATTTTTGCGCCAACCCTACATTGCAATTCTCGACATTGCTGTCGACACCGAGCTCCGAGCCGCGGAGGAGAGCGAGCAGCTGCTGAGCGCGACGGAGTTCGCACTCGACCAGCCGGACGGCGGCGGCCAGGTCACGGATCACGCGGTAGCTGCCGCCCACGCGGTCGAAGGCCCTCATGTTGGACTCGAAGATGATGGTCTCCATGGCGACCCTGCGGGGCTCGGGCGGAAGGTGCCTGGTCAGCTCGTTCATGTTCCTGAGGCCGTAGAGGGCGCGGGCGTTGGCGAAGGTCTGCGGGAGGGCGGCGGGGAAGAACTCGGCCCACTGGCAATCGGGCCGGCACTTCCGGCGCTGGTGCCGGCACGCGGCGCACGCCCGCGGGTCGGTCTTGGCGGCGGCGGCGGGGGGCATGGCCCTGTTTTGACGGCTCTTTCGCTTATAATTCTAGTAGGTGGGGGAGCGATTTGCGGGGGGGAGAGAGATGGAGAATATCTCTGCGTGTGAAGTGGAGCAAGGAAGATGGCTCTTTGAAGAGAGAGAGAGATTTCATTTAAGGTAACTGAAAGGTGTTCGTGTGAAGTGGTGGATATGGAGAGAGAGAGAGAGAGAGGCAGTACGAGACGTGGGGGGTGTTTGTTGTTGATATTTGACTGAATTGTTCTTGCTTTGCTTGCATCCCTTTCATTTTAAGCAATAAAAGGGTTAAGATTTTCTCTTTTTCTTTTTCTTTTTCTTTTTCCTTTTCTTTTCCTTCTTCTTTCACTTGATAAATTATATTATACATCCCTACACTATGTTGATCATTTCTCTCTATTGGAGATTAGTAGGAGGAGCAGGTAAGGGGGTGTCGATTTTTTCCGGGGCTCCGAACGTACGCCGCAACAAAACATGTCGCTTCGTTCTTCTGAGATCGATTTCTCGGGCGGCCAGAACCGATTAGATATCGGCTCGAGCCGGTTCGGGCGCTTCTGCCGACTGAGCTTAATTATTTGCCTAGCAAAGGTCGCGTTAGCCGAATCTCTAACCCTCGAAAAATCCCTAATCCTGTGTCCTGAGGGCTCGTTCGTTGAAGCTGAAAAGTTTTAAGTGTTGAAAATATAAGCACTAAAAAAATTTCAAGTTTTGCAAATAGAAATAAAAAGTTGTTTACATTACATTGATTCCTACCAAACGAGGAATTGCGAACATCGGTTTTAGCAAATATGATTGACAAGATTTCGAATATTGTCAATTGCCTTTTCCAATTAATGAATTAAGCACCTCCCTCCTTGCTTAATATTTTTTTAAGACCTTTTTACTGAATTGGATCTTTCGAGTCAATGGTAATTTAGTTATCAACCTAACAAATCTCTCTGGCTCTGCATTTCTAAGTTTCTATCCACGCTTATTTTGGTAATCAACGTCTAAATTTTTATTTTATTTTTCATACGCAGATTCTACTTTGAGATTTCCATTTATTATGTGTTTCAATATAATTGCTTAGAATGTAAGAATTTTCCTGATGTTGGCTACATTAATTGAAATTAATATTTACCTTTTTGACGGAATTGGCCTATTAAGGTACGATATGCAAATTCTTAATTAGTCCAACATGGGCCAGTTAGTGTGGGCCGAGTTGGGCCCGTGGCTGAAAACTCTATAAATAGGACTCAGGTCCCTCCTCTAACCCTCTAATGCATAAAGGATGGACGCATCCGTTTGTGAGTGGCGTCCTCATTTGGCCAGTATTCCGGCGAAGGGAATAGAGGGGAAGCATTTGAGTTCCGAATCGTCACTATACCGCATCAAGATCAATGGAATCTAAAGTGGGTGTGCAAATCTCCTTTACTCTATCAAAATGTGTTTTCGATTCTGGTTATGGTATTCCTGAGATGTGCCATTTTCGTGGCCTTACATTTAGTATTAGAGAGGCCATAACCCGGAATTGAAACATTTGGATTTGGGCTGTCTTCGAAACTTTTGACCAGTGAAAAATATTTTTGACCACGTAGATCGACTTGTCTCATCGATACGAACATTTTGAGCGATCCCACGACTCTGGCGGACACCAAACAGGCCTTTACACGCCACGATTGCTTCGGCTTGTGACGGCCACAGAAACTTGCAGTTTTTTGCCCCCCCCCCCTTTTTTGGAATTTTTTTGTTCACTGAAAATTACTATTGATCATATAGATAGATTGGTCCCGTCAAGACGAGCAATTTTGCGCGGTTGCATGCCTCCGGCGGTTGCCAGACGGAGGCTCATGCGACCACATGCGCCATGCAGGCGACTGCGCAAAGCGTCGCCAAGCTGATATCCAACCGGCGACAGCCTTGCTGATATACACGCAATTGCATTTGTTATGAAAATATCCATGCGGTCGCCTTGCTGATATCCACATCCATATAGTTCGTTGTTTCTTGTTTCAGCTATTATGTAGGGGTGTAAAAAAAAACTCGCGTCGGGCGGGTCGGGCCAGGTTTGGTACTCCGATCGGCCTGCCACCCAATTTTTTTTAACAACAATTTTTTATTTAATTTATTTTTCTTTTTTCTTTTTATATTCTTTCATTTGATGGGTTTGTTAATTGATTTTGATTAAAAAAAAAAAGAATCCGGCCTGAGCTTGGTACTGCTCAGTTTCGGGCCGAGATCCAATCCGACCCGGCCTGTTGACACCCCCACTATTATGAGGTGGATTTTGTGAACATAAAAACTCAAGTCAAATATCAACTCCTTATTCCTGCCGACATGATCACGAAGGACTTTTTGTTACGAAAAGTCTTTGCGACTTGAATATTACCTGAGATAAAAATCATTTCATACATTTAACAAAGATTGATATAAAGAATGGAAAGTTTCGTCAACTTCAAAATATGTGAGGGTGTTTTCTCAGCGACCACGACCGTAACTTACAGATTTTAGTGAAAATGAAAGGGTGTCTTTCGTCGAAAATGAAAAAAGGGTGTCCCAAATTGCAATATTGAAAGGTTGTCTTTCATTTAGGGTGCGAAAAATGAATGATTTGAAAAATATTTTCTTTAAAATGACTGTTTGCATCGCTTACGAAAAATGAATAAATACTAACTAATTTTATCGTTCGACAAGATGTTCAGATATAAGTTATTGCTAATATTGAAAAAAAAAAATCATTGATTATAATTATTCAATAAAGTACAAGCGATCATTTTTAGGAAAAAAAGAATTCTAAGTTATTTATTGGAAAAAGCTTACATGACAGTATAACAGTATTATCAGTTATTTCTGACCGTAGATCCGCACACCATCACCGCGTGTTTTGTATAAAACACTCGTTAATTGAAAAATCGTGAGGTCGGAAATAATGACAGTACTGTCAGACTATAGTGCTAGCGGGAGCTTTATTTATTATCTGCAAGAAACGAAGGGAGCTGAGTAGTATGACTTTGTAAAGTACGAGGATTTGTGGCTTTGATACCATTTATATTCCTGAGAACGAACTCCTCGGAAGACGCACGCTGGTGCGAGCAAAGCCTTTGACGAAATGTTCCGGGGGTTCTCAAGACTTGAAAAGACGCATGCACAAACTTAAACTTGATGTCCTGTTGGCTGTTACCAATGATCTCACGCGGCGGGATAGGAAGGAATGGTTTAGAGACTTGGAATAGTCAATTTCTTTTCAAGTTTGTGTTGAGATTCCGTAGGAGCAATGTCATTCGCATTGGGCGGCCAATGCAGCCGGAATCGGCATCGGGGAAGGGAAGGCCGCACTTGATCCGACCACACATCGATCTGCTCAAGCATGTAGCTATTCACCGTGCGTTGTCGGGACGTTCTTCGCATCGTCCTAAGCCCCTTCCAGGAGTCATTTCGCTTCCTTTCTGATGAGGAGCCAGGTCTTGGTGCTCAGGCCGAGCTTCGTAACCAATCAACCAAGCGAGATAAGTGGCCCGCCAAGATCCATGCTAGCTCCCGAAGTCACCTTGTCTTCTCCAGAAACAAGCTCTCCAGCGACCCGCTCGGCTTCTCGAGCATCTACTTTCGGGAAAAGCTAGGCTCGCCCTCTTCGGTCGCCTCCGTATCCGATTAGGACCCCATCGGCGCAGATAGATGCTCACGAGAGCATGGCCTCCCTCACATGGCATTCGACTTGTTCATAGAAAAGACAAACTAACATACTTGTTCCTGGGGGCTTTTTTCCAAACTAGGTGTAAAAAAAAAGTATTTACCAAAACGGATGTCTTTTTTTTTATTTACCAAACCGAGGGCCGCTCAGCAATCTTAATGCCGAGCGGCCCCCCGGTCGGCAGTCAAAATGCCTGTCGGGACGTGAACAGTTCCCGATCGGCAGTCAGATTGCCGATCGGGACGTGAACAGTTCCCGATCGGCAGTCAGACTGCCGATCAAGACGCCCGTTATACTAGCGAACGAGCATTTTTTTTTTTGCTTATGAAAATTCCTTCTTCTTTTTGAACCGTTTGATGTCCATATCAATTTACATTTTTTTTCCAGAGAAAGTTGAGAATTTTCCGAGAGAGCTGGGATGTAATGAGAAAAGTAAAGCCCCAGATGAGTCTAGTTTGCGTGTCGCGGTGATCAACTTCAGCTTTCTCATGGCAGACGAAAAACCATTTAATGTTGCCATTGACGGACCGTGCTTTCAATGAAAAGACGATGAAGAACTTTGCTATGAACCTTCCCTTACACGCCAAGTCTCAATCGCCATTAATGCCCCTGGAAGCACCATCTCCTCCCTGCGTCCGTCTGCCATTAACAGTCCGCGCTTTCAATGTAAAAAGAAGAACAACCTGACACACATGTTTGCCTTTAACGAAGCCTCCCGAAGATCAATCAGTATTTCCTCGCAAGGCTCAGTCGTTGCACCACACAATCCTGGGCGTTTCTTTTTGCTATCCAGCCACGAGCAATCGAAGCAACCTTCGATAACTTGCGCTTCGAAAAAGCACAGATTTGAGGTGGAATCCATCACACGCACCGCTGGAAATTTGATTCGGAAGAAAGGTAAAAATCCTTGGTTCTTTATTGCTAGTCCATGGTTCTTTATTGTTAATCATGTTCGTTAACTTGGTACCTTGCATGCGTACTCGTAAACATGCTTTGATAGGCCATATTAAATCATATTTTTCAAGAACCGAAGATCTGATTTTGTGAAACTAAAATTCTGGTGCAAGCTCGATAAATTCACGAGATTGGTGGGCACTGTTTGGAATTGATAAATAAAGGCGGAACCATTGTCTTTCCTTATAGAACCAAGCCGTCTAGTAGATTCTTGGATCAATTTGAAATTGAAAATTAAAGAATTTTTGTGAATCAATCGTAAGTCTTTGGCATATCCCTTCACAAACGAAAATTGCATGTCAGTAGATGGCCTCGTCTTTCGTAATCATTGTCTGATGTTCATGGTTCTATTACTTTTCTCGGGTGAGAGTATGTATCGCAGATGACCTCATATCATGCTATAGATGAATATTTGATCTGCCATGGATAGACTTTTTAATCCCAACGATATCTTTAAATTTGTCGAATGGAATCTTCATGGATAGTATCTGATTATTGATAAGAATTTGAATATATCCAAAATCTCGATAATTATCTAAGTTAATATTTCCAAACCTTAAAAGATAACTTTCTCAAATTATGAAGATATGAGATAAGATTTCAGCTGAATTAAGATATCTTTTAAAATTCTGAAGATTATATAAAATTTTCTAAAAAATTCTTAATAGATAATCTTTCTTATTTTAGAAGATATGATCCTCGGTGGATAGGAGACTAGCTCCTTCAAAATTTCGACCACTCTAGGTGGTCCTCGAATTTTTTAAAATATTTGCACATCCTTAAACAAGCATGCTCATAATATATGCTCTCCACATGCCTAGTCTCTTCTGAAAATTAAATCATTTGCCGTACTCATGATCTTATGGGGTGGGATGATGATTTAATATGAGACTTCGTATCCTTTCCCTTTGGTAAGAGGGATGTTGTCGTCTTATACACGTACTCGCATACTAACTCGAATCTTCGAGGGTGTAGCGTTAAAAATTTTACTCTAATCCGAATCTTCGGAGATGAGTGAATTATCGAAAATTCGGATATCAAGGTATATTATGGGCATTCTTGTTTAATTTTGTTCAAATCCCTTTTTTAAGAAATTCAAAAAAACTCCAAAAAAAAAAATAATAAAACCGAAAACACAAAAAAAGAAATTCGTCCCAAACGGACACCCGAGCGATAAGATATTCGGAATACTTGAAATGGTACATCTTATCGCTCGGGTGTCCGTTTGGGACGATTTTTTTTTTATTTTGCGTAATTTTTCGATGCGAATCCATTGAAAAAAAAGAAAATGAAAAAAATTAATCCTGCATCCCTCATGGTATCAGAGCCAGTGGGAGAAGAGTTAGTTGTTCTTTTCTGAGACATTCTGTATAAACTAGTTTTTGATTGTTCTAAGGTCGATCTCATTTGGAGCCACAAAGTCCTGGCAGAGGTAACGTAAGTCCATGGGACGTGGTAGTAGAGGTCAAAACTGAACAATTAAAACCAATTTTATACAAAATGAATCTTTTTAGAAGAACTAATTCCACTTCCAGTAGGACTATGTCTGAGTTGTTTCAGATTTCAGACCATCTAAATAGAGAGGAAATTACCATTGGAGATTTTAACAAATCTTTAAGAAACTGGAAAATTTCAAAAGTAAAATATGATCAAATTTTTGTTGAATCCAAGTTTAAGAAACTTTTTAAGTCTAACGATTATGTTATCACAACTGAGGAACGTGATATACCTCTTTCTTCCTCATATTCTTCAATTCCTCTTTTGAATAAAGACTCTTTGAAGAAACATGCTTTGAAGTACAATTATCTCCATTTTGGTATGATTCAAGTTGGAGTCAAACCACTTTTGAAAGAAGGTTTGAATACTTCAATTCTTTTGGTTTTAAGATATGGAAGACTTTTGAGATACGAGGACTCTATTCTGGCTACGATAGAAATTCCATGTTTACATATTGCTAACCCATTGTCTTTTAAAATTGTTGAAACTGTTGCTTCAGACATCGATTATGGAGGTATTTTAAAACAAAAGTTGAATGAAAGAGAACAAATTGTACAGTTTATTTCCAAGCATTGGAATGATACCCAGAAAAATTATTCCACTGTTAATAAAGAAATTTTAGCCATTGTTCTTGCCATTTCAAAATTCCAAGGTGATCTTCTTAATAAAAAGTTTCTGTTAAGAATTGATTGCAAATCTGCCAAAGATATTCTTCAAAATGATGTGCAAAATATTGCATCAAAATAAATTTTTGCACGCTGGTAGGCTATTCTTTCTGTTTTTTATTTCGAAATTGAATTCATACACGGAGAAGTTAATTCTCTCCCAGATTTTCTCACAAGGGAATTCTATTTTGATAATCTCGATTTGTGTTGTGTGCTTGCTTTTCCTTTGGAAGATAAAGAAGCTAGTCGCACTATTCTCTGCTTCTAACTCAGGATATAGCTAAGGTCGAGGCTATTTCCAACTTTTTGCTGGAGAAAATTCAAATGAGTTAGAAATCATTATGGGACGAGACAGAGCATGTTATTGAGAATGAAAATGATGCTTATGAAGTGATGAAAACTCAACGAGCATCGTCTTTTCTTTCGTTAAAGGCAGACATGTGTGTCAGGTTGTTCTTCCTTTTACATTGAAAGCATAGACTGTTAATGGCAGATGGACGCAGGGAGGAGATGGTGCTTCCAAGGGCATTAATGGCAATTGAGACTTGGCGTGTAAGGGAAGGTTCACAACAAAGTTCTTCATCGTCTTTTCATTGAAAGCACGATCTGTCAATGGCAACATTAAATGGTTTTTCGTCTGGCATGAGAAAGCTGAAGGTGATCACTGCGGCACGGGGTTTTGCTTTTCTCATTACAGCCCAGCTCTCTCGGAAAATTCTCAACTTTCTCTGGAAAAAAAAAATGTAAATTGATATAGGCATCAAACGGTTCAAAAAGAAAAAGGAATTTTCATAAGCAAAAAAACCGATCGGCAGTCTGACTGCCGACCGGGGGGCGCTCAGCATGAAGACTGCCAAGCGGCCCCCGGTTTGGTAAACAAAAAAATACCCTTTTTGGTAAATACTTTTTTTTTACACTTAGTTTGGAAAAAAGCCCTGTTCCTGGTCTGTTGATTCCCCGGCTTTTACAGAACAAATTAGTTGTTTAAACCCTCCTAAACAAGAGCGTGATATTTAGCAGTCCATGACGCAGTTTAGGCCAATGGTGCCAAAGCGCTGACCTTGCAAGGACGTGGAGTGACATTAATTAAGGGACATCCAAGGTTTGAAAGATTCTTTTGATTGCACGCATGACCATCTTTCCTGTCTCCATGCCTATGAGAAGACAAATTCTCAGACATTTGTGTCATTAAACTAATGAACAAGAAAGCAAAAAGAAAAAGATCAAATGCTTGACTTTTTTTACCAGCATAAAAATGATTCGAGGGAGGACTCTGCACTTGTCCTGCTTTTGAGAACAATGGCCACACTTGTTCTGGCCATTGCATGCTTATGCTGTGCTCTGTTGAGCTGTGGAATCGGAGCTGACCTCAAAGGATCACGGAGCAGATCCATCGCAGCTTCGAGAGAAAAACCTTACAGAACCTCCTATCACTTCCAGTCTCCTCGGAACTGGTTGAACGGTACGAAGTTCTTTAACATCGCCTCTAATCTGTTCATTTCTCTCTTTGATGGTTAATCAAAACTTTTTTCGCTCTTATTCTTTTGCGCTGATGCTATTACAAGACATGTTCCGAATCTGATCGTGGAGAGCATACAGGGGCGCTTTTTTTTTTCCTGCAGATCCTAATGGTAAGTTTTGCAGATTTAGAGATTGTTTTGTTCCTTCTTTTAGTGCCTGCTGATCATTGGAGCTCATCGACACATGTTCAAACGGCATGTTCACTGCCCAACAGAAAGAAATTGCAAGAGAATAAAAAGAATTAGTAGCAAAATAGAGTATTGAGGCATTCTTGAATGTTCAAACCACATCCTGACATTGATTGATCCAACCAGGTCTTATGTATTACAAAGGGGTTTACCACTTGTTCGACCAGTACAATCCTCACAGTGCCCTCTTCAGCGACGGTATAGTATGGGCGCATTCGGTTTCGTATGATCTAGTCAACTGGGTTCACCTTAATCACGCCCTCGAGCCAAGCGAACCGTTCGACGTCAAAAGTTGCTGGTCAGGTTCTGCTACTATCCTTGCAGGGAACAGACCGGTCATTTTGTATACTGGCATAGACGCCAATTATCATCAAGTGCAGAACTTGGCGATTCCAAAGAATGAGTCTGATCCCTTCCTACAAGAATGGGTCAAGTTCTCACAGAATCCAATTATTGTTGCTCCCGAAGGAATCGAACCAGACAATTTTCGAGACCCAACAACCGCCTGGCAGGGTCCAGATGGTAAATGGAGGATCATAGTTGGAAGCTGGGGGGACGATATAGGAATGGCAATTCTTTATCAAAGTGATGACTTCTTCAACTGGTCTAAATCCGAGCATCCTCTTTTCACATCAAGCAAAACCGGCATGTGGGAGTGCCCAGACTTTTTCCCGGTATCCACGGATAGCACGAGTGGCATGGACACATCGACCATGAACCCAAGAACTAAGCACGTGATGAAGGCAAGTTTCAATAGTCACGATTATTATGTGCTAGGCACTTATAACCTTGAGCTGGAAAGGTTTCTACCAGATGATGACCTTCCGGGAGCTAGTCTGGCCTTAAGATTGGACTACGGGAAGTACTACGCTTCCAAATCATTCTTTGACAGTGCGAAGAACAGGAGAATACTGTTCGGATGGGTCAACGAATCGGATAGTACAGAGGATGACATAGCAAAGGGTTGGTCCGGACTTCAGGTGAGTTGAGTTTATTTGGGAGACCCGTGTGAAGAAAAGTCTGCTTACGAACAATATTCAATTTGTTTTGCAGGCATTTCCAAGAGAAATTTGGCTAGACAGAAGTGGAAAGCAACTGATACAGTGGCCTGTTGAGGAAATCAAAACTTTGCGTGATGAAAATGTTGGTGTTAAGTCTCTGGGACTCGACGGTGGTTCAATTTATGAAGTTTCAAATATCACTGCCTCACAGGTTGTGCGAATAGACCTGTTGCATCTTCTAGTCATCTCAACTTGTTTATTTCGTATGTATGATGCCATTGCTCTAAATTTACTTCTCTCTGTTTTCCAATGTAAATCAAAAGGTGGACATCGAAGTTGCTTTTGAATTGACCAAATTGGAAGAGGCTGAGCTCATGGATCCATACTGGGTCGACCCTCAAATTCTGTGCAGCGAAAAGAATGCATCGGTTAGAGGCATGTATGGACCGTTTGGTTTGCTAGCTTTGGCGACGGAGGATTTGAGAGAACGAACGGCGATATTCTTTAGAGTATTCAGAGGCCATAACAGATACATTGTCCTGATGTGTAGTGATCAAAGCAGGTAAAATTTTGTATAGCTCTTGACAAACTCTTGCCTTTAGAGTCTCCTGAAAAATTTTCATTGTACTGCGAATTCGTTGTAAAAGATTGGCTATGACAGGTCTTCGCTGAGGAACGAGATCGATAAGACCACATATGGAGCTTTCCTCAACATAGATCCTCAAGTCGAGAAGATTTCCTTAAGAACCTTGGTACGTTTGTCTGCGATTTTATGGCCTCTGGCCGCTGCCTTATGGTCTGATTATTGCTTCTGAACAATGTTGCAGATAGATCACTCTATTATTGAGAGCTTTGGTGGGGAAGGGAAAGTATGCATCACTAGTAGGGTGTATCCAGTGCTGGCTATCGACGAAGCAGCTCGCTTGTATACTTTCAATTATGGAACTCTTAGTGTACAAGTCGAGAGACTGGATGCGTGGAGTATGAGGAAAGCCCGTATTGGTCCGGGAGAAAGTTTGAGCTATGGTGAATCATCGGTGTCCCAGTCTGAGAACCTCTCATTTTGCGGATCTGAGGAGGGTCCATCCTGTGCAGCGTCACCCTCACATTGTGAGGAATCTGCTTCTGCAATTTGAAATGCGCAAAGGAAGACTGATTCTAGTGTTCTCATCCATGTTTTCCCTCCACACCGTATGGAGTGCCGTGGGATGTATCAGCAGAATCGCTGCATTACTTCCTGACCGTGTAGAAATCTGAATCAATAAAAAGTTGTACCAATCAGAGTTCTTTGTAATCCTGATTCAATATGAATGGTATGCTTCTGCAAAATGGTCCTTCTCTGCCTCTTTCTAATTTTTTTCCTGGCAAACGAGTTGAATGGCTGATGCCCCACATGAGCTTCAGGAGAAGCAGTATAATGCTTTCTTTGAATCACTGTCGGCCCTAGAGCGGCTAAATGGGTCACGATGCATCACGAGGCTCGTTATGATGCCTAATAATATAAGAGCTTAAAGCATAATTAGCAAAACCGCAAACAAGATGTACTTAAACTTTGCGAACTGAAAAGCATCCCTTGGACTTTGTCAGGTAGAGTCTGGCTTCAGTAATCTATTCTTTTCTTTTTTTTTATGGTCGGAACAGTAATCTATTCATATGCTGTTTTTTAATAGCTTGATAGGTTGATAGTCTTTGGCTTTTCTCCAGAAAATACAAGCTGATCTCCATGTGCATTATTCCCAAGTTGGCATTTGAAGTCTCACACTTCCCAAAGTACTGGAAAATTGTCCTGGTAATATTCTAAGAATAAAGAAATACAAGTTGCAGAACCGGTACGAGAAATGTACTATTTGTTTATGCAAGTTGTTTTCAGATCTATTTCTCCGGACACCCTTTGATGTAAACATAAAATGCTTGATGTGAACTGAGAGGAACTTGCTAACCTGGAGATTATATGCGGTCATTCCGAAAATGAAATTACTCCTGATATATGTCCTGGGATTATTCTCTGCAGAAGTTGGGTATGGAGCTGAAGTTGGAGCCTTTGATCATGTTCAAAGAAATCTTCAATCCTCTACAGATCAGCCTTACAGAACCGGATATCACTTCCAACCTCGGAGAAATTGGATGAACGGTGCTTCCATCGATACTGATGGGATAAATCGACTGTGGGGCTCTCAACAAGCACTCACAAAGGAACTTTGTTCACACACAAGGAAGAGGAGACGGAAGGTGGCTTTTCAATATACTGTATTCACAATCGATTCACCCATACTGAAATGGTTACACGACACGCCTTTATATAGGCATCCACACGACTCTTGATCTACTCTAAAAAATGAACAGACGCAATGTACATACAAGACATTAACTAGTCCTAGAAATATGAAAAGACTCCATCGTAAAACAACAAATCATTAAAGACAATTCTTGATTGATGCACTAGCCCGTGCATGCGTCTTGGGAGTCGAACGGTCACGCACCTTAGTATACGAACAGACAAGTACGTGAAAATCACTTTGTCGAAATCCATAGAATTTGGTTTAATTTCTAACACTCCCCCTTAAATCAAATTCTCTTCCGTCGATCATTCCAAGTAAACTTCTGAATTTCCGAAACACTTCGATCTTGAGAGGTTTCGTAAAAATATCTGCGACTTGATCACCGGTCTTCACGTGCACAACTCCAATTTGTTTGTCGTTGACTTGTTCTCGAATAAAATGATATCGAACATCGATATGTTTGCTCCTCTCATGAAAAACTGGATTCTTCGCCAAAGCAATGGAAGAAACATTATCAACAAAAATCTCCGTTGCATCCTTTTGCTCCATATGGATTTCTTTGAGCAACTTTCTCAACCATGTCGCATGACAAACATACGATGATGCAGCAATATACTCCGCTTCACATGTCGACAGAGTAACACTGAATTGCTTCTTTGATGACCATGTAAAAGAAGTTTCACCCAGATAAAATACAAAGCCCGTAGTGCTTTTTCGGTCATCGACATCTCCCCCATAGTCACTATCTGAATAACCTCTGAGTTGATATAGTTTAGACTGATAATAATACAAGCCAAGAGAGATAGTACCTTTGATGTATCGAAGTATCCTCTTTGCTGCCTTAAGATGAGTTGTCTTCGGATTCTCCATATATCGACTTACAATTCCGACACTGTACATGATATCTGGTCTGGTACAGGTCAAATACCTTAAGCTTCCAATCAAGCTTCTGAAATATGTCGAATCAACATCGACACCTTCATCGAACTTCGACAGTTTTGCACCACAATCCATCGGAGTATTAACCGAAGTGCAATTCTTCATGTTGAATTTCTCAATGATATTTTCAGCATATCTTTTTTTAGAAATAAAAATCTCATCACTGCTTTGCTTTACTTCGATTCCAAGAAAATAACTCATCAAACCATTATCTGTTATTTCAAATTCTTTCACCATCGATGCTTTAAAAGTGTCGATCAATCCAAAATTATTTCCTGTGAAGACAAGATCATCAACGTATAAACATGCCAATAAAACATCACATTTCTCATGTTTCAAGTAGAGAGCATGTTCGTACGGACATTGTACGAAGTCATTTACCTTGAAATAAGCATCGATTCTGGAGTTCCAAGCTCTCGGAGCTTGCTTAAGCCCATACAACGCTTTCTTCAATCTCAGCACTTTGTCTTCATGACCTTTCACAACAAACCCGAGGGGTTGCTCGACATAAATTTCTTCTTCAAGAACACTATTCAGGAATGCCGATTTGACATCCATTTGATAGATTGGCCACCGATTTTGAGTTGCAATGGAAATCATTAGTCTGATGGTTTCCATTCGGATGACGAGTGCAAATACCTCGTCATAGTCGATCCCAGCTTTCTGTTTGTAGCCCTTTGCGACAAGTCTGGCCTTATAACGAGTGACTCCTCCTTTTTCGTTCTTCTTGGCCTTGTATACCCATTTGACACCGATCGCCTTTTTGTCCTTCGGAAGATCAGCGAGTTGCCACGTTTTATTCTTTTCGATGGCTTCTATCTCTTCATTCATGGCTTTTCTCCATTTTTCTTCTTAAGCAGCTTCATCGAAAATAAGTGGTTCACAATCTGCAAGAAGACATATAAGGTGAAGCTCATCGGTAGCTTCATAAATTTCAAAAAGTCTTCTTGATCTCGGTGTTAGCGGTTCTTCGACAGTATTTGAAGTTGAAGCTGACGATGATGGTGAAAACATCGGAGAAGGTGAATGAGCTTCAATCTCCATTTCGACAGAATCATCACGAACGGTTTCGACAAATTTATCACGATTGGTTTCGACAAGTTATCGATTTTCCTCCCACAAACTTTCTTCATCAAATTTCACATCTCTACTTACATATACTTTCAAAGTGTCAAGATCAAACAATTTGTAAGCTTTTGATGAGGAATCATACCCGATGAAAATGAGCTTTTTACTCTTGTCTTCCAACTTCGATCTTTTCTGGTCGGGTATGTGAGCATACGCAACACTCCCAACAATTCTTAAGTGAGAAACCGTAGGTTTTCTCCCGATCCATGCTTCTTCTGGGGTAACACCATCGAGTCCTTGCGTGGGACATCGATTTTGCTGATAAACAGCACATCCAACAGCTTCGCCCCAAAGCTCCTTTGACAAATTTTTGCTTTTCAACATACTTCGAACCATGTCAAGAATGGTTCTGTTCTTTCGCTCAGCCACACCATTTTGTTGTGGGGAATACGGCGCCGTTAAGAAACTTCGAATGCCATGGTAATCACAGAATTGATTAAATTCTCCAGAAGTAAATTCTCCTCCACGATCAGTTCTTAAAGACTTGATAAAATAACCACTCTCCTTTTCAACCATTTTCTTGAAGTGCTTAAACGTATCAAACACTTCCGATTTTTCTTTCAAGAAAAACACCCAAGTCTTTCGAGTAAAATCATCAATAAACGTAACAAAGTATCTATGATTACCATACGACTGAGGAGTGATCGGACCACATGCATCAGAATGAATCAACTCCAGTGGCTTCTTCGCTCGATAAGTCGACTCCTTCGGAAAACTTGCTCGAGAATGCTTGCCAATTACACATCCTTCACATAATTGATCGGGGTGATCAATATGCGGTAAGCCATACACCATCTTCTTGCGAGAAAGCATATTGAGTCCGCCGAAATTGAGATGGCCGAACCTCAAATGCCATAGCCACGAAGGATTGTCTACACATGCTTGAAGGCATGTAGACATATCATCTTTGATGTTCAAAGTGAACATCCTATTCTTCGACATCATCACATTCGCAATCAACTTATTATTGCAATCTCTCAACATAAGACATAGATTTTTCATCTGGACAGTAAATCCTTTCTCAAGAAGCTGTCACAAACTCAAAATATTGCTCGACATCTTCGACACATAATACACGTTAGTAATAAACTGACGTGTTCCGTTCTTCAGACGAATTAAAATCGTACCTTTCCCTTCAACAAGAATTTGAGAATTATCACCGAACGAGACTTTTCCTTTTACTATCTCATCCATTTCAACGAACATCTCCTTTCGGCCGCACATGTGGTTACTTGCTCCAGTGTCCAAGTACCACGTATCATTCTTTTCATCAGCATTTTCTTTAAATGCCAGCATAAGAACTTGATCACCAAGTTCGCCTTTTCATCTGCCACCGCACTTTCTTTCTGCCAACACTCATAAGCATAATGGCCACATTTATTACAACGATAACATCGAACCTTTGATTTATCATACCGGCTATTTGTGTTTCTTCCTCTTCCATGAGTACTTCTTTGATTATGAAAGCACTCATTGCTTCGGGCGAAATTTCCTCCGCTTCGTCCACGGCCTCTTCCTTGGAAACAGCCTCTACTGCGTCCTCGTTCACGATCTTGATTGACCCATCGAGTTTGCACAGGGTCACTTCTTTGGCCTTTGTCATCTCGGATAGTCAATCGAGATTGGAGTACTTCCTCCACCGATTCAGACTTGTTTCTTTTCAGTCTTTCTTGATGGGCTTGCAACGAACCCATGAGCTCATCGACCGTCATAGAATCGACATCTTTCGATTCCTCGATAGCGACGACGATGTGGTCGAACTTCTTATCCAACGATCGCAGGATTTTTTCGACAACACGAACATCAGGAACATCTTCGCCATTTCTTTTCATCTGATTCACAATAGCTAAAACTCTTGTGAAATAATCAGAAATCGACTCAGATTCTTTCATACGGATTACCTCGAACTGGCCTCTCAAAATTTGAAGGCGAATCTTCTTTACTTTCTCAACACCTTGGTGCGTGGTTTGAAGAATCTCCTATACCCCCTTGGATGTAGTAGCATTCGAGACTTTCTCGAACATAGAATCATCTAAGGCTTGAAAGATGATTGACAACGCGAGTTGATCTTTCGAACGAGTCTTCCCCAACGCATTCCTCTGAGCCTGAGTCAACGCAACATCTTCATCTGGCTCATCATAGCCATTGTTGACAAGATCCCACACACTATGGGCACCGGGTATGGCTTTCATTCTGGAAGCCCACTTGCCATAGTTTTCTTTGGTGAGGACTGGATACTGAAAAGGAAGGTTGCTTGTTGACGCCATAATCACGAAACCGTGAAGCTCTGATACCAATTTGATGGGATAAATCGATTGTGGGGCTCTCAACAAGCACTCATAAATGAACTTTGTTCACACACAAGGAAGAGGAGACGGAAGGTGGCTTTTCAATATACTGTATTCACAATCGATTCATCCATACTGAAATGGTTACATGACACGCCTTTATATAGGCATCCACACGACTCTTGATCTACTCTAAAAAATGAACAGACGCAATGTACATACAAGACATTAACTAGTCCTAGAAATATGAAAAGACTCCATCGTAAAACAACAAATCATTAAAGACAATTCTTGATTCATGCACTAGCCCGTGCATGCGTCTTGGGAGTCGAACGGTCACGCGCCTTAGTATACGACGTGCAAATCACTTTGTCGAAATCCATAGAATTTGGTTTAATTTCTAACGGATACCCTTTCCTTGGTACTTCTTTTTCTGTTTCAAAGCCAATGAGTTCACATTATCTGATCATTGTTGATTCTTGATTTGACCAACTCCATATTTCGCTGAACAATGACATGACAACGCAGATCCCAATGGTGAGTTTTTCCAATCTTTCAGCATCTCATTGGTCTTAAAGCGGCATTGAATGTGTTAAGATGCATCCTTTTACCAATAAATCATTGTTTTGTAAAGCTTAATCTTTCCGAAGTCGGCTTTTACACGAAAATCATGTCTTTCGGCTTGAAAGATTGGCATTGAATGTATAAAGATAGAAGTTAACTGCTGCGTTGGCTTTACGAAATTTCTTGCATATGACAGGACCAATGTATTATAATGGAGTCTACCATCTGTTCTATCAGTATAATCCATATGGTGCTGTGTGGGGTAACATAGTGTGGGCTCATTCAGTATCTTACGATCTGATCAACTGGGTGAACCTGGAGGATGCAATTAATCCGAAAGGGCCTTTCGATGTTAATGGATGCTGGTCTGGTTCGGTGACCCTTCTTCCTGGGGACAAACCTGCCATTTTTTACACAGGGATCGACCCGAAGAACCGTCAGGTCCAAAACTTGGCAATGCCCAAAAACACATCTGATCCATTGCTCCACGAGTGGGTCAAATCGCCTCATAACCCGTTAATCACTCCCCCAAATGGAACTGATCCTAATTTCTTCAGAGACCCAACAACTGCCTGGCAAGGTGAGGACAAGGCGTGGCGCCTTCCAGTTGGATGCCAGATTAAAGGTCAAGGGACCGCGATTCTTTACAAAAGCAAAGACTTTATTAGATGGAGCATGATCGGGAGCCTGTTTAATTCAATGGCCGAGACTAACATGTGGGAATGCCCGGATTTTTACCCAGTTAGTATTAAAAGCAGGAATTTGCTCGAAACCTCGGACCAAGGGGAGTTGACAAAGCATGTGCTTAAGGCAAGTTTCAACCAGCATGACTATTACGTACTCGGGAACTACGAAGCAAAAACAGACAGATTCTCTGTCGAGAATGACTTCACCGTTTCAACTTCAGGCTTGCGGTATGACTATGGGAAGTTCTATGCTTCGAAGACGTTCTATGACAGCGCAAAAGAGAGGCGTATTCTGTGGGGCTGGATAAACGAGTCTGATAGCGAGGCATTTGACATTAAGAAGGGATGGTCAGGACTTCAGGTACTTCTGACTTTCAATAGTTAAGAAATGAACATTACCTCAGAATCCTTTATAAAAAGAAGCATTACCTCAGAATCTATTTCAGCCATGTTCCTTGTAGGCATAATCTGTGATTAATTGGTTGGAAAAAGGCAGTTTTTCCCGCTTCAACTTAAACCGATAGGACAATACAGTTACTGTACTTGTCAGAAGTAGTTCAGTTTAGCGGTCTTGTTGTGGATAGATAGATTTTGTGGACAGACTGATGAGTTCTGATCTATAATTGCATTACAGACCAGGTTAACTGCTACATTTTATCTAGTGAAGTTGTAGTTGAAAGTAGTTCTCCATTTACGAAAGCTTATCGAATCGCCACCTTTCCGTTTCCTAGTCGATTCCTCGGAACGTTCTTCTTACTAAATCAGGAAAACAATTAGTGCAATGGCCTATTAAAGAAATGGAGAAACTCCGTGCTAAGGAGGTGACTACTCTGAGTAAGGATCTCAAAGGGGGATCGGTAGTCGAAGTTTCAGGCATTACAGCTGCGCAGGTAATTAGTTCAATACAATGACAAAATGTGTGATTAATTGCAATTGTTCATAGTAATCACAAGTTTTAAACTTACCGTTTATCTTGTGATATTAAAGGCGGATGTCAAAGTTTCATTCAAGATCACCGATTTAGCCAAGGCTGAGACCATAGATCACAATTCAGTCGATCCGCAACTGCTCTGTTCTAGCAAAACAGCTTCTGTCAGGGGCAAACTCGGCCCGTTTGGTCTGTTGGCTCTGGCTTCTGAGGACCTGAAAGAACAAACGGCAATCTATTTTCATGTTCTGAAGAAGCATGAAAAATTCGTTGTCCTGATGTGCAGCGACCAGAGCAGGTGGTTTGTCCATGAGGTTCGGTTCTCTGCGTACATTTGCATATATTCTCTGATCTAATCCTGAGGTTGGCATTGCGAGCAGGTCGTCAATAATGGGAGACCTTGATAAGACCAATTATGGAGGTTTTGTCGACATGGACCCTCGTCGCGAGAAAATGTCTCTCAGAAGCTTGGTACTTCTAGTTTCCATCCATTCAATTTGCCTCGATCTTGCTGCTTTTACGCGCTTAATAGGTCAAATAAGAATCGTTCTCGATCACAGTTGATGGTCCTATGCTAATGAAATCTTATATGCCTTAGCACAATGAGAAAAAAAAAAAAGTAGCACTAAATCGATGTGATATTCTTTGCATTTCCATTCATCTTTCTGTGACCCTCTCCCAGTGCAGTCACTCATTTCTTGAATTATCGACGCACAGATTGATCACTCGATTGTCGAGAGCTTCGGCGGCGAAGGGAAGACTTGTATCGCTGCCAGGGTCTATCCGAGCTTGGCCGTCGGCAATAGAGCTCGCCTATATGTGTTCAACAATGGAACAGTTGGCGTGAAGATCTCAAGGCTCAGTGCCTGGAGCATGAAAAATGCTCAGATTGCCCCAATCAGCAAAAGAAGAAGGCCAAAAACCAATTAACTAAAAATCAATGCGACTCTCTCACCTCCACTGCAGTTTGACATCCAAATGGTAATTGAAAGGAGGACAAGAACCAAAGTAGATGCTTTGCTTGCTTCTCATGTGACCGTTCTTGAGATCACACTTCACTGCTCATTGCAGACACCACATACACATAGTGTTCCATCAAACGTTAAGAGCACAATGATTCCTTTTTGTTTGAATCTCTCTCACTCACTCTCTCTCTCTCTCTCTCTCTCACACACACACACACTATAAAACAAAGTGATGTAAGCTGACATATGACACAGTGATTTTGGTTGATTGAAGCCGAGCTTGTCCAAGATGTTCTAGAATCTTGCCAGGGGGAGGTGTTAACTGATGCATTAGAATTTGAGAGCTCAGACAAAATGGGCCTCAGCCAAATTCCTCTGTCCATTATCAGAAGGGAAAATTGAGGGGAAAAGGTGAAAACAAGGATTGAAACAAAGATCAATAAATAGACTGGGAAGAGGGGGGCGGATTGAAGGGGGGGGGGGGGGGGGGGGGGGGTAAAAACACAACTGTTTTCAAGTGATAAAGTAGTTAAAGAGGCTTTTGGAATCGTTTCTCAGGCTAAGTGGAAGGCCAAGCCCCACCATTAACAAACTTTGGGTGGGGTTGGGACAGCATCTTTTCTCCTTCCTTTGAAAAGAATAAGAAAGGACAAGAACAACCCCAATTCAAAATTGTTTTATACTTTCCTCCCATGGCTGATGAGTGTGTCTGTATGCTCTCTACTGTTATAGAGAGAGAGAGAGAGAGAGAGAGAGAGAGAGAGAGAGAGAGAATCACCACTAGATTCTCGCAAGTTCGGGTTTTGAAGATTCTAAACTCTTTAAGTGCCCAGGAGGGTGGTGCTGGATCACAGCCAATGCATGGCTTCCACGTGTGAGACGGCAGCAAGTTGGAGTCGAAAGTTGCACTGAGGGATTCTTTTATTTGCTGGGGTGGTGTGTGATGGTTGCTTCTTTTGCTGGTGTTACTGCAGAGGTTGCTGTCACACTGTCTTTTCCCAAACCAAAGGGAGTTTTTGGGGGAGGGCCCCAATTGATGTGGAGGGAGGTTAAGCCGTGGCCTAATTTGACACCTCTCACATCTCCTCCTCCTTTTTCCTTAAAAGGGAAAAAAGAATCCTTAAAGAAATAATTAGGGTATCAATGATATACAATATATGTGTGTGTCTGTGTGTCTGTGTGTTTGAGGTGTGTACATATGGACTTGGAATAAAGTTTTACCAGAGGAATAGATCTGCACAACACAAACACTTCTGCTTTCCAAAAGTTATCATCGCATCTTTATTCGAGCTTCCGATAAACTTCTAAAGTTAGAATTTGGCAGAGATGCAGTAATTAAAAATTGATTTTTCGGAGATTTTTCTCCTTCTTTTTCAGGATCGTTGCTGTCCGACGAGCTGAAGCAGTGACGAATTATTTACACGAAGTGATTTATGTTATCATTTTCTCGTTATAAATTCAAGAATCTATTGCGATTACTATCTTTTCCATTGAAGTTCTCTTTTTTCCTCCTCTCTCTCTTTTTCGTTTTGGGCGACTCGTGGCTACGTCGTGGTAGAGGCAGAACATAAAGACGATATAGAAAATCTACATCCTTGCTTTTGCGAATAAATTCACAAGAATTGATTGAATTCGTCACATATCAAACACTATTGCCATCAGTACCACTACATGATCAAAGTACTAATATATAGAACACTTGAGCTTTGCCAGAAATTTATTTTATTCGCATTTTCTTTTGTCGTGCTATGTTATTTTCCTTAAAAGCCGAAAAAAAGGAGAAAAGAAATGTGGTCCGTGACGCACTTCAGAATATTGTCTGGTGGTATGGTGACAAAAGTGAGAAAAAACTTGCGCCAGGTTTTTAGGTAGTTTTCTTTTTTTGTCGTGTTCTCGTGAGTATTCAGCATCCCTTTTTTTTTTTTTTTGGGTCTTAAAAAGATAAGGGGTAAAGCTCGATTATTGCATTAACATTTGCCTAACAAAGCTTAAATCAGACTGATCTCCTGTCAATAGGAGAATTAAACCTATTTGTGGCATGTCTAACGCCGGAGTGGCATTTACATGGCAGGAGTTCGCCGACCAGTCCGCACGCGAATTTCATTCCTTAAAAGTGCGAAGAACCCTGACTTGTTGGAAGTGCTCCAGCAATTTCCAAATTCGAAAGATGAGAATATCACGAAAAACAGCAAGTGATAATTGGTTCTGAAATAGGGCAATTGACGCTTGCGAGTCCACTTCCACAATAAGTTTTGGGAATGCCGTGAGGGATTGCCAGTTTGAGGTTTTGCATGCTTGCAATCCCTGATAACGTGTACATGGAAATCTTTCATTATTTGTGAGCAAGTGTTGGTGACAAAACAGCCGCAAGAAGCTTTTGATCCCTTGTGGCTCATCCATTTTTTTCACTTTGATATCATGTTAGAAAGTCCAATCAAAAACTTAACCCGATCGATAAAACGAAACCACATGTATATGCAGAGCATACATGACTCATTCACAATCAATGGGGACGACAACAACTTCAACACTTTTTTTTTTCCGTTTCTCTCTTTTCAGTTAAATTCCCTTCGAAAGTCACATGACTGTTGGAACGTAGCACCGTAGCGAGAAACACACAATCGTCCTTCTTGCATGAAAAAACAGCAAAGCATATGGCATTCTTGGTCTGATGAAACCCATTTCTAGGGAATAGATTCGAGAAGTTAATGGTCAAAGTATGGCAGATTTGGAGCTCAGTGGGGCATTCATTTATACCTCATAAGCGTGACATACAAAGCAACTTTTAATGGCTAGAAGAAAGCCAAAAGAAAAATCTGCAGAAAAGGGAAAAGCCCATTTTGTGGTTACTTGATTGCCAACTTAAAACACATTCTCTTTATTCATCTTTATGTTGTTTGTTTAGGTCAAGAATCTTGAAACCCTAATCATGGTTTTCCACCCTTTTGGACCTAGAAGAATCTTAGACCTCATCTTTGAAAGAGAAAGATACCATTCTTTGTGTCGAAAGAAATGATACTTATCAAACATATTGTATGACACTTTGTATTTTTTTATAAAACCCTAACCTGGACTTCCAAAGAGAAAGCAAAGTGACCCTTTTAGGGTTTGGAGATTTTCGCAATTATTGGACGAACTTTGTCTTAATGTGTTGATGGGTATCTCACTACTTTGTCGTGGTCACGTAGCATTCCAAACCAATCCTCGATGCCTCCAGCTAGATCGTCTCATGTTAACCACACGACCCACAGAATCTTGTATAATACATGTTAAAGAAAAGGAGGCAGAATTTTAGTTGCCATGTATGTTCATAAACAATAAAGATCTTTCGATAAAATTAACTATGGTCGGCACTGTCTATGAGATATATATGATTGAACTTTGGTCATGAACAAAAAGAAATTATAGCATACACTACCGACAGCAAAAAATGTTTTCCACGAGCAACATCTATCATTAACTTGATGATCGATGAGAGACTGCGATTAAAATTCTCAAATGAATGATGGATAAGATCGCTCGGGTAAATTTTTTTCTTTTGACAGGCGGCTTATGCTCTAAATTTTTCACAAAGAAAGAGAAAATTTGATCTTTGCCACCTTTATAAGAGTAATACAAGGAATGTCGACCAGTTTACAAATTAATAAAACACATGATGCATCGGCTGAAAGGAAAAACTTTGAATCTGATTAATGAGCTCGATAATCAATAAAAGAATCATATGCTTATTAGTATGTCGAAATTATAAAGCGGATGAAATTCTACGGTTCTTCATTAACTATCAATCCCAACCAACTTGCTAGAGCACCCGCAATTGAAATTCAAATCGCATGCGTAAGAATCGAGAGAGAGTTGGATATTTTTCCAATCAATTCCAAATACACAAGATTTATCACTAGACAATAAATAAGAATTCATCGGTGATACAGATAATATCTCAAACACGTGTGCCGTACACGTGTGCTCAGATTCTTCTTCTGCTGCTGCTGCTGCTGCTACTTCTACTGCAACTTTCAGTTTTGACCATCAAATCAAGCTACGGCAAGCTACAACCAATACAAATATTCTGCTTTTGACCCTAATAATCGAAAAGCATATCATTCTTTCTTGCATCCTACATAGGAATACCATCTTCAATCTAGTAGATGAAATCTCGTACCGGGTCGAAATCAGGTCCCACGTTTCCAAAGTACAAGCTAGAGGACGCCGACTTCGGCGAGCTTGGGCACGAGGTGGCCGCTGAGGTGGAGGTCGACGAGGGACTCGAGGCCGCCGACGCAGGAGCCGCCGATGAAGACGGCGGGAGGTGGGATCGAGCCGGCCTTCCCGCCTCCGCCGGCAGCCGCGTCGGGAGGAGTGGGGATGGCGTCGATCTCGTCGTCGTCGAGCTCGATGACGGTGGGGTTGACCCCGACGGAGGCGAGGAGCTTCCTCATGACGTGGCACATGCAGCAGGAGGAGCGGCTGAAGATGATGACCGGGTGCTCCGATATGAGGCGCTGGATCCGGGTCTCCGCCGACTCGTCCGCGTCGATGGAGAGGGACGAGGCGGAGGCGGCCATCGGGGTGGCGAGGTCGAGGCGCACGAGGTCGTCGGAGCAGAGTCCTTGCATAATATCGGACGACGCGTCGCCGGAGAGATGGGAGACAGAGAGAGAGAGAGAGAGAGAGAGAGAGAGAGATTGTCAACGGAGAGAGGGCGAGTGGGGAAGAGTGGGGTTTGTGGTAAATTTTATATAAGAGAGAGAGTGAGAGAGAATGGAAGGTTGCTGACGTCACAGAGATTGGGAGTACTGTGTACTGCTGATGGTTTTTTTGCCTTTTTCTATTTTTTATTATTTTCTCACCTCAAATAATACGGTACAATTTTGCATTCGAAGTCTAATCAATGAATTATGTACGGTCCAGCTGAACTATTCAATTAAAAAAAAAAAATGGCTCACCTTATTTTTCACGACCTAAGATTCTCAAGCTTGACCCTCTAATGTGTTTGCACGTTTCGTAATCCACGAACTGCTTGAGTAAAGCATTTGCCTGAAAGACAGATAGGTTTCACGATAGATATATTCCAAAATAAGAATATGAAATCGATCATATCATAAGTGGTTCCCTTAAGAACTGGCCTATAACCAAAGCGGTTGGTTCCCGGGTCTAAGGCCGATCGCAGGTCAATTTCAAGGTTGACCTGGGAACTAGCCTTATCTTTTCTTATTTTCAAATATTATAAATTACCGTTAAGTAATATAACTATTATTTTATGAAATTCATCTCCAATGTATTTATCTTTTTCATTAACAAGCTCAAAAAAGAAAAAGCTTGAAACTAATAGTTTACGTTATAAAACTAGAATCGAATTGCTCAAGGTCAATCCGCTATTTTTTTTTTTCATCCGAAAACGTACAAGGTCTCACCTATGAACCGACTTAGAACCGATCAGAAAAGGCCAGTTCGATTAAATTCTCATATTAAACAGTCGATTGTTCACTCCTGATGTTTATAAGTTCAATATAAACTCGATTTAATACTTGAGTGTTTGTGTATGTGTGTGTGTGTATATATCAAGTGGCCTATAGATTGAGCTTGAGTTCCTCACATACATCTTGGGCTGTACTCATTTTACGGGCACAGCTAGATGAATTGGGAAAACATGTCCAAAAAAATCTTAACCTATTACATCGTAGTCAATTCAATCATAAATTTTTTTTAATTTGGTTAATTTAGTCTTAAACATTTTGACTATTTTTAATGTAGTCATTTTAATGTGAATGGATAACATGGCAATCCAGCTGACGTGCTTCATCCAATGTGGTGTGTCAGCACTGACGTGGGCGAGTTTTGCAATTTTTTCTTTTTCTTCCCCCTTTTTTTTTTATCTTTTTCGCTATTTCCTTCATCGGTCGCCAACCACAAGTGAGGGTGACCCCCGTCGAGGCTCTAGTCACCAGAAGAAAATGAAAAAAAACAAAGAAACAAAGAAAAATTACACAAAATACTAAAAAATTTCAAAAACTATCCACATTAGCGGCGTCCGTCCACGTAAGATGGCCAAATAGGGTGGCCTACGTTCACATCTACGATTTTTCGATAAAAATAGGCCCAAAAAGAATTATATTGGCAATTCATCAGAAGGTTTAGGACTAAATCGATCATATTGAAGCATCCCGGTAAAATCGTGATTGTTATACAGGATCTACTGCATCGAAACAAAACTTCAAATCACTAATTTAAAACCCCGGTGTCGTGTAGCCAAAACAAATCCACGAGTTAAATTAAACCTTAGTGTTTTTCTTGCCAAAGGCCACATAATTCTGTGGAAAAGGCACGCGACATAAGTTGCATTGCCATGTCAGTAGTCAATCATCCAAGTGTTGTCTGAAACCTCTTGTGTCCATAAGGTTGATGTGGTGTTTCATGACTCTGGAGAAACCGAAAGTGTGCTTCCTCGATCGTAAAAAGAAGAAGAAGAAGTTATTTATGGTATAAGATATAATAAAGTGTTATGACATCTTTTGTACATTTTGTTTTGTCCTTTTTACATTATTTACGAGACGAGGCGCGATGTGAACATTCCAAGCGGAGGACACATTGAAGCCAGAAAAGCATTTATTGCGTCTCGATATAGATCTAACAACAACATAAGGGTAGGAAACAAATTAGCTAGGGCGTATCGCAGTTAGCCGATGAGCCGTATATTATCAAAACAATCTCCATCGCTATTAGGATAATATTGCGATTATCATATCGGACTACTCTCTTATGAAGTGAATCGACCGTTCAGGATGTCGCTGAAGTTGATCACGAACCCACCGGCATGATAGGCCTACCCTGACTCACCTAAGCCCGGAGTTTCAAATCCACGTGTCTTTGTAAACTTATAAAAAAAAAAACTTCAATTTAGGAGCTCTGTATGTGTGTGGAATCAATCGTGGCAATTACAAAAAATGTACGGTGGCGCAAAATTGAGAAAATACCAAAAAGCAGGGGGCAAAAGTTGATTTCCACGCAACCTGGCTTCCGTCCAACTTGTCCTTGCTTTTCGCCGTTTTCACTGGCTTGCCGGTGGAAAAGAAAGGACGAAGGTGGGGGCCTCGTCAGGACCGACAGCCGAGCCGAGCCGAGCCGAGCCGTGGAGTGGTCAAGTTGAATCATCGAACCACACACCCCCCCCCCCCCCCCTCTTCATTGCGCAGTATCGAAAATCTGATGATGTAAGCCGCTACGACTGAAAGGCCAGGCCCCAACTGCTGACGTGGGCCGGAGGCCCTTTTGCTTTATAAACCGCCGGTGGGCGGGGTCAAAACTGCACTTTCCTCGTCATCACGGCGCCCCTGTGGCTCACAGGTGGCAGGTGCGGTTCCCCTTCCTCCAAGCATGGAGTGGGTGGGGGAGAGTGGGGCCCGGAGTTTCTAGTAGATGCCACGTCATCGGTCGTGAACATTGCCCGTCCTCAATATGATGATGAGGTGTGATATACGCAAATTATTGGGGCTTCCGATCGAATAGGCGAGAGGGGGAAT
This sequence comes from Rhodomyrtus psidioides, assembly GCA_021437785.1. Taxonomy (NCBI): domain Eukaryota; kingdom Viridiplantae; phylum Streptophyta; class Magnoliopsida; order Myrtales; family Myrtaceae; genus Rhodomyrtus; species Rhodomyrtus psidioides. The sequence goes on along the minus strand of JAILYB010000007.1, from coordinate 7,655,818 downwards.
CGGAGGTTGTGCTAATCTCATGCTACTATAATTAGCTAGGGATCACATGATTCGATGATCTCTTTCGTGAGAAAAGTTAATACGAGATAATTAGGGCTCTGAAAAAATTTGACCTCCGAATTTTTTATTTTGATATCATGTGAAATTTTGCGGGGCAATTGCCAAATTAGTCCGAAAAAGTTACCAAAAAAGTTCTAAATATACTATAATTATGTCAATTCAGTCCTTCCAGTGAAATTTTGCCGATCAATGCTGACGTGGATGCCGACCAGCGACCTAATATTTTAATTACTTTTTTACTTTTTTAAAATTTTTCCTTTTTTATTCCCTTCCCCTCCCCTTTTCTTCAGTTTCAGCTTTCCAGCTCTTCTACTTCCATGCCAGTTCATTGTTCTTCTACTTCTAAGCCAGTTCAACGAAGAAAAAGAACTGAATCAACCCGCCACACCACTGTCTAAAACCACAACATATCGTCTCCACCTTTGCGCCGCCCCCGCACCTCCTCTCCACACCCCCCGTCGCTCCTCCGCCATGGTTCTATGCGTCAAGGGCCGCTGCGCCGATCCACATCACGCGCGACTACATGTTCGTCAGATCTGGCTAGGTTGAGCCTCTGCCTAGCCATGGCGAAGCTCAGCCCGACCTGGCGAGAGCCTCGTCGGTCGTCCTCTGGCTGGTCGCCAACAGGAGGTAGAACGAAGAAGGAGGAGGTTGAACAAGGAAGGGGAAGATGAAGGGAGGGGAGGAAAACAAAAATTAAAAAAATCATAAAAAATCCCAATAATTATTAAAATATTGGGTCGCCAGCGGGCCGGTGTCCACGTCAGCTCCGACCGGCCAAAATTCGTCAGATGGACTGAATTGACATAATTATAAAAGGTTTAGAACTGAATCGGTTAAAAAAAAGTTTAGAATTATATTGATACAATTGCAATAGATTTATGATTTTTTTTTGTAATTTTTTCCAAATTAGTCCTAAGCATCACCTTAAAAGACTTTGTTTAAATTTTGGGACGTAAAACTCGAGGGTATTCTTTGTCTTTTAGGGAATAAAAAATTTGATTGGCAATTACGGGTGCAAGGCGTGCGAGCAACGATACGTTAAAATAAGGTACGTATTCGCGAAACCCGCTGTCATTGTATATCAAATGGACAGACCGCGAAGGCCCCTGTAAGAGAGAAATCTCCCTTCTTTGGTGAGGTTACACCTTAGCCAAACACCAAGATCCAACAAGGAAGCCCCTAGTTAAGGTGTAGGTTAAGGTTACACTTTCGGAAGGAGAAGACGTGAGTTAATATTTGGCTTTTCTATTAGAATCATGTGGATCATGTTATGTCTTAAATTGGTAAAATCTCTGACCTCAATATATCACCGAAAAGTTTTCTAGGTTTAGCCCTCTGGAGTTCACATTTACATGGTTAAATTAGGCAAATTACGACGACTTCTCCATAGATTATAGTCGTGATAGATTGAACTGAGCATGATAAACAATTCGGTATGATTGGAATTATACTCTGACGTGTTTAGTTAGTCGGCCCTCTTGATTTGAAATTCCACGGAATATTTCCCAACCTACTCCTCTCACCGGTCCTAGTGGAGATTATATGTCGATGGTCCAAAGATACTTGGTTTGTTGGACGAGCGTGCGTGCTGCTTCCCCCTGTTGGTTCCACCGGTCGGGGGAGAGCGCGAGAGCCAATCGGGACGCGACACGTGTCACGCCGCGATCCGAGATTCCAAACAGGATCTCTTTTTGGGGGGCTCGCTCGTGGGCCGCGGGGCCCCCCGCCATCATGGCAACGTGGGTCTTGGTGTCCTCCAACCTCCGCCGTTGATGGTGGCTGCGAAGGTTTATCCAAATCGATGTCTGCCACATGTTCAAATGGGAGAGAAAAGCTCAGTAGGCAATTCCGTTGCATCATCAAGATCAAAGGTCACGATACGTAGGGCCCACCCCCCACCCCCCCCCCCCCCCCCCCCTCCCTTCGCTTCATTTCATTAGCAAATGAGATGATGTGCAAAGAAGGGAATCTCGCTTTATTTTTCTCAAGGTCTCGGCCGCCCCCGCCCACCCAACTCACAAAATAATAATGGGGAAAAGGGGTCTTGCCACGTAGGACAACAGCGATTCTAATCACTAGGCCCTTAGTAGGCACGATAATCACTCTAGTCATCTTTGCGTATGGAAGTGGGTCTAGTGAGCTTGGTCAAAATCAAATGAAATGACCCGGGGAGGGGGGGGGGGGGGGGGGGGGGGTGGTCCACGACAAATCTCGATCGTTGAAACGTGATCTCCACAAGCATGGCTCTCGAACCCGACCGATGGTCATTTGGTTTTAACTGATCATGGTGAAAGGATAGTAAAGCTAGGCGTCGGTGACATATTCTGGTTTTGGGGCTAAGTCAATGCGTTAATTGAGCCGCCCTCGAGGACCCAATTTGTGGGCAACAACACCCTGCGAAATTGGGAATTGACTTTTGGGGCCTAAAGTTGTCCCCGAGGTTGACACGTTAAGGAACGAAAGCTTAAAAAAAATTTTAAAAAAAAACTAAAAATAAAAACCCGATGGTGACCAAAGTTGATCGCGAATAATGTGATGGGAGGGTGGACCAAGGAGTGACTCCAAATACACACACACATATATTACAAAGTCAAACTCCAAAATCTATGAGACATTAGCAGGCGTCATGGTCAACTCTGCCATTTTAGATTCTGCCCCATCTTTTGGAGAACCGTGTATGTACATGAAGAACTTAAAGGAATTCGAATCCGTCTCAATCTTCCCGTGGGCGACTCGTCTACAGTAAAATGAAAGATGAAAATTACAACAAAATCGTTTTCCCTCGACTTTCTTTCGAGTTGATCGATGCGAAACATATCTACCGACCGCAGGTTCCACTACTTTGCCCCTTTCTGATCAGAATGCTTTTAATACTCGAAATAGATCGATCTGTTATACGAATACAACCGACTTAGAATCGCTTTTCTTGGAAGGACGAAAGATGCTATATCACATTAGCTAACAATCAATTACGAGACTTAAATTTTCAGTCTTGGAAGCAAAGCAATTAGAGAGATAACCTTGCATAAGGAGTGAATATGCTTCTTCTTTTTTTTCTCTCTCGTGCCTTTTCGCGTTCATGGTTCGATATTCTGGTGTTCTAGGCGCAGAGGAATCACGCCAATTAAAATTATTTATTAAACTATTCAGAAGTAATTGTGGGACCAAGTATATACACCCAAAACAAAACAAAACAAAACAAAACAAAAAATTAAGGAGAGAGAAGTCGAATTTGTGGTGGACATCATTTTGGGGAAGTGGGCAAGCTGGAGTTGCCTGCCTCCCTCACTGTTCAACAAAAATAATGGCCGTTCTCTCTCTCTCTTCATGCTCCTTAATTTATGCCTTTTCCTGTTCGAGGAAAGCGATGACGAAATAACACATAAGGTAAAAAGCTTTCGATAATTAATGATGATAATAATAATAATATTATTATTATTAGTCAATTTGCGTGCTTTTTAGCTTCGAAGCAGTGTCACCCTCTTCGGCCGGCCAAATAAAAAAAAATAGAAAAAGATAAAAAGCAGTTGTGAACTCAATCATGACCAAGGACAAGACAAATATGTACTACATAAGAGATAAGAAAATTTGTTTATTTACCCATAAAATAACATAGTTCAGTTCCTTCGAGCACAAGTTTCATATGCCAGCTTCAAAAAAGCTAAAATGGCCATCTTCCATAAGTAAAGTCAGCCTCGGATTCGCATGGGGTTTTCAACTACCATTCTGGGCGGAGCTTCCATGGTCGGTGTTTTGAATCGTCGGCACAAGTTTGAGGGTGCTATTGACATGGAAAAATTGCATGGGGGTAGTTGGTGGGGTATGGTTGATATTCTCTTGTGACAGGAACGCACATGGATCTCGCTTCACGCTGAGCAGGCAGGGGTCTGAGGGAGCCGCCCCTGCGGGGGTCTTAAGGGGGCAGCGTCTCATGGACGCTTGATGGCTTTTATGATTTAAACCCGTAAATTTTCATTAAGAGTTTGAGTTTGAGCTCATGAATAGCTATCGATTGTAATTAAGTAAAGTAACGAGATGTGTGAAGTGCTTATATAATGGAATTCTCTGCTGGATGTAACCCTAGTTTAAGGTTGAACCCAGATAAATCAGATAAATCTTGTGTCTCGATTTCTCATTCTCTTGTCATTTATTTTGCCGCGATTGTGTGCAGATCCTAACAGTAGTGGTGTCCAACATAGTAAAGTTCAGTCTGTCCGGTGAAACTTCTCGAGAGTCTCGGAGAGATAATTGACGTGGCTTTAGTCTAAATCGGCTCCACACAACCAACGACGGCTTTCTAACTGCAATCTTCGACAAAACGGTAACATAAGATCTTTCTCGAATGATCGATACAAGTTTGGAATACCGGTGACAAAGAAACAAATTTTTGGACCTTTTGGTGTATTTTTTTTTCCGTAGTTATCAATATAATTTGTTAAGATTTTTGGTCATAATCATTTAAACTTCACAGGTACGTTGCTTCACAGCCCCTCTAAAAAAAGTTTGATGTGATTTTTTCGTGTCATTAGCATCTGTTTCTTCCGCGAAAAACTTTAATGGCATGATTGTTTGTGTTGCTTAAAATAATTAATCAATAAAAATATATTTTTATTATAAATAATATTAAATTTTTTCTTGAATGATGGAAACTATTTTTCCTTTATTCATTTCCGTAACCAATAAAAGCGGTAAAGCTTTTACGATTTTTTTTTTAGATCATTTATTTTTGCGAGGCAAACGGAGCCGTAGGTAAATAGGTTTCACTAAAAATATTTAACACCAGCATTTTAAAGAAATTTAAGTTCCTGTCGCACGTTACGAACGAGTGCAGTGCACGCCTAAACAGTTAGCATAGGAAAAGGACGTGACGACTCGCTCTGACGTCATGTCTTTATTCCCGGAGTATATTCGGGATTCATTGGAGCATGTACTGTCTGACGGTGACCTCATTGGAAACTGACAAGAAAGGTACATATAATATAATTCAATAATTCAATATCATCTGTGGAGGAAATAGTTTCCTTTAATGCCGTTGGGACGTATGGTATCAGAATTCAACTTCTGATCAGAAATTAATTTCTTTATTTATCCTCAAAAGGAGAAGTTGATTTTTCTACTACTACTACAGATTGAATTTGTTTAGGAACGATTGAAAATTTTGACTTTTGTAACATTATTAACAAAATCTTCGATGGGGGTGGTCGACGGCGGCAACGGCGCCGATGGTCAGGGTGGCGGTGGGTGGGCGTTGGTTGGTGGCAATGGTGGTCGTCGGGCAGTCGGCAACAGTTGGTGGAGGTTGGCAGTGGCCGGCGACGGTGGTCGTCGGGCAGTTGGTTGCGGCGGTGTTCGGCGGCGGCGGTCAGCGAAGGCCGATATGGTCGAAAAAGTGATTTTGAAGTCAAGAAGTAAAAAATTTTTACTTCTCAAAGTTGGTCAAAAAACCTAACTAAAAATAGAAAATCCTACCATAAGTCGATTTTTTTTACCAAACGGATTTTTCTGCTAGATTGACTTATAACAGAGAAATCAAGAAGTGTTATTATGCAGCCCCTAAAAGTTCGTTGGCTTCTCCACTGTTGTGTGTGTGTATATATTTACATTTGAGATTTATAATTTTGGCATTTTTATTTTGGCTATTGTATCAATAATCTTGGCCCGGGTTTACTTACTGCAAAACATCACGTGGAACTAATAGCAATTAACAACCAAAATGAAGAAGAGAAGACACGAGAGGAGGAACGAGATACAATATCGAACATAGGTTGAAGGGTAAGGTGAATGATGTCGAGTTTCTTTAGTTTTCTAGAGGCGGAGAGGGAGAGTCGTGTAGCGAGTAAAATCGGAAGTCGATCGGAATCGACAATTTTGGCATGCGATCGGTTCTTGCGAGAACACGAGCCGACGACGGGTTGCCGAGCGCCGCTGCCACATCTCCCAAAACGAAGACCGCTAGAAAGGGGTCAGGCCCGTCTTCGTCCACGGGCCTTACACCGAATCCGTCGTGCCAAAAACTCTCTGTAAAGTCAAAAAAGGACACAAGTACCAAATGCAAAGTCCAGCCCTTATACACAGTTGGGAAAATGAAACAGCACGGACGGAAAAAATGAACATTGATTCTCGTTTTCTGGGCCAGTTTTCTCTTTCTGTTTGCGCGACATTCACTCGGCCCACCAATTATTGCAGACAAATGTGGATAGCTTGGGTCCATCTTGAAATGTCCGGTCGCTGAGCCCAACTCAAGCTTTTGAAGCATAGAGCTCCCGTGGACTTCGGTCGTTCTGGACCTAAGTTTTCACTTAGGACCATAGCTGTTACGGCGACAAGGCGAGCAGAGGCCTCTAAAACGCCTAGGCGATTAGGCGCCCCCCTAGTCGTCCGCAAGGCGATAATGCGACAATGTAGCTAAATTTTTAAATATACATGTATAATTGTATATTTTATATTTGTACTTCAAAACTTACATTCATGATTCAACAAAGCAAATATATAATGAAAGATTACTAAAAAGGGAAAATGACCAAAATAGTCCCTGAACTATTACTAAATGTGCAATCTCGTCCCTGTATTTTTAATTTGACACAAATGGTCCCTGAACTATTCATAAATGATCAATTTCATCCTTCCGTTTGTTCAAATCGTTAAATGCTGACGTGGGCCGTTACTGATGATGACGTGGAAAGCTGAGTTGGATTTGTAAAATTATGACTCGGCATATCCTTTAAAAAAAAAAATTCCATTAAACTAGGGTTTTAGAAAATCACGCCTATTCCAGCCAAAAGAAAGAAAAAGATGTCGTTTTTCTTCCTCCTCAATTGCAGATTTCATCAAATGCTTGGATCAACACTAGAACGAAGATAGATGGGTTGAGGTCGATGTTGGCAACGATTCTTATCTATTGATTGTGGAGGACACGCCATTGCCTCTGCTGGTGGAGCTCGTGGAGGCACGCACGCTCGGGTTTATTGAAGAGCAGAGGAAGGCCCTACAGGTCGCGCAAAGCCATCGAGTTATTTTCCGTCCGAGTTGTGATAGACACAAGCAACTGCGCCCTTCTTTTTAACCCGGTGAGGTGCAACCAATCAACATTCAGTTTCAGTGTCCATGATTGTGGAGATTTTCATCTTTTGGGTAAGTCTTTCGTCACACTCTCGAAACCCAAGTCTGTACGGTAGGGATTCTAAAAGGATGTTGTGTCCTGTATGCTCCTTCATGACTTTTATTTAGGGTTAATTACGGTTTTCTTGAAGATGTGTTAATTAGAACTTTCTCGAACATGAAAATGCACAATTTATGGTAAAGTGGGAAGCATGATATGTTACGCAATACCCATCATGCTTAGAACTTTCTCGAACATGAAAATGCACAATTTATAAAAAATAATATCGAATGCGCTGAGAGTTTCGTTACATTAATTTAGTGTGGTCCCAACTTGTTGCAGTCGTTGTAGCTTTTTCATAGCCTTTTAGACGACCCGCATTATTTTTAGACGTCCTTTTCTATATCAGTTTCGTTGATTTTTATGTGTTAACTTTTTGCAGGTTTAGATGGCTAATGAGACATTCCGATTTACTCTATGGGTGGCGGGTAAGTTTGTTCGCGATAAAATAATAGAGTATGTTGATGGTCATAGTAGTGAGTGGCTTTATGATCCAGATAAACTGAGCTACTTTGAGATTTTGCACTTGGTACAAGATATGGGTTACTCTAATATTGAGAAATTCTATTATTTAATGCCGGGAAAGAATTTTGAGAATGGCCTAAGATTAATTGAAGATGACACATCGGTACAGGAAATGATAGGATTTTGGGAAAAAGTTGGTGGTATGTGTGAGGTATTTATTGAACATGGTGAATACATTGGCGATGGGTTAGTTAAGAGATTGATGAACGTAGAAGAAGATGAGGGAGTTGTAATGCTCACTGATTGGCAAAATTATGAAATTGAAGATGATGAGCTTATTGAGGTCCCATGGTTATCTGACAATGAAGAAGAAGAACTTCAAGTGGCTAGGGGGAAAATTAAAACTTTTAAGGCAAATAATGTATATGGAGTTGCTAGGTTGCTGGAGATACCTAGTGAAATAGATGTTGAAGCGGAACAAAAAAAGGAGAAAAGAGGCTGTAACTAACCCTTGTAAAGATAATGCTGACCTCGAGACTGAGTGCTTTGACTCAAGTGACTCTAATTGGAGTTTTGTCACGAGTGATGAAGAAGAACCATACATAGAAGAAGCTGGTAGAAGGAAGAGCATACATGCGCAATATGATGAAGCCACGGAGATACCTCGTTTTGCATTGAATATGGTATTTGATGGACCTAAGCAGTTTAAGGAAGCTATCAACAAATATGCAGCCACTAGAAGAGTTAATATTGAGTTTATCAAGAATGATAAGGTGAGAGTAAGGGCAAAATGTAAGGCTAAAAATTGTGATTGGTTAATTTATGCAGCTAGACATAACAAGACAGGCTTGTTTGTAGTGAAAACTTTCAAGGATGAGCACACATGTTCTTGGTCTTTTCAAGTGAGGAGATTCACATCTACATATATGGCCAAGCATTATCTAAGCTTGTGGAGGGCAGCTCCTTCAATGAAGTTGCATGAGTTCAAAAAAATTGTACGAGAGAAGATGAGCTTAGATGTTACTATAACCCAGTGTAGAAGGACTAAGCTGAAGGTAATCGAAAAACTAAATGGTATGTACTCCTATGAATTCAGTAGGTTATGGAATTATTCATAGAAATCCTCGAAATACTGTGAAAGTAAGGTTTATAAGAGAATCATCAAATTCAAGACCAGTCTTCCAACGGTTTTATATTTGCTTTGATGCTGTGAGAAAGGGTTTTCTTGAAGGTTGTAGACCTTTGATAGGGTTGGATGGGTGTTTCCTAAAAGGAATGCTAAAGGGTGAGTTACTAACTGCTGTTGGGAGGGATGTAAATAATCAAATGTATCCCATTGCATGGGCCATTGTTGAGGTTGAGAATAAGGACTCATGGGGCTGGTTCGTGGAGGCCTTGAAGTATGACCTTGGCACAGAGGACGGTGTGGGATACACAGTGATTTCAGATCACAATCGTTGCCGGCATTGACCTCAACCCATCCATCTTCGTTTTATCGTCGATCCAAGCATTTGAGGAAATCTGCAATTCGTTTTTGGGTCGGAAGGAAGAAATTTGCAATTGAAGAGGAAGAACGGCGTTTGTGTTGAAGAGTCGTATGTGAAACCCTAGTTTAATGGAAAAAAAATCGTTTTTTAAAGGATATGCTAAGTCATAATTTTACAAATCCAACTCAGCTTTCCACGTCATTACCAGTAACGGCTCACATCAGCATTTAACGATTTGAACAAACGGAAGGACGAAATTGATCATTTATGAATAGTTCGGGGACCATTTGTGTCAAATTGAAAATGTAGGGACGAGATTGCACATTTAGTGATAGTTCAGGGACTATTTTGGTCATTTTCCCTATTAAAAATAAACAACTTTTAATATATAGAAAATATATTTTATATTTGTACTGCTCAAGGCGCCCAAGACATCCACAAGGCGACGCCTAGGCGACCGCCTTGAGGAGAACCAACAAGGCGATAGGACGCCCTGACCATCCGAGGTTGCCTTGTCGTCTACGCGACGCCTTGATAACTATGCTCAGGACAAACAAATAGTTACCAGGTACAAGGTAAGGGCCATCCAATCACACGTGTCCCAAAAGGATTAGTCTGAGTAATTACTCAAGATGATGACCGTTGACCATTGGAGGGTGGGTGTTTGCTTATGAATCACTCGACAAATCTCTCCTGGCCAATATGAAACTTATGATGTGACAAGCTTCCCCGTACTAATGATGTCACAAGCTTACCCATTTCAAAGAAACAATATTTTCGTCAGTGCTCGCACGTCTCTCCCAGCAAATGTTCCCCATATTTGATGTGTGGCCTGGTCTTTTCTTGCCCTATCCACTATCCTAGAAATCTATCAGGAACCGTACCTCGTCCGACCACTCTCGCCTTGACGATCGCTCTTTGCCCTGATCCGAATCTGATTGGTTATGGGCCTAGTCGATCCGCAAGTCACACATCTACTAGAGGGGATCTCCCTCTATTACCATGTGCAATGATGTAACGCTTTGAGGGTGGGTGTTGACTAACACATCATTCAATAAGACCTCTTCCAACCGACCAGGGAGTTAGGATGTCACAAAATGCCCCATGTGAAGAATTTATATGGTCCGCATTGCTGTGTTGACCTATATTGCCCTACAACACTCTATATTTGATGTGATGTCCGGTCTGTTCCCACCCCCTCAATCATCCTGAAAAGCCTGCCAAGAGCCACACCTTGTCTAAATCCTCATGCTTTGACAATCATCTTTAGCACTCATCAAATCAGGTACGGGCTTAGTCCGTCCACCAACTACACATTTATTGAAGGAGAACCCGATTTTGTTATCATTTATAATGACATGGTCCGTTCCACGTGGGACAAACCCCAAAATGAGTACTCTGAATTAGGGATGAGTGGTTTCAAATTCGATTCATGTTCCGCCTAGAATATGAAATCTACCCGTCGAAATCGATTCTCTAATTTTTGAAACTTAAGACCTATTATGCATACCTTAAAATCTGGAACATATCATTTCATAAATTTCAGTGTCTACCCAGATTGCACCTGTATTTTGAATTGAACGATTGCAGCGAATATAAAACATCAACAAAGTTTAAATTTCGGTCATGGATATCGCTGAAAAAGAAAACTTGATTTAATAGTTCAAGATTACAAACTCATCATCGGACGTCATAGAATACTGCAAAGTCACGCGAAGACATTGGACAAGAAAAACACAAAGACAAGTTCAAAGTTTTCGATTCTGCCTAAAACCCGAAACTTCCCCGTTGGAAGAGGTTCTTCAATTTTCGAAACATGAAACCTACCATGTATACTCTAGAATCTGAAATCCGGTCGGTTCCCATCGATCCAATTCTCAAGTTCCAAGGTCCATGCTAACCCCTACTCTGAATAATTATATAATGTAATGATATTTTAAGGAAAATATTGACTTACGATCGTTCAACATGAACTTGGAATATCACCGGTCCATATCCCACTTACGCCTTTGTAAAGAATTGCTTTTTTTTTTTTTTGGCCAGATTGTAATTGTAAATAATTTTTTTTTTACTGAATAAAGATTTTTTTTTTTGGGTCGGAAAATAAAGAATTACTTTAGTGCCACAGTTTTTCACTCGGATTTCCCCCCAAAGATTGTCATCTCGTGGCAGAACAGAGATAGAGTTTGTGGGACCCCTTAGATATAATTTTCACGGCTCCCATTTTTTTTTTTTTTTTTCACGGCTCCCATTTTTTCACTCGGTTTATCCGCAAAGACTTTTCATCCCATAACACAGGATAGAGAGATTTCGTGGGCCCCACTAATACAATCTGACGGCTCCGAAATTAATTTATAAATTCTTAAAATCCTTCTCATTTCTCGTATCGTCTCGTATCCTCTCGTCTCGTCTCGTCTCACTCACAGCCCGACATCTCGAGAAAATTCTAGAATTTTCACTCCTGGAGTCAAATCTTTGACCAAAAGAACACTGACACCTGTCGGAAGCTTCTCACACTCTCAGACACAAAAAAGCTGACACCAACATCTCCGCGTCTCGCTCTAGATTTTTCCTCCCCCGACCTTATATGTAACCTCACTCTCTCCCCTCCACCCGACAATCTTCTTCACCTCCGACCGCCCCCGCTACTTACAGAAGTTGCCACTGCACTCTCTCTTCCTCTCAAACTACTCAGAACACGCCGCTAATGGAACGAAGATCAAGAATTACATAGCCGAAAAAGAAAAAGAAAACCTAGAAACGCACCAAAACCTAGAAACGCACCGATGGACAGAGTGATTGTGATCAAAGAAGAAGATCAAGATCAAGAACATGAAGATGTGATCATATGCTCAAGTGGGTGGTCGTCGTCGTCGTCGAAGAACTCGGCCACTCCGAGGCCAATGGAGGGGCTCCATGAGGTGGGGCCACCGCCGTTCCTGATGAAGACATTCGAGATGGTGGAGGACCCATCGACGGACGCCGTCGTGTCGTGGAGCGGAGGGAAGAACAGCTTCGTCGTTTGGGACTCTCACCGGTTCGCCTCCACTTTGCTTCCCAAGTACTTCAAGCACAATAACTTCTCTAGCTTCATCCGACAGCTCAATACTTACGTAAGTGTTTGATCAAATTCTCCAATCACCCACCTTTGATTTTTGTCTTTTGTTCGTCATTTTCGGGGAATCTGGTATTGATTTTGGCATGCGTCCATGCTCTTGAGTTTGTTTTGGGACGAATGCAGCCTCTGGTTTTAATTTTGGGCCTGCTTCAGTTAGTTTTGAGAAGTGGAATTTCGCTACTTGAGTTTTCCTATTAATTGGAATCGTTTTCCTCTTTTTATCTAGTATCCATTGCCTATTTTGAAGTGGATGAAGTGATCTGTTTGTTTGAATTGTAATGTAATTTGAGCAGATGACGAAACTTAGCCAAAGCTTGAACACTTCCTCAGCAAATACAGCAGAGGGAGATCAATCACCTATGAAGGCTTACTGACGTATGAAATTTTTGCAGGGATTTAGAAAGGTGGATCCAGACAGATGGGAATTCGCTAATGAAGGTTTCTTGGGAGGCCAGAAGCATCTGCTTAAGACCATCAAGAGGAGGAGGAACGTCTCGCAGAATCAGCAGCAGCATGGAGCAGCGTCCTGCGTCGAATTGGGGCAGTTTGGATTGGAAGGCGAGCTCGAGAGGTTGAGACGGGACCGCAACTTGTTGATGTCCGAAATCGTGAAACTGAAGCAGCAGCAACAGCACTCGAGGGACCTGATCGCAGAAATGGAAGATAGGTTGCAGAGAACAGAGAAGAAGCAGCAGCAGATGCTGACTTTCCTCGCCAAAGCGGTCAATAACCCTTCTTTCATTCAGAACTTGTCACAAAGAAAGGAATTGCAAAGTCTTGGCATCAGGAGGAAGCGGAGATTGACCGCTAGCCCGATCGTGGAGAATTTGCAAGCAAACCAAGATCTAGAGGAGTTGGCACCGATCGAGTCCGATATGGAGACACTTCTCTATGGCGCCTTGGATAACGAATCAAGGATCGACATCGAAGACCCAAGTAGGGGTTCGATGCTGGGGACCAGTAGCGATGAGTTGGATACGGTGAATGCAACGATCTGGGAGGAACTACTGAACGAGGACATGATTCCAGGCAATCCGGAGGAAGAGCTACCCCTCGGTGACGACGAGGAGTCGTCGGAGATCGAGGTGGAAATAGAGGATTTGGTCGAGAATCCTCCGGACTGGGGAGAGGACTTGCAAGAGCTGGTGGACCAAATGGGTTATCTCGGATCACCGCCGCGATAGATGTTTCAATGAATTGGTCTTTCTCTGCAACACCATTCCTGACTGTATTGGAGATTTGTGGTAGGTCATCAAATAAAATCCATGTCCTCATGGTTAGTCGTTTCTCTTTTCCGAGTGTGTAATGAAATTATGTATGTGTGTGCTAGTCTTGGCTTTGTTATCTGATAGGAGTGTGTTGAGCAGGAGGGAATGGTTGAGTTGAAGTTGCAGTGGGGGGCCAAATCAAATGTTGCCTGCTTTGCTTGCTTGCTGGTTCTTCTGTATCCTTTGAATTTGTGATCTGGTCTAGTATTTATGATGTTTAATGTTGAATTGGTTCTTGCTGGTTTTGATTTTCCTGTTCTTTGATTCATTTTTGCAGGTGGGTTCGGTTAAAAGACTTGATGAAGCCTCTCCAAATTACAACTCTCGCAGTTCTTTTCTTTCCACACCATCAGATTCTCATTCATTCCAATCTAAGATGTACAAATTTGTTTGTTCCATGCAAATCCTTGGTTGACTGAGCCAGCAGATTCATGCTAAGGATATGGACGTTCTTAAAAAAGTTTTGCAAAAAGTTTTTTTTGGAAAAAATTTTGCCCACTCTTTATAGTTTTCTGTAGGAGTATACTGCAATTTACGTGGAAAATGGGAAGAAGATGAAGAGATTGATGATCCAAAACAGAGAGCTCTGAAGGAGGTGACTGTTCCGTCGCTCTCGGCAAAGCGACAGGACATCTTGGACCAACCTATTGGTTTCTAACAAAAGCCAGGTTAACTTTTTATCCAGTTCATATGAAATCAAGAAAAGCGCACCTAAATAAATTTAAGAAAAAGTTGACATTTTTTTTTTTTAAAAAAAAAGTTGGGTTGTCATATTCTTAGTAGAAAAAGCCAATATCATAATCTCTACGGCCTAAATTACCTGACCATCAATAATAATTAAGATAAAATCCATAAGACGCGCGATAATTAATCAGGTGGTATTTTTGGCTACTAACACCATGGATTCCAAGTTTACAAATTCGAAGAAGGAAAAGGAAGAAGAAGATGCAGCTAATGTTCCCGGGTCAATATGATCGGTGGATTGCAAATTTTGGGTTGTTGTGGTATAAATTCATGTCCAATGTAAATGCAATTCAAAATTAGAACATGTATGTTACACGACAACATAACACGTTTAAGAAATTAGCTCTGAAACGTGTAAAAATAATTTTACACAAAGTGTAAGTGCGTAAAAACATAATCTGTGATGCAGATAACGTATTAGGCGTAGGCGTAATCTTTTGTACTCACGTTTGATAGAAAAAAACAAGTCCTGACCTGTGCACGCACTTATTTGTGATAATCTTAATTCCAACATATTTAATCATGTTTCGTGTAGACGAGATATATTCACTAGAAGTCCTAAAATTTATTGCGAAAGTGCAATTGAGTCCTAAAACTTATAAAAGTAACAATCGAGTCCTGAAACTTGTTAAATTGGGACAATCAAGTCCTTCCGTTAACACCGTTAAATTGTTTAACGGAAAATATTGACGTGACATTTTAAAAATTAATTTCTTTCTCCTCGTGGTATTTTTTAATTATTTTTTTTCAAATCTTATTTGAATTAATTTAAAAATCAAGAAAAAGCTAAACTTTAATTTTAAAAAGCAAAAACTAAAAAAGAAAAGAACAAAATAGAGGAAGAGCAGCTGCGCCTAAGCCGCCGCCGCTGGCCATCACCAAAGGAGCCGACAGAGTTCGCCGGCTTTGGCCAAGGGTGATCGGCCGTCACTAGCCCCAGGCGAAACCTCGCCGGCCCATCTTGCGCAGATCGGGGTCGGAGAAACCCATAACTGGATTTGTGGTGGTGGTGGTGGGTAGGGGTGTCAAAATTGAACCGAATAACTGAACCAAAACTGAACTGAACTAAAATTTCGTAAATTTTTAGTTCAGTTCAGTTTCAGTTCGGTTAATAGCAAAAGAATTTGGATACTTTAATAGTTCAGTTCGGATCAGTTCAGTTTGGTTCAGTTCGCGGATACCAACTTTTCATTTCCTTTCCTTCATCTCTCTCCTCCTTTTTTGTTTCAAATTCCGGCAATCGGAATCAGCGTTTGTATGAGAGCCGAGGGTCGAATTTTTATGGTTAAAATCCCCACAATTGAATTTCACGTGTCTTTTCTTTCTCGTGGTAGCTTGGAGGTTTGGTATTTCATGGCGCTCATCCTCTTCGCGTGTTACTTGAAGAATGCCGAGATTTCGGTGGATGCCTTGGTGAAGTCTTCTCTCCTTTTATTCAATTCTTGAGAAGCAAATTAAAGCCACATCAGTTGTGAAATACAATAGATAGAAGATTTTGAGTTGAGACATATGGCTTCAATTTCCAACCAATCTCTCTATGATGCCCCCTTAAATTACCCTGCTTTTAACATTTCAATTTGGTTCTCTCTCTAGAAGAGGAGGCAGCAGAAGAGACTCGGAATTTGAAACAAAAAAGGAAAAAAAAAAGGAAAAAAAGCAAAACCGAAAATCGAACTGATAACTAAACTGAACCGAACCAAACCGAACTGTGTTTTTTAGTTCAGTTCAGTTCGGTTAGTGTCAAAGTTTGGTTCAGTTTGCTCATATTTTCTAATGGTTAAGTTCAGCTCGATTTTTTGAAAAACCGATCTGAACTATTGACACCCTTAGTGGTGGGGCTGATCGTCCTTGGAGGTGGGCTTCGGGCTTTTTTCCAAAATAGTTTTTTTTTTAAAATATTTACCAAAATAATAGGAAAAAAAAATAATTACCTAATTGGGTGCCAATCGGCATTGGGCCTGTCGATTGGGGTTCTAAGCCCAACTCAATATTTTTAAATAATACTTATTTAATTTTAATTTATATTTTTTTTAAATTTTTTTTAATTAAATAATAAATGATATTGGAATTACGTAAACTTTGAGGAAAAAAAAAGACAAGCACTACATAATTCATATTACATCATTCAAATTTACTTTTAATTTATATTTTTTATAAAAGTTTTAATTAAATAATAAATTATATTAAAATTACGTAAACTTTGAGGAAAAAAAAATACAAGCACTACATAATTCATATTCCACCATTCAAATTTACTTTTAATTTATATTTTTTTATAAAAGTTGTAATTAAATAATAAATTATATTAAAATTACGTAAACTTTGAGGAAAAAAAAAGCCAAGCACTACATAATTCATTTATTATTTAACTAAAAAAATTTATCTTTTTTTTTCCTCAAAGTTTACGTAATTTTCATATAATTTATTATTTAATTAAAACTTTTATAAAAAATATAAATTAAAAGTAAATTTGAATGATGTAATATGAATTATGTAGTGCTTGTCTTTTTTTTTCCTCAAATATTACGTAATTCCAATATAATTTATTATTTAATTAAATTTTTTTAAAAAAAATATAAATTAAAATTAAATAAATATTATTTAAAAAAATTGAGTTGGGCTTGGAGCCCCAATCGACAGGCCCATTGCCGATTGGCACCCAATTAGGTCATTATTTTTTTTTCCTATTATTTTGGTAAATATTTAAAAAAAAACTATTTTGGAAAAAATCCCGTGGGCTTTTGGAGTTTGAAGTGGATGGACAGAAGAAATGATAAGGCTGCGTATGGTAGCGTTTCTGTTCCAGGGATCATTTTTTAAACAGAAACATTTTTTTGTGTTTCTGTTCAAAATTACGATTTTTAGGAAAAAAACACGTTTGGTAATTTAAAAAAAAAAAACACTTTTTTCAGTCGCCGACCGGAGGTGGGCGACAGCCGGCGGCGGGCGACCGGCGAGCGGCGGCGGCGGCGGCGGCCGGTGAGCGGCGGCCGGCGACCGTGACGGCGTACGGCGGCCGGTGACCGCGACGGCGTACGGCAGCCGACGACCGCGGCCGGCGACGGAGGCCGGAGACCGGCGACCGCGGCCGGAGACCGTCAATGGTCGGCTTTTAGCGAGGCGGCGAGTGGTAATCGCGTCGGCGACGATGGATGGTGGTTTCAAAAGTGTTCCAAAAAGTGTTCCCAAATCCCAGAAGCAAGTTTTTTTTGTTCCTTCAAAAGTGTTCTTTGGCACAAAAGTGTTCCGCGGAACACTTTCGGAACATTTTTGAACCATACGCGTTTCTGCTCCAAAAGTGTTTCCGGAACACTTTTGGAACAGAAACAGTTTCCCCAGCCACCATCCATACGCAGCCTAAACGTCCAAGAAAGAACAAAAGAAAAGGTGAGAACTTTCGCGGGGGACCGATTCAAGGAAGGAAATGAGCCAAAAGGAAACCTGGAAAAATTGGAAGCTATGGTTGCTGAAGTATTTGGTGTCCTCAACCATAGTCGCTCGCCCAGATCTGGGTTTTCTTTGGGCAAAGCTTGGCGCGAGAGGCTCACCTGCCATTGCCTGGGGCCTGCGAGGTCTCAACCGGGGCTGGTGATGGCCGGCTACTGTGGCCAGAGCCCGCAACCTCCAGCGATGGGCAACGACGGCATCTTAGGCACAGCTAGTATTCCTTTTTTTTTTAGCCTTTTTTAAATTAATTTAAATAATAGTAATAAAATAATTTAATTAAAAATACCACGTATGAGGGAAATAAATTTTAAAATACCAAGTCAGTATTTTCCGTTAAATAAGTTGATGGCATTAATGAGAAGACTTAATTGACTAAATTTGATAAGTTTTAGGAATCGATTGAAATTTTTGTAAATTTTAGGAATCGTTTACACGACAAGTTTTAGGATTTCTATTGCACATATCCCAAACATTTAATTATGTAAGAAGTTTGTGCCACAAGCGATTCTAATTAAAATTTTCCATTAAATAAACGAAAAAAAAAAATTAAAATAAAAAGTGGTGGTTCAGTCGGACTTAGCCCATTGGACCATGGCGGGCCTGACCGGCACCGGCCCGTAATCCTTCCACTGCCGGGAGCGAGAGGTTTACGCTGCTCTGTGAAACCAGCCTGACGCGGATCCCTCCACTCTAGGAACCACGTGGTCCGAGCCTTCGCCCGAACCACATGGCACAACTCTCGGCTTGGAGCGGGCGGGCCAGCTAGAAGCCTAACCAGACCCGGCCCAAAGGATCCAAGCCCATGTCCCACCACAGTAATGCCCCCACTCGGGTCACAAGCTCTCGTGACTGAGCTCGGCGATATCGCCTCACGTGTACGCGTATTATGAAACGAACGTAACGCCTCAGTGCTTCCGATGTGGGACAAGTTGAGCTCCTTCTCAAAGCATTTCCACGAAGCACGAAACATCTTGGGAGAGCGGCTGCGACGTCGACCGAAGGAGACACATGACAATGAGGGACGTCCCGTCATGTAATGATTTTTCCTCTTCGCAAACGTGATAAAGGATGTGAAGAAAAGGTAGTAGCGGGGCGAGAATTTGTCTCGTGAAAAAGCTTCGCGGCATAAATGGAGGAGGAGAACAACTGTTCAGTCTTTTGTTCTGAAGTGGAGTCGTCAACCATCATGTATACTTTTACGCTCTCTCCGGTTTCGGTCTTATATCTTAACTCAGTTCTTTCATGATGAACTTGGGGAAAAATGAGGTTATCTGCAACAATCCTCGACATTCAAGACCCATAAAACTGTCTATATTGTAGATTGCTTAACTCAAACTGCACCAGTTTCGCCATTTTTGGCTGGATTGATGGCAAGGCTCTCAAAGAATCCGCCATGGCCTGACCGGAAAATTAAACACCTATCTGCAAAACCACTGGAACTGGAGTAACTCAGGACCTCAAAGCTTCCCTGAGAGGGAGTTGAATGCCAAGGACATAGCTTACAAAAACACTGCAACTTCTGAATGAATCTAAACCCTTTTTTTTCTTCCTTGGTAAAAGAAGATTGAACACAGATTCAAACATGCCGGCGCACGAAAAAATGTGCTCCATCGTCGTTGTTAACATGAACATAAGCTTTGCAAAAGGAAAGACCTCAATGATTTTTGCATCCGCTCTGCACTGCAGAGTAGGCTACATTTGCTTTTTAAGAATACCTGAGCGAATGTAGCAAATGTATTTGGTTTTAAGATGCTGAACTTAGATGATTTTTAAATGCCGTGGGACCATATCCCTTTTGAGTGACGAGCATCACCTCCAAATCCAATGCTGCAACCTCTAGGACTTTCAGTTGGTTTTGTGCTAAATCTTCGAATGCGAAAAAATTACAGGAAGGACTATTTACAGGTCAATTAAACTCTTTGAAACCAACAAGTTGTTGAACTTACATTACCCACAAATAAAAACCAAAAAGCCTGAAAAAGGGCAACTACATGAATCTCTAATAATACAAGCAATTCTCCCTCTCCATCACCTTCAAATTCCTATCCAACCTGGTCGTCTGATTAAGCGGCCTCGAGAAATTCAACATCGAGGGCTCGCAACCAGCACCACTTTTCAAATCCCCATTGCCACATAAGCCTGCTGAAAGTGCGAGAAACTGAAACTCATCCATGGATTGTCTCTGTACCCTCCTCGACAGATGACTTCCGGTCTTCTGCTTTGCCTTGGTAGATTCAGTCAAGTTCATGTAACTTGGCTTCCCATAGCTACCACCATCCATTTTTTCCGATGTCAAGCCATTGTTTCCCGAGGCCAGGTTCACAGACGTACAGAATGAAGATGAAGGCGAGCTCTCATCATAGAGGTAGTCGGAACTCGGGCTCGAAGATGACCGAGTGGCACGTCCAGCTAGGGGAGGCTTTGCAGAAATTCTAGTGGTCATGTTATTCTTCCGAACTCTAACACAAGGTGGTTCGGAAGATTTTGATTGTGCCCCTAGAGGAGAGTCTGAGAAAGTCTTTGTAGTGGCAGTTGTTTCCAACAGGTCGGAGTTAGATTGCTCCATCAATCTGGTCTCCCATGGCTTGGCCGACATCCACCGTTCTAACCAGCTCCAATTCCAGCTGTTTTTGTCAAACTCATATGACTTGAGAGCGGGCACTGACCCAAGTGGTCTGGAATTTGCATCGTTATTGGATTTCCACTGCCCCAAATGCAAGCATTATCCAAGAATTACTCAGCAGGCTTATGCCAGAGATTAGGTTGCCATGTAATAGGAGACTAAAATGTCATCAAACCTTGATCTACTTACCTTTTGAGCAAGGGCGTATGCAATTGCTCTCTCTCTTTTGAAAGCTCCTTCTTGTCTCATTTGTAACTTTGCTTTGACATCTTCGAGTGTTCCCTTACTGTCACACCACCCTTCCTGAAGATTAAAGATGCCATAATTTTGACTTCTAAGTTTATGAAGTTTCTTGAATGAAAAAAGAATCATGATAATTTCAAGTATATACATGCTTCCGGATATTTAATACCTCAGCTTGTTTTAAGAGATCGGCCTTGCTTCGATGCTCATCAAGAATCCGTTGGACCGCCTGGCCCTCGATGGACATTCGGACACGGCGTGCCCTCACTCGGGCCTGGACTCGAACAAGAGCCTGCATGCATCTCAGTGTTACAGCCGCCTGCTTCCTCACTTGTCTCCCACGAACTAAAGCTTGAAGCCTCACGATTCCTTTCAAGGCCTTCAATGCCCTTCTGGCCTGCATTTCACTTGCACAAGAATCCATGAGAAAAGAACCCCTTTCCAGATGGATATCCAAATTCTGATTCCTAGTAAACATTGTCAATCTTACTCCAACATATTATCTTCTCTGAAAGCTCATTACAACCTTCTCCATCCTCAAGCATCATATTAAATACTCGATTCGATTTTCAACAACCAACTAAGGAGACAATCAGCAACTGCCAGCCGATTATGCTGCTCTGTGGTCTATAGAGGGCAAGAATGTAACAGCGACCGAAGTGCGACAAAACCTGCTGGTTTAAAACCAAACCCCATACATTTCGCAATCTCACAAAATGGGTGCAAAAAATATAGAGAGCTGTAGCCTAATGATTCAGGAAAAGTTACAAGCTTTACGACTAAACCAATAGTTTCCAATCACAGAATGCAAATATGAATCAGCTAAAGTCAAGGAACTCAGTCAAAAGAGCATCTTCACAATATGAAGGGATTAAACACTTTCAAGAAGAGAACCATGAGCGACCCGCTCACCAAGAATCCGCGAAAAGCGGTCTGAATCCTAATGGCAGCCCATTCCTGCCTCACGACCCTGAAGTCCTTAGGAGGAGCTCGAATCACAGTTGCCATCGCAGCAGAAAAGGCACTAACAAGTGGTGATGGACCCTTGTTAGATCCCTCAGATGCCGAGTAGTGCTTCCCTTTGAATGTACTCCATGAAGACCCCAGATCTCCGGATGAGCCCCTCCATAGCTTCCATTTCTTCCCCTTGGAGCTTCCCTTTTGATGTAGAGGAGAGAGAGAGAGAGAGAGGATGAGCTCAGGCCTATAAAACAGTGTGCAGAAGCAAGATCGAAGATTTCATAGTTTTGAACTTTTCTCGAATGTGATGATTGAGACTTACATGGTCTTCTTTCTCGGGCTTCTTGTGAGCTATAAGAGCTTTCACCCATTTGCCTGACGCCCCCATTTGCGCAGAAACACTAACTTCAGAAAAGAGCTTGCAACACCTCAAAGATCAAAACTTTCTTTTGGTAATGTGATCTTCAACCCCGACAATGGAGATAAGAGCTCACATGGAGGGAAGAGGAGGTCGTGCTATGCAGGAAATGACTTGAGAGAGCTCAAGAACCCAGTTTCAGACTAGAAACTGAAGTGACAGACAAGATGTGAAGAATCAGTCAAAGGGTGACAGTAGAAAGAGAAGAAACACAAGAAGATGGGCAATAAAGAGAGAGTTGAGAGTTGAGTAACTGTGAAGCTTCACAAAAAGCAAAGATTGCCCTGGGAGAAGAGAAGAGTAGATGGTGGCACATTTAAATCGCAAAGAGAGAGAGTGCGTGGGGGAGAGGGTATAGTTACAGAAGTGGTGGCTTTAAGGGGGGGTCTTGGTTGTGGGTTGGTTTTGTGTAGCGTGCAGAGAATCAGGCCAGGCCAGTCCAAATAGTCCAAAATCCAACGAGCCGTTCGGGGCGTGCGATGGGTTTTGAAATTCAAAAGGCAGCAAAATGGAGACAAAAAACGCATCGTGCCGCTCGAATCCATGGCCAACAGTTTGTGCTTCTGCATTATTTTTCTGTCTCGGCATCTGAAAACTTCAACACTGTACTCAGTGGAAACAAAATTTTCTTGTTTAAAGTTTTTCCATTATTGAAAAAGCCCACGTCCTACTACTGGGAGGAAAGATAAAAATATATAGCAAGGAAAGGGTTAATCTCTGTTCATGAAAAGGCACGTCCCGTTTGGAAAAGAAAACAAAAAGAAGGGGACAAAGAAATCTCTCGAGTCAGTGCTGTCAAAGATCTGGGTGTCTTGCTCGAACGAGGGAAGAGGGGGAGGGCCCTCATGACTTTTGGTTGCACGATCTCGCGTCGTCAAAACTTTTGGTTGCCCTTTCAAATTTCGAGCGAGATGATCGGAAACAGTGTCGCTTGTCGATGAATTGAGCGTTCGATTGTTTACTAGGATTCGACTGATACACAAGGATCATAGCGCATCCCCTCATTATGATCTAATAATTAACGACATAAAATGTCCTTGAAAAGTGAAAACAACTCGGTAATTATTTTTGATAGAACCCAAATTCATGATTATGCTTTCATAAACGGGGTTTGATGTCGTAACCGCCATTACCTATGCATGATTTTGAGTCATTCTAACTGCGTGGGACCGTGGACTGTTTTCTGATGGAATGACTTGTTTTTGTTGTTCTTATTGGTACGATAAAGCAAAATACTTCGAACGTTATTATCGGTAAAAATACGGTACAACTATATTTCTTTAAAAGGTAAACAGAGTGAAGTTTAATTCATCTATCATATCAACGGTTTAATGCTTACTTACATGGAAACACTTAATACGTTGAGCCGACGATCGAATACGTCCATTTAGATTCTCTCTCGATTGTGCATTTGCTACTGTATTCTTATCAGTAGTATAATGTTTTAGTACTCGGGGGGGTTAATTCTTCTTTTTATCAGTGTCATATTAACACAGAAACGGAAAAAACTCATTGAATCATAGGATCCAAGGAAGAAATTCAACACAATGCAGCTCCATATTTAAATCATCGTGTGTCTAACCAGGACATCTATCCGAAGATGGGGGCGTCTCCTGTCGTGGACCGAGCAAGGAAAGGGACAAGAGAGAGGTGAAAACTTTCAAACACCGGGTGCAAATTATATGTTGCCGTCCCTCGTGATCATACCAAAAAAAGAAAAAGAAAAAACGGTTTGGATATTCTGCGTCTGTCAGGCGTTGACGCCTTGGGCTTACAGCATACTGCTCTCCCCACTTTTGGTTTTGTCGACTTCCCTTGGTATTAACATGATTCAATATGGGAGATGGTCCTGACTCCCGACATACCCAACCCAACCCAACCGAGATCTTTCAAGAATTCCATCAAAATTCGACAATAATTTCAAGCACCTAAATGTACAGAACTCCCACATAGACTTGGTATGAAATTCAGTTGAGAACAACATGTGAAGAGGGCGACTTGACATCGACCGTGCCAGTGAAAAAGTAGTGTCGAAGGAGAGCGTGGCGCAACATTTCAAACAACGATGAGAGAAGAAGACAATTGTATTAGGTGGCCTTCAAAAATTTCCATGCCAATCACATACTTCAGAAGTCTTTCTTTCTCAAGTATGTAATCCCATAGAAGTCTGGCGCGAAAATTCACGGGCGTTTTTTGGTGATTTGGGCAGCCTCCAAAAGTTAGTTAGCGCACACTGGTAGTCGGTGTGGAGAGACATCGCGATCATATCAATTTTAGGCGCAGAACCATGGAATATCTGACCTAGAGAAAGAGGATCCCGGCATGAATGATTTACCAACTATGAAATCTGCTGATCAACTCAATGGTACAGTTACTTGATGACACACATCACACATGCCCTTTCTGGGGACCAACTCCACTTGCATTAACCCATAGCAAAGGGATGACAGACAGGCCAATTCAGAAACTGGAGCCCTCTTTGCACATGCATGCAGCTCTGAAAGAGTCAAAATGGCACCCCCTATGGCCTTTTCCTGAGCTTGAAATGGATGTATCAGTTGAAGGGATGGTCCATTGTTCATTTACACCTGCAATACTTGTTAACTCAGGGCACTGTATATTTTTCTTGGAGACCCCTGTCCACCCACAACTTCACTAATGCAAAGGGAACAACTACTCTTTTTAAGAGGAAGCGTGACATCGAGCTAACCTATTTGTAGGGCAAGTTGCTAAAGAAAATAACTAACCACTTTTGTCAGTTCACCGTGCGATTGCCGATGTTAGATACACAGTCTATGCCGACGGCGACGGGGCTATTGCTAGCTAATGTAGCGCAAGAGTTTCGTGATAAACTTCCATATTCACCGAAAGAAATCTCTTAAGAGTCAATAATATCTAACGAATGTAATCGGAACAGAAAATTGTGGTACTTCGGCAAAGATGAGGTGAGTTCTCTCAAAGAAGGAATGGACTCGGACATTTCATGCCCTCCAGAAAATGGATAGGCAATGGACTATAACTGTACACCCTACCCCTTCAAAAGAATAAGCGCAAAACCGATCATGCACAAGAATGTGAGCGAGACTTATGGAGTATAACGTTGAACTGTGCTAACTCTGTATCAGCTTCAAGCCTTCTCTTTAGAAGGTGAAGATATCAGATGGTGCAATGTCGCTGCATGGATGATAGCACTTGGACTGGTATCTTTGGTATGGACGGACCCTGAGCGTTTCAGGCCAGAATTTCGACCAACTCCACTCGGAACAAGTTGTCGGAATCTCCGCGGGAGGAGTCGAACCAGCCGTGCTGAGCTCACAAGCAAAACCACACCTACGATGATGAGCATCCTGCACAAGGAAATTTAACTAAGGAACATCACCGACACCGCAATGCATTGGTAACCTCAATCAGCAATTCAAACAACCCAACTGATAAGTATTGCCAAAGGAAGAAAGCAAAAGCGCCACGGACTATCAACTTAGCTCGCTCATGGCTGAACGCCCTAAGTTTTACACTCTTCCTAACAATCTGTATAAAGGCTCATCTACTCATGGATATGTTACTTCACGCAGTGTCTACGTACAAAAATGAGATTGCACTTTTCTTTCTAGCAATAATTTTTTAACCAAATTGAAACTGGCTTTAGAGAGAGCAAATCCTATGATGCTCATGTACTTCAATTTACCATACTGAGGAAAGGAAAGCATTGTGGTGAGCTCATACAATTTAAAATCAAGGGTAAAAACACACGTTACATATATGATGTGTTGTTCTGTAAATCAGAGGTGCCTCCACTTACCATCCAAGCAAAAGCAAAAGTCGTGCCGCTGATGCTGAAGGCAACTTCTCACCCAGTGCCAACATGCCGGCTAGCACACCACTTACAATTGATGCCACGGCAGCACATGTAGATACAACGATTGCTCTCCCATGCTTTAAACCACGAGTCTATTGAAAAGAACACCGTTTCACTAGCTCAGACAAGTATAATGAAATAACACCCACTCTATGCAGGTTCACCACAGTGAATACACAAGCAGAAAATTCTCAAAAATTACATCCATATTGACCCAATATCCAATAATAGCACAATAGAGGAAAAAAACTATTCATCTTTGTCCCTTACCCAAAAAAAACAAATTAACCTTACCCAAAAAAACTATTCATCTTTGTCATAAAATAACTACAAAAAGAACATTGTGATTAAGGTATCGACTAGAGTAACAGCAAATTTTACTTCTTTAAAAGCTATAGAATGAGGTCAACACCATATGAAATGACCCCCATATCGGCAGGCTAAACACATACCTGGTAGAAAAATCCTGTACCGCTGCAAGACATGCTGATACTGATGCATATAGGAACCAGCATCCTAGAGAAACCTTGCTCCATGAAAAGAAACCCCATCTTTGATACTACAGAAGACATCCTGCAACCAGAGGTTCATTTCATGATTTTGTTTTCCAAAACGAAAAAGAAAGAGGAGAAGCAAATTCAAATGATAAGATATAATTTCCTTTCTGAACTTATTTTACTTCTGAACGGGTTTAAAATCCGAACTTAATTCTTCTTTGAATGCGTTTAAAGCTCCATGTTGATGTTAAACAGTGTAGCATTCTAATGTTTCACAGTTGTCCAATATGAACTCATCAATGAGAAGGTGCTAAGTCGATTAAACTCGAATTAATTAGTCTCCAAATCAGTGGTGAGTATATCAATCAACAAAGGAAACTGCAGACCTTAGGTAGATTCGCCCTATGCACAATCTTTTGTGCAATAGGTGGATGATCAGATATGAATAAATTGTTAGTGAAGCAAAAGGAACAGAATTCGTAAGTGCTGAGGTCAATATAGATTAATACCCAAACAGAATGCCAGATTCCAAGCCATATATAATTTCTTCAACGACTTCATATTCCATCTGCTCCACAATACAGAGTCACGAGAGACGTTGAGTTTCAGATGCCTAGATAGCACTCAATGAAAAAGCACATTTAAGAGAATTTCAAATCATGTGAACCCGTCTTACCATCTCCTGCTCCCTGCGATGTCGTCTGAAAATGCGAAGCCACATATTGAGCAGTACCTTTTCGATATCATTCAGTTAGATTTTCCACATTGGAAATTAAATGAAATATGTTTTACAGAAGAGGCATGCCTAATCAAGGAGCCCAAAGTAATAAACAATTAATGGAGTAGTTAGTATCTTTTCAAGAGTCATCCCAGTACATCCAATCAAAGCACCAATTAAATCATATTATCCTGTTATCATAAGGAAAAAGAGTAGGGAAGGGTATCGCAATAGAATATTCAGGATACCCTACACATTTCAATTACTAACTTCAGCGGCTAAAGAAATTACACGTTAGATAAATCAGCATATTAATACCCAACCTCTTCTCTTTTAATGTTATGTTTTGACTGATATGGGAAGGCACAGAAGTGCTTTCGAAATGGATGGGGCACATCTATGAAGTGAAAATCGTAGGCTCGTATGGATCCATGCATCGCACTTACTTCTCTACAGTTTTATGTGTGTGAAAATGCAAAACACAAATTAAAGTCTCAATAACTGACATAAGTACCAAACTCCAAAGGAAGTTCACATATGTGACATCAAGTAATAAGTAACAAATTCAGTGCCTAAATCTGTAATTATGCCGAAAAGACAAGCCAATTAAATGGTGCCCAGGATAGAATACCTACAAACAAGACTGCAACAATGAATGCTAGCCATGGCAAATGGAAAATTGATATTGCAGAAGCCACTTGCTCCTCACCTCCGGCCCCAACTCCTGCAAATAGAATCCACACGAAAAGTGTAAATTTGCTAGTCATCAGAGCAAAGAACAAACATGGATGTCTTAATTATCTGAAAACACTTCAATGCTGCTGCAAATTAGTCCAGAACGATGCTATGAAAACTAACTTTTGGCGGACAAGTAAGAATCAGAGGAGAGCACTAATTCTATAATTAGATATAGGTACGTTTCTCTTTCGTTTTTTTTTTCCTCTTCTTGATTTGTGGCAGAAAAACTGAGAAGGCATTGTAAAACTATGCTCATATCTAGGCAAAGAGCCGGGTCAGCCTTGGGTGCGACAATGTACTCTTTTTTTTTTTTAATTTGGCAAGTTACGATCTACTAATTTTATTAACCAAGGACACATACATCCAAAAATTCTACCAATAGACTATAAGTATCTCACCACTTTACAGCAACCTTACTAGTGTCAGCGACAATGATATGTATTATGAAAAGAAAGACAATCAACACATTTTACCTATGGTACCAATTCCCGCCAGTGTGATCCCCATCCAGTCAACTGCATTCATAACTTCCTTCAAATAAAAATGAGAGAACACTGATAGAATAGCTAGTCCACAACCAGAAACCGGCTGAATAACAGATACCTGTAATCACAATATAGTTGCAAAATGAGCATATTCGACATTCTCTCACCTGTCTACATGCACACACAAGCACAAGTGCCCAGACACATCACCGCAGGGACACAAACAAATTCAGGAAGTAAAAACAGGACAAAACTTGACTTTAGAGTTGTTCATAGGTAAGTCGCCCCAACCCCAATGTGGACTTAGAAGATTACTTGTGCAAGATAGGGACATTCACATGGAATGCTCACACAGGCATCGACTTACAGGAGCCTGAGATAAAGCTATCAACATCAGGAACGCTCCAAGTATGTCCATCAGAAACCCAACAGCCCAATCTCTGTTGAGAGCATATGCCCTAATAACCTACAAAAAGGGAATAGAGTCAGCCAGCCAAGAGCCAATGCTAACAAGAACTCAATTTCCTTGTCAAAAAGCCTACCCAAAGTTCCTAATTGCCCAGAAAGTGCACCCCGTGATTAAAAGAGCAATAACAGCATGGCAACATAGTACTTCAACTTCTTTAACTTCCAGGGAAGTCATGGAAAATGTAAAAGTACCTATCCATCGAGCGTCCCAATGAGAAACATCAATACTTTAGCATAAGAAAACAGCATAATAATTCAACAGAGTAGCGGTTTCCTCAAATCACAACAGAAACAGCTGAACCAACACCTCCAATCATACTAATCAACAAACATTGAACCTCGACAGCCCATTTGCTAAATTCACATTTGGACATGGGAATAAATACTGTCCTCAAAGCAAACCCGGATTGTCTCGCGCAATATGCAATGCAACCCAACTCAAACATGATCTATACCAACAAAATAATCGACCCAAGACCCCCGAATGAAGAAAGGCAAGGAACGGAAACAAGAAGGACCGACCTTGAGCTTGAAAGAGAGAGGGGGCAAAATGACGGTGCCCTTCTTTTGAAGAACCTTCCCGATGTTGTTGCCCGCGGTGGCCACCAACGTGAGACAAATCGCCTCCCACATCTTCCTTTCTCTCTCCTTCCCTCTCGCGAAAGCGACCCAGAATCAGAGAGGAGGAGAAGAAGGGAAATGAATTTGCAAGATCTGTGCTTTGGATTTGGATTCGGTAATATACCGTTCGGAGGTTCTGATGCTGATTGATTTTCACGTCATCTCCACTCTCGAGATTTTTATATTTAGTGTCAGCCTGATCTGATGCACAACGAAGGCGCCTTAAAATGGTACGGCCAATTTCGGTTTACCCATTTATATAATTTTTCCTTAAAAAAACAAAACAAAAACATGCTTGGGTTGGATCATTTTACTATGAATTTTTGTACATTTGGTTGTGTATTTGCAAGAGGATTGGCAATTTCATATCGATTTTGACCACCGTTATGAGCTCGAGGTTTTGATTCAACAAGGATTTTCGCAAATTATTAGATATTTCAACTATCGTCATTTGATTTTAATTCAATTAAAAACACTCCAAAATGCGTATATAAGGATTAAATACGTACAGTAATATAACTCCTTTCCATACTTCCCTGAAAATTGGAAACAGATTTATGATTTATCCATATTTAAAGTTGAAAGGGAAGTCATGCACACTAATAAGCTATTGTTTTCACCCAACATCATTAAATGGCAAGGCAACCCTCTCTTCCTATTAAGTGGATGGCATGGCAATAGGCAACTGAATTCCCATTACATTCCTATCATTTGCTTTAATTCAGATGTAAGCTTCACCTCAAATGAATTGTTATAATATGCTTTTTTTTTTGTTCACCTCAAATTCCTATCATTTTGTTCTATCTAACTTATAGTTTGCTTTCTCTTTTTTTTTTTTGGGCAAAACCTCAATCAAAATGAGAAATTTGGGTGATCTTCCTCAAATGCCAACGCATCTCAAGTGACTGGTTTCAAATCTTTTTTGTTTTTTTCCTAGATGAGCCTCGAAAGTTTAGACAATTTAATTCATTTACGAATATTGAGGTAGTGGTAACATAATTACATGGCCTGTGGAAAACAAAGTTGGTGACATGTTACTGAGGTTGGTCCAAGTCCAACTACAGCAGCCATTGCATTTATTTTAAGCATGAGAGCTCCTGCTTAAGAAGCTTTTACCTGCTTCATTGGATGAGCGACCGTCGAGTATCAGAAACATGCAGATAGATTGCGAGAAAGTTCAGGAGGATATCTATGATTCAGGTTAACAGAAAGAGTCCCGGTATAGGAAAGAAGGCATGACAAGAGAGAGTGTCGCGGGATGATGCGATTTGAGAATCGAGCTATGTTGATGCTGAGAATTGGTAATTGAATGTTCTAATTTCAGATGGTCATGGAATGTCTCGAGCAAGGACCTTTCCATTCTTGAGCCTGTAGATTCATCTGGGAATTGGTTCAACAAGTAGCCATTAACCCCCAGATTTACATCTTCACACTTCAACAGTACTCACTGAGCAAACACATTTCCACAACAGCATCGAGCAGATAGATCAAGGATGATATTTCTCGCTTGTAGATTTCTATGGCACAAGTGACTAGGGATTCAAAGCACACGAGTGGTGCACAAACCGGTGTATCAGATTACTCAGCAGCCTCCTTTCAGTAGAAGATGGCAAGATATAAGGAGGCATAGAGCAATTTCGGGTTTGAAATGAGTCTAGTTAAGCAACTGAGTCAATCCACGGCGGTGTCGATACAAGAAGCAGATTGAGAGCCTGGCCATATGGAGCACTCAAACTTGCTGCATCTAGCAGTATCAGTTTCAAAAGGCACATGGCATTCAAGACAGTTTTGCCGATGGGAGAAAGGACTGCATAACTACATAGGGATGTGTCATGTACCAAAATTGTCTAGTGTTTTGACATTCTATTTACCAACCGGTGCGAGAAAAAGCGAAGAAACAGACATACATTAGCCTGAACATATTCCACTATGATCGGCAAAACAAAACAGGGAAAGAGCGAAACAGACATACATTAGCCTGAACATATTCCACTATGATCGGCAAAACAAAACAGGGAAAGAGCGCGATGTGATAATTTACCAGAGTATACACCAGACTTGATGACACAATGTTTTCAGGAGGGTACCCGGTTATAGCTAACTCTTCGACAAGACTGGCCTTGCCTATGATGAATTCACCTGAACTTAATCGATAGTGTCCATCAGATAATTCAAGGAAAGCAAAAAGAATATATGTCCCTCGAGTTGCTGCGGGACAAACCACTTTGACAATTGGCTGACAGAGAAGGTCGAGTTCGCGGACATCAATAGGTAACATTCAGGAAGAGGTACACCGATTCACAATGAGGGATGTCGCAGCAGTCTTTAAACTACCTGAACGACAGTGATAACCTGAAGAGGGAAATAGAGAACATATGAGGGACTTCCTAACCGCGATTCCACAGGGCAAGTCTAGCAAGAAACCAAAGACATCAATTGATCACAACAGCTCATTCTGCAGAAACTACAGGTTGAATCAAGCGGCATGAATGAAGGTGCCTATACCGATTCCATCGAAACAACACACATGCCGATAGATTTTAAGCCCCGTGAGACGATTGCAAACGACTGAATTACGAACTACCTGTCCGACCAAAAAAATAAAATAAAAATTACGAACTACCTGTGCTACTAATTAGAATTCGTGCCAATGGTCCAATTTATATACTCTATACTCATAAATACATCCCCAAACATATTACAAAGAACCAAATTTTCAGACTAAAAAGGACCCAACAGCACTCCCAAACAAGAAATTTCCTCACCACCACCCATAAACCATCCGTGTGTACCTATCCTTAAGCCACCTGAAGCTCTTCCTGAAAGACCCTTTGACCTTGCCTTCAACCCCATACATCTTGTAGCTGGCCACCCTCTTCTTCCTCTGCAACTCGGGGTCGGTGAAGCTCCATGACTTGGAGATTGACCCAGACGTGCTCTTCCCTTTCTTCAACTTCAAGTCCCTGTTGAAGTTGTTGCTGCTGTAAGTGCCCCACATGTCTGTCTCCGCATATGATACACTGTAGCTCCTGAGGTCACGGTGAGGCTGTGGCGGCGGCGGTCCATAGTACGGCTGCAACTGCATCATGTTGGGGCCTCCATATGACTTTGATCTGCTTTGGCTGTAGCTGTAATCAGCCATGGATCGCAAGACACCGAAGCCTTCCGGCGGTGGGTGATGATTGATGGCTGTTGGGTCTGTTGGGTCTTGAGTCTTGGGTAGTTTCTTGAAAAATTTAGGTGTTTGAGAAGAAAATGGGGAAGAGAGAGAGAGAGAGAGAGAGAGAGAGAGGGAGTGGATCAAAGAGAGATGATGGGGATGATACCGTGATCGCAGAAAATGGGGGATACAACCAAGAAATTGACTTTTGAGCATGGCATGGCAGCCATAGGTTTGGATTTTTCCTCTGAGAAAAAAAAAATTGACATCTTGAAGCCCCTCTCGGGGAGACTTGGTAGATGACTTGATGAATTGTTGATTATCTGGACAAGCTAACCAATCCTACTGATGACTATGACTAATATGTTCCGTGTTTTGGACCAAGTCGTAGGAGGCATCTCTGGAATATACTATGTTGTTCAAACTTTCATTCGTTCAAGCAAATGAAACAAGCATGGAAAGAGAAAGCGTTGTAATTGCTGACTAGATAGTCAGCTGCAAACTGTATCTAATACAAGGTCAAAGTTGTGATATTTTTCTTCATATCAACATGTTCTGTTTTAAATGCTTAAGTTACAAGACGTCACGTTTAGTCTGATTATTTTATTTAGTACTAAGCATTGACATATTTAATTGAAGAAAATTATCAAAAAAATCATAAATCTATTGTATTTTTGCCAATTCAGTCCTAAACCTTTTGTATTTATACCAATTCAGTCATAAATCTTTTTTTTGTGCCGATTTAGTCCTAAACTTTTCACATTTGTATCAATTTAGTCCGTCCGGCTAATTTTGACTGGATCAGCGCTGACATGGACTTTACTGGTGCTGACATGGTATTTTTAATTTTTTTTTTCTCTTTTTTGTTTTTTGTTCTTCTGAATCCCCTTCATCTTCTTCCTCCAGCTCCCCCCTTCGGTCGCCAGAACCACCACAACAGACACTATCACCAAGAAACCGATGCAATCCCAGCCGATCTCGTCATCAACCACCCCAATCCTCGCCTCCGTCGTAGCCTCGTTGCCCTCCGCCGCTGGCTTCGGAGCCGCAGGCGACGGATCGTCGAGGGTATCGAGATTGACTGTAAGATGGGCGGGCAAATGGGAGGTGAGGACGGGGTCGGAGATCTGGAGCTCGGGTTCTCCCTTCCTCTTGGAGGCTTCTTGACGCGATCCCGATTCTTGACCAAGAGATCGACGAGGGAGGTTGGAAAGCCGGTCTCGACGACGAGGGGAGCCGCTACATCGGGGGAGGACTGGAGGTCGGCGACGAGGCGGCATATGCGGGTGATCCTCAACTTCTACCGTGGGAGGCGCATCATCCCCTCTGCCCTGATACACGCGTACGGAGAGAGATCGAGAGATCTCGATAAAGATGGCTTGAGGGAGGAGGCAAAGGGGGATGCAGTAGCTTGGGGGAGAAATGATGAAATGTTTGGTGAAAGCGGGTGTGAAAACAGGGAAAGGAAATTCCACGATGGGTTTGTATTCAACACTTTGATCAACCCTTTCCTCCAGCCATGGGCGACGAGCTTGAGGTGGCGGGAGGAAGAAGATGAAGGGGAATAAAAAAATTGAAAAATTGAAAAAAAATGATTAAATTATTATTTTAAAATGCCATGTCAGCAGCGGTAAAGTCCACATTAGTGCTGATCCGGTCAAAATTAGCCGGTCGGACTAAATTGGTACAAATGCGAAAAGTTTATGACTGAATCGGCACAAAAAAAGATTTAGGACTGAATTGACATAAATGTAAAAGATTTAGAACTGAATTGACAAAATTAAAAGGTTTAGAACTGAATTAGCAAAAGTACAATAGGTTTATGACTTTTTTGACAATTTTTCCTATTTAATTGAGAGATAAATCGGGTTCGAAAAGATTTGAACTCACACCTCATGATACTAATATTGGATGGCATTGGCCTTTCTCATTTCAAAAGTTTGCTCAAATGATAACATTTTCCTTCACATTAATAAACCGATCAATAATATATATGAGACAACTTTAACAATCTTCCCCTTATACATCATGCCCTGGGTAGGAGCTGCAACAATCCTATCTCTCCCGTGTGACTGTTGAGTCTAAATTTATTGGTAACCTGGGCACTGATACCATAAAAGAACAAAGATGTTTGGTTCTTAATCTCAATGTTCAATGTCTTTAAAACTAATATCAATTTAGAAAAAAAAAACGATGAAATTCATAATTTTTTCCAGTACAATGATTGATTTGGATGGACAGCTTCTCGCATAAAATTTCCGCCATGTATCTTAAAAGAATTTGATGTATTTTTCGACATGTTTACACAAAAAAAAAATTGTCGTTTTATGACTTGTTTGATCAAAATGCCATAATTAAGGTTAATCAAATGGTTGGTGTTAACTTAAAAAGACATATATTCTGTCACCAAGCTAGACTTGACGACAGGACAAGCTTCACCAGTGGGGACAAGTCTCTCTTTAACTAAGGATGAATAATGCATTAGCTGTAGGGATGACAGCTACAAATGCACCTCAATCAAAACTAATCTCCTTGTCCCCATAGTGTTAGCCCGTCTATCTAACTTAACCTGCACTATCTACCCACATCATTAAAAAATTAAATGTATACTTTATAATGGTAGCTTCTGTCCAAACTTTCTTTTTTATTTTCCGTTGATGAATTGAGCCGCTCAAAATTTTAGCATGTCATAACGTGTGCGAAGTTTAGCTCTCCGAACTTGACCGACGATAAATTTAGGAGTCGGAATCGAATGCGAAAAACAAAAAAAAATAAAAATTTCAGTCGACCAAGGTTCGTGACTCGATCTGGATGGTTGCTTTTAGGAATTACGTGCAGAAATTGCACAATGAACTCCTTGCATATAATTGGGCCCAAGGAAAAAGCCCTGACGCTTGCACTATCGGCCCAATATCATTAAGCCCGCGATCTTATGGGCCTCAAGGCCCATCTTAACATCATGTCCACCGAGAGCTGCCAGAGATTTCCTTCTTTCTTCTTCGTGCATTGCATGCTCGGTGTCAAAACGAAATCACCCTACAAAAAAATTGGTCTAAGCGAAAGAAACGTCCGGGAGTTTTCTTCGTATCCCTCTTTAATCCTAGTCATTATTGTTGACGACCAAACGCAATCTGAAAGGAGAAAAGCATGTCTCGCAGCTATTTTGAATTTAGTTTTGCCCCATTTGGCCTTTATTCTCCATATTTCTAAATATCAATGTATCTCTTATTTGTGAATAATGTGTGATTATGGGAGACTAAAGGAGATTATGGTCGTGATTTAAAAAAAAAAAAGATGCAAAGGGTGCTCGTCATGGGAGTGCTAGGTTTGTCTTTTTGTCAAGTCGTGGTCGTCGGAAGGAAACTCAATGGTTTTCAAATAGAAATATGCTTCTGTGACGGTTTTTCAATCTAACGTGAGATTGACGGCATGTTGTGAGTCACAAAAATTAAATAACAAACAGTTAGAATATTGCGGGGGTTCTTTCCTTCCAGAATTTATGGCCGACAATATGCCGTTATTTCACCGTCACTGGCAAAAAAAATGTTATGCTAGCAAAGTCCTTTCAAATATTAAAGTTCAACAGATGATAATCGGTAGTCAATTGAAGTATAAAATTTGACTTCGAATCAAAAGTAAATAGATTATAATATCCCATAAAACCTCAAGAGCGGTTCGGTGGATGGTGCATAGCTGGTATATGCAGAGATTATAGAGGCATGATTATCACTGGCTTCGCTAGATCCGTGAAGGTCTTCTCTGTATCTCAAGCCGAAACCCTAGCCGTCCTTGAAGCTCTCCACGTTGTAGCCTTGAAGGAAGACAAAACAGTTAGCGTTGCTTTGGAGTGATCGTGTAGATCTTGTGGAAGCTTTGATAAGCAGGTCTGTGATCAATTTAGTTGGGAGGAGCGGCTACTTATCGTGGTCTGTCTCAAGCTCCTCAAGGCCCATCCTTTTATCCGCGTAGCCCATTGTCCGCGAGCTTCAAACGCAGTCGCTGATCGGATCGCAAAGAACCAACAACTTGGCTCTCTTCCTCAAAGCTGGCTTTTTGCTCCCTCACAAACTCTTTGGTTTCTTTTATGCTAAGAATCACCCTATTTGGGTTTTTCCAAGAACTTCTTCGTAAGCTAATAAAAATTGTTGTTTGACCACCCCAAAAAAAAAAAAAAAAAACTCAAGGGCTCTATAAAACTTCTTGAACTACTGAATAACACGTAGAAAGTAGATTGGGAACAACTAGGGGAATTACATGAAAATTTATTGAATCAGAACGGATGAGTTATATTCTTGGATGCCAAACTCACTCAGATGACTGAAATTGAACATGAACTTCTTAATAAAGACGATTAAAGTGCGTAGAGAAAGCAAAAAGCTTACAAAGTATGACTGGAAAGAACAAAGACAAGTGTCAGAACCAAGAAAGGTAATGTATGCAATATCTAATCTAAATCGATTTGTTGCGAATGATCTTCCCATCTTTAGAATGTGATGTCTTGTCTGCTTTTGAATGCTTGGATTGATGCTGTGTTGATTGATAGCTATGTATTGTCTGCGCTTGTTTATGCTTAGATTGTTTCTTTTATGAGCCATTCTATTATAGGGATGATTCGTAGTTTCGTACCGATTCCTTAGCCACAATTATCCCTCGTTCGATAAACTTTCCTCAGGCTTCGTGTCAATCGATCATGGCCACATGTTACGTACTTCACTGAAAGTCTGCTTATTGAAAACTCATTGTCGATAAGCTCATCATGCATTCCATCTATGGGTCAATTATACGTTTTAAGCTTCATGATCGATGAGATTACGTGGCATTCTATCAATTAGGCCCTACGAGTGAAGTAGGACTGTTAGCTTCTTATGTTTGGATCTAGAATTTGAGCCTTGTGCCAATAGAGAAGAAAATCCTTTAAACTAGGAAACTTTCCTTTGGGGAGAGTGCTTTAACCCCACTTTGTAAAAGATTTGACTTTAAATTCTTACCAAATTCCAACAGGAGCCGAACATGCGACAATAATTTATATGGCAT
Source organism: Rhodomyrtus psidioides (assembly GCA_021437785.1). NCBI lineage: Eukaryota > Viridiplantae > Streptophyta > Magnoliopsida > Myrtales > Myrtaceae > Rhodomyrtus > Rhodomyrtus psidioides. The sequence continues at coordinate 7,618,246 of JAILYB010000007.1, read as the reverse complement.
TGGTTTAATTGACTACTTGACCAAGTGGAGTGAGTGATGATAATTCTTGCATATATTGATACCCTTCTCTTATACTTTCATCTATTATGTCATGTACTCCATTATTATTATTATGAATATGGGTTTACGTTGAGAGATTTCGTGGGACCACTTTCAACTATTCTAAAAATATAAACTATCAGATGATGGCGTAATTCACTATTTAAATATAACACTTCCCAAGCGTAGACTTGACTTTGGCCATAGCCTAAAGCGTGGAAATATATGCAACAAAAAACTTGAGCTTAGGACATTTAGTTTTGATACTAAATGTGATTTTATGGAACTACTGCCAACTTGTTGTAAAAGTTTAAACGATTACATAAATGCGCTAACATTGGTCTTTTGTACTTTATTGAGTTTTTTTTTTGGCCAATGTGTTTTTTCTTTTGTGTTCTTCTGACAACATCTTTGGTTCTGTCTAGGCATGCCCCAATAATGGTCCTAAATAAGACTTTGAAAGGTTTCATATGACCTTTAGGATGTAAAACTTGGGACCTATGGATGAAGGGAAGAAGAATATTTTCCCTCAACTTAGAGGGTGGCGGTAGGGAATGTAAACTCCATGTCAACTTCGGATGACCACCACCGGATAGGCAAGTATAGTACTAGGTCATAGTACCTTCCGTGCTTGAGGTGAGTCATCGGAGTTTCAACTCCTGCGTGACTAGCATGTTTTTCGCACAATAATTATTAACCAACTTGCTAGCTACGTATCTCCATTAGCAAGCAAAACATTTTGTCTACTGCGAGTGCACCTCTTGGACCTAAAAGACAAAAGATCCTCAAAGACAAAAAAATTCAATCAATCTCATTTAATATTTTAAATTTATGACAATGACCATTCCAATCAAATTGGCAAGACCTGATTTCTTTCATATCAGAAAAAAAAAAGTGTGGTTAGGGTTAAGCCAACAAGAGACACATCCCCACGATGCCACGTGGACACTTACTGTGCGAAGGTCATGCCGACGTCAAAGAGAGGCCCATTCTTGGCCAGCCGCCGAAAGTGAAAGGAGAAAGAAGAGGATGGGTGGAGGGAAGAAGATGCCGATGACGCCATGATCACCGCACCAGAGGTCACAAAGCTTAAAGGTGCTGCAATGGACGAAGCAAGAAGATCAGATGCTCATCTCTATCACTCATTTCGATTTCTTGAGCGACGCAAAAGTGTGTGTGTGTGTGTGTGTGTTGCTGCTCCTTTTTGAACGAAAACAAATCTAGTGATGGTAAGCAAGCATAAGATCTATTCAGAATAAGAAAATTCCCATGGCGATGGAGGCTGTGCAAGGTCTTCCATATCGTTCCTCCACTACAGAAAAGGAGAAACCCTAGATCTTCTATCATATGCATCACATGCTTCTATCATATCCACTTTGCTGAAAGCCGAAAGGAAAGCTGCTTCTGTGCATCTTAGCGGGGACCCTTGCAATTGTGATTTGAGAAGCCTGGTAGTGTAATAGTATAATGATGTAATCTCAATCGCAAGTATTTTTTTTTCCGGTCATTCACTTACAAATTTTGAGAAACAACCAGAAGTAACATAAAAACATAACAAATCCCAAAGATGAAGAGGGTATAGACAGCCAATTAGAAGGGAAGTAACCTAATCTATGAGCCTTGGCTAGCGAATCCGCACAATAGTTAGCTTCATGAGAAAAGAAAATAATACAGACTTCCATAAACTGACTCAACATCTCTCTATAATCTGTAATTAAGTTTGAAATGGGCCATGGGCTAGGGGCCTAATGGGCTTGATTTGCCAATAACTCTACGAGTGATAAGTTGTTGCTGAATATATTTGCACGTGTTATTAATGATGAAAAAAATTTAGCAATTATGGCACGATCCATATCTGATCTTATGCCTAGCATTCCACCATTATATTGTCATACTATCATGCTAGCAGGACCCTTTGCGATTATCACATCCATTCGGTACTCAACGTGTTTATGCGAGCGATGTTCATCAAATGAGACGAGTGCATATTGAGGGTTGATAATCAGTTTAATCACGACAATTTTCAAGAATGATGTAAGAAACAAACTCTCAATATTTGCATTTTCTCTAGGAAAAAGAATAATACAAGTGTTATAACTTTTGTACGACATTCACCTTAGTTCGACTGTTTTTGCAGGACCACTTCAATGCCACATTGGAAAAAGAAAAGAAAAGAAACAAAGGACAATCACTTAAATGTCCTGTCAAAATTCAGCAAGCAAAAAATGTTATGCGGCATTGTCGATAACGTTACTTTTTTAATTAAATGTTGAATATTACGTGTTTTTTTTCCCTATAAAAAACGTCCAGAACAAGAACGACGCCGAACAGTAAAGGAAATCCCTCTCTCTCTCTCTGTTCTGGCTCGCTTGCTCGCTCCGTCCACAAGCAGGCGCTAACTCGAGAACTCACTCGCAGGCAAAGACATTGAAGCCGTAGAAGTAGAACCCGCAAGCAGTAGGAGCGCGAGGGCTCAGGACGAGCAGATTCTTCACCATTGACGGACTGTCACTTCACACTGAAGCGCCGGAACAGAAGATTTAAGCTTGAGCTCACAACATTGGCGAAACGCCCTAATTAGGACATGGGTATATGGTGTGGGGAGGCCCTTCACCGGAAGTGAAGCAAAAGAAGAGAAGAAAGAGGTGAAAACCTTGAACGACTCGAAAAAACTTTGCCCTAATCTCACTTGCTCACCTCTGTTATTAGACCTGAGAATTTTTGCATTTTGTGGAAACGAACTTGAGCCGCTTGTCCTTTACCAAAAAAAAAAAAAGCCTTGAGCCGCTTGTCGGGCTTCTGCCTGCTCTTTATTGCGAGGTTCAGCTCTTAATTTTGCCCCAAATTGCATAGTCCGAATTAGGGTGTGAAGGAGAGGGGAAATCTCTTGATTCGTCCTAATTAGTGTTTAAATTTGATGCAAACACAGTTGAGCGACATCGTTTAAGGTTGTTAATGCTGACTCGGAGTACTGACAAGGCACATTGGTCTGACGCAACGATAAAATATTGACATGTCGAATTTTCAGCAACCCAAATTGGAGATGCCACTTTTACAATCTTAAAAAAAAAAAAATTTCAAAGCAACACTGAGTGATCTGACGAATAATTTTGACATTAAAATGAACGTCTTACGAAAGTTATATCATTTCTAATGTCTTTTTTCCCCATTTCCACTTATTCTGCCGTACTAAAGTGGGCTGATTGCGTGATGACGATGTGCGGAACGACGCAATTACTAGCAATAAACCCTAGTGTGACTGGTTGATCACCTTAATTCCTAGCTTTACGACTTCAAGCATCAAATCCTGAGGACCAAAAAAAAAAAAAAACACATATGCTGAGATTGTGTGGGGAATTTAGGAAAGAAAAGACGTCCCCACCAAAGCCACGCGTTGGCCGTGATTGGCAGAACAACAAGTCAAAGATTCTTATGCTCCAAATTGCACAAATTTAAGTTGATTGGTCTAATAATCAGAAAGCATATATCCATTAAGCAGCTTTAGTTAGCGCCGAATTGTATCCGTTTGCTTGAACTAAGGGTTCATTTTACGTGTTATACTTCCATTGGAACCTTTTCTCCTTTGCTTTAAGAAGGTGGGGGGGAAGGGATGATTTGATTAATCGAGTGATGCTCCCAACCTATCCAAAAGCTTGGGTTCTGATCCTTCAAGAAGGGGAAAAACCCAATTCATTATGTTTGCATCTTTCTTGTAATGGCCATTCAAAGGAAGGAGGGCACATTCTGCTGAGAAAAAGCCTTGATTCCCAGGTTGCAAAAGATGGGTCTCTTTCCATTTTGGTGCCCCTTTAAATGATTCAATGTACATTTCCTGAGGAGATATGTATATGTAGGGGAGGGTTTCAGTAAAAACCTGCTTCTAGAAAGAGGCTTTGGTTTTCCCCTTCAAAAGGAAAAAAAAAAAAGGGATATTAATTTTACTTTTTTAATAGCATTCAGATTTATTTTTCAAAAAAAAGATTATATATAAATATAAAATCGTAAACCTACTGCAATTGTGCTAATTATTCAGTCTTACATCTTCTTCTTCTTTTTTTTGCAATTGAGTTTTAAACCTTTTTGCATTTGTGCCAATTTAGTTCATCTGGCCAACTTTAGACGATTGGTACTGACATAGACGCTTGTCAACATTGGTCGGTGCTGATGTGTTAAATTTTTAATAGTATTTTAATATTTTTTCAAAAAAAAATTATTTATCCTTTTTCCTTTTTTTTTTTTTTTTTACTTTTTCTTCCTTCTCCTTCTTTCTCTAACCGATCACCGAACTAACGACCAACTAGAGGCGAGGTCGAGTTCGCTGGCAACTAGCATTGGCAAGGTTAACTTCACCAGCCTTCCCTTGACTTGGCGACCGACTGGAGGAAGAAGGAAGGGAAAAAAAAAAGACAAAGAAAAGAAAAAAAAACATAAAAAAAGAAAAAAACTATTAAAATATTATTACAAATTGTCCACGTTAGGGCCGACATCCACATTCACCAGTCGGCCAAATTGCGGGTAGCTTGAATTGATATAAATATAAATGATTTAGGATTCAATTGGTAAAAAAAGATTTAGGACTAAGTCGGTACAATTGCAATAGATTTAGGATTTTTTTTGGTAATTTTCCATAAATGTGACCAACCAACTACAATAAGGCAAGACCAAAACCTTGAACCAAATATTCTCAAAATACAAATATTGAGAAGTTACATAATATTCATGATTTTCTATTTACCTTATGGTTAGGGGCAACTGCTAGCATCCCTCAGTCCATCGTAACCGCAAGCATGAGAGATTTAGTAAGATCACTACCGGTTATTTTAAAAGTTTAAAGTTTAAGCATGAAAATGTATAATAGGTGAAACCAATAGGATCCGAATGAATTATGCAAAATTTTTGTGGGACTGCCAACTTTTGAAAATATTTAAGCTGTTGGGTGAATATGCACTTCAAATATTATAGCACTATATCAGACAAACCTACTAGCCAGGGTTTGAGTGGTTTGGGTTATAGCATTCTGCGGAGTTTAGATTGTTGAAACGATTGCTGACTACCTAATGCAACCCTTGCATTTTCCTTTTATTCGAGCTTGAAAATACTCAGGTGGAGTGATTTACTTAAAACACATTAATCTGACAAAAATTTCCAAGATAATCTAGATTTTTCAAACTTTTATTCTTGGTTTTGGAAGCTTTCATTCTTTCTGCATGGGCTGCTCTTTCTCGTTGTTATAATTAGCAAAAAAAGTGAGTAAAACAAAGAGTGAGAACTAATCATAATCTTATTTACCTCTATAGCTTAGAGATATATCAAGTTATATAACATTCTTGACCATGCATCGTTTGATGCAGTACATGTGCAAGGTCTCAAAGACATGTTGTTAAGGGGAAAAGGGAAAAAGGAAATAAGTCAAAGGATCTATGAGTTTTCGGTTTTTTGTGCATTGTTACTCTCTGACTTTTACTCTATCTCTTTACAGAACGTGATGGTCGAACCCCACACCTATGATACCAGCATCCCCACCCCCAATTCATTTACCAACAGGGCCGCATGCCTAGTGGTTGCCCTATGTGAATAGAAAAAGCTAGATTTCGCACATGATGTTTGAAATACATGCTAGGTTATTTGTCTTGGCCCAACTATTGGTCATGCTACAGATAAAAAAACTATTTGCCAGGACTATTAGTATACAAAAGATTATGTGGCCTTGTGGCATATGATGTGGCCTTAGGCCAGTGTTTTGTTGTAATGAGTTATACAAACCATAGTCTTCTCCAGATCCGACAAATGCAGTGATCATTAATTAATGCCTTTTTGTTGGCTAAACGAAGGGTCATGTGTATACAGATTTTCTATCTTGCTATTATGCTACAATTCGTGTCAGATGCGTAAAATCTCGATATATTTTTCGCTTATTGTCTCCTAAAAACCATCAAAGACTAAAATACGATAAATAATATAAATTCTTGTTCCAAAGATATCTACCCACAAGAATGAATCTTCTCATTTCTTCACCTTTAATCTTTCTTAGAATTGGTAACATCATTCTTCCAAATATATATAAATGTTAAATGATAGTGTGATGAAGAAGTAAGAGGATGACCACCAGGCAGGGACACAGTCGGAGTTAGGGTTTGGAACTTTTAATTTTTAGAGAGAAAGAGATAAAGAGATAAAGAGAGATGGGTCATTGTAGCTAGGGTCTGGAGAGAGAGGAGATAAGATTTAGAATCACAAGATGCATTGGTAAACGGTAACTGAGTAAATGAGTCTGGTTTGATCTTTTCGGAGAGGTGATCAGGTTCAGAAAAGATGAAGACTCTCTCTCTCTCTCATGATAACAAAGAAAAATAAGAAGAGAATGGGAAGAGGAACCCACATTTATTCCTTCCCCATCTTTCTCCTTCTATATTAAGCCCTGTATGTACAGCTTCTTCATCTCATCAGCAAAGCCAAAGTCTAAATTTTGCACACTATGGAACAGTAAACAAGGGCTTTGAGTTTGAGAGTGCAGTGTCAAAATTTTGGTGCAAATAAGGAAGGAAGCAAGCAATCAACAGTTGAATGGTTCTTGTGCTGGTTCCTCTTTACCTTTGAAGGGTAACGGAGGTGACAGAAGAGAGTGAGCACACATGGTGTTTTCTTGCATGTTCATGCTTGATTCTCTGTGTGCTCACTCTCTATCTGTCACCTACCTCTCTCTCTCTCTCTCGTGTGCCGTCTGTGTTTCTCTAATCTTCACGGTAGTCTTGTGCAATTAGGAAGTCCGAATTCCATTCACTGATCTTATGGAGAAAAACCGATGTCCGGCTCTATATTCATCAAGATATAACAAAGATTTCAGGCCTTTATGACTCACACCTTTACTTGCAGTAGTGCTTTTCTTTGGCACCAATAGTTTTCTTGCACCAAGTTAATCAGAAAAAACCTTGGCTAGAGAAAGAAAGAATTATGTTGGACAGTACCCAAATCCAAGGGACCTTATCTTCCTCAGATAGGGTGTTCTTCAGTGTAAGCCCTTAAAACCATGTCTGTTTGTCCATGTTTTTTAGGGAATGTTTTTCACTTTTTTCCTTCCCAGAATTTTTTTCCCCTGAGATGTAAATCTTTGTCTGCCTGTTCCCTATTTCTTGCATATTCATATGCAAAAAAAATCAAATGAGAGAGAGAGAGAGAGAGAGAGAGAGAGAGAGAGAGAGAGTCAGAATTTGTAAACATGTGATGGGGAGTGAAATGGCCTTCATGAACGCTTCTGCTTCCCGTACTTGTATGTCTTTTGACTGCTGATACCTCTTCTGGGACTGCACAGGATGTTGCTAGCAAGTGTTACATGCTGCATCACCATCTCTTTCCATCTGTAGGAGGTTGTTCAGACCAGCTGCCACAAACTCTATCATCCTAATTTTCCTTTTGAGTTTTCTTTTTGCTCTACTGGGTTTGTGTTCATGATACGGTCTTTTTTCTCATGCTACAGGGAAAGAATATTAAACATGCTTAACAAGGAACCGATCGATCCGCATTAAGCATGTTTTAACAAGTGCAAACGTTTTTTTAAATGGAATTCTTATAACATAGGGACTGAAAACTTTACTTTTTTTACAGAGGGCTTATCCTCATATGCATTTGTGAAAATTGATGATATCTACAGGATAGATGAACCCCAAACAGTTTGGGACAAAGTCTTGTGGAGACATGCTGAAGAAGTTAAGATGAATCAGAAGACATGAAGTGGGATTAGGGTTTTTAGATGTTCATAAAGATGTTTGGATTTTTTGAAGAAGCTTCTTGTACATTTTGGCAGTGGCACAAGTTAGTGTATATGATTGAATTGCTTTTGTGGAATAAACCTATCTATCACTTATGTCAGAGTGGTCAGTGCCCTCAGACAACAAGTGTTTAACTTGTATCAATGCATTTCTCTTTTCAAGGCTTTGTCAAGAGCTTTTGATCTGCTGCTCCTTATTCTGGTCTAAAAGCTTTTGTTTACTTAGAACTTGTTTTGTATTTATTTATGGCTTTTTTTTCCAAAATGAGGCATTTGTAACCTTAAGCTTGCCTCATCCAAAGTCTACAGAACGGCAAATTAAAGAGAAACTAACTATGCATTCCTCCCTCAAGAGTTAAAACAAGCATATGTTGTAACAGGCATATCACCTTATTAATGAAAAAAGTTCATAAACAAAATTTTGAACTATACGAAGCTCGTTAAGGTTTGAATCCATATATATAGGAAATCCCACAACACAAATCAATGCAACTTAATCATTTTAATCTTGAAGCCAAAGATGATTCAAATAAGTATAAGAAGTTCCCTTGGTTTTTGTTCCCTGTGGCAAAAATAAATTCAATGAAATGAGGCAGATACCACAAACCAGGGAAGAGGTATAACAAACGTCTTGGTCGAGACCATAAAAGGACAGAACACGAAGTTGAATCATTATCGCTCGACCTGAAAATACATGATGCTCAATGCCGTACTAAAAACTACACTCGTCAATACCACTTTCCGCGAACCAAGAGCCGACAACTCCCCGAGATAAGTTACCAGAAGAAGAGTGAGCTGCCATGCTAAAATAAATTGCCCGCAGATTTCATTTCTTAATATAGTAAAATGTTATGCTGAAAGAGTAACGTGAGCATGATCGCCGGTTGCGTTATCGCGGAACAGAACGCGACCCTTTGGCTGGAAGCAAAAACACTACGTCGCAGTTATATTTCCTCGGGCGATAGTACCTTGTGGATCCTTCTTATATGGTGCAATACTAGATGTATCTTCTCTGGAGTCGATGCAGACGGCACAAACGTCTCCTTTACAATCAGCTACTGAAACTGCTTAGGCAACTGACCAAGCCAACTCTAGATCAATAGCATAAATTTTGCGCTAGCGGTAACAGTCCCTTAGGGTGCGTATGGTAACGCTTCAGAAAAAGTATTTCTGTTCCCAAAGTGTTTTTGGAACACTTTGGGAACAGAAACGCGTACGGTAAAAAAATGTTCTCAAAATATTCTGGGAACACTTTTCAGAAAAAAGAACACTTTTGAAGCATAATTGAGGAACAACAAATACTTGTTTCTGTATTCCCGGAACACTTTTTAGAAAAGGTTTTAGAACACTTTTGTCAAAAAAATGGAAAATTCTAAAAAATTTCAAAAAATAGAAAATGACCACAATCAACTGGCCATGACCTGTTTCGGGTTTTTCGACCCCCGATCTTTCCAGAAATGATAGTTTTGCCCCTCCAGCAAACCGTCCCCCAAAAAATTAAAAAAATCCCAAAAAATAGGAAATGGCTACGATCAACTGGCCAAGACCTATTCCGATATTTTGATCCTCGATCTTTCTTAAAAATGACGATTTCGCCCTTTCGACAAATCGTCTCCCAAAAATTGAAGAAAATCAAGAAATTCCGAAAAAAAATCTCAAAAATGGGAAATGGCCACAATCAGCTGGCCATGAAATATTTTGGGTAATTTGATATCCAAACCTTCCAAAAAATGACGATTTCGCCGTTTGGGCAAATCTTCCCCAAATCTTCCCATTTTACCCCTGGCCTTTAATCACGGGTTCTCTAAACCCCAAGGGCTATGTTAGGAGACCCTTATTGTGAATTGATGTGCGTTGACATGGTTCATTTATGCACTTGATTGCGCTTTCATTATATTGATTGTGATTTATATGACTAGTCTTCCAATCTGCATGAAACCCTGAATCAGACTTACATCACCTAAAATTACGCTTGCATGAAATCTTAGTTAGGAAAACCACATATGCTATTGGGGAGCGAGCAATAGGAAGTGGTCAAAATTTGATATTGTCGGATGATGAGGACAATTGTGAAGATGATGGTAATCCTGACTATGGTGATCTTGTCTATGCATATGGGTCTACAGAAGAAGAGGTTGCTGATGATGTATTAGATGTGCAGGGAAGTGAGATGAACATTCTTAGGAAAAGCATTGCAAATAAAATGGCAAGTGACTACAATATGCCTGCAATTCCATGACTTTGTATTTTTCTATCATGTAATCATATTTTTAATTACTTGGGAACATTTATGTATGTCTCATAATTGTAATTTTTTCTATCAATGGAAAACATATTTGATATTCATATTATTTAATTTCAAATTCGACTTGTCTTTTAATTTTTTTTATAGCTGATCTTGTCCATATTGTAATTATAAACAGTGCATAAAATTTGATTTACTAAATTGAATGAGATTTAATTTAATTTTAATATATATATAGTCGCCTTAATTAAATGAAAAAATTGGAACATATTTTTTTTTGCTGTTACCATACACGTTTCTGTTCTTTTTTTGTTTCAAGAACAGAATTTTTTTACAGTTACCAAACGTGTTTTTGTTCCCAAAAATCGTAGCCGGGAACAGAAACACAAAAAAGTGTTTCTGTTCCAAAAGTTGTTCCGGGAACATAAACGTTACCATACGCATCCTTAATCTACCAAGATGTATGGGAGTTAGGTCATTACTTCGTTTTAATTCCCATGGTCACACACAATGTCCATAGAAGACAGTGGAATTTGCTGGCTCAAGTCATCAACGGTCAAATCGCATACAAATGGACTAACTTGTGTTTCTTTGAAGTCTTTATGCATCTGTAATGAGCAAATTGTGTCCTGAACCATGCTAATCTAACAAAGCAAGATTCCTTTTCTCTCGAGCGTTAGTGTTACTTGTTGAAGTTGTTGTTATTGTCCCACATTGCTTGTGAATGAGTGTTGTATGTAGGGGTGTGCAAACTGGACCGGACCGGCCTGGACCGGCCCGGACCGGGCGAGTTGGTCCGGTCCTTGAGGTGGATGGGTTGGTCCTCGGTCCCAATAAATGGGACCGGTGACTGGGCGGTCCGGTCCTCGGGTTCTTGTGTTGGGACCGGACCGGCCCGGCCCGGCCCGGACCGGACCGCCAATAATATATAATTATTTTTATATATAAATATATACAATTACAAAAGAAATTGAAAACAAAATAGAATCCCCTTCGCTCTCAAGAGTAAGAATAATCCCGGACTGGCCCAGCATTCATATGGCATTCAGTTTGCTATCCTGGTAGTGTTTTGGCATTCGGTGACTCAAGTTGTCAAGCCCCAATGTGGAATACAATAGTCGTTTAATATATTTTAATATTTTCTGGGATTTTTTTTTCCTTTTTTTTTCTCTCTTTGTTCTTTTATTTTCATATTCTTTCAGCCAAGATGAGGGCCAACGAAGCTCGCCCCCACCTCTGGTTGGTCGCTGGGCTTGGCGGTCAGCTGGAGGAAGAATAAAAATATAGTAGTAGGCTTTGTAGTGGTTGGGCCGGGACCAGGACTGGACCGGGACCGGACCGGACCGACGGTCCTGGTCCTGTTCGGTCCCGGTCCGGTCCATGGTCCCGAAAGTATGGGGACCGGACTATTGGTCCGGTCCTCGGGTTCATGCCGGGACCGGACCGGCCCAGACCATGCACACCCCTAGTTGTATGCTATTTATATTCATGTGGTCTCCCTCCACCTAATAGCTTAAGCATTTGGGTTGGACTTTCTAACATAGTATCAGAGCCATTGTTATTTCATTCCGTGCATGTGGGCCCACCCCCATTAATTAATTTCCACGTGCAGATTGCTTGTACGTGAGAGGGTGTGTTGAAGTTGTTGTTGGTGTTCCACATTGCTTGTGAATGAGAGTTGTATGCTCTTTATATTCATGTGATCTCCCTCCACCTAAGCTTGAGAGGATGTGTTGAAGTTGTTGTTGTTGTTCCATATTGCTTGTGATGAGTGTTGTATGCTCTTTATATTCATGTGGTCTCCCTCCACCTAATAGCTTAAGCTTTTGGGTTGAACTTTCTAACATTACTATTTGCAAATACCTCATAATTTTGATTGGAAGCGTCATGCTAAATTGTTAAAAGGATATCTATGAAAAACGCATCCCCTTGAAAAAAATCTCCCAATTGACTCTTTTTTTTTTTTTTTTGCAGTGACAAGAGTTGTCCATAATGTCTAAATTCCAGTGTATCTTTTGATATGTAACTAATTCGGAGATCAAAGGAGATTATGGCGATGATTAAAGAGGGAGTAAAATGGATGCTCGATATTGGGAGCTTCACGTGTATTTGTCAAGTTGTGATCTCCGGAAACTCAACGGTTTCGATGATTAAAGTTGAAGTATCAAATTCGACTTGATATCAGAAGTAAATGGATCCTAATATGCCTTGAAGCCTCGAGGACTTCATTTAATGCGCAGATAGTAGATTAGGAACAAATAAGTAAATTGCATCAAACTCAACTGAATTGTAACAGATGGCTTATATTCTTAGATGCCATGCTCCCTCAACGACTAAAGAAACACAAACTTATCAATGATCACTGAAGTGCATAGAGCAAGTTAAAATTTTTACAAATGGAAAGCTTTTATAAACTACTTAATTTTCACTTTGGCCAATGTATTTTCTGTGTTCTTCTGGCGATGTATTTGGATCTGTCTATACATGCCCCCAACTTCACCCTACCCCAAATACTAAAGAAAGCATTTTGTCTAGAGCGAATGCAGCTCTCAGGCCGAAAAAGACAAAAGAGCCACAAGACAAAAATTCTATCAAGACACTTTAGTAATGTTCTCAATTTTTGAATATGACCATTCCAACTAAATTGGCAAGACATGATTTCTTTTATATCACATAATGTATGGTTGGGGTTAGGCCAACAAGAGACTCATCCCCACGACGACACGTGGACACTAACTGTGCAAAGGTCACGCCATCACCAAGAGAGGCCCATTCTCAGCTAGTGGCCGAAAGTTAGAGAAGAAAGAAGAGGATTAGAATGAGAGAAGAAGATGCCAATGATGCCATGATCACCACAACAGAGGCTGGACCAAAGTTAAAGGTGTGGCAATGGCCGAAGCAAAGATCAGATGCCCATCTCTGTCGATGGTTTAAGTTTCTTTGTGACGCAAGTGTGTGTTGTTGCTCCTTTTGAACAAAACAATTCTAGTGATAGCAAGCCAGCATGGGATCTACTTAGAATAAGAAAATTCCCATGATTGAGACTGTGCAAGGTCTTCCATATCATTCCTCCACTACAAAAAGGGAAAACCCTCAATCTTCATTTATCCACTTTGCTAGAGGGAAAGTTGCTGTGGTGTATCTCAATGGGGATTTACAATCGATACCAACCGTCGGTGTAAAACATGTTTGTGTGAACGCTGTTGAATTTTTCCGGCGGTTGCTTATGAAAGTATGGAAAGTAATTGAAGCAAGACAGAATGAATTTCAAGGGATAAAAATGACGTAAAAAACAAACTGCCGGCACTTGCATTGTCCCCTAACCGGTAAATCCGTGGTGCCAAAGTGGGATGATTGCATGATGATGGAAGAAAGGATGCAATAAACCCTATGGTAAGTGGCTGATCGCCTTAATTCTTCTTAACTTTAACGTCTTCAAGCATCAAATCCTGAGGACAAAACAGATGCTCAGGTCGTGTGGGGGGGAATTCAGGAAAGACAAAAAGGTCCCACGAAAGCCACGCGTTGGCTGTGATTGGTAGGAAAAATGTCAAAGATTCTTATGCTACAAATTTTTCACAAATTTGGTATAATCATCTAATTTTCAGAAAGCATATATACTTTGAGCTGCTTTATTCAGCGCCGCATAAATATATGGTTGCTTGACGTGAGTGCCTGTGTTGTACCGCCATTGGACCCTTTTTTCCCCTTGGTTCGAGTAGGTGGGGACGGGTCAACATTAGGGATGATTTCGATTAATTGATTGATGCTCCCCCCAACATATCCCAGTTGTTCCTTTAGAAAAGGGGACAAAAAATCCAATTCTTTATGTTGCATCTTTCTTGTAATAGCCATTCAAAGGATAGAGGAGGGGACATTCATTCGGATGAGAAAGAGTGCTAAAAGATGGGTCTCTTTCCATTTTGACACCCATTATTTGCTTCAATCAATGCACATTTCTTGTACAATAATGTTTCTAAATCTTGAAAAGATTGCCTAATGTATGATTCTTTGCTTTCATTTAGTGAGCAGGGCCGCTGCTGGCGTTCCTTGGTCTATCATGACCGCAAGCATCTCCTAGTTGTGATACCTACGAATCATAATTTTTCTGTGCTCTATTTGAGAAATTTTACGGGATCACTGTTTTAAATGTTCATGACTAATATGTGGAAATATATAATATTAATCTCAGAACCTTCGAGTGTTAACCTGTTAGAAGAATGCTTGATTTAGTATTTAAATTCTTTACTATGTTAGGCGGACCTATTAGCTACGGGTGAGTGATTTATGTTATAACATTCATAGAGTTCTTTTTTTTTTTTGTCGAATCATTCATAGAGTTCAGTTGGTTGAAAAAGGAGTATCGATCCTTACCTTATGCAACCTTGCCTTCTCCTTCTCCTTTAATTCGATCTTGGGATCATCCAAGTGGAATGCTGTATGAATATACGTTTTCCAAATAGTCTAGATTTGTTTAAACTTGTGTACTTGGCTCTGGAAGCTTTCCTTCTTTCTGCATGGGCTGCTATTTCTCTTTGTCTTAATTAGCAAAAGGGAGAGCAAAAGAAAGAGTGAGTACTAATCATGGTGTCATTGCCTCTATAGCTAAGACCCGACCTCCCTTCCCTCCCTCCCCGGGGCAGGAGGAGGTCTTCTTCGCTTTCCGCTTTCCGCCTTCCGCCTAAGCTGCGCAGGAAAGGCCTAAAGCTAATCCCAGGGAAAAGTAAAGCTTCATAGGGGATATATCAAGTTGTCCAACATTCTTGAAGACGGCCACACTTACTAGCGGAGGAAATTCACCATTTGATGTGGTCCCTGTGCAGAGTCTAGAAGAGATGCTCTCAGGGGGGTAGGAATAAGGAAAAGAAGTAAATGATGTAGTTATAGTAATCTTCGAGAGTTTTTTTTTTTTTTCGACCATTCTATAATTTCAAAAAAGTTAGCCGCACCTGAAACTTGAATACATGCTAGGCCATTTGTGTTAGCCTGATTATTGATCATGCAATAGAAAATAACTATTTGCAAATACTAGTATACAAAAGATTATGCTGCCTTGTGGCATATGGTGTAGCCTTAGGGCAGTGTTCAACAAAAAAAAAGTGATGCGTGAACGTAGCCCTTTCCAGATCCTACAGGTGCAACGAT
Source organism: Rhodomyrtus psidioides (assembly GCA_021437785.1). Classification (NCBI taxonomy): domain Eukaryota; kingdom Viridiplantae; phylum Streptophyta; class Magnoliopsida; order Myrtales; family Myrtaceae; genus Rhodomyrtus; species Rhodomyrtus psidioides. Next base: position 7,603,052 of record JAILYB010000007.1, on the reverse strand, counting down.
GGTTAATTACTAACTTTTTTGGGCTAAATGAAATATTATCTGTACATAGATTTTCTATCTTCTTGTTATGCTGCAATTCAGGTCGCATGTGTGCAATCTCGATACATATGTCCAGTTTCTAATTTGAATGGACTGTGAAATACGATAAAGAATCTACAATTCCTGTTCTATTGATATGTAACAACCAAAATGAGTATTCAGATTACTTCACCATTAATCTTTCTCAGGATGGGTATCTATTGTTCTTCCAAAGATATGCATGTGAAAAGATAATGTGATGAAGAAGAAAGAGTAAGACCACCAGGCAGGGACACAGTCGGAGTTAGGGTTTGGAAGTTTTATTTTTTAGAGAGAGAGATAAAGAGAGATGGGTCATAGTAGCTATAGGTATTGGAGAGATAGGAGATAAGATTTAGAATCACAAGAAGCATTGGTAAACGGTAACTGAGTAAATGGGTCTGGCTTGATCTTTCTGGAAAAGAGATCAGATTCAGAAAAGATGAAGACTTCCTTTGCTCTCTCTCTCTCTCTCTCTCTCTCTCATGAATGATGACAATAAAGATAAGAAGAAGAGCATGGGAAGAGGAACCCACATTTATTCCCTCCCCCTTCTTTCTCCATGTATATAATGCCCCATCTGTACAGCTTCTTCATCTCATCAGCAAACACAAAGCCTAATTGTTCCATTACACTAATGTAACAGTAACAAGAGCTTTGGGATTGAGAGTTAGGGCTTTGAGTTATACTTTGGCGAGGATAAGGAAGGGAACAAGCCATCAACAGCTGAATGGTTGTTGTGTTTGTGATGTTGTTTCCTCTTCAACCTTTGAAGGGTAAGGGAGGTGACAGAAGAGAGTGAGCACACATGGTGTTTTCTTGCATGTTCATGCCTGAATCTCTGTGTGCTCACTCTCTGTCTGTCACCCACCTCTCTCTCTCTCTCTCTCTCTCGTTTGTGTGTCTGTGTTTCTTTGATTGTCATGGATGTCTCTTAGGATTATGAAGGATGCTCTTTTTTCCGATCTTACCGAAAAAGTGTTTCTTAGAGATGTCTTTTTTTTTTTGGTGAATGTTTCTTAGAGATGTCCCACTCTCTATATTCAACAAAATATAACCATTTCGATCTAGTGAAAACAAAGCTTTCAGGCCTTTATGACACGTATTCTACTTGCAGAAAATGCTTCTCTTTTGTAATACTTATCTTGCACCAAGTAGATCTGCAAAGACCTTGGCTGGAGTAATAAAGTAGTATATTGTGTAGTACCCAAATCCAAGAGACCTTGGTCTTGATCAGATGGACAGTACAAGCCCTAACGGTATCTTCATTTTTACTTCCCAGCATGTCCTTTTTTTTTTCCTTAGATGAAAATCTGTCTTCCTGTTCCCTATTAATTGCAACATTTTATACAAAAGAAATTAAATCAGAGAGTGTAAGTCAGAAGTTGTGAATTAAAGAGCCATCATAGACTCATCCGCATCCTGTACTTGTTTGAGTTTTGACTGCTGCTACCTCTTCTGGGACTGCACAGGCTGTTACTAACAAGGTTTACATGCTGCTATCACCATCTCATTCCATCTGTAGGATGTTGTTCAGACCGGCTGCCACAAACTATGTCATCCTAATTTTCTTGTTTAAGTTTTCTTTTTGCTCTGTTAGGAGTGTTCATGTTCATGATACTGTCTTTTTTCTCATGCCATAAGGAAAGAATGTTGTTAACAACTGGTCTCAGGACTTTTATTAAACATGTCTAACACTGAAACAATCGATTGTCAAAGCATCAGTTGTGAATTAGATGTTGTCAAATCTTTATATTAAGCATGTTTTACAAGTCCTTTTTTTTTTTAACAAAAAGTCATTATGTTTGGACTTATCTATATTTTTTACATGCAGAGGTTCATCTGTGAAACGATAAATGAAGCAGATTGATGATATCTCCAGAAAAGATAAATCCTAACACTTCGGGCCAACTCTTGTGGTGACATGCTGAAGAAGTGATATCGGATTAAGGGTTTTTGAAAAAGATGTTTGGATTGTTTGAAGATGCTTCTTGGACTTTTTTGTGGTAGCACAAGTCAGTGTATTTGCATTGAAGGATGAACTCAGTTCTCTTCTACCAACTTCTTCGATTGTCTGTAATCAAACAAGTTTATCCTCCTTTCGCAAAAAATGTGATGTTTTCGGAAAGTTATTTTTCTAGAAAATGATGATATTTTTTGGTATATGGCTGAAATATGAAAAAGAGTTTGTTTGATTTTTCTCCCTGCTAATCCACTCTTTTCAATAATTTTTTTGTGATTTGGTTTTAACTTTTTAATTTTTGAAAAAATTGAAGGTTTTAGTTATTTATCTTTATCTTTTTGCTTTCTTCTTTTCTTTTTGGTTTAGACCAGTTGCAGGCGAGCACGAGGCTCGGCTGGTCTTGGCGATCTCAGGCTCGTTCGAAGCCAGCGATCCATGCGAGCTTGAGCCTTGCCGGCCCACTTCACGGCCAATCGTTGGGCTGTTGACCGAGAGGAAGGAGACGCAGACGGAAGCAGAATTGACAAAGTAATACAAAAAGAATACGCATGTAAATGGATTGAGAGAGCAAAAAGAGGAAGACATTGTCTCCAGTTTTGAAGAGTTTTTTTCCCAGTCTAGAAAAATATTTTCCTAGACTAACTTATTTTCCGCATACCGAACGTCGAAAAATATTTTCCTGAAAGTTGGTTTTCCGCAAAACAGGCCTTTATTTTGACTACAGCTGTGTTTATCTTTCTAATGTTCAGAGTCTCCCATCACGGATTAATGTGCTCCTACTATGGAGAAATACAATTGGTAGCCAAAATAGTGCTCAAACATCTTAAGAACAAGACAATTTGATTGGATCAACATCCATTTAATCGTCCATGGTATGGCAGGAGTCAGCCGAGTAGATGATTCCACCGAGTAGCGGCAAGTTCAATTCCACCGAATAGCGTGTTGAATCTTTTTTTGCTCGCAGCGTGGATGATTTGTGCTCGACCAAACTAAGAGACGTGGACACAATAGGACACACCAAACTTAACCTGCAATATCATCCGAGCCGAACATGTTTTAAGAAAACCAAAGAACCTTACATATATTAATGATAACCAGGCCTCCTGTTTAAGTGGGGCTTGTTACTTGAATTCCTTACAACATTGTGTTTATATTCCAAGTCTTTTTTAGCCAAAAAAAAAAAAACCAACTCATAATAAGTACTCAAGATCTTTTCTTCAAATTATCTGTTCTGAATGGTCTCGGGGGGAAATCTGTCCGGGCATGACATGTTCTTTAGGGTTTCTGTGAATGACCCCCCTCCCCAACCCTCCTCTTCCTACTACTTTAGTTCGATGAAGAGGCAAATTAAGGAGAAACTAACAATGCATTCCCCTCAAGAATTAAACAAGCATATGTTTTACGTACATGTATGAAATCCTGCAACACGAATCAATGCAACAGAATCATTTCGTTCTTGAAGCCAAAGATGATTCTATTAACTATAAGAAATTTCCCTCGCTTTTGTTTCGCGTGCCAAAACTATGTATTGGTCCCACAACAAACAAAGCTCAATGAAAGAAGGCAGATGGCACAAACCCGGGGATCAGCTTTAACGAATGTCTGCTCAAGACCCAAAAAGAACAGAATATGAACACTGAAGATCATCGTCACTCAATCTGAAAATACATGATGCTTAATGCCGCGCTAAAACCATACTTGTCAATACCACTTTCAGCAAACCAAGAGGCAACAACTCCCCGAGATGAATCACCAGAGATTCCCGCTGGCCACCTCTCTACAAGTCGAAAACCATACCGGGAAGCAGCAGAGAGCATAGATGGTTCATCAACTCGGCGCACAACGTGGCAGAGAATAAGTGCCGATGCCTGGTCCTCTTCATCGCCTCTGTTGGGTGAGATCAGTTCTCTTGCAGTGGCAAAAAGAGGCAAAATTGCTTCAGGAATGTATGTCACGTCAGTGCCAATGATGATGTTGAAACCTTGGTCGTTCACTTCTTTGATTGCTTCTATATGGCCCCTATCTCCCCATTCCAGGCTCTTAACAATCAATTTATCAAGGAAAGGTGGAGCTATATTTAAAGCGACGTTTTGCATCAACAGGTCAAGGGTCTTTTTATCTCCATCAGTTGCTACCACGAGGTCAGCAGATCTAACAGCCACCATTGAGCAGATGCCTCCGCAACCACAGCCCAACTCCAAAACCTTTTTTCCTGAAACAATGTTTGGGTTTTGGGCTAGAACGGAGGCCATCAGTTGAGCCGATTCCCAAAGCATCAACCCAGTCGACTTGCATGTGTGTTGAAACTCTTTGGACAATACTCTAATGCTAAAGCTTTCCTCGTTAAAACTGACCTGAATTATCTGAGAGGAAATAATGCCAAAAACAGGTGTTATTGTCCAAGACAATATGCATGAAGACTTCGGTCCGCCGATGAATCCTTTCAAAGGTGAAAATCCATTGATATCTTGAAGCATATGCAATGAGAAGAGGCAGAATACCTCATTTTGTGATCCATAATAGGCACATATAGACAGAATTAACAATGAGAGAAACCTTTACCTCGTTATCAAAAGAAGATGAAATACCAAACATATCAGCTGCAACACCCTCAGAAATATCAATCTCGATATTCTTGACAGGGTCCTTTGAAGCCTTCGATGATCTGTTGGATTCAGTATTTTCTTGACTTGGCAAGTCAACTTCAGTACGAGCACGATTGCTGCTAGAAAGGTCCTCAGAATCTGAAGGGCGAAATACGGCTTGGATCCATCGTCTGAAATCAAATGCAACAAGAATCATAACAAAAGAAGCCACAGGAGACATCCTGAAGCGAAAATAAAATTGAAAAACATACCGATTCATTACCAACTCTCTAGATCGATTCTCAACTTGTTTGCAGCACAGACCAATTTCCTTCACATCAAATCCATTGTCCTTGAATAAACTTGCTAAGAACTCATCAGAGAAATAGAATGCACGCTGTGTTGAGGGGGGGAAAAAGGAGGAAAGAAAGGAGCGTCAAGATTGGCTCATTAAGAGGAGAAAAATAAAAGGCAGTATCCATAAACAGATCGCAGGAACTGACAGTGCCATCACCCCTGACATAAAAATTTTCGCTAATCATTTGATCCTTGCAAGTAAGCCTTTCCTGTCAGCAAACAGTTAGACATGGGAAAATGCGTAAGAAATAGCAAAAAAAAAAAAAAAAAAAGGTGAGCAGTCGCACTCAATAAATGGTCGGCAGAAAAGAATTTTCTAAATAATAAAATGTTATACTGAAAGAGCAACCTGAGCAAGATCACCAGTGGCATAATCACGGAACAGCACATGACCCTTTGGCTGGAAGCAAAAACAGTACATTGCAGTTATATCTCCCCTAGAGATAGTACTTTCTCTGAATCAGTATGTCACCAGTTTTATTCTTACAAACAGGGAGGTCTCCTACCTTGAGAATCCTTCTTATATTCTGCAATACTAGATGCATCTTCTCTGGAGACACTGCAGATAGCACAAATATCTGCTTTACAATCAGCTACTGAAACTGCATAACTAACTGACCAAGCAAACTCTGAATTAATAGCATAAGCTATGAGATAGCAATAGCAGCTCATTAAGCTACCAAGATGTATTAAATTTAGATCATCTCTTTCTTTTAATTACCATGGTCACAATGTCAATGGAAGATGGTGGAATTTGCTGGTTCAAGTCATCAACGGTCAAATCACAGACAAATGGACTAATTTGTGTTTCCTTGAAGTCTTTATGCAGCTGTGATGAGCAAAATAAAAGGTCATGTCATTAAAGAAATGCCAAATGTATCATGAATCATGTCAATCTAACAAAAGCAAATCTTAACCACGTCTAATGACATATAAATCCACATCGTACGTCAGACCTTCTGGAATTCATATTTGGATGGAACAACTAGCAGGGCTTAATTATCGATGAAAAGCTAGCTAATTTAGGGGAGGGGCTCGTATATTTTTAATTTGGCATTAACATCCAAATTTTCACAAGAACCTGACCCTCATGCTCCCACCCCGACCCCACCTGCCCCCACGCTTTGTCTCAGGAATAACAAATATGTCCAGGCCAGCATCCAACAGGAGGCCACGTCAGCTCAGAAAATAGCGATCAGACCTTAAAGAAAACAAAGACGTAAATAATGACAAGGACAGAAATCAAACCTTAACCAAATTAACAGCACGTGGTGAGAAATCACAAGCATGAACAAAAACTTCTGGGTATGTAGCAACCAATGGAAATATTGTGTTTCCAGCTCCACAACCAACCTGCACAGTGTATTAGCACCAATCTTGAAAAATGCAACCTATAACTTAGAACTGAGAAACTACCATTTATCAGCAATGAAGACAAGTTCTCAAACCATAACAGACAAACACAAAGTGAAAGATTTTCTCCATACAAACCAAGGAGTTATCTTATGATTGGGTAATTTATTGTATGTAATAAGAGTAACGCAGTCTGCTGAAAACAAACACGAGACTAGTTGCTCACCTCCAAAATAATCTTTTTCCCTGCTCCCTGACAAAACAAGAATCTGTTGAGTGAAAAGCACAAAACAAAATCTACACCATCCAAGAACAAAAGTTATTCTCAACTCACAGAGAAATACTGGCCCCATTCCTTGTCCAAGTAGTGCCGATCTTTGAAAAACTGTTGAAACGGAGAGAGAGAGAGAGAGAGATGGCATTAACAAAACTAGCAGCTTAAGAAAAGCTTGAAAACAACTAGTCACAACTTAACAGGCAGCACTAATGCCCCTATCAATTTACTTTCAGACCAATCAATCTGCCAAAAGATTTGAACTTCAAAGCAAAACAAGAAATGAAAAATCCATCTCAATCAGAAAGCAGACACAAGAATTATGGCCAAAGCTAGCAAACCTTGTCCTGGTGTCTCTTGTAGAAGACATCCCAATACTTCTTAGCTTCTCTCTCGTACTTTTCTGCAAAATCAGAGCAACCCCAAAAGAGAAAGATGGCATTTTTAACGCCATTCGCAATCAGAAAAGAGGCACAAATTGAGGAGAAGGACAGAGAGCTCGAGACCTCTCCAGAAAGGGGAAACGCCAGCAGCTGAAGTGGGGTATATCTGAATCTTGGGGTTGGGTTCTTGCTGCTCTGGACTCGCCTGGGCATCAGATGACATGGCTTAGCCGGTACTGCCTGCTTTTTAGAGTTCTCCTTTCTTTTTGGAAGCAAATCTATGTTCTTGCGGCTGAGGATTGGACTAAATTCTAATTCAATCGAAGGAGACTAACGGGCGTGGGGGGGGTTTGGCGGCAGGGTTTAGCTTCGGTTCGCACAAGTGAGATGGCAAAGTTGTAAATAGATGAACAATTTGCTGAATTTTGTAGTTTCACAATTAGTTTCTTTTTTCGCTTTTCACGATTTTATATGTCTTATGCATTTCCATGGCGTCATCCCAAAGTAAAACCGTGCTCGGGTCGGGATGAATGACCATCTTAAAGTACGACTGCTATTCATTTGTCAGTATGTACAAATTGATAGGACAATTGAGATGCCATGCCTTGAAAACGTAGGTTCATGTTCGGTTGTTGTTAGACGTCATCAGAAATCGATTCTATTTATCAGTCAGATTGCAGCACAGGAACATTCTTTCCTGTATCATCGCTGCGACACTCGCAGCCTTCTAAACAATTAAGATGGATCGGTCCCTTCAGCATGACTCCTCTCGTAATCAAGCAAAGCAAAAGGATTTTCCATTGCAATCACCTTTCAGTTTGCTTCACTGTATCAAAATAACTCACGCGGTTTTCATTCTCGAACGTATACAATTCATCCGTCCGTACATCAAACTCGACAACCTCCCGATTCAGACAGAGTTTATCTGATCCAGAGCTTCAAACACTACTTCAGTTTCAGCTACCTCAGACAGTTGTGATTACCAATTTCCACTAGCATTGTCCAGTAAGCAAATCTAAAACTGGATGAGAAGCGAACAGAGGAGAGAATATCGCTAGACTAGATGGAATCCATGAATTGCCTGTAAGTATAAGCCCCTGCAGTTACCACCTGTTCACTACAAGGCAATCTCATCCCATGCTACATTTCTTCTAATATGGCAAAAAGAGAAGCTTTGGATTGGATACATATGGACAAGTCTAATCCTATGACCACATATAACTGGTGAGATCCATATTGAAACAATGGAAAGAATATAGAACTGCAAAAACAACAGACGCCTCTTTTGCCGAGACTCGGGTCTCTATCTATTCATTCATCTTTTGGATCGGCCTCCAAAGTTGTTTTTTCTGTTTCGTCCACATTGCTAGACCGGGCCTCCTCAGAGTGTGGAGGACCTCCATTCTCTAGAATGGGTAATTCACCATTCGCAGATACGGTCCTTTCTACAACAGGTCTCGAGGTTTTAGGTACTTCTACTGAAGGAGTAACCGTTAACAGTCGGCTGAGTCCATCGTATAAACCTTTTGCATCCATGACAAGAGCCGCTCCACCAGGATAACATCGCCCAAAGCAAGTGGCACAATATGGATAGACAACCTAAAAAGGGAAAGAAAGAAAATTAGATCGCAAAGGTGCAAAAGTAATTTTTGAACAGTGGGGTGGATGAATACTAGTGTGTACCTCGATAAATGCTCGGCAAAGAGAAAGAAAAAGGCTAGATTCGTTTTCTCTCAGTATCTGGGTTGCATTATATCTTAATAGAGACTCAGCCACTTCTCGCAATCCCTTAATTAATTCTTGAGCAATGATAAGCTTCAAGCTAATCGGGCAACAAGGGCGTAGCTCGTTCATTGCCGCAGATACACCTACAACCACCATAGTCGAGAAGTTAGCGCAGGCAACAAACCCCGGAATACCTCTACGGATATTTGTGTACATTCTTCAAATATATCTCCCTTCTCAAAAAAACACCCACCATTGACAAATACAGCAAGAGGTGGATGTTCCATCAGATGAGATGGAGGAGTGACATCCTCTTGAGTTTCTTCTATGACACTGTTGGCTGAAAAACCAACAGCAGGTAGAGGAACCCAACGATGTGAATTCAGGACCAACTGGGTCAAAAACATTAAGATGAGAATCACCGCGCTTAATATTTTCACTATATCTCCAGTAATAACATATAAGTACATTTAAACGTGTGTTTTACAAATATCATACTCATCCATGCACCTGAAAATTTTCAACTGCGGTGCTCATATTTTTTGAGAACAGATTAAGAACCGCCCTGCATAGCAGACCAAAGTCAAACTTTCGCATGAAGCTAGTGAAAAGCCAATAAGCAGCAGGAAACAAAGACAAGATGTATATTTACTCTTCAAACAGTGATGGAAGCAAGCCTCGAAAGTCGAGCCCAACCCAGCCAAGGCCCATAGCACAGTACTGCAGCAAAAGTAAACTCCTGATCAACTCGAGATGCAATAGAACTTGACTATATGTACGACATCATCAAGAACAGCAGAGAACTAGAATTGCCATTCATGAGCAGTTTTAGTGTTACTTATCTTTCTAGGCAAAGAACAAAGAAATGTAAGAGAATTATCAACAAAAAAGAGAAAAGAATTTCCAGACCATGCGTATAAACCAAACTATCATATATCTCACCATGCATTGATCCAATATATTCGATAATGACCCTCCTTCAGTTATTTTGGGTAGCATGACTTTCAGAGTTTTGAGATGTGAGGTAATCTGATGCATTGCCCAGTTAAAAAGGAGGCCACCGTCGTAGTTTTCCTCACTTCCTGATGTATCGTCAGCAAATATTGCCCGATATTGATTAACAACATCAAAAAGATGCTTCCTGTGACAGTTTATCATGCCATTCAAGTACTCATAAGGGCTTCTCTGATCCAAGTCCTCGAGAATCCCAGTAAGCCAAGCCTCTCTACATCGTAAGAACTGAAATAAAAGAGAGAGATAAGTAAATCGTCCGACATGCAAAACAGAATTGATGGATCTACTATATCTCATCTGCTGAGTTTGACTAACAGTAACACATGCCCCTCGTGAATCTTTAGACGTCATGAAAAATCTAAATGCAATGTCAAGTGGTCTTCTTCTCATAATAAATGCAGAACAAGTTCTACCTGCAACCGCATTTCATATTCGCTAAAAACTCCTATTCGGCGTAGATACCCAATAATCCGGAGGCATTCAGGTAACTGTCAAGGAAATGGGCAAAATCAATTTCAGAATGTTAAATCCATGCATAGATATCCAGGTGAAGCAAGATGAACTCAATACCAAATAGGCAAGGTTACCTGAATATTTGACTTGAGTTTCAAAAGGAGCTGAGAGAGAAGAGACTGAGTGGTTTGCTTAACCTCGGCTGCCAATGATTGAATCACAGGTAATCTTGAACAGAAAAGCAAAGCCCCAGCAAGCCAATTAGATAAAAGCAATACCCAAGGCATAACTCACAGTATATTGATCAGAGAAACTCACTTGGGGTGCATTGTCGAAAGTTTGCAGACAAACGCTTCTAAATCAAGAGCTTCATCATAGTTTCCATTCCTTACACATCTGCAGCATGTTTGGAGTCAGTGGCTATCAAAGTTTAATTAGTAAAGGGTTACCCAAAAAAAAAAAGATTAATTAGTAAAGGGGCAAGGTATGACATTTTCTCAGGGCAAGCCACTCAAGGGCCAGTCATTCTCTGTTTGGGAAAAGGGGAAAATGGAGTGGATGAAAATTTGAGTGGAAAGTTTTGAAACAATTAATAAATTTTGTGAGGAGGAGACAAAATACAAAATAGAGGGTATTTTCTTCTCTCATGGTGCTTCCCAGCATATTATTAATGGTAGTGTATCAGCATCCAATTTCCTCAGAAAATTCATAATTACTACCCTCCAAAACAGAGGCCATGCAAAGGAAGAGCTCTGATGCTGCCCACAGAAGGCAAATTGCTACAGAGTGTTAATTTGTTGCATACTCCACAAGTACTTCCTATTCCAAACGGTTGAACAAGAGTTAAAGATGCCAGACTGATTGCTTTCATCAAACGAGCAATTCTTTATTGGTCTACGGTATCCGGCAATTTTCTTGACAATAATCTAGGATAGCATCCTACTATGCGGTGGTCTCCAATCAAACCTTCTAGACCTCCAACTTAGATGCTTTAATTATTCTAATAAGATCATTAATGTTTATTTTTTTCAAATGCCTATCGCCAGATATCCAAATTGACGTAAGATCCATAAATATAGTGCATTTCCTTCACAAATAGGTCCAAAATTCTTTGATCTCCATATCAATCGACTGGATCAAACTGAAATAGCATGCAGACTACTCTTACCCCATGACAACCTAACAAAGCTCACACATGTATGATTCTCCAAAAGGCTCATGAGACACATAAGATGAAATCAAACGAATGAGTGACATATGAATTTGGCAAACACATACGTGTCCATGAGTTGAGGAATTTCGAGTAAGTCAAGCAATGTACTATGATTGGCAAGCAAAGTCTGATTCATCTTCCTCTTCTCCAAAATTTCTTCACCTGATTCAACAAATTCAGCGCACCCGGATGTGAGCTTTGGTATCTCACTTATCTGCAAACAGATAAAACGAAAAAGTTAACTTCTGATGCAAGCATCCATGAACAGAATGTGCATAAGCAGGAGGAGTAAGCAGTAGTTTTCAGTCTTCAAAATGCGTAACCAAAGTACATAGCACAATTTTGCACTCAATGCCAAATTAACAGAAAAAAGCGAGAATTACGAGAGACTCGAGATGCTTATCGATAGAAGAAACTTCTTCCCGGATCGCGAGCAACGCGTCAGCGGCCGCAATGAAGGCTCTGTAATTTCCGACGGCAACTTCTTGCATTTGCCTCTGAATCCTCTCCGCATCAACTCGGAGTAGCTCCGGTTCCTGCAGTTCGAGCACATAACGAATCAACGCTTATGCGCATAATTCAGGGCAAACGAGTCGGAGATTCTCGAGACTGCACCTTGTGGAGGCGGTCGAGAGTGAAGGAGAGGAGCTCGGAGACGTACGGCTGCTGAGCCGCGGAGGCGAGAGGGAGGAGGAGGCTCGCCACCGTCTCCGTCTCCTCTCCATTGTCCGGCTCCATTCTCTCTGGCTTCCTCCTAACTTAGGACGAATCGAGATTGAAAGAAGTGGTACGGAATTGAGGTGGGTCTTCAATCAGGCCTTTGAGTTCGACATGAGAGGTTCTTCCACGGATCTAACGAGTGACGATGTCGATCCAGCGGTTGACTGAACCAGCTCAGGTTCGAGCTCCCATTGACAACCGATCTGAAGCTCCCTCTGTGGATGAACGGTTTGAGCTGTTCGTTGCCTTCTGGTTCCCGGTCGCCATGGCTGAGCCTTGAAGGAGCGAGATGAGCTCTCATTTATGGGCCGCATGGAACAAATTCATGGGCCTCTTTCGACGACGATCACATTCTCAAACTTGGGCTTTGGCCTAATACACAGGCCCATTTATGCCTGTCAAATTCAATGCTTATTCAAGTTGTCAAGCTTGTCTTTGAATGCATATATGAAGGTGGTAGTGCATTGATTTTTCTCACGAATTATGTCGATCTGTGTCGGGTTCGAGCCTATCGATCTGTGCTTCCACAGCCATGTCGAATCCCATCGAAAACGGACTTTCGACTTAGTTCTTTTCGAGTCCAAGTTAGAGTTCATATGACTCGAAGACAAAATGGATCGAGCACGCGCTCGGACACAATTACCTTCGACCCCGTATAACCAATTTCAAAATGGTAATAATTGGAACGATAAGAAACACATCCATCAAAGTGTTGCACTTTATATGCTGCTCATTTACAATCAACACATACAGAAAAAAAAAAATTATCTATTTCACTCATATGGGCAATAGAAGCCGAAAACCATAAAAGCAATATACATAATTACAGAGATGATCCAACCCTACGCACCACCTCCTCCTGTTTGATTACAATCGGTCAAAAGTAAAGAAAAGAGAGAAGAACATGGAGGAGCAACGAGGTACATAAGTAGGCAGGAAGAGAAGATTTAGAAGGAGCATTTGAGGCATAGAAGTAGTAGAAAGGAGAGGAGCTGTTAATAGGTGATACAGTTATAGGGGAGTTCGGCATCAATGGCGGCGGGGGCTTGTTGTACTTGTAAGGCGGCGGCGGCGGCGGCGGAGGGGGAGCACCCCATATGGGATATATATCCGGTGCCTGAGTTGGGGGCGGCGACATAGGTGGCGGTGGTGATGAACGCGGTGGAGGCGACGGCGGGTTACTGTAGTAATACTGAGGCGGAGAGTGAGAAACCGGCGGCCCTAGCGTCCGCGGAGGTGGAGGAGGAGGAAATGACTTGGACGATGGCGAAAGCGGAGGCGGCGGCGGCGAGCAGATGCCGGGGCAAGTCGGGCATTCGCTTATGCACAAAATGCCATACATGGGCTCTCCAGATGCGTCCTCGGAATTCACTCTTGCCGCGAGTGTGATTAGTCCTATGAAACCGACGATCTTCACAAACCATAGCGACCTTCCGGTGAGGTGAGCCGACCTCTTTTCTCGACCCATCGTGTCGCATGAACGTCGTCGAGAACAACTTTGCTTCTTCTTATAGTAAGCGAATCGCACCTCCAACCCCTTTCGTGCTCGTTTGAGTCTTGAAACTTATAGAAGGGATCGGAGCAAAGCTTAAGGGGAGGGGACATCCGCAATTCAGTTTTGTCTAAAGTAAAAGATGAATCTTTAGTCAAGTCACCACCAGAGAAAAATACTTAAAGCGGGTTACCTTAGTGACTAATAAACGAATTTTTCCATGCGAATTGGGTTCAAGACACAACACGACGCGACACGATAGGTTGACTCACCATACCACAAGATGTAGACAATTCTATCTTTCGAACCATTTGCTCACGTTTTACATCGTTTATAAACATAGTAAAGTCTTTCATGAGCTTGGAGTTTGCTTATTTAAAGTGGGTTTTCACGACGGCAGAAAAGAAAGATTCACTGTTTTGGGGTGCGGTTTATACTACTCATCGACAAGAAAGCACGTGAGTCTTGCTCTCCGATGAGCGGCACGGAGATTTCAAGGGGGCAGCACTCCCTGGACGGTGGACACTAGAGGTTTTTATAATTCCAGCCCATATTTTTCATTGATAGTTCGGATTTTGGACCCATGAATAGTTACTTCTGTATAAACTCTTTTTCGCTTGTAATTGAGTAATGTAACGAGAAATGCGATGTTCTAATTATAGTTGAATACTTTATAGACGTTGCCTTAATTTAAGGGTGAATCGGAATTAATCTTGTGTCGATTTATCTTTCCAACTTTTACGCTTTACTTCATTGTGATTGTTGCACCGAATCCTAACGCATTGAACATAAAAGATTTGAATAATGCTTGATGGATCAAACTCAGGTTCGCTTGGCACATACTGAGCGGTCACTCGTGCAAACTTTTTTTTATCACCGGCGTGAGAATCTGTTCGCCTTTGCACTCTTCATACGTAAAGGATGTGATTCTTCCAAGAATTTGACCTAAAACCTTCCCATTTTAGAATATACCAAACATTTTTACAGACATTAGTGAAGCCATGAACTTAATATAACCCGTAAGTTCTCTCGATCGATCCAATAAATATGTATCGAGTCGCCTCGCTTTGTTTTGAAATCCGTCTTTCGAAAGAGATAGTCATAGAACAAATTGTTACGAGAGCATGCCGGAGTAACCAAAAAAAAAAAAAACCTAAATCGTCAGGAGCACTCTCGGTTGCCACACCAAACCTAAAGTTTTGGTATCTGTGGCATGAAAATACCTTTCTCCAAACATAATCCATCTTTGTTTGCTTTGGACATTCTTGGAGTGACGCTTTTTCTCACTTCAGTACAAACACCCACCTTTTGCCTTCTCCTCCTGCTCCTTTCGAAGGTTTGGCCTGCAATGTTTCGGATTCAAGTATGAAGGCATCTTTCTTGATTTGCAATCATAAACCTTTTTTTTTCAAAGGCTTTAAGGCTACTTAATTAACATGAATTTATCCGATGTTAAACCATGGCACACTCTATCCTTAGCTGACGCGCCAAGGAATGCGCAAACTTCTCATGCGAAAATTTTAAAAAGAAAAAAATAAAACCTAAAAATTCCGATGTCAAGTCTCTTTTCATTGTCATCAATTAATTTAGGAGCGAATAGGCAAAGATGATTCCGCATTCTTCACGAGCAGCTCGAGTTTTGGCCCGTTTTCTCAGTTTCGCGTGATTCTGCTCGTTGCACACCCCATTCACTCGTTAATAATGAAGAAGAAGAAATTAAGTTAAAAGAGTTCAAGTGCAAACTTCTTTTCCACATCCATCTATGGGGCTTGTTAACAAACAAGATCAGTGCTCAATTTCATCGAAATCTAAGTGGACAGAAATATAATAAAGTCAAATCTTCCCTTCTCAAAAGAAACGAAAGTAACAAAAGATTATTAACAAGACTACTCGAATATATGAAAAACAAAAGTCATTTGAATGAATATTTTGACCAAGGACTGATCAAAATCTGGTGTGGTTCCCTGTCGCGCCATAAGCATCACATGCTTGTCGAAAACCCATGTATTATTTAATACATGACATTACAGTTTGTCCTTGCAGAAAAACAGATCTCGAAAAGAAGGTTAAAAAAGAAAAGATAAAAAGAAACCTAACCACATTTTATAATTTACAAGCTGCCTCATGTCTTATTTACTTTAAAATAAAGGAAAAATACTAGCCCATGTTATTTATTGATTTTTTTTTGGGTTGAATTATTTACTGATATTTTTTTCTTTGGTCCAAGAATTATTTACTGATATTGGGATGGCCTTTTTTGCTTTTTTTATTTTATTTTAGGGAAAAAGTCAAAAAAATGGCCTCAACTGCATATATTTTCTCAAATAAGGGTCCAAACTCAAACTTGATTAAAAAAAGGGCCACAACTGCCTTTTTTGTTTCAAAGAAGGGCCTAAGAGAAGGGCACTCTCGTCTTTTAAGGTTTTAATTTCATTTCTCTTTTTTTTACTTTCCTGTTTGTCTTTTCTTTTCTTTTTCCATTCCCCTTTCCTTATTTCTTTCCCTCTCCCTCCTCCGCCTCCTCAACAACGGCCTCCACCCCGACCCTCCCCCCTTCTCCTCCTCCTCCAAGCGCAAGCCGTCCGCGTCCACTGCTGCCCGCCTCCTCACCCTCCTCCAGATTGGCGACGGCCTTCTCTTTGACCTCGAGAGAGTCAGAATCGATGAGTTTGACAAAGACGGGCACAAGGCCCTGAGCGGATAGATAGAGAAATGGCGATAGCTGTGCTCAGGTTCAGGAGGTTGACGGAAGCCTTCGACAATGTGGGCCGTGCATGCGAGGGCGAGGGCGAGGAGGAGAGCCTCGCCGATCTCTCCGATCTCGTGGCGTTTGTAAAATTCCGAATTCCGACCCCTTTTCGAGGCTATGGAATGAAAGATATCGATTAGTGTATTTCAGCTATATCTCACTCGGAGCTAGCCACTCTCAAGTTAACTGACCGAAAGGGAAAGACTAACGCAGAATTAAGTACGTGGACCTAAGAACTCAAATGAGAAATGGCACTTTGACCATAAAGATTGTCGAGGGGATATTTTGGGTCAACAGAGATCGATCTAAGAACGATCATGGAATGTTTTGCTAGCGTTATATGATTGGGACACAAGTGATTCCACCTAACCAATGTATAATTTGCGAAAATTTCCTAAATCGAATTCTGATGATCAGAACCGCAGGAACTAGCGATAAACCATCGCAATTACATGACAACCAAAGTCACCACGACCTGAGTAATTCTAAGGTCGACACTCGTAGCACTTGCAAGAGCCGCCCGTTAGTTTGAGATAAAATGTGATTACAGTCGACGGGAAGTTGTCATGAATTGGACCTTGGAATTGGGTATCGGATATTGAGGAATTCCAATATTGGAAAAATTGGACGTCACCTCATCGAGATCAATTAAGATTAGGATTTGTCCCAAGATGTTAGAGAAATCGAAAGTTCGACTGAAGATTAGAAATTTACCTTTTGCCCCCGAAAAGTACACTTGCCTTTAACAATTATCAAGGACATTTTGTTCATTTACCCTCCCTCTCTTTTGGCCGAAAAATAAAGGGTATTGTGGTCATTTTGGCTTCTAGATATTATGGGGAAGATGACAAGACAATTGGCCATTAATTACCCAAGTCTAATCTCACTTAAAAACCTAATCTATTAAGCCTAAAAAGGCTAGCTTGTCATCTCGCTCCCTCTCTCTCTTCTCTCTCCTTTTGGCTTGAAGGATAAGCCACTTCTCCCTCTCTTTCTTCTTCATTTGGCCGAGCAACCCTCTCTCTCAAACATTCTCTCTCTCGCTCAGCTCGCTCAGACCGAGTTTCGGCACTGTCCGATTTTTTGGCCATATCTCCGTCGTCCGTGATCGACTGCGAACGAGTCAACCACCATTAGAAAGCTTATTCTCTTGCCATTCTAACGAGCCATCATGAGCCCCAATCCGCCCAGTCATTTGTCCTGTAGAGCCGTTTGAAGCAGCAAAGATCGCTGCCTGACCCTATACCGACCCGAGGAGCTCTAAGTTGGATTTTTGAACTACCCGATCTTTGGTAAGACCACCTCTAAAGCTTAGTTAAGATGTATAATATTGTGTTTATGGGTTTCAGGATGGGTTATAATGGGTTTTAAGGGCTAATCCCTTACTGTTTTGTTGGACGAAAACCGGACCCGTTCTGCCAGAGGAAGAACCGTGGACTTGCTGCTCTTTTGGAGGCTTTTGCTAGCTTAAATCCTTGGTGAGTTGACTCTCAACCCTAGCTTGGTATGTTAAGAGATGGATGGTTGAATATTAGTGAGGATTTGATGAGATTAAATGGCCATGGCCGTTTGTGACATTTCCCCTTGGGCAGACCAGGTTGCTGTCCCCAGAGCAAACCGTGAGTTGTAGAGCCATTTTGGGGGCTGTTCTCGCTTGGATTAAGTGGTAATTCGTCTCTAAGACTTAGTTTAGTGTGTTAAGGGATCATTAGTTGAGGTTTGGAGTGATTATAATAAAGCTTGGTCGTTGATTCTTGCTTTCAAGAGGTCGATTCTGCCTTTTTATGGACAGCTTGGTGCCGCGATCTTGTGTCGCTCATTTTGTGGAATTATTTGGCCTAAGCTCGAGGTAAGTTAATCCTAAACCTTCCATAGGATGTTAGGGTACTAATGGATGAAGCTTAAGTTTGATTTGAATGGTTTATGAACTGATTTTTGTGAGAGACGTAAGAGAGTCCAAATCTGCCCAGTTTTGAGAGTTAGTGTCTTTTGGCTTGTTCTTGATTGAAAACCGAATACTTGAAGAGTCTTACTTAATCGTGAATGTCTTCTTTAATGGCCATTTGATCATTTGAATTGATAAGCCCGGATTTTTATTGAAAGGAATGTCAAAATCGAGTTTGTGAAATGGCTGTAACTTGTGTCAAGATTGAATTTGTGAAATGGTTGTGTTCGTTTATTTTTTCGAGGCCTTGTCTGAATTGAGCCATGTTCATTGTTGACACCTGATTTTTAATCACCTTTTATTTTGATTTTACTTCTTAAAATTAATTAAAAATAACAAAAAGTCATAAAATTACAAAATCAACTTTGGAAGCCTTGGCCCAGCCTCAGGAACCAATTTTGAACAAAAAATATTTTTCGAAATTTTTAATATTTTTTTGAATTTATTTAATTATAAAAATAACCAAAAAATCAGAAAAAAAAATACCATTCGTGGTCAGAAAAATGCACAAAAATAGTCAATAATTTTATTTTAATTCCCTCTTCAGGTTGGTCTTTACAAATCTCGAAACTTCGACTTGGGTCACTATGTTGCTTCACAAACATAAACCCGAGTCGAGCCTAAAAATTACCTTTTGAGTCCCCTAAATTTTAATTTCCACTTTTAGTAAGCCATGACATTATAATCTAGAGCCTCGAAGTGCTATTGGGTCAATTAGGCCTTCAATTTGATCAATTTTGACGAAAAAGACCTAATTGCACAAATTTCTTTGCGATTTAGTCCCCGGATTCACAAATTTCAAAATTAAATTCTCTCTAGGGGCACCCATGAAAATAAAACACCCCTACCCTATAGTTTTCGTCATGCCGAACTAATTGGTGGCCTCAATTTGAATTGATTTGATCGTTTAAGCCTCCGATTTGGCGAAAATCAATTTCGGATCCAATGCGTAATTTGTGGTTTTCGTCAAATTCCAATTCAATTGTTCGCGAAAACACTCATTTTAGATGGAAAACACATCGAGGAGTCCGATTTTGGGGTCAATTTCATGAAAAAATGTCAATTAGGGGTTCAATTAGAGGGAAATTGACGGTCGGATCGGTCGGGTCGGACCCGACCCGACCCGACCGAACCGGGTCTGCAACTAAAGTTGCAGACCTGCTTTTTTTGTTCTCTCACGTACACACAAGGCAGGGGAGAGCAGAGCAGCGTCGAGCGAGAGGGAGCGACCAAGACTGAAGGAAGCAGGCGCTTTTTCAGAGGAGGACGAGGTGCGTGATCGTCCTCGATCGCCACGGCTCGGGCTATAAGGCCGGAGAGAGAGAAGAGAGAGGGGGGACGGTTTTGAAAAAAATTTGAGAGAGAGGGATCGGCCGAGAGAAAACCGAGAGAGAGAGAGCGTGGCCGCGCGTTCTCCAAGAGCTCTCCAAGCTTCAGGGAATCTGAAGCGCCGTCGTCGTAGTTCCCAAGCCGCCGACGGACCGGGCCAAGGTCAGTGCCGTGCTCTTCTTCCCCCCAGTTTTAGTGCCCTGTTTTTTTTTACTACTGTGGATTTGGCTCGGTTTGGGTTCTCGACCAAACCGAGCCAAACCGAATGCATTCCGACGTCCCTTGTCATTCCCATATCGATGTCTGAGCGTTGCCTTGCCTCGGTTTTGCGCGAAATGCCCATGGATCTAGCTTAGACACTCATTTCTTGAGCGCCTGTTATGTGTTCGATGAAATGCCTGCCCTTTGCTTGACCCGAGTTTCTCACCGGCCGTGTGTTATTCGAGCGATTCATGCCCGTTTGTGGCCTCAAGCTTGTCCTAGAACCATTGCTACGCCGTTGTATGTATTTGTTTTGCATTGGTCGACGCCGGAAACGGTGGTTGGAGCTCCCCGGTCCCAAACCCGAACCGAGAGCTCCTACCAATATGAGCACTGATCTTTAAGCTTCAATGGACTTCAGGTAAGTATTTTCAGTGCCCTTACTGGATGGTTGGAGTCGAAGTCGAGTGTAAAAGAGCTTGTGAAATTTGTTGGAGTCGAAGTCGAGTGTAAAAGTGGTTGTGAAATTTCTTCGTCGGAATGGTACTGTTCGAGGCTGTCAACGAGTCCGGTTGACGACTGTTTTGGTTTAACTTCGGTTTAGAATGTTAGTCGAGGTGATTTAGTTCAGTTTAAGCAAAAAACTGGGGGGAGACTTTAGTCGCAGCAAGGTTTGCGTTTTGCTCCCAGTAGGAACCCAAAAAATTTTCCACGAAGAAGATGGCTAGAAAAAGACAAAATGAGAGAAAAGTGATATAAAAAAAAAAGAAAAACAAAAAAACGTGGGAGCGTGGAGGTGCAGAATAAGTGTGCGAGGGTTTGTGTTTCCGGCTTGGGTCTGATTGGCAATTTGGGCTTGTTTCGGTGGCTGGGCTTGATGTGGCCCGAAAATTGAGGGAAAAAGAAAGGAAGGGAAATGGGCTGGATAGTGGGTTTTTGAAGGAAATTTGGGCATTTATCCTTTAGATTCTTACTTAGGCTTCGTGGCTTTTCTTAGCTCATGACTTTAGAAGGGTTGGGCCTTGCAGCCCAGTCCATAACACTATTTTCGATTTTTTGTTTTGTTTTGTTTTTTTAATATATATATATAAATAAAAATTTGAAAATCCAATAAAAAAAATAAAAAATCCTAAAAATAAATAATAAAAAAATATAGAAAAAATTTGAAAAAATATAAAACGGCGTCGTTTAGACCGGCTCCGACCCGTAGGGTCGGGCCGGGCGCCCGAGAGGCGCGGGCCGGGTTTGACCCGGTCCGGAAAATATTTTTAATAAAAAAAAAGAAAATAATTAAAATAATTAAAAAAATTAAAAAAAAAATCGAAAATTCAATAAAAAAAATAATAAAAGAAATTCAGAAAATTCCCAAAAAAATACAGAAAATAGGAAATGGTCACAATCAACTGGCCGTGACCTATTTTGGGTCTTTTGAAACCCGACCCCTTCCAAAATGACGATTTTGCCCTTTAAGCAAATCGTCTCCCAAAAAAATTGAAGAATTCCAGAAAAATTCCAGAAAATAGGAAATGGCCACAATCAACTGGCCATGACCTATTTTGGGTCTTTTGAAACCCGACCCCTTTCAAAATGACGATTTTGCCCTTTTGGTAAATCGTCTCCAAAAAATTCCAAGAAAATTCCAAAAAATTTCAGAAAATAGGAAATGGCCACAATCAACTGGCCATGACCTATTCCAGGTCTTTCGAACCCCAATATTTTCAAAATGACGATTTTGCCCTTTCGGCAAATCGTCTCCCAAAAAATTGCATAAATTCTGAAAAATTCCAGAAAATAGAAAATGGCCACAATCAACTGGCCATGACCTATTTTAGTCTTTCGAACCCCAATATTTTCAAAATGACGATTTTGCCCTTTTGGCAAATCGTCTCCCAAAAATTCCAAGAAAATTCCAAAAATTCCAGAAAATAAGAAATGACCACAATCAACTGGCCATGACCTATTCCAGGTCTTTCCAGCCCAATATATTCAAAATGACGATTTTGCCCTTTTGGCAAATCGTCTCCCAAAAATTCCATGACAATTCAAAAAAATTCCAGAAAATAGGAAATGGCCACAATCAACTGGCCATGACCTATTTTGGGTCTTCCATACCCTAATCTTTCCAAAATGATGATTTTGCCCTCTCGGCAAATCGTCTCCCCAAAAATTAAAGAATTTTCGAAAAATCCCAAAAAATAGGAAATGGCCACAATCAACTGGCCATGGCCTATTTTGGGTCTTTCTTCTTTCCAAAAATGACGATTTTGCCCCTTAAGCAAATCGTCTTCCAAAAATTGAAGAAATTCATAAAATTTCAGAAAAATCCCAGGAAATAGGAAGTGGTCATAGTCAACTGGCCACGACCTATTTTTGGTCTTCCAAAACCTGACCCTTTTCAAAAAATGACGATTTTGCCCTTTAGGCAAATCGTCTCTAAAAAAATCAAGGAAATCCTGAAAATTCCAAAAAATTCAGAAAATGAGAAATGACCACAACCAACTGGTCAAGACCTATCTTTGGTCTTTCGAATCCCGATCTTTTAAAAAATGACGATTTTGCCCTTTAGGGAAATCGTTTCTCGAGAAATCCCGAAAAATTCAAGAAAAATCTCCAAAATAGGAAATGGCCATGATCAACTGGCCATGACCTATTTTGTTTATTTCAACTCCCAAACCCCCCTAAAATTGACGATTTCGCCCTTCGAGCAAATCGTCCTCAAATCTTCTCAGTCTACCCCTGGACCTAAATCACACCTTCCCTAAGCCCTTAAGGCTATACTAGGAAGCCATTGATTCGAATTGATGTGCATTGGCGTGGCTCATTTATGCACTTGATTGCGCTTTCCTTATATTGATTGTGATTTGATAGGACTAGTCTTCCAATCTGCTTGAAATCCCTGAATCAGACTTACCTCACCCAAAAATTGCGCCTGTATGAAATCTTAGTTACGAAAATCACTCGCGTTAGGTACCGAAAGGGCGTTGGTAATGACACCAACGTAACCAAGTCCCCGAACCCTAAATCTCTGGTTCCGCAGAACTGATCGATCTCTCCCAATCGATTAGTGAGGTTTCCGGTCCACCTTCTAAGAAGGACCGGTGGCGACTCCAAATGCATGCACACATAGCACATGCCACCACGACCACACCAAGGTCGAATGCGATCGACTCTTATCGTCGAACCCCCGCATAAAATTAATTCCCGTCGCGATTTGGTATCGGCCTGGGAGGGCCCGCGTCGAGAAAGCCCGCGATCCACATTTCAGAGTGGGGGCCCGATTCGACAATCCATTAGCCCGCGCGTCAAAAGAAAATTTCGAGGTCGCGACATTCATTGAATTGTCCGAGGCTATGCTTGAATTGCATGAGTTTGTTTGTAATTAAAATTGAGGTCTAGAGGCCGAATTGTGTTCTTGAATGATGAATGTGCAATTTATTACGATTAGCTGTCGGTTGGTTGAGTTATAGGCTTATGTGCACATTATACCTTGA
Organism: Rhodomyrtus psidioides; assembly: GCA_021437785.1. Taxonomy (NCBI): domain Eukaryota; kingdom Viridiplantae; phylum Streptophyta; class Magnoliopsida; order Myrtales; family Myrtaceae; genus Rhodomyrtus; species Rhodomyrtus psidioides. Next base: position 7,579,748 of record JAILYB010000007.1, on the reverse strand, counting down.
TGCATTAGACGCGAGATTAAAGTATATCCTGAGTCGTTAGAGGCGTGATTGACCTGAGGCATACTAACGCAGGGTCCTATAATGGCATTGTAACTTGAGGCGTACTAACGCGGGTACAATAATTCTTTAAGCCTGAGGCGTGAATACGCGGGCCTGGCCATTGGAATTTGGAACCACAATGAGTAATACACTATCGAGTGCCATAGTACGAAGCTTAGATTGTATCGTGATTTATGATTGAGTCGATTTGAAGTGCCGAAATGTCTTGTTTGACAATATCTTATTTTTGCCATGCCAATGTTTTATTCCAAAATATACGTTTTTCAAAAGTGTCTGGATGTACCAGCAGCCTAGTTTAGGGTTAAGTTTAACTTACTGAGATTTATATCTCACCATGTCGTAGGATTAATATTTTCAGGTCCCAAGCGATGGAACCTTGAGATTATCATGAATTGGCAGTTGAAGATTGTCGCGACCCGTCCGAAAGCGGACGCGGCTAATGGATTACCGATCGCGGGTCTTGGATCGGCGCGAGCCCTCCCAGGCCCATACCAAATCGCGGCGGGAGTATTTTTCAGAAGGATTCAACGATAAGAGTCGATCGCTTTCGACCTTAGTGTGGTCGTGGTGGCATGTGCAACTTGTGCATGCATTTGAAGTCGCCACTGGTCTTTCTTGGAGGGTAGACCGGAAACCTTACTGATCGATTGGGAGAGATCGATCAGTTCTACGGAACCAGAGTTTTTGGGTTCGGGGACTTGGTTACGCTGGTGTCGTTACCAACGCCCTTTCGGTACCTAACGCTAGTGATTTTCCTAACTAGGATTTCATGCAGGCGCAATTTTGGGTGAGGTAAGTCTGACATTGCACATTAACCAGTTTAACATGCTCACGTAATCATAATAAATAAATAGATGTCAATCACATAAACATCTATCATACGTGGTGATCATGGAATTATGATTTAATGGGTCTCGAGCCAATGAGACCACATTTAATCATTTTAATATTTTAATAACGGAGAGCCGCTCTTCGCTTCTTCTTGGTTTCTTGAACTCTTCAAGAATTGGGCCCCAAAGAGCTCGCCGACTTAAAAGGCTCCCCCACGTAATCCTCGTAGCATTTACATCAACAATTGACTATGCTAAAAATAAAGATTACATGAAAAATAAAAGGAGTACGCAGCCTCCATTTAATAACTACAACCCCAAATATATAAATAATCATCATACATTCATATATACATCAATCACATTGATTAGGGATTTTTCCATGATCACCACCCTTCCACGTAAGTAATAAATTCACAATTTAAAACTTAGGAAGGCACAATAAAAATTCTACGTTGAATCATATTCAGAATTTTTATGTAAAATAAGATAGCCATAAATTTTCGATTCAAAATTGATTTAGTCTCAATTTTTGCTACGTTGATTAATTTATCATATAAAATAATCAACCTCCATTAGCCATGTAAGACGAACAATTCGTTAATACATATTGGCCATAGTATTGCAAAAATTGCAAAAAATCAATTAAATGCACGAAAACACCTAAGGATCGGCTCTGATACCACTGTTGGGATCCACGTAACACGTAGCGGAAATAAATAACAACACATACATGTATCTCCAGAGGCGTACTTCGTGCATTTCAATCGAAAAAAATCACAAAGCCACAAAGGGAGTAAATAGATTACCTCTCGTAGCGTGCTTGAACGGAGGTGTCGGTTCGATGTTCTTCGATCTCAGCCTCCACAAGTGTTAGGCATCTAGTTCGGACGCACCACCAATTGACGAACGGGGAGACGACTAATAACTCCACAACAATTGTGCTAGCAATATGCGGAATCAATATTCCGAACTTAGTATATTTTACTCACTCAAGATGATGAGAATATAGAGAGTGTTTGTGTTCTTCTCTCTAAGCTCTCAAAAATTTGCACACTCTACAAAATGTCTCTCTCTTTCAACCTCAAAACTCTTGCCATCCTTTTATAGCCAAAAATACCTTCCAATAAATTGTATTTAAAAATAGCACTAACAATTATAAATTCTATCTAAAAATAGCACTCACAAATAAATGACATTTAAAAATAGCACTAACAATAGCACTCACAATTTATAATACAAAAATGCTATTTAAAAATAGCACTAACAATAGCACTCACAATTTATAATACAAAAATGCTATTTAAAAATAGCACTAACAATTATAAATTCTATCTAATAATAGCACTCACAATTTATGATAAATAAATGCCATTTAAAAATAGCACTAACAATAGCACTCACAATTTATGATAAATAAATGTCATTTAAAAATAGCACTAACAATAGAACTCACAATTTATAATACAAAGATGCTATTTAAAAATAGCACTAGCAATAGCACTCACAATACAAAAATGCTAAAAAAAAAAGGCACTAACAAAGGTGTTAAAAATAATAACCATTATTATTATTACAAGAGTTAAAGAGGTTACCAAACAGTACAAATATGCATAACGTATAAATACGTATGACGTATAAATACGTAGAGCATACGTATACATCCGTGAAACCGGGGACTAATTGAAAGAAAAATGTGCAATTAAGCCCTTTTGGTAAAAATTGATTAAATTGGAGGGCAAATTGACCTAATTGCACTTTAAGACTTTAGAATCCAATGTCATAGCTTATAAAAAGTGATAATTGAAAACTAAAAGACTCGAAAATGATTTTTTTTTTTTTTAGGCTCGGTTCGGGTTTATGTTTGTGAAGGAACATAGTGACCCGAGCCGAATTTTTGAGATTTAAAGTGACACACTTGAAGAGGAAATTAAAATAAAATTATCGAATATTTTTGGGTATTTTTCTGACCACGAATGGTACTTTTCTGATTTTTTGGGTATTTTTATAATTAAATAAACTCGAAAAATATTTTTTGTTCAAAATTGGTTCCTAAGGCTAAACCAAGGCTTCCAAAGTTGATTTTGTGATTTTATGACCTTTTTTGATATTTTTAATTAATTTTAAAGAATAAAAAGCACAATAATAAATGGTAAAAAAATCAGGTGTCAACAGCTGCCCCTCTTTGAGAGGAATCTCGTTAGAGGTTTCTCTCAAAGATAAGGTGGCACCTGATTCCTAACCGACTCAACTGGGAAAATGAGAGAAGAAATGTTATGACATCGGATCCTTAAGCCTATTGATAAAAGCTCAAATAAATCCCCGGTTTGCTCTAACAATTTGAATATGGGCCGGAGTGAGAGAGGCTTACCTGAAGGTCACCTGTCGGATGCTGCCGGTTGCGACGACTTTCAAGAAGATGCCTAGGACTCGTCATTCAGAATATCCTAGGGAGATTAAGCTCTGACCTGTATGGTAGGTTATAACATGATGGGATTCCTAACTGGTAGGAACCTAAGGAAGGCGCATCCCACGCTTTGGGATTTGCCAAGGATTTTGATCCGTATGGTGGATCAAACCTTTGTGTTGATCCTTACTGCGATATTTATCAATGAGTTGACCCTTATGGCGGTTTCTACCAATGAATTGACCCTTATGGCGGTTTCTACCATATGTGACCCTTCAGGCGGTTTCTACCATGGTTTGACCCTTCAGGCGGTTTCTACCTTGGTTTGACCCTTCAGGCGGTTTCTACCATGAGTTGACCCTTCAGGCGGTTTCTACCATGGTTTGACCCTTCAGGCGGTTTCTACCTTGATTTGACCCTTTAGGCGGTTTCTACCTTAAGTTGACCCTTCAGGCGGTTTCTACCTTGGTTTGACCCTTCAGGCGGTTTCTACATAAGTTGACCCTTCAGGCGGTTTCTACCTTTGGTTGACCCTTCAGGCGGTTTCTACCTTTGTTTTGACCCTTTAGGCGGTTTCTACCTTTGATTTGACCCTTCAGGCGGTTTCTACCTTTGATTGACCCTTCAGGCGGTTTCTACCATGAGTTGACCCTTCAGGCGGTTTCTACCATGTGTTGACCCTTCAGGCGGTATCTACCTTGTGTTGACCCTTCAGGCGATATCTACCTTGATTTGACCCTTCAGGCGGTATCTACCTTGATTTGACCCTTCAGGCGGTTTCTACCATCATTTTGACCCTTCAGGCGGTTTCTACCATCATTTTGACCCTTCAGGCGGTATCTACCTTGAGTTGACCCTTCAGGCGGTTTCTACCATGGTTTGACCCTTCAGGCGGTATCTACCTTGGTTTGACCCTTCAGGCGGTTTCTACCTTTGTTTTGACCCTTCAGGCGGTTTCTACCTTCAGTTTGCTTTGAAATGGGGTCTCATGACGAGGGTTCTCCACGTCCGATGAGACTGCCTAATTTTTAAAAAGGGGTCTCATGACGAGGGTTCTCCACGTCCAATGAGACTATTTGAATTTTGAAAAGGGTTCTCATGACGAGGGTTCTCCACGTCCGATGAGACTGCCTAAATTTTGAAAATGGGGTCTCATGACGAGGGTTCTCCACGTCTGATGAGACTGCTTGATTTTTGAAAATAGGTCCTGGGACGAGGGTTCTCCACGTCTGATAGGACTTTTTCTTTTAAAATGGGTTTTTTTTCTTTTTTTTCAGAGATCCCGAAGTTTGTCGGGAATTCAGTTTTTGAAGTAGTGAAAGATTTTATCTTGACAAAGCTTCACTTGAGTCTGTTGAGGCGACATTCTAGGAGCTGGGTTCTCCAGGTATCCTGCAGAAGTTTGAGCCTGAAAGATTCTTCTTCACCAAGAAAACGTTAGTAATCTTTGGGAAGACCACGGCTGTCCATTTGACAAAACCGTATGATTTAAGTTTTAATCATGAAATGTGCATTTTGACGCTGGAGGTTATCCAAAGCATTCTTGCAACAAGCAAATGTGATCACAAATTACTTGCATGGAAAATCTGGATCAACAGTTTGAAAATTCCAAAATGAGTCTGTTCAAAACATCAATTGGAATATTTCTCGACAAGAAGGTCTTCTCACCTGTTTTGCGATAGTGGTTTTTTATAGGGGATGCACTCAATTCCCTACTAACCTGTGCCTAGGTTTTAGGCTCATTCGCAGCGCATACATTTTGATCGGTCGGGAGGTCTTCCACGGGACCGTAATGTTGGGCTTGGATATTGGTTTTCAAGGGGGACCCGCTTCGGAGTCGAGGCCATTGTATAAAAGTCTTCACCATCTGCTCCGGGTTTACAAGTCAAGAACCCTGCAAAACGAGAAAGAAATAGTCTTGCTCGTACTTCTTCGAGCTAAGCAATATGTTAACCCAAGTGTCTTAGTCAGAGAAGACTGTTTCAGGGTTGTAACATTGGTAGGATTGTGGACCGAAAAAGGCTTGTTTTTGGCCTAGAAATTACGAAGGGTTTGACATTGGTGATCATTGCAAATTTACCACCTGCCCTTTTCCTCTCTGCACCTTCAGTTTTTGGGATGCGCAACCGATTTTGAGGTGTGCACCAGCTCTTCAGAGAGCGTTTCGTCGCATTAAGAGACTGATGACTCTGTCTGCGTCTCTGCTCCACGCTTGACACCATTTGGGGAGTAGTCTTTTTGATCTGACTCCTTTAGGGATTTCCTCTTTTCCCATCCGGCTTCATTGCGGATCAATCAAACAACTTACACGAGCATCGGCCTTGCTTTTACCAGGCATTTTGCTTTTTTCTCGATGCCGTGGATTTTTCTCATTCATTTTTGAAATCACACTTTTTCTCATCTTCATGGGATCGCGTTAGACCTATGATCAAAGGTCTAACAAGGTTAAACATTAACTTAGGAATTTTTTTGCAAACCCTAAGTCTTGAACTCCTTCGTTTCTGAAGTGATGCTGCATCCGTCTTGGAATGTGCAATTATCACCAACGGGTTTATGAAATGATTCTGCAGGCTCAACTTGGCTATGCAAAGGATTCGGTGTGTGGGATAGAGAAATGAATGCTTCTCATCATCCTATGGCACTTGGATTACCATATAAACAACACACAAAGATTAATGTTAGTCCGAGCAAGAAAATTTCTAACCATTTTCTCCTGATGCTGCTGGACTCGCCTCCATTTTGCCCCGATGTGGGGTGGTTCTTGACAGGGTTAAGAATGAAAACCGCCGTTCAAAGGGGTTATCAACGGTCACCTGTAGTGTTTGGGGGATATGAAACGAATGCCTCCGTTGTCCCAACCCATGTAATCGCTGCGAATGGTCCCTACTTCCGTAGGTCCAGATTTTGCTGTCTGATTCGCTCCACTTCTCTCTTAAGTGTGTATAGGACGTGTTTGGACTAGGCTTTGCCTCTCGTCTTTTGAGAAAACGTCCTTTTGAGAGTTTTGAACCATTCTTTATTGGAAAAATCTCTTTCATTTTCTCCAGAAATTTTACCCGTCAAAGGGGATTTTATGATGCCCCATGCATGTTCTTATTCATGTTCAGACAACCTCCTGTTTCAAAACATGAATACCAATGAAATTTGAATTCTATGTCTTTTCTAGACATTAGAATCTGAAAGCTTTTCTTTTCTTCTCAGTTTTTTTTTTATTCAACATCTTCAATGGATTAGGGAAAGAGATACTTACCTGTCCCACGCGGCTGGAGATCCCTGAAAATGCGGAAAAAACATGTTATTGTACGTTCACGAATTTTTCAAAAAATTAGAACGATACATCTTACCCTTGGCCGTGTGCCCCTACGAGTGCACACAGGTTGTGAAAATCTGTCCTCCTTGATGGCGAGTCCCTATCAAGGATAAATAACAAGTGTTAACTCATATTCCCAAATCCAAGATAAATTGGGACGATACGACTTTACTCTTGATTTGCATTCCGTTATGATGTTGCGTATTGATATGAACAACATCTATCAAATTCCTCTATCCGTGCTTGAAGGTATTTGAAACGCCTACGGTCCATTTGCCCTAGCTAGGCGACGTCTGGTTTGTCATTTGAACGCATGAGCTTTTGGGTGCATTGTCTCTTTTATCACCTGAGATAAAAGAAAATGGAGAAAAATTTATCCCCAGATCTGATTGAAAATCAATTAGGAACGATACGTCCTTTTACCAAACGAGTGGCTCTGCGGCCAAATGTATTTTACACTGAAGAGACGAATTCCACTATGCTCCACGAGTTTGGGGAATTTGCCCCCATTTTCGATAGAAATGAGCCTTATCGAGATGTATACAATACAAATAGATCCCTAATACAATCAATCTAAGAGACGAGATATAGAGGATCTCAGCAAAATTAATCTTATACAAGAGAACTAGGAATGTCAAGTCAATCAAAGGAATGTGGTCCGAACACTTGGAGATGCCCCAGTTCCAATCTTCGAGATGTGACTCCAAGATCACCGGTTTTTTTTTTAGGTGGTTTTAGATATATCAGCCATCCAAAGACATGCACATGAGACAAGTGAGGATAAAACTTCTAAAAATCAAAGGATTTGGCACCTAAGGTCAAGGTTCCCACCTCGAGTTCTAGAAAGAGCAGATTCCATTGCACAACTATCGTTGCATTGGGGCTCAATCCATAGCTCAAAATGAGCGGAATTGAAAAGTGGATTACCCCGTGCTTTTCCTCACGGAGATTCCATTTTCAATCCCTTCTATTGTTTTCCTATAGACAGCGCCCGGGGTTTTAGGCGCGGTTGTGTGTGTTTTCGGTGTCGTGCTAAAGCGATAAACATGCATCTTATTTAACAATCACCGCTTCAATATAAAACATACACACAATCATTCATTCCTACGCCAACCTGCATAAGACAACGTCAATCACAGACTACCCCCCTTATCACTCCAATCTGCAAAAACATATAACACATATCATGAACGGAGTTACCTCACCTTCAAGAGCGCCTGTAAGGTTAGAAGAAATCACTCAGCGTTTTAATTACGGCCTAAGTCCACTTGAGGTCTAGAATCACATGTTCTAGAGCAAAGGTCCCCAGCGGAGTCGCCAGCTGTCGCGACCCGTCCGAAAGCGGACGCGGCTAATGGATTACCGATCGCGGGTCTTGGATCGGCGCGAGCCCTCCCAGGCCCATACCAAATCGCGGCGGGAGTATTTTTCAGAAGGATTAAACGATAAGAGTCGATCGCTTTCGACCTTAGTGTGGTCGTGGTGGCATGTGCAACTTGTGCATGCATTTGGAGTCGCCACTGGTCTTTCTTGGAGGGTAGACCGGAAACCTTACTGATCGATTGGGAGAGATCGATCAGTTCTACGGAACCAGAGTTTTTGGGTTCGGGGACTTGGTTACGCTGGTGTCGTTACCAACGCCCTTTCGGTACCTAACGCTAGTGATTTTCCTAACTAGGATTTCATGCAGGCGCAATTTTGGGTGAGGTAAGTCTGACATTGCACATTAACCAGTTTAACATGCTCACGTAATCATAATAAATAAATAGATGTCAATCACATAAACATCTATCATACGTGGTGATCATGGAATTATGATTTAATGGGTCTCGAGCCAATGAGACCACATTTAATCATTTTAATATTTTAATAACGGAGAGCCGCTCTTCGCTTCTTCTTGGTTTCTTGAACTCTTCAAGAATTGGGCCCCAAAGAGCTCGCCGACTTAAAAGGCTCCCCCACGTAATCCTCGTAGCATTTACATCAACAATTGACTATGCTAAAAATAAAGATTACATGAAAAATAAAAGGAGTACGCAGCCTCCATTTAATAACTACAACCCCAAATATATAAATAATCATCATACATTCATATATACATCAATCACATTGATTAGGGATTTTTCCATGATCACCACCCTTCCACGTAAGTAATAAATTCACAATTTAAAACTTAGGAAGGCACAATAAAAATTCTACGTTGAATCATATTCAGAATTTTTATGTAAAATAAGATAGCCATAAATTTTCGATTCAAAATTGATTTAGTCTCAATTTTTGCTACGTTGATTAATTTATCATATAAAATAATCAACCTCCATTAGCCATGTAAGACGAACAATTCGTTAATACATATTGGCCATAGTATTGCAAAAATTGCAAAAAATCAATTAAATGCACGAAAACACCTAAGGATCGGCTCTGATACCACTGTTGGGATCCACGTAACACGTAGCGGAAATAAATAACAACACATACATGTATCTCCAGAGGCGTACTTCGTGCATTTCAATCGAAAAAAATCACAAAGCCTCAAAGGGAGTAAATAGATTACCTCTCGTAGCGTGCTTGAACGGAGGTGTCGGTTCGATGTTCTTCGATCTCAGCCTCCACAAGTGTTAGGCATCTAGTTCGGACGCACCACCAATTGACGAACGGGGAGACGACTAATAACTCCACAACAATTGTGCTAGCAATATGCGGAATCAATATTCCGAACTTAGTATATTTTGCTCACTCAAGATGATGAGAATATAGAGAGTGTTTGTGTTCTTCTCTCTAAGCTCTCAAAAATTTGCACACTCTACAAAATGTCTCTCTCTTTCAACCTCAAAACTCTTGCCATCCTTTTATAGCCAAAAATACCTTCCAATAAATTGTATTTAAAAATAGCACTAACAATTATAAATTCTATCTAAAAATAGCACTCACAAATAAATGACATTTAAAAATAGTACTAACAATAGCACTCACAATTTATAATACAAAAATGCTATTTAAAAATAGCACTAACAATAGCACTCACAATTTATAATACAAAAATGCTATTTAAAAATAGCACTAACAATTATAAATTCTATCTAATAATAGCACTCACAATTTATGATAAATAAATGCCATTTAAAAATAGCACTAACAATAGCACTCACAATTTATGATAAATAAATGTCATTTAAAAATAGCACTAACAATAGCACTCACAATTTATAATACAAAGATGCTATTTAAAAATAGCACTAGCAATAGCACTCACAATACAAAAATGCTAAAAAAAAAGGCACTAACAAAGGTGTTAAAAATAATAACCATTATTATTATTACAAGAGTTAAAGAGGTTACCAAACAGTACAAATATGCATAACGTATAAATATGTATGATGTATAAATACGTAGAGCATACGTATACATCCGTGAAACCGGGGACTAATTGAAAGAAAAATGTGCAATTAAGCCCTTTTGGTAAAAATTGATTAAATTGGAGGGCAAATTGACCTAATTGCACTTTAAGACTTTAGAATCCAATGTCATAGCTTATAAAAAGTGATAATTGAAAACTAAAAGACTCGAAAATGATTTTTTTTTTTTAGGCTCGGTTCGGGTTTATGTTTGTGAAGGAACATAGTGACCCGAGCCGAATTTTTGAGATTTAAAGTGACACACTTGAAGAGGAAATTAAAACAAAATTATCGAATATTTTTGGGTATTTTTCTGACCACGAATGGTACTTTTCTGATTTTTTGGGTATTTTTATAATTAAATAAACTCGAAAAATATTTTTTGTTCAAAATTGGTTCCTAAGGCTAAACCAAGGCTTCCAAAGTTGATTTTGTGATTTTATGACCTTTTTTGATATTTTTAATTAATTTTAAAGAATAAAAATCACAATAATAAATGGTAAAAAAATCAGGTGTCAACAAAGATGCCCCATTAAAGAAGTGATATTAGACCTGACCTGGCTTTAACTTCTTTGTGAACTTTGGGATTGTATTATCCTAGTTGGTTAACACTTTTACTTTTCTTTCTTTGAAGGGAACGTTGTAATTTTCGAAATCAAGTTACGTTTGAAATAATATTTCGATGTTAATTTTGAGATCCGCTTTTTCGTCCTATGTCATCTTGTATTTTTTATGTATGGAGTTATTTTCTTGCTTTCGCATGCATATCTCCTTTAGAAGTTTTACGTTGTTGGCTATTATCCTAGGTAATATAGAAGGATGAAATGCCTGGTGGGGTGTTATCGTGCCTGTAGGGTTCGGGGCGTGACAGCGTCGTTCCTCGAGAGGGATGGGGTGATGAGAGGAGGAGGAGGAAGAGAAGAAGAGGGTGAGGAGGAGGAGGAGGAGGAGGAGGAGGAGGAGGAGGAAGAGATGAGGCAAGAAGAGTTGGAGAGCATTTGCTAGTCCGATCCTGAGACGACCAAGGACAAGTTGCTCGACTTGTTCCGGGGCTGCGCCGACGATGGCGATGCCGTTTCTGGTGATGTGAAGAGGAAGATCAGAACGGAGATCGAAGCTGCGCGGGGGTCGGTTGCGAAGAATGGATTCTCAGAGGGGCTGAAACATCAATCGGTAATCAGTCTGCATCTGAAGGGTTTTGATGTCGGTCGGTTTAGCTGCTACTTCTTCTTCTTTGTTATCTATCGACAAGAATTTCTCCACTCTGAGTGAGTTTCTGACCGTTTTGTAATCCCACAGGCCTCTGCAAATCAAGCTGGGACAAGGCCTCGAGCGACGGTGACGACGACGTTCTTGTCGTCCTCGACGAGAAGGGACAAGAGGGAGTCGAGGGCGGAGGACTTGGAGTCGGGAGGGCCAATTTGGAGGAGGGTGAGGAGGCGGCGACAATGGACATGGACGCGGACGACTTGCGCTTGGAGGACGAGGAGGAGGGGGGAGGGTCGGGGTGGAGGCCGCTGTTGAGGAGGCGGAGGAGGAGGGAGAGGGAAAGAAAAAGGGAAAAGGAAATGGAAAAAAAAAAAAAGAACATGCAAACAGGAAACGAAAAAAAAGGAAAATGAAATTAAAACATTAAAAGATGAAAAATGCCCTTCTCTTAGGCCCTTTTTTGAAAAAAAAAAATTGGGGCCCTTTTTGAAACAAATTTGAGTTTGGGCTCTTATTTGAGAAAGTGAATGTAGTGGAGGCCCTTTTTTGGTATTTTTCTTTTATTTTATTTCATTTTTTTTTTCGTTGCATAAGGAAAAATAAAAAGGACAATGGAAAAGGAAAACACAGCGAAGTGTCAGAAGACAGAATTAAATTTGAGAGATACCCAACCGACCATGCACTTTGGGGCCCACCTTTGTCGGATGAAATTTAGTGATGGGAGGAGAGCGAGTGGGTCCCACGGTTTCTTCGCTGGAAATATCCTCCCGGGTGGCGTGGATGTCCCCCATTTAGATTTTTTTTTTCCCGGAAAGACAAAGATCTTATCAAAATTGGCTTTTGTTCTTTGTATTTGTGAAAATCAATTATTGAAATTATTACAGTATATAAACTTTAATGAGACTAAGAGTTAAATCTCTCTTTTTTAAACTGTATTGTTTGTTGTAGATTGCTTCTTATTTTGCAGTTCTATAAAATAATGGGCATAATCGCGAAAATCATGAATTATTAATTGGAAACATTATTTGAGAAGAGGATTCATTGCGCTTTACTTCTTCTTTTTTTCAAAGTGATGACATGTTAGAAGTTGTTAGATGTGTATCTCTAGCCAATTCTTGCAATTGCAACGTTTGTTAAGAAGAAGAAAAATTAGGTTGATTCAGCTTTGTGCTAGAGATAGAACACGTGCTATAGTCTCATGTCCATACGATCATATTATCGGCTTGTATATAGTGCGCGTGTCATAGATAAGCAAGCAAATCTTGTCGGGAACCAATTAATTCTACTTGTGCACATTCCCTATGGTAAAGGCTCTCTGACTTTGATTGCAAAATGCAACGCCTCAAGCACACCCGACCCCGTGGTACATAGGCAAACACAATAAGCTACGATACTCCATCCTTCTCTCTTGCGGATTCATCCCGACTCGTCCTAGGAATTTGAAAGCCGATTAGTCTTCTAAAATCGATGCGAATGTAAGAGTCCTCTATTCATTTGTTTGCGTCTATTTAGACGGGACAAAATGGGTTTATAGCCCATATTTGATCCATATCTTATGGTGAATTTCTTAGGTTTTAAAAGGGGGTCATAAATGGATTACCTAAGAAAATTATAAAAAATAGTAATATATACATTTAAAAATATATAAGAAATAATTTTATCTACACTGAATATCTACATACATACAGATATTGTTCACTTTTCTTCGTCTTGAGAGTATAAGTATTGTATTGTGTTGTCTTTACCCCCATTTTTTTGTTTGTTTGTTTGTTGGGGTTGGCGAATGGCGAATGGCGAGGAGTACAAAGATCGTGGAATTTGAGAATCAACGCCAGCTTTCGCGCGTGGGGGAGAGCAGAGGGGTGCATGGAGGGCCCGACACGTGGCGTACGGGTACTGGGAAATGAGGTGAAAGCTCATGATCCTGACTGCGACTCCCTTCCCTCGAAAAGGTCCTGACACGTCAACTAACCGCGCGTGAACTCAATCGCCGACCCAATTCTCCTCCTCCCGTCGGCAGAAGTTGGACAATCATACTCTTCCATCTAATCCTTTATTTTTATTTTTTTTGGGCGGGTGAATGAAATATAAGCAGCAACTACGAAGAAAGAAAGACACCCCATCCGAAAATTTAAGATATTATCCATTTTTTTTCATTATCGAGAAATGTTCAGATATACTAAACAAAAAATTTATTGATTGTTTTAGTCTTTTTTAATTGAGTGCTGAAACGAGTGTAATTCAAGTTACAAATGAAAGACTTATATAAGCATCCAATGAAAAATTGACACATCATTAATATCATATGTTAGCTCGCTTGTCGAGAATTATTATAGGGGGTGTTTGCTTCTTCTTTTTTATTGCATCATTCGAAATTTAGATTTTTCAAAGTTACCAAAGAATAATAAGCATTGAATAGCTCAGTTGGTTAGGGCGCACTTAGGATTGTGTGGTTAGGCGCACTGATCCCAGGTTCGATTTTCCATATGAACGCCTGTGATTTAAGTGGAGGGTCATGGCGGTGGGTTGCTGTGCTAGTCTCCCCCGAGTAATAGTCGAGGTGCGCGCAAATTGGTTCGGACACATTGGTTATAAAAAAAAGTGAAATTGTTTAAACCAAACATACCTTTTTAATGCAGTTTCTTTATTTCGTTACGACGAAAAAGTGAAATTCAAGAGGTGCCTTTCTAACTTTTAATGCGCCGAACCAAATGCTCCCCAAATTTTGATTTTCAAGTGTAATTAAATTTAGATATCTTTCTCATGCTTAACAAAAATGATCTTTGTCTTTTTAAGTATCCGTTAGCCATTCTCCGGGAAAAAAAAATGCCTGTAACATACTCTTAATTAAGATCTTAATAAAAACGGTTTTCGTGATTAAAGCCTACGCTTAGCAAGCAAACAATTAAAAAAAATTGAAATTTGAGTTCGACTATGGTTGCGATTGAGTTTTTCAGTGATTATACTAATGCGCGTTAAATATATGTATCTCGGTCAATATGATTATAAACTGAATATTCGAGTCTAGGGACAAAATCTAGAAAGCATCCCTTTAAGTTATAATGCAAAATTTGCCAATTCAGTTTGCGGTGGATTGAGAGTCAAATTGAGTCTTTCTAGCGCATGAGGATGCCACACACTGACAATGGCTCACTACCCAAAAAAACCTCCAATTTTGACATTTGTGACAATTATATCTAATTTTTTTTTATCTCATAAAAAAACTTCAAACTTTTACTTTTATCCCATAAAAAGTTTTGGGTAGAATTGGGACAAAAGTAAAAGTTGAGGGTTGGTAAAATGAGGACGAAAATAAAAGTTGGGGGTTTTTTTTGGTACTGAGCCGATAAAATTGGGTAAAAGTAAAAATTTTGGGTAGAATTGGGATAAAAATAAAAGTTGAGGGTTTTTTTGGTATTGGGCCGGTAAAATTGAGAGAAAAGTAAAAGTTGACTATTTTTTATGAGACAAAAAGAAGTTTTGAATATAATTGACACAAATACTAAAATTGGATATTTTTATGGGTATTAGGCCCACGTACAAGTGATGCTCTGTTCTTTTTTTCTTTCCCCACTTTTTCAGGAGACGAAATAAAATTAGACACTATTTAAAAATGGGGAAAAAGAAAAGAAAAGGTGGTGCTGAGATAAATAATGTGGGGGAGCTTCAACATTCTGATTTCTGAGTTGGAAATCAGGCAAAAGGAGGGAGAAAAAAACAAGAAAAGAAAATGATCTGAGTTGTCCGAAAATGGATCTCACTCACTCTTTTAAACCCTTCATTATTTCATCTCACTGAGTTGTCGCAATTAAGGTATACACTTCAGAATCTACTGGGAGCGCATTCATCTCTTTCCTTTTGAAGCAACAAGAAAGTGGTCACACTTTACAGAGAGAGAGAGAGAGAGAGAGAGAGAGAGAAGGGAGAGCTCTTGTCAGACCATGAAAAGCTAAAAAAGCATATATAGGGTGTGGGTTGAAAGGATTTTCGCGAATTGAGAGCTTATCAGCAAAAGGGCACGAGTGAAATCTATCAAAGATTGTGCTTTTGCTAGAAAGGTACGATTTTTATGCTTGTGAAGAAGGAGATCATGGAGGATATAGTGGAGGAGGAGGGCGAGAATAGCGGAGAGGAAGTGCTGGGGTCGAGCCTGACAATGGAGAAAGTGGCTGCAGCGAAGCAGTACATAGAGAACCATTACAAGACTCAGATGAAGAACATTCAACAACGAAAAGAAAGGTAATGCTTGAAAAAGAGGGAAACGAAGTGTGATGGTTCATCGTTTTTTTTTGGTTAATGCCCTGTTTGGTTTGCGGGAACAAATGTATAAAAGAAACGATGGTAACTGGAAAAGTTAAAAATCTTGGATTATGGTTATGCTTGGGGAGAAAAATTGAGTTGAGGAAAAGTATGTATACACTATACAGGGAGTGTATTGTCCGTCTCTAACTTGCAAAACAGTTGACGGTATCAGATTCAGTTGCTTTGGTTCATTCTTTCGGTTATGATCTGTTTGGTTGTTGAGAAAATGTAGGTAAGTGGAGGAAGCCCAGTGCGAGTACTATATTTTTTAGAGGCTAGGTAGTAGGAAACTTCAACGTTGTGATTTGGGCTTGAATGAATTGTCTTGATGATTCTGTCTTTAAGGCTCTTACCGATTTGGTTTAGTTTAGGGTATTCTGAGATGCGCAGAATGGCGGATTATTATCTTATGGGCACTGAGGAAAGACTGATTTTTTTCTCTAGTGATGATATCATGGGTTGTCAGGTTAATCATTTTATTTTGCCAAATCTTTTAGTCTGCTTTTTATCACTGCCACTGGACCTGTCTAGTAAAAGTGAAGAGCATTCAATTTGTGGTTGTGCAGCTTATTGAGGCATCTTTTGAGAAGATTTTTGATGAAGAGAAGATGGTCCATTTGAGTTTCTAATGGTGTATCTCCCCTTTTCTTTTTCTTTTGTTGGTCATGTTCATAACCATAATAAAAGCATCTCTATCCTTATCCTTTTTCTTCACTTTGCACGAGACTCGAATTCTGCGTTGTTAGGCATGAGTTCGTCGTGGTGGGATGCACGAGCAAACCTCATCAATCCTCAGTCGTCAATCTCGAGTATTCTTTTGGGGAATTGGCCCGTGTAATTATCAGTGTGATCGCTACATGATGGTGGCATCCTGATTCAGGATGCATAGAAAATGCCTAATTTACATGCCGATATTGCAGGAGATGGGTGTTGGAAAGAAAATTAGCTGGCTCAGATGTTCCCAAGGAAGTGCAAATCAATCTGATAAAAGATTTGGAGCGGAAAGAGACAGAATATATGCGACTCAAAAGGAACAAAATATGTGTGGATGATTTTGAGCTTTTGACAATAATCGGAAGGGGAGCTTTCGGCGAGGTAAGATAAGTCAATCGCTGAATGTCTATCTGCACCTTTATCCTTCTATGAATGTCTCCTCATGCATTGTGAGCTGACCCATGTTTTGCGTACTTTCTTGATTTCAGGTGCAATTATGTCGGGAGAAGAAGTCTGGCAATATATATGCAATGAAGAAGTTGAAGAAATCCGAAATGCTCAAGAGGGGGCAGGTGAGATGAGACATTTTAACTGTTGATGTAAGTAAGGTACGGCTTACTGATCTACTGTTAATGATCAGTCTGCATGTGCTACTCAAGTAAAAGACAATTACCTGTTATATGATATTGCTGATAAAGTCTTATTGGGATGTCACTAGCTAACATTAACCGGTGGCCTTGCCTCCAAAAGAGCGTCTTACAATCAAACTATTGTCTGTTTTATTACTTGTTAAGCACATGACAAATTCATTTACTAGGTGTTGAAGCTTCACAATGCCACCATGTTCTTGCCACTTTTTCTTTATTGCAACTGTCACCCATGAAATTGACACACTTTTTTAGGTAGTACTGCATATTGAGGCAGTCTGAGGTGAATTTCCACTGGATTAAGTTGCATAATAGATAGATAAGCTGCTAGATCTTTATGGTATGAAATTTAATGGCGCTTGTGACATGACATGACTCATAGACCAGCTTGGGACCATTCCCTTTAAGAATTATTCTGGGTGCATATGGAAATAGGTCATACTCCTGAGCACGTGAGGAGCTGTATCACATTCCATGCAAGACGAAGCTTTCACATAGCTTCTTTTGGGAACTGATTCCCGTAAATTTTTTCTTTGAATCCTTTATATTTGAAAAAATTATTGTGTTTCAATTGATCGCCTTCACGATGATCTTTGAACTTAGCTTGCGTGATCCTGACCGATCAATCAATAGTTTAACAACCTGCCATGCTGTAACTTTTGCACCTGATCCTTAAAAATGATTGGCCACCTATTTAGCTATCTTTCTTGTTCTGACATTCTTTTCTAACATATTGTCTTTGTTACTCTACCATGTCTATCCAATGTTCCATTCTTCAAGGCCTTTATATTGCTGAAGTACTGATATAATGATAATTGTAGGTGGAGCATGTCAGAGCAGAGCGGAACTTACTGGCAGAAGTGGCCAGCCAATTCATTGTAAAACTGTACTACTCATTTCAGGATGCTGAGTACTTATATTTGATTATGGAATATCTGCCCGGTGGAGACATGATGACCTTGCTTATTAGGGAAGACACATTATCCGAAGATGTGGCCAGATTTTACATAGCTCAAAGTGTTCTGGCAATAGAATCCATTCATGAACATAATTACGTTCACAGGTTAGAAGACAGGAACAACATCATATGTTGGTTTGCATTCCTATAGGTTGTGAGCTGTCTGGTTTGAGTTTGAATATTTATCTTTTCTCACTTGTTCACGCTCTTTTTGTTTTAGAGATATCAAACCTGACAACCTTCTCCTCGACAAAAACGGTCACATGAAGCTCTCTGACTTTGGCCTTTGCAAGCCTCTTGATTGTACTACTTTATCTGCGATTCATGAAAATAAGATGATGGAAGATGAAAAATCGGCAGAGCCAATGGATATTGATCAATGTTCAACTGGTACAAACTGTGGGAGTAGTTGGAGAAGCCCTTATGAACAGCTTCAGCATTGGCAGATGAACAGGAGGACTTTGGTATGGATACTACCTCGTATATTCATTTTTCGGATGTAAGGATATCCCCTTAAAATTTGGCAGCATGCAACTTTGAAAACCTATTTGTTTTTCTATCATTTTCATGTGTGAGTTTCTTCAGAACCATTGACCAATAGCAAGTCAGATCATGGTTCTGGGAAAACCAGTTGTAAGGTTCATGTTATTGACCTGTATAGTATGTTTACAGAAAATATTGCATAGATGGAATAAGTTCCGGTCACCTAGAGTTATACTATTCCATTCTGGTCCACAGGAATGTGAATAATAACTACTCATTCTCTTACACTATCTTGGTTTTCTTTTGCCCGATTCCTTTTGTGCAGTAAGAAATGGAAGTGTTTCCTCGTAAACTTGATGGTTCATACTTTTAAAATGACTTCATCAGAAGTAATGCTGTTTCCGAGGACACATGTACACATACAGGCACAGACAGAGGTGTGATCTGAACTTTTAATTAAAATTATCATGAAAACTCTAATGCTTTTTACCATCATGCTTTGAAGGCTTTTTCAACAGTTGGAACACCAGACTATATTGCTCCAGAGGTACTACTGAAGAAAGGATATGGCATGGAGTGCGACTGGTGAGTATTGTACTCATCCCTTGCTGGTCTCTTTTTCAATTGAAGCTTCATTAGGACATGAATGAATTTCGACTTTTGTCATGTCAAAATAATTGACTCTAATGTCTCTGCATTGGTTCTTCTGCAATACGCTCCCTTTCAGGTAATCGGATTAATTTCCAAAGTATGACTTGCGCATGCCGAGGGTTTCTTGTCTCTTAATTATGTTTCCAGTCAGATTAATTGTTTCACAAATGTGGAACTTCATTGTATCTTTATTCATTCCATTTGTGACTTGATTTCTGGTCCCTATTTATTAGACCTTTCTCGGGTTTCAGGTGGTCACTTGGAGCAATTATGTATGAAATGCTTGTTGGGTATCCACCTTTCTACTCAGATGACCCAATTACTACATGCAGAAAGGTAATCACTTGTGATACCGAGGTACTATCACCTGTCTATCTGACTGTTAAATGCTCGTATGATATTTGCTAGTGTTTCATCATTCCCTTGCAAAAGAAGGATCAGATGAGAACTCGTGACTTTTGAAACCTTCTCTATCGTGAAATTGTAATGCTCACCATTCACAGTGGAACATCAAGGAGGGAATGTGAGGAGGTGGCCCAAAAAAGAGGAGGGAAATGTGAGGAGAGGGAAAAGCAAAAACCAAATCATTTTTTTTTTTTTGAAATTACTCCATACGGATTATAAGGACAGATATTTCTTACACATTTCACCAATTTTGTCAGATTGTTAATTGGAGAAATCAATTGAAATTTCCGGAAGATGCAAGATTGTCCCCTGCAGCAAAGGATCTCATTTGTCGGTTGCTTTGTGATGCTGAGCATAGGCTAGGTTCTGGTTCTGGAGGAGTAGAGCAAATCAAAGTAATTATCTGAATCGATTAGTCGTTTGGTTCACTTATGTTCCTCTCTCTCTGAACAAGTTTCATTGTACTAGGCTCATCCTTGGTTCAGCTGCGTCCAGTGGGATAGACTTTATGAAATGGAGGCAGCATTCAAGCCAGAGGTCAATGGAGAGCTTGACACTCAGAACTTCATGAAATTTGACGAAGTAAAGGCTGAACTATTTCTTTTAATGTCGTCGAGAGTACTTTCAGCTTAAGATAACTCCGGTTTGGTTTTATGAAGATTACCAGTAGAACCACGTTATCACGTTTTATTTAATTTTCATTAGTGCTGCTGAACTTCTAAACTATTTCCACGTTTTCAGCGTTTTCTTTTCCAAGTTTCATTAGTATCCATTTTTAGAGATTTCTGTACTACATCTGTTTTAGAAGTCATTATATTCTATAATAATTCTTGCTTTTTGGATGTTGAAGTTAAATCCTCCAACACCTTCACGAACCGGATCAGGACCCTCCCGGAAGGTTTGATTGATTAAACAAGCTCCTTTGTGTTATTTTTTATGTCCTCTGCAGTCTTGCCTGAAGTTATTTCCATCACCTAAATTCTCTGTTAAACTTGTCTTTCATGAATTCCAGCTGCTTTTGACACCCAAAGATCTAAGCTTTGTTGGCTATACATACAAGAACTTTGATGCCGTGAAAGGGTTGCGTCGTGCTTTTGGTATGCATTCTTGCTTCTTAGTTCAAGTTTCATGTTTGCTTTGATTTGTATTCACATCCAGTAGCCTATCAGGTGGACTGTAGTCAGATACATATTTGATACCTAAATAAACAGGAGCTTCTCCCTATTGTTAGTAGTTCGCCAACAATTTCCTAAGATTCAGTAGAGTAGAGCGGATAAGGAGGCAAAAATCAGGAGGAATGATGAGAAGTGTTTAGTGACATTGTTTTGTTGGTTTAGGGTGCATGTTGAGATGTTGGGCAGGCTATTCTTTTTATTGTAGGTAAGTCGTTCTTTGAGGCGTACATAATGTTCAGAATGCAGTTTAAACGAGGCATTGCTAAAATATGACATCTTTAAATGAAATTGAGAATGCAATTACGTGTTCCATCCAAGCGACAGCTTAATATATAGCTCAACAGAAGGTCATCAAGAAGCCCAACTTGGAAATTATGGCTTGCCCCCAAAAATATTTCCAAACTATAGGATCTGCATTCTATGGCTGCTTTCTGTTGAGTTGCCTTGGGCGAAAGAAAAACATCCACGTAAGGTTTTGGAGAGGTTACTCCTTTTATTGTTTGGGAGAAGCTTAGAGAATAGAAAAGGAACAACTGCTATAACTCATGCTGTTGTGCAACTATTCGCGCCAATAGTTAAGTTGTCCTTGAAGCCGACAAATTACTCCTTTTATTGTTTGGGAGAAGCTTAGAGAATAGAAAAGGAAAAACTACTATAACTCATGCTGTTGTGCAACTATTCGCGCCAATGGTTAAGTTGTCCTTGAAACCGACAAAAAAAATTTACTACGTTTGTAACGTCAGCTATTATTGGTCTAGTTCAGTCTATGGAGTCAGACTACATATTTTGATTTATTTCCGAGCACTTCATATACAGCTGCAATTTGAGGTATTAACTGTGAAGCGCAATAAGGAAAACACAAGATGTAGCAGTTTTCGCGCTTCATTGCATCTAAGGGCATGCACTTATCTTTCGATATTATACTGGAGGAAAGTTAATGAGGCTAAATGTGGCAAACATAATTTGTTTACTCTCGTCAGGTAAGGAAGAAGTAGGTTCATCTTTAGGTGTGTTTTAATTTTGCACAAGGATGTCTAGACCAAATTTTGTGAGCTGATGCTTTGATAGGTTATACTCATCATTGAAGGGGGATGTTTGAACTCTGTGCTGGTACGCTCCCTGTATGTCTTGGAAACAACACCAGTCCGGCATTCTCTCAATGTCATGTTTCTTCTTATTTTTAAGTTAAATGGGGTACTTTATCTAATACCATGATTTCTGTTTCCCTTCGTTAATTGTTGACCTCTTGTCTGTTGCATGTAGGTGATCCTAGGGCTCCACATGGTTCCAAGGTGAGCAATGACGAGACGGAGGTGCATATGCTGGAAACATCAGGCGATGCCATGTTACCGTGAATCTGCAAGATGGCGATTTCTCCATGCTGCTGTCACCTTTGCCTCTTTTAGCCGTGGTAGATGAATCAGTGGTACTAAGGAGGTTTTCATAAAGAGAGTTTGTATATTCATTCTAGAACATAGATGGTGATTCAAACATGTGCTGACTGCCCAGGTTGGTTTAGCGTCACGCTTGCCTTCTCTAGTGGCAGTTTCTGGTACTTCACTACTAATCATGAACTTACCTATTGAGTCTTGCCCTTCTTTTTGAACATCTAAAGTTGTTGGAAGCATCAATGCTATTACTGTTTTCCGATGTGGTCTGCATCGGCTTTGTTCTCGAATCCTTTTACCCAGCTACTCACGTGGGAAAAGGAGACGAGAGTTTTGTTACCCTGACGTTTCTGAGACTTGCGGTTGGTGATTGGTCTGTTTTGATAGAGGTCGGGTCACGCGACGTGGACGATCCGCTTCGATTGGGTAGCAAATGCGAGCTACCGTGTCTTTCAAAGTATTGAGTATCAGCATCTTCTTGTTTTATTTAGTTTCTAAATGCTGAGCTAAGGCTGCGTCGTCTTGACTTCAGCAAGAGATGCTTGGTCATTGGGTGTTTTGACATATCTTTTAGACATATAGATGGAGGATACATGGTTGGTCTCAGCACTAAGGAACTGCTCTTTTTTTTTTTTTTTCTCGCCCAGCACGTGAAGCTCAATTAAAGAACCAGGCTGGCAATTTGATGGAAAGAGAATGACTTTCTTCTTGGAAACATAAAGGGTTCAATCTGTGATATCAAAGTCTGGTGTGCCATTGGCCATTTTTACAGAAGGTGAGTTTTGACTTTTTCAGGCTTTGTGTTTGGCAAAGAGAAGATTGAGACTTTTTGCCATACTGTCATACTTTCACGGGGCCCATGGATCTGACCGATCTTTTGTGTGAGAATGAAATGCATATAATGTCGCAATTCTTGTACCAATTTTTTTTCACTATTCAAGTACTTTTCCTTCAAAATATAAAAAATAAAAATTGTCGCCGGTGAAATGATTAATCGGAAATAACTTCATTTTTGCCAGCTTATTTGCGCCATATGATCCATTTCCACACAAATTCCGTTTATTAAGTAACCTTATTTAATAATATAACCGCTGTTGTTTAAGGAAAAGAAAAGAAAAGAAAGCGAAACAACAGACCTTGTGAGCTTAAATCGCGTTGACCTCATGGAATACAAAATTGGAGTCAAATTTGGACCTACAAAAAGGGTGAAGTTCACCACAACATGGGAAATTAAAAACGCCCTTTATTTGGTAAAAGTAGTAAAAAAAAAACTGCTAGATCAGAAGAAAATCTGGTGAAAGACTAATCTCCAGACTCACCAAAAGCGCTTTTACGTAATAAATGTATACTTCCTAGCAATCACCTTATATTTATATTACTCGGGGCGAATAATATCAACTTCGCATGGGTCGTTATCCTTTTCGTCTTTTGCCCTTTTGCTTTCCGAAAAAAATCCAATTAATTAACCGGTTTCGAGGTTGATCTTTTGCAGTTATGTCCAGACGGACATCACAGATTAGGTAAGGTTTTTGACTTTCAGTGGAGTAAATCTAGAACCAAACCACACACTCTCTCTCAGCACCCAAAAGAGCACAAACCCAAGTCAAAAGCAAGCAGCGTTTAATTTCTCAGAAAGATTGACAACTACATCAGACTTCGTTTTCACTGCAGAC
The DNA here is from genome assembly GCA_021437785.1 of Rhodomyrtus psidioides. Lineage (NCBI taxonomy): Eukaryota > Viridiplantae > Streptophyta > Magnoliopsida > Myrtales > Myrtaceae > Rhodomyrtus > Rhodomyrtus psidioides. Next base: position 7,556,141 of record JAILYB010000007.1, on the reverse strand, counting down.
GGTGTCACGAGGGGGGGGAGGCCAGGCCCACATCAGACAAGAAACCTTTTTCCTCGACCAATCGATTTGATCTTTTGCTTCCACCTCCTCGTTTGATAGGACAGCAAAGAAGTCCGCTTTCCATTACCAAGAAATTGTTCTAATTACCCTTTTTTAAGTGATTTTGACCCGTGAAAGTTTTATCTTATTGCAGGTGGTTTGCTTGGGCACCATGTGTTTACCAGCTATGGGCACACGCCTTGAGATTTCTTTTTTCTGGGGGTTCAAATTATTTGGGTGGGTGCATGAGAGGGGGGATTATATGATATTTTACTAACAATGATACCCAAAAAAAAAAAAGGTAAAATTACCAATAACAACATCAATAACAATAACAACTATTTGAAGTATTTTTTAGATGACAGGAATGTCTACCCTTCTTAAAACTTAAGCACATATAGAAAGAGCGTAAGTCTAGCATAGAAGAACACTGTGGATAACCCCATAAGAATTCAAGAAAGATATTCATAAGATTTTCGATTAGGACTTGATCCTTTATGTTTAGAATTTGCGAATCAAAACTTTTTCATATAGGTAATGAGGAACATCATGACACATTAGATCACACGGGTAAATAAAAAAAAGGCAAAATCAACCAATGGATTTGATTTGCCCATAGAGAGAGAAATAAAAGTAAGCAAATTCCAAATGAGAAGAAAAGATGCTTTCTTCAGGAATTTTCACATTTTACAAGACAACTCTAGTGTCTGACAACAATGGGCAAAACCTAACAAAGGGAACATTGTGTTTCTCCTTTGATTGTGTGCGCTCACAAAAAAGCAAAGGAGGTCCCTTTAAGCAAGGCAATGGACGGAAATGGACCGAGAGGCAGACTTCGGATTGGAGAAAGAAAAAGCAAAATGGGATGAAAATGGGTGGAGATGCTTTGACATGCTCTTCCAGATCTGACACGTGTACCATCTCTCTCTCTCTCTCTCTCTCTAAACACACGCACTCTCTCTCTTTCTCTCTTTCTGGGTCTCCTCTTTTTCTCCATTTTAATATCTTCCCTTAGTTATTTCACCCTCTGCTACTTCACTTCCTCTGAGGTTTCTTTCTCTTTCAGTTCAAAAGAAAAAATGAAAAAAAGAGTGAAATTTGAGTCCTTTAACTGTTGTGATCATATTTTAGCTGTTATATTGTGATTGTTGGCGACGTTCAAGCCTGGTTGCGTGGTTTTTCCTGAAAGCTTCTGGCTCTCAGATTTCAGATTGTAGAAGTCTATGCAAGAGAGGTAGAGAGAGAATGAGGGAGGAGGTGCTTCTTACAGTTGAAGATATTTGGTAGCGAGTCTTCTTTGCCTTTCCTCCAGGTTCTTTTTCTTGTTTAATTGTGAATACATATGCGAGAGAGAGAGAGAGAGAGACGTGAGAAGGAGAGTCAATTTGCAATAGGTTGAAGTGGGTTGCCTCAGATCCAGGGAACTCAAGTAGTAAGAAGAAAAGGGTAACATCTTTTTGGGGCTTCCCTGTGATTCTTGGGACTTCTACCCTTTTCTTGGTTCACTTTCTCATGACCCTTTCACTTTCTCTCTGTTTGGAGAAAAGGGGTTGGTTTCAATTCTCGGGTTTTGTTTTGCAATCCTTGTTTTGAGGATTCCAAACCATCCTTTCTTTTCTGGTTATTTCGCTTTCACTGTAGTTGATGGATTTTGATAAAGAAGACTCCAGAGAAGGGAAAGCTGATAAGGCTTTATTAGAGGTCTACCGTACCTGTCTGGTTTAAATTCTCTAGAGGGCCAGATTATACTTACCGTTTTTCATTTCTCAACGCTTTTCACCAACTTCAATGTCGGCAAGCATGAAGTAGCTTCTTCTCCGGTGTTGGCTCTTGGCATGGAAAATGAACAATTGAATGGTGCAAATTATCTTTCTGAATATTTCTTAGCGAGTGATGGAGTTGATGATTTAGTTGAAAAATGGAAGGTTGTTTGCTTTCTGAGGGGTTTGAGGGAGACTTTTTCTTTGGTTGGGCGAAGGATTTTGATGTAGGAGATGTCTCTGGTGGATGTGGCGCTATTTAGATTAGATAATTCAGGCTCTGTTCATACAAGAAGGGAAAGCCACATGGATATGTCAAGGTTAAATTTGATGGCGAATACTTCGGATTCACTATCTGATTCTGTGATGAAGGATACAAGAGAGGTGGTTTCTGGTGAGGAAGATGACTCTAGCTGTGGTGATTTGGATAATGAGGTTAGGATTGTAGCAGTGTCAGTTCCGGCAGAGGAAAAAAGTAACAAAATACCTTTGCTGGATATGATAACTGACGACAAAACTGACTGGATTGCTACTGATGATGTGATAGGCCAAGAAAGTGAAGATGATTCTCTATCATTGGAGGGTGATCGATTCCTCGATAGCTCGTGTTCTCTTTCAGTGACAAGTGAGACTAGTAGCTTATGTGCAGAGGATTTCCTAATTGTAGATGCTAATTCTGAAATAGAAACATCTAGGTGCTTAGATGTTGAGAAGAGTGTTTGCAGTGTCGAAATTCTTGCCAAGGCACCTGAAGTGGAGGAGTTGAGTGTTGAGAGAGAGATGATCAATGGACCTCTCTCTGTTGCAGGGAACCTCGAGGAAGATATCAGGAAGAGTTTGAGTTCCCAATCTTCCGCTGTTGTAGTTCAGTTGCCCCTAGGCAAACAAGTGAGTGCGACTGTTGGCCGAAGTGTTTTTGAGGTGGAATATGTGCCTCTTTGGGGATTCACTTCGCTGTGTGGCAGGAGACCTGAGATGGAAGATGCAGTCGCAATTGTGCCTCAGTTTCTAAAAATTCCTATCCAGATGCTGGTTGGTGGTCGAGCCCTTGATGGCATCAGTGATTTTGTGAGTGAGCAGACTGCTCATTTCTTCGGAGTCTATGATGGACATGGAGGTTTGCAGGTACTTCATTTTTATGTTCTGTCTGAATAAGTTTCAGCCAAGGTTTTCCATCTTTGGTCATGATTAGCCTACCTTTTTCTTTCTGGGTTGTCTGTTTTGGATTATTTTTTATTTTATTTCAGCAACCAACTCATAGAAAAGAAAAATTATACCTCTAGAATGTTTATCAATTATTAAGTTGTTTTATTTATTTCTAGGTTGCAAATTACTGTCGAGAGCGTATTCATTCAGCATTGGCCGAGGAAATAGAGTATTTCAGGGATCACTTAACTAATGGCAATTTTATGGACGGTTGCCAAGAATTATGGAGGAAGGCATTTACAAATTGCTTCATTAAGGTCGATGCGGAAGTCAGCGGCAAAGCCAGCACTGAACCCGTTGCCCCAGAGACAGTCGGCTCTACTGCTGTTGTTGCCATAATCTGTTCATCACATATTGTTGTGGCAAATTGTGGAGATTCCAGAGCAGTTCTTTATCGTGGAAAAGAACCCATAGCACTGTCAGTGGATCATAAGGTAAGAATCCTCCTGTTGAGAATCTACATGATTGAAACATGTTATTTTCTCTAATTTCATTTTGGTTAATCATGCTGTGGCAGCCAAATCGGGAAGATGAATATGCTAGGATTGAAGCAGCTGGAGGAAAGGTGATCCAGTGGAACGGTCATCGCGTCTTTGGTGTTCTGGCAATGTCGAGGTCTATTGGTAAGCAACTTCTTCATAGCCTCTTTTTGATATTACATTTACATGTCAAAGAGGGCTTGATTTGTCTATCTGAACTTTCCCTTTTCTCACGGTCTCCCACTTTAGATGGGACTTGAATTGCCGAATTTTTTCTCTTATCATGATCATGATGTTGAAGAGCTTATCTATGGAGTATGTCTGCTTATCGATATGGATCTAATGGGTGTACTCAGCTTGTTTAGTATGGAACATAAATGTGATCCTATTGTAGCAAAATGTCCTTTTACTCGCTGGCAATAAGTCGGACTCTTTCTGTGTTGAGCGTAGAAAGTAGAAACCATCCAGTGCTATATCAAAGGTCCATCAAAGTATATGAGCCTATGCTGTAAAAAGTGTCTGGTGTTTATTTGTGACCTCAGACTTTGTTTGGCTTAGCCATGTTTTTCTTTTTTAAACTCAACTTGTTAAGACAGGGCCTGCTAGAAATTGTCCCGACTCTTTAGTTATCGACTTGTACTGGCACCGCTCTGTTAATTGAGCATCTCGATTCAACAGATTTTCTTAGCGTTCTCTTCTGTGGAGTTCTGTGTTTTTGTCAATGTTAATTGTCTTGAAGGTTCATTGGCTTCCTTTTGCAATTGTAAATTGATTTTCACATGCTCTGTGGTACGGAGTACCATTTGGGTGATCATTTGTGTTCAATGTTTCTATTCTGAAATTTGAAATTTCATATCCATACGGGATTCTGTAATACTAGAACTTGACCTAAGGTCATAAAATGACTGAACTGACACAACCTAGTAGTGAGATATATATAACATCTCCAAGTTGTACAGATATGTGTACTACCTGATTGATTGCTGAGTGGGGCTATCTTTTTGGACTGTAGGTGATAGATACCTGAAACCTTGGATCATCCCAGAACCAGAAGTCATGTTCGTTCCCCGATCAAGGGAAGACGAATGCCTTGTTTTGGCAAGTGATGGTTTATGGGATGTGATGACAAATGAGGAGGTATGTGATTTGGCTCGAAAGAGATTACTTCTATGGCACAAGAAGAATGGGGTCACGCATCTTCCCAATAGGGGTGAGGTGGTGGACCCCGCAGCTCAAGCGGCAGCTGAGTACCTTTCCAAATGTGCTCTCCAAAGGGGAAGCAAGGACAACATCACAGTGGTCGTTGTAGATTTGAAAGCTCAAAGGAAGTTCAAGAGCAAGACATGATTTGTATACCGGCTTCTTAATAGTGATTCTTGTTCTTTGACTGTAGTATATAAACCTGCGTAAGGTCGGATAAGATTAGCCCCTATGTTTTTACCCCAGGGCTCTACGATTTACGAGAGTATCGTTCTTAATGTACTGTGGGAACATGCTCCCTTGTTACGCACTGCCTATTACTGGCTTCTGTACATGGCAGGTATATTGCTTGTAGTGACTGAGATCGTGGCGACCTCGCAGCTGTTTTGACATCGTGAGCAATTTAATTCGTCATGGTCGGGTAGATCTAGAGGGTTCAGTGAGGATTTTTGTGTTATGTTAGTAATGCAGGGTACATGAATTGAAAGAGCAACTCTGATGCCGAGTAATAGCTTGAAATTGGCGGATATCTCTTTCCCCGAGTTTTCCCACTTTTAGATGTTGACAATGCCAGACTCCTAGGTTGCTTTGCAAGTGCAGAAAAAGATATGCTGTGCTCATCTGCAATAGGACACCATATGGAGTTTTCTTGCAGTGCAAGCATAAGATTGGACCCGTAGGCAGTTATATTACTGGATTTGGGCAATGATAGTTTCATAAGCCATTCATGACTGGCTAGTCAAAAGGTAAAGAGAAGAATTGGGCTCGGCTGGACTTAAATAATTTTGTTGTTCCTTTAGAGAATGTACATTTGCGCTTTCGGGCAGTGGCAGAATGGATTGATCATTCAGACATTTGAAGCATGAGCTTGGTTATGAACATCCATAGCTGTTGAAGGAAGTTACAGCGAAGACATAGATGATATGTCACTTGACATGTTCTTCCTTACAAACAACTAAGCATCGAACCATAAAACAGAGAATATTAGTACTTCGTGTATGCCGGTCTCTTCGCCGCCTCGGTAAGATGCCCATTGTTCTGAAGGCTTTGAACCCATTGTGCATTGATGTTTGCCTGCTCGATGCTCTGCTTCAGTGTTCTTGCAACAGAAGGCTTCGACCGGGTCGCAAAGAAGTCCTCTATGGTTTTATCAGGGAAACTCAAGGAATCGACCATGTTGGTCGCCTAAGAACAGACGGAAGTGAAAAATGCCATATCGAAGAACATTCAGTCCTTAAAAAAACACAGCTTTTGCCATGAATGCAGAACAGAGAACACACGGGTACACCGTTGAAACAGTTGAACTGACAAACCAACCGTTCGATGAGAAACCCTGAACCCTATGTTTTTTTTTTAATATTTATTCCCAATTTTCCTGCAATCAATGATTGATATATTAAAGAAGAATGCCAGATTCATATGGCAGAAAGCATCAAATGTTATTTGGTACAAGCAAAAACATATTGAAAAAAACCACAAGCAGCAAGAAAAAGAATTAGGAGACTTTACAAATGCTCTCAATTCTTCGTTTCAATTGTGGATTTTGCACCAAGCCAAAAGTAATCTAGCTTATGTTAGCTCAAATCCAAGGAGAGCATCATTGACTCATTTAAGTAGGATAATTAAGAAGTCAATATGTTCCACTAGGGGAAAAGTAGTAGAAAAATCTTTAAACCTATTGCAATTGTAGTCCTCAACTTTTCACATTTTGGCGTTTTGTCAATGTAGTCCATCTGTCGATTTTAGCTGGAAATCTCTAACAAAGACGCCAGTCATCTAATGTGGCACGCCCGGCGCTGAAATGGACAAATTTTATAATCTTTAATATGTTTTCTAAATTTCTTTTTTTTTTTATTTACAACTCTGGGTCAGCGCGAGGGCATCGTGGCCCTCGCCTAGACCATGCGATTGCTAACCCTCGCCTAGATTTAGGCAAGGGCCTGCCTGTGGTCAGAGGGTCGTTGGAAAATAATTTGTTTTTCTTTGTTTGATAATATATAACCAAAAAGGTTTCTCGGTGTTTGCATCTCATTTGAAAAATGATTTCAATATCATGAATTCGAATTTTTAAGTTATTTTTTATTTTTCCACTTCCTCCCCATCGTGACTGGCCGGTGGATATTAAAATATATAAAAAAAAAACTCGAGAGGAGCAATTCCAAAAAGTTTTTTTTACCTCTTCAGATTGAGGAATTCAATTTCCTAATTTTATGCATGAATTTCCCATTGCCTGAATCATTTTTCGCAAACCAAACAGGTGAAAGTCCACAGAATCAATTCCGGGAAAATACTTTCATTGAAACAAACGCGTCATCACCAATTCACGTTGTCATTTTAGTTTCAATCAGTACATCTCATACCTATACAAGATGATAGTCCAATTCCCTAATCACCTTCAAGATGATTAAAATATAACATGAAATCTCTACTCCTTAAATAAAACGCCTCATAATAAGCATGGAAGGAGAGATGCGACACATCAGTTATCTCATAGGTAGAAGATGATAGTTCAATTTAATTTAATACAGCAGAAATTTAAGCTACTTGATTAATTACAACAAGGATTTGGAGATAGATTGGTATTTAATTTCATGTGTGTTTTTACACAAATATGACCATACTTTGATCGTCCATAGTTTTCTATTCGACTCGATTTTTGTTCCTACGAAAAATCGTAAGTCGATATTTTGAATTCATCAATTTATTTATTTTTTTGGCAAAATTTTGATAGGCATAAGTTTTCCGTCCAATATTGCATTAGATTGGTGTTTGAACTTACGTAAGGCCCAACACGATGTTTTCAATTCAGCAATTAGAAAAAAATTTGAAGAATCATAATCATGTGTCTTTTTTACACAAGATTGACTAAACTTTTTTTGGGTCGGAATTTGACCAAACTTTAATCGACCACAACTTTTCCGTCCGACTTGTGCACCTAGAAGGCCCGTGACAATTGTTTTCTATTAATCAAAGTGAGAAATTTTTTGAAAAAAATCATATTCATGTGTTTTCTTGCACAAATTTAGCCAAATTTTGACCGGTTACAGTCTTCCGTCTGACCTCCCATTGACTTGATTTTCGCACTTTCCAAAGCCCGTGACTCGATGTTTTCAATTCATCAAATTAATAAATTTTTGGAAGAGTCATGTTCATGTGTTTTTTTTTTTTTTTTTTTTTACATAAAATTGCCCAAATTTTAACTAGGTATAACTTTTCCGTCCAATGTATTCGATTTTTGCCACTTACTACGAAACGCGGGTGACCCGATATTTTCAATTCGTTAAATTGGGAAAACAAAAGAAAGGGATCTCTTCATCATTTTCCCTATCCCAATCTCTCACTTTTCACCAATCCTCTTTTCTTCTCCATCTCCCTCACTCTTCTTTCTTCCCTAAATGCAAACAACTCAAGATAAAAATCAAATCTCAATGGACATAAAATTGACAAGGAAAAGGGCGCTTTCAGAATCCCCTCATGTAAGAAAATCAAAATACTGAAATTTCTTATCTTTCTTATTTGATTGCTTAGACAGCAATGTATCTCTTGATGGTGTTCCACAGACTCTGATTTTTACATCTACGAAAAAGAAAAACCCCCATGTTTTAAATCCACCAAAAACTTTCAAAATTCTTGACAGGGCGTAAATTTTCCGCCTGATGCTCTTAAACTCGATGTTTGCATACTCATGATGCGGTGCTTTCAGTTCATTAATAGTAATAAAAAAATTGAAAATTCATAGTCATGTGTTATCTAACCAGTCATAACTTCTTCCTCGGACGTCCTATTGATTCGATTTTTCCATTTACCGGAAGGCCGATCAATGTTTTCAATTCATCGAATTGGATTTTTTTTTTGTGAAAAATCATATTCATGTGATTTTTTACATGAGTTTGGCAAAAAAAAAATTAGGGCATAGTTTTCCGTTCGACGTCCCATTGACTTGGAATTTTGTACTTACGCAAAGCCCATGACTCGATGTATTCAATTCATCGTATCGGGAAATCTTTTCAAAAATCGTAGTCATGTGTTTATTACACAAATTTGATCAAATTTTGATCAGGTATAACTCCAACAATACTCGATTTTTGCATCTATGGAAAGCTTGTGACCTAATATTTTGAAAAAAAATTGAAAATTCATATTCATGATTTCTTTCCCACAAACTTGGCAAAATTTTTACCAGGCATGACTTTTCCGGTCGCATCTCATTAACTCAATTTTGGCAGCTATGGAAAACGCATGACTTGTGCCATGTACGAGATTGCTTCAAACCACAAAATTTATCTCAAGCCAACGAAATCCAAAATCCTACTAATTAAGTAGAAAACGATATTACAATCAAAGTAACAAGCTAATTTAACTATTATTCAAATAAATTACGCTTTCAAGTGACGAAGCAACTCCTACGCGCCCATCTTGGGGCATTCAATATGATGAACCCCGTAATTCAAATTCAATTTTGGTCAAACCTCATTGGTCTACGAAAGTCTAAACTATCATTTCCATATAATTTTTACAAATTTTTTTTTAACGATTTCCAAATCAAACCCGTGGTTCGTAATTCACATAAACCCGAATTCATTCCTTTGACATCGAAAATTCCTCCTATAAAATGACAAATAGAGCTAGAAAGTTTTATCGTTATCGCGAATCGGAACAAATCCGGCTCGTCGGAACATCCAAGCGTGCACGCTGCAAATTTTCCTCTCGCCTCTCTTCGGTTCCCGCTCCTTCCTCTTTTCTTCTCCCTCTCTCTCGTTCATCCCTCTCTTCTTTATTTTATTTATTTTATTTTTACAATTTTTCCCTAGGCAGTTGGAGCATAAGGCCCAATTAGATAGGTTTTGGGCTGGGCCCGATTATCACAACGATGGCGTATTACCTCTTCCCGCAGTTTTTAAGCTCTTCCATGTTCACAAGGCTGTACTTGGATTAATATAAGGGAAAACTCATGTATGATAACATCTATGATAAATTTATTTTAAATTATTATTTTGACCATAAAAAATTTCAAAATCATAAAAATAAATTAAGATAAATTTATGACAAGTGTACAGATTTGAGATTTTTTTATGGCCAAAAGAGAATAATTTAGGGTGAATTTATCACACATTTATCAATTTGAGGATTTTCATGGGATTATCCAAATTTATCCCGGAAGGAAAAGAACTACTGAAACCGCACGAAACCAACTTCAGGTTGCTTTGCAAGTGCAGAGAAAGACATGCCTTGCGAGTGAATTTCTTCGGTGTTTTAGCAGTGCTCATCCGCAACAACACACGACATGAGTTTGCATCATCCTTGAAGGACGAGCTTGTTTATTGCATTGACAACTATTGAGGTAAGTTCGCGATAGACACAGATGAAACGGCACTCCAAATGTCTTGCGAACAAAGGATTAAGCATGGAACCATAAAAAAAAAAAAAAAAAAAAAGAGAGAGAGAGAATACTAGTACTTCCTGTATGCCAGCTCCTTCACCGCCTCGGCAAGATATTCTTCGTTCTGAATGCTTTGAACCCATTGCGCATTGATGTTCACCCGCTCGATGCTCTGCTTCAGTGTTCTTGTAATAGAAGGCTTCGAGCGGGTCGCGAAAAAGTCCTCCACTTCCTTGGCTTTCTCAAATGATGCAAACTAGACAAACAATGAAAAAGCAGGGGAACTCAAGGAATTATCCACGTTTGTCCCATATGAACAAACAGGAGAGAAATGTACCACTTAAAAAAAAAATTCGGTCCTTGAAAACACGCGGCTTTAGAAAGGTTTGAACCCCCGCGCGCACGGGCACACACACACATGGGCACACAAGTGATGGGATAACATACCGGTGAGACAATTGCACTAACAAACCGTGTCACGAGAAACCCGGAACCATATGTTTTCCAGATGTGTTCCCAATTTTCCTGCAATCAATGATTGAGATATTAGAGAAGAATGCCAGATTAGATACGGCAGAAAGAATCAAATGTTATTTGGTACAGGCAAAAGCTCTGCCAAAACCACAAGCAAAAAAAATAAAAAAAATAAAAAATAAGAGTCACACATGCTTTCAATTCTTTGTTTCTGTGGATTTTGCAATAGCCAAAAACGAACTAGATTATATTAGCTCAAACCAAAATGAGGGCATCATTGATTCATTTAAGTAAATAAGAAGTCGATATGCTCCATTGGCACCAATATAATTACCTTCAGCCAAGTCCAAGCGATTTCACGTCCTTCTCTGCAAACAGCAAGCCCAAAGACAGCATCTTGACTGCGAACCTAATCAACACAAAAGGCGTGAATCTTGAGTTTTTTTTTTTGGGTAAGGAAAAGGCGTGAATCTTGAGTTTCTTTCTTTTTGATCAACAAAAAATGAACTGAATAATGGAAGGTTCAAGAAAATAACATAAGGAAGGTATAATCAACAGAGTACCTCAGGAGACAATATGAAGTTGAGCACTTCAAGGATGATATTAGGATCTGGACAAGAGGCCAATGAACCTACAAAGCAAAAAAGTAGGCAGATTTTAGCAAGATCAAGTATCACACGGTTGCAACGATCGCCCAAGTGACATTAAATACCTAAAATGCGGGTTTTTTCCTGGCTCAAGTCAGTCTCTCTGTAGACTCTCAGTAAGGATTCAAAACCTGATCGGTTTGATGAATTCACAGTTTGCATCACAGCCACATAGGCTGCCTATAAAAGAAAGTAAAAGAATGCATTTAGAGGCTGTAGGACATGAAGAAATATGAAGTAACAAAAAATGCATCAGATTGCACAACCCTTCGGATGTCAGGAGGAAGAAGAGGTGAGCTCCTGTCATCTAAGAATGCATGAAAGCGCCTGCTTGCTTCTTTCAGTGTGGGTTCATCTCCAAACTCTGCCAGGGCAGCTAAAATTTGTCCTCTCAACATAGCTTCTAAATGACTCTCGCGCTCTTTGGGCTCCCAACCAAGCTTCCTGCCAGGAAAATGCAGCAAAGAAAGACAATGATAGAGCCTCACTTTCCCATCACAACTTGACATAAAACTTTGCAGAAAATAATTTCTTTAGGACATTAGATAGTCTGAAATCCAAAACTTCACTAACAGTCTATCAAAGGCTAAAAGCATTTCTTGATACTTTGATATCACTTAAGCACTTTTCTCACTACATGTCCACAGACAACTAGACAAATTAACCTCGAAACAAATCATCAAGATGGTTTTCTGGTTAACTCATCGAGAAATAAAGGTGGAAAAAAATTATTATGAGTAAGTTCAAGCATAAATTCAGCGTCTTCCTGACTCTTAGTTAAGCAAACCCACCATAAACATAAAACACATCCAGTTTGGCAAAGTCCTATAATTTCTTGAAATGAATTTAATTTGCCCAGCCAAGAAGCTTCTTCATTTTGGTTCATCTGTTAGTGTTATCATGTGTAAGAGCCGTAAATTGTAAATTTGAGATTCTACCAACAAGGCTATGCGAGATTCATAAAAGTAACTGAACTTACTCTGCAGAGTATTGCAAAAGACCGATGAAAAATTGTTTAACGTAATCCATTAATTCAGGAGTAGCATCTGCAGCAATCCTTGCAACTTTGTAACTTATCTGGCAAAGAATGAAGTAAAATCAGTATTGAATGCATTATCTCAACAAGATTCCATAGAGAGAATCTCTCCCCAATCCAATTTCAGACACAAACTATTTACATGTGAAGTGAGCATAGAGTTATAGCTGAACATACACTTATCAAATTCGATAGCACAGTATAATCAAGTTCTTTTCTGTAAGCAGCCATTAAAGTGAGCAAAGAAGTCAAGGACTGCCGGCGAGCCATACAAAGAGCAAAGGAGTCATCCAGTATACCTGTTACAAGCATCCCATAAGTTGGTTCTGCGATGTTCAAATATTGGAAGAAAAATGGGGGCGGGTGGAAGGTGTTCAAATATCGAAAGAAGTAACAAAGTTACCAAATCTGTCTGTTGCAGATAATTTTTCGTTCTCTATGGCATTTCTTAACTTGGCTTGAAGGTCTTCGTCGTACTTCACCCTATAGAAGCCTGCCTGGTCCACATTAACTTTTATCCAAGCCCCGGTTTCCTTTGAATCAATAGATGTGGATTTTGTTTCCAACAGAAAACTTTGGCGAGCATCGTATGAGCCACAACAAAATGTTACTGGAACAATCCACTGTCCATCCCCATGGGAACCGCTTGATAAAAATTGTGACTGCCATAATTATCAAATTCATGTCACGATGGAGCTGGTTCACTATATGGAGATAGATAACGTACAAGACAACACAACTTCGACTTCAAAGAAATATAACATTGTAGAACCTGTTCGAACTCTAACTTGTCATCTTGGATTTTGATGGAAACCACAGGGTATCCTTTCTGCTTGGTCCACGAATTCATTAACTTGTTCACAGGTTCACCTGATCCCTCCTCGAGCGCAGCCCAGAGGTCCTCTGTCTTTGCATTTGAGCAAGCATGCCTCTTTATGTATGAAGCTAGTGATTTCTATTTTCACAAACAGAACAGACAGATGTCCATGTTAAATCTCAAGGAAAATCCAATACAAGTAATATCGGAAACTAAAGTGTACTACACACAATAAAACACGGCGGAAGAACAGTCACATCAACAATGATTCAGATAGATCATCAAGTTCATTTCTTGAACCGATAATTCAACAAACAAACCAGAAGATATGAAAGACCGGGTCGTAGAACATTTCTTATTTCACTTATCCAGTTTAATCTCATCAACTTTACTCTGTTATATTCAAAATAAATCAAACAGAATCATTACGAGCGGAGTTTAATATTAGAGCATCTGATAATTGACTCAGCACAGTAGTTTTATCAAGCCATATCTGAGCACAAAAAAGTGAAGCAAAATCCAGCTCAAGTTGAGAGTCCAATACTGGGTTACTGTACACTGTTTCTACTCGAGTCAGCAACACTGCTAGTAAAGTTTTTGAGGTGTAGATGTCTACATCAGCATCATGTCGGCAACTAACTTATTCTCTTGACTATTTTATATAACAGCAGATATTACACTCTTATCTTGGAGAACTCCTCAATAAAGAATTCCTTAACAGAAAGGCCTTCTGACTGGTTCATTCACTTTCTGATTCTACACATAAATTTCACATGAACCATCTGGGCAGTTCCTGAGAGATCATCGTAAGCTGAGAGCTAGAATAATTACCTGAAAACATTCAGCACCAAGATAGCTTTGAAGCATCCGGATCACAGATGCACCCTTTCTATAACTTATTGCATCGAAGATTTCATCGATCTCACCAGCATGGTTAATCTCCACCTGAGGAGGAAAAGTGTCTTCAATTCAAGTACTTCAATTCTTACTGCGCAAGGAATTCTTTTAAAAAGGAAAAGAGGTTTCACTTACCTCAATGGGGTGTGACTCAGCAAGCCCATCCAGTCTCAGCCCTTCGGTAGATTCTTCAAGGAACTGAGTCCATATTTTCCACTCAGGAAACAGGCTATCAGTAGCCAAATAGCTCACCTAAGCCAAGCACATGTTATACAAACCATGCATGATGGAAAAATAAAGAATGGAACACACAAAGCAAGGTTACTTACCCACGTTGCAAAACCCTCATTTAGCCACAGATGAGTCCACCACTCCATGGTAACAAGGTTACCAAACCACTGGTGAGCCAGTTCATGGGCTACAACTGTAGCGACCTTAAAGAACCCAAACAAAAGCATCAAACATTTATGCAAATCGGCGACCACGCATATGAAGCTTTCCAACTTTAACCAGCCAAACTAGACATTGAAAGATACTCAGCACATTGTAGTTTACATTACCCTCTGCTTGTTAGATGCTGCTGAGTGCTTCTCATCATAGAGTAGAGCTGTTTCACGATAAGTAACTAAACCATAATTTTCCATGGCACCAGCAGCAAAATCTGGGATAGCAATCATATCCAATTTCGGAAGAGAGTATGGCACAGCGAAGTATCTGAATTTCATTCAATTAACTATAGTCAACTAAAGATACTGACCGTAAGTGCTCAGAATGTAAGATTACTAACAAATGCAAAGCGAGCCGCAACTAACAGACAATTAAGATCTGATAAGGACATACTCTCGGTATAATTCAAGCGTCTTGACAGCAACATGTAGGGCAAATTTTCCTTGATTTTGCTTCCCGACTTGACAGTATACCCGCACCTTTACTCCTGCAAAGACAATGTAGCAGATATAAGATCAATTCGACAAAACAAATTGGAACAACAAGGCATTCCTTGTGCACAAGACTTTCAACACTAATCACTAGATAAACAGCATTTCTTCAGAAAGCAGAGCAATAGCCAGTGACTTTACCATCAGATGTTTGATCTTCCACGTAGTCAAATAACCCAACAACAACCGCGACCAAGTACGTCGACATAATGGGTGATTCTTGATAAAAAACTGTCTTAACATGTCCTTCCACCTTTTCATCAACAATTGGCATGTTGGAGAGAGCTACTAGATCAGACGGCACATCTAAAGTAATTTTGAATGTTGCCTGTCACACCATGCAATAAAGTGAAATGAACTAATCATATTAACATCAATAAATGTCCACCTAAAAAATATTTTTCAAGAAGTTCAAAAAAGTATGTAAAATCAGATCAGTAAATAGATCGGTGACCTCATATAGACCAAACTAGCAGAACTATTAAGGGTGTGTCAATCATCTGAAGAAACAAAAGACACCTCCCTCAAAGGTTTGTACCACCATGATAAGCATGGGAAGATCGGTTGGACAGTTGCACATAAACCATTCGTGTAAAGAAAAGATAAGAACCTTGCATGCAGGCTCATCCCAACAAGGAAAGCATCGCCGAGCATCAGCTGGTTCAAACTGAGTAACGGCCATATTCTTCTTCTCACCGTTGTGCTCAAAAGTACTGCATAGAGTAAATTAGAACTCAAGCGAGTGAATTTGGCCATCCACATTTACTAAGTAATACCTATTCATTTAAATAAGAAATTAAATGACAATATTAACAGTGCTAACATCTCATAATCCAATAATTCATTCAAAAAACTAAGTCCTCTAGATCAATGTATAGCAGATAGGCATGGATTCACAAGTAGTAATACAAGATGCACAATGATGACCTAAACGATGCCGGGTAGACAACCAATGAAATTATATAGAAAAGGAGCAGATGGAAGCAAGTGGTCGCATGAAGCTTAGTCTTCATTTGGTTAGATAGCATCCCAATTGCTTTACAATCGCTGTTCTACAATCAGATAATACTTAAGATCATCGCGTCCTCTGTTTCCTTGGAAATAATTACCTTCTGTAAAACCCTTTCATCTTGTCATTAAGAGTTCCGTCAAAACCAATAGCCAAAGCTCCACTCCCAGTAGGCAGCGTCACGGGAAACTCCAAAACCAATATCTCATCTTCCTCAACCAAGTTAACTTTACAAGGCTCGAACACCTGCTCGGCATTTCAATATCGTCAAGTCACTTTACACCAACCAATCCTCCACATACCAACTAACAGAAAATAAATAGCTAAAATCTCAAAACTCAACAACAATAACCTTCACTATGAACCAGCCCATAATCTCGATTCTCTTGAAATTAAAATACATTCATCATCAGAAAATAAAGTCAACAATGCCATTTACATGCTGAATAAACATAAGATGAAAGGGAACCGATCGATCGAATTCAAACTGCATTTAACCAACCAAATAGCAAAACGAGAATTTTGAAAAAGTAACATCACAAGTTGCATACAAACAGAGGAAGGGCCCATCTTCCTCCTAACCTTAAACATGTTGCAAAGCTCCTATCTGAAAAAGTTCACAGTTTTAATGAAAAAATGATTAAAAAAAAAAGTCCCCTATGAGGCCATGCCTTCTAAGAGACTAGAGGTACTTAAGGTCGTATGCTTTGCTTTAGATGACTAATTCACGACCAAACCAAGTGACGGTTCCTGCCAAAATCAGCTACCGTTGCGGATTCTCTCCCAACTAAAGCCCAGATAGAAGAATGCGGGATAGAAAATGATTCGCGATTCTCTTTCACGAACGTCAGAAGATCGAAAGACTTCACCTTGGAGGACGCTTTGCTGGTGAACAAAACAGTCCCGTCCTGAATTAACAGGTCGGCGGCATTGAGGACGATGAACTTGGTCTCGCCAACGACGTCGAGGTCAATGGCGACGGTGCCGGCGAATTTGCAGGCGGCGAGGTCGGGCTTGAGCCGTATGTCATATCGCTTGGGCGATGCGAACTTGGGGAGGCGAGGTTGGCCCTTGAATTGCTCCATCTCTTCGTTGATCAGATCTTTCAGCGACGACGTCACAGCTCAGTCTCTGCTCTCTCTCTCTCTCTCTCGATCGATCGATCTCGAAATGAGCGAGGAAGAAGATGAGTGACAGCCGAAATTTATAAGCGGAAGTCTTGCAGTGAATGATGTCTCAGGCTCGGGAGAGGATTAGCATGGAAGGAAATCCTCTGAAATCCCCACCCTCCATATGAATGGCCCCACATGAAGGGCGGGGATCAACGATCCTTTATCATTAAGGACCCACTGGCTTGCACGTGGGAAGTCACGTGAGTTCGTGCTTTCATGTTCTCCCTCTTGTTCATTGGTACGATGTGATGTCGCGTACATTCTATTTGACAAGTTTTGATTTTTAATCTCTGTACTAAACATTCGCCGTTAATGATCATATTTTTTTTTTAAAAGGGATCACGATATGGACGGTACTTAAATTTTGGTCGAGTGTAAATTGTGCAATGTTGTCTTCTTTTTCTTTTTTATCGAAAGCAAGATCCTATTCATTAATCATGATAATATTCGAAAAGTACATAAAATACTTTCAAACTTTCAAATAATTACAGAAAAAAGCAAATATCAAAAAGCAAATAACAAAACATATTTTGCAACTAGAAGAACTAGATTTGCCATATCACTATATTCAGTGATAAGCATACACTCACATCTCACATACCAATTGCAATGGCTTGCGGTGCACGTCTAAATTCGACGTCTCCATCATCATCGTGAGTAGTAACACCAACATCAATATGTTAAAAGAGCACAAATTAAATATTTAGAAAAAAACTTCCAAATCTATATCTAGTTATAATTCGGGAGAGTAAAATCCCTCAAGCTAAACTTAAATTTACACCAAGAGAGGAGAACGACATAATCTTGGAGAGTTTATGAAATCACATTACGAATATCTTCATCGATGGTTGTTGACTGAATGAATCGTCGCTATGATCTCCACATTCACTCAAAATCAGTTGCAAAAAATTATTCACACACATAAACTTCCAAAATATAGTGAGAGAGAAAACAAAAAAATATTCCAAGCAAAAGTAAAAAAAAAAAAAAAAATCTTGAAACCAAGATGCAGAAGATGGAAAGGGTGGGGAAGGGGGGGAGAGAGAAGAGAGAGAGAGAGAGAGAAAAAAGAAAAGAAAGGGGGAGAGGGAGAAGGGAAGGGGGAGAGAAAAATAAAGGGGTTATGAATTTTTAATTTATTTAACATGGTTTCTGAACTTTAACTCAATATGTAAAGTCGTCTATGGGCTTCTAACTTAATCAATGTGGTCTAAATAAATAAAATGATAATATTAGATATTTTCATATAATCCAGAGACTAAATTAAACACGCATAGCAAATTTAATGATCACATTAAACAAGTTAAAAGTTCGCGAACGACATTGCACATCAGGCTAACCTTCAGGTATTACGTTGAACAAATGAAAAGTTCAAGAACGACATTGTATATTGAGCCAAATTTTAAGAAATGCCATTTTCCCTTTTGAAAATTTGGTTTGCTTCTTGTATTGGATTAAGAGCATTGTCAGAGAAGTGCATCGATTTCACTAAAGTTTAATAGAGTTTTGCTTTGAAACTGAGGCTTGATCCCAAAAATTATTGCTTCTAATTTTTTTTAATTATGTGTTACATGAATAATTAAAAGAGATCAACTGTCCACTAGTTGTCTTCACATATTAATTGTACACGAAACATAAAATACATAAAAGACACGAGCTCTGCATAAATTGGTAGTGTCATCCATCAAGTTATCACCTCGACAAAAAAAGCATGATAAGCCGAATAAAGTATTTGCATATTGAGACTAGAGCATATCATACATCAATTAAAGTACCCAAATTTTTCCTTAATTTCAATTCGCCGTCCATTTAATGCTTCGCTTGGACTTTCGAAAAACGGAAAAAAGTACACTTAACATTTAGAGTTAATACCACCAAAAATCTCAAGTTGATACACTAGTGATAATTTTACACCAAATTATTTTTTTTACCATGAAAAACCCCAAACTGATATACTTGTGACAAATTTACCCAAAATTGGTACAACCGTGACAAATTTACTCTTCGTTAGTTTTCCTTAAATTTTACCGTCGAATTGCTGAATTGGATTACACGTGGCAATTGTCGGGTGTACGCGTTACCTTATATTTGCTATTGGTGCGTCGATTTAAAATTTTTCGTGATATTAACTCAATTTAACGAAAACTAACAGAATATAAATTTGTCATATGTGTACCAGTTTGAGATATTTTATGGTAAAAAAATTAATTTAGGGTAAATTTATCACTGTTGTACCACTTTATGGTTTTTGGTGATAAAAAAAATAGTTTGCGTTGAATTTATCACAAGTGTATCAGTTTGAGGTTTTTGGTGGTAAAAAAAAATAATTTATGGTAAATTTGCCACAGGCGTATCAGCTTGGGGTTTTTCACGGTATTAATCTTAACAACTAATACGCGATAACATTGTATCGATAAAATTCCCAAAAAAAAGGAAAAAAAAAACTCACTAGTTACCCTTGAATGATTATTCCAACATAGGCGCCCTTGGTGACACAATGGGTAGTTGATTTCTTTAAGGAATATGGTTCCACAAGAGCAAAAGCAATGAAAGGAGTTAAAGCATTAGACAACTTTAATCTGAAAGAAGGTTCGCCAAGGAATGAGAAGATAGGGAATAAATGCAAAAGAAGATCTCAATCCCAATCTCTTGCTGGAGAAGTTTGCGTTGCTTCCTACTTAGGAGGTACTCCTTCTCCATCTCCACACATCAAAGAATCGGTAAAAGTGGGATTCACATGCACTCAAGCTCAATTTCTTATAGACCAAAAAAGAAATAAAGAAAGAAAGAAAGAAGTTCAAGTACTAGGTATCATATGCTCTCGTTTAGCTTGCATTTTAAGTCTGTAAATTGTATTATTATATTGTTAAATCAAAGCGGTTCATGCTTATTTAATTAATCTTTTTTTTTATTCCACCTCTGACCTAAAACGAGCCTTCCGGATCTTCTACCTTAATGGTAGAGGATCATTGAGATCCCCACCCTCCATGTGGGGAGCCCCACTCACATGAAGGGTGGAGATTTCAAAGGGAGAGGATTTTCCTATTATTATTATTAGGGGTGTGTAAACTGGACCGGACCGGCCTAGGACCGACCGAGCCCGGGCGGGTTGGTCCGGTCCTTGAGGTTGGCGGTCCGGTCCTCGGTCCCAATAAAAGGGACCGGTGACTGGGCGGTCCGGTCCTTGAGTTCCATGGTTTGGGACCGGACAGGCCCGACCCGGACCGGACCGGTAATATTTAAAAAAAAAAACTAATCTAGTTAACTTAATGATTTTTGTTTAAAAAAAATAAAGTAATGAAACACCAATTGGACATACTTCTTGAGAAGGGAACAAAAGGAAAGCTAACAAACACAGGAGACATAAAAGGAGACGCAGTGGGAAACAAATGATTGATGAGATACTAAAGTCTGGTCAATGAGGCTTTTAGAATAAAAAACTCTCAACCGTCCAGTACATGCACATTTACTAGTGACATTCTTATAACTTCTATTAAAGTATAGAAAATCATCATGGAGAAAATTAAACCGATTTTGAAGCTCAAATAAAGAGTTTATATCAGTTCTATCATTTTGAAATATTTCCTTCCAATTGAGATTAGTCATGGCCCATGAGTTAATAGAGATAGCAAAAATTCTAGCATTTCTGCTATTGCATAAAAACTCCACCGAAGAAATATGTAGTTTTTATAAGCAGTTAGAATTAGCGGTTTTACTGGGCCGGGACCGGCCCGGACCAAGACCGGCCCGGACCGCCGGTTCTGGTCCGGTCCGTGGTCCCGAAAATATGGGAATCGGACTACTGGTTCGGTCCTCGGTTCCATACCGAGACCGGACCGGCCCGGGTCATGCGCATCCCTAATTATTATCATTTTTTTTTTTTTTGCGTATCTTACATTCTTTCCCTACACACACGGTTCTTTGTTTCTTGTCCGCTAAATTAGACTTTTCAATAATAGCAAAGTCTTTCGTTTATCATCTTGAGGACATCATCATCCTTGTGAAGCCATTGATGTAATGTGGTCATGGTGCTCTCTCTTATGGCAGAGTTTTTGTAACTTGATCTGCTAATATGTCCTCTTTGAATTAACCACATCCTTTTCCAACGCAAAGTGAACAGTTTCCTGATGTATTCTTCCGATTCACCCTTTAGGACCACAATCCACAAGTACCACAACATACGATGAAATAGGTTCGAGTCTAGGTTAGATTTTACAGAATCACCTCGTTTCTGAACATAGTACTCGGTGTAGTCGTAGAATTGATCATTCAATTTCTCCTAGTTACCTTGTCCGTCCGTGAAACTCGGCATGCACTTTCTCGTAAAATCCTGGATATGGCTTATTTGGGAGGCACATAAAGGGTGCGCATGAAAACACTTCATTTTTTTCATTTCCTTGCCAGAAGTCAATATGACAGAGAAATTCGTTTAATAAAATCACTTCCAAAACGAAAATGCGTTTGGTAAAAAAATTGACTCCTGGTTGAATTTTTGGCCAACTTTCATAAGTTAAAAGTTTTTGCTTTTCAGCTCCAGAATCACTTCTTCGATCACATGAGCCTCGGCCGACCGCCACCGCCGATAGCCGGTCCCCGCCGCTGGTCGCCGCAAAAATAGAAAATTTCAACCGTTACCAAACGAATTTCTTTGATTAGAAGTCAATCTAGAGTAGAAGTAGAAAAATTAACTTTTATTTTTGAGGATAAGTAGAGAAATTAATTTCTGGTCAGAAGTTGAAAAGATGGTCAGAAGTGTTACCATGCAGGAGCAAAGCAGTCGAAGATGGTGATTCTCGATATATAGCATTATGGAAATGAGCAACCATTATCAGTAGCTGGTGCTTCCCTTTCTCCCCCAAGAAAGGTCAAAGCATGTAGATTTGGTCAACAACATATATTACCTGTTCAAATGTTGCCGGGGAAACCCTTGCTCTCAAGCAGGGGCTGCAAATTTTGGTGGAGCTGGAGAAGCCTCTCGAGGGTTGAAATTCAAAGACAACAGCTTCTAGTACGTTGCAGATGGGACACTTAGGGCTTCAGTGGGTTATCTACAGCGACAATTTTACTCTGGTGCATCTAATGACCAATCCAACTCATAAGGCCCCCGGCCCATGGCCTATCACTCATATACTTTCTGACTGTAGAGAATTGTTGGGTTAGCTTGATGGGATCCGTATTGAATTCTCTTCCCGTGAAGCGAACTCGTGCGTGGACTGGTTAACTAAAGCTCATAGACTAGGTTTTTTTTCCTCTAATTGGCTTTCTAGGCCTCCCCCTATCCTTCGGGATTTGTTGTGTTTTGATATTAAATTTGGTTGTTTTTAGACTTCATTTAGCAAATGTAAGTATTCGTGTTTGACCAAAAAAAAAAAAATGTTGCCGGGCTTCCTATCTGAAAGCCCAATGTTTTAAAGTGGGCCGACTAAAGCCGATCAAAAACAACGTTAGGGCCCAAGATGGGCCCATCTCTTCTTTCTTTGCCCTCCGAGTTCTTTCTATCGCGCTCGAGAGAGAGCTTCGGTATTGGGAAACTACTTTGCAGGTCTTTTGGGAAGACGAATGGGGATCATCGGAGGGAAGAAGCCCAAATCGTCTTCTTCTTCTCCATTGTCGACGTCGCCTTGTGCCGATTTGAGAGCTGCCTACCACAATTGCTTCAACAAGTAAACTTCATGAACAGCTCCGTGAACTGAAAATCGTGATTTTTTTTTGGTTCTTTTCTCTGATCGTTAAAACCCCTTGGAAACCCTAAAGACCCAAAATGGGTCCTTTCGATGTTTTCCAGATGGTATTCGGAGAAGTTCGTGAAGGGTCAGTGGCAGAAGGAGGAGTGCGTCGCCGAGTGGCAGAAGTACAGAGCTTGCCTCTCTGTAATTTTCGTGATTCTTGTCATTGCCAATGCCATCTTTTTCTCTTTTTTCCTGGACAAAGATTATTACTTTGAACTTAGTTTGCCAGTGAGCTTGAAATTTTTCTTTTCTGTTTAAATTTCGGGTGCTGTAAAGGAACATCTGGAGGACAAGCACCTGAGCCGGTTCTTGGAAGCCGAAGGCCTTGACAGCACCAGAGGAGCCGATTCAGCGAGCGTGGCGGACGGTGCGGAGACTAATCCATCAGATTGACGCTGTACCAATTGATGAGATATCGAACGTGGATGGTGAATTTTTAAGGTGATTACTTGTCATTTTATTCTGGAATTGATTTTACTTGTGATATTTGATTTCCGTGGATACGAAAGTTATTTAATTTTTTCCAAAGTGACATCTACTTTGCGAAGAGAAAGAAGAGGCTGGTTCATGGAATTAGAGTCGGTTCGACAACGAACAAAGAACTAGGTGTGACTACTCAATTAAGCATAATAATTAAAGAACTCAATGGAGAGGTCTTGTTTGGAGGTCCATCTTGGATGGTGCTTAGCGTGCAACTTCAGTAATGGCGCATATATATCCTGATGACGCAGAGGTTTGTAAACTAGGAATTCTAGCAACGTGTTTAGAGGTTTGTGAAGCTCCTTTCTTTGTCCAGCATCATTTATTCAAGTACATTATGTTTAATGTGTCTCTTTTTTCTATGTCTGTTTTGTGGGTACAACCAATTAAGGATCTACGATAAGCGGAAAAAGCGGAAAATAAGGACAATGTTCTGTTATGATGCGTTAATCCTTTTGCGAGGTCAACTAATGTAAAAAATAAGACGGAAGTTACCGTGTTTAGTTCCTAGTGAATCCTAGGCGTGAACTTAAATTAAGTGCATCAAGCAGGTAGTGGCTTGTGGGGGTTCCTCCTGACTGAGGCTCTCAATTTTCTGGCTTCTCATTCTTTTGTCCCTCCAAAATCAATTTCTTAAGGGTTTTATAGTAAGAAGTTGCATTATGTGTGCGTGTTAATAACTTTTGGGGAGAGCAATTGTCATCAGGAGGACATCCTCTCCGTGACCACTTGATTTCTTTGGCGATGACCTACAAATTTTATTGTGAACTTATGAAACCCTGGAGCACAGCGGCCGTGCTGGTTGTGTAGTTAGCTTATGGAAGGAAATGCCTATCTCAAAACAACTAATGGATGTATTGCTTTCTATTAGATTAGGTGAACTCACAAGATTCACAAGGCTAAGAGACTTGATGCCCCAAGGGTCTGTCTTGACATCTGAAGATTCCATTTGGTGGTTGGGGCTTGGAAGGTTATATACCATAGTGGGTACAGGAATTTCTTTTGCTCTGAATATTAAACCAGCTTGTTGTAATTTACATTGGTTCTAACCCCGTCCTCTTGCTCACAGCTGAAAATCATGAAATACTGTCTTACCTGTTTTGTTTGGTTACATCGGGGACGGTGATGTAATCTTCTGAATTTCTCCTGTCCTTGTTCATTTTCTATTGGTGTAACAATACATTTCTATGTTTTGTCACAGTGTTCTAACAATTATACAACACATATGGAGGAGATATATACTCAGACCCTCATTCTCTCCTCTATCTTCTGAATTGTGCGATCGCTTATCCATTAAGTTTGCTGTCGCTCCTCGTGTTCCCTTCCTTCTCTTCTACTTTGAGCCATCTTTACTTGGACTGAATCTGAAAGTGCTTAATGTCATGATGGCCTTGAAATGAGAAATTCTTCTTTTATGTGAAAATTGCCTTTCTCTGTTGGTGTCTCCCAATCCCCTGAGTTTAAGCAACTTTCTGTTCTACTATTGAATAGAATGAGGAAATAGTAGAATGTGAAATCGGAATCGTATCGGCTGCTCGCATGAGATTTTCAACTATGAAAGTACATTTGCGTAAGCAACTGTCCGGGACCATATGGGAGTCTTCTTCTCTTCAATATAGTCACAGATCGTATTCATCTCATAGTATGTTCTCTCTTCAACGGTGGCTACCGCAGAACTGCACGTATACAGGTCGTCTCCATGCTACTTCTGGCTATACTTCCTCCACCTGAATCCATCTTTGTAGCATTTCAATTTCCGATTTTGTTCCGACAGCCATTGATTGTCGAATCCTTCTCTGGCCAGGGGACAAATCTCTAGCTTCTCTGCTTTGTAGACCACTTCCGGGTAGGACCGGGGCTCCCTCTGTGTTCGAGCTCATCAGGAGAGAAGAAAGTACTGAAAATTAGACCGATTAGAGTAGAGCTATGTCTTCGAGTAAGTGTCGATACTCAGGCGTTTCAGCATGATAGGCCTTTATCCAAAGTCGTCGTAAAGAAAGAAGAATGGTCCCGTCGTCATTGACTGATTTCCGAGCAAGAAGGATCGCAACGTATCATCCAAACTCTGTTCTGTTCATATCAAGATCCGGACTCTGTTTCTGTTTATATCAAGATCGGCGAATTAAAAGAAAATATCAAGCAGAAGAAGAAACGAACGCATCCGGCACACAAATACACCGACTGATTCATTCATATTAGCGCGAGCCAAACATCACACACATAGCCTACTAGACATAGCACCTGCACCAGAATCTGAAATTACCAACTCCACTCGCCAGTTTCCAATGGAAACTTTCCATGCCTCCGAAACCAAAACGAAAAAAAGAAAAAAGAAAAAAGAAAAAAGAAAAAAGAACACCCTTGAGCATACTAGGCCATCATTATTCTTCATTCTCCATAATACTCGCTCACCGGAGCCACTGTAGCTCAGCTCCATGAGCCCCACTTCAGGCGATCTTGACCTCGACCGTCTTCGGCTTCTTCGGCTCCGGCGGGGGCAGCTTCTCCACCGTGACAGTCAGCACCCCATCGCGGCACACCGCGGAGACCGCCTCTGTGTTCGCGTTCTCCGGCAGCACGAACTTCCTCATGAACTTGCCAACCCGCCGCTCCATCCGCAGGTACTTGGCGCCCTCCTTCTCCTCCTCGCGCTTCCTCTCGCCGCTGATCACCAGCACGTTCTCGTCCTCGACCTGGACCTTGATGTCGCCGGACTTGAGCCCCGGCATGTCGATGACGAAGGCGTAGGACCTCGGGTACTCCTTGACGTCGGCAGGGGTGGCCGCCATGGCCCGGGCGTCGCGGACGTAGGTGCGGGTGGGGGCGTTGAAGGATTTCTCGGCCTCGTCGGAGACGTCCATCAGTTGGTGCAGGGTGGTGAAGAGCGGGGAATCGAAGCCGGTTAGCCTGAAATCCATCGTCGTCGTCCTCCTGCCGCTACTCGATTGGTGAAATTGGGAAAGGAAATTAGGATCTTCCGTGGGAGATCGAGAGATCGATTCGAGCTTGAGGTGGTTTGATCGGACTTGGAGCGAAGAGGAGGAGGTGGGAGGAGTATTTATAGGTTGGTGTTCTGGGAAATTTCCAGAAGATTGAGGAAATGACGCGGAGGTTCGAGACGTTTCCACTTCCAGGTCAGTGGGATGCTTCTAGAAGCCCAGAAACTAGAAAGTTCCTTTTTTTTTTTGGCCGTTAGAAACTAGAAAGTTCCCATTAGATAATCTGAGATGAGTCAAAATGATTTATTGGTTATGCTCACACCGGAACTTAACTCGATTCAGTTCTGAAAAATATCTTAGGCTCCATTTGACTCTAGTTCGATACTTCGATCTCCAAATAAAATAAAATATAAATTTGCCATCACGACCGTTTAAACTACTTTTCACCAAATCATAGTCATAAGCCATAACGCATCTCTTTCTCCTCCACCATCTCTCCCCTCCCGCTGCCGGCCGGTCGGCTGGTTGCGCCTCCCCTGCAAAGTCGTCCCCACCCAGTTGTCACCACCCTCAGAGACTGGAGGTCGGTGACGGTCGTCGCCTCGAAATCTGGTGCACATCGAGGTCTAGCGACCTCGACTTGGAACAAAATTAGGGCTTGATCTACCATGACAGCCTCGATGGGTTTGAGCTCGTTGCTCTGGTGAATATGCCTTTTTTTTTTTCTTTCCCTTCCTCTCATTTAGATCTGTTAAAATATAGTGGCCATTATTTCTTTTTATCTAACTTCTATTTCTTATCTCCAAATTTTAACATGGTGGAGGGAGGATAAGACTAAAAAGTACAAAATTTAAGTGTTCACATATGCATATTTCTATAGATGGATCGTCAAGATATTACTCCCACTTATTTTTATGGAATGCATCGTGCCATTAACATATAGATTCAAAATTGATCGAATAATTATCTTATTGATCACCTACACATTTTGTGCGTAATCCTACTGGAATAGTTTGCCCAACTTCATCTTCATTGACACATCCCTCGAAATTAGGGGGGCACAACTTCTCTGGAGGGCAAAAAGTCCTAAACTTATTATATTTTTACTAATTCAATCATAAACCTTTCAGTTTTGCTATTTGACCAATTTTTGATAAAAAAATCTAGAAAATCGCTGACTTTGATAATTTTCAATAATATTTGAAATACTTTTTTTTAATTTTTATCTAATTTTTTTTAAAAACTGTGGTCACCGAGGTCGCTGGCTGACCATTTTCGGCCACAGATGAGGTCAGCAACCCTTGCCTAGTCTAGGCAAGGGCCTTTGTGCCCTTGCGGACCACAGGCGAGTGCATCGGGCCTGCGCCCAGATCCAAGCGAACTCCTCTTCCGGATTGATTAGAATTGTTCTCTCCATCTTGACTTTGCTGTAATTTAATGCATGTGATGCAATTTATCAAATTTTCCCTTCTAAGCCTCCATCGACAAAACCTCATAATAGTGTTCATAAAACGTACTTTGCACATGGGTTGCACGGGATAAAAGATATTGAATTTAGGAACTTCCTAAGCTAACGGACAACGGTGCCCGTTTGACCCCCAAAAGTGCAATTAAAGATGCAACTGGCAATCGGAGATTATTTCTCGGACAGAGAGTTTTCAAATATGGACAGCATTGCAACTTGCTCTCGTCTCAGTGTTCCGCCGCGACCACAGTGGACAAGGACTTGAGGAAGAGCCCATGCCAACGAGGACGACAACTCTCTCTCTCTCTCTGTCTATTCGATGTGTGCTTCATCGCCGCCGCAATTGAAGAGGACTTGAGGATGAGGATGAGCCCTTGTCGTGGGTAGATCTAGCTTCCGGTAAAGTAATGGTGCGGTTTTTGACTTCAGAAACCGGACAATGGTGCGGTTTCCTGGTGAAAATATAGGGTCAAGACCGCACCGTTACTTCCGGTAAAGTAATGGTGCAGTCAGCTAAGCTTTTTCATTGGAAATTTATTAGGCACTCACGCATCATGAGCTCGTAAGAGTTCATGCATCATGATTTTTTGTAACTCAAATTGAGAAAGACAAAGGTATTCGATCGCATTTTTTTGGGACGTTTTTTGTTTTTCTTTTTAAGGTATGGTTGGTTTTTATCCTCAATATCAGAATTTAAACATGGCTACAATCAAAGGAAAAGGACATTCTTGTTCCTCTGTCGACTTCCCTTTATCCAGATTCCTAGGAGCGGCCTAAAGCATACTTCTCTTCGCACTCAATCCATCAGTCTTCTTTTTTCCTTGCCAAGTATCATGGTATGAAGAAGTTTGCCGTTGGGTAACCTCCAGTCACGAGATGACGATCATAGAACGCACCGCACTCTTCGGCTTTTGATCCCTGAACTGAAGACGGGTATGTTTCTTCTCTCCCAACTTTTGTTCTTTGCTCTGCCTACCTGCAAGAGTGCAAAGTCTTCTGGGAGACACTTAGGATAGGTTGGTATCGAGAGAGAATTCGCGATGTTGTTGATTTCTCGGCGATGTTGTTGATTTCTTGGATCGTATCGCCAGAACCATTTAAGACTCGGAAGTCTGAATTCTGGTTCTTCCATCAGTTTTTCCCATAGGAGGCAGGGGAGGCAGAGTACATTTTGCCCTTGCCCCATGAAGCGCGTCAGAGTGATCAGCTTGGCATGTGAAATTGGGGGTTTGATGAGTTCTCATTTGGCTTTGCTGATTTCCTTCTGTTGAAAGAAGCAAAGCAAGGCATTCCTCCTCTTTTGATATTGATAAATTTGCTGATTGTGCTGGTGAAGCAGGAAGCCTATGGAAGGATTACGGAAGGAGGATCTGTTCGACTTCAAGAACCCACTAGTTCCACCGGAGAATCCGATCAGGGATGAGTTTGTGTACTGTCCAGTGTCGGATTGTAGCATCTACAGAGTCCCAAAGTTGATGCGCGAAGGATATGAAAAGGCGTTCAGCCCTCGATTTGTTTCGCTCGGGCCATTTCACCATCGCATCAAGGATCTGCAAGCATTGGGGCACAAGGAAAGTTACTTTGGCGACTTTGTGCGAGTGAGCAAGCTAAGCGCACAACGTCTGTTTGAGTTCGTCAAGGGAAGGGAAGAAGCCATCCGCAAGTGCTATGGGGAGACAATTGAGCTAGAAAGCAACGATCTCACAAGATGTATTCTAGTGGACTCTGTTTTCATCATCGAGATCTTAATGAAGAATAGAGATCGCAGCTTAGTAGGCGAGAACGATCGGATATTCAAAAAGCCGTGGCTGATTCACGACATCAAGTTCGACATGTTTAAGATGGAAAACCAGGTCCCTTTTACCATCATTGAGGACCTCTTAGCATTGCATCAATCAACCAGAAACTCTGATGATGAAAGGCTCTCTCTTGGTGTTCTCACACATGAATTCTTCAAGTTGCAGTTAGGAGGCATAACGGAGTTAGGAGATGACTTTTCCAAAGTCTCCTCCATGAATCCGAGGCACTTTGTGTCTGCGCTCAGACACTATAACTTGCCATCCGTGACACTGTTGCGGCCTAAGAAAGTTATCAAGAGTCTAGCCACTCCTAGCGTAAAGGAGCTGAGCCAAGCTGGGGTCAAGTTCCACATCGGCTCGGGGAAGAGTTTATTCGACATACGATTCTCCAACGGAACGCTCGAGATCCCAAAACTGAACATATATTTTGGAGCAGATGTACTATTCAGAAATCTCATCGGCTTCGAGAGGTGCAACTACCTCGAGAACTACATTAACGACTACATCATCTTCATTGGTCTTCTTGTTCACTGTCAGGAGGACGTGGAGATGCTGGTGGAGGAAGGAATCATCCGCATCAGTACATGGGACAGCAAAGAAGTTTTTGCGCTCATCAAGAGCCTCGTGAAAGGAGCGAGGTTCATTCCAGATGATTTCTACTTCTCCGGTCTCTGTGCCGATCTGAATGAGTACTACAGAATCCCTTGGCACAGGTGGAAGGCGATGCTGAAGCGAGACTACTTCAACAGTCCATGGTCCATCATATCGGTCGTCGCAGCCGTCGTTCTTCTCCTGCTCACTTTGGTACAGACAGTGTTCTCTGTCATTTCTAAATAGGTCCACTACAACTGGAAAGTTTTAAAGCACCTGTACGCTCTATTTTTGCTAGTCCAGTGTTGTCAACTTAGTTCTTGAAAGTAGATGAACATAAACATCAATAATGCAAAAAAGACGAGTCTCTAATTATCTCAGAAAGCTTCCATTTATAGTAGTTTAACGTACAATGACAAACTTTTCTGCATCACGATGTTTCTTCACTCCATCAAGTCACGCGCAAAATACTCTGTTCTTTCCACAGCTAGCAAACCGATTCAGATTAGCCATACAACTCAAAATTTCAGAAAGAATAAAGTAAAACGAGCTACGAAGTCTCAGAATATACTCATTGCAAAAACTCACTTGTTACAGTATTGACCGAATATCGTATGTAATGATAACAGAGAAAGGACTTTGATACACCAATTGTAAGTAGCCACCTTCATCAAGAAATCAGAGTTTGTTGTTCTCATTCTCTTCTACAACAGTTGAAGCTTCTCGCCCCTTTACTTTCGAGTGCCTAAACTTCCTCATAAGCCAACGAACCATTCGAATGACGTTACCTAAGAAGACGAGCCCCATCAAGCATAACCACAGAAACACAGAGATTCTAGTCACAGCGTTGAAAACCCCTCTGTTATCTTTCGGTGTCATATGTATCCACGCGATGAAGTAGGTAATAGTGAGTGCAGTGATAGCGACCCACATGGTAACCATCTGGGTCCACATCCACCTCCTCCTTTTCATCGGGAGTCCACTGACCACGAGCAGAATTATGCTCAGTGAAGAAAGAAATGCGAGCGTGTTGAAGATCATGAACTGCCCATATGCCTGTGGGAGAGAGGTAGCCATCACGGCCATTCCCACGTGGTGCGATTTCTCCGTGCCATTCTTTGCAGGGTCTGCTGTAAAGTCATCCTGCCAGAAGCCGCCAGGTGGTGATAGTGTGGCCTGGAATGCCACCGTCGCAATGAGTGAAGCCACCACTATCAGGGCACTCCTTTTTCTGCCCAGCCAGTCTTTGTGCTTGTGCTTCGCAACCGGTGGTTTAGCATCACTTTTCTGTTTGACGTAAGGCTGTGCTATTGGAATGGCTTCAATTGTGTCTCGACCCAAAGATGCTTGATATATTAACGAAGCTCCAGTTCTCTGCAGGAGCTGCTTGATCTCCATGTCTCTCAAGTCTTTAGGACCTTCTGATAAGACATCCAGTGCTGTGAATCCCTTTGCATTATGAGCGTTTGCTTCAATGCTGGTGCTGGAAAGCAAATACTTCACGATCTGCAAAATTTTCAGCCATTCTTTTCAGAAAAAGGCAATCGCAACATATAATAATTGAAGTCACGAGTCTCTCTCACAACGGCCATCCAATCAATTGAATGCTTTGGACAAAGAAAACTGTAAGCAGAATCTACAAGTTTATGCAAAGGATAACCATGAGCTAATCCCAAATATGGAACGCCCCTTTATATACTATTCACCTTCCAGTTCATACGACTGCGCAAACATCACAACTTGGATAATCACATAGGACGCTTATCTATAAAGATCTTCACTTTTTGTTTTACACCTCAAAAAGCTTCACTTGATAACAATGCCTGTGTTAATTGCACTCAAATATTCGCTGTTGCGTTCGTACTTGGGTTCAGTATCAACAGTTGTCCACGAATCATGCCCAATGTTGCCATTCCAGGCTGTCTATTTAACAAACTAATAGAATCATGGCTGATCAAGTGCAGCAAGACATACTAAAGTCAACCTCTAATCATATTTCTCGGTGCTCAGTGCTATCTAATGCAACCAAATCCTGAACTTCCTTAAACGAAAAAAGAATCCCCTGCCCGAAGTGATCCATCTGATAATAATCCCAAATTTCATGCCTTATATTCACGTTCCCATTTGAACTGCATATCGACTTCTCATGATACAATCAGGCAGATTAATGAAAATCACATTGAAAATATATCAATTCGCACAAAGTTAGATCTAAATTGTGCTTCTTCCTCCTCAGAACATCGCATTTCGGTGTCCTGTTAGCAGATCATGTCCAGATTTGCTCTCTCTCTCACATTGCCTTTTAAGTCAACCTTACTCAGCTATGTTTGACCGGAGGGGAGCACAGATGAACCTGCAAGCAAATTCTGAACTTTCTATGCAAAAACAAGCGATTCCCATTTCCTAGTATCATCAGCTACACTCCAATTCAATTCCATCATAATTGTAAAGACAAAGCACATCAAGTTAGATCAAGAACGCTAAGAATCACATACAGAAAGCCAACAAGAAAAAAAGAAGATTTCTCACCTCCAATTGCTTCCTGGCCACCGCAAGATGCAGAATCGTGTTCCCATCCTTATCCCTACAACCCACGAACCCATCGTTCCTCCCAACGCAGTCCACCACCACCTTCAACGCCTCCACTCTGTTACTCTTCACGCACAGGTGAAACGCGCTCTCCCCCTGACTCGTCACCACCCGGGCCGACTCGGGGTTGGCCCGGATCAACTCGGCCAAGACCTCAGCCCTCCCTTTAATCGCGGCCAAATGCAGAGGCGTCCTCCCCTCGCGGTCCCACCGGAGGGACCCGTCCGGGTCGACGGCCAAGAGGGCCCTGACGATCTCCAAGTGGCCCTTCGCGCACGCCACGTGGAGGGGCAGCGACCCGCGCGAGTCGGGCTCTTTGGCGAGCTCCGGGTTGTGGGTGAGGAGCTGCTTGGCGAAGGACGTGTGACCCAAGAGACAAGACACGTGCAAGGGCGTGCCGTCGGGAGACGAAGTGGGCTTTTGGAGGATCTGGGGGTCCTGCAACAGTAGGTCTTGGAGGGCTGCAAGGTCGCCTTTCATTCCGGCTTCGTGGAGCTTGTTCATGGCGCTTGATGCGATCCGGTCGTCTTGGTGCTTGTCGACGTGGAGGAGGCTCACTGGCTGCGCCAGATCGCAGGAGGAGGAAGAGGGGGAGAGAGAGGAGATCGATGGAGTTCCATCGTGAAGGAGGAGGAGGAGGAGAAGAAAACAAGAAAGTAAAAGGAAGCTGCTGAGGAAAATTCAGAGAGGACCAAGAAGGTCTGAAAAAAATGGCGTTGACTGCGGGTCCCCATTTCTTGGAGGGCCCACCTGAAGAATAATTGCAAAAGAGATTATTCGAGGAAAACAAGAATTATTGGCTTGGAAGGTTCTATTGGATATGGGCGGTAAAAATTGTCAAATGAAGGGAGAAGACTTGCCGAGTGGCTGGCAGCAACCAAGTCAAGCCTCCCATTTTGGACCAGAGTACAGAATGACCAACACCAGTCAAATCTATTAAAGAAATCATGTTGTTGAGCAAGATGAATGTGGCTCTAATAGCTTTTTTTCGAAAATAATATTAAAAAATAAAATATTTGTAAAATTAATTCAAAACAAAAAATATTTACAAATTTAGATCTTTCTCGGTAATTCAATTGCCAAGCGAGGGGATAGTTTAAAAAAAAAACTGTTTTTAGTTGCTCGACACTTGCCGAACAACATTCTTTTTTATTCCTTTTTTCTTGTTTTCTTTTGATCTTTTTATTATTCAATTTAATTTCACTTAATTATTTTTTAATTTCTTTTTCTCATCGTTCTGCGGCCCTGTCGCCTTGCTCGTTCGATTACGTGCCTTGACTCCGTGGCTTTGTCATCTCGCTCGCTCGTTCGTTCGTTCGCTCACTCGTTTTTCTTTTTTTCATTTTCTTTTAATTATTTTTAATTTCTTTTTCTCGTCGATTGGCGACCCTGTCGCCTTGCTTGTTATTTTGCTCGCTTGTTCATTCGCTCGTTTTTCTTTTTCTTGTTATCTTTTAATTATTTTTTATTATTCAATTTATTTTCTTTTAATCATTTTTAATTTATTTAACTCGTTACTCAGCGGCCTCGTCGCTTGCTCGTGTATCACGAAGACGCCTCTCGACTTCGTGGCCCTATCGCCTCGCTCGTTAGTTCGATCGAATGAGCGAGCGAGCGAATGAGTGAGGTGACAGGGGTGTGAAGTCGAAGCACGTCATCATAATGCACAAGCAATCGAGCGAATGAACGAACAAGTGAGGCGACATGGCCATGGAGTGTCATCATGGTGCACGAGAGAGCGAACGAACAAGCAAGGCGACGGGGCCGCCGAACAACGAGAAAAAGAAATTAAAGTGATTAAAATAAAATAGATTGAATAATAAAAAATATTAAAAGAAAACAAGAAAAAGAAAAATGAGCGAGCGAATGAACGAGCAAACAAATGAACAAGCGAGGCAACGGAGTCGAGATGCGTCTTCGTGATACACGAGCAAGCGATGAGGCCGAGCGAAGCCGCTGAGTGACGAGTTAAATAAATTAAAAATGATTAAAAGAAAATAAATTGAATAATAAAAAATAATTAAACGATAACAAGAAAAAGAAAAATGAGCGAATGAACAAGCGAGCAAAATAATGAGCAAGGCGACAGGGTCGCGAATCGACGAGAAAAAGAAATTAAAAATGATTAGAAGAAAACAAATAGAATAAAAAAAATATTAAAATAAAACGAGAAAAAGAAAAACGAGCGAGCGAGGTGATGGGGCCATGGAATCGAGGTGCGTAATCGAACGAGCAAGGTGACAAGGCCGCAGAATGACTAGAAAAAGAAATTAGAAAAATGATTAAGTGAAATTAAATTGAATAATAAAAAGATAAAAAAAACAATAAAAAGAAATAAAAAATAATAAAAAAGAATGTTTTTTTGTCTAAATATAATAAAAAAGAATGTTGCTCGTCAAGTGTCGAGCAACTAAAGATAATTACAAAAAAAAAAAAAAAATAGCTATCCCCTCCTTCAGCAATTGAATTGCCGAGGAAGAGGGATTGGGGCTCGCGGGTGGGCCCCCAGGTCTCCCTCGGCAATTTAATTGCTGAGGGAGACCTAAATTTGTAAATATCTTTTGTTTTGAATTAATTTTGTAGATATTTTATTTTTTAATATTATTTTCGAAAAAAGCTCCTCTAACCTGCTTGTGAATTTTCCCATTATGGTAATTATCAAATTGTGCAAAACCACTCCTTCTTGTTTGGTCCCCATGCTGAGCATAATCATCAGATCACTACTGTCTGTGAAACACACACACACACACACACTCACTCTCACACACACACACACACACACACACACAAAAGGATCATCAAAGGCAAGAAAAAGGGAAGAAATGGGTGTTCCGGCAGAGTTATAATATGTAAGATATCTGCAAATGAAACAACCTGAAATGTGCATGTCAATGAACAACATTCTTCATCTTACTGAAGCAACCTCAGTTAAAAAAAAGGTCCAGATCATTGCTTTGGCCCTCGCCGATTTCTTTAATGAAAACTAATGTTTGTCTTTAACAACCTATTTACATGCCTGCTACAAGTAGCACATCATACTCTTTTTCGAGAACATGATTATTTGACTCGCAAAATCCAACCCTGTATCAGGATCTGCGATTGCAAGTTTCGGCACTATCCACTTAAACATCCGATATTAGGACCAAAAATCTTGCCCGCATCGATTTTGCATGTCACTATACATTCTTTTTAGGCAATATCCAGTAATTGTTCTTCATGGCGGAACAGACTTTCCATTTGCTGATAAATTCAAGAATTATGCAGTAGCTGCTGCTATCGCTATCGCATTGATCTAGCTAGGCCCGTATAAATGCGAATTGTTAATCTGTAAGACTTTTTGTGAAGCACTAGAGGTATTGTCAATTCTGTGGTATATATGTGATCCAAGTTCTAAATGTTTAGTCGGCACAAAGGTTCAATCAGATGAATCTTAAATTGGGGATAAGATTACCCTTATAGGAAGGCATACATCATGTGTATACAAAGTCAAACAGAACAGGTCTCATTGGTCAGCATCTAGAGCATCTCATAACGTAGGTTCTACTCCATGAAATTTCATTTTTAATTTAAGACCTCCAAGACAATTGAACAACCAAGTTTGGGTTACCCTGCATCTGGTTTTCGACTTCTTTCTCCATAAATGTGAATCATCTGTGTTCCATGATCTTTTAGCATCTGATACTTAAGTAGTCTGCGGGACACTCTCGCACGAAACAAATTAGTTCTTGTCCTGTATTTTTAATCATGTCGATCAACGGGTTGCAATCTCTGGTGGTGAGTTTCCTTTGAGACTAGAGGACCACTATGTATTTGATGTGAAGTTTTGCATTAGCCATACTGTTAATCATGCATATATCTCTTTGTCCAAGCGATTAGCCTGAAAACCAGCAATTCTGGATTTACTTTGAATCTGCATAACCTTTTAAAATCTCATGATGGGAAGTGCTATCTGATCTTTTGAAGGTGAATGAGTTCTCTTAATGGAGACAGATTCCAATCAGTTCCAGGTCTAAGCGACAATATTGTCCGAACAAAGCTAAACTTTGCTGTAATTGTGCGGAGATTAACAACTCATTCCAAGACAGTAATGATGAAACCCTGACAATTACTCGTGCATCATAGTAGGTTACTTAGTACAAAGGAAATATTACGCAGCACTTGTCATTATTTCAAACAACATCAATATACTTTGGAAAATTGCATGTCCATTTTCATTACATGAGATGATATTATGAAATGACCCAAGCTTCGTCAAAAAGATACTAACTAGGAACTAACACAACACAAATTCCGAATTACCAAATGAAAATCTCCGCCTCCAACCTCCTCACATAAAACTCAAAGTAGGAAAAGAGGTTAAACCAAGAAATAATTAAATTTTCTCAGGCAAGATAACAAGCTCTGAGAGCCGACTCAACTATCCAACCTTCTTCGGTGTCGACTATGCGAGTCGATCGCACTAGATCGATTTCTTCAAAGGGCTTGAAAAGCAAGGGGTGTTGTTCATCGACCAGCTCTGTGGGGCACTGAATCATGCCTTTCATCGTCGAGAAAAGGCCGATGCCGTGCCTTGCTCGATTCCAGCTCATCATCACCCGGTGTACTGGACGGCACAATCTCCCAATGGACCATCCCTACATGTAGCAGAGTTATGACTTGCGAACTAGATACACTTGCTTACTATGACCAAGTAAAGAAAATGTTTCATCTATTGAACCCTATGACATTTGTGAAAAGACAACCTTTTTTCGCAGAAAGCGGACCGATTGGAAACTACTCGAATGTAGAAACTAAACAAGCGGAGAGAGATGAAGTGTTATGTACTCACATGGATTGCATCTCCCCAATATGTCTAAAATGGGTATTGAGCAAATGTTACTCCGAAAACTTAAGTGCAGCGACAAAAATTGTTAGCTCAACAAATCGAGTACAGGAGGACTTGCAATTTTTTTTTCCCTGGTCAAAAAAGAGGACTTGCATTGAAACAGGACAAGAAGATACTGAGAAACGGTTTCTTCTCAACTGCGGTAGCATAAACAGTGCAACCTAGCAATATTTCTCACTGTTTACATGTATGGAAATATTACATTCGTGTTTCACAAAGTAGTAAACAAACCCTGCAGCCTCGGTTGCTTCACATGGAAGGCCATTAGAGAACTGACACATTCCCAGCTTTGTTCATATTTGCTTGTTCTCTTAAACACTTGGGCAACCATATCAGCATTGATATGGTGGAGCATCCTCATCAGACGCTCTGTCTTGGTGCTTGATCATTGAGGCAGAATATCTACGTGCGACTAATTTCCTCACGCTGCGAATCGTCTTCAGTATCAGGCGTATGGTATGACCCAAGAGAAGCAGAGCTATCAAGCCAATCAACACGCAGATTCCGAGTGAAAATATCTCGTAGGTCTGAAATCCTCCCTGAAGGGGCGTGCAGGCTGCTATCGAGAGAAGATAGGTGAGCGCCATGGATGTTATAGCGATCCATATGATTACCATCAGAATCCACATGAAAAACCTCCTCCTCAAAGGGAGGCCGCTCATGAGTAAGAGGATGATGCTGAGGGATGCAAGAAAGCCTATTGTGTTAACCGCCAAAAAGATCACGTATATGATTGGAGAATTATCGGCCATGATGGGAGATCCTGCAGTGTGTAGAATTGTCAAGCTTTCATCTTCGGTAGTGTCTTGCCAAAAACCACCTGGAGGGTTGACACCGATTTGGAATGCTGTTGTCGCGGTTAAAGATGCTACAACCATCAGCGCGTTCTTTTTCCTTTCGAGCCAATCATACTGCTTATTGAGAATCTTCTTCGAACCTTTTCGCTGCGCGGAGAGTGAGATACTACTCTGATCATTCGCATTGGGTGGTAAGGCCATCATTGTCACGGGTTCGATTTTATTCCTAGAGAGAGCTTTAACATTTGCATTCGTTGCTCTGGCTTCACACAAGTTTTTTATGTTGTCCATGTGCCTTCCAGATCCTTCACTCTGTGCTAAAAGTTCATATGTCGTCACACCGTTCAGGTTCGGAGAGTTCGCCTCTACTGTTGTACATGACATCAAGAAATTTATTGTCTGCATAGTTCAATGATTGGATGTGTCAAGGGACTGTACGAGAAGATTAAATTGAGATTAAACCGATTGGTTCATGGAGATTCAAAAGTGAAGACACTTATAGTGCTTTATGTTATAAGACGGGACTTGTGCATATTCACTCACCTCAGTTTGCTTATCTGCAGCAGCTAGGTGCAGCATAGTGTCCCCGTCGTCATTCTTTGAATTAACAAATTCATGATCGCCAACAGCCTCCACCAAAAGCTTCAGTGCTTCCAGATTATCATGCTTCACGCACAAATGCAGTATAGTCTCGCCATGCTCCAGCTTATGACGCGCTGCATCGGGACTCTCTCGAACCAGTTCCTTCAGAACATCGACTCGGCCTTTTACTGCGGAAATGTGAAGAGGGTTCCTACCATACTTGTCACGAGCATAGCACATACCCGCATTCACGCTCAACAGTTTCTTCACTATTCCAAGATAGCCTTTAGCCGTCGCCAGGTGCAGGGGTGACAATTTCTGAGAATCCATCTCCCCTGCAAGCTCGGGTTTTCGATCCAGGATCTTATCCACGAATTTCTCATGTCCAAGCAATGCTGCTATGTGTAATGGAGTCTCTTTGAGGGACCACACCATACATCTATCAAGAATCAGTGGATCTTCTTTGAGCAAATCAAGCAAAGAATTCACATCTCCTTCAGCTGCTGCTTTGTAAAGCTTGTTCTCCATTTTCGCACCTCAAGCTCCGAAATGAAATCCGGGCTTTATAGTTGCCCTTCGCTTGCGGCATTTGGCTTCAAGACGGCTGCGAAAGTCAGCTCCTTTTGAATCGAACATCAACATCCTTAACAGGAACATTGTGTTGGTCGCATTGTAAATTGTTCAAATATGTTTGAACAAGTCAATAGCCCTAAACAGAAAAAAATTGTAGCGGCACGTCCAATGATTAGCGATAAGCTGTCCCGTGTGTCATTCTCTTTCAGCTGAACCGATGGACAGTCTCATTTGTTTTCATGATTAACCTGTTCAGATCATCACATCGCAATACCTTCAAACGATATCCATCCCGCTATCTCAAAAATTAAATCCCCCACGAAAATAGATGGAGACTCTGTTTTTTTTTTTGTATTCCAGTCAATTAGGATAATGCAATGTAATAGATGTCCAATTTGTTCTTTTCCTCTATCACCTCGACGTCCGAGTTTTCAGGGACGACAATGAACTCCAAGTCGGTGAAGTAATTGGTGAGAAACTCTGCAAACAATCGATGAATCCATACTCTGCATAACCATCTTCTCTCAAAATTTTACACATCTTCCTTAATTTCTCCTTTATGTCATGGATGGTCATATCGTAAATCATGAGGTCTGAGCATGTTATACCAATGTTTATTATCCTATATGCTTGGATGTATAGCCTGGATTGCATCTGTCACACTATGGTTTAAAGCGGCAAACAATCCTCTTCTATCATATTTTACCACATTTGAACAAATACGCTTGAGAAGGACCCTTAATATTTCGTATTGATATCTTTGTTTGGGCGCTCTTTGTTTAGATGCTCCGCCTTTGAGCTATGTTTGTAAGGACCCTTAATATTTCGTATTGATATCTTTTTTTTCGGACAAAAATAAAACAAATACGAACAGACAAAGAAAACTTTGTAGCCGGCAGTCAACAATAAGTTCTAAAATAAGAGTATGAGAACTTGATGGAAAAAGGAAATCGATATCTCCTATGGGTGATGATTTCCAGGGTTGGGCTGGTTCCACCCTAGAACTGGGAATAGTCCTGTTCCTAGGTTGGGCCACTCCGATTCTCGAGTTGTACAGGCCTGGTTTCGGATTTTGGGAATTTTCTTTTCTTAACTCTTTAAAAAAAAAGAAATAAAAAAAAACATATCGGTCTGGTCCCATCCGGTTACGCCGGGCAGTTTGGTTCCGTTTGTAACGGGGAACTGCATCGATTATTCCTTGTTCCAAAAATTTGGAATCATGGAACCACCCAGAAACAGCTAGTTCGGTTCGTTCTGGTCCGGTTCTCGTGCTGTCACCCTAGTTTCACTGTCAACTTAGTCATGAGTACTAGACTATATACATCAAGATTAATCCCTGAGGACTAACACGAGAATCAGGCAAAGACAAAATTAAGCGTGAATTCTATGAAAGAATTGGGGGCATCTACAAAAGGTCACTCTTTACAAATGCAATGTGCAGGGACATTCACGAGGATCGATCATAAAGAACAGGCGAGAGAGAATCGAAATTTCGCGATTCCAACGACTAGTTTTCGGCGATCTGCACTTGCCATTGTGTGGATTTTCTGTAGTTGCAAAAACGTCGTGATAGATGGGCCGGATCTCCTAGGGTGTATCACTTGTAATGATATGACAATGTTATGAATGTTCTTCTTTGTTTGCCACGTCAAAATGGTTTCTTTTACTTCTATGTAAACATTGTCGCGCGATGAGTGCGACACTCTGGATTTGACTCACTCGAAGTGTTGATGATTTTGACCCATCCCATATCGAGCTTCATGATTTTGTCTTTTGACGTACATGTAGTCACTTTCGCTAGAGATCACACATTCTGATAGCGCTCCAGCCTCAACACGCTTAATTTTGGGGTTCCAAAGCTAAGTATTGCCGCTACGTCAGAAGGTATCTCTGTGGATTAATTTCAGTTTTTACATATATATCTCATAACCGCTCTTCCCCTATTTGGAGCATAGTTCGAGTCATTTTTGCCCCCATTGCCATCCTAGAAGCATACTAGGAGTCGCTCTTGTCCAAGCCCTCTTTGGCCTCAACAACCATTCCCTGCCCTTGTTGGACCACGTCATTACATGCCCACTAGCTTTTGCATGGTTCGTCTCCATGAGTAGTTAAGCGTGCTTAGACTAAAGCACTACTAGGATGGGTGACCTCTTGGAAAAGTGCATACTTATAAGGCAAATGGAAAAATCGTGAGGCTTAGTCTGGGATGGATCGAAGCGGACAATATCTCGAGTGAGTTAATTCTAAGATGTCACCATATGGTATCAGAGCGGGACCCCCTCTAGTAGGAGTGTAGGTCGGGACGAACCATGCGGAAGTTGGTGGGCCTGCAACGCCCCGATTCGATGGAGGCAGGGAGTGGTTGCTAGGGTCAGATAGGGACTGGACAGGGAAAGGCTTTTGGTAGGCTAGGATAGCGAATGAGGTGTGAATAAATCGAATTATGCACCGAACAGGGGGGGAGAGATTATGAGATTATATTGTGTCACATTGGATTTAACTCACTTGAGGTATTGTTCGCTTTGGCCCGTCCCATATGGAGCCTCACAGTTTTGTGAGAGATCAGCAATTTTGACGCACAAATACAACACACTTAGTCATAAGTGTTCCAAAAACCACTTTTGAGCCAAATCCGGTTTGGGGCCACTGCTATCACATTGATCTAGATAGGCCCTTGTACTTGCAGATTGTGTCTAACTTCTGTGAAGTATTAGATCGATTGTCAATTCAGGAAAATGACTATATATTTTTCAGTGTTTGGTTGAAATATTAAAAAGGCTCGGAAAATATTTTTCCTTGTTTGGTATGGAAAATTGGATTTAATTTTCCTCCATGCACACCATTCAATATTTTTTTCCTTTGTTTTTATTTTTTTAATATTTTAATTATTTATCTTTATCTTTTATCTTTTTTATGGAAACATTTGCTTCTCGAAAAACAACTTTCCAGAAAACTTTTTCGAATTTTTCGGCGTTTGAGTGTGGAAAAATAAGCTAGGTCCGAAAACCATTTTTTCCTGTGGAAGAAACTCCTTCAAAAGTGCGGAGAATGTTTTCCTCTTCTCAAAAACATTTTCCTCTTTTTGAGAAGAAGAAAACATTTTCCTCATCTTTCCTTCCTCATTTCTTTCACATTTTATTTCTTTTTAATTATTCTGGTATTTTTTTAAATTTTTTATTTTATCAAAATTCAAAATTTTTTATTTATCAAAATTCAAAATTTTTTATTTTTAAATATTTTTATAGTAATTTTTAATTACTTTTTAATTTTTTTTTCTCCTCTTTAATTATTTTAATTTTTTTTTCTTATCCCTTGTTCTCCGTTGGCTGTTTGCCGGCCACAGCCACAGCCGATGGCCTGCCACAGGGGGGAACATGCAGACATGGTCGGTTCGGCGGAATCGCCGGTTCCTAACGGTTCCGGGCCTGATTCCGTTCTCTTTTTTAATTTAATTTTTAAAATGATAAATAATGAAATAAAAAATAAATTATTAACTATAAATTATAATTAAATTGTACATTGTAATAAAATTTGGAGAAAAAAAGAGAGGAGGAATGAGCTTGAACTTAATGAATTATTATTAAGCATCTTCTTGAGGATAGAAGAATCAAAACCCATGTAATTCTTTTACCTTTGATAACTCCAACTTACCTCATCGTCAATCGCTGCTACCTGTTGTGGTACCCGTGGCGGTATTATCTCCACACTCCTCACTGAAGAATTCATGTTCTTAATCCAGCTCTTAGTGTTGAAATTTCGCTTTTGTCCAATCATCAACACA
Source organism: Rhodomyrtus psidioides (assembly GCA_021437785.1). NCBI lineage: Eukaryota > Viridiplantae > Streptophyta > Magnoliopsida > Myrtales > Myrtaceae > Rhodomyrtus > Rhodomyrtus psidioides. The sequence continues at coordinate 7,512,877 of JAILYB010000007.1, read as the reverse complement.
AGCTTGAGCCTCCATAGCTTCCAGACTTAATCTTGAACGGCGGTCGTTCAAAATTAATCCTTTAGTGCTAAATGATTATTCAACTGCAACTATTGAAGAAGTGGTTGCTAATATCTATCTTGCGATGATGGCGAGAACTGGGAATTGAGTTGAATGGTTCTTCCACCACTTCAGAATTTTGAAATCTTTGTTGTGTTCGGAATCACTAAACTCAAAAGTAATGGTTGAATAGTTTTCTAATTCGAAAATAGTACCTCCTGTTGTCCCCTTTTATTTTTTTGGGCCTATTTATGAGCATTTTGTACCCTCTACTAATTGAACCACCCACATCACTTTGTGAGGCACTAGGTTGGGAAGATCCACTTTCACTTAAATCATATCTACTACAAAATTCATTATATAATACTACTATAGCGTGTTTAACCCCACTTTGTATACTTGAAATATCTATTGCTTCATCCAAATGTAAACAAACATAATAATAATTATTCAGATAATCTAATAAACCATTTAATTTAGTACGTGGATCGAAAATAATACCAACCAAATAAACAAGAGGAATGTTGAAATAATAATGCAACCATTTTTCTCGTATTACTAAAATAGTCGAAGCTAATTCAGTATCTTTTTCATAATCACTAAAAATACCAGCAATATTAACACATTCTATTAAAAATAAATGTGTAGTAAGATAATAAACACCATATAAAGTATCAGTAACATCATTAAAAAATTTCAAAAAATTTAATTTTTTTTGCAAACGTCCCAATGTTGCAGGAGTAAAGCAATATCGAGAATATTATTCGAAATAAACGTATATAATAAATCTTTATACTCAAAAGATTGACGAAGCAACTCGTAGGTAGAATTCCAACTAGTCGAAATATCTTTTGGAAATCTTTTTGCCTTCTCCCATGTTCTGCCCCATGCTTTCATAAATTGGGGACAGCTCCATAAAAATTTAATTGCATTCTTTATTGGGGCGAGAGAATTCTCAAGAGTTCGTAGTTCATCTTGTACACAGAAATTTAAAACAATCACATCTATTGTTAAAAAATTGTTTGCCAAAAGCGGGTTTACAAATATTTTCTAATTTGAGAATTGAAGCGGTATTTGTTGAGGTATTATCAAAACCAATTGAAATTTTTTTATTAATCAAATTATATTCTTCTAAAACTTGCATAATGATTTTATAAATATTAATGGCCGTATGCCTTTTATCAAAAACTTGAAATGCAAGAAGTCTTTTTCGAATGGTCCAATCGTCACCTATCCAATGACATGTGAGACCCATGTAAGAATGAATTTGCCGAGGATCAGTCCAAATATCGCTACCTATATACACACTTCCATTGAAATCCATAAAAAGATTTATCAAACCTTTTTATTTTTTATTTTTTATAAGCCTTGAAAAGTTCGCGTCTAAGAGTAGTTTTCAGAACATATGGTGCTTGCGGAAGCAATGTAGTGTTTACCAAAAACTTTAAATTAAAACTTTCACCAGTAGTAAACGGAGCATGTTCAAGGGCAACATATTCAACTAATGTTTGTTTATAAAGTGCATAAGTGTAATTGAATAAAGGATGGGTGTTAGGATTGGCGTACCCGAAAATTTATTGTTGGCTAGTGTCGATGCCCGCTTGTGTTGGATGTTTTTTTTTTTTCGTCAGATGCCGACGGAAGGTTTCGTAGCCGTCTCCTTTAGAAAAATTGTATGATTTCGGATAATATTTACAGTTTATCTTAAACTTACCTTTGCTTTCACGTACCTTGTCGAAGTGTTACCATAAGTCGGATGTTCCCTCTCGGGCCTTCCATTTCGGTTCATTTGTTATCAACATTTTTTCGACACGTGAAGGAGGATAAAGACTTTCTTGCATTAGGACGTGCTCAACGTTGGGATTGGGAATAACGTTGATATTATCTTCGTCATCTACCCAATATGCATACTCACGAGGATCATATTCAGGATGAGAAAAATTGGATTCTCTCATTGGGCTCTTTTCAGTATTTCTGCTTCCACTTGCCATTTTTGGAGAGAATTGATGAAAAATCGATTTAGAGAATTGAGAGGAGATTGAGAGAATTGAGCGGATTGAGAGAGTTTAAAAGAATTGAGATGAGAGGAATTGTGAAAAAAATGAAAGGGGGGATGGATATTTATAGAAGGGATGAGTATAATATAATTTGTAAAAAAAAAAACAAATTGAGGCGGGAGGGTTTGTCGGCCGTTGCATGGGCCCCACCCCACGGGCCAAGGGAGAAAGAGCCCCAATAATAATAATAATTTTTTTTTACGGTTTGGAATTGGAACCGGCTCGGAACAGTCGGTTCCGGTTCCGATCCTGAACCGGGCCCACGGTTTCAAATGGCCATGTCTAACAATGGACTTGGTTTGTGTCTTAGGAACACAGGCTGGGCTTTGTGCGAGTTGGTCATTCCGTTAAAAGTACAAACGGAGATGCTGACATGGCGTTAAATGCTAATCTTGCATCATATGTAGCAACCACATTTGAAGAAGTTGCTTTCAAAATTTCATAAAAAAATTGGAATAGAACGAAAATTTGAAAAAAAAAAAATCAAATAGAAATTCATTGGTCTCCTTCTAAAGGTAGCTTTGTGCTGCAATTCGGATTGCATTAGTTTTGCCTACAAATTCATTTAAAGAGTGGGCAATTAAATTTAATTTTTGAAAGTCTTGGACACCTTCATCTGTTGGGCAAATAGTGTTAAAATAACAATTCCGTTTCATAAAAATGGATGATACTTAAAATTTGAATGACAATAGTAAATGTGGTAAAACTGCCACAAACATCAAATCTGTAAATATATTCAATTGATAAATGCACAAAAGTCAATTCGGCATAAGCACAACCAATTAAGTGGCAGAAGCAGAAAATCTGAGTCGTCAGAAGTAGGGGTGTGCATGGTCCGGGCCGGTCCGGTCCCGGCATGGAACCGGAGACCGGACCAGTAGTCCGGTCCCCATATTTTCGAGACCACGGACCGGACCAGGATCGGCGGTCGGGCCGGTCCTAGTCCGGGCCGGTCCCGGCCCAGTAGGACCGCTAATTCTAACTCCTTATGAAAATTACATGTTTCTTCGGTGAAGTTTTTATGCAACAGCAGGAATGCTAGCATTTTTGCTATTCCTGTTAACTCATGGCTAATCTCAACTGAAATGAGATATTTCAAAATGATAGAACTGATATAAACTTTTATTTGGGCTCCAAAACAAGTTTAATTTTCTTCATGATGATTTTCTATATTTTAATAGAAGCTATAGGAATGTCACTAGTAAATGTGCGTATATTGGACGGTTGAGAGTTTTTTCATTCTAAAAGCCACATTGACCAGACTTTAGTATGTCATCCATCATTTATTTTCCACTGCGTCTCCTTTTATGTCTTCTGTGTTTATTAGCTTTCTTTTTGTTCCCTTCTCAAGAAGTATGCCCAATTGGTGTTTCATTACTTCATTTTTTTAAACAAAAATCATTAGATTAACTAGATTAGCCATTTAAAAAAAAATATTACCGGTCCGGTCCGTGCCGGGCCGGTCCCAAACCATGGAACCCAAGGATCGGACCGCCCAGTCACCGGTCTGATTTATTGGGACCGGGGACCGGACCGCCAACCTCAAGGACCGGACCAACCCGCCCGGGCCGGGCCGGTCCGGTTCAGTTTACACACCTCTAGTCAGAAGCACAAAATCTGAGCCTTCAGAAGCATGAAATCTGAGCCTTCAGAAGCACAAAGTCCGAGCCTTCAGAAGCACAAGGTTTGAACCTTCAGAAGCACAAAGTTTGAGCTCGTCAGAAGCACAAAATCTGATCCCATTAGAAGCACAAAATAGTGGCCGGTGTTCGACACAGTTTCCTTAAAATAGATTCGTCCTCTCCAGTACGTGCTTAGAGGTTTCATGAACGTCTGTCTCATAGGATACAATGGTGAGTAGCGATAGAGGCAAGCACAACACTCAAAAGCTTTCAGGGAACTCGAACAAATCGTGAACACTATCGAAAACAGTGCAAATGCAGTGAATTGAAAGAGAGGGAGAAGATATTTTCATTGTCTTTTTTTCTGTCTTTTTGAAAGAAGAAAGGGAAGTCATTGGTCTCCTTCTAAAGGTTTCTGCATAACATTACATTGTAACAGCTTGAGTTGGAGGTTTTGACAAAAAAAAAAAAAAAAGGCAAACGGACAGCTCTAGTACTAATATTTGTGAAAGCGTTCATTTTGGTGGTATTTTTTTTTTTTGAATCACTTAAGTGTCATTTTCATGTAAGCAAGGTGCTGAACAACCAACATTTTAATCGATCTTGAACAATAGATGATAACTAATAAAATCTATTGCAAAGTAGAAATGTCGGAAAAGATCTTGTCAACCTACCACTTTATAATATTTACAATGACAGAGAGAGTGGTTGGACTTGGAAGGAAACATGCATCCAGCAAATCTGAGTAACCATGAATTGGTCTTTCCAGAATAGGTTTTAGATATGCACCGATGAGATGATGATTTTACTTCTCTCAGATTCAATGATAGTCTAAATTGAAATAATGGCCACTTTCAAGTTCCAGTAGATTATGAGCTGCTTTTTTATTTGAGAAGTATCAAAACTGATGTTGCAGCTTTCAAATTTACCATTATTTGTCGGTAGCTTATCTACAAAATTGTTATTTAACCATTCAAATTGACAGTTTATTATCACTTTCAAATTACATTGTCGATTATCCGTAAAATTTGTATTCAAGTGAGTATAATAGGTTTATACTATCAAATCCCCCAGTAAAATTTGGAATTCCATGCTAGATTGAAATTGCTTTTAAGGTTCACTAGTGGACCCGCAAATTCGACAATGAGTTACCAACAAAATAATGATGACTTTCACGTATTTTTCATAGTAAATTATCATGTATTTTTAAATTTTACAAGGGAGCTTGTTAGTTGTTAGCGAGTTATAGGTAAGCTCTAATAATGCTAAGAGTATTAAAAGTTTCAATTCAAATTTCTGGTATGACGTAATTAGACAAACTAAATATATGAATTATATGAGACACCCAACACCATCTTCATATTAAGTTTTTGTTTCCAGTTTCATACCTTTTTTTTTTTTTTTTTTTGATAACCGAGGTGTCCGGCCTCACGGCGAACCGGGTCCCAGACTCAGCGGGTTCGACCGGCGAACCGGGTGCCCAAGCCGGGGGATCAACCGGGTGGAGTCCGAATAAGTCCTCGGGGCGACACGTGCTAGCCACCACACATCGTGCACCGGTTAAGTCACCCTTTTTGAGTGACGCCCTGTGATTCGAACACGCAACCAGCCGTATGCAGAAGCGTGCTCAAACCAGCAGCGCCACCCGGGTGGGTGGTCCAGTTTCATACCTTTCGTCCTCCTCTCTTTGAAACAAGAGGAGAATGAAACAATTTGTCGGTGCTTGAAACAATTTTGTCTTCTCCATATTACTATATCTCCAAAGTCAATAATTTTATATGAGAAACTACTGAACTCATTCACTTACTACCGTTACTCTTCAGTTTTCTGTCGAGGTCTATCCTGTAGAGGCACTCAAATTGAATTAGTGATTGATCGATTTCTAGGTTTCGTCATAAACCTAAAAAATCATTGGCTTATCAAATTATCTTTCGAGCCATGAAAAAGATTCAACAAAAGACAAAAACAAATCCACTATCCGTTTTACGTCAAGCAATACGTGGAGTAACTCCCGATATAGCAGTAAATGCAAGACGTGTAGGTGGATTGACTCATCAAGTTCCCATTGAAATAGGATCCACACAAGAAAAAACACAGCAGCAGCGATCTTTCTCATGCAAGAAGCCTCTATTTAAGGTCATTGTTCCGCTAAACATCGAACTAACTCTTCACTCCAATTCTGCACCTCCTCTTTCACCACAACCACAACCACAACCACAACCACAACCACAACCACCACCGTGGAAACCTCTCAACCTCCTATTCCACCCCATTTAAGCTCCATGCGAGACGACGACATGCCGCAGGCATTCAAGGACTTACTCTCTTCTCTCCCTTCAGAAGAAGACTGGATCACCAGCTCTCTTCGCTTGTACCAGGGCTTCTGGTTCCCCTCTTGGATCTTGAATTGCGTCCTCACTTGCCAAAATCACTTCCAAGCTCACCCCACTGACATCCTCCTCGTCACCAGCCCGAAATCCGGCACCACCTGGCTAAAGGCCATCCTATTCGCTCTTTTGAATCGTGCCAAGTACTCCGACTCCGACTCACAACGACGCCACCCTCTCCTAACCCAAAACCCCCACGATGTCGTGCCCACCTTGGAGATCAAGCTCTATTTCGAGCAAGAAAATCCCGATCTCTCTGCTTTAGCATCTCCTAGGCTCTTCGCCACCCACATGCCTTATTCCTCGCTTCCACAGTCGGTGAGGGACTGCAACTGCAAGCTAGTTTACCTGTGTAGGAACCCGAAGGACACCTTCGTCTCATTGTGGCACTTCGTCAACAAGATCAGGCCGGAAGAGAAGGGCCAGATTTCGATCCAGGAGTGCGTCGACAAGTTTTGTCGAGGGGTAAGCGCTTACGGGCCTTATTGGGACCATGTGCTGGGTTACCACAAGGCGAGCTTGGAGATGCCCGAGAAGGTGTTGTTCATGATGTACGAACAGATGAAAGTGGACCCGCATGTTAATGTGAGGAGGTTGGCCGACTTCTTGGGGTGTCCATTCACCGAAGAAGAAATGAGAGACGGGACGGTGGAGGGAATACTGAGGATGTGTAGCTTCGAAAATTTGAGCGCATTGGAGGTGAATAAGTGCGGGAAGCTGTCCACTGGACACGAGAGCAACTGGTACTTCAGGAGAGGCGAGATTGGAGATTGGGTGAATTACATGAGTGCTGAGATGGGGGAGAGAATTGACCGTGTCATGGCAGAGAAGTTGGATGATTCTGGTTTGAAGCTTTGAAGCTTGGTTAAATAGAAAAAGTACCTGCATGCCACTGAGAGACGCGTCAAGGTTGCGATGCTAGCCTTCCTTCTTGCGGGGAGCTCATGCATTTTATCTTCTGTTACTCTTTTCAATTCATTTTTACCTTTTGCTGTGTACTTACTACAGATTCTCCCCAAGCCCATATCAATCTCAAATTTGGAGTTTCAATTTAATCAATTGAATATGCAAATCAATTCATTTTGGAGTCGCCACTTGTTAGGGAAATCGCCTTATGATGTTTTTTTTTTTTTTGTGGTAAAAGTAAGATATATAGATGCAAAGGGCGCTAATTACAACCAAACCTCCGCCGCACACCACCGAAGTGTTGCAAAAAGCATAAGGGCAGCTCGGGTTGGAGGAAACAGAAGAACAAGAAGCTATGCAAGATAGCAGCTACACATATACAAAATACCTGTGTAACCTATACATGCACCTATACAAAAAGGAAAGACAGCCAAAACAAGGCGGCCAAAATAGCAGGAAGGAGGTTTAAAACTCCACCAACATCAGTCAAAAATAGCCGATGAGATGTTCCAAGAAGCTTGAATTCTACGATTCCGAGAGGTGTCATCAACTTGGTTGAAAGTGAGAGCCTTGTCCTTAACAACCCTCTGGAGGCGTTCTTTAAGTTCGGATATGTTGAGTTGCTTGCTACGGAATATGATATGATTTCTTTCCGTCCAGATCATATGGCACAAGGCGCCAAAGGAGAATCTAGCTATGCATTGGTAGAAGGAGTGGCCTCGGATGTGACTCATCGCCCATCGAATGCCTTATGATGTATTGTAGATGACAAAATGATAAAAGGCTTGTTATGCAGTTGGTGTATTAGCATAATGTCTAAAGGCTATGAGTTGTTGTTGACACCTAAATTTTGAATTTTAGAAATTTATTTATTTAAGCACAAAATGAGAGTTAGTCATAATTCTCGCAAAAAAATAATTTCCTCATGCATGGCATATTTAATTTTCTGTCAGTTATCTTCATGGAAAATCAGAGCTAATTTTTTTAGTTCTAACAAAAAATCAATCAATTTTTCATATTTAATTTTTGGTATCCATTGCATTGCACCTTCGATTTTGTCGGATTAGTGGCGAATGATCTCAAGGTGATGGTTCTAAACTCAATTTAATTAACTGGACTAAGCCCGCGGTGAATGGAAATTCGGCCAAAATTTATATGAATATCAGTAAGGTCGAAAATTGCATGCCAAGATAGAATATCAATTTACCTTGAAACTTGGTGAGCAATTAAGCTAGATATTATCACAGAATATAAGAGATATCAAAAGATTTTATATTGATAATAAAGAATATATCTCTTTTGGAAGTAGCGAACCCTAGCTTTGCTCTATAAATATATTTCATGCTCACAAGTCTAGGGGAGGCCACAAAATTTTACACGCACGGCAGAATAGAGAGGCCACTTTTATCGAAGATATGCCAGATTTTGGAGACGAAGGGGAGGCGTCGCTCATGTTCTAAGCATACCCCATGGAGATCGTGGAGTTTTCAAAGCCAATTCCTTTTTTCCTCCATCATGATCCTAGAGAGAGAGCGGAGGAGTAGATAGGAGATTTGGGGAGCCTGCATCGAAGTTCCAAAGAGAAGGAGGCCAAAGAGAAACAGACAAAAAATAAACGAAGGTTTGAAAGAAGAGTAGATTTTGACCAGTGGCTCTCTTCTCGGATTCAATAAGACGAGCACGAAGGTGGACACAAAGAAGGCATGAAGTTTTGACTCAGAACGTCCACATTCAGTCCAGCGAGTGAGCTTCCAACGATTTCCAACAGAAGAGAACAAAACCCATGTTTCAATGTCGTGTCCGATTTCCCTCAGAAATTCCCAAGCGAGTCACCATGTGCTTGTATTGAGCGACATCAGCCAACCGCAAGCCAAAACTTTCGTGTCTGTGACGGCGTAATGGGTTGTTGCGCCTGTCGTTGCTAACCCATTACTGAACCTCGACGATGATGCATGCCGGCACGAACATGCTCGGCTAGACTGAGAGCTTCATAGAACCATGTGTTGACACCTAAATTTCGATTTCTCAGTAAAAAATAAATTAAAAAAAATTATTATTAATTATTATTTTTATATAATTCGCGCTTAGATTAATTCACTAGCTTCTTTCTCAAGATGATCATGTTGCTGATCCAAAGTTTCCAGAATTGCAAAGGGAATTAATGAGATTAGATAAGGCAAATGAGGAACTGAGCAACAAATTTCCGTTGTTCAATGAGATGTCAGGCGGTGGCAATGCTTTAGAAAGAGTACTGGCTTTAGAAATTGAACTAGCTGAAGCATTGCAGGCAAAGAAAAATTAACGATCCAATTTCAAAGACCCTTGGAGGCCTACATGTCAGGAATTGATGAGAAGCAACGGGCGCTCCATGCAAAAGTGGCTAACCTCATCAATGCTACTCAATGGCCCAAGAGCATTAAAGAGATGGGAGACAACTTTTCCAAGCCTTCATCATTTCTGAAGGAAGTGGCTAACCTCATCAATGCTACTCAATGGCCCAAGAGCATTAAAGAGATGGGAGACAACTTTTCCAAGCCTTCATCATTTCTGAAGGAATTATGGCTATGGTCCGCATAGGGAAATAAATAGAAAAAGGTTCTTAGTGCATGATCTCTAGAGTCACGGAGAAACTCCTTTCCAAGATCCAACATGAATTCCTTCTCGGGGGGCGAGAGCATTCGAGGAAAAAAAAAGGTAAGAAAAGAAGAATCCGAGGAATTCTTTTGAAATACAAAAGGAGAGGAGATGGATGAACGAAAGAGGAGAGCACACACAGTGGCTTGGGGACAATCGGGAAAAAGGATTTCATCTCGAATTTTCCTCCATTGCTTGTCCAGTATCGCACACCACATTCGGCCGTGATCCCAACAGTCTATCCAAAGTCAGACACCCTTGGATCTACCATCGACGCCGCTTCCCAGTCCGAGCCAAGTCCTTGCGCCGCCGGCCCTGCTGTTTCACTTCCTCCGCAACTGTTCCGATTTGCTCGCGTTACTATCACTGTTGCCGTTGATTACCACGCAGCCATATATCTCATCCTCTTCGTCGACCATCCCGAGGACTGCCGTGCCGCTGCCCTGCTCGTGCTGCTGTTGATTACGTATTTCTATCACAACACGCCAGCCCTGCTTGCGAGCCTTTATCCGAACGACGTTTGGTCCATTCTCGAAGAACCAGCCGCATCCGCGTCCGCATGTTCGCCATCCAACTCGTCCAAAGCCCTTCGTCCGTCGAGTTGCTGACTAGTCTCGTTGGACCATTCCTTCGCACGAGTCCGTTACCAAGCCGTACGAAAGATCGAACTCAATACTCAAATCTCGTGCAAGTTCAATTATCAAAGTTGATATTTGATTCAAATCCCGATTCCACTGCTGAACGGTGCCGAGCTTGCTTCTGTTCATTTCGTGAAGCTGCAATCCGGGAGTCAATCAAAACAAGAATCGGCTTTATTCTATTCTCGCCATTTGAAGACAAAATCCGCTGCCATTCCACTTGTTGATTCAACTTTTACTTTCTTTGTTGTTTGGATTTATTGTTCTAGACAAAGCAAAGAGGCTGTGGATTTCCCACACACGAGCTATCTTGCTTGAGCTACAATTCCAAGGAGTTCGAGTCAAACGTGTCTTCACCAAGTCGGTCCAAGGAGTCCCTGCTCGAGCTTCAACTTTTGGCTAAAATTTCGAATTAGGAGAGCGAAGAGGTAAATTTCCTATCTTGAGTTCTTGAATATTCACTTGCCTATTTGCATATCTTGCATATTGCGTAAAAGGGATATTTTATTTTTTATTTTTTTTAAAAAAATACAGGTTAATTAGGAAAATTTCTTTTCCTAATTCGCAACTTGCCATACGATTGGGAATGTCCGTCTTTAAGATTATCGACGGAATACTCAATTAGGCAAGGTTTTGGGTTCAATCGTTAATCGTGAGATCATGAATTAAAGATTGACTCAAATATTTCGCGAAGTATTTTAAAACTTGATCGATATGTCCATTTTCTTGATTGACATTAATTAACATATTCGCTTTCCTCATTTGATTTGTTTTGATGGATTGTCGTATTTTTTTAAAATATGTCTTTCGCATGATATAATCTCGAAAATTCTAAAAAATTGCACTCATTCATTTCCATATTTAAAAATTGCATATCTTTTCAATAAAATAGCATCACATAGATAAATTGCACATCCAATCCTTTTTGTAAATAATTAAATTAGATTGCATTTTGGGATCAACATTGCATGTTTAAATAGAATTTCGTGTCTAAAATAATTCATCTTTAATATATTAGGGTTTAGGTCAATTTAGACTCTAAAATATGCAAGATAAGAATTGTATTTGGCATAGTACTATTTTAGGAAATAAATTCATTCGAAAATAATAATAGAAATTCATCCATGCCACGTCATCCATGCCACGTCATCCATGCCACGTCTTCATCTTCGCCATGTCATCTACGCTATGTCTTCATCTTCGCCATGTCATCTACGCTATGTCATTCATCTTCGCCATGTCACTTTAGATTGCATTTTAGCTTAAATTGCATAGTAGAATTGCATGTCTTGATTTTAATTAATATATCACGTAGTTAATTAAATCATGGTCCCATTTGTGCATTCATTTAATTTGCATGTTATCTAGTTTAGTCTTACATGTAATTCATATCATTACATCATAGAATAATTTCACGCATCACATATAAGATTGTCTTTCACGCATTCATATAAAAATTAAAAAATAAAAATAAAGAACTAACTTGCGTGGCGCATGCTCCTTTGATTATATTGATTTCTGGATGTTCTATTAATTGATTGTGCACCCGCATGATAGCCTTTGTTAGTGGCTTAGATTAAAATCAATCAGTATTGCCTTCTCAAATGATTTTTCATGAAATAAAACGGTACCGAAAGGGCGTTAGATTAATCTAGCGTAATCAAGTCCCCGGACTCTTAATCTCTGGTTCGTAGGAATAAAATAGTTCTCCCACTATTTTATTTAGGTTTCTAATCGACCTACCATAAATGATTAGTGGCGACTCCAAATTCAAAATACAATGCATGTTAATCAATTGAATCTTAAGTTGCGATTTGGTACGGACTTGGGAGAGTTCGAGTTAGGTTAATTATTTAATTAACCTAATAATCCATTAGCCTGGAAATCTATTTTTAGGTCGCGACAGCTTGGCGACTCCGCTGGGGACTATTATATTTTTTTCGAAAATCTAGAGAGGACTTAGGCCAAGATTTTTCGTGAAAAATGCATCTGGTTTGGCAATCTTGATTGAATTCTAATTTTTAGGTGTTAAATGGTTTTGCAGAAATGGAGTTATAAGGGGTGGAGTGTTTGGCTAACCCTTTGTTTTGCAGATTGGTGTTTGGAATTGTTTGTTTAATTATGCACATCTTGAAGCGGTGATTGTCTATTAATTGTTGTGCATGATTAATTGCTTTAGCACTACACCACATATAACCTGTGGCCAAACCTGGGTCACTAGCTTTAGGATGGTATCGAGATTAGATCCTAACGTTCTGCGTGAGATCACGTTTGAAAGTTAGTCTGAATTTGATCCCGACTCTCTTCATAAATGAGTTTCAAAAGTTAGAACTCACGCTCGGTAAGATTACCATGGCGGGGTTGTAATTTTTAACTCGAGAAGCCGAAGTTGAAATGACCCGGCTAATCCTGGTGACGTCGTAGGATTACGGCGCTAATCTTGATTATGTGCGCGAGATTGTCGCCTTGTCGCAAGTCTTTCACTTCAATTTGTTGGCCTCTAGGATAGTTAGAATAAGTTTAACTCACGAATCATGTGCATGTCCATGTGATTGTTTTGTTTTCCTATCCTATGGTAAAGTATGCTCCGAAACTTTATCTTGCTTTTAATTATTTTTGGGCCGGTCCATGGTATTTAGGTTTGTGACGCTAGTAATTTAGGTTTGTGACGCTGGTCTATAGACAATGGGGCATTCTGATCTCCGTTTCGTGTACATTCCGAAGGCTGAATTGAAGCAGATGTGGGGCCGTTTGAGCATCGATGGGCGGAATTATGTCCTTAGCCGTATAGGCAATATGTTGCCTCTTTTGGACATTGGATTACAGACCGGGTTTCTGCAAGCACTTGCACATTTTTGGTGCCCGGGTACCGCTACCTTTATTTTAGGTAAGCATGAGCTCACTCCGACTTTGGAAGAATATAGCTTTGCCATTGGAAAACCTTTGAACATTGATTTAATTCATCCTTGTGGGGGATTCGATCCAGTTGTCTTTCTTGCTGAATTTCTGAAAGTTAGTGAAAATGCGATGAGGAAAATTTTGAAGGAAAAATGTCAAACGTGTCCTTTTTCATTTCTCATTGAACGTTTTTATGAAAGCAATTCATACTTACAAAGTAGAATTTTCATTCTAGCTTTCTTCGGGCTTGTGATTTTTCCACTTCAAAAGAATTTTATTAGTCCGTCCATGGCTTGGATAGCTAGTCAAGTTTGTAGTGGAATGAATTTCATTAATGCCATCTTAGCCGAAACGTTCATATCCTTGACTCGCTTTAAAAAGGACGAAGATAAGACATTTCATGCTTCAACTGGACTTTTGCAAATGTGGTTTTTCTCTCATTATGCTAAGATTGGTTCCAAAATGACTATACCTCGGATAAGCCAGGATGAAAACCCGATCGCAAAATTTCAAGAACTTCAAAAATATATTGAGGGTTTGTCTTATTCTGAATGGATTGATTCACTAAAAGATCCGAGTCCTAAGGTTTTCCTATGGCAAGCTATATGGTTCCAAATCTCCGAGGCCCGTTTGTGTCTAGGTGAGCGAGAGCCCATATCCTTGTTGGGCATTACCGGCGTGACACGATATCATCCCCTTCGGGTGGTACGTCAATATGGAGTTTTGCAGGATATTCCCCCACCACTGGGGACCGATGCTCTCCAAGTCCAATTCATTGCGGCTGAAAGCTATGCAACCGAGCTCAAGCATCAAGATAAAGTTTGGCTCAAATCTAAGACTCGTCGGGTTTTGTTGCCAGAAACGGAACTCGAAGGAAAGGAGAAGCTTTATCATGCTAAGGCCCTATATATTCAACGCCATTTCATACCAGCCCATCTACTCCCGAAGTTTCCATTGATAACCGTGAAGCCCACTCGTCAAGCGGAGATTGAAGCCTACGAGATGAAGGCCCAAAAGGATAAGAAGCAGATGGAAATCTTGGCTAAGGAAAATGCACGACTTCGGAATGAATTGAAGGCCCATTTGTCTATAGATCGTGCCCCCACTAGGAAGAGAAAAATAGCTTGATTGCCATGTCTTAGAGTCATTTGCTTTCATGTTTTAGTTGTCTTTCCTTGGAATTATATTCTAAGCATTGCTGTGTTTGGGTAACTTTACAGTGCTATACGTATTTTTCTCTCGGAATTTAAATGGAGTATGTTCATCATACCTTGAACTATCACGTGTAAAATTTTGAGAATAATCTGTGGCGTTTTTCATGTATTTGGCGAATTTTCATCAAGGGCAACGTAACCTGGAATTCCGGCAGTTTTCTGGCGCTCGTCTTGTTTTGATGATTACTACTTCCTTTGCTAAATCTCCAAACTTGAAAGTTGTAGGTTGATGTCTGAACTAGTAATCTGCAAAATTCCAGACCTTAATTCGTACTTTAAGGGAGTCTTTCGCTCATTCGACAAAAACCGGACAGAACAGTTTTTCTAGGAAGAATTTTTCAAAATAAATATTAAACTGTACTGATCGGTCCATTTTTAGCCTTAAGTCCAAACATCAAAGTTGTTCCTCGTAAAGTGCTAAATCAGCCCGCAAAATTCGAGAATCTTTTGATCAACGTACGAATTATGGCAAATTTCACCGTGAAGGTCGTTGGAACTGAAAGACTGCATGTTTCGGATTTTTGCTTTGTTCATTGAGTCTAGAGAGTTGTCATGGACTGACCCACTATTCTCACTCACTTTACTAACCTTCCCGTGGTTTTTCTTTTCAGGTATTATATCACGGATCCTTCTCAGCATCCATATAACACTCGCTCCAAAGCCAAGAAAATGACCAATCCAGCTGAATCAGTCGCCCAAATGGAGGAGAGAATAAGGCAGGAAATGAAAAGGGAAAGAGAGGAGCAAGCCAAAGTCTTTAATGATCAACTGGCCGAGCTGAAGACTATGATATCGCAGCTGTCTCTGGCTCAACAGTTACCCTCTGCTACGCCCGTGCGTTCCAACCCTTTGTTTCAGTCGGAGAGGTTATACGTAGACCTACGACAAGAGGAAGAAGAAGAAAATGAAGAAGACATGCCTGGGGTTGTATCCTCGCTCGCTGCGGCCAAAACAAAAACTAAAGGCCTTGCTAAAACCTCAAGGCACATTGGCCAATCATCGGCTCAAGTGCCGTCTGTCCCGCTGGTGAACTATTCTCTGCCTGAAGCTATTATTCCACAAAGGGATGATAATGCGAAGATGCTGGCCAAGATGGACCAGAGGCTCAAAGAGGTTGAAGGTGCACGACATGTCCCCAAGATTGACCGTTCAGCCTTTTCAAGAACAATCTATCCGGACAAGTTCAAAGTCCCGGATTTTGAAAAGTATGACGGCACGTCAGATCCTGTGCAACACGTCCAGACTTACCAGGCTAGAATGGGTAAGTATGCTGCAAATGACGCCCTCATGGTCCAGACATTTCAGGCCAGTTTGAAAGGTGCCGCCATGAGGTGGTACATTGCCTATGAGGTATATACCAAAGAAGATTGGGACGAGGTGGCTAATGATTTTGTGCAGCATTTCAGCTTCAATATTGATGTGGCCATCACAACACAAGATTTAGAGCGGGCCGAAATGAAGAAGGGCGAGTCGATTAAAGAGTACGGCACCAGATGGAGAAGTCTCGCCTCACAGTTGAAACCAGTACCTCCCGAACGGGAACTAATGAGGTTGTTCGTCTCTACCCTACCACAGAATGTACGAGCACATGTATTCATATCAGCGGTCGCTTCTTTCTCCGACCTTATTTCATTTGCTGAGGAGGTGGAAAGCAATTGGAAGAGAGGCTGGTATGGAGACAGCGGAACCGGTCCAAAGCGTTTTATACCAAAGAAGGAACCAGCAGCCACGCAGGTTAACTTGGCGTACACGCAGAGACCAGTGGTTCAGAGTCCCGTCATTCAACTCCCTGAGGAACGAAGGGCTAGTAATAACCAGAGAAGGGATACGTGGAAGAACCGGCAGTTCAGCCCACTCCCTGGAACCCTGACGCAGATTTGGGCCATCCTAAAGAAGAAAGGACTCTTAACTACAGAGCCAATGAGAGCGAACACGTCAAACGCAAAATGGTATGACCCGAATAAGAAGTGTGATTATCACCGTGGGGAAGTAGGCCACGACACCGACAGCTGTTTCATCCTGAAAAACCGTATTCAGGATTTGATTGAGACCGGGGCAATCTCGCTACCCAACAAGCAGCCCAACGTGCAGAAGAATCCTCTACCTGAACATTCTGGGGCCATCAATGCTATCTTAGGAGAAAATGCTACCACAGCAGGTTTATTTAAGGTCAAGGCTACTGAAGTTCTTGACGCCCTAATCAGAGCAGGCTATTATCAAGCAGGAGAAGTGGTGACTTCAACTCAGCTGGAGACAATGTTTACTAAACTGAGCAGAGAAGGCTTGGTGGTTCGGATGAACCAGTTTGGACTGATAGCTACCATCTCTGGGACGGTTATTGATTGGGAACAAGAGTTGGCTGCATTGACTATGACCCCACCTGAAGTAGCAGTTCCTATCGATGAGATAGAAACTCAAGTAGATCCAGAGTTAGCAGATGTGCCCCCACTACAAGATGCGTCAGATAATGATCTGGGGTTGGTGGTGAATGAGAACCTGATGATTACTACCCCACAACCCTTCCCTTATTCAGATGATCGGGCAGTCCCCTGGTCCTATGACTTAGCTCTTATAACTAGGTCAGGACGAACCTACAATGGAGATAAACTGGCTAAACCGGTCGAAGAGAAGGAAGCTAAGGAGTTTCTCGCGGTCATTAAGACTAGCGAGTACAACATTGTAGATCAGCTGAGGAAAGCGCCAGCTCAAGTTTCCCTACTCGAATTGTTGCAAACCTCACCTAAACATCAGGAGGCGTTAAAGAAGGTTCTGGCGCAGGTTCACGTCCCTGAAGACGTTGAACAAAAGAAGCTGGAAGGGTTTGTCGGGGCAGTCCTGCTGAAGGATCAAATGGCTTTTGCGGATGATGAGATTCCTGTAGAGGGTCGGGGCCATAACAAGGCCCTACATATTACTGTGAAACACAAACAGACCTTGGTGTCTCGAGTCCTCATTGATAATGGTTCAGCATTAAATATATGTCCATTGGCCACCTTGAACCAATTGGGAGTGGACTTGGCTAAAATGCAGTCGCCGAAGACCCATGTCAGAGCCTTCGATGGGATGAAGAAAGACGTTTTGGGGCAGATAAATCTGGATATCCTCATCGGACCATCGACATTTGACATTTTATTTCAAGTCCTGGATATTCCCTCCGCATTCAATCTTCTACTGGGACGGCCTTGGATCCATAATGCAGGTGCCGTACCTTCGAGCCTCCATCAGAAGATCAAATTTGTGGTTGAGAATAAGCTGGTGACGGTGTTTTGTGAGGAAGACCATCAGATTTATAACGAGACAGCCATTCCCTACGTAGAACCAACCGGAAATGAAGAAAGCTCATACCACGTGTTCGAGCTAATACATACCATACATGCCTCTCCTGAGAGTCCCTTACCAACTCCCGAGATGTCGGCCACTTCCGTTATGGTGGCCAAAATAATGATAGGGAATGGTTATCAACCCGGCATGGGACTAGGGAGACACAGCCAAGGAATCCGCACCCCTTTTGAGCTGAAAGGTCAAAATCATAAAGCGGGCATTGGTTATCAAAGACCGAGATATGGCAAGCAGATAATGAGAGGACTTGGCAAGCAGGAAAATAGTTCTCAACCACGACCCCTATACATCACTTTCAGATCCGGTGGAGTGGTCGGAGGATATGATGAGTTGTCCAAGTATGAGAACGAGTTGGGGATTGCATTCCACGTTCCGGTGAAGGAGCAGGTCGCTCAAGTAGAGACAATGGAACTGGATGTGGAGGATGAGATGCCTAACCTAGCTGAATGGTTTGGCGACATGACCGTGGGAGCTGTGCTTGAAAACCTTATGCAGATAGAGGGGACCCCTGAAGAAGAGCCCTACTTGGAACCCAGACCACCGGGACCTTCGAACAGTGTTCACTCTGAAGACGATCCATTGGAGGGTTTAGATTCAGAGTAACGAATCTATGTTACCCCATGCGTGGGATATTTCCAGCTTTCTTTTAATTTCAGTCATTTCGATTATTGTCTGAACTTTTCCCTTCGGTATTGCACTTTTCGATCAATAGATGTAATGAATTGATTTTTGAAGATCAATGGAGTTACAGAAATTTTTATCCATTATTTTGGAATCTTGGCGAAGTGCCCCAAACCAACCTGATGACGATAACCAACGGTCAAACAAATTGTCGTCAATGGTGAGATTCCGAGGGTTGGGCTTCTTCAAAGATTCCCATCTCAAAATTCTTGTAAAATAAATTTTTCAGAAAGAAAAACAGAAAAGCCAAGAAAAAAACGAAAAGAGATCGCATAAAAAAATGATGATAAGACATGCATCTTTAAACCCTGTTTGTTTTCCTGAATTCCCTACTTTATGTTTCAGGGATGTGGAGGGAGATCTAATGGATTCTGGAGTGTATGACCTCGATGAATTCGACCCCGAATACGAAGAAATACGTCGGGAATTTGAGGAACATGAAACGGTCAAGCCATTGACCAGAGACGAGACCCTGCCTATCAATCTCGGAAATGAAAAAAATCCCAAGGAAGTCAAGATTGGGGCAAACCTTCCTGAGGACACAGCTAGGCGGTTGATTCAACTCCTGAAGGATTACCAAGATATCTTTGCATGGTCCTACGCAGACATGCCAGGGCTCGATCGCTCAATTGTGGAACACTGTCTTCCACTCAACCCATCTTGTGATCCAGTAGCGCAGAAGAAACGAAGAGCTAGACCGGAGTTGGAAAATAAGATCAAAGATGAGGTTATGAAACTCCTAGACGTGGGATTCATTGAGACTTCTCAATACCAAGACTGGATTGCCAACATCGTTCCAGTGATGAAGAAGGATGGTCGAGTTCGAGTTTGTGTAGACTACCGGGACTTAAATAAGGCCAGCCCGAAGGATAATTTTCCCCTCCCACATATCGATGTTCTAGTGGACAGCACAGCTGGATTTGAGCTGTTTTCTTTCATGGATGGCTTCTCAGGATACAACCAGATCCTGATGAACGAAAATGATAAGAAGAAAACCACTTTCACTACCCCATGGGGATTATTTCAATACAGGGTGATGCCTTTTGGATTGAAGAACGCTGGGGCAACATATCAACGGGCCATGGTGACTCTGTTCCATGACCTGATTCATAATGAGTTAGAAGTATATGTGGATGATATGATTGCCAAGACCCGGAAAGGGGAAGACCACGTCCAAACTCTGATTAAGCTATTTGAGCGGCTTAGGAAGTTCAAATTACGCCTCAACCCAGCGAAATGTGTTTTTGGAGCTAGCAGTGGCAAACTGCTCGGTTTTATTGTCAGCAACCGAGGCATCGAGATCGATCCATCGAAGGCTAAGGCAATCTGTGAATTGAAACCACCGACCACGGCGAAGGAGGTTAGGAGTCTCATGGGAAGATTGAACTATATCTCCCGATTCATCTCTCAGTTGACCGAGACCGCCAAACCCTTCCTCAAGTTCCTGAAAAAGAATGCACTTATTAGATGGGATGAAGAATGCGGGGAAGCGTTTGAGAAATTGAAGCAGCATCTTATGAACCCACCTGTCCTTGTGCCACCCACACCGGGGCAACCATTGATTCTCTACCTCACAATAAATAGTGAGTCACTTGGAGCCATGCTAGCCCAAGAAAGTCAGGGAGATGCTAAAGAACGGGCCATCTATTATTTGAGCAAGAAATTCACGGGCTCCGAATTAAATTACTCAGAGGCTGAAAAGACATGCGCAGCATTGATATGGGTGTTACACAGGCTGCGACAATACACTCTGCATTACCAAATCCTCTTGGTGACGGAGTGCGATCCTATTAAATATCTCCTGAATCAGCCTGCATTGGTTGGCAAACTGGCCAAGTGGCAAATTCTCATTTCCGAGTTTGACATCCGATACTTGCCTCAGAAATCGATAAAAGGAAGAGTTATAGCTGATGTTCTAGCAGAAAATCCGATGCAAGGTGATGATCTTTATCGACTTGAAGATCGAATTATGGCGGTCGAAGATTATGTTTGGACAATGTACTTTGATGGAGCTGTAAACTTGTCAGGGTCCGGTACGGGAGCAGTCCTGATATCTCCTGGAGGTCAGCACTATCCAGTAGCAGCAAAATTGGTGTTCCCTTGCACTAATAACATCGCCGAATATGAAGCTTGTATTCTTGGTCTACAAGCAGCGATAGAAATGGGAATATCTAAGCTCCAGGTGTTTGGAGACTCAGCCTTAATTATCCTCCAGACGGTTGGTAAATGGAAGACGCGAGATCCAAAGTTGCTGCCCTATCATGAGTATTTAGACGAATTGATGGAAAGTTTCACAAATATCACGTTCGAATATTTGTCTAGAACTCAAAATCGATTTGCAGACGCTTTGGCCACTCTGGCATCAATGTTGCGTGTCACGGAGGGGTTGGAAGTTGAACCATTAAAGTTCGAAGTCTTAAGACAGCCGGCCTACTGCATGGTTGTAGCGGATGAGCCAGATAGCAAACCCTGGTATCAGGACATCAAGATGTATATCCAGGATCAGAGGTTTCCAGAGGATAGTACGGTTTCAGATCAGAAGTATATAAGGAAGATGGCTTCAAAGTTTTTCCTGAGCGGAGAAAATCTTTATAAGAGGTCTTTCGATTCGGTCCTGCTAAGATGTGTTGATGCGACTGAAGCGATTCGTTTAATGGCAGAAATGCATGAAGGCGTCTGTGGCCCTCATATGAATGGCCATATGCTAGCAAGGAAGATCATGAGGCTGGGCTATTATTGGCTCACCTTAGAAAATGATTGTATACAACATGTCAGAAGTTGCCATAAATGCCAGATTCATGGTGACAAGATCAATGTTCCTCCAAACGAGTTGCATCAGTTATCCGAGCCTTGGCCATTTTCGATGTGGGGAATAGATGTGATTGGCCCGATCAACCCTAAAGCTTCCAATGGACATCGGTTCATTCTGGTGGCGATTGATTATTTTTCCAAGTGGATTGAGGCAACATCATATTCAACGGTCACGTCCCGAAATGTGGTAAAGTTCATCGGACGCGATTTAATTGCTCGATATGGAGCCCCTGAGGTCATAATCACAGATAATGGTGCGAATCTGAATAGCAAACAGGTGGAAGAACTGCTCAAAGCATTCAAGATCAGACACTTGCATTCTTCTCCATATCGCCCTCAGATGAACGGGGCAGTTGAGGCAGCGAACAAGAACATCAAGAAGATCTTGTCTAAGACGGCTGAGAATTATCGAGATTGGCACGACAGGTTGCCGTTCGCGCTTATGGCATACCGGACTTCAATCCGGACATCAACCGGGGCAACCCCATACTCCTTGGTATATGGTATGGAAGCAGTATTACCGGTCGAAGTGGAGATTCCTTCTCTGCGCATTTTGTCCCAGATAGAACTGACTGAAGCAGATTGGGTCCAACAGAGGATGGATCAGCTGAACTTGATTGACGAGAAGCGGCTCAGAGCCTTATGCCATGGTCAATGTTATCAGCAGAGAGTGGCCCGAACTTTTAACAAGAAGGTGCGACCTCGACATTTTCAAGAGGGAGACCTCGTGCTGCGGAAGCTTCTGCCCATCATCCCACAGCCAGAAGGGAAGTTTGCTCCAAATTATGGCGGACCCTACATAGTGAAGAAAGCCCTTCCAGGCGGCGCCTTGATCTTGGCAGAGATGGACGGACGTGTCTTCACTAATCCTGTCAATGCTGATTCAGTCAAGAAATATTATACCTGAGATGTTATAATGTTTTTGCAAATCTTAATACTCATGCACATTTGCCTGCTTTCTGATTGCATTATAAATCTTCACTGAATTTTTCCATCTGGAGATTTGTTTGGTCAATTGATGTTGATCATTTTGAATGAGGAACGCCGGGATGATGAAAGGCAAGCTATTTCCATACACGTCCTATATCATACCCCAAGTGAGTAAGTGTGAAGATTTCCATACTTAGAAGGTGAAAGGGTTATCTTGCGAAAAGTATGACGATCAAAATGATGTGAGGCATTCATTTTCTCTATCCAAACACTACATGTCTCCCTTTGCTAAACTCCTTTGAACGGTGGTTTCATTTCATGCACCTGTCAGGAACAACCTCACATTGGGGCAAATTTCAGAAAACTCAAAGCGTAAATAGAATTTTCTTGCTTTCACTTGCATCAATCTTCAAGTGTAATTATTGCATGCGAATTCTATGTTAGCTCAAGTGCTTTAGACATGATGAAGAGCATTTCATTTCTATACCCATATACACTCATCCTTTGCTTAACCCAATTTGATCGGCAGATTCATTTCTCGAAAACCTAATTGGTGATCATCCCGAAAGGAAATCATTCCAAACCATTTTACAGATGAGCAAAGTGCCTTGGGGCAGACTAAAAAAAATGTGCCAGCACAACTTATAGGCAATTCAGATGAGACTCTCCCTCCCTTTTCAAAAAGAGCTCGTATCGAAAGAAAGAGACAAAAACGCCTACCCTCATCGAAAAAGAAGAGAAAAAGAAAAGAGCTCTCTCAAGAAAAATCGAAAAGAAGGGAGGTCTCGCCTGGATTTGATCGAAATGTGCTCCACGAAGAAAAACCATTCATGAAATACAAAGGTGTCAAAGACGGATGATCATCAATTTCTCATCTTCATGCGCCCTTTGTTGGAAAATAGGCTTTTCATTTCCAAGCCTACCCTAAACCTACGTTACAACCCTTTCCAAAAGTCTTTTCAGATTAAAGCACTTGGGTTAATATAGGGTTTCAAATGCTTATAAATACTGCTTGAAGAAGTGCGAGCAAGATCATTTTTATCTCATTTCAAAGGGTTCCTGACTTGTAAACCCAATGCAACTGACAAATATTTTCATTTCATGGCCTAATGACTCATGTGAGTCCCATTTGAATAGCCTTTGACCAAGCCTGAATTATAGTCCTTGAAAAGACCTCATGGATTGGTATGGTTATACTAATTGCAAGATTACCCGGACCCTTATCAGGTGTAATAAGGAAAGCTCTGAGTGATTCTCATACCCACATCAATGGTCGGGTCAAATAGCCTTTTCAAAAAGAGTGAGAGAAAGTCCTTTCTAACTGAAGGTTCCTCATTCTATTTGGTCAAATTTTGTCAAAAGGATCAGACAATTTTCCTATTGATAAAATCCCAAGTGGAGCTTTACGATGCAAGTAGAAGCTCACAAGTTGTTGCATTTGCATTAAGGTTCATGCAAAACACCATTTCCTTATGAACTGAACAGGGTGAGCATGCCGATTCAGCAAATTTTAAAAGCCGGGTTTCAGTCTACTCAGGTAAGTTTTCTGATCCTCTTTCATACTTGGATGACCGCATCTTCAATGTTGCAGGTATCAAGCTAAACATGGTGATCTAAACGGAAGATCCCCGAAGACAATCAGGCCTGCTCGATCCATAACTCGAGCACCATATCCAGATTTCCTCAGATTGCGATACCAGCATTTCGCAATTCTGTCCACTGTTTCATGTAAAGGATGAACATGATTCAGATTTTCTCAGATTGCGATACCTGCATTTCGCAATCCTGTTCGCTATTTCATGTAAAGGATAAACATGATTCATATATTCTCAGATTACGATACCAGCATTTCGTAATTCTGCCCACTGTTTCACATAAAGGATGAATGTGATTCAGTTTTTACCTGATTGCGATACCAGCATTTCGCAAATCCGGCCCACAGCTAATGCTTCACGTGATGAGCGGATGATCGTGGTGCAGAAGCATTACCGATTTGCGATCCAGAACTCGCAAATTCGGCCTACAGACATCTTGCGTCGCCCCGAGTCAGGAAGAAAGAAATTCCTGAGGACGGGTGGGCCCAGTACCTTAAGAGCCTCCCAGCACTGGTGATTAAGGGAATCCTCGGCGTATAAGGTATTTGTAGAAACATATACCCCTTACGCGATCCATGCGTGAGTTCTTTGAAAAAAGAAGTTAGACGCATGTTATTTACAGTACTACATTTCATGCATCATTTCCTTTTGTTTCAGAAAATGGGATTTGAACTCTCGCAAAAAAAAAAAAAAAAAAATTATTTGCAAAATTTAGGTTTCAATTTTAGTCTTTGAGCGAAACTTCTGCGAACTTCCACTCAAAGAGGGGCAGCTGTTGACACCTAAATTTCGATTTCTCAGTAAAAAATAAATTAAAAAAAATTATTATTAATTATTATTTTTATATAATTCGCGCTTAGATTAATTCACTAGCTTCTTTCTCAAGATGATCATGTTGCTGATCCAAAGTTTCCAGAATTGCAAAGGGAATTAATGAGATTAGATAAGGCAAATGAGGAACTGAGCAACAAATTTCCGTTGTTCAATGAGATGTCAGGCGGTGGCAATGCTTTAGAAAGAGTACTGGCTTTAGAAATTGAACTAGCTGAAGCATTGCAGGCAAAGAAAAATTAACGATCCAATTTCAAAGACCCTTGGAGGCCTACATGTCAGGAATTGATGAGAAGCAACGGGCGCTCCATGCAAAAGTGGCTAACCTCATCAATGCTACTCAATGGCCCAAGAGCATTAAAGAGATGGGAGACAACTTTTCCAAGCCTTCATCATTTCTGAAGGAAGTGGCTAACCTCATCAATGCTACTCAATGGCCCAAGAGCATTAAAGAGATGGGAGACAACTTTTCCAAGCCTTCATCATTTCTGAAGGAATTATGGCTATGGTCCGCATAGGGAAATAAATAGAAAAAGGTTCTTAGTGCATGATCTCTAGAGTCACGGAGAAACTCCTTTCCAAGATCCAACATGAATTCCTTCTCGGGGGGCGAGAGCATTCGAGGAAAAAAAAAGGTAAGAAAAGAAGAATCCGAGGAATTCTTTTGAAATACAAAAGGAGAGGAGATGGATGAACGAAAGAGGAGAGCACACACAGTGGCTTGGGGACAATCGGGAAAAAGGATTTCATCTCGAATTTTCCTCCATTGCTTGTCCAGTATCGCACACCACATTCGGCCGTAATCCCAACAGTCTATCCAAAGTCAGACACCCTTGGATCTACCATCGACGCCGCTTCCCAGTCCGAGCCAAGTCCTTGCGCCGCCGGCCCTGCTGTTTCACTTCCTCCGCAACTGTTCCGATTTGCTCGCGTTACTATCACTGTTGCCGTTGATTACCACGCAGCCATATATCTCATCCTCTTCGTCGACCATCCCGAGGACTGCCGTGCCGCTGCCCTGCTCGTGCTGCTGTTGATTACGTATTTCTATCACAACACGCCAGCCCTGCTTGCGAGCCTTTATCCGAACGACGTTTGGTCCATTCTCGAAGAACCAGCCGCATCCGCGTCCGCATGTTCGCCATCCAACTCGTCCAAAGCCCTTCGTCCGTCGAGTTGCTGACTAGTCTCGTTGGACCATTCCTTCGCACGAGTCCGTTACCAAGCCGTACGAAAGATCGAACTCAATACTCAAATCTCGTGCAAGTTCAATTATCAAAGTTGATATTTGATTCAAATCCCGATTCCACTGCTGAACGGTGCCGAGCTTGCTTCTGTTCATTTCGTGAAGCTGCAATCCGGGAGTCAATCAAAACAAGAATCGGCTTTATTCTATTCTCGCCATTTGAAGACAAAATCCGCTGCCATTCCACTTGTTGATTCAACTTTTACTTTCTTTGTTGTTTGGATTTATTGTTCTAGACAAAGCAAAGAGGCTGTGGATTTCCCACACACGAGCTATCTTGCTTGAGCTACAATTCCAAGGAGTTCGAGTCAAACGTGTCTTCACCAAGTCGGTCCAAGGAGTCCCTGCTCGAGCTTCAACTTTTGGCTAAAATTTCGAATTAGGAGAGCGAAGAGGTAAATTTCCTATCTTGAGTTCTTGAATATTCACTTGCCTATTTGCATATCTTGCATATTGCGTAAAAGGGATATTTTATTTTTTATTTTTTTTAAAAAAATACAGGTTAATTAGGAAAATTTCTTTTCCTAATTCGCAACTTGCCATACGATTGGGAATGTCCGTCTTTAAGATTATCGACGGAATACTCAATTAGGCAAGGTTTTGGGTTCAATCGTTAATCGTGAGATCATGAATTAAAGATTGACTCAAATATTTCGCGAAGTATTTTAAAACTTGATCGATATGTCCATTTTCTTGATTGACATTAATTAACATATTCGCTTTCCTCATTTGATTTGTTTTGATGGATTGTCGTATTTTTTTTAAAATATGTCTTTCGCATGATATAATCTCGAAAATTCTAAAAAATTGCACTCATTCATTTCCATATTTAAAAATTGCATATCTTTTCAATAAAATAGCATCACATAGATAAATTGCACATCCAATCCTTTTTGTAAATAATTAAATTAGATTGCATTTTGGGATCAACATTGCATGTTTAAATAGAATTTCGTGTCTAAAATAATTCATCTTTAATATATTAGGGTTTAGGTCAATTTAGACTCTAAAATATGCAAGATAAGAATTGTATTTGGCATAGTACTATTTTAGGAAATAAATTCATTCGAAAATAATAATAGAAATTCATCCATGCCACGTCATCCATGCCACGTCATCCATGCCACGTCTTCATCTTCGCCATGTCATCTACGCTATGTCTTCATCTTCGCCATGTCATCTACGCTATGTCATTCATCTTCGCCATGTCACTTTAGATTGCATTTTAGCTTAAATTGCATAGTAGAATTGCATGTCTTGATTTTAATTAATATATCACGTAGTTAATTAAATCATGGTCCCATTTGTGCATTCATTTAATTTGCATGTTATCTAGTTTAGTCTTACATGTAATTCATATCATTACATCATAGAATAATTTCACGCATCACATATAAGATTGTCTTTCACGCATTCATATAAAAATTAAAAAATAAAAATAAAGAACTAACTTGCGTGGCGCATGCTCCTTTGATTATATTGATTTCTGGATGTTCTATTAATTGATTGTGCACCCGCATGATAGCCTTTGTTAGTGGCTTAGATTAAAATCAATCAGTATTGCCTTCTCAAATGATTTTTCATGAAATAAAACGGTACCGAAAGGGCGTTAGATTAATCTAGCGTAATCAAGTCCCCGGACTCTTAATCTCTGGTTCGTAGGAATAAAATAGTTCTCCCACTATTTTATTTAGGTTTCTAATCGACCTACCATAAATGATTAGTGGCGACTCCAAATTCAAAATACAATGCATGTTAATCAATTGAATCTTAAGTTGCGATTTGGTACGGACTTGGGAGAGTTCGAGTTAGGTTAATTATTTAATTAACCTAATAATCCATTAGCCTGGAAATCTATTTTTAGGTCGCGACACCATGACAGTCCCTCCACGATTTTGATGTGTCTATTTTGCAGGTTTCTTTTTCTCAATGAAGACAAGTTCTTGACACGGAAGGCAATTACGGTCTGAGACTTCGAGAAGTGAAGGCAATATCCACTTTTCACAACAATCCTTCCACTTCTTAAAGAACACGTGCTCATAAGGAATTCATCGGAAAGAATTTATCAATGCCAACACCAGGTTTCTTTGGTTGTCCTAAGAAGTCCACTAAGTCTACATCAGTCCCTTGGCCGATAAATACCGTCACGAGTTTGGCTATTCAATTGGAGCATCTTCCGAGAAGCCTTAGCTGAGCCACCATCGAGAGTCCCTTGTTGATCCAGAATCCGTGAGCCAGCCGTCATCCATTGTTAGTTCGAATTTGGCGACACTACTTCGGAATTAGGTGTGGAAGGACATCGCACCATGAGCTTCCTCCTGATGATTCTTCTTGAGTCGCGAAGCCACCATCGCTGAGATGAGTTGAAGCCGCCGAGGTTCAAACTTTGGAAAGCAAATCGACAATTTAGGTAACAATCCTTATCCAAAATATTCTGAATTTAAAAGGGTTGTATATCTTTAATTGATTGATTGCCGTTTTGATTGATTAAATTTTCAAAAGGAAAAAGGCAAAAATCACATCCAATGCATATCTTGCATATTTCATGTAATTTAGGATAGCAAATCCACATGCATATCTTTAAATCACATTTCATGCATTGCCGAAAATAAACAAAAAAATACAAAAAATGTCACTCGCATTATGTCACATAATTTAGCTTGCATTATTATTTTTTTTCCCATATCATGCACTTTTTACCACGTCATTATGCCATGTCATGCATTTTTACCACGTCATTATGCCAAGCTATATCGTGCATTTTTACCACGTCATTATGCCCCGTCACGCATCCTTGCCATGTCATTATGCCATGTCATTTTGCTATGTCGTTTGTACATATCATTAGTCTCATGTTTAGGGTATTCATGTTAGGTGAGTCTAATTGCTTGGTTGATTTTCTTGAATTAGAAGTTGCATGCCACTTAGTCTAATAATAATTTTTCGCATGTTATATGTGGTCGTTGCATGATTAGTTTAGTTAATTGCATTTTGTCCCATCGAATTGTCTTATGTTGTCATTCCGTCCGCATGCTTTAATTAATTAGTTAAATTTCGCATATAGGGAAACACGACCTTAACTTTGTGTGTCTTGCACTGCATCCCTTTATTTGGTCATCTATTCATGTCATTTCATTCGTGTTTGTTCATTCATTACTTCCATGTCACTCATGCTGCCGTCGCATTCATCCCTGTCATTTAGATAGTATCACGTCATCGTATCTATGTCATCCATGCATTAAAAAAGCGAAAACCCCAAAAAGAGAAACACTTCATCTGAGTTTCAAATTGATTCAATCCGAGTCGTCAATTTAGGATATCTCATATGGAGTTAAGGTACCGAAAGGGCATTAGTTTTAATTAACTAGTGTAATCAAGTCCCCGAATCCATAATCTCTGGTTCATAGAAGTAAAATAGTCCTCCCGCTGTTTTACTTAGGTTTCTAATCAACCTACCAAAAATGATTAGTGGCGACTCCAAATCTTAAATCATCCTGATCAATTTAAGTTGCGATTTGGTAGGGCTTGGGAGAGTCCGTATTAGGTTAGTCATTAAAATCAACCTAATAATCCATTAGCCTAGAAATTTCTTAATTTTTTTAGGTCGCGACAGTTGTTTATCAATGATGAACAATGCATTGGGTGTAAAAGTGTCTACGAGATGGAGATGCTTGTGTAGAAGGTGAACATCCGTAGAACGGAAAGTTCGGTAAAACTTGAAGGGACCTTGGGCAGGTGAACATAGAGGTAGAGCCTTTATTGCTAATATGCTTGGAGGGACCATAAGATGGAAGTTCAAACTCAAGGCTAGAGTATCGCGTATCTATTTATGAAGGAGTTGAATAATGTTATCCAGATTAAGTGAAGTGTCACTTATGTAACTTCAACCACACCTTTGAATATTGCATATTGGAGTTCATATTGAGAAATGGCACACATTCAGATTCTAATTTCACATATTATTTATGACTCTTTTTCCATTTTCTTTTCTTTTATTTATTTCTATTTTTAAATGAAGTCGATGCACGGCCTTCGTCCAGGTCCTTGCCAAATCCAGGCTAAGGCGCTGGGCCCTTGCCCAGACTTGCTGAGGGTTGGCCAGTAACCTTTGCCTAGAGTTGGAGAAAAGAGAAAGAAAAAGAAAAATCGAATAAATTCGATAAAATTTAAATATTTGCAAAAATTTACCACATCTACATCGGTCTTCCTGCGTGTCGACTGTGCCATCTAGGACAACCATCTTTGACTAGACAGCAACAGCAATGATTTTTGGCAAAAATTGACTGGAAGGACTAGATTGGCAAATAATTAGAGTCTAACCCACAGTTCACCGACATTTAGGAATATTTTTCCAAGTAACATTCCCTTGGGGGCAGCCAAACATAACCTTTGCCGAATTAGTTCTAACTAGCCTTTTTAATTTCTCGCTAAAGGTAGTTCATTGACCCGAGGGTAGGTGCTTTCTTTGCGAATATGTCTGTTGATGGAGTTGAGTCCTATCTGCTCAAGAAAAGCTATCCAACATAATATGTTACGCATAAGCGGCATTTAATACATAATCTACATCTATTGTCAGAATTTCTACTATAAGAAAGGAGTTATAAAGTCTGCTTAGTCTTCTCGAACTAGGCCTTCTTCGCATAGGCTACAAAAGCTTAGGGGTGATTAACTTCTTTTTAGCGGTTTAGAACTAAATTTGCACAACTGAAAGGTTTATGAATAAATTGATAAATTGTCAAAAGGTAATTGAATAAATTGACATACTCGAAAATTTTAGAATAAAATTGGCTGTTGTACAATATATTTAGGATTTTGTTTTGAACATTTATTCCGAGGAAAATCAGAGTTTGGGCACAATTTGAGCGACCCTCTTGCTCTCCTTGGGATCTCATTAACGATCATTGGAATTCATGCATGATCCCCTCTCCTACTGCTCCACATTTCCATTATTTCCTCTAAAAGAGGTAGTTCTGAAAAGTTAAAGAGCACCAACGAGGGTAATATGACAAGAACTGTCATTTTCATCTCTCATTTTTGTTAGTACTTTATTTTACTGCTTAGATTATATGTGCGCGGGCAAATGCTGCAAATGATGATGTTTCCCTAGAAACTTGAAAAGTTCTCTTGCCCTTATAGGCTTTGGACTTTAATTTTTCTTTTCCTTGCTTCCTTTTTTGGGGAGTTTCATTTTCAGCTGACCATGCTCGGAGGAGTCTCCAAATGAAAAAACCTGAAATGTGCATGTCAATGACGAACAGTCTTTTCACCTTACGGAAGCAACCTCAGCAAGAAAAGGTTCAGTTTCATTGTTTCGGTCCTACTAAAGTTCGTGTTTGACCATCTATTTACACAGTTTCGACAAGTAGCATTTCATGCTCTTTTTTTTCGAGGACACAATCATTTACTCTCAAATCCAAGCTGTGTATGAGGATCCCTAATTTCGAGTGTCGGCACTAGCCACGGCAAACCTAGAAAAACAACGGTGCTTCATGATTTCCATCGTAAGAAGATATTACTGTTGGCGTGAAGCCAAAATATATCAAAAGATATTATTAAGATTTCTTTTTTATCTTTTGTCCTTTCCTTTTCTTCTAGGTTAAAAGATACACCTTATATATTAGTGATATATAGGTTGTAGCCATTAGAAGAGAGAGAAGATAGAAGAGCAGACAGAAAGCGCAAGAGCAGACAGAATACGCAAAGTAGCGAATAGAGAGAAAAAGAGAGAGAGAGAGAGAGGCCGTGACGGCATTCTTGAGTGTTCTCATTTTCTTTTTCCTTGGATCTTGTGAAAAGATCGTCAGTTGTATTCTTACTTTTCGCGAAGACTAGTGGATTCGCAGAGTGCCTCTGCGCGGAGACGTAGCCCAGGTTTGGGTGAACTTCGATAACAAATTTTCTGGTGTGTTCTTCTAATTATGTTCTTTTATCGTTATATTCTGCTAGTGTGGATTGTTTGCTTGGATTATGTTTCTGGAATTGGGGCACGATTCTTATCAACTGGTATCAGAGCCACGTTGGCTAATTGAGAACACCGAGGGTTTTTCGGTGACGTTCGATTGAAAGCAAACGGTATGGCAGAAGATAAAATTAGAATCGATAAGTTCGATGGGCAGGATTTCGGATGGTGGAAACTCTAAATAGATGACTATCTTTATCAGAAAGATCTCTAAGCACCACTTGAGGGTTGGAAACCTGAAATCACAGAAGTTGATCCGACGGCAGAATCAGGATGAAAAATTCTTGATCGAAAGGCGTTAGGTGCGATTCGTCTAGGTTTGACGAAAAAGACAGGATACCACACCGCGAAAGCTAAGACTGTAAAAGAAGCTATGGATATTCTAACGAATATTTATGAGAAGCCATCTACATCGAATCAGATATTTTTGTTAAAGAAATTGGTTAATATGAAATTATCTGACAGAGGTTCTGTTGTAGAGCATATTAACAGTTTCACGCAGGTTACAGGTCCATTAGAATCCGCAGGCATAAATCTGAATATGAAGTTACAAGTTTTATTATTTCTATGTTCTCTTCCGGAAAGTTACAACACCGCGGTGCAAGGAATTTCGAGCACCATGAAGGATGATTTGACTCTGGATGATGCTGTGAGCAGTATCATGGATGAAGAGATGCGACGGAAAGTCTCAGGTGGAGATAAATTTTCGACATCTGCATCTTCAACGGTACTAGCAGTGGAGAACCATGGAAGAAGCAAAAACAGAGGAAAATTCAGCGGGCGTGGTAGGTCACAATCCAGGGGAAAGAGAAAGGTTACAAAAGATGAATGCTGGTTTTGTCACCAGACGGGACATCGTATATTTTAATGTGAAGCCTACAAAAAGAAGCTGCGAGATGAGAATCAATGAGCTAATGTGGTAAGTGATGAGCCTTTGTTAGAGAACTTGTGTTTATCTGCAGGGCTTGACTTGGCTACAGATAAGTGGTTTCTTGACTCTGGTGCTTCTTTTCATTGTACCTCGCAAAGAAATATATTTATTGATTATGCCAGTGGAGATTTTGGGCAAGTGGTTGTGGAAAACGGCCACATGTGTCCAATTGTAGGAAAAGGAACTGTGGTTTTGAATATCTCAGGTGGTGGACGATTAATTTTGCATGAAACCAGACATATTCCTGAGTTGAAGAAAAATTTGATTTCAACTAGCAAACTTGACCAAGAAGGCATGGTTACAACTTTTGGAGGCGGAGAGTGGAAGATAACCTCAGGAGCAAGAGTAGTAGCAAAGGGAAAGCGTACAGGTACACTTTACCTTCTCCAAGGAGACAATATCAGTGATATGGTTGCAACTACAGTGGCTACAGGTAATTTATCTACTCTTTGGCATTGTCGTTTGGGACATCTTGGTGAAAAAGGTGTCAAGCAGTTACATTCAAGAAAGTTGCTTCCAGGTTTGTAGAAAGTTGAGTTAGATTTCTGTGAAACTTACATTTATGGAAAACAAAAAGCAGTTAGTTTTCAATTGAATGTGCGACAAAATAAAAAGCAAAAGTTAGAGTTGGTTCATACTGATGTATGGGGACCAGCTCAAGAACTCTCTTATGGTGGTAAGAGATATTTTGTCACTTTTATTGATGATGCAACAAGAAAGACTTGGGTATATGCTCTTAGGAAAAAATCAGAAGTATTCGGTATTTTCAAAATGTGGAAAACCATGGTAGAAAAAGAAACAAGTTATCAGATTAAAGCTCTAAAATCTAATAATGGTGGTGAATACACGAGTAATGAATTTGCAGAATATTTGAGCCGAGAATGCATACATGGGATAAAGACTGTTTCTAGAACTCCTCAAGAGAATGGTGTGGCTGAGAGGATGAATAGGACTATTTTGGAGCGTACAAGATGCATGAGACTACATGCGGGTCTCCCGTTATACTTATGGGCTGCTACATTTGATGCAGCTATATATTTGATTAACATGAGTCTATCTAGTGCGCTGGATGGAGGAGTACCGCAAGAGCAGTGGTCAGGTAAAAATGTCAATTATTCATATCTAAAATTTTTTGGTTGTATTGCATATACTTTGATTGACAGAGAAGATAGGAAAAAGCTTGACGCTAAGTCCCAAAAGTGCATCTTTATTGGATATGGATATAGGCTTTGGAATTATGAGAATAACAAAGTCCTTCGCAGTCGGAATGTGGT
Organism: Rhodomyrtus psidioides; assembly: GCA_021437785.1. Classification (NCBI taxonomy): domain Eukaryota; kingdom Viridiplantae; phylum Streptophyta; class Magnoliopsida; order Myrtales; family Myrtaceae; genus Rhodomyrtus; species Rhodomyrtus psidioides. The sequence continues at coordinate 7,478,885 of JAILYB010000007.1, read as the reverse complement.
GTTTCAGGAAGAAAAAATGTACAAAGATCGTCAGACAGAGTATGAGACGGCAGTAGAACCATAATATATTGAGCTGGACACAATTCCTGTGAATATGGTTCCAGCAGATCAAAATGCACCTGAAGAGGAGGTTCAAGATGAACATATTACTAATAAGGAAGCAGTTCAAGAGGAACGCGGTGATCTGGAACAAGCTAGTAACCCTGAAGTACCTGTTTTGAGGAGATCTACACGTGTGAGAAAGCCAAAGGTAATTTTTGATCATTCAGCTAATACTGTTCTGAGCCATGTCTTATATACAGATTCGGGAGAGCCGGAGACTTATGATGAGGCAAAGAAAGACACATCTCACATGCAGTGGGAGCGTGCTATGAAAGACGAGATGAGCTCGTTAATTCAGAATAAAACTTGGGAGTTGACCAAGTTGCCCATAGGTAAAAAAACTTTATTAAACAAGTGGGTGTATAGGATAAAAAATGAAGCTGATGGTAGTATCAGATACAAGGCGAGACTTGTAGTAAAGGGCTTTTCTCAAAAAGAAGGGATCGACTACTCCGAGATACTTTCACCAGTAGTGCAGATGACATCAATCAGAGTGTTGTTGAGTATAATTGCAGTAGAGGATCTTCATCTCGAGCAGTTAGATGTAAAAACGACTTTTTTGTATGATGATTTAAATGAAGAGTTATACATGGCGCAACCTGGAGGTTTTGAAGTCAAAGGTAAAGAACACATGGTATGTCGCTTGAAGAAAAGCTTGTATGGCTTAAAGCAAGCTCTGTGACAATGGTACTTAAAATTTAATGGTTTTATGGAAGAAAAAGGATTTGCACACTGTGAGGCTAATCATTGTGTTTATTTTCGAAAGTATAGCGATGATGATATTGTATATCTCTCTTTATATGTTGATGACATGCTAGTGGCTAGTTCTAATATGAAGAGAATCGCAGAAGTAAATAAGATGTTAGCAGCGTAGTTTGCTATGAAAGACTTGGGAGAGGCCAAGAAGATTTTAGGCATGAAAATCATCAGGGACATGAAAAATAAGAAATTATGGTTGTCACAGGAAGACTATGTGAACAAGGTGTTGAAAAGATTTAACATGGACAAGGAAAAATCGGTTGTGACTCCTCTAGCAGGTCACTTCAAACTTTCCAAGGATATGTGTCCCAGTAATCAAGCTTTGAAAGAAGAGATGGCGGCAGTGCCGTATGCGTCAGCAGTTGAAAGTTTGATGTATGCTATGGTGAGCATAAGACCTGACATTGCACAGGCAGTGGGAGTTGTGAGTCGATATTTGCAGAACCCAGGCAAAGAGCATTGGAATGCAATAAAGTGGATATTGAGATATCTAGCAGGTACATCAAATTACTCTCTTTGTTATGGAGGTACATCTCTAGAATTGCAGGGTTATGTGGATGCAGATCACTCGGGTGATCGAGATAGTGGTAAAAGTACAACTGGATATGTCTTTACAGTTGCAGGTACAACAGTGAGTTGGGTATCTCAACTATAGAAAATAGTGGCTTTATCGACGACAGAAGCAGAGTACGTGGCGATCACGGAAGCCTCTAAGGAAATCATGTGGTTACAAGATTATCTGGAGAAGCTACATCGAAAGCAGCCAGTGAGCACACTGTGGAGTGATAGTCAAAGTGCAGTACACTTAGCAAAGAATGCAGCTTATCACTCAAGGACTAGACATATCAAGAAGCGTTATCACTTCATCAGGTCAGCATTAAAAGATAATGAGTTAAAGCTACAGAAGATTGATGGATCAAAGAATCCAGCTGACATGTTTACCAAGGTAGTAGACAGAGAGAAGCATACTTTTTGTTCTACTACTATTGGTATTACTCCGTGTTAATTGATGAGGAGTATCACAGAGGCACAAGTTCGAGTTGCTAGTTTTTGAAGAGGATGGATGCAAAGTTGCTTGGTGCATCAGATATATTTGTCTTCAAGTGGGAGATTGTTGGCGTGAAGCCAAAATATATCAAAAAATAGTATTAAGATTTCTTTTTTTTATCTTTTGTCCTTTCCTTTTCTTCTAAGTTAAAAGATACACCTTATATATTAGTGATATATATGTTGTAGCCATTAGAAGAGAGAGAAGATAGAAGAGCAGACAGAAAGCGCAAGAGCAGACAGAATACGCAAAGTAGCGAATAGAGCGAAAAAGAGAGAGAGAGAGGCCGTGACGACATTCTTGAGTGTTCTCGTTTTCTTTTTCCTTCGATCTTGTGAGAAGATCGTCAATTGTATTCTTACTTTTCGCGAAGACTAGTGGATTCGCAGAGTGCCTCTGCACGGAGACGTAGCCTAGGTTTATGTGAACTTCGATAACAAATTTTCTGATGTGTTCTTCTAATTCTGTTCTTTTGTCGTTATATTCTGCTAGTGTGAATTGTTTGCTTGGATTATATTTCTGAAATTGGGGTACGATTCCTATCAACTACAACGTGTTTCACATGAAAATATTAAATGAGAAGATTCTTATATTGCAAGTGCTATCAATCCCTTGATTTTAGCATCTCCAAAAATCTGCTTGTGATTTTGATTGGTATATGCAAATTCTTCTCCATCGATTAATAAATCAGTGTCTTTATACTCCCTCAAATTGGGACTCATTCCCAATTTGAGTCATAAGTTTCCAAATGCATTTTTTGGACAATGGCTTCATGAGAGATCAGCAATTTTATGCCCAAATAGAACATACTCAGTCAAAAGTGTTCCAAGAGCCACTTTTGGGCCAAATCCACTAATTTTCCTCCATGGCGAGAAGAGACTTCCTGTATGCAAATCGGCTTGAGAGTTGAGAATCATCAAGTGGCCACTGCTATCACATTGATCTCGTTAGGCCCTTGTAATTGCAAATTGTGTCTCACTTCTGTGAAGTATTAGTGAGATTGTCAATTCAGTGCTATATGTGATTCAAGTTCTTGTCTTACGAAATCTTTTGTTGGTATATAGGTTCAATCAGAAGAATCCTAAAATTGATGAAAAGCTTTTGCTTATGGGAAGAAATACTCCAAGCATGTAGAATTCAAAACTGAAAAAAGAAAAGGAAAGAAAAAGAGAAAGAGAAAGGGAAAGGAAATAAAAGAAAAAAAAATTCATAAGATTAAAAATAAAAATACAAGACTTTGTTCATGTCAGCTCCTATGGTAGCTGGCCATGCCACATACAATTGCCGGTGCCGACTAAACCGTCACAACAATTTCTAGCAAAAATTGGCCGGAAGGAATAAATAAACAAATTATTAAAAGGTTTAGGAATCAAATATTTAAGACTAAATTGGCACAACTGAAAAGTATAAGCGGTAAACAGGCAATTTGTCAAAAGATGTGGGATCAAATTGGTTCAATTGAAAGGTTGAGAACTGATTAGCTATTGCACAATAGGATTATGTCTTTTTGGACAATTTTTTTCCAAATCAACAGTAAACTACCGATCAGCACAAATAGTTTATTCAGAGTAAAGAACTCATTTCTTCTCTGTCGCGCTTGGGTTTGAATATGTTCTCACTCGGTAGGGTCACTCTGCTCCAACTTGACCCTCGCCTCAGATCTGGGCAACTGACCGCGGTCCTTGCCTTCTCATCTTGATTTTTCTTTGTTTCTATATTGATTTTTTTTTCCCTTCTTCCAGATTTTGACTTATTTTTTAAAGTGTTGAAGAAGATTTTTTACTATCACGATTGCTTTATAAGGTGCGATATCCGCATCTAAAAACCACACATCGGCATCGATCCTCGTTTATAATTTTCATCGAAGAATAAACTTGAACAAAAGAGAATAAACTTAGGAATCCAAATCCATCAGACAAAATTAGGGATCTCGATTGTGCATTTTCCAATAGTTTAGACGCCCGATGCCTTTATCTCAACGGAAAAAATCAAGGAAAAATAAAATAACTTCTGATTGGCCTTCATTCATGGTCTCCCAACGAGTCTTTAAAAATGTCCAAACTTGTTAAAAAGTCTTAGGTCGCCTTAACTGGTGTCTACTTGGTAATGCCGGACGTTAGTGGGAAATAGACATATTCAATTTGAATTTACAATGAGCCGGCCATGTATATAAGGTATTGGCACTCACATTCGCCGTTCACATCGAAAACCTCAGCTCGTTTCTTAGCTAGACCACGCTCTCTCTAGAGATATCTAGAAGCAATAAGCTTCCTAGCTATGACAAACTTGGAGGCCGGAACGAGTAGCGAAGCTGCACGGACATCAGGAGGTGAGTTCCATGTGTTCCTGAGTTTTAGAGGAGCATACACTCTTTATGGATTCACTGACTTCCTCTACGACCGCTTGGTAGATGCCGGAGTCCACGTATTCATGGACGAAGATAAGTTCCGCGTCGGTGAAGTGTTTGATGAGAACCTTTTGCGTGCTATCAACAACTCCATGCTTTACGTACCCATCTTCTCTCGGACTTATGCTTCCAGCAAATGGTGCCTCCGTGAGCTTGTGCACATAATAGAAAACGAGTCCATATCAGAGGGGAAGAAATGCATCCTTCCCATTTTTCTCGATGTGGAACCCGAGCACGTTAAGCTTAAGACATGACGTTATAGGAAAGCCTTCGTGAAGCACGGGGAGGAATTCCCTCACGTAGTCGGGGCGTGGAAAAGAGCTCTTAGACAGGTAGATGAAATCAAGGATGGAACATGAAAAGGAATCAAGGGTAATGCTCTTTTAAGATCCCTTCCTATTGCTTCTTTTTTCCGTTTTAGGGGTACACCGTTGCCCTGTCAAATAATTTCTTATGATTTATTTATGGGAATATATTTAAAACAACCTCCAATTGCTGCTCTCATTCAACTTTATATCCTCTCCTTTATTATACTAGACATTGTTAGATCCATACTCTGTCCAGTTAAAATTGCTGCTCTCGTTCACTATATTTAGATATTGTTGGTGATGAACTTCAATTTGCTCCAGTTTTGACAATCCACGTCTGATGCATGGGTATGACATTAATCAAGTCAACTAATGAAAGCGCTTTTGTACATGGCAGCCAAGCAGCGATTGTGAAATTGGTTTTTGAGAATGTTTTGAAGAAGTTGGAGATAAAAAAAAAAAAAACTCATACGAAAATATTTTCCTCTTTTTAAGCAGAAGAAAAAATTTTCCTCACCTTTGCATGCTCCTCTTTTTTACTTTTAATTATTTTGTTACTTTCTTTTCATTTTTATTTTTTATTTTTTCAAAATTCAATTTTTTTTTAATTTTTTATAGTAAAAATTATTTTTAATCACTTTCTTTAATTTTTTTCCTCTCTTTTTCTTTATTTTTCTATTCTTTTGATTCTTTTTTCCTTATCCCTCCTTCTCCTTTGACCGTCGCTAGCCATGGTCACGGCCACAATCGACGACTTGCCACAGAGGAGGCCTGGTGTCGCCGGCCTCGATCGAGGCCCGACTAGGCGTCACTAGCCTCGCTCATGGCTAGTTGCCGTCCGTCATCGTGGCCAGCTGCTAGTAGAAAACACTAATGGAAACAAAAGAAAAAATATAACATAAAAATATAAATAATTAAAATATTAAAAAAAATCTATTTTAAAAAAAATAAAAATAGAAAAACAAAAAATTATTGAATGGTGTGCATGTAGGAAAATTAACTTCAATTTTCCATACCCCACAATGGAAAATATTTTCCCAGTCTTTTTCATATTTCAATCAAATCCCAAAAAATCAAGTCATTTTCTTGAAAATTGACTTTTCAAAAAATATTTTTCAAAAGCGACGAAATTGGACTTGGCTTGTGTCTTAGGAACATGAGCTGGGCTTTGAGCCCGTTTATTTCAAAATTGAGAACCATTCCCCATATTAAGGGCTACAACAGCGCGACCCCTTTCGCATGCAAAGAAGATTCCACATGATTTCCTCTTTCTTGTGGCAATCTAATCAACGCCGAAGAGATGTGCATGACACTGACATATTTGGATCGAACATCATGATAAATTATTTTGACTTTTTCTAGCGGCCTCTGGCTCATGGGATTACTGCTGCTGATCTGAAATTATTGGACATGAGTGTAATATGCACATGCGTATAGAACTGAATGTTGGCACTGAAAACAATGGGTTTCATGTGGATGTCGATCCTTAGATCAGATGGTTCGATCGATTGAGGTCAGTTGACGATTAGCTACGTGAAATTCTTTACTCATCGCCGGTCGTCGATACTGCTCTCACTGATCGTCCTTGGAGTGATTCATCCACCACGTGATGTTTGTACTCATTTGCGGAATTTGTGGTTCATCTTTATCATCTCGTCCACAGTGGTCCATTCCTTCATTATTAGTGTCCCTCCTCTGCTTTTCTGTGGTGTGGACTGTGGAGCAGATCACTGGCGAAATCGAAAAGCAAAGGATGTTAGCTCCAGTACTGTGAAAATATCAGATGATTTGATCGATCAAATGGATTCTTTATCGAGGAAATGACATAAAGGAGCTCCTGAATTTTGATTCAAAGTGTGATATGATCTTTAAAATTTTAATTTGTTCAATATGATGGTTAAATTTTAGCTCAACATACGATATGATCCCTGAACTTTCAATTTTTTAAGTTAGTCATTGAATTATATGATAATGTTCAATATTTTCATTTTCAACTTTAGGAATAACATTGAATATTTTCATATAGTTCACGAACTAAACTGAGTAAATTAAAATTTCAGGGACCACATTGTATATTGAACTAAAGCTCAAAGAGCACATTGCACATCGAAGTAAAATTTAGAGGTCAATTGTGTCATTATTCATGCTTTAACTTAAATTAATATGTGTTTTCTTCCCTATAACAAGCAATAGTGTTTAATCAGAGTCATTAAAGTTTCGAAGTTTTAGAAAACATCGTTCCTGAAAAATAGCTCTCGATAAGCCCTGTGCGTTGCACGGGCTGTTAGCATTGTGCGAGTTAGTTGACGAGCCTTATCATATGCGCACACACACGCAAAAAAAGGAAAAGAAGAAAAAATCGATAAAGGTACGAAGAGTTCTTTGAACGATTGATAAATGTTCAATCAAGTCACTCGATATTTTTTATGTAATTGGGTCCCTATGCTATACATTTGTTTTGTTTGAGGTGGATCCTGATCCCTTGACCTGTGGTCAAGGGGACCTTGGATCCGGTTCCTCCATTCCCCCCTTTTAATGGAGGGTGGAGACCAAAGGCCTGACCTAACTTATGGTCAAGTGATCCCCACCCGTTCGAGTTGGTCATTCCGTTGAAAAGATAAACGGAGATGCTGACATGGCTTTAAATGCTAATCTTGCATTGGATGTAGTAACCATATTTGAAGATTTTTTTTTTGGTACCCAGGATCCGTGGGCTACACAGCCCGTGGCTACACAACACAGCGACTATACCTAGAGAAGCCCAGAAATCCACCACCGATGCCCCCCACTTAAGTCAGGAAACGCGTTTGGGAGATTCGAACTCGCGATGCGGCCGTAGCGCACGTCCGACCAAGCTTGAGCTCTACCAACCACGCCATTCCCAGGTGGGTACCATATTTGAAGAAGTTGTTTTCAAAATTTCATAAAAAAATCAGAAAGAACGAAAATATGAAAAAAGAGTCGAACAGAAATTCATTGGTCTCCATCTAATGGTAGCTTTGTTGCTGTAATTCCGATTGCCTTAGTTTTGCCTACGAATTCATTTAAAGAATGACAATTATATTTAATTTTGGAAAGTCATGGACGCCTTCATCCGCTTGCTAATGCAGAAGGATAGGTTTTGACCCAAAAAAAAAGGTAAAGAGACACTTTAGGTATCAATATATTCGTGTACAACGCTCACTTTGATGTCAACATTATTTTCGGATCACTTAGGCTGCGTATGGTAGCGTTTCTATTCCTGGGAGCATTTTTTGAACAGAAACATTTTTTTATGTTTCTGTTCAAAATTACGATTTTTGGGAAAAAAACGCGTTTGGTAATTTAAAAAAAAATACTTTTTTCAGTCGCCAACCGGCGATCGACGGCGGCCGGCGACCGGAGGCGGGCGACGGCCGGTGGCGGGCGAAGGGCGGCGGGCGACGCCCGGTGGGGAGCGATGGGCGGCGGCGGCGGGCGGTCGACGGTGGCGGTGGCGGGGGGGCCCGCGACCGGTGGCGGGCGACCGGCGACCGGTGGCGGGCGGGCGGTCGGCTACAGGCGACAGCGGCCGGCGACCAGCGGGGGGCGACGGCCGGCGACCGGCGGGGGTGGCCGGCGACCGACGGCGGGCGGCCGTCGACCGGTGGCGGCCGGCGGTGGCGGCTGGCTTTTAGTGAGGCGACGGGTGGTAGTCGAGTCGGCGACGATGGATGGTGATTTCAAAAGTGTTCCAAAAAGTGTTCCAAAATCCCAGAAGCAAGTTTTTTTTGTTCCTTCAAAAGTGTTCCCTGGCACAAAAGTGTTCCGCGGAACACTTTTGGAACATTTTTGAACCATACGAGTTTCTGCTCCAAAAGTGTTCCCGGAACACTTTTGGAACAGAAACGGTTTCCCCAGCCACCATCCATACGCAGCCTTAAGTGCCATTTTCATTGTAGACAAGATACGGAACAACCGACAGTCAACTTGATCTTGAACGACAGATGATAACTAATAAAATCTATTGCAAAGTGGCAATGTCGGAAAAGATCTTGTCAACCTACCACATTATAGTATTTACAATGACAGAGAGAGTGGTTGGACTTGGAAGGAAGCATGCATCCAGCAAATCTGAGGAACCATGAATTGGTCTTTCCAGATGAGGTTTTAGATACTGTACCGACGAGGTGATGATTTTACTTCTCTCAGATTCAATCATAGGCTAAATACTACTTTATATTTTTGCTGCCAAGTGTTCTTCAATTTTACAAGTCGACCCTTTTATTCCTAAGTGACTTGAAATAATGACCACTTTCAAGTTCCAGCAGATTAGGAGCTGCTTTTTTATTTGAGAAGTATCAAAACTGATGCTGCAGCTTTCAAATTTACCAGTATATTACGAACAATTTTCCAATTTCGCGGGGGGTGTGGGTGGTGCTATTTTTTTATTGGTAGACTTTTACGTTTTCATGTATTTTTAACATTGCTTCCAGTTTCAGACCTTGTCCCAGCAACGATCTGTCTCATGCAAGAAGCCTCTATTTAAGTTCATTGTTCCTCTAAGCATCAAACTAACTCTTCACTCCAGTTCTGCACCTCCTCTTTCGCCCCAACCACCACCACCACAACCATGGAAGCCTCTCAACCTCGTATTGCACCCCATTTAAGGTTCTTGCGAGATGACGACATGCCGCAAGCATTCAAGGACTTACTCTCTTCTCTCCCTTCAGAAGATGACTGGGTCACCACCTCTCTCCGCTTGTACCAGGGCTTCTGGTTCCCCTCTTGGCTATTGAATGGCATCGTCAATTGCCAAAACCACTTCCAAGCTCACCCCTCTGACATCCTCCTCGTCACCAATCCGAAATCCGGCACCACCTGGATGAAGGCCATCCTCTTCGCTCTTTTGAACCGTGCCAAGTACTTCAGCTCCGACTCACAACGACGCCACCCTCTCCTAACCCAAAACCCCCACGATCTCGTGCCCACCTTGGAGGTCAAGCTCTATCTCGAGCAAGAAAATCCCGATCTCACTGCTTTAGCGTCTCCGAGGCTCTTCACCACCCACATGCCTTATTCCTCGCTTCCACAGTCGGTGAGGAACTCCAACTGCAAGATGGTTTACATGTGTAGGAACCCGAAGGATACCTTAGTCTCAATGTGGCACTTCGTCAACAAGATGAGGCCGGAAGAGAAGGGTCAGATTCCGATCCAGGAGTGCCTCGACAAGTTTTGTCGAGGGGTAAGCCCTTATGGGCCTTACTGGGACCATGTGTTGGGTTACCACAAGGCGAGCTTGGAGATGCCCAAGAAGGCGTTGTTCATGATGTACGAACAGATGAAAGTGGAGCCGCATGTTCATGTGAGGAGGTTGGCCGAATTCTTGGGGTGTCCATTCAGCGAAGAAGAACTGAGAGACGGGACGGTGGAGGGTATACTGAAGATGTGTAGCTTCGACAATTTGAGCGCATTGGAGGTTAATAAGCGCGGAAAGATAGCCACTGGACAAGAGAGCAACTGGTTCTTCAGGAGAGGCGAGGTTGGAGATTGGGTGAATTACATGAGCGTCGAGATGGGGGAGAGAATTGACGGTGTCATGGTAGAGAAGTTGGATGGTTCTGGTTTTGAAGCATTGAAGCACGATTAAATATAAAAAGTGCTTGCAGGCCATAGAGAGATGCTTCAAGGTTGTAATTCCAGTCTTCCTTCTTGCTGGGAGCTTATGGATTTTATCTTATGTTACTCTTTTCAATTCCCTTTTGTATCTTTTCCTGTGTGATTTAATAGGCATTTTAGTTCTTATTCGTATGTCGTCGGACAGACTGATCGAATTGCTAAACGAATGATATTTGGGTATTGGAGAAATATGAGAATTTCTCTATTTTGTCCTGCTTCCAAGCCCTGAAAAGAAAAAAAACAGCTAATGCTAAAGAAAAAAGCACCCGTAAAATAATTAACACACCCTGATGGATCCTATGCGGTCTGGGCAGTCCATGCAAGATCTGGAGTAAACCTATCAAATTGGTGGGTCAGATCGGATTTGAATGGATGGAAATGGTCCAACCTAAAACTATCTACTTTCTCGTAACCATCCTAGAGGTGAACCACTAAGGGAAAACTAATAGATTACTAAACAAACACTTGCCGTGGATTCTCTCAAAGCCCATAGCAATCTCAAACTTGGAGTTTCAATAAAAATCAATTAATTTTGGAATTGCCACTTGTAAGGGAAATCCCCTTATGATGTTTTTAAGGTGATAAACTAATCAAAGGCTACTAATGTATTTATTGGTTGAGTAAAACATGGTGAAAGACAAGATGTTATGCAGACAGTCACTACAAAAAAATAGTGATTTAGTCACGCAATTTGCGACGAAAATTTTGCTAGAATTCGTCACTAATTTGTTTTGCGACGGAATTTGTGACGAAAAAGAGTTCGTCGCTAAAAAAAGGTCGCCAAATTTAGCGACGAGAAGACAAGGTTTCGTTGCTAGTGTGCGACGCAATTTGCGACGAAACTTTTCCGTCGCAAATTAGCGACGAAAGTTTTTGTCGTAAATAAGCGACTAACTTTCCTACGAATATCATTCGTGGCACATTAGCGACGAACCTGAAATTTCGTCGCTAAGTTAGCGACGAAATTTATGATGAAATCTTCTCGCAGCGAATTAGTGACGAAACTTTTAGCGACGAACTTTGTGACGAAAAGATCCGTGGGAAATTAGCGACGATTATTTTTCGTCCCCAATTAGTGACAAAAAATTCGCTGTAGCTTATTAGCGACGACGTGGTGTTTCGTCGCTAATTAGCGACGAATGTTAGGACAGCTTTCGCGACGAACGTTTGTCGTCGCTAATTAGCGACGAAAAGGTTCTCCTGTTTCGTAGCTGATGTCACCAGACATTCGCATATTTGGCGTCGAAAAATTCAATTTCCGACGAAATCCGCAACAGATTCTGTTTGACGCGGCCACCATATATACGCATATTTAGCGACGAAAAATGCAATTTGCCACGAATTCCGCGACGGATTCTGTTCGTCGTGGATTTGCCACAGTGCCTATGGATTTTTTAATCTTCTCTACGGTTGAATTTTGCAACGACCGGGCATGAGACGATTTTAAAATTTGTGATAATGATGAATGATAAACTAATTTCTTTTATCAAATGCAAAATTAATTTACAGAATTTATAGTATAACAGTACTATAAATACATTACAGTTACCCACCAATCCCTATGTGATCTTATGCCTACTTGACGGCCCCAAAGGTTATCCGACAGAATTGTCTCCATTTCTTTCGTCCAAAGTTTATACCAAATTGGATCCCCTCTAGCAACTGCAATAGGCAAAGACGACGCCATAGACGAGACCCCAAGGACCAGCAATCAATTATACACTGACAAAAGCAACAAAAAAAAGTTAAAACATAAACATTAGATGAAAAAAAAAAAGAATAGTCATGGCACAACTTAGCATGAATAAAACCATCAACTATTAAAACATAATAAAAGTATTTAGAGGAGTCAACCACAGATAGCTCGAGCTATGGATTTAACATCATCATATGGATTGAAAAGAAAGCTTATATTCCAAAATGGATATCATGCATCAGCAATTTCTTCTTAAGTATAGAACATTGCACACTAATGAAATTACCTGTCTGAAGCCAGAACCAGGAACAACAACAATCCCAGTAGCATCAAGAAGGCGGCGACAGTAGAAAGCATCTGGTGCCGTTTTTGCAGCTTCCGCTGCCTTAATGGCCTTCTGGGGAAGATGAATACGAGGGAAGAGATTACATTGCTCCTTCTGCTCTATTGCACGTTATGCCCTCTAAGCTGTTCAAAGCATGTTCCAGTGTCTGCGCAAAGGAGGACAAAGAGTATGACTTGATGAGAATTGATAAAAGCAAGATTTTACTTAGTAGTATCCTTTTTGTCATTTACCGGTAAATACTCCCCATGGCGTCCCTACATGTATCAGTTACTCCGAAAGAAGAATTATTCCAGTTCATATTAACTAATCTTCGCTCTTTAGCAAAGAAAGCTGACCTGTGCTCGTCTTGCTAGGGATGAGAGTATTCCATCTCTCTCTTCACGATATGACTCATATGATTCATCCCTAACCTGCTCTCATGTTATACATCCCAATTAATGTCAAACTGCTCTCTTAACCAGTGACATCAGAACATGTATTAATGACAAATAGTATGACTTGATGAGAATTGATAGAAGCAAGGTTTTACTTAATATTATCCTTTTTTGTCATTTACCGGTAAATACTCCCCATGGCGTCCCTACATGTATCAGTTACTCCGAAAGAAGAATTATTCCAGTTCATATTAACTAATCTTCGCTCTTTAGCAAAGAAAGCTGACCTGTGCTCATCTTGCTAGGGATGAGAGTATTCCATCTCTCTCTTCACGAAATGACTCATATGATTCATCCCCAACCTGCTCTCATGTTATACATCCCAATTAATATCAGACTGCTCTCTTAACCAGTGATATCGGAACAAAGATTTACAGACGCAACTTTGTAAATCTGTTCCCTCACATCAGCGCTAAACCCTGTCACCTCCATGTAACCTCCTCTTTTACCACACTCACCATAGTATCCTGTCCACAGAAATGGAAAATTCACATATTCTACTTATCATTGATTACCACGTTACTTAAATATCAAACAAGGAGCGAGAGAGAGAGAGAGAGAGAGAGAGAGAGAGAGAGAGAGAGAGAGAGAGAGAGAGAGAGAGAGAGAGAGAGAGAGAGAGAGAGAGGGGGGGGGGGGGTTTGAGATTAATTGGAAAGAGACTAGGGAGATGTCGTTCTTACCATACCCCATTGACCGAGCAACCTTCTTGAATGAGTGGAACTGCTTATCCGGAACATAAATATTTTCTTGGTATACCTGCATGAAGTTCGCTCAAGTCAATGTTGTCATTGTTCTTAATACGAGAAGTAAAAATACTGGCCACCCAAATGCAATGAGTTATTGATGCAACTAGCTAGCTTGAAGCAGGCATCCAGCCTCTGGTTTTCTTCTGCTAGGACCTGCAGCCACAAACTCAAAAATCATCAGAGAGGTAAACATTGAACATTCGAAATTAAGACATCCGCACATGCTTCTAAACAGCATCTGACATTTGAATTAGAATGGAAAATGTTCTAAAATCACAAATTCTCTTGCCCGGTTGGATTGCCAGGATTAATAACCACCAGTGCTCTAACAGTTATACCCTTGGTATGCAATTGCTTTTGAAGATCAGACACCTCCAAACCCCATCTCGTCTCCTCATCCAGCTAGTAAGGGACCTGAAAGAAATACATCACACTCTTAATTCCTAACACACGCCTCTGGACCATCACAATTAAAGCTGTAAAACATGCGAAGAAATTATAGCTGCTCGCTAATAATAGGGCCAAATACACTAATTGACAAATTTTGAAACAATCCCATTAATATACCATCTTATGGATCTCGATTTCAACTATAAGTGATAAACTTACAATGCTTCCACCATGGAGGGCGATTGAAGCAGAGTACAGAGGATACTGAGGAATAGGGCATAATATTCCATCACTTTCTGATCTTGTTAGTAATTGCGTCATCATATGAACCTGAGACAATGTAAAGGAATTATAGCTTTATTCATCATATAAGTATGAAAGATCAATCCCTGAGAAACCTGAAAGTTCCTAATGCCAAAGACAGCTAGCACTAAAGGAAGAAAATATAAGAATAAGGATGTACCGCAGGACTAGCACCATCTGTCAAGAAAATATCATTTGGATCAGCACGAAAACCATCACGGGCTTCAATACCATCAGCAATAGCATCATGCAAACCTTTGATTCCCTGCCATTCATAAGATAACACCATAAATCAGGTGGTACTAGGAAAAGAACTGTATAGAGATGGACATATTCCGAAACCTGGCTGTGATTATATGCACTAGTTGCTCTCCCAGGAATTTGACCAGGAAAAGAACTGTATAGAGATGGACATATTCCCTCCACCACGAACCAATTCATTTGCACATTCCAAACAAGTGCATATGTGCCCAGATCTACAAAAGTTAATGAAAGTCAGCAAGCAACAGATGCGATCTCTCCCCAAAGGAATCTTTGGCATGCAGTTAGCAAGTAAAAGCACGACCTTCGGAACAGAAAGGGAAAAGCAATCATACCTGCATAAGAGGGAATCAATATGGCTGTCACAGCAAACATAACAAGCTGTCTATACATGCTGTTTATGGAGCTAAATCACGGAAAACATCCTCATCATCTATGTCGTCGTCATTGTGCCGCTCATCATTAGCCGGAGGTATTGGCGGAACTTGAGATGGATTTAAGTTGAGGGTTTGTAAGACCATTGCCATTTGAGCGTGCAAAGATTCATATCGTTCGTCTTGCCGTCTCATTTGTTCGCTTTGCTGTTCAATTTTTTCGTCTTGCCGTCTCATTTGTTCGTCTTGCCATTTTATTCGTTCATCCTTCTTCGCAAGTGCAAGCGTCAATCGGCTTATTTGTTGGGCCGTTTCCTCGTCGATTCGTCTCCTCCTTGAAGTACCCGCATTGGAGGATGAACTTCCACCCTTTGCGATCAATTCCCTTGACAAGTTCCCCCACCCATATAATTTTCCTCGCTTCACCCCACCCAACGCCTCCAGCCACATTCCCGAATTGTCAGCTGCTGGCTCAGACATAGCCCCACCATCACCAGCACTAGCCGCTCTCATTAAAAGCTCATCATATTTTTCCTACATTAAGAAAATAGATATGAAAATAAAATAACTTCATATATGTAACTGCCATAAATATTGAAAGCATTGATGGTTTTCTTTCTATCTCCATTAAGACGAAAGTATAACCTTACATACCTTAATAGATCTCGCTTGGTCGCCAACCCACGTTGTATCTTTCTTTTGAAAAACATGTTGGAATGTAGCTAAAAACGTCGCTTCGATCCCCAACTCATTTTCCTACAAAATTGAAAATGAGTAATTGAATTAAATAAATTAACTTACAACATGTTTAACGAACTTACCAATCTTTTTCTATGCTCCCCTATGTTGATGGAACCCCCAACATATGTTGCGGGCAGAGAAGACTATTCACTCGAACTGGAAGCTCGATTCTTCGCATTTTGTTCACTCCTCCGCTTCATTTTTTCACTTTCCCAAATCCTCTTCATCTCAGTCCAATCTTCAGCGGTAATATAATATGGCTTCACATCTTTCATTTTCGCTTTATTCACCACATTACGCATGTGATCACCAACTTTTCTCTTATATATTCTTCTAATTTCATTGTCTTGCCATTCATCCCAAGTGAATTTTCGCTGTAATCAATAAACAAACAACTGACTTAATTTACGCCGAACTTAGTTGGCCAAGTTAATTGAAAGACAAAAATTACCTTGAACTCATTCCACAACAACTCTCTTACTTCTTCAGGCACGCTACCGTAAGAAATCCACGGACCCCTCCAATAATTATTCACTATCCTATTCAGTTCCCGCACGATGTCCGTGGCATTTTCAAATCTGCAAACAAGACAATTCAGTTCACATCTACATCACCACCCAAACGATACCCTTAATATGTGGCATTTACTTAAAGAATTGAAGTACTTACGAGTCCTCCTGTGGGCGTATCGCACGTCGTGTATCTTCTAAAGCTGAGGTCCCATGATCACTCGATTGTTGTACTAGAGAAGGTGAACCTGAGGCAAGTGAATGGTGAGATGAAAGGGAACTGGAAGATTGTTGGGTCGGGCCCGAGGACGAAGAAGGGGAAGGCGAAGGGGAAAAGGAAGGGGTTGCTCGTCTTCCTTGTGAAAATGTACCCTACATTTGACCTCCGCCTCTACGATACTGACAAATAGGAATGTTAGACAAATATCAGAAAAAATAGAGACATGTATTAGGGACAACATCATGAAGCTTACCATTTTGGTTCGTAGAGCACGTGAGAAACTGGAGAAATCGAAAGAATCAATGATTGCCTCTGATAAAGAAATGATATTATCAGTTCGTAAGATGTATTGAACAGAGAAATACTTCATTTCTTTTCAATAATGTCAATATCGATATGGTGAGAAGTATGATTGTCTGCTCTGATAAATTTCCAAGCATCTTCCCAAAGAAAGCCACAATTTCAGTATAATACACAAACTAACTAAAACCAGAAAGCTTGAATAGCTGACAAGCAAAAGAAAAATTTCCAAAGGAACAAAAACGAGGATGCGTCACGAGGAACTGACTTGCTCAGGCGGCCGGAGGTGGCTGGGTAAGAGGTTTGCCCTCCTCAGATGCACTGGGTCTCGGGCTTGCCCTCCTCAGATCTATGGGTCTTGGGCTGGTCGTGGTTGAGGCTCGCGCAAGGCCGGCTGGCGGTGAGGCGTGGCCGGAGAAGGGACTAGACGGCGGGTGGTGACGGAGGTTGTAGTGGACGGGGGGTGGTGGTGGTGGTGGAGGCTGTCGTAGACGGCGGGCTTGGGTCGATCGGTGAGTCAAAGGAAAGGAAGGAGAAGCAGAGGCGGAAGGCTGGCTAGCGGTGTGGCGTGGCTGGAGAAGGGACTGGATGGTGAGTGGTGGTGGCGGCTGTAGTAGACGGCGGGTGTGCGTCGCTCGGCGAGTCAGAGGAAAGAAAGGAGAAGCGGAGGCGTAAATGAGGAAATGAAGACGCAGTAAGGAGTATTGGGGATTTTAGGGCATTGTAGCGAAGATTCTGATTTTGCGACTATTTTTTTTTTTAAATTTTTCGACCCATAGCTAATGTCTTCAACATCATAATTAGTTAAAAGTGTCAAAAATCCTAGTCTTCGTCTTCGTCTTCGTCATCCTCGTCCTCTGTCGCGAAATCAGAATCTTCATCACCATCTACATTTGATTCGCGAATTTCAATTGCATCTACATCTATTACCGCTCCACATGGATCTCGTAAAGTCGGAATGTTATATTCCTCGACTTCAACCGTGTTACAAACTTCCTCTTGTTGATACGCTGTATCCTTCCAGTGTTCCTCGATTTTTCTTCATACTTTGGTTTTGCATACAGCCCACCAATCCGCTTTGTCGCGTTTCAAACTAGGATATGATGCATAATATACTTGAATTTCTTGTTGCGCCAAGACAAATGGTCCATATTTCATATACATTTTCTTATGATTTACTTCAACCAAATTAAACTTCATATGCACCATCATTCCTCTGACGGGGTCAAACCACATGCACTTAAATAACACAACTCGCATTAATGGTCCAGGGTACTCTATCTCTATGATTTCATCTAACAAGCCATAAAAATCATCTTTCGCACTACCACCAATGGATGACCGAACATACACACCGCTATTCATTGTGGCTTTTTCCATTTCGTATTGTCGAGTGTGAAAACTATAACCGTTTATGAAATATGCTGGCCAAGTTCGTACCCTTTTTATCGGACCCCATGACAGATGATATAGCAATCCTTGCTCTTCAACTTAATCACGATTGTTGTGAACCAAAAGTCACACACACAAAGTCAATAATATTTTTGTAATGACTGATTTATAAAATATAAATAACTTGCTTTTCGAACATAGGCAACTTACATATGTTTTGAATCATGTTGCAAATTGTTCATCGCACAAACAGTCAAACTCATTTGGTGGTAGTCCATGCATTAAAGTTTGAAAAATCCTATTAACAAAGACCATTTATACATTAGAAAACATTTGACACACAATAAATATTTTGCAAAAGTACACTTACTCGAAGTATGGCCCCACTTCTAGACAGTTCAACAGAATATATGTATGGGCTGCCCGCCATTCCTTGTCTGTTAAGTAGCGAAACTTACATGCGCCGCTTGATCGACCAAGATAATTGAAAATAGAGAACGATTTGCAGTTGGGATCAATGGGCCCCTCATCATTTCTTCCTGCTCTTCGCCTTTTGCACTGTACGTGCGACTGTCGCGACCCGTTCGAAAGCGGACGCGACTAATGGATTACCGATCGCGGGTCTTGGATCGGCGCGAGCCCTCCCAGGCCCATACCAAATCGCGGCGAGAGTATTTTTGAGGGATTCGACGATAAGAGTCGATCGCTTTCGACCTTAGTATGGTCGTGGTGGCATGTGCAACTTGTGCATGCATTTGGAGTCGCCACCGGTCTTTCTTGGAGGGTAGACCGGAAATCTTACTGACCGATTGGGAGAGGTCGATCAGTTCTACGGAACCAGAGATTTTGGGTTCGGGGACTTGGTTACATCGGTGTCATTACCAACGCCCTTTCGGTACCTAACGCGAGTGATTTTCCTAGCTAAGAGTTCATGCAGGCGCAATTTTAGGTGAGGTAGGCTTGATTCAAGATTTCATGCAGATTGGAAGACTATTCCTATCAATCACAATCAATTTAAAGGAAAGCGCAATCAAGTGCATAAATTAATCTCATCGATGCACATCAATTCAAGTCAATGGCTTCCTAGCATAGCCATAAGGGCTTAGGGAATGTGTGATTTCGGTCAGGGGTAAAATGAGAAGATTTGGAGGCGATTTAGCCTGAAAGGGCAAAATCGTCAATTTTTGGAAGACTTGGATATCGAATTACCCAAAATATTCCATGGCCAGTTGATTGTGGCCACTTCCCATTTTTGAGAATTTTTTGGAATTTCTTGATTTTTCTTCAATTTTTGGAAGACAATTCGCCCAAGGGGCGAAATCGTCATTTTAAGAAGGGTCGGGGTTCAAAACACCCGGAATGAGTCTTGGCCAGTTGACTGTGGCCATTTCCTATTTTTGGGGATTTTCCTGGATTTTTTTAGAATTTTTTTTGGAAGACGGTTTGCTGAAAGGGCAAAACCGTCATTTTTGGAATGTCCGGGGGTCAAATGACCCGAAACAGGTCGTGGCCAGTTGAATGTGGCAATTTCCTATTTTTTGGAATTTTTTAGAATTTTTCTGAATTTTTCGAATTTTTTTGAATTTTTTTTTATGATTTTCCATTTTTTATTGAATTTTTGAATTTTTTATTATTATTATTTATTTGCTTTTTGTTTTGTACATTAACAACACTCCCACAATGTCAGACCCCAACGTGCATTCACTCTACGCATTCTCATCATCCCCATTTTTTTATCATATTATTCTCTTTCTACATTTTTTTATTCTTTCTTTTGGGGGTCTTCTTCATGATGCTTACCTACAGAGCTTCCTGGACACACACGGTTCGCCCAAACTACAACTTCCGGCGAACCACACCACGGCCATTTCTAGCGCGATTCAGTTCTAGCCCGCCGTATACTATTAACAATGATCGATGAAACTTACCTGCACGCCATGCGAGCTTGCAAGCGCTTGAAATAAGCTGGAGCTCGAGATCGGGATCGAGGGTCCGAAGTCAGCTCGGGAGTTTCGAGCCACGAACCATGCAAGATACACACATAGATGAGCTCAGAAGGAGTTTTAGAGCAGAACGAAAATATAAGCTTAAAAAAATAAAGATCGGATTGAACTTAGCCATGAGGTCGAGCTCGAGATGAACGAAACGCTCACATATTCTCTTATTTTTAGTGCCGTCCGTGGGATCTCCTGTGCTCTCAAGAGGATAATGAAGACGGTGGCAGAGGTGTGTTAAGCGATGATGAGATCGGCGGAGGCTACGGGTGTATAGGTCCCAGACTGAGCTCGAGCTCGCGAGGAGCGACTTTGGTGGATCGGCGTGGCTAGATGGCGACGACTCGCTCGCGACTCAAACCGAAGCTGGTGGCGGTGGTCGGCTATCAAGAACTGCTAGTATGAGACCGATTCTCGATGAAGGTAGTAACAACATAGGGCATGCTCCAATGAAAACTGGACTTCATGTTGTTTCTTGGACTCTTAGGATTGTCGGACGCGTCTCCAAGGGTACAGAGAGGAAGAACACTCCAAGGATCCACCTTCATATTCCAAAACTTCCTCCTTCCCCTCAGCTTCTTCTCACAATTCTGTCTTATTTTTCCACTCCATGTGGCCTCGACGTGAATCACTTTAAATGGTGACCTGTGAGGATTGACCAAAAAGGAATCTCACACTGTGAGTGGTCATAGGATTTAATAAGCATGAAGGCATATTATCGCCGAAAGAAAAATCAGAGATGAGAACACTCCCCTTTTGATCCCCCATCTCCACGACTTGCCCTTTCTTTCTTCAAGAATCTTTATGGTCTCCTCCATGTGGCCCTGCCATCAATTATCGTCCCCTCTCATTCTCCTTCATCTCCTTTGGTGGTGGAGACAATGATGAGGATGAATTCTCCTTTCCCAAAGTTGGCATCCGCTCATCCTTTTTTATGGTAAGTGATGTCCACTTTTGTTTCTTTTTCTTTGTGGCATGCTTTCTTTTGCTTTCAGTGGGATTTTTCATTGCGTCGAAAAGGAGGAGTCTCCAGCTTGACATTAGCGGAATGGGTCTTGCCTCAATTTGCCGATCAGTTTAAGCTCGTCCTTGCACCATCGGTTTCATGCAAACGTAATATATTCTAAGAGATGACTATGCTAGATGATGATTTTTTTTTTTTAGAACTAAGATTAGTTCTAATTTTTTTCTGGAAAGTAATTAAAAATGGTTAGTCAAAATTTAGGTGTCAACAGCGACTCAAAATAGTATGATGCAAATGTTGTCACTTCTTCCATAATATATGCATTACAAATTGAAGCTTCAACACATGCCTTGTTCTTCACTTTTCTCTTCAAATGATATAAGAACCTAGTTGCAATAGGAAAAAGTTCATCATAACATAATAAGTAATAAAGTAATTTCTAATTTATTAAAAAAATATTTAACCTCTCAAATGGATACATCCAGCGAAATTGGACGGGACCTGCAACTTTGGCCTCATTAGGCAAGTAAATTAAGAGATGCTCCATTGAATCAAAAAACGACGGACGAATATCCTTTCTAAGTTGCAAAGAATGATTGGAATATCTCCCTCCAGCTTCTCCATGTGTGATACTTTTAACACCGTTGAGTAGATATCATGAAGAAAATTACTTAACTCTTTGATGGCACCCCATACAAAGTTCGGTAGAAGTTCCTTGAAAGCTATTGGAATTAGTCTTTCCATGAATATGTGGCAATCATGACTCTTCAGACCTGTCAACTTACATTCATTCAAATCAACACATCTCCCAATATTTGAAGCGTATCCATCAAGAAATCGCACAGATTTCAATCATTGACAAACAACCCGTCTCTGCTCCCTGTCTAATGTGTAAACTGCTTTCGATTTTGGTCCCCTGCTGTTTGCATCTACATCTAATGCCGGTCGATCACAAATAACTCTCATATCTTTTCTCGCATTCAAGTTGTCTTTCGTTTTTCCAGTGACATCCATAACAGTGTTGATGACATTATCGAAAATATTTTTTCTATATGCATGACGTCAAGATTATGCCAAATAAGATGGGTCTTTCAATATGGTAGATCCCAAAATACACTGCGCTTAGTCCACTTATGTGTGCTTCCGTACGCAATAGTCATGCCATGGGGGTTTTCAACAACAGTCGGAAAGTCACGCACTCGCTCCCAAATTTGATCACCAGTCAACCTCAATGGTGGGGGTGTTCTTTCAATCCTATTCTTGATGAACTCTTTTTTATTCTTTCGGAATGTATGATTTATCGGCAAAAATTATCTGTGACAGTCAAAATAGCTGGCCTTCTTACTGTCTTTTAATCTGAATAACTTTGATCTATCCATACATATTGGACAACCTAAGATCCCAGCTGTACTCCATCCAGATAACATCCCATAAGCTGAAAAGTCGTTTATCGTCCAAAGAAGTGCAACCTTCATTACAAATGTTTGATCAGTAAAAACATCATATGTGGGAACACCTTCATCCCATAGCTGTCGTAACTCCGCAATCAATGGTTGCATATAAACATCTATCAATTTTTTTTTTTGGATTTTGCGGGCAAGGCACGATCAATATCAAAAACATATGAGGTGTCTTCATGCACATGCCAGGTGGCAGATTGTACGGAGTTAAGATAACTGGCCAACATGAATAACTTTTTCCTGATTTTCCGAATGGGGCAAATCCATAAGCACAGAGACCTAACCTGATGTTTTGAGGCTCCATCGCAAACTCAGGATATGTTCTATCAAAAGATTTCCATGCCTCTGCATATGAAGGGTGGCACATTAGACCCTCTTCGGTTTCATGATTTGCATGCCAAGTCATGTGCTCAGCAGTGGCTTGAAACGCATAAAGCCTTTGCAATCTGGGAATTAAGGGCAGATAAAATAATTGCTTATATGGTCTATGCTTCTGATTACGACCATGCCTCATGCTAATCTTGTACCTTGGTTGGCCACAGAATTTGCAAGATTCGGCATTTTCATCAACCCCCCAATATAACATACAACCCCCACCACATACATCAATCCTTATAACTGGAAGACCTAAGGTATCCATTAGCTTCTTCATGTCGTAAAAATTACCTGGCATGATATTATCGCAAGGCATTGCTTCCTGCATTACGTCAACGAAAGAGTTGAAGCAATTCTTGGACACATTATGCTCTGCCTTGATGTTTAACAGTCTCGCGGTCACTGATAACTTAGTATGGTTGTCACAACCTGCCCATAAAGGTTCATCTGCTGCTTTCAACACTTCTCTGAACTCATTAGATGTAAAAGTTTCATTGTGCACATTCTCATCAAAAGTTGTTACTCCTGCATCTTCAAATTGTGATGCATAACTAGTGCCCACTTGTTCAAATGTTGGAGCAAGAGTAGGAGCAAAACTAGTATTGGCATAATTCGATTCTGAAACATAGTTCTGACCAGCTGCATCAATCACCATCCTCTGGTATGGGTTCAATTGGTTATAATAGCTACATTCTTCCCTAACTGAAAATTGATCACTTCTTCGATATTCTTCATTAGATATAAATTGTTCACCATGGCAAGTCCAATTATAATAGTTCGGAGTGAACCCAAATCTACAAAGATATTCTCTGACTTGATCACATTCATGAAATCTATTATTTTTGCACCTTTTACATGGACACCATAACTTATTTCCATCCATCAATTCAAATTTACTATTAGCAAAGTCCAAAAACTGTTCCAACCCGATACGAAACTCGTCAGTCAATCCCCGTCGTTCAGGTAAGTTCTTATTATACATCCAAGCCTTCTCCCTTTCCATTATGTCTGTACAAATATTAAAAATCTCATAACATAATAAAAATACCATATCCACTATTTATTTTTCTTAATTAGAACCATAAAATCATAACAATTAAATTCTATCTGTGACGAAACAATTACTTTGAAATAGAAAAAAAAATCATGTCAAGAAGACTTACCAAATTATTTGGCTAAAATCTTAGTTGAAAGCGATCAATTTGAAGAGAATTGCAAAGTTCACTTGGTTTGCGAGGCTTTTGAATGGACACGTACCTAAAAAGAAAAAAAGAAAAAATTAACATTCATGAAGCTTATGGCAATTGATAGAAGAAAATGGTGAAATAATCAACAATTTATTCTAATCTTGTGAGGATATGCCATAATTCCATGTGAGAAAAGGTCAAATGCCCCGCTCATCTTCTTGAACAAATATAACTACTATTATCAAACAAATATAACAGTGAGCATATTCATTCAAGCCTTTGCAAAAATAATGCTGAGGATATGCGAATTTTAATTCCATGTGAGAAAAGGCTATTAGCGACGAAATGTTCAGATTCGTCGCTACCTAGCGACAAAATGTTACATTACATTTCGTTGCTAGGCATAGACGACATGTAACATTTCGTCGCTATATAGCGATGAATCTGAACATTTTTTCGCTAGGTAGCGACGAAACTTGCGGCGAAACACCGCATCGAATATTCCAGCACAAAAATGTCGCAAATATTATCCCTAATTTTGCATAACTACATTTTTTACGGACATACCTTGAGCTCAACTTTACTTTGAAATAAAAAAAAGCTACAATGTCAACAAGACTTACCGAAGTATCCGATTGAGTTTTTTGTAAGAGAATATGGTCAATGATGAAAACTGCAAGGTTCACTTGGTTCGCGAGACCTTAAAATGGACAAGTGCCTAAAAAAAAAATACTTA
The DNA here is from genome assembly GCA_021437785.1 of Rhodomyrtus psidioides. NCBI lineage: Eukaryota > Viridiplantae > Streptophyta > Magnoliopsida > Myrtales > Myrtaceae > Rhodomyrtus > Rhodomyrtus psidioides. The sequence continues at coordinate 7,454,193 of JAILYB010000007.1, read as the reverse complement.
GGATTCATGAAAGCTTATGGCAATCGATAGAAAAAATAGTAAAATAAAAAATAATTTATTACCATAAGAAACAAATAAGAATAGAGAAGACAGAAGACAAAAAACAAGAGAGAAAGAGCAGACGAAAGACAAGAGTGATGATAGTGAGAAGGTAAAGGGGTTTTAAAGTGTGCAAAACACCATGTATGAAATAAGGTGGTTGTCGCGCGAAATTTTCCTGTTGCTAATTGTGCACTCAATTTTCCATCTGCTTGATCTGTCATGTCACTTAGCAAAAGAAGCGATTATAAGTGCAAATGACTGTACAATGGAATGACTGAAGGACTGCGGTGAGGATTCGCCTGCCATTTAATGATTCTATTTCGAAAAGGTTCAGAAGTCGTAACATAATTCAGGTCTCGAAAACGGTAATTAGCGACGAAAAGCAGTTAGCGACGGAAAGTAATTATTTCGTCGCTAATCCGCGACGACACTTGTGTTTGCGTTGCTTAATAGCGACAAATAATATTTTTTGTCGCTAACCCTTCCTCGCTGAATAGCGACGAAATGCGCAATGCGCCGCTAATCGCCGTTTCCGAGGAAAATCTTGTTAACACCTAAATTTTGATATCTTATTTAATCATTTATTGCATAAAAAATTAGAGACTAAGCTTAGTCCCTAGCAAAAAAAAAATTGATTATCATTTAGATTAATTTACTTTTAATTGCATTGCATTTGCATTCATATTGGATTGGCGACAGGTGAATAGCCTTGAGATTAATTCAACACATAAGCTCGTGGTGATGAAAACTTGCTCAAAATCATTTCCCTTCACATTAAGTTTCGATCTCATGGCGAAGAAAATAGTCCATAGGGACTCGTGTGTGCTCAGCTAGTGGAAGAATAAAATTGAGGGAGAAAGTGAATCTTCCAAATAAATCAATTGCTCTACCAAAGCTCCTTTGATACACGTGGTCTGCATATTTTGGGGACAAAAATGACGGAGCTAGTTTGCCAAAGGGGATAAGGAAAGGGCCAAGCAATAGAGAAGATTTGGAAGGCTAGCAAAATCAAAGGGATATGTTGCATGAATGAAAATTGCACGGTTGTAAATCATAACAAGATCGGATCAATTGGGGAAAAGAAATGTCTGATTGAAACAGATTTGATTCAAGGCGGCGATCAAGAACCAAATTATAGTAATTGATTCCACGGCTCAAAACTTTCCGAAGACATGTGACTGATGTTGGCTATAAAAGCAGACTTCCTTCATTCCGGGAGGGGGGGAATTTGATTGAATGAGGGCAGATTTTAGGAGGTATACAGCACATTGAGAGGGACTCAGAATTTTTTTTTTTATTGAGAGAAGAGAGAACAAGGTTTCTCTTGAGGCTAGAAGGATCAACGTCTCTTTTCATACAAGAAGGAGAAGAGGACTGATCGTTCGTCAAGGAGATAAAAGGTGGAGGATTGGCAAGGCAGAGATCAGGAAGAGAAGCAAATAACAAAAACAGGGAGGCCCCATGTGGATCATTTTTTGCATCTTTATTGCTCTTTATTTTTTCAAAGCTTTTGTTCATGAACTTCACTTCCAGGGATGATAAAAGAGAGATCTTGAACGTCTTCAAGGAAGCCAACAGATTCATCAAATCACGAAGCCTCAACTTTCTATTCCACCAAGGTCTTGGTCGCCACCAGTAGGTTCACGGAGAAGGAGAGCATCGTTTTTTCACCATTACCGTCCACCAACGTGCTTTTACTCATTGAAAGAGAGCAAGAAAAGAGACAAGAACAGGGAGACGCCCTCGGGTCTTCATAAAATTTCATCTTCAACATCCCATGATCATCTTCTCTTAATTGTTATTACTTTTTTTTTCTTTGTCTCACACACCAATGTCGCATTATCCACACAGGTAGTAGCTACTTATTATGATGTTTAATCTTCTCATGGATATTTACCTTCGGGTGCATTAGATGGTCCAATTGGTGGTCATTGAAGGACATACACGAAGACTTCCTCTCTCGGTTTCCATTCCTCCACCGAGCGAACGTGCAGATGATTTCTTTTTAGGTTGACTTTGGGCGATTTTTACGGATTATCCAGAGCTAACAAAGACTATGGGTATTCACCGTAGCCATCCGATCCGCCGGTCCATGGTCCGCAATCTTTGGTTCAAATTTGGTATGACAATATTCAGAATAGGTAAAAAATTCTGATTTTTATTAATTGGAATATTTACTTGCCTATCTCGGGTATTGAATATTCACTTGCTTATCTTGGAATATTTTGCACATCTTGCGTCAAAGTGGGTATTTTTCAAAAGACAGGTTGTTTAGGAAAATTTTCTTTCCTAATCCGCAACTTGCTATACGATCGAGAACGTCCATCCTTAAGATTATTGATGGAATATTCGATTAGGCAAGGATTTGGGTTCAATCGTTAATCGTAAGATTACGAATTAAAGATTGACTCAAATATTCGCGAAATATTTCAAAACTTAATTGATATATCCACTTTCGTGATTGGAATTGATTGGCATATTCACTTTCGTGATTTGATTTGAATTGTTTTGATTGTCATATTTTTAGAACATATCCGTCGCATGATGAAATTTCGAAAACTATAAAAAAAGATTGCATTCATTCATCTTCCATATTTGAAAATTGCATATCCTTGCATTTTAGGATAGAAATTGCATGTTTAGATAGAATTTTATTTTTAAAACAATATATCTTTAACATATTAGGGTTTAGACCAATTTGAACTCTAAAATATGCAAAATAAATATTGTTTTGGCATAGTTCTATTTTAGGAAATAAATTCATTCGAAAATAAAAAAGTCATCATTGCCACGTCATATGTGCCATTCTTACCATGTCATATTAGGTTGCATTTTAGTTTAAATTGCATATTAGAATTGCATGTCTTGATTTTAATCAATTTACGTGTCGCGTAGTTAATTTAATTAAATCATGGTCTCAATTGTGCATTCGTTTAATTTGCATGTCATCTAGTTTAGTCTTACATTTAATTCATGTCATTGCATCCTAGAATAATTTCATGCATCACATGTAGTATATTTCTCATGCATTCATATAAAAATTGGAAACTAAAAAAGAAGCGATGTTTTGTGTGGCGCATGCTCTCTTAATTATATTGATTTCTGGATGTTCTATTAATTGATTGTGCACCCGCATGATAGCCTTTGTTAGTGACTTAGGTTAAAAATCAATTAATGTTGCCTTCTCAAATGATTTTTCATGAAATAAAATGGTATCGAAAGGGCGTTAGAGTAATCTAGCATAATCAAGTCCCCGGACTCTTAATCTCTGGTTCGTAGAAATAAAATAGTTCTCCCGCTATTTTATTTAGATTTCTAATCGACCTACCATAAATGATTAGTGGCGACTCCAAATTCAAAATACATGGCATGTTAACCAATTGAACCTTAAGTTGCGATTTGGTATGGACTTGGGAGAGTTCGAGTTAGGTTAGTTAATTTAATTAACTTGATAATCCATTAGCCTAGAAAATTTATTTTTTTAGGTCGTGACAAATCTTCGCTTGTAAATCCTCACCCACCGCAGTCCACCAATCACTTCGTCGTTTAGTCATTTGCTCTTACAATTGCTTCTTTTGTTCAGTGACATGTCAGTTCAAGCAGACTGATAATTGAGTGCATTGATAGCGACGAAAAAATTTGCACCGCTAATTAGAGACGAATTTCTACGTCGTTGCCAGTACTTTCTGTTTTTAGCGACGAAACCAAAAATTTGCCTCGTTAATTAGTGACGCAAAGGTCATTTCGTCGCTAATTTAATCTTCTTCGACCATCATGTCAGTGGCACTGACGGAGGATTTGCCTGCCATGACGATTAGCGACGAATTGTAATTATTTCGTCGCTAATCTCTGTTTCTGCAAATTCAGTCGCCTCTATTGCCTATTGACACTATAGTACGAGCCATTAGGGACGAAACATATAATTCGTCGCTAATTCAATCTTCTTGAACCGTCAGATCACTGACAAAAGAAGCGAGTTGATCTTCTTTAGTTGTCATGTCACTGAAGGACTGTGGTTGGTGAGGATTTGCCTGCCATGTAACAAGTCATTTGTGAGAGAGTCGGAAAAGGCGATTAGCGACGAAATAGCGTTTGCGTCGCTGAATAGCAACGAGAAATAAATATTTCGTCGCTAATCGTTAGGGACGAAATCATCTTTTCGTCACCATGTAGCGATGAATCAAAGTGTTCGTCGCTAATGTTCTAACTTGGCGACGAAACAGAATTTCGTCACAAAATTCGACTTAGCCATTTCGCAACGAACTTTTATTTCGTCGCTAATTGTCGATGAAATATGGTTTCGTCACAAAATTCTAATAGTCGATTGGCGACGAACAATTTGTTAGTCGCTAAAGAGCGACGGAAGTAATTTTTGTTGGTACGTATTGGTAGCATTTAGCGATGAACATTTTGTTCGTCGCTAATGAGCGACGATAGTTACTTTTCGTCGCTAGTTGTTAGCGACGCAAATATTTTCATGGCCATTTTCGTCGTAAATTGGTGACGAGTGTTTTTTCGTCCCAATGTTCGTCGTTAATTAGCGACGAATATTTTATTCGTTGCTATATTTGTGGGAAATGGCAATGAAATTTTCCGTCGCCAATTGTGTCGGAAATAGCGACGAATTACTTTTGCGTCGCTAAATGCGTCACAAAGTAGCGATGATATTTTGTTCGTCGCAAATGTTTCGTAGCTAAAATTGTGTTTTTTTTGTTGTGAGTGTTTTAGCAGAATGTCTAAAGGCAATGAGTTATCTATCAATGGTGAAAAAAGCATTGGACGTAAAAGTCTCTACAAGATGGATATATCTGAGTAGAAAGTGAATAACCCTAGAACGGCAAGTTTGGTAAAGTTTGGAGGGACTTGGATAGGTGAACAACGAGGTAGATCCTCGATTGACAATACGCTTAGAGGGACCATAAGAAGAAAGCTCAAACTCAAGGCTAGAGTATCGTGTATCTATTTCTGAAGGGGTTGAATCATGTTATCCGGATTAAGTGAAGTGTCACTTATGTAGCTTCAACCACACCTTTGAATATTGCATATTGGACTTCATATTCAGAAACAAGACATCTTCAAATTCTGATTTCACGTGTTATTTGATTTGATTATTGCAATTCTGCTATTTCAAATTAAATTAGTTTTAAAATGACTTATTCATCCCCCTCTATGTGATATTGCTAGATACAACACCACTAACCTATTATGTGTGGGTTAGAAACTCAAGTAAAAATGCGGGGCAATATTTTACTTCAGTGAACGAGAAATTAATGGATATGAAGTTTTTGATTACGCTAGAGTTAATAGTACCAGTCTTTAAGGTTCGTTTATCTATAGAGATGTTTATGGAGCGCTACATATAATTTTTAGAAAGTGGGATCTCAGTTCATTTCCAGGAAATGTAACTCCGAACATGTGGAGTTGCGCATACCTTAGCAAGCCAAAAAAGAAAAAACTGGAAAGTCTAAAAAGTTGCATGCTCAAATGTGGGGGTGCATGTGCTAAGATTTGAAGTCAGAATTGCTCACGAGTACGAAGAACACAAAATGAGAATAAAATATATGCGATGCACTGGTTTGGGTTGGATAAAAAAGTCTGCAATTTGCAAATTAAAAATTGGTAATGTTCGCGTCCACAAGAAAATACAAAAATTGTTCATGTCAACTATGGTGGTAGCCGGCCATGCCACGTAGAATCGTCGGTGCTGACTAAACCGCCACCACAATTTCTGGCCAAAATTGGTCGGAAGGAATAAATAGACAAACTTTTAAAAGATTTAGAATTAAATTAACGAATTATCAAATAATTGAGACTAAATTGACACAATTAAAATGTTTAAGCCTAATTTGGTGAGTTGTCAAAAGATGTAAGAGTATATTGGTTCAACTGAAAGGCTGAGAACTAAATTAACACTTTTTGGACAATTTTGCCCAAATCAATAGTAAACTATCCATTAAAAGAAATAGTTCATTCAGAGTAAAGAACTCATTTAAAAGGGCTTTAGAACATTATGGTGTATGTCTCTCAATCATATGAGGGTACAACTCCCATAATTCTAATTTTTCTCTCTCCGCAGGGTCCTTGTGCGTCAACTTGTGATCGGGAAATTTGTCGACTTTATCGGTTCATGGTAGGGGGACGGACGACTTTATCGGTTCATGGTGTCGTGACCTACAATTAGAAAATCATAGGTTAATGGATTATTAGGTTAATTAAATTAACTAACTTAATACGAACTCTTTCAAGTCCTACCAAATCGCAACTTAGGTTTATTCATGGAAAAAATATTCAATTGGAGCCGCTGCTAATCATTTACGGAATGTTGATTAGAAATCTTAATAAGATATGAGGAGAAGTATCTTATTTCTACGAACCAGAGAAAATGAATTCGGTGACTTGGTTATATTAATTGGAAAAATTAATGCCCTTTCGGTACTCATTTCATGAAAAATCCCTTTTGATTGATTGATGTGAATTGAATGATTAATTTGGAAAAATATTATATGGAACCATATGATATACGGAAAAGAATGATTTGAAATTTATTTATTATTATTTTTTTTTGTGGATTTTCGGATTAGATGTAATAAAAAGAAGCAATCAAAAGTGTCGGATCCAGGGTTGGTTCGCCGTCATATTATCTCCCATTTCCAAGACTTGCTTGCTGGAAATGAGCCGCCCACGCTACCGGCTATGCAAGAGATCCGGTCTATCCTGGACCGAAAAGCTATCTTATCTGAAGTAGAGCCTAGTAGTTGTTGTCAAACAAATGATAGAATGGAAAATGTTGAAGAACCACCCACTAGTAGGGATATGGGTGGAGTCTCGATGCTACTCTTGATGACCACCAGGTTCAGTTTCTATCTCGGCAGGTTACGGATTCTGAGATTTGAAACACTATGTTTTTCCCTGCCAAAGGCAAGGTTCCAGGCCCGGATGGTTTCAATATTGATTTCTTCAAAGCTACTTGGGAGATTGTGGGCTCGTCTGTCATTGCGGCTATTAAGGATTTCTTCGTGTCCGGGTGTCTTCTTAGGGAGACTAATGCCACCATCCTCATCTTGGTGCCGAAGGTCCCTAATGCCTCGGTCATGAATGATTTTCAGCCCATTGCTTGTTGCAACACGGTGTATAAGTGCGTTACCAAGTAAAGAACTCATTTAAAAGGGCTTTAGAACATTATGGTGTATGTCTCTCAATTATATGAGGGTACAACTCCCATTCTTCTCTGTCGCGCTTGGTTTTGAATATGTTCTCACTCGGCGGGGTCACTCTACGCCAACGTGACCCTCGCCTCAGATCTGGGCAATTGACCGCGGCCCTTGCCGCGCGATTACAATATCATTTCCCTTCTCATCTTGATTTTTCTTTGTTTCTAGACTGAATTTTTTCCCTTCTTCCAGATTTTGACTTATTTTTTAAAATGTTGAAGAAGGTTTTTACTATCACGATTGCTTTATAAGGCGCGATATCCGCATCTAAAAGCCACACATCTGCATCCTCGTTTATAATTTTCATCGAAGAATAAACTTGAACAAAAGAGAATAAACTTAGGAATCCAAATGCATCAAACAAAATTCAGGGTCCCGATCATGCATTTTCCAATAGTTTAGACGCCCGATGCCTTTATCTCAAAGGAAAAATCAAGGAAAAATAAAATAACTTCTGATTGGCCTTCATTCATGGTCTCCCAACGAGTCTTTAAAAATGTCCAAACTTGTTAGAAAGGCTTAGGTCGCCTTAACTGGTGTCTACTTGGTAATGCCGGACGTTAGTGGGAAATAGACATATTCAATTTGAATTTACAATGAGCCGGCCAAGTATATAAGGTATTGGCACTCACTTTCGCCGTTCACATCGGAAACCTCAGCTCATTTCTTAGCTAGACCACGGGCCACGCCACACTAACCTTTTTCCTCTCTCTACAGATATCTAAAAGCAATAAGCTTCCTAGCTATGACAAACTCAGAGGCCGGAACGAGTAGTGAAGCTGCACGGGCATCGGGAGGCGAGTTCCATGTGTTCCTGAGCTTTAGAGGAGCGGACACTCGTTATGGATTCACCGACTTCCTCTACGGTGGATTGGTAGATGCCGGAGTCCACGTATTCATGGACGAAGATAAGCTCCGCGTCGGGGAAGTGATTGGTGAGAACCTTTTGCGTGCTATCAACAACTCCATGCTTTACATACCCATCTTCTCTCGGACTTATGCTTCCAGCAAATGGTGCCTCCGCGAGCTTGTGCACATAATAGAAAACGACTCCACGTCAGAGGGGAAAAAAAGTATCCTTCCCATTTTTCTCGATGTAGAACCCGAGGACGTTAAACTTAAGACTCGCCGATATCAGAAAGCCTTCATGAAGCACAAGGAGGAGTTTCCTCATGAGGTCGAGGCGTGGAAAAGAGCTCTTCGACAGATAGATGAAATCAAGGGATGGAACGTGAAAAAGAACCAAGGGTAATGCTGTTTTAAGATCCCTTCATATTGCTTCTTTTTCCGTTTTAGGGGTATACCGTTGCCCTGTCAAATAATTGCTGCTCTCATTCAACTTTACATCCTCTCCTTTATTATGCTAGACATGGTCAGATCCATGGAAGACTTACATGCATAAGGTGAACAATACAAATGCTACGACAGTTATACTGCTGGCGTTAGGAAACAGTTGCAGGTTTCGGCACAGCATTTTCTTCACCAAATTGCAATGTTCAATGGATGATGTTGCTTTGTTCATGATTCTCCCAGAACGAATGCCAAAATTTTTTCTGGGCTTAGCTATAAATGCCGAAATTTTGTTTATGCGTACACTTGATAACTTTGACCATCGTGTAAGCAAACACTATAATTTGCAGAAATTTCTATAATCATTTATTGAAAAACATATCAAGTGAGTTCTACACTGATTATTCACTATATTTAAATATTGTTCGTGCTGTACTTCAATCTTTTCCGGTTAAAATTTTGACAATCCAAGTGTGATGCGTGGGTATGAATTAATCGAGTCAACTTATGAAAGCGCTTTTTGTACATGGCAGCCAAGCAGCTATTGTGAAATTGGTTGTTGAGAAGGTTTTGGAGAAGTTGGAGATAAAACAAAAGCCAGTGACTGAACCGTTGGTCGGACTTCATGATCGGGTAGAAGACTTAACAGAGTTGTTAGATGTCAACCATAGTGATGCACGGCTCATTGGAATTTATGGAATGGGTGGCATCGGCAAAACAACTATTGCCAAGGTCGTCTTCAATCAACTATCTTCACACTTCGGGAAGTGTTGTAGTTTCCTTGAGCAAGTTCGAGAAAGCTTGTTGACCAAGGAGGGCATAGTCCAGTTGCAGAGGAAATTGCTTTCTGACATTGTTGATTCTGGATCTGCAGAAAAACTCAAGGACAGTGAAGAAGGAATGCGGAGGATTGGAGAAACACTCCGCACTAAAAAGGTCCTTGTAGTTTTGGATGATGTTGATGATAAAGAACACATTAGGAAATTAATAGGAAATTATTCATTACATTCAGGATCTCGGATAATCATTACAACGAGAAACACAAATGTTCTGCAAATTGAGGGATTCAAAGGTAAAATTCTACGGTATGAGATGCTGAAGATGAATTATGGTCTTGCACTTCAGCTTTTTTGTCGGCATGCCTTTGGGAGAGATTTTCCTTTAGATGATTATCATGGGCTTTCAAGTGAAATTGTCTCAAGTACAGGAGGGCTTCCCTTGGCTATCAAAGTGATAGGTTCGTTACTTAATGGGAAAAACAAAGCATTTTGGAAAGAGACGTTGGCCAGGTTAAGGAATGTACCTGAGGAAGAGATTCTAAAGAAGTTGAGGATAAGCTATGATGACCTAGATGAATATCAACAACAAATTTTTCTCGATATAGCATGCTTCTTTTTCAATGAAAAGAAGACCGATGCAATTTACATGTGGGATGGTTGTCAGTTTTATCCCCATAGAGGAATTGATATTCTGATTAGTAGGTGCTTGATAAAAATACTGGACGATGATAAGTTCTGGATGCATGATCAACTAATAGATCTTGGAAGATAGATTGTCCGTCAAGAAAGCCCAAGTGACCTTGGAAAGCGGAGTAGGTTGTGGATTGCAAAAGAGGCCCTCCAAATCATAAGAAGTGAAGAGGTACGTGAGAAATGTTCTATTTTCTGTTCAGAATCTTTATCAATTTTTTCCCCATTCCAGTTGTAAAAATTCGTTGTTGGAAGTTGACAAATTTCTTCGCATGATATGAAAATATCATTTATAGAGGAAGGAGAAGGTTCAAGCACTTGACATAGATGGACTGGATGGCTCCATAGAGATCACAAATGAGGAGCTTGAAAGGTTACCAAACCTAAGATTCCTCAAGTTGGGCAATGGAACTTTTACAGGGGACTTTGCAAAGTGTCGTTCAAAGTTGAGATGGATTTTTTGGCTTTCTCCTCATCAGGATTTTAGGGCAGGCAATATGTACTTGGAGCATCTTCTTGTATTTAAACTCGACATGAATGACTTCACGGATGATTCAAAAGCATGGGAATGGATCAAGGTAAATTACATATTTTTAGTCCAGTAGCCCTAGCGTTTTCTATGCAGTGGTTCTTACCCTTGACATGCCATTCATTTTTTCAGAAGGCACAGAAATTGAAAGTTCTATCACTTACTGGGTGTCACGGCATAACAACAATCCCGGACTTCTCTAAATGCTTGAGTTTAGAGAGGTTGACCCTCGCACGCTGCAGCAGGCTAAAGAGAATTGAAAACTTCATTGGAGATTTTCATTCATTAATTGAGTTAGAGATTGAAGTGTGCACCGGTCTTACAGATTTGCCTGAAGAAGTGGGAGCACTGGTGAACCTTACGCGCTTCTCATTGCAGGGATGTTCTGGGTTGAGAGAACTTCCTGACTCGTTTGGGAGTTTAACCTCATTGACAGAGTTAGACTTATCACGTACGGGTATTGCCAAACTTCCAAACTCCATAGAAGGACTAGTGAAACTTGAGTCCTTTTTTCTAACAGACACAAGCATAAGGGAACTTCCCAACTCCATTGAAAAGTTAAAATCTTTACGCGTATTGCGTTTATCAATAAATGGATCATATTCTCCAAAGCATCGTGTTTGGCAGTTACCTAGTGGCATCAGCATGTTGGAAAATCTTGAAGAGCTGGATCTCTCCGGACGTTACGAAGTGAAAGGGGAAGTTCCCGATGGTATTGGAGAATTGTCATCTTTGAGAATCCTAAATTTAAAGCGTACCCGTATTTCTGGAGTTCCAAGGACAATCAACAGGCTTCATCACCTCCAAATACTCAACTTATCAGATTGTAATGCAATCAAAGAGTTACCGGAGCTTCCCACGAGCTTGACCTGTCTACTTCTTCGATCGAAAGCATTGCTTTCAGTCCCTACTCTTTCGAATCTTACTAATTTGGTTGAACTGCATCTAAGTGATGGCTCTCGTATTACAGGCGAAACAAAGCTAAGCACAGGATGCAACTTAAGCTGGATTGGGAGGTTATCAAGATTGAAAAAGTTAGATTTAAATCTACTCGTCCCTGCACCTGAAGAGTTGGCTTCTCTTTCTCACCTGGAAGAGCTTACTTTGTCTCACCTAGGCCTAGAAACCCTCAAGACGCTTCCGTCCTCTCTGCGGAGCTTGAATTTACAACACTTTAGGCGGGCAGAGTTAGTTCCCTCCTGCTTGATGTTGAGAAATTTGTCGACTTTAGAGATCGGTTCTTGTGAAGTGGAAGACATTCCACTCGAGGGACTTCCACTACTGGAGAAACTATGTGTTGATGATTGTGTACGGCTTCGGAGATTATCCATTCCCTTGGAACTAAGGAAGCTGCGAAAAGTGCGCATTTCAGAATGTCCAGAGCTAGTTGAGATACGAGTTGTGGGTCTTTTGGAATCATCGGGGTCCTTCTGTGTTTATGGGTGCAAATCTCTGAGAAGAATAGGTGGGTTATCATACTTGAACCTGGAGAAACTAGAAATCAAACGGTGTTGTGTACTTACTGATGTCGAGGGCCTAAATGAGCTAGTCTCTCTGCAATCCTTGAATGTCGGAGGGTGCAGGTCATTGAGAAGGTTGATTGATATATCTTGCACAAATATACCAGATGATTGCCTCGTCAAAATACAGGGGTGTGGAGACTTTATCAAAGATTCTACTCAGATCGACCCATCTAAAATTTCTTTGAAAGATTACAGAGAGAAGATTCTTCTGGATACATCAAACTTTGAATCCAATTCAGACAAGGTGCGACAACTCCTTCATTAATGTAGACATTCGTGAATGCATAGATGGGTTTGTCGATTTATTTGTTCTAATCTCAGATTTGATGCTATAATTCGGTAAACCAACGCAAACTGTAAAGATAGAGCAAGTTTTCCTATTACGTACATCAAGGAGATTAGTCCAGTTGCATATGTGGATACCCCCCATATCATCCAGAAGAGAAATTCCAGAATGTTTTCCCAACCATTCCCCGTAAAAAGAATTCCGTGATGAGATAGAGCAATTCTTCTACTTTGCTTACTCCTCTACAGATTAGTCATGAAGTTAGACCTCCTAGTCCTAGGTAGATAATTATCTAGGTTGACTGATCTTTAATTTAGCTTTCCATCACATACTTCTTCAAGTTCAAATGTTGGAACTTGGGATAGATAAGAAAACCACGTGACCATAATTCCCATTCCACTTTGCTCTTCTAGTACTATTCTAGATCTGTTTCTGCCACTAATGATTGTGCCATATCAAGAGTATTTACTACATAAGGTTTTTGGGTGATTGCATAGATAATATATGAAGGGGATCAGACAACAGAAGATGTTCCCGCAAATAGCGATGCAGGTGTGGCGACTAGAGTTGCTTCAAGCTCAGGGAGGGACACAGCCTCGAGTGCAGGAAATGGGGCAGCTTTCAGCTCAGGAAGCTGTAGAGGTTCGAGTTCACGAAGCGGCTTCGACTTCAGGAAGCGGTTCCCAAAATTCAAGACTCCAGCATGCTTCAAAAGATCGTGAACGGAATCATCCACACCCACAGGAATCAGTCAAGGAAGCGATCCCGGGACCAACTGCATCAGATTGAGAAGCTTGAAATTGGGGTTTCTTGTTATAGTTCTTCAGCTTAATGAATACTGACAGTATATAAGCTTCTGCCGTCAATTTATGACTACCTGTTCTCTTTCTTGGTAAACATTGATCAGGGGGAGGGGCAAAGGTGGCTATTCAACTTTTATGTGTCGCAAATAGTCATCGAAATCATTTTGTTCGTTGTAGCGTCCCTCTGATTCTTCCATAGACATGAGCTAGTTGATGAACGTTGTTGCCTCGTTGAATTTTGATTGAAAATGGTAAAATAAGTTAGGACTCATGAGCAGCTACTACTTACTTAGTGTAGTGAAGTAGCCCTCGATGACGCAGAGACTCTCTGCCAATCCAAATAAAGCTACATGCATACTGAAATCTTAGTCCAGCACAATGGCTCTCGACACATAGATAGTTAAAGATTTCCAATCTGTCTCTAAACAGGCCACGCGTTAGCACTTCGGAGTAGTGATCATCACTTGTGCAGCGACTTGAGAGGATAGCAAGAACACTTCACAAAGTAGGTAGTAGATCCTGCATCTTGGCCATAGAAAGCTCATTCTTTTGAGGTCGCCAAACCTAAGTAAATGTGCCCTATCATAGACATTGGCAACGCGCAGCAAAAGTCCCGATATTCTTATCAGGGGAGATAGTTAAGAAAGAGAGCCCAAGTCTGAGCTAGTCAACATATCCAGTTAGACCCACTTTCACTTAAAAACTTAAGCCAATGGGATGTGGATTAAGTATGATATGTTAACTGCTCCACATCATTCTAATTCTCTGATGTAAGACTTTCTTAATACAATTCACATGTGCATCTTAATTTATAATCCAATATTTTTCAATCTCTTTGAGAAACTATAGAGATAAGATTCTTCGCGAAACATCACACTTGGGAGATGTTTTTTTGTATGTCAAAGTCAGACAAGGTGTGGACTTTTTCTTCCAATCATTTTTTGTTTTTTTGTATATTCTGGGTCCATGTCCTATGGATCCATTTTCAGATTGCTCACAGAAATTAGGATATGTTTTTGGCCTCTTCATGTAATTGATATCAGAATGTTCATGCAATACATTACAGAGTTAACCTTTACACTTGGAGGGTAAGCAATCAGGATTTTTTTCAATACATAACCTTTGAACAGGCACTGGGGTCAAAACATGTAAAGTAGGTGCTGACTAATTTCAGAAATGCGTTGAGTTACAAGCCATACCAAGGGAAGAGGAAATTCCTAGGTGGGAAATGAACCCGACCTTCGAAGGGAATAAGAAAAAAGAATCGGATGTGTAGTGTGGTTTGCCTGTGTGTTTTCTTTTTTAATTCTACAGATAACAGTACTAGTCTGGAACTCTTATCTAATGTGCAGTATCATTATTGAACTTTTCACTGGTGCAATTAGGTCCTTGAACTTTTATCCAACTTTCAACGTCAACCTTAAACGTTCAATTGGTTCAATTGAGAATGGAGGGATGAAATTAAGTTCTCCATACCTGTCACTAACAAATAGACTCGAAAAATAATATTTATTGGGAAGTTTAACATGGTCCAGGTGGAGAGATATAGGTCTATCATGACTGACCATGTCCCTCAGATAGAGGCAGAGGACGTGGGGCTAGCGATGGTTCAAGCTCAGGAAGTGTCCAGCTAATGAACGCAGAACAAGGTGCTTACCTTCAAGTCCATGAATGGGCATGACAATGAAGTTCAGGAAGGGGTAGAGGTTTGAGTTCCAGAAGTGGCGAGGCCTTGAGTTCGGCAAGAGGCACAGCTTCAAGTTTAGGAAAGAGCGAATTTGACTAGCCGGAGGGGCACAGGTTCAGGTTCCCAAGACAGGACAGAAGTGGAATCAGGAAGGGGCGCGACTTTGAGATGAGGAAGAAATAGAGGCTCAGCTTCAAGAAAGGGCACACTTTTCTGTCCTGGAAGGGCCACGGTTTTGAGTTCAAGAAGTGGTAGGGGGTGAAGTTTAAAAGATGGCACGGCTTTGAGTTCAAGAAGGGGCACAGCTTCAAATTCAAGAAACGATGTCTTTGAGTTCCGCTAGGGGGGAAGTGCTTGAGATTCGGGAGAGGACACGGATTTGAGTTCAGAAAGTGGAAGATGTTTGAATTCACGAATTAGTATGGGGCAGAGGTTTTGAGTTCGAGAGGAGGGGTTGCTGGAATGGCAGAGTTAAGCTCAGGAAGGGGAATAGATCCAAGCTTAGGGGTAGCAGAACCTCGAACATGGAGTGAGGAGACTCAAGACGACCATGCCATGGTAAAATTCAAGTTCCCTAGAATGTTCTTCTGTTTTTCTTGAGGAGACTCTAAACCAACATGTGCCATTGAAACTTGGTTTGTGTAATTTCTGTTGCAGATGCAAGGCAGAAACGCAAGACTACAGCAGGGCTAGAAGATCAAAAAGGACATCCAGAGGAGGGGTGTTCTGAAACAGGATAGAGAAGTAGCAACTTTAGGACTAGGTTGAAACTCGTGTTTCTTGTTGAGGTTCTTTGTTGTTTGCTTGTCATAATTTGTTACCTGAACGAATACAGAGACTGTGAAGCTATTGCTTTGTTACTAATGAGGAAGTTATTGGAAGCTTTTCTATCTTCTGGTAAGTACTCAGTAAGTAGCAATCCCAGGTGGATACTCAACTATATTTTCCATAGTAAATAAAGTTCCAATCATTACGAATTGCCTACAAATTGTTTCCTAGATGCGAGCTGGTTGATTAACAGAAACAATCAAATTTCTAAACCTATTGCTATTGTGCCAATTTAGTCCTAATTTTTTTTTTTTTGGCTAGTTGAGTCCTACAACTTTAGCATCTATGCAAATTCAGTTCATTCAATTTTGATTGGAAATCGCTGACGTGATGAGGCCGACCCCATAACTAAAGGAGAAGGGTGCCTCCTCACAAAGGGAAACCGGACTTTGACGGGTCGGCCCTTTTTTATGGGCAGCCAATTGCTGGCTCTAAATGACTATCCCAAGCCTTTTGAAAAAAAAAAAACAAAAAAAAAGGCAAATAGATCTTTCCCCCCCTATATAAGGGGGGAAAGATCTAATGACCAAGGGCGTAAGAATTTCCTACCTTTATGGTAGGAAATCGAGTTTTTTTTTAATAATATTAAAAAATAAATATTTATAAAATTAATTCAAAATAAAAAATATTTATTAATTTAGGTCTCCCTACCTGGGGCCCGCGGGTGGGCCCCCTATTGCCGAGGGAGGAGGGGATAGTTTTTTTTTTTTTAATTTAGTTGCTCGGCAAGTGCCGAGCAACATTCTTTATTATTATTTTTTATTACTTTTTCTTGTTTTCTTTTGATTATTCAATTTAATTTCACTTAACATTTTTTAATTTATTTTTTCTCATCGTTTTGCGGCCATGTCACATTGCGCGCCTCGATTCCATGGTCTCGTCATCTCGCTCGTTCGCTCGTTTTTTTTTAAATATTTTTTATTATTCATTTTGTTTTTCTTTTAATCATTTTTAATTTCTTTTTCTCATCGATTCGCGATGTCGTTGCCTTGCCCGTTCGTTTCCTCTATTGTTCATTCGCTCGTTTTTATTTTTCTTGTTATATTTTAATTATTTTAATTATTCAATTTATTTTCTTTTAATCGATGTGCGCAATGTGACATGGCCGCAAAACGATGAGAAAAAATAAATTAAAAAATGATTAAGTGAAATTAAATTGAATAATAAAAAAAAACAAGAAAAAGAAATAAAAAATAATAATAAAGAATGTTGCTCGGCACTTGCCGAGCAACTATTAAAAAAAACTATCCCCTCCTCCCCCGACAATTTTCAATTGCCGAGGGAGGTGGGCCCCCAGGTCTCCCTCGGCAATTTTCAATTGCCGAGGGAGACCTAAATTGATAAATATTTTTTATTTTGAATTAATTTTGTAAATATTTATTTTGTAAATATTATTTTAGAAAAAACTCTAGGAAATCCTTAGCCGGTTATAGTATCAAAGTTGACGGCCTATTGTGACATAAAAGTGAGCCAACTTTGGGAAACGAGTGTTTTTCAAGGGAATTTTTGGAATTTTCTCATTGATAAAGTTTGTATAACATCTTGTACGTATAATTTAAGGCAACACACTTCTGTGTGTAATTTTTTTTAATGCAAAATATCTTATTTGACCAAAAAAAAAAAACAAAAAAACAATCGATAGTAAGGTTTAGAAAATATCATTCCTAATATAGTTCCCGATGCCGATAAGGGCGCGTGATGCACCGGCTATTGGCTTGTGTAAACTGATCATGAGCTTTATGGCCTTATCATATGCCTAAAAAAGAAAATAAAAGATAGTGCTACAAGGAGTCCTTCAATTATTCCAAAATACCCAATCAAGTTCCTCATTATTATTATTATTATGCAATTAGATCCTTAAACTACATAATTATTTGGGAAAATACCACCACAAACCCTGAACTACACCCATTGTGACACATTTATCTTGAATATTTTTTTTATGACGTCAAAAATCACAAACTATATCTACCGTGACATATTTACTCTAATTTTTTTTTTGTCACCCTCCGTGTTCCATTAAAATTGACAATTAAAAAGTTAACGTAAATGAGAAAAACATGAAAATGAAAAGGAAAATTCGAAGTCACTATTCACCGTCCTCAACCTGCGAGGTCCTCCAACATCTGAGATCCGTCGTTGCTTTTTTTTCCTTTTGATGGACTTTTGCTTTTTCTAGGTTCATTTTGTGCTCTTGTGAGTCCCCGTTGGTTTGCGTCATCGTTGTTTGTGGATCGGCTCGTGTTCGATTAGTATTCGTTCTGGGTTTTAAGTCAAGTCCTGGCTCGTTTCAGCTTCGGGGGTCAGATCTTGTGGTTGTTCTTGCTCTTGTTCTTGAGCATCAGCCCGTCCTCGAAGGCACCGATGATCTCGTGTCTAAACCTCCGGCGGCGTTCACCCTTGCTTGATCACATCCATCAGATCTGGGCATGGCGATCGCAGCTTCGAGGTCCAATTTAGGTTCTTAAGCTTGCAGCCTGCATGACCTCTCGAGCTCCGCGCTTGGCTTGAGGTTTGTAAATTTCGTCCGTTTCTCGGTATGTCCCTTTTTCTACGGAAGATTCATCTGCACAGATTGTTTTCAATGTGGAATTTTCCGATTTGAATTTCTTTTGCCCTTTTCGAATTGCAGAATGTTTTCAACTTTTTTGCAGCTCCCCACCGTTACCCTCACTATGTGCCCCTCATGCGAGCGTGTAACACTACCTCCACCTCTACCGCTGCCACTACCCGCCCCTCGCGAAGAGACGAAATCCACAAACCCATTCCCTTGCAAAAGAGACGAAATCCACAATCCCTTAGGTCAAGCTTCGAGCTCGAGCGCCCATGGCGAACTTCGAAGCGCGATCCGAGCTGGAAGCTTGTGGCCGCTGTGGCCAGATCTGAAGAGTAGTCAAGCAGGGTCGACGAACGCTGCCGGGAGGTTTAAGTGCCGGTGGATAACGACGGCAAGCATCAGACGAGTTTTGGCCGAGCTATCTCCAGATGGAAGTCATGAATACTAAATTTCATTTTTTGTAGTTTTTAATTTTCGTTTTAGCCTTTTTATTGACATGGCGTCAACGTAGCGTGAGGTAGAGCCATATCGGATTTTTTTTTTTTGAAAATTTATAATGAAATTTTAACGGAGGGCAAATGTGTCACACTGATATAAATTCGAGGATTTTAATATCATAAAAATTTTTTGGAATAAATGTGTCACAATGTGTATAATTTAAGATTTTTGACGTCACAAAAAAAAATTCAGGGTAAATGTATTATGGACGGCATAATTAAGGGTTTTTGATAGTATTTTTCCTACTTATTTTTCTCAAGTTGATTCTTCTATTAAAATTATAAATGGAGATAGTGACGTGGTTGTTAAATCATTTTGGAAAAATGAATGCGTCTCCATCTTTAAGAAATATTGTACTGCATTCTAGATTGCACATAGTTCTTCTATAAATCAAATTCATTCATGGCAAATGCATTTGTCTTCTTATTAATTTTTCCTATAATTAGACGATTGCACTCTTCCCTCGGTCCCTCTCCACTTGCTCATGAAGCTCCTGGAGAAATGGAGGGCTGTCCTGCTCGATCTTCTTCAATAGGCTCTCTATGAACACGCGCCTCCCCAAGTCCCCAAGCTTTGCAACGTGCAACGTCCACCACCTCACAGTCCAGCACAAACGCCCTCTCCGATCATCTTCAACACACAGGTGGAAGCGATGAGGGACGATAACCCTCGCCTTAGATTTGAGCGAGGGCCACTCCCCGGAGGTTAGGGAGATCCTAGCCCTCCTTCCCATTTTTTTTATAGGGGGGAAATGTTTGGAAAATATTTATGAAGGGCTAGGATCTCCCTAACCTTTCTAACCGAAGGTTAGGCGATTCCCACCCTCACCCTTTGTGAATGAGAGAGCCAAAAAAACCCAAAAAGTTTAGGAATACTGTTGAAATGAAAATATAGAGGGACATGATTGAACATTAAAAACAATTTAGGGACTTGATACGATATTCCAAACAGGAAAAAAAAAGAAAAAAAAAGGAGAGATTTTGATTGGCCTTCACAGTCTCCCAAGGAATCTTTAAAATTTCCCAGAAGTTGTTAGAAGTCTTGGACACCTTCACTGGTGTCCACGTGCTGCTGCAGAACGTTAGGTTGGAAGTAGACGATTAAATTTTATTTTAACACGTGCTGGCCAACTTTGTTTCCTTCTTTCACATCAGAGCAGACTTATTATTATTATTATTTTTTTTTGGAGAAAGATTCTCGCACTAACTTGACAGTCGCCTGAATTAATAGAAATTTTCAAGGATTTCTATTTACAACATTAATACAATATCCTTAAATGACATTATTTCATCCTGACAAAGTTAAACCTCAAAAAAAAAAAAAAAGGGTTGAGCTTGCGTGTCTTTTATATTCCAGTTTACTAGGACAATGCGACATAATAGAAGTCTAATTTCTTGTTTTCTTTCCAGTTATCACCTTTGGATCCTCTGATAACATATGCCAAACGCTTGAGTCAATGTTTGCTACTTACGAGGTTATTTATCTATAGAATGTCAGAAAGCTACATGTAATTTTAAGAAGGTGGGACCTCGGCCCGTGAGGTTGCACATATCTTATCAAGCCAACAAGAAAAAGAAAAATTGTGAACTTATCTGATTAGCAGCAGATTTGCCCTTATGGTCTTCCACGGAGTCCAATTTCCATTTTTCTTTTTAAACTTTTTGAAAGGTCTAGGGCACTTCATTCATCTTAGTAAAATAGACCTCACAACAAACTTCACCTAAACCTGCTTAGTTATGTGAGGCTGCGATGAGAATGCAAAAAAAACTTCCCGTGCGGGTGCATGGCCAAGCTGGGAACTATCCATTGTGCTTAGAAGTGAGCAAAAGAAACCGATCGGCCTAAGAATTGCCTACACTGAACCAATCCGGCCGGTTCGATCTGGTTCCTTAAAATTGGAACCGGTGTGATTTTCGGTTTGATTCCTTATTTCAAGAGTGAGACCGCTCACCCGGACTGAACCGTTTATTTTCTTTATAAAATTTTATTTTTATTTTCTTAAAAATCTTTTATGAAATCATTTAATCTCATAATTATTGGGGATGGTCGTTGTTCAAGGCTTTTCTCAATATGTTGTGATGCAAATATTACAAGAACATATACATAGGAAAGACATGGCTTCTCTTACGGTCTCTGCTTTCTCCTTCGTTGTGGGACTCTCGGAGTGGCTTGTCTCTGTTGTTGTGTCTAGGACAGTCGCACGGCTTGTCATTAGAGCCTTCAATGCAAACACCGAGAATCCCACATCAAAGGGTAGTATTTGTTAAGCGTGGTGAAGTAATTCGTTTTTTTGCAGGTAAGGAGAGGTGGCATTCAACCTTGCCTTGATTAACAAAGTTGTCATGCAAAAGGGTTCATTCATTTTAACCGTAAAACATGAAAATCAAGTACATGTGAGCGGATCGCTTGGGAATCAGACCACAACGGTCGGTCAGATCCAATTAAGTTCTAGGCACCTCCAATCCAATTCCCAATGTGGGAACCAGTTTGCGTGAGAACCGATCACCCTTAATTGTGCCTCGACCCTTTGTCATGTCTACTCAATCTAATCATCAGTGTGTCAAGGAGTGTTGAGGAACAGGCACTATGTGAAGGGGATTTTCGGGATACTCAGGGGCGAAGTGTTATTAATATTTTATACATAAAATTTGTCACAAAATAGTTCAATGTGCAAATAATATTTAAGTGCTAAACGCCCTAAAACAATTTGTAGTGATTGCGAGCGGTCATTAAAGCTTCAAAGCTTTAGAGAATATCTTTCCAAAAATAGTGCTCGGTAATGCCGTGAGTTTCTCGGGTTATTGGCCTTTGGGTAAGTTGATTTTTTTTCAGTTGAAACCTTGGGTAAGTTGATTGACCAGCCTTTAGCCTTTTATATGCGTGCGTGCGCACGCGCACAAAAAAAAAAAAAGGATCAAGGTATTGCATTATTCGCTCACCTTGGTCCTCTCCAGACTCCACCCAGTCAGGAAGCTTTTGGATAAGGTGCAACATCAGCATCTAATGGTCAGCATCTCCGTTTATAATTTTAGTTAAAGAATAAACTCGAGCAAAAAATATGAGTTTATTCACCTAATTGCACCCGATTTTTTTTTTTTTGAGAGATTTGATTGGCCTTTATGGTCTCCCAAGGAGCCTTTAGAAATTTCCAAACTGGTCAATGTTTTGGACACATCCAACTCCAATGGTGTCCACTTTCTCATGCAGAACGTTAGGTGGGAAATGGCCCATTGTGTTTGACTTTAAAGCGAGCCGGCCAAGTATTTTAGGTTTTGGCACTCACTTGCCCAGTTCATCTCCAAAACCTCACCTCATTTCTTATCTAAGCCACACCACAACCACCTTTCTTCTCTTTAGCAGAGATACCTGGAAGTAATAGGATTCCCAGCTATGGCAAACTCGGAGCTCGATGCTGCACGTGAATTAGGAGCTGAGTACCAAGTGTTCCTGAATTTCAGAGGGCCTGACACTCGTAATGAATTTACCGACTTCCTCTACCACGGCTTGGACGATGCCGGAATCCGCGTGTTTAGGGACGAAGATGAACTCCGTGTCGGCGAACTGATTGGTGAGAATATCCTACGTGCTATCGACAACTCCATAGTCTACATACCTATCTTCTCTCCAACTTATGCTTCCAGTAAATGGTGCCTTCGTGAGCTTGTGCATATAAGACACAACTTGTCCAAGTTTGAGGGTAAAAAAAGTGTTCTTCCCATTTTTTTTCACGTGAAACCTGATGATATTAAGCTTAAGACTGAACGGCACATTGAAGACTTTTCGAGGCACGAGAAGGAGTCTCCTAAGGAGGTCGAGGCATGGAGAAAGGCTCTTGGGAAGGCCGATGAAATCAAGGGATGGGAGGTGAAAAAGCACCAAAGGTAAAATTTTATAAAGATGCCGAACTATTTGTTCTTTTTTCTGTTTTAAGGAATAAATGGTTACCCTGACAATGTTTTCTTTCTTACTTTTCTTAATAGAAAATATTTGGAGCTTTTTCTAAGATCCCAACCCAAACTAGTATAACATATGGTGAACTAACACCTAGTAGGCTAGTATGCATTGTTATAGCCTTGACATTGTAACCACCTAATCTAGTCTAATCCAAAGTAATAAAGGCGGAAATGAATACCGGGCCACATGGCTCATTCACACATCACCATTAATTAATAACACACATAATTTGGCTGTCAATTGATAAATTTAAATATAACATATGGTGAATTAACACCTAGTATGCATTATCATAGCATTGTGGCAGCCCACGTACTACCTTCGCCAGTGTAAATGACCTGGTTTTGCACAATTTGGAGTTGGCAATCTCTAGTGCTTTTGGGTTATATCGTAAGATGACCTACGCGTCGCTTTAGAATCTAGAATTTTCAACCGGAAGATGGAGTTAGTGGGAAGCAAACTGACATGGCCTCTCCGTTTTCTTTGTATATTGACAAGGAAGTCCAGCTTAAATAGGTAGATTCTGAAATAATGACTTATCGACTAACTCAATGAGTCAGGAAAGTTTTTTGCAAGCCAAAGCCTAGGTAGGTAATGACTTGATGGTGCGGAGAATCAAACATTTATCGTGCACCTAATCCAAGTATGTATCTTCCTGATTTAACCACCAAACTAAATCCATGGGAGTTCGGTTCCTCGATCTTCAACATTGAATGAAACTTATTGTGACACAGCTCTTTAAATGCCATTATAGTTGACATAATCAGATCCATAGAGGACTCACATGCATAAGTGTAGCAATACTACTGGCTCTGGGAAATAGTTCAGGTTTCGGCATTACAGATTTGTTCACCGAACTTCAGTGTTCCGTGGATAACATTGCATTTGTTTACAGCATCTTGGTTCATGATTCTCCTATCACAAGTGAAGAAATTCTTTCTAACGCTTACCTATATGCCGAAATTTTGCTTACGCACGATATAATAGCCACTTGGTAAATTTTTTATTTAGACATAGTATCTGATGTACTTCAATATTTTCAAGTTAAGATACGAACCCACGGGCGACGCATGAGTATTTAATCAATCTAGTCAGCTAATGAAATTGCTTTTATATATGGCAGCCAAGCAGTGATTGTCAAAATGGTTGTTGAAAAGGTTCTGGAAGAGCTGAGGATTAAACAAAAATCAGTGCCCGAACATCTAGTTGGACTTGATGATCAGGTAAAAGACTTGACAGATTTATTAGATGTCAAGCATAACAATGTACGGCTTATTGGAATTTACGGAATGGGTGGTATGGGTAAAACTACTATCGCCAAGGTCGTTTTCAACAAATTATGTTCCCATTTTGGTAAGTATTGTAGCTTCGTTGGGGATGTTCGAGAAAGGTCGACCAAGGAGGGCATAGTCCAGTTGCAGAAGGAATTACTATCTGACATTGTTGGTTCCAAATCAGCAGAAAAAGTGAAGGAAAGTGAACAAGGAATGAGGACCATTCGAGAAGCACTCTGCAATAAAAAGGTCCTTGTGGTTTTGGATGATGTTGATAATAAAGAGCACATCAAGAAATTAATAGGAAATGCCAATTTACATACAGGATCTAGGATAATCATTACAACGAGAGACAAATCTATTTTGCACATTGAGGGATATGAATTTCAACTGTACGAGATGCTAAAGATGGATGATGCTCTTGCACTTCGGCTTTTTTGTCGTCATGCCTTTGGTGGAGACTTTCCTTTGGATGATCATCGTTGGCTTTCAAGTAAAATTGTTTCACTTTTGGCCGGGCTTCCTTTGGCTATAGAAGTGGTAGGTTCATTACTTAAGGGAAAAGATGAAGGTTTTTGGAAAGAGACGTTGGTTAGGTTAAGTGAAGAACTTGAGGGAAAGATTCTAGAGAAGTTGAAAATTAGCTATGATAACCTAGAAGATGATCAAAAACAAATTTTTCTCGACATAGCATGCTTTCTTTTCAATGAGAGGAAGACAGATGCAGCTTACATGTGGGCCGATTGTAAATTTTATCCCAAAAGAGGAATTGAAGTCCTTACCGAGAGAAGTTTGATAAAGGTATTAGATAATGATAGGTTCTGGATGCATAATCACCTAATAGACCTGGGAAGGCATATTGTCCGTCAAGAAAATCCATCCAATCCTGGAAAGCGGAGTAGGTTGTGGGTTGCAGAAGAGGCCGTCGAAATCATAAGAACCAAAAAGGTTAGTAAGAAATGTCCCAATCTCAAATACATGTTGTACATCCTGGAATTAAGGATTCCTTTTTTCTTTAGGTTTCTCTATTATTTTTTCCCTGCCCATTCGAGTTGTAAAATATGATGGTTAAAAGTTTGACAAACTTCTTCCCATCATTGCACAATTTCACTTGCAGAGGAAGGACAAGGTTCAAGCGATCAAGATAGATGGACTAAATTACTCCATAGAGATCACAAATGAAGAGTTTGAAAGGTTACAAAACCTAAGACTCCTCAAGTTAAGCAATGGAACTTATGCTGCAGGCTTTGCGAAGTGTTGTTCAAAGTTGAGATGGATTTCTTGGCACTCTCCTAATTGGGATTTGATGGGAGACAAAGTGTATTCGAATCATCTTGTCGTTTTGAAGCTTCACGATACTGGCTTCACGGAAGATGCAAAAGCATGGGACTTGATCAAGGTAACTTAAATGTTTTAATTTGATTATGATAGTCCCAGTGTGTATTATGCAAGGTTCTTACACTTGACTTGCCATTCATATTTACAGAGGGCGCAGAATTTGAAAGTTCTATCTCTTACTCGATGTAATTGCATAACGAAAATCCCAGACTTCTCAAAATGCTCTGTTTTAGAGAGGTTGACTCTTGCACATTGCGACGGGCTAAAGAAAATTGAAAGCTTCATTGGACATCTAGAGTCATTGTTCGAGTTAGAGATTGAACATTGTGAGGGTCTTACATATTTGCCCGAAGAAGTGGGGTCACTAGTGAAGCTCAAGCGCTTGTCATTGAGGGGATGTTCTGGTTTAAGAGAACTTCCATGCTCACTTGGGAATTTAACCTCATTGATAGAGCTAGATTTATCAAAAACGGGAATGGCCAAACTTCCACCCTCTATGAAAAGACTGCTTAAACTTGACTCTTTTCTTCTGACGGACAAGACGATGATGGAATTTCCTAGATTCATTGGAAAGTTGAGATCATTACGCGTATTGGGTTTACCAAAAAATGGATCATATTCTCCGGAGCATCATATTTGGCAGTTACCTAGTGGCATCAGCATGTCGGAAATTCTTGAAGAGTTGGATCTCTCGGGGCGTGATGAAATGACAAATGAAATTCCTGTTGGAATTGGAGAATTATCATCTTTTCGAATGCTAAACTTAGACAGCACCCAAATCTGCCAAATTCCAAGGAGTATCGACATGCTTCATCACCTCCAGTCATTGAATTCAAGTAATTGTGATGAGATTCAAGTGTCGCTGGAGCTTCCCTCAGAGGCAATCAACGTGCTTCATCAGCAAGCTTCATCAACTCCTCCAGAGTTGGCTTCTCTGTCTCGCCTAGACCTAAAAACCCTGCTTGCGTCCTCTCTGCTGAGATTGGATTTATTCTGCCCTAGCTTCAGGTGGGCAGAGTTACTTCCCTCCAGCTTGAGATTAAGAAATTTGTCGACATTAGAGTTCTATTATGTTGAAATTGAAGACATTCCACTCGATAGACTTCCAGGACTGGAGACCTTAATTGTTGAGGGCTGTGAGCTACTCCAGAGATTAACCATTTCTTCAGAGAATCTACAGCGAGCTCACGTGTCATCTTGTTTAAATCTAGTTGATATATTATTCATTTCGTCGGAAAAACTGGAGTCCTTCTTCATTTTCGGGTGCGCATCTCTGGAAAGAATAAATTGGTTAGATTGCATGAGGACCCTGGAGAAATTGGAAATCCAACATTGCAATGAACTCACTGATGTCTGCGGCATGAAGCATCTGGAGTCACTGAAATCCTTGAAGGTCAAAGCGTGCGCGTCATTGAGAAGTTTGATTGATCCATCTTGCGCAAGTATACCAGATGATTGCTCCGTCGAAATACAGGGGTGCGGAGACTTTGTCAAAGACTCTACTCCAAGCGATCCACCTGGAATGCCTTTTTTGCGCTACTTACAGGAGATCCTTTTGGATGCATCAAACTTTGAATCCAAGTCAAAAAAGGTGCGATTTATTCTTACAAGTGCGTGAATTGACTTTTTGGACTAAGTTGGCACAATCGAAACTTTCAGGACTGAATTGTCCACCGTATAATAAGTCTAGGATTTTTTGTACAGTTATCAAAAAAAAAAAACTTTGACTTATTTTGAATCCATTACTTTTTTTAGTCTGCATAGGCGTTAAGTGTTATCTAAAATGGTCTAACTCACTTTCCTTGACCGAATTTTCTTAATTGATATTGCCAACCATGCATCATTATCTATTTTCTTAACCTCATAAACCATGTAGTAGATGTTGTTCTGGTGCATTTTCAATTAACAATTTAACGGTTATACAAAATGGAAAAAGTAATGTCTGAAACAAAAAAGGGAAGTTTGGAAAGTAATCTACTATTCAAAGTTTGCATTTACAGTGAAGAAGTGCTGAAGTTTAGGAGGATGATAAGAATTTTTTTTTCTTTTTCCTTTTTTTCCAAAGTGCGGAACTATTGTGCATGGAAGGAATTTGTTTGATTCGGAACTCCAATCAGTTATGCTTAGCCATTATTTTCGGGAATACATGACTTCTACTGTTGAATTTCGAAGCCTTCAAAGAGCTAGAAGCTGCTATTTAAGGACTTTTTTAAACAGAAAATTCTTAATGAACAATAAAAATGGATGCATGCAGAATACGCGTACTTGTATTTTCTCAGTATCTAAATCGAAAGATACGTAAAATAAATATGAGCGGAGCATGAATAAAATTTGAAAGGAAGGGTTATACATTAGAGGGAGCTTTGCTTCCTTTCTTAAAGTTGTCATGTTCTGTTGAACCGTAATTGCGTTACTCTCTTCACTCACTCACTCACTTCATTAACAAAGACTGAAGGCGGGAAAAAGGCCACAGCTTGGTGGAAAAAGATTGGGGTTTGGAGGACGAGCAAAGAATCCTGCAGCAAGGAAAAGGAAAAGGTGAGTGATTAGTGAATATGATTATGAGCTGATTCTCTTGTTTCTTCTCTTAGGTTGCTGTTTCTTCATCCTCACATTAGTCACTTATCTCTACTTCCTTTCTTGGTGTGGGCATTAATGATCTTTTGATAAATTAATGTCGAATTATTTGTACAAAAGAACAAAAAGAAAGAAAGAAAGAAAGAAAAAGAACTCATTAGTTCCTGTCACATGTCGCCACACCGGAAAATGAACGGCGAACAAGAGGTAGCTAATTCATGGTATTATGATGAACTTGTAGTTCGCCCCTCGAGTGAAGATGATTGGAATGTTTGGTTTGCCTCTTTCTTAAATGATTCTGTTGGAATGTTTATGCAATCTAATTCAGAGCTAATCTATCCACTTACAAATTAAGCAATAACTGTGTTTCACACATTTATTTGTGGTTTTGCCGATGCGTGCATATATACTATATATTATATAGTGTGGCTTGACTAGTTGACTATGCATTTCTAGTACCATAGCAGATTTCCACCACGCGGTTTCACGTCCTTTAGTAGTACATGACTATCTCAAAGTCAATTAAAGCACATATTGCTTCAACCAATAGTCATACTATGCCAGGATGTAATTTTTATACGAGTGAACGTATTATTTCCATGAAAAGTGCAACTTATGACGAAAAGAGACACTAGTTGATTTTGAAGCATATTACATTAAATTAAGAAAGAACACAACTACATACGTACAAACTTTCATAAACTGATTTGAAACAATGTGTCCTATGGTCTTGGATTTTGTTTTGTTTTTGTTTTTTTTTTGTTCGAAAAGTTAAAAAAAAAAAAAGAACTTGTTTTTAGTTCCAAAATGGAAGACGTAGTATTATAATTGAAATAAGCAGTTTAAATTAAAAAGATAGTAGTAGATGAAGTACGATCAAAATATCCAAAAAGAATAGATTAATGTAATTAAAGCGACAATAAGATGGGGGAGATTCATCAAAATAATAGTATAGAAAATAGAAAGAGAAACAAAACTGGATTGTGGATTTAGAACAGCAAGAGTTTGCTATTCACTAGATGCTTTTTGCTTCGTGCCCAAAGTCTGTATGAGTGAAATAGATTAGTTATAAATCTTGCTGCGTGAAGTATCAGGTCATCTTGCACAAAAAAAAGAAGAAGTATCCGGACAGGAACCAATTCTCCTAGATTGCTTAGCAAGCATAGCTCTGTTAAAACTCAACAGATCCTCCAACCCCATTCCCCCTTCCATTTCCTACCTTACCAGTACCTCCCAGGTTCTCCAGTGTTTTCCAGTTCCATTTTAGACATCTTAACCCAGAAAGATGTGATTTTTCCGATTCATAAGTTGTTTGGCTCTCACATTGAAGTTGTTACGTCTCAGATAGAACATCCCTTCACAATCAGTTTCCACATTGGTGTCGAGAAGTCCGACGGGGAGTTTGGGTTTGTCGGTGGTATTACGAGGGAAAACAAAGATGTCACCCCTGATTCAGTGACATATAAAGATTTAATCGCTAACGTGAAAGGTTTCGGCTTTTATTTGAAGAGAATGTGGTACAGGACACCTAGTGAATACAATGATTTGCTCGTAGAGATCAAGAGTGATGAGCAAGTGAGGGGAATGGTGCAACTGGCGTCTAAAAGAGGATTCATTCATTTGTATGTTGAGGGAGGTGTTGACAGTGAGCTAGAATACAATGATCAGATTAGGGAGATGTCTGGAGAGGAATGGAGAATGAAGACTGATGTGTATGCCCATGAGGGTAGGGCTGAGTGTGACAATTCCAGTCCTGACGAAGACTCAGACTCTACATCTGATTTCCAGTCAGACCTGCACAATGCTGAATGTTTCGAGGCCACGGCAAATAGGAGGCAAATGAGGGATGGAAGGATTGCCCACGGTGGCAATGCTGATGGAGGGAAAACTGTGAGTACGAAGTATCGGAACAAGAACGAGGGTGAGATTGGAAAACCTGTTAACCAAAAAGAAGTTCTCTCATCAACTTGCCAAAGGGTCGAGGAAGTTGCACATTATGAGATATCTGGGAAAGCTACAACTGAAGTTGAGGATCAAAGAGACCTTTCTTGTGTAAGTACCCAACATTTGCATCATTTTAATTGTGCAGTTCTTAAACTTATGTGCAAATTCAACTTGGTCCAGGT
Organism: Rhodomyrtus psidioides; assembly: GCA_021437785.1. Taxonomy (NCBI): domain Eukaryota; kingdom Viridiplantae; phylum Streptophyta; class Magnoliopsida; order Myrtales; family Myrtaceae; genus Rhodomyrtus; species Rhodomyrtus psidioides. The sequence continues at coordinate 7,424,201 of JAILYB010000007.1, read as the reverse complement.
GAAGAGGGATAGAACTGTGGAGACTGACCCAGTGCCTGCAAAAACAGGCAGAGGAAGTGGGACCAGATGTGCTTCAAACCCAGGAACAGATCCTGCAGAAAGAGGCAGAGCAAGGGGTACAGCTTCAACTCTAAGAAATAGCCTTCGAGATCGTGCGGGGTTGCAGCTTCTACTTCAGGAAAGGGCGCAGCGTCAAATTAATATTTTGGGTATTCCAGATGCAGAACGTCAGGATGGGGCAGAGGGCACAACTTTGATCCTTCCATGAGCCGGTCCGTCGTCTCAATTCTGTTTATAGGTGTTTCTGGTTCTTCTTTTCTGGCCTCCTTCCTAGTTCTATTCCCATTCTGTTGAGTTGTTTACCTAATGCTTCCAGAATATCTTGTTCTATAACTGCATTCATTTCTACTAAAATAGCAGGTTTACTCCACTCTTCTTTCTAGCCACTCACCTTTTATGTGATGCTTTACTGTTCTCTCTGAATTTAAATTCAACCACAGGCGTATAATTGATCTTTCGGGTATTGCATATGCCATAATGTGAGTTGTATATCTCCTTGTTTTACTCTATGCTGAAACCAATAGAAGAATTTCAGATTTACTCTCTTTTTGTTTCTTCATACATATCATTCTGCTTGAAGAACCTTTCTTTCACTTGAAGTGCATTTTCCTGCAAGCTATTTTCTTTTGCCATTACTTTCTTCTGAAAATAAATTTTCTTTTGAGCTTTTATGAACCATTTTGAAGGGCAGGTTAAATGAGTTCATTTGGAAAACATGAGCGAGCTTGGCTTTGGGGTTACCCTATATTTGCTACGGTGAATATTCGTGGACTCCTTTTCTAGAAATACTATATAGGGTCAATCCTATAAGTAGGATGTTTCTTGGTCTCCTGTTTCTCTAACATATTTGCAAGCTATTCTCTCATGCTCTGTTTCCGGATGACCCTTGTAGTAGTTTTTTCTTCATTTAATATTCCAATGTTAAATTTTCATCAATCAACTCCTGTTAAACTTAATTTCTATTTCTCCATCGCCTTATTCAATAATCTTTTCAACTTCTTGATTTATATCGGCCTTGGACTTTTTCTGATTTGAAAATCCTTTTTTTCAATCTTAATTTCATTCCATCTAATTGTGATTATACGGGTAACATGACTTAGGCAAATGGAAGGAAGTGCAGCTCAATGCGGCTATCAGAGTAACTATGGAAATTGCAGAATTGATTCATTGGATGTTCGCAGGTTATCATGATTTACTTTGAGGAAGAGTGATATATTTATACTAACAAATATGGATGACTACTCGATGAAGACATGGATGTTGTTGCCGAGACATAAGTTAGATGTTGTTGTCAAGATCAAACGGTTAAGATCTTTTTTTTTCAAGAAAAAAATGAGACTACTAAATAATCAAGCGTGTGTGGACTAACAGTAGCATCAAGTGCTGCTTGAAACTGTTAAGAAATTATGCATGAAGAAAGACATAATGAGTTACCACACTGGTGCTAGAAAACCACAATAGGTCACAAAGTTGATGAGCAAATAAAATCTAGTACTCGTGCGGCTAGGCAATTCCTAGCAGATGTGCTTAATTTAGCGAGCTGCCCTGTAAATGGATTTCTATCAACTTCGATTTGATGTTGGACTCCTGAAGAAGTGCGGTTAGTTTAAGTTACCAATTAACATGTTGTTAGAACATTTAGTTGCTCATGTTATGTTGAAGTGAGTGATGGTAAACTCAAAGGGAAAGCAAGAAAGTGCTTGTTCGTATTCAATGCCCATGGTGAGCGAGGATATTGCTTGTGATGCTCGGAACTGATGGGATTTATCGCACACCGAATCAGAACGATCATACAGAAATCAAGAAAATTGAATGACGCATGAGATTACCCAGGTTCACCCCAGAATAGGGCTACGTCCTGCAAGAGATTTTCACTATGATATTCGGTTTACAGCCTCTCAATACGTTACAATGATCAACAAAATACGAGCAAAATATATATGCCATAAACGGATCCAAAACCTAAACCTAGCGAAACCTCTATTAAGCCCATAACATACGGGTTCATTTAAATAAAGGCCCAAACCCGTTGACCGGGCAGCGGGACACCCGTGTCGGGGGCGCTGCCCTCGAACCCCCGTATCCCACGCGTATGGGTCACATGTCATCGGATAACACTTTGGTTTCCCTAAGCTCACGTGGGCGTACCCGGTGTGAGAAACAAGGGTCCCCGAAGTATTTGTCAACTCCAACATTCTCCCACTTGGTGGATACTTCGCGCAAATGAGAGCCTTTCCAATATCATTCTTCTTCAATCCAATCGCAGTAGAGCACCATTCAAACTTCGCACTTGTGACGGCTTTAGTAAGGAAGTCTGAACTATTTTTCACCGTGTCGACCTTTACAAGCCGAACCTCTTTCTTCTCCACTTTTTCTCGGATGAAATGGTATTGTATATCAATGTGCTTTGTGCGTGAGTGAAACGCTGGATTCTTAGCTAAATAAATAGCCCATTGATTATCACATCTCACCTCTACGGCACCTTGCTCAAAACCAAGCTCCAAGCACAGCCACCGTAACCATACAGCCTCTTTTCCAGCATGAGTAAGAGCCATGTACTCAGCCTCCGTAGAAGAGAGCGCTACCACGCTTTGCCTTCTACTCATCCAACTCAATGCAGCCCCAAACAATGTGAAAACATACCCGCTAGTAGACCGTCTACTATCAATATCTCCACTCCAATCAGCATCTACATGGCCTACGATATCATGCATGTTTCCATTCCTTGTACCTTCAAAACATAAAGAAAATTCGAAGTTCCACGAAGATACCTGAAAACTCTTTTGATCGCATTCCAGTGTTCTCTACCTGGGTTAGACATGTATCGGCTCAAGACTCCCACTGCTTGGGCTATATCCGGACGCGTGCACACCATAGCATACATCAAGCTGCCTACTGCACTCGCGTATGGAACTCGGGCCATCTCTTCAGCTTCTTCATCTGTTTTAAGACATTGTTCCGCAGATAGCTTGGTCCCTAAAGGTATAGGGGTACCAACAGGCTTGCAGTCTATCATATTGAATTTCTTCAATATTTCTTTGATGTATTTCTCCTGCCCTACCCACAGCTTCCGTTTCTCACGGTCCCTCCTAATCTCCATGCCCAAAATAAAATTTGCAGGCCCCAAGTCTTTCATTTCGAACTCTTGGCCAACAAACTCTTCACAGATTTCACCATCTTCACGCTATTCCCGATCAACAGCATATCATCTACATATAGCGTGAGAATGACAAACTGATCGCCTGTTCTCTTCACATAAAGACAATGGTCAGAATTTGAACGCACAAAATCAAGTTGGAGTATATACGTGTCAAACTTCTGGTACCACATCCTCGGTGACTACTTTAGCCCATATAAGGACTTTTTCAATTTGTACACCAGTTTCTCCTTTCCTTTTACTTCAAAGCATTCTGGTTGCCTCATATATATCTCCTCCTCTAAGTCCCCATGAAGGAAAGCCGTCTTTGCATCCATCTGTTCCATCTCAAGATCGTATGCATCTGCTACGGACAGAACAAACCATATCGAGGTCAATTTCGCCACGGGAGAGAAGATCTCATCATAGTCAACTCCCTCGATTTGAGAATACCCCTTGGCTACAAGCTTAGCTCTGTACTTCTCTACGGTTCCATCCGGTTTCAGCTTTCGCTTGAATACCCATTTGAACCCAATTGCCTTTTTATCCTTAGGCAACTTACACAAATTCCATGTCTCATTATGATCAAGCGACTGCATCTCATCTATCATTGCGAGCTCCCACTGATTCACATCATCCATGGATCTCGCCTCTATTACAGAACTAGGATCATCTTCGGTAATGCTCAAAGCACGAAACGTACTCAATGCACTAAGTGAATATCGAAGTGGTACCTTTCTTTCCCGCGTTGATCTCCTAAGAGCCGGCATGCTATCTGTATCCGAGTCTTCATCCGAATCTGCATCCTCGACTTCATTAACCAAGTCCCCTTGCTCCGATTCTGAATTAGACTCTACTGGCGTACCTTGTGGAACCATCTTCACCATTTCAGCTTTAGGACTTTCTTCAAGCACTACCACCTTTTTGGGCTCATCAACTTTCTGTGTGCCAATCTGGGATTGTGATTCACGAAAGACAACATCTCTACTGTATACAATGGTCTTTGATTCTGGATTCCACAGCTTATAGCCCTTGACCCCTTCCTTGTACCCGACGAATATGTTCTTCTCAGACTTATTGTCAAGCTTACCCCTTTTCTCCTTAGGTACATGAACATAAGCGTCACACCCGAACATGTGACAAATTCGGCTTCTTCCCAAACACTACCTCATATGGTGTACGGTCCTTCACTGATGAGGTCGGTGATCGGTTCTTCAAATAACTGGCCGTGGCTACAGCTTCTGCCCAAAATTCATGCCCCAAACCTGCCCAACTCAGCATGCATCTTGCCCTTTCTATGAGTGACCGATTTAATCTTTCAGCCACACCGTTCTGTTGAGGCTTATATGGGGTCGTCTTCTGCCTTGCAATACCATTGTCCACACAGAACTGGTCGAACTTGTCCGAACAGAATTCACCTCTGTTATCTGTACGAAGTATCTTGATTTTCCTGCCCAATTGGTTTTCAACCAAAACCTTAAATTCTCGAAATTTTTCGAATACATCTGATTTACTTTTGATAAAATAAATCCAACTATATTGTTGACACCAGATTTTCGACCAAGTCTTTTTCAGTTTTATCTTTAAAAAATCACAAAAAATTCATAAAAAGTCAAAAAATTACAAAATCAACTTTGGTGGCCTTAGCCAAGCCCAAGGAACCATTTTTGACCAAAAATATTTTTTTTTATATTTTTCACATTTTTAGTATTTTTAGAAAATAGGAAAATACTCAAAAAATTCAAGAAAACTAGCATTCGAGGTCACAAAAATATGAAAAAATATACAATATTTTTATTTTTAATCCCTTGTATTTTTGACCTCACAAAAAGTTCAAAATCAGATTCAATTATGGGTGTTCCTTTGTAACCCGTACTATTGAATTTGAGAAAAAATATCAATTGAGTCTTTTAATTTGCAATTTTGGCATTTTCTAGATTCTTGACATCTATTCTAACTATCCCATATTACAATTTAGCCCAATTGTGTGTACAAATTGCTCAATTGCACGAATTTGGCAAAATTGCATTTTTAGTCCTCGAAAATAAGCATAATTGAAATTACTTTCAATTCAAGGGCTATCATTGCAAATTAAACATACTACCCAATGGGTTTTGACCATTTTGAATCGATTGGCACAGGTAATTTGACCCAATTTGATCATTTGAACCTTCAATTGCATAATTCCCAATTTGCAATTAAAAGGAAATTTGGGGTTTTTGTTGAAATCGATATGAACTTTTGGGCAAAATCATATTTTCTGATAGAATTCATGCCCTAGATTCGATTATGAGGTTCAATTGTAAAAATTTCCTACTAATTTGAGTTTAATTTTGAAAAATCCTATTCGGAACCGGTTCAGACCGGTCAGACCGCCGGTCCGACCGGTCGAACCGGTCCAGAACAGTGTCATCTTACCCAACTGAGCTTTCGCGCAGATGAGCAGTGCGAAGATGAGTTTCAACAGCAAAATTGATCGACCAATATACTATAATCGTGGAAGCATTGTTGGGTGTTTAGTTCCTGAGGCCATTCCCCATCGATGGGAGCCGGAATGAAGATCAGTGGCCACCGGAGCAGCGACTAATTGACCGGTCAAGCGACGGACCCGCGAAAGTCAACTCAGGCCACACTCATGCCAAATTCGCTTGAAATAGAGCTCGCCGGAGGACCAAACGGGACTGGACAGAATGCCCATCCTCCCCGACGCTGTTTTGACCTAATTGCACGTGATCACACGTTCAATTGAGGCCGGTACACAGTCCACCATTCGGCGCCAAAAATCCAACGAGCTATATAAGCTCATGATCGCTTTCTGTTGAAGGGGGAGGCGGATTCAGTTAGAAGAGGGCAAACAGAATTGGAACAGAGAGAAAAAGAGGGAAAAAGAGCTCGCTCTCCATCGCCATTGTCGAGAGCGAAGCTCGGAATTGCAGAGCATCGGTCAAGCCTTGCCAGGCTAGACCAAACCTCGGAGAGACCTTCAAGAGACCGCCCACACCGCCAGGAAACGATTATCGTCAGTCGCGCGGTCTGAAATCGCGGAAAGAGGTGAGTCAGCTCTTCGAACTTTAGATTGAGCTTCAATGGCGGATTACATTTCTTGCGATGATTCTTGTATTTCATGTGTGCGTTTCATTCCCTGGACATCACTGACCACTATTGCATCCTCATTTTGCATAGATTCCGCCCGAATACCTCGAATCGAGTCTTCAAATCTAGCCTCCATAACTGACCACTGTTCATACTTACCCAGCCAAATCTGGGCCGCGCGAGCTCAATCGGAGCTCGAGGTAAGTCTTCTGAACCTCCGTTGGTGCTATTCTGTGACTGAATTTCTGTGATTTTGGGTAAATCGAATGATTGAACTTCCATGGCCGTACTCGGCAACTCGCACGATGTTCTCGATTCTGTGAATAGAATTCTTCGATTCTTAGATATGTTAAACTGGAGATGATTGCGAGTCGATTGTCGTTGGTCCCACGCGATTTCATCAAGATCTCACCGTACGATCATCGCCGGAGATCCACAGCCGTTCTTCCAGTTGCAGGCGCGAGGTTGAAGACGAAGCTGTCGCGACCCTCTTGAGGTTGTCGGGCTCTCGAGGGCTAATGGGCCGTCCTGTCTGGTCGGACGCGGGCCTCTCCCAAGGCCCATTACCCAAATCGCAACGGAGGTATGCGTGATCGACTTTCAGTGTGGTCTAGTGACATGTGCTAAGTGTGCATGCCATGGAGTCGCCACCAATCATTTTTTTAGGGTATGATTGGACCACCCAATCGAATAGTTGGGAGTTTCTATTCAATTCTGCGAGAACCAGAGAAATGGTTTCGGGGACTTAGTTACACCAACTGTCAGAGTTGACGCCCTTTCGGTACCTAAGTTTCCTGAATTTTCTAGCCTGAAATTCATGCGGATGAGTAAGGTATGAACCATAAATCTAGAAATTCATGTAGATAGGAGTGATTATCCTAGCAATCACAATCAGTAATAAAATGCCCAACTCAAGGAATCTAGATATGCAAATAAATCACATGGCATTCCTAGTAAGGTCCTATTTATCAATCACAGCTCAAGAATAATTTAGCTGTCCTAGCCATTCTACACACGATCTAACCTAAGAAAAGCATTAGGAAGCATCGAAGGAGTTCGAGAGTACTCACATGGGGTTTGCCGTGCCCTGGTTTGGTCTTGGACGAGCTATCGAGCTCATGCCGACCCGATTATATTTGGGGATCCACTTGGCGTTTTACACCATGAAATCATGTGAAACAAAAACGAAAATATTCAGCAAGGGGCATTTATTGTAGATGGTGGTCGATCTAATTGGACGTCAAGACTAAAAAAGATGTAGAAATTTACAAATTAAAATACTCGAATGACATTTTTTTGCTAAATTCAACTCTATGCGTCGTGAAGAAACACATGCAATTGAACTTGAATTTTGACTATTTATGAGTTCAAAATGTAAAATAAATTAAAATAAAAATATTGACTATTTTTCTATATTTTTACGACAGCGAACGCTATTTTTCTTCATTTTTCATGTATTTTTCTATTTTTGGAAAATATTAAAAAATATTAAAAAATATGAAAAATTATTTTTTATCAAAAATGGTTCCTTTAGCTTGGTCAAGGCTACCAAAGATGATTTTTTAATTTTTTTAACTTTTTATAGATTTTTTATGAATTTTTTAAAAAATAAACTATGAAAGACTGATCAAAAATCAGGTGTCAACAGCTGCCCCTCTTTGAGAGGAATTTCGTCAGAGGTTTCTCTCAAAGACAAGATGACACCTGTGTTCCGATCAACTCGACTGGGAAAAGAAAAGAAATCATGACATCCAATTTTCATGCCCATCAATGTGTGCTTTTCCTTAAAAAGAGATGTGCTCATTCAATTCCCTGATATGATGTAAGAAAGTTAAGGAGTAGATAGACTTCCCTGCCCCTTACCTGCCGAATGCTTGCGGCATTTGCTGTGTCTGATGGGTTCAAGTAGATTCCTAAGGACTTGTCATCGGAGTGTCCTGGGGATGTTAAGCTCTGACCTGTATGGTAGGTCAAACCATAATGGGATTCCTAACTGATAGGAACCTAAGGAAGACGCATCCCACATTTGGGAATTTGCCAAGGGTTTTGATCCGTGTGGTGGACTAAACTAGAAATGGCTTGCCTAATGTAAGGCTTATTAGGGAAAACGACTCCTCCCGCGTTCGGGATTCATCAAGGTTTTGATCCGTATGGTGGATCGGACCATTGGGTTGATCCTTCAGGCGGTCTCTACCAGTCCTTTGACCCTTCATGCGGTTTCTACCATTCATTGACCCTTTATGCGGTTTCTACCATTGAGTTGACCCTTCAGGCGGTTTCTACCATTGGTTGACCCTTCAGGCGGTTTCTACCATACATTGACCCTTCAGGCGGTTTCTACCATTGTTTTGACCCTTCAGGCGGTTTCTACCATTGGTTGACCCTTCAGGCGGTTTCTACCATACATTGACCCTTCAGGCGGTTTCTACCATTGTGTTGACCCTTCAGGCGGTTTCTACCGTTGATTGACCCTTCAAGTGGTTTCTACCATTGAGTTGACCCTTCAGGCGGTTTCTACCATTTATGAGATTCCAAATTGATATGAATCAAAGGATGACGTACCCGCTCTTCGGGGCTAGTCGGAGACTCGATCATTCTGTGGATCGGTCTTAGAAAAGATTTGCCTACTAAAAGGCTTCACCTAAGGATGACGCACCCAGTCTTTGGGGTGGCCAAAAGTCCTGCAAAAAGCTTAGACCTGAAAAAATTTTCCTCGCCAAGAAGATATTAGTAATCTTTGGGAAGACAATAATTATCTAACTGACAAAATTCTACGACTTAAGTTTTAGTCATGAAATGTGCATTTTGATTGTTGGAGGTTATCCAAAACATTCCTGCCATATACAGATGTGATCATAAATTCCTTGCACGGAAACTCTAGATCAAACAATTTGAAAATTTCAAAAAGAGTTTGCTCAAAACATCCATTGGAGTATTTCTCACCCAAGAAGGCTCCTCACTGCTCTGTGATGATGATCTTTAATAGGGAAAGTGCTCAATTTCCTACCGACCTGTGCCTGGGTTTCAGGATCATTCGCAACGCATACATTTCGACCGATCAGGAGGTCTTTCACGGGACCGTAGTGTTAGGCTTGGATATCGGTTTCCAAGGGGGACTCACTTTTGAGTCAAGGCCGTTGAACGAAATTTTTCACTATCTGCTACGGGTTTACAATTCAAGAACCCTGCAAAATGAGAAAGAAATAGTCTTGCTCGTACTTCTTTGAGCTAAGTTATACATTAACCCAAGTGTCTTAGTCAGATAAGACTACTTCAGGGTTGTAACATTGGAAGGATTGGGGACCGAAAAAGGCTTATTTTTTGCCCAGAAATTGTGAAGGGTTTGACATTGGTGATCATTGCAAATTTGCCACATGTCATTCGAAGAACATCTCCATTTCTTGAAGTGTACACTCCTCTTTTAGAGCGCACAAGGATGTTTAAAAGCGTCTCTTGTTACATTAAGAGACCGTCTGTTTGTGTGTTTGCAATTTGAGCACGACATCATTTGGAGAGTAGTCATCTTAATCTAACTCCTTTGCAGGGTCTTTTCATCGTCTCTCTAGACTTTACTGGGGATATTTTGAATAGACATCAGCCTTGCTTTTTACCAGGCACTTTGCTTTTTCTTGATGTCTAGGGATTTTTCTTTTCCCCCTTTTTTTAATCCTGTGTTTTTCTTTTCTTTTGGAGCTAGGATTTTCGGCAATCATGCTAGATATGCAACTTAAACTTTGGCACGCTTCCATTCCTAGAGTGATGTTGCCTTTGCTTTGGAATATGCAATGATCACCAATAGGTTGATGAAATGAATTTGCTGGCTCAACTTGGTTGTGCAAAGGATAACAGTGTGTAGGATAGAGAAATGAATTATTCTCATCATCCTATGACACTTGGATTATCATATAAACAACACACAAAGATTTATGTTAGTCCGAGCAAGAAAATTTCTAACCGTTTACTTTCTGATACTGATGGACTAACCTTCATTTGCCCCAATGTGGAGTGGTTCTTGACAGGGTTGAGAATGAAAATCGCCGTTCAATGGGGTTCTCAATGGGCATCTGTAGTGTTTGGAATGAAGAAATAAATGCCTCTGTCATCTCGATCCATGTAATCGTTGCGAATGACCCTTATATCCATAGGTTAAGGTTTCGCTATCATTTCCAATCTCCTCATCTCTCAAGTGTGTATGGGACGTGTTTGGATTAGGCTCGCTTCTCTTATGAGAAAATACCCTTTTGAACAGTTCAAACGACTCTTGTTGGAAAAATTCATTTCATTTCATCAAGATTTATCCTTCAAAGGGATTTTATGATGCACCATACATGTGTAATTCATGTTCAGACAATCTCATGTTTTAAAACATGAATGTCAATAAAGTAAGAATTCTATGTCTTTTTAGATGTGAGAATCGAATTAATTCTGAAAGTTTTTAATCTCCAATGAATTGGGAAAAGGGATACTTACCTGCCCATCGAGGCTGGAGATCCTGGAGATATAAAAGGGATATGTCATTGTATATTCTAAAACTTTACAAAAATTGGAACGATACATCTTACCCTTGGTCATATGCTCCAACGAGTGTACAAGGGTTGTGAAAATCTGCACTTCACATAGTAACACAAGATTGTTGGGTGTTCTAAAGTTCTTTCGACTTCTTGGTTTTTGGAGAAAAATGAAACTTACATGTCTGCCCTGATGGCGAGCTCCTGCCAAGGATAAATATTAAGCATTATTTTGGGTTTCCAAATTCAAAACAAATTGGGACGATACTACTTTACTCTTGATTTGAATTCCATTCTGCATGCCAATGTGCGGATTGTAGAAGCCGGCCCTTAAGCTTGTGGCCATGATTTCTTCGTCTGGTTGGGCAACGAATCCACCTCGAGGATTTACGTCGGAGGAGATTCATTCATCTTTTTGGGCGTGTTTCATGCACTGTTTTGTTATTTGAATGCATGGCTTCTTGGGTGCCTCATCTCTGTTCATCACCTGAGAGGAAAATGAGAGAACATTATCCCCGCATCTGATTGAAAATCATTTAGGAACGATACGTTCTTTTTACCAAATGGGTGGCTCCGCGGCCAAATGTGTTTTACATTGAAAGGATGGATTCCATTACGCTCTGCGGATGATAAATATCGCTTCGGGGACTTGCCCCACGGATCAAACGATGAATTTGATGTCTTCGGCTTCGACATGCTTTCCAGATGTAGGAATGGTTTGCCCCCATTTTCAGTGGAGATGGGTTTTGTCGAGTGGGCAAGATCAAAAACTCATCCTAGATTTGGCTTTAGTCGAAGGTTGAAATCCCGACCTTGGATAAGCGAATCATGATTCATCTCATTCTGCTTCGGATTTGTCATTTGCATGCTTCACATTTTACAATACCAACTTCGCCGCTTGATGAAAATGAATCGATGATTTTCGAATTGCCCCAAGTTCTATAGTCATCTGCGTCGAATCTCTTTGAACTTCATCGGGTGATAGACAAACTGATAAAATGATTTTTCAATCCTGAGATCGAACTCCTGACGTTTCGTACCACTTCCAGTTCACTGACTACCAGGACACAGCACTATTGGCGTCCCTAACTGGTTCGTTTTTTGTTATAAAATTCTTGAAGCAGTTAGCGACCCCCATCGAGAATGAAACAAGCTCAATTTAGAGTTCATAACGACTAAAGGTCCCTTAGAACGATACAGAGCTAACCGTCTTTGAGCTCGCTCGGGCTTTTGCTCGCATTTTCCTATGTGAAGCCTTTAAATGTTTTTCTTCGTGGCGTTCAATTGATTCGCCTCGACTCTAATCTAACAAGGGATTGTCGTACTCAAGCATGATGATGCTCGCAGGTAGTACTGATCGCTGCCCCAGATTAACTCTAGGCATTAAGGAAGATTATCTTGCATGGAAGACTTTATGACAGAAAGATTAATGATACATCCATTCACATGTGCCTAGTTCCCTTGAGGATTCTCGGTGATCAGCCAGCTACACCATGAATCAGACATATAATCGTCATTTTGGATCATAACTTCATAAGTCCATCAGTTTTAAACTGATCGATCCAGATATGGAGCTCCTCATCAAGGAAATCTTTTGATTCTTCGAGCAACTGATATTCGGGTTGACCATCATCGCTTGGCGTTGAAGGATTCCTGTTTCTGTTGTGAGCGATCTGATTCTTCGAGCTAGAACCTTCGTCGTTGCTCGAGATTATAAGAGGATGATTGATCGGTTCACTATCAAAAGCACCTTCCATTTGGGAATGGGAGAAACAAAAATCCTCAAAGCATCCGCCCGCTTGATCTTCCGAAATCATATGCCCAAGCCGGGCAGATCTTTGAACACTAGGCGCAATATGTTGATCGGGGATAGGAAGAGCACTAGCGAAAAGTTGCTGCTCAAACCAAGGAGTTCGTACCTGCTGCACTTGTGGCATATACTCTTGAGGGGTGCTGAGATGATTCGAGGGAATATTTTGATTAGTGCCCAAGTAGTCGATGGTGCTGCTACCAGCTTGGTCGGTGCCTAGATTCGGCAGGGTATTTCTTACTTCAGGGGCATTGTAGTTATAGCCATGCCTAGTGTTTAGGCACAAGTTGAGTTCTTTCAGGTTCAGTGCTGTGTGGCGCTGTCTTAGCGCCCTTCTGTAGCTCTTGAGGTGACTCGCGACTCCATCTTTAGTGAGTCCTGGTATGTTCATGATCTCAAGTATGCGCGTTGGATATGCTGAGTTGATCCCTAGTTGCTGAACCGCACTAAGGAACTTGAGATGAAGCTCGGGGGACCAATTGACACTCGTCTTCTTGCGACCCGGAACAGTGTTGACAACTTGGCTATTGCTCTCTGGCCTATTTCCAGTAGAATTTGATCGAGCCGGAAATTGTTGTGGAGGGAATTCATCAGCTTTGGATTGGTCGGTCGTGATAGTAAGCTCATCGTTAAGGAAACTCCAATCATGGTGACGCATATCACATCCTTTAGAAGGCATCGATATTGACTTCGTAGAATTGATTTGTTCATGCATATCTCCAACAAAATCCGATTGTATCGAAGATGGTTCGAGGGAGTGGGGTGGTGAATGAGCATTTTCAATCCTCATATAAGGCTTATCAAGGAACATTTCGCCGAGAGTGATAGGGCCACCGCAATTAAGGCAAGCGATAGTGCTGGGAGCTTTCTTATACCTCATGTTCTCCGCTCGAAGCTTTTCGTTTTCCTCCTTTAGAATCGCAAGTTCTTGACGTCTGTGTTGAGCCCTCAATTTGGCTCGCTTATTTTGAAACCAAAACTTGACCCTCAAAGGTTTCATCCCTAGCTTTTGGCCCAATTCATTTCTTTGTTTCATGTTCGGGAGAGGGCATTCACTAAAGAAAGCTTCAAGCTCTTGGATTTCATTCTGAGTGTGGCACTGGCGACGTTTCCTTTTCCGGGATTGACCATCGCTGCTGCTGTTGTCGTCGCTGCTGAGATCCTGAACTTCGTTGCCGAAAGGGTTGGGTTCTGTGGTTCTGGTACCAGACGCCATCCTGGAATCTTCGAGATCTCTCAGTAGTTCATTTTCTGAGATTTTTGGATCAGTCGCCTCTAGCAACTGATGGTAACCCTCAAACATGTTGGATCGAAAAATGTTCGATCAATTTTTGCTCACTCAGGGTTCTCTACTCTCTCATGTATGCTCACTCTCTCTAAATTTTCTTTTGAGTGGTTCTGTATGCCCATGAAACGTTCTTTAAACATGGATGAAGATCATCAGGCAAGCGTTGCTCCCAAGATTTCGTATTTCCCGCTTTGTCGTCTTCTTTCTTCTTTTCAACGTGGAGGGACACCAAATCGATTTCCTTTTCTCGATATCCATGTCTGTCTCCCACTTATTTTCAAAAAGGTGGAACTACGCTCGCCTCCTGCTCAGTTTTTTAATATGATGGGACCGCCAAATCCTTTCGCAACTTTTTTCGATAGTTGCGCTTAACTCCCGCTCAATTTTAATATGGTGACACCGACATATCTTTTTACAACTTTTTTAGGTTTATCAAGCCTGAAATCGCGGACTGGGACAGATCTGATGGTTCACCGAAAGAGCCACCACTGCTTTACCCAATTAACTTGGCTCCACGAGCATTATTGCTGTGCCTTTCTTCATTCTCGAGTTGCTATAAAATGAGGAGTTAATGCAGAGAAGATTAACACTCTTACATAATTGCCTTTTCTTATTTTAATCACTCTACCACACTCATCTTCTTCTCCCTCACTCCAACGAAAATGACCTCCTCTCCTATTCGCGCTTTCTCGGCCGAAATTTTGGCCCAGTGGGAAAAACTCTATAACCTCCTCGGTCGAGGCTATGCTCATATAGCCGATCACCCAGAAACTGAAGATGAAATCCGCATTTTGCTCGTGGAAATAGACACCACCTCCATCGAGGGCACTAATTTAGAGAGGGAATATAGAATCTTCCCAACCCTCTTTATAAACTTTTTAGAGACTTACCGTGTCGCTCATCGAAAAGCTACCGTGGCTCACGTTTTGCGAGCTCGCTATGAGGATCGGTCCAACTGCTTGGTGTTGGCCAACCTTGTGGCCGATAGTCACAGAAAGGCTGTTGAGTTCGCCAACAAGCGAGTCTCGATGTTGCTTCGCGAGAGGGGAAATTTGGTGGAGCGCTTGGCCTTATCCCTGACCACCTATGAGCACGACCGTCGTAATGTCGTGTTGAAGTTTCAATGTGAGTGGCAGGAAGAAAGGCTTGACAGCATTACCGCGGATATAGCCCATGGGAGAGGACTAGTTCGGGACCTGGAAATAGCCGCCGAAGATCACGGGACCAAGGTTGCCGAGCTTAAAGGGGAATGTAAACGCCTTCTTCTTAAGCTTGCAGATCTCGAGTCTCGAGGTGGTGAGTATAAGCAAAGCATCAATAATATGGAGGGCCAACTTGGTTCCTTTGTGATGCTAATTAGGGCTCATTGCGGTTTTATGTTTCCACCCCGATGATTTGTATGATCTGCTTTTAAGGTCCCTCGATTGAGCGAAATGAATGAAAGCTCTAATGTGTGTGTCTCAACTTCTGTATGGCTGACTTTCTCGAACACCTGACCACTCTCAACCTAGGCAAGCTGCGCTTTGACATTGATGATTCGAGCGTGTACATCTTGATTTTTTAATCTTGCTTATGATCGGATAAAGGAACCTCCCACCGCGATTATCCACAAAAAGACTTCTCTTCTCTACTTGTTTTTAACCTGTTTCAAATGAAAAGGCAGAATCAAAAGAAAGAATTTGAAAAATAAAGCATAAATCCTTTCAATTTTATGCTTACTTGTGATTAATAGGGATAAGAGCATTTACAATGGTTTTGGCCTTGTGCAAAAGCTTTTATCAATATTCCTCAAAGGAAAGCATATCATTGAAAGGAATGTAATTCACGATAATCGCCTTTGATCAATTCCAAGAAAATCAATGGAATGTTCAAAAGTACACAATTACGATGTGTTTTAAATTCAATTGAAGATACGGTATCCAAATTAAAGCCGTTTGCTAAGAACGAGAGTAATTTGGATATCTATCTTTTCATTAAATTTGAAAAACACGAATACTCTTGATCAATTATTGTGGATTACCAATGATGCAAAACATGCATGAACCAATTCAAGTTTATAGTTCCTTCTGGCGAAATTGGGATTGTATTGCCCTATACGGCCAAAAGGTTGTATAAGACTTCCAATTTCAATTTCATCCAAAGGAATTATAAAATTGATTTTGGAGTATTCGAGTGATTAGAAGAAATGCCACTATCACATTCCGATGACAAGTCAATAGAAATACAACAAATTTCAATCTGAATGTATATAAACACAAATAGATCCCTAATACAATCAATCTAAGGGATCAGATAGAGAGGATCTCAGCAAAATAAATCCTATACAAGAAGGCTAGAAATGAAAATTAAAACAAAGGAATGTGATCTTAATACTTAGAGATGCCCCAGTTTCGATCTTTGAGACGTGACTTCAGGATCACCTATTCCAAATCGTCATCTTCATTAGATGATACCTTAATGATGTCCATAGTAGGCTCTTCTTGTCCACTTGGCGCTCGTAATGGGATGACACCATCTTCATCTTCCATCAAGAACATTGGGAGGAAAACACACCTATCTATCCTCAAAATGGCATTTAATCCAATCACCGGAATTATGCAATGAATATAATGATTAAGAGCTGTAAAAAGTTCGAGGGATAGAAAAGTCTTACCAACCAAACTTAAGAGAAAATCAAGCTTCTCTGTATTTTTAGCAGTGTTAGGTATACTAACCTTCCATAGACAAACGCATGAGACAAGTGAGGGAAAACTCCTAAAAATCAAAAGATAGGGCTTGGTACCTAAAGCCAAGGTTCTCACCTCGAATTCTGGGAAGAGTCGATTCCATTGCACAACTATCGTTGCATTGGGACTCAATCCATAGTTCGAAGTGAGCGGAATTGAAAAGTGGATTACCCCATGTTTTTCCTCACGGAGATTCCATTTTCAATTCCTTCTATTGTGTTCCTAAAGAGGGCGCCCGGGGTTTTAGGCGCAATTGTGTGTATTCATTGTGTCGTGCTAAAGCAATAGACATGCATTTTATTTAACAATCACCGCTTCAATATAAACATCCACACAATCATACATCCAAAACTCCTGCCTGCATAAAACAAAGTTAACAAGCACTTCACCCCTTATTTCTCCCGTCTACAAAAACATCTAACACATTCGTTAGCATATACACCTCACTTTCGAGAGCATCTGCATAAAATTAGGTTAGAAGAATCAATCAACTTTTTAATCGGCTCAAGTCCACTAAATGGTTAAGAACCAGTCCCCAGTGGAGTCGCCAGTCTGTCGCGACCCTCTTGAGGTTGTCGGGCTCTCGAGGGCTAATGGGCCGTCCTGTCTGGTCGGACGCGGGCCTCTCCCAAGGCCCATTACCCAAATCGCAACGGAGGTATGCGTGATCGACTTTCAGTGTGGTCTAGTGACATGTGCTAAGTGTGCATGCCATGGAGTCGCCACCAATCATTTTTTTAGGGTATGATTGGACCACCCAATCGAATAGTTGGGAGTTTCTATTCAATTCTGCGAGAACCAGAGAAATGGTTTCGGGGACTTAGTTACACCAACTGTCAGAGTTGACGCCCTTTCGGTACCTAAGTTTACTGAATTTTCTAGCCTGAAATTCATGCGGATGAGTAAGGTATGAACCATAAATCTAGAAATTCATGTAGATAGGAGTGATTATCCTAGCAATCACAATCAGTAATAAAATGCCCAACTCAAGGAATCTAGATATGCAAATAAATCACATGGCATTCCTAGTAAGGTCCTATTTATCAATCACAGCTCAAGAATAATTTAGCTGTCCTAGCCATTCTACACACGATCTAACCTAAGAAAAGCATTATTAAGCATCGAAGGAGTTCGAGAGTACTCACATGGGGTTTGCCGTGCCCTGGTTTGGTCTTGGACGAGCTATCGAGCTCATGCCGACCCGATTATATTTGGAGATCCACTCGGCGTTTTACACCATGAAATCATGTGAAACAAAAACGAAAATATTCAGCAAGGGGCATTTATTGTAGATGGTGGTCGATCTAATTGGACGTCAAGACTAAAAAAGATGTAGAAATTTACAAATTAAAATACTCGAATGACATTTTTTTGCTAAATTCAACTCTATGCGTCGTGAAGAAACACATGCAATTGAACTTGAATTTTGACTATTTATGAGTTCAAAATGTAAAAGAAATTAAAATAAAAATATTGACTATTTTTCTATATTTTTACGACAGCGAACACTATTTTTCTTCATTTTTCATGTATTTTTCTATTTTTGGAAAATATTAAAAAATATTAAAAAATATGAAAAATTATTTTTTATCAAAAATGGTTCCTTTAGCTTGGTCAAGGCTACCAAAGATGATTTTTTAATTTTTTTTAACTTTTTATAGATTTTTTATGAATTTTTTTAAAAAATAAACTATGAAAGACTGATAAAAAATCAGGTGTCAACAGAAGCTGACGTGGCGCAGTCAACCGGTCAAACTCCTAGTTGGCATTCGGCCATTGGTCCACGTGTCTGTCGAGTCAGCTCGACCGTTAGTCCGTTAGGGTGAGTCAGCATAGATCGGACGGCTCAGGTTAATCAAGTCCAACAAATAGTGACCGTCCGATTAGAAATGAGGACAATTCGAAAATGATTTCAAATCGGAAATAAAAAATGGTTGAAACGGTGTCGTATGGTTTAAGGGATAGGTGACGTCGTTTTAGGATAAGTAGGTATGGACGGTTCAGATCAACCCCTATGTTCTAATCGTGGCCGTGGATTTAGTAAGTCAATCGGACGGTCCCGAGAGAGTCGTCGTTCAATCTAGACCGTAGGTTCTAGTAATCAGATCTAAGGGACGCGGACAAGCCACGCGGTTCAATATAGACCGTTTGATCAGATTAGAATAATCCAAAAAAATAGAAACGCGATACGGCGTCGTTTTGGAGCCGGGGTCCGCGCAGGTCCGGGTTTGGGCCGGGTTCCGACCCGAGTGGGTCGGGTCAACCCGGTCCGAATCATATATTTTTTTAATAAAAAATCAGAAAATGATTTAAAAAAATAAAAAAAAATCAGAAAAGTCTTAGAAAATCCAAAAAATGCTAGAAAATTCCATAAAATACCAAAAAAATGTGGAAAAATTATGAAAAAAATCCTAGACATCCCAGAAATCCCCAAAAATCGAGGATTGACCACAGACAACTAGTCAACCCTATTTTTGGGGTTTCTTATCTGTTCTTCCGAGAACTTGACGATATTACCCTTTTTGGGGTAAGTCGTCTCTGCTGTGCATGCTAGATAAGGCCGATAATGCCAAGGTAAGAATTATGGTCGATTAGAAGACCAATTCTTAGGCTTGGGTTTTCGAGTCCCGCCTCTTTTCTCAAAATGACGATTTTGCCCCTCGTTGGGAAAATTGTCTTTCTTGTTCCGATCGAGTTCTAAAAATCGCTTAAAGTTAGGGTTTGGGTCAGGTGGACGACTAACCCTAATATTTAGGATTTTCAGTTCCCATCTTCGTCCAAAATGACGATTTTACCCCTCCGAGGGTAAAATCACTTTTAAATTCCAGAAAAATCCTGGAAATTCCCGAAAAATAGGAAATGGGTTGGATTGATGGCCAATCCTATTTCCCATGTCTTCTGACTTCCCAATTCGTCTAAAATGACAGATTTACCCTTTTAAGGGTAAATTTTCCCCGAATTATTCAAAATTACGATTCTGCCCCCTCATGGGTGAATCATGTCCAAATCACTCCTAAGCCTTGATTGATATTTCTTTAGGCTAATAGGGCCTCATTAGGGATATCATGCTGATTTCATGTGTTTTATCCGCATGTACTGGATCCTCGATTTGCGCACTTTTTATTATTGATTGTGATTGATAGGGTAGTATCTCCCATCTGCATGAACTCCTAGATTTAGGATCTGTACCCCACTCGTCTGTATGAAATCATAGGATCAGATAAACCATTCAGCTTAGGTACCGAAAGGGCGTCAACTTTGACAGTTGGCGTAACTAAGTCCCCGAACCTATTTCTCTAGTTTCCGCAGAATCGAATAGACCACTCCCAACTATTCGATAGGGTTTCCGATCGTACCATCCACGAAACGATTGGTGGCGACTCCTTGGCATGTACACTCATCACATGTCACTAGACCACACTGAAGGTCGACCACGTATATCCAGCAGTTGCGATTTGGGTTATGGACCTTGGGAGAGGCCCGCGTCCAATCAAGCCAGCGATCGGGCGGCCCATTAGCCCGCCCCGCCTCGTGGGGGAGGGTCGCGACAGACTGGCGACTCCATTGGGGACTTATTCTAAACCAGAATCTCTGGTTACGAATTCCAGAGGACTTGAGCCGATTAAAAAGTTGTTTGGTTTATCTGACCTTGTTTTCTGCAGATGCTCTCGAAGGTGAGATACGTACACTAACCATTGTGTTAGATATTTTTGCAGATTGGAGGAATAAGGGGTGGAGTGATTGTTGACATTTTTTTCCTGCAGGTTGGAGTTGGGAATGTATGTTTATTTTTATGCACATACTAAAGCGGTGTTTTGATACAAACTGCTGTGCATGACTTTGCATTGTGATGATCACGACACGTTGCACACACTGGCGGTCAAACCCCGACTGCAACCACCTTTAGGTTACCTTAGATAGGGAAAGGGTGCGAAAATGATCTTGTGTTTGATGGCACTTGAGACTTTCGTACTCGTTCCCGCTCATCATCTGCATCGGCGATGTCTAGCCCTCTTGGGTAAGTACCCTTGGGGAGGAATCTGCCTCGTGTGGATCGTGAGAGCCTGAGCCGTAGGTTCCTCACCTGATTTTTGATTTCTTAAAGTATACCCACTTGTCTCATGCGCATGTCTATGGATGGTTGGTATACCTAAAACCGCCCATTGGTAAGAGGGGGACATTCCACATTCCCCCAGGTATGGTTGGTAAGGCATTTACTTCCGACGTACTTTACTATTCCCTGCTCCATAATATGACTCATGCATTACATACATTCATATGCATTCACGTCATGCAAATCGCTCAAGTGACTAATTGAAACAACAATGGTAATAGGTTAGAATGTCGCTGTTTCCTAAGAGCTCGACAGAATTGGTGACCTTCGAATACCTGAGGAAGGTCACTCGCCCTGGACCAAACACAAGGCTACACTTCACTAGATTCGTGCATGGTCGGGAGCTGACTGGACGTAAGTTGGGATACGCCGAAGATTGCCAAACCCGTTACTATGTCGATAACCTCAGATTCAAGCGACAAGCAGACGAGATGTTCAGGAATTATCTAGAGATGAAGAGACAGCGTCGCAACCAGTTGGCCAGAGAGGCATACACCCGTCGGAAGACCGAATTACTGACCAAAGAAAGTGTACCCATGGTCACTTTCTGGGGAAGAAAGAGGCGCCCCGCGACCAAGACAAAACCAAAGCGTATCACGCTCAAAAAGGCGAAACCCGAGAAGGCTCCTGAAGTCGTCGTACCGTGGACCAGAGAATGGCCTGAAGAACTACAGCCTCTCGACCAAAACACTGAAGACGACTCATTTACACTTGATTAGAGGAAAACTCCCGACCAACTACCATTTGGATAGACCCCTAGGAAAAGAGTGATTTAAACCCTCACATTCCCACGGTCCTTTGTAGCTTTCTTGTTTGAAAGATCTCTCTCTACCTTTCTTCTGTTAGGCATCTCGATTGTAATAAAGGTTCACTTCACTTTGTTCTTTTGATGTATTGACCAATGGAATGTGACATTGCTATTTCCCTTAGTCACTGAGTAAACCTGACTAAATTACATAATTCATTTCCTTGAAATTCAAATTATGCTTTGAGTCAGGCTTTCAAAACCTGAAAAAGGTCCTAATTTCCATTTCTTCAATTGAACTATGCAATCGAGTCAGCTCATGCATACCTCATGACATCTGCATGTTCATACGTTTAAAGTAATTTCTGACGATTGACTTTTCAAAATCATTTGCATATTTTAGACTTGATGGGAAATAATGATATTCAAGTATTCAAAATCCCTCGGGCCGAACTCCAATCATGGTGGGACAATATGGGCGAAGCTAGCCAAAAGTATGCTGAATCACGGCTAGGATACCTGTTAGACCTGCTGAAGATTGAGTGTCCTCCTGCCTTTATCCAAGCCATGTCGCTCTATTGAGATCCTACCACCGCTACATTTTGCATGGAAGGGTTAGAGATTACTCCCACTATCGAGGAATACAGCGCCGTCATCGGAGTTGAGTTCACTCCTACGCTCGTCCGACCCCCCATAGGATTTGAACCCCTGAGTCAGTTGGCTGAATTCCTTGACACAGGTCTGAATGAAGTCAAAGCAGATGCAAAAAGCAATTCTGGACGAGTCTCCTTATCTTTCCTTATAGACCGATTCTCCTACCTCCCTGCTGCTAAAGGAACCAAATCTGGTAGGGCCTTTGTCTTGGCATTCTTCAGCTTTGTGCTGTTCCCAATCTCATCTGTCACCTTCGACCCTATCATGGCTGCAGTAGCCAGACAAGTCTGTTGTGGATGGGATTACTCAAACATCATCCTTGCCGAAACCTTCATTTCTTTAAATCGCTTCAAGAAAAATAAAAAGGGACTCTTTAGAGCTTCTAGTGATCTTCTGTATCTGTGGTTCACATCCCATATCAGACAATTTCACATCCGCATGGGTTTCACTGAAATCAGCCCTGATACACATCCTCTTAGAACCTTTGTCAGAACGCATACACGTGTTCCTAAGTTCAACTTTATAGAGTGGAAAAACTTCCTTAAAATCCTAAAACCCGAACAACTCCGATGGCGGCTAAGGTTGCCAACGCTGAGCAAAGTCAGATTGACTTGCGATAAAGGAAGTTCAGTCCCCTTGCTAGGATTCACGGGCGCTACAGCATACTATCCGAAGAGGGTGATCCGACAGTTTGGGGCGCTACAGGGGATCCATTCTCCACCACAACCCGATACCTTTTCTTTTGATGTACCGAGCCAGACTCTCACAGAGGAGGAGAAGAGACAATTTGAAGCCAAGGTGGCATCCATCATACGCTCTTTGAAGAATTCTCAGGCTGAAGAAATAAGTTGGCCAGAAGACATGACTCGAGAAGAAAACACTCATAGAGCCACCGCAGAATACATTCAACACTTCAAAGCGACCCGACGAAGCCTTGTCGAGCCATACATACCCGAATACATCGTGCCGTACGTATCGGGAATAGAGCCGTACATACCCGAAGACATGGGACCACTGTCGTATTCAGAGGATGAGGAGCCCCAGGCTGAAGAGGGGAATCCATACTGGGATGATGAGGATACCTTAGACCTCAAACGTCCTAGATTTGAATAGGCTATTCTGTCAAGTGTAAAATAAGCAAACACTGTGATATCTTCTCATACATTCTCATTTCTGTTAGATACTATCTTGGACACATGAGCATGAATATAAGCATGTCTTTCGAATGCATAAAAACTATCGTCAGAAATTACGCCTCTTTTAATTTCATGAATTCATATCAGGAAATGACTAAAAGAACTACTTATGTGAGGCTAAGGCTCACAAGGTAGCCACTTTTTCTCATCTACTGACAAGAAACATGCAACTGAAAGAGTTAAAACTGCTTCTTTTTGCCAAAATAAGCGAAGCACTCACTAGAAATCTTTTTGAACAGGTACACTCTCATCACGGAACTGCCAACACATCATTTCCGTACTCGCCTTAAGACAAGAATGGAGCAGCAAGAATTGACTCCGCGCGTGGGCATGTTGGAGTCTCAGATGACTGCCATGGCAACTATGATGGCTGACATTAAGGCCATGCTAGAGGCCACCCAAGCTAAACAGACAACCGCCCATAATCAGAACAACTCAGGCCCTTCTACGGTACCTGATGTAACAGATAGAGAGGTAACAAGGGATACCCAACATACAGAGGAAGATATCCATGAACCAAACAGCCGAT
The DNA here is from genome assembly GCA_021437785.1 of Rhodomyrtus psidioides. Lineage (NCBI taxonomy): Eukaryota > Viridiplantae > Streptophyta > Magnoliopsida > Myrtales > Myrtaceae > Rhodomyrtus > Rhodomyrtus psidioides. The sequence continues at coordinate 7,400,342 of JAILYB010000007.1, read as the reverse complement.
CACAACCAAAGGCCTCGCCTGTTGTTATCAACCTCGAGAAAGAGGAGAAGGGGAAGCAGACCATGAAAACTGAAGCAGAGGCTAAAAGGCTGGCCAAAATCGAAGAATGCTTGAGTAGTCAAGGTTACGAGTTAGCCCGCTTCGACAAGATATCTCCTTTTGCTAAAGTAGAAAATCCTCATGATTATAAAGAGCCAGAGTTTGTAAGGAAATACAATGGGACAGGTTGTCCCCGAGCACACCTCAAGTATTACCTGCGCAAGATGGCGCACTATTCAGATTATATCCCGTTACTAATGAACACATTCCAAGAGAGTCTGGCTGGCGCCGCTCTGGCATGGTTCATTGAGCTAGATCTAGAAGATTACGATGGATGGGAGGATCTTGCAGAGGACTTCCTTAGGCAGTACAAGTTCAACACGGCTACAGCCCCAACGAGAGAGGATCTTCTACGAACTTCAACGGCGAGGGGCGAATCAATCAGGACATATGCCCAGAGGTGGCGAGCCTTGGCTACCCAAGTAAAGCCGTCAATCCCAGAAGAGGAGCTGATCGACTTATTCCTGAAAGCACTCCCCTATGGGTACTTTGACAAGCTGAACACTTCCGGGTGTCAAACATTTGCACACTTGATAAAGGTTGCTGAAATGCTAGAATGGGCATTGAGAGAAAGAAGGCCTCATGAAGCTCCTACTAGGAAGCAGTATCTCCTGAGAAAGGAGAGAGAAGCCAGACTGGACATAGCGTTTATACCAGATCCCCACAAGCCCAAGCCGTTTGGCAATTCCAATCAGACCAAATGAGGATCATCCTGGTCAACACCGAAAGTGCAAGAGACTAGAAGAAAGCAACCTCAGAAGCAATTCTTCCAGCTCCCGAGACCTTTATCCAAGCTGCTCTCGATGCTGCTAGAATAACACCTGGTAGCGAAAGAACCGCCTAGGGCAAACCCTGCAAGATATCCTAGCTTTGATGAGAGCCAGACCTGTGTCTATCATATGGGCGAAAGAGGGCATAATGTGGATAACTGTTATATCCTTAAGTTGAAAGTGCAAGCCCTGATTGATAATCAGATTCTAAAATTTGACAATGCAGCCCCGAATGTACAAGAAAATCCACTGCCGGATCATCAAGCAGTAGGGGCAATATTCTCTGAAGGGGAAGAAGACTACCTTAAGCTAAAGGTAGATATGCTTAAGCTGACCGACCTGCTGACAACCGCTTCATCATGCCCGAGAGCAGGAGCGATCTCAACTGACCAAAAGAGACTATGCATCGCTAAGATGATGAGCTTGGGGATAATGTCTGATGTCACCAATGAAGAGTTCGAAGGAGTCAAAGCTTCTTTATCTTTGGAAGGAAGCTGCTTCGTGATCAAGACTGAGCAGGGTAATACCTGGGGTACCTCACATGGGAATCTGGTAAACAGTCTTGGGCCAGTCACTCAATCAGAAGAAGAGTTTGAAGAAGACGAACTGGAAGCCAAGAGACGAAGCCTAGCAGACCTCAAATTTATGGCCGACGCACTTGAGAAGGGCGAAATTATAGACAACCTTGGTCAAGATTCTGGAGGATATAACTTCAAAGTGAAATATTCAGCCCCTCCCAGCTTTTATCAAAAAATTGAAGACATCATACCGGACGGATGGGGAGGTATGGATGATCTCTCTCAACCAGAGACCTCGAAGGGCATAGAAGAACTTGACAATACCGTATCGATGGTCGAAGTCGCTTCGACAGTGGTAATCAGATTGGAAGAACTTGATAGCATGAGCGGGGTGGAAGACTACCTAGTCAAGCTCGTTGTGATTCAACTGCCGCAAGGAGAAACAGACGATGCGACTAAACCAGAGATATCTCATCAGGCAACTGTAACTATAAAAGTCCCCCCAGCAGAAGAATACGATCCTAAAGCAGTCCATTGGGACTATGGGACCACACAGGTAGACGCGGTAATGAGGTCCGGACGATCTATGCGCCCAGAGAGGGCGAATCCGAAAAGAAGGAGGTCTCAAAGGAAGACCCGAAAAAACTCATATCAATCATCAAAACCAGCGAGTTTGAGGTGATAGAACAGCTGAGGAAGTTACCCGCTTAGATATCCCTATTGGATCTATTCATCAATTCTGAAAAACATAAGAACGCACTGTTGACGATACTTAATGAAGTACATGTCCTTGAAACAATTAATGAGGTACAATTAGGGGACTTTGTGGGGACGATCCTTTTAAAAGACCAATTGAACTTCTCTGACGAGGACTTCCCCATGGAAGGAAAAGGGCATAACAAAGCCTCGTATATTTCAGCACAATGTAACGGAAAAAGAGTGGCGCACGTATTGATCGACAATGGATCAGCCTTCAACATCTGCCCTTTGGCTACCCTAAGGAGGTTGGGAATCAATGAAGAAACGGTTAAAACATCCAAAACGGCTGTGAGAGCCTTCGATGGGATGAGGAAGACAGTGGTAGGAGAGATTGAGCTTGACGTGTCTATTGGCCCGACAAAGTTCTCTATAAATTTCCAAGTGATGGATCTGCCCAGTGCATTTGGGTTCTTGCTGGGAAGGCCTTGGATCCATACAGCAGGAGCTGTCCCTTCAAGCTTGCATCAAAAAGTACGCTTCGTAGTAGATGGGAAGGTGATTACCGTACATGGAGAAGTCGACCTCCAGACATACCAGAGCAGTGCCATACCCTATGTTGAACCTGAAGTGAAAACAGAGGCGAGTTATCACTCCCTGTAACTGGTAGCAACAGTTCATACCCCGACAGGGACAAGGCTAAGAACCCCATACATCTCAGAAGCCAGTCTTCTACCAGCTAAGATGCTGCTGGCATACAGATTCAACCCCGAAAAAGGCCTAGGCAAACATAATCAGGGTATAAATATCCCACTGCAGTTAAAAGCTAACCCACATAGAATGGGCTTGGGGTATCAGAACTATCACATAGATGGATCTGGCCCAAAGACAACAGGCCGAGGCCGAGGCAGAAGCCTGGGACGCCTGGGAGGCCAGAGCAGCCCGAATGACTCATTCATTGGTTCTCCAACCTGGAAAGACAGGTCTCAAATGTTCAAAAACCCTTTGAATGCTCACTTAGACCAGAACTCTAAATGGTTGTCTGAAGAAGATGTCACTTCACCGATAGAACCAGATCTGACAAATTGTTTCCTCAAAGATGACGCTGTGAATGTCATCATGGAGTGGTTGGACGATGGAGCCACTTCCTCTGAGTAACGAGACTCTTCCATTGTCTTTAAATACTGCATTTAGAACTTTTTGCATCTTGTTGCATTTTCTTTCCTTATTCTACGTATAGGGAAACGCCTTTGGATCTCCGGCCGTTGGTCCAAATAGCACATCTTGTAATGCGGCCCATCTTGCATGCAATAAAACCATACATATTTTGTTAAGGACATATAGAACCACGAATCAGCCCGATGATGATACTAGTCTTCTGCACAGAAGCTTGAGGCCTGATTTTCCGTATGACTCCTGATTTCCAAAGAGATTTCCTTGGGGTCAAGATATCCGATGACATGAGGATTAGTCCTGTTTATACCTGTACCTATTTCGAAAACTCTTTCGAAAAGACTTCCCATGATCATACATGTCGTTCTTATGAAATACGAACTAACCATACTCATGACATTTCAGGCATATCATCTCAAACATGCATACCAGGTTGTTACGAGATTCGGACTTCTCCAGTAACCATTCTTATAACATTGAAGAGGATGAAGATGAGGGTTATGCGTCTATCCGCAGAGATTGGAATGCCTTTAAGGAGTCGACACCTCCTACTTCAGAAGAACCAATCATTGTTAATCTAAGAGACTCCATGAATATCAGAGAGGTCAAGATCGGAGGGCATTTATCCCGAAATGAAAAGCTCGAGTTCATAGAGTTATTAAAAGAATATCAAGACATTTTCGCATGGTCTTACGCTGATATGCCAGGCCTAGACCCTAAGATCGTGGAACATGCATTACCTACGGATCCCGGTGTCCAACCTGTCAAGCAAGGCAGCAGACGGATGAAGGCTGAGTTGGAGGACAAAATCAAGGAAGAAGTCATGAAGCTTCTTAGGGTAGGCTTTATTGAAGCTATCCCATATTCAGACTGGATTGCAAATATAGTCCCCGTCATGAAGAAGGATGGTAAAGTTCGGATCTGCGTAGATTACCGAGATCTGAATAGAGCAAGCCCAAAAGATGATTTTCCACTTCCTCACATTGATGTGTTAGTGGATAGCACAACGGGTTATGAATTGTTCTCGTTTATGGACGGATTTTCGGGGTACAACCAAATCTTCATGAAACAAGAAGACAAACCAAAGACTGCTTTTACCACGCCCTGGGGGAATTTTTGCTACAAAGTCATGACATTCGGATTAAAAAACGCTGGGGCTACCTATCAGAAGGCCATAGTCACATTATTCCATGATATGATCCACAAAGAAATTGAAGTATACGTCGACGACATGATCGCCAAATCCAGGAAAGGATAGGATCTCATACAGGTGTTAAGAAAATTATTTGAACGCCTGCGCAAATATAAGTTGAGGTTGAACCCTAACAAATGTGTGTTTGGGGCAAAATCTGGAAAACTTCTTGGGTTCATAGTCAGTAACAGGGGCATTGAGATTGATCCTTCAAAGATTCAAGCTATCCACAATCTGTCAACTCCCTCCACAGTAAAAGAAGTGAGAAGCCTTCTGGGGAGACTGAACTATATTGCCAGATTTATCAATCAACTGTCTGATGTGGCTAAGCCAATCTTCAAATTGCTTAAGAAATGCGCGAAAGTAACATGGGATGCTGAATGCAGCAGGGCATTCCAAATGATCAAGAACTAACTGATCACACCGCCGGTACTTGTGCCACCAATTTCTGGTCACCCCTTGACCTTGTATCTGACCATACAACAGGAATCCTTGGGAGCCTTACTCGCCCAAACAAGTCCGATAGATGGTAAAGAAAGAGCCATCTATTACCTAAGTAAGAAATTCACACCATATGAAGCAAAGTATGCACCAGTCGAAAGGGCATGTGTAGCAGCGGTATGGGTACTTCGTAGACTGATTCAATATACCTTGCACCACCACATTCAGCTTGTAACAGAGAACGATCCTGTCAAATACCTCCTGGAGAAACCCGCTTTAATCGGGAAATTAGCAAAATGGCAAGTAATGCTATCTGAATTTGACATCAAGTGTTCTCCACAGAAGTCAGTTAAAGGAAGAGCTATAGTCGACATGCTAGCAGAAAACCCATCAAATGGTGAGTCTCCTAAAGTAACAAGCACAGAAGGTCAAATTCTCAACTTAGCAGAGGACAAGTGGGTCATGTACTTCGATGGTGCTGTTAATCTATCAGGGGTAGGGACTGGGGCAGTACTGATATCCCCCGATGATCAACATGATCCTGTGGCGGCAAAAATAACTTTCCCGTGCACCAACAACATCTCGGAATATGAGGCGTGCATTTTAGGCCTACGATTGGCCATTTCCATGAAGATACCTAGGTTGCAAGTTTTTGGAGATTCCATGCTCATCATCTTACAAACACAGGGAGAGTGGAAGACGAAAGATGCAAAGCTCATCCCTTATCACGAATACCTTGAAGAATTGATACTTAAGTTCGAAGAAGTGTCATTCGAGTGCCTATCAAGATCTCACAATCAATTTGCAGATGCGTTAGCCACCCTGGCCTCGATGTTGCAAACAACTGGAGGGTTGGATATAGAACCCATAAGAATCAATATAGTTGAACGGCCAGCTTATTGCATGTTAATCGAAGAAGAGTTTGATGGGGAACCATGGTATTACGACATCAAAAACTATCTCTCAAAAGGTGAATTCCCTTAAGGATGCCAACCAGAAGACCGAAGATACATAACCAAGATGGCCAGCAAGTTCTTTCTCAATGGACAAATTCTGTACAAAAGATCCTTTGATTCTACTCTATTGAGATGTGTAGATGCCAAAGAAGCAAATATCCTCTTGAAAGAGATCCATGAAGGAATATGTGGGCCTCACATGAACGGCCACCTCCTCGCCAGGAAGATCATGCGCCTTGGATATTATTGGATGACCATCGAATCAGATTGCTGTTAGCACGTCCGGTCATGCCACCAGTGCCAAATATACGGTGATAAGATCAATGCACCCCCAAACGAATTGCACCAAATGTCTGAAGTTTGGCCTTTCTCTATGTGGGGCATAGACATGATAGGGCCTATTAATCCTGTGGCCTCAAATGGTCATCGCTTCATCTTGGTAGCGATTGATTATTTCACAAAATGGGTAGAAGCCTGCTCTTACAAGAATGTCACTGCAAGAAATGTGGCAAGATTCATCAAAAGAGACATCATATCCCGGTATGGTACCCCTCAAGCGATCATCACGGATAACGGGTCTAACCTAAACAACAAGATTGTCGATAATCTACTGGATCACTTTAGCATTCGACATCTGAATTCATCTCCTTACCGCCCACAAATGAATGGGGCAGTGGAAGCAGCCAACAAAAACATCAAGAGAATCTTGGCTAAAACAGCAGAAAACTACAGAGATTGGCACGAAAGGCTGCCCTTCGCCTTGATGGCTTACCGAACGTCGATCAGGACTTCTACAGAGGCAACTCCCTATAGTCTGGTGTATGGGACAGAAGCAGTTCTACCAGTAGAAGTTAAGATTCCCTCTTTGAGAATCTTATCCGAAGATAAACTCTCTGAGTCAGAGTATTTCAAGCATAGATATGAACAGCTGAATTTAATAGACGAGAAACGTCTTAAAGCCATTTGCCATGGACAAACTTACCAGAAGAGGGTAGCCGGGGCGTTCAATCGAAATGTCAAGACCAGAAACTTCGAGGTAAATCACTTGGTAATTAGGAAAGTTTTGCCGAGTACTACCCATCCCGGGGAAAAATTCACTCCGAGTTACGAAGGCCCCTACATTGTCAAGAAGATCCTCTCGGGAGGAGCGTTAATTCTTGTAAACACCGAGGGAGAAGAACTGGGGCACCCTGTAAATTCAGATGCTGTGAAGAAATATTACCCTTGAAATCAAATTAGATTCCGGTCATATGACTTACCCCGAACTGAGCCTACTCTTCATGATAGTCTCGGCATAAGCATGTCATGCATCCATACATACATTCGCATGTGTTCAATATTGCAGGACCCAAGGAAGCAGGGTCGCGATCAATTGGAATACATGGTCAATAGGACTTACTGTCGCGGTGGTCAGGTGCACGTCCTTTTTCTCCAAATACTGAGGATTTCAAGAAATTTTAAGAACAAACTACCCATCTTGTGTTGTTAAGAAAAATGCAAATTTTCATGAATCTATCCACTTCCATTGGAGTGCATGATCAAGGGTAAGGTGTATCGTTCTAATTTCCTGAAATTCGAGAGCATACACTGACATATTCCTTTTATGTTTTTCAGAAATCCCTAGCCACGCTGGGCAGGTAAGTATTCCTTTCCCAACCTCTTAGGTTTTAAGACTGTCGGGATCTTTATTGCTAGAATTTGAAAGGCTTCTTGGAATCTAGCATGCATTCAATTATCATGTCGATAAAAAGGAAAAATTCTCACAGTCATGGCATTGGCACTCATGTTTAAACTTGGAGGTTATCTAAACATGGTTGAAATATACATTGTGCATCATAAATCCCCTTGGAGGGTAAGTTTTGGAGAAAGCAAAATGAACTTTTCCGACAAAAGTTGTTTAAACCGTTCAAAAGGATGTTTCCTCAGACAAGAGGCAAGCCTAGTCCAAACACGTCCCATACACACTTGAGAGATGAGTGGAGTGGTAAGGACAACGAGACCTTGACCTGTCACGACCTAAAAAAATTAGGCTAATGGATTATCAGGCTAATTTTAATGACTAACCTAATGCGGACTCTCTCAAGCCCTACCAATTCGTAACTTAAATTTCTCTGAAATGACTTAGGATTTGGAGTCGCCACTAATCATTTTTGGTAGGTTGATTAGAAACCTAAATAAAATAGCGGGAGAACTATTTTATTCCTACGAACCAGAGATTGTGGATTCGGGGACTTGATTACATTAGTTAATTAAAACTAATGCCCTTTCGGTACCTTAATTCCATGTGAGATGTCCTAAATTAACGACTCAGATTGAATCAATTTGAAGCTCAAATGAGGTGTTTCTCTTTTTGGGGTTTTCACTTTTTATAATGCAATGCATGAATGATGTGGATACCATAACATGAAACTACCTAAATGATGGATGATCTGAAAAGCATGCAAATTTAAGGTCGAATTGCCTTACATACAAAAGTTAACTAATCAAGTTTAAAACATGCAAATGACATGGCATAGAAATACGGTAATGCAAATGCAATAATGATTCTCGAAAAAATGATGATGCATGGGCATATGCAATTTCGAAAATATGATGAATGACATGGCAATGTATGAACATATTTTTTTTGTCTTTTCTTTTATTGGTTTTCGGAAAAGGGAATATGCATGAAACAAAATATAATTTAAAGATATGCAAGGATATTTAAAATACGGAATGCAATGAGTGATATTCAAAATTATATGATATGCAAAAGATATGCTATAAAATTCGAAAAAATATGCAAAGACATGCTATCCTAAATTACATGAGATATGCAAGATGACAAGATATGTTTTGGATATGATTTTTTGCTCCTCTTTCCTCTTTGAAATTTTGGGCCATGGTGGAGATATCTTTGCAGATTTTGTTATCTTGACTTAACTGCCTAAAGTTTTATGAGATAAAGGCTTCTAGGAAACCTTATCTTCCTAAAAGAATCAATTAGATAGGATTTCTAGGAAACCATATCTTATTAAAGTTTTTTTTTTGAGAATTTTCATAATATGACAAATCAAATCAAGAAAACATATCCATCAACAAGATAAGGAAAAACACAATCGAGATCATTATCCCTTTCTTTCATTTTTTGAAAAAGTAAGCATTCCATGCTCGAGATCGACTTTTTGAAGATAGTGAATCAGACCTAAACGGGGATAGGTCGAATTGACCAAATCCAAGATTTATGACAAAAGTTAGGTTTTGAAGTTTAGATCGAAAAAGTGATGTCGATCATTGAATTCTTCTGAAAAAGTTTCAGTTTTTTTTTTTCAAAGGGAAGCAAGCAAGCATTTAAATCGACATGGAGAAGGACTCTAACCCGACTTGCAGATGATCTTTCCGAATTTGAACTTGACGGAATCGGCTCGGGAAAGGTGTTGGTCGCACGATGAAAGGTAGCGCATGAACATATTTTTACTGGAGGGGGGTTTGCAAATCACGTCGGCTTACGGAAAAATCTTGTGACGGCTCTCGTGATGGACAATCCATGGCTTTGGGTAAGATCAAGTGGCGTGGAAGAGATTCTTCAATATGGACCTTTTTGTCTCTTTCCTGCAATAAAAGAATAAAACTACTCAACTCAAGTCAGTGGTGGATCAATGACGTCAAGAACAAGAACTTGGCTTTGTAGTGCGTATTTTGTTCGATGCTAAGTTCGTTGGGATTGGCTTGAACGTTCACCGAGAAGAATTCATAAACATTGGGGTATTATCCAGAAGGCACGTTGGTGCAAGAAGTGGCCTCTTTTGACATGATACCTGCGAGGAAAAAAAATAATAATATATCGGGAGGTATAAAGATGAGGTTTTTATGAACGAGCTACCCAATAAAAATCCCCAAGTATGTATCTTTTCCTCGTGGAGCCCATGCCATCTTTAGATTAATCTGAACAAACAACAAAAACTACTGAAGGTTCGTTGCTCGCGTTGGAGGAATGACTCGACGAGAATTAGTGAGCTCGGGACGGTGGCTTCAGACCAGCGACCAACTTGTGGAAAAGGGAGGAATGACTCATCGATTAGAAGCGATGTTCAGGAGCCAAGTCGTCGATGGGCGGGTCGGGTATTCAGCAAGCACTTCACAACTGGATTCGTCAGCTTCGGGGTCTATTGCAGATGGTGGTTTTGTTTCTCCGCAAGGACAATAGCGGTATTGCTCAAACTTCGACGATGAACCTTGAATTCAGCCCAAAAATATGAACTTCAGAAGCTGTGAATTCCCCTAAAAATTAACACCAACGCCGAACAGCAGCGCAACAATAGAGAAAAACCGTAGCTAAAGGTATTAGAATCGCAGTATAGAGCAAAAATTGCGGTAATAGAACCAAAACCGCAGTAATAGGGCCAAAACCGCAGCTATAGGTATTGCAACCGCAGCTATAGACGAGAAAACCGCAGTAAAAAAGGCCTTGCAGCGCAGCAACAGGAGAGATGCAAGATTGAGCGAAGAAAGGAGCAAGAGGTGCCCCGGATGATAAGACGATCTCGACCAAAGGAGGAGAATCTTGACCGGTGGGGGAGACCTTCCAACTCGTTTGTTCTCAAATTGCTTTGAAATATTCTGAAGCGTCTTTCAATGTGTCGGGCCCCAGAACTTGCAAGAAAAACCCTTCTCTCTCAATTCTGCCGTGTGTAAATATTGTGTGGCCTCTCCTTTTCTCAATGTGCCGTATGTGTATAATGAATGTGGCCTCCTCTTTTGTGAAACCTAGATGCTCTATTTATAGTGTACGTGAGGTTTCTTGCTCTCCAACCCTAATGCTTGTGGGCTTACAGGCTTTATTCGAACAATTGGACAATTAATTAAAGCCCCTTTCAAATTTAATTGAGCGAAATGGGCTGAATTAAAAATAGGTCTAATCCCCTCAGGGATATTTCGACACACTTCTTGAAATTCTCGAATTATGCTCGGCCCGAATCATCTGTCAAACTAAGCTCGAATGACTCGCCCTCATCTGAATGCCAATGCATGACAGAAAAATAAATATGCAAATGCATGGGACTTTATTTTTGCGAGAATTATAAATAACTCTCATTTTGTGAATAAATGAATGAATTTCTTAAAATTAAAATTTAGGTGTCAACAGCTGCTCCTCTTTGAGTGGAAACTCGCAGAGGTTTTTCTCAAAGACTAAAATTGAAACCTAAATTTTGCAAATGCGTGTGATGATGATGAAATTTTTGGCGGGAGTTTTAAATCCCATTTTCTAATGCGAATAGAGATGATGCATGAAATGCAATGCTATAAATAACATGTGCTAAAACTTCTCGCATCCCACATCAAAGAAATCTGCACATGGATCGCCTATGAAAAAACATGTTTTACCAAATACTTCATAAGCTAATGATTCCTTTAACCTCCAGACCTCCAGTGGATGCCAGGATGCTAAGGTACTGGCCCATCTGTTACCAGAAGTTTCCTTCTGACGCGAAACGGCGCAAGATCTGTGTAGAGTTTGAAAATGTGCTCGAGTTATGGTTCGAGCTGGCCATTTGTCTCTCGGGAAGTGACCCTCGTGCACTATCAACCGTGAGTCGGTAATTTGTCTCTTGAAAAGTCACCCTCGTGGACTTCAACCATGAGTCGGTAAGTTGTCTCTTAGGAAGTCACCCTCGTGGACTTCGACTATGAGTCGGTATATTGTCTCTTGGGAAGTCGCCCTCGTGGACTTCAACCACGAGTTGGTACGTTGTCTCTTAGGAAGTCACCCTCGTGGACTTCAACTATGAGTCGGTAAATTGTCTCTTGGGAAGTCGCCCTCGTGGACTTCAACCGTGAGTCGGTAAGTTGTCTCTTAGGAAGTCACCCTCGTGGACTTCAACTATGAGTCGGTAAACTGGGAAGTCACCATCGTGGACTTCAACCATAAAATTGGCTCTCAGGAGATCACCCTCGTGGATCTCAACATGAGATGGTAAACTAGGAAATCACCCTCGTGGACTTCAACCAACTAGGGATAGATAAGTTTGCTATTGGGAAATCACCTTCGTAGACTTCAACCAAGTTCGTAGGTTGTCTCTTGCGACCTTGTTCGTATTAGTAGGTCTCTCCGTATCAAGGCAAGAGATGTATCATCTGAATTGGATCAGTATGAATACAAAATGGTGTGACGCCTGAAAAATTGTCATTGCAACCACAAGAGGGATTACGATTAAGGTCGATTTAAAAAGGTTCAGAAAACTTACCTGAATTTTCTGAACAATCAGTAAGTGATCGGTAGGCTGACTGCATCATACCTGTCCATTCTCTTAAAAGGATGATGATATACATAAAATCAATGCAAATGCAACATTATATGCTAAAAAAATTTGTGAGATTTTGCTTGCATTAAAAGCTTCATTGGGGAATTTGCCAACAAGGAAACCTGTCTGACCTTTCTGACAATTCTGATCGGCATTTGCTAGGAAGGCTCATTGATTTAATGACCTTCGAATGAATTTAGAGATCTCAAGAGGTAATCTGAACATCGGGATTGTGCTACCTGCCAGACCATGTCAGAGGCATCAAGCATACATGCTGAAACATGTTCAATGATTTGATGCAAAATTATATTGCAAATGAAATAATGTTTCATAACATAATTCATGCATAACTATTCCGTCAAATTTGCATTACCAATTCTGCTTAGGGAGGTTATCATATTGTGAGTACCTCGGATGTAACCTGAATGGGGACTTCAGTCCTAAAGGGCTTTCTCTCACCCTCGAGAAAAGTTATATATCCTGACTGCATGATTCAAGAGAAATCAGTCAATCTTACCATCATTGCATTCGACAAGGGTCCGAGTAATCTCGCAATTGGTACGACTGAGCCGATCTGGAGGTCTTAATCTGGACTGTAATGTGGGCTAGGTCAAAGGTTTTCAAATGAGACTCTAGTCGAGTCAAGGCTTATGAAATGATAATTCATCATCATCTGCTCCGGGTTTACAAGTCAAGAACCCTGCAAAAATGAAAGAGAAACAATTTTGCTCGAACTTCTTCAAGCGATGCTTAAAATCATTTAACTCTACGTTAACTCAAGTGCCCTAATCAAAAAAAGACTTTGAATGGTTGTAACGTAGGTTAGGATAAGGGACCGGGGAGCGAAAATGCTCATTTTGGCTTAGGAAATATATAGAAGGGCTTGGTGTTGGTGATCATCGCATACCGATCTTAGCCTTCTGAAATGTCTTCAAATAATACCATCGTTGGTTGAGAGATGGTAGCGTTCTGGTGGGAATTGTACTTTGCAAGTTGATTTCTTCCTCAGAACCAATTCTCGTTCGGGATTTACAAGAAAAACAAGGCGCAAACATGTGCATGAAATCATATAACATACCTTCAAGGCTAAGACGTATTCCACAAATGAATGGGCATTGGCCTTGCTTTTGTTAGGCATTTTTTTTATGCCCGAGACTTTTTGGAATCAGCCTTTGCTTTTGTTATCCCAACTCCCATTTTCTTTTTCTTTTTTGAGAAAGAGCTTGTTTTTTTTTCTTTTCAATTTTTTGAGAGAATGCTCTCTCTTTTTTCTTTTTTTTTGGGAGTGGGCATTTTCTTTCAGGCTAAATTTGCTTCCCTTTTTTTTTAATCCTCATGATCTTGAACCAGGAATTACAACAAGAACAAGCAAAAATTATAAACAATCTAGTATACAAGAAATGAATTCAATTGGGAATTTTCTATTGACCCGATCATCTCTGGCTCTGCTCCTTTGGAAAATGACATCTTCGTCTTGGAATGAGCAAATAATCACCAACGGGGGTTCAAAGAATAAATTTGTAGGCTCAAGTGGGCTATGCAAGGGATGAAGTGTATATGATAGAGAAATGAATGCTCATCGTCATCCTAAGGCACTTGAATTAAAGTTCGAGCATAAATGCAAAGAAACAACCGAAGATTGATGTTAGTTCAAGCAAAAGAATTTCTAACCATTTACCTCGTTCTGCTTCTAGAATCGCCTCGTTCTGCCCCAATGTGGGATAGTTCTTGACAGGGTTGAGAAATAAAATCGCCGCTCAAAAGGGTTAGCAATGATCACCTGTAATGTTTGGGATAGAGAACTGAATGCCTCTGTCATTTCGGTTATCGTACCTTTTGCGAGAAAACCCATCGCCTTGAAGAATACATAATAATATTACCCAACTCACTAGGGGTTAAAATGTGGGACATGTATGGAAATGGCTTGCCTTTCATCATCCTATCATGCCCCATTCTGTACATTCGATGCATCACACGTGGCTTATACTCTTTGCTCAAAGTTGGTAAATTAAACATGAAGAATAGTCACGCATAAATCATACAACGGGTAATCATTCTCAAAGCACATGGATATGGAAATTCCAAGCATTGTGTCATGTTTCATGAAAATCTCATGCATTTTTCTCAAGAAAATGACCATGCAATAATGCGAGAAAATTATCAGGAACGAGAAAATCTAAGTTGCCCCAGAACATGTGAGAAAATCAAACAAATCGGGCATCATATTCCTCAGGTTGAGGATCGACTCATTTTCGTCTTTGCCCCAGAGCGAGGGGCACACGCATGAAGAAGTTGGGTAAGACTTGCAATGCTCTGGTTGCCCCTGTTAAAAAATGATGACCATCATGATCGGTTCCATGACCCTGCAAGAAGGAAAATATCGCCTTTGAAAATCACATGAGAAGGAGAAAAATACTCCATTTACTCGAGATCTGCCGCATTTTCAACTACGATATGTATTTCAGATGACCATAGCTTTGCCAAAATACAGGATTGCCCCAGACATGGCCAGTGCTGGGAACTTGGTTATCAACTTTTGGCATATCAACCGAATATTGCGTTATCAAATTTAGAAGATTCAGAATCGTATATTTGCATATCAATTAAATATCGTATAATCAGTTTGATTGATTTAGGATCGTAGTTTTCTATTTTATGAATTTTCCTTTTTGTTAGTAAATATTCTAGAATGTACTTTTGGGTATATAAATACCCCTTTGAGCTTAATGAAAGATATACAATTCCTGATTCAATATGGTATCAGAGCCATCTAAGGCTAACGCCTCTTTTCAACCCTAGCTTTCTTCTTCTTCTACTTTTTTTTTCTCTCTACAACAGTGATCGGCATGGCTTTGACCCCTACCCCCACCACAAACTCTTCCTCTATTCTTCCATTCGGATCTGCTCACCACTTTCTTTCTCTGCGCCTCACATCCTCCAATTACTTGCTTTGGAAAGCACAAGTTGTCCCGTTTCTTAAGGGGCAAAATCTCTACGGTTATGTTGATGGGACTAAATTGTGTCCCTCTGATGAAGCCCAAGCAGCTCTCTGGCAACAACAAGATGCTTCCATCATGAGTCTTCTAATTGCATCGTTATCAGAATCGATTTTACCTCTCATTCTGGGTAAACCCACTAGCAAAGCCATCTGGGATGCTCTTACTGCTTCCTTTGGCTCTGCTTCCGCTACACGTATGCTCTCTCTTCATCTCAGTCTTCAACGTCTACAGCAAAAACAAGACGAATCAGTTATTGATTTCCTTCAGCGTGCTAAAAATATAGCCGATGAGATGGGTGCTGCAGGAAAGCCTCTTGAGCCGGAGGATTTCAATGTCCACATCTTCCGTGGTCTCCGATCTGATCTCCAAGACATTGTTCCTACCCTACTTGGCCGTTCTGAACCAATCTCGTTTACGGATCTTCAAGGCCTTTTGCTAAGTCACGAGAGTATTAAGGCTTTCCAAAAGTTACAGATCTCCGAGCCTCCCTCGCAGGCTAACTTTGCTACAGCCAACTCAGTTCAACGAGATTCATTTACTTCTACTTCCACCCCTCTGGATTCATCTTTCTCTGGCCGTGGTCAATCTAGAGGTCGTGGGGGTCGCTTTAGCCGTGGTCGTGGTGCTCGTGGTGCTCAACAAGGTCGATTATGGTGCTCCATCTGTCAACGCACAAATCACACTGCCGCCACTTGCTACTATCGCCCTCCAGGTATGCCTTATTACCCGCCTCCTACGCATAACCCTTCTTCTGCTACATCTTCCCAACGCTCTTACTCTCCCAATGCCAACCTGAGCTATTCCCTTCCCCCTCTTCTACCATCACCTACCAATACCACACCTTGGTACCCTGACACGGGTGCCTCCCACCATGTCACGCCTGATATACAATCCCTCGCTTCCTACGAAGCTTATCATGGATCGGATCAACTACACGTGGGAAATGGTAAGGGTCTCAAAATCACTAATATTGGTACTTCTTCTATTCATTCCCCCACTTCAAATCTTTCTTTACGCTTAAAAGATGTTCTTCATGTCCCTGATATTTCTAAGCGTTTACTTTCCGTTCAAAAATTTGCGATTGACAATAATGTCTTCTTTGAATTCTATCCTTCCCACTTTGTTGTTAAGGATCTAGTGACCAAGGCGGTTCTTCTTTCCGGCCCGAGTAGTGGTGGTCTTTACACCATACCGCAACACCCTTCAATGCCTACTGCCAATATTGCGGAACGGACTTCCATGGATGGCTGGCATCAACGTCTTGGCCATCCTCATGAGCATCTCCTACGTTTCATGATCAAAGAGAATAATTTGTCGTGTCAGTCCACACGGTTGAGTCATTTATGTACAGCCTGTCAATTAGGCAAGGCTTGTCGTCAATCTTTAGGATCGTCTCCATCTCGTAGTTTATTTCCATTGGATTTAATTTATAGTGACGTTTGGGGTCCTTCTCATTTTGTTTCTACTGAAGGTCATCGCTATTTCATTATTTTTGTTGATGATTGCACCAAATTTATTTGGTTTTATCCTCTTAAAGCAAAGTCGGATGTATACTCTGTTTTTCTTACTTTTCAAGCTCTTGTCGAACGTCATTTTTCACGAAAAATTAAATCCGTTCAAACAGATTGGGGTGGTGAATTTCGTACCCTTCCATCTTTTTTCTCAAAAATCGGTATCGCTCATCGCCTCTCTTCTCCTCATACCCATGAACAACAAGGGGCGGTTGAGCGTTGTCATAGGCATATAGTTGAAACTGGTTTAACATTATTAGCTCATGGCTCTGTCCCTCAGCAATATTGGCACTACGCATTCGAGACGGCGGTCTATCTCATCAACCGGATGCCATCCAAGGTCACTAATCGCATTTCTCCTTTTCAAATGGTTTATAGTCACCCTCCGGATTACTCCTTAAAATTTTTTTGGTGTCGCTGTTTCCCATATTTACGTCCTTATAATGCACATAAGATGGATTTTCGATCCATTCATTGTATTGTCTTGGGATACAGTCCCCCTCATACAGGGTATCGCTGTCTTGACCCTGTCACAAATCATTTATACATTGCCCGACATGTTCGTTTTGACGAAACATGCTTTCCCTTTGCATCTCCTTCAATTCTCGGTCCATCACCTAATTCGACTCCACCTACACCTATTCGGGTACCATGGGCTTCGGCCCCTATTGGCATTCCTTCCTCCACCACTATAGTGCAATCAGAGACTCATACACATACTCCCATAGTGTCATCTACTGCCGATTCATCCACCTCTCGCGCCACAAAAACCAGACCCCTCCTTGATCTTTATCATTCCACCTCCTCATCAGCTTCTTCACCACCACCCCCACCTAGGCCAACACGTACCCACACCATGCAACTATGCTCTCGTCCTCCTCAAATCAACACTGTCACCACCCCTCTCACCGAACCATCCTCATTTACCCAAGCCAACAAAATCCTGGAGTGGCGTGCAGCTATGATTGATGAATTTAATGCGTTGCTAAAAAATGGCACTTGGTCTTTGGTCCCTCGAACTTCCTCCATGAATCTCGTTGGGTGTAAATGGGTTTACAAAGTTAAACGCAAAGCGGATGGTAGTCTTGAGCGCTATAAAGCTCGTCTGGTCGCTAAGGGTTTTCATCAGCAACAAGGCTTGGACTACACAGAAACCTTCAGTCCGGTTGTTAAAATTACCACTGTTCGCTCTATTTTATCTATTGCTGTCTCTCAAGGGTGGCCAGTGCGACAACTGGATGTGCATAATGCTTTCTTACATGGGATTCTTTCTGAAGAGGTGTATATGGAGCAGCCTTCTGGGTTTGAAGACCCAACCCATCGTGACTATGTTTGCAAGTTGCATCGTTCGCTCTATGGTCTCAAGCAAGCTCCGAGAGCCTGGTTCCGGCGGCTTTCTCAATTTTTGCTTCATCTGGGATTCTCAGCATCACAAACAGATCCATCATTGTTTATCTATCGAAGAGGCACTGAGATCATTTATTTTTTGATCTATGTCGATGATATTCTCGTTACAGGTAATGCACTCTCCACTATCAGTTCCATCTTAAAGAAATTGTCTGCAGAGTTCTCCATTAAGGATATCGGCCCACTGCACTTCTTCCTTGGAATAGAGGCAATCCATCAATCTAAAGGGCTACTTCTCTCTCAAGGACGTTATATTGATGATCTTCTTCACCGAGCTGGGATGTCTGAGTGCAAGCCTGTCCGAACTCCTATGGCCACAACTACAAATCCATCCGAGATAGGGGGTGCTCTAATGTCTAATGCTACTCTATATCAGTCTATAGTTGGTGCCCTCCAATATGTGACATTGACAAGACCAGATCTCTCCTTTGCCGTTAATAAAGCATGTCAATTCATGCATGTACCGACTGACGACCACTGGCAAATGGTGAAACGCATCTTGCGTTATCTTAAACATACAAGGTCGTCTGGTTTGTTTCTTTCCCGATGCAATGATACTCGCTTGCAAGCCTTTTCCGATGCAGATTGGGCTGGTAGCTCTGATGACAGGAAGTCAACTGGAGGGTATGCTATTTTTCTAGGTTCTAACTTAATCTCTTGGAGCTCTAAGAAACAACGAACCGTAGCGCGCTCTTCCACAGAGTCTGAATATAAAGCCCTTGCTGATGCTGCAGCTGAACTCATTTGGCTTGAGTCACTCTTTCAAGAGCTTGGGTTCCCTCTTCAAGGTTCTCCCATCCTTTGGTGCGACAACATTGGTGCCACTTATCTGTCTGCTAATCCAGTTTTTCATGCTCGTACCAAACATTTTGAAATTGACTTCCATTTTGTCCGTGATCGTGTCGCCAAACGACAACTCAATGTGCAATTTATCTCCACAGCAGACCAATTGGCCGATGCTCTCACCAAAGCTCTTCCTACATCACGTTATGAATTTTTACGAGACAAGTTGAAGATTCGCAGTCCCGACTCTTCCACTTGAGGGGGTGTATCAACCGAATATTGCGTTATCAGATTTAGAAGATTCAGAATCGTATATTTGCATATCAATTAAATATCGTACAATCAGTTTGATTGATTTAGGATCGTAGTTTTCTATTTTATGAATTTTCCTTTTTGTTAGTAAATATTCTAGAATGTACTTTTGGGTATATAAATACCCCTTTGAGCTTAATGAAAGATATACAATTCCTGATTCAATATGGCAAACCACTTGTTTTTCACACCTAATCCTTTTAACTTGGCACCTACGAGAATGAAAATAGAAGGTTATTTTCAAAAATGATCGGGCCTAAGAAGAGATACTCCCTTTTGAGATCGGGTCATCTTGGCCTTGCCCCGTTTTTGTGTCAGCTGACGTGGCGTGATCTGTTGAGCGTGAATCATGGATTAACTTCAACCGGCCATTAGAAGGGATTTTTAGCTTGCTTCAATGATTGACATTCATGGGCCGTCCTAGGATGATCGGGTTGATGCGTGATTGGAATTAAGAATCCGCCCCTAATTCGCAGATAACTTTCCGAATTCGAACTTAGCCCATCGAGAAGCTTGCGGATATGGTGGATGAGCGGACAAAAGAGTGTTCACAATGGCTCTTGGCGTGAACTAGTGTTAATTGCTTAGTGTCGAACAACCCAAATTCGTACACGTCCTCCTCTTCTGTAGTGTCGACCGAATGTGGTCTTTCATTCATCCCATAATATCCTAGTGGATTCTCACATGAGTTTTGAGTATGCCGCATCATGGGTGATTGACAAGTCACCAAGTAAACATGAGTACCTATAAAGAATTTAAGGAAATGGACGTGTGAGGTACCATCGTATCAAGAAAACTTACGGGCAAAAATAAACCAAACCAATCTTTTTTGCTATGCATGCAAATGACCGCAGAAGTATTGCTCGGACTGAACATGGTGAACGCTCAGTTTGGTGATCGGCTCGGCATGCCAAGCGACGTCGTCGTGGGACCATGACGAGGAATCAGCTGAGTTGGAACTCCAGAAAAATCAGCAGCTCGAGAATTGTAGGTGAATTGTCCCAAGTGCAGTATTTTTCTTATCCTTTTGTTTCCCATCTTTAACTTTCTGGACTCTATGACCATGAATAAGAGAATTCCAGCAGATAATTCTTTGATCTTTTAGCGTCCGCAAATGACTAAGAACATCATCCGTGCAAGGCTCGGAGTATGGGAACATATTGCTGAAACTCAGAACAGCGGCCTCATCTTAACGCATGGAAGTTCACGGCTGAACTTCTCACAATAGTGGTGGTGCTTGGCTGAGGACTTGGCAAGGCGCACGATCACAGTTCGCTCACAGATGACAAGGACTTCAAAGCGAGTGCTTGGACCATGGGCAGATCTTGGTCTTATTCTAATGGCCTCACGGAAACTTGTGGTTATGTCGACGAAAATTTGCCTTCGCCGAGGTGGTCTCGTTGGAATCTGTCAAAGAAAGAAAAAGAAAGTCAGACTCCTTCTTTTGATGTTTTGTGAAGGTCAGTTCCCATTTCCCCTTTGTTGGATGCTGGAGATGCAGTTGATGGGATAAATCGACTGTGGGGCTCTCAACAAGCACTCTCAAAGGAACTTTGTTCACACAAGGAAGAGGAGACGGAAGGTGGCTTTTCAATGTAGTGTATTCACAATCGATTCACCCATATTGAAATGGTTACAAGACTCACCTATTTATAGGCTTAAAACATGACTCTTGAGTCTCTCTAGGAAAGTGAAAAGACTAAAACAACAATTACATCCTAAAACAACAATTACATCCTAAAAGATGATAGACTCAACTAATTATGTCTACTAAAACAATAATTACATCGGAATACTAATTATGCCATGGGAGTCGAACGGTCACTATAACACTTAATGAATTTGACTTAATTCCCAACAAAACTCCCCCTTAAGCCAAATTCTCTTCCGTCGATCATTCCAAGTAAACTTCTGTTTCCGAAACACTTCGATCTTGAGAGGTTTCGTAAAAATATCTGCGACTTGATCACCGGTCTTCACGTGCACAACTTCAATTTGTTTGTCGCTGACTTGTTCTCGAATAAAATGATATCGAACATCGATATGCTTGCTCCTCTCATGAAAAACTGGATTCTTCGCCAAAGCAATGGCAGAAACATTATCAACAAAAATCTCCGTTGCATCCTTTTGCTCCATATGGATTTCTTTGAGCAACTTTCTCAACCATATCGCATGACAAACACACGATGATGCAGCAACATACTTCGCTTCACATGTCGACAGAGTAACACTGGATTGCTTCTTTGATGACCATGTAAAAGCAGTTTCACCCAAATAAAATACAAAGCCCGTAGTGCTTTTTCGATCATCGACATCTCCCCCATAGTCACTATCTGAATAACCTCTGAGTTGAAATAGTTCAGATTGATAATAATACAAGCCAAGAGAGATAGTACCTTTGATGTACCGAAGTATCCTCTTTGCTGCCTTAAGATGAGATGTCTTCGGATTCTCCATATATCGACTCACAATTCCGACACTGTTCATGATATCTGGTCTGGTACAGGTTAAATACCTTAAGCTTCCAATCAAGCTTCTAAAATATGTTGAATCAACATCGACACCTTCATCGAACTTCGACAGTTTTGTACCACAATCCATCGGAGTATTAACCGAAGTGCAATTCTTCATGTTGAATTTCTCAAGGATATTTTCAGCATATCTTTTTTGGGAAATAAAAATCCCATCTTCATTTTGCTTCACTTCGATACCCAGAAAATAACTCATCAAACCATTATCTGTCATTTCAAATTCTTTCACCATCGATGCTTTAAAAATGTCGATCAATCCAGAATTATTTCCTGTGAAGACAAGATCATCAACGTATAAACATGCCAATAAAACATCACCTTTCTCATGCTTCAAGTAGAGAGCATGTTCGTACGGACATTGTACGAAGCCATTTGCCTTGAAATAAGCATCGATTCTGGAGTTCCAAGCTCTCGGAGCTTGCTTAAGCCCATACAAAGCTTTCTTCAATCTCAGCACTTTGTCTTCATGACCTTTCACAACAAACCCAGTGGGTTGTTCGACATAAATTTCTTCTTCAAGAACGCCATTCAGGAATGCCGATTTGACATTCATTTGATAGATTGGCCACCGATTTTGAGCTACAATGGAAATCATTAGTCTGATGGTTTCCATTCGGATGACAGGTGCAAATACCTCGTCATAGTCGATCCCAGCTTTCTGTTTGTAGCCCTTTGCGACAAGTCTGGCCTTATAACGAGTGATTTCTCCTTTCTCGTTCTTCTTGGCCTTGTATACCCATTTGACACCGATCGCCTTTTTGTCCTTCGGAAGATCAGCGAGTTGCCACGTTTTATTCTTTTCGATGGCTTCTATCTCTTCATCCATGGCTTTCCTCCATTTTTCTTCTTTGGCAGCTTCATCGAAAATAAGTGGTTCACAATCTGCAAGAAGACATATAAGGTGAAGCTCATCGGTAGCTTCATAAATTTCAGAAAGTCTTCTTGATCTCGGTGCTAGCGATTCTTCGACAGTATTTGAAGTTGAAGCTGACGATGATGGAGAGAACATCGGAGAAGGTGAATGAGCTTCAATCTCCATTTCGACAGAATCATCACGAACGGTTTCGACAAATTTATCATGACTGGTTTTGACAAGTTGTCGATTTTCCTCCCACAAACTTTCTTCATCAAATTTCACATCTCTGCTTACATATACTTTCAAAGTGTCAGGATCAAACAATTTGTAAGCTTTTGATGAGGAATCATACCCGATGAAAATGAGCTTTTTACTCTTGTCTTCCAACTTCGATCTTTTCTGGTCGGGTACGTGAGCATACGCAACACTCCCAAAAATTCTTAAATGAGAAACCGTAGGTTTTCTCCCGCTCCATGCTTCTTCTGGGGTAACACCATCGAGTCCTTGCGTGGGACATCGATTCTGCAGATAAACTGCACATCTGACAGCTTCGCCCCAAAGCTCCTTTGACAAATTTTTGCTTTTCAACATACTGCGAACCATGTCGAGAATGGTTCTGTTCCTTCGCTCAGCCACACCATTTTGTTGTGGGGAATACGGCGCCGTTAAGAAACGTCGAATGCCATGGTAATCACAGAATTGATTAAATTCTCCAGAAGTAAATTCTCCTCCACGATCAGTTCTTAAAGACTTGATAAAATAACCACTCTCCTTTTCAACCATTTTCTTGAAGTGCTTAAACGTATCAAACACCTCTGATTTTTCTTTCAAGAAAAACACCCAAGTCTTTCGAGTAAAATCATCAATAAACGTAACAAAGTAGCGATGATTACCGTACGACTGAGGAGTGATCGGACCACATACATCAGAATGAATCAACTCCAGTGGCTTCTTCGCTCGATAAGTCGACTCCTTCGGAAAACTTGCTCGAGAATGCTTGCCAATTACACATCCTTCACATAATTGATCGGGGTGATCAATATGCGGTAAGCCATACACCATCTTCTTGCGAGAAAGCGTATTGAGTCCGCCAAAATTGAGATGACCGAACCTCAAATGCCATAGCCACGAAGGATTGTCTACACATGCTTGAAGGCATGTAGACATATCATCTTTGATGTTCAGAGTGAACATCCTATTCTTCGACATCTTCACATTCGCAATCAACTTATTATTGCAATCTCTCAACATAAGACATAGATTTTTCATCTGGACAGTAAATCCTTTCTCAAGAAGCTGTCCTAAACTCAAAATATTGCTCGACATCTTCGGCACATAATACACGTTAGTAATAAACTGACGTGTTCCGTTCTTCAGATGTATTAAAATCGTACCTTTCCCTTCGACAAGAATTTGAGAATTATCACCGAACGAGACTTTTCCTTTTACTGTCTCATCCATTTCAACGAACATCTCCTTTCGGCCGCACATGTGGTTACTTGCTCCAGTGTCCAAGTACCACGTATCATTCTTTTCATCAGCATTTTCTTTAAATGCCAGCATAAGAACTTGATCACCATCATTCACCAGGTTCGCCTTTTCATCTGCCACCGCACTTTCTTTCTGCCAACACTCATAAGCATAATGGCCACATTTATTACAACGATAACATCGAACCTTTGATTTATCATACCGGCTATTTGTGTTTCTTCCTCTTCCACGAGTACTTCTTTGATTATGAAAGCACTCATTGCTTCGGGCGAAATCTCCTCCGCTTCGTCCACGACCTCTTCCTTGGAAACGGCCTCTACCGCGTCCTCGGTCACGATCTTGATTGACCCATCGAGTTTGCACAGGGTCACGTCTTTGGCCTTTGTCATCTCGGATATTCAATCGAGATTGGAGTACTTCCTCCATCGGTTCAGGCTTGTTTCTTTTCAGTCTTTCTTCATGGGCTTGCAACGAACCCATGAGCTCATCGACCGTCATAGAATCGACATCTTTCGATTCCTCGATAGCGACAACGATGTGGTCGAACTTTTTATCCAACGACCGCAGGATTTTTTCGACAACACGAACATCAGGAACATCTTCGCCATTCCTTTTCATCTGATTCACAATAGCTAAAACTCTTGTGAAATAATCAGAAATCGACTCAGATTCTTTCATACGGATTACCTCGAACTCGCCTCTCAAAGTTTGAAGGCGGATCTTCTTTACTTTCTCAACACCTTGGTGCGTGGTTTGAAGAATCTCCCATGCCTCCTTGGATGTAGTAGCATTCGAGACTTTCTCGAACATAGAATCATCTAAGGCTTGAAAGATGATTGACAACCCGAGTTGATCTTTCGAACGAGTCTTCTCCAACGCATTCCTCTGAGCCTGAGTCAACGCGACATCTTCATCTGGCTCATCATAGCCATTGTTGACAAGATCCCACACACTATGGGCGCCGAGTATGGCTTTCATTCTGGAAGCCCACTTGCCATAGTTTTCTTTGGTGAGGACTGGAGACTGAAAAGGAAGGTTGCTTGTTGACGCCATAATCACGAAACCGTGAAGCTCTGATACCAATTTGATGGGATAAATCGACTGTGGGGCTCTCAACAAGCACTCTCAAAGGAACTTTGTTCACACAAGGAAGAGGAGACGGAAGGTGGCTTTTCAATGTAGTGTATTCACAATCGATTCACCCATATTGAAATGGTTACAAGACTCACCTATTTATAGGCTTAAAACATGACTCTTGAGTCTCTCTAGGAAAGTGAAAAGACTAAAACAACAATTACATCCTAAAACAACAATTACATCCTAAAAGATGATAGACTCAACTAATTATGTCTACTAAAACAATAATTACATCGGAATACTAATTATGCCATGGGAGTCGAACGGTCACTATAACACTTAATGAATTTGACTTAATTCCCAACAGCAGTAAGGTATCACAAAGGGAACGTCAAGATGTGAGAGAATCGAGAACAATATCTGGCGATTGCTCCTTTGGCCGTGATCCATGATATATCACCTTAATGAATTATCACACAAAGAGTTAGTATAATGAGCGAGAATAGTGAGACGGTCCATGACAACCCTCTAGACCCAACGAAACAAAACAGGCATGAGCAATGGACTGAATCAGGCAGTTTTTTTTTTAAGTTTCGTTTGTCATTACGATAAAATTCTTCTTAATTCGTATGTTGACCGAAAAATTCTCAAATTTTACGAGCTGACACGGAACGCCACGATGAGAGACTTTCGTGTTTGGAGTTTGGACAGATACTGGACGGATTAATACAGTTTAATGTATCTTTGGAAACTTTCTGTCCAGAAAACTGTTTCGTCCGGTATTTGTTAAATGAACGAAGGACCCCTTTAAATTGTGAATTAAAATCTAGAATTTTGCAGGTTACTAGTTGAAACATCAACCTACAACTTTCAAGTTCCGATATTTGGAAAAGGAAGCCATTTAAAGATAGTAATCTGCGAAATCAAATGGACGCCAGAAAACTGTCAAAATTCCAGCTTACAATGTTCTTCATGAAAATTCGTTATTAAATGGAAAATACTATGGATCATTCTAAAAAATTTACTGATGATAGCCCAAGAGGTTATGAACATTTTTCATTTAGACATTAGAGTTCAAGAATGATTGGAAGAAGCTCTAAAAAATCAAACCGTAGAAATTGGTCGCCTAAAAACAGTCATGGACCGACCCAAAAATATAAGTAAACAGGAGGAAAAGATTGAAGAGAGTATTGCCTTTTGGGACGTCTGAAATGACCAATCACATAGACATGCAGATGAAATGTGACGTGAGGTTCGATTTCTATTTATCAAAGCTTAACAAAGGTGGAGCCCCAAGGATACCCAGATTGAACCACCCTGGTTTGTGATTGAATCAGGTTCCCCGTAGACATCCGGCTCAGCCAAGTATCAACCCGTATCACATGGCGAATGACAGGGGTGATGAATCATGGCACCGATTTGAAAGAGTTCGGGACTTGAAGAGGGAGACTCAGGCCAGATGGTGATGGCCAGAGTGTCCCTAATCAAATACCATCCTAAGCCTAGCCATTCAGGTCCAATGGCGGGTTGTGTGTGCTATGTGTAAATGCAAAAGAATAGAGGTCATGCACAAGAGTTTATATCAAAACAACGCTCCAATATAATCTCCAAAACATACATTCCTACTCCAACCTGCAGAAAATGTTAGCAAGAACTTCGCCCCCTTATCACTCCAAATCTGCAAAAACATTTAACACCTTAATGGTAAGATTCAACCAAGATCACCAAAAGTGAGACATCCATGGAACTTTCATCAGGCCTAAGTCCACTAAAGCTTTTAATTTTCCGAAAAATTCATTTGAACCAGTTAAGTCTTAAATTTTTTCGAAAAATCAAATGTTCGGTCCCCAGCGGAGTCGCCAAGCTGTCACGACCTAAAACAATTAGGCTAATGGATTATCAGGCTAATTTTAATGACTAACCTAATGCGGACTCTCCCAAGCCCTACCAATTCGTAACTTAAATTTCTCTGAAATGACTTAGGATTTGAAGTCGCCACTAATCATTTTTGGTAGGTTGATTAGAAACCTAAATAAAATAGCGGGAGAACTATTTTATTCCTACGAACCAGAGATTGTGGATTCGGGGACTTGATTACATTAGTTAATTAAAACTAATGCCCTTTCGGTACCTTAATTCCATGTGAGATGTCCTAAATTAACGACTCAGATTGAATCAATTTGAAGCTCAAATGAGGTGTTTCTCTTTTTGGGGTTTTCACTTTTTATAATGCAATGCATGAATGATGTGGATACCATAACATGAAACTACCTAAATGATGGATGATCTGAAAAGCATGCAAATTTAAGGTCGAATTGCCTTACATACAAAAGTTAACTAATCAAGTTTAAAACATGCAAATGACATGGCATAGAAATACGGTAATGCAAATGCAATAATGATTCTCGAAAAAATGATGATGCATGGGCATATGCAATTTCGAAAATATGATGAATGACATGGCAATGTATGAACATATTTTTTTTGTCTTTTCTTTTATTGGTTTTCGGAAAAGGGAATATGCATGAAACAAAATATAATTTAAAGATATGCAAGGATATTTAAAATACGGAATGCAATGAGTGATATTCAAAATTATATGATATGCAAAAGATATGCTATAAAATTCGAAAAAATATGCAAAGACATGCTATCCTAAATTACATGAGATATGCAAGATGACAAGATATGTTTTGGATATGATTTTTTGCTCCTCTTTCCTCTTTGAAATTTTGGGCCATGGTGGAGATATCTTTGCAGATTTTGTTATCTTGACTTAACTGCCTAAAGTTTTATGAGATAAAGGCTTCTAGGAAACCTTATCTTCCTAAAAGAATCAATTAGATAGGATTTCTAGGAAACCATATCTTATTAAAGTTTTTTTTTAGGAATTTTCATAATATGACAAATCAAATCAAGAAAACATATCCATCAACAAGATAAGGAAAAACACAATCGAGATCATTATCCCTTTCTTTCATTTTTCGAAAAAGTAAGCATTCCATGCTCGAGATCGACTTTTTGAAGATAGTGAATCAGACCTAAACGGGGATAGGTCGAATTGACCAAATCCAAGATTTATGACAAAAATTAGGTTTTGAAGTTTAGATCGAAAAAGTGATGTCGATCATTGAATTCTTTTGAAAAAGTTTCAGTTTTTTTTTTCAAAGGGAAGTCTCGCGACCCGTCCGAAACGGACGCGGCTAATGGATTACCGATCGCGGGTCTTGGATCGGTGCGAGCCCTCCCAGGCCCATACCAAATCGCGGCGGGAGTATTTTTCAAAGGATTCGACGATAAGAGTCGATCGCTTTCGACCTTCAGTGTGGTCGTGGTGGCATGTGCAAATTGTGCATGCATTTGGAGTCGCCACCGGTCTTTCTTGGAGGGTAGACCGGAAACCTTACTGATCGACTGGGAGAGATCGATCAGTTCTGTAGAATCAGAGATTTTGGGTTCGGGGACTTGGTTACGCTGGTGTCATTACCAACGCCCTTTCAGTACCTAACGCGAGTGATTTTCCTGGCTAAGAGTTCATGCAGGCGCAATTTTAGGCGAGGTAGACATGATTCAGGGTTTCATGCAGATTGGAATACTATTCCTATCAATCACAATCAATTTAAATGCGCAAATCAATGAACCCAAATATGCAAAATAAACACATCCAATCAACATGACACTCCTAATAAGGCTCTATTAGCCTAAATAAGTATCAATCAAGCTTAGGAATGATTTAGACATGATTTTACCCGTAAGGGATAACGTAGTAATTTTGGGATCAAAAGGGGGAGATTTGCTCTGAAAGGGCAAAAATAGTCATTTCGGAATGAATCCGGAGTAAAACAATGTCGAAAATAAATCTGGCCACCCAATTGCCCATTTCATTTTTTTTTGACAATTTTTCTAGAATTTTCTTAGAATTTTTTTTTATGATTTATATATATATATTTTTTATTAATATTTTCGATATATATATATCTTTGACAACACACGATACTTGACCAAATAAACAAGCTAACTACTAGATTGAAACAAATACATGCAAATTAAGTCTATAATGACGATATTTAAAGGAACTAACTTTGATACACGAATTGAGTACGCAAAATATACCTGATTGGATGCCGATCTTCAATCACCAAGCCTTGACATGTGACCGTCCCTGTGTGTGTCGAAGAAGAAAGAAAAAAAAATAAAAATAAAAATTGGGATCACAAATTGGGTTTGTGATTCCACTGGCCCAACTCCCTAAAGCCCAACCCTTACTTTACATATATCTTGGACCAACCCACGAATGGATCCAAAATGTGGATATATCAGGCCCAACCCTTCTTTGCTTCTTCTTCTTTTTTTTACGCTAGCCCAATTGACCAATCCAAAACAAAAAAGACAAATGAGCTGCCACCCCATTATACTATTCATCATCTCCTTCATGCAACGTCAATGAGGTCGGCAGAGTTCGGATGTCGGTCCGTCGGGGCATCTTTCAGGTCACGAACAGGAGCTCCGGTTTTGGCGTCGAGATGGCGGGCAGCGGCTTCGAAGCTAGTGAGTCATAAATTTCTTGGCCATCGAAGCCTGCGACGCTATGGTTAGAGAAGCTTGGGTCGGCGACGAGTGAACTGGCGAAGCTCCACGGTAATAAACACAGCGACGCCGAGGTTGTCTGGAATGTGAGTCGTGCACGCTGAGACTGGACAACGGCGCCGGGGAACCACACGGTCGTCGAGTAGCTGAGGTTCCAAGGGAGGACTCGGTTTGGACAGCGAGCAGAGGAGGACGCCGGCGTCGAAGTGGAATCTAGACAATGGTTAAGTGACAAAATGACAACTGGGTGGTGGTGGTAGTAGCGGTGGTATTCGAGTAGGGTGGTGTCGGGGTTGCAGGCTCTAGATTTGCTCGGCTAGCTCGGTTGGCTCGGCTGCGGCTTGAGATGGCCGGGGCTAAGGCAGGACACAGCCGCGCGGGCCGCATTGGCCTTCGGCTTCGTCGACACGGGGCTGTCCGCAGGAGGTGAGCCCGGACTCAACCAGAGGTGGTCGCGACGGCTTCGATGGAGCGCGACTGGAGGTGGAGGGTGACGGGATGAAGCTGAGGTGCTAGGTGAGTGATGTTCGGTTGTGGGTATATTCCTTGTAGAAGCTTTATGATGGCTCAGCAAACAAAAGCCACGAAGTGGGATGGTGGTGTCTTTTTTTTGTGATCCTATTCTCTCTCCCTTTTAAAGCTCGCGTTGGACGTCCCCAAAACCTTATGCTCAGTCCCTCGTGCGGATGAAGATTCGGATCCTCCCAGCCACTACAGCTTTCTCTCCCTTTTTAAATAATAATCCCACTCTCCTTTGTCCCCTTTCAATGTCTTCTCTTTTGAAAACAATGGCGCCGCTCCCTTCCTTTTGGTGATATTCTATTTGGCCTTTAGGGATCCAGCTCCCCTTTTACTTTGGATTCAATCTTCGTCCTTCGATGAACGAACTGTTCGACACTTTCATTTTCCTTCTAATTAGGTCAAGCATTAGCAACAACTAAGGGGGACGCTAGAATTGTACGTCAAGACTAAAAAAAAAAAGACTCAAATGATATATATATATATATATATATATATATATATATATATATATATATATATATATATATATATTAATGCATTTTTCTATTTTTCTATTTTTTGTCAAAAATGGTTCCTTCAACTGGGCCAAACTCACCAAAGTTGATTTTATATTATTTTTATAATTTTTTTTGCTATTTTTAATTAATTATAAAAATAAAAATCACAATAATAGATGGTGAAAGGAAAAAATCATGTGTCAACAGCTGCCTCTCTTTGAGAGGAATCTCATCAGAGGAGTCCCCTGAGAGGTTTTTCTCAAAGACAAGGTGACATCTGAGTCCTGATCGACTCGACTAGGAAAACTAAAGGAAAAGGAGTCATGACATCCAGTTTCTCATGCTTGTCGATGTATGCTCTTTCTTGAATGGGGAATGTTCATTTGACATGAGAGAGTGAGATAGTCGAGAGACATACCTGCCACTTACCTATTCGATGTTTGTGCGATTTTCGCAGTGTTTGATGGATTCAAGAGAATTTCTAGGGACTCGTTTCTAGAGTGTCCTAGAGAGTTTAAGCTCTGACCCGTATGGTAGGTCAAACCATAATGGGATTCCTAACTGATAGGAATCTAAGGAAGACACGTCCCATTTGGGATTTGCCAAGGATTTTGATCTGTATGGTGGATCGGACCATTGAGTTGACCATTTAAGTGATTTTCACTATTGGATTGACCTTTCAGGCGGTTTCTACCTTAAGTTGACCCTTTAGGCGATTTCTACCTTTGACTGACCCTTCAGGCGGTTTCTACCTTGAGTTGATCCTTCAGGCGGTTTCTGCCTTGAGATGACCCTTCAGGCGGTTTCTACTTTGATTTGACCCTTCAGGCGGTTTCTACCTTGATTTGACCCTTGAGGCGGTTTCTACCTTTGGTTGACCCTTCAGGCGGTTTCTACCTTGAGTTTGACCCTTCAGGCGGTTTCTACCTTTGTTTTGACCCTTCAGGCGGTTTCTACCTTGATTTGACCCTTCAGGCGGTTTCTACCTTTGGTTGACCCTTCAGGCGGTTTCTACCTTTGTTTTGACCCTTCAGGCGGTTGGTTTCTACCTTTGTTTTGACCCTTCAGGCGGTTTCTACCTTAAGATGACCCTTCAGGCGGTATCTACCTTGAGTTTGACCCTTCAGGCGGTTTCTACCTTGATTTGACCCTTCAGGCGGTTTCTACCTTTGGTTGACCCTTCAGGCGGTTTCTACCTTGAGTTTGACCCTTCAGGCGGTTTCTACCTTTGTTTTGACCCTTCAGGCGGTTTTTACCTTTGTTTTGACCCTTGAGGCGGTTTCTACCTTGATTTGACCCTTCATGCGGTTTCTACCTTTGGTTGACCCTTCAGGCGGTTTCTACCTTGAGTTTGACCCTTCAGGCGGTTTCTACCTTTGTTTTGACCTTTCAGGCGGTTTCTACCTTAAGATGACCCTTCAGGCGGTATCTACCTTGAGTTTGACCCTTCAGGCGGTTTCTACCTTTGTTTTGACCCTTCAGGCGGTTTCTACCTTGAGTTGACTTTGACTCCAAACTGATAGGAATCTAAGGCCGACATACCCTGTCTGGTTGGGACTAGTCAGAGACTCGATCGTTCTGTAGATCGGTCTTGGAAGAGGTTTGCCTACTAAAAGGCTTCACCTAGAGGTCATTCTGGGATTTAGGGGTTACCTGAAATCTCGCAGAAGCTTAATTGTCCTTTCGACATGCGAGGTACCTTTCTGGGATCTGGGGACTCCAATTATCCCGCAGAAAGCTGAAACCTGCAATCCTTTCATTAAAAAGGCATCAGTTTGGGACCTGGGTTCTCCAGGAGTCTTGCAAAACATGACCCTGTGGGCTCTTCTTGACAGAGCGAGGCGTCCTTCTGGGATCTTGGGTGCTCCAATGGATCCTGCAGAAATCCGAGCCTGAAAGATTTTTCTTTACCAAGAAAACGTTAGCAATCTTTGGGAAGACGACGGCTGTCCATTCTGACAAAATTTTATGACTTAAGCTTTAGTCATGAAATGTGTATTTAGATGTTGGAGGTTATCCGAAACATTCTTGCAACATACATATGTGATCACAAATTCCTTACGCGGTAAATCTGGATCAAACAATTTGAAATTTTCAAAAATAGTTTGTTCAAAACATCTATTGGAGAATTTCTCATCCAAGAGGGCTCCTTACCGCTCTGTGATAATGGTCTTTTGTAAGGGATGCACTCAACTTCCTACTAACCTGTGCCTAGGTTTTAGGATCATTCGCAGCGCATACATTTTAATCGATCGGGAGGTCTTCCACGGGACCGTAATATTAGGCTTGGATATTGGTTCTCAAGGGGGACTCGCTTTGGAGTCGAGGCCATTGAATGAAAGTCTTCACCATCTGCTCCGAGTTTACAAGTCAAGAACCCTGCAAAATGAGAAAGAAATAGTCTTGCTCGTACTTCTTCGAGCTAAGCTATATGTTAACCCAAGTGTCTTAGTCAGAGAAGACTGTTTCAGGGTCGTAACATTTGTAGGATTGGGGACAGAAAAAGGCTTGTTTTTGGCCCAAAATTCTTGGAGAGTTTGACATTGGTGATCATTGCAGATTTGCTACCTGTCCTTTCTTTTTTGCGCCTTTATTCCGCGCTTGACACCATTTGGCGAGCAGCCTTTTTGGAATTTGGCTCTTTCGGGGATTTCCTCTTTTCCCATCCGGCTTCATTGCGGATCAATCAAACAACTTACACGAGCATCGGTCTTGCTTTTACCAGGCACTTTGCTTTTTCTCGATGCCGTGGATTTTTCTCATTCATTTTTGAAATCCCAATTTTTCTCATCTTCATGGGATCGTGTTAGACCTATGATCAAAGGTCTAACAAGGTTAAGCATTAACTTAGGAATTTTTTGCAAACCCTAAGTCTTGAACTCCTTCATTTCTGAAGTGATGCTGCATCCGTCTTGGAATGTGCAATGATCACCAACGGGTTTATGAAATGATTTTGCAGGCTCAACTTGGCTATGCGAAGGATCCGGTGTGTGGGATAGAGAAATAAATGCTTCTCATCATCCTATGCCACTTAGATTACCATATAAACAACACACAAAGATTAATGTTAGTCCGAGCAAGAAAATTTCTAACCATTTTCTCCTGATGCTGCCGGACTCACATCCATTTTGCCCCGATGTGGGGTGGTTCTTGACAGGGTTAAGAATGAAAACCGCCGTTCAAAGGGGTTATCAACGGTCACCTGTAGTGTTTGAGGGATATGAAACGAATGCCTCCGTCGTCCCAACCCATGTAATCGCTGCGAATGTTCCCTACCTCCGTAGGTACAGATTTTGCTATCCGATTCACTTTCCTCAGCTCTCAAGTGTATGTAGAATGTGTTTGGACTGGACTCGCCTCTCTTTTGAGTAAACTTCCTTTTGAATGATTTGACAAATAATCATATTTTGGAAAAATTCATTTCTTTCTTTCCCAAAATTTGTCCATCGAGGGGATTTTGTGATGTATCGTGCATGTTTTATTCATGCTTTGGGCAACCTCCCGATTTAAATCATGAACATCGATGCATTGGATAATTTTCATGACGGCTGAAAGGATTTTAACATTTTTTATCTCCAGCGAACTGGGAAAGGGGTACTTACCTACCTGTCGCGGCTGCAGACCCCTGAAAATGTAAAAGAAGCATATCATTGTATGTTCACGAATTTTTCGGAAATCGAAACGATACATCCTACCCTCATGTACCCTAACAGGTAGTACGTGGGATGTAAAAACTTGTTCGTCTCCAAGGCGATTCCCCTGTCAAGGATAGACAACGAGTATCAATTCATATTCTCAAATTCAAGACAAATTGGGACGATACAACTTTACTCTTGGTTCTCATCCCGTTCTGATGTTGCGTATTGATATGAACCACGTCTATCAAATCCGCCTATCCATGCTTGGAATATTTGTAACATCAATGGTTCAGCTGCCCCCAGTTGGGCAACGTCTGTTTTGTTATTTGAACAGATGGCTCCTTGAGTGATTTATCCACCTTTATCACCTTTCACTCTCCTGAGCCCTTTAATGATTTAGCACAGGAGCTTCGAACTAGATGTCGGGTCGCCGGTATCAGTCACGACCGCGGAGATGTGCCTGTTCTAAAATGCTTGACCCATAGGCCGAGTTGCTCATTCAGGAGATCATCTGACTGCTCGAGTCGTTGACGTTCATGTCACGCATCCTTAATCGTTGGTGATGGACTTCTCCCATTACTTTCGGCATGAACAACCCGGTTCCTCGGGTTATGCTTGATCTATATGCCGAGTTGCTCACTGAGGAGATCACTTGAAATTTCAAGCCATTGATGCCCAAGTCGGGCATCCTCAACCGTTGGCGATGGGTTCCTCACACTATTTTCGGCATGAACCACCTGATTCTTCGAGTTGGTATTTCCATCGTTGTCCAGTAAATTTGTATCTAATGCTGGATTCACCGTAGGAATAGCACTAACGATCGGTTGGTGCTCAAATTAGGGAGTCCATACTTGCTGGAATTGTGGTACATACTCTTGAGGAGTACTGAGGTAACTCAGGGGGGAATTCAGCCGATCGAACCAAGAATAGAGGTCTTCAAGGAGATCGTCTGACCCATCGAGCGACTGACACTCAGGTTGTGTATTGTCGGCAACTGGCGAAGGAATTTTTTTGCCATTTTCGTCATGGATCACCTGATTCTTCGAGCCAGAATCTCCGTAATTGTCTTGCAAGATTGTATGTGCATCTCCTGCCAATGTTAGATCCGCTGTAGGACTAGCATTAACGGCCAGTCGGTGCTCAAACTGGGGAGTCCCTATTTGCTGAAATTGCGGTACATACTCCTGAGGAGTACTAGGATAACCCAGGGGAGTACTCTGATTGATGCCTGAACAATCGACCGTGTAATTGCCAGTCCCATCGGTGTTAAGAGGTGATTGGATGCTTCCTGCTTCATGAGGATTGCGGTCACAGCCATGCTTATCCTTTAAACTTGAACCGCCTTTATCTTGGTCTAGCGCCACTCGTCCATCTCTCAGTAGTCTCTTGTAGCACCAAAGGTGATTCTTGACCTTATTTCTAGCCAGTCCCGGCACGTTCATGATCTTGAGTATGCGCGATGGGCGAGCCAAACTGATCCCTAACTGCTGAACTGCATCAACAAATTTGCTATGAAGCTCCGAGGTCCAACAAAACCTTGTTTTCTTGCTAGCCGAAGTAGTGTTAGCAACTTGGCGGTTACTCTTCGCGGAATCTGGTCGTGTTGAACTGCCTCTATCTTGGTCTAGCGCCACTCGTCCATCTCTCAGTAGTTTTTTTGTAGGGCCAAAGGTGATTCTTGACCTTACTTTTAGCCAGTCCCGGCACATTCATGATCTCGAGTATGCGCGATGGGCGAGCCAAGCTGATCCCTAACTGTTGAACTGCATCAACAAATTTGCTATGAAACTCCGGGGTCCAACGAAACCTTATTTTCTTGCTAGCCGAAGTAGTGTTAGCAACTTGGCGGTTACTCTTCTCGGAATCTGGTCGTGTTGGAAGTTGCTCTGGGGGGAATTCAGTGGTCTCAGACCGGCTGGTTGTGATGGTGAGTTCATCATTGAGCGGACCTGACTTGTCATGACACATGTCCCCTTCCACAATGGGTGTCGACTTTGACCTTATAGCATTGGTTTCCTCTTGTAGACCCTTGGCGGTACCCGTCTGTTCCGAAAGATGTTGCGAAGGGCATTGCAACAAATGAGCATTATAAACCCCCAGATCTGGCTCCTCAGTGAATACTTCGCCCGTGGGAACAGGGTTACCGCAATCAAGGCAAATAGCGATGCTTAGAGCTTTTTTATACTGAGTGTTTTCTATTCGAAGCTTTTCATTTTCCTCCCTCAAAATCGCTAACTCGTGCCGATCGCGTTGATGTTTCAGCCGGGTTCGTTTGTTTTCAAACCAGCATTTGACCTTCCGAGGCTCCCACCCTAACTCCTGGCTCGTTTTGATTTTCTGTTCCTTGTCTGGATAGGGGCATTCCCTGAAAAAAAGCTCAAGTTTATCGACTTGACCTGAAGTGTGGCGTTGGAGATGCTCCCATTCCTGACGCCGATCACCGCCGTGGGTACTGTTCTCGTTAACCAGGCCTCGGGTTTCATCATTGGAAGGGTCGGCCTCCATGGCTCTTGTGTCAGGTTCGGTCCTGGGATCTTTAAATTCTTCTAGCAGCTCAAGCTCGGAGACCTCTAAGTCTGGCGTTTCCAGTAAATGACAGAACCCCTTGAACATTCTGATCGAAATATCACCGATTGATTTTTCGTTAACTCGGCTTTCTTTGTTCCTCCTTGGATCCTCACTTTCTCTGCAAATTCTGAAAGGTTAAAGGAGTCGGATCACCGTTCTTTGATCAAAGGTGATGGCTACCTGACAAACGCTCTTCTCAAGGCTTCGTGATTCCCACTTCGTCCTTTTTGTGATGGCTACCTGACGAGCGCTCTTCTCAAGACTTCGTAATTCCCACTTTGCCCTTTTTTTACTCTTTTCTACGTGAACGGAGCCTGAAGATCTCTTGCGTTGATTTCGCTTTGTCGAGCACTACGCTTGTCCCCCTGGCCCAGTCTCTAAAGTAACAGGTCTGTCCACCTTTCGGCGCCATTATGTTTCGTAAAACCCGAGATCACAGGAAGGTAGTGGATCCGTGACTCATCGGGGATGCATTAACGAAACCCGCTTGGCTCTACTGCACATAAACTATTATTATAATTTCTCCCTGCTTATTCGAGCGTTTATAAGGTGATAGATTGATGTCAAGAAGATTAATACTTTAGCCTTATCAGATTCAGTCTCTCAAACACTCCTCCCATTCCCATTCTCCTCTCCATCATTCAATCGCATATGGATTCCTCCTCTGTGCCTGCTGCCTTAGCCGAAGCTTCGACCCAATGTGAGAGATTTTATCATCTCTTAGGTAGGGGTTATGGTTATATAAACAGTCATCCTGAAGCCGAGGTTGAACTCCATACTCTGATTCTGGTCTTGGACACCGCATGCATCGAAGGTACGAAACTGCAAAGGGAGTTTGCAATCTTCCCCACTATCTTCAACAATTTCCTAGAGGCTTACGAAGTCGCTAGCCGGGATGTCACTTTGGCTAGCATCGTACGAGGTCGCTATCAAGACAGGGCTGAGTTCTTGATGTCGGCCATGCTGACAGCCGATAACTATAAAAAGGCTGTTGAATACGCCCATGCCCAAGTCTCATTGCTGGTCCGTGAGAGGGACAACTTGGTGGAGCGTCTAGCTCTCTATCAAACCGTCTTTGAGCAAGACCATCACAATTTCGTGCTGAGGTTCCAGTGCGCCTGGTTGGAGGAAAGGCTTGAAGATCTGACCGTGGATATAGCCAGCGGGAGAGCGCTGGCTCAGGAGTTAGAGTATGAATTCGAGTACTATGAGACCAAGGTGAATAAACTTAAGGAGCAATGCCGTCTCCTTATCTTCAAGCTTGTAGACCTTGATTCTCGAAGCGTTGGCAGTAAGCAAGGCATGGATAACATGGAGAGTCAGTTAAGCTCCTTCGTGATGCTCATCAGAACTCATTTTGGGTTTACGACTCCCCCTTAGTAACCCATTTGTAAACTCTCCTGTGGAGTGAAATAAACGCGAGTTTTTTTTTATATATGCTCCTTTATTCTGCATGGTTGGCGAGCCAAGAAAAGTCATCGCTTTCGGATCTATGCGACTCCCTTCTCACATGTGCCAATAGCTTGGTTACGCATTATTTCCACAGCCTGACGCTTTTCATTCGAACGATTTGAATGCTTTGTGAGAAATAGATTTGTAGCTGCTCAAAACTTTAAAATTACCCCTGATTTTGCGGTCATGGTGTTTGGGGTAGCTAACAATCTCTTCGCTTTCGAGCTCGCTCACGTTCTGCTCGTAACTTATGCTGGCCCTTCTGCCTTCACGTGTCGGGTTGATTTTTCTTGAACTTAATATAACAATGGATTGTCGTATCTATACATGATGACTTTCGCAGACAACATCGTGCAAAATCAGCTATAGCTATTAAAGAAGAAAACAAATGCACCGATGAGAATTTTACAATAGGGGATACATCCCTCTCGCGTACATCACCTTCTTTCTTTGGGTATGTCCAATGATCAACCAATCTGGCTTCGGCTCAGGTGTGCCATTACCGACTGCAGATCATGGCTGCCAACCTTTAATAGCTTCCAACTGATCGAACCAGGTACCAAGTCTTTCATCGAAGAAATCATCTGATCCCTCGAACGATTGATGTGTAGGTTGAGCTGCATCGCCCGACGGGTTCTTCGAACTGGAACCCACATCCTTGTTTGGGAATATAAGAGGAGATTCGATCGATTGACTACCACAAGCATCTCCCACTTGGGAATTAGGGAAATAAGAATGCTCAAAGCATTCCCCCATCAGATCATCTGAAACCACATGTTCCAATTGGGCAAACCCTTGAGTATCGGGTGTAGTGGGTTGCTCTGTGACAGGAAGAACACTGGCTAGCTGCTGCTCGGACGGAGGAGTGCTTACTTGCTGCACTTGTGATGCGTGCTCTTGAGGAATATTGAAATGACTCATGAGGATATCCTGATCAAATCCCCAATAGTCGTCTAGATTCGACCGGGCTTCCTTTGACATTTGGGTGCTGGATTCGTAGCCGAGTCTATAGTTCAGATTCAGTTCTGCATAACGCTGTCCTAGCGCCCTTCTGTAGCAACCAAGGTGATTGGCGACTAATTGCTTGGTAAGTCCCGGTACATTCATGACCCTAAGTATGCTTGTCGGACCTATGAAGTCGAGTCCTATTTGTCGAACTGCGTCTAAGAACTTGAGATGAAGCTCCGGGGGCCAAATGAATTTCTTCTTCTCGCTGTCCGGAATAGCGTCGATAGCCTGCTGACTAATCTCTAACCCCTCTTGAACCACATATGATCTTACCAGAAGTTGCTGTGAAGGAGATTCATGGGCTTCGCTATGGTGACCCCAATCATAACGACACGTATCATATTCCTCAGAAGGCGCTGGTATAGTCTTTGTAGGATTGATCTGCTCATGAGCGCCATCAGCAAAATCTGATTGTACCGGAGACGTTTTGAGGGAGTGAGGTGGTAAATGAGCACTTTCAATCCTTGTACAAGACTTACTAGGGAATATTTTACTGAGGGTGGTAGGGCCACCGCAGTTAGGGCAAGCTATAGTGCTAAGAATTTTCTCATGCCTCATGTTTTCCATTCGAAACTTTTCGTTCTGTTCCTTTAGAGTCATGATCTCCTGACGCCTGCGTTGGACACTTAGTCTGAATCGGTTATTCTGGAACCAAAACTGGACCCTCATGGAATCCATTTCCAGTCTCTGGCCCAATTCCATCCTTTGTTCCTCGCTTGGGCAAGGGCATTCATCGAAGAAAGCTTCAAGCTCTTGGATTTCCTTCTGAGTGTAGCGCTGGCGACGTTTTCTTTTCTGGGGTTGAGCATTGTGGCCACTGCCGTCGTCGCCACTGCGATCTTGATGTTCGTCACCGGAAGTGTTGGGTCCCATGGCTTCGATATCGAATTTGATTCTAGAGCTTTTGAGGTCTTCCAACGAACTCGTCACTCGGGGTTCTCTGTTCTCTATTGTATACTCGCTCTTTCGATTTGTTGCCTCCTTTTCCTCGAAAGCTAGGTCTGTTCAGCGTTCTGTTTTTGAAACGATGGAACTGTTTACCTCCTTCTCAGCTTTCCGACACGATGTGGTAACCAAATCCTTCCGCGGCTTCTTCGATAGTAGCGCTCGCCTTTCACTTTTCCTCAATAGTCATGCCTGTTCAGTACTGTCTTCCTTTTTTAAGTGGCAGAACTGTTCACTCCCCGCCCAGCTTTATGCGTGATGGAACAACCCAATCCTTTCGCGGCTTCTTCGATAGTTACGCTCGCCTCTCACCTAAAATCAATAATGGTGAGACCAAAGAATCTTTTGCAGCTTTCACTTGGCAAGCCTGAAATCACGGACCGGGACGGAGCTGATGCTTCACGGGAAGAGTGACCCTTGCTTTACTTAATTATCCTGGCTCCACAAGCATTATTGCTCTGACTTTTCTCCACTCTCGAGACGCTATAAAATGCGGAGTTAGTGTTTGGGAGATTAACGCTCTCATATAATTTGCTTCCATCTTCTAATCGCTCCATTACACACCTCCCCGTCGAAAATGGCCTCTTCCCACGTTCACACTTTCTCAGCCGAAGCTTTGGCTCGGTGGGAAGAGTTCTATAACCTCTTGGGTCAAGGTTATGCTCACATAGCTGATCATCTCGAAACCGAGGATGAAATCCGAGTCATGTTCGGGGACCTGGACATCACCTCCCTCGAGGGTACTGCGTTGGGGAGGGAATACAGTATTTTTTTGACGCTCTTTACAAACTCCTTGGAGGTCTACCGCGCTGCTCATCGGGGAGTTACCGTGGCTCGTGTCTTGCGAGCCCGTTATGAGGATCAGTCCGACCGCCTAGCGTTGGCTGACTACCTGGCCGATAGTCACAAAAAGGCTGTTGAGTTCGCCAAAGATCGGGTTTCGACATTGCTTCGCGAGAGGAGGAATCTGGTGGAGGACTTAGCTCTATCCCTGGCTACCTATGAGCACGATCGTCGTAATGCCCTGCTAAGGAATCGAAGCGAGTGGCTGGAAGAAAGGCTCGACGGCATAAATGCGGATATAGCTCGTGAGAATGGACTTGTTCGGGACTTGGAAATAGTCGCCGAAGATCACGAGACTCAGGTTGCTACAGTCAATGACGAACGCAAACGCCTTCACCTCAGGCTTGCGGACCATGATACGCGGAGTGGTGCGTACAAACAAAGCATCCATAACCTGGAGGGTCAGCTGGGCCCCTTCGTGTCGCTGATTAGGGCTCACTTCTGCTTCACTTTTCCACCCCGATGAATTGTATGATCTGGTTTTGAAATCCTTCAATTGGGCAAGAATGAATGAAAGCTCCTGTGTGTTTGTTTTAGTTTTTATATGATCCATTTCTTCGAGCATCCGAACATCTTAGACTTGGATGAGCCGATCCATAATAAGTCGAGCAAATGTGTTCTGATTTTTTAACTCGCTCATGATCAGAAGAAAGAATAGCTTCAGGCTTATCCAAGAAAAGATTTCTCTCTATATCCTATATTTTTTTTACCTGCAAATAAAACGGCAGAATCAGAAGGAATAATTTGAAAGAGAAAGCATAAACCCCTTTCAATCTTATGCTTGCTCGGGATTAATAAGG
The DNA here is from genome assembly GCA_021437785.1 of Rhodomyrtus psidioides. Lineage (NCBI taxonomy): Eukaryota > Viridiplantae > Streptophyta > Magnoliopsida > Myrtales > Myrtaceae > Rhodomyrtus > Rhodomyrtus psidioides. The sequence goes on along the minus strand of JAILYB010000007.1, from coordinate 7,358,389 downwards.
ACAAAAACTTTTACAAGAGTTTTAATCTCGTGCGAAAAGTTGTTATCAGTATTCCTCGAAAGAAAGCATACTATTGAAAGGAATGTAATTCACGATAATCGCTTTTGATCAATTTCGAGAAGAATGAATTACTCAAAAGTGCGAGGCATAATAACGTGTTTTAAATTTAATTGAAGATACGGCATCCAAATCAAGGCCGTTTTGTTAAGAACGAGAGTAATTTGGACATCTATCTCGTCATTAAATTCAAAACAACGCCGATATTCTCGATCAATTATCGTGGATTACCAGTGACGTATAACATGCACGAATCAATTCAAATGTATAATTCCTTCTAGCGAAATTGGGGTTGGACTACCCTATACGACCAAAAGGTCGTGTAAGACCTCCAATTTTAATTTCCTCTAAAGGAATTATAAACTTGATTTGGGAGCATTTGGATGATTAGAAGAAATGCCACTATCACATTCCAACGATCAGTCCAAGAAATATTACAAGTTTCGTCTGAATGTATATACAAATAGATCCCTAATACAATCACTCTAAGGGATGAGATAGAGAAAACCTCGGCAAAATAAATCCTATACAAGAGGACTAGTAATGGAAAATAAAACAAAGGAATGTGATCCTGACGTTTAAGGATGCCCCAGTTTCGATCTTTGAGACGTGACTTCAGGATCACCTGCCCCAACTTGTCATCTTCATTGGATGATACCTCAATAATGTCCATAGTAGGCTCTCTTGTTGTACACTCGGTGTTCGCCATGGGATATCACCCTCCTCACATTCTATCAAGGACGTTGGGGAAAAACACACATATCTATCCTCGAAATGGCATTTAATCTAATCACCGGAATGCATCGAATGAAATGCCTATATTTATATGAACGGTAATAGATTTGAGGGATAGAGAGTCTTACCAACCAAACTCGTCGATTTATGTACGGTTTTAGGTGTACCAACCGCCCAAAGACATGCGCATGAGACAAGTGATGATGAACTTCTAAAAATCAAAGGGTTTGGAACCTAAGGCCAAGGCTCCCATCTCGAGTTCTAGAAAGAGCAGATTCCATTGCACAACCATCGTTGCATTGGGGCTCGATCCATAGTTCAAAATGAGCGAAATTGAAAAGTGGATTACCCCGTGTTTTTCCTCACGGAGATTCCATTTTCAATCCCTTCTATTGTTTTCTTATAGAGGGCGCCCGGGGTTTTAGGCGCGATTGTGTGTGTTCATGTGTCGTGAGTATCACAATGCAAATCATGCACAACAGTTTATCAATCGGCGCTTCAAATTATCCATACAACATACATTCCTACGCCAACCTGCATAAAACCATGTTAATCACGGACTACACCCATTATCTCTCCAATCTGCAAAAACATATAACACCTATCATAAGCGGACTTACCTCACCTTCAAGAGCGCCTGCAGGGTTAGAAAAATCACTCAGCGTTTTAATTACGGCCTAAGTCCACTTGGGGTCTAGAACCATAGGTTCTAAAACACGTCCCCAGCAGAGTCGCCAGCTGTCGCGACCCGTCCGAAACGGACGCGGCTAATGGATTACCGATCGCGGGTCTTGGATCGGCGCGAGCCCTCCCATGCCCATACCAAATCGCGGCGGGAGTATTTTTCAAAGGATTCGACGATAAGAGTCGATCGCTTTCGACCTTCAGTGTGGTCGTGGTGGCATGTGCAAATTGTGCATGCATTTGGAGTCGCCACCGGTCTTTCTTGGAGGGTAGACCGGAAACCTTACTGATCGACTGGAGAGATCGATCAGTTCTGCAGAACCAGAGATTTTGGGTTCGGGACTTGGTTACGCTGGTGTCATTACCAACGCCCTTTCCGTACCTAACGCGAGTGATTTTCTTGGCTAAGAGTTCATGCAGGCGCAATTTTAGGCGAGGTAGACTTGATTCAGGGTTTCATGCAAATTGGAATACTATTCCTATCAATCACAATCAATTTAAATGCGCAAATCAATGAACCCAAATATGCAAAATAAACACATCCAATCAACATGACACTCCTAATAAGGCTCTATTAGCCTAAATAAGTATCAATCAAGCTTAGGAATGATTTAGACATGATTTTACCCGTAAGGGATAACGTAGTAATTTTGGGATCAAAAGGGGGAGATTTGCTCTGAAAGGGCAAAAATAGTCATTTCGGAATGAATCCGGAGTAAAACAATGTCGAAAATAGATCTGGCCGCTCAATTGCCTATTTCATTTTTTATTTGACAATTTTTCTAGAATTTTCTTAGAATTTTTTTTATGATTTTTTTATTATATTTTTTTATTAATATTTTCGATATATATATATCTTTGACAACACACGATACTTGACCAAATAAACAAGCTAACTACTAGATTGAAACAAATACATGCAAATTAAGTCTATAATGACGATATTTAAAGGAACTAACTTTGATACACGAATTGAGTACGCAAAATATACCCGATTGGACGCCGATCTTCAATCACCAAGCCTTGACATGTGACCGTCCCTGTGTGTGTCGAAGAAGAAAGAAAAAAAATAAAATAAAAATAAAAATAAAAATAAAAATTGGGATCACAAATTGGGTTTGGGATTCCACTGGCCCAACTCCCTAAAGCCCAACCCTTACTTTACATATATCTTGGACCAACCCACGAATGGATCCAAAATGTGGATATATCAGGCCCAACCCTTCTTTGCTTCTTCTTCTTTTTTTTACGCTAGCCCAATTGACCAATCCAAAACAAAAAAGACAAATGAGCTGCCACCCCATTATACTATTCATCATCTCCTTCATGCAACGTCAATGAGGTCGGCAGAGTTCGGACGTCGGGGCATCTTTCAGGTCACGAACAGGAGCTCCGGTTTTGGCGTCGAGATGGCGGGCAGCGGCTTCGAAGCTAGTGAGTCATAAATTTCTTGGCCATCGAAGCCTGCGACGCTATGGTTAGAGAAGCTTGGGTCGGCGACAAGTGAACTGGCGAAGCTCCACGGTAATAAACACAGCGACGCCGAGGTCGTCTGGAATGTGAGTCGGGCACGCTAAGACTAGACAACGGCGCCGGGGAACCACACGGTCGTCGGGTAGCTGAGGTTCCAAGGGAGGACTCGGTTTGGATAGCGAGCAGAGGAGGACGCCGGCGTCGAAGTGGAATCTAGACAATGGTTAAGTGACAAAACGACAACTGGGTGGTGGTGGTAGTAGCGGTGGTATTCGAGTAGGGTGGTGTCGGGGTTGCAGGCTCTAGATTTGCTCGGCTAGCTCGGTTGGCTCGGCTGCGGCTTGAGATGGCCGGGGCTAGTGCAGGACACAGCCGCGCGGGCCGCATTGGCCTTCGGCTTTGTCGACACGGGGCTGTCAGCAGGAGGTGAGCCCGGACTCAACCAGAGGTGGTCGCGACGGCTTCGATGGAGCGCGACTGGAGGTGGAGGGTGACAGGATGAAGCTGAGGTGCTGGGTGAGTGATGTTCGGTTGTGGGTATATTCCTTGTAGAAGCTTTATGATGGCTCAGCAAACAAAAGCCACGAAGTGGGATGGTGGTGTCTTTTTTTTGTGATCCTCTTATCTCTCCATTTTAAAGCTCGCGTTGGACGTCCCCGAAACCTTATGCTCAGTCCCTCGTGCGGATGAAGATTCGGATCCTCCCAGCCACTCCAGCTTTCTCTCCCTTTTTTAATAATAATCCCACTCTCCTTTGTCCCCTTTCAATGTCTTCTCTTTTGAAAACAATGGCGCCGCTCCCTTCCTTTTGGTGATATTCTATTTGGCCTTTAGGGATCCAGCTCCCCTTTTACTTTGGATTCAATCTCCGTCCTTCGATGAACGAACTGTTCGACACTTTCATTTTCCTTCTAATTAGGTCAAGCATTAGCAACAACTAAGGGGGACGCTAGAATTGTACGTCATGATTCAAAAAAAAAAAGACTCAAATGATATATATATTTTAATGCATTTTTCTATTTTTCAAAAATATTTAAATTTTTTTTTGTAAAAAATGGTTCCTTCAGCTGGGCCAAACTCACCAAAGTTGATTTTATATTATTTTTATAATTTTTTTTGATATTTTTAATTAATTCTAAAAATAAAAATCACGATAATAGATGGTGAAAGGAAAAAATCAGGTGTCAACAGGAAGCAAGCAAGCATTTAAACCGACATGGAGAAGGACTCTAACCCGACTTGCAGATGATCTTTCCGAATTTGAACTTGACGGAATCGGCTCGGGAAAGGTGTTGGTCGCACGATGAAAGGTAGCGCATGAACATATTTTTACTGGAGGGGGGTTTGCAAATCACGTCGGCTTGCGGAAAAATCTTGTGACGGCTCTCGTGATGGACAATCCATGGCTTTGGGTAAGATCAAGTGGCGTGGAAGAGATTCTTCAATATGGACCTTTTTGTCTCTTACCTGCAATAAAAGAATAAAACTACTCAACTCAAGTCAGTGGTGGATCAATGACGTCAAGAACAAGAACTTGGCTTTGTAGTGCGTATTTTGTTCGATGCTAAGTTCGTTGGGATTGGCTTGAACGTTCACCGAGAAGAATTCATAAACATTGGGGTATTATCCAGAAGGCACGTTGGTGCAAGAAGTGGCCTCTTTTGACATGATCCCTGCGAGGAAAAAAATAATAATAATATATCGGGAGGTATAAAGATGAGGTTTTTATGAACGAGCTACCCAATAAAAATCCCCAAGTATGTATCTTTTCCTCGTGGAGCCCATGCCATCTTTAGATTAATCTGAACAAACAACAAAAACTACTGAAGGTTCGTTGCTCGCGTTGGAGGAATGACTCGACGAGAATTAGTGAGCTCGGGACGGTGGCTTCAGACCAGCGACCAACTTGTGGAAAAGGGAGGAATGACTCACCGATTAGAAGCGATGTTCAGGAGCCAAGTCGTCGATGGGCGGGTCGGGTATTCAGCAAGCACTTCACAACTGGATTCGTCAGCTTCGGGGTCTATTGCGGATGGTGGTTTTGTTTCTCCGCAAGGACAATAGCGGTATTGCTCAAACTTCGACGATGAACCTTGAATTCAGCCCAAAAATCTGAACTTCAGAAGCTATGAATTCCCCTAAAAATTAACACCAACGCCGAACAGCAGCGCAACAATAGAGAAAAACCGTAGCTAAAGGTATTAGAATCGCAGTATAGAGCAAAAATTGCGGTAATAGAACCAAAACCGCAGTAATAGGGCCAAAACCGCAGCTATAGGTATTGAAACCGCAGCTATAGACGAGAAAACCGCAGTAAAAAAAGCCTTGCAGCGCAGCAACAGGAGAGATGCAAGATTGAGCGACGAAAGGAGCAAGAGGTGCCCCGGATGATATGACGATCTCGACCAAAGGAGGAGAATCTTGACCGGTGGGGGAGACTTTCCAACTCGTTTGTTCTCAAATTGCTTTGAAATATTCTGAAGCGTCTTTCAATGTGTCGGGCCCCAGAACTTGCAAGAAAAACCCTTCTCTCTCAATTCTGTCGTGTGTAAATATTGTGTGGCCTCTCCTTTTCTCAATGTGCCGTATGTGTATAATGAATGTGGCCTCCTCTTTTGTGAAACCTAAATGCTCTATTTATAGTGTACGTGAGGTTTCTTGCTCTCCAACCCTAATGCTTGTGGGCTTACAGGCTTTATTCGAACAATTGGACAATTAATTAAAGCCCATTTCAAATTTAATTGAGCGAAATGGGCTGAATTAAAAATAGGTCCAATCCCCTCGTGGATATTTCGACACACTTCTTGAAATTCTCGAATTATGCTCGGCCCGAATCATCTGTCAAACTAAGCTCAAATGACTCGCCCTCATCTGAATGCCAATGCATGACAGAAAAATAAATATGCAAATGCATGGGACTTTATTTTTGCGAGAATTATAAATAACTCTCATTTTGTGAATAAATGAATGAATTTCTTAAAATTAAAATTTAGGTGTCAACATGACCTACGGAAGTAGGGGCTATTCGCAATGATTACATGGATCGAGACGACGGAGGCATTCGTTTCTCTATCATAAACACTACAGGTGACCATTGATAACCTTTGAACGGCAGTTTCATTCTTTACCCCTGTCAAGAACCACCCCACAGTGGGGCAAACTGGAGGTACGTCCAGCGGTATCAGGAGGTAAATAGTTAGAAGTTCTCTTGCTCAGACTTGCATCAATCTTCGTGTGTTGCTTGTCATTTTAACTTCTATGGTAGTTCAAGTGCTTTAAGATGACGAAAAGCATTCGTTTCTCCATCTTATATACTTTTACCCTTTGCACGGCCTAGTTGAGCCTATACGTTCGTTTCACAAACCCGTTGGTGATCATTGCATATTCCAAGACGGAAGCGACGTCACTTCAAGAGCGGAAAAGTTCAAAATACATGATTTGTGAAAAATTCCTAGATTAATGTTTGAGTGCTGAGATTCAAGCTGTACATCTAGCACATTCATTTAAAAAATTCTGATCCCCAAAAGAAAAGAATAGATGGGATCTAAAAAAGAAAGAAGAGAGAAAAATTCAATCTTCGGCATCAAGAAAAAGCAAAGTGCCTGGTAAAAGCAAGGCCAATGCCCATCCAAATACTTGTACACTTGTGAATCATGTGTTTAATCTTGTAAATACCAAAAGATAGCATGATACCTTTGTATAGGTCACTAATGAGATCTGATTGTAAAAGAAAATTTCAAGGGAGCTAGACTGCGAAAGATGCTCCCAAATCATGTCACATTCAGATGACGAAAGCGTAGACAAGATGTGGACACCATCTCAACATGAAAGAGATATTCTCTAAAGATAAATGTGCGCTTCGAAGACTGACGATGCTCTCCAAAGACTGACAATGCACTTCGAAGACTGAAGACGCTCTTCGAACCAGAAGGTACAAGATCGATGGCAAACCCGCAGTGATCACCAATGTCAAACCCTTCGCGTATTCTGAGCCAAAAACAAGCCTTTTTTGGCCCCCAATCCTACCTACGTTACAACCCTGAAAAGCCTTTTCTGATTAAGGCACTTGGATTGACATAGGGTTTAATGTCTAAGCTTAGCTCGAAGAAGTTTGAGCAAGATTATTTCTTTCTCATTTTGCAGGTTCCTTGACTTGTAAACCTGGAGCAGACATTGAAGACTTCTCTTCAATAGCCTTGACTTGCTTCCAAGTCCCCTTTGAAAACCGTTGACCAAGCCCAGCATTACGGTCTCTTGGAAGTCCTCCTGATCGATCGTGGTGTATTCACTGCGAATGATCCTGAACCCTAGGCACAGGTTTGATAAGAAATTCGAGTGCATTCTTCGTAAAAGACCATTATCTCAAAGCGGTGAGAAGTCCTCTTTGATGAGAATACTCCGTTGGACATTTTAACCAAACTCTTTTGGTAATTTCAGATTGTTTGATTCAAACTTTCCTCACAAGGAATTTTTTATCACTTTCGTATATTGCAAGGTGTTTCGGATAACCTCCAGCATCGTAATGCATTCATTGAAATTTCTCATGACTATAATATAAGTCATAAAGTGCTGTCAGTTTGACATTAGAGACCATTGATGTGCCTTTGGTAAGAAAATTCTCAGATTAGAGCTTCTGTAAGATCCTTGATGACTTCGGCTCCTAAAATGGCTTGTATCACTCTTGGTGAGAAACGATTTACATGTCTAAAACTTCTGATAGATTTCTGGTAACCCAAAATCTCAGAAGAACACAACCTCTCTTAGTAAGAAAGAGCCTACATGTTCAAGCTTCTGTAGGACCCCTGGTATCCCCAGACCTCAGAATGCTACTTCTTTTGTGAAGAATAACTTCCAAGTTTAAGCTTTTGTGGAATTTCTGGTAATCCCAGATCTCAGAAGGACACAACCTCTCTTGGACTTGTGGTAACCCCAGGTCTCAGAATGACACATTTCTCTGAGAAGAAGAGTTTATATGACTAAGCTTCTGACGGATTCCTGGTAACCTCGGATCTCAGAATGCTATTTTTCTTGGTTAAACTTCTATAGGAATCATGGTGGCCCCAGATTCTAGAAGGATGCCTTGCTCTGTGAAGAAAAGCTTTCAAGTTTATTTTTCTGTAAGATCCCTGGTAATTCCATATCTCAGGAAAACACATTCTTATGAACAATTTTGTAAGTTTGATCTTTCTACAGGATACCTGGAGTCCCCAGATCCTAGAATGTCACCTTCAATGTCAAAAGGACAATCTTCGAAGTCATCCCTCTGTGAGATTTCAAATTTGTAGGTTTGAGCTTTCTGCAGGATACCTGGAGTACCCAGATCCCAGAATGTCACCTCCAATGTCAAAAGGACAATGTTTGAATTCATCTCCCTCTGTGAGATTCCAATATTACAGGTTTGATCTTTCTGCAGGATACCTGGAGTCCCCAGATCCCAGAATGTCACCTCCAATGTCAAAAGGACAATCTCCGAAATCATCCCTCTGCGAGATTTCAAATTTACAGGTTTGATCTTTCTGCAGGATACCTGGAGCTCCCAGGTTCCAGAATGTCACCTCCCATGTCAAAAGGACAATGTTTGAAATTATCTCCCTATGTGGGATTCCAATATTACAGGTTTGATCTTTCTGCAGGATACCTGGAGCTCCCAGATCCCAGAATGTCACCTTCAATGTCGAAAGGACAACATTCAAGATAGTCTTTTTGTGAGATCTCAGATAGCCCCTAGATCCCAGAAGAATCTTATCAAAGTTTTTGAAGGTTTAAGTTTTCTGCGGGATACTTGGAATCCCCAAATCCCAGAATAACGCCTCGCGTGTCGAAATGACGATTTTCAAAATCAGCTTTCTATGAGGTTCTAGGTAACCCCTAAACCCAGAATACCTCATGTGGTAAAGCCTAAAAGTTAGGCACACCTCCTTTGTATAGATCCTAGTTAATTCCTTAGAATATAGGATCAAAATGTTCGACAATCCCTAAAAGACTGGGTACGTCATCCATAGGTTCCTAGTAGAGAGGAATCCTATTCTCGGCCTGATCCCCTTGACGGATCAAAATGTTCGACAATCCCTAAGAGACTAGGTGCTTCATCCATAGGTTCCTAGCAGAAAGGAGTCCTATTCATGGTCTAATCCACCATACGGATCAAAACCCCTAACAATCCCTAAGAGACTGGGTGCGTCATCCACAGGTTCCTGTCAAGTATAGGAATCTCATTCTGGTACGGCCACCATACATGCTAGAGTTTAACCGCCCTAGGATACTCAAAAGACGAGCCCCTAGGTATTTACTTGAACCCGCTATACACCGCGCATGCCGCACAAGCATCAGGCAGGTGATCAGCAGGTAAATAGCAGGTGGGTCTCTCTACTTTCTCTCTCACGTCAGCAAAAGAATAAGAAGCAGAGCATTCACTAGCGGGACAAGAAAGATTGAGTGTCAAGATTCGTTTTTCTTTTCCCCAGTCGAGTCGGTCTAGATTCAGGTGTCACCTGTTTTTGAGAGAAACCTCTCACGAGATTCCTCTCAAAGAGGGGCAGCTGTTGACTCCTGATTTTCGACCAAGTCTTTTTTAGTTTTATCTTTAAAAAATCACAAAAAATTCATAAAAAGTCAAAAAATTTACAAAATCAACTTTGGTGGCCTTAGCCAAGCCCAAGGAACCATTTTTGACCAAAAAATAATTTTTTATATTTTTCACATTTTTTAGTATTTTTAGAAAATAGGAAAATACTCAAAAAATTCAAGAACAATAGCATTCGAGGTCACAAAAATATGGAAAAATATCCAATATTTTTCTTTTTAATACCTTGTATTTTTGACCTCACAAAAAGTTCAAAATCAGATTCAATTATGGGTGTTCCTTTGTAACCCGTACTATTGAATTTGAGAAAAAATATCAATTGAGTCTTTTAATTTGCAATTTTGGCATTTTCTAGAATCTTGACATCTATTCTAACTATCCCATATTGCAATTTAGCCCAATTGTGTGTACAAATTGCTCAATTGCACGAATTTGGCAAAATTGCATACTAAAATTACATTTTTAGTCCTCGAAAATGAGCATAATTGAAATTACTTTCAATTCAAGGGCTATCATTGCAAATTAAACATACTACCCAATGGGTTTTACCATTTTGAATCGATTGGCATAGGTAATTTGACCCAATTTGATCATTTGAACCTTTAATTGCATAATTCCCAATTTGCAATTAAAAGGAAATTTGGGGTTTTTGTTGAAATCGATATGAACTTTTGGGCAAAATCATATTTTCTGATAGAATTCATGCCCTAGATTCGATTATGAGGTTCAATTGTAAAAATTTCCTACTAATTTGAGTTTAATTTTGAAAAATCATATTCGAAACCGGTTCAGACCGGTCCGACCGCCGGTCCGACCGGTCGAACCGGTCCAGAACAGTGTCATCTTCCCCAACTGAGCTTTCGCGCAGATGAGCAGTGCGAAGATGAGTTTCAACAGCAAAATTGATCGACCAATAGACTATAATCGTAGAAGCATTGTTGGGTGTTTAGTTCCTGAGGCCATTCCCCGTCGATGGGAGCCGGAATGAAGATCAGTGGCCACCGGAGCAGCGACTAATTGACCGGTGAAGCGACGGACCCGTGAAAGTCAACTCAGGCCACACTCATGCCAAATTCGCTTGAAATAGAGCTCCCCGGAGGACCAAACGGGACTGGACAGAATGCCCATCCTCCCCGACGCCGTTTTGACCTAATTGCATGTGATCACACGTGCAATTGAGGCCGGTACACAGTCCACCATTCGGCGCCAAAAATCCAACGAGCTATATAAGCTCATGATCGCTTTCTGTTGAAGGGGGAGGCGGATTCAGTTAGAAGAGGGTAAACAGAATTGGAACAGAGAGAAAAAGAGGGAAAAAGAGCTCGCTCTCCATCGCCATTGTCGAGAGCGAAGCTCGGAATTGCAGAGCATCGGTCAAGCCTTGCCAGGCTAGACTAAACCTCGGAGAGACCTTCAAGAGACCGCCCACACCGCCAGGAAGCGATTATCGTCAGTCGCGCGGTTTGAAATCGCGGAAAGAGGTGAGTCAGCGCTTCGAACTTTAGATTGAGCTTCAATGGCGGATTACATTTCTTGCGATGATTCTTGTATTTCATGTGTGCGTTTCATTCCCTGAACATCACTGACCACTATTGAATCCTCATTTTGCATCGATTCCGCCCAAATACTTCGAATCGAGTCTTCAAATCTAGCCTCCATAACCGACCACTGTTCATACTTGCCCAGCCAAATCTGGGCCGCGCGAGCTCAATTGGAGCTCGAGGTAAGTCTTCTGAACCTCCGTTGGTGCTATTTTGTGACTGAATTTCTGTGATTTTGGGTAAATCGCATGATTGAACTTCCATGGCCGTACTCGGCAACTCGCACGATGTTCTCGATTCTGTGAATAGGATTCTTCGATTCTTAGATATGTTAAACTGGAGATGGTTGCGAGTCGATTGCCGTTGGTCCCACGCGATTTCATCAAGATCTCACCGTACGATCATCGCCGGAGATCCACAGCCGTTCGTCCAGTTGCAGGCGCGAGGTTGAAGACGAAGCTGACGTGGCGCAGTCAACCGGTCAAACTCCTAGTTGGCATTCGGCCATTGGTCCACGTGTCTGTCGAGTCAGCTCGACCGTTAGTCCGTTAGGGTGAGTCAGCATAGATCGGACGGCTCAGGTTAATCAAGTCCAGCAAATAGTGACCGTCCGATTAGAAATTAGGGTAATTCGAAAATGATTTCAAATCGAAAATAAAAAATGGTTGAAACAGTGTCGTATGGTTTAGGGGATAGGCGACGTCGTTTTAGGATAAGTAGGTATGGATGGTTCAGATCAACCCCTATGTTCTAATCGTGGCCGTGGATTTAGTAAGTCAATCGGACGGTCCCGAGAGAGTCGTCGTTCAATCTAGACCGTAGGTTCTAGTAATCAGATCTAAGGGACGCGGACAAGCCACGCGGTTCAATATAGACCGTTTGATCAGATTAGAATAATCCAAAAAAAATAGAAACGCGATGCGGCGTCGTTTTGGAGTCGGGGTCCGCGCGGATCCGGGTCTGGGCCGGGTTCCGACCCGAGTGGGTCGGGTCGACCCGGTCCGAATCATATTTTTTTAAATAAAAAATCAGAAAATGATTTAAAAAAAATCAGAAAAGTCTTAGAAAATCCAAAAAAATGCTAGAAAATTCCAGAAAATACCAAAAGATTGTGAAAAAATTGTGGAAAAAATCCTAGACACCCCAGAAATCCCCAAAAATCGAGGATTGACCACAGACAACTGGTCAACCCTATTTTTGTGGTTTCTTATCTGTTCTTCCGAGAACTTGACGATATTACCCTTTTGGGGTAAGTCGCCTCTGCTGTGCATGCTAGATAAGGCCGATAATGCCAAGGTAAGAATTAGGGTCGATTAGACGACCAATTCTTAGGCTTGGGTTTTCGAGTCCCGCCTCTTTTCTCAAAATGACGATTTTGCCCCTCATTGAGAAAATTGTCTTTCTTGTTCCGATCGAGTTCTAAAAATCGCTTAAAGTTAGGGTTTGGGTCAGGTGGATGACCAACCCTAATATTTAGGATTTTCAGTTCCCATCTTCGTCCAAAATGACGATTTTACCCCTCCGAGGGTAAAATCACTTTTAAGTTCCAGACAAATCCTGGAAATTCCCGAAAAATAGGAAATGGGTTGGATTGTTGGCCAATCCTATTTCCCCCGTCTTCTGACTTCCCAATTCGTCTAAAATGATAGATTTACCCTTGTAAGGGTAAATTTTCCCCGAATTATTCAAAATTACGATTCTGCCCCCTCATGCGTGAATCATGTCCAAATCACTCATAAGCCTTGATTGATATTTCTCTAGGCTAATAGGGCCTCATTAGGGATATCATGCTGATTTCATGTGTTTTATCCGCATGTACTGGATCCTCGATTTGCGTACTTTTTTTTTTATTGATTGTGATTGATAGGGTAGTATCTCCCATCTGCATGAACTCCTAGATTTAGGATCTGTACCCCACTCGTCTGTATGAAATCCTAGGATCAAATAAACCATTCAGCTTAGGTACCGAAAGGGCGTCAACTTTGACAGTTGGCGTAACTAAGTCCCCGAACCTATTTCTCTGGTTTCCGCAGAATCGAATAGACCACTCTCAACTATTCGATAGGGTTTCCGATCGTACCCTCCACGAAACGATTGGTGGCGACTCCTTGGCATGTACACTCATCACATGTCACTAAACCATACTGAAGGTCGACCACGTATATCCAGCAGTTGCGATTTGGGTTATGGACCTTGGGAGAGGCCCGCGTCCGATCAAACCAGCGATCGGGCGGCCCATTAGCCCGCCCCGCCTCGTGGGGGAGGGTCGCGACAGACTGGCGACTCCACTGGGGACTTATTCTAAACCAGAATCTCTAATTACGAATTCCAGAGGACTTGAGCCGATTAAAAAGTTGTTTGGTTTATCTGACCTTGTTTTCTGTAGATGCTCTCGAAGGTTAGGTACGTACACTAACCATTGTGTTAGATGTTTTTGCAGATTGGAGAAATAAGGGGTGGAGTGATTGTTGACATTTTTTCCTGCAGGTTGGAGTTGGGAATGTATGTTTATTTTTATGCACATACTGAAGCGGTGTTTTGATACAAACTGCTGTGCATGACTTTGCATTGTGATGACACGACACGTTGCACACACTGTCGGATCACCCTCTTCAGATAGTATGCTGTAGCGCCCGTGAATCCTAGCAAGGGGACTGGACCTTTGTCACCGCAGGCCAATCTGACTTTGCCCAGCGTTGGCAACCTTAGCCGCCATCGGAATTGTTCGGGCTTTAGAATTTTAAGGAAGTTCTTCCACTCTACAAAGTTGAACTTAGGAATACGTGTATGTGTTCTGACAAAGGTTTTAAGAGGATGTGCATCAGGGCTGATTTCAGTGAAACCCATGCGGATGTGGAATTGTCTGATATGGGATGTGAACCACAGATACAAAAGATTACTAGAGGCTCTAAAGATTCCCTTTTTATTTTTCCTGAAGCGATTTAAGGAATGGAAGGTCTCGGCAAGGAGGATGTTTGAGTAGTCCCACCCACAACAGACTTGTCTAGCTACTACGGCCATGATAGGGTCAAATGTGACAGATGAGATCGGGAATAGTACAAAGCTAAAGAATGCCAAGACAAAGGCTCTACCAGATTTGGTTCCTTTAGCAGCAGGGAGGCAGGAAAATCGGTCTATAAGGAATGATAAGGAGACTCGTCCAGAATTGTTTTTTGCATCTGCTTTGACTTCATTCAGACCAGTGTCAAGGAATTCAGCCAACTGACTCAAGGGTTCAAATCCTATGGGGGGTCGGACGAGCGTAGGAGTGAACTCAACTCCGATGACGGCGCTGTATTCTTCGATAGTGGGAGTAATCTCTAGTCCTTCCATACAAAATGTAGCGGTGGTAGGATCCCAATAGAGCGCCTTGGCTTGGATAAAGGCAGGTGGACACTCAATCTTCAGCAGGTCTAACATGTATCCTAGCCGTGATCCAGCATACTTTTGGCTAGCTTCGCCCATGCTGTCCCACCATGATTGGAGTTCGGCCCGGGGGATTTTTAATACTTGAATATCATTCTTTCCCATCAAGTCTAAAATATGCAAATGATTTTGAAAAGTCAATCGTCAGAAATTACTTCAAACGTATGAACGTGCAGATGTCATGAGATATGCATGAGCTAACTCGATTGCATAGTTCAATTGAAGAAATGGAAATTAGGACCTTTTTCAGGTCTTGAAAGCCTGACTCAAAGCCTAATTTGAATTTCAAGGAAGTGAATTATGCAATTTAGTCAGGTTTGCTCAGTGACTAAGGGAAATAGCAACGTCACATTCCATTGGTCAATACATCAAAAGAACAAAGTGGAGTGAACTTTTATTACAATCAAAATGTTTTAATGGAAGAAAGGTAAAGAGAGATCTTTCAAACAAGAAAGCTATAAAAGACCGTTGGAATGTGAGGGTCTAAATCACTCTTTTCCTAGGGGTCTATCCAAATGATAATTGGTCGGGAGTTTTCCTCTAATCAAGTGTAAGGGAGTCGTCTTCAGTGTCTTGGTCGAGAGGCTGTAGTTCCTCCGACCATTCTCTGGTCCACGGTACGACGACTTCAGGAGTCTTCTCGGGTTTCGCCTTCTTGAGTGTGATACGCTTCGGTTTTGTCTTGGTCGCGGGGCGCCTCTTTCTTCCCCAAAAAGTGACTATGGGCACACTTTCTCTGGCCAATAGTTCAGCCTTCCGACGGGCATATGCTTCTCTGGCCAACTGGTTGCGACGCTGCCTCTTCATCTCCAGATAGTCCTTAAACATTTCGTCCGCTTGTCGCTTGAATCTGAGGTTATCGACATAATAACGGGTTTGGCAATCTTCGGCGTATCCCAACTTACGTCCAGTCAGCTCCCGACCATGCACGAATCTAGTGAAGTGTAGCCTTGTGTTTGGTCCGGGGCGAGTGACTTTCCTTAGGTATTCGAAGGTCACCAATTCTGTCGAGCTCTTAGGGAACAGCGACATCCTATCCTATTACCATTGCTGTTTCAAATAGTCACTTGAGCGATTTGCATGATGTGAATGCATATGAATGTATGTAATGCATGAGTCATATTATGGAGCAGGGAATAGAAAAGTACATCGGAAGTAAATGCCTTACCAACCATACCTAGGGGAATGTGGAATGTCCCCCTTTTACCAATGGGCGGTTTTAGGTATACCAACCATCCATGGACATGCGCATGAGACAAGTGGGTATACTCTAGGAAATCAAAAATCAGGTGAGGAACCTACGGCTCAGGCTCTCACGATCCACACGAGGCAGATTCCTCCCCAAGGGTACCTACCCAAGAGGGCTAGACATCGCCAATGCAGATGATGAGCGGGAATGAGTACGAAAGTCTCAAGTGCCATCAAACACAAGATCATTTTCGCACCCTTTCCCTATCTAAGGTAAACTAGGGGTGGTTGCAGTCGGGGTTTGACCGCCAGTGTGTGCAATGTGTCGTGATCATCACAATGCAAAGTCATGTACAGCAATTTGTATCAAATATCGCTTCAGTATGTGCGTAAAGTAAACATACATTCCCAACTCCAACCTGCAGGAAAAATGTCAACAATCACTCCACCCCTTATTTCTCCAATCTGCAAAAACATCTAACACAATAGTTAGCATACGTACCTCACCTTCGAGAGCATCTGCAAAAAAAAATAATGTCAGATAAACCAAGCAACTTTTTAATCAGCTCAAGTCCTCTGGAATTCGTAACCAGAGATTCTGGTTTAGAATAGGTCCCCAGTGGAGTCGCCAGTCTGTCGCGACCCTCCCGAGCATACCAATCGTGTGGGGCTTGCGAAGGTTAATGGGCCGCCCGATCGCTAACTGATCGGGCGCGGGCCTCTCCCAAGGTCCATTACCCAAGTCGCAACTGCTGGATATACGTGATCGACCTTCAGTGCGGTCTAGTGACATGTGGTGAGTGTACATGCCAAGGAGTCGCCACCAATCGTTTCGTGGAGGGTACGATCGGAAACCCTATCGAATAGTTGGGAGTGGTCTATTCGATTCTGCGGAAACCAGAGAATTGGGTTCGGGGACTTAGTTACGCCAACTGTCAGAGTTGACGCCCTTTCGATACCTAAGCTGAATGGTTTATCTGATCCTAGGATTTCATACAGATGAATGAGGCACAGATCCTAAATCTAGGAGTTCATGCAGATGGGAATGACTACTCTATCATTCACAATCAGTAGAAATAAATACGCAAATCAAGGATCCAGTACATGCGGATAAAACACATGAAATCAGCATGGTATCCCTAATGAGGCCCTATTAGCCTAGAGAAATATCAATCAAGGCTTAGGAGTGATTTGGACATGATTCTCCCATGAGGGGCAGAAACGTAATTTTGAGTAATTCGGGGAAAATTTACCCTTAAAAGGGTAATTATGTCATTTTAGATGAATTGGGAAGTGAGAAGACATGGGAAATAGGATTGGCCATCAATCCAATCCATTTCCTATTTTTAGGGAATTTCCAGGATTTTTTTGGATTTTAAAAGTGATTTTACCCTTGGAGGGGTAAAATCGTCATTTTGGACACAGGTGAGAACTGAAAATCTTAAATGTTTGGGCTGGTCGTCCACCTGACCCGAACCCTAATCTTTAAGCAATTCTCAGAGCTTGATTGAGACAAGAAAGACGATTTTCCCATTGAGGGGGCGAAATCGTCATTTTGAAGAAAGGGGCGGGACTCGAAAACCCAAACCTAAGAATTGGTCGATTACTCGACCCTAATTCTTAATTTTGGCATTATCTATTTTATCGTACGAACTCAGCAAAGGCGACTTACCCTTAAAGGGTAATATCGTCAAGTCTCGGCAAATTGGGTAAGAAACCCCAAAAATAGGGTTGACCAGTTGTCCGTGGTCAACCCTCGATTTTTGGGGGTTTCTGGAATGTCTAGGATTTTTCCACATTTTTTCCACATTTTTTGGAATTTCCTGGAATTTTCTATCATTTTTCTGGATTTTCTAGGATTTTTCTGATTTTTTTATTTTTTAAAATCATTTATGATTATTTTTTATTTAAAAAATGTGATTCGGACCGGGTCGACCCGACCCACTCGGGTCGGGACCCGGCCCAAACCCGGACCTGCGAAACCCTCGGTCAAAACGACGTCGTATCACGCGTTTTTTATTTTTTCTGATTATTCGGCTTTGATCTGACGGTCCCTGATGCACCGTGTGGCTGATCCACGATCTTTGGATTGACTTACCAAATCTTATGGTTCAAATTGATTGAAGACTTGACCAGGGCCGCCCGATCTAATTACTTAAACCTACGGCCGTGATTAGAACATGGGACTTGATCTGGACCGTCCACTCTCATTAACCTAAAACGACGTCGCCTGACCATTCACCTGAACGGCGCCGTTTCTGTTATGATTGATTTTTCGATTAAAACTTTTTTGGGATAATCCTAATTTCTAATCGAACGGCCACCATTTATTAGACTCGATTAACCTGAGCCGTTAGATTTACTTATTCGAATAACAAACTCCCCAACGGCCTGCTGACTAATCATACACGTGGACCAATGGCCGAGCGCCAACTAGGATTTTGACCCGCTGACCATGACATGTCATCTTCATCTTCAACCTCCCGATTCTGAGGGAGCGAACGGCTATGCTTCTCCGGCGACGATCCGACGGTGGATCCTTGATGAAATCGCACAAGACCAACGTCAATCGACTCGAAACCGCCTCTAGTCTAACATATCTAAGAATCGAAGCATATAATTCGCGGAATCAGGAGTATCAAGCAGAGCGCCGAGTACGGCCATGGTAGTTCGATTACTTGATTAACATAAAATCATTGCAATTCCATCCCAGGATAGCATTAATGGATGCTCAGGAGACTTACCTCGAGCTCCGATTGAGCTCGCTCGGCCCAGATTTGGCTGGGCAAGTATGAACAGTACTCGGCAATGGAGGCCGGGATTGGGAGACTCAATTCAGGGTGTTTAAGCAAGGTCGATGCAAAAAAGATATACGAAGATGGTCAGTGATGTTCAGAGAACAAGACGCACACACTAAATGCAAGAATCTCAATCGAAAATCAAATCCGCCATTGAAGCTCAGTGTAAGAGTTGAAGCTCTGCCTCACCTGTTCAGGCGATCTCAGGCCGTGCGGTCGACGACGGTAGCTTTCGGGGAGTCTGGGCGACCTCCTCGCAACACTCTCCGGCTTTGGTTTGGCCTGGAAGTGGCCCTACCTATGCCTCTCAGTTTGAGCTCGAGCCCTCGACAATGGCGGTTGGAGGGCAAGCTCTCTCTCGCTTTCTCTCTCTCTCTCTCTGTCTCTCTCTCTCTCTCTCTCTCTCTCTCTCTCTCTCTCTCTCTCTCTCTCTCTCTCTCTCTCTCTCTCTCTCTCTCGATTCAGTTCCTCTCTCTCTAATTGAATCAACCGTCCTCTTCAACAGAAAACCTTCGTAGGCTTATATAGCCTTCTCGAATTTTGGCGCCGAACGAGAGAGGCGAACTGCCTCGAATTGCACGGGCAGCCACGTGCTTTTAGGCCCAAACGATGTCGTGGAGGACGGGCATTTCCGTCCAACTCTGTTTGGTCCTCCGACGGGCTTCATTTCGTGCGAATTTGACACGAATTTGTCTTGCGTTCGAGAATGTTGACTTTCGCAGGTTCAAAGGTTTGACTGACCTCGCCGGAGCTCGTCTGGCGGTCATTTGTCATGGGGCCGGTCTTGATCGAAAGGTCTTGAGGTAAGGAGTAAGACGCCCACCAACGCTTCTTCAACTGACGCCGATTGCTTGGTCAATTTTGTCATCGAAATCCAACCTTCCACTGTTCATCTGCGCAGGATATTTGAGGAAGACGATGACACTGTAGCGGACCGGTTCGACCGGTCTGACCGGCGGTCTGACTGGTCTGAACCGGTTCCGAATAGGATTTTTCAAAATTAAACTCAAATTAGTAGGAAATTTTTACAATTGGACCTCATAATCGAATCTAGGGCATGAATTCTATCAAAAAATGTGATTTTTCCCAAAAGTTCATATCGATTTCAACAAAAACCCCAAATTTCCTTTTAATTGTAAATTGAGAATTATGCAATTGAAGGTTCAAATGATCAAATTGGGTCAAATTACCTGTGCCAATCGATTCAAAATGTTGAAACCCATTGGGCAGTATGTTTAATTTGCAATGATAGCCCTTGAGTTGAAAGTAATTTCAATTATGCTCAATTTCAAGGACTAAAAATGTAATTTTAGTATGCAATTTTGCCAAATTCGTGCAATTGAACAATTTGCACAAACAATTGGGCTAAATTGCAATTCGGGACAGTTAGAATGGATGTCAAGATCCTAGAAAATGCCAAAATTGCAAATTAAAAGGCTCAATTGGTATTTTTTTCTCAAATTCAATAGTACGGGTTACAAAGGAACACCCATAATTGAATCTGATTTTGAACTTTTTATGAGGTCAAAAATATAAGGGATTAAAAATAAAAATATTGGATATTTTTCCATATTTTTGTGACCTCAAATACTATTTTTCTTGAATTGTTTTTTGAGTATTTTCCTATTTTCTAAAAATACTAAAAAATATAAAAAATATGAAAAATTATTTTTTTTGTCAAAAATGGTTCCTTGGGCTTGGCCAAGGCCACCAAAGTTGATTTTGTAATTTTTTGACTTTTTATGAATTTTTTGTGATTTTTCAAAAATAAAACTGAAAAAGACTTGGTCAAAAATCAGGTGTCAACAGCTGCCCTTCTTTGAGAGGAATCTCGTGAGAGGTTTCGCCCAAAGACAGGTGACACCTGAGTCTAGACCGACTCGACTGGGGAAAAGAAAAACGAATCTTGACACTCAATCTTTCTTGTCCCGCTGGTGAATGCTCTGCTTCTTATTCTTTTGCTGACGTGAGAGAGAAAGTAGAGAGACCCACCTGCTATTTACCTGTTGATCACCTGCCTAATGCTCGTGCGGCATGCGCGGTGTATAGCGGGTTCAAGTGAATATCTAGGGACTCGTCTTTTGAGTATCCTAGGGTGGTTAAACTCTAGCCTGTATGGTAGGCCGTACCAGAATGAGATTCCCATACTTGACAGGAACGTGTGAATGACGCACCCAGTCTCTTAGGGATTGTCGGAAGTTTTGATCCGTATGGTGGATCAGACCATGAATAGGACTCCTTTCTGTTGGGAACCTATGGATGACGCACCCAGTCTCTTAGGGATTGTCAGGGATTTTGATTCGTATGGTGGATCAGACCATGAATAGGACTCCTCTCTGCCAGGAACCTATGGATGACGCGCCCAGTCTCTTAGGGATTGTTGAATATTTTTATCCTTCAGGGGGATCAGGCCGAGAATAGGACTCCTCTCTGCTAGAACCTATGGATGACGCACCCAGTCTCTTAGGGATTGTCAGGGGTTTTGATCCGTATGGTGGATCAGACCATGAATAGGACTACTCTCTGCCGGGAACCTATGGATGACGCGCCCAGTCTCTTAGGGATTGTCGAACATTTTGATCCTTCAGGGGGATCAGGCCGAGAATAGGACTCCTCTTTGCTAGGAACCTATGGATGACGCACCCAGTCTCTTAGGGATTGTCGAACAATTTGATCCTATTTTCTTAAGGAATTAACTAGGATTCATACAAGTGAGGTGTGCCTAACTTTTAGGCTTCACCATATGGGCTATTCTGGGTTTAAGGGTTACCTAGAACCTCATAAAAAGCTTATTTTTTTCGACAATTTTCGATCCCATATTCTAAGGAATTAACTAGGATTCATACAAGTGAGGTGTGCCTAACCTTTAGGCTTCACCATATGGGCTATTCTGGGTTTAGGGGTTACCTAGAACCTCACAGAAAGCTAATTCTGAAAATTGTCCATTCGACACGCGATGCGTTATTCTGGGATTTGGGGATTCCAAGTATCCTGCAAAAACTTAAACCTGCAAAAACTTTGATAAGACTCTTCTCGGATCTAGGGGCTACCTGAGATCTTATGGAAAGACTATCTTGAATATTGTCCTTTCGACATTTGAAGGTGACATTCTGGGATCTGGGAGTTCCAGGTATCCTGCAGAAAGTTCCAACCTGTAACACTGGGATCTCATAGAGAGATGATTTCTAAAATTGTCCTCTTGACATGGGAGTTGACATTCCGGGATCTGGGCACTCCAGACATCATTTTGGGATATGGGTACTCCAGGTATCCAAGAATGATACAAGCTATTTCAGGAGCCAAAGTCGTCAAGAATCTTGCGGAAGCTCCAATCTGAAAATTTTTCTTACCAAAGGCAAATCAATGGTCTTTAAGTGATATCTGATGTCAAACTGACAGCTTTTTATGACTTATATCATGGTCATAAAAGATTTAATGAATGCGTTATGATGCTTGAGGTTATCCAAAACACCTTGCAATATGCGGAAGTGATCAAAAATTCCTTGTGGGAAAAATTTGAATCAAACAATCTGAAATTACCAAAAAGAGTTTGGTTAAAATGTCCAATGGAGTATTCTCATCCAAGAGGACGTCTCACCGTTTCGGAGATAATGGTCTTTCACCAAGAATGCACTCGAATTTCCCATCAAACCTGCGCCTAAGGTTCAGGATCATTCGTAGTGAATACACCTCGATCGATCGGGAGGACTTCCAAGGGACCGTAATGTTGGGCTTGGTCAACAGTTTTCAAAGGGGGACTTGTGTGCAAGTCAAGGCTTTCGAAAAGAAGTCTTCAATGTCTGCTCCAGGTTTCCAAGTCAAGAAACCTGCAAAATGAGAAATAAATAATCTTGCTCGAACTTCTTCGAGCTAAGCTTAGACATTAAACCCTATGTCAATCCATGTGCCTTAATCAGAAAAGGCTTTTCAGGGTTGTAACGTAGGTAGGGTTGGGACCTATAAAAGGCTTATTTTTGGCTCAAAATATGCGAAGGGTTTTAACATTGGTGATCACTGCAAGTTTGCTGCCATCTTGCTCCATCTGGTTCAAAGAGCGTCTTCAGTCTTTGAAGTGCATATTTGTCTTTAGAGAACATCTCTCTCATGTCAAGACGGCGTCAATACCTTGTCTATGCTTTTGTCATCTGAATGTGGCATAATCTGAGAGTATCCATTGCTGTCCAGCTCCCTTGGGATTTTCTTTTACAATCAGATCTCACTAGTGACTTATACAAAGGTATCGTGCCATCTTTTGGCATTTACAAAATCAAACACATGATTCACAAGTGTACAAATATTTGGACGGGCATTGGCCTTGCTTTTACCAGGCACTTTGCTTTTTCTTGATGCCCAAGATCGGATTTTTCTTTCTTCCTTTTTTTGTTTCCCATCTTTTGTCGAAATCCCACCTTTTCTTTTCTTTTGGGGACCATGATTTTTCAAATGGGTGTGCTAGATGTACAACTTGAATCTCAGCACTCAAACACTAGTCCAGGAATTTTTACAAATCATATCTTTCGAACTTTTCCCGCTCTTGAAGTGACGTCGCCTCCGTCTTAGAATATGCAATGATCACCAACGGGTTTGTGAAATGAACGAATAGGCTCAACTGGGCTGTGCAAAAGGTGAAAGTGTATAGGATAGAGAAACGAATGCTTTTCGTCATCCTAAAGCACCTGAATTATCACAGAAGTTAAAATGACAAGCAACACACAAAGATTGATGCAAGTCCGAGCAAGAGAACTTCTAACCATTTACCTCCTGATACCGCTGGACGTATCTCCAGTTTGCCCCACTGTGGGGTGGTTCTTGACAGGGGTAAAGAATGAAACCGCCGTTCAAAGGGTTATCAATGGTCACCTGTAGTGTTTATGATAGAGAAACGAATGCCTTCGTCGTCTCAATCCATATAATCACTGCGAATAACCCTTACGTCCGTAGGTCAAGGTCTCGCTATCCTTACCACTCCACTTATCTCTTAAGTGTGTATGGGACGTGTTTGGACCAGGCTTGGCTCTTGTCTTGAGGAAACATCCTTTTGAACAATTTTAAACAACTTTTGTTGGAAAAGTTCATTTCGTTTTCTCCAAAACTTACCTCCAAGGGGATTTATGATGCACAATGCATATTTCAACCATGTTTAGATAACCTCCAAGTTTAAACATGAGTGCCAATGACGTGACTGTGAGAATTTTGCGTCTTTCTTGACATGAGCTTTGAATGTATGTTAGATTCCGAAAAGCCTTCAAATCCTAGCAATAAGGATTCTGACAGTCTTAAAACCTAAGAGATTGGGAAATGAATACTTACCTGCCCGGTGTGGCTAGGGATCTCTGAAAAACATAAAAGGAATATGTTGGTGTATGCTCTCGAATTTCAGGAAATTAGAACGATACACCTTAACCTTGATCATGCACTTCAATGGAAGTGGATAGATTCATGAAAATCTGCATTTTTCTTAACAACACAAGATGGTTAGGTTGTTCTTAAAATTTCTCCAAATCCTCAGTATTTGGAGAAAAAGGACCTGCACCTGACCACCACGACAGTAAGTCCTCTTGACCACGTATTCCAATTGATTGCAATCCTGCTTCCTTGGGTCCTGCAATATTGAACACATGCTTATGTATGTATGGATGCATGACATGTTTATGCCAAGACTATCATGAAGAGTAGGCTCAGCTCGGGGTAAGTCATATGACCAGAATCTGATTTTATTTCAAGGGTAATATTTCTTCACAGCATCTGAATTTATAGGGTGCCCCAGTTCTTCTCCCTCGGTGTTTACAAGAATTAATGCTCCTCCCGTGAGGATCTTCTTGACAATGTAGGGGCCTTCGTAATTCGGAGTGAATTTTCCCCATGGATGGGTAGTACTTGGCAAAACTTTCCTAATTACCAAGTCATTTACTTCGAAGTTTCTAGTCTTGACCTTTCGATTGAATGCCCTGGCTACCCTTTTCTGGTAAGTTTGTCCATGGCAAATGGCTTTAAGACGTTTCTCGTCTATTAAATTCAGCTGTTCATGTCTGTGCTTGAAATACTCTGACTCAGAGAGTTTATATTCTGATAAGATTCTCAAAGAGGGAATCTTAACTTCTACGGGTAGAACTGCTTCTGTCCCATATACCAGACTGTAGGGAGTTGCCCCTGTAGAAGTCCTGATCGATGTTCGGTAGGCCATCAAGGCGAAGGGCAGTCTTTCGTGCCAATCCCTGTAGTTTTCTGCTGTTTTAGCCAAGATTCTCTTGATGTTTTTGTTGGCTGCTTCCACTGCCCCATTCATCTGTGGGCGGTAAGGAGATGAATTCAGATGTCGGATGTTAAAGTGATCCAGTAGATCATCAACAACCTTGTTATTTAGGTTAGACCCGTTATCTGTGATGATTGCCTGAGGGGTACCATACCGGGAGATGATGTGTCTTTTGATGAATCTTGCCACATTTCTTGCAGTGACATTCTTGTAAGAGCTGGCTTCTACCCATTTTGTGAAGTAATCAATCGCTACCAAGATGAAGCGATGACCATTTGAAGCTACATGATTAATAGGCCCTATCATGTCTATGCCTCACATAGAGAAATGCCAAACTTCAGACATTTGGTGTAGTTCTTTTGAGGGTGCATTGATCTTATCACCGTATATTTGGCACTGGTGGAATGACCGGACGTACTGACAGCAATCTGATTCGATGGTCATCCAATAATAGCCAAGCCGCATGATCTTCCTGGCGAGGAGGTGGCCGTTCATGTGAGGCCCACATATTCCTTCATGGACCTCTTTCAAGAGGATATTTGCTTCTTTGGCATCTACACATCTCGGTAGAGTAGAATCAAAGGATCTTTTGTATAGAATTTGTCTATTGAGAAAGAATTTGCTGGCCATCTTGGTTATGTATCTTCGGTCTCCTGGCTGGCATCCTTCAGGGAATTCCCCTTTTGAGAGGTAATTCTTGATGTCATAATACCATGGCTCTCCATCCAATTCTTCTCCGATTAGCATACAATAAGCTGGTTTTTCAACTATGCCGATCCTTAGGGGTTTTATATCCAATCCTCCAGTTGTTTGCAACATCGAGGCCAGGGTGGCTAACGCATCTGCAAATTGATTGTGAGATCTTGATAGGTACTCGAATGACACTTCTTCGAACTTAAGTATCAATTCTTCAAGGTATTCGTGATAAGGGATGAACTTTGCATCTTTCGTCTTCCACTCTCCCTGTGTCTGTAGGATGATGAGCATGGAATCTCCAAAAACTTGCAACCTAGGTATCTTCATGGAAATGGCCAATCGTAGGCCTAAAATGCACGCCTCATATTCTGAGATGTTGTTGGTGCAAGGGAAAGTTATTTTTGCCGCCACAGGGTAATGTTGATCATCGGGGGATATCAGTACTGCCCCAGTGCCTGCCCCTGATAGATTGACAGAACCATCGAAGTACATGACCCACTTGTCTTCTGCTAAGTTGAGAATTTGACCTTCTGTGCTTGTCATTTCAGGAGACTCACCGTTTGAAGGGTTTTCTGCTAGCATGTCAGCTACAGCTCTTCCTTTAACTGACTTCTGTGGAGAACACTTGATGTCAAATTCAGATAACATTACTTGCCATTTTGCTAATTTCCCAATTAAAGCGGGTTTCTCTAGGAGGTATTTGACAGGATCGTTCTCTGTTACGAGCTGAATGTGGTGATGTAAGGTATAATGTCTCAGTCTGCGAAGTACCCACACCGCTGCTACACAGGCGCTTTCGACTGGTGCATATTTTGCTTCAGATGGTGTGAATTTCTTACTCAGGTAATAGATGGCTCTTTCTTTACCATCTATCGGGCTTGTTTGGGCAAGTAAGGTTCCCAAGGATTCTTGCTGTATAGTCAGATATAAGGTTAATGGGTGACCAGAAATTGGTGGCACAAGTACCGGCGGTGTGATCAGATAGTTCTTGATCATTTGGAAAGCCCTGCTGCATTCAGCATCCCATGTTACTTTCGCGCCTTTCTTAAGCAATTTGAAGATTGGCTTAGCCACATCAGACAGTTGATTGATAAATCTGGCAATATAGTTCAGTCTCCCCAGAAGGCTTCTCACTTCTTTTACTGTGGAGGGAGTTGACAGATTGTGGATAGCTTGAATTTTTGAAGGATCAATCTCAATGCCCCTGTTACTGACTATGAACCCAAGAAGTTTACCAGATTTTGCCCCAAACACACATTTGTTAGGGTTCAACCTCAACTTATATTTGCGCAGGGGTTCAAATAATTTTCTTGACACCTGTATGTGATCCTGTCCTTTCTTGGATTTGGCGATCATGTCGTCGACGTATACTTCAATTTCTTTGTGGATCATATCATGGAATAATGTGACCATGGCTTTCTGATAGGTAGCCCCGGCGTTTTTTAATCCGAAGGGCATGACTTTGTAGCAAAAATTCCCCCAGGGTGTGGTAAAAGCAGTCTTTGGTTTGTCTTCTTGTTTCATGAAGATTTGGTTGTATCCCGAGAATCCGTCCATAAACGAGAACAATTCATAACCCGCTGTGCTATCCACTAACACATCAATGTGAGGAAGTGAAAAATCATCTTTTGGGCTTGCTCTATTCACATCTCGGTAATCCACGCAGATCCGAACTTTACCATCCTTCTTCATGACGGGGACTATATTTGCAATCCAGTCTGAATATGGGATAGCTTCAATAAAGCCTACCCTAAGAAGCTTCATGACTTCTTCCTTGATTTTGTCCTCCAACTCAGCCTTCATCCGTCTGCTGCCTTGCTTGACAGGTTTGACACCGGGATCCGTAGGTAATGCATGTTCCACGATCTTATGATCTAAGCCTGGCATATCAGCGTAAGACCATGCAAAAATGTCTTGATATTCTTTCAATAGCTCTGTGAACTCGAGCTTTTCATTTTGGGATAAATGTCCGCCGATCTTGACCTCCTTGATATTCACGGAGTCTCCCAGATTAACAATGATTTGTTCTTCTGAAGTAGGAGGTGTCGACTCCTCAAAGGCATTCCAATCTTTGCGGATAGACGCATAACCCTCGTCTTCATCCTCCTCAATGTTATAAGAATGGTTACTGGAGAAGTCCGAATCTCGTAACAACCCGGTATGCATGTTTGAGATCATATGCCTGAAATGTCATGAGTATGGTTAGTTGGTATTCCACAAGGATGACATGCGTGATCATAGAAAGTCCTTTCGAAAGAGTTTTTAGAAATAGGTACATGTATAAACGGGACTAATCCTCATGTCATCGGATATCATTGCCCTAAGGAAAGCTCTTTGGAAATCAGGAGTCATATGGCAAATCAGGCCTCACGCTTCTGTGCAGAAGACTAGTATCATCATTGGGCTGATTCGTGATTCCATATGTCCTTAACAAAATATGTACGGTTTTATTGAATGCAAGATGGGCCGCATTACAATATGTGCTATTTGGACCAACAGCCGGAGATCCAAAGGGGTTTCCCTATACGTACAATAAGGAAAGAAAATGCGACAAAATGCAAAAAGTTCTAAATGCGGTATTTAAAGACGAGGGAAGAGTCTCGTTACTCAGAGGAAGTGGCTCCATTGTCCAACCACTCCATGATGACATTCACAGCGTCATCTTGGAGAAAAGGATTTGTCAGATCTGGTTCTATCGGTGCAGCGACGTCTTCTCAGACAACCTTTTAGAGTTCTGGTTGAAGTGGGCATTCAAAGGGTTATTGAACATTTGAGACCTGCCTTTCCAAGTTGGAGAACCAATGATTGAGTCATTCGGGCTGTTTCGGCCTCCCAGGCATCCCAGGCTTCTGCCTCGGCTTCGGCCTGGTGTCTTTGGGCCAGATCCATCTATGTGATATTTCTGATACCCCAAGCCCATTCTATGTGGGTTAGCTTTTAACTGCAGTGGGGTATTTATACCCTGATTATGTCTGCCTAGGCCTTTTTCGGGGTTGAATCCGTATGCCAGCAGCATCTTAGCTGGTAGAAGACTGGCTTCTGAGATGTATGGGGTTCTTAGCCTTGTCCCTACCGGGGTATGAACTGTTGCTACCAGTTCCAGGGAATGATAACTCTCCTCTGTTTTCACTTCAGGTTCAACATAGGGTATGGCACTGCTCTGGTATGTCTGGAGGTCGACTTCTCCATGTACGGTAATCACCTTCCCATCTACTGCGAAGCGTACTTTTTGATGCAAGCTTGAAGGGACAGCTCCTGTTGTATGGATCCAAGGCCTTCCCAGCAAGAGCCTAAATGCACTGGGCAGATCCATCACTTGGAAGTTTATAGAGAACTTTGTCGGGCCAATGGACACGTCAAGCTCAATCTCACCAACCACCGTCTTCCTCATCCCGTCGAAAGCTCTCACAGCCGTTTTGGATGTTTTAACCGTTTCTTCATTGATTCCCAACCTTCTCAGGGTAGCCAAAGGGCAGATGTTGAAGGCTGATCCATTGTCGATCAAAATGTGCGCCACTCTTTTTCCGTTACATAGTGCGGAAATATACAAGGCCTTGTTGTGTCCTCTTCCTTCCATGGGGAAGTCCTCGTCAGAGAAGCTCAACTGGTCTTTTAAAAGGATCGTCCCCACAAAGTCCCCTAATTGTACCTCATTAATTGTTTCAGGGACATGTACTTCATTAAGTATCCTCAACAGTGTGTTCTTATGTTTTTCAGAATTGATGAATAGATCCAATAGGGATATCTGAGCGGGTAACTTCCTCAGCTGTTCTATCACCTCAAACTCGCTGGTTTTGATGATCGATATGAGTTTTTCCGCGTCTTCCTTTGAGACCTCCTTCTTTTCGGATTCGCCCTCCCTGGGGGCATAGAATCATCCGGACCTCATTACCGCATCTACCTGTGTGGTCCCGTAGTCCCAATGGACTGCTTTAGGATCGTATTCTTCTGCTGGGGGGACTTTTATAGTTACTGTTGCCCGATGAGATATCTCCGGTTTAGTCGCGTCGTCTGTTTCTTCTTACGGCAGTTGAATCGCAACGGGCTTGACTAGGTAGTCTTTCACCCCGCTCATGCTATCAAGTTCTTCCAATCTGATTACCACTGTCGAAGCGACTTCGACCATCGATACGGTGTTGTCAAGTTCTTCTATGCCCTTCGAGGTCTCTGGTTGAGAGAGATCATACATACCTCCCCATCCATCCGGTATGATGTCTTCAATTTTCTGATAAAAGCTGGGAGGGGCTGAATATTTCACTTTGAAGTTGTATTCTCCAGAATCTTGACTAAGGTTGTCTATAATTTCGCCCTTCTCAAGTGCGTCGGCCATAAATTTGAGGTCTGCTAGGCTTCGCCTCTTGGCTTCCAGTTCGTGTTCTTCGGACTCTTCTTCTGACTGAGTGACTGGCCCAAGACTGTTTACCAGATTCTTATGTGAGGTACTCCAGGTATTACCCTGCTCAGTCTTGATCACGAAGTAGCTTCCTTCCAAAGACAAAGAAGCTTTGACTCCTTCGAACTCTTCATTGGTGACATCAGACATTATCCCCAAGCTCATCATCTTAGCGATGCATAGTCTCATTTGGTCA
Organism: Rhodomyrtus psidioides; assembly: GCA_021437785.1. Taxonomy (NCBI): domain Eukaryota; kingdom Viridiplantae; phylum Streptophyta; class Magnoliopsida; order Myrtales; family Myrtaceae; genus Rhodomyrtus; species Rhodomyrtus psidioides. Next base: position 7,328,366 of record JAILYB010000007.1, on the reverse strand, counting down.
GTCGAGATCGCTCCTTCTTTTGGGCATGATGAATCGGTTATTAGCAGGTTGGTCAGCTTAAGCATATCTACCTTTAGCTTAAGGTAGTCTTCTTCCCCTTCAGAGAATATTGCCCCTACTGCTTGATGATCCGGTAATGGATTTTCTTGTACATTCGGGGCTGCATTGTCAAATTTTAGAATCTGACTATCAATCAAGGCTTGCACTTTCAGCTTAAGGATATAACAGTTATTCACATTATGCCCTCTTTCGCCCATATGGTAGGCACAGGTCTGGCTCTCATCAAAGCCAGGATACCTTGCAGGGTTTGCCCTAGGCGGTTCTTTCGCCACCAGGTGTTGTTCTAGCAGCATCGGGAGCAGCTTGGATAAAGGCCTCGGGAGCTGGGAGAATTGCTTCTGAGGTTGCTTTCTTCTAGGCTCTTGCACTTTCGGTGTTGACCAGGATGATCCTCCTTTGGTCTGATTGGAATTGCCAAACGACTTGGGCTTGTGGGGATCCGGTATAAACGCTATGTCCAGTCCGGCTTCTCTCTCCTTTCTCAAGGGATACTGCTTCCTAGAAGGAGCTTCATGAGGCCTTCTTTCTCTCAAGACCCATTCTAGCCTTTCAGCAACCTTTATCAAGTGTGCAAATGTTTGACACCCGGAAGTGTTCAGCTTGTCAAAGTACTCATAGGGGAGTGCTTTCAAGAATAAGTCGATCAGCTCCTCTTCTGGGATTGACGGCTTTACTTGGGTAGCCAAGGCTCGCCACCTCTGGATGTATGTCCTGATTGATTCGCCTCTCGCCTTTGAAGTTCGTAGAAGATCTTCTCTTGTTGGGGCTGTAGCCAAGGCTCGCCAGAGCGGCGCCAGCCAAACTCTCTTGGAATGTGTTCATTAGTAGCGGGATATAATCTGAATAGTGCGCCATCTTGCGCAGATAATACTTGAGGTGTGCTCGGGGACAACCTGTCCCATTGTATTTCCTTACAAACTCTGGCTCTTTATAATCAGGAGGAGTCTCTACTTTAGCGAAAGGAGATATCTTGTCGAAGCGGGCTAACTCGTAACCTTGACTGCTCAAGCACTCTTCGATTTTGGCCAGCCTTTTAGCCTCCGCTTCAGTTTTCATGGTCCGCTTCCCCTTCTCCTCCCTCTCGAGGTTGTTAACAACAGGCGAGGCCTTTGGTTGTGATCGGCTGTTTGGTTCATGGACATCCTCCTCTGTATGTTGGGTATCCCTTGTCACCTCTATATCTGTTACATCAGGTACCGTAGAAGGGCCTGAGTTGTTCTGATTATGGGCTGCTGTCTGTTTAGCTTGGGTGACCTCCAACATGGCCTTAATGTCAGCCATCATAGTTGCCAGGGCAGTCATCTGAGACTCCAACATGCCCACACGCGGAGTCAATTCTTGCTGCTCCATTCTTGTCTTAAGGCGAGTTCGGAAGCGATGTGTGGGAAATTCCGTGGTGAGAGTGTACCTGTTCAAAAAAGATTTCTAGTGAGTGCTTCGCTTATTTTGGCAGAAAGAAGCAGTTTAATTCTTTCAGTTGCATGCTTCTTGTCAGTAGATGAGAAAAAGTGGCTAATTTGTGAGCCTTAGCCTCACATAAGTAGTTCTTTTAGTCATTTCCTGATATGAATTCATGAAATTAAAAGAGGCGTAATTTCTGACGATAGTTTTTATGCATTCGTAAGACATGCTCATATTCATGCTCATGTGTCCAAGATAGTGTCTAACAGAAATGAGAAGATATCACAGTGTTTGCTTATTTTACACTTGACAGAATAGCCTATTCAAGTCTAGGACGTTTGAGGTCTAAGGTATCCTCATCATCCCAGTATGGATTCCCCTCTTCAGCCTGGGGCTCCTCATCCTCTGAATACGACAGTGGTCCCATGTCTTCGGGTATGTACGGCTCTATTCCCGGTACGTACGGCACGATGTATTCGGGTATGTAGGGCTCGACAAGGCTTCGTCGGGTCGCTTTGAAGTGTTGAATGTATTCTGCGGTGGCTCTATGAGTGTTTTCTTCTCTAGTCATGTCTTCTGACCAACTTATTTCTTCAGCCTAAGAATCTTCAAAGAGCGTATGATGGATGTCAAAGGAAAAGATATGACTAGAGAAGAAAACGAGAGAGAAAAGATATCAAGTTGTCTCTTCTCTTCCTCCATGAGAGTCTTGCTCGGTATGTCAAAGGAAAAGATATCAAGTTGTGGTGGAGAAGGGATCCCCTGTAGCGCCCCAAACTGTCGGATCACCCTCTTCAGATAGTATGCTGTAGCGCCCGTGAATCCTAGCAAGGGGACTGGACCTTTGTCACCACAGGCCAATCTGCCTTTGCCCAGCGTTGGCAACCTTAGCCGCCATCGGAATTGTTCGGGATTTAGAATTTTAAGGAAGTTCTTCCACTCTACAAGTTGAACTTAGGAATACGTGTATGTGTTCTGACAAAGGTTTTAAGAGGATGTGCATCAGGGCTGATTTCAGTGAAACCCATGCGGATGTGGAATTGTCTGATATGGGATGTGAACCACAGATACAAAAGATCACTAGAGGCTCTAAAGATTCCCTTTTTATTTTTCTTGAAGCGATTTAAGGAAAGGAAGGTCTCGGCAAGGAGGATGTTTGAGTAGTCCCACCCACAACAGACTTGTCTAGCTACTACGGCCATGATAGGGTTAAAGGTGACAGATGAGATCGGGAATAGTACAAAGCTAAAGAATGCCAAGACAAAGGCTCTACCAGATTTGGTTCCTTTAGCAGCAGGGAGGCAGGAAAATCGGTCTATAAGGAATGATAAGGAGACTCATCCAGAATTGCTTTTTGCATCTGCTTTGACTTCATTCAGACCTGTGTCAAGGAATTCAGCCAACTGACTCAAGGGTTCAAATCCTATGGGGGGTCGGACGAGAGTAGGAGTGAACTCAACTCCGATGACGGCGCTGTATTCTTCGATAGTGGGAGTAATCTCTAGTCCTTCCATGCAAAATGTAGCGGTGGTAGGATCCCAATAGAGCGCCATGGCTTGGATAAAGGCAGGTGGACACTCAATCTTCAGCAGGTCTAACGGTATCCTAGCCGTGATCCAGCATACTTTTGGCTAGCTTCGCCCATGCTGTCCCACCATGATTGGAGTTCGGCCCGGGGGATTTTGAATACTTGAATATCATTCTTTCCCATCAAGTCTAAAATATGCAAATGATTTTGAAAAGTCAATCGTCAGAAGTGTAAGGGAGTCGTCTTCAGTGTCTTGGTCGAGAGGCTGTAGTTCCTCCGACCATTCTCTGGTCCACGGTACGACGACTTCAGGAGTCTTCTCGGGTTTCGCCTTCTTGAGTGTGATACGCTTCGGTTTTGTCTTGGTCGCGGGGCGCCTCTTTCTTCCCCAAAAAGTGACTATGGGAACACTTTCTCTGGCCAATAGTTCAGCCTTCCGACGGGCATATGCTTCTCTGGCCAACTGGTTGCGACGCTGCCTCTTCATCTCCAGATAGTCCTTAAACATTACGTCCGCTTGTCGCTTGAATCTGAGGTTATCGACATAATAACGGGTTTGGCAATCTTTGGCGTATCCCAACTTACGTCCGGTCAGCTCCCGACCATGCACGAATCTAGTGAAGTGTAGCCTTATGTTTGGTCTGGGGCGAGTGACTTTCCTTAGGTATTTGAAGGTCCCCAATTCTGTCGAGCTCTTAGGGAACAACGACATCCTATCCTATTACCATTGCTGTTTCAATTAGTCACTTGAGCGATTTGCATGATGTGAATGCATATGAATGTATGTAATGCATGAGTCATATTATGGAGCAAGGAATAGTAAAGTACATCGGAAGTAAATGCCTTACCAACCATACCTGGGGGAATGTGGAATGTCCCCCTTTTACCAATGGGTGGTTTTAGGTATACCAACCATCCATGGACATGCGCATGAGACAAGTGGGTATACTCTAGGAAATCAAAAATCAGGTGAGGAACCTACGGCTCAGGTTCTCACGATCCACACGAGGCAGATTCCTCCCCAAGGGTACCTACCCAAGAGGGCTAGACATCGCCAATGCAGATGATGAGCGGGAATGAGTACGAAAGTCTCAAGTGCCATCAAACACAAGATCCTTTTCGCACCCTTTCCCTATCTAAGGTAACCTAGGGGTGGTGGCGGTCGGGGTTTGACCGCCAATGTGTGCAATGTATTGTGATCATCACAATGCAAAGTCATCTACAGCAATTTGTATCAAACATCGCTTCAGTATGTGCGTAAAGTAAACATACATTCCCAACTCCAACCTGCAGGAAAAATGTCAACAATCACTCCACCCCTTATTTCTCCAATCTGCAAAAACATCTAACACAATAGTTAGCATACGTACCTCACCTTCGAGAGCATCTGCAAAAAAAATAATGTCAGATAAACCAAGCAACTTTTTAATCGGCTCAAGTCCTCTGGAATTCGTAACCAGAGATTCTGGTTTAGAATAGGTCCCCAGTGGAGTCGCCAGTCTGTCGCGACCTCCCGAGCCTACCAATCGTGTGGGGCTTGCTAGGGTTAATGGGCCGCCCGATCGCTGACTAATCGGACGCGGGCCTCTCCCAAGGTCCATTACCCAAGTCGCAACTGCTGGATATAAGTGATCGACCTTTAGTGCGGTCTAGTGACATGTGGTGAGTGTACATGCCAAGGAGTCGCCACCAATCGTTTCGTGGAGGGTATGATCGGAAACCCTATCGAATAGTTGGGAGTGGTCTATTCGATTCTGCGGAAACTAGAGAATTGGGTTCAGGGACTTAGTTATGCCAACTGTCAGAGTTGACGCCCTTTCGGTACCTAAGCTGAATGGTTTATCTGATCCTAGGATTTCATACAGATGAATGAGGCACAGATCCTAAATCTAGGAGTTCATGCAGATGGGAATGACTACTCTATCATTCACAATCAGTAGAAATAAATGCGCAAATCAAGGATCCAGTACATGCGGATAAAACACATGAAATCAGCATGGTATCCCTAATGGGGCCCTATTAGCCTAGGGAAATATCAATCAAGGCTTAGGAGTGATTTGGACATGATTCGCCCATGAGGGGCAGAATCGTAATTTTGAGTAATTCGGGGAAAATTTACCCTTAAAAGGGTAATTCTGTCATTTTAGATGAATTGGGAAGTCAGAAGACAGGGGAAATAGGATTGGCCATCAATCCAATCCATTTCCTATTTTTAGGGAATTTCCAGGTTTTTTTTTGGATTTTAAAAGTGATTTTACCCTTGGAGGGGTAAAATCGTCATTTTGGACACAGGTGAGAACTGAAAATCTTAAATGTTTGGGCTGGTCGTCCACCTGACCCGAACCCTAATCTTTAAGCAATTCTCAGAACTTGATTGAGACAAGAAAGACGATTTTCCCATTGAGGGTGCGAAACCGTCATTTTGAAGAAAGGGGCGGGACTAGAAAACCCAAACTTAAGAATTGGTCGATTGCTCGACCCTAATTCTTAATTTTGGCATTATCGATTTTATCATACGAACTCAGCAAAGACGACTTACCCTTAAAGGATAATATCGTCAAGTCTCGAAAAATTGGGTAAGAAACCCCAAAAATAGGGTTGACCAGTTGTCCGTGGTCAACCCTCGATTTTTGGGGGTTTCTGGAATGTCTAGGATTTTCCCACAATTTTTCCACATTTTTTGGAATTTCCTGGAATTTTCTATCATTTTTCTGGATTTTCTAGGATTTTTCTGATTTTTTTTAAAAATCATTTCTGATTATTTTTTATTTAAAAAATGTGATTCGGACCGGGTCGACCTAACCCACTCGGGTCGGGACCCGGCCCAGACCCGGACCCGCGAAACCCTCGGTCAAAACGACGCCTTATCACGCGTTTTTTATTTTTTCTGATTATTCGGCTTTGATCTGACGGTCCCTGATGCACCGCGTGGTTGATCCACGATCTTTGGATTGACTAACCAAATCCTATGGTTCAGATTGATTGAAGACTTGACCAGGGCCGCCCGATCTAATTACTTAAACCTACGGCCGTGATTAGAACGTGGGACTTGATCTGGACCGTCCACTCTCATTAACCTAAAACGACGTCGCCTGACCATTCACCTGAACGGCGCCGTTTCTGTTATGATTGATTTTTCGATTAAAACGTTTTTGGGATAATCCTAATTTCTAATCGAACGGCCACCATTTATTAGACTCGATTAACCTGAGCCGTTGGATTTACTTATTCGAATAACAAACCCCCCAACGGCCTGTTGACTAACCATACACGTGGACCAATGGCCGAGCGCCAACTCGGATTTTGACCCACTGACCATGACACGTCATCTTCGTCTTCAACCTCCCGACTCTGAGGGAGCGAACGGCTATGCTTCTCCGGCGACGATCCGACGGTGGATCCTTGATGAAATCGCACAAGACCAACGTCAATCGACTCGAAACCGCCTCTAGTCTAACATATCTAAGAATCGAAGCATATAATTGGCGGAATCAGGAGTATCAAGCAGAGCGCCGAGTATGGCCATGGTAGTTCGATTACTTGATTAACATAAAACCATTACAATTCCATCCCAGGATAGCATTAATGGATGCTCGGGAGACTTACCTCGAGCTCCGATTGAGCTCGCTCGGCCCAGATTTGGCCGGGCAAGTATGAACAGTACTCGGCAATGGAGGCCGGGATTGGGAGACTCAATTCAGGGTGTTTAAGCAAGGTCGATGCAAAAAAGATATACGAAGATGGTCAGTAATGTTCAGAGAACAAGACGCACACACTAAATGCAAAAATCTCAGTCGAAAATCAAATCCGCCATTGAAGCTCAGTGTAAGAGTTGAAGCTCTGCCTCACCTGTTCAGGCGATCTCAGGCCGTGCGGTCGACGGCGGTAGCCACGTGAGAGGCGAACAGAAAACCGTCCTCTTCAACAGAAAACCTTCGTAGGCTTATATAGCCTTCTCGAATTTTGGCGCCGAACGGGAGAGGCGAACTGCCTCGAATTGCACGTGCAGCCACGTGCTTTTAGGCCCAAACGATTTCGTGGAGGATGGGCATTTCTGTCCAACTCCGTTTGGTCCTCCGGCAGGCTTCATTTCGTGCGAATTTGGCACGAATTTGTCCTGCGTTCGAGAATGTTGACTTTCGCAGGTTCAAAGGTTTGACTGACCTCGCCGGAGCTCGTCCGGCGGTCATTTGTCATGGGGCCGGTCTTGATCGAAAGGTCTTGAGGTAAGGAGTAAGACGCCCACCAACGCTTCTTCAACTGCCGCTGATTGCTTGGTCAATTTTGTCATCGAAATCCAACCTTCCACTGTTCATCTGCGCAGGATATTTGAGGAAGACGATGACACTGTAGCGGACCGGTTCGACCGGTCTGACCGGTCTGAACCGGTTCCGAATAGGATTTTTCAAAATTAAACTCAAATTAGTAGGAAATTTTTACAATTGGACCTCATAATCGAATCTAGGGCATGAATTCTATCAAAAAATGTGATTTTGCCCAAAAGTTCATATCGATTTCAACAAAAACCCCAAATTTCCTTTTAATTGTAAATTGGGAATTATGCAATTGAAGGTTCAAATGATCAAATTGGGTCAAATTACCTGTGTCAATCGATTCAAAATGGTGAAACCCATTGGGCAGTATGTTTAATTTGCAATGATAGCCATTGAGTTGAAAGTAATTTCAATTATGCTCAATTTCAAGGACTAAAAATGCAATTTTAGTATGCAATTTTGCCAAATTCGTGCAATTGAACAATTTGCACAAACAATTGGGCTAAATTGCAATCAGGGACAGTTAGAATGGATGTCAAGATCCTAGAAAATGCCAAAATTGCAAATTAAAAGGCTCAATTGGTATTTTTTTCTCAAATTCAATAGTACGGGTTACAAAGGAACGCCCATAATTGAATCTGATTTTGAACTTTTTGTGAGGTCAAAAATACAATGGATTAAAAATAAAAATATTGGATATTTTTTTCATATTTTTGTGACATGAAATGCTATTTTTCTTGAATTTTTTTTTGAGTATTTTCCTATTTTCTAAAAATATAAAAAATATGAAAAATTATTTTTTTTTGTCAAGAATGGTTCCTTGGGCTTGGCCAAGGCCACCAAAGTTGATTTTGTAATTTTTTGACTTTTTTTGAATTTTTTGGGATTTTTCAAAAATAAAACTGAAAAAGACTTGGTCAAAAATCAGGTGTCAACAGCTGCCCCTCTTTGAGAGGAATCTCGTGAGAGGTTTCTCTCAAAGACAGGTGACACCTGAGTCTAGACCGACTCGACTGGGAAAAAGAAAAACGAATCTTGACACTCAATCTTTCTTGTCCCGCTGGTGAATGCTCTGCTTCTTATTCTTTTGCTGACGTGAGAGAGAAAGTAGAGAGACCCACCTGCTATTTACCTGTTGATCACCTGCCTGATGCTCGTGCGGCATGCACGGTGTATAGCGGGTTCAAGTGAATATCTAGGGACTCGTCTTTTGAGTATCCTAGGGTGGTTAAACTCTAGCCTGTATGGTAGGCCGTACCAGAATGAGATTCCTATACTTGACAGGAACCTGTGAATGACGCACCCAGTCTCTTAGGGATTGTCGGAAGTTTTGATCCGTATGGTGGATCAGACCATGAATAGGACTCATTTCTGCTGGGAACCTATGGATGACGCACCCAGTCTCTTAGGGATTGTCAGGGGTTTTGATCCGTATGGTGGATCAGACCATGAATAGGACTCCTCTCTGCCGGGAACCTATGGATGACGCGCCCAGTCTCTTAGGGATTGTCAGGGGTTTTGATCCGCATGGTGGATCAGACCATGAATAGGACTCCTCTCTGCCGGGAACCTATGGATGACGCGCCCAGTTTCTTAGGGATTATCGAACATTTTGATCCTTCAGGGGGATCAGGCCGAGAATAGGACTCCTTTCTGCTATGAACCTATGGATGACGCACCCAGTCTCTTAGGGATTGTCGAACATTTTGATCCTATTTTCTTAAGGAATTAACTAGGATTCATACAAATGAGGTGTGCCTAACCTTTAGGCTTCACCATATGGGCTATTCTGGGTTTAGGGGTTACCTAGAACCTCATAAAAAGCTGATTTTTTTCAACAAATTTCGATCCCATATTCTAAGGAATTAACTAGGATTCATACAAGTGAGGTGTGCCTAACCTTTAGGCTTCACCATATGGGCTATTCTGGGTTTAGGGGTTACCTAGAACCTCACAGAAAGCTGATTCTGAAAATTGTCCATTCGACACGCGAGGCGTTATTCTGGAATTTGGGGATTCCAAGTATCCTGCAAAAACTTAAACCTGCAAAAACTTTGATAAGATTCTTCTCGGATCTAGGGGTTACTTGAGATCTTACGGAAAGACTATCTTGAATATTGTCCTTTCGACATTTGAAGGTGACATTCTGGGATTTGGGAGTTCCAGGTATCCTGCAGAAAGTTCCAACCTGTAACACCGGGATGTCACAGAGAGATGATTTCTAAAGATTGTCCTCTTGACATAGGAGTTGACATTCCGAGATCTGGGCACTCCAGACATCATTCTGGGATCTGGTTACTCCAGGTATCCAAGAATGATACAAGCTATTTCAGGAGCCAAAGTCGTCAAGAATCTTGCGGAAGCACCAATCTGAAAAATTTTCTTACCAAAGGCAAATCAATGGTCTTTAAGTGATATCTGATGTCAAACTGACAGCTCTTTATGACTTATATCATGGTCATAAAAGATTTAATGAATGCGTTATGATGCTTGAGGTTATCCAAAACACCTTGCAATATGCGGAAGCGATCAAAAATTCATTGTGGGAAAAGTTTGAATCAAACAATCTGAAATTACCAAAAAGAGTTTGGTTAAAATGTCCAACGGAGTATTCTCATCAAAGAGGACTTCTCACCGTTTCGGAGATAATGGTCTTTCACCAAGAATGCACTCGAATTTCCCATCAAACCTGCGCCTAGGGTTCAGGATCATTCGTAGTGAATACACCTCGATCGATCGGGAGGACTTCCAAGGGACCGTAATGTTGGGCTTGGTCAACAGTTTTCAAAGGGGGACTTGTGTGCAAGTCAAGGCTTTCGAAAAGAAGTCTTCAATGTCTGCTCCAGGTTTCCAAGTCAAGAAACCTGCAAAATGGGAAAGAAATAATCTTGCTCGAACTTCTTCGAGCTAAGCTTAGACATTAAACCCTATGTCAATCCATGTGCCTTAATCAGAAAAGGCTTTTCAGGGTTGTAACGTAGGTAGGGTTGGGGACCTATAAAAGGCTTGTTTTTTGCTCAAAATATGCGATGGGTTTTAACATTGGTGATCACTGCAAGTTTGTTGCCATCTTGCTCCTTCTGGTTCAAAGAGCGTCTTCAGTCTTTGAAGTGCATATTTGTCTTTAGAGAACATCTCTCTCATGTCAAGACGGCGTCAATACCTTGTCTATTCTTTTGTCATCTGAATGTGACATAATCTGGGAGTATCCTTTGCTGTCCAGCTCCCTTGGGATTTTCTTTTACAATCAGATCTCACTAGTGACCTATACAAAGGTATCGTGCCATCTTTTGGCATTTACAAAAGCAAACACATGATTCACAAGTGTACAAGTATTTGGACGGGCATTGGCCTTGCTTTTACCATGCACTTTGCTTTTTCTTGATGCCCAAGATCGGATTTTTCTTTCTTCCTTTTTTTGTTTCCCATCTTTTGTCGAAATCCCACATTTTCTTTTCTTTTGGAGACCATGATTTTTCAAATGAGTGTGCTAGATGTACAACTTGAATCTCAGCACTCAAACACTAGTCCAGGAATTTTTACAAATCATATCTTTCGAACTTTTCCCGCTCTTGAAGTGACGTCGCCTCCGTCTTAGAATATGCAATGATCACCAACGGGTTTGTGAAATGAACGAATAGGCTCAACTGGGCTGTGCAAAAGGTGAAAGTGTATAGGATAGAGAAACGAATGCTTTTCGTCATCCTAAAGCACCCGAATTATCACAGAAGTTAAAATGACAAGTGTCGCGACCCGTCCGAAAGCGGACGCGGCTAATGGATTACCGATCGCGGGTCTTGGATCGGCGCGAGCCCTCCCATGCCCATACCAAATCGCGGCGGGAGTATTTTTCAGAAGGATTCGACGATAAGAGTCGATCGCTTTCGACCTTCAGTGTGGTCGTGGTGGCTTGTGCAACTTGTGCATGCATTTGGAGTCGCCACCGGTCTTTCTTGGAGGGTAGACCGGAAACCTTACTGACCGATTGGGAGAGATCGATCAGTTCTGCGGAACCAGAGATTTTGGATTCGGGGACTTGGTTACGCTGGTGTCATTACCAACGCCCTTTCGGTACCTAACGCGAGTGATTTTCCTGGCTAAGAGTTCATGTAGGCGCAATTTTAGGTGAGGTAGGCTTAATTCAGGATTTCATGCAGATTGGAAGACTATTCCTATCAATCACAATCAATTTAAATGAAAGCGCAAACAAGTGCATAAATAAATTTCATCGATGCACATCAATTCAGATCAATGGCTTCCTAGTATGACCATAAAGGCTTAAGGAGGGCGTGGCTTCGGACTAGGGGTAAAATGGGAAGATTTGGAGGCGATTAGCCCGAAGGGCAAAATCGTTAATTTTTGGAAGGTTTGGATACCGAATTACCCAAAATATTCCATGGCCAGTTGTTTGTGGCCATTTTTCTTCAATTTTTGGGAGACGATTCGCCCAAAGGGCGAAATCGTCATTTTTAAGGATCGGGTTCAAAACCCCCGAGATGAGTCTTGGCCAGTTGATTGTGGCCATTTCCTATTTTTTGGGATTTTCCTGGATTTTTTTAGAATTTTTTTGGAAGACGGTTTGCCGGAAGGGCAAAACCGTCATTTTTGGAAAGATCGGGTGTCAAAAGACCCGAAACAGGTCGTGACCAGTTGAATGTGGTCATTTCCTATTTTCTGGAATTTTTTAGAATTTTTCTGAGTTTTCCGAATTTTTTTGAATTTTTTTTATGATTTTCTATTTTTTTATTGAATTTTTGAATTTTTGAATTTTTTTTATTTTTTTCTGATTTTTTATTTATTAAAAATATTTTCCGGGCCGGGTCAGACCCGGCCCGAGCCTCTCGGGCGCCCGGCCCAACACCACGGCCGAAACCGGCCTCGCAGAAACGACGCCGTTTTGGTTTATTGATTTTTTTTTTATCATTTTCTTAATTTATCAGAAAATCCCCGGATCGGACGGTTCTTATTGCACCACGTGGCCTCTTCTGATGCATCCGATCTCAGACAAGATCGGACGCTTCACAGAGAGCCACTTGGCCGAATTTCAACCGTTCGATTGATTTTATTTTTATTATTCGAAAATTCTTTATTAATTCTAAAAATATTTTTTTATTTTCCAAAATTCCCAGATCGCGACACGTGGCAAAGCCATGGCCGTCCGATCTGGGCTTTGATTTAATCGGCCCGGGCCCGCCAACGCTGACGTGGCTGCCTACGTGGCACACCACATCAGCTTTGACCGTTGACCGACGACCGTTGACCGTTGACCGCCGGCGACTTCGCCGGAGAAGACGATGAACAGTGTTATTTCCGGCGAAGTCGCCGGAAATCTCGCCGGAGGGCCCGAACAGCGGCCAAATCTTAGCATTTTTGATCCATTCTTTCGCCAAACGACTCCTCGGACTTCACACATTACCATACGATAATAAAAAACGACATGAACACGTAAAAGAAAGGTGAGCCGGACTCCCCCGAGCTCGGCTCCGACGAGACACCTGCGGCGATTAATTTTGCGCCCAAGCTCGGTTTCAATCCATCACACAGCCTTCAAATAAGATCTAGAGACTTACCTGAACATTATTTGAGGTCGTTGATCGCACAAAATCCTCCGCCGAGCGCCCGGTCTGATCCACGGCCGGCGAGCCCCCAGGCCGTGTCGTTCGCCGCGGTTCCATGAAAAAGAAGGGTCATCACGAGCTTAGAGGTGAATATAATGCGAGCTTAAGGTCCCTGTTTCGAGCATCGCCGGCGAGTAGGGATGCTTCGGCGATGTGTCTTCAAGTCCCTTGCCACCTGGAGAACGCTCCTCTCGCTCCTTTTCCCTCGGTCTCTCCCCTCTCTCTCTCGGCTTCGTTCTCCCATTGACCCCGAGAATCCTCCATGGCCGACCGCCCTTTTTCTCCTTTTTCGCCTCAAAAGCATGCCCATCGACCACTTGCCAATGTCTCCCACGTTCGGTCGCCCTTTTTGCTTAGAAAAATCCTCCGGCTCCACCTCCCCTGTTCCCCTGCTTTCGGCCGGTGGGTCTGCAACTTAGTTGCAGACCCGGTCGGACCGGGTCGGGTCGGGCTTGACCCGACCGGCCCGGTTCGACCAATTTCGCCCAATTGGGTCCCAGATGGACCCATTTTCATGAAATTGAAGGTAAAATCGGACTCCTTGACATGTTTTCCATCAAATATGGGTATTTTCGTGAATCAATTGGTTGAAATTTAATGAAAACCCCAAATTACCCTTAGGATCCGAAAATGATTTTTGCTTAATTGATGGCCTAAATGACCAAATTAGTCAAAATTGAGGCCACCAATGGATTCATCATGATGAAAAACATAGGGTAGAGGTGTTTAATTTGAATGGGTATGCCCGCATGAAATTTAATTTTGAAAATTGTGAAACCGGGGACTAAATTGAAAGAAATTTGTGCAATTAAGCCCTTTTGTTCAAAATTGATCAAATTGGAGGGCAAATTGACCCAATTGCACTTCGAGATTTTAGAATTCAATGTCATAGCTTATGAAAAGTGAGAATTGAAAATTAAAAGACTCGAAAAGGAATTTGTTTGCTCGGTTCGGGTTTATGTTTGTGAAGGAACATAGTGACCCAAGCCGAATTTTCAAGATTTAAAGTGACACACTTGAAGAGGAAATTAAAACAAAATTATTGAATATTTTTGTGTATTTTTCTGACCACGAATGGTATTTTTCTGATTTTTTGGGTATTTTTATAATTAAATAAATTCAAAAAATATTATAAAATACCAAAAAATATATTTTTTTCAAAATTGGTCCCCGAGGCTAGGCCAAGGCTTCCAAAGTTGATTTTGTAATTTTATGACCTTTTTTTGATATTTTTAATTAATTTTAAAGAATAAAAATCACAATAATAGATGGTCAAAAATCAGGTGTTAACAACAAGCAACACACAAAGATTGATGCAAGTCTGAGCAAGAGAACTTCTAACCATTTACCTCATGATACCGCTGGACGTATCTCCAGTTTGCCCCACTATGGGGTGGTTCTTGACAGGGGTAAAGAATGAAACCGCCGTTCAAAGGGTTATCAATGGTCATCTGTAGTGTTTATGATAGAGAAACGAATGCCTCCGTCGTCTCAATCCATGTAATCACTGCGAATAACCCTTACGTCCGTAGGTCAAGGTCTCGCTATCCTTACCACTCCACTTATCTCTTAGGTGTGTATGGGACGTGTTTGGACCATGCTTGCCTCTTGTCTTGAGGAAACATCCTTTTGAACAATTTTAAACAACTTTTGTTGGAAAAGTTCATTTCGTTTTCTCCAAAACTTACCTCTAAGGGGATTTATGATGCACAATGCATATTTCAACCATGTTTAGATAACCTCCAAGTTTAAACATGAGTGCCAATGACATGACTGTGAGAATTTTGCGTCTTTCTTGACATGAGCTTTTATGTATGTTTGATTCCGAAAAGCCTTCAAATCCTAGCAATAAGGATTTTGACAATCTTAAAACCTAAGAGATTGGGAAATGAATACTTACCTGCCCGGTGTGGCTAGGGATCTCTGAAAAACATAAAAGGAATATGTTGGTGTATGCTCTCGAATTTCAGGAAATTAGAACGATACACCTTACCCTTGATCATGCACTTCAATGGAAGTGGATAGATTCATGAAAATCTGCATTTTTCTTAACAACACAAGATGGTTAGGTTGTTCTTAAAATTTCTTGAAATCCTCAGTATTTGGAGAAAAAGGACCTGCACCTGACCACCACGACAGTAAGTCCTCTTGACCACGTATTCCAATTGATCGCGATCCTGCTTCCTTGGGTCCTGCAATATTGAACACATGCTTATGTATGTATGGATGCATGACATGCTTATGCCAAGACTATCATGAAGAGTAGGCTCAGCTCGGGGTAAGTCATATGATCGGAATCTGATTTTATTTCAAGGGTAATATTTCTTCACAGCATCTGAATTTACAGGGTGCCCCAGTTCTTCTCCCTCGGTGTTTACAAGAATTAATGCTCCTCCCGTGAGGATCTTCTTGACAATGTAGGGGCCTTCGTAATTCGGAGTGAATTTTCCCCATGGATGGGTAGTACTTGGCAAAACTTTCCTAATTACCAAGTCATTTACTTCAAAGTTTCTAGTCTTGACCATTCGATTGAACGCCCTGGCTACCCTTTTCTGGTAAGTTTGTCCATGGCAAATGGCTTTAAGACGTTTCTCGTCTATTAAATTCAGCTGTTCATATCTGTGCTTGAAATACTCTGACTCAGAGAGTTTATCTTCTGATAAGATTCTCAAAGAGGGAATCTTAACTTCTACGGGTAGAACTGCTTCTGTCCCATATACCAGACTGTAGGGAGTTGCCCCTGTAGAAGTCCTGATCGACGTTCGGTAGGCCATCAAGGAGAAGGGCAGTCTTTCGTGCCAATCCCTGTAGTTTTCTGCTGTTTTAGCCAAGATTCTCTTGATGTTTTTGTTGGCTGCTTCCACTGTCCCATTCATCTGTGGGCGGTAAGGAGATGAATTCAGATGTCGGATGTTAAAGTGATACAGTAGATCATCAACAACCTTGTTGTTTAGGTTAGACCCGTTATCTGTGATGATTGCCTGAGGGGTACCATACCGGAAGATGATGTGTCTTTTGATGAATCTTGCCACATTTCTTGCAGTGACATTCTTGTAAGAGCAGGCTTCTACCCATTTTGTGAAGTAATCAATCGCTACCAAGATGAAGCGATGACCATTTGAAGCTACATGATTAATAGGCCCTATCATGTCTATGTCCCACATAGAGAAAGGCCAATCTTCAGACATTTGGTGTAGTTCGTTTGGGGGTGCATTGATCTTATCACCGTAAATTTGGCACTGGTGGCATGACCGGACGTGCTGACAGCAATCTGATTCGATGGTCATCCAATAATAGCCAAGCCGCATGATCTTCCTGGCGAGGAGGTGGCCGTTCATGTGAGGCCCACATATTCCTTCATGGACCTCTTTCAAGAGGATATTTGCTTCTTTGGCATCTACACATCTCAGTAGAGTAGAATCAAAGGATCTTTTGTATAGAATTTGTCCATTGAGAAATAATTTGCTGGCCATCTTGGTTATGTATCTTCGGTCTCCTGGCTGGCATCCTTTAGGGAATTCCCCTTTTGAGAGGTAATTCTTGATGTCATAATACCATGGCTCTCCATCCAATTCTTCTTCGATTAACATACAATAAGCTGGTTTTTCAACTATGCCGATCTGTAGGGGTTTTATATCCAACCCTCCAGTTGTTTGCAACATCGAGGCCAGGGTGGCTAACGCATCTGCAAATTGATTGTGAGATTTTGATAGGTACTCGAAAGACACTTCTTTGAACTTAAGTATCAATTCTTCAAGGTATTCGTGATAAGGGATGAGCTTTGCATCTTTCGTCTTCCACTCTCCCTGTGTCTGTAGGATGATGAGCATGGAATCTCAAAAAACTTGCAACCTAGGTATCTTCATGGAAATGGCCAATCGTAGGCCTAAAATGCACGCCTCATATTCTGAGATGTTGTTGGTGCAAGGGAAAGTTATTTTTGCCGCCACAGGGTAATGTTGATCATCGGGGGATATCAGTACTGCCCCAGTGCCTGCCCCTGATAGATTAACAGCACCATCGAAGTACATGACCTACTTGTCTTCAGCTAAGTTGAGAATTTGACCTTCTGTGCTTGTCATTTCAGGAAACTCACCGTTTGAAGGGTTTTCTGCTACCATGTCAGCTACAGCTCTTTCTTTAACTGACTTCTGTGGAGAACACTTGATGTCAAATTCAGATAACATTACTTGCAATTTTGCTAATTTCGCAATTAAAGCGGGTTTCTCCAGGAGGTATTTGACAGGATCGTTCTCTGTTACGAGCTGAATGTGGTGATGTAAGGTATACTGTCTCAGTCTGCGAAGTACCCACACCGCTGCTACACAGGCGCTTTCGACTGGTGCATATTTTGCTTCAGATGGTGTGAATTTCTTACTCAGGTAATAGATGGCTCTTTCTTTACCATCTATCGGGCTTGTTTGGGCAAGTAAGACTCCCAAGGATTCTTCCTGTATAGTCAGATATAAGGTTAATGGGTGATCAGAAATTGGTGGCACAAGTACCGGCGGTGTGATCAGATAGTTCTTGATCATTTGAAAAGCCCTGCTGCATTCAGCATCCCATGTTACTTTCGCGCCTTTCTTAAGTAATTTGAAGATTGGCTTAGCCACATCAGACAGTTGATTGATAAACTTGGCAATATAGTTCAATCTCCCCAGAAGGCTTCTCACTTCTTTTACTGTGGAGGGAGTTGACAGATTGTGGATAGCTTGAATTTTTGAAGGATCAATCTCAATGCCCCTATTACTGACTATGAACCCAAGAAGTTTCCCAGATTTTTCCCCAAACACACATTTGTTAGGGTTCAACCTCAACTTATATTTGCGCAGGCGTTCAAATAATTTTCTTAACACCTGTATGTGATCATGTCCTTTCTTGGATTTGGCGATCATGTCGTCGACGTATACTTCAATTTCTTTGTGGATCATATCATGGAATAATGTGACCATGGCTTTCTGATAGGTAGTCCCGGCGTTTTTTAATCCGAAGGGCATGACTTTGTAGCAAAAATTCCCCCAGGGTATGGTAAAAGCAGTCTTTGGTTTGTCTTCTTGTTTCATGAAGATTTGGTTGTATCCCGAGAATCCGTCCATAAACGAGAACAATTCATAACCTGCTGTGCTATCCACTAACACATCAATGTGAGGAAGTGGAAAATCATCTTTTGGGCTTGCTCTATTCAGATCTCGGTAATCCACGCAGATCCGAACTTTACCATCCTTCTTCATGACAGGGACTATATTTGCAATCCAATCTGAATATGGGATAGCTTCAATAAAGCCTACCCTAAGAAGCTTCATGACTTCTTCCCTGATTTTGTCCTCCAACTCAGCCTTCATCCGTCTGCTGCCTTGCTTGACAGGTTTGACACCGGGATCCGTAGGTAATGCATGTTCCACGATCTTATGATCTAAGCCTGGCATATCAGCGTAAGACCATGCAAAAATATCTTGATATTCTTTCAATAGCTTTGTGAACTCGAGCTTTTCATTTTGGGATAAATGTCCGCCGATCTTGACCTCCTTGATATTCACGGAGTCTCCCAGATTAACAATGATTGGTTCTTCTCAAGTAGGATGTGTCGACTCCTCAAAGGCATTCCAATCTTTGCGGATAGACGCATAACCCTCGTCTTCATCCTCCTCAATGTTGTAAGAATGGTTACTGGAGAAGTCCGAATCTCGTAACAACCTGGTATGCATGTTTGAGATGATATGCCTGAAATGTCATGAGTATGATTAGTTGGTATTCCATAAGGATGACATGCGTGATCATATAAAGTCCTTTCGAAAGAGTTTTTAGAAATAGGTACAGGTATAAACGGGACTAATCCTCATGTCATCGAATATCATTGCCCCAAGGAAAGCTCTTTGGAAATCAGGAGTCATATGGCAAATCAGGCCTCACGCTTCTGTGCAGAAGACTAGTATCATCATTGGGCTGATTCGTGATTCCATATGTCCTTAACAAAATATGTATGGTTTTATTGAATGCAAGATGGGCCGCATTACAAGGTGTGCTATTTAGACCAACGGCCGAAGATCCAAAGGCGTTTCCCTATACGTACAATAATGAAAGAAAATGCGACAAAATGCAAAAAGTTCTAAATGCGGTATTTAAAGACAAGGGAAGAGTCTCGTTACTCAGAGGAAGTGGCTCCATTGTCCAACCACTCCATGATGACATTCACAGCGTCATCTTGGAGAAAAGGATTTGTCAGATCTGGTTCTATCGGTGCAGCGACGTCTTCTTCAGACAACCATTTAGAGTTCTGGTTGAAGTAGGCATTCAAAGGGTTATTGAACATTTGAGACCTGCCTTTCCAAGTTGGAGAACCAATGATTGAGTCATTCGGGCTGTTTCGGCCTCCCAGGCGTCCCAGGCTTCTACCTCGGCTTCGGCCTAGTGTCTTTGGGCCAGATCCATCTATGTGATATTTCTGATACCCCAAGCCCATTCTATGTGGGTTAGCTTTTAACTGCAGTGGGGTATTTATACCCTGATTATGTCTGCCTAGGCCCTTTTCGGGGTTGAATCCGTATGCCAGCAGCATCTTAGCTGGTAGAAGACTGGCTTCTCTGATGTATAGGGTTCTTAGCCTTGTCCCTGCCGGGGTATGAACTGTTGCTACCAGTTCCAGGGAATGATAACTCGCCTCTGTTTTCACTTCAGGTTCAACATAGGGTATGGCACTGCTCTGGTATGTGTGGAGGTCGACTTCTCCATGTACGGTAATCACCTTCCCATCTACTGCGAAGCGTACTTTTTGATGCAAGCTTGAAGGGACAGCTCCTGCTGTATGGATCCAAGGCCTTCCCAGCAAGAACCCAAATGCACTGGGCAGATCCATCACTTGGAAGTTTATAGAGAACTTTGTCGGGCCAATGGACATGTCAAGCTCAATCTCACCAACCACCGTCTTCATCATCTCGTCGAAAGCTCTCACAACCGTTTTGGATGTTTTAACCGTTTCTTCATTGATTCCCAATCTTCTCAGGGTAGCCAAAGGGCAGATGTTGAAGGCTGATCCATTGTCGATCAATACGTGCGCCACTCTTTTTTCGTTACATAGTGCGGAAATATACAAGGCCTTGTTGTGTCCTCTTCCTTCCATGGGGAAGTCCTCGTCAGAGAAGCTCAACTGGTCTTTTAAAAGGATCGTCCCCACAAAGTCCCCTAATTGTACCTCATTAATTATTTCAGGGACATGTACTTCATTAAGTATCCTCAACTGTGTGTTCTTATGTTTTTCAGAATTGATGAATAGATCCAATAGGGATATCTGAGCGGGTAACTTCCTCAGCTGTTCTATCACCTCAAACTCGCTGGTTTTGATGATTGATATGAGTTTTTCCGCGTCTTCCTTTGAGACCTCTTTCTTTTCGGATTCGCCCTCCCTGGGGGCATAGAATCGTCTGGACCTCTTTACCGCGTCTACCTGTGTGGTCCCGTAGTCCCAATGGACTGCTTTAGGATCGTATTCTTCTGCTGGGGGGACTTTTATAGTTACAGTTGCCCGATGAGATATCTCCGGTTTAGTCGCGTTGTCTGTTTCTTCTTGCGGCAGTTGAATCACAACGGGCTTGACTAGGTAGTCTTTCAACCCGCTCATGCTATCAAGTTCTTCCAATCTGATTACCACTGTCGAAGCGACTTCGACCATCGATACGGTGTTGTCAAGTTCTTCTATGCCCTTCGAGGTCTCTAGTTGAGAGAGATCATACATACCTCTCCATCCATCCGGTATGATGTCTTCAATTTTCTGATAAAAGCTGGGAGGGGCTGAATATTTCACTTTGAAGATGTATCCTCCAGAATCTTGACCAAGGTTGTCTATAATTTCGCCCTTCTCAAGTGCGTCGGCCATAAATTTGAGGTCTGCTAGGCTTCGCCTCTTGGCTTTCAGTTCGTCTTCTTCGGACTCTTCTTCTGACTGAGTGATTGGCCCAAGGCTGTTTACCAGATTCTTATGTGAGGTACTCCAGGTATTACCCTGCTCAGTCTTAATCACGAAGTAGCTTCCTTCCAAAGACAAAGAAGCTTTGACTCCTTCGAACTCTTTATTGGTGACATCATACATTATCCCCAAGCTCATCATCTTAGCGATGCATAGTCTCTTTTGGTCAGTCGAGATCGCTCCTTCTTTTGGGCATGATGAAGCGGTTATTAGCAGGTCGGTCAGCTTAAGCATATCTACCTTTAGCTTAAGGTAGTCTTCTTCCCCTTCAGAGAATATTGCCCCTACTGCTTGATGATCCGGCAATGGATTTTCTTGTACATTCGGGGCTGCATTGTCAAATTTTAGAATCTAACTATCAATCAGGGCTTGCACTTTCAGCTTAAGGATATAACAGTTATCCACATTATGCCCTCTTTCGCCCATATGGTAGGCACAGGTCTGGCTCTCATCAAAGCCAGGATACCTTGCAGGGTTTGCCCTAGGCAGTTCTTTCGCCACCAAGTGTTGTTCTAGCAGCATCGGGAGCAGCTTGTATAAAGGCCTCGGGAGCTGGGAGAATTGCTTCTGAGGTTGCTTTCTTCTAGGCTCTTGCACTTTTGGTGTTGACCAGGATGATCCTCCTTTGGTCTGATTGGAATTGCCAAACAGCTTGGGCTTGTGGGGAGTCGGTATAAACGCTATGTCCAGTCCGGCTTCTCTCTCCTTTCTCAAGGGATACTGCTTCCTAGTAGGAGCTTCATGAGGCCTTCTTTCTCTCAAGGCCCATTCTAGCCTTTCAGCAACCTTTATCAAGTGTGCAAATGTTTGACACTCGGAAGTGTTCAGCTTGTCAAAGTACTCATAGGGGAGTGCTTTCAGGAATAAGTCGATCAGCTCCTCTTCTGGGATTGACGGCTTTACTTGGGTAGCCAAGGCTCGCCACCTCTGGGCATATGTCCTGATTGATTCGCCTCTCGCTTTTGAAGTTCGTATAAGATCTTCTCTTGTTGGGGCTGTAGCCGTGTTGAACTTGTACTGCCTGAGGAAGTCCTCTGCAAGATCTTCCCATCCATCGTAATCTTCTAGATCTAGCTCAATGAACCATGCCAGAGCGGCGCCAGCCAAACTCTCTTGGAATGTGTTCATTAGTAGCGGGATATAATCTGAATAGTGCGCCATCTTGCGCAGGTAATACTTGAGGTGTGCTCTGGGACAGCCTGTCCCATTGTATTTCCTTACAAACTCTAGCTCTTTATAATCAGGAGGAGTCTCTACTTTAGCGAAATGAGATATCTTGTCGAAGCGGGCTAACTCGTAACCTTGACTGCTCAAGCACTCTTCGATTTTGGCCAGCCTTTTAGCCTCCGCTTCAGTTTTCATGGTCTGCTTCCCCTTCTCCTCCCTCTCGAGGTTGATAACAACAGGTGAGGCCATTGGTTGTGATCGGCTGTTTGGTTCATGGACATCCTCCTCTGTATGTTGGGTATCCCTTGTCACCTCTCTATCTGTTACATCAGGTACCGTAGAAGGGCCTGAGTTGTTCTGATTATGGGCTGCTGTCTGTTTAGCTTGGGTGACCTCCAACTTGGCCATAATGTCAGCCATCATAGTTTCCAGGGCAGTCATCTGAGACTCCAACATGCCCACACGCGGAGTCAATTCTTGCTGCTCCATTCTTGTCTTAAGGCGAGTTCGGAAGCGATGTGTGGGAAATTCCGTGGTGAGAGTGCACCTGTTCAAAAAAGATTTCTAGTGAGTGCTTCGCTTATTTTGGCAGAAAGAAGCAGTTTAATTCTTTCAGTTGCATGCTTCTTGTCAGTAGATGAGAAAAAGTGGCTCCTTTGTGAGCCTTAGCCTCACATAAGAAGTTCTTTTAGTCATTTCTTGATATGAATTCATGAAATTAAAATAGGCGTAATTTCTGTCGATAGTTTTTATGCATTCGCAAGACATGCTCATATTCATACTCATGTGTCCAAGATAGTATCTAACAGAAATGAGAATGTATGAGAAGATATCATAGTGTTTGCTTATTTTACACTTGACAGAATAGCCTATTCAAGTCTAGGACGTTTGAGGTCTAAGGTATCCTCATCATCCCAGTATGGATTCCCCTCTTCACCTGGGGCTCCTCATCCTCTGAATACGACAGTGGTCCCATGTCTTCGGGTATGTACGGCTCTATTCCCGGTACGTACGGCACGATGTATTCGGGTATGTAGGGCTCGACAAGGCTTAGTCGGGTCGCTTTGAAGTGTTGAATGTATTCTGCGGTGGCTCTATGAGTGTTTTCTTCTCGAGTCATGTCTTCTAACCAACTTATTTCTTCAGCCTAAGAATTCTTCAAAGAGCGTATGATGGATGCCACCTTGGCTTCAAATTGTCTCTTCTCTTCCTCCATGAGAGTCTTGCTCGGTATGTCAAAGGAAAAGATATCAAGTTGTGGTGGAGAAGGGATCTCCTGTAGCGCCCCAAACTGTCGGATCACCCTCTTCGGATAGTATGCTGTAGCGCCTGTGAATCCTAGCAAGGGGACTGGACCTTTGTCACCACAGGCCAATCTGACTTTGCCCAGCGTTGGCAACCTTAGCCGCCATCGGAATTGTTCGAGCTTTAAAATTTTAAGGAAGTTCTTCCACTCTACAAAGTTGAACTTAGGAATACGTGTATGTGTTCTGACAAAGGTTTTAAGAGGATGCGCATCAGGGCTGATTTCAGTGAAACCCATGCGGATGTGGAATTGTCTGATATGGGATGTGAACCACAGATACAAAAGATCACTAGAGGCTCTAAAGATTCCCTTTTTATTTTTCCTGAAGCGAATTAAGGAAAGGAAGGTCTCGGCAAGGAGGATGTTTGAGTAGTCCCACCCACAACAGACTTGTCTAGCTACTACGGCCATGATAGGGTCAAAGGTGACAGATGAGATCGGGAATAGTACAAAGCTAAAGAATGCCAAGACAAAGGCTCTACCAGATTTGGTTCCTTTAGCAGCAGGGAGGCAGGAAAATCGGTCTATAAGGAATGATAAGGAGACTCATCCAGAATTACTTTTTGCATCTGCTTTGACTTCATTCAGACTTGTGTCAAGAAATTCAGCCAACTGACTCAAGGGTTCAAATCCTATGGGGGGTCGGACGAGCGTAGGAGTGAACTCAACTCCGATGACGGCGCTGTATTCTTCGATAGTGGGAGTAATCTCTAATCCTTCCATGCAAAATGTAGCGGTGGTAGGATCCCAATAGAGCGCCATGGCTTGGATAAAGGCAGGTGGATACTCAATCTTCAGCAGGTCTAACAGGTATCCTAGCCGTGATCCAGCATACTTTTGGCTAGCTTCGCCCATACTGTCCCACCATGATTGGAGTTCGGCCCGGGGGATTTTGAATACTTGAATATCATTCTTTCCCATCAAGTCTAAAATATGCAAATGATTTTGAAAAGTCAATCGTCAGAAATTACTTCAAACGTATGAACGTGCAGATGTCATGAGATATGCATGAGCTAACTCGATTGCATAGTTCAATTGAAGAAATGGAAATTAGGACCTTTTTCAGGTCTTGAAAGCCTGACTCAAAGCCTAATTTGAATTTCAAGGAAGTGAATTATGCAATTTAGTCAGGTTTGCTCAGTGACTAAGGGAAATAGCAACGTCACATTCCATTGGTCAATACATCAAAAGAACAACGTGGAGTGAACTTTTATTACAATCAAGATGTTTTAATGGAAGAAAGGTAAAGAGAGATCTTTCAAACAAGAAAGCTATAAAAGACCGTTGGAATGTGAGGGTCTAAATCACTCTTTTCCTAGGGGTCTATCCAAATGATAATTGGTCGGGCGTTTTCCTCTAATCAAGTGTAAGGGAGTCGTCTTCAGTGTCTTGGTCGAGAGGCTGTAGTTCCTCCGACCATTCTCTGGTCCACGGTACGACGACTTCAGGAGTCTTCTCGGGTTTCGCCTTCTTGAGTGTGATACGCTTCGGTTTTGTCTTGGTCGCGGGGCGCCTCTTTCTTCCCCAAAAAGTGACTATGGGCACACTTTCTCTGGCCAATAGTTCAGCCTTCCGACGGGCATATGCTTCTCTGGCCAACTGGTTGCGACGCTGCCTCTTCATCTCTAGATAGTCCTTAAACATTTCGTCCGCTTGTCGCTTGAATCTGAGGTTATCGACATAATAACGGGTTTGGCAATCTTCGGCGTATCCCAACTTACGTCCAGTCAGCTCCCGACCATGCACGAATCTAGTGAAGTGTAGCCTTGTGTTTGGTCCGGGGCGAGTGACTTTCCTTAGGTATTCGAAGGTCACCAATTCTGTCAAGCTCTTAGGGAACAGCGACATCCTATCCTATTACCATTGCTGTTTCAATTAGTCACTTGAGCGATTTGCATGATGTGAATGCATATGAATGTATGTAATGCATGAGTCATATTATGGAGCAGGGAATAGTAAAGTACATTGGAAGTAAATGCCTTACAAACCATACCTGGGGGAATGTGGAATTTCCCCTTTTACCAATGGGCGGTTTTAGGTATACCAACCATCCATGGACATGCGCATGAGACAAGTGGGTATACTCTAGGAAATCAAAAATCAGGTGAGGAACCTACGGCTCAGGCTCTCACGATCCACACAAGGCAGATTCCTTCCCAAGGTTACCTACCCAAGAGGGCTAGACATCGCCAATGCAAATGATGAGCGGGAATGAGTACGAAAGTCTCAAGTGCCATCAAACACAAGATCCTTTTCGCACCCTTTCCCTATCTAAGGTAACCTAGGGGTGGTTACAGTCGGGGTTTGACCGCCAGTGTGTCCAATGTGTCGTGATCATCACAATGCAAATTCATGTACAGCAATTTGTATCAAACATCGCTTCAATATGTGCGTAAAGTAAACATACATTCCCAACTCCAACCTACAGGAAAAATGTCAACAATCACTCCACCCGTTATTTCTCCAATCTGCAAAAACATCTAACACAATAGTTAGCATACGTACCTCACCTTCGAGAGCATCTGCAAAAAAAATAATGTCAGATAAACCAAGCAACTTTTTAATCGGCTCAAGTCCTCTGGAATTAGTAACCAGAGATTCTGGTTTAGAATAGGTCCCTAGTGGAGTCGCCAGTCTGTCGCGACCCTCCCGAGCCTGCCAATCGTGTGGGGCTTGCGAGGGTTAATGGGCCGCCCGATCGCTGACTGATCGGACGCGGGCCTCTCCCAAGGTCCATTACCCAAGTCGCAACTGCTGGATATACGTGATCGACCTTCAGTGCGGTCTAATGACATGTGGTGAGTGTACATGCCAAGGAGTCGCCACCAATCGTTTCATGGAGGGTACGATCGGAAACCCTATCGAATAGTTGGGAGTGGTCTATTCGATTCTGCGGAAATCAGAGAATTGGGTTCGGGGACTTAGTTACGCCAACTGTCAGAGTTGACGCCCTTTCGGTACCTAAGTTGAATGGTTTATCTGATCCTAGGATTTCATACAAATGAATGAGGCACAGATCCTAAATCTAGGAGTTCATGCAGATGGGAATGACTACTCTATCATTCACAATCAGTAGAAATAAATGCGCAAATCAAGGATCCAGTACATGCGGATAAAACACATGAAATCAGCATGGTATCCCTAATGAGGCCCTATTAGCCTAGAGAAATATCAATCAAGGCTTAGGAGTGATTTGGACATGATTCGCCCATGAGGGGCAGAATCGTAATTTTGAGTAATTCGGGGAAAATTTACCCTTAAAAGGGTAATTCTATCATTTTAGATGAATTAGGAAGTCAGAAGACAGGGGAAATAGGATTGGCCATCAATCCAATCCATTTCCAATTTTTAGGGAATTTCCAGGATTTTTCTGGATTTTAAAAGTGATTTTACCCTTGGAGGGGTAAAATCGTCATTTTGGACACAGGTGAGAACTGAAAATCTTAAATGTTAGGGCTGGTCGTCCACCTGACCCGAACCCTAATCTTTAAACAATTCTCTGAACTTGATTGAGACAAGAAAGACGATTTTCCCATTGAGGGGGCGAAATCGTCATTTTGAAGAAAGGGGCGGAACTCGAATACCCAAACCTAAGAATTGGTCGATTACTCGACCCTAATTCTTAATTTTGGCATTATCGATTTTATCATACGAACTCAGCAAAGGCGACTTACCCTTAAAGGGTAATATCGTCAAGTCTCGAAAAATTGGGTAAGAAACCCCAAAAATAGGGTTGACCAGTTGTCTGTGGTCAACCCTCGATTTTTGGGGGTTTCTGGAATGTCTAGGATTTTTCCACAATTTTTCCACATTTTTTGGAATTTCCTGGAATTTTCTATCATTTTTCTGGATTTTCTAGGATTTTTCTGATTTTTTTTATTTTTTAAAATCATTTCTGATTTTTTTTTATTTAAAAAATGTGATTCGGACCGGGTCGACCCGACCCACTCGGGTCGGGACCCGGCCCAGACCCGGACCCGCGAAACACTCGGTCAAAACGACGCCGTATCACGCATTTTTTTTATTTTTTCTGATTATTCGACTTTGATCTGACGGTCCCTGATGCACCGCGTGGCTGATCCACGATCTTTGGATTGACTTACCAAATCCTATGGTTCATATTGATTTAAGACTTGACCAGGGCCGCCTGATCTAATTACTTAAACCTACGGCCATGATTAGAACATGGGACTTGATCTGGACCGTCCACTCTCATTAACCTAAAACGACGTCGCCTAACCATTCACCTGAACGGCGCCGTTTCTGTTATGATTGATTTTTCGATTAAATCTTTTTTGGGATAATCCTAATTTCTAATCGAACGGCCACCATTTATTAGACTCGATTAACCTGAGCCGTTGGATTTACTTATTCGAATAACAAACCCCCCAACGGCCTGTTGACTAATCATACACGTGGACCAATGGCCGAGCGCCAACTAGGATTTTGACCCGCTGACCATGACACGTCATCTTCGTCTTCAACCTCCCAACTCTGAGGGAGCGAACGGCTATGCTTCTCCGGCGACGATCCGACTGTGGATCCTTGATGAAATCGTACAAGACCAACGTCAATCGACTCGAAACCGCCTCTAGTCTAACATATCTAAGAATCGAAGCATATAATTCGCGGAATCATAAGTATCAAGCAGAGCACCGAGTACGGCCATGGTAGTTCGATTACTTGATTAACATAAAATCATTGCAATTCCATCCCAGGATAGCATTAATGGATGCTCAGGAGACTTACCTCGAGCTCCGATTGAGCTCGCTCGGCCCAGATTTGGCTGGGCAAGTATGAACAGTACTCGGCAATGGAGGCCGGGAATAGGAGACTCAATTCAGGGTGTTTAAGCAAGGTCGATGCAAAAAAAGGTATACGAAGATGGTCAGTGATGTTCAGAGAACAAGACGCACACACTAAATGCAAGAATCTCAGTCGAAAATCAAATCCTCCATTGAAGCTCAGTGTAAGAGTTGAAGCTCTGCCTCACCTGTTCAAGCGATCTCAGGCCGTGCGGTCGACGGCGGTAGCTTCCGGGGAGTCTGGGCGACCTCCTCGCAACACTCTCCGGCTTTGGTTTGGCCTGGAAGTGGCCCTACCTATGCCTCTCAGTTCGAGCTCGAGCCCTCGACAATGGCAGTTGGAGGGCGAGCTCTCTCTCGCTTTCTCTCTCTCTCTCTCTCGATTCAGTTCCTCTCTCTCTAACTGAATCAACCGTCCTCTTCAACAGAAAACCTTCGTAGGCTTATATAGCCTTCTCGAATTTTGGCGCCGAACGGGAGAAGCGAACTACCTCGAATTGCACGTGTAGCCACGTGCTTTTAGGCCCAAACGATGTCGTGGAGGACGGGCATTTCCGTCCAACTCCGTTTGGTCCTCCGGCGGGCTTCATTTCGTGCGAATTTGACACGAATTTGTCCTGCGTTCGAGAATGTTGACTTTCGCAGGTTCAAAGGTTTGACTGACCTCGCCGGAGCTCGTCCGGCGGTCATTTGTCATGGGGCCGGTCTTGATCGAAAGGTCTTGAGGTAAGGAGTAAGACGCCCACCAACGCTTCTTCAACTGCCGCCAATTGCTTGGTCAATTTTGTCATCGAAATCCAACCTTCCACTGTTCATCTGCGCAGGATATTTGCGGAAGACGATGACACTGTAGAGGACCGGTCTGACCGGTCTGAACCGGTTCCGAATAAGATTTTTCAAAATTAAACTCAAATTAGTAGGAAATTTTTACAATTGGACCTCATAATCGAATCTAGGGCATGAATTCTATCAAAAAATGTGATTTTGCCGAAAAGTTCATATCGATTTCAACAAAAACCCCAAATTTCCTTTTAATTGTAAATTGGGAATTATGCAATTGAAGGTTCAAATGATCAAATTGGGTCAAATTACCGGTGCCAATCGATTCAAAATGGTGAAACCCATTGGGCAGTATGTTTAATTTGCAATGATAGCCCTTGTGTTGAAAGTAATTTCAATTATGCTCAATTTCAAGGACTAAAAATGCAATTTTAGTATGTAATTTTGCCAAATTCGTGCAATTGAACAATTTACACAAACAATTGGGCTAAATTGCAATCAGGGACAGTTAGAATGGATGTCAAGATCCTAGAAAATGCCAAAATTGCAAATTAAAAGGCTCAATTGGTATTTTTTTTCTCAAATTCAATAGTACGGGTTACAAAAAACACCCATAATTGAATCTGATTTTGAACTTTTTGTGTGGTAAAAAATACAAGGGATTAAAAAGAAAAATATTGGATATTTTTCCATATTTTTGTGACCTCAAATGCTATTTTTCTTGAATTTGTTTGAGTATTTTCCTATTTTCTAAAAATACTAAAAAATATAAAAAAAATATAAAAAAATTATTTTTTGTCAAAAATGATTCCTTGGGCTTGGCCAAGGCCACCAAAGTTGATTTTGTAATTTTTTTGACTTTTTATGAATTTTTTGTGATTTTTCAAAAATAAAACTGAAAAAGACTTGGTCAAAAATCAGGTGTCAACACTTTCGCCATGAGCAATTTGATCCCTCAAGTTGGAACTTCCCTCGTTGCCCCGCAAGTCTGTTTGCGCACTTCCTGCCAGCGCCAGATTTGTCATAGAGATAGCATTAACGATCGGTCCATGCTCAAGCTGAGGAGTCTCTATTTGCGGGAATTGCGGTATATACTCTTAAGGAGTATTGAGATAGCTCGGTGGACCATCTTGATTTGGGTTAGAGAAGTCGATGATGTGACTGCTGGTCCTGTCAATACTGAAACACGGTTGGGCATTCCTGGCTTTCCAAGTGTTGTGGTTGTGACTATCCCTGGCACTTGAGCTCAAACCAACTCTATATCGGTCTAGCGCCATCTGTCCATCCTTTTAGCAATCTCCTGTAGTATTTAAGGTGAGACTCAACGTTAGTTCTAGAGAGTCCTGGTACCTTCATGATTTGGAGTATGCGTAGTGGGTGGGCCGAGTCAATTCCTAGCTGTCGAACTGCATCAATAAATTTGTTATGAAGTTCATAGGTCCAACAAAGCCTTGCTTTCTTGCCATCTGAAGTAGCGTCAACATCTTGGAAGCTACCCTCCGCGAGATTTGGTCGTGTTAAAAGCTATTCTGGAAGGGATTCACCCATTTTGGATCGACTAGTTGCGACAGTGAGCTCGTCATCGGGGAAACTCCATCCGTGCTGACTCATGCCCCTTCTCTCAGGAGGCGTTGGTATTGACCCTATGGTGTTGACTTGCTCATGTAGATTCCCGACGGCATCTGACTGTGTTGGAAAATGCCGTGGGGAACATGGTGACAGGTGATCGTTGTCCGTCCCTAGAGATGGTTCATCGAGGAACATCTCGCTGAGGATAATAGGGTTACCGTAGTTAAGGCAAGTAGCCTTGATCAGAGCTTCCTTATATCTAGCGCTTTCAGCTCGAAGCTTCTCATTCTCCTTCTGCAGCATTGTTAACTCATGATCTGTGTGTTGAATCCTTCGTCGGGCTCGTTTGTTGTCGAACCAAAACTTGACCCTCGAAGGCTCCAACCCTATCTTTCGACCCAGCTCAATTCTCTGTCGCTTATTTGGAAAAACACATTCATTGAAGGAAGCCTCAAGAGCTTGGATCTGACTTGGAGTGTGGCGTTCGAGGCACTTCCTTTTCCGACGCCGCCGCAGATGCTTTTTTCGTAGTTGAGGTCTTGAGCTTCATCGCTGGAGGAGTCGGTTTCCATGGCTTTCGAGCAAGATTTGGCCCCAGGATCTTCAAAATCTCTTAGCAGTTCATGCTCAGAGATGTCTAGGTCGGGCGTTTCCAGCAAATGACGGTAGCCTTTAAACATGCTGAATCGGAGTATCTCGGGCTAATCTAGTTCGCTCAGCTTTCTCTGTTCGCTCCTATGTGTTCACTTGCTCTAGAATTTTTCTCAAGTGATTGTGCGTGTCCAGGAGCCATCCCTTAGGTCGTAGATGAAGACCAGCAAGCAAGCGCTCCTCCCGAGACTTCGCAATTACTCCCAATCTGTTTTCTCCTTTTCTTTTTCTTCGTGAAGAGATCTTACACTTTTCTTGCATTGATTTGATTTCACCGAGTACTGTGCTTGTTCCCTAGCCCAATCTTCAAAGTGGCGGGTTTACAACCTTTCGGCGCCTTTTATGACTTGCTAGGCCCAATAATGTGGGGTAGCGGTTGTTGACACCAAAATTTTGATCAACCTTTTTTTAATTATTTTTTGAAAAGTTTATAGAAAATCTATAAAAAGTAAAAAAAATTACAAAATCAACTTTGGTGAGCTTGGCCATGCTAAATGAACCATTTTGACAAAAAATAAAATAATTTTTCATATTTTTTATTATTATTTTCGAAAAATAGAAAAATACACAAAAAAATACAAAGAAAATCAGGATAAATAGAATTTGAGATCACAAAAATATAGGAAAATAGTTAGTGTTTTTTTATTTTAAATCCCTCTTCATTTTGATCTCATAAAAAAGAGAAAATTCAAGTTTAATTGCGTGTGTTCCTTCATTACACATAAAATTAAATTTACAAAAAAATTACTGTTTGAGTCTTTCTATTGGCAATTTTTGTATTCTTAGAGTCTTGACATCCAATTTGAGGGCCATGTATTTCAATTTGGCCCCGTTGTTCATGGAATTGTTCGATTTTGATATTAGGGACATAATTGCACGAAAAAAATTCTTTGATTTCAGTCCCCACATTCAAAATCAAAATCTATGGATTGCCCTCTTGATGCGCATCGTTAGAGATTGTGGTCTATTCCGTCGACCACTTCATCAAAGAAGCACAACGAATGAAGAATGAGTGTAGGAGAGAGAGACAATTAAAAGCAAGGCGCTAAGATGATGATAATCAATCGCTCGACGCATCCCCTACAATCCACCAAAAAAAAGGGTTTTAATTAAAAATATGAAAGAAGATTGGGGGAGCTGAACAAAGAGCGATGGCAAGTCTCTTTACGCACGGAGGGATCTTCTTCGTTGGCCATTAAGGACACCACTTCTTGAGGGAAAGAATAAAAAAAAGAAAAGCTAGCAAAAGAGATCCATCATCAACATCCACTACAAAGAGGAGAAAAAAAAGGAAGAGAAGGTGGAGGATGCGGCGCTATTAAAAAGGAAAAGAGGAGAGAGTAAAGAGACCATCATTCTAAAGCATTGAAAAAAAAAAGAAAAGAAGAGAAGGGAATGAGATTTGCGGACCATCCGTTGAAGGAGTTCGGCCATGGTGGAATAAAAAAAAGGGGATTCTTGAATGATGAATAGAGAGAGAGAGAGTAAGAGAGATATAGAGGGGGATACAAAGAGAGTAGGGGAGTGACGATTTTTTTGGACTGAGCATGTCAGTCTGGCCGTTTTGCGAAGCACGCCAGACTGCCGAGTCACCACCAGAAGCTTCCCTGAACTTCAAGAAATCGAACAGTATCAGCTTGGCCGCCGGAGATCGTGAAAATAGGTGAGCCGCTCCATCAAACTCTCACTCGGCTTCACATGGCAACTTGGGCTAGAGTAGATCATTTCGAGTGCTATTATTTGCGATCTACTCTACATACCTTGCTGATCATTTTCGTTTATGTTTCATGTGATTTCATCGAGTAAATCCTTCGGTCGACCACCAACTCTCTCCGACCGGCCATATGCTCTGGGGCTCGTTTCAGATCAAGCCGAAGCTCCGTGAGGCTCAGGTAAGTCTTCTAGAACTCCTAGGAAGCTTCCCGATAATTTATTTTAGCCACGTAACGTGTAGAATGGCTAGGCCGGGACTCACCGGAATTCGATCTCGGTCGGAGTTGCAGGTATATCAATAATAATTCTGCTATGTTAAGCTTCATATATGTTGTAGAGGAGTTCATTACGAGAATTTTGACGAAAATTTCAAGTCAATCGGACGTCGGACGACCAAGATATGGCCTTCCGACGAGGCGCCGACGAAAGGTCGCCGGCGCCGGTCGTCTTCTACGGCGAAACCCCTTGCCGGTCAACGAGTCAACGCTGACGTGGCGCGCCATGTAGGCAGCCAAGTCAGCGATGTGGGTTCATGTCTTCTAAAAATAAAACGTCGGATCGGGCGGCCGTGGTTGATCCACGTGTCGCGAGCCGACGATTTTCAAAATAAATAATTTTTTTATATTGAAAAAAATGAATTTCGGATTTATAAAAATTAAAATAATCGGATGGTCAGTGAGATGCCACGTGGCGAGCTGAGGACCGTCAAATGGTTTTATTTTCAGAAATTTCGAAAAATCATAAAAAAAAATAATAGTAAATCAATAAATCAATAAAAAATAGAAAATCATAAAAAATTCAAAAAAATTCGGAAAATTCAGAAAAATTCTAAAAAATTTCTGAAAATAGGAAATGGCCACATTCAACTGGCCATGACCTGTTCCGGGTCTTTCGACCCCCGATCTCTTCCGAAATGACGGTTTTGCCCTTCCGGCAAACCATCTTCCAAACAAAATTCTATAAAATTCAGGAAAATCCCAAAAAATAGGAAATGGCCACAAACAACTGGTCAAGACTCATTCTGGGTGTTTTGAACCCCGACCCTTCTTAAAATGATGATTTCGCCCTTCGGGCGAATCGTCTTCCAAAAATTGAAGAAAAATCAAGAAATTCCAAAAAATTCTCAAAAATGGGAAATGGCCACAATCAACCGGCCATGGAATATTTTGGGTAATTCGGTATCCAAGTCTTCCAAAAATTGACGATTTTGCCCTTCGGGCTAAATCGCCTCCAAATCCTCCCATTTTACCCCGGTCCGAAATCACACCTTCCCTAAGCCCTTATGGCTATGCTAGAAAGCCATTGACTTGAATTGATGTGCATCGATGAGATTTATTTATGCACTTGATCACACTTTCATTGATTGTGATTGATAGGAATAGTCTTCAAATCTGCATGAAACCCTGAATCAAACTCACCCCACTCAAAATTGCGCATGCATGAACTCTTAGCCAGGAAAATCACTCGCGTTAGGTACCGAAAGGGCGTTGGTAATGACACCAGCGTAACCAAGTCCCCGAACCCAAAATCTCTAGTTCTGCAGAATTGATCGATCTCTCCCAATCGATTAGTAAGGTTTCCGGTCTACCCTCCAAGAAAGACCGGTGGCGACTCCAAATGCATGCACAATTTGCACATGCCTCCACGACCACACTAAGGTCGAAAGCGATCGACTCTTATCGTCGAATCATTCTGAAAAATACTCCCGCCGCGATTTGGTATGGGCCTGGGAGGGCTCGCGCCAATCCAAGACCCGCGATCGGTAATCCATTAGCCGCGTCCGCTTTCGGATGGGTCGCGACAGCTGGCGACTCCACTGGGGACACTGTGTTCTAGAACCTATGGTTCTAGACCCCAAGTGGACTTTGGCCGTAATTAAAACGCTGAGTGATTTTTCTAACCATGCAGGCGCTCGTGAAGGTGAGGTAAGTCCGCTCATGATAGGTGTTATATGTTTTTGCAGATTGGAGTGATAAGGGGGGTAGTCTGTGATTAACATTGTCTTATGCAGGTTGGCGTAGGAATGAATGATTGTGTGTATATTTTATATTGAAGCGGTGATTGTTAAATAAGATGCATGTTTATCGCTTTAGCACGACACCGAAAATACACACAACCGCGCCTAAAACCCCGGGCGCCGCCTATAGGAAAATAATAGAAGGGATTGAAAATGGAATCTCCGTGAGGAAAGACACGGGGTAATCCACTTTTCAATTCCGCTCATTTCGAACTATGGATCGAGCCCCAATGCAACGATAGTTGCGCAATGGAATCTGCGCTTTCTAGAACTCGAGGTGGGAACCTTGACCTTAGGTGTCAAATCCTTTGATTTTTAGAAGTTTTATCCTCACTTGTCTCATGTGCATGTCTTTAGATGGTTGGTATATCTAAAACCACCTAAAAAAAAAAAATCGGTGATCCTGGAGTCACATCTCGAAGACTGGAACTGGGGCATCTCCAAGTGTTCGGACCACATTCCTTTGATTGATTTGACATTCTTAGTTCTCTTGTATAAGATTAATTTTGCTGAGATCCTCTATATCTCGTCCCTTAGATTGATTGTATTAGGGATCTATTTGTATTGTATACATCTTGATAAGGCCCATTTCTATCGAAAATGGGGGCAAATTCCCCAAACCCGTGGAGCATAGTGGAATTCGTCCCTTCAGTGCAAAATACATTTGGCCGCAGAGCCACTCGTTTGGTGAAAGGACGTATCGTTCCTAATTGATTTTTAATCAGATCTGGGGATAAGTTTTTCTCCATTTTTTTTATCTCAGGTGATAAAAGAGACAATGCATCCAAAAGCTCATGCATTCAAATGACAAAACAGACGTCGCCCAGCTGGGGCAAATGAACCGTAGGCGTTGCAAATACCTTCAAGCACGGATGGAGGAATTTGATAGATGTTGTTCATATCAATATGCAACATCAAAACGGAGTGCAAATCAAGTGTAAAAGGACGTATCATTCCAAAATGATTATTTTCTTGATATGGGAATAATGCTTCCTTTCTTTTTCCTCTCAGATGATGATCAAGAGCAGAGGACGCAGGATGTAATGCTTTCAAATAACAAACAGGGAACATCAAATACCTCAAATGTCGACTGTGATAGAGAGAATCACCAAACCGCCACATGACGAATCCCAAGAATATCAAGCTGTCTTGAGACAGATAAAATTGATCAAGGACTCTGACAATCGAGATGGATGATCAGAATCTGCAAAAAATCAATGGGAGCAGGTTCCCCCCATTTGCTTTGAGGAGCCAAACCGAAGGCAAACTCTCATGATCCCCCATGAAAGCACATCAGACCAGGGTCATCAAATCCAGAGATGACAAACAGCAAAACCATGCCTAACTGGGGCAAGTGAATCATTTGTACGCCGGACGTTTCTCCTCTGGCAAAGTCAATGGACGCAATAACAGAGTCGTCCGCATCAAAATCAAACCCCAAGATACGAATTTGGGTGAACGGTAACCTTGTATCGTTCCAATTTGATCTTCGAAGATCACGGGCTTAACATGAGTTTTTCTCATTTAACAGGAAGTCGTTGGCGCCGAAAGCCTCAAAAGAAAAGAGCTCGCTGACATGGAGGCGAATAGAATCATTGGCCTTGGAAGTCAGGATTCCAGGAAATGGTCTTTGATTATAAGATCGAGTGGAGGGTAAAAAGTATCGCTTCCACACTTCATGCTTTGCCATGCATTCCGATAACAATTTCCTTTTTCCTTGAATAAAAGGAACTCTAAAGAGTGGCGCTGGAATGCGTCCAAAAACACAAATGGATCTCCTCTGGGGCAAATCCTGGAGAATGATTCATCGCCAACAAAACGGAGGGATCAAGGCCACAAGATGGATGGCCAACTTCTGCAAGCCGCACATTTGTGTTCAAATGGAAACACAAAACAAGAACAAGGCTGTATCATTCCAATTTGCCTTGAATTTTGGAACGCAAACTGACACCTAATTCCCGTCTTTGATAGGGGATCGCCATCGAGGCGAAACAGGTTTTCACACCCCATGTATTACCCGTTGGAGTACACGATAAAGGGTAAGATGTATCGTTCCAAGTTTTCGAAAAATTCTTGAACATACAATGACATGTTTCTTTTACATTTTCAAGGATCTACAGCCGCAGGGGACAGGTAAGTATCCCTTTCCCCAATCCATTGAAGATGTTGAATAAAAAAAATAGAGAAGAAAAGAAAAGCTTTTAGAATCCGATGTCTAGAAAAGACATAGAATTCTAACTTCATTGACATTCATGTTTTAAAACAGGAGGTTGTCTGAACATGAATAAGAACATGCATTGTGCATCATAAAACCCCCTTGACGGGTAAAATTTTTGGAGAAAATGAAAGAGATTTTTTCCAATCAAAAGTTGTTCAAAACTTTCAAAAGGACGTTTTCTCAAAAGACGAGAGGCAAAGCCTAATCCAAACACGTCCTATACACACTGGAGAGATGAGTGGAGCAGATCAGATAGCAAAATCTGGACCTACGGAAGTAGGGACCATTCGCAGCAATTACATGGATTGGGACGATGGAGGCATTCGTTTCATATCCCCAAACACTACAGGTGACCATTGACAACCCATTTGAACGGCGGTTTTCATTCTCAACCCTGTCAAGAACCACCCCACATCGGGGCAAAAAGGGAGCAAGTCCAGCAGCGTCGGGAGAAGATGGTTAGAAATCTTCTTGCTCGGACTAACTTTAATCTTTGTGTGTTGTTTATATGGTAATCCAAGTGCCATAGGATGATGAGAAGCATTCATTTCTCTATCCCACACACCGAATCCTTTGCATAGCCAAGTTGAGTCTGCAAAATCATTTCATAAACCCGTTGGTGATCATTGCACATTCCAAGACGGATGCAGCATCACTTCAGAAACGAAGGAGTTCAAGACTTAGGGTTTGCAAAAAAAAAAATCCTAAGTTAATGCTTAACCTTGTTAGACCTTTGATCATAGGTCTAACACGATCCCATGAAGATGAGAAAAAGTGGGATTTCAAAAATGAATGAGAAAAATCCACGGCATCGAGAAAAAGCAAAGTGCCTGGTAAAAGCAAGGCCGATGCTCGTGTAAGTTATTTGATTGATCCGCAATGAAGCCGGATGGGAAAAGAGGAAATCCCTAAAGGAGTCAGATCAAAAAGACTACTCCCCAAATGGTGTCAAGCGTGGAGCAGAGACGCAGACAGAGTCATCAGTCTCTTAATGCGACGAAACGCTCTCTGAAGAGCTAGTGCACACCTCAAAATCGGTTGCGCATCCCAAAAACTGAAGGTGCAGAGAGGAAAGGGCAGGTGGTAAATTTGCAATGATCACCAATGTCAAACCCTTCGTAATTTCTGGGCCAAAAACAAACCTTTTTCGGTCCCCAATCCTACCAATGTTACAACCCTGAAACAGTCTTCTCTGACTAAGACACTTGGGTTAACATATTGCTTAGCTCGAAGAAGTACGAGCAAGACTATTTCTTTCTCATTTTGCAGGGTTCTTGACTTGTAAACCCGGAGCAGATGGTGAAGACTTTCATTCAATGGCCTCGACTCAAAAGTGAGTCCCCCCTTTGAAAACCAATATCCAAGCCCAACATTACGATCCCGTGGAAGACCTCCCAACCGATCAAAATGTATGCGCTGCGAATGAGCCTAAAACCTAGGCACGGGTTAGTAGGGAATTGAGTGCATCCCCTATAAAAACCACTATCTCAAAACAGGTGAAAAGACCTCCTCATTGAGAAATATTCCAATAGATGTTTTGAACAAACTCTTTTTGGAAATTTCAAATTGTTTGATCCAGATTTGCCGCACAAGGAATTTGTGATCACATCTATGTGTGGCAAGAATGCTTTGGATAACCTCCAGCATCAAAATGCACATTTCACAATTAAAACTTAAGTCATACGGTTTTTGTCAAATGGACAGCCGTGGTCTTCCCAAAGATTACTAACGTTTTCTTGGTGAAGAAAAATCTTTCAAGCTCAAACTTCTGCAGGATTCTTGGAAACCCCGAATCCCAGAAAAATATTTGCTCCATGGAGTGGAGCACACAGGTTTGAATTTTCTGCA
Source organism: Rhodomyrtus psidioides (assembly GCA_021437785.1). NCBI lineage: Eukaryota > Viridiplantae > Streptophyta > Magnoliopsida > Myrtales > Myrtaceae > Rhodomyrtus > Rhodomyrtus psidioides. The sequence continues at coordinate 7,289,451 of JAILYB010000007.1, read as the reverse complement.
GGATACCTGGAGAACCCAGCTCCCAGAATGTCGCCTCAACAGACTAAAGTGAGGCTTTGTCAAAATAAAATCTTTCACTGCTTCAAAACTGAATTCCCGATAAATTTCGAGATCTTTCAAAATAAGGGGTGAGGATGTGACCCCTTTTCAAAAATTTAGGCAGTCTCGTCGGACTTGGAGAACCCTCGTCATGAGACCCCTTTTCAAAATTTAGGCAGTCTCATCGGACGTGGAGAACCCTCGTCATAAGACCCATTTTCAAAATTTAGGCAGTCTCATCGGATGTGGAGAACCCTCGTCATGAGACCCCTTTTCAAAAATCAAGCAGTCCTAGCTTGACGTGGAGAACCCTCGTCCTAGGATCCCTTTTCAAAAATATCAAACAGTCTCATCGGACGTGGAGAACCCTCGTCATGAGACCCCTTTTTCAAAATTTAGGCAGTCTCATCTGACGTGGAGAACCCTCGTCATGAGGCCCCTTTTCAAAGCAAAACAAAGGTAGAAACCGCCTGAAGGGTCAAATCAAAGGTAGAAACCGTCTGAAGGGTCAAATTCATGGTAGAAACCGCCTGAAGGGTCAATTCAAGGTAGAAACCGCCTGAAGGGTCAAATCATGGTAGAAACCGCCTGAAGGGTCAACCAATGGTAGAAACCGCCTGAAGAGTCAAACAAAAGGTAGATACCGCCTGAAGGGTCAACCAAAGGTAGAAACCGCCTGAAGGGTCAACCAAAGGTAGATACCGCCTGAAGGGTCAACTCAAGGTAGAAACCGCCTGAAGGGTCAACTTATGGTAGAAACCGCCTGAAGGGTCAACTCATGGTAGAAACCGCCATAAGGGTCAGCTCATTGGTAGAAACCGCCATAAGGATCAAACTAAACTCAACGGTAGATACCGCCTGAAGGGTCAAATATGGTAGAAACCGCCATAAGGGTCAACTTATTGGTAAATACCACCATAAGCATCGACACAAAGGACCGATCCACCATACGGATCAAAATCCTTGGCAAATCCCAAAGCGTAGGATGCTCCTTCCTTAGGTTCCTACCAGTTAGGGATCCCATAATGGTATGACCTACCATACAGGTCAGAGCTTAGCCTCCCTAGGACACTCTAGTAACGAGTCCCTAGGTATTCTCTTGAATCCATCAAACACCGCGAAAATGGCACAAACACCGAACAGGTAAGTGGCAGGTATGTCTCTCTACTATCTCACTCTCTCATTTCAAATGAATGTTCCCCCTCCTTCAAGAAAGAGCGTATATCGACAAGCATGAAAGATTGGATGTCATGACTCATTTTCCTTTAGTTTCCCGAGTCGAGTCGAGTCGATCAGGACTGAGGTGTCACCTTATCTTTGAGAAAAACCTCTAACGAGATTCCTCTCAAAGAGGGACAGCTGTTGACACCAAAATTTTGATCAACCTTTTTTTAATTATTTTTTGAAAAATTTATAGAAAATCTATAAAAAGTAAAAAAAATTACAAAATCAACTTTGGTAAGCTTGGCCATGCTAAATGAACCATTTTGACAAAAAAATTAAATAATTTTTCATATTTTTTAATATTATTTTCGAAAAATAGAAAAATACACAAAAAAAATACAAAGAAAATCAGGATAAATAGAATTTGAGATCACAAAAATATAGGAAAATAGTTAGTGTTTTTTTATTTTAAATACCTCTTCATTTTGATCTCATAAAAAAGAGAAAATTCAAGTTTAATTGCGTGTGTTCCTTCATTACACATAAAATTAAATTTACAAAAAAATTACTGTTTGAGTCTTTCTATTGGCAATTTTTGTATTCTTAGAGTCTTGACATCCAATTTGAGGGCCATGTATTTCAATTTGGCCCCGTTGTTCATGGAATTGTTCGATTTTGATATTAGGGACATAATTGCACGAAAAAAATTCTTTCATTTCAGTCCCCACATTCAAAATCAAAATCTACGGATTGCCCTCTTGATGCGCATCGTTGGAGATTGTGGTCTATTCCGTCGACCACTTCATCAAAGAAGCACAACGAATGAAGAATGAGTGCAGGAGAGAGAGACAATTAAAAGCAAGGCGCTAAGATGATGATAATCAATCGCTCGACGCATCCCCTGCAATCCACCAAAAAAAAGGGTTTTAATTAAAAATATGAAAGAAGATTGGGGGAGCTGAACAAAGAGCGATGGCAAGTCTATTTACGCACGGAGGGATCTTCTTCTTTGGCCATTAAGGACACCACTTCTTGAGGGAAAGAATAAAAAAAAGAAAAGCTAGCAAAAGAGATCCATCATCAACATCCACTACAAAGAGGAGAAAAAAAAGGAAGAGAAGGTGGAGGATGCGGCGCTATTAAAAAGGAAAAGAGGAGAGAGTAAAGAGACCATCATTCTAAAGCATTGAAAAAAAAAAAAAAAGAAGAGAAGGAATGAGATTTGCGGACCATCCGTTGAAGGAGTTCGGCCATGGTGGAATAAAAAAAAGGGGATTCTTGAATGATGAATAGAGAGAGAGAGAGTAAGAGAGATATAGAGGGGGATACAAAGAGAGTAGGGGAGCGACGATTTTTTTGGACTGAGCATGTCAGTCTGGCCGTTTTGCGAAGCACGCCAGACTGCCGAGTCACCACCAGAAGCTTCCCTGAACTTCAAGAAATCGAACGGTATCAGCTTCGCCGCCGGAGATCGCGAAAATAGGTGAGCCGCTCCATCAAACTCTCACTCGGCTTCACATGGCAACTTGGGCTAGAGTAGATCATTTCGAGTGCTATTATTTGCGATCTACTCTACATACCTTGCTGATCATTTTCGTTTATGTTTCATGTGATTTCATCGAGTAAATCCTTCGGTCGACCACCAACTCTCTCCGACTGGCCATATGCTCTGGGGCTCGTTTCAGATCAAGCCAAAGCTCCGTGAGGCTCAGGTAAGTCTTCTAGAACTCCTAGGAAGCTTCCCGATAATTTATTTTAGCCACGTAACGTGTAGAATGGCTAGGCCGGGACTCACCGGAATTCGGTCTCGGTCGGAGTTGCAGGTATATCAATAATAATTCTGCTATGTTAAGCTTCATATATGTTGTAGAGGAGCTCATTACGAGAATTTTGACGAAAATTTCAAGTCAATCGGACGTCGGACGACCAAGATATGGCCTTCCGACGAGGCGCCGACGAAAGTTCGCCGGCGCCGGTCGTCTTCTACGGCGAAACCCCTTGCCGGTCAACGAGTCAACGCTGACGTGGCGCGCCATGTAGGCAGCCAAGTCAGCGATGTGGGTTCTTGTCTTCTAAAAATAAAACGTCGGATCGGACGGCCGTGGTTGATCCACGTGTCGCGATCCGACGATTTTCAAAATAAATAATTTTTTTATATTGAAAAAAATGAATTTCGGATTTATAAAAATTAAAATAATCGGATGGTCAGTGAGATGCCACGTGGCGAGCTGAGGACCGTCAGATGGTTTTATTTTCAGAAATTTCGAAAAATCATAAAAAAAAATATAATAGTAAATCAATAAATCAATACAAAAATAGAAAATCATAAAAAATTCAAAAAATTTCGGAAAATTCAGAAAAATTCTAAAGAATTCCAGAAAATAGGAAATGGCCACATTCAACTGGCCATGACCTGTTCCGGGTCTTTCGACCCCCGATCTCTTCCGAAATGACGGTTTTGCCCTTCCGGCAAACCATCTTCCAAAAAAAATTCTAAAAAATTCAGGAAAATCCCAAAAAATTGGAAATGGCCACAAACAACTGGCCAAGACTCATTCCGGGTGTTTTGAACCCCGACCCTTCTTAAAATGATGATTTCGCCCTTCGGGCGAATCGTCTTCCAAAAATTGAAGAAAAATCAAGAAATTCCAAAAAATTCTCAAAAATGGGAAATGGCCACAATCAACTGGCCATGGAATATTTTGGGTAATTCGGTATCCAAGTCTTCCAAAAATTGACGATTTTGCCCTTTGGGCTAAATCGCCTCCAAATCCTCCCATTTTACCCCGATCCAAAATCACACATTCCCTAAGCCCTTATGGCTATGCTAGAAAGCCATTGACTTGAATTGATGTGCATCGATGAGATTTATTTATGCACTTGATCACACTTTCATTGATTGTGATTGATAGGAATAGTCTTCAAATCTGCATGAAACCCTGAATCAAACTCACCCCACTCAAAATTGCGCATGCTTGAACTCTTAGCCAGGAAAATCACTCGCGTTAGATACCGAAAGGGCGTTGGTAATGACACCAGCGTAACCAAGTCCCCGAACCCAAAATCTCTAGTTCTGCAGAATTGATCGATCTCTCCCAATCGATCAGTAAGGTTTCCGGTCTACCCTCCAAGAAAGACCGGTGGCGACTCCAAATGCATGCACAATTTGCGCATGCCTCCACGACCACACTAATTTCGAAAGCGATCGACTCTTATCGTCGAATCATTCTGAAAAATACTCCCGCCGCGATTTGGTATGGGCCTGGGAGGGCTCGCGCCAATCCAAGACCCGCGATCGGTAATCCATTAGCCGCGTCCGCTTTCGGACGGGTCGCGACAGCGGTGGATCCGCAATTAATGACTTTGTTTGGTCCACTTAGCTCCATGGGAATTAATGCTACGACCTCCCCCAACCTCCTTTCTACCGTTCAAACAAAGGTGGCATTTTCCCCTGTGTATGCTGTTAGTTTTCATTTCAACATCCTGGGCGCTCGGTGAGGAATGAGTTTGTGGCCACTCAAAATTTTAAGACTATCCCTGGTTTCAAATTTAACCTAACAAGGGATGGTTGCAACTGAGCATGATGATGCTCATCGGTAGCGTTGGTTCTCACACAGAATTAACTATAGTCGTTAAAGAAAAATGTTCCCATAGGAACTTTACAATGGAGCAAATGAGTGACTCGCTCGTGAACATGTCCCTCTTTCTCTGGGTATTCGTAATGACCGACCCATTGTACCCCGAGTCAGGTGCTAGATCACGGCTGCCAAAGCTTGCCGGCTTCCCACTGATCGAATAAGGCATCGAGCCCCTCATCAAAGAAATCACCCGATCCTTCGAGCCCTTGATGTGTGGGTTGAGCAGCAACAGGTAGAGCACTGGCCAGTTGTTGCTCAAATGGAGGAGTACGTACCCGCTGTACTTGTGACACGTGCTCTTGAAAAGTGTTGAGATGACCTAGAAGGACATTTTGATCAACTCCCAGACCGCCGGTGGTAGGGTTGCCAGCTTAGTTGACACTGAGATTTGGCTGGGCATCTTCCAATGCATGGGCATCACAATGCTGGTCGCGCCTGGTGTTTGAGCTCGAGCCGGGCTTTTTCAAGTCTAGCTTCGCCCGACGCCGTTTTAGCAACCTTTTGTAGGAACTAAGGTGATTCCTAATCGATTCCCTACTAAGCTCCGATACACCCATGGCTTCGAGTACGTGCGTCGAATGCGCTGAGTCGATCCCCATTTGATGAACCACGTCTAGGAATCTGAGATGAAGTTCAGGGGGCCAAACGAACTTCCCCTTGTCGCGGCCCAGCATTTCATCAATGACTCGACGATTGATTAACGCTTCTCTAGCAGGACCTGATCCTGTTGCAGGTTGTTGCGAAGGAGGCTTATCGGAGAATATCTCACCAAGGGTGATGTGGCTACCACAATTAGGAAAAACGGTAGTGTTGAGAGCTTTTTCATACCTCATGTTGTTTGCTCGCAGCTTTTGATTTTCTTCCTTTAGAATCGCGAGTTCCTGACGTTTGTGTTGAGCACTCAATTTGGATCGCCTATTTTGAAACCAAAATTTGGTCCTCATGTGACCAATCCCCAACTTTTTGCCCAATTCAATTCTTTGTTTCATAGTTGGGAGAGGGCATTCATTGAAGAAGGTTTCTAGCACTTGAATTTCATCCTGAGAGTATTCATGTTGACGTCTTCCTTTCCAAGGTCGAGCATTGTAGCTGCTGCTGTCGCCACTACTGTGACCTTGATCTTCATTGCCGGCAGTGTTGGGTTCCATGGCTTTGGTATCGGACTTGATCCTGGAGCCTTCGAGGTCTCTCGATAACTCTTCGTTCGGGGTTCTCTGTTCTCTCTTGTATGCTTACTTTCTAAAAAAACTTGAGCGGTTCTGTGCGTCAAAGATCATTCTTCCAGCATGGATAAAGATCATCAGCGAAGCATCTCTCCTGAGATTTCATATTTCCTGCTTTGTCGTTCTCTTTTCTTTTCGACGTGGAGGGACCCTCCCAAATTGATCTTCTTTCCCCGACAACCATGCCTATCCTCCACTATGTTTTTGAAACGGCGGGATCGTTCACCTCCTGATATGCTTTTCAAGATAATGGGGATAGCCGAATCCTTTCGCGGCTTTCTTCGATAGTTGCGCTTACCTCCCACCTAACACTAAAAATGGTGTCCCCGACAAATCTTTTACGGCCTTTATTTGACAAGCCTAAAATCACGGATCGGGATGAATCCAATGGTTTTCGGGCGGAGGCCCCTTTGCTTTACTTAATTACCCCGGCTCCACAAGCATTATTGCTGCAACTTTTCTCACCCTTGAGCTGCTATAAAGCGAAAAGTTAATGTAGAGAGGACTAACGCTCTCGCATAATCAGCTACCTTCTTCTAATCGCTCTACTACACTCATCTCCTCCTCAAACAATCCTAATGAAAATGGCCTCTTCTCCCATTCGCACATTCTCAACTGACGTTTTGGCCTAATGGGAAAAGCTTTACAACCTCCTGGGTCAAGGTTACACTCATATAATCGACCATCCCGAAATCAAGGATGTAATTCATGTCTTGCTTGAGGACCTAGACATCACCTCCCTCGAGGGCACTACGTTGGGGAGGGAATGGAGAGTTTTCCCAACCCTTTTTACAAACTCCTTAGCGGCCTACCGTGTCGCTCATCGGGAGATTCTTGTGGCTCGCATCTTGCGGGCTTGTTATGAGGATCGGTCGGACCATTTGGTGCTGACCAACTACCTGGCCGATAGTCATAAAAAGGCCGTTGAGTTTGGCAAGGAACGGGTCTCGACGCTGCTTCGCGAGAGGAGAAATCTGGTGGAGCGCTTAGACATATCCCTGACCGCCTGCGAGCACGATCGCCATAATGTCCTGTTGAAAATTCAAAGCGAGTAGCAGGAAGAAAGGCTTGACGACCTAACCGCGGACATAGCTCGTAGGAATGGACTAGTTCGGGACCTGGAAATAGTCGCCGAAGATCACGAGGCCAAGGTCGCCGAGGTTAAGGATGAGTACAAACGCCTTCTCCTTGGGCTTGCGGACCAAGATATGCGGGGTGGTGAGTACAGACAAAGCATCAATAACATGGAGGGTCAGCTGGGCTCCTTCGTGTCGCTAATTAGGGCTCACTTTGGCTTTACTTTTCCACCTCGATAAACTGTATGGTCTGCTTCTGGAATCCTTCAATTGAGCAAGAATGAATGAAAGCTCCCATGTGTGTGTTTTAACTTTTAGATGGTTCATTTCGTCGAACATCTGAACATCTTCAACTTGGGTGAGCTGAACCATAATATCAATAAGTCGAGCAAATATGTCCTGATTTTCTAACTCGCTTATGATCAGATGAAAGAATAGCCTCAGATTTATCCAAGAGAAGATTTCTCTCTACTACCTGTTTTTCACCTGCAAATGAAAAGACAGAATCAGAATGAAGAATTTAAAAAAGAAAGCATAAACCCCTTTCAATCTTATGCTTGCTCATGATTAATTAGGATAAGAACTTTTACAAGGATTTTAATCTTGTGCGAAAATTTTTATCAGTATTCCTCGAAGGAAAGCATACTATTGAAAGGAATGTAATTCACGATAATCGATTTTGATCAACATAATAACGTGTTTTAAATTCAATTGAAGATATGGTATCCAAATTAAGGCCATTTACTAAGAACGAGAGTAATTTGGATATCTATCTCGTCATTAAATTTGAAAAACACCGATATTCTTGATCAATTATCGTGGATTACCAGTGACGTACAACACGCACGAACCAATTCAAGTGTATAATTCCTTCTGACGAAATTGGGGTCGGACTGCCCTATACGACCAAAAGGTCGTGTAAGACTTCCAATTTTAATTTCCTCCAAAGGAATTATAAAATTGATTTGGAAGTATTCGAATGATTAGAAAAAATGCCACTATCACATTCCAATGACAAGTCAAAAGAAATACAACAAATTTCCATATGAATGTATACACAAATAGATCCCTAATACAATCAATCTAAGGGATGAGATAGAGAAAATCTCAGCAAAATAAACCCTATACAAGAGGACTAGTAATGGAAAATAAAACAAAGGAATGTGATCTTGACACCTAGAGATGCCCCAATTTCGATCTTTGAGACGTGACTTCAGGATCACCTATCCCAAATCGCCATCTTCATTAGATGATTCCTCAATAATGTCCATAGTAGGCTTTTCTTGTCCACCTGGCGTTCATAATGGGATAACATCGTCTTCGTCTTCCATCACGAATATTGAGGGGAAAACATACTTATCTATCCTCAAAATGGCATTTAATCCAATCACCGGAATTATGCAATGAATGAATGCTCACATTTGCATGAACTATAATATGTTTAAGGGATAGAGAGTCTTACCAACCATACTCGCCGATTTATGTGCGGTTTTAGGTGTACCAACCGTTCAAAGACACGCGCATGAGATAAGTGAGGGTAAACTTCTAAAAATCCAATGATAGGGTTTTGAACCTAAGGTCAAGGTTCCCACCTCAAGTTCTAGAAAGAGCCGATTCCATTGCACAATTATCGTTGCATTGGGACTCGATCCATAGTTCGAAGTGAGCAGAATTGAAAAGTGGATTACCCCATGTTTTTCCTTACGGAGATTCCATTTTCAATTCCTTCAATTGTTTTCCTAAAAAGGGCGCCCGGGGTTTTAGGCGCGGTTGTGTGTGTTCACTATGTCACGCTGAATCAATAGCCATGCATTTCATTTAACAATCACCGCTTCAATGTAAACATCCACACAATCATACATCCAAAACTCCTACCTGCATAAGATAGAGTTAACAAGCACTTCACCCCTTATTTCTCCAATCTGCAAAAACGTTTAACACCTTAAGGGTTAAAGTACGTGCCTCACCCTGAAGAGCATCTGCATAAAACACGTCAGAAAAACCAATCAACTTTTTAATCGGCTTAAGTTCTCTAAGTCCCCAGCGGAGTCGCCAGTCTGTCGCGACCCTCTCGAGGTTGCCTGCTCTCGAAGGCTAATGGGCCGTCTAGTCTGGTTGGACGTGAGCCTTTCCCAAAGCCCATTGCCTAAATCGCAACGAAGGTATACGTAGTCAACCTTCAGTATGGTCTAGTGACATGTGCGAAGTGTAAGTCACGGAGTCGCCACCAATCATTTTTTGGAGGGTATGATTGGACCACCCTATTGAATAGTCGGGAGTTTCTATTCAATCCTGCGATAACAAGAGAAATGGGTTCGGGAACTTGGTTACGTCATAATCGACACCCTTTCGGTACCTAAGTTGACTGAGTTTTCTGACCTGAGAATTCATGCAGATGAGTGGGGTACGAATCCTAAATCTATGGATTCATGCAAATAGGAGTGACTACCCTAACAATCACAACTAATAATAAAATGCACAAATCGAGGAGTCCAGATATGCAAAATAATCACATCAAATTAAACAAGACCTTCCTAGTAAGGCCCTATTGGCCTAGAGAAGTATCAATCAGGCTTATGAATGATCTAGACATGATTTTGCCCATCAGGGGCAAAATCGTAATTTTGAGGCAGAGGGACGATTTTCTCGAAAAGGGAAGAATTGTCATTTCGGATTGAATTCAGAGCAAAACAATGTCGAAAATAGGTTTAGTCGCTCAATTGACTCATTTCCTATTTTTCGATAATTTTAAGAATTTTCTGGAATTTTAGAAATCGATTTACCACTTGAAGGGTAAAATCGTCATTTTCTAGAAGGGAAGATGAAATGTGGAAATATTAGACATAAGGTTTGGCCACCCATCTGACCCATTGCCAAATTCTAAGCAATTTCCACAAGTCATCGGAATATCAAAGATGATTTACTCTTTGAGGGGTAAAATTGTCATTTTGGATTAAAAAGGAGGAAAATACCAAAAATGACAATTTTTGGTATTTTCAGCTTTGGGAGTTTTCTAGAATTTTCTAGAATTTTTCTGCAATTTTTCTCAATTTTTTTGGATTTTTCCTTAACTTTCCATTTTTTATGATTTTTTTTTATTAATATTTTCGAAAAAAATGTTTTCTTTGACAACATGCAACACTTAACCAAATAAATAAGCTAAATACTAGGCTAAAATAAATACATGAAAATCGGACCTATAATAGCAATATTTTATAAAAATAACTCTGATACAAAAACCTATGTAGCACCGACATGCCGGTCTCTCGGATTTCTGCGTATCGGACACTCCGACATGCCCCGGACACGGCCGACCGCGTGTCCGGATGGGTAAAAAGAAAAAAACGCCGTGTCCGAGGGAAAACGGAAAAAAAAATATCAGAGAATGGCGACCTTAGCTCCAGCTTCTTCAAGCCGCTTGTTGGCCTCCTCGGCCTCGTCCTTGGACACCCCCTCCTTGAAATTCTTGGGCAGCCCTTCTATCAGCTCCTTGGCTTCTTTCAGTGCCAAGCTCGTCATCGCCCTCACCGCCTTGATCACCCCGATCCTCGAGCTGCTCCCCACCTCCTCGATCACCACGTCGAACTCCGTCTTCTCCTCCACCGCCGTAGCGGCGGGGGGAAACGCTGTGGCGGAGACGCCGAGGCGGTCCTGGAGGAGGTCGACGAGGGTACGGGCCTCGGTGAGGGTGATGCCGGCGATCTCGTCGCCGAGCTGGGTGACCTTCTCCGGGGCGTCGACGGCGGCGATTGGGCGGACGTGTCGGGCACGGAGGGGGGAGGCGGGGGAGGGGAGGATGGGGAAGTGGAGGGGATGTGTGGGATGAGGGTGGTGGGAGAGAGGCGTAGGATGAGAGGCGGAGGAGTGGATGGTGAGCGAAGCAGAACAAGAGAGAGAGAGAGAGAGAGAGAGAGAGAGAGAGAGAGAGAGAGAGTTGATAGATGATGAGATTGGTTGGGCGAGAGATGTAAATTGAGGTGGGGCCCACGTGAGTTTAATTTTTTTTCTCTTATGAATGGATTATTAAGGGGCAATTTGGTTATTTGATAATTTAACACTGAAATGAAATTTGATACACTGAATAGAAAGAAATTTTGATATTTTCACATGCCAGGCTTGGTGTGCGTGTATATATATATATATATATAGCCATGTCCCGCCGTGTCCGAATTTTTCATTTTTTTTAAAACTGCCGTGTCGACGTGTCGTATCGTATCGTGTCCCCGTGTCCGTGTCGTATCGGTGCTACATAGACAAGAACCGGATGCACAAAGATAAACCTGATTGGACATCGGTCTTCAATCGCCGAGTCCCAGTGTGCCACCATCTCCGTGCGTGTTACATGTCGATCGCTGCATCAGAATGTTAACAATCAATTTTATAAGTAAATGTCGAAATTAATTTATTTTATTTTATTATTTTTTAAAAATATATATATATATAATCGGACATGTGTTCGTTCGGCCGGACATGGGCCGGTCTTCCCGGACACGGCCCAGTTCGCCCGGACACGAGCCGGTCTGCCCGGTCACGGTCCGGACACGGGTACAACCCCAAAACAGGGGGGACGACAGTGGCGCGGCTGATTCGGCGGTTGACGGACGACGGCTGGCTTCGAGCTCGATGGTGGTGGGTCGAGGCAACGTCGGGGAGCCGAGGGAGACGCTGGCCGTGGCGGAGGGCGGCCGGAGGCGGTCGAATGAAGGTGGAGCAGAGCAGGGTCTCTCGGCGCCGAAAACAGGGGACGACTCCGGGCAGTTCCCCGGCCTCCACGCGCGGCGGCCGACTTCAACGAAGTTAGGGATGTCGAAGGGAAGTCTTAGGAGGAACTCGAGGCGGCGGTGAGGGACAACGTCGTCGGGCTCGGCCGGATCTGAGGAGTTTCCGAGCCGGACTCGAAAACAGGGCGCCGAGGCTCTCGGGCATGTTCGCGGCGGTTCCGGCGGACAACGGTCGGTGATCTGGTGGTCGGCGAGTTGAGGGGAGATGGATGGACGATAGTGAGGCGGTGGGTGGCGCCAACGCTGTGGGTAGCCGGAGGAAGATGGGCTGCTCTCGAGTTTAGGGGGACCCGAAAACAGGGGTGGTTTCCGTGGCGGTTTTCGCGGCGGTTCGGCGGTTGGCGATGGCAACTGAGGGATTAGGGATGGCGGCGAGGTCGAGCTGAAGGTGATGGTGGCCGGAAGTATGGTGATCGACGCCGAATTCGCCGGTGGGAGGAAGATGATCGAGAGGCGTTCGGGTCCCTGTTTTTGTTTTTGCTGCGGCCGAGGGAATTCGGGGAGAGAGAAAAACAGAGGGAAAAAGGGGGAGCCGGGGGGAGAGAGAGAAAAAGATAAAAATCATAAAAATAGTAAAAATAATATAATAATATAATAATATAATAATATAATAAAAGTAAAAATAAAATAACAAAAAGCGAAGACAAAATCATCAACACCTTTTCCCTTTAAATCATGATGTTTTCACTCCTTTTCTTTTTAATCATTACTAATATTTTTGCCAAATTCGATTTTATGATGATCAAAGAATACCTAAAATCGAACCTGAATTTTACTGTTTACGAGGTCAAAGAGTAAATAAAGTAAAAAATAAAAATACTGACTATTTTCCTATATTTTTGTGACCTCGAATACTATTTATTATTATTATTTTTTTTTCTTGATTTTTTTATATATTTTTTGAAAATAATAAAAAATGTGAAAAATACATAAAAAAACATTTTTTTGTCCAAAATGGTCCCTTTAGCTTGGCCAAGGCTACCAAAGTTGATTTTGTAATTTTTCAACTTTTTATAGATTTTCTATAAATTTTCGAAGAATAAAGGAAAAAAAGTTTGATCAAAATTTAGGTGTCAACACTCGTGAGTTGTCCTATTCAGTAGGAAAGTTTCTGTTACTAAAATTTAGTGGATCCTAGTTTTTAGGAATTGGTTGGCAGCATAATGTTACACATGGGTCAAGTTTGTTACTATTTTTTAGCTATTTGTTATCCTCTCTTGTACAGCCTATATAGAGGCTTGTTGATCATTGAATAAAGTTGAGTAGTAGCATTCATTCTTCTGTGCTCTTTCTCTCCTTTTCTTATCAGTGGTATCAGAGCTGGCATAGCAAAATAAAAAAAGGGTGAGAGTTTGAGAGTTGAGAGTTAAACACGTGAGGAAAGAAAGTCTTGCAGCAGCAGTCATGGCCACAGATTCTAATTTTGTTCAACCTGCAATCCCTCGATTCGATGATCATTATGACCATTGGAGCATGTTGATGGAAAACTTCTTAAGGTCCAAAGAATTTTGGGAAATTGTTTCTTCTGGAATTACAGAACCAGAAGGAGCAATTTTGACAGCAGCCCAACGAACAGCTCATGAAGCGGCAAAGTCGAAGGATCTCAAAGCCAAGAACTACTTGTTTCAAGCAATAGATGGGTCAGTCTTGGAGACAATCTTTTGCAAGGATACTTCCAAGCAAATATGGGATTGTATGAAAAATAAGTATCAAGGCTCTACAAGAGCAAAGAGGCAACAAGTGCAAGCTCTTCGTACGGAGTTCGAAACACTACGAATGAAATCAAGTGAGTTGGTCACAGATTAATTTTCAAGAACGATGGCAATCGTTAATAAGATGCGAATCCACGGTGACAAGACGGAGGATGTTACCATTGTTGAAAAAATTCTTCGATCCTTGACACCAAAATTCAATTTTGTTGTTTGTGCCATAGAAGAGGTTAAGGATATTGAAGAACTATCAATTGATGAATTGCAAGGTTCTTTATTGGTTCATGAACAGAAACTCCAACACCAAGACACGGAAGAACAAGCCTTGAAGATCTCTACTAATTTTCGTCATTCTTCAGCAATAATAATGAATAATGGTAGAGGGAGAGGAAGAGGATTCCACCAACGCAGTAGCACCATCAATCCAAGAATTGCAGGCTCTTCTTCTGATGATGCACGAAGTAGAGGTCGAGGATGGTATCCAACTTGTTTCAAGCCAAAACCAATAGACAAATTGAAAGTTGAATGCTTTAGATGCCACAAATATGGACACTATAAGTCTGAATGCAGAACCAATCTCAATCGACATGTGGAAGCAACAAATTTTGCTGCAGCAAATGAAGAAGAAGGAGAGACGCTCCTAATGGCATGTCAAGAGTGTTGACACCTGATTTTTGACCATCTATTATTATGATTGTTATTCTTTAAAATTAATTAAAAATATCAAAAAAAGTCATAAAATTACAAAATCAACTTTGGAAGCCTTGGCTTAGCCTTAGGAACCAATTTTGAACAAAAAATATTTTTTGGTATTTTTTAATATTTTTCGAATTTATTTAATTATAAAAATACCATTCGTGGTCAGAAAAATACAAACAAATATTCAGTAATTTTATTTTAATTTCCCCTTTAATATTTTCACTTTTTAGCAGGGAAATTAGGCTTATGTCACGGTGTTCCTTCACAAACATAAACCCGAACCGAGCCTGAAAAATCCTTTTCGAGTCTTTTAATTTTCAATTTCCACTTTTTATAAGCTATGACATTGGATTCTAAAGTCTTGAAGTGCAATTAGGTCGGTTGGCCCTCCAATTTGATTAATTTTAACCAAAACGGCTTAATTGCATAAAAATCTTTCAATTTAGTCCCCGGTTTCTCAATTTTTGAAATTAAATTTCATGTGGGCATACCCATTCAAATTAAACATCCCTACCCTATATTTTTCATCATGCTGAATCCACTGGTGGCCTTAATTTGGACTAATTCGATCGTTTGGGCCTTCAATTTGGCGATAATCATTTTCGGATCCTAGGGACAATTTGGGGTTTTCACTAAATTTCAATCAATTGATTCATGAAAACACCCATATTGGATAGAAAACATGTCAAGGAGTCCGATTTTGCCATCAATTTCATGAAAAGAGGTCGATTTGGGGCTCAATTGGGCTAGGAGAGTCGAACCGGGCCGGTCGGGTCAGACCCGACCCGACCCGGTCCGAACCGGGTCTGCAACTTTGTTGCAGACCCACCGCGCCGAATGTGAGGAAAAGAAGGGTATTGTGGGGATCGATTTTTGGAAGAAAAGGGATGAACAAAAAATCGTGGGGGACAAAAGTAGAATAGATTCCCGGTTTCTGTGGATTGGGGGGATACCAATGAGTCGCCGGTCGGCCATGAAAACGCAAGGGAGTGCTCGGTTTTGGAGGAGTTCGGAGAGAGAGGGACGGGGGAGTTCGAGCGAGAGACGGGGCAAGGTGGACCATCCTCGAACTCCAGGACGTCACACCCGTCGCCGCCGGAGCTCCAACCGTCGTTGACAAGCCATGAACAGGTCGGTTTTCCTCTCCGATCATCACTGCACACACGCACACCAACCATTCGACGAAATGCCACAATGACTGTGACATTTTGTAACCCTCGGCCGTGACACCCCGGGCCTCATTTCGTGTGGCTTTGATCTTAATACCGCACTACAACCGACTCTAAGCTTCGTGTACCGTTTATTTCGCATTGAAAACACGTCGGGAATGCAAGCCGAAGCTTCGCCGGCCACGATCCAGACCGCTCGACGGGGAACTTCGAGCCGTCGCCGAGGATTGGACGACCTCAGGTAAGCTTCCTAGCATCCGTTAGATGTCATTTGAGTAATTGAAATCGAGCTTGAACGAAAAATAAAAAAATCTACAAATAGTCGCCGCCGCCGGACCTGGGGGTGCCTCTCCGGCCTATTTCCGACGTCGGTTTCGGCATATTTTCGCTGAATCTTGATATGTAGTCCGTGGGGGGTCGATCGGTGTCGAAATCGGGCCTTTAAATGGTTGTTTTTACGTCGGTATGTTCTCTCCGGCGAACTTCCGGCGACTTTGGCCGGAAAAAGGACTATTCATCGTCTTCTCAGGCGAAGTCGCCGGCGGTCAACAGTCAACGGTCAAAATAATCCGACGGTCTACAAGATGCCACGTGGCTCGATCTGGGACGTCTGTTCTCAGTCCGTGAAACGGCGCCGTTTTGGCCGTGGAGGAGGCGGGCCGGGCCTGGGTCACGGGTCTGGGTCGTGGGCCGGGTCATCCGACCCGGTCCGGATAATTTTTATATATATTATTTTTTTAATAATAAAAAAATCAGAAAATAATAAAAAAAAATAAAAAAAAATTCAAAAATCAATAAAAAAATAGAAAATCATAAAAAATTCAAAAAAATTCGGAAAATTCAGAAAAATTCTAAAAAAAATTCCAGAAAATAAGAAATGGCCACATTCACCTGGCTACGACCTGTTTCGGGTCTTTTGACCCCCGATCTTTCCAAAAATGACGGTTTTGCCCTTTCGGCAAACCGTCTTCCAAAAAAATTCTAAAAAAATTCAGGAAAATCCCAAAAAATAGGAAATGGCCACAAACAACTGGCCAAGACTCATTCCGGGCGTTTTGAACCCCGACCCTTCTTAAAATGATGATTTCGCCCTTTGGGCGAATTGTCTTCCAAAAATTGAAGAAAAATCTAGAAATTCCAAAAAATTCTCAAAGATGGGAAATGGCCACAATCAACTGGCCATGGAGTATTTTGGGTAATTCGGTATCCAAATCTTCCAAAAATTGATGATTTTGCCCTTCGGGCTAATCGTTCCCAAATCTTCCCATTTCGCCCCTGGTTCTAAATCACGCCTCCCTAAAGCCCTTATGGCTACGTTAGGAAGCCGTTGATTTGAATTGATGTGCATTGATGTGATTTATTTATGCACTTGATTGCCATTTCATTTAAATTGATTGTGATTGATAGGAATAGTCTTCCAATCTGCATGAAACCCTGAATTAAGCCTACCTCACCTAAAATTGCGCCTGCATGAACTCTTAGCTAGGAAAATCACTCGCGTTAGGTACCGAAAGGGCGTTGGTAATGACACCGACGTAACCAAGTCCCCGAACCCAAAATCTCTGGTTCCGCAGAACTGATCGACCTCTCCCAATCGGTCAGTAAGGTTTCCGGTCTACCCTCCAAGAAAGATCGGTGGCGACTCCAAATGCATGCACAAGTTGCACATGCCACCACGACCACACTGAAGGTCGACTACGCATACCTCCGTTGCGATTTGGGTAACGGACCTTGGGAGAGGCCCGCGTCCGACCAGACTGGACGGCCCATTAGCCCTCGAGAGCCCACGGCGAACCTCGAGAGGGTCGCGACAAAGAGAAAGAGATGTCTTCACCAAATTTATGGTACCTAGACATTGGTTGTAGTAATCATATGTGTGGCAACAATGAGGCATTTTCTTCAATCGATGATACCCACCGCACCAAAGTGAAGCTTGGAGATGATTCTACCATTTCAGTCATGGGAAAATGTACTGTTCAAATCTCTTCAAAAGGGAAAATGCAGACCATAAATGATGTTTTCTATGTTCCTGAATTGAAAACAAACCTCATAAGTGCTGGTCAATTACTTGAGAAGGGGTATGAAATTGTATTTAGAGGTGGAGTTTGCAAGATTTATGATCAACAGCAGAACTTGCTTGTTCAAGTTGATATGACACCAAACAGAATGTTTCATCTTCATCTTCATGATTGTGCTCATGCTTGTTACACGGAAAAATTAAAGGAGGAAGCATGGATTTGGCATTTTAGATATGGGCATCTTAATTTTGGTGGCTTGCGGACACTACACCAAAAGCAGATGGTTGAGGGACTTCCCGCTATCAAAATTCCGTCAGAAGTTTGCGAAGATTGTGTTGTCAGCAAACAACATCGAGCTTAGCTTCCACAAGGCAAGGCATGGAGGGCAAGAAAGCAGCTTGAGCTGGTCCATTCAGATCTTTGCGATCCCATCTCCCCGGTTTCTAATGGAGGTAAACAATATCTGATCACTTTCATTGATGATTTCAGCATAAAGGTGTGGGTGTATTTCTTGCATGATAAATCCGAAGCTTTTGAAGCATTTAAGAATTTCAAGAGTCTTGTCGAAAAGGAAAGTGGCAATCAAATTAAAGTTCTTCGAACTAATCGTGGAGGAGAGTACAAGTCTCTTGAGTTTGATGTTTTTTGTACGAAGCATGGAATTTGTAGGCAACTTACTGCAGCCTATACACCACAACAAAATGGTGTATGTGAGAGGAAGAATCGAACCATCCTCAACATGGTCCGAACTCTACTGCGAAGTAATGGAATTCCAAAAACGTTTTGGCCAGAGGCGGTAAATTGGAGTGTCCATCTCTTGAACAGAAGCCCCACATTTGCTGTTCTAAATATGACTCCTGAAGAAGCTTGGAATGGACGAAGGCAAACAGTTGATTATTTCAGATTGACACCTAGTTTTTGATCAGCCTTTTTTGGTTATTTTTTAGAAAATTAATAAAAAAATTCATAAAAAGTCAAAAAAAAATTACAAAATCAACTTTGGTAGCCTTGGCCAAGCCTAAGGAACCATTTTTTACAAAAAATAAATAAATAATTTTTCATATTTTTCGCATTTTTTAGTATTTTTAAAAAATAGAAAAATACTAAAAAAATCAAGAAAAATAGCATTTGAGGTCACAAAAATATGGAAAAATAACCAATATTTTTGTTTTAAATCCCTTGTATTTTTGACCTCACAAAAGTCCAAAATCAGATTCAATTTTAGGTGTTCCTCTGTTACACATATGATTGAATTTGAGAAAAAAATATCAATTGAGTCTTTTAATTTGCAACTTTAGCATTTTTAAGGATCTTGACATTCAATCTAATTGTCCCCCATTTTAATTTAGCCCAATTATTCGTACAAATTGCCCAATTGCACGAATTGCATACTAAAATTGCATTTTAGTCCTTGAAATTGGGCATGATTGAAATTACTTTCAATTCGAGGGCTATTATTGCAAATTAAACATGCAGCCCAAAGGTTTTCATCATTTTGAATCGATTGGCATAGGTAATTTGGCCCAATTTGACCATTTGAACCTTCAATTGCACAATCCCCAATTTACAATTAAATGCAAATTCGGGGTTTTCATAGAAATTGACATGAACTTTTAGGCAAAATAACATTTTTAGATAGAATTCATGCCCTAAATTCGATTCTGAGGTCCAATTGCAAAAATTTCCCATTAATTTGGGTTTAATTTGGAAAATTACAAGTCGGGACCGGTTCAGACCGGTCAGACCGCCGGTCGAACCGGTCTGCTACAGTGCCATCTTCATCCTCACGCAACTGAATAGTCCTCAGATCAGTTCTGATTAAGGAATTGAAGGGCAATTTATGATTAATTGAAAGGGGAAATGTGGGCGTCTTGTTCCTCACTTCAATACCTTTCGATCAAGACCGACCGCAAGGCAAATGGCCGCCGGACGAGCTCCGGCGAGGTCAGTCAAACTCCGGACCTGCGAAAGTCAACAAAAACGAACTCAGATCAAATTCACGTTAAATTCGAGCCAAATAGCTCTCGACGGAAGGCGTGACGGACTTGGGTAGATACCCAACGAATTCCGTCACCGTCCGGTGACCAAATGGCATGCGTGAGGCACATGACAGAAGCCAATGGGAGTTCCCCCGCTCCGTGCCAAAATAAGAAACAGGTATATAAGCTTACAGGGGCTTTTAGTTGAAGGGGGGAAGATTCAGTTATAGGAGGAGAAACTGAATCGAGAAAGAGAGAGAACGAGAAAGAGAGAGCTCACCTTCCATCGCGGTGGTCGAAGGTTGGAGCTCGAATTGCAGAGCGCTGGTTGGGCCTTCCCAGGCTAAACCGAAGCTCCACGAGGTCGTCAAGAGGTCGCCCAAAGTCCCCGGAGTCAATCGCCGTCGGCCGCGCACGTAGAAACCACGAAAACAGGTGAGACGCAGCTTCAAGCTCTTCACTGCGCATCAATGGCGACTTGCCTTTTTCATGTTCATTTTTGCATTTAGTGTGTGTGTTTTATTCCCTGAATCTCACTGACCATCGTCGAACATTGTTGACACATGATTTTTGACCATTTATTATTATGATATTTATTCTTTAAAATTAATTAAAAATATCAAAAAAGGTCATAAAATCACAAAATCAACTTTGAAAGCCTTGGCCTAGCCTCGGGGACCAATTTTGAACAAAAAATATTTTTTGGTATTTTATAATATTTTTCGAATTTTTTTAATTATAAAAATACCCAAACAAATCAGCAAAATACCATTCGTGGTCATAAAAATACACAAAAATATTCAATAATTTTTTTTAATTTCCTCTTCAAGTGTATTATCTTAAATCTTGAAAATTCGGCTCGGGTCACTACGTTCCTTCACAAACATAAACCCGAACCGAGCCTAAAAAATCCTTCTTGAGTCTTTTAGTTTTCAATTCTCACCTTTTGTAAGCTATGACATTGGATTCTAAAGTCTCGAAGTGCAATTGGGACAATTTGCCCTCCAATTTGATCAATTTTAAACAAAAGGGCTTAATTGCAAAAAAATCTTTCAATTTAGTCCCCGGTTTCACAATTTTTGAAATTAAATTTGATACGGGCATACCCATTAAAATTAAACACCTCCACCCCATAGTTTTCATCATGCTAAATACATTGGTGGGTTCAATTCGGGCTAATTTGATCGTTTAGGCCCTCGATTAAGCAAAAATCATTTTCGGATCCTAGGGACAATTTGGGGTTTTCACTAAATTTCAATCAATTGATTCACGAAAATACCCATATTTGATAGTAAACATGTCAAGGAGTCCGATTTTGCCATCAATTTCATGAAAATAGGTCAATTTGGGGCCCAATTTGATCGAATTGGCCGAACCGGGCCGGTCGGGTCAGACCCGACCCGACCCTGTTCGACCGGGTCTGCAACTAAGTTGCAGACCCACCTTGGCCGACAGAGCAGGAAACAGGGGAAGAGGGGGAGGCCCGCCGTGGCATTTGTTTTTACAAAAGGGGATGGCAAATGGAAGAGGAATGATGGTCGTGGGGTGGAGATTCCCCGACCGAAAGGCGGTCGGCCACGCATGGAAAGTGGGGGGATTTTCGGTTCTTGAACCAAGCTCGGCCGAGAGGAAAGATGGGAATTTTTTGAGAGCGAGTTCGGGAGAGAGAGATCTCGAGGGAGCTCCGGGGAACTTGAAGCAACGCGCCAGAGCAGCCACAGTCGCCGGAGACGCCCGAAACAGGTCGGTTTCTTCACCTGAACTCCATTTTCTTCGTGCACGCCGTGTGTTCGACGAAATGCCCAAGAGGGCTTTGATTCCCTAGGCTCTCGGCCGCGCCTGTCCGGGCCTTACCCGACGCGAGTCATGCCCTAAACGTACCCTAGAACTTGTTATAACCCCGGCTTGATGTTTATTTTGCATTAAAACTCGACAAAAACCGAGGGCCGGAGCTTCGCCGGCCATGGTTCGGACGGGAGCTTGACGAGGGATTTCCGGCGGTCGCCGACCATCAAGGGACCTCAGGTAAGTCCTCAAACCTCCCTTGGATGCTATTTGAACGGTTGGAACCGAGTTTGAAGGATAATAAATTTTCTGCAATATGTTCGCCGGCGCCGGTTCGGTGAAGGGGTGGTTCGGCCGTTTCCGACGTGGTTCTATGCCATGAAATGCTTCCATACGATTCTGGGTTCATTGGGGATTGATTTAGTTTGAAAATCCCAAGTCGAAACCGCCGTTTTTATCTCGGTTTCGCTCCTCCGGCGAGGCACCGGCGAGAATCGCCGGCGCTGGTCGACTTCTCCGGCGGGGCCTGGTTCGGTAAACGGGTCGGCAGCTGACGTGGCTTGCCACGTCAGCAGCCACGTCAGCCGGGTGGGGGCCGCGGCGCAGGCGTAAAACGCCCAGATCGGACGGCCGTGGCTTCGCCACGTGTCGCGATCTGGGATTTTCGGATAATAAAAAATATTTTCAAAATTAATAAATGATTTTCGAAAATAATAAAAACATTTTCATCCGACGGTTGACATTGCGCCAAGTGGCACTCGGAGGACCGTCCGATCTGACCCAGGATCGGACGCGTCAGAGGAGGCCACGTGGCACAATGATGATCGTCCGATCTGTGAGCTTTCGGATAATAATAAAAAATGTTAAAAAATTTGAAAAATCTTTAAAAAATCAAAACGGCGTCGTTTAGGCCGGTTCTGACCCGTAGGGTCGGGCCGGGCGCCCGAGAGGCGAGGGCCGGGTCAAACCCGGCCCGGAAAATATTTTTAAATAAATAAAAAATCAGAGAATAATAAAAAAATAATAAAAAATTCAAAAATTCAATAAAAAATAGAAAATCATAAAAAACTATAAAAAAAAATCGGGAAAAATTCAGAACAATTCTAAAAAATTCCAGAAAATAGGAATTGGCCATATTCAACTGGCCACAACCTGTTTCGGGTCTTTCGACCCCGGTCTTTCCAAAAAATGACGGTTTTGCCCTTCCGGTAAACCGTCTTCCAAAAAAATTCTAAAAATTCTGGAAAAATCCAAAAAAATAGGAAATGGCCACAAACAACTGGCCAAGACTCATTTCGGGTGTTTTGAACCCCGACCCTTCTTAGAATGACGATTTCGCCCTTTGGGCGAATCGTCTTCCCAAAAATTGAAGAAAAATCAAGAAATTCCAAAAAATTCTCAAGAAGGGGAAATGGCCACAATCAACTGGCCATAGAATATTTTGGGTAATTCGATATCCAAACCTTCCAAAAATGACGATTTCGCCCTTCGGGCTAATCGTCCTCAAATCTTCCCATTTTACCCCTGGTCCGAAGTCACACATTCCCTAAGCCCTTATGGCTATACTTGGAAGCCCTTGATTTGAATTGATGTGCATCGAGGTGATTTATTTATGCATTTGATTGCGCTTTCACTAAAACTGATTGTGATTGATAGGAATAGTCTTCCAATCTGCATGAAACCTTGAATCAACCTACCTCACCCAAAATTGCGCCTGCATGAAATCTTAATTAGGAAAATCACTCACGTTAGGTACCGAAAGGGCGTTGGTAATGACACCGACGTAACCAAGTCCCCGAACCCAAAATCTCTGGTTCCGCAGAACTGATCGACCTCTCCCAATCGGTCAGTAAGGTTTCCGGTCTACCCTCCAAGAAAGACCGGTGGCGACTCCAAATGCATGCACAATTTGCACATGCCACCACGACCACACTGAAGGTCGAAAGCGATCGACTCTTATCGTCGAATCCTTTGAAAAAATACTCCCGCCGCGATTTGGTATGGGCCTGGGAGGGCTCGCGCCGATCCAAGACCCGCGATCGGTAATCCATTAGCCGCGTCCGCCTTCGGAGGGGTCGCGACAGCTGGCGACTCCACTGGGGAATTGCTCTAGAACATATGATTCTAGACCTCAAGTGGACTTAGGCCGTAATTAAAACGCTGAGTGATTTTTCTAACCCTGCAGGCGCTCTTGAAGGTGAGGTAAGTCCGCTTATGATAGGTGTTATATGTTTTTGCAGATTGGAGAAATAAGGGGTGTAGTCCGTGATTAACATTGTCTTATGCAGGTTGGGCGTAGAAATGTATGTTGTGTGGATGATTTGAAGTGCTGATTGATAAACTGTTGTGCATGACTTGCATTGTGATGATCACGACACGTGGACACACACAACCGCGCCTAAAACCCCGGGCGCCGCCTTTAGGAACACAATAGAAGGATTTGAAAATGGAATCTCCGTGAGGAAAAACACGGGGTAATCCACTTTTCAATTCCGCTCGTTTCGAACTATGGATCGAGTCCCAATGTAACGATAGCTGTGCAATGGAATCGGCTCTTTCTAGAACTCGAGGTGAGAACCTTAACCTTAGGTGCCAAACCCTCTGATTTTTAGAAGTTCACCATCACTTGTCTCATGCGCATGTCTTTGGGCGGTTGGTACACCTAAAACCGCACATAAGTCGACGAGTTTGGTTGGTAAGACTCTCTACCCCCCCAAATCTATCACAGTTCATATAAATATAGGCATTTCATTCATTGCATTCTGGTGATTAGATTAAATGCCATTTCGAGGATAGATATGTGCGTTTGTCTCCAACGCCCTTGATAGAAGACGATGAGGGTGATATCCCACGACGAACACCGAGTGTGCGATAAAGGAGCATACTATGGACATTATTGAGGCATCATCCAATGAAGATGACGAGTTGGGGCAAGTGATCCTGAAGACACAGATCGAAACTGGGGCATCCTTAAACGTTAGGATCACATTCCTTTGTTTCATTTTCCATTACTAGTCCTCTTGTATAGGGTTTATTTTTACTGAGGTTTTCTCTATCTCACCCCTTAGAGTGATTGTATTAGGGATCTATTGGTGTATACATTCAGATGGAACTTGGTTGTATTTCTTTTGACGGGTCATTGGAATGTGATAGTGGCATTTTTTCTAATCATCCGAATACTCGCAAGTCAAGTTTATAATTCCTTTAGAGGAAATTAAAATTTCTCTAGAAGGAATTATACACTTGAATTGTTTCGTGCATGTTGTACGTCACTGGTAATCCACGATAATTGATCGAGAATATCGGCGTTGTTTCAAATTTAATGACGAGATAGATGTCCAAATCACTCTCGTTCTTAGCAAACGGCCTTAATTTGGACGCCATATCTTCAATTGAATTTAAAACACGCTATCATGTCTTGCACTTTTGAATAATTCGTTCCTTTCAAAATTAATCAAAAGCGATTATCGTGAATTACATTCCTTTCAACAGTATGCTTCCCTTCGAGGAATATTGATAAAAACTTTTCGCACAAGATTAATCCTTGTAAAAGTTCTTGTCCTTATTAATCATGGGCAAGCATAGGATTGAAAGGGGTTTTTGCTTTCTTTTTCAAATTATTCCTTCTGATTCTGTCTTTTTATTTGCAGGTAAAAAAATATAGGAGTAGAGAGAAATCTTTTCTTGGATAAGCCTGAAGCTATTCTTTCTTCTGATCATGAGCGAGTTAGAAAATCAGAACGCATTTGCTCGACTTATTATGGATCGGCTCATCCGAGTATGAGAGTATTCAGACGTTCGAAGAAATGAACTGTACAGAAGTAAAAGCACACACGCGGGAGCTTTCATTCATTTTTGCTTAATCGAAAGACTTCTAAAGCAGATTAATACAGATTAGCGAGACGGAAAAGTAAAGCCGAAGTGAGCCCTAATCAGCGACACGAAGGAGCTCAGCTGGCCCTCCATGTTATTGATCCTCTGCCTGCACTCACTGCTCCGCATATCAAGGTCCGCGAGCTGGAGAAGAAGGCGCTTGCACTCATTCTTAAGCTCAGCAACCTTGGCTCTGTGATCTTCAGCGGCGAGTTCCAGATCCCGAACTAGCTCCCTTCCACGGGATACGTCCTCGGTAACACGATCGAGCCTCTCTTCCAACCACTCACTTTGAAACTTCAACATGATATTACGACGGTCATGTTCATAGGTGATCAAGCACATGGCCAGTCGCTCCACCAAATTTCCTCGCTCACGTAGCAATGTTGAGACCCGCCCGTTGGCTGACTCTATAAGTTTGTTGTGGTTGTCAGCCACGAAGTTAATCAGCACCAAGTGCTCGCATCGGTCCTCGTAGCGGGCTCGCAAAACACGAACCACGGTAACTTCCCGATGAGCAGTGCGGTAGACCTCCAAAGAGTTTGTAAATAGGGCTGGGAAAGCTCTATATTCCCTCCCCAACATAGTACCCTCGAGGGAAGTGATATCCAGGTCCCCAAACATGACTCGGATTTCATCCTCTGTTTCAGGATGATCAGCCATGTGAGCATAACCTCGACCCATGAGATTATAGAATTCTTCCCATTGAGCCAAAGTTTCAGCTGAAAAAGTGTGAATGGGAGAGGAGGCCATTTTGGAAAGAGAGATGCGCAGTAGAGCGACTAGAAGATGGAAGCAGATTATATGGGAACGTTAATCTCCCAAACACTAACTCCGTGTTTTTGTAGCGTCTCGAGAGTGAAGAAAAGCCGCAGCAATAATGCTTGTGGAGCCGGGGTAATTAGTAAAGCAGGGGCCGCTCCTCCCGTGAATCACCAGACCCGCCTCGATCCGCGATTTCAGGTCTGACGAGTCTAAAAAGTTGTAAAAGCATTGTCTGTTTTACCATTATTGAAGGGAGCGGGAGTCTGTTGACACCTGATTTTTTTTACCATTTATTATTATGATTTTTATTCTTTAAAATTAATTAAAAATATCAAAAAAGGTCATAAAATCACAAAATCAACTTTGGAAGCCTTGGTTTAACCTTAGGAACCAATTTTGAACAAAAAATATTTTTCGGTATTTTTAATATTTTTCGAGTTTATTTAATTATAAAAATACCCAAAAAAATCAGAAAAATACCATTCGTGGTCAGAAAAATACCCAAAAAAATTCGATAATTTTGTTTTAATTTCCTCTTCAAGTGTGTCACTTTAAATCTCAAATATTCGGCTCGGGTCACTATGTTCCTTCACAAACATAAACCCGAACCGAGCCTAAAAAAAAATCATTTTCGAGTCTTTTAGTTTTCAATTCTCACTTTTTATAAGCTATGACATTGGATTCTAAAGTCTTAAAGTGCAATTAGGTCAATTTGCCCTCCAATTTAATCAATTTTTACCAAAAGGGCTTAATTGCACATTTTTCTTTCAATTAGTCCCCGGTTTCACGGATGTATACGTATGCTCTACGTATTTATACGTCATACGTATTTATACGTTATGCATATTTGTATTGTTTGGTAACCTCTTTAACTCTTGTAATAATAATAATGGTTATTATTTTTAACACCTTTGTTAGTGCCTTTTTTAGCATTTTTGTATTGTGAGTGCTATTGCTAGTGCTATTTTTAAATAGCATTTTTTGTATTATAAATTGTGAGTGCTATTGTTAGTGCTATTTTTAAATGACATTTATTTATCATAAATTGTGAGTGCTATTGTTAGTGCTATTTTTAAATGGCATTTGTTTATCATAAATTGTGAGTGCTATTATTAGATAGAATTTATAATTGTTAGTGCTATTTTTAAATAGAATTTTTGTATTATAAATTGTGAGTGCTATTGTTAGTGCTATTTTTAAATAGCATTTTTGTATTATAAATTGTGAGTGCTATTGTTAGTGCTATTTTTAAATAGCATTTTTGTATTATAAATTGTGAGTGCTATTGTTAGTGCTATTTTTAAATGTCATTTATTTGTGAGTGCTATTTTTAGATAGAATTTATAATTGTTAGTGCTATTTTTAAATACAATTTATTGGAAGGTATTTTTGGCTATAAAAGGATGGCAAGAGTTTTGAGGTTGAAGGGGGGAGACATTTTGTAGAGTGTGCAAATTTTTGAGAGCTTAGAGAGAAGAACACAAACACTCTCTATATTCTCATAATCTTGAGTGAGCAAAATATACTAAGTTCGGAATATTGATTCCGTATATTGCTAGCACAATTGTTGTGGAGTTATTAGTCGTTTCCCCGTTCGTCAATTGGTGGTGCGTCCGAACTAGATGCCTAACACTTGTGGAGGCTGAGATCGAAGAACATCGAACCGACACCTCCGTTCAAGCACGCTACGAGAGGTAATCTATTTACTCCCTTTGAGACTTTGTGATTTTTTTCGATTGAAATGCACGAAGTACGCCTCTGGAGATACATGTATGGGTTGTTATTTATTTCCGCTACGTGTTACGTGGATCCCAACAGTGGTATCAGAGCCAATCCTTAGGTGTTTTCGTGCATTTAATTGATTTTTTGCAATTTTTGCAATACTATGGCCAATATGTATTAACGAATTGTTCGTCTTACATGGCTAATGGAGGTTGATTATTTTATATGATAAATTAATCAACGTAGCAAAAATTGAGACTAAATCAATTTTGAATCGAAAATTTTCGGCTATCTTATTTTACGTAAAAATTCTGAATATGATTCAACGTAGAATTTTTATTGTGCCTTCCTAAGTTTTAAATTGTGAATTTATTACTTACGTGGAAGGGTGGTGATCATGGAAAAATCCTAATCAATGTGATTGATGTATATATGAATGTATGATGATTATTTATATATTTGGGGTTGTAATTATTAAATGGAGGCTGCGTACTCCTTTTATTTTTCATGTAATCTTTATTTTTAGCATAGTCAATTGTTGATGTAAATGCTACGAGGATTACGTGGAGGAGCCTTTTAAGTCGGTGAGCTCTTTGGGGCCCAATTCTTGAAGAGTTCAAGAAACCAAGAAGAAGCGAAGAGCGGCTCTCCGTTATTAAAATATTAAAATGATTAAATGTGGTCTCATTGGCTCGAGACCTATTAAATCATAATTCCATGATCACCACGTAGGATAGATGTTTATGTGATTGACATCTATTTATTTATTATGATTACGTGAGCATGTTAAACTGGTTAATGTACAAAGTCAGACTTACATCACCCAAAATTGCGCCTGCATGAAATCCTAGTTAGGAAAATCACTCGCGTTAGGTACCGAAAGGGCGTTGGTAACGACACCAGCGTAACCAAGTCCCCGAACCCAAAATCTCTGGTTCCGTAGAACTGATCGATCTCTCCCAATCGATCGGTAAGGTTTCCGGTCTACCCTCCAAGAAAGACCGGTGGCGACTCCAAATGCATGCACAAGTTGCACATGCCACCACGACCACACTAAGGTCGAAAGCGATCGACTCTTATCGTTGAATCCTCCTGAAAAATACTCCCGCCGCGATTTGGTATGGGCCTGGGAGGGCTCGCACCGATCCAAGACCCGTGATCGGTAATCCATTAGCCGCGTCCGCTTCCGGATGGGTCGCGACAGCTGGCGACTCCACTGGGGATTTGTTCTAGAAACTATGGTTCTAGACCTCAAGTGGACTTAGGCCGTAATAAAAATTGAGTGATTTTTCTAACCCTACAGGCGCTCTTGAAGGTGAGGTAAGTCCGCTCACGATAGGTGTTATATGTTTTTGCAGATTGGAGTAATAAGGGGTGTAGTCTGTGATTAACTTTATTTTACGCAGGTGTGGCGTAGGAATGTATGTTGTGTGGATGATTTGAAGTGCTGATTGATAAATTGTTGTGCATGACTTGCATTGTGATGATCACGACACATGGACACACACAACCGCGCCTAAAACCCTAGGCGCCGCCTTTAAGAACACAATAGAAGGAATTGAAAATGGAATCTCCGTGAGGAAAAACACGGGGTAATCCACTTCTCAATTCCGCTCGCTTCGAACTATGGATTGAGTCCCAATGCAACGATAGTTGTGCAATGGAATCGGCTCTTTCTAGAACTCGAGGTGGGAACCTTAACCTTAGGTGCCAAACCCTCTGATTTTTAGAAGTTCACCATCACTTGTCTCATGCGCATGTCTTTGGGCGGTTGGTACACCTAAAATCGCACATAAGTCGACGAGTTGGGTTGGTAAGACTCTCTATCCCTCAAAACTATTACAGTTCATATAAATATAGGCATTTCATTCATTGCATTCTGGTGATTAGATTAAATGCCATTTCAAGGATAGATGCATGTGTTTTTCCCAAACGTCCTTGATAGAAGACGAGGAGGATGATATCCCATGGCGAACACCGAGTGAGCAACAAAGGAGCCTACTATGGACATTATTGAGATATCGTCCAATGAAGATGACGAGTTGGAGCAAGTGATCCGGAAGTCACAGATCGAACTTGGGGCATCCTTAAACGTTAGGATCACATTCCTTGGTTTCATTTTCCATTACTAGTCCTCTTGTATAGGGTTTATTTTTATCGAGGCTTTCTCTATCTCACCCCTTAGAGTGATTGTATTAGGGATCTATTGGTGTATACATTCAGATGGAACTCGGTTGTATTTCTTTTGACGGGTCATGGGAATGTGATAGTGGCATTTTCTCTAATCATCCGAATACTCCCAAGTCAAGTTTATAATTCCTTTAGAGGAAACTAAAGTTGAAAATCTTACACGACCTTTTTGGTCGTACAGGGTAATCCAACCCCAATTTCGCTAGAAGGAATTATACACTTGAATTGGTCCATGCATGTCATACGTCACTAGTAATCCACGATAATTGATCAAGAGTATTGACGTTATTTCGAATTTAATGACGAGATAGATGTCCAAATTGCTCTCGTTCTTAACAAAATGGCCTTGATTTGGATGCCGTATCTTCAATTAAATTTAAAAACACGTCGTTATGCCTTGCATTTTTGACTAATTCGCTCTTCTGAATATTGGTCAAAAGCAATTATCGTGAATTACATTCCTTTCAATAGTATGCTTTCTTTCGAGGAATATTGATAAAAACTTTTCGCACAAGATTAAAACCCTTGTAAAAGTTCTTGTCATTATTAATTACGAGCAAGCATAAGATTGAAAGGGGTCTATGCTTTCTTTTTCAGATTATTCCTTTTGACTCGGTCTTTTCATTTGCAGGTGAAAAACAAGTAGCATAGAGAAATCTTTTCTTGGATAAGTCTGAGGCTATTCTTTCATCTGACCATGAGTGAGTTAGAAAATCAGAACACATCTACTTGACTTATTATGGATCGGCTCATCCAAGTCTAAGATGTCCGGATGCTCGAAGAAATGGATCATATAAAAGCTAAAACAAACACAGGGGCTTTCATTCATTCTTGCCCAAACCAGATCATACAATTCATTAGGGTGGAAAAGTAAAGCAGAAGTGAGCCCTAATCAACGACACAAAGGAGCCCAGCTGGCCCTCCAGGTTATGGATGCTTTGTTTATACGCACCACTCCGCGTATCATGGTCCGCAAGCCTGAGGTGGAGGCGTTTGCGTTCATCATTGACTGCAACAACCTGAGTCTCGTGATCTTCGGCGACTGCTTCCAAGTCCCGAACAAGTCCATTCTCACGAGTTATATCCTCGTTTATGCCGTTGAGCCTTTCTTCCAGCCACTCGCTCCGATTCCTTAGCAGGGCATTACGTCGATCGCGCTCATAGGTAGCCAGAGATAGAGCTAAGTCCTCCACCAGATTCCTCCTCTCGCGTAGCAATGTCGAAACCCGCTCTTTGGCGAACTCAACAGCCTTTTTGTGACTATCGGCCAGGTAGTCAGCCAACGCTAGGCGGTCGGACTGATCCTCATAACGGGCTCGCAAGACACGAGCCACGGTAACTCCCCGATGAGCAGCGCGGTAGACCTCCAAGGAGTTCGTAAAGAGCGTTGGAAAAATATTGTATTCCCTCCCCAACGCGGTACCCTCAAGGGAGGTGATGTCCAGGTCCCCGAACATGACTCTGATCTCATCCTCGGTTTCGGGATGATCGGCTATGTGAGCGTAGCCTCGACCCAAGAGGTTATAAAACTCTTTCCATCGAGTCAAAGCTTCGGCTGAGAAAGTGTGAACTTGAGAAGAAGCCATTTTCGACGGAGATGTGTGTAGTGGAGCGATTAGAGGATGGAAGCAAATTATATGAGAGCGTTAATCTCCCAAACACCAACTCCGCATTTTATAGCGTCTCGAGAGTGGAGAAAAGTTGCAGCAATAATGCTTGTGGAGCCGGGTTAATTAATGTAAAGCGAGGGCTGCTCCTCCCGTGAATCATCAGACATGTCCTGATCCGCAATTTCAGGCCTGACAAATTCGGTCTCGCCATTATTAAAGCTGGGAGGGAGGCGAGCGCAACTATCGAAGAAGCCGCGAAAGGATTGTGTTGTTCCATCACGCATGAAGCTGGGCGGCGAGTGAACAGCTCTGCCACTTAAAAAGAGAAGACAGTGCTGAACAGGCATGACTATTGAGGAAAAGTGAAAGGCGAGCGCAACTATCGAAGAAGCCGCGAAAGGATTGTGTTGTTCCATCACGCATGAAGCTGGGCGGCGAGTGAACAGCTCTGCCACTTAAAAAGAGAAGACAGTGCTGAACAGGCATGACTATTGAGGAAAAGTGAAAGGCGAGCGCAACTATCGAAGAAGCCGCGAAAGGATTGTGTTGTTCCATCACGCATAAAGCTGGGCGGCGAGTGAACAGCTCTGCCACTTAAAAAGAGAAGACAGTGCTGAACAGGCATGACTATCGAGGAAAAGTGAAAGGCGAGCGCTACTATCGAAGAAGCCGCGGAAGGATTTGGTTACCCCTTCGTGTCAGAAAGCTGAGCAGGAGGTAAACAGTTCCGTCGTTTCAAAAACAGAACGCTGAACAGACCTAGCTTTCGAGGAAAAGGAGGCAACAAATCGAAAGAGCGAGTATACAAAAGAGAACAGAGAACCCCGAGTGACGAGTTAGTTGAAAGACCTCAAATTCTCTAGAATCAAATTCGACATCGAAGCCATGGAACTCAACATCGCCGGTGACGAACATCAAGATCGCAGTGGTGACGACGGCAGTGGCCACGACGCTCAACCCCGGAAAAGAAAAAGTCGCCAGCGCTACGCTCGGAAAGAAATCTAGGAGCTTGAAGCTTTCTTCGATGAATGCCCTTGCCCAAACGAGGAACAAAAGATTGAATTGGGCCAGAAGCTGGGAATGAATCCTATGAGAATCCATTTTTGGTTTCAGAATAAACGTTTCAGACTAGGTGTCCAACACAGGCGTAAGGAGATCACGGCCCTAAAAGAGCAGAACCAAAACCTTCGAATGGAAAACATGCGGTATGAGAAAATCCTCAGTACTATTACCTGCCCTGACTACGGTGGCCCTACCACCCTCAGTAAATTGTTCCCCGGTAAGCCTTCTACGAGGATGGAAGGTGCTCATTCATCCCCCTGCTCCCTTGAGCCATCTCCGGCACAATCAGATCCTGCTAATGGCGCGCATGAGGAGATCGATCCCATAGAAATTATACCAGTGTCTTCGGAGGAAGAAGATACGTGTCATTATGATCGGAGTCACCTCATCGAAGCCCATGAATCTCCTCCACAACAGCTTCCGGTAAGATCAGATACAGTTCAAGAGGAGTTAGAGATTAGTCAGCAGGCTATCAGCGCCACTCTGGACGACGAGAAGAAGAAATTCATTTGGCCCCCGGAGCTTCATCTCAAGTTCTTAGACGCAGTTCGACAGATAGGACTCGACTTCATAGGTCCGACGAGCATACTTAGGGTCATGAAGGTACCGGGACTTACCAAGCAATTAGTCGCGAATCACCTTGGTTGCTACAGAAGGGCGTTAGGACAGCGTTATACAGAGCTGAATCCGAGCAATAGACTCGGCTGCGAGCCCAGCACCCCTATGTCAAAGGAGGCCCGGTCGAATCTGGACGACTATTGGGGATTTGATCAGGATATCCTCGCGAGTCATTTCAATATTCCTCAAGAACACGCATCACAAGTGCAGCGAGTAAGCACTCCCCCGTCCGAGCAGCAGCTAGTCAGTGTTCATCCTGTCGCAGATCAGCCCACCACGCTCAGTGCTCAAGGGTTTGCCCAATCGGAGCACGTGGCTTCAGATGACCTAATGGGAGAATGCCTGGAGCATTTTTATTTCCCTAATTCCCAAGTGGGAGATGCTTGTGGTAGTCAACCGATCAAATCTCCTCTTATAATCCCAAATAAGGATGGGGGTTCCAGTTCGAAGAATCCGTCGGGCGATGCAGCTCAACCTATACATCAATCGTTCGAGGGGTCAGGTGATTTCTTCGATGAAGGACTTGATACCTGGTTCGATCAGTTGGAAGCTATTAAAGATTGGCAACCATGATCTGCAGTCGGTAATGGCACACCTAAGCCGAGGCCAGATTGGTTGGTCATTGTACATGCCCAAAGAAAGAAGGGGATGTACGCGAGAAGGATGTATCTCCTATTGTAAAGTTCTCATCGGTGCACGCGATTGTTTCTTCAATAGCTAGAGTTGATTTTGCATAATGTTTTTCGCGAACGTCATCTCGTGTGTATACGGTAATTCCTTGTTATTAAGTTCAAGGTAAAATCAGCCCCGACGCGTGAAGGCAGAATTGATAGCATGAGTTACTAGCAGAATGTGATCGAGCTCGAAAGCGAAAGATTACTAGCGGCCCCAAACGCCGTGACCACAAAATCAGGGGCAATCTTTAAGTTTTGAGCAACTACAAATCTATTTCTCACGAGGCATTCAAGTCAATCAAATATAAAGCGTCGGGCTGTGAGAATGATGCGTAGTCAAGCTGTTGACACAGGCGAAAAAGGAGTCGCGTAGATCCGAAAGCAAAAACCTTTCTCGGCTAGTCAACAATGCAAAATGAAAGGGCATATATAAACAAACTCGCATTTATTTCATTCAGCAGGAAAGTTTACAAGTGGATCACTGAGGGGGAGCAGTAAACCCAAAATGAGTTCTGACAAGCATCACAAAAAAGCTTAATTGACTCTCCATGCTATCCATGCCTTGCTTACAACCCACACTCCGGGAATCGAGGTCTACAAGCTTGAAGAAAAGGAGACGACATTTCTCCTTAAGTTCGTTCACCTTGGTCTCATAGTACTCGAACTCAAGCTCTAAGTCCTGAACCAGCACCCTCCCGCGAGCTATATCCATGCTCAGGTCTTCAAGCCTTTCCTCCAACCAGGCACACTGGAACCTTAGCACGAAGTTGTGCTGGTCTTGCTCAAAGGCGGTGTCAAAAAGAGCCAGACGCTCCACCAAGTTGTCCCTCTCACGGACCAGCATCGAAACCTGGGCGTGGGCGTATTCAACAGCCCTTTTATGGTTATCGGCCGTCAGCATGGCCAACATCAGGGACTCAGTTCGGTCCTGATAACGGGCTCGCACGATACCAGCTAAAGTGACCTCCCGGCTAGCAACTTCGTAAGCCTGCAGGAAATTGTTGAAGAGAGTTGGGAAGATCACAAACTCCCTTTGCAGTTTCGTACCTTCAATACACACAGTATCCAGGGCCGGAATCAGAGTACGAACTTCAACCTCAGCTTCAGGATGATTGTTTATGTAGCCATAACCTCTACCCAAGAGGTGGTAAAATCTCTCCCATTGGGTCGAAGCTTCAGCTAAGGCAGCAGGCACAGAGGAGGAATCCATATGCGATGGAATGACGGAGAGGAGGGTGGAAATGTGAAGAGTGTTTGAGAGGCTGAGTCTGATAAGGCTAAAGTGTTAATCTTCTTGACGTCAATCTATCACCTTATAAACGCTCGAGTAAGCAGGGAGAAGTGGTAATAATAGTATGTGCAGTAGAGCCAAACGGGTTTCGTTAATGCATCCCCGATGAGTCACGAATCCACCACCGTCCTGTGATCTCGGGTTTTACGAAACATAATGGCGCCGAAAGGTGGGGAGGCTTGTTACTCTAGAGATTGGGCCAGGGGGACAAGCGTAGTGCTCGATAAAACGAAATCAACGCAAGAGATCTTCAGGCTCCGTTCACGTAGAAAAGAGCAAAAAAGGACAAAGTGGGAATTACGAAGCCTCGAGAAGAACGCTCGTCAGGTAGCCATCACAAAAGACGAAGTGGGAATCTCGAAGCATTGAGAAGAGCGCTCGTCGGGTAGCCATCACCTTTGATCAAAGAACAGTGATCCGACCCCTTTAACCTTTCAGAATTTGCAGAGAAAGTAAGGATCCAAGGAGGAACAAAGAAAGCTGAGTTAACGGAAAATCAAGCAGTGATATTTCGATCAAAATGTTCAAGGGGTTCTGTCATTTACTGGAAGCGCCAGACTTGGAGGTCTCCGAGCTTGAACTGCTGGAAGAATTTGAAGATCTCAGGACCGAACCTGACACGGGGGCCATGGAGACCGATCCTTCTAATGATGAAACCCGCGGCTTGGTTAACGAGAACAATACCCGCGACGGCGATCAGCGTCAGAAAGGGGAATGTCTCCAACGCAACACTTCAGGTCAAGTCCATAAACTCGAATTGTTTTTCAGGGAATACCCCTATCCGGACATGGAACATAGAATCAAAATGGGCCAGGAGATAGGGTGGGAGCCTCGGAAGGTCAAGTGCTGGTTTGAAAACAAACGAACCCGGCTGAAGCAGCAACGCGATCGGCACGAGTTAGCGATTGTGAGGGAGGAAAATGAAAAGCTTCGAATAAAAAACATTCAGTACAAAAAAGCTCTAAGCATCGCTATTTGTCTTGAGTGCGGTAACCCTGTTCCCACGGACGGAGTATTCACTGAAGAGCCAGATCTGGGGGTTCATAATGCTCATTTGTTGCAATGCCCTTCGCAACATCTTTCGAAACAGGCGGGTACCGCCGAGGATCTACAAGAGGAAACTAGTGCTATAAGATCAAAGTCGACGCCCATTGTGGAAGAGAACATGCGTCATGACAAGTCAGGTCCGCTCAATGATGAACTCACCATCGTGACCAGCCGATCTGAGACCACTAAATCCCCTCCAGAGCAACCTCCAACACGACCAGATTCCGAGAAGAGTAACCGCCAAATGGCTGGCACTACTTCGGCTAGCAAGAAAATAAGATTTCGTTGGACCCCGGAGTTTCATAGCAAATTTGTTGATGCAGTTCAACAGTTAGGGATCAATTTTGCTCGCCCATCGCGCATACTCGAAATCATGAATGTGCCGGGATTGGCGAAAAATATGGTCAAGAATCACCTTTGGCGCTACAAGAAACTACTGAGAGATGGACGAGCGTCGCTAGACCAAGATAGAGGCGGTTCAACACGACCAGATTCCGCGAAGAGTAGCCGCCGAGTTGCCAACACTACTTCGGCTAGCAAGAAAACAAGGTTTTATTGGACCTCGGAGCTTCATAGCAAATTTGTTGATGCAGTTCAACAGTTAGGGATCAGTTTGGCTCGCCCATCGCGCATACTCAAGATCATGAACATGCCGGAGCTGGATAGAAATAAAGTCAGGAACCACCTTTGGTGCTACAGAAGACTACTGAGAGATGGACGAGTGGCGCTAGACCAAGATAGAAGCGGTTCAAGTTTAAACGATGAGCATGGCTGTGATCGCAATCCTCATGAAGCAGGAAGCATCCAATCACTTCTCAACACCGATGGGACTGGCAATCACACGGTCGATTGTTCAGGCATCAATCAGAGTACTCCCCTGGGTTATCCTAGTACTCCTCAGGAGTATGTACCGCAATTTCAGCAAATCGGGACTCCCCAGTCTGAGCACCGACTGGCCGGTAATGCTAGTCCTACAGTGGATCTAACATTGGCAGGAGATGCACATACAATCTTGCGAGACAATTACGGGGATTCCGGCTCGAAGAATCAGGTGGTCCATGACGAAAATGGTGAAAAGATTCCTTCTCCAATAGTTGACAATACTCAACCTGAGTGTCAGTCGCTCGATGGTTCAGATGATCTCCTTGAAAACATCTATTCTTGGTTCGATCGGCTGAATTCCCCCCTGAGTTACCCCGGTACTCCTCAAGAGTATGTACAACAATTTCAGCAGGTATGGACTCCCCAATTTGAGCACCAACCGATCATTAGTGTTATTCCTACGGCGAATCCAGCATTGGATACAAACCTACTGGACAACGATGAAAGTACCAACTCGAGAAGTGAGGTTGTTCATGCCGAAAGTAGTGTGAGGAATCCATCGTCAACGGTTGAGGATGCCCGACTTGGGCGTCAATGGCTTGAAATTTCAAGTGAGTCCCTCAGTGAGCAACTCGGCGTGTGGATCACGCATAAACCGATGAACCGGGTTGTTCGTGCCGAAAATGAGAGAAGTCCGTCACCCGCAATTAAGGATGCTCAACTTGAACGACTCGAACAGTCAGACGATCTCCTGAATGAGCAACTCAGCCTATGGGTCAAGCATTTTGGAACAAGTGCATCTTCGCAGTCGTGACCGGTACCGGCGACCAGACGTCTGGTTCTAAGCTCGTATGCAAAATCATTAGAAGGCTCAGGAGAGTGAGAGGCGAATACGTCGAAGGAATGTGTTACGAATCTCGTTGTAAAGTTCCCGCGGGAACATTTTAATTAACGCTTAAAACTAACCGCTCTGAGTGTCACCCTTTGAACATCTTCGAGCCAAGGGCCGTGGATTAATCACTTAATCTGTGGAGCAAGTTCCATGAATGATGACTATCACCCGCGGAGCATAGTGGGATCTACCCCATTCAGCACGAAATACGTTTGGTCACGAAGCCTCCTATTTGGTAAAACGATGTATCGTTCCTAAACGATCTTCAACCGAATACCAAAGTAATATCTCCTTTCTTTCCCTTCTCAGGTGATAAACGTGGGTAAATCACTCAAGGAGCCATCTATTCAAATAACAGAATAGACGTTGCCTAACTGGGGGCAGAGGAACCATTGATGTTACAAACACTCCAAGCATGGATAGGCGGATTCGATAGATGTTATTCATATCAAAAACGCAACATCAGAACATGATGAGAACCAAGAGTAAAGTTGTATCGTCCTAATTTATCTTGAATTTGGGAACATGAATTGACACTTATTATTTATCCTTGACAGGAACTCGTCATCAAAGCGGGCAGATTTCCTACAAACCTGGTATACTCGTTAGAGTATATGACCAAGGGTAAGATGTATCGTTCTAATTTTTTGAAAAATTCGTGAACATACAATAACATGTTTCTTCCGCATTTTCAGGGATCTCCAGCCGCGGGAGACAGGTAAGTATCCCTTTCCCCAATCCATGGAAGATGTTAAATAAAAAACAGAGAGAAAAAGAAAAGCTTTCAAAATCTGATGTCTAGAAAAGACATGGAATTCTAACTTCATTGGCATTCATGTTTTGAAACACGAGGTTGTCTGAACATGCATTGTGCACCATAAAATCCCCTTGACGGGTAAAATTTTTGGGAAAACGAAAGAGATTTTTCCAATCAAAAGTTGTTCAAAACTCTCAAAAGGATGTTTCCTCAAAAGAGAGGCAAGCTCAAATCCAAACACATCCTACATACACTTGAGAGATGAATGGAGCGAATCAAATAGTAAAATCTGGACCTACGGAGGTAGGGACCATTTGCAGCGATTACATGGATTGGGACGACGGAGGCGTTCGTTTCATATCATAAACACTACAGGTGACCGTTGGCAACCCATTCGAACGGCGGTTTTCATTCTTAACCCTGTCAAGAACCACCCTACATCGGGGCAAAATGGATGTGAGTCCAGCGGCATCAGGAGTAAATGGCTAGAAATTTTCTTGCTCGGACTAACATCAATCTTTGTGTGCTGTTTATATGGTAATCCAAGTGCCATAGGATGACGAGAAGCATCCATTTCTCTATCCCACACACTATATCCTTTGCATAGCCAAGTTGAGCCTGCAAATTCGTTTCATGAACCCATTGGTGATCATTCCAAGACGGATGCTGCACCACTTCAAAAATGGAAGAGTTCAAGACTCAGGGATTACGAAAGAGAAATCCCGGACTGATATTTAAAGCATGTTTAGACTATATGTCTAACACGATCCCATGAAAAAAAAAATGGGATTTCAAAAGTGAATGAGAAAAATCCACGGCATCGAGAAAAAGCAAAGTGCCTGGTAAAAGCAAGGCCGATGCTCGTGTAAGTTGTTTGATTGATCCACAATGAAGCCGGATGGGAAAAGAAGAAATCCCTGAAGGAGCCAAATCCAAAAGGATTGCTCCCCAAATGGTGCCGAGCGCAGAACAAAGACACAGAGAGAGTTCTCGTTCTCTGAATGCAACAAGAGGGGCTCTCTAAAGAGTTGGTGTACACCTCAAAATCAGTTGCGCACCTCAAAGACTAAAGGTGCAGAATGGAAAGGACAGGTGTCAAATCTGCGATGATCACCAATGTCAATCCCCTCATAAATTCTGAGCCAAAAATAAGCTTGTTTCGGTCCCCAATCCTACCAATGTTACAACCCCGAAACAGTCTTCTCTGACTAAGACACTTGGGTTAACATATAGCTTAGCTTGAAGAAGTACGAGCAAGACTATTTCTTTCTCATTTTGCAGGGTTCTTGACTTGTAAACCCGGAGCAGATGGTGAAGACTTTCATTCAATGGCCTCGACTCCAAAGCGAGTCCCCCTTGAAAGCCAATATCCAAGCCTAACATTACGGTCCCGTGGAAGACCTCCCGACCGATCAAAATGTATGCGCTGCGAATGAGCCTAAAACCTAGGCACAGGTTAGTAGGGAATTGAGTGCATCCCCTATAAAAACCACATCTCAAAACAGGTGAGAAGACCTCCTTGTCGAGAAATATTCCAATTGACGTTTTGAACAAACTCTTTTTGGAATTTTCAAACTGTTGATCCAGATTTTCCGTGCAAGGGACTTGTGATCACATTTGCATGTTGCAAGAATGCTTTGGATGACCTCCAGCATCAAAATGCACATTTCATGATTAAAACTTAAATCATACGATTTTGTCAAATGGACAGCCGTGGTCTTCCCAAAGATTACTAACGTTTTCTTGGTGAAGAAAAATATTTCAGGCTCAAATTTCTGCAGGATACCTGGAGAACCCAGCTCCCAGAATGTCGCCTCAACAGACTCAAGTGAAGCTTTGTCAAAATAAAATCTTTCACTGCTTCAAAAACTGAATTCCCGACAAACTTCGGGGTCTCTAAAAAAGAGGGGAAGAAAAACCCTTTTAAAAGAAAAGTCCTATCAGACGTGGAGAACCCTCGTCCCAGGACCCATTTTCAAAATATCAAACAGTCTCATCGGACGTGGAGAACCCTCGTCATGAGACCCCTTTTCATAATTTAGGCAGTCTCATCGGACGTGGAGAACCCTCGTCATGAGACCCCTTTTCAAAGTCAAAATTGATGGTAGACACCGCCTGAAGGGTCAAAACTATGGTAGATACCGCCTGAAGGGTCAACACAAGGTAGATACCGCCTGAAGGGTCAACACAAGGTAGATACCGCCTGAAGGGTCAGCTCAAAGGTAGATACCGCCTGAAGGGTCAAATGAAGGTAGATACCGCCTGAAGGGTCAAATCAAGGTAGATACCGCCTGAAGGGTCAAAATATGGTAGATACCGCCTGAAGGGTCAAATCAAAGGTAGATACCGCCTGAAGGGTCAAAATCAAAGGTAGATACCGCTTGAAGGGTCAACACAAGGTAGATACCGCCTGAAGGGTCAACACATGGTACATACCGCTTGAAGGGTCAACACAAGGTAGAAACCGCCTGAAGGGTCAACTCATGGTAGATACCGCCTGAAGGGTCAAATCAAAGGTAGATACCGCCTGAATGGTCAAAATCAAAGGTAGATACCGCTTGAAGGGTCAACACAAGGTAGATACCGCCTGAAGGGTCAACACATGGTAGATACCGCCTGAAGGGTCAACACAAGGTAGAAACCGCCTGAAGGGTCAAATCAAAGGTAGAAACCGCCTGAAGGGTCAACTCAAGGTAGAAACCGCCTGAATGGTCAAACCAAGGTAGAAACCGCCTGAGGGATCACATTAATGGTAGAAACCGCCTGAAGGGTCACATATGGTAGAAACCGCATAAGGGTCAACTCATTGATAAATATCGCAGTAAGGATCAACACAAAGGTCTGATCCACCATACGGATCAAAATTCTTGGCAAATCCCAAAGCGTGGGATGCGCCTTCCTTAGGTTCCTACAAGTTAGGAATCCCATCATGGTATGACCTACCATACAGGTCAGAGCTTAATCTCCCTGGGATATTCTGAATGACGAGTCCTAGGCATCTTCTTGAAAGTCGTCGCAACCGGCAGCATCCGACAGGTGAGCTTCAGGTAAGCCTCTCTCACTCCGGCCCATGTTCAAATTGTTAGAGCAAACCGGGGATTGATTTGAGCTTTTATCAATAGGCTTAAGGATCCGATGTCATAACATTTCTTCTCTTATTTTCCCAGTTGAGTCGGTTAGGAATCAGGTGCCACCTTATCTTTGAGAGAAACCTCTAACGAGATTCCTCTCAAAGAGGGGCAGCTGTTGACACCTGATTTTTTTTACCATTTATTATTATGATTTTTATTCTTTAAAATTAATTAAAAATATCAAAAAAGGTCATAAAATCACAAAATCAACTTTGGAAGCCTTGGTTTAACCTTAGGAACCAATTTTGAACAAAAACTATTTTTCGGTATTTTTAATATTTTTCGAGTTTATTTAATTATAAAAATACCCAAAAAAATCAGAAAAATACCATTCGTGGTCAGAAAAATACCCAAAAATATTCGATAATTTTGTTTTAATTT
Source organism: Rhodomyrtus psidioides (assembly GCA_021437785.1). NCBI lineage: Eukaryota > Viridiplantae > Streptophyta > Magnoliopsida > Myrtales > Myrtaceae > Rhodomyrtus > Rhodomyrtus psidioides. Next base: position 7,247,336 of record JAILYB010000007.1, on the reverse strand, counting down.
CCTCTTCAAGTGTGTCACTTTAAATCTCAAAAATTCGGCTCGGGTCACTATGTTCCTTCACAAACATAAACCCGAACCGAGCCTAAAAAAAAATCATTTTCGAGTCTTTTAGTTTTCAATTCTCACTTTTTATAAGCTATGACATTGGATTCTAAAGTCTTAAAGTGCAATTAGGTCAATTTGCCCTCCAATTTAATCAATTTTTACCAAAAGGGCTTAATTGCACATTTTTCTTTCAATTAGTCCCCGGTTTCACGGATGTATACGTATGCTCTACGTATTTATACGTCATACGTATTTATACGTTATGCATATTTGTATTGTTTGGTAACCTCTTTAACTCTTGTAATAATAATAATGGTTATTATTTTTAACACCTTTGTTAGTGCCTTTTTTAGCATTTTTGTATTGTGAGTGCTATTGCTAGTGCTATTTTTAAATAGCATTTTTTGTATTATAAATTGTGAGTGCTATTGTTAGTGCTATTTTTAAATGACATTTATTTATCATAAATTGTGAGTGCTATTGTTAGTGCTATTTTTAAATGGCATTTATTTATCATAAATTGTGAGTGCTATTATTAGATAGAATTTATAATTGTTAGTGCTATTTTTAAATAAAATTTTTGTATTATAAATTGTGAGTGCTATTGTTAGTGCTATTTTTAAATAGCATTTTTGTATTATAAATTGTGAGTGCTATTGTTAGTGCTATTTTTAAATAGCATTTTTGTATTATAAATTGTGAGTGCTATTGTTAGTGCTATTTTTAAATGTCATTTATTTGTGAGTGCTATTTTTAGATAGAATTTATAATTGTTAGTGCTATTTTTAAATACAATTTATTGGAAGGTATTTTTGGCTATAAAAGGATGGCAAGAGTTTTGAGGTTGAAGGGGGGAGACATTTTGTAGAGTGTGCAAATTTTTGAGAGCTTAGAGAGAAGAACACAAACACTCTCTATATTCTCATAATCTTGAGTGAGCAAAATATACTAAGTTCGGAATATTGATTCCGTATATTGCTAGCACAATTGTTGTGGAGTTATTAGTCGTTTCCCCGTTCGTCAATTGGTGGTGCGTCCGAACTAGATGCCTAACACTTGTGGAGGCTGAGATCGAAGAACATCGAACCAACACCTCCGTTCAAGCACGCTACGAGAGGTAATCTATTTACTCCCTTTGAGACTTTGTGATTCTTTTCGATTGAAATGCACGAAGTACGCCTCTGGAGATACATGTATGGGTTGTTATTTATTTCCGCTACGTGTTACGTGGATCCCAACAGTGGTATCAGAGCCAATCCTTAGGTGTTTTCGTGCATTTAATTGATTTTTTGCAATTTTTGCAATACTATGGCCAATATGTATTAACGAATTGTTCGTCTTACATGGCTAATGGAGGTTGATTATTTTATATGATAAATTAATCAACGTAGCAAAAATTGAGACTAAATCAATTTTGAATCGAAAATTTATGGCTATCTTATTTTACGTAAAAATTCTGAATATGATTCAACGTAGAATTTTTATTGTGCCTTCCTAAGTTTTAAATTGTGAATTTATTACTTACGTGGAAGGGTGGTGATCATGGAAAAATCCTAATCAATGTGATTGATGTATATATGAATGTATGATGATTATTTATATATTTGGGGTTGTAATTATTAAATGGAGGCTGCGTACTCCTTTTATTTTTCATGTAATCTTTATTTTTAGCATAGTCAATTGTTGATGTAAATGCTACGAGGATTACGTGGAGGAGCCTTTTAAGTCGGTGAGCTCTTTGGGGCCCAATTCTTGAAGAGTTCAAGAAACCAAGAAGAAGCGAAGAGCGGCTCTCCGTTATTAAAATATTAAAATGATTAAATGTGGTCTCATTGGCTCGAGACCTATTAAATCATAATTCCATGATCACCACGTAGGATAGATGTTTATGTGATTGACATCTATTTATTTATTATGATTACGTGAGCATGTTAAACTGGTTAATGTACAAAGTCAGACTTACATCACCCAAAATTGCGCCTGCATGAAATCCTAGTTAGGAAAATCACTCGCGTTAGGTACCGAAAGGGCGTTGGTAACGACACCAGCGTAACCAAGTCCCCGAACCCAAAATCTCTAGTTCCGTAGAACTGATCGATCTCTCCCAATCGATCGGTAAGGTTTCCGGTCTACCCTCCAAGAAAGACCGGTGGCGACTCCAAATGCATGCACAAGTTGCACATGCCACCACGACCACACTAAGGTCGAAAGCGATCGACTCTTATCGTTGAATCCTCCTGAAAAATACTCCCGCCGCGATTTGGTATGGGCCTGGGAGGGCTCGCACCGATCCAAGACCCGTGATCGGTAATCCATTAGCCGCGTCCGCTTCCGGATGGGTCGCGACAGAGTCGAGCGCAAATATCGAAGAAGCCGCGATAGGGTTGATAGTCTTGGCATGATGAAAAGCTGAGCGGGTGGTAAACATAGTTCAGTCTTTTGGGAAACGTGGTGGGGACAAGTTCGGCTACCGAGGAAAGGAAAGCGATCCGAGGTCCCTCCACAATAGAAAAGCAAGGAAAATGACAAAGCGAGGAATCCAAAGTCTTTAAAGGAGTGCTCGCCTGGTGATCGTCTTCCATGCTCGAAGGGCGTCTCCTGAATAGGCAAAGTCACTCAAAGGAAAGTTTAGAGAGAGTGAACGTGCGAAGAAGATTACAAGACCCTGAGTGAATAAAAAAGGACGAACAAACCTCTTCTTGATCCAGTATGTTTAATAGTCATAGTCATTTGCTGGAGATGACTGACCCAAATGTCCTAGGTAATGTGCAGTTGGGAGACCTCGAAGTCTTTGGGATCGAACCAGATGTCGAAACCATGCTACCCAACCCTGCTGGCAACGAGGTTCAGGATCAGGGCAGCGACGATGACAGTGGTGGCGACGACGATCTTAGTAGCAACAACGACGGCAGCGGCGATGTCCCACCTCGCGGAAGAAGACGTCGCCGGCCCTGTACTGAGAAGGAAATCCAGATACTTGAAGCCGCCTTCAATAAGTGCCGTTACCCGAATGTGAGACGAAGAAAAAAATTAGCCCGGAAATTAGAGATGGAACCCTTAAGGGTCAAGCACTGGTTTCAAAACAGACGGGCCAGATCAGTGGTTCGGGGAAAGTGTCAAGAGCTCGAAACTCTAAAAGAAGAATACGCCAAGCTTCGAGCAGAAAACATGTGGTATAAGGAAGTCCTCATCAGTACCGCTTGCCTTAACTGCGGTGGTCCTATCGACACTCGCGAAATGTTCCGTGATAAGTTTTCTATGAGAATCGCAGGTGGTCGTCCACCACCCCACTCCCTCGAACCATCTTTTGAAAGAGGGGAGGCGCGTCACTACAATTTCCCTGACAATGGGCTTACTATCACCACAGACCAGTTCGAAGTTAACCAGCTTCCCCTGCAACAACCTCTGGCACAACCAGACCCTACCGAGAGTAAATCGAGGAATGATCGCCGAGTCATGGATGCTATCCTGAGTCGCCAAAAGGAGAAGTTCATATGGTCTCCAGAGCTTCACAGAAAATTCCTTGATGCGGTTCACCAAATAGGGAATGACTCATTATGTCCAACACGCGTACTGGAGGTCATGAATGAACCGGGGCTGACTAGAAGGGTAGTCGCAAACCACCTTAATGGTTACCGAAGGACGCTAAGACGGCGTCATGCCGCACGGCGCCTAGAAGAGCCCAACTCGAACTTGAACATTAGGTACGGCCACAAACACAACAGCCATGCCTCAAGAAGAGCCCTGCCGAGTCTCGACACCAACCAAGCCGATAGCTCTACCACCAACTGTTGGAGAATTGGTCAAGATAGCCCTATCAGTCATCTTAATGTTCCTCAAGAATACGTGCCACAGGTGCAACAAATATACACTTCTCTGCTCGAGCAGCAGCCGTCCACCGGCGCTCTTCCTGCTGCTGATCCACCCACGACGTCTAATGTTCAGGAGTTCGCCCAACTAGGGCATATGATCTCAGATGATCCAATGGGGGAATACTTCGAACAATTTTGCTTCCTTGATCCCTGAGTGAGACATGCTTTTGGTAGGAAAAAGGTCGACCCTCCTCTTTTCTTCTCAAACAAAGATGGTGGTCACAGTTCGAAGAATCCATCAGGAGGAGGCTAGCAAACCTTCACGGCCATGATCTGGAGTCGATGACCGCGCACCTGAACCCAGACGTGATGGGTTGGTGATCGAACATACCCAGAGAAAAGGGGGGCTTGTACACAAGTAGAACTTATTTCTTATCTGCGCATTGTAAAGTTTCAATCGGAGCAGTTCTTTTCTTCTTTAAGGCCTAGGGTTGATTTCACACAATGATGCCTGCTAACATCATCATGTTTAGCTACAACAATCTTTTGTCATAATGGGTTCGAGGTAAATCGACCAAACGCACGAAGGCAAATGTGACAACATAGGTTACGAACAGAACGTAAGCGGGCTCGAAAGCGGAAAGATCGTCAGTTGCCTCAAACACTATGATTGCGAAACCAAGGGCAATATTGAATCTTGCGAAAGATAAGGGAAAATGTACATACACTCTCATTTATTGCACTCAACAAGAGACTTTACAAACAGACTACTGAGGAGGAACCGTAAATCCAAAGTGAGTTCTAATGAGCGTCACAAATGAGCTCAACTGATTCTCCATGTTGTCCATGCCCTGCCTACAACCAGCGCTTCGTGGATCAAAATCTACGAGTTTGAAGAAAAGGAGACGACATTTCTCCTTAAGCTCATTCACCTTGGCCTCATAGTGCCCCGATTCATGCTCTAAGTCCTGAGCCAGCGCCCTCCCGCGAGCTATATCCACTGTCAGATCGTCAAGAGTTTCCTCCAACCATGTGCACTGGAGCCTCAGCATGAGATTGTGCTGGTCTTGCTCAAGAACGGTTTGACAGAGAGCCAGACGCTCTATCAAGTTGTCCCTCTCACGGGCTAATAATGAGACCTGAGCGTTGGCATATTCAACAACTCTCTTTTGGTTATCGGCCGTCAGCATGGCCAACACCAAGGAATCAGCTCTGTCTTGATAGCGGGCTCGCACGATGCTAGCCAAAGTGACATCCCGGCTAGCGACGTGGTATGCCTCCAAGAAATTGTTGAAGAGAGTTGGGAAGATCACAAACTCCCTTTGCAATTTCGTACCTTCGATACACACAGTGTCCAAGGCCGGGATCAGAGTACGTACTTCAACCTCGGCTTCATGATGATTATTTATATAACCATAACCTCTACCCAGGAGATGATAAAATCTCTCCCATTGGGTTGAAGCTTCGGCTGAGGCGGTAGGTACAAGAGAGGAAGACATCTACGATTGAACGACAGAGAAGAGAATGAATGATGGGGGAGTGTTTGAGAGGTTAGGTCGAAATGTTAATCTTCTCAATGTCAACCTCTCGCCCTATAGCGCTCGAACGAGAAAGGGGAAGTTATAATAATTTTTATGCGCGGCCGGGTTAATCAAGTCTCATTAATGCGTCCTATCAACCTCTCGCCCTATAGCCCTCGAACGAAAAGTGAAAGTTATAATAATTCTTTATGCACGGCCGGGCTAATCAAGTCTCATTAATGCATCCCGGGTGAGTCACGGATCCACCTCTGTCCTGTGATCTTGGGCTTAGAAAAGGGACTAGCGCCTAAAGGTCGGTAGAACTATTACTTTGGAGACCGAGCTAAGGGAACAGGCGCAATGCTCGATAAAGCAAAAGGCGACACAGGAGGTCTTCATGCTCCACTCAGGTAAGAAAGAGTAAGAAAAGATAGGAGGGAATCACGAAGTCTCGAAAGGAACGCCCGTCAGACACTCGTTATTCGATTTCAAAAGGGCGCTTCTTGGAACACGCCTAATCTCTGATAATTACAAAGAGGGCGAACATCTGAGAAAGGGTGGAGAAAATTGAGCGAACGAAGATCAGGAAAAGACATTTCGACCCAATATGTTCAAGAGGTATCGTCATTTGTTGGAAACGCCCGACCTAAATGTCTCCGAACTTGAACGGCTAGAGGAATTTGAAAACCTTGGAGACGAATTCGTCATGAAGGATATGGAAATCGACTCGGCCATCCAGGAGACTCAAGCCCTCAGCGACCAAAACGCCAGCGACAATGATCCGCGCCAGAAAAGAAAGCATCGCCAGTTCCACACTCCAGATGAAGTCCAGGTACTTGAAGCTATCTTCAGTGAATGCCCTTTCCCGGACACAGAACAGAGGAAGAAGTTGAGCCAAAAACTAGGGACGAGCCCTTTGAGGATCTTGAATTGGTTTCAAAATAAGCGAACCAAGCAGAGTAATCAGTACAAACGACGGGAGACCGCGTTTCGAAAGGAACATAACGAGAAGTTTCGAACAAAGAACATGAGGTATGAGGAAGTTCTTAGCACTATTGCCTACCCTAACTGCGGTGGCCCTACCACTCTCAGTAGATTGTTTCCCGTTAAGCCTTCTACTAGGATCGAAAATACTGGTGATGTGCATGAACAAATCAATCCCACAAAGATAGTGCCAGTGCCTTCTGAAGGAGGGAATATATGTCACTATGATGAGAGTCACCACGTCAGAGCCCAAGAGTCTCCTCCACAACGACTTCTGGCAAGATCAGATCCTGCTCGAGAAGGGTTAAAGATCAGCCGTCAAGCTGTCGACGCTATTCTGAACCAAGAAAAGAAGAGTTTCACTTGGCCCCTTGAGCATCACCGCAAGTTCTTAGACGTGGTTCGGCGAATAGGTGTTGACACCTGATTTTTGACCATATATTATTGTGATTTTTATTCTTTAAAATTAATTAAAAATATAAAAAAAAAGGTCATAAAATTACAAAATCAACTTTGGAAGCCTTGGCCTAGCCTCGGGGACCAATTTTGAACAAAAAATATTTTTTGGTATTTTATAATATTTTTCGAATTTATTTAAATATAAAAATACCCAAAAAATCAGAAAAATACCATTCGTGGTCAGAAAAATACACAAAAATATTCAATAATTTTGTTTTAATTTCCTCTTCAAGTGTGTTACTTTAAATCTCAAAAATTCGGCTCGGGTCACTATGTTCCTTCACAAACATAAACCCGAACCGAGCCTAGAAAACCCTTTTTGAGTCTTTTAGTTTTCAATTCTCACCTTGTGTAAGCTATGACATTGGATTCTAAAGTCTTGAAATGCAATTGGGTCAATTTGCCCTCCAATTTGATCAATTTTAAACAAAATGGCTTAATTGCATAAAAATCTTTCAATTTAGTCCCCGGTTTCACAATGTTTGAAATTAAATTTCGCATGGGCATACCCATCAAAATCAAACACCTCTACCCTATAGTTTTCATCACGTTGAATCCATTGGTGACCTCAATGCAGGCTAATTTGGTCGTTTAGGCTCTCGATTAGACGAAATTCATTTTCGGATCCTAAGGACAATTTGGGGTTTTCACTAAATTTCAACCAATTGGTTCACAAAAATACCCCTATTTGATAGAAAACATGTCAAGGAGTCCGATTTTGCCATCAATTTCATGAAAAGATGTCGATTTGGGGCTCAATTAGGCGAGGAGAATCGAACCGGGCCGGTCGGGTCAGACCCGACCCGACCCGGTCCGAACCGGGTCTGCAACTCAGTTGCAGACCCGTGCGGTGCCTAAACAGAAAGAAAAAATAGAAGAAGAAGAAAAGCAGGGGGTGGAGCCGCGGCATTTTTTTTAGAGAAAAGGTGGACGACAACGAGTCGTGGGGGACTCAGTGGACGGGGTCGGCGCCATGGAAAAGGCCGGTCGGCCACGAAGAAATGGGGGTGTTCGGTTTCGAGGAAAAAGGGAGACCGAGGGAGAGAGATTTTTGGGGGGGAGTTTGGACAGTTTAGAGCGAAAACTGAGAGAGAAGGAGCGAGAGGAAGATGCAACCAGCACCTGGAGCTGCGGAGGACATCACAAAAGCTTCACTCGCCGTCGGCAAGCCCAAACCAAGTCAGTTTTTCCCTCCGACCACCATCTCGGGTATGCTTGCCATGTGTTCAACGAAATGCCCCATTGGGCTTTGAATTTCTTTAGTCTCGGCTGAGGGTTCCCGATCTATTTTTGCCATGTTTTTCATCTCTAAGCTCCTCTAGAACTAGTCCTAAACCTGCTGTGACTCTTATTTTGCATCGAACTACGTCGGAAAATCACGATCAGAGCTCCTCGAGGTATACCCGAGCCGGGAGCTCGGTCCGACGCAAGCGGTGGTTCCCGACCATCAAAGGACCTCAGGTAAGCCTCTTGATCCTCCTTAAATGCCATGTGAACGTCCCGAACCGACTTTAAACTAAAAAAAATTTCTGCAAATTCACCTCGCTGGAGCCGGTTCGGTGGCCGCCCATTCGGGGCTTTTCGACGTTGTTTTGTGCCATGTTTTAGTTTTATGCTAATTTGGATGATTAGGGGGGTCGAATGGCGAAGCAACGGGTGAAAAATACTAAGTTTTAAGGCCGGTTCACGTTTTTCCGGCGAGGTTTCCGGCGACCTTGCCGGAATTTTCACTATTCATCATCTTCTCCGGCGAGGTCGCCGGCGGTCAACGGCTGACGTGGCATGCCACGTCAGCATCCACGTCAGCTCGGTGGGGCCGGGCTGGGTTAAAATAAAACCAGATCGGACGGTGGAGAATGTGCCACGTGTCGCGATATGGAGTTTTCAAAAATTAAAAAATGATTTTCGGATTAATAAATGCTTTTTGAATATTAATAAAAAAAATGATCTGACGGTCCAAAACGTGCCGCGTGGTTCTCTGTGGATCGTCCGATCTTGTCTATGATCGGACGCACCAGGAGCAGCCACGTGGCATAATCTGGGGCGTCCGTTTTTTTTAAAAGATTTTCGGATAAATCGGAAAATAATAAAAATTGATAAAAAAAAATAGAAAAATCTTTTAAAAATCAAAACGGCGTCGTTTTAGGCCGGTGCTGACCCGTAGGGTCGGATCGGGCGCCCGCGAGGCGCGGGCCGGGTCTGGCCCGGCCCGAAAAATATTTTTATATAAATAAAAAATCAGAAAATAATAAAAAAATTCAAAAAATCAATAAAAAATAGAAAATCATAAAAAATTCAAAAAAACTTCGGAAAATTCAGAAAAATTCTAAAAAAAATTCCAGAAAATAGGAAATGGCCACATTCAACTGGCCATAACCTGTTCCGGGTCTTTCGACCCCCGGTCTTTCCAGAAATGACGGTTTTGCCCTTCCGGCAAACCGTCTTCCAAAAAAATTCTAAAACAAATCCAGGAAAATCCCAAAAAATAGGAAATGGTCACAAACAACTGGCCAAGACTCATTCCGGGTGTTTTGAACCCCGGCCCTTCTTAAAATGACGATTTCGCCCTTTGGGCGAATCGTCTTCCAAAAATTGAAGAAAATTCAAGAAATTCCAAAAAAAATCTCAAAAATGGGAAATGGCCACATTCAACTGGCCATGGAATATTTTGGGTAATTCGGTATCCAAGTCTTCCAAAAATTGACGATTTTGCCCTTCGGGCTAAATCGCCTCCAAATCCTCCCATTTTACCCCGGTCCGAAATCACACCTTCCCTAAGCCCTTATGACTATATTAGGAAGCCATTGATTAGGATTGATGTGCATCGATGAGGTTTATTTATGCATTTGATTGCGCTTTTATTAAAATTGATTGTGGTTGATAGGAATAGTCTTCCAATCTGCATGAAACCTTGAATCAAACTTACCCCATCCAAAACTGCGCCTGCATGAACTCTTAGCAAGGAAAATCACTCGCGTTAGGTACCGAAAGGGCGTTGGTAATGACACCGACGTAACCAAGTCCCCGAACCCAAAATCTCTGGTTCCGCAGAATTGATCGACCTCTCCCAATCGGTCAGTAAGGTTTCCGGTCTACCCTCCAAGAAAGACCGGTGGCGACTCCAAATGCATGCACAAGTTGCACATGCCACCACGACCACACTGAAGGTCGAAAGCGATCGACTCTTATCGTCGAATCCCTCAAAAAAATACTCCCGCCGCGATTTGGTATGGGCCTGGGAGGGCTCGCGCCGATCCAAGGCCCGCGATCGGTAATTCATTAGCCGCGTCCGCTTTTCGGACGGGTCGCGACAGCTGGCGACTCCGCTAGGGAACTGTGTTCTAGAACCTATGGTTCTTGACCCCAAGTGGACTTAGGCCGTAATTAAAACGCTGAGTGATCTTTCTAACCCTGCAGGCGCTCTTGAAGGTGAGGTAAGTCCGCTTATGATAGATGTTATATGTTTTTGCAGATTGGAGTGATAAGGGGGGTAGTCTGTGATTAACATTGTCTTATGCAGAGTGGCGTAGGAATGAATGATTGTGTGTATGTTTTATATTGAAGCGGTGATTGTTAAATAAGATGCATGTTTATCGCTTTAGCACGACACCGAAAATACACACAACCGCGCCTAAAACCCCGGGCGCCGTCTATAGAAAAACAATATAAGGGATTGAAAATGGAATCTCCGTGAGGAAAGACACGGGGTAATCCACTTTTCAATTCCGCTCATTTCGAACTATGGATCGAGCCCCAATGCAACGATAGTTGTGCAATGGAATCTGCTCTTTCTAGAACTCGAGGTGAGAACCTTGACCTTAGGTGCCAAATCCTTTGATTGTTTGAAGTTTTATCCTCACTTGTCTCATGTGCATGTCTTTAGATGGTTGGTATATCTAAAATCACCTAAAAAAAAAAATCGGTGATCCTGGAGTCACATCTCGAAGACTGGAACTGGGGCATCTCCAAGTGTTCGGACCACATTCCTTTGATTGATTTGACATTCTTAGTTCTCTTGTATAAGATTAATTTTGCTGAGATACTCTCTATCTCGTCCCTTAGATTGATTGTATTAGGGATCTATTTGTATTGTATACATCTTGATAAGGCATATTTCTATCGAAAATGGGGGCAAATTCCCCCAAACCCGTGGAGCATAGGGGAATTCGTCCCTTCAGTGCAAAATACATTTGGCCACAGAGCCACTTGTTTGGTGAAAGGACGTATCGTTCCTAATTGATTTTTAATTAGATCTGGGGATAAGTTTTTCTCCATTTTTTTTTATCTCAGGTGATAAAAGAGACAATGCACCCTAAAGCTCATACATTTAAATGACAAAACAGACGTCGCCCAGCTGGGGAAAATGAACCGTAGGCGTTGTAAATACCTTCAAGCACGGATGGAGGAATTTGATAGATGTTGTTCATATCAATATGCAACGTCAAGACGGAATGCAAATCAAGTGTAAAAGGTCGTATCGTTCCAAAATGATTATTTTTTTTTATATAGGAATAATGCTTCCTTTCTTTTTCCTCTCAGGCGAGGATCAAAAGCAGAAGACTCAAGATACAATGCCTTCAAATGGCCAAACACGGAGTACTCTTTTCATGGCATCTCAGACATGCACTCTAATTAAAGATTTTCAAAAACATTCTAATGACTCAATTTATGAACAAAACCTTTGAGAAAGCCTAAAGAAGTTTCTCATCATTTAGAAATCTCTGTGAAAAGAACACTTGAAAAGAGAAATTCAAGTTTTACGGATTGACATGCCGGATAAAAATGTTTTCTCTGAATAGAGTGGGAAGCACGAATTCATTTTTCGTTGCTAGCATAGATAACATGCATCATACATATCATGCACATATCCCGCATACGAAGAACCCAAAGGGATAAATTCCAGCTCCTGCAGGATAAATTTCAAGGGTAAACTGTATCGACTCCAACAGTCAATTATACACGCCCTTTACTCATGAGGTTTCTTCTCTTCAACAGGGAAACATCAAATAGCTCAAATGGCGGCTGTACTCGGGAGAATCACCAAACTACCACATGGCAAATCCCAAGAATGTCAAGCTGTCTAGAGACAGAAGAAAATAATCGAAAACTCTGGCAATTGAGATGGATGATCAGAATCTGCAAAAATCAATGGGAGCAGGTTCCCCCCATTTGCTTTGAGGAGCCAAACCGGGGGCAAACTCTCATAAACCCCATGAAAGCACATCAGACCAGGGTTATCAAACCCAGAGATGAGAAACATCAAGACAAGCGTCACCTAGCTGTGATAAATCATGCCTAACTGGGGCAAGTGAATTAATTTTGCGCTGGACAAAGAAAGATGTGTCTTCTCCGGCAAAGTCAAATAGCAGAGTCGTCCGCATCAGAATCAAACCCCAAGATACGAATTTGGGCGAACGGTAACTTTGTATCGTTCCAATTTGATCTTCGAAGATCACGGGGCTTAACATGAGTTTTTCTCATTTAACAGGAAGTCGTTGGCGCCGAAAGCCTCAAAAGAAAAGAGCTCGCTGATAGGGAGGCGAATAGAATCATTGGCCTTGGAAGTCAGGATTCCAGAAAATGGTCTTTGATTATAAGATCGAGTGGAGGGTAAAAAGTATCGCTTCCACACTTCATGCTTTGACATGCATTCCGATAACAATTTCCTTTTTCCTTGAATAAAAGGAACTCTGAAGAGTGGCGCTGGAATGCGTCCAAAAACACAAATGGATCTCCTCTGGGGCAAATCCTGGAGAATGATTCATCGCCAACCAAACGGAGGGATCAAGGCCACAAGATGGATGGCCAACTTCTGCAAGCCGCACGTTTGTGTTCAAATGGAAACACAAAACAAGAACAAGGCTGTATCGTTCCAATTTGCCTGGAATTTTGGAACGCAAACTGACACCTAATTCCCGTCTTTGATAGGGGATCGCCATCAAGGCGAAACAGGTTTTCACATCCCATATATTACCCGTTGGAATACATGACCAAGGGTAAATTGTATCGTTCTAATTTTTTGAAAAATTAGTGAACGTACAATAACATGTTTCTTCCGCATTTTCAGGGATCTCCAGCCGCGGGGGACAGGTAAGTATCCCTTTCCCCAATCCATTGAAGATGTTAAATAAAAAACAGAGAGAAAAAGAATAGCTTTCAGAATCTAATGTCTAGAAAAGACATAGAATTCAAACTTCATTGGCATTCATGTTTTAAAACAGGAGGTTGTCTAAACATGAATAAGAACATGCATGGTGCATCATAAAATCCCTTTGACGGGTAAAATTTTTGGAGAAAATGAAAGAGATTTTTTCCAATCAAAAGTTCAAAACATTCAAAAGGACGTTTTCTCAAAAGACGAAAGGCAAAGCCTAATCCAAACATGTCCTATACACACTTGAAAGAGAAGTGGAGCGGATCAGATAGCAAAATCTGGACCTACGGAAGTAGGGACCATCCGCAGCGATTACATGGATTGGGACGACGGAGGCATTCGTTTCTTATCCCCAAACACTACAGGTGACCATTGACAACCCATTCGAACGGCGGTTTTCATTCTCAACCCTGTCAAGAACCACCCCACATTGGGGCAAAATGGAGGTGAGTCCAGTAACATCAGGAGAAAATGGTTAGAAATTTTCTTGCTCGGACTAACATCAATCTTTGTGTGTTGTTTATATGGTAATCCAAATGCCATAGGATGATGAGAAGCATTCATTTCTCTATCCCACACACCATATCATTTGCATAGCCAAGTTGAGCCTGCAAATTCATTTCATAAACCCATTGGTGATCATTGCAAGTTCCAAAGCAAAGACAAATCACTTCAGGAACGGAGAAGTTCAAGACTTAGGGTTTACGAAGAAACTACTAAGTTGATACTCAAGCGTGCTAAGAGCCAAGTCATATATCTAGCACAATTGCCAAGCATCCCACTTGCGACAAGAGATTAAAGAAATCCCCAGCATCAAGAAAAAGCAAAGTGCATGGTAAAAGCGAGGCCGATGCTCGGGTGAACAATTTGATCGATCCCTAAAGAAACCTGGTAGGGAAAAGAAGAGGGAAAAACCCCTAATGGAGTCAGATCAAGAAGACTGCTCCCTAAATGATGTCAGCTGTGGAGCAAAAACACAGAAAGAGTTGTCAACCTCTTAATACCACAAGAGACGCTCTCTAAAGAGCTGGTGCACACCTCAAAATCGGTTGCGCACCTCAAAGACCAAAGATGCAGAAAGGAAATGACAAGAGGCAAATCAGCAATGATCACCAATGTCAAACCCGTCACGAATTCTGGGCCAAAAACAAGCCTTTTTCGGTCCCCAATCCTACCAATGTTACAACCCTGAAACAGTCTTCTCTGACTAAGACACTTGGGTTAACATATAGCTTAGCTCGAAGAGGTACGAGCAAGACTATTTCTTTCTCATTTTGCAGGGTTCTCGACTTGTAAACCCGGAGCAGATGGTGAAGACTTTCATTCAATGGCCTCGACTCCAAAGCGGGTCCCCCTTGAAAACCAATATCCAAGCCCAACATTACGGTCCTGTGGAAGACCTCCCGACCGATCAAAATGTATGCGCTGCGAATGAGCCTAAAACCTAGGCACAGGTTAGTAGGGAATTGAGTGCATCCCCTATAAAAACCACTATCTCAAAACAGGTGAAAAGACCTCATCGTCGAGAAATATTCCAATAGATGTTTTGAACAAACTCTTTTTGGAAATTTCAAATTGTTTGATCCAGATTTCCCGCACAAGGAATTTGTGATCACATCTGTGTGTTGCAAGAATGCTTTGGATAACCTCCAGCATCAAGATGCACATTTCATGATTAAAACTTAAGTCGTACGGTTTTTGTCAAATGGACAGCCGTGGTCTTCCCAAAGATTACTGACGTTTTCTTGGTGAAGAAAAATCTTTCAGGCTCAAATTTCTGCAGGATACCTAGAGAACCCAGCTCCCAGAATGTCGCCTCAACAGACCCAGTGAAACTTTGTCAAAATAAAGTCTTTCACTGCTAAAAAAAAAAAAACTGAATTCCTGACAAACTTCGGGATCTTTAAAAAAGGGGGGAAAAAACCCTTTCAGAAGAAAAAGTCCTCTCAGACGTGGAGAACCCCCGTCTTAGGACCCATTTTCAAAAATCAGGTAGTCTCATCGGACGTGGAGAACCCTCGTCATGAGACCCCTTTTCAAAAATCAAGCAGTCCTAGCTTGACGTGGAGAACCCTCGTCCTAGGATCACTTTTCAAAAATATCAAACAGTCCTAGCATGACGTGGAGAACCCTCGTCCTAGGACCCCTTTTCAAAAAAATCAAGCAGTCACATCGGACGTGGAGAACCCTCGTCATGAGACCCCTCGTCATGAGACCCCTTTTCAAAAATCAAGCAGTCCTAGCTTGACGTGGAGAACCCTCGTCCTAGGATCACTTTTCAAAAATATCAAACAGTCCTAGCATGACGTGGAGAACCCACGTCCTAGGACCCCTCTTCAAAAAAATCAAGCAGTCTCATCGGACGTGGAGAACCCTCGTCATGAGACCCCTTTTCAAAATCAGGCAGTCTCATCGGACGTGGAGAACCCTCGTCATGAGACCCCTTTTCAAAGCAAAACAAAGGTAGAAACCGCCTCAAGGGTCAAAACAAAGGTAGAAACCGCCTGAAGGGTCAACTCAAGGTAGAAACCGCCTGAAGGGTCAAACCAATGGTAGAAACCGCCTGAAGAGTCAATGTAAGGTAGAAACCGCCTGAAGGGTCAAAACAAAGGTAGAAACCGCCTAAAGGGTCAAAACAAAGTTAGAAACCGCCTAAAGGGTCAAACAAAGGTAGAAACCGCCTAAATGGTCAAAACAAAAGTAGAAACCGCCTAAAGGGTCAAACCAAAGGTAGAAACCGCCTGAAGGGTCAAATCCAGGTAGAAACCGCCATAAGGGTCAAACTAAACTTGAAGGTAGATACCGCCTAAAGGGTCAAATATGGTAGATACCGCCATAAGGGTCAGCTCATTGGTAGAAACCGCCATAAGGATCAAACTAAACTCAACCAAAGGTAGAAACCGCCTGAAGGATCAATACAAAGGTCCGATCCACCATACGGATCAAAATCCTTCGCATATCCCAAAGCATGGGATGCGCCTTCCTTAGGTTCCTACCAGTTAGGAATCCCATGATGGTAAGACCTACCATACAGGTCAGAGCTTAATCTCCCTAGGATATTCTGAACGAGTCCTAGGTATCTTCTTGAAAGTCGTCGCAACCGGCAGCATCTGACAAGTGAGCTTCAGGTAAGCGTCTCTCACTCCGGCCCATGTTCGAATTGCAAGAGTAAACCGGTGATTAATTTGAGCATTCATCAAAAGACTTAAGGGTCCGATGTCATAGCATTTCTTTTCCCTAGTCGAGTCGGTTAAGATTCTGGTGCCACCTTGTCTTTGAGAGAAACCTCTAACGAGATTCCTCTCAAAGAGGGGCAGCTGTTGACACCTGATTTTTGACCATATATTATTGTGATTTTTATTCTTTAAAATTAATTAAAAATATAAAAAAAGGGTCATAAAATTACAAAATCAACTTTGGAAGCCTTGGCCTAGCCTCGGGGACCAATTTTGAACAAAAAATATTTTTTGGTATTTTATAATATTTTTCGAATTTATTTAATTATAAAAATACCCAAAAAATCAGAAAAATACCACTCGTGGTCAGAAAAATACACAAAAATATTCAATAATTTTGTTTTAATTTCCTCTTCAAGTGTGTTACTTTAAATCTCAAAAATGCGGCGCGGGTCACTATGTTCCTTCACAAACATAAACCCGAACCGAGCCTAAAAAACCCTTTTTGAGTGTTTTAGTTTTCAATTCTCACCTTGTGTAAGCTATGACATTGGATTCTAAAGTCTTGAAATGTAATTGGGTCAATTTGCCCTCCAATTTGATCAATTTTAAACAAAAGGGCTTAATTGCATAAAAATCTTTCAATTTAGTCCCCGGTTTCACAATTTTTGAAATTAAATTTCGCACGGGCATACCCATCAAAATCAAACACCTCTACCCTATAGTTTTCATCACGTTGAATCCATTGGTGACCTCAATGCAGGCTAATTTGGTCGTTTAGGCTCTCGATTAGACGAAATTCATTTTCGGATCCTAAGGACAATTTGGAGTTTTCATTAAATTTCAACCAATTGGTTCACAAAAATACCCCTATTTGATAGAAAACATGTCAAGGAGTCCGATTTTGCCATCAATTTCATGAAAAGATGTCGATTTGGGGCTCAATTAGGCGAGGAGAATCGAACCGGGCCGGTCGGGTCAGTTGCAGACCCGTGCGGTGCCTAAACAGAAAGAAAAAATAGAAGAAGAAGAAAAGCAGGGGGTGGAGCCGCGGCATTTTTTTTAGAGAAAAGGTGGACGACAACGAGTCGTGGGGGACTCAGTGGACGGGGTCGGCGCAATGGAAAAGGCCGGTCGGCCACGAAGAAAAGGGGGTGTTCAGTTTCGAGGAAAAAGGGAGACCGAGGGAGAGAGATTTTTGGGGGGGAGTTTGGACAGTTTAGAGCGAAAACTGAGAGAGAAGGAGCGAGAGGAAGATGCAACCAGCACCCTGGAGCTGCGGAGGACATCACAAAAGCTTCACTCGCCGTCGGCAAGCCCAAACCAAGTCAGTTTTTCCCTCCGACCACCATCTCGGGTATGCTTGCCATGTGTTCGACGAAATGCCCCATTGGGCTTTGAATTTCTTTAGTCTCGGCTAAGGGTTCCCGATCTATTTTTGCCATGTTTTTCATCTCTAAGCTCCTCTAGAACTAGTCCTAAACCTGCTGTGACTCTTATTTTGCATCGAACTACGTCGGAAAATCACGATCGGAGCTCTTCGAGGTAAACCCGAGCCGGGAGCTCGGTCCGACGCAAGCGGTGGTCCCCGACCATCAAAGGACCTCAGGTAAGCCTCTTGATCCTCCTTAAATGCCATGTGAACGTCCCGAACCGACTTTAAACTAAAAAAAATTTCTGCAAATTCACCTCGCCGGAGCCGGTTCGGTGGCCGCCCATTCGGGGCTTTTCGACGTTGTTTTGTGCCATGTTTTAGTTGTATGCTAATTTGGATGATTAGGGGGGTCGAATGGCGAAGCAACGGGTGAAAAATACTAAGTTTTAAGGCCGGTTCACGTTTTTCCGGCAAGGTTTCCGGCGACCTCGCCGGAATTTTCACTATTCATCATCTTCTCCGGCGAGGTCGCCGGCGGTCAACGGCTGACGTGGCATGCCACGTCAGCATCCACGTCAGCTCGGTGGGGCCCGGCCGGGTTAAAATAAAACCAGATCGGACGGTGGAGAATGTGCCACGTGTCGCGATATGGAGTTTTCAAAAATTAAAAAATGATTTTCGGATTAATAAATGCTTTTTGAATATTAATAAAAAAAATGATCTGACGGTCCAAAACGTGCCGCGTGGTTCTCTGTGGATCGTCCGATCTTGTCTATGATCGGACGCACCAGGAGCAGCCACGTGGCATAATCTGGGGCGTCCGTTTTTTTTAAAAGATTTTCGGATAAATCGGAAAATAATAAAAATTGATAAAAAAAAATAGAAAAATCTTTTAAAAATCAAAACGGCGTCGTTTTAGGCCGGTGCTGACCCGTAGGTTCGGACCGGGCGCCCGCGAGGCGCGCGCCGGGTCTGACCCGGCCCGGAAAATATTTTTAAATAAATAAAAAATCAGAAAATAATAAAAAAATTCAAAAAATCAATAAAAAAATAGAAAATCATAAAAAATTCAAAAAAACTTCGGAAAATTCAGAAAAATTCTAAAAAAATTCCAGAAAATAGGAAATGGCCACATTCAACTGGCCATAACCTGTTCTGGGTCTTTCGACCCCCGGTCTTTCCAGAAATGATGGTTTTGCCCTTCCGGCAAACCGTCTTCCAAAAAAATTCTAAAAAAAATCCAGGAAAATCTCAAAAAATAGGAAATGGTCACAAACAACTGGCCAAGACTCATTCCGGGTGTTTTGAACCCCGGCCCTTCTTAAAATGACGATTTCTCCCTTTGGGCGAATCGTCTTCCAAAAATTGATGAAAATTCAAGAAATTCCAAAAAAAATTCTCAAAAATGGGAAATGGCCACAATCAACTGGCCATGGAATATTTTGGGTAATTCGGTATCCAAGTCTTCCAAAAATTGACGATTTTGCCCTTCGGGCTAAATCGCCTCCAAATCCTCCCATTTTACCCCGGTCCGAAATCACACCTTCCCTAAGCCCTTATGACTATATTAGGAAGCCACTAATTAGGATTGATGTGCATCGATGAGGTTTATTTATGCATTTGGTTGCGCTTTTATTAAAATTGATTGTGGTTGATAGGAATAGTCTTCCAATCTGCATGAAACCTTGAATCAAACTTACCCCATCCAAAACTGCGCCTGCATGAACTCTTAGCCAGGAAAATCACTCGCGTTAGGTACCGAAAGGGCGTTGGTAATGACACCGACGTAACCAAGTCCCCGAACCCAAAATCTCTGGTTTCGCAGAATTGATCGACCTCTCCCAATCGGTCAGTAAGGTTTCCGGTCTACCCTCCAAGAAAGACCGGTGGCGACTCCAAATGCATGCACAAGTTGCACATGCCACCACGACCACACTGAAGGTCGAAAGCGATCGACTCTTATCGTCGAATCCCTCAAAAAAATATTCCCGCCGCGATTTGGTATAGGCCTGGGAGGGCTCGCGCCGATCCAAGGCCCGCGATCGGTAATCCATTAGCCGCGTCCGCTTTTCAGACGGGTCGCGACAATAGGGCTCGACTCAGCACGCCCGAACAAAGTAATGGAGGCCCTGAATGCACTGGAACTTACCAAGGCTATGGTCTCAAATCACCTCGGTTGTTACAGAAGAGCGCTAAGACAGCGTCATACTAACCTCGGTTACAAATCCAACACTTTTTGGGGAATTGATCAGAATATCCATCTGAGTCAGCCCAATTTTCTTCAAGAGTGTGTGCCACAGATGCAGCAGGTGCAGCACCCATCCGTCGCTGTTTTTCCGCTTACTAATAAGCTTTCTGTGCTTAGTGCTCATGGACTTGCCGAACTAGGACATGTGATTTCAAAGGATCTAGTAGGGGAATGCGTTGAGCATTTTTGTTTCCCTAATTCCTAAGTAGGAGATGCTTATGGGGGTCAATCGGTCAACTCCCCTCTCATATTCTAGAGAAGGGATGGAGGTTCCAGTTCGAAGAACCAGTCGGGCGATACTACCCAACCCACACATCAATATTTCGAAGGATCAGATGATTTCTTCGATGATCAGTCAGTGATATTTCGATCCAAAATGTTCCAAGGATACCGTCATTTGTTGGAAACGCCCGACTTAGAAGTCTCCGAGCTTGAACTGCTGGAAGAATTTGAAGATCACGGGGCCGAATCCAGCACGATGTTCATGGAGATTGACACTTCCAACGATGAAACCCAAGGTTGTGGTAATGAAAACAATGTCCATAGCAGTGATCAACGTCAGAAAGGAAAACATCCCCTTCACCGTACTTCAAGTCGAGACCGGGAGCTTGATTTTTTCTTCGAGGAATGCTCCCATCCAGATGAGAAGCAGAGGGCTAAGCTAGGTCGAGAGTTAGGGTGGGAGCCTTGGAAGGTCAAGAATTGGTTTTATAACAAACGAGCCCGGCTGAGGAATCTACGTAAACAGCAAGAGTTAGCGATTCTGAAGGAAGAAAATGAAAAGCTTCGAACAGAAAGCGCTAGGTATGAGGAAGCGCTGAGCAGTGCTACTTGCCTTGATTGCAGTAACCATGTTCTCATCAGTGAAATATTCTCCGAAGAGCCACTTCTAGAGATTTGTAGTGCTCATATGTTACAATGCCTTTCGCAATGTCTTCCGGCACAGTCAGATACCGTTGAAGGCTTACAAGAGCAGTTTCCAACACAACCAGATCTCATAGAGATTAGTCGGCAAGCTGTTCTTGTTGGCAAGAAAACGCGATTTTCTTGGACTGCTGAACTCCATCACAAATTTATTGATACAGTTCGACAGTTGGGGATCGACACGGCACGATCAACGCTCATACACGAAATCATGAACGTACCGGGACTCTCTAAAGGTAACGTTGTTGACACCTGATTTTTGACCACCTTTTATTTTAGTTTTTATTTCTAAAATTAATTAAAAATAGCAAAAAAGGTCAAAAAATTGCAAAAAATTGACCCGGCCCGGAAAATATTTTTAAATATTAAAAAATCCAAAAATAATCAAAAAATAATCAAAAAATCAATAAAAAATAGAAAATCATAAAAAAAAATTCAAAAAAATTCGGAAAATTCAGAAAAATTCTAAAAAATTCCAGAAAATAGGAAATGGCCACATTGAACCCGGTCCTTCTTAAAAAATGACGATTTCGCCCTTTGGGCGAATCGTCTTCCAAAAATTGAAGAAAAAAATCAAGAAATTCCAAAAAATTCTCAAAAATGGGAAATGGTCACAAACAACTGGCCATGGAATATTTTGGGTAATTAGGTATCCAAACCTTCCAAAAATGACAATTTTGCCCTTCGGGCTAATTGTCCCAAAATCTTCCCATTTTACCCCTAGCCCTAAATCACATCCTCTCTAAGCCCTTATGGCTATACTAGGAGGCCAATGATTGAAATTGATGTGCATTGACATGATTTATTTATGCACTTGACTTGCGTTTTCATTATATTGACTGTGATTTGATAGGACCAGTCTCCCAATCTGCATGAAACCCTGACTCATACCTACCTCACCCAAAATTGCGCCTGCATGAACTCTTAGTCAGGAAAATCACTCGCGATAGGTACCGAAAGGGCGTTGGTAATGACACCGACGTAACCAAGTCCCCGAACCCAAAATCTCTGGTTCCGCAGAACTGATCGACCTCTCCCAATCGATCAGTAAGGTTTCCGGTCTACCCTCCAAGAAAGACCGGTGGCGACTCCAAATGCATGCACAAGTTGCACATGCCACCACGACCACACTAAGGTCGAAAGCGATCGACTCTTATCGTCGAATCCCTCAAAAGAAACTCCCACCGCGATTTGGTATGGACCTGGGAGGGCCCGCGCCGATCCAAAGCCCGCGATCGGTAATCCATTAGCCGCGTCCGTTGATTTTCGGACGGGTCGCGACAGCTGGCGACTCCACTGGGGAATTTGTTCTAGAACACTTGGTTCTGGACCTCAAGTGGACTTAGGCCGTAATTAAAACGTTGAGTGATTTTTCTAACCCTGCAGGCGCTCTTGAAGGTGAGGTAAGTCCGCTCACGATAGGTGTTATATGCTTTTGCAGATTGGAGTGATAAGGGGTGTAGTCTGTGATTAACATTGTCTTATGCAGGACAGGCGTAGGAATGTATGTCATATGGATGATTTGAAGCGCTGATTGATATATAAATTGTTGTGCATGATTCACTGCATATTTGAGGATCACGACACTTTGCACAAAGTGCCCAAACCCAGGCCGCGAAATCACCTTTTCAGGTAGCCATAGATCAGGGATCGATATGCAACGCTCTAGCGTGGATCGCGCTGGGGTTGACCATATTCGATCCCACTCTCTATCCAAGTCGAGACTTTTATCCATCTGTTGTGGATTGCGCTCATGGACGAATTTATCGACTCGGATAGGGGGAAGCCTTTAGGTTCCATACCTAAGCCCTTTTTAATTTCTAGAGTCAAGCCTCACTTGTCTCATGCGCATGCATATGGATGGTTGGTATACCTAAAACCAAAAAATCATTGGATACCTCTTTTGGTAAGGTCTTTCCATTATTGTTTAATTTACCTGCAGCCTCGTATTTGTTGCACAACATGTTGCATTCATCGAGTCCGATGGTTGGGTCTAATTCCATTCTACAATTTAGATAAAGTGGAGATGGTCTCCCCAAATCTGTCCAAGGTCCCGGAGGTATTTCAGTACGAGCGACGCGTCGTCCGTCATGGAGCCACCGAGACGTTCAACGGATTCCACGCCTTCCGATTTATCCAAGGGAGGGCACTTACTGGACGCAATCTTATCCGAGGAACAGACTGCTTCTACACCAAGTCCGCCGAGCAACTCGAACGCGAACATAAATTCGAGTACGAAAGGGAAAGGTTGTGGAACATTTACCTGAAGTTAAGGGACATATTTAGCAGGATACGAGCAAATCCGACACCCCCTCCGGAGGTTATCGAGATCTCGTCAGATGAAGAAGAGTCTCCCGAAGGACATTCGTCACCTTTCCACCCCATAGCCGTTTCATCCGATGAGGAAAGAGACCTGGACCTAGACAGAACAATGGGGGGCACCTGACATCGCCTAACGACCTGACTTGGGGCATCTCTTTAGGGTCCTTAGGGTCGCTTTCCGGAGGTGTTTTAGAATTATTCGATTTTCTGAGTCTTCTGAGTCTGTAAGGGGAATCCGTCGGTGGATCTCCCTCATATCCCCTGCGCTTTAATTCCCGGGTCGTTCATAGGCGTCTTAATACCGGAATGTGACATTGGAATTTCACCCAACCATTCGAACTTTTCTGTTTCAATCATACGTCGCTTCCATTTGAAATCTGGGTTAGAACTTGCACTTGGTTTGTTCAACACAGGTGCGAGGATCTAATTCTCGTTTCATGGCGTATGCGACATATGATTGAAGTGGTCCACGCCATGCATAAGCATATCATTTGCATAACATCATTATTTTTGTCCAACTCATTATGCCCATTGATGGGATTGGCGTTGGAACCCTAATTTGGCATTCCCTTTATCCAAATATGGGAGCCTAACGCTCGTCACATCACGGGAAAATAGTGATTTGAACGAATCTAATGTCCGAGTAATCCATGGATAATTAATCACATTCTCATATTCTAGACTCGATGGGAAGAGGTGACATCCAAATTATGCCGGTCCCGCACAGAGAGTTGCTGGTTTGGTGGGGACGCCTCAACAAGACCAACCAGGCGTATGTCAAGCGAAGGCTGGGGCACCTGGTTGACCTCCTCGAAATCAAATACCAACCGGCACTGATACAAGCAGCAGCACGGTTCTGGGATCGCACCACACTAACATTCAACTTTAAAGGATTGGAGATCACACCCACAGTGGAAGAATATACAGCCGTCATCGGAGTCGAATTCAAAGGACAGTTAGTTCATCCTCCTTTAGGCCTTGACCCATCCAAGCTGCTCTCCAAGTTCCTTCGGCTCAAGACCACCGAGATTGAAAGGATTCTCAAATCCAACTCTGGCAGATTCCCGTTCTCATTCCTATTCGACAATTACTCGAACCTACCCATTGACACTGGCCACAGGGCCGGAGGGGTCTTCATCCTGGCCTTCTTTGGATTCGTGTTATTTCCTACATCCAGGACCACATTCAACCCTCTCGTTGTCCACATAGCCCAGCAGGCATGTGACCAGTTGGATTATTCCTATATGATCCTTGCTGAGACTTTGCTGTCCCTGAACCGCTATAAGGCCACACTGGATGATTCCAAATCCACCCGGAAAACCATTTTCCAAGCCTCCAATGGCCTTCTCTTCTTGTGGATCACTTCCCATCTTAAAAAACTCAACCTTCGCGCTGGATGCACTCGAATCGATGAAGACGTCCACCCTATCCAGTCCTTCCTCAAGTGCCAATCACTCATTGCCAACCGCTCTTTCAACGACTGGTACGAACTCCTAGAAAAATTAGAACCCGAACAACTCCGATGGCGGCTAAGGCGACCGTAGATGCATAAAGCACGCATCGCCACCAAGACCGGCGGGCCAATTCCTCTCTTGGGTTTCACAGGAGCCGTGTCATACTACCCGATCAGAGTCGTCAGACAGTTCGGCATGCTGCAGCAGATACCACCCCAAAGTCCTCCGGACGAATTCGCCTTCGACATTCCCCAAGGCCCAATCACCAAGAGGACCAAAGCGCGCCTCCAGATGATGATCAATGACCTAGAACAGGCACTGAAAGACTCCCCGCCTCAGGATGTGGAGTGGCCGGATCAGTTGGACCCTGAGATGAACATCCATCGGGCCTCCGAGGAATATATCCGGGCTTTCAAAAGAGTCCGGCCAACCCTAGTCGAACCATATGTTCCAGAGTACATCGTCCCATATGTACCAGGAGTGGAGCCTTACATACCGGAAGACGTCGGACCGCCGGCCTATCCTGAAGGCGAAGAAGTCCAGAGTTGAAGACTCGGCTCCCAGCAATATCGGAGGATGACAGAGGAGCCAGCCCTCCCATCGAGCTTAGAATAGTCAAGCATTTTCATTTCCTGTTGTGATCAAACTCCTCTGGGAGCCTTTTTTATGCATTGTCCAAGCATCTTTTCAAAAAGAACTTATCCTAATTATCATGGATTACTCTTTGCATAACGACATACTTGCCTTGACAAACTGGGGCAAGACCGCGCCAGCGTGATCAGGCCGCCGTTCACTTTGCGGCACATGATTTATCTCTCGTATCCATAAGCCTAACTTTTAATCTCCCGAAGCAGGTAACTCTCAATCACGAGGACTCGAGCCCAAGCGCGTTCTCAGGCCCGTATGGAGCACGAACAGGTTGACGCCCGCCTCGGGACTCTGGAAGCACGATTAGACCAAGTGACTCAGATGCTGGCTGAAATGAAGGACATGTTCATCGCGGCTAACGCCAGGCCCACTCTGCCAGTTGATCTTAACCAAGCTGCAAACCCAAGCACGCATGCTGGTTCCGACGCAGGTGGACCCGCTGGGACGAATGCTGCACCTGGCACTGAGCAGGCTCCAACTGTTGAAGTACCGCCGAGAGCCCCGCCTGTCATCATCAACCTAGAAGGGAAACAGAGTGAGAAGTCTGTCAAGGTCGATGAGGGAGTAAGAAGGATTGCCAAAATCGAGGAATGTCTCACCAGCCAGGGATTTGAGTTGTCAAAGTACGATAAAATCATGCCTTTCACCAAGATTGAGGTCCCTGTGGACTACAAGGAGCCGGATTTCTCAAGGAAGTATAATGGGACAAGCTGTCCCAAGACCCACCTGAAGTACTACTTGTACAAGATGGCCAAATACTCAGATTACACGCCATTGCTGATCAATACCTTCCAAGAGAGTCTGGCCGGCGCTGCTCTGTCTTGGTACGTGGAGTTAGACATACAAAGATATGACGACTGGGACGAGTTTGCAGGAGACTTTCTATCCCAGTATAAGTTCAATACACTGACTGCTCCAACCAGAGAGGACCTACTGCGGACCGCGAAAGGGAGGACTGAAAGCGTTCGTTTATACGCCCAAAGGTGGAGGGCGCTCGCCACTCAGGTGAAGCCGCACATCCCGGAGGAAGAGTTGGTAGACATCTTTCTGAAAGCGCTGCCGTATGACTACTTTGACAAACTAAACACCTCTGGGTGTCAGATCTTCGCGCACTTAATCAAAGTGGCGGAAAGACACGAGTGGGCTATAAGAGAAAGGCGTGTGCCGGAAGTGACTCCGAAGCGACCGTTCCCCGCAAAGAAAGAACGAGAATCTACTGCAGAGGTTGCCTTCGTTTCCAATCCACCAAGAGCCAAAAAGTTCAAAAACTCCACCCCGACCCAGGGGAACACCTCTTGGATGGCCCAGAGGATCTTAGCACCAAGAGGAAGGGGTCCTCCCTCTTTTACCCCGCTCCCAGTCCCGATGTCAAAGTTACTCCCTAAGCTTCTAGACGCAAGGTTGTTAGCCAAGAAGCCGCCGAGGTCAACACCGCCAAGGTTCATAGGTTTCGACGAGAGCCGAACTTGTGCATATCACATGGGCGAAAAGGGACACAACATAGACAATTGTCGGGCCCTACAATACGACATACAGGCCCTTATCGACAGTGACTTGCTGAAGTTTGATGGAGCAGATCCAAACATCCAACAGAATCCACTACCTGACCATACCACAAACGCGGTGTTCAATATAGACCTTGGGAGAAACCTATACGACTCAGAGGAATCATGCCTAGGCGAATCAATCTGCATGGTGGAGGGTATGACCCCGCTGATAATCAACCTTGCTGAGTTCAACCTCACACAAGAAGATCGTAGTGACAGCGAGGTAGAGGCGACTGGGGAGGCCAGCAGTTCTCACAAAGACGGGGTGACACCCTTGGTAATTACACTCCCCGCAGTAGAGGATTACAACCCCAAAGCAGTGCATTGGAATTACGGCACCAGTGAAGTAGATGCCATTACTCGCTCCGGGAGGTGCCTAGTCCAAAAGGAAGGAGAGGTTGAAAAGAAGGGAATAACGGATGAAGACGCCAAGCAGGTCCTAGCCATCATTAGAACTAGCGAATTCGAGGTGGTCGAACAGTTGAGAAAGATGCCTGCACAAATCTCGCTCTTAGACCTCTTCAAAACATCTGAGAAGCATCGAAATGCCCTCTTGAAGGTGCTGGACGAGGCCCACGTACCTGAAACAATCAATGAGGCCCAGCTGGAGGACTTCGTAGGGGCAATCCTTTTGAAAGATCAAGTCTCATTTTCAGATGAAGACTTCCCACCTGAGGGACGAGGACACAACAAGGCTCTCTACGTATCAGCAATGTGCCACGGCAAACGGGTATCTCGAGTCCTCGTAGATAATGGGTCTGCATTCGACATATGCCCTTTAAGCACGCTCAGAGGCCTCGGGGTGAAAGAAGATTTAATCAAAACCTCGAAGTCCACCATTCGAGCTTTCGATGGGGCTAAAGGCGAGGTAACTGGAGAGATAGAACTACCTGTCCTTGTGGGCCCAACGAAATTCCTGATTAATTTCCAAGTCATGGACATCCCAGCGTCATTCGGGCTTTTGCTGGGAAGACCTTGGATTCACACGGCTGGCGCCGTGCCCTCGAGCTTACACCAGAAGGTCCGGATGGTCGTTAACGACAAACTGATCACCATACACTCAGAGGCTGATCACTTAACGAGCCACATCGACACTATTCCATTGGTGAAACCTTTGTCCGGAGAAGAATCAAGCTTCTGCGCTGCGGAGAGGATGTACATTATGCATGTACCAGCCGGTACAACCATGAGGCCCCCAAATTGCTCTAAATCCTCGATCATGGCGGGAAAAATACTGACGCGGCACGGTTTTATCCCGGGCCTTGGTTTAGGCAAGCACCACCAAGGTATTCAAGAGCCAGTTAGCTTGGCGACAGTAAAGAACCGCCGAGGGCTGGGTTATAAAGGAGAACCGAATCGACATTTCCAACCAGAAGGTTATGGGAGAGGTAGGGGCCGTGGCGGCCACGTCCTAGGGTCGAATACATGGAAGGGCAAGGGAAAGATGTTCGAAACTCCCCTGAGTCGTTTCTTTGATGAGGCATCTAAGTGGCTGAAGGACGAGAAGGTGGACGTTACAACGGAGGACCCCCAGTTGGCCAGCCTGTTCCTGGAAGATTCTGTCAACGTCATTATCGAGGGAATCGACGACGACGCGTCCGTCATTGAGTAAAGAAATTTCCACCCCCCCCCTCTGATGCATCTGAATATACATCAGATGCCTCGAACTATCACCTTTGTTTTATGTCTTTACGTCAAAATAAAAACAAAAAAAATAATAAAAAAAAATCAAAAAAAAATCAAAAAATCCTCATAAAATACAAAAATCGGGATGTGGGGGAACCACGAATCAGGTCGATGATGATCCAAATGAGAAGAAAAGAAAAGATGCAAAGAAAAGAAGAGATGAAAAGAAAAGAAAAGCCCTGAGACCTGATTTCCCACACGTCTCCCGGTTTTCAAAATCTTGGGAGGCAAGGATGTCCAATGATATGAGGACTAGCCCCCATCTCACGTTTTCAGTTTTAATCTTTGTTCTTGCATCTTCCATGAGCCGTATCTATTATATGTCAACTAACCACCTTCATGACATTTCAGGCATACCATTCCACACATACATAGCAGGTTGTTAAGTTATCCCAACTCTCAAAAGGAAGCTACCCTCCATATAAGGGGAGAGGAAGACGACCGGGTCGAGGAGGGAATCAGAGTTGATTGGAAACGCTATGAAGACTCCAAGCCACCCACTGCGGAGGGCACCACCTCGGTGAATTTAGGGACTCCAGAGAATATCAAGGAGGTGAAGATTGGAGAAAGCCTACCGCCGACAGAAGCATCCAGAATAATTGAGCTCCTGCGAGAATACCAAGATGTCTTCGCATGGTCATATGCGGATATGCCGGGTTTACACCCTAGTATCGTGGAACACGCTTTGCCAACCGACCCCAGCATCTTGCCCAAGAAGCAGAACCTCAGGCGTACAAAACCCGAATTGGCAAAGAAAATCGAAGAGGAGGTGATGAAGCTCCTCAAAGTGGGGTTCATCGAAGTGATTGCTTACCCAGAATGGATCGCTAATATCGTCCCCGTCATGAAGAAGGACGGGAAGGTCCGAATCTGCGTGGACTACAGAGACTTGAACAGGGCTAGTCCCAAAGACGACTTCCCATTGCCGCACATCGACGTCTTAGTTGATAGCACAGCCGGATTTGAGCGATTCTCATTTATGGATGGTTTCTTGGGCTACAATCAGATCCGCATGAGGGAGGAGGATAAGGCTAAAACATCGTTTATCACGCCTTGGGGCACCTTTTGCTACAAAGTCATGCCATTCGGCCTGAAGAATGCAGGGGCAACTTACCAAAGGGCGATGGTTACCCTATTCCACGATATGATGCACAAGGAGATAGAGGTGTACGTGGACGATATGATAGCAAAATCCAGACATGGCGAAGACCACGCCCTGGTACTAAGGAAATTGTTTGAACGACTCAGGAAATACAAACTAAGGCTGAATCCCGCAAAATGCATATTTGGGGCAAGATCAGGCAAGCTATTGGGGTTCATAGTTAGCAATCGTGGCATCGAGATTGACCCCGCCAAGGTTCAAGCTATCCTCAACCTTGGGGCCCCTTCAACAGTTAAGGATGTAAGAAGCCTCCTGGGTAGGTTAAACTACATCGCCCGCTTCATATCCCACCTTTCAGAGTCAGCTAAGCCACTCTTCAAACTTTTGAAGAAGAATGCCAAAATCAAGTGGGATCACGAGTGCCAGCAGGCTTTCGAGGAGATCAAGGGACATCTGGTCAGTCCGCCAACACTGGTGCCCCCGGTCCCAGGGATCCCCCTAACCCTTTACCTCACCATCCACGATGAGTCCCTAGGGGCCTTACTCGCTCAAACAAACCCAAAAGATAGCAAAGAGCGAGCTGTGTATTACCTAAGCAAGAAGTTCACTGCGTCAGAGGCAAGGTACCAGGAGGTAGAGAAGACGTGCGTCGCGCTAATCTGGGTACTCCGCAGGCTAAGGCAGTATACCCTTCACCACACCATCCAGTTAGTCACAAAGAGCGACCCAATCAAATACTTGTTAGAAAAGCCGTCATTGATAGGGAAGCTGGCCAAGTGGCAGGTGCTCCTTTCTGAGTTTGATGTCAGGAGCTCAAACCAGAAGTCAGTAAAAGGGCGAGCCATTGCTGACATGCTAGCCGAGAATTCCCAAGGTCACGAAACCCTTGAGGAGGAGGAGAATAAGGCGGAAAGCCACGTTCTGACACTCTCGGACGACAAATGGACCATGTATTTTGACGGCGCGGTCAATTTAGCTGGGGCAGGTACCGGAGCCGTCCTCATATCTCCAGATGGCCAACACTACCCCGTGGCCGCAAAGCTGACATTTCCGTGCACTAATAACGTGGCTGAGTATGAAGCATGCATCCTTGGTTTGCAACTCGCCACTAACTTGAAAGTGCGGAAGTTACAGGTCTATGGAGATTCGATGCTAATCATCCTCCAGACCCAAGGCGAATGGAAAACTAGGGACTTCAAGCTCATCCCGTACCATAAATGCCTGGAGGAGACGATCAAGGAATTCGAAGTAATTGATTTCGAATATCTGCCAAGGACGCAAAATCACTTCGCAGATGCATTGGCTACTTTGGCCTCTATGCTTCAAGTAGCGAACGGCATAGACATTGAACCGTTGCGCATAGGCATTACCCGAGAACCTGCACATTGCATGGTAATCGAGGAGGGGTTCGAGGATTTACCGTGGTATCATGACATAAAGAACTACCTGGCCAAAGGGGAATTCCCTCCGGATGCTCAAGCAGGAGACAGGAAATACATTGCAAAGATGGCGGGCAAATTTTTCCTCAGTGGTCCAACTCTCTACAAGAGGTCTTATGACTCAGTCCTCCTCAGGTGCGTAGACGCCAATGAAGCTAGATCGCTTATGATCGAAATACACGAGGGGGAATGTGGCCCGCACATGAACGGCCATCTTCTCGCCAAGAAAATCATGCGACTAGGTTATTTCTGGATGACACTAGAGTCAGATTGTAATCAGCACGTGAGATCGTGCCATCAATGCCAAGTGTATGGAGACAGGATCAATGCGCCCCCGAACGAGCTTCATCAAATGTCCGAGGCCTGGCCTTTCTCAATGTGGGGCATAGACATGATAGGGCCAATCAACCCTAAGGCCTCGAATGGACACAGATTCATACTGGTGGCAATAGACTACTTCACCAAATGGATTGAGGCTGCGTCATATGCCAATGTGACGGCGAAGAACGTGGCTAAATTCATCAGGCGGGACATCATCTCAAGATACGGGACCCCTCAAGCCATCGTGACCGATAATGGCTCGAACCTGAACAACGAAACGGTGGATAACCTTCTGAACAGTTTCAGTATCCGTCATCTCAATTCATCGCCTTACCGACCCCAAATGAATGGAGCAGTAGAGGCGGCGAACAAGAACATCAAGAAGATATTGGCTAAAACAGCGGAGAATTACCGTGATTGGCATGAAAGGCTACCTTACGCGCTGATGGCGTACCGAACTTCGATCCGGACTTCTACCGGGGCAACGCCTTACTCCCTAGTGTACGGTATGGAAGCGGTCCTACCAGTCGAAACAGAAATCCCATCGTTAAGAATTTTGTCTCACGTCGAGCTCAGTGAGGCGGAATGGGTACAACAAAGACACGAGCAGCTGAACTTGATAGACGAGAAGCGTCTGCAGGCAATTTGCCATGGCCAAACATACCAGAAAAGAGTCGCTAGATCGTTCAACCGTAAAGTTCGACCGCGAAAGTTCGAAACTGACAAGCTCGTCGTCAAGAAGATCCTCCCGAATGTGTCGCACCCGGGGGGCAAGTTTACCCCGAATTATGAAGGACCGTACGTGGTTAAGAAGGTCCTACCTGGGGGGGCCTTAATTCTGGTAAACATGGATGGAGAAGAACTGGGGCACCCTGTAAACGCCGATGCAGTCAAGAGGTACTATCCATAAGCAAATCAGTGAAGGGGTCGTTGACACTAAAAGTCATGAAAGAAAACAGCTCGCCGACGTAGGGGCGAAATGAAATATCAGTTGCAGGAGACAGGTTGCTAGGAAGAGAAGCCCTGGAAAAGACGTACAATGCGTCCAGGAGCATGAATGGATCTCCTCCAGTGCAAATCCTCGACAAGGATTCATTGCCAACCAGAGGGAGGAATCATGGCCACAAGATAGATGGACAACTTCTGCAAGCCGCGCGTTTGTGTTCAAACGGAAACACAAAACAGAACAAGGCGGTATCGTTCCAATCTATCTTGAATTTTGGAATACAAACTGACACCTAACTCTCGTCCTTGACAGGGGTTCGCCAACAAGGCGAAGCAGGATTTTTACAACCCTTGCATACTGGTCGGAGCACATGACCAAGGGTAGGATGTATCGTTCTGATTCTTGAAAAATTCGTGAACATACAATGACATGTTTCTTCTACATTTTCAGGGACCTCCAGCCACGGTGGGCAGGTAAGTACCTCTTTCCCCAACCCAAAACAAAAAAGAGAAAAAAGAGAAAAAGAAAAGTTTTCAGAATCTAATGTCTAGAAAAGACATAGAGTTCTAACTTCATTGACATTCATGTTTTGAAAACAGGAGGTTGTCTAAACATGATTAGAACATGCATGGTGCAGCATAAAATCCCATTGACGGGTAAAATTTTTGGAGAAGATGAAAGAGATTTTTTTTTTCCCAATCAAAGGTGGTTCAAAACTTTCAAAGGGACG
This sequence comes from Rhodomyrtus psidioides, assembly GCA_021437785.1. NCBI lineage: Eukaryota > Viridiplantae > Streptophyta > Magnoliopsida > Myrtales > Myrtaceae > Rhodomyrtus > Rhodomyrtus psidioides. Next base: position 7,214,444 of record JAILYB010000007.1, on the reverse strand, counting down.
TTTTCTCAAAAGACGAGAGGCAAAGCCTAATCCGAACACGTCCTATACACACTTGAGAGAGAAGTGGAGCGAATCAGATAGTGAAATCTGGACCTACGGAAGTAGGGATTATTCGCGGCAATTACATGGATTGGGACGACGGAGGCATTCGTTTCGTATCCCCAAACACTACAGGTGACCATTGACAACCCCTTTGAACGGCGGTTTTCATTCTCAACCCTGTCAAGAACCACCCCACATCGGGGCAAGAACGAAAGTAAGTCCAGCGGCATCAGGAGAAAATGGTTAGAAATTTTCTTGCTCGGACTAACATCAATCTTTGTGTGTTGTTTATATGGTAATCCAAGTGCCATAGGATGACGAGAAGCGTTCATTTCTCTATCCCACACACCGAATCCTTTGCATAGCCAAGTTGAGCCTGCAAAATCATTTCATAAACCCGTTGGTGATCATTGCACATTCCAAGACGGATGCATCCTCACTTCAGAAACGGAAGAGTTCAAGACTTAGGGTTTGCGAAGAAATTCCTAAGTTAATGCTTAAAGTTGTTAGACCTTTGGTCACATGTCTAACACGATCTCCCGAAGATGAGAAAAGCGGGATTTCAAAAGAAAAATGAAAAGGAAAAGATGATGAGAAAAATCCCCAGCATCAAGAAAAAGCAAAGTGCCTGGTAAAAGCAAGACCGATGCTTGGGTGAACAATTTGTATCAATCCCCCAGTAAACCTGTTTGAAAAGGGGAGAAGCAAAAATTCAGAAGGAGTCAGATTCCAAAAACCACTCCTCAAACGGTATCAAGCGCAGATCAAAGAGGCCGCTCCACCAAATGGTGTCAGACACGGAGCAAAGACACATGTAAAGTTGTCCATCTCTTAATACCACAAGAGACACTCTCTAAAGGACTCGTGCACACCTCAGAAGCGGTCGTGTACCTCAAAAATTGAAGATGCAGAATGGAAAAGACAGGTGACAAATTTGCAATGATCACCAATGTCAATCCCCTCATAAATTCTGGGCCAAAAACAAGCCTTTTTCGGTCCCCGATCCTACCAATGTTACAACCCCGAAACAGTCTTCTCTGACTAAGACACTTGGGTTAACATATAGCTTAGCTCGAAGAGGTACGAGCAAGACTATTTCTTTCTCATTTTGCAGGGTTCTTGACTTGTAAACCCGGAGCAGATGGTGAAAACTTTCATTCAATGGCTTCGACTCCAAAGCGGGTCCCCCTTGAAAACCAATATCCAAGCCCAACATTACGGTCCCGTGGAAGACCTCCCGACCGATCAAAATGTATGCGCTGCGAATGAGCCTAAAACCTAGGCACAGGTCAGTAGGGAATTGAGTGCATCCCCAATAAAAATCATTACCTCAAAACAGGTGAGATGACCTCCTTATCGAGAAATATTCCAATTGATGTTTTGAGCAAACTCTTTTTGGAATCTTCAAATTGTTGGATCCAGATTTTCCGTGCAAGGGATTTGTGATCACATTTGCATGTTGCAAGAATGCTTTGGAAGACCTCCAGCATCAAAATGCACATTTCATGATTAAACTAAAGTCATGCGGCTTCGGCAAGTGGCCAGCCATCGTCTTCCCAAAGATTACTAACATTTTCTTGGTGAAGAAAAATATTTCAGGCTCAAACTTCTGCAGGATACCTGGAGAACCCAGCTCCCAGAATCTCGCCTCAACCAAATCATGGTAGAAACCGCCTGAAGGGTCAAATCAAGGTAGAAACCGCCTGAAGGGTCAAACCAAGGTAGATACCGCCTGAAGGGTCAAATCATGGTAGATACCGCCTGAAAGGTCAACCAAAAAAAAAATCATCAAAAACATCCCCTCTGACGTGGAGAACCCACGCTATGGGAATCTTTTCAAAAAAAGGAAATGAAGAACCCTTTTACAAAAAATCATCAAGAACATCTCCTCTGACGTGAAGAACCCACGCCATGGGAATCCTTTTTAAAATTAAACATTCCCATCGGACGTAGAAAACCTCCGACTTGGGAACTTTTCTGAAGAACCAAACAATCCCATTGGACGTGGAAAACCTCCAATTCGGGAACCCATTTCAAAAATCAAGAAATCCCATCGGACGTAGAAAACCTCCGTGTTGGGAACTCCTTTTGAGAAACAAACCATCCCAGCGGACGTGGAAAACATCCGTCTTGGGAATCTTTTTCAAAAATAGGCAATCCCATTGGACGTGGAAAACATCCGTCTTGGGAATCTTTTTCAAAAATAGGCAATCCCATTGGACGTGGAAAACCTCCAATTCGGGAACCCATTTCAAAAATCAAGAAATCCCATCGGACGTAGAAAACCTCCGTGTTGGGAACTCCTTTTGAGAAACAGACCATCCCAGCGGACGTGGAAAACATCCGTCTTGGGAATCTTTTTCAAAAATAGGCAATCCCATTGGACGTGGAAAACCTCCAATTCGGGAACCCATTTCAAAAATCAAGAAATCCCATCGAACGTAGAAAACCTCCGTGTTGGGAACTTCTTTTGAGAAACAAACCATCCCAGCGGACGTGGAAAACCTCCGACTTGGGACCCCTTTTCAAAAGAACAGGTAATCTCGTCAGGCGTAGAGAAACCTCGTCATGAGACCCTTCCTAGAAAAACAGGTAATCTCATCGGACGTGGAGAAACCTCGTCATGAGACCCCTACCAGAAAAACAGGTAATCTCATCAGGCGTGGAGAAACCTCGTCATGAGACCCTTCCCAGAAAACAGGTAATCTCATCAGGCGTGGAGAAACCTCGTCATGAGACTCATTGCCAGAAAAACAGGTAATCTCATCAGGCGTGGAGAAACCTCGTCATGGGACCCCTTTTCAAAATTCAGGTAATCTCATCGGGCGTGGAGAAACCTCGTCATGAGACCCCTTCCCAGAAAAACAGGTAATCTCATCAGGCGTGGAGAAACCTCGTCATGAGACCCCTTCTCAGAAAAACAGGTAATCTCATCGGACGTGGAGAAACCTCGTCATGAGACCCCTTCTCAGAAAAACAGGTAATCTCATCGGACGTGGAGAACCCTCGTCATGAGACCCCTTTTCAAAAATCAGAAAATCCCCTTGGACTTGGAGAACCCTTGTCCCGGGAACCTTTTCAAAAGATCAAACTGTCTCGCCGGACGTAGCAAACCTCCGACTGAGAAATCCCCTCTGGCCCCGCTAGTCAGCGCCATGGGATCCCCTTTCAAGCCAAAAATATCCCCTCTGACACCGCTAGTCAGCGTCATGGGATCCCCAAAGCTCGGGGTGCTCGATAAATCTTTCTGTGAGTGTTTCCTGTCAGTAGCCGGGAAAGATTTTCGAGGAATAAAGCCTGGGATAGTGTGTCAGAAGCTACGAGGGCCTATAAAAAAACAAAAAACAAAACAAAACAAAACAAAAAAACAAAAACAAAAACAAAAACAAACAAAAAAAAGGAAGAAAACAAAAAAAAAGGAGAACAAGCCCCTCCTTTTTCTGGCATCCTGAGAGCGCAGTGATAAAACCTCAGACTCCGCATGCGCAGGACCCAATGGGCAGATTTCAGGTAACCCGCTCTCCCTCGGGCCCACGCTCGAATTGCAAGAGTAAACCGGTGATTAATTTAAGCATTCATCAAAAGACTTAAGGATCCGATGTCATAGCGTCTCTTTTCCCTAGTTGAGTCGGTTAATATTCAGGTGTCATTTTATCTTTGAAAGCAACCTCTGACGAGCTCACTCTCAAAGAGGGGCAGCTGTTGACACCTGATTTTTGACCACCTTTTATTTTAGTTTTTACTTCTAAAATTAATTAAAAATAGCAAAAAAGGTCAAAAAATTGCAAAATCAACTTTCGAAGCCTTAGCCTAGCCTTAGGAACCAATTTGGAACAAAAAATATTTTTTGAATTTTTTAATATTTTTTGGAATTTATTTAATTATTAAAATAACCCAAAAATCAGGAAAAATACCATTCGTGGTCAGAAAATTACACAAAAATATTCAGAAATTTTATTTTAATTCTCTCTTTAATATTTTCACTTTTATTAAGGAAATTTGGCCTGGTTCATGGGGTTCCTTCACAAACCTAATCCCGAACCGGGCCTAAAAAATCCTTTTCGAGTCTTTTAATTTTCAATTCTCGGTTTTTATAAGCTATGACATTGTATTCTAGAGTATTGAAATGCAATTGGGTCAATTTGCCCTCCAATTTGATCAATTTTAACCAAAAGGGCTTAATTGCACAAATTTTATTCAATTTAGTCCCCGGTTTTACAATTTGTGAAATTAAATTTCACACGGGCACACCCATTAAAATTAAACACCTCTACCTTATATTTTTCATCATGCTGAATCCATTGGTGGGATCAATTCTGAATAATTCGATCGTTTGGACCTTCGATTTGGGGAAATTCGTTTTCGGATCCTAGGGACAATTTGGGGTTTTCATAAAATTTCAATCAATTGATCCGTGAAAATACCCTTATTGAATAGAAAATGTGCCAAGGAGTCCGATTATGCCATCAATTTCATGAAAATAGGTCGAATCGGGGCTCAATTTGAGCGAATTAGCCGAACCGGGCCGGTCGGATCAGACCCGACCCGACCCGGTCCGACCGGGTCTGCAACATTGTTGCAGACCGTGGCCGACAGTGAGGCAGGGGAGGACAGGGGCGAGATGGGGCGGCGATTTTTCAAAGAAAAAGCGGGCGGCCGAGCGTGGGAAGCAGGTTGCCAGACGAATATTCGTTGCTGCAAGCGCGAGGGCATCAAAAAACGGGCCGGTCGGCCACGGCGGAGAGGGAGGCTCGGGTTTAAAGGGGAAACAGGGCCGAGAGTGCCGGGGGGATTTTTTTAGCGAAAGGCAGCGAGAGGAGAGTTCGGGGACCTTCATCATACCTCACTGATCACCGCCGAAGCATCCACCGTCGCCGACGATCCTCGGACAGGTCGGTACGCCGTCTTTACCCCTGTTTCCATAATGCATATCGGGTGCTCGACGAAATGTCTGCCTGCACGTTTTTCTTTTAATCCGCGGTCGGTGCATTCCCGAGCTCCATTTGTGCGTGTCTAGCCTCAAGCATACATTAAAACCGACTCTAAGCTCGTTGTGCCCTTTTGTTGCATCAAACCGTGTTCGCCGAGGAGGCCCGACCACCACCGGCCTTGGTCTCGGCCGTGAGCTCGTGCCGGCGCGAACCCGAGGATTTCCAGCTCTAAACGAGCTGAGGTAAGTCTCTAAACCTCTTTTAGACGTTTTTCTGAACGGTCGGGGTAGGCTTTGAACGTTGAAAATTTTTGGAAAATCCCTCGCCGGAGCCGAACTTGTGGGGGTTCTTTTTGCTGATTTCCGATGCGTCCCCGGCCGTTGAAATGCTTATATTTTGATGCTGAATGTTTGAGGATTCGAATGATGCAATTTGGGTAAAAAAATTCGAAGATCCGGAGCCGTTTTGCATTTTCCGGCGAGAATTCCGGCGAAGTCGCCGGAATTTTTACTGTTCATCGTCTTCTCCGGCGACTTCGCCGGCGGTCAGCGGTCAACGGCCGACGTGGCGTGCCACGTAGGCAGCCACGTCAGCCGGGTGGGTCCGGTCCGAGTATTTTCAAATAAAATAAAATCAACGGCCCCGATCGTGACACGTGTCGCGATCTCGTTTTTTTTTGGAAAATTAAATAAATGATTTTTGAATAATCGATCCGGTGGACAAGAACGTGCCAAGTGGCCTTCTGTGGATCGTCCGATCTCGTCCAAGATCGGACGCACCACGATTGGACACGTGGAATGGTTCTGATCGTCTGATTTGAGGTTTTTCTAAAAAAGGAAAATAAATTGATTTTTGATCTGACGGTTATAATCGAGCCACGTGTTTCTCTCTGGAACGTCCGATCTAGTGGAAGATCGGACGCACAGGAGGAGGCCACGTGGCGCATTGAGAGCCGCCGGATCCGGGGAATTTCGGATAATTAAATAAAATAGATAAAAAAATCAAAAAAATTGTTAAAAAATAAAAAAAAATATTTAAAAATATAAAACGGTGTCGTTTTAGGCCGGTGTCGACCCCTAGGGTCGGGCCGGGCGCCCGAGAGGCGCGGGCCGGGTTTGACCCGGCCCGGAAAATATTTTTAAATATTAAAAAATCCAAAAATAATCAAAAAATAATCAAAAAATCAATAAAAAAATAGAAAATCATAAAAAAAAAATTCAAAAAAATTTGGAAAATTCAGAAAAATTATAAAAAATTCCAGAAAATAGGAAATGGCCACATTCAACTGGCCATGACCTGTTTCGGGTCTTTTGACCTCCGATCTTTCCAGAAATGACGGTTTTGCCCTTTCGGCAAATCGTCTTCCAAAACAAATTCTAAAAAATCCAGGAAAATCCCAAAAAATAGGAAATGGCCACAAACAACTGGCCAAGGCTCATCCCGGGTGTTTTGAACCCGGTCCTTCTTAAAAAATGACGATTTCGCCCTTTGGGCGAATCGTCTTCCAAAAATTGAAGAAAAAAATCAAAAATTCCAAAAAATTCTCAAAAATGGGAAATGGTCACAAACAACTGGCCATGGAATATTTTGGGTAATTAGGTATCCAAACCTTCCAAAAATGACAATTTTGCCCTTCGGGCTAATTGTCCCAAAATCTTCCCATTTTACCCCTAGCCCTAAATCACATCCTCTCTAAGCCCTTATGGCTATACTAGGAGGCCAATGATTGAAATTGATGTGCATTGACATGATTTATTTATGCACTTGACTTGCGTTTTCATTATATTGACTGTGATTTGATAGGACCAGTCTCCCAATCTGCATGAAACCCTGACTCATACCTACCTCACCCAAAATTGCGCCTGCATGAACTCTTAGTCAGGAAAATCACTCGCGTTAGGTACCGAAAGGGCGTTGGTAATGACACCGACGTAACCAAGTCCCCGAACCCAAAATCTCTGGTTCCGCAGAACTGATCGACCTCTCCCAATCGATCAGTAAGGTTTCCGGTCTACCCTCCAAGAAAGACCGGTGGCGACTCCAAATGCATGCACAAGTTGCACATGCCACCACGACCACACTAAGGTCGAAAGCGATCGACTCTTATCGTCGAATCCCTCAAAAGAAACTCCCACCGCGATTTGGTATGGGCCTGGGAGGGCCCGCGCCGATCCAAAGCCCGCGATCGGTAATCCATTAGCCGCGTCCGTTGATTTTCGGACGGGTCGCGACAAACGTCGCGAGCCACCTTGGATATTTCAAGAGGTTGCTAAAAGAGGGACGGGTGACACGAAGCTCGGATGGAGCTGGTTCGAACTTAAATGTTGGTCATGACTGCAACCACGATGATTGTAGAGCCAGGAACACCCAACCGTGTTTCAGTGTTGACGAGACCAGCAATCGTGTCACCGACTCCTCTAACCCAAATCAGAACGCTCCACCAAGCAATCTCAATACCCCTCAAGAGTATATACCGCAGTTCCCGCAAATAGGAACTCCCCAATTTGAGTACCAACCTGTTGCTAGTGCTCTTCCCATGGCGAATCCAACATTTACATGGGACATGTCTACAGATTTGCCGGTCAACAAGGGAGGTTCCAGCTCGAGGAATCAGATCATCCAAGGCGAAAGGGATTCATCGCCAGCGGTCGGTGATACTCGACTTGAGCATCAATGGCTCGGAGATTCGAGCGATTTCCTTGGGGAGGAACTCAATTTCTGGCTCGATCAGCCTGAAGCTGGCGGACTCTTGCAATAGTGATACAAAGCCGACGATCATGTGTTTGATTCAAGGCGCGATTGTAAAAAAATGCTCGGGGAAAAGAGGTTGAATACCCTGAATGAATGTATTGGCAATCCCATTGTAAAGCTCCCATGGGTGCATTTCTCATTTACGCTTGAAACTAGTCGTACGAGGATCCGCCTTACCTTTTGAGCATCTTTAAGCTCAGGGGCGAGCTCCCCAAGCGATGATCATCGTTCACAGAACATAATGGAATCCATCCCTTCAATGCAAAATGCATCTGGCCGCGAAGCCACCCATTTGGTAAAACGATGTATCGTTCCCAAACGATCTCCAATCGGATACCGAAGTAATGTCTTCTTTCTTTTCCTTCTCAGATGATAAACATGGATAAATCACTCAAGGAGTCATGCGTTCAAATAACAGAACAGACGCTGCCCAGCTGGGGGCAAAGGAACCATCGATGTTGCAAACACTCCAAGCATGGATAGAAGGATTTGATAGATATTGTTCAGGAGGGAATGCATACCAAGAGTAAAGTCGTATCGTCCCAATTTGTCGGACACTGGGGAGCACGAATTGACACTTATTTTCTAATCCTTGATAGGAACTCGTCATCAAGGTGGACAGGTTTCCACAACCCTAGTGCATTCATTGAAGCACAAAACCAAGGGTAAGGTGTATCGTTCCAATTCTTGTAAAATTGGCGAATATACAATGACATGTGTCTTTCATATCTCTAGGGATCTCCAACCACGACGGACAGGTAAGTATCCCTTTTTCCCAATTCGTTGAAGATAAAAAAAAAAAAAAAGGTGTTAGGATTCTTTCAATCATTATGTCTGAAAAGAGGCATAGAATTTTCAAACTCATAGACATCCACAATGGAAGCTGGGAGGTTGTCTAAACATGAATGAAGCATGCATGGTACACCATAAGGACGTTTTCTCCAACAAAAGAAATTTTTGGAGAAAACAAAAGAAATTTCCCCAACAAGATGTTGTTCACAACATTCAAAAGGACGTTTTCTCAAAAGACGAGAGGCGAAGCCAAATCCAAACACGTCCAACACACACTTGAGAGATGAGTGGAGCGGATCAGATAGTAAAATCTGGACCTACGGAAGTAGGGATCATTCGCAGCAATTACATGGATTGGGACGACGGGGGCATTCGTTTCTTATCCCCAAACACTATAGGTGACCATTGACAACCCCTTTGAACGGCGGTTTTCATTCTCAACCCTGTCAAGAACCACTCCACATCGGGGCAAAACGGGAGTAAGTCCAGCAGCATCAGGAGGAAATGTTTAGAAATTTTCTTGCTCGGACTAACATTAATCTTTGTGTGTTGTTTATATGGTAATCCAAGTGCCATAGGATGACGAGAAGCATTCATTTCTCTATCCCACACACCGAATCCTTTGCACAGCCAACTTGAGCCTACAAATTCATTTCATAAACCCGTTGGTGATCATTGCAAATTCCAAGATGAAGGCAGATCACTTCAGAAACGAGGGAGTTCAAGACCTAGGGTTTACGAAAAAGCTACTAAGTCGATACTCAAGCGTGCTAAGAGCCAAGTCATATATCTAGCACAATTGCCAAGCATCCCACTTGTGACAAGGGTTAAAGAAATCCCCAGCATCAAGAAAAAGCAAAATGCCTGGTAAAAGCAAGGCCGATGCTCGGGTGAACAATTTGATCGATCCCTAATGAAACCTAGTAGGGAAAAGAAGAGAGAAAAACCCATAAAGGAGTCAGATCAAGAAGACTGCTCCCCAAATGATGTCAGCCGTGGAGCAAAAACACGGAAAGAGTTGTCGACCTCTTAATACCACAAGAGACGTTCTCTAAAGAATTTGTGCATACCTCAAAAGCGGTTGCACGCCTCAAAAATTGAAGAGGCAGAAGGGAAAAGACAGGTGACAAGTTTGCAATGATCACCAATGTCAATCCCCTCATGAATTCTGGGCCAAAAACAAGCCTTTTTCGGTCCCCAATCCTACCAACATCATAACCCTGAAACAGTCTTCTCTGACTAAGACACTTGGGTTAACATATAGCTTAGCTCGAAGAAGTACGAGCAAGATTATTTCTTTCTCATTTTGCAGGGTTCTTGACTTGTAAACCCGGAGCAGATGGTGAAGATTTTCATTCAATGGTCACGACTCCAAAGCGGGTCCCCCTTGAGAACCAATATCCAAGCCTAACATTACGGTCCCGTGGAAGACCTCCCGATCGATCGAAATGTATGCGCTGCGAATGATCCTAAAACCTAGGCACAGGTTAGTAGGAAGTTGAGAGCATTCCTTACAAAAGACCATTATCACAGAGCACTGAGGAGCCATCTTGGATGAGAAATTCTCCAATAGATGTTTTGAACAAACTCTTTTTGGAAATTTCAAATTATTTGATCCAGATTTGTCGCGCAAGGAATTTGTGATCACATCTGTATGTTGCAAGAATGTTTTGGATAACCTCCAGCATCAAAATGCACATTTCATGACTAAAACTTAAGTCATAGAATTTTGTCAATTGGACAATTGTTGCATTCCCAAAGATTACTAACATCTTCTTGGTGAAAAATAACCTCTCAGGTTTAAACTTCTGCAGGATCCTTGGTAACCCCAAATCCCCAGAATAGCCTTTAGGTGAACCTAAAGTTAGGTAAACCTCCCCCCGATGACCAGATGCGACATCCTTAAGTCAAGCCTTTTAGTAGGCAAACCTTTCCTAAGACCGATCCACAGAACGATCGAGTCTTCGACAAGCCCTGAAAATCGGGTATGTCATCTTTCAAACAAAGGTAGAAACCGCTTGAAGGGTCAAAACAAAGGTAGAAACCGCCTGAAGGGTCAACTCAAAGGTAGAAATCGCCTGAAGGGTCAAATCAAAGGTAGAAACCGCCTGAAGGGTCAACTCAAAGGTAGAAACCGCCTGAAGGGTCAAAACAAAGGTAGAAACCGCATGAAGGGTCAAATCAATGGTAGATACCGCCTGAAGGATCAACTCAAGGTAGAAACCGCCTGAAGGGTCAAATCAAAGGTAGATACCGCCTGAAGGGTCAATTCAAGGTAGAAACCGCATGAAGGGTCAAACCAAGGTAGAAACCGCCTGAAGGGTCAACTTGAAGGTAGATACCGCCTGAAGAGTCAAATCATGGTAGAAACCGCCTGAAGGGTCAAATCAAAGGTAGATACCGCCTGAAGGGTCAAATCAAGGTAGATACCGCCTGAAGGGTCAAATCAAAGGTAGATACCGCCTGAAGGGTCAAATCAAAGGTAGATACCGCCTGAAGGGTCAAATCATGGTAGAAATCGCCTGAAGGGTCAACTCAAAGGTAGATACCGCCATAAGGATCAACCCAATGGTCCGATCCCCCATACGGATCAAAACTTTGACTAATTCCAAATGTTGAAGAAGTTATTTTCCTAGGTAAGCCTTACTGTAGGCGAACCGCTTATGGTCTAATCCACCATACGGATCAAAATCCTTGGCAAAATCCCAAAGTGTGGGATATGCCTTCCTTAGGTTCCTACCAGTTAGGAATCTCATAATGGTATGACCTACCATACAGGTCAGAGCTAAATCTCCCTAGGATATCCTAAATAATGAGTCATAGGTATCTTCTTGAAAGTCGTCGCAGCCACGTCAGCATCCGACAGGTGAGCATCAGATAAGCCTCTCTCACTCCGGCCCATGTTCAAATTGTTAGAGCAAACCGGGGATTAATTTGAGCTTTCATCAAAGGGCCTTAAGCGATTCAATGTCGTAGCATTTCTTCTCTCATTTTCCCAGTTGAGTCGGTTAGGAATCAGGTGCCACCTTATCTTTGAGAGAAACCTCTAACGAGATTCCTCTCAAAGAGGGGCAGCTGTTGACACCTGATTTTTGACCATTTATTATTATGATTTTTATTCTTTAAAATTAATTAAAAATATCAAAAAAGGTCATAAAAATCACAAAATCAACTTTGGAAGCCTTGGCCTAGCCTCGGGGGCCAATTTTGAACAAAAAATATTTTTTGGTATTTTATAATATTTTTCGAATTTTTTTTAATTATAAAAATACCCAAACAAATCAGCAAAATACCATTCGTGGTCATAAAAATACACAAAAATATTCAATAATTTTTTTTAATTTCCTCTTCAAGTGTGTCACCTTAAATCTTGAAAATTCGGCTCGGGTCACTATGTTCCTTCACAAACATAAACCCGAACCGAGCCTAAAAAATCCTTCTTGAGTCTTTTAGTTTTCAATTCTCACCTTTTGTAAGCTATGACATTGGATTCTAAAGTCTCGAAGTGCAATTGGGTCAATTTGCCCTCCAATTTGATCAATTTTAAACAAAAGGGCTTAATTGCATAAAAATCTTTCAATTTAGTCCCCGGTTTCACAATTTTTGAAATTAAATTTGATACGGGCATACCCATTAAAATTAAACACCTCCACCCCATAGTTTTCATCATTCTGAATACATTGGTGGGTTCATTTCGGGCTAATTTGATCGTTTAGGCCCTCGATTAAGCAAAAATCATTTTCGAATCCTAGGGACAATTTGGGGTTTTCACTAAATTTCAATCAATTGATTCACGAAAATACCCATATTTGATAGTAAACACGTCAAGGAGTCCGATTTTGCCATCAATTTCATGAAAATAGGTCAATTTGGGGCCCAATTTGATCGAATTGGCCGAACCGGGCCGGTCGGGTCAGACCCGACCCGACCCGGTTCGACCGGGTCTGCAACTAAGTTGCAGACCCACCTTGGCCGACAGAGCAGGAAACAGGGGAAGAGGGGGAGGCCCGCCGTGGCATTTGTTTTTACAAAAGGGGATGGCAAATGGAAGAGGAATGATGGTCGTGGGGTGGAGATTCCCCGACCGAAAGGCGGTCGGCCACGCATGGAAAGTGGGGGGATTTTCGGTTCTTGAACCAAGCTCGGCCGAGAGGAAAGATGGGAATTTTTTGAGAGCGAGTTCGGGAGAGAGAGATCTCGAGGGAGCTCCGGGGAACTTGAAGAAACGCGCCAGAGCAGCCACAGTCGCCGGAGACGCCCGAAACAGGTCGGTTTCTTCACCTGAACTCCATTTTCTTCGTGCACGCCGTGTGTTCGACGAAATGCCCAAGAGGGCTTTGATTCCCTAGGCTCTCGGCCGCGCCTGTCCGGGCCTTACCCGACGCGAGTCATGCCCTAAACGTACCCTAGAACTTGTTATAACCCCGGCTTGATGTTTATTTTGCATTAAAACTCGACAAAAACCGAGGGCCGGAGCTTCGCCGACCATGGTTCGGACGGGAGCTTGACGAGGGATTTCCGGCGGTCGCCGACCATCAAGGGACCTCAGGTAAGTCCTCAAACCTCCCTTGGATGCTATTTGAACGGTTGGAACCGAGTTTGAAGGATAATAAATTTTCTGCAATATGTTCGCCGGCGCCGGTTCGGTGAAGGGGTGGTTCGGCCGTTTCCGACGTGGTTCTATGCCATGAAATGCTTCCATGCGATTCTGGGTTCGTTGGGGATTGATTTAGTTTGAAAATCCCGAGTCGAAACCGCCGTTTTTACGTCGGTTTCGCTCCTCCGGCGAGGCGCCGGCGGTCGACTTCTCCGGCGGGGCCTGGTTCGGTCAACGGGTCGGCGGCTGACGTGGCTTGCCACGTCAGCAGCCACGTCAGCCGGGTGGGGGCCGCGGCTCTGGCGTAAAACGCCCAGATCGGACGGCCGTGGCTTCGCCACGTGTCGCGATCTGGGATTTTCGGATAATAAAAAATATTTTCAAAATTAATAAATGATTTTCGAAAATAAAAAAAATATTTTCATCCGACGGTTGACATTGCGCCAAGTGGGACTCGGAGGACCGTCCGATCTGACCCAGGATCGGACGCGTCAGAGGAGGCCACGTGGCACAATGATGATCGTCCGATCTGTGAGTTTTCGGATAATAATAAAAAATGTTAAAAAATTAGAAAAATCTTTAAAAAATCAAAACGACGTCGTTTAGGACGGTTCTGACCCGTAGGGTCGGGCCGGGCACCCGAGAGGCGTGGGCCGGGTCAAACCCGGCTCGGAAAATATTTTTAAATAAATAAAAAATCAGAGAATAATAAAAAATAATAATAAATTCAAAAATTCAATAAAAAATAGAAAATCATAAAAAAAAACTATAAAAAAAATCGGGAAAAATTCAGAAAACTTCTAAAAAATTCCAGAAAATAGGAATTGGCCATATTCAACTGGCTACAACCTGTTTCGGGTCTTTCGACCCCCGGTCTTTCCAAAAAATGACGGTTTTGCCCTTCCGGTAAACCGTTTTCCAAAAAAATTCTAAAAATTCTAGAAAAATCCAAAAAAATAGGAAATGGCCACAAATAACTGGCCAAGACTCATTTCGGGTGTTTTGAACCCCGACCCTTCTTAGAATGACGATTTCGCCCTTTGGGCGAATCGTCTTCCCAAAAATTGAAGAAAAATCAAGAAATTCCAAAAAATTCTCAAGAAGGGGAATTGGCCACAATCAACTGGCCATAGAATATTTTGGGTAATTCGGTATCCAAACCTTCCAAAAATGACGATTTCACCCTTCGGGCTAATCGTCCTCAAATCTTCCCATTTTACCCCTAGTCCGAAGTCACACATTCCCTAAGCCCTTATGGCTATACTTGGAAGCCCTTGATTTGAATTGATGTGCATCGAGGTGATTTATTTATGCACTTGATTGCGCTTTCACTAAAACTGATTGTGATTGATAGGAATAGTCTTCCAATCTGCATGAAACCCTGAATCAACCTACCTCACCCAAAATTGCGCCTACATGAAATCTTAATTAGGAAAATCACTCACGTTAGGTATCGAAAGGGCGTTGGTAATGACACCGACGTAACCAAGTCCCCGAACCCAAAATATCTGGTTCCACAGAACTGATCGACCTCTCCCAATCGGTCAGTAAGGTTTCCGGTCTACCCTCCAAGAAAGACCGGTGGCGACTCCAAATGCATGCACAATTTGCACATGCCACCACGACCACACTGAAGGTCGAAAGCGATCGACTCTTATCGTCGAATCCTTTGAAAAAAATACTCCCGCCGCGATTTGGTATGGGCCTGGGAGGGCTCGCGCCGATCCAAGACCCGCGATCGGTAATCCATTAGCCGCGTCCGCCTTCGGACGGGTCGCGACAAACATCTATTTTGCATCGACTTCGTTTGCACACCTCGAATTGAGTCTCCTAACCCGACCTCCATTACCGAACATTGTTCATTCCTGCCTAGCCCAATCTAGGCCGTGCGAGCTCGATCGGAGCTCGAGGTAAGCATTCTGAACCTCCCATGGTCTTAATCTATAAATGAATCAATCTAATTTCGCGTGGTTCGTGTGATTGAGCTTCCATGGCCGTACTCGGCGCCTTGCTTAATACTCGTGATTTAGTGATCGAGGTGCTTCGATTCCCATATATGTGAGATTAGATGATAATACGAGTCGATTGGCGTTGGTTTCGAACGATTTAGTCAAGTTTTCACCGTTAGATCGTCGTCGGAATCTACTGGCCGTTCATCCCGTCACCGTCGCGAGGTTGAAGATGAAGTCGACGTGGCAGAGTCAACCGGTCAAAGTCTTAGGTGGCATTCGGCCATTGGCCCACGTGGGTGTCGAGCTGGATAGACCGTTAGTTTGTTAGGCTGAGTTGGACCAGATCCAACGGCTAGGGTTAATCGAGCTCATTCAATGGTGACCGTCCGATTAATAATTAGGATATTCGAAAATAGTTTTAAATCGGAAAATCAAAAAAGGATTGAAACGGTGCCGTTTGAGTTAGTAATAATGCGGCGTCGTTTAGGTTGGATTGAACGAACGGTCCAGATCGAGTCTTGGGTTTTAATCATGGCCGTAGGTTTAAGTAATCAGATCGGATGGTCCAAAGCAAGTCTTCGTAGGTTCTAGTAATCCGATCCAAAGACCGTGGGTTAGCCACGTGGTCCATCAAGGGCCGTCGGATTAAATCCGAATAATCAGAAAAAAAAAATAAACATAGATACGGCGTTGTTTTGGCCGAGGGTTCCGCGGGTCCGGGTCTAGGCCGGGTTCCGACCCGGTCCGAATAATATTTTTTAAATAAAAAATCAAAAAAAGATTTTTAAATAATAAAAAAATCAGAAAAATCCTAGAAAATCCTAAAAAATGTTAGAAAATCCCAGAAAATAAAAACAAATGTAGAAAAATTGTAGGAAATTCCTAGATACTCCAGAAATCCCCAAAAATTAAGGATTGACCACAGACAACTGGTCTATCCTATTTTTTAGATTTTTTATCCGTTCTTCTGAAATTGACGACAATGCCCTTTAGGGGTAATTTGTCCCTGCTTGGTATTTTGAGATAGGTCGAAAATGCCTAGATTAGGATAGGGCCAGTTAGGTGGCGAATCCTTCTGCTTAGGTTTTCGAATCTCACCCATATTCCTTGAAATGACGATTTTACCCCTCAAAGGGTAGATCGTCTTTCCTATTCCAATCAAGTTTTGGAAATTGCCTAAAATTAGGATTTGGATCAGGTGGTCGACCAATCCTAATGTTTGAGATTTCCAATCCTCGTCTTTGCCAAAATGACGATTTTACCCCTCTGAGGGTAAAATCACTTTTAAATTTCAGAAAAAATCTGAAAAATTTCTGAAAAATAGAAAATGGATTGGTTTGATCACCAATCTCATTTTCGTCACCTTTTGACTTTCCATTTCATCTAAAATGACTATTTTTCCCTTTTAAGGCAAATTGTCCCCAAATTTCTCAAAACTACGATTTGCCCCTCATGAGCAAAACATGTCAAAATCATTCCTAAGCCTTGATTACTACTTCTCTGGGCCGATAGAGCCTTACTAGGGATGCCATGCTGCTTTCATGTGATTTATCCGCACATTTTGGATCCTTGATTTGCGTCTTTATTTTTACTGATTGTGAGTGATAGGGTAGTCATTCCCATTTGCATGAACTTTTAAACTTAGGATCTGTACCCCACTCGTCTGTATGAAATCCTAGGATCAGATAAACCATTCAGCTTAGGTACCGAAAGGGCATCAACTCTAACAGTTGGCGTAACTAAGTCCCCGAGCCCATTTCTCTGGTTTCCGCAGACTCGAATAGACTACTCTCAACTATTCGATAGGGTTTCCAATCGTACCCTCCACAAAACGATTGGTGGCGACTCATTGACATGTACACGTATCACATGTCACTAGACCACACCGAAGGTCGACCACGTATATCCAGCCGTTGCGATTTGGGTAATGGACCTTGGGAAAGGCCTGTGTCCGATCAGGCAACATCGGGCGGCCCATTAACCTCCTCGTCCTCCGAGAGAGAGGTCGCGACAGACTGGCGACTCCGCTGGGGATCGAACCCAGAATCTCTGGTTTCGCAGACCAGATGACTTGAGTCAATTAAAAAGTTGTTTGGTTTATCTGACATTATTTTCTGCAGATGCTCTTGAAGGTGAGGTACGTACGCTAACCACTGTGCTAGATGTTTTTGCAGGTTGGAGAAATAAGGGGTGGAGTGATTGTTGACATTGTTCCTGCAGGTCGGAGTTGGGAATGTATGTTTATCTTACGCACATATTAAAGCGGTGTTTGATACAAACTGCTGTGCATGACCTTGCATTGTGATGATCACGACATATTGCACACACTAGCGGTCAAACTCCGACTGCAACCACCCTTAGGTTACCTTAGATAGGGAAAAGATGCGAAATGATCTCGTGTTTGATGGCACTTGAGGCTTTCGTATTCGTTCCCGCTCACAATCCAAATTGGCGATATCTAGCCCTCTTGGGTGGGTACTCTTGGAGAGGAATCTGGCATATTTGGATCGTGGGAGCCTGAGCCATAGGTTCTTCACCTGATTTTCGATCTTTAGAGTTTACTCACTTGTCTCATATCTATGGATGGTTGGTATACCTAAAACCACCCATTGTTACAGGAGAGCATTTCACATCCCCAAGTGTGGTTGGTAAGGCATTTACTTTCAATGTACATTGTTATTTACTCGTTCCATAGTATGACTCATGCATTACATACATTCACATGCATTTACATCATAAAGATCACTCAAGTTACTAATCAAAATAACAATGATAAGGGGGTAGGATGTCGCTTTTCCCTAGAAGTTCAACGGAGTTGGTGACCTTCGAGTGCCTAAGGAAAGTCACTCGCCCTGGACCAAACACGAGGTTGCACTTTACCAGATTTATGCATGGTAGAGAGATAACTGGACACAAGTTGGGATATGCCGAAGATTGCCAAACCCGCTATTATGTGGATAACCTCAGGTTTAAGCGACAAGCGGACGAAATGTTCAAGAATTACTTGGAGATGAAGAGGCGGTATCGTAACCACCTGGCTAGGGAGGCATACGCCCGTCGGAAGGCCGAACGACAAGCTAAAGAAGACGTACCCATGATCACCTTTTGGGGAAAGAGAAGACGCCCTGCGACCAAGACAAAGCCAAAACGCATTACACTCAAGAAGGTGAAACCTAAGAAGGCTCCTGAAGTCATCATACCATGGACAAGAGAGTGGCCAGAGGAGCTGAGATACCTGGATCAATCCACTGAAGACAACCCATCACACTCGACTAGAGGAGGGTTCCCGACTGACCGTCATTGTGAAGAGGGCTAGACCTTTTGAAAGGGTGGTTTAGATCCTCACATTCCATCGGCCTCTTATGGCTTTCTTGTTTGAAGAGTCTCTCTCTCTACTTTCCTTTCATTAGGCATTTTGATTATAATAAGAGATTCATTTGCTCTGCTTTCATTTGATGTTTTGGCCAATGGAATGTGACATTGTGATTTCCCTTAGTCATTGGAGTGAACTTGACTAAATTGCATAATTCACTTTCTTGAAATTTGAATTAGACTTTAAGTCAGGCCCTTGAAACCTGAAAAAGACTCTAATTCACATTTCTTCAATTGAACTATGCAATCAAGTTAGCCCACGCACACTTCATGACATTTGCATAGTCACACGTTTAAAGTAATTTTTGGCGATTGACTTTTCAAAATCATTTGCATATTTGAGATTCGATGGGAAAGAGTGATATTCAAGTATTCAAAATCCCCCGGGCCGAGCTCCTGTCATGGTGGGATAGCATGGGTGAAGCCAGCCAGAAGTACGCTAAATCACGACTAGGGTATCTATTGGACCTGCTGAAGATTGAGTGACCACATGCCTTCATTCAAGCCATGGCACTTTATTGGGACCCTACCACCGCTACATTCTGCATGGAGGGACTGGAGATCACCCATACTCTTGAAGAATATAGCGCCGTCATCGTAGTTGAATTCTCTTACTCACTAGTACAATCCCCCATAGGATTCGAGCCCTTGAGTCAACTAGCTGAATTCCTCGACACAAGCCTCAATGAAGTCAAAACAGACGCCAAAAGCAATTCTGGACGAATCTCTCTGTCCTTCCTCCTAAATCGATTCCCTAACCTCCTTGCCACGAAAGGGACTAAATCTGGTAGAGCCTTTATCTTGGCCTTTTTTCAGCTTTGTGCTATTCCCGATCTTGTATGTCACATTTGATCCCATTATGACCGTTGTAGTCAGATAAGTCTGTTGTGGGTGGGATTACTCAAATATTATCCTTGCTGAGACCTTTCTTTCCCTAAACCGCTTTAAGAACAACAAGAAGGGAATCTTCAGAGCCTCTAGTGATCTTCTATACCTTTAGTTCACGTCTCATGTCAGACAATTCCATATCCGCATGGGTTTCACTGAAATTAGCCCTGATACTCATCCTCTTAAAACTTTCATCAGAACCCATACATGCATTCCCAAGTTCAGCTTTGCAGAATGGGAAAAAATTCCTTAAATCTTCAAAATCCGAACAACTCCGATGGCGGCTAAGGTTGCCAACCTTGGGCAAAGTCAGACTAGCCTGCAATAACAAAGACCCAATCTCTTTGCTAGGATTCACGGGCGCTACCGCATATTATCCGAAGAGGGTTATCCGACAATTCGGGGCACTACAGGAGGTTCGTTCTCCACCGCGGCTAGGAGTCTTTGCCTTCGACATACCAAGCAAGACCCTCATTGGAGATGAGAAGAAACAGCTTGAAGCCAAAGTGGTGTTTATTATAGATTTCGTTAAGAACTCTCTAGTCGAAGATATAACTTGGCCAGAAAGTATGACTCGTGAGGAGAACGTCCACAGGGCCACTACAGGATACATTCAGCGCTTTGAGGCAACCACACGCAGCCTTGTCGAACCCTATGTACCCAAATATATCATATCGTACGTACCCGGGATAGAGCCGTACATACCGGAAGACATGGGACCACTGTCTTACTCAGAAGACGAAGAGTCCCAGACTGAAGAGGAGAGTCCATATTGGGATGATGAGGACACCTTAGACCTCAAGCGTCCTAGACTTGAATAGGCTAGCCTGTCAAGTGTAAAATAGGCGAACATTATAATGCCTTTTCATGCATACTCACTTGTACCAGATATTATTTTAAATACATGAGCATGAATGTGGGCATATTTTGCAAATGCATAAAAACTATCGTCAAAGATTACGCTTCTTTTAATTTCATGAATTCTCTTTGGAAAATGATTAAAAGAACTACTTACTTGAGACTAAGGCTCACGAGGTAGTCATTTTTCTCATTCGTCAATAAGAAAGTATGCAATTAGAAGAATCAAGCACTTTCTTTTGTCAATATCGAAGAAATACTCATTGGAATTCCTTTTAAAACAAGTACACTCTCATCACGGAATTGCCGACGCATCGTTTCCGCACCCGGTTTAAGACGAGAATGGAGCAACAGGAATTGACCCATCGCGTAGGCATGTTGGAATCTCAGATGACCGCTCTGGCAACTATGATTGCTGATATCAAGGCAATGCTGGAGGCCACCCAAGCTAGACAAACAGTAGCTCCTAACCAGAATAATTCAAATCCGCAGTCCGTACCTGATACAGTGGATAAAGAGACGACGAGAGATACTCAACGTACAGAGGAGGATATCCGTGAGCCGAACATCCAGTCGCAACAAAAGGCCTCCCCTGTTGTTATCAACCTCGAGAAGGAGGAGAAAGGGAAGCAGACTGTGAAAATCGAAGTAGAGGCTAAAAGATTAGCCAAGATTAAAGAATGCTTGAGCAGCCAGGACTATGAGTTGGCTCGCTTCGACAAGATATCTCCCTTTGCTAAGGTAGAGACTCCTCTTGACTACAAGGAACCAAACTTCGTGAGGAAGTATAATGGGACAGGCTGTCCCCGTGCTCACCTCAAGTATTACCTGCGCAAGATGGCGCAATATTCGGACTATGTATTGCTATTGATGGACACGTTCCAAGAAAGTCTTGCTGGCGCCGCTCTGGCGTGGTTCATTGAATTGGAACTAGATGACTATGATGGATGGGAAGATCTAGCAGAGGATTTCCTCAGACAGTATAAGTTCAATACGGCTACGGCCCCGAAAAGGGAAGACCTTCTACGAACCTCGAAGGTAAGGGGCGAGTTGATCAGAACATACGCCCAGAGGTGGCGAGTTTTGGCTACCCAAGTAAAGCCGTCAATCCCTGAAGATGAGCTGATTGACTTATTCCAAAAGGCGCTCCCCTACGAATATTTCGATCGATTAAATACATTCGGATGTCAGACCTTCGCGCACTTGATAAAAGTGGCTGAAAGGCTCGAATGGGCCCTAAGAGAGAGAAGGCCTCATGAATCTTCTACCAGGAAGCAGTATCCCTTGAAGAAGGAGAAAGAGGCTGGGCTCGACATAGCTTTCATACCAGACCCCCATAAGCCCAGGACGTTTAGCAGTTCTAATCAGACTAAAGGAGGATCGTCATAGTCAGCACCGAAGGGGCAGGATCCTAGAAAGAGGCAACCCCAAAGGCAGTTTTCTTAGCTCCCGAGGCCTTTATCCAAGCTACTCCCGATGCTGCTAGAACAATATTTGGTGGCGAAGGAACCACCCAAGGCGAATCCTGTTAAGTATCTGGGCTTTGATGAGAGCCAGACGTGTGTTTATCACATGGGCGAAAGGGGGCATAATGTTGATAATTGATATATCCTTAAGCTGAAGGTACAGGCCCTGATCGACAATCAAATCCTGAAGTTTGATAATATGGCTCCAAACATACAAGAAAATCCGCTTCTTGATCATCAAGCAATAGGGGCAATATTCACTAAAGATGAGGAAAACCGCCTCAAATTGAAGGTGGACATGTCTAAACTGACTGACCTTCTGGCTACCGCTTCGTCATACCCAAAAGGAGGGGAGATCCCTGTTGATATGAAGAGGCTATATATTGCCAAGATGATGAGCTTGGGGATAATATCCAATATTAATGATGAAGAATTTGAAGGAGTCAAAGCTTCTCTATCTTTGGAAGGAAGCCACTTCATAATCAAAACTGAGCAAGATAGCACGTGGAACGTCCTACATGAGAATTTGGTAAGCGACTTTGGGCCGGTCACTGAGTCAAAAGAAGAATTCGAAGAAGACGAACTGGAAGCCAAGAGGCGAAGTCTGGTAGATCGCAAATTTATGGCCAACGCACTTGAACTGGATGAAGTTGTGGACAACCTGGGTCAGGATTCTGGATGATACAACTTTAAAGTGAAATATTCAACTCCTCCTAACTTTTCTCAGAGAATTGAGGATATCATACCAGACGGATGGGGAGGTATGGATGATCTCGCTCAACCAGAAACCTCGAAAGCCATGGAAAGGCCTTTTACGAAAGACTTTGACGACACCGTATCGATGATTGAAGCCACTGCAACTGTGGTAATCCGATTAGAAGAACTAGATAGCTTGAGTGAGGTAGAAGATTGCCTAGTCAATCCTGTTGTGATTCGATTGCCAGAAGAGGAAGAAGGCAACGCAGCTGAACCGGAGATGTCTTGCCCTAAGACAGTTACCATACAAGTCCCTCCGATAGAAGAGTACGATCCTAAAGCAGTCCACTGGGACTATGGGACAAAGGAAGTCGATGCAGTAATGAGATCTGGACGATTTTACGCCCCTAGGGAAGGTGAGTCCGAAAAGAAGGAAGTCTCGAAGGAGGACGCTGAAAAACTCATGTCTATCATTAAGACCAGCGAGTTTGAAGTAATAGAGCAACTGAGGAAAATGCCAGCTCAAATATCCTTACTGGATTTATTCATCAACTCAGAGAAGCACAAGAACGCACTATTGAAGATACTTAACGAAGTACATGTCCCCGAAACAATTAATGATGTGCAGCTAGGGGACTTTATAAGGGCGATCCTTTTGAAAGACCAATTGAGCTTATTTGATGAAGACTTCCCCATGGAAGGAAGAGGGCACAACAAGGCCTTGTATATCTCTGCGCAATGTAACGGGAAGAAAGTGGCGCACGTACTAATCGACAATGGATCGGCCTTCAACATTTGCCCTTTGGCTACTTTGAGAAGGTTGGGGATCAATGAGGAAACGATTAAAACTTCCAAAACAGCTATGAGAGCTTTCGATGGGATGAAGAAGACTATGGGAGGCAAGATTGAGCTCGACGTATTCATCGGCCCAACGAAATTCTCTGTAAACTTTCAAGTGATGGATCTGCCTAGTGCATTCGGATTCTTGCTGGGAAGACCCTGGATCCATGTAGCAGGAGCCGTACCGTCCAGCTTGCATCAGAAGGTGCGATTCGTAGTCGATGGGAAGGTGATTACTATGCATGGAGAAGTCAACCTCCAAACCTACCAGAACAACGTCATTCCCTACATTGAACCTGAAGTTAAGATGGAAGCGAGCTATCATTCCTTGGAATTGGTGGCAACGATACACACTCTAGTAGGGACAAGATTGAGGGCTCCTTACATTTCTGAAGCCAATCTTTTACCGGCTAAGATGCTATTGGCATAAGGGTACAATCCCGAAGAAGGTCTGGGCAAGCATGGTCAAGGAATAAATACCCCTATGTGTTGACACCTGATTTTTGACCATATATTATTGTGATTTTTATTCTTTAAAATTAATTAAAAATATCAAAAAAAGTCATAAAATCACAAAATCAACTTTGGAAGCCTTGGCTTGGCCTTAGGAACCAATTTTGAACAAAAAATATTTTTTTGGTATTTTTTAATATTTTTCGAATTTATTTAATTATTAAAAATACCCAAAAAATCAGAAAAATACCATTCGTGGTCATAAAAATACACAAAAATATTCAATAATTTTGTTTTAATTTCCTCTTCAAGTGTGTTACTTTAAATCTCAAAAATTCGGCTCGCGTCACTATGTTCCTTAACAAACATAAACCCGAACCGAGCCCAAAAATTCCTTTACAAGTCTTTTAATTTTCTATTTCCACTTTTTATAAGCTATGACATTGCATTCTAAAGTCTTGAAGTGCAATTAGGTCTATTGGCCCTCCAATTTGATCAATTTTAGCCAAAAGGGCTTAATTGCACAATTTTCTTTCAATTTAGTCCCCGGTTTCACAATTTTTGAAATTAAATTTCATACGGACATACCCATTGAAATTAAACACCTCTACCCTATGTTTTTCATCATGATGAATCCATTGGTGGCCTCAATTTTGACCAATTCGATCATTTGGACCTTCGATTAAGCAAAATTCAAATTCGGATCCTAAGGTCGATTTGGGGTTTTCATTAAATTTCAATCAATTGATTCACGAAAATACCCATTTTCGATAGAAAAAATGTCAAGGAGTCCGATTTTGCCATCAATTTCATGAAAATAGGTCTATTTGGGGACCAATTGGAGGGATTTTGTCGAACCGGGCCGGTCGAGTCAAACCCGACCCGAACCGGTCCGACCGGGTCTGCAACTTAGTTGCAGACCCACCGCAGCCGAAAGAGAGAAAACATGGCATGGTGGAGGGCAGTTTTTTAAGAAAAGGAACGTGAAGGTGGGGGACAAAAGGGAACTGGTAAGGGGACAATCGGGGTGGAAAAGAAAGGTGCAGGGCGAGCGCCGTTTTTGGCCACAAAAAAGGTGGGTTCTCGGTTTTGGACCGCGAGGAACTGCGAGGAAGACCGAGAGAGACCGAGAGAGAGTTCGAGCGAGTGGGAAGCGAGGGCAAGGCGTGGTGGACATCCCGAACCTTCAGAAACATCGCCGGAGCTCCAGCCATCGTCGACAAGCCCTAAACCAGGTCGGTTTTCCTCTCCGACCATCATTTCACACACGCACGCCAACCGTTCGACGAAATGCCGCAATGACTGTGTCATTTTATAACTCCCGGCCGTGACATCCCGAGCCTCATTTCGTGCGAGTCTAGCCTACAAGTTGAGATATACCCGACTCTAAATCCTTGTATGTGCTTATTTTGCATTAAAACCGCGAGGGAGACACGGCCCGGAGCTTCGACGGCCGCGGCTCGGACCGGGAGTTCAACGAGGTACTTCAAGCGGCTGTCAACCTTCAAGGAGCTGCAGGTAAGTCTTTAAGCTATCATGGGATGCCATTTGAACGATTGAAGTAGAGATTAAGGCAAAAAAAAATTTCTGCAATTACCTCGCCGGAGTCGGCTCGGTGGCCGCCGGTTTGAGGCTTTCCCGACGTCCCTTTGGTCATGCTTTTGTTGATGGTTGATGTGGAGTCGATGGAGATCGTGTTCGTGTCAAAATCGCGCTGCAAAATGGGGGTTTTCACGTCGGTTTGGGATCTCCTGCGAGGCGCCGGCGAGAATCGCCGGCGCCGGTCGTCTTCTCCGGCGGCTCTGGTCAGACGTTGACCAGTCAACGCTGACGTGGCTTGCCACGTCAGCAGCCACGTCAGCGTTGCGGGGCCGGGCTGTTCGAAAATAAGGCCCAGATCCGACGGTGGACAACGTGCCACGTGTCGAGATCTGGAATTTTGTGGAAAATTAAAATATTTTTTAGATTTAATAAATGATTTTCGAATAATATAAAAAAATTCAAATCGGACGGTTCAGATTAGGCCAAGTGGCTCTCCGGGGAGCGTCTGATCTTGCCTGAGATCGGACGCACCGGGAGCGGCCACGTGGCACCAGGAGGATCGTCCGATCGGCGGATTTTCGATTAAATTAAAGAAAATGAATAAAAAAATCAAAAATTGATTAAAAAAATAAAAAAAATGGTGAAACGGCGTCGTTTTGGTCGCGGCGGGTGCGGGCCGGGTTTGGGTCGCGGATCTGGGCGTGGGCCGGGTCATCCGACCCGGTCCGGATAATTTTTTTATATATTATTATTTTTAATAAAAAAATAATAATAATAATAAATTCAAAAATTCAATAAAAAAAATGAAAAATCATAAAAAATTCAAAGAAATTCGGAAAATTCAGAAAAATTCTAAAAAATTTCAGAAAATAGGAAATGGCCATATTCAACTGGCCACAACCTGTTTCGGGTCTTTTGACCCCCCGAACCTTCCAGAAATGACGGTTTTGCCCTTCCGGCAAACCGTCTTCCAAAAGAATTCTAAAAAATCCAGGAAAATCCCAAAAAAATAGGAAATGGCCACAGACAACTGGCCAAGACTCATTTCGGGTGTTTTGAATCCCGACCCTTCTTGAAATGACGATTTCGCCCTTTGGGCGAATCGTCTTCCAAAAATTGATTGTGATTGATAGGAATAGTCGTCCAATCTGCATGAAACCCTGAATCAAACCTACCCCACCCAAACTTGCGCCTGCATGAACTCTTAGTCAGGAAAATCACTCGCGTTAGGTACCGAAAGGGCGTTGGTAATGACACCGACGTAACCAAGTCCCCGAACCCAAAACCTCTGGTTCCGCAGAACTGATCGACCTCTCCCAATCGGTCAGTAAGGTTTCCGGTCTACCCTCCAAGAAAGACCGGTGGCGACTCCAAATGTATATACAAGTTGCACATGCCACCACGACCACACTGAAGGTCGAAAGCGATCGACTCCTATCGTCGAATCCTCAAAAAATACTCCCGCCACGATCGGTAATCCATTAGCCGCGTCCGCTTTCGGACGGGTCGCGACACTATGCAGTTGAAAGCTAACCCAAATAGGATGGGCTTGGGATACCGGAAAGATCATATGGGCGAGTCTGCCCCGAAGGCAACAGGCCGAGGCCGAGGCAAGAGCTTGGGACGCCATGGAAGCCAGAAAATCGGAAGGATTCATTCATCGGTTCTCCAACTTGAAAAGGCAGGTTGCAGATATTCAATAATCTTTTGAACGCCTATTTTAGCTAGAACTCTAAATGGTTGTCAGAAGAGGATATAGCTCCAATAGCAGAACTGGATCTGACAAACCCTTTTCTCGAAGATGACTTGGTGAATGTTATCATAGAGTGGTTGGATGACGAAGCCACTTCCTCTGAGTAAAGAAACTTTTCTCCTGCTTTTAAATACTGCATTTAGAACTTTCTGCATTTTGTTACATTTTTAGTTTTGTTGTAGATATACGAAAACGCCTTTGGATCTCTGGCCGTTGGTCTAAACAGCATTGCTTGTAATGCGGTCCATTTTACATTCAATAAAATCGCACAAGTTTTATTAAGGACATGTGGAACCATAAATCAGCCCGATGATGATGCTAGTCTTCCGCACAAAAGCTTGAGGCCTGATTTGCCATATGATTCCTAATTTCCAAAGGATTTCCACGGGGCAAGGATGTCCGATGACATGAGGATTAGTCCCGTTTATACCTGCACTAATTTTGAAAATTCTTTCGAAAAGATTTTCCACGATCATGCATGGCATTTTTATGGAGTACGAACTAACCATGCTCATGACATTTCAGGCATATCATCTCAAACATACATACCAGGTTGTTACGCGATTCGGACCGTTACGTTGACTGTTCCTATAACATTGAGGAAGATGAGGATAAGGGTTATACGTCTATCCGCAGAGAGTGGAATGCCTTTGAAGAATCAATGCCTCCTACTTCAGAAGAACCGATTACTGTTAATTTGGGAGATACTGTGAATATCAAAGAGGTCAAGATCGGTGGACATTTATCCCGGGATGAAAGACTCGAGTTCACCAAATTACTGAAAGAGTATCAAGACGTCTTTGCATGGTTTTACGCTGATATGCCAGGTCTGGATCCTAAGATTGTGGAGCATGCATTACCCATGGATCCCAATGTTAAACTTGTCAGACAAGACAGCAGACGGATGAAAGCCGAATTAGAAGGCAGAATCAAGGAAGAAGTAATGAAGCTCCTCAAGGTGGGCTTTATTGAAGCTATCCCATACTCGGATTGGATTGCAAATATAGTTCCCGTCATGAAGAAGGATGGTAGAGTTCGAATCTGCGTGGATTACCGAGATCTGAATAGAGCAAGCCCAAAAGATG
The DNA here is from genome assembly GCA_021437785.1 of Rhodomyrtus psidioides. Taxonomy (NCBI): domain Eukaryota; kingdom Viridiplantae; phylum Streptophyta; class Magnoliopsida; order Myrtales; family Myrtaceae; genus Rhodomyrtus; species Rhodomyrtus psidioides. Next base: position 7,186,426 of record JAILYB010000007.1, on the reverse strand, counting down.
ATTTCCATTTACCTCACATTGACGTATTGGTGGATAGTACTGCGAGGTATGAATTATTCTCATTCATGGATGGGTTTTTCGGATATAATCAGATCATCATGAAACAGGAAGACAAACCAAAAACTGATGTTACCACGCCCAGGGGAAACTTTTGCTACAAGGTTATGCCCTTTGGATTAAAGAACACAGGGGCCACCTACCAGAAGGCTATGGTCACGTTATTCCATGATATGATCCATAAGGAAATAGAAGTATATGTCGATGACATGATCGCCAAATCCAAGAAGGGGCAGGATCACATACAGGTGTTAAGAAAATTATTTGAGTGTCTACGCAAATATAAGTTGAGGTTGAACCCTAACAAATGTGTGTTTGGGGCAAAATCTGGGAAACTTCTCGGATTCATGGTCAGTAACAAGGGCATCGAGATTGACCCTTCAAAGATTCAAGCCATCCATGATCTAGCAACTCCCTCCACAGTAAAAGAAGTGAGAAGCCTTCTGGGAAGACTGAACTATATTGCCAGAGTTATCAACCAGCTGTCTGATGTGGCTAAACCAATCTTCAAATTACTCAAGAAGGGCGCGAAAGTGACATGGGACGCAGAATGCAGCAAGGCGTTCCAAAAGATCAAGAACTATTTAGTCACACCACCAACACTTGTGCCGCCCATCCCAGGTCATCCCTTGACCTTATATCTGACTATACAGCAGGGATCCTTGAGAGCCTTACTTGCCCAAACGAGCCCAATAGATGGCAAGGAAAGAGCCATCTACTACTTGAGTAAGAAATTCACGCCATCTGAAGTAAAGTACATACCCGTTGAAAGGACTTGCGTAGCAACGGTATTAGTACTTCGCAGATTGAGACAGTATACCCTATATCACCATATTCAACTGGTAATGGAAAATGATCCTGTCAAGTACCTTCTGGAGAAACCCGCGCTGATTGGGAAGTTAGCAAAATGGCAGGTGATGTTGTTTGAATTTAACATCAAGTGTTCTCTGCAAAAGTCAGTAAAAGGAAGAGCCATAGCAGACATGTTAGCAGAAAATTCCTCGACTTGCAAGCCTTCTAGAGAAATAAAGGCAGAAGACCAAGTTCTAAACCTGGCAGAAGATCAGTGGGTCATGTATTTCGATGGTACTGTTAATCTATCAGGAGCAGGCACCGGGGCGGTGTTGATATCCCCTGATGATCAACATTATCCTGTTGCGGCAAAGATGACTTTCCCTTGCACCAACAATATCTCGTTTACGAGGCGTGCATTCTAGGCTTACGATTGGCCATTTCCATGGGAATACCCAAGTTGCAAGTTTATGGAGATTCCATACTCATCATTTTGCAGACACAGGGAGAGTGGAAGACGAAAGACGCAAAGTTCATCCCTTATCATGAATACCTTGAAAAATTGACACTTAAGTTTGAAGATGTGTCATTTGAATACCTACCAAGATCTCATAATCAATTTGCAGACACCTTAGCCACTATGGCCTCGATGTTGTAAATAACTGATGGGTTGGAAATAGAACCCCTAAGGATTGGCATAGTTGAAAAGCCAGCCTATTGTATGCTAATCGAATAAGAGTTTGATGGAGAGCCGTGGTATTATGACATCAAGAATTATCTCTCAAAAGGGGAGTTTCCTGAAGGATGTCAGGCAGGTGACCGGAGATACATAACCAAGATGGCCAGCAAGTTCTTTCTCAGTGGACAAATTATGTACAAAAGATCATTTGACTCTACTCTGTTAAGGTGCGTAGATGCTAAAGAAGCAAATACCCTCATGAAGAAGATCCATGAAGGTACATGTGGGCCACATATGAACGGCCATCTTCTCGCCAGAAAGATCATGCGGCTTGGCTATTATTGGATGACCATCGAATCAGACTGTTGTCAACATGTCAGGTCATGCCACCAGTGCCAAATATATGGCGATAAGATTAATGCGCCCTCGAATGAATTACATCAAATGTCTCAAGTTTGGCCTTTTTCTATGTGGGGGTAGACATGATAGGGCCTATCAACCCTGCGGCTTCAAATGGTCATCGCTTCATCCTGGTAGCGATTGATTACTTCAAAAAGTAGATAGAAGCCAGTTCTTACAAGAATGTCACTGCAAAAAACGTGGCAAGGTTTATTAAGAGGGACATCATCTCTCGATATGATACCCCTCAAGCAATCATTACAAATAATGGGTCCAACCTAAACAACAAGATTGTCGATGATCTGCTGGATCACTTTAGTATTCGACATCTTAACTCGTCCCCTTACCACCCGCAGATGAATGGGGCAGTGGAAGCGGCCAATAAGAACATCAAGAAGATTTTGACCAAAACTGCAAAAAACTATAGGGATTGGCATGAGAGGCTACCCTTTGCCCTAATGGCATATCGAACTTCAATTAGGACCTCTACAGGGGCAACTCCCTACAGTCTGGTATATGGGATGGAAGCGGTCCTACCCGTGGAAGTTAAGATCCCCTTTTTGAGGATCTTATCAGAGGGTGAACTCTCCGAGTCAGAGTACTCCAAGCTCCGATATGAACAGCTGAATTTGATAGACGAGAAGCCTCTTAGAGCAATATGTCATGGTCAGGGTTACCAGAAGAGGGTGGCCAGGTCATTTAATCGAAAGGTTAAAGTCAGAAGTTTTGAGGTGAACGACTTGGTGGTAAGGAAGATTCTATCGAGTACTGTCCATCCGGGAGGCAAGTTTACCCCGAATTATGAAGGCCCCTATATTGTCAAGAAGATTCTCATAGGAGAAGCATTAATTCTTGTAAACTCTGAGGGAGAAGAATTGGGGCACCCTGTAAACTCTGATGCTGTGAAGAAGTATTACCCTTGAAATAAAATCAGATTTTGGTCATGTGACTTATCCCGAATCAATCCGAATCGTCATGACGATCATTGCATAAGCATATCATGCATCTATGCATACACTAGCATGTGGTCAGTTTTGCAGGATTCCAAGAAGTAAACTCGAAGTCGGATTCGTTCAAGTGGGACCTTGGACAGAAGGGACCTCGGCACCAAGTACCAGGTGATATGCATCTGTTCCATCAAAGGTCAAGCCACCTTTTTACTTACTAGAATATCTCTTCTATCATACGTGCAGGAATGTCTGGTGAAGACAGAAGACAGCAAAAGAAGAGCGCAGTAAAGTATCTCTCACTTCCTGTAAGGTGAAAAGAACGAAAGAATGAACATTCACATACTTGGGCTCGGGGATAAATACTATTTCTGAAAATGAATTCCTTGCATTTATTGCATGCCTGTCAAGATCAGAGATTGTCCAAGCATACTTAAAGTATACATGATGCATCATTGAAATCCCCTGCGGAATAAAACGCCTGGAGAAAAATAAAATGATCTTTCCAGAAACACGGCTTGCTTAGACTATCTAGCAGGAATATCCCTCCAAATGAAAGGAAAACCTGATCCAAACACGTCCTACATACACTTGAGAGGTGAGGGAAGGGTGAGAATAGGAAACCCTGAATCTGAGGATACAAGGGCCCTTCGCATCGATTACATGGATCGGGAAGACGGAGGCATTCATTTCTCTATCGTAAACACTACAGGTGACCATTGAAAACCATTTGAACGACGGTTGCATTCTGTACCCCTGTCAAGGACCACCCCACATTGGGGCAAACTGGAGGTACGTCCAGCGGCAGTACCAGGAGGTAAATAGTTAGAAATTCTCTTGCTCAGACTTGCATCAATCTTCGTGTGTTTCTTGTCATTTTAACTTCTATGATGATTCGGGTGCTTTAACATGACGAAAAGCATTCATTTCTCTATCCTATACACTTTTATCCTTTGCACAATCCAGTTGAGCCTATACACTTGATTCATAAACCTGTTGGTGGTCAGTGCATATTCCAAGACGGAAGCAACGTCACTTTCAGAACAGAAGGATTCAAAAGATAGGATTTGTAAAAAAAATTCCTCGTGTTGAGATCCAAAGTGTATGTCTAGCACACTCGTTTGAAAAATCCTGGTTCCCAAAAAGAAAAGAAGGAACCCCACAAAAGAGAGCAACAAAAAAAAGAAGAGAAAAATCCAATTCTGGGCATCAAGAAAAAGCAAAGTGCATGGTAAAAGCAAAGCCGATGCCCATCCAAATATTTGTACACTTGTGAATCATGTGTTTGATATTGTAAATGCCAGAAAAATGGCGTGATGTCTGTGTACAGGTCACTAGTGAGATTCGATAATGTCACATTCAGATGCTGACACCACACTAGCGCGAGAAAGAAAGGTGCTCCAAAGACTACCAATGCGCTTCAAAGGCCGAAGGCACTCTATGGGCTAAAAGAGACCAGATCGGCAGCAAATCTGCAGTGATCACCAATGTTAAACCTTTCACATGTTCTGGGCCAAAAATAAGCCTTTTTCGGTCCCCAATCCTACCTATGCTACAACCCTGAAAAGTCTTTTCTGATTAAAGCATTTGGGTTAGTGTAGAGTTTAATGCTTAAGCTTAGCTCGAAGAAGTTCGAGCAAGATTATTTGTTTCTCATTTTGCAGGGCTCTTGACTTGTAAACCCGGAGCAGATGAAGAAAATTTTGTGCTCAAAAGACCTGACTCAAAAAGTGAATCCCCTTTTGGAAGCTATATCCAAGCCCAACATTACGGTCCAGTAAAGACCTCCCGATTGATCTAAATGTATGCGCTGCGAACGGCCCCGAAAACCCAGGTACAGGGTATTAGGAAATGCGAGTGCTATAATGGTGAAAAAGACCAAATCAGAAAACTGGTGAGAAGACCTTTCTGACAGAGATATTCCAATAGAATGCTTGAAAGCAAGCTTTGGTTGGAAACTTCAAATTGTTTGATCCAAGGATTTTTCCTCACAAGAATTCTTGATCATCTTTGCATGCTTCGAGATGTTTTGGATAACCTCCGACGTCCTAAGCCATTTTACATAAACTGCGTAGGTTAAAATGAAGTCTTTTACCTACATTATAATTGTCATTATCTCAAGAGGGCTAATATTTTGGCAAATGAGGAATGAACTCTCAGGTCTAAGCTTCTAGTACTCATGGTGACCTCAGATTCCAGAAGGATGCCCTGCTCTGTGAAGAAGAGCTTTCAAGTTTATTCTCCTGCAGGATCCCTGGTAACCCCATATCTTAGGAAGATACATTCTTATGAACAGTTTTTGTAGGTTTAAGTTTTCTGCAGGATGCTTGGAGTACCCAGATCCTAGAATGTCGCCTCCAATGTCGACAGGGCAATCTGCAAAATCATCTATGTGTGAGATTTTAGTTTTTTGTAGGTTTGAGCTTTCTGCAGGATGCCTATAACCCCCAGATCCCAAAATGCCACCTCCGATGTCGAAAGGACAATATTCAAAGATCGTCTTTCTGCGAGATTTCAGGTAACCCCTAGATCCCAAAAGAATCTTATCAAAGTTTTTTGCAGGTTCAAATTTTCTGCAGGATACTTGGTATCCCCGAATCCCAGAATAACGCCTTGCATGTTGAAAGGATAAATTTTAGAGCCAACTTTCTATGAGGTTCTAGGTAATCCCTAAACCCAAAATAGCTCATTCGGTAAAGCCTAAAGGTTAGGTACACCTCATTTGTATAGATCCTAGTTAATTCCTTAGAATATATGATTAAAATGTTCGACAATCCCTACAGAACGGGTGCGTCATCCATAGGTTCCTAGCAGAGAGGAGTCCTATTCTCGGCCTAATCCCCCTAAAGGATCAAAATGTTCGACAATCCTTACAGAACGGGTGCGTCATCCATAGGTTCCTAGTGGAGAGGAGCCCTATTCTCGGCCTGATCCCCCTGAAGGATCAAAATGTCTGACAATCCCTAAGAGACTGGGTGCGTCATCCGTAGGTTCATAGCAGAAAGGAGTCCTATTCATGGTCTGATCCACCATACGGATCAAAACTCCCGACAATCCCTAAGAGACTGGGTGCGTTATTCATAGGTTCCTGTCAAGTATATGAATCCCACTCTGGTACTGCCTACCATACAGGCTAGAATTTAAACGCCCTAGGATACTCAAAAAGACGAGTCCCTAGGTATCTACTTGAATCCGCCATACACCGCGCATGCCGTATGAGCATCAGGCAGGTGATCAACAGGTAAATAGCAAGTGGGTCTCTTTACTTTCTCTCTCACGTCAGCAAAGCAAAATGAGCAGAGCGTTCACCAATGGGGCAAGAAGGATTATATGTCAAGATTCATTTTTCTATTCCCCAGTAGAGTCGATCTAGACTTAGGTGTCACCTATCTTTGAGAGAAATCTCTCGCGAGATTCCTCTCAAAGAGGGGCAGCTGTTGACACCTAGTTTTTTATCAGTCTTTTTTGGTTATTTTTTAGAAAATTCATAAAAAAAATTCATAAAAAGTCAAAACAAAATTACAAAATCAACTTTGGTAGCCTTGACCAAGCCTAAGGAACCATTTTTGGAAAAAAAATATTTTTTCATATTTTTCTCATTTTTTAGTATTTTTAAATACTAGAAAAATCAAGAAAAATAGCATTTGAGGTCACAAAAATATGGAAAAATAACCAACATTTTTCTTTTAAATCCCTTGTATTTTTGACCTCACAAAATTCCAAAATAAAATTCAATTTTAGGTGTTCCTTTGTTACACATATGATTGAATTTGAGAAAAAATATCAATTGAGTCTTTTAATTTGCAACTTTGGCATTTTTAAGGATCTTGACATTCAATATGATTGTCCCCCATTTTAATTTAGCCCAATTATTCGTACCAATTGCCTAATTGCACGAATTGCATACTAAAATTGCATTTTAGTCCTTGAAATTGGGCATAATTGAAATTACTTTCAATTCGAGGGCTATCATTGTAAATTAAACATGCCGCCCAATGATTTTCATCATTTTGAATCGATTGACATAGGCAATTTGGCCCAATTTGACCATTTGAACCTTCAATTGCACAATCCCCAATTTACAATTAAATGGAAATTCGGGGTTTTCATAGAAATTGACATGAACTTTTGGGCAAAATCACATTTTTAGATAGAATTCATGCCCTAAATTCGATTCTGAGGTCCAATTGTAAAAATTTTCCATTAATTTGGGTTTAATTTGGAAAATTGCAAGTCGGGACCGGTTCAGACCGGTCAGACCGCCGGTCGGACCGGTCGAACCTGTCTGCTACGGTGTCATCTTCTTCCTCGCGCAAATGAACAGTCCTCATATCAGTTCTGATCAAGGAATTGAAGGGCAATTCGTGATTAATTAAAAGGGGAAAGGTGGGCGTCTTGTTCCTCACTTCAATACCTTTTGATCAAGACCGGCCTCAAGGCAAATGGCCGCCGGACGAGCTCCGGCGAGGTCAGTCAAACTCCGGACCTGCGAAAGTCAACAAAAACGAACTCAGATCAAATTCACGTTAAATTCGAGCCAAATAACACTCGACGGAAGGCTTGACGGACTTGGGCAGATACCCAACGGATTTCGTCACCGTCCGGTGACCAAATGGCATGCGTAAGGCACGTGACAGAAGCCAATGGGAGTTCCCCCACTCCGTGCCAAAATTTGAAACAGGTATATAAGCATACAGGGGCTTTTAGTTGAAGGGGGGAAGATTCAGTTAGAGGAGGAGAAACTGAATCGAGAAAGAGAGAGAACGAGAGAGAAAGAGCTCACCTTCCATCACGGTGGTCGAAGGTTGGAGCTCGAATTACAGAGCGCTGGTTGGGCTTTCCCAGGCTAAATCGAAGCTCCACGAGGTCGTCAGGAGGTCGCCCAAAGTCCCCGGAGTCGATCGTCGTCGGCCGCGCACGTGAAAACCACGAAAACAGGTGAGACGCAGCTTCAAGCTCTTCGCTGCTCATCAATGGCGACTTGCCTTTTTCATGTTCATTCTTGCATTTAGTGTGTGTGTTTTGTTCCCTGAATCTCACTGACCATCGTCGAACATCTATTTTGCATCGACTTCGCTTGCACACCCCAAATTGAGTCTCCCAACCCGACCTCCATTGCCGAACATTGTTCCTTCCTGCCTTGCCCAATCTAGGCCGTGCGAGCTCGATCGAAGCTCGAGGTAAGCATTATGAACCTCCCATGGTCTTAATCTGTAAATGAATCGATCTGATTTCGCGTGGTTCGTGTGATTGAGCTTCCATGGCCGTACTCGGCGCCTTGCTTAATACTCGTGATTTAGTGATCGAGGTGCTTCGATTCCCATATATGTGAGATTAGATGATAAGACGAGTCGATTGGCGTTGGTTTCGAACGATTTAGTCAAGTTTTCACCGTTAGATCGTCGTCGGAAGCTCCTGGCCGTTCATCCCGTCACCGTCGCGAGGTTGAAGATGAAGTTGACGTGGCAGAGTCAACCGGTCAAAGTCTTAGGTGGCATTCGGCCATTGGCCCACGTGGGTGTCGAGCTGGATAGACCGTTAGTCTGTTAGGCTGAGTTGGACCAGATCCAATGGCTAGGGTTAATCGAGCTCATTCAATGGTGACCGTCCGATTAATAATTAGGATATTCGAAAATAGTTTTAAATCAGAAAATCAAAAAAGGATTGAAACGGTGCCATTTGAGTTAGTAATAGTGCAGCGTCGTTTAGGTTTGACTGAACGAACGGTCCAGATCGAGTCTTGGGTTTTAATCGTGGCCGTAGGTTTAAGTAATCAGATCGGATGGTCCAAAGCAAATCTTCGTTTAATCTAGACCGTAGGTTCTAGTAATCCGATCCAAAGACCATGGGTTAACCACGTGGTCCATTAAGGACCGTCGGATTAAATCCGAACAATCAGAAGAAAAAAAATGTAGATACGGCGTTGTTTTGGCCGAGGGTTCCGCGGGTCTGGGTCTGCGCCTGGTTCCGACCCGAGCGGGTCGGGTCGACCCGGTCCGAATATTATTTTTTAAATAAAAAAATCAAAAAAATGATTTTTAAATAAAAAAAATTAGAAAAATCCTAGAAAATTCTAAAAAATGTTAGAAAATCCCAGAAAATAAAAAAAAAGTAGAAAAATTGTAGGAAATTCATATATACTCCAGAAATCCCCAAAAATTAAGGATTGACCACAGACAACTGGTCTATCCTATTTTTGGGATTTTTTATCCGTTCTTCTGAAATTGATGACAATGCCCTTTAGGGGTAATTCGTCCCTGCTTGGTATTTTGAGATAGGTCGAAAATGCCTAGATTAGGATATGGCCAATTAGGTGGCGAATCCTTCTGCTTGGGTTTTCGAATCTCACCCATTTTCCTTAAAATGATGATTTTACCCCTCAAATGGTAGATTGCATTTCCTATTCCAATCGAGTTTTGGAAATTGCCTAAAATTAGGATTTGGGTTAGGTGGTCGACCAATCCTAATGTTTGAGATTTTCAATCCTCGTCTTTGCCCAAAATGACGATTTTACCCCTCTGAGGGTAAAATCACTTTTAAATTCCAGAAAAATTCTGAAAATTCCTGAAAAATAGAAAATGGATTGGTTTGATCACCAATCTCATTTCCTTCACCTTTTGACTTTCCATTTCAATTAAAATGACGATTTTGCCCTTTTAGGGCAAATTATCCCGAAATTCCTTAAAACTACGATTTTGCCCCTCATGGGCAAAACATGTCAAAATCATTCCTAAGCCTTGATTACTACTTCTCTGGGCCGATAGGGCCTTACTAGGGATGCCATGCTACTTTCATGTGATTTATCCGAACGTTTTGGATCCTTGATTTGCGTCTTTATTTTTACTGATTGTGAGTGATAGGGTAGTCATTCCCATTTGCATGAACTCTTAGATTTAGGATCTGTACCCCACTCGTCTGTATGAAATCCTAGGATCAGATAAACCATTCAGCTTAGGTACCGAAAGGGCGTCAACTCTAACAGTTGGCGTAACTAAGTCCCCGAAAGCATTTCTATGGTTTCCGAATAATCGAATAGACTACTCTCAACTATTCGATAGGGTTTCCGATCGTACCATCCACGAAACGATTGGTGGCGACTCCTTGGCATGTACACGTATCACATGTCACTAGACCACACCGAAGGTCGACCACGTATATCCAGCCGTTGCGATTTGGGTAATGGACCTTGGGAGAGGCCCGCGTCCGATCAGGCAACATCGGGCGCCCCATTAACCCCCTCCTCCTCCGAGAGAGAGGGTCGCGACACAGATCAGAAAAGAAAAAAGCTTGACGATAAAGGAGTAAGATGTGTCTTTCTTGGTGTAAGTGATAATTCAAAAGCTTACAAACTTTATGACCCTATGACCAAGAAGATTATTATCAGCCGTGATGTAGTATTTGATGAAGAAAGGTTCTGATTTTGGAATGATCAAGCTAAAGGGGCTGCACCAATTATAGCTGATTTTGAAGAGATTGGCAAGGAAGACTAACAACACAATTTAACTTCGGCTAGTAATAGCTCTGACTCTATTGAAGTGGAGGAGCAGCAGCCCAATTTCGATATTGCTGCAACACATGGTGAACGCCCGCAACATCACCGACAAAGGCCAGCATGGATGAGAGATTATGAAGTGTCCGGAGTCGATCAAAGTGAAGATACGTTAATTCATTTTGCTCTGTTTGCATATAGTGATCCAACAACTTTTGATGAAGCAATAAAACATCAAAAGTGGAGAGACGCAATGGATGCTAACATTAAAGCAATTGAGAAAAACAAACACTTGGGATTTAACCAATCTTCCCAAAGGCCACAAGACTATTGATGTCAAGTGGGTCTTCAAGACAAAGCTGAACAAGGATGGTGGCATTGACAAATACAAGACGCGTTTGGTGGAAAAAGGCTACAAGCAAGAATTCGGAGTGGACTACAAAGAGGTGTTCGCGCCAGTTGCGAGACTTGACACAATTCGGTTGGTGATTGCACTAGCAGCACATAAATCATGGTCTATCCATCAGTTAGATGTGAAGTCTGCCTTTTTACATGGTGATCTTCAAGAACAGGTATTCATTAACCAACCTCCTGGATATGTGAAGCCTGATTGTGAGCAAAAAGTTTACAAATTAAAGAAGGCTTTACATGGATTAAAGCAAGCTCCTCGAGCTTGGTACAGTAGAATTAAAGCTTATTTTTTGAAGGAAGGCTTCATGAAGTGTCCTTATGAACATCCTTTGTTTATTAAGGTTGATCATGGTGGGAAACTACTACTTGTATGCTTGTATGTAGATGATCTCATTTACACAGGGAATGATGGTGCCATGATGGAGACATTTAAGCAATCCATGATGCATGAATTTGAGATGACAAATCTTGGGTTAATGCACTATTTCTTAGGCATTGAAGTTTTTCAATCTGCTGCTGGTACCTTTGTTTGCCAAAAGGAATATGTGCAGGAGATTTTGGAGAAGTTTCAGTTAAAGGATTGCAATTCAGTTGCCACACCAACAGATGTTGGACTAAAGCTCACCAAAGATCCTGGTGGAAGAAAAGTGAACAGCACCATGTACAAGCAAATTGTGGGGAGTCCATGTACATTTAAGCAACAAGGCCAGACATCATGCATGGTGTTAGTCTCATTAGTAGATACATGAAGAGTCCCACCGAAAAACATCTTCAGGCTGCCAAGCGTATTTTACGCTATTTGAAAGGGACTGCATTGCTTGGGTTGTTTACAAGAAAGGAGAAAGTTCAGATTTACTTGGTTTTACTGATAGCGACTACGCGGGTGATACGGATGATCGAAAGAGCACTTCTGGTTATGTGTTTATGCTTGGTTCATGGGCTGTTTCATGGTGTTCAAAGAAACAGCCAATTGTTACTCTTTCGACAACTGAAGATGAGTTTGTAGCTGCCACCTCGAGCGCTTGTCAAGCTATTTGGTTAAGGAAGATTCTTGGAGAACTTCAGTTTAAACAAGAAGAAGCAACGGCAATTTTTTGTGACAACAGTTCAGCCATCAAATTGTCAAAGAATCCAGTTCTACATGGGAGGAGCAAGCATATAGATGTGAAGTATCATTTCTTGAGGGATCTTACAAAAGATGGTGTGATTGATCTTGTTTTCTGCAGAAGTGAAGATCAAGTTGCTGACTTATTCACAAAACCCCTCAAAATTGCCATATTTCAGAAGTTAAGGAAGCTCCTTGGAGTTTGTTCGATGGATGCTTCAGATTAAATGAGAGTTTGTTTCTTTGCCTTTAAACTGATCACTTGCAGTATCAATTTAAGGGTGGGCATGTCAGAAAGAGTCAAAGTTGTTTATTTTCATGTTTTCAATAAAATAACTAGTCGTGAATTGTCCTATTCAGTTGGAAAGTTTCTGTTACTAAAACTTAGTGGATTCTAGTTTTTAGGAATTGGTTGGCAGCATAATGCTGCACATGGGTCAAGTTTGTTACTATTTTTTAGCTATTTGTTATCCTCTTTTTTACAGCCTCTATAGAGGCTTATTGATCATTGAATAAAGAAAAGTAGTAGCATTCATTCTTCTGTGCTCTTTCTCTCCTTTTCTTATCAACAAAATCATGAACAACACTTCGTTCAAGAAGGGGTTCGACCCCCCGTCGTACCCTCAGGTCGATAGCAACGCAACAACGAAGGACATCCAGGCCGCATTTGAGCCGTTGGATCCGGTTCCCGAATCGGAGACGATGAAACTGCCCGTGAGCCCGCTCAAGCCAGCCAGCTTCAACGCCTTCGACATCATATCCCTCTCGCAAGGATTCGACCTGTCCAACCTGTTTGAGAAGTACACGAAGCAGAGGCCCGAGGCACGGTTCACAAGCACGAAGCCGGTGTTGGCGATCATGTCCAAGTTCAAGCAGCTGGCGTCGACGGAGCAATTCAAGTTCGAGAAGAACGTCGGGGAGGTGAAGCTGCAAGGGAACAAGGAAGGGAGGAAAGGGCAGCTGGCCACAGACGCGGAGTTCTTTGAGGTTACGCCAAGCTTTTCAGTTGTGGAAGTGAAGCAGACAGCAGGGGACGCGTTGGAGTACATAGAGTTCTGGGACCATGACTTGAAGCCTTCCCTGAAGGATGTTGTATGGGTCTGGCATGGAAGTATGCCACAACACTCTCAACCTGCTTAGATTTTCTTTCTTTCTTTCTCCTTCTCAGAGCAGCACTTCCTCAAAGCCCAGCGTTGAGGGAGGCGATGAACAGTAGGGGAGCAAGAAAAAAAGAATAACAGAAAACAAAAGACAGAAAAAGACAAAAGCCAGACCCTTTATTGAAACACAAAAATCACTATAGGCCCTTCTTTGACACAAATTGCACTTTGGGCCCTTAATTGAGAAAATATGTGCACTTGGGGCCTTTTTTTTGGCATTTTCCCTAAAATGGTGAGATCACCTCTTCATTTATAATTTTAAAAGAATGATGAGCTCGAAAGAAAATGATAATATAATTTAGAAACACGTGCACAGAAATTTTTATTTTTTTTAGAGATTTGATTCCGCATTTTCCAATAATATAGAGGGCAATTTTCCAAAATAATTTTTTTAAAAAAATATTTACCAAAATAATATATTAAAAAAACTATTTTCTGAATTGGGTGCTAATCGGTAATTGGGCCGCCGATTGGGGCCTAAATTGGCATTTGGGCCCCAATCGGCGGCCTTATTGCCAATAGGGAGTCTCAATCGGAATTTGGGCCGCCGATTGGGGCCCAAATACCAATTTAGGCCCCAATCGGTGGTCCAATTGCCGATTGGGGCCCTAAAATAATTTTTTTAATTATAATTATTTAATTTATATTTTCTTTTTTATAAAAGTAATTATTAAATAATAAATTATATTAAAATTACGTAATCTTTGAGAAAAAAAGACAAGCACTACACAATTCATATTTCACCATTAAAATTGACTTTTAATTTATATTATTTATAAAAGTAATTACTAAATAATAAATTATATTGAAATTACGTAAACTTTGAGGAAAAAAAGACAAGAACTACACAATTCATATTCCACCATTAAAATTTACTTTTAATTTATAATTTTTGTATTATCAATTACATAATAAATTATATTGAAATTACGTAAACTTTGAGGAAAAAAAAAACAAGCACTGCATAACTCATATTCCATCATTAAAATTTACTTTTAATTTATATTTTTTATAAAATTAATTATTAAATAATAAATTATATTGAAATTACGTAAACTTTGAGGAAAAAAAAAGACAAGCACTACATAATTCATATCCCACCATTAAAATTTACTTTTAATTTATAATTTTTATATTATCAATTACATAATAAATTATATTAAATTTACATAAATTTTGAGGAAAAAAAGACAAGCACTAAATAATTCATATTCCACCATTAAAATTTACTTTTAATTTATATTTTTTATAAAAGTTTTAATTAAATAATAAAAAAATAATTTTTTTAAAAAAATAATTTTTATATTATCAATTACATAATAAATTATATCGGGTATGTTGTTCGTCTCGTGTCAATTAAAAATTTTATAAAAAATATAAATTAAAAGTAAATTTTAATGGTGGAATATGAATTATGTAGTGCTTGTCTTTTTTTCCTCTAAGTTTACGTAATTTTAATATAATTTATTATGTAATTGATAATATAAAAATTATAAATTACAAGTCAGTTTTAATGGTGGAATATGAATTGTGTAGTTTTTGTCTTTTTTTCCTCAAAGTTTACGTAATTCCAATATAATTTATTATGTAATTGATAATATAAAAATTATAAATTAAAAGTAAATTTTAAAGATGTAATATGAATTCTGTAGTGCTTGTCTTTTTTTTTTCTCAAAGTTTACGTAATTTCAATATAATTTATTATGTAATTGATAATATAAAAATTATAAATTAAAAGTAAATTTTAATTGTGGAATATGAATTGTGTAGTTCTTGTCTTTTTTTCCTCAAAGTTTACGTAATTCCAATATAATTTATTATTTAGTAATTACTTTTGTAAAAAAATATAAATTAAAAGTAAATTTTAATGTGAAGTATGAATTGTGTAGCTCTTGTCTTTTTTTCCTCAAAGTTTACGTAATTTTAATATAATTTATTATTTAATAATTACTTTTATAAAAAAATATAAATTAAAAAATTATAATTAAAAAATTATTTTGTGGCCCCAATCAGCAATTGGGCCGCCGATTGGGATCTAAATTGGCATTCCCAATCGGCAATTGGGGCCCAAATGGCGAATTGGGTGCCGATCGACGGCCCAATTGCTGATTGGCACCCAATTCAGTAAATATTTTTTATTATATTATTTTGGTAATTATTTTTTTAAAAAAATTAGTTTGGAAAATTGCCCTAATATAGAGACCTGACTCCATTTTTACGTAGGAAAAAAAAATAAAAAGAACTTCTGATTGACCTTTATGGTCTTCCCCACCCCCTCCCACCAAACATAGTTATCAAGGTGTCGCCTAGGCGACAAGGCGCCCTTGGATGACCAAGGCGTCCTGTCGCCTTGTTGGTTGTCCTCAAGGCGGGCGTCTTGGTCGTCTAGGCGTCGCCTTGTGGACGCCTTGGGCGCCTTGGACGCCTAGGCGACGCCTTGGGCGCCTTGAGAAGGCCTGGTCTTTTTCTTATTTCGGGCCAACGCGAGCCACGATCAAAAGGGCCAATGTGCTTTTATTTTGGCTGAATTTAAACTGTGGCCCACGAGAACAAAGTAAAATGGCAAAACCCAAGCCCATTAGGTTTTCTTTTTGTGATTTCTGTCAAACTCTAATCTCTATCTCATTCTCTCAACGCAAGCGTTGCCGAACTCAAAGTCTCAAGGAGGGCGTGACTTTCTTTTTCTCCTTTTTTATCGAGAAGGGAACACGAGCAAGCGGCGCAACTCAGAGAAGGCTGAGAAGGCTAGAAGCCCTCTGCACAGCGGCTACAGCCACCGTTCGAGCGAGTAGATTCGAAGTCTCTCCCCGCTGTCCTCTCCTCTCAGTCGCGCAACCCAGCCGCTGCCATCTTAAGGTAAGTTGGGTTCTAATTCTTGTTCTAAATCGTGTATTGGGTCACAGGTCCCGCTAACGTCCAATACTCTGTCTCCATTCGAATGGATGCAGTGATCCGTTAGCTTCCATCTCCGAATTTTTATCTGTCGGAGTAAACTTCATCTCTTGAGCGAAGTGGCTCGAGCGATGAAGATGAAGATCAACCGAGCCTGCGACCTCAGCTCCATCTCCATCCTCCCTCCTCACGCCAGGTTAGGCGCTCTCTCTCTCTCTCTCTCTCTCTCTCTCTTCCTTTCATGTGATTGTCCACTTGATTGATTTGGGTGTCGAATTTTCGAACGAGAAACGACGACTGAGGATTTTGATTCGGGTAATGGCTAATGGGGCTATTCATGAGAAAGAATGGATATGTATGTATTCGGTGAACGTGACAGGGAATTAGAATTTTGAGCGATGGAGATGGCATGGAGATGGCAAAGTGTAGGTACCCGAATGGATCTTTTCTGCAGAGAATGGTTATGATTTGCACCTAAATTGAAATGGAGCACTTTGACCCAAATCTGACATGGAAACATAAATTGAGTAAGAGGTTTTATCCATGAGCTCATCGCAACTAGCAAAAGATATTTCCAAAACCCCCTCCCTCCATTCACATCAGGAGCAGGATTTATTATTTTATCATCCAGATCCACTAAACTAACTAGATTCCTATAGATTAATCTGTTGTACTTTGATTCTGCAAGGGAGAACAATATATGTAAAATCTGTAATAACTAGCATCTTCTAGGGTCATATGCTATCTGATAGAAAGCTGTTTTGCTGAATACTTATGACAAAAGACATTTGACATATTACTGGATTTTCACTGAGAACCTACCATCTAAATTTGGGATTGTGTTATGTTGGCGTGCAATGAGGTCGATATTGTGGTGGTGAATGAGTGAATTATTTTTAGTTATTTCTTTTACCTGTTCATCTTATTAATTGTCTTAGTCGATGATTTAGAACTTTGACTTGATGAGTTTACTCATCCCATTATTTATTTACTTATTTATTTATTTTTAGGTAGGTAACACGCTTTGTCAAGGTCTCGGAGCCGAGATTTGAGAGTTGGGTTGTTATAAGTGGTATTGAAGAAGGAGAACCGGCGGTTCGGGTTATTACATTTGATTACTAGATAAATGGATGAAACGAACCTAGATTATGATATTACTAAGGATCCTACAAGAAAGGCAAAATCGAGTGATCCGAGATGAAAGTACGGGTATTGGCCAAAGATGGATAATAAAAATATTGTTGCTTGTGCTCTTTGTCATGAAAATCTTAGTGGAGGAATCAAGAGACTTAAACAGCACTTGGTCGGCAAATACGGAGATGCAGTCAAGTGTTCGAAGACAACAGCAGAAATTTCCCAAGAAATGGAAACAGCACTATTGGCCGGCCAAAGGAGCAAGCCAACATTTGACGATGATATAGGTAGTCTTGGCTCATCTAATTCTATTACCAATTCAATTGATGTTGATTCACATCCTAATGATGGAAATCATAGTAATCCTTTTGAAGCTAAGTATTCTAGTTCTGGGACATCTAATAACAGGAAGAAATCTACATTTCAGTTTCATGTCCCAAAACCAAAATCGAATTCTCCTACAATTGAAGCTCGTCTTAGGATGTCACCTGAAGATGTTGTTGATAATAGACATAAAGCAGGTCCTAGTCAAATAACTATTGAGAATCGGTTGCGGACTAAAGAAGAGAAAGAGAAAGTACATCAGCATATTGCTGATTGGTTTTATGAGGCCGGGATTCCTTTTAATACATCTACTTTGAGGAGTTTTGAGGTGATGATTGAATCTATTGGCCAATATGGGCCTGGTTTGAAGCCCCCTAGTTATCATGAGCTTAGGGTCACTTATCTTGAGAAGGCAAAAAAGAAAACTGAACAATTGAGAAAGCAACATGAAGTTGCTTGGAAAGAATATGGCTGCACCCTTATGTCTGATGGATGGACTGATAGAAGAAATCGACATTTAATCAATTTTCTTGCCAATAGTCCAGCAGGAACTTACTTCTTGGGATCTGTTGATGCTTCTAGTCAATCCCAAAATGCTAACATGTTAGCCGATTTGCTTGATAGAAAGATTGATGAACTTGGGCCGGAGAATGTAATTCAGGTAAATAAATTACTTCATATTTTTATTATTTATAATTTTATTAACAATTTGAAAAGGTAGGTAATTGTTTTATTTTCTCTCATTCGTTTGGTGTAGGTGGTCTCGGATAATGCTTCCAACTATAAGGCAGCTGGTAAATTGTTGATGGAAAAAGGAAGACTTTATTTTGGACACCTTGTGCAGCCCATTGCCTTGACCTCATGCTTGAAGATATAGGGAATATGAAAGAATTCAAAGCAACTATTAGACAGGCAAGAGGTATAATAACTTTCATTTACAGGCATGGGCACATCCTTAATGCTTTGAGGGAAAAGACAGAGGGAAAAGATCTAGTGAGAGCCGGAGTCACTAGATTTGCTAATGCATTCTTGACTCTTCAAAGCTTACTCAAACATAGAGATGCTTTGAGAAAATTGTTTGTAGATGAAAGTTGGACAAAATGCAAATAATCCAAAACAGAGGCAGGGAAGAAAATAGTTGAGACCATCTTTTCCACTCAATTTTGGAATAAAGTGCAGGATTGTATTAGAGCATCACAACCGCTTTTAGTGGTGTTGAGGATTGTTGATGGTGATGAGAGGCCTGCTCTACCTGAGGTTTATGCAGCAATGGATATGGCAAAGGAGAAAATTAAAAAAGCTTTTGAGAAAAATCAAGGGCTTTACAGAAAGGTGATTGGGATAGTTGAGACACGTTGGGAATGTCAAATGCAACAAAATTTGTATGGGGTTGCTTACTTTCTAAATCCCGGTAAATATTTTGAATTCAAGGAGAAAGATCCCGATTTAGCTTCAATTTTACGGCTAGATTTCAATATTGTTCTTGCAAAAATGGTATCCGATCAAGAAATGCAAGACAAGATTAGTCTTCTTGCCGATGCCTATGATGGGGCAAGAGATGACTTTGGAATCAACATGGCAATTAGGCAACGAACAATGAATAATCCAAGTGAGTTTCGCTCTTTATAAATTACAATATATATATTTATTAATTCTTTTGGTGTTTATTGGTTATTTCTTTTCAATGTATTAGTTGATTGGTGGACCTCGTTTGGTGGTCGTGCTCGTGAGCTCACAAAATTTGCAAAGCTTATCATTGGCCTTTGTTGCTCCTCCTCCGGTTGTGAGTGCAATTGGAGTACTTTTGAGTTTGTAAGTTCAAATTAAAATGTCTTAATTTTTTATATTATCCTTTCGCAATTAAGACATTCACTTATATATATATGTACTTTTTTTTCTTTTATTGATATATTTAGATTCATACAAAGAAGCGAAATAGATTGGAACAGCAACGATTGAATGATTTGGTGTTTGTCCAATACAATCGACGCCTAGTGTCAAGATTCAAGAAAAGGAGCGAGTTAGGAGAAAAATATGATCCTTTACAGTTGGAAGAATTTGATTGGAGTAATGAGTGGATTGTAGACGATCCCACTCAAGATCTAGTTTATCCCGGTGACGATCTTACATATGAACCAGTTGATATAGCTATGGAAGCAACTGTTGGGAGTGTGGGTCGCCGTCTTCCAAGAATGGCTAGCCGTGCACTTGAAACTGAAGAAGTTCGCGTAGAAGTTGGGGAGGAAGAAGATGAGCTTATTCTCCCTAACAATGATTTAGATATTGAAGATGACTATGGCTTGCCAACACCTGCTCCTTTTCAATCACAGCCTAGTAGTTCCGGGGGGAACAATGAGATGATGTGATGCTTGATGACACTATTTGAGTTACTACTTTTATATGTTTGAGACATTTCTTTATATTTGAAACTTATTTAGTAGAGTGTGTTAGTCTATTTTGAAATTATTGAACTTATAGTTACTTAATCTCGATTACCTACTCCATTTTATGATTATTATGTCTTAAATATATTTGATAGTTATTTATTTTTAATAATCTTTTATGCATATATTTGCTCTGTTGAATCATGAATGTAAGTTTTGAAGTATAAATATAAAATATACAATTATACATATATATATATATATATATTTAAAAATTTAGCTACATTATCGTCTTATCGCCTTGCGGACGACTAGGTGGACGCTTAATCACCTAGGCATTTTAGAAGCCTCTACTCGCCTTTTCTTCTTATCGCCTTAATAACTATGCCACCAAAGGAGCCATTGAAAATTTCAAACTCGAGAAAAAGTCTAAGGAACGCCTGCCAAAGAACTTCTGATTGGCCTTTATGGTCACCCAAGAAGTCTATAAAAATTCCAAACTTGTGAAAAAGTCGTAGACACCTGTCAAAGAACGTTAGGTTCGAAGAAGACAATTAGGTTTGACTTTAAAAGGCGCCAGCCGTGTTTTTAAGCCATTGGCTACTTGCCTCGTTCCTATCCAAAACGGCAAAACCCCAGCGTCAATGACAAAGGGAAGATGTATCTTTTAATGTCTTGTCTGGAAGAGAGGCATACTCGTGCAAATATGCATCCTCTAATATTTTGTATTAATCGATCCTTTTTTTTCTATGTGAAATGGTTGATGGTTAGAGAGAAATATTGATAATACGAAACTGACTAAGTTTTACAAGAATGATATAAAAAAAAAATGAAGGTACGGAAAGCAAAATTCTATTCTAGGTTCTCTTCTCTCTCGTCTAGTGCGCTTTAATTTTTCCATTGCGCGGGTAGCTCAATTTTTACCTTTACTTTGCCCCATGACAAGGACGAATTATCCAGCCAAACAAGTCAGAAAAGCTCAATATAGATGACAATTTCTATGGAAAAAGGACAAAGAAATCCTAAACTTAATATATGGGGATCAATTCCATCCTAATTTTTTAATTTGATCAATTCAATCTTACACGATTGTCGCAGCCTTCCTCAAGGTGAACCAACTAGCACAAACACTCCTTAGCACATGCCAATCACTACATGGGGTCTTCATTCTACATGTAATTTTTTTACATTTCGGAGCTGTCACTAATCAATTTTGAGTCGATGAAATACAAGGACTTAATTACTTTAGATTAATCTAATGCCTTTTTAGTATTTTTCTTGTATATTTTGAATTTTTTTGCATGTCGATCTTTGTTAGTTTTAATAATAAGCCACTAAGGGCATGCATGATAACCATCTTGGCTAAAAATAGACTTTTCTATTTCTAGTTTCTCAATGAGTTTTTGAGAAAAAAATATATTTGATAATGGCATAAGATTTTTGTTCCTAGAACATAAGTTTGTTTGATAACAATTGAAAACTTCTACTTCTAGAATATTATTAATATAAAATCTTCTACGGAAAATTTCCACTTCATTTTAAATTTTTTTTAAATTTCTTAAAAATAATTTTCATTATTAGAAAATATTATTTACGATTTAAAAATAAAAAATATTATTTATTTTTTACTCTGGCGATGGCAGTGGTTGCGGCGGCCGGCGATTGTGGATGGCAGCCAATGAAGGGTGGTACTGGGGGGTGGTTGGCAGCAAGGGGCGGCGGCGGTGGCGATTGGCGATGGTGGGTGGCTACAACAAGCGATGGCTGGCGGTGCCCAGTGGCAGGATATGGGTGGTGGCGGGCAGTGGTCTGCAATAGTAGAATCGGTGGCGGCCTGCAGTGGTCATGGCGGTGGCCAACGGTGGTTGCTGCAGCAGTTGGCGGCTGGCGATGGCCGGCGAAGGGCAGGGGGCAACGGTGGGCATGCCACCGTCAAAGGAAGGGCGACTGGGAGAGTTCGACGAGGACTTGAGAAAAAACAAAAGGCTTTGGCAGATTATTTCTCATTGTTGTTTCCGGAACAGATAAACTACAATTTGTTAGCTTCTTATTTCTCTTTCAAATCTACTTCTAAAACAAAAATTTGTTCCAAAAACGAAAAACTAGAATTGCATTACCAAAGAATTTCTGTTCCAAACCTGTTCCAGTGAACAGAAATAAAGAAATAAAATGGTTATTATGCGCCCCTTAATATGTGAAGCAAGATCACGGATGGACAAGCAATAAAGTCATATTAAATTATCAAACTGTAAGTAAATGACGCGAAAGATTAAAGAACTAAGCAAGCAAAGGCAAAGCTTTAATATCGCCCATTGAAGTAGGGATTCTTTCGAACCCCCCCCCCCCCCCCCCCCCCCCCCCCAAAAAAAAAGCAGGGATTCTGCGCAAATTTGATTAGAAGGTAAATCTAGCATGCACTGGCAACAAATCTTTATGATGCAAATCTAGTATGCATGTTAAGCTAAATGTTTTTCATTTCTTTTCTTTTACGTGGATGATGATGATGATGATGATAAATTAGAACTTCATATGAAAATGATTTATGACTAATTTAAGTATTTAAACCATATGAGATGACTTAAATTAATACATGAATTGCAATGCTAACAAATTTTTTGTTGGGTTTTCTTGTTTAAAATAAAATTAATTTGGACTCGACTTACTTCTGTGGTATGATTATATGCATTGTAATCTACCATGCATTCATGAATTAGCATAGATCTAAATAACATGTGTACTATGATAAATGTACAACGCTATTTCCACACTTATTTTGGCTAAATCACTTCTTTTTTCAATTAAAAGACCAAAGTACCATTCTTTCTATTTTATTGGTTCTTTTTCTTATTAACCTAACCACATAACTGCTTTTATTTCTATTCTATCTTAAATTATCAATTTCACAATATAAATGTCAAATTATACCCAATAAAATATCATATTATTATTGACACCTCGATTTTGGCTACTCATTTAGGATTTATTCATAAAAATTAGGCAAAATATTTAAATTATTTTTCATGTAATCAGCAGAAGTGTCAATATTTGTATACGAAGATATTTTAGTGCCAATATTTTTTTTTGGATCACTTCAGTGATGATTTAAAAAAAAACAATTATTTGAGTGCCATGTCCGACGTGACTTGCCGAAAATCATGTGTGGCACACCCGTGGGTTGCTAGAGATCTTAGTCAACAATAACAAAAAGCCAAAAAAAAAAATCCCACCTAATAAGCTAAAAATTGAAAAAAAAATAGCTAAATAAAAGGGAAAAGAAGAAGAAGGATGAACCCTCTATTGCAGCGGCAAGGGCTATGAGCCCTCGCCGCTGCCAGAATACATTAGCTTCCCCTTTTTTTTTCATTTTTTGATTTTTTAGGTTATTTTTTGGTTTAATTTTAATTTTTCTGAAAAAATTAACTATTTTAATGTTGAAACGTCCACGTGGCATTCACGTGTGTTGAGTTTAAAAAAAAAATTAGACACGTAATATTTAAAAAAATTAATAAAAAATGCCATATGTACTGCTTGATCGGAATTGACACTGAAATAATCATTTTGGCCGGAATTGGCACTTCAGTGATCATTCTCTCTTCGATGTGGCACTGAAGTGATAAAAAAAAAATATTGGTACTAAAGTGATTTTCGTACATAAATATTTACACTTTTGTCGTACTTCTGCCTTTATTTTGATTACTCTTATCATGCATTGCATTTTCATTTAATCGACTAACGAGGAAAACAAACTTCAAATTGACGTGTGAAACGGGACAAAACTTAAAGAAGAATTCGACCAGCATTAGGGAAAGGCTTGGACGAAAATCTCAAAGGCCTTAGGGCCTATTTTGAGATTAATTCATCCCACTAAACTTTAATTAGGAAAAAAAGCAATTATTAAAAGCTCAATAAATTAGAAAAAGGCTTAATTAATTAAGCCCAAAAAAGAGCACATGAGCCTATAGCGAGGCCACAGGCTGGCCAAGCCCACTGAATTGACCGGCTGCCCCATACGACTTAATTGCAAAAGAAATCTTTCCCTATGGACCAAATTGCAAATATTCGAAACTTTGGGGACTAGTTTGCAAATAATAAAAAAATAGCGCAAAGACAGAAAAACCTATTTAAGCTCGCTTAAGCCTCAGAATTAGAGGTCGACAATCCTATATTCAGAAATTTGAGAGAGAAATAAAGAGGTGGAACCCCGGCGGAGAATCATCCACCACCGAGGCACCTTTGGCGATCCTGACCACTGTCACTATTGCATTTGTCCGACGGCCCTTGCCTGCGATGATCAAGCTAATCCAGTGAAGCCTACGGATCCAGCTTCATCCTCGACTAATGGCCATTGAAAAAAGCGTTCGCCGTCGAGCCTTCCACCTTCCCTCTGCGATTGGAAGGAAAACAGAGCACCCTGCCCTGTTTTCTCGTGGAAAAAAATGCACGGACAATTCGTGGCCCTCCCTGGCCATCCCATCACTGAGCCGACGCATCCTTGATGATTCCCAATCTCTACCTTGCTGTTTGCGTGGTTGCTGTCCATCGGTGGTCGCAGATCAAACTCATCACAGGAGCACCCTCCAGGTGTTCGACGGTTTGCCCATGAGAATCGTCGTCCTCGTAACCAAGCTTGTGAGTTGCTGAACCTTCCCCGTTGCTAATCGAGGGTGTTGATGGTTCTACCATGAGCTACCTTTCCTTGTCTCTGTTCGAGAGTCCCTATGGCCCTACCGTGAGTCACTGAGACTTCCCAAGTTGCCGTCGCCCTTAGCCGTGATCTGCGGTAGGCCCATGAAGTTAGTTGATCGAGCCCCCCTGCCATCGATCCCACGATATTGTAGCAGCCTTGTGTCCCATCTCCGATTTACCACCGTGAACACTGTCGGTTCGCAAACATCGAGCACCATCGAACACCACTGTGCAGAGTCCCCGTTAACATAGGCCTGAGGATTCTGCCACGGCCTAAATTTCTACCAGATTGGATTAATGAGCTGAATAGCTAATATCTGTCGCGATTTAAAGTTTGCGAATCTTAGGTTAATGGATTATCAAACTAACCTAATCCAGACTCTTCCAAGCTCATATTAAATCGCAACTTAGATTTATTTCATGAAAAATTATTCAATTGGAATTGTCACTAATCGTCCTTGATAAATTGATTAGAAACTTAAATAAAATAGTGCAATAGCTATTTTAATTCTATGAACTAGAGAAAATGAGCTCGGGGGCATGATTACATTAATTGAAAAAATTAATGCTTTTTCGGTACCAAATTTCATGAAAAATCTCTTTATATTGATTGATATGAATGAATGATTCAAAAGATAGAATGGACCATATGATACTCGAAAAAATGATTTTTTTTTTGTATTTCGGGTTTAATGACAATTATGGTGAAAATATGGGCAAAAGGATAGCATGAGCGTCAATATTTGTGTATGGCACGCACTTTAGTGCCAATATTTTTTTTTGTCACTTAAGTGCCAATTTTTTTTAAAAAACGATCGTTTTAGTGCCAACCCCGGCGAACATTGCTAGAAAGCATATGTGGCACCTATGTGGCTCGCCAAAGCATTTTAGTCAGTAAAATAAAAATCGAAAATCAATTAAAAAAATCCACTTAATATTAAAAATATCTCACTATTTTATTTAGGTATCTAATCGAACTACCATAAATGATTAGTGGTGACTCCAAGTTAATCAATTTGCATATTAATGAGTTTAAACGTAAGTTGTGATTTGGTATGGACTAGGGAGATTTCGTGCTAGTTTTAAAATTAAACTTAATAATTCATTAGCCTTTACATAAAATTTTGGGTCGCCACGTTTATCATGCGTCATGTTATCACTTTGCCTAAAGAAGGTCGCTATTTTCAATTTATTTTTAATTACAAAAAATTATATAAAAGATTAGAAATTTCTAGTTATAAAGACTTATGAATACACAATTTCTTTGTCAGGGACATGAATAGACAATTATCTGCCAATTTTTAATGAAATAATTTGAAGGAAATTTTATTCAAAGTTGAAAATTCAGATTCAACCTAATTATCTAAGCAAATTTTGACTTTGTAAGTGATTTTTTGGAATAAATGATTTCGAAAGTTAAACATCATGATTTTTTGCTTTCTTTTGAACTTTCCACATTATAATATGAGTTGCAAGATGGAGTTGAAAATTTATTTATACATTTTGCACTTTCAAACGTGCGTCAAGTTTTCTTGGGGGAAAGATTTAAGCATATTTTTAATTTTTGACCCAATTGCTGTGAGATTTAATTTACAATACATATTAATTACTTTCTTCATATCAGGAGTTGAATAATAAGAAATTTCAAGCCTTTTCCTTTATGTGTTTGTTCGTTTGTTGATATTTAGATATGATCTAAATAGAACTATATTATACATTTGATCATGTATTTAACAAATCAAACTTTGCCTATTTTGGTCAAATTTTTATCAAGAAATGATAAATAATTAAATTGAGTTTTAATGATCAACTTTCAAATGTAGTTTCACTCACACTATTGAAAAAAAAAGGCAATTAATCATGTATTCATAAGCTGTCATAAATAAAAATTTCTTGTGAACAAACATGAAACTATAAATTAAAATTGGCAACATTATCTAGGCAAAATGGTAATAAGATATGGTAAATTGATTCCTTGATGGGTGTAATGGAGTGTTTGTATGTGAAATTAATGAGAGAGATGACAGAAATAAAGGCAATTTTGTGAATAAAAAAAAAAGAAACAATAAGTTAAAGAGAGATATGAGGGTATTTCGGTAAGCTTACAGAAAGTCTTAGCCAAAATGGGGATGAAAATAGGGCCACTTTAAATAAATGTAACATTTGACAAAAAAAAATGCAACATATATGCGGTACTAATAATATGGCATGAGGTATTAGATAGAGTTAACCATGAATAAACTATGTAAAAGACTATCTTTTGATGTTAAGATTATCTTTTTATGTTTTTCGTTTTATGAACAATGAGAATTAAACGCTAGGCCATTAAATATTACCCAATGACTTTTATTTACTGTATGTCGAAATGCTAATTCATTATTTATTTTATTTTTTATGTTGAACTATATGCATGAGACACAATAATTAGGGCAGAATTACCAAATATATTGCTAAACTTATTGCAATTGCGCCAATTCACTCATAAACCTTTGTCTCTTTTGTGCCAATCTATGTAGCACGGACACTCCTCCGGAGAGATTTTTTGCGTGTCGGACACTCCGCCGTGTCCGACACTCTCCAGACACTTTCGGACACGCTCGCCACTAAGTTCTGGACTGTTGAGGTCGTGTACTCAACTCGTGTTGTTAGTTCGCCTTGGGGCACTCAGCTCGCCTCCTCTCACTCGCTAACATTTTCTAGTTTTTTATTAACATTTTTCATCAATATTTTTTTGGAATATGCTATGATCTTATGAGTTTGAAGCTACTATCTGGGGTCACCAAGCAGTTTTATCGCAAAGCAATCATATATGAATGTCAATTATGAAATAACTATGATATTTAGACATATTGTGATGTGATGTTTGGAGTTCATAGAAATGAAATTTTTTATGTATTTATAGAAATATACATTTAATATATAACATGTCACAGCGCGTCGAAATTCTCTATTTTTTGAAAAATCATGTGTCGACATATCGTGTCCCGTGTCTAGTATCGTATCAGTGCTACATAGGTGCCAATTGAGGACTCAATATTTTGCATTTATGCCAATTTAGTCTATTCGGTCAATTTTGGCTTAAAACTGCTGATATGGACGCCGCTTGTCCTATGTGGCTCAATCTATACTAATATGGATAATTTTTAATAATATATTTTTATTTTTCCTTCCCTTCTTCCTCTAGTTAGCCGTTGACCCTTGCAAACGGCTAGCGATGAGGGCCGGCGAGGTCAGTTTGGCCAGCCTCCAACCAAGCTTGCCCCATCGGCTGTTGGTGAGGGCAAGCCTCGTCAAATCTCAAACGCCCTAGATCAGCCCTTGCCATCACTGATCCGACGATACCAACGATGTTGTTCCTTTTCTAGTCCATCTCAAGGTCCTTGTTGCCGTGTTTCTCGTCGTTCCAGTCGAGCACTAGTATAGCCTTCGACTCCTAGATTTCTAACGCTCAACAACCGTCAGTTCAACCTCTAGTCAATGTGACCAAAGCCCAACACTGCCCTTTCATTGGCAAGGCTTGCCCTCGCGTCCCTAGATAAGGTCGACCTTGCCATGGCTAGGCAACTCTCAACATCACCAGGCTGGAGATGTTGAGCTTCCCCGCTCCTGGCGAGGCTTGTCCTCGTGATGTTAGGCGTGGTTGGCTTGCCAGGGGCAGGCGAGGCTCGCCCACGCCCGTGGCCGGTGGGGCGAGCTTCACAGCGATGTCGAGCCTTCCCCACTCCTAGCGAGGCTCATCGTCGTGACGTTAGGCATAGTTGTCCTAGTTAGGGGCGAGCTTCGCTAGAGGTCGGCAGGTCAACCTCAACAGCCCTTGTCTCTGGCCGATAGAGAAGAAAAAAAGGAAAAAGAAAAGAAAGATAAATTATTCCAAAAATTCAAAAAATAGTAATATTATTTAAAATTATCCACATTATGACTAATTGTACCACGTAGAACGCCCAACGTCTATCTTATGCTTTCCAGCCAAAATTGACCGGATTGACTAAATTGGCAGAAATGCAAAACGTTTAGGACTTAATTGACAAAAAAAAGGGTTAAGCAATCAATTAACGGAGTTGTACTATGTTTAGGTCTTTTTGGGTAATTCTCCTCACGAATTAGTTAATTCCATTTACATGAGATGGTTATTAAAAATTAACTCTAGTATGCGACTTTCTAGATGAAGTGCAATATGTGACATAGACGACACTAATTAGCCTGATATCTAAATGAATCTATATGTAGCAATAATGACATTTTACTTTATTGTTGTTTTTTTCAATGAAAACTCTAAGCTATCCTAAATCCATATGCGTTGTCCTATATATAAAAGCTCTAAGTTATTAGTGCAACCTAAATTCTAAACACACACACACACACACACACACACACACACACACACACACACACACACACACACACACACACACACACACACATATATATATATATATATATATATATATATATATATATATATATATATATATATATCTTATGATATATTAAAATATGAGAAATACTCCATTGACAATCTGACAGTGCTATTAATTATTTCTGACCGTAGATTCACACAACATCACTGTATATTTTGCATAAATTACTCATTAATTGAAAAAATGTGGGGTTAAAATTAATGACAATATTGTCAGACTATCAGGCTAGTGCCTTCCTTAAAATATATATCTTATCCAAATCTCATCAATATAGTAGAATGACAAATATTTTAATGAAAAATAGAGTTTATTCAATCAGTATACACATAGAAAACATATATTACAAATCGCATATAATGCATGAGACATTTATAAGAATCCAAAGTTTAGGCTCAAAGGTTGGACGCCCTAATTGGTTAATGCAAGGGATACTTGAGACTAACATTGAAATATCCTAAAGTTTCTATGAAGTGATGCTGCCTAATCACTCAACTTTATCGATCTCTCTCGGCGGGCACTTCTCATGCGCCACCTGACTGCACTATCCTTCCCCTTCACCAGTTGATTTTTTATTTTTTTTCCCTTTCGAGTTATTGTTTTTTATTTCGATTTTTTTTCAGATTATAATTACCCCATAAGATGCAACATGAGCATATAATGGTGACGTTGGATCTCCATTTATAATATTAAGGGAAGGATCCACAGGAAAAAAAAAGTGTACGAAAAATCAGAATGCAATAACTTGAAAACCTGACACCATTTTTACAAATGACAAAAAAAAAAAAAACTTCTGATTGGCCTTTATGGTCTCCCAAAGGGTCTTTAAAAATTATAAACTTGTGAAAAAGTCTTGGATACCTTCACCGGTGTCCACTTGCCAATGCAGAACGTTAGGTGGGAAAAAGACAATCAAATTGGACTATCAAGTGAGCCGGCCATGTTTTTTAGGTATTGGCATTCACTTGCCTCGCTCATATCCAAAACCTCAGCTCATTTCTTGCCAGGGGACGCTACACTATCCTCTTTTCCTCATTCGGTGAGAGAGATCTGGAAGTAATAAGCTTCCCAGCTATGGCAAATTCAGAGGCTGGATCGAGTAGTGATGTTGCACAAGCATTAGGAGGTGAGTTCCATGTTTTTCTGAGTTTCAGAGCGCCCGATTGTAGTCATGGATTCACAGACTTCCTCTACCATGGTTTGGTTGATGCTGGAGTCCGTGTATTTAAGAATGATGATGAACTCCAAGAAGGTGAAGTGATTGGTGGGAACATTTTGAGAGCTATCGACAATTCCAAAATCTACATACCCGTCTTCTCTCCGACTTATGCTTCCAGTAAATGGTGTCTTCGTGAGTTTGCGCACATTATAGACAACGTGTCTAAGTCAGAGGGTGAAAAAAGTGTTCTTCCCATTTTTCTAGATGTGGAACCTGAGGATGTTAAGCTTAAAACTCCACGATACACAGATGCTTTACTGGAACACGCATACAAGTTTCCCGATGAAGTCAAAGCATGGAGAAAGGCTCTTATAGAGGTAGATGAAATCAAGGGATGGAACGTGAAAAAGGATCAAAGGTAAAATACTCTTTTCCTGCCTATTTACTTTTCAATTTTTGGGATACCACGTTGCTCTCTCATTCCACCTTCCATCCGCTGCTTTTAACATCTTCCCTGAAATTTTCCCCCACGATTTCAATCACTTCAATGGCATCTGTGAAAGGCATTCTGATTTTAAGGTTAAGAATATTCAAGAGCACCCATTGGCAATTATTATTTGGGATGATTACCAAAATCAACTTTGGATTTTTCATTTAAATACATAGTTTGCTTCTGCGGACAAAAATTTCAACCCAACAAAATCTGTTTACCCATATGATAAGAGTATGAGTTTCCATTTTTATTCACGGGGAAAGGACGAAAAACATCAGAGAACGCTTTCGATGCTGACTTTATTTTATACATTTCTGAGTGCCCCTCCAGAAATATTAATTACACGAGGAACTGTAATTCGGTGAAGAAAATTCATGTGTGATGCCTGGGTAAGAAATTAATTTAGTTAACTAACGAAAGCTCTTGTGTACATGGCAGCCAAGCAACAATTGTCAAACTGGCTGTTGAAAAGGTTTTGGAGAAGCTGGAGATAAAGCAAAATTCAGTGACCGAACATTTAGTTGGATTTGAGGATCGAGTAAAACACTTGACAGAGTTATTGGATGTCAATCATCGTGATGTTCGGGTCATTGGAATTTACGGAATGGGTGGCATCGGTAAAACAACAATTGCCAAGGTCATCTTTAATCAACTATCTTCCAACTTTGGAAAGTGTTGTAGCTTCCTTGAGAACGTTCGAGAGAGCTTGTCGACCAAGGAGGGCATAGTCCAGTTGCAGAAGAAATTATTGGCTGACGTTCTTGGTTCTGGATTTGCAAAACGGCTAATGAATAGTGAACAAGCAATGAGGACAATTGGAGACACACTCAGCACTAAGAAGATCCTTGTGGTTTTGGATGATGTTGATAAAAAAGAGCACATTAAGAAACTAGTAGGAGGTTATTCATTATGTTCAGGATCTAGGATAATCATTACAACGAGAAACAAATTTGTTCTGAATGTTAAGGGACTTGAAGATGAAATTCTTTGGTATGAGATGCAAAAGATGGATGATGGTCTTGCACTTCAGCTTTTTTGCCAGCATGCCTTTGGTAGAGACTTTCCTTTGAATGATTATTATCATGGACTTTCAAGTAAAATTGTCTTAAATACGGGAGGGCTTCCTTTGGCTGTTGAAGTGATAGGTTCGTTACTTAATGGGAAAGAGGAAGCATTTTGGAAAGATACGTTGGTCAGGTTAAGGGAAGTACCTGCAGAAGAGATTCTGGAGACATTGAGGATTAGCTATGACAATCTAGACAAATATCAGCAAGAAATTTTTCTTGATATAGCATGCTTCTTGTCCAATGAGGATAAAACCGAAGCAATTTATATGTGGGACGATTGTCAATTTTATCCCATAAGAGGAATTAAAGTTCTTATTGACAGGCGCTTGATAAAGATATCGGACAATGATAGGATCATGATGCATGATCAATTAATAGACCTCGGAAGGCGTATTGTCCGTCAAGAAAATCCATTCAACCTTGGAAAGCGAAGTAGGTTGTGGATCGCAAAAGAGGCGGTTGAAATCCTAAGAACCAAAAAGGTAATTAAAATATGTTTCATTTTCAAATAGAAGTTATGTATCTTGGAATTAAGGATTCATTTCTTGTTGAGGATCTTGATTTTTTTTCTCTTTCTCATTCGAATCGTAAACGTAGTGGCTGGAAGTTGACAATTTTCTTCACATCAATGCAAAATTTTACTGCAGAGAAAGGACGAGGTTCAAGCGCTTAAGATATTTAGATCTGGTGACTCCATAGAGATTACAAATGAAGACTTTGAAAGATTACAAAACCTAAGATTCCTTGAATTAAACTGGGGAACCTATGCTGGGGACTTTGCAAGTTGTCATTCAAACTTGAGATGGCTCTCTTGGAGTTCTCCTCGGGATTTTAGAGCAGACAATATGTATTTCGATCATCTTGTTGTTTGTAAACTTGATGCTATTGACTTCAAGAATGATTCAAAAGCATGGGACTTGATCAAGGTAAATTACACGTTTTAATTCTAGTGTGATAGTTCCCATTTGTACTATGCGATGGTTTTTTCACTTAAAATGCCATCTACTTTTACAGGGGTCATATAATTTGAAAGTTCTATCTCTTACTCGGTGTACTGGCATAACGACAATCCCAGACTTCTCAAAATGCTCATGTTTAGAGAGGCTGACTCTTGTAGAATGCTTCAGTCTAAAGAGAATTGAGAGCTTCATCGGAGACCTGCAATCGTTGATTGAGTTAAAGATCGAAGAGTGCTGGGATCTTACAGAATTGCCTAATGAAGTGGGGGCATTAGTGAAGCTTAAGCACTTCTCAATGTCAGGTTGTAGAGGGTTGAGAGAACTTCCGGGCTCACTTGGGAATTTAACCTCATTGACAGAGTTAGACTTATCAGGTACGTGTGTTGCCAAACTTTCAAGCTCTTGCGCAAAGTTAAAATACAAATATTTCTAATCTAAAACTTGAGAATTTTTCTTTGACAGATACGATAATAAGGGAACTTCCCAACTCCATTGGAATGTTAAAATCATTACGCATCTTGCGTTTACCAATAGATGCATCAATTGATCGAGGGCATCATATTTGGCAGTTACCTAGTGGCATCAACACTTTGGTAACTCTTGAAGAGCTAGATATATGTGGGCGTACTGAAATCACAGGTGAAATTCCTGTTGAAGTTGGAGAATCGTCATCTTTAAGAATCTTAAATTTAGAGCACACACGTGTTTGCAGAATTCCAAGGACAATCTACATGCTTCATCACCTCCAAATCCTAAACTTAAGATCGTGTCATGAGATTCGAGTGTTGCCAGAGCTTCCAACAAGTTTGACCTGTCTGCTTCTTGAATCTAAATCATTGTGCTCCGTCCCTAATCTGTCGAACCAAACTAATTTGGTTGAACTGCAACTAAGTGATGGCTCTGGGGATAAAAAGAAATCAAACCTCGTGACAGGAAGCGACTTAAGGTGGATTAGGAGGTTATCTAGATTGAAAAAAGTAGAGTTAAATCTGCTAAACGTCCCTGCACCTCCAGAGTTGGCTTCTCTTTCTCACCTGGAAGAGCTTAAGTTGTCTTGTTTAGACCTAGACGCCCTTGTGCAGCTTCCGTCCTCAAAATGGAGTCTGAGAAATTTGTCAACTTTGGAGTTCTATTGGTGTGAAATGGGAGACTTTCCACTTGATAGACTTCCACAGCTGGAGAAATTAAGTGTTTACCATTGTAAACGGCTTCGGAGATTATTCAGTCCTTCTGAATTAAAGAAGCTATGGCAAGTGTGTGTGTCCTATTGTCAAGAGCTAATTGAGATCCAAGTTGATTGTCTTTCGAAATCATTGGAATCCTTGAGCGTATATGAGTGCGAATCTCTGACAAAAATACGTGGTTTGTCATACTCGATGAACCTGGAATATTTGAGAATCCGAAGGTGCAAACAACTTACTAATGTTGAGGGCCTAAACGACCTCGAGTCTCTGAAATCCTTGGAGGTCACACAGTGCCCGTCCTTGAGAAGGTTGATTGATGCATCTTGCACAAATATACCAGATGATTGCCTCGTCAAAATACAGGGGTGTGGAGACTTCACCAAAGATTCTACTCAGAACGACTCCTTTTGGATCTCTATGAAGAGTTACAGAGACGAGATTCTTCTGGATACATCAAACTTTGAATCCAAGTCAGATAAGGTGCGACATCTTTGAATCCAGTAGACGCGCATGACTTGATTTGTTCTAGTTTCTGATGGTATAATTTCGTGAAATAATACATCGTGGAAAAATTAAGAATGATTCTGAATTTTAGATAAGCGAAAGTACATCTTGCAATCCAACCACGAAAATTTATTAGAGAAATCTTTGAATAATTTCAAGTACATTAGCGTTACATGTTTTTTCTTCTTGAGATGTTTTTTTTTAGGTAAAGAAAAAACGTTTCTTCTTGAGATGTTGTCTTGTATAGTTTGAAAGAATACACATATAAAAGCATTATGTATTCTAATCCTAAAAATTATTTTTTGTTGCATAATTGAGTGTTGGGATGTTTGTAACAATTGCCCTCCTGA
Source organism: Rhodomyrtus psidioides (assembly GCA_021437785.1). Taxonomy (NCBI): domain Eukaryota; kingdom Viridiplantae; phylum Streptophyta; class Magnoliopsida; order Myrtales; family Myrtaceae; genus Rhodomyrtus; species Rhodomyrtus psidioides. The sequence continues at coordinate 7,151,836 of JAILYB010000007.1, read as the reverse complement.
ACTTTGGCACTGTTGTGCAATAGTCCGCAAACTTTGAAAAACTATAGATTAAGCCTTCACCACCCTGACCCTGTTTAGTTTGCCTACCAGTAATGGACTGACCGAATTATTTTACCTAGTTTATTGACTCTGCGTCATTGTCTATTCGCATAACTTCATAAATCATGTAACAGATATTATTCTGTTCAAAATGAATTAGTGCATTTTCAATTAACATTAGACAGTCATAAGAACGGAAAAAGTAATTGCTGAAGCAAAATTGAAAATATGGAAAGTAATCTATTACTCTTGGAAAGTTTGCATTTACTGTGAAGTGGTGCCAAAGTTTGTGATGCATGCCTATTCGGAATAGATGACCAAATATCTTTTGTCAAGCATACCAAAGCCATCAAAGAGCAAGAAATAGTCACTTAAATAAAACAATACATAAAAATGAATATGTATTGTGCTAGTAATAGAAGGAATGAAATTTATGATGAATTTTTATATAAAAGAGGGAGCTTATATATATATATATATATATATATATATATATACATACATACACATATGTATATGTGTATGTATTCTGCATAATGTCATGTATTCTGCCATCATGATATGCTATCGAATTTGATGGATCGAATCAACATTAAAAATGATAGAGCCATTCAAATTTCAAAAGATCAAGATTGTTACAGTTGTTGTGGTACATTTATTTCACGAAAAATAAATGAATTGAAAAATATTTTTGTAAAAGTAATCTTTTATATTGCTTGAAATAATTAATTAATAAAAAAATTCAACAATTTATGTTACAATACTTTCACGAGTGTTTATTTATTTATTTATTTATTTGCCAAATATCCTCCTCTCTTTAGCCACGCGATATCAGTCCTTTTAAAGTTGCAATTTTTTGTTGCACCCTGATTACGTTACTCAGCTCTGTTTTTCTCTCTCGTTTGCTCACTCTGTCTCACTCTGTTTCCACTTTACAGACCAAGACTGAAGGCCGGAAAAAGGCCACAGCTTGGTGGGAAAAATTGAGGGATTCGAGCGAAAAATTGAGGGATTCGAGCAACACGGAAAAGGAAAAGGGAAAGGTGAGTGGTTTAAATTGAGACGATAGTGAGCTGAATCTCTTGTTTCTTCTCTTAGGTTGCTGAGTTTATTTCCTTACATGAGTCACTCATCTCTACGTCATTTTCTGGTGTTGGATATCGATTCCTAAATATTTATGGATTGTTCGATCCAATTTTTGCATTAATGTCTAATAATTTGACCACAGCTTTATAAAAGGAAAATAAATAAATAAATAAACTCATTAGATTCTGTCAGATGTGGCCACATGGGAAAATGAATGATGAACAATGGGTAGATAATTAGTGGCATATACGTTTGATATTATGGTTTAACTTGTTTGCATCTACCAAAGACTGAAGGTGAGGAAAGGGCCACAGCGGCGAGCGAAGAATCTTGCCCCCAGGAAAAGAAAAAGGTGAGTGATTGGTTGAGACGATTGTGAGCTTTCTTCTCTTACGTAAAATAAGCAGGAGTGCGATATGAATAGGTACTCTTGTGCATGTTAGAGGAAGCCATTTTTTTTTTTATGCACCGTAATTACGTTACTCGCTGTCTCTGTCTCTGTCTCATTATCTCCCACTTTACGGACAAAGACTGAAGACGGGGAAAGGGCCTCGGCGTGGAGGACGAGCAAAGATTCATGCAACCAGGGAATGCAGGTGAGTGATTCGTTGAGACGATTGTCAGCTGATTTGCAGACGTTAGTCGCTTATCTCTATTCTCTACTACCGTCTGGTGTTGGATATTTGCGGTTCCTGAAGCAATCTTTCCGCCCTCTTTTTAGGTTCCCAGCTTCTGTCGTACTTTAACTACTTAGGTTGCTTTTTTTTTTACCCCTCCTTATTTGGTTACTTTTCTCAACTTAGACTTTTGGTTGAACAGTTTTACTTCTTTGAAATTGCCAACATACTCATTTAATCATTCTTGGAATGCTAACATAAAAAAAAAAAAATTGCTTTGGTGCATAAGATATGAGATCAAAACATAGCTTCAAATGACCGTCTTAGAGGAAAACTACCAAAAAAATTCTAAAGCTATAGCAATTGTGCCAATTTAATTATGAATATTTTTTTTTCATTTGAGTCTTAAACCTTTTGTATTTATATCAATTCAGTCCACACGGCCAATTTTGGCCGGCCGGTACTGACGTGAACTATTACTATTTTAACAATTTTCGAGCTTTTTGTATTTATTTATTCTTTTCTTTTTCCTTTTTTTTTCTCTTTTTTTTTTCTTCCCTACTTTCGTCCTTCAGCCGGTCGCTATACCTCGGCGACCGGCCAGAGGCGAGGGCCGACAAGCCAGCCTCTTGCGAAGCTCGCCCCCGTAGCGGCAAGGGTGAGCTTCGCCAAAGACCTGTTAGGTCGACCTTGCCAGCCCTCGCCTTTGGCCTATCTCCAAGGTTGAGGTTCAACGACTGGCTAGAGGAAGAAGGAAGGGAAGGGAAAAAGAAAAAAAGAAATAAAAATTCTCTACATAACCGCCAATCGAGCCACGTAAGATGGCCAGTATTTACGTTAATGCTGACCGATCAAAATTAGCTTGATGGGCTGAATTGATATAAATAAAAAAGATTTAGAGCTTGATTGACAAAAAATATATATATATAATTAAATTGACACAATTATAATAAATTTAAGATTTTTTTTTATTATTTTCCCGTTAGATCACTGTCAGATTTAATGCTTAGTCGTACACGATTACGATTTGACTAAGGAAAAATTAACTCTGGTTGACTAGATCTCACCTCGTGCCCAGCATTCTCCCCACACGCACTCGTTTGCTTCTTCCTCTGCTCGACTTCTTCACTTCTCTCTCTCTATCATCTCTCTAATTATACGAGACGATAAGAGAAAAAGCCGGCACGACTCTTAGACCTTTCACTTTGAGATTTCCATTTACTTGAAATATACACACATCAGTTTTGTCAAATTCAACACACTTATGAAAACAGGCTGGTAAGTTCTCACCGTCAGGTGTTCCCGTAAATATTCAGAATTGAGTATCTCACTTTTATTCCCTTTAACCTTTCCATAGCAATCTAGGACTTTTACTTATAGTGGTTGAAGAGAAAGTGATCCTTAGTTGGGCTGAAAGTAGGGGTGTGCAAAAAATCGGGAACTACCGGAACCGAAGTGGACCGTACCCAATCGGCTAGTATTGGGAGGTTTTCACCGGATACCGATCCAGTTCCCTATTCCAATTTGCTGGAACTGGCGGATACCCGCTCAGTTCTCAATTTCAAGTGCTAATCACCCATCCAGACCAACTGTACTGAACTTAATTATAAAATATATGTATATGTGTGTATATATATATCTTTTAATTTTAGCTATTTATCTCAAACACGTGACCAGCCGTGTATTTAGAAGGTGAAGGATTTGAGTGGGCTGTTTTGTAAACTTAGTTTGATGATGTTAAGTAGTCAACTACACCAAGCCCTGGTTCAGACTTTTAGTGCTAAACATTGCAGACTTCAGTTTATTATCTTTTTGGGCAAACTGTGCCGTAATGTTCCAAAGCCGGACACTCATGCTGTTCCTTTATCCCATGGGAACGGCTTCATTGGTTCACTCGGGTTTAGTCTTTTTTAATTGATGTTGGTGCTCGGTAGTTGGTAAAACCGATTCGACGGACTCATCCGAAAATTTGACCAGACTGGTGATTCGGTCTTTGGGTGGGTCCATAGAACGAGTGGGTGGTTCACGGTTCTCATTTTGAGGAATCGATCCTGAGTGGGTGGTTCTCCATTTCAGGATGGGAACCATCCACCCTAGAACTATCACCCCTAGCTAAAAAGGGTTTATTTTGACATTGATATCTTTTGTTCGGGTGTGATTCGTACTTTCCATCCACAGGAAGACATAGAGATCCCTCTCCTCGATAAGCGGGCGGATGTCCCAGGGGCTAGGTTCTTATAGTTCGGGTCCTTATTTTATTAGTTGTTTGTGTTTAAACCTATGAGTAGTTACTAAGTACCGTCTATATGTATGTATGTATATATGCATGTATGCATGCATGTATAATCACCTTCTCTTGTAATCGAAAGTTATAACAGATAAGTGAGATGTGCTAATTATAGTGAAATCCTCTTAGATGTAATCCTAATTTAAAGGTGAATCAAAACAAATATTTTATGCCTTGATTCTCTTTCTAGCCTTTACTCTCTATTTCATTGTGTTTGTACGCCAATCCAAACACCGTGGTGACAGAAAGCGGATTTGAGGGGATTGCAGAAAGTGGTGTTCAAGCTGAATTTGCACGATGGGAAGGACAAGAGGAAGGCCATGAAGATAGTCTCCAGATTTGCAGGTATCGATCGGATCAACCCTTCTTCTCACATCTGTCTCTGTACTTCTATGGAAAGAGAAAATCCCAGATCCTAATTTCTGCAGTTAAGAAAACTGAGTCAAAACAGAGCGTAAATTTGGGCTGCATGACCGCAGGGGTCGATTCGATCGACATAAACATGAAGGAAAATAAGCTGACGGTGACCGGAGCTGTTGATCCAGTGCATCTTGTGTGGAAGCTGAAGGAGTTTTCCACGGAAATAATCTCGGTCGGACCGGCCAAGGAGGCTCATAGGAAGGACGAGGACAAGAAATACGGTCAGGACAAGGAGGACGATAACAAGAGCAGCAAGAACGAGCAGTCGAATCCGGCCAGTCTCTACCCGCATCCATTCCAGTATTATACACATGCTCCCGTAAGCTTAGAAGAGGATTCAAAAGTCTGTGTCATCTGCTGATCCGACGTTTTTGCTCAGATCTTCTGCACAGAATAAGCAGATTTGGCAAAAGAGAAGATCTTGAAATCTGGGTCAAGTGTTCTGAAAACTATTCTTTACCCGCTTCAGCTAAAGGTTATTACCCTGCTTACTTGCTTGAGTTCTTGTGTGTACATGATTGTATCAAATTCTGGGGTTGATTGTTCTTCTATGTTCAACAGAGGATTTTGAGTGTACTCTGATTTTGCTCCCAAGGAATGCGCTTTTCTCGATTCGATCTGTCTTCTTTTTTCTTCTTCTTCTTCTTCTTCTTTGTTGGGGACTTGAGGCTCACCGGCGCCTTTGTTGGACTCCATGGAGTCAGAGACTCGCTGCAGTACAGTGATACAACAGACAAAAGGCGGCCATGATTTGATCTTTTGGGTTGATTTGATTATATTAGATGCTTCGGATGGTCCGAGATTCCCCATAAACTAATTTCCATCTTTCAGTGAATCAATCAGTGCATTGGATCCGGAGTTGGAATTTTAGAACCGGGCAAATTGGACCAAAAAAAAAAAGGAAGAAGAAAAAAAAAAAAAACTGCTGCGAGCCCTCCTCTCCCTAATATTATAAACATGTAAGTTTTACATTAACAGATTGGCCTTACCCAAAAAAAGAAAAAGAAAAAACATTAACAGATTGGTTTCCCTGCAAAGCAGACTTCACCTTAAGTTATAACTAGTCATCAATGCTCAGTTGAACATTGTCATCATTGCCACTGTATCGGTTCGGCCCAAGTCAAGGGTCTACTGTGTTTGAGCATGTGGCAAAAGAAATTAAAATGAATAAATCATACTAATTTGTTGAGCCCCAAGATAAATTGGCCTAAAATTATAGCTATGCTGGTTTCGTTGCTATAAACTCGGGGAGGCCTATAGGATTTCCTCTGTTTGGTCAAAACCAAACACGTAAGAAAACGTGACTCTCTTCTTGCTGGCTGGGTTAGGCAGAGCACGACTTAAATTGCCAAGCACAGTGCAAGATGCTTTAAAGATTACGCAAGCTTCATCAAAAGTCGGAGAACACATTCAAAGGCAAATCTTTTGGATATTCTTGGCACTTAAAGTACCAAAAAATGTCTTAAACCCGTTACAATTGCATCAATTCAGTCATAAATCTTTCAATTGTATTAATTCAATCATAATTTTTTTTTTTTTACAATTTGTCAATTGAGTCCTTTCAAACAAATTGGACAGAAAATCATCAACCTACACGCTGATATGGCAACGATGACATAAACAATTTTTTGATATTTTTTTTCTTTTCATTTCCGCTGGCCTCTGGCAAGAGTCACCTCGACTGCGAACGAGTTCTGTGACCCCTCACCTGTGCCAAAGGCCCAGGGCACTGGCGAGGGCTTGTTGGTACTTGTTCAATGACCAGTGACGGTCGCCTGCGACCCTACTGCATGACTTTTTTAGCAATATTCCTCTTTTTTTTTTTTGGGTTTCATAAAACAATGAGAATCATAGTTAAAGAAAGGTAAAACTACCACGATAATAATAAGAGACACCTTTCATATTCATTTGCCAATTCATCCCTTCTCCCTTCGACAAAACATCTCTTTTATCCACTTACGAAAGAAAAAAAAAAGATAGTATCTCATGAAAATGTTCATGAGCTGAAGTGATTATCACTTCCATTGCTATATCACATGTATCGACCATATTGGGATCATGTCTCACGGGAAAACGCATGTTAAACAAGGGGCAGCTCACTCGTGATATAATGTTTGATATTATGCTGAACACTATCATATAGTCAAAATCAAAACAATTTTCATTCATGTGGGGGATTGTTGGAAAATATGAGGTATTTTGATGGGTGAGCGAATGAGAAATTATTTCTCAAAGAACACCCATTAAATTGGAAGTGGGAAGTGACAAAGCACTAGTCCCACATTGGAAAGGAGGAAGGCCTTGAAGTGCTTTATATGCGGTTACACTTCCTTTGAGTGGTAACTATTATAACACAAGTACTATGCATCGCGCACACGTGCAGGTGGTGTAAATCACAGACCTCGATGAAGGCACGACAAGTTGAAACTTAGGCGCGAGCGCATGACCAGCGTACGCGAATGCAGGACCAGAAAGTGGGAATCCATAACGATATTACCAGCATGGTAATGGTATTAACTAAGTAACGACTATTATAATTCTGTGGTTACATAATTAAATACATAACGGCTCTAAACGGTAGAGTTATTTTGCCATTATTTTTTATTTTCGCAATGTCCCACTTAGCTTATAAATAGGTGGCTTCTCATTTTGTTTCGAGATTGAGATCGAGAGAGAGAGAGAGAGAGAGAGAGAGAGAGAGAGAGAGAGATCATAGAGATCGACGACAAAAAATCACGAAAATCTCTTTTCCCTCTTTTCAATTGTTCACGTTGAGTTCAAGTTCGCCGAAAGCTTTGGAATGCTGTGCTTGCCTCTATCGTTGTTTAACCGTTGTATCCTAGGAGACAGACTTTCGCAAAACCTCAAAGAACGTACTAGAGGGGACGAATCTGTTTTAAGGAAACTGCGTCGAACACAAGCCTAGGTATTTTTATCGATTTCATTTCTTCCAATACTTTTGTGCTTCTAACCGCCGCAAATCTTATGATTCAGACCGATTCAGATCTTCTGATGGGTTCAGACTTTGCGATTCTGAAGGCTCAAACTTTGTGTTTTGACGGGCTCAGACCTTGCAGCCATATTTTTAAAAATCTTATAAACAAACTGTTATAGCCAGATCCACAATGAAATCCGAAGTTATAACTTTGGATAAATGTAGTGAAGAGGCTGAATGACTATGCCATTTCTTAGACGATATTCCAAAATGGCAAAAACTTGTGCCATCAATCTGTATTAATTGTGATTGTCAATCTGCGATTGGAAGAGCATAGAGTAACATGTATAATGGTAAGTATAGACATAATACCATTAGACAACTACTCTCAACCAAAATTATCTCTATTGACTACGTAAAGTCAAATGATAATATTGCGGATCCGCTAACCAAAGGGTTAAACAGAGAGTTAGTTGAAAAATCGACAATAGGAATGGGACTGAAGCCCATTACAAGAAAGTTGATATAAAGGAAAACCCAACCTAGCTGATTGGAGATTCCAAGATATAGGTTCAAATGGACAACCTAATTATATGAACTTAATGATATCACTGTGTGGGTTTATCCCTCAAACCATTCCTATAAAAATATCAATGATTTGATATTCCCAATTATTGTGGGGGTTTATCAGGGAAATGATAGCAATTATGCTTTAATGATTCTTAAGTGGGTAAATCAATTACTCAAAATTAAGTAATCACCTATGTGATAGAGAATTGGGCTGCTTCAAAGGAGAATTATTGAGGGCTGAATTCTTTAGAAACTCTCACAGAACCAAGACGATGTTCATGGCCAAAACAAACATACTCATGAGAACTGAACAAACGTTTAGATGATTCCTGTGTGAAGTGTATGTGTCATTTACTAAAAAAACAGGACAATTCAAGGACATCAAGTCTACTGGACAGTTGGTAAATTAAATATACTTTCACAAGAGAAGGTTCAATGGGTGACACCTACCTATCCTATGTAGGTTTCATTTGTTGAACACTATCACAGAGTCAAAACCAAAATAATTTTCATTCATGTGGGGGATTGTTGGAAAATATGAAGTATTTTGATGGGTGAGCGAATGTGAAATTGTTTCTCAAAGAACACCCCTTGAGTTGGAAGTGGGAAGTGACAAAGCAATAGTCTCACATTGGAAAGGAAGAAGGCCTTGAAGTGCTTTATATGCGGTTACACTCCCTTTGAGTGGTAACTATTATAACACAAGCACTATGCCTAGCGCGCATGCACAGGGGGGGTGCAAATCCCAGACCCCAATGGAGGCCAGGTAAGTTGAAACTTGGGCGCGAACGCACGACCTGCGTAAGCGAATGCAGGACAGAAAAGTGGGCCTCGCGACAATCCCATTTTTACCTTCTGTTTTAATTTATTTTTTTCCAACTCAAGCCGTTACAATATAATTGTTCTTAAGTTAATTATCAGCATGTTAATGGTATTAACTAAGTAACGGCTATTATAATTCTGTGGTTACAGAATTAAATACATAACGGCTTTAAACGGCAGAGTTATTGACGCAGGGTAGCGATAAACAGGAAAATAATTCCTCTGAATAAATTGTATTCAATTGATAGATGTCTGAAGTCTGTCGATTACAAAGAGCAGATGTCCTTTATATAGATAGAACTCCTAAAGGAAATAGAATTACAAAAGATAACGCTAAAACAAATCAAATCTTATCCAATCAAAAGAGAATTCAAAACGAATATTGCATATATCTCTAGTGCTAAGTTTCCTAAAATAGAAAACGAATATTAAAATATTGCAAATCAAACCTAAAGATATCCTAAAACGAATATTGGAATCAAATCTAAACGATCTCGAATTGGGTAAATCGGAAGTTCGAGAAGTTAGATAGTCGGCAACTTGGAGAATTCGGTAACTTTCCCGATCAGTGAAATTACGACGTTGTTGTCCTACATCACTCTCCCCTTCTTCAAAAGAACTCGTCCTCGAGTTATAACGTCGTGTCTGAATCCGCTTCCTCCTGTACTTCCAGTGCCTCCACCTCTTTCTTTTAAAGAACCTGACTACTTGAGCGGATTGTTGGTAAAATCCCATCACAGTACCGCCTGCATCCCATTTTGTGATTGCCATGTGAAAGTCATAATCCGTACAAGATTGCATTGCTTTCATCTCATATGTTTCAATGTCTGCAATTAAACTCCCTTTGACTAGTATTACAAAGTCAATGTGCATTGTTGTTCCACTTATTAATGCTGCAGCCTGACCACTAAAGAAGTCATCTATTGTCTGACTCCCCATAGCAAGATGAGTGTGCAGATCAACTCCACCTGGCATGACATATTCGTCAGTAGCATCGAACATAGTGACATCATCATCCAAAGAATCCTCCTCAACAAGATCATCATAATCTAGATTTTTCGCTGGATATAAACTTTCTTTTGGACACTCTTCGTCTTTCTTCACTTCCTGGACTTCATCCTCATCTTGTTCACCCACTTTCTCGATGGAAGTCTCGACTTCGAGAACGATCTCCGGGTCTTTCTGTTCCATCTCTTCTTCCACCGTTGGCTCCTCCTCTAATTTCTTGAAAAGCTGGTTCTTGCCCTCGACAAAAGTTTCGGATGTCTTGGCGGGGGAATAGGAGAAAGAATGGCACAAAGAACCTATCGAGTGGTTTGAATTTAACACATCTTGTTCACAGTCAGGTGGAAGGAACCGAACCTTTAACATTCGTTTCATTCGTCTCCACGTTCGGATGTGTGCTTTTCCTTGTCGGATTCGGGATATTTGTGTTTGCTCCCACCAGACTAAAGCGTCACGCCTCAACTTTTTCGCCACGAATTTTACTTGGTCTTCCTCATCGATCTCCATTGCTTCAAAGAACTCCTCAATATCCCAGAGCCAATCCAGAAAGTCTTCAAAATCCAAATTACCACTGAAGGTAGAGAGATCATCATTCAATTGATATTGATCGGAATATCGTTGGTAACCTACATATCGTCGACCTCCACGAACATGCTCTCCTTGGAATCCTCCATAACGGCAACCTCCATGAATAGGCACGTTCGGGAAATCCTCTTCTTCAAAATCCTCGACATAGGCTTGTCGCCTTTGTCGGTGTTGTTGGTGATTTGACCCACGATCCATAGCTACTTCGGGATCACGAGCGACAGAAATTCGCTCGGCTGGAAGAATGCTAGGTGTGTGGCTTGGGTTTGCAGACAACCGTTGGGTAGCGGCAAGCAAGTCTTGCATCGTCCGTTGGTGGTCATGCAGAGCCCATCGAGTTTCCTCAGCAAATTGCCGATTCTCCTCAACGAACTGGGTAAACACCTTCCGTGAAATAAGCTCACCAGGATGGCCCTTAGCTACGGAAGTATATCGATTCACGTTATGAGACATCATCGCCAGGAGAAACCTCGCTCTGATACCAAATGACGCAGGGTAGCGATAAACAGGAAAATAATTCCTCTAAATAAATTGTATTCGATTGATAGATGTCTGAAGTCTATCGATTACAATGAGCGGATGTCCTTTATATAGATAGAACTCCTAAAGGAAATAGAATTACAAAAGATAACGCTAAAACAAATCAAATCTTATCCAATCAAAAGAGAATTCAAAACGAATATCGCATATATCTCTAGTGCTAAGTTTCCAAAAATAGAAAACGAATATTAAAATATTGCAAATCAAACCTAAAGATATCCTAAAACGAATATTGGAATCAAATCTAAACGATCTCGAATTGGGTAAATCGAAAGTTCGGGAAGTTAGATATTCGGCAACTTGGAGAATTCGGTAACTTTCCCGATCAGTGAAATTACGACGTTGTTGTCCTACATCAGTTATTTAGCCATTATTCTTTATTTCCGCAATGTCTCAGTTAGCCTATAAATCGGTGGCTTCTCATTCTGTTTAAAAAAAAAAATGAGAGAGATCATAGAGATCGACGACAAAAAACCATGAAAATCTCTTCTCCCTCTTTCAATTGTCTGCATATGCATTGTTTCGATAGTGTTCACGTTGAGTTCAAGTTTGCCGAAAGCTTTGGAGTGTTGTGTTTGCCTCTATCGCTGTTTAACCGTTGTATCCTGAGAAACAGACGTTCGTGAAACCTCAAAGCACGTATTAGAGGGGACGAATCTATTTTAAGGAAACTGTGTCGAACATAGGCCTCAGTATTTTTATCGATTTCATTTCTTCCAATTCTTTTGTGCTTCTGACCGCCTCAAATCTTGTGATTCAAACCGCTTCAGATCTTCTGACGGGTTCAGACTTTGTGATTCTGAAGGCTCAGACTTTGTGTTTTGACGGGCTTAGACCTTGTGCTTCTGAAGGCTCAGTCTTTGTGTTTTTGAAGGGCTTAGACCTTGTGATTCTGAAAACTCAGACCTTGTGCTTCTGAAGGCTCACATTTTGTGTTTCTGCCAACTCAGTGTTTGTATGTTTGTGGTAGTTTGTCCACATTTACTATTGTCATTAGAATTTTAAGTATCCTCTATTTTTACAAAACTGAATTGTTATTTTAACACTGTTTGCCCAACAGAAATAACTGTCAGAAGCAGTTATCTTTAAATCGTGATATTAGATCACATTTTATCGTCAGTCGTTCGTTCCTTTAGAACGATATTCTTCCAACGAAGAACATAGAGAGCGAAACGACGGGCGAAGAGGAATTCTCCCGAATCAAATGGACGAACGCCTCTCTCGAGACTACATTGGTGACTCTTAATCTGTGAAAATTACGGTATGTTCCTCATGTGATGTGCTCGTTTACAATCAGTGATTCAAGATGATCCTCGGGCTATAAATTCAGAGTAATTCCGTTGTGCATGTAAACGGGATCGGTTCCCTTCATTGGTATCAGAGCCAGGTTTTTTGTTTCCTGATCATATAATGATATTAGTGAATTTCGTATTTCTTTTTATGGGCAGTTTTTTTTTCTTTTTCGCGGCTTTTCTGGTCGTGGAGTTTTACGCCGATTCCGGCCAAATTCCGACGAACCACAGGCTGTCTTCGGAAGAGCAAGGTTGCCTTGCCATGGAGAAAAAAAGCCCTAATGTGTCTCGACATTTGGTTGCTCGCAGGAGACGAATTTTGCGAAGGAAATTTTGCTGATTAGGGTTCCGCATCCGAGTGGTTATCGCTCGATTCCGGGCCAATTGCTTCACCGTTTTCAAAGATTCTTAGACCTACGTGGTCGTCCAAACGTAACGTATAAAATCCACCATTAATTTTGGTCAATGGTGAGTTGTCAGAAAAGAATCATGCGGCTGAAAATGACGGAATCAGCAGTTGAGTCGAGCGTAGGAAATCTGGAAAATTTCCTTTTGATGCGCGAAGATTGCACGCGTGCATCGTATGTGGATCTGCAGCTGTGGGCCCGGGCGCCCATGACCCTTCGCTTCTTTTTATTTTTATTTTTTAAAAAAACAAACAAAAAAAAGGGTGGAAAGGAAGGGTCAGGAGCCCCCATGTGGAGGGTGGGGATCCCTCTGCCATGGAAATTCCTTGGCAGGAGATCCGGGTCCGGAAAGGAAACTGCCGCTGGGCGCTAGGGCAGGGGCAGCCGCGCATGCCCATGTGCACGCGGGCTTGGGTAGCAATTCTTTATATATATACTGTCAAAAGTGGTATTTGAACCCACAGTCTCTACGAACTCTACACCTGCACCTTACCACCCGACCACCTTGATTTTTGTTAGTTAAAGTCGATACATTTCCTCTTAAAAAATGGCATGCCTATGGGCAAAATAAAATTCTGGTTTTGCCCCAATCCGCGCGGTGATTTGCCATCTTTGACCCTGTCCACAACCTAACCCGGTTTACGGCTGTTGACCATTGACTGGTCATCCGTTGACCATCGGACCCAAAATTTTGAAAATTACATTTTAGTCCCTAAACTTTTGAAATTTGCAATTTAGTCATCGGACTTTTGGAAATTGCATTTTTGATCCTCAAGTTAACTCGGACCGTTGACCATGTGTTGACTAAATGGGCTGAAACTTTGACCGGCTCGTACGGGCTCGTTTGTGCTCCGTTTGGGGCATGCGAGGTACCATTACGTTCGTATCGAAATTTTTTTCGGTTTGATATATTATGTGAGCATGTTTGATGAATGTAACATTATAAAATACGTAAGAATCCTCTTGATACACGTATTTTGATTGTTTTTCGATTATTTTTCATCTATGTTATTTTTAATATTGAAGATGTTTTACATGCTTATATTGATTGAAAAATAGCATGACTAAAATGAAGAATACTTGATATTGTATCATAAAATTAGAATATGGTTTGATGCATATGTTAATGGTGCATTAGTTCAAATCATACCATACTATTTTGTTATGATTACAAAATAGATATCGAGATCATAATATGAATTGTGATCTTCATTTGAGTGGGGAGTTCTAGAAAATTTTAGTGCTTTCAGTGAACTCAATTTTACATAAATAATTATGTTAATGATAATTTCAAGCGATTATTCTCAGACAATGATTGGGAACATAGTGAAGTTTCAACTTTGAGATCTTATGTGAAATTATTTATTAATATAATTAGTTAATGTAAAATAGATGCATAAATGTTAGGCATCAACAGTGGTTGAATACATGTCTATAGAACTTTGTTTTCATATATTATGGCTTTAGTTTCTTGGAATATCGTAGCCAAGCTTGATTAGAATAGAAATTAGATGGCAAGAATTATGAAAACTGGAATGTGAGAATCTAGTAAGTGATAGAAGAGTAAGAAGCACTAGAAACTCTTAACCTAATTATGAAAGTACCTCAAGATGGAAATACTGCATAATATAGAAGGAAAGAGAGACATTTGCTACACTGAAAAAGGATGAACTCTATTACTCGCATATGTTGTTGAGTAGCATGAAAATCGTTTCATGCATGAGTTCATGTATTTATGAAAATGCCAAAAGTCAAGTAGGAGCAATTAAAAACTAAGTTTTGGTTATATAACGTTCACTAACCTGGGACAGATCATAATAAGGTTTGACGTCAACATGATGCCTTGTAGGCTAAATCTAAATAGCTTTTGTGGCTTGAGTCAAACATGATAAGTGAACTGTTAGATGCAGACCACATTTTGAATTAATGAATAGCAAATGCAAGCAGTAATAAGTTCTTTTCCTCATAGCTGTGTGCATATGAATAATTTACTTGACCCACGCTAAAGGTGAATAGCCTTCTAGCGGCTTAACTAGAAATCGATATTCGTTATACTGGTTTCAGCTCAAATGAGACTTAGTAATTCAAGTGTAAGTATCAATGTGGGTTTGAGAAGTGAAAGGGTAAGGGAAGAGATCTTTCAAGATAAAAAATAAAATAAAAATCAAAGTTTAACCTACATGGAAAAGGAAAATGTCCTTTTCAGAGAAACATTTCAAAATTGAAGTGTTTTAACTATGGCAAAAAGAGTCACTTTACTCACAATTATGATGAGTTAAAGAAGTTAAAATCCATTTATGCACTTAAGAGTGTACATATATCTGTAGTTCAGTTTTGGTAACTGAATTTTATCCTTTGTGGATTGTAGATCTAAGGGTCACAGACCATGTAGTAGTGGAATTTTAATAAGTTTCACATTGAACAAATTTAATAAATGTGAGAAATATTTTCTAAGTGAAAATCAAAGTAATTGGCACCTGTCAATTGAATATGTGCGATGGTCGCACTTTGTTTTTCCTAATGTTTATATGCTCCAAAACACTATGGAATTTAGGTTTCGTGTTAGTTTGGTTAAACTTGATTTCAAGTTGGACTTTCATAACGATGATGATGACTTGACGCTAGAAACAAGTTATTAGAATTGTAGATGGTTTCATGTGCAGATTGTTGAGTACAATTATGTGAATGATAGTTATTTCCTATTTTTCATCATTTTGTAATGATGTGAAGATGTAGCATGATATGCTGGATAAAATAAGCTATGGAAGGCTTATTGGGCAGTATCGAAAATGTCGATTTATCTATTTGTGTGCATTGCCTAGTGGGCATAACAATGGAGAAACCATTTAAAAGAATGATGAATAAGAGCTAAGTTTTCTTTATGTTGACCATTTAGACATATGTTGTTTAATAAATGTGAGAGCATTGCCTATAGAAGGCTTATTGGGCAGTATCGAAAATGTCGATTTGCATATTTGTGTGCATTGCCTAGTGGGCATAACAATGGAGAAACCATTTAAAAGAATGATGAATAAGAGCTAAGTTTCCATTGTGTTAACCATTTAGACATATGTTGCTTAATAAATGTGAGAGCAAGGCATGAGGCTATTTATTTTGTCACACCGATTGAAGTCAAGAAAATCTATCTGATTAGTTCGAATATTTTTGTGATAAAAATGAATAGAAAAATAGTTTTCTATTTCAACAATTCCTTAATAGAATTGGATTTGCAGAGAAAATGGGTCCCAATATATATGGTTAAGTCTTTGATGGCACATTCTATTGTGCGTATTACCTTTTGTGGTGATATTTTGTTAATGGCTATCTAGATATTTAACTGTGTGCCTTGTAAATCATTTACCTCTACTCCATATGAGTTGTGGACAGGTTGAAAATGAGATTTAAGTTTTCTCAGACCTTGATGTGCTTCCTATATATACGTGTTCTCCCACAAGTATGGGAAATTAGGCCCTACAAGCAAAAAGAGTATCTTCGTGAATACTAAGAGCACTCGAAAGGGCAAGTCCTATAGGTGAGCAATAAAGTGAGAAGTGTAACTGAATATGAATCACGAGATGTCACATTCTTAATGAATGAATTTTCGAAAAAGGGTGAGATATTTTAAAAAAGTTATTCTATGTTTGAATTCTAGGATAGTGACAATGACTTTCCTAGGACATCTCACCCAAGTGGGAACAATGTGAGAAGTAGAAAACTTATTTTGAATTAGTCTCAATTGCAGCCACTTGATGTGAAGAAGATGTTATCGTTGTCTAATCCGAGTGGGAGCGTAATGGAGAATGATGACTAAGTGTACAATCTCAAATTTGGCGAATAAGTCGCAAATCGTCAATGTTTAGACATTGAAAATAAATCTTTCATGATTGCTCCACAAGAAAAGAATAAGTCAAGGAGTATAAATTGAAGCTCCGATTTGCCCTAATAAGGAAAAGTGGATACAAGAAATGAAAAAAGAGATGGAATTATGAGATCAAACGAAATTTTGGGAACTGATTGATCTTTCAAATGGACACAAAGCCATTGAGAGTAAGTGTGTTCTCAAAAGAAAGCGTAAAAGCTTATGGCTCCATTAAGAAATATAAGGCTCGCCTTGTGGTGAAATAGAATGATCAGTTCATCTTATTCTGAAAGTGATTAGTATGGATCTTGGATTACATCAAATGGATGTAAAGACTACGATTCTCAATGGAGATTTAAAAGAAGAATTTTTGCATGAAAAACCTATTGGGCTTGTTATAGAAGGCAAAAAAAAGGTATATCGACTTTTGAGATCGATATATGGCCTTACGCAGTCTTCGAGATAATGATATATATTTTTTCGTAATGCCACTGTGGCATATGTTTTTCTAATGATTGATGAGGATCTTTGAGTATGTATCAAAAGATCCAAAGATCAATATGTGGTCTTATCATTATATGTTGATGATATACTAATTGCTAGGTCTGAGCATGGAGTTAATTGATACAGTCAGAATTTGTTATGTTCCAATTTTTTATATAAAAGATATGGGTGGATCTGCATATGTTTAAAGAGATTGTAATCTCTTTCACAAGAGACTTATATGAATAAAGTCCTTGAATGATTTCGTATGCAAGACTGTAAACTAAAAGATACTTCTATTGCAAGAGGTGAAGGTTTGAGCCGAAGATGTATCCTGAGACTCCACAAGCAAAATAAAGAAATGGAAAGTGTTCCATGTTCTAGTGTTGTTCGAAGCTTATTGTACACTATGTGTAAAAGACTTGATATATATTATGTAGTTGGAATGGTGTGTAGATACCAATCCACTGCAGATCAAGTACTTTGAATTGCTGTCAAGAAAATCCTAAGATACTTGAAAAGTGCTGTTGAATTTTTTGTTGAGTTTTCAAGGTAGAGATTTGCACCTTAAAGGCTATGCTGATGTTGACTGAGGAAAAGGTTTAGACTACGTTCTTACATAGAAATGGCCTCTTGTTTTAGAGTAGTAAGAAGCAAAGGTGTATAATCTTATCCACCATGGAAATTGATCTCGTGGCATTAAGAAAACGTGTATAGCATTATCCACAATGGAAGATGATCTCGTGGTGTTATCAACAGCAGTACAAGAGAATGTTTGGCTTAAGAGATGTTTGGATCAGTGAGGTGTTGCAAAAGATGCTGCAGGCACAATTATTAGTTGATTGTGAGAGCCAAGCAACAAGAGCTTACACTAATGATCCATTGCCATATCAAGCAAATAGACATGCAATATATTTTCGTGAAAGACATGGTTGTAAGAAAAGATGTGAACATATAGTACACATACATGCACAGAATAATAGCAGCTCTTTTGTGAAGTGAGTACCTAGAGATGTTTCTCCTCAGTCATGTGTGAGTAAAAGGATTAGTTTCATATATTGAAATCTTTAGAAGCGCGTAAAAGTGGAAGTACTAGATATTTATATTTCCCAATATTCACAGTTAATGGTATTTGTTATCATTATTGATGCCTATGAGTTTGTATGACATTTATGCATATTAATGCTTGGTGCATTATGTTAAGAAAGTATGTCGAACAGATGAGATTAGCCTACTCACACAGGTAATCACCTCTATTTACTACGTGATAAATAGAGATGAGGCAATTTTAAGCTCATTATCTAGGTGATAATTGAGAGCTCGAGCTTAAAATATAAATGTCGCATTAACGGAATGTTAAGATGCGGTCATAATATTTATTATGTTTGAAAGTGAAATACCGAAAGTAATATAGCCCACATATTTCACTTTATCTGTTTTAATGCCAGATGTGAGTTCTGAAAGATTCTAGTAAAGATAGTAGATTTGTGAACTCAAGCTAGACTTGAGTATGTCTGAGCTGTCATCTATACGGTATTAAAAGTGAAAAGACATACACTCCATGGGAAATGAGAGAATACCATAATACGTACTTTATATTACGTGTTACGCCCCGAACCCGACGAGCACACGAACATCCCACCAGGCCGTAATCAAGCCGTGCCATCCAGGATCCTTCGGCCCTCATATTCTCAAAATCGTATACATACGGAAGCAAGAAACTACTCCGTACACAAATAAAATCAAGATGACTTAGAACAAAATAAATAGTACATTTCTCAACCTTCAAAATACACCTCAATTATTTTTAAAGATCAAAACTAAGCCACCAAACAATACAACTTCTAAGGTCACCCAACGTCCTAAATACATTTGATCAACTACTTCCTTGAATGCCAATCCTTGGTAAGTTCGGGCTTCCTTCGCCTGGGACCTGAAAAGTTAAGCCGATACTGGGGTGAGATATACATCTCAATAAGTGAAACCTAAACCTAGATCTGAACACCAGTCCCCCCAGACTATGCCTCAAAGCAATACATCATTCAGATATCAAGAGTCTCAATTCATAAAGCACACATGACCATATGAGACTAAGCTCCATGCACTAGCACAAGCCATACTCATAATTTCAGAGGTATCATAATGATAACACATTTTTCATCGCCAAGGGCTCCCAGGTCGCAATGTATTTCTTATAGGGCACTCACGCCAACCCAATCACAAGTTACAAAAGGTAAATCTCAATTCTCAAAATTAATGCCCGCGTAATAACGCTTCAGGCTGTTATAACATGCTTGGCAAGACCCGCGTCAAGACGCCTCAGGTCAACACACACTTATTGCCAGGACCCGCGTAATAACGTATCAGGTCGTGTTTCTCAATCGTCCGCGTAATAACGCATCAGGCAGCCTGCATAATATCGCATCGGGCTAGGATACTACCCGCGTAATAACGCCTCAGGTTAGTCATCCTTACTTGGTCAAGTGTAATATCCCGTGTGAAAATGCATCAGGATAGTCCAAACCCCGCGTCATAACGCATCAAGGTATAATTTGCCTTTCATCGACCCGCGTCAATACGCTTCAGGTCGAATCCCGCGTCAATACACCTTAGGATTTACTCAAGCCCCGCGTTTAGCGCATCAGGGCATCACAAGAATAGGCACTCATGAATTAATCAATCATAGAATAACCGTCACACGATTGCATCAAGCAATTTAAACCACATGTTTCACCAATCAGTCAATTCATCAACAGGACATCATTGCCATTTCAATAATAGGGCTTCATAGCCACTTCAATATCACAGGCGCTATAGCCATATAAGTCACGTAGGCGTCACAGCCAATTAAACAATCAAGGGCTTAATAGCCAAATATGTCATCAAGGCATATCGCAGTTCAATTGTCATGCTATGCCATTCAAGTTTTGGAATCTAATACTCAGTCAAGCAATTCAAGTCATAGGCTTCACCAAGCAATCAAATCACTCAACCACGCTATCCAGTAATGTCCTAATGTTCAAGTAAGGGTTTATGAGCGACTTACCTCAATAAGCAAGCTAGCAAATTCTACGTACAATTCACTTCCAAGGCCCACAAATGCACATCCAAGTCACGTCTTGCGTCGTCCTACGAATAAATCACAATTCCCGTCAATAAACTCCGCCAAATTTCGATCCGATCGAGCCAATTTCTTGTCGAGACATCAGTTGACATCTTAGGACATCCCAATAATCATTTTGGACCATGGAAACACATCCTAGAACCATCAAAGGGCTCGGCCAAGGCTGGAACAGAATTGAACAGCATTCTGTTATGCCTTTGCCCTATTCCAACAGCCCATTATTCACCTCAAATCATCAATTTATTATCCAATCCTCTTGCCAAGACCTAGATTTACATGTCTAGGACATCCCCTAATGATTTGGAAGCAAAATAATACCCATAGGTTTCTCAAATGGTAAGGGTCCCTCAAGATGTCCACCGGTCAGATTTTTGATCAATTTTGTCCACTCAAACTCAGCCATGAAAAACCCCCTATATCTCAATTGAAAAATTCATTTCTCTCATCCACATATAGTACTATATGTTATGAAGCCACGCTTGAAAATTTGAGGTCATTTGGATTTTCTATGAGCTAGAACCATCACTTCTCCTCAGCTAGCTTGGAATCTGTTCACTTTTCTTCCAAAAATTCTCTTAAATTAACCAGACCTCCAAATGACTTGAAACCAATTGGAACTTGTAGAGGATAGGTTAAACTAAGCTGCAGTGGTCGGCGTGAGGCTGAACAGTCGCCGGATGAGGCGCTCGACGGCGGCGAAGGCAGCGGCAGCGGCTGGTCGGGCAGAGCAATTTTCTGTTCTTGAAGAAAATGCTCAAATGGAAAGGAAGAAGAAGATGGCTCACGAAAATTGGGGGAGGCAGCAGATGAAATGAGGCTTCAATCCCCCATGGTCAAAGTTCTAGAAGATTAGGTTAGTGGTAATTAATAACTTTCACCCAAAGTTTGACACTTGTTTTTTATCTCATAATATCCAAGCCTCAAATGACTTTTATGCCCCTCAATTTTCGACAGCCTTAGGGAAGAAGGAAAAATGCCAAATGACTAAAATGCCCTTCTTAATTCAATTAGGCAAGGTTAGCTCTCCATGGGCAAAATGGTCTTTCACACCTTTCGTCCGAAACTTCATTTTTCAATATTAATTGTTCCATTTGGCCAGGCGTCGTCAAATTCAAATCTAATGTTTGAATTTCTCAATTCCATTTCCCAATTTCGAAGTCAAATTCCATACCTCAAGCCTTGAGGGCGGAAATTCATAATGTCACAATTCTTCCATCCTTAAAGAAATTTCGTCCCCGAAATTTGCCACATTCTTATCCACTCAGTCTCTTGAGGCACTGACGTCTCGTCACACTCTTAATTTTCAGGACAATCCCTTTCATGACTTAACGTTCTTACTTATTCTTTTCGACAAAAGTCATCATTTCCCCAGGATTTATTTCCTTTAATCATCAATCTGTATTCACTTCTCTCTATTCTCTTTCGACGTTCATACACCCGTTAGCAGTTTACCCTCAAGCATTCACATCGTCCCTTCCATTTTCCTATCATCATTATTACTAAATCCTCGCCAGAATGCACTCCTTAGTGCAAATGCCATCTGGTGTATCATTCTCTTCAAACGTTCGTTTGTACCAACGGAGATTCAAGGGCTTAATCAACTTGTCCCTCGTTATCCAAATCGAGTTATAGCCCTTTCGATTCCTTAAACAATTTCATGATTACTTCCGCAGTAATCCGTTCTCGATTCCATTCGAAAATCCTCTTGAATGAAAGTGATCCATCAACTTTCATGGTCATGTCTAATGCTCGACCATATGACAGACTAATCCAGCTTTCGGTCCTTATCACTAATAGTATTAAGGAAAATCTTGGCACATCCTTATGACATCTCAAGGGACACCATAATTCTCCCTTCAAAATTTCTTTCCCAAGCATTCAGAAGTCTGGATTTCTTTCCTGTTATGCTCACTCCCCGAATCCTTTGGATATTAGGGTCCATTCCTCGCAACCTCTTAATTCCTTTCTGACTTCTGAGCTTGATTCCTCCGGTAGCCGTCAAACTAGTCCATTGACAAACTTCTAATTTAGAAGTTGAATCTCTTATTTCTCGAGAGAAGATCTGTCCCTCCATCACCCATTACACAATGCTCAATTCTCAGCCTCTTATAGTTCACATAATTGCGAGGTCTTTCCTTACACGAGCAACGCTCCCGTATCCGTAAATAATTTCATCCATCAGCACCACTTCTTTTTTGGTTCCCCTCGAGAATTTAATACTTTATGTTCTTATGGCATGTATAAACTTGAATCTTCCTCCATACATGTAATGTTTTCCAAACTTCGTCACAAAGACGATTGCAAACCAACACCAATCACACATTAGGCGTTCTAACTCATATGACCTTATTGCCATGGCGCATTCGTACAGCCCACTTCGGTTGCCTTACTATGCCTCAAATTTCATTCCTGCGTCACATCATTCTAATTCTCTCGGTCCTTTTGATTCCAACTGGTACACCATTATCAGCGTAATCATCCACTTGACTCAAGTCCTCAAAACTCTTGTCACGTTCATTCATCCATTCGCGTTATACCTTGTCCTTAGTCCATTTCATCAATGAAACAGCTCTTGTGGGGAATCTTCCCACAATCCGTCTAATACCACCCATCGATTCCAGGAAACTTCAAATTTCATTAACTCCCATCGACTTCAGTCGATCCATCACTTATTCTATTCTTCAAGGACTCTACAAGGATTCTATTTCTTAGAAATTTCACGACTGAGGAATCTTACCTCATCAGGTCCACAGTTCACGCTCTTCACATTTAGCATACCATGAGCATCTTCTTAGTGTCCATAGGATATTCTTAATAGCTGTTCATATTCCTCACGACTTCTTAAATGAGTCCGACCATCGTCTCTCGAGACGGTAACAATCAATCTACTTATTCCTTGGATACTCAATCCGACTGTTATCCACTTCATTACTACCAAGTGTCGAATCATTACAACTGTTCTTGGTACCATTTACTTGAGAGCTCGTCTCTTGGCTCTCTGCTTTCATGGATCTCTACTTGTACCAACAACATTTTGTTCATTTTTGTCACTCTTCCTTGAGGAAGCATTCTTATCTCAACCGCTGGTTTCCCCATAACCAGTCGATGCGACTTTTTTCAATCTCGTCCATTCCACTGAACGTCGACATTATCTTGGATTTCAACGTTGTCTACAGGATAATTCCTCAGATTTACTTTCCAGAGATCATTTGAGCCATGCGTCTTCTTTCTCAGTCCAGACGCTTAGTCTCAAGACCAAGGAGATTAGGATTTTCTCTTCATTTTACATTAGGGTCTCTTACCCTATGAAGGAAACTATACACTTCAGTGGCATTCTTTTACTTCGAATCTACCTCGTCCTTTCTATTCAATAGGATGTCGATCTTGGAGTTTATGTTAACAGCGGTGTTTGTACTCCAGCCTCCAAATGCCATCATATTTGACATTCTCCTTCCAATGACTTAGTCATCTCAAGTGACAAGGTTCCAAGGGGTCGGGGTTCTTTCTTAGTCACCATAAATCTACGTATCGAATATTCAATTCGATTACCTCAAGTTAATTTGTAATTACACTCTAAGCGCTCTTTTTACTTACTCAACCATTCATTAAAATCCCGAGTGGCTAGGACTATCAAGTCCATTCACTTTTCCTTCTATCAATGACCATCTCATGATCCAACCACCGTTAAGAACGACACCCTATTCTTTAGGGAACAACAACTCATGATTCCATTTCTTATGGTTCCATTGCAACCAACCAATCCCAGGGTATCATTAATTCCAGGCAAACTAGCATGCCGATTTTTTTTCCTCTACTCCTTTCATAACAGAAGAGACGGGCTACCCATTTTCCACCATGGGTCTTACGCCTAAGTAATCAACATATTCCATAATGAACATCTCCTTGCTCATAGCCCATGAGCAGGAATTCTATTATTAATAAGTCTTCCGATCATTCTCTGCTTTGACTGAGTCCCATTACCATTTCTCAAAATCAGGAATAACAATCAGCCACAAGACTTTCAAATTCCAATCCACTCAGGGATTTACTTATCTTATTCAAGGGTCCTTGACCATCTTTACCATATGTTTAAACGACCTTGAGAACTCTGTCTCACATTGGTCGATCGTTCTCGGATCCTTTCAAGATTATTAGGATCCAAACAACCTTTTCTCTCGAGCAATCCCAAGAGGATATTTTTTCATCGAACAACTCAATAGAGGTTGTCTAAGTAGATATCATGCCTTCGAGGAAACCCTTCCTCTGGTGACCTTTCACCAACTATTAACAGCCTCTTAAGGGTAAAACTGTCAGGGTCACTTTCTTTCCTCAGTGTACCCAAACCTCTAAGGTTTCTTTACCAAGATCCCCAATCCAGAGGGAGACAATTTCAAATCTCATCCCTCCTTCAAACTCGATCAATCTCAACCTTATACATAGCTTCATAAACTTTTCAAAACTCTCGTGGTTCTTCCCACGCACTCAATTTAGAAAGAATTAACTCAGAGTCACCTTTCTCGTGATTTCCATCACTTAACTCATCAACACTAGCATCTGTCACCGTAGTGACTTAGGCAATCATGGCAGCTCCTTCTCGAGCTTGCCTACTCGTCCACTTTTCTCATTTCCGTTTATAGTTTTCACGACCCCTTATCCCACTTGGGTCTCGCACGATTAACAAATCGAGCCATATTCTCTTATAGTACTTGTACTCCAATCGCTTATCTTTACTCAATTCTCATGATCCATCTCAGTTCTTGGATCTTCCCATATCTTACATACTCGAGCCCAATGCTCTTCTACGACCATACTTTGGTCATTCAACCTTGTCAGGTTTTCATGTCATTGGAATCACTATGATTTCCCCCCAAAATCAAAGACTTAAGTCACCTACTCAAGTCTAGCAGTCCCAGGCTGCTCATCTCATTATCTTTCATCATCAACCATCTAGTGGCTCCAAAATAACTCTCAACTGGTTGCTCATTATCCAAGGATTTCAACTCATCCTTAAGCAACACCCACATATCAAGCCAGCCTCAACGAGGCAATTTCTCAATCCACGGCCAATTACTGGGCAAGCCTCAACTAGGCCAAAACTCCACTAGGTCAACACCAAGCAAGTACTCAAAATGCTATTTCAATCGTTCATACCATAAACCCAGGGCATCTGCCACTCTAGCATAAACACAACATGCCATCTTAATTTCAAAAGACATCAATTCAACGGGGTATAGACTCCCCTCACTATCTAATCTCTTAGTTAGATCTTGGTCATTCCGATTACGTTATGCCAAATACGAAACACGCCAAACAGGCCAATCAAAACGTCACTTTTCTTTTTCAAACGGCATCCTTTGCCAAGCACGAAACTTTTAACCATGCCAATCACAGGCGTCATTGTAAATGCCATGTCACTCTCTATCATTCCTTTCGAGAATCAATCTCGTGCCATACATCTCTTAACCACAATTGGACTCAACCTGATACCTAGACTTTCCCTTTCAAGTTATGACTTGGGTCATTCCTACCTCTTGCCATCTTAGAAACCTGCCAGGAGCTGCTCTTTGTCCGGACCTCTCTATCCCGGCGATCACTCCCCGCCCTCATCAGACCTGGCCGTTGTAGGTTGTCCCAAGTCATACATCTATGGAGAAAGCCCTGCTCCACACGTCCTAACCATGCTTCATTACAGTTTATAGGCATCTCATCCACTTTTCCCATACCAAGCGACAGTTTATTAAGTCCAACCACGATAAGTTCATGCATGCACCCTTATCAGCTTTCGTTTCAAAGCCACAAACACATGCACAGCATGTTCGTTCTCACCACTTGTCCTACCACAGTCGTTTCCACATCAATCCTTATCCATTGAAGGTTTCTAATTTCATCAATAACCGTCACACCACATGGATCAATTGCCTATATTCACCCATACACCTCAAATTTAGTCACTTTTCAAATCAAATCCATATACACTCGATTACAACTGATCTTCAATCCAAATATTCGTTGTATACATCTCATCTCATCTCATATCACCCAAAGTTGTCAGCAACCATCGATCACTAAAACCATCAAGGTATAACACAATTCAAGCCTGAATCCACTAATACCAGTCGTCTACTTATAACTCATACTCCTCAAGTTGGGTCATTGACAAACCACAATTACAATCATATACTCCAACTGACCCTTCATTCAGAAACTATTCTCTAACAACCTTAAATCCATGACTCTTCAATCTCTACTCACTTCCTTGTGAGCCTTATTTATAAAATCACTCAAGATCATCCATTAAATCGACGCAAGGACCTTTAGAATATCTCACAAGTTCAAACCCATAGTCCTCAAGATTCAGTAATTCATGCTTAACCCTAAAAGTCTCACTACCTAATTGTCCCCAAGTCATCACTCCTTATCATTCCAAACCTCAATCACATTAGATCGAACTGGCCTTGCTCTGATACCACTTAAACATGGATGTCACGCCCGGAACCCGGCGAGCACGTGAACATGCCACCAAGACGTAATCAAGCAGTGCCATCCAGGATCCTTCGGCCCTCATGTTCTCAAAATTGTATAAATGCGGAAGCAAGAAACTACTCAGTACACAAATAAAATCAAGATGACTTAGGACAAAATAAATAGTACACTTCTCAACCTTCAAAATACACCACAGGTTAGTCATCCTTACTTGGCCAAGTGTAATATCCCGCGTGATAACGCATTAGAATAGTCCAAACCCCGCGTCATAACGCATCAGGGTACAATTTGCCTTTCATAGACCCGCGTCAACACGCTTCAGGTCGAATCCCGCGTCAATACGCCTCAGGATTTACTCAAGCCCCGCGTTTAACACATTAGGGCATCACAAGAATAGGCACTCATGAGTTAATCAATCATAGTATAACCGACACACGATTGCATCAAGCAATTTAAATCACAGGTTTCACCAATCAGTCAATTCATCAGCAGGACATCATTGCCATTTCAATAATAGGGCTTCATAGCCACTTCAATATCACAGGAGCTATAGCCATATAAGTCACGTAGGCGTCACAGCCAATTAAACAATCAAGGGCTTAATAGCCAAATATGTCATCAAGGCATATCGCAGTTCAATTGTCATGCTATGTCATTCAAGTCGTGGAATCTAATACTCAGTCAAGCAATTCAAGTGATACGCTTCACCAAGCAATCAAATCACTCAACCACTCTGTCTAGTAGTGTCCTAATGTATAAGTAAGGGTTTAGGAGCCACTTACCTCAATAAGCAAGCTAGTAAATTCCACGTGCAATTCACTTCTAAGGCCCACAAATGCACAGCCAAGTCACGTCTCGCGTCGTCCTATGAATAAATCACAATTCCCGTCAATAAACTCCGCCAAATTCCGATCCGATCGAGCCAATTTATTGCCGAGACATAAGTTGATATCTTAGGACATCCCAATAATCATTTTGAACCATGGAAACACATCCTAGAACCATCAAAGGGCTCGGCCAAGGCTGGAACAGAATTGGACAGCATTATGTTTTGCCTTTACCCTATTCTAATAGCCCATTATTCACCTCAAATCATCAATTTATTATCCAATCCTCTTGCCAAGACCTAGATTTACATGTCTAGGACATCCCCTAATGATTTGGAAGCAAAATAATACCCATATGTATCTCAAATGATAAGGGTCCCTCAAGATGTCCACCGGTCAGATTTTTGATCAATTCTGTCCACTCAAACTCAGCCATGAAACACCCCCTAAATCTCAATTGAAAAATTCTTTTCTGCTCATCCACATATAATACTATATGTCATGAAGCTACCCTTGAAAATTTGAGGTCATTTGGATTTTCTATGAGCTAGAACCATCACTTCTCCTCAGCTAGCTCAGAATCCGTCCACTTTTCTTCCAAAAATTCTCTTAAATTAACCAGACCTCCAAATGACATGAAACTAATTGGAACTTGTAGAGGACAAGTTAAACTAACCTGTGGTGATTGACGTGAGGCTGAATAGTCGCCGGCGAGGCGGCGGCAGCGGCTGGTCGGGCAGAGCAATTTTCTGTTCTTGAAGAAAATGCTCAAATGGAAAGGAAGAAGAAGATGGCTCACGAAAATTGGGGGAGGCAGTAGATGAAATGAGGCTTCAATCTCCCATGGTCAAAGTTCTAGAAGATTAGGTTAGTGTGTAATTAATAACTTTCACTCAAAGTTTGACCCTTGTCTTTTATCTCATAATATCTAAGCCTCAAATGACCTTCATGCCCCTCAATTTTTGGCAGCCTTGAGGAAGAAGGAAAATGCCAAATGACTAAAATGCCATTCTTAATTCAATTGGGCAAGGTTAACTCTCCAAGGGCAAAATGGTCTTTTCACATCTTTCGTCCGAAACTTTATTTTTTCAGTCTTAATTGTCCCATTTGGCTAGGCTTCGTCAAATCCAAATTCAATGTTTGAATTCCTCAATCCCATTTCCCAATTTCGAAGTCAAATTCCATACCTCAAGCCTTGAGGGCGGAAATTGAGAATGTCACATTACGTATGTATGAATCGACCAAGAAGAGTTGACAAGAGTTTGGATCTCAACTCTATAGTCGTGTGAGACTCTTGAGGACAAAAGTTCCTCAACTTAAGTCTCTTCACGACTCTTACTTATTCTCAAGATTTATTTTTGGTGTTCACTATCTTAGGATGTTACCAATGGTCATGAGATTGATTCGACCTAATGAGACATTTCTAGAAAAGCGAGCTGGAATGAGATTGAGAGGTTTAAGGGAAGAGGAAGACCAATTTGTTTTGCATGTCACATTCAATCTTTGTGTTCACAGGTCGATTGATTGTGGTCATTAGAGTTAATCATGATTGTGAATATAATGTATTGTATTTGAGCACTCAAAAAGATGAAAGAGATCAAGAGAGATATGATGTAAATGTGACTGATTGATCTAGGGTACTACATACTGAATCTACTCTGAGTTAACATGCCATTTTAGAGCTGCTATATACTCCCAACAGATGTATGGCAACGAGCTCTCGCAGTATGCTGGTCGCACGGATTATTTGTCGATATGAACTTTGCAGAAACGAGAGAGAATTATGTTTAACTCTTCGTGGGTGAGTGGGAGTTGTTGATCCTTCGTGGGCAAACGAGAATTACTGATAGCCCTTCTTGGGCGAGTGGGAGATGTTGGATTATATGGGGGTGCACGGTAAGTACCGTGGTCCGCCCATGTAGGGCATCACACCCATCGTACCCCTTGGCCAAAGAAATAACTGCCAGAAGCAGTTATCTTTAAAACATGATATTAGATCAAAATTTATTGTCAGTCGTTCGTTCCTTTAGAACGACGTTCTTCCAACGAAGAACACAGAGAGCGAGACGACGGGCGAAGACGAATTCTCCCGAATCAAACAGATGAACGCCTTTCTCGAGACTGCATTGGTGACTCTTAATCTGTGGAAATTACCGTATGTTCCTCGTGTGATGTGCTCGTTTACGATAAGTGATTCAAGATGATCATAGGGCTATAAATTCAGAATAATTCCGCTGTGCATGTAAACGGGATCGGTTCCCTTCAAGTTACTTTTCTCTACTTGACTTTTTGATGTTGTCCTACCGAAGAAAATAAAATTAACTTATTAGACTCTTTTAGGTATCGCCGCTTAAAAATGAATGATGACCGAAAGGCAGTTAATAGGTGGTATATATGTTTGACATGTTGGGAAAAACAAACAGCGAATATAACTTTCCCTCCTTGACTAAACCTGTAAGAAACCGAATCGAGCACAACCAATGAAAATATAGGAACTCAGAGAGAATATGAAACTAGAATTTTTACGTGGAAAACTCCTTCAATGCGAAGGATAAAAACCACGAGACCGATCATGGAGTCTACCCGAATCTCCACTATATATTAATCGTTTGGGTACACAACCTCGCTGAATACAACGACAATAAAATCCCAAAGTTATAAGTGGAGATCAAGCAGTAACAACACATTAAACGAGATAACCGGATGAAAATCACCCCCAAAATATGCTGTCCCGAAATATCCACGAACAGTTACAGTAAATACCTTCAAATCACGATCCAACCGCACAAAATCAAGAACAACGAGTATTGAAGCTGCTGTCAAAATTTCAACCCAATCGGACCATGGGAAGACCTTCGATCGTCGGTTTGATCTCAGCTAGACACCAGAAAAAACTGCTGCGTTTTTCTCCTTATCGCTACTGTTCTCGTTGCGTTTTTTTCTCTCTCGTATCTTTCTGTTTGCTACAGTGCTGCCCTAGATATAGCAGCTACTCTTTAAGACAAACACATGGGCTGGATTGGGCTTAAAAGCCCAACATGACATTATGATGATTTATCTCTTATGAACTTGTTATCCGCCTCTCGAGTAAAATTAAATTTAATTTTTGGCTTGCCTCACTCTTTAATAGTTCTGCTAGAATGCTTGTGCAATATAATTCAGAGCTAATCTATCCACGTGCAGATTAAGCAATTACCGGGTTGGACATTTATTTGCGGTTTTGCGGATGAATGCATATATAGTACGCTTGACTTGTTTTCTATTTTTGGCCACCAGTGAGCTTGACTAGTTTTTTTTTTTTTTGATCGGGAAAAGCTTGACTAGTTGACTAGGTGTTTTTAGTACTCCAGCCATCATGCGGGATTTACGTATTGTTATATCATGAGAAAATTACTAAAAAAATCTTAAATTTATTCTAACTGTGCCATTCAATCTTAAGGGCCTGTTTGGTAATGTTTCTGCTCCTCTGATTCTGTTTCCCGAAATAAAAAAGAATCATAAACATGTTTGGTAACGCAAATGATTCTGATTCTGCTCTCAGGAATACTTTTGAACCAATTTTGAGAAAAAAACAATTGCTTCTTAAGAAAAAACACTTTTGAGAATAAAAAAGACAATGATAGACTTCTCTAACTTTTGTCAGGCGCTTGCGAGGAGTGGGCCGGGTCAACTCGACCCGATCCCGATAATGTTTACAAATAAAAAAATTGGAAATTAATAAAATAATAAAAATAGAAAATGAATAAAAAGTCCAAAAAAAATTCTAAAAAATTCTAAAAAATTGAAAAAATAGAAAAATTTTCAAAACAAAAATCTAAAAAACTAGGAGATGGGTCATCTACACTGGCCAATCCTATTTTTGACGATTTTGCGTTCTGATTTCTCCCGAATGACAATTTTGCTTCTCATGGCCAAATCATTTCGAAAATTCCCAAAAAAAATATATCAAAAAGTAGGAAATGGGTCCATTCAACTGGCTGATCCTATTTTTGGTGATTTTTCCTTTCGATTTTTCCTAAACCTTGACTGATTTATTGTCGGAGTGCTATTCTGCATCAGTGAACATCCGCATTTGAAGCGTCCCTATTTTAGCTAAAAAGATGCCATGGTACAAGAGGATCTCAACTGTGGGCTCTAAAAGAAGTCATCAAATGCGATTATATAATTATTTGATTTAAATGTCAAATTGGAAGATAAATTTTTTCCTAAAACAGAAATTTTATGTAATTACCATTTGCGTTTTTGTTCTGGAACCAGTAATTTTATGCAGTAACCAAATGAGTTCTGATTCTTTAAAACTCATCCAGGGAGCAGAATCAAAAAAATTGATTCTAATCATAATCCCTTTTTTGGAATAGAGTCGTTACCAAACATGCCCTTAATTTTTTTTGGCCAGTTAAGTCCTAAAGCTTTTGCAATTGTGTCAATTCTGTACATTTGGCCTGCTGGTGCTGATATAACAAAATTTTAATAAAATTGTAATATTTTTCAAATTTTTAATTATTTTTTATTTTTTCTTCCTTTTTTTTTCTTTTTTTTTCTTTTTGGTTTGGGTCCAGCCCAAAGCAAAAAAAGAAAATAGAAAACAGAAAAAATCGTTAAAAATATATAAATTATCAAGATTTTGCAAAATATCATTAAAATTTTGCAATATCGGCGTCGTAGTAGCATAATGTAATTTTTTTTATCACACTAGAGTATGCGAACGAACAAGTGAAAGGGGAACTGCATGGTGGTCCAGTCGTAGGTAGGCATGTGAAAAGGGAACGCATGAGCTCAAAACAAGACATATTTTGCCACCTCGAAGTCAAACAAAAGAGAGAAGCCCCCCTCCACAGTGTAACTATCGTTCGTTGTCATTCCTTAATGTGAACCATGGAATCGTTGTGTGGTCTATAGTCATTCCCAATTGCCCTCCCAAGCCAAGCCATATCCCACAAACAAGATTTCATAGACTGACTCTCTCTATCTCTTTGCCCGATCCCGATGGACGGCCATGGGCTTATGCCGTCCCTACATATCTCAGCCCGCTTTTACCCCAGTCCAGGTTAAGAAATTAGTTGGATGTAGATCGGCCAATTCTATTCTTTACGCCGACTGGCATAGCCGAACAAAGTTAAAAGTTCGATTTAGGTGAGATGGCGCGTACTTCAGTGGTCGAAATAATCGATTGAGCATTGGGTACCTCGAAAGGGTGTCAGGCTTCTAATTAGGACTACAATCATTAACATTCGGCTTAGCTAAATAATTTTATTTTGCGGATTGTTAGAGGATTGGTGATTGATGAAGAAATTTAATGAATAGGGGCTTATTAGACTACAGAAATTCTTTGCAAAACAAAGCCGGCAATGCCATTTTAGGTGGACTCCAATGGAACAGTTAGGTGGGCCGTTGGCGTTGGACCGCCCGAAAAACCTGGTTTATATAACATGGGGAATAAAAGTGATTTTCTTATCTCGCCGCAACGTAGAAGCATGAAGTGAGGAGAAAGCATGGGGTTTCTACTTGCTAATACAGAGCATTAACTGGGGAAAAAAAGAAAACCAGTTAAGTTTGATTTTAAAGTGAGCCGATGATGTTCATGGGTATTGGTTGGCTAGTTCACTCTGAAAGTCAATCGGTTCATGCAATCATGCAGTTGACCAAAAAAGAAATGCAGTCACTAAACTGCAAAAAGAAACGGAAACGGGATGGAAGCACCCGATGACAATTGAAAAAAACATAAAAAGACATGACATACTTCGAATTCATTTGAGATGAGAGGTTAAAAATGGGTCTTTTCAGCTCCTTAAATGCTCAGAAATTACAAACATGATAATACTGCCATTTCTTAATTGATCGTCCAGCCCAGCAGCAGCAGTTGAAAATTTACACAGACCCAACCTGGGAAACATACTAGAATTGAACGAAGAAATCCATATATAAGAGAAATAAAGACATATATAGAGCGTGTGACTGAAAGACAAATTTACCCCCATTAATTCATGTTAAATTTTACTTTCAAATTGCTGAGTTGAATGACATGTGGCAGTTAAACAGTATACCAGTTAGGGATTTTTACCCTCTGTCTGTCACAATTATACCAATTTGAGATTATTCGTGTATAAACTCAATTTGATGAGCACCAACGGAGGGTAAGTTTGTTAAAAATGTACCAATTTGGGTTTTTTTATGGTAAAAAAAGTAAATTGGGATAAATTTGTCACAGGTGTACCAATTTAGAGTTTTTCGTGGTAAAAAATTATTTTAAGATAAATTGATCACAAGTGTACCAATTTGAGAACTTTCATATAAATTTGTAGTAGGTGTACCGGTTTGAATTTTTCTTTTTGTGGTAAACAAATCAGTTTGAATGAAATTTGTCACAATTGTATAATTTGGGTCTTTCGTAGTATCTCGCGCTCCGTGACTTAAGTAGGGGTCACGGCTGGTGGTTGTTGTGCTAGTCCCCCCGAGGAATAGTCGAGGTGCGCGCAAGTTGGCCCGGACACCTCGGTCATCAAAAAAAGAAAAAACACTAATATTAGATAGTCCTTACAAAAAAAAAAACCACTAATTTTAGATAGAGATTTATGCCCCTATACAATTATATAGGTGTTTCAACAAAATGCTCAAGACATTTTTAAATCGGGGCATGAAATTGCTTTCAAAGTTAAGTTGATTGTAGAGTTTGAAAGTAATCTTTCTTATGACAGTTCCGCATATCATTTCAAGCACATGCGCACGGCCATTTCTTTTTTCCAAAAAGAAGACTTACGAATTTCTTTTGCGTCAAAGCTAGCATAATCGATTTGCAACCGTACATAAATGTTCAAAACTATGTAACAATACAGCATAATTTTTCAGATCAGAGTATCATTGAGATGTGGATAAAAGAGGGATTGGAATTGATTAGAGCAATTGATAAGAAGGAACGAGTGAGAAAGAAGCAGCGTAACCGTTTCAAGTAGTTTGGGATAACGCAAAGAAAAAATGGGTCTAAGTACACTATAAGTGTCAAAACTTATGTATGTCGCTCACTTTAGTGTCAAAAATTTCAAAACGATCATTTTTGTGCCAAAACTTTCAAAACAATCACTTAAGTGCCAAATATTTTGAAAAACGCTTATTTCAGTGCCAACTTCGGCAAGTGTCACGCCCCGCACCATTGGGAACGCAAACACCTCTTCTTGGTCGTTAAGTTGTGACGTCCCAGGACGCATCACCGACCCATTAATATATTTATGTTCCAGTTAAGCACACAACGAAGCGATTTACTTCCCTAAACAATCATAATAATAGGGATAGTTAATAGGAAAACAACAAACCATAGAAGCACTTTTATTTATTTACCATTAACCCTGGAGGACTGCAATATTTACAAGCCTACCACTAGGCCGCTCCCTGCTAACCACATAGTCAAAAAGGGACGGGTGGATAGGTTAACATAGCTTCACCACTATAGAAGCAGCCCCAAAAAGATAAGCATAGGAGCTTATCACTACAACTCATTATAGCTCGTAGGAGGCTACGGATCAGACTCGCTCTCCTCATCATCCGGACTAGTATCTGTTAGAATATATTCTTTTTGAATATATTCAATTAGTGTGCTTTATTAATTGTCTCTGTAATTATTAATTGGTCTAATAAAGGTAAGATATATACAGTTTCCTATTCTAGTCGGATGTGGGGTTGGATAGTATGGGCTGAGATAAACCTACCTTTGATGAGGGGATATGTTTCATTCTCTATAAATAGTGCTTAAGTCCCTCCTCTAAACCCGAATGTCCACATAATCTCACATATAGAAATCGTCAGAAACAACAGTGAGGGGCCATCTCATTGAAGTCAGTGATCAAGGGGGTTCATAGAGGAAAAACTCTTAAGCGTTGGATTCTCGCAATTCCGCATCAAGAATGATGAATCCAAAACAATGTGTGTAAATTCTTTAACTCTATGCATACATGGATTTGTGTATCTGTATGTGTGTATCTTGGGTTGCTGCATACGGATTGAATACGCAGCTTACATGTGATATCAGAACCTGCGCGTATTAGGTGACGAATCGCGTTCCCGGTGTATTTTCGAAATTTTATTTTTATCGAAATTCAAAGAAAAGTATATATTCGGAAAGGACTCGACGAGACGAGCAAAACCATGTAAAGATCGCCACCAGCAGCCTCCGGACGCGCCGCCACTCGCCGGTGGCTATCGGGCGCGTGGCGGCCACGCGCCTCACACGCTTCATGCGCTGACTCCGGGCCCCGCACGTGCGCGGCATGTGGGGGCTGACGTCATCTCAGCCGGGTTGACCCGACCCGACCCGTTGACCCGACCCGGATGGTTGACCGTTGACTTGGACTGTCCGGTCGGACCGGTCGTTGACCGGTTCGACCGGATCCGCTCGACCCGGTTCGCTAAAACTGTTTAAGGCAGCGGTCAGACCGGTTAGACAGGTCGGACCCGTTCGAAGACCGGCTGAGGCACTGAACACATGCGCTGCACGTGGCAGCGCGTGAAACTCACTCGCCGAGGCTTCAAGCGGCGCGTGAGGGCGCGTGGGTACTCCGATGAGGACGTTCCAGGTACCGACGTACTCGTATGCTCATGCTCTACAGGATGGTACATTTATTTTTATGTTTGGTATTTTCATGGATGTAAATACGTACGGAACTCCAAATACGAGGGTATTTTGGGGTATTTTTGAAGTATTTTCTGGTATTTCTGTAAGGATTTGTGAAATACAGGTACATGCTTACATGAAAGTATCACGTGGAATTATGTGGAAATTTTTTTTTATCAATTTCATGTTTATGGTTTGACATGAATTATTGAGGTATCGATGAAAATTAGCAAAGCGTGTAATTTTGAACATGATTGCCCCAATTTCTGAAATTACATGCATACAGTGGATGTGAAATATAAAGTTATATCCCAATTTCAGGCAAATTCAATTGGGTTGTGACCGCCAAAGCGGCATGCTTGGTTGAGTTTAATAAATAATATGTTAAATAATATTGGGATGTCTCCTATTTTAGTGCGTAGCTATATTCCCAAAGGAGTAATTGCGTATTCTTGCATGGAGGGTTGAATGTACAACATATGGCTGAGGATTGATTAGTCTGAGTGCCATCATACACCCAAAGGTGGTGATTAACAAAGATTGAAATAAATTCTCATGGCCGCTGTAATGTAGGAGTATACAACTGCATGTCATGTTTTTTGCCCAAAGGTGATTATATGATGATGTATGTATCTCTCAAGGTGAAATTTCACATTGTGCTAATTGAAAATATTGGTTATTTTTCAATCACTGTTTCTGTGAACGACAACTCTGTTAACATTGAGAATTGAGATTCATTAAGAACTGAATGAGGATTATGTGTTTACAAGGATTGGCAAATATTTTTATTACTTTTGTCAAGAAAGATCCCGTAGTTCTCACTTTCATTAGTGAGAACTTTCAAAAACATTATGTGCTTATTGGGTAAAAAATGATCGGATTCGCTTATTTGATATGAAGCGATCCATTAAAGAATACTTGAAAAGTGTTTTCTACTAGTTAACTGCACTGCTAAGTAAATAAAGAAGCCTTGAAGGCTTTGAAATTATATCTCGTCTATTACTAAGAGTGGTAAATATCTGCAATGACTCTTCAACATCAGGTGTAATGGTTCTATCAAGATTAAAAAAAAATTACGTCTTAAAGTTGGTGGAATTGCATTTTAAGCGGTTCTGCAATCATACTGATAAAGTATTATAGTAAACCACCAGTCATTCTGATGATTTGAATCCATGAAAAGCGTCCTTTGAGAAGGATGGTGATTGATACTTCTTTTATAAGAAGAACAGTCACATAAAGAAATGCTACAGTTAATACAAAGACTTGGTTATCTAAGTATGAGCATAAAGTAATGTTTTTTGGTATTGGTTGTGAATTCATTCTGTCTTAGGCCTCATCTGGTTATGTGATGGCTAGATAGTGGTGCAACATATTGTGTTGCATTTACCATATAGGAATTCATAAACTGAAAGGTACCAAATCAGGTTAAATCAAGCTCATTATGGAAACAACTATAAAGTTGACGTTAAATTCATGGGAATGTCATTCCAGATTCTGGTTTTATTATGACATTATGAAACATATTTTATGTCCTCTTCTTAAAGACGGAATTTATTTTCCGTATCAAGTATGGACATGTGTAGTTACTTCTTTTGTGATTTCAAATAAAATAATTACTATTTCTTTTAAAATAAAGTTGGTTACTACTCTATGTCCAATGAATTGTACAGATTATGTTTATCTCCCAATGAATTATACGTCACTTATACAGCTGAAAAGTTGCTTACAAAATTTATCCACCTAAGAAACAATCATGCGCATTATGGAATAAATTTCTTGGTCACATCAGTAAAGAAAGAGTGAAAAGATAGATAAAGGCAAGCATTCTGTTCACTCTTAAAAGTGACCTAGACACATGCGTAGATTGAAGCAGATATAAGATAACTAAGATAAATGGTGAAACTGTAGTCGATAGTTATGACATATTGAAAGTCATTTATACTTGTATAAGTAGATCATATATATATATCAATATGATGTAGAGTTTTTATCACATTTAAATGATGATTTTTCTCTACATGTTTTTTGTACTTAATTAAAGAAAAGTTTTATTTTCGTGACAAGTTTAACGTTTTTCTGACTATAGTCGATAAATTTTTTTTTTTAAAAAGGGAGTTGTCAGTTTTTACCAAGGTGGTGAGTATCATGGTTGACATAGCAATGCTGGATAGCTTAAAGAGCCATTTACCAAATACTTAAGAGGATTCTGGGTTGTGATTTTATGCCCGATCCTTCTCAATAGAAAGGTGTGGCCGAAAGGAAAAATCACACCATATGGATATGATGAAGAGTATGATCTGTAAAATCAATTTATATATTTTTCTGTGGGGTAAAACTTTGAAAATAACCCATTATGTTTTTATCAAAATATTTCATTGACTTCTTTTGAGTCATGGACTGGACGTTAATTTAGTTTGAACCATATTAA
Organism: Rhodomyrtus psidioides; assembly: GCA_021437785.1. NCBI lineage: Eukaryota > Viridiplantae > Streptophyta > Magnoliopsida > Myrtales > Myrtaceae > Rhodomyrtus > Rhodomyrtus psidioides. Next base: position 7,113,425 of record JAILYB010000007.1, on the reverse strand, counting down.
GGTTTGAGGTGTTCATGCAGAAATAAAGTTACATAATCCAACATTAGATAAGTTGGACTCCAGAACCACTCAGTTTTATTTCATGCCTTACCCATATCATCTAAAGGGGTATTGATTTATCATCTCAAAGGAGGAACAAGAATTGTGGAATTACAGATAGCTAAATTGCTGGAGCTTGACATAACTGAATAAGGGTAGTTGCTCACAGGCTATTAAAGGTACTGGTGTGGTAGGCACCACTGTGTCGTTCTTCCTGCCTATACAGATGATCATGGAGCATTCTAAGTTATGATATGATTCTGTTGGGGTTCAGGTTCTTGTTAGTAATATCCTGATGAAGTTTATAAGACCCCACAAGCACAAAATAAAGGTTAAAGTAGCTATTCCTAATAGATCTATCGGGCAGAGATGATCAGTTGTACCATCACACTAAATAGTCTATCCAGAAGAGCATGACTACAAAATCGACTATGTCATTGATCTAGTAATTTATACAGTTGATATTTCTTGTTCTTAATTATAATTGTGATTGGATGCATGGTAGACGAGATATAGACTATGAAATAAACGGTGTTTGAAAGCTTATTAGTATGCCTCAAGGTCACAAGTTTATCTGCTGTAATTGGGTTTGTAAAAATTAAAGGGACTCCAGATGAAAGTTTTTGTCTATTTTATTATATCCAATTATATTTTGATCAGTGTTTCATTTGAGAAGTTAAAGACAGATTGGTAGCCAAATTTTTTCACTTGTAAAGAATGAGTAGACTTAAAATAATTTTTATTCAGTCTCTCATAAAGAGTTTTTCATAGTAATTAATGAATTAATAGCTCATTATTGTAAGGAGCTTTATCATACAGGTATTAAAAATTCTTTTTAATTAGATACTTCGAGAAAGTCTATATTATGTAACATGAAGGTTTTGCAGCAGATGATTCAGATAAACTTGTGCGTACAGAAAGAGGAATCCCATATAATGCCATGGAATAAAGTTTGATCATGTTCATGGGTATTCTAGACTGAAAGGTCTATTTATGGGTGTCGCGACCCTCTTGAGGTTGTCGGGCTCTCGAGGGCTAATGGGCCGTCCTGTCTGGTCGGACGCGGGCCTCTCCCAAGGCCCATTACCCAAATCGCAACGGAGGTATGCGTGATCGACTTTCAGTGTGGTCTAGTGACATGTGCTAAGTGTGCATGCCATGGAGTCGCCACCAATCATTTTTTTAGGGTGTGATTGGACCACCCAATCGAATAGTTGGGAGTTTCTATTCAATTCTGCGAGAACCAGAGAAATGGTTTCGGGGACTTAGTTACACCAACAGTCAGAGTTGACGCCCTTTCGGTACCTAAGTTGACTGAATTTTCTAGCCTGAGATTCATGCGGATGAGTAAGGTATGAACCCTAAATCTAAAAATTCATGCAGATAGGAGTGATTATCCTAGCAATCACAATCAGTAATAAAATGCGCAACTCAAGGAATCTAGATATGCAAATAAATCACATGGCATTCCTAGTAAGGCCCTATTTATCAATCACAGCTCAAGAATGATTTAGCTGTCCTAGCCATTCTACACATGATCTAACCTAAGAAAAGCATTAGGAAGCATCGAATGAGTTCGAGAGTACTCACATGGAGTTCGCCGTGCCCTGGTTTGGTCTTAGACGAGCTATCGAGCTCATGCCGACCCGATTATATTTGGGAATCCACTCGGCGTTTTACACCATAAAATCATGTGAAACAAAAACGAAAATATTCAGCAAGGGGAATTTATTGTAGATGGTGGTCGATCTAATTGGACGTCAAGACTAAAAAATATGTAGAAATTTACAAATTAAAATACTCGAATGACATTTTTTTGCCAAATTCAACTCTATGCGTCGTGAAGAAACACATGCAATTGAACTTGAATTTTGACTATTTATGAGTTCAAAATGAAAAGGAAATTAAAATAAAAATATTGACTATTTTTCTATATTTTTACGACATCGAACGCTATTTTTCTTCATTTTTCATGTATTTTTCTATTTTTGGAAAATATTAAAAAATATTAAAAAATATGACAAATTATTTTTTATCAAAAATGGTTCCTTTAGCTTGGTCAAGGCTACCAAAGATGATTTTTTAATGTTTTTAACTTTTTATAGATTTTTTATGAATTTTTTAAAAATAAACTATGAAAGACTGATCAAAAATCAGGTGTCAACAATGGGTTTAAGTAAGCTTTTAGATAATTGTTGCTTGAAGTTTCATTACATTGTTGATATATTCTGTTCTGTCAAGAACGAAGTAAATTGATATATATACTGCAAGATCAGTGGGAGGAATTTATTTTCTTTGTGTCTTATACATATGATATCTTGTTTGAAAGTAGTTTTCTTGGTTTACTGCTAGGAAAGTTTTGAGGTACTTAAAAAGGGGACAAAAGACTGTATGCTAATTTACAAACATATTCATGACCTACAGCTAGTAAGGCATTCGGGTTTTAGCTTTGTTAGCTGTCAGGATGATGTGAAGTTGACAACTACAGACATTTATATGTCTAAAGAAAAGTGCAGTATTACAAAAGAAATAAACAGAAATCCATGTAATCCTCGATTAAGAAAGCGGAGTTTGAGGTATGCTTTTCAGCTACTATTCGGGTTATTTGGCTCCGGAATCTCATTAAAGAGTTGGCCGTATTTAATTTTATGAATAGACCCATACAGTTGTATTGTGACTATAATTCTTCAATATTGTTCATTAACAACAGCAGAGTCCTAAGGGATCTGAGCATTTGGTGGTCAAATTTTTGACCATAAAGGTAACAGATGAAAGGGTGACACTACAGTAGAGCTTATTACACAGATGATAAGGCTGCAGACTCACTAACTTAATGTCTCTTCCCATACACATTTAGATGACATGTTGCAAATATAAAAGCATCGTGGGATGCTGATATGACGTGTTAATTGATGGGTTGAGTAAGCATCATGAGATGCTATTGTTCAGTGGGAGCTGCATTCGATATTTGCTCTAATAAAGTTTACATCTGTGTTTGTTACATTTTGTAACATCTAGATATGTATCAACTCCATTGCATGCGATAAAGCTATAATGATTAAGAGGAGTTGAATACATATATCAGTTGAAAATCTCAAGGTATCGTGTAAACCTTGAGTGATGGCTGGGGCATTTCTTTTAGCCAAAAGCATATGTCTTGTTACATGTGAAGTATAGTTAACTATAAAGGTAAGACATATGTTGGTTCGTTAGAACCGTAAAGATGTTCTCTCGTGACACATCCGGTTTCGTGACACATAGAGTGAGAGAATGGTGACTGACAAGGAGGATAACATATAAGGTGTCTCTATTATTTGAGATGTTATCTGATTGCCATACTACCATATCAAATCCATATCAATAGAGTTGAAAGCATTTGTGATCGTGGATGGCTCTGTATCTTCTGATGCAGTTACTGGCATGGTTCGGTGCTTGAGGCTTTATGGGATCAAATTGACTATTGTGAATTATCTCTAGACCAATATAAAGATGCGCATATACAGTACAGTTACAATTAATTTCGGCCAAGTGGGAGAATGTTAGAATATATTCTTTTTGAATATATTCAATTAGTGGGCTTTATTAATTGTCTCTGTAATTATTAATTGGTCTAATAAAGGTAAGATATATACAGTTTCCTATTCTAGTTGGATGTGGGGCTGGATAGTATGGGTTGAGATAAACCTAATCTTTGATGAGGGGATATGTTTCATTCTCTATAAATAGTGCTTAAGTCCCTCCTCTAAACCCGAATGTCCACATAACCTCACTTATAGAAATAATCAGAAACGACAGTGAGGGGTCGCCTCATTGAAGCCAGTGATCAAAGGGGTTCATAGAGGAGAAGCTCTTAAGCGTTGGATTCTCGCAATTCCGCATCAAGAACGTTGAATCCAAAACAAGGTGTGTTAATTCTTTAACTCTATGCATACAGGGATTTGTGTATCTGTATGTGTGTATCTTGAGTTGCTGCATATGGATTAAATACGTAGCTTACAGTATCTGGATCAAGAATAGCTCCATCCGAAGGTCAAGGCCCAGAGGATTCCAAATCTCCTCTCTAGCGCCACCGTCAGGAGGTGAGGGTCCATCAAAACCTTTGATCGGACCAAATAGGGCATCCCCTTCCTTAATGAACCAGGCTAGAAACTCGTGCAGCTGCCACATCTCAAACCTCTCGTCAACCCATATAGTTGTCATGTGTTTCTGATATAACTTCTCCGGACCTACAGGATACTCTACAACTATGGTACCCATATCCATAGGCACCCCAAAACGAGTAAGCAGAGGGGGACAGGTCATGCTCGGTGGTTTGCAAATATTTAGAACAACAACAATGAGATAAACTCAGGAAGTTACCAGCCTAAGTCTCGATTAGGAAGTCAATTCTGATCGGATTCATTTAGAACCTGCAATGCAATATAATATATATATGAGTATGCTATCACATAATCATAGACAATCTCACATGCCTTGTCATGCGCCTTGCACAATATAACTCAGTGGAAGCAACATATTGCAATGGACAAATGCATGATCAGAACATATATCACTTTCTTGTGCACAATGCGCTCAATCATACTTTCATCATTGTGGTCACTCATAGCACGCCCGATCACACACAAGGGTCTTTCGGCTCTGCCGGGACAGCTGTTTATTCGATCAATCACGGTCGATCGAGTGCACACCCGTTTTCCTACGATGGTCATCCGCGGGAATATATCATGTCAATCAATCACAACCAATCAAAGGCACGCTTGTCTCATACGGGTTCATCCGGCTTGTCCGGGAATATATCCAGTTGTTCAATCATGGTCGATCGATGGCTCGCCCGTCCCATACAAAGGTCATCTAGTTTTTCCGGGAATTCTCGATTTAACTTAACTCTCATGTCATGTATGTAATAAATAAATTGCACGTAACTAAATATGTAGTAAATAAATTGCACATGATTAAATACACCCAATTTAACTACCAAACTCGACGTAATTTTATATCCAAACATCACCGAGAATTGCCAATCAATTTATTACGGAAGTCAATTTATATTGTTATTTCCAATGAGGACATTACAATTCAATATCAAATATTACACTAAAACACACTTACAAACATATTACTCAATTGCCGAAATTTGATTTAATAAATTAGAGAATGTTCATTATCAAAATGATTCGATAGCTTATCATAAAATAGTGAAAGCTTATCGTGAAAATATCGATAGCTTATCGTAAAATAGGTGATAGCTTATCATGAAATTAGCGATAGCTTATCAAAAAATATATGTGATAGCTTATTATAAAAATAGCTATAGCTTATCGTAAAATATATCAATAGCTTATCACACTTTCGATAACTTATGAAGATAACTTATCATAGAATAATTGAGATAGCTTATCATATTTTTGATAACTTATCAAGATAGCTTATTATATTTTTGATAACTTATCAAGATAGCTTATCATATTTTTGATAATTATCAACCAATGTTAAGTAACCCAACCATGGTTAATTAAAGTAACTAGGGTTAACTAACTCAACCAAGGTTAACTAACCCAACCATGGTTAATTAAATTAGTACTAATCATATTTCGACTAATTTAAATTCATCCTAATCAAGTTTAACATACTAAGCAAGGGATTAGGGCAACAACTCACCCTATTTTGAATCCGGAAGTACCGGCGCATCGGCGGCGATGAGGGCTACGCGTGGCTAAGTCCAAAACCTCACAAGACTACCAAGGACAGCTGACCAGCAGCAAACAGAACCGGAGGGGGTTGTTTTTGCTCTTCGGTGGTCGAACGACAATAGAAACGGCTAAAACAAGCTACGTACGGCAACATGAGACCTCAACATCGCTTGGAAATAACCTTGGCCAGTCAAAAACAAGCAAAACAAGGTGATATGGTGCTAGTATGAGGGTTGGACGAAAATGGAAAAGAGGAGAGGGAGTGTTCGGCCATCACAAAAAAAAGAGAACACACACACATATACATATACATATACATATATATATATATATATATATATATGAAGAGCTTCGTACACAAGCATATCAAGATCGAATCCCCTCATAAATGATAGCCTCAAAAGTCTTCTTCCATCATTGTGCTTTGTCTTTTGCAAATAATGCAAGAAAGGCAAAATTGTCATTTCACAAAGCAAGGGCATTTTGGTAATTTCACAAAGTATAGTGTGAAATACTATACACGTATGGGAGTTGGTATTTTGTACGAATTGGAAAAAATTGAATTTCGGCTCAATTGGATAGAGTTTGGCCTTTAGAAAGTTTAATGGGCCCAGATGATCGAAATTCGCTTGGGCTTGAGGCCCAATTGGTCCTTGTCTGGCCCGCTTCCTCATAGGCTTCAATTCTCGGCCCATCAATCGTTAGACCGAGAACCTCAAGAAAATTGATAAATTGGCATCTCAATGAGGCGACGTCCAAAAGTTTAGTCATGAGATTCCCGAATATTTGATACCCATATTTAGATTCTGATCCATGGTAAAAAATCAATCGATCGCAACTATAGTCTGTCTCGAGCTAACGGGCGGCTTCCAGGAGTTATGCATATCCGACCTGTAGTTGATTCAATATCAAACCACGTTTAAGCTATCTCGAATCATGGACGACTTTGGTTGTCATGTTACTGCGAGGGCTCAATGGATCGTTTGCAATCTATACAACAGTCAAGCGGATTTACCCGCGATCCGATTGTATACTATTTTCGAAACATTCTGTAACCATTTCTTGATTGGTCCTTAATAGCTCGAAATTGTCCCTCGTCAATCCTTATGGCCGAATTGTCGGTCCATAGTTGAGTTCTCCGATCGAGCGTACTAAACTCCTCAATAGCCTCTCCCTTTTGGTTAGCCTTTCATTAGTGACAAGTTCAGAGTGAGAATTACTAATATTGCATCGATTAAAATCGTCACTTCATTACATCTAGAATAGGGTCGAGTTTGAGGATGTCACAACTCTTGCCCCCTTAAAGAAATTTCGTCTTTGAAATTTACGACAACTATACTATTAAAAAAGATGGGGATGTTGTCGTCTCATTATTTCCTCGCTTTTCCAAGTAACACCCTTCGTTCCATGATGTTGCCAAATCACCTTGACTAAAGGAATCGTCTTGTTCCGCAGTACTTGTTCTTTTCTATCCTCAATTCGAACTGGTCTTTCCATGTACGACACCCTGTCGTCCGTGAGTCGGATCAGGCACATATTTCCTTAGCATGGACACGTGGAAGACGTCATGTACTTGTGCCAGCTTCGGCGGTAAAGCCAGACGATATGCCAAAATTCCAATCCTCTCCAGATTTTCAAACGTTCCGACATACCTCGGGCTTAACTTCCCTTTCTTGCCAAATCTCGACGTTCCTCGCATAGGCGACACCTTGAAGAATACGTGATCACCTACTCTGGAATTCGAAAGGCCTCCGTTGTTTATCCGCATAGCTTTTCTGACGGCTCTGGGCTGTCTTTAGCCTTTCTCTGATGACTTTAACCGCCTCAATTGATTGTTGAACCAACTCTGGATCAGTAATCGTTCTTTCTCCAACTTCATCCTAACACAGTGAAGTTATACAAGCTCTACCATACAGAGCTTTAAATGGTGCCATTCCAATACTCTGTCGATAGCTATTATTATAAGTGAACTCAATGAGATGCAATTGTTCTTTCCAACTTCCCTTAAAATCCAAAACGCAAGCTCGCAGAATATCCTCGAGAGTTTGAATCATTCTCTCTGATTGACCATCCATCTGCGGATGATAAGCTGTGCTATACTGTAGCTTCATTCCCATGGCACCTTGAAGATTTTTCCAAAATGTCGCGGTAAACTTAGGATCTCCATCCAAAGTAATTGTCATCGGTACTCCACGAAGGCGAACTATCTGACGCACGTACAATTTAGCATATCTATCCATGGAAAAATCCTTTCTTACAGCGATAAAATGTGTCGACTTGGTCAGTCTATCAACTACGATCCATATAAGAGTTATTAGCTCTCTGACTCCACGGTGGACCCATCACAAAATCCATTGTGATATATTTCCATTTCCATTCTGGGATATCAAGTGGTCGTCGCAATCCATCTGGCTTGCAATGTTGTGCTTTCACTTGTTGACTTGGCACATCAAGCACTTGGCTACATGCTTAGCTACATCAACTTTCATCTCACTCCACCAGTAATGTTGATGTAGATTCTGGTACATCTTTGTACTACCGGGGTGGATGCTATAATTGCTACGATGTGCTTTTGACTTCATCTCTTCTTTGAGTTTGATATTGTCAAGTACGCACAGTCGTCCACGAAACCTCAATGTTCCATCTTCTGCTACCTGAAAATTCAGATTTCTTTTATCTTCATCCCTTTGTAGGATCTTTTGGATTGCAGGATATGTTCCTTGTAATGCCTTAATCTTAGCCTGCACTTCTAGTTCAATCCTTTGGGTTGCCAAAAGACTTGAGAGGTGACCTACCTCCAACTTGAACTCTGAGTCCCGTATTTCCTCAACTAGAGTCCATTCCTTAATCATCATATTTGTCATGGCAGACTTTCGACGGAGTGCATCCGCTACCTTATTGGCCTTTCCAGGGTGATAGATGTCGCAGTCGTAGTCCTTGTGAAGTTCTATCCATCGACGTTGTCTCATGTTCAATTCTTTCTGAGAAAACAAGTATTTCAGACTTTGGTGATAAGCAAAAATATGAAATTTTTCTCCACACAAGTAGTATCTCCAAATCTTCATGACAAAGATTATTGCCGCTAACTCCAAGTCACAAGTCGGGTAGTTTAACTCATGAGGTCTTAGTTGTCGGGACGCGTAAGCAATCATTCTTCCATGTTGCATGATAACACATCCTAATCCTTTAAGTGACACATCACTATATATCTCATACCCTCCTTGACCAAATAGTACCGTTAACACTGGTGCCATAGTCAGCTTGTGTTTGAGTTCTTGAAAACTTCTCTCGCACTTGTCCGTCCATTCAAATTTTACTTCTTTCTTTAGTAGTCTGGTCAAAGGAGTGGTGATTGTAGCGACCCTTTTCTACAAATCACCTATAGTAACCTGCCAAACCAAGAAAGCTACGAACTTCAATCACTGTTGTCGATCTTGTCCAAGTTATGATCGTCTCGATCTTGGCTGGATCTATCGAGATTCCTTCTCTGGATATCACATGTCCAAGGAAAGCTGCTCCATTAAGTTAGGATTCGCACTTACTAAACTTGGCATAAAATGCGTGTTCTCTTAAAGTTTGTAGAACCATTCTCAAATGTTGTTCATGCTTCTCATGGCTTTTTGAGTATACCGGTATGTTGTCGATAAATACTAGCACGAACTGATCCAATTACTCCTTGAACACTTGATTCATTAAATCTATGAAGGCAGCTGGGGCATTAGTCAATCCAAACGGCATTAATGTAATCTCATAATGACCATAATGCGAACGAAATGTCATCTTTGGTATATCCTCTTTCTTGGTCCTCAATTGATGATAGCCAGTCCTGAGGTCTATCTTAGAAAATATCGAAGCCCTTACAGTTGATCGAACAAGTCATCTATCCTTGGCAACGGATACTTGTTCTTAATGGTCACTTGATTCAATTGTCGATAGTTGATGCACAAACGCAACGAACCATCATTTTTCCTTGCAAACTATACATGCGCTCCCCAAGGCGATGTACTAGGATGAATAAATCATTTATCTAGCAACTCTTGTATCTGCACCTTTAATTCCTTTAACTTCGACAATGCCATCCTGTAAGGAACTTTGGAGATTGACTCCGTCCCTCGGGCCAACACAATCACAAACTCAATTTTCCTTTCAGGTGGCAATCCTGGCAATTCCATCGGAAAAACATCAGGAAAACCACGTACCACATCAATGTCTTCTAACCTTGGTTTCTCAGTCAACGAATAAACCATAGTCGCTAGATAACCTTGGCATCCTTCTTCCAACAGCATGGTTGCCTCAAGCGGCGAAATCAAAGGGATCGAGGTTCCTTTTATGTACCCCACAAACTCATAACTAGTAAGATTCAATGGATTCAACTGAATTACCTTATAGTAACAATCAACTATAGCTCGTTGCTTGGTGAGCTCATCTATTCCAATGATGACATCAAAGTCATACATCGCTAATACAGCTAAATCTATCACTTCCTCTCTACCGCCAACTATCAGTTTACAGCCTACACATTCTACTATAACTCGCCCTCCATCCTTTAGTGGAGTGGTAACACAAAGAATTTCTTCCAAAGGTTTCGGTTTAAGCCCTATTAACTTAACAAACAGTTCTGACACAAAATGAATGCGAAGCTCCCGGATCAAAGAATGCATAAGCAGCATGTTCACATAAAGAGACCGTACTAGTAACCAAACTCGACGCATCCTCCTCTTCATTCCTTGCCACAACATATACCCTTCCTTGCACCTGTGGCTGGTTCTGATTGTTCTACGAAGCATTTCCAGCTTGCTGTCCTACTTGGGATCGCTGAGGTAGCATCCCTCGACGGGGACAATCCTTCGCAAAATGACCTTGTTGGCCACAATCAAAACATGCTCCAACCCTAACAAGGCAAGGGCCTTCCCCGTGCCTTCGTCCATATAATCGAAACGCAGTACTAGAGTTATATGCTGATTTCCCAATGCCATTCTTTCTGTTGGGCTGGATATGATACTTTCTTCCAGTCTTCGGCCCTTTCCCAAATTGATGATTATCTCGATTAGGCACATACCGTGATCCAAATGTGGCTACAAGCTCGGCCATGTCTTTCTCAATCATCTAAGCCCTCTCATATAGCTCATTAAAATCATTCAGATTCAAGGGCACTAGTTGGCTCCTGATTTCTGGTTTCAGTCCATCCCGGTATCTCCTTGCTTTTTCACCTGGATTCTCAACCCATCCTAGTGCATACTTTGACAATTTAGCAAACTTAGCCTCATACTGATCAACCGAAAAATGGTTTTGACGAAGCTATTGGAACTTAGCCATTTTCTGTTCCCTAGCGCAGTCAGAGAAGTATTTTCCATTGAAAGCTTCCACGATGGCATTCCATACCGAAACCGTGCCTTCGGGAAAGATTCGTCCCTTTGTGGCTTCCCACCAGGTGCTGGCGTTACCTTGCAACTGGTACACCTTTAACGTTACATTTTCCTCTTTAGAACATCCGAATAATGCAAAACCTTTCTCCAATTCTCTGACCCAGAGGGTTGCTTCCTTAGGATAGCCTGTTCTAGTGAACTTGAGCGGCTCAATTTTAGAAATTGCTCAACTAACTAATGCATTTGTCGATCCTCATTCCCGTTCCCAGCCAACTGGACTCCAGCGGGTTGTTGGGAATTAAGTCAAATTCATTAAGTGTTATCGATGACCGTTCGACTCCCATGGCATAATTAGTATTCCGATGTAATTATGACTCCCATGGCATAATTAGTATTCCGATGTAATTATTGTTTTAGTAGACATAATTAGTTGAGTCTATCATCTTTTAGTATTCCGATGTAATTGTTGTTTTAGTCTTTAGTATTCCGATGTAATTGTTGTTTTAGTCTTTTCACTTTCCTAGAGAGACTCAAGAGTCATGTTTTAAGCCTATAAATAGGTGAGTCTTGTAACCATTTCAGTATGGGTGAATCGATTGTGAATACACTATATTGAAAAGCCACCTTCCGTCTCATCTTCATTGTGTGAACAAAGTTCCTTTGAGAGTGCTTGTTGAGAGCCCAACAGTCGATTTATCCCATCAAATTGGTATCAGAGCTTCACGGTTTCATGATTATGGCGTCAACAAGCAACCTTCCTTTTCAGTATCCAATCCTCACCAAAGAAAACTATGGCAAGTGGGCTTCCAGAATGAAAGCCATACTCGGCGCCCATAGTGTGTGGGATCTTGTCAACAATGGCTATGATGAGCCAGATGAAGATGTCGCGTTGACTCAGGCTCAGAGGAATGCGTTGGAGAAGACTCGTTCGAAAGATCAACTCGGGTTGTCAATCATCTTTCAAGCCTTAGATGATTCTATGTTCGAGAAAGTCTCGAATGCTACTACATCCAAGGAGGCATGGGAGATTCTTCAAACCACGCACCAAGGTGTTGAGAAAGTAAAGAAGATCCGCCTTCAAACTTTGAGAGGCGAGTTCGAGGTAATCCGTATGAAAGAATCTGAGTCGATTTCTGATTATTTCACAAGAGTTTTAGCTATTGTGAATCAGATGAAAAGGAATGGCGAAGATGTTCCTGATGTTCGTGTTGTCGAAAAAATCCTGCGGTCGTTGGATAAGAAGTTCGACTACATCGTTGTCGCTATCGAGGAATCGAAAGATGTCGATTGTATGACGGTCGATGAGGTCATAGGTTCGTTGCAAGCCCATGAAGAAAGACTGAAAAGAAACAAGTCTAAACCGGTGGAGGAAGTACTCCAATCTCGATTGAATATCCGAGATGACAAAGGCCAAAGAAGTGACCCTGTGCAAACTCGATGGGTCAATCAAGATCGAGACCGAGGACGCGGTAGAGGCCGTTTCCAAGGAAGAGGTCGTGGACGAAGCGGAGGAGATTTCGCCCGAAGCAATGAGTGCTTTCATAATCAAAGAAGTACTCGTGAAAGAGGAAGAAACACAAATAACCGGTATGATAAATCAAAGGTTCGATGTTATCATTGTAATAAATGTGGCCATTATGCTTATGAGTGTTGGCAGAAAGAAAGTGCGGTGGCAGATGAAAAGGCGAACCTGGTGAATGATGGTGATCAAGTTCTTATGCTGGCATTTAAAGAAAATGCTGATGAAAAGAATGATACGTGGTACTTGGACACTGGAGCAAGTAACCACATGTGCGGCCGAAAGGAGATGTTCGTTGAAATGGATGAGACAGTAAAAGGAAAAGTCTCGTTCGGTGATAATTCTCAAATTCTTGTCGAAGGGAAAGGTACGATTTTAATACATCTGAAGAACGGAACACGTCAATTTATTACTAACGTGTATTATGTGCCGAAGATGTCGAGCAATATTTTGAGTTTAGGACAGCTTCTTGAGAAAGGATTTACTGTCCAGATGAAAAATCTATGTCTTATGTTGAGAGATTGCAATAATAAGTTGATTGCGAATGTGAAGATGTCGAAGAATAGGATGTTCACTCTGAACATCAAAGATGATATGTCTACATGCCTTCAAGCATGTGTAGACAATCCTTCGTGGCTATGGCATTTGAGGTTCGGTCATCTCAATTTTGGCGGACTCAATATGCTTTCTCGCAAGAAGATGGTGTATGGCTTACCGCATATTGATCACCCCGATCAATTATGTGAAGGATGTGTAATTGGCAAGCATTCTCGAGCAAGTTTTCCGAAGGAGTCGACTTATCGAGCGAAGAAGCCACTGGAGTTGATTCATTCTGATGTATGTGGTCCGATCACTCCTCAGTCGTACGGTAATCATCGCTACTTTGTTACGTTTATTGATGATTTTACTCGAAAGACTTGGGTGTTTTTCTTGAAAGAAAAATCAGAGGTGTTTGATACGTTTAAGCACTTCAAGAAAATGGTTGAAAAGGAGAGTGGTTATTTTATCAAGTCTTTAAGAACTGATCGTGGAGGAGAATTTACTTCTGGAGAATTTAATCAATTCTGTGATTACCATGGCATTCGACGTTTCTTAACGGCACCGTATTCCCCACAACAAAATGGTGTGGCTGAGCGAAGGAACAGAACCATTCTCGACATGGTTCGCAGTATGTTGAAAAGCAAAAATTTGTCAAAGGAGCTTTGGGGCGAAGCTGTCAGATGTGCAGTTTATCTACAGAATCGATGTCCCACGCAAGGACTCGATGGTGTTACCCCAGAAGAATTATGGAGCGGGAGAAAACCTACGGTTTCTCATTTAAGAATTTTTGGGAGTGTTGCGTATGCTCACGTACCCGACCAGAAAAGATCGAAGTTGGAAGACAAGAGTAAAAAGCTCATTTTCATCGGGTATGATTCCTCATCAAAAGCTTACAAATTGTTTGATCCTGACACTTTGAAAGTATATGTAAGCAGAGATGTGAAATTTGATGAAGAAAGTTTGTGGGAGGAAAATCGACAACTTGTCAAAACCAGTCATGATAAATTTGTCGAAACCGTTCGTGATAATTCTGTCGAAATGGAGATTGAAGCTCATTCACCTTCTCCGATGTTCTCTCCATCATCGTCAGCTTCAACTTCAAATACTGTCGAAGAATCGCTAGCACCGAGATCAAGAAGACTTTCTGAAATTTATGAAGCTACCGATGAGCTTCACCTTATATGTCTTCTTGCAGATTGTGAATCACTTATTTTTGATGAAGCTGCCAAAGAAGAAAAATGGAGGAAAGCCATGGATGAAGAGATAGAAGCCATCGAAAAGAATAAAACGTGGCAACTCGCTGATCTTCCGAAGGACAAAAAGGCGATCGGTGTCAAATGGGTATACAAGGCCAAGAAGAACGAGAAAGGAGAAATCACTCGTTATAAGGCCAGACTTGTCGCAAAGGGCTACAAACAGAAAGCTGGGATCGACTATGACGAGGTATTTGCACCTGTCATCCGAATGGAAACCATCAGACTAATGATTTCCATTGCAGCTCAAAATCGGTGGCCAATCTATCAAATGGATGTCAAATCGGCATTCCTGAATGGCGTTCTTGAAGAAGAAATTTATGTCGAACAACCCCTCGGGTTTGTTGTGAAAGGTCATGAAGACAAAGTGCTGAGATTGAAGAAAGCTTTGTATGGGCTTAAGCAAGCTCTGAGAGCTTGGAACTCCAGAATCGATGCTTATTTCAAGGCAAATGGCTTCGTACAATGTCCGTACGAACATGCTCTCTACTTGAAGCATGAGAAAGGTGATGTTTTATTGGCATGTTTATACGTTGATGATCTTGTCTTCACAGGAAATAATTCTGGATTGATCGACATTTTTAAAGCATCGATGGTGAAAGAATTTGAAATGACAGATAATGGTTTGATGAGTTATTTTCTGGGTATCGAAGTGAAGCAAAATGAAGATGGGATTTTTATTTCCTAAAAAAGATATGCTGAAAATATCCTTGAGAAATTCAACATGAAGAATTGCACTTCGATTAATACTCCGATGGATTGTGGTGCAAAACTGTCGAAGTTCGATGAAGGTGTCGATGTTGATTCAACATATTTTAGAAGCTTGATTGGAAGCTTAAGGTATTTGACCTGTACCAGACCAGATATCATGAACAGTGTCGGAATTGTGAGTCGATATATGGAGAATCCGAAGACATCTCATCTTAAGGCAGCAAAGAGGATACTTCGGTACATCAAAGGTACTATCTCTCTTGGCTTGTATTATTATCAATCTGAACTATTTCAACTCAGAGGTTATTCAGATAGTGACTATGGGGGAGATGTCGATGATCGAAAAAGCACTACGGGCTTTGTATTTTATTTGGGTGAAACTGCTTTTACATGGTCATCAAAGAAGCAATCCAGTGTTACTCTGTCGACATGTGAAGCGGAGTATGTTGTTGCATCATCGTGTGTTTGTCATGCGATATGGTTGAGAAAGTTGCTCAAAGAAATCCATATGGAGCAAAAGGATGCAACGGAGATTTTTGTTGATAATGTTTCTGCCATTGCTTTGGCGAAGAATCCAGTTTTTCATGAGAGGAGCAAGCATATCGATGTTCGATATCATTTTATTCGAGAACAAGTCAGCGACAAACAAATTGAAGTTGTGCACGTGAAGACCGGTGATCAAGTCGCAGATATTTTTACGAAACCTCTCAAGATCGAAGTGTTTCGGAAATTCAGAAGTTTACTTGGAATGATCGACGGAAGAGAATTTGGCTTAAGGGGGAGTTTTGTTGGGAATTAAGTCAAATTCATTAAGTGTTATCGGTGACCGTTCGACTCCCATGGCATAATTAGTATTCCGATGTAATTATGACTGTTGACACCTAAATTTTGATCAACCTTTTTGTTTCCTTTATTTTTTAAAAAAATTCATAGAAAATCCATTAAAAGCTGAAAAATTACAAAATCAACTTTGGTAACCTTGGCCAAGCTAAAGGAACCATTTTGGATAAAAAAATATTTTTCATATTTTTCGTATTTTTTATTATTATTATTTTCGAAAAATATAAAAATAAAATAAAAATCAAGAAAAGTAGTATTCGAGGTCACAAAAATATAGAAAAATAGTCAATATTTTATTTTAGGAATGGTTTGAGGGATAGACACCCCACAGTAATATCATTCAGTTCATATAATTGGGTTGTCCCTTTGAACCTAGATCTTGGGATCTCCAGTCAACTAGGTTGGGTTTTCCTTTATACAAACTTTTCTGTAATGGGCTTCAGTCTCATTCCTATTGTCGATTTTTCAACTAACTCTCTATTTAACCCTTTGGTTAGTGGATCCGCAATATTATCTTTTGACTTTACGTAGTCAATAGAGATAACTCCAATTAAGAGTAGTTGTCTAATGGTATTATGCCTACGACGTATATGTCTAGACTTACCATTATATATATTACTCTGTGCTTTTCCAAACGTAGATTGATTGTCACAATGTATATAGATTGGTGGCACTGATTTTCACCATTTTGGAATATCCTCTAAGAAATGGTGTAGTCATTCAGCCTCTTCACCACATTTATCCAAAGCTATAACTTCGGATTCCATTGTGAATCTAGCTATAACAGTTTGTTTACAAGATTTTCAAAAATATGGCTGTACTTACTAGCGTGAATACTTATCCACTAGTATATTTTTGGAACATCCACTTTGGCAAGTCAATCCACACACTTGTTGTCGCGACCTAAAATTAGGCTAATGGATTATTAGGTTAATCAAATGAATTAACTAACCTAATATAGACTCTCCCAAGCCCTACCAATTTGCAATTTAGATGAAATGACTTTTTTGATTTAGGAGCCGCCACTAATCATTTTTTGGTAGGTTGATTAGGAACCTAAGTAAAACAATGGAAGAACCATTTTATTTCTACGAACCATAGATTGTGGATTCGGGGACTTGGTTACACTAGTTTGATTAAAACTAATGCCCTTTCGGTACCAATTTTATGAAAATGTCTTTTGATTTGGTTTATGTGACTTGATTTTTTTTGGGTGGATTTTCTCTTATTAAATGCAATGCTAATGCAACCTAATTATATGATATGTGACATACAATGACATAAAAGGATGACATGGCAACTATGCATGAATATGCAATTTCAAAAGGGTAAATGAGCTGATTCTTATCTTACTCTTTAAAAAAAAAAATCGGCAATGAGATATGCATGATAGAATTTAAAGATATACATGGATATTTTGAAAATATGGAATGCAATAGATGATACTCGAAAATTATGTTATGGATATGCACTAAAACATGAGATATGCATAAGTTATGCTAAAGATATGCATGAAATATGCATGAATGTGATCTTTGCTCTTTCCCTTTGAAAATTTTCGGCCATGGTGGATATTTTTGAAGATTTTTGTTATCTTGACCTTATTTACTTAAAGCTTAATGATATAATATTTTTAAGAAGCCTTATCTTCCTAAGAACTTAATTAGATAGGATTTCTAAGAAACCATATCTTACTAAAGTTTTCAGGAATTTTCAGAATATAGCACATTAAATCAAGATAACGCAATATATAAGGAAAGTCAATCAACGAGATTATATGCACCTCCCCTTCTTCAATTTTCGAAAATTTAGCCAACTCCCATTAAAGATCAATTTTTTGAAGATAACGAATCGGACCTAAGCGGCGATAGGTCAGATTGACTAATTCCATAGTTTTCTTGACGAAAATTAGGTTTTGATGTTTAAGATCACAAAAGTCGTTCTTTAATTTTTCTATAAAAAGGGTCGGCATCCGAACATGCAAGAATTGATTCACTTTGAAAAAAACGACATGCCAATTACTTCACGAACATATCGAATTAATCCTCAAAGTATTGACAAGTTACCTTAATCTGTGAAGACAAAAAAAAAAAGGGGCCGGTTCAATGAGCGAGATTCCTCGGACAGCAAGCAATAGCGAGAACGAGCGGAGACAGTCAGCCATCGGTGGAGCGAAAACGGCGATGGACGGCAAGCAGGGACGGCGGTCGACGGTTGGGCAGCACCGAAGGCAAGTAGAACGGCGAGACAGCAACAGCAGCGGAGCAGCGCAGTGAGCGACAACAGAGGACCAGAAGCAGCGATGGCGGCACGGCGAACGTACGACGACGTGCGATGGTGATCAATGCCGGGAGGAAGCTGTGGCGGTGACGTGCGAGAGGGAGGATGACGACATTTTGGAGGCGGTGTCGGTAGAGAGAGAGTCGGTGATCGGTGAGGCGGCGCGAACAAGGGCGGTGGCGAGTTAAGGCGGTGAGAAAAAGAGAGAGTGTTGGCGTGAGAGAAAGTGAGAGAGAGTGTGCATAAAATTATGTCGTCCCCCCTTAATCCCTAGGCATAATAAGAGGGAGAGAGAGAGAGACATATATATATATATATGCGCTCCAAGATTCAATTCTAGCCGTTGAAATTTCAAACAAGATATTAGCCATAGCATTGTAATTTCTGATATTGGGGAATCCTATTTAGGCTAGGATGTCTTAATTTTCAGCCACCATGGGGGAATAAGATGGCTTGGCCAAAAATCCTAAATTAATGGGCTTGTATGCGCAAATTTGGGGCTTAATCATGCTTTAATTAATGAAATGGGTAGTTAATTAAAAGCCTAGCCCTTAAGAAAATTAAAATGGACCGAATTGAATTTGAATTGTGGCCCACACTTATGTAAATTCAGTCATCCCCTCCTATAATTGAAAACTCCAAATTGATTTTGTTCCCGTCACTTGTTAAATTAAGCTCATTCGACTCGACCTTGATTGATTGCCAATGCATGACAAAAAATAAATGTGCAATGCATGAGAATTTATTTTTGCGAGGATTATGGTTGACTCTCATTTTATGTTATAAATGAATTTCCTAAAAGTCAAAATTTAGATATCAACACTTGTAAGCATTTATAGGATGGTCTCCTACTTTTTCATAGCTCATAAGAGGTTTTGTCCCCTTTCTTTCTAGATACCTTATAATAAAAGTAATTCCTTGACCAAGTAGTTTCACCCCACATATTTTGAGGTTACTAAATCTATAATTCCGTGGTGTGCACATAATTCACCAATTGGCGCTTCTCATTGCCTCGATCACTTCTCAATCTTCATTCTTATAGAGAACAAATTTCTCTTAAGATTTCATCTTTGCTTTTAAGCACATACACATAACAATATTTAGTGCTATCATCGATAAAGGTAATAAAATATTTATTACCATATCTTGTTTGTATGAATTTCACAAACATCACAATGAATCAATTCAAGAGGTTCAATGTTTCTTTCATACGGAGAGCCTCTGTTGACTCATTCCTTTCACGCACAGAGCCTCTGTAGTCTCATTCCTTTCGTACCTAGAGCCTCTGTAGACTCATCTTTTTCGTGCACAGAAGCTCTGTTGATTCAATTTTTTTTGCGTGCAGAGCCTCTATTGAACCTTTTTGCGTTCCGAGTCTCTGTTGAACTCTTTATGTTCACAGCCTCTATTGAACTCTTTGCATTCACAGCCTCTATCGAACACTTTTCATTCACAACCCCTATCGAACACTTTTTTGCATTCACATCCTCTGTTGAAATTTTTGCGTTCGCAGCCTCTGTTGAACATTTTGTGTTTAGAGCTTCTATTAAGCGCTATTTTTGTTCAAGGAGTCACATCTCGTTTCAAACAACCTCCTTCACACAAGAGGGAAAAAATGCTTTCGAAACTCAGCCTCAGATGCCTCCCATGTCTTGATAAGGTCGGCTTTATCGTTGTTCATGGTGCATCACCATAACAACGTATTTTCCAAATACAAGGGTATGGTGTTCACACGCACCTTGTCTTCCTGAGCTCCTTGGGTTTCGAAGTATCGATTCTCCGCCCATAGGAAGTTATCCACATCCTTAGCATTCCTTGAGCCCTTGAATTTCTAGGGACATTCACTCTAAGCGGTACAGGGATCGCCCCATTCACATGCACAGACTCGAGCACGGATCACAGTCATAGAATCCACCATCATATAATCAAGGAATTGACCGACAATAAATTTTTTTTGCTCTGACATCCTCTATTTTATATTTCCATTCCAAGAATTCCCATAATTCCTTTGTCTCTTATTGCACAATAGACATTGCACAAGGAGTCATATAAGCCATTCATGACATAATTCCTACATGGGAAGTCAGAATACTTCTAAGCCTCAACAGCGTTGAAGGCTTACTTATCTGTTTCTCTCCATCGGATACCATAGGATGTTCTTCAGTCAAGAATCTCGCAAGATTCAAAGTTGTTAAATAAAATAGCATCTTTTGCTGCCACCTTTTAAAGTTCAATCTGTTGAACTTCTCAGGTTTCTCACCATGGTGAAAAGAAACGGTCGCAAAGGCAACGAATAATCCAGGCAGATGCAGTTGGACAATAGAGGCAAAACATTTGATAATGTCACCAGCAGTCACATCAATAACTCCAATTTTTAGTTGCCATCTGAATTCCTTTGGAACTCCGTTTTCAATAGCCATATGAATGCTCAATATGTAATCTATCTTAAGTTTGTTGGAGAATTTGAGATGGCATTAGTAGAAACATTATAGACTTCAAAAGGCTGATACAAACACCCAAGACATCTGTCTAAAGATTGTTAGGCAGAATTCACAATGGCACTGGTAAAGTAGGCAAATAATCTCAAGGAAACAATCTTATCTTAAGACTGTAGAACGAATTACAAGATGACATTGGTATAAACATTATACACTTCAAATGAAGGACATAAACGTCAAAATCTCTGAAACCAAATTGTTGGCACAAACTTCAGTTCGAGGTTGACAGAGGCACAAGCATTGAACTGGTAGAGGCATGATTGCTGAGTTGGTAGAGGAATAAACACTGTAATCAGTATATTTTAACTAACCAACAAAAATAATGGAAAGAAATGAAATTGACACAATACCAAGGCATGTTTACATAGTTTTCTTAAGACAGATTCGCCCTCTCCCGTATGTGCTTCGAGGTTTCATGGGCGTCTATCTTCCAAGATACAACGGTAAAATAGCTACAGAGGCAAGCACATCACTCCATAGCTTTCGGCGAACTTAAGCCAAACGCGAACACCATCAAAACACAATGCAGATGCAGAGAATAGAAAGAAAGGGAGAAGAGTTCTCTATTGTCCCTATCTCCAATCTATCATTCATCCGTAGTTCTATTGTTCTAATCCCTAAAAAAATAAAATGGGAGGCCACCTTTTTATAGGTAAGTAGGGGCATTTCGGAAATACAAGTAGTAACAGCTAATTAAATCTATCATTATAGCATTAATTTCGTAACAGCAAAATAACAGTGGCTCTGCCGTTACAGTAGTAATGGTTCTGCCGGTTACAGTAGTGATGGCTCTGCCGTTATAATAGCAAAGGCTCTGCCCGTTACAGTAATAATGGCTTTACCGTTACAATATTTAATTCTGTAACTATCGAAATTAATGCCATTAACCTACTGTTACTTTTCAATGTGGGACTAGTATTTAGTCACTTCCCATTTCCAATTCAAATGTGTTCTTTGAAAAATAATTTCTCTTTCACTCACCCATCAAAATATGTCATATTTTTCAGATATAATGACATAACTTCAGCAATCTCAAGGAAAAGTTTATGGACCAGAATTATTATTATTCATACGACAATCAAGTGTCATCACCTTTCCTCACTTGTCGATTATGTTCTAGTTCAAATAGGCATTTGCCACGGCAGTTGACATGTTAGGAGTGAGTATGATCTAGCTATCTAGTCCAACAGTTTCTATCCGCCATATTCAATAGCTCTTTCCTTTTGAGCATTTCATATAATTAAACCAATGGAGATCAAACTAATTCTTACACTTGCTACATAATCACTTCAGGCACAGTGACTCAAGTATGCTTCTTGAGTGCCACGCCCATGTGAAAACATTAGAAAAGTCATTGTGTATGCAGAAGAATCCCCTGCGGCCCATTGTAATCTTAGTTTTGCTACTATTGGAAAATATGAGATTTTGAAGGGTGAACGAATGAGAAATCGTTTCTCAAAAAACACCCATTGACTTGATAGTGGGAAGTGATAAAATACTAGTCCCACATTGGAAATAAAGAATGCCTTAGAGTGCTTTTTATGTAGTACACTTCTTTTGAGTGATAACTATCATAACACAAGTCCTATGCCTCGTGCGCACGCGCGGGGGTGCAAATCCCAGACCTCAACGGAGGCTCGACAAGCTGAAACTTGGGTGCGAGCGCACGGCCCGCGTACACGAATGTAACACCGAAAAGTGGGCCTCGCAAAAAAGAAAAAACTCTTCTCACTCTCTTTCAATTCTCCATGTTTGCATTGTTTTTGATAATGTTCCAGTTTGCCGAAAGCTTTGAAGTGATGTGTTTGTCTCTTTAGCTGCTAACCATTGTATCTTGGGAGACATACATTCACGAAACCTCAAAGCACCAACGGAAGGGGACGAATCTGTTTTAAGACGGCACTGTAATTCACCTAGAACCGAGAGGATGGACCTCACCCTACTTGCTGCCACTAGCAGGGGCTCGGTGACCCCTTTGGCCATCCCCCACACTCGCCGGCCATTGCCAACGGGCCTGCAATGGTGGAGCAGTTGGGGTGAGGGATGTGCAAGTCCTCGCTGCCTGAACCACCTTTTCTTCTTTCGATTTTTTAGGTTTTAACTTAATTTTTCATTTGATTTATTCTTTAAAATTTTTTGTTAGTTTTTAAGTTAAAGTTCATGTAGACTTTCGATGAGTCATGTCGGTTTAATTATTAATAAAAAAAATAACACATAGGATTCCTGACAAGCAAAACAGAGTTGGCACTTAAGTGATCATTTTTTAAATAAATTTGGCACGTAAGTGATCGTTTTGAAACGTTGGGCACTAAAATGAGCGACATACACAACTTATGGCACTTGTAGTGTTTTTTTATCGAGATTCACAAAGAGAGCACTTCGAGATATCGCTTTTCGGAAGCCTAATGTAAACAATGTCAGATTTGACCAAAGTGGAACCCAATGGGATTTGATTTCTGAACCAAATAGATAGTTTCGGCTTGAACGGCCAGATCAATTCGGCTCAACGCTTGAAGCGAATTGTTTTCTACTCAAGCAATTGCATCCGAGCCAGAGTTACTTTACTTGCTTCTTCACACTCCTCCATCATACTCTCCTAGAATTTTCATGCACCACATGGGAACTCTCGAATCAGCCATGTCCATCTTTAACGCTTCAACTGCTCATGAGCAGAGTGACACCTCATTGGTATTGCTAGCTCGTATAGGATGAATTGATCTATTTATCTCAATAGGTGCCCTTCTATTAACGGATAGAGCCTTGACATGTGAGAGGGTTTGGAGAAGCCTGGTCTTACTTCCTCTGATGCGAACAAATGAAGTACGAGAACGGTTTTCTTGTATTATTAGGTAATGTTCTAAATGCGGAGTTTAATTTGGTGGCTTGAATGTGTTGAGGATTAGGAAGGAACTGTACAATTTGTTGGAAAGTATGAGATATTTTGATGGGTGAATGAATGAGAAATTATTTCTCAAAGAACACCATTGAGTTGGAAGTGGGAAGTGGAAGTTTGATAGTCGCACATTGAAAAAGAGGAAGGCCTTGAAGTGCTTTATATGTGGTTACACTCATTTTGAGTGGTAACTATTGTAATAAGTACTATGCCTCGCGCGCACGCGCAGGAGGGTTGCAAATCCATGATCCCGATGGAGGCCCAACAAGTTGAAACTTAGGCGCGAGCGCACGACCTGCGTACGAAAATGCAGGACCGAAAAGTTATAACTGTTCTTAAGTTAATTACCGACATGTTAATGGTATTAACTAAGTGTCGCGACCCTCTCGAGGTTGTCGGGCTCTCGAGGGCTAATGGGCCGTCCAGTCTGGTCGGACGCGGGCCTCTCCCAAGGCCCATTACCCAAATCGCAACGGAGGTATGCGTAGCCGACCTTCAGTGTGGTCTAGTGACATGTGCTAAGTGTGCATGCCAGGGAGTCGCCACCAATCATTTTTTGGAGGGTATGATTGGACCACCCTATTGAATAGTCGGGAGTTTCTATTCAATTCTGCGATAACCATAGAACTGGGTTCGGGGACTTAGTTACGTCAACTGTCAGAGTTGACGCCCTTTCGGTACCTAAGTTGACTGAATTTTCTGACCTAAGATTTCATGCAGATGAGTGGGGTACGAGTCCTAAATCTAGGAGTTCATGCAGATAGGAATGACTATCCTAGCAATCACAATCAATAATAAAGTGCACAAATCAATGAATTCAAATGTACAAATAAATCACATGGCATTCCTAATAAGGCCATATTGGCCTAGAGAAGCATCAATCAGGCTTAGGAATGATTTAGACATGATTTTGCCCATCAGGGGCAAAATCGTAATTTTGAGACAAAGGGGACAATTTTCCCAAAGAGGACAAAATCATCCTTTTGGAATGAATCCGGAGTCAAAAACAGGTTTGGTCACTCAATTGACCCATTTTCCTATTTTTTTTTGGCAATTTTCGTGATTTTCGGGAATTTTAGAAACCGATTTACCATTCGAAGGGTAAAATCGTCATTTTCTAAAAATGGAAATGAAATGTGGAAATCTTAGACATAAGGTTTAACCACCCATCTGGCCCATCACCAAATTCTAAGCAATTTCCACAATTCATCAGAATATCAAAGACGATTTACCCTTTGAGGGGTGAAATCGCCATTTTGGATTAAATGGGAGAAAATCCCAAAAATGAAAACAAATCAATTTTTTGTCATTTTCAGCCTTGGAAAATTTTTAGAATTTTTTTAGGAATTTTCTACAAATTTTCTCAATTTTTTTGAATTTTTATTTAGTTTTTCATTTTTTTAGCATTTTCTGATTTATTAATATTTTTTATATTTTCAGAAAATATTTTAACAAAAAGCATATCATTGGCAATAGACAACACTCAACCAGATAAATAAGTTAACTACTGAACTGAGATAAATACATGCAAACCAAATCTATAATGGCGACATTCTAGAAAAATAACCCTGATATACGGATCGGGTACGTAAAACATACCGGATTGGACACCGGCCTTCAATCGCCCAGCCCCAGCCTGCGACCATCTCCGTGCACATCACCTGTCGATCACCACATCAAAATGTCAACAATTAATTTTATAAGTTTTAAAACCGGCAATAAATAATAATAATAATTTAAAACAAAAAAAAAATCTGGGCCCGGATACGGGCCAACTCTCTCGGCCATGGCCCAAGCTCACGGCCATCGGCCCACGTTACTCGGCCCAGGGACTCGGCCATGGCCCAGATGCACGGCCTCGGCCATTCGGCCCACGGCCTCGGCCGCTCGGCCCACGTCCTCGGCCGCTCGGCCCACGGCCATGGCCGAGGCGCACGGCCATCGGCCCACGGCCTCGGCCGCTCGGCCCACGGCCATGGCCGAGGAGTACGGCCACCGGCCCACGGCCATGGCCGAGGCTCACGGCCACCGGCCCACGGCCATGGCCGAGGAATACGGCCACTCGGCCCACGGCCATGGCCGAGGCGCACGGCCACTCGGCCCACGGCCATGGTGGTAGCTGGCTCGATGAAGGCGGCCGGACGTGTGGTGGCGGGTAGTGATGTACGATGAGATGGGGAGGTTCACAAAAAAAAAAGAAAAAAGAAAGAAAGAACAAGAAGAACAAGAAGAAGAAGGAGGTTGCCCCCCCGAAGAACCAGGGGGAGCGGGATGAAGAGGAACAAAAAGGGGGGGAGGCGGATGAAGGAGGAGGGATCTCTCCTCCCTCTCTCTCAATTGAGTGCACTCAAGTGCACTTGAGTGCATTCAAAAAAGAGAGAGAGAGAGAGAGAGAGGAAAATATCAAAAAGAGAGAGATGGAGACCGTGTGAGAAAGAGAGGGAGCGAGCGCGCGAGAGAGAGAGAGAGAGAGAGAAAAAGAAAAGAAAATAATAATAATAATAATAATAAAATATTAATAAATTAAAATATTAGAAAATAATAATAATAATAATAAGATAATCAAAAGTGAAGACAAAACTTTTTCTTTTAAATGATGATGTTTTTAATCCTTTTCTTTTTAATTATTACTAATATTTTTGCCAAATTCAATTTTATGGTGATCAGAGAACACCTAAACTCGAACCTGAATTTTACTGTTTTATGAGGTCAGAAAATAGATAAAATAAAAATGAAAATATCGACTATTTTTATATAACTTTTGTGACCTCAAATATTATTTTTCTTGATTTTCTTTTTCTTTTTTTTTTGTATTTTTTCGAAAATATATTAAAAAAATGAAAATTATGAAAATTATTTTTTTGGTCAAAATGGTTCATTTAGCTTGGCTAAGGTCACCAAAATTGATTTTTCAATTTTTCAACTTTTTATGGATTTTCTATGAATTTTCAAAAAAATAAAATAAAAATAAATAAATAAAAAAAGTTGATCAAAATTTAGGTGTCAACAGCTGCCCCTCTTTGAGAGGAATCTCGTTAGAGGTTTCTCTCAAAGATAAGGTGACACTTGAGTCCTGATCGACTCGACTCGGGAAACTAAAGGAAAATGAGTCTTGACATCCAATCTCCATGCTTGTCCATGTATGCTCTTTCTTGAAGGGGGAAACATTCATTTGACATGAGAGACATACCTGCCACTTACATGTTCGATGTTTGTGCGATTTTCGCGGTGTTTGATGGATTCAAGAGAATTTCTAGGAACTCGTTACTAGAGTATCCTAGAGAGGTTAAGCTCTGACCCGTATGGTAGGTCAAACCATAATGGGATTCCTAACTGATAGGAATCTAAGGAAGACGCGTCTCATTTGAGATTTACCAAGGATTTTGATCCGTATGGTGGATCGGACCATTGAGTTGACCAGTTAAGTGACTTTTACTATTGGGTTGACCCTTCAGGCGGTTTCTACCGTTGTGTTGACCCTTCCGGTGGTTTCTACCTTAAGCTGACCCTTCGGGCGGTTTCTACCTTGGTTTGACCTTTCAGGCGGTTTCTACCTTTGGCTTGACCCTTCAGGCGGTTTCTACCTTGGTTTGACCCTTCAGGCGGTTTCTACCTTGATTTGACCCTTCAGGCGGTATCTACCTTGTGTTGACCCTTCAGGCGGTTTCTACCTTTGGTTTGCTTTGAAAAGGGGTCTCATGACGAGGGTTCTCCACGTCCGATGAGACTGCTTGAGTCTGTTGAGGCAACATTCTGGGAGCTGGGTTCTCCAGGCATCCTGCAGAAGTTTGAGCCTGAAAGAATTTTCTTCACCAAGAAAATGTTAGTAATCTTTGGAAAGACCACGGCTGTCCATTTGACAAAACCGTATGACTTAAGTTTTAATTATGAAATGTGCATATTGATGCCGAAGGCTATCCAAAACATTCTTGCAACATGCAAATATGATCACAAATCTCTTGCACGGAAAATCAGGATCAAACAATTTGAAATTTCCAAAAAGAGTTTATTCAAAACATCTATTGGAGAATTTCTCATTCAAGAGGGCTCCTCACCGCTCTGTGATAATGGTCTTTTGTAAGGGATGCGCTCAACCTCCTACTAACCTGTGCCTAGGTTTTAGGATCATTCGCAGCGCATACATTTTGATCGGTCGGGAGGTCTTCCACGGGACCGTAATGTTGGGCTTGGATATTGGTTTTCAAGGGGACCCGCTTTGGAGTCGAGGCCGCTGAATGAAATCCTTCACCATCTGCTCCGGGTTTACAAGTCAAGAACCCTGCAAAATGAGAAAGAAATAGTCTTGCTCGTACTTCTTCGAGCTAAGCAATATGTTAACCCAAGTGTCTTAGTCAGAGAAGACAGTTTCAGGGTTATGATGTTGGTAGGATTGGGGACCGAAAAAGGCTTGTTTTTGGCCCAGGATTTATGAGGGGATTGACATTGGTGATCATTGCAAACTTGTCACATGTCTTTTCCATTTTGCATCTTCAATTTTTGAGGCATGCAACCTCTTTTGACAACTCTGTCTGCGTCTTCCACGCCTGACATCATTTGGGGAGTAGTCTTTTTGACCCGACTCCTTTAGGGGTCTTTCTCTTTTCCCATCCGGCCTCATTGCGGATCAATCAAACAACTTACACGAGCATCGGCCTTGCTTTTACCAGGCACTTTGCTTTTTCTCGATGCCGTGGATTCATTTTTGAAATCCCACTTTTTCTCATCTTCATGGGATCGTGTTAGACCTATGATCAAAGGCCTAACAAGGTTAAGCATTAACTTAGGGATTTTTTTGCAAACCCTAAGTCTTGAACTCCTTCGTTTCTGAAGTGATGCTGCATCCGTCTTGGAATGTGCAATGATCACCAACGGGTTTATGAAATGATTTTGCAGGCTCAATTTGGCTATGCAAAGGATTCAGTGTGTGGGATAGAGAAATGAATGCTTCTCATCATCCTATGGTACTTGGATTACCATATAAACAACACACGAAGATTAATGTTAGTCTGAGCAACAAAATTTCTAACCATTTCTCCTGATGCTGTTGGACTTACTTCTATTCTGCCCCGATGTGGGGTGGTTCTCGACAGGGCTGATGATGAAAACCTCCGTTCAAAGGGGTTATTAATGGTCACCTGTAGTATTTGGGAATATGAAACGAACGCCTCCGTCGTCCCAATCCATGTAATTGCTGCGAATGGTCCCTACCTCCGTAGGTACAGATTTTGCTATCCGATTCACTTCCCTCGTCTCTCAAGTGTATGTAGGATGTGTTTGGACTGGGCTCGCCTCTCTTTTGAGTAAATTTCCTTTTGAATGATTTGACAAATAATCATATTTGGAAAAATTCGTTTGTTTCTTTCCCAAAATTTATCCATCGAGGGGATTTTGTGATGTATCGTGCATGTTTTATTCATGCTTTGGGCGACCTCCCGATTTAAATCATGAACAGCGATGCATTGGATAATTTTCATGGCGGCTGAAAGGATTTTAACATTCTTTATCTCCAGCTAACTGGGAAAAGGATACTTACCTACCTGTCGCGGCTGCAGACCCCTGAAAATGTAAAAGAAGCATATCATTGTATGTTCACGAATTTTTCGAAAATCGGAACGATACATCCTACCCTCAACTACCCTAACAGGTAGTACGTGGGATGTAAAAACTTGTTCGTCTCCAAGGCGATTCCCCTGTCAAGGGTAGACAACGAGTATCAATTCATATTCTCGAATTCAAGACAAATTGGGACGATACAACTTTACCCTTGGTTCCCATCCCGTTCTGATGTTGCGTATTGATATGAACCCCGTCTATCAAATCCGCCTATCCATGCTTGGAGTGGTTGCAACATCGATGGTTCCTTTGCCCCCAGCTGGGCAGCGTCTGTTCTGTTATTTGAACGCATGACTCCTTGAGTGATTTATCCATGTTTATCACCTGAGAAGGGAAAGAAATGATACATTACTTTGGTATTCGGTTGAAGATCGTTTAGGAACGATACATCGTTTTACCAAATGGGAGGCTTCGTGACCAAACGTATTTCGTGCTGAATGGGGTAGATCCCATTATGCTCCGCGGGTGATAGTCATCGTTCATGGAATTTGCTCCACGAATTAAGTGATTAATCCACGGCCCTCGGCTTGAAGATGCTCAAAGGGTGATGTTGACACTCACGCGCAATTAGTTCTAGATATTAAGGAAAGATGTTCCCGTGGGAACCTTACAGTGCGATCAACAACATATTCAATAGGAGTATTCAACCCCTTTTCTCTAAGCATTTTTCATCGAGTAGCCATGCCTTGCATCAGACGTTTGATCACCGGCTTTGCGTTACCACTGCGATGGTCCTCCGGCTCCAAATTGATCGAGCCAAAGATTGAACTCATCGCCAAGGAAATTGCTCGAGTCTTCGAGCCATTGATGTTCAAGTTGGGTATCAACGATTGTTGGGGGCAGATTTCTTTCATTGCCTTCGTTGTGAGGGACTGGAGTCTTTGAGCTGGAACCTTCATCATTGCCCTGTTGGGGTTGAGACATACATTCCTGAAAAGTATTGATCCAAGTGTCCAGCTCCTCATCAAGGAAATCACCTGCTCTTTCTAGCCCCTGGTGCCCGGATTGGGTGTCGTCGACTGCAGGTGAGGGATTCCTCTCTTTGCTCTCGCCGTGAGCAATTTGACCCCTCGAATTGGGACTTCCTCCGATGACCGGCAGGTTTATATGTGCACTCTCTACCAATGCCAGATCCGCTTCAGGGACAGCATTAATGACTGATTCGCGCTCAAATTGAGGAATCCCTATGTGCTGGAACTGTGGCATATACTCTTGAGGAGTATTGAGATAGCTTGGCGGACCATTCTGATTTGGGTTAGAGGAGTCGCTGACACGACTGCTGGTCCCGTCATTGCTGAAACACGGTTGGGTGCTCTTGGCTCTCCAATCATCATGGTTGTAACTCTGCCCAGCACTTGAGCTCCAACCGGCTTTATGATGGTTTAACGCTATCCTTCCATCCCTTAGCAATCTCCTATAGTACTTGAGGTGAGACTCAACGTTAATTCTAGAGAGCCCCGGCACATTCATAATCTCGAGTATGCGCAGTGGGCTAGCCGAATCAACTCCCAGTTCTCGAATTGCATCAACAAATTTGGTGTGAAGCTCATAGGTCCAGTAAAACCTTGTTCTCTTATCACCCAAAATATCGTCAATACTTCGGTAGCTATTCTCTACGGGATCTAGTCGTTTCAAAAGTTGTCCAGGGAGGGACTCACCGACTTTGGATTGGCTGGCTGCGACAGCGAGTTCGTCATTGAGAGAATTCCCCCTGTGATGATTCATATCCCATTTCTCAGAGGATGTTGGTGTTGATCCTATGGTGTTGACTTGCTCATGCAGATCTCTGGCGGTATCTGGCTGTGTCGGAAAATGCTGTGGAGAATACGGTAACAGCTGAGCGTTATTCGTCAACAGGGATGGTTCATCGAGGAACACCTCGCCGAGGACAACAGGATTACCACAATTAAGGCAGGTGGCCTTGGTCAGAGCTTCCTTATATCTCGCGCTTTCAGCTTGAAGCTTCTCATTCTCCTCCTTCAGGACCAGTAACTCATGGTCTGCGTATTGCTGTTTCACCCGGGTTCGTTTGTTGGCGAACCAAAACTTGACCTTCGAAAGCTCCAATCCTATCTTTCGGCTCAACTCCATTTTCTGTTGTCTGCTTGGAGTGAGGCATTCATTGAAGAAAGCTTCGAGCTCTCGGATTTGGCCTGGAGTGTGGCGTTGTAGTTGCTTCCTTTTCCGGCTCCGGTCATCATTGTATACTCCTTCTTCGTAGCTGAAACCTAGAATTTCATCGCTGGAGGAGTCAGTCTCTATGGCCTTCGGGCAGGATTCAGCTCCAGGATCTTCAAAGTCTCCCAGCAGTTCGTGCTCAGAAATGTCCAGGTCGGGCGTTTCTAGCAGATGGGAATAACTTTTAAACATGATGGATCGGGGTATCTCGGGCTGATCTAGTTCACTCAGCTTTCTCAATTCGCTCTTACGTGTTTGCTCACTCTAGAAATTTTCTCAAGTGATTGTGCGTGTCCTGGAACCATCCTTCAGGCTGCATATGAAGACCAGCAAGCAAGCGCTCCTCCCGAGATTCTGCAATTACTCATCGTCTGTATTCCCCTTTCTTTTTCCTCGTGATAGGATCACAAACTCTCTTGCATTGATTCGGTTTCATCGAGTATTGCGCTCGTCCCCTAGTTCAGTCTTCAAAGTGGTGGGTCTACAATCTTTCGGCGCCTTTTATGATTTGCTAGGCCCGAGAACGTGGGGAGCAGCGGTGGACCCGCAATTAATGACTCCGTTTAATTCATTTAGCTCCATGGGAATTAACGCTATGATCTTCTCTCAACCCCTTTTCATCGTTCAAACGAAAGTGACATTTTCCCTGTGCATGCTGTTACTCTTCATTTCAGCATCCCGGGCGCTTGGTGAGGAAT
The DNA here is from genome assembly GCA_021437785.1 of Rhodomyrtus psidioides. Taxonomy (NCBI): domain Eukaryota; kingdom Viridiplantae; phylum Streptophyta; class Magnoliopsida; order Myrtales; family Myrtaceae; genus Rhodomyrtus; species Rhodomyrtus psidioides. The sequence goes on along the minus strand of JAILYB010000007.1, from coordinate 7,081,307 downwards.
GAGTTCGTGGCCACTCAAAATTTTAAAGACCGTCTCTGGTTTCAGACTTAATCTAACAAGGGATCATCACAACTGAGCATGACGATGTTCGTCGATAGCGTTGGTTTTAATATATAATTAACTATAGTCATTAAAGAAAAATGTTCCCGTAGAAACTTTACAACGGATAAAATGAGTGATCTACTCGTGAACATGTTCTTCTTCCTATGGGTGTTCGTAGTGACCGACCCATCGTGCCCCGAGCCAGGTGCTAGATCATGGCTGTCCAAGCATGCCAGCTTCCCACTGATTGAACAAGGCATCGAGCCCCTCATCGAAGAAATCGTCTGTCGTGGGTTGACCAGCGGCAGGCAGAGCACCAGCCGACTGTTGCTCGAATGGAGGAGTGCGCACTCGCTGTACTTGTGACACGCGCTCTTGAGAAGTGTTGAAATGGCCTGGGAGGACATTCTGATCAGCTTTCAGTTTGCCGGTGGTCGGGTTGCTAGCTTGATTGATGCTTAGATTTGGCCGGGTATCTCTTGATGCCTGAGCATTACAATGGCGGTCGCCCCTAGCTTTTGAGCTCGAGACGGATTCCTCCCGGTTTAGCTCCGCTCGACGTTGTTTTAATAGCTTTCTGTAGGCAGCAAGGTGATTCCTGACCAGCTCCTTACTAAGCCCCGGTACATTCATGGCCTTAAATATGCGCGTCGGAGTTGCTGAGTCGATCCCCATTTGGTGAACCACGTCTAGGAATCTGGAATGCAGGTCAGGGGGCCAAGCGAACCTCCTCTTATCGTGGCCCAAAATTGCATCGATGGCTTGACGACTGATTAACTCATCTCCAGCAGGACCCGACCCTATCGAAAATTGTTGTGCATGAGGCTGATATGCTTTGAGCTGGTCGGCGGTAACATCCAGCTCCTTGAAACTATAACTCCAATCAAAGCGATGCAAATCCCATCCCCCAGGAGGCATTTGTATCATCTTCGTAGGATCATCCTGCTCATGCGTGACTCCGGCAAAATCTGGTTGAGCAGGAGATGCCCCGAGGGAGTAAGGTGGTAAATGAACGTCTTCAATCATCGCGTGAGGCTTATCGGGGAATATCTTACCGAGGGCGACGAGGTTATCGCAATGAGGGCAAACGGTAATATTGAGAGCTCTTTCATACCTCATGTTTTCTGTTCGCAGCTTTTGGTTTTCTTCCTTTAAAATCTCGACCACCTGACGTTTGCGTTGAGCCTTCGATTTGGATCTCCTATTTTGAAACCAAAACTGGATCCTCGACTGATTAATCCCCAACTCCCGGCTCAATTCAATTCTCCACTTCTTTTTCATGTAATGGCTTTTACTGAAAAGGGTTTCCAGCATTTGGGTTTCCTCCTGAGAGTATTGGTGAGGACGTCTTCTTTTCCCGAGTTGAACATCGTGGATGTCGTTGTCGTCGTCGCCGTGATCTTGATTTCCGTTGCCAGAAGTGTTGGGCTCCATGGTTTTGGCGTTAGACTTGATCTTGGAATCTTCGAGATCCCTCTGTAGTTCAATTTCTGAGATTTTTGAGTCAGTCGCCTCTAGCAGCTGACAATAACCTCTTAAATATGTTGGATTGAGAAATGTTTGATTGGTTATTGCCCACTCAGAGTTCTCCACTCTCTCATGTATGCTCACTCCCTATAAAGTTTTCTTCGAGTGACTTCGTATGTTTAGGAGACGCTCTTCAAGCATCATTAGGCAAACGTTCCCCCTCAAGACTTTGAATTTCTCGCTTAGCTTTTCAACGTGATGGGACTGCCAAATCCTGTTAGGGCTCTCTTCGATAGTTGCGCTTACCTCCCACCTAACTCCAATAATGATGATCCCGACAAATCTTTTACATCTTTTAATTGATGAGCCGGAAATCGTGGACCGAAACGAATCCAATGGTTCTCGTGAGGGGACCTCCTGCTTTACCCCCCTAACTGGGCTCCACCAGCATTATTACTGAGACCCTTCATCATCCTCGAGTTGCTATAAAATGAGGAATTAATGTATGGAAGGTTAACGTTCTCGCATAATCAGCTTCTTCCTTCTAATCTCTCTGTTAAACTCGTCTTATTCTCAAGCCAACCCAACGCAAATGGCCTCCTCTCCCGTACGCACTTTTTCAACTGATGTCTTGGCCCAGTGGGAAAAGCTTTACAACCTACTGGGTCGCGGTTACGCGCACATAACCGATCATTCTGCAACCGAGGATGCAATCTGTGTCCTGCTCGAGGACCTTGATACCACTTCTCTCGAAGGTACTACACTGGGGAGGGAATATAGAACTTTCCCGACTCTCTTTGCACACTCCTTAGAGGCCTATCGTGTTGCTAATCGGGAGGTTCTCGTGGCTCGCGTCTTGTGGGCTCGTTATGAGGATCGATCTGATCATTTGGTGCTGACCAACTATCTGGTTGATAGTTACAAAAAGGCCGTCGAGTTTGCTAATGAGCGGGTCGCGACGTTGCTTCGCGAGAGGAGAAATCTGGTGGATCAATTGGCCATATCCCTGACCACCGGCGAGCATGACCGCCGCAACGTCCTGTTGAGGCTTCAGAGCGACTGGCAGGAAGAACGGCTCGACAAGATAACCGAGGACATAGCTCGCGGGAATGGACTGGTTCGGGACCTGGAAGTAGTCACCGAAGAACACGAGGCCAAGGTCGCCGAAGTTAAGGGAGAATGCAGAAGTCTTCTCCTCAGGCTTGCCGACCACAACATGCGGAGCTGGGAGTATGAGCAGAGCATTAATAACATGGAGGGTCAGTTGGGATCCTTTGTGTCGTTAATTAGGGCTCACTTTGGCTTTACTTTTCCACCCCGACTTGTATGACCTGCTTCTGAAAACCCTCCGCTGAGCAAAATAAATGAAAGTTCTCGTGTGTGTGTTTTAACTTCTGTATGGTTCATTTCTTCGAGCATCCAAACATCTTCAACTTGAGTGAGCCGAACCATAATAGCAATAAGCCGAGCAAATACGTCCTGATTTTATAACTCGCTCATGATCAGATGGAAGAATAGTTGCAGATTTGTCCAAGAAAAGATTTCTCTATACTACTTGTTTTTCACCTGCAAATAAAAAGACAGAATCAGAAGGAATAATTTGAAAAAGAAAGCATAGACCCCTTTCAATCTTATGCTTGCTTGTGATTAATAAGGACAAGAACTTTTACAAGGGTTTTAATCTTGTGCGAAAAGTTTTTATCAATATTCCTCGAAAGAAAGCATACTATTGAAAGGAACGTAATTCACGATAATCGCTTTTGATTAATTTCGAGAGGAATGACTTACTCAAAAGTGCAAGACATAATAACGCGTTTTAAATTCAATTGAAGATATGGCATCCAAATTAAGGTCGTTCGCTAAGAACGAAAGTAGTTTGGACATCTATTTCGTCATTAAATTTGAAACTACGCTGATATTCTTGATCAATTATCGTGAATTACCAGTGGTGTACAACATGCATGAACCAATTCAAGTGTGTAGTTCCTTCTAGCGAAATTGGGGTTGGATTACCTCACATGACCAAAAGGTCGTGCAAGATTTCCAATTTTAATTTCCTCTAAAGGAATTATAAACTTGACTTGGGAGTATTCGGATGATTAGAAAAAATGCCACTATCACATTCCAATGACCCGTTAAAAGAAATACAACCAAGTTCCATCTGAATGTATACACCAATAGATCCCTAATACAATCACTCTAAGGGGTGAGATAGAGAAAACCTCAGTAAAAATAAACCCTATACAAGAGGACTAGTAATGGAAAATGAAATAAAGGAATGTGATCCTAACGTTTAAGGATGCCCCAGTTTTGATCTGTGCCTTCAGGATCACTTGCCCCAACTCGTCATCTTCATTGGATGATACCTCAATAATGTCCATAGTATGCCCCTTATCGCACACTCGGTGTTCGTCGTGGGATATCACCCTCCTCGTCTTCTATCAAGGACGTTAGGGACAAACGCACATATCTATCCTCGAAATGGCATTTAATCTAATCACCAGAATGCGATAAATGAAATGCCTATATCTATATGAACAGTGATAGATTTGGGGGGATAGAGAGTCTTACCAACCCAACACGTCGACTTATTGTGCGGTTTTAGGTGTACCAACCGCCCAGAGACATGCGCATGAGACAAGTGAGGCTTGACTCTAACAGTCCAAAAGGGTTTGGAACCTAAGGCCGAGGTTCCCATCTTGAGTTCTAGAAAGAGCAGATTCCATTGCACAACTATCGTTGCATTGGGGCTCGATCCATAGTTCAAAATGAGCAGAATTGAAAAGTGGATTACCCCGTGTTTTTCCTCACGGAGATTCCATTTTCAATTCCTTCTATTGTGTTCCTAAAGGCGGCGCCCGGGGTTTTAGGCGCGGTTGTGTGTGTCCACGTGTCGTGATCATCACAATGCAAGTCACGCACAACAGTTTATCAATCAGCACTTCAAATCATCCACACAACATACATTCCTACGCCCAACCTGCATAAGACAATGTTAATCACGGACTACACCCCTTATTTCTCCAATCTGCAAAAACATATAACACCTATCGTAAGCGGACTTACCTCACCTTCAAGAGCGCCTGCATGGTTAGAAAAATCACTCAGCGTTTAAATTACGGCCTAAGTCCACTTGAGGTCTAGAACGATAGGTTCTAGAACAAAGTCCCCAGTGGAGTCGCCAGTCTGTCGCGACCCTCTCGAGGTTGTCGGGCTCTCGAGGGCTAATGGGCCGTCCAGTCTGGTCGGACGCGGGCCTCTCCCAAGGCCCATTACCCAAATCGCAACGGAGGTATGCGTAGTCGACCTTCAGTGTGGTCTAGTGACATGTGCTAAGTGTGCATGCCAGGGAGTCGCCACCAATCATTTTTTGGAGGGTATGATTGGACCACCCTATTGAATAGTCGGGAGTTTCTATTCAATTCTGCGATAACCAGAGAACTGGGTTCGGGGACTTAGTTACGTCAACTGTCAGAGTTGACGCCCTTTCGGTACCTAAGTTGACTGAATTTTCTGACCTAAGATTTCATGCAGATGAGTGGGGTACGAGTCCTAAATCTAGGAGTTCATGCAGATAGGAATGACTATCCTAGCAATCACAATCAATAATAAAGTGCACAAATCAATGAATTCAAATGTACAAATAAACCACATGGCATTCCTAATAAGGCCATATTGGCCTAGAGAAGCATCAATCAGGCTTAGGAATGATTTAGACATGATTTTGCCCATCAGGGGCAAAATCGTAATTTTGAGACAAAGGGGACAATTTGCCCAAAGAGGACAAAATCATCCTTTTGGAATGAATCCGGAGTCAAAAACAGGTTTGGTCACTCAATTGACCCATTTTCCTATTTTTTTTGGCAATTTTCGTGATTTTCGGGAATTTTAGAAACCGATTTACCATTCGAAGGGTAAAATCGTCATTTTCTAAAAATGGAAATGAAATGTGGAAATCTTAGACATAAGGTTTAACCACCCATCTGGCCCATCACCAAATTCTAAGCAATTTCCACAATTCATCAGAATATCAAAGACGATTTACCCTTTGAGGGGTGAAATCGCCATTTTGGATTAAATGGGAGAAAATCCCAAAAATTAAAAAAAAAATCATTTTTTTGTCATTTTCAGCCTTGGAAAATTTTTAGAATTTTTTTAGGAATTTTCTACAAATTTTCTCAATTTTTTTGAATTTTTATTTAGTTTTTCATTTTTTTAGCATTTTCTGATTTATTAATATTTTTTATATTTTCAGAAAATATTTTAACAAAAAGCATATCATTGGCAATAGACAACACTCAACCAGATAAATAAGTTAACTACTGAACTGAGATAAATACATGCAAACCAAATCTATAATGGCGACATTCTAGAAAAATAACCCTGATATACGGATCGGGTACGTAAAACATACCGGATTGGACACCGGCCTTCAATCGCCCAGCCCCAGCCTGCGACCATCTCCGTGCACATCACCTGTCGATCACCACATCAAAATGTCAACAATTAATTTTATAAGTTTTAAAACCGGCAATAAATAATAATAATAATTTAAAACAAAAAAAAAAATCTGGGCCCGGATACGGGCCAACTCTCTCGGCCATGGCCCAAGCTCACGGCCATCGGCCCACGTTACTCGGCCCAGGGACTCGGCCATGGCCCAGATGCACGGCCTCGGCCATTCGGCCCACGGCCTCGGCCGCTCGGCCCACGGCCATGGCCGAGGCGCACGGCCACCGGCCCACGGCCTCGGCCGCTCGGCCCACGGCCATGGCCGAAGCGTACGGCCACCGGCCCACGGCCATGGCCGAGGCTCACGGCCACCGGCCCACGGCCATGGCCGAGGAATACGGCCACTCGGCCCACGGCCATGGCCGAGGCGCACGGCCACTCGGCCCACGGCCATGGTGGTAGCTGGCTCGATGAAGGCGGCCGGACGTGTGGTGGCGGGTAGTGATGTACGATGAGATGGGGAGGTTCACAAAAAAAAAAAAAAGAAAGAACAAGAAGAACAAGAAGAAGAAGGAGGTTGCCCCCCCGAAGAACCAGGGGGAGCCGGATGAAGAGGAAGAAAAAGGGGGGGAGGCGGATGAAGGAGGAGGGATCTCTCCTCCCTCTCTCTCAATTGAGTGCACTCAAGTGCACTTGAGTGCACTTGAGTGCATTCAAAAAAGAGAGAGAGAGAGAGAGAGAGAGGAAAATATCAAAAAGAGAGAGATGGAGACCGTGTGAGAAAGAGAGGGAGCGGGCGCGCGAGAGAGAGAGAGAGAGAGAAAAAGAAAAGAAAATAATAATAATAATAATAATAAAATATTAATAAAATAAAATATTAGAAAATAATAATAATAATAATAAGATAATCAAAAGTGAAGACAAAACTTTTTCTTTTAAATGATGATGTTTTTAATCCTTTTCTTTTTAATTATTACTAATATTTTTGCCAAATTCAATTTTATGGTGATCAGAGAACACCTAAACTCGAACCTGAATTTTACTGTTTTATGAGGTCAGAAAATAGATAAAATAAAAATGAAAATATCGACTATTTTTATATAACTTTTGTGACCTCAAATATTATTTTTCTTGATTTTCTTTTTCTTTTTTTTTTTGTATTTTTTCGAAAATATATTAAAAAAATGAAAATTATGAAAATTATTTTTTTGGTCAAAATGGTTCATTTAGCTTGGCTAAGGTCACCAAAATTGATTTTTCAATTTTTCAACTTTTTATGGATTTTCTATGAATTTTCAAAAAAATAAAATAAAAATAAATAAATAAAAAAAGTTGATCAAAATTTAGGTGTCAACACTAAGTAACGGCTATTATAATTCTGTGGTTACAGAATTAATTACATAACGGCTCTAAACGGCAGATTTACTTAGCCGTTATTATTTATTTCCGAAATGCCCCACTTAGCCTATAAATAGGTAGCTTCCCATTCTGTTTGAAATGGATTTTTTAGAGATATGAGAGAGATCGAGGACAGAAAACAATGTCGTGAAAATCTCTTCTCCCTCTTTTCAATCGTCTGCATCTGCATTGTTTTCGATAGTGTTCGCGTTGTGTTTAAGTTCGCCAAAAGCTTTGGAGTGCTATGCTTGCCTCTATCGCTGCTTAACCGTCGTATCCTAGGAGACAGACGTTCATGAAACCTCAAAGCACATACTGGAGGGGACGAATCTATGTTAAGAAAATTGTGTCGGACACAGGCCTCAGAATTCTTTATTAATTCAATTTCCTTTTATACTGTTGTATTTTCGTGCAGATTTTGCTCTTTTGAAGGTTGAGTTTTTATCCTCATGAAGGTTCAGATTCACTGCTTCTGACGAGTTCAGATTCAGTGCTTCTGAAGTTGCTTCTGACGGGTTCAGAAGGAGCTGCTTCTGACCGGGTTCAGAATGAACTGCATCTGACGGGTTCAGATATAGTTGCATCTGATGAGTTTTGAACAGTGCTTCTGAAGGTTCAGATTTATGCTTCTAACCTGCATCTGAAGGTTCAGATGCAGTTGCATCTGACGGGTTTAGATGTAGTTGCATCTGATGAGTTTTGAACAGTGCTTCTGAAGATTCAGATTTGTGCTTTTGACCTGCTTCTGAAGGTTCAGATTTGTGCTTCTGACCTGCATCTGAAGGTTCAGATGTAGTTACATTTGACGGGTTCAGATGCAGTTGCATCTGATGAGTTTTGAACAGTGCTTCTGAAGGTTCAGATTTGTGCTTCTGACCTGCTTCTGACCTGCATCTGAAGGTTCAAATTTATGCTTCTGACCTGCTTCTGACCTGCATCTGAAGGTTCAGATTTTTGCTTCTGACCTGCTTCTGACATGCTTCTGAAGGCTCAGATTTTATGCTTCTACCAACTTAGTGTGTGTCATATTTGAAGCAGTTTGTTTACATTTATTATTGTCATTCGAATTGTAAGTATCCTCCATATTTATAAAATAGTATTGTTTATTTTTAATACTATTTAGTTATTTCCAACAATCTTAAAACAGAATTTAGTCGACACTTACCATTCGAATGACTACTGAAAAAGAAATTGTTGATGTGTTTGCAGATGACATCACCAAAAGCTCTGCCTCTGCTGTCAAATAGCCTATGTCAGGATCATCCTCTGCTTCTACAGCGGTTTCTTTCCGCCATGGTAAGAAATTTGGAAAGTTCAATGGATCGAGCTTTAAAAGGTGGCAGCAAAAGACGTTATTTATATAACAACTCTGAATCTTGCTAGATTCTTGACTAAGGAAGTTCCTAAGATATCCAATGGAGAAATGGATAAGCTAGCCTTCAACAATGTTGAGGCCTTGAAAGCATTCTAATTTCCTTTGTAGGAATTATGTCATGAATGGCTTATATGACTCCTTCTACAATGTCTATTGTACAATAAGGACGTCAAAGGAATTATAAGAATCCTTAACCAAAAATATAAAATAGAGGATACCGGAACAAAGAAATTTGTTGTCGGACAATTCCTTGATTATATGACGGTGGATTCTAAGACTGTGATCAATCAAGTGCATCTTGCATGAGATTCAGGTTGATTGAATGTACTTGAGTGAATCCTTGGACCGAGCTACGTGATGGGTCGATCGAGCTAGAGGTCAAGATGGCCATGCTTGATTCTGGGCGTGTGAACGAGGCGATCCTCGTACCACATAGAGTGAATATCCCTTGGCCCGAGAAATTTGAAGGCTAAAGGAATTCCAAGTATGTGGACAACTTCCTACGCGGAGGAAATTGCTTAATACGTGATCGACGCCTTCAACAGTGGCTGTGAATACAAAAGGTTCAACAGAAACTTTGAACACAAAAGGTTCAATAGAGGCTCTGCACGCGAAAGGAAATATGTTATATCGATAACTTGAGGATTGCTCAAAAAAAAAATGAAATCGACACTTTACATGTCTATGCATTGTGACTGCCAAGTGGCAATAGCCATTGCAAAGAGAAAAAAACTTTCAATGGTAGAAAGAGACATGTCCGCTTGAGGAATGATGTGATAAAGCAATTGCTTGAAAATGGAACTATGTCCATTTAGAATATAAAGTCAGAAATGGATTTGGCCGATCCTCTGACTATTCCTCGTGGGAAATGAGACTTAGCCAGTTGAAGAAAATCAACAGTGATAACCCAACCTATGTGATTGAAGATTTCATGAATTAGGGCAATAACAAGTCTTTTGTTGACCTTGTGAAGCATTATTTCCTTCATAAGTTGAGAATAATACAATACCTCGAAAGAAAGAGGATAAAACCCCTTATGAGCTATTGGAATGTAGGAGTTTATCCTACAAATGCTTACAAATGTGGGGGTGTCTTGCAAAAATGGCTGATCCAAAATCTACTAGTGGATATGTATTCACATTAGCAAATAGAGCCATAATTTTGGAAATCCTATAAACAAACTGTTATAGCTAGATCCACAATGGAATCCGAAGTAATAGCTTTGGATAAATGTGGTGAAGAGGCTGAATGGCTACACCATTTCTTAAAGGATATTCCGAAATGACAAAAACCTGTGCCACCAATCTGCATACATTGTGACAGTCAATCTGCAATTGTAAGAGCACAGAGTTTTATGTATAATGGTAAGTTTAGACATATATGTCCTAGAAATAATACCATTAGATAACTACTCTCAACTGAAATTATCTCTAGTGACTACGTAAAGTCAAAGGATAATTTTGCGAATCCGCTAACCAAAGGGTTAAATAGAGAGTTATTTGGAAAATCGATAATAGGAATGGGACTGCAGCCCATTACAGAAAAGTTTATATAACGAAAAACCCAACCTAGCTGACTAAGGATCCCAAGATCTAGGTTCAAAGGGACAACCTAATTATATGAACTGAATGATATCACTATGGTCTATCCCTCAAACCATTCCTATAAAAGAAACAGTGATTTGATATCCCTCATATATGTGGAGAAAAATCAATTATTTATCAGGAAAAAGGATAGCAATTATGCTTTAATGATTCTTAAGTAGAGTAAATCAAGTATTCAAGATTAAGTAATCACCTATGTGAGAGAGAAGTGGGGCCACTTCAAAGGAGAATTATTGAGGGCTGAATTCATTAGAAACTCTCGCAGAACCAGGACGATGTTCATGGCCAAAACGAACATACTCATTAGAACTAAACAAACGTTTAGATGATTCCTGTGTGAAGTGTATGCGCCATTTACAAAGAAAACAGGACAGTTCAAGGATATCATGTCTACTGAACAGCTGGTAAATTAAATATACTTTCACAAGGGAAGGTTCAAAGGGTGACACATACCTATCCTATGCATGTTTCATTTGTTGAACACTGTCACAGAGTCAAAACCAAAATAATTTTCATTCATGTGGGGGATTGTTGGAAAATATGAAATATTTTGATGGGTGAGTGAATGAGAAATTTTTCTCAAAGAACACCACTGAGTTGGAAGTAGGAAGTGGAAGTTTGATAGTCCCACATTGGAAAGGAGGAAGGCCTTGAAGTGCTTTATATGTGGTTATACTCCTTTTGAGTGGTAACTATTGTAACAAGTACTATGCTTCGCGCGCACGCATATGTGGGGTGCAAATGCCTGACCTTGATGGAGGCCTGACAAGTTGAAACTTGGGCGCGAACGCACGGCCTACGTACACAAATGCAGGACCGAAAAGTTATAACCGTTCTTAAGTTAATTACCGGCATGTTAATGGTATTAACTAAGTAACGGCTATTATAATTCTGTGGTTACAGAATTAATTACATAACGAGTCTAAACGGCAGATTTGCTTAGCCATTATTATTTATTTCCGAAATGCCCCACTTAGCCTATAAATAGGTAGCTTCCCATTCTGTTTGAAATGAATTTTTTAGAGATATGAGAGAGATCGAGGACAGAAAACAATGTCGCGAAAATCTCTTCTCCCTCTTTTCAATCGTCTGCATCTGCATTGTTTTCGATAGTGTTCGCGTTGTGTTCAAGTTCGCCGAAAGCTTTGGAGTGATGTACTTGTCTCTATCACTGCTTAACCATTGTATCTTGAGAGACTGACGTTCATGAAACCTCAAAGCATGTACTGGAGGGAATGAATCTGTTTTAAGGAAACTATGTCGGACACAGGCCTCGGTATTCTTTATTAATTCAATTTCCTTTTATATTGTCGTATTTTCGTACAGATTTTTATCTTTTGAAGGTTGAGTATTTATCCTCATGAAGGTTCAGATTCACTGCTTCTGACGAGTTCAGATTCAGTGCTTCTGAAGTTACTTCTAGAGGTTGAGAAGGAACTGCTTCTGACCCGGTTCAGAAGGAACTGCGGGTTCAGATGCAATTGCATCTGACGGGTTCTAATGCAGTTGCATCTGACAAGTTTTGAACATTGCTTCTGAAGGTTCAGATTTATGCTTCTGACCTGCATCTGAAGGTTCAGATGCAGTTGCATCTGACGAGTTTTGAACAGTGCTTCTGAAGGTTCAGATTTATGCTTCTGACCTGCTTCTGAAGGTTCAGATTTGTGCTTCTTATCTGCTTCTGACCTGTATCTGAAGGTTCAGATGCAGTTGCATCTGACGAGTTTTGAACAGTGCTTTTGAAGGTTCAGATTTGTGCTTTTGACCTGCTTCTGACCTGCATCTGAAGGTTCAGATTTCTGTTTCTGACCTGCATCTGAAGGTTCGGATTTGTGCTTCTGACCTGCTTCTGACATGCTTCTAAAGGCTCAGATTTTGTGCTTCTACCAACTTAGTGTGTGTCATATTTGAAGCAATTTGTTTACATTTATTATTGTCATTCGAATTGTAAGTATCATCCATATTTATAAAACAGTATTGTTTATTTTTAATGCTGTTTAGTTATTTCCAACACAATCTAGATCCTCCTGCGCTATTACACTCCGCCGCATGTCGATTATTTTGCTCCAATGCTGTTGGATCTGCTCGGCGGCCCCCCATCTATTCCTTTTGAGTTCCATTCTTTACATGGGAATGGGATAATCATGATGACGTCATTTTGGACAACTGACAAATTAATCGCACTTATGGACGGCAAAGGTGAAAATGGCCAAATTGTCGCTTGGGCATATGTATGTGTCTTGTTTTGGAACATTTGAAAATTGTCTAGTTGGTATATTATGTATGTGCGTTCTCTTATGAGCCTTTCTTTGGCAAGTTTTGGAATTTTTTTTTTCCTTTTTGGCCAAAGTTGTCCCCCTGCAAAAAGCTTGTCTCTTTTGGTAGCTAGCAAATTAAGATAAAAGGATAATCTAATCTGCAGCCCTTGACTTAGGTAGCAGAAAATAGACGCATAGGAGGTGGGACTACCGATCAGAGGTGCTTCGAGCTCAAGAAGCGTTGCCGCAAATGGAGGCAGAGGAAGGGGCATAGCTCCGAGTTGAGGGAAGGGCGTGGAGACGAATTCACATACACATAGGTTCAAGCTCAGCAGGAGCGATGCCTCAAACATGAAGGTCCTGATGAGAAAAAGGAGCCTCGGAAAGGAGCGGTCATTCAAGCATTTTTTTTTCATTCCAGTGCGCGAGCTAGTAGATCATTGCCTCATCGGATTTCACTGAAAAAAAGAAAAAAAAGCTCACCCATCGAAGAATGGATGGACCAAGTGAATGTGTTCTTGCAACTTGGGGTCTTCAGTTGGATCATAAGCAGCTACTGTTTGGTGTCATGAAACAGAGCCCTTCCTGACAACATGACACACTGCCTGGCCAAGTGCAGCTACCCAAATACTTCATTTGTTAGTCTGGCACAATGGTTTTTCACACATATTAAGCCGGTGAAGGATAACATTTTTTTTTTGGTAAATTGGTGAAGGATAACATTGTGTTGGAAAATATGAGGTATTTTGAAGGATGAGTGAATGAGAAATTATTTCTCAAAGAACACCCCTTGAGTTGGAAGTGGGAAGTGACAAAGCACTAGTCCCACATAGGAAAGGAGGAAGGCCTTGAAGTGCTTTATATATGATACACTCTCTTTGAGTGGTAACTATCATAACACAAGCACTATCCCTCGTGCACACGTGCAGAGGGGTGCAAATCCCGGACCCCGACGGAGGCCTGACAAGTTGAAACTTGTGCGCGAGCGCACGGCCTGCGTACGCGAATGCGGGACCGGAAAGTGGGCCTCGCGACAAGCCCATTTTGCCTTATGTTTTAATTTTTTCCAACTCAAGCCGTTAACCGTTCCTAAGTTAATTACCGGCATGTTAATGGTATTAACTAAGTAACGGCTGTTATAATTCTGTGGTTACAAAATTAAATATATAACGGCTCTAAACGGCAGAGTTATTTAGCTGTTATTCTTTATTTCCGCAATGCCCCGCTTAGCCTATAAATAGGTGGTTTCCCGTTCTGTTTCAAAGAATACAGAAGAAATTTTACGGACAACGAAAATCCTTCTCCTTCTTTTGAATTGTCTATATTTGCATTGTTTTCGATACTGTTCTCGTGTTGTTCAAGTTCGCCGAAAGCTTTGGAGTGCTGTGCTTGCCTCTATCGCCGCTTAACCGTTGTATCCTAGGCGATTGACGTTCACGAAACCTCAACACACGTACTGGAAGGGACGAATCCGTTTTAAGGAAACTGTGTCAGACACAGGCCTCAATATTCTTTCCAATTCAATTTCTTTTTATACTGTTGTATTTCCATGCGGTTTTTGTTCTTTTGAAGGTTGAGTTTTTATCCTCATGAAGGTTCAGATTCATTGCTTCTGATGTGTTCAGATTCAGTGCTTCTGAAGTTGCTTCTCTAGGTTCAGAATGAACTGCTTCTAACGGGTTCAGAAGGAACTGCTTCTGACCGGGTTTAGAAGGAACTGCATCTGACGGGTTCAGATGCAGTTGCATCTGACGAGTTTTTGAATAGTGCATCTGAAGGTTCAGATGCAGTTGCATCTGACGAGTTTTCGAACAGTGCATCTGAAGGATCAGATGCAGTTGCATTTGACGGGTTCAGATGCAGTTGCATCTGACGAGTTTTGAACAGTGCATCTGAAAGTTCAGATGCAGTTGCATCTGACGGGTTCAGATGCAGTTGCATTTGACGAGTTTTTGAACAGTGCTTCTGAAGGTTCAGATTTTCTGCTTCTAACCTGCATCTGAAGGTTCAGATTTTCTGCTTTTGACCTACTTCTGACCTGCATGTGAATGCTCAGATTTCTCCTTCTGACCTACTTTTGCCTGCATCTGAAGGTTTAGATTTTCTGCTTCTGAAGGCTCAGATTTTATGCTTCTACCAACTTAGTATTTTCATGTTTGAGGCAGTTTGCTTACATTTATTTTCTCCATTCGATTTTAAGTATCCTCCATTCTTATAAACAGTATTGTTTATTTTAACACTGGTTTCAACAATCTACAAACAAGAAGATTGCAAAGTTAATATTGGGATCGGAAGGAGCAGTTTCCAAGAACAGGTTTTAAGGTACATGCTTCAACTGTGGCAAGATGGATCACAGCCTTGTGGATTGCAGATCTTCAAGGAAGAAGAAGATTAATGAGACATATGGTGAATGACATAGTCCGAGACATGTCAGATATAAACCTATCTGTCATTTCAATGCTTATGACTTCGTTCTGTCATTGTATGTATTAACATGTAATTTTTCTAACAATCTTAAAACAGTTCGGTCTTCTCTTAAACATATTAATCACATACGTGACAGATGTAGTGAAGGAGAGAAGTCTTCTGCTCCTTCTTCTGCAGATTCGAGGAGGACCTTCTGGGGAGGTCCCTTGGGGATTGAATATTGAGATGGAACAATGATATCTGAATATTTTAAATAAGTACAGTTTTATTATTTTGGGGATAAACGTCTTTTGCAGGAGAATAAAAGGAAAGGACGAAAAGCAAGAAGCATCGTTGCCATCGATTCATGATGAACTCTCGTTCGTGACCGCAACGGTCTAATCCGTGGCTGACGCCAAGTTGTATTACTTATGGCTTTGATGTGGTGCTTTGCCCTATCATCAACAAAATCTAATGGTAGATTTGCTTTCTTATGGATTTTGTCCAGATTGACAATTATGTTTTTGTACTGTCAATCATGCAGATAAAGAGAATACATATTTAGTATTCAGTTTTCCACTGGAAACGAAGTTTTTGATGTGGCTGCTAATGACATCACCAAAGGTTCTGCTTCGGTTGTTCAACTACTTCTGAATGGATCATCCTCTACCTCTGTCGCTGTTTCTATCCACTATGGTAAGAAACTTGAAAAGTTCAACGGATTGAACTTTAAAAGGTAGCAGCAAAAGATGTAGTTTTGAATCTTACGAGATTCTTGACTGAGGAACTGTTGACACCTAAATTTTGATCAACTTTTTTATTTTTATTTTTTTTGAAAATTCATAGAAAATCCATAAAAAGTTGAAAAATTGAAAAATCAATTTTGGTGACCTTAGCCAAGCTAAATGAACCATTTTGACCAAAAAAATAATTTTCATAATTTTCATTTTTTTAATATATTTTCGAAAAATACAAAAAAAAAGAAAAAAAGAAAAAGAAAATCAAGAAAATCAAGAAAAATAATATTTGAGGTCACAAAAATATATAAAAATATTCGGTATTTTTATTTTTATTTTATCCATTTTTCTGACCTCATAAATAGTAAAATTCAGGTTTGATTTTAGGTGTTCTTTGATCATCATAAAATTGAATTTGGCAAAAATATTAGTAATGATTAAAAGGAAAAGGAGTGAAAACATCATCATTTAAAAGGAAAAGGGGACTAATCATTTTGTCTTCACTTTTGATTATTTTATTATTTTTTTACTTTTTAGTATTTTATTATTATTATTATTTTATTATTATTTTATTATTTTATTTTTAGTATTTTAGGCACCTCCCCCCATCATCCGTCGCCTTCTCTTCCTCTCCTCCTCCTCCTCCTCCTTCTTCTTCTTCTCCCTCAACTCTCTCTCTTTCATTTTCGTTTTTTCCTCTCGCTCAGCTCGCCGCCCAGATAAAAAACCGTCCGGTTTTTCGGCCATAACTCTTTCGTTAGACATCGTATGCGAACGAGCCATATACCATTGGAAATCTTATTCTCTTGCCGTTCTAATGACATATCGTGAGCCCAATTTGGCCCATCCATTTGTCCCGTAGAGCTGTTTGAAGGAGCAAAGGTCAGACTGATCAGACTTGAGTCCGCGGGTGACAAATTGGATTTCCGAGCTTGTTTTGGGTTCAATCTTGGTAAGACCACCTCTCACTCCTTGTTAAGACATATATTATTGTGTTTTATGGTTTGAAGATGGATTATATTCGGATTTAAGGGCTGATCCCTTATTGTTTTGTTCGAAAAATCTGAACCGGTTCTGTCAAGGTGGTGCCGTGAACATTGTGAGTGATTCAAGGGCTTGCCTTACTTCCAATATTCGATAAGATGTCTCTAGCACCTAACTTAGGAATCTAGCAAGCTGAGATTGTAGTCTAGTTGAGTTTTGGATGTGTTTTAATGGTTGAATTGAAGGAGTTTTCTGGGACAGATTCTGGTCATTGGGCGATTGAAAACCGTCCGGTTTTTCGGCCATAACTCTTTCGTTAGGAATCGTATGGGAACGAACCATATACTGTTAGAAAGCTTATTCTCTTGCCGTTCTAATGACATATCGTGAGTCCAATTTGGCCGAGCCATTTGTCCCGTAGAGCTGTTTGAAGGAGAAAAGGTCAGACTGATCAGACTTGAGTCCGCGAGTGCCAAATTGGATTTCCGAGCTTGTTTTGGGTTCAATCTTGGTAAGACCACCTCTCACTCCTTACATTTTACCTATTAGACCCAGAATTGGAAGGCCGAGCCTCCTGTTGGTGTCTAAATATTTGCTGTGTATTTACTTTATGTCATAACATTTCTATATTTCGCATAAAAGACCCAGAATCGGAAGGCCGAGCCTCCTGTTGGTGTCTAAATATTTGCTGTGTATTTATTTTATGTCATAGTATTTCTATATTTCGCATAAAAGACCCATAATTGGAAGGCCGAGCCTCCTGTTGGTGTCTAAATATTTGCTGTGTATTTACTTTATGTCATAGCATTTCTATATTTCGCATAAAAGACCCAGAATCGGAAGGCTAAGCCTCCTATTGGTGTCCAAGGTGTTTTATTTATTTATTTTCTGTAAATTATATTGTACTACCCCAGAATCGGAAGGCCGAGCCTCCTGCTGGTGGTTTATACCCCACACATTGTTGCACGAGCACCGACGGACTCCGACGTCGTAAAATTCACCGGATCCCACCTCCTTTGCTTATGTTTATGTTGTGTAATGACTTAATATCTTCTTTATTTTTATTATAATTTGCATTGCGTTGCGTCCTATAAAAACAAAAAAAAATGCTAGATCGGACGGCTACAGATGAGCCACGTGTCGTGATCCGGTGATTTTCAGAATAAAAAAAATATTTTTAACATTAAAAGAAATGAATTTCGAATTTTACAAAAATTAAAATGATTCGATTATCACCGAGACGTCACGTGGCGAGTTAGGGACTGTCAGTTGGGATTTATTTTCAGAAATTTATAAAAAAAAAATCAAATAAAAAAATTCCAAAAAAATGAATTATTAAGGAAAAATTCAAAAAACAAAATTGAGAAAAATTGCAGAAAATTCCTAAAAACTTCTAAAAATTTTTGAAGGCTGAAAATGACAAAAAAAAATTGATTTGTTTCCATTTTTTGGATTTTCTCCCATTTAATCCAAAATGACGATTTTACCCCTCAAAGGGTAAATCGTCTTTGATATTCCGATGAATTGTGGAAATTGCTTAGAATTTGGTGATGGGCCAGATAGGTGGCTAAACCTTATGTCTAAGATTTCCACATTTCATTCCCATTTTTAGAAAATGACGATTTTACCCCTTCGAATGGTAAATCGGTTTCTAAAATTCCAGAAAATCATGAAAATTGCAAAAAAATAGGAAATGGGTCAATTGAGTGACCAAACCTATTTTTGACATTGTTTTACTCCGGATTCATTCCGAAATGACGATTTTTCCCTTTTTAGGCAAATCGTCCCTTTTGTCTCAAAATTACGACTTTACCCCTGATGGGTAAAATCATGTCTAAATCATTCCTAAGCTTGATTGATACTTATTTAGGCTAATAGAGCCTTATTAGGAGTGTCATGTTGATTTGATGTGATTATTTTACATATTTGGATTCATTGATTTGCGCATTTTATTATTGATTGTGATTGCTAGGATAGTCATTCCTATTTGCATGAATTCCTAGATTTAGGATTCGTACTCCACTCATCTGCATGAAATCTTAGGTCAGAAAATTCAGTCAACTTAGGTACCGAAAGGGCGTCAACTCTGACAGTTGACGTAACTAAGTCCCCGAACCCATTTCTCTGGTTATCGCAGAATTGAATAGAAACTCCCGACTATTCAATAGGGTGGTCCAATCATACCCTCCAAAAAATGATTGGTGGCGACTCCATGGCATGCACACTTAGCACATGTCACCAGACCACACTGAAGGTCGACTACGCATACCTCCGTTGCGATTTGGGTAACGGGCCTTGGGAGAGGCCCGCGTCCGACCAGACTGGACGACCCATTAGCCCTCGAGAGCCCACATGCAACCTCGAGAGGGTCGCGACAGACTGGCGACTCCACTGGGGACTTAGAGAACTTGAGCCGATTAAAAAGTTGATTGGTTTTTCTGACATGTTTTATGCTGATGCTCTTCAAGTTGAGGTACGTACTTTAACCCTTGAGGTGTTAAATGTTTTTGCAGATTGGAGAAATAAGGGGTGAAGTGTTCGTTAACTCTGTCTTATGCAGGTAGGAGTTTAGGATGTATGATTGTGTGGATGTTTATATTGAAGCGGTGTTTGCTAAATGAAATGCATGTTTATTGCTTTAGCACGACACAATGAACACACACAGCCGCGCCTAAAACCTCGGGCGCTCTCTTTAGGAAAATAATAGAAGGAATTGAAAATGGAATCTCCGTGAGGAAAAACACGGGGTAATCCATTTTTAATTCTGCTCATTTCGAACTATGGATTGGGTCCCAATGCAACGATAGTTGTGCAATGGAATCTACCCTTTCTAGAACTCGAAGTGGGAGCCTTGGCCTTAGGTTCCAAACCCTATTTTTGATTCTTAGAAGTCAAACCTCACTGGTCTCATGCGCATGTATGTGAATGATTGGTACACTTCGAAACCAAAAGGTCATTCAGCGCCGCTTATGAATCAAAATCCAAAGACTTGTGTGAAGAATCAGTCGCGAGTTTAAACGAACCAGGATGGCATGGAAAAGCGCTGGACCACCCTGGAGAGTCAACTGATGAGGGCAAATGCCTTTTGACCGGGGCAGCCGGGTCAAGTGTAAAGATTTATCGTTCCTAATTGATTTTCAATCAGATACCGGCATAATATTTCCTATCTTTTCCTCTCAGGTGAAAAACAGGTACAGAAGGAAAATCCATTTGTGGATAGACACGAGGGACATGTTTTACATGGCATACATTTGTCAAAAATGTCCTCATCCGATCACATGCAAGATGATCATGGAACGATGGTGAAACTGTAATCGTTCCAATAAGCCATTCGAATATTATACATGACGGGGACCTTTATGTCTTTTGTCTACAGGATAAGATGGTCAAAGACAAACGAAAGAAAATTTGTCTTCCCTATAAGACAGAAAGAAATGTGCCTTCAGTAGATGTCACCCATTGGGATTGCAATGAAAAATTAAATCAAATTATGAAGAAGGAGCAACCTAATTAGGATTGGCTCTCCCTAAGTCGAAAAAGTTGTATCTGTTCCAAATCAGATTGACTGGTTCACGAGTTGATATGGTTTTTCATTCTTGCAGGTGATGACGAGAATGAATGGGACCACTGAAGAATTTCCCCCGTCTTGGACGCCAGAAGTGACCAGAGCGGGGATAGTAAATCCGTAATCGTTTCAATTAAAGCTCCTTACGCGGTGATTGACTCTTTCACTCATTTCATCGCGCAGGTTGTTGAAGTACTCAATCACGAGTAAACCCATTTTTGCGGATGTCAAATAGCCTGAATGCGTCAATGCAACAAAATGCAAAAGGGAGTTAGCTGGGGCAAGCGTCACCTAGCTACGACAAATCATGCCCAACTGGGGCAAGCGAATCATTTGTGCGCCGGACAAAGAATAACGTTTCTTCTCTGGCAAAATCAATGGACGCAACTGTAGAGTCGTCCGCATCAGAATTAAACCCAAGATACGAATATGGGTGAACGGTAACCTTGTATCGTTCCATTTTGGTCTTCGAAGACCACATGCCTAACATGAGTTTTTACTCATTTAACAGGGAGTTGTTGGCACCGAAAGCCTCAAAAGAAAAGAACTCGCCAACGAGGAGGCGAATAAAGCTATTGACCTTGGGAGTCAGCACTCCAAGAAATGGTCTTTGATTATAAGACCTAGTGGAGGGTAAAAAGTATCGCTCCTACGTCCCATGCTTTGACATGCATTTTGATAAAAATTTTCTTTTTTCCTTGAATAAAAGGAACCTTGAAGAATGGCGCTGGAATGCGCCCAAAAACACAAATGGATCTCCTCTGGGGCAAATCCTTGAGAATGATTCATCGCCAACCAAACGGAGGGATCAAGACCACAAGATAGAGGGCCAAATCCTGCAAGCCGCGAGTTTGTGTTCAAATGGAAACACAAAGCAAGAACAAGGCTGTATCGTTCCAATTTGCCTTGAATTTTGGAACGCAAACTGACAACTAATTCCTGTCTTTGACAGGGGATCGCCATCAAGGTGAAACAGGTTTTCACACCCCATGAATTACCCGTTGGAGTACACGACCGAGGGTAGGATGTATCGTTCTAAATTTTTGAAAAATTCGTGAACGTACAATAACATGTTTTCTCTGCATTTTCAGGGATCTCCAGCCGCGGGGGACAGGTAAGTATCCCTTTCCCCAATCCATTGAAGATGTTAAATAAAAAAGAAAAGCTTTCAGAATCTAATGTCTAGAAAAGACATAGAATTCAAACCTCATTGGCATTCATGTTTTAAGACAGGAGGTTGTCTGAACATGGATAAGAACATGCATGGTGCATCGTAAAATCCCCTTGACGGGTAAAATTTTTGGAGAAAATGAAAGAGATTTTTTCCAATCAAAAGTTCAAAACTTTCAAAAGGACGTTTTCTCAAAAGACGAGAGGCAAAGCCTAATCCAAACACGTCCTATACACACTTGAGAGAGAAATGGAGCGGATCAGATAGTAAAATCTGGACCTACGGAAGTAGGGATTATTCGCAGCAATTACATAGATTGGGATGACGGAGGCATTCGTTTCATATCCCCAAACACTACAGGTGACCATTGCCAACCCATTCGAACGGCGGTTTTCATTCTCAACCCTGGCAAGAACCACCCCACGTCGGGGCAAAATGGAGGTGAGTCCAGCAGCATCAGGAGAAAATGGTTAGAAATTTTCTTGCTCGGACTAACATTAATCTTTGTGTGTTGTTTATATGGTAATCCAAGTGCCATAGGATGACGAGAAGCATTCATTTCTCTATCCCACACACCATATCCTTTGCACAGCCAAGTTGAGCCTGCAAATTCATTTCATAAACCCATGTTGGTGATCATGGCATGTTTCAAGATGGAAACTGCATCACTCCAAGAACGGAAGAATCCAAGAGATGGGATTTATAGAAAGATTTCATATCGGCGTTCAAGTGTGCTATGATTCAAGGTGTATATCTAGCACAATTTTCTGAACATCGTAGTTCCAAAGGAAAAGAAAAGGCGGGATTTCGACAAAAGATAAAAAACCCCGGCATCAAGAAAAAGCAAAGTGCCTGGTAAAAGCAGGGCCGATGCTCGTGTAAGTTGTTTGATTGATCCACAATGAAGCCGGATGGGAAAAGAAGAAATCCCTGAAGGAGCCAAATCCAAAAGGGCTGCTCTCCAAATGGTGCCAAGCGCAGAACAAAGACATAGAGAGAGTCGCTCTCTGAACGCAACAAGAGACGCTCTCTAAAGAGTTTGTGCACACCTCAAAAGCGGTTGCACGCCTCAAAAATTGAAGATGCAGAATGGAAAAGACAGGTGATAAATTTGCAATGATCACCAATGTCAAACCCTTCGTAATTTCTGGGCCAAAAACAAGCCTTTTTCGGTCCCCAATCCTACCAATGTCACAACCCTGAAACAGTCTTCTCTGACTAAGACACTTGGGTTAACATATTGCTTAGCTTGAAGAAGTACGAGCAAGACTATTTCTTTCTCATTTTGCAGGGTTCTTGACTTGTAAACCCGGAGCAGATGGTGAAGACTTTCATTCAATGGCCCCGACTCAAAAGTGAGTCCCCCCTTTGAAAACCAATATCCAAGCCCAACATTACGGTCCCGTGGAAGACCTCCCGACCGATCAAAATGTATGCGCTGCGAATGAGCCTAAAACCTAGGCACAGGTCAGTAGGGAATTGAGTACATCCCCTATAAAAATCATTACCTCAAAACAGATGAGATGGCCTCCTTGTCGAGAAATATTCCAATTGATGTTTTGAACAAACTCTTTTTGGAATTTTCAAACTGTTGATCCGAATTTTCCATGCAAGGAATTTGTGATCACATTTGCATGTTGTAAGAATGCTTTGGATAACCTCCAGCATCAAAATGCACATTTCATGACTAAAACTTAAGTCATAAAATTTTGTCAATTGGACAATTATTGTCTTCCCAAAGATTATTAACATTTTCTTGGTGAAGAAAAATCTTTCAGGTTTGAACTTTCTGCAGGATACCTGGAGAACCCAGCTCTCAGAATGTCGGCTCAGCAAACTCAAGTGAAGCTTTGTCAAAATAAAATCTTTCACTGCTTCAAAACTGAATTCCCGACAAACTTCGGGATCTATAAAAAAAAGGGGAAGAAAAATCCTTTTAAAAGAAACAGTCTCATCGGACGTGGAGAACCCTCGTCATGAGACCCATTTTCAAAAATCAGGCAGTCTCATCGGACGTGGAGAACCCTCGTCATGAGACCCATTTTCAAAAATCAGGCAGTCTCATCGGACGTGGAGAACCCTCGTCATGAGACCCATTTTCAAAAATATCAAACAGTCTCATCGGACGTGGAGAACCCTCGTCATGAGACCCATTTTCAAAAATCAGGCAGTCTCATCGGACGTGGAGAACCCTTGTCATGAGACCCCTTTTCAAAAACCAGGCAGTCTCATTGGACGTGGAGAACCCTCGTCATGAGACCCCTTTTCAAAGCAAAACCAAGGTAGATACCGCCTGAAGGGTCAACACAAGGTAGAAACCGCCTGAAGGGTCGATTCAAGGTAGATACCGCCTAAAGGGTCAACTAAAGGTAGAAACCGCCTGAAGGGTCAACTTAAGGTAGATACCGCCTGAAGGGTCAAATCAAAGGTAGATACCGCCTAAAGGGTCAAAACAAAGGTAGAAACCGCCTAAAGGGTCAAACAATGGTAGAAACCGCCTGAAGGGTCAATTCAAGGTAGATACCGCCTGAAGGGTCAAACAAAGGTAGAAACCGCCTGAAGGGTCGACTAAAGGTAGATACCGCCTGAAGGGTCAAACAAAGGTAGATACCGCCTAAAGGGTCAACTAAAGGTAGAAACCGCCTGAAGGGTCAACTTAAGGTAGATACCGCCTGAAGGGTCAAATCAAAGGTAGATACCGCCTAAAGGGTCAAAACAAAGGTAGAAACCGCCTAAAGGGTCAAACAATGGTAGAAACCGCCTGAAGGGTCAATTCAAGGTAGATACCGCCTGAAGGGTCAAACAAAGGTAGAAACCGCCTGAAGGGTCGACTAAAGGTAGATACCGCCTGAAGGGTCAAACAAAGGTAGAAACCGCCTGAAGGGTCGACTAAAGGTAGATACCGCCTGAAGGGTCAAATCAAAGGTAGATACCGCCTGAAGGGTCAAATCAAGGTAGATACCGCCTGAAGGGTCAAACAAAGGTAGATACCGCCTCAAGGGTCAAATCAAAGGTAGAAACCGCCTCAAGGGTCAAACAAAGGTAGAAACCGCCTCAAGGGTCAAACAAAGGTAGAAACCGCCTAAAGGGTCAAAACAAAGGTAGAAACCGCCTCAAGGGTCAAACAAATGTAGAAACTGCCTCAAGGGTCAAACAAAGGTAGAAACCGCCTAAAGGGTCAAAACAAAGGTAGAAACCGCCTAAAGGGTCAAACAAAGGTAGAAACCGCCTAAAGGGTCAAAACAAAGGTAGAAACCGCCTAAAGGGTCAAACCATGGTAGAAACCGCCTGAAGGGTCAACTCAAGGTAGATACCGCCTGAAGGGTCAACTCAAGGTAGAAACCGCCTGAAGGGTCAATCAAAGGTAGAAACCGCCTGAAGGGTCAATCCAATAGTAAAAATCACTTAAATGGTCAACTCAATGGTCCAATCCACCATACGGATCAAAATCATTGGCAAATCCCAAATGGGACACGTCTTCCTTAGATTCCTATCAGTTAGGAATCACATTATGGTTTGACCTACCATACGGGTCAGAGCTTAACCTCTCTAGGATACTCTAGTAACGAGTTTCTAGAAATTCTCTCGAATCCATCAAACACCGCGAAAAATCTCACAAACATCGAACAGGTAAGTGGCAGGTATGTCTCTCTATTATCTCACTCTCTCATGTCAAATGAATGTTTCCCCCTTCAAGAAAGAGCATACATGGACAAGCATGAAGATTGGATGTCATGACTCCTTTTCCTTTAATTTCCCGAGTCGAGTCGATCAGGACTCAGGTGTCACCTTATCTTTGAGAGAAACCTCTAACGAGATTCCTCTCAAAGAGGGGCAGCTGTTGACACCTAAATTTTGATCAACTTTTTTATTTTTATTTTTTTTGAAAATTCATAGAAAATCCATAAAAAGTTGAAAAATTGAAAAATCAATTTTGGTGACCTTAGCCAAGCTAAATGAACCATTTTGACCAAAAAAATAATTTTCATAATTTTCATTTTTTTAATATATTTTCGAAAAATACAAAAAAAAGAAAAAAAGAAAAAGAAAATCAAGAAAATCAAGAAAAATAATATTTGAGGTCACAAAAATATATAAAAATATTCGGTATTTTTATTTTTATTTTATCCATTTTTCTGACCTCATAAATAGTAAAATTCAGGTTTGATTTTAGGTGTTCTTTGATCATCATAAAATTGAATTTGGCAAAAATATTAGTAATGATTAAAAGGAAAAGGAGTGAAAACATCATCATTTAAAAGGAAAAGGGGACTAATCATTTTGTCTTCACTTTTGATTATTTTATTATTTTTTTACTTTTTAGTATTTTATTATTATTATTATTTTATTATTATTTTATTATTTTATTTTTAGTATTTTAGGCACCTCCCCCCATCATCCGTCGCCTTCTCTTCCTCTCCTCCTCCTCCTCCTCCTTCTTCTTCTTCTCCCTCAACTCTCTCTCTTTCATTTTCGTTTTTTCCTCTCGCTCAGCTCGCCGCCCAGATAAAAAACCGTCCGGTTTTTCGGCCATAACTCTTTCGTTAGACATCGTATGCCAACGAGCCATATACCATTGGAAAGCTTATTCTCTTGCCGTTCTAATGACATATCGTGAGCCCAATTTGGCCCATCCATTTGTCCCGTAGAGCTGTTTGAAGGAGCAAAGGTCAGACTGATCAGACTTGAGTCCGCGGGTGACAAATTGGATTTCCGAGCTTGTTTTGGGTTCAATCTTGGTAAGACCACCTCTCACTCCTTGTTAAGACATATATTATTGTGTTTTATGGTTTGAAGATGGATTATATTCGGATTTAAGGGCTGATCCCTTATTGTTTTGTTCGAAAAATCTGAACCGGTTCTGTCAAGGTGGTGCCGTGAACATTGTGAGTGATTCAAGGGCTTGCCTTACTTCCAATATTCGATAAGATGTCTCTAGCACCTAACTTAGGAATCTAGCAAGCTGAGATTGTAGTCTAGTTGAGTTTTGGATGTGTTTTAATGGTTGAATTGAAGGAGTTTTCTGGGACAGATTCTGGTCATTGGGCGATTGAAAACCGTCCGGTTTTTCGGCCATAACTCTTTCGTTAGGAATCGTATGGGAACGAACCATATACTGTTAGAAAGCTTATTCTCTTGCCGTTCTAATGACATATCGTGAGTCCAATTTGGCCGAGCCATTTGTCCCGTAGAGCTGTTTGAAGGAGAAAAGGTCAGACTGATCAGACTTGAGTCCGCGAGTGCCAAATTGGATTTCCGAGCTTGTTTTGGGTTCAATCTTGGTAAGACCACCTCTCACTCCTTACATTTTACCTATTAGACCCAGAATTGGAAGGCCGAGCCTCCTGTTGGTGTCTAAATATTTGCTGTGTATTTACTTTATGTCATAACATTTCTATATTTCGCATAAAAGACCCAGAATCGGAAGGCCGAGCCTCCTGTTGGTGTCTAAATATTTGCTGTGTATTTATTTTATGTCATAGTATTTCTATATTTCGCATAAAAGACCCATAATTGGAAGGCCGAGCCTCCTGTTGGTGTCTAAATATTTGCTGTGTATTTACTTTATGTCATAGCATTTCTATATTTCGCATAAAAGACCCAGAATCGGAAGGCTAAGCCTCCTATTGGTGTCCAAGGTGTTTTATTTATTTATTTTCTGTAAATTATATTGTACTACCCCAGAATCGGAAGGCCGAGCCTCCTGCTGGTGGTTTATACCCCACACATTGTTGCACGAGCACCGACGGACTCCGACGTCGTAAAATTCACCGGATCCCACCTCCTTTGCTTATGTTTATGTTGTGTAATGACTTAATATCTTCTTTATTTTTATTATAATTTGCATTGCGTTGCGTCCTATAAAAACAAAAAAAAATGCTAGATCGGACGGCTACAGATGAGCCACGTGTCGTGATCCGGTGATTTTCAGAATAAAAAAAATATTTTTAACATTAAAAGAAATGAATTTCGAATTTTACAAAAATTAAAATGATTCGATTATCACCGAGACGTCACGTGGCGAGTTAGGGACTGTCAGTTGGGATTTATTTTCAGAAATTTATAAAAAAAAAATCAAATAAAAAAATTCCAAAAAAATGAATTATTAAGGAAAAATTCAAAAAACAAAATTGAGAAAAATTGCAGAAAATTCCTAAAAACTTCTAAAAATTTTTGAAGGCTGAAAATGACAAAAAAAAATTGATTTGTTTCCATTTTTTGGATTTTCTCCCATTTAATCCAAAATGACGATTTTACCCCTCAAAGGGTAAATCGTCTTTGATATTCCGATGAATTGTGGAAATTGCTTAGAATTTGGTGATGGGCCAGATAGGTGGCTAAACCTTATGTCTAAGATTTCCACATTTCATTCCCATTTTTAGAAAATGACGATTTTACCCCTTCGAATGGTAAATCGGTTTCTAAAATTCCAGAAAATCATGAAAATTGCAAAAAAATAGGAAATGGGTCAATTGAGTGACCAAACCTATTTTTGACATTGTTTTACTCCGGATTCATTCCGAAATGACGATTTTTCCCTTTTTAGGCAAATCGTCCCTTTTGTCTCAAAATTACGACTTTACCCCTGATGGGTAAAATCATGTCTAAATCATTCCTAAGCTTGATTGATACTTATTTAGGCTAATAGAGCCTTATTAGGAGTGTCATGTTGATTTGATGTGATTATTTTACATATTTGGATTCATTGATTTGCGCATTTTATTATTGATTGTGATTGCTAGGATAGTCATTCCTATTTGCATGAATTCCTAGATTTAGGATTCGTACTCCACTCATCTGCATGAAATCTTAGGTCAGAAAATTCAGTCAACTTAGGTACCGAAAGGGCGTCAACTCTGACAGTTGACGTAACTAAGTCCCCGAACCCATTTCTCTGGTTATCGCAGAATTGAATAGAAACTCCCGACTATTCAATAGGGTGGTCCAATCATACCCTCCAAAAAATGATTGGTGGCGACTCCATGGCATGCACACTTAGCACATGTCACCAGACCACACTGAAGGTCGACTACGCATACCTCCGTTGCGATTTGGGTAACGGGCCTTGGGAGAGGCCCGCGTCCGACCAGACTGGACGACCCATTAGCCCTCGAGAGCCCACATGCAACCTCGAGAGGGTCGCGACAGGAACCTCTTAAGGTATCTAATGGAGAAATGGATAAGCAAGCCTTCAACAATGTTGAGGCCGTGGAAGCATTCTGACTTCCTTTGTAAGAATTATGTCATGAATGGCTTATATGACTCATTGTACAATGTCTATTGTGCAATAATGACGTCATAGGAATTATGAGAATCCTTAACCGGAAATATAAAAGAGAGGATGCCGGAGCAAAGAAATTTGTTATCGGACGATTCTTTGATTATATGATGGTGGACTCTAAGACTGTGACCAGTCATGTGCAAGAAATTCAACTGATCTTGCATGAGATTCAGGCTGCAGAAATGTACTTGAGTGAATTCTTAGACCAAGTTACATGCTGGGTCGATCGAGCTAAAGGCCAGGATGGCCATGCTGGACTCTGGGCAGGTGAATGGGGTAATCCCCGTACCATTTAGTTTGAACGTCCTTCGACCCGAGAAATTTAAAGGCTCGAGGAATTCCAAGAATGTGGATAACTTCATATAAGCGGAGGATCGATAATTAGAAACCCAAGGAGCTCGGGATGACAATGTGCGTATGAACACCGTACCATTGTATTTGGAAAATGCGTTGCTATGGTGATATACCAAGAGCAACGATAAGGTCAACCATATCAAGACATGGGAGGCATTTGAGGCTGAGTTTCGAAAAGCGATTCTTCCCTTCCTATGCGGAAGAGATTGCTTGAAACGTGTGATGCACCTTGAACAAAAATAGCGCTAGAAGTTCAATAGAGACGAGGTTCTGCGTGTGAAAGGAATGAGTTAATAGAGGCTCTGAACCAATAAAGGCTCTGCGTGTGAAAGAAACTCAAATCCTCTTGAATTGATTCATTGTGATGTATGTGAATTGCAATTCATACAAACAAGAGGCGGTAATAAATATTTTATTACCTTTATCGATGATAGCACTAATAATGCTATGTGTATTTGCTTAATAGCAAAGATGAAGTCTTAAGAGAAGTTTGTTCTCTATAAGAAGCAATGAGAAACACCAATTAGTGATTTCTGTGTACAACTAGATATTAGATTCGAATGAGACAAGATCCACTATTTGATACATGTTCATACTTGGTGGGATGTTGTAGTTTGGAACTCAATCAAACAAAATATTTTGGAGGAAATGACAATCCTGCTAAACCAAAAGTCAATTTGGTTGAAGTAGATGATTCTGGAAAATGTTGCGGTCATTTCTCGAGCCAATATTATGGCTAATGAAAAAATAATAATAGGTGATAAACCTAGATGCTACCAAGCATATTTGTGGAAATATAACGTTTATCCTCCTACACTTTAGTAGGAGAAGAAGAAGGAAATATGTTATCTTGATAACTTGAGGATTGCTCAAGGAAATGAAATCGGTACTTTACATGTCTATGCATTGTGATTGCCAAGAGGCAATAGCCATTGCAAAGAGTAAAACTTTCAATGGTAGAAAGAGACATGTTTGCTTGAGGTATGATGTGATAAAGCAATTGCTTGAAAATGGAATTATGTCTATTGATATTATGAAGTCAAAAATGGATTCGGCCGATACTCTGACTATTCCTCAAGGGAAATGGGACTTAGCCAGTTGAAGGAAATCAACAGTGATGGTAACCCAACCTATGTGATTGATGATTTCATGAATTAGGACAATAACAAGTCTGTTGTTGATCTTGTGAAGCATTATTGCCTTCATAAGTTGAGAATAATGCAATACCTCGAAAGAAAGAGGATAAAACCCCTTATGAGCTATTGGAAGGTAGGAGTTTATCCTACAAATGCTTACAAATGTGGGGGTGTCTTGCAAAAATGGCTAATCCAAAATCTACTAGTGGATATGTATTCACATTAGCAGATGGAGCCATAATTTTGGAAATCCTATAAACAAACCGTTATAGCTAGATCCACAATGGAATCCAAAGTAATAGCTTTGGATAAATGTGGTGAAGAGGCTGAATGACTACGCCATTTCTTAAAGGATATTCCGAAATGACAAAAACCTGTGCCACCAATCTGTATACATTGTGATAGTCAATCCGCAATTGTAAGAGCACAGAGTTTTATGTATAAAGGTATGTCCAGACATATATGCCCTAGACATAATACCATTAGATAACTACTCTAAACTGGAATTATCTCTATTGACTACGTAAAGTCAAAGGATAATTTTGCGGATCCGCTAACCTAAGGGTTAAATAGAGAGTTAGTTGGAAAATCAATAATAGGAATGGGACTGCAGCCCATTACAGAAAAGTTTATATAACGAAAAACCCAACCTAGCTAACTAGAAATCCCAAGATCTAGGTTCAAATGGACAACCTGATTATATGAAATGAATGATATCACTGTTGAGGTCTATCCCTCAAACCATTCCTATAAAAGAAACAGTGATTTGATATCCCTCACATATGTGGAGAAAAACCAATTATTGTGGGCAAACACTTACACCAACCAAACACATTGGATTCTTAGATCTAAATAGACACAAACAAACAAAACACATTGGATTCTAGATCCAAATAGTTCTGTCACATGAACAACTTTTGACTTCTAACGAGCCAATTATTGGAACAAACAACACTTTCAACACTCGTGACCGACACTCATAATTACATCCTGCGGCGGTCTGGGTCAGGGTGATAATTTGCATCATCTGAGTCTGAACTGTCAGGTCCATCTTTTGCTTTCTTGAATTCTCTCAAAAGACGGTCTTCTTCGTACTCATTGATCAATGCATCTGTCTTTGGATCATAGGGGATACCACATATAGGATAATAATTATTTGGGGGAACATGAGTGCATTGGGTGGAATTTGACGGCACATCCGTGGAACTGGACGGAATATCCGAAGCAGGCATACTTGGTTGTGGAAATCCATAGTTAAATGGATCTTGGGATAACGGTCCTCCCCATGGATCACCAGTATCCATTGAAGTGTCTAGTTGATTTCTTTGAAACTCGCCAAGTGCTTCAAGTGTCTGTGGATGAGCTCGAGGTCTGTCCCATGAGAGATTAGTAGCTGGGTAAGGCCAGACTTCTAGGGGAATGGATTGGTTTTCTTGAAACAAAATCCTTTGAAGTTCACGTAATTCAAACTGAATTGCTGATATGGATCTGGGTATAGTACGATGCACTTCAAACTTCTGTCTTTGGAGATCGGATTTGAATGTCGTAATTCCTGCTGGAGCGACTTGTGTACGAAGATCTCCAGTTGGACCAATGTAATACCATGGTCTGTGAAATAGGCAAGTAGTATGCCTTTCTGGCTCAGAAAGGCATAATTTAGAAAAAATAACTTTTCATATTTTTCACATTTTTTTAATATTTTCGGAAATTAGGAAAATACTATAAAAATTAAGAAAAATAGCATTCGAGATCACAAAAATATGGAAAAATAGCCAATATTTTTCTTTTAAATCCCTTGTCTTTTTGACCTCACAAAAAGTCCAAAATCAGATTCAATTTTATGTGTTCCCTCGTAACACATATGATTGAATTTGATAAAAACAAATGTCAATTGAGTCTTTTAATTTGCAATTTTGGCATTTTTTAGGATCTTGACATTCAATCTAGTTGTCCCTTATTGTAATTTAGCCCAATTTTTCACAAAAATTGCTCAATTGCAAGAATTTGGCAAAATTGCATACTTAATTGCATTTTAGTCCTTGAAATTGGGCATAATTGAAATTACTTTCAATTCAGGGATTATCATTGCAAATTGAAATCACTGCCCAATGCTTTTCATCATTTTGAATCAATTGGCATAGGTGGTTTTATCCAATTTGATCATTTGAGCATCCAATTTCACGATTTGCCTAATTGTAATTAAAGACAAATTTGGGGTTTTTGTTGAAATTGATATGAACTTTTGGGCAAAATTACTTTTTTAGATAATACTCATGCCCTAAGTTCGATTATGAGGTTCAATTGCAGAAATCCCCCATCAATTTGGGATTAATTTCGAAAATAAGGTCAAAATCGGTTTTGACATGTTAGACCGCCCGGTCAGACCGGTTCGCTACAGTGCATCTTCTTCCTCCCGCTCGCGCCATTTTAACAGTTTGAACAGGTGGATTTTGATTACAAAATTGGACCGTCAATCGACTTCGATTGGCAAAATTGATGGAGGCGTTTTGTTAGCCGTGGAATTCTCTATCGAACGAGACCGGTCCGACGATCTGGGTCCAATGGAACATCCCCGGCGATGGCTATGAAAGCGTCGGCCATTTTCAGCGCAATGTACAGGATCAAATGCACACCAAATTCGCGCCAAATGCGATCACCGGAGGGCCTAATCGGATTGGCCATTTCATTCCCGTCGATTACCGGTCGTCGGTGACCATTTTGCACATGTCTGCATGTGCGAAGGTCACCGACCCTCCTTCCCTCGCGCGGACCAATTTCGAAAGGGAAATATAAGGGGGAGAGGAAGAAAAGAAAAGGGGTGAGTTGATTCAGATTGAGGAGGAGAAACTAAATCGAGAGAGAGAAAGAGAACGCGAGAGAGAGCTCGTTCTTCGACCCCCCGTCGTCGAGAACTTGAGCTCGACTACAAGGCGCTGGTTGGGCCGTCTCCGGCCAACCGAAGCCAAAGAAGACCGTCAGAAGTTCGCTTGGAGCGTCAGGAAGTGATCGCCACCGGCCGCGCCACGCGAAATCGCGAAAATAGGCGAGACGCGGTTTCGAGCTTCTTATTGTGCATCAATGGCGACTCACCTGTTTCACATTTATTTTAGCAATTAGTGTGTGCGTTTTGTTCCTTGGATATCACTGGCCATCGTCGTATACCTTTTTTGCATCGATTTTGTATTAAGACATCGAATCGAGTCTTCCAATTCAACCTCCATTGCCGAACACTGTTCATTCTTGCCCAGCCAAATCTGGGCCGAGCGAGCTCAATCGGAGCTCGAGATAAGTCTTCTGAACATTGAATGATGCTTCCGTGTTAATGAATTAGTTTAATACGCCATGAATCGCCTAATTAGAGTACATGTGTACGTACTGGTTCGTGCCTGCCCGTGCTCGATTCTATGAATGAAATCATGTAATCTTGCGATATGTTACGTGCGAAGCATAGACGGGTCGATTGCCATCGGTCTCGTTCGATTCCGTCAAGGTTCCACCGTTGGATCGTCGCCGGAGAGTCGTGGTCGTTCGTTCAGAGGCGGTCGCGAGGTTGAAGACGACGCATACGTGGCTGGTCAACGAGTCAAAGCTCTAGGTGGCAACACGTGATTGGTCCACGTGGATGCTGAGTTGGTTCGACCGTTAGTTTGTTAGGGCGAGTCAGATTAGATCCAACGGCCAGAATTAATCGAGTCCAATAAACGGTGGCCGTCCGATTAGTAATTAGGAATATTCGAAAATGTTTTAAAATCGGAAATTTAAAACAGGCTGAAACGGCACCGTTTGGTTTAGTGGTAGTGCGGCGTCGTTTAGGTTAGTGAGGGTGAACGGCCCAGATCAAGTCTCAGGTTATAATCCTGACCGTAGATTTTAGTAGGTTAATCGGACGACCCTGATCGAGTCTCTGTTCAATCTAGACCGTATGTTTTAGTAATTAGATCCGACAGTCATGAATTAGCCACGCGGTTCAATAGGACCCGTTGGATCAGGTCAGGATAATCCGAAAATAAAAAAGGAAGAAACGGCGTCGTTTTGGCGAATGGGTTACGCGGGTCCGGGTCTGGGCCGGGTTCCGACCCGAGTGGGTCGGGTTGACCCGGTCCAAAAATATTTTTATAATAAAAAAATCAGAAAATTATTTTAAAAAATAAAATAAAAATCAGAAAAATCCTAGAAAATCCAACAAAATGCTAGAAAATCACAGAAAATTCCAAAAAAAATAAGAAAATTGTGGGAAATTCCTAGATATTCCATAAATCGCCAGAAATCGAGGATTGACCACAGACAATTGGTCAACCCTATTTTTGGAGTTTCTTATCCGCTCTTCCGAGAATTAACGATATTATCCTTTAGGGGTAAGTCGCATCTGTTATGTAAGCGAGATAAAGTCGATAATGCCAAGGCTAGAATTAGGGTCGGTTAGGCGACCAATTCTTGGGCTTGGGTTTTCGAGTCTCGTCCATTTTCTCAAAATGACGATTTTGCCCCTCAATAGGAAAATCGTCTTTCCTATTCCAGTCGAGTCCTAAAAATTGCTTAAAATTAGGGTTTGAGTCAGATGGGTGACCAACCCTAATATTTGATATTTTCAGTTCTCATCTTTGTCCAAAATGTCGACTTTACCCCTCCAAGGGTAAAATCACTTTTAAATTCCAGAAAAATTCTGGAAATTCTCGAAAAATAGGAAATGGAAGGATTTGATCGCCAATCCCATTTCTACCTTCTTTTGACTATATTCAATCTGAAATGACAATTTCGCCCTTTTAGGGCAAATTGTCCCCAAAATTTCTCAAAATTACGATTCTGCCCCTCATGGGCGAATCATATCCAAATCACTTTCAAGCCTTGATTGATACTTCTCTAGGCTAATAGGGCCTCATTAGGGATGACATCCTGCTTTCATGTGTTTTATCCTCATGTACTGGATCCTTGATTTGCACATTTACTTTTACTGATTGTGAGTGATAGGGTAGCCATTCCTGTCTGCATGAATTCCTAGATTTAGGATCTGTACCCCACTCATCTGTATGAAATCCTAGGGTCAGATAAATCATCCAACTTAGGTGCCGAAAGGGCGTCAACTCTAGCAGTTGGCATAACAAAGTCCTCGATCCCACTTCTCTAGTTTTCGCAGAATCAAATAGATCGCTCCCAACTATTCGATAGGGTTTCCAATCGTACCCTTCACGAAACGATTGGTGGCGACTCCTTGGCATGTACACATATCACATGTCACCAGACCGCACTGAAGGTCGACCACGTATATCCAGCCGTTGCAATTTGGATAATGGACCTTGGGAGAAGCCCGCGTCCGATCAGGCGACGATCGGGAGCCCATTAGCCCCCTCCTCCCATGAGAGGGTCTCGACAGACTAGCGACTCCACTTGGGACTTATTCTAAACCAGAATCTCTGGTTAAGAATTCCAGATGACTTAAGCCGATTAAAAAGTTGGTTGATTTATCTGACATTATTTTTTTGCAGATGCTCTTGAAGGTGAGGTACGTAGGCTAACCGGTGTGTTAGATATTTTGCAGATTAGAGAAATAAGGGGTGGAGTGATTGTTGACATCTTTCCTGCAGGTTAGAGTTGGGAATGTATGTTTATCTTACGCACATATTAAAGCGGTGTTTGATACAAACTGCTGTGCATGACCTTGCATTGTGATGATCACGACACATCGCACACACTGGCGGTCAAACCCCGACTGCAAACCACCTCTAGGTTACCTTAGATAGGGAAATGATGCAGAAGGATCTCATGTTTGATGGCACTTGAGACTTTCATGTTCGTTCCCGCTCGCAATCCAAATTGGCGATATCTAGCCCTCTTGGGTAGGTACCCTTGGGGAGGAATCTGCCTTATTTGGATCGTGGGAGCCTGAGCCATAGGTTCTTCACCTGACTTCTAATTTTTTAGAGTATACCCACTTGTCTCATGCGCATGTCTATGGATGGTTGGTATACCTAAAACCGCACATTATTATAGGAGAACATTTCACATTCCCCAAGTGTGGTTGGTAAGGTATTTACTTTCGATGTACTTCATTATTCCCTGTTTCATAGTATGATTCATGCATTATATATACGTCCACATGCATTGCATACATCATGAAATCACTCAGGTGACTAATTGAAATAACAAAGGTAATGGGGTAGGATGTCGTTGTTTCCTAAAAGTTCAACAAAATTGGTAACCTTCGAGTACCTAAGGAAAGTCACTCGCCCCAGACCAAACACAAGGCTGCACTTTACTAGGTTCGTGCATGGCCGAGAGCTGACCGGACGCAAGTTGGGATATGCTGAAGATTGTCAAACCCGCTACTATGTCGACAACCTCAAATTCAAGCGACAAGCAGACGAGATGTTCAAGGATTACTCGGAGATGAAGAAGCAACATCGTAACCGCTTAGCTAGGGACGCGTATGCTCGTAGAAAAGCTGAAAGGCAAGCTAAGGAAGATGTACCTATGATCACCCTTTGGGGAAAAAGGAGACGCCCTGCGATTAAGACAAAACCGAAACATATCATACTAAAAAAGATGAGACGCGAGAAGACTCCGAAAGTCATTATACCATGGACCAGAGAATGGCCAGAGGAATTGAGATGCCTTGATCAATTTACCGAAGACGACCCCATACACTCGACTGGGGAAGGATTCCCAACGGACTATCATTGTGAAGGAGAATAAACCTTTAGGAAAAAATGGGTTTAGATGCTCGCGTTCCATCGGCCTTTTATGGCTTTCTTGTTTGAAAAATCTCTTTTTACCTTTCCTTCGTCAACTGTCCTGGTTGTAATAAGGGATTCATTCCACTCTTTTCCCATTTGATGTATTGACCAATGGAACGTGACGTTGTTGTTTCCCTTAGTCACTGGAGTAAACCTGACTAAATTGCATAATTCACTTTCCTGAAATTTAAATTAGACTTCAAGTCAGGTCTTCAGTACCTGAAAAAGGTTCTAATTTCTATTTCTTCAATTGAACTATGCAATTAAGTTGGTCCATGCACACTTCATGGCATTTGCATAGTCACATGTTTAAAGTAATTTTT
This sequence comes from Rhodomyrtus psidioides, assembly GCA_021437785.1. Lineage (NCBI taxonomy): Eukaryota > Viridiplantae > Streptophyta > Magnoliopsida > Myrtales > Myrtaceae > Rhodomyrtus > Rhodomyrtus psidioides. The sequence continues at coordinate 7,044,022 of JAILYB010000007.1, read as the reverse complement.
GACGATTGACTTTTCAAAATCATTTTGCATATTTTAGACTTGATGGGAAAGAATGATATTCAAGTATGTAAAGTTCCTCGGACCGAGCTCCTGTCATGGTTGGATAGCATGGGCAAAGTGAGCCAGAAATACGCCAAATCACGGCTAGGGTGTCGCGACCCGTCCGAAAGAGGACGCGGCTAATGGATTACCGATCTCAGGTAGCGGGTTTTGGATCGGCGCGGGCCCTCCCAGGCCCATACCAAATCGCGGCGGGAGTATTTTTCAGAAGGATTCGACGATAAGAGTCGATCGCTTTCGACCTTCAATGTGGTCGTGGTGGCATGTGCAACTTGTGCATACATTTGGAGTCGCCACCGGTCTTTATTGGAGGGTAGACCGGAAACCTTACTGACCGATTGGGAGAGGTCGATCAGTTCTGCAGAACCAGAGATTTTGGGTTCGGGGACTTGGTTACATCGGTGTCATTACCAACGCCCTTTCGGTACCTAACGCGAGTGATTTTCCTGGCTAAGAGTTCATGCAGGCGCAATTTTAGGTGAGGTAGGCTTAATTCAGGATTTCATACAGATTGGAAGACTGTTCCTATCAATCACAATCAATTTAAATGAAAGCGCAATCAAGTACATAAATAAATCACTTTAATGCACATCAATTCAGATCAATGGCTTCCTAGCATAACCATAAAGGCTTAAGGAAGGTGTGATTTCGGACCAGGGGTAAAATGAGAAGATTTGGAGGCGATTAGCCTGAAGGGCAAAATCGTCAATTTTTGGAAGGTTTGGATACCGAATTACCCAAAATATTCCATGGCCAGTTGTTTGTGGCCATTTCCCATTTTTGAGAATTTTTTTGGAATTTCTTGATTTTTCTCCAATTTTTGGAAGACGATTCGCCCAAAGGGAGAAATCGTCATTTTAAGAAGGGTCGGGGTTCAAAACACCCGGAATGAATCTTGGCCAGTTGTTTGTGGCCATTTCCTATTTTTTGGGATTTTCCTGGATTTTTTAGAATTGTTTTGGAAGGCGATTTGCCGGAAGGGCAAAACCGTCATTTCTGGAAAGACCGGGGGTCGAAAGACCCGGAACAGGTCATGGCCAGTTGAATGTGGCCATTTCCTATTTTTTGGAATTTTTTAGAATTTTTATGAATTTTTCCGAATTTTTTTGAATTTTTTTATGATTTTCTATTTTTTATTGATTTTTTTGAATTTTTTTTTTTAATATTATTTATTATTAAAAAATAATAATAATAATAATAATGAAAACCGGATCGGGTCGGATGACCCGGCCCATGACCCAGACCCACAACCCAAACCCGGCCCGCCTCCTCCATGAGAAAAACGGCGCCGTTCCATGCGTAAAAGACGGACGTCTCAGATTGAGACACGTAGTGCTCACTGGACCGTCGAATTTTTTTATTATATTTTTTTTATTATTTTTTTCTATTAACGCTGCGCGCTGACGTGGCCGCCACGTGGCTTCCACGTCAGCGCCACGTCATCGTTGACCAGTCAACAAACGTTGACTGGTCAACGACTCGTCGGAGAAGACGACCGGCGCCGGCGTTCCCTCGCCGGCGCCTCGTCGGAGGGCGATATCTCGGCCCTCCGACGTCCAAATCAAACGAAATCAACGCCAAAAGATTCTACTCGACGTCCTCTACCACATATCCGAACCTCAACATAGCAGAACGCCAAAAGATTGACTCGCCATCTCCGACCGAAAGCATACCTCCGGCGAACTTGGTTCTAGCCGTTCTACACGTTACTCGACCAACATAAATTATTGAGAAGCATCCTAGGAGCTGTAGAGGACTTACCTGATAATCCCGGGGCTTTGGTTTGGCGTGGAACAAGGCGTGGAGTTCACAGCCGGTCGGAGGACGTCGGCGACCAACCCGAATATTTGCCCGATGAAATCGTGCGCAATCAAAAAAGAAAGTGGTCAGCAAGGTAGAAGAAACAGGTTGCGATGAACAGCTTAGCCAATGAACGATCCAAACTCAACTTGCCATGGGATGCCGACGTGAAGCTTGAGGAGGGATCTCACGGTTTTCTGAGGTCTGCGGCCGATTGGACGGGCTTAACAACTTCTCCAGAACTCAGGGAAGTCGAAAATGACTGTCAACAGCTTCGGTTTTCGTCGAGGATGATCGGACGACGATTTGGAAACTTCGGCCAAGCGCGACATTGCTGGGCTTGCACGGCGGTTCGCGACGGGTTGTCACGGCGGCGTCGAGGGAGTTCTTCGTTGCTCGAGACGCGCTCCCGAGTTCATGACAAGTCCGGCGGTCCGGGGCTGACTCAGCGAATTGGAAGTTCTGGGGAGGTGCGGCGGTGGTGGTTGATGATGACGGTGGGGCGACGCGATGACGAAGGATGGAGGTGGCGGTGGTTGATGACGACGGTGGGGCGACGCGATGACGAAGGATGGAGGTGGCGGTGGTGGTCGTGCGGATGGAGGGGCTGTTGTCGCGCGTGGGAGACGGAAAAAGAAGTTTTTTCTTCGTCCTCTCGGCCGTCCGAAGAAGAAAAAATGCAGAGAGGGGGGGCCAAAAAAAAATGAGAGAGAGAAGTCCCAACAAGAATAAAATACAAGTAAAATAATTATAAAAATAAAAAGGCACAAACACAATTATGGGTCAAACATTCCTTTTCCCCTTTAAATACTACTAACTTTTTTTGCCAAATTCGATTTTATGATGATCCAAAGAACACATGAAATCGAACCTAAATTTTACTATTTATGAGGTTAGAACATAGATAAAATAATAATAATAAATAAAAAAAATATCGGCTATTTTTTTATATTTTTGGGACCTCGAATACTATTTTTTTTATTTATATTTTTTTGGGTATTTTTATAATTAAATAAATTCGAAAAATATTATAAAATACCAAAAAATATTTTTTTGTTCAAAATTGGTCTCCGAGGCTAGGCCAAGGCTTCCGAAGTTGATTTTGTGATTTTATGACCTTTTTTTGATATTTTTAATTAATTTTAAAGAATAAAAATCACAATAATAAATGGTCAAAAATCAGGTGTCAACAGCTGCCCCTCTTTGAGAGTGAGCTCGTCAGAGGTTGCTTTCAAAGATAAAATGACACCTGAATCTTAACCGACTTGACTGGGGAAAAGAAATGCTATGACATCGGACCCTTAAGTCTTTTGATGAATGCTCAAATTAATCGCCGGTTTACTCTTGCAATTCGAACATAGGCCGGAGTGAGAGAGGCTTACCTGAAGCTCACCTGTCAGATGCCGCCGGTTGCGACGACTTTCAAGAAGATACCTAGGACTCGTTCAGAATATCCCGGGGAGATTAAGCTCTGACCTGTATGGTAGGTCATACCATCATGGGATTCCTAATTGGTAGGAACCTAAGGAAGGCGCGTCCCCTTTGAGATTTGCCAATGACTTTGATCCGTATGGTGGATTGGACCATTGAGTTGACCATTTAAGTGACTTTTACTATTGGGTTGACCCTTCAGGCGGTTTCTACCGTTGTGTTGACCCTTCAGGCGGTATTTACCTTGAATTGACCCTTCAGGCGGTTTCTACCTTGTGTTGACCCTTCAGGCGGTTTCTACCATGGTTTGACCCTTCAGGCGGTATCTACCTTGAGTTGACCCTTCAGGCGGTTTCTACCATGGTTTGACCCTTGAGGCGGTTTCTACCTTGAGTTGACCCTTCAGGCGGTTTCTACCTTTGAGTTGACCCTTCAGGCGGTTTCTACCTTGGTTCGACCCTTCAGGCGGTTTCTACCTTGATTTGACCCTTCAGGCGGTTTCTACCTTGTGTTGACCCTTCAGGCGGTATCTACCGTTGATTTGACTTTGAAAAGGGGTCTCATGACGAGGGTTCTCCACGTCCGATGAGACTGCCTGATTCTTGAAAAGGGGTCTCATGACGAGGGTTCTCCACGTCCGATGAGACTGCCAGATTTTTGAAAAGGGGTCCCGAGACGAGGGTTCTCCACGTCATGCTAGGACTTGGGTCTGTTGAGGCGACATTCTGGGAGCTGGGTTCTCTAGGTATCCTGCAGAAAGTTCAAACCTGAAAGATTTTTCTTCACCAAGAAAATGTTAATAATCTTTGGGAAGACAATAATTGTCCAATTGACAAAATTTTATGACTTAAGTTTTAGTCATGAGATGTTCATTTTGATGCTGGAGGTTATCCAAAATATTTTCGCAACATGCAAATGTGATCACAAATCCCTTGCATGGAAAATCTGGATTCACAGTTTGAAAATTCCCAAAAAGAGTTTGCTCAAAACGTCAATTGGAATATTTCTCGACAAGGAGGCCATCTCACCTGTTTTGAGGTGATGATTTTTAGGGGATGCACTCAATTCCCTACTGACCTGTGCCTAGGTTTTAAGCTCATTCGCAGCGCATACATTTTGATCGGTCGGGAGGTCTTCCACGGGACCGTAATGTTGGGCTTGGATATTGGTTTTCAAGGGGGACCCGCTTTGGAGTCGGGGCCATCGAATGAAAATCTTCACCATCTGCTCTGGGTTTACAAGTCAAGAACCCTGCAAAATGAGAAAGAAAGAGTCTTGCTCGTACTTCTTCGAGCTAAGCTATATGTTAACCCAAGTGTCTTAGTCAGAGAAGACGGTTTCAGGGTTGTAACATTGGTAGGATTGGGGACCGAAAAAGGCTTGTTTTTTGCCCAGAAATCACGAAGGATTTGACATTGGTGATCATTGCAAATTTGTCACATGTCTTTTCCATTCTGCATCTTCCATTTTTGAGGTGTGCAACCGCTTTTGAGGTGTGCACAAGTCCTTTAGAGAACGTCTCTTGTGGTATTAAGAGATTGACAATTCTGTCCGTGTTTTTGCACCACGGCTGACATCGTTTGGGGAGCAGTCTTCTTGATCTGACTCCTTTATGGGTTTTTCTCTCTTCCCAACTAGGCTTTATTGGGGATCAATCAAACAGTTTTCACGAGCATCGGCCTTGCTTTTACCAGGCACTTTGCTTTTTCTTGATGCTAGGGATTTTTTGTTGAAATCCCGCCTTTTCTTTTCCTTTGGAACTACGATGTTCAGAAAATTGTGCTAGATATACAACTTGAATCATAGGACATTTAAACGCCGATATGAGGTTTTTCTATAAATCCCATCTCTTGATTTCTTCCGTTCTTGGAGTGATGCAGTTTCTATCTTGAAACATCCCATGATCTCCAACAGGGGTTCATGAAATGAATTCGCAGGCTCAACTTGGCTTTGCAAAGGATATGGTGTGTGGGATAGAGAATGAATGCTTCTCGTCATCCTATGGCACTTGGATTACCATATAAACAACACACAAAGATTAATGTTAGTCCGAGCAAGAAAATTTCTAACCATTTTCTCCTGATGCTGCTGGACTTACTTCCCTTTTGCCTCGGTGTGGGGTGGTTCTTGACAGGGTTAAGAATGAAAACCGCCGTTCAAGTGGGTTGTCAACGGTCACCTGTAGTGTTTATGATATGAAACGAACGCCTCCGTCGTCCCAATCCATGTAATCGCTGCGAATGGTCCCTACCTCCGTAGGTCCAGATTTTACTATTTGATTCGCTCCACTCATCTCTCAAGTGTATGTAGGATGTGTTTGGATTTGAGCTTGCCTCTCTTTTGAGGAAACATCCTTTTGAGAGTTTTGAACAACTTTTGATTGGAAAAATCTCTTTCGTTTTCCCAAAAATTTTACCCGTCAAGGGGATTTTATGGTGCACAATGCATGTTCAGACAACCTCATGTTTCAAAACATGAATGCCAATGAAGTTAGAATTCCATGTCTTTTCTAGACATCAGATTTTGAAAGCTTTTTTTTTTTTTCTCTGTGTTTTTGGTTTAACATCTTCAATGGATTGGGGGAAAGGGATACCTGCCTGTCCACCGTGGCTGGAGATCCCTGAAAATGTAAAAGAAGCATATCATTGTATGTTCACGAATTTTTTGAAAATTGAAACGATACATCCTACCCTCATGTACCCTAACAGGTAGTTTGTGGGATGTAAAAACTCATTCGTCTCCAAGGCGATTCCCCTGTCAAGGATAAAAAATAAGTGTTAATTCATATTCCCAAATTCAAGACAAATTGGGACGATACAACTTTACTCTTGATTTTCATCCCATTCTGATGTTGCGTATTGATATGAACAAACTCTATCAAATCCGCCTATCCATGCTTGGAGTGTTTGTAACATCAATGGTTCATCTGCCCCCAGCTGGGCAGCGTCTGTTCTGCTATTTGAACGCATGACTCATTGAGTGATTTATCCATGTTTATCATCTGATAAGGAAAAGAAAGAATACATTACTTCGGTATTCGATTGAAGATCGTTTAGGAACGATACATCGTTTTACCAAATAGGTGGCTTCGCGGCCAAACGTATTTCGTGTTGAAGGGGTAGATCCCATTATGCTCAGCGGGTGATAATTATGGTTCATGGAACTTGCTCCACGGATTAAGTGATTAATCCACGGCCTTCGGCTTGAAGATGCTCAAAGGGTGATGTTGACACTCACGCGCAATTAGTTCTAGATATTAATGAAAGATGTTCCCGTAGGAACCTTACAGTGCGATCAACAACATATGCAATAGGAGTATTCAACCCCTTTTCTCGAAGCATTTTTCATCGAGTAGCCATGCTTTGCATCAGACGTTTGATCACCGGCCTCGCGTCACCACTGCGATGGTCCTCCGGCTCCAAATTGATCGAGCCAAAGATTGAACTCATCGCCAAGGAAATTGCTCGGGTCTTCGAGCCATTGATGTTCAAGTTGGGTATCAACGATTGTTGGGGGCAGATTTCTTTCATTGCCTTCGTTGTGAGGGATTGGAGTCTTTGAGCTGGAACCTTCATCATTGCCCTGTTGGGGTTGAGACATACATTCCCGAAGAGTATTGATCCAAGTGTCCAGCTCCTCATCAAGGAAATCACCTGTTCTTTCTAGCCCTTGGTGCCCAGATTGGGTGTCGTCGACTGTAGGCGAGGGATTCCTCTCTTTGCTCTCGCCGTGAGCAATTTGACCCCTCGAATTGGAACTTCCTCCGATGACCGGCAGGTTCATATGTGCACTCTCTACCAATGCCAGATCCGCTTCAGGGACAGCATTAATGACTGATTCGCGCTCAAACTGAGGAATTTCTATGTGCTGGAACTGTGGCATATACTCCTGAGGAGTATTGAGATAGCTCGGCGGAGCATTCTGATTTGGGTTAGAGGAGTCGCTGACACGACTGCTAGTCCCGTCATTGCTGAAACACGGTTGGGTGCTCTTGGCTCTCCAATCATCATGGTTGTAACTCTGCCCAGCACTTGAGCTCCAACTGGCTTTATGATGGTTTAACGCTATCCTTCCATCCCTTAGCAATCTCCTATAGTACTTGAGGTGAGACTCAACGTTAATTCTAGAGAGCCCCGGCACATTCATAATCTCGAGTATGCGCAGTGGGCTAGCCGAATCAACTCCCAGTTCTCGAATTGCATCAACAAATTTGGTGTGAAGCTCATAGGTCCAGTAAAACCTTGTTCTCTTATCACCCAAAATATCGTCAATACTTCGGTAGCTATTCTCTACGGGATCTAGTCGTTTCAAAAGTTGTCCAGGGAGGGACTCACCGACTTTGGATTGGCTGGCTGCGACAGCGAGTTCGTCATTGAGAGAATTCCCCCTGTGATGATTCATATCCCATTTCTCAGAGGATGTTGGTGTTGATCCTATGGTGTTGACTTGCTCATGCAGATCTCCGGCGGTATCTGGCTGTGTCGGAAAATGCTGTGGAGAATACGGTAACAGCTGAGCGTTATTCGTCAACAGGGATGGTTCATCGAGGAACACCTCGCCGAGGACAACAGGATTACCACAATTAAGGCAGGTGGCCTTGGTCAGAGCTTCCTTATATCTCGCGCTTTCAGCTTGAAGCTTCTCATTCTCCTCCTTCAGGACCAGTAACTCATGGTCTGCGTATTGCTGTTTCACCCGGGTTCGTTTGTTGGCGAACCAAAACTTGACCTTCGAAAGCTCCAATCCTATCTTTCGGCTTAACTCCATTTTCTGTTGTCTGCTTGGAGTGGGGCATTCATTGAAGAAAGCTTCGAGCTCTCGGATTTGGCCTGGAGTGTGGCGTTGTAGTTGCTTCCTTTTCCGGCTCCGGTCATCATTGTATACTCCTTCTTCGTAGCTGAAACCTAGAATTTCATCGCTGGAGGAGTCAGTCTCTATGGCCTTCGGGCAGGATTCAGCTCCAGGATCTTCAAAGTCTCCCAGCAGTTCGTGCTCAGAAATGTCCAGGTCGGGCGTTTCTAGCAGATGGGAATAACTTTTAAACATGATGGATCGGGGTATCTCGGGCTGATCTAGTTCACTCAGCTTTCTCAATTCGCTCTTACGTGTTTGCTCACTCTAGAAATTTTCTCAAGTGATTGTGCGTGTCCTGGAACCATCCTTCAGGCTGCATATGAAGACCAGCAAGCAAGCGCTCCTCCCGAGATTCTGCAATTACTCATCGTCTGTATTCCCCTTTCTTTTTCCTCGTGATAGGATCACAAACTCTCTTGCATTGATTCGGTTTCATCGAGTATTGCGCTCGTCCCCTAGTTCAGTCTTCAAAGTGGTGGATCTACAATCTTTCGGCGCCTTTTATGATTTGCTAGGCCCGAGAACGTGGGGAGCAGCGGTGGACCCGCAATTAATGACTCCGTTTAATTCATTTAGCTCCATGGGAATTAACGCTATGATCTTCTCTCAACCCCTTTTCATCGTTCAAACGAAAGTGACATTTTCCCTGTGCATGCTGTTACTCTTCATTTCAGCATCCCGGGCGCTTGGTGAGGAATGAGTTCGTGGCCACTCAAAATTTTAAAAACCGTCTCTGGTTTCAGACTTAATCTAACAAGGGATCATCACAACTGAGCATGACGATGTTCGTCGATAGCGTTGGTTTTAATATAGAATTGACTATAGTCATTAAAGAAAAATGTTCCCGTAGGAACTTTACAACGGATAAAATGAGTGATCTACTCGTGAACATGTTCTTCTTCCTATGGGTGTTCGTAGTGACCGACCCATCGTGCCCCGAGCCAGGTACTAGATCATGGCTGTCCAAGCATGCCAGCTTCCCACTGATTGAACAAGGCATCGAGCCCCTCATCGAAGAAATCGTCTGTCGTGGGTTGACCAGCGGCAGGCAGAGCACCAGCCGACTGTTGCTCGAATGGAGGAGTGCGCACTCGCTGTACTTGTGACACGCGCTCTTGAGAAGTGTTGAAATGGCCTGGGAGGACATTCTGATCAGCTTTCAGTTTGCCGGTGGTCGGGTTGCTAGCTTGATTGATGCTTAGATTTGGCCGGGTATCTCTTGATGCCTGAGCATTACAATGGCGGTCGCCCCTAGCTTTTGAGCTCGAGACGGATTCCTCCCGGTTTAGCTCCGCTCGACGTTGTTTTAATAGCTTTCTGTAGGCAGCAAGGTGATTCCTGACCAGCTCCTTACTAAGCCCCGGTACATTCATGGCCTTAAATATGCGCGTCGGAGTTGCTGAGTCGATCCCCATTTGGTGAACCACATCTAGGAATCTGGAATGCAGTTCAGGGGGCCAAGCGAACCTCCTCTTATCGTGGCCCAAAATTGCATCGATGGCTTGACGACTGATTAACTCATCTCCAGCAGGACCCGACCCTATCGAAAATTGTTGTGCATGAGGCTGATATGCTTTGAGCTGGTCGGCGGTAACATCCAGCTCCTTGAAACTGTAACTCCAATCAAAGCGATGCAAATCCCATCCCCCATGAGGCATTTGTATCATCTTCGTGGGATCATCCTGCTCATGCGTGACTCCGGCAAAATCTGGTTGAGCAGGAGATGCCCCGAGGGAGTAGGGTGGTAAATGAACGTCTTCAATCATCGCGTGAGGCTTATCGGGGAATATCTTACCGAGGGCGACGAGGTTATCGCAATGAGGGCAAACGGTAATATTGAGAGCTTTTTCATACCTCATGTTTTCTGTTCGCAGCTTTTGGTTTTCTTCCTTTAAAATCTCGACCACCTGACGTTTGCGTTGAGCCCTCGATTTGGATCTCCTATTTTGAAACCAAAACTGGATCCTCGACTGATTAATCCCCAACTCCCGGCTCAATTCAATTCTCCACTTCTTTTTCATGTAATGGCTTTTACTGAAAAGGGTTTCCAGCATTTGGGTTTCCTCCTGAGAGTATTGGTGAGGACGTCTTCTTTTCCCGAGTTGAGCATTGTGGATGTCGTTGTCGTCGTCGCCGTGATCTTGATTTCCGTTGCCAGAAGTGTTGGGCTCCATGGTTTTGGCGTTAGACTTGATCTTGGAATCTTCGAGATCCCTCTGTGGTTCAATTTCTGAGATTTTTGAGTCAGTCGCCTCTAGCAGCTAACAGTAACCTCTTAAATATGTTGGATTGAGAAATGTTTGATTGGTTCTTGCCCACTCAGAGTTCTCCACTCTCTCCTGTATGCTCACTCCCTATAAAGTTTTCTTCGAGTGACTTTGCATGTTCAGGAGACGCTCTTCAAGCATCATTAGGCAAACGTTCCCCCTCAAGACCTTGAATTTCTCGCTTAGCTTTTCAACGTGATGGGACTGCCAAACCCTGTTAGGGCTCTCTTCGATAGTTGCGCTTTCCTCCCACCTAACCCTAATAATGGTGATCCCGACAAATCTTTTACATCTTTTAATTGATGAGCCGGAAATCGCGGACCGAAACGAATCCAATGGTTCTCGTGAGGGGACCTCCTGCTTTACCCCCTAACTGGGCTCCACCAGCATTATTACTGAGACCCTTCATCATCCTCGAGTTGCTATAAAATGAGGAATTAATGTATTGAAAGTTAACGTTCTCGCATAATCAGCTTCTTCCTTCTAATCTTTCTGTTAAACTCGTTGTTGACACCTGATTTTTGGCCATTTATTATTGTGATTTTTATTCTTTAAAATTAATTAAAAATATCAAAAAAAGGTCATAAAATCACAAAATCAACTTTGAAAGCCTTGGCCTAGCCTCGGGGACCAATTTTGAACAAAAAATATTTTTTGGTATTTTATAATATTTTTCGAATTTATTTAATAATAAAAATACCCCAAAAATCAGAAAAATACCATTCGTGGTTAGAAAAATACCCAAAAATATTCGATAATTTTATTTTAATTCCCTCTTTAATATTTTCACTTTTTATTAGGGAAATTTGGCTCGATTCATGGGGTTCCTTCACAAACCTAAAACCGAAACGAGCCTAAAAAATCCCTTTCGAGTCTTTTAATTTTCAATTCTTGGTTTTCATAAGCTATGACATTGGACTCTAAAGTATTGAAATGCAATTGGGTCAATTTGCCCTCCAATTTGGTCAATTTTAATCAAAAGGGCTTAATTGCATAAAAATCTTTCAATTTAGTCCCCGGTTTTACAATTTTCGAAATTAAATGTCACACGGGCACACCCATTAAAATTAAACACCTCTGCCCAATATTTTTCATCATGCTGAATCCATTGGTGGGCTCAATTTGGACTAATTCGATCGTTTAGATCTTCGATTAGCCAAAGTGCATTTTCGGATCCTAGGGACAATTTGGGGTTTTCATAACATCTCAATCAATTGATTCACGAAAATACCCATATTTGATAGAAAACATGTCAAGGAGTCCGATTTTGCCATCAATTTCATGAAAAGAGGTGGATTTGAGGCCCAATTGGGCGAAATTTGTTCGAACCGGGCCGGTCGGGTCAGCCCGACCCGACCCGGTCCGACCGGGTCTGCACTTGCAGACCCACCGTTGCAGAAAGAAGGAGAGCGCGAGGGAGGGCCGTCGTGGTTTTCGTTTTTTAAGGGCACTCTTTCGGCGAGGAACAAAAAAAATGAAAAGGGCAGTCGTCCACTGAGCAATGAGGGCCAAAGGTGGTCGGCCAGCAGAGGTGAAAAGGGAGGCGAGCGGCATTTTTTGGAGGACCGGCCACCGAGCTTGAAGAGTTCTTCCGATCCTCGTGGTTGGCTCAAAAAGAAGAGCGAGGTCGGTGAGCTATCCTGGAAGCTTGACGACGTCAAGAGGAAGCCGGCGCGCCCATCAAACTCGCCGGAAACCGCCGAAAAGGTGAGACTCGTGTTTAAACTCCTCCTCGGCCGTCAATGGCATCTCGCGTTTCATTGGTTCGTTTCGCAAGCGGTTGATCTAGAATTGATCCTTAAGCATCACTGAACGTTCTCACCTTTGATCGCATGACTTTTCATCGCCTGAATCGCTCGCTATGTCCCCCACCGTGACCGGCCTGCCGTGAGCTCCTCCGGCCCGTTTCGGACCAAACCGAATCTCCATGAGGATCAGGTAAGATCTCTAGAACCCCTAGCAAGCTTCCCGATGATTTATTTTAGCCATGTAACGTACGGAACTACTAGGGCGGCACTCTCGCCGGAAAATAGGTTCGGCCGGAGTTGCAGGTGGGCCAAATATAATTCTGCTGTGTCGAGGTTGACATATGTGGTAGAGCTCGTCAAGTAGGTTCGAATGCCGTTGGTTTCATGCAATTTGGACGTCGGAGGGCCGAGATATCGCCCTCCGACGAGGCGCCGGCGAGGGAACGCCGGCGCCGGTCGTCTTCCTCGGCGAGGCGTTGACCGGTCAACGCCTGTTGACCTGGTCAACGCCTGCGTGGCGCTGACATGGCAGCCACGTGGCGGCCACGTTAGCGCGCAGCGATAAAAAATAATAAAAAAAATAATATATATATATATATATATATATATATATAAATAGATGATCCGGCGGTTTTAAATGAGACACGTGTCTCGATCTAAGTCGTCCGTTCGAAACTTTCGGAACGGCGTCGTTTTGATCAAAGGAGAAGTGGGCCGGGCCTGGGTCGCGAGTCCGGGTGTGGGCCGGGTCCGACCCGGCCCGGAAAATATTTTTTTAATAAATAAATAATAATAAAAAATTCAATAATTCAATAAAAAATAAAAAAAATCATAAAAAATTCAAAAAAATTCGGAAAATTCAGAAAAATTATAAAAAAATTCCAGAAAATAGGAAATGGCCACATTCAACTGGCCATGACCTGTTCCGGGTCTTTCGACCCCCGGTCTTTCCAAAAATGACGGTTTTGCCCTTCCGGCAAACCGTCTTCCAAAAAAAAATTCTAAAAATTATAAAAAATTCCAGAAAATAGGAAATGGCCACAATCAATTGGCCAAGGCTCATCCCGGGTGTTTTGAACCCGATCATTCTTAAAAATGACGATTTCGCCCTTTGGGCGAATCGTCTTCCAAAAATTGACGATTTTGCCCTTCGGGTTAAATCGCCTCCAAATCTTCCCATTTTACCTCGGTCCTAGATCATGTCTTCCCTAAGCCCTTATGGCTATACTAGGAGACCATGTGATGTGAATTGACGTGCATTGATATGATTTATTTATGCACTTGATTGCGCTTTCATTTAAATTGATTGTGGTTGATAGGAATAGTCTTCCAATTTGTATGAAACCTTGAAGCAAACCTACCTCACCCAAAATTGCGCTTGCATGAAATCCTAGTTAGGGAAAATCACTCGCGTTAGGTACCGAAAGGGCGTTGGTAATGACATCAACGTAACCAAGACCCCGAACTCAAAATCTCTGGTTCCGCAGAATTGATCGATCTCTCCCAATCGGTCAATAAGGTTTCCGGTCTACCCTCCAAGAAAGACCGGTGGCGACTCCAAATGCATGCACAAGTTGCACATGCCACCACGACCACACTAAGGTCGAAAGCGATCGACTGTTATCGTCGAATCCCTTTGAAAAATACTCCCGCCGCGATTTGGTATGGGCCTGGGAGGGCCCGCGCCGATCCAAGACCCGCGATCGGTAATCCATTAGCCGCGTCCGCTTTCGGACGGGTCGCGACAGCTGGCGACTCCACTGGGGACCTTGTTCTAGAACCTATGGTTCTAGACCTCAAGTGGACTTAGGCCGTAATTAAAACGCTGAGTGATTTTTCTAACCCTGCAGGCGCTCTTGAAGGTGAGGTAAGTCCGCTCATGGTAGGTGTTATATGTTTTTGCAGATTGGAGAGATAAGGGGTGTAGTTCGTGATTAACATTGTCTTATGCAGGTTGGCGTAGGAATGTATGTTGTATGGATGATTTGAAGCGCCGATTGATAAATTGTTGTGCATGACTTGCATTGTGATGATCACGACACATGGACACACACAACCGCGCCTAAAACCCCAGGCGCCGCCTTTAGGAACACAATAGAAGGAATTGAAAATGGAATCTCCGTGAGGAAAAACACGGGGTAATCCACTTCTCAATTCCGCTCGCTTCGAACTATGGATTGAGTCCCAATGCAACGATAGTTGTGCAATGGAATCGGCTCTTTCTAGAACTCGAGGTGGGGACCTTAACCTTAGGTGCCAAACCCTCTGATTTTTAGAAGTTCACCATCACTTGTCTCATGCGCATGTCTTTGGGCGGTTGGTACACCTAAAATCGCACATAAGTCGACGAGTTGGGTTGGTAAGACTCTCTATCCCTCAAAACTATTACAGTTCATATAAATATAGGCATTTCATTCATTGCATTCTGGTGATTAGATTAAATGCCATTTCAAGGATAGATGCATTTGTTTTTCCCAAACGTCCTTGATAGAAGACGAGAAGGATGATATCCCATGGCGAACACCGAGTGAGCAACAAAGGAGCCTACTATGGACATTATTGAGATATCGTCCAATGAAGATGACGAGTTGGGGCAAGTGATCCGGAAGTCACAGATCGAACTTGGGGCATCCTTAAACGTTAGGATCACATTCCTTGGTTTCATTTTCCATTACTAGTCCTCTTGTATAGGGTTTATTTTTATCGAGGCTTTCTCTATCTCACCCCTTAGAGTGATTGTATTAGGGATCTATTGGTGTATACATTCAGATGGAACTCGGTTGTATTTCTTTTGACGGGTCATGGGAATGTGATAGTGGCATTTTCTCTAATCATCCGAATACTCCCAAGTCAAGTTTATAATTCCTTTAGAGGAAACTAAAGTTGAAAATCTTACACGACCTTTTTAGTCGTACAGGGTAATCCAACCCCAATTTCGCTAGAAGGAATTATACACTTGAATTGGTCCATGCATGTCATACGTCACTAAGTAATCCACGATAATTGATCAAGAGTATTGACGTTATTTCAAATTTAATGACGAGATAGATGTCCAAATTGCTCTCGTTCTTAACAAAACGGCCTTGATTTGGATGCCGTATCTTCAATTAAATTTAAAAACACGTCGTTATGCCTTGCATTTTTGACTAAATTCGCTCTTCTGAATATTGGTCAAAAGCAATTATCGTGAATTACATTCCTTTCAATAGTATGCTTTCTTTCGAGGAATATTGATAAAAACTTTTCGCACAAGATTAAAACCCTTGTAAAAGTTCTTGTCATTATTAATTACGAGCAAGCATAAGATTGAAAGGGGTCTATGCTTTCTTTTTCAGATTATTCCTTTTGACTCGGTCTTTTCATTTGCAGGTGAAAAACAAGTAGCATAAAGAAATCTTTTCTTGGATAAGTCTGAGGCTATTCTTTCATCTGACCATGAGTGAGTTAGAAAATCAGAACACATCTACTCGACTTATTATGGATCGGCTCATCCAAGTCTAAGATGTCTGGATGCTCGAAGAAATGGATCATATAAAAGCTAAAACAAACACAGGGGCTTTCATTCATTCTTGCCCAAACCAGATCATACAATTCATTGGGGTGGAAAAGTAAAGCAGAAGTGAGCCCTAATCAACGACACAAAGGAGCCCAGCTGGCCCTCCAGGTTATGGATGCTTTGTTTATACGCACCACTCCGCGTATCATGGTCCGCAAGCCTGAGGTGGAGGCGTTTGCGTTCATCATTGACTGCAACAACCTGAGTCTCGTGATCTTCGGCGACTGCTTCCAAGTCCCGAACAAGTCCATTCTCACGAGTTATATCCTCGTTTATGCCGTTGAGCCTTTCTTCCAGCCACTCGCTCCGATTCCTTAGCAGGGCATTACGTCGATCGCGCTCATAGGTAGCCAGAGATAGAGCCAAGTCCTCCACCAGATTCCTCCTCTCGCGTAGCAATGTCGAAACCCGCTCTTTGGCGAACTCAACAGCCTTTTTGTGACTATCGGCCAGGTAGTCAGCCAACGCTAGGCGGTCGGACTGATCCTCATAACGGGCTCGCAAGACACGAGCCACGGTAACTCCCCGATGAGCAGCGCGGTAGACCTCCAAGGAGTTCGTAAAGAGCGTTGGAAAAATATTGTATTCCCTCCCCAACGCGGTACCCTCGAGGGAGGTGATGTCCAGGTCCCCGAACATGACTCTGATCTCATCCTCGGTTTCGGGATGATCGGCTATGTGAGCGTAGCCTCGACCCAAGAGGTTATAGAACTCTTTCCATCGAGTCAAAGCTTCGGCTGAGAAAGTGTGAACTTGGGAAGAAGCCATTTTCGACGGAGATGTGTGTAGTGGAGCGATTAGAGGATGGAAGCAAATTATATGAGAGCGTTAATCTCCCAAACACCAACTCCACATTTTATAGCGTCTCGAGAGTGGAGAAAAGTTGCAGCAATAATGCTTGTGGAGCCGGGTTAATTAATGTAAAGCGAGGGCTGCTCCTCCCGTGAATCATCAGACATGTCCTGATCCGCAATTTCAGGCCTGACAAATTCGGTCTCGCCATTATTAAAGCTGGGAGGGAGGCGAGCGCAACTATCGAAGAAGCCGCGAAAGGATTGTGTTGTTCCATCACGCATGAAGCTGGGCGGCGAGTGAACAGCTCTGCCACTTAAAAAGAGAAGACAGTGCTGAACAGGCATGACTATTGAGGAAAAGTGAAAGGCGAGCGCAACTATCGAAGAAGCCGCGAAAGGATTGTGTTGTTCCATCACGCATAAAGCTGGGCGGCGAGTGAACAGCTCTGCCACTTAAAAAGAGAAGACAGTGCTGAACATGCATGACTATCGAGGAAAAGTGAAAGGCGAGCGCTACTATCGAAGAAGCCGCGGAAGGATTTGGTTACCCCTTCGTGTCGGAAAGCTGAGCAGGAGGTAAACAGTTCCGTCGTTTCAAAAACAGAACACTGAACAGACCTAGCTTTCGAGGAAAAGGAGGCAACAAATCGAAAGAGCGAGTATACAAAAGAGAACAGAGAACCCCGAGTGACGAGTTCGTTGAAAGACCTCAAATTCTCTAGAATCAGATTCGACATCGAAGCCATGGAACTCAACATCGCCGGTGACGAACATCAAGATCGCAGTGGCGACGACGGCAGTGGCCACGACGCTCAACCCCGGAAAAGAAAAAGTCGCCAGCGCTACGCTCGGAAAGAAATCCAGGAGCTTGAAGCTTTCTTCGATGAATGCCCTTGCCCAAACGAGGAACAAAAGATTGAATTGGGCCAGAAGCTGGGAATGAATCCTATGAGAATCCATTTTTGGTTTCAGAATAGGCGTTTCAGACTAGGTGTCCAACACAGGCGTAAGGAGATCACGGCCCTAAAAGAGCAGAACCAAAACCTTCAAATGGAAAACATGTGGTATGAGAAAATTCTCAGTACTATTACCTGCCCTGACTGCGGTGGCCCTACCACCCTCAGTAAATTGTTCCCCAGTAAGCCTTCTACGAAGATGGAAGTTGCTCATTTATCCCTTTGCTCCCTTGAGCCATCTCCGGTACAATCAGATCCTGCTAATGGCGCGCATGAGCAGATCGATCCTACAGAAATTATACCAGTGTCTTCGGAGGAAGAAGATACGTGTCGTTATGATCGGAGTCACCTCATCGAAGCCCATGAATCTCCTCCACAACAGCTTCCGGTAAGATCAGATACGGTTCAAGAGGAGTTAGAGGTTAGTCGGCAGGCTATCTACGCCACTCTGGACGACGAGAAGAAGAAATTCACTTGGCCCCCGGAGCTTCATCTCAAGTTCTTGGACGCAGTTCGACAGATAGGACTCGACTTCATAGGTCCGACAAGCATACTTAGGGTCATGAACGTACCGGGACTTACCAAGCAATTAGTCGCGAATCACCTTGGTTGCTACAGAAGGGCGTTAGGACAGCGTTATGCAGAACTGAATCCGAGCAATAGACTCGGCTGCGAACCTAGCACCCTTATGACGAATGAGGCCCGGTCGAATCTGGACGACTATTGGGGATTTGATCAGGATATCCTCGCGAGTCATTTCAATATTCCTCAAGAACACGCATCACAAGTGCAACGAGTAAGCACTCCTCCGTCCGAGCAGCAGCTAGTCAGTGTTCATCCTGTCGCAGATCAGCCCACCACGCCCAGTGCTCAAGGGTTTGCCCAATCAGAGCATATGGCTTCAGATGATCTAATGGGAGAAAGCTTGGAGCACTCTTATTTCCCTAATCCCCAAGTGGGAGATGCTTGTGGTAGTCAATCGATCAAATCTCCTCTTATAATCCCAGACAAAGATGGAGGTTCCAGTTCGAAGAACCCGTCGGGCGATGCAGCTCAACCTACACATCAATCGTTCGAGGGGTCGGGTGATTTCTTCGATGAAGGACTTGATACCTGGTTCGATCAGTTGGAAGCTATTAAAGGTTGGCAACCATGATCTGCACTTGGTAATGGCACACCTAAGCTGAGGCCAGACTGGTTAGTCATTGGACATGCCCCAAGAAAGAAGGGGATGTACGCGAGAAGGATGTATCTCCTATTGTAAAGTTCTCATCGGTGCATGCGTTTGTTTCTTCAATAGCTAGAGTTGATTCTACATAATGTTTTTCGCAAACGTCATCTCGTGTGTATACGGTAATTCCTTGTTATTAAGTTCAAGGTAAAATCAGCCCCGACGCGTGAAGGCAGAATTGATAGCATGAGTTACTAGCAGAATGTGATCGAGCTCGAAAGTGAAAGATTACTAGCGGCCCCAAACGCAATGACCGCAAAATCAGGGGCAATCTTTAAGTTTCGAGCAACTACAAATCTATTTCTCACGAGGCATTCAGGTCAATCAAATATAAAGCGTCGGGCTGTGAGAATGATGCGTAGTCAATCTGTTGACACAGGCGAAAAAGGAGTCGCGTAGATCCGAAAGCAAAAACCTTTCTTGGCTAGTCAACAATGCAGAATGAAAGAGCATATATAAACAAACTCGCATTTATTTCATTCAGCAGGAAAGTTTACAAGTGGATCACTGAGGGGGAGCAGTAAACCCAAAATGAGTTCTGACAAGCATCACAAAAAAGCTTAACTGACTCTCCATGCTATCCATGCCTTGCTTACAACCCACACTCCGGGAATCGAGGTCTACAAGCTTGAAGAAAAGGAGACGACATTTCTCCTTAAGTTCGTTCACCTTGGTGTCATAGTACTCGAACTCAAGCTCTAAGTCATGAGCCAGTACCCTCCCGCGAGCTATATCCATGCTCAGGTCTTCAAGCCTTTCCTCCAACCAGGCACACTGGAACCTCAGCACGAAGTTGTGCTGGTCTTGCTCAAAGGCGGTGTCAAAAAGAGCCAGACGCTCCACCAAGTTGTCCCTCTCACGGACCAGCATCGAAACCTGGGCGTGGGCGTATTCAACAGCCCTTTTATGGTTATCGGCCGTCAGCATGGCCAACATCAGGGACTCAGTTCGGTCCTGATAACGGGCTCGCACGATACCAGCCAAAGTGACCTCCCGGCTAGCAACTTCGTAAGCCTGCATGAAATTGTTAAAGAGAGTTGGGAAGATCACAAACTCCCTTTGCAGTTTCGTACCTTCAATACACGCAGTATCCAGGGCCGGAATCAGAGTACGAACTTCAACCTCAGCTTCAGGATGATTGTTTATGTAGCCATAACCCCTACCCAAGAGGTGGTAAAATCTCTCCCATTGGGTCGAAGCTTCAGGTAAGGCAACAGGCATAGAGGAGGAATCCATATGCGATGGAATGACGGAGAAGAGAGTGAGAATGTGAAGAGTGTTTGAGAGGCTGAGTCTGATAAGGCTAAAGTGTTAATCTTCTTGACATCAATCTATCACCTTATAAATGCTCGAGTACAGGGAGAAGTGGTAATAATATTTTATGTGCAGTAGAGCCAAGCGGGTTTCGTTAATGCATCCCCGATGAGTCACGAATCCACCACCGTCCTGAGATCTCGGGTTTTACGAAACATAATGGCGCCGAAAGGTGGGCAGGCTTGTTACTCTAGAGACTGGGCCAGGGGGACAAGC
Organism: Rhodomyrtus psidioides; assembly: GCA_021437785.1. Classification (NCBI taxonomy): domain Eukaryota; kingdom Viridiplantae; phylum Streptophyta; class Magnoliopsida; order Myrtales; family Myrtaceae; genus Rhodomyrtus; species Rhodomyrtus psidioides. The sequence continues at coordinate 7,023,795 of JAILYB010000007.1, read as the reverse complement.
GTAGTGCTCGACAAAGCGAAATCAACGCAAGAGATCTTCAGGCTCCGTTCACTTAGAAAAGAGCAAAAAAGGACAAAGTGGGAATTACGAAGCCTTGAGAAAAACGCTCGTCAAGTAGCCATCACAAAAGGACGAAGTGGGAATCTCGAAACATTGAGAAGAGCGCTCGTCGGGTAGCCATCACCTTTGATCGAAGAACGGTGATCCGGCTCCTTTAACCTCTCAGAATTTGCAGAGAAAGTGAAGATCCAAGGAGGAACAAAGAAAGCTGAGTTAACGGAAAATCAAGCAGTGATATCCCGGTCAAAATGTTCAAGGGATTCTGTCATTTACTGGAAGCGCCAGACTTGGAGGTCTCCGAGCTTGAGCTGCTGGAAGAGTTTGAAGATCTCAGGACCGAACCTGACACGAGGGCCATGAAGACCGATCCTTCTAATGATGAAACCCGCGGCTTGGTTAACGAGAACAGTACCCGCGACGGTTATCAGCGTCAGAAAGGGGAATATCTCAAACGCAACACTTCAGGTCAAGTCCATAAACTCGAATTGTTTTTCAGGGAATACCCCTATCCGGACATGGAACAGAAAATCAAAATGGGCCAGGAGATAGGGTGGGAGCCTCGGAAGGTCAAGTGCTGGTTTGAAAACAAACGAACCCGGCTGAAGCAGCAACGCGATCGGCACGAGTTAGCGGTTGTAAGGGAGGAAAATGAAAAGCTTCGAATAAAAAACACTCAGTACAAAAAAGCTCTAAGCATCGCTATTTGCCTGGAGTGCGGTAACCCTGTTCCCACGGACGGAATATTCACTGAAGAGCCAGATCTGGGGGTTTATAATGCTCATTTGTTGCAATGCCCTTCGCAACATCTTTCGGAACAGGCGGGTACCGCCGAGGATCTACAAGAGGAAACTAGTGCTATAAGGTCAAAGTCGACGCCCATTGTGGAAGGGAACATGCGTCATGACAAGTCGGGTCCACTCGATGATGAACTCACCATCATGACCAGCCGATCTGAGACCACTAAATCCCCTCCAGAGCAACCTCCAACACGACCAGATTCCGAGAAGAGTAACCGCCAAGTTGCTGACACCACTTCGGCTAGCAAGAAAATAAGATTTCGTTGGACCCCGGAGTTTCATAGCAAATTTGTTGATGCAGTTCAATAGTTGGGGATCAGTTTTGCTTGCCCATTGCGCATACTCGAAATCATGAACGTGCCGGGACTGACTAAAAATATGGTCAAGAATCACCTTTGGCGCTACAAGAAACTACTGAGAGATGGACAAGCGTCGCTAGACCAAGATAGAGGCGGTTCAACACGACCAGATTCCACGAAGAGTAGCCGCCGAGTTGTCAACCCTACTTCGGCTAGCAAGAAAACAAGGTTTTATTGGACCTCGGAGCTTCATAGCAAATTTGTTGATGCAGTTCAACAGTTAGGGATCAGTTTGGCTCGCCCATCGCGCATACTCAAGATCATGAACATGCCGGAATTGGATAGAAATAAAGTCAGGAACCACCTTTGGTGCTACAAAAGACTACTGAGAGATGGACGAGTGGCGCTAGACCAAGAGAGAGGCAGTTCAAGTTTAAACGATGAGCATGGCTGTGATCGCAATCCTCATGAAGCAGGAAGCATCCAATCACCTCTTAACACCGATGGGACTGACAATTACACGGTCGATTGTTCAGGCATCAATCAGAGTACTCCCATGGGTTATCCCAGTACTCCTCAGGAGTATGTACCGCAATTTCAGCAAATCGGGACTCCCCAGTCTGAGCACCGACTGGCCGTTAATACTAGTCCTACAGCGGATCTAACACTGGCAGGAGATGCACATACAATCTTGCGAGACGATTACGGAGATTCCGGCTCGAAGAAACAGGTGGTCCATGACGAAAATGGCAAAAATATTCCTTCTCCAGTAGTCGACAATACTCAACCTGAGTGTCAGTCGCTCGATGGTTCAGACGATCTCCTTGAAAACATCTATTCTTGGTTCGATCGGCTGAATTCCCCCCTGAGTTACCCTGGTACTCCCCAAGAGTATGTACAACAATTTCAGCAGGTATGGACTCCCCAATTTGAGCACCAACCGATCGTTAGTGTTATTCCTACGGCGAATCCAGCATCGGGTATAAACCTACTGGACAACGATGAAAATACCAACTCGAGAAGTGAGGTTGTTCATGTCGAAAGTAGTGTGAGGAACCCATCGCCAACGGTTGAGGATGCCCGACTTGGGCGTCAATGGCTTGAAATTTCAAGCGAGTCCCTCAGTGAGCAACTCGGCGTGTGGATCACGCATAAACCGAGAAACCAGGTTGTTCATGCCGAAAGTGGGAGAAGTCCGTCACCAGCAATTAAGGATGCTCAACTTGGACGACTCGAGCGGTCGGACGATCTCCTGAATGAGCAACTCAGCCTGTGGGTCAAGCATTTTGGAACAAGTGCATCTTCGCAGTCGTGACCGGTACCGGCGACCGGACATCTGGTTCGAAGCTCGTGTGCTAAATCATTAGAAGGCTCAGGAGAGTGAGAGGTGAATACATCGAATGAATGTGTTACGGATTTCGTTGTAAAGTTCCCGCGGGAACATTGTAATTAACGCTGAAAACTAACCGCTCTGAGTGTCAACATTACCCTTTGAACGTCTTCGAGCCAAGGGCCATGGATTAATCACTTAATCCGTGGAGCAAATTCCATGAACGATGACTATCACCCGCGGAGCATAATGGGATCTACCCCCATTCAGCACGAAATACGTTTGGTCACGAAGCCTCCCATTTGGTAAAACGATGTATCGTTCCTAAACGATCTTCAACCGAATACCAAAGTAATGTCTCATTTCTTTCCCTTCTCAGGTGTTAAACGTGGATAAATCACCCAAGGAGCCATCTGTTCAAATAACAAAACAGACGTTGCCCAACCGGGGGCAGCTGAACCATTGATATTGCAAATATTCCAAGCATGGATAAGCGGATTTGATAGACGTGGTTCATATCAATACGCGACGTCAGAACGGGATGAGAACCAAGAGTAAAGTTGTATTGTCCCAATTTGTCTTCAATTTGGGAATATGAGTTAACACTTGCTATTTATCCTTGATAGGGACTCACCATCAAGGAGGACAAATTTTGACAACCTGTGTGCACTCGCAGGGGCACACGACCGAGGGTAAGATGTATCGTTCTAATTTTTTGAAAAATTCATGAACGAACAATAACATGTTTCTTCCGCATTTTCAGGGATCTCCAGCCGCGGGGGACAGGTAAGTATCCCTTTCCCCAATCCATTGAAAATGTTGAATAAAAAATAGAGAAGAAAAGAAAAGCTTTTAGAATCTGATGTCTAGAAAAGACATAGGATTCTAACTTCATTGGCATTCATGTTTTGAAACATGAGGTTATCTGAACATGCATTGGGCATCATAAAATCCCATTGACGGGTAAAATTTTTGGAGAAAACGAAAGAGATTTTTCCAATCAAAAGTTGTTCAAAACTTTCAAAAGGACGTTTTCTCAAAAGACGAGAGGCAAAGCCTAGTCCAAACACGTCCTATACACACTTAAGAGAGAAATGGAGCGGATAAGACAGCAGAATCTGGACCTACGGAAGTAGGGACCATTCGCAGCGATTACATGGGTTGGGACGACGGAGGCATTCGTTTCATATCCCCCAAACACTACAGGTGACCGTTGATAACCCCTTTGAACGGCGGTTTTCATTCTTAACCCTGTCAAGAACCACCCCACATCGGGGCAAAATGGAGGTGAGTCCAGCAGCATCAGGAGAAAATGGTTAGAAATTTTCTTGCTCGGACTAACATTAATCTTTGTGTGTTGTTTATATGGTAATCCAAGTGCCATAGGATGATGAGAAGCATTCATTTCTCTATCCCACACACCGAATCCTTTGCATAGCCAAGTTGAGCCTGCAGAATCATTTCATAAACCCGTTGGTGATCATTGCACATTCCAAGACGGATGCAGCATCACTTCAGAAACGAAGAAGTTCAAGACTTAGGGTTTGCAAAAGAATTCCTAAGTTAATGTTTAACCTTGTTAGACCTTTGATCATAGGTCTAACGCGATCCTATGAAGATGAGAAAAAGTGGGATTTCAAAAATGAATGAGAAAAATCCACAGCATCGAGAAAAAGCAAAGTGCCTGGTAAAAGCAAGGTCGATGCTCATGAAAGCTGTTTGCTTGATCCCCAGTGAAACTTGGATGAAAAAAAAAAAAAAAATTCTTAAAGGAGTCAAATAAAAAAGCTGCTCCCCAAATGCTGCCAAGCACAGAACAAAGACATGGAGAGAGTCGGTCTCTGAATGCAACAAGGGACGCTCTCTAAAGAGCTGGTGCACACCTCAAAATCGGTTGTACACTTCAAAAACTAAAGATGCAGAAAGGAAAAGACAGGAGGCAAATCAGCAATGATCACCAATGTCAAACTCGTCATGAATTCTGGGCCAAAAACAAGCCTTTTTCGGTCCCCAATCCTACCAACATCATAACCCTGAAACAGTCTTCTCTGACTAAGACACTTGGGTTAACATACAGCTCAGCTCGAAGAAGTACGAGCAAGACTATTTCTTTCTCATTTTGCAGGGTTCTTGACTTGTAAACCCGGAGCAGATGGTGAAAACTTTCATTCAATGACCTTGACTCAAAAGTGAGTCCCCCTTGAAGACCAATATTCAAGCCCAACATTACGGTCCCGTGGAAGACCTCCCGACCGATCAAAATGTATGCGCTGCGAATGAGCCTAAAACCTAGGCACGGGTTAGTAGGGAATCGAGTGTATCCCCTATAAAAAACACGATCGCAAAACAGGTGAGAAGACCTCATTGTCGAGAAATATTCCAATTGATGTTTTGAACAAACTCTTTTTGGAATTTTCAAACTGTTGATCCAGATTTTCCGTGCAAGGGATTTGTGATCACATTTGCATGTTGCAAGAATGCTTTGGATAACCCCCAGCATCAAAATGCACATTTCATGATTAAAACTTAAATCATACGGTTTTGTCAAAATGGACAGCCGTGGTCTTCCCAAAGATTACTAACGTTTTCTTGGTGAAGAAAAATCTTTCAGGCTCAAACTTATGCAGGATACTTGGAGAACCCAACTCCCAGAACGTCGCCTCAACAGACTCGAGTGAAGTTTTGTCAAAATAAAATCTTTCACTGCTTCAAAAAACTGAATTCCCGACAAACTTCGGGGTCTCAAAAAAAGGGGAGGAAAAATCCTTTTAAAAGAAAAAGTCCTATCAGACGTGGAGAACCCTCGTCCCAGGACCCATTTTCAAAATATCAAACAGTCTCATCGGACGTGGAGAACCCTCGTCATGAGACCCCTTTTCAAACATGGTAGATACCGCCTGAAGGGTCAACACAAGGTAGAAACCGCCTGAAGGGTCAACTCACGGTAGATACCGCCTGAAGGGTCAAACCAAGGTAGAAACCGCCTAAAGGGTCAACTCAAGGTAGAAACCGCCTGAAGGGTCAACTCACGGTAGATACCGCCTGAAGGGTCAAACCAAGGTAGAAACCGCCTAAAGGGTCAACTCATGGTAGAAACCGCCATAAGGGTCAACTCATTGGTAAGTACAGCCGTTAGAACCAACACAAAGGTCCGATCCACCATACGGATCAAAATCCTTGGCAAGTCCTGAAGTGTGGGATGCGCCTTCTTTAGGTTTCTACCAGTTAGGAATTCCATAATGGTATGACCAACTATACAAGTCAGAGCTTAATCTCCCTAGGATATTCTGAATGACGAGTCCTAGGCATCTTCTTGAAAGTCGTCGCAACCGGCAACATCCGACAGGTGAGCTTCAGGTAAGCCTCTCTCACTACGGCCCATGTTCAAATTGTTAAAGCAAGTCGAGGATTAATTTGGGCTTCTATCAAGAGCCTTAAGGATCCGATGTCATAGCATTTCTTCTTTCATTTTCCCAATTGAGTCGGTTAGGAATCAGGTGCCACCTTATCTTTGAGAGAAACCTCTAACGAGATTCCTCTCAAAGAGGGGCAGCTGTTGACACCTGATTTTTGGCCATTTATTATTGTGATTTTTATTCTTTAAAATTAATTAAAAATATCAAAAAAAGGTCATAAAATCACAAAATCAACTTTGAAAGCCTTGGCCTAGCCTCGGGGACCAATTTTGAACAAAAAATATTTTTTGGTATTTTATAATATTTTTCGAATTTATTTAATAATAAAAATACCCCAAAAATCAGAAAAATACCATTCGTGGTCAGAAAAATACCCAAAAATATTCGATAATTTTATTTTAATTCCCTCTTTAATATTTTCACTTTTTATTAGGGAAATTTGGCTCGATTCATGGGGTTCCTTCACAAACCTAAAACCGAAACGAGCCTAAAAAATCCCTTTCGAGTCTTTTAATTTTCAATTCTTGGTTTTCATAAGCTATGACATTGGACTCTAAAGTATTGAAATGCAATTGGGTCAATTTGCCCTCCAATTTGGTCAATTTTAATCAAAAGGGCTTAATTGCATAAAAATCTTTCAATTTAGTCCCCGGTTTTACAATTTTCGAAATTAAATGTCACACGGGCACACCCATTAAAATTAAACACCTCTGCCCAATATTTTTCATCATGCTGAATCCATTGGTGGGCTCAATTTGGACTAATTCGATCGTTTAGATCTTCGATTAGCCAAAGTGCATTTTCGGATCCTAGGGACAATTTGGGGTTTTCATAACATCTCAATCAATTGATTCACGAAAATACCCATATTTGATAGAAAACATGTCAAGGAGTCCGATTTTGCCATCAATTTCATGAAAAGAGGTGGATTTGAGGCCCAATTGGGCGAAATTTGTTCGAACCGGGCCGGTCGGGTCAGCCCGACCCGACCCGGTCCGACCGGGTCTGCACTTGCAGACCCACCGTTGCAGAAAGAAGGAGAGCGCGAGGGAGGGCCGTCGTGGTTTTCGTTTTTTAAGGGCACTCTTTCGGCGAGGAACAAAAAAAATGAAAAGGGCGGTCGTCCACTGAGCAATGAGGGCCAAAGGTGGTCGGCCAGCAGAGGTGAAAAGGGAGGCGAGCGGCATTTTTTGGAGGACCGGCCACCGAGCTTGAAGAGTTCTTCCGATCCTGCGTGGTTGGCTCAAAAAGAAGAGCGAGGTCGGTGAGCTATCCTGGAAGCTTGACGACGTCAAGAGGAAGCCGGCGCGCCCATCAAACTCGCCGGAAACCGCCGAAAAGGTGAGACTCGTGTTTAAACTCCTCCTCGGCCGTCAATGGCATCTCGCGTTTCATTGGTTCGTTTCGCAAGCGGTTGATCTAGAATTGATCCTTAAGCATCACTGAACGTTCTCACCTTTGATCGCATGACTTTTCATCGCCTGAATCGCTCGCTATGTCCCCCACCGTGACCGGCCTGCCGTGAGCTCCTCCGGCCCGTTTCGGACCAAACCGAATCTCCATGAGGATCAGGTAAGATCTCTAGAACCCCTAGCAAGCTTCCCGATGATTTATTTTAGCCATGTAACGTACGGAACTACTAGGGCGGCACTCTCGCCGGAAAATAGGTTCGGCCGGAGTTGCAGGTGGGCCAAATATAATTCTGCTGTGTCGAGGTTGACATATGTGGTAGAGCTCGTCAAGTAGGTTCGAATGCCGTTGGTTTCATGCAATTTGGACGTCGGAGGGCCGAGATATCGCCCTCCGACGAGGCGCCGGCGAGGGAACGCCGGCGCCGGTCGTCTTCCTCGGCGAGGCGTTGACCGGTCAACGCCTGTTGACCTGGTCAACGCCTGCGTGGCGCTGACATGGCAGCCACGTGGCGGCCACGTCAGCGCGCAGCGATAAAAAATAATAAAAAAAATAATAATATATATATATATATATATATAAATAGATGATCCGGCGGTTTTAAATGAGACACGTGTCTCGATCTAAGTCGTCCGTTCGAAACTTTCGGAACGGCGTCGTTTTGATCAAAGGAGAAGTGGGCCGAGCCTGGGTCGCGAGTCCGGGTGTGGGCCGGGTCCGACCCGGCCCGGAAAATATTTTTTTAATAAATAAATAATAATAAAAAATTCAATAATTCAATAAAAAATAAAAAAAATCATAAAAAATTCAAACAAATTCGTAAAATTCAGAAAAATTATAAAAAAATTCCAGAAAATAGGAAATGGCCACATTCAACTGGCCATGACCTGTTCCGGGTCTTTCGACCCCCGGTCTTTCCAAAAATGACGGTTTTGCCCTTCCGGCAAACCGTCTTCCAAAAAAAAATTCTAAAAATTATAAAAAATTCCAGAAAATAGGAAATGGCCACAATCAATTGGCCAAGGCTCATCCCGGGTGTTTTGAACCCGATCATTCTTAAAAATGACGATTTCGCCCTTTGGGCGAATCGTCTTCCAAAAATTGACGATTTTGCCCTTCGGGTTAAATCGCCTCCAAATCTTCCCATTTTACCTCGGTCCTAGATCATGTCTTCCCTAAGCCCTTATGGCTATACTAGGAGACCATGTGATGTGAATTGACGTGCATTGATATGATTTATTTATGCACTTGATTGCGCTTTCATTTAAATTGATTGTGGTTGATAGGAATAGTCTTCCAATTTGTATGAAACCTTGAAGCAAACCTACCTCACCCAAAATTGCGCTTGCATGAAATCCTAGTTAGGGAAAATCACTCGCGTTAGGTACCGAAAGGGCGTTGGTAATGACATCAACGTAACCAAGACCCCGAACTCAAAATCTCTGGTTCCGCAGAATTGATCGATCTCTCCCAATCGGTCAATAAGGTTTCCGGTCTACCCTCCAAGAAAGACCGGTGGCGACCCCAAATGCATGCACAAGTTGCACATGCCACCACGACCACACTAAGGTCGAAAGCGATCGACTGTTATCGTCGAATCCCTTTGAAAAATACTCCCGCCGCGATTTGGTATGGGCCTGGGAGGGCCCGCGCCGATCCAAGACCCGCGATCGGTAATCCATTAGCCGCGTCCGCTTTCGGACGGGTCGCGACACTCGTCTTATTCTCAAGCCAACCCAACGCAAATGGCCTCCTCTCCCGTACGCACTTTTTCAACTGATGTCTTGGCCCAGTGGGAAAAACTTTATAACCTACTGGGTCGCGGTTACGCGCACATAACCGATCATTCTGCAACCGAGGATGCAATCTGTGTCCTGCTCGAGGACCTTGATACCACTTCTCTCGAAGGTACTACACTGGGGAGGGAATATAGAACTTTCCCGACTCTCTTTGCACACTCCTTAGAGGCCTATCGTGTTGCTAATCGGGAGGTTCTGGTGGCTCGCGTCTTGCGGGCTTGTTATGAGGATCGATCTGATCATTTGGTGCTGACCAACTATCTGGTTGATAGTTACAAAAAGGCCGTCGAGTTTGCTAATGAGCGGGTCGCGACGTTGCTTCGCGAGAGGAGAAATCTGGTGGATCAATTGGCCATATCCCTGACCACCGGCGAGCATGACCGCCGCAACGTCCTGTTGAGGCTTCAGAGCGACTGGCAGGAAGAACGGCTCGACAAGATAACCGAGGACATAGCTCGCGGGAATGGACTGGTTCGGGACCTGGAAGTAGTCACCGAAGAACACGAGGCCAAGGTCGCCGAAGTTAAGGGAGAATGCAGAAGTCTTCTCCTCAGGCTTGCCGACCACAACATGCGGAGCTGGGAGTATGAGCAGAGCATTAATAACATGGAGGGTCAGTTGGGATCCTTTGTGTCGTTAATTAGGGCTCACTTTGGCTTTACTTTTCCACCCCGACTTGTATGACCTGCTTCTGAAAACCCTCCGCTGAGCAAAATAAATGAAAGTTCTCGTGTGTGTGTTTTAACTTCTGTATGGCTCATTTCTTCGAGCATCCAAACATCTTCAACTTGAGTGAGCCGAACCATAATAGCAATAAGCCGAGCAAATACGTCCTGATTTTATAACTCGCTCATGATCAGATGGAAGAATAGTTGCAGATTTGTCCAAGAAAAAATTTCTCTATACTACTTGTTTTTCACCTGCAAATAAAAAGACAGAATCAGACGGAATAATTTGAAAAACAAATCAAAAACCCCTTTCAATCCTATGTTTGCCTATGGTTAATAAGGACAAGAACTTTTACAAGGGTTTTAATCTTGCGCGAAAAGTTTTTATCAATATTCCTCGAAAGAAAGCATACTATTGAAAGGAATGTAATTCACAATAATCGCTTTTGATCAATTTCGAGAGGAACGAATTACTCAAAAGTGCGAGGTATAATAACGTGTTTTAAATTTAATTGAAGATACGGCATCCAAATCAAGGCCGTTTTATTAAGAACGAGAGTAATTTGGACATCTATCTCGTCATTAAATTCAAAACAACGCCGATATTCTCGATCAATTATCGTGGATTACCAGCGACGTAAAACATGCATGGACCAATTCAAGTGTATAATTCCTTCTAGCGAAATTGGGGTTGGATTACCCTATACGACCAAAAAGGCCGTGCAAGATTTCCAATTTTAATTTCCTCTAAAGGAATTATAAACTTGACTTGGGAGTATTCGGATGATTAGAGAAAATGCCACTATCACATTCCCATGTCCCGTCAAAAGAAATACAACCAAGTTCCATCTGAATGTATACACCAATAGGTCCCTAATACAATCACTCTAAGGGGTGAGATAGAGAAAGCCTCGATAAAAATAAACCCTATACAAGAGGACTAGTAATGGAAAATGAAACAAAGGAATGTGATCCTAACGTTTAAGGATGCCCCAAGTTCGATCTGTGACCTCCGGATCACTTGCCCCAACTCGTCATCTTCATTGGACGATATCTCAATAATGTCCATAGTAGGCTCCTTTGTTGCTCACTCGGTGCTTGTCATGGGATATCATCCTCTTCGTCTTCTATCAAGGACGTTTGGGAAAAACACACACATCTATCCTTGAAATGGCATTTAATCTAATCACCAGAATGCAATGAATGAAATGCCTATATTTATATGAACTGTAATAGATCTGAGGGATAGAGAGTCTTACCAACCAAACTCGTCGACTTATGTGCGGTTTTAGGTGTACCAACCGCCCCAAAGACATGCGCATGAGACAAGTGATGGTGAACTTCTAAAAATCAGAGGGTTTGGCACCTAAGGTTAAGGTTCCCACTTCGAGTTCTAGAAAGAGCCGATTCCATTGCACAGCTATCGTTGCATTGGGACTCGATCCATAGTTCGAAGCGAGCGGAATTGAAAAGTGGATTACCCCGCGTTTTTCCTCACGGAGATTCCATTCTCAATTCCTTCTATTGTGTTCCTAAAGGCGGCGCCCGGGGTTTTAGGCGCGGTTGTGTATGTCCACGTGTTGTGATCATCACAATGCAATTCATGCACAACAGTTTATCAATCGGCACTTCAAATCATCCACACAACATACATTCCTACGCCCAACCTGCATAAGACAATGTTAATCACGGACTATACCCCTTATTTCTCCAATCTGCAAAAACATATAACACCTACCATAAGCGGACTTACCTTGCCTTCAAGAGCGCCTGCATGGTTAGAAAAATCACTCAGCGTTTTAATTACGGCCTAAGTCCTCTTGAGGTCTAGAACGATAGGTTCTAGAACAAAGGTCCCCAGTGGAGTCGCCAGCTGTCGCGACCCGTCCGAAAGAGGACGCGGCTAATGGATTACCGATCTCAGCTAGCGGGTTTTGGATCGGCGCGGGCCCTCCCAGGCCCATACCAAATCGCGGCGGGAGTATTTTTCAGAAGGATTCGACGATAAGAGTCGATCGCTTTCGACCTTCAATGTGGTCGTGGTGGCATGTGCAACTTGTGCATACATTTGGAGTCGCCACCGGTCTTTATTGGAGGGTAGACCGGAAACCTTACTGACCGATTGGGAGAGGTCGATCAGTTCTGCAGAACCAGAGATTTTGGGTTCGGGGACTTGGTTACATCGGTGTCATTACCAACGCCCTTTCGGTACCTAACGCGAGTGATTTTCCTGGCTAAGAGTTCATGCAGGCGCAATTTTAGGTGAGGTAGGCTTAATTCAGGATTTCATACAGATTGGAAGACTGTTCCTATCAATCACAATCAATTTAAATGAAAGCGCAATCAAGTACATAAATAAATCACTTTAATGCACATCAATTCAGATCAATGGCTTCCTAGCATAACCATAAAGGCTTAAGGAAGGTGTGATTTCGGACCAGGGGTAAAATGAGAAGATTTGGAGGCGATTAGCCTGAAGGGCAAAATCGTCAATTTTTGGAAGGTTTGGATACCGAATTACCCAAAATATTCCATGGCCAGTTGTTTGTGGCCATTTCCCATTTTTGAGAATTTTTTTGGAATTTCTTGATTTTTCTCCAATTTTTGGAAGACGATTCGCCCAAAGGGAGAAATCGTCATTTTCAGAAGGGTCGGGGTTCAAAACACCCGGAATGAATCTTGGCCAGTTGTTTGTGGCCATTTCCTATTTTTTGGGATTTTCCTGGATTTTTTAGAATTGTTTTGGAAGGCGATTTGCCGGAAGGGCAAAACCGTCATTTCTGGAAAGACCGGGGGTCGAAAGACCCGGAACAGGTCATGGCCAGTTGAATGTGGCCATTTCCTATTTTTTGGAATTTTTTAGAATTTTTATGAATTTTTCCGAATTTTTTTGAATTTTTTATGATTTTCTATTTTTTATTGATTTTTTTGAAATTTTTTTTTTAATATTATTTATTATTAAAAAATAATAATAATAATAATAATGAAAATCGGATCGGGTCGGATGACCCGGCCCATGACCCAGACCCACAACCCAAACCCGGCCCGCCTCCTCCATGAGAAAAACGACGCCGTTCCATGCGTAAAAGACGGACGTCTCAGATTGAGACACGTAGTGCTCACTGGACCGTCGAATTTTTTTATTATATTTTTTTTATTATTTTTTTCTATTAACGCTGCGCGCTGACGTGGCCGCCACGTGGCTTCCACGTCAGCGCCACGTCATCGTTGACCAGTCAACGTTTGTTGACTGGTCAACGACTCGTCGGAGAAGACGACCGGCGCCGGCGTTCCCTCGCCGGCGCCTCGTCGGAGGGCGATATCTCGGCCCTCCGACGTCCAAATCAAACGAAATCAACGCCAAAAGATTCTACTCGACGTCCTCTACCACATATCCGAACCTCAACATAGCAGAACGCCAAAAGATTGACTCGCCGTCTCCGACCGAAAGCATACCTCCGGCGAACTTGGTTCTAGCCGTTCTACACGTTACTCGACCAACATAAATTATTGAGAAGCATCCTAGGAGCTGTAGAGGACTTACCTGATAATCCCGGGGCTTTGGTTTGGCGTGGAACAAGGCGTGGAGTTCACAGCCGGTCGGAGGACGTCGGCGACCAACCCGAATATTTGCCCGATGAAATCGTGCGCAATCAAAAAAGAAAGTGGTCAGCAAGGTAGAAGAAACAGGTTGCGATGAACAGCTTAGCCAATGAACGATCCAAACTCAACTTGCCATGGGATGCCGACGTGAAGCTTGAGGAGGGATCTCACGGTTTTCTGAGGTCTGCGGCCGATTGGACGGGCTTAACAACTTCTCCGGAACTCAGGGAAGTCGAAAATGACTGTCAACAGCTTCGGTTTTCGTCGAGGATGATCGGACGACGATTTGGAAACTTCGGCCAAGCGCGACATTGCTGGGCTTGCACGGCGGTTCGCGACGGGTTGTCACGGCGGCGTCGAGGGAGTTCTTCGTTGCTCGAGACGCGCTCCCGAGTTCATGACAAGTCCGGCGGTCCGGGGCTGACTCAGCGAATTGGAAGTTCTGGGGAGGTGCGGCGGTGGTGGTTGATGATGACGGTGGGGCGACGCGATGACGAAGGATGGAGGTGGCGGTGGTTGATGACGACGGTGGGGCGACGCGATGACAAAGGATGGAGGTGGCGGTGGTGGTCGTGCGGATGGAGGGGCTGTTGTCGCGCGTGGGAGACGGAAAAAGAAGTTTTTTCTTCGTCCTCTCGGCCGTCCGAAGAAGAAAAAATGCAGAGAGGGGGGGCCAAAAAAAATGAGAGAGAGAAGTCCCAACAAGAATAAAATACAAGTAAAATAATTATAAAAATAAAAAGGCACAAACACAATTATGGGTCAAACATTCCTTTTCCCCTTTAAATACTACTAACTTTTTTTGCCAAATTCGATTTTATGATGATCCAAAGAACACATGAAATCGAACCTAAATTTTACTATTTATGAGGTTAGAACATAGATAAAATAATAATAATAAATAAAAAAAATATCGGCTATTTTTTTATATTTTTGGGACCTCGAATACTATTTTTTTTATTTATATTTTTTTGGGTATTTTTATAATTAAATAAATTCGAAAAATATTATAAAATACCAAAAAATATTTTTTTGTTCAAAATTGGTCTCCGAGGCTAGGCCAAGGCTTCCGAAGTTGATTTTGTGATTTTATGACCTTTTTTTGATATTTTTAATTAATTTTAAAGAATAAAAATCACAATAATAAATGGTCAAAAATCAGGTGTCAACATAGGGTATCTATTGGACTTACTGAAGGTTGAATGCCCACCTACCTTCATTCAAGCCATGGCACTCTATTGGGATCCTACCACCGCTACATTCTGCATGGAAGGACTGGAAGTTACCCCTACTCTTGAAGAATACAGCGCCGCCATCGGAGTTGAATTCACTCATTTACTAGTTCAACCTCCCATAGGATTTGAGCCCTTGAGTCAACTAGCTGAATTCCTTGACACAAGCCTTAACGAAGTCGAAACAAATGCCAAAAGCAATTCTGGACGAATTTCACTATCCTTCCTCCTAGATCGATTCCCTAACCTCCCTGCTGCTAAAGCGACTAAATCTGGAGCCTTTGTCTTGGCCTTCTTTAGATTTGTGCTATTCTCGATCTCGTCTGTCACCTTCGACCCTATTATGGCCGTAGTAGTCAGACAAGTCTGTTGTGGGTGGGATTACTCAAACATTATCCTCGCTGAGACCTTCCTTTCCCTAAATCTCTTCAAGAAAAATAAGAAGGGAGTCTTTAGAGCCTCTACTGATCTTCTGTACTTGTGATTCACATCTCATATCAGACAGTTCCATATCCGCATGGGTTTCACTGAGATTAGCTCTGATGCCCATCCTCTTAAAACCTTTGTCAGAACCCATACACGTATTCCTAAGTTCAACTTCATAGAATGGAAGAACTTCCTTGGGATTCTGAAACCGGAACAGCTCCGATGGGGCTTAGATTACCAACATTGGGCAAAGTCAGGCTCGCATGTAATGACGAAGACCCAGTCCCTTTGTTAGGATTCACATGTGCTACCGCATATTATCCTAAGAGGGTTATCCGGCAATTTGGGGCATTACATGAAATTCCTTCTCCATCTCGGCTTGACATCTTCTCATTTGACATGCCAAAAGGGACCCTTGCATGAGAAAAGAAGAAACAGCTTGAAGCTAAGGTGGAATTTATTATACGCTCTTTGAAAAACTCTCAAGCTGAAGATATAAGATGGCCAGAAAGCATGACTCGCATGGAGAACATTCACAGGGCTACTACAGAATACATTCAACACTTTGAGGCGGTCAGACGTAATCTTGTCGAGCCTTATGTACCCGAATACATCGTACTGTATGTGCCTGAAGTAGAGCCGTACATACCCGAAGATATGAGATCGCCGTCGTATTCAGAAGATGAAAAGTCCCAGACTAAAGAGATAGGTCCACGTTGGGATGATGAGGGCACCTTAGACCTCAAGCGTCTTAGACTTGAATAGACTATCCTGTCAAGTGTAAAATAAGCGAACACTATGATGCATTTTCATGCATACTCACCTGTACTAAATATTATTTTGGAAGCATATGCAGGAGTGTGGCCATGTTTCACAAATGCATAAAAACTATCGTCAAAGATTACGCTTCTTTCAATTTCATGAATTCTTTTTGGAGAATGATTAAAAGAACTGCTTACATGAGACTAAGGCTCACAAAGTAGTCATTTTTCTCATTCACCGATAGAAAACATGCAATTAGAAGAATCAAGTACTTCCTTTTGTCAATACTGAAGAAATACTCACTGGAATTCCTTTTAATAGGTACACTCTAATCATGAAATTGCCAACACATCACTTTCGCACTCGGCTTAAGACAAGAATGGAACAACAAGAGTTGACCCCGCGAGTGGGCATGCTGGAGACACAGATGACTGCTATGGCAACTATGATGGCAGATATTAAGGCAATGCTGGAAGCCTCCCATGCCAGACAGTCAATGGTTCCTAATCAGAACAACTCGAGTCCATCATTTGTGCCCGATATAGCTAATAAAGAGACAGCAGAAGATGCCCAATGTATAAAGGAGGATGTCCGTATGCCGAACGTCCAGACGCAGCAAAAGACACCCCATGTTTTCATCAACCTTGAGAAGGATGAGAAAGGGAAGCACACCGTGAAAACTGAAGCAGAGGCTAAGAGATTAGCCAAGATTGAGGAGTGTTTAAGCAGCCAGGGTTATGAGTTGGCCCGTTTCGACAAGATATCTCCCTTTGCCCAAGGTGGAGACTCCTCCTGACTACAAGGAACTAGATTTCGTGAGAAAATATAATGGGACAGGCTGTTCCCGTGCTCACCTCAAATATTATCTACGCAAGATGGCGCAATATTCAGATTATGTTCCACTGCTAATGAACACGTTCCAAGAGAGTCTGGCTGGCGCCGCTCTGGCTTGGTTCATGGAATTGGACCTGGAGGACTATGATGGGTGGGAAGATCTCGCAAAAGACTTCCTTAGACAGTATAAGTTCAACACAGCTACAGCCCCGACGAGAGAGGACCTTCTACGAACCTCAAAGGCAAGGGGTGAGTTGATCAGAACATACGCCCAAAGGTGGCGAGCTTTGGCAACCCAAGTAAAGCCATCAATCCCAGAAGAGGAGCTGATTAACTTGTTTCTGAAAGCACTCCCCTACGAATACTTCGACAGATTGAACACCTCTGGATGTTAAACCTTTACGCATTTGATAAAGGTGGCTGAAAGGCTCGAGTGGGCCTTAAGAGAAAGGAGGCAGCATGAAGCTTCTACCAGAAAGCAATATCCCCTAAAGAAGGAAAGAGAGGCTGGACTCGACATAGCTTTCATACCAGATCCCCACAAGCCCAAGATATTTAGCAATTCTAATCAGACTAAGGGAGGATCATCGTGGTCAGCGCCAAAAGGACAAGAACCTAAAAAGAGGCAACCCCAAAATCAGTTCTCTCAACTCCCGAGGCCTTTGTCCAAGTTTCTCTCAATGCTTTTAGAATAACACTTAGTGGCGAAGGAAACACCAAGGGCAAATCCTGTTAAATATCATGGCTTTGATGAAAGCTAGACCTGCGTCTACCACATGGGAGAAAGGGGACACAATGTCGATAATTGCTACATCCTTAAGTTGAAGGTACAAGCTTTGATTGACAACCAGATCCTGAAGTTTGACAATATAGCTCCGAATGTACAAGAAAACTCGCTCCCTGATCATCAAGCAATAGGGGCAATATTCGCTGACAAGGAAGAAAGCCACCTTACGCTGAAGGTAGACATACCTAAGCTGACAAACATTCTGGAAATCGCCTCACTATACCCGAAAGACCGAGAGGTCACTATTGATATGAAGAAATTGTGTATCACTAAGATGATGAGCTTGGGGGTAATATCGGACGTTACCGATGAAAAATTCGAGGGAGTCGAGGCCTCTCTAAGCTTGGAAGGGAGCCATTTTATGATCAAAACTGAACGGGGAAGCACGTGGACTATCCCACTGTTGACACCTGATTTTTGACCAACCTATTATTGTGATTTTTATTCTTTAAAATTAATTAAAAATATCAAAAAAGATCATAAAATCACAAAATCAACTTTGGAAGCCTTGGTTTAGCCTTAGGAACCAATTTTGAGCAAAAAAATATTTTTCGGTATTTTTAAATATTTTTCGAATTTATTTAATCATAAAAATACCCAAAAAATTAGAAAAATACCATTCGTGGTCAGAAAAATATACAAAAATATCCAATAATTTTTTTTTAATTTACTCTTCAAGTGTGTCACTTTAAATCTCAAAAATTCGGCTCGGGTCACTATGTTCCTTAACAAACATAAACCCGAACCGAGCCCAAAAATTCCTTTTCGAGTCTTTTAATTTTAAATTCTCACTTTTTATAAGCTATGACATTAGACTCTAAAGTATTGAAATGCAATTGGGTCAATTTGCCCTCCAATTTGATCAATTTTAGCCAAAAGGACTTAATTGCATAAAATTCTTTCAATTTAGTCCCCGGTTTCTCAAATGTTGAAATTAAATTTCATACGGGCATACCCACCAAAATTAAACACCTCTACCCAATAGTTTTCATCATGAGGAATCCGTTGGTGGCGTCAATTTTGACAAATGGGTTTGTTTGGACCTTCAATTAAGCAAAAATCAATTTCGGATCCTAAGGGCAATTTGGGGTTTTCACTAAATTTCAATCAATTGATTCACAAAAATACCCATATTTGATAGAAAACATGTCAAGGAGTCCGATTATGGTGTCAATTTCATGAAAAGGGGTTAATTCGAGGCCCAATTTGACGAAATTGACCGAACCGGGCCGGTCGGGTCAGGCCCGACCCGACCCGGTCCGGACCGGGTCTGCAACTCAGTGTTGCAGACCCACCGCGCCGGCCACCAAGAAAAAAGAGCAGGGGAATCGTGGGGTTGGGGCGATTGTTTAAGAAAAAGAAAGGCAGAACGTGGGGGGAAAAAGGGATGGTCGAGGATGATTTTGGGGACGGTCGGCCACGGCAAAAGGGAGACTGAGCTTTAGAAAAAAAGAGGGGGGAGGCCGAGAGGAGAGGGAATTCGAAGGTCCACAAAGAAAAAGAGAGAAGATGAAATAGAGGGAGGGAAGATCGGTGACGGAATCGAATTGTCGCCGCACCGACGCCTCGCCGTCGCGGCCCTCGGCGGACAAGGTCAGTACCACCCTCTTCCCTTCTTTTTGCTCTGTTTTTGGTGCCGCGAACAGGGCTGGTCCATTCGGCTCGATTTCGATCGAGCCAAACCAAAACAGGTAATACCCGATCCTCCTGACAGTATGTATAGGATTATTCAATAGCTATTTTGGTCCGGCATCCCTTGTCGAGCTTCGGCGAAATCATTTTGTGATTTCCCGAGGATGCATACCATATGCTTGATGAAATTCCAAAAGTGAGCATGTTTCGGTTGATCCGAGTGGCGACCTGTCGTCACCTCTATTTCACGTTGCCTTGCTCAAAGTCACATTAGGAAAGTTCCCTACGCTTGGTTGCATCATTTGATTGCATGACTTGAACCGAAAGTGGCCAAACCGAACCTGTCGTCGGTCACGCCGGAGCTCGGAGCTAGGGATTGCCGGCCGCTAATCACTGAAGCCCATGGACCCCAGGTAAGTCTCCCGAGCTATCATACGTATTGAACATGTATCAAAATCATAAGCTAAACAGCTTGTCACACCAAAATCAGTGCTCGCCGGAGGTTGAGGATGTCGTCGGAAGTTTAAAAGTTCGAGTTAATGCGCATATTTTTCTGCTGTGATGTGCTTTTGATATGTCGTAGAAGTCGACAAGGCGGTCATTTTGGCGTTGGTTTCGCGCTTTTTGGACGTCGGAGGGCCGAGATATGGCCCTCCGACGAGGCGCCGGCGAGGAAACGCCGGCGCCGGTCGTCTTCCCCGACGAAGCGTTGACCAGTCAACGCTTGTTGACCGGTCAACGCCGACGTGGCGCTAACGTGGCAGCCACGTGGCGGCCATGTCAGCGCGCGACATTAATAAAAATGTATATAAAAAAAAATTAAAAAATAATCCGACGGCTCAGGAATGCGCCACGTGTCCAAATCTAAGGCGTCCGTTCGAAATCCGTGAAACGGCGCCGTTTTGGTCCTGGGGGAGGCGGGCCGGGCCTGGGTCGCGGGTCCGGGTCGTGGGCCGGGTTCAACCCGGCCCGGATAACAATTTTTAATAATAAAAAATCTGATAATAATTTTTAATAATAAAAAATTCAAAAATCAACAAAAAAAAATGGAAAATCATAAAAAACTCAAAACAAATTTCGGAAAATTCAGAAAAATTCTAAAAAAATTCCAGAAAATAGGAAATGGCCACATTCAACTGGCCATGACCTGTTCCGGGTCATTTGACCCCCGATCTTTCCAGAAATGACGGTTTTGCCCTTTCGGCAAACCGTCTTCCAAACAAATTCTAAAAAATCCAGATAAATCCCCAAAAATAGGAAATGGCCACAGTCAACTGGCCAAGGCTCATTCCGGGCGTTTTGAACCCCGACCCTCCTTAAAATGACGATTTCGCCCTTTGGGCGAATCGTCTTCCAAAAATTGAAGAAAAATCAAGAAATTCCAAAAAAAATTCCCAAAAATGGGAAATGGCCACAATCAACTGGCCATGGAATATTTTGGGTAATTCGGTATCCAAGTCTTCCAAAAATCGACGATTTTGCCCTTCGGGCTAATCGCCTCCAAATCTTCCCATTTCACCCCTGGTCCGAAGTCACACCTTCCTTAAGCCTTTATGGTTATATTAGGAAGTCATTGATCTGAATTGATGTGCATTGAAGTGAGTTATTTATGTACTTGATTGCGTTTTCATTTAAATTGATTGTGATTGATAGGAATAGTCGTCCAATCTGCATGAAACCCTGAATCAAACCTACCTCACCCAAACTTGTGCCTGCATGAACTCTTAGTCAGGAAAATCACTCGCGTTAGGTACCGAAAGGGCATTGGTAATGACATCAGCGTAACCAAGTCCCCGAACCCAAAATCTCTGGTTCCGCAGAATTGATCGATCTCTCCCAATCGATCAGTAAGGTTTCCGGTCTACCCTCCAAGAAAGACCGGTGGCGACTCCAAACGCATGCACAATTTGCACATGCCACCACGACCACACTGAAGGTCGAAAGCGATCGACTCTTATCGTCCAAGAATACTCCCGCCGCGATTTGGTATGGGCCTGGGAGGGCTCGCGCCGATCCAAGACCCGTGATCGGTAATCCATTAACCGCGTCCGCTTCCGGACGGGTCGCGACAGCTGGCGACTCCGCTGGGGACGTTTGTTCTAGAACCCATGGTTCTAGACCTCAAGTGGACTTAGGCCGTAATTAAAACGCTGAGTGATTTTTCTAACCCTGCAGGCGCTCTTGAAGGTGAGGTAAGTCCGCTTATGGTATGTGTTATATGTTTTTGCAGACTGGAGAAATAAGGGGTGTAGTCTGTGATTAACATTGTCTTATGCAGGTTGGGCGTAGGAATGTATGTTGTGTGGATGATTTGAAGCGCTGATTGATAAACTGTTGTGCATGACTTGCATCGCGATGATCACGACACATGGACACACACAACCGCGCCTAAAACCCCGGGCGCCGCCTTTAGGAACACAATAGAAGGAATTGAAAATGGAATCTCCGTGAGGAAAAACACGGGGTAATCCACTTTTCAATTCCGCTCACTTCGAACTATGGATCGAGTCCCAATGCAACGATAGCTGTGCAATGGAATCGGCTCTTCCCAGAACTCGAGGTGGGAACCTTAACCTTAGGTGCCAAACCCTCTGATTTTTAGAAGTTTACCATCACTTGTTTCATGCGCATGTCTTTGGGCGGTTGGTACACCTAAAACCGCACATAAGTCGACGAGTTTGGTTGGTAAGACTCTCTATACCTCGAATCTATTACAGTTCATATAAATATAGGCATTTCATTCATTGCATTCTGGTGATTAGATTAAATGCCATTTCAAGGATAGATGTGTGTGTTTTTCCCAAACGTCCTTGATAGAAGACGAAGAGGATGATATCCCATGACAAGCACCGAGTGAGCAACAAAGGAGCCTACTATGGACATTATTGAGATATCGTCCAATGAAGATGACGAGTTGGGGCAAGTGATCCGGAAGTCACAGATCGAGCTTGGGGCATCCTTAAACGTTAGGATCACATTCCTTTGTTTAATTTTCCATTACTAGTCCTCTTGTATAGGGTTTATTTTTATCGAGGCTTTCTCTATCTCACCCCTTAGAGTGATTGTATTAGGGATCTATTGGTGTATACACTTAGATGGAACTTGGTTGCTTTTCTTTTGACAGGTCATGGGAATGTGATAGTGGCATTTTCTCTAATCATCCGAATACTCCCAAGTCAAGTTTATAATTCCTTTAGAGGAAATTAAAATTGGAAATCCTGCACGACCTTTTTGGTCGTATAGGGTAATCCAACCCCAATTTCGCTAGAAGGAATTATACACTTGAATTGGTCCATGCATGTTTTACGTCGCTGGTAATCCACGATAATTGATCGAGAACATCGGCGTTGTTTTGAATTTAATGACGAGATAGATGTCCAAATTACTCTCGTTCTTAACAAAACGGCCTTGATTTGGATGCCGTATCTTCAATTAAATTTAAAACACGTTATTATGCCTCGCACTTTTGAGTAATTCGTTCCTCTCGAAATTGATCAAAAGCGATTATTGTGAATTACATTCCTTTCAATAGTATGCTTTCTTTCGAGGAATATTGATAAAAACTTTTCGCGCAAGATTAAAACCCTTGTAAAAGTTCTTGTCCTTATTAATCATGGGCAAGCATAGGATTGAAAGGGGTTTTTGATTTCTTTTTCAAATTATCCCTTCTGATTCTGTCTTTTTATTTCCAGGTAAAAAAATAGGTAATAGAGAGAAATCTTTTCCTGGACAAGTCTAAGGCTATTATCTCATCTGATCATGAGCGAGTTATAAAATCAGGACATATTTGCTCGGCTTATTGATATTATGGTTCGGCTCACCCAAGTCGAAGATGTTCGGATGCTCGAAGAAATGAACCATACAGAAGTTAAAACACACACACAAGAACTTTCATTTATTTTGCTCAGCGGAGGGTTTTCAGAAGCAAGTCATACAATTCGGGGCGGAAAAGTAAAGCCAAAGTGAGCCCTAATTAACGACACAAAGGAGCCCAACTGACCCTCCATGTTGTTAATGCTCTGCCCGTACTCACGACTCCGCATGTCCTGGTCCGCGAGCTTGAGGAAAAGGTTTCTGCATTCTCCCTTAACCTCAGTGACCTTGACCTCATGTTCTTCGGTGATTATTTCCAAGTCCCGAACTAATCCATTCCCGTGAGCTATGTCTGCGGTTATTTTGTCAAGCCGTTCTTCCTGCCAATCGCTTTGCAACCTCAATAGGACATTGTGGCGGTCGTGCTCGCCAGCGGTCAGGGATAGGGCCAATTGATCCACCAGTTTTCTCCTCTCGCGAAGCAACGTCGCGACCCTCTCATTGGCAAACTCGACGGCCTTTTTGTGACTATCGGCCAGATAGTTGGTCAGCACCAAATGATCAGACCGATCCTTGTAACGAGCCCGCAAGACGCGAGCCACGAGAACCTCCCGATCAGCAACACGGTAGGCCTCTAAGGAGTGTGCAAAGAGGGTCGGGAAAGTTCTATATTCCCTCCCCAGCGTAGTACCTTCGAGGGAAGTGGTATCTAAGTCCTCGAGCAGGACACGGATTTCATCCGCGGTTGCAGAATGATCGGTTATGTGCGCGTAACCACGACCCAATAGGTTATAAAGCTTTTCCCACTGGGCCAAGACATCAGTTGAAAAAGTGCGTACGGGAGAGGAGGCCATTTGCGTTGGGTTGGCTTGAGAATAAGACGAGTTTAACAGAGAGATTAGAAGGGAGAAGCTGATTATGCGAGAACGTTAACCTTCCATACATTAATTCCTCATTTTATAGCAACTCGAGGATGATGAAGGGTCTCAGTAATAATGCTGGTGGAGCCCAGTTAGGGGGTAAAGGAGGAGATCCCCTCACGAGAACCATTGGATTCGTTTCGGTCCGCGATTTCTGGCTCATCAATTAAAAGATGTAAAAGATTTGTCGGGATCACCATTATTAGAGTTAGGTGGGGGAAAGCGCAACTATCGAAGAGAGCCCTAACAGGGTTTGGCAGTCCCATCACGTTGAAAAGCTAAGCGAGAAATTCAAGGTCTTGAGGGGGAACGTTTGCCTAATGATGCTTGAAGAGCGTCTCCTAAACATGCAAAGTCACTCGAAGAAAACTTTATAGGGAGTGAGCATACAGGAGAGAGTGGAGAACTCTGAGTGGGCAAGAACCAATCAAACATTTCTCAATCCAACATATTTAAGAGGTTACTGTCAGCTGCTAGAGGCGACTGACTCAAAAATCTCAGAAATTGAACCACAGAGGGATCTCGAAGATTCCAAGATCAAGTCTAACGCCAAAACCATGGAGCCCAACACTTCTGGCAACGGAAATCAAGATCACAGCGACGACGACAACGACATCCACAATGCTCAACTCGGGAAAAGAAGACGTCCTCACCAATACTCTCAGGAGGAAACCCAAATGCTGGAAACCCTTTTCAGTAAAAGCCATTACATGAAAAAGAAGTGGAGAATTGAATTGAGTCGGGAGTTGGGGATTAATCAGTCGAGGATCCAGTTTTGGTTTCAAAATAGGAGATCCAAATCGAGGGCTCAACGTAAACGTCAGGTGGTCGAGATTTTAAAGGAAGAAAACCAAAAGCTGCGAACAGAAAACATGAGGTATGAAAAAGCTCTCAATATTACCGTTTGCCCTCATTGCGATAACCTCGTCGCCCTCGGTAAGATATTCCCCGATAAGCCTCACGCGATGATTGAAGACGTTCATTTACCACCCTACTCCCTCGGGGCATCTCCTGCTCAACCAGATTTTGCCGGAGTCACGCATGAGCAGGATGATCCTACAAAGATGATACAAATGCCTCCTGGGGGATGGGATTTGCATCGCTTTGATTGGAGTTATAGTTTCAAGGAGCTGGACGTTACCGCCGACCAGCTCAAAGCATATCAGCCTCATGCACAACAATTTTCGATAGGGTCGGGTCCTGCTGGAGATGAGTTAATCAGTCGTCAAGCCATCGATGCACTTTTGGGCCACGATAAGAGGAGGTTCGCTTGGCCCCCTGAACTGCATTCCAGATTCCTAGACGTGGTTCACCAAATGGGGATCGACTCAGCAACTCCGACGCGCATATTTAAGGCCATGAATGTACCGGGGCTTAGTAAGGAGCTGGTCAGGAATCACCTTGCTGCCTACAGAAAGCTATTAAAACAACGTCGAGCGGAGCTAAACCGGGAGGAATCCGTCTCGAGCTCAAAAGCTAGGGGGGACCGCCATTGTAATGCTCAGGCATCAAGAGGTACCCGGCCAAATCTAAGCATCAATCAAGCTAGCAACCCGACCACCGGCAAACTGAAAGTTGATCAGAATGTCCTCCCAGGCCATTTCAACACTTCTCAAGAGCGCGTGTCACAAGTACAGCGAGTGCGCACTCCTCCATTCGAGCAACAGTCGGCTGGCGCTCTGCCTGCCGCTGGTCAACCCACGACAGACGATTTCTTCGATGAGGGGCTCGATGCCTTGTTCAATCAGTGGGAAGCTGGCATGCTTGGACAGCCATGATCTAGCACCTGGCTCGGGGCACGATGGGTCGGTCACTACGAACACCCATAGGAAGAAGAACATGTTCACGAGTAGATCACTCATTTTATCCGTTGTAAAGTTCCTACGGGAACATTTTTCTTTAATGACTATAGTTAATTCTATATTAAAACCAACGCTATCGACGAACATCGTCATGCTTAGTTGTGATGATCCCTTGTTAGATTAAGTCTGAAACCAGAGACGGTCTTTAAAATTTTGAGTGGCCACGAACTCATTCCTCACCAAGCGCCCGGGATGCTGAAATGAAGAGTAACAGCATGCACAGGGAAAATGTCACTTTCGTTTGAACGATGAAAAAGGGGTTGAGAGAAGATCATAGCGTTAATTCCCATGGAGCTAAATGAATTAAACGGAGTCATTAATTGCGGGTCCACCGCTGCTCCCCACGTTCTCGGGCCTAGCAAATCATAAAAGGCGCCGAAAGATTGTAGACCCACCACTTTGAAGACTGAGCTAGGGGACGAGCGCAATACTCGATGAAACCGAATCAATGCAAGAGAGTTTGTGATCCTATCACGAGGAAAAAGAAAGGGGAATACAGACGATGAGTAATTGCAGAATCTCGGGAGGAGCGCTTGCTTGCTGGTCTTCATATGCAGCCTGAAGGATGGTTCCAGGACACGCACAATCACTTGAGAAAATTTCTAGAGCGAGCAAACACGTAAGAGCGAATTGAGAAAGCTGAGTGAACTAGATCAGCCCGAGATACCCCGATCCATCATGTTTAAAAGTTATTCTCATCTGCTAGAAACGCCCGACCTGGACATTTCTGAGCACGAACTGCTGGGAGACTTTGAAGATCCTGGAGCTGAATCCTGCCCGAAGGCCATAGAGACTGACTCCTCCAGCGATGAAATTCTAGGTTTCAGCTACGAAGAAGGAGTATACAATGATGACCGGAGCCGGAAAAGGAAGCAACTACAACGCCACACTCCAGGCCAAATCCGAGAGCTCGAAGCTTTTTTCAATGAATTCCCCACTCCAAGCAGACAACAGAAAATGGAGTTGAGCCGAAAGATAGGATTAGAGCTTTCGAAGGTCAAGTTTTGGTTCGCAAACAAACGAACCCGGGTGAAACAGCAATACGCAGACCATGAGTTACTGGTCCTGAAGGAGGAGAATGAGAAGCTTCAAGCTGAAAGCGCGAGATATAAGGAAGCTCTGACCAAGGCCACCTGCCTTAATTGTGGTAATCCTGTTGTCCTCGGCTAGGTGTTCCTCAATGAACCATCCCTGTTGACGGATAATGCTCAGCTGTTACCGTATTCTCCACAGCATTTTCCGACACAGCCAGATACCGCCGGAGATCTGCATGAGCAAGTCAACACCATAGGATTAACACCAACATCCTCTGAGAAATGGGATATGAATCATCACAGGGGGAATTCTCTCAATGAAGAACTCGCTGTCGCAGCCAGCCAATCCAAAGTCGGTGAGTCCCTCCCTGGACAACTTTTGAAACGACTAGATCCCGTAGAGAATAGCTACCGAAGTATTAACGATATTTTGGGTGATAAGAGAACAAGGTTTTACTGGACCTATGAGCTTCACACCAAATTTGTTGATGCAATTCGAGAACTGGGAGTTGATTCGGCTAGCCCACTGCGCATACTCGAGATTATGAATGTGCCGGGGCTCTCTAGAATTAACGTTGAGTCTCACCTCAAGTACTATAGGAGATTGCTAAGGGATGGAAGGATAGCGTTAAACCATCATAAAGCCAGTTGGAGCTCAAGTGCTGGGCAGAGTTACAACCATGATGATTGGAGAGCCAAGAGCACCCAACCGTGTTTCAGCAATGACGGGACTAGCAGTCGTGTCAGCGACTCCTCTAATCCAAATCAGAATGCTCCGCCGAGCTATCTCAATACTCCTCAGGAGTATATGCCACAGTTCCAGCACATAGAAATTCCTCAGTTTGAGCGCGAATCAGTCATTAATGCTGTCCCTGAAGCGGATCTGGCATTGGTAGAGAGTGCACATATGAACCTGCCGGTCATTGGAGGAAGTTCCAATTCGAGGGGTCAAATTGCTCACGGCGAGAGCAAAGAGAGGAATCCCTCGCCTGCAGTCGACGACACCCAATCTGGGCACCAAGGGCTAGAAAGAACAGGTGATTTCCTTGATGAGGAGCTGGACACTTGGATCAATACTCTTCGGGAATGTATGTCTCAACCCCAACAGGGCAATGATGAAGGTTCCAGCTCAAAGACTCCAATCCCTCACAACGAAGGCAATGAAAGAAATCTGCCCCCAACAATCGTTGATACCCAACTTGAACATCAATGGCTCGAAGACCCGAGCAATTTCCTTGGCGATGAGTTCAATCTTTGGCTCGATCAATTTGGAGCCGGAGGACCATCGCAGTGGTGATGCGAGGCCGGTGATCAAACGTCTGATGCAAGGCATGGCTACTCGATGAAAAATGCTTCGAGAAAAGGGGTTGAATACTCCTATTGCATATGTTGTTGATCGCACTGTAAGGTTCCCACGGGAACATCTTTCATTAATATCTAGAACTAATTGCGCGTGAGTGTCAACATCACCCTTTGAGCATCTTCAAGCCGAAGGCCGTGGATTAATCACTTAATCCGTGGAGCAAGTTCCATGAACCATAATTATCACTCGCTGAGCATAATGGGATCTACCCCTTCAACACGAAATACGTTTGGCCGCAAAGCCACCTATTTGGTAAAACGATGTATCGTTCCTAAACGATCTTCAATCGAATACCGAAGTAATGTATTCTTTCTTTTCCTTCTCAGATGATAAACATGGATAAATCACTCAATGAGTCATGCGTTCAAATAGCAGAACAGACGCTGCCCAGCTGGGGGCAGATGAACCATTGATGTTACAAACACTCCAAGCATGGATAGGCGGATTTGATAGAGGTTGTTCATATCAATACGCAACATCAGAATGGGATGAAAATCAAGAGTAAAGTTGTATCGTCCCAATTTGTCTTGAATTTGGGAATATGAATTAACACTTATTTTTTATCCTTGACAGGGGAATCGCCTTGGAGACGAATAAGTTTTTACATCCCACATACTACCTGTTAGGGTACATGAGGGTAGGATGTATCGTTTCGATTTTCGAAAAATTCGTGAACATACAATGATATGCTTCTTTTACATTTTCAGGGATCTCCAGCCACGGTGGACAGGTAGGTATCCCTTTCCCCCAATCCATTGAAGATGTTAAACCAAAAAACACAGAGAGAAAAAGAAAAAGCTTTCAAAATCTGATGTCTAGAAAAGACATGGAATTCTAACTTCATTGGCATTCATGTTTTGAAACATGAGGTTGTCTGAACACGCATTGTGCACCATAGAATCCCCTTGACGGGTAAAATTTTTGGGAAAACGAAAGAGATTTTTCCAATCAAAAGTTGTTCAAAACTCTCAAAAGGATGTTTCCCCAAAAGAGAGGCAAGCTCAAATCCAAACACATCCTACATACACTTGAGAGATGAGTGGAGCGAATCAAATAGTAAAATCTGGACCTACGGAGGTAGGGACCATTCGCAGCGATTACATGGATTGGGACGACGGAGGCGTTCGTTTCATATCATAAACACTACAGGTGACCGTTGACAACCCACTTGAACGGCGGTTTTCATTCTTAACCCTGTCAAGAACCACCCCACACCGGGGCAAAAAGGAAGTAAGTCCAGCAGCGTCAGGAGAAAATGGTTAGAAATTTTCTTGCTCGGACTAACATTAATCTTTGTGTGTTGTTTATATGGTAATCCAAGTGCCATAGGATGACGAGAAGCATTCATTCTCTATCCCACACACCATATCCTTTGCACAGCCAAGTTGAGCCTGCGAATTCATTTTATAAACCCCTGTTGGTGATCATGGGATGTTTCAAGATAGAAACTACATCACTCCAAGAACGGAAGAAATCAAGAGATGGGATTTATAGAAAAATTTCATATCGGCGTTTAAATGTGCTATGATTCAAGTTGTATATCTAGCACAATTTTCTGAACATCGTAGTTCCAAAGGAAAAGAAAAGGCGGGATTTCAACAAAGAAAAAAATCCCCCAGCATCAAGAAAAAGCAAAGTGCCTGGTAAAAGCAAGGCCGATGCTCGTGAAAACTGTTTGATTGATCCCCAATAAAGCCTAGTTGGGAAGAGAGAAAAACCCATAAAGGAGTCAGATCAAGAAGACTGCTCCCCAAATGATGTCAGCCGTGGTGCAAAAACACGGACAGAATTGTCAATCTCTTAGTACCACAAGAGACGTTCTCTAAAGGACTTGTGCACACCTCAAAAGCGGTTGCACACCTCAAAAATGGAAGATGCAGAATGGAAAAGACATGTGACAAATTTGCAATGATCACCAATGTCAAACCCCTCATGAATTCTGGGCCAAAAACAAGCTTTTTTCGGTCCCCAATCCTACCAATGTTACAACCCCGAAACAGTCTTCTCTGACTAAGACACTTGGGTTAACATATAGCTTAGCTCGAAGAAGTACGAGCAAGACTATTTCTTTCTCATTTTGCAGGGTTCTTGACTTGTAAACCCGGAGCAGATGGCGAAGATTTTCATTCAATAGCCTCGACTCCAAAGCGGGTCCCCCTTGAAAACCAATATACAAGCCCAACATTACGGTCCCGTGGAAGACCTCCCGACCGATCAAAATGTACGCGCTGCGAGTGAGCCTAAAACCTAGGCACAGGTTAGTAGGGAATCGAGTGCATCCCCTATAAAAAACCACGATCGCAAAACAAGTGAGAAGACCTCATTGTCGAGAAGTATTCCAATTGATGTTTTGAACAAACTCTTTCTGGAATTTTCAAACTGTTGATCCAGATTTTCCGTGCAAGGGATTTGTGATCACATTTGCATATTGCAAGAATGCTTTGGATAACCTCCAGCATCAAAATGCACGTTTCACGATTAAAACTTAAATCATACGGTTTTGTCAAAATGGACAGCCGTGGTCTTCCCAAAGATTACTAACGTTTTCTTGGTGAAGAAAAATCTTTCAGGCCCAAACTTCTGCAGGATACCTGGAGAACCCAGCTCCCGGAATGTAACCTCAACAGACTCAAGTGAAGCTTTGTCAAGATAAAATCTTTCACTGCTTCAAAATTCCCGACAAGTTTCGGGATCCTCCAAAAGAAGGGGTGAGGATGTGACCCATTTTCAAAAATTTAGGCAGTCTCATCGGACGTAGAGAACCCTCGTCATGAGACCCCTTTCAAAAATCAGACAGTCTCACCGGACGTGGAGAACCCTCGTCATGAGACCCCTTTTCAGATCAAAACAAAGGTAGATACCTCCTGAAGGGTCAACTCAAGGTAGATACCGCCTGAAGGGTCAAACCATGGTAGAAACCGCCTGAAGGGTCAAATTATGGTAGAAACCGCCTGAAGGGTCAACTCATGGTAGAAACCGCCTGAAGGGTCAAATTAAGGTAGAAATCGCCTGAAGGGTCAACTCAAGGTAGAAACCGCCTGAAGGGTCAAACCAAGGTAGAAACCGCCTGAAGGATCACATTAATGGTAGAAACCGCCTGAAGGGTCAATTCAATGGTAGAAACTGCCTGAAGGGTCAATGTAAGGTAGATACCGCCTGAAGGGTCAACTCAAAGGTAGAAACCGCCTGAAGGGTCAAACCAAGGTAGAAACCGCCTGAAGGATCACATTAATGGTAGAAACCGCCTGAAGGGTCAATTCAATGGTAGAAACCGCCTGAATGGTCAATGTAAGGTAGATACCGCCTGAAGGGTCAACTCAAAGGTAGAAACCGCCTGAAGGGTCAAACCAAGGTAGATACCGCCTGAAGGGTCAACTCAACGGCAGATACCGCCTGAAGGGTCAAATATGGTAGAAACCGCCATAAGGGTCGACTCATTGGTAACTACCGCTGTAACATAAAGGTCCGATCCACCATACGGATCAAAATCCTTGGCAGATCCCAAAGCATGGGATGTGCCTTCCTTAGGTTCCTACCAGTCAGGAACCCCATGATGGTATGACCTACCATACAGGTCAGAGCTTAATCTCCCTAGGATATTCTAAACGAGTCCTAGGTATCTTCTTGAAAGTCGTCGCAACCGGCAGCATCCGACAGGTGAGCTTCAGGTAAGCCTCTCTCACTCCGGCCCATGTTCGAATTGCAAGAGTAAACCGGTGATTAATTTGAGCACTCATTGTTGACACCTGATTTTTTATCAGTCTTTCATAGTTTATTTTTAAAAAATTCATAAAAAATCTATAAAAAGTTAAAAAAAAAATTAAAAAATCATCTTTGGTAGCCTTGACCAAGCTAAAGGAACCATTTTTGATAAAAAAAATAATTTTTCATAATTTTTAATATTTTTTAATATTTTCCAAAAATAGAAAAATACATGAAAAATGAAGAAAAATAGCGTTCGCTGTCGTAAAAATATAGAAAAATAGTCAATATTTTTATTTTAATTTCTTTTACATTTTGAACTCATAAATAGTCAAAATTCAAGTTCAATTGCATGTGTTTCTTCACGACGCATAGAGTTAAATTTAGCAAAAAAATGTCATTCGAGTATTTTAATTTGTAAATTTCTACATCTTTTTTAGTCTTGACGTCCAATTAGATCGACCACCATCTACAATAAATGCCCCTTGCTGAATATTTTCGTTTTTGTTTCACATGATTTCATGGTGTAAAACGCCGAGTGGATCCCCAAATATAATCGGGTCGGCATGAGCTCGATAGCTCGTCCAAGACCAAACCAGGGCACGGCGAACCCCATGTGAGTACTCTCGAACTCCTTCGATGCTTCCTAATGCTTTTCTTAGGTTAGATCGTGTGTAGAATGGCTAGGACAGCTAAATCATTCTTGAGCTGTGATTGATAAATAGGACCTTACTAGGAATGCCATGTGATTTATTTGCATATCTAGATTCCTTGAGTTGGGCATTTTATTACTGATTGTGATTGCTAGGATAATCACTCCTATCTACATGAATTTCTAGATTTAGGGTTCATACCTTACTCATCCGCATGAATCTCAAGCTAGAAAATTCAGTCAACTTAGGTACCGAAAGGGCATCAACTCTGACAGTTGGTGTAACTAAGTCCCCGAAACCATTTCTCTGGTTCTCGCAGAATTGAATAGAAACTCCCAACTATTCGATTGGGTGGTCCAATCATACCCTAAAAAAATGATTGGTGGCGACTCCATGGCATGCACACTTAGCACATGTCACTAGACCACACTGAAAGTCGATCACGCATACCTCCGTTGCGATTTGGGTAATGGGCCTTGGGAGAGGCCCGCGTCCGACCAGACAGGACGGCCCATTAGCCCTCGAGAGCCCGACAACCTCAAGAGGGTCGCGACAGACTGGCAACTCTGCTGGGGACTGGTTCTTAACCATTTAGTGGACTTGAGCCGATTAAAAAGTTGATTGATTCTTCTAACCTAATTTTATGCAGATGCTCTCGAAAGTGAGGTGTATATGCTAACGAATGTGTTAGATGTTTTTGTAGACGGGAGAAATAAGGGGTGAAGTGCTTGTTAACTTTGTTTTATGCAGGCAGGAGTTTTGGATGTATGATTGTGTGGATGTTTATATTGAAGCGGTGATTGTTAAATAAAATGCATGTCTATTGCTTTAGCATGACACAATGAATACACACAATTACGCCTAAAACCCCAGGCGCCCTCTTTAGGAACACAATAGAAGGAATTGAAAATGGAATCTCCGTGAGGAAAAACATGGGGTAATCCACTTTTCAATTCCGCTCACTTCGAACTATGGATTGAGTCCCAATGCAACGATAGTTGTGCAATGGAATCGGCTCTTCCCAGAATTCGAGGTGAGAACCTTGGCTTTAGGTACCAAGCCCTATCTTTTGATTTTTAGGAGTTTTCCCTCACTTGTCTCATGCGTTTGTCTATGGAAGGTTAGTATACCTAACACTGCTAAAAATACAGAGAAGCTTGATTTTCTCTTAAGTTTGGTTGGTAAGACTTTTCTATCCCTCGAACTTGTTACAGCTCTTAATCATTATATTCATTGCATAATTCCGGTGATTGGATTAAATGCCATTTTGAGGATAGATAGGTGTGTTTTCCTCCCAATGTTCTTGATGGAAGATGAAGATGGTGTCATCCCATTACGAGCGCCAAGTGGACAAGAAGAGCCTGCTATGGACATCATTGAGGTATCATCTAATGAAGATGACGATTTGGAATAGGTGATCCTGAAGTCACGTCTCAAAGATCGAAACTGGGGCATCTCTAAGTATTAAGATCACATTCCTTTGTTTTAATTTTCATTTCTAGCCTTCTTGTATAGGATTTATTTTGCTGAGATCCTCTCTATCTGATCCCTTAGATTGATTGTATTAGGGATCTATTTGTGTTTATATACATTCAGATTGAAATTTGTTGTATTTCTATTGACTTGTCATTGGAATGTGATAGTGGCATTTCTTCTAATCACTCGAATACTCCAAAATCAATTTTATAATTCCTTTGGATGAAATTGAAATTGGAAGTCTTATACAACCTTTTGGCCGTATAGGGCAATACAATCCCAATTTCGCCAGAAGGAACTATAAACTTGAATTGGTTCATGCATGTTTTGCATCATTGGTAATCCACAATAATTGATCAAGAGTATTCGTGTTTTTCAAATTTAATGAAAAGATAGATATCCAAATTACTCACGTTCTTAGCAAACGACTTTAATTTGGATACCGTATCTTCAATTGAATTTAAAACACATCGTAATTGTGTACTTTTGAACATTCCATTGATTTTCTTGGAATTGATCAAAGGCGATTATCGTGAATTACATTCCTTTCAATGATATGCTTTCCTTTGAGGAATATTGATAAAAGCTTTTGCACAAGGCCAAAACCCTTGTAAAAGCTCTTATCCCTATTAATCACAAGTAAGCATAAAATTGAAAGGATTTATGCTTTATTTTTCAAATTCTTTCTTCTGATTCTGCCTTTTCATTTGAAACAGGTTAAAAACAAGTAGAGAAGAGAAGTCTTTTTGTGGATAATCGCGGTGGGAGGTTCCTTTATCCGATCATAAGCAAGATTAAAAAATCAAGATGTACACGCTCGAATCATCAATGTCAAAGCGCAGCTTGCCTAGGTTGAGAGTGGTCAGGTGTTCGAGAAAGTCAGCCATACAGAAGTTGAGACACACACATTAGAGCTTTCATTCATTTCGCTCAATCGAGGGACCTTAAAAGCAGATCATACAAATCATCGGGGTGGAAACATAAAACCGCAATGAGCCCTAATTAGCATCACAAAGGAACCAAGTTGGCCCTCCATATTATTGATGCTTTGCTTATACTCACCACCTCGAGACTCGAGATCTGCAAGCTTAAGAAGAAGGCGTTTACATTCCCTTTTAAGCTCGGCAACCTTGGTCCCGTGATCTTCGGCGGCTATTTCCAAGTCCCGAACTAGTCCTCTCCCATGGGCTATATCTGCGGTAATGCTATCAAGCCTTTCTTCCTGCCACTCACATTGAAACTTCAACACGACATTACGACGGTCGTGCTCATAGGTGGTCAGGGATAAGGCCAAGCGCTCCACCAAATTTCCCCTCTCGCGAAGCAACATCGAGACTCGTTTGTTGGCGAACTCAACAGCCTTTCTGTGACTATCGGCCACAAGGTTGGCCAACACCAAGCAGTTGGACCGATCCTCATAGCGAGCTCGCAAAACGTGAGCCACGGTAGCTTTTCGATGAGCGACACGGTAAGTCTCTAAAAAGTTTATAAAGAGGGTTGGGAAGATTCTATATTCCCTCTCTAAATTAGTGCCCTCGATGGAGGTGGTGTCTATTTCCACGAGCAAAATGCGGATTTCATCTTCAGTTTCTGGGTGATCGGCTATATGAGCATAGCCTCGACCGAGGAGGTTATAGAGTTTTTCCCACTGGGCCAAAATTTCGGCCGAGAAAGCGCGAATAGGAGAGGAGGTCATTTTCGTTGGAGTGAGGGAGAAGAAGATGAGTGTGGTAGAGTGATTAAAATAAGAAAAGACAATTATGTAAGAGTGTTAATCTTCTCTGCATTAACTCCTCCTTTTATAGCAACTCGAGAATGAAGAAAGGCACAGCAATAATGCTCGTGGAGCCAAGTTAATTGGGTAAAGCAGTGGTGGCTCTTTCGGTGAACCATCAGATCTGTCCCAGTCCGTGATTTCAGGCTTGATAAACCTAAAAAAGTTGTAAAAAGATATGTCGGTGTCACCATATTAAAATTGAGAGGGAGTTAAGCGCAACTATCGAAAAAAGTTGCGAAAGGATTTGGCGGTCCCATCATATTAAAAAACTGAGCAGGAGGCGAGCGTCGTTCCACCTTTTTGAAAATAAGTGGGAGACAGACATGGATATCGAGAAAAGGAAATCGATTTGGTGTCCCTCCACGTTGAAAAGAAGAAAGAAGACGACAAAGCGGGAAATACGAAATCTTGGGAGCAACGCTTGCCTGATGATCTTCATCCATGTTTAAAGAACGTTGTCGCGACCCATCCGGAAGCGGATGCGGCTAATGGATTACCGATCACGGGTCTTGGATCGGCGCGAGCCCTCCCAGGCCCATACCAAATCGCGGCGGGAGTATTCTTCGACGATAAGAGTCGATCGCTTTCGACCTTCAGTGTGGTCGTGGTGGCATTTGCAAATTGTGCATGCATTTGAAGTCGCCACCCGGTCTTTCTTGGAGGGTAGACCGGAAACCTTACTGATCGATTGGGAGAGATCGATCAGTTCTGCGGAACCAGAGATTTTGGGTTCGGGGACTTGGTTACGCTGATGTCATTACCAACGCCCTTTCGGTACCTAACGCGAGTGATTTTCCTGGCTAAGAGTTCATGCAGGCACAGTTTTGGGTGGGGTAAGTTTGATTCAGGGTTTCATGCAGATTGGAAGACTATTCCTATCAACCACAATCAATTTTAATGAAAGCACAATCAAATGCATAAATAAACCTCATCGATGCACATCAATCCAAATCAATGGCTTCCTAATAAAGCCATAAGGGCTTAGGGAAGGTGTGATTTCGGATCGAGGTAAAATGGGAGGATTTGGGGACGATTAGCCCGAAGGGCAAAATCGTCATTTTTTTGGAAGGTTTGGGTACCGAATTACCCAAAATATTCCATAGCCAGTTGATCGTGGCCATTTCCCATTTTTGAGAATTTTTCAGAATTTTTCTGAATTTTTCGAATTTTTTCGAGTTTTTTATGATTTTCTATTTTTTATTGATTTTTTAAATTTTTATTATTTTTTTATTATTTTTTTTTATGATGAAAAGCCCATTCGCTTACTCTAAAAAATCAATGGGCTTATTCTAGCCCACTCCCCAAATAAAATAAACAACCTAGCCCTCTTCAAGCAAGGGCTCACGCCCAATCAAATCCCCTTTTATTCTATTTCTTTTTTCTATTATTATTATTCTACTCCTTCTTGGGTTCTCTTCACGATAGCTTCTTCCCCCCCATGAAGAGTAAACAGAAGCTTTCTTCAGTGGTTACCTATTGACTCCTTAAAGAGTTTTGGCCGCCATCGCCAACTCGGATATGTTTTTAACCGATATTAGTAAAGATTGAGAAACTTACTAGGTGGCCTCTAACCATGGGCTGTCATCTAGTGGCGGCTGTCGAGCCGTGGACAAGTCCGAGTTCGAAAAAAGCTCGAGCGAACTCGCATCGCCATTATATTCACCTATGGAGGCGGTGTCGAGGGTGACCAGTTAAGCTTCCGCGGTGGTCTCGAGCGGCAACCCGACGAAAACTCCATCTGTTTGATAAGGTACTCGGAGCCCGTGCCGGAGATGATCCGCCCGAAGAACCCCCAGATGCTGATCAGCGAAACGAAGACCGACACGTCGTCGTACCCGAGCGACGACCTGATTTGGCCCATGTTGTTCTGCACCGCCAGACCCGTTCCCACTCCACAAAGGAACGACGTGAACGGCATCCAGAAATTGCACGTCCTCATCGCTTCGAATATCGTGTGATCCTCTCCGATCATTGGCTTTCTCTTCACCTCCTCCGCCCATCGCCCGCCACCTTCTGCTTCCGTCACCTGCTGGCACTACACCTCGGCCTCCGCTGTGACTCGCGAGCAGCGGCTCGACGACGGCCTCCGCGCCCTCGACGTCCGTTGAGCCGCTCTTGAAGCACCTCAACAGATCATACAAAGGTAGCAGCAATGGCGAGGCCAGTAGGACCAACAATATGCCCACAAAGGCGAGGTTGAAGGCACTTCCTTAGGACGACCCGATGAAGCGTAGGCCAAGAGATAGAACGCGACGACCACCGCAACCCCGTTGAGGATGGTGAGGTACCGAGACGTCCTGATTGCCTCCTTCGTCGGCGGCGGACTGTGGGACCTCGTGGAGGAAGACGATGGCAATGATGAGGAAAGAGGCGGCGCTGTCTGAGAAGCGGGCAGTGCAGATGTCGGTGAAGATCGCGGTGCTCAGGCCGACGTAGCCCTCCGGATGCAGGTGACC
Source organism: Rhodomyrtus psidioides (assembly GCA_021437785.1). Taxonomy (NCBI): domain Eukaryota; kingdom Viridiplantae; phylum Streptophyta; class Magnoliopsida; order Myrtales; family Myrtaceae; genus Rhodomyrtus; species Rhodomyrtus psidioides. Next base: position 6,985,684 of record JAILYB010000007.1, on the reverse strand, counting down.
AGGATTGCCGTGTTCATCCATGTTGTGCTGTTTCCCCTCATGCACAGGAATATGCACATCTGCCAATAAGAGAGCGTGGCTCTCTCGCTGACCGCCAACCACTGAGCGTCATAGCCCACGAAGCCTTCAACGGACCCGATGAGGAGGATGACCCACGGAGGCAGCCGGTCTGAGGCGAGGCCGACGAGGAGACCGAAGGCCTTGCCGGCGTCCTTAGCGACGGAGAGGTCGTTGAGCTCGACCTGGGTGAGATTCATGATGGACTTAAGGGCGTCGGAGTGGAGATGGTGTAGTTGCCGGAGATGGCCTGCACCCACACCGCCGTGACCAAGCCCAGCCATCGCGGCGTTCGACTTGGAGTGCCGTTGGAACACCATGGGGGCGTTCAGAAGGGGACGAAGCCAATACTCTCAGAGAGAGAGAGAGAGAGATCACCGTTCCTGCTTGGATGGAAGCGAGAGATGCACATAGCGTCGGTTGACGACAGCCAACGTGCGACAACTTAGTTTACCTACTCGTTGAGGATCCGGATCAACCGAACTCCCCCAAGAGTTCCATGGTCTCCCTGGAATAATTCTTTTTAACTCTCTGCATGCCCCCGATCCTCGACAAGACTCCTCCTTCCCTCTTTTCCTCTCCTCTTTTTTTCTTTTTGTTCCTCCATTTTTATTCTTCTTTTTGTCTGCCAAGAGACCTTTCCATCTCGATGGCCGACCATCCTCTTCCTACTCCCCATTGTCTCTCTCTTTTATTTTTTTAATCAAGACCCCTTTCATCATACAATATCAATGGACTTTGCAATAGTGGGAATCCATCCGGAAATCAATCGCCATTGTCATAGTGCCCTGCACTTTTATTTGTCTCTGATGTCGTCCAACTCCTTGATGACTTGGACATCACTTGCGATTTTCAGATTCCGTCGTTTTTAATTGACGAAGGTCTATTGGGTCACTTCTGGTAAGGAATGACAAACTTCGCATGGCTTGACTTTGAACCGTAAAATATATGAAGAACGCTTTTCCTGGATACCGCACTAGCAACAGTTGAAAGAGTGATAGGACAATCAAATTGGATGTCAAGGTTCCAAAAACGCCCAAATTAAAAGACTCAAATGACCCCTTTTTTTTAGCTAAAACTCAACTCTAAGTGTTATGAAGGAACATACGCAATTGAACTTGATTTTTGACTTTTTATGAGGTCAAAGTGAAAAGGGAATTAAAAGAAAAATATGGATTATTCTTCTATATTTTTGTGACCTCAAATTTTATTTTGCTTGATTTTCTTTTTATTATTATTATTTTTTCGAAAATAATAATAATAAAATGAAAAAATTATTTTTTTGTTCAAATGGTCCCTTTAGCTTGGCCAAGGCTACCAAAGTTGATTTTGCAATTTTATGATTTTTTTTTTTGCTATTTTTAATTAATTTTTAAAAATAAAAATCACAATAATAGATGGTCAAAAATTAGGTGTCAACAAACGTTTCATGGGCATACAGAACCACTCAAAAGAAAATTTAGAGAGAGTGATCATACATGAGAGAGTAGAGAACCCTGAGTGAGCAAAAATTGATCGAACATTTTTCGATCCAACATGTTTGAGGGTTACCATTAGTTGCTAGAGACGACTGATCCAAAAATCTCAGAAAATGAACTACTGAGAGATCTCGAAGATTCCAGGATGGCGTCTGGTACCAGAACCACAGAACCCAACCCTTTCGGCAACGAAGTTCAGGATCTCAGCAGCGACGACAACAGCAGCAGCGATGGTCAATCCCGGAAAAGGAAACGTCGCCAGTGCCACACTCAGAATGAAATCCAAGAGCTTGAAGCTTTCTTTAGTGAATGCCCTCTCCCGAACATGAAACAAAGAAATGAATTGGGCCAGAAGCTAGGGATGAAACCTTTGAGGGTCAAGTTTTGGTTTCAAAATAAGCGAGCCAAATTGAGGGCTCAACACAGACGTCAAGAACTTGCGATTCTAAAGGAGGAAAACGAAAAGCTTCGAGCGGAGAACATGAGGTATAAGAAAGCTCCCAGCACTATCGCTTGCCTTAATTGCGGTGGCCCTATCACTCTCGGCGAAATGTTCCTTGATAAGCCTTATATGAGGATTGAAAATGCTCATTCACCACCCCACTCCCTCGAACCATCTTCGATACAATCGGATTTTGTTGGAGATATGCATGAACAAATCAATTCTACGAAGTCAATATCGATGCCTTCTAAAGGATGTGATATGCGTCACCATGATTGGAGTTTCCTTAACGATGAGCTTACTATCACGATCGACCAATCCAAAGCTGATGAATTCCCTCCACAACAATTTCCGGCTCGATCAAATTCTACTGGAAATAGGCCAGAGAGCAATAGCCAAGTTGTCAACACTGTTCCGGGTCGCAAGAAGACGAGGGTCAATTGGTCCCCCGAGCTTCATCTCAAGTTCCTTAGTGCGGTTCAGCAACTAGGGATCAACTCAGCATATCCAACGCGCATACTTGAGATCATGAACATACCAGGACTCACTAAAGATGGAGTCGCGAGTCACCTCAAGAGCTACAGAAGGGCGCTAAGACAGCGCCACACAGCACTGAACCTGAAAGAACTCAACTTGTGCCTAAACACTAGGCATGGCTATAACTACAATGCCCCTGAAGTAAGAAATACCCTGCCGAATCTAGGCACCGACCAAGCTGGTAGCAGCACCATCGACTACTTGGGCGCTAATCAGAATATTCCCCCGAATCATCTCAGCACCCCTCAAGAGTATATGCCACAAGTGCAGCAGGTACGAACTCCTTGGTTTGAGCAGCAACTTTTCGCTAGTGCTCTTCCTATCCCCGATCAACATATTGCGCCTAGTGTTCAAAGATCTGCCCGGCTTGGGCATATGATTTCGGAAGATCAAGCGGGCGGATGCTTTGAGGATTTTTGTTTCTCCCATTACCAAATGGAAGGTGCTTTTGATAGTGAACCGATCAATCATCCTCTTATAATCTCGAGCAACGACGAAGGTTCTAGCTCGAAGAATCAGATCGCTCACAACAGAAACAGGAATCCTTCAACGCCAAGCGATGATGGTCAACCCGAATATCAGTTGCTCGAAGAATCAAAAGATTTCCTTGATGAGGAGCTCCATATCTGGATCGATCAGTTTAAAACTGATGGACTTATGAAGTTATGATCCAAAATGACGATTATATGTCTGATTCATGGTGTAGCTGGCTGATCACCGAGAATCCTCAAGGGAACTAGGCACATGTGAATGGATGTATCATTAATCTTTCTGTCATAAAGTCTTCCATGCAAGATAATCTTCCTTAATGCCTAGAGTTAATCCGGGGCAGCGATCAGTACTACCTGCGAGCATCATCATGCTTGAGTACGACAATCCCTTGTTAGATTAGAGTCGAGGCGAATCAATTGAACGCCACGAAGAAAAACATTTAAAGGCTTTACATAGGAAAATGCGAGCAAAAGCCCGAGCGAGCTCAAAGACGGTTAGCTCTGTATCGTTCTAAGGGACCTTTAGTTGTTATGAACTCTAAATTGAGCTTGTTTCATTCTCGATGGGGGTCGCTAACTGCTTCAAGAATTTTATAACAAAAAACGAACCAGTTAGGGACGCCAATAGTGCTGTGTCCTGGTAGTCAGTGAACTGGAAGTGGTACGAAACATCAGGAGTTCGATCTCAGTATTGAAAAATCATTTTATCAGTTTGTCTATCACCCGATGAAGTTCAAAGAGATTCGACGCAGATGACTATAGAACTTGGGGCAATTCGAAAATTATCGATTCATTTTCATCAAGCGGCGAAGTTGGTATTGTAAAATGTGAAGCACGCAAATGACAAATCCGAAGCAGAAGGAGATGAATCATGATTCGCTTATCCAAGGTCGGGATTTCAACCTTCGACTAAAGCCAAATCTAGGATGAGTTTTTGATCTTGCCCACTCGACAAAACCCATCTCCACTGAAAATGGGGGCAAACCATTCCTACATCTGGAAAGCATGTCGAAGCTGAAGACATCAAATTCATCGTTTGATCCGTGGGGCAAGTCCTCGAAGCGATAGTTATCATCCGCAGAGCGTAATGGAATCCATCCTTTCAATGTAAAACACATTTGGCCGCGGAGCCACCCATTTGGTAAAAAGAACGTATCGTTCCTAAATGATTTTCAATCAGATGCGGGGATAATGTTCTCTCATTTTCCTCTCAGGTGATGAACAGAGATGAGGCACCCAAGAAGCCATGCATTCAAATAACAAAACAGTGCATGAAACACGCCCAAAAAGATGAATGAATCTCCTCCGACGTAAATCCTCGAGGTGGATTCGTTGCCCAACCAGACGAAGAAATCAGGGCCACAAGCTTGAGGGCCGGCTTCTACAATCCGCACATTGGCATGCAGAATGGAATTCAAATCAAGAGTAAAGTAGTATCGTCCCAATTTGTTTTGAATTTGGAAACCCAAAATAATGCTTAATATTTATCCTTGGTAGGAGCTCGCCATCAGGGCAGACATGTAAGTTTCATTTTTCTCCAAAAACCAAGAAGTCGAAAGAACTTTAGAACACCTAACAATCTTGTGTTACTATGTGAAGTGCAGATTTTCACAACCCTTGTACACTCGTTGGAGCATATGACCAAGGGTAAGATGTATCGTTCCAATTTTTGTAAAGTTTTAGAATATACAATGACATATCCCTTTTATATCTCCAGGATCTCCAGCCTCGATGGGCAGGTAAGTATCCCTTTTCCCAATTCATTGGAGATTAAAAACTTTCAGAATTAATTCGATTCTCACATCTAAAAAGACATAGAATTCTTACTTCATTGACATTCATGTTTTAAAACATGAGATTGTCTGAACATGAATTACACATGTATGGTGCATCATAAAATCCCTTTGAAGGATAAATCTTGATGAAATGAAATGAATTTTTCCAACAAGAGTCGTTTGAACTGTTCAAAAGGGTATTTTCTCATAAGAGAAGCGAGCCTAATCCAAACACGTCCCATACACACTTGAGAGATGAGGAGATTGGAAATGATAGCGAAACCTTAACCTATGGATATAAGGGTCATTCGCAACGATTACATGGATTGAGATGACAGAGGCATTTATTTCTTCATTCCAAACACTACAGATGCCCATTGAGAACCCCATTGAACGGCGATTTTCATTCTCAACCCTGTCAAGAACCACCCCACATTGGGGCAAATGAAGGTTAGTCCAACAGTATCAGAAAGTAAACGGTTAGAAATTTTCTTGCTCGGACTAACATAAATCTTTGTGTGTTATTTATATGATAATCCAAGTGTCATAGGATGACTAGAATAATTCATTTCTCTATCCTACACACTATTATCCTTTGCACAACCAAGTTGAGCCAGCAAATTCATTTCATCAACCTATTGGTGATCATTGCATATTCCAAAGCAAAGGCAACATCACTCTAGGAATGGAAGCGTGCCAAAGTTTAAGTTGCATATCTAGCATGATTGCCGAAAATCCTAGCTCCAAAAGAAAAGAAAAACACGGGATTAAAAAAAGGGGGAAAAGAAAAATCCCTAGACATCAAGAAAAAGCAAAGTGCCTGGTAAAAAGCAAGGCTGATGTCTATTCAAAATATCCCCAGTAAAGTCTAGAGAGACGATGAAAAGACCCTGCAAAGGAGTTAGATCAAGATGACTACTCTCCAAATGATGTCGTGCTCAAATTGCAAACACACAAACAGACGGTCTCTTAATGTAACAAGAGACGCTTTTAAACATCCTTGTGCGCTCTAAAAGAGGAGTGTACACTTCAAGAAATGGAGATGTTCTTCGAAGGACATGTGGCAAATTTGCAATGATCACCAATGTCAAACCCTTCACAATTTCTGGGCAAAAAATAAGCCTTTTTCGGTCCCCAATCCTTCCAATGTTACAACCCTGAAGTAGTCTTATCTGACTAAGACACTTGGGTTAATGTATAAGTTAGCTCATAGAAGTACGAGCAAGACTATTTTTTTCCTCATTTTGCAGGGTTCTTGACTTGTAAACCCGGAGCAGATAGTGAAAAATTTCGTTCAACGGCCTTGACTCAAAAGTGAGTCCCCCTTGGAAACCGATATCCAAGCCTAACACTACGGTCCCGTGAAAGACCTCCTGATCGGTCGAAATGTATACGTTGCGAATGATCCTGAAACCCAGGCACAGGTCGGTAGGAAATTGAGCACTTTCCCTATTAAAGATCATTATCACAGAGCAGTGAGGAGCCTTCTTGGGTGAGAAATACTCCAATGGATGTTTTGAGCAAACTCTTTTTGAAATTTTCAAATTGTTTGATCTAGAGTTTCCGTGCAAGGAATTTATGATCACATCTGTATATGGCAGGAATGTTTTGGATAACCTCCAACAATCAAAATGCACATTTCATGACTAAAACTTAAGTCGTAGAATTTTGTCAGTTAGACAATTATTGTCTTCCCAAAGATTACTAATATCTTCTTGGCGAGGAAAATTTTTTCAGGTCTAAGCTTTCTGCAGGAATTTTGGCCACCCCAAAGACTGGGTGCGTCATCCTTGGGTGAAGCCTTTTAGTAGGCAAATCTTTTCTAAGACCGATCCACAGAATGATCGAGTCTCCGACTAGCCCCGAAGAGCGGGTACGTCATCCTTTGATTCATATCAATTTGGAATCTCATAAATGGTAGAAACCGCCTGAAGGGTCAACTCAATGGTAGAAACCGCCTGAAGGGTCAATCAATGGTAGAAACCGCCTGAAGGGTCAACACAATGGTAGAAACCGCCTGAAGGGTCAACCAATGGTAGAAACCGCCTGAAGGGTCAAAACAATGGTAGAAACCGCCTGAAGGGTCAATGTATGGTAGAAATCGCTTGAAGGGTCAACCAATGGTAGAAACCGCCTGAAGGGTCAACTCAATGGTAGAAACCGCATGAAGGGTCAATGAATGGTAGAAACCGCCTGAAGGGTCAAAGGACTGGTAGAGACCGCCTGAAGGATCAACCCAATGGTCCGATCCACCATACGGATCAAAACCTTGATGAATCCCGAACGCGGGAGGAGTCGTTTTCCCTAATAAGCCTTACATTAGGCAAGCCATTTCTAGTTTAGTCCACCACATGGATCAAAACCCTTGGCAAATTCCCAAATGTGGGATGCGTCTTCCTTAGGTTCCTATCAGTTAGGAATCCCATTATGGTTTGACCTACCATACAGGTCAGAGCTTAACATCCCCAGGACACTCCGATGACAAGTCCTTAGGAATCTACTTGAACCCATCAGACACAGCAAATGCCGCAAGCATTCGGCAGGTAAGGGGCAGGGAAGTCTATCTACTCCTTAACTTTCTTACATCATATCAGGGAATTGAATGAGCACATCTCTTTTTAAGGAAAAACACACATTGATGGGCATGAAAATTGGATGTCATGATTTCTTTTCTTTTCCCAGTCGAGTTGATCGGAACACAGGTGTCACCTTGTCTTTGAGAGAAACCTCTGACGAAATTTCTCTCAAAGAGGGGCAGCTGTTGACACCTGATTTTTGATCAGTCTTTCATAGTTTATTTTTAAAAAATTCATAAAAAATCTATAAAAAGTTAAAAAAAAATTAAAAAATCATCTTTGGTAGCCTTGACCAAGCTAAAGGAACCATTTTTGATAAAAAAATAATTTTTCATAATTTTTAATATTTTTTAATATTTTCCAAAAATAGAAAAATACATGAAAAATGAAGAAAAATAGCGTTCGCTGTCGTAAAAATATAGAAAAATAGTCAATATTTTTATTTTAATTTCTTTTACATTTTGAACTCATAAATAGTCAAAATTCAAGTTCAATTGCATGTGTTTCTTCACGACGCATAGAGTTGAATTTAGCAAAAAAATGTCATTCGAGTATTTTAATTTGTAAATTTCTACATCTTTTTTAGTCTTGACGTCCAATTAGATCGACCACCATCTACAATAAATGCCCCTTGCTGAATATTTTCGTTTTTGTTTCACATGATTTCATGGTGTAAAACGCCGAGTGGATCCCCAAATATAATCGGGTCGGCATGAGCTCGATAGCTCGTCCAAGACCAAACCAGGGCACGGCGAACCCCATGTGAGTACTCTCGAACTCCTTCGATGCTTCCTAATGCTTTTCTTAGGTTAGATCGTGTGTAGAATGGCTAGGACAGCTAAATCATTCTTGAGCTGTGATTGATAAATAGGACCTTACTAGGAATGCCATGTGATTTATTTGCATATCTAGATTCCTTGAGTTGGGCATTTTATTACTGATTGTGATTGCTAGGATAATCACTCCTATCTACATGAATTTCTAGATTTAGGGTTCATACCTTACTCATCCGCATGAATCTCAGGCTAGAAAATTCAGTCAACTTAGGTACCGAAAGGGCATCAACTCTGACAGTTGGTGTAACTAAGTCCCCGAAACCATTTCTCTGGTTCTCGCAGAATTGAATAGAAACTCCCAACTATTCGATTGGGTGGTCCAATCATACCCTAAAAAAATGATTGGTGGCGACTCCATGGCATCCACACTTAGCACATGTCACTAGACCACACTGAAAGTCGATCACGCATACCTCCGTTGCGATTTGGGTAATGGGCCTTGGGAGAGGCCCGCGTCCGACCAGACAGGACGGCCCATTAGCCCTCGAGAGCCCGACAACCTCAAGAGGGTCGCGACACTCATCAAAAGACTTAAGGGTCCGATGTCATAGCATTTCTTTTCCCCAGTCGAGTCGGTTAAGATTCAGGTGCCACATTGTCTTTGAGAGAAACCTCTAACGAGATTCCTCTCAAAGAGGGGCAGCTGTTGACACCTGATTTTTGACCAACCTATTATTGTGATTTTTATTCTTTAAAATTAATTAAAAATATCAAAAAAGATCATAAAATCACAAAATCAACTTTGGAAGCCTTGGTTTAGCCTTAGGAACCAATTTTGAGCAAAACAATATTTTTCGGTATTTTTAAATATTTTTCGAATTTATTTAATCATAAAAATACCCAAAAAATTAGAAAAATACCATTCGTGGTCAGAAAAATACACAAAAATATTCAATAATTTTGTTTTAATTTACTCTTCAAGTGTGTCACTTTAAATCTCAAAAATTCGGCTCGGGTCACTATGTTCCTTAACAAACATAAACCCGAACCGAGCCCAAAAATTCCTTTTCGAGTCTTTTAATTTTCAATTCTCACTTTTTATAAGCTATGACATTAGACTCTAAAGTATTGAAATGCAATTGGGTCAATTTGCCCTCCAATTTCATCAATTTTAGTCAAAAGGACTTAATTGCATAAAATTCTTTCAATTTAGTCCCCGGTTTCTCAAATGTTGAAATTAAATTTCATACGGGCATACCCACCAAAATTAAACACCTTTACCCAATAGTTTTCATCATGAGGAATCCGTTGGTGGCGTCAATTTTGACAAATGGGTTTGTTTGGACCTTCAATTAAGCAAAAATCAATTTCGGATCCTAAGGGCAATTTGGGGTTTTCACTAAATTTCAATCAATTGATTCACAAAAATACCCATATTTGATAGAAAACATGTCAAGGAGTCCGATTATGGTGTCAATTTCATGAAAATGGGTTAATTCGAGGCCCAATTTGACGAAATTGACCGAACCGGGCCGGTCGGGTCAGGCCCGACCCGACCCGGTCCGGACCGGGTCTGCAACTCAGTGTTGCAGACCCACCGCGCCGGCCACCAAGAAAAAAGAGCAGGGGAATCGTGGGGTTGGGGCGATTGTTTAAGAAAAAGAAAGGCAGAACGTGGGGGGAAAAAGGGATGGTCGAGGATGATTTTGGGGACGGTCGGCCACGGCAAAAGGGAGACTGAGCTTTAGAAAAAAAGAGGGGGGAGGCCGAGAGGAGAGGGAATTCGAAGGTCCACAAAGAAAAAGAGAGAAGATGAAATAGAGGGAGGGAAGATCGGTGACGGAATCGAATTGTCGCCGCACCGACGCCTCGCCGTCGCGGCCCTCGGCGGACAAGGTCAGTACCACCCTCTTCCCTTCTTTTTGCTCTGTTTTTGGTGCCGCGAACAGGGCTGGTCCATTCGGCTCGATTTCGATCGAGCCAGACCAAAACAGGTAATACCCGATCCTCCTGACAGTATGTATAGGATTATTCAATAGCTATTTTGGTCCGGCATCCCTTGTCGAGCTTCGGCGAAATCATTTTGTGATTTCCCGAGGATGCATACCATATGCTTGATGAAATTCCAAAAGTGAGCATGTTTCGGTTGATCCGAGTGGCGACCTGTCGTCACCTCTATTTCACGTTGCCTTGCTCAAAGTCACATTAGGAAGGTTCCCTACGCTTGGTTGCATCATTTGATTGCATGACTTGAACCGAAAGTGGCCAAACCGAACCTGTCGTCGGTCACGCCGGAGCTCGGAGCTAGGGATTGCCGGCCGCTAATCACTGAAGCCCATGGACCCCAGGTAAGTCTCCCGAGCTATCATACGTATTGAACATGTATCAAAATCATAAGCTAAACAGCTTGTCACACCAAAATCAGTGCTCGCCGGAGGTTGAGGATGTCGTCGGAAGTTTAAAAGTTCGAGTTAATGCGCATATTTTTCTGCTATGATGTGCTTTTGATATGTCGTAGAAGTCGACAGGGCGGTCATTTTGGCGTTGGTTTCGCGCTTTTTGGACGTCGGAGGGCCGAGATATGGCCCTCCGACGAGGCGCCGGCGAGGAAACGCCGGCGCCGGTCGTCTTCCCCGACGAAGCGTTGACCAGTCAACGCTTGTTGACCGGTCAACGCCGACGTGGCGCTGACGTGGCAGCCACGTGGCGGCCATGTCAGCGCGCGACATTAATAAAAAAGTATATAAAAAAATTAAAAAATAATCCGACGGCTCAGGAATGCGCCACGTGTCCAAATCTAAGGCGTCCGTTTGAAATCCGTGAAACGGCGCCGTTTTGGTCCTGGGGGAGGCGGGCCGGGCCTGGGTCACGGGTCCGGGTCGTGGGCCGGGTTCAACCCGGCCCGGATAACAATTTTTAATAATAAAAAATCAGATAATAATTTTTAATAATAAAAAATTCAAAAATCAACAAAAAAAAAATGGAAAATCATAAAAAACTCAAAAAAAAATTCGAAAAATTCAGAAAAATTCTAAAAAAATTCCAGAAAATAGGAAATGGCCACATTCAACTGGCCATGACCTGTTCCGGGTCATTTGACCCCCGATCTTTCCAGAAATGACGGTTTTGCCCTTTCGGCAAACCGTCTTCCAAACAAATTCTAAAAAATCCAGATAAATCCCCAAAAATAGGAAATGGCCACAGTCAACTGGCCAAGCTCATTCCGGGCGTTTTGAACCCCGACCCTCCTTAAAATGACGATTTCTCCCTTTGGGCGAATCGTCTTCCAAAAATTGAAGAAAAATCAAGAAATTCCAAAAAAAATTCCCAAAAATGGGAAATGGCCACAATCAACTAGCCATGGAATATTTTGGGTAATTCGGTATCCAAGTCTTCCAAAAATCGACGATTTTGCCCTTCGGGCTAATCGCCTCCAAATCTTCCCATTTCACCCCTGGTCCGAAGTCACACATTCCTTAAGCCTTTATGGTTATATTAGGAAGTCATTGATCTAAATTGATGTGCATTGAAGTGAGTTATTTATGTACTTGATTGCGTTTTCATTTAAATTGATTGTGATTGATAGGAATAGTCGTCCAATCTGCATGAAACCCTGAATCAAACCTACCTCACCCAAACTTGTGCCTGCATGAACTCTTAGTCAGGAAAATCACTCGCGTTAGGTACCGAAAGGGCGTTGGTAATGACATCAGCGTAACCAAGTCCCCGAACCCAAAATCTCTGGTTCCGCAGAATTGATCGATCTCTCCCAATCGATCAGTAAGGTTTCCGGTCTACCCTCCAAGAAAGACCGGTGACGACTCCAAACGCATGCACAATTTGCACATGCCAGCACGACCACACTGAAGGTCGAAAGCGATCGACTCTTATCGTCGAAGAATACTCCCGCCGCGATTTGGTATGGGCCTGGGAGGGCTCGCGCCGATCCAAGACCCGTGATCGGTAATCCATTAACTGCGTCCGCTTCCGGACGGGTCGCGACACCCACATAAAAGTTTGATAGGCAATCTTGGGCCGATCACCCAGCCGGAAGAAGAACTCGACGAGGACGAACTGGAGGCTCAGAGGCAAAGTTTAGCAGATTGCAGATTCATGGCTAACGCACTTGAAATGGGAGAAATCATAGACAATCTAGGTGAAGATTCCGGAGGATATAACTTTAAAGTGAAATATTCTGTTCCTCCTAGTTTCTATCAGAAAATGGAGGATATCATACCAAATGGATGGGGAGGTATGGACGATCCAGTTCAGCTGGAAATCCCGGAGAAGGCAGAAAAGCCTTTTACGAAAGGGCTTGAATTGTCGCTTGGCCAAATGATGGATACCAAGCTTGACACAGAGCAGTATGTCGAAATAGGGAGATCAAAGGATCAGTAACAAGACTCAGTTGAACAACTCAAGAGAATGAGAGAATACCCAGAATCGGTAACATCAGCAAAACTAGGAAACGGCAACCGGCACTGTCAACTAAAAAACGAAATTTTCTCAAAGGACTTTGACAACGCTGTGTCAATGATTGAAGCCGCTACGACTGTGGTGATGAAACTAGAAGAGCTTGACAGCTCGAATGAGATAGAAGATTGTCACATCAAGCCTGTTGTGATTAGACTACCAAAAGAGGAAACGGACGATACAGCCGAACCAGAGGCAGCTTGCTCGACAACGGTAACCATAAAAGTCCCTCCGGTAGAAGAGTATGATCCTAAAGCAGTCCACTGGGACTATGGGACGGAGGAAGTAGATGCGGTAATGAGGTTTGGACGATTCTACGCCCCTAGGGAAGGCGAGTCCGAAAAAAAAAAAAGGAATTCTCGAAGGAGGATGCAGAAAAACTCATGTCCATTATTAAAACCAGCGAGTTTGAAGTGATTGAGCAGTTAAGGAAGATGTCAGCCCAAATATCTCTACTGGATTTATTCATCAACTCAGAGAAGCACAAAAATGCACTGCTGAAGATACTGAACGAGATGCATGTCCCTGAAATAATTAATGATGTGCAGTTGGGGGAATTTATAGGGGCGATCCTCTTGAAAGATCAATTGAGCTTCTCAGATGAAGACTTCCCCATGGAAGGGAGAGGACACAACAAGGCCTTATACATTACCGCACAGTGCAATGAAAAAAGAATAGCACATGTACTAATTGACAACGGATCCGCCTTCAACATATGCCCTTTAGCTACATTGAGGAGTTTAGGCATCAAAGAAGGGACGATTAAAACCTCCAAAATAGTGTGAGAGCTTTCGATGGAACGAAGAAGACTGTGGTGGGTGAGATCGAGCTCGACGTACTCATCAGCCCAACAAAGTTCTCTATAAACTTCCAAGTGATGGATTTGCCTAGTGCGTTCGGATTCCTATTAGGAAGACCTTGGATCCACGTAGCAGGGGCCGTGCCTTCAAGCCTACATCAGAAGGTACGATTTGTAGTAAATGGAAAGGTAATTACCGTGCATGGAGAAGTTGATCTCCAAACATATCAAAGCAGCGCCATTCCCTACGTCGAACCCGAAATTAGGGTGGAAGCGAGCTATCATTCTCTAGAGTTGGTGGCAGCAGTACACACTCCCGTGGGGGCAAGATTAAGGACGCCGTATATTTCTGAAGCCCACCTCTTACCAGCCAAGATGTTACTGGCGTATGGGTACAACCCTAGAGAAGGCCTAGGCAAATATGGTCAGGGAATGAATACCCCTCTACAGTTGAAATCTAACCAGCATAGGATGGGCTTGGGATATCAGAAAAGCCACATGGGCGAGTCTGCCCCTAAGACAACCGGCCGAGGCCGAGGCAAGAGCCTGGGACGCCATGGAAGCCAAAAAAACCATAGAGATTCATTCATTGGTTCACCAGCTTAGAAAGGCAAATTCAAAATATTCAACAGCCCTTTGAACAAATACTTCAACAAGAACTCTAGGTGGCTGTCAGAAGAAGATATAACTACAACAACAGAATCAGATCTGGCAAACCCTTCTCTGGAAGACAACTTCATTAATATCATCATAGAGTGGTTGAGTGATGAAGCCACCGCTTCTGAGTAAAGAAACCTCTTCCCTGCTCTTAATGTTGCATTTAAATTTCTTGTATTTTCATTGCACGTTTAGTAATTGTTGCTTGAAATAGATGTAGGAAAACACCTTTGGATCTCCGGCCATTGGTCCAAACAGCATAGCTTGTAATGCGACCCATTTTGCATTCAATAAAATTGTACACGTTTTATTAAAGACATATGGAACCATAAATCAGCCCAATGATGATGATTAGTCTTCCATACGGAAGCTTGAGGCCTGATTTTCCATATGACTCTTGATTTCCAAAGGATTTCTGAGGGACAAGGATGTCCTATGATATGAGGACTAGTCCCATTTACACCTGCATTTATTTTTGAAATATCTTTCGAAAAGATTTTTCACACTCATGCATGGCATTTCTATATGGACTATAGACTAACCATGCTCATGAAATTTCAGGCATATCATCTCAAACATACATACCAGGTTGTTATGTGATTCGGATCACCACATTCAATGTTCCTACAATATGGAAGAAGAGGATGAGGATTACGCATCTATCCACAGAGAATGGAGTGCCTTCGAAGAGTCAATACCTCCCACTTCAGAGGAACCAGTTGTTATTAACTTGGGGGACTTCGCAGATATCAAGGAAGTCAAGATCGGTGGACATTTGTCCCGAGATGAAAGGCTCGGGTTTACGGAATTACTAAGGGAGTATTAGGATGTCTACGCATGGTCTTATGCTGACATGCCGGGTTTGGATCCCAAAATTGTGGAGCATGCACTACCCACAGATCCCAATATTAAACCTGTCAAACAAGGCAGTAAACGGATGAAGGCCGAATTGGAAGACAAAATTAAAGAAGAGGTAATGAAACTTCTCAGGGTGGGGTTTATTGAAGCTATCTCATACTCAGACTGGATTGCAAATATAGTCCCCGTCATGAAAAAGGACGGCAAGGTCCGGATCTGTGTAGATTATCGACATTTGAATAGAGCAAGCCCGAAAGTTTATTTCCCATTACCACATATTGATGTACTGGTTGATAGTACCGCGGGGTACAATCTATTCTCATTCATGGATGGATTCTCCGAATATAACCAGATCCTCATGAAGTAGGAGAATAAATCGAAAACTGCCTTTACCACCCCTTGGGGAAACTTCTGCTATAAAGTTATGCCATTCGGACTGAAGAATGCTGGGGCCACTTACCAAAAGGCTATGATCACATTATTCCACGATATGATCCATAAAGAAATCGAAGTATATGTTGATGACATGATCGCCAAGTCCAGGAAGGGACAGGATCACATTCAAGTATTAAGAATTATTTGAGCGACTGCGCAAATACAAGTTGAGGTTGAACCCTAACAAATGTGTGTTTGGAGAAAAATCTAGGAAACTTCTCGGATTCATGGTTAGTAACAGGGGTAGTGAGATTGATCCTTCAAAAATTCAAGCTATCCATGATCTAGCAACTCCCTCCACAGTAAAAGAAGTAAGAAGTCTTCTTGGGAGACTGAACTATATTGCCATATTCATCAATCAGTTATCGGATGTGGCTAAACCAATTTTCAGGCTACTCAAAAAGGGTGCAAAAGTGACATGTGATATATAATGCAGCCAGGCATTCCAAAAGATCAAAAACTATCTAGTCACTCCACCAATACTTGTGCCACCCATCCCAGGTCATCCCTTGACCTTATATTTGATTATACAGCAGGAATCTTTGGGAGCCTTACTAGCACAAACAAGCCCGATGGATGGTAAGGAAAGAGCCATCTATTACTTGAGTAAGAAATTCACCTCGTCTGAAGCAAAATACACACCTATTGAAAGGGCTTGCGTGGCAACTGTATGGGTACTGCGCAG
Organism: Rhodomyrtus psidioides; assembly: GCA_021437785.1. NCBI lineage: Eukaryota > Viridiplantae > Streptophyta > Magnoliopsida > Myrtales > Myrtaceae > Rhodomyrtus > Rhodomyrtus psidioides. The sequence continues at coordinate 6,969,645 of JAILYB010000007.1, read as the reverse complement.
ATTAAGATAGTATACCCTGCATCACCATATTCAGCTGGTAATAGAAAATGACCCTGTCAAATATCTCTTGGAGAAGCCCGCTCTAATTGAGAAATTAGCAAAATGGCAGATGATTTTATCTGAATTTGACATCAGATGTTCTCCACAGAAATCAGTAAAAGGGATAGCCATAGTTGATATATTAGCAGAAAACTCACAAAGTTGCAAGTCTTCTGGAAAGACAAAGACAGAAGATCAAGTTTTGAACCTCGCGGAGGATAAATGGGTCATGTATTTCGATGGCGTTGTTAACCTATCAAGAGCTGGCACTGGGGCAATATTAATATCCCCTAGCGATCAACATTATCTTGTTGCGGCAAAGATGACTTTCCCTTTCACCAACAATATCTCAAAATACGAGGCGTGTATTCTAGACTTACGGTTAGCTATTTCCATGGGAATACCTAGGCTGTAAGTTTATGGAGATTCCATACTCATCATCTTACAGACACAGGGAGAGTGGAAAACAAATGATGCAAAACTCATCCCTTATCATGAATACCTTGAAGAGTTGACACTCAAATTCGAAGAGGTGTCATTTGAGTACTTACCAAGATCTCATAATCAATTTGCAGATGCACTATCCACACTGGCCTCAAGAATTGGCATAGTCGAAAAACCAGCCTATTGTATGATGGTAGAAGAAGAATTCGACAGAGAGCCCTGGTACTATGACATCAAGAATTATCTCTTAAGATTGGAGTTTCCTGAAGGGTGCCAAGTAGGAGATCGAAGATACATCACCAGGATGGCCAGCAAGTTCTTCCTCAGTGGACAAGTCCTGTACAAAAGGTCATTTGACTCCACTCTGTTAAGGTGCGTAGATGCTAAAGAAGCAAATGTTCTCATGAAGGAGATCCATGAAGGAATATGTGGGCCCCATATGAACGGCCACCTCCTCCCCAAGAAAATCATGCGACTCAGATATTATTGGATGACCATCGAATCAGACTGCTGCCAGCATGTCCGGTCATGCCACTAGTGCCAAATATACGGCGATAAGATTAATGCACCCCCAAATGAACTGCATCAAATGTCCGAAGCCTGGCCTTTTTCTATGTGAGGGATAGACATGATAGGATCCACCAATCCAACGGCTTGAAATGACATCGCTTCATCTTGGTGGCGATCGATTACTTCACAAAGTGGATAGAGGCCAATTCTTACAAGAATGTCACCGCGAGAAATGTGGCAAAGTTTATTAAGAGGGACATAATCTCTCGATATGGTACCCCTCAAGCGATCATTACAGATAATGGATCCAACCTGAACAACAAGATTGTCGATGATCTACTTGACCGCTTTGGTATTCGACATCTTAACTCTTCCCCTTACCGCCCACAGATGAATGAGGCAGTAGAAGCGGCTAACAAAAATATCAAAAAAATCCTGACTAAGACTGTAGAAAATTATAGGGATTGGCATGAAAGGCTACCCTTCACCTTAATGGCATATAGAACTTCAATCAGAACTTCTATAGGGGCAACTCCTTACGCTCTGGTATACGGGATGGAAGCGGTCATGTCCGTGGAAGTTAAGGTTCCCTCTTTAAGAATCTTATCAGAGGGTAAACTTTCCGAGACGGAATACTCCAAACACAGCTATGAACAGCTAAATCTGATAGATGAGAAACGTCTTAGAGCGATCTGTCATGGTCAAGGTTACAAAAAAAGGGTAGCCAAGTCATTCAATCGAAATGTTAGAGCCAGAAGTTTTGAGGTAGACGATCTGGTGGTAAAGAAGACTCTGCCAAATGTTGTTCACCCGTGAGGCAAGTTTACCCCGAATTACGAAAGCCCCTATATTATCAAGAAAATTCTCACAGGAGGAGCATTGATTCTTGTAAATTCTGAAGGAGAAGAATTAGGACACCTTGTAAATTCAGATGCGGTGAAGAAATATTATCCTTGAAATGAAATCAGATGTTGAATATGTGGCTTGTCCCGAAATGATCCGAATCTCTATAACGGTCATTACATTAGCATGTCATGCATCCATACATACACTAGCATGTGTTTGGTTTTGCAGGATTCCAAGAAGCAGACTCAAAATCGGATTCATCCAAAACGGAACCCTAGACGGAAGAGTCCTCAACATTAAGAATCAGGTGATATGTATCTGTTTCATCAAGGGTTAAACCATCTTTCACTCACAGGAATGTTTATTCTATCCTACATGCAGGAATGTCTGATGAAGACAGAAGACAACAAGAGAGGAACACAGTAAAGTCTCTCACTTCCTATAAGACGAAAAGAGCGAGAAAATGAACATTCTCATGCCCGAGCTTAGGAATAAACATTGTTTTTGAAAAAATGAATTCCTGACATTTACTGCACACCTGTCAGAACCGGAAGTTATCCAAGCATAATCCAAGTAGGCATGATGCATCATCGAAATCCCCTGTGGAGTAAAATGCCTGGAGAAAAAAAAGTAATTTTTCCAGAAACATAGCTTGCTTAGAACTATCTAACAGGAATGTTTTCCCATATGGAAGGCAAACCTAACCCAAACACGTCCTACATACACTCGAGAGATGAGAAAAGTGTGAGAATAGGAAATCCTGGATCCGGGGATGTAAGGGCCCTTCGCATCGATTACACAGATTGAGATGACGGAGACATTCATTTCTCTATCCTAAAACACTACAGGTGACCATTGATAACCCTTTGAGCGACGGTTGCATTCTTTACCCCTATCAAGAACCACCCCGCATTGGGGCCAATTGGAAGTAAGTCCAACAGTATCAGGAGATAAATGGTTAGAAATTCTCTTGCTCAACTTGCATCAATCTTCATGTGTTGCTTGTCATTTTAACTTCTATAATAATTCAAGTGCTTTAGGATGACGAAAAGCATTCGTTTCTCTATCCTATACACTTTTACTCTTTGCACAGCCTAGTTGAGCCTATATGTTCGTTTCACAAACCCGTTGGTGATCATTGTATATCCCAAGGCGGAAGCGATGTCACTTCAAGAGTGGAAGAGTTCTAAAGAATAGGAATGATAAAAATTCATGGGTTAATGTCTGAGTACTGAGATTCAAGTTGTACATCTAGCACACTTATTTGAAAATCATGATTCCAAAAAAGAAAGGAAAAGGTGGGATTTCATCAAAAAAAAAAAAGAAGAGAGAAAAATCCAATCTTGGGCATCAAGAAAAAGCAAAGTGCCTGGTAAAAGCAAGGCCAATGCCCATCCAAATACTTGTACACTTATGAATCATGTGTTTGATCTTGTGAATGCCATAAGACGGCATGATACCTTTGTATTGGTCACTAGTGAAATCTGATTGTAAAAGAAGGTCCCAAGGGAGCTGGACTACGAAAGATACTCCCAAATTATGTCACATTCAGACGTTGACGCCGCACTAAGGCGAGAGAGAGGTTCTCCCAAAGACTACAAATGCACTGCAAAGACTGAAGACACTCTCTGAACCGAAAGGGACTAGATCGGCAGCAAAACCTGCAGTGATCACCAATGTTAAACCCTTCACATATTGTGAGCCAAAGATTAACCTTTTCTTTGGTCCCCAATCCTACCTGCGTTACAACCTTGAGAAGTCTTTTCTGATTAAAGCATTTGGGTTAATATAGGGTTTAATGTCCGAGCTTAGCTTGAAGAAGTTCGAGCAAGATTATCTCTTTCTCATTTTGCAAGGTTCTTGACTTGTAAACCCGGAGCAGATGAAGAAAGTTTTGTGTTCAAAAAGACCTGACTCAGAAAGTGAGTCCCCTTTCAGAAACCATGTCCAAGCCCAATATTACGGTCCCGTAAAGACCTCCCTATTGATCTAAATGTATGCGCTGCGAACGGTCCCGAAAACCCAGGTACAGGGTATTAGGAAATTCGAGTGCTCTTATTATGAAAAGACCAAATTAGAAAAATTGGTAAGAAGACCTTTTTGACAAAGATATTCCAATAGAATGCTCGAACGCAAGCTTTGGTTGGAAACTCCAAATTGTTTGACCCAAGGATTTTTCCTCACAAGGATTCTTGATCATCCTCTCATGCTTGAAGATGTTTTGATAACCTCCAGCATCCTAAGTCATTTTGCGTAATGGCATCAGATAAAATGAACCTTTACCTGCATTATAATCATCATTACCTCGAAAAGACTAATATCTTTGCAAATGAGGAATGAACTCCAAAGTCTAAAAGCTTCTATGAGACCCATGATAGCCCTAGGTCCAAGAAGTAAACTTTGCTCCGAAAGGACAATCTTCGGAATCATCTCTTTGTGAGATTTCAGTTTTATAGGTTTGAGCTTTCTGCAGGATGCTTAGAATTCCCAGATCCTAGAATGTCACCTCCAATGTCGAAAGGACAATCTTCGAAATCATCTCTTTGTGAGATTTCCGTTTTATAGGTTTGAGCGTTCTGCAAGATGACTGGAGTCCCCAGGTCCCAGAATGTCACGTCCAATGTCAAAAGGATAATCTTCGGAATCATCTCTTCATGAGATTTCAGTTTTACAGGTTTGAACTTTCTGCAGGATGCTTGGAATTCCCAGATCCCAGAATGTCACCTCCAATGTCGAAAGGACAATCTTCGGAATCATCTCTTTGAGAGATTTCAGTTTTATAGGTTTGAGCATTCTGTAGGATGACTGGAGTCCCCAGATCGCAGAATGTCATCTCCAATGTCAAAAGGACAATCTTCGGAATCATCTCTTTGTGAGATTTCAGTTTTATAGGTTTGAGCGTTCTGCAGGATGACTGGAGTCCCCAAATCCCAGAATGTCACCTCCAATGTCAAAATGACAATATTCGGAATCATCTCTTCATGAGATTTCAGTTTTACAGGTTTGAACTTTCTGCATGAGGCTTGAAATTCCCAGATCCCAGAATGTCACCTCCAATATCGAAAGGACAATATTCAAGATCGTCTTTCTGAGAGATTTCAGGTAACCCCTAAATCCCAGAAAAAATATTATCAAAATTTTTGCAGGTTCGAGTTTTTTCTGCAAGATACTTGGAGTCCCCAAATCCCATAATAACACTTGGCATATCAAAAGAATAATTTTCAGAAATAGCTTTCTGTGAAGTTCTAGGTAATCCCTAAGTCCAGAATAGCTCATTTGATAAACCTAAGAGTTAGGTACACCTCACTTGTATCAGCCCTAGTTGGTTCCTCAGAGTATAGGATCAGCTTAGTGTTCGGCAATCCCTATAGAACGGGTGCGTCATCCATAGGTTCCTAGCAGAAAGGAGTCCTATTCATGACCTGATCCCCCTGACGGATCAAAATGTTCGACAATCCCTACAGAACGGGTGCGTCATCCATAGGCTCCTAGCAGAAAGGAGTCCTATTCATGGCCTGATCCCCTTGACGGATCAAAATGTTCGACAATCCCTACAGAATGGGTGCGTCATCCATAGGTTCCTAGCAGAAAGGAGTCCTATTCATGGTTTGATCCACCATACAGATCGAAGCCCCTGACAATCCCTGAAGAACGGGTGTGTCATTCACAGGTTCCTGTCAAACATAAGAATCCCACTCTGGTTTGACCTACCATACATGCTAGAGTTTAACCGCCCTAGGATGCTCAAGAGACGAGCCCCTAGGTATCAACTTGGACTCGCTATACACCGCGCATGCCGAACGAGCATCAGGCAGGTAAGTAACAGGTGAGCATCTCTATCCTGCCTCTCTCCCTCTCACATCGGCAAAGATAGGGCAAAGCATTTACAAGCAGGACGAGAAAGATTAGATGTCAAGATTCTTTTTTCTATTCCCCAGTAGAGTCGATCTAGACTAAGGTGTCACCTGTCTTTGAGAGAAACCTCTCGCGAGATTCCTCTCAAAGAGGGGCAGCTGTTGACATCTAATTTTGTATAAGTCTTTTTTAGCCATTTCTTAGAAAATTCATAAAAAAAATCCATAAAAAGTCAAAAAATTACAAAATCAACTTTGGTGGCCTTGACCAAGCCTAAGGAAGCATTTTTGACAAAAAAATAATTTTTCATATTTTTCGTATATTTTTAATATTTTCAGAAATTAGAAAAATAGTAAAACAAATCAAGAAAAATAGCATTCGAGGTCACAAAAATATGGAAAAATAGCCAATATTTTTATTTTAAATCCCTTGTCTTTTTGACCTCACAAAAAGTTCAAAATCAGATTCAATTTTATGTGTTCCTTCGTAACACATATGATTGAATTTGATAAAAAAAAATTATCAATTGAGTCTTTTAATTTGCAATTTTGACATTTTTTTAGGATCTTGACATTCAATCTAGTTGTCCCTTATTGTAATTTAGCCCGATTGTTCACACAAATTGCTCAATTGCATGAATTTGGCAAAATTGCATACTTAATTGCATTTTAGTCCTTGAAATTGGGCATAATTGAAATTACTTTCAATTCAGGGACTATCATTGCAAATTGAAATCACTGCCCAATGTTTTTCATCATTTTGAATCAATTGGCATAGGTGGTTTTGTCCAATTTGATCATTTGAGCCTCCAATTTCACGATTTGCCTAATTGCAATTAAAGACAAATTTAGGGTTTTTGTTGAAATTGATATGAACTTTTGGGTAAAACCACTTTTTTAAGATAATACTCATGCCCTAAGTTCGATTATGAGGTTCAATTGCAAAAATCCCCCATCAATTTGGGATTAATTTCGAAAATAAGGTCAGAACCGGTTCTGACCGGTCAGATCGCCTGGTCAGACCGGTTCGCTACAGTGCATCTTCTTCCTCCCGCTCGCGCCATTTTAACAGTTTGAACAGGTGGATTTTGATTGCAAAATTGGACCGTCAATCGGCTTCGATTAGCAAAATTGATGGAGGAGTTTTGTTGGCCATAGAATTCTCTGTCGAACGAGACCGGTTCGACGATCTGGGTCCATCGGAACATCCCCGGCGATGGCTATGAATGCATCGGCCGTTTTCAGCGCAATGTGCAGAATCAAATGCACACCAAATTCACGCCAAATGCGATCACCGGAGGGCCTAATCGAATTGGGTATTTCATTCCTGTCGATTACCGGTCGTCGATGACCATTTCACACGTGTCTGCACGTGAGGAGGTCACCGACCCTCCTTCCCTCACGCTGACCAATTTCGAAATGGAAATATAAGGGGGAGAGGAAGAAAAGAAAATGGGTGAGTTGATTCAGTTTGAGGAGGAGAAACTAAATCGAGCGAGAGAAAGAGAACGCGAGAGAGAGCTCGTTCTCCGACCCCCCGTCGTCGAGAACTTGAGCTCGATTGCAAGGCGCTGGTTGGGCCGTCTCCGGCCAACCGAAGCCAAAGAAGACCATCATAAGTTCGCTTGGAGCGTCAGGAAGCAATCGCCACCGGCCGCGCCACGCGAAATCGCGAAAATAGGTGAGACGCAGTTTCGAGCTTCTTATTGTGCATCAATGGCTACTCACCTGTTTCACGTTTATTTTAGCAATTAGTGTGTGCGTTTTGTTCCTTGGATATCACTGACCATCGTCGCATACCTTTTTTGCATCGATTTTGTCTTAACACATCAAATCGAGTCTTCCAATTCAACCTCCATTGTCGAACACTGTTTATTCTTACCCAGCCAAATCTGGGCCGAGCGACCTCAATCGGAGCTCGAGGTAAGTCTTCTGAACATTGAATGATGCTTCCGTGTTAATGAATTAGTTTAATACGCCATGAATCGCCTGATTAGAGTACATGTGTACGTACTGGTTCGTGCTTGCCCGCGCTCAATTCTGTGAATGAAATCATGTAATCTTGCGATATGTTACATGCGAAGCATAGACGAGTCGATTGCCGTCGGTCTCGTTTGATTCCGTCAAGGTTCCACCGTTTGATCGTCGCCGGAGAGTCGTGGCCGTTCGTTCAGAGGCGGTCGCGAGGTTGAAGATGACGCATACGTGGCTGGTCAACGAGTCAAAGGTCTAGGTGGCAACATGTGATTGGTCCACGTAGATGCTGAGTTGGTTCGACCGTTAGTTTGTTAGGGCGAGTCAGATTAGATCCAACGGTCAGAATTAATCGAGTCCAATAAACGATGGCCGTCCGATTAGTAATTAGGAATATCCGAAAATGTTTTAAAATCAGAAATTTAAAACAGGCTGAAACGGCACCGTTTGGTTTAGTGGTAGTGCGGCGTCGTTTAGGTTAGTGAGGGTGAACGACCCAGATCAAGTCTCAGGTTCTAATCCTGGTGTTGACACCTAAATTTTGATCATTTTTATTATTATTATTATTATTGAAAAATTCATAGAAAATCTATAAATTTTCATATTTTTATTTATTTATTTATTATTATTATCTTTTGAAAAATAGAAAAATGAATGAAAAATAAAAGTTGAGACATAATTATTAGTCAAAATCCTCTTTTGCTTTAAATGATTATGTTTTTCTACTTTTTATTTTATTATTATTATTATTATTATTATTATTATTATTATTATTATTATTATTATTATTATTATTTTACTTTATTTTTACACTTTCTCTCTTCAAAAAAGACTACACTGCTCGATCACAAAAAAAAAGGGGGTTGACAGCTTTCTCGCTGGCATGGCTCTTCGTCTTTAGCTTCATATAGAGCCCTTGAACGGGAAGCCCAAAAAAAAATAAATCAAATTTTTCGGCTGCCAAGTCATCCAGCAATGTTTGAACCGAAGATCCAACGTTCCAATCACTTTTAAATGGTTGGGTCTTCTGTACATGAGCAGAGAGATGAACGTTTGTGGGGGGGGTGTTGTCTGTGAACCGTCCTGGTTCATCAAACGAAGCTAGCATCATGGGCGTACGCTCCCGCTTGAAGGACAGACCTTCTTCCTCTCGTTGACAGTCTTGGCGTGAAGGACAACCCACCAGCTCACTACCCGACCTTCGCCGCATCCTCCTCTGTCCGTCGAAGGCCACCAACACCGTCCCCGCCGTCCGGAGCCGTTGGAAAAGCAGCTGGGAGCTACTCGGAGATACCTGCTCTATTTCGGGCCTGAAGCCGCCGTGGCTGCTACTGCTGTTCCCTACTTCCAGCGGCTGTCCAGCTGCCGCCACCGCCATCCACCATCACCCACCACTCTCCTGAATCTCTCCGGCCACCACAGACCGCCTGCAGCCGCCGGAGAATCGCCGCAGAGCTTAAATCCAAGCCTTACTCTGTTTTGACTTGATTCTGTTCGGGCCTGGCTTTAGCCGGTTCCACCGTCTCCAGCTCGCGGCTCCGCCCATCAGCGACCACTTCCGACAGCTCCCGACGTCTCCCAGGCGCCGCCTCCCTCAGTTCCGCCGACGACCGCCTTGGCCGAGCAAGAACAGAAGCGTAAGCCATTCCCTGTCCTCGACCGTCCTGTCTCCATCGCGAACAGTTTCTGCTCGCCGCTGTCCACCGCTGTTCCATCAATATTCCGACCATCACCGACCCCCTGAAGTCTTCCTCGGACCACCTTGAAGCTCCACCGTCGGCCCTAGCTCTGGCCACCACCTTCGGATCGACGAGCCAGCCTTGCTCAACCAAGAATTCCCCTGTTCTGTTACGTTTTGGCCTGGGCCAAATTCTGCTTGGGCCTATTTCGGGCCTGTTGAGTCGGGCCGTGGCTCATTACATCTTGGGTCAGGTCAACAGCAGTTGGGCCATGTTTTTGGGCCTTGAATCAGGCCCATGGGCCAAGTTGGTTGGGCCCGTGATTCGTGATATCAAGTTCGTGGCCCGTCATGATTCAAGGTTTGCGCCGAAGGATTTCTCGCGGATCGCCGTCAATCCCAACTCGAATATTTGACTGTAACAGGCCCGGAGACTGTCGTATGCCAGGGCGTGGCGATCAAAGATCGGTGTCCAATCAGGTATATTTTGCGTGCCCGATTTATATATCAGAATTACTTTTCTAAAGTGTTGTCGTTATAGATTTAATTTGCATGTATTTGTTTCAGTCTAGTGGTTAGCTTATTTATTTGGTTGAGTGTTGTCTATTGTCAAAGATTTTTTTTTATTATTTATTATTTTTATTAAAATAATAATAAAAAAATCAATAAAAATCAATAAAAAATAGAAAATCATAAAAAAATTCAAAAAAATTCGGAAAATTCAGAAAAATTCTAAAAAAATTCCAGAAAATGGGAAATGGCCACAATCAACTGGCCATGGAATATTTTGGGTAATTCGGGGTCCAAATCTTCCAAAAATTGACGATTTTGCCATTCGGGCTAAATCGCCTTCAAATCTTCCCATTTTACTCTCGGTCCGAAATTACACCTTACCTAAGCCCTTATGGCTATACTAGGAAGCCATTGATCTAAATTGATGTGTATTGATATGATTTATTTATGCATTTGATTGCGCCTTCATTTAAATTGATTGTGATTGATAGGAATAGTCTTCCAATCTGCATGAACTCTTAGCCAGGAAAATCACTCGCGTTAGGTACCGAAAGGGCGTTGGTAATGACATCAGCGTAACCAAGTCCCCGAACCCAAAATCTCTGGTTCCGCAGAACTGATCGATCTCTCCCAATAGATCAGTAAGGTTTCCGGTCTACCCTCCAAGAAAGATCGGTGGCGACTCCAAATGCATGCACAATTTGCACATGCCACCACGACCACACTGAAGGTCGAAAGCGATCGACTCTTATCGTCGAAGAATACTCCCGCCGCGATTTGGTATGGGCCTGGGAGGGCTCGCGCCGATCCAAGACCCGTGATCGGTAATCCATTAGCCGCGTCCGCCTTCCGGACGGGTCGCGACACCTGGTCGTAGATTTTAGTTTGTGAATCGGAGGCCCTGATCGAGTCTCTGTTCAATCTAGACCATATGTTTTAGTAATCAGATCCAACGGTCGTGGATTAGCCACGCTGTTCAATAGGAACCGTCAGATCAGGTCTGGATAATCCGAAAATAAAAAAGGAAGAAACGGTGTCGTTTTGGCGAATGGGTTACGCGGGTTCGGGTCTGGGTCTAGGTCGGGTTGACCCGGTCCGAAATTATTTTTTTAATAAAAAATAAGAAAATGATTTTAAAAAATAAAAAAAATCAGAAAAATCCTAGAAAATCCAAAAAATGCTAGAAACCCACAGAAAATTCCAAAAAAATAGAAAAATTGTGGGAAATTCCTAGATATTCCAGAAATCCCCAGAAATCGAGGATTGACCACAGACAACTGGTCAACCCTATTTTTTGGGTTTCTTATCCGCTTTTCTGAGAATTGACGATATTATCCTTTAGGAGTAAGTCACATATGTTATGTAAGCGAGATAATGTCGATAATGCCACGGCAAGAATTAGGGTCGGTTAGGTGATCAATTCTTGGGCTTGGATTTTCGTGTCTCGTCCTTTTTCTCAAAATGACGATTTTACCCCTCAATGGGAAAATCGTCTTTCCTATTCCGATCGAGTCGTGCAAATTGCTTAAAATTAGGGTTTGGGTCAGATGGGTGACCAACCCTAATATTTGAGATTTTCAGTTCTCACCTTTGTCCAAAATGACGACTTTACCCCTCCAAGGGTAAAATCACTTTTAAATTCCAGAAAAATTCTAGAAATTCCCGAAAAATAGGAAATGGAAGGATTTGATCGCCAATCCCATTTCCACATTCTTTTGACTGTATATTCCAACTGAAATGACAATTTCCCCCTTTTAGGGCAAATTGTCCCCAAAATTTCCCAAAATTACGATTCTGCCCCTCATGGGCGAATCATGTCTAAATCACTTCTAAGCCTTGATTGATACTTCTCTAGGCTAATAGGGCCTCATTAGGGATGCCAGCCTCATTAGGGATGCCAACCTGCTTTCATGTGTTTTATCCATATGTACTGGATCCTTGATTTGCGCATTTATTTTTACTGATTGTGAGTGATAGGGTAGCCATTCCTATTTGCATAAACTCCTAAATTTAAGATCTGTACCCCACTCATATGTATGAAATCCTAGGGTCAGATAAATCATCTAACTTAGGTGCCGAAAGGGCGTCAACTCTAGCAGTTGGCGTAACAAAGTCCCCGATCCCACTTCTCTGATTTTCGCAGAATCGAATAGATCGCTCCCAACTATTCGATATGGTTTCTAATCGTACCCTCCACGAAACGATTGGTGGCGACTCCTTGGCATGTACACATATCATATGTCACCAGACTGCACTGAAGGTCGACCACGTATATCCAGCCATTGCTATTTGGGTAATGGACCTTGGGAGAGGCCCGTGTCCGATCAGGCGACGATCGGGAGTTCCATTGAAAATACGATGGAGTATTCAGTAAGGATAAGTATGCAAAAGTGTCGCGACAAGTATGCAAGTTAAATAGATACCAGAAAAAACATTTGAGTTCTTCAGTAAACTCATAATCATGAGTCTATTGTAGGAGACGTACGAAGGGATAAACCAGATCAAGTCCCCTAGGATTCAACATTAGTCCTCCATCTTCTCTGAAAATACGATGCTGGTAGTCCCAAAGTTGGAATGTCATACTATGAAATAAGATATTCTGTTCAATCTGCCGAGGTACTTCTGGCGGATATTTATGGGAGTTCCATTGATGTTCTCCTCGTATGGGAGTGGCTCTGAACTGATCGGGATGAGTAGGATTTTTTCGGATGTACATGTTAATGGAGAAAGTGGGTTCTTTCGGTCGAGAAAGAAAATCAGCAAGGATATTTTTCTTTCCAGGAATGTATTTAGTATCAAAAGAGTATTTTGAAAACCATTCTGCCCAACGCAAAAGCTGTGGATGAGGAATCTGCTTTTGTTTGAACTTGAGCATTTGAGGGAAAGATGACATGTCCATTTCAACAAGAAAATGATGGCCAATGAGATGAAACTCAAATTTCTTGATGCCATTTTTTATCCTGCCAAAATTTCTTTGAAGGTGGAATGGTAATGCATTTCAGCTTGGGAAAATCGACCACTTTTGTAGGCATAGATGCGACGCTTACCATTGAGTTCTTCAAGAACAGCTGCCCAATACTTGTCACTGGCATCAGTTTGTAAATCTTTTTTCCAGTGGATGGGATTTGCAAAGGCGGGAGATGCTGCAGGAGTTCTTTCAGATAGACAACTTCTTTGGTCTGTCTAGTACCATATGGCGGTGCATTCTTCTTTAACATCTTCTGGAGGGGTGAAGAGCTTTTGATCTCCTTGGGACAAAATCCCTAAGATAATTAACACCACCTAAGAATGATTGCACCTGAGTTGTTGAGAGATCTGAATCAGGGAATATTTGTAATTCTTCAGCAAGATGTGGACCAGGACAGTACGTTCCTTCCTTGAGGTGCATACCCAGGAATTCAATTTCCTTCTGGGCAATGATCATCTTCTTTTGAGAAAGCATAATGCCATACTTTTGAACGATCTCAGCAAACTGCTTAAGAAGCAGACAATGAGAATCTTCGTCTGGACTGTAGAGAAGAATGTCGTCGATATAAATTTGAGCATGGGCCAACAAAGGCTGGAAGATCCGGCACATAGCCTTCTAAAAGAGAGATGGGGCAGTCTTGAGACCAAATGGGACAACAATCCATTGAAAATGATGGTTTGGGATACAAAATCCCGTTTTGGGATGATCATCATGATGTATTCCAATCTGCCAGAATCCTGCTTTTAGGTCAAATTTGGAATAAATCTTGGCTTGGGCTAAGCTAGAGAAAAGAGAATTTTTGTGAGGAAGAGGGAACTTGTCATCTTCAAGGAATATGTTTAATGGCTGGTAATTGATAACAAGTATGAGCTTTCCTCGATTCTGTTCAGCTTTTTTCATTGAGAATTTGAGGGTTCAATAAGACCTTGAGCAAGGAGTTCAACACATTCTTTTTGGGCAAGAGCAAGATTATCAGGATTCATGCCAGAATGACTGGCCTTTGTTGACCCATGCTCAGATTTATATCAACGACATTCTTCTCTATAATCCAGATGAAGATTCTCATTGTCTGCTTCTTAAGCAGTTTGCTGAGATCGTTCAAAAGCATGGCATTATGCTTTCTCAAAAGAAGATGATCATTGCCCAGAAGGAAATTGAATTCATGGGTATGTACTTCAAGGAAGGAACGTACTGTCCTGGTCCACATCTTACTGAAGAATTACAAACATTCTCTGATTTAGATCTATCAACAACTCAGGTGCAATCATTCTTAGGTGTTGTTAATTATCTTAGGGATTTTGTCCTAAGGTTATCAAAAGCTCTTCACCCCCTCCAGAAGATGCTAAAGAAGAATGCACCGCCATGGGGACCTAGACAGACCAAAGCAGTTGTCTATCTGAAAGAAATCCTGCAGCATCTCCCGCCTTTGCAAATCCCATCCACTGGAAAAAGGATTTTACAAACTGATGCTAGTGACAAGTATTGGGCAACTGTTCTTCTTGAAGAACTCAATGGTAAGCGTCGCATCTGTGCTTACAAAAGTGGTCGATTTTCCCAGGTTGAAATGCATTACCATTCCACCTTCAAAGAAATTTTGGCCGTAAAAAATGGCATCAAGAAATTTGAGTTTCATCCCATTGGCCATCATTTTCTTGTTGAAATGGACATGTCATTTTTCCCTCAAATGCTCAAGATCAAACAAAAGCAGATTCCTCATCCACAGCTTTTGCGTTGGGAAGAATGGTTTTAAAATACTCTTTTGATACTAAATACATTCCTGGAAAGAAAAATGTCCTCGCTGATTTTCTTTTTCGACACAAAGAACCCACTTCCTCCATTAACATGTACATCCAAAAAAATCCTACTCATCCCGGTCAGTTCAGAGCCACTCCCATACGAGGAGAACATCAATGGGACTCCCAAAAATATCCGCCAGAAGTATCTGGGCAGATTGAACAGAATATCTTATTTCATAATATGACATTCCCACTTTGGGACTACCAGCATCGTATTTTCAGAGAAGATGGAGGACTGATGTTGAATCTTAGGGGACTTGATCCGGTTTATCCCTTCGTACGTCTCCTACAATGGACTCTTGATTATGAGTTTACTGAAGAACTCAAATGGTTTTTCTGGTATCTGTTTAACTTGCATACTATGGCAATTGAATTCCCAACGAACAAGATCATCAAGGTTCTCTCTGATGCTTTAATGGGAAACTTTTCTGACCAGAGACCTCTCACCGATTTGCTTACATGGTTCCAACCGTTGCAAACTTGGAAACACATCTTTGTCCAATAGAGATTCATTGGACGTCCTGAGCCAGAAAGGCATACTACTTGCCTATTTCACAGACCATGGTACTACATTGGTCCAACTGGAGATCCTCGTACACGAGTCGCTCCAGCAGGAACTACGACATTCAAACCTGATCTCCAAAGACAGAAGTTTGAAGTGCATCGTACTCTACCCACATCCATATCAGCAATTCAGTTTGAGTTACGTGAACTTCAAAGGATTTTGTTTCAAGAAAACCAATCCATTCCCCTAGAAGTCTGGCCTTACCCAGCTACTAATCCCTCATGGGACAGACCTCGAGCTCATCCACAGACACTTGAAGCACTTGACGAGTTTCAAAGAAATCAACCAGACACTTCAATGGATACTGGTGATCCATGGGGAGGACCGTTATCCCAAGATCCATGCGACTATGGATTTCCACAACCAAGTATGCCTGCTTCGGATATTCCATCTAGTTCCACAGATGTGCCGTCAAGTTCCACCCAATGCACTCATGTTCCCCCCAATAATTATTGTCCTATATGTGGTATCCCCTATGATCCGAAGACAGATGCATTGATCAATGAGTACGAAGAAGACCGTCTTTTGAGAGAATTCAAGAAAGCAAAAGATGGACCTGATAGTTTAGACTCAGATGATGCAAATTATCACCCTGACCCAGACCGCCGCAGGATGTAATTATGAGTGTCGGTCACGAGTGTTGAAACTGTTGTTTGTTCCAATAATTGGCTCGTTAGAAGTCAAAAGTTGTTCATGTGACAGACTATTTGGATCTAGAAGCCATTGTGTTTTGTTTGTTTGTGTCTATTTGGATCTAAGAATCCAATGTGTTTGGTTGGTGTAAGTATTTGCCTATAAAAGGCTGTGTAATGTAAGAAGAAGGGGAGAGACCTCTTTTCAGTTCATGAAATGCAAGATTTCACTATGAGTTTCTAAAACCCTCTCTTTTCTCCTTACACATGGCTCTTCTGGGTAGATTCCTTTTGTTAATATGATTAGTGCAATGTGGTTTAGTATACTCCTCACTTGCCACCTCGGTGGAACCTGTGATCCAGAAATATCTGGGATCTTTAAGGTTGAGCTTCAAGAGTGAGCCTGTTTATGCAGAAAGGCAGTCCCATGTTTAGCTGGTAGAACCGCCGTTGTTGTTGAGATAGTGATGTGGACATCGAATCATATCGAGGAGGAGATGCTAGGGACTTGTTGTTCTATCTGCTTGGTCCAATTACTCGAGCGAGAGCGAGAGAATTCAAGCAATCTATCGGCATCATGGTTCAAGATCTTTGGAGTGGAGGTGATCTTGATTAGAGAATTGAAGATTGTGAAGCTCCTTGGCGCAACATGATTACATTTAGCCTCGCGAATTCTGAACGGATTTAGGGCTAATGAGCTCCGAATGAGCTCAAATTTGGTCAGCTGAAGAGAAACGACATCCTGATCAATACTCATGGCCTATGGCCATGAACTGCGATGAATTTCAACCATTCGGCATCATTTAGATGGAATTTTAGGCCTTTTTCTATTTTTAGGTGAATTTTTATTAATTAAGGGTATTTTTGTAATTTTTCCTTTTAGGGTTAGAACAATATACAAGGGTGCTTATGAGTTTCTGAAAACATAACACTGATTCAGAATTTTACACAAAGAGTTTTTCTCCTCTTTGAGTTCTCTTGAAGACTAGATCCTACCAAGGCTTCCTTGTGGCGATCGATCGACTCATCGAGCAAGATTGCGAATTCTCTTGTTCATGGCGTCTATAGCGTGGATTGGTTGACACAGGTTCGTCAACAGGCCATGCTCATACCGAGGTTACCAATCACAAGTTCGATTGGGGGTTAAGGTTAGCAATTCGCAACCCTTGGATCTTCGTAGAACGATCAGTTTCCGGAACGATTCACATCATCTGGTATCAGAGCTGGTTCTACAAGGTCTAGCTATCTTACTTTTACTCATTTTAATTCAGCAATCTAGGGTTTATAGAATTGGGGATCTGTTACTAATCGAATTAGGATTCTGAATTGTTCTTGCTGCGATTTCAATTTTGACTTAGGGTTTTCGGTCATAGTTGTTTTGATTGTATTGAGTTCGTAAAAAAAACCGGCAAAAAAAATTCAGAAAAAAAAAAAGAGTATCGGTGAAAAACAAACCGATAAAAATTTTAAAAAAAGGCCAAAAAAAATCAAGAGGACCACTCGTTTCTTTTTATTATTATTATTGTTAGTTGGACCGAATAGAAAAAAAATAGTAGCAAACATTGAACCTGAATTCAAATCTAGCAAAAGTTACTGAATTGCTGAATTGAGCAGTATTTTGCTGAATTGATCTTGCTTGGTGGTTTAGTCGATTGTTGTGAGGAGCTTGAGAAACTGATTCTAATCTGATAAAGAGCTTGAAGAAGAGAAACGAGAGGAAAAAGGCAAAAGTGTGTGAGCTTAATTGAGGGAAGAAAAAGCATAGATTGAGTTAAACACGAGGGGAGTGACAAACACCTTGAGCGAAACACGTGAGGGAGTGTGGTGAGATTTCTTTTATTTCTAACATTATCTTGCAGGTTTAGTTAAAAAAAATCATGGCAGACCAAGAAAGCGTAAATCAAAAGGAGGATGGCACCAACCCAAGGGATAATGCAATTTTAGCAGGTATCCAGCAATTGAGCTTACAACTTGAAGTACTTAGCAACAGAGTTCTGAGGTGTGAGACGAGGCTTGATGGTAATCGAGAGCCACCACGAGGGAGACCACAAAATCAGCGAGATGAGCCTAGGGCGCAACCCAGATGACAGCGGCAATTTGACGATGAATATGTGTCCGATATAGAAGATGACTGAGATGGCAGGTTTGGGAGGAGAAACAGACGCCGAGAGTTCAGACATCGAGAAGATGATGAGCTTATCAATATCAAGATGAAGATTCCATCTTTCCAAGGAAAGAATGATCTTGATGCATACCTAGAATGGGAGAAACGAATGGAGAAGGTATTTGACTGCCATCGATATTCAGAGCTCAAGAAGGTAAAAATTATAGCTGTTGAATTCACTGATTATGCTATAATTTGGTGGGATCAGCTTGTGAATAGCAGGAGACGCAATGGTGAGAGATCGGTAGAAACGTGGGATGAGATGAAAGCGGTGATGAGGAAGCGTTTCATACCAAGTCATTACCACAGAGACTTGTTCCATAAACTGTAAAATCTCACACAAGGTAACAAGAGCGTGGAAGAGTACCATAAAGAGATGGAGATTGCAATGATCCGTGCTAATGTGGTAGAGAACCGCGAAGCTACTATGTCACGATTCTTATGTGGTTTGAGCCGAGATATAGCAAGAGTGGTAGAGCTGCAACATTATGTCGAGTTTGAAGAACTTGTGGACAAAGCTATCAAAGTAGAGAGACAATTGAAGTTGGACCGAAATTACAGGAGTGGTGGAGGTTCAAGCTCGAATTGGAAACCTAATTGGAAGAGAGACGAGAAGCCGAACTGGAAGGGAAATAACACCAAGGTTGAAACTTCAAGGGAGAAGGAGAAAGATGGCAGAGTTGGTTCGAATCCGGCTTCAGGTAAAACTGAAAATCCTAACACTAGAACTCGTGAAATTAAATATTTCAAGTGTTTAGGCATGGGTCATATGGCAAATCAATGCCCTAATAGGAGGGTGATGATAATGAATGGACCTGGAGATGTTCAATCTGAAAGTGACAAGGAGGAAGAGGATGATGTCATGCCGCCATTGGAGGACTGTAGAGATGTCGAGATGCCAGTCAAGGGTGAATTGATGGTGGTTAGACGTTCTCTTAGCGTGCAAGTCAAGGAGGAGGAGCATCACCAACAACGTGATAACTTGTTCCATACAAGATGCTTGGTGAATGGTAAGATTTGTAGTTTAATTGTTGATGGAGGTAGTTGTACAAATGTGGCAAGTTGTACTATGATGGAGAAACTAGGATTGAAAACTATAAAGCACCCTAGACCATATAGACTTCAGTGGTTGAATGATAGTGGTGAAGTGAAAGTTTCGAAGCAAGTCCTAGTTCCATTTGAGATATGGTGATATAAAGATGATGTGGTGTGTGATGTTGTACCTATGCAAGCGGGACATCTTTTACTTGGTAGACCATGGCAGTATGATCGGAAGGTACATCATGATGGATACACTAACCGATATTCATTGGTGATGAATCAGAAGACTTATACTTTGGTGCCAATGACACATACTGAGGTGTATGAAGATCAATTGAAACTATAACTGAGGCTGAGAAAGAGAGAAAAAGTGAGAAAACTGAGAGGTTGCGTAGAGAGTCTGAGACCCAAGGAAAAGGAGAGATAGAGAAAAATAGAGTGGTAAAAGCCGAGGAAAAAGCAGAGAGAAAAGAAAAGAGAGAAAAGAATTTCTATGCAAGATCGAGCGAAGTGAGGAGAGCTTTGGTTCTGAACCGACCGATGCTTATACTTTTGTACAATGAGGCATTGTTTACTACTAACGATCTTAACCCGAGTTTGCCTAGTTCTGTTGTGTCTTTATTGCAGGAATTTGATGATGTCTTTCCTGATGAGGTTCCCAGAGGTCTACCACCGATTCGAGGCATAGAGCATCAAATCGACTTGATACCTGGTGCGTCATTACCTAATCGACCCGCATATCGAAGTAATCCTGAGGAGACAAAGGAACTTCAGTGGCAAGTTAGTGAATTACTGAAACGATGATATGTGCGAGAAAGTCTTAGCCCGTGTGCTGTTCCTGTTTTGTTAGTGCCAAAGATGGATGGGACTTGGCGAATGTATGTCGATTGCCGAGCAATCAACAATATTACGGTAAAGTATCGACATCATATTCCTAGATTAGATGACATGTTAGATGAGTTACATAGAGTTTGCATATTTATTAAAATTGATCTGAAAAGTGGTTATCATCAGATTAGAATGAAAGAAGGGGATGAATGGAAAACTGTATTTAAGACTAAGTATGGATTGTATGAGTGGTTAGTCATGCCATTTGGTTTAACTAATGCACCTAGCACGTTCATGCGACTTATGAATCATGTTTTGCATGCTTTTATTGGTCGATTTGTGGTTGTCTATTTTGATGATATTTTGACATATAGTCGAAGCCTTGATGACCATATTGAACATGTGCGAGCTGTTTTACAGGTTTTAAGGGCCGAACAACTATATGCTAATCTGAAGAAATGCTCTTTTGTGACTAACAAATTAGTATTTCTAGGGTTGTTGGTGTTGATGGAATACAGGTTGACGAAGAAAAGGTGAAAGCGATCCAAGAATAGCCAACACCTAAGACTGTAGGAGAGGTGCGCAGCTTTCATGGCTTAGCTAGTTTCTATCACAGATTTGTGAAGGATTTCAGCACCATCGCCGCACCTTTAACCAAGGTCATCAAGAAGCACGTGGGTTTCACGTGGGGAGAAGAGCAAGAGAGTGCATTCAATCTGTTGAAGGATAAGCTAACTAATGCTCCTTTGTTATCTTTACCAAATTTCAGTGCTACTTTTGAAATAGAATGCAATGCTTATGGTACAGGAATTGGAGCTGTGTTGATGCAAGGAGGACATCCCATAGCTTATTTTAGCGAGAAGTTAAGCGGAGCAACATTGAATTATCCAACTTACGATAAGAAGATGTACGCTTTGGTGCGAGCTTTGGAGACTTGGCAACATTACTTGTGGCCAAAGGAATTTGTGATCCACACCGACCACGAGACATTAAAGTACTTGAAGGGACAACAAAAGTTGAATAAAAGACATGCCAAATGGATGGAGTTCATCGAGATTTTTCCATATGTAATCAAGTACAAGAAAGGTAAGGAAAATGTGGTAGCCGATGCACTTTCTTGAAGGTACGCAATTCTAACTACTTTAGGAGCAAAGTGCCTAGGTTTTGAGCATATCAAAGATATATATACTGATGATGATGACTTTGGAAGAGTGTTTGAAGCTTGTGAGCATGCTGCGTTTGAAAAATTCTATAGGCATGATGGCTATCTCTTTCGTGAAAACAAGTTATGTTTGCCTAGATGCTCTTTGCGAGAGTTGTTGGTGCGAAAAGCGTATAGTGGTGGTTTAATGGGGCATTTTGGAATCAATAAAACTTATGAAGTGCTGCATGAACATTTTTATTGGCCACATATGAAACGAGATGTCACACGTGTTTGTGAAAGGTGCATTGCATGTAAACAAGCTAAGTCTACAACTAAACCACATGGCTTGTATACGCATTTACCTATCCCGACGCATCCTTGGGTTGATATTTCTATGGATTTTGTGTTAGGATTGCCTAGATCTAAGCATGATAAGGATTCTATTTATGTGGTTGTAGATCGGTTTTCAAAAATGGCTCATTTTATACCATGTCATAAATCCGATGATGCATCACATGTTGCTGACTTGTTCTTCCGTGAGGTTGTACGTTTGCATGGCATGCCTAGGTCCATTGTTTCAGATCGAGATACTAAATTTCTTAGCTACTTTTGGAAGACATTGTGGAAGAAATTAGGTACACAATTTTTATTCTCTACTACTTGTCATCCATAAACTGATGGTCAAACTGAAGTAATTAATAGGACTTTAGGGACATTGTTACGTGTTATCATTAAGAAAACATTAAGTCTTGGGAAGATTGTTTACCGCATGTTGAGTTTGCATATAATAGGAGTGTGCATTCTGCTACTAAATTCACACCGTTTGAGGTTGTCTATGGTTTTAATCCATTAACTCCGTTAGCTTTAACTCATTTGCCTGTTGAAGAGCGTGTGGATTTATATGATGCTAAGAAGGCCGAGTTTGTGAAGACATTGCATGAAAAGACACGGCTGAATATTGAACACAAGACAGAGCAATATGCAAAGCAAGCCAACAAAGGGCATAAGAAAGTAGTGTTTGAACCTGGCGATTGAGTTTGGGTTCATATGCGCACGGAGCGTTTTCCCGAGTAATGACGTTCTAAGTTATTACCGCGCGGGGATGGACTATTCATGGTGTTGGAGAGGGTCAATGACAATGCCTACAAGCTTGATCTTCCAGGTGAGTATGGCATTAGTGCTACTTTTAATGTTACTGACTTGACTCTTTTCGATGCAGGTGATGATTTGAGGGCAAATCCTTTGCACGGTAGAGGGAATGATGTGGACATCGAACCATATCGAGGATGAGGTGCTAGGGACTCGTTGTTCTATCCGCTTGGTCCAATTACTCGAGCGAGAGCGAGGGAATTCAAGCAAGCTATCGGCATCATGGTTCAAGATCTTTGGAGTGGAGGTGATCTTGATTCGAGAATTGAAGATTGTGAAGCTCCTTGGCGCAACATGATTACATTTAGCCTCGCGAATTCTGAACGGATTTAGGGCTAACGAGCTCCGAATGAGCTCAAATTTGGTCAGCTGAAGAGAAACGACATCCAGATCAATACTCATGGCCGATGAATTTCAGCCATTCGGCATCATTTAGTGGACTTTTAGGCCTTTTTATATTTTTAGGCGAATTTTTATTAATTAAGGGTATTTTTTGTAATTTTTGCCTTTTAGGGTTAGCACCATATATAAGGGTGCTAATGAGTTTCTGAAAACATAACATTGATTCAGAATTTTACACAGAGAGTTTTTCTCCTCTTCGAGTTCCCTTGAAGACTAGATCCTATCAAGGCTTCCTTGTGGCGATCGATCGACTCATCGAGCAAGATTGCGAATTCTCTTGTTCGTGGCGTCTATAGCGTGGATTGGTTGACATAGGTTCATCAACAGGTCACGCGAATACTGAGGTTACCAATCACATGTTCGATTGGGGGTCAAGGTTAGCAATTCGTAACCCTTGGATCTTCGTAGAACGATCAGTTTCCGCAGCGATTCACATCAGATAGCATACTTGCATTTCAGGTTTAAGCTGGTCACTGCTTCATTATTGGTATCAGAGCAATGAGGAAGCGGAGACAAGCTTAAACCTAAAATGCAAGTATGCTATCCCAACAACAACGGCGGTTCTACCAGCCAAACATGGGACTGCCTTTCTGCATAAACAGGCTCACTCTTGAAGCTCAACATTAAAGATCCCAAATATTTCTGGCTCACAGGTTCCACCGAGGTGGCAAGTGAGGAGCATACTCAACCACATCGCACTAATCATATTAACAAAAGGAATCTACCCAGAAGAGCCATGTGTAAGGAGAAAAGAGAGGGTTTTAGGAACTCATAGTGAAATCTTTCATTTCATGAACTGAAAAGAGGTCTCCGCCCTTCTTCTTACATTACACAGCCTTTTATAGGCAAACACTTACACCAACCAAACACATTGGATTCTTATATCCAAATAGACACAAACAAACAAAACACATTGGATTCTAGATCCAAATAGTTCTGTCACATGAACAACTTTTGACTTCTAACGAGCCAATTATTGGAACAAACAACAGTTTCAACACTCGTGACCGACACTCATAATTACATCCTGCGGCGGTCTGGGACAGGGTGATAATTTGCATCATCTGAGTCTGAACTGTCAGGTCCATCTTTTGCTTTCATGAATTCTCTCAAAAGAGGGTCTTCTTCGTACTCATTGATCAATGCATCTGTCTTCGGATCATAGGGGATACCACATATAGGACAATAATTATTGGGGGGAACATGAGTGCATTAGGTGGAACTTGACAGCACATCTGTGGAACTGGACGGAATATTCGAAGCAGGCATACTTGGTTGTGGAAATCCATAGTCGAATGGATCTTGGGATAACGGTCCTCCCTATGGATCACCAGTATCCATTGAAGTGTCTGGTTGATTTCTTTGAAACTCGTCAAGTGCTTCAAGTGTCTGTGGATGAGCTCGAGGTTTGTCCCATGAGAGATTAGTAGCTGGGTAAGGCCAGACTTCTGGGGGAATGGAATGATTTTCTTGAAACAAAATCCTTTGAAGTTCATGTAACTCAAACTGAATTGTTGATATGGATCTGGGTAGAGTACGATGCACTTCAAACTTCTGTCTTTGGAGATTGGGTTTGAATGTCGTAGTTCCTGCTGGAGCGACTTGTGTACGAGGATCTCCAGTTGGACCAATGTAGTACCATGGTCTATGAAATAGGCAAGTAGTATGCCTTTCTGGCTCAGGACGTCCAATGAATCTCTGCTGGACAAAGATGTGTTTCCAAGCTTGCAACGGTTGGAACCATGTGAGCAACTCGGTGAGAGGTTTCTGGTCAGAAAAGTTTCCTATTAAAGCATCAGAGAGAACCTTGATGATCTTGTCCGTTGGGAATTCAATTGCCACAGTATGCAAGTTAAACAGATACCAGAAAAACCATTTGAGTTCTTCAGTAAACTCATAATCAGGAGTCCATTGTAGGAGACGTACGAAGGGATAAACCGAATCAAGTCTCCTAGGATTCAACATCAGTCCTCCATCTTCTCTGAAAATACGATGCTGGTAGTCCCAAAGTTGGAATGTCATATTATGAAATAAGATATTCTGTTCAATCTGCCGAGGTACTTCTGGCGGATATTTATGGGAGTTCCATTGATGTTCTCCTCGTATGGGAGTGGCTCTGAACTGACCGGGATGAGTAGAATTTTTTCGGATGTACATGTTAATGGAGGAAGTGGGTTCTTTGGGTCGAGAAAGAAAATCAGCAAGGACATTTTCTAGGAATGTATTTAGTATCAAAAGAGTATTTTGAAAATCATTCTGCCCAATGCAAAAGCTGTGGATGATGAATCTGCTTTTGTTTGAACTTGAGCATTTGAGGGAAAGATGACATGTCCATTTCAACAAGAAAATGATGGCCAATGAGATGAAACTCAAATTTCTTGATGCCATTTTTTACGGCCAAAATTTCTTTGAAGGTGAAATGGTAATGCATTTCAGCTTGGGAAAATCGACCACTTTTGTAGGCACGAATGCGACGCTTACCATTGAGTTCTTCAAGAAGAACAGCTGCCTAATACTTGTCACTAGCATCAGTTTGTAAAATCCTTTTTCCAGTGGATGAGATTTGCAAAGGCGGGAGATGCTGCAGGATTTCTTTCAGATAGACAACTACTTTGGTCTGTCTAGGTCCCCATGGCGGTGCATTCTTCTTTAGCATCTTCAGAAGGGGGTGAAGAGCTTTTGGTATCCTTGGGACAAAATCCCTAAGATAATTAACAACACCTAAGAATGATTGCACCTGAGTTGTTGAGAGATCTGAATCGGGGAATGTTTGTAATTCTTCAGCAAGATGTGGACCAGGACAGTACGTTCCTTCCTTGAGGTGCATACCCAGGAATTCAATTCCCTTCTGGGCAATGACCATCTTCTTTTGAGAAAGCATAATGCCATGCTTTTGAACGATCTCAGCAAACTGCTTAAGAAGTAGACAATGGGAATCTTCGTCTGGACTATAGAGAAGAATGTCGTCGATATAAATCTGAACATGGGTCAACAAAGGCTGGAAGATCCAAGTCATAGCCCTCATAGACACTGGAGCTGCTGCTTCTTTGATGGATACAAAGATACTTCCTAAGACTTTCTGGTCCACTTATACCAGAAACTTCACATCTGCCTCTGGAGATACTTTTGCTACCAAACTTCGCAGTAAGCCAGTAACTCTTGAAATCTTCCCTCAGTGTTCAATCACCACCAAAATTCTTGGTTGTCAGTCTCATGACAAAGATCTTATCATTAGGTGGGATATTCTTTCCCAACTACCCAAACTCAAAATCGTTCCTGATGGGCTCAAATTCGAAGACCAGTTCAAAGAATTTGTAGACACCCAAAGACTCTTTATCATACAACCAGAAATACTTGACCCTATCACCCAAACTCTGTTGTCATGCTGTGCAGAGTCTCATTCCCAATTTTCCCAAACTTGTTCTAACCCTCTCTGGAAAACTCCAAACTTCTTTGTCCGTCTGCCTTTTAAGAAAAGTGAAGATGTTAACCCAACAAAGGCTAGTCATTCTGGCATGAATCCTGATCATCTTGCTCTTGCCCAAAAAGAATGTGTTGAACTCCTTGCTCAAGGTCTTATTGAACCTTCAAATTCTCAATGGGCTCAAGATTAAGTAATCACCTATGTGAGAGAGAAGTGGGGCCGCTTCAAAGGAAAATTATTGAGGGCTGAATTCTTTAGAAACTCTCGCAGAACCAGGACGATGTTCATGGCCAAAACGAACATACTCATGAGAACTGAACAAACGTTTAGATGATTCATGTGTGAAGTGTATGGGTCATTTACTAAGAAAGCAGGACAGTTCAAGGACATCACGTCTACTGGACAGCTGATAAATTAAATATACTTTCACAAGGGAAGGTTCAAAGGGTGATACCTATCTATTCTATGTAGGTTTCATTTGTTGAACACTATCACAGAGTCAAAACCAAAATAATTTTCATCCATGTGGGGGATTGTTGAAAAATATGAGGTATTTTGATGGGTGAGTGAATGAAAAATTGTTTCTCAAAGAACACTCCTTGAGTTGAAAGTGGGAAGTGACAAAGCACTAGTCCCACATAGGAAAGGAGGAAGGCCTTGAAGTGCTTTATAAATGAATACATTCTCTTTGAGTGGTAACTATCATAACACACGCACTATGCCTCGTGCACACGCGCAGGGGGGTGCAAATCCCGGACCCCGACTGAGGCCCGACAAGTTGAAACTTGGGCGCGAGCGCACGGCCTACGTACGCGAATGCGGGATCGAAAAGTGGGCTTCGCGACAAGCCCATTTTGCCTTATGTTTTAATTTTTTCCAACTCAAGCCGTTAACCGTTCTTAAGTTAATTACTGGCATGTTAAGTAACGGATGTTATAATTCAGTGGTTACAGAATTAAATATATAACGGCTCTAAACGGTAGAGTTATTTAGCCGTTATTCTTTATTTTCGCAATGCCCCGCTTAGCCTATAAATAGGTGGCTTCCCGTTCTGTTTCAAAGAATACAGAAGAAATTTTACGGACTACGAAAATCCTTCTCCCTCTTTTGAATTGTCTATATTTGCATTATTTTCGATAGTATTATCGTGTTGTTCAAGTTCGCCGAAAGTTTTGGAGTGCTGTGCTTGCCTCTATCGCTGCTTAACCGTTGTATCTTGGGAGACAGACGTTCACGAAACCTCAAAGCACGTACTGGAGGGGACGAATCTGTTTTAAGGAAACTGTGTCGGACACAGGCCTCGGTATTCTCTCCAATTCAATTTCTTTTTATACTGTTGTATTTCCGTGCAGTTTTTGTTTTTTTGAAGGTTGAGTTTTTATCCTCATGAAAGTTCAGATTCACTGCTTCTGACGTGTTCAGATTCAGTGCTTCTAAAGTTGCTTTTGGAGGTTCAAAATGAACTGCTTATGACGGGTTCAGAAGGAATTGCTTCTGACCGGGTTCAGAAGGAACTGCTTCTGACGGGTTTAGAAGGAACTGCATCTGACGGGTGCATCTGAGTTTCATTTGACAGTTTCAGATGCAGTTGCCTCTGACGGGTTCAGATGCAGTTGCATCTAACGAGTTTTTGAACAGTGCATCTGAAGGACCATATGCAGTTGCGTCTGACGAGTTTTTGAACAATGCATCTGAAGGATCAGATGCAGTTGCATCTGACGAGTTTTGAATAGAGCATCTGGAGGTTCAGATGCAGTTGCATCCGGCGGGTTCAGATGTAGTTGCATCTGACGAGTTTTTGAACAGTGCTTCTGAAGGTTCAGATTTGTGCTTCTGACCTGCTTCTGACCTGCATCTGAAGGTTCAGATTTTCTGCTTCTGGCCTGCTTCTGGCCTGCATCTGAAGGTTGAGATTTCTGCTTCTGACCTGCATCTGAAGGTTCAGATTTTCTGCTTCTGACTTGCTTCTGACCTACTTCTGAAGGCTTAGATTTTGTGCTTCTACCAACTTAGTGTTTTCATGTTTGAGGCAGTTTGCTTACATTTATTATTGCCATTCGATTTTAAGTATCCTCCATTCTTATAAACAGTATTGTTTATTTTAACACTGGTTTCAACAATCTACGAACAAGAAGATTGCAAAGTTAATGTTGGGATCAGAAGGAGGAGTTGCCAAGAACATGTTTCAAGGTAAATGCTTCAACTGTGGCAAGGTGGATCACAGTCTTGTGGATTGCAGATCTTCAGGGAAGAAGAAGAAGATTAATGAGACATATGGTGAATGACATAGTCCGAGACATGTCAGATATAAACCTATATGTCATTTCAATGCTTATGACTTCGTTCTATCATTGTATGTATTAACATGTAATTTTTCTAACACATTGTACCTTTCTTCCTATTAATTTCTTTTAAAATAGGTCATGCAACAAGACTTCGGAGTACATCACATGTGCAGACTTTGCGGATAGCAACAACACTCGGTAACGGTGCTACCAGATCCAGCATCTTGTCTACACAGAGCTCATTCTCGTGAGCAAATTAAAAATCAAAAATCGATTTTGGCTTGAAAGATAACGATTTCCCCGGTTGATAGTACTAGACAAGGTACAGGGAGAATGGTGACAGAATTTATTATCCGAGGAAGTGAGGGTCAACTAAAGACGTGGATAAGTAAAACAGCAAAAATTCTTTGGCTGGTCATTGTTTGCACGATTGACATGTTCAGGTGATCAAATCAAGCACACATCCAGCAAGACTGAGGAACCATGAATTGGTCCTTCTACAAGATGAATGGCTATGCCAACTTCATTCGGGCTGGCTTTCTTAATTCTTGAGTCCTGACATATGCCCAAATATGTTCGAAATTATTTATTCTTGCTTGATGTGGTCAACTTCAAGGTGGCGGTGAAAGTCAGCTCCTCCGAAAATTAAACCCCAACGTCACTAGGAGGACAGCTGATCATCACCTTTTCGCATATCCAGTTGGTTTTTCTGACTTTGCCCTTCTAATTTGGACCGACAAAACGAGGGCATTCATAGCACATATACTGAATGATACATCATTTCTTTGCACGAAACAAGGAAGCCAGGCAAGAAAGAAAGCCTAGCGAGTCGAGGCATTAGCTAATAATTAATGGATGGTACAGCATTGATTTTAGTTGGGTTTTCTTGCTTTATTTTTATTTTTCTTCTCTCCATATCTAAATCTGGGAGCTCTCTTCTCCCGGTCTAGTTCTAAATCTGGAAACTATCCTCTCTTTATCCATATATGAGAGTAATTAATATGTTTTCGGGGATACAATAACCTTATGCTATGTTAGTGTACAGGTCTTTTGGCTCCAAATTCAATAGTGATAGCAAGAGCTCTGGTGTCTTGTTGAATCACCAAGATCTGCTCTTCCAAATGTTAAATCTGTGTTTGACTTGTTTTGGTAGTCTCCGTATATCGATGGTATAGAGAAAGTCGAACCTTAGCGCACACCACCAACTGGAAATGTCGTAGTTACTAGAAAAGGAATTTGTGCTCATCCTTCAATATGATGTGAAATCCAACGATCAGCCACCGATTATTTTGCTTAATAGATCCATTATTAGGGAACGGGTGTGTGCTTAACCTAACTGAACTTTTGTTGATTGTCCTTATTTTAAGGATTTGGCTTTATTTGCTCCGCTTCGATTTGCTTTGCTATGGAAGTTTGTGTACTTCTCATGTATCCTATCAAGTAATGAATATAATTTTCTTTCGACTAAAAGAAAAAAAAAACACAAGAAACGTACGTCCTTTCCAACTCGCTTAATTCTATCAAGATATGTGCGGCCCAAAATTGTTAATGCATTTTTGAAAACCTTGGATCCACCGAGGAGGCCGGGACCCATGTGGATTTAGTCAATGTTACTTGGGGTTATTTTATTTTGTGAAGGATAATATATGTTGATCTAAGCCCAAGAAATTTACAGTGGAATAAAACAGACACTTAGCAAATTCAGTGCACTTGCCGCCGGGAAAGAAGATCACCGCATGTGTAGGCGGGCGACCGCCGCTTCGTGGTCAAGCAAAAAACTAGTGCCAACCTAGTGGAGGAATTAAATTATATGCTTTGATTTGGTTTTACTTCTTCCTCCTCTATACACACAGATCTAATTGAGAACCTTTAGCAATCATATGAAACAATAAAGAATTACCGGCATATTCTTGATTTGGCGTGAGATTCGTTTGACTTTTTTTTCCCCGTAATTATCTCTGGTGAATTGAGAAGATATGTATCAGACTAACAGGTGCACGAGATTCAAAATGTAGGGATAGGGAAACTGGCAAACTTTTTGGTATTGCGGTGAGACAATGTGTTGGGTTCTAATATCAAACTAAGAGTGTGTTTGACTCTTTGAAAACTTCTTGCTGCTGGAAAGCATTTTCAAGAAATTCCATCAGAGAAAGTGAATCATTTTCTGGTATTTGCTTATGAAAACGAAGTCTGGAAATTAATTTACGGTGCTTGATAAATAACAATAAATGTGAAGAAAAAATTGTTAAATCAGATTTTGAAAAATCAAATCTAATGGTGCCTTTTGGTTTGAGCATATCAGCCTAGAGCAAATCTGAAAATTTTGAAAAACTTTTGACAGGACAGAGATGGTAGACAAGATTTCAGAGAGAGAGAGAGAGAGAGAGAGAGAGAGAGAGAGAGAGATTTTCCTCCCACAACCAGGTCTTGTCTGTGATTATTGAATGATGTCCAACTTTGAATGGTTTCTGTTAGAATACTATCGCACATTTAATGATGAATGAATGCAAAATCCTTAATTTTTTTTTAAAAAAAAAGCAAAATCCTTTACACTAACATTTTCTGAAGATCATAGAAAGGGAAAATACCTTCGAAATCCCTAAACAATACCCACTGTGATACTAATATCTCAATAATTTTTTTCGGGTCGCAAAAAATCCCGAACATGTACTGGTGCAGCAAATATATTTCCGTCTTGAATAGAAGGTCTATTTGTCACATTGATTCAAGTTTTGGATTTTTGTTTACTAAAAAAAAAGTTTGGGAATTTGATGTCTCGATAGTTATAATTTTGAGTTTTTATTTGGGTCCCATTGCACCGTCACGCCTTCCTTTTATATATGGAAGCAGCACGGTCTCTGGGAAAGTCTTTTAAGGGCCGGTCCATTATTTATTTTACACATTTTCTTTTATGGTCTCCCAAGGAATCAAACTCGAACTTGTTGAAAAGTCTTGGGCGCTTCATTCAAAGTCTGCATGGATCCTAGTTAAATAGACCGATATGGTCTGAATGACAACAACCTTCACCGGTTGCTACTTGGTAATACAGGGAAAAAAAATTAAAAACAAAATGGAAATGTGGTCAAAAAAAGAAAGCCCTGGCATAATTTGAATTTACTTCAGACGAGAGGTTAAGTATCGGTAAGTAATGGATTACAATTTACAACTCAAGACGTCAGCTCCTTAAATGCCCTGAAATTACACACAAGACGATACTGCCATTTCTTAATTGGTTGTCTAGCCCAGCAGCAGCAGTTCAAAAGGGAAAAAAAATCTATTTACAAACAAGCTGGGATACATATTGAAATTGAAAGAGAAAACTAATAATTTTACACCACGTAATATGAACATAATTACAAATCCCATCCCCCCGCATCTCCTAAATTACTCTCTACATCCTGAGTTTAACATTTTTACTTTTGTTTGTTAGTATAACAATTAAAAGGGAAATAGAGAAAAAGTCATTTATAGAGCGTGACTTGAGAGTGCCAACCGAAGGAAACGGATTCCTTGAATCTAAAACGAATTACATGCGGAAATTACTGTATTATGCCCAGAATTCACTTACTTGTATCACCGATTAGAGCACGATCACACGAGGAACCGTACCCACTATCCACAGATTAAGTGTCGCATTCGCAATCCCAAGAGTCACGTCGCCTTTGATGCGATTGGCATTGAAAGGGAGAGACGTTCGTCGTTTTCACTTGAACAAACGTATATCGTCTATGCATCTGAGAGAGAGAGAGAACTACGTCTGTTCTTTTTAATGTCTTCCAATAGACGTGTCTTTTCAAAATTGCTTCTGCAGTTATCTCTAGGGGCGGGTGTGATTGCCCGCATGGGCGCACACCGTAAGACCCCTTTTTCCAACATCTCCCACTCGCCAAGCATAACTCTCTTTATATTTGCAAAATTCATAATGACAAATAATCCGTGCGACCAGCATACACTGAGAGCTCGTTGTCACACATCCGTTGGGAGTATATGACAGCTCAAATGAACATAATCAAAAATATATTTTCGTATGGTTGTACCCGAGATCGATCAGTCACATACATATCTCTCTTTGGATCTCATTAAAGTATGACAACTATGATCACACTAAATAATCATAACCGGCCGGTTTGGGAATATAAATCTATTATGTGACTCAAAAACTCTAAATCGATCATCCTCTCCCATTAGACATCTCAATTTCAGTTCAGCTCACTTTTCTAGAAGTGTCCTTTTAGATCGAATCAATCTCATGACCATAGGCAACATTCTAAGATAGCGAACACTAAATAGAAATCTTGAGAATAACGAAGAGTCGTGAGGGCACCAAATGAGAAATTTTTATCCTTGAGAGTCTCACACGGCATTGAAAAGTTGTGATCATAACTTTTGCCAATTCTCATTGGTCGACTCATGCATACGTAATATGAAGTACGTATTACGGTATTTTCTCCTTCCTCATGGAGCGTATATCTTTCTATTTTAATACCAAACATATGATCACTTAGACATACTCAATGTGTAACCAGTGTTCACGTAACAACTCCAACCCTCCAAACAAGAGTTTCCATCAGAACTCTCATTTGGCAATAAAGACAGATAAAGTGAAATATGTGGGAGGGCTAATAAAAAAATATGTCTATTTATTTCACTTTCGGACATTATAAATAATAAGTCATCATCTTAACATTCTATTAAGGTGGCATAAATATTTTAAGTTTCAGCTCTCAATTATCACTTAGATAATAAGCTTAAAATTGTCTCATCTCTATTTATCACGTAGCGGATAGAGGCGATTACCCCTGTGAGTGGGCTAATCTTTCATCTGTCCAACATACCTTCTCAAAATAATGTACTGAACATTAATATGCATAAATGTTACAGACAATCATAGACATTAATAATGATAACAAATACAATTAAATCAATAACTGTGAATTTTAGGGAATATAAACATACAATACTCTAATTTCTACTCCCTTCTAGATATTCTAATGCAAAGAACTAATCATTCTTATTAACAAATGACCAAGTTAAAACATCTCTAGTAATTCATTTCATCATAGGATCTGCTTTCATTCTATGCGTAGATATGCACTATATGTTCACATCTTTTCATACAAACATATCTTCCATAACATCATATTCCGAGTCGATATGTTTGATCTTGCAGTGGATCCTTAGTGTAAGCTCTTGCTACTTAACTATCACAATTAACTAATAGTTGGACCTGTAACATCCTTAGCAACACCTCATTGATCCAAACATCTCTTAAGTCAAAGACCCTTTTATACTACCGCTGATAATACCACGAGAACATCTTCCATCGTGGATAAGGCCATACACATTTGCTTCTTACTTTTCCATGATATGGCGCCATTACTCAGTAAGAACGCAAATCCAAAGGTAAAATTCCTCTCATCTATATCTCCCCTTCAATCAATGTCAGTATACCTTCGAGGTGCAAATCTTTACCTTGAATATCAGTAAATTGATCAGCAGTACTTTCAAACACCTCAAAATTCTATTGACGACAATTCAATACGCTTGACCTCTATTGTATTGGTACCTACTTACCATTCCAACTAAATAACAAAAACTAGGTCTTATACATATCACAACGTACATTGAGTTCTCAACAGCACTAGCATATGAAACACTTTCCATTTTTTTTATCTTCTTGTGGAGTCTCATGACACATATTTCGGCTCAAACCTTTACCACTTGCAATAATAGTATATCATCAACATATAATAATAAAATCACAAACTGATTTTAGGATTTGTTGATATATATACAATGGTCTTTATCAATTGTCACAAAATCATATTCCACTAAGAAATCATGAAAAAAAATGTATATATCAATGTCTCAAAGACTGCTCAAGACCATATATCTACCTCAAAAGTGGACATACTTTATATTCGTGGCCTTCACTCACAAATCATGCAAGTTGTTCCACATAGGTTTCTTCTATTAATTCTCCATTGAGAATCGCAGTCTTTACATCCTCGTTGTAATTCAAGATCCATACTTACCCTAACATTTCTTAAACAAGCCATTAGCTTTACGCTTTCTTTTGAGAACACACTTGCTCCCAACAGTTTGTCAAACCAGAAACATGTAATTAATAAATCATGCTCCACATAGCTGTATGTGATACTTTCATATAAGCTTGTACCTGCATTTCATGAACCTATATAGAAATTCCAAAAAATACTCCGAAAATACCCTAAATTATACACATATTTGGAGTTCCATAGGTATTTTTCATTCATAAAAATACCAAACATGTAAAATAAATATACTATCTTGTAGAGCATGAGCATGCGAGCACGCCAGTACTTGGAACAACTCCATCGGACCTGTCACGCTCCCTCACGCGCCGCCTGAAGCTTCTGCGCGTGAGGCCCACGCGCTAACACGTGCGCTGCACGTGTTCAGCTTATCAGCCGATTTCGAAACCAGTCCAACGGCCATCCTTGGACCGACTCGCGAACTGGGTCGAGGCGGTCCGATCGAACCGGTCAACGACCGGTCCAACCGAACGGTCCGAGTCATCGGTCAACGGATCGGATCGAGTCAACACTATCGGGTCGGGTCACAACTGAGGTGACGTCAGCCTTGCATGTGCCGAGCACGTGCGGGGCCTGGGTCCAGCACGTGGAGCACGTTGCTACACGTGGCCGCCACGCGCCTGATGGGTAGCAGCGCGCGGCGGTGCGTTCAGCGGTTGCCAGCAACGATCTTGATACAGTTTTTCTCGTCTCGTCGAGCCCTTTCCGAATATATAATTTTTTTTTATTTTGAAAAACACCGAGAACGCGATTCGCGACCTAATACGCGAGGTTTTGATATCACATGTTGGCTGCGAATTTAATCCGTACGCAGCGACCCGAGATTCACACGTATAGATAAACGAATCACTAATCCATAGAGTTAAAGAATTAACGTACCTTGTTTCGGATCCATCGTTCTTGATGTGGAATTGTGATGATCCAATGCTCAAGAGCTTCCCTTCTATGAACCCCATTTATCATTGGATTCAATGAGATGGCCCCTCACTCTCGCTTGAGACGATTCTAGATATGAGGTTATGTGGACATTCGGGTTTAAAGAAGGGACTTGAGCTCTATTTATATAGATTGAAGCATATCTCCTCATCAAGGATAAGGTTATATCGGCCCACACTATCTAGCGCTATATCCAACTAGAATTAGGAAATTATATATATCTTTTTTTATTAGGCCAATTAATAATTACAGTAACAATTAATAAAGCTCACAATTGAATATTAAAATAAAATATTATAACACGCTTTCCTCAGACCCAACAAGTGCGATCCTCTTGCACCTTGACATCTTTTTGGCTAAAATATGGATGCTTCAGATTTGTTTCTTGAAAGGACAACATGCTAAAATTGTTATTTTTCCATGCTTATCTTGATTCTATGCATATGCCAAGGATGAAAGAGGTAAATTTGACTATTTTTATTGCTCAGAATGAATAAAATCCGACAACAAATCAAGCAAGGCTTAGGAAAAATCGAAATGTAAAATCACCAAAAACAGGATTGGCTAATTGAATGACCTATGTCCTTTTTTGAGTTTTTTCTTGGAATTTTCGAGATTTTTTAGAACAATTTACTCATGAGGGGCAAAATCATCATTTAGGAAAAATCAAAAGACAAAATCATCAAAAAGAGGACTGGCTAGTTGAAATGACCCATCTCCTAATTTTAGAGATTTTTTTGGAAATTTTCTATTTTTTCTATTTTTTAATGAATTTTCCTTTTTTGTATTTTAATTATTTTTTATTTTTATTAATTTAATAAATTTTTATTAAAAAAATTATGCGGACCGGGTTGAGTTAACTTGGCTCAAGCCTCGTGAGTGTCCAACAAGAATGAAGGAATACTCAAAAGTGTTCCTTTTATTGAGACACACACACAAGTGGTCCAAAAGTAATCTTGGGAGCAGAATCAGAAACATAATCATTTGGGTTACCAAATTTATTTCTGATTCTTTTTTTTTTTTAGAATAGAAATAGAGGAGTAGAAACGTCACAAAATAGACCCTTAATGTACTGTCTTGAAGAGAAGCATCCGTAGGTGCAAAGTATTTGAATAGAAGAATACCCTACAAATATATAAAGGATTTAAAGAGATCAATTATTAAGTATTTGGACAATACATGGATCTTCTATTATTTCACATTTCATAATTAAAATGTTTAGCTTTAATTAGAAAAATGGTCAATCACTTAATAACAACAACAACAACAACAACAACAACAACAATAATAATAATAATAATAATAATAATAATAATAATAATAATAATAATAATAATAATAATAATAATACGAACTAAGTGACCGAGTTTTAGAAGAATACTAAAAAAATGAAGGTAGAGAAAGGAAAATTTCAATTTGAAATTTAGGCTCTATTTATTTTTTAAAATGAATGATTTGAAAAATATTTTCCTAAATCAATCGCTTATAAAGGCTTGCAAAAATGAAAGAACAAAAAAATATTTCGGTGTCCATGGAAATGTTTACACATAAATTTTTCTCGATGTGAAAACATTTTTTGTTGGTTACTTATGTTGAGTGAAATAAAATATTACTTTTCTAAAAAACACTTTTTATATTATTCATTTTACTCGAAATAAATAAACCATTAATAACATGTTTTTTCCTCCCTCTCGAGTCTTGTGACATTTCCTTGCTCTCTAATTTTTCCCTTGCACGTGCTTTAACCCTCTTTATTCTTTGTTTTGATTCTTCTGCACATGGCTTCACGTTTACCTTTGCTTCCTTCCGTGGCAAGGACGAGTCATCCGGCAAAGAGATGCAGAAAAAGTCAATGAAGGACGCCGACTCTCAAAGCGAGAATCAAAAGCTCACACCGAAAAATTAATAAGGTAAAACCACTAGAGAGTACGAAATTCTGCATAAACTTGCTGGCATTTGGTGTCATTATTAGGAAGATCAATTAATTAACAGGGAAAATCCAGCTATGTATTATCTTCATCCCTGGTGCACTTCGCCCGAAGCCCAATCTTTTCAGAATTTGGGTCCTCTTCTCCACTATGTATACAATACCCTTTCACTGCAACAATTCTGTTGATGTACTCTTTTCATGTCCTGGCAATTGCCTTGAACTACACGTCAAAAAATACATAAGGATTAATAATGGAAGAGCTTAAATTTAGAACCATGTGCATTCATATTGCCGGTAAAATTATCACCCAACTAAACTAATTGCCGTCTTTGTAGTAACTTCATATTTCATTCTGGGTCTCACAATGGCGATGGCCAAATTAAGAACTGTCCCAAAATTAAGGAACCAAAGGACGTGTTCACGCGCCAAGGCAGTGAATGTGCTCCATATTTGATCGAGAGAACCAAGATAGGGAGGACTGGTCTTTCAGGAAAACAGCTTCGATGAGACTCAGAGAGCAACGAAAAGAAGTAATCTTCTTGTTTTCATGTTATTATTATTATCAGCGTTACCTGGGTGTGAGCAAAAGAGGCTGACCCAAACCATACTGGACCTGCTAGTTTGGGCAAGTTCTCGGACCTCCGGTCTGGTTCTCGGTTCCATGAGGAAACTAGACTGTCCCGATTGGCTCAATACTCTTTTCTTTTTTTTCTTTTTTTCTTAATTTCTTAAATGTCAACCTAAACCTAAAACTAATACCAATCAGCAACAGCCAAAACATCATGCGGATGCCTTTCTTTCCCTCTTTCACGATAACCTATACCTAATAGCTAACTTGGAGAGATATTGGCCTTATTTGGTTCAGCATTTGGCCAAGGGACTTTGAGAAAATGCAAATATATTTGGGGTAAAGGCCTTTTTCAAAATGCAAGTAGTGTTTGGTAAAGTATATTTTAAAAACACATTGGAATGCAACTTTGACGTAAATGCTATTTTGTGAAAAATAAACCTTTTGAAGTATTTTTACATTTTGAAAAGAAAAAAAAAGCGATGGGCAGCGAGCGGTCGGCGGGCGGCGGCGGGCGGCAATAGGCAGTGGCGGCGACGGCGACGAGTGGCGGCAAGCAAAGGTGACAAAGTTAAAATAAAAATATATAGTTGCATTTTGCAAGAGTCCTTTAGCCCAAAGTACCTCTGCGAGCATTTGAGATGCAATTGCATCTCCCCAAAGTGAGTTAAAAAGTAGCCATATACCAAATGCTGAACCAAACATGGCCATTATATCCCATTTATATCACTAAAACAAACTGATTCATTTCTAGATCACCGTTTAAGCTAAAATCTTGTATTTAATCTAAATGACTGCAATATCCTTCACCTTCTCCTCTTGATTTTCATTTTTTCAGATTTTTTTTCAAAATTCATATATATATATATATATATATATATATATATATATATATTGTGAAAATTGGATAAGAATCTTTTATACTATTAATTGCCCATAGGGTGCAACGACGACATTTAACGACCATGTTAGCATCTCCGTTTATAATTTTAATGGAGCAGCCAATTCAAACAAAAATGTGTGAGGATGGAGCAGGGTTTCGCAACCTGCACATGACACTTGGTGCACGTGGTGTGACTTGTGTAGTATAATAAAATAGGATAGAACCAGACCGGGAAAAAAAAAACCCTCGGACAAAAATGTATACAGTTTAGAAGCCAATTGGACAAAAAAAAAATGAGGGACCTAATTGAAACTTTTGCAATTATTATCCGAAAGAGGAAGGGGGGGGGGGGGGGGGGGGGGGGGGGGGGGGGGGGGGGGTGTTGGGACTAGATAAGAAATGAGTCTTTAAAAATTTCCAACACCTTCATCGGTGTCTACTTGCTAATGCATGCTAATGCAGAACGTTAGGTGGGAAATAGACAATTAGATTTGATTTTAAAATGATCCGGCCAAGTCTTTAAAGTTTTAGGCAGTTGCTTGCCTAGTTCATATCCCAAACCTCAGTTCATTTCTTATCTAGTCCACACGACACCAACTTTTCTTTTCCTCTTTAGTGAAGAGAGATATCTGGAGTTAATGAACTTCCTATCTATGGCAAACTCAAAGGCTGGATCGCATGGTGATGCTGCCCAGGCATTAGGAAATGAGTACCAAGTGTTCTTAAGTTTTAGAGGACCCGACACTCGTCATGGATTCACGGACTTCCTCTACCATGGCTTAATAAATGTCGGAGTCCGCGTATTCAGAGATGAAGATGAACTCCGGGAAGGTGAAGCGATTGGTAACAACCTTCTTCATGCCATCAACAACTCCATACTCTACATACCCATCTTTTCTCATAATTATGCTTCGAGTAAGTGGTGCCTTCGTGAGCTTGTGCTCATGACGGACAATGTGTCTAAGTCAGAGGGTCGAAAAAGTATCTTTCCTATTTTTTTCGACGTGGAACCTGAGGATGTTAAAATTAAGACTCCACTATATAACGATGCTTTATTGGAACACGAGAAGAAGTTTCCCGACGAAGTCAATGACTGGAGAAAAGCTCTTGAAGAGGTAAATGAAATCAAGGGGTGGAACGTGAAAAGGGATCAAAGGTAACACTCTTTTAATATTCCTATCCACTTCTTCTTTTTTGTTGTTGCATGTTTCCTTTTAACCATTTTTGCCTGTTCACTTTCTTGTAAGGCCATGAAATATTCAAGAGCACCCATTTGCATATATATTGTGGGATGACTGCCAAAATCAACTTCGGATTTTGCGCCCACAATAATATGAATTCTCTCTAATATCTATTTACACTCGTGATAAGAATATAAGTTTCCATCTTTCCAATTACGGTGAAAGAACGAACAAAAGTAGAGACTGCATTTTGTGCAAACTTTATTTTACTCATATATGAGTGCTCCTCAAGAATCGGAAACTAAGAATCGGTGAAGATAGATAATATCTAAATATTCATAGAAGCAAAAGCATCCTTAGAACGTGCAAAGAATCGTGGGGCCATCATCTCGGGGCCTCGGGGCCATCATCTCAGGGCCTCGGATAACCTCGATTTGGACTGGATAGGAGATGGCGATCACTGCCGACCTTTGATGTGTGGCCTAGAGAGAGAGAGAGAGAGAGAGAGAGAGAGAGAGAGAGAGAGGAGTCATGGCATCGGGGGTGCAAGAACATCGCGCTAGTATGAGTAGTGGACCAGTAGACGGGCGTCTGGATCCCCTGCTTGTATGGCAGGGGATCATAGCAATATCCACCATTGGATGTGGAGAAGAGTGTGTAATGGAAACTAGGGGTGAGCATGGGTACATGGTAGAACCGAGAACCGGAGAACCGAACCGCTGGTTCCGGTCCGGTTCCAGGTTCCTATAAGTTAGGGTCCGGCTCTCGGTTCTGATTTTCTAGGAACCGCCGGTTCCGGTTCCGGTTCCCGGTTCCATACGAACCGGAACCGGGAACCGGAACCGGAACCGAAATCAAGAAAACCCTAACAGATCTGCGGCTGACCCCATTTATGCTCATTTTTTAGTCTTGAGAGTTTTGCCTCCTCTTGCTTTCCTCTCCGAGATCGTCGCTCGCCAGCACACGACCTCTCATTCACCGAATCCATCACCCGCGACCGTGTCTCTCTAGCTCTCTATTTTCCAGTTTTCACCTTTGCTCTCCGACCGCCAAGATCCCCAGTTTTCACCTTCGCCTGTCACACCACATCACGACCTTCAAATTTTGAAGACATCTTCGATTGGCAATGGAGAATCAGGCGCAAGCAGAAGCACTCCCTCCTCCCGAGAGCCCCGATCCCATGCTTTCAAGCATGCCCGTCTGCGTCTATGCCAATGGCATCTACAATCTCTTCCACTTAGGCCACACCCGCGCTCTCGAGAAGCCAAGAAATCGTTCGTCCATGCTTCCGTTTTCTCTTTCCCGATCATCCTTTTTCTTTTCTTTTTTAGCGTGATCGTCGATTTCGTTGGATGGGTCTCTTTGTTCTCTTCGCTATCTGTGTTGTCGCGGTTTTGATTAGCAGCTCGATTCGCGCCTCGTGGCGTGATTCGCGGTGCTTTTCCCAATTCTTAGCGTTGTTGATCTTGTGTGGTTGGTTGATGCTTGTGAGGTTTGATTGGCTCGCGGGTTGAATTTTGTTGGGTGCGTCGTTGTTGTGTGAGTTTCGGTTGCGGCAAGTTTGCAACTGTCTGATTATTTTTCTATTTGGCCGCAAGTTTCCAAATACTTATTTGATCGTCGGATGTTGCAAGGATGAAATCACCCACAAGTTCGAGGGAAAGACCGTCATGAAAGGAGGAGCGCCACCAGTCGCTTCGTCATTGCAAGTATGGTGCTTGATACTTTGTCTGAAAGCTCGTTATTCTGTCAATCTCTTGTTATTTGGCACCCTGTTTTATTAGACAATGAATCCTGAAATGGGTTGATAAAAAGCGAAGGTTTTAAGCAGTCTGCACCACAATCCTGATTTGAAAGAAACCTAATTGAGGGCACCACACAGTTACTTTTGCTCTCTCAATTTGTGAAAAATAGCAGGATACTGATTTCCGTTCTTATCCAAGAAGCTTCGAGTCTCGAAAATGTATGGCTTAGTGAACTATTAAATAAGGGAATGGGTGCATATCTTAGTGTAAGCCTGTTGCTGATTAAAAATAATTACGTAAGTATTTGAGCTGCTTTTCTTAAGTGTTCTCGGTGAAATTAGCAGGTTTCCAGGTACCCTGGAACCGGACCCTGGAACCTGTGACTGGGTAGGTTCCAGGTTCCAAGATATGTAGGGTAGGTTCCAGGTTCCAAAAAATAAGGAACCTGTACTAGCGGGTAGGTTCTAGGTTCCAGGTGGAACCTACCCGGAACCTGGAACCGCTCACCCCTAATGGAAACGAGACTTATAAGTTAGGGTGACATATACAATGTGATAAAAATGTGAAAGTAGGGGATACAATATATGTGGAAAATAGTTATTGTAATTTCTCCTTATTATTTTCCTTTTCACCTCCGTTCAGGGTTGTCTTAGCCAAACTAAAAAGCCTTGATATAGTAATCACCCTTCTGATCTAATCCCATGTTACAAAGGTGGAAATGAATAGTTGAATGGATAACATCGCACTAGTCTAAATTATCTCGTTTCATAATTCTCCTATTTCGAGTGCTAAAACTTTTCCAAGGCTGCCGAAAATTTTGCTTATGCACGATATTTGGACACTGTAACTTTGTCAATCGCGTAAGCCAATATTACGGTTTTCTAAGATCTTTGCATTCATTACTGTGCAAAATATCACGTGAATTCAATAAATTAGTCTATATTGATTATTCAGTATATTTAGATATTTTTTTTGTGATGTACTTCAATCTTTTCAAGTTCAAATTTTGGCAATCCCACGTGTAATGCACGGGTATCGAATAAATCTCGACAATTAATGAAAGTGCTTTTGCGCATGGCAGCCAAGCAAAGATTGTTGAATCAGTTGTTGAAAAAGTCCTCGAGAAGTTGGAGACAAGACAAAAATTGGTGCCCAGACATTTAGTTGGACTTGATGATGGAGTAAAACACTTGACAGAGTTATTAGATGTCAAGCATCTTGACGTGCGACTCGTTGCAATTTACGGAATGGGTGGGATCGGTAAAACTACTATTGCTAAGGTGGTGTTCAATCATTTATCTTTCCACTTTGGAAAGTATTGCACCTTCCTTGAGGACGTTCGAGAAAGCTCGGCGACCAAGGAGGGCATAGTCGAGTTGCAGAAGAAATTATTGTCTAACATTGTTGGTTCTGGATCTGTAGAACAATTCAGGGATAGTGAACATGGAATGAGGAGGATTGAAAAAACACTCAGCACTAAGAAAGTCTTTGTGGTTTTGGATGATGTTGATAAAAAAGAGCACGTTAAGAGACTAATAGGGAATTCTTCATTATATTCAGGATCTAGGATAATCATTACAACGAGAAACACAACCATTCTGCAAGTTGAGGGATTTAAAGGTGAAATTCTACCCTATGAGATGCAAAAGATGGATGATGGGCCTACACTTCAGCTTTTTTGTCGGCATGCCTTTGGTGGAGACTTTCCTTCAGATGATTATCGTGGGATTTCAAGTGAAATTGTCTCAAATACGGGAGGGCTTCCCTTGACTATTGAAGTGATAGGTCCATCACTTAGGGGAAAAACAAAGCATATTGGGAGGAGACATTGGCTAAGTTAAAGAATGTACCTGAGGAACAGATCTTAAAGAAGTTGAGGGTTAGTTATGATGACCTAAATAAAAGCCAACAACAAATTTTTCTCGATATAGCATGCTTCTTTTTCAATGAGAAAAAGACCGATGCAATTTACATGTGGGCCAAATGTTCATTTTATCCTGAAATAGGAGTTGATGTCCTTATCAATAAGTGCTTGATAAAGATATTGGACAATAAGTTTTGGATGCACAATCAACTCATAGCACTGGGAAGGCAAATTGTTCGTGAAGAGAGTCCAGATGACCTTGGAAAACAGAGTAGATTGTGGATTAAAGAAGAGGCCCTCCTAATCATAAGAACCGAAGAGGTAAGTAGGAAACATTTCAAATAAAAAAAACATGTATATTAGGATAGAGATTTCCTTTTTTGTTTAGTATCTTTATAATTTTTTCCTGCCCATTCTATTTGCTAAATATAGTGGTTGGAAGTTGACAAATTTCTTCACATCATTGTGAAATTTCATTTGCAGAGGAAGGATAAGGTCCAAGCACTCTCCGTGATGATTCCAGAAATTACAAATGAAGAATTTGAAAGGTTTCCAAACCTAAGACTCCTCGAGTTACGAGAGGGAACTTATGCTGGGGATTTTGCAAGGTGTCATTCAAATTTAAGATGGTTTTCTTGGCATTCTTCTCCTAAGGAGGATTTTGGGGCCGACAACTTTTCTTTGGATCGGCTTGTTGTCTGTAAACTTTACACTGCTAAATTCAAGGATGATTCAAAGGCATTAGACTTGATCAAGGTAAATTACATGCTTCTATTCTAGTCAGATAATTGCTATGCGTACTATGTGATAGTTCTTACACTTGACATGCCATGCATTTTTACAGAGGGCACGAGATTTGAAAGTCCTATCTTTTACTCAATGTTATAGCATAACAACAATCCCAGATATCTCTAAATGCTTGAGTTTAGCGAGATTGACTCTTGAAGGATGCTCCAGCCTAGAGAGAATTGAAAGTTTCATTGGAGATCTACGATCGTTGATTGAGTTAAAGATCGAAGATTGTCGGGATTTTACGGATTTGCCTAAAGAAGTGGGGAAACTAGTCAAGCTTGAGCACTTCTCGTTATCGGGATGTGAAAAGTTGAGAGAACTTCCAGGGTCAATTGGGAATTTGACCTCATTGACGGAATTAGACTTATCAGGTACGCACATTGCCAAACTTTCAAACTCCATTGGAAAACTAAAATCCACATATTTATAGTCTAAAACTTGAGAATTTTTCTTCTGACAGACACGTTAATAAGGGAACTTCCAGACTTTATTAAAAAGTTAAAATCATTACGCATCTTGCGTTTTACATTAAAAGAAGGTATGGAGGATCATGA
This sequence comes from Rhodomyrtus psidioides, assembly GCA_021437785.1. Lineage (NCBI taxonomy): Eukaryota > Viridiplantae > Streptophyta > Magnoliopsida > Myrtales > Myrtaceae > Rhodomyrtus > Rhodomyrtus psidioides. The sequence goes on along the minus strand of JAILYB010000007.1, from coordinate 6,924,862 downwards.
GTGGCAGTTACCTAGTGGCATCAGCACTTTAGTAAATCTTGAAGAGTTGGATCTCTCTGGGCATAATGAAATGAAAGGTGAAGTTCCTGATGGAATTGGAGAATTGTCTTCTCTAAGAATCCTAAATTTAGAATCTACAGGTATCCGTGGAATTCCAAGGACAATCAACATGCTTCATCACCTACAAACACTCAATCTATCGGGTTGTCATGAGATTCAAGAGTTGCCAGAGCTTCCCACAAATTTGACCTGTCTATATCTTGAGTCTGAATCATTGCTCTCGGTCCCTAATCTGTCAAACCTTACTAATTTGGTTGAACTGCTACTAAGTAATTACAAAAATCCTGGAGAGAAATCAAAACCACTCACAGGATGCAACTTAAAGTGGATCGGAAGGTTATCGAGATTGAAAAAGTTACAGTTAAGTCTGACAAACGTCCCTGCCCCTCCTGACTTGGCTTCTCTTTCTCATCTGGAAGAGCTTTTATTGTCTTGCCTCGACCAAGAAACCCAGCTTCCGTCCTCTCTGAGGAGATTGGATTTTCAATTCTTTAGCATCAGTAGCGCAGAGTTACTTCCCTCGTGCTTGAGATGGACAAATATGTCAAGATTAGAGTTTCATCATGGTGAAGTCGAAGACATTCCACTCGATGGGCTTCCACAACTGGAGAAGTTAATTATTTTCTCTTGTAAGCGACTTCAGAGATTATCCATTCCTTTGGAGTTAAGAAAGCTACGGGAAGTGAGTGTGTCATTTTGTCCGGAGCTAGTTGAGATACAAATTGTGGGACTTTCCGAATCATTGAAATCCTTCAGCGTTTGGGAGTGCAAATCTCTGACAACAATGAATGGGTTATCGTACTTGAAGAACCTGGAGAATTTGGCAATACTACGTTGCAACGCACTTACTGTTGTTGGGGAACTTCCCGAGTTGGAGTCTGTGAAATCCTTGGAGACAGATTGCTCGTTATTGAGGTGTGCAATCTCTTCGAAGAGTTCCAGAGAGGAAATTCTTGTAGATACGTCAGACAAGGTACGGCAGTTTCTTCACATGATGTGAGTGAATGCATGGGTTTTGAAAATTGAATTGTTCTGATTTCAGTTTGATGTTATATTTCGGTAGAACTACACAAATTGTAAAAAGTTGAATATAATTCCAAAATTTACATGTACGAATAATGTATGTTTTAATCCAACAAAGAAAATTTACCATAGATGATATGTATCAAATTATAAGTACATTAGTGTTCCTTTCACACGTTCTTTTAATTTGAAATGTTGCCATGTCTAAATTAAATACATACACGCTAAGTGTTATAGATTGTAATTTGTAAATTAATTGATTTCTTGTATATAGGTGAGTGTTGAATATTATGCATGGTTTGTGTTAATTTTTAGGGTTAATGCCACAAAACCCCCCCCAAAATTGGTACATATGAGACAAATTTACCCGAATTATTTTTTTGACCATGAAAAAATCCAAACTTATACAACTATGACAAATTTACCCAAAACTGGTACAACTGTGATAAATTTACCATTCGTTAATTTTTGTTAAATTTTACTATCAAATTACTGAGTTGGATGACACGTGACAATTGTCGAGTGTACTAGTTATCCTGCGTTTGCTACAGTTGATTTGAAATTTTTCGTGATATTAACTCAATTTAACGGAAACTGACAAAAGGTAAATTTGTTATATGTGTATCAGTTTGAGATTTTTTATGGTAAAAAAATTAGTGTGGGGTAAATTTGTCACAGTTATACCAATTTAGGATTTTTGATGGTCAAAAAAATAGTTTGGGTTAAATTTATCACAAGTTTATAAATTTGGAGTTTTTGGTGGTAAAAAAATAGGTTATGGTAAATTTGTCGTAAGTGGAATTAACCTTAATTTTTACGTCATCACATTCGGAAAAAATTGCCCTCTTGAACTTTGACACCTGTGCTAAATAGCCAGCAAAATCTGAAAAGTTATAATTGCCCTCCAACCTTCGCTCTACCTTTAAAAAAAATCGATTTATCTTGCACCTGTTATTTCAGTCGGCATAGCAGTTAAGGATTACCTAAACCAAAATGGACTAACTCATTTTTCTTGGCCGAATTTGCTTCCCTAATTTTATTAGCCGTGCATCATTCTCTATCTGTTTTTAAATTCATAAACCATGTCCTAGATGTTATTCTGTTCAAATGAGTTACTTCACTTTCAATTCATATTTTAGGGCCATACAAATGAAAAAAATAATGGTTGAAAAAAAAATGCAAGTTTTGGGTGTAACCTATGACTTTTCAAAGTTTACTTGCTACGACGTAGCAATGCCAAAGTTTAGGAGCGTAATTTGATTTTTTCGAAGTGTAGAACTACTGTGCAAGTAGAGGCGTCTGATAGAAATCGCGCCCTAATTCCAAAAAAATAACTCAAGCAAACAATACGCAGTAGCAAAATATAACGATAAAAGAACATAATCGGAAGAAGCACAATAGAGAATTTGTTATCGAAGTTCACCAAACCTGGGCTCCGCGCAGAGGCATTCTGCGAATCCACTAGTTTTCGAGAAAAGTAGAAATACAATTGACGATCTTCTCATAAGATCGAAGCAAAAAGAAAACGAGAACACTCAAGAATGCTGTCACGACGTCTCTCTTTTTTTCTCTCTATATTCGCTACTTTGTGCTTTCTGTCTGCTCTAATCTTCTGATGGCTACAACCTATAAATCTATAATATATAAGGTATATCTTTTAACCTAGAAGTAAAAAAGAAAAGACAAAAGACAAAAAAGACCTTAATGATATATTCTGGCTTCACAAGCCAACAATCTCTCACTTGAAGATAAATATATCTGATGCACCAAGCAACTTTGCATCCATCCTCTTCAAAAACCAGCAATTAGAACTTGTACCTCTACGATACTCCTCATCAATTAACATGGAGTACAGAAAGTATGTTCTCTCTGTCTACTACCTTGATAAACATGTCAGCTGGATTCTTTGAGCCATCAATCTTCTGTAGCTTTAACTCGTTTTCTTTCAATGCCAACCTAATGAAGTGATAACGTTTCTTGATATGTCTAGTCTTTGAGTGATAAACTGCATTCTTTGCTAAGTGCACTGCACTTTGATTATCACTCCACAGTGTGCTCACTGGCTGCTTTCGATGTAACTCCTTTAGATAATCTTGTAATCACATGATTTCCTTAGAAGCTTCCGTGATCGCCACATACTCTGCTTCTGTCGTCGATAGAGCCACTATTTTCTGTAGTTGAGATACCCAACTCACTGTTGTACCTGCAACTATAAAGACATATCCAGTGGTACTTTTACCATTATCTCGATCACCCGAGTGATCTGCATCTACATAACCCTGCAATTCTAGAGATGTACTTCCATAACAAAGAGAGTAATTTGATGTACCCTCAGTATCCATTTTACTACATTCCAATGCTCTTTGCTCGGGTTCTACAAATATCGATTCACAACTCCCACTGCCTATGCAATGTCTAGTCTCGTGCTCACCATAGCATACATCAAACTTCCAACTGTTGACCCATACGGCACTACCGCCATCTCATCTTTCAAAGCTTGAGTACTCGGACACATATCGTTGGAAAGTTTGAAGTGACCCGCTAGAGGAGTCGCAACCGATTTTTCCTCGTCTATGTTGAATCTTTTCAACACCTTGTTCACACAGTCTTCCTATGACAACCATAGTTTCTTATTTTTCCTGTCCTTGATAATTTTCATGCCTAAAATTTTCTTGGCCTCTCCCAAGTCTTTCATAGCAAACTGTGCTGCTAACATCTTCTTTACTTCTACGACTTTCTTTATATTAGAACTAGCTACTAGCGTATCATCAGCATATAAAGAGAGATATACAATATCACCATCGTTATACTATCGAAAATAAACACAACGATTAGCCTCACAGTGTGCAAATTTTTTTTTCTTCCATAAAACAATCAAATTTTAAATATCATTGTCGCGGAGCTTGCTTCAAGTCATACAAACTGTTCTTCAAGCGACATACCATGTGCTATTTACCTTTGACCTCAAAACCTCTGGGTTGCGTCATGTATAACTCTTCATCTAGATCACCATGCAAAAAAATCCGTTTTTACATCTAATTGCTCGAGATGAAGACCCTCCACTGCAACTATACTCAGTAACACTCTAATTGATGTCATCTTCACTACTGGTGAAAATATCTCGGAGTAGTCGATCTCTTCTTTTTAAGAAAAGCCCTTTATTACAAGTCTCGCCTTGTATCTGATACTACTATCAGTTTCATTTTTGATCTTGTACACCCACTTGTTTAATAAAGCTTTTTTACTTGTGGGCAACTTGGTCAACTCATAAGTTTTGTTCTGAATTAACGAGCTAATCTCGTCTCTCATAGCACCCTCACACTGCATGTGAGATGTGTCTTTCTTTGCCTCATCATAAGTCTCCGATTCTTCCGAATCTGTATATAAGACATGGGGCAAAACAATATTAGCTGAAGGATAAAAAATTACCTTTGGCTTTTTCACACATGTAGATCTTCTCAAAACAAATACTTCAGGGTTATTAGATTGTTCCAGATTACCGCGTTCCTCTTGAACTGCTTGCTCATTAGTAATATGTTCATCTTGAACCTCATCTTCAGGTGCTCTTTGATCTGCTAGAATTATCTTCACAGGAACTGTGTCCAACTCAACATATTTTGGTTCTACTATCGTCTCGTGCTCTATCTGACGATCCTTGTACATCTTTTCTTCATGGAACACCACATTCCGACTACAAATGACTTTGTTATTCTTATAATCCCAAAGCCTATATCCATATTCATCGCCGCTATATCCAATAAAGACGCACTTCTGTGACTTAGCATCAAGCTTTTTTCTGTCCTCTCTGTCAATCAAAGTATATGCAATAAAACCAAAAAATTTTATATATGAATAATTGACATTTTTACCTGACCACTGCTCTTGCGGTACTCCTCCATCCAACACACTAGATGGACTTCTATTAATTAAATATACAGCTGCATGAACTGTAGCAGCCCATAAGTATAGTGGGAGACATGCATGTAGTCTCATGCATCTTGCACGCTCCAAAATAGTCATATTCATACTCTCAGACACTTCGTTCTCTTGAGGGGTTCTAGGAACAGTCTTTAACTCATGTATGCCTTCCTAGATGGTTAAGTACATCTCAAGTTCCATAAGTCGTATATGGCACTCACTTTAGTGCCAAAACTTTCAAATTAATCACTTTAGTGCTAAGTTTTTATAATTTCGATCACTTCAGTGCCAAAAATTTCAAATCGATTACTTTAGTGCTAAGTTTTTTGTAACTTCGATCACTTAAATGTCAACTTCTTTTAAAAACGATCACTTCAATGCTAAGTCCGATGAGTCACGTCAGCTCAAATAATAATAAAAAATACACGTGTCAAATTTTCGGCGAGCCACGTCAGCTTAAATCAGAGTTGGCACTAAAGTGATCGTTTTTTAAAGAAGTTGGCACTTAAGTGATCGAAGTTACAAAAACTTAACACTAAAATGATCAATTTGAAAGTTTTGGCACTAAAGTGAGCACCGTACACAACTTATGGTACTTGGGGATGTACTTAAGCCCCTTCCTAGCTCAAATAATCTGTAAATTCATTGCTCGTGTATTCATTACCATCATCAAATTTTAGAGCTTTAATCTGATAACCCGTTTTTTTTTCTACCATGATTTTTCATATTTTGAAAACTTCAAATACTTCTGATTTTTCTTTAAGAGTATAGACCTAAGTCTTTCTTGTCGCATATTCAATGAATGTGTCAAAATATCTGTTACCACCATAAGAGAGCTCTTGAACCGGTTCCCACACATCGGTATGAACCAACTCTAACTTTTGCTTTTTATTATGTCGCACATTTAATTAAAAACTAACTGTCTTTTGTTTTCTATAAATGTAACTTTCACAGAAATCTAACTCAACTTTCTGCAAACCTGGAAGCAATTTCTTGAATGTAACTGCTTGACACCTTTTTCACCAAGATGTCACAAACGATAATGCCAAAGAGTAAATAAATTACATGTAACCATTGTAGTTGCAACCATATCACTGATATTGTCTCCTTGGAGAGTACACTTTCCCTTTACTTCTACTCTTGCTCATGAGGTTATCTTCTACTCTCCACCTCCAAAAGTTGTCATCATGCCTTCTTGGTCAAGTTTACTAGTTAAAATCAAATTTTTCTTTAACTCGGAAATATGACCGGTTCCATGCAAAATTAGTCGTCCGCCACCTGAAATGTTCAAAACTACAGTTTATTTTCCTACAATAGGACACATGTGGTCGTTTCCCACAATCACTTGCCCAAAATATCCACTGGCATAATCAAGAAATATATTTCTTTGCGAGGTACAATGAAAAGAAGCACCAGAATCAAGAAACCACTTATCTGTTGTTAAGTCAAACCCTGCAGATAAACACAAGTTTTCTAGCAAGGTTCATCACTTACCATATTAGCTCCTTGATTCTCATCTCGCAGCTTCTTTTTGTAGGCTTCACACTGAAATCAACGATGTCCCATCTGGTGACAAAACCAACACTCATTTTTTGCAACCTCTCTCTTCCCCATTGATTGTGACCTATTGCGTCCGCTGAATTTTCCTCTGCTTTTACTTCTTCCATGGTTCTCCACTGCTAGTGTTAGATCTAGCAATCTCACCTAGAAGGAAGGTGAATAGGTGATTCTGAGTCTAATTGAAATTTAATGTGGAAATAAAATAATTTTAATTCACGATCAGGAACAAGACTAATATAATGACCTGCAAACAATTCAAACACAAAAATAGAGTATAGAGAAGAGAAAGGTGCACGCTGAGTTTATAGTGGTTTGGCTTGTTAAGCCTACGTCCACTCTCCCACGATGACAGCTGATTGGCTGGATTTCACTAGAATGATTTGATGAAGACTACAAGTGATAATGGACACTCAATCTCTCGTACAAATCCTCACAGTGAAAGGAATTTAGAACTCTCAGAATAATTTAGTGAACCCGAACAACTCTTGCCCTTTGAAATTCTTGTTCTCAACGCAACTTCGCAGATCACCATGGTTCTTCTTTTATACTCCTTTTATCTCCAAACTAGCCGCTGGATAATTGATCAAAGGATCGCTCTTCAATCTTTGATTGGACGTCATCAATCGTGATTGAACGAGATTGTATCTGAGAAGATATGATAACCGTTGAAGTGGAATTTGAACCCTTCTGATTCAGCCGTCCATACAACTAAATCTTCAGCTTTCAAAAGAGGAGTAGATTCAAATAAGTCACCAAATATATTCTTGGAAGGTAATATCCAATAGTAGATTTCATCCTAATTGATTGAAGAAAAATCTTGTCAATCAAATATCACATACTTCCATAATGAAACTTGCCTTGTTCGGAAACCTGTCATTCGCGGGTCTTCAGAATCTGTTTTGTGGATAGGTACAGAATCTGACCAGTCTCAGAAGCAGTCTTCAGAAGAAGACTTTCTGAATCTGAGCAGATATTTTAGAATGGTAATACTGAGCTTCAATAAAGTCCATCTGACACTGCTTATAGTTCTTTAGACGAATAATCATTCAAATGAGAAATCATGTTGCATCTGACCCCCCAAAAGCAACTCCATCTGAATGTCTTCATATGTACTCCATCTGACCGTCCTCAGAAGCATTCCATCTGACCATCTTCAAAAGCACTTCCATCTGACCATCTTCAGAAATACTCCTTCTGAACATCTTCAAAAGCAACTGCATGGCTACTCTTCACTCGAGTCTTAATGCCAAAAATGGAGCAATACAAACTTCTATTTTCACATTTTTCCTGCAATGAAACATTACAAATATTACACAGATTCTGTTGATATTTTTGTCAGAATCAAAATAGATAGAAGATTTCCACAACAGCTAGTGCCGTTAAAGATGCAAATGCTGAAAACTTATCTGCACCTGAGACTTTTCTTCGCATATATTCATCCATGGTACTGCTCACAGCATCATCTAGAGTCAAATCACCCTTCATGGTGCACGAAATTCCCTGCATCGCGGTGTTGTAGCTTTCCGGAAGAGAACATAGAAATAATAAAGCATGTAACTTCATATCCAGATTTATGCCTACGGATTTTAGCTAACTTGTAACCTGCGTGAAACTGTTAATATGCTCTACAACAGAACCTCTATCAGATAATTTCATGTTAACCAATTTCTTTAACAAAAATATCTGGTTCGATGTGGATGGCTTCTCATAAATATTCGTTAGAATATCCATGGCTTCTTTTGCAGTCTTTGCTTTCGCGATGTGGTATCCTATCTTTTTCGTCAAGTCTAGACAAATCGCACCTAACACCTTTCGATGAAGAATTTTCCATCATGATTCTGCTGTCGGATCTACTTCTGCGAGTTTAGGTTTCCAACCCTCAAGTGGTGCATAGAGATCTCTCTGATAAAGATAGTCTTCTATTTGGAGTTTCCACCGTCCGAAATCCTGCCCATCAAACTTATCGATTCTAATTTTATCTTCTGTCATACCGTTTGCTTTCAATCGAACATCACCGAAAAATCCTCGATGCTCTCGATTAGCCAACCTATGCTCTAATACCAATTGGTAGGAATCGCACCCCAATTCCAGAAAATTAACTAAAGCAAACAATACGCAGTAGCAGAATATAACGATAAAAGAACATAATCAGAAGAAACACACTAGAGAATTTGTTATCGAAGCTCACCCAAACCTAGGCAACGTCTCCGTACAGAGGCACTCTGTGAATCCACTAGTCTTCGAGAAACATAGGAATACAACTAACGATCTTCTCACAAGATCGAACCAAAAAGAAAACGAGAACACTCAAGAATGCCGTAACAGCCTCTCTTTTTCTTTTTCTCTCTATTCGCTACTTTGTGCTTTCTATATGCTCTAATCTCCTGTTCTGACGGCTACAACCTATATATCCCTAATATATATAAGGTGTATCTTTTAACATAGAAGAAAAAGAAAGGACAAAAGACAAAAAAGCCCTTAATGATATATTTTGGCTTCATAAGCCAACAGCGTCAAATGGGTGGGTTGAGTCGGGTTTGGGTCAAGTCGAATATTGTCCGACCCATACTGACATGTCTAACCTATTTTGACCCATATTCAATGAACCATACCTAACCCGACCTGCTACTAACTCATACTCGACCCGAGTCATTTTGACACATATTACCAAATCACAATAATATTTAAAAAAAAATATTACTAAAATACTTTCATATAATAAAAAATCTAGTGAAAATTTTTAAGTGAACGGGAACGGGGTCGGGGCCGGCGGCTAGTCCCAACCCCGTTCGTGGTCGTAGGCCTCGGACCCAGTCGCCGGTCACGGTCCTGGCCCCAGTCACCAACCCATGACAAGTCACGGCCCCGATCCCGGACGGGCACTGGCCACGATCCTGGTCCCGGTCCCAACATCGGCCCCGGTCCCAGTCCCAGTCGCAGGCCCCGACGTCGATCCCGGAAAGGCACTTGACCCGGTCCCTGACCGGCACCGTTATTGGCCCAGGTCGTTGGCCTAGGCCCCGGCCTCGGTCCTGGCCTCTATCGCCGGTCCTGGTTGCCGACCCCGGCCCTAGTCCTGGTCGCCGGTCCCTGTTGCCGATCCTGATCCCGATCCCGACATCGGGACCAGCCTTGGTCGCTGACCGACACCGTTATCGGCCCAAATCGTTGGCCCAAGCCCCGGCCTCGGCCTCGGTCGTCGGCCCCAACCCTGGTCGCCGGTCCTTGTCGTCGACCCTGATCCCAGCCTCGACTCCTGCACCGGCCTCGGCTCCTGCTCCAACCCCGGCCCCAGCCCTGCTCCAAAACCCAATCCCAGCACCGGTCCCAGCCTCGGCCCCGATCCCGATCCTCGGCCCTTGTCTCTGGCCTCGGTCTCTGATCGGCACAGGCGTCAGCCCGGGTTGCCGGCCCCAAGATCTGCCTCAGCCCCGGTTGCCAACACCGGCATCGGCCCAGGTCGCCTGCCCCGGCTCCGGGATCGGCCCCAGCCCCATTCCCCGACCTCGATCCCTAGCCTCGAACGCTGGCCCCGGCCTCGGCTCCGATCCCGACCCTAGCCCAGGCCTCAGTCGTGGACCCCATCCCCGACCCTAGTTGCCGGCCTCGGCCCCGGTCCCATCCCCGGCCCCGGTTGTCGGCCCTAGTCCCCGGCTTCGTCCCCAGCCTCGAGACCGGGATCGGGGCTTGGGATCGGCGACTATGACCTTGTGCAACTTGCGGAAGGAAGCTGTCCTTATAGATCGAAAATAGGTTTAAATCTAGACCCATTATTGACCCATTTAATTTTATTTCAACCTTTTTGACCCATTTTTAGTGAATTCTTTAAAAATTAATGACCAATATAAGGCCGATTTTATACAAAATATGAGTCAAATATGGATCTATCACCCATATCGACAGCTCTATGTGCAAGGGAGCAAACGTTGAATGGGTTGTGAGCAATTATTTCTAATCTTTAATGTAAAGGCTCACCATAGAAGTTAACAGTTCATGTATTAACTAAATGAATAAGGACTTCATTTAGTTTGGAAGTTTTACTAAATATCTTTACTCGTTTCTTTAAGTAATAGATTAGCTACTATCTTCTGTAAGCATTCCAAATTGCTGGAAGCGCTAGAAATCGTTACTTAATTACTTTGTAAAAAGAAAATATTATTGAACAGTAAAAAAGGTTGGAAACGGATTCTTGTATTTTGTTAGTATCTGAACAAAACAAAGTGGAAGGGAGGAATAAAATTTATAAAAAGTCAAATAGAGGAAGCTATGCTTCCTTTTTTGGCCATATCTCCTCCTTTCTTTAGCCACACAATGTCTGCACTTTTAAAGTTGCATTTTTGGTTGCTAAGAGTAAGTATGGATCCAGGGCAGAAACTGAAACCGGACCGAACCCACCATAGGAACCGGTCTGGCTCTCAGTTAAAAAAAAATGGAATGGATACTGTGCGGTTTGGTTCCCAATTCCTTGGTGAGAACCAAACCAGAACCTGGTAACCGAAGAACTAGAATGGGAATGACAAATGGATGAATGTTGATTTTTATTTGGAAGTTTCTAATTATATTCTTTTATTGTTATGGAGGGATGTGATGAGATGAGTCCGATCACACCATTCAAATTGTCGGGTCTGAAAGGCGAAAAAGAGCCGTCCGTGAGTGCGACAAACGAGGCAAAAAAGGTATCTAGTTCTGGCCTTCCTCAAGAAGCGATATAATCCGATGCTTGTAATCATTTTTTGAGAACCATAGATGAGGAGACAAAAATTCTTTGCACTTGAAAACAAGGTACTTCCGCAATGAGAAAGCACTTGAAAACATGCAAGAAGTACCCTTGCTATGTAGATAAGAAGCAAAAACTCTATGCACCATGTAATATAGACTTGGCAGGCAAGGTGGGGAGAGATACTAGTACTGGCATTGTCTGATCGATATTAATGTTTGGTCAAGGTCAATGTAGATATATGCTTACTTGGTTCATCTTTTATAGTTTGTTTCTATTGATAAATGGAGATTTTTCTTGTTGCATTTACTTTGCTTAACTAAAAATGAAACAAAAAAAAGGGAAAAAAATGAAAAAGAAAAAAAAATTGATCGTCTGCTAGGTAGACCTTCGAACGGACCTTGAAACTAATTGATAGGATAGGTTTCATGTTTTAAGCTATGCAATAACCCTTAATGACCTAATATCTTCTGTAAGCATTCAAAAGTGCGGAAAGCGCTAGAAAAAGTTGCTTCATTACTTTGGGAAACAGAAAAATGCTTAATGAACAGTAAAAATGCCTAATATATTCTGTAACCTTTCTTGAGCCACACAATGTCTGCTCTTTTAAAATTGCCATTTTTTGGTTCTCTCTCTCTCTCTCTCTCTCTCTCTCTCTCTTCACAGACAAAGACTGAAGGCAGGAAAAAGGCCACAGCTTGGTGGAAAAAAGTTAGGTTTTGGAGGACGTGGAGAAAGGTGAGTGATTAGTGGAGACGATTGTCAGCTGATTCTCTTGTTTCTTCTCTCAAGTTGCTGTTTTTTCATCCTTACATTAGTCACTTGTCTTTCTCTGTTGCATAGTTCTCAATTGCATTTATGAGGCGTAGATACATTAATGTCAAATGATTTGATCGCAATTGTACAAAAAGGAAAGAAAAAGCTCATTAGATTATGTCGGCTGTCCCCACGTGGGAAAATGAATAATGAACAGGGGCAGCTAATTCGTGATATATATGTTTGATATTACGACGATCCATCTCCAAGAATAATACCTAAAATAAGCATGAGTGCAATATGATAGGTACTCTTGCGCTAGTAGAGGAAGGAATAAAATTAAGAAGAAAATCCTGTATGATAGAGGAAGCCTTTTTAATCAGATCCCATTTTTTGTTGCACCGTAATTACGTTACTCACTCACTCTGTCTCATTCCCTTTCACTCTACTTCCAAAGACTGGACGTAGTCTAGAGGAATGCAGGCTAGAGGAAGAGGAAGCCTGGGGAGAGTCTAGGATGACGAAGGAGGCCAGGATGATGATGCAAGTATTGGGCATCGAGGACGAGGAAGAGGCAAAGGGGACGGTGAGTGATTAGCGGAGACGATTGCGAGCCGATTCTCTTGTTTCTTCAGCAATATCTAGGACTTCTACTTCTCAAATGATTTGATGAGAATTGTCAAAAAAAAGAAAGAAAGAAAAAGCTCATTAGATTCTGTCGGGTGTCCCCACATAGGAAAATGAATAATGAGCAGGGGCAACTAATTCGTGATATATAAGTTTGATATTTATGATGATCCATCTCCAAGAACAATACGTAAAATAAGCATGGGTGCAATATGATAGGTACTCTTGCGCTAGCAGAGGGAGTAATAAAATTAAGAAGAAAGTCTTTGTATGTTACAGGAAGCCTTTGTAAAGTCGCCATTTTATGTTGCACCGTAATTACTTTACTCAATCACTCTGTCTCATATCCTCTCACTTTACAGCCAATGAGTGGACGAAGGCTAGAGGAATGGTGGCTAGAGGAAGAGGAAGCCTGGGGAGAGGCTAGGATGATTCAAGAACGTCGCATCAAGGAAGAGGAACAGAAAAAGGAAAAGGAAAAAGAGAAGGTGAGTGATTAGCGGAGACCATCGTGAGCTGATCCTCTTGTTTCCTCTTGTTTCTTTAGCAATCTAGGACTTCTACTTACTTATGGTGTCTGAAGAAAAAATGGTCCTTACTCCTCAGTTGGGCTGAAAGGGGTTTATTTTGATGTTGCTGCCTTTGTTTTTGTGGTGACAGGTAGTGGTGTTCAAGCTGGACTTGCACAATGAGAAGGACAAGAAGAAAGTTATAAAGATAGTCTCTGGATTTGCAGGTAGGTATCAATCAGATCAAGCTTTCTCCTCGCCTCTGTCTCTCTACTTCGTTAAGAAAGCCGAGTCAAAGCAGAGTGAAAATTTCGCTACTTATGTGCAGAGGTCGAGTCGTTCAGCATGGACATGGAGGATAGGGAGCTGACGGTGATCGGAGATATAGATGCGGTGCTGCTTGCGTCCAAGTTGAGCGAGTGGTTTGACACGCACCTAATGTCTGTCGAAGCGGCTTTTTAGATATGGACAGCCAGTAGACGTTCTGTTCTTTTATGTTAGGTTCGGCGTCCAAGTAGATATAATGCAATGCAAGCATGTATTGGCTAGTTGGACAGAGCTTATGCCATTTTACTGCAGATCTGCATCAGTCCGTTGGATTGACAAGTTTCTATTTAATTAAGGAGTTCGTTTATCGAAGTGCAATTCAACCGAAGTTCTCTTCCATCTTGAGATTTACCAGTGTGCTAAAGTGGCCAAAGTGCACAATGCATACCCCTTACAAGATTAAGGAAAACTTCAACTGGAATCGGTAAAACCAAATATGGGGGTGCTTCTACCTTTTAGAAAGTCCAAAGTCAAGTTACTTGACATGCCTTCTGAGATTTGCGAATTGGCAATTTAGATGTCGCTGATGAGCTGATTGAAGCACAAGGAGTGGCATACAAAACTGGTTTTGGGGGCAATCGCTCTGGAGTTCTCCAATGTATGCGAGAGATCAGTACGCTTCCAGGAGATCCTGATGAGGCTCTTGATGGCAGATTGATCCTGATCCTGATTAAAATAAAAGAAGAATGATGCGGAATACTCATCAAAATAGCGTCTTTTGGGCCAAAAAGTTAGTAACGACGCTCAGGCTAGGATGATGTTTTTGTATTCGCTTGTTATGGAGGCCGACACATTCGTCAGCTTCGCCCAAAATCTCCCTTTAAAAAGCGCAAGAAACATCATCACCTCGCTTGATACGCAGTGGACGAGAGAAAAGACTGTAAGTTGAGTGCTGCATTTTGTGCGGAGTTTACCTATAGGAATTCCTCCATTACATCCTCCATTGTTATTATGCCGATGACTCCTCATCTAAGTTACTTGTTAGAGATTCAAAATCTTCCAATAGAGAGAAAGTCGTGTCTCCGTTTCCGGTCCTTCTGAACTGTGAAGCAAATTTTTGTACATCTCCATAACATCTGCTAAAATGGTTCTTGGAGATTCAGAGTAGGTGGAATATAAAGGCAAAAAGCGATGTGACGGCAGAGATGTTGATTCCCTCGCCATGGTTTAGGGGAGAACTTTGTCCTCCTGCAGATATAATGACATAACTTCAGCAATCTGAAAGGAAAAGTTTATGTAAATGTTGGATTTTAACCAGAATTATTATTATTCATATGACAACCAAGTGTCGTCACCTTTCTTCACTTATCGATTCTGTTCAAGTTCAAATAGGCATTTGCCACGGTAGTTGAAGGCTTGCTAGAAAAAGTTTTCCGTGTCGTCGTTGAAATCAGAGAGGCACAGCTCTGATACCAAATGTAGAATCTCGAAGGAATGCTCTGATAACACTCACTCGAGAGAAGCTCTCGAGGAATGGGATGAATGAACTACTTTATTTTCTAAAATCTGCACTTGCCTTTATATAGGCATCAAACACGACTCTTGACAAACCCTAGAAACGTGAAAAGACACGTCTAGATACATAGCCATAAATACACATCAGAATACTAAAAGACTCTCGAGACACGCAACTAATGATGACTCTTGAAAAACAACAGAGCAACAAAGATACTTTAACACGGGCGCCGAAAAGACATCCTTCGGAAGCCGAACAATCTTTCGACAAAAGCCAAAATACGAAGAGTCACCTTATTGAAGATTCTAGAGTAGACGGTGATATCTTCAATAGTCGTGGCCACCCACTTTGCTCTTAAGGACAATAGCCATGTGACTGTGGCCCTTTTGGAACAGAGTCAGTATGCCAATGCGATGGCGAATTCTCGGGAACTCTATCGTAGAACAAGGAAAGAATTATGCATTAATTATGAATAAGACCGGCAAAGATATTTTTCATCTCAAAGAAAGATGTTGGGAATTAAAAACCTAGGAATCTTCCTGATAGTCATAAACTTTGTTGGGGTCTGTTAGCAATATATGTGACAAAAGTACCCCCAAAAAAAAAATGATAAATGATAACGGACTTACGACGGAAATGTATGGACATCACTCTAAAAGCTACGATGCCGACGAAGCTGTCTCACGGTTAGCAAGATGGTTGACATGTCAGGAAGGAGTTTAATCCAGCTATCTAGTCGAATAGTTTCCTTGTGACCATTTTAGATAATTTAAACCGATGGAGATCAAACTAATTCTCACTCTCAACATGTCATAACATCAATTTTCAGACATTGACTGCATAATTCAGTTAGAACATTCAAGAACACGAAAAAGAGAGAGAGCTGAAATCACTTTTGGCACAGTGACTCAAGTTACCTTCTTGAATGCTATGACGTACACAAAACATTATGTATACGGAAGAATCCCCTGCAGTCCACTGTAAACTTAGTTCTACAAAACAATTTTTCCATCCCTACCATGAGAGGACGCATAGTTTTTCCCAAGGGTTGGGTTTTTTTTTTTTTTTTATGGTAGAGCAATAACCCATGCAATACGAAGAAAGCCAGCTCTATATAATCAAAAGCCAAGAAATACAGGGTCTATAATAAGCACATGATATGATGCAAGCTTGAGGCTTTATATCGTTCTGGTCGCCCCCACGATCAACCACATCAAAGTGGTTCGTGATACGAATTTTTGCAGCGGATTGTTAGAGGTCATCTCCGTGCCATGACTATCTGGAAGCACCAACTTCAACAGACACATGCTAAACAATTACCGACGGACAGAATTTTGCCGGTGAAAAGGAAGAATACCTCCGGAAGGAGTAAGCCGGAGCTAGATGTAACTTTTGTCGGAGAAATCGAACGCTCTTTTCCATAAATCAAGGGCCTTTGGAGTGAAACCATCAGTTATATGCTCCCTCACAACCTGCAACATTGCTTGACAATTACTATTCTGAAACAACAAATGAGTTATTGCGTATACAACATTAGGTCTATTTAGGAGTGAGCATGGTACTAGGGTAGAACCTGGAACCTGTAGAACCGGACCGGTAGGAACCGATTGGTTCCAGGTTCCAAGGTAAGAGTGTAGGTTCCAGGTTCTAAACATTTGGGAACCTGCTTTGACGGGTAGGTTCCAGGTTCCAAGTAGGTGGAACCTGGAACCTGAAGCAATCTTTTATATTATTTTTTAGTATATGTCATCACGTCATTATGAGGGATTTCATAAGGACGATAATGAGTATGTAATTTGAAACTACTTTATCATCGAGTTTTTTACTCTATTATTATTTTATACTTTTCGTGTATATATGTATGAGTTATAGTTAATAGATTTTAGTAGTAAATAGTGGTCATTAGAGGTAATTATTTGCATTGATCGTTCAATCAATAATATATGTGGAACCTGGATAGAACCTGAAACCGCTCACCCCTACTTTCTTCTATTTTGGTGCAAATGGAGTTTTATTGATAGGTTTTAGGGTACCCTGGAACCGGATCCAGAACCTGTGACAGGGTAGGTTCCAGAGTATAGATGGTACGTTCTAGGTTCCAGAAATTGAGGAACCTGTAGTAGCGGGTAGGTTCCAGGTTCTAGGTGGAACCTACCCAGAACCTGGAACCGCTCACCCCTAGGTCTATTGATGACAGATAAACCAGTGGTTCTTGTGTATGTCAATTTCTAAGGGCAAATGAATATTAAGATCATAATTAATTCAAGTGGGAGGCAGATCACGTACTTTTGTGCTATGCAGCATTGACACGATACATCAACATCTGATTTATCAAAAAATAGGAAATTCTGACACATAGGACAAGTTGTATATTAAAATGTATTTTTCATATATACATGATAAATTATCATTTTTATAATTTCACAAATGAATAGTTAATAATAATAAAAACAAATTATCTGTCCTAAAAAAATCAAATTATCCTTAAAATATAAAAGCTCCCAATATATAACCTTACATTTGAAAAAAAAAATTTGAAAAGAAGCCAATTTGTTCTTCATTTGGGCCAGAAATAAATTGCAGTCGACAAATAGGTGCTGGAAGGCCCATGGGCTACTCTCCATGTTTGATAAGCAGGAGAGAACAGATAAATTACGAGAGAATATTAGGTGCTCCCGGAGTATTGCCCGCGTGTACTCTTTTGCCATTCAAATTGCGACACCTGGAAAGAAAACTAAAAAAAAAATTTGAAAAGCCAAGTCTGAATTAAAATTGGGTCCCACACAGCTGCCGTTTCTTTTTCTCACTTCTGCCGTTACTTTCTCTCTCTCCTCTCACTTTCATCTTCTTTATTTCTCTCTCTCTCTCTCTCTCTCCTTGTTGTGGACTGACGACCAGACCCTCTGCTCTATCTTTCTCCTCTGCTGCGACCAGACTTTCCCCGTCCACTCTTCGTCTTCTTCGTTGTTCCTCATCTTCCTCTTCTGATTTTGCCCGATGCCAACCCTTTCTCACCACCACCACAGCCGATGCCGGTTACCACTGCCTCATCATGTCGCCTGCAGCCGCGTCATCCAGCCCCGTCGCCTCCTGAAGCGAACCCGTGAGCAGCCAAAGTCGTGACCCACTACTGTCCCGAGCTCGTTCCGCTATCCCAGTCGCTGCTCAGATGCGTCGCGGCTCGTTACCGAGTTGTCGAGCCGCCCGAATATGCCCGATCTCTGAGCTCGCAGTCCCGACGGCCCCCCAAATCGAAGCCACCATCACAGCCCTCGCTCTGTCCGATTGTCGCCGTCGGCCTGGAGCCAACGCGGGACACTTCGTCGTGCTCAGCTCCCGACCTCCACTCCCGATTTCCGGACGACAATGTACATGACAATACACTCGGCGTAGCCAGAAGAGATCGGATCTCGAATCCGTCATCGCCATGGAAGGCGGCCGCAGCGCTTCACCGCCGCGATCGCTGCCGCGGAGGATTCGACGACGTTCTCGGCGGACGAGTCGGAGAGCTCGCGAGCCACAGGAGAGGCGGCCCGAGGGATTCTAGAAGGATGCGGGAGCGAGGGGGTTGGGGAGCGAAAGCAGAGGTTGAGCCCCTCTCCCATGGCCATGTGCTTCACCAGCGAAGAGGAAGAAGAAGATGAGAGGGAGAGGGGAGAGAGAGAGAGAGAAAAAGTAACGATGGAAGCAGGAAGAAGAAGATGAGAGAAAGGGGGGGGGAGAGAGAGAGAGAAAGTAACGGCAGAAGTGAGAAAAAAGAAACGGAAGCGGCGTCGGATCCAATTTTAATTCAGACTTGGCTCTTCAAATATTTTTGTTAGTTTTCATTCCAGGTGTCGCAATTTGAATGGCAAAAAAGACACGTGGGCAATATCCGGGAGCACCTAATATTTTCTCGATAAACTACCTGTTACTGTTAGTACAACCCCGTGCATATATCCGACTATACTTCCACAACTCATTACCCCCCTCAAGGTCGACGAAGCTCCCTTCATCGTTAGGGTTTCTGCGAAGCTTGTGATGATGGTCCCCCGAGAGTCTCGACAGATGCCTGCCACCGATCCTTCCTTCTCGCCTTCGATCCAAGAGAAATCGAAGTTGAATTTCCATAATCCAGGCACCAGGGGCGCGACTACTGCCCAGGTAAAGCTTCCATTTTTTCCTTCAACGAGAAGACTGAAGGAGAAGGAAATGGGCGTTCAACGGACATGCAAGGGAATCACGTGTTCCTTTCGTTGTTAGAAGCTCAGACACATGTTGATCGCGTGTTTGTCCTGACCAAACGCACGACAGCCTCAGGCAAAACTAATCACCTGAATCAAGCATCATATAGAAGACTATTCGAGAGGGGAATATTAACAAGGAAGAGATGATGATTACTCTGAAACGTGCAATTGAATTTTGCAAACACACCTACCCCTTTTAAATACCTAAAAGCCGGTACTATTTTCTTCACAATCATGTACCGGCGGGACACAGCATGGAAAATTTTGATTTTGTCTTCTTGGCTGTGAAGACATGGAAATAGAAAAACTAGCAATGCGATAATGCGCTACAACTAAACAATATCGTGCAGAGGTTTTGCAACCGCAAATGATTATAATGCCCCAATACAAGATAATCATGCCTCACTTGGAAAACGAAGAAAGGCATGTACAGTATGAAAGTTAGTCATGCACGCCATTCTAGTGAATCTAATGTTTTGAAAATGCCAAGAATGAAGATCCTATTTTCCATAATAAAAGGAATAAAACCTTTTTTTTTAAATGAAAATTT
The DNA here is from genome assembly GCA_021437785.1 of Rhodomyrtus psidioides. Lineage (NCBI taxonomy): Eukaryota > Viridiplantae > Streptophyta > Magnoliopsida > Myrtales > Myrtaceae > Rhodomyrtus > Rhodomyrtus psidioides. The sequence continues at coordinate 6,905,133 of JAILYB010000007.1, read as the reverse complement.
CATGACACTTGTCATCGATTCTCATAATTTGAAATTACTCCATAAGTTTTTATATGAAGAATGGACTGTTGAATGTTTAAATTCGTTGATAGCAGTCCCAACACTCTTAAAAGGAAAGAGGCTTTGGTTGCACCTTCGCAAAACAATAGTAGATTTCCCAGCTCTGTTCACCAACGCTAGGGATGAGTTAACAATATTTGATACATCAAGTGACGTCACTCTTTGTGATACATTTCTTAGAACATGCATGATTGCATAAATAACCTGCAAGTTTAATATTCGATGCCCATATAATGCTTTAGAGAGCATTTATAACGTGTATTAAATCACGACCTAAAGAAATATCTTTCTAAAATTGATCGATTGTGTCGTTTACAGATGTAAATATATTAACGGAAAATATTTTCGTCGTTAATGAAAATGTTAGGCACATATTATGGATAATAATCGAAAGTTTCTCTAGCTGGTCTTTCTTAGCGATCCACATAATTAATTTTAGGTGAATGTTTTTTAAATTATCGATTTTCAATGCCCTCGTGCTTATTCCAAGAACTCCATCTTGTAGTGATGAACTCCGTTAATTACAGCACTGGGAATCTCTGCGTGATTCGGAATGATTTTGGAAGCGAGAAACGTGCCTTGGACAATTTGTTTAAAGCGGAAGCACAGATGAAAGGAGCAAGTCTGGGCTGCCTAGTTGGAGCATTTGAGCCCAACCTAGATGCACTATTCAATCCAGCGGGTTTCCCCGAAAGAGACTACTGATTCCTTCGCCCGTGAACAAACCATGTCCGCGTGATTCACAATTTCACAAATCACTCTCTCCGTGCAGCGACTGAACTATGTAGGTCCGGAAAAGGGGAGATCAACTTGGTTTTGCAGAGCAATCAGGGTTGAATTTGTACGCCAATCGCGCGCAACATCAAAAAACAACGCTTCAATCTTCTGCCACTCCCTCCCTTTGCCTTCAGGTACTTGTGCGACTACTCTCATTACCGGAGATTGGTTTGTCGTTATGTTCCACGCCAACTGTTTGTCGAAATTCCTGACTAGCCTCATCCTCGAAACCCATTTTGTGTTCGTTCTTTGTGGGTCCCAGTTTTCTATGACGGACCTGTGTTTCGACCTCTTGAAAGCATTGTTCTGTGATATCTCTTTGCCTTTATTTATTATTATTAATTTTTTTTTTTGGGTTTTTACGTCCAATATGTTGAGTGTCACCTGCAGGAGAACAACTATGGCGGGCGATGATATCTCCATGGAAAGTAGCAAGCTGAAACATCGGAAGATGGACAAAGATGACCGATGTGATGCGTTTAGTAATCTGCCAGCGTCGGTGCTCCTTCATATTCTGTCCTTCCTGCCCATGAGAGACGCCGTAAGGACAGTGATGGTCCCGGGATTCCGTTACCTCTGGACTTCTATTCGCCACTTATCTTTTGATCACTGTGCTTACCACGATTGCAAGGAGAAGGACCCTGCTTTTAAAGTCGACGATAGATTCGTAAATTTTACTGACCATGTGCTAACTCTGCACGAGAACCCCACAATCGATTCGTTCCGTCTTAGTTTGAACTATGCGGCTAAGATGTATTCCGATAATCCTCAATATGAGGACTATGTAACTAAAGAGACAAGAAGGTCGAACAAAATCAGCACATGGATTAATTTTGCAGTGAGGAGAAAGGTTAAGTTCCTCGATTTGAACTTCTTAGAGTGTACTAGGAAGTTCCCAGACAATCTTTACATGTTGCCCAGCATTGTTCTCCGGTGTAGCTGCTTAGTAGAGCTGAAGCTGGCTTCCTGTGTGGTTGAATCAGTGGGAGAGGTCCAACTAGGGTCACTTAGGAAATTGTTTATGAAGAAAATTGAATTAACTGACAAAAAGTTGGCTGACATACTGTCTGGTAGCCCTTTGCTAAAAGAATTGTCTCTTGAAAATTGCTATGGCCTCCACGAGCCCAAATTCTGTAGTGCTCCATCTATTGAAGAGCTAAATTTGGTGGATTGCGATGGACCGAGAAGGCTTGATCTTGCACGATCAAATATAAAACGTTTAACCATTTATTCGGGTGGGCATCTGAAGCTAGTTTGTCCTAACGTGAAGATTCTGGATATTGCTGGGGATATAAAATATGTCAAGGTGACTGGTATATTATCACTGGTTGATGCGTCCCTTTGCTTCAGTCGCTATTCTAGATTGCCGTACGGGGAATATCGTGAGTTTGGACTGCTTCTGGATAAGCTCAGCTGTAGTCCTTATTTTATGCCATGCGATTGGTGTATACTGGTATGGTTTCTCTCCTGTGCTTTGATGTAATTTGTCTTGCTTTGAGGTTCTTGTGAATGATTTGGGTACTGATCCTTCAGGTAAGGAGTTTAACTATTTGTTTGATACGACGTTCTCCCATTCCAGTTGTCCTAAAATTTGTAGAATGGAAGTTGGGTGAACTGATTTTGAATGGGTCTCATTCAAAATGGCAAGTGGCTGTGTTGTTTCTCTGCTTTGGCTTCCGTGTTCTGTTGCTTTTTTTATGCTTCAGTTGATGAGGTAATGTCCTGAATGAAGAGTAAAAGAAAATATTATTCACTTAGGCTGGGTTCTTCATTTAATTATGCGTACCTAAACTTTTATAGGGCGGCCCTTGCATCTATTGGCCTATGAACTTTGAGCAAATGTAAACTATTATCCATAACCCACTCATGTAACCGAAAACTACAACTTGTTAGGTGCCTGTCTTCCTTGTGTCCCCATTTGCCTTGCGGCATTTTGTAGATGATATTGTTTTCATTTTTAATGTGACATCTATTACCATTTTAAACGTGCATATCCACGCTTTTATGATTTGTCTTTCTAATATTGTACATAATCTGATGAATTTCTTGACAAGACTCTGAATTCAATTGGTGTCATACTAATTCATTTCAGTCACTCCATACATGCACATGCTTTCGAGCATCCACAATGTATGTCTTGTACTAATTTTCATTTAAAGCGGGACCAATTTATTCTTTTTAAATTAGGTATTAACTATGTGGGAGCTGACAAATCAGCCTTTCCCATCTTTCGGCTGGAAGCATGTGACACTTCAATTGCATCTGAGAAAGCAGTACCTCCCTGGCATTTGTAGCTTGTTGAGGAACTCTCGTTTTCTTGAGACACTCACTATTTATGTTTATCCTGAAAGAGATGACAATGAATCTGAGGTATGAATGCTTGAACTGTGAAATCTTATTGGAATATTCGAATTTGGAAGTAATTGAGATTGAAAAGTTGCTTTCAAATTTTAGCTTGCCAAAGCAGGGTGGAAGCTTCCATTTGAGCTCAATGGCTTTAGTTACTGGAGTTTAGTGGACGGCACATTTCCCTGCCTCAAGCACCAGCTTAAGCATGTTAAGATATTCGGTTATGTACTGGAGCCCGATGTCATTGAGCTCATTGAATTTCTACTTAAGAATGCACAGGTCCTGGACAAAATGGAGATTTCTACCAGGAAGACTCTGCAGCGAGTATGTAGCAAGTACATGTTTTATAGTGACATTGGCCGTCCATCAAAAGATTATTCTACATCAGATGCATTGCTAGAGTTTTCACAGAAGTTGTTAAGTTTCCCAAGGGCCTCAACACGTGCAGTAATACAGTTGGGTTAGATATTGGTATTGGAATTGTGTTCACCCTTTTCTTTTGGAAACCCTTGATAATTCTATGTCGTGCATGTATCACATCTGGTAGACTTTACAAAAGCAGTTGGCCTTCATGAAGTATTTCCTTTTGCCTTAGGTCTACAAATTCGCGACATCTACTACTTTGTTTGGGTGTATCCTTTCTCGTCAGAGTGAAATCTCTTAACAGCCTTTGTTTTCAAATTCCTAGCTATTGCGAATAGTTTGACTAATATTTTGCAGCGTAGAATTCTTGAACAATCTCTTGATACCAGTTACAAACTGTTGATTAGTAGTCTTCCCTCTTGTGGCTTCTGTTTCTCTAATTGGTTTTTTGTTTTAGAGGCTGCCGATGTTTCACTTTTCAGCTTTAGCTATCATTTCTTTGTCTTGAAAGGAAGTCAAGGCAGGTCAACATTATTGATTGCCGCTTTGGAATGATTAGTATATCAACATCATATCAGTACAATCTGTGGCTACTGTATAGATTCCGTAAAGTATAGAGTTGTGCAGTCCTCAAGTGCGCATCTGTTCTGAATGGCTACTCTTGACCGTGTTATTCTGTATGCTCCTCTTACTAATTAACAAGATCACGTCACTTATTTGACGCATGCGAGTTCTTTTTCTTTTTAAATAATACAAGTATCCAAACCTTTTAGCTCATTATTCCTCTCGAATGATGGGCCTGTTTGGTTCAGCATTTGGCCAAGGGACTTTGAGAAAATGCAAATACCTTTAGGCTAAAGATCTTTTCCAAAACGCAAGTAGTGTTTGGCAAAATATTTTTTAGAAATGCATTTGAAAGCAACTTTGGCGTAAATGCCGTTTGGTGAAAAATATACTTTGTAAAATATTTTTACATTTTTTATAATAAAAAAAAAGCGGCGGAGGCGGCGGCGACCAATGACCTTCGACGACGATGGCGGCGAAGGCGGCGACGTCCGACGTCCGGCGACCGTCGTCCGGCGATTGACGGCGGCTGGCGAATGGTGGCCGCCGGCCGGCGTCCGGCGACCGGCGTCCGACGATTGGCGTCCGGCGATCGGCGGCGCCGACGGCGACGGCCGGCGTCCGATGATCGACGTCCGGCGCCGGCGTTTGGCGACCGGCGGCGGCGTTCGGCGACCGGGGCGGCGGTGGCATCCGGCGACCGCCGGCGGCGTCATCTGGCGATTGGCGACCAGCGGCGGCGGCTGCGTCCGGCGGCGTCCGGCGACCGGCGGTGGCTGTGACCGGCATCCGGCGGCGGCGGAGTCCGGCGACCGGGGGGGCTGTGACCGGCGTTCGGTGGCGGCGGCGTCCGGCGACCGGTGGCGGCGGCGTCCGGCGACCGGCGGCGGCGTCCGGCGACCGTCGTCCGGCGATCGACGGCGGCAGGCGAATGGTGGCCGCTGGCTGACGACAGGCGTCTGACGGCCGGCGTCTGGCGGCGGCGGCGGCCGCGACGGCCGGCGTCCAACAACATGCGTTCGGCGTCCGGCCAAGGCCGGCGTCCGTCGATTGGCGTCCGGCGTCCAACAACATGCGTTCGGCGTCCGGCCAAGGCCGGCGTCCGTCGATTGGCGTCCGGCGACCGGTGGCGGCGACGGCCGGTGTCCGGCGGTCGACGTCCGGCGGCGGCGGAGTCCGACGACAGGTGGCGAGGCCGGCCACCGGCGACAGGAGGCGGTGACGGCGATTGGCGATGAACGGTGGCGGTCGGAGGCGGCAAGTGAATGTGATAAAGTTTAAAAAAAATTAGTTGCATTTGAGATGCAACTTCCCAAAGTACCTCCAGAGGTACTTTGGCCTAAAGGCCTTTAGAAAGCATTTGAGATGCAATTGCATCTGTCTAAAGTGAGCCAAAAAATGAACCAAACAGCATTTGCATTTGGCCAAGGGACTTTAGAGCCCCAATGCTCATCTCAAATGCTGAACCAAACAGGCCCGATGTTAGAGCTCCATGAAGGACCTTTCACGAGAAAATTGGCCATATATCTGTACTCTAGGTAATTTGGTAATCGATCCCTTGTCCTACAAATTGGGTGAAATCAGTCCAACTGTTTGTGATCCGCCGCGATTCCATGATAATAAGTGTCCTGTCTCCCACTTGGTCTATTGCGTCTTAGTCCGAGTTACTTTACTCGCTTCTTCACACTCCTCCATCATACTATCCCTAAAATTCTATACATTATATGGGATCTCACAAGCTAGTCATGTCCATCTCTAATCTATGAGTCCATAAAGCTTCACCCGCCCCTCGGCATAGTAGCACATTCCTAGTTTTTTCCAGCTCGGTATAGAAACTCTTGTCTACTCGAAACACTCACTGTTTATGCTTACCTTGGATCTCACTGCATATATATGCTTAAAAAAAACGGATTTATCCATTGCATTTAATCTATCGCAAGTGCTGGCGATAAAAGAACAACTTGCATTCAAATTTCATCTCAATGAAGCAGGCCGGATGCAAAAGCACAACTTCGATGGTGAAAAACCTCAAGCAATAGCTTAAGCATGTGACGATCCATGGATGTGCCTTTGAGTTCATCTAGTTTTTTGTTGAGAGTGCGCCAATCTTGAGAAGATGGGAAAAACAGCAATTTATTCTTCTATAAAAGATTTGAAAGAAAGTCAAATCAAAAGTTAATAATAATTTCTCGCTCCTCTTCAATTTCCCCAACCCAAATACAATTGACCACTCAGAATCTTGGAGCACTCTGCTCTTGCTGGACTCGAACTAAAAACGTTTGACATGTGGAAGACAACTTTGATCACGGAAATGAACGAGGTTGAATTCTGACTTAGCGATAAACGTGCCTTGGACAATTTGTTTAAAGCGAAAGTACAGATAAAAGGAGCAGCTCTGGGCTGCCTTGGAGTATGTGAGCCCAATTTAACCCAGCGGGCTTCCCCGAAAGACGCTACTAATTCCTTCGACCGTGAACAAACCATGTCCGCGTGATTCACAATTTCAGATCACTCTTTCCGTGCAGCGACTGAACTATGTAGGTCCGGAAAAGAGTAGATCAACTTGATTTTGCAGAGCAATCAGGGTTGAATTTGTACGCCAATCGCGCGCAACATAAAAAACAAGGCTTCAATCTTCTGCCACTCCCTCCCTTTGCCTTCAGGTACTTGTGCGACTACTCTCATTACCGGAGATTGGTTTGTCGTTATGTTCCACGCCAACTGTTTGTCGAAATTCCTGACTAGCCTCATTCTCGAAACCCATTTTGTGTTCGTTCTTTGTGAGTCCCAGTTTTCTATGACAGACCTGTGTTTCGACCTCTTGAAAGCATTGTTCTGTGATATCTCTTTGCCTTCATTTATGATTTTTTTTTTTTTTGGGTTTTTACGTCCAATATGTTGTGTCACCTGCAGGAGAACAACTATGGCGGGCGATGATATCTCCATGGAAAGTAGCAAGCTGAAACATCGGAAGATGGACAAAGATGACCGATGTGATGCGATTAGTAATCTGCCAGCGTCGGTGCTCCTTCATATTCTGTCCTTCCTGCCCATGACAGACGCCGTAAGGACAGTGATGGTCCCGGGATTCCGTTACCTCTGGACTTCTACCCGCCACTTATCTTTTGATCACTGTGCTTACCACGATTGCAAGGAGAAGGACCCTGGTTTTTTAGTCGACGATAGATTCGTAAATTTTACCGACCATGTGCTAACTCTGCACGAGAACCCCACAATCGATTCGTTCCGTCTTAGTTTGAACTATGTGCCTGGCCCTGAGTTCTATCCTGATGATCCTGAATATGAGGACTATGTAATTGAAGAGACAAGAAGGTCTAACAAAATCTGTACATGGATTCATTTTGCAGTGAGGAGAAAGGTTAAGTTCCTCGATTTGAACTTCTTAGGGTGTACTAGGCAGTCCCCAGAGAGTTTTTACATGTTGCCCAGCATTGTTCTCAGGTGTAGCTGCTTAGTAGAGCTGAAGCTGGCTTCCTGTGTGGTTCAACCACTGGGACAAGTACAACTACGGTCTCTTAAGAAATTGTTTATGGAGCAAGTCGAATTAACTGATGACGAATTGGCCAACATACTATCTGGTAGCCCGTTGCTAAAAGAATTGTCTCTTGAAGATTGCCATAGCCTCTGCGAGCCCAAATTCTGTAGTGGTCCATCTATTGAAGAGTTAAATTTGGTGGGTTGCAACGGACCAAAAAAGCTTGATCTAGCACGATCAGATATAAAATGTTTAACCATTGATCCGGGTGTGCATCTGGAGCTAATTTGTCCTAATGTGAAGATTCTGGATATTGCTGGGAAAATAGAGTATGTCGAGGTGACTGGTATATTATCATTGGTTGATGCGTCCATTTGCTTCAGTCACTATTCTAGATTGCCGTATGGGGAATATCATCAGTTTAGACTGCTTCTAGATAAGCTCAGCTGTAGTCCTTATTTTATGCCATGCGATCGGTGTATACTGGTATGGTTTCTCTCCTGTGCTCTGACCTAATTTGTCTTGCTTTGAGGTACTTGTGAATGATTTTGGGTACTGATCCTTCAGTTAAGGGAGTTTAACTATTTGTTTGATACGATGTTCTTGCATTTTGTCCTAAAATTTGTAGAATGGAAGTTGGGTGAACTGATCTTGAATGGGTCTCATTCAAAATGGCAAGCGGATGTGCTTTTTCTCTGCTTTGGCTTCCGTGTTCTTTTGCTTTTTTTATGCTTCAGTTGATGAGGTAATGCCCTGGATGAAGAGTAAAAGAAAATATTATTCACTTAGGTTGTGTTCTTCTTTTAATTATGCGCACATAAATTTTTATACGGCGGCCCTTGCATCTACTGGCCTATGAACTTTGAGCAAATGTAAACTATTATTCATAACCCACTCATGTAATCGAAAACCACAACTTGTTAGGTGCCTGTCTTCCTTGTGTCCCCATTTTCCTCGTGGCATTTTGTAGACGATATTGTTTTCATTTTTAATGTGACATCTATTACCATTTTAAACGTTCATATCTGTTGAGAGTATTTAGCCGATGAGGGCTTATTTGTCTATTTTCTTTATTATTTTATGAATAGCTGCAATAAGGGCAATATTGTAATTTTTGACCTTTTGGCTTTATTATAAATAGATAGCTTGGGGTCACATTGACCTAACCAAGCATTCAGTTCAGTTTTTTCTCTCTAACATGGTATCAGAGCAAGGGCTGAACTGAAATCCTAACCCTAATTTCTTCTACCCCAATCGTTCTTCTCTCTCTCTCTCTCCACCGCAGCTCTTTCTTACCTTCTTCTTTGCTCTCTTTCACAGCATAGGGCGGCACTAATGAGGTGATTCTTTGAATCTAGTGTCTGCCCTAAATCTCACCTCTATGAGATAATTTCTTTACAATTTGCGATAGGTGGTTCAACCCCTTCTGCGATTTTTTGGATCTTCTTGTTTGAGATTGTTTCTGCCTTGCCGCTGGCCTTTCCTCTCGCGTGTGAAGACCAAAGTACTGCAGTTCGTGGACCACCATATTTATTTTTTCAGATTCTTTGGGAAAAAATCAGAATCGACGGAATTTTTTTTTAGGGTTTTCAAAACCCTAGAAAAATCGTTTTTTGCCTTCCCTTAGATCTGATTTGGCTGCTTTTTGGAGGGCAACTTCAGCCAACTATCAGAGGACTTCTACCCAATTTTTTGGGCTTTTTTCGAGTTGATTTTTGCGACACAATGTCTGAGGACTCAACTGTTAACTCTGGGTCTACAGGAGATGGCCGTATAGATTATATTAATTTTGCTGCGATCCCTGTGAAGCTTGACGGCACAAATTATTTGATATGGTCTCGATCGACATTCTTGACCATCGCAGGCCGGGGGCTTACAGGACATATCAACGGCACTTCTGTGAGGCCGGCTACATCAGGTACTACTTAGGAAAAGTGGATCTCGAATGACTCTTTGATAATGTCTTTTTTGCTTAACTCGATGCAGTCACATATTGCAAAAGGATATTTGCTTCTTGATACTGCGGCACAGATTTGGTCAGCTGCAAGGGATACTTATGGTCAAGTTGGGAATGATGCACAGGTGTATGAACTTCGAAAACGAGTTCATGACACCACTTAGAAAGAGATGACTATACCCCAATATTATGCTGAGCTTCGGAGTTTGTGGCAAGAGCTAGATCATTATACCGATTATCACCCAACCAATGTTGTGGACGTTGCTGCCTACAAGAGACGTGGACAAGATCAGAGTTTATGATTTCTTGGCGGGGTTAAACATTCAATATGATCAGATACGTGTTCAAGTCCTTAGCTGGTCTCCATTCCCTTCTCTGGAACAGTCCTATGCCCTAGTTCACTCTGAAGAAAGCCGTAGGACAGCAATGCTTCATCCCTCTACTGTTGATCGATCTGCTTTACAAACCAGTGCTGGCACTATTGCCAAATCTGGTTCGCCCTTTCGGTCTGATACCTCTAAAGAGGTTGTGAAGTGTGAACATTGTCATAGGCCGTATCACACTAAGGCTACCTGTTGGAAGTTACATGGAAAACCTGCAGATTTTGAGGCAAAAAGGGCACAAAAGAAGGGAAAAAACATGGCAAACCATTCTGAAATTGTTCCTGCTGCACCTACTACTGATATCGGTTTATCCCAGGAAGAACTTCAGGCATTTCGACACCTATTGAAAGCTTCTGCTGTTGCTGCCTCTCCCACGGTTGCCAATTCATCTTCTTTTGCTTCAAACCTAGCCACTTCAGGTATTTTCTTTGGGGGGTTTAATACCTCTGTTGTTTCCAACCCCTGGATCATTGATACAGGGGCTACAGATCACATGACAGGTTCTTCTAATCTCTTTCAGCAATATACCCCTACTTCCGGTAGAGACAAAGTTCGCGTAGCTGATGGAACCCTCTGTTCCATTGCTGGAAAAGGGTCTATCCATTGCTCTCCTACTCTTCCATTATCAAATGTTTTACATATTCCATCATTCTCTACTAATCTCCTTTCTATCAGTAGTCTGACTCGAGATTTAAACTGCAAAGTAACCTTTTTCCCTTCTTATTGTGTTTTCCAGGATCTGGTAACGGAGAAGGAGATTGGACATGGTAGATTGGATGGTGGTCTTTATCTGCTCGAGGGTAGTGGTGTTTCTACTTCAACTTTGTCTTCTACGCCTCATCAAGTTAATTCGGCATTGACAGATCTTCATCAGTGGCATTGCAGATTAGATCATCGCCCTTTAGGAACTTTAGAAAAAGTTTTTCCTAGTCTCGTTTCAGCTTGTAATAAAGATGATTTTTTTTGTGAAGCCTGTGTTTTGGCTAAACAAACTCGTTCAATTTATTCATCTTCAAATAATAAAAGTCGTTTCCCTTTTCATGTGATTCATACTGATGTGTGGGGTCCTTCACGGCATACTTCTATTTCCGGTCACCGATGGTTTGTCACTTTTATCGATTGTCATTCTCGTACAACATGGGTTTATTTGTTGAAACATAAGAGTGACGTTTTTCAATGTTTTCAAAATTTTCACAAAATGGTCCAAACTCAGTTTAATGCTACTTTGAAAATTCTTCGCAGTGACAATGGCACTGAATACATTGAGTGTCAGTTTCAACAGTATCTCTCTGATCATGGCATTATTCATCAGACCAGTTGTGTTGATACTCCTGCACAAAATGGTGTTGCCGAAAGAAAGAACCGACATTTGTTAGAGGTCGCTAGGTCTCTTATGTTTGCCCGCCATGTCCCAGCTCAGTATTGGAGTGATGCTATCTTAACTGCTGCCTATTTAATAAATCGGATGCCTACGAGAATTCTTGATTTTCGCACACCTATTGATGCTTTGCAGGGATCCTCGACTTTTATTCTTTCCCCAAAAAATTTTGGTTGTGTTTGTTATGCTCGTAACACCACCTCTAAGAGTAAGTTGGAACCCCGTGGTCTCCGCTGCATTTTTCTTGGGTATTCACCTACTCAAAAGGGTTATAAGTGTTATTATCCTCCTTCTAGGCGCACCATTGTATCTATGGATGTGGTTTTTCACGAGTCTAATTCCTATTATTCAGCTCTACCTCTTCAGGGGGAGTGTCCTAGTGTAGAGGTGTTCCCTACTTTGGATATTACTTACCCCTTTTCTTCAATACTCTCTGATGATTCTCCTCATTCCCAAGAGTGTTCTCCTTCTTCTCAAGAGGAGAACACAGGTTCTACTCCTTCCCCAGAGGAGAATAATGCAACACAAGAGAAGGATAATGCAATACCACAAGAGGAGATAACAAAACAACCACTTCAGGGGGAGTCTACTCCTACTCCTGTTAGGCAAACTGTCGATAGAAGCAAGACAATGAAGACATATCGTCGTAGAGAGCTCACTACCAACACGCAGGTTAAGACCACTGATACATTGCCTGTTCAATCATCATTTCCGGATCCGGATTCTACTACTCCTGGTATGGTTTCTTCTTCTGATCTTCCTATTGCACTTCGAAAGGGTACTAGAACTTGTACACAACACCCTATATCCCAGTTTGTCTCATATGACTCTTTGTCTAGCTCTTATCGTACTTTTGTGTCTTCTCTATCTTCTGTTTCTATTCCGCAAAATTGGCGGGAAGCTTTTGCAGATGAGAAGTGGAAGGCAGCAATGGTGGAGATGTATGCATTGAAGAAAAATGACACGTGGGATCTTGTTGTTCTTCCTCCTGGGAAACAATCGGTAGGATGTAAGTGGGTGTTTGTAGTCAAACAAAAGATGGATGGTACTGTAGACAGATATAAAGCACGGTTAGTGGCAAAGGGATTTACTCAGACTTTTGGGATTGACTATCAAGAAACCTTTGCTCCTGTTGCCAAGTTAAATACTGTTCGAGTATTACTTTCATGTGCTGTTAATCAGGGATGGGATCTTCAACAGTTAGATGTGAAGAATGTCTTTCTTCATGGAGAATTAAAAGAAGAGGTGTATATGGAGATTCCTCCAGGTTTTTCTTGTGACAAAACTCAAGGTAAAGTGTGCAAGCTGAAACGTGCACTTTATGGTTTAAAGCAGTCACCTCGAGCCTGGTTCGGTAGGTTTCAGAGAGCTATGGTCTCTGTTGGGTATAAACAGAGCAACGCTGATCACACCTTGTTTGTGAAGAAATCAGGCACTAAAATCACTATTCTCATTGTCTATGTAGATGACATCGTTGTCACAGGGAATGATAATGATGAGATTAGCCAGTTGAAGAAATTTCTCAGCCAAGAGTTCGAGATAAAAGATCTTGGAAAGCTTCGGTACTTTCTTGAGATTGAAGTTGCTCGATCTTCAAATGGTATCTTTCTATCCCAAAGGAAGTATGTCCTTGATCTTTTGACGGAAGTTGGGTTATTGGGGTGTCATCCCTCTGATACACCTATTGAGGCCAATACTCGACTTCGAGAAAAAGATGGTGATCCAGTGGATAAGGGTCGTTATCAACGGTTAGTAGGCAAGTTGATTTATTTGTCCCACACCCGACCTGATATTGCTTTTGCTGTGAGCATAGTGAGTCAATTTATGCATGATCCATACTCTACTCATATGAATGCTGTTCTTCGGATTCTTCGGTATTTGAAATCTACTCCTGGGAAAGGGATTCTTTTATCTCCTCATGATGGCTTGAAGATTGAAGCTTATACAGATGCTGATTGGGCTGGATCTCCAGACCGGAAGTCCATTTCTGGGTATTGTACTTTCTTAGGAGGAAATCTTGTGACTTGGCGCAGCAAAAAGCAGAATGTGGTTGCCTGATCTAGTGCTGAAGCAGAGTTTCGTGCAATGGCACAGGGAGTTTGTGAGCTGTTATGGCTTAAAGGATTACTTGAAGATCTTAGTGTATCCATTCATCTTCCTATGATGCTATATTGTGATAATAAGGCTGCTATCAGTATTGCTCACAATCCTGTACAACATGACCGTACAAAACATGTGGAGATTGACAGACACTTTATCAAGCAGAAATTAGAGAGTGGATTAATTTGTATGCCCTTTGTTCAGTCCGGTGATCAACTTGCTGATGTGTTCACTAAAGGATTAGGAAGTAAATCGTTTCATCCTATTTTAGTCAAGTTGGGCATGTGTGATATTTATGCTCCAACTTGAGGGGGAGTGTTGAGAGTATTTAGCCGATGAGGGCTTATTTGTCTATTTTCTTTATTATTTTATGAATAGCTGCAATAAGGGCAATATTGTAATTTTTGGCCTTTTGGCTTTATTATAAATAGATAGCTTGGGGTCACATTGACCTAACCAAGCATTCAGTTCAGTTTTTTCTCTCTAACAATATCCATGCTCTTATGATTTGTCTTTCTAATATTGTACATAATCTTATTAATTTCTTCACGAGACTCTGAATTCGATTGGTATCATACTAATTCATTTCAGTCACTCCATACATGCACATGCTCTCGAGCATCCATGATATATGTCCTGTACTAATTTTTTTTAAAGTGGTTCCAATTTACTCTTTTTAAATTAGGTATTAACTATGTGGGAGCTGACAAATCAGCCATTCCCATCTTTCGGCTGGAAGCACGTGATACTTCAATTGCATTTGAGAAAGCAGTACCTCCCTGGCATTTGTAGCTTGTTAAGAAACTCTCATTTTCTTGAGACACTCACTATTTATGTTTATCCTGGAAGAGATGACACTGAATCTGAGGTATGAATGCTTGAACTGCAAAATCTTATTGAAATATTCAAATTTGGAAGTAATGGAGATTGAAAAGTTGCTTTAAAATTTTAGCTTGCCAGGTGGAAGCTTGCACTTGAGTTCAATTGCTTTAGTTACTGGAGCTCAGTGGACGGCACATTTCCCTGCCTCAAGCACCAGCTTAAGCATGTTAAGATATATGGTTATATACTGGAGCCTGGTGTCATTGAGCTCATTGAATTTCTACTTGAGAATGCACAGGTCCTTGAGAAAATGGAGATTTCTGCCAAGAAGACTCCGCAGCGAACATGTAGCAAGAACATGTTTTACAGTGACATTGGCCGTCCATCAAAGGATTATTGTACATCTGATGCGCTGCTAGAGTTTTCACAGAAGTTGTTGAGTTTCCCAAGGGCCTCAACACGTGCAGTGATACACTTGGTTTAGATACTGGTATTGGAATTGTGTTCACCACTTTCTTTTGGTAACCCTTGAAGATTCTGTGTCAGGCATGTCTCACATTTGGTAGACTTTACAAAAGTAGTTGGCCTTCGTGAAGTATTTCCTTTTGCCTCAGTTCTATGAATTCGCAACATCTACTACTCTGTACAGGCAGCTTTATGAATAGTTTGGCTAACTTTTTGCAGCGTAGAGATTCTTGAACAATCTCTTGATACCAGTTACAAACTGTTGATTAGTAGTCTTCCTTCTTGTGGGTTCTGTTTCTCTAATTGGTTTTTCGTTTTAGAGGTTGCCGATGTTTCGCTTTTGAGCTTTAGCTATCATTTCTTTGTCTTGAAAGGAAGTCAATGCAGGTCAATATTCTTGATTTCTTCCTTGGAATGATTAGAATATCAACATCATATCAGTACAATCCGTGGCTACTGTATAGATTCCGTAAAGTATAGGGCTGAGCAGTCCTCAAGTGTGCATCTATTCTGAATATCTACTCTAGAACTATGTTATTCTGTATGCTTGTCTCTCTAATTAACAAGATCATGTCGCTTATTTGACGTCTGAGAGTTCTTTTTCTTTTTAAATCATAGAAGTATCCATCTGCTCATTATTCCTCACGAATGATGTTATAGCTCAATGGAAGACCTTTCTTTCACGAGAAAACCGGCCTTATATTTGTACTCTTTAGGTAATTTGGTAATCGACCCATTGTCCCACGAATTGGATGAAATCTGTCCAACTGTGTGTGTGAATCTCCTTATCTCCTTTCGCAGGTAGTGTTCAACGAAACTTTCATGGTAACATGACCATTGAGCGTCGGTCGGTATACATACTTACACGGTTGCACCGCGGCGGTTCCACGATAATAAGTGCCACATCTCCTGCTTGATCTATTACATTCTAGTGCGAGTTACTTTACTCGCTTCTTCACACTCCTCCATCATACTCTCCCTAAAATTTTATACACTGTATGGAAGCTCCCAAGTCAG
Organism: Rhodomyrtus psidioides; assembly: GCA_021437785.1. Taxonomy (NCBI): domain Eukaryota; kingdom Viridiplantae; phylum Streptophyta; class Magnoliopsida; order Myrtales; family Myrtaceae; genus Rhodomyrtus; species Rhodomyrtus psidioides. The sequence continues at coordinate 6,889,402 of JAILYB010000007.1, read as the reverse complement.
TCATGTGCATCTTTGACCTTAATATCCATAATGCTTCAATTGCCCCTTGGGAAAGCAACACCTTCCTGGCTTTTCCAGCTGTACAGAAACTCTTATCGTCTCGAGAAATTAACTGTTTATGCTTATCCTGGACCACACTGCATATCTATGTATAAAAAAAAGGATTTATCTGTTTCATTCAATCTATCGCAAGTGCTGTAGATGGAAGAACAACTTGCATTCAAATTTCAGCTCAATGAAGCAGGCTGTATGCAAAAGCATGAATTCGATGATGAAAACTAGTGCCTCCAGCTATAGCTTAAGCATGCAACGATCCATGGATGTGCCTTTGAGTTCATCTAGTTTTTTAGAGTGCATCAATCTTGAGAAGATGGGAAAAACAGCAATTTATTTTGATTTCTTCCTCGTCTTCAATTTCCCCAGCCCAAAGACAATTCACCACTCAGAATCATGGAGCACTCTGCTCTATGCCGGACCCGAACTAAAACGTTTGACATGTGGAAAACAACATTGATCACGGAAATGAATGAAGTTGAATTCTGACTTTGCGTTGTTGCCGGCATGCGACGTCACTTAGCTTGTATCTTGCTGCACTTCGGGTGTTTGTAGAATGTCCAGAATCGGTTCGACATATTCCTTGTCATCCCCGGATTTCTCTATCTGATCCATTTCTCATTTATTGCTGTAGTTTTGATCACATGTAGCGATGGAGAACTCATTAACTCTTTCATTTGTATCCTCTGACATATTTTTTTTTCTGATTATGTTTGTGTAATTCGCAGTGTGTGTCCTGGAGTAGATCAATTATGGAGGGTAATAATGTTGTCGTGGAAAGAAGCAATGCGGAAGGAAGGGCCATAAAGATGGTGGAAAAGATGTAATCAGTAGTTTGCCGGACTCGGTACCAGTCTACATACTTTCCTTCCTACCCATGAGAGACTCCATAACTGTAAGGACAGTGAGTGTCCCTCGAGTCTGTTACCTCTGGACTTTTTCACACAACATATCCTTTGATCAGTGTGCTTTCTATTGAATTATGCAATGGTGAGGAAGTCCGTGATGATCCTCGGTGAGTGTCCCACGAGTCTGTTACCTCTGGACTTTTTCACACAACATATCCTTTGATCAGTGTGCTTTCTATTGAATTATGCAATGGTGAGGAAGTCCGTGATGATCCTGAATTCAAGGACCACGTAACGAAAGAGAGAAGAATGTTGAACACAGTCAGAGCCATGGAATCGCTTTGCTGTGAGGAAAAGGTTAGGTTCCTCGATTTGCACTTCCTAGGGTGCTGCATGTGTCGTATTCCTGACAGGTTGTATAGCATTGTTCACAGGAGCAGAGCTCTAGTTAACTGCTTGTGATGTCAAAACACCTGGACTGATTCAACTGAAATCGCTTACGAACTGTCACCGAAGGAAATCATCCTAAGCGAGGAGATCCTGGGTGAGATAGTATCTGCTTGCCCATTGCTTGGACTGTTTTCTCTAGAAAAATTGCTATGATCTCCAGAAGCAGAGGTTCAATAGGTGCCCACCCATCAAAGATTTGAACCTCAGACATGTGTGAGGGTTTGGCGAAGCTTGATCTTGCTTCCTCTGATGCAAAACGAATGAGTATCACATCGGCTCTCTTGAATTATTTCGCAATGTTGTAAATGCAGAGTTTAATTCGGTGGCTTGAATGTGTTGAAGATAAGGAAGAAGCTGTACACTCTAGATCTTCCTTCACTACTACACTCTGCCCGCCTGCCCACTGTTTTGTTCCAGTGGTGTAATTTCACTCTTTACTTCCAAAATTCTTAATCTGCCACCTCTCTTCCCTCTAGATTAACCAAAAATCAGACACACTAGAAGTTGTTTTCAAGTCGATGCCTTTGACTATCGAAGTCGGTTTACTGTTTCAGGGTCGCAATTAAGTTGAAGGGACCGACTTCCTTTCCTATCAATCTAGAAAATTCTTTCTTCTATCAGGTATTCCCTCTATGGGAAATGAAATGAGTCTAGCAAAGTGGCACCTCCCTAGGATCTAGCGTACATTCACGGTATGAGCGCTTGAGTTATGAAGTTTATCCGTATTGACCCATGTCATGATGTTGCAAAAATTGTGGGGATGGGTGATTGTGTCTTTAGACTGGCTGGGGAAACAAACTAATGCTCAAGCACGTGAGGCATATTTCGGACCTCCAATTGAACTCAGAAACTTGTCAAGGGGTCGCTCATTCTAGCAGGGAGGAGCAACAGTTGTGTTCCTTAACGGCGCACAAGCTAAGGTGTGGTAAGGGCCAGATTCATGCCGTGGGAGAAGAAGCAAAACTTGATCCATGGCACATGAGACTGGACCATTTGAACGAGAAAGGCCTTCTAATTCTCTCAAAGAAGGAAAATTACTATAATTTAATGGAATGTTACGAATGACAGGCCTTGAAACTTTATCAGAAAATAGGGAAACTACTATCACTTGGGGAAAATTTTACGAATGGGAAAAGGAAGCTACGGCGAGTGGAGCACAAACGAGAACAATGAGAAAACTTACTATCAATGATGAAAGGAGAACAAAACTTAAGCATAGGATAATAGTCATACTTAATTATTAAACCACATTTTCGTCTAACAGATTAAACATTTATGACAATTGATAGTAATCTCACAAAATCTCAAGCTGGTGTTCATATTGGTGTCGCAAAGATGCAGCTCCCTAGTGTGATCACCAAAAAGAATCCTCTCCGCGTATGCTATGAGGCGCCGTAACTGAAGTTTCAGCTACTGCGTATGGTAGCGTTTCTGTTTTAGGGAGCATTTTTTGAACAGAAACATTTTTTTGTGTTTCTGTTCAAAATTATGATTTTTAGGAAAAAAACGCGTTTGGTAATTTAAAAAAAAAACACTTTTTTCAGTCGCCGACCGGCGATGGGCGGCGGCCGGCGACCGGAGGTGGGCGACGGCCGGCGATGGGCGGCGGCGGCGACCGGTGGCGGCGACCCGCGGCGGCTGCCGGCAACCGGTGGAAGTCGGCCGACGACGGCGGCCGGCGACCATCGACGGCCGCCGGCGACCGTCGACGGCCGGCTTTTAGCAAGGCGGCGAGTGGTAATCGCGTCGTTGACGATGGATGGTGGTTTCAAAAGTGTTCCAAAATCCCAGAAGCAAGTTTTTTTTTGTTCCTTCAAAAGTGTTCCCTAGCACAAAAGTGTTCCGCGGAACACTTTTGGAACATTTTTGAACCATACGCGTTTCTGCTCTAAAAGTGTTCCCGGAACACTTTTGGAACAGAAACAGTTTCCACAGCCACCATCCATACGCAGCCTAAGACCACGACATTCTTAATTCTACAATTAATCCATTGTCTGCATGATTGCGTGACCCATCAAAAAATCATTCTTTTATTCTAATTTTAAGATACTAAACTAAATTATTCTATTGGTTATAACAAACTATAATATTAATTATATGTAGAGCTATATGGACTCGAACCATCGATCTCTTTGGTACAGCAGATTAAACTGATTATTATCAAAATGATTTGAACTATTTCAAAGATCTCCCTTATCAATTACATGCCTTTTTTTTGGCATCGGGCTCTTTCATCAACTGATCAAAATATCCGTTAGTCCATCATCTTTTTCTTTTGACAAATAGGAAATTTTGCATCGAATTGGGAAGTCATAAAAACCTCCCTTATCTATCTGAGAACGATTCTCGTACTTACATGCTATGTTGCACAGACACGTGCTTTTTGAAGTTTTTTTCGTGTCGGACACGCGGGGACTCGCACGGACTCGCGGTCAACGCGTGTCCGAGATTTCGACACGAAGTTAACGAATGGGACACGCTAGGACTCGCGTGTCGTAGGGGCGATCTTGAAAAATGAAAAATTTTGAAGGAAAAAACGTAAGCAGAAGGAAAATTCAAAAATCCCTAATATCCTGACCTAATTTCTTCGTCCGTTTCACTTGCATTTCTTCTATCGAGTCTCTCTCGCGACCTCGCCTCTTTGTTTATGGGTCAAATTAGCAAAAATGCCTATCAGCTACATGATGTTGCTGTTTAGCATTGCATTGGTGAGCTAGTTAATATCGTTCTATATTTCAGAGCACTTATCTTACGCTTGAAATACACAAATCGCACTAGCAAAGCCTATCATGTACATGTTGTCTTTTTTAGCTTTGTTTATGGCTCAAATTAGAAAAAAAAAACTATATGTTGGCAGCTGCATGATGTTGCTCTTTAGCCTTGTATTTATTTTTTTTTATTATCATTGAAATCATAAAAATTATTATATATAATATACAACGTGTCCCAACATGTCGAAATTCTCTATTTTTAGGAAATCACGTGTCGGCGTGTCGTGTCGTGTCGCATGTATGTGCAACATAGCTTACATGACAATTGGGAGATGCTTATCCGTATGAGGAGGTGTGGAACTAGATTGCAACATGTAACCTATTTGGCTCAACTAATCATGTGCATAAACAATTTATATTTTATTTATAAAACTATACCTTCAATTGATGGGCTAATTCCCTAAAAAAGCACCAACTTTAGGTCTAATGACAATTCTTGCCCGAACTTTTTTTTTGTTTCATAAAAAAACACCAACTTTAGGTCAAATGACGATTCTGGCCCAAATTTTTTTTACATCCCATAAAAAAGCACAAACTTTAACTCGAGTTCCAAATTCAACCTCCTTAATTTAGAACCATTAGTTGTCCAACATGGCAATTTCATGTCATCAGTAAATCCACTTGGCTTGTTGACATGGATTTAAGATATAATTCATCATCTTATTAGCACGGAATATGAAGTGGTTAATCCTCTTCGGGGAGGGGTAGAGCTAGGCTTGTTAAAAAAGGAAGGCTTTAGTCGTGAGTTTGGCAGATCTCGTCCATGGCGTCTCTCTATGAGTGGTTTTGGGTTTCACTTAGACAGCTAATTCTTGCGAGTGAAGTGGAAGAGACAATGAATAGGTTAATCACCGTCCTTCAAGTTGTACTAGATGTGAAGCAAATGAACAACTTCAAATTCTTTGCTAAGAAGACGATGCCTTAAATCGACATCAACAAGCTACATGGATTTATTGATGACGTGAAATTACCACGTTCAACAACTAATAGTTCTCAAATTAAGGGGGCCGAATTTGGGACTCGAGTTAAAGTTTGTGATTTTTCATGGGATGAAAAAAAGTTTGGGCCAGAATCTCTCTGATCGCAAGCCTTCTTTCTTTCCTTTTCTTTACTTCGTTATACACATAACGTTGTTCCTCTTCCATCTAATATTCAGTGCGGAATATAAAATGTCTGTTGTATCTTGAGAGGATAGTCGCTAGAAGCCGCCGAGTTTCGTACTCCGAGGGGAGGAATTATCCTTAAGGACAGTGTTTGCACGCCTCAAACAATTGTTGTTTTTCTCGTCTTTTCTAACATATATCCTACGATTTTAACTTCGTTTCCGAATCTAAAATATCCTCTCTCAGAGTTTCATCCAAAACGGCGTTAAATATAGTAATTGGCAGCTTACATGGCCAAAGGTAGGCAAACAAGAACTGACATGAATCCTACTCGGCTTTAGCGAAGCCAAAAATAACGTTGTTTTGGATGGCCCCAGTCGCCATATAAGATTCCGACGTCCTGGATGAAATTATAATAGAAAGTATTTTGTTGCACTGATAAAAGTTTGGGAGTTCTGTGACAATTTTGTTTTTTTTTTAGATTTTGGTATCTCAGTAGGTGTATTTTTGAGTTTCTCGTGGCAAAATTCCTAATGGAAATTCGTTACAAACTCCATTCGGAAAGTTTTTACAAGCGACAGGGGAGTTCATTACGTGGCGGGGTCCATTTTTTAACAAGCGACGGGGGAGTTCATTTGCGTGGCGGTGTCCATATATAGCGATATGATTTGGGCTCCAATTTCCATTGGACCGTCACATTCTTCTTTTATGATAGATTTTCGGAAAGTGCATTAGAAAAAAAAGCCTAAAAAGGCGGTCCATTATTTCATCTCGCGTTTGCCTTCATGGTTTTCCATTCCAAGAAGTCTAAAAAATTTGAACATGTTGCAATGCATATTGGTTTGACTGGTGAAAAGTACTAAACAAGTCATCATAAGTTTATTATATTAATATTAATTCAGTTCTAAACATTTTAAATATACCAATTTGGTACTAAAAATTAATTTTCATATCGATATCAACTCAGATCATCTAAGCATTAGGCCGAGCATCGCTGATGTGGATGTCGGAAGCCTTACATGACACAGTCAAAGCTAACATGAGCAGAGCTAGTACAGCAGCTAGCAACAGGTTTATAGAGATGAAGACATCCGTGTTTAAGAGAAATAGAGATGAAGTCATATATAGAGCGTGTGAGGGAGAGGCTACTAGCAATCTCGTAGTAACGATAATACGACTCGACTGAGATTATAAGTTCTTGGAGACCATAAAGTCATTGTCATTTTACACCTACTAAACATGGTTCCCAAATCTCTCCTCCTTAGTGGTATAATGTCTCGTTATATAATCTCTCTTCCTCGTACTCGCTTCTAGATGACAAATTTATTTCGATCCTTTGAAATATTGCGAATCTTCTCTCTCTTTTGATAAACTATATGGTCTTTCCCATGTTGAAATAAATGTTAATTGCTATTTTTTTTTTATGAATTAATGCCAGCCTGCACATGTTATAATGGACTATAAGATAACATAAGTCTCCTTCCCATCTCTTTGACGATGTTAAGCTTAAGACTTGGCTAGCCCCATAATTTTTTGTTTCTCTCTCTTTTGCCCTTTTCCTGTTTCTTACGCTTTCGCAGGGAAGGTTGGATTGTTCCGAGAAAATTAAGTGATTAGATAGGATGCGCGTCGATTTTGGTGGCGTTCTTGGGGGGATGGTTAGTTTAGTCTTTGTTCTCCACTTGTAGACGATGTATGATTTGTGCGGACTGTATGGTGATGTTTTCTTTCGTTTATTTCTTTTTTTAGGGTTTAAATAATTTGGGACAGCTTTTGTTCTTTGTGGACAAACCTGGACATGGTCACACGGTCGAGTTTATTTTATGTTTTTGTGATTTGAAAAAAAAAACATTCATGTTCAAACAAAGACTCTGGAATGTCTAGTGAGCATCTTTAACGCCTAATATTCAATATAAAGTAAAGAGGACAGATCAATGAGAGCATCTACTGGAAACTAGAGTTTGATTGGTGGATAAAAAGAGAGCTGATTCCTTCATTAATTATTGCCTAACTAAGAACAATCCCTAAATTAAGGACTACAATAGCACATCACCCTTTCTTTATTTTCTATTAAGGCTAGGTATGTTTCGCGAAATATGAGTGATTTGAAAAATATTTTTTTTTTCTAGAAATGATCGATTATATCATTTACGAAAATGAATGAGAGAAACATGTTCTTATTGTCCACGAAAATATTTAATCATAAATATTTGTTGAGAATGAAAGCATATTTATTTAAATAATTATTTCAAGCAATATAGATAACTTTTTTAAAGTAACATTTTATAAAATTATTCATTCTTTGTGAAGCAAAAGTAGCCTAGCTAATACACATCAGTACATCACCTTTGATAAAGAAAAAGCGCATGACCCTCTCGCTTGAGAGGAACAAATAGACATGGCCGTGAATGCGCTGAAGATTCCGCACAATTCACATGCCTCACCCCTCTGTCCCTTCTGTCCCTTTGCTATCCCATAAAAGACCAAAATATATCTCTCTTCCCCCCTCTCTCTCTCTCAGTTGATATCCAAAACCTCAGCTCATTTCTCAGCTAGGCCACGCCACGCCACACCAACCTTTTTTCTCTTCAGGGAAGAGAGATATCCAGAACTACCTATGGCAAACTCAGCAGCCGGAACCAGTGGTGATGCTGCACCAGCGCCGGGAGGTGAGTACCAAGTATTCTTGAGTTTCAGGGGGCCCGATACTCATCATGGGTTCACTGACTTCCTCTACGATCGCTTGGTAGATGCCGAAGTCCATGTATTCAGAGACGATGATGAGCTTCGCGTTGGCGAAGTGATTGGTGAGAACCTGCTAAGTGCTATCAATAACTCCATAATCTGCGTAGATCTTCTCTCGGACTTATGCCTCCAGTAAATGGTGCCTCTGGGAGCTTGCGAATATAGTGAACAACGTGTCTAAATCAGAGAATGAAAAGAGCATCCTTCCCATTTTTTTCGATGTGGAACCCGATGATGTTAAACTTTAAACGCCAATATATCGCAATTCTCTATCGGATCATGAGAGGAAATTTCCGAACGAAGTCGAGGCATGGAGAGAGGCTCTTGTAGAGGTAGGTAAAATCAAGGGATGGAACGTGAAATCGAGGTAAATCTCTTTTAAGATCCCTGCTTATTTCTTTCTGTTTTCCCCCTTATTTTAGATGATACAACCCTGCCCTGTTAAATGATTTCTTGTAGTCTTTTTCTTAAGAGAATAAAGTTCAGGTTTTGCATTCATGTTAGTTCAAATTTACCATTAAGGGGGAAAAGGTGGAAACTATCAGAAATGGCAACCGATGCCCACTTTGTTTTATACATTTCTGAGTGCCAGAAACACCAATTGTACGAGGAAACTAAGATTTGGTATACCAAAAAAAGAATTCAATAGAAAGTAGAGGACCTGGACAATATGTAAAGAGGATGGGGCTATCATCTGGGGGACTTGAGCTCTGCAGATCTCATGGGAGGTCAAAATCGAGACCGGACGATTATTGTCAACCACTGATCTGAGGTCTACGACGACCACGTAGAGGCCTTTGAGTGGTATAGCATCACCACTGGTTCCACAATGGTGAGGACAGCGGTGTAACATCACCACTGGTCCAATTCGACGCCGCTACGAGCACTGAACCAGTAGACAGCCGCCAAGGACACCCGCGGCTAGAGGTGGATGAACCCAGGTCAAGGAGAGTGGCGAGGGTCCTTTTGATAAGGAAGTTAGGGCAACAGATGCAATTTAAAAAAAAAAATTTGGTGATCGATTCAATTTGCATGCAGTGAAAAATGGAGATGCAAGTTGATGTGTGTGGAAATGGTTTTAGGGAATTATCATCATCATCATCATTATTATTCCTTTTCACCTTTCTTAGGGTTGTATCAGGCAAATTGAAAAGCCTTCAAATAGCAATCACCCATTTGATCCAATCCAAAGTAATGAAAAGTGGAAATGAACAGCCGGCCACGTGTGCTCGAATTCATCAATAACAATAGAATATGATTTCTGTAATTCATCAATACAACAAATAATTTGGCTGTTCAACAATAAATTTCAATCTAATGTTAGAGTTTTCCTAAGTGTGGGCTTATATTAATTGAGATTATAATTACCATTATACGGTATTAATTTACCGTTAACGGGGTTGGTCTAATAAAGTGAGATATAAGGATTCTTAATTAGCCTAATATGGACCTGGCTGGTGTGGGCCGAGTTCAGCCCGGCCTGTGATGAGAGGGCCCGGCCAAATAACTCTATAAATAGGCTAAGGCAACCCCCCTCTAACCCTAACTCTCCATAATTCCACACACTCAACTTCCTTGAGAAGTTGCTTCACTAAGGAGGTTGTTTCCTCCTATAAAGTCAAGTGAAGGTGAGGGTGGTGGTCTCATCGACACCAGGATTCCGGAGGGTGATAGAGGTGATGCGCCTAAGCTGAGGAATCGCCGGAGTTCCGCCTAAAGACCGGCGAATCCAAAACAGGTACACAAGCTCGTCTCTTTCGCTGTACGGCATCCGACTCTCTGCTATGGTGATCCGGGGAGTGCCGTGGTAAAGTTTCTCACGGCCAACATGTGGTATCAGAGCCGCCATAGCGAAGATCGGGACCGTACTATGTTTGCCCGTTTTCGAAAAATGTTTACGGATGAAAATGATTTTTGATCATATATTTGGCACGGGCTCGTCGAGACGAGCATTTTGATGGGTAGATCGTCGCCGGAGGAGGCCGGACGCGGCCGCACGCGCCACCACGCGCCACCACGGTGGCTGCGCGTGGTCGCCCACGCGCGCACGCGCTGGCACGCGCCCAGCGCGGGCCGCGTCCTATGCGTGCCACGTGGCGCGTTGTGAATGCGCCACGTGGCAGGCTGACGTCACCCGGGGTTCGGTTTCGGGTCAACCCGACCCGGATTGACCGGGTCGACCCGTTGACTGACCCGGTTTGACCGGGTCAACCCGACCCGACTTCGACCCGATTCCGACCCGAAGTTGACTGTTGACCGTTGACCGGTCCGACCGGTCAACGGTTGGACCGGATGAACATTCGGACCGGTCGTCGGCCGGCCCGGTCGGACCGGTCATTGGACCGGTGGGCACGCCCCGCACGTGAGGAGCACGTGTGGCGCATGAGCCCCACGCGCCAAGGCTTTGGCCGGCGCGTGAGACGTCCGTTAGGGGCGATCTTGGTACCGGCGTGCTCGTATGGAAATTCTCTACATTGTGGTATATTTATTTGACATGTTTGAAGCTTTTAAATAATGAAAAATGCATAAAGACCCTTATATATGTGTACTTTTAGGGGTATATTGCGCATTTTTCATGTATTTCTATATGGTTTCGGAAATATCAAGGCAAGCTTACATGTATATGACCACATACAGGATGTGTAGAGTTTTTAGCATGTATAAAGTTTAACGTGCATCAATGTATACAGCAATGTTATTGGCATCGCCTATGATTTCAGAATAAAGTGCCCCATAGTGAAATTTGAAATCATTTGGATATGGTAAATGTGAGGCATAAAGCTTATATCCCTGGTATGAGAGAGTTTCAAGGATTCAGTCAGGTAGTGACCGCCAAAGTGGCACACTTGGTTGGGTTTGAGAAATATCAGTCTCGTATTGTGGAAGGATGTCTCCTGTTTTGATGCATGGTCATACTCCCAAAGGAGGTGATTGTGTATTGATTATGGAGGGATACATGTATAGCATATGGTTGGGGATTGATCGATTCTAGTGAGTCATACACCCAAAGGTGGTGATTCACGAAGATTGAAATAGATTCTCATGGCCGCTATCATGTGGAGTGTTTGCAACTGCATGTCACATCTTCTGCCCAAAGGTGATTTTGTGATGATGTATGCAGCTCTCTGGATGTGTACTCAAACAGTTTTTAAAGTTACACAATATTGGTTCATGATGTATCACATGTGCAGCATAAAGTTTGAGAAGTAACTGATCCTAGTGGTTCATCCACCCAAAGGTGGTGATTCATAAAGATTGGATTTATTCTCTTTATAGGCTGTCACATATAAAGTGCACATTATGTATTCTGCCCAAAGGTGATTACATGATGGTGCATCTGATCCTCAAGATGTGTACTTTTATGGAACAAGTTACACAGTACTCACATGGTGCCATTATTATACATTGCTTTTTAAAGTAGTCACCTTCCCAGTAAACGGTAACTCCATTAAGATTGAGGTTCATACTGGTTCAGACTTTGTGAAATAGCTGGAGGATATTAAGTTTTGTGATATGGCTGACAGAAGTTTATATTGCTCTTTATGAGGATAAGTTGACAGATTTTACTGTTAACATATGGAACTCGAGAAGGGACATTTTATTGCATGGATTAAAGAGCAATTGGATTTGCTTGTGATTTCTGAAGTAATCCATTTAGTACTACTGTGAGAGTAGATGGCCTGCCGACTGCACTGTTGTATGGATGATGGAAGCCCAAGTAGCCTGGGTCTGTGTCTCGTTCACTGCTGATATTATGATACATCAGCGAGAACTCTTCAATATAAGGTTTGATGGTTTTAATAAAGTTAGAGATTACGTCATAAGGATGGTGGACACATTGAGCAAAAGGTTTAAAGATCGTACTCATAAAGGAACTCTTGAAACCACTGGTCATTCAGACAGTTTGGGTCCAAAATTGGCATCTTTTGAGAAAGATTGTGACTACGACTTCTTTTATAAAGAAATGTCACATAAAGTGGGACTGCTATTGTAATAAGGCTTGGTCATCTAAGTGTGGGCATGTAGGTGATGATTCTTTGGTTTTGATTCACGAATCTAATCTAGCAGAAGTCTCATCCAGTTTATGGAGACTTTATAAAGGTGTAACCAATTATATTGTGTTCACAGTACAAGGATTCATGAATCACAAGAAACCAAATCAAGATGAATCAAAAGCTCACATCAGGAAACAACAATATAGTTGACATTAAATTCGTGGGAGATGTGTCATTTTAATTCCATTCTCTGGTTTTGATCTGACATTAAGGAATGCATTTTTTGTATCTACCTTTAGACGGAACTTGATTTCCGTATCATATTTGGACGTGAGCAGCTACTCTTTTGAACTGAAAGAACAACGGAATTTCTGTGTTCTCAAGTCGAATAAGGATGAGTGCTGCAATGTGTCAAATGAATTAGATTATGCTTAACTCCCGATGATATCTACATCACTTATACAGTGAAAATGTTGTTTTCCAAGAAATTTCCAGTTAAAGAACAGTTTTACGCATTGTGGCATAAAGATCTGGCCACTTATCTAGGGAAAGAGTGGGAGGCTGATAAAGCTTAACATCCTAACTACTCTTAAATGTGACCTGGAGAATTGCGTAAACTGATGTGGAAATAAGATGACCAATATGGAGAGTATTATGGTGTACATGACCATGTTGGAAAGCTTTAAGGGTCATTTACCATATACCTAAAAGGATTCTGGGATAGTAGTTAAGTCTACTATGCCTGAAAGTTGTAATGAGGAGTATGATTAATGGAATGAACCTACAAGATTCTGTGTATGGATAGCCTTTGAGTTGTCTTCATACTTTGATTGGTGTTTCCACTAAGGTTATTCTATTGACCCTTTTGAGTTATGGATTAGACGTAAATCTAGATAAACCATCTAAAGATTTGAAGTTATCCTGCAGAGGTGAAGATGTATTGTCCAGCATTAGGTAAGTCCAGATCATTTGAAGGGATATTTGGTTAATGATCCCAACAGAAGTACGAGAATAATGGAATAACAGACAATGAAGTTTCTGAATTTTAATGAGGCCAAAAGATGCTTAGGCTATTAAGGTTAAAGGTACGATACATGTGTTGTGTCGTTTTCTCTGCCTATATAGACGATCGTGAAGCCTACCACATCACAGTCTAAGCCTATTGGGGTTTAGGACAGTGTTATTAACACAGATTCTGATGAAGCTCTTCAAGCCCCATAGGTGTATGATGAGGTTAACGAGGCTCCATTTGGAAGATCCCTAAGGTAGAGACGACCAATTATACTGCCAGACTTATAGTCTATTTGGAGAGCATCATTATAATATAGGCCATATGGTTGATCCAGAAACTTATACAGATGTTGTTTCTTGTAATCAGTGAGATCTGGAGTTGGATGTGATAAAAGATGAGACATGGTCTATGAAACATAATGGTTTTTGAGAGCATAATGGATAGTTGAGGGTTATAAGTTCATCAGTTACAAGTGGATGAATAAGACAAAAGGTCTTTAAAAGAAAAGTCAGAGAAGTTTAAAGCTAGACTGGTTGCCAAGATTTCACTCTGAGAGGAGGTGAAGACTATAAAGTAACTCTTTCCTCTAGTCTCTCATAAAGGTTCTTTCAGAGTGATCATGACATTTGTAACTCATCTTGTTTTAGAGTTACGCCAGCTGGATATTGATATCTATCTTCTCAAAGAGAGACCTTGATGAGGAAAGTCTATATGGTATAACCCGAAGGTTTTATAGCTGGTGATTCAGATAAACTTATCAGTAGACTAAAATAGTTTACTTAAGGCCTCATGCAACAGCTCTCAGATAATGACATCAGGAGTTTCATATATGTTGTCACTTTATTCAGTGATGTTGAAAGTGAAGTGAATTAGTGTATATACTACATATTGATTCACATACAGATTGATTACTTGCAGCTAGTGAGGCATTCGGATTAAGACCTTACTAACTATTTGGACGACGAGAAGTTGACAACATAATACATCTTTGAATTAGCAGGCAGTGCGGCATAATAGAGAAAAACACAGATCTGTATTGTCCTCTAGCATTCAAGCGGAGTTTATAGCAAGCTTTTGGGCTGCTACTCAGGTTATTTAGCTCCAGAACCTCACTAGGGAGTTGATCGTATTTATTTTTATATGGACCCATACAGTTATAGTATGATGATGGCTCTGCATTGTTGATTATATACAACAACAGAGGTTTTAAAGGGTCCAAACATCTGGCGGTCAAGTGTTTGACCATAAAGAACCAGATCAAAATGGTGACATTAAAGTGGAGCATAGTTTCACAGATGATATGGTTGAAGTTCCACTGACTAAAGTTGTTTGCCCTTTTGTGTTTGAAATGACGCCATTAAGATGGGCCTAGCAGCATCTTTGGATGCGGTTGTTCAGTGGGAGCTGTTGTCAATTTTTGCTCCAATAAAGTTTGCATCTGTGATTGTTACATTTGTAACATCTTGATATGGATCAACTCTATTGCGTGCAATAAAGTTTTTTGAGTTGAGTTGATCAATTGAAAATCTCAAGGTATGTGTAAACCTTGAATATAAGGCTAGGGGCATTGAGATACTAGCCTTGAAGATATGTCTTGTTACACATAAAGTACAGTTGACTATAAAGACAAGACATATGTAGGTTCATTGGAGCCATATATGGATTCTCTGGTGCACATCAAGTTTCGTGTCACTCAAGGAGAGAGAATGTTGCCTGACAAAAGGGGATAACACATAAAGTTTCTGTCTAAATATCTATTCTATGAGGTGTTATCCAACTGCCACACTACCATATTGAATCCATATCAGTAGAGTTAAGGACATTCGTGACCATGGATGGCTCTGCATACCTTTTATGCAGTTACTGCCATGATTCGGTGTTTAAGATTCTATGGGATCGGATTGGCTATTAAGAATAATCTCTAGACCAACATAAAGATGCGCATATACAGTACAGTTTCAATTAATATTCGCCCAAGTGGGAGAATGTTAGAGTTTTCCTAAGTGTGGGTTTATATTAATTGAGATTATAATTACCATTATACGGTATTAATTTACCGTTAACGGGGTTGGTCTAATAAAGTGAGATATAAGGATTCTTAATTAGCCTAATATGGACCTGGCTGGTGTGGGCCGAGTTCAGCCCGGCCTGTGATGAGAGGGCCCGGCCAAATAACTCTATAAATAGGCTAAGGCAACCCCCCTCTAACCCTAACTCTCCATAATTCCACACACTCAACTTCCTTGAGAAGTTGCTTCACTAAGGAGGTTGTTTCCTCCTATAAAGTCAAGTGAAGGTGAGGGTGGTGGTCTCATCGACACCAGGATTCCGGAGGGTGATAGAGGTGATGCGCCTAAGCTGAGGAATCGCCGGAGTTCCGCCTAAAGACCGGCGAATCCAAAACAGGTACACAAGCTCGTCTCTTTCGCTGTACGGCATCCGACTCTCTGCTATGGTGATCCGGGGAGTGCCGTGGTAAAGTTTCTCACGGCCAACATCTAACACATATTTTATGTTAACGGGGGCCATTAGCCTCTCCGAAGCAAATGAGCTGCTTTTGCACAATGCTTTAGAGTGGGCAATCTCTTATGTTATACAGTGCCTCTCCATTTTGTTTAATATTGACAAAGAAGTCCACCTTAGATAGTTTAATTACAAAATTATGACTTAAGCTACTAACTCTAGGACTAGGTATGATGCAAGCCAAAGCCTAGGTAGGTGGCCCAACCATAGGAGTGTGTCCACATGGTGGTGGAGAATCAAACGTCTGTCGCGACCTAAAAAAATTATTTCTAGTTAATGAATTATCAGGTTAATTAGATCAATTAACCTAATACGGACTTTCCCAAGCCATACCAATTCGCAACTTAAAATTCACTGAACTGATTTATAAATTGGAGTCGCTACTAATCATTTTGAATAGGTTGATTAGAAACCTAAGTAAAACAGCGGGAGAACCATTTTACTTCTACGAACCAGAGATTATGGATTCGGGCACTTGATTACACTAGTTAATTAAAACTAATGCCCTTTCGGTACCTTAATTCCATATGAGATGTCCTAAAATCAACGATTCAGATTGAATCAATTTGAAGCTCTGAAAATATAATTCTTTTTTTTTTGAATTTTCACTTTTATTAAAATGTGATGCTAATGCAACCTAACTATATGACATGTGACGTGGCAAGATGACGTGGAAAAATGACATGGCAAGGTGACGTGGCAAAATGATATGGCAAGATGACATGACTAAATGACGTGGCAGGATGAAATGGCAAAATGACGTTGCATTTATACATGGATGACGTGTACGAATGACGTGGCAATATGACATGACTAAATGACGTGGCAATATGACATGGAAAAAAGACGTAGCATTTATACATGGATGACGTGTACTAATGACGTGGCATTTATGCATGGATTTTCGATTTTTTTTTTAAATCTACCCTATTCTCGGCAACCAATTTTCTGGATATGGTAAAGAACCAATCAACCAATCAATTAGACAATCAATCAAACAGTCGGTCAGTCATCAGACAATCAATCAATCAATTAATTAGACAATCAATCAAACAGTCTGCCAATCAATCAATCAATCAAAATCACGACCGCCAACGTCCCAAACACCGTATTCTTCGAATTTTTCCAAAAAATTATCCAATCTCAGATTTTGAGTTAAGGAATGATTTTTTATTCAGAGACAGCAAATCAGACCTAAACGGTGATAGGTCAAATTAGCTATCTCCGAGATTTTCTTGACAAAATTATGTTCCAACGATTCTGATTAAAAATCCATTACCTTGAATTTCCAAAAAAAGGATCCGCGGTTCGTTTAATGTCGACATCAAAACATGCGAGGATAGCTTTATTTTGAATAAAAATCAGCGAGCCAAATATGCGAAAATATCGAGCAAACAGCAGCCAATCACTTTGCGAACATGCTCGAATTAATCGTTAAAGCATAAGTGTGTTACCTTAATCGTAGATAACTTTCCAAATTCGAACTTCGAAAATTGAAGCTTGAGAAACTGCACCGATTGGCTATGGGGATTTGTGCCTGGGTTAAAGGATTCGATGGAGGTGAATTTTGCAGCTTGTCTAGGCTCAATTTACAGCGGCAATTTTGAGCAGGAATCCGCCTAAAAATCTGCACAAAACAGTGAATAAACCATGCGTCAACAACAGTAAAATTGATCACGGAGAGCAGGAAAATCTTCACTGAATAGTTAGTGAAATTGTCCAAAAACAGTGCAGTTTTTTTTGTCACGAACAGCAGCAAATTGAACTCCCAACAGCAGCGAACTGATCCTCAACTTGCAGCAAAAATTCTGCACTGAAAAGGTAAGTATAAACTCCTAAAGCAGTTTGTTTTTGGACGTGAGCAGCAGCGAAAAAGCCCCCCTAAAGAGTAGCAAAATCTGATTAGCGAGAAGGCTCCTGTGTTGGCGAGCCAGGACAAATCGGGCCTTCAAGTGTGCGCGTGCCATCGCCAGAGCTTCAAAGGAGTGCTTAATTTGGCAGTTGAAGGACTAACAAAATTCATGCGCCATCATGGATTCCACGAAGGGCTCGTGAAAGTCAAATAAGTCTTTTGACTATGGGCAAATCTGGGAGATGCACGTGATTCCTTAGAAAGAAAATCATCATGAAAATATGTCAGAGTACAAATAAGCTAAAGAAAACGACGACTCTCTTTTGTTCTTCATGAAATCCTCGATGTACTCCCTTCTTTTTGTCTCTTGTTGGTAGTGGATTTGGCAGAGAAAGCTGAGAACCCATGGCTAAAGTCAACCTGCCCTTCCTCTTTTCTTCGAGTTCCCTTTCTTACTTCATGTACATGAAGTCTCCCCTCCGAAAACTGCCGTGTCTTCAGTGAATGTGGCCCCAAAATATGCCGTGTATTGAAATTGTGAGTGGCCTCAAAATATGCCTTGTATTGAAATTGTGAGTGGCCTCCCTGTAACCCTAGGCAAAGCTATCTATTTATAGAAAAAAATTATTGCGAGCTTAAGACCTAAAGTTCCTTTAATTTCGCAAAATAAACCCTGGGATCAGAATATGATTTGAATTAAGTCCCAAAGGGTTAAATTGCACAAATTGATCATTAAATTGACTAGATAATTTAGACAAGCCCAATGCACTTGAGCTGGCCGAATTTTTTTAAGCCAATTATGAGCTATGCGCATTTTTGGGCTCTATTAGGTTTTCCGTAAACATTTAATTAAACCCCCTTTTAAAACATGAATTGGGCTTAATTAAATCTGAAAATAAGTCCAAGTACCATAAAAGAACTCGATGCCCCAACCATGCCTTGGCTGAATTTTTCACCCCATGCTCGATTCGATCGCTTGTCAATTTAAGCTCAGTTGACTCACCTAAATGCAATGCGAATGCATGACAGAAAATAAATATGTGATGCATGTGAATTTATTTTTGTGAGAATTACTAATAACTCTCATTTTGTGAAATAAATGAATTTCCTAAAAAAAAATCAAAATTTAGGTGTCAACAGCTGCCCCTCTTTGAGTGGAAGCTCACAGAAGTTTCGCTCAAAGACTAAAATTGAAACCTAAATTTTGCAAATGAAAATGATGATGATGAAATTTTTGGCGGGAGTTCAAATCCCATTTTCTGAAGCAAAAGGAAATGGTGCATGAAATGTAGTGCTGTAAATAACATGTGCTAAAACTTCTCGTATCCCACATCAAAGAAATCCGCACATGGATCGCCTATGTAAATACTTGTTTTACCAAATACGTCATAAGGTAATGATTCCCTTAACTTCCAGACTTCCAGTGGATGCCAGGATGCTAAGGTACTAGCCCATCTGTTGCCAAAAGTTTCATTCTAACGCGAAACGGCGCAAGATCTGTGTAGAGTCTGAAAATGTGCTCAAGTTATGGTTCGAGCTGGCCACTTGTCTTTTTGAAATCACAAGAACGCATACATTGTGAAATCGAAAAAGGAATCAAGATCACACGAGGATCTTAGATTTTGGGGGCCTTATCCGTTACCAAAGGTTTCCCTTCAATGCGGGACAGCACAAGATATGTGTAGGGTTGAAATATTTATTTCAAGATCACAAGAGCTACATCGTTGTGAGCTAAAAGAAGTAGAATCACGATCACAAGAGCTACGTCGTTGTGAAAGGACCAAAATCGTAAGAGCCACGTCGTTACGATTTGGTAAAAGAGAAACAAGACCATAAGAGCTACGTCGTTATGATTTGGTTAGAAAGACACCCGAGCCATAAGAGTTACGTCGTTATAGTTTGGTAAAAGAAAACCAAGACCATAAGAGCTACGTCGTTATGATTTGGTTTAGGATCAAAATCATAAGAGCTACGCCATTATGATTTGATAAGAGTCAAAACCATAAGAGCTACGTCGTTACGATTTGACGAAAGGGCCAAAATCATAAGAGCTACGTCGTTATGAATTGGTTAAAATGAGAACCAAAGCCATAAGAGCTACGTCGTTATAGCTTGGTGAAAGAGAACCAAGACCATAAGAGCTACGTCGTTATGATTTGGTTTAGGATCAAAATCATAAGAGCTACGTCATTATGATTTGATAAGGGTCAAGACCATAAGAGCTACGTCGTTATGATTTGACGAAAGGACCAAAATCATAAGAGCTACGTCGTTATGATTTGGTTAAAATGATACCAGAGTCATAAGAGCTACGTCGTTATAGCTTGGTAAAAGAGGCCAATACCACAAGAGCTACGTCGTTGTGATTTGGTTTAGGGTCAAAATCATAAGAGCTACGTCGTTATGATTTGATAAGGGTCAAAACCATAAGAGCTACGTCGTTATGATTTGGTTAAAATGATACCAGAGCCATAAGAGCTACGTCGTTATAGCTTGGTAAAAGAGGCCAATACCACAAGAGCTATGTCGTTGTGATTTGTTTAGGATTAAAATCATAAGAGCTACGTCGTTATGATTTGATAAGGGTCAAAACCATAAGGGCTACGTTGTTATGATTTGACGAAAGGACCAAAATCATAAGAGCTACGTCGTTATGATTTGGTTAAAATGATACCAGAGCCATAAGAGCTACGTCGTTATAGCTTGGTAAAAGAGGCCAATACCACAAGAGCGTATATCATTGTGATTTGGCCAAGGGACCAAAACCACAAGAGCGTATATCATTGTGATATGGTAAAGTGATCAAGATCGCAAGAGCGTATATCATTGCGATTTGATAAAGGTAAAGATCATGAGAGTGCATACATCATGATTTGATACCATTACAAATATGAAGGGGGTATTATCGAATTGAATCGATAAATACGAAAGGTGTGTTGCCTGGACTGAAATCATTGCAAACACGAGAGGTCAGAAATGACAACTTAAATCTTTAGAGCTCCCAATTTGAAAAGGGTTCAAAAAACTTACCTAGTTTTCTGAGTGATGATAGTAAGGCTGACTGCATCGTACCTGTCCATACTCTTGAAAAATAATGATATGCATGAAGCCAATGTAAATGCGACATCCATATATTAGAAAATTTTGCGAGCTTTTGTCTGCATTATAAGGCTCCATTGGGGAATTTTGTCAATAAGAAAATCTGTCTGACCCTTTCGACAATTCTGATCAAGTTGAATGAGGAATTTTAGTCAGAAAGGACTTTTCACTCACTCTCTCGAAAAAGGCTTTTGAGACCCGACCATTGATGTGGGTAAGAGAATCTCTCAAAGCTGTCATCACACTTGACAAGGATTCGGATATTCTCGCAATTAGTATGACCACACCAATCCATGAGGTCTTTTACAAGGATTGTAATTTAGGCTCGGTTAAAGGCTTATTCAAGGGGGACCCATGTGAGTCGTCAGGCCATGAAATGAAAATCTTCATCAGCTGGATCGGGTTTACAAGTCAGGAACCCTGCGAAATGAGATAAAAATGATCTTGCTCGCACTTCTTCGAGCGATATTCATAAGCATTTGAAACCCTGCATTAACCTAAGTGCCCTAATCTTAAGAGACTTTTGGAAATGGTTGTAATGTAGGCTCATGGTGAGCTTGGAAATGAAAGGCCTATTTTTGACAAGGGATATAAGAAGATGAGAAAATCGGTGATCATCCGTCTTTGTCACTTTGCACTTCAGGAATGGTCTTTCTTTTCTTGAACCAGTTCAAGTAAGACCTCCCTTCCTTCCGAAAATTCCGCAAATTCTTGAGAGAGCTCTTTTTTTTCTTTTCCTTTTCAATGAGAGTAGGCGTTTTTGCCCTTTTTGCACGGCAAGCTTTTTCCTTTCTCCTTTTTTTTTTTGCATGGCCAACTTTGCTTTTTTTTTTTTACACTGCAAGTTCCTTTCTCTTTTTTTTTTAGGAAGGAATTGTTTTATCTGAATTGTTGCATATTGTGTTGGCAGATTTTCCAAGTTTCAACTTTCCTCGAGGCCCTTTGCTTCTCAAATGATTAGAAACAATTTCCTTTTCAGGATGATCACCATCACCAGCTAGGTTTAGAGAAATGAATTCGCCGCTCAAATTGGGTTAAGCAAAGGATGAGTGTATATGGGTAAAGAAACGAAATGCTCTTCGTTATATCTAAAGCACTTGAGCTAATACGGAATTCGCGTGCAACAAAGACACTTGAAGATTGATGCAAGTGTAAGCAAGCAATTTCTGCTCATTCTTTGAATTTCTGAGAATTGCCCCAATGTGGGGTTGTTCCTGACAGGGTTACGAAATGAAACCACCGTTCAAAGGGGTTAAGCAAAGGGCAACCTGTAGTGTTTGGATAGATGAAATGAATGCCTCATGTCATTTCAGTCGTCATACTTTTCGTGAGATAACCATGTACCTTGTAAGCATGGAAATTCTCGCATTCCTCACTGGGGATTGTGATATAGGACGTGTATGGAAATGGCTTGCCTTTCGTCGTCTTGACATTCCTCATTCAAAATAGTCAATTTAATCGGATCAGAGAGATTTCCTGATTGAAATTATCTCACAGTGGAAATTAATAATGCTGACAAAAGTATGATGAGATGAATTCATGAATCTTAATTTGATTTGATCATCCAGCATATAAGAAAAATGAATGCAGATCAAATATGGACATGCAAAAACTATGTAAGTCCATTCGCGAAGTGATTGGCTGCTGTTTGCTCGATATTTTCGCATATTTGGCTTGCTGATTTTTATTCAAAATAAAGCTATCCTCGCATGTTTTGATGTCGACATTAATCGAACCGCGGATCCTTTTTTTGGAAATTCAAGGTAATGGATTTTTAATCAGAATCGTTGGAACATAATTTTGTCAAGAAAATCTCGGAGATAGCTAATCTGACCTATCACCGTTTAGGTCTGATTTGCTGTCTCTAAATAAAAAATCATTCCTTAACTCAAAATCTGAGATTGGATAATTTTTTGGAAAAATTCGAAGAATATGGTGTTTGGGACGTTGGCGGTCGTGATTTTGATTGATTGATTGATTGATTGGCAGACTATTTGATTGATTGTCTAATTAATTGATTGATTGATTGATTGGCAGACTGTTTGATTGATTGTCTAATTAATTGATTGATTGATTATCTGATTGACTGACTGACTGTTTGATTGATTGTCTAATTGATTGGTTGATTGATTAACTGATTGATTGGTTCTTTACCATATCCACAAAATTGGTTGCCGAGAATAGGATAGATTTTTTTAAAAAAATCCGAAAATCCATGCATAAATGCCACGTCATTCGTACACGTCATCCATGTATAAATGCTACGTCATTTTGCCATGTCATATTAGCACGTCATTTAGTCATGTCATATTGCCACGTCATTCGTACACGTCATCCATGTATAAATGCCACGTCATTTTTCCATTTCATCCTGCCTCGTCATTTAGTCATGTCATCTTGCCATATCATTTTGCCACGTCACCTTGCCATGTCATTTTTCCACGTCATCTTGCCACGTCACATGTCATATAGTTAGGATGCATTAGCATCACATTTTAATAAAAGTGAAAATCCAAAAAAAAAAGAAATATATTTTCAGAGCTTCAAATTGATTCAATCTGAGTCGTTGATTTTACGACATCTCATATGGAATTAAGGTACCGAAAGGGCATTAGTTTTAATTAACTAGGGTAATCAAGTCCCCGAATCCATAATCTCTGGTTCGTAGAAGTAAAATGGTTCTCCCGCTGTTTTACTTAGGTTTCTAATCAACCTACCCAAAATGATTAGTGGCGACTCCAATTTATAAATCAGTTTAGTGAATTTTAAGTTGCGAATTGGTAGGGCTTGGGAAAGTCCGTATTAGGTTAATTGATCTAATTAACCTGATAATCCATTAACCTAGAAATAATTTTTTTAGATCGCGACAACGTGACATAGCTCTTTGAATGCGATTATAATCATATCCATCGAGGAGTCACATAGGCTTTTTTTTTTCAACCAAACTACAATGGTCAATGCATGATGTTGCATTTGTCATATTATCTCAGGTCATGTTTCTGCCATTATGACTGCTGAAATTTTGCTTATGCACGATGTGGTAGACATTTGGTAACTGTGGCCATCGTTTAAGTCAATGCGATACACTTTAGAAATTAATTTATATCATAGTCATAGATGGAAACTGTTGAAATTATATCTCGAATTTGAGTCCGACTAGAATTACTCTGTGGATAAGCATAAAAGTTGAAACCCAAATATTGTCAGATTACTATTCGGATACTGTGGATTTTATTTTGAACGAAATCTGTTTTGAAATCCACGAATATATCTCATTTTCTTAAGTTATAAATCCGGCTAAGAAGGGAAGAAGGAAGTTGACTTCCTTGACCGAATCCAACTGGTGTCCGATTTATTCTTTTCTTATTCTGTCTATTTATCATTCGATCGCTAGTTTCGTGCAACAGAAACAATATCAAGTGAGTTTACTAAGTTAGCCTACAAAGATTATTCTTTATGCTTAAATATTGTTTTGATGCACTTCAAATCTTTTTAAGTTGAGATTTTTCTCACATCTGATGCATGCATATTATATTAATCTAGTAACTAATGAAAGAGCTTTTGTGCCTTGCAGCCAAGCAGCGATTGTTAAATCAGCTGTTAAAGAGGTTTTGGAGAAGTTGAAGATAAAGCAAAAATTGGTGACTGAATATTTATTTGGACTTGATGATCGGATAAAATGTTTGAGAAGGTTATTAGATGTCAATCACGATGATGTGCGGCTCCTTGGAATTTACGGAATGGGTGGCATCGGTAAAACAACTATTTCTAAAGTCATCTACAATCAACTATGTTCCCACTTTGGAAAGTATTGTAGCTTCATTGAGGGCATTCGAGAAAGGTTGATGAAGGAAGGCATAGCCCCGTTGCAGAAAAAATTACTATATGACATTGGTGGCTCTGAATCTATAGAAAAAATTAATGATAGTGAAGAAGGAATGAGGAGGATTGGAGCAACACTCAGCAATAAGAAGGTCCTTGTTGTTTTGGATGATGTTGATAAGAAAATATCCATTGGAAATATAATAGAACTTTCCAAATTAAACCGAGGATCTAGGATAATCATTACAACAAGAGACAAAGATATTCTGAAAATTGAGGGATCTGAAGTTAAAATCGAACAGTATGAGATGCAAATGATGGATGAAGGTACTGCACTTCGATTTTTTTGTTGGCATGCCTTTGGTAAAGACTATCCTGCAGATGATTATCGTCGGCTTTCAAGCGACATCGTCTCAAGTATGGGAGGGCTTCCATTGGCCATTGAAGTGTTAGGTTCATTTCTTAATGGGAAAGACCAAGAAATTTGGGAAGAGACGTTGGAAAAGTTAAAGATTGTACCTGAGAAAAAGATCCTTGAGAAGTTGAGAATTAACTATGATGACCTAGATAAACATCAGAAACAAATTTTTCTCGATATAGCTTGCTTCTTTTTCCATGAGAAGAAGACTGATGCAATTTACATGTGGACTGATTGTCAATTTTATCCTAAAGGAGGAATTAAAGTCCTTACTGATAGGTGCTTAGTAAAGATATTGGACAATGATTATTTTTGGATGCATGATCTACTTATAGCATTGGGAAGGCAAATTGTCCGTGAGGACAATCCAGAAGATCTTGGAAAGCATAGTAGATTGTGGAATGCAGAAAAGGCCCTCCAAATCATTAGGACGGAAGAGGTAACTAAGAAACGTCTCATTTTCAAATGGAAGTCATATATCTTAGGATTGAGGAATTTTTTTTTAGGATCTTTACCATTTTTTTCCATTCCAATTCGAGTTGTAAAATATAATGATTGGAAGTTGACAAACTTTTTCACATCGTTGCGAAATTTCACTTGCAGAGGAAGGACAAGATTCAAGCGCTCTCCATAAGCATCCCAGAGATTACAAATGAAGATTTTGAAAGGTTTCCAAACCTAAGATTCCTCGAGTTACGAAACAGAACTTATGCCGGGGACTTTGCAAAGTGTCAATCAAATTTAAGATGGTTTTCCTGGAGTTTCTCTCCTAAGATGGATTTTGGGGCGGACAATTTTTATATGGATCGGCTTGTTGTTTGTAAACTTCACTGGATTAACTTCAAGGATGATTCAAAAGCAAGGGACTTGATCAAGGTAAATTAAATATTGTAATTCTAGTATGTTAGTTCCCATGTGTACTATGTGATTGTTCTTACACTTGACAAGCCATCTATTTTCACAGACGGCACGGGATTTGAAAGTTCTATCCATTTCTTATTGTCATGGCATAACAACAATTCCAGACATCTCTAAATGCTCGGGTTTAGAGAGGTTGACTATCCATCAATGCACCAATCTAAAGAGAGTGGAATGCTTCATTGGAAAACTACAAGCTTTGATTGAGTTAAATATCGAATGGTGCCAAGATCTTATAGATTTGCCTAAAGAAATTGGGGAACTAGTGAAGCTTAAGCACTTCTCATTGTTGGGATGTGGCAGGTTGAGAGAACTTCCAAGCTCAATTGGGAATTTGACCTCATTGACGGAATTAGACTTATCAGGTAGGCGTAGTGTCAAACTTTCAAACTCCATTAGAAAGTCAAAATACAAATAGCTGTAATCTAAACTTGAGAATTTTTCTTCTGACAGGCACGATAATAAGGAAACTTCCGAACTCCATAGAAAAATTAAAATCATTACGCATCTTGCATTTTCCGGTAGATCCATTAAATAAGCGGAAGAATTATGATTGGCAATTACCTAGTGGCATCAAGATGTTGGTAAATCTTGAAGAGCTAGATCTTTCTTGGAATGACGTGATAGGTGAAATTCCCGTCGGAATAGGAGAATTGTCATATTTAAGAATCCTAAATTTAGAGCATACCCGTATCTACGGAATTCCAAGGACTATCAACATGCTTCATCACCTCGAAACACTAAACCTAAGTGATTGTCATGAGATTCAAGAGTTGCCGGAGCTTCCCACAAGTTTGACCTGTCTATATCTTAGCTCTGAATCGTTGCTCTCAGTCCCTAGTTTGTCGAACCTTACTAATTTAGTTGAACTGCAATTGAGTAATCACAAATTTCTTGGAGAGAAATCAAAATCACTCGCAGGATGCAACTTAAGGTGGATTGGGAGGTTATCTAGACTGAAAATGTTAGAGTTAAATCTGCTAAACGTCCCTGCACCTCCAGACTTGACTTCACTTTCTCATCTGGAAGAGCTTTCTTTGTCTTGCCTAGACCTAGAAACCCTTGTGCAGCTCCCCTCCTTTCTGCTGAGATTGGATTTTCAATTCTTTTGCATCAGGAGGGCACAGTTGATTCCCTCGTGTTTGAGATTGGGAAATTTGTCGACATTAGAGTTCTGTGGTGGTGAAGTGGAAGACATTCCACTCAATGGACTTCCACAACTGGAGGAGTTAATTATTTGCTCTTGTAAACGGATTCGGAGATTATCCATTCCTTTGGAATTAAGGAAGCTACGGCAAGCGAGTGTGTCATCTTGTCCAGAGCTAGTTGAGATACAAGTTGTGGGTCTTTCGAAATCATTGGAATCCTTCTGCGTTTGTGAGTGCAAATCTCTGGAAAGCATAAGTGGTTTACGGTACTTGAAGAACATGGAGAATTTTGCAATCCTGTGTTGCAACATGCTTACTATTGTTGAGGGACTTCACAAGTTAGAGTCTCTATCATCCTTGGTAATCCGAGAGTGCCCATCATTGAGGAGTTGCGGAATCTCTTTGAAGAATTACAAATTGAGGTGTGGAATCTCTTTGGAGAATTACAGAGAAGAAATTCTTCTAGATACATCGGAGAAGGTATGACATCTTCTTCAGTAGCTGTGTGTGAATGCATGGGTTTGGAAATTGATTGGTTCTAATTTCAGTTTGATGCCATATAAAAATATACAAACTGTTAAAAAGTTAAAACATTATTCTAGAATTCACATGGAAGAAAAATAATATATTTTTTTCAGTGCAATGAAGGAAATTTAACAGTACATTAGTATTCATTCCATATGTTTTACTTTGCAATTTTTTTAGGTATAAATTAAATAAGTACAAAAAAAAAAGAGTGTTATAAGTTGCAACTTTTAAATTAAATAAATTCTCGCTCCCTTTACAGACAAAGACTGAAGGCAAGAAAAAGGCCACAAGGAAAAGGAAAAGGAAAAGCAGCAAAGGATCTCGCAACGAGGAAAAGGAAAAGGAAAAGAGAAAGGTGAGTGATTAGCGGAGACGATTGTGAGCTGATCCTCTTTTTTCTTATCCTTTCATATTAGTCAATTATCTCTAATTGCCGTTTGGGGTTGATTGAAAAGGAAAAGGAAAGCTGGATTTGTAATAATAAGACATGATTTAAAAAAAAAAAAAAAGCATGAAACGGCGGCATTTAGATGATACTGCGAGATTTAACGCTCCGTCCTACGAGATGTTCCCCCTATATATTCGGAATCGACTTATCTAATTTTTTTTTTTATTCTCGTTAACCTTTCTTTTGCGATCTGGGACTTTTACTTACAGTGGTTGAAGAGAAAGTGGTCCTTAGTTGGGCTTAAAAGGGGTTAATTTTGAACGTTGCCGCCTTTTTTTGTTTTGGTGACAGGAAGTGGAGTTCAAGCTGGATTTGCTCGATGAAAAAGAATGGACAACGGCCGTGGACATAATCTCTGAATGTATAGCCGGTATAGATCAGATGAAGCTTTCTTCTCGCCTCGGTCTCTCTATTTCTAATTAAAAAAACAAACCCAAGATCTTAGTATCTGCAGTTAAGTTGATCGAGTCAATACAGAGTGTGAGTTTCGCTACTTTATGTGCAGGTGATCATGGCACGAGCAGGGAAGCGAGCAGGAGCAACAAGAAGGTGATGGTGACCGGACCCATAGATCCGGTGGAGCTCTTAGTAGAGCTCAGGAAGCGGTATGATGCGGATATACTCTCTGTCAGACTGGTTGAAGAGGCTTGAAAGAAGTGAAGAACGACAAGAAGAAAGACAATCGGGACAAGAAGAAGCACGACAAGGAGAGAGCAATAAGAACGAGCAGTCGACAGACTCCAAGGCCGATCGGCCCAAAATCTACCCGTCTCCATACGTCTCGCTAATCCCAATTTTCTTTTTCTGGCCAATCCCGATCTCAAGTTTTGATATTTCAGTTCACGTATCATCAGTCTAAAAATCATGATCATGTTGATGGCTCTATAATAACTAGATCTCGAGTGCGTCGGATGCTCACGACGATCCTCCCCTTTACGGCGTATCTCGTCAGCCATTGGATGTGCGACTCCGCTTATCCCTTTCACGAGACCCCAATCTGCTCCTGACGACTCTGGCTACTTGGTGGAGAGGACGAACCACAGTGGTGCAGTTCGTCGAGATCCGATTCACCCATTCCCAGTCCTGAGTCGATTCGACCTCCAGGTTTTTCGGCGTCCTTTTGGACTATTCACTTTGCGCTGAGGAGGAACGTGGAAGTGAAGGGAGCTGGGGAGCGAGTGGAGGTGAAGGAGCTGTGGAATTGGCGTTTTGACTCAGCGGTCCAGGGGATGATGGGGAGTTGGTCGGAGAAGTGAAGAAGCCGAGTGCTCGTGATTGGAGTCCCAGTTAGGCTCCCTACACTGTTTGCCCTCTACACAGCAGTTCATGGGCAAGATTTTTTTAATCTCGAAGATTTCTCATATATTTCTTCTTGGTGAGGTTTTTCAGTGAACTTTGGCATAAGGTTTGCTTGCTTTTGGACTCTTCACTTTGCAATACATTCTGGGATGATGCATCTTTACCCAAAAAAAAATGTGTTAGGGATCATAGTTTTTTTGTCTTACTTTGACATGATGCAAAACCGAATTCATCTGTTACAAAACCAGCTACAAAAGAATTCAAATGATGAGCATTTGATTCAAGACAAGAGGGAACATCGGGAAATTATAGCAGACATTGAAAGTATGTGGAGAAGGGAAAAGATGTACAGGGGCTTAAGGTCAAGAATCAAGTGGCTTAAATGGGGGGACAAGAATACGAAAATTTTTCACGCCACAACAATATAGCGAGAATAGCGGAACCAGGTCTCTATGCTGAAAGATAACACTGACGAATGGATTCGGGAACCCAGGAATCTGAAGATACTGGTATCAAATTTCTTTAAAAATCGGTATTGTTCGGTAGGCCCCCAAAACATCGGCCCGGTCCTGCAATATTGTCCAACTCTTGTCACACATGAAATGTGTTGAAATGTGTCTCAAAATTTGAGCGTGGAATCTTGGTCTTTCCTGTGCCATGCAATCTTGGACAACACGTGAAGATAAGAATACTTGAAGCCAAAAAAGGACAAAAAAAAAAGGAAAGTGTTATTTGCTTTCCCCAACAGCCACTTTCCTATTTGCTTCGTGGACTTGGTCATAGATAACTCCAAGATTTGCAGGGATTAGCCGAATATTACTTGGGGTTTCCTTTCTAGTTTCACATGGTCCAAGGGTTGACATATAAGTGTATTTATATGTTCATGGGGTTGGACGATGAGAAGGCTTGGCAGAGAATTCTTCATGAGTTCTCGCCGTTGTTGATGCAAGGACGTCCGCGAAGACTTTAATGAAGACACACTAGTTAATCCATACGTAGCATTCGTACGAAATCTTGAAGCGCCACTTCCATGAGCGCTTGAGCGTGGGTCTTCGCATCGTTCCGGAAGCGCCGCTCGTCGAGTGCTTGGCAAGGGTTTATCATCGCTGATTTTGTTCGCGGAATTACATCAAGAATTCAAGTATCGAAGCCGATTAAATCTTGAGGTTAGATTTGTTGTTTAAATTCCTTTGCGAGATTTGAAGATTATTTCTCTAGAAATTGGGGGCTAAACACTGTGTGGGTTCTTGGATGTAATTGGGGTTGGGAAACACCAAGAGTGTGTTTGTGTAACTCGAGTGGATTGTAATATCCGTATATCGCTCGTTCTATAGTGAAATTTATTGCTGCTCTCCCCGTGGACGTAGGTCTTTACGACCGAACCACGTACATCTGGTGTCCGTTTTACTTTGCTCGTTTTGTCTATTTTTCGATCGATCGCTTGTTCCGCGTAACAAAATGAATGAATCTCTATGTGCTGAATTATCTCTGCTGGAAGTCCAGACCACCGTCTTTCAGTTGGGGTCCTTAAGCACTCCAGGTCCAGATGGCTTAAATGGCCTCTTCTTCCAACAAAATTGGGAGGAGCTAAAAATGGAGATATTGGAGGAGGTACGGGGCTTCTTTGTTTCTGGTTACCTTAATCCGGAGATGAACATGATACATATAACCCTTATCCCAAAGGTTAAAAATCCATAAAAACTAGATCAATTTCGACTAATTAGACTCTGCAAATAAAATAATCTCTAAAGTTCTTACTAATAGGATTAAACCGTGGCTGAATGATATCATAAAGAAGGAGCAGGAGTGCCTTTATAAGGGGCAGACAGATTCAAGACAACATTATGGTTGTTCAAGAAGTGCTTCATCAGTTGAAAGTGCGCAAAAGAAAGAAAAAATTTCAGGCAGTTCTTAAGCTCGACATGAAAAAGGCATATGACAGAGTGGAATGAGATTTCTTGGAGATTTGTATGCAAAAAATGGGTTTCTGCAATTGGTGGGTGGATAGAGTAATGACTTGTGTCACATTGGCTTCACTGAGTATTAAGTTGAATGGTAACCATCTACCTTATTTTAAGCCATCAAGAGGGATTCGCCAAGGGGATCCAATCTCCCTGTACCTCTTCATCCTTATGGCAAACTCTCTTTCGGAGTTCATTAGAAAGACAGTCGAAGATGGAACCTTGAAAGGCATAAAGCTGAACAAGTATTGCCCAACTTTATCTCATCTTTTATTTACGGATGACTCAATTTTTTTTTCCTGGACGGGAGGATCATAGAATGTCAGAACCTAATGTTGACTCTGAATCAGTACTGCTATGCTTCGGGGCAAGCTATAAACTTGAACAAATCAGGAATTTCTTTTTGTTCGGATTGTCCCCCGGATTTGAGAAGAAACATGGCAGCGGAATTGCGAGTGGTCGTGTTAGACAAAGTAGGTAAATATATAGCTATCCCTTCAGATTGGGGGATCAAAGAAGGATATGTTTGCTTGGTTGTTGGCTAGAGTCAATTCAAAATTGGAGGGATGGAAAGAAAAATTAATTTGGAAGGTGGGGAAAGAAATCTTGATAAAATCTGTGATTCAAGCTATTCCTCAGTAAGCAATGTCCATCTTTAAGATCCCTACTTCGATCTGCAGAGCTATTGAGAGGATGATATCATCTTTTTGGTGGAAATATTATGATGAAAAGGCATGACTCCACTGGAAAAATGGGATATTCTTAAATCAAGAAAAGATGAAGGCAGCTTGGGGTTTAGAGACCTAGTAGATTTCAATAGAGCTATGCTAGGCAAACAAGCATGGCGCTTAACAAAATATCATAACTCTTTGTGGGGATGTCTACTAAAAGGCCTCTACTTTCCAACCAGGAATTTTTGGCAGGCTGATAAGGGATCTCGCCCCTCATGGGGTTAGCAGAGTATTCTAACAAGCAGAGAAACTATAAGTGATGATGTAAGATGGTCGGTTGGTACTGGTAGGAATATCAACATCTGGGAAGACAAATGGCTGAGGCAAGAAATCATAAGTGGACCAACCAACCGAAATGATCCCACGAAGGTGGCTAAATTGATAAAACAGGGTCCCCCACACTAGGATGAGAGAACTCTCAAAGAACTCTTTGATGTCCAACTAGTCAACAAGATCTTGGCAATTCCGCTAAGCTCTCTTTATAAGAAGACATACTGATTTGGACAGTACCAAATTTGTGGATTTTTCGATGAAAAGTGCATATAACGCACTCCGCAGGAAGAGCAGTAGCAACCGGAACCCATACCAACCCTCCACATCCTTTAGACCTTCACGAAAACTGTGGCACCAAATTTGGCACATTCAAGCCCCCCCTAAGGTCAGAATTTTTCTATGGAGGGTATGTCAAAATGCTATCCCTACTAGAGAAAATCTACTCAAAAGGAAAATCATAGCTGAAGCTCTCTGCCCCTTATGCGAACAATAGATAGAGACCACAGAACACCTCTTCCTTCAGTGTCCTTGGACAGAAACAGTCTAGCGCCACCCTACAATCAATATCCAAACCTCAGTCTTAAACACTTCAAGAATTGATAAATGGCTTGAAGAGCTTCAGAGCATAACCGAAAACCTCCCGTGTATCAAAGAAATAACGTCTGTAATCTAGACGATCTGGACAGGTCGCAATGATAGGAAAACCCCAACCCGAAATCTGTAATCGGTACAGCAGAAGCCCTTATTAACAATTACATAAGATGGAATAAAGTCGGCAAGAACAGCATGAGAAATTCAACTTACCCGTAGCCAACCTAGACTCCGTCGAAGCATTGTGCTCTCAAGGTAAATTTAGATGGCTCCTTTGACACAGAGAGTGGTGTTGCGACGATAGCAGGTGTCCTCCTAGATAGATCTGGGGTGTTACTCGACGAATTCACCAAAAAAATCCAAGCTTTGTCGCCACAACAAGTGGAAGCTAAGGCTGTGTTAGAAGCCTTGGAGTCGTTCAGATCAAGAAGATATGAAGTTATGTACTTGGAGACTGATTGTCAAACGCTGGTGGATGCTATACTTGGAAGGGATATAATCCCATGGGATATGAAGGCGCTGGTTCTGGAAGCCCAAGCCCATCTTCAATACTTCACAAAGCTGACGGTGGCTCATTGTGGTAGATCAGCCAATAGGGTAGCTGATTGGATTGCGAAGGCACTTCGCCAGGAAGAAAACAACTGGACTTATGGACATACGTTGTAATAAGGTGACTGGTACTTTCATGGATTATGTAGGCTTGAACTGGGATTGTGTTTTGATTATTGTAGTTATCGACTTCTGTTAATGCATCTGAAAGGTGATATTCTTCAGATACACAAGAAAGCTAACGGAATCAGGAAGTTTTAAGTTCGGATTTGAGCTGACGGATTAGATTAAGTTAGGACTATTTTGGAGATTCACGTTTGTCTATTGTGAATTTGAAATGGCGATGATTGCTAACCATAGGCTTTAAGTATGAGTCTATGCGACATCCTAATGATTTTCGAAGTTATTGATTTTTGTTGATAGTCCCAATTGATGAGGCAAGTCTTGTAAAGGCATCTCAAGATATCGATACGCGCTATGGGATTGGAAAATAGTTATCAATCATTGTTACAAAAGCATGGCTTGAGAAAATGGGGACTTTATTTATCAATGATAAATCAGTATATGGTTAAGATTACAAGATGTGCAACCAGGGAAGATTAGTGATCAGAGTACGCAGCGAAAGCTTGATAAGACAACAAAGCTAAGTTGGATAAGGACCACGGGAGTTTGGGTAAAAGTTGGACTATTTGCAAGCGACGACTGAGTGTCGAGGAAGGCCACCAAGGTAATGGAAATCGCCTTCGACTCGAATCATGGCTTGACTTGCTAGTCGATCGTGTTGTGGATTGGGGTGACGACCTCGACGTAGGCATGTGCTGACTCGGGTTGATAGTGTTCAGTTGCGAATCGGCCATAAGATCGCCCTATAGCATGCCAAGGAATGATCCATGGCATGATTTGTGAGCTAACGTAAATAGACAAACACATTGATCATGGATCTAATGAGAGACAATTTGTACTAGAACCCCGTACCAGCCACACACTGGTTAAGGATTAGCTATCCTAGACTACATGATGTGTTGTTGGAAGATTATGGATCGAGATGAACCAATCCTGCATCAATTTGAATTGGTCATGAGAGGTGCTCTCGATAATGTTCGATTGTACTAATGGTTTAGGAACTTGTGATTTCAACCCTAAACCAAAAGTATTCGAAGTGGCTCTTGACTTGTCGATAAACAGCGAGTGGACTTTGCCAGGCAGACTGGATGGTTCGATCCTTGACAGGATACGGCGCTTAAGGTCAAAGACTTTTGGGATGTTGACGATTCCAGAATTTAAGAGCGATGGTGAAGAGATCAATCATTAGTGGACCTTGCCCATTTAATAAAATGCCCAAATTGCCATTAGTCCCAATTGCAAATGGCATTTGTAGAATAAGAGGGAGGATGACGACAAGTCCTATTTGTTGGAAGTTAATAGATTGCGAATTAGTACGCAAAGATTACTGACCTTGTGGTTAATTAAGGGTACGGTATGACATTTGATAGTTGGATTGGTGATAAAGAAAATGTTATGGAGACATTGATGTCAACCTTGTAAAAGGAATGTGTGTCAATACATTGATGTACTACCACGAGATTGATGTACTGTTTCTTTTACTGTCTGGGAGTTACACACGTTTCCGCATGCGTAGTTAAATTTCGTGGGTCGATGGCAAATCTAGGACGCTATCCTTTATGACCCTATGACGATTTGACTTGGATGCCGCGTACCGAGAGGTTTGGGGCATGACAGAGCGTTTTCGGTTCAATCGGTCCGACTTGCTCACCTCTAATTTTGAGCATAGTCGTACAGGTCAAGTCACTCGTCGTGCCATATAGGATGGCCTACATTGACTGAACCTTCACATCATAACTTTTTGAATTAAATTGGTTGGATGGAATTCATTGTAAAATCGTCAAAAATTCCAGGACAATATTTGGAAAAATTAAAAAAATTAGGACTAAATATAACAGGTTTATGATTTTTGTGTAATTTCTCCTAGAGAAGCATACCTTCATGCAAATAGAGATTCTATACTAAAAATAAATATTACCATATCTTGAAGAGAAGTATCTCACAGAAATGTATGACAGATGTCAAAAGATTATTTGTTAAGGATTTGACAGTTAATGCATCTACAACTATTTCATATTCCACAAAAGAAGTTCGATTGGATAATCAATCAAGGGGTCCTCTTCTATTCTCTCTCGTCTTTTGAAAACTTGCTGGCCCGGTCACGTTAGAGGCAAATTAATTGATGAATAGGTAAAATCCAGCCGTGGCTTTCTCTTCACTAGAAGACCAAAAAGGGAAAAAAAAATTAATCGAGCAAACAGTACAAACTTTTAGCACACGGGGCCCTTCTTTTTAGCTGTCTTCGTCTTCGTCTTCGTCCTCAACCTAAAAATCTTTGTAATAATGCGTCTCCCTTGTGAAGTGAGTTCCAGCTGTTCTTGCTCCGATTCTTCCAAGTTGGGCCGATATGGACACAATAGGTAGAGATGATAGGATTTCAATCTCTGACATTTTGTATAAAAAAAAAAACGTGTTACGCTACATCCCTTTCAATTGATCTATAGTGTCATTTTATAGAATCTCCATCTTCTTTCAAAATTTTTTATTTTCTTTATTTATATATCCAAGTTATCCTGCCTTTTTATGTTCTATAGGCTTGTATGTAACTATTGAGAGTGAAGATATTCTACATAACGTGACTATTCCATCAAAAAGTTTTCTTTTAGTTCAAAATAATAAATATGTAGAATCGGAACAAGTGGGCGCTGATGTAAAATTTTTTAGAATTGTTTTTTGTTTTCTTTTTTTAATATCTTTTTTTTTTTTTTTTGCATTTTTCCTCCACCGGTCATAGGCAATCGGCAACAGGTCTTAGCCACAAATATCAGCGAGAGCGAGCCCCGTCGGCCAAGTGAGATTCGTTTGGAAGAATTGGATTTCCTCGGAAAATTTCGGTGAATAGCTGGAATGAGTTTTGTTGCGGCTCGGCATCGAATGCCAAATGAGTCTCTATAGCGTTGCAAAAGAGGAAAGATAGCATCTAGAGTTTGTTTGTTGGATTAAAAACTAGTGTTGATTTCTTCGTTATTAGTAAAATTATCACCTGATTAAACCAATTCCTATAATATTGGTTTTTTCATGTGGATTGAAAATAATGAATTTTGGCATTGAAAATAATGGATTCCATGTGGATCTCGCTCAGCAGATCGGAACACCAAGTCCTGTTGCTGGTCAATTCTGCTTTCACTTATCGTCCTTGCAATTATTCTGCAATTGTTCGTCCATCACGTGATGTTTGCCTGTCCTCCTGTTTGGACTTGTCTGTGGAATTTGTGGTCCCTCTTGTCATCATTTCCAACTTTTCCAAACCAAAATGATGAATGTATGTGGCCCATTCCTTCATCATTTGTCGTGCCTCCTCCACTTTTATGTGGGGCTTATCAATAATGGTGGACCAGATTGGATCCATATAATCGATATTTTCAATCCTCGCTTATTGAGCGATGATAGTATTAAGTATTTCTTCGACATGTATTCCTGATTAGCGCGTAGACATACGCAAATCACGTCTGTGTCGGTCCAAGGACAAGATTGGGAACCCATCATGCTCCACGTCGTTGTCTATCCCTAGTCAATCGAAACAAAACGTGTCCTTAACCCTTATCTATATAGTCCAACATCACTTTATGTTGTAAAGTATACTACTTCTGGTGTGGGATACTGCAAAAATTTGAAACTCAACTACAAGGTGCAATACCTACTAATGAAATTACAATTACTCATATGATATTCAAAAAGTTTTTCCAAAACAACTATATTAAGAGACCCTAAATTATTAGAAAGTGGTAGAAAATGAGTAGCACCAAGCAATGACTACCAAATAGATACAATTGCTAAAATAAATCGAGACAAGTCATCTTTATCACGCAAGTGTAGTTTCGATGAATATAACATATATATTATTAGGATATGAACCTGACGTTGACAAAAGCGATAAGTTTAATCACGGTTGATAATCGAATTGGCAGCAGACATTATTATGATTTTTATTTAAAATAATAAAATTAAGGAAGTACTTTTCAAAAGGGCACTAAAGGGAATTCATTAGAATAAATGGGATATGATTAAAAAATTGTGTTAAGAGGGATCAAATGATGCCCAGTGTCAATGTGCTTCTTCTTCGGTCAATTCATGAGGATGGACCAGAGGACAACCCCGGTCTTCCCCTTTTCACGTCCCACTAAAAGGCTCCCCATCTTGAAACCTGTTCTTTTGCCCTCGTCTCTTGCCGGTTGCTGGATCGGCAACCGGCTGGAGGTTGAAGATGACCCAAAAAATTTTAAATATATTTTTATAAAGAGATTAAAATATTATTCAAATTGCCTCGTCAGCGTCGGCTGGTGTCCACATGGCGCCGGCCCATCAAAATTGACCAAATGTAATGAATTGGCACAAATACAAAAGGTTTAGGGCTAAATTGGAATAAATGCAATAAGTTTAGAATTAAATTACCTAAAGTGTAATAGATTTAGGATTTTGTTGATAATCGTTTTCGAAGAAATTGTGGGTAACGGATGGAAAACTAATGAACCTCTCGAGTAAAATGCAAGAAGTTGCTCCAGTGACGATGCCCCGCATAGGATTCTTTGGAAGTGAAAGCCGTGCGTTGGCCACTTTTCTGAAAAGCACTCGTGGGCAGTTCATTTTAAAGCAAATTTGTGAGTTTTTTTCGAAAATAATATTAAAAAAATTAATATTTATAAAATTAATTCAAAAAAAAATATTTAAGTTTTTAGGTCTCCCTCAGCCATTCAAACGCCGAGGGAGACCTGCGGCCCCTCCCCTCCCCTGCCCTCCCTCGGCAGATCAATTGCCGTGGGAGGGAGTGGGGGTGCAGGCCCCCACGTGTGGGGCCCCACCCCCCACGGCAATTAATTGCCGAGGGAGGGGATATTCCCTCTCCTCTTCGTTGTTTTTTTTTAATAATATAAAAAATAAAAGTATTTATAATATTAGATTAAAAAATAAATTATTCAAAATTTTGGAATTTTGCATATTTAATTTGTTTGCTTTGCTTGACAGTTAAACTGCCGAACAAAGCATTTTAATTTTTTTAATTTACGTAAATATTTTTTCGACTATGTCTCGTCGCTTTGCGATCCCGTCGTAAAAAAAATATTTACGCGCCTCAATTCCAAGAAAAACGAGAAGGACGACGGCGTTTGCTCGCGGGGTCGTGGAGCGATCATATTTACGTAAAAGGCGACGACATTTGCTCGCGAGGCAGCGGAGCAATCACATTTACGTAAAAAAAAAAAATTACGCATATCGACTCAGAGAAAAGTGAGCGAACGAGCGAGGTGACGGCGTTTGCTCGCGGTGCAGTGGAGTGATCATATTTATGTAAAAAAAATATTTACTTGTCTCGTTTGCGAAAAAAACGAGCGAATGAGCGAGGCGACGACGTTTGCTCGTTTTTCTTGGAATCGAGGCGCGTAAATATTTTTTTTATGACGGGATCGCAAAGCGATGATGCGGCGTCGAAAAAATATTTACGTAAATTAAAAAAATTAAAATGCTTTGCTCTGCAGTTTAACTGTCAAGCAAAGCAAACAAATTAAAGATGTAAAATCCAAAATTTTTAAATAATTCATTTTTTAATCTAATATTATCAATATTTTTATTTTTATATTATTTAAAAAAAACGAAAAGGGGAGGGAAGATCCCCTCCCTTGGCAATTAATTGCCATGGGGGTGGGGCCCCCACGTGGGGGCCTGCACCCCCACTCCCTCCCACGGCAATTGATCTGCCAATTGCGGTGGGAGAGGGAGGGGGGCCCGCGAGTGGGGCCCTCAGATCTCCCTCGGCGTTTGAATGGTCGAGGGAAACCTAAAAAAGTAATTTTTTTAAAATTAATTTCGTAACTATTTATTTTTTTAGTATTATTTTCGAAAAAAAAACTCCAAATTTGCATATAAGCGCCTCTAGGCTGCATTCTCACATGCATTAGATCAAGCGAGTCTCACATAGTTTCATTTTATCTAATTGTACACGCAAATTGCACTCGCATGTGCCGTGTGCAACCAATAATTTTTTTTTCAAATAGAACTGTTTTTCGTGGTCACAAGGGTAGCATCTATTTCTCAATAAAATCCTATATCAATTGGAGTCCAGGTTTTAAATATGCTGTATTGTTTGTTTACCTAGTTCAATTTAGGAAGCTATTGAAGTTGGGCTTAGGATGACTTAAGACTCCTCATACTTCACTCTGCTCTCCTAACTCATACAGATAATTGAATCACTCTTCAGTAGTTCGGAGTCCGAACTTCGGACATCAATTTTGACCACCAACAGAAGCTCAAGAATAATGCTGTGAGAATTCCTAAAAGAGGTAATGCTGAAAATTAAGTTAAGGCAAAATGATACAAATAGTCCCTAAATTTTAGCAGAATATGCAATTTGATCTCTGAATTTTTAATTTGTTCAATTTAATCCCTGAACTTTGACAGAATGTGCAATTTGATCCCTAAACTTTGAACTTGTTCAATTCAATCCCTGAACTTTTAATAAATGTTCAATTTAGTCCCTGAACTATATGAAAATGTTCAACGTTATCCCTAATCTTAAATTAACAAAAGGACTATATTGAACATTTTTCTATAATTCAGGAACTAGATTGAACATGCACTAAAAGTTTAGGGACTAAATTGAACAATTCAAAAGTTTAAGGATCAAATTGCACATTCTGTCAAAGTTCAGGGACTAAATTGAACAAATTAAAAATTCAGAGATCATATTGCACATTCTATCAAAGTTCACAAATTATTTATGTAATTATTTCAAGTTAAAGAGCACCAACAGGAGTAGTACGACAAGAATTGTCATTTCACTAGATGAAGAAATTATTTCTTCCTTGGAATTAGGGGTGTCAATGGGCCGGGCCGGGCCGGCCCGAATTGAGCAATACCATGCTCGGGCCGGATTTGGGCCGAAAATATTTTTTCCTTTCGTTTTTAAAATTTTTTTTGAATTAAAATTAATTAACAAACCATCAAATGAAAAAATATAAAAATAAATTAAATTTAAAAGAAAAAAAATAGGTATTTACAAAAGTTTGGCGTCGGGCTGGCCGACCCGGCCCGAAAAAAGCCCGAAAATGCAGAAAAAATTAGGGTCGGGTCGGGCCGGGTCGTCCGGTGCGGGCCAAATTGACAGCCCTACTTGGAATGTAGTGCGTCACGCTGTTGATAAAGCTACCTTTGATCTTAAAGTGAGCCGACCGACGACCAAATCGACGACCCACAAAGTCCAAGTTGGTCATCTTTACTTTTTTGCTGGTGAGGAGTTACCCATTCACTTGGCTAGTTCATATTGAAAACCTCAGTTCAGTTCCTAGAAAGAGCCACACATACCATTCTTTTTTCTTTTTTTTAGAGAGAGAGAGAGAGAGATCTGTGAGTAATAGCTTCGTAGCTATGGCAAACCCAGAGGCTGGAATGAGTGGTGATGCTGCACGTGCGTTAGGAGGCCAGTACGATGTGTTTTTGAGTTTTAGAGGACCGGACACTCGTCATGGGTTCACAGATTTCCTTTACCACGGTCTGGTAGATGTTGGAGTTCGTGTATTCAGGGACGAAGATGAACTCCCGGTAGGTGAAGTGATTGGTGACAATCTTCGGTATGCTATCAACAACTCCATAATCTACATACCCATCTTCTCTCAAACCTATATTTTCAGTAAATGGTGTCTCCGTGAACTTGCATACATAGTAGGCAACGTGCCTAAATCAAAGGGAAAAAAAAGTATCCTTCCCATTTTTCTTGACGTGGAACCTGAAGATGTTAAACTTAAGACTTCACCGTATAAGGAAGCCTTTTTGGAGCATGAAAAGGAGTTTCCCGACGAAGCCAACGCGTGGAGAGAGGCTCTGGCGGAGGTGGATGACATCAAGGGATGGAACGTGAAAAAGGACGAAGGGTAACACTATGAACCCTACCTCTATCTTCTACTATGAACCCTACCTCTATCTTCTACTTTTTTTCTCTTCCAAGGGGATCAAAGGTTGGCCCGTCAAATGATTTCTATTTAACAGAAAATACAGAAAACAACCCCCAATTGTTGCTCTCATTCAACTTTACATATTCCTTTTAACCATTTTTTTCCTTCACTGTTTCGTAAGGCTACGTACGAAAGATTCAAGAGCACCCATTTGCAATTACTGTTTGGGATAGTTGCCAAAACCGACTTCGGATTTTTCATTCACATATACAATTTGCATCTTCGTGACAAAAATTTCAACCCAAATTATTAATTTATTAGGCTTGTGATAAGAGTACCAGTTTCCATTTTCTACGGAAAAGAACATCTGTTGTCAACTTTATTTTACCCATTTCTGAGTGCTTCTCAAGAAATACCAATTACACAACGAAACGACCCAAATTCTTACAAAAGCATCAACTTTAGGTCCATTCCTAATTTTGGTCTGAGTTTTTTTCCCCCCTAAAAAGCTCACCAGTTTTTATTTAAATCCCAAATCCAGCCCCGTTACCCTCCGTTCAAGTTGCAGTTAGTGGTCCGATGCGACATTTCCACGTAACAATAAATCCATGTCAGCAAGCGGACATGAAATAAAAAAAAAAAAAAACTCTCCACAACGACACCGTAGCTATGGTCTTCAAATTGGGGAAAATCTGAAGCAATTAGGGCTCAATTACTACGATTCCCAACCCATAGCCTCTAGAGAGTATGATCTCACATTTGGTTGCTCCCTCTCTCACAGAGACACGCTCTCGATCCGTCTTCCTGACTTGCTCTCTCGCACCAACATGACAGAGGATGGTTAATGCTAGACTAAAGTGGCCGCGGAATTCTATTCACTTTTTGTTTTTTTTTTCCTTCTCTATCACAGGTACAAGTATTATTTTTTAAGCATTTGTGCAATTCTATTTACTTGCACATGCTAGTCAAAGCAATTTGGCATAATTATTTTTGGGTCAATAGCACTAATGTCATTCACACCTAACTTTTTGTGTAGCTGGCTTGATCCCTAACGCTTTTTTTTTTTTACGAAATTGCAAATTGCTTCAAGGGACCCAACGTGAATTTGTGCGAGAGAGTGAGCGACCAAGTGCGAGATCGTTCTCTCTCAAGGCTGTAGGTTAGACAAATCGAAGAAGTCAAGCCCTAATTGCTTCAAATTCCCCCGGTCTGAAGACCATAGCTACGTCTTCGTTTGAAAGAGTTCTCTGTTTTCATGTCCACTTGCTTACGTGGATTTATTGTTCACGTGGAAATGCCATATTGGACCCCTAATGCCAATCGGATTAATAGTTAGG
Source organism: Rhodomyrtus psidioides (assembly GCA_021437785.1). Classification (NCBI taxonomy): domain Eukaryota; kingdom Viridiplantae; phylum Streptophyta; class Magnoliopsida; order Myrtales; family Myrtaceae; genus Rhodomyrtus; species Rhodomyrtus psidioides. Next base: position 6,846,924 of record JAILYB010000007.1, on the reverse strand, counting down.
CCTATAGATGCAGTTTAAATAATTTTAAAACTGGGGATTCAATTTGTATAATATGAAAATTGGAGTAATATGTTTATCATCATCCATCAATATCAACAGATATTTTTGGCTGTCAATAGATAAATTTAAATCAGACATATGGTGAATTAATATACCTAGTATGCATTATTATAGCATGTGGGCGCCCATTAGCTTCTCCCATGTAAATGAGCTGTTTTTGCACGATTTTTCAGAGTTGAAAATCTCTTATGATTTTTGGTCATGTAGTTAATGTGACCAACATGCCAGTTGAGAACCTAGGATTATTATCCTAAAGATGGAGTTATTGGAAAGCAAAAGGGCGTCTCCATTTTTTTTTTATATGAACGAGGAAGTTAATCTTTAAATAGGTGGATTTGGGACTATAATATATCCTACTGGCTCTATGGACCAGGCAAGGTGCAAGTCAAGGCCTAGGGCAAGTGGTCCAAACATAGGAGTGTTTCCACTTCATATGTGTTGTGGCCCTAATCCCCACATTAGAAAATTATTCAATCAGTCTTGAACTTATTGTAAGAATGACAATTTAATTTTAATATTTTCAATTTTCCTAATTAAGTCCTATAATTTTGCAAGAAAATTTAATGTAGTCATTCCAGCCAATTTTTGTTGAAAATCGCTAAAGCAATAGTGTGCCACAAAGGGCGGTCAACAATGATTAAATCACGACTTTATCGTTTTCTAATGAAATTTGGCTGGAAGAACCATATTAATATTTTGAGGGAAGGTTTAGAGCTATATCGAAAAATTGAAAAGTTTAAGATTGAATTGATATCTTTACAACAAATTTAGGATCGATTGAGTAATTTTTCCTCGAACATGTCTCTGGTCCTTGACCACCAAATTTATCGGTGGAAGTCGAGTATGGATATTCAATGGTGAACAAATCTTAAGGTGACACCGCTCTTTAAATTCCATTATACTCAACATAATCAGATCCATGGAAGACCTACATGCATAAGTTATTCCACTACTTTGGGGTCTTTTTTATTCTTTTTTTTTTCGAGATTATTATTATTATTATTTTGCCGGACTGTCGTGCTCAATAGATGACGATTGCATTTGTCTACATTATCTCAGTTCAGGATTCTCCTATTACAAGAGCTGAAATGTTCTCTAGACTTAGCTAGAAATGCCCAAATCTTGCCTATGAACGATACATTATCCACTTCTATAAATTTGGCCATCATGTAAGGCAATACTATAATATTCAGAAAAATTTGCCATCATATAAAAAAAAAAAACATATAAAGCGATCTCTACTAGATTAGCCTATGCTGATTATTTAGCGTATTTAGATGTCATTCGTGTTGTTCTCCAATCTTTTCAATTTATCGTGTTGGCAATCCCACCTATGTTTGTGTGGGTATGAAATTAATCTAGTCAACTAATGAAAGCACTTTTGTACATGGCAGCCAAGCAGTGATTGTCAAATCAGTTGTTAAAAAGGTTTTGGAGAAGCTGGACATAAAACACCAATCAGTGTCTGAACATTTAGTTGGACTTGTTGAACTGGAAAAAGACTTGACAGAGTTTTTAGATGTCAGCCATCCGGATGTGCGGTTCATTGGAATTTACGGAATGGGTGGTATCGGGAAAACAACTCTTGCCAAATACATCTTTAACAAACTATCTTCCCACTTTGGAAGGTGTTGTAGCTTCGTCGGGGACGTTCGAGAACGCTTGTCAACCAAGGATGGCATTGTTCAGTTGCTGAATAAATTACTATCTGACATTGTTGGTTTTGGATCTATCGAAAAAGTTGAGGATATTGAAAAAGGAAAGCGGAGGCTTGGAGCAACACTCCAGACTAATAAGGTCCTTTTAGTTCTGGATGATGTTAACAATAAAGAGCTCGTTAAGAACCTAACAGGAAATTATTCATTACATTTAGGATCTAGGATAATCATTACAACGAGAGACACTACTATTCTGCAAGTTGATGGATTTAGAGGTAAAATTCTACGGTATGAGATACCAAAGATGGAAAATAAACTTGCACTTCAGCTTTTTCGTCGGCATGCCTTTAGTGAGGATTTTCCTTGGGATGATTATCAGGGGCTTTCAAGTGAGATTGTCTCACGTTTGGGAGGACTTCCTTTGGCAATCGAAGTAGTGGGTTCATTACTTAAGGGGCAAAGCGAAGCATTTTGGAAAGAAACTTCGGCGAGGTTAGAAAGGGTACTTGAGAAAAAGATTGTAGAGAAATTGAGGATAAGCTATGATGGCCTAGAAGAATTTGAACAACAAATTTTTCTCGATATAGCATGCTTCTTTGTTAATGAGAATAAGACCGACGCAATTTGCATGTGGAATGATTGTGATTTATGTCCGGAAAGAGGAATTAATGTCCTTACCAGTAGGTGCTTGATAAAAATACTGGACAATGAAAAATTCTGGATGCATGATAAATTAATTGAACTGGGAAGACAAATTGTTCGTGAAGAAAGTCCAACTGACTTTAGAAAGCGAAGCAGGCTGTGGATTGCAAAAGAGGCTGTCAAAGTTATAAGAACCAAAAAGGTAAGTAAGAAACATCCCACTTACAAATAGAAGTTGTATATTCGTGGATTTAGACTTCCTTTTTTCCTGCCCATTCGATTTGTAAAACATAGTAGCTATAATTTGATATCATCGTAAGATTTCACTTGCAGAAGAAAGACCAGGTTGAAGCGCTTGAAATTAGTGGACTGAATGACCCCATAGAGATTACAAGTGAAGAGTTCGAAAGGTTACCAAACCTAAGGTTCTTCAAGTTACGCAAAGGAACTTTTGCCGGAGACTTTGCAGAGTGTGATTCCCAGTTGAGATGGTTTTCTTGGCATTCTCCTCCTGAGGATTTTAGGGCGGAGAATATGCATCTGGGTCGTCTTCTTATTTTTAAACTGGACAATAGTGACTTCAAGGATAATTCAAAAGCATGGGAGTTGATCAAGGTAAATAACGCTTTTCGATTCTATTCTAATATTCCCAGCCTGTACTATAAAATGGTTCTTACACTTGACATTCCATCCATTTCTACAGGGGGCACAAAATTTGAAAGTTCTTTCTCTTACTTGGTGTTATGGCGTAACGAGAATCCCAGACTTGTCTAAATGCTTGGGTTTAGAGAGGTTGACTATTGCACATTGCAGCCAGCTAAAGGAAATCGAAAGCTTTGTCGGAAATCTGCAGTTGTTGACTGAGTTAAAAATTGAAAACTGCAGTAGCCTTACAAATTTGCATGAAAAAGTGGGGGCACTAGTGAAGCTTGAGCGCTTCTCATTGCGGGGTTGTTCTCAGTTGAGAAAACTCCCAGACTCACTTGGGAATTTAATCTCATTGACAGAGTTAGACTTATCACATACGGGCATCGCCAAACTTCCAAGCTCTATTGAAAAGTTAAAATCATTATGTGTATTGCGTATATCGAAACATGGATTACCTTCTTGGAAGCATCATGTTTGGCATTTGCCTAGTGGCATCAGTGTGTTGAAAAATCTTGAAGAGCTGGATCTCTCTGGGCGTGACGAAATGGAAGGTGAAATTCCTATAGGAATTGGAGAACTGTCATTTTTAAGAATCCTAAATTTAGAGAGCACCTGTATTTGCAGAATTCCAGGGACAGTGAACAAGCTCCATCACCTCCACACACTAAACTTAAGAGGTTGTCATGTGATTAAAGTGGTGCCAGAACTTCCCACAAGTTTGACTTGTCTACTTCTTGAATCTAAATCATTGCTCTCAGTCCCTGATCTGTCGAACCTCACTAATTTGGTCGAACTGCTACTAAGTGATGGCTCTCGTAAGACGGGCAAATCAAACCTAATCACAGGATGCAGCGTACGGTGGATTGGGAGGTTATCTAGGTTGAAAAGGTTAGATTTAAATCTGCTGAATTTCCCGGCACCTTCGGAGTTGGCGTCTCTTTCTCATCTAGAAGAGCTTACTTTGTCTCATATGGCCCTAGAAACTCTCAAGGAGCTGCCCTCCTCTCTGCTGAGATTGATTGTTAAATTCTTTAGCATCAGGCGGACAGAGTTACTTTCCTCCTGCTTGACATTGAGCAATTTGTCGACGTTAGAGTTTTGGTCGGGTGAAGTGGAAGATATTCCACTCGATGGACTTCCCCAACTGGAGAACTTAACTATTCACGACTGTAAACTGATTCAGAGATTAACCATTCCTTCGGAATTAAGGAAGCTACGGAAATTGTGTGTGGCATGTTGTCCAGAGCTGATTGTGATAGAAGTTGGGGGTCTTTCGAAATCATTGCAATCCTTCTCCCTTTCACGGTGCGTATCTCTGAGAAGAGTAGGTGGCCTAGACGAGCTGGAGTCTCTAGAAAACTTGATGTTCAGAGAGTGCAAGTCATTGGAAAGTTTGATTGATGCATCTTGCACAAATATAGCAGATGATTGCCACGTTGTCATACAGGAGTGTGGAGACTTAAACAAAGATTTTGCTGCGAGATTCCCTTTAACGCGGTGTACTCCCTATCCCTATTTATTCAGAAAGGTACGACATCTTCTTCATCAAATAAGCAGGCTACCAATACGCAGTAGACAAGTGTGAATGCACGGGCTGGAAAATTGTTTGTTCTCAGTCCAGTTTGATGCTATAATTCGTCAAACTAACATAAATTGTAAAAAGTTCAATATTACGTGAAATTTACATTGATGAATTATACTTTAATCAAAAGACGATAATCTATCGATGATGATTCACATACAGTATATTTTCTAATCAAGCCGAAAAAATTTCATTAGAGATGGTCTTTGATAATTTTAGATACACAAGTGTTCCTTCACCGAGTTCTTTTCAATTTGAAATGTCATTTTATATAAGTTCAATAAATACACAAGTAAAGTAAATAAGTTGTAATATATATATTTCTTGTTACTATGTCATATGATATTTGTTTATTTTGATGTCATAACGTCTAGCAAATAATTGCCCTCCTGAGCTTTTGCACTGTTGCGCACTTGTGAAAAGTTATGCAAAAAGAATACATTAATGTAGCTACAATGAAAATAGATGAAAAGTTAAAGTTCCCTAAAATAGCAATGTGAAAAACAGAAAGAGCAGAAACGGAACTGGATATGGAATTAGAATAGCAGGACTCAGACTAGCTATTTCTTTGTGGCTTTCCTTGATATGGTATGGAATATGTAGGGCAACAAAATGATGATAAATTCAATAGAAATAAAATTAGTAAATCAATCTACTTGTTAAAACAAATAGGTTGTAGTGGAACAAAGCATTTACCTTTAATTTTCGAAGAATTTCATTTTTTTTTAAACATGACGAAGTGAACCATCTCCATGAAACAATAAAATAGCTTTTTCTCTATTAATCAATATATCTCTCTCCGCTAACCATTCAAATAACTTTCTGCGTGCAATGACCCAAAATATTTCACTACCCGAGGTTCTGTAAATGCTTATTTTTAATGGAAGAAAGTGGAATCTCACTTGATTGGGAAAAACAATTTCTTCGAGATTTGACTCGAGTAAATTAGTTTACATGTGTAACCGACCAATCTTTCCTAAATTCCACAATAGTTGATGATATTGCTATCCAAGTGAAGTTGATAGTTGAATTAATCTCAAAGAAGAACATTCCGTATTGAGCTCTTGAGTTCTCACCGGTCGATTTTGAGCAAGTGTACAAGATTTGGATCACCTGCCCTGATTCAATTACGGCAGGTGTACCCTATTCGATGTGGGCCGTCCGTTAAAAAACAGACGACCCAGATCTTTAAAATATTGGAAGTAAATGAGGTAAAGTAAAATAGAAAATGACAAATCTAAACTAAAGTATCACTCCTCTGATGTTTTTCAGTTTTTATTTTTTGGTCGACATTCCTCTGATTTGACTCCCCCAGATTGTTTGCTTGCTTGCTGCGTTTGTTTAATTCCTTCTTACGGATTAGAATGACCGTACGTGTCCATGAATAACGAACATGTCCTAGTGTACTACAATATGTGGGTGCAGCCTCCGCCGACGACGACGGTGGTTTTGAAGTTCAGTGGCATTGGCCTCCACTGCAAGCGATGCATCCGGAAGATTCGCAAGATAATCACAGAAACAAGAGGTCATCTATTTTATCGTTCGTTTGTGTGATTATTACCCAGTTTCTCTTTTTCTTTTTCTCGGTGACGGTGGTTATGTTGTACGGATGCTTGTGCTAAAACTTTTGGAAGTGCGACTGTACAGGAGTTCTCAACGTAGCCATCAACAGGAGATTGAATACGGCCACGGTGAAGGGGTCCATGGACGCCAACGCAATGGCCGAGAACTTGGGGGACAAGATGAAGAGGGAGGTTGAAATCGTCCCGCTGAAGAAAGACAAAGAGGGCAGCGACTGCCACAAGGCAGCAGAGATCATCGTCGGATGGGTAGAAGGCCAGAGGATGGAGTTTCAGGGGGCATGCGGCTATGGTCAATGTGTGATTGGGGACTTAACGTACTTACACACAGAATATATGTTCAGTGATGAGAAAACATATTATGATGTGTTCAGAGATGAGAACCCAAATTCTTGCGCTGTCATGTGAGGTGAGCAAAAGAATTAGTGTAAATAAGGGGGGAAGGATATCAATGTCATGTTGGTTATATTACGAAATTGTTGACACTTTCTTTTCCTTCTTTGTTCTGCTTGTTCCTTTCCTTTTTTTTTTTTTTTTTTTTTTTTGGCGCTTCTCTTGTCTTGGCTGAATGTTTTGCATTAGAAGGCAAACTACCCTTAAAATCAGCTTGTTGGTCCCGGCTGGACCAGGGCAATGAGCAGCTATGGACTCCTCCATCGAGAAATTATTAGGTGAATCAGTCTTGACATGTCAGCATTGAGACATCTTCATGGTCATCCCGGGTATATGACAAGGCCTACGAGGAGGACCTGCAGGTTGTGATGGGCCAAAGGAAGAGGAAGTGGATGATTTGGAACTGCAAGTCCGCACGCTGGTCCGGCTGAGGAAGCAGAAGCCCCTGGACGATCTGACAGCTCAGGTCGCTCAGCTGAACAAGGAGAAACTTCAGATCGGGACCAACATCAACAATCACCACAAAGCGTTACTTGGGCATTTAGGCTGCGAACTCGGTGCCGAGAACACAGTTGGCCGAGCTCAGCCACAGGTTAGAGTCACTTCAAATTTCCTGGATGTCACCAATGGAGTCTGTGGACTTGCGGTTTTCCACAACGGATGGACAATCAAAGAAAAAGATGCAAATGCTGTATTTTGTTATTCGCTTTCTAGCTTTTGCTTTATCAAGCAGTTATTTAGAATTTACTGGACTTGAAAGATGTAACTCTCGACCCACCACAGGCATGGCGCGTTTGGTGAGCTTTGAGCTCTTTGGCCTTAAAGCGTAAGCTGGTCGAAGGTTCAAAATCCTCCCAACGCGTTTCTCGGACTTAAGTGGGGGGCCTCAGCTGGTGGGTTGCTGGGCTAGTCTCCCCCGATGTATAGTCATCGTACTCTGGTTCGGACGTAAGTCCGGCGGCGGGCGTAAACCTGGACGGGGTTGGTGGAAGCTCGATCATCAAAAAAAAAAAAAGATGTAACTCGCGAATATCATTGGGTATATGAATGTCATGTTCCTTTCGAGAAAAGAAATTACATTGAGATGATCCCCTCCTTTACTCTTAATTCTCATTCATGCAGAAGTCTCAATGTTCTTGACGTTTCTCCTTTTCCATATTGTATTACACTTAATCTGTGGAATAAAAAAGCAGCGTAGATTATTTGATAATAAACATTATATGAGCATAAGATATTAAGCTGATGTAGAACAACTAGCATATAATTTTTGAAGAAAACACAATATTACGATTTTAGATAGAATTTTAGATATTTTTCTATTTTAAGAATTTTAGCGATATAGATAATCGCGATATTTGATTTCAATTCCGTTTGATTAGATTAGATTAGATTTTTTTTAGAGTTATCTTACTTTAGGAGTCCTATCTATATAAAGGATGTCTGCCTTTGTAATGGATACATTATCATTCTATCATTGAATCAAATATTTGAATTCTTTGGAATTATTTTCCAAGATCGCTTCTCTCTGTGTCATAAGCTTGCGGGTTGCTATATATATTTATTATCTTAAGTGCATTTATTATGCGTCAAATGAATAATTTAAGAAATATTTTTGTAATATTAATGATTTGTTCTCCTTATTATATAAACAATCATATTAAAGAAATACAATTTCATCGTCAGCGAGAATTTTTAAGCATAAATTGTGGGTATAGCGAAAATAATAGCCTTTCTTAGCAATCTATACAATAAGATTTATCTGAATTATTTTCAAATCAAAGAATTTTTGCGAAATAAATACACTTTTGTTTATCTTAAGAGTTTATTCTTGTTAGTAATTAACTTCCTTAACTACAGCATTGGGACCTCATCATTTCCGCATTCGAGAAGCACTCTCGGCTCTCGGGCACTTCGTTGCAAATGTACAGATGTCAGATACAGGAGTTCGTCTCCTTTGACGGTGCAAGCGAATTGGACTCACATGTCCTGAGTACTTAATGTAGAGCATCTATTTCATATTAGATAAGAGAAATCAAAATCAATCATAGTTTGGATTTTCGGTTTGGAGTATGGGTTTTGATGCATGCGTGAGGCGGGTAAGTGTGTTTTGAGTGATTTTTTTGAATGAAAAGGGGATTAGAATAGAATTTGCGAAGAAGAAAAATGATACGATCAGATCAAAGCATAAAGGAAGTGCCACCAGCCAAGAATCAAAATCAGGATTTGGGATAGAAGCTCACCACCAAGGTTTAAAGGAGAACCACCAACCAAGGCCAAAGGCTAAAGGGCTTTTGGTTTCACCACCGAGGAAGAATCCAATTTCCAAGGTTAAAGGAACCGAAATAAAACAATTCAACTCACAAAGAGAAACTCTCATTCATTCATCAGATCTGTATTACAATGGAGAAGACCTCTCTATTTATAGAGAGAGTAAGACAAAGTAAAAGGGAAATAAAGACAATAATCACGTCTACCAGCCTTGAACAACCGATAACAACCCTAAAAGATCTTCTAATTGTAAAGAAAACAACTCCAATCAACGACTAATTGACATGTAATTGATTGACCTTCAAATCGATGTGTAATCAATCAAGATTAGGCTTGAAATCAACAATCAATCACATCTTCATTGATTGATCATCAAATTATCAATCAATCACATCTGATTGATCATCAGATTAGTAATCAATCAAGATAAGGCTCGAAATCAGCAATCAATCACATCTTGAATATGCCTTTGAATCTTCAACCTATCGATCAGCACTCAATCTAGTGAATCGCCATGAAATCAGCAGAAATCAATCTGGTGAAGTGATTTTCTTATTGGAAAGGAAAGAAATGAAAACTTACTATCGATAATCCTAATCGATAGTATTCAGGTAGATACGATCCACCGAAGCAAGTTGTGACCAAAATCAGCCTTGGTCTGAACAAATAATGATTGTGCATAATCTGCGAATGGAATCAAAGATTGCTTGTTAACGCCAATCGTATCATTAGTGACAATATCGGATGCTACCGCATCAGGTTTTTAATTAATTGAATTGATGAAGTTATTACATTGGACACAGTTGTCTGAATTTTCAAAAAAGCCAAGTGTCCTAATCCATTGCATATGGAAGGTAAATGTTTGGAATAGGAATGTCGCACAGTTCGCTAGTGATTATGAGTATCATTTCCAGAGGCCTAATTCCAATAAAAATCTCAAACTTTGACGTTTGCCCCAAAAGTATTCATAATTTTTTTTTGTTTCCTAAAAAACCTTCAACTTTTGATTTTGTCTCAAAAAAACCTCAAACTTTGGTTTTTGTCCCAAAAATATTCACAACTTTTTTTGTCTCCTAAAAAACCTCCAACTTTTGATTTTATCCCAATTTTACCATAGTTATTAAAAAAATGAGTGTTTCGCGCCCAGTTGAACATAACCCATGATTGTTCGACAAAGATCAAAATGTACTTCCAATTGTTTCAAAGGAGAATGTCTGACACATTACAGCCGCATTCATTCATTTCGAGACATAATTGAGTTACCCGATATTCACAAATAAATTTCAGTGGGAACAAGCTATTAACAAATTTTCTTCTTATACTTCAAATATTTACCGAAATGATGATCACAAAAAAGCGTTAGGGGCATCAGTTTGTTGTCACAGAGGCAGGGTCGGTAGTAGATTGTTGTTGCAGATGCAGAGTCAGCACAATGGTCCTTGGTGGGAGGCTCGATTGGCATCGAGGACTATCAACAGGTAAAGAGCCGACGACGAGGGTTGCTATTGTCTCGGGATAAGGCCACATCATTGTTGACACCTGATTTTTAATTATTTTTATTTCAATTTTTATTAAAAATAGCAAAAAAAGTCATAAAATTGCAAAATTAACTTTGGAAGCCTTGGCCTAGCCTTAGGAACCAATTTTGAACAAAAATATTTTTCATAATTTTTAATTTTTTTGAATTTATTTAATTATAAAAATACCCAAAAAATCAGGAAAATACCATTCGTGGTCAGAAAAATACAAAACAAATAGTCAATAATTTTATTTTAATTCCCTTTTTAAGTTGGTCTTATTAAATCTCGAAAATTAGACTTGGGTCATTATGTTCCTTCACAAACATACACCCGAATCGAGCATAAAACTTGCCTTTGGAGTCCTTTAATTTTCAATTCCCACTCCCAATAAGCCATGACATTTTGATCTAGAGCCTTGAAGTGCTATTGGGTCAATTAGGCCTTCAATTTGATCAAATTTGACAAAAATGACTTAATTGCATAAATTTCTTTGCAATTTAGTCCCCTATTTCACAAATTTCAAAATTAAATCATCTCTAGGGACACCTATGAAAATAAAATACCTCTACCCTATATTTTTCATCGTCCCGAACTCATTGGTGGTTTTAATTTGAACTGATTTGATCGTTAGAGCCTCCGATTTGGCGAAAATCTTTTTTGGATCCTAGGCGCAATTTGGGGTTTTCATTAAATTCCAACTCAATCGTTCACAAAAATACTTATTTTAGATATAAAACATACCTAGGAATCTGATTTTTCCATCAATTTCATGAAAAATTACCGATTTAGGGCTTAATTGGGCGAAATTTGGTTACCAGATCGGTCGGGTCGGTTCGGACCCGACCTGACCCGATCGAACCGGGTCTGCATCTCCCTCTACTTTTCACATACAGAGCAGAGATGTTAGTAGGGAAACAGAGAGGCAGGGGAGTTGCTGGGATGAACGTCGTTCGACCAGAGCTGAAGATGACAGGCTCTTTTTCAGGGTGAGGGGGTGCGTGATCGTCCTTGACCCCGAACGACTCTCAGGAAACGATCAGCTGAAGATAGAGAGGGGGGTTCTCGGTTTTGAAACTTTGAGGGAGAGAGAGAGATCCGAGCGAAAGTGAGAGAACTGAGAGGGAGAAAGCAGGTGGTCGAACGTCCCTCAAGCTCCAAGGAGCCCGAAGCATTGTCGCCGAAGCCTCAACCCGCCGATGACCTTCCGCCAAGGTCGGTTAACTCTCGTGTATCTTCTCCCCTATTTTTTTTAACATACTGTGGGTTTAGTTCTCGACCAAGTCGAGCCAAACCGAATGCATTCCGACATCCCTTATGATTCATGTGTTGATATTTGAGCGTTGTCTTGCTTTGGTTTTGCACGAAATACCCATGGATCTAGTCCAAACATTTGTTTTACGCATGCCTGTCACGTGTTCGACAAAATGCCTGCCTATGGTTTAACCCGAGTTTTTCCTCATCCGTGTGTTATTCGAGTGATTCACGCCCGTTTATTGCCTTAAGTTAGTCCTAGAACCGACTCTAAGGACTCCATGCTCTTTGTTTTGCATCGAGTGATGCCGAAAATGGTGGTCCGAGCTCCTCGGTCCTAACCCAAGCCGAGAGCTCGGGCCGGTGCAAACAGCGGATATCCAGCTCTAAACGAGCTGAGGTAAGCTTCTAAACTTTGGTTGGATACTCAGTGAACGACTGAAGTCGAGTTTGAAACAAAAAAAATTCTCCGAAATACACCTCGCCGGAAACCTAATCTGTGGGGGCTCGGTTCACCGTGTTTCGATGTGTTTTTCAACGTAAATGTGACACATGTTAACGTGGGATGCTTAAGGAGACGAATGGCACAACAACCGTCGAAAAATATGTAGATTTGGGCCAGGTTCGCGTTTTCCGGCGTCTTCTCCAGCGAGGGAAGACCCAGACAGCGGGTCAAAGCTGACGTGGCGTGCCACGTAGGCAGCCACGTCGGCTTCATGGGGCCGGTTCGAAAAATCTAGATCGGATAGTCGTGGAGGTGCCACATGTTGCGATCTGGAAATTTTCAAAAATAATAAATTATTTTATAATAATAAATGGCTTTTCAAAAAAATATATAAAAAAATGCAAAAAAACCTAGATCGGACGGCCATGAGTGTGCCACGTGTCATGATCCGGTATTTTCAAAATTGAATAAATGATTTTTTTTTTGATAAATGGATTTTCAGAAATAAAAAATTAAAATTGATCCGATGGCAAGGGTAGTGCCACATGGCATGGTGGAGACCCTCCGATTGGTTTTAATTCTAAGAAATTCGGATAAATTAGAAAATAATTTAAAAAGATAGAAAAACTTTTGAAAAATCCAAAACGGTGTCGTTTTAGATCGGTCCGACCCGTACGGTCTGGCCGGGCGCCCGAGAGGCGGGGGCCGGTGTCGCGACCCGCTTTTTTTTTTTTTGTTTTCGGGCTAATGTATTGTCGAATCGGGCCCCTACTCTGCAATGTGGATCGCGAGCTTTCTCGACGCAGGCCCTCTCATGGCCATACCAAATCGTGACCAGAATAAATTTACGCGAGTTTTTCGACGATAAAAGTCGATCGCATTTGACATTGGTGTGGTCGTGGTGGCATGTACTATGTGTGCATGCATTTGGAGTCGCCACCGGTCCTTTTTGGAAGGTGGACCGGAACCTCACAAATCGATTGGGAAAGATCGATCAGTTCTGCGGAACCAGAGATTTTGGGTTCGAGGACTTGGTTACGTTGGTGTCATTACCAACGCCCTTTCGGTACCTATCGCAAGTGATTTTCCTAACTAAGATTTCATGTAGGCGTAATTTTGGATAAGGTAAGTCTGATTCAGGAGTTTCATGCAGATTGGAAGACTAGTCCTATCAAATCACAATCAATATAAGGAAAGCGCAATCAAATGCATAAATGAACCACGTCAATCCACATCAATTCAAATCAATGGCCTCCTAGTATAGCCTTAAGGGCTTAGTAAAGGTGTGATTTAGGATCAAGGGTAGATTGGGAAGATTTGGGGACGATTTGCTCGAAGGGCGAAATCATCAATTTTTGGGAGGTTTTGGTGTTGAATTAAACAAAATAGGTCATGGCCAGTTGATCGCGGCCATGTCCTATTTTGGAGATTTTTCTTGAATTTTTCGGGATTTCTCGAGAAATGATTTGCCTAAAGGGCAAAATTGTCATTTTGAAAAGGTCGGGATTCGAAAGACCAAAAATAGGTTTTGACCAGTTGGCCGTGGTCATTTCCTATTTTTTGGATTTTTCATCACTTCTTCAATGTTTTGGAAGACGATTTTTCGAAAAGGCAAAATCGTCCTTTTGGAGGGATTAGAGTTCGAAAGAACCAAAATAGGTCATGGCCAGTTAATTGTGGCCATTTCCTATTTTCTGGAATTTCTAGAATTTCTTTGATTTTTGGGAGACAACTTGCCAAAAGGGAAAAATCGTCATTTTGGAAGGATGCGGTTCGAAAGACCCAAAATAGGTCATGGTCAGTTGATTGTGGCCATTTCCTATTTTCTGAAATTTTTTAAAATTTTTTTGAAATTTTTGGGGGACGATTTGCCAAAAGGGCCAAATCGTCATTTTGGAAGGATTGGGGTTTCAAAAGACCTAAAATAGATCATGGCCAATTGATTGTAGCCATTTCCTATTTTTTGAATTTTTTTTTAGATTTTTTTTGGAATTTTTGGGAAAAGATTTGCTAAAAGGGAAAAATTGTCATTTCGGAACGATTTGAGTTCGAAAGACCCAAAATAGATCATGGCCAGTTGATTGTGACCATTTCCTATTTTCTGGATTTTTTTGAATTGTTTTTGGATTTTTTTTTATTTTTTAACTATTTTATGAATTTTATATTTTTTGTTTAATTTTCAGATTTTTAATTAATTATTGAATTCTCGGATTTTATAATAATTTTTTAAATTTTTTTTATTAAAAATATTTTTTGGACCGGGTCAAACCCGGTCCGCGCCTCTCGGGTGCCCGGCCTGACTGTACTGGTCGAAAACCAGTCTAAACGACGCCGTTTTTTATTTTTTCAATTTTTTTTTATTATTTTTTATCATTTTAAAATTATTTTTTAATTTATCCAAATTTCTGAAAATTCAAACCAATCGGACGGTCTTCACCTAGCCACGTGGCACTACCCTAGCCGTCGAATCAATTTGAATTTTGAAAATGAAGATCACGACACGTGGCGCACCCCCGTCCGTCCGATCTACGTTTCGGATCTCAACACGTGGCACACCCACAGCTGTCCGATCTAGGTTTTTTTTAAAGCATCGGATCGCGACACGTGGCACATTCACGGTTGTCCGATCTAGGTTTGTTTTTTTTTTTTTTAGGGGAAGCCTTCCCCCGGCGGTTGACGTGGCTGCCTACGTGGCGCACCACGTCGGCGTTGACCAGTCAACCAACGTTGACCGGTCAACTCCCTCGCCGAGGAAGACAACCGGTTGTAGGGAATTCCGGCGAAACTGCCGGAATCCTCGCCGGAGGGCCAAACCCGACGAGAAAACGCTGCCCAAACAATGCGGTTTCGAACCCATTCGACTCCTTAGACTGTACACATCTACATATCAACATTTTATGGCATAAATCACGTCGGAAAATGGCTTGGGATGGTACTCACAGGTCCGGCACCGGCGACGGTTTGGCAAAAAAAAAATTTACGTTCAAAGCTCGCTTCAATCGTTCAAAGAGCATCCCATTAGGGTCAAGAAGCTTACCTGAGGTTGCCTAGGGCTCGGCGACCACTTGAAATCCCCCGTTGAACCCTCGGTCCGAATGGTGGCCAATGAAGCCCCAGGTTCGATTCTCGTCGCGTTTCGATGCAAAATAGAGGGCAAGACGAACTTAGAGATAGTTCTAATGAAGGTTCAAGGGCAGACTTGAGGCAAATAAGGCGCGGGACGGCATGACCGAGAGTCAAAAAATAAAAAGCTCATTCAGGCATTTTCGTCGAACATGTTATATGCATGCTAGAATGAAGGTCGGGAGAAAATACCGACCTGCTCCGGGCTCGTTGACGGCGACTAGGGCTCTGGTGGTGATCGGTCAGTGTCGCCAAAGGTCCGGGGATACTCCTTCGCACTTCGGTTTTGCTCGAACTCGGCCGTGGTGCTCTCGGCCTGCTCTCTCTCTCTCTCTCTCTCTCTCTCTCTCTCTCTCTCTCTCTCTCTATTGTTTTGAATCGAAAAAATCCCCCCCTTTCCTCTCTATCTCCGGCCGAGCCTTATAGTCAAGGGCCCCGAGGACACTCACGCACTCCCTCACCCTGCAAAAAGGACTGTTCCCCCTCTGATTTTGGTGGCGCAAATTTGCTCTGTTCCCCCTGCCATTTTTGCTGCTGCTGTCCTCTGCTTACTGTACGTGAGGGAACCAGGTCTGCAAGGTTGTTGTAGACCCGGTTTAGCGAGGTCGGGTCGGGTCGGGTCGGGTTCGACCCATCCGAACCGGATCTTAATTTTTCATCCAATTGAGCCTTTGATCGACCGTTTTTCGTGAAATTGATGTCAAAATCGGACTCCTTGGCATGTTTTTCATCTAAAATGAGTATTTTCGTGAACGATTGAGTTAGAATTTAATAAAAACCCCAAATCATGCCTAGGATCCGAAAACGATTTTCACCAAATCAGAGGCTCAAATGACCAAATCAATCCAAATAGAGGCCACCAATGAGTTCGGGACGATGAAAACTATAGGGTAGAGATGTTTAATTTTCATGGATGTCGCTAGAGAGGATTTAATTTTGAAATTTGTGAAACCGGGGACTAAATCGCAAAGAAATTTATGCAATTAAGTACTTTTTATCAAAATTGATCAAATTGAAAGCCTAATTGACCCAATAGCACTTCAAGGCTCTAGATAAAAATGTCATGGCTTATTGGGAGTGGAAATTGGAAATTAAAAGACTCAAAGAGAAGTTTTTAGGCTCGATTCGGTTGTATGTTTGTGAAGGAACATAGTGACTCAAGTCGAATTTTGGACATTAAATAAGATATACTTGAAGAGGGAATTAAAATAAAATTATTTACTATTTTTGTGTATTTTTCTGACCACGAATGGTATTTTTTTTTAATTTTTTGGGTATTTTTATAATTAAATAAATTCGAAAAAATATTAAAATTTATGAAAAATATTTTTTGTTCAAAATTGGTTCCTAAGGCTGGGCCAAGGCTTCCAAAGTTGATTTTGCGATTTTATGACTTTTTTTTTGCTATTTTTAATTAATTTTAGAAATAAAAACTGAAATAAAAGATGACAAAAAATCAGGTGTCACCAGCTGCCCATCTTTGAGAGTGAGCTCGTCAGAGGTTGCTTTCAAAGACAAAATGACACCTGAATCTTAACCGACTCGACTGAGGAAAAGAAATGCTATGATATCGGACCTTAAGCCTTTGGATGAATGCTCAAATTAATCGCCGGTTTCCTCTTGCAAATCGAACTTGGGCCTAAGGGAGGGTGGCTTACCTGAAGTCTGCCTGTCGGATGCTGCGCTTATGGAATCTGATTTTTTTTTCTTTTTGCTTTTTGTATTTTTTTATTTATTTATTTACCTTCGTAGCTTTTGACTCGCTATACCAGGTTTTATTCTTCCCTTCGTAGCATTTGATTCGCTATACTAGGGTCTTGAAAGTCTTTTCCGTGGCTACCGGCTGCACTCCATTTTGAAGGGTGAGAGCTTCGAGGTATGGCTATCCGACGTGTGTTTCGTGGAAAAGGCGGTCACCGTATTTCTAGGCAACAAGTCGCGAGCGTTATGAACTCCGATCTTGAATTGTGCTTTGAGACACCTCTGTCGTGGATCCCTATATGGTGGGATTTGGGGTGGAATAAATGTCACTTCTGCGGCTATCGGCTATAATCCATTTAGAAGGGTGAGAGCTTCGAGTATGGCTATCCGGCGCGTGCTTCGTGGAAAAGGCGGTCACCGTATCTCTAGGCGGCAAGTCGCGAGCGTTATGGGCTCCGATCTCGAACTGTGCTTTGAGATACCTCTGTCGTAGATGCCTATCTGGTGGGATTTGGGATGGAATAAATGTCTTTTTCGCGGCTACCGGCTGCAGTCCATTCCGAAGGGTGAGAGCTTCGTGGTATGGCTATCCGGCGCGTGCTTCATTGAAAAGGCTGTCACCGTATCTCTAGGCAGCAAGTCATGAGCGTTATAAGCTCCGATCTCGAACTGTGCTTTGAGATACCTCTATCGTAGATCCTTATCTGGTGGGATTTGGGGTTGAAGAAATCTTCTGAAGCTGAAAATGGGTGATCCGGTCCGGAAGATGATAGATCCGCGGGTACCAACCTGTGAACACTTACAGAGAGATTTATCTAGGTCATCGTGCTTTCGAGGCGGCAAGCGAGCCTTGTGGGCTTCAGTCTTGGGTCTGCTTCTAGGCACCTATTTGCTTTAGGGGATCCCATGACGCTAACTAGCGGGGCCAGATGGGACTTCTTGAGTTTTGTTTGAAAGGAGTTCCCACGGCGGTGACTAGCGGGGCCGGGGGGACTTCTTAAGTTTTTCTTGAGTTTTTTCTTTGAAAAGGGTTCCCGGGATGAGGGTTCTCCACGTCCGATGGGATTTTTTGTTTTTGTTTTTGAAAGGGTTTTCCATGACGAGGGTTCTCCAAGTCAGAGGGGATTTTTTATTTTTTGAAAGGGGCTTTCCCTGGACGAGGGTTCTCCACGTCCGATGGGACTGTTTGATTTTTTGAAAAGGGGTCCCCGGACAAGGGTTCTCCACTTCTGATGGGACTGTTTGATTTTTGAAAAAGGGTTTCCCGTGACGAGGGTTCTCCACGTCAGATGAGTTTTTTGTGTGTGGAAAAAATGGTTCTTTCTTCCTCTTTTTGAAAGATCCCGGAATTCAACGGGGACTCAGTTTTGACACAATGAAATATTTTTATTTTGAAGTAATTTCACCTGGGTATACTGATGATGTAGAAGGTGACAGTCTGGGAGCTGGGTTCTCTAGGAATCCTACAGAAAGTTCAAACCTGCAAAATTTCCTCAAAGGGTATTAGTTCGGGACTCGAGTTGTGTACTCGTATTCACGAAGCAAAATGTTCTTCCGGGGATCTGGGGTTGCCAAAGATTCTGCAGAAATATCAAATGAATGGGCTCCTTTCCTTAGAGCGAGGTATTCTTCTAGGGATTTTGGGCATCACCAAGGATCCCGTAGAAGTTTGAGCCTGAAAAATTTTTCTCCACCAAGAAAACGTTAGTAATCTCTAGGAATACGACGACTGTCCACTTGACAAAATCGTATGACTTAAGTTTTAATTATGAACTGTGCATTTTGATGCTGGAGGTTATCCAAAGCATTCTTGCAACATGCAAATGTGATCACCAATTCCTTACACGGAAAATCTGGATTAAACAATTTGAAAATTTCAAAAGAGTTTGTTTAGAACATCAATTGGAATATTTCTCGATAAGGAGGTCTTCTCACCTGTTCTGAGATAATGGTCCTTTATAGGGAAAGCACTCAATTCCCTACTAACATGTGCCTAGGTTTTAGGCTCATTCGCAGCGCATACATTTTGATCGGTCGAGAGGTCTTCCACGGGATCGTAATGTTGGGATTGGATATTGGTTTTCAAGAGGGATCCACTTTGGAGTCGAGGTCATTGAATGAAAGTCTTCACCACTTGTTCCGGGTTTACAAGTCAAGAACCCTGCAGAATGAGAAAGAAATAGTCTTGCCCGTACCTCTTCGAGCTAAGCTATATGTTAACCCAAGTGTCTTAGTCAGAGAAGACTGTTTCAGGGTTATGATGTTGGTAGGATTGGTGATCGAAACAGGCTTGTTTTTTGCCCAGAAATTGTGAAAGGATTGACATTGGTGATCATTGCAAATTTGTCACTGCCCTTTCCTTTCTGCAACTTCAGTTTTCGAGGTGTGCAACCGCTCTTGAGGTGTGCACAAATTCTTTAGAGAGTGTCTCTTGTTGCATTAAAAGACTGACAACTCTGTTTGCGTCTTTGCTCCGCGCTTGACACCATTTGAGGAGTAGTCTTTTTGAATCTTTTGGGGAGTAGTCTTTTTGAATCTGACTCTTTCTGGGTTTTTCTTCTCCCCTTCTTCAATCAGGTTTCACTGGGGATCAATACAAATTGTTTACCCGAGCATCGGCCTTACTTCTACCAAGCGCTTTTCTTTTTCTTGATGCTGGGGATTTGTTTTCATTTGTTTTCATCATCATTTTTTTGAAATCCCGCTGTTTCTCATCTTTAGGAGATCATGTTAGACCTATGACCGAAAGTCTAAACATGCTTTAAGCATTGGCCTAGGAATTTCTTTGTAATCCTTGAGTCTTGAACTCCTCCGTTTCTGAAGTGATGCTGCATTTGTCTTAGAAAGTGCAATGATCACCAGCGGATTCACGAAATGAATTTGTAGGCTCAACTTGGCTGTGCAAAGGATATGGTGTGTGGGATAGAGAAATGAATACTTCTCGTCATCCTATGGCACTTGGATTACCACATAAACAACACACAAAGATTAATGTTAGTCCAAGCAAAAAAATTTCTAACCATTTTCTCCTGATGCTGCTGGACTTACTTTCATTTTGCCCCGATGTGGGCTGGTTCTTGATAGGGTTGAAAATGAAAATCGACGTTCAAAGGGGTATCAATGGTCACCTGTAGTGTTTGGGGATATGAAACGAATGCCTCCGTTGTCCCAATCCATGTAATTGCTGTGAATAAACCCTATCTCCGTAGGTCCTAATTTCGCTATATGATTCACTCCACTCATCTCTCCAGTGTGTGTAGGACGTGTTTGGATTAGGCTTTGCCTCTCGTCTTTTGAGAAAATGTCCTTTTGAAAGTTTTGAACGACTTTTGATTAGAAAAATCTCTTTCACTTTCTCTGAAAATTTTACTTGTCAAGGGGATTTTGTGATGCACCGTGCATGTTCTATTCATGTTCAGACAACCTCTTGTTTTAAAACATGAATGCCAATGAAGTGAGAATTCTATGTCTTTTCTAGACATCAGATTCTGAAAGCTTTTCTTTTTCTCTCTGTTTTTTTATTTAACATCTTCAATGGATTGAGGAAAGGGATACTTACCTGTCCACCGTGGCTGGAGATCCCTAAAAATGTAAAAGAAACATGTCATTGTATGTTCACAAATTTTTCAAGAATCGAAACGATACATCTTACCCTTGGTCATGTACTCCAACGAGTAATACATGGGATGTAAAAACCTATTCGCCTTGATGGCGAGCCCTTGTCAAGGACGGGAATTAGGTGTCAGTTTGTATTCCAAAATTCAAGACAAATTGGAACGATACTGCCTTTGTGTTTCCATTTGAACACAAACGTGCGGCTTGCAGAAGTTGGCCGTATATCTTGTGGCCATGATCTCTCCGTCTGGTTGGCAACAAATCCTTCTCAAGGATTTCCTTTGGAGGAGATCGATTCATGCTTTTGGACGCATTCCAACGCAGCCCCTGTCAAGGACGGGAATTAGACGTCAATTTGCATTCCAAAATTCGAGACAAATTGAAACGATACCGCCTTATTTTTGCTTTGTGTTTTCATTTGAACACAAACGTGCGGCTTGCAGAAGTTGGCCATCTATCTTGTGGCCATGATCTCTCCTTCTGGTTGGTAATGAATCCTTCTCAAGGATTTGCCCTAGAGGAGAACCATTCATGCTTTTGGACGCATTCCAACGTCGTTCTTCATGGTTCCTTTTCTTGGAAGCTTGACCCTTGAAACTGATGTTTCTTTTCGCCTCCATGTCGGCGAGTTGTTTTCTTTTGTGGTTTTCAGGTGCCAACGACTTCCGTTCACCCAGGTTCGCATCCTGGGGTTTAATTCTGATGTGGACGACTCTGCTATTGCGTCCATGGACTTTGCCAGAAAAAAAACATCCTTCTTTGTCCAGCGCACAAATGATTCACTTGCCCTAGTTAGGCGTGGTTTATCACAGCTAGGTGACGCTTGCCCCAGTAAAATTCATTTTTGTGTTTTGCTGCAATCCTTATCCTCTTTGGGGATGCCTTCTCTCTTGGGATTCATGGTGACGTCTTACTGACGTATTCCCCTCTTTCGTCGATTGATGACGCGCCACATTTGGTGGGGGTCATTTCAGTATTGTATACTGATGTGGACGATGAATGTCGCTTCCTCTCGTCTGTATTTGTGGATGTTGTTCGTGAGATGATCTTCGATCACGTCAACAAGTGCCTTGCCCTAGTTGGACGGTCTCTATCTTGGCCAAATGCCCTAACACTTTTCGTGTTGGTTGGTGATTTTCAAATCAATTTGAAGACGTCTATGCACCTGCACATGAAGAGACAGGCGTAGGTCTTTATCTGACTTCATTTGGAATTTCAAGAAGAAGATACTCCCTTTAAGGTTTTGTCCTTCCAACATTTGAAGGAACGGTGTTTTTCAAGTATTTTTGCCCCAATAAGGCTTGTCTTGATATTTGTCATCTGTGGGTTTGATGACCCTGTTCCAATGCTTTTGTGGGGTTCATGAGAATTTTTCTCCGGCTTGGCCTCTCGGAGAAAAGGGAGGGACTTGTTCCCACGCATTTTTGCCGATTCTGGTCATCTATCTCGATTGCCAGAGTCATTGATCATTTTTATCTATCTCTAGACAGCCTGATGGTATTAGGATTTGTCGTGTGACGGTTTGGTGATTCTCTTAATCACAATCGCCATTTGAGGTATTTGACGTTTCCCTAATGAAGAGAAGAAACCTCATGAGTAAATGGCATGTATAATTGACTATTGGAATCGATACAATTTACTCTTGAAATTTGTTCGACGGGAGTTGGCATTTCTCCCTTTGGTTTTTTTGTATACAGGATATGCGCATGATATACATGATGCATGTTATTTATGCTAACAACGAAAAATGAATTCGTGCTTTCCACTCCTCTCAAGGAAAGCATTTTTATCCGATGTGTCAATCTGCAAAACTTGAATTTTTCGTTTCAAGTGTTCTTTTCACAGATATTCCTAAATGATGAGAACTTCTTCAGGTTTTCTCAAAGGTTTTGTTCACAAATTGAGCCATTAGAATGCTCTTGAAAATATTTAGCTAGAGTGCATGTTTGAGATGCCGTGAAAAAGGGTACTCCTTGTTTTGTCATTTGAAAGCACTGCATCCTGAGTCCTCTGCTTTTGATCATCACCTGAGAGGAAAAAAAAGAAAGGAAACATTATTCCCATATCTGGAGGACAATCCCTTTGGAACGATATGTCCTTTTACCAAATGGATGGCTCTGCATCGTTCTCCTTCTCGTCTAGAAGGGCTTAGTGCGTTTTGTCTTTGGTAGATTTACTCCACTTCATCATGCTTCATGGGTGATAACCATTGCTTCGGGAACTTTCCCTGCAACCCCCATGGTGAATCTGACATCTCCGACGTTCGATACCCTTTCTAGGTAGAGAGTGATTTGCCCCCAGCAACTGAGTGATTCGCCTGGGCTGGCTGACTTAGTCGCAGGTAGTTTGATCATGCCGCGTTGATGCATTCATGCTTAGTTGGAGTCGGTCCACTCCCTGTCAGGTAATTTTGGCACTTCGCGCCCTTCAAATTTCTCTGACATCTGGTATCTACTTTGCATTTTCTTTTGTGACACCAGATGATATGTTCCTACGATCTTTCGAAGATCTCAGTGTTTGATGTTCCGCAACGTTTGACACTTCTCGGCTTCATCGATGCGTTTCGATTTCTTCATGCATCTTTCGCCTTGTCATCATTTCATGACGTCTCCCGAGCATTTTGCTATTTGACGTCCGCAAGCATGGGTTTACTTGTGATTGAGTACTTCAACAGCCTGAAGTGTTGCTTCACAGGCAACAGTTTCCTTCATCGTGTCCTGTCGCATTCACCTTACGCTTTAACAATATTTTATTCCACTTGCGCGATGAGTCGATTGCTGCATAAGGAGCTTTAATTGAAACGACTACGGATTTGCTATCCCAGCTCTAGTCACTTCGGGCATCCAAGACGATGGAAATTCTTCAGTGGTCCCATTCATTTTTATCATCACCTGCAAGATTGAGAAACCATATCAACTTATGAACAAATCAGTTCGATCTGGAACGGATACACCCTTTTCGACTTAGGGAGAGCCAATCCTAATTAGGTTGCTCCTTCTTCTTGCTGTCTGTTTGGGGTTTAACCCAATTTGATCCATCTTGTCTCTGCAAACCCAATGAGTGATGTCCGATGAAGGTACACTCCTTTTCATCTTGTAGAGAAGGCAAGCTTCCCTTTATAGGTCTTCAACCATCTTATCCTATTTTTCACCTGAGAGGAAGAGATATGAAATATTATGCCAATATTTGTTCCAGTTGCCCCGGTCAGGTAACGTTTGCCCTAGTTAAGTGGGATTTGCCCCAGTTGACTGCTTTGATCCTCTTCATAATTTTTACGGTTCACTTTTCAATTATCTGCCGTTTGGAGCTTTTTTGTCTCTTTTCATCTTGGTGGGCTTTGCCCCGGTATGCTTTCTTGGTGAGAAGTCAACTTCTTTGTCTGACTTCAAATATCCATCCCTGTGACTTGAGTTGTCGACCAGCTTCGATCTTATTGAAGCACCACTCCTGAGGATCAATAAAACATAATCAGCGAATTTTCAAATTTAGAGATTAGATTATAATTAATTCTCTTCCACATGTGGCTCATTTGAATGCATGCCGCCCCACGTCTTGAAAGATGGCAATATGAAATATGCCGTTATTGGTTGACTATTCTTCTTGGGGATTCCATGCTTGGGGCGACACGCCTAAGATGCCCTGAAGATGGTTAGCCTGAGTATAGCAAAAGAGGATCCATGTATGATTGGGAAAACATTTTGAAAGGTTTGATCCGAAGGTAGGGAATGTGGCCTAGTCCTCCTATCATCGGACCTCTTCACTTCCCCCAAAAGATTTCGAAAACTAGGAGACATGTGAGAAATCAGGTCTCAGGAATTTTTATCTCTCTTTTTATCTCTCTTTTTGTTCTGTGTCATCATTGACCGATTTGTGGTGTTCCCACACATCCCCATTTTTTTTTATTGATTGATTGTTTCTTTTTAAGAAACTGCACTTGAAACTGCAGATGAACTACAATGCAAATAGACTAAAGAGTGACGATGGAAAGGAGGAAGTGACTCCCTTATTCGTGTAGTCTGCTGTCATCGATCGTCCGATCAGCTGGGCTGGCATAGTCTTCGATAGGGTTATCCACATACACCCTGTCCAGTTCTTGGCAATCCGATGACGGGTCTTGCTGCTTGTTCTATTTTATCTCTTCGAGATCCAAAACGCCATTGTCGATGAGTTTCTGCACCTTGATTTTCAGTCGAATATAGTTGTCTGCATTGTGCCCTTTCTCCTCTGCATGGTAGGCGTACGACTTGGCTTCATCATAACCTTTGACCTTAGGAGGATTATACCTTGATACCTCCTTGGTCACCATCCCTTTTTCCAAGAGTATCGGGAGTAGTTTTGAGAGTGGAATAGGGAGTGGTGCAAACTGCTTCGGTGTCTTCTTCTTGGGCTTAAAACCTTCCGACGTTCTGAAGAGGTGTCACCCTAAACGGGGGTTGGTGTTGACAGGCCCTCTTGTTTCCATGAGCTTGGTATGACTGTCATGTTAGCCTCATATACCGGACGATGCCTTCTAAGTGGCATCTCGCTTCCTTTGGTGGCATCACACATGGTTTTTCTATCTCCTGGGCGCGCTTCTTCCAGGCGCTCCTCTTACTTCCCTAATTCTTCGATCTCTTCAGTGTCTTTAACTTTTAACAAGTATCCAGAAGGGCCCTCCCATGACTCCCCTCTCGTAGTCCTTATCATACATTATTTTGGAGATTAAGTTAACTTTTGCGAAGGGTCCTGTAAAAGTAGGGTCTTCAACCCTAGTAATGATGCCCATATCCGCCGTCTTGGTCAAGCATAGTTCCTTTTGTTCCTTCGAGGTGGTACCCTCCTCCGGGCCTTGAAAAGCTGAAGTTAGTATTGCCTGTTTGGGTATGTTGACGCTGAACCCCAGATTGTCTTCCAATCTATCCTCGGACACATCATTGATTTTGTGATCTTGCAAAAGGTTTTATTGGATGTTGGGGCATGCCTTATCGAACACCAGTAGGTTGTTGTCGATGAGAGCCTGCACATCATATTGTAGTGCTCGACAATTGTCTATATTATGTCCCTTCTGTCACACCCCGAGCCCGACGAGTCATGAACATCCCACTGGGCATACATAGAATGTGACATACAGGATCCTTCGACTCTCATCAAACCAATCGTATATCTGCGGAAGCAAGAGGCCACTCCGTACACAATAAATTCAAAATGACTTAAGATAGAGAAATAGTATACTTCAATTCCCGCGGATGATCAAAACTAAAGATTTGACTTCTACATCCACCTCATTATATGCAATCTCTAATGATCATCCAATACCTTAGATACAATTGATCACCTATTACCTCTTGAATGCCACTTCTTTATCCAAATCGGGCTTCCTTCGCTTGGAACCTGAAAAGTTAAGCCCCCACTGGGGTGAGATATAAATCTCAGCGAGCTATCCTAACCCTAAATTAGGCCAATGGTACCACCGAACCAAAATATTTACAGCAACATGCAATCATTAGTTGAAACAAGGAAATGCATTTTCTCAAGGCATTGAGTCATGCTAAAACAAGAATCTCAATCAAACGTAAACATGGCATCAAGTAACCAAGCTTCCACACTAGTAACAGAAAATTCATAATAACATAAGAATCATAATGTGACTCCACTTCACTTCACATTTTCAGAAACTAGCCCACGTTCAGACACCTCAAGCTATTCCGATCAATAAACCCGCGTTCAGACGCATCAAGTTTAGCAGCTTATCACCAAGCTCGTGTCCATATGTACAATTCTCATCCCGCGTTCAAACGCATCAGGATGGACTTTCGACCACAACCCCACGATCACATCGCCTCAGGGTGTGTCTCATTCTTCAACCCCGTGATTAGATCGCCTCAGGGTGCATTTCATTTCTCGACCTTACGATTAGATCGCCTCAGGGTGTATCTCGTTCCTCAACCCCGCGATTAATTCGCCTCAGGATATGTTTCACATTTCTCGACCCTGCGATTACATCGCATCAGGGTATATCACATTTCATCATAAGGAATTATAGGCATTAGAACATAAATCAAGGTTTGCCAAAAATAAACGTACTTTATCACAAACACGATTTAAGATTCGAGTACAAGGCAACCATCCAAACAAATAAGGGGCTACGATGAGCACGTCGTCAATTCAATCATGAGACCAAGAATTCCATAGCCATCAAGCACTCATGGTCTATGCTTCAACGGAACCATTCGGCTCCCACTCAACCAAGCACCATAAAAATATCAATCAACTCAGCGATTCCTCAAAGAATTCGTTCAGTCGCGACCAAATGTCCTAATAAAAGGTTAAGGGTCACTCACCTTCGTCCGAGCTAGCCAAAATCCACCAAAATCCTTTGTCAAGCCCGGCTCCAACTCAAAGCACCGCTGTCCAAAAACAGGGCAGCAAACAACTCAGCGACAATCCAACGATTAAGTCAATTATCTATTCCAGTCTCGACTCCACCACTCGTGCACCTCAATAACACCTCAATTGACATTCTAGCATGTCTTAACAGCACATTTAGAGCATGACAACACCATGAACAGCTCCCCAACCGGATAGGATTACTCAGAATCAAACAGGGCAACAACTGGTTATGTTCCTTTTCGCACAAATAGCCTCTAAATAAGCCTTAAGCTCCAATTTCTCATCAATTTCACTTGTTAAAACCTTAATCCACGTGTTATATAGCCCCACGATGAATTTGAATCTAAATAGCACTCTCAAGAATTTCAAACAGTTTACTTAGTATTAATCCCCCGGCGGTCAGATTCTGCTCTTAAAACCACATCGATTCACCCATCGAAATCTCAATGAAACTTAGCCAAATCAGCGGCCCAAACTCAATGAACATAGTAATATATGTCATGCAACTCTCATAAAAATTTTGGAACCAATTGAAGTCTCTAAGGGGCTGAATCATGGCCCTCTCTCAACTCGCTCAGAATCCATCCGATTTTCTTCCAAAAATCACCATAAATTAACCAGACCTCCAAAAATCACGAAATCAATTGGAGATTGTCAAGGACATCTTGAAATAACCTGTGATGGTCGGCAGTCGGCCAAAAGGTCACCAGAGGTGGCCGTCGTACGGACCGAATCGACCGGCAGAAGCTGGTCGGAACAGGGCAGTTTCTGTTCTCCAACACAGCACCATTTTAACAACAAATCTCCATCAAATTCATCCAAAATTAATACCACAGCTCAGCCAAACATAGCCCTACATGTCTACAAGCTACCATAGAAAATCGAAAGCAAATCGGGGTCCTATGGAGGTCAAACGTCCACTTACCTCTAGCTGCAATAGATTTCGGCGACTCGCGGGAAGGCCGAACGGAGCTCGTCCGACGACCAAACGCCGTGCTTCGAGTTGGAGCTAGTCGGCAAGAGGGAGAGAAAGGTGATGGTGGTCGGCTCAGTGGCTGGAAGTCGCTGGACGGAGCGCTCGTGGATGACGACGCCGACGATCAGTGCTGGTCGAACAGAAACTGTTCTGTTCTTGAAGAAACGCAGGAAAAAGAGAGAGAGGGTGGGAGTGTAGGAAAAAGAGAGAGGGGAGAGTGGTCGTGCAAGAGCTGAAATGAGAGAGAAGAAGAGCTTGCATAATCCCTTCAAGAGTCAAACATGTTGAATGGTAGGTGGAAAGGTGATTAATTAAGGCTAACTCTCAAAAATTGACACTTGCCCTCAAGCCCATAATATCTTGGTCTCAATGACACTTCTGCCCTTCTCTTTTTCGGCAGCTATGGGGGAGTGAAAATTGACTGAAATGCCCTTCTCAACTTATCAAATCAAGGTTATCTTTTTGGGGGCAAAATGATCTTTTCTTATCTTTCGTCCGAAATTCCATTTTTTCAATATAAATTGCCCTTGATGAGGCGACGTCCATTCCAAACTAATTGTTACAACTCTTCATTTTCATTTTTCGTTTCCTAGATCCCATTCCATGTTTCAAGTCGCGAGGGCGGAATTTCAGAATGTCACACCTTCTCACCCATATGGTATGCACAGGATCGGTTCATGTCGAACCCCGGGAACCTTGGCGGTTTCGCCCTCGATGATTTTTTGGCTACCAACCTTTCCTCCAAAAGCCTATGGAGCAGTTCTAATATAGGAAGTGTGAGTAGTGTAAAAGATGGGGGACCTCTCCTACTCGACTGGCCAAATTTCTCTATCTTGGGTGTTGGTCGTCCCTGCTAAGGAATGGAATCATGTGACTGATATCTCGACTTGTGCTCGGAAGCCTGACTCGCAACTGTCATTTCTTGATGGGTGGTCTTCGCTTCCCTAACCGGTTCTTTACTCGTTTGAGAAGACTCTCCACGGCTTTCTTTTTTTCTAATTATACTATAGCGCTTAGCCCATTCCATCCTTTCACTCGCGTGCACAAGTTGTGAAAATGATTGGTAATGAGCCATACCCAATCGATTAAAGGAATCATAGGAGAGAGCTTTCAGACAGTGCTCTATTAATTCATCTTCGTCCAGCGGAGGTTGGACTCGGGCCGCTTTCGCTCTCCACCTTTCTACGAATGATTTAAAGCTTTCATTTCTCCTTTGATTCATACGTACCAGATCCATTCTGGTAGGGGTGGCCTTCCTGTTGAAATCGTATTGCTGGAAAAACTAATTGGCCAAATCGTCCCATTCTCGGATACCCTTGACGTCAAGCGCTGTAAACCATCCTAACGTGGGACCAACCAGGCTATGCCAAAAATTCTGGACAAGAAGTGAATCATCCCGGTCATAATTAGCCATTACTTCCAAATAGTAATCGATGTGAGTTTTCGGGCAGCCAATGCCATTGTATCTCTTGGCAAATTCTGGTCTTTGTAGAACCTCATGCATCCTCCCTTTAAGGCATGTGGGAGAGGCATTGCGTGGACAGATTTCGACGTTGGTGACTAGAGTCTTTCTCTCGAATTAGGTACATGACGAATAGATTCTCTCCAGTCAATGCATCTTCCTCAATAATACCAAGCTTTCCCTTGTGCTGTTTTTCCAGATCGGCCATCATAGGTTTGTTTTCGGGGAAGACTTCTGCTCCTACGGCTTGATCGATATCTGACATGTTAGATGAACTTGGTCGGGTAGTCAAATCAGGATTGAAGGCTGGTGGGGATAGTCCTTGTGTAGTAGGGATGAGCGTCCTCATCATTGCCAACACCTGAGCCATCTGACTCTCCAGGGCGGCCAAGCGATTCTCCAAGCCGATCCGATCCATTTTAACTTGTGACTGAGGCTTCGCACAAGTCCTCGAATTTTGATTCCGGAAATTACCTATTTTGAATGACGGAACCATGTTGGCAATGGAAGTAAAGCATAAATCCTTCCAATTTTATGTTTTCTTATGATTAACAAAGATAAAGACTTTTACACAAACCTTAATCTCGTGTGAAAAGTTCTTCATCAATATTTTTCGAAAGAAAACATATAATTAGAAGGAGTATAATTCATGGTTATTACTTTTGGTAAATTCCCAGAAACAATCTGTAGAATGTCCAAAAGGACAAAAATGCGATTCCAAATATGTCCTAAATTCGGTGAGAGATAGCACGTCCAAATTTGAAACTATCTTCCGAAGGTAATTTGGACATTATCGCGACCCTCTCTCGGGTAGCCTGTCGGAGGGGGCTAATGGGCCGCCCGATCATCGCCTGATCGGACGCGGGCCTCTCCCAAGGTCCATTACCCAAATCGCAACGGCTGGATATACGTGGTCGACCTTCGGTATGGTCTGGTGACATGTGATATGTGTACATACCAAGGAGTCGCCACCAATCGTTTCGTGGAAGGTACGATCGGAAACCCTATCGAATAGTTGGGAGCGATCTATTTGATTCTGCGGAAACCAGAGAAATGGGTTCGGGGACTTAGTTACGCCAACTGTTATAGTTGACGCCCTTTCGGTACCTAAGATGAATCGTTTATTTGACCTTAGGATTTCATACAGACGAGTGGGGTACGGATCCTAAATCTAGGAGTTCATGCAGATGGGAATGACTACCCTATCACCCACAATCAATAGAAATAAATGCGCAAATCAAGGATCCAATACATGCGGATAAAACACATGAAATCAACATGGCATCCCTAATGAGGCTCTATTAGCCTAGGAAGCATCAATCAAGACTTAGGAGTGATTTGGGCATGATTCGCCAATGAGGGGCAGAATCGTAATTTTAAGAAAATCGGGGATAATTTGCCATAAAAGGTCAAAATTATCACTTCAGATGAAATATGCAGTCAAAATAGGGTGGAAATGGGAGTGGCGATCAAATCCTTCCATTTTCTATTTTTCGGGAATTTCTAGAATTTTTCTGGAATTTAAAAGGAATTTTACCCTCGGAGGGGTAAAATCGTCATTTTGGACAAAGATGAGGATTGAAAATATTAAACATTAGGATTGGTCGACCACTTGACCCAAATCCTAATTTTAAGCAATCTCCAAAATTTGATTGGACTAGGAAAGGCGATTTACCCTTTAAGGGGTACAATCGTCATTTCAGGAAGAATGATGAGATTCAAAAATCCAAGCAGAATGATTCGTCACCTAACTGGCCCTATCTTAATCTAGGCATTTTCGACCTATCTCAAGTACAAAGCAGGGACGAATTACCCCTAAAGGGCATAAACATCAATTCTTGGAAAAACGGATGAGAAACCCCAAAAATAGGATTGGCCAGTTGTCTGTGGTCAATCCTCAATTTTTGGGGGGTTTCTGGAGTGTCTAGGAATTTTCCACATTTTTCCTACATTTTTTTGGGATTTTCTGGGATTTTCTAACATTTGTTTAGGATTTTCTAAGATTTTCTGATTTTTTTTATTTTTTAAAATCATTTTCTGAATTTTTTTTTTTATTAAAAATACATTATTCGGACCTGGTCAACCCGACCCACTCGAGTCGGAACCCGGCCCAGACCCGGACCCGCGAAACCCTCGGCTAAAACGACACCGTATCACGCGTTTTTTTTATTTTCGGATTATCTGGATTTAATCCGACGGCCCCTGATGGACCACGTGGCTAATCGACGATCACCGGATGAGATTACTAAATCTTACGGGTCAGATTGAATGGAGACTCGACCAGGGCCGTCTGATCTAACTACTTAAATCTATGGTCACGATTAAAACGTAAGACTCGATCTGGACCGTCCGTTCCTACTAACCTAAACGACGTCGCACTACTACTAACCTAAACGACACCGTTTCATTCCATTTTGATTTTCTAATTTAAAACTATTTCGGATAATCCTAATTACTAATCGAACGGTCACGATTTGTTAAACTCGATTAACCTAGACCGTCCGATCTAATGCTGACTCACCCTAACAAACTAACGGTCGAGCTGACTCGACATCTACGTTGACCAATGGCCGAATGCCACCTAGGACTTTGACTCGCTGACTACGCCACGTCAGCTTCATCTTCAACCTCTCGACTCCGGCGGAATGAACGGCTGAGCTTCTCCGGTGATGATCTAACGGTGGAATCTCGACGAAATCACGCGAAATCAACGCCAATCGACTCGCAAGAACTTCTAGTTTAACATATCTAAGAATCGAAGCATCCTACTCGTAGAATCAAGATCACCACGCAAGATGCCGAGTACGGCCATGGAAGTTCAATTGCTCAAACCATGCAAAATCAAAGCGATTCATTCACATAATAGCATCAATCAATGTTCAGGAGGCTTACCTTGAGCTCCGATTGAGCTCGCACGGCTTAGATTGGGCTAGGCAGGGATGAACAGTGGTCGGCTATGGAGGCTGAGTTCGAAGACTCGATTCGAGTTGTTCAGGCAAAATCCATGCAAAATCAAGATGCGGTTATGGTCAGTGATGTTCAAGGAATGAAACGCACACACTAATTACAAAAATGATCAAGAAATATGTGAGCCGCCATTGATGCTCAACGAAGAACTCGAGACTGTGACTCACCTGTTTTCGCGGTTTCAGGCTGCACGGTCTGCGGCGATCGCTTCCTGGCACACTGGCGAACTCCCGACGGTCTTATTTGGCTTCGATTTGGCCGGAGACGGCCCAACCAGCGCCTTCCAATCGAGCTCAAGTTCTCGACGACGGGGGTCGGAGAACGAGCTCTCCCTCGCGTTCTCTCTCTCTCTCTCTCGATTCAGTTCCTCTCTCTCTCTAACTGAATCAACCGTCGTCTCAACAGAAAGCCACTCCAAGGCTTATATAGCTCTCCCGATTTTTGGCGCCGAAAGCTTGAGAGCTAACGAACTTCAAATGGCATGTGATCGTGCGTGCCATTTGGTCCGAACGGCGACGGCGACGATGGGTAGTTCCGTCCAACTCCAATGATCCTCCGGCGTACACAAATGGACGGCCAATTTAGTCGTTTAGCAAAGTTTGACTTTCAAGGCCGTCGGGACGTTGACTGGTCGTTTTCTTCCTCCCTCGGCGGTCGTTGGCCTTGATTCTGGTGTCAATTGACGGGGAATGGACCAAAGGACTAAACGCCCTCCAATGCTTCTCCAATTGTGGCCGATTGGTCTGTCAATTTTGTCATCAAAATCTAGCTCGGCATTGTTCATTTGCGTAGGAACCTGAGGAAGAAGAAGGCACTGTAGCAGACCGGTTCGACCTGTCCGACCGGCAGTCTGACCTGTTCGAACCGGTTCCGACTTGGAATTTTCGAAATTAATCCAAATCTGTTGGAAATTTTTGCAATTAAACTTCAGAATCGAATTTAAGGGATGAATATTACCCAAAAATATGGTTTTGCCCAAAAGTTTACATCAATTTCTATAAAGCCCCAAATTTTCATGTAATTGCAAATTAGGGATTTGTGCAATCGAAGGTTCAAATGGCCAAATTGAGCCGAATTGCCTATGCCAATTGACTCAAAATGGTGAAAACCATTGGGGAGTATGTTTAATTTGCAATGATAGCCCTCGAATTGAAAGTAATTTCAATTATGCCCAATTTCAAGGACTAAAAATGCAATTTTAGTATGCAATTCATGCAATTGGGCAATTTGTGCGAACAATTGGGCTAAATTGAAATGAGGGACAATCAGATTGAAAGTCAAGATCCTTAACAATGCCAAAATTGCAAATTAAAAGACTCAATTGATATTTTTTTCTCAAATTCAATCACATGTCTTACAAAGGAACACCTAAAATTGAATTTGATTTTGGATTTTTTGTAAGGTCAAAAAGACAAGGGATTTAAAATAAAAATATTGGCTATTTTTCCATATTTTTGTGACCTCGAATGCTATTTGTTTTATTTTTCTAGTATGTTTCTATTTTCTAAAAATACTAAAAAATACGAAAAATATGAAAAATTATTTTTTTGTCAAAAATGGTTCCTTAGGCTTGGCCAAGGCCACCAAAGTTGATTTTGCAATTTTTTTGACTTTTTATGGATTTTATATGAATTTTCTAAAAGATAACCAAAAAAGGCTGATAAAAAATTAGGTGTCAACAGACATCTAATCTCCTCTTGAGCTTAGGAAATATGGACGATTTTAGTTAATTACCATGGATTACAAATGATACATGATGTAGACCGGTTCAACTCCATGTCCGGTGCACCATGAAATGGGCGTTAGATTCTCGTACTTGGGTTAAACATACCAAGTGTGAGTTCTAACGAAAATTTCATCTGGGTGAGACACGCAATTGAACCGGAAAATCCGAATGGTTGAGAGAAATTCCAGTGTCGCGTTCCAATGTGAAGACACTTAGACAAGAATTAGAAATCGGGGTGCAGAAGATAGATGGGAGACCCACAGAGGGGCGCTCCTTATAGACTCGATGATCCTGATAAAAGAAAAGATGCGATTGGAACGTGGCCCTTAAGAACCTAAAGAGAGGCCCCAAGTAGGGTCGTCGAGGGACGACGCTTGGCGTCTTCGATCCGGCTATTTCGGGTCTTTGTCTTTATCAGATGACATTTTGATAGCGTCCGGCAGGTGTCTTGGATTTGTTGTTGCCCATTGTCCTTCAATTTTCAGTAGGGTTACTGGATCATTCCTCGGACATCTCGAAAAGGGTAAACTCCGTTGAATGTCCCGACAGTCCGATGGCGGATGACGTGTCGCTCATACTTGAACACCTCCGGGATGCTGGACTGACTTTGGAGAGATCATCTCTACTCTATCCATACTCTAAAATGGAATTGGACTCAACCATCGAACTTGATGAATGCAGCATGTTGTGCAAAATAAAAGGCTGCAAGTGAATTTAAATAGAAATGGAAGGACTTTACCATAAGTGGCGCTTAATGACTTTTCGATTTTAGGTATACCAACCATCCATAATCATGCACATGAGACAAGTGAGGCTTGACTCTAGAAATAAAAATGGCTCGGGTATGGAACCTAAAGACTTCCCACTATTCGAGTCGATAAATTCGTCTAGAAGCGCAATCCACAACAGATGGATAAAAGAATCGACTTGAATAGTGAGCGGGATCAAATATGGTCAACTCAAGAGCAAATCCACGCTAGAGCCTTACATATCGATTTACTATCTATGGCTACCTAAAAAGGTGATTTCGCGGCCTGGGTTTGGGCGCTTTATGCAAAAGTGTCGTGATCCTCAAATATGCAGGTGAATCATGCACGGCAGTTTGTATATCAATCAGCGCTTCAAATCATCCACTTGACATATATTCCTGCACCCAACCTGCATGAGACAATGATAATCACAGACTACTCCTGTTATCACTCCAATATGCAAAAATATTTAACACCTATCATAAACAGACTTACCTCACCTCCAAGAGCGCCTGTAGAAAACATGTCAGAAAATCACTCAGCGTTTTAATTACGGCCTAAGTCCACTTGAGGTATAGAACCAGAGGTTCTGGGTTCGATCCCAAGCGGAGTCGCCAGTCTCTCGCGACCCGTTTTTTCTTTTTCGGGCTAATGGATTGTCGAATCGGGCCCCCACTCTGCAATGTGGATCGCGGGCTTTCTCGACGCAAGCCCTCCCAAGCCCATACCAAATCGTGAACTATGCAATAGAGAATGATAAGTGACTAATGTAAGGATGAAAAAACAGCAACTCAAGAGAATGTTAGGAATCTTAAAAGTCAAGACTCTTCGTAATCCAAGCTCATCGTGAATTGGAGTTTTGGAAGTTGTTAAGTCTTTCAATTATTATCTAGGGAGTTGTTACCTAGGAGATTATGTTTTTTTTTTATTGTTGCTAGTCTTTCAAGATAGCTTTGAATGTTATATATCTAGACGTACCTGTTCATGCGCCTAGAGTAGACGTAGGGTCATGTCTTAAGCTTATAAATATGCGTGTTTTTATAATCATTTTATTATGAGCGAATAAACTTCATTTTCAGATTTCCTTCTTCAAACCTTTCAGTATCAGAGTGCTACGCCTCTGAGATCCAACATTTGGTATCAGAGCCAGTTTGGCTAAATTTTATGAAATCTATTCTCGAGTCAGATAGCTTCTGTAAGTGGTGCCGAGATGGTCCAACCTCAACTTCCAAGGTTCGATGGGAAGAATTTTGAGCATTGGAAGATCCAGATAGAAGTGTTATTCGGGTTTCAGGAGCTGACCGAGATTGTGGAATAAGGATTCGTGGAGCCAGAAAAAACTGCAGATTTGACAATAGAGGAGAAGAAGACACTAAAAGAGAATCGTAAGAAAGATCGTAAGACTCTCTTTTACATCTTTCAAGCGATAGATTAGTGGGGAATTCGAAGACGGCAAAAGAAGCTTGGGGCACTCTCATCAACATTTACAAAGGCGTTGAGAAGGTCCAAAAGGTTCGGCTTCAGACACTTTGTCAACAATTCGAGCTCCTTCAAATGGAAAAGTCGGAGTCCATTTCCAACTATTTCTACCCGACATTGGCTCTTGTTAATCAAATGAAGGTCAATGGTGAGACTATTGTTGACCAACAGATCGTTGAGAAGATTCTTCGGACGCTAACTTTGCAGTTCGAATATATTGTGACTTCCATTGATGAGTCACGAGATCTCTCTATTTTGATCATTGATGAGTTGGTGAGCTCTTTACAAATGCACGAGCAGCGACTCAAGGAGAAATCTAAGACGATGGAGGAAGCTCTACAAAGCCAGTTGGTGTTGCCTGATGAAAAGAAAAATCTTTTTAATCAAAGGAAAGATCCAAAGAGGCACGAGAAATATGCTGAACAACAAAAAGATAAGTCCCTTATTCAGTGTTTTAATTGTAAAAAGTATGGGCATTATAAATCTAAAAGTCGAAGTAGGAAGACTGGTGGTCAAAAGTTCCATGCTAATGTAGCAAGATCTATCGATAGACATGTTGCTGGCAACAGAGAGCAAAATAATGCTCTTTTATTCACATGTAATTCTGCAGTGGAGAACCATAAGAATGTCTGGTACTTAGACACCGGGTGTAACAATCACATGTGTGGCGAGAAGGAATTATTCTCGAAATTCAATGACAACTTTCGTTCGAAGGTGAGATTTGAGAATAATACCAAAGTTCCTATTATTGGAAAGGGAACAATTAAAATTAAGGCGAAGGATGGGTTGGTTCAAAGCATTTTCGATGTCCATTATGTTCCCGGTCTTCGAGAAAATCTCCTAAGTATGGGACAATTGTCCAAGCGAGGCTATCTCATGACCATTAAAGATGAACTTTGCACAGTTCATGATGGCAAAGGAGGGTTGATTGCGAAGGTAAAAATGGCTCAAAATCAACTTTTTCCTTTGTATATTAATTATGCTACCTCGGTTTAGTGCCTCGGTGCAAGATTCGACATGGCTTTGGCACAAGCAGTGCGAGCATGTGAATTTCGACAGCTTCAAGCTGTTGTCTTAGAAGAAAATGGTACGGGGACTACCCGAAATTTCTTCTCTGAAGGAGATTTGTGAACCATGTGTTATTGGGAAGACATGTAGAGAAAGTTTCCCTTCGAAAAAATCATGGAGAGCTTCAAGACCGTTGGAGTTAGTGCACTCCGACCTTTGTGGACCGCTCGGTGAGTCGTCGAATCAGGGGTACACGTATTTTTTCACCTTCATCGATGACTTTAGTCAGAAAACATGGGTTTATTTCTTGAAGCAAAAGTAAGATGCCATCGATGCTTTCAAGGAGTTCAAAGCCTATGTAGAAAAACAAAGCGGGCATCAAATTCGGATTCTCCAAACTGATCGTGACACCGAATATTTGGTTGGAGATGGTTTTTTCAAGCAGTGCGGCATCAAGCATCAATTGACAGCACGGTATACTCCTCAACAGAACGGAGTAGTGGATAGAAAAAAAAACAGCACTATTGTCGATATGGTACGTATCATGCTCCAAAAATTTTTCTGGAAACCAAACGAAAGGTTGCCCAAAAGATACCTTTCATAAAAAAAGATTCTCTTTCGATGTTTTTGCCTATGAATCCTCTGAGTAAATGAAAATTCTTTACATTTGGGGGTTAGTAATCCTCCATTATCATATAAATTGGTGCTTAGTAGATGCTTAATAGTGAAAAGTCTTGAGAAAGCAACCCGACGAAAGTTAGCGCAAAAGATTCCATTCATAAAAAAGATTCTCTTTCGATGTTTTTGCCTATGAATGTTATGAGTAAGTGAACATTCTTTACATTTGGTAGTTAGAAGTCCTCCATTGTCTTATAAATTAGTGCTTAGTAGATGCTTACTCATGAAAAGTCTTGTGAAAGCAACCAAACGAAAATTATCCCGAAAGATTCCTTTCAATAAAAAAAGATTCTCATTCGACGTTTTTGCCTATAAATCTTCAGGGTGTTCAAATTCTATACATTTGTCGGTTAGAAGGTCTCCATTATCTTATAAATTTCTGCTTCGTAGATGCTTACTCATGAAAATTCTTGAGAAAGAAACCAAACGAAACGTTGCCCAAAAGATTCATTTCATCAAAAAAGATTCTCTTTTGATGTTTTTGCCTATGAATCTTCTACGTAAGTGAAAATTCTTTACATTTGGGGTACAGACGTCCTCCATTATCTTATATATTGGTGCTTAGTAGATGCTTACTCAAGAAAAGTTTTGATAAAGCAACCAGACGAAAGTTCACCCAAAAGATTCCTTACATCAAAAAAAGATTCTCATTCGACGTTTCTGCTTATAAATCTTTAGGGTGTGCGAAAATTCTATACATTTGGCGATTAGAAGTCCTCCATTATCTTATAAATTTGTGCTTCATAGATGCTTACTCATGAAAATTCTTGAGAAAGAAACCAGACAAAACGTTGCCCAAAAAATTCCTATCATCAAAAAAGATTCTCTTTCGATATTTTTGACAATGAATTTTCTGCGTGAGTGAAAATTCTATAAATTTTGGGGTTAGAAATACTCCATTATCTTATAAATTGGTGCTTAGTAGATGCTTACTCATGAAAAGTCTTGTGAAAGTAACCAGACGAAAATTAGCCCAAAAGATTCATTTCATCAAAAAAAGATTCTCATTCGTTGTTTTGGTCTAAGAATCTTCTGAGTAAGTGCAAATACTTTCCATTTGTGAGTTAGAAGTCCTCCATTATCTTACAAATTGCTGCTTAGTAGATGCTCACTCATGAAAATTCTTCAGAAAGAAACCAAACGAAAGGTTGTCCAAAAGATACCTTTCACAAAAAAAGATTCTCCTTCGATGTTTTTGCCCATGAATCCTCCGAGTAAGTGAAAATTCTTAACATTTAGGGGTTAGTAGTCCTCCATTATCATATAAATTGGTGTTTAGTAGATGCTTAATAGTGAAAAGTCTTGAGAAAGCAACCCGACGAAAGTTAGCGCAAAAGATTGCATTCATAAAAAAAGATTCTCTTTCGATATTTTTGCCTATTAATCCTTTGAGTAAGTGAAATATTTTTACATTTGGGGGTTAGTAGTCTTCCATTATCATATAAATTGATGCTTAGTAGATGCTTAATAGTGAAAAGTCTTGAGAAAGCAACCCGACGAAAGTTAGCGCAAAAGATTCCATTCATAAAAAAAGTTTCTCTTTCGATGTTTTTGCCTATGAATCTTCTGCGTAAGTGAAACTTCTATACATTTTGGGGTTAGAAATACTCCATTATATTATAAATTGGTGCTTAGTAGATGCTTACTCATGAAAATTCTTGAGAAAGAAACCAGAAGAAACGTTGCCGAAAAGATTCCTTTGATAAAAAAAGATTCTCTTTCGATATTTTTGCCAATGAATCTTCTGCGTAAGTGAAAATCCTTCACATTTGGGGGTTAGAAGTCTTCCATTATCATATAAATTGATGCTTAGTAGATGCTTAATAGTGAAAAGTCTTCAAAAAGCAACCCGACGAAAGTTAGCGCAAACGGTTCCATTCAAAAAAAAGATTCTCTTTCGATGTTTTTGCCTATGAATGTTATGAGTAAGTGAACATTCTTTACATTTGGGGGTTAGAAGTCCTCCATTATCTTATAAATGGGTGTTTAGTAGATGCTTACTCATGAAAAGTCTTGTGAAAGCAACCAGACGAAAGTTAGCCCAAAAGATTCCTTTTAATAAAAAAAGATTCTCATTCGACGTTTTTGCCTATAAATTTTCAAGATGTGCGAAATTTTGATACATTTGTTGTTAGAAGGACTCCATTATTTTATAAATTTGTGCTTCGTAGATGCTTACTCATGAAAATTCTTGAGAAAGCAACCAGACAAAACGTTGACCAAAAGATTCCTTTCATCAAAAAAGATTTTCTTTTGAAGTTTTTGCCTATGAATCTTTTGCGTAAGTGAAAATTCTTTACATTTGGGGGTTAGAAGTCCTCCATTATCTTATATATTGGTGCTTAGTAGATGCTTACTCATGAGAAGTTTTGAGAAAGCAACCAGACGAAAGTTAGCCCAAAAGATTCCTTACATCAAAAAAAGATTCTCATTCGACATTTTTACCTATAAATCTTCAGGGCGTGCGAAAATTCTATACATTTGGCCATTAGAAGTCCTCCATTATCTTATAAATTTGTGCTACGTAGATGCTTACTCATGAAAATTGTTGAGAAAGAAACTAGACGAAACGTTGCCCAAAAGATTCATATCATCAAAAAAGATTCTCTTTCGATGTTTTTGCCTTTGAATCTTCTGCATAAGTGAAAATTCTATACATTTTGGGGTTTGAAATACTCCATTATCTTATAAATTGGTGCTTAGTTGATGCTTACTCATGAAAAATTTTGAGAAAGCAACCAGGCGAAAGTTATCCTAAAAGATTCCTTTCATCAGAAAAAGATTCTCATTCGCTGTTTTGGTCTAAGAATTTTCCGAGTAAGTGCAAATACTTTCCATTTGTGAGTTAGAACTCCTCCATTATCTTACAAATTGCTGCGTAGTAGATTTTCACTCATGAAAATTTATCAGAAAGAAACCAAACGAAAGGTTGCCCAAAAGATACCTTTCATAAAAAAAGATTCTCTTTCGATGTTTTTACCTCTTATTGTTATGAGTAAGTGAACTTTTTTTACATTTGGGGGTTAGAAGTTCTAGATTATCTTATAAATTGGTGGTTAGTATATGCTTACTCATTAAAAGTCTTATGAAAGCAACTCGACGAAAGTTTGGCCAAAAAATTCCTTTCATCAAGAAAAGATTCACATTCGGCGTTTTTGCCTACAAATCTTTAGGGTGTGCGAAAATTCTTTACATTTTCGGTTAGAAGTCGTCCATTATCTTATAAATTTGTGCTTCGCAGATGCTTACTCATGAACATTCTTGAGAAAGAAACCAGACGAAACGTTGCCGAAAAGATTCCTTTGATAAAAAAATATTCTCTTTCGATGTTTTTGCCGATGAATCTTCTGCGTAAGTGAAAATTCTTCACATTTGGGGGTTAGAAGTACTCCATTATCTCAAAAATTGGAGCTTAGTATATGCTTAATAGTGAAAAGTCATGAGAAAGCAACCCGACGAAAGTTAGCGCAAAAGATTCCATTCATAAAAAAAGATTCTCTTTCAATGTTTTTGCCTATTAATGTTATGAGTAAGTGAACATTCTTTACATTTGGTGGTTGGAAGTCCTCCATTATCTTATAAATTGTTGTTTAGTATATGTTTACTCATGAAAAGTCTTGTGAAAGCAACCAGACGAAAGTTAGCCCAAAAGATTCCTTTCAATAAAAAAAGAATCTCATTCGACGTTTTTGCCTATAAATCTTCAAGGTGTGCGAAAATTCTATACATTTGTCGGTTAGAAGGTCTCCATTATCTTATAAATTTGTGCTTCGTAGATGCTTACTCATGAAAATTCTTGAGAAAGAAACCAGACGAAACGTTGCCCAAAAGATTCCTTTCAACAAAAAAATTTCTCTTTTGATGTTTTTGCCTATGAATCTTCTGCGTAAGTGAAAATTCTTTACATTTGGGGGTTAGAAGTCCTCCATTATCTTATATATTGGTGCTTAGTAGATGCTTACTCATGAAAAGTTTTGAGAAAGCAACCAGACGAAAGTTAGCCCGAAAGATTCTTTACATCAAAAAAAGATTCTCATTCGACGTTTCTGCCTATAAATCTTCAGGGTGTGCGAAAATTCTGTACATTTGGCGGGTAGAAGTCCTCCATTATCTTATAAATTTGTACTTCGTAGATGCTTACTCATGAAAATTCTTGAGAAAGAAACCAGACGAAACGTTGGCCCAAAGATTCATATAATCAAAAAAGATTCTCTTTCGATATTTTTGCCTATGAATCTTCTGCATAAGTGAAAATTCTATACATTTTGGGGTAAAAAATACTCCATTATCATATAAATTGGTGCTTAGTAGATGCTTACTCATGAAAAGTCTTGTGAAAGTAACCAGACGAAAATTAGCCCAAAAGATTCCTTTCGTCAAAAAAAGATTCTCATTCGTTGTATTGGTCTAAGAATCTTCTGAGTAAGTGCAAATACTTTCCATTTGTGGTTGGAAGTCCTCCATTATCTTACAAATTGCTGCTTAGTGGATGCTCACTCATGAAAATTCTTCAGAAATAAACCAAACGAAAGGTTGCCCAAAAGATACCTTTCATAAAAAAGATTTTCTTTCGATGTTTTTGCCTATGAATGTTATGAGTAAGTGAACTTTCTTTACATTTGGGGGTTAGAAGTTCTCCATTATCTTATAAATTGGTGCTTAGTAGATGCTTACTCATGAAAAGTCTTGTGAAAGCAACCTGACGAAAATTAGCCCAAAAGATTCCTTTCAATAAAAAAAACATTCTCATTCGACGTTTTTGCCTATAAATCTTCAAGGTGTGCGAAAATTCTATACATTTTGTCGGTTAGAAGGTCTCCATTATCTTATAAGTTTGTGCTTCGTAGATGCTTACTCATGAAAATTCGTGAGAAAGAAACCAGACGAAACGTTGCCCAAAAGATTCCTTTCATAAAAAAAAATTCTCTTTTGATGTTTTTGCCTATGAATCTTTCACGTAAGTTAAAATTCTTTACATTTTGGGGTTAGAAGTCCTCCATTATCTTATATATTGGTGCTTAGTAGATGGTTACTCATGAAAAGTTTTGAGAAAGCAACAAGACGAAAGTTAGCCTAAAAGATTCCTTACATCAAAAAAAGATTCTCATTCGACGTTTCTGCCTATAAATCTTCAGGGTGTGCGAAAATTCTATACATTTGGCGGTTAGAAGTCCTCCATTATCTTATAAATTTGTGCTTCGTA
This sequence comes from Rhodomyrtus psidioides, assembly GCA_021437785.1. NCBI lineage: Eukaryota > Viridiplantae > Streptophyta > Magnoliopsida > Myrtales > Myrtaceae > Rhodomyrtus > Rhodomyrtus psidioides. The sequence continues at coordinate 6,803,821 of JAILYB010000007.1, read as the reverse complement.
GATGCTTACTCATGAAAATTCTTGAGAAAGAAGCCAGACGAAACGTTCCCAAAAGATTCCTATCTTCAAAAAAGATTCTCTATCGATATTTTTGCCTGTGAATCTTCTGCATAAGTGAAAATTCCATACATTTTGGGGCTAGAAATACTCCAAGATCTTATAAATTGGTACTTAGTAGATGCTTACTCATGAAAAGTCTTTTGAAAATAACCAGATGAAAATTAGCCCAAAAGATTCCTTTTATCAAAAAAAGATTCTCATTCTTTGTTTTGGTCTAAGAATCTTCTGAGTAAGTGCAAATACTTTTCATTTGTGAGTTAGAAGTCCTCTTTTTTCTTACAATTTGCTGCTTAGTAGATGCCTGCTAATGAAAATTCTTCAGAAAGAAACCAGATGAAAGGTTGCCCAAAAGATTCCTCTCATCAAAAAAAGATTCTCATTCGACGTTTTTGCCTACAAATCTTTAGGGTGTGCAAAAAATCTTTACATTTTCCGTTAGAAGTCGTCCATTATCTAACAAATTTGTGCTTCGCAGATGCTTACTCATGAAAATTCTTGAGTAAGAAACCTGACGAAACGTTGCAGAAATGATTCCTATGATAAAAAAAAGACTCTCTTTCGTTTATTTTTGCCAATAAATCTTTTGCGTGAGTGAAAATTCTTCACATTTGGGGGTTAGAAGTCCTTCATTATCTTATAAATTGGTGCTTAGTAGATGCTTAATAGAGAAAAGTATTGAGAAAGCAACCCGACGAAAGTTAGCGCAAAGGATTCCATTGATAAAAAAGATTCTCTTTCGATGTTTTTGCCTATGAATGTTGTGGGTAAGTGAACATTCTTTACATTTGGGGTTAGAAGTTCTCTATTATCTTATAAATTTGTGATTAGTAGATGCTTACTCATGAAATGTCTTGTGAAAGCAACCTGACGAAAGTTAGCCCAAAACATTCCTTTCATCAAAAAAAGATTCTCGTTCGACGTTTTCGCCAATAAATCTGTAGGGTGTGCGAAAATTCTTCACATTTTTGGATAGAAGTCCTCCATTATCTTATAAATTTGTGCTTCGTACATGCTTACTCACGAAAAATTCTTGAGAAAGAAACCAGACAAAACGTTGCCCAAAAGATTCTTATCATAAAAAAAAGATTCTATTTCGATGTTTTTACCTATGAATTTTCTGCGTAAGTGAAAATTCTATAAATTTTAAGGTTAGAAATACTCCAATATCTTATAAATTGGTGCTTAGTAGATGCTTACTCATGAAAAGTCTTGTGAAAGTAACCAGACGAAAATTAGCCCAAAAGATTCCTTTCATAAAAAAAAAGACTCATTCGTTGTTTTGGTCTAAGAATCTTCTAAGTAAGTGCAAATACTTTCCATTTGTGAGTTAGAAGTCCTCCATTATCTTACAAATTGCTGCTTAGTAGATGCTCACTCATGAAAATTCTTCAGAAAAAACCAAACGAAAAGTTGCCCAAAAGATACCTTTCATAAAAAAAGATTCTCTTTCGCTGTTTTTGCCTATGATTCCTTTGAGTAAGTGAAAGTTCTTTACATTTGGGGGTTAGTAGTCCTCCATTATCAGATAAATTGAATCTTAGTAGATGCTTAATAGTGAAAAGTCTTGAGAAAGCAACCCGACGAAAGTTAGCGCAAAAGATTCCATTCATAAACAAAGATTCTCTTTCGATGTTTTTGCCTATGAATCTTCTGCTTAAGTGAAAATTCTATACATTTTGAGGGTTAGAAATACTCCATTACCTTATAAATTGGTACTTAGTAGATGCTTACTCATGAAAAGTCTTGTGAAAGTAACCAGGCGAAAATTAGCCCAAAAGATTTCTTTCATCAAGAAAAGATTCTCATTCGCTGTTTTGGTCTAAGAATCTTCTGAGTAAGTGCAAATACTTTCCATTTGTGAGTTAGAACTCCTCTATTATCTTACAAATTGCTGCTTAGTAGATGCTCACTCATGAAAATTCTTCAGAAAGAAACCAAACGAAAGGTTGCCCAAAAGATACCTTTCATAAAAAAAGATTCTCTTTCGATGTTTTGGCCTATGGATGTTATGGGTAAGTGAAAATTCTTTACATTTGGGGGTTAGAAGTCCTCCATTATCTTATATATTGGTGCTTAGTAGATTGTTACTCATGAAAAGTTTTGAGAAAGCAACCAAACGAAAGTTAGCCCAAAAGATTCCTTACATCAAAAAAAGATACTCATTAGACGTTTCTGCCTATAAATCTTCAGGGTGTACGAAAATTCTATACATTTGCCGGTTAGAAGTCCTCCATTATCTTATAAATTTGTGCTTCGTACATGCTTACTCATGAAAATTCTTGAGAAAGAAACCAGACGAAACGTTGCCCAAAAGATTCTCTTTCGATGTTTTTGCCTGTGAATCTTCCGCATAAGTGAAAATTCTATACATTTTGGGGTTAGAACTACTCCATTATCTTATAAATTGGTTCTTAGTATATGCTTACTCATGAAAAGTCTTGTGAAAGTAACCAGATGAAAATTAGCCAAAGATACCTTTCATCAAAAAAAGATTCTCATTCATTGTTTTGGTCTAAGAATCTTATGAGTAAGTACAAATACTTTCCATTTGTGAGTTAGAAGTCCTCCATTATCTTACAAATTACTGCTTAGGAGATGCTCGCTCATGAAAATTCTTCAGAAAGAAACCAAACGAAAGGTTGCCCAAAAGATACCTTTCATAAAAAAAGATTCTCTTTCGATGTTTTTGCCTATGAATGTTATGAGTAAGTGAACTTTCTTTATATTTGGGGGTTAGAAGTTCTCCATTATCTTATAAATTGGTGCTTATTAGATGCTTCCTCAAGAAAAGTCTTGTGAAAGCAACCTGACGAAAGTTAGCCCAAAAGATTCCTTTCATCAAAAAAAGATTCTCATTCGACGTTTTTGCCTACAAATTTTTGGTGTGTGAAAATTCTTTACATTTTCGGTTGGAAGTCGTCCATTATCTTACAAATTTGTGCTTCGTAGATGCTTACACATGAAAATTCTTGAGAAAGAAACCAGATGAAACGTTGCCGAAACGATTCCTTTGATAAAAAAAGATTCTCTTTCGATGTTTTTGCCAATAAATCTTCTGCGTAAGTGAAAATTCTTCACATTTGGTGGTTAGAAGTCCTTCATTATCTTATAAATTGGTGCTTAGTAGATGTTTAATAGTGAAAAGTTTTGAGAAAGCAACCCGACGAAAGTTAGCGCAAAAGATTCCATTCATAAAAAAGATTCTCTTTCGATGTTTTGGCCTATGAATGTTATGGGTAAGTGAACATTCTTTACATTTGGTGGTTTGAAGTTCTCTATTATCTTATAAATTTCTGCTTAGTAGATGCTTACTCATGAAAAATTTTGTGAAAGCAACTTGACGAAAGTTAGCCCAAAAGATTCCGTTCATCAAATAATGATTCTTATTTGTTGTTTTGGTCTAAGAATCTTCTCAGTAAGTGCAAATACTTTCCATTTGTGAGTTAGAACTCCTCCATTATCTTACAAATTGCAGCTTAGTAGATGCTCACTCATGAAAATTCTTCAGAAAGAAACCAAACGAATGGTTGCCCAAAAGATACCTTTCATAAAAAAAGATTCTCTTTCGATGTTTTTGCCTATGAATGTTATGAGTAAGTGAACTTTGTTTACATTTGGGGGCTAGAAATTCTCCATTATCTTATAAATTGGTGCTTAGTAGATACTTACTCAAGAAAAGTCTTGTGAAAGCAACCTGACGAAAGTTAACCCAAAAGATTCTTTTCAATAAAAAAAGATTCTCATTCTACGTTTTTCCCTATAAATTTTCAGGGTGTGCGAAAATTATGTACATTTTTTCAGTTAGAAGGTCTCTATTATCTTATAAATTTGTGCTTCCTAGATGCTTACTCATGAAAATTCTTGAGAAAGAAACCAGACGAAACGTTGCCCAAAAGATTCCTTTCATAAAAAAGATTCTCTTTTGATGTTTTTGCCTATGAATCTTCTGCGTAAGTGAAAATTCTTTGCATTTGGGGGTTAGATGTCCTCCATTATCTTATATATTGGTGCTTAGTAGATGGTTACTCATGAAAAGTTTTGAGAAAGCAATCAGACGAAAGTTAGCCCAAAAGATTCCTTACATCAACAACAGATTATCATTCGACGTTTCTGCCTATAAATCTTCAGGGTGTGCGAAAATTCTATACATTTGGCTGTTTGAAGTCATCCATTATCTTATAAATTTGTGCATCGTAGATGCTTACTCATGAAAATTCTTGAGAAAGAAACCAAATGAAACGATGCCCAAAAGATTCCTATCATAAAAAAAGATTCTCTTTCGATGTTTTTGCCAGTGAATCTTCTGCATAAGTGAAAATTCTATACATTTTGGGGTTAGAAATACTCCATTATCTTATAAATTGGTGCTTAGTAGATGCTTACTCCTGAAAAGTCTTGTGAAAGTAACCAGACGAAAATTTGCCCAAAAGATTCCTTTCATCAAAAAAAGATTCTCATTCGTTGTTTTGGTCTGAGAAACGTTTGAGTAAGTGCAAGAACTTTCCATTTGTGAGTTCGAAGTCATCCATTATCTTACAAATTGCAGCTTAGTAGATGCTCACTCATGAAATTCTTCAGAAAGAAACCAAACGAAAGGTTGCCCAAAAGATACCGTTCATAAAAAAAGATTCGCTTTCGATGTTTTTGCCAATGCATGTTATGAGTAAGTGAACTTTCTTTACATTTGGGGGTTAGAAATTCTCCATTATCTTATGAATTGGTGCTTAGTAGATACTTACTCATGAAAAGTCTTGTGAAAGCAACCTGACGAAAGTTAGCCCAAAAGATTTCTTTAAAAAAAAAAAAGATTCTCATTCTACGTTTTTGCCGATAAATCTTCAGGGTGTGCGAAAATTCTATACATTTTGTCTGTTAGAAGGTCTCCATTATCTTATCAATTTGTGCTTCGTAGATGCTTACTCATGAAAATTCTTGAGAAAGAAACCAGACGAAACGTTGCCCAAAAGATTCCATTCATAAAAAAAGATTCTCTTTCGATGTTTTTGCCTATGAATGTTATGGGTAAGTGAACATTCTTTACATTTGGGGGTCAGGAGTTCGCTATTATCTTATAAATTTGTGCTTAGTAGATGCTTACCCATGAAAAATCTTGTGAAAGCAACTTGACGAAAGTTAGCCCAAATGATTCCGTTAATTAAATAATGATTCTCATTTGTTGTTTTGGTCTGAGAATCTTTTGAGTAAGTGCAAATACTTTCCATTTGTGAGTTAGAAGTCCTCCATTATCTTACAAATTGATGCTTAGTAGATGCTCAGTCATGAAAATTCTTCAGAAAGAAACCAAACGAAAGGTTGCCCAATAGATACCTTTCATAAATAAAGATTCTTTTTCGATATTTTTGCCTATGAATGTTATGAGTAAGTGAACTTTCTTTACATTTGGGGGTTAGAAGTCCTCCATTATCTTATATATTGGTGCTTAGTAGATGGTTACTCATGAAAAGTTTTGAGAAAGCAACCAGTCGAAAGTTGGCCCAAAAGATTCCTTACATCAAAAAAAGATTCTCATTCGACGTTTCTACCTATAAATCTTCAGGGTGTGCGAAAATTCTATACATTTGGCTGTTAGAAGTCCTCCATTATCTTATAAATTTGTGCTTCGTAGATGCTTACTCATGAAAATTCTTGAGAAAGAAACCAAATGAAACGATGCCCAAAAAATTCCTATCATCAAAAAAGATTCTCTTTCGATGTTTTTGCCAGTGAATCTTCTGCATAAGTGAAAATTTTATACATTTTGGGGTTAGAAATACTCCATTATCTTATAAATTGGTGCTTAGTAGATGCTTACGCCTAAAAAGTCTTGTGAAAGTAACCAGACGAAAATTTGCCCAAAAGATTCCTTTCATCAAAAAAAGATTCTCATTCGTTGTTTTGGTCTAAGAATCTTTTGAGTAAGTGCAAGAACTTTCCATTTGTGAGTTCGAAGTCATCCATTATCTTACAAATTGCAGCTTAGTAGATGCTCACTCATGAAATTCTTCAGAAAGAAACCAAACGAAAGGTTGCCCAAAAGATACCGTTCATAAAAAAAGATTCGCTTTCGATGTTTTTGCCTATGAATGTTATGAGTAAGTGAACTTTCTTTATATTTGGGGGTTAGAAGTTCACCATTATCTTATAAATTGGTGCTTAGTAGATACTTACTCATGAAAAGTCTTGTGAAAGCAACCTGACGAAAGTTAGCCCAAAAGATTTCTTTTATAAAAAAAAAAGATTCTCATTCTACGTTTTTGCCTATAAATCTTCAGGGTGTGCGAAAATTCTACACATTTTGTCTGTTAGAAGGTCTCCATTATCTTATAAATTTGTGCTTCGAAGATGCTTACTCATGAAAATTCTTGAGAAAGAAACCAAACGAAACGTTGCCCAAAAGATTCCATTCATAAAAAAAGATTCTCTTTTGATGTTTTTGCCTATGAATGTTATGGGTAAGTGAACATTCTTTACATTTGGGGGTCAGGAGTTCGCTATTATCTTATAAATTTGTGCTTAGTAGATGCTTACTCATGAAAAATCTTGTGAAAGCAACTTGACGAAAGTTAGCCCAAAAGATTCCGTTCATTAAATAATGATTCTCATTTGTTGTTTTGGTCTGAGAATCTTTTGAGTAAGTGCAAATACTTTCCATTTGTGAGTTAGAAGTCCTCCATTATCTTACAAATTGCTGCTTAGTAGATGCTCACTCATGAAAATTCTTCAGAAAGAAACCAAATGAAAGGTTGCCCATAAGTTACCTTTCATAAAAAAAGATTCTTTTTCGATATTTTTGCCTATGAATGTTATGAGTAAGTGAACTTTCATTACATTTGGGGGTTAGAAGTCCTTCATTATCTTATATATTGGTGCTTAGTAGATGGTTACTCATGAAAAGTTTTGAGAAAGCAACCAGTCGAAAGTTGGCCCAAAAGATTCCTTACATCAAAAAAAGATTCTCATTCGACGTTTCTGCCTATAAATCTTCAGGGTGTGCGAAAATTCTATACATTTGGCTGTTAGAAGTCCTCCATTATCTTATAAATTTGTGCTTCGTTGATGCTTACCCTTGAAAATTCTTGAGAAAGAAACCAAATGAAACGATGCCCAAAAGATTCCTATCATCAAAAAAGATTCTCTTTCGATGTTTTTGCCCGTTAATCTTCTGCATAAGTGAAAATTCTATACATTTTGGGGTTAGAAATATTTCATTATCTTATAAATTGATGCTTAGTAGATGCTTACTCCTGAAAATTCTTGTGAAAGTAACCAGACGAAAATTTGCCCAAAAGATTCCTTTCGTAAAAAAAAAAGATTCTCATTCGTTATTTTGGTCTAAGAATCTTTTGAGTAAGTGCAAATACTTTCCATTTGTGAGTTAGAAGTCATCCATTATCTTACAAATTGCAGCTTAGTAGATGCTCGCTCATGAAATTCTTCAGAAAGAAACCAAACGAAAGGTTGCCCAAAAGATACCTTTCATAAAAAAAAAAGATTCTCTTTCGATTTTTACCTATGAATGTTTTGAGTAAGTGAACTTTCTTTACATTTGGGGGTTAGAAGTTATCCATTATCTTATAAATTGATGCTTAGTAGCTTGTTACTCATGAAAAGTCTTGTGAAAGCAACCTCACGAAATTTAGCCCAAAAGATTCCTTTCATCAAAAAAAGATTCTCATTCGATGTTTTTGCCTACAAATCTTTAGGGTGTGCGAAAATTCTTTACATTTTTGGTTAGAAGTCGTCCATTATCTTATAAATTTGTGCTTTGCAGATGCTTACTCATGAAAATTCTTGAGAAAGAAACCAGACGAAACGTTGCCGAAACGATTCCTTTTTATAAAAAAAGATTCTCTTTCGATGTTTTTGCCAATAAATCTTTTGCATAAGTGAAAATTCTTCACATTGGGGGGTTAGAAGTCCTTCATTATCTTATGTGCTTAGTAGATGCTTAATAGTGAAAAGTCTTGAGAAAGCAACCTGACGAAAGTTAGGGCAAAAGATTCCATTAATAAAAAAAGATTCTCTTTCGATGATTTTGCCAGTGAATGTTATGGGAAAGTGAAAATTCTTTACATTTGGGGGTTAGAAGTTCTCTATTATTTTATAAATTTGTGCTTAGTAGATGCTTACACATGAAAAGTCTTGTGAAAGGAACTTGACGAAAGTTAGCCCAAAAGATTCCTTTCATCAAAAAAAGATTCTCATTCGATGTTTTTGCCTATAAATCTTTAGGATGTGCGAAAATTCTTCACATTTTCGGCTAGAATTCCTCCATTATCTGATAAATTTGTGCTTCGTAGATGCTTACTCATGAAAATTCTTGAGAAAGAAACCATACGAAACGTTGCCCAAAAGATTCATTTCATCAAAAAAGATTCTCATTCGATGTTTCTGCCTATGAAACTTCTGCGTAAGTGAAAATTATTTACATTCGGGGTTAGAAGTCCTCCATTATCTTATATATTGGTGCTTAGTAGATGCTTACTCATGAAAAGTTTTAGAAAGCAACCAAACGAAAGAGAGCCCAAAAGATTCCTTTCATCAAAAAAAGATTCTCATTGAACGTTTTTGCCTATAAATCTTAAGGGTGCGAGAAAATTCCATAATTTGTGCTTCGTAGTTGCTTATTCATGAAAATTCTTAAGCAAGAAACCAGACAAAACGTTGCCCAAAAGATTGCTATCATCAAAAAAGATTCTCTTTCGATATTTTTGTCTATGAATTTTTTGCGTAAGTGAAAACTCTATAAATTTTGGTGTTAGAAATACTCTATTATCTCATAAATTGGTGCTTAGTAGATGCTTACTCATGAAAAGTCTTGTGAAAGTAACAGACCAAAATTAGCCCAAAAGATTCCTTTTATCAAAAAAAGATTCTCATTCGTTGTTTTGGTCTAAGAATCTTCTGAGCAAGTGCAAATACCTTCCATTTGTGAGTTAGAAGTCCTCCATTATCTTACAAATTGCTGCTTAGTAGAAGCTCACTCATGAAAATTCTTCAGAAAGAAACCAAACGAAAGGGTGCCCAAAAGATACCTTTCATAAAAAAAGATTCTCTTTCGATATTTTTGCCTATGAATCCTCTGAGTAAGTGAAAATTCTTTACATTTGGGGGTTAGTAGTCCTCCATTATCACATAAATTGGTGCTTAGTAGATGCTTAATAGTGAAAAGTCTTGAGAAAGCAACCCAAAGAAAGTTAGCGCAAAAGATTCCATTCATAAAAAAGATTCTCTTTCAATGTTTTTGCCTATGAATATTATGAGTAAGTGAACATTCTTAACATTTGGGGGTTAGAAGTCCTCTATTATCTTATAAATTGGTGCTTAGTAGATGTTTACTCATGAAAAGTCTTGTGAAAGCAATCTGACGAAAGTTAGGCCAAAAGATTCCTTTCAATAAAAAAAAGATCTCATTCGACGTTTTTGCCTATAAATCTTCAGGGTGTGCGAAAATTCTATACATTTGTCGGTTAGAAGGTCTCCATTATCTTATAAATTTGTGCTTCGTAGAGGCTTACTCATGAAAATTCTTGAGAAAAATATCAGACGAAACGTTGCCCAAAAGATTCTTTTCATCAAAAAAGATTCTCTTTCGATATTTTTACCTATGAATCTTCTGCGTAAGTGAAAATTCTTTACAATTGTGGGTTAGAGTTCCTCCATTATCTTATATATTGGTGCTTAGTAGATGTTTACTCATCAAAAGTTTTGAGAAAGCAACCAGACGAAAGTTAGCCCAAAAGATTCCTTACATCAAAAAAAGATTCTCATTCGACGTTTCTGCCTATAAATCTTCGAGATGTGCGAAAATTCTATACATTTGGTGGTTAGAAGTCCTCCATTATCTTATAAATTTGGCTTCGTAGATGCTTACTCATGAAAATTCTTGAGAAAGAAACCAGACGAAACGTTGCCCAAAAGATTCCTATCAACAAAAAATATTATCTTTCGATGTTTTTGCCTCTGAATCTTCTATGTAAGTGAAAATTCAATACATTTTGGGGTTAGAAATACTCCATTATCTTATAAATTGGTGCTTAGTAGATGCTTATTCATGAAAAGTGATGTGAAAGTAACCAGACGAAAATTAGCCCAAAAGATTCCTTTCATCAAAAAAAGATTCTGATTCGTTGTTTTGGTCTAAGAATCTTCTGAGTAAGTGCAAATACTTTCCATTTGTGAGTTAGAAGTCCTCCATTATCTTACAAATTGCTGCTTAGTAGATGCTTACTCATGAAAATTCTTTAGAAAGAAACCAAACGAAATGTTGCCCAAAAGATACCTTTCATAAAAAAAGATTCTCTTTCGATGTTTTTGCCTATGAATGTTATGAGTAAGTGAACATTCTTTACATTTGGGGGTTAGAACTTCTCCATTATCTTATAAATTGGTGCTTAGTAGATGCTTACTCATGAAAAGTCTTGTGAAAGGAACCTGACGAAAGTTAGCCCAAAAGATTCCTTTCATCAAAAAAAGATTCTCATTCGACGTTTTTGCCTATAAATCTTTAGGGTGTGCGAAAATTCTTTACATTTTCGGTTAGAAGTCGTCCATTATCTTATAAATTTGTGCTTCGCAAATGCTTACTCATGAAAATTCTTGAGAAAGGAACCAGACGAAGCGTTGCCGAAAAGATTCCTTTGATAAAAAAAGATGCTCTTTCGATGTTTTTGCCAATGAATCTTCTGCGTAAGTGAAAATTCTTTACATTTGAGGGTTAGAATTCCTCCCTTATCTTATATATTGGTGCTTAGTAGATGCTTACTCATGAAAATTCTTAAGAAAGAAACCAAATGAAAGGTTGCCCAAAAGATACATTTAATAAAAAAAGATTCGCTTTCGATGTTTTTGCCAATGAATCCTCTAAGTATGTGAAAATTCTTTACATTTGGGGGTTAGTAGTCCCCCATTATCATATAAATTGATGCTTAGTAAATGCTTAATAGTGAAATGTCTTTAGAAAGCAACCCGACGAAAGTTAGCGCAAAAGATTCCATTCATAAAAAAAAAATTCTCTTTCGATGTTTTTGCCTATGAATGTTATAAGTAAGTGAACATTCTTTACATTTGAGGGTTAGAAGTCCTCCATTATCTTATAAATTGGTGCTTAGTAGATGCTTACTCAAGAAAAGTTTTGTGAAAGCAACCAGACGAAAGTTAGCCTAAAAGATTCCTTTCAATAAAAAAAGATTCTCATTCAACATTTTTTCCTATAAATCTTCAGTGTGCGAAAATTCTGTACATTTGTCGGTTAGATGGTCTCCATTATCTTATAAATTTGTGCTTCGTAGAAGCTTACTCATGAAAATTCTTGAGAAAGAAACCAGACGAAACGTTGCCCAAAAGATTCCTTTCATCAAAAAAGATTCTCTTTTGATATTTTTGCCTATGAATCTTCTACGTAAGTGAAAATTCTTTACATTTTGGTGGTTAGAAATACTCCATTATTTTATAAATTGGTGCTTAGTTGATGCTTACTCATGAAAAGTTTTGATTGGGCTTAAAAGGGGTTCATTTTGAACGTTGCCGCCTTTTTTGTTTTGGTGACAGGAAGTGGACTTCAAGCTGGATTTTTTCGATGAAAAAGAATGGACGACGGCCGTAGACACAATCTCTAAATGTATAGCCGGTATAGATCAGATGAAGCTTTCTTCTCGCCTCGGTCTCTCTATTTCTAATAAAAGAACAAACCCAAGATCTTAGTATCTGCAGTTAAGTTGATCGAGTCAATACAGAGTGTGAATTTCGCTACTTTATGTGCAGGTGATCATGGCACGAGCAGAGAAGTGAGCAGGAGCAACAAGAAGGTGATGGTGACCGAACCCATAGATTCGATGGAGCTTTTAGTAGAGCTCAGAAGCGGTATGATGCGGACATACTCTCTGTCAGACTGGTCGAAGAGGCTTGGAAGAAGTGAAGAACGACAACAAGAAAGACAATCTGGACAAGAAGAAGCACGACAAAGAGAGAGCAGTAAGAACGAGCAGTCGATAGACTCCAAGGCCGATCGGCCCAAAATCTACCCGTCTCCACACGTCTCCCTAATCCCAATTTTCTTTTTCTGGCCTATCCCAATCTCAAGTTTTGATATTTCAGTTCACGTATCATCAGTCGAAAAATCATGATCATGTTGATGGCTCTATAATAACTAGATCTCGAGTGCGTCCGATGCTCACGACAATCCTCCCCTTTACGGCGTATCTCGTCGACCATCGGATGTGCGACTCCGCTTATCCCTTTCACGAGACCCCAATCTGCTCCCGACGACTCTGGCTACTTGGTGGAGAGGACGAACCACGGTGGCGCAGTTCATCGAGATCCGATTCACCCATTCCCAGTCCTGAGTCGATTCGACCTCCAGGTTTTTCGACGTCCTTTTGGACTATTCACTTTGCGCTGAGGAGGAACGTGGAAGTGAAGGGAGCTGGGGAGCGAGTGGAGGTGAAGGAGATGTGGAATTGGCGTTTTGACTCAGCGGTCCAGGGGATGATGGGGAGTTGGTCGGAGAAGTGAAGAAGCCGAGTGCTCGTGATTGGAGTCCCAGTTAGGCTCCCTACACTGTTTGCCCTCTACACAGCAGTTCATGGGCAAGATTTCTTTAATCTCGAAGATTTCTTATATATTTCTTCTTGGTGAGGTTTTTCAGTGAACTTTGGCATAAGGTTTGATGGCTTTTGGACTTTTCACTTTGCAATACATTCTGGGATAATGCTGCTTTGAGAAATTGAGCTCGTTTTATTCCTGATTGTGAAACTTTGAAATGAAGAATTGATCATTCATTCCTCCGAGTAATATTCAACCTGTTTGATGAAATGTCTAGACGAAAACTGTGTTAGGGATCTTTACCCAAAAAAAAATGTGTTAGGGATCATAGTTTTTTTGTCTTACTTTGACATGGTGCAAAATCGAATTCATCTGTTACAAAACCAGCTACAAAAGAATTCAATTGATGAGCATTTGATTCAAGACAAGAGGGAACATTGGGAAATTATAGCATACATTGAAAGTATGTAGAGAAGGGAAAAGATGTAATGGGCTTAAGGTCAAGAATCAAGTGGCTTAGATGGGGAGACAAGAATACGAAAATTTTTCATGCCACAACAATATAGCGAAGACAGCGGAACTAGGTCTCTATGCTGAAAGATAACACTGACGAATGGATTCGGGAACCCAGGAATCTGAAGATACTGGTATCAAATTTCTTTAAAAATCTGTATTGTTCGGTAGGCCCCCAAAACATCGGCCCGGTTCTGCAATATTGTCCAACTCTTGTCACACATGAAATGAATGAATCTCTATGTGCTGAATTATCTCCGCTGGAAGTCCAGACCGCCGTCTTTCAGTTGGGGTCCTTAAACACTTCAGGTCCAGATGGCTTAAATGGCCTCTTCTTCCAACAAAATTGGGAGGAGCTAAAAATGGAGATATTGGAGGAGGTACAGGGCTTCTTTGTTTCTGGTTACCTTAATCCTGAGATGAACATGACTCATATAACCCTTATCCCAAAGGTTAAAAATTCAGAAAAATTAGATCAATTTCGACTAATTAGCCTCTGTAAATAAAATAATCTCTAAAGTTCTTGCTAATAGGATTAAACCGTGGCTGAACGATATCATAAAGAAGGAGTAGGAGTGCCTTTATAAGGGGCAGACAGATTCAAGACAACATTATGGTTGTTCAAGAAGTGCTTCATAAGTTGAAAGTGCGCAAAAGAAAGAAAAAATTTCAAGCAGTTCTTAAGCTCGACATGAAAAAGGCATATGACAGAGTGGAATGAGATTTCTTGGAGGTTTGTATGCAAAAAATGGGTTTTTGCAATTGGTGGGTGGATAGAGTAATGACTTGTGTCACATTGGCTTCACTGAGTATTAGGTTGAATGGTAACCATCTACCTTATTTTAAGCCATCAAGAGGGATTCGCCAAGGGGATCCAATCTCCCCGTACCTCTTCATCCTCATGGAAAACTCTCTTTCGGAGTTCATTAGAAAGACAGTCGAAGATGGAACCTTGAAAGGCATAAAGCTGAACAGGTATTGCCCAACTTTATCTCATCTTTTATTTACGGATGACTCAATTTTTTTTTCTGGACGGGAGGGTCATAGAATGTCAGAACCTAATGTTGACTCTGAATCAGTACTGCTACGCTTCGGGGCAAGCTATAAACTTGAACAAATCAGGAATTTCTTTTTGTTCGGATTGTCCCCCGGATTTGAGAAGAAACATGGCAGCGGAATTGCGGGTGGTCGTGTTAGACAAAGTAGGGAAATATATAGCTATCCCTTCAGATTGGGGGATCAAAGAAGGATATGTTTGCTTGGTTGTTGGCTAGAGTCAATTCGAAATTGGAGGGATGGAAAGAAAAATTAATTTGGAAGGTGGGGAAAGAAATCTTGATAAAATCTGTGATTCAAGCTATTCCTCAGTAAGCAATGTCCATCTTTAAGATCCCTACTTCGATCTGCAGAGCTATTGAGAGGAGGATATCATCTTTTTGGTGGAAATATTATGATGAAAAGGCATGACTCCACTAAAAAAAAATGGGATATTCTTAAATCAAGAAAAGATGAAGGCAGCTTGGGGTTTAGAGACCTAGTAGATTTCAATAGAGCTAAGCTAGGCAAACAAGCATGGCGCTTCGCAAAATATCATAACTCTTTGTGGGGATGTCTACTAAAAGGCCTTTACTTTCCAACCAGGAATTTTTGGCAGGCTGATAAGTGATCTCGCCCCTCATGGGGTTAGCAGAGTATTCTAACAAGCAGAGAAACTATAAGTGATGATGTAAGATGGTCGATTGGTATTGGTAGGAATATCAACATCTGGGAAGACAAATGGCTGAGGCAAGAAATCATAAGTGGACCAACCAACCGAAATGATCCCATGAAGGTGGCTAAATTGATAAAACAGGGTCCCCCACACTGGGATGAGAGAACTCTCAAAGAACTCTTTGATGTCCAACTAGTCAACGAGATCTTGGCAATTCCGCTAAGCTCTCTTTATAAGAAGACATACTGATTTGGACGGCTACCAAATCTGGGGATTTTTTGGTGAAAAGTGCATATAACGCACTCCGCAAGAAGACCAGTAGCAACCAGAACCCATACCAACCCTCCACATCCTTTAGACCTTCACGAAAACTGTGGCACCAAATTTGGCACATTCAAGCCCTCCCTAAGGTCATAATTTTTCTATGGAGGGTATGTCAAAATGCTATCCCTACTAGAGAAAATCTACTCAAAAGGAAAATCATAACTGAAGCTCTCTGCCCTTTATGCGAACAATAGATAGAGACCACAGAACATCTCTTCCTTCAGTGTCCTTGGACAGAAACAGTCTAGCGCCACCCTACAATCAATATCCAAACCTCAGTCTTAAACACTTCAAGAATTGATAAATGGCTTGAAGAGCTTCAGAGCAGAACCGAAAACCTCCCGTGTATCAAAGAAATAGCGTCTGTAATCTAGACGATCTGGACAGGTCGCAATGATTGCATCTTTAGAAGGAAAACCCTAACCCGAAATTTGTAATCGGTACAGCAGAAGCCCTTATTAACAATTACATAAGATGGAATAAAGTCGGCAAGAACAACATGAGAAATTCAACTTACCCGTAGCCAACCTAGACTCCGTCGAAGCATTGTGCTCTCAAGGTAAATTTAGATGGCTCCTTTGACACAGAGAGTGGTGTTGCGACGATAGCAGGTGTCCTCCTAGATAGATCTGGGGTGTTACTCGACGAATTCACCAAAAAAATCCAAGCTTTGTCGCCACAACAAGCGGAAGCTATGGCTGTGTTAGAAGCCTTGGAGTCTTCAGATCAAGAAGAGATGAAGTTATGTACTTGGAGACTAATTGTCAAACGCTGGTGGATGCTATACTTGTAAGGGATATAATCCCATGGGATATGAAGGCGCTGGTTCTAGAAGCCCAAGCCCATCTTCAATACTTCACAAAGCTGACGGTGGCTCATTGTGGTAGATCAGCCAATAGGGTAGCTGATTGGATTGCGAAGGCACTTCGCCAGGAAGAAAACAACTGGACTTATGGACATACGTTGTAATAAGGCAACTGGTACTTTCATGGATTATGTAGGCTTGAACTGGGATTGTGTTTTGATTATTGTAGTTATCGACTTCTGTTAATGCATCTGAAAGGTGATATTCTTCAGATACACAAAAAAGCTAACGGAATCAGGAAGTTTTAAGTTCAGATTTGAGCTGACGGATTAGATTAAGTTAGGACTATTTTAGAGATTCACGTTTGTCTATTGTGAATTTGAAATGGCGATGATTGCTAACCATAGGCTTTAAGTATGAGTCTATGCGACATCCTAATGATTTTCTAAGTTATTGATTTTTGTCAATAGTCCCAATTGATGAGGCAAGTCTTGTAAAGGCATCTCAAGATATCGATACACGCTATGGGATTGGAAAATAGTTATCAATCATTGTTACAAAAGCATGGCTTGAGAAAATGGGGACTTTATTTATCAATGATAAATCAGTATAAGGTTAAGATTACAAGATGTGCAACTAGGGAAGATTAGTAATCATAGTACGCAGCGAAAGCTTGATAAGACAACAAACCTAAGTTGGATAAAGACCACGGGAGTTTGGGTAAAAGTTAGACTATTCGCAAGCAACGACTGAGTGTCGAGAAAGGCCACCAAGGTAATGGAAATCGCCTTCGACTCGGATCATGGCTTGACTTGCTAGTCGATCGTGTTGTGGATTGGGGTGACGACCTCGACTTAGGCATGTGCTGACTCGGGTTGATAGTGTTCAGTTGCGAATCGGCCATAAGATCACCCTATAGCATGCCAGGGAATGATCCATGGCATGATTTGTGAGCTAACGTAAATAGACAAACACGTTGATCATGGATCCAATGAGAGACGATTTGTACTAGAACCCTGTACCAGCCACACACTGGTTAAGGATTAGCTATCCTAGACTACGTGATGTGTTACTGGAAGATTATGGATCGAGATGAACCAATCCTGCAGCAATTTGAATTGGTCATGAGAGGTGCTCTCGATAATGTTCGATTGTACTAATGGTTTAGGAACTGGTGATTTCAACCCTAAACCAAAAGTATTCGAAGTGGCTCTTGACTTGTCGATAAACAGCGAGTGGACTTTGCCAGGTAGACTAGATGGTTCGATCCTTGATAGGATACGGCGTTTAAGGTCAAAGACTTTTGGGATGTTGATGATTACAGAATTTAAGAGTGACAGTGAAAAGATCAATCATTAGTCGACCTTGCCCATTTAATAGAATGCCCAAATTGCCATTAGTCCCAATTGCAAATGGCATTTGTAGAATAAGAGGGAGGATAACGACAAGTCCTATTTGTTGGAAGTTAAGAGATTGCGAATTAGTACGCAAAGATTACTGACCTTGTGGTTAATTAAGGGTACGGTATGACATTTGATAGTTGGATTGGTGATAAAGAAAATGTTATGGAGACATTGATGTCAACCCTGTAAAAGGAATGTGTGTCAATACGTTGATGTACTACCACGGGATTGATGTACTATTTCTTTTACTGTCTGGGAGTTACACACGTTTCCGCATGCGTAGTTAAATTTCATGGGTCGATGGCAAATCTAGGACGCTATCCTTTATGACCCTATGACGATTTGACTTGGATGCCGCGTACCCAGGGGTTTGGGGCATGACAGAGCATTTTCGGTTCAATCGGTCCGACTTGCTCACCTCTAATTTTGAGCATAGTCATACAGGTCAAGTCACTTGTCGTGTCATATAGGATGGCCTACATTGACTGAACCTTCACATCATAACTTTTTGAATTAAATTGGTTGGATGGAATTCATTGTAAAATCGTCAAAAATTCCAGGACAACATTTGGAAAAATTAAAAAATTTAGAACTAAATATAACAGGTTTATGATTTTTGTGTAATTTCTCCTAGAGAAGCATACCTTCATGCAAATAGAGATTCTATACTAAAAATAAATATTACCATATCTTGAAGAGAAGTATCTCATAGAAATGTATGACAGATGTCAAAAGATTATTTGTTAAGGATTTGACAATTAATGCATCTACAACTATTTCATATTCCACAAAAGAAGTTCGATTGTATAATCAATCAAGGGGTCCTCTTCTATTCTCTCTCGTCTTTTGAAAACTTGCTGGCCCTGTCACGTTAGAGGCAAATTAATTGATGAATAGGTAAAATTTGTTGAGATTATAATAACGATAATGCGAAAACGCCCACGGATCTTGTAAATATGTCGAGACGAAATTACCAGAGAAATTACGACGAATAATAAAGGACACCAGATATTTACGTGGTTTGGTCCGAGATCGGTACCTACGTCCACGGGGAGAACCAACAATATAATTCACTAAAATCGGAGAGTCAGATTTACAATCGCTTATGCACTCGAGTGTTTCCCGCACTTAGATTAAACCAAAGCAAACTCACAAATAATCTCACAATCTCTCACAGAGAACTCTCACTTAGAAACTCACATAGAGAAAATCGATACTTATCTTATCTTGTTTGCTCACGAAGCGGCTGAACCAAGAACCTCTTGCGCGTCCTTTTCTTCACGCGTCTTTCTGTTCTTCTCGTGCCTCTATTCGTGCGGCATCTCAAGACGTTCTGTACGTCTTTCTTCGTGCAGGTCACAGACGAAAGCCCTATGTTCCGCAGCCGTGCGTATGGCCGCACAACCCCAAAAGAAACCCCTTCTTTTTTATTGTTCCCTGTTCGTGCCACTTCAAAGGAGTCAGAAGGAAATAACCTTGAATGGGACCCACGGATTGCTTTACATATTCACAGAATATGTGTGCCCATATATTCTGTCTTCATCCAAAAAGAATCCAACGTGATATCAGTTGGGCGGATTCATTCCATCATACTCTACACATATTTAGTCGATGTCTTGATCCGTAAAAGATTTTCTCGTCTTTTTATTTTCTTTCAAATCGATAAATATAGGTAAATGATTTAAACTCGAGACATTATCTAACAAAATTCAGCCGTGGCTTTCTCTTCACTAGAAGACCAAAAAGGGAAAAAAAATTAATCGAGCAAACAGTACAAACTTTTAGCACACGGGGCCCTTCTTTTTAGCTGTCTTCGTCTTCGTCTTCGTCCTCAACCTAAAAGTCTTTGTAATAATGCGTCTCCCTTGTGAAGTGAGTTCCAGCTGTTCTTGCTCCGATTCGTCCAAGTTGGGCCGATATGGACACAATAGGTAGAGATGATAGGATTTCAATCTCTGACATTTTGTATAAAAAAAAACGTGTTACGCTACATCCCTTTCAATTGATCTATAGTGTCATTTTATAGAATCTCCAACTTCTTTCAAAATTTTTTATTTTCTTTATTTATATATCCAAGTTATCCTGCCTTTTTATGTTCTATAGACTTGTATATAACTATTGAGAGTGAAGATATTCTAAATAACGTGACTATTCCATCAAAAAGTTTTCTTTTAGTTCAAAATAATAAATATGTAGAATCGGAACAAGTGGGCTCTGATGTAAAATTTTTTAGAATTGTTTTTTGTTTTCTTTTTTTAATATCTTTTTTTTTTGCATTTTTCCTCCCCCGGTCATAGGCAATCGGCAACAGGTCTTAGCCAAATATCAGCGAGAGCGAGCCCCGACATCCGTCGGCCAAGTGAGATTCGTTTGGAAGAATTGGATTTCCTCGGAAAATTTCGGTGAATAGCTGGAATGAGTTTTGTTGCGGCTCGGCATCGAATGCCAAGTGAGTCTCTATAGCGTTGCAAAAGAGGAAAGATAGCATCTAGAGTTTGTTTCTTGGATTAAAAACTAGAGTTGATTCCTTCCTTATTAGTAAAATTATCACCTGATTTAACCAATTCCTATAGTATTGGTTTTTTCATGTGGATTGAAAATAATGAATTTTAGCATTGAAAATAATGGATTCCATGTGGATCTCGCTCGGCAGATCGGAACACCAAGTCAAGTTGCTGGTCAATTCTGCTTTCACTTATCGTCCTTGCAATTATTCTGCAATTTTTCGTCCATCACGTGATGTTTGCCTGTCCTCCTGTTTGGACTTGTCTGTGGAATTTGTGGTCCCTCTTGTCATCATTTCCAACTTTTCCAAACCACAATGATGAATGTATGTGGCCCATTCCTTCATTATTTGTCGTGCCTCCTCCACTTTTATGTGGGGCATATAAATAATGGTGGAGCGGATTGGATCCATCTAATCGATATTTTCACACCTCGATTATTGAGCGATGTCAGTATTAGGTATTTCTTCGACATGTACTCCCGATTGGCGCGTAGACATACGCAAATCACGTTTGTGTCGGTGCCAGGACAAGACTGGGAACCCATCATGCTCCCCGCCATTGTCTATCCCTGGTCAATCTAAACAAAACATGTGCTTAACCCTTATCTATATAGTCCAACATCACTTTATGTTGTAAAGTATACTACTTCTGGTGTGGGATACTGCAAAAATTCAAAACTCAACTGCAAGGTGCAATACCTACTAATGAAATTACAATTCAAAACAACCATACTTAGAAAGTGGTAGAAAATGAGTAGTGCCAAGCAATGACTATCAAATAGATACAATTACTAATATAAATCGAGGCAAGTCATCTTTATCACGCAAGTATAGTTCTGATGAATAGAACACAGAACGTCGCTTAGTTTTAAAAAAAAAAAAACATTACTGGGATATGAACCCGACATTGACAAAAGGGATAACTTTAATCACAGTTGATCATGGAATTGTCGACATTTTCTTTATAAAAAAATAAAATTATGAAGTATTTTTCAGAAGGGCACTCAAGGGAATTCATTAGAATAAATGGGGTATGATTAAAAAATTGTGTTTAGAGGGATCAAATGACGGACTATTATCACGTCCATCGAACTTTTTTTCTTAACATATCTTATCAATCCGAAAAAGGAAATAAAAAAAATAATTCATCCAACATTTAGTCGTCAGAAAACTGTCTCAAAAAAGAAAAAAACATTGGAATTGCCAGGTGAGTCTCTTAATACTTCGCAAAAAACCAAAAGACCAAGACAGCATAACAATTTCTATATCAAAATTCCACCATAAACCTTACCCCAAAAAAAAAAAAAAAAAATTCAACCATAAGGTTCAACACCAACATCTAGTGATTCTGACCCTCCAAAAAAAAAAAAAACATCTAGTGGTGACATGACATCTCCTTTTATGATTTTAAGCGAACGACCAACTCAACAAGAATTATGCAAAAGGAGAAAAATAGAAAAAAAAAAAGTTGAGAGACTTCTTTATTCCAAAGGAAGACCATAGCCCGATTGGCCTTTTATGGTTTCCCAAGGAGTCTTTAAAAAATTATAAACTTGTTAAAAAGTCTTGTCACCCACGACTACTTGCAAATACAGAGCATTAAGTGGAAAGTAGACAATTCAACTTAGATTTTGATGGGGGGGGGGGGGGGGGGGGGTTTGGGGTGGGTGTTGTGCAGGCCAAGTATTTAAGATATTGGCACTCCACTTGCCACGCTCGAGTCGACAACCTCAGCTCATTTCTTAGCCAAGCCACGCCACGCCACACCGACCCGTTGTTTTCCCCTTTAGAGGAGGGAGAGATATCTGGGAGTAACGAGCTTCCTAGCTATGGCAAACTGGAAGGCCAAGCCAGCATCAGGAAGTGAGTACGATGTGTTCCTGAATTTTAGAGGAGAAGACACTCGTCATAATTTCACCGACTTCCTCTACAAATACTTGGTAGATGCCGGAGTTCGAGCATTCAGGGATGAAGAAGGACTCCCCCACGGTGATGTCATTTCTCATGAACTTGAACATGCTATCAACAACTCTGTACTCTACATACCCATCTTCTCTCCAAATTATGCTTCCAGTAAATGGTGCCTCCGTGAGCTTAAGCTCATAGTGGATAACGTGTCTGCCTCGGGAGATAAAAAAAGTATCCTTCCTATTTTTCTCCTCGTGAAGCCTGATGATGTTAAACTCAAGGCACAACAGGGTAGAGATCCACTGTACAAAGCTGCTTTGGTGAAACACGAGAAAAACTATCCCAAGGAGTACGGGGCGTGGAAAACAGCTCTTGCAAAGGTAGATGAATACAAGGGATGGGTGGTGGAAAAGACAACAAGGTAATAACTTTCCTCTCCCTGCCTATTTCTTGTTCTTTTGTCATGGGGAATACAACATTGCCCCGTTCAATGATTTCTTTTAATATGTGCCCGTAGCACTTTCACAACTCCCTTGCCTTGCTATCCTGCATATGTTTTTTCCTCAGAAGTTTCGCTCGAAATCTCTCTCCCTCCAGTTGTGTAACAAGGCGATCGACTTGATAACGAGTCCCGCTCCCATCAGGTCTTTTGTTCTTTTTCTTATTGGAAAATATTGAAAACCCGCTCCAGTTGCTGTTCTCATTCAACTTTACATCCCCTGCTCTTAACATCTTCCCCAAAATTTTCCCCTACGAAGTCAATAACTTCAATGACATGGACCTCCATATTCTTTTTACATACCGTTATTCCTCTTCGCTGTCTCGTAAGGCTACGGAATATTCAAGAGCACCCCTTTGCAATTAATATTTGGAATGTTTAGAAAATGAACTTCAGATTTTGCATTTTATCTACATCCACATTCATAAAAAATTTACAATTTTCAACCCAAAAAAATCCATTTACCCCAGTGATAAGAATAACTGTTTAAATTTTCCATCTACGGGAAAAAGATGGAAAAAATCTGAGATAGCATCTGGTGCCAACTTTATGTTACAAATTTGTGAGTGCTCCTCAAGAAACACCAATTATACAAGTAAAGTAAGAATGCGTGAAGATAGTATCTAAATATTCATAGAAGCAAAAGCATCCTTAGAACGTGTAAAGAATCGTGGGGCCGTCATCTGGGAGTCTCGGAGCCATCCTCAAGGCCTCGGCTAACCTCGATCTGGACTGGACAGCAAACGGCGATCGCTGCCTTCCTTTGATCTGAGGTCAGCGATGGTGGCGAGTGGTGTGGCCACGAGAGAGAGAGAGAGAGAGAGAGAGAGAGAGAGAGAAGGGACTCGTGGTGTAGGGGGGGCAAGAACTTTGCTCTAGTACGAGCAATGGACCAGTAGACAGCGGTTGAGGACAGACGGCGGGTAAAGATCGATGGCGATAGGTGGAGGAGAGTGTGTGACAATGGCTTTGATAAGAAGATGGAAACCGGATTAATAAGTTAGGATGACATATACAATGTGATAAAAATGTGAAAGTAGGGGATACAATATGTGTGGAAAATAGCTATTGCAATTTCTCCTTATTATTTTTCTTTTAATCTCCGTTCAGGTTTGTCTTAGCCAAACTAAAAAGCCTTGATATGGCGATCACCCATCTGATTTAATCCCATGTTATAAAGGTGGAAATGATTAGTTTAATGGATAACATCGCATTTGTCTAAACTATCTCGTTTCATAATTCTCCTATTTTGAGTGTTAAAATTTCCAAGGCCTTTTTATAAATGCCGAAAAATTTGCTTATGCACGATATATTACACACTTCGTAACTTCGGCAATCGTGTAAGCCAATATTATGGTCTTCCAAGATTTTTGCATTCATAAATGTACAAAATATCACGTGAATTAAATAAATTAGTATATATTGCTTATTCAGTGTATTTAGATATTTTTCGTGATGTACTTCAATCTTTTCAAGTTCAAATTTTGGCAATCCCACGTGTGATGCACGGCTATGAAATAAATCTCGACAATCAATGAAAGTGCTTTTTGTACATGACAGCCAAGCAAATATTGTTGAATCAGTTGTTGAAATGGTATTGGAGAAGTTGAAGTCAAGACAAAAGTTGGTGCCCGAATATTTAGTTGGACTTGAAGATCGAGCAAATCACTTGACAGAGTTATTAGATGTCCAACATCGTGACGTGCGGCTCATTGCAATTTACGGAATGGGTGGGATCGGTAAAACAACTATTGCTAAGGTGGTCTTCAATCATTTATCTGTCCACTTTGGAAAGTATTGCAGCTTCCTTGAGGACGTTCGAGAAAGCTCATCGACCAAGGAGGGCATACTCAAGTTCCAAAAGAAATTATTGTCTGACATTGTTCGTTCTGGATCTGTAGAGCAATTCAAGGACATCGAACATGGAATGAGGAGGATTGAAAAAACACTCAGCACTAAGAAAGTCCTTGTGGTTTTGGATGATGTTGATGAAAAAGAGCACATTAAGAAACTACTAGGAAATTCTTCGTTACATCCAGGATCTAGGATAATCATTACAACGAGAAACACGGCCGTTCTGCAAGTTGAGGGATTTAAAGGTGAAGTTTTACCCTATGAGATGCTAAATATGGATCGTGGTCCTTCACTTCAGCTTTTTTGTCGGCTTGCGTTTGGTGAAGACTCTCCTTCAGATGATTATCATGGGCTTTCAAGTGACATTGTCTCAAACACGGGAGGGCTTCCTTTGACTATCGAAGTGATAGGTTCATCACTCGAGGGAAAAAACAAAGCGTATTGGGAGGCGACATTGGCTAAGTTAAAGAACATACCCGACGAACAGATTTTAAAGAAGTTGAGAGTTAGTTATGATGACCTAAATAAAAGCCAACAGCAGATTTTTCTCGATATAGCTTGCTTCTTTTTCAATGAGAAAAAGACTGATGCAAGTTACATGTGGGCCAAATGTTCATTTTATCCTGAAATAGGAATTGATGTCCTTATCAAAAAGTGCTTGATAAAGGTATTGAATAATAAGTTCTGGATGCACGATCAACTTATAACACTGGGAAGGGAAATTGTTCGTGAAGAGAGTCCAGAAGACCTTGGAAAACAGAGTAGGTTGTGGAATAACGAAGAGGCACTCCAAGTCATAAGAACCGAAGAGGTAATTAGGAAATATTTAAAATAAAAAACATGTATCCTGGGATTGAGAATTCCATTTTTGTTTAGAATCTTTATAATTTTTTTCCTGCCCGTTCTAGTTGTTAAATTTAATGGCTGGAAGTTGGCAAACTTCTTCACATCAGTGTGAAATTTCTCTTGCAGAGGAAGGATAAGGTCCAAGCGCTATCCGTAATGATCCCAGAGATTACAAATGAAGATTTGAAAAGGTTTCCAAACCTAAGACTCCTCGAGTTACGAGAGGGAACTTATGTTGGGGACTTTGCAAGGTGTAATTCAAATTTAAGATGGTTTTCTTGGCATTCTTCTTCTGAGGAGGATTTTGGGGCGGACAACTTTTCTCTGGATCGGCTTGTTGTCTATAAACTTCATACTGTTAAATTCAAGGATGATTCAAAAGCATTAGACTTGATCAAGGTAAATTACATGCTTTAATTTTCTAGTCAGATAATTCCTATGTGTACTCTGTGATGGATCTTACACTTGACATAACATCCATTTTTACAGAGGGCACGAGATTTGAAAGTCCTATCTTTTACTCAATGTTATGGCATTACGACAATCCCAGATATCTCTAAATGCTCGGGCTTAGTGAGATTGACTCTTGAAGGATGCTCCAATCTAGAGAGAATTGAAAGTTTCATTGGAGATCTACAGTCGTTGATTGAGTTAAAGATCGAAAATTGTCAGGATTTTATGGATTTGCCTGACGAAGTGGGGAAACTAGTAGAGCTCAAGCATTTGTCGTTATCAGGATGTGAAAAGTTTAGAGAACTTCCAAGGTCAATTGGGAACTTGACCTCATTGACGGAATTAGACTTATCAGGTACGCGCACTGCCAAACTTTCAAACTCCATTGAAAAATTAAAATTTACATATTTATAATCTGAAACTTGAGAATTTTTCTTTTGACAGACACGATAATAAGGGAACTTCCCGACTTCATTAGAAAGTTAAAATCATTACGCATCTTGCGTTTTACATTAAAAGATGGTATAGAGGATCATGAGTGGCAGTTACCTAGTGGCATCAACACTTTGGTAAATCTTGAAGAGTTGGATCTCTCTGGGCATAATGAAATGAAAGGTCAAGTTCCTGATGGAATTGGAGAATTGTCATCCCTAAGAGTCCTAAATTTAGAATCTACCGGTATCTGCGGAATTCCAAGGACAATCAACAAGCTTCATCACCTCCAAGCACTCAATTTGTCAAGTTGTCATAAGATTCAAGGGTTGCCGGAATTTCCCACAAGTTTGACCTGTCTACACATTGAATCTGAATCATTGCTCTCAGTCCCTAATCTGTCGAACCTTACTAATTTGGTTGAACTACGACTAAGTAATTACAGATGTCCTGGAGAGAAATCAAAACTACCCACAGGATGCAACTTAAGATGGATTGGGATGTTATTGAGACTGAAAAAGTTAAAGTTAAATTTGATAGACGTCCCTGTACCTCCTGTCTTGGCTTCTCTTTCTCATCTAGAAGAGCTTTCTTTGTCTTGCCTAGACGTAAAAACCCAGCTTCCGTCCTCTCTGAGGAGATTGGATTTTCAATTCTTTAGCATCAGTACCGCAGAGTTACTTCCCTCGTGCTTGAGATTGACAAATGTGTCAACATTAGCGTTTCATAATGGTGAAGTGCAAGACATTCCACTGGCTGGACTTCCACAACTGGAGAAGTTAAGTATTTGTTCTTGTGAGCGGCTTCAGAGATTGTCCATTCCTTTGGAATTAATGAAGCTACAGGAAGTGAGTGTGTCATCGTGTCCGGAGCTAGCTGAGATACAAGTTGTGGGTCTTTCGAAATCATTGAAATCCTTCTGCGTTTCTGAGTGCAAATCTCTGAAAGGAATAAGCGGGTTGCCATTGAAGAACCTGAAGAATTTAGTAATCCTATGTTGCAGCATACTTACGGTTGTTGAGGGACTTGAAAAGTTAAAGTATCCATCATCGTTGGAAATCAGAGAGTGCCCATCATTAAGCAGGCATGGAATGTCCAGGCTGGATGAAGCCATAAATAAGGATAAAGATAAGAAGGGTGCAGTCCCAGTATGTGGATATATACCAAATCCATATTTTTCGGCACCACCCGAGGTACGACATCTTCTTCAGTAGATGTGTGTGAATGCATAGGTTTGGAAATTGATTGGTTCTAATTTCAGTTTGATGCTATAATTCAGTAAAACTATACAAACCGTCCAAAGTTAAATATTATTCTAAAATCCACGGGGATCACAATATATTTGTTAATCCAAGGAAAACTTTTTACCAGAGATGTATCTTTAACTAGTTAAATACACATTAGAGTTCCTTCCATTTTCAATTAACATTTTACCGCCACCAGAATGAAAATAGTAATGATCGATTTTCAAAGTAATGCATAACTTATCAAAGTTTGCTTGCTTGCACAGCAGTTACTTAATTACTTTCGTGAAAGGGAAAATGCTTAATTAACAGTAAGAATGCATGTGGAATACGGATTCTTGCATTTTGCTAGTATCTAAACGAAACAAAGTGGAATATGGGCATGCTCTCTGTGCTAGTAAAGGAAGGAATAAAATTCAAAAGAAAGTCTCGCACGATAAGAGGGTGCCAGTTAAAGTTGCCATTTGTTTGGTTGCACCGTAATTACGTTACTCACTCGCTCTTGTCTCATTCTCTCTCTCTCTCTCTCTCTCTTTACAGCCAATGAGTTCACCACGGCCAGTGACCTTCGGATGGCCAGGGCCACCGAGTATACGCTGGCCAGAGCCACAGATTATGCACTGGCTAGAGTCTCCGATGACGATGGCAGAATTTCCCATCAAGGAAGAGGAAAAGGAAAAGCAAAAGGAACAGGGGAAGGATGAGGAGAAGGAGAAGGAGAAGGAGAAGGAGAAGGAGAAGGAGAAGAAGGAGAAGGAGAAGGAGAAGAAGAAGGAGAAGGTGAGTGATTAGCGGAGATGATTGTAAGCTGATTCCCTTGTTTCTTTAGCAATAACTAGGACTTCTACTTATAGTGTTTGAAGAAAAAGTGGTCCTTAGTTGGGCTGAAAAGGGGTTTATTTTGATGTTGCTGCCTTCTTCTTTTTTTGGGTGACAGGTAGTGGTGTTCAAGCTGGATTTGCACAATGAGAAGGACAAGAAGAAGGCCATAAAGATAGTCTCTGGTTTTCCAGGTATCAATCAGATCAAGCTTTCTCCTCGCCTCTGTCTCTCTACTTCGTTAAGAAACCGACTCAAAACAGAGGTGCAAATTTCGGTACTCATGTGCAGGGGTCGAGTCGTTCAGCTTGGACATGGAGGTTAGGGAGCTGACGGTGACCGGACATATAGACGCGGTGCTGCTCGCGTCCAAGTTGAGGGAGCGGTTTGACACGCACCTAATGTCTGTCGAATTAATCACAAGGAACGAGTATAAGAAGGAGGAGAAAAGGAGAGACGATCAGGACAAGAAGGACCATGACAAGCGCAACAGGAACGAGCAGTCGAAAGACTCAGAAAGCCGATCCGCACAAAGTCTACCCTTGAAGCATTACGGAGAGCAAACTCTTATGAATACATCAAACAAGGTGCGACGTCCTCCTCATCAATGTGTTGGGACTTTTGTTTTATTCCTTTTGAGCACAGAAAACATGTACTGAAAAGAAAAAAAATTATTACAGAGATATATGAAATGTTCTAATATGTATGGTGAGAGAGGCTTACACACATACTTACGTATATGTACACACATTACTTATAAGGTAATCTGCAAGTGGGAATCATAAACAAAATGAAATAAGTACATTACTTATTTAGTACATTACTTCACCAAATCTGGCGTTCATGCACCAATGATTATGCTTGGCATCAACTGTACAATTTATTTAGTTAAAATTGCAAAATAAGTTGCAAAAGACATCTCATGTGTCGGCCATTTTATGAAATTTACTTGTTGCATCACCTTTACTACAACCGGGCCAGACATTGCAAGATACAAAGTAATCTTAGGAGCGGGACTTCTCAAGATGTGGATAAAGTCTTACTTGAAGTTCATAGACATGGTAGTTTCTGTATATCAATAGAAAGAATCTTACTAGCATGATAGTATGAGAGTATGACCGTAAATTGCTAGTCATAAAATCAGAGGCAGGTCATGCCATGATTGCTGTATATTTTTTGCAATCGTATGGTTGACAATGCACCATTATATTGTTACACTGTAAGCTTCTCAAATCTCTAATAGAAATTAGTCAAGTTAAATATCAGCACTATAATATTTGAAAAGGAATTTAACAAGTTTTCTACTGACCCTTCTATTTGACTAATTACAGCAGTATAAAGAAAATGGTCCACGAACAACCCAGTTTATTTTTTATTTGATGGTTAGTGAGAAGGTGAGGTTACAATCTTCAAATAAAGAGCTAAAAAGTCAACATTGGCAAGTTTTATTGAGGGCTTTTTTCCAAAATAATTTTTTTAATAAAAATATTTACCAAAATAATAGTAAAAAAAAATAATTACCCAATTGGGTGCCAATCGGCAATGGGCCTGCCGTTTGGGGCCCAACTCATTTTTTTTTAAATAATAAGTATTTACTTTTAATTTATATTTTTTATAAACGTTTTAATTAAATAATAAATGATATTGGAATTACGTAAATTTTGAGGAAAAAAAAAAGACAAGCACTACATAATTCATATTCCACAATTCAATTTTACTTTTAATTTATATTTTTTTTATAAAAGTTGTAATTAAATAATAAATGATATTGGAATTACGTAAATTTTGAGGAAAAAAAAAAGACAAGCACTACATAATTCATATTCCACCATTCAAATTTACTTTTAATTTATATTTTTTATAAAAGTTTTAATTAAATAATAAATTATATTGGAATTACGTAAACTTTGAGGAAAAAAAAAAGACAAGCACTACATAATTCATATTCCACCATTAAAACTTACTTTTAATTTATATATTTTTATAAAAATTTTAATTAAATAATAAATTATATTGGAATTACGTAAATTTTGAGGGAAAAAAAAAAGACAATCACTACATAATTCATATTCCACCATTAAAACTTACTTTTAATTTATATTTTTTTTATAAAATTTTTAATTAAATAATAAATTATATTGGAATTACGTAAACTTTGAGGAAAAAAAAAAGACAAGCACTACATAATTCATATTCCACCATTAAAACTTACTTTTAATTTATATTTTTTATAAATTTTTTAATTAAATAATAAATTATATTGAAATTACGTAAATTTTGAGGAAAAAAAAGACAAGCACTACATAATTCATATTCCACCATTCAAATTTACTTTTAATTTATATTTTTTATAAAATTATAATTAAATAATAAATTATAATTTTTCCCCTTAAAAAATTTGTGATGAGTTAGTACTCATGGGTAGATAAATATCTAACTTATTTATTGGTATTCCACCAGACAATTTAATTTTGTGAGGTTAATACTACGAAAAACCCATAACTCGTACATTTATGATAAATTTATCATTCGCTAATTTCCATTAAACTTTACCGTCAAATTGTTGAGATAGATGACACGTGGCAATTGACGGATGTACCAGTTTGAGGTTTTCAATCCTTCGTTTATCACATATGTACTTGTTTGGAGTTTTTCGTGATAATAAATCAATTTAACGGAAACTAACATGAAGTAAGCTTGTCACTGGTGTATTAACGTGAGGTTTTTAGTGGTAAAAAGAATTTATGATAAATTTATCACAAGTGCATCAATTTGGGTTTATGGTGGTAAAAAAAATTCGTTTGTGAGAGAATTTATCATAATGTACCAGTTTGAGCTTTTTGGTAGTATTAACCTCAGTATTGAATTCCAAAGCTATCTCTAATTAATGAATGTATCAATTTGGGGTTTATGATGGTCAAAACAATTCGTTTGGGAGAAAATTTATCATAATGTATCAGTTTGAGCTTTTTCGTGGTATTAACCTCAGTATTAAATGCCAAAGCTATCTCTAACTAACGAATGATATGTAAATATGCAAAAAAGGTATAATATTTCCGATTCACATGTTGTTTGGCTCTCAGGTTGAACTTGTTACATCACCGATGGAACATCCCTTCGCGATCGATTTCACCCTGAATATAATGCAGTTAGGTCGTGTGCCTGTGACACTGAGCTGGAGAAAAAATGTGGCCCGTGATTCAGTGACATATGAAGGATTGACTGCTGAAGTTAAAGGTTTCGGCTTTCTTGTGAAGAGAATGTCGTACAAGCCTCCTGAAGATCGGGAGCGGCTCATAGAGATCAAGAGTGATGAGCAAGTGCAGGGAATGATGGAACTAGCATCTCAAAGAGGACTGGTTTGTTTGGTCGTCGACGTTGAAAATTCTTCGAAAGGAGTAACCGGACAGTTTCTGGTTTTCTTTTTCTGTGTTGCCTTTTTCCTGTTTCTCTTGCTTTTGCAGAGAAAATTGGATTTTCCCGGGAAAATCGAGCAATTAGCTGGATTGCGCGGGTTCAGTCTTTATGGCTTTGTGGTGATTTTTGTTCTTCTTTGTGTCTTTTATTTGAGTTTTATAAGTTGGGATGAGTCTTGTTATTGGATGAACCCGTACTTTGTCACACCTCAGACGGACCCCTTTTTTTGGGGCCATTTTTTTTTGTAAGTTGGGAAAATCATTCATGTGGAAAAGAACTTTATAATGCCAAGTGAGTGTCATTAGCGCCTAGTTGACTACATTACGCAAAAGGAAAAGCCTTCGTGATGGCATCTACTGGGAACTAGAGTTTGTTCGCTGGATAAAAATAAGTGTTGATTCCTTCATTATAGGCACTACAAAAAAACCAAGTTTTAGCCACGACATTTGCAACGAAAAATCGTCCAAAATTCGTTGCAATTCGTTTTTGCAACGATAAAAAATTCGTTGCGAATTCCGGGTCGCAAATTTTGCAACGAAAAATTTGATGTGTCGTTGCAAATTTGCAACGAAAATTGCAACGAAGAAAATGTTCGTTGCAAATTTGCAACGAAAATATATTTCGTTGCAAATTCGCAACGAAAGTATTATCGTTGCAAATTTGCAACGAACTTACTTCGTTGCAAATTTGCAACGACATCAAATTTTTCGTTGCAAAATTTGCGACCCGATATTCGCAACGAATTTTTTTATTAGTCGCAAATTTGCAACTAAAATTTTTTCGTTGCAGATTTGCGACGAAAATGAATTTCATTTTCATCACAAATTTGCGAGCCACAAACGTATTTTCGTCGCAAAATTCATGGAAAATTAGCAACGAAAATTAAATATTTCGTTGCTAAATTTGCGAGCCAAGTTAGCGATGACTTGATTTTTCGTCGCAAAACCAATTAGCAACGAATTTTGCCAAAATTTTCGTGCAAATTTGCCAAGAACATTTTTTTGCTATGAATTTTTATTTATTTTTTGGTGACATATCATCCAATGATGACTTTAGTGACAAAATTTTATTAATTTTTAAATCTTCTCGGCGATGGATTTTGCGACGACCGGGCATTTTAATGATTTTAAAATTTGTGATCGTATGATAAAATAATTTCTTTTATTTTTTGATTTTAAATCTAATTAAATGGAAAATTAATTTTTAGAATTTGTATTGAACATTGATAAAGGAAGATCCAAATATTATAACAATATGCAAACAAATGTCAGAACAAAATACATTTAGCAACATGAATATCATTCCACTCCCCCTGCAATTGGCCAGGTCCAGAGTCCGAGTAGGGGCATGCAAATCCTGAATGAAAAAAAGCACAGAGAATTAAAAATCAAATGCTAGGAGTTTCAAGTAATCTTAGGAAATTGCTCAAATAAACTTCTTGGCAGCCATTCATTCTTCAGAGCGTTTCTATTTCACAATCTCAAGTTGAAATGGTGACTTTCCACATTCCAGATGCACGTTTTCAATCTCACAAATGGCTTTCGAAATGGTACTATTGAGATTTGTCCTAGCCAAATTAATCCAATCTCACAAAAAATTGTTGAAAAAATTCTCAACCCGTCCATTGTGTATCCTCCATGTTATGTAATACTACAAACAATCATATTCTGCTTTTCAAGTAAGATGTTTTGACTACTCATTGGATGAAGCCTAGAAGCCATTTAAGACCCTTTACCCAAGTTTTGATCTTTAACTTGATGTTCTAAGTATCATATATTATGAGTTGATATATGGCAATGAAGCCAACAGTCTCACGAGCAATGGTACCCTCACAGAAAAGTCGAGTGATTATTCAAATAACAATATTTATTTCCATAAAATTCTCCAAATCAAATGCAAAAAGATGTCAAACTTGAAAAGCTCCTTAGCATCAATGACCTACTTTGGTTTGTAAAAAACTTGTCCATATAAATTATGTATTCAAAGAAATTCATGTTTAAAGAAAGGATTAAAACTCGCATCACAACAACCAATCTAGAAAATTGAGCGAGACTTCCATTGTTCCATATGCCCAGATCTGCAAATAAGGATTCTTAAAAAAGAACAAAGAACTTCGCATCCCATTCAACCTCTTTTTTTGCAGCACTAATCCTACAATGTAACCAAGAAACATGGTCATGAAACAAAATCTGCAGAACTCTGAAAACAATTAGCACAACTCGAAGCACAGTTACCACAATGATGCTGATGGAAGTCGAATCAAGCTCACTATTTCCCCCCACACACAGCAAAACTAAAAGCTAATTCATTAGAGTAATATCCATGAACTACGGGAGATACTTGGATACTAGAGCAACTTGGCTATCTAAACAACAGCAAAGCAGACACGGCCACGGGAAGTATCATCAAAACAACCTCCAGTCATGAACTACAGAAACACACCTCCACCAAGATAGGAAAACTTACAGTCCCCCACGGTTATAGGAAACGAGCAGCTTCTTGTACCTCTGCATCGTCGCTGGTTGCAAGATGCATCATGATGCGCGGAAATCCTAGCTCATTCACAACATTGCAATCAGAACTATTCTCATGCAGAAGGTAATGGATCAGGTTCAGTGCTTTCCTAAAGGAAAATAAACAAGGTTTCATGAGTCTCGAGTCTTCAACTAATTTAAAGCAGAGACCCTGAACCAAAACTATTCAGTGCGCTGCCCCTAGACTCATAAGAGAGCATTTACTTGCAGGTTGAGAAAGTGGTAATATTACACACATGGTAATACCACTTACTTTCTCATCCTGCAAGTAAGTGGTATATGGTCTTACCTTTGAAACTTCACATTGTATGAACTCAAAGCATCTTTCAATGCTGCATAACCATTTGCTAGACGAAAAGCAGTGATTCCAGGCTTATTGTGACGAATCAGAGCTGCGTCAAGAAGCAAATTAACAAGACAACTAAGATTTTTGCACTGAAAATTCATACCCCAAGTCCTCATGGCAAAGTCTAGACAATGACACCAACAGAGATAAGAACTTTGCAGAGTTCAAAAGACATCCAATAAATTCTGTTGCAACACAGACCAATAATCACTCCATAAATTGAAGGCTCATGGCAAAGTGTAGACAATGACACCAACAGAGAACGCGAGAATACAAAGGCAAGTCATTCTAAAACAATCAAAGTGATTTCCAATCAGACAATTCCGACGCATCTCCCTGTTGTATTCGACTATTTCAGATGTCAGAAAAAAGAGCAATCTTTGCTGCTAAGTTAGCACTACATAAGGAAGACATTGCTTGCTGCAATTGACCCAAATGAATCAACTGCCCTATAAACAGAATGCCTCAATCATTTCGCACAAAGATTACAAACATAAAAGAGCGGTGGACTCACTCACCGGGAGACCGAAAATCACAATCTTCTTGCCCTGAAATCCCACGTCCAATGACGCCCCAAAAAAATCAAAGAAAAGGCAAAGCAAATTGGTAAATTCAGATACTGAACTTTCCATTGAGAACGAAACAATCACGAAAAATTGAAGACTACCTTGAAGATGTCCTTGAGATCGAGGGGTGGTAGCGAACTTAAGAGGACACGCCCTCGTCCCAGCTTCGAGCCTTCTGTATTGAGACGTGGGCCGCGGCGGAGACTGTCACTGTCAACCCCGATCGAAGCGTAGGTTCTGGCCGCCGACGCCGCCATTGTCAGTTCGTCGAGGACGGAGGAGGTCCAGCGCTTCGCAATCGGCGAAGCCATCACAGAGGTTCACACAGTGGGACTCGCCTTCCGTACCATGAGCACTTCTACCAGGAAACGACCTCCCACAAGCCAACACCCTTCCCCGGCGACGGCGCGGCGGTGGCTTGTTGCTTCGACTCAGTGTGACGGCAAATGAAGCGTGATAGGGCGACGGGAGCACGAGGTGAGTGCGGGAGGGTGAACGAAGAAACCTAAAGGGAAGTGAAAATTTTGGAAGAAAGGAGGGTGAATGAAGAAACCTAGTGGGAAGTGAAATTTTTGGAAGAAATGCGGGTGAATGAAGAAATCTAGCGGGAAGTGAAAATTTTGGAACGGGAAGTGAAAAATTTGGAAGAAAGGAGGGTGAATGAAGAAACCCAGCCGGAAGGGAAATATTTGGAAGAGTCTACGTCCCTAATTTAGAGCGAGATTTAGCAACGAAACAAATATTTCGTTGCTAATTATATTCAATTTTGATTATTTTGTGTTTCAATTTTCTTATGCATATTCTATTTTCATATATTTTCAATTTCTTAATATGATGCCAGTTCTCGTAATATCTATCATCTTGAACTTGGCTCTTACTCTGTCCATAATAAGATTGAGAATGGATAAACAAAGTCTTTTTGTCATTTATCTCTTAAATATTTTTTGGTAGAAAAAAGGATTTCATTCATAAGTTATAGCAATCAAGAGACATATAGAAAGTTTTCCATTCTAGCAAATCAGTCCTAAAAAGTGTTGTGTTCTTAAGTTATAACAATCAAGAGACATGTAGATTAGGTGTTTTGTTCTTAAGATCATTGTACTTTACTCATTTAAAATGCTCGAAAATTGTATGACTGAAAATTTAATTAGAAACATTGTACATTTTATTGGCTTGGTTAGTTTACAAAGATCCATCTTTTTTAGTTTATTGTTAAAAAAAAAGGAAACGTACCAAAAAAGTTTTAAACATATTGAGTTGGTACTAATACAATTCTAAATATTTTAACATTAGTACAAATTTAGTCTTATCTGATCAATTTTTATTGAAATTAGCGATGAATATAAAAGTTAGCAACGAAATAACAATCTCGCAAATTTGAATATTTTCTTTTGAATTCTATTTGATTTAAAAGTAAAAGTAGAAAGAAAATATTTAATAATAAATAGAATAAATAAAAATTCAATAATTTATGATGAAACTAATTGGTTGAGATAAATGACGTATTATAAGCGTCTCTTATTTAAATCTTTAAAAATATCAATTCCTTCTTGAGATTTATATCTCAAGAAATAGATGGAAAAATCGTGTCCAGTAGGATTTGAACCTGACCAAAGGTTTAGAAGACCTATGTTCTATCCATTACACAATAGATGCTTTTTTCAATTCTGTTTTTTTTTTTCATATTTTTTACTTTCATATCCCTTTCCCTTATCCCTTCTCTTGTTCGAAAAAAAACTATTAAGATAATAGAATTTTGGGAATTACGTATTCAATTCAAAGATGGATTAATAATATAATTAAGCAAACCAATTCAAAATATTAATTTGAAAAATATTCAAATATATATTCAAATACATGTCTATATAATATAGATAGAGAGTATAGAATAGA
Source organism: Rhodomyrtus psidioides (assembly GCA_021437785.1). NCBI lineage: Eukaryota > Viridiplantae > Streptophyta > Magnoliopsida > Myrtales > Myrtaceae > Rhodomyrtus > Rhodomyrtus psidioides. The sequence continues at coordinate 6,767,145 of JAILYB010000007.1, read as the reverse complement.
GCGGTTAGCGGGAATCGAACCAGCATTATTAATCTTAAAGTTGTGGCTTTTCCCATTCTGTACTCTCGAATTGGTTGTTTTTTTGCATAAATTGCTACTTCATTAATCTTACTGAAGTCACAAACGCAAAGTCAATAATATTTTTGTAATTAATAATTTATAAAATATTAATAACTTGCTTTTCGTCCATAGGCAACTTACATATGTTTTGAACCATGCTGCAAATTGTTCATCGCATAAACGATCAAACTCATTTGGTGGTAGTCCATACATTGAAGTTCGAAAAATCCTATTAACAAATATCATTTATATATTAGCAAATGTCTCACTATTATATATATATATATATATATATATATTATAGTACCCACTTGTTCAAATGTGGGAGCAAAACTAGTACTTGCATAGTTCAATTCAAAAGTAAAATTCTGACCGGCAGCATCAATCACCATCCTCTAATATGAATTCAATTGATTATAATGACTACATTCCTCCTCAACTAAAATTTGAGCACTTGTTCCATATCATTCATCAAAAATAAATTGTTCACCATGAAAATTCCAATTATAATAGTTCGGAGTGAACCTAAAAAACTTATTTCCATCCATCAACTAATTTGTTTTTTTGGTAAGGAACATCCATCAACTCAATTTTATCACTAGCAAAGTCAAAAACTGTTCTATCGTTTCGTTGCAAAAATTTGCCACGAAATTGTGTTTTCGTTGCTACATTTGCAACGAAATACAATTCGTTGCAAAGTTTGCAACGAAATACTATTTTCGTTGCAAATATTTGCAACGAAACCATGTTTTCGTTGCCAAGTTTGCAACGAACACTAATTCGTTGCAACATTTGCAACGAACTAAATAATTCGTTGCAAACATTTGCAACGAAAAAATGGTTTCGTTGCAAAGACTTTGCAACGAACTATAATTCGTTGCAAACGGTTGCAACAAAACACGGTTTCGTTGCAAATATTTGCAACGAAATATAATTCGTGGCAAATATTGCAACGAAATCGTGTGTTCGTTGCAAACTTTTGCAACGAAATATAATTCGTTGCAAAAGTTTGCAACGAAACTGTGTGTTTGTTGCAAATGTTTGCAACGAAAAAATGGTTTCGTTGCAAAGATTTTGCAACGAACTCTAATTCGTTGCAAACGGTTGCAACTAAACACGGTTTCGTTGCAAATTTGCGACGACATTTGTAACGAAAAACAAATTCGTCGCAAATATGCAACGAAATCATGTGTTCGTTGCAAACATTTGCAACGAAACCGTGTTTTCGTTGCAAACATTTGCAACGAAATAATTTTGTTGCATATTTGCGATGAATTTGTTTTTTGTTACAAATGTCGTCGCAAATTTGCAACGAAATTGTTTCGTTGCAAATTTTTCGTGGTAAAATCCGTGTTTTTTTGTAGTGAGGTAAAATTATCACCTAATTAAACCAACACGTGTATCTTTAACAATTTCATATTTTATTTAGTGATATATGAAGGATGGATCGCCCGCGTGAAAGTTTTCGAGTTTCTTTTGAAGAGAATGTGATATAAGGATCCTAGTGAATAACCAGAGTTGCTCATAGAGGTCATGCGTGATGATCTAACGAAAAAAGAAAATCGATATCACATAATATCAATGCCAAATCATCAAGTGAACCAGAGAACCATTCTGTGCATAAAAAACTTAATATAAGGACAAGCACTATGTGAATAAATTCCATGGAAGTCTACTTAGTACAATGTATTTATTGTAAAAAATTCTAGGCATCTTGCTCACTCCTTGTTTGAGGAAGAAGAACGGAGAAAGGGGCAAAAAGGAACAGAGAAAAAGGAAGAGAAAACGTAGCAAAACAATCTCATTGAAGTTAGCTAAAAAGTTAGGATGTGACTTACGGACGACAAAGGTGAAAATGTGACGCAGAGAGAAGCGAATCTTGGAAAATAATTCCAAAGAAAGCACGAATTTGATTGAATAATGATGATAAGATGTCGATTACAAAATATGGACGCCCTATATATAGAGATATGGCTCCTTTAAGCATCAGAATAATTAAAGATAACAATATCAAAATCATATATATCCTATCCTAATAGAATTTGAATTAAAGATAACAAAATTTCGGGATATTCTAAATTGCCTAAAACAGAAAACTGCCAGAAAAGTGGTCTAAACGATTCGAGATCGTTTGACCAAAGATTCGAAATTACCGGCGAAATCGCGCCGGCTTTTGGCAATCCAATTTGGCGAGATAATCGCATGCCAATTGTTCTACATCAGTCACCTCCTCTTCAGAAGAACTCGCCCTCGAGTTATCATCAGCATAAAGCGGAATATCTGGAGTGTGATACTCGAACAGGTCAGCCACGTTGAATGTTGGAGATATGTGTAGATCAGCAAGAAGGTCAACAACATATGCATTGTCGTTGATCTTCTTCAGGATGCGGCAGGGACCAATCTTCTTTTGCTTCAGCTTGTTATAGGTGCCCACAGGAAATCGCTCCTTGCGTAGGAAAACTATCACCTCATCACCAACTTCAAAATCTTGGAACGACGCCGTTTGTCAGCAGCATCCTTGTATTTCGAATTTGAAGCAACAAGTTGTCGCGCTACATCAGCTTGAACCTCCATAATTTTCGTCGCGAGATTTTCTGCTGCGACATTATAACCAGGGATCTTTGGCAGGGGAACCAAATCCAGAGTATGTTGTGGAGTCCGCCGCCCGTAGATGTCGCGACCTAAAGCGAACCCTCCCAAGCCCTACCGAATCGCGACGTGGGAAAATTAGAACAAATGAGTGTCGCGACCCATCCGGAAGCGGACGCGGCTAATGGATTACCGATCACGGGTCTTGGATCGGTGCGAGCCCTCCCAGGCCCATACCAAATCGCGGCGGGAGTATTTTTCAGGAGGATTCAACGATAACAGTCGATCGCTTTCGACCTTAGTGTGGTCGTGGTGGCATGTGCAACTTGTGCATGCATTTGGAGTCGCCACCGGTCTTTCTTGGAGGGTAGACCGGAAACCTTACCGATCGATTGGGAGAGATCGATCAGTTCTACGGAACCAGAGATTTTGGGCTCGGGGACTTGGTTACGCTGGTGTCGTTACCAACGCCCTTTCGGTACCTAATGCGAGTGATTTTCCTAACTAGGATTTCATGCAGGCACAATTTTGGGTGAGGTAAGTCTGACTTTGCACATTAACCAGTTTAACATGCTCACGTAATCATAATAAATAAATAGATGTCAATCACATAAATATCTATCCTACGTGGTGATCATGGAATTATGATTTAATGGGTCTCGAGCCAATGAGACCACATATAATCATTTTAATATTTTAATAACGGAGAGCCACTCTTCGCTTCTTCTTGGTTTCTTGAACTCTTCAAGAATTGGGCCCCAAAGAGCTCGCCGACTTAAAAGGCTCCTCCACGTAATCCTCGTAGCATTTACATCAACAATTGACTATGCTAAAAATAAAGATTACATGAAAAATAAAAGGAGTACGCAGCCTCCATTTAATAATTACAACCCCAAATATATAAATAATCATCATACATTCATATATACATCAATCACATTGATTAGGGATTTTTCCATGATCACCACCCTTTCACGTAAGTAATAAATTCACAATTTAAAACTTAGGAAGGCACAATAAAAATTCTACGTTGAATCATATTCAGAATTTTTACGTAAAATAAGATAGCCATAAATTTTCGATTCAAAATTGATTTAGTCTCAATTTTTGCTACGTTGATTAATTTATCATATAAAATAATCAATCTCCATTAGCCATGTAAGACGAACAATTCGTTAATACATATTGCCCATAGTATTGCAAAAATTGCAAAAAATCAATTAAATGCACGAAAACACCTAAGGATTGGCTCTGATACCACTGTTGGGATCCACGTAACACGTAGCGGAAATAAATAACAACCCACACATGTATCTCCAGAGGCGTACTTCGTGCATTTCAATCGAAAAAAATCACAAAGTCTCAAAGGGAGTAAATAGATTACCTCTCGTAGCGTGCTTGAACGGAGGTGTCGGTTCGATGTTCTTCGATCTCAGCCTCCACAAGTGTTAGGCATCTAGTTCGGACGCACCACCAATTGACGAACGGGGAGACGACTAATAACTCCACAACAATTGTGCTAGCAATATGCGGAATCAATATTCCGAACTTGGTATATTTTGCTCGCTCAAGATTATGAGAATATAGAGAGTGTTTGTGTTCTTCTCTCTAAGCTCTCAAAAATTTGCACACTCTACAAAATGTCTCTCCCCTTCAACCTCAAAACTCTTGCCATCCTTTTATAGCCAAAAATACCTTCCAATAAATTGTATTTAAAAATAGCACTAACAATTATAAATTCTATCTAAAAATAGCACTCACAAATAAATGACATTTAAAAATAGCACTAACAATAGCACTCACAATTTATAATACAAAAATGCTATTTAAAAATAGCACTAACAATAGCACTCACAATTTATAATACAAAAATTCTATTTAAAAATAGCACTAACAATTATAAATTCTATCTAATAATAGCACTCACAAATAAATGACATTTAAAAATAGCACTAACAATAGCACTCACAATTTATAATACAAAAATGCTATTTAAAAATAGCACTAACAATAGCACTCACAATTTATAATACAAAAATTCTATTTAAAAATAGCACTAACAATTATAAATTCTATCTAATAATAGCACTCACAATTTATGATAAATAAATGCCATTTAAAAATAGCACTAACAATAGCACTCACAATTTATGATAAATAAATGTCATTTAAAAATAGCACTAACAATAGCACTCACAATTTATAATACAAAAAATGCTATTTAAAAATAGCACTAGCAATAGCACTCACAATACAAAAATGCTAAAAAAGGCACTAACAAAGGTGTTAAAAATAATAACCATTATTATTATTACAAGAGTTAAAGAGGTTACCAAACAATACAAATATGCATAACGTATAAATACGTATGACGTATAAATACGTAGAGCATACGTATACATCCGTGAAACCGGGGACTAATTGAAAGAAAAATGTGCAATTAAGCCCTTTTGGTAAAAATTGATTAAATTGGAGGGCAAATTGACCTAATTACACTTTAAGACTTTAGAATCCAATGTCATAGCTTATAAAAAGTGAGAATTGAAAACTAAAAGACTCGAAAATGATTTTTTTTTTAGGCTCGGTTCGGGTTTATGTTTGTGAAGGAACATAGTGACCCGAGCCGAATTTTTGAGATTTAAAGCGACACACTTGAAGAGGAAATTAAAACAAAATTATCTAATATTTTTGGGTATTTTTCTGACCACGAATGGTATTTTTCTGATTTTTTGGGTATTTTTATAATTAAATAAACTCGAAAAATATTAAAAATACAGAAAAATATTTTTTGTTCAAAATTGGTTCCTAAGGTTAAACCAAGGCTTCCAAAGTTGATTTTGTGATTTTATGACCTTTTTTTGATATTTTTAATTAATTTTAAAGAATAAAAATCACAATAATAAATGGTAAAAAAAATCAGGTGTCAACAGCTGCCCCTCTTTGAGAGGAATCTCGTTAGAGGTTTCTCTCAAAGATAAGGTGGCACCTGATTCCTAACCGACTCAACAGGGAAAATAAGAGAAGAAATGTTATGACATCGGATCCTTAAGCCTATTGATAAAAGCTCAAATCAATCCCCGGTTTGCTCTAACAATTTGAACATGGGCTGGAGTGAGAGAGGCTTACCTGAAGCTCACCTGTCGGATGCTGCCGGTTGCGACGACTTTCAAGAAGATGCCTAGGACTCGTCATTCAGAATATCCCAGGGAGATTAAGCTCTGACCTGTATGGTAGGTCATACCATGATGGGATTCCTAACTTGTAGGAACCTAAGGAAGGCGCATCCCACGCTTTGGGATTTGCCAAGAATTTTGATCCGTATGGTGGATCAGACCTTTGTGTTGATCCTTACTGCGATATTTATCAATGAGTTGACCCTTATGCGGTTTCTACCATATGTGACCCTTCAGGCGGTTTCTACCATTAATGTGATCCCTCAGGCGGTTTCTACCTTGGTTTGACCATTCAGGCGGTTTCTACCTTGAGTTGACCCTTCAGGCGGTTTCTACCTTTGATTTGACCCTTCAGGCGGTTTCTACCTTGTGTTGACCCTTCAGGCGGTATCTACCATGTGTTGACCCTTCAGGCGGTATCTACCTTGTGTTGACCCTTCAGGCGGTATCTACCTTTGATTTGACCCTTCAGGCGGTATCTACCATATTTTGACCCTTCAGGCGGTATCTACCTTGATTTGACCCTTCAGGCGGTATCTACCTTCATTTGACCCTTCAGGCGGTATCTACCTTTGAGCTGACCCTTCAGGCGGTATCTACCTTGTGTTGACCCTTCATGCGGTATCTACCTTGTGTTGACCCTTCAGGCGGTATCTACCATAGTTTTGACCCTTCAGGCGGTGTCTACCATCAGTTTTGACTTTGAAAAGGGGTCTCATGACGAGGGTTCTCCACGTCCGATGAGACTGCCTAAATTATGAAAAAGGGGTCTCATGACGAGGGTTCTCCACGTCCGATGAGACTGCCTAAATTATGAAAATGGGTCTCATGACGAGGGTTCTCCACGTCCGATGAGACTGTCTGATTTTTGAAAAGGGGTCTCATGACGAGGGTTCTCCACGTCCGATGAGACTGCCTAAATTATGAAAAGGGGTCTCATGACGAGGGTTCTCCACGTCCGATGAGACTGTCTGATTTTTGAAAAGGGGTTTCATGACTAGGGTTCTCCACGTCCGATGAGACTGTTTAAATTATGAAAAGGGGTCTCATGACGAGGGTTCTCCACGTCCGGTGAGACTGTCTGATTTTTGAAAAGGGGTCTCATGACGAGGGTTCTCCACGTCCGATGAGACTGCCTAAATTATGAAAAGGGGTCTCATGACGAGGGTTCTCCACGTCCGATGAGACTGTTTGATATTTTGAAAATGGGTCCTGGGACGAGGGTTCTCCACGTCTGATAGAACTTTTCTTTTAAAAGGGTTTTTCTTCCCCTCTTTTTTAGAGACCCCGAAGTTTGTCGGGAATTCAGTTTTTGAAGCAGTGAAAGATTTTATTTTGACAAAGCTTCACTTGAGTCTGTTGAGGCGACATTCTGGGAGCTGGGTTCTCCAGGTATCCTGCAGAAATTTGAGCCTGAAATATTTTTCTTCACCAAGAAAACGTTAGTAATCTTTGGGAAGACCACGGCTGTCCATTTGACAAAATCGTATGATTTAAGTTTTAATCATGAAATGTGCATTTTGATGCTGGAGGTTATCCAAAGCATTCTTGCAACATGCAAATGTGATCACAAGTCCCTTGCACGGAAAATCTGGATCAACAGTTTGAAAATTCCAAAAAGAGTTTGTTCAAAACGTCAATTGGAATATTTCTCGACAAGGAGGTCTTCTCACCTGTTTTGAGATGTGGTTTTTATAGGGGATGCACTCAATTCCCTACTAACCTGTGCCTAGTTTTTAGGCTCATTCGCAGCGCATACATTTTGATCGGTCGGGAGGTCTTCCACGGGACCGTAATGTTAGGCTTGGATATTGGCTTTCAAGGGGGACTCACTTTGGAGTCGAGGCCATTGAATGAAAGTCTTCACCATCTGCTCCGGGTTTACAAGTCAAGAACCCTGCAAAATGAGAAAGAAATAGTCTTGCTCGTACTTCTTCGAGCTAAGCTATATGTTAACCCAAGTGTCTTAGTCAGAGAAGACTGTTTCGGGGTTGTAACATTGGTAGGATTGGGGACCGAAACAAGCTTATTTTTGGCTCAGAATTTATGAGGGGATTGACATTGGTGATCATCGCAGATTTGACACCTGTCCTTTCCTTTCTGCATCTTTAGTCTTTGAGGTGCGCAACTGATTTTGAGGTGTACACCAACTCTTTAGAGAGCCCCTCTTGTTGCATTCAGCGAACGAGAACTCTCTCTGTGTCTTTGTTCTGCGCTCGGCACCATTTGGGGAGCAATCCTTTTGGATTTGGCTCCTTCAGGGATTTCTTCTTTTCCCATCCGGCTTCATTGTGGATCAATCAAACAACTTACACGAGCATCGGCCTTGCTTTTACCAGGCACTTTGCTTTTTCTCGATGCCGTGGATTTTTCTCATTCACTTTTGAAATCCCATTTTTTTTTCATGGGATCGTGTTAGACATATAGTCTAAACATGCTTTAAATATCAGTCCGGGATTTCTCTTTCGTAATCCCTGAGTCTTGAACTCTTCCATTTTTGAAGTGGTGCAGCATCCGTCTTGGAATGATCACCAATGGGTTCATGAAACGAATTTGCAGGCTCAACTTGGCTATGCAAAGGATATAGTGTGTGGGATAGAGAAATGGATGCTTCTCGTCATCCTATGGCACTTGGATTACCATATAAACAGCACACAAAGATTGATGTTAGTCCGAGCAAGAAAATTTCTAGCCATTTACTCCTGATGCCGCTGGACTCACATCCATTTTGCCCCGATGTAGGGTGGTTCTTGACAGGGTTAAGAATGAAAACCGCCGTTCGAATGGGTTGCCAACGGTCACCTGTAGTGTTTATGATATGAAACGAACGCCTCCGTCGTCCCAATCCATGTAATCGCTGCAAATGGTCCCTACCTCCGTAGGTCCAGATTTTACTATTTGATTCGCTCCATTCATCTCTCAAGTGTATGTAGGATGTGTTTGGATTTGAGCTTGCCTCTCTTTTGAGGAAACATCCTTTTGAGAGTTTTGAACAACTTTTGATTGGAAAAATCTCTTTCGTTTTCCCAAAAATTTTACCCGTCAAGGGAATTTTATGGTGCACAATGCATGTTCAGACAACCTCGTGTTTCAAAACATGAATGCCAATGAAGTTAGAATTCCATGTCTTTTCTAGACATCAGATTTTGAAAGCTTTTCTTTTTCTCTCTGTTTTTTATTTAACATCTTCCATGGATTGGGGAAAGGGATACTTACTTGTCTCCCGCGGCTGGAGATCCCTGAAAATGCGGAAGAAACATGTTATTGTATGTTCACGAATTTTTCAAAAAATTAGAACGATACATCTTACCCTTGGTCATATACTCTAACGAGTATACCAGGTTTGTAGGAAATCTGCCCGCTTTGATGACGAGTTCCTGTCAAGGATAAATAATAAGTGTCAATTCATGTTCCCAAATTCAAGATAAATTAGGACGATACAACTTTACTCTTGGTTCTCATCATGTTCTGATGTTGCGTTTTTGATATGAATAACATCTATCGAATCCGCCTATCCATGCTTGGAGTGTTTGTAACATCAATGGTTCCTCTGCCCCCAGTTAGGCAACGTCTATTCTGTTATTTGAATAGATGGCTCCTTGAGTGATTTACCCACGCTTATCACCTGAGAAGGGAAAGAAAGGAGATATTACTTTGGTATTCGGTTGAAGATCGTTTAGGAACGATACATCGTTTTACCAAATAGGAGGCTTCGTGACCAAACGTATTTCGTGCTGAATGGGGTAGATCCCACTATGCTCCGCGGGTGATAGTCATCATTCATGGAACTTGCTCCACAGATTAAGTGATTAATCCACGGCCCTTGGCTCGAAGATGTTCAAAGGGTGACACTCAGAGCGGTTAGTTTTAAGCGTTAATTAAAATGTTCCCGCGGGAACTTTACAACGAGATTCGTAACACATTCCTTCGACGTATTCGCCTCTCACTCTCCTGTGCCTTCTAATGATTTTGCATACGAGCTTAGAACCAGACGTCTGGTCGCCGGTACCGGTCACGACTGCGAAGATGCACTTGTTCCAAAATGCTTGACCCATAGGCTGAGTTGCTCATTCAGGAGATCGTCTGACTGTTCGAGTCGTTCAAGTTGAGCATCCTTAATTGCGGGTGACGGACTTCTCTCATTTTCGGCACGAACAACCCGGTTCATCGGTTTATGCGTGATCCACACGCCGAGTTGCTCACTGAGGGACTCACTTGAAATTTCAAGCCATTGACGCCCAAGTCGGGCATCCTCAACCGTTGGCGATGGATTCCTCACACTACTTTCGGCATGAACAACCTCACTTCTCGAGTTGGTACTTTCATCGTTGTCCAGTAGGTTTGTATCCAATGCTGGATTCGCCGTAGGAATAACACTAACGATCGGTTGGTGCTCAAATTGGGGAGTCCATACCTGCTGAAATTGTTGTACATACTCTTGAGGAGTACCGGGGTAACTCAGGGGGGAATTCAGCCGATCGAACCAAGAATAGATGTTTTCAAGGAGATCATCTGAACCATCGAGCGACTGACACTCAGGTTGAGTATTGTCAACTATTGGAGAAGGAATCTTTTCACCATTTTCGTCATGGACCACCTGATTCTTCGAGCCGGAATCCCCGTAATTGTCTCGCAAGATTGTATGTGCATCTCCTGCCAATGTTAGATCCGCTGTAGGACTAGCATTACCGGCCAGTCGGTGCTCAGACTGGGGAGTCCCGATTTGCTGAAATTGCGGTACATACTCCTGAGGAGTACTAGGATAACCCAGGGGAGTACTCTGATTGATGCCTGAACAATCGACCGTGTGATTGCCAGTCCCATCGGTGTTGAGAAGTGATTGGATGCTTCCTGCTTCATGAGGATTGCGATCACAGCCATGCTCATCGTTTAAACTTGAACCGCTTCTATCTTGGTCTAGCGCCACTCGTCCATCTCTCAGTAGTCTTCTGTAGCACCAAAGGTGGTTCCTGACTTTATTTCTATCCAGCTCCGGCATGTTCATGATCTTGAGTATGCGCGATGGGCGAGCCAAACTGATCCCTAACTGTTGAACTGCATCAACAAATTTGCTATGAAGCTCCGAGGTCCAATAAAACCTTGTTTTCTTGCTAGCCGAAGTAGTGTTGGCAACTCGGCGGCTACTCTTCGCGGAATCTGGTCGTGTTGAACCGCCTCTATCTTGGTCTAGCGACGCTCGTCCATCTCTCAGTAGTTTCTTGTAGCGCCAAAGGTGATTCTTGACCATATTTTTCGCCAATCCCGGCACGTTCATGATTTCGAGTATGCGCGATGGGCGAGCAAAATTGATCCCTAACTGTTGAACTGCATCAACAAATTTGCTATGAAACTCCGGGGTCCAACGAAATCTTATTTTCTTGCTAGCCGAAGTAGTGCCAGCCATTTGGCGGTTACTCTTCTCGGAATCTGGTCGTGTTGGAGGTTGCTCTGGAGGGGATTTAGTGGTCTCAGATCGGCTGGTCACGATGGTGAGTTCATCATTGAGCGGACCTGACTTGTCATGACGCATGTTCCCTTCCACAATGGGCGTCGACTTTGATCTTATAGCACTAGTTTCCTCTTGTAGATTCTCGGCGGTACTCGCCTGTTTCGAAAGATGTTGCGAAGGGCATTGCAACAAATGAGCATTATGAACCCCCAGATCTGGCTCTTCAGTGAATACTCCGTCCGTGGGAACAGGGTTACCGCACTCAAGACAAATAGCGATGCTTAGAGCTTTTTTGTACTGAATGTTTTTTATTCGAAGCTTTTCATTTTCCTCCCTCGCAATCGCTAACTCGTGCCGATCGCGTTGCTGCTTCAGCCGGGTTCGTTTGTTTTCAAACCAGCACTTGACCTTCCGAGGCTCCCACCCTATCTCCTGGCCCATTTTGATTCTCTGTTCCATGTCCGGATAGGGGTATTCCCTGAAAAACAATTCGAGTTTATGGACTTGACCTGAAGTGTTGCGTTGGAGACATTCCCCTTTCTGACGCTGATCGCCGTCGCGGGTATTGTTCTCGTTAACCAAGCCGCGAGTTTCATCATTAGAAGGATCGGTCTCCATGGCCCCCGTGTCAGGTTCGGTCCTGAGATCTTCAAATTCTTCCAGCAGCTCAAGCTCGGAGACCTCCAAGTCTGGCGCTTCCAGTAAATGACAGAACCCCTTGAACATTTTGATCGAAATATCACTGCTTGATTTTCCGTTAACTCAGCTTTCTTTGTTCCTCCTTGGATCCTCACTTTCTCTGCAAATTCTGAAAGGTTAAAGGGGTCGGATCACTGCTCTTTGATCAAAGGTGATGGCTACCCGACGAGCGCTCTTCTCAATGCTTCGAGATTCCCACTTCGTCTTTTGTGATGGCTACCTGACGAGCGTTCTTCTCGAGGCTTCGTAATTCCCACTTTGTCCTTTTTTGCTCTTTTCTACGTGAACGGAGCCTGAAGATCTCTTGCGTTGATTTCGTTTTGTCGAGCACTACGCTTGTCCCCCTGGCCCAGTCTCTAGAGTAACAAGCCTCCCCATCTTTCGGCGCCATTATGTTTCGTAAAACCCGAGATCACAGGACGGTGGTGGATTCGTGACTCATCGGGGATGCATTAACGAAACCCGTTTGGCTCTACTGCACATACTATTATTACCACTTCTCCCTGCTTACTCGAGCGTTTATAAGGTGATAGATTGGCGTCAAGAAGATTAACACTTTAGCCTTATCAGACTCAGCCTCTCAAACACTCTTCACATTTCCACCCTCCTCTCCGTCATTCCATCGCATATGGATTCCTCCTCTGTGCCTGCTGCCTTAGCTGAAGCTTCGACCCAATGGGAGAGATTTTACCACCTCTTGGGTAGAGGTTATGGCTACATAAACAATCATCCTGAAGCTGAGGTTGAAGTTCGTACTCTGATTCCGGCCCTGGATACTGTGTGTATTGAAGGTACGAAACTGCAAAGGGAGTTTGTGATCTTCCCAACTCTCTTCAACAATTTCCTGCAGGCTTACGAAGTTGCTAGCCGGGAGGTCACTTTAGCTGGTATCGTGCGAGCCCGTTATCAGGACCGAACTGAGTCCCTGATGTTGGCCATGCTGACGGCCGATAACCATAAAAGGGCTGTTGAATACGCCCACGCCCAGGTTTCGATGCTGGTCCGTGAGAGGGACAACTTGGTGGAGCGTCTGGCTCTTTTTGACACCGCCTTTGAGCAAGACCAGCACAACTTCGTGCTAAGGTTCCAGTGTGCCTGGTTGGAGGAAAGGCTTGAAGACCTGAGCATGGATATAGCTCGCGGGAGGGTGCTGGTTCAGGACTTAGAGCTTGAGTTCGAGTACTATGAGACCAAGGTGAACGAACTTAAGGAGAAATGTCGTCTCCTTTTCTTCAAGCTTGTAGACCTCGATTCCCGGAGTGTGGGTTGTAAGCAAGGCATGGATAGCATGGAGAGTCAATTAAGCTTTTTTGTGATGCTTGTCAGAACTCATTTTGGGTTTACTGCTCCCCCTCAGTGATCCACTTGTAAACTTTCCTGCTGAATGAAATAAATGCGAGTTTGTTTATATATGCCCTTTCATTCTGCATTGTTGACTAGCCGAGAAAGGTTTTTGCTTTCGGATCTACGCGACTCCTTTTTCGCCTGTGTCAACAGCTTGACTACGCATCATTCTCACAGCCCGACGCTTTATATTTGATTGACTTGAATGCCTCGTGAGAAATAGATTTGTAGTTGCTCGAAACTTAAAGATTGCCCCTGATTTTGTGGTCACGGCGTTTGGGGCCGCTAGTAATCTTTCGCTTTCGAGCTCGATCACATTCTGCTAGTAACTCATGCTATCAATTCTGTCTTCACGCGTCGGGGCTGATTTTACCTTGAACTTAATAACAAGGAATTACCGTATACACACGAGATGACGTTCGCGAAAAACATTATGCAAAATCAACTCTAGCTATTGAAGAAACAATCGCGTGCACCGATGAGAACTTTACAATAGGAGATACATCCTTCTCGCGTACATCCCCTTCTTTCTTTGGGCATGTACAATGACCAACCAATCTGGCCTCGGCTTAGGTGTGCCATTACCGACTGCAGATCATGGTTGCCAATCTTTAATAGCTTCCAACTGATCGAACCAGGTATCAAGTCCTTCATCGAAGAAATCACCTGACCCCTCGAACGATTGATGTATAGGTTGAGCTGCATCGCCCGACGGATTCTTCGAACTGGAACCCCTATCCTTATTTGGGATTATAAGAGGAGATTTGATCGGTTGACTACCACAAGCATCTCCCACTTGGGAATTAGGGAAATAAAAATGCTCCAAGCATTCTCCCATTAGGTCATCTGAAGCCACGTGCTCCGATTGGGCAAACCCTTGAGCACTGAGCGTGGTGGGCTGATCTGCGACAGGATGAACACTGACTAGCTGCTGCTCGGACGGGGGAGTGCTTACTCGCTGCACTTGTGATGCGTGTTCTTGAGGAATATTGAAATGACTCGCGAGGATATCCTGATCAAATCCCCAATAGTCGTCCAGATTCGACCGGGCCTCCTTTGACATAGGGGTGCTGGGCTCGCAGCCGAGTCTATTGCTCGGATTCAGCTCTGTATAACGCTGTCCTAACGCCCTTCTGTAGCAACCAAGGTGATTCGCGACTAATTGCTTGGTAAGTCCCGGTACCTTCATGACCCTAAGTATGCTCGTCGGACCTATGAAGTCGAGTCCTATCTGTCGAACTGCGTCTAAGAACTTGAGATGAAGCTCCGGGGGCCAAATGAATTTCTTCTTCTCGTCGTCCAGAGTGGCGCTGATAGCCTGCCGACTAATCTCTAACTCCTCTTGAACTGTATCTGATCTTACCGGAAGCTGTTGTGGAGGAGATTCATGGGCTTCGATGAGGTGACTCCGATCATAATGACACGTATCTTCTTCCTCCGAAGACACTGGTATAATTTCTGTGGGATCGATCTCCTCTTGCGCGCCATTAGCAGGATCTGATTGTGCCGGAGATGGCTCAAGGGAGCAGGGGGATGAATGAGCACCTTCCATCCTCGTAGAAGGCTTACCGGGGAACAATTTACTGAGGGTGGTAGGGCCACCGCAGTCAGGGCAGGTAATAGCACTGAGGATTTTCTCATACCGCATGTTTTCCATTCGAAGGTTTTGGTTATGCTCTTTTAGGGCCGTGATCTCCTTACGCCTGTGTTGGACACCTAGTCTGAAACGTTTATTCTGAAACCAAAAATGGATTCTCATAGGATTCATTCCCAGCTTCTGGCCCAATTCAATCTTTTGTTCCTCGTTTGGGCAAGGGCATTCATCGAAGAAAGCTTCAAGCTCCTGGATTTCTTTCCGAGCGTAGCGCTGGCGACTTTTTCTTTTCCGGGGTTGAGCGTCGTGGCCACTGCCGTCGTCACCACTGCGATCTTGATGTTCGTCACCGGCGATGTTGAGTTCCATGGCTTCGATGTCGAATTTGATTCTAGAGAATTTGAGGTCTTTCAACGAACTCGTCACTCGGGGTTCTCTGTTCTCTTTTGTATACTCGCTCTTTCGATTTGCTGCCTCCTTTTCCTCGAAAGCTAGGTCTGTTCAGCGTTCTGTTTTTGAAACGACGGAACTGTTTACCTCCTGCTCAGCTTTCCGACACGAAGGGGTAACCAAATCCTTCCGCGGCTTCTTTGATAGTAGCGCTCGCCTTTCACTTTTCCTCGATAGTCATGCCTGTTCAGCACTGTCTTCTCTTTTTAAGTGGCAGAGCTGTTCACTCGCCGCCCAGCTTTATGCGTGATGGAACAACACAATCCTTTCGCGGCTTCTTCGATAGTTGCGCTCGCCTTTCACTTTTCCTCAATAGTCATGCCTGTTCAGCACTGTCTTCTCTTTTTAAGTGGCAGAGCTATTCACTCGCCGCCCAGCTTCATGCGTGATGGAACAACACAATCCTTTCGCGGCTTCTTCGATAGTTGCGCTCGCCTTTCACTTTTCCTCAATAGTCATGCCTGTTCAGCACTGTCTTCTCTTTTTAAGTGGCAGAGCTGTTCACTCGCCGCCCAGCTTCATGCGTGATGGAACAACACAATCCTTTCGCGGCTTCTTCGATAGTTGCGCTCGCCTCCCTCCCAGCTTTAATAATGGCGAGACCGAATTTGTCAGGCCTGAAATTGCGGATCAGGACATGTCTGATGATTCACGGGAGGAGCAGCCCTCGCTTTACATTAATTAACCCGGCTCCACAAGCATTATTGCTGCAACTTTTCTCCACTCTCGAGACGCTATAAAATGCGGAGTTGGTGTTTGGGAGATTAACGCTCTCATATAATTTGCTTCCATCCTCTAATCGCTCCACTACACACATCTCCGTCGAAAATGGCTTCTTCCCAAGTTCACACTTTCTCAGCCGAAGCTTTGACTCGATGGAAAGAGTTCTATAACCTCTTGGGTCGAGGCTACGCTCACATAGCCGATCATCCCGAAACCGAGGATGAGATCAGAGTCATGTTCGGGGACCTGGACATCACCTCCCTCGAGGGTACCGCGTTGGGGAGGGAATACAGTATTTTTCCAACGCTCTTTACGAACTCCTTGGAGGTCTACCGCGCTGCTCATCGGGGAGTTACCGTGGCTCGTGTCTTGCGAGCCCGTTATGAGGATCAGTCCGACCGCCTAGCGTTGGCTGACTACCTGGCCGATAGTCACAAAAAGGCTGTTGATTTCGCCAAAGAGCGGGTTTCGACATTGCTACGCGAGAGGAGGAATCTGGTGGAGGACTTAGCTCTATCTCTGGCTACCTATGAGCGCGATCGACGTAATGCCCTGCTAAGGAATCGGAGCGAGTGGCTGGAAGAAAGGCTCAACGGCATAAACGAGGATATAACTCGTGAGAATGGACTTGTTCGGGACTTGGAAGCAGTCGCCGAAGATCACGAGACTCAGGTTGTTGCAGTCAATGATGAACGCAAACGCCTCCACCTCAGGCTTGCGGACCATGATACGCGGAGTGGTGCGTATAAACAAAGCATCCATAACCTGGAGGGCCAGCTGGGCTCCTTTGTGTCGTTGATTAGGGCTCACTTCTGCTTTACTTTTCCACCCCAATGAATTGTATGATCTGGTTTGGGCAAGAATGAATGAAAGCCCATGTGTTTGTTTTAGCTTTTATATGATCCATTTCTTCGAGCATCCGGACATCTTAGACTTGGATGAGCCGATCCATAATAAGTCGAGTAGATGTGTTCTGATTTTCTAACTCACTCATGGTCAGATGAAAGAATAGCCTCAGACTTATCCAAGAAAAGATTTCTCTATGCTACTTGTTTTTCACCTGCAAATGAAAAGACCGAGTCAAAAGGAATAATCTGAAAAAGAAAGCATAGACCCCTTTCAATCTTATGCTTGCTCGTAATTAATAATGACAAGAACTTTTACAAGGGTTTTAATCTTGTGCGAAAAGTTTTTATCAATATTCCTCGAAAGAAAGCATACTATTGAAAGGAATGTAATTCACGATAATTGCTTTTGACCAATATTCAGAAGAGCGAATTAGTCAAAAATGCAAGGCATAACGACGTGTTTTTAAATTTAATTGATGATACGGCATCCAAATCAAGGCCGTTTTGTTAAGAACGAGAGCAATTTGGACATCTATCTCGTCATTAAATTCGAAATAACGTCAATACTCTTGATCAATTATCGTGGATTACTAGTGACGTATGACATGCATGGACCAATTCAAGTGTATAATTCCTTCTAGCGAAATTGGGGTTGGATTACCTTGTACGACCAAAAAGGTCGTGTAAGATTTTCAACTTTAGTTTCCTCTAAAGGAATTATAAACTTGACTTGGGAGTATTCGGATGATTAGAGAAAATGCCACTATCACATTCCCATGACCCGTCAAAAGAAATACAACCGAATTCCATCTGAATGTATACACCAATAGATCCCTAATACAATCACTCTAAGGGGTGAGATAGAGAAAGCCTCGATAAAAATAAACCCTATACAAGAGGACTAGTAATGGAAAATGAAACCAAGGAATGTGATCCTAACGTTTAAGGATGCCCCAAGTTCGATCTGTGACTTCCGGATCACTTGCCCCAACTCGTCATCTTCATTGGATGATATCTCAATAATGTCCATAGTAGGCTCCTTTGTTGCTCACTCGGTGTTCGCCATGGGATATCATCCTCCTCGTCTTCTATCAAGGACGTTTGGGAAAAACACATGCATCTATCCTTGAAATGGCATTTAATCTAATCACCAGAATGCAATGAATGAAATGCCTATATTTATATGAACTGTAATAGTTTTGAGGGATAGAGAGTCTTACCAACCCAACTCGTCGACTTATGTGCGATTTTAGGTGTACCAACCGCCCAAAGACATGCGCATGAGACAAGTGATGGTGAACTTCTAAAAATCAGAGGGTTTGGCACCTAAGGTTAAGGTTCCCACCTCGAGTTCTAGAAAGAGCCGATTCCATTGCACAACTATCGTTGCATTGGGACTCAATCCATAGTTCGAAGCGAGCGGAATTGAGAAGTGGATTACCCCGTGTTTTTCCTCACGGAGATTCCATTTTCAATTCCTTCTATTGTGTTCCTAAAGGCGGCGCCTGGGGTTTTAGGCGCGGTTGTGTGTGTCCATGTGTCGTGATCATCACAATGCAAGTCATGCACAACAATTTATCAATCAGCACTTCAAATCATCCACACAACATACATTCCTACGCCACACCTGCGTAAAATAAAGTTAATCACAGACTACACCCCTTATTACTCCAATCTGCAAAAACATATAACACCTATCGTGAGCGGACTTACCTCACCTTCAAGAGCGCCTGTAGGGTTAGAAAAATCACTCAATTTTTATTACGGCCTAAGTCCACTTGAGGTCTAGAACCATAGTTTCTAGAACAAGTCCCCAGCGGAGTCGCCAGCTGTCGCGACCCATCCGGAAGCGGACGCGGCTAATGGATTACCGATCACGGGTCTTGGATCGGTGCGAGCCCTCCCAGGCCCATACCAAATCGCGGCGGGAGTATTTTTCAGGAGGATTCAACGATAACAGTCGATCGCTTTCGACCTTAGTGTGGTCGTGGTGGCATGTGCAACTTGTGCATGCATTTGGAGTCGCCACCGGTCTTTCTTGGAGGGTAGACCGGAAACCTTACCGATCGATTGGGAGAGATCGATCAGTTCTACGGAACCAGAGATTTTGGGCTCGGGGACTTGGTTACGCTGGTGTCGTTACCAACGCCCTTTCGGTACCTAATGCGAGTGATTTTCCTAACTATGATTTCATGCAGGCACAATTTTGGGTGAGGTAAGTCTGACTTTGCACATTAACCAGTTTAACATGCTCACGTAATCATAATAAATAAATAGATGTCAATCACATAAATATCTATCCTACGTGGTGATCATGGAATTATGATTTAATGGGTCTCGAGCCAATGAGACCACATATAATCATTTTAATATTTTAATAACGGAGAGCCACTCTTCGCTTCTTCTTGGTTTCTTGAACTCTTCAAGAATTGGGCCCCAAAGAGCTCGCCGACTTAAAAGGCTCCTCCACGTAATCCTCGTAGCATTTACATCAACAATTGACTATGCTAAAAATAAAGATTACATGAAAAATAAAAGGAGTACGCAGCCTCCATTTAATAATTACAACCCCAAATATATAAATAATCATCATACATTCATATATACATCAATCACATTGATTAGGGATTTTTCCATGATCACCACCCTTTCACGTAAGTAATAAATTCACAATTTAAAACTTAGGAAGGCACAATAAAAATTCTACGTTGAATCATATTCAGAATTTTTACGTAAAATAAGATAGCCATAAATTTTCGATTCAAAATTGATTTAGTCTCAATTTTTGCTACGTTGATTAATTTATCATATAAAATAATCAATCTCCATTAGCCATGTAAGACGAACAATTCGTTAATACATATTGCCCATAGTATTGCAAAAATTGCAAAAAATCAATTAAATGCACGAAAACACCTAAGGATTGGCTCTGATACCACTGTTGGGATCCACGTAACACGTAGCGGAAATAAATAACAACCTACACATGTATCTCCAGAGGCGTACTTCGTGCATTTCAATCGAAAAAAATCACAAAGTCTCAAAGGGAGTAAATAGATTACCTCTCGTAGCGTGCTTGAACGGAGGTGTCGGTTCGATGTTCTTCGATCTCAGCCTCCACAAGTGTTAGGCATCTAGTTCGGACGCACCACCAATTGACGAACGGGGAGACGACTAATAACTCCACAACAATTGTGCTAGCAATATGCGGAATCAATATTCCGAACTTGGTATATTTTGCTCGCTCAAGATTATGAGAATATAGAGAGTGTTTGTGTTCTTCTCTCTAAGCTCTCAAAAATTTGCACACTCTACAAAATGTCTCTCCCCTTCAACCTCAAAACTCTTGCCATTCTTTTATAGCCAAAAATACCTTCCAATAAATTGTATTTAAAAATAGCACTAACAATTATAAATTCTATCTAAAAATAGCACTCACAAATAAATGACATTTAAAAATAGCACTAACAATAGCACTCACAATTTATAATACAAAAATTCTATTTAAAAATAGCACTAACAATTATAAATTCTATCTAATAATAGCACTCACAAATAAATGACATTTAAAAATAGCACTAACAATAGCACTCACAATTTATAATACAAAAATGCTATTTAAAAATAGCACTAACAATAGCACTCACAATTTATAATACAAAAATTCTATTTAAAAATAGCACTAACAATTGTAAATTCTATCTAATAATAGCACTCACAATTTATGATAAATAAATGCCATTTAAAAATAGCACTAACAATAGCACTCACAATTTATGATAAATAAATGTCATTTAAAAATAGCACTAACAATAGCACTCACAATTTATAATACAAAAAATGCTATTTAAAAATAGCACTAGCAATAGCACTCACAATACAAAAATGCTAAAAAAGGCACTAACAAAGGTGTTAAAAATAATAACCATTATTATTATTACAAGAGTTAAAGAGGTTACCAAACAATACAAATATGCATAACGTATAAATACGTATGACGTATAAATACGTAGAGCATACGTATACATCCGTGAAACCGGGGACTAATTGAAAGAAAAATGTGCAATTAAGCCCTTTTGGTAAAAATTGATTAAATTGGAGGGCAAATTGACCTAATTACACTTTAAGACTTTAGAATCCAATGTCATAGCTTATAAAAAGTGAGAATTGAAAACTAAAAGACTCGAAAATGATTTTTTTTTTTTAGGCTCGGTTCGGGTTTATGTTTGTGAAGGAACATAGTGACCCGAGCCGAATTTTTGAGATTTAAAGCGACACACTTGAAGAGGAAATTAAAACAAAATTATCTAATATTTTTGGGTATTTTTCTGACCACGAATGGTATTTTTCTGATTTTTTGGGTATTTTTATAATTAAATAAACTCGAAAAATATTAAAAATACAGAAAAATATTTTTTGTTCAAAATTGGTTCCTAAGGTTAAACCAAGGCTTCCAAAGTTGATTTTGTGATTTTATGACCTTTTTTTGATATTTTTAATTAATTTTAAAGAATAAAAATCACAATAATAAATGGTAAAAAAAATCAGGTGTCAACAGCTGCCCCTCTTTGAGAGGAATCTCGTTAGAGGTTTCTCTCAAAGATAAGGTGGCACCTGATTCCTAACCGACTCAACAGGGAAAATAAGAGAAGAAATGTTATGACATCGGATCCTTAAGCCTATTGATAAAAGCTCAAATCAATCCCCGGTTTGCTCTAACAATTTGAACATGGGCTGGAGTGAGAGAGGCTTACCTGAAGCTCACCTGTCGGATGCTGCCGGTTGCGACGACTTTCAAGAAGATGCCTAGGACTCGTCATTCAGAATATCCCAGGGAGATTAAGCTCTGACCTGTATGGTAGGTCATACCATGATGGGATTCCTAACTTGTAGGAACCTAAGGAAGGCGCATCCCACGCTTTGGGATTTGCCAAGAATTTTGATCCGTATGGTGGATCAGACCTTTGTGTTGATCCTTACTGCGATATTTATCAATGAGTTGACCCTTATGCGGTTTCTACCATATGTGACCCTTCAGGCGGTTTCTACCATTAATGTGATCCCTCAGGCGGTTTCTACCTTGGTTTGACCATTCAGGCGGTTTCTACCTTGAGTTGACCCTTCAGGCGGTTTCTACCTTTGATTTGACCCTTCAGGCGGTTTCTACCTTGTGTTGACCCTTCAGGCGGTATCTACCTTTGATTTGACCCTTCAGGCGGTATCTACCATATTTTGACCCTTCAGGCGGTATCTACCTTGATTTGACCCTTCAGGCGGTATCTACCTTCATTTGACCCTTCAGGCGGTATCTACCTTTGAGCTGACCCTTCAGGCGGTATCTACCTTGTGTTGACCCTTCATGCGGTATCTACCTTGTGTTGACCCTTCAGGCGGTATCTACCATAGTTTTGACCCTTCAGGCGGTGTCTACCATCAGTTTTGACTTTGAAAAGGGGTCTCATGACGAGGGTTCTCCACGTCCGATGAGACTGCCTAAATTATGAAAATGGGTCTCATGACGAGGGTTCTCCACGTCCGATGAGACTGTCTGATTTTTGAAAAGGGGTCTCATGACGAGGGTTCTCCACGTCCGATGAGACTGCCTAAATTATGAAAAGGGGTCTCATGACGAGGGTTCTCCACGTCCGATGAGACTGTCTGATTTTTGAAAAGGGGTCTCATGACTAGGGTTCTCCACGTCCGATGAGACTGTTTAAATTATGAAAAGGGGTCTCATGACGAGGGTTCTCCACGTCCGGTGAGACTGTCTGATTTTTGAAAAGGGGTCTCATGACGAGGGTTCTCCACGTCCGATGAGACTGCCTAAATTATGAAAAGGGGTCTCATGACGAGGGTTCTCCACGTCCGATGAGACTGTTTGATATTTTGAAAATGGGTCCTGGGACGAGGGTTCTCCACGTCTGATAGGACTTTTCTTTTAAAAGGGTTTTTCTTCCCCTCTTTTTTAGAGACCCCGAAGTTTGTCGGGAATTCAGTTTTTGAAGCAGTGAAAGATTTTATTTTGACAAAGCTTCACTTGAGTCTGTTGAGGCGACATTCTGGGAGCTGGGTTCTCCAGGTATCCTGCAGAAATTTGAGCCTGAAATATTTTTCTTCACCAAGAAAACGTTAGTAATCTTTGGGAAGACCACGGCTGTCCATTTGACAAAATCGTATGATTTAAGTTTTAATCATGAAATGTGCATTTTGATGCTGGAGGTCATCCAAAGCATTCTTGCAACATGCAAATGTGATCACAAGTCCCTTGCACGGAAAATCTGGATCAACAGTTTGAAAATTCCAAAAAGAGTTTGTTCAAAACGTCAATTGGAATATTTCTCGACAAGGAGGTCTTCTCACCTGTTTTGAGATGTGGTTTTTATAGGGGATGCACTCAATTCCCTACTAACCTGTGCCTAGTTTTTAGGCTCATTCGCAGCGCATACATTTTGATCGGTCGGGAGGTCTTCCACGGGACCGTAATGTTAGGCTTGGATATTGGCTTTCAAGGGGGACTCACTTTGGAGTCGAGGCCATTGAATGAAAGTCTTCACCATCTGCTCCGGGTTTACAAGTCAAGAACCCTGCAAAATGAGAAAGAAATAGTCTTGCTCGTACTTCTTCGAGCTAAGCTATATGTTAACCCAAGTGTCTTAGTCAGAGAAGACTGTTTCGGGGTTGTAACATTGGTAGGATTGGGGACCGAAACAAGCTTATTTTTGGCTCAGAATTTATGAGGGGATTGACATTGGTGATCATCGCAGATTTGACACCTGTCCTTTCCTTTCTGCATCTTTAGTCTTTGAGGTGCGCAACTGATTTTGAGGTGTACACCAACTCTTTAGAGAGCCCCTCTTGTTGCATTCAGCGAACGAGAACTCTCTCTGTGTCTTTGTTCTGCGCTCGGCACCATTTGGGGAGCAATCCTTTTGGATTTGGCTCCTTCAGGGATTTCTTCTTTTCCCATCCGGCTTCATTGTGGATCAATCAAACAACTTACACGAGCATCGGCCTTGCTTTTACCAGGCACTTTGCTTTTTCTCGATGCCGTGGATTTTTCTCATTCACTTTTGAAATCCCATTTTTTTTTCATGGGATCGTGTTAGACATATAGTCTAAACATGCTTTAAATATCAGTCCGGGATTTCTCTTTCGTAATCCCTGAGTCTTGAACTCTTCCATTTTTGAAGTGGTGCAGCATCCGTCTTGGAATGATCACCAATGGGTTCATGAAACGAATTTGCAGGCTCAACTTGGCTATGCAAAGGATATAGTGTGTGGGATAGAGAAATGGATGCTTCTCGTCATCCTATGGCACTTGGATTACCATATAAACAGCACACAAAGATTGATGTTAGTCCGAGCAAGAAAATTTCTAGCCATTTACTCCTGATGCCGCTGGACTCACATCCATTTTGCCCCGATGTAGGGTGGTTCTTGACAGGGTTAAGAATGAAAACCGCCGTTCGAATGGGTTGCCAACGGTCACCTGTAGTGTTTATGATATGAAACGAACGCCTCCGTCGTCCCAATCCATGTAATCGCTGCAAATGGTCCCTACCTCCGTAGGTCCAGATTTTACTATTTGATTCGCTCCATTCATCTCTCAAGTGTATGTAGGATGTGTTTGGATTTGAGCTTGCCTCTCTTTTGAGGAAACATCCTTTTGAGAGTTTTGAACAACTTTTGATTGGAAAAATCTCTTTCGTTTTCCCAAAAATTTTACCCGTCAAGGGAATTTTATGGTGCACAATGCATGTTCAGACAACCTCGTGTTTCAAAACATGAATGCCAATGAAGTTAGAATTCCATGTCTTTTCTAGACATCAGATTTTGAAAGCTTTTCTTTTTCTCTCTGTTTTTTATTTAACATCTTCCATGGATTGGGGAAAGGGATACTTACTTGTCTCCCGCGGCTGGAGATCCCTGAAAATGCGGAAGAAACATGTTATTGTATGTTCACGAATTTTTCAAAAAATTAGAACGATACATCTTACCCTTGGTCATATACTCTAACGAGTATACCAGGTTTGTAGGAAATCTGCCCGCTTTGATGACGAGTTCCTGTCAAGGATAAATAATAAGTGTCAATTCATGTTCCCAAATTCAAGATAAATTAGGACGATACAACTTTACTCTTGGTTCTCATCATGTTCTGATGTTGCGTTTTTGATATGAATAACATCTATCGAATCCGCCTATCCATGCTTGGAGTGTTTGTAACATCAATGGTTCCTCTGCCCCCAGTTAGGCAACGTCTATTCTGTTATTTGAATAGATGGCTCCTTGAGTGATTTACCCACGCTTATCACCTGAGAAGGGAAAGAAAGGAGATATTACTTTGGTATTCGGTTGAAGATCGTTTAGGAACGATACATCGTTTTACCAAATAGGAGGCTTCGTGACCAAACGTATTTCGTGCTGAATGGGGTAGATCCCACTATGCTCCGCGGGTGATAGTCATCATTCATGGAACTTGCTCCACAGATTAAGTGATTAATCCACGGCCCTTGGCTCGAAGATGTTCAAAGGGTGACACTCAGAGCGGTTAGTTTTAAGCGTTAATTAAAATGTTCCCGCGGGAACTTTACAACGAGATTCGTAACACATTCCTTCGACGTATTCGCCTCTCACTCTCCTGAGCCTTCTAATGATTTTGCATACGAGCTTAGAACCAGACGTCTGGTCGCCGGTACCGGTCACGACTGCGAAGATGCACTTGTTCCAAAATGCTTGACCCATAGGCTGAGTTGCTCATTCAGGAGATCGTCTGACTGTTCGAGTCGTTCAAGTTGAGCATCCTTAATTGCGGGTGACGGACTTCTCTCATTTTCGGCACGAACAACCCGGTTCATCGGTTTATGCGTGATCCACACGCCGAGTTGCTCACTGAGGGACTCACTTGAAATTTCAAGCCATTGACGCCCAAGTCGGACATCCTCAACCGTTGGCGATGGATTCCTCACACTACTTTCGGCATGAACAACCTCACTTCTCGAGTTGGTACTTTCATCGTTGTCCAGTAGGTTTGTATCCAATGCTGGATTCGCCGTAGGAATAACACTAACGATCGGTTGGTGCTCAAATTGGGGAGTCCATACCTGCTGAAATTGTTGTACATACTCTTGAGGAGTACCGGGGTAACTCAGGGGGGAATTCAGCCGATCGAACCAAGAATAGATGTTTTCAAGGAGATCATCTGAACCATCGAGCGACTGACACTCAGGTTGAGTATTGTCAACTATTGGAGAAGGAATCTTTTCACCATTTTCGTCATGGACCACCTGATTCTTCGAGCCGGAATCCCCGTAATTGTCTCGCAAGATTGTATGTGCATCTCCTGCCAATGTTAGATCCGCTGTAGGACTAGCATTACCGGCCAGTCGGTGCTCAGACTGGGGAGTCCCGATTTGCTGAAATTGCGGTACATACTCCTGAGGAGTACTAGGATAACCCAGGGGAGTACTCTGATTGATGCCTGAACAATCGACCGTGTGATTGCCAGTCCCATCGGTGTTGAGAAGTGATTGGATGCTTCCTGCTTCATGAGGATTGCGATCACAGCCATGCTCATCGTTTAAACTTGAACCGCTTCTATCTTGGTCTAGCGCCACTCGTCCATCTCTCAGTAGTCTTCTGTAGCACCAAAGGTGGTTCCTGACTTTATTTCTATCCAGCTCCGGCATGTTCATGATCTTGAGTATGCGCGATGGGCGAGCCAAACTGATCCCTAACTGTTGAACTGCATCAACAAATTTGCTATGAAGCTCCGAGGTCCAATAAAACCTTGTTTTCTTGCTAGCCGAAGTAGTGTTGGCAACTCGGCGGCTACTCTTCGCGGAATCTGGTCGTGTTGAACCGCCTCTATCTTGGTCTAGCGACGCTCGTCCATCTCTCAGTAGTTTCTTGTAGCGCCAAAGGTGATTCTTGACCATATTTTTCGCCAATCCCGGCACGTTCATGATTTCGAGTATGCGCGATGGGCGAGCAAAATTGATCCCTAACTGTTGAACTGCATCAACAAATTTGCTATGAAACTCCGGGGTCCAACGAAATCTTATTTTCTTGCTAGCCGAAGTAGTGCCAGCCATTTGGCGGTTACTCTTCTCGGAATCTGGTCGTGTTGGAGGTTGCTCTGGAGGGGATTTAGTGGTCTCAGATCGGCTGGTCACGATGGTGAGTTCATCATTGAGCGGACCTGACTTGTCATGACGCATGTTCCCTTCCACAATGGGCGTCGACTTTGATCTTATAGCACTAGTTTCCTCTTGTAGATTCTCGGCGGTACTCGCCTGTTTCGAAAGATGTTGCGAAGGGCATTGCAACAAATGAGCATTATGAACCCCCAGATCTGGCTCTTTAGTGAATACTCCGTCCGTGGGAACAGGGTTACCGCACTCAAGACAAATAGCGATGCTTAGAGCTTTTTTGTACTGAATGTTTTTTATTCGAAGCTTTTCATTTTCCTCCCTCGCAATCGCTAACTCGTGCCGATCGCGTTGCTGCTTCAGCCGGGTTCGTTTGTTTTCAAACCAGCACTTGACCTTCCGAGGCTCCCACCCTATCTCCTGGCCCATTTTGATTCTCTGTTCCATGTCCGGATAGGGGTATTCCCTGAAAAACAATTCGAGTTTATGGACTTGACCTGAAGTGTTGCGTTGGAGACATTCCCCTTTCTGACGCTGATCGCCGTCGCGGGTATTGTTCTCGTTAACCAAGCCGCGAGTTTCATCATTAGAAGGATCGGTCTCCATGGCCCCCGTGTCAGGTTCGGTCCTGAGATCTTCAAATTCTTCCAGCAGCTCAAGCTCGGAGACCTCCAAGTCTGGCGCTTCCAGTAAATGACAGAACCCCTTGAACATTTTGATCGAAATATCACTGCTTGATTTTCCGTTAACTCAGCTTTCTTTGTTCCTCCTTGGATCCTCACTTTCTCTGCAAATTCTGAAAGGTTAAAGGGGTCGGATCACTGCTCTTTGATCAAAGGTGATGGCTACCCGACGAGCGCTCTTCTCAATGCTTCGAGATTCCCACTTCGTCTTTTGTGATGGCTACCTGACGAGCGTTCTTCTCGAGGCTTCGTAATTCCCACTTTGTCCTTTTTTGC
The DNA here is from genome assembly GCA_021437785.1 of Rhodomyrtus psidioides. Lineage (NCBI taxonomy): Eukaryota > Viridiplantae > Streptophyta > Magnoliopsida > Myrtales > Myrtaceae > Rhodomyrtus > Rhodomyrtus psidioides. Next base: position 6,739,109 of record JAILYB010000007.1, on the reverse strand, counting down.
TCTTTTCTACGTGAACGGAGCCTGAAGATCTCTTGCGTTGATTTCGTTTTGTCGAGCACTACGCTTGTCCCCCTGGCCCAGTCTCTAGAGTAACAAGCCTCCCCACCTTTCGGCGCCATTATGTTTCGTAAAACCCGAGATCACAGGACGGTGGTGGATTCGTGACTCATCGGGGATGCATTAACGAAACCCGTTTGGCTCTACTGCACATACTATTATTACCACTTCTCCCTGCTTACTCGAGCGTTTATAAGGTGATAGATTGACGTCAAGAAGATTAACACTTTAGCCTTATCAGACTCAGCCTCTCAAACACTCTTCACATTTCCACCCTCCTCTCCGTCATTCCATCGCATATGGATTCCTCCTCTGTGCCTGCTGCCTTAGCTGAAGCTTCGACCCAATGGGAGAGATTTTACCACCTCTTGGGTAGAGGTTATGGCTACATAAACAATCATCCTGAAGCTGAGGTTGAAGTTCGTACTCTGATTCCGGCCCTGGATACTGTGTGTATTGAAGGTACGAAACTGCAAAGGGAGTTTGTGATCTTCCCAACTCTCTTCAACAATTTCCTGCAGGCTTACGAAGTTGCTAGCCGGGAGGTCACTTTAGCTGGTATCGTGCGAGCCCGTTATCAGGACCGAACTGAGTCCCTGATGTTGGCCATGCTGACGGCCGATAACCATAAAAGGGCTGTTGAATACGCCCACGCCCAGGTTTCGATGCTGGTCCGTGAGAGGGACAACTTGGTGGAGCGTCTGGCTCTTTTTGACACCGCCTTTGAGCAAGACCAGCACAACTTCGTGCTAAGGTTCCAGTGTGCCTGGTTGGAGGAAAGGCTTGAAGACCTGAGCATGGATATAGCTCGCGGGAGGGTGCTGGTTCAGGACTTAGAGCTTGAGTTCGAGTACTATGAGACCAAGGTGAACGAACTTAAGGAGAAATGTCGTCTCCTTTTCTTCAAGCTTGTAGACCTCGATTCCCGGAGTGTGGGTTGTAAGCAAGGCATGGATAGCATGGAGAGTCAATTAAGCTTTTTTGTGATGCTTGTCAGAACTCATTTTGGGTTTACTGCTCCCCCTCAGTGATCCACTTGTAAACTTTCCTGCTGAATGAAATAAATGCGAGTTTGTTTATATATGCCCTTTCATTCTGCATTGTTGACTAGCCGAGAAAGGTTTTTGCTTTCGGATCTACGCGACTCCTTTTTCGCCTGTGTCAACAGCTTGACTACGCATCATTCTCACAGCCCGACGCTTTATATTTGATTGACTTGAATGCCTCGTGAGAAATAGATTTGTAGTTGCTCGAAACTTAAAGATTGCCCCTGATTTTGTGGTCACGGCGTTTGGGGCCGCTAGTAATCTTTCGCTTTCGAGCTCGATCACATTCTGCTAGTAACTCATGCTATCAATTCTGCCTTCACGCGTCGGGGCTGATTTTACCTTGAACTTAATAACAAGGAATTACCGTATACACACGAGATGACATTCGCGAAAAACATTATGCAAAATCAACTCTAGCTATTGAAGAAACAATCGCGTGCACCGATGAGAACTTTACAATAGGAGATACATCCTTCTCGCGTACATCCCCTTCTTTCTTTGGGCATGTACAATGACCAACCAATCTGGCCTCGGCTTAGGTGTGCCATTACCGACTGCAGATCATGGTTGCCAATCTTTAATAGCTTCCAACTGATCGAACCAGGTATCAAGTCCTTCATCGAAGAAATCACCTGACCCCTCGAACGATTGATGTATAGGTTGAGCTGCATCGCCCGACGGATTCTTCGAACTGGAACCCCTATCCTTATTTGGGATTATAAGAGGAGATTTGATCGGTTGACTACCACAAGCATCTCCCACTTGGGAATTAGGGAAATAAAAATGCTCCAAGCATTCTCCCATTAGGTCATCTGAAGCCACGTGCTCCGATTGGGCAAACCCTTGAGCACTGAGCGTGGTGGGCTGATCTGCGACAGGATGAACACTGACTAGCTGCTGCTCGGACGGGGGAGTGCTTACTCGCTGCACTTGTGATGCGTGTTCTTGAGGAATATTGAAATGACTCGCGAGGATATCCTGATCAAATCCCCAATAGTCGTCCAGATTCGACCGGGCCTCCTTTGACATAGGGGTGCTGGGCTCGCAGCCGAGTCTATTGCTCGGATTCAGCTCTGTATAACGCTGTCCTAACGCCCTTCTGTAGCAACCAAGGTGATTCGCGACTAATTGCTTGGTAAGTCCCGGTACCTTCATGACCCTAAGTATGCTCGTCGGACCTATGAAGTCGAGTCCTATCTGTCGAACTGCGTCTAAGAACTTGAGATGAAGCTCCGGGGGCCAAATGAATTTCTTCTTCTCGTCGTCCAGAGTGGCGCTGATAGCCTGCCGACTAATCTCTAACTCCTCTTGAACTGTATCTGATCTTACCGGAAGCTGTTGTGGAGGAGATTCATGGGCTTCGATGAGGTGACTCCGATCATAATGACACGTATCTTCTTCCTCCGAAGACACTGGTATAATTTCTGTGGGATCGATCTCCTCATGCGCGCCATTAGCAGGATCTGATTGTGCCGGAGATGGCTCAAGGGAGCAGGGGGATGAATGAGCACCTTCCATCCTCGTAGAAGGCTTACCGGGGAACAATTTACTGAGGGTGGTAGGGCCACCGCAGTCAGGGCAGGTAATAGCACTGAGGATTTTCTCATACCGCATGTTTTCCATTCGAAGGTTTTGGTTCTGCTCTTTTAGGGCCGTGATCTCCTTACGCCTGTGTTGGACACCTAGTCTGAAACGTTTATTCTGAAACCAAAAATGGATTCTCATAGGATTCATTCCCAGCTTCTGGCCCAATTCAATCTTTTGTTCCTCGTTTGGGCAAGGGCATTCATCGAAGAAAGCTTCAAGCTCCTGGATTTCTTTCCGAGCGTAGCGCTGGCGACTTTTTCTTTTCCGGGGTTGAGCGTCGTGGCCACTGCCGTCGTCACCACTGCGATCTTGATGTTCGTCACCGGCGATGTTGAGTTCCATGGCTTCGATGTCGAATTTGATTCTAGAGAATTTGAGGTCTTTCAACGAACTCGTCACTCGGGGTTCTCTGTTCTCTTTTGTATACTCGCTCTTTCGATTTGCTGCCTCCTTTTCCTCGAAAGCTAGGTCTGTTCAGCGTTCTGTTTTTGAAACGACGGAACTGTTTACCTCCTGCTCAGCTTTCCGACACGAAGGGGTAACCAAATCCTTCCGCGGCTTCTTTGATAGTAGCGCTCGCCTTTCACTTTTCCTCGATAGTCATGCCTGTTCAGCACTGTCTTCTCTTTTTAAGTGGCAGAGCTGTTCACTCGCCGCCCAGCTTTATGCGTGATGGAACAACACAATCCTTTCGCGGCTTCTTCGATAGTTGCGCTCGCCTTTCACTTTTCCTCAATAGTCATGCCTGTTCAGCACTGTCTTCTCTTTTTAAGTGGCAGAGCTATTCACTCGCCGCCCAGCTTCATGCGTGATGGAACAACACAATCCTTTCGCGGCTTCTTCGATAGTTGCGCTCGCCTTTCACTTTTCCTCAATAGTCATGCCTGTTCAGCACTGTCTTCTCTTTTTAAGTGGCAGAGCTGTTCACTCGCCGCCCAGCTTCATGCGTGATGGAACAACACAATCCTTTCGCGGCTTCTTCGATAGTTGCGCTCGCCTCCCTCCCAGCTTTAATAATGGCGAGACCGAATTTGTCAGGCCTGAAATTGCGGATCAGGACATGTCTGATGATTCACGGGAGGAGCAGCCCTCGCTTTACATTAATTAACCCGGCTCCACAAGCATTATTGCTGCAACTTTTCTCCACTCTCGAGACGCTATAAAATGCGGAGTTGGTGTTTGGGAGATTAACGCTCTCATATAATTTGCTTCCATCCTCTAATCGCTCCACTACACACATCTCCGTCGAAAATGGCTTCTTCCCAAGTTCACACTTTCTCAGCCGAAGCTTTGACTCGATGGAAAGAGTTCTATAACCTCTTGGGTCGAGGCTACGCTCACATAGCCGATCATCCCGAAACCGAGGATGAGATCAGAGTCATGTTCGGGGACCTGGACATCACCTCCCTCGAGGGTACCGCGTTGGGGAGGGAATACAGTATTTTTCCAACGCTCTTTACGAACTCCTTGGAGGTCTACCGCGCTGCTCATCGGGGAGTTACCGTGGCTCGTGTCTTGCGAGCCCGTTATGAGGATCAGTCCGACCGCCTAGCGTTGGCTGACTACCTGGCCGATAGTCACAAAAAGGCTGTTGATTTCGCCAAAGAGCGGGTTTCGACATTGCTACGCGAGAGGAGGAATCTGGTGGAGGACTTAGCTCTATCTCTGGCTACCTATGAGCGCGATCGACGTAATGCCCTGCTAAGGAATCGGAGCGAGTGGCTGGAAGAAAGGCTCAACGGCATAAACGAGGATATAACTCGTGAGAATGGACTTGTTCGGGACTTGGAAGCAGTCGCCGAAGATCACGAGACTCAGGTTGTTGCAGTCAATGATGAACGCAAACGCCTCCACCTCAGGCTTGCGGACCATGATACGCGGAGTGGTGCGTATAAACAAAGCATCCATAACCTGGAGGGCCAGCTGGGCTCCTTTGTGTCGTTGATTAGGGCTCACTTCTGCTTTACTTTTCCACCCCAATGAATTGTATGATCTGGTTTGGGCAAGAATGAATGAAAGCCCCTGTGTTTGTTTTAGCTTTTATATGATCCATTTCTTCGAGCATCCGGACATCTTAGACTTGGATGAGCCGATCCATAATAAGTCGAGTAGATGTGTTCTGATTTTCTAACTCACTCATGGTCAGATGAAAGAATAGCCTCAGACTTATCCAAGAAAAGATTTCTCTATGCTACTTGTTTTTCACCTGCAAATGAAAAGACCGAGTCAAAAGGAATAATCTGAAAAAGAAAGCATAGACCCCTTTCAATCTTATGCTTGCTCGTAATTAATAATGACAAGAACTTTTACAAGGGTTTTAATCTTGTGCGAAAAGTTTTTATCAATATTCCTCGAAAGAAAGCATACTATTGAAAGGAATGTAATTCACGATAATTGCTTTTGACCAATATTCAGAAGAGCGAATTAGTCAAAAATGCAAGGCATAACGACGTGTTTTTAAATTTAATTGATGATACGGCATCCAAATCAAGGCCGTTTTGTTAAGAACGAGAGCAATTTGGACATCTATCTCGTCATTAAATTCGAAATAACGTCAATACTCTTGATCAATTATCGTGGATTACTAGTGACGTATGACATGCATGGACCAATTCAAGTGTATAATTCCTTCTAGCGAAATTGGGGTTGGATTACCTTGTACGACCAAAAAGGTCGTGTAAGATTTTCAACTTTAGTTTCCTCTAAAGGAATTATAAACTTGACTTGGGAGTATTCGGATGATTAGAGAAAATGCCACTATCACATTCCCATGACCCGTCAAAAGAAATACAACCGAGTTCCATCTGAATGTATACACCAATAGATCCCTAATACAATCACTCTAAGGGGTGAGATAGAGAAAGCCTCGATAAAAATAAACCCTATACAAGAGGACTAGTAATGGAAAATGAAACCAAGGAATGTGATCCTAACGTTTAAGGATGCCCCAAGTTCGATCTGTGACTTCCGGATCACTTGCCCCAACTCGTCATCTTCATTGGATGATATCTCAATAATGTCCATAGTAGGCTCCTTTGTTGCTCACTCGGTGTTCGCCATGGGATATCATCCTCCTCGTCTTCTATCAAGGACGTTTGGGAAAAACACATGCATCTATCCTTGAAATGGCATTTAATCTAATCACCAGAATGCAATGAATGAAATGCCTATATTTATATGAACTGTAATAGTTTTGAGGGATAGAGAGTCTTACCAACCCAACTCGTCGACTTATGTGCGATTTTAGGTGTACCAACCGCCCAAAGACATGCGCATGAGACAAGTGATGGTGAACTTCTAAAAATCAGAGGGTTTGGCACCTAAGGTTAAGGTTCCCACCTCGAGTTCTAGAAAGAGCCGATTCCATTGCACAACTATCGTTGCATTGGGACTCAATCCATAGTTCGAAGCGAGCGGAATTGAGAAGTGGATTACCCCGTGTTTTTCCTCACGGAGATTCCATTTTCAATTCCTTCTATTGTGTTCCTAAAGGCGGCGCCTGGGGTTTTAGGCGCGGTTGTGTGTGTCCATGTGTCGTGATCATCACAATGCAAGTCATGCACAACAATTTATCAATCAGCACTTCAAATCATCCACACAACATACATTCCTACGCCACACCTGCGTAAAATAAAGTTAATCACAGACTACACCCCTTATTACTCCAATCTGCAAAAACATATAACACCTATCGTGAGCGGACTTACCTCACCTTCAAGAGCGCCTGTAGGGTTAGAAAAATCACTCAATTTTTATTACGGCCTAAGTCCACTTGAGGTCTAGAACCATAGTTTCTAGAACAAGTCCCCAGCGGAGTCGCCAGCTGTCGCGACCCATCCGGAAGCGGACGCGGCTAATGGATTACCGATCACGGGTCTTGGATCGGTGCGAGCCCTCCCAGGCCCATACCAAATCGCGGCGGGAGTATTTTTCAGGAGGATTCAACGATAACAGTCGATCGCTTTCGACCTTAGTGTGGTCGTGGTGGCATGTGCAACTTGTGCATGCATTTGGAGTCGCCACCGGTCTTTCTTGGAGGGTAGACCGGAAACCTTACCGATCGATTGGGAGAGATCGATCAGTTCTACGGAACCAGAGATTTTGGGCTCGGGGACTTGGTTACGCTGGTGTCGTTACCAACGCCCTTTCGGTACCTAATGCGAGTGATTTTCCTAACTATGATTTCATGCAGGCACAATTTTGGGTGAGGTAAGTCTGACTTTGCACATTAACCAGTTTAACATGCTCACGTAATCATAATAAATAAATAGATGTCAATCACATAAATATCTATCCTACGTGGTGATCATGGAATTATGATTTAATGGGTCTCGAGCCAATGAGACCACATATAATCATTTTAATATTTTAATAACGGAGAGCCACTCTTCGCTTCTTCTTGGTTTCTTGAACTCTTCAAGAATTGGGCCCCAAAGAGCTCGCCGACTTAAAAGGCTCCTCCACGTAATCCTCGTAGCATTTACATCAACAATTGACTATGCTAAAAATAAAGATTACATGAAAAATAAAAGGAGTACGCAGCCTCCATTTAATAATTACAACCCCAAATATATAAATAATCATCATACATTCATATATACATCAATCACATTGATTAGGGATTTTTCCATGATCACCACCCTTTCACGTAAGTAATAAATTCACAATTTAAAACTTAGGAAGGCACAATAAAAATTCTACGTTGAATCATATTCAGAATTTTTACGTAAAATAAGATAGCCATAAATTTTCGATTCAAAATTGATTTAGTCTCAATTTTTGCTACGTTGATTAATTTATCATATAAAATAATCAATCTCCATTAGCCATGTAAGACGAACAATTCGTTAATACATATTGCCCATAGTATTGCAAAAATTGCAAAAAATCAATTAAATGCACGAAAACACCTAAGGATTGGCTCTGATACCACTGTTGGGATCCACGTAACACGTAGCGGAAATAAATAACAACCCACACATGTATCTCCAGAGGCGTACTTCGTGCATTTCAATCGAAAAAAATCACAAAGTCTCAAAGGGAGTAAATAGATTACCTCTCGTAGCGTGCTTGAACGGAGGTGTCGGTTCGATGTTCTTCGATCTCAGCCTCCACAAGTGTTAGGCATCTAGTTCGGACGCACCACCAATTGACGAACGGGGAGACGACTAATAACTCCACAACAATTGTGCTAGCAATATGCGGAATCAATATTCCGAACTTGGTATATTTTGCTCGCTCAAGATTATGAGAATATAGAGAGTGTTTGTGTTCTTCTCTCTAAGCTCTCAAAAATTTGCACACTCTACAAAATGTCTCTCCCCTTCAACCTCAAAACTCTTGCCATCCTTTTATAGCCAAAAATACCTTCCAATAAATTGTATTTAAAAATAGCACTAACAATTATAAATTCTATCTAAAAATAGCACTCACAAATAAATGACATTTAAAAATAGCACTAACAATAGCACTCACAATTTATAATACAAAAATGCTATTTAAAAATAGCACTAACAATAGCACTCACAATTTATAATACAAAAATTCTATTTAAAAATAGCACTAACAATTATAAATTCTATATAATAATAGCACTCACAAATAAATGACATTTAAAAATAGCACTAACAATAGCACTCACAATTTATAATACAAAAATTCTATTTAAAAATAGCACTAACAATAGCACTCACAATTTATAATACAAAAATTCTATTTAAAAATAGCACTAACAATTATAAATTCTATCTAATAATAGCACTCACAATTTATGATAAATAAATGCCATTTAAAAATAGCACTAACAATAGCACTCACAATTTATGATAAATAAATGTCATTTAAAAATAGCACTAACAATAGCACTCACAATTTATAATACAAAAAATGCTATTTAAAAATAGCACTAGCAATAGCACTCACAATACAAAAATGCTAAAAAAGGCACTAACAAAGGTGTTAAAAATAATAACCATTATTATTATTACAAGAGTTAAAGAGGTTACCAAACAATACAAATATGCATAACGTATAAATACGTATGACGTATAAATACGTAGAGCATACGTATACATCCGTGAAACCGGGGACTAATTGAAAGAAAAATGTGCAATTAAGCCCTTTTGGTAAAAATTGATTAAATTGGAGGGCAAATTGACCTAATTACACTTTAAGACTTTAGAATCCAATGTCATAGCTTATAAAAAGTGAGAATTGAAAACTAAAAGACTCGAAAATGATTTTTTTTTTTTAGGCTCGGTTCGGGTTTATGTTTGTGAAGGAACATAGTGACCCGAGCCGAATTTTTGAGATTTAAAGCGACACACTTGAAGAGGAAATTAAAACAAAATTATCTAATATTTTTGGGTATTTTTCTGACCACGAATGGTATTTTTCTGATTTTTTGGGTATTTTTATAATTAAATAAACTCGAAAAATATTAAAAATACAGAAAAATATTTTTTGTTCAAAATTGGTTCCTAAGGTTAAACCAAGGCTTCCAAAGTTGATTTTGTGATTTTATGACCTTTTTTTGATATTTTTAATTAATTTTAAAGAATAAAAATCACAATAATAAATGGTAAAAAAAATCAGGTGTCAACAATGAGGAGTCGACACTAATCGTTCGAGGTAGGTCGATTAGAAACCTAGATGAACTAGTGGGAGAACTAATTCACCTCTGCGAACCAGAGATTTTGGATCCGGGGATTTGGTTACGCTAATCGACTTTGACTAACGCCCTTTCGGTACCTAGATTCCTTTTTTGGATTTTTCTTGAATTTTTAGAATTTTTTTTTTTTTGGAAGACGGTTTGCCAAAGGGGCAAAACCGTCATTTTTGGAAAGACTGGGGGTCGAAAGACCCGAAACAAGTCATGGCCAGTTGAATGTGGCCATTTCCTATTTTTTGGAATTTTTTCGAATTTTTCTGAATTTTCCAAAAAAAAATTTGAATTTTTTTTTATGATTTTCCATTTTTTATTGAATTTTTTTATTTTTTTATCATTTTTATATTTTTTTTTTGAATTTTTTTAATAATTTAAAAATATTTTCCGGGCCGGGTCAAACCCGGCCCATGCCTCGCGGGCGCCCGGCCCGACCCTAGGGGTCAGAACCGGTCTAAAACGACACCGTTTTATATTTTTTTATCAATTTGTTTTTATTTTTTAATCATTTTCTTTAATTATCCAAAAATTCCCGGATCTAACGATTCATATTGTGCCACGTGGACTGATCTCGTGCGTCCGATCTCTCGATTGATCGGAGGACCCACAGAGAGCCACGTGGCTCAATCGTAACCGTCGGATAAAAAATTAATTTATTTTCCTTTTTTAGAAAACCATTCAAATCTGACGCTTCAGATTGTGCCACGTGGCCACCTTCGGCGCGTCCGATCTAACATTAGATCGGACGTTCCACAGTGCGCCACTTGGCACAACGTCGTCCGCCGGATCGGTTTTAATTTATTTTCCAAAAAAACATTTATTATTTTCCAAAATTACAGGATCCCGACACGTGTCGCGATCGGGACCGTCCATTTTATTTTACTTCTTGAAAATCCACGTGGCCCCCACCCGGCAGACGTGGCGCCTACGTGGCATGCCACGTCGGCCGCTGACCGTTGACCGGTCTGCGGCCCGCCGGAGAAGACGACCGGCGCCTCGCCGGAATAGTAAAAATTCCGGCGGGTTTGCCGGAAAAACACGAACCGGTGTCAAAACTTAGTGTTTTTCGCCCGTTTTTTTAGCATTAGACTACCTACACTACCAGCATCATCATACGACCAAAACAGGACGACTTTCACGCCGGAAAAAGGGAGAACTGGACCTCCACAGTCTCGGCGCCGGCGAGGTAAGTTGCAGAAATTTTTTATCGTCCAAACTTGGTTCTAATCATTTCAGCAGCATCTAATGGAGGTTTATAAGCTTACCTGAGGTCCTTTGGGGACCGACGACCACTGGCTTCGCCGGACCGATCTCTCGGCTCGGGTATGCGTCGGGGAGCTCCGGCCATGGTTTCCCGGCACGTTTCGATGCAAAATAAGAAGCAAGCCGGGCTTAGAGCGGTTCTAGGATTAACTTAGGGCCATAACCGAACATATGCTACTCGGATAACGCATGGCCGGGACAAAACCGAGTCGAAACATGCATCGGCATTTCATCGAACACATGGCGTGCGTAAAAAAAAATGGAGATCCGGCGAGATACCGACCTGTCTCCGGCCCGTAGACGGCGGCTGAGGCTCCGGCGAAGCTTAGTGTAGCATGTTCAAGGTCGAGGACACCCGCTCTTCCTCGGTTTTTCGCCAAAAGTCCACTTCTCTCTCTCGGCCCCCCCTTTTTTTTAAAAACCCGAGCACCCCCCATTTTCATCCATGGCCGACCGGCTTTTCGTGCCCACGCCTCTGCCAAAACGAATATCCAGTCTGCCCACAAGCTTCCCACGCTCGGTTGTCCATTTTCCTTTAGAAAAATCGCTGCCCCTCTTCCCCTGTTTCCTGTCTCGCTGGCTACGCACGGGTCTGCAACTTAGTTGCAGACCCGGTCGGACCGGGTCGGGTCTGACCCGACCGGCCCGGTTCGACCAAATCGCCCAAATTGGGCCTCAAATTGACCTCTTTTTATGAAATTAATGGCAAAATCGGATTCCTTGACATGTTTTCTATCAAATATGGGTATTTTCCTGAATCAATTGATTGAAATTTAGTGAAAACCGCAAATTGTCCCTAGGATCCGGAAATGAATTTCGCCAAATCGAAGGTCCAAAAGACCGAATTAGCCCGAATTGAGACCACCAATGGATTCCTCATGATGAAAACTATAGGGTAGAGGTGTTTAATTTTGATGGGTGTGCCCGTGTGAAATTTAATATCAAAAATTGTGAAATCGGGGACTAAATTGAATAAAAATTTGTGCAATTAAGCCATTTTGGTTAAAATTGATCAAATTGGAGAGCACATTGACCCAATTGCACTTCAAGACTTTAGAATCCAATGTCATAACTTATAAAAAGTGAGAATTAAAAATTAAAAGACTCGAAAAGGATTTTTCAGGCTCGGTTCGGGTTTATGTTTGTGAAGGAACACCATGACCTAAGCCTAATTTCCCTGATAAAAAGTGAAAATATTAAAGGGGAAATTAAAATAAAATTACTGAATATTTTTGTGTATTTTTCTGACCACGAATGGTATTTTTTCTAATTTTTTGGGTATTTTTATAATTAAATAAATTCCAAAAAATATTAAAAAATACAAAAAATATTTTTTATTCAAAATTGGCTCCTAAGGCTAGGCTAAGGCTTCCAAAGTTGATTTTGTAATTTTTTGAACTTTTTTGATATTTTTAATTAATTTTAGAAATAAAAATTGAAATAAAAGATGGTCAAAAATCAGGTGTCAACAGTAGATAACTTCAAAAGGAGACTTAGGCTGCGTATGGTAGCGTTTCTGTTCCAGGGAGCATTTTTTGAACATAAACATTTTTTTGTGTTTCTGTTCAAAATTACGATTTTTAGGAAAAAAACGCATTTGGTAATTTAAAAAAAAAAAACACTTTTTTCAATCGCCGACCGGAGGTGGGCGACCGGCGGCCGGAGACCGGCGGCCAGCGACGGCGGCCGGCGACCGTCGGCGGTCGGCTTTTAGCGAGGCGGCGAGTGGTAATCGCGTCGGCGGCGATGGATGGTGGTTTCAAAAGTGTTCCAAAAAGTGTTCCGAAATCCCAGAATCAAGTTTTTTTTTGTTCCTTCAAAAGTGTTCTTTGGCACAAAAGTGTTCCGCGGAACACTTTCGGAACATTTTTGAACCATACGCATTTCTGCTCCAATAGTGTTCCCGGAACACTTTTGGAACAGAAACAATTTCCCCAGCCACCATCCATACGCAGCCTTACCAGTCGAACGATTGGTTGTGTTGTTGAAGGCGAACTCAGCAGGGGCGATATAGCGATCCCACTGCTTGGGCATGTTGCTACAGAGACAACGAATAATATCAGCCATGGTACGATTGACAACTTCTGTCTGCCCATCAGTCTGCGGATGGAAAGAACTATTGTACTGCAAATCAGTTCCAAATAAACGCCATAAAGTACGCCAAAAATAACTCAGGAACTTGGTGTCACGATCAGAGGTGATCGTTTTGGGCACACCATGCAAGCGGACTACTTCACGAAAGAATAAGCTCGCCACATGGGAAGCATCCGAAGTCTTCTTGCAGGGGATGAAATGCGCCATCTTTGAAAACCTGTCAACCACCACAAAAACAGAGTCTAAACTGCGTTATGTTCGGGGAAGTCCCAACACAAAATCCATAGAAACATCTATCCAAGGACCAGTAGGAATAGGGAGATGAGTGTATAATCCAGTATTCTGAGAATGACCGTTGGCGGTCTGGCAAGTATAACACTTATTAACGAATCGCCCTACATCCCTCTTCAATTGGGGCCAATAGTACTTATCCTCAACCAATGCGACAGTTTTGTCTCGACCCAAGTGTCCACCCAAGGTGCTGCCATTAAGTTCTCGAATGAGCTGCTCGGGCAATGATCCACGAGGAATACACAATCTATTCGCAAAGAATAGGAACTTGTCCTGAATGATCATATCCCTACTATAACCTGTTTGTGAACAAGTTTCCCATATCTTACTAAAATCATAAGCATCAGCATAAAGAGAACACAGATGATCAAAACCAACAACATCATTGCGCATGGTCACCAATGTTTCAGCACGTCTACTCAGGGCATCTGCAACTTTATTCAAGTGTCCCGCCTTATGACGAAGCACAAAATTAAACTGTTCCAAAAAAGAAACCCACCTTGCATGCATCCTGTTTAGATGTTTTTGGCTCTTTATATACTTAAGAGCTTGATGATCCGTATTTAGTACAAACTCCTGCTGATAAAGATACGGCTGCCAATGCTTAATAGATTGCACGGCAGCATAATACTCCTGCTCATATGTAGACCATCGCTTGCGAACATCATTAAGTTTTTCGCTAAAATAGGCAATAGGCTTACCTTCTTGTGAAAGAACAGCACCAATCCCTATTCCAGACGCGTCGCAATCCAGCTCGAATACTTTCTCAAAGTCAAGGAGCATCAATACTGGAGCAATGGGGAGCTTTTCTTTGATAAGCTTGAAGCTGGCTTCAGCTTCATCACCCCAACGAAAATTTCCTTTTTTCAAACAATCCGTGATTGGGGCCATAATAGTGCTGAAATTTCTGATGAAGCGCCGGTAGAATGTCGCAAGGCCATGGAAACTACGGGCCTCACCAATATTCTGGGGTACTGGCCAACTGCGGATTGCAGCCACCTTTTCTGCATCGACGCGAAGTCCATCTGCTCCAACAACAAAACCCAGGAAAAGAAGCCGTTCTGTCATGAAACTACACTTCTTCAGGTTTATAAACAACTTGTTCGACTGCAAGGCCAGCAGGACATCTCTCACGTGCTCCATGTGCTGCCGATCATCTGGGCTATATATCAGAATGTCATCAAAGAAAACTACCACAAACTTGCCAGTAAAAGGTTTAAGAACCCGAGTCATCAAGCGCATGAAAGTACTAGGCGCGTTAGTGAGTCCGAATGGCATAACAAGCCACTCATACAAACCCGCACTAGTTTTAAAAGCTGTCTTCCACTCATCACCAGGACGAATGCGAACTTGGTGGTATCCGCTACGCAAATCAATCTTTGTAAAGACTCTTGATCCAGCGAGTCTGTCAAGCATATCATCCAGTCGGGGAATCAGGAACCTGTACTTAATGGTAATCCGGTTAATGGCACGGCTATCAACACACATCCGCATACTTCCATCTTTCTTCGGTGTGAGAAGCGCAGGAACAACACAAGGACTTTTGCTTTCGCACAAGAAACCCTTCCGAAGGAGCTCTCCCACTTGATCTTGTAAAATCTGGTTCTCCTTCGGATTCATCCGATAGTGCGGTAAGTTAGGGAGACTAGCACCTGGAAGAAAGTCAATCTCATGTTGGATATCCCTCAAAGGAGGTAATCCGTCAGGTAAGTCTTCGGGCATAACATCGCTGAAAACCTTCAGCAAGCGCTTAAGAACTTTATGAATACTAATAACAGCTTGATGATCTCCCTTATCCACAATCATATACATCCCTTCACGCTTACGAACATTCAGCATAACACCTACATCTTGCTTCTTCACGATCGGGGAACTATTATTCTTCGGTTTCAATGTAATCTTAGTCTTTTTCCACACAAAAGAATAAGTATTCTCCCTAGCTCGATGGGTAATATCTATATCATACTACCACGGTCGCCCCAGTAATACATGAGATGCATCCATCTCCACAACGTCACAAACAATGATATCCCTATACGTTTTCCCAATAGAGATAGGTAAATGACACAGTTGGTTTACCTTAAGTTCAGCTCCTTTACGAATCCAACCGATTGTATAAGAGGCAGGATGCGGCTCTGTCTTCAGTTGTAGATGATCCACCAAGGCCTTCGAAACTATGTTCTCGCAACTTCCGCTGTCGATGATGACGTCACATACTTTGCCCTTAACGGTACATTGAGTGCGAAAAAGTTGATTCCGTTGGGTGTCTTCAATCCGCGGGGCAAGCAATAAACATCGGACTACATAGTTGACGTGATCACCCTCTTCAGCATCTCTCTTCTTCATCCGCCCACTCTTCATCATATTCATTTTCATCATGCTCGACGATATTAGCTATCCTCCGCCTTGGACAATCGCTGGAACGGTGGCCCAATTCGTTACACTTATAGCACCTTACCGGCTGAGGCTTGGTATAAGGATTATGTGCACTTGAATTAGGCGTACGAGTGTTTGATGCCATCGGTTCTTTGGATACTCCTGCGGTACTCCCCGAATTTCGGTTCGTATCATTGCTGTGTCGAAGAACCCGAAATTTCAGTTTGCTTTCCCTTTCCGAACGATCCGCGACTCGAGTAATTATTACCCCGAGTATTAGGGCCAGCTCTTTCCAATTGCATCTCAACCTTCCTCGCCATCTCCTGGGCATCATCGACAGTAAACAATCGATGCAGGGACACTCGATCCTGGATATTGAGTCGCAACCCGTTGATGTACCGAGCAGTCTGTTGGGCTTCTGATTCTTCAAGGTTATTGCGGGCAGAGAGTCGAAGAAATTCTTCTGTATAGGCTTGGACGGACCGATTCAGCTGCCTGCAATTCTGAAATTGCTGAAATAGCAACTGCTCATAATTCGATGGGAGGAACCGCTTCTTCAACTTCTGTTTCATCCGATTCCATGTCCGGATTGGGGCCAATCCTTCTCGACGTCGGGCTAATTGAGTCTGCTCCCACCAAGCCGAAGCGCCACCCTTCAGTTTGTACGCGACAAGCTTCACTTGGCGATCCTCTTCGATCTCCATAGCATCGAAAAATTTTTCGACCTCCCAAATCCAGTCCATAAAATCTTCAATATCTAGGTTACCGTTGAAAGTAGGGAGATCTACCTTCAATTGGTACTGCTCAGGATCTCGGCGATAACCTCCGTGTCGGCGACCTCCACGAACGTACTCATCCTGGAATCCTCTATACTGTTGACCCCCACGAATAGGCATGTCCTGGAAGTCCTCTTCTTCTTCGTCTTCAGTATCCTCGACATAGTTTTGACGTCTATGTCGGGGATTTCCTCCACGCTCCATGGCAACTTCGGGATCACGAGCGACAGGAATTCGCTCGGCTGGAAGAACACCAGGGGCTTGGTTTGTGGACAAACGCTGGATGGCCTCAAGGATCTCTTGAAACCTCCGATCGGTTTGATCCACGAATTGGTTGAACTCCGTCCGTGTAATAGGCTCGTTTTCACGGCCCTCAGCTACTGGGAGATTGACATTCACGTTATTCACCATCGTCACAGGAGAAACCTGCTCTGATACCAAATGACGTAGAGGGAAGCGAATCTTGGAAAACAATTCCAAAGAAAGCACGAATTTGATTGAATAATGATGATAAGATGTCGATTACAAAAGATGGACGCCCTATATATAGAGATAGGGCTCCTTTAAGCATCAGAATAATTAAAGATAACAATATCAAAATCATATATATCCTATCCTAATAGAATTTGAATTAAAGATAACAAAATTTCGAAATATTCTAAATTGCCTCAAACAGAAAATTGCCAGAAAAGTGGTCTAAACGATCCGAGATCGTTTGACCCAAGATCCGAAATTACCGGCGAAATCGCGCCGGCTTTTGGCAATCCAATTTGGCGAGATAATCGCATGCCAATTGTTCTACATCAAAATGGCCAACTTTGTCCCATGGACATGTGTGCCGTTTTTGGGACATTTGAACCGTATATGTACATGTCACATGTGTTCTGTTATGTGCCTTCTTTTGGTACGTTTTGGGAATTTAAGTTGTCCCCCTGGAAAATCTTGTGTCCCAACAGAAGCGGAGCCCCAGACAGGAACGAGCATCGAAGCATTTTGTTCATTCCCGTGCGCGAGGCAATTGATCATTGCCTCATTGGATTTCACTGAAAAAACGTCAACTGGCGGAGAAATGGGTGGACCAAGTGAATGTGTCCTTGCAACTTGGCTTCTTCGGTCGGACTCTTGGGCCGCTACTGTTTGTTGTCATGAAATGGAGACCTACCCTGACAGGCTGACACAGTGACACTTGGCTGCTCCAAGTGAGGCTACCCATGTCCTTAAGATTCTTAGTCTGGTACAATGGTTTTTCACGCATATTAAGTTGGTGAAGGATATAATTGAACCATCTTTCCTGTTAGTTTCTTTCAAAACAGGTCATGCAATAAGACTTCAAAGTACATCGCTTATGCAGACTTTGCATTTGGTAACGGAGCTAACAGATATAGCATCTTGTCTCCGGTTTTAATAGGGATCGTATGAGTTCACGCGTCTCGCTGAATAACAAAGATTTTCTGCATTTGTCCAACCCGTTTTGGTTGTTCCCGTACAACGATGGTGTACAGGAAGCCGAACCTAGGCGTGCACCGCTAATTGGCCACACCGTAATCGCTAGAGAAGGAATTTCTAATGTATGCTCATCAATGACAATGATAGCAAACACAGTGATTGGCCGCTAATATTTTGCTTGATAAATCCGTTCTTATGGAACAATCGTGTGCTTAACCCTGTTGGAGCTCAATTGATTCTTCTTATTTTCTGGATTTGACTTTACTTTGTGGTTTTTAGTATTCTAGACTTCGCCCTACTTCGATTTTCTTTGCTATGGAAGTATATGTACTGTTCATGTAGCCTTTTGAGCAATGAATACAATTTTCCTTGGGGAAAAAAAAGGAAAAAAAAAACTTATATCCGTGTCAACTCGCTTAATTCAATCAAGATCTGTGCGGCCCAAAATGGTTAATCCATTTTTGAATACCTTGGATCCATCGAGGAGGATGGGATCCCCCGTGGGCTCATCACTGTTAGTCTGTTATTTTAGAGTTATTTGATTTTATGCATCACAATATATGTTGAATTAAACCCAAAACAAGTACAATCGAAAAGAAAGAGCACTTGGCAATGAGCGTACGCCACATCACGGTCAAGCAAAAAACCGGTGCTATCATAGCAGAGGAATCAAATTATATGCTTTGATTGGTTTTATTTCTTCTCCCTCTGTTCACTAAATCTAACTGAAAACATATGGCAAGAGTAAAGAATTACTGACATACTCTTGATTTGGCAACAGATCTGATGACATTGAGAACTATGCATAAGATGGATAGGCACATGAGATTCAAAATTTAGGCAATCAAATAGACATGATATGAAAATAAATCGGACACCATATTTATATGTTTCTAAGAGAGAATCCAAGTTCGAGCTCGTCAACATATCTCGTTAGACTCACATTCACTCAAAAGCTTAAACCAATGAGTTGTGGATCAATTAGGGTATATTAATTGCTCAACACCACACTCATTCTTCAATGTCAGATTTTTTTAATACAACTCGCACGTGTATCTTAACATTTTCCTTGGCTGACTTCAACACTTGTGTGCCACTTTATTATTCTTTCTTTTCAATTTCCACGAACAAAGAACATTTTATTGGGGTCGGGTTTTCGTCTAACAAGCTCAAACTCGAGACATATCACAGCATTTGTATTGTTAGATTTACATTTACATATCAAATGAAGGGCGGGACATCTACTTGGAAACAAGTCGAACATGCACATCATAGTCAAATATATTAAGAAAGGAAACCAAAGCATTCATGTACCATGGAGAACATATGTACCCCCAATTTACCTGGGAGCCAAAAGGATGAAAGTACGGTGGTAAGTTGACCCAAACATCACAAGAAAATTTACTTCCCTTGATTGTGTAGTATAACAAGGAAAAATCAAATGTACAGGACATTGACATGTATAGAACATATGAGTCTGTATTTCAACATGGATTTCCTCATGGACTTCGAATTCCACCACCCGATATGAAAATCTCCCTCTCTCTTATGTTAAATTTGTCATTAGATTTTCATCCTTCTCGGCGAAGGTGCCTGTATCAGACTGGTTGAAAACCGCCCCCCCCCCCCCCCCCCCCCCCCAAAAAAAAAAAAAACGAAAAAGTAAGTGTGCAATTTTGCACATATCAAACTTTAAACCTTACAAATTCTCTCACTTAAGACCATCTGCATTTAGTGATATTATACAGAGCAGATTGGACATTTCACGATAAGGGACTTTTTAACCCTTGTTGATCAAGCAAAAGGATTACACTGAATATTTATGAATAGTTCGAAAACAGTAAAATCACCAGAAAATTCCTATTGACAACTAAATTCTAAACCTTTTTTTTTTGCCAATTCAATGCTAAACCTTTTGTGTTTGTTCCAATTTAGTTCATCTAGTCAACTTTGGCCGGTCGGCTATAGTGGCAATTTTAATAATATTTTAGTATTTTTTTCAAATAATATATTTATGTTTTTATTTTTTATTATTTTCTTTCTTTCTTTTTCTTCTCATTCTTCCTCAGAGTAGTCGCAAAATTGGCGATTAGACTAAAGAGAGGCTAGGTGAGGTCAACCTAGCTGGGCAAGGCCGAGCTCTACCAAGCAACGGCGAGGTCGAGCCTTCCCATGGCAAGACGAGGCTGAGCTCACCCAACAACAGCGAGGTGAGCCTCGCTAGCCTTTGCCTTCTGGCTGATCCAGTTAGAGGAAGGAGAAGAAAAAAAAATTTAAAAAAAAATAAACTATCATTAAAAATTGTCAAGTCAATGCCTGCAGGCCTAAATTGGCCAGATGGATAGAATTGGCACAAATACAAAGGCTTAGGACTGGATTGGAAAAAATAAAAGATTTAGGATTAATTGGCATTGCAATATGTTTAAAAAAAATTTGGTAATTTTTCTGTGAGCAATAGCCTTAGGATGTTATTCCACATTATGCCAAACTTTAAAGATTATTACTATCATTCTCCCTAAGTAATAAATAAACAAAATCATTGCCAAGTGGCACTATTGGAAAATTTCTTATCAATCTTCAACTGCGACAGAAGGTAGGAGTGTCAATGGGCTGGGTCGGGTCTCATAGAGGCCCGACTCGAAACTTAATGGTACCGAGCTTGGCCCGGCCCAGTACCCGAATTTTATATGTACCGACCCCCCTATTGGCGTGAAGCCAAAATATATCAAAAGATATTATTAGGATTTCTTTTTTATCTTTTGTCCTTTCCTTTTCTTCTAGGTTAAAAGATACACCTTATATATTATGGATATATAAGTTGTAGCCATTAGAAGAGAGAAAAGATAGAAGAGCAGACAGAAAGCGCAAGAGCAGACAAAATACGTAAAGTAGCGAATAGAGAGAGAGAGAGAGAGAGAGAGGCCGTGACGGCATTCTTGAGTGTTCTCGTTTTCTTTTTCCTTCGATCTTGTGAGAAGATCGTCAGTTGTATTCTTACTTTTCTCGAAAACTAGTGGATTCGCAGAGTGCCTCTGCGCGGAGACGTAGCCCAGGTTTGGGTGAACTTCGATAACAAATTCTCTGGTGTGTTCTTCTAATTCTGTTCTTTTATCGCCATATTCTGCTACTGCGGATTGTTTGCTTGGATTATATTTCTGGAATTGGGGCACGATTCCTATCAACTGGTATCAGAGCCTAGGTTGGCTAATCGAGATCATCGAGGGTTTTTCGGTGACGTTCGATTGAAAGCAAACGGTCTGGTAGAAGATAAAATTAGAATCGATAAGTTTGATGGGCAGGATTTCGGATGGTGGAAACTCCAAATAGCGGACTATCTTTATTAGAAAGATCTCTATGCACCACTTGGGGGTTGGAAACCTGAAATCGCGAAAATTGATCCGACGGCAAAATCAGGATGGAAAATTTTTGATCGAAAGGCGTTAGGTGTGATTCGTCTAGGTTTGACGAAAATGATAGGATACCACATCGCGAAAGCTAAGACTGCAAAAGAAGCTATGGATATTCTAACGAATAGTTATGAGAAGCCATCTACATCGAATCAGATATTTTTGTTAAAGAAATTGGTTAATATGAAATTATCTAACAGAGGTTCTGTTGCAGAGCATATTTACAGTTTCACACAGGTTACAGGTCAATTAGAATCCGCAAGCATAAATCTGGATATGAAGTTACAAGCTTTATTATTTCTATGTTCTTTTCCGGAAAGCTACAACACCGCGGTGCAAGGAATTTCGAGCACCATGAAGGATGATTTGACTCTGGATGATGCTGTGAGCAGTATCATGGATGAAGAGATGCGACGAAAAGTCTCAGGTGGAGATAAATTTTCGGCATCTGCATCTTCAAAGGCACTAGCAGTGGAGAACCGTGGAAGAAGCAAAAGCAGAGAAAAATTCAGCGGGCGTGGTAGGTCACAATCCAGGGGAAAGAGAGAGGTTACAAAAGATGAGTCCTAGTTTTATCACCAGACGGGACATCGTAGATTTCAATGTGAAGCCTACAAAAAGAAGCTGCGAGATGAGAATCACGGAGCTAATGTGGTAAGCGATGAACCTTTGTTGGAGAACTTGTGTTTATCTGCAGGGCTTGACTTGGCTATAGATAAGTGGTTTCTTGACTCTCGTGCTTCTTTTCATTGTACCTCGCAAAGAAATATATTTATTGATTATGCCAGTGGAGATTTTGGGCAAGTGGTTGTGGGAAACGGCCACATGTGTCCAATTGTAGGAAAATGGACTGTGATTTTGAACATCTCAGGTGGTGGACGACTAATTTTGCGTGAAACCAGACATATTCCTGAGTTGAAGAAAAATTTGATTTCAACTAGCAAACTTGACCAAGAAGGCATGGTAACAACTTTTGGAGGCGGAGAGTGGAAGATAGCCTCAGGAGCAAGAGTAGTAGCAAAGGGAAAGCGTACAAGTACACTTTACCTTCTCCAAGGAGACAATATCAGTGATATGGCTGCAACTACAGTGGCTACAGGTAATTTATCTACTCTTTGGCATTATCGTTTGGGACATCTTGGTGAAAAAGGTGTCAAACAGTTACATTCAAGAAAGTTGCTTCTAGGTTTGCAGGAAGTTGAGTTAGATTTCTGTGAAAGTTGCATTTATGGAAAACAAAAAAGCAGTTAGTTTTCAATTGAATGGGTGACAAAATAAAAACAAAAGTTAGAGTTGGTTCATACTGATATATGGGGGCCGGCTCAAGAACTCTCTTATGGTGGTAAGAGATATTTTGTCACTTTTATTGATGATGCAACAAGAAAGATTTGGGTATATGCTCTTAGAGAAAAATCAGAAGTATTCGGTGTTTTCAAAATGTGGAAAACCATGGTAAAAAAAGAAACAGGTTATCAGATTAAAGCTCTAAAATCTGATAATGGTGGTGAATACACGAGCAATGAATTTGCAGAATATTTGAGCCAAGAAGGCATACATGGGTTAAAGACTGTTCCTAGAACTCCTCAAGAGAATGGTGTGGCTGAGAGAATGAACAGGACCATTTTGGAACGTGCAAGATGCATGAGACTACATGCGGGTCTCCCGTTATACTTATGGGCTGCTACAGTTGATGCAGATGTATATTTGATTAACATGAGTCCATCTAGTGCGCTGGATGGAGGAGTACCGCAAGAGCAGTGGTCAGGTAAAAAGGTCAATTATTCATATCTAAAAGTTTTTGGTTGTATTGCATATGTTTTGATTGACATAGAGGACAGGAAAAAGCTTGACGCTAAGTCCCAAAAGTGCATCTTTATTGGATATAGCGGCGATGAATATGGATATAGGCTTTGGGATTATGAGAATAACAAAGTCATTCGTAGTAGGAATGTGGTGTTCCAGGAAGAAAAGATGTACAAAGATCGTCATACAGAGCTTGAGACGGCAGTAGAACCAAAATATATTGAGCTGGGCACAATTCCTGTGAATATGGTTCCAACAGATCAGAGTGCATATGAAGGGGAGGTTGTTCAAGATGAACACATTATTAATGAGTAGGCAGTTCAAGAGGAATGCGATAATCCGAAACAGATTAACGATCCTGAAGTACTTGTTTTGAGGAGATCTACACGTGTGAAAAAGTCAAAGGTAATTTTTGATCCTTCAGCTAATATTGTTCTGAGCCATGTCTTATATATAGATTCAAGAGAGCCGGAAACTTATGATGAGGCAAAGAAAGACACATCTCACATGCAGTGGGAGCGTGCTATGAAAGACGAGATGAGCTCGTTAATTCAGAACAAAACTTGGGAGTTGACCAAGTTGCCCATAGGTAAAAAAACTTTGTTAAACAAGTGGGTGTATAGGATCAAAAAGGAAGCTGATGGTAGTATCAGATACAAGGTGAGACTTGTAGTAAAGGGCTTTTCTAAAAAAAAAGGGATCGACTACTCCGAGATATTTTTACCAGTAGTGAAGATGACATCAATCAGAGTGTTGTTGAGTATAGTTGCAGTGGATGATCTTCATCTCGAGCAGTTAGATGTAAAAGCAGCTTTTTTGCATGGTGATTTGGATGAAGAGTTATACATGGCGCAACCTAGAGGTTTTGAAGTCAAAGGTAAAGAACACATGGTATGTCGCTTGAAGAAAAGCTTGTATGGCTTAGAGCAAGCTCCGCAACAATGGTATTTAAAGTTTGATGATTTTACGGAAGAAAAAGGATTTGCACACTGTGAGGCTGATCATTATGTTTATTTTCGAAAGTATAGCGATGGTGATATTGTATATCTCTCTTTATATGTTGATGACATGCTAGTGGCTAGTTCTAATATAAAGAGAATCGCAGAAGTAAAGAAGATGTTAGCAGTGCAGTTTGCTAAGAAAGACTTGGGAGAGGCCAAGAAGATTTTAGGCATGAAAATCATCAGGGACAGGAAAAATAATAAATTATGGTTGTCGCAGGAAGACTATATGAACAATGTGTTGAAAAGATTCAACATGGACAAGGCAAAACCGGTTGTGACTCCTCTAGCAGGTCACTTCAAACTTTCCAAGGATATGTGTCCCAATACTCAAGCTTTGAAAGAAGAGATGGCGGTAGTGCCGTATGCGTCAGCAGTTGGAAGTTTGATGTATGCTATGGTGAGCACGAGACCTGACATTGCACATGCAGTGGGAGTTGTGAGTCGATATTTGCAGAACCCGGGCAAAGAACATGGAATGCAGTAAAATAGATATTGAGATATCTAGCAGGTACATCAAATTACTCTCTTTGTTATGGAGGTACATCTCTAGAATTGCAGGGTTATGTGGATGCAGATCACTCAGGTGATCGAGATAGTGGTAAAAGTACCGCTGGATATGTCTTTACAGTTGCAGATACATCAGTGAGTTGGGTATCTCAACTACAGAAAATGGTGGCTTTATCGACGACAGAAGTAGAGTACGTGGCGATCACGGAAGCCTCTAAGGAAATCATGTGGTTACAAGATTATCTGGAGGAGTTACATCGAAAGCAGCCAGTGACCACACTCTGGAGTGATAGTCAAAGTGCAGTACACTTAGCAAAGAATGCAGCTTATCACTCAAGGACTAGACATATCAAGAAGCGTTATCACTTTATCAGGTCAGCATTAAAAGATAACGAGTTAAAGCTACAGAAGATTGATGGATCAAAGAATCCAGCTGACATGTTTACCAAGGTAGTAGACAGAGAGAAGCATACTTTCTGTTCTACTATTATTGGTATTACTTCATGTTAATTGATGAGGAGTATTGCAGAGGCACAAGTTCGAGTTGCTAGTTTTTGAAGAGGGTGGATGCAAAGTTGCTTGGTACATCAGATATATTTGTCTTCAAGTGGGAGATTGTTGGCGTGAAGCCAAAATATGTCAAAAGATATTATTAGGATTTTTTTTTTATCTTTTGTTCTTTCCTTTTCTTCTAGGTTAAAAGATACACCTTATATATTAGGGATATATAAGTTGTAGCCATTAGAAGAGAGAGAAGGTAGAAGAGCAGACAGAAAGCGCAAGAGCAGACAGAATACGCAAAGTAGAGAATAGAGAATAAGAGAGAGAGAGAGAGAGAGAGGCCGTGACGGCATTCTTGAGTGTTCTCGTTTTCTTTTTCCTTCGATCTTGTGAGAAGATCGTCAGTTGTATTCTTACTTTTCTCGAAAATTAGTGGATTCGCAGAGTGCCTCTGCGCGGAGACGTAGCCCAAGGTTGGGTGAACTTCGATAACAAATTCTCTAGTGTGTTCTTCTAATTCTGTTCTTTTATTGCTATATTCTGCTAGTGTGGATTGTTTGCTTGGATTATATTTCTGGAATTGGGGCACGATTCCTATCCCCCCCCCCCCCCTTTTTTTTTTAATATCAAAACTGCAAAATGTAAGAAGAGAACCGACTCCAACAGAGATTTTCCCAAGGTTTCTAGTTTTTAGTTTTCTTCATCATAATTCCTTTCCTTGCATATCCATCATAAAATTTCGCACGTTGGCGGCTTGCTTTTGTTCCTCTTCAATATGCTAGAGAGACAAGACTAAGTAAGAAGAAAGAAAACAGAGAACAAGAACTTCAATTCCTAGGTAAGTATGTGCCTCCATGGACTTGATGAAGAAAGCCTTCTCCTTTTTGGGACCAATCCAACCAAAATGGGGTTCTCACACAAGCTTGTAGTAGCACTTGATTCGCCTGCTTGGCTTCGCGCTCCACCAACTCCGCAACCAAGCAAGTCGAAACCAAAGAAGGAAAAGATCAGGGTAACAAATCTTTCCTCCGAAAAAACCACTAAATGTATATAGACATACGCTTTTACGTTGAATGTATCAAAATGTCAACCAGGAATACCTCTGAATTATAAGAAGCAACGGCAAGCCTAGTCTTCTTCAGTTCTTCTCCCTACATAGTGTGTATCTTACATCACTGTCGATTGCATGCAAGACCTGAACTAGAGAAATGTTCTACAAACTATGAATTCGTCTGATTACTGGCCGAACAACAACAGAATTCCAAGATTGCTCCTTGATATTGGTATCCCGTTTTTCCTAGGTGCTGGCAGGTATTATATTTTAGACCGATATGTATATAGCTAAAGGAACAGGAGGCTAGCACAAACTGCGACCTTCATTTTTCAATGACTTCTTCTTCTCCCATCTCTTTCCACTACACCACAACATCAATCAATCATGGGTATGGAGCAGTCCACAACATAGCAGAAGCTAATATACTGAACAATTGTTTGCTAGTTTTCTTTGCGAGTTGTTTGCTTTTTTTCTCTTAGGTTCTCCTCAAAATTGTCCATATCAATTGGGTCCAAACTCCAAATTAAGAGCCCCATTTGACGAGCCATTAAAATACTGAACTCATTCACATAAGGCCTTAAAATTGCTGTTCAATCGGTCTACAACATACACGGACACAGTACACAAAAATGAAAGGAAAAATAAAGAGGAAGTCATTTCATTGATGATACGGTGAACATAGCTAATGGGTTGATGTATTAACCAAGAGAAGCCAGAAGACTAATAGTTCAAACATGTAATGGGTTGGCGTTAACCCTGGCGGGATAGCAACTTGTGTTGTCTTGAAGAATACCTAACCTTGCTGAAGCGACAATGAAAGAAACCACGGCGTTGTTTTTGACCCTCCCACAATCGCCGTACTCGTCTAGGGTTTCTGGTTGAATTGGCGCTTCGAAGATGGAAGGGAACGAGCACGATGTGCTGAAGTGGCTGAAGATCGGCAAAGCTCGCCGTCTCGATCCCAATTTGCAGGTACCGGAGTGATCTGGCCCGTCGTAGTCGGATCAACAGAGGTCGTCGGTCCGGCACCAAGGTCCGTCGACTGGTTCGTCCTCAGTGGGCGCGACGTACGATGGTGAGGGTGAGACAGACGAAGTGGTGAGGGTGAAGCAAATTAAGGAACAGCTAGGTTTGTCAGTTTCGGGCCTTCCTTTTTTATTTTGGGCAGAGCCTCATGCGGAACAGTACCGAGACCCGGCTCGAAAATACACTAAACTTTTGCGTCGGGCCGGCTCGGGCATTATTGACACCCCTAGCATAATATATATTTATCACACTCGTGTAAGGATTTTGGTCACAAAAAAAAAAATGGTATCAGCTAGGGGTGTGCAAACTGGACCGGACCGGCCCAGGACCGGCCTGGCCCAGGCGGGTTGGTCCGGTCCTTGAGGTTGGCGGTCCGGTCCCCGGTCCCAATAAACGGGACCGGTGATTGGGCGGTCCGGTCCCGGGTTCCATGGTTTGGGACCGGACCGGACCGGCAATGTTTTTTTAAAAAGATTAGTTTGGTCATCCTAATGATTTGAAAATTTCGAGTCTCCTACAGCGAGTCTTTAGCTATTTTGGTTGCAGTGATTACATCTTTGATTGTTGTGGTGGTTGCATCTTTGATTGTGTTAATTGATTTTTCTTTTAGATCGGGCTCATTTGTTTGGGGAGATATCTTCTTTGAATTTTTCAAACAGATCCGAATTTTAGATAGTATTTTTTTCACATAAAATAAATGAAAAGAAAACAATGTAAAAAGAACTGAAAAGATAAAAATCTCATTGCATTGATATTAGATTTACATTTAAAGATTAATTCATATACATGTTTTTCGTCTTTTGTGGAATTTTATTAGTAATGAATTCCTTTTTAGAGATCAGAATTACAATTAGACTTTTGACGTTTTTGTGGAATTTTATTATTAATGAAAAATCAACTCAAGAGGAGGTCGAAGTCTAAATTCTTTTTTTTTTTCACAAAACTAATCTTTTTATTATAGTTTTCATAAGCAGTTAGAATTAGCGGTCCTATTGGGCCGGGACCGGCCCGGACCAGGACCGGCCCGGACCGCCGGTCTTGGTCCGGTCCGTGGTCCCGAAAATATGGGGACCGGACTACTGGTCTGGTCGCCGGTTCCATGCCGGGACCGGACCGGCCCGGACCATGCACACCCCTAATTGGACCGTCACACCGTTCTGTTATAATAGATTATTGACTCGGATATTGCATACATGGAAGCTAGCATGTTTTTCGGAAAAGTCTTAATTGACGGTCCATTATTTATTTGCACCTCTGGCTCTATGGCACTTGGTTGAAAATCATCATTGATCTGAGTTAAAATGGACCTGATAACGACCTTCATCGGTTGCTACTTGCTAATACAGACTACAGAGCATTAACTGGAGAAAAAAAACAGTTGAGTTTGATTTTAAAGTGAGCCGACCATGTTCACGGGAATTGTTTGGCTAGTTCATTCTGAAAGTCAATCAGTTCATGCAATCATGCAGTTGACCAAAAGAAATGCGGTCACTAGACTGCAAACAGATACGGAGAGATGATGGAAGCAACCATGACACTGAAAAATAGAAAGCCATAACATACTTGGAGAAATTGGTCTTTTCAGCTCCTTAATCGCTCAGAATTTAGAGATATGATAATGTCTGCCATTTCTTAGTTGATCGTCCAGTCCAGTAGCAGCGGATACAGTGAGTTGACCACTATGTGCTTCGTCTTTTCATGAAAGAATGGATTAGAAGCGATATGAATTGGTGCTTGATTATCAAAATAAAATTTCATAGGAGATTGAAGCTTATTGAGATTAAAGTCCTGCAACAGAAAACGAAGCCAGACTTCACATTGGTTGAAGTCGTGGCTCTATACTTAGCTTTTGCATTTGATCTAGTTACCACGCTCTGCTTTTGCTCTTCCAAGTGACCAGGCCTCATAGGCCGCTTGATGCTACGACGCTAATTGTATAGACCACGTCGCTCAGTTTACTGTTTTGCAAGCCAATCACTTGATGCCACGACTAACTTTTTTTAAAAATGAGGCAGGCTTGTTCATTTCGGTTCCTTGCATATGTACAACTTTTCTCTTTGACAAATATTTTGTGGGTCCATAACATTTAAATGCAAGATATCTTGCCAACAACATTGAGAAGTGTTTACAGTAGTCATTAAAAGATCATCCTATCATAAAAATGATAATTTATTACATATGTATAAAGCACACATTTAATATACAACGTGCCAGCACATCGAAATTCTCTATTTTTTTTTTTTTTTTATAGAAATGAAGTGCCCGTGTGTCGTTTTGTGTCGCATGTCACGCATTGGTGCTACTTACGTTCTTGTAGATACAAAAATGGTCTTAACGCATTATATATGACAGTATGATGGGTTTCATGTGGATGGTAGCCAGATTGAACTCAAGCTCCGTTTGTTTCACAAAAATAATGAATGATTTGAAAAAAAAAATATAGAAAATAACTACTTGTATTTCTTGAAGTAATTAGTGAATAAAAACATTTTCACTATTGACAATAATTGAACATTTTCGTGAATGCTAAAAGGTATTTTCTTTTATTCATTTTTGTAAACATAAGCGATTATTTTTGAAAAACAATTTTTCAAATCGTTATATTTCGTGAATAAATGGAGTCTTAGCGCACGTGTTGGGTCCACTAAGTACTTGCTTGATCGACCGAAAAAAAAAAAATACTTGCGTAATGCCGGTCAGACACTGCTTTCATTGATCGTCCTTGGAATTATTCATCCATCACGTGATGTTTGTAGTCGTTTCTGTGGAATTTGTGGTTCATTTTTATTTTTGGCACGCGGTGAGACCGTCAATTCGCTCCAGCTCCAACTTTTCCACACCTAACGAAGATGTGTGGCCCATTCCTTCATTAGTTGAGCCCCACCTCCAGTTTTATGTGGAGCCATTGACAATGCTGGAGTCGATAACTCACCAGATTGAAATGCTTAAGGATGTAAACTCAACTGATGTCAAGATTTCAAATGATTCAAATCGATCAAGTTGATACTTTAAAAGCTCGATTGTTAAATGATAACATTGTTAAGAGCCGATTCGACAATTTATTCCCGGTTCGTACATGTCTATGCTCGAATCATATGTCTGTGTTGGTGTAGTTCCACATCGTCGAGGGGAGAGACGACCTCAAAAAACGCATGAAGGACGAGGTGGACCCCAGAAAGTAAATGAGTGCATCATTTGTTGTCAACATTTAAATTATAAAAGTTGCACACAATATTTATTCTAGTTTTGAACAAATTAGAAATTAAAAAGCTTAAATGAGCATTCAAGAGACTTTTTAAATGTGTTTCCGCCAAACACAGTTCTCTCAAAGTTGATTTCTAAAGCACAGTTTACCAAACAATATTTTCTACATTTTCATAAAGGCTTTTCACACACTTTGACTTGTTCATGCTGTGACCCACGACCATTTAAATGTAATAAAGACTTAGAATTTTATTTGGGAGGAGCTATGGTTAGAAACTAAGGGATCCCACTTTTTTGGGCCGTCGGATTCCCCCCCTGATATGAGGGGGAGAGTGGGAGAAAGAGGGGGGATCCAACGGTTTAGGGTGTAAGGCACCCTTGCCCTAGGGAGGGCAGGGGATCTTGTTTCGAAACTTAAAACCAGCTTATGCGTCCGGATCCCCTGCATGTAAGGCATGGGATCATTATTTCCTCCACCATTGGATCTTTCCTCCCCTATAAAAAGGGGGATCGATCCAATGGTCCAAAAATAATGGTCCCTTGCCTTACATGTAGGGGATTCGGATCCCCAGCTAATGATGCTGCTCCAGGTAACTTTCTTTTTTTCTGCCTTTTTCCTGTGTCCCTCTGTTTCTCAATATGGTCAACCAAAGACTTCCCTCCGTGTTCGCCAACAAGTTGCGGTAATTGAAATTTCTGCCACGACCTATGTCGATACTGGTTCAATCACGCCGGTCCAGAGTAGCAAATCGGGTTTTGTTCTTTTGGCCTCCTTAAAGGCAGAGGTAAGATGAGTGACAAAGTGGAAACGAAGACTAAACTTGCAATTTCAACGCGTGCAAGACACGCTTGAAGCGCGTACCGAGATAAACTCTACACATTATTATCAAAGCTCAATAATGTTTTTAAACTTTGTTTCCTCCCTAGACCAGACCGGACTAGAAAAAATATCGCTCTTTTTTTTTTTGTTTTGGAAGAAAAATTCTCATACTGCCGTGATGGTCTCAGGTTGACTGTCAGTATGAGGGGATTTTCGGCTCAATATTTGGTGTGAAAGTAGATAGTATGAATAGTTTATATCTATTTGACGAAAAAATACCTTGAACTGATATACGACTATTTTAAGAATTAAAGGTTGTGTAATTTTATGCATTCTGGTTAACTGGGATAGTACAATATAAGAGTTGTCTAATTTCTTATTTTCCTTTCCTCCATCACTTTAATGTTCTCCACAATAACTAGAGTCAATAATGATTGCTTATGAGGTAATCTATCTATAGAGACGTCTATAGAACGCCACATATACGTCTAAGAAGGTGGGACCTCGGTTCATTTCTGAGAAATGCAATCCCTGTGGCATTGCACATGCTTATCAAATCAAAAGGGAAGTAGAAAATATATAAAATTGATCTGAATGGCAGTAAGTTTGCCTCTATAGTCTACTTTGACGGACAACGTGTGAACACAAAATAAAATGAAAATTTGTTATGCAATGACCAGGAAAGATTCTAAAGGAGACAGCGGACATCGATGGCGGTCCAAGACGACAACGCGTTGGAGAATTGCTCCTTCACCGAACGTCCATCCAGCCAAACAGATGAGCACTATCTTCCAACATGGACATGGTCCAATGAAATAATGAACATAATCATTCCTTGACTGGACCAAACTAACACACAATAGTTTTGTGGAAACGCCTCAAACCAGCCAATGTGAAGTCGTCTTCTTCAATTTTTATTTTTTATTTTTGAAACCTAGAAACAGCGTGTTAATTTTTTCTGATCATGGTATCACAAAGCTGAAGTCAACATGTGGACATTTCTTTAAAACAGCATGTTAATTTTAACTTCTTTTCCTAATCTAAAATACCCTCTCTCACAGTATCATTCAAAAAGGGCCGGTAAATATAGTAATTGGCGGCTTACATGGCCAACGGTAGGCAAACAAAAACTGACATGAATTCAACTTGGCTAAAACAACGTTGTTTTGGGCGGCCTCTCGTTCTCCACATAAGTCGCCATGTAAGATTCCGTCTTGGACGAACTTATAATGGAAAGTATTTTGTTGCACTGATATTAGTTTGGGAGTTCTATGACAAAGAAGAAAAGAGTTTGAGATTTTGGTATCTCTGTAGGTGTATTTTTTAATTCTTTGTGGCAAAATTCATAATGGACCGTTACGTTACATCCTTCTTTTGTGATAGATTTTGGACAGTGCGTTGGAAAAGTCTTAAATGGTGGTCCACTATTTAATTGCGTGTTTGCCTTTATGGTTTTCCATTGCAAGGAGTCTAAAAAATTGGAACATGTTGCATGGTCGTCGATAGAAATAAAAGAGACCTATATGGTTTGAATGGGGACAAG
This sequence comes from Rhodomyrtus psidioides, assembly GCA_021437785.1. Taxonomy (NCBI): domain Eukaryota; kingdom Viridiplantae; phylum Streptophyta; class Magnoliopsida; order Myrtales; family Myrtaceae; genus Rhodomyrtus; species Rhodomyrtus psidioides. The sequence goes on along the minus strand of JAILYB010000007.1, from coordinate 6,706,637 downwards.
TACTAAACAAGTCATAAGTCTTTTATATTAATGTTAATTCAGTTCGGAATTTTTCAATTATGTCAATTTAGCACTAAATATTTTCATAGTGCTATCAACTCAATCCATCTAACCGATTAGGTAGGAGATTGCCGACGTGCGTGGATGCTGGCAGTCCTACACGACACGATTGGTGCTAACGTAACCAAAGTAAGTACAGTAGCTAGCAATAGGTTTATCGAGTTGAAGACATCGGCAGTTAAGAGAAATAGAGATGAAGTCATATATAAAGCATGCGAGGGAGATGCTACTAACAATCTCATAGTAACGGTAATATGATTCGGCAGAGATTATAAGTTCTTGGAGATCATAAAGCCATTGTCATTTCACACCTACTAAACACGGTTCCCAAATCTCTCCTCCTTAGTCGTATAATGTCTCGTCATATAAGCTCTCTTGCTCGCACGCGCTTGGCTGGCAAATTTATTTCAATCCTTTGAAGTATTGGGAGTCTTTTCCCTCTTTTGGTAAACTATATGATCTTTTCCATGTTGAAATAAATGTTAATTGCTTTTTTTTTAATTAATGCCAGCCTGCATATGTTATAATGGACTATACTTTGAAATCAGAAGGTAACAAAAGTATCCTTCCCATATCTCTGATAATGTTAAGCTTAAAACTTGGCGAGCCCCATAATTTCTGTTTCTCTCTCTTTTTCTCTATTTTCCGTTTCTTTCGCTTTCGCGGGGAAGATTAGATTGTTCCGCGAAAATTAAGTGATTAGATAGAATGCGCGTCGATTTTGTTGGCATTCTTGGGGGGATGGTTCGTTTAGTCTTTGTTCTCCACGTGTGGACTATGCATGATTTGCGTGGACTGTTTGGTGATGTTTTCTTTCGTTTATTTCTTTTGTTAGGGTTTAAATAAAATAATTTGGGACGAGTTTTGTTCTTTGTGGACAAACCTAGACGTGGTCACACACGGTGAGTTTATTTATTTATTTATTTGTGATTTGAAAAGAAAAATCATTAAGACTCTGGAATATCTAGTTCTTTGACGCCTAATATTCAATATAAAGCAAAGAGGAAAGATCAATGAGAGCATCTACTGGAAACAAGAGTTTAATTGGTGGATAAAAATAGCGCTGATTCCTTCATTAATTATCGCCTAACTACGAACAATCCCTAAACAAAGGACTACAATAGCACACCACCCTTTCTTTATTTTCTATTAAGACTAGGTATGTTTCGCGAAAAATGAATGATTTGAAAAATATTTTTTTAGGAAATGATCGCTTATATCATTTACGAAAATGAATGAGCGAAACATGTTTTTATTGTCCACAAAAATATTTAATCATAAATATTTGTTGATAATGAAAGCATACTTATTTGACTAATTATTTCGAGTGTTATAGATAACTTTTTTTAAAGTAATCATTCATTTTCGTGAAGCAAAAGTAGCCTGGTACACATGACCTTTGATATCCATAAAAATTTAGAAAAAGAAAAAAACTATCAGAAATGACCCTTTCACTTGAGAGGAACCAAAAGATATGGCAGTGAATGCGCTGAACGTTCTGCATAACTATGCCCATTCACATGCCTCATCCCTCTGTCCCTTTGATATCCCATAAAAGACCAAAATCCCTCTCTCTCTCTCCTTCTCTCTCCCTCTCCCTCTCTCTCAGTTGATATCCAAAACCTCAGCTCATTTCTCAGCTGGGCCACGCCACACCAACCTTTTTTTTCTCTTCAGGGAAGACAGATATCTAGAACTACCTATGGCAAACTCAGCGGCCGGAACCAGTGGTGATGCTGCACCAGCGTCGGGAGGTGAGTACCAAGTATTCTTGAGTTTCAGGGGGCCCGATACTCGTCATGGGTTCACCGACTTCCTCTACGATCGCTTGGTAGATGCCGGAGTCCATGTATTCAGAGACGATGATGAACTTCGCATTGGCGAAGTGATTGGTGAGAACCTGCTAAGTGCTATCAATAACTCCATAATCTACATACCCATCTTCTCTCGGACTTATGCCTCGAGTAAATGGTGCCTCTTGGAGCTTGCGCATATAGTGGACAGCGTGTCTAAATCAGAGAATGAAAAGAGCATCCTTCCCATTTTTCTCGATGTGGAACCCGATGATGTTAAACTTAAAACGCCAATATATAGCGATTCTCTGTTGGATCATGAGAGGAAGTTTCCGGAAGAAGTCGAGGCATGGAGAGAGGCTCTTGTAGAGGTAGGTAAAATCAAGGGATGGAACGTGAAATCGAGGTAAATCTCTTTTAAGATCCCTGCTTATTTCTTCATGTCCTTTTTTCCCCACCCCTGTTTTAGATGATACAACCCTGCCCTGTCAAATGATTTCTTGTAGTCTTTTTCTTAAGAGAATAAAGTTCAGGTTTTGCATTCATGTCAGTTCAAATTTACCGTTGACGGTGAAAAGGTGGAAACTATCAGAAATGGCATCCGGTGCCCACTTTGTTTTATACATTTATGAGTGCCAGAAACACCAATTATACGAGGAAACTAAGATTTGGTATAAGAAAAAAGAAAAGAAAAAGAATTCAATAGAAAGGAGAAGATCTGGAGAATATGTAAAGAATGGCGGGGTTGTCATCTCGGGGACTCGAGCTCTGCAGATCTCATGGGAGGTCCAAATCGAGGCTGGACGATCGTTGTCGACCACAGATCGGAGGTCTGCGACGACGACACAGAGGCCTTTGTGTTGTACAGCATCACCACTGGTTCCTCGGCGGTGAGGACATCGGTGTAGCATCACCACTTGTCCAAATCAACGCCGCTACGAGCATTGAACCAGCAGACAGCCACCAAGGACAGCTGCGGCTAGAGGTGGATGAACACGGGTCAAGGAGAGTGGTGAGGGTCCTTTTGATAAGGAAGTTAGGGCAACGGATGCAATTTAAAAAATTAAAAATTGGGGATCCAATTTGCATATGGTGAAAAATGGAGATGCAAGTTGATCGTTTAATATTGACAAAGAAGTCCACCTTAGATAGTTTAATTACAAAATTATGACTTATGCTACTAACTCTATGACTAGGTATGATGCAAGCCAAAGCCTTGGTAGGTGGCCCAACCATAGGAATGTATCCACATGATGGTGGAGAATCAAACGTTTGCTGTTCATCTAATCCATGCATATCTTCATTCATTAACCATCAAGTTAGCCCCCATGGGAGTCGGTCTGTTGATTTCAATTTTGAACAAATCTGCACGTGACATAACTCTTTGAATGCGATCATAATCATATCCATCGAGGAGTCACATGCATAAGTTAAGCCAATACAAATGTTCTGGGCCTTTTTTTTTTTTCAACCAAACTACGATGTTTAATGGATGATGTTGCGTTTGTCTATATTATCTCGGGTCATGTTTCTGCCATTATGATTGCTGAAATTTTGCTCATGCACGATGTGGTAGACATTTGGTAACTGTGGCTATCGTCTAATTCAATACGATATACTTCAGAAATGTATATAGTCATAGATGGAAACAACATCAAGTGAGATTACTAAGTTAGCCTATAAAGATTATTCTTTGTACTTAAATATTGTCTTGATGTACTTCAAATCTTTTTAAGTTAAGATTTTTCTCACATCTGATGCATGCATATGAAATTAATCTAGTAACTAATGAAAGAGCTTTGGTGCCTTGCAGCCAAGCTGCGATTGTTAAATCAGTTGTTAAAGAGGTTTTGGAGAAGTTGAAGATAAAACAAAAATTGGTGACTGAACATTTAGTTGGAGTTGATGATCAGATAAAAGATTTGATAAAGTTATTAGATGTCAACCATGATGATGTGCGGCTCCTTGGAATTTACGGAATGGGTGGCATCGGTAAAACGACTATTGCCAAAGTCCTCTACAATCAACTATGTTCCCATTTTGGAAATTGTTGCAGCTTCCTTGATGGCATTCGGGAAAGGTCAATTAAGGCGGAGGGCATAGTCTCATTGCAACAGAAGTTACTATCTGACATTGTTGGTTCTAAATTTGTAATCAATGAAAGTGAAGAAGGAATTAGGAGGATTAGAGAAACACTCAACAATAAGAAGATCCTTGTTGTTCTGGATGATGTTGACAAGAAAGTATCCATAGAAAATATAATAGAAATTGCCAAATTAAATCGAGGATCTAGGATCATCATTACCACGAGAGACAAAGATATTTTGCAAGTTGAGGGATTTGAAGTTAAAATCGAACAGTATGAGATGCAAACGATGGACAAAGGTACCGCACTTCGACTTTTTTGTTGGCATGCCTTTCGGAAAGACTATCCTATGGAAGATTATCATCGGCTTTCAAGCGACATTGTCTCAAGTACGGGGGGGCTTCCATTGGCCATTGAAGTGATAGGGTCATTTCTTAATGGGAAAGATCAAGAAATTTGGGAAGAGACATTGGAAAAGTTAAAGAATATACCTGAGAAAAAGATCCTTGAGAAGTTGAGGATTAGCTATGATGATCTAGATAAACATCATAAAGAAATTTTTCTCGATATAGCGTGCTTCTTTTTCAATGAGAAGAAGACCGATGCAATTTACATGTGGACTGATTGTCAATTTTATCCTAAAGGAGGAATTAAAGTCCTTACCGATAGGTGCTTAGTAAAGATATGGGGCAATGATCAGTTCTGGATGCATGATCAGCTTAAAGCATTGGGAAGGCAAATTGTTCGTGAGGACAATCCACGGGATCTTGGAAAGCATAGTAGGTTGTGGATTGCTGAAGAGGCCCTTCAAATCATAAGAACAAAAGAGGTAACTAAGAAATGTCTCATTTTCAAATAGAAGTTGTTTATCTTAGGATTGATGATTTTTTTTTTAGGATCTTTACAGTTTTTTTTTTCCAATGCCAATTCAAATTTTAAAACATATTGGTTGGAAGTTGAATAAATTCTTCACATCGTTGCAAAATTTCATTTGCAGTGGAAGGACAAGGTTCAAGCGCTCTCCGTAAGTATCCCAGAGATTACAAATGAAGACTTTGAAAGGTTTCCAAACCTAAGATTCCTCGAGTTAGAGAACGGAACTTATACTGGTGACTTTGCAAAGTGTCATTCAAATTTAAGATGGTTTTCCTGGATTTCCTCTCCTAAGAATGATTTTGGGGCGGACAATTTGTATATGAATCGGCTTGTTGTTTGTAAACTTTACAACATTAACTTCAAGGATGATTCAAAGGCATGGGACTTGATCAAGGTAAATTAGATCATTTATTCCTAGTCTGATAGTTCCAGTGGGTACTAATGCCATCAAATTTTATAGGGGGCACGAGATTTGAAACTTCTATCCATTTCTGATTGTGATGGCATTACAACAATCCCAGGCATCTCTAAATGCTTGGGTTTAGAGAGGCTGACTATTCACCGATGCTCCAGCCTAAAGAGAATTGAATGCTTCATTGGAAATCTAGGGTCATTGATTGAGTTGAAGATCGAATCGTGCTGGCATCTTATAGATTTGCCTGAAGAAATTGGGGAACTAGTGAAGCTTAAGCACTTCTCATTGTCGGGATGTCACTGGTTGAGAGAACTTCCAAGCTCAATTGGGAATTTGACCTCATTGACGGAGTTAGACTTATCAGGTACGCGTAATGCCAAACTTCCAAACTCCATTGGAAAGTTAAAATCCAAATACTTGTCATCTAAAACTTGAGAATTTTTCTTCTGACAGGCACGATGATAATGGAACTTCCTAATTCCATTGAAAAGTTAAAATCATTACGCAAGTTGCATTTTGGAGTACATCCGAGATATGATCGGGAGAATCATGATTGGCAATTCCCTAGTGGCATCATTACGTTAGTAAATCTTGAAGAGCTAGTTCTCCCTTGGTCCGGTGTTGTTGGTGGAGTTCCCATTGGAATTGGAGAATTGTCATCTTTAAGAATCCTAAATTTAGAGCATACCAGTGTTTACGGAATTCCAAGGACAATCAACACGCTTCATCACCTCGAAACACTAAACCTAAGAGATTGTCATGAAATTCAAGAGTTGCCGGAGCTTCCTACAAGTTTGACGTGTCTACGTTTAAGCTCTGAATCTTTGCTCTCAGTCCCTAATCTGTCGAACCTTACTAATTTAGTTGAACTGCTATTAAGTAATCGCAAATTTCTCGGAGAGAAAACAAAACCACTCACAGGATGCAACTTAAGGTGGATTGGGAGGTTATCTAGATTGAAAAAGTTGGTTTTAGACCTGCTAAACGTCCCTGCACCTCCGGACTTGGCTTCACTTTCTCATCTGGAGGAGCTTTCTTTGTCCTGCCTAGACCTAGAAACCCTTGTGCAGCTCCCCTCCTCTCTGTTGAGATTGGATTTTCAATTCTTTAGCATCAGGAGGGCAGAGTCACTTTCCTCGTGTTTGAGATTGAAAGATTTGTCGACATTAGAGTTTTATGGTGGTGAAGTGGAAGACATTCCACTCAGTGGACTTCCACAACTGAAGGAGTTAATTATCTGCTCTTGTAAACCGCTTCAGAAATTATCCATTCCTTTGGAATTAAGGAAGCTACGGCAAGCGAGTGTGTCATCTTGTCCAGAGCTAGTTGAGATACAAGTTGTGGGTCTTTCGAAATCATTGGAATCCTTCTGCGTCTGTGAGTGCAAGTCTCTGATACGCATAAGTGGTTTACCGTACTTGAAGAACCTGGAGAATTTCGCAATCCTGTGTTGCAACGTAGTTACTATTGTTGAGGGACTTGACGAGTTGGGATCTCTATCATCCTTGGTAATCCGAGAGTGCCCATCGTTAGGGAGGTCCGAAATCTCTTTGGAGAATTACAGATTGAGGCGTGGAATCTCTTTGGAGAATTACAGAGAGGAAATTCGTCTAGATACATCACAGACGGTATGACATCGTCTTCAGTAGATGTGTGTGAATGCATGGGTTTGGAAATTGATTGGTTCTAATTTCAGTTTGATGTCATATAAAACTACACGCACTGTTAAAAAGTTAAAACATTAATTTTTAGGCCAACGAAGGAAATTTAACAGTACATTAATGTTCCCTCCACATGTTTTACTTTGCAAATTTGTTTTGTATAAATTAAATAAGTACAAAAAGAAAAGTGTTATAAAGTGCAACTTTTAAATTAAATAAATTCTCTCTCCCTTTACAGACAAAGACTGAAGGCAGGAAAAAGGCCACAGCTTGGTGGAAAAAAATTAGGTTTCGAAGGAGGAGCAAAGAATCTCGCAACAAGGAAAAGGAAAAGGAAAAGGAAAAGAGAAAGGTGAGACGATTGTGAGCTGATTCTCCTTTTTCTTATCTTGGGTTGCTGATTTTCATCCTGAAATTAGTCAAAAACATAGCTTGAAACGGCCTCATTTAGATGATACTGCGAGATTTAATGTGTTGTCCACTAAGAAGGTATACGTGTTTGAAGTTCATATATGAAAAATTAAGGTTGATAGACAAACCTGAAATCAATCACAACCAAGTAATCTGTATGCAAATGAATGATCCGAGCCCAACGAAATAACGTTGTGTCCTTAAGACAAATTTGTCCCCTCAACCGGTACCCGAGGTTCTTGGACAATTGTCTCCCACGATAGAACGGATCACGTTCCTCTGAAGCGGTACTTCTTCAAAGGACTCCGACGAACGCAACTTCGCGAAATAAACACACAAGATGATGACAATGATGAATGAATGACGAACATAACAATTGTATCTAATGCTCGTGTCTAATCCTTATGTCTGATACTCTTTTCTAATGCGATGGTCAATGCTTTATTTATAGAGAGTGAAGCGAAGAGTTACGAAGACATGTGGCTTCGTCGAAAGGATTCGACGAAACGTCACGAAGTCGCACGGTTTCATCGAAAAGATTCGACGAAACGAAACGAAACAACTCTTCATTTCTCATTCAACTTCATATGGGACTTTGAAATCAAAGTTCCAACAATCCCCCACATGAATGAGAATTTTCAACTATCAAAACTCTCCATCAATGCATGACATGCAATGTGCGAATATTCCATGAGAGATCGTTGCATCGAGATATTTAGTCTGAAACTTTGAACTTACCCTAGTGGAGACCTATTGGACTTACTCGGTCAATCAGTAGACTTGATGTCTTTGAACTATCGACCTTTGATGTAAGCCTAGACAATAGGAAACACACAACTTTCCCTCGAACAAAGTTGGTTTTCACTGTTGTGTTCGTTTTGGCCATGAACACCGCTTGGTCTCATGAGTGCTTTAGAGAATTCGTCCTTTTCAATTCTCAGAGAAGCGACCCTCACTTCCCACTCATATAGGTGATTTCTGAATGTGCGGTATATCATATACTCTATTCAGAATCATTAAAAGCTTACGATTAACCTTCACATACTAATACTGTCTATATACAGGAATGAATAGAAAAATTTACAGTACTCTACACCGCCTTCATAACTTGGTTGTCCCTTTGAACTTAGCTCTTGGAATTTTCAGTCAACAAGGTAGGGTTTCCGCTATGACGACTTATTTATGGCCTTAAAACTCATTCATCTTGCTGTTTCCACAATCATTTCTCTAGTTAGGCCTTTTGTTAATGGATCCACAACATTATCCTTTGACTTCACATATTCAATCGTGATAATTCCACTAGAGAGAAGTTGTCTTACAATATCGTGTCTTCGACGTATATATCGAGACTTACCAATATACATAACATTTCTCGCCCCCACACTTTGAGGTAATTCTTGAAATCTTTTCAAGACGGTGGTAGCCTTTCAATGAAAGCATCAATTTGAAATGATTCACTTAGAACCATATCTTCGGCATGAATGTTATGCATAATCACTTAGAGTTTTCAGGATTTGATTTAGGACGGTTATGAAATCAACCATGTCGAAGTCTGAAAACTTGCCAACAATGAATCTTTTCGATCCATAATATTGTATTTTGTATTTTTCGATCAGACTTTCCCATAATTCATTAGCCATTTTCAGCAAACTATAAACGTTATATGGGAAATTGTCTAGACCCTTGAGGATTTAGTTATAACACAAGAAGTCACAATGCTTCCACACATCTACAGTAACAATCCTTTCCATGTTTATTTTTTTTTTCATCCAACTTAGGAGCATCATTATTGATGAACCTTGCCAAATTCAATGTCATGACATAGAACAATATTTTCTATTGTCATATCTTAAAAATCAGACTATTGAACTTTTCTGGCTTCTCTTCAAAAGTTGGGATAGATGCAATGGACATTATTGATGTTGAAGCCATGAAAATAGCCTAACATACCCTTGAAAAAATACACGTATATAGGGTTTCATATGCATTTTTCCAACCATAAAAGCCTCAAACATGTAATATTAATGTACCATAATATAGAGCAGTACCTTACCAACAAGTTGCCGCAAACCACGCTCCGATCAGAGACCCCACGCGCCCTCACGCGCCGATTGAAGTCTCGGCGCATGGGGCTCATGCGCTGCACGTGCCTTCCACGTGCCAACCGAGGGGGGGGAGGGGGGGTGGTCCAACAACTGGTCTGACCGGTCCCGGTCCGATCGGTTTTTCGGTCCAACTATAGACCGGTTCGACCGTTCAACGGTCAACGGTCCGAGGTCAAAATCCGGGTTGGTCAATAGGTCAAAATCGGGTCGGGTTGACGGGTCAAAGCAGGTCGATCAACGGGTTAACAGGGTCAATCCGGGTCGGGTCAGAGTGCCCGGACCGAGACTCGTTGATGTCATGATGACGTCAGCACGACGGTTGACCAAAGTCAACCGACGCGTTGATACACGGGCCCACGAGCTGTCACGCCTCCGGCACGTGTTGGCCCGTGCGGGGCCTTCCGACGGCCTCTGACGGTCGGCGACCACTTGAAATGCTCGTATGATCGAGCTCTATCCAGCCACATACTTATTTTAAAATTTCACCGAACGAAAATACACAAAACATGCATGAACAGTAGCATCCGCCGATGATCGTCGCGCGCCGCCACCGTCACGGTGCGTGTAGGCGCGCGCGATAGTTTCCGGCATCCCCTGAATGTATGCGACCACTCATTTTTCTTGTATCGATGAGAAGAATCCGAATATGTAATCAAACATAATTTTGGTCAGATGAAACTAACAATAATACATCAAAACAGAATGCATACAACAACTACAATTATATGAATCAAGCACAGGGAAACGAAAAATTCGTCTTAAGATTGTTGTCCACTAAGAGGGTATACGTGCTTGAAGTTCATATATGAAAAATTAAGGTTGATAGACAAACCTAAAATCAATCACAACCAAGTAATCTATATGCAAATGAATGATCCGAGCCCAACGAAATAACGTTGTGTCCTTAAGATAAATTTGTCCCCTCAACCAGTACCCGAGGTTCTTGGACAATTGTCTCTCAAGATAGAACGGATCACGTTCCTCTGAAGCGGTACTTGTTCAAAGGACTCCGACGAACGCAACTTCGCGAAATAATCGCACAAGATGATGACAATGATGAATGAATGATGAACATAACAATTGTATCTAATGCTCGTGTCTAATCCTTATGTCTGATACTCTTTTCTAATGCGATGGTCAATGCTCTATTTATAGAGAGTGAAGCAAAGAGTTACGAAGACATATGGCTTCGTCGAAAGGGTTCGTCGACGAAAAGTCATGATTTCGTCGAAAGGATTCGACGAAATGTCACGAAGTCGCACGGTTTCATTGAAAAGATTCGACGAAACGAAACAATTCTTCATTTCTCATTCAACTTCATATGGGACTTTGAAATCAAAGTTCCAACATAATGGTCAGTCGCATGAGATGGCTACGAGTTGCATAGCTCCGACTAAGGCGAATACTGGTTCTTAACTCCAAGGTTCTCCTCACACGCACTCGTTTTCTTCTTCCTCTCCTCGACTTCTTCACTTCTCTCTCCAATCTCTCTTAATTTATATGACAAGAGGGGAGGAAAAAAAAAGAGAGCCTCCACCATTCTTAGACCTCTCTCTTTGAGATTTCCATTTGCTTAGAGATATACAAACATCAGCTCTAGCGAATCAATACACTTACCAAATCGTGCTGTTAAGCTCTCACCCTAAGGTATTCCCCTATAAATATTCAGAATCGACTATCTAATTTTTTATTCTCTTTAACCTTTCTTTAGTGATCTGGGACTTTTAGTTACAGTGGTTGAAGAGAAAGTAGTCCATTGTTGTGCTTAAATGGGGTTCATTTTTTTGACGTTGCTGCGTCTTTGTTTTGGTGGTGACAGGAAGTGGAGTTCAAGCTGGATTTGCTCGATGAAAAGGAGTGGAGAACGGCCGTGGACATAATCTTAAAATATGAAGGTATAGATCAGATGAAGCTTTCTTCTCGTCTCGGTCTCTATTTCTAGTAAAAGAACAAACCCGATATCTTAATAGATGCAGTTAAGTTGACTGAGTCAACACAGATTGTGAATTTCGCTACTTATGTGCAGTTACTCAATGCTCGTGGAGCACGAGCATTGGCAGCAAGAAGGTGACGGCGACCGGAAACGTAGATCCGATGGAGCTCTTAGTAGAGCTGAGGAAGCGGTATGATGCGGACATACTCTCTGTCAGACTGGTCGAAGAGGCTTGGAAGACCATCAGGACAAGAGGAAGCACGACAAGGAGAGAGCAATGAGAATGAGCATTCGAAAGACTCCAAGGCCGATCGGCCCGAAGTCTACCCGTTTCCAGACGTCTCGCTAATCCCAAATTTCTTTTTTTCTGGCCAATCCCAATCTCAAGTTTTGATATTTCAGTTCACGATCATTATTCATTAGTCGTCAAGGTATGTTCTTGTTGATGGCTCTCCAATGCATCTTGCCATCCTCGAAGGCAATAAATCTTTTAATTTTGTCGATTCAGACCTACGTTTTGTCAATTTAGTTTTAAACTTTTTAATTTTATCGATTCAGCCCTAAATTTCTTAATCTTTTGCTAATTTAGTCTTTTCTATCAATTTAGCCCCTAAAAACACTAACATGGATTCCTAGTTAGCGTTGGCAATTTTATGTGGCTGGTCCGGCACTGTCATGGACCCTGAAAATATATTTATTTATTTTCTCATTTCTGGGCAAATTGCCCAGATGAAGACGCTGCCAAAATCATAGACCCCAAAAATCAGAACCCTGAAGCACTCCTCGACACCAAGGCAAGGCCTCTGACCCCTCTCATCGACCGTCGGCCATTGGATGTGCGACCCCGCTTATCCACTTGACGAGTAATCTGCTCCTCGAGGACGGACGACGCCGACCGCACCAAGGGATTTTCGCAAGCACCTCACGATGAACCTCGACGACGACGACCTGGTGGAGAAGACGAGCCACGGTGGCGCGGTTCGTCGAGATCCGATTCGCCCATTACCAGTCCTGAGTCAATTCGACCTCGAGGTTTTTCGGCGTCCTTTTGGACTCTTCACTTTGCCCAACATGGAAGCAAAAGGAGCCGGGAAACGAGGGGAGGTAAGGGAGCCGTGGACATGGCGTTTCAACTCAGTAGTCTAGGGGATGATGGGGAGTTGGTCGGAGAAGGAAGTTTCGCGGTGAATGAGATCGTATGGATGGCACAAAGTGAAGAAGCCGAGTGCTCGTGGTTGGACTCCCAGTTAGGCTCCCTACGCTGTTTGCCCTCTATACAGCAGTTCATGGGCAAGATTTCTTTAATCTTGAAGATTTCTCATATATTTCTTCTTGGCGAGGTTTTTCAGTGAACATCGGCATAAGGTTTGCTTGCTATTGGACTCTTCACTTTGCAATACATTCTAGGATGATGCTGCTTTGAGAAATTGAGCTCGTTTTATTCTTGATTGTGAAACTTTGTAATGAAGAATTGCCCGATCATTCCTCCGAGGAATATTCAACCCGTTTGATGAAATGTCTAGAAGAAAATTGTGTTCTGGATCATAGTTTTTTTTGTCTTACTTTGACAGGGCGAATCTCAAGAGAAAAATGTTTTGTGGCCAAGTCTCACTTCCAGTTGGTGTTATACCTCTGATGTTCTTTTTACAGACGAGTTAAGACTTTTTAGAGCTTGATCGTTTTAACTTTTTAGAGCATGCATAGTTACTCTGATGTACTGAGTGTTGGGCTTTGGGCCCAGTCCAGCCCATGTGTTAAACCTAGTGTATAACTCGGTAGCCACCGTGAGAGAAAAGTGTGGTGTTGCAGCACAAAAGAGAAAAACGCAGCAAAGAACAGTAGCGATTGAGAGAAAAATGCAGCAGTTTTTCTGCGTGTTAGGCGGTGATCAATTCGACGATTGAAGGTCAATCCGTGGTCCGATTGGGCTGGAATTTTGACAGCAGTTTCAAGAATCGTTGTCGCGGTTGGATCGTGATTTGAAGGTTTCTACTGCAGCTGTTTGTGGACGTTTTTCAGACTGTAATTTTGGGGTGATTTTCATCCATCTCTCTCATTTAAGGTGATGTTGTTGTTTGATCTCCACTTATAGATTTGAAATTTTATTGTCGTTGTATTCAGCGAGTTTGTGTACCCAAACGATTAATATATAGTGGAGATTCGGGTAGACTCCGTGATCGGTCTCGTGATTTTTATCCTTCGCATTGAAGGGGTTTTCCACGTTAAAATTCTGGTGTTGTTTTTCTTTCAACTCACATATTTCCATTAGTTGTGCCTAAATCGGTTTCTCACAGATTTAGTCAAGGAGGGAAAGTTTTATCAGCTGTCTGTCTGTTTTTCCCAACATAGTGGTATCAGAGCATTATTTTTGACTGAACGATGGAACCGAACGTGAGCAGAATGGTTAGTTTGAATGGAAAGAATTATCATGTATGGAGAGGAAAGATGGAAGATCTACTATATGTGAAACGGTGGCATTTACCAGTGTTTGCTGATACTAAACCTGATAATATGAGCGATGCCGATTAGAATCTTGAGCACAAAATTGTGTATGGATTTATTCGACAATTTGTCGATGATAATGTTTTGAATCACATCAGCAAAGAATCGCATGCTAGGACATTGTGGAATAAGCTGGAGTTATTTTAAGCACAGAAGATTGGCAACAACAAAATATGTTTGATTAAACAATTTATGGAGTTGCATTATAGAGATGGCCAATCTATATCAGATCACTTGCATGAGTTTCAAGGAGTGATAGATCAACTTTCTGCCATGAATATTAAATTTGATGATGAAGTGCATGGACTTTGGTTGCTTTGTACCTTGCCGGAATCTTGGGAGACTTTTTGTATGTCTTTAATTAATGATGTACCTGATGGTATTGTTACCATGGATTTTGCAAAAAGTGGTTTTCTGAATGAAGAGATGAGAAGAAAAACGCATGGTTCTTCCTCTCATTCGGAAGCTCTAGTTGTTGAAAACATGGGCAGAAGTTAGAGTAGAGGTTCGAAAAGTAGATACAAGAGCCGAAGCAAGTCAAGATCATGGAAGAAGACTATTGAGTGTCATCACTGTGGTAAGATGGGTCATATGAAGAAAAATTACTTCCAACTGAAAATGAGATGAGGAATGAGAAGAAAAATGGCAATAAAAATAACGATAGAAGTAATAATGGTGGTGATGATTTGGTGGCAACTGTTACTGATGAACTTGTTATTGTTTGCTATGATGATAATGTTAATTTTGCATGTGATGATTTAAACTGGGCTATTGATAGTGGAGCTTCTCTTCATATTACATCTAGGAAAGAGTTCTTTACATCCTATAGGTCAGGAAATTTTGGTACCTTAAGGATGGGTAATGACGGTTTGGCTGTTGTTGTTGGCATAGGAGATGTGAGCTTAGAGACTAGTACCGAAGCAAAACTAATTTTGAAAGATGTTAGACATATTCCTGATATTCGTCTGAATCTGATTTCAACTAGAAAGCTTGATGATGCAGGATTCTGTAGTACTTTTCACAATGGTCAATGGAAACTCACCAGAAGCTCATTAGTTGTGGCTAGAGGTATGAAATAATCTTCCTTATATTTATTTCAAGCTAAGATTTCCAAGGACATGTGTAATGTTGTGGAAGATGAGAATGCAACTGCATTATGGCACAAGAGGCATAGTCACATAAGTGAGAAATGAATTGGCTTGTTAGCTAAAAAGAGTTTACTCTCTAGAGTAAAGAGTGCAAGACTTGAGAAGTGTGCGCATTGTTTAGTAGGAAAACAAGGAAGAGTTTCTTTCAAGAGTCATCCGTCTTCGAGAAAATCAGAGTTGCTAGAACTAGTGCATTCAGATGTTTGTGGTCCAATAAAACCACTAACACTTGGTGGCGCAGCATACTTTGTGACCTTCATTGATGACCATTCAAGAAAATTATGGGTTTATTTCTTTAGGATGAAGGATCAAGTGTCAGATGCATTCAAGAAATTTCAAGTTTCAGTTGAAAGACAGACTGCAAAGAAATTGAAATGCATTCGTTCAGATAACAGTGGTGAGTACATCGGACCATTTGAAGAATATTGCAGGCAACAAGGAATTCGACATCAGAAGATACCTCCTAAAACGCCTGAGTTAAATGGTGTAGCGGAAAGAATGAACAGAACACTGATTGAGAGAGTCAGATGTTTGATTTCAGATGCAAAATTGCCAAAATCTTTTTGGGGAGAGGCTTTGAGTACAGTGGTACATGTTCTTAATATTTCTCCCATTGTTGCTTTAGATGATGATGTTCCAGACAGAGTTTGGTTTGGAAAGAAAATTTCATATGATCATCTAAAGGTGTTTGGCTGTAAAGTTTTTGTTCATGTTCTAAAGGATGAGAGGTCCAAATTAGATGTCAAGACAAAAGAGTGTATCTTTCTTGGTTATGGTTATGATGAATTTGGCTACAGGCTTTATGATCCAGTTGCGAAGAAAATTATCAGAAGTCGAGATATAGTATTCGTTGAGAATGAGACCATTTGTGATATTGAGAAGATGAAGAAGACAGATTCCCGTGATTCTGATATGTTAGTTGATACTAGCTCAATCTCACATTTTGAGTTGCAGGAATAGTTGTATGATCAAGTTGAAGATGGTGTTCAAGGTCAGACTACAGATCAGCAGGTTCAGGGTCAGACTCAGAATGATCAGCCGATTGAAGATCAAGCTCAGGGTGATCAACATCATTCAAATGACATTGATGCTCAAGAGATTGCACCATTAGCTCCACCAACTACTGCTTTGAGGAGGTCTACCAGAGACCGCACCTCATCTACTAGATATTCCTCTAATGAGTATGCTCTGTTGATAGATGCAGGTGAACCTGAAACTTTTGAAGAAGCAGTAGAAGATAAGAATATGAAGGAATGGTTTGATGCAATGCATGATGAGATGAAGTCATTGCATGACAATCACACTTTTGAGTTGGTGGCATTACCTAAGGGTAAAAGAGCTTTGAAGAACCGATGGGTTTACAGATTGAAACAAGATGAGACGGCTTCGCGTCCTCGATATAAAGCCAGATTGGTTGTTAAAGGCTTCAATCAGAAAAAGGGAATTGACTATGATGAGATCTTCTCACCAGTTGTAAAAATGTCTTCAATTCGAGTTGTTTTGAGTTTAGCAGCTAGCCTTGATCTCGAGGTTGAGCAGATGGAGTTGAAGACCGTTTTCCTTCACGGTGACTTCGAGGAAGACATATACATGGAGCGGCCTGAAGGTTTTCAGGTAAAAGGTAAAGAGAATTATGTTTGCAAACTGAAGAAAAGCTTGTATGGCTTAAAGCAGGCGCCGAGGCAATGGTATAGAAAATTTGAGTCTTTTATGGGGGAGCAATCCTATAAGAAGACTACTTCTGATCATTGTGTATTTGTGCAGAAATTCTCTGAATGTGATTTTATTATCTTATTGCTCTATGTTGATGACATGTTGATTGTTGGACAGAATGCTTCAAGGATTGATAGGTTAAAGCAAGATTTGAGCAAGTCTTTTTCGATGAAAGACTTGGGGCCGGCTAAGCAGATTCTTGGTATGAGGATCACTCGTGACAGACAGGCGAAGAGCTTATGGTTATCTCAAGAGAAGTACATAGAGAAAGTACTTCAAAGGTTCAAAATGGACAAAGCCAAAGTTGTAAGTACACCTCTTGCTACACACTTTAAGCTTAGTCATAAACAATGTCCGTCAACTGAGAAAGATCTGAAAGAGATGGAAAAAGTTCATTATGCTTCTGCAGTAGGTAGTTTGATGTATGCAATGGTTTGCACAAGACCAGATATAGCTCATGCAGTTAGAGTGGTTAGCCGTTTTATGTCAAATCCAGGTAGAGAGCATTGGAATGCATTGAAGTGGATACTGAGATATCTGTTAGAGATATGCCCTAAAGCAATTGTGTAATAGTCACATATTGGGTATATCCGTTGCACTTTTAATTTCTTATCAGTGGCAAAGACGTATTTATTCATTTGTCCAAATATAAATGAATAAAATCCATAAGATCAGTTGTAGCCGAACCTATTCTTAATACGTTGAGAATATGTGTGACAGGTTTACGGTTAGACTGAATCTTTAAAACAGTTCCCGATCAATGGATTATTGAATGGATATCAATGATCCTGTTGAGGTCGGTATGTTCTTAACTTCATAATTAAGTATCAGATGCTTAAGGAAATGACGAGTCACAAGTCATTGGGTATTGCGATATCCGAGTTAGAACATAGGTGCTTGTATCGGACAAGTTCACTGAACGTGACACATATTGAATAATTAGCGACATGGAAGCTTTTTGCTTGGTCAATGTCTAATCGTTCATGCTTTGGACTTGTGTAAATAATCCTTAGACCTGAGGTACAGTGTTGACTTGTGTGATAAATGGCTATGGTTCACAAGTGCGCATATTGGCGGGTCGTTGATTCGTCTCTGTACTTGATGGTCGTAGTTCAGGCACATACGAAGTCACATGTGTACGCAATATGGAATCTGTCTCCTTATTAATAAAGGTATGATGTCCTATGTGATCTGATTGTAACAATGCATTGAAATCCTCGGCCGGGGTTATGATTGAGAATGAAATGTTCATGTCTCATATAAATGCTTGTCAAGTTAGATTTGTACATATGATCGAATTGGTGGCTTGACAAATATTCCATGGCCTTTGTTCGATCGGGACATAGTTAGACAGAAGGATTGAATTACACTGTAGCCAAAGCTGACAGGTTCATAATGTTCTTAAAAAGAATTCACACTGTCTGGGTAGCCATGACATATTGCTAGATGTCACTCATGGCTTGTAGGACCTAGAGGATGATCGGGACAATCAATTCTCTTGGAAGTACTAATGTGTTAGTGCATGTCTTACTGCCAGCTCGGTGATGAACCTAGGAATGTCACACACCATAACCAATACATGACAACGCATTGTGGAAAGACGACATTGCAAATTTGTTTGCAATTATACCAATTAGTTGGGTTGAAATTAAATTAAATGAGATTTAATTTTATTTCTCTTTTTGGTCACTTACACATGTATATACGATGTACACGTATGCTCTACATATTTGTACGTTATACGTAATTTACTGTTTGGTAACCTCTTTAACTCATGTAATAATAATAATGGTTATTATTATTTTTAACACCTTTGTTAGTGCTATTTTTAAATAGCATTTTTGTATTGTAAAATGTGAGTGCTAATTATAAATTGTGAGTGCTATTGTTAGATAGCATTTATAATTGTTAGTGCTAAATTTAAATGGTATTTATTTATGATAAATTGTGAGTGCTATTGTTAGATAGCATTTATATTTGTTAGTGCTAATTTTAAATGGCATTTATTTATGATAAATTGTGAGTGATATTTTTAGATAGCATTTATAATTATTAGTGCTATTTTTAAATAGCATTTTTGTATTATAAGATGTGAGTGCTATTTATAAATCGTGAGTGCTATTGTTAGTGCTATTTTTATATGGCATTTATTTATCATAAATTGTGAGTGCTATTTTTAGAAAGTGTTTATTATTTGTTAGTGCTATTTTACAATACAATTTATTGGAAGGTGTTTTTGGCTATAAAAGGATGGCAAGAGTTTTGAGGTTAAGGTTAGCACATTTGTAGAGTGAGCAGATTTTTGAGAGCTTTGAGAGAAGAACACAAACACTCTCTATATTCTCATAATTTTGAGTGACCAAAATATACCAAGTTCGGAATATTGATTCCGTAAATTGGTTTGGAATATTGATTCCGCATATTGCTAGCACAATTGTTGTGGAATTATTAGTCGTCTCCCGTTCGTTAATTGGTGGTGTGTCTGAACTAGAGGCCCGACACTTGTGGGGCTGAGATCGAAGAACATCGAACCGACACCTCCGTTTCAAGCACGCTACAAGAGGTAGTGAATTTACTCCCTTTGGTGCTTTGTGATTTTTCGATTGAAATGCACGAAGTACGCCTCTAGAGATACATGTATGGGTTGTTATTTATTTCCGCTGCGTTTACTAATTTTTATTTGCCCGTACGTGTTACGTGAATCCCAACAGTGGTATCAGAGCCAATCCTTAGGCGTTTTCGTGCATTTAATTGATTTTTGTTCGTAGTAATTTTTGCAATACCATGGCCAATTTGTATTAACGAATTGTTCGTCTTACATGGCTAATGGAGGTTGATTATTTTATATGATAAATTAATCAACGTAGCAAAAATTGAGACTAAATCAATTTTGAATCGAAAATTTATGGCTATCTTATTTTACGTAAAAATTCTGAATATGATTCAACGTAGAATTTTTATTGTGCCTTCCTAAGTTTTAAATTGTGAATTTATTACTTACGTGGAAGGGTGGTGATCATGGAAAAATCCCTAATCAATATGATTGATGTATATATGAATGTTTGGTGATTATTTATATTTTTGGGGTTGTAATTATTAAATGGAGGCTGCGTACTCCTTTTATTTTTCATGTAATCTTTATTTTTAGCATAGTCAATTGTTGATGTAAATGCTACGAGGATTACGTGGAGGAGCCTTTTAAGCCGGCGAGCTCTTTGGCCCCGGTTCTTGAAGAGTTCAAGGAACCAAGAAGAAGTGAAGAGCGGCTCTCCGTTATTAAAATATTAAAATGATTAAATGAGGTCTCATTGGCTCGAGACCCATTAAATCATAATTCCATGATCACCACGTAGAATAGATGTTTATGTGATTGACATCTATTTATTTATTATGTTTACGTGAGCATGTTAAACCGGTTAATGTGCAAAGTGAGACCTATAAACGACTCAAAATCTCCTTTAATATATATTAAGTCGTGACGGGTTTCGGACTCGTGGCCTTCCATCGTCGTGGTTTGATCCTATATTATAGTGGTTGATTGACCGGTTATGGATACATAGGGGTCAATTGTCATTTATAATTGTGGACCACTCCATTAAGCATATGATGTTGTGGGGTTGAGACCAAACGATTTCCAATAACTGTCAGGTGAGGGGATCGTTTGTGTTTTCAATATTTACATGAGACGATGGGTAAGACTTAACTACGATTATGAAGTCAATAACTGTCAGGTGAGACTTTCATGATCTAGAGGCCAAAGTTATGATTGGGACTCGCATATGATGCGTTGAATAAGTTGATTCACTCACTAAGTTTATAGAACACCAATAACTGTTAGG
Organism: Rhodomyrtus psidioides; assembly: GCA_021437785.1. Classification (NCBI taxonomy): domain Eukaryota; kingdom Viridiplantae; phylum Streptophyta; class Magnoliopsida; order Myrtales; family Myrtaceae; genus Rhodomyrtus; species Rhodomyrtus psidioides. Next base: position 6,686,095 of record JAILYB010000007.1, on the reverse strand, counting down.
TGAGGTGGACTATGAGTTCGTGGGACTCCAATCCCCGCTAGTAATCTTTACCCAACAAAGATTACCGTTTCTCATTTTAAGGAGTATGGGATCCGTGTATAAATTTAGTGGGAGGATCTATTTCATTTAAAGGCCAAAATGAAATAGTTATTTTGAAAGACAACGGCTAACAATTTATTTTCTGCACAGATATAAATTACTCTGAAAAATGGTGAATACAAACCCGCTCGCTTCAATACTCGACAAGAATTGTTTGACTGGTCCCAATTTCACTGACTGGGTAAGGAATTTGAGAATTGTTCTCAATTCTGAAAAACTCGGGTATGTGCTTGATGAAAATATGCCAGTCTCTTTTCCTGAGGGTGGGACCCAAGAGGAACGTATCACTTATGATAAGTGGCATGACGATGACTTAAAAGTTAGGTCATATATGCTCGCTTCAATGAACAATGATTTTCAGAAAAAATATGAAGCAATGGTAGATGCTAGGTCGATCATATTGCATCTAAAGGATTTCTTTGATGAGAATGGTCGAACCTCAAGATATGAGATATCTAAAGCATTGTACCGCATGAGGATGGCTGAGAAATCATCGGTTAATGATCATGTCTTGAAAATGATCTGGCACATAGAAGAATTGGCTAGGCTAAATCTTGTCATGGACAATGACTTAGCTGTGGATTTGATCCTCCAATCCTTACCTGATTCCTTCTCTAGTTTTGTTCAAAACTTCCACATGCATAATATGGAGAAAACCCTTGCTGAGTTACATAGCATGTTGGTAATTTATGAGAAGGAAATGCACAATACAAGGCCAAATGTTGTGGCTTTGGCTAAGGCTTCTTCTTCAAATAGTAAGACTATTTTGAAGAAAAAGAAATGGAAGAAGCCTGTGAAAGCTGTTGTGCAATCAAAACCCAAGATTGAAAAAGGGAAATGTCATTATTGCGGTGTCATGGGGCACTGGAGGAGGAACTGTAAGAAGTACCTCGCAAGCTTGAAGGTCAAACCAAAGAACCAACCTTGTGAAGGTATGGTGTCTATGATTATTGAAACTAATCTTATGGTTAGTGCTGAGTCCAGCTTATGGATTCTAGATTCTGCTGCAACGTCACATATTTGTATGTCTTTGCAGAATCTGGAAATAAGCAGGATGCTGGGGCAAAATGAGATTGTCCTTACATTTGCAAATGGGGCAAAAGTTGCTGCATTGGCTATAGGGACTTTTCGTTTATGTTTGCCTTCAAGACATGTTTTGGTTTTAAAGAACTGTTTGCATTATAAGAATGCTATACAAAACATCATTTCTATACCTCGTATGGGCAAAGAAAATTATGAATTTTCTTTTGCTGATGATGTATGTTCTATTTATTATAATAGAATGTGTGTTGGTTCTGGATTATTAATGAATAATCTCTATACCATTACAATGTCCGGTAATACGATTACCAATAAGCAAAATAATCATGATGTAAATGCCATAACCAATAAACGCCCTAGAGATACTCCAAATCCAAAGTATGTTTGGCATCTCCGATTAGGTCATATTGGAGAAGATAGGATTAACAAGTTGAGTAATGATGGATATATCGATCCAATTGGTTTTGAACCATACTCGACTTGTAATGCTTGTCTTCTAGGAAAAATGACCAAAGCGCCCTTTGTAGGACATAGTGCGCGAGCTGCTGACATACTGGGATTGATACATACAGATGTATGTGGACCAATTAATGAAACTGCTAGGGGTGGTTATTCTTACTTCATTACCTTTACCGATGATTGTTCACGGTATGGCTATTTGTACTTAATGAAGTATAAATCTGAATCCTTTGAAAAGTTCAAGGAATTTAGGTATGAAGTTGAGAAACAAACAGGAAAAAGTATTAAGGGTCTTCGATCTGATCGAGGAGGTGAATACCTTAGTACTGAATTCTTGGATTATCTTAAAGATAATGGCATTTTATCACAATGGACACCTCCTGCAACTCCAGAGCATAATGGTGTATCTGAAAGAAGAAATCGTACTTTATTAGATATGGTGCGATCTATGATCAGCTACACCGATTTGCCTATGTCCCTTTGGGGATATGCCTTTGAGACAGCTGCATATTTACTGAATAGAGTGCCATCCAAATCTGTTCCAACTACGCCTTATGAGATATGGCATAGTAGGAAACCAAGTCTTAATCATATCAAGATTTGGGGTTGTCCAGCTTTTGTCAAGAAGCTGAGAACAGAAAAATTGGAGGCAAGGTCTGAACATGGTCGCTTCATTGGATATCCAAAAGAAACTCTTGGATATTATTTCTATTTTCACTCTGACCAAAAAGTTTCGGTCAGCAGGCACGCTTCTTTTCTGGAGAATCAGTTCGTTCAGGAAGGTGGTGCTGGGCGGAAAATAGTCTTACAAGAAGATAATAATGAAGTATCAAATAACCAAGTTCAGACACCGATCTCTGATTCAGTGGGAGCTTCTGATACACAACCTCTTAGGAAAAGTGCGAGAACGTCTCGTATACCTATTCGCTATGGACACTCGGTTGAAAATATTGAGTCACTATTCATTATGAATGATAGTAATCAATTGAGTGATCCAAGCACCTATGAGGAGGCGATGTTGGACATCGATTCTGGTAAATGGCTAGAAGCCATGCAAACCGAAATGGATTCAATGTATTCCAACGATGTTTGGACTCTAGTTGATCTGCCTGATGGTATTGTACCAATTGGCTGTAAATGAATCTTCAAGAGGAAGATAAACGCTGATGGTCAGGTTGGAACTTACAAAGCACGACTGGTGGCGAAAGGGTATCGTAAAAAAGAAGGGATCGATTATGACGAAACTTTCTCACCTGTAGCCATGCTGAAATCTATTCGGATTATGTTGGCTATAGCTGCGCACCTTGATTATGAGATATTCCAAATGGATGTCAAAACGGCTTTTCTAAATGGTTTCCTCGAGGAGGATATCTATATGGAACAACCACGGGGTTTTGAATCTTGTGGTGAAAGTCGAAAGGTGTGTAAGCTTATGAGATCCATTTATGGACTCAAACAAGCATCCAGAAGTTGGAACATCCGTTTTGATGAAGTAATCAAATCGTTTGGCTTCATTAAAAATCCGGATGAATCATGTGTATATAAGAAGGTCAGTGGAAGCGCAATTGCGTTTCTAGTTTTGTACGTCGATGATATACTCTTGATCGGGAATGATGAACCGATGATATCATCGATCCAACTATTCTTGTCACAGAAATTCTCCATGAAAGATTTAGGAGAGGCAACCTATATTTTAGGTATCAAGATCTATAGAGATAGATCGAGACGATTGATTGGCCTCTCACAATCTACGTACATAGATAAAGTGTTAACACGGTTTAACATGCAATGTTCCAAAAGAGGATTATTACCTTTTTAGGCATGGAATCCGTCTTTCCAAGGAGATGTGTCCCAACACTCCTGAAGAAAGACAGCGGATGGAAAATATACCTTACGCATCCGCTGTTGGAAGCATAATGTATGCTATGCTATGTACGCGACTTGATATCGCGCATGCTGTAAGTGTTACTAGCAGATATCAGTCTGATCCAGGGGAAGAGCACTGGATAGCAGTCAAGAATATCCTGAAGTACTTGCGAAGGACTAAGGATTTATTCTTGATATACGGAGAATGAGAGTTTAAAGTTGAAGCGTATACTGATTCTGATTTTCAATCAGATCCGAATGACTTTAAGTCTACATCTGGGTTTGTTTTTACACTCAATGGTGGTGCAGTTAGTTGGAAGAGTTCCAAACAAAGCATAACTGCTGATTCCACTACTGAGGCAGAGTATGTAGCTGCTTCTGAAGCGGCGAAGGAAGCTGTTTGGATGAAGAAGTTCATTTCTGAACTTGGAGTAGTTCCTTCCATTGAGCAGCCGATTACATTGTTTTGTGACAACAATGGGGCTATAGCTCAAGCTAAGGAACCACGGTCTCATAAAAAATCCAAGCACATAGAGAGACGCTTCCATCTCATCAGAGAAATAGTTGGGAGAGGTGATATCGCCTTGCAGAAAATTGCCTCAGCGGAAAACGTGGCAGATCCCTTTACTAAAGCAATACCTCAGTCTTTATTTGAAAGACACCTTGATAAAATGGGTTTGAGGTACCAAACTAGTTGGCTTTAGTGCAAGTGGGAGATTGTTAGAGATATGCCCTAAAGCAATTGTGTAATAGTCACATATTGGGTATATCCGTTGCACTTCTAATTTCTTATCAGTGGCAAAGACGTATTTATTCATTTGTCCAAATATAAATGAATAAAATCCATAAGATCAGTTGTAGCCGAACCTATTCTTAAGACGTTGGGAATATGTGTGACAGGTTTACGGTTAGACTGAATCTTTAAAACAGTTCCCGATCAATGGATTATTGAATGGATATCAATGATCCTGTTGAGGTCGGTATGTTCTTAACTTCATAATTAAGTATCAGATGCTTAAGGAAATGACGAGTCACAAGTCATTGGGTATTGCGATATCCGAGTTAGAACATAGGTGCTTGTATCGGACAAGTTCACTGAACGTGACACATATTGAATGATTAGCGACATGGAAGCTTTTTGCGTGGTCAATGTCTAATCGTTCATGCTTTGGACTTGTGTAAATAATCCTTAGACCTGAGGTACAGTGTTGACTTGTGTGATAAATGGCTATGGTTCACAAGTGCGCATATTGGCGGGTCGTTGATTCGTCTCTGTACTTGATGGTCGTAGTTCAGGCACATACGAAGTCACATGTGTACGCAATATGGAATCTGTCTCCTTATTAATAAAGGTATGATGTCCTATGTGATCTGATTGTAACAATGCATTGAAATCCTCGGCCGGGGTTATGATTGAGAATGAAATGTTCATGTCTCATATAAATGCATGTCAAGTTAGATTTGTACATATGATCGAATTGGTGGCTTGACAAATATTCCATGGCCTTTGTTCGATCGGGACATAGTTAGACAGAAGGATTGAATTACACTGTAGCCAAAGCTGACAGGTTCATAATGTTCTTAAAAAGAATTCACACTGTCTGGGTAGCCATGACATATTGCTAGATGTCACTCATGGCTTGTAGGACCTAGAGGATGATCGGGACAATCAATTCTCTTGGAAGTACTAATGTGTTAGTGCATGTCTTACTGCCAGCTCGGTGATGAACCTAGGAATGTCACACACCATAACCAATACATGACAACGCATTGTGGAAAGACGACATTGCAAATTTGTTTGCAATTATACCAATTAGTTGGGTTGAAATTAAATTAAATGAGATTTAATTTTATTTCTCTTTTTGGTCACTTGCACGTGTATATACGATGTACACGTATGCTCTACATATTTGTACGTTATACGTATTTGTACGTTATACGTAATTTACTGTTTGGTAACCTCTTTAACTCATGTAATAATAATAATGGTTATTATTATTTTTAACACCTTTGTTAGTGCTATTTTTAAATAGCATTTTTGTATTGTAAAATGTGAGTGCTAATTATAAATTGTGAGTGCTATTGTTAGATAGCATTTATAATTGTTAGTGCTAAATTTAAATGGCATTTATTTATGATAAATTGTGAGTGCTATTGTTAGATAGCATTTATATTTGTTAGTGCTAATTTTAAATGGCATTTATTTATGATAAATTGTGAGTGATATTTTTAGATAGCATTTATAATTATTAGTGCTATTTTTAAATAGCATTTTTGTATTATAAGATGTGAGTGCTATTTATAAATCGTGAGTGCTATTGTTAGTGCTATTTTTATATGGCATTTATTTATCATAAATTGTGAGTGCTATTTTTAGAAAGTGTTTATTATTTGTTAGTGCTATTTTACAATACAATTTATTGGAAGGTGTTTTTGGCTATAAAAGGATGGCAAGAGTTTTGAGGTTAAGGTTAGCACATTTGTAGAATGAGCAGATTTTTGAGAGCTTTGAGAGAAGAACACAAACACTCTCTATATTCTCATAATTTTGAGTGACCAAAATATACCAAGTTCGGAATATTGATTCCGTAAATTGGTTTGGAATATTGATTCCGCATATTGCTAGCACAATTGTTGTGGAATTATTAGTCGTCTCCCGTTCGTTAATTGGTGGTGTGTCTGAACTAGAGGCCCGACACTTGTGGGGCTGAGATCGAAGAACATCGAACCGACACCTCCGTTTCAAGCACGCTACAAGAGGTAGTGAATTTACTCCCTTTGGTGCTTTGTGATTTTTCGATTGAAATGCACGAAGTACGCCTCTAGAGATACATGTATGGGTTGTTATTTATTTCCGCTGCGTTTACTAATTTTTATTTGCCCGTACGTGTTACGTGAATCCCAACAGTGGTATCAAAGCCAATCCTTAGGCGTTTTCGTGCATTTAATTGATTTTTGTTCGTAGTAATTTTTGCAATACCATGGCCAATTTGTATTAACGAATTGTTCGTCTTACATGGCTAATGGAGGTTGATTATTTTATATGATAAATTAATCAACGTAGCAAAAATTGAGACTAAATCAATTTTGAATCGAAAATTTATGGCTATCTTATTTTACGTAAAAATTCTGAATATGATTCAACGTAGAATTTTTATTGTGCCTTCTTAAGTTTTAAATTGTGAATTTATTACTTACGTGGAAGAGTGGTGATCATGGAAAAATCCCTAATCAATATGATTGATGTATATATGAATGTTTGGTGATTATTTATATTTTTGGGGTTGTAATTATTAAATGGAGGCTGCGTACTCCTTTTATTTTTCATGTAATCTTTATTTTTAGCATAGTCAATTGTTGATGTAAATGCTACGAGGATTACGTGGAGGAGCTTTTTAAGCCGGCGAGCTCTTTGGGCCCGGTTCTTGAAGAGTTCAAGGAACCAAGAAAAAGTGAAGAGCGGCTCTCCGTTATTAAAATATTAAAATGATTAAATGAGGTCTCATTGGCTCGAGACCCATTAAATCATAATTCCATGATCACCACGTAGGATAGATGTTTATGTGATTGACATCTATTTATTTATTATGTTTACGTGAGCATGTTAAACCGGTTAATGTGCAAAGTGAGACCTATAAACGACTCAAAATCTCCTTTAATATATATTAAGTCGTGACGGGTTTCGGACTCGTGGCCTTCCATCGTCGTGGTTTGATCCTATATTATAGTGGTTGATTGACCGGTTATGGATACATAGGGGTCAATTGTCATTTATAATTGTGGACCACTCCATTAAGCATATGATGTTGTGGGGTTGAGACCAAACGATTTCCAATAACTGTCAGGTGAGGGGATCGTTTGTGTTTTCAATATTTACATGAGACGATGGGTAAGACTTAACTACGATTATGAAGTCAATAACTGTCAGGTGAGACTTTCATGATCTAGAGGCCAAAGTTATGATTGGGACTCGCATATGATGCGTTGAATAAGTTGATTCACTCACTAAGTTTATAGAACACCAATAACTGTTAGGTGAGGTGGACTATGAGCTCGTGGGACTCCAATCCCCGCTAGTAATCTTTACCCAACAAAGATTACCGTTTCTCATTTTAAGGAGTATGGGATCCGTGTATAAATTTAGTGGGAGGATCTATTTCATTTAAAGGCCAAAATGAAATAGTTATTTTGAAAGACAACGGCTAACAATTTATTTTCTGCACAGATATAAATTACTCTGAAAAATGGTGAATACAAACCCGCTCGCTTCAATACTCGACAAGAATTGTTTGACTGGTCCCAATTTCACTGACTGGGTAAGGAATTTGAGAATTGTTCTCAATTCTGAAAAACTCGGGTATGTGCTTGATGAAAATATGCCAGTCTCTTTTCCTGAGGGTGGGACCCAAGAGGAACGTATCACTTATGATAAGTGGCATGATGATGACTTAAAAGTTAGGTCATATATGCTCGCTTCAATGAACAATGATTTTCAGAAAAAATATGAAGCAATGGTAGATGCTAGGTCGATCATATTGCATCTAAAGGATTTCTTTGATGAGAATGGTCGAACCTCAAGATATGAGATATCTAAAGCATTGTACCGCATGAGGATGGCTGAGAAATCATTGGTTAATGATCATGTCTTGAAAATGATCTGGCACATAGAAGAATTGGCTAGGCTAAATCTTGTCATGGACAATGACTTAGCTGTGGATTTGATCCTCCAATCCTTACCTGATTCCTTCTCTAGTTTTGTTCAAAACTTCCACATGCATAATATGGAGAAAACCCTTGCTGAGTTACATAGCATGTTGGTAATTTATGAGAAGGAAATGCACAATACAAGGCCAAATGTTGTGGCTTTGGCTAAGGCTTCTTCTTCAAATAGTAAGACTATTTTGAAGAAAAAGAAATGGAAGAAGCCTGTGAAAGCTGTTGTGCAATCAAAACCCAAGATTGAAAAAGGGAAATGTCATTATTGCGGTGTCATGGGGCACTGGAGGAGGAACTGTAAGAAGTACCTCGCAAGCTTGAAGGTCAAACCAAAGAACCAACCTTGTGAAGGTATGGTGTCTATGATTATTGAAACTAATCTTATGGTTAGTGCTGAGTCCAGCTTATGGATTCTAGATTCTGCTGCAACGTCACATATTTGTATGTCTTTGCAGAATCTGGAAATAAGCAGGATGCTGGGGAAAAATGAGATTGTCCTTACATTTGCAAATGGGGCAAAAGTTGCTGCATTGGCTATAGGGACTTTTCGTTTATGTTTGCCTTCAGGACATGTTTTGTTTTTAAAGAACTGTTTGCATTATAAGAATGCTATACAAAACATCATTTCTATACCTCGTATGGGCAAAGAAAATTATGAATTTTCTTTTGCTGATGATGTATGTTCTATTTATTATAATAGAATGTGTGTTGGTTCTGGATTATTAATGAATAATCTCTATACCATTACAATGTCCGGTAATACGATTACCAATAAGCAAAATAATCATGATGTAAATGCCATAACCAATAAACGCCCTAGAGATACTCCAAATCCAAAGTATGTTTGGCATCTCCGATTAGGTCATATTGGAGAAGATAGGATTAACAAGTTGAGTAATGATGGATATATCGATCCAATTGGTTTTGAACCATACTCGACTTGTAATGCTTGTCTTCTAGGAAAAATGACCAAAGCGCCCTTTGTAGGACATAGTGCGCGAGCTGCTGACATACTGGGATTGATACATACAGATGTATGTGGACCAATTAATGAAACTGCTAGGGGTGGTTATTCTTACTTCATTACCTTTACCGATGATTGTTCACGGTATGGCTATTTGTACTTAATGAAGTATAAATCTGAATCCTTTGAAAAGTTCAAGGAATTTAGGTATGAAGTTGAGAAACAAACAGGAAAAAGTATTAAGGGTCTTCGATCTGATCGAGGAGGTGAATACCTTAGTACTGAATTCTTGGATTATCTTAAAGATAATGGCATTTTATCACAATGGACACCTCCTGCAACTCCAGAGCATAATGGTGTATCTGAAAGAAGAAATCGTACTTTATTAGATATGGTGCGATCTATGATCAGCTACACCGATTTGCCTATGTCCCTTTGGGGATATGCCTTTGAGACAGCTGCATATTTACTGAATAGAGTGCCATCCAAATCTGTTCCAACTACGCCTTATGAGATATGGCATAGTAGGAAACCAAGTCTTAATCATATCAAGATTTGGGGTTGTCCAGCTTTTGTCAAGAAGCTGAGAACAGAAAAATTGGAGGCAAGGTCTGAACATGGTCGCTTCATTGGATATCCAAAAGAAACTCTTGGATATTATTTCTATTTTCACTCTGACCAAAAAGTTTCGGTCAGCAGGCACGCTTCTTTTCTGGAGAATCAGTTCGTTCAGGAAGGTGGTGCTGGGCGGAAAATAGTCTTACAAGAAGATAATAATGAAGTATCAAATAACCAAGTTCAGACACCGATCTCTGATTCAGTGGGAGCTTCTGATACACAACCTCTTAGGAAAAGTGCGAGAACGTCTCGTATACCTATTCGCTATGGACACTCGGTTGAAAATATTGAGTCACTATTCATTATGAATGATAGTAATCAATTGAGTGATCCAAGCACCTATGAGGAGGCGATGTTGGACATCGATTCTGGTAAATGGCTAGAAGCCATGCAAACCGAAATGGATTCAATGTATTCCAACGATGTTTGGACTCTAGTTGATCTGCCTGATGGTATTGTACCAATTGGCTGTAAATGGATCTTCAAGAGGAAGATAAACGCTGATGGTCAGGTTGGAACTTACAAAGCACGACTGGTGGCGAAAGGGTATCGTAAAAAAGAAGGGATCGATTATGACGAAACTTTCTCACCTGTAGCCATGCTGAAATCTATTCGGATTATGTTGGCTATAGCTGCGCACCTTGATTATGAGATATTCCAAATGGATGTCAAAACGGCTTTTCTAAATGGTTTCCTCGAGGAGGATATCTATATGGAACAACCACGGGGTTTTGAATCTTGTGGTGAAAGTCGAAAGGTGTGTAAGCTTATGAGATCCATTTATGGACTCAAACAAGCATCCAGAAGTTGGAACATCCGTTTTGATGAAGTAATCAAATCGTTTGGCTTCATTAAAAATCCGGATGAATCATGTGTATATAAGAAGGTCAGTGGAAGCGCAATTGCGTTTCTAGTTTTGTACGTCGATGATATACTCTTGATCGGGAATGATGAACCGATGATATCATCGATCCAACTATTCTTGTCACAGAAATTCTCCATGAAAGATTTAGGAGAGGCAACCTATATTTTAGGTATCAAGATCTATAGAGATAGATCGAGACGATTGATTGGCCTCTCACAATCTACGTACATAGATAAAGTGTTAACACGGTTTAACATGCAATGTTCCAAAAGAGGATTATTACCTTTTTAGGCATGGAATCCGTCTTTCCAAGGAGATGTGTCCCAACACTCCTGAAGAAAGACAGCGGATGGCAAATATACCTTACGCATCCGCTGTTGGAAGCATAATGTATGCTATGCTATGTACGCGACTTGATATCGCGCATGCTGTAAGTGTTACTAGCAGATATCAGTCTGATCCAGGGGAAGAGCACTGGATAGCAGTCAAGAATATCCTGAAGTACTTGCGAAGGACTAAGGATTTATTCTTGATATACGGAGAAGGAGAGTTTAAAGTTGAAGCGTATACTGATTCTGATTTTCAATCAGATCCGAATGACTTTAAGTCTACATCTGGGTTTGTTTTTACACTCAATGGTGGTGCAGTTAGTTGGAAGAGTTCCAAACAAAGCATAACTGCTGATTCCACTACTGAGGCAGAGTATGTAGCTGCTTCTGAAGCGGCGAAGGAAGCTGTTTGGATGAAGAAGTTCATTTCTGAACTTGGAGTAGTTCCTTCCATTGAGCAGCCGATTACATTGTTTTGTGACAACAATGGGGCTATAGCTCAAGCTAAGGAACCACGGTCTCATAAAAAATCCAAGCACATAGAGAGACGCTTCCATCTCATCAGAGAAATAGTTGGGAGAGGTGATATCGCCTTGCAGAAAATTGCCTCAGCGGAAAACGTGGCAGATCCCTTTACTAAAGCAATACCTCAGTCTTTATTTGAAAGACACCTTGATAAAATGGGTTTGAGGTACCAAACTAGTTGGCTTTAGTGCAAGTGGGAGATTGTTAGAGATATGCCCTAAAGCAATTGTGTAATAGTCACATATTGGGTATATCCGTTGCACTTCTAATTTCTTATCAGTGGCAAAGACGTATTTATTCATTTGTCCAAATATAAATAAATAAAATCCATAAGATCAGTTGTAGCCGAACCTATTCTTAAGACGTTGAGAATATGTGTGACAGGTTTACGGTTAGACTGAATCTTTAAAACAGTTCCCGATTGTCGCGACCCGTCCGGAAGCGGACGCGGCTAATGGATTACCGATCGCGGGCCTTCCCCTGCACAAGGGTGCGGATCGCGGGCTTTGGATCGGCGCGGGCCCTCCCAAGCCCATACCAAATCGCGGCGGGAGTATTTTTCAAAGGGATTCGACGATAACAGTCGATTGCTTTCGACCTTAGTGTGGTCGTGGTGGCATGTGCAACTTGTGCATGCATTTGGAGTCGCCACCGGTCTTTCTTGGAGGGTAGACCGGAAACCTTATTGACCGATTGGGAGAGATCGATCAATTCTGCGGAACCAGAGATTTTGGGTTCGGGGACTTGGTTACGTTGATGTCATTACCAACGCCCTTTCGGTACCTAACGCGAGTGATTTTCCCTAACTAGGATTTCATGCAGGCGCAATTTTGGGTGAGGTAAGTCTGACTTTGCACATTAACCAGTTTAACATGCTCACGTAATCATAATAAATAAATAGATGTCAATCACATAAACATCTATCCTACGTGGTGATCATGGAATTATGATTTAATGGGTCTCGAGCCAATGAGACCACATTTAATCATTTTAATATTTTAATAACGGAGAGCCGCTCTTCGCTTCTTCTTGGTTTCTTGAACTCTTCAAGAATTGGGCCCCAAAGAGCTCGCCGACTTAAAAGGCTCCTCCACGTAATCCTCGTAGCATTTACATCAACAATTGACTATGCTAAAAATAAAGATTACATGAAAAATAAAAGGAGTACGCAGTCTCCATTTAATAATTACAACCCCAAATATATAAATAATCATCATACATTCATATATACATCAATCACATTGATTAGGGATTTTTCCATGATCACCACCCTTTCACGTAAGTAATAAATTCACAATTTAAAACTTAGGAATGCACAATAAAAATTCTACGTTGAATCATATTAAGAATTTTTACGTAAAATAAGATAGCCATAAATTTTCGATTCAAAATTTATTTAGTCTCAATTTTTGCTACGTTGATTAATTTATCATATAAAATAATCAATCTCCATTAGCCATGTAAGACGAACAATTCGTTAATACACATTGACCATAGTATTGCAAAAATTGCAAAAAATCAATTAAATGCACGAAAACACCTAAGGATTGGCTCTGATACCACTGTTGGGATCCACGTAACACGTAGCGGAAATATATAACAACCCATACATGTATCTCCAGAGGCGTACTTCGTGCATTTCAATCGAAAAAAATCACAAAGTCTCAAAGGGAGTAAATAGATTACCTCTCGTAGCGTGCTTGAACGGAGGTGTCGGTTCGATGTTCTTCGATCTCAGCCTCCACAAGTGTTAGGCATCTAATTCGGACGCACCACCAATTGACGAACGGGGAGACGACTAATAACTCCACAACAATTGTGCTAGCAATATGCGGAATCAATATTCCGAACTTAGTATATTTTGCTCTCTCAAGATTATGAGAATATAGAGAGTGTTTGTGTTCTTCTCTCTAAGCTCTCAAAAATTTGCACACTCTACAAAATGTCTCCCCCCTTCAACCTCAAAACTCTTGCCATCCTTTTATAGCCAAAAATACCTTCCAATAAATTGTATTTAAAAATAGCACTAACAATTATAAATTCTATCTAAAAATAGCACTCACAAATAAATGCCATTTAAAAATAGCACTAACAATAGCACTCACAATTTATGATAAATAAATGTCATTTAAAAATAGCACTAACAATAGCACTCACAATTTATAATACAAAAAATGCTATTTAAAAATAGCACTAGCAATAGCACTCACAATACAAAAATGCTAAAAAAAGGCACTAACAAAGGTGTTAAAAATAATAACCATTATTATTATTACAAGAGTTAAAGAGGTTACCAAACAATACAAATATGCATAACATATAAATACGTATGACGTATAAATACGTAGAGCATACGTATACATCCGTGAAACCGGGGACTAATTGAAAGAAAAATGTGCAATTAAGCCCTTTTGGTAAAAATTGATTAAATTGGAGGGCAAATTGACCTAATTGCACTTTAAGACTTTAGAATCCAATGTCATAGCTTATAAAAAGTGAGAATTGAAAACTAAAAGACTCGAAATTGACCTATGTTTGTGAAGGAACATAGTGACCCGAGCCGAATTTTTGAGATTTAAAGTGACACACTTGAAGAGGAAATTAAAACAAAATTATCGAATATTTTTGGGTATTTTTCTGACCACGAATGGTATTTTTCTGATTTTTTGGGTTTTTTTATAATTAAATAAACTCGAAAAATATTAAAAATACCGAAAAATATTTTTTGTTCAAAATTGGTTCCTAAGGTTAAACCAAGGCTTCCAAAGTTGATTTTGTGATTTTATGACCTTTTTTGATATTTTTAATTAATTTTAAAGAATAAAAATCACAATAATAAATGGTAAAAAAAATCAGGTGTCAACAGCTGCCCCTCTTTGAGAGGAATCTCGTTAGAGGTTTCTCTCAAAGATAAGGTGGCACCTGATTCCTAACCGACTCAACTGGGAAAATAAGAGAAGAAATGTTATGACATCGGACCCTTAAGCCTATTGATAAAAGCTCAAATCAATCCCCGGTTTGCTCTAACAATTTGAACATGGGCCGGAGTGAGAGAGGCTTACCTGAAGCTCACCTGTCGGATGCTGCCGGTTGCGACGACTTTCAAGAAGATGCCTAGGACTCGTCATTCAGAATATCCCAGGGAGATTAAGCTCTGACCTGTATGTTAGGTCATACCATGATGGGATTCCTAACTTGTAGGAACCTAAGGAAGGCGCATCCCACGCTTTGGGATTTGCCAAGAATTTTGATCCGTATGGTGGATCAGACCTTTGTGTTGATCCTTACTGCGATATTTATCAATGAGTTGACCCTTATGCGGTTTCTACCAATGAATTGACCCTTATGGCGGTTTCTACCATATGTGATCCCTCAGGCGGTTTCTACCTTGGTTTGACCCTTCAGGCGGTTTCTACCTTGAGTTGACCCTTCAGGCGGTTTCTACCTTTGATTTGACCCTTCAGGCGGTTTCTACCTTGTGTTGACCCTTCAGGCGGTATCTACCATGTGTTGACCCTTCAGGCGGTATCTACCTTGTGTTGACCCTTCAAGCGGTATCTACCTTTGAGTTGACCCTTCAGGCGGTATCTACCTTCATTTGACCCTTCAGGCGGTATCTACCTTTGATTTGACCCTTCAGGCGGTTTCTACCTTTGTTTTGACCCTTCAGGCGGTTTCTACCATTGTTTGACCCTTCAGGCGGTATCTACCTTTGTTTTTATTTGAAAAGGGGTCTCATGACGAGGGTTCTCCACGTCCGTTGAGATTTCCTTGATATTTTTGAAAAGGGTGTCCTAGGACGAGGGTTCTCCACGTCTGTTGGGACAGTTTGTTGACTTCTTTTGAAAAAGGGTTCTATCCTCACACCTTTTTTTGAAAGATCCCGAAATTTGCCGGGAATTCAGTTTTGAAGCAGAGAAAGATTTTATTTTGACAAAGCTTCATTTGATTCTGTTGAGGCGACATTCTGGGAGCTGTGTTCTCCAGGTATCCTGCAGAAAGTTCAAACCTGAAAGATTTTTCTTCACCCAGAAAACGTTAGTAATCTTTGGGAAGACCACGGCTGTCCATTTGACAAAAACCGTATGACTTAAGTTTTAATCGTGAAATGTGCATTTTGATGCTGGAGGTTATCCAAAGCATTCTTGCAACATGCAAATGTGATCACAAATCCCTTGCACGGAAAATCTGGACCAACAGTTTGAAAATTCCAAAAAGAATTTGTTCAAAACACCAACTGGAATATTTCTCGACAATGAGGTCTTCTCACCTATTTTGAGATAGTGGTTTTTATAGGGGATGCACTCAATTCCCTACTAACCTGTGCCTAGGTTTTAGGCTCATTCGCAGCGCATACATTTTGATCGGTCGGGAGGTCTTCCACGGGACCGTAATGTTGGGCTTGGATATTGGTCTTCAAGGGGGACTCACTTTTGAGTCAAGGTCATTGAATGAAAGTTTTCACCATCTGCTCCGGGTTTACAAGTCAAGAACCCTGCAAAATGAGAAAGAAATATTCTTGCTCGTACTTCTTCGAGCTAAGCTATATGTTAACCCAAGTGTCTTAGTCAGAGAAGACTGTTTCAGGGTTATGATGTTGGTAGGATTGGGGACCGAAAAAAGGCTTGTTTTTTGCCCAGAATTTATGAGGGGATTGACATTGGTGATCATTGCAAACTTGTCACATGTCTTTTCCATTCTGCATCTTCATTTTTGAGGTGTGCAACCGCTTTTGAGGTGTGCACAAGTCCTTTAGAGAACGTCTCTTGTGGTATTAAGAGATTGACAATTCTGTCCGTGTTTTTGCACCACGGCTGACATCATTTGGGGAGCAGTCTTCTTGATCTGACTTCTTTATGGGTTTTTCTCTCTTCCCAACTAGGCTTTATTGGGGATCAATCAAACAGTTTTCACGAGCATCGGCCTTGCTTTTACCAGGCACTTTGCTTTTTCTTGATGCTGGGGATTTTTTCTTTGTTGAAATCCCGCATTTTCTTTTCCTTTGGAACTACGATGTTCAGAAAATTGTGCTAGATATACAACTTGAATCATAGCACATTTAAACGCCGATATGAGATTTTTCTATAAATCCCATCTCTTGATTTCTTCCGTTCTTGGAGTGATGCAGTTTCCATCTTGAAACATCCCATGATCACCAACAGGGGTTTATGAAATGAATTTGCAGGCTCAACTTGGCTGTGCAAAGGATATGGTGTGTGGGATAGAGAAATGAATGCTTCTCGTCATCCTATGGCACTTGGATTACCATATAAACAACACACAAAGATTAATGTTAGTCCGAGCAAGAAAATTTCTGACCATTTTCTCCTGATGCCGCTGGACTCACCTCCATTTTGCCCCGATGTGGGGTGGTTCTTGACAGGGTTAAGAATGAAAACCGTCGTTCAAAGGGTTTATCAACGGTCACCTGTAGTGTTTGAGGGATATGAAACGAATGCCTCCGTCATCCCAACCCATGTAATCGTTGCGAATAATCCCTACTTCCGTAGGTCCAGATTTTGCTATCTGATCCGCTCCACTTCTCTCCAGTGTGTGTAGGACGTGTTTGGACTAGGCTTTGCCTCTTTTCTTTTGAGAAAACGTCCTTTTAAAAGTCTTGAACTTTTGATTGGAAAAAATCTCTTTCATTTTCTCCAAAAATTTTACCCGTCAAGGGGATTTTATGATGCACCATGCATGTTCTTATTCATGTTCAGATAACCTCCTGTTTTAAGACATGAATGCCAATGAAGTTTGAATTCTATGTCTTTTCTAGACATTAGATTCTGAAAGCTTTTCTTTTTATTTAACACCTTCAATGGATTGGGGAAAAGGATACTTACCTGTCCCCCGTGGCCGAAAATCCCTGAAAATGCAGAAGAAACATGTTATTGTATGTTCGTGAATTTTTCAAAAAATTAGAACGATACATCTTACCCTTGGTCGTGTGCCCCTGCGAGTGCACACAGGTTGTGACAATCTGTCCTCCTTGATGGTGAGTACCTATCAAGGATAAATAACAAGTGTTAACTCATATTCCCAAATTGAAGACAAATTGGGACGATACAACTTTACTCTTGGTTCTCATCCCGTTCTGACGTCGCGTATTGATATGAACCACGTCTATCAAATCCGCTTATCCATGCTTGGAATATTTGCAATATCAATGGTTCAGCTGCCCCCGGTTGGGCAACGTCTGTTTTGTTATTTGAACAGATGGCTCCTTGAGTGATTTATCCACGTTTATCACCTGAGAAGGGAAAGAAATGAGACATTACTTTGGTATGCGATAGAAGATCGTTTAGGAACGATACATCGTTTTACCAAATAGGTGGCTTCGCGGCCAAACGTATTTCGTGTTGAAGGGGTAGATCCCATTATGCTCAGCGGGTGATAATTATGGTTCATGGAACTTGCTCCACGGATTAAGTGATTAATCCACGGCCTTCGGCTTGAAGATGCTCAAAGGGTGATGTTGACACTCACGCGCAATTAGTTCTAGATATTAATGAAAGATGTTCCCGTGGGAACCTTACAGTGCGATCAACAACATATGCAATAGGAGTATTCAACCCCTTTTCTCGAAGCATTTTTCATCGAGTAGCCATGCCTTGCATCAGACGTTTGATCACCGGCCTCGCGTCACCACTGCGATGGTCCTCCGGCTCCAAATTGATCGAGCCAAAGATTGAACTCATCGCCAAGGAAATTGCTCGGGTCTTCGAGCCATTGATGTTCAAGTTGGGTATCAACGATTGTTGGGGGCAGATTTCTTTTATTGCCTTCGTTGTGAGGGATTGGAGTTTTTGAGCTGGAACCTTCATCATTGCCCTGTTGGGGTTGAGACATACATTCCTGAAAAGTATTGATCCAAGTGTCCAGCTCCTCATCAAGGAGATCACCTGTTCTTTCTAGCCCTTGGTGCCCAGATTGGGTGTCGTCGACTGCAGGCGAGGGATTCCTCTCTTTGCTCTCGCCGTGAGCAATTTGACCCCTCGAATTGGAACTTCCTCCAATGACCGGCAGGTTCATATGTGCACTCTCTACCAATGCCAGATCCACTTCAAGGACAGCATTAATGACTGATTCGCGCTCAAACTGAGGAATCTCTATGTGCTGGAACTGTGGCATATACTCCTGAGGAGTATTGAGATAGCTCGGCGGAGCATTCTGATTTGGGTTAGAGGAGTCGCTGACACGACTGCTAATCCCGTCATTGCTGAAACACGGTTGGGTGCTCTTGGCTCTCCAATCATCATGGTTGTAACTCTGCCCAGCACTTGAGCTCCAACTGGCTTTATGATGGTTTAACGCTATCCTTCCATCCCTTAGCAATCTCCTATAGTACTTGAGGTGAGACTCAACGTTAATTCTAGAGAGCCCCGGCACATTCATAATCTCGAGTATGCGTAGTGGGCTAGCCGAATCAACTCCCAGCTCTCGAATTGCATCAACAAATTTGGTGTGAAGCTCATAGGTCCAGTAAAACCTTGTTCTCTTATCACCCAAAATATCGTCAATACTTCGGTAGCTATTCTCTACGGGATCTAGTCGTTTCAAAAGTTGTCCAGGGAGGGACTCACCGACTTTGGATTGGCTGGCTGCGACAGCGAGTTCGTCATTAAAAGAATTCCCCCTGTGATGATTCATATCCCATTTCTCAGAGGATGTTGGTGTTGATCCTATGGTGTTGACTTGCTCATGCAGATCTCCGGCGGTATCTGGCTGTGTCGGAAAATGCTGTGGAGAATACGGTAACAGCTGAGCGTTATTCGTCAACAGGGATGGTTCATCGAGGAACACCTCGCCGAGGACAACAGGATTACCACAATTAAGGCAGGTGGCCTTGGTCAGAGCTTCCTTATATCTCGCGCTTTCAGCTTGAAGCTTCTCATTCTCCTCCTTCAGGACCAGTAACTCATGGTCTGCGTATTGCTGTTTCACCCGGGTTCGTTTGTTGGCGAACCAAAACTTGACCTTCGAAAGCTCCAATCCTATCTTTCGGCTCAACTCCATTTTCTGTTGTCTGCTTGGAGTGGGGCATTCATTGAAGAAAGCTTCGAGCTCTCGGATTTGGCCTGGAGTGTGGCGTTGTAGTTGCTTCCTTTTCCGACTCCGGTCATCATTGTATACTCCTTCTTCGTAGCTGAAACCTAGAATTTCATCGCTGGAGGAGTCAGTCTCTATGGCCTTCGGGCAGGATTCAGCTCCAGGATCTTCAAAGTCTCCCAGCAGTTCGTGCTCAGAAATGTCCAGGTCGGGCGTTTCTAGCAGATGGCAATAACTTTTAAACATGATGGATCGGGGTATCTCGGGCTGATCTAGTTCACTCAGCTTTCTCAATTCGCTCTTACGTGTTTGCTCACTCTAGAAATTTTCTCAAGTGATTGTGCGTGTCCTGGAACCATCCTTCAGGCTGCATATGAAGACCAGCAAGCAAGCGCTCCTCCCGAGATCCTGCAATTACTCATCGTCTGTATTCCCCTTTCTTTTTCCTCGTGATAGGATCACAAACTCACTTGCATTGATTCGATTTCATCGAGTAATGCGCTCGTCCCCTAGTTCAGTCTTCAAAGTGGTGGGTCTACAATCTTTCGGCGCCTTTTATGATTTGCTAGGCCCGAGAATGTGGGGAGCAGCGGTGGACCCGCAATTAATGACTCTGTTTAATTCATTTAGCTCCATGGGAATTAACGCCATGATCTTCTCTCAACCCATTTTCATCGTTCAAACGAAAGTGGCATTTTCCCTGTGCATGCTGTTACTCTTCATTTCAGCATCCCGGGCGCTTGGTGAGGAATGAGTTCGTAGCCACTCAAAATTTTAAAGACCGTCTCTGGTTTCAGACTTAATCTAACAAGGGATCATCACAACTGAGCATGACGATGTTCGTCGATAGCGTTGGTTTTCATACATAATTAACTATAGCCATTAAAGAAAAATGTTCCCATAGGAACTTTACAATGGATAAAAAGAGTGATCCACTCGTGAACATGCTCTTCTTCCTATGGGTGTTCGTAGTGACCGACCCATCGTGCCCCGAGCTAGGTGCTAGATCATGGCTGTCCAAGCATGCCAGCTTCCCACTGATTGAACAAGGCATCGAGCCCCTCATCGAAGAAATCGTCTGTCGTGGGTTGACCAGCGGCAGGCAGAGCACCAGCCGACTGTTGCTCGAATGGAGGAGTGCGCACTCGCTGTACTTGTGACACGCGCTCTTGAGAAGTGTTGAAATGGCCTGGGAGGACATTCTGATCAGCTTTCAGTTTGCCGGTGGTCGGGTTGCTAGCTTGATTGATGCTTAGATTTGGCCGGGTATCTCTTGATGCCTGAGCATTACAATGGCGGTCGCCTCTAGCTTTTGGGCTCGAGACGGATTCCTCCCGGTTTAGCTCCGCTCGACGTTGTTTTAATAGCTTTCTGTAGGCAGCAAGGTGATTCCTGACCAGCTCCTTACTAAGCCCCGGTACATTCATGGCCTTAAATATGCGCGTCGGAGTTGCTGAGTCGATCCCCATTTGGTGAACCACGTCTAGGAATCTGGAATGCAGTTCAGGGGGCCAAGCGAACCTCCTCTTATCGTGGCCCAAAATCGCATCGATGGCTTGACGACTGATTAACTCATCTCCAGCAGGACCCGACCCTATCGAAAATTGTTGTGCATGAGGCTGATATGCTTTGAGCTGGTCGGCGGTAACATCCAGCTCCTTGAAACTATAACTCCAATCAAAGCGATGCAAATCCCATCCCCCAGGAGGCATTTGTATCACCTTCGTAGGATCATCCTGCTCATGCGTGACTCCGGCAAAATCTGGTTGAGTAGGAGATGCCCCGAGGGAGTAAGGTGGTAAATGAACGTCTTCAATCATCGCGTGAGGCTTATCGGGGAACATCTTACCGAGGGCGACGAGGTTATCGCAATGAGGGCAAACGGTAATATTGAGAGCTTTTTCATACCTCATGTTTTCTGTTCGCAGCTTTTGGTTTTCTTCCTTTAAAATCTCGACCACCTGACGTTTGCGTTGAGCCCTCGATTTGGATCTCCTATTTTGAAACCAAAACTGGATCCTCGACTGATTAATCCCCAACTCCCGGCTCAATTCAATTCTCCACTTCTTTTTCATGTAATGGCTTTTACTGAAAAGGGTTTCCAGCATTTGGGTTTCCTCCTGAGAGTATTGGTGAGGACGTCTTCTTTTCCCGAGTTGAGCATTGTGGATGTCGTTGTCGTCGTCGCCGTGATCTTGATTTCCGTTGCCAGAAGTGTTGGGCTCCATGGTTTTGGCGTTAGACTTGATCTTGGAATCTTCGAGATCCCTCTGTGGTTCAATTTCTGAGATTTTTGAGTCAGTCGCCTCTAGCAGCTGACAGTAACCTCTTAAATATGTTGGATTGAGAAATGTTTGATTGGTTCTTGCCCACTCAGAGTTCTCCACTCTCTCTTGTATGCTCACTCCCTATAAAGTTTTCTTCGAGTGACTCTGCATGTTCAGGAGACGCTCTTCAAGCATCATTAGGCAAACGTTCCCCCTCAAGACCTTGAATTTCTCGCTTAGCTTTTCAACGTGATGGGACTGCCAAACCCTGTTAGGGCTCTCTTCGATAGTTGCGCTTTCCTCCCACCTAACTCTAATAATGGTGATCCCGACAAATCTTTTACATTTTTTAATTGATGAGCCGGAAATCGCGGACCGAAACGAATCCAATGGTTCTCGTGAGGGGACCTCCTGCTTTACCCCCTAACTGGGCTCCACCAGCATTATTACTGAGACCCTTCATCATCCTCGAGTTGCTATAAAATGAGGAATTAATGTATGGAAGGTTAACGTTCTCGCATAATCAGCTTCTTCCTTCTAATCTCTCTGTTAAACTCGTCTTATTCTCAAGCCAACCCAATGCAAATGGCCTCCTCTCCCGTACGCACTTTTTCAACTGATGTCTTGGCCCAGTGGGAAAAGCTTTATAACCTACTGGGTCGCGGTTACGCGCACATAACCGATCATTCTGCAACCGAGGATGCAATCTGTGTCCTGCTCGAGGACCTTGATACCACTTCTCTCGAAGGTACTACACTGGGGAGGGAATATAGAACTTTCCCGACTCTCTTTGCACACTCCTTAGAGGCCTATCGTGTTGCTAGTCGGGAGGTTCTGGTGGCTCGCGTCTTGCGGGCTCGTTATGAGGATCGATCTGATCATTTGGTGCTGACCAACTATCTGGTTGATAGTTACAAAAAGGCCGTCGAGTTTGCTAATGAGCGGGTCGCGACGTTGCTTCGCGAGAGGAGAAATCTGGTGGATCAATTGGCCATATCCCTGACCACCGGCGAGCATGACCGCCGCAACGTCCTGTTGAGGCTTTAGAGCGACTGGCAGGAAGAACGGCTCGACAAGATAACCGAGGACATAGCTCGCGGGAATGGACTGGTTCGGGACCTGGAAGTAGTCACCGAAGAACACGAGGCCAAGGTCGCCGAAGTTAAGGGAGAATGCAGAAGTCTTCTCCTCAGGCTTGCCGACCACAACATGCGGAGCTGGGAGTATGAGCAGAGCATTAACAACATGGAGGGTCAGTTGGGCTCCTTTGTGTCGTTAATTAGGGCTCACTTTGGCTTTACTTTTCCGCCCCGAATTGTATGACCTGCTTCTGAAAACCCTCCGCTGAGCAAAATAAATGAAAGTTCTCGTGTGTGTTTTAACTTCTGCATGGTTCCTTTCTTCGAGCGTTCGAACATCTTCAACTTAGGTGAGCCGAACCATAATATCAATAAGTCGAGCAAATATGGATTTTATAACTCGCTCATGATCAGATGAAAGAATAGTCTCAGACTTATCCAGGAAAAGATTTCTCTCTATTACCTATTTTTTACCTGCAAATAGAAAGACAGAATCAGAAGGAATAATCTGAAAAAGAAAGCATAGACCCCTTTCAATCTTATGCTTGCTCGTGATTAATAAGGACAAGAACTTTTACAAGGGTTTTAATCTTGCGCGAAAAGTTTTTATCAATATTCCTCGAAAGAAAGCATACTATTGAAAGGAATGTAATTCACAATAATCGCCTTTGATCAATTTCGAGAGGAACGAATTACTCAAAAGTGCGAGGCATAATAACGTGTTTTAAATTTAATTGAAGATACGGCATCCAAATCAAGGCCGTTTTGTTAAGAACGAGAGTAATTTGGACATCTATCTCGTCATTAAATTCAAAACAACATCGATATTCTCGATCAATTATCGTGGATTACCAGCGACGTAAAACATGCACGAAACAATTCAAGTGTATAATTCCTTCTAGAGAAATTGAGATTGGACTACTCTATACGACCAAAAGGTCGTGTAAGACTTCCAATTTTAATTTCCTCTAAAGGAATTATAAACTTGACTTGGGAGTATTCGGATGATTAGAGAAAATGCCACTATCACATTCCCATGACCCGTCAAAAGAAATACAACCAAGTTCCATCTGAATGTATACACCAATAGATCCCTAATACAATCACTCTAAGGGGTGGGATAGAAAAAGCCTCGATAAAAATAAACCCTATACAAGAGGACTAGTAATGGAAAATGAAACAAAGGAATGTGATCCTAACGTTTAAGGATGCCCCAAGTTCGATCTGTGGCTTCCGGATCACTTGCCCCAACTCGTCATCTTCTTTGGACGATATCTCAATAAGGTCCATAGTAGGCTCTTTTGTTGCTCACTCAGTGTTCGCCATGGGATATCATCCTCCTCGTCTTCTATCAAGGACGTTTGGGAAAAACACACACATCTATCCTTGAAATGGCATTTAATCTAATCACCAGAATGCAATGAATGAAATGCCTATATTTATATGAACTGTAATAGATTTGAGGGATAGAGAGTCTTACCAACCAAACTCGTCGACTTATGTGCGGTTTTAGGTGTACCAACCGCCCAAAGACATGCGCATGAGACAAGTGATGGTGAACTTCTAAAAATCAGAGGGTTTGGCACCTAAGGTTAAGGTTCCCACTTCGAGTTCTAGAAAGAGCCGATTCCATTGCACAGCTATCGTTGCATTGGGACTCGATCCATAGTTCGAAGCGAGCGGAATTGAAAAGTGGATTACCCCGCGTTTTTCCTCACGGAGATTCCATTCTCAATTCCTTCTATTGTGTTCCTAAAGGCGGCGCCCGAGGTTTTAGGCGCGGTTGTGTGTGTCCACGTGTTGTGATCATCATAATGCAATTCATGCACAGCAGTTGATCAATCAGCACTTCAAATCATCCACACAACATACATTCCTACGCCCAACCTGCATAAGACAATGTTAATCACGGACTACACCCCTTATTTCTCCAATCTGCCAAAAACATATAACACCTACCATAAGCGGACTTACCTCACCTTCGAGAGCGCCTGCAAAGTTAGAAAAATCACTCAGCGTTTTAATTACGGCCTAAGTCCACTTGAGGTCTAGAATCATATGTTCTAGAGCAAGAGTCCCTAGTGGAGTCGCCAGCTGTCGCGACCCGTCCGGAAGCGGACGCGGCTAATGGATTACTGATCGCGGGCCTTCCCCTGCACAAGGGTGCGGATCGCGGGCTTTGGATCGGCGCGGGCCCTCCCAAGCCCATACCAAATCGCGGCGGGAGTATTTTTCAAAGGGATTCGACGATAACAGTCGATCGCTTTCGACCTTAGTGTGGTCGTGGTGGCATGTGCAACTTGTGCATGCATTTGGAGTCGCCACCGGTCTTTCTTGGAGGGTAGACCGGAAACCTTATTGACCGATTGGGAGAGATCGATCAATTCTGCGGAACCAGAAATTTTGGGTTCGGGGACTTGGTTACGTTGATGTCATTACCAACGCTCTTTCGGTACCTAACGCGAGTGATTTTCCCTAACTAGGATTTCATGCAGGCGCAATTTTGGGTGAGGTAAGTCTGACTTTGCACATTAACCAGTTTAACATGCTCACGTAATCATAATAAATAAATAGATGCCAATCACATAAACATCTATCCTACGTGGTGATCATGGAATTATGATTTAATGGGTCTCGAGCCAATGAGACCACATTTAATCATTTTAATATTTTAATAACGGAGAGCCGCTCTTCGCTTCTTCTTGGTTTCTTGAACTCTTCAAGAATTGGGCCCCAAAGAGCTCGCCGACTTAAAAGGCTCCTCCACGTAATCCTCGTAGCATTTACATCAACAATTGACTATGCTAAAAATAAAGATTACATGAAAAATAAAAGGAGTACGCAGTCTCCATTTAATAATTACAACCCCAAATATATAAATAATCATCATACATTCATATATACATCAATCACATTGATTAGGGATTTTTCCATGATCACCACCCTTTCACGTAAGTAATAAATTCACAATTTAAAACTTAGGAATGCACAATAAAAATTCTACGTTGAATCATATTAAGAATTTTTACGTAAAATAAGATAGCCATAAATTTTCGATTCAAAATTTATTTAGTCTCAATTTTTGCTACGTTGATTAATTTATCATATAAAATAATCAATCTCCATTAGCCATGTAAGACGAACAATTCGTTAATACACATTGACCATAGTATTGCAAAAATTGCAAAAAATCAATTAAATGCACGAAAACACCTAAGGATTGGCTCTGATACCACTGTTGGGATCCACGTAACACGTAGCGGAAATAAATAACAACCCATACATGTATCTCCAGAGGCGTACTTCTTGCATTTCAATCGAAAAAAATCACAAAGTCTCAAAGGGAGTAAATAGATTACCTCTCGTAGCGTGCTTGAACGGAGGTGTCGGTTCGATGTTCTTCGATCTCAGCCTCCACAAGTGTTAGGCATCTAATTCGGACGCACCACCAATTGACGAACGGGGAGACGACTAATAACTCCACAACAATTGTGCTAGCAATATGCGGAATCAATATTCCGAACTTAGTATATTTTGCTCTCTCAAGATTATGAGAATATAGAGAGTGTTTGTGTTCTTCTCTCTAAGCTCTCAAAAATTTGCACACTCTACAAAATGTCTCCCCCCTTCAACCTCAAAACTCTTGCCATCCTTTTATAGCCAAAAATACCTTCCAATAAATTGTATTTAAAAATAGCACTAACAATTATAAATTCTATCTAAAAATAGCACTCACAAATAAATGCCATTTAAAAATAGCACTAACAATAGCACTCACAATTTATGATAAATAAATGTCATTTAAAAATAGCACTAACAATAGCACTCACAATTTATAATACAAAAAATGCTATTTAAAAATAGCACTAGCAATAGCACTCACAATACAAAAATGCTAAAAAAAGGCACTAACAAAGGTGTTAAAAATAATAACCATTATTATTATTACAAGAGTTAAAGAGGTTACCAAACAATACAAATATGCATAACATATAAATACGTATGACGTATAAATACGTAGAGCATACGTATACATCCGTGAAACCGGGGACTAATTGAAAGAAAAATGTGCAATTAAGCCCTTTTGGTAAAAATTGATTAAATTGGAGGGCAAATTGACCTAATTGCACTTTAAGACTTTAGAATCCAATGTCATAGCTTATAAAAAGTGAGAATTGAAAACTAAAAGACTCGAAAATGATTTTTTTTAGGCTCGGTTCGGGTTTATGTTTGTGAAGGAACATAGTGACCCGAGCCGAATTTTTGAGATTTAAAGTGACACACTTGAAGAGGAAATTAAAACAAAATTATCGAATATTTTTGGGTATTTTTCTGACCACGAATGGTATTTTTCTGATTTTTTGGGTTTTTTTATAATTAAATAAACTCGAAAAATATTAAAAATACCGAAAAATATTTTTTGTTCAAAATTGGTTCCTAAGGTTAAACCAAGGCTTCCAAAGTTGATTTTGTGATTTTATGACCTTTTTTGATATTTTTAATTAATTTTAAAGAATAAAAATCACAATAATAAATGGTAAAAAAAATCAGGTGTCAACACC
This sequence comes from Rhodomyrtus psidioides, assembly GCA_021437785.1. Classification (NCBI taxonomy): domain Eukaryota; kingdom Viridiplantae; phylum Streptophyta; class Magnoliopsida; order Myrtales; family Myrtaceae; genus Rhodomyrtus; species Rhodomyrtus psidioides. The sequence goes on along the minus strand of JAILYB010000007.1, from coordinate 6,658,656 downwards.
GATCAATGGATTATTGAATGGATATCAATGATCCTGTTGAGGTCGGTATGTTCTTAACTTCATAATTAAGTATCAGATGCTTAAGGAAATGACGAGTCACAAGTCATTGGGTATTGCGATATCCGAGTTAGAACATAGGTGCTTGTATCGGACAAGTTCACTGAACGTGACACATATTGAATGATTAGCGACATGGAAGCTTTTTGCGTGGTCAATGTCTAATCGTTCATGCTTTGGACTTGTGTAAATAATCCTTAGACCTGAGGTACAGTGTTGACTTGTGTGATAAATGGCTATGGTTCACAAGTGCGCATATTGGCGGGTCGTTGATTCGTCTCTGTACTTGATGGTCGTAGTTCAGGCACATACGAAGTCACATGTGTACGCAATATGGAATCTGTCTCCTTATTAATAAAGGTATGATGTCCTATGTGATCTGATTGTAACAATGCATTGAAATCCTCGGCCGGGGTTATGATTGAGAATGAAATGTTCATGTCTCATATAAATGCATGTCAAGTTAGATTTGTACATATGATCGAATTGGTGGCTTGACAAATATTCCATGGCCTTTGTTCGATCGGGACATAGTTAGACAGAAGGATTGAATTACACTGTAGCCAAAGCTGACAGGTTCATAATGTTCTTAAAAAGAATTCACACTGTCTGGGTAGCCATGACATATTGCTAGATGTCACTCATGGCTTGTAGGACCTAGAGGATGATCGGGACAATCAATTCTCTTGGAAGTACTAATGTGTTAGTGCATGTCTTACTGCCAGCTCGGTGATGAACCTAGGAATGTCACACACCATAACCAATACATGACAACGCATTGTGGAAAGACGACATTGCAAATTTGTTTGCAATTATACCAATTAGTTGGGTTGAAATTAAATTAAATGAGATTTAATTTTATTTCTCTTTTTGGTCACTTGCACGTGTATATACGATGTACACGTATGCTCTACATATTTGTACGTTATACGTATTTGTACGTTATACGTAATTTACTGTTTGGTAACCTCTTTAACTCATGTAATAATAATAATGGTTATTATTATTTTTAACACCTTTGTTAGTGCTATTTTTAAATAGCATTTTTGTATTGTAAAATGTGAGTGCTAATTATAAATTGTGAGTGCTATTGTTAGATAGCATTTATAATTGTTAGTGCTAAATTTAAATGGCATTTATTTATGATAAATTGTGAGTGATATTGTTAGATAGCATTTATATTTGTTAGTGCTAATTTTAAATGGCATTTATTTATGATAAATTGTGAGTGATATTTTTAGATAGCATTTATAATTATTAGTGCTATTTTTAAATAGCATTTTTGTATTATAAGATGTGAGTGCTATTTATAAATCGTGAGTGCTATTGTTAGTGCTATTTTTATATGGCATTTATTTATCATAAATTGTGAGTGCTATTTTTAGAAAGTGTTTATTATTTGTTAGTGCTATTTTACAATACAATTTATTGGAAGGTGTTTTTGGCTATAAAAGGATGGCAAGAGTTTTGAGGTTAAGGTTAGCACATTTGTAAAATGAGCAGATTTTTGAGAGCTTTGAGAGAAGAACACAAACACTCTCTATATTCTCATAATTTTGAGTGACCAAAATATACCAAGTTCGGAATATTGATTCCGTAAATTGGTTTGGAATATTGATTCCGCATATTGCTAGCACAATTGTTGTGGAATTATTAGTCGTCTCCCGTTCGTCAATTGGTGGTGTGTCTGAACTAGAGGCCCGACACTTGTGGGGCTGAGATCGAAGAACATCGAACCGACACCTCCGTTTCAAGCACGCTACAAGAGGTAGTGAATTTACTCCCTTTGGTGCTTTGTGATTTTTCGATTGAAATGCACGAAGTACGCCTCTAGAGATACATGTATGGGTTGTTATTTATTTCCGCTGCGTTTACTAATTTTTATTTGCCCGTACGTGTTACGTGAATCCCAACAATATCTCCAAGGCACTTCTAGTTTGAGACTTTCATTTGAGAGTAATAAGCCGATTCTTGTTGGATATACTGATTCTGACATGGCAGGTGATATTGACACAAGGAAATCTACTTCGGCTTATCTAATTACTTTCTCAGGGGGAGCTGTGGCTTGGCAGCCAAGGTTGCAAAAATGTGTTGCCTTGTCGACGACAGAGGCAGAATTCATCATTGCAACAGAAGCATGTAAGGAATTGCTTTGGATGAAAGAGTTCACACAGGAACTTGGTTTCACTCAAGAGAGGTATGTTTTACTTTGTGATAATCAAAGTGCTATACATCTTGCAAAGAATTTCACTTTTCATGTCAGGTCAAAGCATATTGATGTGAGGTATCACTGGATACGAGAAACTCCGGAATCGAAAGGGTTAGAACTCGAGAAAGTACACACAAAAGATAATACTTCAGATATGATGACAAAGTCTCTCACTAGAGAGAAGTATGAGTTTTGTCAGCGTCAGGCCGGCATGGATATCTGATGAATTCTTTTGTGTTAGAATCTCCCTTAATGGGCTGGAGGCGAGATTTGTTGGGCTTTGGGCCCAGCCCAGCCCAGCCCAGCCCAGCCCATCCCATGTGCTAAACCTAGTGTATAACTCAGCAGCCACCGTGAGAGAAAAGTGTGGTGTTGCAGCACACGAGAGAAAAATGCAGTAAAGAACAGTAGCGATTGAGAGAAAAACGCGGCAGTTTTTCTGCGTGTTAGGTGGTGATCAAATCGACGATTGAAGGTCAATCTGTGGTCCGATTGAGCTGGAATTTTGACAGCAGCTTCAAGACTCGTTGTTCTTGATTCTGTGCGGTTAGATCGTGATTTTAAGGTCTCTACTATAGCTGTTTGTGGACGTTTTTCAGACTGTAATTTTGGGGTGATTTTCATCCATCTCTCTCGTTTAAGGTGATGTTGTTGCTTGATATCCACTTATAGATTTGGAATTTTATTGTCGTTGTATTCAGCGAGTTTGTGTACCCAAACGATTAATATATAGTGTAGATTCGGGTAGACTCTGTGATCGGTCTCGTGGTTTTTATCCTTCGTATTGAAGGGGTTTTCCACGTTAAAATTCTGGTGTTGTTTTTCTTTCAACTTGCATATTTCCATTAGTTGTGCTCGAATCGGTTTCTCACATGTTTAATCAAGGAGGGAAAGTTTTATCAACTGTCTGTCTGTTTTTCCCAACACTGAGCTTATAGAATTTTTTGAATGATCTGAAATTGAATTGGCAATTCTTGAATTGGCAAATGCGAGTGCCGGCCACTGGAGGTAGTTCGAACTCAAAGTGATCGAGGAGGAGTACGTGGATGAGAGTTGTGGTTGTGAATTCAACATTTTATGAAGGGCAATGGTGGTTTTGATGTATATAGGAGAGCTTTCATGGTGGCTTGCCGCTTCAGGATTAAAATTTTCTCTGGGGACACGAGAATGTCACATAAATTTCCATCACTTGTAAGGTTGATTTTTCTTTTCTTTTCTATCGTTTGATGAAAATTTATGATTTTCTCCATGTTGAACTAAATGTTAATTGCTAAGTTTTCCATTTTATGCGAATCATGTCAGCCTGTACATGTTACTGTGGACAACACGTTTTGGAATCAAAAGGGAGTAAAAGCGTCCTTCCCACTAGGGGTGTCAGACCCGGCCCGAAATAAAACAGTACTTTGCCTGGTCCGGCCCGAGCCAGCCCGAAATGAAACAGTTCCTATGCCACTCGGGCCGGGTCGGGTCGGGCCGGTCCGGGGTGAATCAAACTCCAAAACGGTGCACAGAAGTCCAAGGAGAACATGAACTCCTCCAGCAGCAGAAATCGACGCCGTCAGTGGCGGCACCGCTCGCCGGCTTTCCCTCCCTCGCCGCGGCCAACAAGCAGAAGAAGAAGAAGGGCCAGACCATCACGCTCGCCGGCTTCCCCTCCCTCGTCGCGGCCATTCCCTCCGTCGTCTTCGTCTCCCTCCGAACTCGGTCTAGAGCCATGGTCGTGTCCAGATTTGAACCCGCAACAAATCTGGAGGCATGGCCGAGTCCACATCTTAGACGAACCCTCCCCAGTCCCCAGTATGTGCCTCGTCTCGCTCCCAAGCTTTCCATTTCTATATCAAATTAGAGAACCATCTCTGAAACACTCACCATAGCTAGATTTTTCTCAGTTGTTCTTGCAAAATCGTCTCGCAGAGAGAGAGAGAGAGAGAGAGAGAGAGATGATGAAGAGGAGATCGGGTGGTTGCCTCTAGTGTTGCCTAGTGGTGTTCGCGGTGGTGGCGTCTCTCGGTGTCTGTGAGCAAGAACTTTCGGATCTGTCTAAGACCCTTGCGGAAAGCGAGAATGACTACTGCGAACTTCCAGATCTGAAGCTTGTCCATGGCCGTGAGCCTTGAGGGCGAGGTCAGTCCATTCGCCTTCGGCCACCGACCAAATGTTGTCGCTTCGTCTTCTCGCCATCACTTGGCTCCAGATCTGGTCTTCAGTTTCATCTTCGGCTTCGCGTTCCTCTTTGCGTCTGCCGTGCTTGTCTTCGACTTCGTCTGCTTGTCTTCAATTGCCGGGCCATTACTGAAACAAAGCCGGCCCACTACTGAAATAGTACCGGTACTGTATTGAAACAGTACCGGATCCGCCCATAAATTTCCCAATTTTTCTCACCGGGCCGGGCCGGCGCGGGCCCCTTTGACAGCCCTACTTCCCTCGTTTTAACAATGTTAAGCGTAAGACTCAGCTGTGTAGGGATGTGTAAAACCAGTGGCTTTTCTCAACCTAGAAAGAGAAATAGACGTTAAAGACTGATAGTAATAATAACTTAATTAAAGACAATTTCACTGAGATTTGCCGATTCACGGTGATGGAGGGAGGGTTGTTTTCCGTAAAACGTATAGAGCCTAAGAGCATCAAATTGATACTATACTTGCAAGTGATTATGACATCAATTAGATTAGGACATAATTCTCAATCTACAGCTCTCATTAGATAGAAAGAAAAAAATAGAAACCATTTTCACTGTTTGGATTTCCGGTTTGATGTATTACTTTTAGCCAATTCGATTTTTTTTTTCAAATAATTGACTCGATTCAGAGGAAAGCTACTAAATTGCATACAGCGTCTGTATTCTTATTTTGAAAAGGCCAAATGTCTCGATCCATTGCGCATGGAAGGTAAATGTTTGCACTGGGAATGGTCCACAAATCAATATTAATAATGAATATCTTTTTTTATGCCTATGAAGTTCTAATTTCACATGATATGCACGTCTTCGAGTTTTTATTTCGAAACATAAAACGCAAAGCAAAAAAGAAGCTCCTCTACGTTTTTATTTCGATATATCATTATAGAATCAAATAAGATCAAAGTGAAAAAAGAGATTTTAGTAACGGTTTCATTAGCCATTAGCCATTTGTCCAAAAATCACTGTTACTTGTCCCTAATTTTCATATCTCGGAACGGTTTCATTTCGGAGAATTTCAATAATTTTAATTGGGATGCCTTTGTTATCACTGTGAAATGACAGGTCGGTCTGTACCTATGCTAAGGTGTTTTGAGGAAATTTGGCCTGACATCTCCATGGAAACTGGAAAGTAGCTAAGTTTTCTTTTTTTTCTTTTTTTTGGTTGAAAATATGGGCATTCATTCATTCACGGAGTAAAACCAGAACAAAACATACAAGTTTCTTTGCTTCCAGTCGGGAGGAAAATAGAATTCCGGCTATGGGCTTTGGCAACGCAAGGGAATAGAATTGGCGTTGCCGGAACGATGAATAACTTTCGTAGACCTCAGATTGACCAGCAGCAACTTGCCATCATGCATATTAGGATACACGGCCCATTGGCTTCCTGCCACAGCAATTTTCTGTCAGTGTCATATCTCTACATTCGTGTATCTATTAGCAAAAGCCAATGACGATACATTCTCATTCAAGGTACAGAAGAGCTCGGAAGGCGGCTAGGGTTTTGGTGGTGCTGAAGCAAGTTGAAACGTCGGAAGATGGACGCGAGAGATGGCAGATTGATGGGATAAATCGACTGTGGGGCTCTCAACAAGCACTCTCAAAGAAACTTTGTTCACACAAGGAAGAGGAGACGGAATGTGGCTTTTCAATATATCGTATTCACAATCGATTCACCCATGCTGAAATGGTTACAAGACTCACCTATTTATAGGCTTAAAACATGACTCTTGAGTCTCTCTAGGAAAGTGAAGATACTAAAACAACAATTACATCGGAATACTAAAAGATGATAGACTCAACTAATTATGTCTACTAAAACAATAATTACATCGGGGAATACTAATTATGCCATGGGAGTTGAACGGTCACTATAACACTTAATGAATTTGACTTAATTCCCAACAAAACTCCCCCTTAAGCCAAATTCTCTTCCGTCGATCATTCCAAGTAAACTTCTGAATTTCCGAAACACTTCGATCTTGAGAGGTTTCGTAAAAATATCTGCGACTTGATCACCGGTCTTCACGTGCACAACTTCAGTTTGTTTGTCGCTGACTTGTTCTCGAATAAAATGATATCGAACATCGATATGCTTGCTCCTCTCATGAAAAACTGGATTCTTCGCCAAAGCAATGGCAGAAACATTATCAACAAAAATCTCCGTTGCATCCTTTTGCTCCATATGGATTTCTTTGAGCAACTTTCTCAACCATATCGCATGACAAGCACACGATGATGCAGCAACATACTCCGCTTCACATGTCGACAGAGTAACACTGGATTGCTTCTTTGATGACCATGTAAAAGCAGTTTCACCCAAATAAAATACAAAGCCCGTAGTGCTTTTTCGATCATCGACATCTCCCCCATAGTCACTATCCGAATAACCTCTGAGTTGAAATAGTTCAGATTGATAATAATACAAGCCAAGAGAGATAGTACCTTTGATGTACCGAAGCATCCTCTTCGCTGCCTTAAGATGAGATGTCTTCGGATTCTCCATATATCGACTCACAATTCCGACACTGTTCATGATATCTGGTCTGGTACAGGTCAAATACCTTAAGCTTCCAATCAAGCTTCTAAAATATGTTGAATCAACATCGACACCTTCATCGAACTTCGACAGTTTTGCACCACAATCTATCGGAGTATTAACCGAAGTGCAATTCTTCATGTTGAATTTCTCAAGGATATTTTCAGCATATCTTTTTTGGGAAATAAAAATCCCATCTTCATTTTGCTTCACTTCAATACCTAGAAAATAACTCATCAAACCATTATCTGTCATTTCAAATTCTTTCACCATCGATGCTTTAAAAGTGTCAATCAATCCAGAATTATTTCCTGTGAAGACAAGATCATCAACGTATAAACATGCCAATAAAACATCACCTTTCTCATGCTTCAAGTAGAGAGCATGTTCGTACGGACATTGTACGAAGCCATTTGCCTTGAAATAAGCATCGATTCTAGAGTTCCAAGCTCTCGGAGCTTGCTTAAGCCCATACAAAGCTTTCTTCAATCTCAGCACTTTGTCTTCATGACCTTTCACAACAAACCTGGTGGGTTGTTCGACATAAATTTCTTCTTCAAGAACGTCATTCAGGAATGCCGATTTGACATCCATTTGATAGATTGGCCACCGATTTTGAGCTGCAATGGAAATCATTAGTCTGATGGTTTCCATTCGGATGACAGGTGCAAATACCTCATCATAGTCGATCCCAGCTTTCTGTTTGTAGCCCTTTGCGACAAGTCTGGCCTTATAACGAGTGATTTCTCCTTTCTCGTTCTTCTTGGCCTTGTATACCCATTTGACACCGATCGCCTTTTTGTCCTTCGGAAGATCAGCGAGTTGCCACGTTTTATTCTTTTCGATGGCTTCTATCTCTTCATCCATGGCTTTCCTCCATTTTTCTTCTTTGGCAGCTTCATCGAAAATAAGTGGTTCACAACCTGCAAGAAGACATATAAGGTGAAGCTCATCGGTAGCTTCATAAATTTCAGAAAGTCTTCTTGATCTCGGTGCTAGCGATTCTTCGACAGTATTTGAAGTTGAAGCTGACGATGATGGAGAGAACATCGGAGAAGGTGAATGAGCTTCAATCTCCATTTCGACAGAATCATCACGAACGGTTTCGACAAATTTATCATGACTGGTTTTGACAAGTTGTCGATTTTCCTCCCACAAACTTTCTTCATCAAATTTTACATCTCTGCTTACATATACTTTTAAAGTGTCAGGATCAAACAATTTGTAAGCTTTTGATGAGGAATCATACCCGATGAAAATGAGCTTTTTACTCTTGTCTTCCAACTTCGATCTTTTCTGGTCGGGTACGTGAGCATACGCAACACTCCAAAAAATTCTTAAATGAGAAACCGTAGGTTTTCTCCCGCTCCATGCTTCTTCTGGGGTAACACCATCGAGTCCTTGAGTGGGACATCGATTCTGCAGATAAACTGCACATCTGACAGCTTCGCCCCAAAGCTCCTTTGACAAATTTTTGCTTTTCAACATACTGCGAACCATGTCGAGAATGGTTCTGTTCCTTCGCTCAGCCACACCATTTTGTTGTGGGGAATACGGCGCCGTTAAGAAACGTCGAATGCCATGGTAATCACAGAATTGATTAAATTCTCCAGAAGTAAATTCTCCTCCACGATCAGTTCTTAAAGACTTGATAAAATAACCACTCTCCTTTTCAACCATTTTCTTGAAGTGCTTAAACGTATCAAACACCTCTGATTTTTCTTTCAAGAAAAACACCCAAGTCTTTCGAGTAAAATCATCAATAAACGTAACAAAGTAGCGATGATTACCGTACGACTGAGGAGTGATCGGACCACATACATCAGAATGAATCAACTCCAGTGGCTTCTTCGCTCGATAAGTCGACTCCTTCGGAAAACTTGCTCGAGAATGCTTGCCAATTACACATCCTTCACATAATTGATCGGGGTGATCAATATGCGGTAAGCCATACACCATCTTCTTGCGAGAAAGCATATTGAGTCCACTAAAATTGAGATGACCGAACCTCAAATGCCATAGCCACGAAGGATTGTCTACACATGCTTGAAGGCATGTAGACATATCATCTTTGATGTTCAGAGTGAACATCCTATTCTTCGACATCTTCACATTCGCAATCAACTTATTATTGCAATCTCTCAACATAAGACATAGATTTTTCATCTGGACAGTAAATCCTTTCTCAAGAAGCTGTCCTAAACTCAAAATATTGCTTGACATCTTCGGCACATAATACACGTTAGTAATAAACTGACGTGTTCCGTTCTTCAGACGAATTAAAATCGTACCTTTCCCTTCGACAAGAATTTGAGAATTATCACCGAACGAGACTTTTCCTTTTACTGTCTCATCCATTTCAACGAACATCTCCTTTCGGCCGCACATGTGGTTGCTTGCTCCAGTGTCCAAGTACCACGTATCATTCTTTTCATCAGCATTTTCTTTAAATGCCAGCTGTCGCGACCTTCTCCCGGAGCTCGGAGGCGGGAGCGGGGCTAATGGGCCGCCTGATCGCTGGCTTGATCGGACGCGGGCCTCTCCCAAGGCCCATTACCCAAGTCGCAACTGCTGGATGTACGTGGTCGACCTTCAGTGTGGTCTAGTGACATGTGATGAGTGTACATGTCAAGGAGTCGCCACCAATCGTTTCGTGGAGGGTACGATCGGAAAACCCTATCGAATAGTTGGGAGTGGTCTATTCGATCCTGCGGAAACCAGAGAAGTGGGTTCGGGGACTTAGTTACGCCAACTGTCAGAGTTGACGCACTTTCGGTACCTAAGCTAGATGGTTTATCTGATCCTAGGATTTCATACAAACGAGTGGGGTATAGATCCTAAAACTAGGAGTTCATGCAGATGGGAAATACTACCCTATCACTCACAATCAATAGAATTAAGTGCGCAAATCAAGGATCCAGTACATGCGGATAAAACACATGAAATCAGCATGGCATCCCTAATGAGGCCCTATTAGCCTAGATAAATATCAATCAAGGCTTAGTAATGATTTGGGCATGATTCGCCCATGAGGGGCAGAATCGTAATTTTGAACAGTTCGGGGAAAATTTACCTTTAAAAGGGTAAATCTGTCATTTTAGAGAAATTGGGAAGTCAAAAGATAGGGGAAATAGGATTGGCCATCAATCCAATCCATTTCCTATTTTTCAGGATTTTCCAGAATTTTTCTGGAATTTAAAAGTGATTTTACCCTCAAAAGGGTAAAATCGTCATTTTAGACAAAGATGAGAACTGAAAATCTCAAATATTAGGGCTGGTCGTCCACCTGACCCAAACCCTAACTTCAAGCAATTTTTAGCACTCGATTGAGACAAGAAAGACAATTTTCCCATTGAAGGGCAAAATCGTCATTTTGAGAAAAAAGGGTGGGACTCGAAACCCAAACTTAAGAATTGGTCGTCTAATCGATCCTAATTCTTACCTTGGCGTTATCGGCCTTATCTTGTATACACAGCAGAGGCGACTTACCCCTAAAGGGTAATGTCGTCAAGTCTTGGAAGAACAGATGAGAAACCCCAAAAATAGGGTTGACCAGTTGTCTGTGGTCAACCCTCGATTTTTGGGGGGTTTCTGGAGTGTCTAGGATTTTCCTACAATTTTTCCACATTTTTTTGGAATTTTTTTGAATTTTCTAGCATTTTTTTTTGGATTTTCTGAAATTTTTCCGATTTTTTTATTTTTTGAAATCATTTTCTGATTTTTTATTTTTAAAAAAAAATGTTATTCGGGCCGGGTCGACCCGACCCACTCGGGTCGGAACCCGGCCCAGACCCGGACCCGCGAAACCGGCTTCCTCAAAACGACACCGTTCTAGCTTTATATATTTTTTTGTTATCCGACTCTGATCCGACGACCTTCATTGAGCCGCGTGGCTACCCTGTGACCGCCGGATATCCTGACTGAAATCTACGGCCTAGATTAAGTGAAGACTCGCCCAGGACCGTCTGATTGACTTACTAAAATCTACGGCCACGATTAAAACCTGAAACTCGATCTAAACCGTCTATTCGTACTATCCTAAACGACGTCGCATTATTACTTAACTAAACGGCACCGTTTCACCATATCTTTACTTCTTGATTTAAAACTATTTTCAGATAATTCCTAATTACTGATCGGACGGTCACTGTTTATTGGACTCAATTATCCTCAGCCGTTGGATCTACCCATTCGAATAACAACCTCCAACGGCCGGCTGACTGGACTGACACGTGGACCTATGGCGAACTGACACCTCATACTTTGACCCGTTGACCGCGCCACGTCAGCTTCGTCTTCAACCTCGCGACTCCGACAGGACGGACGGCTGTGCCTCTCCGGCGGTGATCTAACGGTTGAACCTTGATGAAATCGTGCGAGACCAGCGCTAATCGGCTCGCAATCAACTCTATCCTAACATATCTAAGGATTGGGACATATAATTCACAGAATCAAGAACATCGTACGAGTTGCCGGATATGGCCATGGAAGCTCGATCATTCGATTTACTCAAAATTAGAGAAATTCAGTCACAGAATAGCACCAATGGAGGTTCAGAAGACTTACCTCGAGCTCCGATTGAGCTCGCTCGGCCCAGATTTGGCTGGGCAAGGATCGGCTATGGAGGCTAAATCGGAGGACTCGATTCAGGGTATGCGAGCAAAGTCGATGCAAAATGGAGATGCGAGCGTGGTCAGTGATGTTCGGGGAATGAAACGCACACATTAATTGCATGATTGAGCAAGGAATGCAAGGTCTGCCATTGAAGCTCAGTGAAGAACTCGAAGCTATGATTTACCTGTTCTTGCGATTTCGCGAGGCGTGGCCGGTGGCGATCGCTTCCTGACGCTCTGGGCGAACTTTAGATGGTCTTCCCTGGCTTTGGTTTGGCTGGAGATGGCCCAACCGACGCCTTGCAGTCGAGCTCAAGTTCTCGACGACAGGGGTCGGAGAACGAGCTCTCTATTGCGTTCTCTCTCTCTCGCGCGATTCTGTTCTCCCTTCTCTAACTGAATCTCTTCCTCCTTTAAACAGAAAACGAACGCAGGCTTTTATAGCTCTTCGATTTTCGGCGCCGAACGGTGGACCTCCAACTGACTCGGTTTGGCACGTGTAGTCACGTGCAATTGGGTCAAAACGAAGTCGGGGAAGATGGGCATTTCGCTCAGTTCCTTTTGGTTCCGCGGTGAGCTCCATTTCGCACGAATTTGGCAAAGATTTGAGCTGTTTTTGCCTTTGTTGACTTTTGCAGGTCCGAAGGTTTGACTGGCCGATTGCTCCCTGCTCCGGCGGCGTTAGATGGTGTTGTTGGTGTCGATCGACGGGGGAAGATGGGAGGAACAAAATGCCCACACTTCTTCTTTCAATTGGTCGCGAATTGACCTTCAATTTTGTCTTCAAAACTCAGTCGATTCACCATTCATCTGCTCGAGCTCTTTGGGGAAGATGACACTGTAGCGGACCGGTTTGACCGGTCTGACCGGCGGTCTGACCGGTCTGAACCGGTTCCGAACGGGATTTTTCAAATTAATCCCAAATTAATGGGAAAATTTTGCAATTAAACCTCAAAATCGAATCTAGAGCATGAATTCTATCTAGAAATGTGGTTTTGCCCAAAAGTTTTCATCAATTTCTACAAAACCCCCAAATTTTCATTTAATTGGAAATTGGGGATCGTGTAATTGAGGGTGCAAATGATCAAATTGAGTCAAACCACCTGTTCCAATCGATTTAAAATGGTGAAATCCATTGGGTAGCATGTTTAATTTGCAATGATAGCCCTTGAATTGAAAGTAATTTCAATTATGCTTAATTTCAAGGACTAAAATGCAATTTTAGTATGTAATTTTGTCAAATCCGTGCAATTGAGCATATTGTGCAAACAATTGGGCTAAATTGAAATAGGAGATAGTCAGATTGAATGTCAAGATCTTAAAAAATGCCAAAATTGCAAATTAAAAGACTCAATTGTTATTTTTTCTTCAAATTCAATAGTACGGGTTATAAAGGAACACCTAAAATTGAATCTGATTTTGATTGTTTTGAGAGGTCAAAAATAAAAGGGATTAAAAGGAAAAATATTGGATATTTTTCCATATTTGTGTGACCTCAAATGCTATTTTTCTTGATTTTTTAAGTATTTTTCTATTTTCCAAAAATACTAAAAAATATGAAAAATGTGAAAAATTATTTTTTGGTCAAGAATGGTTCCTTGGGCTTGGCCAAGGCCACCAAAGTTGATTTTGTAATTTTTTGACTTTTTATAAAGTTTTTGTGATTTTTCAAAAATAAAACTGAAAAAGGCCTGGTCAAAAAATCAGGTGTCAACACCAGCATAAGAACTTGATCACCATCATTCACCAGGTTCGCCTTTTCATCTGCCACCGCACTTTCTTTCTGCCAACACTCATAAGCATAATGGCCACATTTATTACAACGATAACATCGAACCTTTGATTTATCATACCGGTTATTTGTGTTTCTTCCTCTTCCACGAGTACTTCTTTGATTATGAAAGCACTCATTGCTTCGGGCGAAATCTCCTCTGCTTCGTCCACGACCTCTTCCTTGGAAACGGCCTCTACCGCGTCCTCGGTCTCGATCTTGATTGACCCATCGAGTTTGCACAGGGTCACTTCTTTGGCCTTTGTCATCTCGGATATTCAATCGAGATTGGAGTACTTCCTCCACCGGTTCAGACTTGTTTCTTTTCAGTCTTTCTTCATGGGCTTGCAACGAACCCATGAGCTCATCGACCGTCATAGAATCGACATCTTTCGATTCCTCGATAGCGACAACGATGTGGTCGAACTTCTTATCCAACGACCGCAGGATTTTTTCGACAACACGAACATCAGGAACATCTTCGCCATTCCTTTTCATCTGATTCACAATAGCTAAAACTCTTGTGAAATAATCAGAAATCGACTCAGATTCTTTCATACGGATTACCTCGAACTCGCCTCTCAAAGTTTGAAGGCGGATCTTCTTTACTTTCTCAACACATTGGTGCGTGGTTTGAAGAATCTCCCATGCCTCCTTGGATGTAGTAGCATTCGAGACTTTCTCGAACATAGAATCATCTAAGGCTTGAAAGATGATTGACAACCCGAGTTGATCTTTCGAACGAGTCTTCTCCAACGCATTCCTCTGAGCCTGAGTCAACGCGACATCTTCATCTTGCTCATCATAGCCATTGTTGACAAGATCCCACACACTATGGGCGCCGAGTATGGCTTTCATTCTGGAAGCCCACTTGCCATAGTTTTCTTTGGTGAGGATTGGATACTGAAAAGGAAGGTTGCTTGTTGACGCCATAATCACGAAACCGTGAAGCTCTGATACCAATTTGATGGGATAAATCGACTGTGGGGCTCTCAACAAGCACTCTCAAGAGGAGACGGAAGGTGGCTTTTCAATATAGTGTATTCACAACACTTAATGAATTTGACTTAATTATGCCATGGGAGTTGAACGGTCACTATAACACTTAATGAATTTGACTTAATTCCCAACACAGATGTGATGCGATTAGTAATCTACCAGACTCGGTGCTTCTCCATGTTCTGTCCTTCTTGCCCACGAGAGACCCTGTAAGGACAGTGATGATCCCAGGATTCTGTTAACTCTAGACTTCTTCCCCGTAGGACTTTTTTTCTAATTCTTCCATATAAATTGGAGTCTTTTTAACACTTGAGACTCGTGTATTTTGAGTGGTTGTAATTTCCTCTTATTGATTATAGTTGAATATATCGTCGATTTCTCTCCATAGAATTGACGGTCCGACCAAACTACATAAAATCTTTGTATCAAGTTTATTTCGGGTTTTATTTATCGTGGACTATTTGTGCTTGTTTCCCCCTTTGGCTGTCTCTCGCATGACATTAACTTTTAAAGCGGATTTTTCATTTTTCTAACAATCATTTACATAAATTTAACCAAACAACACATTATTTTATTTGTTTAAAAGAAACTCAAATAGAAAAATATGGCAGAAAGACACCTCAAATGCCAATGTTTGTGCAAGTGCTTACTTTGAAGCCAACATTTTTCGCCGGCTCACTTAAGTGTCGAATCGAATAAAAAATGATCACCTAAGTGCCATTGGTGAGACATTCCGGCCAATTAATTACATGTAATTTATTTTTAATGTTTTAATACTATGTGGCAATTTTTTGAAAAAAAAGGCCACGTACCATCCATGTGGACTTTTAAACTTAACAATAATTTAATTTTTTTTAGAAAAATTATAATTACAAAGAAAGATAAGCTAAAAAAATGAATATAAAAATAATAAAAAAGAAGTTGCAGCGGCCAATGAAGCAACGACACTCTCTTAGGGTTTACATGTTGTGTCCGACATTCTCCGACACTTGCCGACATGAAACCGACCTGTAGTTAGCGCTTCAAACAGGCTAGCGGCACGCGAGTCCAGTATCCTAGCATGCAATTTTACGGATCAATTTTAAGCATTTTCAATAAATTATGGATCAAAATGTAAATTTATCAATATATATACCCAGTTATCTCAAAATTAATACACTGAGCCAGCAAAAAAATCGTAATATTATAGAAGAAGAAGAAAAAAATCATCACTGATATAATTTATCATGTATATATAAAAATATACATTTAATATGCAACGTGTCCCAACGTATCAGAATTTTTTAATTTTTTAGAATGACGTGTCGGCATATTGTATCGTGTCATATGTCGGTGTCGTTGCTACTTAGTCAGCGGCGAAGGCTGGCACAGCCAATATTCCTCACCTAGCCATGATGGGACTCGACCTTGTAGATCTAGACGAGGTTGGTCTCGCCGTGGGTGTCGCGACCCTCCCGAGCGCGCCATCGCGGGCTAGCGAGGGTTAATGGGCCGCCCGATCGTTGGCTTGATCGGACGCGGGCCTCTTCCAACGTCCATTACCCAAGTCGCAACTGCTGGATATATGTGATCAACCTTCAGTGCGGTCTAATGACATGTGATGAGTGTACATGCCAAGGAGTCGCCACCAATCGTTTCGTGGAGGGTACGATCGGAAACCCTATCGAATAGTTGAGAGTGGTCTATTCGATTCTGCGAAAACCAGAGAAGTGGGTTCGGGGACTTAGTTACGCCAACTGTCAGAGTTGACGCCCTTTCGGTACCTAAGCTGAATGGTTTATCTGATCCTAGGATTTCATACAGATGGATGAGGTACAGATCCTAAATCTAGGAGTTCATGCAGATGAGGATGACTACTCTATCATTCACAATCAATAGAAATAAGTGCGCAGATCAAGGATCCAGTACATGCGGATAAAACACATGAAATCGGCGTGGTATCCCTAATGAGGCCCTATTAGCCTAGAGAAATATCAATCAAGGCTTAGGAGTGATTTGGACATTATTCGCCCATGAGGGGCAGAATCGTAATTTTGAATAATTCGGGGAAATTTTACCCTTAAAAGGGTAAATCTGTCATTTTAGACGAATTGGGAAGTCAGAAGACAGGGGAAATAGGATTGGCCATCAATCCAATCCATTTCCTATTTTTCGGGAATTTCCAGGATTTTTCTGGAATTTAAAGGTGATTTTACCCTCGGAGGGGTAAAATCGTCATTTTGGACAAAGGTGAGAACTGAAAATCTTAAATGTTAGGGCTGGTCGTCCACCTGACCCGAACCCTAATCTTTAAGCAATTCTCAGAACTTGATTGAGACAAGAAAGACGATTCTCCATTGAGGGGGCGAAATCGCCATTTTGAGGAAAGGGGTGGGACTCGAAAACCCAAACCTAAGAATTGGTCGATTACTCGACCCTAATTCTTAATTTGGCATTATCGATTTTATCATACGAACTCAGCAAAGGCGACTTACCCTTAAAGGGTAATATCGTCAAGTCTCGGAAAATTGGGTATGAAACCCCGAAAATAGGGTTGACCAGTTGTCTGTGGTCAACCCTCAATTTTTGGGGGTTTCTGGAATGTCTAGGATTTTTCCACGATTTTTCCACATTTTTTTGGAATTTCCTGGGATTTTCTAGTATTTTTTTTGGATTTTCTAGGATTTTCTGATTTTTTTTTTATTTTTTTTTTATTTTTTTAAAAATCATTTCTGATTTTTTTTTATTAAAAAATGTAATTCGGACCGGGTCGACCCGGCCCAGACCCAGACCCACGAAATCCTCGACCAAAACGACACCGTATCCCGCGTTTTTTTTTTATTTTTGGATAATCCGGATTTAATCCGACGGTCCCTGATGGACCACGTGGCTAATCCACGATCGCCGGATGAGATTACTAAATCTCACGGTTCAGATTGAATGGAGACTCGCCCCGGGCCGTTAGATCTAATTGCTTAAATCTATGGTCACGATTAAAACGTAAGACTCAATCTGGACCATCCGTTCCTACTAACCTAAAACGACGTCGCCCGACCCTTTATCTAAACGGCACCGTTTCTGTTCTGATTGATTTTACGATTAAAATTATTTTCGGATAATCCTAATTTCTAATCGGACGGTCACCATTTATTAGACTCAATTAATCTCGGTCGTTGGATCAATTCCATCTCAGCCTAACAACCTAACGGTCGAGCTGACTCGACATCCACGTGGACCAATGGCCGAACGCCACCTAAGGCTTTGACCCGCTGACCACGCCACGTCAGCTTCGTCTTCAACCTCGCGCCTGCAACTTGGACGAACGGCTGTGCTTCTCCGGCGACGATCGTACGGTGAGATCTTGGTGAAATCACATGAGACCAACGGCAATCGACTCGCAATTATCTCTAGTTTAACATATCTGAGAATTAAAGCATCCTATTCACAGAATCGGGAATATCGTGCGAATTGCCGAGTACGGCCATGGAAGCTCAATCACGCGAATCACACTAAATCAGATCAATTCATCCACAGATTGACATGGCAGGAGATGCAGAAAGCTTACCTCGGGCTCCGATTGAGCCCGCACGGCCCAGATTTGGCTGGGGGGAGGATGGACAGTGGTCGGCTATGGAAGCTAAATCTGAAGACTCGATTCAAGGTGCTCAGGCAAAATCAATGCAAAGTAGATACGCGACGATGGTCAGTGATGTCTCAGGGATGAAAAGCACATAGGAATCGCAAAGATTGAAACCGAAATCAAGGTCCGCCATTGAAGACCAGAGCTTGAGCTCGAAGTTCGGGATTACCTGTTCTGGCAGTTTTTGGCTTCGCGGTCGGCGGCGATAGCTTCTCCTCAGCACGGGCGGCCTCCTGATGATCTTCGCGAGCTGTGGTCTAGCCTGTAAAGGCCTGACCGCCGCTCTATGAATTCGAGCTCAATCCTCGACAATGGTGGTTGGAGGACGAGCCCTTTCTCTCTCTCTCTCTTGCTTTCTTTCGATTCTGTTTCCTCTTTCTCAACCGAATTAGCCCTCTTTTTGCTTCGCGAAGGCCGATTGGCTTATATACCTCCGCTCGGTTTGCCGCTCGAACAGTGGACGTTAGCCCACTTGGATTCACGTGCTGTCACGTGCCAAATGGTACGTCGACGGCGACGGAATTGGTTGGGAAACCGTTTGATCCCCATTAGGAGCTCCGGCAAGCTCTATTTGGCACGAATTTGGTCTGAGCTCGCTCTGGTTGACTTTCGCAGGTTTGTGAGATTGACCAGCCGATTGCTTCTTCCTCGGGCGACCATTGGTCGTGATCTTAGTGTCAATCGACGGGGAACGATCTAAGGCAACAAACGCCCACAAGTGTGTCTTGAATCGTCGCCGATTGGTCCGTCAATTTGGCTATCAAAGCTCGGCATTTTACTGTTCATTTGCGCAGACTCCCGGGGAAGAAGATGAGACTGTATTGGACCGGTTCGACCTGTCTGACCGGTCTGAACCGGTTCCGAATAGGATTTTTCAAATTAAGCCCAAATTAATGGGAAAATTTTGCAATTGAACCTCAAAATCGAATTTAGAGCATGAATTTTATCTAAAAATGTGGTTTTGCCCAAAAGTTTACATCAATTTCCATAAAAACCCCAAATTTCCTTTTAATTGCAAATTGAGGAATTATGCAATTGAAGGTCCAAATGATCAAATTGGGTTGAATTACCTGTGCCAAAAATACACAGGTCAAAAATACAAAGGATTAAAAAGAAAAATATTGGATATTTTTCCCTATTTTTGTGACCTCAAATGCTATTTTTCTTGAATTTTTTGAGTATTTTCCTATTTTCTAAAAATACTAAAAGATGTGAAAAATATGAAAAATTATTTTTTGGTAAAAAATGGTTCCTTGGGCTTGGCTAAGGCCACCAAAGTTTATTTTGTAATTGTTTGAATTTTTATTAATTTTTTGTGATTTTTTTAAAGATAAAACTAAAAAAGACTTGGTCAAAAATCAGTGTCAACAGCTGCCCCTCTTTGAGAGGAATCTCGTGAGAGGTTTCTCTCAAAGACAGGTGACACCTGAATCTAGACCGACTCGACTGGGGAAAAGAAAAACGAATCTTGACACTCAATCTTTCTTGTCCCGCTGGTGAATGCTCTGCTTCTTATTCTTTTGCTGACGTGAGAGAGAAAGTAGAGAGACCCACCTGCTATTTACCTGTTGATCACCTGCCTGATGCTCGTGCGGCATGCGCGGTGTATAGTGGGTTCAAGTGAATACCCAGGGACTCGTCTTTTGAGTATCATAGGGCGGTTAAACTCTAGCATGTATGATAGGCCGTACCAGAATGAAATTCCTATACTTGACAGGAACTTGTGAATGACGCACCCAGTCTCTTAGGGATTGTCAGAAATTTTGATCCGTATGGTGGATCAGACCATGAATAGGACTCTTTTCTGCTGGGAACCTATGGATGACGCACCCAGTCTCTTAGGGATTGTCAGGGGTTTTGATTCGTATGGTGGATCAGACCATGAATAGGACTCCTCTCTGCTGGGAACCTATGGATGACGCACCCAGCCTCTTGGGGTTTGTCGAACATTTTGATCCTTCAAGGGGATCAGGCCGAGAATAGGACTCCTCTTTGCTAGGAACCTATGGATGACGCACACAGTCTCTTAGGGATTGTCGAACATTTTGATCCTATTTTTCAAGGAATTAACTAGGATTCATACAAGTGAGGTGTGCCTAACCTTTAGGCTTCACCATATGGGCTATTCTGGGTTTAGGGGTTACCTAGAACCTCACAGAAAGCTGATTCTGAAAATTGTCCATTCGACACGCGAGGCATTATTCTGGGATTTGGGGATTTCAAGTATCCTGTAGAAAACTTAAACCTGCAAAAACTTTGATAAGATTCTTCTCGGATCTAGGGGCTACCTGAGATCTTACGGAAAGACTATCTTGAATATTGTCCTTTCAACATTTGAAGGTGACATTCTGGGATCTGAGAGTTCCAGGTATCCTGCAGAAAGTTCTAACCTATAACACTGGGATCTCACGGAGAGATGATTTCTAAAGATTGTCCTCTTGACATGGGAGTTGACATTTCGGGATCTGGGCACTCCAGGTATCCTGCAGAAAGATCAAATCTGTAATACTGGAATCTCACACAGGGAGATAATTCCAAACACTGTCTTTTTGACATGGGAGGTGACATTTTGGGATCTGGGTACTCCAAATATCCAAGAATGATACAAGCTATTTCAGGAGCCAAAGTCGTCAAGAATCTTGCGGAAGCTCCAATCTGAAAATTTTTCTTACCAAAGGCAAATCAATGGTCTTTAAGTGATATCTGATGTCAAACTGACAGCTCTTTATGACTTATATCATGGTCATAAAAGATTTAATGAATGCATTATGATGTTGGAGGTTATCCAAAACACCTTGCAATATGCGGAAGTGATAAAAAATTCCTTGTGGGAAAAGTTTGAATCAAACAATCTGAAATTACCAAAAAGAGTTTGGTTAAAATGTCCAACGGAGTATTCTCATTAAAGAGGACTTCTCACCGTTTCGGAGATAATGGTCTTTCACCAAGAATGTACTTGAATTTCCTATCAAACCTGCGCCTAGGGTTCAGGATCATTCGTAGTGAATACACCTCGATCGATTAGGAGGACTTCCGAGGGACCGTAATGTTGGGCTTGGTCAACGGTTTTCAAAGGGGGACTTGTGTGCAAGTCAAGGCTTTCGAAAAGAAGTCTTCAATGTCTGCTCCAGGTTTCCATGTCAAGAAACCTGCAAAATGAGAAAGAAATAATCTTGCTCGAACTTCTTCGAGCTAAGCTTAGACATTAAACCATATGTCAATCCATGTGCCTTAATCAGAAAAGGCTTTTCAGGGTTGTAACGTAGGTAGGGTTGGGGACCTATAAAAGGCTTGTTCTTGGCTCAAAATATGCGAAGGGTTTTAACATCGGTGATCACTGCAAGTTTGCTGCCATCTTGCTCCTTCTGGTTCAAAGAGCGCCTCCAGTCTTTGAAGTGCATATTTGTCTTTAGAGAACATCTCTCTCATGTCAAGACGGCGTCAATACCTTGTCTATGCTTTTGTCATCTGAATGTGACATAATCTGGGAGTATCCTTTGCTGTCCAGCTCCCTTGGGATTTTCTTTTACAATCAGATCTCACTAGTGACCTATACAAAGGTATCGTACCATCTTTTGGCATTTACAAAATCAAAAATATGATTCACGAGTGTACAAGTATTTGGACGGGCATTGGCCTTGCTTTTACCAGGCACTTTGCTTTTTCTTGATGCCTAAGATTGGATTTTTCTCTTCTTCTTTTTTTGAGACCATGATTTTTCAAATGAGTGTGCTAGATGTACAACTTGAATCTCAGCACTCAAACACTAGTCCAGGAATTTTTACAAATCATATCTTTCGAACTTTTCCCGCTCTTGAAGTGACGTCGCCTCCGTCTTAGAATATGCAATGATCACCAACGGGTTTGTGAAATGAACGAATAGGCTCAACTGGGCTGTACAAAAGGCGAAGGTGTATAGGATAGAGAAACGAATGCTTTTCGTCATCCTAAAGCACCTGAATTATCATAGAAGTTAAAATGGCAAGCAACACACAAAGATTGATGCAAGTCTGAGCAAGAGAACTTCTAACCATTTACCTCCTGATACCGCTGGACGTATCTCCAGTTTGCCCCACTGTGGGGTGGTTCTTGACAGGGGTAAAGAATGAAACCGCCGTTCAAAGGGGTTATCAATGGTCACCTGTAGTGTTTATGATAGAGAAACAAATGCCTCCGTCGTCTCAATCCATGTAATCACTGCGAATAATCCTTACGTCCGTAGGTCAAGGTCTCGCTATCCTTACCACTCCACTTATCTCTTAAGTGTGTATGGGACGTGTTTGGACCAGGCTTGCCTCTTGTCTTGAGGAAACATCCTTTTGAACGGTTAAAGTAACTTTTGTTGGAAAAGTTCATTTTGCTTTCTCCAAAACTTACCCTCAAAGGGGATTTATGATGCACAATGTATATTTCAACCATGTTTAGATAACCTCCAAGTTTAAACATGAGTGCCAATGCCATGACTGTGAGAATTTCACTTTTTTATCGACATG
Source organism: Rhodomyrtus psidioides (assembly GCA_021437785.1). Taxonomy (NCBI): domain Eukaryota; kingdom Viridiplantae; phylum Streptophyta; class Magnoliopsida; order Myrtales; family Myrtaceae; genus Rhodomyrtus; species Rhodomyrtus psidioides. Next base: position 6,636,180 of record JAILYB010000007.1, on the reverse strand, counting down.
ATAATTGAATGCATGCTAGATTCCAAGAAGCCTTTCAAATTCTAGCAATAAAGATCCCGACAGTCTTAAAACCTAAGAGGTTGGGAAAGGAATACTTACCTGCCCAGCGCGGCTAGGGATTCCTGAAAAACATAAAAGGAATATGTCAGTGTATGCTCTCGAATTTCAGGAAATTAGAACGATACACCTTACCCTTGATCATGCACTCCAATGGAAGTGGATAGATTCATGAAAATCTGCATTTTTCTTAACAACACAAGATGGGTAGGTTATTCTTAAAATTTCTTGGAATCCTCAGTATTTGGAGAAAAAGGACGTGCACCTGACCACCACGACAGTAAGTCCTCTTGACCATGTATTCCAATTGATCGCGACCCTGCTTCCTTGGGTCTTGCAATATTGAACACATGCGAATGTATGTATGGATGCATGACATGCTTATGCCAAGACTATCATGAAGAGTAGGCTCAGTTCGGGGTAAGTCATATGACCGGAATCTGATTTTATTTCAAGGGTAATATTTCTTCACAGCATTTGAATTTACAGCGTGCCCCGGTTCTTCTCCCTCGGTGTTTACAAGAATTAATGCTCCTCCCGTGAGGATCTTCTTGACAATGTAGGGGCTTTCGTAATTCGGAGTGAATTTTCCCCCTGGATGGGTAGTACTTGGCAAAACTTTCATAATTACCAAGTCATTTACTTCGAAGTTTCTGGTCTTGACCTTTCGATTGAACGCCCTAGCTACCCTTTTCTGGTAAGTTTGTCCATGGCAAATGGCTTTAAGACGTTTCTCGTCTATTAAATTCAGCTGTTCATATCTGTGCTTGAAATACTCTGACTCAAAGAGTTTATCTTCGGATAAGATTCTCAAAGAGGGAATCTTAACTTCTACTGGTAGAACTGCTTCTGTCCCATACACCAGACTATATGGAGTTGCCCCTGTAGAAGTCCTGATCGACGTTCGATAAGCCATCAGGGCGAAGGGCAGCCTTTCGTGCCAATCCCTGTAGTTTTCTGCTGTTTTAGCCGAGATTCTCTTGATGTTTTTGTTGGCTGCTTCCACTGCCCCATTCATCTGTGGGCGGTAAGGAGATGAATTCAGATGTCGAATGCTAAAGTGATCCAGTAGATCATCGACAATCTTGTTGTTTAGGTTAGACCCATTATTTGTGATGATCGCTTGAGGGGTACCATACCGGGATATGATATCTCTTTTGATGAATCTTGCCACATTTCTTGCAGTGACATTCTTGTAAGAGCTGGCTTCTACCCACTTTGTGAAGTAATCAATCGCTACCAAGATGAAGCGATGACCATTCGAAGCCACAGGATTAATAGGCCCTATCATGCCTATGCCCCACATAGAGAAAGGCCAAACTTCAGACATTTGGTGTAGTTCGTTTGGGGGTGCATTGATCTTATCACCGTATATTTGGCACTGGTGGCATGACCGGACGTGCTGACAGCAATCTGATTCGATGGTCATCCAATAATAGCCAAGCCGCATGATCTTCCTAGCGAGGAGGTGGCCGTTCATGTGAGGCCCACATACTCCTTCATGGATCTCTTTTAAGAGGATATTTGCTTCTTTGGCATCTACACATCTCAGTAGAGTAGAATCAAAGGATCTTTTGTATAGAATTTTTCCATTGAGAAAAAATTTGCTGGCCATCTTGGTTATGTATCTTCGGTCTCCTGGCTGGCATCCTTCGGGGAATTCCCCTTTTGAGAGGTAATTCTTGATGTCATAATACCATGGCTCTCCATCAAACTCTTCTTCGATTAGCATGCAATAAGCTGGCCGTTCAACTATATTGATCCTTATGGGTTCTATATCCAACCCTCTAGTTGTTTGCAACATCGAGGCCAGGGTGGCTAACGCATCTGCAAATTGATTGTGAGATCTTGATAGGTACTCGAACGACACTCCTTCGAACTTAAGTATCAATTCTTCAAGGTATTCGTGATAAGGGATGAGCTTTGCATCTTTCGTCTTCCACTCTCCCTGTGTCTGTAGGATGATGAGCATGGAATCTCCAAAAACTTGCAACCTAGGTATCTTCATGGAAATGGCCAATCGTCTGCCTAAAATGCACGCCTCATATTCCGAGATGTTGTTGGTGCACGGGAAAGTTATTTTTGCCGCCACAGGGTAATGTTGATCATCGGGGGATATCAGTACTGCCCCAGTGCCTGCCCCTGATAGATTAACAGCACCATCGAAGTACATAACCCACTTGTCTTCTGCTAAGTTGAGAATTTGACCTTCTGTGCTTGCTACTTTAGGAGACTCACCGTTTGATGGGTTTTCTGCTAGCATGTCAGCTATAGCTCTTCCTTTAACCGACTTCTGTGGAGAACACTTGATGTCAAATTCAGATAGCATTACTTGCCATTTTGCTAATTTCCCAATTAAAGCGGGTTTCTCCAAGAGGTATTTGACAGGATCGTTCTCTATTACGAGCTGAATGTGGTGGTGCAAGGTATATTGTCTCAGTCTGCGAAGTACCCATACCGCTGCTACACAGGCCCTTTCGACTGGTGCATATTTTGCTTCAGATGGTGTGAATTTCTTACTTAGGTAATAGATGGCTCTTTCTTTATCATCTATCGGACTTGTTTGGGCGAGTAAGGCTCACAAGGATTCTTGTTGTATAGTCAGATACAAGGTCAAGGGGTGACCAGAAATTGGTGGCACAAGTACCGGCGGTGTGATTAGATAGTTCTTGATCATTTGGAACGCCCTGCTGCATTCAGTATCCCATGTTACTTTCGCGCCTTTCTTAAGCAATTTGAAGATTGGCTTAGCCACATCAGACATTTGATTGATAAATCTGGCAATATAGTTCAGTCTCCCCAGAAGGCTTCTCACTTCTTTTACTGTGGAGGGAGTTGATAGATTGTGGATAGCTTGAATTTTTTACGGATCAATCTCAATGCCCTTGTTACTGACTATGAACCCAAGAAGTTTCCCAGATTTTGCCCCAAACACACATTTGTTAGGGTTCAACCTCAACTTATATTTGTGCAGGCGTTCAAATAATTTTCTCAACACTTGTATGTGATCCTGTCCTTTCTTGGATTTTGCGATCATGTCGTCGACGTATACTTCAATTTCTTTGTGGATCATATCATGGAATAATGTGAACATGGCCTTATGATAGGTAGCCCCGGCGTTTTTTAATCCAAATGGCATGACTTTGTAGCAAACGTTCCCCCAGGGTGTGGTAAAAGCAGTCTTTGGTTTGTCTTCTTGTTTCATGAAGATTTGGTTATACCCCGAAAATCCATCCATAAACGAGAACAATTCATAACATGCTGTGCTATCCACCAACACATCAATGTGAGGAAGTGGAAAATCATCTTTTGGGCTTGCTCTATTCAGATCTCGGTAATCTACGCAGATCCGAACTTTACCATCCTTCTTCATGACGGGGACTATATTTGCAATCCAGTATGAATATGGGATAGCTTCAATAAAGCCTACCCTAAGAAGCTTCATGACTTCTTCCTTGATTTTGTTCTCTAACTCAGCCTTCATCCGTCTGCTGCCTTGCTTGACAGGTTGGACACCGGGATCCGTGGGTAATGCATGTTCTACGATCTTAGGGTCTAGGCCTGGCATATCAGCGTAAGACCATGCGAAAATGTCTTGATATTCTTTTAATAACTCTATGAACTCGAGCTTTTCATTTCGGGATAAATGCCCTCCGATCTTGACCTCTTTGATATTCACGGAGTCTCCTAGATTAACAATGATTGGTTCTTCTGAAGTAGGAGGTGTCGACTCCTCAAAGGCATTCCAATCTCTGTGGATAGACGCATAACCCTCATCTTCATCCTCTTCAATGTTATAAGAATGGTTACTGGAGAAGTCCGAATCTCGTAACAACCTAGTATGCATGTTTGAGATGATATGCCTGAAATGTCATGAGTATGGTTAGTTGGTATTCCATAAGGATGACATGCGTGATCATAGAAAGTCCTTTCGAAAGAGTTTTTTAGAAATAGGTACAGGTATAAACGGGACTAATCCTCATGTCATCGGATATCCTTGCCCAAGGAAAGCTCTTTGGAAATCAAGAGTCATATGGCAAATCAGGCCTCATGCTTCTGTACAGAAGACTAGTATCATCATTAGGCTGATTCGTGATTCCATATGTCCTTAAAAAAATATGTATGGTTTTATTGAATGCAAGATGAGCCACGTTACAAGATGTGCTATTTGGACCAACGGCCGGAGATCCAAAGGTGTTTCCCTATACGTGCAATAAGGAAAGAAAATGCAACAAAATGCAAAAAATTCTAAATGCAGTATTTAAAGACAAAGGAAGAGTCTCGTTACTCAGAGGAAGTGGCTCCATTGTCCAACCACTCCATGATGACATTCACAGCGTCATCTTTGAGGAAAGGATTTGTAAGATCTGGTTCTATCGGTGAAGTGACATCTTCTTCAGACAACCATTTAGAGTTCTGGTTGAAGTGGGTATTCAAAGGGTTATTAAACATTTGAGACCTACCTTTCCAAGTTGGAGAACCAATGAATGAGTCATTCAGGCTGTTTCGGCCTCCCAGGCGTCCCAGGCTTCTGCCTCGACCTCGGCCTGTTGTCTTTGGGCCAGATCCATCCATGTGATATTTCTGATACCCCAAGCCCATTCTATGTGGGTTAGCTTTTAACTGCAGTGGGGTATTTATACCCTGATTATGTCTGCCTAGGCCTTTTTCAGGGTTGAATCCGTATGCTAGCAGCATCTTAGCTGGTAGAAGACTGGCTTCTGAGATGTATGGGGTTCTTAGCATTGTCCCTGCCGGGGTATGAACTGTTGCTACCAGTTCTAGGGAGTGATAACTCGCCTCTGTTTTCACTTCAGGTTCAACATATGGTATGGCACTGCTCTGGTATGTCTGGAGGTCGACTTCTCAATGTACGATAATAACCTTCCCATCTACTGCGAAGCGTACTTTTTGATGCAAGGTTGAAGGGACAGCTCTTGCTGTATGGATCCAAGGCCTTCCCAGCAAGAACCCAAATGCACTAGGCAGATCCATCACTTGGAAATTTATAGAGAACTTTGTCGGGCCAATGGACACGTCAAGCTCAATCTCACCGACCACTGTCTTCCTCATCCCATCGAAAGCTCTCACAGCCGTTTTGGATGTTTTAACTGTTTCTTCATTGATTCCCAACCTCCTCAGGGTAGCCAAAGGGCAGATGTTGAAGGTTGATCCATTGTCGATCAATACGTGCGCCACTCTTTTTCCGTTACATTGTGCGGAAATATACAAGGCTTTGTTATGCCCTTTTCCTTCCATGGGGAAGTCCTCGTCAGAGAAGCTCAATTGGTCTTTTAAAAGGATCGTCCCCACAAAGTCCCCTAATTGTACCTCATTAATTGTTTCAGGGACATGTACTTCATTAAGTATCCTCAACAGTGCGTTCTTATGTTTTTCAGAATTGATGAATAGATCCAATAGGGATATCTGAGCGGGTAACTTTCTCAGCTGTTCTATCACCTCAAACTCGCTGGTTTTGATGATCGATATGAGTTTTTCCGCGTCTTCCTTTGAGACCTCATTCTTTTCGGATTCGCCCTCCCTAGGGGCATAGAATCGTCCAGACCTCATTTCCGCGTCTACCTGTGTGGTCCCGTAGTCCCAATGGACTGCTTTAGGATCGTATTCTTCTGCTGGGGGGACTTTTATAGTTACAGTTGCCTGATGGGATATCTCCGGTTTAGTCGCGTCGTCTGTTTCTTCTTGCGGCTGTTGAATCACAACGGGCTTGACTAGGTAGTCTTTCACCCCGCTCATGCTATCAAGTTCTTCCAATCTGATTACCACTGTTGAAGGGACTTCGACCATCGATACGGTGTTGTCAAGTTCTTCTATGCCCTTCGAGGTCTCTGGTTGAGAGAGATCATCCATACCTCCCCATCCGTCCGGTATGACGCCTTCAATTTTCTGATAAAAGCTGGGAGGGGCTGAATATTTCACTTTGAAGTTGTATCCTCCAGAATCTTTGATGTATCTAGCAATATCTCCTTGAGGGGGGTGAATAGGAGATTCTGAACACAATTTAAATTTCTTGCGGAATGAATAAGGTTCAGTGTACGATTAGGAACAAAAACAGTATAACGGTGTGCAGAAAATCTAAACACAAAGATAAGAGTTTAGAGAAGAGAATATTGCACACGATACTTATAGTGGTTCGGCTTAGATCAAGCCTACGTCCACTCTCCCACGATGACAGCCGATCGGCTGGATTTCACTATGAAGAATCAAGAAGATTACAATCACTCAAGTGTTTTGTTTCCTTCTCACACAGATTTTCACAGTGAAGGATTTTGAATACTCAGAATACTCTCTCAGATGAAACTCAAGTTATTCTTGCACTTTGGATTGATGTTCACTCTCTTACTCTCTGGTCGAACATTATTCTTCTTTTATACTCCACTGCCTCCGAACTAGCCGTTGGATTCCAGCCAAGGGATCGCTCTTCAATCCTTGATTGGACGTCATCAATCGTGATTGAACGAGACTGTATCTTCAGAAGATATGTAGACCGTTGGGTAAGATATTGGACCCTTCTGATTCAGTCGCCCATACAACTGAATCTCCAGCTTCCATAAGTGTGATAAGTTTGAGTTGATTCCCGAGGATATTTTCCTTAGAAGATGATATCCTATTATAGAAAGTCCCTTGATTGACAAGAGGGGATATCAGGATAAATGAATATCACTTGCCTTGATCGGAAACCTGCCATACGTGGGTCTTCGTGTTTTGTAAAATGCAGGAACTGATCTTTCTTCAGTTTCGTCTATGTGAAGTTTGATCAGTTGGCATGGAATGGTAATACGGAGATTTGATGTGATCCATCCGTCACTGTTTGGATCGTCAAGAGCACTTCCATCTGACTCTACGTCAGAAGCACTTCCATCTGACCCTACGTCAGAAGCACTTCCATCTGACCCTTCGTCAGAAGTACTTCCATCTAACTCTTCGTCAGTGCGACAGAATTGGAATCACTCAATCTGCTGCTTACACATTCTTCCTGCATCACATTACATTAGACAATATCTTTTGAAGGTTTTGTCAGAATCAAAATATATGAGTATTTCCACAACAATCTCCCCCTTTTTGATGGTGACAAAAACTTCTCCAGTTTCAAATTTAAAGGAAAATTAAACTAGTGATAATTTAATAAAAGTGAGTAGCCATCATATTTGCTCCTGCAGGTAATCATCATTAGAGTGAAATATAATGAAAGTGTGTTCATAGGAGAGCATGATCATAGTAAGATTATCCTGCAATAATCCTGCACGAATTGTCCTGCAAAACGGTAGGTTAGGTTTTCTCCTCCTTTCCTCTAAATTGAGATATGATATGATTAGAGAAATATGGTTAGAGATAATCTATTTAGACTGCATAAAAATAATCTCAACTTCTCCCCCTTTTTTGTCAACATCGAAAAAGTTCTTGAAATGATAATGCGTTTATGAAGAGGAAAAAAAAAAGTTTTTAAGAAGAGGGATGATCTTCAGGCTCAACATCAGTCTCCCCTCGGGAAGGTCCTGCAGAACTGCTTCTCAGCATCTGAGCATGGTCTCTGACAGCTTGAGGAGAGGGCATGTGTGAAGCTGTTCTGTCCGTTCTGACCAGTGTGTATGTAGGCAGGTTGGCTATCTCATCACGAAATGTTTTCCCATAGACATCAATGGATTTTTCTAGCCTAGTCACCTGACTAGTCAAACCCTGCAGCTTCCTATCTGTCTTCTGTTCAAAAGCCTGCAGTTACTGAACAAATCTTGTTTCCATTTCAGCCATTGTCTGAATGACAGTATTTTGAAGATTGTCAAAATGCGCTTGAAGGTCCATATGTGGGTTTGGAGGTGTAGGTTCTGAAGTCTCCCCCTCAGTTTGAGCCTCAGTGAAGGCTTGAGAAGCTAGGACTTCAGTGAGAAAGACATCTGATGTGACAGGCTCAGGCTCTTTCTCCCCCTGAAGTATAGCTCTTTTTCCTTTTTCCTTTGATGGTGGCACGGAGACTATTTCTTCATCAATGTCAATTGGAATGGACTGTGCACTGGACAATTGATCTTCTCGTACTATTGCTGAGGCCAGACTTGTAGCACCTTTCTGAATAGTGTGTCTGGTGGAGGAGACAGAGTAGGCGTCAAAGTCATCTTGTTCGTGCTCCTGTGCTTGTGACGCCAATGTTACTAGAACTTGAGCTAGCAATTCCTCATGATCACAGTTGACGATTTGGATGTCATACTCTGTGTCATCTGCAAATCGTGCAGCTTGCTCCTCATTCCACATTGTAAGGAATTCTGCCTCAGTCAGATCACTGGGATACACAACTTTTTCTTGTTGTTGTAGTCCTGTGTCATCTACTTCTTCCTCGACTCCTTCAGCATTCTGATTTTCGGACTGACCAGCTGCATCTGATCCTTCTCGAGATGGGGTAGCCTCAGAATCATATTCCCCTGTTTCTTCCTCACTTGCGTCTGAGTCCGTACCAGCAGGACTTTCTGTTTGTTGACCCTTAACTGCCATGACTTTTCTCTTCTTGGGAGATCTCTGCCGTGACTCTTCCTCAAAGTCTACAATGACTGGTTCATTGTTCTTCGTTCTCCATCCAGCAGGAGTCATCTTGAATCCCATCTTTGTTACCATAGTCTCTCCAGCAGTCATTAAAGGAATTTCTTGCTCGACAAAGGCACCTAGGCTATCAATCTTGAAATGAATGATTATTTTGAAGATCAACGCCGCGTAAGGAAGTTGTCCCTTTGGCTTGAGAGCTGATCTGTACATATGCAGTAGAACAGTGTGAGCAAAAGAAATCCTTTGTCCTGTCAAGATTCCCCATAACAGCTTTGCCTCGTACTTTGAGATATCTGTCTTTGATGCTGCCTTGGGTCTGAGACATTTAATGATCACTTTGTGCATCATGATATGTTTTAGGGGAAAGTCTGTGTAGGCAATGTGTGACTTTGATTCCCTTGAGAAACTCGATTTGCCAGTCAGGAAGCAGAAAGCTTCACTTGCAGTGATATCTAAGGGTTTGAAATCTCCCTTTCTGGTTCCCATGATTGAAGCCAATTCATCAACAGTTAGAAAATACTGCTTTCTTTTGATTGTGAAAGCCAGAGAGTTGAAGTTGACAAACTGAAGATTTGAATAGAAGTAAGCTACCATATCAGGAAAAGTGTAGCCTCTCCTAGTTATAAACTGATCTAGCTTCATCTTTTCTAGATGCTTCCTCAGATTGATGCCATTGCTGTCAAAGTACTTTAACTCAAATACCCTTTGAGGTATAACACCTCTCTGTTTCATTGCTTCAAACCGTTCTTTGTGAGCCTGATTCTGGAACAATGGATCAGTAAAGCTTTTATCCAAATTAAAGCCTATATTTTTCACAAATTCATTGAACAGAATGTCATCATCATCTTCCACCTTCGCCTTCGTACCGCCAGGTCTAATTGGGGATCGTCTACGTTTCGAACTTGTCTCTGCCACTTTCTCCTTTCCTTTGCTAGAGACAGACGTAGGTTTTTCTACAGCAAGTGGTTCAACGATTTTTCCAGGCAGACTAAGAAACTCCAAAAGTTCGCTCTCACTATCAAAGTGATGAGTTTTCAGCAGTTTTCTAAGTTCGTTTCCAAAATCTCCAGCGTCCTTGATTCTATCATACATTGGCTTAATAGAATGGGCCATAGATTCCTTTATTTCAAAAGCAGACATAGATAGACCTTTTGTCAGGCGGAGTGCTTCTCGTTGTTCGTTGATTTGGGTATTTGTGAGTTCCGCGCTGCTTGCAGTTGAGGCGGAGAACTTCCTCTTGGTCTGAGGCGTCTTCTTCGAGTCAGAGACTGGTTTTGGAGCCATTGATGCGTAGAAAGTTTGAAACTTTGAGTGAAAGAGTGTTGCTTTGAGGAGGAAATCGAGAGCGAGAGGTTTTCAACACGGTTTTAGGGTTTTGATTTGAGAGAATTTTGAAAGTAAGAGAACAGAGGTGACGGTTCAGCGTTTTTTATAAAAGAGGCGGTTATTTTTGGAAACACAAAAGAGAATTTTGATGTAAAAAGGAATTCTTAAAAAAAGAATATTCACGGTCAATCAGATATTAAGCAATATCTATTCATATGAGTAACTTACCTAAAAGATAACTTTTAGAGATAACTGACCTTTTGATTTAAGAAAAGTGTGAATTTTCTCTTACGCGCCTTTTTGGCGTCCCTTCTGATGCTCCTTCTGATGCTCCTTCTGACGCTCCTTCTGATGCTTCTTCTGACTCTTCTTCTAATTCTCCTTCTGACTCTCCTTCTGACTCTCCTTCTGACGCTCCTTCTGACTCTCCTTCTGATGCTCCTTCTGACTCTCCTTCTGATGCTCTTTCTGACTTTCCTTCTGACTCTCCTTCTGACGTACCATGTTCTAAGGTATACTTAAGAAGGAAGGTTAATAATAGATAATTCATTTCTAATAAAATTGAAACTCTGTTTATCAAGTGGTTTAGTAAAAATATCTGCAAGTTGATTTTTTGTGTCAATGTATGAAATGTTAACATCATGGTTTTGAACATGATCACGTATGAAGTGATGCTTGATCTCAATATGCTTTGTTCTTGAGTGAAGTACAGGATTCTTTGTGAGATTTATGGCACTTGTGTTGTCACATAGGATTTCCACAGTTGATTCTTCAACACCATAGTCCTTGAGCTGCTGTTTTAGCCAAAGTATTTGAGTGCAGCAGCTTCCAAGAGATACGTATTCTGCTTCAGCTGTACTGAGTGCCACTGTATTTTGCTTCTTTGAGTACCATGAGACAAGCATGTTTCCCATGAGTTGACAGGTTCCTGATGTACTTTTTCTATCAATTTTGCAACCTGCAAGATCTGCATCTGAATAACATTTTAGTGTAAAATCAGAAGATTTAGAATACCACAAACCATAGTTGGGATAAGTCCCTATGTATTTGATTATTCTCTTGACTGCTGATAGGTGTGATTCTCTTGGACTTGACTGAAATCTTGCACATAAGCAAACACTATATAGTATGTCGGGTCTTGAAGCTGTGAGATAGAGTAATGATCCGATCATGCTTCGATATAGTTTGGGATTGACTTCTTTTCCATCCTCATTCTTATCTAATTTGGAAGAGTGAGACATAGGAGTTTCTGTCTTCTTGCCATTTTCCATACCAAACTTCTTCACTATTTCCAATGCATACTTCTCTTGAAATATGAAGGTTCCTTTCTGGGATTGATGAATTTGAAGACCAAGAAAGAACCGTAATTCTCCCATCATACTCATCTCAAATTCATCCTGCATTGTTTTAGAGAATTTCTTGCAGAGAAGTTCATTAGAGGAGCCGAATATAATATCATCAACATATATTTGAACTAAAAGGATATCTTTACCTTTTCCTTGAATAAAAAGAGTGGTGTCTACATTACCTTTAGTGAAGCTGTGTCGAGATAAAAAGTTACTTAACCTTTCATACCAGGCGCGAGGTGCTTGTTTCAATCCATAGAGAGCCTTTTTTAAGACAAATACCAGATCCTTTTCTCTAGGTTCTTCGAAGCCAGGAGGTTGTTCTACATATACCTCTTCTTTGATGTAGCCGTTTAGGAAGGCACTTTTCACGTCCATCTGAAAAAGTTTGAAGTCATTGTAACACGCATAAGCAAGAAGTAGCCTAATGGCTTCTAACCTGGCAACCGGTGCATAGGTTTCATCATAGTCTATTCCTTCTTCCTGAGAATATCCTTTTGCTACAAGTCTTGCTTTGTTTCTCACAACCTTTCCTTTGTCATCAAGTTTGTTTCTGAATACCCATTTTGTTCCAATTACTGGATGATTTTTGGGACGATTGACTAGTTCCCAAACATTGTTGACTTTGAACTGATGTAGCTCTTCCTGCATTGCATTTATCCAGTTTTTGTCAAGTCCATCATTTGAGGATATTTTGGATTCATTCTGATCATCTTCTGGTCTTTCTTCAGCTGCGGAAGTTTCCTTCTGAACATTCTCTGAATTCACATCTGATTCTGCTGGTGAATTCGTGACTTGATGAAGTGTATGCATTTGAATGGATTCAGGTTCATCATCCTGGTTGCTCTCATCGAACTTGATGTTTACTGATTCCTCTACAGTACGAGTATTCTTGTTGTAGACTCTGTAGGCTTTGCTTGTTGTTGAATATCCCAAGAAAGTTCATTCATCTGATCTTTCATCAAACTTTCCAACTCGATCATTAGCATTCTTTAGAATAAAGCATTTGCAACCGAATACATGAAAGTATGCAATATCAGGCTTTCTTTCTTTGAAAAATTCATAGGGAGTTTTCTCAGAAAAAGGTCTGAGGGAAATTCGATTTAAGATATAACAAGCTGTTGAAACAGCCTCAGCCCAAAAGTTAGAGGCAATTTTACTTTCTATAAGAAGAGTTCTGGCCATTTCTTGCAACGATCTGTTTTTCCTTTCTACTATCCCATTTTGTTGTGGAGTATAAGGAGCAGAGAAGTTATGCTGAATTCCGAAATTAGTGCAAAAATCTGAGAAATTTTGATTTCAAATTCTCCCCCATGATCCGTTCTCAAACTGGAAATAGTGTAACCCTTTTCATTTTGAATTCTTTTAGCAAGTTTTGAAAAGGATATGAAAGCTTCATTTTTGTGAGCAAGAAATGAAACCCATGTAAATCTAGAGAAGTCATCAACTATGACAAGACAATATTTCTTACCTCCAATGCTTAGAGTTCTATTTGGTCCGAAGATGTCCATATGAAGTAGCTGCAGACAACGCTTAGTGGAAACTTGATTTAAAGACTTAAAAGAACTTCTTACCTGCTTACCTAGTGTGCATGCATGACATAGTCCACTTTTCTCAAATTTTGTTTGAGGTAATCCTCGAACAAGTCCCTTCTTGGAAAGTTTTGAAATATGTTTCATACTAATATGACCTAACTTTCTGTGCCAAAGATCAGATTCATCCTTGACAGAAATAAGACATTTAGCATGTTCACAGTCAGCATTAATATCTAAAAGATAAATATTCCCATGCCTTCATCCCGTGAAGGATTGCTTCTTATCCTTGCTCATACCTGTGCATTTTAGATCTTGGAACCGAATATCATATCCAGAGTCACAGAGTTGACTTACAGAAATCAAGTTGTAGTTCAATCCTTTGACTAGAGAGACATCTTTAACGGTCAGATTTCCAATCTTTACATTTCCTTTCCCGATCACTTTACCCTTGTTCCTTCCTCCAAAAGACACACTTCTTCCATCACAATCTGAGAGGGATATAAACACATCTGGATTTCCAGTCATGTGACTTGAACAACCACTATCCAAAAACCATTTGTTCTTCCTTCTCTTTGGTACCTGCAATAGATAACCAACTTACTGTTTCTTTGGTACCCATGTTTTCTTGGGTCCTTCTGTGTTAGTATATTTTGACCTTTTAATAGGTCTCCAGATTTTCTTGCAGTAATCCTTAGTATGGCTAGGATCTCCACAGTTCACACAAGGTTGTCGAATGTAGGATCTAGTAAAGTGCTTATAAAAATGATGCTTGTAATTGGAAAACGTTGGTTTTCGAAATTCAGTTTTAAAGACATTTCTTTGGCTACTTTCCTTCTTAAAACCTAACCCATATCGATCATTGAAGGGTATTTGTTTTGATATAATGCTATTCAGAGTTTCTGAGCTTTGTGAAAACCTTTTTGATATAGTAGAAATTTTTTCTTTCAAGGAAGCATTTTCTCTTGAAATAGAATCATGATTTTCTTTCATCTGGTGAAACTCTTGTTGTAGAAAACTAATTTTTTCTTCTTGGGACAAATTCTGTTGTTTTAAAGAAATATTTTCCTTTTTCAAACAAGAAACCTTCTCAAGGGCTTCTTTGTAGTTTCTACATAATTCATCAATATATTCAATGACTTCATCAGGGAGTTTAGATGAACATACCTCAGTTTCTGAATCTGAACTTGAGTCTGATTCGGCCATGAGACAGATATTTGCATAATCATTCTCGCTTTCATCAGAATCACTCAAAGTTTCTGCCTTTAGAGCCTTCTTGTACTTCTCATACTTGAGTTTGTCCTTCTTCAAAATTGGGCAGTTCGGTTTGATATGACCTGCTTTCTTACAGTGGAAGCAAATCACGTCTTTGCTATCTTGTGAGTCATTGCTTGATATTTTTACCTCACTCTTTTTCCAAGGTTTCTTTCCTTTGATATTTCTGCCTTTCCGAGCCATCTTCCTAAATTTCTTGACCATGAGGGCTAATTTTTCATCATCCTCATCTTCATCATCTGTGTCAGAAAAACATTGATTAATTTGACTTTTTAATGCAATAGATTTTTTACCTTTCTGTTCTCCCTTTTTGTTTGCTCGTTCTGTTTCATAGGATTGCAAAGTGCCGACTAGCTCATCCACCGAGAGAGGTCTAATTGTTTGGCATTCTTGAATTGATGGCTTGATGTAATTCCAATCATCTGTGAGTCCACGTAGTATCTTCCTGACTTGCATTGGTTCAGCAATAGGTGCACCTTGTCTTGCAAGTCCACTTGCCAAAGTCTGAAACCTGCTATCATATCAGCAATAGATTCATCAGGCTTCATTTCAAATGCTTCATAGTCACTCAGTAAAATACTGAGCTTTGTTTCTTTCACACGATTTGTTCCTTGAAAGGTAACATGAAGTCTATCCCATATTGCCTTAGATGATTCTTCCTCTGAGACACGATTATAAAGAGGAGTAGATAAGGCACAAAAGAGAGCATTGACAGCTTTAGAATCAAGGCCTTTTCTTTTAGCCTTTTCAGCATCAGTCATTGTTGTGACAATGTTTACTCCGTCAGCAGAGGTTGGATTTGTGGTATTTGCAGGAACTATTCCATTTGTAACGACATCCCACATCAGATCATCATAGGCTTTGAAGAACCACTTCATCTTGTTACTCCACATGTTGTAATCCTTTCCATCAAAGTATGGAGGCTTGTTGGCAAAGTGCGAATCGCTTGTTCCTGAAGAGTGATTGCTAGACATAGTAGATCGTTAACTCTGAAGTCAATAGACACCTCGTAAAATGAACAACCTGCTCTGATACCAATTGATATATCTAGCAATATCTCCTTGAGGGGGGGTGAATAGGAGATTCTGAACACAATTTAAATTTCTTGCGGAATGAATAAGGTTCAGTGTACGATTAGGAACAAAAACAGTATAACGGTGTGCAGAAAATTTAAACACAAAGATAAGAGTTTAGAGAAGAGAATATTGCACACGATACTTATAGTGGTTCGGCTTAGATCAAGCCTACGTCCACTCTCCCACGATGACAGCCGATCGGCTGGATTTCACTATGAAGAATCAAGAAGATTACAATCACTCAAGTGTTTTGTTTCCTTCTCACACAGATTTTCACAGTGAAGGATTTTGAATACTCAGAATACTCTCTCAGATGAAACTCAAGTTATTCTTGCACTTTGGATTGATGTTCACTCTCTTACTCTCTGGTCGAACATTATTCTTCTTTTATACTCCACTGCCTCCGAACTAGCCGTTGGATTCCAGCCAATGGATCGCTCTTCAATCCTTGATTGGACGTCATCAATCGTGATTGAACGAGACTGTATCTTCAGAAGATATGTAGACCGTTGGGTAAGATATTGGACCCTTCTGATTCAGTCGCCCATACAACTGAATCTCCAGCTTCCATAAGTGTGATAAGTTTGAGTTGATTCCCGAGGATATTTTCCTTAGAAGATGATATCCTATTATAGAAAGTCCCTTGATTGACAAGAGGGGATATCAGGATAAATGAATATCACTTGCCTTGATCGGAAACCTGCCATACGTGGGTCTTCGTGTTTTGTAAAATGCAGGAACTGATCTTTCTTCAGTTTCGTCTAGGAGAAGTTTGATCAGTTGGCATGGAATGGTAATACGGAGATTTGATGTGATCCATCCGTCACTGTTTGGATCGTCAAGAGCACTTCCATCTGACTCTACGTCAGAAGCACTTCCATCTGACCCTTCGTCAGAAGCACTTCCATCTGACCCTTCGTCAGTGCGACAGAATTGGAATCACTCAATCTGCTGCTTACACATTCTTCCTGCATCACATTACATTAGACAATATCTTTTGAAGGTTTTGTCAGAATCAAAATGTAGGAGTATTTCCACAACAATCTTGACCAAGGTTGTCTATAATTTCGCCATTCTCAAGTGCGTCGGCCATAAATTTGAGGTCTGCTAGGCTTCGTCTCTTGACTTCTAGTTCGTCTTCTTCAGACTCTTCTTCTGATTGAGTGACTGGCCCAAGACTGTTTACCAGATTCTCATGTGAGGTACTGTTGACACCTAAATTTTGAACATTTTATTTTATTTTATTATTTATTATTAATTTTAAAATAATAATAATAATAATAATAATAATAATAATAATAATAAAAAATAAAAATTAAATAGAAAAATGTGTGAAAAATGAAAGGTAGAGACATAATTATTAGTCAAAGTCCTCTTTTGCTTTTAAAAGATTGTGTTTTTCTTTATTTTATTATTAGTATTATTATTATTATTATCATGATTTTGATTTTTTTTTAGGCTCTCTCTCTCTTTCTTTCTCTCTCTCTCTCTCTCTCTCTCTCTCTCCGAGAGATGCAGCCCACGTTTTTTTTAGAACGGACAGACTCTCTTGCTCGGGCTCTCTCGATCTTCATCTGGCAGGCGTGAAAAACAGCATCTCCATCCGCACATCCTTCGTCGCCGAGCCGCCTTACCGTTTGTCATCAACCACTCAACTCTCTCTCCTCTTTCTCTCCGGGGATTGATCCAGAAAGAGGAGCTGGATCCCTAAGGCCAATGGGATACAATATCGCCAAAAGGAAGGGAGCGGCGCCATTGTTTTCGAAAGAGAAGACATTGAAGGGGACAAAGAAGAGTGGAATGATTTTTTTAAAGAGAGAGAAAGCTAGGGTGGCGGGGATCCGAATATTCATTGGCACGAGGGGACTGAACAAGTTTTGGGGGGTGGATGTCCAACGAGCTTAAAAAAAAGCCACCAGAAAAGCACGACTGAACATCGTTCACCGGGCACCTTGGCTTGATCCTGTTACCCTCCACCTGCAGTGGCGTTCAATGGAAGCCGTCGCGACCACCTATGGTTGAGTCCGGGCTCACCTCCTGCAGACAGTCCCGTGACGACGAAGCCGAGGGCCGATGCAGCCCGCGCGGCTGTGTCTTGCACCAGCCCTGGCTACCTCGAGTCGCAGCCGAGCCGACCAAGTTACCCGAGCATATCTAGAACCGGCAATCCCGACACCACCGCTACTACCACCATCACATGCACAAGATCCGCACCGGATAAGCGGAGCAGAAGCACGATGTCTTCGCTGAAGAAGATCACGCTCCGGAGCTTCGACGACGAGTCTTTCGAGGTCGATGAGACGGCGGTCGTTGAGTCGCAGACCATCAAGCATATGATCGAGGACGGCTGCGCCGACAGCGGGATTCCTCACCCCAACGTCACCAACAGGATTCTAACCAAGGTCATCGAGTACTGCAAGAAGCACGTCGAGTCCACCAAGCCCGACGATCGCTCCACCGACGACTACCTCAAGGCCTGAGACACTGAGTTCGACAAGATATGATCAAGGGGAAGACTCCAGAGGAGATTCGTAAAGCTTTCAACGTCAAGAATGACTTCATCCCTGAGGAAGAAGAGGAGCCTGGACACCACCTATGTCGGTCGTCAATCCGATGGGCCAGAATCTACTCATTTTCTACTCGGTCGTCTAACCGCCGCTCGGCCCTTGTTCCTAGCTTCTCAACGCAGTCTAACACCCTCAGCTACCCGACGACCGTGTGGTTCCCCGGCGCCGTTGTCCAGTCTCGACGTACACAACTCACATTCCAGACGACCTCGGCGTCGTTGTGGTAATTACCGTGGAGCTTCGCCAGTTCACCCGTCGCCGACCCGAGCTTCTCTAACCATAGCGCCGCAGGCTTCGAGGGCCAAGAAATATGTGACTCACTAGTTTCGAAGCCGCCGCCCGCCATCTCGACGCCAAGGCCGGAGCTCCCGTTCGTGACCTGAAAGATGTCTCGACGTCCGAAACCTGCCGACCTCATGGACTTTGCATGAAGGAGATGATGAATAGTATAATAGGGTGGCAACTCATTTGTTCTTCTTGTTTTGGGTTTGGTCAGTTTGGGCTAGCGTAAAAAAAAAAAAGAGAAGATGAAGCAAAGAAGGGGTGGGCCTGGTATATCAACGTTTTGGGCCCATTCGTGGGTTGGTCTAAGATATATGTGGAGTAAGGGTTGGGCTTTAGGGAGTTGAGCCCGTGATTTTTTTTTTTTAAATTATTTCAGTCTTAATTTGTGAAATTGACTATTGACATTCTAATGGCGATCGACAGGTAACGGGCATGGAGATTATCACAGGTTGGGGCTGGGCGATTGAAGGTCGGTGTCCAATCTGGTATATTCTACGTACTCGATCCGTATATCAGAGTTATTTTTCTAAAATATTGCCATTATAGACTTGATTTGCATGTATTTATTTCAATCTGGTAGTTAGCTTGTTTACTTGGTTAAGTGTGGTATGTTGTCAAAGAAAATATTAATAATAATAAAAAAATAATAAAATTCAAAAAAAAATCAATAAAAAAATAGAAAATCATAAAAAATTCAAAAAAATTCGGAAAATTCAGAAAAATTCTAAAAAATTCCAGAAAATAGGAAATGGCCACATTCAACTGGCCATGACCTGTTTCGGGTCTTTCGACCCCCGATCTTTCCAAAAATGACGGTTTTGCCCTTCCGGCAAACCGTCTTCCAAAAAAATTCTAAAAAATCCAGGAAAATCCCAAAAAATAGGAAATGGCCACAGACAACTGGCCAAGACTCATTCCGGGTGTTTTGAACCCCGAACCTTCTTAAAATGACGATTTCGCCCTTTGGGCGAATCGTCTTCCAAAAATTGATTGTGATTGATAGGAATAGTCGTCCAATCTGCATGAAACCCTGAATCAAACCTACCTCACCCAAACTTGCGCCTGCATGAACTCTTATTCAGGAAAATCACTCGCGTTAGGTACCGAAAGGGCGTTGGGTAATGACACCAGCGTAACCAAGTCCCCGAACCCAAAATCTCTGGTTCCGCAGAACTGATCGATCTCTCCCAATCGGTCAGTAAGGTTCCCGGTCTACCCTCCAAGAAAGACCGGTGGCGACTCCAAATGCATGTACAAGTTGCACATGTCACCACGACCACACTAAGGTCGAAAGCGGTCGACTCTTATCGTCGAATCCCTCAAAAATATTCCCGCCGCGATTTGGTATGGGCCTGGGAGGGCCCGCGCCGATCCAAGGCCCACGATCGGTAATCCATTAGCCGCGTCCGCTTCCGGACGGGTCGCGACAGGTACCCCAGGTATTACCCTGCTCAGTCTTGATCACGAAGTAGCTTCCTTCCAAAGATGAAGAAGTTTTGACTCCTTCGAACTCTTCATTGGTGATATCGGACATTATCCACAAGCTCATCATCTTAGCGATGCATAGTCTCTTTTGGTCAGTCGAGATCGTTCTTGCTTTTGGGCATGATGAAGCGGTTATTAGCAGGTCGGTCAGCTTAAGCATATCTACCTTTAGCTTAAGGTAGTCTTCTTCTCCTTCAGAGAATATTGCCCCTACTGCTTGATGATCTGGTAGTGGATTTTCTTGTACATTTGGGGCTGCATTATCAAATTTTAGAATCTGATTATCAATCAGGGCTTGCACTTTCAGCTTAAGGATATAATAGTTATCCACATTATGCCCTCTCTCGCCCATATGGTAGGCACAGGTCTGGCTCTCATCAAAGCCAGGATACCTTGCAGGGTTTGCCTTAGGCGGTTCTTTCGCCACCAGGTGTTGTTCTAGCAGCATCGGGAGTAGCTTGGATAAAGGCCTCGGGAGCTGGGAGAATTGCTTCTGGGGTTGCTTTCTTCTAGGCTCTTGTACTTTCGGTGTTGACCAGGATGATCCTCCTTTGGTCTGATTAGAATTGCCAAACGGCTTGGGCTTGTGGGGATCCGGTATAAATGCTATGTCCAGTCCGGCTTCTCTCTCCTTTCTCAAGGGATACTGCTTCCTAGTAGGAGCTTCATGAGGTCTTCTTTCTCTCAAGGTCCATTCTAGCCTTTCAGCAACATTTATCAAGTGTGTAAATGTTTGACACCCGGAAGTGTTCAGCTTGTCAAAGTACTCATAGGGGAGTGCTTTCAGGAACAAGTCGATCAGCTCCTCTTCTGGAATTGACGGCTTTACTTGGGTAGCCAAGGCTCGCCACCTCTGGGCATATGTCCTGATTGATTCGCCTCTCGCCTTTGAAGTTCGTAGAAGATCTTCTCTTGTTGGGGCTGTAGCCGTGTTGAACTTGTACTGCCTAAGGAAGTCCTCTGCAAGATCCTTCCATCCATCGTAATCTTCTAGATCTAGCTCAATGAACCAGGCCAGAGCGGCGCCAGCCAGACTCTCTTGGAATGTGTTCATTAGTAACGGGATATAATTGTTGACACCTGATTTTTGGTCATTTAATATTTTAGTTTTTATTTCCAAAATTAATTAAAAATAGCCAAAAACTCATAAAATTGCAAAATCAACTTTAGAGGCCTTGCATAGCCTCAAGAGTCAATTTTCAAAAAAAAATTATTTTTCATAATTTTTAATACTTTTTCAAAAAAAATTTAATTATTAAAATACCCAAAAAATCAGAAAAATACTATTCGTGGTCATAAAAATACATAAAAATATTCAATAATTTTGTTTTAATTTCCTATTCAAGTGTGTCACTTTAAATCTTAAAAATTCGGCTCGGGTCACTATGTTCCTTCGCAAACATAAACCCGAACCGAGCCTAAAAAATCATTTTCGAGTCTTTTAATTTTCAATTCTCACTTTTTATAAGCTATGACATTGGATTATAAAGTCTTGAAGTGCAATTGGGTCAATTTGCCCTTCAATTGGATCAATTTTAACCAAAAGGGCTTAATTGCATAAAAATCTTTCATTTTAGTCCCCGGTTTCGCAATTTTTGAAATTAAATTTCATACGGGCATACCCATTGAAATTAAACACCTCTACCCTATGTTTTTCATCATGATGAATCCATTGGTGGCCTCAAATTTGACTAAATCGGTAGTTTAGGCCCTCGATTAAACAAAGATCAATTTCGGATCCTAAGGGTAATTTGGGATTTTCACTAAATTTCAACCAATTCATTCAAGAAAATACCTCTATTTGATAGAAAACATGTCAAGGAGTCCGATTGTGCCGTCAATTTTAGGAAAAGAGGTCGATTTGGGGCCCAATTTGACAAAATTGGTCGAACCGGGCCGGTCGGGTCAAGCCCGACCCAACCCGGTCCGACCGGGTCTGCAACTAAGTTGCAGACCCACCATGGCCGAAAGGGGGGAATTGAGTGGAGCACTTGGGAGGCAGAATGGAGGTTGATTCGGCGCACAAAATTGGTCGGCCATGAAAAAGAAAGTGAAGCTGAGTTGGAGGGAAACACGATGGTGGAGGTGGGGGTCGCCGCCGGCCATAGAATAAGCTCCAAAATCCCCTATAAATAGAGGTCCCGGCCATGGAGTTTGGGGGAGAAAAAAAAGAGTTCGGGGAATTCGAGGAGAGTCGGAGCGATAGGAGCATTCTCCAAGTTGCAAGGGAATTGAAGCCACGTCGCCAAAGCAGCCACAGTTGCCGGCGACGCCGGAAACAGGTCGGTTTTTCCCCTCCGACCACCATTTCATGCATGCACCCGATGTGTTCGACGAAATGCCCCAATGGGCTTTGTATTTTAGAGTCTCGGCCGTGTTGTTCCCGGTCCCTTTTCGCTCGATTCTAGCTTCGAACCTTCCCTAGAACTACTCATAATCCCGGCTTGGTTTTTATTTTGCATTGAAATACGATGAAAATCGGGCTCGGGACCTCACCGGCTCCAGTTTGGACCAAGAGCTCACACCGACGAGCTCGAAACAAGCTCAGGTAAGTCCCTTGACCTCATTTAGATGCTCTTTGAATGATTGAAATCGAGTTTGGACGACAAAAAAATTTCTGCAAATCGTTCGCCGGAAACGGGGCTGTGGAGGTCTGGTTCGCCGGCTTTTGACGTATTCATGGCGTTGTTTTTAGTTGTATGTGGATTCTGAAGTCCTAGGGAGTCGAACGCCAAAAGAACGGGCGAAAAATACCAAGTTTTGGGGCCGGTTCGCGGTTTTCCGGCGACCTCGCCGGAAATTTCACTGTTCATCGTCTTCTCCGGCGAGGTCGCCGGTGGTCAACGGTCAAACGGTGACGTGGCATGCCACGTCAGTCGGGTGGGGGCCGCGGTCTTAAAAATAAAATGCCCAGATCGGACAGTCGTGGCTTCGCCACGTGTCGCGATCTGGGATTTTTGGAAAATTAAAAATATTTTCAGAATTAATAAATGATTTTCGAAAATAAAAAAAAAACATTTTGATCCAACGGTCGATATTGGGCCGCGTGGTTCTCTGTGGATCGTCCGATCTAGTGGTAGATCAAACGCACGAGATGATGCCACGTGGCGTAATGTGGACCGCCAGATCCGTAGGATTTTCGAATAATAATTAAAAAATGTCAAAAAAAATTCGAAAAATTCAAAAAAAGAATTCTAAAAAAATTCCAAAAAATAGGAAATGACCACATTCAATTTGCCATGACCTGTTCCGGGTCATTTGACCCCCGATCTTTCCAGAAATGACGGTTTCGCCCTTCCGGCAAACTGTCTTCCAAAAAATTCTAAAAAAAAAAAATCCAAGAAACTCCCCAAAAATAGGAAATGGCCACAATCAGCTGGCCAAGACTCATCCCGGGTGTTTTGAACCCGACCCTTCTTAAAATGATGATTTCGCCTTTTGGGCGAATCGTCTTCCAAAAAATTGAAGAAAAATCAAGAAATTCCAAAAAATTCTCAAAAATGGGAAATGGCCACAATCAACTGGCCATGGAATATTTTGGGTAATTCGGTATCCAAGTCTTCCAAAAATTGACGATTTTGTCCTTCGGGCTAATCGCCTCCGAATCTTCTCATTTTACCCCCGGTCCGAAATCATACATTCCCTAAGCCCTTATGGCTATACTAGGAAGCCATTGATTTGAATTAATGTGCATCGATGTGGTTTATTTATGCACTAGATTGCGCTTTCATTAAAATTGATTGTGATTGATAGGAATAGTCTTCCAATCTGCATGAAACCCTGAAATCAACCTGCCTCACCCAAAATTGCGCTTGTATGAACTCTTAACTAGGAAAATCACTCGCGTTAGGTACCGAAAGGGCGTTGGTAATAACACCAGCGTAACCAAGTCCCCGAACCCAATATCTCTGGTTCCGCAGAATTGATCGATCTCTCCCAATCGGTCAGTAAGGTTTCCGGTCTACCCTCCAAGAAAGACCGGTGGCGACTCCAAATGCATGCACAAGTTGCACATGCCACCACGACCACACTGAAGGTCGAAAGCAATCGACTCTTATCGTCGAATCCTTTGAAAAATACTCCCGCCGCGATTTGGTATGGGCTTGGGAGGGCTCGCGCCGATCCAAGACCCGCGAACGGTAATCCATCCGTCGTGTCCGCTTCGGACGGGTCGCGACAACTGGCGACTCCGCTGGGGACTCATGTTCTAGAACCTATGGTTCTAGACCCCAAGAGGACTTAGGCCGTAATTAAAACACTGAGTGATATTTCTAACCCTGCAGGCGCTCTTGAAGGTGAGGTAAGTCCGCTTATGATAGGTGTTATATGTTTTTGCAGATTGGAGTGATAAGGGGGTCAGTCTGTGATTAACATTGTTTTATGCAGGTTGGTCGTAGGAATGAATGATTGTGTGTATGTTTTATATTGAAGCGGTGATTGTTAAATAAGATGCATATTTATCGCTTTAGCACGACACCGAAAACACACACAACCGCGCCTAAAACCCCGGGCGCTGTCTATAGGAAAACAATAGAAGGAATTGAAAATGGAATCTCCGTGAGGAAAAACACGGGGTAATCCATTTTTAATTCTGCTCATTTCGAACTATGGATTGGGTCCCAATGCAACGATAGTTGTGCAATGGAATCTACCCTTTCTAGAACTCGAGGTGGGAGCCTTGGCCTTAGGTTCCAAACCCTATCTTGATTCTTAGAGTCAAACCTCACTGGTCTCATGCAAATGTATGTGAATGATTGGTACACCTCGAAACCAAAAGGTCATTCAGCGCCGCTTATGAATCAAAATCCAAAGACTTGTGTGAAGAATCAGTCGCGAGTTTAAACGAACCAGGATGGCATGGAAAAGCGCTGGACCACCCTGGAGAGTCAACTGATGAGGGCAAATGCCTCTTGACCGGGGCAACCGAATCAAGGATAAGGACGTGTCATTCCTAATTGATTTTCAATCAGATAATGGCATAATATTTCATATCCTTTCCTCTCATGATAAGATGGTTAAAGACCAACAAAGGGGAGCTTGCCTTCCCTACAAGATGGAAAGGAGTGCACCTTCATCGGGCATCACCCATTGGGTTTACAAAAACAAGATGGATTTATTGTGATGAGCCTCAAGTAGACAACGTGAAGCTGGGGCAACCTAATTTGGATCGACTCTCTTGAAGTCGAGAAGGGTATATTCGTTCCAAATTAAATTGATTTATTTACAAGCTGATATGGTTTTCCATTCTTGCAGGTGATGACAAAAATGAATGGGACCACTGAAGAATTTCCATCGTCTTGGATGCCCGAAGTGACTAGACCTGGGATAGTAAATCCGTAATCGTTTCAATTAAAGCTCCTTACGCGGTGATTGACTCTTTCACTCCTTTCATCGCGCAGGTTGTTGAAGTACTCAATCATGAGTAAACCCATTCTTGCGGATGTCAAATAGCCTGAATGCGTCAATACGGCAGGATCAAATGGCCTACGACTAAATCAGCCAGCCCCAGACAAAACATCCAGTTGCTGGGGATAAATCGCTCCGCTACCCTGAAAAGAGAAACATCAAATACTTCAAATGGCGACGATGATCGAGAGAATCACAAAACCGCCACACGACAAATCCCAAGGCCGTCAAGCCACCTAGAGACGGATAAAAATAATTGAAGATTCTGACAATTGAGATAGAAGTTCAGAATCGGCGAAACCCATGGGAGTGAGTTCTCCCATTTTCTTTGAAAAAGCCAAGCCGGGGGCAAACTCTCATGATCTCCCATGAAAGCGCATCGGACCAGGGTTATTAAATCCAGAGATAACAAACATCAAGACAAGCCTTACCAGGGCAAAATACTTGAAGAACACCATTCCTTCAAATGTTGGAAGGACAAAACCCCGAAGGGAGTATCTCTTTCCTGAAATTTCAAATGAAGTCAAATAAGGACCTACACCTGTTTCTTCATGTGCAGGTGCATGGACGTTGTCAAAATTGAATTGAAAATTGCCAACAAACACGGAAAGTGCTAAGGCATGTTGCCAAGACGAACACCGCCCAACTGAGGCAAAACAGTTGTTGACTTGATCGAGGATCATCTCACGAACAACATCCACCCACAAATGCAGACGAGATGAAGCAACATTCATCGTCCACATCAGTATAAGATATTGAAACGACCCCCATCAAATGTGGCACGTCAATTATCGACGAAAGAGATGAATACGTCAGTAAGACGCCACCATGGATCCCAAGAGAGAAGACATCCCCAAAGAGGATGAGGATTGCAGCAAAATGCAAAATGAAGTTAGCTGGGGCAAGCGTCACCTAGCTACGATAAATCACACCCAACTGGGGCAAGTGAATCATTTGTGCGCCGGACAAAGAATGACGTTTCTCCTCTGGCAAAGTCAATGGACGCAATAACAGAGTCCTCCGCATCAGAATCAAACCCCAAGATACAAATATGGGTGAACGGTAACCTTGTATCGTTCCTATTTGGTCTTCGAAGACCACATACCTAACATGAGTTTTTACTCATTTAACAGGAAGCCGTTGGCACCGAAAGCCTCAAAAGAAAAGAACTCACCAACGAGGAGGCGAATAAAATTATTGACCTTGGGAGTCAGCACTCCAAGAAATGGTCTTTGATTATAAGATCGAGTGGAGGGTAAAAAGTATCGCTTCCACACTTCATGCTTTGACATGCATTCCGATAACAATTTCCTTTTTCCTTGAATAAAAGGAACTCTGAAGAGTGGCGCTGGAATGCGTCCAAAAACACAAATGGATCTCCTCTGGGGCAAATCCTTGAGAATGATTCATCGCCAACCAAACGGAGGGATCAAGGCCACAAGATAGAGGGCCAGATTCTGCGAGCCGCGCGTTTGTGTTCAAATGGAAACACAAAGCAAGAACAAGGCTGTATCGTTCCAATTTGCCTTGAATTTTGGAACGCAAACTGACACCTAATTCCCGTCTTTGACAGGGGCTCGCCATCAAGGCGAAACAGGTTTTCACATCCCATGTATTACCCGTTGGAATACATGACCAAGGGTAAGATGTATCGTTCTAATTTTTTGAAAAATTCGTGAACGTACAATAACATGTTTCTTCCGCATTTTTAGGGATCTCCAGCCTCGGGGGACAGGTAAGTATCCCTTTCCCCAATCCATTGAAGATGTTAAATAAAAAACAGAGAGAAAAAGAAAAGCTTTCAGAATCTAATGTCTAGAAAAGACATAGAATTCAAACTTCATTGGCATTCATGTTTTAAAACAGGAGGTTGTCTGAACATGAATAAGAACATGCATTGTGCATCATAAAATCCCCTTGATGGGTAAAATTTTTGGAGAAAATGAAAGAGATTTTTCCAATCAAAAGTTGTTCAAAACTTTCAAAATGACGTTTTCTCAAAAGACGAGAGGCAAAGCCTAATCCAAACACGTCCTATACACACTTGAGAGAGAAGTGGAGCGGATCAGATAGCAAAATCTGGACCTACGGAAGTAGGGATTATTCGCAGCAATTACATGGATTGGGATGACAGAGGCATTCGTTTCATATCCCCAAATATTACAGGTGACCATTGACAACCACTTTGAACGACAATTTTCATTCTCAATCCTGTCAAGAACCACCCCACATCGGGGCAAAAAGGGAGCAAGTCCAGCGGCATCGGGAGAAAATGGTTAGAAATTTTCTTGCTCGGACTAACATTAATCTTTGTGTGTTGTTTATATGGTAATCCAAATGCCATAGGATGACGAGAAGTATTCATTTCTCTATCCCACACACCATATCCTTTGCACAGCCAAGTTGAGCCTGCAAATTCGTTTCATGAACCCGTTGGTGATCATTGCACATTTCAAGATGGATGCAGCATCACTTCAGAGACGGAAGAGCTCAAGACTAAGGGATTACAAAGAAATTCCTGGGCTGATGTTTAAAGCATGTTTAGACTTTCAGTCGTAGGTCTAACATGGTCTCCTGAATATGAGAAAAACGGGATTTCAAAAAAATGATGATAAAAAAAATTATTAGAAAATCCCCAGCATCAAGAAAAAGCAAAGTGCCTGGTAAAAGCAAGGCTGATGCTCGTGACAACTATTTGATTGATCCCCAATGAAACCTAGTTGGGAAGAGAGAAAGATCCCTAAAGGAGTCAGAGCAAAAAGACCGCTCCTCCAAATGATGTCAAGCGTGGAGGAAAGACACAGACAGAGTTGTCAATTCCTTAATGCAGCCAGAGACGCTCTCTAAAGAGTTTTTGCACACCTCAAAAGCGGTTGCACGCCTCAAAAATTGAAGATGCAGAATGGAAAAGACAGGTGACAAGTTTACAATGATCACCAATGTCAATCCCTTCATAAATTCTGGGCCAAAAACAAGCCTTTTTTCGGTCCCCAATCCTACCAACATCATAACCCTGAAACAGTCTTCTCTGACTAAGACACTTGGGTTAACATATAGCTTAACTTGAAGAAGTACGAGCAAGACTATTTCTTTCTCATTTTGCAGGGTTCTTGACTTGTAAACCCGAAGCAGATGGTGAAAACTTTCATTCAATGACCTTGACTCAAAAGTGAGTCCCCCTTGAAGATCAATAACCAAGCCCAACATTACGGTCCCATGGAAGACCTCCCGACCGATCAAAATGTATGCGCTGCGAATGAGCCTAAAACCTAGGCACAGGTTAGTAGGGAATCGAGTGCATCCCCTATAAAAACCATTATCCCAAAACAAGTGAGAAGACCTCATTGTCGAGAAATATTCCAATTGATGTTTCGAACAGACTCGTTTTGGAATTTTCGAACTGTTGATCCAGATTTTCCATGCAAGGAATTTGTGATCACATTTGCATGTTGCAAGAATGCTTTGGATAACCTCCAGCATCAAAATGCACATTTCATGATTAAAACTTAAATCATACGGTTTTGTCAAATGGACAGCCGTGGTCTTCCCAAAGATTACTAACATTTTCTTGGTGAAGAAAAATCTTTCAGGCTCAAACTTCTGCAAGATTCTTGGAAACCCCAAATCCCAGAAAAACATTTGCTCCGTGGAGTGGAGCACACAGGTTTGAGCTTTCTGCAGGATTCCTGGAGAACCCAGCTCCCAGAAAGTCACCTCCCACATCATCAGCGTACCAGTGAAATTTTCGCCAAAATGAAATCTTTTACTGCGTCAAAACTAAATTCTCGACGAACTTCGGGATCTCTAAAAAAAAGGGGGGAAGAAAAACCCTTTTAAAAGAGAAAGTCCAATCTGACGTGGAGAACCCTCGTCATGAGACCTCTTTTCAAAAGTCAGGCAGTCTCATCGGACGTGGAGAACCCTCGTCATGAGACCCCTTTTCAAAAATCAGGCAGTCTCATCGGACGTGGAGAACCCTCGTCATGAGACCCCTTTTCAAAGCAAAATCAAGGTAGAAACCGCCTGAAGGGTCAAACCAAGGTAGAAACCGCCTGAAGGGTCAACTTAAGGTAGAAACCGATTGAAGGGTCAAACCAAGATAGAAACCGCCTGAAGGGTCAACTCAAGGTAGAAACCGCCTGAAGGGTCAACTCAAGGTAGAAACCGCCTTAAGGGTCAAACCAAGGTAGAAACCGCCTGAAGGATCAAACTCAAGGTAGATACCGCCTGAAGGGTCAACACAAGGTAGATACCGCCTTAAGGATCAACACAAAGGTCTGATCCACCCTACAGATTAAAATCTATGGCGAATCCTCAAGAGTGGGATGCGCCTTCCTTAGGTTCCTGCCAGTTAGGAATCCAATAATGGTATGACCTACCATACAGGTCAGAGCTTAATCTCCCTAGGATATTCTCAATGACGAGTCCAAGGTATCTTCTTGAAAGTTATCGCAACCGTCCACATCCGACGGGTGAGTTTCAGGTAAGCCTCACTCACTCCAGCTCAAGTTCAAATTGCAAGAGCAAACCGTGGATTAATTTGAGCATCCATCAAAAGGCTTAAGGTTCCAATGTCATAGCATTTCTTTTCCCTAATCGAGTCAGTCAAGATTCAGGTGTCATTTTGTCTTTGAAAGCAACCTCTAACGAGCTCACTCTCAAAAAGGGGCAGCTGTTGACACCTGATTTTTGGTCATTTAATATTTTAGTTTTTATTTCCAAAATTAATTAAAAATAGCCAAAAACTCATAAAATTGCAAAATCAACTTTAGAGGCCTTGGCATAGCCTCAAGAGTCAATTTTGAAAAAAAAAATTATTTTTCATAATTTTTAATAGTTTTTCAAATTTTTTTTAATTATTAAAAATACCCAAAAAATTAGAAAAATACCATTCGTGGTCAGACAAATACACAAAAATATTCAATAATTTTGTTTTAATTTCCTATTCAAGTGTGTCACTTTAAATCTTAAAAATTCGGCTCGAGTCACTATGTTCCTTCACAAACATAAACCCGAACCGAGCCTAAAAAATCATTTTCGAGTTTTTTAATTTTCAATTCTCACTTTTTATAAGCTATGACATTGGATTATAAAGTCTTGAAGTGCAATTGGGTCAATTTGCCCTTCAATTGGATCAATTTTAACCAAAAGGGCTTAATTGCATAAAAATCTTTCATTTTAGTCCCCGGTTTCGCAATTTTTGAAATTAAATTTTATACGGGCATACCCATTGAAATTAAACACCTCTACCCTATGTTTTTCATCATGATGAATCCATTGGTGGCCTCAATTTTGACTAATTCGGTAGTTTAGGCCCTCGATTAAACAAAAATCAATTTCGGATCCTAAGGGTAATTTGGGGTTTTCACTAAATCTCAACCAATTCATTCAAGAAAATACCTTTATTTGATAGAAAACATGTCAAGGAGTCCGATTGTGCCGTCAATTTTAGGAAAAGATGTCGATTTGGGGCCCAATTGGACAAAATTGGTCGAACCGGGTCGGTCGGGTCAAGCCCGACCCGACCCGGTCCGACCGGGTCTGCAACTAAGTTGCAAACCCACCATGGCCGAAAGGGGGAATTGAGTAGCGCACTTGGGAGGCAGAATGGAGGTCGATTCGGCGCACAAAATTGGTCGGCCATGAAGAAGAAAGTGAAGCTAAGTTGGAGGGAAACACGATGGTGGAGGTGGGGGTCGCCGCCGGCCATAGAATAAGCTCCAAAATCCCCTGTAAATAGAGGTCCCGGCCATGGAGTTTGGGGGAGAAAAAAAAGAGTTCGGGGAATTCGAGGAGAGTCAGAGCGATAGGAGCATTCTCCAAGTTGCAAGGGAATTGAAGCCACGTCGCCAAAGCTGCCACAGTTGCCGGCGACGCCGGAAACAGGTCGGTTTTTCCCCTCCGACCACCATTTCATGCATGCACCCGATGTGTTCGACGAAATGCCCCAATGGGCTTTGTATTTTAGAGTCTCGGCCGTGTTGTTCCCGGTCCCTTTTCGCTCGATTCTAGCTTCGAACCTTCCCTAGAACTACTCCTAATCCCGGCTTGGTCTTTATTTTGCATTGAAATACGATGAAAATCGGGCTCGGCACCTCGCCGGCTCCGGTTTGGACCGAGAGCTCACACCGGCGAGCACGGCGGATGGCGAGCTCGAAACAAGCTCAGGTAAGTCCCTTGACCTCATTTAGATGCTCTTTGAATGATTGAAATCGAGTTTGGACGACAAAAAAATTTCTGCAAATCGTTCGCTGGAAACGGGGCTGTGGAGGTCTGGTTCGCCGGCTTTTCACGTATTCATGGCGTTTTTTTTAGTTGTATGTGGATTATAAAGTCCTAGGGAGTCGAACGCCAAAAGAACGGGCAAAAAATACCAAGTTTTGGGGCCGGTTCGCGGTTTTCCGGCGACCTCGCCGGAAATTTCACTGTTCATCGTCTTCTCCGGCGAGGTCGCCGGTGGTCAACGGTCAAACGGTGACGTGGCGTGCCATGTCGGCAGCCACGTCAGCCGGGTGGGGGCCGCGGTCTTAAAAATAAAATGCCCAGATCGGACGGTCGTGGCTTCGCCACGTGTCGCGATCTGAGATTTTTGGAAAATTAAAAAGATTTTCAGAATTAATAAATGATTTTCGAAAATAATAAAAAAACATTTTGATCCAACGGTCTATATTGGGCCGCGTGGTTCTCTGTGGATCGTCCGATCTAGTGGTAGATCAAACGCACGAGATGATGCCACGTGGCGGAATGTGGACCGCCAGATCTGTAGGATTTTCGAATAATAATTAAAAAAATGTTAAAAAAATAGAAAAATCTCAAAAAATACAAAAACGGTGTCGTTTAGACCGGTTTCGATCCGTAGGGTCAGGCCAGGCGCCCGGAAGGCGTGGGCCGGGTAAAACCCGGCCCGGAAAATATTTTTTAAATAAAAAAATTTCAGAAAATAATAACAAATAATTCAAAAATTCAATAAAAAATGGGAAATAGCCACAATCAACTGGCCATGGATTATTTTGGGTAATACGGTATCCAAGTCTTCCAAAAATTGATGATTTTGCTCTTCGGGCTAATTGCCTCTGAATCTTCCCATTTTACCCCCGGTCCGAAATCATACATTCCCTAAGCCCTTATGGCTATACTAGGAAGCCATTGATTTGAATTAATGTGCATCGATGTGGTTTGTTTATGCACTTGATTGTGCTTTCATTAAAATTGATTGTGATTGATAGGAATAGTCTTCCAATCTGCATGAAACCCTGAAATCAACCTGCCTCACCCAAAATTGTGCATGTATGAACTCTTAGCTAGGAAAATCACTCGCGTTAGGTACCGAAAGGGCGTTGGTAATAACACCAGCGTAACCAAGTCCCCGAACCCAATATCTCTGGTTCCGCAGAATTGATCGATCTCTCCCAATCGGTCAGTAAGGTTTCCGGTCTACCCTCCAAGAAAGACCGGTGGCGACTCCAAATGCATGCACAAGTTGCACATGCCACCACGACCACACTGAAGGTCGAAAGCGATCGACTCTTATCGTCGAATCCTTTGAAAAATACTCCCGTCGCGATTTGGTATGGGCCTGGGAGGGCTCGCGCCGATCCAAGACCCGCGATCGGTAATCCATCCGCCGTGTCCGCTTCGGACGGGTCGCGACAATAATCTGAATAGTGCGCCATCTTGCGCAGGTAATACTTGAGGTTTGCTCGGGGACAACCTGTCCCATTGTATTTCCTTACAAATTCTGGCTCTTTATAATCAGGAGGAGTTTCTACTTTAGCGAAAGGAGATATCTTGTCGAAGCGGGCTAACTCGTAACCTTGACTGCTCAAGCACTCTTCGATTTTGGCAGCCTTTTAGCCTCTGCTTCAGTTTTCATGGTCTGATTCCCATTCTCCTCCCTCTCGAGGTTGATAACAACAGGCGAGGCTTTTGGTTGTGATCGGCTGTTTGGTTCATGGACATCCTCCTCTGTATGTTGGGTATCCCTTGTTACTTCTCTATCTGTTACATCAGGTACCGTAGAAGGGCCTGAGTTGTTCTGATTGTGGGCTATTGTCTGTTTAGCTTGGGTGGCCTCCAGCATGGCCTTAATGTCAGCCATCATAGTTGACAGGGCAGTCATCTGAGACTCCAACATGCCCACGCGCGGAGTCAATTCTTGCTGCTCCATTCTTGTCTTAAGGTGAGTACGGAAACGATGTGTTGGCAGTTCCGTGATGAGAGTGTACCTGTTCAAAAAGATTTCTAGTGAGTGCTTCTCTTATTTTGGCAGAAAGAAGCAGTTTAATTCTTTCAGTTGCATGTTTCTTGTCAGTAGATGAGAAAAAATGGCTACATTGTGAGCCTTAGCCTCACATAAGTAGTTCTTTTAGTCATTTCCTGATATGAATTCATGAAATTAAAAGAGGCGTAATTTCTGACGATAGTTTTTATGCATTCGAAAGACATACTTATATTCATGCTCATGTGTCCAAGATAGTATCTAACAGAAATGAGAATGTATGAGAAGATATCACAGTGTTTGCTTATTTTACACTTGACAGAATAGCCTATTCAAGTCTAGGACGTTTGAGGTCTAAGGTATCCTCATCATCCAGTATGGATTCCCCTCTTCAGCTTGGGGCTCCTCATCCTCTGAATATGGCAGCGGTCCCATGTCTTCAGGTACGTACGGCTCTATTCCAGGTACGTATGGTACGACGTATTCGGGTACATACGGCTCGACAAGACTCCTTCTGGTCGCTTTAAAGTGTTGAATGTACTCTGCAGTGGCTCTATGAATGTTTTCTTCAGGAGTCATGTTTTCTGGCCAACTTATTTCTTCCGCTTGCGAATTCTTCAAGGAGCGGATGATGGATGTTACCTTGGCTTCAAATTGTTCCTTCTCTTCCTCCATGAGAGTCTTGCTCGGTATGTCAAAAGAAAAGATATCAAGTTGTGGTGGAGAAGGGATCCCCTGTAGCGCCCCAAACTGTTGGATCACTCTCTTCGGATAGTATGCTGTAGCGCCCGTGAATCCTAGCAAGGGGACTGGACCTTTGTCACCACAGGCCAATCTGACTTTGCCCAGCATTGGCAACTTTAGCTGCCATCGGAGTTGTTCGGGCTTTAGAATTTTAAGGAAGTTCTTCCATTCTACAAAGTTGAACTTAGGAATACGTGTATGTGTTCTGACAAAGGTTTTAAGAGGATGTGCATCAAGGCTGATTTCAGTGAAACCCATGCGGATGTGGAATTGTCTGATATGGGATGTGAACCACAGATACAAAAGATCACTAGAGGCTCTAAAGATTCCCTTTTTATTTTTCCTGAAGCGATTTAAGGAAAGGAAGGTCTCGGCAAGGAGGATGTTTGAGTAATCCCACCCACAACAGACTTGTCTAGCTACTACGGCCATGATAGGGTCAAAGGTGACAGATGAGATCGGGAATAGTACAAAGCTAAAAAATGCCAAGACAAAGGCTCTACCAGATTTGGTTCCTTTAGCAGCAGGGAGGCAGGAAAATCGGTCTTTAAGGAAAGATAAGGAGACTCGTCCAGAATTGCTTTTTGCATCTGCTTTGACTTCATTCAGACCTGTGTCAAGGAATTCAGCCAACTAACTCAGGGGTTCAAATCCTATGGGGGGTCGGACGAGCGTAGGAGTTAACTCAACTCCGATGACGGCGCTGTATTCTTCGATAGTGGGAGTAATCTCTAGTCCTTCCATGCAAAATGTAGCGGTGGTAGGATCCCAATAGAGCGCCATGGCTTGGATAAAGGCAGGTGGACACTCAATATTCAGCAGGTCTAACAGGTATCCTAGCCGTGATTCAGCATACTTTTGGCTAGCTTCGCCCATGTTGTCCCACCATGTTGGAGTTCGGCCCGGGGGATTTTGAATACTTGAATATCATTCTTTCCCATCAAGTCTAAAATATGCAAATGATTTTGAAAATTCAATCGTCAGAAATAACTTCAAACGTATGAACGTGCAGATGTCATGAGATATGCATGAGCTAACTCGATTGCATAGTTCAATTGAAGAAATGGAAATTAGAACCTTTTTCAGGTCTTGAAAGCCTGACTCAAAGCCTAATTTGAATTTCAAGGAAGTGAATTATGCAATTTAGTCAGGTTTACTTAGTGACTAAGGGAAATAGCAACGTCACATTCCATTGGTCAATACATCAAAAGAACAAAGTTGAGAGAACTTTTATTACAATCAAGATGTTTTAATGGAAGAAAGGTAAAGAGAGATCTTTCAAACAAGAAAGCTGTAAAAGACCGTTGGAATGTGAGGGTCTAAATCACTCTTTTCCTAGGGGTCTATCCAAATGATAATTGGTCGGGAGTTTTCCTCTAATCAAGTGTAAGGGAGTCGTCTTCAGTGTTTTGGTCGAGAGGCTGTAGTTCCTTCGACCATTCTCTGGTCCACGGTACGACGACTTCAGGAGTCTTCTCGGGTTTCGCCTTCTTGATACGCTTCGGTTTTGTCTTGGTCGCGGGGCGCCTCTTTTCTCCCCAAAAAGTGACTATGGGCACACTTTCTCTGGCCAATAGTTCAGCCTTCCGACGGGCATATGCTTCTCTGGCCAACTCGTTACGACGCTGCCTCTTCATCTCCAGATAGTCCTTAAACATTTCGTCCGCTTGTCGCTTGAATCTGAGGTTATCGACATAGTAACGGTTTGGCAATCTTCGGCGTATCCCAACTTACGTCCGGTCAGCTCCCGACCATGCACGAATCTAGTGAAGTGTAGCCTTGTGTTTGGTCCGGGGCGAGTGACTTTCCTCAGATATTCGAAGGTCACCAATTCTGTCGAGCTCTTAGGGAACAGCGACATCCTACCCTATTACCATTGCTGTTTCAATTAGTCACTTGAGCGATTTGCATGATGCGAATGTACATGAATGTATGTAATGCATGAGTCATATCATGGAGCAGGGAATAGTAAAGTATGTCGGAAGTAAATGCCTTACCAACCATACCTGGGGGAATGTGGAATGTCCCCCTCTTACCAATGGGCGGTTTTAGGTATACCAACCATCCATAGACATGCGCATGAGACAAGTGGGTATACTCTAAGAAATCAAAAATCAGGTGAGGAACCTACGGCTCAGGCTCTCACGATCCACACGAGGCAGATTCCTCCCTAAGGGTACCTACCCAAGAGGGCTAGACATCGCCAATGCAGATGATGAGCGGGAATGAGTACGGAAGTCTCAAGTGCCATCAAACACAAGATCCTTTTCGCACCCTTTACCTATCTAAGGTAACCTAGGGGTGGTTGCAGTCGGGGTTTGACTGCCAGTGTGTGTCATGTGTCGTGATCATCACAATGTAAAGTCATGCACAGCAATTTGTATCAAACATCGCTTCAGTATGTGCGTAAAGTAAACATACATTCCCAACTCCAACCTGCAGGAAAAATGTCAACAATCACTCCACCCCTTATTTCTCCAATCTGTAAAAACATCTAACACAATAGTTAGCATACGTACCTCATCTTCGAGAGCATCTGCAAAAAAAATAATGTCAGATAAACCAAGCAACTTTTTAATCGGCTCAAGTCCTCTGGTCTGCGAAACCAGAGATTCTGGTTTAGAATAGTCCCCAGCAAAGTCGCCAGTCTGTCGCGACCCTCCCGAGCGCGCCATCGCGGTCTAGCGAGGGTTAATGGGCCGCCCGATCGCTGGCTTGATCGGACGCGGGCCTCTCCCAAGGTCCATTACCCAAATCGCAACTGTTGGATATACGTGATCGACCTTCAGTGCGGTCTAGTGACATGTGATGAGTGTACATGCCAAGGAGTCGCCACCAATCGTTTTGTGGAGGGTACGATCGGAAACCCTATCGAATAGTTGGGAGTGATCTATTCGATTCTGCGGAAACCAGAGAAGTGGGTTGGGAGACTTAGTTACGCCAACTGTCAGAGTTGACGCCCTTTCGGTACCTAAGTTGAATGGTTTATCTGATCTTAGGATTTCATACAGATGGATGAGGTACAGATCCTAAATCTAGGAGTTCATGCAGATGGGGATGACTACTCTATCATTCACAATCAATAGAAATAAGTGCGCAAATCAAGAATCCAGTACATGCGGATAAAACACATGAAATCGGCATGGTATCCCTAATGAGGCCCTATTAGCCTAGAGAAATATCAATCAAGGCTTAGGAGTGATTTGGACATGATTCGCCCATGAGGGGCAGAATCGTAATTTTGAATAATTCGGGGAAATTTTACCCTTAAAAGGGTAAATCTATCATTTTAGACGAATTGGGAAGTCAGAAGACAGGGGAAATAGGATTGGCCATCAATCCAATCCATTTCCTATTTTTCGGGAATTTCCAAGATTTTTCTGGAATTTAAAGGTGATTTTACCCTCGGAGGGGTAAAATCGTCATTTTGGACAAAGGTGAGAACTGAAAATCTTAAATGTTAGGGCTGGTCGTCCACCTGACCCGAACCCTAATCTTTAGGCAATTCTCAGAACTTGATTGAGACAAGAAAGACGATTCTCCATTGAGGGGGCGAAATCGCCATTTTGAGGAAAGGGGTGGGACTCGAAAACCCAAACCTAAGAATTGGTCGATTACTCGACCCTAATTCTTAATTTGGCATTATCGATTTTATCATACGAACTCAGCAAAAGGCGACTTACCCTTAAAGGGTAATATCGTCAAGTCTCAGAAAATTGGGTAAGAAACCCCGAAAATAGGGTTGACCAGTTGTCTGTGGTCAACCCTCGATTTTTTGGGGGTTTCTGGAATGTCTAGGATTTTTCCACGATTTTTCCACATTTTTTTGGAATTTCCTGGGATTTTCTAGTATTTTTTTTGGATTTTCTAGGATTTTTCTGATTTTTTTTATTTTTTTCATTTTTTTTAAAATCATTTCTGATTATTTTTTATTAAAAAATGTAATTCGGACCGGGTCGACCCGACCCATTCGGGTCGGGACCCGGCCCAGACCCGGACCCGCGAAATCCTTGACCAAAACGACACCGTATCCCGCGTTTTTTTTTTATTTTTGGATAATCCTGATTTAATCCGACGGTCCCTGATGGACCACGTGGCTAATCCACGATCGCCGGATGAGATTACTAAATCTCACGGTTCAGATTGAATGGAGACTCGCCCCGGGCCGTTAGATCTAATTGCTTAAATCTATGGTCACGATTAAAACGTAAGACTCAATCTGGACCATCCGTTCCTACTAACCTAAAACGACGTTGCCCGACCCTTTATCTAAACGGCACCGTTTCTGTTCTGATTGATTTTACGATTAAAATTATTTTCGGATAATCCTAATTTCTAATCGGACGGTCACCATTTATTAGACTCAATTAATCTCGGTCGTTGGATCAATTCCATCTCAGCCTAACAACCTAACGGTCGAGCTGACTCGACATCCACATGGACCAATGGCCGAACGCCACCTAAGGCTTTGACCCGCTGACCACGCCACGTCAGCTTCGTCTTCAATCTCGCGCCTGCAACTTGGATGAACGGATGTGCTCCTCCGGCGACGATCGTAAGGTGAGACCTTGGTGAAATCACATGAGACCAACGGCAATCGACTCGCAATTATCTCTAGTTTAACATATCTGAGAATTGAAGCATCCTATTCACAGAATCGGGAATATCGTGCGAATTGTCGAGTACGGCCATGGAAGCTCAATCACGCGAATCACACGAAATCAGATCAATTCATCCACAGATTGACATGGCAGGAGGTGCAGAAAGCTTACCTCGGGCTCCGATTGAGCCCGCACGGCCCAGATTTGGCTGGGGGGAGTATGGACAGTGGTCGGCTATGGAAGCTAAATCTGAAGACTCGATTCAAGGTGCTCAGGCAAAATCAATGCAAAGTAGATACGCGACGATGGTCAGTGATGTCTCAGGGATGAAAAGCACACGGGAATCGCAAAGATTGAAACCGAAATCAAGGTCCGCCATTGAAGACCGGAGCTTGAGCTCGAAGTTCGGGATTACCTGTTCTGGCAGTTTTGGGCTTCGCGGTCGGCGGCGATAGCTTCTCCTCAGCACGGGCGGCCTCCTGATGATCTTCACGAGCTGTGGTCTAGCCTGTAAAGGCCTGACCGCCGCTCTATGAATTCGAGCTCAATCCTCGACAATGGTGGTTGGAGGACGAGCCCTTTCTCTCTCTCTCTCTTGCTTTCTTTCGATTCTGTTTTCTCTTTCTCAACCGAATTAGCCCTCTTTTTGCTTCGCGAAGGCCGATTGGCTTATATACCTCCGCTCGGTTTCCCGCTCGAACAGTGGACGTTAGCCCACTTGGATTCACGTGCTGTCACGTGCCAAATGGTAAGTCGACGGCGACGGAATTGGTTGGGAAACCGTTTGATCCCCGTTAGGAGCTCCGGCAAGCTCTATTTGGCACGAATTTGGTCTGAGCTCGCTCTGGTTGACTTTCGCAGGTTTGTGAGATTGACCAGCCGATTGCTTCTTCCTCGGGCGACCATTGGTCGTGATCTTAGTGTCAATCGACGGGGAACGATCTAAGGCAACAAACGCCCACAAGTGTGTCTTGAATCGTCGCCGATTGGTCCGTCAATTTGGCTATCAAAGCTCGGCATTTTACTCTTCATTTGCGCAGACTCCCGGGGAAGAAGATGACACTGTAGCGGACCGGTTCGACCGGTCTGACCGGTCTGAACCGGTTCCCAATAGGATTTTTCAAATTAAGCCCAAATTAATGGGAAAATTTTGCAATTGAACCTCAAAATCGAATTTAGAGCATGAATTTTATCTAGAAATGTGGTTTTGCCCAAAAGTTTACATCAATTTCCATAAAAACCCCAAATTTCCTTTTAATTGCAAATTGGGGAATTATGCAATTGAAGGTCCAAATGATCAAATTGGGTTGAATTACCTGTGCCGATCGATTCAAAATGGTGAAACCCATTGGGCATCATGTTTAATTTGCAATGATAGCCATTGAATTGAAAGTAATTTCAATTATGCTCATTTTCAAGGACTAAAAATGCAATTTTAGTATGCAATTTTGCCAAATTCGTGCAATTGAGCAATTTGTACAAACAATTGGGCTAAATTGCAATATGGGGTAGTTAGAATAGATGTCAAGATTCTAGAAAATACCAAAATTGCAAATTAAAAGACTCAATTGATATTTTCTTCTCAAATTCAATAGTACGGGTTACAAAGGAACACCCATAATTGAATCTGATTTTGAACTTTTTGTGAGGTCACAAATACAAGGGATTAAAAATAAAAATATTGGATATTTTTCCATATTTTTGTGACCTCAAATACTATTTGTTTTGAATTTTTTGAGTATTTTC
This sequence comes from Rhodomyrtus psidioides, assembly GCA_021437785.1. NCBI lineage: Eukaryota > Viridiplantae > Streptophyta > Magnoliopsida > Myrtales > Myrtaceae > Rhodomyrtus > Rhodomyrtus psidioides. The sequence continues at coordinate 6,595,966 of JAILYB010000007.1, read as the reverse complement.
CTATTTTCTAAAAATACTAAAAGATGTGAAAAATATGAAAAATTATTTTTTGGTAAAAAATGGTTCCTTGGGCTTGGCTAAGGCCACCAAAGTTGATTTTGTAATTTTTTGACTTTTTATGAATTTTTTTGTGATTTTTTTAAAGATAAAACTGAAAAAGACTTGGTCAAACATCAGGTGTCAACAATGGGTCTATGCGACCTCGGTCGGCCACAGCCAAGCCTCGCTGACCCTAGCAAGGCCTCGGCGGGGTTTGCTGGGGTTCGGCGACCCCCCTCAGCCATCCCCCACCCTCACCAGGCCATTGTCGGCAATGGTGGAGCGGCATCGGTAAGGGCTGTGCAAGCCCTCGTTGTTGCAACTTCTCTTTGTTTTATTTTTTTTAGCTTATTTTTAACTTTTTTTAATATTACGTCAAATTTTTTTATTAATTTTTATCTTTTTTAATTTTTGACAGGGATCCTTCAACGAGTCACGCATGAATTTCGGCAAAGTTCACCGAAGTTGGTACTGAAATAATAATTTTAAAAAAAATGGCGCTTAAGTGATAAAAAAATATTTGTACGAAAGTGAGCATCACACATAAATATTGACACTCGAGGTATCCTTCTGCCAAAAAATATGATAATTTTTACTCCTTTCATCAATCACGACACCATTATTAGCATCCATCCTGATAAGAAAAATAATGGGACTAGAAAATTTCTTGACTTCTTGGATTAAGGTGGTTTATCAAATTTTCATAGGCGGAGAGTGAAGACACCGTAAAAGCAACCCATGTAGAGACTGGAAAACTCAGTTGATCCCACCTTCAATTTTAACCAAACCGGTGGTGCCTCAACATTGCACCTGCGCAGGACTAGAAGCTATGCCTTAAACCAGCAAATGCGTTATGATTCTTGCCTCGTCTAGGTGTGGGCCGCGACGCTCTCGCCGGATTTAGGAGAGGAGCTGCTTGCTCTGGCATGGCGAGGGCCGTGAGTCCCTCGCCTAGTGCCGGAGAGAGATGGCCAACGAACCTCTTCGGCCCTAAGGGGGGAGGGGGAAAAGACTAAAGAAAAAGAAAAGAAAAGAAAATTAAAATATTAAAAAAAATAAAATATTTTACAAAAAGTTTCATGTTAGCACCGGCAGTTTTAGGTGGTCAAATAGACTGAATTGGCATAAATGAAAAAGGTTTAGGATTGAATCGATAAAAAGAAAAAACTTAGAATTTGAGTTGGTACAATTGCAATAAGTTAGATCATTTTTTGATAATTTTCTCGGTTTCATTAGGTAATATATGGTTGGGTGACAATACTTATCGCCAAGTGGAGGATGAAAATTCGGGCAAAAACACTATGGAAGAAACTTGGAAGTGTTGTACGAGAGGAAATCGGCAAATAACATGGGGGTACTCCAATTGGAGGATCACTCAAATGAGTTTCCCAGTTTGATAAAATGGACTTTGTTACTGTGGAGATGGCGTTTGGTGATGAGCTACAAGCATTGTTCTTCCTTGGTTTGCTTCCAGAAGGTTATGGGACATTAATGACGACTCCCATCTCATCAGCACCTAGCGGAAAATTGTAGGGCAATGCGATGAAATGTAGGTTGCTTGAATACGAGACTTGGATGAAAAGTGTGGACTCTCCCTCAACGACAACTTGTTGTCTTAGAGCATAAATCGAGCAGTAAATCCAAAGATACTCCTCGTGATAAAACTCAAGATACAGCGAGGTATAGCCCACTTAATCCATTTATCCATTGTGAAGACTATGATAGCATTTCAGCTATAAAGTGTCTCACGCTTTACAATTTTTTCTATGCCGGACATTTGTTTTCTTTACAAACAAACATCACTAGATCCAAGTCAAGAAAAGGCATACAAATTATTATAGTTGTGGTAAGCTCGGCTACTCGAAGAAAGATTATCGATCCTCAAAAAGAGAAAAAAGTGAAGTAGACGCCAGAAGACTCGCTTGTTTCGTCTACTTGCGATGGTGATTGTGTTAAATCTTTTTTATGAACACGGGTAATTGAGATGTTGCAAAAATAATAAGAGGATTGCTGATGTATGCCTCCAAACTAGCTTGGGCAACAAACTAATATCTCGAGCATGTGAGGCACATTCCGGACCTTCGGTTGAAACCCGACTTCTATTAGAAAATTAGACAAGGACGGATTGGAAAACCGGTTCAAGGATGGGACTTCGAAGCTTGTTGAGGGGTCACCCGTTCTAGCGAGGAGGAAATGTTGTGCTCTTTACCGCATACAAGTGTGCAAGGACCAAATCCTATCATTGGAAGAACTTTACAAGGAACAAAGGTAACATTTGGTTACAGAGTGCCTTAAACTTTACGAGAAAATCAGGGAATTTACGAATGGGAAAAGAAAGGTATCGTGAGTGGAGCGCACAAACACGAGAACTATAGGAAAGACTTACTATCGTTGGAAGAAAAGTACGAAGGTAAAATTGTCCGGACTGTTTGCTGTTGCTTCTACTTGGTTCTGCTTATATGAATAACAAAGGTAAAATTGTCCAATGGGCATATGTATGAAGATTTCTAATGGGTGTATAAGTACAAGTGTTTTTTCCAAAGTTGTCCCACTGGAAAAAGGCTTGTGCCATTTTTTTCGAAGTTTACTGGTGTAGGTAAAGGGGGAAGAAGTTTAATTGTCATGGAGGTTTTGCTTTCTTCTTCGGACTCCGAAAGACACCTCTACATCTCCTTCGATTGTTTAACAAATCATGTCCGCGTGCGTGATTCACATTACTCCTCCGTGCGGCTACTGAACTATAATGCTGAAAGTGGAGGTCAACTTGATTTTCCAAAGCAATCCGGGTTGAATTTGTATGCCTATCTCACGCAATGTCAAAAACAACGCTTCAATCTTCTGGCACTACCTCCATTTGCCTTTAGGTACTTGAATGATTTAACTGATATCGGTTGTTGATTTGTTAATATGTCTTGAATAGTTAAGGGCTTAAGTTAAGGGCTTTGGGCCAACATTAGGGTTTGAGGGGTAATACTATAAATATTGCTCTTTTCTCTAACTGTCTGAGTGAGAAGCTTATTTGTGCCTCTTTTGTAATCCCTTATTCTCATAGTGGATTTTGCTTCTCATCTCTCTTGTGATTTTTCCCGAAAGGGTTTCCACGTAAATCTTGGTGTTCCGTTCTTCTCCTCTGTCTCAATTTCGTTTCAGTTTCCGCATTGTCGTAACAAACTGGTATCAGAGCCTAGGGTTTGATATTTGGCGGTCACGCTCCAGCGTCACTCGTTCCGCTTCGGTGTTCCTCGCTCGTTCCCCGACTTCCTGTTTGGGCGAAGAATTTTTTTTTTTACGGTCACGCTTCAGTCCTAATTGAAGCTCGGTCTCAATTGGCGCCGTCTGTGGGAATCGAAGTCGCTTATCACGTGAAGAATTAATTAGTGCGGCCATGAAGAATTAATTAGTACGCACGAATTGGAGCAAATCGAATCACGATCTTCAGGAGCACGATCTTCAAGGCTACACCCGATTTTTCCCTCTTGTGGCTGTCCTTTGCTCAGAATTACTGTTATGTCCCTTGTTGCTGCTGAACCGAAGACAACCAGTAGTCCAGACTGAATTCGTGCGCTCCTCTTTACTGCCGAAAGCTCGACGTAGCCTCAAACCGAACGCAAGTCTTCATCCCGACGATCAGTCCAAGAGTTTGGCCTGTAAGATCGTGTGAGTTCAATTTCAAATAAAAGGCAAGCAACTTCGTGAGATTAGGGGTTTTCGATTCGTGTTGTTCGAGGAGTTCATGCGCGTTTCTTCGACTCGGAATAAGTTACGGTTTCGAGAGCAGCGACGAAATTTGATATCGAAAAGTTTGATGGGAGCGGCAGTTTCAACCTATGGCAGGTTCATATGTTAACCGTTCTTACGCAGCAGGGTTTGAAGAAAATTTTGTTTACTAAAGGGAAGAAACCGGACACGTCAGATGAAGCATGGGAAGAATTGGATGAAAAACTTTGTCCACTATTCAATTGTGCCTCACGAACGAAGTTTTGCAGGAGGTACTAGATCAAAAAATAGTCGCAGGTTTATGAACGAAGTTGGAGAGTATTTTTCTGACAAAGTTTCTCACCAATCGATTGAGACTCAAGTAACGACTCTTTACTTTTCGTATGGCTGAAGGTACTTCTCTCAAATCCCATATTTCTGAGTTCAATGCTCTTATCGCTGAATTAAGAAGCATTGATGCTAATATTGAAGATGAGGATCAAGCTCTTTTATGCTAGTTTCACTACCTCCCTCTTATAAGAATTTTAGAGAGACCATGATTATTAGTAGAGAAACTATTGTTTTTGAAGAAGTCAAGACTAGTCTGCTAAATAAGTAGAAACTCGATACAGAATTGACTTCTGATGGTAGTAATAATTATGGGACTGGTTTAGTCGCTCGAGGAAGATCCATTGAGAGAAGAAATAGTGGCAAGAGTAGGTCAAAATCTAAGCATATAGATATGATTTGCAACTATTGTAAGTCTCCAGGGCATATCAAGATAAATTGCCTAAAACTGAAGGCAAAGGAGCAAAGAGAAAATAATTCGAATAAACAAAATCATAGAAATGTCAATCGTCATAATAATCGCAACTAGCAGAATAGACAGAATAGGCGAAACGAAAATCCTGCTCAAGCTGATGTTGCTAAAGAAAAAAATGAAGATTGGCTATTGATTACAGATAATAAAGATAAATTCTGTGATAGTTGGATTCTTGATTCAGGCTGCTCATATCATATGTGTCCTCATCGAGATTGGTTCTCTACGTATAAAGAACATGATGGTGGAGTTATTCTCATGAGCAATAATGCTAGATGCAAAGCTATTGGGATTGACACTATTAATATTAAGATGCATGATGGCATGATCAGAACTTTAGATAATGTCAGACATATGCCTGATTTGAGGAAGAATCTAATCTCTTTGGGTACACTTGATGCAAATGGTTGTAGATTTACCGCTGAGGGTGGAGTTTTGAAAATTATGAGAGGCTCACTTTTATTGATGAAATGGCACAAAATTGATACTTTGTATCAGCTGCAAGCCTCTACTGTTACTGGTTCAGCTGCGGTCTCTTCTGATATGATAGATTCGGATAATACAAAATTATGGCATATGAGAATAGGCCATATGAGTATTAGAGAGATAGAGGAGCCAAGTAAAAGATGTTTCTTGTGTGGTCAGAAAATTGGAAAACTTGATTTCTGTGAACATTGTGTTTTTGGGAAACAGAAAAGAGTCAGTTTCAAAACAGGAATTCACAGCACAAAGGGCACTCTGGATTACATCCATTCTGATCTCTGGGGGCCTGCTAGAGTTCCATCGAAAGGCCTTGGTTCTAGGTATGTACTCACTTTTATTGATGATTTTTCAAGAAAAGTTTGGGTATTTTTTCTCAAGGCAAAATGTGATGTTTTCGTTACATTCAAGCAATGACAAACATTAATTGAGAAGTAGACCGGTAAGAAAATCAAGCGGCTGAGAATAGACAATGGGCTAGAATTCTGTGGAGTCGAATTTAATGAGTTTTGCAAGAACGAATGAATTGTGAGACATCATACTACAGTATATACACCGTAGCAGAATGGTATTGCAGAACGTATGAATAGAACCCTATTAGAAAGAATAAGGTGCATGTTGTCTAACGTTGGTTTGAGCAAGGAATTCTGGGCAGAAGCAGTCAATACTGCTTGTTGGTTAATAAATTGTTCTCCTTGCATACCTATTGAGAACAAGACACCTGAGGAGGTATGGTCAGGTAAACCTGTTGATTATTCTTCTCTTTGAGTTTTTGGATGTCCAGCATATGTATATGTTAGTGAAGAAAAACTAGAGCCTAGAGCGAAAAAATGTATTTTTCTTGGTTATGCTTTTGGTGTAAAAGGTTATAGGTTTTGGTGTTCTGATTCATCTAAGATTATGATTAGTAAAGATGTTACTTTTGATGAGTCTGCTATACTTCATCTTGTCAAGAAATCATCAGATACTTGCCAAGAAAATCTGCAAAGTGCACCAAAGAAATTGGAGTTTGAAGCATCTTCTTCATAACCAGTTCAGTCAGTGACTGATAATATTGAGATTGAAGAATCTAAAGAAGAGAATTATTCCATAGCCAAATATAGACCGAGAAGAACAGTGAAACCTCCACAGATGTATGGATACTCAGATTTTGTTGCTTATGCTCTTTCAGCTGCAGAGTCGGTAGAATATGTTGAGCCTAAAACGTACAATGAAGCTATTTCCTCAAAAGATTCAGCAAAGTGGTTAGTTGCTATGAATGAAGAGATGGAACCTCTTGAAAAGAATCAAACTTGGGAGCTTGTCAGACCACCAAAAGAAAAGAAGATTGTGGGTTGCAAGTGGGTTTTCAAAAGAAATGAAGGTATTCCTAGAGTTGAAGACATTAGATTTAAAGCACGTTTAGTCAGATTGAAGGAGTTGATTTTAATGATGTGTTTTCATCCGTCGTTAAACATAGCTCTATTCGGGTCTTTCTTACGTTAGTTTCTATGCATGATTTAGAGTTGGAACAACTCGATGTGAAAACAACTTTCTTGCATGGTGAACTTGAAGAGAAAATCTATATGGGTCAACCTGTGGGTTTTCAGTTTGAAGGTAAGGAAGATCATATATGTTTATTGAAAAGATCTATGTATGGTTTGAAGCAATCTCCTAGATAGTGGTATAAAAGATTTGATTCTTTTATGGTACAACTTGGCTATTGTAGAAGCAAATATGATAGTTGTGTATATATGTGCAAACTTCCAAATGGATCTTATATTTATCTGCTGTTATACGTTGATGACATGTTGATTGCAACAAAAGATAAATTTGATATACAAAATTTGAAGGCACAGTTGAGCGCTGAATTTGATATGAAGGATTTAGGTTCTGCGAAGAAAATTCTTCGCATGAAAATTCAGCGAGATCGAGAAAGAGGAAAATTGTATCTTTCCCAGAAAAGCTATATTGAGAAGGTGTTAGATCGCTTTGGCATGAAAGATGCCAATTTAGTGAGTACTCCTCTTGCTGCTCACTTTCGATTATCAGCTGATTTATGTCCACATACAGATGATGAAATAAAATATATGTCACATATTCCATATTCTAGTGCAGTTGGTAGCGTTATGTATACTATGGTTTGCACTCGACCTGACATATCACATGCTGTTAGCGTGGTAAACCGATATTTATCATGCCCAGGTAAAATTTATTGGCAAGCAGTGAAGTGGATTTTGAGATATTTGAAGGGTACTTCAGATTATGGTTTAGAGTTTGGGAACGGATATGTTCACTCTGATTATGATGGTGACCTTGATAAAAGGAGGTCTTTGACAGGGTACATCTTTACTGTTGATGTCACGCCCGACTCTCAGGCCCGCGACAACCTTTGCCAAATCGCCGCTAGGTCACGAATGATAGCGTCCCAGGTGGACTATCGACCTACTAATATACTGCACAAGCGGAACGTGCAACTTCCAAATAACAAGATCAGCATGGGATAGAGAAGTAGGAACAACCAGACAAACAAAACACAAGCACTATACAGATGAGAATAGATGATCCAAGACCTTACAGAGCTACCAGCTAACATATACAACCCCATGCTTCGGGGCGGCCCTCTAAGACTCTCAAAAAGATACATGAGTCGGGTAATGTCAACTCTCATCTACTCCAAAAGGAACTTCCACAAAAGATCCTCCAACAGCTCGGAAAGATCACGGCTAAGACCAGTGATCGTGCCAGTCCAACGGAGGAGCCGGGTTGTTGGGATCGTCATAAGAACTATTACTCGACTGTACAGAAGGGGCTACAGACTGCTCGGGCTCGTCCTTAGGCTGCGTGTCGGGTTCGGGATCCACTACCTCCCCGTCAAGCGTATCGATGTCCATCGGGTCCCAAGCTGGGGCATTAGCGACCCCCTGAACAGGCGGTCCCTCAAACCCACGAATCGGGCCATAAAGATCTATCCCGTCACGAAAGTACCAGGCCTTGAAGTGATGAGCCACCAGAAGTGGCATCCCCTCATTGACCCATACAGTCGTGACGTGACGCTCCCAGACCTGATTCGTACCTGGCACCGGATGAGACGTGACATCGTGAGACGAATGGGTAGGGGTACCGAATCGCACGGGCCTTTCCATTACTTCGGACCTGAAAGTGTTAACCCACGACGGGTGAGAAATAAATCTCAGTGAATTAAGCCTAAGCTCGGTTAGGACATTGATTCGCCCAGAATATACTAAGCATCACATCCATCATACAGTTCAGTCACACCGCTCAATAAGATATAGTCACAGTATAATAAACAACCCACCAAGGCACCACAATTCAAATGTACACCAGGCACCACACAAATTCATTTATTCAAGATGACCAACGCCACTGGCGTGATCCATTTCCACAACACGATCCAGTACCTCAGTGCGATCTAGCGTTCTTCCGGCAGAACCGAACTACGTCTCTTTTCCCTCTCAACGACGGCTACTACAAGCGGTGTATCCAGTGCACCCAGCAAGGCACCAGCAATTAGGCATCCCTAGACAGGGCGTCGGTCCATCACAAGCAGCGACCGGGATCTGATAATTCCTTAAGACCGTACGTCTGGCACGGGGCATGAATTATCGTGCTTCTGGCAAGTCGTTTAATTCCATACAATAGGTAGGTAAGTGCACGAACAGTACAAAACGAACTTGCCAGGTAATCGTCATATGTCCCTCATGTGACCACACAATTCACACTTGGCAATCAATCCATTAATTATCTTTGATTAATGCCAAATACTCTTACAGACATGCTAACAGACTCGGCCCACGGCCATTCAAGACACTCAGTCAGGCATGTCAACGAGGCGATCAAATCCATGAGGTCAATGACTAAATCGCGAGCAACCAATTCGATCAGGCAATATCAAGCTCAATTTGTGCCATGACAATTATTAACTAGATTGATTTAACATACCAATCGTTCGCTCGTCTCTAACTTGTCGCTCACTCGTAACCGAACCACAATCAATGAATTATCAACCAATCAATCAATCACTATTTACCACAATTAGCCACAGATAATTAAATCACCCCGAATAATCTAAACAATCGGCCATTTAACCTAGCCCAATTTCTAACTAAACCGGCTCTGATCGTGTACCCAAATTTCGTAACCAACTAATCTTAGGCGCAATTAGCGCCCTAACCAAGGTTTAGGGTCAACTCACTGAGTGAGTGAGCTCGGGTGGTCTCGACGGTCGACGGCGGTGGCGGCGGCGACGGCGGCGGCGATGGTTCTCGGCAACTAAAAAGGGTAATCGCGCGGCGACTCGAACCAAACCTTTGGGAACACCACGGAAAGGTCTCGCGAGGTCGCCGGGACAGGTGGCCGGCGACGGAGCTCCGGCGAGCGGCGGCCGGCGACCTAAACAGAACCGGGTCAGTGTACAAATAGGGTAAAATAGGGCTATTTAGGGCGGTTCTCGGTCCCACGGGCTGCGACAAGACCGGCCAAGGGTGTAAGACTCACCTAGAGGTCGGAGGGGGTCGGTTAGGACCGGCGGAGGGCGGCGGAAGGCAGTCGACGACGGTGGAGCAGCGACGCACAGAACTGACGAAAAACAGGGGATAACGCGGCAGAAAACAGGGGAGGATTTCGGGGCTTCCCACGAGCTCCACCGGCGACGACGATCTTCCACAAGCTGGAGGTGACAAGAGGGAGGTCTGAGGAGGTGAACGGAAGTGGTGGTGAGCGGCGGAGGCGTCAGAAACGGCCGGGGTCGAAGAAAAATCGAATCGGCCTCAAAACAGAGTACTGGCGGTTTCAGAGCTGACCGCGGCGGCACCGGCGAACTACGGGCGGCGGGATCTATGTCAGGCATGTCTCACAATTGGTAGACTTTACAAAAGCAGTTGGCCTTCATGAAGTATTTCCTTTTGCCTTAGGTCTACGAAATTCGCGACATCTACTACTCTGTACAGGCAGCTTTATGAATATTTTGATAGTGGGTGTGTCCTTTCTCGTCAAAGAGTGTAATCTCTTAACAGCCTTTCTTTTCAAATTCCCAGCTCTTGCAAATAATTTGACTAGCTTTTTGCAGTGTAGAGATTCTTGAACAATCTCCTGATAGCAGTTACAAACTGTTGATTAGTAGCCTTCCCTCTTGCGGCTGCTGTTTCTCTAATTGCTTTTTCATTTTAGAGGCCGCTGATGTTTCACTTTTGAGCTTTAGCTATCATTTCTTTGTCTTGAAAGGAGTCAATGCGGGTCAACATTCTTGAGCGCCGCCCTGGAATGATTAGTATATCAACATCAATAACAATACAATCCGTAGCTTCTGTATAGATTCCGTAAAACATAGAGTTGTGCAGTCCTCAAGTGTGCATCTATTTTGAATGTTTATTCTAGAACTGTATTATTCTGTGTGCTCCTCTTACTAATTAACAAGATCACGTCGCTTATTTGACGCATGAGAATTATTTTTTCTTTTTAAATAATACAAGTATCCAAACCTTTCAGCTCATTATTCCTCACGAAAGATGTTAGAGCTCCATGAAAGACCTTTCACGAGAAACTCGGCCATATATCTGTACTCTAGGTTATTTGGTAATCGACCCCTTGTCCTACAAATTGGATGAAATCAGTCAACTGTGTGTGATCATTGAGCGTCGGTCGGTATACGTACCTACACCGCCGCGATTCCACGATAATAAGTGCAACGTGTCCTGCTCGATCTATTACCTCCTCGTCCGAGTTACTTTACTCGCTTCTTCACACTCCTCCATCATACTCTCCCTAAAATTCTATACATTATGTGGGAGCTCACAAGCCAGTCATGTCCATATCTAACCTACAAGTCCGGAACGCTTCAATTGCCCCTCGGCAGAGCAACACATTCCTGGTTTTTCCAGGTCGGTACAGAAACTCTTGTCTACTCGAGACACTCACTGTTTATGCTTACTTTGGATCTCATTGCATATTTATGTATAAAAAAAAGGGATTTATCCATTGCATTTAATCTATAGCAAGTGTTGGGGATGAAAGAACAATTTGCATTCAAATTCAGCTCAATGAAGCAGGCTTGATGCAAAAGCACGACTTCGATGGTGAAAACTAGTGCCTCCAGCAATAGCTTAAGCATGTGACGATCGCCTTTAAGTTCATCTAGTCTTTTGTTGAGAACATGCCAAACTTGAGAAGATGGGAAAAACAGCAATTTATTTTGATTTCTCGCTCCTCTTCAATTTCCCCAACCCAAAGACAATTCACCACTCAGAATCATGGAGCACTCTGCTCTATGCCGGCTCGAACTAAAAACGTTTGACATGTGGAAGACAACTTTGATCACGGGAATAAACGAGGTTGAATTCTGACTTTGCGTTTTTCCCGACATGCGACGTCGCTTAGCTTGTTTCTTGCTGCGCTCCAGGTGTTTGTGGAATGTCCTGAATGGGTTCAAACTTCCAACCCCGTTCGTGACATATTCTTGTTTAGCCCCGGATTTCTCTGTCAGATCCACTCTCGTTTATTGCTGTGGTTTTAATCATATCATAGCGGTGTTCAAGGCACTAACTCTTTCATATATATCCTCTGACATGTTCCTTTTTTTTTCCTAATTATGTCGGTGTAATTCGCAGAGTGTCCTAGAGTAGATCAACTATGGAGGGCAATAATGTTGTCGTGGAAAGAAGCAACGCGAAATGTTGGAAGGACCATAAAGATGGTGGAATGATGTAATCAGTAGTTTGCCGTACTCGGTGCTGGTCTACACACTTTCCTTCCTACCCCTGACGGACGCCGTAAGGAGAGGACAGTGATGGTTTCCGCAATGAGAAAAAGGTTAAGTTCCTCGATTTGGACTTCCTAGGGGGCTGCGTGTGATGTATTCCTTACAGGTTGTATAGCATTGTTCTCAGGTGTGGTTATTTAGCAGAGCTCAAGTTAACTGCTTGTGATGTCAAACCACTTGGACTGATTCAACCGAAATCGCTTAGAAACTCTCACCGAAGGAAATCATGCTAAGTGACAAGATCCTAGGTGAGATAGTATATGCTTGCCCATTGCTTGGACAGTTGTCTCTTGAAAAATGCTATGATCTCCATAAGCAGACGTTCAATGGTGCATTGGGCTCTTTCATTAACCGATTATTATCAAAATGATTCGAACTCTTTCAAAGACCCAACATGCCCTTTTTTTTGTGCATTGGGCTCTTTCATTAACTGATTGAAATATCAGTTAGTTCGCCATCTTTTTTTTTTTTTTTGTAAGGTGAGTATATATTGAATTTTCAAAAACTAGGTACAAGAGCTAAACCGGACACAAAAATCACAAACCTAATATGGCACCTTCGTGCCATAGAGGATTCAACAGTGAACCGGTTGCAAGATACATCAACGCGACACGGCACGCACAACCTAGGGGCCGAGAAGGCCAAAAGAAGTAGAAAGCTAACGGCCAAACAAACAGCCAAGGCCAACAGCTAACCGACCAGCATCCTTGCGTCAAAGGACAAGGAGCCAACAAACGGTCTAAACAGCAGCAGGAAAGCTAAACAAACGGCCTAAACAGTAGCCAAGAACTGACGAAAGATGGCCAATCGGAGACCGAAAAGCAGTAAAATAAAGGGCTAAGTGGCATGGGGACGATCTTCAAAGATGTCGGATGAGAGACCCCATCTACTTTGCAATCTCCTATTGCTCGGATTGCCCTCTATGTGACCAAAGGAAAGGATCTTGTCCTTCACAGGCTTGACAAGATGATTAATGATCTTTGGCATAGATATGGGCTCATTACGGAAGATAGAGTTGTTCCGCTCAGTCCCGACTATATATCACAGAGCTCCGATAGAGAATCTAGCAATGCGATGCGAAAAGGAGTTGCCTCCTATGTGTTTCTTAGCCCACCAAAATGGTCATCCCATGGACGGTTGCGCCAAGAAAGATTACAGTTTCCTGCCCAAGTTAAGGCAAGCCTACCGATTATTAAACAAGCAAAAAATAGATGGTTGACAGAATCCGGTCTACATCGGCAAAAGGCGCACGCACCATCAGATATTCTGTGATATTTGAGCAGCAAAACTTGTGTAGGTAACCGACTAAGAGAAGCTAACCACATAAGGAAGGCATGGCGTGAAGCGATGGCACTATCCCATATCAGCGAGTGCCAATGTACATGCGGCTTCTTTGGCCTAAGGAGGTCCCAGGCTGAAGCAACTGAGAAGTCACCAGAGGGGTGCCCTTGCCAAGAGAATCTATCATCTCTAGAGTCTATGAAACTAGGAGCCGACTCATACCAAGATGTAATAACTTGTAATGCATCCGACGATGTCCAAACAGAATCAAAGAAATCCCGAACATTAGTGTCACGAGCAATCCCAGATCAATAGATAGTCGTCGGAGTATGGAGGGGTCCTTTATCGTGCCAATGATCATACCAAAATAAAGTAGTGCGACCATTACCAATCCTCCATTTGAATTGTAGCATAAAATCCATACGAAGCTCGAGAATTTTCTTCCATGCCCAAAAACAAATGGTTAGTTCGCCATCTTTTCTCTTTTGACAAATAAGAAATTTCGGATCGAATTCGAACATCATAAAGGTCTTCCTTGTTTTTTTTAGAATGATTATGGTACTGACATGACAATCGGACGATGCCCGTATGTATTGAGGGGATTTTGAGCGCATTATTGGGTGGGGAACTAGATCACAAATCCTAAGCTATTTGGCTCAACTAATCATGTGCATAAACAATTTATATTAATCTTATAACACTATACCTTCAATTGACAGTCCGCCATCTTAAGAATTAAATCTACCAGGAAAAATATGCCAGAGTTTATGTGACTTTGCACTCCAGTTACCTAGGATAATACAAGATGTAATTACTGTCTAATTTCTTATTTTCTTCCCTCTGTCACCTTGATGTCCTTTTTGTACATATGGCATATGCCAAATAGTAAAGTCAGCAATAGTTGCTTATGAGGTTATGTAATCATTGAGTAGTCTATGGGACGCTATATATAATTCTATGAAGGTGAGATCCTGGTTCAATTCTAGGAAATGCAACCTTGGATATGTGGGGTAGCACACATCTAATCAAGCCAAAACGAAAAAAAAATTGAAAATTTATATGACTGGCAGCAGATTTGTCTTTATGTTCTTCTAAGGAACCTAAAAATTTGATAATTTATGGGTTAGCACATATCTAATCAAGCCAAAAAGAAAAAAAAAATTGAAAATTTATCTGAATGGCAGCAGATTTGTCTTTATGTTCTTCTAAGTAACCTAACAATTTGAATTTGTTGAAACGTTTGGGGGCACTTCATTTAAAGTAATCATCCGTCTTAATCAAGTGGTACAATCCACATTGGCGTGTCGTGTGAGCTCAAAATAAAATGATAAATTGTTATTGGATTAGTTGGCAGGTCGGATTATTATGACCAGAAAAGATTCTAAAGGAGATAGTGCCCCTCCCGCATGGCGACATGGGGGCGAAAAAGGGAAAGAGGGGGATGGGGTTTCTCTCGCTAGACAACAACCCCATAGAAAATTGTTCCTTAATTAAACGTCCATCAAGCTTAATAGATGAGCACTATCTTCTAACCTATATATATTACAACTAAATAAGAACAGTAATAATTTCTCAATTGGTTTTGTCCATTTCCATTAAACTAACATATAATATTTGTGTCCTTACCAATATATATATATATATATATATATATATATATATATATATATATATATATATATATAATATTTGTGTGGAAATGCCTCGAACCAGCCATAGGCCCACTGTATTGTCATCTTCTTCATTGTTTGAATCCAGAAACGCGTGTTAGGTATGCCAGATCATGATACGACGAAGCTAAAGTCCATCTGTTCATAGTTCAACGAATATAGAGTGTTAATTTTTCACTGGAAATAGAAACATGTCTCCTTGCGATTGTAACGTATCGAACTTGAGAGCAAGATGATGTTTGAACATCTGTTTCATGTAGTGTTTTTGTATTTATCTACGTTTAAATATTGATCTACATCGGTTGATGGAGGGTCTTATATACTCTTTGCATATATCTCTCTCTCTCTCTCTCTCTCTCTCTCTCTCTCTCTCTGCGTTCAAGACAGCTTCCTTTGTAGCGAGCTTGGTGTTTCCGCCACTTTAATTGAGCTATCGATGTGGCTGCCCCTAGATGTGGAGAGTCGACAGTCATGCTTCCGGGAAACCTCGATTTTCATGTCACGGCTTGATTTTTCACATACAAACAAAGAGAAGGTCGAGAATAAAAAGATGGAAAAAGAAAAGAAAAGAAATATATGGACTTCTCTAGAGACAATTTGAAAACGTAAATTTATGCCATAATTTATAGATGATCTCACTATGCGAAGCGTGCGGTGCTTAAATTTATCATTTTATGGACGGAATAGCAAATGCAAGTGGGCTGAGGGACAACGGGATTCACATCCAACAAAAATCGTTAAATATATTATTTGGAAGAGGATTCGTGGGATCAACTACGTCCAACTCACTCGCTGGTGATTTTTTCACCCTTCCATGCGAAGATTTTACCGATTATATGCACGGACGAGACGATGCCATGTATCACATAATCACACACGAGCAATATATTATCTTTGAGGGATTTCATTACCTTTAAATAAGCTAAAATACATCTATGAAGATAGACATAAATATCTATTGAAAAGGAAAATACGGTTGTTATTTCATTCTTTATTCATTTGAGCCAAATCTCCTACTAAAATTTGGACTGATTAGTTTTTTTTTTTTTTTGGTAAGGTAAGTTAGTATATACTTTTCGAATAACTAGGTACAAAAAACCGGACACAAAAATCATGAACCAAACTAGGCAGCGCAGTGCCTAGGTGGGTTCAATGGTGACCGGTTGCCAAAACGCCCTAACTTCAAACGCGTCAAACAAGATGCCAACAAGCTTCCGCTAGTTTATTTCTTCTGTTGTTGTTGTTGTTATTTGTACTGCTGCTGCTGCTGCTGCTGCTGCCGCTAGTTTACTGATTCCAAAAATGTCTTATAAATCTACAGAAATTTTTCGCCAAAATAGTTGGGGCAGTGACTGTAAGGGGAGATCAAGGAGGAATTCTTTATCTCCATGAACACCATCGGTGGTGCATTTGCTCGGGAGGAGCCATATAGTTGGAACCAGCTAATGATGCTGCTCCAGGTAATTTTATTTTTATTTTTATGCCCTTTATCTTTTTCTCCTGGTTTCCCAACATGGTCAACCAAAGAATTCCCTCCGCGTTCGCCAACGAGTTGCAGTCATTGAAATTTCTGCCACGACATTTCTGAACTTATAGTGTACATCTATTTGACCAAACATTACCTTGGACTGATATCCTACTATTTTAAGAATCAAATCTGCCAATAAAGAAACGTCAAGTTGGTGTAACTTTATGTATTCCAGTTAACTAGGATAGTACAATATAACAGTTGTCTAATTTCTTATTTTCCTTTCCTCTATCACTTTGATATTCTCCGCAAAAACTAGAATCAATAATGATTGCTTATGAGTTAATCTATCTGTAGATACGTCTATACTATAGAACGCTACATACAAGTCTAAGAAAGTGGAACCTCAGTTTTCTGAGAAATGCAACCCCGGACCTGTGGGGTTGCACATACTTATCAAATCAAAAAGGAAGAAGAAAATGTCTAAAATTGATTTAAATAGAAGTTTACTTATACAGTCTACTCTACCGTGCGACGCGTGAAGACAAAATAAAATGAAATTTTGTTATGAAATGATCATAACAAATTATGTGGAAGGTGGGAGTAACAATATGAAATTAAAATCACTAAGATCAAGGATTAGTTTCTGAGTTGATGACATGACCCAATTAAGCAATTTGTACTTAGTTTACATCCCAGACAAAAAATAATATAGTTAGAAGACTTGGGAAGATATTAGGGGCACCGCTAGTTGCATTTTTTGTCGTGACCTTGGTGTATAACAATCTTTTTAAAGAGACATGACATATTTGACCACTTCTCTCCGCATAGGATCATCAATTGCCAATTTTTTGTAATACTAGACACCCATCATTTCCCCCTCAGCATGCTCCGATTTTAATCGATATTTACTAGTTATTATCAATTTTGATCATGGTAAATAAAGCAATGTCAACGACGAACTTTTACTCGTTATTACCGAATACCCAAGACCCGATAACGATGCTCGACGTCGGCTGACTAGGTGCCCGGACCAATTTTTAGTAATTATATGACATAATTTTATCAAAGTGTCGCATAAATTTTTCGGGTTTCACCTGCTCCGGTATGAGATTCCCCAAAATTTTCTCACTCCCCTCGAGTATTAAGTCTTTGAACTTTTCATGACATCACTGATTTTTTTTTTTTGGGGGGTCGGGTACATCACTGATGGTTTAGTCATTTGGGGAACTATTTAATTTCCAGGAAGGAAAGGGATAGAATTTTTTTTGGCGAGCCCCATAATTTCTGTCTCTCTCTCTTTTTCTCTGTTTTCCGTTTCTTTCGCTTTGGCGGGGAAGATTAGATTGTTCCGCGAAAATTAAGTGATTAGATAGAAGCGCGTCGATTTTGTTGGCATGCTTGGGGGGATGGTTTTGTTCTCCAGTTGTGGACGATGAATGATTTGTGTGGACTGTTTGGTGATGTTTTTTTTTTTTTTTGGTAAGGTAAGTTAGTATATACTTTTCGAATAACTAGGTACAAAAAACCGGACACAAAAATCATGAACCAAACTAGGCAGCGCAGTGCCTAGGTGGGTTCAATGGTGACCGGTTGCCAAAACGCCCTAACTTCAAACGCGTCAAACAAGATGCCAACAAGCGGCCATCATAAGATCAACCAGGCAGTATAAACAGATAGAAGGGGGTAAAAAAGGGAAAATCACATTAAAAGACGGCCAAAAAGTGGCCTAAAGATTTGGGTACGGTAGGAAATGGACCAACCAGCACGGCGCCCAACAAAGGAGAATCAGCCCTGTTGGAATAGACAAAATGAGCAGCAATGCTAGGAACAACTTCCATGCGGTAGGATACGTATTAAAGATTTTGTCTGCCATCTTCAAAAATGGTAGAGGAGAGGTCCCAGTTTCGCTGAATTCTCCTATTGCGGGGGTTGTCAAGAACAACACCAAGAGTAGAAGTTTTGTCCTTGACCAATTTAGTAAGATGCAAAATTATCGCCGGAGCAAAGAATTTCTTGTGGCAAAAAAGGATGTCGTTCCTTTCCGTCCATATAATGTGACACAATGCTCCTAGGGAAAATCTAGCAATGCGGTGAGAAAAGCATCGACCACCAATGTTTTGTATGGCCCATTGTATATGATCCTCCCATGGACGATTCCTCCAATTTAGATTGCACTTGGCCGCCCATATTGACGCAAGGTTGCGGGTATCCGAGCAACCAAAGAAAAGATGGTTAACCGAATCAGGCCTCGTATGGCAAAAGGCACATTTTACATCATCAACTCTGCGGTGTTGTTGTAGCATAAGCTGAGTAGGTAGCCGTTTAAGAATAGCCAACCACATGATGAAAGAGTCTCGGGGAGCAAAAGCTTTATCCCAAATGAAAGAGTGCCAGGGGACAATATGGCGTTTATGTCTTATGAACTCCCAAGCTGAAGAAACCGAGAAGTCTCCAGAGTTGTGGCCATTCCATCTATATTTATCTTCTCTGGTATCCAAGGGAGCAGTTTCGGGTCCTAAGAAGGCAAGTAGAGCATCCAAAGTAGGGGTAGGCTCCCAGTTGCCAGAAAAGAAGTCATGGACCGATATCTTCCGTGGTATTCTAGAGCGATAAATATCTACCGCCTTAAACCGCAAATGGAGGGGCCCTTTTTCATGCCAATGATCAAACCAAAAGGAAGTGGAATGACCATTGCGAATCTCCCACTGAAGTTGCAAACCGAAATCTTCCCTGAGGTCAAGTAGTTTCTTCCAAGCCCATGAGCAAATAGTGGGTCTTTTTGCAATCCAGAAGTTGATGTTTTTGAGAAAGGTCGAATGGATCCATTTGCACCATAGGGATTCTTTGTCTGTAAATAGAATCCAAATGTGTTTGAGTGTCATGGCCTTATTGGAATCCTGAAGCCGACGGATCCCTAAGCCTCCCTCACTTTTGGGAAGACAGATATCCACCCATGAAACTTTTGCACCACCCCTTCCCAGGTTCGGGCCTCTCCAAAGAAACTGCCTGAGAATGAGCTCAATTCGATTCAATACAGATTTTGGTAGTGTGAAGACACTAGCCCAATATACCTGTATGGAGTGTAATACAGATTTTAGGAGTTGAAGTCGTCCAGCATAGGATAAGAATCGTTGAGCCCACGAACGCACTCTGGATGTAATGTCATTGACCAAGGCATGACAGTCAGATTTTCCTAGGCGGGATGAAATGACTGGGACCCCCAAGTAACGAAACGGTAAAGTGCCTTCTTGGAACCCGAGCAGTTGCCGAATATCTCCTCTCAAAGTGCTGGAACCACCTGATAAAAAAACTTCACTCTTGGTATGATTCGGCCTCAAGCCCGACCAGTTGGAGAAAAGGTCAATCCCATCCTTGAGCGACTGGATGGTCGTCAAATTCCCTTCCGCGAATAACAGTACATCATCCGCGAAAAACAAATGAGAGAGTCGGGTCTCTTTGCAACGCCAGAAGAACTTAAACCCCGGTTGGAGTGTCCTTGAATGTAGAATACCGGACAAGACCTCCATAACCAGGGTAAATAGATAGGGAGAAATGGGGTCACCTTGCCTAATGCCTCTTCTACTGGAGAAAAATCCGTGGAGTTCCCCATTGATGGCAATAGAAAACTTAGGTGTGGAGACACACTCCATTATCAACTTCACCATAGGCTGTGGAAATCGAAAAGCAAGTAAAGCGGCTTCCAAGAAGTCCCAGTCAATCGTGTCATAGGCCTTTTGAAAATCCACTTTAATCGCACACTTCGGAAGATAAGGCTCATGGTGGAAATCTGCAAATAACTCCTGGGCCAACATGATGTTTTCTTTCGTTTATTTCTTTTGTTAGGGTTTAAATAATTTGGGACGAGTTTTGTTCTTTGTGGACAAACCTAGACGTGGTCACACACGGTGAGTTTACTTATTTAATTTATTTATTTATTTTGTGTGATTTGAATAGAAAAATTATTTAAACTCTGGAATGTCGCCTAATATTCAATATAAAGCAAAGAGGACAGATCAATGAGAGCATCTACTGGAAACTAGAGTTTGATTGGTGGATAAAAGAGTGCTGATTCCTTCATTAATTATCGCCTAACTACGAACAATCCCTAAATAAAGGATTACAATAGCACACCACCCTTTCTTTATTTTCTATTAAGACTAGGTATGTTTCGCGAAAAATGAGTGATTTGAAAAATATTTTTTCTGAAAATGATCGCTTATATTATTTACGAAAATGAATGAGCTAGCGAAACATGTTTTTATTGTCCACGAAAATATTTAATCATAAATATTTGTTGATAATGAAAGCATACTTATTTGACTAATTATTTCGAGTGTTATAGATAACTTTTTTTAAAGTAATCATTCATTTTCGTGAAGCAAAAGTAGCCTGGTACACATGACCTTTGATATCCATAAAAATTTAGAAAAAGAAAAAAACTATCAGAAATGACCCTTTCACTTGAGAGGAACCAAAAGATATGGCAGTGAATGCGCTGAACGTTCTGCACAACTATGCCCATTCACATGCCTCATCCCTCTGTCCCTTTGATATCCCATAAAAGACCAAAATCCCTCTCTCTCTCCTTCTCTCTCCCTCTCCCTCTCTCTCAGTTGATATCCAAAACCTCAGCTCATTTCTCAGCTGGGCCACGCCACGCCACACCAACCTTTTTTTTCTCTTCAGGGTAGACAGATATCTAGAACTACCTATGGCAAACTCAGCGGCCGGAACCAGTGATGACGCTGCACCAGCATCGGGAGGTGATTACCAAGTATTCTTAAGCTTCAGGGGGCCCGACACTCGTCATGGGTTCACCGACTTCCTCTACGATCGCTTGGTAGATGCCGGAGTCCATGTATTCAGAGACGATGATGAACTTCGCGTTGGCAAAGTGATTGGTGAGAACCTGCTAAGTGCTATCAATAACTCCATAATCTACATACCCATCTTCTCTCGGACTTATGCCTCCAGTAAATGGTGCCTCTTGGAGCTTGCGCATATAGTGGACAACGTGTCTAAATCAGAGAATGAAAAGAGCATCCTTCCCATTTTTCTCGATGTGGAACCCGATGATGTTAAACTTAAAACGCCAATATATAGCGATTCTCTGTTGGATCATGAGAGGAAGTTTCCGGAAGAAGTCGAGGCATGGAGAGCGGCTCTTGCAGAGGTAGGTAAAATCAAGGGATGGAACGTGAAATCGAGGTAAAACTCTTTTAAGATCCCTGCTTATTTCTTCCTGTCTTTTTTTCCCCACCCTTGTTTTAGATGATACAACCCTGCCCTGTCAAATGATTTCTTGTAGTTTTTTTTAAGAGAAAATAGTGAAGATGATTACCAAAATAAAGTTTAGGTTTTGCATTCATGCCAGTTCACATTTACCGTTGACGGTGAAAAGGTGGAAACTATCAGAAATGGCATCCGGTGCCCACTTTGTTTTATACATTTCTGACTGCCAGAAACACCAATTATACGAGGAAACTAAGATTTGGTATACGAAAAAAGAAAAAAGAAAAAAAATTCAATAGAAGGGAGAGGATCTGGAGAATATGTAAAGAATGACGGGGCTGTCATCTCGAGGACTCGAGCCTTGCAGATCTCATGGGAGGTCCAAATCGAGGCTGGACAATCGTTGTCGACCATAGATCTGAGGTCTGGGACGACGACGACGCAGAGGCCTTTGTGTTGTATTGCATCACCACTGGTTCCTCGGCGGTGAGGACATCGGTGTAGCATCACCACTTGTCCAAATCAACACCGCTACAAGCACTGAACCAGCAGACAGCCACCAAGGACAGCTGCGGCTAGAGGTGGATGAACACGGGTCAAGGAGAGTGGTGAGGTCCTTTCCATAAGGAAGTTAGGGCAACAGATGCAATTTAAAAAATTAAAAATTGGGGATCCAATTTGCATATGGTGAAAAATGGAGATGCAAGTTGATCGTTTAATATTGACAAAGAAGTCCACCTTAGATAGTTTAATTACAAAATTATGACTTATTCTACTAACTCTATGACTAGGTATGATGCAAGCCAAAGCCTAGGTAGGTGGCCCAACCATAGGAATGTATCCACGTGATGGTGGAGAATCAAACGTTTGCTGTTCATCTAATCCATGCATATCTTCATTCATTAACCATCAAGTTAGCCCCCAGGGGAGTCCGTCTGTTGATTTCAATTTTGAACAAATCTGCACGTGACATAACTCTTTGAATGCGATCATAATCATATCCACCGAGGAGTCACATGCATAAGTTAAGCCAATACAAATGTTCTGGGCCTTTTTTTTTTCAACCAAACTTCGATGTTTAATGGATGATGTTGCGTTTGTCTATATTATCTCGGGTCATGTTTCTGCCATTATGATTGCTGAAATTTTGCTCATGCACGATGTGGTAGACATTTGGTAACTGTGGCTATCGTCTAATTCAATACGATACACTTCAGAAATTTTTATAGTCATAGATGGAAACAACATCAAGTGAGATTACTAAGTTGGCCTATAAAGATTATTCTTTGTACTTAAATATTGTCCTGATGCACTTCAAATCTTTTTAAGTTAAGATTTTTCTCACATCTGATGCATGCATATGAAATTAATCTAGTAACTAATGAAAGAGCTTTTGTGCCTTGCAGCCAAGCTGCGATTGTTAAATCAGTTGTTAAAGAGGTTTTGGAGAAGTTGAAGATAAAACAAAAATTGGTGACTGAACATTTAGTTGGAGTTGATGATCGGATAAAAGATTTGATAAAGTTATTAGATGTCAACCATGATGATGTGCGGCTCCTTGGAATTTACGGAATGGGTGGCATCGGTAAAACGACTATTGCCAAAGTCCTCTACAATCAACTATGTTCCCATTTTGGAAATTGTTGCAGCTTCCTTGACGGCATTCGAGAAAGGTCAATTAAGGCGGAGGGCATAGTCTCATTGCAACAGAAGTTACTATCTGACATTGTTGGTTCTAAATTTGTAATCAATGAAAGTGAAGAAGGAATTAGGAGGATTGGAGAAACACTCAACAATAAGAAGATCCTTGTTGTTCTGGATGATGTAGATAAGAAAGTATCCTTAGAAAATATAATAGAAATTTCCAAATTAAATCGAGGATCTAGGATAATCATTACGACGAGAGACAAAGATATTTTGCAAGTTGAGGGATTTGAAGTTAAAATTGAACAGTATGAGATGCAAACGATGGACAAAGGTACCGCACTTCGACTTTTTTGTTGGCATGCCTTTCGGAAAGACTATCCTATGGAAGATTATCATCGTCTTTCAAACGACATTGTCTCAAGTACGGGAGGGCTTCCATTGGCCATTGAAGTGATAGGTTCATTTCTTAATGGGAAAGATCAAGAAATTTGGGAAGAGACGTTGGAAAAGTTAAAGAATATACCTGAGAAAAAGATCCTCGAGAAGTTGAGGATTAGCTATGATGATCTAGATAAACATCATAAAGAAATTTTTCTCGATATAGCGTGCTTCTTTTTTAATGAGAAGAAGACCGATGCTATTTACATGTGGACTAATTGTCAATTTTATCCCAAAGGAGGAATTAAAGTCCTTACCGATAGGTGCTTAGTAAAGATATGGGGCAATGATCAGTTCTGGATGCATGATCAGCTTAAAACATTGGGAAGGCAAATTGTTCGTGAGGACAATCCACAGGATCTTGGAAAGCATAGTAGGTTGTGGATTGCTGAAGAGGCCCTTCAAATCATAAGAACAAAAGAGGTAAATAAGAAATGTCTCATTTTCAAATAGAAGTCGTACATCTTAGGATTGACGATTTTTTTTTTTAGGATCTTTACTGTTTTTTTCCAATGCCAATTCAAATTTTAAAACATATTGGTTGGAAGTTGACAAAATTCTTCACATCGTTGCGAAATTTCATTTGCAGTGGAAGGACAAGGTTCAAGCGCTCTCCGTAAGTATCCCAGAGATTACAAATGAAGACTTTGAAAGGTTTCCAAACCTAAGATTCCTCAAGTTAGAGAACGGAACTTATACTGGTGACTTTGCAAAGTGTCATTCGAATTTAAGATGGTTTTCTTGGATTTCCTCTCCTAAGGAGGATTTTGGGGCGGACAATTTGTATATGAATCGGCTTGTTGTTTGTAAACTTTACAAGATTAACTTCAAGGATGATTCAAAGGCATGGGACTTGATCAAGGTAAATTAGATCATTTATTCCTAGTCTGATAGTTCCAGTGGGTACTAATGCCATCAAATTTTACAGGGGGCACGGGATTTGAAAGTTCTATCCATTTCTTATTGTGATGGCATTACAACAATCCCAGGCATCTCTAAATGCTCGGGTTTAGAGAGGCTGACTATTCACCAATGCTCCAGCCTAAAGAGAATTGAATGCTTCATTGGAAATCTAGGGTCGTTGATTGAGTTAAAGATCGAAACGTGCTGGGGTCTTATAGATTTGCCTGAAGAAATTGGGGAACTAGTGAAGCTTAAGCACTTCTCATTGTCGGGATGTTGTAGGTTGAGAGAACTTCCAAGCACAATTGGGAATTTGGCCTCATTGACGGAGTTAGACTTATCAGGTACGCGTAATGCCAAACTTCCAAACTCCATTGGAAAGTTAAAATCCAAATACTTGTCATCTAAAACTTGAGAACTTTTCTTTTGACAGACACGATGATAAGGGAACTTCCTAATTCCATTGAAAAGTTAAAATCATTATGCAAGTTGCATTTTCGAATGTATTCAAGATATGATCGGGAGAATCATGATTGGCAATTCCCTAGTGGCATCATCACGTTAGTAAATCTTGAAGAGCTAGATCTCCCTTTGTCTGGTGTTGTTGGTGGAATTCCCATTGGAATTGGAGAATTGTCATCTTTAAGAATCCTAAATTTAGAGCATACCAGTGTTTACGAAATTCCAAGGACAATCAACATGCTTCATCACCTCGAAACACTAAACCTAAGAGATTGTCATGAAATTCAAGAGTTGCCGGAGCTTCCTACAAGTTTGACGTGTCTACGTTTAAGCTCTGAATCATTGCTCTCAGTCCCTAATCTGTCGAACCTTACTAATTTAGTTGAACTGCTACTAAGTAATCACAAATTTCCTAGAGATAAATCAAAAGCACTGACCGGATGCAACTTAAGGTGGATTGGGAGGTTATCTAGATTGAAAAAGTTAGTTTTAGACCTGCCAAACGTCCCTGCACCTCCAGACTTGGCTTCACTTTCTCATCTGGAGGAGCTTTCTTTGTCCTGCCTAGACCTAGAAACCCTTGTGCAGCTCCCCTCCTCTCTGTTGAGATTGGATTTTCAATTCTTTAGCATCAGGAGGGCAGAGTCACTTTCCTCGTGTTTGAGATTGAAAGATTTGTCGACATTAGAGTTCTATGGTGGTGAAGTGGAAGACATTCCACTCAGTGGACTTCCACAACTGGAGGAGTTAATTATCTGCTCTTGTAAATCGCTTCGGAGATTATCCATTCCTTTGGAATTAAGGAAGCTACGGCAAGCGAGTGTGTCATCTTGTCCAGAGCTAGTTGAGATACAAGTTGTGGGTCTTTCGAAATCATTGGAATCCTTCACCGTTTGTGAGTGCAAATCTCTGATAAGCATAAGTGGTTTACCGTACTTGAAGAACCTGGAGAATTTCGCAATCCTGTGTTGCAACGTAGTTACTATTGTTGAGGGACTTGACGAGTTGGGATCTCTATCGTCCTTGGTAATCCGAGAGTGCCCATCATTGAGGAGTTCCGAAATCTCTTTGGAGAATAATTACAGATTGAGGCGTGGAATCTCTTTGGAGAATTACAGAGAGGAAATTCTTCTAGATACATCACAGAAGGTACGACATCTTCTTCAGTAGATGTGTGTGAATGCATGGGTTTGGAAATTGATTGGTTCTTTTTTCAGTTTGATGTCATATAAAACTACACGCACTGTTAAAAGAGTTAAAACATTATTTTTGAGTCCAACGAAGGAAATTTGACAGTACATTAATGTTCCCTCCACATGTTTTACTTTGCAAATTTGTTTAGCATAAATTAAATAAGTAGAAAAAGAAAAGAGTGTTCTAAATTGCAACTTTTAAATTAAATAAATTCTCTCTCCATTTACAGGCAAAGACTGAAGGCAGGAAAAAGGCCACAAGGGAAAGCAGCAAAGAATCTGGTAACGAGGAAAAGGAAGAGGAAAAGATGAAGGTGAGTGATTAGTGGAGACGATTGTGAGTTGATTCTCTTTTTTCTTATCCTTACACATTAGTCAATTATCTCTAATTGCCGTTTGGAGTTTAATGAAAAGGAAAGCTGGTTTTGTAAATAAGACAATAGAATGATATATATATTAAAATTTTTTTTTTTTTTTTTTTGACGTTGCTGCCTCTGTTTTTGGTGGTGACAGGAAGTGGAGTTCAAGCTGGATTTGCTCGATGCAAAGGAGTGGAGTACAGCCTGTCTATCAATCCGCAAATGTGGAGGTATTGATCAGATGAAGCTTTCTTCTCGTCTCGGTCTCTCTATTTCTAGTAAAAGAACAAGCCCGATATCTTAATATCTGCAGTTAAGTTGACTGAGTCAACACAGATTGTGAATTTCGCTACTTATGTGCAGTTATTCAAAGCGAGAGGAGCAAAAGCATTAGCAACAAGAAGTTGACGGCGACCGGAAACGTAGATCCGGTGGAGCTCTTAGTAGAGCTGAGGAAGCGGTATGATGCGGACATACTCTCTGTCAGACTGGTCGAAGAGGCTTGGAAGCCCATCGGGACAAGAAGAAGCACGACAAGGAGAGAGCAATAAGAAGGAGCATTCGAAAGACTCCAAGGCCGATCGGCCCGAAGTCTACCCGTTTCCAGACATCTCGCTAATCCCAAATTTCTTTTTTCTGGCCAATCTCAATCTCAAGTTTTGATATTTCAGTTCACGATCATTATTCATTAGCCTTCAAGTTATGTTCGTGTTGATGGCTCTCCAACGCGTCTTGCCGTCCTCGAAGGCAATAAATCTTTCAATTTTGTCGATTTAGTCCTATATTTTGTTGATTTAATTTTAAATATTTTAATTTTATCGATTCAGTCCTAAATTTCTTAACTTTTTGCTAATTTAGTCTTTCCGATCGATTTAGACCCGAAAAATACTTACATGAATTTCAAGTTGCGATGAAACCGTGGCGGGTCCGCCACTGCTATGGACCCAAAAAAATAATTTTTTTTTGTTTTTTTTTTTTCGTTTTCTCGTTTCTGGGCAAATTGCCCGGACGAAGACACTGCCAAAATCAGAGAGCCCGAAAATCAGAACCCTAAAGCACTCCTCGACACCAAGGCAAGGCCTCTGACCCCTTGGGACGGACGACGGGCAACCGCCGTCGGATGCTCTCGACGCTTCTCCCTTTCACAGCGTATCTCGTCGGCCATTGGATGTGCGACCCCGCTTATTCTCTTGACGAGTAATCTGCTCCTCGATGACGGACGACGGCAGACGAAGCTCCAGGGGATTTTCGCAAGCAGCTCGCGATGAACCTCGACGACGACGACTTGGTGGAGAGGACGAGCCACGGTGGCGCGGTTCGTCGAGATCTGATATGCCCATCACCAGTCCTGAGTCAATTCGACCTCGAGGTTTTTCGGCGTCCTTTTGGACTCTTCACTTTGCGCTGAGGAGGAACGTGGAAGCAAAGGGAGCCGGGGAGCGAGCGGAGGTGAGGGAGCTGTGGAATTGGCATTTCGACTCAGTGGTCTAGGGGATGATGGGGAGTTGGTCGGAGAAGGAAGTTTCGCGGTGTATGAGATCGTAAGGATGGCACAAAGTGAAGAAGCCGAGTGCTCGTGGTTGGACTCCCAGTTAGGCTCCCTACGCTGTTTGCCCTCTATACAGCAGTTCATGGGCAAGATTTCTTTTATCTCGAAGAAATCTCATATATTTCTTCTTGGCGATGTTTTTCAGTGAACATTGCTTGCTTTTGGACTCTTCACTTTGCAATACATTCTGGAATGAGGCTGCTTTGAGAAATTGAGCTCGTTTTATTCCCGATTACGAAACTTTGAAATGAAGAATTGCATTATCATTCCTCCGAGTATTGTTCAACCTGTTTGATGAAATGTGTAAAAGAAAACTGTGTTATGGATAATAGTTTTTTTTTTTGGTCTTACTTTTTTTTTTTGGTCAAACGAGCGGCTTCATTTCATATAGAAAAAGTAGTACATAGCTTGAAGATAGATGCAAATCCCACAAAGCAAATAAAAATCTGAAACATGAATCAACTTACTACTGCTTGTAAAGACTAGCCCATTCCTCGAAGACAGATCTGTTGTGACATCAAAGCTCGTACGGCAGCCGATCATCGAGTCTTGCATTATCAATGATGAGCACACACCGAGAAATCTCACTTCAGCAACAATGGTTTTGTCAAAAGGCAGTGCGCGCCAAAGTTCGGCGTCCCCAGCACCATTACCGTGTAAAGAACACAATTCCACCAATGGATTGTAGGAATAGAGAGAACATATTGAAAATATCAGATCTATCTCTAAAACGGGATAGAAAAACACCCAAATCTAAATCGAGATCTAGATCGGGAGAAAAAAGCTACAAACTAAGTAGCATTTGATCATGAAATCAGATAAGCCGACAGAAATTCAAAAAACCAAGAACACAACAAAAGCAGAGAAAAGGGAGACCAGCACCAGAACCGAGCAGGCAGCGCCAGTGGGAAACTACGAGCAAGAGAAGCAGCAGAAGCACAGGTGGAAAACCACGAGCACGCTGTCGCAGGTTGATGGAAGAGAGAGCGAGCCGGAAAAGTCTTTCCCGGTGAGCTTGAGAAAGTCTTCCCGTTCTCTAGATGATACTCGAAAACAGGAGGGACAGAGGGAGAGTGGAGCAGCGGATGAGGATGAGAAGGGGGGGAGGGAGAGAGAGGGAAAGTCCCCTCTCTCCCTCAGAGATCTGCTTCAGGGGAGGATAGGCGGCGGTTTTGAGAGAGAGAGAGAAACCCTAAAGGCGCTGCAATTGCTGACTTTTTGGTCTTACTTTGACATGGCGAATCTCAAGGTTATTTGGTAATCGACCCCTTGTCCTACAAATTAGGTGAAATCAGTCCAACTGTGTGTGATCATTGAGCGTCGGTCGGTACATGTACTTACGCCACCGCGATTCCATGATTTACATCCTAGTCCGAGTTACTTTACTTGTGTCGCGACCCTCCCTCGTGGGTATAGGGGGCGAGTGGGGAGCTAATGGGCCGCCCGATCGCTGGCTCGATCGGACGCGGGCCTCTCCCAAGGTCCATTACCCAAATCGCAACCGATGGATATACGTGGTCGACCTTCAGTGTGGTCTAGTGACATGTGATAAATGTACATGCCAAGGAGTCACCACCAATCGTTTTGTGGAGGGTACGATCGGAAACCCTATCGAATAATTGGGAGTGGTCTATTCGATCCTGCGGAAACTAGAGAATTGGGTTCGGGGACTTAGTTACGCCAACTGTCAGAGTTGATGCCCTTTCGGTACCTAAGCTGAATGGTTTATCTGATCCTTGGATTTCATACAGACGAGTGAGGTACAGATCCTAAATCTAGGAGTTCATGTAGATGGGAATAGCTACTCTATCACTCACAATCTTTAGAAATAAATGCGCAAATCAAGGATCCAATACATGCGGATAAAACACATGAAATCAACATGGCATCCCTAATGAGGCCCTATTAACCTAGAGAAATATCAATCAAGGCTTAGGGATGATTTTGGCATGATTTGCCCATGAGGGGCAAAATCGTAATTTTGAACAATTCGGGGAAAATCCGCTTTGGAATGGGCCAATTTGTCATTTTAGACGAATTGTAAAGTCAAAAGACGGGGAAATAGGATTGGCCATCAATCCAATCCATTTCCCATTTTTCGGAAATTTTCAGGATTTTTCTGGGATTTAAAAGTGATTTTACCCTTAGAGGGGTAAAGTCGTCATTTTGGATAAAAATGAGAACTGAAAATCTTAAATATTAGGGTTGGTCGTTGTCGCGACCCGTCCGGAAGGCGGACGCGGCTAATGGATTACCGATCGCGGGTCTTGGATCGGCGCGGGCCCTCCCAAGCCCATACCAAATCGCGGCGGGAGTATTTTCTAGAAGGATTCGACGATAAGAGTCGATCGCTTTCGACCTTCAGTGTGGTCGTGGTGGCATGTGCAACTTGTGTATGCATTTGGAGTCGCCACCGGTCTTTCTTGGAGGGTAGACCGGAAACCTTACTGACCGATTGGGAGAGGTCGATCAGTTCTGCGGAACCAGAAATTTTGGGTTCGGGGACTTGGTTACGTCGGTGTCATTACCAACGCCCTTTCGGTACCTAACGCGAGTGATTTTCCTAGCTAAGAGTTCATGCAGGCGAAATTTTAGGTGAGGTAGGCTTAATTCAGGATTTCATGCAGATTGGAAGACTGTTCCTATTAATCACAATCAATTTAAATGAAAGCGCAATCAAGTGCATAAATAAATCACCTC
Organism: Rhodomyrtus psidioides; assembly: GCA_021437785.1. Classification (NCBI taxonomy): domain Eukaryota; kingdom Viridiplantae; phylum Streptophyta; class Magnoliopsida; order Myrtales; family Myrtaceae; genus Rhodomyrtus; species Rhodomyrtus psidioides. The sequence goes on along the minus strand of JAILYB010000007.1, from coordinate 6,565,269 downwards.
GATGCACATCAATTCAAATCAAGGGCTTCCAAGTATAGCCATAAGAGCTTAGGGAAGATGTGACTTCGGACTAGGGGTAAAATGTGAAGATTTGGGGACGATTAGCCCGAAGGGCAAAATCATCAATTTTGGAAGGTTTGGATACCGAATTACCCAAAATATTCCACGGCCAGTTGTTTGTGGCCATTTCCCATTTTTTTGAATTTTTTTATGATTTTCCATTTTTTTATTGAATTTTTTTTTATTATTTTTTAATATTTTTGGAGAATATTTTAATAAGAAGCATATCTTCGACAATAGACAATACTCAATCAGATAAATAAGCCGACCACTAGACTGAAACAAATACATGCAAATCAAATCTATAATGGCAATATTAAAAGAAATAACTCTGATATATGATCAGGTACGCAGAATATACCTGGTTGGACTCCGGTCTTCAATCGCTCAGCCCCAGCATGCGACCGTTATAAACTTCGGCGGTCGGTATTGATTCGGATACGGTAGCGACGACGAATAAGACTTTAAAATGATGGCGATCCTCGAAAATCTTTAGGCACGAACTTCGGATTCGGTCTCGGAAGCTTGGCCCACGGCTTGGCCGCTCGGCCCAGAATCTTGGCTCACTTGGCCTAGGAACTCCGCCCATGGGCCCGGCCACACGGGCACAGGATCTCGGCCAAGGCCCAGGCAGACCAGCACACAGGCCCAGCATACGGCCCATGAAAACTGGCACACGGGCCAGGCTCGTGGCCCACTTTGGTTGGCACATGGGCAAGACATGGAACCGAACAGGGCAGAGAACAAGGGCATTGAAGCTTCGGTGAAGGCTGATCGCGGTGGTTCTCGGGGCACAATAGCAGGTTCGAGAAGCTTGAGTGGTGGCGGGAGGAGTTAAAGATCCGATGAAGACTCAAGCTAGGTTCGGGTTCAGCCGTGGTGCGGGACAAGAGTCGTCGGGTTCGGATGTTCGGGCTATCATGAGCTCCTCTCCACGGATTCCTCCCCAGCCTTCTTCTTGTTCTTTTTTATCATCCTCCAAAAATCAATTCGAACAGGGGCTGCATGGTGAAGCAAATAGAATTGGGCCGTATGAGAGTTTCCACCCTTTGAGTTTTTCAGATGGGTCGCGCCTAGTGCTTTTCTCCATGTAGCAGTCGGGAGTTTTTTTTATTTTCGGTCCTCGATGGCAACCATCATCCCTCTCCCCTTTCTCCCCTTTTTTTTTGAATGCTTTGCAGCCTTCTTAATTCGCAGGGTTTGACTGGGGCGGTTTTCGTGAGGATTCGTACGATTTAGCTCTCTCAGTTTGCACCTTTGGACCACGGGCTGCTTGTGGGTGGCGAGACTCACGTTCGGTGAGGGACGATCTTGCAAGTCGCTTGCGGTTTGCTCGCACAACGAATGCTCCGCGGTGGTGGAAGTGCAGGGATTTCGTTGGGGAAGGTTGCTCCAAACTTGCTAACTCAGACAATTGTCGGCTAGCTGTGTTGATGAGGATTTGATAAACAACCGCCAGACCAACCTGCAAAGAAAAGTCAAAAGAGAGCTGCACAACATGGCTGCTATTGAAGGAGGTTGCTGGACGCGCTTCATCTGGATTTTGATATTCCTTAATCAGAGAATGATGGTTCGACCACGTACAAATTGCTCCTTTTGCTAACTAATTAATTAACCATTAGTTGACAGAGCATGCTGGGATCTTGCCATGCGTTGTCGTCTACGGTGAACTAATTGCAAAAGCGCTGAATTGATGACTGGATTCTGCTGGTCTGTTTGATGGGTTCGAGGAGGGCTCGAAGTAACAGCTTATCGTCGAGATTTACGTATTGATAGCCTCGTGTCGCCTGAAGGATACGGTGGCTCATCGTTGGCCTCGGCAACATCGCTTGTCAGCAGGTTCAGTGTCGACGGCCAGGAGAAACGATGGAGCAGCGGCTGGGCAATTCGATCAATACGAAAGAAAGGGCCAAAGCCAACGTTGCTTAGAGCAGGAAGCACGGTGGATGCGTCTGGAGAAGCGACAATCGAGTCTGGATAGCACGTTGATGGCGCAAGGAAGAGACGACCTTCTCCTCGTGCGTTTTCTCTCGGTTGGGATTCTCGTCGTGGATGCCCTTGGGAATTCTACGTATATGCCTTACTCACCGTGAGACCATCCCCATAAAAGGACCCAAATCCCCGTTTCCTCTCCTTTGATGCTTTTTCTCCTCTCTCCCAATTTTTTCCCCTGTGCTCTCCTTATTATCTTCTTTTTTTTATTCAATCCAGCTCTTCCCACCATCCTTTTTTTAGAGAGCCACTTCGTCCCCCCTCTTGATGGTGGAGAGCACACTTCCTTCTTCTTTTTGCCGTGCTCCACTCCCTCTTTTTTTTATATTTCCACATCATGGACTCTTCTTCTTTCTTTAATGTGATGCCCCCCCCTTTCCACTATGTTTTCGGTGGACACCATTATGTAAGGAAAGGAAGGCTAACTACACTTGTCGTGAAGCACATGAAGACATCTAAAGAGAAGGACCCCTTTATCGAAAAAGAGAGCCACCATGCTCTCCATTTGTAATAAAATATCGCAAAAGAGATAGAGTTGTTGTTCTGTGGGTTCTCCTTTTATGAACCTCGAGTAATATGTTTTCCCTGAGATGCGGAATATGCTCGATCTTTTCTTTCCCTAAATCACGCATGCACAGAGAGAAAGAGAACGCCTCCGCAATCGCAACTCCGGCTCCAATGATATTGTAAACCACATTAATGCAACTTAATTAATACAAAATAAATATGCAATACATGAAATTTTTTTGTGAGAATTATGATTAACTCTCATTATATGAATTTCTAAAATAATTAAAATTTAGGTGTCAACAGCTGCCCCTCTTTGAGAGTGAGCTCGTCAGAGGTTGCTTTCAAAGACAAAATGACACCTGATTCTTGACCGACTCGACTGGGGAAAAGAAATGCTATGACATCGGAACCTTAAGTTTTTTTTTTTTTTTTTAATGATTGCTCAAATTAATCCCCGATTTGCTCTTGCAATTTGAAATTGGGCTGGAGGGAGGGAGGTTTACCTGAAGCTCACCTGTCGGATGCTATCGGTTGCGACCACTTTCAAGAAGATGCCTAGGGCTCGTCATTCAGAATATCCTAAGGAGATTAAGCTCTGACCTGTATGGTAGGTCATACCATTATGGGATTCCTAACTGGTAGGAACCTAAGGAAGACGCATCCCATCTGAGATTTGCCAATAATTTTGATCCGTATGGTGGATTGGACCATTGAGTTGACCATTTAAGTGATTTTCACTATTGGATTGACCCTTCAGGCGGTTTCTACCTTTGATTGACCCTTCAGGCGGTTTCTACCATTATTTTGACCCTTCAGGCGGTTTCTACCTTTGAGTTGACCCTTCAGGCGGTTTCTACCTTTGAGTTGACCATTCAGGCGGTTTCTACCATTGGTTGACCCTTCAGGCGGTTTCTACCATTGTTTTGACCCTTCAGGCGGTTTCTACCATGTGTTGACCCTTCAGGCGGTATCTACCTTGGTTTGACCCTTTAGGCGGTTTCTACCTTGAGTTGACCCTTCAGGCGGTTTCTACCATTGGTTTGTTTTGAAAAGGGGGTCTCATGACGAGGGTTCTCCACGTCCGATGAGACTGCCTAAATTTTGAAAAGGGGTCCTGAGACGAGGGTTCTCCACGTCATGCTAGGACTTGGGTCTGTTGAGGCGACATTCTTGGAGCTGGGTTCTCCAGGTATCCTGCAGAAAGTTCAAACCTGAAAGATTTTTCTTCACCAAGAAAATGTTAATAATCTTTGGGAAGACAATAATTGTCCAATTGACAAAATTTTATGACTTAAGTTTTAGTCATAAAACGTGCATTTTGATGCTGGAGGTTATCCAAAGCATTCTTACAACATGCAAATGTGATCACAAATTTCTCGCATGGAAAATCTGGATCAAACAATTTGAAATTTCCAAAAAGTGTTTATTCAAAACATCTATTGGAGAATTTCTCATCCAAGAGGGCTCCTCACCGCTCTGTGATAATGGTCTTTTGTAAGGAATGCGCTCAACTTCCTACTAACATGTGCCTAGGTTTTAGGATCATTCGCAGCGCATACATTTCGATCAATCGAGAGGTCTTCAACGGGACCGTAATGTTGGGCTTGGATATTGGTTTTCAAAGGGGGGGACTCACTTTTGAGTCGAGGCCATTGAATGAAAGTCTTCACCATCTGCTCCGGGTTTACAAGTCAAGAACCCTGCAAAATGAGAAAGAAATAGTCTTGCTCGTACTTCTTCGAGCTAAGCAATATGTCAACCCAAGTGTCTTAGTCAAGAAGACTGTTTCAGGGTTGTAACATTGGAAGGATTGGGGACCGAAAAAGGCTTGTTTTTGGCCCAGAATTCGTGACGGGTTTGACATTGGTGATCATTGCTGATTTGCCTCCTGTCATTTCCTTTCTACATCTTTAGTCCTTGAGGTGCGCAATCGATTTTGAGGTGTGTACCAGCTCTTTAGAGAGCGTCTCTTGTTGCATTCAGAGACCGACTCTCTCTATGTCTTTGTTTTGTGTTTGGCAGCATTTGGGGAGCAACTTTTTTGGATTTGGCTCCTTTGTGGGTTTTTCTCTCTTCCCAACTAGGCTTCATTGGGGATCAAGCAAACAGCTTGCACGAGCATCGGCCTTGCTTTTACTAGGCACTTTGCCTTTTCTTGATGCTGGGGATTTTCTAATCATTATTTTTTTGAAATCCCGTTTTTCTCATATTCGATGGGATCATGTTAGACATATGTCTGAAAGTCTAAACATGCTTTAAATATCAGCCCGGGAATCCTCTTCGTAATCCCTGATGCCTTCATCTTGGAACGTGCAATGATCATCAATGAGCTCATGAAATGAATTTGTAGGCTCAATTTGGCTATGCAAAGGATATGGTGCGTGGGATAGAGAAATGAATGCTTCTCATCATCCTATGGCACTTGGATTACCATATAAACAACACACAAAGATTAATGTTAGTCCGAGCAAGAAAATTTCTAACCATTTTCTCCTGATGCTGCTGGACTCACCTCCATTTTGCCCCAATGTGGGGTGGTTCTCGACAGGGCTGATAATGAGAACCTCCGTTCAAAGGGGTTATCAATGGTCATCTGTAGTATTTGGGAATGTGAAACGAACGCCTCCGTCGTCCCAATCCATGTAATTGCTGCGAATGGTCCCTACCTCTGTAGGTACAGATTTTGCTGTCTGATTCGCTCCACTTCTCTCTTAAGTGTGTATAGGACGTGTTTTGATTAGGCTTGCCTCTCTTTTGAGTAAACCTCCTTTTGAATGATTTGACAAATAATCATATTTGGAAAAATTCATTTCTTTCTTTCCCAAAATTTATCCATCGAGGGGATTTTGTGATGTATCGTGCATGTCTTATTCATGCTTTGGGCAACCTCCCGATTTAAATCATGAACATCGATGCATTGGATAATTTTCATGACGACTGAAAGTATTTTAACATTTTTTTCTCCAGCTAACTGGGAAAGGGATACTTACCTACCTGTCGTGGCTGCAGACCTCTGAAAATGTAAAAGAAGCATATCATTGCATGTTCACGAATTTTTCAAAAATCGAAACGATACATCCTACCCTTGGTCATGTACTCTAACGAGTAGTACATGGGATGTAAAAACCTGTTCGTCTGTAAGGCAATTCCCCTGTCAAGGATAAATAACGAGTATCAATTCACATTCTCAAATTCAAGACAAATTGGAACGATACAACTTTACTCTTGGTTCTCATCCCGTTCTGATGTTGCGTATCGATATGAACAACATCTATCAAATCCGCCTATCCATTCTTGGAGTGTTTGCAACATCAATGGTTCATCTGCCTCCAGTTGGGCAACGTCTGTTCTGTTATTCGAACAAATGGCTCCTTGAGTGCTTTATCCACGTTTATCACCTGAGAAGGGAAAGAAAGGAGACATTACTTCGGTATTCGATTGAAGATCGTTTAGGAACGATACATCGTTTTACCAAATAGGTGGCTTCGCGGCCAAACGTATTTCGTATTGAAGGGGTAGATCCCATTATGCTCCGCGGGTGATAGTCATTGTTCATGGAACTTGCTCCACGGATTAAGTGATTAATCCACGGCCCTCGGCTTGAAGATGCTCAAAGGGTGATGTTGACACTCACGCGCAATTAGTTCTAGATATTAATGAAAGATGTTCCCGTGGGAACCTTACAGTACGATTAACAACATATTCAATAGGAGTATTCAACCCCTTTCCTCTAAGCATTTTTCATCGAGTAGCCATGCCTTGCATCAGACGTTTGATCACCGGCCTTGCGTCACCACTGCGGTGGTCCTTCGGCTCCAAATTGATCGAGCCAAAGATTGAACTCATCGCCAAGGAAATTGCTCGGGTCTTCGAGCCATTGATGTTCAAGTTGGGTATCAACGATTGTTGGGGGCAGATTTCTTTCATTGCCTTCGTTGTGAGGGATTGGAGTCTTTGAGCTGGAACCTTCATCATTGCCCTGTTGGGGTTGAGACATACATTCCCGAAGAGTATTGATCCAAGTGTCCAGCTCCTCATCAAGGAAATCACCTGTTCTTTTTAGCCCTTGGTGCCCAGATTGGGTGTCGTCGACTGCAGGCGAGGGATTCCTCTCTTTGTTCTCGCCGTGAGCAATTTGACCCCTCGAATTGGAACTTCCTCCAATGACCGGCAGGTTCATATGTGCACTCTCTACCAATGCCAGATCCACTTCAGGGACAGCATTAATGACTGATTCGCGCTCAAACTGAGGAATCTCTATGTGCTGGAACTGTGGCATATACTCCTGAGGAGTATTGAGATAGCTCGGCGGAGCATTCTGATTTGGGTTAGAGGAGTCGCTGACACGACTGCTGGTCCCGTCATTGCTGAAACGCGGTTGGGTGCTCTCGGCCCTCCAATCATCGTGGTTGTAACTCTGCCCGGAACTTGAGCTCCAACTGGCTTTATGATGGTTTAACGCTATCCTTCCATCCCTTAGCAATCTCCTATAGTACTTGAGGTGAGACTCGACGTTAATTCTAGAGAGCCCCGGCACATTCATAATCTCGAGTATGCGTAGTGGGCTAGCCGAATCAACTCCCAGCTCTCGAATTGCATCAACAAATTTGGTGTGAAGTTCATAGGTCCAGTAAAACCTTGTTCTCTTATCACCCAAAATATCGTCAATACTTCGGTAGCTATTCTCTACGGGATCTAGTCGTTTCAAAAGTTGTCCGGGGAGGGACTCACCGACTTTGGATTGGCTGGCTGCGATAGCGAGTTCGTCATTGAGAGAACTCCCCCTGTGATGATTCATATCCCATTTCTCAGAGGATGTTGGTGTTGATCCTATGGTGTTGACTTGCTCATGCAGATCTCCGGCGGTATCTGGCTGTGTCGGAAAATGCTGTGGAGAATACGGTAACAGCTGAGCGTTATTCGTCAACAGGGATGGTTCATCGAGGAACAACTCGCCGAGGACAACAGGATTACCACAATTAAGGCAGGTGGCCTTGGTCAGAGCTTCCTTATATCTCGCGCTTTCAGCTTGAAGCTTCTCATTCTCCTCCTTCAGGACCAGTAGCTCATGGTCTGCGTATTGCTGTTTCACCCGGGTTCGTTTGTTGGCGAACCAAAACTTGACCTTCGAAAGCTCCAATCCTATCTTTCGGCTCAACTCCATTTTCTGTTGTCTGCTTGGAGTGGGGCATTCATTGAAGAAAGCTTCAAGCTCTCGGATTTGGCCTGGAGTGTGGCGTTGTAGTTGCTTCCTTTTCCGACTCCGGTCATCATTGTATACTCCTTCTTCGTAGCTGAAACCTAGAATTTCATCGCTGGAGGAGTCAGTTTCTATGGCCTTCGGGCAGGAATCAGCTCCAGGATCTTCAAAGTCTCCCAGCAGTTCGTGCTCAGAAATATCCAGGTCGGGCGTTTCTAGCAGATGGGAATAACTTTTAAACATGATGGATCGGGGTATCTCGGGCTGATCTAGTTCACTCAGCTTTCTCAATTCGCTCTTACGTGTTTGCTCACTCTAGAAATTTTCTCAAGTGATTGTGCGTGTCCTGGAACCATCCTTCAGGCTGCATATGAAGACCAGCAAGCAAGCGCTCCTCCCGAGATTCTGCAATTACTCATCGTCTGTATTCCCCTTTCTTTTTCCTCGTGATAGGATCACAAACTCTCTTGCATTGATTCGGTTTCATCGAGTATTGCGCTCGTCCCCTAGTTCAGTCTTCAAAGTGGTGGGTCTACAATCTTTCGGCGCCTTTTATGATTTGCTAGGCCCGAGAACGTGGGGAGCAGCGGTGGACCCACAATTAATGACTCCGTTTAATTCATTTAGCTCCATGGGAATTAACGCTATGACCTTCTCTCAACCCCTTTTCATCGTTCAAACGAAAGTGACATTTTCCCTGTGCATGCTGTTACTCTTCATTTCAGCATCCCGGGCGCTTGGTGAGGAATGAGTTCGTGGCCACTCAAAATTTTAAAGACCGTCTCTGGTTTCAGACTTAATCTAACAAGGGATCATCACAATTGAGCATGACGATGTTCGTCGATAGCGTTGGTTTTAATATAGAATTAACTATAGTCATTAAAGAAAAATGTTCCCGTAGGAACTTTACAACGGATAAAATGAGTGATCTACTCGTGAACATGTTCTTCTTTCTATGGGTGTTTGTGGTGACCGACCCATCGTGCCCCGAGTCAGGTGCTAGATCATGGCTGTCCAAGCATGCCAGCTTCCCACTGATTGAACAAGGTATCGAGCTCCTCATCGAAGAAATCGTCTGTCGTGGGTTGACCAGCGGCAGGCAGAGCACCAGCCGACTGCTGCTCGAATGGAGGAGTGCGCACTCGCTGTACTTGTGACACGCGCTCTTGAGAAGTGTTGAAATGGCCCGGGAGGACATTCTGATCAGCTTTCAGTTTGCCGGTGGTCGGGTTGCTAGCTTGATTGATGCTTAGATTTGGCCGGGTATCTCTTGATGCCTGAGCATTACAATGGCGGTCGCCCCTAGCTTTTGAGCTCGAGACGGATTCCTCCCGGTTTAGCTCCGCTCGACGTTGTTTTAATAGCTTTCTGTAGGCAGCAAGGTGATTCCTGACCAGCTCCTTACTAAGCCCCGGTACATTCATGGCCTTAAATACGCGCGTCGGAGTTGCTGAATCGATCCCCATTTGGTGAACCACGTCTAGGAATCTGGAATGCAGTTCAGGGGGCCAAGCGAACCTCCTCTTATCGTGGCCCAAAATTGCATCGATGGCTTGACGACTGATTAACTCATCTCCAGCAGGACCCGACCCTATCGAAAATTGTTGTGCATGAGGCTGATATGCTTTGAGCTGGTCGGCGGTAACATCCAGCTCCTTGAAACTGTAACTCCAATCAAAGCGATGCAAATCCCATCCCCCAGGAGGTATTTGTATCATCTTCGTAGGATCATCCTGCTCCTGCGTGACTCCGGCAAAATCTGGTTGAGCAGGAGATGCCCCGAGGGAGTAAGGTGGTAAATGAACGTCTTCAATCATTGCGTGAGGCTCATCGGGGAATATCTTACCGCGAGCGATGAGGTTATCGCAATGAGGGCAAACGGTAATATTGAGAGCTTTTTCATACCTCATGTTTTCTGTTCGCAGCTTTTGGTTTTCTTCCTTTAAAATCTCGACCACCTGACGTTTGCGTTGAGCCCTCGATTTGGATCTCCTATTTTGAAACCAAAACTGGATCCTCGACTGATTAATCCCCAACTCCCGGCTCAATTCAATTCTCCACTTCTTTTTCATGTAATGGCTTTTACTGAAAAGGGTTTCCAGCATTTGGGTTTCCTCCTGAGAGTATTGGTGAGGACGTCTTCTTTTCCCGAGTTGAGCATCGTGGATGTCGTTGTCGTCGTCGCCGTGATCTTGATTTCCGTTGCCAGAAGTGTTGGGCTCCATGGTTTTGGCGTTAGACCTGATCTTGGAATCTTCGAGATCCCTCTGTGGTTCAATTTCTGAGATTTTTGAGTCAGTCGCCTCTAGCAGCTGACAATAACCTCTTAAATATGTTGAATTGAGAAATGTTTGATTGGTTCTTGCCCACTCAGAGTTCTCCACTCTCTCCTGTATGCTCACTCCCTATAAAGTTTTCTTCGAGTGACTTTGCATGTTCAGGAGACGCTCTTCAAGCATCATTAGGCAAACGTTCCCCCTCAAGACCTTGAATTTCTCGCTTAGCTTTTCAACGTGATGGGACTGCCAAATCCTGTCAGGGCTCTCTTCGATAGTTGCGCTTACCTCCCACCTAACTCTAATAATGGTAATCCCGACAAATCTTTTACATCTTTTAATTGATGAGCCGGAAATCGCGGACCGAAACGAATCCAATGGTTCTCGTGAGGGGACCTCCTGCTTTACCCCCTAACTGGGCTCCACCAGCATTATTACTGAGACCCTTCATCATCCTCGAGTTGCTATAAAATGAGGAATTAATGTATGGAAGGTTAACGTTCTCGCATAATCAGCTTCTTCCTTCTAATCTCTCTGTTAAACTCGTCTTATTCTCAAGCCAACCCAACGCAAATGGCCTCCTCTCCCGTACGCACTTTTTCAACTGATGTCTTGGCCCAGTGGGAAAAGCTTTACAACCTACTGGGTCGCGGTTACGCGCACATAACCGATCATTCTGCAACCGAGGATGCAATCTGTGTCCTGCTCGAGGACCTTGATACCACTTCTCTCGAAGGTACTACACTGGGGAGGGAATATAGAACTTTCCCGACTCTCTTTGCACACTCCTTAGAGGCCTATCGTGTTGCTAATCGGGAGGTTCTCGTGGCTCGCGTCTTGCGGGCTCGTTATGAGGATCGATCTGATCATTTGGTGCTGACCAACTATCTGATTGATAGTTACAAAAAGGCTGTCGAGTTTGCTAATGAGCGGGTCGCGACGTTGCTTCGCGAGAGGAGAAATCTGGTGGATCAATTGGCCATATCCCTGACCACCGGCGAGCATGACCGCCGCAATGTCCTGTTGAGGCTTCAGAGCGACTGGCAGGAAGAACGGCTCGACAAGATAACCGAGGACATAGCTCGCGGGAATGGACTGGTTCGGGACCTGGAAGTAGTCACCGAAGAACACGAGGCCAAGGTCGCCGAAGTTAAGGGAGAATGCAGAAGTCTTCTCCTCAGGCTTGCCGACCACAACATGCGGAGCTGGGAGTATGAGCAGAGCATTAATAACATGGAGGGTCAGTTGGGATCCTTTGTGTCGTTAATTAGGGCTCACTTTGGCTTTACTTTTCCACCCCGATTTGTATGACCTGCTTCTGAAAACCCTCCGCTGAGCAAAATAAATGAAAGTTCTCGTGTGTGTGTTTTAACTTCTGTATGGTTCATTTCTTCGAGCATCCAAACATCTTCAACTTGAGTGAGCCGAACCATAATAGCAATAAGCCGAGCAAATACGTCCTGATTTTATAACTCGCTCATGATCAGATGGAAGAATAGTTGCAGATTTGTCCAAGAAAAGATTTCTCTATACTACTTGTTTTTCACCTGCAAATAAAAAGACAGAATCAGAAGGAATAATTTGAAAAAGAAAGCATAGACCCCTTTCAATCTTATGCTTGCTTGTGAATAATAAGGACAAGAACTTTTACAAGGGTTTTAATCTTGTGCGAAAAGTTTTTATCAATATTCCTCGAAAGAAAGTATACTATTGAAAGGAACGTAATTCACGATAATCGCTTTTAATTAATTTCGAGAGGAATGACTTACTCAAAAGTGCAAGACATAATAACGCGTTTTAAATTCAATTGAAGATATGACATCCAAATTAAGGTCGTTCGCTAAAAACGAAAGTAGTTTGGACATCTATCTCGTCATTAAATTCAAAACAACGCCGATATTCTCGATCAATTATCGTGGATTACCAGCGACGTAAAACATGCATGGACCAATTCAAGTGTATAATTCCTTCTAGAGAAATTGGGGTTGGATTACCCTATACGACCAAAAAGGTCGTGCAAGATTTCCAATTTTAATTTCCTCTAAAGGAATTATAAACTTGACTTGGGAGTATTCAGATGATTAGAGAAAATGCCACCATCACATTCCCATGACCTGTCAAAAGAAATACAACCAAGTTCCATCTAAATGTGTACACCAATAGATCCCTAATACAATCACTTTAAGGGGTGAGATAGAGAAAGCCTCGATAAAAATAAACCCTATACAAGAGGACTAGTAATGGAAAATGAAACAAAGGAATGTGATCCTAACGTTTAAGGATGCCCCAAGTTCGATCTGTGACTTCCGGATCACTTGCCCCAACTCGTCATCTTCATTGGACGATATCTCAATAATGTCCATAGTAGGCTCATTTGTTGTTCACTCGGTGCTTGTCATGGGATATCATCCTCTTCGTCTTCTATCAAGGACGTTTGGGAAAAACACACACATCTATCCTTGAAATGACATTTAATCTAATCACCAGAATGCAATGAATGAAATGCCTATATTTATATGAACTGTAATAGATTTGAGGGATAGAGAGTCTTACCAACCAAACTCGTCGACTTATGTGCGGTTTTAGGTGTACCAACCGCCTAAAGACATGCGCATGAGACAAGTGATGGTGAACTTCTAAAAATCAGAAGGTTTGGCACCTAAGGTTAAGGTTCCCACTTCGAGTTCTGAAAAGAGCCGATTCCATTGCACAGCTATCGTTGCATTGGGACTCGATCCATAGTTCGAAGCGAGCGGAATTGAAAAGTGGATTACTCCGCGTTTTTCCTCACGGAGATTCCATTTTCAATTCCTTCTATTGTGTTCCTATAGGCGACGCCCGGGGTTTTAGGCGCGGTTGTGTGTGTCCACGTGTTATGATCATCACAATGCAATTCATGCATAGCAGTTTATCAATCAGCACTTCAAATCATCCACACAACATACATTCCTACGCCCAACCTGCATAAGACAATGTTAATCACGGACTACACCCCTTATTTCTCCGATCTGCAAAAACATATAACCCCTATCATGAGCGGACTTACCTCACCTTCAAGAGCGCCTGCAAGGTTAGAAATATCACTCAACGTTTTAATTACGGCCTAAGTCCACTTGAGGTCTAGAACCATAGGTTCTAGAACAAAGGTCCCCAGTGGAGTCGCCAGCTGTCGCGACCCGTCCGGAAGGCGGACGCGGCTAATGGATTACCGATCGCGGGTCTTGGATCGGCGCGGGCCCTCCCAGGCCCATACCAAATCGCGGCGGGAGCATTTTCTAGAAGGATTCGACGATAAGAGTCGATCGCTTTCGACCTTCAGTGTGGTCGTGGTGGCATGTGCAACTTGTGTATGCATTTGGAGTCGCCACCGGTCTTTCTTGGAGGGTAGACCGGAAACCTTGCTGACCGATTGGGAGAGGTCGATCAGTTCTGCGGAACCAGAAATTTTGGGTTCGGGGACTTGGTTACGTCGGTGTCATTACCAACGCCCTTTCGGTACCTAACGCGAGTGATTTTCCTAGCTAAGAGTTCATGCAGGCGAAATTTTAGGTGAGGTAGGCTTAATTCAGGATTTCATGCAGATTGGAAGACTGTTCCTATTAATCACAATCAATTTAAATGAAAGCGCAATCAAGTGCATAAATAAATCACCTCGATGCACATCAATTCAAATCAAGGGCTTCCAAGTATAGCCATAAGAGCTTAGGGAAGATGTGACTTCGGACTAGGGGTAAAATGTGAAGATTTGGGGACGATTAGCCCGAAGGGCAAAATCATCAATTTTGGAAGGTTTGGATACCGAATTACCCAAAATATTCCACGGCCAGTTGTTTGTGGCCATTTCCCATTTTTTTGAATTTTTTTTATGATTTTCCATTTTTTTATTGAATTTTTTTTTATTATTTTTTAATATTTTTGGAGAATATTTTAATAAGAAGCATATCTTCGACAATAGACAATACTCAATCAGATAAATAAGCCGACCACTAGACTGAAACAAATACATGCAAATCAAATCTATAATGGCAATATTAAAAGAAATAACTCTGATATATGATCAGGTACGCAGAATATACCTGGTTGGACTCCGGTCTTCAATCGCTCAGCCCCAGCATGCGACCGTTATAAACTTCGGCGGTCGGTATTGATTCGGATACGGTAGCGACGACGAATAAGACTTTAAAATGATGGCGATCCTCGAAAATCTTTAGGCACGAACTTCGGATTCGGTCTCGGAAGCTTGGCCCACGGCTTGGCCGCTCGGCCCAGAATCTTGGCTCACTTGGCCTAGGAACTCCGCCCATGGGCCCGGCCACACGGGCACAGGATCTCGGCCAAGGCCCAGGCAGACCAGCACACAGGCCCAGCATACGGCCCATGAAAACTGGCACACGGGCCAGGCTCATGGCCCACTTTGGTTGGCACATGGGCAAGACATGGAACCGAACAGGGCAGAGAACAAGGGCATTGAAGCTTCGGTGAAGGCTGATCGCGGTGGTTCTCGGGGCACAATAGCAGGTTCGAGAAGCTTGAGTGGTGGCGGGAGGAGTTAAAGATCCGATGAAGACTCAAGCTAGGTTCGGGTTCAGCCGTGGTGCGGGACAAGAGTCGTCGGGTTCGGATGTTCGGGCTATCATGAGCTCCTCTCCACGGATTCCTCCCCAGCCTTCTTCTTGTTCTTTTTTATCATCCTCCAAAAATCAATTCGAACAGGGGCTGCATGGTGAAGCAAATAGAATTGGGCCGTATGAGAGTTTCCACCCTTTGAGTTTTTCAGATGGGTCGCGCCTAGTGCTTTTCTCCATGTAGCAGTCGGGAGTTTTTTTTATTTTCGGTCCTCGATGGCAACCATCATCCCTCTCCCCTTTCTCCCCTTTTTTTTTGAATGCTTTGCAGCCTTCTTAATTCGCAGGGTTTGACTGGGGCGGTTTTCGTGAGGATTCGTACGATTTAGCTCTCTCAGTTTGCACCTTTGGACCACGGGCTGCTTGTGGGTGGCGAGACTCACGTTCGGTGAGGGACGATCTTGCAAGTCGCTTGCGGTTTGCTCGCACAACGAATGCTCCGCGGTGGTGGAAGTGCAGGGATTTCGTTGGGGAAGGTTGCTCCAAACTTGCTAACTCAGACAATTGTCGGCTAGCTGTGTTGATGAGGATTTGATAAACAACCGCCAGACCAACCTGCAAAGAAAAGTCAAAAGAGAGCTGCACAACATGGCTGCTATTGAAGGAGGTTGCTGGACGCGCTTCATCTGGATTTTGATATTCCTTAATCAGAGAATGATGGTTCGACCACGTACAAATTGCTCCTTTTGCTAACTAATTAATTAACCATTAGTTGACAGAGCATGCTGGGATCTTGCCATGCGTTGTCGTCTACGGTGAACTAATTGCAAAAGCGCTGAATTGATGACTGGATTCTGCTGGTCTGTTTGATGGGTTCGAGGAGGGCTCGAAGTAACAGCTTATCGTCGAGATTTACGTATTGATAGCCTCGTGTCGCCTGAAGGATACGGTGGCTCATCGTTGGCCTCGGCAACATCGCTTGTCAGCAGGTTCAGTGTCGACGGCCAGGAGAAACGATGGAGCAGCGGCTGGGCAATTCGATCAATACGAAAGAAAGGGCCAAAGCCAACGTTGCTTAGAGCAGGAAGCACGGTGGATGCGTCTGGAGAAGCGACAATCGAGTCTGGATAGCACGTTGATGGCGCAAGGAAGAGACGACCTTCTCATCGTGCGTTTTCTCTCGGTTGGGATTCTCGTCGTGGATGCCCTTGGGAATTCTACGTATATGCCTTACTCACCGTGAGACCATCCCCATAAAAGGACCCAAATCCCCGTTTCCTCTCCTTTGATGCTTTTTCTCCTCTCTCCCAATTTTTTCCCCTGTGCTCTCCTTATTATCTTCTTTTTTTTATTCAATCCAGCTCTTCCCACCATCCTTTTTTTAGAGAGCCACTTCGTCCCCCCTCTTGATGGTGGAGAGCACACTTCCTTCTTCTTTTTGCCGTGCTCCACTCCCTCTTTTTTTTATATTTCCACATCATGGACTCTTCTTCTTTCTTTAATGTGATGCCCCCCCCTTTCCACTATGTTTTCGGTGGACACCATTATGTAAGGAAAGGAAGGCTAACTACACTTGTCGTGAAGCACATGAAGACATCTAAAGAGAAGGACCCCTTTATCGAAAAAGAGAGCCACCATGCTCTCCATTTGTAATAAAATATCGCAAAAGAGATAGAGTTGTTGTTCTGTGGGTTCTCCTTTTATGAACCTCGAGTAATATGTTTTCCCTGAGATGCGGAATATGCTCGATCTTTTCTTTCCCTAAATCACGCATGCACAGAGAGAAAGAGAACGCCTCCGCAATCGCAACTCCGGCTCCAATGATATTGTAAACCACATTAATGCAACTTAATTAATACAAAATAAATATGCAATACATGAAATTTTTTTGTGAGAATTATGATTAACTCTCATTATATGAATTTCTAAAATAATTAAAATTTAGGTGTCAACAGTCGTCCACCTGACTCAAACCCTAACTTTAAGTAATTTTCAGAGCTCGATTGGAACAAGAAAGACAATTTTCCCATTAAAGAGCAAAATCGTCATTTCGAGAAAAGGGACGGGACTCGAAAACCCAAGCCCAAGAATTGGTCGCCTATCCAACCCTAGTTCTTACCTTGGTATTATCGGTCTTATCTCGCATATACAGCAGATGCGACTTACCCCTAAAGGGTAATATCGTCAAGTCTCGGAAGAACGGATAAGAAACCTCAAAAATAGGGTTGACCAGTTGTCTGAGGTCAATCCTTGATTTTTGGGGACTTCTAGAGTGTCTAGGATTTTTTCACAATTTTTCCACATTTGTTTTGGGATTTTCTATGATTTTCTAGCATTTTTTTTTATTTTCTATGATTTTTTATTTTTTTTAAAATAATTTTCTTATTTTTTTATTAAAAAAATATTATTCAGACCGGGTCGACCCAACCCACTCGGGTCGGAACCCGACCCAGACCCGAACTCGCGTAACCCGTGCCCAAAACGACACTGTTTCGCCTTTTTTATTTTTCGAACTATTCGGATTTAATCCGACGGCCCCTGATGGACCACGTGGCTAATCCACGGTCTTTGGATCAGATTACTAAAACCTACGGTCAAGATGGAACGAAGACTCAACCAGGGCCGTCGGATCTGACTACTTTAACCTACGGCCATGATTAAAACCCAAGACTCAATCTAAACCGTTCACTCTCACAAACCTAAACGACGTCGCCTATTCATTTAGCCAAACGACACCGTTTCTGTTCATCTCGAATTTCCAATTTTAAAAATGATTTTTGATATTCCTAATTACTGATCGGACGGTTACTAACATTTGGACTCGATTAATCTAGGCCGTCCGATCCAGGCTGACTCGGCCTAACAGACTAACGGTCGAACCACGTCAGCACAGTGTGGACCAATCACGAGATGCCACCTAGACAGTTGACTCGTTGACTTTGCCACGTCAACTTCATCTTCAACCTCGCGACGGTGACGGGATGAACGGCCAGGAGCTTCCGACGATGATCTAACGGTGAAACCTAGACTAAATCGCTCGAAACCAACGTCAATCGACTCGCCTTATCATCCAATCTCACATATATGGGAATTGAAGCACCTCGATCACTAAATCACGCGTATCATGCAAAGTGCTGAGTACGGCCATGGGGATTCAATCGCTCGATTTACCTCAGATCATTGCAATTCAATCACAGGGTAATATCAATCAATGTTCAGGAGACTTACCTCGAGCTCCGATTGAGCTCGCTCGGCCTAGATTGGGCTAGGCAGGAACGAACAGTGTTCGGCAATGAAGGTTGGATTGGGAGACTCAATTCGGGATGTTCAAGCGAAGTCAATGCAAAATAGATATGCGATGATGGTTAGTGATGCTTGGGGAAGAAAACGCACACTCTAACTCGAAGAATCAAGACCGGAATCATTTTCTGCCATTGATGCTCAGTAAGAAAGCTTGAAGGTCGAACTCACCTATTCCCGTGGTTTCAACGCGCGCGGCCAACGGTGATCGACTCCTGGGAGTTTGGGCGACCTCTTGACGACCTCGTGGAGCTTCGGTTTAGCCTAAGAAGGCCCAACCAGCGCTCTGCAAATCCGAGCTCAAACCTTCGACCACCGCGAGGGAAGGTGAGCTCTCTCTCTCTCTCTCTCTCTCTCTCTCTCTCTCTCTCTCTCTCTCTCTCTCTCTCTCTCTCTCTCTCTCTTGATTCAGTTTCTTCTCTTCGAACTGAATCCACTAACTGCCTGCTTCGCGAAGGTCTGTTGGCTTATATCGTTCTTTGAAATTTTGGCGCCGAACGAGGGGTTGGGCCAGTGACCTTCGCACGTGCAATCACATGTGAAATGGTCACCGACGACCGGTTATCGACGAGCATCAAATGGCCATTCTGTTCGAGACCTCTGGTGGTCGTATTTGGCATGAATTTGGACGAATTTCATTTGAGCTTTGTTGCTGTTGACTTTTGCAGGGGCCGTGGCCTTGACCGGCTGATTACTTCCCGCTCCGGCGGCCATTCATCGTCATTCCGTTCCCAATCGACGGGGGATGGTCTAAGGAACCAAACGCCCAACCATGCTTCTCCAACTATAGTCGATTGGTCAGTCAATTTTGTTGTTGAAACTCGAATTTGTACTGTTCATTTGTGCGAAGGCTTAGTGGAGAAGATGACACTGTAGCGGACCGGTTCGACCGGTCCGACCGGTCTGAACCGGTTCCGAATTGAGATTTTCAAAATTGACCCAAATTGGTGGGGAATTGTTGCAATTAAATCTCAGAATTGACTTTAGGGGGTGAATTTTATCTAAAAAAGTGGTTTTTCCCAAAAGTTCATATCAATTTCAACAAAAATCCCAAATTTTCATTTAATTGTGAATTGGGGAATTGTGCAATTGGAGGTTCAAATGGTCAAATTGGGCCAAATTACCTATCCCAATCGATTCAGAATGGTAAAAATCATTGGGCAGCATGTTCAATTTGTAATGATAGCCCTTGAATTGAAAGTAATTTCAATTATTCTCAAATTCAAGGAATAAAATGCAATTAAGTTTGCAATTGAGCAATTTGTCCGAACAATTAGGTCAAATTGAAATAGGGGACAATTAGATTGAATGTTAAGATTCTAGAAAATGCTAAAATTGCAAATTAAAAGACTCAATTGATATTTTTTTTCTTAGATTCAATAGTAAGGATTACAATGGAACACCTATAATTGAATCTGATTTTGGATTTTTTGTGAGGTCAAAAATGCAAGAGATTAAAAAGAAAAATATTGGCTATTTTTTCATATTTTTGTGACCTCAAATTCTATTTTTCTTGATTTTTTGAGTATTTTTCTATTTTCTAAAAAATACTAAAAAATGTGAAAAATATGAAAAATTATTTTTTTGGTCAAGAATGGTTCCTTGGGCTTGGCCAAGGCCACCAAAGTTGATTTTGTAATTTTTTGACTTTTTATGGATTTTTTGTGATTTTTTCAAAATAAAGCTGAACAAGATTTGGTCAAAAATCAGGTGTCAACAGCTGCCCCTCTTTGAGAGGAATCTCGTGAGAGGTTTCGCTCAAAGACAGGTGACACCTGAGTCTCGACCGACTCGACTGGGGAAAAGAAAACGAATCTTGACACTCAATCTTTCTTGTTCCGCTGGTAAACGCTCTGCTCCTCATTCTTTTGCAGACGTGAGAGAGAAAGTAGGGAGACCCACCTGCTATTTACCTGTTGATCACTTGCCTGATGCTCGTGCGGCATGCGCGGTGTATGGCGGTTTCAAGTGAATACCTAGGGACTCGTCTTTTGAATATCCTAGGGCGGTTAAACTCAAGCATGTATGGCAGGCCGTACCAGAATGGGATTCCTATATTTGATAGGAACCTGTGAATGACGCACCCAGTCTCTTAGGGATTGTCAGAAGTTTTGATCCGTATGGTGGATCAGACCATGAATAGGACTCTTTTCTGCTAGGAACCTATGGATGACGCACCCAGTCTCTTAGGGATTTTCAGGGTTTTGATCCTTATGGTGGATCAGACCATGAATAGGACTCCTTTCTGCTAGGAACCTATGGATGACGCACCCAGTCTCTTAGGGATTATCAGGGGTTTTGATCCTTATGGTGGATCAGACCATGAATAGGACTCCTCTCTGCTAGGAACCTATGGATGATGCACCCAGTCTCTTAGGGATTGTCGAACATTTTGATCCTTCAGGGGGATCAGACCAAGAATAGGACTCCTCTTTGCTAGGAACCTATGGATGACGCACCCAGTTTTCTTAGGGATTGTCGAACATTTTGATCCTTCAAGGGGATCAGGCCGAGAAATAGGACTCCTCTCTGCTAGGAACCTATGGATGACGCACCCAGTCTCTTAGGGATTGTCGAACATTTTGATCATATATTCTAAGGAATTAACTAGGATCTTTACAAATGAGGTGTGCCTAACTCTTAGGCTTCACCAGATGAGCTATTCTGGGTTTAGGGGTTACCTAGAACCTCACAGAAAGCATATTTTGTCAACAGTTTTCGATCCTATGTTCTAAAGAATTAACTAGGATTTATACAAATGAGGTGTTCCTAACCTTTAGGCTTCACCACAAGAGCTATTCTGGGTTTAGGGGTTACCTAGATCCTCACAGAAAGCTGGTTCTGAAAATTATCCTTTCGACACGCGAGGCGTTATTCTGGGATTTGGGGATTCTAAGTATCCTGCAGAAAACTTAAACCTGCAAAGACTTTGATAAGATTTTTCTGGGATCTAGGGGCTACCTGAGATCTCGCAGAAAGACTATCTTGAATATTGTCCTTTCGACATTGAAGGTGACATTTTGGGATCTGGGAGCTCCAGGTATCCTGCAAAAAGATCAAACCTGTAATACTGGAATCTCACAGAGGAAGATGAATTCAAACATTGTCCTTTTGACATTGGAGGTGACATTCTGGGATTTGGGGACTCCAGGTATCCTGCAGAAAGCTCAAACTTGTAAATTTGAAATCTCACAGAGGGGTAATTTCGGAGATTGTCCTTTTGACATTGGAGGTGACATTCTGGGATCTGGGGACTCCAAGTATCCCGCAGAAAGCTCAAACCTGTAAATTTGAAATCTCACAGAGGGATGATTTCGAAGATTGTCCTTTTGACATTGGAGGTGACATTCTGGGATCTGGGAGCTCCAGGTATCCTGCAGAAAGATCAAACTTCTAGAATCTGGGGTTACCAAGAATCTGTCAGAAGCTCAGGCATATAAACTCTCATTCTTAGAGAAATGTGTTATTCTGGGACTTGGGGCTACCACGAGTCCAAGAGATGTTGTGTTCTTCTGAGATCTGGGATTGCTAGAAATTCAAGAGAAATTGTGTTCTTCTGAGATCTGGGCTTGCTAGGAATTCTGCAGAAGTTTAGACATGTTAAACGTTTCTCACCAAGAGTGATGCAAGCCATCTTAGGAGTCGAAGTCATCAAGAATCTTGCAGAAGCTCCAATCTGAAAATTTTCTTACCAAAGGCACATCAATGGTCTTTAAGTGATATCTGATGTCAAACTGACAGCACTTTATGACTTATATCATAGTCATGAAAAATTTCAATGAATGCATTACAATGCTGGAGGTTATCCAAAACACCTTGCGACATACGAAAGTGATCAAAAATCCCTTGTGAGGAAAGTTAGAATCAAACAATCTGAAATTACCCACAGGAGTTTGGTTAAAACGTCCATTGGAGTATTCTCATCAAAAAGGACTTCTCACCGTTTTTGAGATAATGGTCTTTCACCAAGAATGCACTCGAATTTCCTATCAAACCTGCGCCTAGGGTTCAGGATCATTCGCAGTGAATGCACCTCGATCGATCAGGAGGACTTCTCAGGGACCGTAATGCTGGGCTTGGTCAATGGTTTTCAAAGGGGGACTTGCAAGCGAGTCAATGTTATTGAAGAGAAGTCTTCAATGTCTGCTCCAGGTTTACAAGTCAAGAAACCTGCAAAATGAGAAAGAAATAATCTTGCTCGAACTTCTTCAAGCTAAGCTTAGACATTAAACCCTATGTCAATCCAAGTGCCTTAATCAGAAAAGGCTTTTCAAGGTTGTAACGTAGGTA
Organism: Rhodomyrtus psidioides; assembly: GCA_021437785.1. NCBI lineage: Eukaryota > Viridiplantae > Streptophyta > Magnoliopsida > Myrtales > Myrtaceae > Rhodomyrtus > Rhodomyrtus psidioides. The sequence goes on along the minus strand of JAILYB010000007.1, from coordinate 6,543,076 downwards.
GGTTTGGAGGACCAAAAAAGGCTTGTTTTTGGCTCAGAATACGCGAAGGGTTTAACATTGATGATCATTGCAAGTTTGCCGCCATCTTGCCCCTTCTGGTTCAAAGAGTGTCTTTAGTCTTTAAAGTGCATTGATAGTCTTTGAAGAGCATTGTCAGTCTTCGAAGCGCACATTTGTCTTTAGAGAATATTTCTTTCATATTGAGACGGTGTCAACATCTTGTCTACGCTTTCATCATCTGAGTGTGACATGATTTGGGAGTATCTTTTGCAGTCCCGCTCCCTTGGGATTTTCTTTTATAACCAGATCTCACTAGTGACCTATACAAAGGTATCATGCCATCTTTTGGCAGTTACAAGATCAAACACATGGTTCACAAGTGTACAAGTATTTGGACGGGCATTGGCCTTGCTTTTACCAAGCACTTTGCATTTTCTTAATCCCCAGAATCAGATTTTTCTCTCCTCTTTTTTCTTATATTTTGTCGAAATCCCTTATTTTCTTTTCTTTTGGGGACCAGAATTTTCAAATGAGTGTGCTAGGTGTATAACTTGAATCTCAGCACTCAAACACTAGTCCAGGAATTTTTACAAATCATATCTTTTGAACTTTTTCTGCTCTTGAAGTGACGTTGCTTTCGTCTTGGAATATGCAACGATCACCAACGAGTTTGCGAAACGAAGTACAGGCTCAACTGGGCTGTGCAAAGGGTAAAAGTGTATAGGATAGAGAAACGAATGCTTTTCATTATCCTAAAGCACCTGAATTACCATAGAAGTTAAAATGACAAGCAACACACGAAGATTGATGCAAGTCTGAGCAAGAAAACTTCTAACCATTTACCTCCTGATACTGTTGGATATACCTCTAGTTTGCCCCACTGTGAGATGGTTCTTGACAGGGGTAAAGAATGAAACCGTCGTTCAAAGGGTAATCAATGGTTACCTGTAGTGTTTATGATAGAGAAACGAATGCCTCCGTCGTTTCAATCCATGTAATCACCGCGAATAACCCTTACGCCCGTAGGTCAAGGTCTCGTCATCCTTACCACTACACTCATCTTTCAAGTGTGTATGGGACGTGTTTGGACCAGACTTGTCTCTTGTCTGGGGAAACATCCTTTTGAACAGTTTAAACAACTTTTGTCGGAAAAGTTCATTTCACTTTCTCCAAAACTTACCCTCTAAGGGGATTTATAATGCACAATGCATATTTCAATCATGTTCAGATAACCTCCAAGTTTAAACATGAATGCCAATGACATGACTGTGAGAATTTTGCGTCTTTCTAGACATGAGATTTGAATGTATGCTAGATTCCAAGAAGCCTTCAAATTCTAGCAAAAAGGGTTCTGACAGTCTTAAACCTGAGAGATAGGGAAATGAATACTTACCTGTCCAGCGTGGCCAGGGATCCCTGAAAAAATATGAAAGGAATATGTCAGTGTATGCTCTCGAATTTCAGAAAATTAGAACGATACACCTTACCCTTGATCATGCGCTCCAATGGAAATTCATAAATTTATGAAAATCTGACCACCATGCCGTTAGGTCTCCTTAATCATGCATTCCCATCTGAGTGCCAATGCGTAGATTACATAAATCAGCCATTTTGACCTATGGTGATGATATCTTCGTCTGATTGGAGCAATGAATCCTGCTTAATGGCTTCATTCATTTTGGAGCATGCCTCTGTGCCATTCTTTGCAGTTTCCTGCTCTTCGTTTTGCTGTCTGCTGTCTTCATCAGACATTCCTAGTATTTGCCATCGAGGGCCTTGCTTCCTTGGGTTCTGCAATATTGGACATATGCTAATGTATGCATGGATGCATGATATGCTTATGCAATGACTATTATGATGACTCGGCTCAATTCGGGACGAGTCATATAATCGAAATCTGATTTTATTTCAAGGGTAATACTTCTTCACAGCATCTGAGTTTACAGGGTGCCCCAGTTCTTCCCCTTCGGAGTTTACAAGAATCAATGCTCCTCTAGTGAGAATCTTCTTGATAATGTAGGGGCCTTCGTAATCCGGGGTGAATTTACCTCCCGGATGGGTATTACTTGGCAAAGTCTTCCTAATTACCAAGTCATTTACTTCGAAATTTCTGGTCTTGACCTTTCGGTTAAACGTCCTGGCTACCCTCTTTTGGTAAGTTTATCCATGACAAATGGCTTTAAGACGCTTCTCGTCTATTAAATTCCACTGTTCGTATATGTGCTTGGAATACTCTGGCTCGGAGAGTTTACCCTCCGACAAGATTCTTAAAGAGGGAATCTTAACTTCCACGGGTATAACTGCTTCCGTCCCATACACCAGACTGTAGGGAGTTGCCCCCGTAGAAGTCCTGATTGACGTTCGGTAAGCCATTAAGGCGAAGGGCAGCCTTTCATGCCAATCCCTGTAGTTTTCTGCTGTTTTAGCCAAGATTCTTTTGATGTTTTTGTTGGCTGTTTCCACTGCCCCATTCATCTGTGGGCGGTAGGGGGATGAATTCAGATGTCGAATACCAAAGTGATCCAATAGACCATTGACAATCTTGTTGTTCAGGTTAGACCCATTATCTGTGATGATCGCTTGAGGGGTACCATACCGGGAGATGATGTCTCTTTTGACGAATCTTGCCACATTTCTTGTAGTGACATTCTTGTAAGAACTGGCCTCTACCCATTTCGTGAAATAATCAATCGCTACCAGGATGAAGCGATGACCATTTGAAACCACATGATTAATAGGCCCTTTCATGTCTATCCCCCACATAGAGAAAGGCCAAATTTCAGACATTTGGTGTAGTTCGTTTGGGGGTGCATTGATTTTATCACCATATATTTGGCACTGGTGGCATGACCGGACATGCTGGCAGCAATCTGATTCGATGGTCATCCAAAAATAGCCAAGCCGCATGATCTTCCTAGCGAGAAGGTGGCCGTTCATGTGAGGCCCACATATACCTTCATGGATCTCTTTCATGAGAATATTTGCTTCCTTGCATCTACGCACCTCAATAGAGTAGAGTCAAACGACCTTTTGTATAGAATTTGTCCGCTGAGGAAGAACTTGCTGGCCACCTTGATTATGTATCTCCGGTCTCCTGGATGGCATCCTTCAGGAAACTCCCCTTTTGAAAGATAATTCTTGATGTCGTAATACCATGGTTCCCCATCAAATTCCTCTTCGATTAGCATATAATGAGCTGGCCTTTCAACTATATTGATCCTTAGCGGTTCTATATCCAACCCTCCAGTTGTTTGCAACATTGAGGCAAGGGTGGCTAACGCATCTGCAAATTGATTGTGAGATCTCGATAGGTACTCGAATGACACTCCTTCAAATTCGAGTGTTAATTCCTCAAGGTATTCATGATAAGGGATGAGCTTTGCATCTTTCGTCTTCCACTCTCCCTGTGTCTGTAGAATGATGAGCATGGAATCTCCAAAAACTTGCAACATAGGTATCTTCATAGAAATGGCCAATCGTAGACCTAGAATGCACGCTTCATATTCTAAGAAGTTGTTGGTGCAAGGAAAAGTTATTTTTGCCGCCACAGGGTAATGTTGATTATCAGGGGATATCAGTACTGCCCCAGTGCCTGCCCCTGATAGATTAACAGCACAATCGAAATACATGACCCACTTGTCTTCTGCCAAGTTTAGAATTTGATCTTCTGTGCTTGTTACCTCAGGAGACTCACCGCTTGTCGCGACCCTCTTGAGGTTGTCGAGCTCTCGAGGGCTAATGGGCCGTCCTGTCTGGTCGGACGCGGGCCTCTCCCAAGGCCCATTACCCAAATCGCAACGGAGGTATGCGTGATCGACTTTCAGTGTAGTCTAGTGACATGTGCTAAGTGTGCATGCCATGGAGTCGCCACCAATCATTTTTTTAGGGTGTGATTGGACCACCCAATCGAATAGTTGGGAGTTTCTATTCAATTCTGCGAGAACCAGAGAAATGGTTTCGGGGACTTAGTTACACCAACTGTCAGAGTTGACGCCCTTTCGGTACCTAAGTTGACTGAATTTTCTAGCCTGAGATTCATGCGGATGAGTAAGGTATGAACCATAAATCTAGAAATTCATGCAGATATGAGTGATTATCCTAGCAATCACAATCAGTAATAAAATGCGCAACTCAAGAAATCTAGATATGCAAATAAATCACTTGGCATTCCTAGTAAGGCCCTATTTATCAATCACAGCTCAAGAATGATTTAGCTGTCCTAGCCATTCAACACACGATCTAACCTAAGAAAAGCATTAGGAAGCATCGAAGGAGTTCGAGAGTACTCACATGGGGTTCGCCGTGCCCTGGTTTGGTCTTGGACGAGCCGACCCGATTATATTTGGGGATCCACTCGGCGTTTTACACCATGAAATCATGTGAAACAAAAACGAAAATATTCAGCAAGGGGAATTTATTGTAGATGGTGGTCGATCTAATTGGACGTCAAGACTAAAAAATATGTAGAAATTTACAAATTAAAATACTCGAATGACATTTTTTTGCCAAATTCAACTCTATGCGTCGTGAAGAAGCACATGCAATTGAACTTGAATTTTGACTATTTATGAGTTCAAAATGAAAAGGAAATTAAAATAAAAATATTGACTATTTTTCTATATTTTTACGACATCGAACGCTATTTTTTCTTCATTTTTCATGTATTTTTCTATTTTTGGAAAATATTAAAAAATATGACAAATTATTTTTTATCAAAAATGGTTCCTTTAGCTTGGTCAAGGCTACCAAAGATGATTTTTTAATGTTTTTAACTTTTTATAGATTTTTTATGAATTTTTTAAAAATAAACTATGAAAGACTGATCAAAAATCAGGTGTCAACAGCTGCCCCTCTTTGAGAGGAATTTCGTCAGAGGTTTCTCTCAAAGACAAGGTGACACCTGTGTTCCGATCGACTCGACTGGGAAAATAAAAGAAATCATGACATCCAATTTTCATGCCCATCAATGTGTGCTTTTCCTTAAAAAGAGATGTGCTCATTCAATTCCCTGATATGATGTAAGAAAGTTAAGGAGTAGATAGACTTCCCTGCCCCTTACCTGTCGAATGCTTGCGGCATTTGCTTTGTCTGATGGGTTCAAGTAGATTCCTAAGGACTTGTCATCGGAGTGTCCTGGGGATGTTAAGCTCTGACCTGTATGGTAGGTCAAACCATAATGGAATTCCTAACTGATAGGAACCTAAGGAAGACGCATCCCACATTTGGGAATTTGCCAAGGGTTTTGATCCGTGTGGTGGACTAAACTAGAAATGGCTTGCCTAATGTAAGGCTTATTAGGGAAAACGAATCCTCCCGCGTTCGGGATTCATCAAGGTTTTGATCCGTATGGTGGATCGGACCATTGGGTTGATCCTTCAGGCGGTCTCTACCAGTCCTTTGACCCTTCAGGCGGTTTCTACCATTCATTGACCTTTCATGCGGTTTCTACAATTGAGTTGACCCTTCAGGCGGTTTCTACCATTGGTTGACCCTTCAGGCGGTTTCTACCATACATTGACCCTTCAGGCGGTTTCTACCATTGTGTTGACCCTTCAGGCGGTTTCTACCATTGATTGACCCTTATGGCGGTTTCTACCATTGAGTTGACCCTTCAGGCGGTTTCTACCATTTATGAGATTCCAAATTGATATGAATCAAAGGATGACGTACCCACTCTTCGGGGCTAGTCGGAGACTCGATCATTCTGTGGATCGGTCTTAGAAAAGACTTGCCTACTAAAAGGCTTCACCTAAGGATGACGCACCCAGTCTTTGGGGCGGCCAAAAGTCCTGCAGAAAGCTTAGACCTGAAAATATTTTCCTCGCCAAGAAGATATTAGTAATCTTTGGGAAGACAATAATTGTCTAACTGACAAAATTCTACGACTTAAGTTTTAGTCATGAAATGTGCATTTTGATTGCTGGAGGTTATCCAAAACATTCCTGCCATATACAGATGTGATCATAAATTCCTTGCACGGAAACTCTAGATCAAACAATTTGAAAATTTCAAAAAGAGTTTGCTCAAAACATCCATTGGAGTATTTCTCATCCAAGAAGGCTTCTCACTGCTCTGTGATAATGATCTTTAATAGGGAAAGTGCTCAATTTCCTACCAACCTATGCCTGGGTTTCAGGATCATTCGCAACGCATACATTTCGACCGATCAGGAGGTCTTTCACGGGACCGTAGTGTTAGGCTTGGATATCGGTTTCCAAGGGGGACTCACTTTTGAGTCAAGGCCGTTGAACGAAAATTTTCACTATCTGCTCCGGGTTTACAAGTCAAGAACCCTGTAAAATGAGAAAGAAATAGTTTTGCTCGTACTTCTTTGAGCTAAGTTATACATTAACCCAAGTGTCTTAGTCAGATAAGACTGCTTCAGGGTTGTAACATTGGAAGGATTGGGGACCGAAAAAGGCTTATTTTTTGCCCAGAAATTGTGAAGGGTTTGGCATTGGTGATCATTGCAAATTTACCACATGTCCTTCGAAGAACATCTCCATTTCTTGAAGTGTACACTCCTCTTTTAGAGCGCACAAGGATGTTTAAAAGCGTCTCTTGTTACATTAAGAGACCGTCTGTTTGTGTGTTTGCAATTTGAGCACGACATCATTTGGAGAGTAGTCATCTTGATCTGACTCCTTTGCAGGGTCTTTTCATCGTATATCTAGACTTTACTGGGGATATTTTGAATAGACATCAGCCTTGCTTTTTACCAGGCACTTTGCTTTTTCTTGATGTCTAGGGATTTTTCTTTTCCCCCTTTTTTTTAATCCCGTGTTTTTCTTTTCTTTTGGAGCTAGGATTTTCGGCAATCATGCTAGATATGCAACTTAAACTTTGGCACGCTTCCATTCCTAGAGTGATGTTGCCTTTGCTTTGGAATATGCAATGATCACCAATAGGTTGATGAAATGAATTTGCTGGCTCAACTTGGTCGTGCAAAGGATAACAGTGTGTAGGATAGAGAAATGAATTATTCTCGTCATCCTATGACACTTGGATTATCATATAAACAACACACAAAGATTTATGTTAGTCCGAGCAAGAAAATTTCAAACCGTTTACTTTCTGATACTGTTGGACTAACCTTCATTTGCCCCAATGTGGGGTGGTTCTTGACAGGGTTGAGAATGAAAATCGCCGTTCAATGGGGTTCTCAATGGGCATCTGTAGTGTTTGGAATGAAGAAATAAATGCCTCTGTCATCTCGATCCATGTAATCGTTGCGAATGACCCTTATATCCATAGGTTAAGGTTTCGCTATCATTTCCAATCTCCTCATCTCTCAAGTGTGTATGGGACGTGTTTGGATTAGGCTCGCTTCTCTTATGAGAAAATACCCTTTTGAACAGTTCAAACGACTCTTGTTGGAAAAATTCATTTCATTTCATCAAGATTTATCCTTCAAAGGGATTTTGTGATGCACCATACATGTGTAATTCATGTTCAGACAATCTCATGTTTTAAAACATGAATGTCAACGAAGTAAGAATTCTATGTCTTTTTAGATGTGAGAATCGAATTAATTCTGAAATTTTTTAATCTCCAATGAATTGGGAAAAGGGATACTTACCTGCCCATCGAGGCTGGAGATCCTGGAGATATAAAAGGGATATGTCATCGTATATTCTAAAACTTTACAAAAATTGGAACAATACATCTTACCCTTGGTCATATGCTCCAACGAGTGTACAAGGGTTGTGAAAATATGTCTGCCCTGATGGCGAGCTCCTGCCAAGGATAAATATTAAGCATTATTTTGGGTTTCCAAATTCAAAACAAATTGGGACGATACTACTTTACTCTTGATTTGAATTCCATTCTGCATGCCAATGTGCAGATTGTAGAAGCCGGCCCTCAAGCTTGTGGCCATGATTTCTTCGTCTGGTTGGGCAACGAATCCACCTCGAGGATTTACGTCGGAGGAGATTCATTCATCTTTTTGGGCGTGTTTCATGCACTGTTTTGTTATTTGAATGCATGGCTTCTTGGGTGCCTCGTCTCTGTTCATCACCTGAGAGGAAAATGAGAGAACATTATCCCCGCATCTGATTGAAAATCATTTAGGAACGATACGTTCTTTTTACCAAATGGGTGGCTCCGCGGCCAAATGCGTTTTACATTGAAAGAATGGATTCCATTACGCTCTGCGGATGATAACTATCGCTTCAGGGACTTGCCCCACGGATTAAACGATGAATTTGATGTCTTCGGCTTCGACATGCTTTCCGGATGTAGGAATGGTTTGCCCCCATTTTCAGTGGAGATGGGTTTTGTCGAGTGGGCAAGATCAAAAACTCATCCTAGATTTGGCTTTAGTCGAAGGTTGAAATCCCGACCTTGGATAAGCGAATCATGATTCATCTCCTTCTGCTTCGGATTTGTCATTTGCATGCTTCACATTTTACAATACCAACTTCGCCGCTTGATGAAAATGAATCGATGATTTTCGAATTGCCCCAAGTTCTATAGTCATCTGCGTCGAATCTCTTTGAACTTCATCGGGTGATAGACCAACTGATAAAATGATTTTTCAATCCCGAGATCGAACTCCTGACGTTTCGTACCACTTCCATTTCACTGACTACCAGGACACAGCACTATTGGCGTCCCTAACTGGTTCGTTTTTTGTTATAAAATTCTTGAAGCAGTTAGCGACCCCCATCGAGAATGAAACAAGCTCAATTTAGAGTTCATAACGACTAAAGGTCCCTTAGAACGATACAGAACTAACCGTCTTTGAGCTCGCTCGGGCTTTTGCTCGCATTTTCCTATGTGAAGCCTTTAAATGTTTTTCTTCGTGGCGTTCAATTGATTCGCCTCGACTCTAATCTAACAAGGGATTGTCGCACTCAAGCATGATGATGCTCGCAGGTAGTACTGATCGCTGCCCCAGATTAACTCTAGGCATTAAGGAAGATTATCTTGCATGGAAGACTTTATGACAGAAAGATTAATGATACATCCAGTCACATGTGCCTAGTTCCCTTGAGGATTCTCGGTGATCAGCCAGTTACACCATGAATCAGACATATAATCGTCATTTTGGATCATAACTTCATAAGCCCATCAGTTTTAAACTGATCGATCCAGATATGGAGCTCCTCATCAAGGAAATCTTTTGATTCTTCGAGCAACTGATATTCGAGTTGACCATCATCGCTTGGCGTTGAAGGATTCCTGTTTCTGTTGTGAGCGATCTGATTCTTCGAGCTAGAACCTTCGTCGTTGCTCGAGATTATAAGAGGATGATTGATCGGTTCACTATCAAAAGCACCTTCCATTTGGGAATGGAAGAAACAAAAATCCTCAGAGCATCCGCCCGCTTGATCTTCCGAAATCATATGCCCAAGCCGAGCAGATCTTTGAACACTAGGCGCAATATGTTGATCGGGGATAGGAAGAGAACTAGCGAAAAGTTGCTGCTCAAACCAAGGAGTTCGTACCTGCTGCACTTGTGGCATATACTCTTGAGGGGTGCTGAGATGATTCGGGGGAATATTCTGATTAGCGCCCAAGTAGTCGATGGTGCTGCTACCAGCTTGGTCGGTGCCTAGATTCGGCAGGGTATTTCTTACTTCAGGGGCATTGTAGTTATAGCCATGCCTAGTGTTTAGGCACAAGTTGAGTTCTTTCAGGTTCAGTGCTGTGTGGCGCTGTCTTAGCGCCCTTTTGTAGCTCTTGAGGTGACTCGCGACTCCATATTTAGTGAGTCCTGGTATGTTCATGATCTCAAGTATGCGCGTTGGATATGCTGAGTTGATCCCTAGTTGCTGAACCGCACTAAGGAACTTGAGATGAAGCTCGGGGGACCAATTGACCCTCGTCTTCTTGCGACCCGGAACAGTGTTGACAACTTGGCTATTGCTCTCTGGCCTATTTCCAGTAGGATTTGATCGAGCCGGAAATTGTTGTGGAGGGAATTCATCAGCTTTGGATTGGTCGGTCGTGATAGTAAGCTCATCGTTAAGGAAACTCCAATCATGGTGACGCATATCACATCCTTTAGAAGGCATCGGTATTGACTTCGTAGAATTGATTTGTTCATGCATATCTCCAACAAAATCTAATTGTATCGAAAATGGTTCGAGGGAGTGGGGTGGTGAATGAGCATTTTCAATCCTCATATAAGGCTTATCAAGGAACATTTCGCCGAGAGTGATAGGGCCACCGCAATTAAGGCAAGCGATAGTGCTGGGAGCTTTCTTATACCTCATGTTCTCCGCTCGAAGCTTTTCGTTTTCCTCCTTTAGAATCGCAAGTTCTTGACGTCTGTGTTGAGCCCTCAATTTGGCTCGCTTATTTTGAAACCAAAACTTGACCCTCAAAGGTTTCATCCCTAGCTTCTGGCCCAATTCATTTCTTTGTTTCATGTTCGGGAGAGGGCATTCACTAAAGAAAGCTTCAAGCTCTTGGATTTCATTCTGAGTGTGGCACTGGCGACGTTTCCTTTTCCGGGATTGACCATCGCTGCTGCTGTTGTCGTCGCTGCTGAGATCCTGAACTTCGTTGCCGAAAGGGTTGGGTTCTGTGGTTCTGGTACCAGACGCCATCCTAGAATCTTCGAGATCTCTCAGTAGTTCATTTTCTGAGATTTTTGGATCAGTCGCCTCTAGCAACTGATGGTAACTCTCAAACATGTTGGATCGAAAAATGTTCGATCAATTTTTGCTCACTCAGGGTTCTCTACTCTCTCATGTATGCTCACTCTCTCTAAATTTTCTTTTGAGTGGTTCTGTATGCCCATGAAACGTTCTTTAAACATGGATGAAGATCATCAGGCAAGCGTTGCTCCCAAGATTTCGTATTTCCCGCTTTGTCGTCTTCTTTCTTCTTTTCAACGTGGAGGGACACCAAATCGATTTCCTGTTCTCGATATCCATGTCTGTCTCCCACTTATTTTCAAAAAGGTGGAACTACGCTCGCCTCCCGCTCAGTTTTTTAATATGATGGGACCGCCAAATCCTTTCGCAACTTTTTTCGATAGTTGCGCTTAACTCCCGCTCAATTTTAATATGGTGACACCGACATATCTTTTTACAACTTTTTTAGGTTTATCAAGCCTGAAATCGCGGACTGGGACAAATCTGATGGTTCACCGAAAGAGCCACCATTGCTTTACCCAATTAACTTGGCTCCACGAGCATTATTGCTGTGCCTTTCTTCATTCTCGAGTTGCTATAAAAGGAGGAGTTAATGCATAGAAGATTAACACTCTTACATAATTGCCTTTTCGTATTTTAATCACTCTACCACACTCATCTTCTTCTCCCTCACTCCAACGAAAATGACCTCCTCTCCTATTCGCGCTTTCTCAGCCGAAATTTTGGCCCAGTGGGAAAAACTCTATAACCTCCTCGGTCGAGGCTATGCTCATATAGCCGATCACCCAGAAACTGAAGATGAAATCCGTATTTTGCTCGTGGAAATAGACACCACCTCCATCGAGGGCACTAATTTAGAGAGGGAATATAGAATCTTCCCAACCCTCTTTATAAACTTTTTAGAGACTTACCGTGTCGCTCATCGAAAAGCTACCGTGGCTCACGTTTTGCGAGCTCGCTATGAGGATCGGTCCAACTGCTTGGTGTTGGCCAACCTTGTGGCCGATAGTCACAGAAAGGCTGTTGAGTTCGCCAACAAGCGAGTCTCGATGTTGCTTCGCGAGAGGGGAAATTTGGTGGAGCGCTTGGCTTTATCCCTGACCACCTATGAGCACGACCGTCGTAATGTCGTGTTGAAGTTTCAATGTGAGTGGCAGGAAGAAAGGCTTGACAGCATTACCGCGGATATAGCCCATGGGAGAGGACTAGTTCGGGACCTGGAAATAGCCGCCGAAGATCACGGGACCAAGGTTGCCGATCTTAAAGGGGAATGTAAACGCCTTCTTCTTAAGCTTGCAGATCTCGAGTCTCAAGGTGGTGAGTATAAGCAAAGCATCAATAATATGGAGGGCCAACTAGGTTCCTTTGTGATGCTAATTAGGGCTCATTGCGGTTTTATGTTTCCACCCCGATGATTTGTATGATCTGCTTTTAAGGTCCCTCAATTGAGCGAAATGAATGAAAGCTCTAATGTGTGTGTCTCAACTTCTGTATGGCTGACTTTCTCGAACACCTGACCACTCTCAACCTAGGCAAGCTGCGCTTTGACATTGATGATTCGAGCGTGTACATCTTGATTTTTTAATCTTGCTTATGATCGGATAAAGGAACCTCCCACCGCGATTATCCACAAAAAGACTTCTCTTCTCTACTTGTTTTTAACCTGTTTCAAATGAAAAGGCAGAATCAGAAGAAAGAATTTGAAAAATAAAGCATAAATCCTTTCAATTTTATGCTTACTTATGATTAATAGGGATAAGAGCTTTTACAAGGGTTTTGGCCTTGTGCAAAAGCTTTTATCGATATTCCTCAAAGGAAAGCATATCATTGAAAGGAATGTAATTCACGATAATTGCCTTTGATCAATTCCAAGAAAATCAATGGAATGTTCAAAAGTACACAATTACGATGTGTTTTAAATTCAATTGAAGATACAGTATCCAAATTAAAGCTGTTTGCTAAGAACGAGAGTAATTTGGATATCTATCTTTTCATTAAATTTGAAAAACACGAATACTCTTGATATTCTTGATCAATTATTGTGGATTACCAATGATGCAAAACATGCATGAACCAATTCAAGTTTATAGTTCCTTCTGGCGAAATTGGGATTGTATTGCCCTATACGGCCAAAAGGTTGTATAAGACTTCCAATTTCAATTTCATCCAAAGGAATTATAAAATTGATTTTGGAGTATTCGAGTGATTAGAAGAAATGCCACTATCACATTCCAATGACAAGTCAATAGAAATACAACAAATTTCAATCTGAATGTATATAAACACAAATAGATCCCTAATACAATCAATCTAAGGGATCAGATAGAGAGGATCTCAGCAAAATAAATCCTATACAAAGCTAGAAATGAAAAATAAAACAAAGGAATGTGATCTTAATACTTAGAGATGCCCTAGTTTCGATCTTTGAGACGTGACTTCAGGATCACCTATTCCAAATCATCATCTTCATTAGATGATACCTCAATGATGTCCATAGTAGGCTCTTCTTGTCCACTTGGCGCTCGTAATGGGATGACACCATCTTCATCTTCCATCAAGAACATTGGGAGGAAAACACTCATATCTATCCTTAAAATGGCATTTAATCCAATCACCGGAATTATGCAATGAATATAATGATTAAGAGCTGTAACAAGTTCGAGGGATAGAAAAGTCTTACCAACCAAACTTAAGAGAAAATCAAGCTTCTCTGTATTTTTTGCAGTGTTAGGTATACTAACCTTTCATAGACAAACGCATGAGACAAGTGAGGGAAAACTCCTAAAAATCAAAAGATAGGGCTTGGTACCTAAAGCCAAGGTTCTCGCCTCGAATTCTGGGAAGAGCCGATTCCATTGCACAACTATCGTTGCATTGGGACTCAATCCATAGTTCGAAGTGAGCGGAATTGAAAAGTGGATTACCCCATGTTTTTCCTCACGGAGATTCCATTTTCAATTCCTTTTATTGTGTTCCTAAAGAGGGCGCCTGGGGTTTTAGGCGCAATTGTGTGTATTCATTGTGTCGTGCTAAAGCAATAGATATGCATTTTATTTAACAATCACCGCTTCAATAGAAACATCCACACAATCATACATCCAAAACTCCTACCTGCATAAAACAAAGTTAACAAGCACTTCACCCCTTATTTCTCCCGTCTACAAAAACATCTAACACATTCGTTAGCATAAACACCTCACTTTCGAGAGCATCTGCATAAAATTAGGTTAGAAGAATCAATCAACTTTTTAATCGGCTCAAGTCCACTAAATGGTTAAGAACCAGTCCCCAGCAGAGTCGCCAGTCTGTCGCGACCCTCTTGAGGTTGTCGAGCTCTCGAGGGCTAATGGGCCGTCCTGTCTGGTCGGACGCGGGCCTCTCCCAAGGCCCATTACCCAAATCGCAACGGAGGTATGCGTGATCGACTTTCAGTGTAGTCTAGTGACATGTGCTAAGTGTGCATGCCATGGAGTCGCCACCAATCATTTTTTTAGGGTGTGATTGGACCACCCAATCGAATAGTTGGGAGTTTCTATTCAATTCTGCGAGAACCAGAGAAATGGTTTCGGGGACTTAGTTACACCAACTGTCAGAGTTGACGCCCTTTCGGTACCTAAGTTGACTGAATTTTCTAGCCTGAGATTCATGCGGATGAGTAAGGTATGAACCATAAATCTAGAAATTCATGCAGATATGAGTGATTATCCTAGCAATCACAATCAGTAATAAAATGCGCAACTCAAGAAATCTAGATATGCAAATAAATCACTTGGCATTCCTAGTAAGGCCCTATTTATCAATCACAGCTCAAGAATGATTTAGCTGTCCTAGCCATTCAACACACGATCTAACCTAAGAAAAGCATTAGGAAGCATCGAAGGAGTTCGAGAGTACTCACATGGGGTTCGCCGTGCCCTGGTTTGGTCTTGGACGAGCCGACCCGATTATATTTGGGGATCCACTCGGCGTTTTACACCATGAAATCATGTGAAACAAAAACGAAAATATTCAGCAAGGGGAATTTATTGTAGATGGTGGTCGATCTAATTGGACGTCAAGACTAAAAAATATGTAGAAATTTACAAATTAAAATACTCGAATGACATTTTTTTGCCAAATTCAACTCTATGCGTCGTGAAGAAACACATGCAATTGAACTTGAATTTTGACTATTTATGAGTTCAAAATGAAAAGGAAATTAAAATAAAAATATTGACTATTTTTCTATATTTTTACGACATCGAACGCTATTTTTCTTCATTTTTCATGTATTTTTCTATTTTTGGAAAATATTAAAAAATATTAAAAAATATGAAAAATTATTTTTTATCAAAAATGGTTCCTTTAGCTTGGTCAAGGCTACCAAAGATGATTTTTTAATGTTTTTAACTTTTTATAGATTTTTTATGAATTTTTTAAAAATAAACTATGAAAGACTGATCAA
Organism: Rhodomyrtus psidioides; assembly: GCA_021437785.1. NCBI lineage: Eukaryota > Viridiplantae > Streptophyta > Magnoliopsida > Myrtales > Myrtaceae > Rhodomyrtus > Rhodomyrtus psidioides. Next base: position 6,528,022 of record JAILYB010000007.1, on the reverse strand, counting down.
AAATCAGGTGTCAACACCGCTTAACGGGTTTTCTGCTAGCATGTCAGCTATAGCTCTTCCTTTTACCGACTTCTGTGGAGAGCACTTGATGTCAAATTCAGATAGCATCACTTGCCATTTTGCTAATTTCCCAATTAAGACGGGTTTCTCCAGGAGGTACTTGACAGGATCGTTCTCTGTTATGAGTTGAATGTGGTAGTGTAGGGTATACTGCCTCAGTCTACGAAGTACCCATTCCGCTGCTACACAAGCCCTTTCAACTGGTACATATTTTGCTTCAGATGGCGTGAATTTCTTACTCAGGTAATAGATGGCCCTTTCTTTACCATCTATCGGGCTTGTTTGGACAAGTAAGGCTCCCAAGGATTCCTGTTGTATAGTCAGATATAAGGTCAATGGGTGACTAGGAATTGGTGGCACAAGTACTGGCGGTGTAATCAGATAGTTCTTGATCATTTGGAATGCCTTGCTGCATTCAGCATCCCAAGTTACTTTCGCGCCTTTCGTAAGCAATTTGAAGATTAGCTTAGCCACATCAGACAGTTGATTGATAAATCTGGCAATATAGTTCAGTCTCCCCAGAAGGATTCTCACTTCTTTTACTGTGGAGGGAGTTGACAGATTGTGGATAGCTTGAATCTTTGAAGGATCAATCTCAATGCCCCTGTTACTGACTATGAACCCAAGAAGTTTCCCAGATCTCGCCCCAAACACACATTTGTTAGGGTTCAACTTCAACTTATATTTGCGCAGGCGCTCAAATAATTTTCTTAACACCTGTACGTGATCCTGCCCTTTCTTGGATTTGGCGATCATGTCATCGATGTGCACTTCAATTTCTTTGTGGATCATATCATGGAATAATGTGACCATGGCCTTTTGATAGGTAGCCCTGGCGTTTTTTAATCCAAAAGGCATGACTTTGTAGTAAAAGTTCTCCCAGGGTGTGATAAAAGCAGTCTTTGGTTTGTCTTCTTGTTTCATGAAGATTTGGTTGTATCCCGATAATCCATCCATGAACGAGAACAATTCATAACCTGCTGTGCTATCCACCAACACATCAATGTGAGGAAGTGGAAAATCATCTTTTGGGCTTGTTCTATTCAGATTTCGGTAATCCACGCAGATCCGAACTCTACCATCCTTCTTCATGACGAGGACTATATTTGCAATCCAGTCTGAGTATGAGATAACTTCAATAAAGCCTACCCTAAGAAGTTTCATGACTTCTTCCTTAATTTTGTCTTCCAACTCGGCCTTCATCCGTCTTCTGCCTTGCTTGACAGGTTTGATACTGGGATCTATGGGTAAGGCATGCTCCACGATCTTAGGATCTAGGCCTGGCATATCAGCGTAAGACCATGCAAAAATGTCTTGATATTCTTTTAATAACTCTACGAACTTGAGCCTTTCATTTCGGGATAAATGCCCGCCGATCTTGACCTCTTTGATATTCACGGAGTCTCCCAGATTAACAATGATTGGTTCTTCTGAAGTAGGAGGCGTCGATTCCTCAAAGGCATTCCAATCTCTGCGGATAGACGTATAACCCTCGTCTTCATCTTCCTCAATGCTATAAGAATGGTTAATGGAGAAATCCGAATCTCGTAACAACTTGGTATGCATGTTTGAGATGTTAGGCCTGAAATGTCATGAGTATGGTTAGTTCGTACTCCATAAGAATGACATGCATGATCATGGGAAGTCTTTTCGAAAGAGTTTTCGAAATAGGTACAAGTATAAACGGGACTAATCCTCATGTCATTGGATATCCTAGCCCCAAGGAAATCTCTTTGGAAATCAGGAATCATACGGCAAATCAGGCCTCAAGCTTCTGTGCAGAAGACTAGTATCATCATCGGGCTGATTCGTGGTTCCATATGTCCTTAACAAAATATGTATGGTTTTATTAAACGCAAGATAGGCCGCATTACAAGATGTACTATTTGGACCAACGGCCGGAGATTCAAAGGCGTTTCCCTATATGTACAATAAGGAAAGAAAATGCGACAAAATGCAAAAAGTTCTAAATGCAGTATTTAAAGACAATGGAAGAGTCTCGTTACTCAGAGGAAGTGGCTTCATCACGTAGCCACTCTATGACGGCATTCACAGAGTTGTCTTCCAGAAAATGATTTGTTAGATCTGGTTCTATCGGTGAAGTGACATCTTCTTCAGACAACCATTTAGAGCTCTGGTTGAAGTAGGCATTTAAAGGATTATTGAATATTTGAAACCTGCCTTTCCAAGTTGGAGAACCGATGAACGAATTATTCGGGCTGTTCCAGCCTCCCAGACGTCCCAGGCCTTTGCCTCGGCCTCGGCCTACTGCTTCCGGGACAGATTCATTCATGCGATATTTTTGATATCCTAAGCCCATTCTATGCGAGTAAGCTTTTAACTGCAGGGGGTATTTATCCCTTGACTGTGCTTACCCAGACCTTTTCTAGGATCAAACCCATATGCCAGTAGTATCTTGGCTGGTAAAAGATTAGCTTTTGAGATGTAAGGGGTTTTCAACCTTGTTCCTGCCGGGGTACGAACTGTGGCTACCAGTTCTAGGGAATGATAGCTTGCTTCTGTTTTCACTTCGGGTTCAACATATGGAATGGCACTGTTCCGGTATATCTGGAGGTCGACCTCTCCATGTATGGTAATCACATTCCCATCCACTATAAAGCGTACTTTTTGATGCAAGCTCGAAGGGACGGCCCGCTCTGTATGGATCCAAGGCCTTCCCAGCAAGAATCCGAATGCACTGGGCAGATCCATTACTTGGAAGTTTATAGAGAATTTTGTCGGGCCAATGAATACGTCTAGCTCAATCTCACCCACCACAGTCTTCTTCATTCTGTCGAAAGCTCTTACAGCCGTTTTGGATGCCTTAACCGTTTCCTCATTGATTCCCAAACTTCTTAGGGTAGCCAAAGGGCAAATATTGAAGGCTGATCCATTGTCGATCAATACATGTGCCACTCTTTTCCCGTTACATTGCGCGGAGATATATAAGGCCTTGTTGTGCCCTTTTCCTTCCATGGGGAAGTCCTCGTTAGAGAAGCTCAATTTGTCTTTTAAAAGGATCGCCCCCACAAAGTCCCCTAATTGTACCACGTTAATTGTTTCAGGGACATGTACTTCGTTGAGTATTTTCAACAGTGCGTTCTTGTGCTTCTCTGAGTTGATGAATAAATCTAGCAAGGATATTTGGGCTGGCATCTTCCTTAGCTGTTCTATTACTTCGAACTCGCTGGTTTTGATGATTGATATGAGCTTTTCGGCGTCTTCCTTAGAGACTTCCCTTTTTTCCGATTCGCCTTCCCTAGGGGCATAAAACCGTCCAGACCTTATTACCGCATCTACTTCTTTAGTCCCATAGTCCCAATGGACTGCTTTAGGATCGTATTCTTCTATTGGAGGGACTTCTATAGTTACAGTCGTCTGATAAGACGTCTCTGGTTCAGCCGTGCTGTCTACTTCTTCTTGCGGCAATTGAATCATAACAGGCTTGACTAGGTAGTCTTTCACCCCGATCATGCTATCAAGTTCTTCCAATCTGATCACCACTGTCGTAGCGACTTCAACCATTGATACGGTGTCGTCAAGCCCTTTTGAAAGAAGTTTTTCTACGTCCTTCGAGGTCTCTGGTTGAGAGAGATCATCCATACCTCCCCATCCGTCTGGTATGATGTCCTCAATTTTCTGATAAAAGCTGGGAGGGGCTGAATATTTTACTTTGAAGTTGTACCCCCCAGAATCTTGACCAAGGTTGTCTATAATTTCGCCCTTTTCGAGCGCGTTGGCCATAAATTTGCGGTCCGCTAGACTTCGTCTCTTGGCTTCCAGTTCGTCCTTTTCGAATTCTTCTTCTGACTGAATGACCGGTTTGAGACTGTCTACCAGATTCTCGTGTGGGATACCCCAGGTGCTACCCTGCTCAGTTCTGATCACGAAGTAGCTTCCTTCCAAAGATAAAGAAGCTTCAACTCCTTCAAATTCTTCATTGGTGATATCGGACATTATCCCTAAGCTCATCATTTTGGCAATGCATAGTTTCTTTTCGTCAGCAGAGATCTCTCCTGCTTCTGGGTATGACGAAGCGGCTGCCAGCAAGTCGGTCAGCTTAGGCACGTCTATCTTCAGCTTAAGGTAGTCTTCCTCCGCTTCAGTAAATATCGCTCCTACTGCTTGATGATCTGGAAGTGGGTTTTCTTGTACATTTGGGGCCACATTGTCAAACTTCAGAATCTGACTGTCAATTAGAGCTTGCACCTTCAGCTTAAGGATATAACAGTTGTCCACATTATGTCCTCTCTCGTCCATGTGGTAGACACATGTTTGGTTCTCGTCAAAGCCAGGATATCTAACAGGGTTTACCCTAGGCGGTTCTTTTGCCACCAGGCGTTGCTCTAGCAGCACTGGGAGCAACTTGGATAAAGGTCTTGGGAGCTGAGAAAATTGCTTCTGGGGTTGCCTTCTTCTAGGCTCTTGTACTTTCGGTGCCGACCAGGACGATCCTCCTTTGGTCTGATTGGAATTGCCAAACGGCTTGGGCTTGTGGGGATCCGGTATAAATGCTATGTCAAGTCTGGCTTCTCTCTCCTTTTTCAAGGGATACTGCTTCCTAGTAGAAGCTTCATGAAGCCTTCTTTCTCTCAAGGCCCATTCTAGCCTTTCAGCAACCTTTATCAAGTGTGCAAATATTTGACATCCGGAAGTGTTTAGCTTGTCAAAGTACTCATAGGGGAGTGCCTTTAGGAATAAATCAATCAGCTCTTCCTCTGGGATTGATGGCTTTACTTGGGTAGCCAAGGCTCGCCACCTCTGGGCATATGTCCTGATTGACTCTCCTCTCGCCTTTGAAGTTCGTAGAAGGTCTTCTCTCGTTGGGGCTGTAGCCGTGTTGAACTTATACTGTCTGAGGAAGTCTTCTGCAAGATCCTCCCATCCGGCATAATCTTCTAGGTCTAGCTCAATGAACCAAGCCAGAGCGGCGCCAGCCAAACTCTCTTGGAACGTGTTCATTAACAGTGGAATATAATCCGAATAGTGTGCCATCTTGCGCAGATAATACTTGAGGTGGGCACAAGGACAGCCTGTCCCGTTATACTTTCTTAAGAACTCTGGCTCCTTAGAGTCAGGAGGAGTCTCTACTTTAGCAAAAGGGGATATTTTGTCGAAGCGGGCTAACTCATAGCCCTGGCTGCTCAAGCATTCTTCGATCTTGGCCAATCTTTTAGCCTCTACCTCTGTTTTCACAGTCTGTTTCCCTTTTTCCTCCTTCTCGAGGTTGATGACAACAGGCGAGGCCTTTTGTTGTGACCTGCTGTTTGGTTCATGGATGTCCTCCTCTGCATGTTGGGTATCTCTCGTCACCTCATTATCTGTTGTATCAGGTACAAAAGAAGGACCTGCGTTGTTCTGGTTATGACCCGTTGTTTGTTTAGCTTGGGTAGCTTCCAGCATTGCCTTGATGTCGGCCATCATAGTTGCTAGGGCGGTCATCTGAGATTCCAGCATGCCCATACGCGGAGTCAATTCTTGTTGCTCCATTCTTGTCTTAAGGCGAGTTCGGAAACGATGTGTTGATAATTCCGTGATGAGAGTGTACCTGTTTCAGAAGGATTCCCAGTGAGTATTTCTTTTGTCTTTGACAAAAAGGAAGCAGCTAATTCTTTCAATTACATGCTTCTTGTCAGTAGATGAGAAAAAGGGCCACCTCGTGAGCCTTAGCCTCATGTAAGTAGTTCTTTTAATCATTTTCCGACAAGAATTCATGAAATTAAAAGAAGCGTAATTTCTAACGATAGTTTTTATGTATTCGCAAAACATGTTCACATTTATGCTCATGTGTCCAAAATAGCATCACACAGAAATGAGAATGTATGAGAAGGTGTCACAATGTTTGCTTATTTTACACTTGACAGAATAGCCTATTCAAGTCTAGGACGCTTGAGGTCTAAGGTATCCTCGTCGTCCCAGTATGAACTCCCCTCTTCAGTCTGGGGCTCCTCATCCTCTGAATATGGCAGCGGTCCCATGTCTTCGGGTACGTACGGCTCTATTCCAGGTACATATGGTACGATGTATTCGGGTACGTATGGCTCGACAAGGCTCCGTCTGGTCGCTTTAAAGTGTTGAATGTATTTTGCAGTGGCTCTATGAATGTTTTCTTCACGAGTCATGTTTTCTGGCCAACTTATTTCTTCGGCTTGCGAATTCTTCAAGGAGCGGATGATGGATGTCACCTTGGCTTCAAACTGTTTCTTCTCCTCCTCCATGAGAGTCTTGCTCGGTATGTCAAAAGAAAAGATACCAGGTTGTGGTGGAGAAGGGATCCCTTGTAGCACCCCAAACTGTCGGATCACCCTCTTCGGATAGTATGCGGTAACGCCCGTGAATCCTAGCAAGGGGACTGGACCTTTATCATCGCAGGCCAATCTGACTTTGCCCAGCGTTGGTAACCTTAGCCGCCATCGGAGTTGTTCGGGCCTTAGAACTTTAAGGAAGTTTTTCCACTCTATGAAGTTGAACTTAGGAATACGTGTATGTGTTCTGACAAAGGTTTTAAGAGGATGTGCATCAGGGCTGATTTCAGTGAAACCCATGCGGATGTGGAATTGTCTGATATGAGATGTGAACCACAGATACAAAAGATCACTAGAGGCTCTAAAGATTCCCTTTTTATTTTTCTTGAAGCGATTTAAGGAAAGGAAGGTTTCGGCAAGGATGATGTTTGAGTAATCCCACCCACAACAGACTTGTCTGGCTACTATAGCCATGATAGGGTCGAAGGTGACATATGAGATTGGGAACAGCACAAAGCTGAAGAATGCCAAGACAAAGGCTCTACCAGATTTGGTCCCTTTAGCAGCAGGGAGGCAGGAAAATCGGTCTATAAGGAGAGATAGAGAGATTCGTCCAGAATTACTTTTTGCATCTGCTTTGACTTCGCTTAGGCTTGTGTCAAGGAATTCAGCCACCTGACTCAGGGGTTCAAATCCTATGGGGGGTCGAACGAGTGTGTGAGTGGACTCAACTCCGATGACGACACTGTACTCCTCGATAGTGGGAGTAACTCTAGTCCTTCCATGCAGAATGTAGCGGTGGCAGGATCCCAATAGAGCGCCATGGCTTGGATAAAGGCAGGTGGACACTCAATCTTCAGCAGGTCTAATAGGTATCCTAGTCGTGATTCAGCATACTTCTGGCTGGCTTCGCCCATGCTATCCCACCATGATTGGAGTTCGGTCTGGGGAACTTTGAACACTTGAATATCATTCTTTCCCATCAAGTCTAAAATATGCAAATGATTTTAAAAAGTCAATCGTCAAAAATTACTTTAAACGCATGATTATGCAGATGTCATGAGATATGCATGGGCTAACTTAATTGCATAGCTCGATTGAAGAAATGGAAATTAGGATCTTTTTCAGGTCTCGAAGGCCTGACTTAAAGCCTAACTTGAATTTCTGGGCAGTGAATTATGCAATTTAGTCAGGTTCACTCAGTGACTAGAGGAAACAGTAACGTCACATTCCATTGGTCAATACATCAAATGAACAAAGTGGAATGAACTTTTATTACAATCATGATGCCTAATGAAAGAAAGGTAGAGAAAGATTCTTCAAACAAGAAAGCCATAAAAGGCCAATGGAATGTGAGGATCTAAATCACTCTTGACAGTTAGTCGGGAACTTCCCTCTAATCAAGTTTAAGGGAGTTATCTTCAATGTTCTGGTTGAAAGGTCGTAGTTCCTCTGGCCATTCTCTGGTCCATGGTATGACGACTTTAGGAGCCTTCTCGGGTTTCACCTTCTTGAGTGTGATAGGCTTTGGCTTTGTCTTGGTAGCAGGACGTCTTCTTTTTCCCCAAAAAGTGATCATGGGTACACTTTCTTTGGTCAGTAGTTCAGCCTTCTAACGGGCATATGCCTCCCTGGCCAACTGGTTGCGACGATGTCTCTTCATCTCCAGATAATTCTTAAACATCTCGTCCGCTTGTCGCTTGAATCTGAGGTTATCGACGTAGTAGCGTGTTTGACAATCTTCCGCATATCCTAGCTTACGTCCAGTCAGTTCCCGACCGTGCACGAATCTGGTGAAGTGTAGCCTTGTGTTTGGTCCAGGGCGAGTGACTTTCTTCATGTACTCAAAGGTTACCAATTCTGTCGAGCTCTTAGGGAACAGCGACATCCTACCCTATTACCATTGCTGTTTCAATTAGCCACTTGAGTGATTCTCATGATGCGAATACATATGAATGTATGTGATGTATGAGTCATATTATGGAGCAGGGAATAATAAAGCACATTGAAAATAAATGCCTTACCAACCGTACCTGGGGGAATATGGAATGCCCCCCTGTATCAATGGATGATTTTAGGTATACCAACCATTCATAGACACGCGGATGAGACAAGTGGGTATACTCTAAAAATCGAAAATCAGGTGAGGAACCTACGGCTCAGGCTCCCACGATCCACATGAGGCAGATTCCTCCCCAAGGGTACCTACCCAAGAGGGCTAGATATCGCCAATGCAGATGGTAGGCGGGAACGAATACGAAAGTCTCAAGTGCCATCAAACACAAGATCCTTTTCGCACCCTTTCCCTATCTAAGGTAACCTAGATGTGGTTGCAGTCGGGGTTTGACCGCCAGTGTGTGCAATGTGTCGTGATCATCACAATGCAAAGTCATGCACAACAATTTGTATCAAAACACCGCTTCAGTATGTGCATAAAAATAAACATACATTCCCAATTCCAACCTGCAGGAAAGAATGTCAACAATCACTCCACCCCTTATTTCTCCAATCTGCAAAAACATCTAACACAATGGTTAGTGTACGTACCTCACCTTCGAGAGCATCTGCAGAAAATAAGGTCAGATAAATCAAACAACTTTTTAATCGGCTCAAGTCCTCTGGAATTCGAAACCAGAGATTCGGGTTTAGAATAAGTCCCCAGTAGAGTCGCCAGTCTGTCGCGACCCTCCCTCGCGGGTATAGGAGGCGAGTGGGGAGCTAATGGGCCGCCCGATCGCTGGCTCGATCGAATGCGGGCCTCTCCCAAGGTCCATTACCCAAATCGCAACTGCTGGATATATGTGGTCGACCTTCAGTGTGGTCTAGTGACATGTGATAAATGTACATGCCAAGGAGTCGCCACCAATCGTTTTGTGGAGGGTACGATCAGAAACCCTATCGAATAGTTGGGAGTGATCTATTCGATCCTGCGGAAACCAGAGAATTGGGTTCGGGGACTTAGTTATGCCAAATGTCAGAGTTGACGCCCTTTCGGTACCTAAGCTAAATGGTTTATCTGATCCTTGGATTTCATACAGACGAGTGGGGTACAGATCCTAAATCTAGGAGTTCATGCAGATGGGAATAGTTACCCTATCACTCACAATCTTTAGAAATAAATGCGCAAATCAAGGATCCAATACATGCGGATAAAACACATGAAATCAACATGGCATCCCTAATGAGGCCCTATTAGCCTAGAGAAATATCAATCAATGCTTAGGGATGATTTTGGCATGATTTGCCCATGAGGGGAAAAATCGTAATTTTGAACAATTCGGGGAAAATCCGCTTTGGAAGGGGCCAATTTGTTATTTTAGACGAATTGTAAAGTCAAAAGACGGGGAAATAGGATTGGCCATCAATCCAATCAATTTCCCATTTTTCGGGAATTTTTAGGATTTTTCTGGGATTTAAAAGTGATTTTACCCTTAGAGGGGTAAAGTCGTCATTTTGGATAAAAATGAGAACTGAAAAATATTAAATATTAGGGTTGGTCGTCCACCTGACCCAAACCCTAACTTTAAGTAATTTTCAGAGCTCGATTGGAACAAGAAAGACAATTTTTCCATTAAAGGGCAAATTCGTCATTTCGAGAAAAGGGACGGGACTCGAAAACCCAAGCCCAAGAATTGGTCGCCTATCCAACCCTAGTTCTTACCTTGGTATTATCGGTCTTGTCTCGCATATACAGCAGAGGCGACTTACCCCTAAAGGGTAATATCGTCAAGTCTCGGAAGAACGGATAAGAAACCTCAAAAATAGGGTTGACCAGTTGTCTGTGGTCAATCCTCGATTTTTGGGGACTTTTAGAGTGTCTAGGATTTTTTCCACATTTTTTTCACATTTTTTGGGATTTTCTATGATTTTTTAGCATTTTTTTGATTTTCTATGATTTTTTTTATTTTTTTAAAAATAATTTTCTTATTTTTTTATTAAAAAAATATTATTCAGACCGGGTCGACCCGACCCACTCGGGTTGGAACCCGGCCCAGACCCGAACTCGCATAACCCGTGCCCAAAACGACACTGTTTCGCCTTTTTTATTTTTCGAACTATTCGGATTTAATCCGACGGCCCTTGATGGACCACGTGGCTAATCCACGGTCTTTGGATCAGATTACTAAAACCTACGGTCAAGATGGAACGGACAGTCAACCAGGGCCGTCTGATCTGACTACTTTAACCTACGGCCATGATTAAAACCCCAAGACTCGATCTAAACCGTTCACTCTCACAAACCTAAACGACGTCGCCTATTCATTTAGCCAAACGACACCGTTTCTGTTCATCTCGAATTTCCAATTTTAAAAATGATTTTTGATATTCCTAATTACTGATCGGACGGTTACTAACATTTGGACTCGATTAATCTAGGCCGTCTGATCCAGGCTGACTCGGCCTAACAGACTAACGGTTGAACCACGTCAGCACAGCGTGGACCAATCACGAGATGCCACCTAGACAGTTGACTCATTGACTTTGCCACGTCAACTTCATCTTCAACCTCGCGACGGTGACGGGATGAACGGCCAGGAGCTTCCGACGATGATCTAACGGTGAAACCTAGACTAAATCGTTCGAAACCAACGTCAATCGACTCGCCTTATCATCCAATCTCACATATATGGGAATTGAAGCACCTCGATCACTAAATCACGCGTATCATGCAAAGTGCCGAGTACGGCCATGGGGATTCAATCGCTCGATTTACCTCAGACCATTGCAATTCAATCACATGGTAACATCAATCAATGTTCAGGAGACTTACATCGAGCTTCGATTGAGCTCGCTCGGCCTAGAAAGGGCTAGGAAGGAACGAACAGTGTTCGGCAATGAAGGTTGAATTGGGAGACTCAATTCGGGATGTTCAAGCGAAGTCAATGCAAAATAGATATGCGATGATTGTTAGTGATGCTCGGGGAAGAAAACGCACACTCTAACTCGAAGAATCAAGACCGGAATCGTTTTCCGCCATTGATGCTCAGTAAGAAAGCTTGAAGGTCGAACTCACCTATTCCCGTGGTTGCAACGTGCGCGGCCGACGGCGATCGACTCCTGGGAGTTTGGGCGACCTCTTGACGACCTCGTGGAGCTTCGGTTTACCCTGAGAATGCCCATCCAGCGCTCTGCAAATCCGAGCTCAAACCTTCGACCACCGCGAGGGAAGGTGAGCTCTCTCTCTCTCTCTCTCTCTCTCGTTCTTTCTCTCTCTTGATTCAGTTTCTTCTCTTCGAACTGAATCCACTAACTGCCTACTTCGCGAAGGTCTGTTGGCTTATATCGTTCTTTGAAATTTTGGCGCTGAACGGGGGGTTGGGCCGATGACCTTCGCACGTGCAATCACATGTGAAATGGTCACCGACGACCGGTTATCGACGAGCATCAAATGGCCATTATGTTCGAGACCTCTGGTGGTCGTATTTGGCATGAATTTGGACGAATTTCATTTGAGCTTTGTTGCTGTTGACTTTTGCAGGGGCCGTGGCCTTGACCGGCTGATTACTTCCCGCTCCGGCGGCCATTCATCGTCATTCCGGTCCCAATCGACGGGGGATGGTCTAAGGAACCAAACGCCCAACCATGCTTCTCCAACTATAGTCGATTGGTCAGTCAATTTTGTTGTTGAAACTCGACTTTGTACTGTTCATTTGCGCGAAGGCTTAGTGGAGAAGATGACACTGTAGCGGACCGGTTCGACCGGTCCGACCGGTCTGAACCGGTTCCGAATTGAGATTTTCAAAATTGACCCAAATTGGTGGGGAATTTTTGCAATTAAATCTCAGAATTGACTTTAGGGGGTGAATTTTATCTAAAAATGTGGTTTTTCCCAAAAGTTCATATCAATTTCAACAAAAATCCCAAATTTTCATTTAATTGTGAATTGGGGAATTGTGCAATTGGAGGTTCAAATGGTCAAATTGGGCCAAATTACCTATCCCAATCGATTCAGAATGGTAAAAATCATTGGGCAGCATGTTCAATTTGTAATGATAGCCCTTGAATTGAAAGTAATTTCAATTATGCTCAAATTCAAGGACTAAAATGCAATTAAGTTTGCAATTGAGCAATTTGTCCGAACAATTAGGTCAAATTGAAATAGGGGACAATTAGATTGAATGTCAAGATTCAAGAAAATGCTAAAATTGCAAATTAAAAGACTCAATTGATATTTTTTTTCTTAGATTCAATGGTACGGATTACAATGGAACACCTATAATTGAATCTGATTTTGGATTTTTTGTGAGGTCAAAAATGCAAGAGATTAAAAATAAAAATATTGGCTATTTTTTCATATTTTTGTGACCTCAAATTCTATTTTTCTTGATTTTTTGAGTATTTTTCTATTTTCTAAAAAATACTAAAAAATGTGAAAAATATGAAAAATTATTTTTTGGTCAAGAATGATTCCTTGGGCTTGGCCAAGGCCACCAAAGTTGATTTTGTAATTTTTTGACTTTTTATGGATTTTTTGTGATATTTTCAAAATAAACTTGAAAAAGACTTGGTCAAAAATCAGGTGTCAACAACTTGCTTCTTCACGCTCCTCCATCATACTCTCCCTGAAATTCTATACATTATATGGGAGCTCACAAGTCACAAGTCAGTCATGTCCATCTCTAACCTTCAAGTTCGTAACGCTTCACCAGCCCCTCGGCAGAGCAACACCTTCCTGGTTTTTCCAGCTCGGCGCAGAACTTATCTACTTGAGACACTAAGGCTGCGTTTGGTCGTCAGGATATAAGTCAGGATAAGATATGTTTTATCCTATCCTGCGTTTGGTAGCTGTTCGGGATAGGATAAAGTCGGATATAGAGGGGATATAAACCGGATAAAAAAATCCTAGGGAGGGGGGTGGGATAGACCTGGATAGGATTTCTCTTGTCTAGCTATTTTTTAGAAAAACCCTATGCTCTCCTTTTCTCGGTCGTCAATACACACGACTCTACCACAACGAAGTTTCATGAAATCAGTCTCTTCTCCGTAGCTCTAATCCGACAGATTCAAGCTCCATCTCTGGCGAGGAGCCATACGCGGTTTTGCTTCCTCGCGAGGTTGTCTCTCTCTCTCTCTCTCTCTCTCTTCTTGTTTTTATTTCTTTTTTTTCTTTTGCTTGCGAATTCTCATTTCTGGTGCTCTCTGATTGTTCTCCATGAATCGAAGCACGCAATCGTTTATATGTCAGTTGAAGTCATGTGCTCTGTCAAAACTTTGCTTTTCTCTCCTTGGTATTGGCATTAAAAAGGATTTGAGTGCAGATTGCTTTTCAATATTCTGGCAATTGCGTTTGGAAATATCTTAAAGATTTCCGAGTATTTATCTGTTTTTGCAATGGGGTGTCCTGGCAAGTGTATCTAATTCTTGTCTGTTTTTGCGGGCATTGAAGGCTGTTAAATGCTTTAGGCATGTAATTCGGCCTATTTCAATTCTAATAGCGCTGTGGATCTACGAAAAGTATGAGATGATGCTGGGTTTTCGTTTGTTAATATAAACTTAACATTGTGAAATTGTGGCCTTGCCATTCTTGTTTGCTGAGGTGCTGCAAGTGATGAATCTGTATGTTTTTTTAATACTACAATAGGAGGGGTAATGGAAAAGGATATTGGCAATGGGTTTATGTTTATCACAAGAAAAAGGGTTTTTGCTTGTTCCTTCTGCAACGCAAAGCTTTTTGCTTTGGATTTTTGCCCATCACTTGTAGTCTTTCCAAACTGTTTTTCTCTTATGAAGTCGAGTTTTTTTTCCAATTTAATACAAAAAAAAATATTTACAAAATTAGACACTATTTGAAAGAATTTACGGATTTAGGTCTCGCGCGCTAGGTGGGCCAGCGCGCGAGACCAGCGATCGGGTTGGGCCAGCGCGCAACGCTCGCGTGCTGGCCCAAGCAGCGCGCAACAGGCGCGCGCTGACAGGAACAGCGCGCGGCCCATTGCGCGCAGACTAAGGGAGCGCGCGATGGGCCGCGCGCTATGCAGCCTAGCGCGTGGACGCGCGCTGGCTGTACCTGCGCGCGGCCATCGCGCGCTGGACTGTACAGCGCGCGCTGGTCGAGCCAGCGCGCGGGGCCCGCGCTGGGCACCGCGGCCCGTCGGGCGCCGGCCCAGCCTCCGCGCCGCTCGCGCGCCCTCGTCATTTAATTAAAATATTAAATTAATTAATATGTAAATTATTAAATAAAAATATGCATAAAATTATTGTGAAACACAACATACCACAGAGTTAAAAAGTCATCTAGCCACAACATACCACAGAGTTAAAAAGTCATCTAGCCATGTAAAATAGATAACAATCCTCAACTCAATTTACCTGACCCCAAAAAGAACAATTCTCAATCTGAAATGCAGCAACATGCACTAATGATGTCGTCTTCCTACATGACCTCATGTTCCGCAATCAGGTGCTCTCCGTTGATGGGCGGGTCTGGTGTTGTAACGATGAGAACGAACATCGGGAGGAGCAGGACGTGTAGATGATGAAGGCATATGTTGTGATGGATCATGAATCTGTAGTGGGACTGCATCATCAAAGTCCGAAAAAATGCCATGCCCAGACTGTGCATAGCCAACTGTATGATGGGCTTGAAATTGAGGATGGAAATCAGAACCCCATGAAGCTGGAGAAGTAACGGGCGTATGCGGCTCTTGATTGTCACCATATTGAAACGAAGAACCCGCATGAGATGGGCCAGCAAAGTGGGCGAACCCTGCAGCGAAATTTGTTTGGCCGGACCCTGTAGCGAAATTTGTCTGGGCAAATCCTGGAGTAAACCCCGGACCGAAATCTGATGTATGATATTCCATGGCATATGGGACAACATTATCATCTGGATGAGCTCTAGTGGTTCGCCGGGTCGGCTGAACAGTCTCAGGTGGGTCATTATCTTGTGGCCCAACTGGTGCTGCTGTAGTCGCTGGCTGGGGTGGTGGCATCATTGTTATCCGTCTCTCCTCGTGCTGGGCATATAACGTTGCCCTAAGTATTCGCTGTAGTTCTCTCCAGGCTTGAAGAGATGGATTGGTTGTGTTCAAAATATGTAATGCGCGCTCGACGCCATCACTCTGGTAATGATATTAAAAACCACAAAATTTTATAAATGTCAATAACTTATGTTAATAAAAAAAGTAACGATTTAAATTGAAAGTGTTTGCACTAACCGATGAACCCATTCCGGCTCCCGGGACGGAAATCCACCTTCGTGTATGTCTACGGAACCACTCCATATATGCTGAATGAAAGTGAAGTGGCTCCTCTTCATGAGCTTCTTGGACTATATATCTATCGCGGTCGTCCCATATGTCGATGAACCGTCTGTGCGTGGCTATCCAATCCCTTCCAACTGGCCTTAACTCAATATCATGCAAGGCCGCATGATTGCTAGGAGCTATCGGTATTGGCTGATGCATAGAAAACTGTCGTAATACTCGATCTGGATAATGCCACTCAACTATCCAGTAACATATGAGTGGGACACGAGCCGTCCAAATATATTGTCCCTGCCGGCAGTAATTTGGTAATTGCGCCATAATGTCATTGGTGTATGGTAGCCAAGTAATTTGTTATCGCAATAAAATATTTCAAATTAAATGAAGAATTAATGTAAAAGTTAATATTATAATAAACTCGTTTGTTGATATAGTTTACTTACATCTTCAGATGACATTCTATCAAGCAAGTAGCGCAAATGTAGCAAAGTATGTGTGGGTATCGCCGTTGTCCATCGTGCCTGAATCCATCTGCAGCAAAAAATGAGATCTTAATATCATATCCATACAATAAAGAATTAATGACTTGAACTGAAAAAGTATTAACTTATATACCGGCTACCGAGAGGTCTATCTGGAAAAGGATTAGGGTTCCTCAGGGATGGGGAGATACATTTGAAACGCTCCCATGCCCAAATTTGCAAAACATGTAGGGCACCACCGATCTGCTTTGTCTCTGGATCAGTTGCACTGCACAGTTCTCAATACAGCCACGCAAGCGCGGCTGAACCCCAGCTATACGGGGTAGGATCGTCAAGGTTCTCCAGTAATGGAAGAAATAGCAAACTAATCCTGGAGGATGATTTGTCAGCAAAAATAGAACCTCCAAGCAACCGGAGAATGAATGCTCTAGCATGCTGTCTCACGGTGACTTCATTGGCATCGTCTGGAATCTCAGCAAAGTGTTCTCTCAGCCAGGCCAACCTCAACTGCGTGCCACGAAGATTTTCTGGACGAGCACCTAGTAGGTCGTCACAAAGAGCGCCCCAATTCCTATTAGTAGGGCCCGTAACTGCATGTCCATCAATAGGAAGGCCTGTCAGCACTGAAATATCCTGAAGCGTTATCGTGCATTCGCCATCAGGCATATGAAAGGTGTGGGTCTCTGGCCTCCATCGCTCGACTAGTGCAGTAATCAGGTGCCAATCCAGGTGGAAAAATCCCATCAAATGAACCTGATAAAAGCCCGAAGCTCGCAAATATGAGACTATGCGCGGATCAACTTCAGGTATATGTATCGTCGATCTCCGACACATGAGCGCTTCATTATGATGACCCTGTGAAATGTGACATGGAGAAGTGTTATTATGAATATTGATAATGATGTTACAAGTGACAGATCAACTGCTAAATTAGTCAATTACCTTAGCGTTCCATATGGCCTGCGATCTATGTCTATCCTGTTGTATAAGTAGCGAATCATCCACAAGTCCCGGCTGAATGTACGTCCTCTGATCCATATCTATGAATACATTACAGAGGATCCCAATAAATATCGCGCATTTGTAAATTATAACAGTTCAATAAAATTAACATGTATGATATGCATATAGCATGGAGAACACAGTAAATAATTATCGCGCAATTGTCATATTCTATCATTACAATAAATTTTGGCAATCAATGTTACACATAATTGAAAGAGGAACTAAATCAAAACCGTAAAATTGTCATATTATAACATTACAATAAACTGAAATTGCCATTGTACACAATGCACACAATTGTGATCTATTGTCGACCAGATCTCACTGCACAAGTTTTTCTATTGTGCCCTGGCTTTCCACAGTTGCTGCAATGGTTACGCGCATTACTACTGTTCGCAGTCTTCCAGTCCATCTCATTACGTATTCGTGATGTACGGGGCCTTCCTTTCCTTCTAATACGCCTCGGGTCTGGTCTTAATGGCAGATCGCCAGGTCTAGACCAGTAGTCAGGATGCCCCAACGGGTGAAACATGTATTGATAGCATTGAAGGGTTTTATCCAATGAGTAGCATTCATCTACGTACTCATGGTAATCAATTCCATGTGCTTGACATGTTGCAATTACGTGGGAACATGGAATTTTAATCTCTTCAAATTTTTCACATGTACAGGTTCGCTCGGCTAGGCACACTATCTGTATCTGACCCCATGATCTTCTGTTTCTACCGCGTCCAGTTTTAACTTCGAAAAGTCCTTTATCAGAATCGAAACATGCCACTTCATGCTTATTTGATTTGGCACTGTTTTCAGCGAGCGTCGCATCGGCAAATTGCGTATGTATACGTCCTTGCCTAACCTGCGCCCTGTAAGTCGTTCTTCTGGTGTCGAAATATTTGGACAATTGGGAGAATATCTTAGCGACCATAGCTGCTATTAGCAAACCACGATAACCCTTCAGCATCCCATTGACAGATTCAACTAAATTAGTTGTCATCGCTCCATATCGCCTTCCTCCATCATAAGCTTTCGTCCATTGTTCTCTTGGAATCTTGTCACACCATGCAGTTGTGCGTGCATCCATGCCCCTAATTTCGCTCATGATGCTAACGAACTTCCGTCGTTGATTCGCGTAAGCTGTATATTACAATAATAATTAGTACTATCACATCCAAATTTATGAACACGCAATTCTCTCAATTGTTAAAATTTTAAAATTTACCTGCCGTCTCAAAAAGACTTTTGCCGTGATTGTTTTTAAATTTTTTTATTGTAATTGCTGACAAGATGCTGAATGCAAAACCTATGGTAGCCATGTGGAGGAAGCCACTCCGCTGTCTCCATTGCTCTTATAATCCCAGGATGTCTATCTAATATTACAAAAATATTCTCCCTTCTAGTGACATATGTCCGCAACATAGTCATAAACCAAGTCCAATTCGACCGATTTTCTCTGTCGACCACAGCAAATGCCAATGGGTATATATGATTGTTCCCATCAAGTGAGGATGCAACAAGGAGCGTTCCTCGGTATTTCCCGTACATGAAAGTACCATCAACAAATATTACAGGCCGACAACTTGCGAAGCCATGAATCGTCTGCGCAAAAGTCCAAAACATTCGATCGAAAATCATGCTGCTCAGATCCTCACTCATGTGATCTTCGATCACAAAATGAGAACTTGGATTTTTTTACCACCATTTCGTTCATGATCGTCCTCAACCTACCGTACGACTCATCCCAACCTCCAAAAGCTTCAGCAATTGCCATTTGTTTAGCTGCCCATGTTTTACGGTAAGTATGTTCGAACTCCACATTGTCTTTAATCTCCGACATCAGTGTCATGATTTTGATATCTGGTTGGGTGGTGACAATTGCTTTAACCTGGCTACACAAGTACTTCTGATCAAGTTGTCGATGATCCCGTGATGACGCCGTCCTCCTGCATGTGTGTGGCCCATTGTACTTAGTAATTTTCTAGAGTAGTGTACCCATTTTATTAGTCGCGTGGAGCCTCCAACCACACGGGTTGTCTTCATTACCACACTTTATAACATATTGGGAAGCATTTGTTACATAACTGCGAAAATGATGATTTCTTCTCAGAGAGTACTCTGTCGCAGCCAACTGCAACGCGTCCCGTGATGGAAATACCATGCCAACTTCAAATTCATTTGATGGATGAAATAACGAACGGTTTGGCTTGGCTCTTGTATCGACTTGCATTACATCGAAGTCGATTTCAGAATATGGCGGTGGATCTACCACCGGCATGATGGGATTGCTGTAATGAGCATTGTAGTAAGCATCCATATTGTCGCCTTCGACATCTTCTTCACCACTGTCATCAGTGTCTATCCAATACTCATCATCTTCTTCAACAGAGTCATCACCATCATTATCATCATTATCATCTTCTTCAACAGAGTCATCTCCATCATTATCATCATCACCAACATTAGAGCCTTCCCCAACAAAATTGTAGCCTTCCCCAACATCATCTTCATGAACATGCTGGTTTTCATCTATAGTTATATAGAATTGTAAAAAACCCGTCGAACCCCCCGAAAGTGCAAACTGTTGGATCATCGTAACTGCCCCATCATTATGCACCTCCATAATATCATATACAACATAATGTGAATCCATTCCGCTCGGGTATCTATACATTATGCTCCGAATATACTGATTTGCTGTTATATTCAACATGCGCCCAATCATAGCACGTAACTCATCAAATGATGATATATTTTCAAATTTGAACATAGCATATTGTCCACCATTGTAATCAACTCCATATTGATTTCGTACTATTGTACCTCCCCACCGCACTATCGTAAAAGATGTAGACGACATTCTGCTAAATAAATAAATTTTAAATTATTTCGCATATAGTAATTTGCCTATTTTATTGGATTTTTTTTTCTCAAATTCTACAAAGTAAAAAATTCACAAATTATTTGAAACATTTCCAAAAATATTAACAATACTATAAGAAACGTAAATAAATTTTTATTCATCTATGAATAATAAAAATAAATATCTATCTAAACCCAACAAATTGAAATAAATTCCTACGTAGGAATTTACCTCAAGCTGCTGGCGGAGTGCACGCGCGGAAGGAGGACGCCGATTGGAGTTTTTTTTCTCAAATTCTACAAAGTAAAAAATTCACAAATTATTTGAAATATTTCCAAAAATATTAACAATACTATAAGAAACGTAAATAAATTTTTATTCATCTATGAATAATAAAAATAAATATATATCTAAACCCAACAAATTGAAAAAAATTTCTACGTAGGAATTTACCTCAAGCTGCTGACGGAGTGCACACGCGGAGCGAGGACGCCGATTGGAGTTTTTTTTCTCAAATTCTACAAAGTAAAAAATTCACTAATTATTTGAAACATTTCCAAATATATTAACAATACTATAAGAAACGTAAATAAATTTTTATTCATCTATGAATAATAAAAATAAATATCCATCTAAACCCAACAAATTGAAAAAAATTCCTACGTAGGAATTTACCGTTGGCCCCCCATTAAGTAGAGAACTTACTGTTGGCCCCCCATTAGCTTCAGCTGCAGAACCATTTGCCGTATGTGTTTCTTCGGTACGGCGCTTTCTTTCAGCTGGACAACCACAATTAAGTCAACAATAGAAAAATGTATCATCGAGAAAAGAAAAACATCTATTGCTTGGACAAATTGTAAACTAAATTGAGATCATGCAACCTATTATCAGAAAGTCAAACATAGGACCTAGAAATCAGTCAACACAAGGAAGAGAAAAGACTGGAACATGCAAAGTTGCAAAACTGGGCGCGTACAAGTAGGTCTACATGCATAAGTGCACCTACAGATCAAATACGCACACATTCTCGTCTCACCATTCTTATATGGCTAATAAAGAATCATGATTGCATAAGGCAGTGCAATCCCATTTAGTGTCAGGAGCAATGTTTGGATGGCCATAAATCAAAACAAACATGCTCAATTTGCCAATGATACCAAAAGCAGGACGTGCAAATGTAGTAAAGAATGCATCAACATAAAAAATGGAGCATTATAAAAAGCATGTTAAAATTACAATATGGTTTAAGGTCACACCTCTAATTTAGAAAATGTCAAATAAGCAGCTGAAAAAAAAAAAGACAAGGTGAAATCTGCAGTGGGTAACCATATATAAAAATACTATTGCACAACCACGACAGTCACTATCATTGGCAAAAAAACAAACAAATCATTGACAATGAAGGTGAAGGTGAAGGTGAAGCTGACTGTGCAACCATTTATTTGAAAAGCTTAAGCTGTTAGAGAATTATGTGAAATACTATAAACTCAACACTCCCCCCTTACACAAGAGTTGGTAGTATGACAAACCCTTAAGCATTAAATCTGAATCTTGTGGGTAAAATAATTCTCAGAACCTATCACCTGTACACAAAGGGTAACCAATAATTGGCTGATGGGGTTGTGAGAAACTGAAATGCCTCTTATGCCGAGCGAAGTGGAGTGGACAACTGTTTAATCTCAAATTTTTAAGCTTTTAGAGACCAGTTTGAAAAGTCATTTTCAGCTCAAGAGGCAACATCATAGAAAGCCCATCGAGTACTACACTTAGAAAGCACAAAGTGAGCAAAATATAGGCCTTCAAACTTGCGCTCGGGTATCTATACATTATGCTCCGAATATACTGATTTGCTGTTATATTCAACGTGCGCCCAATCGTAGCACGTAACTCATCAAATGATGATATATTTTCAAATTTGAACATAGCATATTGTCCACCATCGTAATCAACTCCATATTGATTTCGTACTATTGTACCTCCCCAACGCACTATCGCAAAAGATGTAGACAACATTCTGCTAAATAAATAAATTTTAAATTATTTCGCATATAGTAATTTGCCTATTTTATTGGATTTTTTTTCTCAAATTCTACAAAGTAAAAAATTCACAAATTATTTGAAACATTTCCAAAAATATTAACAATACTATAAGAAACGTAAATAAATTTTTATTCATCTATGAATAATAAAAATAAATATCTATCTAAACCCAACAAATTGAAAAAAATTCCTACGTAGGAATTTACCTCAAGCTGCTGGCGGAGTGCACGCGCGGAAGGAGAACGCCGATTGGAGTTTTTTTTTCTCAAATTCTACAAAGTAAAAAATTCACAAATTATTTGAAACATTTCCAAAAATATTAACAATACTATAAGAAACGTAAATAAATTTTTATTCATCTATGAATAATAAAAATAAATATCTATCTAAACCCAACAAATTGAAAAAAATTCATACGTAGGAATTTACCTCAAGCTGCTGGCGGAGTGCACGCGCGGAAGGATTTTTTTTCTCAAATTCTACAAAGTAAAAAATTCACAAATTATTTGAAACATTTCCAAAAATATTAACAATACTATAAGAAACGTAAATAAATTTTTATTCATCTATGAATAATAAAAATAAATATCTATCTAAACCCAACAAATTGAAAAAAAATTCATACGTAGGAATTTACCTCAAGCTGCTGACGGAGTGCACGCGCGGAGCGAGGACGCCGATTGGAGTTTTTTTTCTCAAATTCTACAAAGTAAAAAATTCACAAATTATTTGAAACATTTCCAAAAATATTAACAATACTATAAGAAACGTAAATAAATTTTTATTCATTTATGAATAATAAAAATAAATATCCATCTTAACCCAACAAATTGAAAAAAATTCCTACGTAGGAATTCACCTCAAGCTGCTGACGGAGTGCACGCGCGGAGCGAGGACGCCGATTGAAGTTTTTTTTCTCAAATTCTACAAAGTAAAAAATTTACTAATTATTTGAAACATTTCCAAAAATATTAACAATACTATAAGAAACGTAAATAAATTTTTATTCATCTATGAATGATAAAAATAAATATCTATCTAAACCCAACAAATTGAAAAAAATTCCTACGTAGGAATTTACCTCAAGCTGCTGGCGGAGTGCACGCGCGGAGGGTGGACGCCGATTGGAGTTTTTTTTCTCAAATTCTACAAAGTAAAAAATTCACAAATTATTTGAAACATTTCCAAAAATATTAACAATACTATAAGAAACGTAAATAAATTTTTATTCATCTATGAATAATAAAAATAAATATCTATCTAAACCCAACAAATTGAAAAAAATTCCTACGTAAGAATTTACCTCAAGCTGCTGACGGAGTGCACGCGCGGAGCGAGGACCCCGATAGGAGTTTTTTTTTCTCAAATTCTACAAAGTAAAAAATTCACAAATTTTTTGAAACATTTCCAAAAATATTAACAATACTATAAGAAACGTAAATAACTTTTTATTCATCTATGAATAATAAAAATAATTATCTATCTAAATCCAACAAATTGAAAAAAATTCCTACGTAGGAATTTACCTCAAGCTGCTGACGGAGTGCACGCGCGGAGCGAGGACGCCGATTGGAGTGTTTTTTTCTCAAATTCTACAAAGTAAAAAATTCACAAATTATTTGAAACATTTTCAAAAATATTAACAATACTATAAGAAACGTAAATACATTTTTATTCATCTATGAATAATAAAAATAAATATCTATCTAAACCCAACAAATTGAAAAAAATTCCTACGTAGGAATTTACCTCAAGCTGCTGGCGGAGTGCACGCGCGAAGGGAGGACGCCGATTGGAGTTTTTTTTCTCAAATTCTACAAAATAAAAAATTCACAAATTATTTGAAACATTTCCAAAAATATTAACAATACTATAAGAAACATAAATAAATTTTTATTCATCTATGAATAATAAAAATAAATATCTATCTAAACCCAACAAATTGAAAAAAATTCTTACGTAGGAATTTACCTCAAATTAAAAAATTCACTGATCTTTTATAGAAGTTCGCCAATTCTTAAATCGACATTCAGTCTTATAGCACAAATGAAATAACTAGATATAAATTCGACATTGCATTTGCCGAATCTAAAACCTGAGTCTAGAAGGAATGTAGGCTATACTTGTCCAATACTTTTCTTGAAACAGATGCCTGTTTAATGATTCCTCAAAGAAGGCTAACAAATGAAGTGCAGGGGTTATCATAGTTTTCCATGTCTAGCTAACAAATGATTGAATTGAAATCTCTACCTAAAGAACTTTACCTTCAACAAATTTGCAAGGGATGCCTTGGCATTGTCTTGGAAACGATCTGGACGATGAAGACGAGCAAGGGAAACGAGAGCAAAAACAGAAGAGTAGAAGAAGGCGAAGAAGAAGGTGCAAGCAGAAGAAGAAAATGAAAAGAGGAAGAAGGAGGAGCGCAGAGCCTAAAGGCTCTGCCGGGCGCAAAGCCTGGAAAGCAGAGAGCCTCTTCAGGCCACCCACAGTCGCGCGTTGTTGCGTGCAGCGCGCGACTGGTTGCGCGCTGCTAGGCTCAGCATGCAACCAACCGCGCGCCGCTTGGCCCAGCGCGCGACAGGTTGTGCGCTGCTGTGCCCAGCGCGCGACCGGCCGCGCGCTGCTGGGCCCAGCGCGCAATGGCCGGGGCGCTGTTGCTCCCAGCGCGCCACCGTCGCGCGCTGCTTCAGACAGCGCGCGACGGTGGCGCGCTGGCACTAGCAGATCCCAGGTCTCGCGCGCTGCCCAGCCCAGCGCGCGAGACCTAAAATTGTAAATTCTTTCAAATAGTGTCTAATTTTGTAAATATTTTTTTTTGTATTAAATTGGAAAAAAACCCTATGAAGTCTCCATCGATCATTTCCTTAATCTAGTCCCCTGTACTTTTCAACTTGCATGAGACTTCATTATAGAATGTGTCTTGAAGGAATTTTAAGTGCTGCTCTCCTTTTTATGGTTTTGTGTCTATCTCTACCACACTGTCCTCTAATCAAATTTATTAAAATTGCAACGAGGAGTTTAGAAATGGAAGGTAGCGATTTCAGTCAAACTCAAGGAAGGGAAACAAAGAGAGATCGACGTATATGGACTATAGATGAAGAAAATGCTCTTCTAGATGGTCTTGAAGAATTAGTTGCGCGAGGAATGAAAGCCGATAACGACAGGAAGGCGTTTGTGGAGCTGTTACTCCAAGAGATGATGGAAGAGAATGACTGATGATTTAGGATTATTCCTTTTTCGAAGGCTGCTATTTGTTATGGAGTCTGAAGCTTGGTTTATAGTTTTCCTGGTACTCAATGAATTAGATGGAGTATACTTACCAAAAAAAATGAATTAGATGGAGTCAGAGCAATGGGCTTTTTTGCTATGAACAACATCAGACAATGTTTTTTTTTTTTTTGCTGTTTATTGGAATCATATGTTTTTTTAATGTGCTATTTCTTTTGAAGTCTCGAGCTTTATTCATATGTCTTTTATTTGATATACAGTTTTTACCAAACAATGGATATGATAGGATGAAAATATCCGCCTTTAAATCCATAGTTCATCAAACAGTGGATAGGATATGATGAAATCCCCGTATTTCTTATCCTATCCTATCCAATCCTATATTAACTAGAAATCCGGGCGACCAAACGCAGCCTAACTGTTTATGCTTATCCTGGATCTCACTGCATATTTATGTATAAAAAAAGGATTTATCCGTTGCATTTAATCTATCGCAAGTGCTGGAGATGAAAGAACAACTCGCATTCAAATTTCAGCTCAGTGAAGCAGGCTGGATGCCGAAGCACGACTTCGATGGTGAAAACTAGTGCTTCAAGCAATAGCTTAAGCATGTGACGATCTATGGATGTGCCTTTGAGTTCATCTAGTTTTTTTGTTGAATGCGCCAAGCTTGAGAAGATGGGAAAAATAGCAATTTATTCTTCTAGAAGATTTGAAAGAAAGTTAATCAAAAGTTAATAATGATTTCTCACTCCTCTTCAATTTCCCCAACCCAAAGACAATTCACCACTCAGAATCATGGAGCACTCTGCTCTATGCCGGACTCGAACTAAAAACGTTTGACGTGTGGAAGACAACTTTGATCACGGAAATGATTGAGGTTGAATCCTGACTTTGCGTTTTCCCGGCATGCGACTTCGCTTAGCTTGTTTCTTGCTGTGCTTCGTGTGTTTGTCGAATGTCCTGAATGGATTCAAACTTCCAACCCCTTGTGACAAATTCCTGTTCAACCCCATATTTCTCTATCAGATCCATTCTCGTTTATTGCTGTAATCAGTAGTTTGCCGGACTTGGTACTGGTCTCCACTACCGATGACGGATGCCATAAGGAAAGTGATGGTCCCGAGAGTCTGTTACCCTTGGACTTTTTCGCGAATCATATCATTTGATCAATGTGCTTTCTATGGAACTATGGAGCGGTGAGGATGTCTGTGATGATCAAGAACCATGTTGCGAAAGAGAGAAGAATGTTGAACAAAGTCGATCCATGGATTCGCTTTGCAATGAGAAAAAAAGGTTAAGTTCCTCGATTTGGACTTCTTAGGGTGCCGCATGTGTCGTATTCCTTACAGGTTGTATAGCATTGTTTCTCAGGCATAGCTATTTAACAGAGCTCAAGTTAACTGTTAGTGAAATAGTATCTGCTTGCCCATTGCTTGGACAGTTCTCTTGAAAAATGCTATGGTCTCCAGAAGCTGAGGTTCAGTAGGTACATTGGGCTCTTTCATTACATTGGGCTCTTTCATTAACTTATTATGATCAAAATGATTCGAACTGTTTCAAAGACCCAACACGCCTTTCTTCTTCTTCTTCTTCTTCTTCTTCTTGATTAACAGATCGAAATATCAGTTAGTTCGCCACCTTTTTTTCTTTTGACAAATAAGAAATTCCGGATCAAATTCGGATATCAGAAAGACCTTCCTTATTTTTCTGAGAATGATTATCGTACCGACTGACAATTGCAGGATGCTTGTCTGTATTGAAGGGATTTTCAGCGCATGATTGGGTGGGGAACTATATTGCAGATCGTAAGCTATTTGGCTCAACTAAGGCTATACCATAAACCATCTATATTTATTTTATAACGCTATACCTTCAATTGATAGTCCGCTATCTTAAGAATTAAATTACTACGAAAAAAATGCCAGAATTTGTGTGACTTTATGCATTCCACTTAGCTGGGATAATACAAGATGTAATTACAGTCTAGTTTCTTATTTCCTTCCCTCTATCACCTTGATGTCCTTTTTGTACATTTGGCATATGCCAAATAGTAAAGTCAGCAATAGTTGCTTATGAGGTTGTTGAATCATTGAGTCGTCTATGGGACGCTATATATAATTCTATGAAGGTGAGATCTTGGTTCATTTCTAGGAAATGCAACCTTGGACCAGTGGGGTAGCACATATGTAATCAAGCCAAAAAGAAAAAAAATTGAAAATTTATCTGAATGGCACCAGATTTGTTTTTATGTTCTTCCAAGTAACCTAAAAATTTGAATTTGTTGAAACGTTTGGGGCACTTCATTTAAAGTAATCATAAATCTTAATCAAGTGGTACAATCCATATTGGCGTGATGCGTGAGCTTAAAATAAAATGATAAATTGTTGCTGGATTAGTTGGCAGGATCATTATGACCAGAAAAGATTCTAAAGGAGATAGCTGACATTCAAGACGGCCCAGGACAACAACCTCATAGAAAATTGTTCCTTAATAAAACGTCCATCAAGCTAAATAGATGAGCACTATCTTCTAACCTATATATATCACAACTAAATAAGAACAATAATCATTTATTAATTGGTTTTGTCCATTTCCACTAAAAAAACATATAATATTTGTTTGGAAATGCCTCGAACCAGCCACAGGCCCACTGTATTGCCATCTCCTTCATTGTTTGAATCCAGAAACGCGTGTTAGGTATGCCGGATCATGATACGGCGAAGCTGAAGTCCCATCTGTTCATAGTTCAACGAAAACAGCGTGTTAATTTTTCACTGGAAATAGAAACATGTCTCCTTGCGATTGTAACATATCAAACTTGGGAGCAAGATGATCTTTGAACATCTGTTTCATGTACTGTTCTTATTAAAGCTACTTTGATCTTAAAGTGATCCAACCAACAAAGACCAAGCAAGTCCTGGTCGTCTTCACTTTTTTGCTGGCGAGGGTGTTATGAGTGGATCCGGATCGTCTGCCCTGTCAAATCAGGGCCGTCCGATCAAGCAACGGACGGCCCTGATTTGAGGGGTTTTTTTTTATTTTTTTTTAATTTTTAAATAAAAAAGGCCCACAAATCAGGGCCGTCCGATCCTTGATCGGACGGCCCTGATTTGACCGGGCATGTCTGCCCTCAATCAATGAGGGCAGACGATCCATTCACGTCCACCACTCTGTTCTAGCCCAACAGACCCAGACCCAGACCCACCTTTTTCTTTAGACAGAGTCTTTTCTTCTTAATTTTATGGTCTCAGTCAATTTTTCCCTGTTATGTACAGTAGGTGTACAGTGTTGCTACAGGCATCAAAAGATCAGAAATAATAAGAAAATTTCACCGCGACCGCACTATCCTTCCCCTATTCCTCTTAATTTTTCAAATTTTTACTTGATTGTGACTTTTGAAAACAACTGTTTATTCTAAATGGCTACACCAACCATCTCTCTTCCCATGTGCTCTCTCTCCCCCTTCCTTCCCTTTACAAAGTGAGCCGGCCAAGTACTTCGGGTTTTGAAACTAACTTGCCCCATTCATATCCAAAACCTTAGCATTTCTTAGCCAGGCCACGCCAACCCAACCTAATTTTTTTTTCCCTCTCTTCAGGTGAGAGAGGTCTTTGGAAGTAATAAGCTTTCCTCGCTATGGCAAACTCACAAGCCGAAATGGATAGTGATGCTGCACAAGAGTCCGGAGGTGATTACCAAGTGTTCTTGAGTTTTCGAGGGCCCGACACCCGTCATGGATTCACAGACTTCCTCTACCATGACTTGGTAGAAGTCGGAGTCCGTGTTTTCCGAGACGATAATGAACTTCGAGTCGGCGAAGTGATTGGTGACAACCTTCTAAAAGCCATCAATAACTCCAAAATTTACATACCTGTCTTCTCTCAAACTTATGCTTCCAGTAAATGGTGTCTCCGTGAGCTCGCACACATAGTAGACAACCAGTCTAAATCAGAGGGTAAAAAAAGTATCCTTCCCATTTTTTTCCATGTGGAGCCTGACGACGTTAAACTTAGGACTTCACTGTATAGCAATGCTTTACTAGAGCTCAAGGAAAAGTTCCCAAACGAAGTCGAGGCGTGGAGAGAGGCTCTTGCAAAGGTAGGGGAAATCAAGGGATGGAACGTGAAAAGGGATCAAGGGTAAAGCTCTTTTCAGATCCTTGCCTATTTCCTTTTTTTTCCCTTGTATTAGTGGATATAACGTTGCCCTGTCAAATGATTTGTTTTATCTTTTTTCTTAAATGGAAAAAGTTTAAAACACTCTCCTTTGCTGCTCTCATTCAAATTTACATCCTCTGCTTATAATATCTTCCCTAAAGTTTTACCCAGCGGTATGAGTAACTTCAATGACATGGCCGGCCGAATATATTTCTATGGGACATTTTTTTAATCATTGAAGACTAAGAAATTTAGAGCACCCATTTGCCTATAATGATTATCCAGTGTATTTAGAAAGTCTAGAGCAACCCAAAAATTTATTTAATCATATACAACAAACATATAATGTCGATGCTATTTTATTAGCCTACAATGATTATCCAGTGTATTTAACATGTTCGTAATGTACTTCAATCTTTTCCAGTTAAGATTTTGACAATCCCAAGGGTGATGCTTGGGTATGTAATTAATCTAGTCTGCTAACGAAAGCGCCTTTGTACATGGCAGCCAAGCAAGAATTGTCAGATTAGTTGCTGAAAAGGTTTCAGAGGAGCTGAAGATAAACGAAAAACTAGTGACCGAACATTTGGTTGGACTTGAAGATCGGGTAAAAGACTTGACAAAGTTATTAGATGTGAAGCAAGATGATGTGCGGCTCATTGGAATTTACGGAATGGGTGGCATCGGTAAAACAACCGTTGCTAAGGTCATCTTCAATCAGTTATCTTCTCATTTTGGAAAGTATTGTAGCTTCCTTGGGGGCATTCGCGAAAAGTCGACCAAATATGGCATAGTCCAACTGCAGAAGAAATTACTGTGTGACATTGTTTGTTCTGGATTTGTCGGAAAAGTCGAGGATAGTGAACAAGGAATGAGAAGGATTGGAGAAATACTCGGCAATAAGATGGTCCTTGTTGTTTTGGACGATGTTAATGAAAAAGAACACATTAAAAAACTAATAGGAAATAATTCATTATATTCAGGATCAAGGATAATCATTACAACCAGAAACACAACTGCTCTGCAAGTTGAAGGATTTAGAGGCGAAATTCTACCGTATGAGATGCTAAAGATGGATAATGCTCTTGCACTTGAGCTTTTTTATCGGCATGCTTTAGGTGGAGACTTTCCTTCGAGTGATTATCATCGGCTTTCAAGTGAAATTGTCTCGCATGCGGGAGGGCTTCCTTTGGAAATTACAGTGATAGGTTCATTGCTTAAGGGGAAGGACGATGAATTTTGGAAAGAGACATTGGACAGGTTATCAAAAGTAACTGAGAAAGAGATTCTAGAGAAGTTGAGGATTAGCTATGATGATTTAGACGAACATCAGCAACAAATTTTTCTCGACATAGCTTGCTTCTTTTTCAACGAAAATAAGACCGATGCAATTTACGTGTGGACCGAATTTTTTCCCAGAAGAGGAGTTCAAGTCCTTATTGAGGGATGCTTGATAAAGATACTGGACAATGATAAGTTCTGGATGCACGATCAACTAATGGACCTGGGATGGCAAATTGTCCATGAAGAAAGTCCAAGTGACCTCGGAAAGCAAAGTAGGTTGCGGATTGCAAAAGAGAACCTTGAAATCATAACCACTGAAGAGGTAAGTGAGCGTCATACAAAAGTTTTAAGCATCGTGGTGTCCTTATTCTTTTTATTTAGGATTTTTATCATTTTTTCCTGCCCATTTGAGTTGTAAAACATAGTGGCTGGAAGTTGACATCATTGCAAAAATTTCACTTGCAGAGGAAGGACAAGGTTCGAGCCCTTCAGATAGATGTACCAGATGTCTACATAGAGATTACGAATGAAGAGCTTGAAAGGTTACAAAACCTAAGATTCCTCAAATTACGCAATGCAACTTTTGTTGGGGACTTTAGAAAGTGTCGTTCGAAATTGAGATGGATTTCTTGGCAGCCTCCACTTCGGAAGTTTAGGGCGACCAATATGTATTTGAATGATCTTGTTGTTTTTAAACTGGGCAAGAATGACTTCACAGACAATTCAAAAGCATGGCACTTGATCAAGGTAAATTAAATATTTTAATTCTAGTCTAATAGTTTTAGTTTGTATTATCAAATGGTTCTCTCACTTAACATGCCGTCCATTTTTGCAGATGGCAAAGAATTTGAAGGTTTTGTCTCTTACCGACTGTGATGGCATAACGACAAACCCAAACTTCTCTGAATGCTCAGGTCTAGAGAGGCTGACTCTTCAAAGGTGCCATGGGTTAAGAGAATTGAAAGTTTTATTGGAGATTTACATTCGTTAATTATGTTAGAGATTGAATGGTGCCCTTGTCTCACAAATTTGCCTAAAGAGGTGGGGGCACTAGTGAAGCTCGAGCACTTCTCATTACGGGGATGTCCTGGGTTGAAAGAACTTCCGAACTCACTTGGAAATTTAACCTCATTGATGCATTTAGACTTATCAGGTACGGGCATTGCTGAACTTCCAAGCTCCACGAAAGGACTAGTGAAACTTGAGTCTTTTCTTCTCATAGACACGATGATAAGAGAACTTCCCAATTTCATTGGAAAGTTAAAATCATTACGCAAATTGGGTTTATCAAAAGATGGATCATGTTATCTAGATGGATCATATTCTCCTCAGGGTAATGTTTGGAAGTTACCTAATAGCATCAACATGTTGAAAAGTCTTGAAGAGCTGGATCTCTCTAAGCGTGATGAAATGAAAGGGGAAATTCCTATTGGAATCGGAGAATTGTCGTCTTTGATAATCCTAAATTTAGAGGAAACCCGTATTTCTGGAATTCCAACTACAATCAACAAGCTTTATTGCCTCCAGACACTCAATTTATTGGGTTGTCATGACATTCAAGAGTTGCCCTAGCTTCCCACAAGTTTGACTTGTCTACGTCTTAAATCTAATTCGCTGCGATTATTCCCTGATCTGTCGAACCTTACTAATTTGGTTGAACTGGGACTAAGTGATGGCTCTTCTTTTACAAACAAATCAAACTGTATCGCAGGATGCAACTTAAGTTGGATTGGGAGGTTATCTAGACTGAAAAATTTAGAGTTAGATCTGCTCAACGTTTCTGCACCCCCGGAGTTGGCTTCTCTTTCTCACTTGGAAGAGCTTACTCTGGGTGACCTAGACCTAAAGACCCTCGAGCAGCCTCCCTCCTCTCTGCTGAGTTTGGAATTACAATTTTGTAGCATCAGGTGGGAAGAGTTGACCACTTTATTGTTCGGTTATAGCGAAGTGGAAGATATTCCACTGGATCGACTTCCCCAGCTGGAAAGCTTAACTGTTTATGGTTGTAAACTGCTTCAGAGAATATCCATTCCTCCAGAATTAAGGAAGCTAGGGCAAGTGAGTGTGTCATCTTGTCCAAAGCTAGTTGAGATACAAATTGCAGGTCTTTCGAAGTCATTGGAATCCTTTGTCGTTCATATGTGCGAATCCTTGAGAAGAGTACATGGATTATCAAACTTGAAGAACGTGGAGAAATTGGAAATCGGACTGTGCAATGCTCTTACTGATGTTGAGGGCCTAAACAATCTAGAGTCTCTGAAATCCTTGAAGGTCGTAGCTTGCAAGTCGTTGGCAAATTTGATTCATGGATCTTGCGAAATTATACCAGATGATTGCCTCCTCCAGATACTTGGGTGTAGACATCCTTCGACATACCCATCTGGAATGTCATTGAAGAGTTATAGAGAGGAGATTCTTCTGAATACACCATACTTTCAATCCTCGTTAGATAAGGTGCGATATCTTCTTCATAAATATACAATAGACGCGCCTGAATTGACTTGTTCCAGTTTAAATTTGATGCTATAATTCATTAAAACAACACAATGAAATGTTAGATATTATTTTGGAATTTACACGGATCAAACAATTTTTTTATCCACCACCCACCCGGGTGGCGCTGCTGGTTTGAGCACGCTTCTGCATACGGCAGGTTGCGTGTTCGAATCCCAGGGCGTCACTCAAAAGGGTGACTTAACCGGTGCACGATGTGTGGTGGCTAGCACGTGTCGCCCCGAGGATTATTCGGACTCCACCCGGTTGATCCCCCCGACTTGGGACCTGGTTCGCCGGTTGATCCCGCCGGGTTTGGGACCCGGTTCGCCGTGAGCTCGGACACCTCGGTTATCAAAAAAAAAAACAATTTTTTTATCCAAATATAAAAAGTTAATCAGATGGTTCTTTCAATAATTTCAAATGCATTAGTGTTCCTTAAACATGTTCTTTTTCAAATTGAAATGTTGCTTGGTGTAATTTTAACAAGAACGGAAAACACAAGTACTATATAATTTCTAAATTTTCTTGTTGGATGATTCAGTGTTAGATATTATGTAACAAGATATTTGTTTATTTTGATGTCACAATGTTTGCAATAATTGCTCTCTTCCACTTTGGCACTGTTTGACCCAAAAAAAAAATTGGCACTGTCACGCAATAGCCCGCAAAGTTTGATTTATGTTGGCCTAATACCCAAAAAAACCTTCAATTTCGGCATTTATGTCAATTATATCCAAAACTTTTTTTGTCTCATTAAAAAACTCCCAACTTTTTCTTTTGTCCCAATTCTACAGATCTAATATTTAAAAAAAAGAATCCTAAATTTTAGCATATGTCTCAATTATATCAAAAAAATTTAATCTCTTAGAAATCAATAAACTTTTACTTTTATCCAAATTCTACTACCGTCAACCTTCTGTTCATAATCACTGTTAGTTAATCCTACGTGGCTCGAATTTCCTTGTCGAATTTACCAATGAATCTTCGATTTGACTGACGAAAAGTATACGAAACGCATTGTCTTAAGTGACTATATATCTTTCGGCAATATGTAAGAGAAGCAAATAACAGAAGAGAAGTTCGAGATTTTTTCACGTCAACTCCATTGAGGTGTAATTCATTAATGATGTGAAAATGCCACGTAAGATTAACTAATAGTTATTATGAACGAAAGGCTGATGATGGTAGAATTGGAATAAAAGTAAAAGCTGAAGGTTTTTTATGAGACAAAAAAATTGAATATAATATGGGACATATGTTAAAGTTGAGAGTTTTTTTTGTACTAGACTGGTAAAATTGGGACAAAAATAAAAGTTTAGGGGTAGAATTGGGATAAAAATAAAAATTGAAAGTTTTTTTATGAAATGAAAAAAAAAATTGGATATAATTGTCACAAATACTAAAGTTAGAGTTTTTTTTGGGTATTAGCCCGATTTATGTTGTGCTCATTGATTTTTTTTTTCTTTTGGTAAAGTAAGTATGTATTGAGGCTTTCCAAAAAGTGCTAGAAACAAGTGAGAACTGGACACAAAAATCATGAACCCACAAAGGCACCGTTAGTGCCTAAAGGGGGTTCAATGGTGAACCGGTTGTAAGATATAAATACGCGCATAAGCGGGGCCAACAAAAGGCCGATACCAACTAGAAGGGAGTAAGGAAGGGCTAAAGAGGTAGCCAAAAGAAAAAGGACGGAAGTGCTCATTGACTTTTAAGTCTGCATAGCTGATAAAATGGATATACTCAGCTTTTATGACCAAATTTCCTTAAATAATTTATTAACCATGCATGATTGGCTATTTTCGCAACTTCATAAAGTCAAAACGCGTTAGTCCATTCAGTAAACACTTAACGGCTACACAAACAGAAAAAGTAATGGCTGAGACAGAAATGAAAGTTTGGACAGTAATTTATAAAGTTTGCATGCTACTTTGCAGCAGTGCCAAGGTTTAGGAGGGTAACATGATATTTTCGAAATGTGAATCTATCGTTCGAGGGGGATTTTCAGCAATTGTCCCTAATTGTATAATATTAGGCTGACCGTAGGAGTTAATAGTTCAGGTATTAATTAGATAAATAAGGAGTCCGTTTAATTCGAAACTTCCATCGAATATCTTTACCCAGTACTTCCTGTGATAGATGACCTAATATCTTCTGTTAAGCATTCAAAGCCTTCAAAGCCTTCAAAGAGATAGAAATATTTACTTGTTGAACAGGAAAATTATTAACGAACGGTAAAAAATTTAAAAGGTATGTGGAATACGTATTATTGTACTCTGTTGATGTCCAAATGAAACAGTACGTAAAAGAACATGAGTGGAATACGAGTATGTACTCTTGGTCTAGTAACGAAAGGAATAAATGTTAAAAGAAAGTCTTATATAATAGAGGAAGCTTTGGTTCCATTTTTGGCTAAATATCTTCCTTTTTTGAAATCTTTCCTCCCGCTTCCGAGGTTCTCATTTTCTGTTATACTTTAATTACGTAGTTGTATATTTGTTTCCATTTAATCATACTTGCTTTTCTGGTAGTGGATAGTTTCTTTTGGTTCTTTAGTAATGCCAGTTGACTCATTTAATCATTCTTTGACAATTAATTAAAAAATAGCTTTCTTAGATAAGATATTAGATTGTAGATTATATCTAGTAGATTTAATTAGATAAGTAGAAAAAAAAATTTCCTTTTTTTGGGTCAAATTAGATTTTGGAAAATATGCAAAGAGGTTTAATAGATATCCAATAAATATGTTGTTTGGCTCTCATGTTGAACTTGTAACATCACAGATGGAGCATCCCTTCACAATTTGTTTCGTCCTGAAGATAAAGCATTTTGGTGGTGAGTTTTCTGTAAGACCGAGGAACAAAAAGTATGTCACCCCTGATTTAGTGACATATGAAGGATTGATTGCTGACGTTAAAGGTTTCGGCTTTTGCTCGGGGAGAATGTTGTACAAGAATCCTGGTGAAGATGGCGAGTTACCGATAGAGATCAAGAGTGATGAGCAAGTGAAGGGAATGGTGCAACTAGCATCTCAAAGAGGATTCATTCGTTTGAACATCGAGGGAAGAGTTGACATTTCTTTGGACGGAGCAATAACTTGGGCCAGGCAATGGGGCTGCACCATAAACTTTCTTATTTTCTTTTTCTGCGTTGTCTTCTTCCTGTTTCTTTCGTTTTTTCTGGGAAGATTGGATTTTCCCAGGAAAATTGGGCAATTTTCTGGAATGCGCCAGTTCAATCTTTGTGAGGACTTTGTGGTTATTTTTGTTTTGCATTGTGTATGTTTGGGTGTTTGGGATAAACGTGTTGTTGATGTTGATGTTGAGTTGTGTATGTTTGGGTTTAGGTAAATTGGGATGAGTTATGTTGTGATTAGGTGAACTTGGACATGGTCATACAGGCCTTCTTCTCGTTCCTTTTCTTTTTCTTTTTTTGTAAGTTGGGAAAATCAATTGTGTTCAAAAATCCTTTGGAATGCCAAGTGAGTCTCATTAGCGCCTAATTTATGGTGTGTTTATTTGACTTACAGTGTTTTCAGGGAGTTGACTTTCGAGACTTTCACCATTTTTTTTGTTGAGAGATTTTCATCCGTTTAATTCGTTGAAAATGTTAGTTGACGGAAAATTCATGCATAGAATTAGAGTTTGTTTGCTGGATAAAAAGAAGTGTCGATTCCTTCATTATTGGTGAAATGATCACCTAATCAAACCAAGCCAAATGCTTTTAGCAACTTCATATTTCATTGAAGGATTGATTGCCGACGTAAAAGGTTTCGGCTTTCTTTTGAAGAGAATGTGGTACGAGGATCCCAGTGAATACCCGGCGCTGCTCATAGAGCTAATGAGTGATGAACAAGTGAAGGGAATTGTCCAAATAGCATCTAAAAGAGGATTAATTCATTTGTACGTCGCGGGAGAGGTTGACAATGAGCCGGGCAATTCTGGATGTTTTTAGGCCATGGGATGTAGAAAGGATGCAAATGAAAGATAGAAGGGTTGGGCATTACTCACTATGGCAGTGTCAATGGAAGAGAGGAAGAAGGACAAGGATGAGATTGACTTGAACATTATGAAAGATCCTGCAAAGCTACAACTGAAGTTGAAGTTGAGGATCAAAAAGGCATGGGGAGACAGACCAAGTGCATGCAAAAATAAGCAGATGAAGTGGGACCATATGTGCTTTAAACCTGGAAAAATTTCTTGGCGTTACCACGTTATTAGCAATATGATTTTCATTTTTCTAAGAAAAATATATTGGGAAAGTGGGACCAGAATTGCTTCCAGCGAGGGTCGCTTGCTCTAAGCCGCTTGCCCACCCCGACCCACATCCACCCCACCCCACAAAATCCTAGAAATGGATCGTCTAACATTTCCTTAGAAGGTTAGGCCCTAACCTTGCAATCCGGACCGTCCGTGTTATGAATGGACGGCCCATATATATATATATATATATATATATATATATATATATATTTTAAAAAATTGCCCCCTAAAAACATGAGATCTCGGCCGTCCGTCCAAAAATGGACGGTGCAGATTGCAAGGTTAGGTTCCAAAAAAAAAAAAACCACCCCACCACAAAAGAAAGAGCAAAGAAAATAAATAATAAATAATAAATTTCCAAAAATGCTATTAAAAACGATCACGTTGGTGCCAATCGCATCACGCAGGGCGGCAGGCATCCATATCTATGATTTCTTGCTAAAATTAATTGATTCGACTAAATTTTCACAATGCAAAAGGTTTAGAATTCAATTGGCAAAAAAAAAAGCTTATGACTGAATTGACATAATTACAATAGGTTGAGGTCTTTTTCGGTAATTATCCCCAATTACAATCGCCATGAGAAAGTTATGATGATCTAAGAAATTTGCTAATGAACAGGAGAGGGGAACTCATCGTAATGGTGATTTACTATGTTTATGAAGTACACGACCTCAAGCTTTACAAGAAGATAAGTAAAATCACCACCACTCGGGAAAATTACGAATGTGGAGCACAAAAATTACGAGAACTGAACAAAAAAAAAATTACCACCGTTGGAAGAACGTTATGAAGTACAAAAGGAAGTTAGGATCGACGAGGTAATTTACTATTAATAGGAGGACGAAAATCGCAAACCCCATATGAAAGTTGCGTGGAAATAGTGACAATTGTCACGACCAATTAAAATGTATATGGAAGTTGCTTTGAAGAAACAAACTTGCAGGAACTGTAAATATTTCATTGTTAATATGTGGTGCCATTTGGATTCATGTATTTCTTGTTGATAATCAATGAAGTTATTCGTCTTGTTTATTTATGTTTCTATTTATTTGAACTTGATAGGTGAAACCCAAACAATTTTTAGATGTCTGTCCATGGCCAATTTGTCTCTACGGATTCTTGAGAAGTGAACTTAGTGTATGTACACATGCGTGCATCTATATGAATATGTGAATATTACTAGTTAAGGGATGTTTCGTGATTATCTGTTCCTCAATTGGTGAACCATATATATCGGCAAAAATGGATGAAGTTTTGATTGGTGTATACCATGCGAACGTAAAAGTTTACGCATTTTAGGCTGCTATTGAAACTAAATATATTTAAAATTTGCAGTCCTACGCGCTTGTGGCTTCGTGCGGATGCATAAGATTCTGCCGAGCATGGAATATGTCTTTTAGCCTAATTGTCGAGCTTAGTCTTGTAACGAAAATTCTAGCCACGACCCCGACATTTTTCTGCCTGATTTCAGCGTCACCCCCGTTGATACTGGTTCGATTACCAGAGTTCAATAAGGCTTTCAAACTTCGTTTCTCCTCTTAAGACCAGACCAGAAAAGACCATCTCAGGATGCTCGTCGGTACTGAGATGGTCTTTTCAGCACATTATCGGGTGTGGAACTAGATTGCAACTCACAAGCTATCTGGCTCGGCTAATCATGTGCATAAAACAATTTTATATCAATTTAATAAAACAATACCGTCAGTTGATGTTCCGCTCTCTTAAAGAGTTAAATCTACCCCCCAAAAAAATGTCAGAGTTTGTGTGACTTCATGTATTCGGCCGGGTTAACTTGGATAATACAAGATCTAATTGCTGTCTCATTTCTTAGTTCCTTCCCTCTATCACCTTGATGTCCTTTTTGTACTTATGCCGATTAGTAAAGTGAACAACGGTTGCTTACGAGGTTATCTAACTATTAAGTCATCTACAAAACGCTATATTTAATTCCACTAACATGGGACCTCGGTTCATTTCTAGGAAATACGACATTGGATCTGTGGGGTTGCACATATCTAATAAAGCCAAAAGTAATTAAAAAAAATTGAAAATTTATCTGAATTGCAATAGATCGATTTGTCTTTATGTTCTTCCAAGGAACCTAAAAAAATTGAATTTGTTGAAAAGTTTGGGGCACTTTTTGAAGGAATCGTCCGTCATTGTCAAGTGATATAATTCACTTTCGCGTGCAATGCGTAAACTTAAAATAAGATGACAAATTGTTGCTGGATTAGTTGGCATGTCGAATCATAATGCGACACGTAAACTTAAAATAAGATGATAAATATATAATTGCTGGATTAGTTGGCACGTCGAATCATAATGATCAAATAAGATTCTAAAGGAGATATCAAGATGGCCCAAGACAACAACCCCTTAGAAAATTGTTCCTTAATTAAATAGCCATCAACCTAAACAGACGAGCACTAAAAATTTCAGAATGGCCGGATCGAAACGCTCTTAGGAGCATAATGCTCTGATACCATATAACAAAAGGCTCAAAGGTGAATGATTTTCATTGCTTTCATTTATAGATTGTACAAGTTTATAAAGAGAAGAGAAAATACAATCTTTGGCAAAGCAGAAAATTAAGGCAACGCCAACTCATCTATAATTGCAAGAATCAAGGAATGCCAAAAATCAAGGAATACTAACTCTTCTACAGTTGGCAAGCTAATCTTAAATTCAAAAAGATACGAAAAGGTTTCATATCTTCACACTTCTAACCTATATGTGGCACAACTAAATAAAGACAACAATAATTTATTGACTGATTTTCCCCATTTCCACTTAACTAACGTTTATTTTCGCCACTGGAAATAGAAACATGTCTTCTAACGATGGTACCATATCGAACTTGGGAGCAAGATGATTTTTGAGCATCTGTTTCATGTAGTGTTTTCGTATTTCTCTATGCTTAAATGTTGATCTACATCGCTTAACGACAGATCTTATATACTCTTTACATGCATCTGCACTCCCTCCACATATCTGTTTAAGTTTTTGGGTTCTACAAAATTGTAATATGATTTTACTTTACATAATTCTCACATACCCAGCGATCGCACGCGCGCTCAAGGCCGGCTTCTTTTGCAGAGAGCTTGGTGTCTCCACCACTTTAATTGAGCTATCGATGTGACCGCCCCTAGATGTGGAGGGTTGACGGTCATGCTTCCAGGCAACCTCGATTTTCATGTCCCGGCTTGATTTTCCACGTACAAACACAGAGAAGGTCGAGAATGAATAGATGGAAAAGAGAAAAGAAAAGAAATATAATGGACTTTTCAAGGGACAAATTGAAAACGTAAATTTACGACCGTAATATATAGATGATCTCACCATGCGAAGCGTGCCGTGCTTAAATTTATCATTTTATGGACGGAAGAGCAACGGATTCACATCCAACAGAAATC
Organism: Rhodomyrtus psidioides; assembly: GCA_021437785.1. Classification (NCBI taxonomy): domain Eukaryota; kingdom Viridiplantae; phylum Streptophyta; class Magnoliopsida; order Myrtales; family Myrtaceae; genus Rhodomyrtus; species Rhodomyrtus psidioides. Next base: position 6,487,284 of record JAILYB010000007.1, on the reverse strand, counting down.
GTTAAATATATTATTTGGAAGAAGATTCGTGGGATCAACTACGTCCAACTGATTCGCTGATGATTTTTTCACCCTTCCATCCGAAGATTTTACCGATTATATGCACGGACAAGACCATGCCATGTATCAAACAATCACACATGCGCAACGTATTATCTTTGGGGGATTTCATTACCTTTAAATAAGCTAAAATTTACTGTTTTGCAAGCCAGTCGCTTGATGCTATGACTAACTTTTTAAAAAATAAAAAATAAAATAAAATGAGGTAGGTTTGTTCATTTCGGCTCCTTGCATACTTACAACATATTTAATATATAACGTGCCAATGTGTCGGAAGTCTCCTTTTTTTTTTAGACATGAAGTGTTCGCGTGTTGTTTTGTCTTGTATGTCGTGTGTCGATGATGCCCAAATGCGATAGAAATAAAGCTAAACAGAATAATTGAAACAATAGCAAGGATTAATCGTTCACTCAGTTGTGATTTTATAAAAAAAAAAAATCAACGAAAATTATCAAAGTCTACAAAATCTAAGAAGTCTAAGAACCCCAAACACTCTTATATAAGGTACTAACCCTAATTAATATAGGAAACACAATATTACAAAAATATCACTAAAATCATGAAATTGCTTAAAATCTTAAAATTATGCAATACTACGGAGATCGCCAACTTTATTTGCATCATTCTCCCCTGCTAGGAAAAAGAATTCGCCCTTGAATCATGTTCGTCTTCGTTGACTTCAATCTCTTCAAATTCAATCCCATCTCTAAGATTACGAAATCTACTTCATGCGAGATGGCCCCTCCAACTAATCAAGTAATACATTAGCTTGAGGCTCAAGAAATTATCTGAAAACACATCTTCAAGCTTATTCAATAAAAAAACAGTTCATAATGTAGGTTGACACCTGATTTTCGATCGGTCTTTTTTCTTTTATTTTTGAAAAAATTCATAGAAAATCAAACAAAGTCAAAAAAAAAACATATTCAGGCTTATTCAATAAAAAAACAGTTCATAGTGTATGTTGACACATGATTTCCGATCAGTATTTTTTCTTTTATTTTTGAAAAAATTCATAGAAAATCAATAAAAAGTCAAAAAAACATATTCAAGCTTATTCAATAAAAAAAACAGTTCATAGTGTATGTTGACACCTAATTTCTTATCAGTCTTTTTTCTTTTATTTTTGGAAAAATTCATAGAAAATCAATAAAAAGTCAAAAAATTACAAAATCAACATTGCTAGCCTTGGCCAAGCCTAGGGAACCATTTTTAACCAAAAAATAATTTTCTGGATTTTTCTCATTTTTTTAATATTTTTGAAAATTAAGAAAATACACGGAAAATCAAGAAAAATAGCATTTGAGGTCACAAAAATACAGAAAAATAGTAAATATTTTTATTTTTATCCACTCATAAAAATTCAAAATTCAAGTTCAATTTTGGGTGTTTCTTTGTTACGCATGTAGTTGAACTTGATAAAAAAAAATGTCATTTGAGTCTCATAATTTGTAATTTTTGCATTATTTGAGTCTTGACATTCAATTTGATTGCTATGCATTGTAATTTAGTCTAAATATTCACCGAAATTGCATGATTGCATGAATTGGGTAAGATTGCATACTTTTATTGCAATTTAGGGTGTGCACGAAAACCATTCATGTCCAGAAATAGTTTTTTGTAACAGAAATATATTTTTCTATTTATGTTTCTGGATGAGTTTTTGAGGAAATTATGATCCTAGAATAAAAATTTGTTTAGCAACAGTTGAAAATTTTTACTTCTGAAAAATGCAACAGTCGGGCAATGGCGACGGCGGCGGGCGGCTGGCCATTGTCATCTCTAGTCAATCTAAACAAAACGCGTCCTTTATCTACAAAGTCCAACATCACTTTATGTTGTAAAATGTGTTACTTATGATGTGGGATGCTGCAAAAATTCAAAACTCAACTACACATGCAAGGTGCAATACCTACTAATGAAATTACAATTTCGTCAAGAACCGGAAACCAAACCTGTGATCCCAGTTCACATTTTCTGAAATCAAAGAGCGGACCGACGGTCTTGAGAATTGGTGCGGTTTGGTTCTCGAACGGTCCGATGAAACCGATAAATTGTGTAACGTCTCCTAATATCCTAGAGCAACACAACAAAGAAAAACAAATACATAACGGAGCAATAATGTACCAAATTCAACATAGCTTGCCAACCACCATTAACATAATGCAAAAAATACCATGCTTCCCCAATACCATGGTTCCAACTTTTTCCGAATCTGTAGGACCCAGAGCAATAGCGCCATGGAATTTGTACTCCATAGCACAGGTCAAAATTTGACCTTTTCGTCTGGAGGCTTCGCACCAGCCCTGCCTTTCTCTTTACTCGAAGACCAAAAAGAAAAAGAAAACAAAGTTTTAATCGAGCAAGCAGTACAATTTTTTAGCACGTGGGGGCCTTCTTTTTATCTGTCTCTGTGACGCAGAGAGAAGCGAATCGTGGAAAACAATTCCAAAGAAAGCACGAATTTGATTGAATAATGATGATAAGATGTCGATTACAAAAGATGGACGCCCTATATATAGAGATATGGCTCCTTTAAACATCAGAATAATTAAAGATAACAATATCAAAAGCATATATATCATATCCTAATAGAATTTGAATTAAAGATAACAAAATTTCGGAATATTCTAAATTGCCTAAAACAGAAAACTGCCTGAAAAGTGATCTAAACGATATCCAGTAACTTGTCGAATTCGGTAACTTTGAGAATATCCAACTTGTCGAATTCGGTAACTTTCCCGATCACAATTCGGTAACTTTCGATCAGTGAACTTACGACGTCGTTGTCCTGCATCAGTCTCCACTTCTTCAAAAGAACTCGTCCTCGAGTTATAACGTCGTGTCTGGATCCGTTTCCTCCTGTACTTCCAATGTTTCATCATCTTTCTTTTCTTCATCCGGCCTCTTTTTTGTTCACGGTGGAGTTCAAAAACTGTGACAGAAAAATCATACCCCGATGTGACAATTGCATAAGAGTTTGCTAAATCGAAGAGCCCCTCAAAACAACGAGAATATAAACCACGATCATGGCTAGATCCTTCCACAGTGTTCGTCACATATAAAGTCAAAATATGCTGATCAATGGGCACTTCGTTTGGCTCATTTTTATTTTGGGAAGTCATGCTATTTATGGTGCATTCTGGATTATCAACGAGACTGCAGTCTTCAGATGGAGACAAGTGCTTCTCATCAGGCTCGTGTTTTACTTTCTCAGGACTTGCAACCTTTGCCATCTCCAATTTGCTTCTTTCATTGATCGGATTCGATTCATTTTTATCACCAGAGGAAGCTACCACTACTTCAACACTGTCTTTCTTTTGATGCACATCATGGACATCAACAATGTCAGCTTTTGCCGATTCCGATTCCCCTGTAGACTTGTTCCCTTGAGTGTGGATATCCTCCTGCCTGGGAAAATCAAAGTTTGGTTCTCCCACTTCCTCAATATGTGAAGTTGCAGCCCTTTTCTTGTGTTGTGCTTCAAAATAAGTTTTCTTGTGCGCGACGGATCTTGACTTTGAAAACTTCTCGACTTCAGCTGCGAAATCGCCCATAATCACGCCATCTGCATCTTGTCGTATAATTTTTGATCCATTCCGCGTCTTACTTCCATTATCCATCGGCCTCTCCTCGAATGCAGTGAAATCCCAGTGCATCCGTGCCACTGCTTGGGGAACGTTGCCAAGGACTACCTCACCGCCCTTCATCGACTCTTGTTTATAGTCAAGTGGAAAGAAGCGTACCTTCAACATTTGTTTCATCCATCTCCACGTTCGGATAGGAGCTTTTCCTTGACGGCGTTGGGATATTTGTGTTTGCTCCCACCAGGCTAAAGCACTGCGTGTCAATTTTTTCGCCACGAATTCAACTTGGTCTTCCTCATCGATCTCCATGGCTTCAAAGAACTTCTCAACTTCCCAGAGCCATTCTCGGAAGTCTTCGATATCCGAATTGCCATCGAAGGTTGAGAGATGAACATTCAATCGATATTGATCGGAATATCGTCGGTAACCGATATATCGTCGACTTCCACGAACATGCTCATCTTGGAATCCAGCATACCTGCGACCTCCATGAATAGGCACGTCCTGGAAATCTTCTTCTTCAAAATCCTCGGCATAGACTTGTCGCCTTTGTTGGTGATGACGGTGATTTGCCCCACGATCCATAGCTACTTCGGGATCACAAGCGATAGAAATTCGCTCGGCTGGAAGCACGCTAGGTATGGGGTTTGTGGACAAACGCTGTATGGCTTCAAGGAAGTCTTGAAGCCTCCGATCAGTTTGACCCACGAATTGATTGAACTCACCCTGTGTATAGGCTCGCTTTCACGGCCCTTAGCTACGGGGAGATTAATATTCACGTTATCAGTTATCGTCACAGGAGAAACCTGCTCTGATATCAAATGACGCAGAGAGAAGCGAATCTTGGAAAACAATTCCAAAAATAGCACGAATTTGATTGAATAATGATGATAAGATGTCGATTACAAAAGATGGACGCCCTATATATAGAGATATGGCTCCTTTAAGCATCAGAATAATTAAAGATTGTTAGCACCTAAATTTTAATTTTTAGAAAATTCATTTATTTCATAAAATGAGAGTTAATCTTAATTCTCGCAAAAAAAAAATTGGCATGCATTACATATTTCATTTGTCTGTCATGCATTGGCAATCAGTTGCAGGCGATCTCGATTGAGCAGAATTTAACAGGCAGCGGAACCAAAATCGATTCGGGAATTTTCGACCATGGGAGGAAAAAAAAAAGAAATTTCAATGAACACACGGGCAGAATTGAGAGGGAGAGAGCAGAAAAAAATTCTTTTCTTTTACAGGTTCCCCAAGGTCTACACGGCAAAAATTGAGTCTCATGCAAAGGAGGAAATCAGGAGGGGTTCAGATGATATAAAGTTGGTTCGTGCACCAATAACCTTGGGTGATAAGATCCAATTTATCATCAAGTCAATCTTCACCGCGAGTGATACCGGGCAAAAGATTACCTCGCTAAGCCTTCATCGAACGCTCATCACACAAAGACGCTGGGTTTCTGTTTTACAGCTTGCACCTCGACAAGCCCCGCCGCTATCTTGATTTAATCACGGAGCCCTTTTGCAACTTCGAGCATCCTTGCAGATCGTCCTCATGTGCAGTCGAAGACAACCAGTAAAGAGAGACCTCCATCACGGACGCATGAAGCAATTCAACATTCGTGGTCATGAATTGAGAAGTCTGAGTTTTAGAGAAATCATGACAGAATGGTGACTTCGTTTCCAGGTTTATTAATTTGTGGATTTCATACGTTTGTTTACCTCAATGTCTAGATTAGTCAAACCGCAATACCAACATGACGACTTGAGTCCCTGCTTCCTTCTTTGGTGAAACTAACGAGGTCAACAAGTCTTTGTCTTCAATTTAGTTCCTTCACAGGTTCTTCACGAGTAAAGTAAATCAATCCTGCCATTGTGCCCTTTCAACTTTGGGATCATCAGAGCACTCTAAGATGTGATCATTGAGTCCTCCATTGAAGTCTAATGAAGTACCCAGTCATCTTGAGCACCAACGGCACGAGTCAATTGGGCAGCACAATTGAGGAACTGTTTTTTGTCCAAATTGAAAATCCGTGGTTGTGGCTCCAAGAGATCTTGCGCACGTCATAGGCAATCATTTATGGAAAACTTGAATATGATTGAAGCTAAATGGCAGTCTTGGGGATGTCGGAGGCATATGGGTTGGAATATTCAATAAAAAATTTCACACGCCAATCAACGTCATGCGAAAAGGCAAGAACACGGAAATGATTGGAAGAAATCACTCGAATATTGGCGTGAAATCAATGCTCATTTAACGAGTTGGCTAATGGTGAATGAACGTGGACAGATTCGAAGGAAAAAGGTAAATTCCATTGAGTATCATCAATCTTCACCACGAATTGAGAACTTCCTAAGGAAAAGACGTGGGGGGCATGACTTTCATTCAGGATAAAAGATAAAGAGGGGGCCATCATATTGGATAGACGGTCAGAAATTTGAAAAAAAAAAACAAAGAAACGTGAGCTTGAGAAGGGGAACGGGGAAGGAAGATTCTTCGGCCAAGACGAAGCCAACATGGGCGACTCGTAATTCCCATCGTTTTTCAGCCACGATGCAATCCATTCGCAATCCATTCGTCGTTGAGCCCGTCCCGCTACATCACTGATCCGACGAGCCTAAGGCTATTCTGCTACTAGATTTCATTGCTTTATCATCATTTACTTTTCTCTTATTGCAGGAAAGTAGAGAGGATTCAACAATTGGAACCAAAGATGTGAGCTTGTGCAGGGCGGTGGATTTTGTTGCCTTCTAGACCTTTGCCTCGTATTTGATAAAAAAAAGGAGACGGACAGTGGGTGGAAGAAAGCATTATTGAGAAAAAAAAAATTCTGTCTGCGAGCGAGAGGGAGGACGGCAGATTTTGAAGTCCTTGGAGGCCGATTGATTCATTCAAAGCACGGCCATTAGAAAGATCACTTGATATCCCCTCTCTCTAAGAGAATACGCAGCTTAAAGTTGAGAGGGAGATTTCATTTCATTTCTTTTGCAGGTGAACACAATCTCAAGAGCCACCCAAGAAAAGAGAACTCGTGGAAAAACAAGGGAGTTGATCCTTCATCAGTATTATATGATTCTATCTCTTTCTCGTTCTATTCTATTTATTCAAAGACTCCACTTGCAGAAAAGAAAAGAGGATAAAAAGCCTCAATGCGGCAGAATCATGACAAAAAAGGAGCGCCCCGAACTCATGTGGCCCCGAACTCATGCTCTCCAGTATCATCAAGTCGTTGAGCCCCATCAATCAAATCCCCCATCGTTGTTGCTCAGTCCATCAAACGATCGGCACGCTTTGTCCACCAAGTTTGCTCAACATCCCACGCATTGGATCAACGAGCCGTGGGATTGCTGCTCACTTTTCTTGATTTTGCAGGTTTTTTCGGTTAAAGGCCAAATTCCAAACGGTGGTCAAAGAAAAGAGGAAAAATCATTGTAGAACCACTGAAGTCAAAACATTTACTGGCCTCGAGTTGTCTTCGTGGACTCCGAACTATCAAGGAACACTACGTGATCTATTGGAAGTGCATCGATCGCCGTTCAATTCCATCGCTTACTTATTCGAATTCAGAAATTATATCCAGGAAATAGAACCTCATGAGGTTCTCATGCGCATCCACTGTCCAGCTGCGGAATCATGAAAATTTCAGCCTTAAGTCAAAGTATCATTGACGATTCCTAACATACGTATCTTTAGCTGAGTATGCATCGATTCCATGGTCAGTGCACTCAGAGCGATACTCCCTCAGAATGCGTTCGGATACAAGAGGCGTAACATCCTGTAAACGACAAAGAAAGGGAAGGCTTATTAATTTAAAATAATTTGCATCTTGTTGTTTAACAAGATCTAATCGCGCCGTTTTATTTCGTAGGTTCCCACATGAGGAAGTATTAGTTCGGATGATCCCCGACGAGCTATTGTCCCTGGCGATACCCCTGTAGCTCCGGTCAAACTTGTTTGGCTCGCGGCTTGGACGATATGTCTTTGTCTATTTTTGTATTATGCTATATTTATCATATATTTCCTTTGTTTTGTCGCATTTCATGCATCGTGTAATTAATTTGCATTGCATTTTATAAAAAGAAAACCCTAAAAATTTCATAAAAAGAAAATCAAGAGATTGCACCTTTGCAATTTTCATCAAAATGGCCAAATCAGACGTTTTTCATGAGATAGGTACCGAAAGGGCGTTAGGATAATCTAGCGTAACAAAGTCCCCGAATTTGGAATTTCTGGTTCGTAGAAATAAGGCATTTCTCCCAATGTTTTATTCAGGTGTCTAATCGACCTACCACAAACAGATTAGTGGCGACTCCAAATAAAATCTTTTTAAATACTTGAAATCTTAAGTCGTGAATTGGTATGGACTTGGGGGGTCCGAGCTAGGTCTAATCGCTTAGCAATCCATTAACCCGAAAAACTTAATTTTTTAGGTCGCGACAAAGATAACAATATCAAAAGCATATATATCATATCCTAATAGAATTTGAATTAAAAATAACAAAATTTCGGAATATTCTAAATTGTCTAAAACAAAAAACTGCCTGAAAAGTGATCTAAACGAGTAACTTGTCGAATTCGGTAACTTTGAGAATATCCAACTTGTCGAATTCGGTAACTTTCCCGATCACAATTCGGTAACTTTCGATCAGTGAACTTACGACGTCGTTGTCCTGCATCACTTTGTCACTGCCGGTCCTCAACCTAAATATCTTTGTAATAATGCGTCTCCCTTGTGAAGTGAGTTCTAGCTGCTCTTGTTCTGATTCTTCCAGGTTGGGCCGATATGGACACAATAGGTAGAGATGGTAGGATTTGAAATTGTGACATATTATATCCAAAACGAAAGCGCTGTGTTACATCCCTTTCAATTAGTCTACAGTATTATTTCATAGAATCCCTATCTTATTTGAAAATCTTTTTTTTTCTTCATTTATATATCCAAGTTACCCTGTCTTTCTATGTTCTATAGGCTTGTATATAATTATTTAGAGTGAAGCTATTCTACATAACGTGACTATTCCAACAAAAACATTGCAGATAGCATCTAGAGTGAATAGCTGGAATGGTGGTGATTTTGTTGCGGTTCGATTGCCAAGTGAGTCTCTGTAGCGCCTTGTAGTTAAAGCATTGCAGATAGCATCTAGAGTTTGTTTGTTGGATTAAAAACAAGTATTGATTCCTTCGATATTAGTAAAATTATCACCTGATTAAACCAATTCCTACAATATTGGTTGTTCCTAACCTAGCATCATATATATAATAAACTGAATTTTAGCATTGAAAATAATGGATTCCACGTGGATCTCGCTCAGCAGATCGCAATACTTGGTCGTGTTGCTGGTCAATTCTGCTTTCATTTATCCTCCTTGCAATTATTCATCCATCACGTGAATCTTGCTCAGCAGATCGCAAATCACGTCTGTGTCGGTGCAGGGACGGGACTGTCAACCTGTCATGCTCCCCGTCATTGTACATCCCTAGTCAATCTAAACAAAACGTGCCCTTTATCCATATAGTCCAACATCACTTTATGTTGCAGAATATACTACTTCTGGTGTGGGATACTGCAAAAATTCGAAACTCAACTACACATGTAAGATGAAATACCTACTAATGAAATTACAATTACTCATATGATATTAAAAAAAATTCCAAAGTAACTATATTAAGAGATCCTAAATTATTAGAAAGTAGTAGAAAATGAGTAGCACCAAGCAATGACTACCAAATAGATGCAATTGCTAACATAAATCGAGGCAAATCATCTTTATCACTCAAGTGTAGTTCTGATGAATAGAACCGAGAGAGTCACTTAGTAAAAACGAATAATATTGGGATATGAACCCGACGTTGAAAAAAGCGATAAATTTAATCACGATTTATAATCGAATTATCAACAGACATTATTATGATTTTTCTATAAAAAAAATAAAATAAAAAGAAGGGCAATAAAGGGAGTCCATTGGAATAAATTGGATATGATTTAAAAATTGTGTTGGGAGGGATCAAATGATGCCCAGCATCAAAGTGCTCCTACTTGGGTCAATTCATGAGGATGGAGCAGAGCACAGCCCTGGTCTCCCCCTTTACACGTCCCACTCAAAGGCTCCCATCGTGAAACATGTTCTTTTGCCTCCATCTTTGGCCCTATTAAATTAACATTTGACAACTTTTAGTTGCCTCCATCTGATTGGCTTTTGCATCTATATTCACAACTTTTAGTTGGCTTTATTGTTCATGTTTGGATCGCATTTGCTCAAGATCAACATGCTCTTTGGATCGAAGAAGACAGGGGAGTTGAGATTCTCAGATCAGATTTCTGGGAATATGGAGTTGGTACCCACGCCTCGGGAGAACCACAACTAATGCAGTGACATCAAAGTAGAAATTATCAACAAAGCCTCGCCCAACGGCATCAGCCAGCCCTCGTCTCCAGCCGATTGTCAGATCGGCAACCGCCTGGAGGTTGAAGATGAGCCAGAAAATTTAAAAATATTTTTTTTTTATAAAAACATTAAACTATTATTAAAGTTGCTCCGTTAGCGTCGGCTGGCGTTTACGTCGACGCCAGCCGATCAAAATTGATCGAATACATTGAATAATGACTTTTACTATTTTTTTTTCATAGTAGATAATCAATTATTTTTTAATATCGTGAGCTTGTTAGCCGAGCTATATGAAAGCTCCAGTAGTGCTAGGAGTATTAAAAGCTTTAATCCATATTCATGGAACTGGAAAGATGTAGACAACATTTGATGTATAGATTATATGAGACACCCAAACCCATCTTCATATATGTTTTTGTATCGAGATTCGGACCTTATCCCAGCAGCAATCTTTCTCATGCAAAAAGCCTCTATTTAAGGGCATTGTCCCTTTAAACATCAACTAACTCTTTATTCCAATTCTCCACCTCCTCCTCCTCCTCCTCCACCACCACCACCACCACCACCACCATGCAATCCTCTCAACCTCCTCCTCCATCACATTTAAAGTACTTGCGAGATGAGGACATGCCGTTCAAGGACATGATCTCCTCTCTCCCTTCAGAAGATGACTGGGTCAGCACCTCTCTCCGCTTGTATCAGGGCTTCTGGTTCCCCGCTTGGGTCTTGAATGGCGTCTTCAATTGCCAAAATCTCTTCCAAGCTCACCCCACTGACATCCTCCTCGCCACCAACCCAAAATCCGGCACCACCTGGCTAAAGGCCATCCTCTTCGCTCTTTTGAACCGTGCCAAGAACTCCGACTCCGACTCACAATGGCGCCACTCTCTCCTAACCCAAAACTCCCATGACCTCGTGCCCTGCTTGGAGTTCACGCTCTATCTCGAGCAAGAAAATCCCGATCTCGCTGCTTTAGGGTCCCCCAGGCTCTTGTCCACCCACTTGCCTTATTCCTTGCTTCCGCAGTCGGTGAGGGACTCCAACTGCAAGCTGGTTTACCTGTGTAGGAACCCCAAGGACACATTCGTCTCAATGTGGCACTTCACCAACAAGCTGAGGCCAGAAGAGAAGGGCCAGATTCCGATCCAGGAGTACCTCGACAAAGCTTGTCGAGGGTTGAACCTTTTCGGGCCTTACTGGGACCATGTGCTGGGTTACTACAAGGCGAGCCTGGAGATGCCCGAGAAGGTGTTGTTCTTGACGTACGAACAGATGAAAGTGGACCCGCATGTTCATGTGAGGAGGTTGGCCGATTTCGTGGGGTGTCCATTCAGCGAAGAAGAACTAAGAGACGGGACGGTGGAGGGAATACTGAGGATGTGTAGCTTCGGTAATTTGAGCGGGTTGGAGGTGAATAAGAGCGGGAAGTTGTTGAACGGACAAGAGAACAAGTGGTACTTCAGGAGAGGTGAGGTTGGAGATTGGGTGAATTACATGAGTGCCGAGATGGGGGAGAGAATCGACGGTGTCGTGGAAGAGAAGTTGCATGGTTCTGGTTTGAAGCTTTGACGTTCGGTTAAATAGAAAAATGTATCAGCAGGCCATTGAAGCAGCTTCAAGGTTATGATTCTAAGTCTTCATGTATTTGGCCAACACGTAGTTGGCTAATAAAAAGCTGCCTTCCTTCTTGCTCGCTGGGAGCTTATGAATTTATCTTTGTTACTCTTTTCAATTCCTCATTTTGGCTGTGTGAAGCTTCAGGGCATATGGTCTGTTGACACCTAAATTTTGATTTTTATTTAATAATTTATTGCATAAAAATTAGGAACTAACTTAGTCCCTAGCAAAAAAATAAAAATTAAAAAATCAAATTTGTTTTTATATAATTCTCATTTAGATTAATTTAATGGCATTGCATTTGCATTCATAATCGGATCGGCGACATATTCATCAAACATCAATGAATAAAGAAAATCAGACTCCATCTGCATAAATCCTCTCTACCGTGGAGATACTTCTGGTCCATGTCCTAGTCGAAGCTCCAAATCAAGCCCGTCCACGGTAGAGTTTTCGGAGCTGTCGCTGGTGTCGTCAACCTTAGGTGGAAAAGGTGAGATTGGGAGAGATTTTGGGCTGTTCATGCGGCCCCAATCACGTGAAAAGAGAAAGGAAACTTTGTGTGAATGAAAGATACATAGCCCTAAATAGTGATAAGATTGAGTCATCTGGGGTAAAGAAATATTTGATTGATGCGACAGGTGTAGCATAAGGTTGGAAAATCAACTAAAAGAGGAAGGACTAAATACACAGGCTTGTGGTGGAATAAATCTGGCCATCAAAGAAGGGATGTTCATGGAAACCTACAAGGAAGGAATCCTTCGTGCACTAATTTGTAGCCAATTCACGATGGCAAATTTGAGTAATTGACTCCACGAGTTCGGACATTTCAAAAAGAGACGTGAGGGATATTTGCTGATATAACAAGCAGACTCCACTCACTAAAAGGGTGAGGAGCAGAGACCAGAGAAGAAAAGGGGAGAGAGGGTCGTTCACAGGAATTTTCTCTAAATATATTTTGAGAGGCACACCAGCGAGGACGAAAAAAGCTCGGTCGAGCTCTCATAGCCGATCGCTTGAACACCATTGTTTCGCCCTTCCTCTCGACGGTTCACGATCAGCCCGTTTTGTGGTGACCCATTGCGATTACAAAAAACTCGTTCTGTCCTACCTCGGCGACGAAATTTTCATACCCATACCCGACAACAGCAGCTGGCGTTTATTTGGTGGCGAGCTACCATCACAACAACGGCACCGGTTTCTGAGTTCCTTTGAATTTGCGTCGAGTTCATTCATTCAGCGACAATATCCTCTATCTTTTTTGCAGGATTGGGAAGTCCATCTCATCGTTGATATCGTTCAAGATATCCTTGGTTGAAACGATACCAGGTGAAGCTTCAATTACGATCTGATGAGACCACTCCATCGCGAGCATCATCGCCAGATTAATTGCCTCATACGATGGTTACTCACCTGTTGAGTTCGGTTGAGAAAGCAATATCCAGATTAGATTGTTCATTGCGCCCATCCGAGCTGGTCCGTTCCACTGGGGGAGGTGGGCAGATTTCAACACGAGATTTAGAGGCACCGAAAGTAGGGGGGTTCAGCGCTTGAGCTCCTCCGTATGAAGATTTGGGGTCAGCAAAACCAGTGGCTTCAAAGGACTGAACAAGATGACTCCTCCGTCGAAGGATTTGATAGAAGGAGCTAAGTTCTTTTTGTTTGAGATTTGTTAAAATATATTTTCCGATTTTGGCTCTATATGTTATGCTAACTTCTGGTTCTCATTAAACTCAAAGGATAGAGGCGTGTCCTGCTTCAGTCTTTGTGATGCCTGGTGTCATCCATCTGATCGTCGACCTCGCCGCTTATAGCCGACATTACCGCATTCGTACGGGTCATTCATGCACTGATGACCATTTTCAACCGTGGGGATCCTGACGCCGATGACCAGCATCAACACCACCAAGTCGGACTAGTCCCAAAGAAGATTATGGCAAAGTGTGACGTCCATTGGAGCAACCAAAGATAAAATAGAATAAAGATCATGGGAAAATCTTCATAGATGATGGGGAAGTCTTCAAAACCAACTTCATTTTCTCTACCATCATTATGGGTGATACTAACTTTTTATCAATCTGAAGTTTTATTTAGTTGTGCTTTCGTTGTTCAGGGGTGGGCAATTCATTAAAAAAATGGGATGTATCCCCCCAGAGAAAATGAATGCAAGAAGAAAACTCCAATGGTTCACGATGACTGCCATATTATCGTTGTTCTATACTGCTTTCAGGTGGATTCGAACGTAAAATTTACCGTGAAAAGGCTCATACAGAATTGTGTGATACCTTACTCAATGCATCCTCATGCAAAGCAAGAAAGAAGTTGGTGGAAATTGGGAGGCTGATTGTACAAACGGTGAAATTTGTCTTTTTCCCAAAATAATCTGCACGTAGAAAGCAAAGAAGGAATTTTTTTCTTGGTTGCTTTTAGTCTTTCCTTCTTATTGCAGGACCATGTGCTATCAAGCCTTCCATGCAAACACAAATTGAGGAACCTCCCATCGACAGATTCAAGTCCGAGCCGTCCGTGAACAAATTCCAAGCACCTTGATCCGCCGGTCTAAGCCGCGAGCATCTCGAGCAAATTAAGAAAGATATTCACAAGATAGGACTTTGGTTCCAACATGAAGAATATCGGCACAAACGAGTCTCGACGAACCCTTGTCTCCGATGTCGCCCCTGCAATTCCAGTCAAATTCGATAGGATTGCAGCTCGGATCATAGTCCAGTTTGTTTTATGTCGTATTTACCGCGTATTTCCCTCATGTCATAGGATTTCATGCATCGTATAGTTAATTTGCATTGCATTGCATTTTATTTTATAAAAAGAAAACCCTAAAAAAAATTCATAAAAAGAAAATCAAGAGGTTGCACCTTTGCAATTTTCATCAAAATTGCCAAATTGAACATTTTCATGAAATTGGTACCAAAAGGGCATTAATTGAAAAATTAATGTAACCAAGTCTCCGAACTCATTTTCTCTGGTTCGTAGAGATAAAATAGTTCTCCTGCTATTTTATATAGGTTTCTAATCAACCTACCGTAAATGATTAGTGGCGGCTCCGATTGAATATTTTTTGTTACGAACAAACCTAAGTTGCGATTTGGTAGGACTTGGGAGGGTCCGAGTTAGGTTAGTTAATTTAATTGACCTAATAATCCATTAGCCTAAATTTTTTTAGGTTGCGACAGCTTGGCGACTCCGCTGGGGATTACTTGAGTTTTTCAAAATTTAGGGAGGACTTAGGCCAGATAATTTCATGAAAAAGTCACTCGGTTTGGCAATCGTGGTTGAATTTTAACTCTAGGTGTTAAATGGTTTTGCAGGAGGGAGTTATAAGGGGAGAAGTCTATGGCTAACCCTTTGTTTTGCAGGTTTTGGTGAATTGGAATTGTGATTTAATTTTTTTTTTTTGAACTATTGAAGCGTTGTTTGCATTTAAATGTTGTGCATGTATTTACAGTATTTGCACTACACCACACACAACCCGTGACTGGACCTGGGTCACACCAATAGTTTTAAGATGGTATTTAGATGGTTCTTTAACCTTGGCGGTAAGGCTTCGCTAAAGGTTATCCCATCTGGATCCCGAAAGTTTTTCCAAAAAATGGCTCAAGGGTCGTTCTCATGCACGTGAGGCTATGATGCATAAGCGTTGCCCTTGTCGACCGAATCAAGCCGAAGTGATTGGACCCGACTAGTCATGACTATTGTACGTGAGGCTGCGACTAGTCATGATGAATGTGCACGAGGCTGTGACATGTCATTCCGTCCATTACTTCATTTTGCCAAGCCATTAGCTAGATAGATTAAGGTTAGCCTCACTATCCATGTGCATGTCTATGTGATTGGCATTTTATTTTTCAAGTTAAAGTAAGTTCTCTAACTTTATCTTTTTTTTTGTTTGGTCGGTCCATATTAGGTGTCAATCAAATCTTGAACTTAACATCATGGTCTTTTTAAAAAAAAAAAAATCAAACTAGTGGTCCATTTAAAAAAAAATGAATGCCAAAAAAAATCTCCTTGGGAAATTTTGTTGATCAATCAAAGATTTTGTCACATCTTCCCTTAATGCTTCAATGGATAAAAAATTTTCCTGATAGATTCACTCTTGGAGATTCATTGCGATAAAAGAAGTAAATCCTTTGGGAAAATTTTCAAACATCAAAGGTAGTTATCATATTTCTCATGAAAAATTCACCTCATTTTTCCTAAGGAAAGTCTCTCCTATTTCTGCACAAAGAAGGAAAACAAAATTTGACCAGTTTAGCGAGTCCTGGACCGGCCTCTCTTGAATCACATTCTCATTATTTCCTCTTCTTTTGTAGGAAATCATGGGTCGCTTGTAGCAAGAATGGCATTCTCGGCAGCTTTTGAGAGACAGAGAAAATTCAGAGAGCTCTGAGGGATCGGGGCACTTGTACATGTCCATTAGTCAACTGGACGAAGAAAAATAGGCAAGTAGAATTTTGGAGGCATTCGAGAAAAGCTTCAATGGAGAGCTTCACACATTGGCGCCACCACTTTCACCATTAATCACCAAGGAGAGAAGTCAACCACACATGGTGTTCATTGGCTAATTCTTGCAGATTCTCCAGCAACTTCAATAGCTTCGTGGAGGTCTTCCAATAAATTTTTAATATTAATAAAGCTCTCAAGCTACGTCCATATATCCATCCGTCGCCGATGATCAGCCAAGTGGCCCTTGTTTGTCAAAGCCATTAAGCCGGCGACCATGCTTGCTGTTTTCGATCTATTTTGCAGAATTGTTCCTATTTTACAAGTTTAACAGCATTCATCAGATATGGGACATTTCTCAAGGAGTGCAATCAACAAGGGAGAGACGCCACACTGTGAACTTCCCCTTGGCCAAAGATTGAATCACCAATCCAACGGATATTCTTCTCAGGCTTTATTCTTCCTAGTCTAAATGTTCAGCTTGTTACATTTTTTTTTATTTTTTTGTTGCAGGATATTATGGGCGTCTTACTTCTCAAAGAGGTCCTTTCATGTGCAGTGCTATCGTGCCTAGCTCGCAAAATCACGCTCGTATTCAGTCAAGCTCTAGATGATGTTCACATCGCAAATCACAGGCACCATTATAGCGACTAGCCGTCCAGAAGTGTGCGTCACCGTTTCATTCGTCTCCCCATTGGGCAAAGAGCGCGGATTCTTAACTCTCACTATGCACCAGCCCGATCGGTCCTTGGACGGCCCCACGCATGAATATCAAGCTGGACGCCCTTGGCATAATTTAGTCCGTCGACCAGTTGAGGCAGATCCATGCTTTACATTTGATCATTCTCCCATGTCAATCAATGGAGCGACTGGTCAGTCTGAATATAGTGCACATTGGCCTGATCAAATTGAAGTTCAAGAATCAATCGCGAACCAAGGTTCCCTCTAAACTGATCCGATAGTCCTCTAGCCGGTCAGGCTAGACTGATTAAATGCTCAACAATCCTTGCATAAGTTATGAACCCCTGAAATCACAATTGAGTCAGAAGACTTCAATCGATCCTAAACCGACTCGTATACTGGTCCATTAATCGGTCGAGGATGATTCATGCTTTGCCTTTGATCATTCCCGCGCTAGGCGATAAATTTGTCAACGAGCACTCAAATTTTGATCGATTCAACCAAGTCAAAAATCGAGAAATGCATGGGTACAGTCATCCTTGATTGGAGAATATCTCAAGAATGGGTGGAGAAGGGATTGCTTTATGATATTGACGTATCAACCACTATGATATTTCAATCATAACTAATAGGGGGCCATCTAGAGAATTCAGGACCGGGGCAAGCTTGAGCATTGCAAGAGATCACGATAGTCTTATCAATTAGGTTATTCAGGGGCAAGATCCCAACCACAATCTAACAGGGTCCCATCAGATGATGCCTGACAAGCAAATCAAGAGGTAAGTTTCCTTTCTCGGAACTTGACTGACTCTAATGACATCCCTTCCTCTTTTCCTTGCAGGTAACAAAACTATGAGGCATGTCAACTATCAATGACATTGGCAGCAATCATGTCATTTGTGGTCCATGCAAAGCCACAGCTCATTCTGAAGAAAAGGGAGGCAAATCGATGCTACCCATTTCAAAAGGATCGAATGGAGAAACGAGTCATTTGCCAAAGCTCGAAACCAAATTCTTATAATTCAAATTTGGGGGCAATTTCAGAAAATATCCGCATAGTATAACCCATCCTGACTGAAAATGGGCAAACCTGCTGCAAACTCTAGCTTTAGAAAGGGAGTATGTATTCTTTAAGTCATTCAGCTTTGAAGATAACACTCTATTTCTTCTTGCAGGGACATACAATCTATTCCAAAACCAAGGAACCTATCCAAATCAAAGGACCTCTTCGATTCAAGGAATACATAAAAGGGGTGAAATTGTATCGTTCTAATCCTTTTGGAATTTGAGAACATACATTGACACGTTCCCTCTTGATTTTTACAAGGCTCACTGCCATGCCGTATAGGAAAATATCGACATTGAAAAGCCTCAAAAGAAAAAAACTCGCCAACATGAAGGCGAAAAGAAATATCGACTTCGGAAGTCAAAGAACCCTGAAGAGTGGCGAGGAATACGTCCAAAAGCATGAATGAATCTCCACCGGTGCAAATCCTTGAGAAGGATTCGTTGTCCCGACCAGACAAAGAGATCATGGCCACAAGCTAGATGGCTAATCTTTGCAAAGCGCACATTTGTGTTCAAATAGGAACGCAAATCAAGAGGACTTGCCAGCATGTAGACAGAGGATCAGATGGGAAAATAAACTATTTGTCAAAGTGCAAAATTAAGTTCCCAAACACTGGCCATGTCTGGGGCAATCTCACATTTTGACAAAAGCTATACCCATCATGATTGAAAATGGGGGCCAGTAGACCTTGACTTAGGAAAAAGAAGTATTTTTCTCTATTTCATGTGATTTTAAAGTGATACCTTCCTTATTTGCAGGATCATACGACCGTCCATGATGGTGATCACTATTGAACGGGAAGTCTTCTCTTGGCTCGATCATGCATATAATTTCCTTGCTGTGGGGCAAGGATAGAAATGAGCTAGCCCGCAACATAAGGATCCCCAAGTTATTTCTTTTTCTCACATGTTCTGGGGCAACTTAGATTTTCTCGTTCCTGAAAATCTTCTCGCATTCTTGCATGGTCATTTTCTTGAACATAATGCTTAGAATTTCTATATCCATGTACTTTAAGAATGCTCGCCCATCTGCATGATTCATGCATGATTATTTTTCATGATTGATTTACCGACTCTGAATTGGGAGCATAAACTGCATTTGGTGCATTGAGTTGTATAGAATGGGGCATGACAGGATGATGAAAGGCAAGCCATTTCCATACAGGTCCCACGTTTTAACCCCCAGTGAGTTGAGTGGTATTATTCCGCATCTATCAAGGCAAAGGGTTTTCTCGCAAAAGGTACGATAGCCGAGGTGACGGAGGCATTTATTTCTCTGCCCCAAACACTACAGGTCATCCATTGTTACCCCTTTTGAGCGGAGGTTTCACTTCTGTTACCCCTGTCAAGAACCACCCCACATTGGGGCAAAACAGAAAATTCCAGAAGCAAGTTGAGGTAAATGGTTAGAAATTCTCTTGCTTGGACTAACATCAATCTTCGGGTGTTCTTTTGCATTTATGCTCGAACATTAATTCAAGTGCCTTAGGATGATGAAGAGCATTCATTTCTATATCCTATACACTTCATCCATTGCGTAACCCACTTGAACTTGTAAATTCATTTCTTAAACCCATATTGGTGATCATATGCTCAATTCAAAGCAAATATGGCTGATCTCTGAGCAGAAGAAGTTGAAAAATCGGGTCAATAGAAAATCCCCGAAAGAACTCGTCAAAAGGCAGAAAATGCAGCAGCCAAGTGAGATTAAAAAAAAAAAAAAGAGAAGAGAAAGAGCAAAGAAAATGCTGATCTCTCAAAAAAATTCTGAGGCATTTAAAAAGCAAAACGCCTGGTAAAAGCAAGGCCAATGCCCATCCAAATTCTGGCTCATTTGCAAAATGCTGCTGAATGTCATTGCACAATTCTCTTGTAAATGCCAAAGAGGTAAAAAAAAAAATGTCAAAATGCTAGTCCTCAGCAAAAGTTTGTACCATCTCTCAGGCAATGATGGCATCATTTGAAGGCGAAGATTAGTGATAAGTAGCAATGATCACCAACGTCAAGCCCTTCTCATAAATTTTCTGAGCCAAAACAAACCTTTTTGTTCCTCAATCCCCAATCCTAACCTACGTTACAACCCTTCAAAAGTCTCTTCTGACTAGGGCACTTGAGTTAACGTAGAGTTGAATGTTTTAAGCATCGCTCGAAGAAGTTCGAGCAATATTATTTCTCTCTCATTTTTGCAGGGTTCTTGACTTGTAAACCCGAAGCAGATGACGAAGAACTTCATTTCAATAGTCTTGACTCAATTGGAGTCTCATTTGAAAACCTCTGACCTAGCTCTCATTATGGTCCTTATCAAGACCTCCAGATCGGCTCAGTCGTACCAATTGCGAGATTACTCGAACCCTTGTGGAATGCGATGATGGTAAAGTTGAGTGATTTCCTTTGAATCCTGCAGTCGGGATATACAGCTTTTCTCGAGAGTGAGAGAAAGCCCTTTCGGACTGGAGTCCCCCATTCATATTACATTTGAGGCATTCACAATGTGATAACCTCCATGAACAGAATTGGTAATGCAAACTTGATAGAATAGTTATGCATGAACCACATGATGAGTCACAAGCAAAATGCACAATGCAAGATTAACAGAGTAATTTTGCATGATTTCATTGATGAATTTCAGCAACTATGTCTGCACATGCTACCTCTGACTTTGTCTGGCAGGTAGCATATTTTTGATGATCGAGTTGCCTCTTAAAGTCTCGAAATTCATCCAAGGACCATTGAATGAGCAAACCTTACCGGCAAATGCAGACTAGGTAGTCTTCCAAATCCTCAGGTAAGTATATCTTTAACCTGAACCACTTTAAGAGAATGGGTGAAAGTCCTTTCTGACTAAAGGTTCCTCATTCTATTTGATCAAATTTTGTCGGAAGGATCAAACAATTTTCCTTATTGACAAAATCCCCAGTGGAGCTTTACAATGCAAATAGGAGCTTACAAATTGTTGCATTTGCATTAAGGTTCATGCAAAGCACCATTTTCTTATGAACTGAACAGGTTCAGCAAGCCAATTCAGTAAATCCTAAAAGCCGAGTTTCAGTCAACTCAAGTAAGTTTTCTGATTCTTTTTCAGACTTGGATGACCGCATCTTCAATGTTGCAGGTATCAAGCTAAGCATGGTGATCTAGACAGAAGATCCCCGAAGACAATCAGGCCCGCTCGATCCATAACTCGAGCACCATATCAAGATTTTCTCATATTGCGATACCAGCATTTCGCAATTCTGCCCACTGTTTCATGTAAAGGATGAACATGATTCAGATTTTCTCAGATTGCGATACCAGCATTTCGCAATTCTGTCTGCTGTTTCATGTAAAGGATGAACATGATTCAGTTTATCTCAGATTGCGATACCAGCATTTCGAAATTCTGTCCACTGTTTCACATAAAGGATGAATGTGATTCAGATATTCTCAGATTACGATACCAGGATTTCGTAATTCTGTCCACTGTTTCACATAAAGGATGAATGTGATTCAGTTTTTACCTGATTGCGATACCAGCATTTCGCAAATCCGGCCCACAGCTAATGCTTCACGTGATGAGCGGATGATCGTGATGCAAAAGCTTAATTCTTAGCCGACGTTCCACGTGATGAGCGGATGATCGTGGTTCGAAAGCTTCGTTCTCAACCAATGCTTCACGTGATGAGCGGATGATCGTGATGCAGAAGTATTTCTCAGCTGACATTCCACAGGATGAGCGGATGATTGTGGTTTGGAAGCTTAATTCCCAGCCGACGTTCCACGTGATGAGCGGATGATCGTGGTTCGAAAGCTTCATTCTCAGCCAATGCTTCACGTGATGAGCGGATGATCGTGATGCAGAAGCTTTATTCTTAGCCTACGTTCCACGTGATGAGCGGATGATCGTGGTTCGAAAAGCTTTATTCTCAAACAATTCTCAGTTGACGTTCCACTTGATGAGCGGATGATCGTGGTTCGAAAACTTTATTCTCAGCCAATGCTTCACGTGATGAGCGGATGATCGTGATGCAGAAGCTTTATTCTTAGCCTACATTCCACGTGATGAGCGGATGATCGTGGTTCGAAAGTTTTATCCTTAGCCAATGTTTCACGTGATGAGCGGATGATCGTGACGCAGAGGTATTTCTTAGCTGACATTCCACAGGATGAGCGGATGATTGTGGTTTGAAAGCTTTATTCTTAACTGACGTTCCACGTGATGAGCGGATGATCGTGGTTCGAAAGTTTTACTCACAGCTAATGTTTCACGTGATGAGCGGATGATCGTGGTGCAGAAGCATTACCGATTTGCGATCCAGAACTCGCAAATTCGGCTTACAGACATCTTGCGTCGCCCTGAGTCAGGAAGAAAGAAATTCCTGAGGACGGGTGGGCCCAGTACCTTAAGATCCTCACAGCACTGGTGATTAAGGGAATCCTCAGCGTATGAGGTATTTGCAGAAACAGATACCCCTTACGCGATCCATGCGCGAGTTCTTTGAAAAAAGAAGTTAGACGCATGTTATTTTCAGTCTTGCATTGCATCATTTAAAAAAAAAAAACATCATCATCATCATTCATTTGCTTTATCAAAATTTAGCTTTCAATTTTGTCTTTGAGCGAAATCTCTTTGAGCTTCCACTCAAAGAGGGGCAGCTGTTGACACCTAAATTTTGATTTTTATTTAATAATTTATTGCATAAAAATTAGGAACTAACTTAGTCCCTAGCAAAAAAATAAAAATTAAAAAATCAAATTTGTTTTTATATAATTCTCATTTAGATTAATTTAATGGCATTGCATTTGCATTCATAATCGGATCGGCGACATATTCATCAAACATCAATGAATAAAGAAAATCAGACTCCATCTGCATAAATCCTCTCTACCGTGGAGATACTTCTGGTCCATGTCCTAGTCGAAGCTCCAAATCAAGCCCGTCCACGGTAGAGTTTTCGGAGCTGTCGCTGGTGTCGTCAACCTTAGGTGGAAAAGGTGAGATTGGGAGAGATTTTGGGCTGTTCATGCGGCCCCAATCACGTGAAAAGAGAAAGGAAACTTTGTGTGAATGAAAGATACATAGCCCTAAATAGTGATAAGATTGAGTCATCTGGGGTAAAGAAATATTTGATTGATGCGACAGGTGTAGCATAAGGTTGGAAAATCAACTAAAAGAGGAAGGACTAAATACACAGGCTTGTGGTGGAATAAATCTGGCCATCAAAGAAGGGATGTTCATGGAAACCTACAAGGAAGGAATCCTTCGTGCACTAATTTGTAGCCAATTCACGATGGCAAATTTGAGTAATTGACTCCACGAGTTCGGACATTTCAAAAAGAGACGTGAGGGATATTTGCTGATATAACAAGCAGACTCCACTCACTAAAAGGGTGAGGAGCAGAGACCAGAGAAGAAAAGGGGAGAGAGGGTCGTTCACAGGAATTTTCTCTAAATATATTTTGAGAGGCACACCAGCGAGGACGAAAAAAGCTCGGTCGAGCTCTCATAGCCGATCGCTTGAACACCATTGTTTCGCCCTTCCTCTCGACGGTTCACGATCAGCCCGTTTTGTGGTGACCCATTGCGATTACAAAAAACTCGTTCTGTCCTACCTCGGCGACGAAATTTTCATACCCATACCCGACAACAGCAGCTGGCGTTTATTTGGTGGCGAGCTACCATCACAACAACGGCACCGGTTTCTGAGTTCCTTTGAATTTGCGTCGAGTTCATTCATTCAGCGACAATATCCTCTATCTTTTTTGCAGGATTGGGAAGTCCATCTCATCGTTGATATCGTTCAAGATATCCTTGGTTGAAACGATACCAGGTGAAGCTTCAATTACGATCTGATGAGACCACTCCATCGCGAGCATCATCGCCAGATTAATTGCCTCATACGATGGTTACTCACCTGTTGAGTTCGGTTGAGAAAGCAATATCCAGATTAGATTGTTCATTGCGCCCATCCGAGCTGGTCCGTTCCACTGGGGGAGGTGGGCAGATTTCAACACGAGATTTAGAGGCACCGAAAGTAGGGGGGTTCAGCGCTTGAGCTCCTCCGTATGAAGATTTGGGGTCAGCAAAACCAGTGGCTTCAAAGGACTGAACAAGATGACTCCTCCGTCGAAGGATTTGATAGAAGGAGCTAAGTTCTTTTTGTTTGAGATTTGTTAAAATATATTTTCCGATTTTGGCTCTATATGTTATGCTAACTTCTGGTTCTCATTAAACTCAAAGGATAGAGGCGTGTCCTGCTTCAGTCTTTGTGATGCCTGGTGTCATCCATCTGATCGTCGACCTCGCCGCTTATAGCCGACATTACCGCATTCGTACGGGTCATTCATGCACTGATGACCATTTTCAACCGTGGGGATCCTGACGCCGATGACCAGCATCAACACCACCAAGTCGGACTAGTCCCAAAGAAGATTATGGCAAAGTGTGACGTCCATTGGAGCAACCAAAGATAAAATAGAATAAAGATCATGGGAAAATCTTCATAGATGATGGGGAAGTCTTCAAAACCAACTTCATTTTCTCTACCATCATTATGGGTGATACTAACTTTTTATCAATCTGAAGTTTTATTTAGTTGTGCTTTCGTTGTTCAGGGGTGGGCAATTCATTAAAAAAATGGGATGTATCCCCCCAGAGAAAATGAATGCAAGAAGAAAACTCCAATGGTTCACGATGACTGCCATATTATCGTTGTTCTATACTGCTTTCAGGTGGATTCGAACGTAAAATTTACCGTGAAAAGGCTCATACAGAATTGTGTGATACCTTACTCAATGCATCCTCATGCAAAGCAAGAAAGAAGTTGGTGGAAATTGGGAGGCTGATTGTACAAACGGTGAAATTTGTCTTTTTCCCAAAATAATCTGCACGTAGAAAGCAAAGAAGGAATTTTTTTCTTGGTTGCTTTTAGTCTTTCCTTCTTATTGCAGGACCATGTGCTATCAAGCCTTCCATGCAAACACAAATTGAGGAACCTCCCATCGACAGATTCAAGTCCGAGCCGTCCGTGAACAAATTCCAAGCACCTTGATCCGCCGGTCTAAGCCGCGAGCATCTCGAGCAAATTAAGAAAGATATTCACAAGATAGGACTTTGGTTCCAACATGAAGAATATCGGCACAAACGAGTCTCGACGAACCCATGTCTCCGATGTCGCCCCTGCAATTCCAGTCAAATTCGATAGGATTGCAGCTCAGATCATAGTCCAGTTTGTTTTATGTCGTATTTACCGCGTATTTCCTCCATGTCATAGGATTTCATGCATCGTATAGTTAATTTGCATTGCATTGCATTTTATTTTATAAAAAGAAAACCCTAAAAAAAATTCATAAAAAGAAAATCAAGAGGTTGCACCTTTGCAATTTTCATCAAAATTGCCAAATTGAACATTTTCATGAAATTGGTACCAAAAGGGCATTAATTGAAAAATTAATGTAACCAAGTCTCCGAACTCATTTTCTCTGGTTCGTAGAGATAAAATAGTTCTCCTGCTATTTTATATAGGTTTCTAATCAACCTGCCGTAAATGATTAGTGGCGGCTCCGATTGAATATTTTTTGTTACGAACAAACCTAAGTTGCGATTTGGTATGACTTGGGAGGGTCCGAGTTAGGTTAGTTAATTTAATTGACCTAATAATCCATTAGCCTAAAATTTTTTAGGTCGCGACATGGTCTAGTATAAATGTTGTAGTTTAATAAACATTCTAGTTCATATTTGTATGTCGTCAGACAGACTGAGTTGCTAAACGAAGGATGTTTGTGTCTCGGAGCGAAAAAAAAAAAAAACTGTGTAGCTAACAAGAACACATGAGAAGATCACAGTAAAAGAGTTACTGCTCATTTTGGTGTTGCAGAGAATGTAGTTCCCCAATTTCGTCAACCAAAGAATCCCCTCCGGGTTAGCCGACGAGTCGCAGTAATTGAAATTTCAGCTACCACCACGACAATTTTGAACTTATGAACAATCCAATGCGTGCGTGATGAAGCGTGACCCACATCGATGCTGGTTCAATTTTTAAGTATTCTTGTTAGCTATAATAGATGTCTAATATCTTTTTCCTTCCAATTAGCACCTTGATGCCCTTCAAGCGTACTCCAAACGCTAATAGTAGCTGTCTATGAGTTTGCTTATCTGTAGAGATGTTTATAAAACGCTGCATATAATTTTAAGAAGGTGGGACCTCAGTTCATTATTTTGTTTTCTTTTTTGTCAGAAATCTCAGTTGATTGGTTACTAGGGGTGAGCGGTTCCAGTGGAACCTACCCGTCTATACAGATTCCTCATTTCTAAGAATCTAGAAACTACTTTGTATACCTTGGAACCTAGAACCTACCCTGTCTTCTAGGGTCAGTTCCAAGTTCCACATATATTCTTAGTTGAACGATTAATATGACTAATTACATTTAATGACCACTATCTACTACTAAAATCTATTAACCACAACTCATATTTAGACACACGAAAAGTATGAAACAATAACAAAGTAAAAGTCTCAATGATAAAGTAGTTTCGGATTACATTCTCATCATTGTCCTTATGAAATACCTCAGAATGAGGCGAAGACATATACTAAGAAAAAAATATAAAAACTTGTTTCAGGTTCCAGGTTCCACCTACCTAGAACCTAGAACCTACCCGTCAAAGTAGGTTCCCTAATTTTTAGAACCTGGAACCTACCCGTCAAAGCAGGTTCTTTAATTTTTGGAGCCTAGAACCTAGCCTCCATACCTTGGAACCTGGAATCAATCAGCTCCCACCGAGCCGGTTCTACAGGTTCTAGATTTTACTCTGGAACCATGATCACCCCTATTGATTGCACGTACCTTATCAAGCAAAAACATTTTTTAAAAAATTGCAAAGTCTAAAAAGTTGCATGTTCAAATAGTGGCTCAAATGTGGCAGTGCTTGTGCTAACATTCGCAGCCAGCATTGCACGCATTTGGCTTGGCTAAAAAGTTGCCAATTTAAAATCGGTAATTATCACGTTTACCATCCATATAATTTTTTGTTTTAAATCTTCATCTTTAGATAGGAGATATATGAAAAACTCGAAATAATGAGTGTCATTGCTTTTGTACATAGTTCATTTGAGTTTACCTTTTTTTTTACCATTTTAGTGCTATAAATTTTAAATAAACGTTAACTAGAGTGTCATAACTTTTAATCAATCACATAAGCGCCAATTTATTTTTTTAAAATACGTTAACCCAAGTGCCGAAAATCCAACGTGTCATAACACTTATAATGAACATTTTCAAAAATTTATGACACTTAAGTATTCAATTGAAAATTTATATGGCATTGAAGTGATCGGAAAAAAAAAAGTTATGGCATTTAAGTGATCGTTGTATGTAAGTTATGACACTCAAGTGATCAAGAAAAAAAATTATGACAATCAAGAAGCGCTGTGCGAAAGTTAAGACACTTGTGATGCCATTTTCTTGAATAAACTTGATTACGCAACTATCTATGTATATAGCAAGTACCAAAAATTGTTTAGACTTTTTTGGTACTTTTCCCATTCATCACTGTGTAAAAAGAAAAAAAAATCCTTTACCCCGACTTTGAAGCAAATAAAAAGCGAGAATACGACTGAAAACCCCAAATCACACAACTCATACTTTCTTTGTTTGATTTATGGAAGCTAGCACATTCTTTAAAAAAGTCTCACATGAAGGTCCATTATTTATTTGCAAATATGCCTTTATGGTCTTCCAAGGAGTCTAAACAAATTCAACTTGTTAAAAAGTGTCGGGCACTTCATTCAAAGTCATCCTCGATCTTTGCTAAATAGACCTATATATTTTGAAGGATAACAGCCTCGCCACTTGCTAATATAGAATTGCATTACCTGCATACCTGCAAGAAGAGGGGGGATGGGGATGGGGAAGTGAACTTGATTTAAAGTTAGCCGACCAAGTTCATTGGGTATTGGTTGGCTAGTTTTGTCGGCTAGTCCATTCTGAAAACTTCGACTCAGTTCTTAGCTAAAGCCACACCACATCCATCTTTTTTCTTTTTTTTTGGGGGGGTGGGGTTTGTCGGCTAGTCCATTCTGAAAACTTCGACTCAGTTCTTAGCTAAAGCCACACAACATCCATCTTTTTTTTTTTTCTTTTTTTTGTGTTTTTTGTTTGTTTGGGGGGGGGGGGGGGGGGGGGGGGGTTTGGGGGATTATACATAATTAATATGTAACGGACAATTCAAAATTATAACTTTGAATTAGTCCATTAGTGTAGCAAAATTCTAGTTAATATTGTAACGTATGTAGTTAATATTGTAACAGACTAATTTTGAATTAGTCCATTAATGTATTTATATTCTGTAATTAATATTGTAACGGATAATTCAAAATACTTTGAATTAGTCCTTCTAGAAAAACTCTATAAATACAAACATTATCCTAGAGTTAAGGACAAGCGAAATTCATTCTCATACCTTGAGTATATTTCTTACATGGTATCAGACGACCAGTCGGATCCTTGAAAAATACCGGCATATTTATTCTTTCTTTACCATTTTTCCACCTCTCAGTCTCAATATCATCTTCCACCTCCACTCCATCTTCGCAACACTACCTTAGTCTCAAACTTTCCGGTGATAACTTTTTATTGTGGAATACTCAATTGTTTCCATTGCTTCGTAGTCAGTCCTTAATGGGATACCTTGATGGCACCATTAACTGCTCAATCCAACCATCACCCCTACGAATTCCACTATTACGGCACCAAACCCTGCATATGATGAATGGATTCGAAAAGACCAACTTGTTCTTAGTTGGACAATATCTTCTCTTTCACTTGATATTCTACCATATGTGGTTGAATTAGATATTGCTACTAATATCTGGAAGGCTCTACAAACTGCCTTCGAACCCCTATCACATACAAGCATTCTTCAGCTTCATATGCAACTCCAGAATACATCTAAAAGTGACAATTCTGTCTCAACTTATCTCCGCGAGATAAAGTGATAAAGTACATTTCAGATCAATTAGTTGCTGTCAATCGCCCTCTAGGGATAGAATAATTAAATGTCATTTTCTTCCGTAATCTTGGCTCTGATTTTTCTAACATTATTGCTACCTTGGCTACAAAACCTGATCCTATAACATTTCCTGAACTCTATCGATTGCTCCTCAATCATGAGCTTCAAATGAAGTCTTCCACGATGCCTATAGAGGCGAATGCTGACACTTACACCCCTCCATCATCCACCCCTCTTATTCAACCACAATCGCTTTCCAATTTTCAACCTTCCACCAGTAAAAATGCTCAATATCGTGGACAAGGCAACCAGCGCAATTATGGGAACCCAAACAATCGATCTAAAAACAGAAAAAAAAAAAAAATCAATGCCAAATCTGTCAGAGATAGAATTATGCTACTGCAATATGTTATTTCAGGTATTTGCAGTCTAACAAGTAACAATAGTGCTCTTCAGCCTTTGCTAATATGGCTGGAATTCTTCCTTCCCCATCACAGCTAGACTGGTTTCCGGATACTGCAGCTACTCACCATGTGACGCCTGACATTGCCAATCTGCAGATCTCTGCACCACATAACGGTAATGAATCTCTTCGTGTAGGTAATGGAGCAAGTTTAGACATTGTTAATGTCGGTTCTTCCACTCTTAAAACCCCTATCAACAAATCTTTTAATTTCTCCAATATCCTTCATGTCCTTTTCATTGCACGTAATTTGCTTTCCGTTCACAATTTTACACATGATAATAATTGTTTCTTTGAGTTTCATCCATTTCACTTTGTTGTGGAGGATTTGCAGGCCAAAGCGCGACCCTACGTTTATTCTAGCTTGATGCGGTCAACTTCAAGGTGGCTGTGCAAGTCAACTCCTTCAAAAATTGAACACCAAATTCATTATGAAGATAATTAATCATCACCTTGTCCAAATCCAGTTGGTTCTTCTGAGTCTTCCCTCTTAGTCTGAACCGACAAAACTAGGGTATTCATGGCGCAAGTAATGAATGATGAAGACAAGTGAGTCGAGGCATTAGTGTTAATCCATTTTGAAAACCTTCGATCCACGGAGGCCGGGACCCATGTGGATTCAGTCAATGTAACTGAGAGTTATTTGATTTCACGCATCATGATATGTGTTAAACTAAGCCCAACAAAATTACAATGGAAAAAAATAGAACAGGCACTTGGCGTTGGCAATTTCAACGCATTCACCGCCGGGAAAGAAGATCGTCGCACGTGTTGCCAGGCGACCACCGCTTCATGGTCAAGCAAAAAAATTAGTGCTAACGTAGTGGAGGAATTAAATTAATTCTGTCCGTTGATTTGGTTTTATGTCTTCTTCCTCAATGCACATAAATCTAGCTGAAAACACACCGCATATTCTTGATATGGCATGAGATCCATTTGACTGTTTTCCCTCCATATTACTTTCTGGTGAATTGAAAAGGTATGTATCAGCTAACACGTACGTGAGATTCAAAAGATAAGCAAAGGGAAAGTGGTCAATTCTTTTATGTATTTGCCAATGCCAAGTGCCATGTATAAGATTAAATGGTGTGAGAGTAATGTTCTTTGATTTGCATGTGTGCTTATTAGTACGAAAAACCTTGACATCTTGTGAAAATTGTGTTTTAATCATGGCAACAAAATCACAGTAAGTATGAGTAAGTTCAAATCGATTTTTCATAAAATAAATCATTTATAATGAGAATGATCAAAAAGACTCAAAAATAGTGAAATCCTCCAATAGTGGGTCCAAAGAAGCTGTAAAATGTGATGTTTTCCTAACTTACATGGCAAATAATCAGAATGTTTTTGTTAATAGAACCTAATGACCACTTGAAATGAGAGGACCCAATATAGAGAAAGCAACATGCTCCAACCGAAAATGTCAATCTCACGTGATACTGTGGCAACACAACTAGCAAAAGCATTCAGAAGATTTAAAGAGATAAGTTCGTATAGGTTTCCCATTTTAAGGCACTTCCTACTTATCTGTCTCGACTATGGATCAACACAAGATAGCTATCTGAAGAGATGTGAATGTCAAAATTAAATTCGAGTAGTTATCCCACAAATATCAAGTTTACGTAGATTTTGGAACTAAGAAAGATAAGCTAAGGACAATGAGGACATCGAAATGTTTCTTGACTGATTATCAAATATGAAGTATCAATTGTTTGAATATTAGATGCTTATGAAGTTTACGTAGATTTTGGAACTAAGAAAGATAAGCTAAGGACAATGAGTACATCGAAATGTTTCTTGACTGATTATCAAATATGAAGTATCAATTGTTTGAATATTAGATGCTTATGAAGTGCTCTAGGTCTGTATAGAAGTTTTCCTTTCGGTTGGAGTGTAATTCCAATAATATGCTAGTATACTGGGAGGACTAGAATAGATATATTTCTTTCCATAATTAGGACCACTAGAATTTGTTGAGTGGGAGGAGGAGAGGCTGCTGCTAGCTAATGGCTAAAAAAGTTAGGCTGAAACACAAATGAAATTATTTTTGTTTTTTCGGATTTTTGTTTTTTTTTTTTGCTATTCTTGTTAATATCCCATTCATTTTTTTATTAAAAAAGAGTATTTCTAATTATATGTTATTTTCCCTGAAGAATTTGAGGCTGTTTATTCATAAAATAAAAAAATTAAATAGAAACATGTGTCAAATATTTGAAATGGCTATTTACTTACCAAAAAATAAACACGCGGACAATCAGAAATGAATGTTTTGTTTTCCGAATTTCCATTTTCATGTCCCTTTCATTCTTTTTAAGTAAAAAAAATGCGTAGTAAAGAATTTGAGGCTCTTCATTCATAAAATACAAAAGTTAAACAAAACATTAGTCAAATAAATGGCTATTTATTGACGAAAAATTAAACAGGCAGACCATTAAAATAGATTACGAACTCGAATGATGGAACATGCAACATGGTGGGATACATAAGGAATTAGACCGGAATGAACATCAGTCACCACCCTCCGTTAATAACTGCTAAAAAATTAGGTTGAAACGCAAACGAAATGAATTGTTGGTTTTTTGATTTTTTTGTTGTTGTTCCTTTTTTATGTCCATTTCCTTTTTTATGTAAAAAAAGGCACTTCTAATTCTACCTTATTTTTTATAAATAATTTGAGGCTCATTTGTAAAATAAAAAACTTAAACAAAAACATAAGTCAAATATTTAAAACGGCTATTTGCTTAGGAAAAATTAAAATTAAACACGCAGACCAATCATTGCCAACTCGAATAATCAAACATGCAACATGTAACTTATTACACCATCAGTCACAAATGCAATGAATTGTTGGTTTTTCCAATTTTTGTTTTTTGCTGTTCCATTTTTATGTCCCATTCGTGAAATATTTTCGAAAAGGCTATTTACTAACGAAAAATTAAATTAAAGATGCGACATGCAACATGGTGAGATATGTAACAAATTAGACCCAGATACCTAACGAGTTAAGACCCCAATGGACATCAGACACCCTCTGATTGCCAAATAACTGCTTAAAAGAATTAGGTTGAAACACAAATGAAATGAAATGAATAGTTGGTTCTGTTCCTTTTATATGTCCCTTTCCTTCTTTTTATGTAAAAAAATTCTTTGTAAAATTCTTTCATAAAATAAAAAGTTAAATAAAAACATAAGTCAAATATTTGAAACGGCTATTTACTAACTAAAAATTAAACACGTTGATCAATCAAAATAGATTGCGAACTCCATTGAACATGCAACATGGTCGGATATGTAACTAATCAGATCGGAATGGACATTAGTTAGCCTTGTTGCGAAATAACTGCTAAAAAAATTAGGTTGAAACAGAAATGAAATGAATTGTTGTTTTTTCGATTTTTTTTTCTATTTCTTTTTTACGTCCTTTTGTTCTTTTTATTGTAAAAAAGAAAAAAGAAAATCGCATTTCTAATTCTACCTAATAAAGAATTTGAGGATTTTCATTTAAAAAAAAGTTAAATAGAAACATGATATATTTGAAACGGCTATTTACTTAAAAAAAATTAAACATTAAACAGACGGACCAATCAAAATAGTTTGGGAACGGGACGTGTCCTCGAGTGTAAGACCGTGTTAGGACGCGTGTGCGACAACATGCACAAAATGTCACGTATGGAATGTCTTAGGGCGCCTGTCAATGTGTTTACTAATGTAAGGAGTTCCTTACTAGTGCTTTGCTTCTCAACTCAATCAACTCTTTCACCGCTTCTCCCTCACAATTTTTTTTTAAAAAAAAAATAAAAAGAAAATTGACAGTAAATTGTGGTTACAATTTGACCCACGCTCAGTCAGAATTTTGATTATCCCATGTCATTTCGACTTTAATGCAGCCATTAATGATCCGACGTTTTTTTTTTTCAAAAAAGAGCAATTATCTTCTGACCTTCCATCAATTCAAATTCTTCAACACTGCTTAACAGTGCTTAAATGCCTCTTCCCACTTCTGCCCAATCAATTATCTTGTGAATGGATATGACTGGTATTGGTTGTCGCGACCTAAAAAATTTAGGTTAATAAATTATTATGTCAATTAAATTAACTAACTTAATTCGGATTCTCTCAAGCCCTACCAATTCGCAACTTAAATTTTACTGAAATGATTTTTTTAATTTAGGAGCCGCCACTAATCGTTTCTTGGTAGGTCGATTAAAAACCTAAATAAAATAGTGGGAGAACTATTTTATTTATACGAATCAGAGTTAATGAGTTCAGGGACTTGATTACGTTAATTAAAAATTAACGCTATTTCGGTACCAATTTCATGAGAATGCCCTTTTTCGATTGATTTATGTGATTTGAAATGTTTTCTTTTTTGTGTTTTCTGTTTTATTATTTTTTTTTTGGATTTCCGAATTTCTTAAAAAAACGATTTGAACAAAACTAAACAAGAATGCCCATAATATACCTTGATATCCGAATTTCTGATAATTCACTCATTTTTGAAGATTCGGATTAGAGTAGAATTTTTAACGCTACATTTAGTATGTGAGTACGTGTATAAGACGACAACGTCCCTCTTGCCAGAGGGAAGGAATACGAAGTCTTATACTTAATCATCATCCCACCCCATGAGATCGCAAATGATTTAATTTTCTGAAGGGACTAGGCACGAGGAGAGCATATATTATAGGCATGCTTGTTTAAAAGGATGCAAATATTTTAAAAAAATCTCCTAATCAAATTATTTTCGGCCAATCTAAGGTAGGTACCGAAATTTTAAAGGGGATAAGCCCCTATCCACAAAGGATCTCATGTCTTTTTAAAACTTAGGAAAATTACCTTTCAAGATTTGAAATGAATTTTCAGATAATTCCCTAGATTTTAAATATATCTTCAATTGGAATGAAATTTTATCCGACTTGACTTGAGAAAATTATCTTTAAGGTTTGGAGAAATTAATTTTAGATAACTCTCGAAGTTTCAAATGTAATCCGATGAAGCTCAACTTTATCTCTAATTAGATGATATTGAATGTAAATTTTTAGAGATATGATAAGATAACATTCGGATAAACATTTTGCCTAACTCATGCATCAGAGATAGCAATCAACATCAAGAATTGTCCATAACCAACCAGATATCATCCAACGTTAAAATATCCTTAAAGATAAAAGAAAGTCCCACTCCTCCTATCAGAAACCATTACACATGAAGATAGCCATGGGATAAAAATGAACCAACCAACCAACCAACCAACTTGGGATTTGAAGCAAGAATCCATAGCTTTCAAACAGGATAAGGGTTATACGATAGAGATCTTATTATTTCACAAAAAACAAAAAGGAGACTAGTCTTTTCAATTTAGCTTGCAAAAAGGTGACGAACGATCTCTAAACAATCCCATCTAAATTCGTTCAATCATCAAAGTGTTCATAAGTAATTCCATGACCAGAACAAACATTGTTCCAGGAAAAGGTTTAACTTTTGTTTTTAATTGCAAACCTCGTATATTCATAGTGATACAAGGACATATGCATGCATGTTGCCGAGTTAGCGAAGCACAGGTTGCAGTAAAAAAAGCAAGAAGTTTGTACCTTTCTCGAATGATATTCCAGCACACGCACCAGCTACGGATTTCGCCTAGGGCAGCCCCACCTTTACCGATTTTGGGCTTCAAACTATTCTGCTGCTGGCCAGTGATATGCGAAATTTCAGGCAACAGGAGCTCGTGGATGATGTTGGGACTGATCTGCGGGCACCAAAGGAGCTATTGGATGACTGCGAACACCACTGGACGGTGAGGCTATGTTGCACAAGAAGAATGACGATCAACCCTTTGACAGCGGATGGTCGACCTTGATCACATGCGCACGACCGAAGCCTCGTCGGTTGAGGAGTATCTTGAACGTC
Source organism: Rhodomyrtus psidioides (assembly GCA_021437785.1). Taxonomy (NCBI): domain Eukaryota; kingdom Viridiplantae; phylum Streptophyta; class Magnoliopsida; order Myrtales; family Myrtaceae; genus Rhodomyrtus; species Rhodomyrtus psidioides. The sequence continues at coordinate 6,452,064 of JAILYB010000007.1, read as the reverse complement.
CAGAGTCGTCGAACTCGTTGGTCGGTCAAAACGTGGTTGGCGCACAACGAAAGAGTGATCGACGACAGGGCGTTCGACGAAGAGAGGCGAGACTCAATCAAGCTTTGAGTTGGAGAGGATTGTCTCGACCGGCAAGGGAGACAATCGAACTCTTAGATTTTCTTTCGACTCACGTTCTGTTTGCCCTATATCCTAAGAATGATAGGAGCCGATCCCCTTTTAACGTAAGTGAAGTCTTCCATATGTAGAGCTTAGTCCTCGAAGTCCTAATTGAGGTAGGAGTCTTCGTGAACCATTGGATTGCTAATCCCAGCTTGAGTAGGATTAAATAAGGGCCTTCGGATTATAAATTCCCACATCTATCAAAATTTTAGCTAGATAAGAATCTTAGATCAATCAAGCTCTCGGATATTCTCGAAAATTTGAAGAGTCCTATCCTCATTAGGACACTAATGAATGCGGCCACTTGATGGTAAATGTGATGGCCGAATTCCTCACCGTCTTGTGGACATGTGACAATGTCTTGGCCTTTTATTAATTTGAAAGAACAACTGACAACAAAATGGGCTAACTTAGATTTGATTTTCAAGCTCATAACCCATGTAAAAATTCGACACTCATATGGAGTAGCTCGTGGCCGCAATTTTCAATTAAATGAGTGGGCTTTTCTTCAGATTTTCCATATTCAATCAAGGCTTTTCCGAATGGGAAAAAGCAGCAGCCTTAATTAAATAATTTAGCTTAAACTGAATAAAATTGGCTGCAAATTAAATTCTATTTTGCTTGAGTAAATTTGGGCACCCCTTTTGCCTTAAGTGAAAATTCCACATTGAGTTCGGTCCAGTCGCCCATAAAATCAAGCCTAATTGACTTAGCTTTGACCTTAAGTGCAAATGACATGACTGACAGAAAATAAATATGCAATGCATGAAGAGTTTATTTTTTGCGAGAATTCTGATTAACTCTCATTTTATGCTTAAATGGATGATTTTTCTAAATAAATAAATAAATCAAAATTTAGGTGTCAACATTGGTAAAGATCGAATGACACCCTAGTGAATTCGGGGCCAGAGCCACAGGGTGGTGGTCCATATCTCACGAGTCTTCATTATTCAAATCATGACTCCAGAGTTGTCACAATTTTGCAGCTTATCAGTTTTAAGCAGAAAAATGAAAGAAAATGATGGGAGTGATGTGAGAAAAAAGGGAAGTACAGAAATGGCACTAGCACCGATGAGTGGGTGGCCGACAATGGGAGATAACTGTTGGAAATTAAACCAAATTCAATGGACTTCACATTCTCCAAACCGTGGATATTCGATGAACTCATGAAGAGTCAAAGAGTTTTTATTGCGTTGTTGTTTTTCGATGAAGTCTTTTCATATTTCTAGGACTAATTAATGCCTTGCAATTTCCTAGAAATCTATCGCTTTGGAATGGTAGTTATTAATGAGTTGGTTGTTGAGTCGTGTAATCGAAAAGTCTTGTAGAATGCCTATATAAAGGCTTGTCTTGTAACCATTTTGATTATGAGAATAAGAGTTACAAATTCACAAGATATCCTCCCCTCTCGAGTTGCCTCAAATCAAGCTTCCTCTTCGTCTTATTCCCATCAATAACATTGTCACTTATTAAATGGCATCTCTCACACGTCGTCGATCACACAAAAAAAGTTGCAGTGGGCTTTTTTCGAATTTTGAGGGGGAGAGGGAGGAAAGAGCGTTTTTTTTCAAAATTAATTATATAAAAAAAATATTTACAAGCCCTCGTTTACCTCGCTCGCTCCCTCAGGCGCTCTCGGTATTAAACTCCCTCAGGCATTTGCTTTTAATTTTTTTAAATATTTTCGTGATATATAAATTAATTTATAAATTTTTTATTTGACAGGCGCTCTCGGTATTAAACTCCCTTGTTTACCTCGTCCGTTGTTCCTCCCTCAAGCACTCTCGATATTAAACTCCCTCAGGCATTCGCATTTAATTTTTTCAATATTTTCTTGATATATAAATTAATTAATAAAGTTTTTTTATTTGACAGATAAAAGAAAAGTGGGCCTTTCTCTTAGCAGTTGGAGCTCCTCATTCGGTGCACCTTCTCCATCGATATTTTGAGTTAAATTTTGTTGTATTTTTTTTTGCAGTTCTGTAAGCATAAATTTATTTATTTGGTCGTTATTTATACCAAAATAATGTATGTCACTTATAGATTGTTAATATTATATCCCGAGAAGCGTGGGTTGGGTTTTACCCTGTCCAAAGAATAATGTTTAAATAAATTAAAATTTTGAATAATTAAAAAATAGAAAATAGAAAATGGCCACAATCAATTGATCGTGGACTATTTTCAGTAATCTGGACTTCGAATTTTAAAAAACGATGATTTTTCCCTTATGGCAAATTATCTCACAAAAATTACCAAAAATTTCGAAAAACTCCCAAAAATAGAAAATGGCCACAATCAACTGACTATGGACTATTTTCGGTAATTTGGCATATGAATTTTTAAAAATGACGATTTTTCCCTTCTGGCAAATTATCTCGAAAAAATTTCTAAAAAATCCCAAAAATAGAAAATAACCACAATTAACTGGCCATGGACAATTTTCGAAAATTTGGTATTGAAATTTTTAAAAAATGACTATTTTTCCCTTCTGACAAATTGTCTCCGAAAAATTCGAGAAAATTTTGAAAAACTCCGAAAAATAGAAAATGGCCACAATCAACTGACCATGGAAATTTGGCTTTGGAATTTTTTAAAAATGACGATTTTGTCCTTCTGGCAAATTGTCTCCGAAAAATTTCGAAAAACTCCCAAAAATAGAAAATGGTCACAGTCAACAGACCATGGACTATTTTAGGTAATTTGGCCTCTGAATTTTTTAAAAATGACGATTTTACCCTTCTGGCAAATTATTTCCAAAAAATTTCGAAAAACTTTCGAAAATAGAAAATGACCACAATCAACTGACCATGGACTATTTTCGAAAATTTGACCTTGGAATTTTTTAAAAATAACGATTTTTCCCTTTTGGCAAATTATCTTAGAAAAATTTCGAAAAACTCCCAAAAATAGAAAATTGGCACAATCAACTGACCATGAACTATTTTCAGTAATTTGGCCTTGGAATTTTTTAAAAATGATAATTTTGCCCTTCTGGCAAATTGTCTCCGAAAATTTTCAAATTTTTTTGAAAAACTCGCAAAAATAGAAAAGGACCTCAATCAACTGACCATGGACTATTTTCGAAAATTTGGCCTTGGAATTTTTTAAAAATGATGATTTTGCCCTTATGGCAAATTGTCTCCGAAAAATTCTGAAAAATCTCGAAAAATTTCGAAAAAAAATCGCAAAAATAGAAATGGCCACAATCAACTGATCATGGACTATTTTAGAAATTTTGGCCTTGATTTTTTTTTAAAAGACAATTTTACCCTTAAGGAAAATTATCTCCAAAAAATCCTGAAAAATTCTGGAAAAACTCCCAAAAATAGAAAATGATCACAATCAACTGACCATGGACTATTTCGGCAATTTGGCCTTGGAATTTTTAAAAAATGACGATTTTGCCCTTCTAAAAAATTGTCTCTGAAAAATTCTGAAAATCTCCCAAAAATAGAAAATGGCCACAATTAACTGACCATGGACTATTTTCGGTAATTTGGCCTTGGAATTTTTTTAAAATGACGATTTTACCCTTTTGGAAAATTATCTCCGAAAAATTTCGAAAAAATCCCAAAAATAGAAAATGGCCACAATCAATTGACCATGGACTATTTTCAAAAATTTGGTCTTGGATTTTTTATTCTGTGACGATTTTTCCCTTTTGGGAAATTATCTCCGAAAAATTCGGGAAAATTTCGAAAAATTCTAAACAATAGAAAATGACCACAATCAACTGACTATGGGCTATTTTTCGAAAATTTGGAATTGGATTTTTTTTTAAAATGACGATTTTAGCCTTCTGGCAAATTGTCTTAGAAAATTTTTAAAAATAGAAAATGGCCACAATCAACTGACCATGGGCTATTTTCGGATTTGACTTTGAATTTTTTTTTTTAAATGACGATTTTGCCCTTCTATCAAATTATCTCCCAATAATTACTTAATTGTATATGCGAAATATGCGTTGGGGAGGTACAATAGTACGAAATCAATATGGAGTTGATTACAATGGCGGACAATGCTATGTTCAAGTTTGAAAATATATCCTCATTTGATGAGTTACGTGCTACAATTGGGCGCACCTTGAATGTAACAACAAATCAGTATATTCGGAGCTTGATGTATAGATACCCAAGTGCAATGGATTCGCATTATGTTGTATATGATATTATGGAGCTGTATAATGATGGTGCAGTTACGATGATCCAACAGTTTGCACTTTCAGGTGATTCTACATAATTTTTACAGGTCTATGTAACTGTAGATGAACACCAACATGTTCATGAAGATGACATTGGGGAAGGCTACGATTCAATTGGAGAAGGCTCTAATGTTGGTGAAGATGATGTTAGTTTGCATAATCAGCATGTCGAGTCTGATGATACTGATGGAGATGACTCTGTTGAAGAAGATGATGAGTATTGGATGGACACTGATGACGGTGGTGATGAAGATGTCGGATGCGACAATATGGACGCTTATTACAATGCTCATTGCAGCAATCCCATTATGCCGTTGGCAGATCCACCGCCATATTTCGAAATCGACTTTGATATAATGCAAGCTGATACAAGAGCCAAGCCAGACCGCTCGTTATTTGATCCATCGAATGAATTTGATATTGGCATGGTATTTCCATCACGGGACGCGCTGCAGTTGGTTGCGAAAGAGTACTCTTTGTGAAGAAATCATCATTTTCGCAGTCATGTAACGAATATTTCCTAATATGTGATAAAATGTGGTAATCGAGACAATCTGTGTGGTTGGAGGCTCCATGCGTATAATAAAACGGGTAGACTACTCTAGAAAATAACTAAGTACAATGGGCCACACGCATGTAGGAGGACGGCGTCATCACGAGATCATCGACAACTTGACCAGAAGTACTTGTGTAGCCAGGTAAAAGCAATTGTCACCGCCCGACCAAATATCAAAATCGTGGCACTAATGGCGGAGCTTAAAGACAAGCTAGAGTTCGAACCTACTTACTTCAAAACTTGGGTAGCTAAATAAATGGTCATTTCTGAAGCTTTTGGAGGATGGGATGAGTCGTACGCTAGGTTGAGGACGTCTATGAATGAAATGGTGGTAAAGAATCCAGGTTCTCATTTTGTGATCGAAGATCGCATGAGCATGGATCATAGCAGCACGATTTTCGATCGGATGTTTTGGACTTTTGCGCAAACGATTCATGGCTTCGCAAGTTGTCGGCCTGTGATATTTGTTGATGGTACTTTTATGTACGAGAAATATCGAGGAACGTTCCTTGTTGCATCCTCACTTGATGGCAACAATCATATATACCTGTTGGCATTTGTTGTGGTTGGTCGAGAAGATGTTTCGAACTGGACTTGATTTATGACTATGTTGCGGACATATGTCACTAGAAGAGATAATATTTGTGTAATATCAGACAGACATCCTGGGATTAAGAGAATAATGGAGACAGCGGGATGGCGTCCTCCACATAGCCACCATAGATTTTGTGTTCGGTATCTTGTCAGCAATTACAATAAAAAATTCAAAAAAGAAAACGGCAAAAGTTTTATCTTGATGGCATGTAAATTTTAAAATCTTTAAATTTAAGGAAAGTACGTGTTCCTAAATTTGAATGTGATAGTACTAATTATTATTATAATATACAGCTTACGCTAATCAACGGTGGAAGTTCGATAACATCATGAGCGAAATTAGGGGTATGGATTCATGCACAGCTGCATGGTGTGACCAGATTCCAATAGAAGCGAACCTGTACATGTGAAAAATTTGAAGAGATTAAAATCCCATGTTCCTACGTAATTGCAGCATGCCAAGCACACGAAATTGATTACCACAAGTACGTAGATGAATGCTACTCATTGGATAAAACCCTTTAGTGCTATTAATACATGTTTCACCCGTTGGGGCATCCTGACTATTGGTCTGGACCTGACGACCTGCCATTAGTACCAGACCCGACGCGTATTAGAAAGAAAGGAAGGCTCCGTACATCATGAATACGAAATGAGATGGACTGGAAGATGCTGAGCAGTAGTGATGAGCGTAACCATTGTAGCAATTGTGAAAAATCAGGGCACAATAAACAAACTTGTGCATACAGATCTGCCCGACAATATATCACAGTTGTGTAAAATAGATATTTTGATTTATTGTAATGTTATAATATGACAATTGTCCGATATTAATTCGGTTCATCTTTGAATTATATGTAATATTAATCGTCGAATAATTTGGTAATGATAGAATATGATAATTGCGCGATACTTATTTACTCCGTTCCTCCGTTCTATGTGCACATGATACATGTGAATTTCTTGTAATGTTATAATTGATAATTGTGCGATATTTATTGGCGTCCTCTGTAATTTATTTGTAGATATGAATCAGAAGACATATATCCAGCCGGGACCTGTGGATGATTCACTACTTAGACGACAGGACCGACATAGATCGCAGGCCATATGGGACGCTCAGGTAATTGACTAATTTAGTAGTTGATCTATCACTTGTAACAGCATTATCAAAATTCCTACTAATTCTTCTCCATGTCACATTACACAGGGTCGTTATGATGACGCGCTCACATGTCAGAGATCGATGATATACGTAGATGAACTTGATCCTTGCATAGTCCCATATCTACGAGCTTCGGGGTTTTATCAAGTTTATATAATGGGATTTTTCCAGCTGGATTGGCATCTGATTACTGCACTGGTCGAGCGGTGGAGGCCAGGGACCCACACCTTTCATATGCCGAAGGTGAATGCACGATCACACCGTAGGATATTGTGGTGCTGACAGGCTTTCCCATTGATGGACAAGCAGTTACCAGTCTACTAATTTGAATTGGGGTGCTCTCTGTGACGAACTACTGGGTGCTCGTCCAGACAATCTACGTGGCACGCAAAGGTTGGGTTGGCTGAAAGAACACTTTGCTCAGGTTCCAGACGACGCCGATGAAGTCACCGTGCAGTAGCATGCTAGAGCATTCATTCTTCGGTTGCTTGGATGATCTATTTTTGCTGACAAATCAGGGTCCAGGATTAGTTTGCTATTTCTTCCATTACTGGAGAACCTTAATGACCATACCTAGTATAGTTGAGGTTCAACAGCGCTTGCGTGGCTGTATCGGGAACTGTGCAGTGCAGCTGATCTAGAAACGAACCAGATTGGCGGTGCCCTACATGTATTGCAAATTTGGGCATGGAAGAGTTTCAGATGTATCTCCCCATCCTCGAGGGACCATAATCCTTTTCCAGATGCACCTCTCGGTAGCCGGCATGTAAGCTATTGCTTTTTTAGTTCGTCAGTCATTAATTCTTTCTAGTACGTATAATTTATTATGATCTCATTTTATTACTGCAGATGGAGTCGGGCCCGACAAACAACGGAGGTGCCCACACATACTTTGCTGCATTTGCGCTACCTACTGGATAGAATGTCATCTGTAGATGTAAGCAATGATAGTAGCAAACGAGTTTATTATAATGTTAAATTTTAAATGAATTCTTCGTTTAATTTGATATATTTTATTGCGATAGCAGATTACTTGGTTGCCCTATACCGATGACATTATAGAACAATTACCAAATTACTGCCGATAGGGACAACACATTTGAACGGCTCATGTCCCACTCATATGTTATTGGATAGTTGAGTGGCATTATCTAGATTGAGTACTACGACAGTTTGGTATGCATCATCCAATACCGATAGCTCCTAGCGATCATACGACCTTGCATGATATTGAGTTAAGGCCAGTTGGGAGGGATTGGATAGCTACGCACAGAGCGTTCATCAACATATGTGACAGTCGTGACAGGTATATAGTCCAAGAAGCTCCTGCAATTGAGTCACTTCACTTTCATTCAGCATATATAGAGTGGTTCCGTAGACATATACGAAGGTGGATTTCTATTCCAGGAGCCGGAATGGGTTCATTGGTTAGTGCAAACACTTTCAATTTAAGTCGTTACTTTCTTTTATTAACATAATAAGTTATTGACATTTGAAAACGTTTATGATTTTTTATATCTTTACCAGAGTGATGGCATCGAACGTGCTTTACATATTTTGGACACCGCCAATCCATCTCGTCAGGCCATCTACACGTCCTGCTCCTCCAGATGCTCGTTCTCATCGTTACAACACCATACCCGCCATCGACGGAGAGCACCTGATTGCGGAACAGGAGGCCATGTAGGAGGACGGCATCATTAGTGCATGTCAGTGCAATTCAGGTTGAGGATTGTTCTTTTTGGGTTAGGTAAATTGGGGTTGATGATTGTTATCTATCATTATAAATTTTCATGCCTAGATTTTCTAACTCATTTATTTTTTTCACGTTCATTTAATTTGGATATGTCGTATCTTACCACAATGTTATGCATATTTTTAATTAATAATTTACATATTAAATAAATTATTATAATAAATCCTGGTCAGGTGGTGCGGTGGCCTGCGACAGTGGGTGGCGGATGATGGGCCTGGCTGACGGTGGCGGCCGGACCGCCGCGCGACGGTCCGGCCAGCGCACAACAGTCGCGCGCCGATCGGACTAGGGCGCGCCCGACGCGTAGTGGCCCGGCCGCCGCGCGGGTCTCGCGCGACAATTGCACCGTCGCGCGAGACCCAAATCCGCAAATAGTTTTAAAATTTACCTAATTTTGTAAATATTTTTTTATAATTAAATTGAAAAAAAAAACCAGAGGAGAGAAGTGGCGAATTTTCAATTATTAGTAAATCTTAGGTTTTTTTAATTATTTAAAATTTGTAGAATTAAAAGATTAAATTAATAACTTTATAAATGAATTCACGCATAAGGAGTCTAGAAGGTCATTCTAGACTTCGTTTATGAAGTACGTGCCAATCTAGCATGCAAATCCTCTCGAATTTTAGCGTGGGATTTTGGGCGACCATCTCAACTTTCTTGTTAGGCAAAGCAAAACACAAAACGCCAACCGTACGAGGTAAAACATTTTTTTCTCTAAGCAGGGAATCCTCGGACGTGTTAGTTAAATGTCAAACGAGGAGAAGACCTAGAAAAATGGAGAGGGGATTCCGCAATTGAAGATTTACCACTGTTCCAAAAATCTTAGGTTTCTCGAGATCGATCAAAGGGCTTAAAAAAAAAAAGGAGGGCCACAGGCAGGTTTTTTTTTTTCGATTTAATTTTAAAAAAATTATTTACAAAATTAAGTTTAAAAATAATAATTATCAATTTGGGTCTCGCGCGCCACTTCAAATGACTCGCGAGACCCACGCGCTGCTATAAGAAGCGCACAAGGAAAACAGCGCGCAAATGCTGGCTCTACTTGCTTGCTCGTTGCAAAATATATAATATACATTTCCAACGATACGTTCGTCGTAGAATTCGTCCCTAATAAAATTCGTCCCTAATAAAATTCATCGCTAATTTTTTTTTATTTGTTGTCAATTTGCGACGAATTTCTACGCTATATATTTTGCGCAAATTTCGTCATGCGACGCGTTTATATTTTGCGAAAAACTCATGCGACACATTTGTCACATGATATAAATAGTAAATTTTCAACGACACGTTTGTCGCAAAATATATACTTAGTGTGCTTCACGGTGATGTCTAACGTGTCTTTAGAAATGTACACTAAACATTTTGCGACAAACGTGCCGCACATTTCGTCGCAAAATATATACTTTGAGTGTTGCGCAAGACCTATGGCAAAGTGCCTCACAATGCGCATGTGCCTTTTGTGGGACTCAAAGTATATATTTCGCGACGAAATTTGCGGCACGTTTATTGCAAAATATATAGCTTAGAAATTCATCGCATATTGGCGACAAATACAAAAAAATAATTTTTTGTCTAAAAATATAAAATAATTTAAAACAAAAAAAAGGATTTTAGCTACGAAAATTAGCGAAGAAAAAAATTTGTCACTAATTTGCAACGAAACATCATATTTGTTGCAAATTTCGTCGGAAAATATATAACGTACATTTTCAACGACACGTTCGTCGTATAATTCGTCGCTAATAAATAATAAATATAATTTTTTTTTTGTTTGTGCAGCAGCAATCAAGCGCGGGTTCTAGCAAAAAAAAATGTGCATGGCTTCTAGAAAAAAAAATCAAGAAAGCAAAAAAAAAAGCAGCACTTGTGCGCTGCTTCAAGTGACGTGCGAGACCCAAATCGATAATCATTTTTTTTAAACCTAATTTTATAAATAATTTTTTCTCTAAAATTAAATCGGAAAAAAAAAAACCGCCACAGGCACGGGGGGTTGTTTTCCATTTTCCCTCTCTTTTATGTATATGAATTCAATTGACTTAAAAAAAAAAGAAAAAAGAAAGCTGGTTCAAGTTCCGACATCTCTGGCTTCACTACCTACTACTGCCTACTGCGCTAGTGCCATTAAGATCTGTCAAGATTTGTGCGCTAGTGCTATTAAAGATCTGTTCAGATTTGTACCGTGCGATCAGAGTTAAAACGACAAAATCGATGAGAAACGTTCTCGAGAGTCGAGAGAGGTTGCCCGGTTTCCGGTCCTCGCCGGTTCAGTTCCGATCGGTTCCAAAGAACCAATAAGATAACACCACAAATTTCTGCAGCGCTCGTCGTCTTCTCCAGTTTTTTTTTTTTTCTTTTGGCCTTCTTCCGATGCGAGCAAACGGCTGGGATTTACGGAAGGTGAGGCCTTCGGAAGGTCAGGCGATCCCAATCCGCAAGCAGTGCCTGTTCTGCAGCGCCACTGGTGCCGTGGTGCGTTGAGATGCTTTCAATTTTTTTTTTTGTCAAGATGTTCTCGGCTCCTTTTCCGCATTTGGGACCGTGGTTTCTTTGCTTTTATGTTTTCAAACTCTATAATTCGACCGGGAGAATTCCTTTTGCCTTTTTTTTTTTGGGGACGAAAACTTCCTTGTTGCATTCATGAACGGGGTAAAACGACAATTAGAGGTCCCACAATCTAAACTTAACTAAGAAGGTTGGCTTTAGACGCCACTTAGGATTGAGAGAATTGGTGCGGAGACTCTTCGCAACCCAATCGGCAGCCTGATTTGACGATTGAGGACAGTGGGCCAAGGAGACAACCCCCTAGTTGATCCAGCATGATTTGACAGTGTTTGATAATATAACACACAGGCCATGGGCTTTCTTCGCGGCCCAAAACCCACCGTACAGTTGAAAGAGGGTCAGTTTCAACCGTGACGTAAATCCTTCGAGATCTACTTTTGACTTATTGAGATTGGCTTTTTCCCAACTTGTCCCCGGACACGCGGTCCCAGGTGCAGATCGAGAGTGTCCGAGTGTGTCCAGCGACCGACACGTGTCGAACACACGCGAAAGCATGGCCGTGCAACATCTTGCAAACGTGAAAGGGCGGTGATTATAAAAATAACACCCGTTAATAGTTTTCTTTTTGAGGTGACACATTTACCGAACCTTTTTTTTTTTTTAATCACACCAAACTACAAACTTATAAACTTATGTCAAAAAGGTATATGTGCCAGGGTATAGTTCGGGATTTGGTGTTAAATGTGTCGGGCATATAAAAACCCCAAACACATTTACCTCCCTTAGAATTTCAATAAAAAATACTGTTAAAAGTCCACGTGTGGCCCCAAACGTGGATGTCTTTTCTCTTTCGAAAATAATTTTCCTAGCTTCACAGGGAAAGACTCCTGGTCCTAAATATTACTTTGTTGCTTTACTTTTTTTTTTTCTCGGTCCATAGAAACAAAATGTAGGATTAGCTAGCGTTAAAAGTGAATCACGAAAGAAAGGTCTCCGGTGGGTGCCCTTAACCAAGCCATTATCTATGAGTCAACAATTCTTTTTTGATTTTAACCCTATGACATAGAAGGAATAGAAAAGTACCTTATCGAATTATTTTAAATTTAAAACGTATCAAAATCTCAATTCATGTTTGCTTTCTTTGTCAACACCTCCATCTTCTCCCGTGGTCGATGCTCTCTGTCCCTCCCTGATGGTTGATGTCGTCAGTAAGACTCTCTCGCTCTCTTTCTCGTTGGCGAAAATCGCGACGCCGAGTATCTCAAGCTGACGCCGATCATCGTCCGCTTCGTTCAAGTCGGGCCAAACAACGCCTCCAATGCCCTGTCGCAAGTCGACTCTGACGTCGATGACCTCATCACTCTTCTCCATGGCTCCGATCCCATTAGTTTTTGCTGGTAGGTGGACCCTTTTTTTAGGTAGGATCTATCGTTTCATACTTATAAGATCCCATTCAAGCAAGTTCCGGTGGTAAAATTTTGTCACCGAGTTAAACTTTACGTACTTAAATTTTTCGGTGCTATGATATTTGTTTTCAATGTTTGCTTCTGCGTCAAGCTTACTCGCCATGAAAACGAAGTCCGAGGTCGTCCCTCCATTTCCTTCTCTAGGACATCCTCTTGTTGCTTAGCAAATTCCTTCGATTGCTCTTTGAGTGTGACGGTTATATCTGCTCAGGTAGTAGTGAATCTAGTGAATGTTCATTTCTCGTGCTGCATTTACTCATGTTTAGCAATAATGCCTGAATCATGCTGTCAAAATGGCGTGCATTGATTTTCCTTTCTTTTGCAAAGTGTCTGTTTTTGGGGCAACACATTTTGCAAAATAAAACTATTTTTATCAATTTTTCTGAATTTTCGACATTTCTTTTAATTAGAAAATACCTCATTTGTAATCAGAAAAAACGAAACATAGCCATTAGTCTCGTCTTAATTTCAATTACTAAAATTCGAAAATTCGATCCGGAAACCTACTTTTTCAAGATTTTGCATTTAGGTCCCAAGTTTATTAAAAAATCTCAAATTCAATCCCTTCTAGACATATTTTCACTTAGGGCTAGACATCTTCAATTGCATTTTGGTCTAATTATTTCACAGATTGGGCTTAATATCTTTTCAATCAGTGCAATTGGTCATCATCAGGCCATTTTCATTCGGACTTAAACACCTGCCCTTACGTTTTTCACCATTCCAAGACTATTGGTGGGTTCCGTTTCATTCAATTTGATCATTAAGGGGGTCAAAATTTCATATTCAGGTTTGATTCGAAATTTGGGGCTTTTGCACAAAATTAAATCAATTCGACTTGAAACTTCATGCTGTAGAATCCGAATACGGCTTTAATTTTAAGAAATTTGGTCATTTTTAAGCCTAATTGGATGAGTGCGACCCAAAAACCCATACTAGCCCCTTCTTCCCCAACTTACATTTCCCGCGCAGGTGCAAGGCTGGAAGGAGAGATGCCAAATCCACGCCAATTTTGTGCACACAGGAAAAAAGAAGAAGAAGAAGAAGCAGCAGCTCTTGGCCCGGATGGATTACACGGAATGTTTTACCACCATGATTAGGAGGATATACGTACGGACATCTGTTTTCCAAGAAGTAAAGAGGTTTTTTCCCCAAATGGGGCTCTAAACCCTGACGCAGCTAGAACAATATGTACCCATCAGCCTTTGTAACTTTTCCTATAAAATCATGTCCAAAACCTTGACAAATAGAGTGAAACCGTGGCTTGATGAGATAATTTCACATGAGCAGAGTGCATTTGTAAGTGGCAGACAAGTTCTGGACAATATCATGAGGTGTTACATCAGCTCAGAATTCGAAACATGAGAAGAAAGTTTCAAGCCGTGTTCAAATTAAATATGCAAACGGCATATCACAGAATAGAATGTGATTTTTTGAGATCCAGTATGTCAAGAAAGATGCAATGTGTCACCACTGTCTCGTTTAGTATCAAATTCAATGGAGAATCTCTGCCCTATTTCCAACCTCCAAGGGGAATTATGCATTTTCGTGACAAATGTGCACTCGGCTTTAATGAAACAGGCAGTAGAGAATAGAAGCATTAAAGGCATCAAGCTGAAAAGGTCTTTGTCCCCCCCTTACTCATCTTTTGTTTGCCGATGACTCGATCTTCAGAATTGGATGGCACTATTAAAGAATGTGAGGATGTGGCTGAGGTCTTGAATCGATATTGCTACCAGACTATAAATCTAAATAAGTCGGGAATGCTCTTTATCAAAATTTGCCCTCACAGGTTATGGGAAAATATGTTAACTAAGTTACGTGTCTCGGAAATTGAGAAAACATGGAAGTATTTGGATATTACGTCTGATTGGGGCAGAAGTAAAAGAGAAATGTTCTTATGGGTATCAGGAAGAGTCAACAGGAAGTTAGAAGAAGCAATTGACATCAAGAGCTGATAAAGAAGTTCTCGTTAAAGCTTAAAGCAGTCGTGCAAGCTCTATCGCAGTACGCCATGTCGGTCTTTAAAATTCCCCTTTCACTATGCAGGAGCATTGAAAAGAGGATAGCAAATTTTTGGTGGAGAAACAATGAACAAAGGTCGGGTTTGCACTGGAAAGTTGGGAGATTCTAAAAAACAGGACATTTCGAGATTTCATTTCCCTTAACAAGGTAAACAAGCGTGTGGCGTATGGTCCAATCTGCTTCTGCTTTATGGTGCCAAATATTGAAAGGCCTCTACTTTCCCCACTGATTTCTGGGCAGCCGTCCTTCATTCTTCCTGAGGGTGGCAAAGTCTTATCGTGGGAAGGGAAGCAATTCAGTCTTCAGTGCGTTGGGCAGTAGGGGATGGGGAAAATATCATTATTAGAGAAGCGAAATGGCTTTCGAGAGGAGTGATTGGAGGACCTACAAAGTGTTGGATCTAGCAATATCACCTAGAAGGAGGGTGAATAGGTGATTCTGAATATAATTGAAATTTCTTGCGGAATAAAAAACGATTTAGTGTACGATTAGAATCAGGAACAGTATAACAGTGTGCAAAAAGTCTAAACACAAAAGTAAGAGTTTAGAGTAGAGAATATTACACACGATGATTATAGTGGTTCGGCTTAGATCAAGCCTACGTCCACTCTCCCACGATGACAGCCGATCGGCTGGATTTCACTATGAAAAATCACGAGAATTACAAACACTCAATCACTTGGTTTTTTTCTCTCTCAGATTTTCACAATGAATAAGATTTTGGGTACACAGAATATTTTCGGATAGAACTCAGATTATGCTTGCACTTTGGATTGTTGTTCACCCTCTCACTTTTTAGTCAATCATGGTTCTTCTTTTATACTCCCCTGCCTCCGAACTAGCCGTTGGATTCCCAGCCAAGGGATCGCTCTTCAATCATTGATTGGACGTCATCAATCGTGATTGAACGAGACTGTATCTTCAGAAGATCTGTAGACCGTTGAGTAAGATATTGAACCCTTCTGATTTAGTCACCCATACAACTGAATCTCCAGCTTCCATAAGTGTGATAAGTCTGAGTTGGTTCCCGAAGGAATATTCCTTAGAAGATGATATCCCATTGTAGAAAGTCCCTTGATTGATTGTAAGGGATATCAGGACAATCGAATATCACAAGCTTTCCATAGGAATCTTGCCTTGATCGAAAACCTGCCATACGTGGGTCTTCACGTTTTGCAAATATAGAAATTGATCTTTCTCGGGTTTCGTCTTAGAACAGATTTGTTTCTTACTAGATCAGTTGACGCAGAATGGTAATACGGAGATTTGATGCGATCCATCCGTCACTGTTTAGATCTTCAGAAGCACTTCCATCTGACCCTCAGTCAGAAGCACTCCATCTGACCTCGTCAGAAGAACTTCCATCTGACCCTTCGTCAGAAGCACTTCCATCTGACCCTTCGTCCACGCGACAGAATTAGATCCACTCAACCTGCTGCTTACATATTCTTTTTGCATCACATAACGTTATACAATTTCTTACGATAGTTTTGTCAGAATCAAAATAAAAGAGAATTTCCACAACAATCTCCCCATTTTTTATGGTGACAAAACTACTCTTATTGCAAATACATATATGTGAATTTAAAGTTTTTAAACAGTGATATAAACGAGTAATCATCCGATTTGCTCCTGCAGGTAATCATCATTAGAGATCTTGTACTAAAAAAAAAACTCTTCTCCCCATAATGAGAGTATAAACAGCGTATATATATCTCTGCTCAAGATGATATCAATCCCTGCGCAAATAGATTCTTCTCCCCCTTTTTGTCAACATCAGAAAGAGTGTATAAAGCGAATAAAAATTGAATCGGGTCAATTTTAAACAAAATAGAGTAAATGTTGTATCATAGTAAATAGTAACTTTTTACCAAATAAAATATAAAATTAAGAAGATGTTGGTGGAGGCATTTTTGAAGAAGAGGGACGATCTTCAGGCTCATTATCAGCCTCTACTGGGGAAGGTCCTTCATAGCTTCTTCCCATTCTCTGAGCATGGCTTCTAATAGCTTGAGATGAAGGGAGTTCTGAAGCTGTTCTGTCAGTTCTGACCAGTGTGTAGGTAGGCATGTTGGCGACCTCGACACAAAACATTCTGCCATATAGATCAATTGACTTCTCCAATTTGGTCACCTGACTAGTCATACCCTGCAACTGCCTATCGATCTTCTATTCAAAAATCTGTAGTTTCTGATCAAGCCTTGTTTCCATAGCAGCCAGAGTTTGAAGAAGAATATGTTGAAGATTCTCAAAATGTCCTTGAAGTTTCACCTGTGGTTATGGAGGAGCAGGTTCTTGAGATGAGGTGTCAATCCCTTTTGTAGCTAAATTCTCCTTCTCAGTTTGTGCTTTGGGAAAAGCTTGAGAGGCAAACACTTCAGTGATAAAGACATCAGATGTTGCAGGCATGGGCTCCCCCTGAGTTATAGCCTTCTTCCCTTTATCTCTTAAGCTGGGCGCAGATTCTACATCTTCATCAATGTCCATAGGTATAGACTGAGTACTTGACAGTTGATCTTCTCGTGCAATGTCTGATGCCAAGCTTGGAGCAGTTCTGTGGATTGTGAGTCTGGTGGAGGATATAGAATATGCCTCAATGTTATCTGGCTCTGCCTCCTGCTCTTCTGAGACCAGCTGAGCTAGGACTTGTGCTAACATCTGTTCATGATTAAAATTGACAAGAGCATTATCATACTCTATCTCATCCACATTTCTGTCAGCATCCTCCTCTGTCTACATTGTGAGGAACTCTTCCTCAGTAAGATCACAAGGATATACAACCTTTTCTTTTGGTTGTGTTTCTGTTTCATCTCCTCCTTCCTCATTCCTTTCAGCACTTTGATCCCCAGATTCACCTTCTTCATCTGATCCACCTCGAGATTCTGTAGCTTCAGAGTCATACTCCCCTGTTCCTTCTTCACTTGCCTCTGAGTCCTTATCAGTTGAGCTGTCTTTTTATTTTCCCTTGGCAGCCATAACTTTTCTCCTCTTTGGAGATTTCTGCTTGGACTCATTCTCGAAATCCACAATGACTGGTTCATTGTTCTTTGTCCTCCATCCAGCAGGAGTCATCTTGTATCCCATCTTTGTCACCATAGTTTCACCAGCAGTCATCAGAGGGATTTCTTGTTTGATAAATGCGTTCAATCCACCAATCTTGAAATGATATATTATTCTATAGATCAAAGCAGCATATGGTAGTTGTCCTTTTGGCTTGAGAACAGACCTGTACATGTGTAATAGGACTGTGTGTGCAAAAGAGATCCTCTTTCCTGTCAGGATTTCCCACAACAGTTTTGCCTCATACTTCGAGATGTCTGTTTTAGAGGCTGCCTTGGGTTTAAGACATTCAATGATCACCTTGTGCATCATGATGTGTTTTAAGGGGAAGTCACTGTAGGCAATATGCGACTTCGATTCCCTTGAGAAGCTTGATTTGCCAATTAGGAAGCAAAAGGCTTCTTCTGCAGTGACATCTAGAGGTATGAAATCTCTCTTTCTGGTTCCCATGATAGATGCCAATTTATCAACAGTCATAATATACTGCTTTCTTTTCATCGTGAAAGCCAAGGAGTTGAAGTTGACAAGCTGAAGATTTGAGTAGAAGTAGGCTACCAGATCAGGAAAGGTATAGCCCCTATACGTTATGAATTGATCTATCTTCACCTTTTGTAGATGCTTCCTTAGATAAATGCCGTTACTATCAAAGTACTTTAACTCAAACACCCTGTGAGGTATAACACCTCTCTGTTTCATGAATTCAAACTTGTCTTTGTGAGCCTGATTCTGAAACATGAGATCAAGAAAGCTTTTATCCACATTAAACCCGATATTCTTCACAAAATCATTGAACAGAATGTCATCATCATCTTCAACCTTTGCCCTAGTTCCGCCAGGTCTTATAGGGGATGGTTTTCTTGACTTCGAACTAGGCTCTGCCATTTTCGCTTATCCTTTTCTAGATGCCGACTCAGGTTTTTCTACAGCAATTGGATCAACTATTTTTTCAGGTAAACTAATAAACTCGAGCAATTCACCTTCACTTTCGAACTGATGAGCATTCAGCAATCTTCTAAGTTCATTGCTAGAATCCCTTGCTTCCTTAATACTATCGTACATTGGCTTAATAGAATGTGTCATTGCTTCTTTTCCTTCAAAAGCAGATAGAGACAAACCTTTTGCCAATCGGAATGTCTCACGCTGTTCGTTGATTTGGGTTTTCGTAGGTTCGGCGCTGCTTGCAGTTGAGGCGGAAAACTTTCTCTTCAACTAAGGAGTCTTCTTCGAGTCAGAGGCTGATTTTGGAGCCATTGATACGTAGAAAGTTTGAAATTTTGGATGAACGAGTGTTGTTTTGAGGAAGAAATCGAAAGCGAGAGATCTTGAATACGGTTTTAGGGTTTTGATTTGAGAAAGATTTGAAAGTGAGAGAACAGAGGTGACGGTTCGGTGTTTTATAAAAGAGGCGGTTATTTTTGGAAACAAAATCAATAAAAGAAAATTCTGATCTTCCAAAAAGAAATAAAAGAATTTCTTTAACAAATCAATTAATCACCGTCAATTAGATATTCGGAGATATATATTTATATGAAAAACTTACCTTAAAGAGAATTTTAAGAGTTAACTAACCTTGATTTATGAACTTTTCCAAAAAGATGTGAATTTCTTCTTACGCGCCTTTTAGCGTTCCTTCTGACGTTCCTTCTGACGCTCCTTCTGACGTTCCTTCTGACGCTCCTTCTGACGCTCCTTCTGGCGTTCCTTCTGACGCTCCTTCTGACGCTCCTTCTAGCGTTCCTTCTGACGTTCCTTCTGACGCTCCTTCTGACGCTCCTTCTAGCGTTCCTTCTGACGTTCCTTCTGACGCTCCTTCTGACGTTCCTTCTGATTCTCCTTCTGACGTTCCCTGTTCTGGCAACCGGTGCGTAGGTCTCATCGTAGTCTATTCCTTCTTCCTGAGAATAGCCTTTTGCTACAAGTCTTGCTTTGTTTCTTACAACCTTTCCTTTGTCATTCAGTTTGTTTCTGAATACCCACTTAGTTTCAATCACTGGACGATTTTTGGGTCTGTTGACCAATTCCCAAACATTGTTGACTTTAAATTGATGTAACTCTTCCTGCATTGCATTTATCCAATTCTCATCTGCTAATGCATCTTCAATCCTTTTTTGTTCTAATTCAGATATCAATGCTATGTTGCTCATTGCTTGCTTGAATTTTGATCTTGTCTTTATGCCATCACTTATACTTCCTATGATAAGTTCCTTTGGATGACTTGACTTGTGCTTCCAACTTTTGTCGAAGCAATCATTTGGGGATGTTGTGGGTTCATTCTGTTCATCTTCTGGTCTTTCTTCAACTGAGAGAATTTCCTTCTGAACATTCACATCTGAGTCTTGCTTTTCTCCTGAATCTTCTTGTGAGTTTGGGACTGGAGGAAGTGTATGAACTTGAATAGATTCAGGTTCATCATTCTGATAGCTTTCATCGAACTTGATGTTTACCGATTCTTCAACAACACGAGTGTTCTTATTGTAGACTCTGTAGGCTTTGCTCGTTGTTGAATATCCCAAGAAAATTCCTTCATCTGATCTCTCATCAAACTTTCCAATTCGATCATTAGCATTCTTTAGAATAAAGCATTTGCAACCGAATACATGAAAATATGCAACGTTAGGCTTTCTTACTTTGAAGATTTCATAGGGGGTATTTTCACTAAAAGGTCTGAGAGAAATTCGATTTAAAATATAACAGGCTGTGGAAACGGCCTCAGCCCAAAAATGAGATGCAATTTTATTCTCAATAAGAAGAGTTCTGGCCATTTCTTGCAAGGATCTGTTTTTCCTTTCTACTACCCCATTTTGTTGAGGAGTATAAGGTGCAGAGAAGTTATGCTGAATTTCGAAATCAGTGCAAAAATCTGAGAAACTTTAATTTTCAAATTCTCCCCCATGATCCGTTCTCAAACTAGAAATGGTGTAACCCTTTTCATTTTGAATTCTTTTAGCAAGTTTTGAAAATGACATAAAAGCCTCACTTTTGTGAGTTAGAAATAAAACCCATGTAAATCTAGAGAAATCATCAACTATGACAAGACAGTATTTCTTACCTCCAAGGCTTAAGGTTCTGTTCGGTCCAAAGATGTCCATATGAAGTAGCTGCAGACAATGCTTAGTGAACACTTGATTTAAGGACTTAAAAGAACTTCTTACCTGCTTGCCTAGTGTGCATGCATGACATAGTCCACCTTTCTCAAATTTCGTTTGAGGTAACCCTCGAACAAGTCCCTTCTTGGAAAGCTTTGAGATATGTTTTACACTAATATGACCTAACTTTCTGTACCAAAGATCAGATTCATCCTTAACAGAAATAAGACATTTTGCACTTTCACAGTTAGCATTAATATCTAAAAGATAAATATTCTCATGCCTTCATCCCGTGAAGGATTACTTCTTGTCCTTGCTCACACCTGTACATTTTAAATCTTGAAAGCAAATATCATAGCCAGAGTCACAGAGTTGACTTACAGAAATTAAGTTATAGTTCAATCCTTTGACTAGAGAGACATCTTTAACCGTCAGATTTTTAATTTTTACATTTCCCTTCCCAATGACCTTTCCCTTGTTCTTTCCTCTAAAGGACACGCTTCTACCATTACAATCTGAGAAGGACATAAATACATATGGATTTCCAGTCATGTGACTTGAACAGCCACTATCCAAAAACCACTTGTTCTTCATTCTCTTTGGTACATGCAAGAAATAAACAACTTACTGTTTCTTTGGTACCCATGCTTTCTTGGGTCCTTCTGTGTTAGTAGGTTTTGACCTTTTAACGGGTCTCCAATTTTTCTTGCAATAATCCTTAGTATGACTAGGATCACCACAGTTCACACATGATTGTCGAATATAAGATCTAGTAAAATGGTTATGAAAATGATGCTTGTAGTCAGAAAATGTTGGTTTTCGAAATTCAGTTTTAAAGGAATTTTTGTGATTACTCTCTTTTTTAAAACCTAATCCAGATCGGTCATTGAAGGGTATTTGTTTTGAAATAATGTTATTCAGAGTTTCTGAGCTTTGTGAAAACCTTTTTGAGATATCGGAAACCTTTTCTTTTAGAGAAGCATTTTCTTTCGAAGTCAAATCATGATTTTCTTTCAATTGGTGAAACTCTTGTTGTAGAAAATCGATTTTTTCTTTTTGAGATAAATTCTGCTGTTTTAAGGACGAATTTGAAAAAGCAAGAGCTTCTTTGTAGTTTCTACACAATTCATCAATATACTCAGTAACTTCATCAGGGAGTTCAGATGAACATACCTCAGTTTCTGAGTCTGAATTTGAATCTGATTCGGCTATGAGACAGATGTTTGCGTAATCATTTTCACTTTTATCAGAATCACTTAGAGTATCTGCCTTTAGGGCCTTCTTGTACTTCTCATACTTGAGTTTGTCCTTCTTCAAAATTGGACAGTTCGGTTTGATATGTCCCGCCTTTTTTACAGTGAAAGCAGATCACGTCTTTGCTATCTTGTGAATCATTGCTTGACATTTTCATATCATTCTTCTTCCAAGGTTTCTTCCCTTTGATGTTTTTGGCTGTCCGAGCCATCTTTCTAAATTTCTTGACCATGAGGGCTAACTCTTCATTATCCTCATCTTCATCATCTGTATCAGAAAGACATTGAGCAATTTCAGTTCTCAAGGCAATAGATTTTTTACCTTTTGTTCTCCCTTCTTGTTTGCTCGTTCTGTGTCATAAGATTGCAAAGTCCCGACTAGCTCATCCACCGAGAGTGGTCTGATTGTTTGACATTCTTGAATTGATGGTTTGATGTAATTCCAATCATCTGTGAGTCCACATAGTATTTTCCTGACTTGCATTGGTTCAGCAATAGGCGCGCCTTGTCTTGCAAGTCCACTTGCCAAGGTCTGAAACCTGTCTATCATATCTGCAATAGTTTCATCAGATTTCATTTGGAATGCTTCATAGTCACTCAGTAAAATACTGAGCTTCGTTTCTTTTACTCGATTTGTTTCTTGAAAGGTAATATGAAGTCTATCCCATATTGCCTTAGATGATTCTTCATCTGAGATACGATTATAGAGATGGCTAGATAAGGCACAAAAGAGAGCATTGACAGCTTTAGAATCAAGGCCTCTTCTTTTAGCCTTTTCAGCATCGGTCATTGTTGTGACATGATTTGCTCCGTCAGCAGAGGTTGGATTTGTAACAATTGCAGGAACTACTCCATTCGTGACAACATCCCACATCAGATCATCATAGGCTTTGAAGAACCACTTCATCTTGTTGCTCCACATATTGTAGTCTTTCCCATCAAAGTATGGTGGTTTGTTGGCAAAGTGCGAGTTGCTTGTTCCTGAAGAGTGATTGCTAGACATAGTAGATCGTTAGCTCTGAAGTCAATAAACACTTCGTAAATATGAACAACCTGCTATAATACCAATTGTTGGATCTAGCAGTATCACCTAGAGGGGGGTGAATAGGTGATTCCGAATATAATTGAAATTTCTTGCGGAATAAAAAATGATTCAGTGTACGATTAGAATCAGGAACAGTATAACAGTGTGCAAAAAGTCTAAACACAAAAGTAAGAGTTTAGAGTAGAGACTATTGCACACGATGATTATAGTGGTTCGGCTTAGATCAAGCCTACGTCCACTCTCCCACGATGACAGCCGATCGGCTGGATTTCACTATGAAAAATCACGAGAATTACAAACACTCAATCACTTGGTTTTTCTCTCTCTCAGATTTTCACAATGAATAGGATTTTGGGTACACAGAATATTTTCTGATAGAACTCAGATTATGCTTGCACTTTGGATTGTTGTTCGCCCTCTCACTTTTTAGTCAACCATGGTTCTTCTTTTATACTCCCTTGCTTCCGAACTAGCCGTTGGATTCCCAGCCAAGGGATCGCTCTTCAATCATTGATTGGACGTCATCAATCGTGATTGAACGAGACTGTATCTTCAGAAGATATGTAGACCGTTGAGTAAGATATTGAACCCTTCTGATTCAGTCACCCATACAACTGAATCTCTAGCATCCATAAGTGTGATAAGTCTAAGTTGGTTCCCGAAGGAATATTCCTTAGAAGATGATATCCCATTGTAGAAAGTCCATTGATTGATTGGAAGGGATATCCGGACAATCGAATATCACAAGCTTTCCATATGAATCTTGCCTTGATTGAAAACCTGCCATACATGGGTCTTCACGTTTTGCAAATACAAAAACTGATCTTTCTCGGGTTTCGTCTTAGAACAGATTTGTTTTTTACTAGATCAGTTGACGCGGAATGATAATACGGAGATTTGATGCGATCCATCCGTCACTGTTTAGATCGTCAGAATCACTTCCATCTGACCCTCATTCAGAAGCGCTCTATCTGACCCTTTGTCAGAAGCACTTCCATCTGACCCTTCGTCCACGCGACAGAATTAGATCCACTCAACCTGCTGCTTACACATTCTTTCTGCATCACATAACGTTATACAATTTCTTACGATAGTTTTGTCAGAATCAAAATATAGGAGAATTTCCACAACACAAAGAGGGATGAGCAAAAGAAAATTTCCGAGTTAATGATCCCAGGGAATCTGCTCGGAATGAAGAGCTTATAGCAAGCCTGTTTGATGAGCAAACAACAAATGAAATACTTGCGATCCCACTAGGGCCTCAGGGAAAAGAGGATAAGCTGGTTTAGACTAAAACCAAGGGCGGGGAGTACACAGTAAAAAAGTGGTTACAACACAGTCAGAGAAGATGTTGAACTGGAATCCACAATTCCGGCCTCAACAATCGACATCATTCCAGACCCCTCGTGCGCTATGGACAAGGCAATTTTAGTATCGCTGCAAATTGCTAAAGTGTGTAGGACATGCTCTGCAAATTGCAAAAGGTTTTCTTATATATTTAAAGTACCGTCTGCTCTGATTTGGATCTTTACTCCATTCCCTGATTCAGGATAGGCCTGAGTTCGACATTTCAGGTCCTGATGAAGTGTCGGACTCTGCGTAGGTGGGTGAAAGCAAATCTGATGGCACCACTGAATTTTTTGAGGCCACGGGAATTAGGAGACGAAGGAGAGACGGAAGGATTGGGCGCTATGACAGTGTCGATGAGGGGAAAACGGCGAGTATGGAAAATAGGAAGAAGGACAAGGGTGAGAATCGGGAACCTGCCAACCCAAGTGATGTCGCCGGGTCGAGTCGCCAAACATGCGAAGGAGTTGAACACAATGGGAGACCCAGTAAAGTTACAACTGAAATTGAAGATCGAAGAGAGCTTTCTTCTGTAAGTACTGAAGATTTGCACTATCATTTACGAATCGCATTAGTAAATGTAAAAAATTCTAAGAAACTAAATTTTTATTACCTACCCAGCTCAACTGGGAATATAACATAGGTTATACATGAACATTATTTTGAGATCAGCATAGAAAACATGTACCGAGAAGAAAAAAATAATTAGAGGTATATGAAGTGATAACATATATACATATACATATAGAGAGAGAGAGAGACACACACATACATACATTTATATACACATTACTTATAAGGTAATCTGCAACTAGGAATCATAAACAAAAGGAAATAATACCCGGTGGCTCTAGCCTAGCATTTTCTTTTTGGGTCGGACTCTAGCCTAGCATTAACCAACTAAAAATAATAAGTGCATTTGTTTTGGGGAAGTATTTTCAGGAAAAGTGTTTTCTGGACTTTCGTCCGTTTGGTTCGTGGAAAATGATTTGGTCAACGGAAAGTACTTTCCAGTCAACAAAGATTTTATTCATTAAAATAGGAAAGTGAATTCCCCAAAATAAAAATGTGAAAATACTTTCCCAAATTTGAGTCTCTCACTTTCTTTGAAAGGCCGATCCCAGGGCTGAGGCCGGGGCCGGCGACCTGGGCCAGGGCCGACGATTGGGATCGGGGACCAAGAGCGGGGCCAGGACCGAGACCGGGACTGGGACAGGGACCGGCGGCTGGGATCGAGGCCGGGGACCGGGATCGGGGACCAGGACCGGGGTTGGGGATCGCAACCGGGGACGGGGGCCGGTGTCGGGGACCAGGACCGAGATTGAGGATCAGGGCTGGGCCGGGACGGGGACCGGGGCCGGGGATCTGGACCGAGGCTGGCGACTGGGCTCGAGGGCCGAGATTGGGGCCGGGGATCGGGACCGAGGCCGGGGACAGGGGCAGGTGTCGGGGTCGGGATCGAGATTGGACAGGGCAAGGACCGGCGACCAGGGATTGGGACCGGGGCCGGGGATTGAGACAGGGGCCGGCTGCCGGGGACCGGGACCGAGACCGGGGTCGGCGGCTGGGGCCGAGGCTAGGACCAAACAAAGCAAAAACAAATCGTTTTCCAAATGAGAACTAAACACCGAAAAATATTTTCGGTAACATATTACCAAATAAAGGAAAATAAATCGTTTTCCGAAAAAGTGATTTCCAGAAAATCACTTTCCAAAAAACGAATTCCTGAAAATCACTTTCCTTGAAACAAACACACCCTAAGTACATTACTCCACCAAATCTAGCATTCATGTACCAAAGATAATGTTTGGAATCAACTGTACAATTTATCTAGTTAAAATTACAAAATAAGTTGCAAAAGACATCTCATTTGTCGGGCATTTTATGAAATTTACTTGTTGTACCACCCTGACTACAACCAGTTCTTCTGTCTCTGGTTTCGGAAACGCACCCCACAATCGTAAGCCATTTTTCATTGTTCAGTCTGATAAACAATAGTCATTGCAACCAATGGGGTGTTGGCTGAGTTAGTGAGATTGTTGACACCTGATTTTTGACCATCTGTTATTGCGATTTTTATTATTAAAATTAATTAAAAATAGCAAAAAAATTATAAAATTGTAAAATCAACTTTGGTAGCCTTGGCCAAGCTAAAGGGACCATTTTGAACAAAAAAAATATATATTTCTTCATATTTTTATAAAAATAAAAAGAGAAAAAAATACTATTCGATATCACAAAAATGCCCGGGGACTAGAAGGGATTTAAAAAAAAAATAAAAAGAAGAAGGAGTGGAAGACATAATCCGTTGAACAAGAGTGGGGTAGCGACGCCTCAAAACCCCCCCCCCCCCCCCCCCAAAAAAAAAAAGAGAGGGAATAATAAAAAAGAAAGACAAGAGATGGTGCATGTGGATCCAGGGCAAAAAGAACAGCATGATCCTCCCCTTATTGAGGGTCTGGTACGTCTACTAAAAAAGAGAGAGGAGGGGAATGAAAGACGAGGAATCCGGTCGCAAAGGATTAGAACATCATCATGGGCGACCACAACCCCGGGGGGACCATCGCCGAACCTCCATCACCTCTAGACTCTTCGATGACAATGGAAGACGACGGACGAGAGGCAGACATGCGGAGGGATAAAAAGGATCATCCCAGGGAGAGCGTGGTCCAAGGAGTTTCAAAAAAAAAAAAAATAAAGAGAGAGGGGTCTGAGAGCTTTTTCTTCTTCCTCGCTGCTCTCTTCCTCTCCTCCTCAGCCACCATTATCAGCTCTGCTTCTGCAGAGGGTGAGGCTGAGGCAGGGTCGGAATTGGTGATGAACTTCCACAGGGACACTTGGCCTCAGGCTGAGGAGATCATTACAGAGCAAGTCAAGCTTCTCTACAAGCGCCACAAGAACACTGCATTCTCTTGGCTTAGGTCTTCCATGACTGTGCTGTTCAATCTTGTGATGCTTCATTGCTCTTGGACTCGACGAGGAGGGATCTCTCCGAGAAAGAGACAGACAGGAGCTTTGGGATGAGAAACTTCAGGTACCTTGACACCATCAAGGAGGCTGTGGAGAGAGAGTGCCCTGGAGTTGTTTCTTGTTCAGACATTCTGGTGTTATCCGCTAGAGATGGCGTTGTTGCGTTAGGAGGCCCTTACATGCCTCTGAAAACTGGAGGAAGGAGATAGCGAGGAGGAGTGCTCGGGAGATGCTGGCGGCTACCTCCCGTTGGATCAGCGAATAATGATGATGATTATGGTCTCTTACACGAGAAACCAGCAGTCTTTTCCATCGAACTAGATATGACGATGCCTCTTCCGACGGAATTCAATCATTGAAGCTAAGGCCCTCTCTTATTCTCTATGGTTCCAGCTTTGGTCTAATTATATATACACTGACTTCTCTTCTTTTCTTTTCTCAATGGCCAAGGACAGCGAAAAAAAAAAAATAAGGAGAGGATCGAGAGGAAAGAGACGACTCCTTCACGCGTCGCCGCCTCGATCGTGTCTGACAAGTCGCCCCAACCAGCTCGCCGGCCGTTGAACCAACACTTCTCGCCTCTGACCAGGTAAACATTTCCTGAACCGTACTTTCATAAAGGATGCAGATCTTGCTATGAACCATTAATGATAATTCCTCTTTACGTGAACCATTGCCTTGTAATATTACATCATCCTTTCTCTGTTCGCGCCCCCTATTCACATGGTCGTTAATGGTGTTGGTAAGCAAAGTATGGATACCGAACCGGAAGAGAAAATGAAGTCACGAGGATCTTGCTTCCCCTTTATTTGTTCGCATCACTCTTACTTTTACCAGTATAAAAAAAGATCCATGCTAACAGAATGTAATTGGTAATCTGATGAGGCTAGACGAGGGTCGGATCCGGAGGTTAGTGAACGACGAGCCACTAGCGAGGGCTTCGCGGAGTCTGCTGCAGTGTCGGGTTCGGCAGACGCTCTGAGAAAAGCGAGTTCGGTGGTAGTTGGCGAAAGGAGAAGTGGCGGACGACCAAGGTCTCGAGCAGCGATGTTTAAGGAGGGAAGCGTCTGAAAAGAAGAACCAGTGAAGAAGAAGAAGTCCAGGGAAGAAGACAACGTAAAAAGAAGAAAAAAAGAAAAATTATTAAAAAAAGAGGATTAAAATATAAGAGACCAAAGCAACAAAATGGACGTGCATGGTTTTGAGTCTGAAGGGCTATGGCGTTGGCGCATGGGCTTATTATAAAATTTATAGATATTGGCCTTTGGAAAAGCAGGCCTTTCCTGTTTCAATTTACATTTGGGTTCTCGGATCCCTTCTAGGCGTGGGGCTTTCGAAGGGTTGGGTTTAGAAGCCCAATCCGGATCACCATTTTCGGATTAAATAATAAAAAAATAATACAAAATTCAAAAATTCAATAAAAAATAGAAAATCATAAAAAAATTCAAAAATCATAAAAAACTCAAAAAAATTCGGAAAATTCTAAAAAATTCTAAAAAATTCCAGAAAATAGGAAATGGCCACATTCAACTGGCCACGACCTGTTTCGGGTCATTTGACCCCCGATCTTTCCAAAAATGACGGTTTTGCCCTTCTGGCAAACCGTCTTCCAAAAAAATTCTAAAAAAATCCAGGAAAATCCCAAAAAATAGGAAATGGCCACAGTCAATTGGCCAAGACTTATCCCGGGTGTTTTGAACCCGATCATTCTTAAAAATGACGATTTCGCCCTTTGGGCGAATCGTCTTCCAAATTGACGATTTTGCCCTCCGGGCTAAATCGCCTCCAAATCTTCCCATTTTACCTCGGTCCTAAATCACGCCTTCCCTAAGCCCTTATGGCTATACTAGGAGGCCATGTGATGTGAATTGACGTGCATTGATGTGATTTATTTATGCACTTGATTGCGCTTTCATTTAAATTGATTGTGATTGATAGGAATAGTCTTCCAATCTGCATGAAACCTTGAATTAAACCTACCTCACCCGAACTTGCGCATGCATGAACTCTTAGCTAGGAACATCACTCGCGTTTGGTACCGAAAGGGCGTTGGTAATGACACCAGCGTAACCAAGTCCCCGAACCCAAAATCTCTGGTTCCGCAGAACTGATCGATCTCTCCCAATCGGTCAGTAAGGTTTCCGGTCTACCCTCCAAGAAAGACCGGTGGCGACTCCAAATGCATGCACAATTTGCACATGCCACCACGACCACACTGAAGGTCGAAAACGATCGACTCTTATCGTCGAAGAATACTCCCGCCGCGATTTGGTATGGGCCTGGGAGGGCCCGCGCCGATCCAAGACTAGCGATCGGTAATCCATTAGCCGCGTCAGCTTTCGGACGGGTCGCGACAGAGATCCCTAGGCCTTAGACTGTTAAACTGATGATGTTGCAGGTTCGAATCTCCCCGGCCGCATCTTGGGGGCTTATCCGGTGGCATTGGTCTTGTACCCCACCACCCGGAGGATTTAGAAAAACAATAGACATTTCCAATTTGTTTTTGATTTGATGGTTAGTGAGAAAGTGAGGTTACAATCTTCAAATAAAGAGCTAAAAAGCCAATATTGGCAAGTTTTATTGACACGAGTGTTCTAATCTTTTTCCCCTTAGAAAATTTGTGATGAGTTATTACACCTAGGAAGATAAATATCTAACTTATTTATTGGTATTCCACTAGAAAATTTAATTTGTGGGGTTAATATTACAAAAAATCCCTAACTCATACATCTATGGCAAATTTATCATCTATTAATTTTCATTACATTTTAGTGTCAAATTGTTGACATAGATGACACGTGGCAGTTGACGGATGTACCAATTTGAGGTTTTCATTATTCGTTTATTACAGGTGTACCTGTTTGGAGTTTTTCTTGGTAACAAATCAATTTAACAGAAAATAACAAAGAGTAAATTTGTCACAACTATAATAGTTTTGGATTTTTAGTGGTCAATCAAAAAATTAATTTGGGATAAATTTATCACAAAGTGTATCGGTTTGGGTGGTCACAAAATTGTTTTGGGAGAAAATTTGTCATAGTAAACCAGTTTGAGCTTTTTCGTGATATTAGTCTTAGTATGTAATGTAAGCTGTGATTTTAATTCTTATGCAGCGACCAAAGATCATCACATATAGATATGCGAATCACAATTTCATAATGAAGAAGGATTGATGTACCTTGTTTTGGATCTATCATTTTTGATGCTGAATTGTGACGATCCGATGCTCAAGAACTTCTCCTCTATAAACCCCTTTTATCGCCGACTTTGATGAGACGGCCCCTCACATATCGCTTGTGACCAAATTTATGTGAGGTTATACGCATGTTAGAGTTTAGATGAGGGACTTGAGCTCTATTTATAAAGATTGAAACCTATCCCCTCATTAAAGATACAGTTTATTTCGGCCCACACTATCCAGCATCATATTAGACTAAATAAGAAACTGTATATATTTTTCATTATTATATCAATTAATATTTACAATAACAATTAATAAAGCCCACATTGAATATAAAAAATATATTCTAACATTCTCTCACTTGGGCTATATTAATTGAAATTGTACTGTATATACGTATCTTTATATTGGTCTAGAGATAACTTTTAATAGTCAATCTAATACAATAAAATCTTAAGCACCGAATCACGCCAGTAACAGAGCCATCCATAATCACAAATGCTCTTAAGTTTACTGATATGTATTTAATATGGTAGTGTCGCAAACGGATAACATCTCAAATAATAGAGACACCTTATATGTTATCCTCTTTTTTAGTCACCATTTTCTTACTTTATATATCATGAAACCTGATGTGCTAGTAGGGAATATCTGTATGATTCCAAAGAACTACCGTATGTCTTATCTTTATAGTTGACTATACTTTATTTGTAATAAGACATATATTTTTGGCTAAAAATAAATGCCCCAGCCATCGCTCAAGGTTTACACGATGCTTTGAGATTTTCCTTTAGATATGTAATATACATGAAGACAATAATTCAAAAATACTTTATTGAATGCCAAACAGTCATTACATATCAAAACTGTTATTAAATGTAACAGAACACAGTTGTGAACTTTATGCAAGCAAACACAAAACAATCCCACTGAACAAAGCATCTTATGATGCTACTTAACCATCAATTAACATGTCATAATAGCATCCCATGATCCTTTAAGTCTGTAACATATCATTCAAATATGCAAGGGCAAAGACCTTTAGTTAGTGAGTTTGCAGAGCAATTTTCCAAATTAATTTTTTTTAAAAAAATATTTACCAAATTGAGTGCCAATCAGCAATTGGGCCGCCAATTGACACCCAAAATGGGATTTTGGGCCCCAATCGGTGGCCCAACTGTCGATTGGGGCCGAAATTTATTATTTTATTATTTTTTTCGATGGATTCGTCTCGAAAAATTATGCGAAATAAAAAAAAATCGTTCCAAATGGATACCTGAGCGATGAGATATGCCATTTCAAAGTATTATTCCATCGGATTTTTAAAACTTTGCTAATTTAGGCATCCATTTAAACGAGTAAATTATAAAAGTATCAATTAAATAATAAATTATATTGAAATTACGTAAACTTTGAGAAAAATAAACACTACATAATTCATATTCCACCATTAAAATTGAATTTTAATTTATATTTTTATAAAAATTTTAATTAAATAATAAATTATATTGAAATTACGTAAACTTTGAGGGAAAAAAAGCATTACATAATTCATATTCCACCATTAAAATTCACTTTTAAATTTATATTTTTTTATAGAAGTATCAATTAAATAATAAATTATAATTGATATTTTATTAATAATTGATATTTTATTAATAATTTAGGCATCAATTATAATTTATTATTTAATTGGTACTTTTATAAAAAAAAATATAAATTTAAAAGTCAATTTTAATGGTGGAATATGAATTATGTAGTTCTTTTTTTTTTCCTCAAAGTTTACGTAATTTTAATATAATTTATTATCTAATTAATACTTTTATAATTTACTCGTTTAAATAGATGTCTAAATTAGCAAAGTTTTGAAAATCCGATGGAATAGTACTTTGAAAGGGCATATCTCATCGCTTGGGTGTTTGTTTGGAACGATTTTTTTTTTTCGATTTCGCATAATTTTTCGAGACGAATCTATTGAAAAAAAAAATTTCAGCCCCAATCGGTAGTTGGGCCGCCGATTGGCACCCAATTTCATAAATATTTTTTAAAATATTAAATTGGTAAATATTTTTTTAAAAAAATTAATTTGGAAAATTGCCCGAGTTTGCATCTATATCATCTGTGGAATAAGCTCTATTGAAGTGTCACTATTTATATCTGTTAAAACTTGACCGCCAGATGTATAGACCCCTTGGGACCTATGCTATTTAAAAAAAAAATACTGCAGAGTTATTATCACAATACAACTATATGGGTCTATCCATAAAATTAAGTACGGTCAACTCTTTAACGAGATTCCAGAGTCAAATAACCTGAATAGCAGCCGAAAAGCATGATGCAAACTCCACTTTCTTGATAGAGGATGACATAAATTTATGTTATTGCTTTTCTATAGTACCGTACTTTTCTTTATTCATACAAATACATGTAGTTGTCAACTTGACATCATCCTGACAGTTAGCAAAGTCTGAATCCGAATGCCCTGCTAGCTGTATGTCCTGAATATGTCTGTAAACCAGCATATAGTCTTTTGTCACCTTACCTCAAAACTTTCTTAGCAGTAATCCAGTAATCGTATTATGGATTTAACTGATATCTGCCTAGAAGTCCTGTTGCAAAAACAACATTTGGTCTAGTGCAAAATTGAGCATATATGACGCTTTTAAGTGCACCAATACTTGCTATATTCTTTATTTGAGTTTGTCTTAAGATCTGTATGAAGACATTATGATAGATTCAGTTTATTTCCCTTAATGACATGAGCAATTTCGACTTGCAATACTGTATACTGAATCTTTTCAAAAAAACACGATCAACATATGTCCTTTGAAATAAATCCAATACACGACAAGAATAATTCATATGGATCTCAATGCCTAGGACAAAATACTTATTACCAAGGTCAATCATGTCAAAATGCTTTGACAACATCCGCGTCACCTTATGCAATAGTTCAAGAAAGCTGCTCTCATGCAAGATATCGTCTACATACGACACAAGAAAAATAATTTTTCTCCACTGACCTTGCAATATATATACCAATTTACTTTGTTCATGACATAATCGAATAAAACAACAATACTATGAAACTTCAAGTGCCTTGAAATAGCAATAACGATTCTCGGCATGCGAGCACTTGAGTTCCAACTCGAGATTCGGAATGCAATGAACGTCGATCCAACTCAACGATGACTCCAACTCAAAGTCAAGACATAATAGAGTTCACCAGATTTGGTATCGTCATGTCAGAGCTCAACTGAGCAACAACTAGCAAGATCTAAGTCAAGCAGAACCAAAACCAAACAAGAACAGAATGTGTTCTTACCTCTCAGGGGATGTTTGGATTCCTATGAGCTATTACAGACGACTAGGTGACTTGGTGATGATCTTAAGGCGTCTTTGGAGATCTACGAGCTATTGTGGAGGCGGCGGAAGGTTGTAGGATGCAATAATGGCTAGGTTTCCTCAAATCAGGGCTGAATGAGCGGTTCAGACGGTGATGTGTACAGTTTCAAATTCAAGGATTGATCTAAGGGTTTTCAAGGATTGGCAATGTCGTAGAGAGGCTAAAGAAGGTGTATGCAAAGACTTGCTTTCCGCATAATTGTTACCAGGTTATCCCCATGGTCTTTGGGGGTGGTTTCGAGTCCGTTTGCTATGCGAACGAGCCTTGTTTCTATAAGACAAAATCTAAATACAGAATCGGCAGAACAAGGATAGGTTCGGTTCCGAACTGACTTGGGTTGTTCTGATGGGTTTCTTTGACAAACAACCTTCAGATCTAAGTTTCCCTTGATCTTATGGTCACGTAAGAGAAAACAGAGCTCGATTTGGCCTCTGGACGAGCTCAAACGGGCGATTTCTTTTCGGGTGCGCGCAGGAAACCACGAGGAGCGAGAGAGATATATAATAGGGGTGAACGGTTCCAGGTTCTGGGTAGGTTCCACCTAGAACCTGGAACCTACCCGCTACTACAGGTTCCTCAATTTCTGGAACCTAGAACCTACCCTCTATACTCTGGAACCTGGAACCTACCCTGTCACAGGTTCTGGATCCGGTTCCAGGGTACCCTAAAACCTATCAATAAAACCCCATTTGCACCAAAATAGAAGAAAGTATGGGTGAGCGGTTTCAGGTTCTATCCAGGTTCCACATATATTATTGATTGAACGATCAATGCGAATAATTACCTCTAATGACCACCATCTGCTACTAAAATCTATTAACTATAACTCATACATATATACACGAAAAGTATAAAACAATAATAGAGTAAAAAACTCGATGATAAAGTAGTTTCAAATTACATACTCATTACCGTCCTTATGAAATCCCTCATAATGACGTGATGCCATATACTAAAAAATAATACAAAAGATTGCTTCAGGTTCTAGGTTCCGGTCCCAGGTTCCACCTACATGGAACCTGGAACCTACCCGTCAAAGCAGGTTCTCAAATTTTTGGAACCTGGAACCTACCCTCTTACCTTGGAACCTGGAACCAATCGGTTCCTACCAGTCCGGTTCTACAGGTTCTAGGTTCTACCCTGGAACTATGCTCACCCTTAATATATAATAGAGGGAGAGAAGGTCGGTTGGGGAAAGGGATAAGGGATAGGGTTGATTATCCTCTCTTGACTCTAGGGTATTTTAAGGATGAGGTGGGGTCTACCTTATCACTTGCTTGATTGAGACCTTGGGGTAGTTTCGTAATTTCCTAAAGTATCAAGGGCATTTTGTTCATTTGCCAAATGAGGGTAGTTTAGGCAATTGGCTATTCTACGGAGGGTATTCTCGTCCAAGCTCAATCCAATTGAGTTAGGATAAAACTTAAGTTTAGGAATTTCAATCCTAAGACGAGAAGATCAATTGATCGAATCCTAAACCAATTATATCAACAATTTAGGAAATTCTCAATGTTCTTTGTCTAATTTTCAGGAATTCAATCTAAGGTAACAAAATTGGGATTCACAGACAGGCCTTAATTAAATTCTATTATCAAAAGGGTGTCGGATTCCAGGGCGTCACAAAATGGCTGAATTATTATACCAAAATTCATCTTGTTTATTTGGTTCCTTTTGTTTTCAATCCACGTATCAAATTAGATGGTTTAGATGATTATCTGAATATGTATTATCAATGTTTACATTTGAACGAGTTCATAAATGTTAGAACTGTACAAGAAACGATTAAAGACCTTATAGTAGAATTATATAATGAATTTGTAGTTGATATGATTTAGTTGATAGTGGATCTTTCTATTGTAGTGACATATAAAGCGGGAAGGGTAGTAGAATTAGTAAAGGGTACCAAATGCTGAAGATTACACAAAAAAGACAAAAGGGAGCAACATGTAATATTTTCGAAATAGAAAACTATTTAACCATTGCTTTTGAGTTTAGTGATTTCGAAGACAACAGAGATTTCTAAATTCTGGAGTGGTGGCAGATGCATTCAACCCAATTTTCAGTTTTCGCTCTCATCGCAAAACAGGTTTTAGCAATCCCTTATTCAACAGTTGCGATTGAACAAGCATTTAGCACTGGAGGATTAATTTCGGACGACCACCGTTCAATATTACATCCGGATTCTATGGAGGCTGAAACTTGTGTTGATGATTGGACGAATGCAAAATTTCGACAACAAAAGCTGGATCGAAACATTGAAGCCGAATTCTTCAATGATGATGACGAAGATACCACCGTCACGGATACCGGAACGAGTAGCGATGATTGACGATGAGGTAAGTTGAGGATATCAAAGGTAAAAGAACTACATGGACTTTGATTCTTCTATCCCAAGAAGATATGTAGGCGCTTAATGATAATTCATTAAATTCAATCCCATTCCCCCTTCCCTTTTCCCCCCCAAATTTGATCATAATGTACAATTTGATTACAATTTATAATTGATAATTTATTATTTTTTCACAAATTTTATTATTTAAAAAGTCTTTTTAAAAGTTGAAACCGGGGGTTCCGTGAACCGAAACCGGCCCAGAACTGCCGGTTCCAAACTGGAACCGGAACCGCCGTTCAAAGGGCTGATTCCGGTTCAGCCATGGCCACGAACCGGAACCGCCGATTCATGAACCGGAACCGGCGGTTCCTGAACCGTGGCCATGTCTAGGTCAAATACAAAACAACTCTGCCAAGCACAAATCAAGCCTTAACTTCCTCCCAACCTTCATGCAAACTCTGGAACAAGATATGGAATGCTCATATTCCTCCAAAGATACACTTTTTTCTATGGAGCTTATGCTAGAATGTTGTACCCACAAAGGTTAGCCTTTGTAAGCGAGATATCATTACTCAGCCCATGTGTTCCATGTGTAATGATCAATCGGAAACTACGGAATACATCTTTTCTATACTGCCCGTGGACAGAAATAGTTTTATTTATTTGTTTATTTGGTGATAATCGGGTCTCCACAATGCCCGGAATAAGAAACGGCAAATGAATAGTTGCGTAGGTTGATACGCTTAGCCCATAAAAGGGATAGGTTGGCCACCTTTCAATTATTATCCATGGATGGATGGGAAACTTGCAATAGACTATTTAAAGTTGACAAATTTTTTTTGCCACTATTCAAAATTGACAATTTACATGATACCCACTTGTATAGAAATTATAATGTCCATTTCAGAATGCGACAAAACATATCAAATTTTATGTCGTATGTCTTTGAAAGACATTATTCAAATAGAAATAAAAGAATGAAATAAGACAAGATCATTTGGCTGGCAAACCAAGCAAATGAGATTCACGATTTTCCTCAATGAACGTCTAAAAGTGGAGTAACCGTGCTGTCACACTCTCATTTTCAAAAAAGTTAATTTCTCTGACTTTTTGGGCCTTTTGTAATTGTTCATGTTTTTATGTTCTTTTTTCCCCCAACTAGACTTCTAATTTTTACAAGTCAACAATTTTATACTTAGTAACTTGAAATAATGACCACTTCCAAGTTCCAGTAGATTATGATATGCTTTAATATTTGAGAAGGATCAAAACTGATGTGGCAACTTTCAAATTTACCATTATATAATATGAAAAATTCTCCAATTTCACAAGGGGGTCCATTTATTTGTCGGTAGCTGTCCAAGAAAACTGTCATTTTACACATTCAAATTGAGCGGTATAACACCACCTTCAAACATGAAATTTGGATTCTGCGAAAAGGTTCGTCTGGTGGTCAAACTGTTGCCCCAAATATAATGATTTTACACTTTCAAATCCCATAGTAGATTATCAATTGCTTTTAGTTTCACAAAGGCTGCCTTCGAAGCAGCCGATGAGGATCGACCTCGCCCTAGACGAGGTCACCCTCGAAGCCACAGGCAAGGGCCGAGGGTTGCTCTCACCTGATTTGGCAAGGGCCTGGGCGACGCGACCCTTGCCGTAGCCGACGAGTGCTTGGACGATGGTCCTGACCCTCGCCAGTGCCCAAAAAGGGTTGACAGGCTTCCGCCGGTTCTTACTCAGTGGCCGGGTAAGGTCCCCAGGCCCTTGCGGGCCATAGTAAAGGGAAAAAATAAAAAAAATAAAGGAAAAAACAAATCAAAAATAAAATTGTATCTAAATGAAAATGCCATTCACAGGCTGGAATATTTAATCGGCCGACAAGGGAGGCCCTTATTTGAAATTGTCATGACCACTTCAGACGTTTATTTGAAATAAGGTTCGCTTCAGATCCTTATTTGAAATTTTCTCACAAAAATAATGACTTTTACGTACTTTTCTGTTGTAGATTATCAACTATTTTTAAATTTTCCAACTGGGCTTCTTCGGTTGCTAGCAATAATGCTATGAGTACTAAAAGTTTTAATTCAAAATTGTGGAAAGATTTGATTGGACGACGCTTAAAGTAAAGTTAATATGAGACACCCAACATCATCTTCATATTAGTTTTTGTTTCAAGTTTCAGACCTCATACCAGCAACGTTCTCATGCAAGAAGCCTCTATTTAAGCTCGTTGTCTCAGTAAACATCAACTAACTCTTCACTCCTATGCTCCACCTCCTCCTCCACCATCACCATCACCACCACCACCACCACCGCCACCATGCAAGCCTCTCAACCTCCTCCTCCAGACCACTTAAGGTGCTGGCGAGACCACGACATGCCGCAAGCATTCAAGGACTTGCTCTCCTCTCTCCCTTCAGAAGAAGACTGGGTTGCCAACTCTCTCTACTTGTACCAGGGCTTCTGGTTCACCCCTTGGCTGTTGAATGGCATCTTCAATTGCCAAAACCACTTCCAAGCTCACCCCTCTGACATCCTCCTCGTCACCAACCCGAAATCCGGCACCACCTGGCTAAAGGCCATCCTCTTCGCTCTTTTGAACCGTGCCAAGTACTCCAACTCCGACTCACAACGACGCCACCCTCTCCTAACCCAAAACTCCCACGACCTCGTGCCCTACTTGGAGCTCAAGCTCTATGCCGAGCAAGAAAATCCCGATCTCTCTGCTTTAGCGTCCCCGAGGCTCTTCGCCACCCACTTGCCTTATTCCTTACTTCCCCAGTCGGTGAGCGACTCCAAGTGCAAGCTGGTTTACTTGGGTCGGAACCCTAAGGACACCTTCGTCTCAATGTGGCACTTCGTCAATAAGCTGAGGCCGGAAGAGAAGGGCCAGATTCCGATCCAGGAGTGCCTCGACAAGTTTTGTCGAGGGGTGAGCCCTTATGGGCCTTGCTGGGATCATGTGCTGGGTTACCGCAAAGCGAGCTTGGAGAAGCCAGAGAAGGTATTATTCGTGACGTACGAACAGATGAAATTGGACCCGTGTGCTCATGTGAGGAGGATGGCCGATTTCGTGGGGTGTCCATTCAGCGAAGAAGAACTGAGAGACGGGACGGTGGAGGGTATTCTGAGGATGTGTAGCTTCGACAATTTGAGAGCATTGGAGGTGAATAAGAGCGGGAAATCGTCGGTTGGACTCGAGACCAAGTGGTTCTCCAGGAGAGGCGAGGTTGGAGATTGGGTGAATTACATGAGTGCTGAGATGGGGGAGAGAATAGACGGTGTCGTGGAAGAGAAGTTGGATGGTTCTGGTTTGAAGCTTTGAAGTTTGGTTAAATGGAAAAAGTATCTGCAGGCCATTGAAGCAGCTTCAATATTGTGATTCTAAGTCTTCATATATTTGGCCAACACGTAGTTGGCTAATAAAATGCTGCCGCCCTTCTCGTCGCTGGGAGCTTATGGATTTATCTTCTGTTAGTCCTTTCAATTCCTTATTTTCTTTTTTGCTATGTGAAGCTTCAGGGCATATGGTCTTCTATACTATGTGTTGTAATTCAATAAACATTCTAGTTCATATTTGTATGTCGTCGGACACATTGAGTTGCTAATCGAAGGATGTTTGTGTCTAGAGAGTAGGAAAAAAGAGAAAATTTCTCTAATTTGTTTTGCTCCCGAGCCCTGAAAAGAAACAAAGTTTATGATAAAGAATAAAGCACCCATAAAATAATTAACGCACCCGGGCTGACCCTATACTATCTGGCTAGTGCATGCATGATCTGGGGTAAACCGGTCAAATGACCCAGCTTTAATTTGTCGCAATCTTCCCAGATGTGAGCCACTAAGTGAAAGATAATAAATTTCTAAGCTAATCACAACATGAGAATTTCAACTGAACCAATTAAACGTGCAAATCGATTTATTTTGGAGTGGCCACTATCCTATTACGAATTGGCTACAAACCATTATTAAATCAGGAAGCTTATCCAATGGTGGATCACTTGAATGAGTTGCAACGCTTGATAAATGAAAATTCAATCTCTCTTCTTCTTCCTTCGTCCTTTATCCTTCTTCCTCCTTTATCCAAGAGTACGCTTCCTCCATGGCTCCATCGAGAAGTGCCTCTAACATATGACTACTGAATATTTGCTGCTGCCGTTTCTCTCTTGATTCATTTTAGAGACTGCCTGTCGTCCGTGGTTCGCTTTTCAGCTTTAGCTACACTTTCTTTGTCGAATCAAATATGCTCAGACAGATGACAATGTCTAGTTCGTATACAATATATTCTCACTTTCTCCCTGGGGGGAAAACAAGCTTGGACAAGAACACGTAAGAAGATCAGAGTAAAAGAGTTCCTGTGTTGGAGTTCAACACCAAATATGTGGCATGTTGGCAGACCTTCCCATTCTTCCTTGGACGGTGGAGAACCAAAAGTTTGACTTGGAAGGTAGCCTTACATTTGGTCATTGAAAGGTGGACGGTAGCACACCTTTCACATTTCACATTTCACATTTCACATTTGTAGCACACCTTCAAAGTTAGGCAAGTTAGGCAATATTTGTTTTACACTTGAAGGTCAACAAATTGATGCTTTGTTAGGCATGGAAACTCTCTATAAATAGAGATGTCTTGAAGGCATTTGAGATATGCCATAGTTGTATTTGTGTGGTGTTAGAACATAGAGAGCAAGAGAGTTAGAGAGTTGTGATTTTTTGTATCTCAAGCTTAGGAAAGCTTGTATGTGTGTTTTGTTTGTGTAAAAGCCTTAGCAAGGCTATTTTGAATACCACTCTCATTTTACATATTCGAAAACTCTCTCGCCTTGTAACCACCAAATTTCCGCAAAGAACCATCCGGGTTTCTACATTTGGTATCAGAGCCACGGTGTCGAAGGATCGTGCCGGAACCTAGGCGGTCAAGAATCCAATCGCGGAGACCGAGAACCTAGAGTGGACGATCGAGGATCGTGAACCCGGAGATAGCTATGGCATCCACAAGTTCCGTTCAAATGCAACTTCCAAAGTTGAATGGGAGGAATTTCAACAACTGGTCCGTCCAGATGAAGGTTCTATTCAAATCACAGGATTTGTGGAACCTGGTTGAAAGTGGCTACGACGAAGTAGCCGATGGCGAAGCATTCGAGGCTTTGAGAAAGAAGGAGAAAGAATCTCTGGTGGAGTCCCGAAAGAAAGATCAAAAGGCATTGTATACGATCTTTCAAGCTGTGGAAGAAATGATATTTGAAAAAATATCATGCGCGGAGACGGCGAAAGCTGCCTGGGATATCTTGCAGAAATCCTACAAAGGCGATGATCGTGTCCGGCGGGTGCGGCTTCAGACTCTTCGAGGTGATTTCGAGTCTTTACGCATGAATGACTCGGAAACAATATCGGCATATTTTGATCGTGTGCAGGCCATCGTTAACCAATTAAGGGTTAATGGTGAAGAACTTCAAGATGTTCGTGTTGTAGAAAAAATCTTGAGGTCTTTGACCGAAAGATTTGACTACGTCGTTGCGGCGATCGAGGAAGGCCAAGACATATCAACCATGACGTTAGAACGGGATGATGGGTTCATTATGCTCGCATGAGCAAAGAATGAATCAGAAGTCTGTCGATACATATCCGGAACAAGCATTGCAAAGTCGGATCGCTCAACCAAGCCGAGGAGACTATCAAGGCGGTCGTAGGTCGCGAAGGAGGCCGAGGAAAGAGGTGAAAATTCGAGTTTCATCAGAAAGTATAAAGCACGTGATAAATCAAAGGTAAGGTGCTTTAAGTGTAATAAGTTTGAGACATTACAAATCCGAATGTCAAGAAAAGACGACGGAATATGCACATACCGTCGATAATGCTGAAGATATGGTTCTCGCATGTACCATAGATTATGGTAGTTCCATCTTTTGTAAATAAAAGATGTTCCAAGAATCATAGAAGGAGCGATGTTGGTAAGTATGACAAACAGTGGGAAAGGACATCGAAACTGGCAGAGACGATCAGCAGCGAGAAGCTCTCAGC
Source organism: Rhodomyrtus psidioides (assembly GCA_021437785.1). Taxonomy (NCBI): domain Eukaryota; kingdom Viridiplantae; phylum Streptophyta; class Magnoliopsida; order Myrtales; family Myrtaceae; genus Rhodomyrtus; species Rhodomyrtus psidioides. The sequence continues at coordinate 6,409,940 of JAILYB010000007.1, read as the reverse complement.
CAGGGGGGAGCAGTGACAAGCTCTCAGTCAGGGGGAGCTCATCGAGATCGTGATAAGAACAACAGGAAGCGTAGCAGAGACGGTGTTACATATGTGGCAAAGTAGTGTCACTTTGCTAGAGTCTGTTGGTTCAAACAGTGTAAAAGAAAAAGACACGCCTTTTACCAAGAAAGAGCATGGAAGAATGGAGTCTTCAAGCAATTGTTGCAACAGAGGTTCAAGAAGAGCTTGCAGCCACCAGAATCATCGAGGCAGATAATGCGATAGCTACTGAGATGTCTCCGAAGAAGAGCAAGTCAAGTGAAAACTCAAAAGAGCAAGTAGAAATTTCAACAAGCAGAAGTGAGACGGAGCTGCTGAAAATATTGAAAGCAAGGGATGAAATGCTGAAGCAAAAGAACGAGGAGCTCAAGATCAAAGAAAGAGAGCACGAGAAGCTCCGACACGAGCTCAAGAAATTGCAAAAGTTTAAGAAGTATTACCCAGAGAAAAAGATCCCAAGGCGCAAGGATCATTGGAAGAGGGTAGAGAAAAAGTCCTACAAAAGAAAGGATCGAGATGCCTCTACCGAAGTGCTTCAGATGGAGTTGAATAAATTGAATGGTGAAATGAAAACCGTCAATAAAAGGTTTGATGAGATGAGTTGCAATCTCAAAACTCTCAAGACTACGGAGACTGCAAAGAAAGGAAAAGTGATCGACGCGCAAGTTCGAATGGCGTTGACAAAGTCCAAGCTTCGCAAAGCTCAGTCAGAAATTGCAGTTGTAGAACCAACCGAGGAAGATGAATATCAGATGTTATAGGGTGAAGAATATTAGGTGTTGAGGGGGAGTGTTGGAGTTCAACACCAAATATGTGGCATGTTGGCAGACCTTCCCATTCTTCCTTGGACGGTGGAGAACCAAAAGTTTGACTTGGAAGGTAGCCTTCCATTTGGTCATTGAAAGGTGGACGGTAGCACACCTTTCACATTTCACATTTCACATTTCACATTTGTAGCACACCTTCAAAGTTAGGCAAGTTAGGCAATATTTGTTTTACACTTGAAGGTCAACAAATTGATGCTTTGTTAGGCATGGAAACTCTCTATAAATAGAGATGTCTTGAAGGCATTTGAGATATGCCATAGTTGTATTTGTGTGGTGTTAGAACATAGAGAGCAAGAGAGTTAGAGAGTTGTGATTTTTTGTATCTCAAGCTTAGGAAAGCTTGTATGTGTGTTTTGTTTGTGTAAAAGCCTTAGCAAGGCTATTTTGAATACCACTCTCATTTTACATATTCGAAAACTCTCTCGCCTTGTAACCACCAAATTTCCGCAAAGAACCATCCGGGTTTCTACATCCTGCTCATTTTGGTGTTGCAGAGAATATAGCTCTCCAATTTGGTTAACCAAAGAATCTCCTCCGTGTTAGCCGACCAGTCACAGTAATTGAAATTTCAGCTATGACCACGACAATTTTGGACTTACGAACAATCCAATGCCTTCGTGACGGAGCGTGACGCACAGCAATACTGGTTCAATTTTTAAGTATTCTAGCTAGCTATAATAGATGTCTAATTTCTTTTTCTTCAAACTAGCACCCTGAAGACATTTACAAGCATACTCTAAACACTATAGTCAATATTAGCTGTCTATGAGGTTGCTTATCTTTAGAGACGTTTACAACACGTTATATATAATTTTAAGGTGGGACATCGGTTCATTAATTTTTTTTTCTTTTTTGGTCAGAAATCTCAGTTCATTAGTTGCACTTATCTTTTCAAGCGAAAAAATAAAATAAAAAAAGCAAAGTCTAAAGAGTTGCATGTTCAAATATTCGCTCAAATGTGGCGGTGCATGTGTTAAGATTCGCAACCAGCATTGCACGCATTTGGGTTGGCTAAAAATTTGCCAGTTCATCAATTTAAAATCGGTAATTATCACATCCACCAACCATATAACTTTTTGTTTTCAATCTTCATTTTTAGGTAGGAGACATATGAAAAAAACTTGAAATATGGACATCACAAGTGTCATAACTTTCGTATAGCGCTTTGAAGGGAACGGATCCCGTTTACATACGCAGCGGGGTTCTAAATCAACAAGCCCTAGGATCATCTTGAATCACCGATCGGAGAAGTATATCACAGAACGGACATGTCTCGTATTTTCACAGATTAAGTGTCTACAATGTAGTGAGAGAATCCTCGTCTGTTTGACGTTCCGAAGAGGAGAAGGGATAATACATCGTTCGTCTTCATTGTTCTTCTTTTCTACATTGGAAGAACGTATGTAAAACGACAATCTGACATTCTATCGGGATAACTGCTCTTTGGCAGTTTAAATATAATGGTCAAGGGCTAAGATAGCCTACACGGGCGGACCATGGTCCTTCCCGTGCACCCTCGAAATCCGACATGCTTTTTTAGGGTTTTGCTTTTTTTTTTAACCATTTAAGTGCTTTAAATTAAAAAAAAACATTTCACTTGAGTGTCATAACTTTTAACCAGTCACTTAAGTGCCAATTTTTTTAAAAAACGTTCACCAAAGTGTCGAAAATCCAACGTGTCGTAACACTCATGGTGAATGTTTTTAAAGAATTCTGACACTTAAGTAATCAATTGAAAAGTTATACGACACTGAAATGATCGAAAAGAAAATAATGGTATTTAGGTGATCGTTGTACGTAAGTTAAATCACTCAAGTGATTGAAAAAAAATAATGGCAATCAAGTAAGCGCCGTACGAAAATTATGATACTTGTCATATCTTTTTTTCTTGAATAAACTTGATTGCGCAACTATCTCTCTATATATTTTTCATAGGGAAAAGTACCAAAAAAGTCGTAATTATGCAACTGAAATCCCCAAATCATACACCTCAAACTTTTTGTTATATATGTCTCGAGTTTGAGAGCTCGTGAACAAAACCGAACTCAAGATAATTTAAAGGAAAGTCTGAAATTAAATATACATGAACGTCCGTGGAAATATTGATTTCCTGTTCGGTGTTGGCTAAAGAAAAAAAAGATAGGAGATTTCCAGAATTATCTTGATACTGAAGTGGCGTGCAAAAGTGAATAATCAAGAAAAGATATCCTTCGCAGGAGTCGGCGAGAAATAAAGAAAAGAATGAAAGTCAACTTGGACTTTGCTTGATCGAATTCTGTTGGGACTCCTCAGCTAACGTGGAAAATATATAAGGGCTGAGGAGCGTGCCTTGCAAAATTATTGCAAGTGATGCCATAAGTGGGGGACTTCATCGTGGGGTTTTAAAGGTTTCAGTAATTACTTCCAGGCGAAGTTCTGTTAGTGTTTTATCGTCGTAAGATTTGTATGTAATTCCTTTACGAGATTAAGAGATTATTTCGCTAGGAATTGGAGACTAAATACTGTGTGCATTCTTGGATGTAATTGGTGCTTTAGAAACACTGAGAGTGTTTGAATGACTCGATTGTGATATGTAATCTCCGTGTATCGCTTGTTCTCTAGTGGAATTCGTTACTGCTCTCCCCGTGGACGTAGGTCTCTACGACCAAACCACGTACATCTGGTATTCGATTTACTTTCTTGTTCTGTCTATTTTATCGTTTGATCGCTTGGTTCCGCGCAATAATTGGTATCAGAGCTAGGCTTGCTTGAATTGAAGCGAGTAGATGGCGACGGAATTAATTAAAGTGAAAATCGATAGATATCGTCTACATAAGACACAAGAAAAATAAATTTTCTCCATTTACCTTGCAATATATATACCAATTTACTTTGTTCATGACATAATCGAATAAAGCAACAATACTATGAAACTTCAAGTGCCTTGAAATAGCAATAACGATTCTCAGCAGGCGAGCACTTGAGTTCCAACTCGAGATTCGGAATGCAATGAATGTCGATCCAACTCAACGATGACTCCAACTCGAAGTCAAGACATAATAGAGTTCACTAGATTTGGTATTGTCATGTCAGAGCTCGACTGAGCAACAACTAGCAAGATCTAAGTCAAGAAGAACCAAAACCGAACAAGAATAGAATGTGTTCTTACCTCTCAGGGGCTGTTCGGATTCCTATGAGCTATTACGGATGACTAGGTGACTTGGTGATGATCTTAAGACGTCTTTGGAGATGTGGAGGCGGCGGGAGGTTGTAGGATGCAATAATGGTTCGGTTTCCTCAAATCAGGGCTGAATGAGCGGTCCGGATGGCGATGTGTACAGTTTCAAATTCAAGGACTGATCTCAGGGTTTTCAAGGATTGGTAATGTCATAGAGAGGCTAAGGAAGGTGTATATATGCAAAGACTTGCTTTCCGTATAATTGTTACCAGGTTATCTCCATGGTCTTTGGGGTGGTTTCGAGTCTGTTTGCTATGCGAACGAGCCTTGTTTCTACAGGAAAAAATCTAAAAACAGAATCGGCAGAACAAGGACAGGTTCGGTTCTGAACTGACTTGGGTTATTCTGGTGGGTTTCTTTGACAAACAGCCTTCAGATCTGAGTTTCCTTGATCTTATGGTCACGTAAGAGAAAACAAAACTCGATTTGGCCTCCGGACGAGCTCAAACGGGCGATTTCTTTTCGAGCGCGCGTAGAAAACCACGAGGAGCGAGAGAGATATATAATAGAGGGAGAGAAGGTCGATTGGGGAAAGGAATAAGGGATAGAGTTGATTATCCTCTCTTGACTCTAGGATGTTTTAAGGATGAGGTGGGGGTCCACCTTTTCACTTGCTTGATTGAGACCTTGGGGTAGTTTCGTAATTTCCTAGACTATCAAGGGCATTTTGTTCATTTGCCAAATGAGGGTAGTTTAGGCAATTGGCTATTCTACGGAGGGTATTCTCATCCAAGCTCAATCCAATTGGGTTAGGATAAAGCTTAAGTTTAGGAATTTCAATCCTAAGACGAGAAGATCAATTGATCGAATCCTAAACCAATTCAATCGACAATTCAGGAAATTCTCAATGTTCTTTGTCTAATTTTCAGAAATTCAATCTCAGGCAACAAAATTGGGATTCACAGACAAGCCTTAATTAAATTTTATTATCAAAAGGGTGTCGGATTCTAGGGCATCACAAAATGACTGCATTATTATACCAATATTCCTCTTGTTTATTTCGTTCCTTTTGTTTTCAATCCACGTATGAAATTACATGGTTTAGATGATAATCTGAATATGTATTATCAATGTTTACATTTGAACGAGTTCATAAATGTTAGAACTGTAAAAGAAACGATTAAAGACATTATAATAGAATTATATAATGAATTTGTAGTTGATATGATTTAGTTGATAGTGGATCTTTCTATTGTAGTGACATATAAAGTGGGAAGGGTAGTAGAATTAGTAAATGGTACCAAATGCTGAAGATTAGGCAAAAAAGATAAAATGGTGCAACATGTAATATTTTCGAAATAGAAAACTATTTAACCATTACTTTTGAGTTTAGTGATTTTGAAGACAACAGAGATTTCAAAATTCGGGAGTGGTGGCAGATGCATTCAACCTAATTTTCAGTTCTCGCTCTCATCGCAAAACAGGTTTTAGCAACCCCTTATTCAACAGTTGCGGTTGAACAAGCATTTAGCACTGGAGGATTAATTTTGGACAACCACCGTTCAAGATTACATCCGGATTCTGTGGAGGCTCAAACTTGTGTTGATGATCGGACGAATGCTAAATTTTGACAACAAGAGCTGGATCGAAGCATTGAAGCCGAATTCTTCAATGATGATGACGAAGATACCACCGCCACATATACCGGTACAGACAGCAATGATTGACGATGAGGTAAGTTGGGGTTATCAAAGGTAAAAGAACTACATAGACTTTGATTCTTTTATCCCAAGAAGATATGTAAACGCTTAATGATAATTCATTAAATTCAATCCCATTCCCCCTCCCCTTTTTCCCCCCAAAATTGATTACAATGTATAATTTGATTATAATTTATAATTTATAATTTATTATTTTTTCACAAATTTTTTTACTTAAAAAGTCTTTTTAAAAGTTGAAACCGGCGGTTTCATGAACCGGAACCGGCCTAGAACCGCCGGTTCCAAACTGGAACCGGAACTACCGTTCAAAGGGCCGATTTCGGTTCAGCCATGGCCACGAACCGGAACCACCGATTCATGAACCGGAACCGGCGGTTCCTGAACCGTGGCCATGTCTAGGTCAAATACAAAACAACTCTGCCAAGCACAAATCAAGCCTTAACTTCCTCCCAACCTTCATGCAAACTCTGGAACAAGATATGGAAAGCTCATATTCCTCCAAAGATACGCTTTTTTCTGTGGAGCTTATGCCAGAATGTTGTACCCACAAAGGTTAGCCTTTGTAAGCGAGATATTATTACTCAGCCCATGTGTTCCATGTGTAATGATCAATCGGAAACTACGGAACACATCTTTTCTATACTGCCCATGGACAAAAATAGTTTTATTTATTTGTTTATCCGGTGATAATCGGTCTCCACAATGCCCGGACTAAGAAACGGCAAGTGAATAGTTGCGTAGGTTGATACGCTTAGCCCATAAAAGGGATAGGTTGGCTACCTTTCAATTATTATCCATGGATGGATGGAAAACTTGCAATAGACTATTTAAAGTTGACAATTTTCTTTTGCCACTATTCAAAATTGACAATTTACGTGATACCCACTTGTATAAAAATTATAATCTCCATTTCAGAATGCGACAAAACATATCACATTAAAAAAAACACGCCTTTAGCCATGAAAAATTAGCGAGGAAACAGTTTCGTTGCAAATTTGCGATGAAATTTATTACGAAAAACAAATTCGTCGCAAATTTGTGACAAAATTAGGTACGGACATATTTCATCGCTAATTTGCAACGAAATTACGGCTTCGTCGCAAATTTAACGACAAAGATACACCTTGTCGCAAATTTTTGCAACAAAAAAATTATTTCGTTGCAAAATTTGCCACGAATTACAGTTCGTTGCAAATTTGTGCAACGAAAACATGATTTCGTTGCAAAATTTTCTACGAATTATTGTTCGTTGCAAACTTAGCAACGAAAACCTACTTTCGTGGAAAATTTTGCAACAAAAAATAATTTCGTCGCAACTACTTTTGCAACGAAAACATTATTTTGTTGCAAAATTTGCCGCGAATTACAGTTCGTTGCAAATTTTTGCAACGAAAACATGATTTTGTTGCAAAATTTGCCACGAATTATTCTTCGTTGCAAATTTAGCAACGAAAACCTACTTTCGTGGCAAATTTTGCGACGAAAAATGATTTTGTCGCACTACTTTTGCAACGAAAAATTAATTCGTCGCAAATTTTGCCACGAATAACGACATTCGTCGCTAACTTCCCATTTCGCAATTTGTGACGAAAACAAAATTTCGTCGCAACTTTACTAGTAAGCAAAGAATTAGCGACAAAATTTGATTTTCGTCGAAAAATTAGCCCCTGCGACTTAAAATAAATAAGAAATTTAGCGGAAAATGTGATTTTTGTCGCAAAATTAACCCTAGCTACGAATTATGACTTTCGTTGCTAATCTCCCACTTAGCAATTTGCGACGAAAAAATAATTTCGTTGCAAATTTATTAGTAGTCAAATTTCGTTGCAAAATTTGGCGATGAAAATTAGATTCCAAATTTTTGCAACGAAAAAAAGATTTCGTTGCAAAATTTGCCACGAATTATAGTTCGTTGCAGATGTAGCAACGAAAACTCACTTTCGTGGCAAATTTTGCGATGAAAAACATTTTCATCGCAACTTCATTTGCAATGAAAAATTTGTCGCAAATTTTGCCATGAATAACGACTTTCGTCACTGTCACGCCCCGCCGTCCTTTCCTGGACGCACATCCGCTCATGCCGTAAACTTAATCCCAGGATACTCCCCATTACGGCGGCAAAGAAATGAGACTCACATGCGGAAGAGTAAAAGAAAATAAAGTCACATCTCCATGCAAGGTAACCAAAATAAATAAAGAATGAGACACAGGACAGAGAAAAGGTTATTCACATAACCCAAGAACGAGTTTATACAAACGGGGTCGGGGACTAGCTAACACCACAACAAGGGTCGAGGGAGGTAAAAGGGCGAACCAAAAAGACAACTACTAAACCCCACCAAAAGGATCACCACTTCCAAAAGACAACTCAAACAGATTGTGAGACAACGAGCCCACTAAGTGGTACTAGTATCTTCGGCTCGACTCATGTCCTCTACGGGATCGTAGTCCGAGAAAGTCTCAGAACGTACTTCTTGGTATCCTCTTCCACGTCGTCTTCCGAGTCAGAAATCTCTATCACTTCAATGCTTTCCTCTCTTGCCGGGGCTTCCTCCGGAAAATTCCTCGAACCTGCTACAGAAACCTCTACCTCGATCTCATCGTGACTAGGGTGACACCACGAAGGCACAGCTCGTTTAGAAACCTCATGGGCCTTCAGCTGACTAGTAGTAACATCTCCAGTCCTCTTAAACCAAGCCTCAAAGCGGTGTGGCTTCCAGTCTTCATCCCCCTCATCAACCCATACTACTGTACTCTTCCTAATATAGACCGTACCTCGTCTATCTGGAAATTCCTCAAAATAATCTGTCATCTCTTTTGGGTCACCAAGACGTATAGGCAGCATCTTCAATGCTTCGGGTCTGAAAAAGAATGATCCCACGACGGGGTGAGACTTACGTCTCAGCAAGCTAGCCTAACCCTATCTAGGCCATCCGTCCCACCACACCAAAGCAAACAAAGCAACACATACAATTTACTAAAACAAGACTTGGCATCAACTCAAGGCAAAATAGCATAGAGTGACCAAGCTTTCGTACTAATTTATAGTTATTTTCATCATAACGTGAATTAAAAGACATTCATTTCCTCTTTCGAACCTTCAGAGACTAGCCCGCGTTCAGACGCCTCAGACTATCTCGATCAATAAACCCGTGTTCAGACGCATCAGGTTTAGCAGCTTATCACCAAGCTCATGTCGACATGTCAATTTCTCATCCCGCGTTCTGACGCATTAGGATGTACTTTCAATCACAACCCCATGATAAATCGCCTCAAGGTGTACATAGCTCGCAACCCCGCGTTCAGACGCATCAGGGCGCCACCGGCCTTAAGCTTCGTTTCATCAAGCTACTTGCCACCATTTATGAGTTCTCACGGCTCGATAGCCCATTTCCTCAAACAATCTCAGTCAAGAATCATTACGATAGACATTTAATCGCATAACCACCATGAGAATTTCTATGCATTCGAACACAAATCAATTGCTTGCAAAAAAGAAACAAACGTGCGGTGTCACGAAACACAATTTAAGAGTCGAATATCATACCGCCACATATGCAAGCAAAGCGCATCAACGAGCACGTTATCAATTCAATCATTCAAGCATAACAAATCAATCGTTTCCTCAACGGAAAACGTCCAGTCGCGTCCAAATGTCCTTAAATAGGTTTAGGATCACTCACCTTCGCTTAAGTTAGCAATCCTCGTTAAAATTCCCTCGTCAAGCTCGGCTTCAAATCGACTTCTCCGCTGTCCAAAATAGGGCAGCAAAACGATTTAGGAACTATCCACCGTTACCATCAATTTATCCAATCTAGCCCCAATTCCACCAATCGTGGACCTCATTAACAACTCGATGGACATTCTAGTACGTCCTAACAACATATTTAGAGCATGGCGACACCACGAACAGCCCCCAACAGAACCGAATTACTCAGAATCAAAATAGGGCAAAACCGATTTTGCTTCTTTTCGCATAAACAGCCCATGAATCCCCCTTTAGGCTCCAATTTATCACCAATTGCTCTTGCTAAAACCTCAATCAACATGTTATATAGTCCCACGATGAATTTCGAAGCTAAATAGCACTCATAAGACCTCCGAACAGCTCACTTCATCTCAGTCCCACCGGCGGTCAGAATCTGCCCTTAAAAACTACCTCAATTAAACTATCGAAACTTAATCGAAACGTAACCAAATTGACAGCCTCAGCTCAGTGAACTTAGTACTACGTGTCATGTAATTTCCATAAAAAGTTCGGAGCCAAATGAAATTTCTAAGAGGATGAACCATGGCCCTCTCTCAGTTAGCTCAGAATCTGTCCGGTTTTCTTCCAAAAATTTCCATAATATAACCAAACCTCCAATGGACACAAAACTAATTGAAACTTGTTAAGGACAGGTTAAACTAACCTGTGGTGGTCGGTGGCCGGCCAAAAAGTCATTGGAGGAGGCTCTCGAGCAGTCCGAACGTGGCGGCAGAAGCTGGTCGACTGAGCAGTTTTCTACTCTTAGAGGAAAAACACAAAAAAGAAGAGGAAGGAGAGGGTGGTCCACGAAATTCTGAGGGAGTAGCTGCTGAAAATGAAGTCCATTCAACCTTGGTCAAAATTCTAGAAGGTTTAGCTTAGTGGATAATTAATGATCTTCATCCAATGGTTGACACTTGTCCATATATCAATAATATCCAAATTTCCCATGACTAAATTGCCCCCCCCCTCAAATTCGGCAGTCTTGGGGAAGACGGAAATGTCAATTAACTAAAATGCCCTTCTCAAATCAATTAGGCAAGGTTAACCCTCCAAGGGCAAGATGGTCTTTTCACAACTTTCGTCCGAAATTTCAGTTTTTTGATATTTTTATCCTCGATAAAATGGCGTCCAATCCATATCAAATGTTGTAATCCCTCATTTCCATTTTCAAATTTCGAGATCCTAATTCGTGGTCGAACCTTCCGTCGATCGAAATTACAGTTTGTCTCGAATTAACGGGCGACTTTTGCGGACATTATGCGTATCGACTCTGTGATTTTCATCGCACTGAGGGTAACTCAAATTATGGCAACTTTGGTTGTCATGTAATCATGAGGGTCTATCGCTAGCCTCGACGGCAACAATCGTCAGAAATCGAGTTAGGAAAATTTCGCTAATCATACTTTGGTTAAGCGGCATCACCCGCGTCCCAATCGTATAACGCTAGCAATGTGTTCCTTAATCGTTCTTAGATCGGCCTCGGCTCTAAATACTCCATCGACAATCCTTAAGGTCAAAGCGTCGTTTTCTAATCGAGTTTCCTAGATCCACGTATCTCATCGCGCGTTAGCCTTTCCCCTTCGGTTAATTAACTCGAGATTGATCAGATCCGAGCGAGACATAACTAAAATACTTCGATAGATTTCTTACAGTCAAAGGTCTCGAAATGACAGGAAAATCAGAATGTCACAACTCTTCCCCCCTTACAAAAATTTCGTCCTCGAAATTTATTACAACCCAACTATTCAAACAAATGGGGGTATTGACGCCTCATCGTTTCTTCGTTCTCCCATGTAGTGCCTTCAGTTCCATGTGTTGACACCTAAATTTTGATTTTCTTTAATCATTAATTTTTAACATAAAAAAATAGGAATTAATTTTAGTTCCTACAAAAAAATACATTAAATCATTTTCATATAGTTTGCATTTTGATATAGTTTTAATTTCTTCATTCATGCATTTTGCATTTCCATCGACGACGGGTGCTCTGAATTTGATCGGGATAACCTACGGTGAAAGAAGGTTTGGCTCAAACACATTGTCCTTTAATTGATCAAAGTTTGAAACAATATGCATTTTATTATTGAGATTTTGGTCACATGGCGTAGAAAGCAACTTACATGGATTCCCAGAATATTCGCACATGCTCAGCTAATTGGAAAATAATCGCCAAGAGAAATTTAAAAAGAAAAAGAAAAGAAATAGACTTGATTCAATGGCAATTTTTGATAGAAGTCAATAAAGATAGAAAAGAATCATGTGCTGGACTTGTGTAGAAAGTATCTGATCAATAGCACAATCGGATAGAGCCATGAAGAGAACGAAATAGTGTTATCCACCAAATCAAGAAATCTCTCGCACTTAGGAATTCTTTTTCAAGATCTCTCTATCACTTTGGAATTTTTCGGCAAGAAAAGGAAAGAGGATAAAAAAGGCCTCAATGCTTATTTCATCTTCAAGAATGAATCTCACAATGGAATAGACAGAATGAATCCTATATTCATGAAGACTGACACAAAAAGAAAGCATTCTTGCACTGATTGACAACCAATCCTCAAACGCCAATCCAGCGCCATGCTTCAGTAATTCATTCCGTGAATCCAAGCGTGAGTGATATCTTCTATAACAAGCAAACTTCCTTCGTTTGAAAGGGGGAGGGAGGAAAAAGTGAGCTTCGCCTAGTGAGACAGCTAGAGAGAAGGTCTGATCGTTCGGCCATAAAAATTCCACAAAAAGAGACTCCAGTGAAACCACAACGAATTCCTACTTACCACCGAACGATTATCTCGACGATGTCGCTACCTTATGCTCGGCGTTGCCCCGACACCTAACCAACGAGTGACGTCGCAGTGATCTCCATCGGACGACTAGTAAATCCCTCTTGCTATGACGACGCTCACTGTGAAGCAATTTCTCCGGTTCTCCTTGCCGCATCGCCGCGAGCTCCATCCTCGACAATAACGTCATTGTCCAGTCGCGCACCTATACTAGCCCGAGAACCGCTACGATCCACAAACACACCAGGTCCAGTCGGTTGTTCCACACCGATGAAATCCCGATTGGGGCCTTCCGTTACATCTTCGTCGGATTCAGGTATGGCACTGTTTCTGATTCGCCATTGAGGACTAATACTATGGATTAATGTCATCGGATAAAACTCGAGCGGAAATTCTAGCTGCTGTGCCTTTGTTCCCTTTATGGATCTCTTGCTGTCCATGAGCCTTTGCTATTTGTCTCGTAGTCAAATACGATGGTCTACTTCATCCAGGTTGAATAATAATCTCTCCGTGTTATGAACCATAATTTATTATTTCTTGATTTCGTTGGTCGAACTTGGCTGGGCCACAATCGAGATTGCCATCGCGAACATCACTGAGAGCCATCTTTGCTCACAAATGGTGAACCATCACAGCTTTGGCACATCCGACGATCCCCATCATTGATATTCCGGTGCTTAGCAAAAATGTCCCATATTTGTACCCAGTCCGAGAAGACTATGCGCGCCATGCCTTATTGCAACCCGCCATCCCCATGTTGTTTCTTTTCTCGAACTAAGTCGTTTGTTATTTTTTTTTACGGATTCTCTAATTGTGCTGGTCAAACTCTTGGGACTTACTGTTTGTGATTGAGTTTTATTAATAGCAGGTCTTTCCTGGAATGCCTATGAATGCAAACTAAATTCTTATGTGCAAAAGATAACGTATTTTCTCTTTTCTTCAGCCACTTCATATGAAACTGAGTAATATTTTCCATCACTCCTTGTCACCATCTCGATCTGCTCGCACAGATGTTTATCTACTGAGTTATTTACTTTAAGACTTGCACTTCAATGGCGCAACCCGTAGGTCGAACGCTATCACAAACCGGTGGTCTTTTCTTGATATTACTGTGCAGGTTATTAGTGAAAGGATGGCTTGGTGTGATCTTCAATAACCCTCGCAATGGAGCCTGTGAGTCTATAGCCATTCTAAGTCTGTTATGTGCCTCTGCCATGCAATATCGCGGAACAACATCAAAGGGGAGGTCTACAGTTCTTCAAATTCCGTTATTAGTAATTGCACCTTTGCAATTTTCATCAAAATTGCCAAACCAATATATTTTTCATGAAAATGGTACCGAAATGGCGTTAATTGAAAATTAGCATAATCAAGTCCCCGAATTTGAAATCTCTGGTTCGTAGGAGTAAGCAATTCTCCCAATGCTCTACTTAGGTGTCTAATCGACCTACCGCAAATAGATTAGTGGCGACTCCAAATAAAATATTTAGCAGGAAATATTTGAAACCATAAGTCGTGAATTGGTATGGACTTGGGAGAGTTTGAGCTAAGTCTAATAGCTTAGCAATCCATTAACCCTAAAAATACCATTTTTTAGGTCGCGGCACCATGGTGTTCATAGACTACTTTGACCAGCGGAATCGTTTTAGTCCCAAAAACTTGTTCCTTTCGGTCGTCAATCCTAATCGGCCTTTTTATGTATGGCATCTTGTCATCCACCTCTATGGTTTCGTAATCCAAAACATGCGTTGGGTCCGGTTCGTACTTCCTTAACATCGATACATGAAACACATTGTGTACCTGAGACAAACTCGGCGGTAGGGTGAGTCTATAAGCCAATGTCCCAATTCATTCCAAAATTTCAAATGGGCCTACATATCTCGGACTCAACTTTCCTTTCTTTCCGAATCGAGATATGCCTCGCATTGGGGATATCTTGAGGAAAACATGATCCCCAACTTGAAACTCTAAGGGCTTATGTCGCTTGTCCGTATAACTTTTCTGGCGACTTTGTGCTGTTTTCAATCTTTCTCTAATTACTTTCACTGCCTCAACTGACTGTTCTACTAACTCTGGGCCCGTTATGCTCCTTTCTCCTACTTCATCCCAGCACAAAGGAGTCCTGCAGACTCTACCATAAAGTGCCTCAAAAGGAGCCATTCCAATACTCTGTTGGTAACTGTTATTATACGCAAATTCCACTAAGTGCAAGTGGTCTTCCCTTCCACCTTTAAAATCTATAACACACGCTCGCAACATGTCATCGAGCGTCTGAATCGTCCTTTCCGATTGTCCATCTGTTTGTGGGTGATATGTCATACTAAATTGCAATCTGGTTCCCAAGGCATCCTGAAGACTCTTCCAAAAGTTCGCGGTAAACTTAGGATCTCGATCAGACATAATCATCATAGGCACTCCATGCAGTCGCACAATGTGACGCATATACAGCTCGACGTACTTATCCATCGCGAAGTCCTTTCTCACAGGAATGAAATGTGCAGACTTGGTCAATCTATCCACGACTACCCAAATTGAGTCATGTCCTCTTTGACTCCACGGTAACCCCATAACAAAGTCCATCGTCACGTGCTCCCATTTCCACTTCGGAATTTCCAAGGGTTGTAACAATCCACCCAGCTTGCAATGTTGAGCTTTCACTTGTTGGCACGTTAAACACTTTGCCACATGCTTAGCCACGTCCACTTTTGTGACATTCCGAATTCCGACCCTCTCGAGGCTATTGAATGGAAGGATATCGATCGATGTGTTTCAGTTGTAAATCGCTCGGAGTTGACCACTCTCGAGTTAATTGACCAAAGGGGAAAGACTGATGTGGAGTCGGGTACGTGGACCTGGAGAATTTGAATGAGAAATGGCACTTTGACCAAAAATATTGCCGAGGGAATATCTTGGGCCGGCAGAGATCGATCTAAGGACGATCATGGAATGTCTTGCTAGCATTATACATTGGGACGCGGGTGATTCCGCTTAACCAATGTGTAATTGCGAAAATTTCCCAAATCGGAATCCGATGATCAGGATCGAAGGAGCGAACGATAAACCCTCGCAATTACATGACAACCAAAGTCGCCACAGCTTAAGAAAAATCCCAAGGTCGAAACGCGTAGCGCCTGCAAGAGTCGCTCGTTAGTTTGAGATAAACTGGAATTACAGTCGACGAGAGTTCGACACGAAATTGGTACTCGAGAATTGGGTATTGGACATTGAGGAATTCTAATATTTGAATTGAAATGGACGTCGGCTCATCGAGGGTGGTTTATAATGAAAAAATGAAATTTCGGACGAAAAGTGCCAAATGACCATTTTACCCCTCGACCATTTGCCATGGCCTTAACATTTCAGAAGGACGAAATGGTCAATTCCCACTCATGCATATGGATACCGAAAATGATAGGATCAAGTGGTCAAAGAAAGTCAAAGGTGGGTCATGGTCTTCTAGAAGCTTGGACAAGTGTCAATCAAAGAGAAGCTATGCATTAAATACCAATCTTATCAATTGGACCCAAAAATGAATTATTGGGATGGAATACCTTCTCTCTCTTCTCACTTTGGCCAAACACCATCTCCCACCATCATATTCTTCTTCCTTTTCAAGTTCGGCCGAGAAGCTCACCCGTGGACAGGGAAAAATCGGCTCACTATTTTAGCCATAACTTTATCGTCCGACATTGGATTGAGGTAAAATCATCGCCATCTTAAAGCTTATCGTCTTTCCATTTTAAGAAGGTATTATAAACTTAATTTGGTCCAGCAATTTGATCCGTAGGTCTGTTTGACTGGATAAAGATCCGAATCTGACCCGTTTTTGGAGAGGCTGCGTTTTTGGGAGCTTCCGGACTCCAAATGACCTCAAATTTTAGGTGAGATCTTTATAACATCTAGTACTTGAGTTGAATGAGAAAATATGGTTATTTTCTTGAAATTTAGAGTGTTTTCATGGCTGGACAGAAGTGATTAAAGTCGGACAAATTCTGACCATGTGAGGATTGTGAAGGAACTGGGCTGTTCGAAGGTCTTTGATGTGTTATTTTGCTTCCAAATCTTCGGTGAGCTCCCTTAACATGTAGATTAAAGTTGTAGCAAGTTGGTTTTGTGATGGATTGAAGTTTGAAATTGATTTATGGCTTGATTGAGCGGATTGAAACCCAAAACCGGTTCTATTTTGTGATGAATCCTATTCTGGCCGGTTCTGTTGGATGCTAATTAAAGGGTATTGTAACTTCAAATTGACTCATGATATCTTATAGGATGTGATGTGAGGTGTTAAGGGGGAGTTTGTGAAATGGATTGGGGGTTAGAAGTGAATTTTGGGCAAAATTGACGCATAAACCTCTAAGTTATATCTTGAGTTGTGTGTGACCATGTGAACCGAACATATTGAGGGTTCGTGAGAATGTCGTCATATATTTGATTGATCGATAAGGCACCTTGGATTGTCACTTAGTTAGTTATTAAGGAATTGGTTTGATATAAATGGGATTCGATTGAGTTTTGATCCGGAATTGATAAAATTTCCTAGGACGGCATTGGATCCTTGTTGACCGTGGACTTACCGAGTTGGGAAGGACCAATTGGTTTGGATTTTTTTGCTATTGACCAAAGGTAAGTGGTTCCTAAGCCCTTACTTGAACATTAGGACACTACTGGATAGAGTGGTTGAGTGATTTGATTGCTTGGTGAAGCTTATGGCTTGAATTGCTTGACTGAGTATTGGATTCGATGACTTGAATGGCATAGCATGACAATTGAACTGCGATATGCCTTGATGACATATTTGGCTATTGAGCCATTGATTGTTTAATTGGCTATGACGCCTACGTGACTTATATGGCTCTAGTGCCTGTGATATTGAAGTGGCTATGAAACCATATTATTGAAATAGCAATGATGCTCTGTTGTTGAATTGGCTGTGATGCATTGATGATTATGGTGGTTGCTTGGCTAGTGAGCCGTGTTAATTGATGTTGAACAATGAGCTTTGATGAATTACACTGACTATAAGGTCTATGCTATAATGCATTCATCGATCGATGGCTTGGTGTCCCGAAGATCGAATTAGCTTGGTGCTCCAGTTATATGAATGGTCTTAATGCCGATGTTATATGAATGAGCTGTAGTGCCCCAGCGATCAATTGGCTTGGTACCCCGGAGATAGCATTGGCTTGGTGCCCCGGTTATTACATTGCTATAATGCCTTGATGCAACTATATTGGCTTGGTACCCCGATTACTATGACAAGAGTGCCAGAGGAGTATGTGGTTGAATGAGAAAGTGGTGGCGGTTGTGTATCGACTTGCATGTTGCTTGTGCTTGAGCTTTATCCCATAAGATTGTCTATGCTTGGTTGGTTAACATGTCTGATTTTGTGAAGGTCTTGTGCTATTGTATTGATGAATGCCTACATCTGATAGCATGTGCGAGTGTGGTCTGGGAGGACTGGTGTTCAGGTCTAGGTCTAGGTTTAGGTTTCACTTGCTGAGATACATATATATATATCTCACCCCAGTGGGGGATTAATTTTTCAGGTCCTAGAAGATGGGAATACATGCGAGGTGAGGATGAGATCTCGATGAAGAAACGGCATGAATGGTTTTATGTATTTTGTGGCCTTAGGGATTGTATCTGATTTTGAGGATTTAGGAATTGAATTTTGGGTACTTGGCTGCGATAACTTCTGTGGAGAATTTTATTTGTAAGAAGTGTATACCCTTTGTCCTGAGTCATTTCATTATGGAATTGTATGGAGTAGTTTTATGGCTTTCGCGATATTGTTTCTATGTCAAGTTGTTATTTGATTGGCCGAGGGATCCTGGGAGATAGATTGAAGATCAATGTCATGGTGGGATGTACGTGTGTTCGATGGGTTCGGGGCGTGACATCCTCGTTTAAGTGGTATCAGAGCAAGGTCAGCTCGATCCATAGTTATTGAGGTTTGGAGTGATAAGGACTGATGACTCGAGGACATTTAGATAGTGAGACATTTAGGACTAAGCATTGATTACTGAATCTTGAGGATTAGAAGCTTGAACTTGTGTTGTATTCTGATGGTTCTAGAATCGATTTTTATGAATGATCTTGAGTGATGTGGTGATTGAGGTTTAAGTGGAAGCATGCTGAAATTAAAGAGACATAGGCATGGATTTTAAGGTAGTGATTGTGCTTGAGGTTAGTAGAGAATTGCTTATGATTAAAGGGTCAATTGAAGTATATGATCGTGATTGTGGTTTGTCAATGACCTAACTTGAGGAATGTGAATTATAAAGAGACGATTGGTATTAGTGGATTCGGGCTTGAATTGTGTTATACCTTGATGGTTTTAGTTATCGATGATTGTTGACAACTTTGGGTGATATGAGATGAGATGTATACAAGAAAGCAGGCAAAGAATATTGGGGTTAAAGGCTAGTTGTAATCGAATGCATAAGGATTGGATTTGACTAGTGACTTAACTTGAGGTATACGGTTGAACATAGGCAAGTGATATGTGAGATGTGACAGTCATTGGTGGAACTAGAGGTTTTCTATAATTGAGGCTTGATGTGAAAACGACTGTGGTATGACAAGTTGTGAGAACGAACATGCTGTGCATGTGTTTGTGGCTTTGAAACGAAAGCTGATAAGGGTGTATGCATGAACTTATCGTTGTTGGACTTAATAAACTATCGCTTGGTATGGGACAAGTGGATGAGATACCTATAAACTGAAATGAAGCATGGTATGAGACATGTGGAACGGGACTTTCTCCATAGATGTGTGACTTAGGACAACCTACAACGGCCAGGTCTGATGAGGGGGTTGAGTGATCGCCGGGACAGAGGTTCGGACAAGGAGCGGCTCCTGGCAGGCTTCTAAGATGGCAAGAGGCAGGAATGACCCAAGTCATAACTTGAAAGGGAAAGTCTAGGTATCAGGTTGAGTCCAATTGTGGTTAAGAGATGCATGTCACGAGATTGAGTCTCGAAAGGAATGCTCGAGAGTGGCATGGCATTTTCAATGACGCCTGTGATTGGCATGGTTAAAAGCTTCATGCTTGGCAGAGGATGCCGTTTGAAACAGAAAAATTGTTGCTTGTGACGGGCCTGATTGGCATGTTTTATTGTTAGCATCCTGTGATGGCTATGGCCAAGGTCTAACTGAGAGATTAGACAGTGTGAAGAATTTATACTCCATTGAATTGATGCTTGTTGAGATTGAGATAGCATGTCGTGTTTGTGACAGAGTGGCAGATATTTTATGCTTAGTGTATGAGTGTGTGACTCATGGAAGTGATGCCTTAAGTGGTTGCTTGATGTTGGTTTAGTTGAGGCTTGCCTAGTAATGGCTATTAACTGAGAAATTGCCTTGTTGAGGCTGGCCTGTTGAATAGTCATTGATTGATGAGGATCTGGAATCCTTGGGTAATAGACAACTAGTTGAGAGTTGTTTGGGAACCATTGGAAGATTGATAATGATGAATGATGAGATGAGCAGTCTGAGACTGCTAGACTTGAGTAGATGACTTAAGTCTTTGATTCCTGGGGGGAATCATGTGGTTCAAGTGACATGAGAATCTAATGAAGTTGAACGACCAAAGTACAGTCGTAGAAGAGCATTGGGCTCGAGAGTACATGGTATGGAAGATCCAAGAACTGAGATGGATCGTGAGAATTGAGCAAAGATGAGCGATTGGAGTATGAGTATTAGAAGAGAATATGGCTCGATTATGTTGATCGTGCGAGACCCAAATGTAATAAGGGGTCGTAAGAACTGTAAATGGAAATGAGGAAATTTGTTGGGTAGGTAAGCTCGAGGAAGAGCTTCCATGATTGCCTAAGTCACTATGGTGACAGATGCTAGTGTTGATAAGTTAAGTGATGGAAGTCACGAGAAAGGTGACTCTGAGTTATTTCATTCTAAAGTGAATGTGTGAGGAAAAACCACGAGAGTTTTGAAAAGCTTGTGAAGTTATGTATAAGATTGAGATTGATTGAGTTTGGTGAAAGGATGAAATTTGGAACTGCCTTCCTCTAAATTAAGGGTATTGTGAGAAAACCTTAGAGGCTTTGGGTATACTGATGAAAGAAAGCGACCTTGGCAGTTATTAACCTTAAGAGGCCGTTGATAATTGGTGAAAGGTCGCCAGTGAAAGGGTTTTCTCAAGGACATGATATCTTCTTGGACTACCTCTGTTGAGATGTTTAATGGAAGTACCTTCTTGGGATTGCTTGAGAGCAAATGTGGTTTGGATCTTAATAATCTTGCAATGATCTGAGGATGATCGACCAGTGTGAGACAGAGTTTTCAAGGTCGTCTAAGTGTGCCAAGGGTGGTCAAGGACCCTTTGAGTGAGACGTGAGGTCTTCGAGTGGATTGGAACTTGAGAGCCTTATGGCTAGCTGTTATTCTTGATTCGGAGGAACTGTAATAGATCCCAAGGAAAGAAGTGGATCATCGAAAGAAGAATAAACAAGAGGATTTTCGTTCATGGATTATGAATATAGAGATTTCCATAGAACGCGCCTGTAAAGAATGGTCGTTACCTTGGCATAAGGCTTATGGTGATTGACCTTTTGCTATCATGAGAAAGATTAAGGAGACTAATGTGTCAGTCTATCGGACCTTGTTGATTCTAATGAGATTGGTTGAGATCGAATTGGAACCAATAGAAGTGAAGATTTCGAGTTGTTGTCCCTAAAAGATAGGGCGTTATTCTTGAGGACGATGGACCATGAGATGGTCGTTGATGGAAAGAAAAGTGAACAGACTTGATAGTCCTAGCTGCTCGTGATTCTAATGGATGGTTGAGCAAGCAAAAAGGGCTGCTCGGATTATGATTGTAAAGTGGCTTGATTTAATTTGATTCGAATAACCAAGGTGTGGATTTATGGAGACCAAGGACGAACGGATATTGTCACTTGAGGTGACTGGAGTATGGGAAGAAGAATGTCAAGTTTGGTGACATTTGGGAATCTTGGAGTAAAACACTGCCGTTGGCGCAGACTCCAAGATTGACATCTTATGGAATAGGAAGAACAATGTGGATTCAAAATAGGGGAATGCCACTAAAGTGTATGGTTTCCTTCACAGGGTAAGAGTCCTTAGTATCGAAGGAAGATGAAATCCTAATTATCTTGATATTAAGATTGAGCATTTGGACTGAGAAAGAAGACGCAGAACTGGGATGATTTTTGGGAAGTTAAGTCCGAGAGACTGTTCTGTAAACAACGTTGAATTCCAGGCTGATGTCGATGTTCAGTTGAATGGATGAAATTGGGATAAAGTCGCATTGACTGGTTATGGAAACCATCGATTAAGATAAGAGTGCTTCCTCAAGGAAGAGTGACAAAAATGAACAAAATGTTGCGTGATCTAGTGGGGACCCGTGACCACAGAGAGTCAAGGTCTGAGCTCTCAATTGAAAAGTGTGAGGAACAGTTTGAAAGATTCGACATTTGATAGCAAGAAGCTGATAATAATCGGATTGAATGTTTGAATAATTGGGTTGATTATTACCGTCTTGAGAGACGATGATTGGCTCATCTAAGGAGTCGTGAGAAATATGAACAACTTTGGGAGTATCCTATGGACTCTAAGGAGATGCTCGTTGTATGCTAAATGTGAAATGCACGAGCTGCGCACCTGATGAGGTAAGATTCCTTAGTCATGAAATTTCTGAGAAATGGAATCCCTGTGGAGCCTTTGAGGATTGGAATAGGTGATGAATCGACTAAGTCGATGTGAGTTACCGAAAGTTGAAATTTCCTGAGATTGGTGAATTGTTACAGAAGGATCGTGGGAAGATTCCCCATAAGAGTTGTTCCATTGATGAAATTGTCGCGACCCTCTCGGGTTTTGAGGGGGCTAATGGGCCGCTAGATCGCTGGCTCGATCGGACACGGGCCTCTCCAAAGGTCCATTACCCAAATCGCAACTGCTGGATATACGTGGTCGACCTTCAGTGTGGTCTAGTGACATGTGATAAGTGTACATGCCAAGGAGTCGCCACCAATCGTTTCGTGGAGGGTACGATCGGAAACCCTATCGAATAATTGGGAGTAGTCCATTCGATTCTGCGGAAACCAGAGAAGTGGGTTCGGGGACTTAGTTACGCCAACTGTCAGAGTTGACGCCCTTTCGGTACCGAAGCTAAGTGGTTTATCTGATCCTAGGATTTCATACAGACGAGTGGGGTACAGATCCTAAATTTAGGAGTTCAAGCAGATGGGAATAGCTACCCTATCACTCACAATCATTAAGAGTAAATGCGCAAATCAAGGATCCAATACATGCGGATAAAACACATGAAATCAGCATGGCATCCCTAATGAGGCCCTATTAGCCTAGAGAAATATCAATCAAGGCTTAGGAATGATTTTGGCATGATTTGCCCATGAGGGGCAGAATCGTAATTTTGAACAATTCAGGGACAATTCGCCTTGAAAGGGCAAATTTGTCATTTTAGATGAATTGGGAAGTCAAAAGATGGGGGAAATAAGATTGGCTATCAATCTAATCCATTTCCCATTTTTTTTGGGAATTTTCAGGATTTTTCTGGAATTTAAAAGTGATTTTACCCTCGAAGGGGTAAAATCGTCGTTTTGGACAAAGATGAGAACTGAAAATCTCAAATATTAGGGTTGGTCGTCCACCTGACCCAAACCCTAACTTTAAGCAATTTTCAAGAGTCGATTGAAACAAGAAAGACGATTTTCCCATTAAAGGGCAAAATCGTCATTTTGAGAAAATATGCGGGACTCGAAAACCCAAGCCTAAGAATTGGTCGCCTACCCGACCCTAATTCTTACCTTGGCATTATCGGCCTTATCTTGCATATACAGCAGAGGCGACTTACCCCTAAAGGGTAATATCGTCAAGTCTCGGAAGAACGGATAAGAAACCCCCAAAAATAGGGTTGACCAGTTGTCTGTGGTCAATCCTCGATTTTTGGGGATTTCTGGAGTGTCTAGGATTTTTCTACAATTTTTCCACATTTTTTTGGAATTTTTTGGAATTTTCTAGCATTTTTGGATTTTCTAGGATTTTTGGATTTTTTTTGATTGATTTTTTTTAAATCATTTTCTGATTTTTTTTATTAAAAAAAATGTTATTCGGGCCGGGTCGACCCGACCCACTTGGGTCGGAACCCGGCCCAGACCCAGACCCGCTGAGCCGAAGCCTCCCGAAACGACGCCGTTCCTGTTTTTTTATTTTCGAATTATTCGGATTCTGATCCAAGGGTCCTAATTGCACCACGTGACTAATCTATGCCCGTTGGATCTTTTGACTGGAATTCACGGCCTGGATTAAACGAAGATCTGATCAGGACCGTCTGATCTAAATACTTGAACCTACGGCCACGATTAAAACGCAAGATTTGATCTAGACCATCCGTTTCTACTTAACCTAAAACGACGTCGCCTATCCATCAACCCATACGGCGTCGTTCCAACCAGTTTTTATTTTCCAATTTGAAACTATTTTCGAATATCCTAATTATCAATCGGACGACCACCATTCATCGGACTCGATTAACCTAAGCCGTCGGATTACCTATTCGAATAACATATCTCCTCACGGCCTGCTGACTGGACAAACACGTGGACCTATGGCGAATCGACACCTAAGACTTTGACCGGTTGACCACGCCACGTCAGCGTCGTCTTCAACCTCGCGACTCTGGCAGAATGGACGGCTGTGCTTCTCTGGTGATGATCTAACGGTGGAATCTTGACGGATTGGAGCGAGACCGGCGGCAATCGACTCGCAATAACCTCTATTTTAACATATCTAAGAATCGCGACATCTAATCCACAGAATCACAAGAATCATGCAAAGTGCCGAGTACGGCCATGGGAGTTCAATCGCAAAGACCACGCGAAATCAGATCGATTCATTCATATATTGACACGACAGGAGGTGCAGAAGACTTACCTCGAGCTCCGATTGAGCTCGCTCGGCCCAGATTTGGCTGGGCAAGGATGAACAGTAGTCGGCTATGAAGGCTAAGTTCGAAGGCTCGATTCGAATTGTTCAGAAAAAATCGATCCAAAATCAAGATGCGGGTATGGTCAGTGATGTTCAAGGAGTGAAACGCACATAGTAATTGAAAGAATGAGCAAGAAATACAAGAATCGCCATTGAAGCACAGTATAAGAGTCAAAGCTCTGCCTCACCTGTTTTCGTGGGTTCCACGTGAGCTACCGACGGCGATCGACTCCGGGGACTTTGGACGACCTCCTAACGGCCTCGTGTAGCTTTTGTTTGGCCTGGGAAGGCCCAACCGGAGCTCTGCAATTTGAGCTCAAGTTCTCGACGACAGGGGTCGGAGAACGAGCTCTGCCTTGCGTTCTCTCTCTCTCTCTCTCTCACACAATTCAGCTCCTCTTTCCTCAACTGAATCAACCGTCCTCCTTCTTTGCGAAGGCCCTCTGCCTTATATACCATTTTCAGTTTTGAGCGCCGAATTGGTTAGTTGAAACAGGCGACCTTTGCACGTGAGAACACGTTCGAAATGGTCACCGGCGACCGGCTTCTAACGGGCATCAAATGGCAATTCCGTTCAGGGTCTTTGGCGATTGCATTTGGCATGAATTTGGGCGAATTTCATCCAAATTCTGTCGTTGTTGACTTTCACGGGCGCCGCGGCCTTGACCGGCCGATTACTCTCCGTTCCGGCGACCATTGGTCGTGATCTTGGTGTCAATCGACGGGGAATGTTGTGACGAATGAAACCCCCACTGGTTCTTCTTTAATTGCCGCCGATTGCTTGGTCAATTTCCTCGTTGAAATTCAACCTTGCACTGTTCATTTGTGCGCAGGCTTGATGAAAACGATGACACTGTTCTGGACCGGTTCGACCGGTCGAACCGGCGGTCTGACTAGTCCGAACCGGTTCCAATTTGGGATTTTCAAAATTAATCCAAATCTGTTGGGAATTTTTGCAATTAAATTTCATAATTGAGCTTAGGGCATGGATTTTATCTAAAAAAGTGGTTTTGCCCAAAATTTCTATAAAAATCCCAAATTTCTATTTAATTGCAAAATTAGGGATTGTGCAATTGAAGGTTCAAATGACCAAATTGAGCCAAATTACCCATCCCAATCGATTCAGAATGGTAAAAATCGTTGGGCGGCATGTTCAATTTGTAATGATAGCCCTTGAATTTAAAGTAATTTCAATTATGCCCAAATTCAAGGACTAAAATGCAATTATGTTTGCAATTGAGAAATTTGTCCAAACAATTAGGTCAAATTGAAATAGGGGACAATTAGATTGAATGTCAAGATCCTAGAAAATGCTAAAATTGCAAATTAAAAGACTCAATTGATATTTTTTTTTCTAAGATTCAATAGTACGGGTTACAAAGGAACACCTATAATTGAATCTGATTTTGGATTTTTTATGAGGTCAAAAATGCAAGAGATTAAAAATAAAAATATTGGCTATTTTTTCATATTTGTTTGACCTCAAATGCTATTTTTCTTGATTTTTTGAGTATTTTTCTATTTTCTAAAAAAATGCCAAAAATGTAAAAAATATGGAAAATTATTTTTTGGTCAAAAATGGTTCCTTGGGCTTGGCCAAGGCCATCAAAGTTGATTTTGTAATTTTTTGACTTTTTATGAATTTTTTGTGATTTTTCAAAAAATAAAACTGAAAAAGATTAGGTCAAAAATCAGGTGTCAACAGAAATGGACTAAGGATGCGATGTAACGTGAATGAATAACTGAACGTGAAAAGAGTTTTCGAGGACTTGAGTCAAATGATGACTGTACTGATAATGGCGTTCCTGTTTGGAATGAAAAGGGTCGAGAGAACCATAATGAAGTGATGCAAGGAAGAAACTTGAGGTGTAGCAAGGCGAACTGAAGCAGGCTATGTGAATGCACCGTGACAGTAAGACCTCTTGAGTTGGAACGCCTAATGTACGATTGGGATGATTTGCATTTTTCCTTGCGACAAAGTTCAGGAAACATTGTAGGTAGCAGAAGACTTCAAGTCAATATCTACCAAGAGAGAATAAGGTAATAGTTTCCCCGAGAGGAATTGAACAAGAGGCAACGCTGATGCATGAAATTGCTTGTGGATATAAGAGCGTTGCTTGGATAAAGAAAGACCTCGAAGATATGTAAACTATAGGAGGTTGAGAGCATTGATTGCCTAAAGGGAATTAGTGGAACGGCACGCGGAATGAAGAGATCACCCAAATGTTGTTACAGCGATAGGAAGGGTGAATTGTTTAGCGAATGCTTATAATTGAGAATTGAGTGTTGTGTAATTGGTAATGGATGGACATATCTTCCCTCGAGAAATAAGAGATCCAACTCCTAAATTGGGAAATTACCAAGGGACTAGTCTGGTGGCTATTTGAAGCGTCAAATCTGAAGGTCAAAAAGGAATTGAGATATCACCATGATCGGACCCTGATATCTAAGGGGTTATGGGAATGAATAGAACATGGAGAATAAAGTGTGCCCTTAGATGGCACAAAGGTGTGCCGAGATTTCCTTAATACTATCAATGATGTGGATCGAATGTTGAGTTAGTCTAACATGTGGTCGAGCATTAGACATGCCGACAAGAGGAAGAGACGGGGCCACGAAAGTTGATAGATTACACTTTTGAGTGGAATCGAGAAGGTTATAACTCGATTTGGTTAATAAAGAGCAAGTTGATAAAGTCTTGAATCTCCGATGTTATGAGAGAACATTTGAAGGGGGCGATATGTCAAGTGGCATGAGAGCCAAAAAGCGTGTTATTGCAATAGTTTGGTAAGGAACAGAGTTATTTTGACAAATGAGAATGCGATGATGCGTCTGTACCCCATGAGATTGGATAATTGAGAAGATGGCAAATTTCGAAGACGAAATTTCTTTAAGGGGGAAGAATTGTGACATTCTGAATTTCTACCCTCTCGAGGCTATTGAATGGAAGGATATCGATCGATGTGTTTCAGTTGTAACTCGCTTGGAGTTGGCCACTCCCGAGTTAACTGACCAAAGGGGAAAGACTGACGCGGAGTCGGGTACGTGGACCTGGGGAATTTGAATGAGAAATAGCACTTTGACCATAAAGATTGTCGATGGAATATCTTGGGCCGGCAGAGATCAATCTAAGGACGATCATGGAATGTCTTGCTAGCGTTATACGTTGGGACGCGGGTGATTCCGCTTAACCAATGTGTAATTTGCAAGAATTTCCCAAATCAGAATCCGATGATCAGGATCGAAGGAGCGAACGATAAACCCTCGCAATTACATGACAAGCAAAGTCGCCACAGCTTAAGAAAAATCCCAAGGTCGATACGCGTAGTGCCTGCAAGAGTCGCCTGTCAGTTTGAGATAAACTGGAATTACAGTTGACGAGAGTTGGACACGAAATTGGACCTCGAGAATTGGGTATTGGACATTGAGAAATTCCAATATTTGAATTGAAATGGACGTCGCCTCATCGATGGTGGTTTATAATGGAAAAATGGAATTTCGGATGAAAAGTGCCAAATGACCATTTTACCCCTCGACCATTTTCCCTGGCCTTAACATTTCAGAAGGACGAAATGATCAATTCCCACTCATGTATATGACTGCCGAAAATGATAGGATCAAGTGGTCAAATAAAGTCAAAGGTGGGTCATGGTCTTCTAGAAGCTTGGACAAGTGTCAAACAAAGAGAGGCCATGCATTAAATACCAATCTTATCAATTTGACCCAAAAATGAATTATTATGATGGAATACCTTCTCTCTCTTCTCACTTTGGCCAGCCACCATCTCCCACCATCATCTTCTTCTTCCTTTTCAAGTTCGGCCGAGAAGCTCACCCGCGGAAAGGGAAAAATCGGCTCACTGTTTTGGGCATAACTTTATCGTCCGATATTTGATTGAGGTAAAACCATCTCCATATTAAATCTTATTGTCTTGTCGTTCTAAGAAGGTGTTATAAGCTTAATTTGGTCCAGTCGTTTGATCCATAGGTCTGTTTGAGTGGACAAAGGTTAGAATCTAACACGTTTTTGGAGAGGCTACGTTTTTGGGAGTTTCCAGACTCTAAATGACCTCAAATTTTTGGTGAGATCTTTATAACATCTAGTACTTGAGTTGACTGAGAAAGTATGGTTATTTTCTTGAAAATTTAGGGTGTTTTCATGGCTGGACAGAGGTGATTAAAGTCGGACAAATTCTGACCATGTGAGGATTGTCAATGAACCGGGCTGTTCAAAGGTCTTTGAGGTGTTATTTTGCTTCTAAATCTTCGGAGAGCTCTCTTAACATGTAGATTAAAGTTGTGGCGAGTTGATTTTGTGATGGATTGAAGTTTGAAATTGATTTATGGCTTGATTGAGCGGATTGAAACCCAAAAACGGTTCTGTTTTGTGATGAATCCTATTCTGGCCGGTTCTGTTGGAGGCTAATTAAAGGGTATTGTGACTTCAAATTGACTCATGATATCCTATAGGATGTGATGTGAGGTGTTAAGGGGGAGTTTGTGAAATGGATTGGGAGTTAGAAGTGAATTATGGGCAAAATTGGTGCTTGAACCTCTAAGTTGTGTCTTGAGTTGCGTATGGTCATGTGAACCGAACATATTGAGGGTTCGTGGGAATATTGTCATACATTCAATTGATCGATAAGGCACCTTGAATTGTCACTTGGTTAGTTATTAAGGAATTGGTTTGATATAAATGGGATTCGATTGAGTTTTGATCCAAAATTGATAGAATTTCCTGGGACGGCGTTGGATCCTTGTTGACCATGAACTTGTCGAGTTGGGAATGACCAATTGGTTTGGATTTTTTTGCTATTGACCAAAGGTAAATGGTTCCTAAGCCCTTACTTGAACATTAGGACACTACTGGATAGAGTGGTTGAGTGATTTGATTTCTTGGTGAAGC
Source organism: Rhodomyrtus psidioides (assembly GCA_021437785.1). Classification (NCBI taxonomy): domain Eukaryota; kingdom Viridiplantae; phylum Streptophyta; class Magnoliopsida; order Myrtales; family Myrtaceae; genus Rhodomyrtus; species Rhodomyrtus psidioides. The sequence goes on along the minus strand of JAILYB010000007.1, from coordinate 6,380,775 downwards.
CTGTGGCTTGAATTGCTTAACTGAGTATTGGATTCCATGACTTGAATGTCATAGCATGACAATTGAACTGCGATATGCCTTGATGACATATTTCGCTATTGAGCCCTTGATTGTTTAATCGGCTGTGACGCCTACGTGACTAATATGGCTATAGCGCCTGTGATATTGAAGTGGCTATACAACCTTGTTATTTAAATAGCAATGATGCTCTGTTGTTGAATCGGCTGTGATGCATTGACGATTATGGTGGTTGCTTGGCTAGTGAGCCCTATTAATTGATGTTGAACAATGAGCTTTGATGAATTACACTGACTATAAGGTCTATGCTATAATGCATTCATCGATCGTTGGCTTGGTGCCTCGGAGATCGCATTGGCTTGGTGCCCCGGTTATTACATGGCTATAATGCATTGATACAACTATATTGGCTTGGTGCCCCGATTATTATGGCAAGAGTGCCAGAGGAGTATGTGGTTGAATGAGAAAGTGGTGGCGGTTGTGTATCGACTTGCTTGTTGCTTGTGCTTGAGCTTGATCCCATGAGATTGTCTATGCTTGGTTGGTTAACATGTTTGATTTTGTGAAGGTCTTGTGCCATTGCATTGATGAATGCCTGCATCTGATATCATGTGCGAGTGTGGTCTGGGAGGACTGGTGTTCAGGTCTAGGTTTCTAGGTTTATGTTTCACTTACTGAGATATATATATATATATATATCTCACCCCAGTGGGGGATTAATTTTTCAGGTCCTAGAAGATGGGAATATAGGCGAGGTGAGGATGAGCTCTCGATGAAGAAACGACATGAATGGTTTTATGTATTTTGTGGCCTTAGGGATTGTATCTGATTTTGAGGATTGAGGAATTAAATTTTGGGTACTTGGCTGCGACAACTTCTAAGGAGAATTTTATTTGTAAGAAGTGTAGACCCTTTGTCCTGAGTCATTTCATTATGGAATTGTACGGAGTAGTTTTATGGCTTCCGCGATATTGTTTCTATGTCAAGTTGTTATTTGATTGGCCGAGGAATCCTGGGAGATAGATTGAAGATCAATGGCCTCGTGGGATATACGTGTGTTCGATGGGTTTGGGGCATGACAACTTTCATCCCGCTCCACCAATAATGCTAGCGTTGGTTCTGATACATTTTTGTGCTACTTGGGTGGATGCTGTAATTATTTCAATGAGCCTCAGACAAAATTCTTTCCTTAAGTGTCTCATCATCAGGTACATAAAGACGTCTACGAAACATTAAAATTTCGCCCTCAGATACTTAAAATTTAGCCTTCCTCTCCGCCGCATCCATACCAAGAATTTTCTGAATTTATGGATCTGTAGACTGTAAGACTTTTATCCTTTCTTGGATCTCTGGTTCAATTCTCAAGATCACAATCAAACTCGACAGCTGGCTCACTTCTAACTTAAACTCAGAGTCTCTCAATCTTTCGAGCACTGACCATCCCTTAACCATCAAGTGCGCAAAGCTAGATTTTCGACTAAGCGCGTCAGCAACTCTATTCGCCTTCCTAGGATGGTACAAAATATCACAATTGTAATTCTTAAGTAATTCCATCCATCGACGCTGCCTCATATTCAATTCCTTTTGGGAAAATAAATACTTTAGACTTTGATGGTCCGTATAGATTTGGAACCTTTCGCCACATAAATAATGCCTCCATATTTTTAAGGCAAAAATAATCGCAACTAATTCCAAGTCATGCGTCAGATAATTCAATTTGTGGGGCCTCAATTGCCGCGAGGCATACGCCACTACCCGTCCATGTTGCACAAGCACGCATCCCAATTCTTTTAACGAAGCATCACTATAAATCTCAAAACCTCCGGGTCCAGAAGGGATCGTAAGTACAGGTGCAGTCGTCAAGCGATGTTTAAGCTCCTTAAAACTCCTTTCACATTTGTCCGTCCATTCGAACTTCGTAAGCTTCTTAGTTAACTGCGTCAATGGCATAGCTATAGACGAGAACTTTTCCACGAAGCGTCTATAATAACCGACCAATTCCAGAAAACTTTGAACTTCGGTAATTGTCGTAGGTCTAGGCCAATTTATTATCGCGTCAATCTTCGCAGGGTCTACGGAGATTTCTTCTCCGGATATTACATGGGGAAGAAATGCCACCTTATTCAACCAAAACTCGCACTTACTAAACTTGGCGTAAAGCGAGTGTTCTCTCAGAGTCTGTAAAACAGTTCTCAAATGCCTTTCATGCTCCTCAATACTCCTCGAATAAATCAAAATGTCATCAATAAATACTATGACAAAGCGATCAAGATATTCCTTGAACACCCGATGCATCATGTCCATAAATGCAGCCGGAGCATTAATCAACCCAAAAGGCATCACTGTAAACTCATAATACCCATATCTCGTTCTAAAAGCCGTTTTCGGAATATCATCTTTCTTAATCCTCAACTGATGATACCATATTCTCAAGTCTATCTTAGAGAACACCGAAGCTTCCTGCAGTTGATCAAATAGATCATCAATCTTCGGCAACAGATACTTGTTCTTAATGGTTACTTGATTCAATTGCCTGTAATCAATACACAAACGCAATGATCCATCCTTTTTCCTCACAAATAACACCGGTGCTCCCATGGCGATGCACTCGGCCTAATGAATCCTTTATCAATAACTCTTGCATTTGCACCTTCAACTCCTTCAACTCCGATAATGCCATTTTATAAGGTGCCTTCGAAATTGGTTCCGTCTTAGGAGCTAACTCAATTACAAACTCAATTTCCCGCCCGGGTGGTAATCCAGGCAATTCTTGGGGAAAAACATCCGGAAATTTACATACCACCACTATATTTTCCAATTTCGGTTCCCCAAACGTCGTATCAACTACTACGGCCAAATAAGCTTGGCATCCCTCATTTAGCAATTTTGTCGCTTTAAGCGACGAAACCAAAGGAATATAAATTCCCCCACAACTTCCCTTGAACTCAAAGCTAGGGCGATCATCCGGAAAAAAACGGATTACCCTATCACCACAATCAACCACATCTTTTTGTCTACTCAGCCAATCCATCCCAACGATCACATCAAAATCAAATATAGGCAGTACGACCACATCTATCTTTTCCTCTCTACCATCAATCACTATCTTACTATCCGTACAGCCTAACGAAACTATCGCATTATCTTTTAGTGGAGTGGTAACATGCAACATCATATTCAATGGCTTCAAATCCAAGTTAATCATATCAACAAATTGAGCAACACGAAAGAATGCGAAGCTTCAGGATCAAATAGGGCATAAGTAGCTTGGTCGCACAAATAAATCATACATGTGAGCACACCAGGCGTGTTCTCCGCTTCACCTCGCGCCACAGCATACACTCGCCCTTGGGCTGGCGGTCGGTTCAATTCATTTTGTGGAGCAGCAGCCGGGGGTCCTGCCTGTGGTCGCGGTCCTTGGGGTCTAGGTCCTGGAACTTGATTAAGGCAGGTCCTTATCTGGTGTCCCAACTGACCACACTTAAAACACGCGCCCGTCCTAGTCGGGCAAGGCCCACTCCCATGTCTCCTTTCACAAAGACGACAGTTCAAGGTGGACTGGTGCGGCGGCTTCCCAATGTTCTTTCTCACGGGTGGAACAAAACGCCTATTATTGGTCATTGGTCTCTTACTAAACTGGCGATTGTCTCGAAATGAAGGAAATCGCGATCTGGATGCAGCTGTTCTCTCTTTCATATCTCGTTCTATCATTTGACCCCGTTCATAGATTTCCTTGTAGTCATCAAGTTCACGATCACTATCTGACTGAGAAGTTCGGGTCGTAACCCGTCTCGGAATCTCCGTGCCTTCTCTAGCGGATCCTCAACATACCATGGCGCATATCTCGACAACCTTACAAACTCAGCTTCATATTGATCCACTGTCATGTTACCCTGGCGAAAATTCTGGAATTCCACCAGTTTACTTTCTCGCGCAGTCTCGGAGAAATACTTATCTTTAAAGGACGCAGTGAAAGCAGTCCAATTCAGGGCAGTACCTTTCGAAAATATTTCGCCCTTCGTGCCATTCAACCAGTCATTTGCAGTACCATCCAGCTGGTACACTGCCAGGAGTACTTTCTCCTCATCATTACATCTCAGAACCCCAAAAATTTTCTCAAGCTTTTCTATCCACCTGGGTGTCAACTCTGGGTCACCAATTCCATTAAACTGGAGTGGCCTCAGCTGCACAAACTGCTCAACTAATTGACCCATGTCTCTAGGTGCAATATTATAACATGATGCATTACCTACCTTCACACCCTAGCCACTATTCTCATTAGCTCGAGCATTACCAGCTTCAACGCCTTGGTCAATGCTGACATTAACTCCACTGCCCACATTAATACCAGTTACCGCATTGACAGTAGCCAAGGTAGCTCCCACAGCCCGAGTAATAGCAGCATCTCTATCCTGAACCTATCTATCTATCTATCAGATTTCCAATTCGTTCCAAAGCTCTCAAAACATCACCCATTCCAGGATTCTCAGCCACATGTGGCCTCGAACTAGAAGCTACACCTCTAGGACTCCCACGTCTGCTAGGTCGGTTGCTCATTCTTATACTACCTGTACTACTATAATTCCACCATGGAATTAAAGACTTAGTTCAACTACACAAGTTCAGTGGTTCTATACTACACCATAAAGCAGTACTCACACCAAAGCAATCATTCACCCAGTCATTCTCAAGAGTACAACACTTAGGAACGTCCAATCAAGCCTCAAGTTAAACAAAACATTCATCATTTCATCAAGCAGGCATCCACAATCAATACACACACTAAATACGAAGCTTGGTCACTGCCTAGTCATCACAATTATATCACTTTAGTGATGCGAATCACATGCGCCAACTCATATGTCATGCATTTCTTACTTTATTCTAGCGAATCCCCTACGATCTCGCTACCCAATCATCCCGAATCTCATTACTCCTTATTACTCCAATCCTGAATAAACTTGGATTGAGCTAACCTTACTCTGATACCACTTAAACAGGGATGTCACGTCCCGTCGTCCTTTCCTGGACTCACATCCGCTCATGCCGTAAACTTAGACCCAGGATACTCCTCATTACGGCGGCAAAGAAATGAGACTCGCATGCGGAAGAGTAAAAGAAAATAAAGACACATCTCCTTGCAAGGAGACCAAAATAAATAAAGAATGAGACACGGGACAGAGAAAAGGTTATTCACATAACCCAAGAACGAGTTTACACAAACGGGGTCGGGGACTAGCTAACACCACAACTAGGGTCGAGGAATGTAAAAAGGCGAACCAAAAAGACAACTACTAAACCCCACCAAAAGGATCACCACTTCCAAAAAACAACTCAAAAATATTGTCAGACAACGAGCCCACTAAGTGGTACTAGTATCTTCGGCTCAACTCATGTCCTCTGCGCGATTGTAGTCCGAGAAAGTCTCAGAACGTACTTCTAGGGTGTCCTCTTCCATGTTGTCTTCCGAGTCAGAAACCTCTATCACTTCAATGCTTTCCTCTCTTGCCGGGGCTTCCTCCGGAACATTCCTCGAACCTGCTACAAAAACCTCTACCTCGATCTCATCGCGACTAGGGTGACACCACGAAGGCACAGCTCGTTTAGAAACCTCATGGGCCTTCAGCAGACCAGTAGTAACATCTCCAGTCCTCTTAAACCAAGCCTCAAAGCGGTGTGGCTTCCAGTCTTCCTCCCCCTCATCAACCCATACTACTGTACTCTTCCTAATATAGACCGTACCTCGTCTATCTGGAATTTCCTCAAAATAAGCTGTCATTTCTTTTGGGTCACCAAGACGTATAGGTAGCATCTTCAGTGCTTCGGGTCTGAAAAAGAATGATCCCACGATGGGGTGAGACTTACGTCTCAGCAAGCTAGCCTAACCCTATCTAGGCCATCCGTCTCACCAGACCAAAGCAAACAAAGCAACACATATAATTTACTAAAACAAGACATGGCATCAACTAAAGGCAAAATAGCATAGAGTGACCAAGCTTTCGTACTAATTTATAGTTATTTTCATCATAACGTGAATTAAAAGACATTCATTTCCTCTTTCGAACCTCCAGAGACTAGCCCGCGTTCAGACGCCTCAGACTATCTCGATCAATAAACCCGCGTTCAGACGCATCAGGTTTAACAGCTTATCACTAAGCTCATGTCGACATGTCAATTTCTCATCCCGCGTTCAGACGCATCAGGATGTACTTTCAATCACAACCCTGCGATAAATCGCCTTAGGGTGTACATAGCTCGTAGCCCCACGTTCAGACGCATCAGGGTGCCACTGGCCTTAAGCCTCGTTTCATCAAGCTACTTGTCACCATTTATGAGTTCTCACGGCTCGATAGCCCATTTCCTCAAACAATCTCAGTCAAGAATCATTACGATAGACATTTAATCGCATAACCACCATGAGGATTTCTAGGCATTCGAACACAAATCAATTGTTTACCAAAAAGAAACAAATGTGCGGTGTGATGAAACACAATTTAAGAGTCGAATATCATACCCCCACATAGGCAAGCAAAGCGCATCAACGAGCACGTTATCAAGTCAATCATTCAAGCATAACAAATCAATCATTTCATCATTTCCTCAACGGAAAACGTCCAGTCGCGTCCAAATGTCCTTAAATAGGTTTAGGCTCACTAACCTCCGCTTAAGTTAGCAATCCTCGCTAAAATTCCCTCGTCAAGCTCGGCTTCAAATCGACTTCTCCGCTGTCCAAAACAGGGCATCAAAACGATTTAGGAACTATCCACTGTTACCATTAATTTATCCAATCTAGCCCCAATTCCACCAATCGTGGACCTTATTAACAACACGAGGGACATTGTAGTACGTCCTAACAACACATTTAGAGCATGGAGACACCACAAACAACCCCCAACAAAACCGAATTGCTCAGAATCAAAACATGGCAAAACCGGTTCTGCTCCTTTTCGCATAAACAGCCCATGAATCCCCCTTTAAGCTCCAACTTTTCACCAATTCCTCTTGCTAAAACCTCAATCAATATGTTATATAGTCCCACGATGAATTTCGAAGCTAAATAGCACTCCTAAGACCTCCGAACACCTCACTTCATCTCAATCCGATCGGCAGTCAGAATCTGCCCTTAAAAACTACCTGAATTAAACTATCGAAACTTAAAGGAAACATAACCAAATCAACGGCCCCAGCTCAGTGAATTTAATACTACATATCATGTAACTTCCATAAAAATTTTGAAGCCAAATGAAGTCTCTAGCTGTTATCCACTTCATTACTACCAAGTGTCGAATCATTACAACTGTTCTTGGTACCATTCACTTGAGAGCTCGTCTCTTTGCTCTCTACTTTCATGGATCTCCACTTGTACCAAACAACATTTTTTTTTTCATTTTTGTCACTCTTCCTTGAGGAAGCATTCTTATCTCAACTGCTGGTTTCCCCATAACCAGTCGATGCGACTTTATTCCAATCTCGTCCATTACACTGAACGTCGACATTATCTTGGAATTCAACGTTGCCTCTAGGATAATTCCTCAAATTTACTTTCCAGGGATCATTTGAGCCCTGCGTATTCTTTCTCAGTCCAGACGCTCAATCTCAAGACCAAGGCGATTAGGATTTTCTCTCCATTTCACACTAGGGTCTCTTACACTATGAAGGAAACTATACACTTCAGTGACATTCTCTTACTTCGAATCTACCTCGTCCTTTCTATTCAATAAGACATCGATCTTGGAGTTTATGTCAACAGCGGTGTTTGTACTCTAGCCTCCAAATGCCATCATACTTGACATTCTCCTTCCAATGACTCAGTCACCTCAAGTGACAAGGTTCCAAGGAGTCGGGGTTCTTTCTAGTCACAATAAATCCACGTATCGAATATTCAATTCGATTACCTCAAGTCAATTTGTAATTACACTCTAAGCGCTCTTTTCACTTACTCAACCATTCATTAAAATCCCGAGTGGCTAGGACTATCAAGTCCATTCACTTTTTCTTCCATCAATGACCATCTCATGATCCAATCACCATTAAGAACAACACCCTATTCTTTAGGGAACAATAACTCATGATTCCATTTCTAATGGTTCCAATGCAACCAACCAATCCCAGGGAATCATTAATTCCAGGCAAACTAGCATGCCATTTTTTCCTCGACTCCTTTCATAACAGAAGAGACGGGCTACTCATTTTCCACCATGGGTCTTACGCTCAGGTAATCAATCATTTCTCGTAGGCACGTTCCATATTCCATAATGAACATCTCCTTGCTCGTAATCCATGAGCAGGAATTCTATTATTCATAAGTCTTCCGATCATTCTCTTCTTTGACTGAGTCCCATTACCATTTCCCAAAATCAGGAATAACAATCAGCTATAAGGTTTTCAAATTCCAATCCACTCAGGGATTTACTAATCTTATTCAAGGGTCCTTGACCACCTTGACCATATGTTTTAACAACCTTGAGAACTCTATCTCACACTGGTCGGTCGTCCTCGGATCCTTTCAAGATTATTAGGATCCAAACAACATTTGCTCTCGAGCAATCCGAATAGGATATTTTTCATCGAACAACTTAACAGGGGTAGTCCAGGCAGATATCATGCCTTCAAGGAAACCCTTCCTCTGGTGACCTTTCACCAACTATCAACAGTCGCTTAAGGCTAAAACTGTCAGGGTCACTTTCTTTCCTTAGTGTACCCAAAACCTCTAAGGTTTCTTTACCGGGATCTCCAATCCAGGGAGACAATTTCAAATCTCATCCCTCCTTCAAACTCAGTCAATCTCAACCTTATACATAGCTTCATAAGCTTTTTAAAACTCTCGTGGTTCATCCCATGCACTCAATTTATAAAGAATTAGCTCAGAGTCACCTTTCTCGTGACTTCCATCACTTAACTCATCAACACTAGCATCTGTCACCGTAGTGACTTAGGCAATCATGACAGCTCCTCCTCGAGCTTGCCTACCCATCCACTTTTCTCATTTCTGTTTAAAGTTTTCACGACCCCTTATCACACTTGGGTCTCGCATGATTAACAAATCGAGCCATATTCTCTTCTAGTACTTGTACTCTAGTCGCTTATCTTTACTCAATTCTCATGATCCATCTCAGTTCTTGGATCTTCCCATATCTTACATACTCGAGCCCAATGCTCTTCTACGACCATACTTTGGTCATTCAACCTTGTCAGGTTCTCATGTCACTGAAATCACTATGATTTCCTCCCAAAATCAAAGACTTAAGTCATCCACTCAAGTCTAGCAGTCTCAGGCTGCTCATATCATTATCTTTCATCATCAACCATCTAGTGGCTCCCAAACAACCCTCAACTAGTTGTCCAACATTCAAGGATTCTAAATCATCCTTAAGCAGCAACCACACAACAAGCCAACCTCCATGAGGTAACTTCTCAATTAATAGCCATTATTAGGCAAGCCTTAACTAGGCCAAAACTTAACTAGGCCAACAACAAGCAAGCACTCAAAGTGCCATTTCAATCGTTCATGCCATAAATCTAAGGGCATCTGCCACTCTAGCATAATCACAACATGCTATCTCAATCTCAACAGGCATCAATTCATTAGGTATATACCTCACATGACGTATAATTTCTCAGTTAGACCTCGACTATAACAATCACGTGATGCCAATTAGGCCAATCACAACATCAATCTTCTTTTTCAAACGGCATCCCTTGCGAAATGCAGGGCTCTCAGCCAAGCCTATCACAAGCGCCTTTACAAATGCCATGTCACTTTCAAACATTCGCTTTAAGAATCACTCACGTGCCATACATCTCTTAATCACAATCAGACTCAACCTGATACCTAGGCATTCCCATTCAATTTATAACATGGGTCATCCTTGCCTCCTCGCTATCTTAGAAGCTTGCCAAGAGCCACTCCTTGTCCGGACCTCTCTGTCCCTACGATCACTCCCCGCCCTTATCAGGCCTGATTGTTACAGGTTGTCCCAAGTCATACATCTACGGAGGAAGCCCCATTCCACACGTCACATAACATGCTTCATTACGATTTATAAGTATCACATCAACTCGTCTCATACCAAGCGACAGTTTATTAAGTCTGATAGTGACAAGCTTATGTATGCACCCGCATCAACTTATATTTTAATGCCACAAACATGTGCACATCATGACTATCCTCACTATTTGTCATACCATAATCGCTTTCAGATCAGTTCTTATCCATCGAAGATTTCTAATTCCATCAATAACCGTCACACCACATGGATCAATTGCTTATATTCACCCATACACCTCAAGTTTAATCGCTCTTCAAGTCAAATCCATAGGCCTTCGATCACAACTGATCTTCAATCCAAATACTCCTTGTATGCATCTCATCTCATATCACCCTAGGTTGTCAATAGCAATCAATAGCTAAAACCATCAAGATATAACACAATTCAAGCCTAAATTCACTAATACCAATCGTCTCTTTATAACTTATTTTCCTCAAGTTGGTTCATCGACAAACTACAATCATAATCATGTAATCCAATTGACCCCTCATTCATAAGCAATTCTCTACTAACCTCAAGCACAATTACTATCTCAAAATCCATGCTTAAAACTCCACAATTTCGTCTTACCTCTTTATGAACCTCAATAATATCACCACCCAAGATCATCGATCAAAATCAATGCTAGAACCATTAGAGTATACACAAGTTCCAGCCTATAATCCCCAAGATTCGATGATCAATACTTAATCATATAGGTCTCACTATTTAACTATCCCCAAGTCATCACTCCTTATTACTCCAAACCCCAATCAAATTGGGATCGAGCTGGCCTTGCTCTGATACCAATTAAATGGGGATGTCACGCCCTGAACTAGGCGAGCACGAGAACAACCCACCAGGCCGTAATCAAGCTGTGCCATCCAGGATCTTTCGGCCCTCATGTTCTCAAATTGTATACACGCGGAAGGAACAAACTGCTCCGTATACAAATAAAATCAAGATGACTTAGGAAAAAAATAAATAAATATTACACTTCACAACCTTCAAAATACGCCTCAATTCGTTTCAAAGATCAAAACTAATCCACCAAACAATACAATCTCTAAGGTTACCCAACATCCTAAATACATTTGATCAACTACTTCCTCGAATGCCAATCCTTGGCAAGTTCGAGCTTCCTTCGCCTGTGACCTGAAAAAGTTAAGCCTCCACTGGGGTGAGATATAAATCTCAATAAGTGAAACATAAACCTAAACCTGAACACCAGTCCCCCCAAACCACACACAATACCACAAAGATACACGCAATCAACAATGCCGCATGGCATCAAACTAACATGCATATCAATAGCCAAGCATGGATGTGCAATACAATCAATCACACTTAACTTCAGGGTCTCAAGCTCCCTACTCGAGCAACATATAATTCGATACTCAATTATCATAACTTCCACCTTCACCTTTGCACTTCTTTGGCACTCGTGCCAACTGACATCACTGGGGCCACAGGCCAATCGATACTTTTAAGGCTCGCAGCCATTCGATGCCACTGGGGCCACAGGCCAATCGGTATCCTCAATATCTTTCAAGCTCGCCACCATTCAATACCACTGGACCAAGCTTACATACTAGCACAAGAAGTTCCAAAGGCAACATTGAACAACATTTCATCAAAACTCTTTGGCTCATAGAGCTTGCCCGTGTTGTGACGCATCAGGCCTTAACAATTCATCAACCCGTGTTCTGACGCATCAGGTTTAGCTTGCCATTTCGAGGCTCGTGTCGACTCATACCAACATATCCCGCGTTCTGACGTATCAGGATATGATTCAAATCGCAATCCGGCGTTCTGACGCATCTGGGTGCCACCGGCCCTTAGGCTCGTATCTCAATTCTCAATATCAATGCCTGCGTAACACGTATCAGGCAGTCCGCATAGTAATACATCAAACTAGGATACTACCCGCGTAACAACCCATCAGGTTAATGATCCTTACTTGGCCAAGTGTCAAATCCCGCGTCAATACGCCTCAGGACACCACTTGCTATTTATAGACCCGCGTCAATACGCCTTAGGTCGAATCTCGCGTCGATATGCCTCAGGATTTACTCAAGCCCCGCGTTTAAAGCATCAAGGTATCCCATGAATATGCACTCATGAATCAACCAATCACTGACTAAATAAAATAAAGAGTGCATATCTTATCTCAGCTATTTCCCATCATTTCAGGCAATCCATCTACTACATTCATCCAATAGTGTCCTAATGTTTAAGTAAGGGTTTAGGCAACACTTACCATTAGCCAAGCTAGCCAATGCCACTTGCAATTCACTTCCAAGGCTCATAAATGCACAGCCAAATCACGTCCTGCATCGTCCTACGAATAAATAATAATTTCTGTCAATAAACTCCGCAAAAATTCTGATCCGATCGAACCAATTTCTTGCCAAGACATCAATTGACATCTTATGACATCTCAATAACCCATTTGGACTATGGCAACACATCCTAGAACCATCAAAGGGCTCGGCTAAGGCTGGAACAGAATTGGACAACATTCTGTTCTGCCTTTGCCATATTCCAACAGCCCATAATTCACCTCAAATCACCAATTTATCACTCAATCAACTTGCCAAGATCTAGATTTACATGTCTAAGACATCCCCTAATGATTTGGAAGCAAAATAACACCCCTAGGATGTCCAAATGGTTCGGCCTCCACAGATTGTCCACCAATCAAATTTTCGATCAATTCTGTCCACTCAATCTCAGCCATGAATTACCCATAAATCTCAATTGAAAAATTCATTTCTGCTCAGCCACATGTAGTACAACATGTTATGAAGCTACCCTCGAAAATTTGAGGTCATTTGGATTTTCTATGAGCTAGAACCATCTAATTTCCTCAACTAGCTCAGAATCTGTCCACTTTTCTTCCAACAAGTTTCCTAAATTAACCAGACATCCAAATGACATGAAACCCATTGGAACTTGTAGAGGACAGGTAAACTAACCTGTGGTGGTCGGCGTTCAGCTGAAGGTCACCGGAAAGTGGCTGTCGTACGGATCGAAGTTGGCGGTAGAAACTGGTGGCAGTACTCGGCTGGAGAGAAAACTTGAAGGAAAATGGAGAAAGTGATGAGATTTTCAGGATTTGGCTATTTGGGGAAGATGATCCACAGTAATAGGGTCTCCAATAATTTTCTCTTAATTTCCCAACCACTTTTTGAGGGATTAGATGGCCGTTGAATCTCCACTTGACACTTGTCTTGATTCCAATAATAGAGCTTAACCTCATTGTCTTCTTTTGACCAAATTTTTGTGCAGTTTTCGGTTTCTTGTAGGGGAATGTCAAATGTCCATTTTGCCCTTATAAATTTTCCAAAGAAAAGAATTAAGCTTGAGGGGCAAAACGATCATTTTGCACTTTTCGTCCGAGACTTCGTTTTTAGTTTTAATTGTCCCATTTGGCCAGGCGTCGTCAAATTCAAATCCAATGTTTGAATTCCTCAATTTCATTTCCCAATTTCGAAGTTAAATTCCATACCTCAAGCCTTGAGGGCGGAAATTCAGAATGTCACACTTCCCGCTAGGTTTTTTCATTTGTATCTCTCGTCCTCACCTCGCGCAAATCCAATCGAACCCCCTTCCCAAATGGCTCAGAAATCCTCTCAAAAATCCTAGATTCCCCTGATCCTCAACCTCACTCCATCACTTCTTCTTCTTCTTCTTCTGCCTCCGATCCCTCTCTCTTCGACGAAACCGTGACGCCTCACCTCAGTTCAAGCTCGCTAGCTGTCACTCATCTCACCTCTCCTCAGCTCGCGTTCGCTCTCTCTCGCATCTCACCTCAACCCAGTAGGTGAGCCCCCGTCGTTGCTTCCGAGTGGACCGGGAAGGATGTGGACTCGGACTCCATCGATGCATTCCAGGTGTTTGTCGCATTTACATACTCGCGCACTCTCTCTCTCTATATATATATATATATATCTTGTTTTATGGTCCTCTTGCTCCACTTATCATGTGTTCTATTGTTGCCGACGCTAGTCTCTGAATTGTCTTTTTTTTTTGCCGATGAATGTAGACATTTGTTGGTGATTGCTAGTTTGGGGGTTAGTATTAGATTCTATAAATAAAGTGTGGGGTCCACGGGGGCTACGGTGTGCGCCCATGCGGGCAATCACACCCTTCTTTATCCAATTCAAACGTGAAAAGTCACGTTGATTGGAGAAAACTAACGTCTTCCCTGTCAGTTTTGAGAATTGACACATTCTGTATCTCCTAGAAAAACACAGAGAACCACGCTCCTCCCTTGACTCATTGTTAATTGGCATTGACGACAGAGGAACTCTGACGAAATCGCAAAGGGCTCTTAACCTGTGAACATTAAGGTGCATTCTAGTAATGTGCTTTTGTCGATCAGTGAATCAAGTGGTTCATATGGGCATGTTTCCGCGAATTAGATCTCAATGAGAATGGGTTTAGTTCCCAACATTGGTATCAGAGCATGATTACTTGTTTCCTGATTGATTTGTGTGTTAATTTCGAAAAAAATTAAGTGATTTTAGCCCCAATTGCGATATACTGTTCATGAGTAATTTTTTGAGTTTCGTTCATCGAAAAAGGATTATGAACACATAATTGGAACGGGCTCGTCGAGACGATTCTTTTGAGTGGTCGCCGACCCTAATCTGCCACCGAAAACCGTCGCACGCGCGCCACGCGCCGCGATGGGGCAGAGTCTCTTGGGGTAGTGATGGTTCGTCCTTTTTTAAGCCATTTTTGTTTGTCAAATTTGAGGTTTGAATATACCATTGTGTTCGTCTCGACGAGACGAAGATTTTGACGGGTAGATGGTCGCCGGAGGACGCCGGACGGTCGCTCACGCGCCGACACGCGCCGGCGGGGTTGCAACCGTTGCGACCCACGTGCCACGTGCCGAGCACGTGACCAGAGCGTGGCCGTGCGTCGCACGTAGCGCTCAGCCCGCACGCGTTTTTAGGCCAAGTCCAGACCACTTGCAAACCCATTTTTATTATTATTAAAAAAAAGGAAAGGCCAGCCCACTTTCAGATTCGTTCTGACCCAGTCCGAGAATTTTTTTTTTTCGGATCTGACCCGACCCATCCGATAGTTGACCGTTGGCCCGTTGACCCATCCGACAATTGACCGTTGACCAGAGTTGACTTTTTTTTCAAAAAAAAAAGAGAGGACCAGTCAACTCAAGTGGGGATTGTTTTATACCTTGTTTCACCTATTATTTTAATTATGATATGTTCATAATTATTGAATTTTTGTAATCCATTTTTGTTCTGAATTTGTTGCGGGAACAATGTCATGGGTAAGACGAAATATAAAGACTACCCAAAGACCAAGGCAATCTGATGCAATACGAGAACATAAGGAGACTATTGCAAGATTGAATCATTATCGCTGGGATAATGTTTCTGATATATTGACCCATGTCATAGAAGTCAACAAAATGATCCGAACAATCATTTGGAATGCAAAAGTAATGACCTCTGAAGATGCTTTTCGTGCACTGAAGAACACTATGCCTGAAGAATGGCATGATATGATCAATGATTCTTGGCTTATTCATAAAACATACATGAAGTGTGTACTGCATTTCCTGGACAAAGTCATACGGACTGGTACGACGAAGGCGTCGTCACTTGGGATGAATGGGTCTTGGCGCAGAGAGAATACGCCCTGGAACAAAGGCAAGGGTCTTCAAAGGTCTTCTCCAAAGGAGCTAATGTGGGCTCCTGATTTGATCAATAACCCTCCTCGATACCTTATGGATTCTTTACCCTGCACGATGGAAGTTACTTGGGTTATTGTTGGAACTGAAAAAAGGAAGATCACACGTCATTGCATTTAGATTTAAACTCTTATTTTGTAAACTTTTATTTCAGCTTTTGGTTAGGAGACTTTTAGGGACATGATATCATTGAATTCATGTTATTTGTTGATATTGTAATATATATGTTTTTGTATATATATTATGGTGGGAGTGTTCATAAGTTTTAGTAACTGTTTGATAAACACATTTGGATGATTGTATTGATATTGTTTTTAGATTAGAATGTCTCGATGATGATGGGGAACTTATTGAACCATTGATTTTCGAATCTTTCCTAAAACTATATATCAATATAATCAAGATGCATAAATATAGTTGCATTTGTTGCATATGAATAGACTTAAAATCAGTGCAAAATGTCTAAAATTTAGATACAATGGTAACGGCTTCAAAGAACATTGTTGCTGAGTTGAACAAGGGTGAGAAATTGAATGGAGATAATTATGAAATCTGAAGCATGAAAATCCAGTATGTGCTTGAAGAGCTAGAGGCACTAGAAGCTCTTAACCTGACTATGATTAAACTAGAGAATGGCAATATTGTACAACATAGAAGGGACAAGGAAGCCTTCACTGGGGCAATATGGATAACAATATTATACAAGAATTCAGGCAGTATGAGAATGCTAAAGACACGTGGGACGCCTTAAAGGCTCAATTTGGACAGAATTCTATCACTAAGCTGAGGCAGCTTACTATTAGGTTTGTTACATATAAGATGCCACATGGGCAGAATATGAGACAACATCTGAGGAAGATGTCAAACATGATTAGCAAGTGTCGCGACCTAAAATTAGGCTAATGGATTATTAGGTCAATTAAATTAACTAACCCAACTCGGACCCTCTCAAGTCCTACCAAATCGCAACTTAGGTTTGTTCGTGAAAAACTATTCAATCGGAGCCGCGACTAATCATTTACGGTAGGTTGATTAGAAACCTATATAAAATAGCGGGAGAACTATTTGTCTCTACGAACCAGAGAAAATGAGTTCGGGAACTTAATTACATTAATTAAATTAATGCCCTTTCGGTACCCAATTTTCATGAAAAATCCTTAATCTGATGACTTGAATTTTTTGGATTTTCTTTTATTAAATGCAATACTAATGCACTATATCTATATGACATGTGAAATGATATAACATGACAACGTTGCATGACATGGCATAATGACGTGGCTAGGTGACATGGCTAAATGCATGACATGGCAAATATGCGTGACATGGAAAACATGACAATGCAAGCTAAATTATATGCTATGCAATGTAAATGACATTTTTTTTATATATTTTTTTGTTTATTTTCCGATTTATGAAAAATGAAATATAAAAGCTATCCTAAAGTCAAGAGAAATGTGATCTAACTTAAGAAAAGCATGGGATTTTTTAGGGATTTCTCAGGAATTTATTTAAGCACGAAAACATAGAAAACTTGAACAAAAATAAACAATATTGCCCATAAAACACCTTTAAATCTGAAAATTTGATTTTATTCACAACATCCCCGAGATTAGGGTTAGCAAGTGAATATTTTATGGAATGACCGTCGTCCCTATATACATAGGGCAAACCTTGAAATTCTATTTAGGAATTAGCAATTCGCTCCTCAAGATTGAGGATTTGATGTCTAATTCACACATACGGGCACGATCGTACTTCGAGATCGAAGTCATATGTTGTCTTTAATGTACGTTTTCCGAAGGGACAAGGCACAATTGGGGAGCATGTGTTATGAGCAATATTATTTACTAACGTTCAAACTTGATAATAAATGGCAAACAATACGCAGAATATAAACATGCTAAAAAAAACCATCCACCAAGGCATATCAATTTCGAAAACCATAGAGGATTGCCAAAATTTGTAAAGCGATCTCACCTTATCCATCAAAATTCATATATTTTATAAAATAGGCAATTATCCACTAAGATATTTGAAAATATTTTAGATAACCGCCAAATCTAGAAAAGATATATTTTCAGTTAAGGCAATTGTTCATCCAGGAGATTTCAAGATGTTAGAATTATGTCTCGAGTTTAAGCCTGAAACGAAAAGATATCTTGAACGTAAAAGTTATCTTCAAGATAACAGAGGTTATTTGATGATGTGATCAAGATTGGATGAAGCATGTTTTAGAATCCATGAATAATTTGCATGGATATCTCGCATGGATATCTTTCCTCTAAAAGGTCAGCCATGTTGACATATTCTGATGGTGGTGTCTTCACGCAAGAGAATAAAAAAAAGGAAACTAAATATAATGAAGTCTGAGGAGCTTTGACACTTGGTCAAAGATATCTTATGTGGGTTAATCTCTTCAAGGGCGTGGGTTTCATGTGTGTATATATATTGAAGCAATCTGTGTCCTGTTAAAGAGATAATCTTGAGTGGGCGCGGGTTCCTTTGCAGATTATTAATTGGGCGCTGGTGGTTGATCAGAAAGCAGGAGTCTTCATACGTTATTGCTTGGAGGAAGCGAAGACGTGAAGATACGTCGGTTCATCCGTACGTAGTTTTCGTACGAAGTCTTGAAGCGCCACTTCCAAGAGCGCTTGAGCGTGGGTCTTCGCATCGACCCGGAAGCGCCGTTCGTCGAGTGCTTGGCAAGGGTTTATCGTCGTTCGTTTTGCTCGCGAAATTACGGCCTGTATAGAAACACCAAGAGTGTGTTTGTGTAACTCGAGAATCTCCGTGTATCGCTATTTCTATAGTGGAATTCGTTGCTACTCTCCCGTGGACGTAGGTTTTTACGACCGAACCACGTACATTTGGTGTCCGTTTTACTTTGCTCGTTCTGTCTACTTTATCGATCGATCGCTTGTTCCGTGCAACAATTGGTATCAGAGCTAGGCTTGCTTGAGTTGAAGCGAATCGATGGCGACAGAAGAAGTTAAAGGGAAAATCGACAAATTTGAGAGAAATGACTTTGGTTTCTGGAAGATGCAGATATAAGACTATTTATATCAGATGAAGCTGCACGAGCCCCTGTCTGGGAAGAAACCAGAAACGATGAAGCAATCCGATTGGGAATTGCTGGATAGACGAGCGATGGGTGTTATTCGGCTGACGTTGGCTCGTAACGTCGCGTTTAATATCGTCAAGGAGAAGACCACTGCGGGTTTGATGAAAGCCTTGTCGGACATGTACGAGAAGCCATCTGAGATCAACAAGGTCTATTTGATGCGACGTTTGTTTAACTTGAAGATGAGCTGTTGCGACCCTCTCGAGCGGAGTGTTAATGGGCCGTCCGATGTTGTATGATCGGACACGGGCCTCTCCCAAGGTCCATTACCCAAATCGCAACTGCTGGATATACGTGGTCGACCTTCAGTGTGGTCTAGTGACATGTGATGAGTGTACATGCCAAGGAGTCGCCACCAATCGTTTCGTGGAGGGTACGATCGGAAACCCTATCGAATAGTTGGGAGTGGTCTATTCGATTCTGCGGAAACCAGAGAAGTGGATTCGAGAACTTAGTTACACCAACTGTCAGAGTTGACGCCCTTTCTGTACCTAAGCTGAATGGTTTATCTGATCCTAGGATTTCATATAGACGAGTGGGGTATAGATCCTAAATCTAGGAGTTCATGCAGATGGGAATTACTACCCTATCAATCACAATCAATAGAAATAAGTGCGCAAATCAAGGATCCAGTACATGCTGATAAAACACATGAAAGCAGCATGGCATCCCTAATGAGGCCCTATTAGCCTAGAGAAATATCAATCAATGATTAAGAGTGATTTGGACATGATTCGCCCATGAGGGGCAGAATCGTAATTTTGAATAATTCGGGGAAAATTTACCCTTGAAAGGGTAAATCTGTCATTTTAGATGAATTGGGAAGTCAAAGAACAGGGGAAATAGGATTGGCCATCAATCCTATTTCCATTTCCTATTTTTCGGGAATTTCCAGGATTTTTCTGGAATTTAAAAGTGATTTTACCCTCGGAGGGGTGAAGTCGTTATTTTGGATAAAGATGAGAACTGAAAATCTTAAATATTAGGTTTGGTCGTCCACCTGACCCAAACCCTAACTTTAAGCAATTTTTCAGAACTCGATTGAGACAAGAAAGACGATTTTCTCATTGAGGGGCAAAATCGTCATTTTGAGAAAAGAGACGAGACTCGAGAACCCAAGCCTAAGAATTGGTCGCCTACTCGACCTTAAATCTTACTTTGGCATTATCGACCTCATCTAGCATATACAGCAGAGGCGACTTACCCCTAAAGGGTAGTATCGTCAAGTCTTGGAATAATGGAAAAGAAACCCCAAAAATAGGGTTGACCAGTTGTCTGTGGTCAACCCTCGATTTTTGGGGGTTTTTGGAATGTCTAGGATTTTTTCACAATCTTTTTGGAATTTTCTGAAATTTTCTAGCATTTTTTTTTATTTTCGAAGATTTTTCTGATTTTTTTATTTTTTAAAATCATTTTCCGATTTTTCTAAAAAAATTATTATTATTCGGACCGGGTCGACCGGACCCACTCGGGTCGGAACCCGGCACAGACCCGAATCCGCGCGGACCACGGCTCTAAAACGATGTCGTCTCATGTTTTTTTATTTTCGGTTTAATCGGATTTGATCCGACGGTCCCTAATGAAGCACGTGGCTAATCCACATCCATCGGATGGTCTGACTAGAACCTACGGTCTAGATTAAAAGAAGACTCGCCCAGGACCGTCTGATTGACTTACTAAAACCTACGGCCACGATTAAAACCTAGAACGCGATCTAAACCGTCTATTCATACTAATCTAAACGACGTCGTTTACTAACTAACCCATACGGCGCCGTTTCAACCAATTTTTATTTTCTGATTAAAATCAGTTTTGAATTATCCTAATTTCTAATCCGACGGCCACCATTTATTAGACTCGATTAATCTCAGCCATTGGATCTATCTATTCGAATAACAATCCCCAACGGCCGAGCTGACTGGAACGACACGTGGACCAATGACCTATTGCCACCTAAGCGTTTTGACTTGTTGACTCGCCAGGTCAGCATCGTCTTCAACCTCTTGACCCCAGCGGAATGGACGGCTGAGGAGCTTCGTCGCCGATCTAACGGTGAAACCTTGATGAAATCGCGCAAAACCAACGCCCATTGACTCGTAATCGACTCTATCCTAACATATCTAAGGATCGGAGCATAAAATCCACAGAATCAAGAACATCATGTGAGTTGCCGAGTACGGCCATGGAGATCTGAGAGCTCAATTCACAGAAAATCATGGCAATTTAATCATAAAACAGCATCAATGTAGGTTCAGGAGACTTACCTCGAGCTCCGATTGAGCTCGCTCGGCCCAGATTTGGCTGGGCAAGAATAAACGGGGGCCGGTTATGGAGGTTGTTTTCGAAGACTCGATTCGAGATATTCATGCAAAGTCAATGCGAAAAGGACACGCGACGATGGTCAGTGACCTTCTAGGAACGAAATGGCCAGGATAATTGCAAGAATAAGTATGAAATAAGCAAAACGCCATTGATGTACAGTGAAAGTTTTGAAGCTGCGTCTCACCTGTTTTCGTGGGTTCCGTGCACGCGGCCGACGGCGATCGACTCCGGGGACTTTGGACGACCTCCTAACGACCTCGTGGAGCTTTGGTTTAGCCTGGGGAGGCCCAACCGGCGCTCTGCAATTTGAGCTCAAGTTCTTGACGACGGGGGTCGGAGAACGAGCTCTGTTTTGCGTTCTCTCTCTCTTGCGCAATTCAGTTCCTCTCTCCTCAACTGAATCAACCGTCCGCTTCAAAAGAAAGCGATCATGAGCTTATATAGCTCTTGGGAATTTTGGCGCCGAAATGGGAGATTGGGCAGTTGACCTTCGCACGTGAGAACACGTGCGAAATGGTCACCGTCGATCGGCAATCGACGGGTATCAAATGGTCATTCCGTTCGGGACCTCTGGTGATCGTATTTGTCACGAATTTGGACTAATTTCATCTGAGCTTTGTCGTTGTTGACTTTTGCAGGTGACGGGGCTTTGACCGGCCGATTACTCTCCGTTCCGGCGACGTTGGATGGTGCTGTTAGTGTCGATCGACGGAGGAAGATAAGAGGAACAAAATGCCCTCCATTCCCCTTTCAATTAGTCGCGAATTGACCTTCAATTTGGTCTTCAAAACTCGGTCTGTCACTGTTCATTCGCACGAGCGTTTTGGGGAAGAAGAAGACACTGTTCTGGACTGGTTCGACCGTCGGTCAGACCGGTCCGAACCGATCCCGACTTGCAATTTTCCAAATTAAATCCAAATTAACAGGAAATTTTTGCAATTGAACCTCATAATCGAATCTAGGGCATGAATTCTATCAAAAAATGTGATTTTGCCCAAAAGTTCATATCAATTTCAACAAAAACCCCAAATTTCCTTTTAATTGCAAATTGGGGAATTATGCAATTGAAGGTTCAAATGATCAAATTAGGGCAAATTACCTGTGCCAATCGATTCAAAATGGTAAAACCCATTGGGCAGCATGTTTATTTTGCAATGAAAGCCCTTGAATTGAAAGTAATTTCAATTATGCTCAATTTCAAGGACTAAAAATGCAATTTTAGTATGCAATTTTGCCAAATTCGTGCAATTGAGCAATTTGTACAAACAATTGGGCTAAATTGCAATAAGGGACAGTTAGAATGGATGTCAAGATCCTAGAAAATGCCAAAATTGGAAATTAAAAGACTCGATTGATATTTTTTTTCTCAAATTCAATAGTATGGCTTACAAAGGAACACCCATAATTTAATCTGATTTTGGATTCTTTTTTAGGTCAAGAATGCAAGGGATTAAAAATAAAAATATTGGCTATTTTTTTATATTTTCTTGGCCTCAAATGCTATTTTATTTTTATTTTTTTGAGTATTTTCCTATTTTTTAAAAATACTAAAAAATGTGAAAAATATGGAAAATTATTTTTTGGTCAAGAATGGTTCCTTGGGCTTGGCCAAGGCCACCAAAGTTGATTTTGTAATTTTTTTGACTTTTATGGAGTTTTTGTGATTTTTTCAAAAATAAAGCTGAAAAAGACTTGGTCGAGAATCAGGTGTCAACAGCTGACCCTCTTTGAGAGGAATCTCGTGAGAGGTTTCGCTCAAAGACAGGTGACACTTGAGTCTAGACCGACTCGACTGCGGAAAAGAAAAACGAATCTTGATACTCAATCTTTCTTGTCCCGCTGGTGAACACTATGTTTCTTATTCTTTTGCTAACGTGAGAGAGAAAGTAGGGAGACCCACCTGTTATTTACCTGTTGATCACCTGCCTGATGCTCGTGCGGCATGCGCGGTGTATGGCGAGTTCAAGTGAATACCTAGGGACTCGTCTTTTGAATATCCTAGGGCGGTTAAACTCTAGCCTGTATGGTAGGCCATACCAGAATGGGATTCCTATACTTGACGGGAATCTGTGAATGATGCACCCAGTCTCTTAGGGATTGTCGCGGTTTTGATCCGTATGGTGGACCAGACCATGAATAGGACTCCTCTCTGCTAGGAACCTATGGTGGATCACCATATATTTGGCATTGGTGGCATGACCGGACATGCTGGCAGCAGTCTAATTCGATGGTCATCCAAAAATAGCCAAGCCGCATGATCTTCCTGGCGAGGAGGTGGCCGTTCATGTGAGGCCCACATACTCCTTCATGGATCTCTTTCATGAGGATATTTGCTTCTTTGGCATCTACACACCTCAACAGAGTAGAGTCAAATGACCTTTTGTACAGAATTTGTCCGTTGAGGAAGAACTTGCTGGCCATCTGGTTATGTATCTCCGGTCTCCTGGCTGGCATCCTTCAGGAAACTCCCATTTTGAAAGATAATTCTTGATGTCGTAATGCCATGGTTTCCCATCAAATTCTTCTTCGATTAGCATACAATAAGCTGGCCTTTCAACCATATTGATCCTTAGGGGTTCTATATCTAACCCTCCAGTTGTTTGCAACA
The DNA here is from genome assembly GCA_021437785.1 of Rhodomyrtus psidioides. Taxonomy (NCBI): domain Eukaryota; kingdom Viridiplantae; phylum Streptophyta; class Magnoliopsida; order Myrtales; family Myrtaceae; genus Rhodomyrtus; species Rhodomyrtus psidioides. The sequence goes on along the minus strand of JAILYB010000007.1, from coordinate 6,356,947 downwards.
TTGAGGCAAGGGTGGCTAACGCATCTGCAAATTGATTGTGAGATCTGGATAGGTATTCGAATGACACTTCTTCGAATTCGAGTATTAATTCTTCAAGGTATTCATGATAAGGGATGAGCTTTGCATCTTTCGTCTTCTACTCTCCCTGTGTCTGTAAAATGATGAGCATGAAATCTCCAAAAACTTGCAACCTAGGTATCTTCATGGAAATGACCAATCGTAGGCCTAAAATGCATGCCTCATATTCTGAGATGTTGTTGGTGCAAGGGAAAGTTATTTTTGCCGCCACAGGGTAATGTTGATCATCGGGGGATATCAGTACTGCCCCAGTGCCTGCCCTTGATAGATTAACAGCACCATCGAAGTACATGACCCACTTGTCTTCTGCTAAGTTGAGAATTTGACCTTCTGTGCTTGTTACTTCAGGAGACTCACCGTTTGACAGGTTTTCTACTAGCATGTCAGCTATAACTCTTCCTTTAACTGACTTTTGTGGAGAACACTTGATGTCAAATTCAGATAACATTACTTGCCATTTTGCTAATTTCCCAATTAAAGCGGGTTTCTCCAAGAGGTATTTGACAGGATCGTTCTCTGTTACGAGCTGAATGTGGTGGTGTAGGGTATACTGTCTCAGTCTACGAAGTACCCATACCGCTGCTACACAGGCCCTTTCAACTGATACATATTTTGCTTCAGATGGTGTGAATTTCTTAGTCAGGTAATAGATGGCCCTTTCTTTATCATCTATCGGGCTAGTTTGGGCGAGTAAGGCTCCCAAGGACTCCTGCTGTATAGTCAGGTATAAGGTCAATGGGTGACCAGGAATTGGTGGCACAAGTACCAGCGGTGTGATCAGATAGTTCTTGATCATTTGGAATGCCCTGCTGCATTCAGCATCCCATGTTACTTTCGCGCCTTTCTTAAGCAATTTAAAGATTGGCTTAGCCACATCAGACAGTTGATTGATAAATCTGGCAATATAGTTCAGTCTCCCCAGAAGGCTTCTCACTTCTTTTACTGTGGAGGGCGTTGACAGATCGTGGATAGCTTGAATCTTTGAGGAATCAATCTCAATGCCCCTGTTACTGACTCCGAACCCAAGAAGTTTCCCAGATTTTGCCCCAAACACACATTTGTTAGGGTTCAACCTCAACTTATATTTGCACAGGCGCTCAAATAATTTTCTTAACACCTGTACGTGATCATGTCCTTTCTTGGATTTGGCGATCATGTCGTCGACGTATACTTCAATTTCTTTGTGGATCATATCATGGAATAATGTGACCATGGCCTTCTGATAGGTAGCCCCGACGTTTTTTAATCCAAAGGGCATGACTTTGTAGCAAAAGTTCCCCTAGGGTGTGGTAAAAACAGTCTTTCGTTTGTCTTCTTGTTTCATGAAGATTTGGTTGTATCTCGAGAATCCATCCATAAACGAGGACAATTCATAACATGCTGTGCTATCCATTAACACATCAATGTGAGGAAGTGGAAAATCATCTTTTGGGCTTGCTCTATTCAGATCTCGGTAATCCACGCAGATCCGAACTTTACCTTCCTTCTTCATGACGGAGACTATATTTGCAATCCAGTCTGAGTATGGGATAGCTTCAATAAAGCCTACCCTAAGAAGCTTCATGACTTCTTCCTTAATTTTGTCTTCCAACTCAGCCTTCATCCGCCTACTGCCTTGCTTGACAGGTTTGATACTAGGATCTGAGGGTAAGGCATGCTCCACGATATTAGGATCTAGGCCTGGCATATCAGCGTAAGACCATGCAAAAATGTCTTGATATTCTTTCAATAACTCTGTGAACTCGAGCCTTTCATTTCGGGATAAATGCCCGCCGATCTTGGCCTCTTTGATATTCACGGAGTCTCCCAGATTAACAATGATTGGTTCTTCTGAAGTAGGAGGCGTCGATTCCTCAAAGGCATTCCAATCTCTGCGATAGACGCATAACCGTCGTCTTCATCTTCCTCAATGCTATAAGAATGGTTACTGGAGAAATCCGAATCTCGTAACAACCTGGTATGCATGTTTGAGATGATATGCCTGAAATGTCATGAGTATGGTTAGTTTGTATTCCATAAGAATGACATGTATCATCATGGAAAGTTTTTTGTTTTGAAAGAGTTTTCGAAATAGGTACAGGTATAAACGTGACTAATCCTCATGTCATTGGATATCCTGGCCCCAAGGAAATCTCTTTGGAAATCAGGAGTCATATGGCAAATCAGGCCTCAAGCTTATGTGCAGAAGACTAGTATCATCATTGAGCTGATTCGTGGTTCCATATGTCCTTAACAAAATATGTATGATTTTATTGAATGCAAGATGGGCCGCATTACAAGATGTACTATTTGGACCAACGGCCGAAGATCCAAAGGCGTTTCCTTATACGTACAATAAGGAAAGAAAATGCGACAAAATGCAAAAAAGTTCTAAATGCAGTATTTAAAGACAAGGGAAGAGTCTCGTTACTCAGAGGAAGTGGCTTCATCACTTAGCCACTCTATGACGGCATTCACAAAGTTGTCTTCAAGAAAATGATTTGTCAGATCTGGTTCTATCGGTGAAGTGACATTTTCTTCAGATAACCATTTAGAGTTCTGGTTGAAGTAGGTGTTTAGAGGAAATATCTTCGATCTGCCTTTCCAAGTTGGAGAACCGATGAACGAGTCATTCAAGTTATTTCGGCCTCCCCGACGTCCCAGGCTTTTGCCTCGGCCTCGGCCTGTTGCTTCCGGGACAGATTCATTCACGCGATATTTCTGGTACCCCAAACCCATTCTATGCGGGTTAGCTTTTAACTGCAGAGGGACATTTATCCCTTGACTGTGCTTACCCAGACCTTTTCCAGGGTTAAACCCATATGTCAGTAATATCTTGGCTGGTAAGAGATTGGCTTATGAGATATAGGGGGTTCTCAATCTTGTTCCTGCCGGGGTATGAACTGTTGCTACCAGTTCTAGGGAATGATAGCTTGCTTCTGTCTTCACTTCGGGTTCAATATAGGGAATGGCACTGCTCTGGTATGTCTGGAGGTCGACTTCTCCATGTATGGTAATCACCTTCCCATCCACTACAAAGCGTACTTTTTGATGCAAGCTTGAAGGGACGTCTCCTGCTGTATGGATCCAAGGCCTTCCTAGCAAGAATCCGAATGCACTGGGCAGATCCATTACTTGGAAGTTTATAAAGAATTTCTTCGGGCTAATAAATACGTCAAGCTCAATCTCGCCCACCACGGTCTTCCTCATTCCGTCGAAAGCTCTCACAGCCGTTTTGGATGCCTTAACCGTTTCCTCATTGATTCCCAAACTTCTTAGGTTAGCCAAATGGCAAATATTGAAGGCTGATCCATTGTCGATTAATACATGTGCCATTCTCTTCCCGTTACATTGCGCGGAGACATATAAGGCCTTGTTGTGCCCTCTTCCTTCCGTGGGGAAGTCCTCGTCAGAGAAGCTCAACTGGTCTTTTAAAAGGATTGCCCCCACAAAGTCCCCCAATTGTACCTCGTTAATTGATTCAAGGACATGTACTTCGTTGGGTATTTTCAACAGTGCGTTCTTGTGCTTCTCTGAGTTGATGAATAAATCTAGCAAGGATATTTGAGCCGGCATCTTCCTCAGCTGCTCTATTACTTCGAACTCGCTGGTTTTGATGATTGATATGAGCTTTTCGGCGTCTTCCTTTGAGACTTTCTTTTTTTCGGATTCGCGCTCCCTAGGGGCATAAAACCGTCCAGACCTCATTACTGCGTCTACTTCTTTAGTCTCATAGTCCCAATGGACTGCTTTAGGATCGTATTCTTCTACTGGGGGACTTCTATAGTTACAGTTGCCTGATAAGACGTCTCCGGTTCAGTCGTGTTGTCTGCTTCTTCTTGCGGCAGTTGAATCACAACAGCCTTGACTAGGTAGTCTTTCACCCCGCTCATGCTATCAAGTTCTTCCAATCTGATTACCACTGTCGTAGCGACTTCTACCATTGATACGGTGTCGTCAAGCCCTTTTGAAATAAGTTCTCCTACGTCCTTCGAGGTCTCTGGTTGAGAGAGATCATCCATACCTCCCCATCTGTCTGGTATGATGTCCTCAATTTTCTGATAAAAGCTGGGAGGGGCTGAATATTTCACTTTGAAGTTGTACCCCCCAGAATCTTGACCAAGGTTGTCTATAATTTCGCCCTTTTCAAGCGCTTTGGCCATAAATTTACGGTCCACTTGACTTCGCCTTTTGGCTTCCAGTTCGTCATTTTCGAATTCTTCTTCTGACTGAGTGACCGGCTCAAGACTATCTACCAGATTCTCGTGTGGGATGTCCCAGGTGCTGCCCTACTCTGTTGTGATCACGAAGTAGCTTCCTCCCAAAGATAAAGAAGCTTCAACTCCTTCGAATTCTTCATTAATAATATCGGACATTATCCCCAAACTCATCATTTTGGTGATACATAGCTTTTTTTCGTTAACAGTGATCTCTCCTGCTTTTGGGTATGATGAAGCGGCTGCTAGCAAGTTGGTCAGCTTAGGTACGTCTACCTTCAGCTTAAGGCAGTCTTCCTCCACTTCAGCAAATATTGCTCATACTGCTTGATGATCCGAAAGTGGGTTTTCTTGTACATTTGGGGCCATATTGTCAAACTTCAGAATTTGACTGTCAATCAGAGCTTACACCTTCAGCTTGAGGATATAGCAGTTGTCCACATTATGCCCTCTTTCGCCCATGTGGTAGATACAGGATTGGTTCTTATCAAAGCCATGATATTTGACAGGGATTGCCCTAGGCGGTTCTTTTGCCACCAGGCGTTGCTCTAGCAGCACTGGGAGCAACTTGGATAAAGGCCTTGGGAGCTGAGAAAATTGCTTCTGGGGTTGCCTTCTTCTGGGCTCTTGTACTTTCGGTGTTGACTAGGACAATCATCCTTTGGTCTGATTGGAATTGCCAAACGGCTTGGGCTTGTGGGGATCCGGTATAAACGCTATGTCCATTCCGGCTTCTCTCTCCTTTTTCAAGGGATACTGCTTCCTAGTAGGAGCTTCATGAGGCCTCCTTTCTCTCAAAGCCCATTCTAGCCTTTCAGCAACCTTTATCAAGTGTGCAAATGTTTGACATCCGGAAGTGTTCAGCCTATCAAAGTACTCGTAAGGGAGCGCTTTTAGGAATAAGTCGATCAGTTCCTCTTTTGGGATTGACGGCTTTACTTGGGTAGCCAAGGCTCGCCACCTTTGGGCATATGTCCTGATTAATTCGCATCTCGCCTTTGAAGTTCGTAGAAGGTCTTCTCTTGTTGGGGCTGTAGCCATGTTGAACTTGTACTGTATGAGGAAGTCTTCTGCAAGATCCTCCCATCCATCATAATCTTCTAGGTCTAGCTCGATGAACCAAGCCAGAGCGGCGCCGGCCAAACTCTCTTGGAAGGTGTTCATCAATAGTGGAATATAATCCGAATAGTGTGCCATCTTGCGCAGATAATATTTGAGGTGGGCACGGGGACAGCCTGTCCCGTTATACTTTTTTACGAACTCTGGCTCCTTATAGTCAGGAGGAGTCTCTACTTTAGCAAAATGAGATATTTTGTCGAAGCGAGCTAACTCGTAACCTTGGCTGCTCAAGCACTCCTCAATCTTGGCCAACCTTTTAGCCTCTGCTTCGGTTTTCACAGTCTGCTTCCCCTTCTCATCTTTCTCGAGGTTGATAACAACAGGCGAGGCCTTTTGTTGTGGCCGGCTGTTTGGTTCATGGATGTCCTCTTCTGCATGTTGAGTATCTCTCGTCACCTCCTTATCTGCTGTATCAGGTACAAAAGAAGGACTTGCGTTGTTCTGGTTATGACCCGTTGTTTGTTTAGCTTGGGTAGCTTCCAGCATTGCCTTGATGTTTGCCATCATAGTTGCTAGGGCGGTCATCTGAGATTCCAGCATGCCCACACGCGGAGTCAATTCTTGTTGCTCCATTCTTGTCTTAAGGCGAGTTCGGAAATGATGTGTTGGTAATTCCGTGATGAGAGTGTACCTGTTCCAAAAGGATTCCCAGTGAGTATTTCTTTTGTCTTTGCCAAAAAGAAGCAGTTAATTCTTTTAGTTGCATGTTTCTTGTCGGTAGATGGAAAAAGGGCTACCTCGTGATCCTTAGCCTCATGTAAGTAGTTCTTTTAATCATTTTCCGACAAGAATTCATGAAATTAAAAGAAACGTAATTTCGGACGATAGTTTTTATGTATTCGCAAAACATGTTCACATTTTTGCTCATGTGTCCAAAATAGCATCACATAGAAATGAGAATGTATGAGAAGGTGTCACAATGTTTGCTTATTTTACACTTGACAGAATAGCCTATTCAAGTCTAGGACGGTTGAGGTCTAAGGTATCCTCATCCTCCCAGTATGGATTTCCCTCTTTAGTCTGGGGTTCGTCATCTTCTGAATATGACAGCGGTCCCATGTCTTCGGGTACGTACGGCTCTATTCCAGGTACATATGGTACGATGTATTCGGGTACGTATGGCTCGACAAGGCTCCGTCTGGTTGCTTTAAAGTGCTGAATGTATTATGCAGTGGCTCTATGAATGTTTTCTTCATGAGTCATGTTTTCTGGCCAACTTATTTCTTCGGCTTGCGAATTCTTCAAGGAGCGGATGATGGATGTCACCTTGGCTTCAAACTGTTTCTTCTCTTCCTCCATGAGAGTCTTGCTTGGTATGTCAAAAGAAAAGATACCAGGTTGTGGTGGAGAAGGGATCCCTTGTAGCGCCCCGAACTGTCAGATCACCCTTTTCGGATAGTATGCGGTAGCGCCCGTAAATCCTAGCAAGGGGACTGGACCTTTGTCATCACTGGCCAATCTGACTTTGCCCAACTTCGGTAACCTTAGCCGCCATCGGAGTTGTTCGGGCTTTAGCACTTTAAGGAAGTTTTTCCACTCTATGAAGTTGAACTTAGGAATACATGTATGTGTTCTGACAAAGGTTTTGAGGGGATGTGCATGAGGGCTGATTTCAGTGAAACCCATGCAGATGTGGAATTGTCTGACATGGGATGTGAACCACAGATACAAAAGGTCGCTAGAGGCTCTAAAGATTCCCTTTTTTATTTTTTTGAAGCGATTTAAGGAAAGGATGGTTTCGGCAAGGATGATGTTCGAGTAATCCCACCCACAACAGACTTGTCTGGCTACTACAGCTGTGATAGGGTCGAAGGTGACAGACGAGATTGGGAACAGCACAAAGCTGAAAAATGTCAAGACAAAGGCTCTACCAGATTTGGTCCCTTTAGCAGCGGGGAGGCAGGAAAATCGGTCTATAAGGAAAGATAGGGAGATTCGTCCAGAATTTCTTTTTGCATCTGTTTTGACTTCGCTTAGGCTTGTGTCGAGGAATTCAGCCACCTGACTCAGGGGTTCAAATCCTATGGGGGGTCGAACGAGTGTATGAGTGAACTCAACTCCGATGACGGCACTGTATTCCTCGATAGTGGGAGTAATCTCCAGTCCTTCCATGCAAAATGTAGCGGTGGTAGGATCCCAATAGAGCGCCATGGCTTGGATAAAGGCAGGTGGAAACTCAACCTTCAGCAGGTCTAACAGGTATCCTAGTCGGGATTCAGCATACTTCTGGTTGGCTTCGCCCATGCTATCCCACCATGATTAGAGTTCGGCCCGGGGAACTTTGAACACTTGAATATCATTCTTTCCCATCAAGTCTAAAATATGCAAATGATTTTTAAAAGTCAATCGTCGGAAATTACTTTAAAGACATGATTATGCAGATGCCATGAGATATGCATGGGCCAACTTAATTGCATAGTTCATTTTGAAGAAATGGAAATTATGACCTTTTTCAGGTCTCGAAGGCCTGACTTAAAGCCTAACTTGAATTTCAGGGAATTGAATTATGCAATTTAGTCAAGTTCACTCAGTGACTAGAGGAAACAGCAATGTCACATTCCATTGGTCAATACATCAAATGAACAAAGTGGGATGAGCTTTTATTACAATCAGGATGCCTAATGAAAGAAGGGCAGGGAAAGATTCTTCAAACAAGAAAGCCATAAAAGGCCTATGGAATGTGAGGATCTAAATCACTCTTGACAGTCAGTCGGGACCTCTCCTTCGATCAAGTGTAGGGGAGTTATCTTCCATGTTCTGGTCAAAAGGTCGTAGCTCCTCTGGCCATTCTCTGGTCCACGGTGTGACGACTTCAGGAGCCTTCTCGGGTTTCACCTTCTTGAGTGTGATATGCTTTGGCTTTGTCTTGGTAGCAGGACGTCTTCTTTTTCCCCAAAAAGTGATCACAGGTATACTTTCTTTGGTCAGTAGTTCGGCCTTCCGACGGGCATATGCCTCCCTGGCCAACTGGTTGCGACGCTGTCTCTTCATCTCCAGATAATTCTTGAACATCTCGTCTGCTTGTCGCTTAAATCTGAGGTTATCGAAGTAGTAGCGGGTTTGACAATCTTCCGCATATCCTAGCTTACGTCCAGTCAGTTCCCGACCATGCACGAATCTGGTGAAGTGTAGCCTTGTGTTTGGTCCAGGGCGAGTGACTTTCCTTAAGTACTCGAAGGTCACCAATTCTGTCGAACTCTTAGGGAACAGTGACATCCTACCCTATTACCATCGTTGTTTCAATTAGTCACTTGAGTGATTTTCATGATGCGAATGCATATGAATGTATGTAATGTATGAGTCATATTATAGAGCAGGGAATAATAAAGTACATTGAAAATAAATGCCTTACCAACCATATTTGGGGAAATGTGGAATGTCCCCCTGTATCAATGGATGGTTTTAGGTATACCAACCATTCATAGACACGCGCATGAGACAAGTGGGTATACTCTAAAAATCGAAAAATCAGGTGAGGAACCTACGGCTTAGGCTCCCACGATCCACATGAGAGAGATTCCTCCCCAAGGGTACCTACCCAAGAGGGCTAGATATCGCCAATGCAGATGGTAGGCGGGAACGAATACGAAAGTCTCAAGTGCCATCAAACACAAGATTCTTTTCGCATCCCTTCCCTATCTAAGGTAACCTAGAGGTGGTTGCAGTCGGGGTTTGACCGCCAGTGTGTGCAATGTGTCGTGATCATCACAATGCAAAGTCATGTACAGCAGTTTGTATCAAAACACCGCTTCAGTATGTGCATAAAAATAAACATACATTCCCAACTCCAACCTACAGGAAAAAATGTCAACAATCACCCCACCCCTTATTTCTCCAATCTGCAAAAACATCTAATACAATGGTTAGTGTACGTACCTCACCTTCGAGAGCATCTGCGAAAAACAAGGTCAGATAAACCAAACAACTTTTTAATCGGCTCAAGTCCTCTAGGATTCGTAACCAGAGATTCTGGCTTAGAATAAGTCCCCAGCGGAGTCACCAGTCTGTCGCGACCCTCTCGAGCGGAGTGTTAATGGGCCGTCCGATGTTGTATGATCGGACACGGGCCTCTCCCAAGGTCCATTACCCAAATCGCAACTGCTGGATATACGTGGTCGACCTTCAGTGTGGTCTAGTGACATGTGATGAGTGTACATGCCAAGCAGTCGCCACCAATCGTTTCGTGGAGGGTACGATCGGAAACCCTATCGAATAGTTGGGAGTGGTCTATTCGATTCTGCGGAAACCAGAGAAGTGGGTTCGGGGACTTAGTTACGCCAACTGTCAGAGTTGACGCCATTTCGGTACCTAAGCTGAATGGTTTATCTGATCCTAGGATTTCATACAGACGAGTGAGGTACAGATCCTAAATCTAGGAGTTCATGCAGATGGGAATTACTACCCTATCAATCACAATCAATAGAAATAAGTGCGCAAATCAAGGATCCAGTACATGCGGATAAAACACATGAAAGCAGCATGGCATCCCTAATGAGGCCCTATTAGCCTAGAGAAATATCAATCGAGGATTAAGAGTGATTTGGACATGATTCGCCCATGAGGGGCATAATCGTAATTTTGAGTAATTCGGGGAAAATTTACCCTTGAAAGGGTAAATCTGTCATTTTAGATGAATTGGGAAATCAAAGGACATGGGAAATAGGATTGGCCATCAATCCAATCAATTTCCTATTTTTCGGGAATTTCTAGGATTTTTCTGGAATTTAAAAGTGATTTTACCCTCGGAGGGGTAAAGTCGTTATTTTGGATAAAGATGAGAACTAGAAATCTTAAATATTAGGGTTGGTCATCCACCTGACCCAAACCCTAACTTTAAGCAATTTTTCAGAACTCGATTGAGACAAGAAAAACGATTTTCCCATTGAGGGACAAAATCGTCATTTTGAGAAAAGAGACGAGACTCGAGAACCCAAGCCTAAGAATTGGTCGCCTACTCGACCCTAATTCTTACTTTGGCATTATCGACCTCATCTAGCATATACAGCAGATGCGACTTACCCCTAAAGGGTAGTATCGTCAAGTCTTGGAAGAACGGATAAGAAACCCCAAAAATAGGGTTGACCAGTTGTCTGTGGTCAACCCTCGATTTTTGGAGGTTTCTGGAATGGCTAGGACTTTTCCACAATTTTTTTGGAATTTTCTGGAATTTTCTAGCATTTTTTTTTATTTTCGAAGATTTTTCTAATTTTTTTTATTTTTTAAAATCATTTTCCGATTTTTATAAAAAAAAATTATTATTCGGACCGGGTCGACCCCACCCACTCGGGTCGGAACCCGGTCCAGACCCGAATCCGAGCGGACCACGGCTCTAAAACGACGTCGTCTCATGTTTTTTTTTTCGGTTTAATCGGATTTGATCCGACGGTCCCTAATGAACCACGTGGCTAATCCACATCCATCGGATGGTCTGACTAGAACCTACGGTCTAGATTAAAAGAAGACTCGCCCAGGACCGTCTGATTGACTTACTAAAACCTACGACCGCGATTAAAACCAAGAACGCGATCTAAACCGTATATTCATACTAATCTAAACGACGTCGTTTACTAACTAACCCATACAGCGCCGTTTCAACCAATTTTTATTTTCTGATTAAAATCATTTTTGAATTATCCTAATTTCTAATCCGACGGCCACCATTTATTAGACTCGATTAATCTCAGCCGTTGGATCTATCTATTCGAATAACAACCCCCAACGGCCGAGCTGACTGGACCGACACGTGGACCAATGACCTATTGCCACCTAAGCGTTTTGACTTGTTGACTCGCCAGGTCAGCATCGTCTTCAACCTCTCGACCCCAGCGGAATGGACGGCTGAGGAGCTCCGTCGCCGATCTAACGGTGAAACCTTGATGAAATCGCGCGAAACCAACGCCCATTGACTCGCAATCGACTCTATCCTAACATATCTAAGGATCGGAGCATAAAATCCACAGAATCAAGAACATCATGCAAGTCGCCGAGTACGGCCATGGAGATCTGATAGCTCGATTCACAGAAAATCATGGCAATTTAATCATAAAACAGCATCAATGTAGGTTCAGGAGACTTACCTCGAGCTCCGATTGAGCTCGCTCGGCCCAGATTTGGCTGGGCAAGAATAAACGGGGGCCGGTTATGGAGGTTGTTTTCGAAGACTCGATTCGAGATATTCATGCAAAGTCAATGCGAAAAGGACACGCGACGATGGTCAGTGACCTTCTAGGAACGAAATGCCCAGGATAATTGCAAGAATAAGTATGAAATAAGCAAAACGCCATTGATGTACAGTGAAAGGTTTGAAGCTGCGTCTCACCTGGTTTCATGGGTTCCGTGCACGCGGCCGACGGCGATCGACTCCGGGGACTTTAGACGACCTCCTAACGACCTCGTGGAGCTTTGGTTTAGCCTGGGGAGGCCCAACCGGCGCTCTGCAATTTGAGCTCAAGTTCTCGACGACGGAGGTCGGAGAAAGAGCTCTGTTTTGCGTTCTCTCTCTCTTGCGCAATTCAGTTCCTCTCTCCTCAACTGAATCAACCGTCCTCTTCAACAGAAAGCGATCATGAGCTTATATAGCTCTTGGGAATTTTGGTGCCGAAATGGGAGGTTGGGCAGTTGACCTTCGCACGTGAGAACACGTGCGAAATGGTCACCGTCGACCGGCAATCGACGGGTATCAAATGGTCATTCCGTTCGGGACCTCTGGTGATCGCATTTGTCACGAATTTGGACTAATTTCATCTGAGCTTTGTCGTTGTTGACTTTTACAGGTGCCGGGGCTTTGACCGGCCGATTACTCTCCGTTCCGGCGACGTTGGATGGTGCTGTTGGTGTCGATCGACGGAGGAAGATGAGAGGAACAAAATGCCCACCATTCCCCTTTCAATTAGTTGCGAATTGACCTTCAATTTGGTCTTCAAAACTCGGTCTGTCACTGTTCATTCGTACGAGCATTTTGGGGAAGAAGAAGACACTGTTCTGGACCGGTTCAACCGGTTCAACCGGCGGTCAGACCGTTCCGAACTGGTCCCGACTTGCAATTTTCCAAATTAAATCCAAATTAATAGGAAATTTTTGCAATTGGACCTCATCATCGAATCTAGGGCATGGATTCTATCAAAAAAATATGATTTTGCCCAAAAGTTCATATCAATTTCAACAAAAACCCAAAATTTCCTTTTAATTGCAAATTGGGGAATTATGCAATTGAAGGTTCAAATGATCAAATTGGGTTAAATTACCTGTGCCAATCGATTCAAAATGGTGAAACCCATTGGGCAGCATGTTTATTTTGCAATGACAACCCTTGAATTGAAAGTAATTTCAATTATGCTCAATTTCAAGGACTAAAAATGCAATTTTAGTATGCAATTTTGCCAAATTCGTGCAATTGAGCAATTTGTACAAATAATTGGGCTAAATTGTAATAAGGGACAGTTAGAATGGATGTCAAGATCCTAGAAAATGCCAAAATTGCAAATTAAAAGACTCGATTGATATTTTTTTCTCAAATTCAATAGTATGGGTTACAAAGGAACACCCATAATTGAATCTGATTTTGGATTCTTTGTGAGGTCAAGAATGCAAGGGATTAAAAAGAAAAATATTGGCTATTTTTTTATATTTTTGTGGCCTCAAATGCTATTGTTCTTGATTTTTTTGAGTATTTTCCTATTTTCTAAAAATACTAAAAAATGTGAAAAATATGGAAAATTATGTTTTGGTCAAGAATGGTTCCTTGGGCTTGGCCAAGGCCACCAAAGTTGATTTTGTAATTTTTTTGACTTTTTATGGATTTTTTTATGATTTTTTCAAAAATAAAGCTGAAAAAGACTTAGTCGAGAATCAGGTGTCAACATGAGCGAAAGTACATCTGTTACTAATCATATCAATGAATTCAATGTGATCGTTAGTCAATTGAGTTCAGTTGAGATTGACTTTGAAGATGAGGTACGTGCCTTGATTTTATTATCCTCATTGCCTGATAGTTGGAATACTACTGTTACTGCTATTAGTAATTCTTCTGGGTCAACTAGTTTAACGTTTGATGGGATTCGAGATTTAATTCTGAGTGAGGATATCCGTAAAAGAGAATCTGGCGAATCTGTCGAATCTGTATCTACTGCTTTAGCAGGTGAAAGGGGAAGAGCTAGTACTCGTGTTAGCAGAAGTAGTATGAACATGAATAGACGCAGTCAGTCTAGGACTGGCGGTGATGTCTGTTGGAACTGTGGCAAGAGAGGGCATCTTAGAAGAAATTATTTTAAGCTAAAAAACGAAAGGACTAAGGGAATTGGAGTTGAATATGCGGATGATGTTGCAGCTATAGCTGAAAATTCTGATGGTGTCGATTGTGTCTTGTCTGTCACTGAGAATTCGTCATTTGACGGATGGATTATGGATTCTGGTTGTTCTTTTCATGCTACACCAAACAGGAACTGGTTTACTTCTTATCAATGCATGGATAGTAGTAAAGTGCAGTTGGAAAACAACGCTGAATGCGATATTGTGGGTATTGGTGATGTTAAAATCAGAATGCATGATGGTATTGTAAAGACAATGACTGGAGTAAGACATGTTCCAGAATTGAAAAAGAATTTAATTTCCTTGGGTGCCCTAGATTCAGCTGGATGCAGATATTCTTCACGAGGTGGAGTCCTGAAGATTGTTCGAGGTGCCCTGGTGATAATGAAGGGAATCAAGCATGGCGGCCTATATGAACTTCAAGGTGAGACATTGATAAGTTTTGCTCCTGAGACGTCGACATCTGTTCGAGAGTCTAATGGCTACTCGAGGAAGGCTTGGGTGTTTGTACGAAAGCACAATTTTGATGCTGTTGTCAGGAATACGCAGTCAAGAGCTTTGATCGGAACGGAGACTGGTAAGTTGATCAAGCATGTGCGAACTGACAGTAGCATGGAGTCCTGCTCGAAGCTGGTAAATAAATTCTGCATGAAAAAGGGCATAGTGATACACCGCATTAATGCCAGTAAACCACAACAGTTTGTAGAATTGATGAGCAGAGAGTTACTAGAGACGGCCCGTAAAAAGATCTCTAGTGCTGGTATGGCTGGGAGAATTCCAGCGGATGCGCTTAGTATGGCGAGCTACCTGGTGAATAGATCCCCATTGACTGCGATTGGATATCGGACTCCCAAAGAAGTGTGGTCAGGTAACATTGCTGATGATTCTAATTTTAGAATGTTTAATTGCCCGTGTTATTATCGAGTTAATGATGGTAAGTTCGATGTGGAGGCAATGTGCATATTCCATGGATATGCACGAGGTGAGTGTGGCGATCAGTTGTGGTGCCCGAATATATATTCACTTATTTGCAGCAGAGAAGTTACCTTTGACGAGTCTCCAGTACTTCTGGCTAGGAGTGATTGTGGCAGTGTTTATACGGATCTGGACGGTGTTCAGCTTGAGGTGGAGTTGCATCCAGAAACTCCTGAGGTAGTAGATACTAGTGTGTTAATTGACACATATGGTGCATGTAGCGAGGTGGAGCCTATAAAGCCAACGGTTGCTGTAACTGTTGATATTAATAAGGTACGTATTCGATCTCCTGACAGATATGGATGCAACAACGGTTTTGCTTTATCTGTGATTAAGGAGCTTGTGTCAGATAGTCCTTGTGGAGTAGTTAAAGGTGCATGCGCAGTTGGTGCTCTAATGTGGTCCTCGATTATGGTGAAGTACAAGCACGGCTTGGACTTGGATGATATCTGTGGCGGTTGAGCCATTGAGGCTGTTGGGAGAGTAGCAAATGAAGTTCGGATTTTAGCGAAGCGATTGTAATGTGGTTCAAACATCGAGCCAAGGTGGAGATTGTTAGAATTATGTCTCGAGTTTAAGCCTGAAACGAAAAGATATCTTGAACGTAAAAGTTATCTTCAAGATAACAGAGGTTATTTGATGATGTGATCAAGATTGGATGAAGCATGTTTTAGAATCCATGAATAATTTGCATGGATATCTCGCATGGATATCTTTCCTCTAAAAGGTCAGCCATGTTGACATATTCTGATGGTGGTGTCTTCACGCAAGAGAATAAAAAAAAGGAAACTAAATATAATGAAGTCTGAGGAGCTTTGACACTTGGTCAAAGATATCTTCTGTGGGTTAATCTCTTCAAGGGCGTGGGTTTCATGTGTGTATATATATATTGAAGCAATCCGCGTCCTGTTAAAGAGATAATCTTGAGTGGGCGCGGGTTCCTTTGCAGATTATTAATTGGGCGCTGGTGGTTGATCAGAAAGCAGGAGTCTTCATACGTTATTGTTTGGAGGAAGCGAAGACGTGAAGATACGCCGGTTCATCCGTACGTAGTTTTCATACGAAGTCTTGAAGCGCCACTTCCAAGAGCACTTGAGCGTGGGTCTTCGCATCGACCCGGAAGCGCCGTTCGTCGAGTGCTTGGCAAGGGTTTATCGTCGCTCGTTTTGCTCGCGAAATTACGGCCTGTATAGAAACACCAAGAGTGTGTTTGTGTAACTCGAGTGGATTGTAATCTCCGTGTATCGCTATTTCTATAGTGGAATTCGTTGCTACTCTCCCGTGGACGTAGGTTTTTACGACCGAACCACGTATATTTGGTGTCCGTTTTACTTTGCTCGTTCTGTCTACTTTATCGATCGATCGCTTGTTCCGCGCAACACAAGATATGTGAAATATTCAAATTAATATGCAAATTCAATTAACAAGTTCGAAAGAATACTCTAAAGATTAGAATCGTTACCTATTTGGCAGATTTGGTTGCTAAATTCATATTGCCTTGTGGATCAAGCTTGCGGATGGAACTCTAGTTCACGGCTTGGCCGGCCTAGAGAGGAGACAGAAATTCATTGGAATAGGACACTTGCAGTAGCCGCCTGTACGGATGTTCATGCACGGTGACCAACGAATATAGGATATTCTTTGGTCTCAAGGCCTCCACAATTATTCAACGACCAAGCTTCCTCTAGGAAAAAAAATTGCTTGAACCGTGTGGAGTCACAAAAACCATAATAGCATTGTCAGGCCAAGGCAAAAACAAAAGAAGATAAATCCAAGATAAAACTTAATTAGCCAAGATTCTTGTTGTCCTTTTTTGTGACCGTGGACTTCAGGGAAAGAACGGCACCGCTGGACTTGATCCAGGAATTATCACCATGCTGATATGGTGGCGTGGACTTGCTAGATTTGTTACCGAACAAGAAAAAGCAGACAACTATTGCGAAGGTTGGATGTCATTGACCTTCAGGTTGTTGATGGCGTTCGGCGCGACTGGGATGGCTTTCGGATGACAACGGATCAAGACCAACGATAAGTGATGATTTGGCACCTAACCTGCTGGGTTTTACTTAAAATGACACGTCCGCGATTGGGAATGCAATCGCATGGGCGAGATCAAATGACAACCTGTAACAAAAAGAGAGTGGGAAGCTCTTTGGTTCTGGAATTAGTAGGAACTAATAACAAGAAGAACTTAATGGAGTTAAACAGATTGTTTAGAGAGAAACTTCCCATTTGATGTCTGACAGTTTGAGTCACTAGACATATGTATACCTCAACTTATGCAAGTGAACGTCTCTCCAAAAGGGCACCTCCAGGTGGAATCTTCTCCAAATTTGCAAAGAAAAAAGTATCTCCTCGTGTCCTCTTGCGACGTTGTCAATTGCTCGGCGATTTGTCATCGACTAAAATGTCACTACTGCAAGTGACAAGGGAAATCAACAAAGGCGTAGGAATTCACTGTGACTAGCCAACGTCCGTTTGTTATGAGTCAGCAGGGACTCGTGCTTGCAAAGCTTGTCGTGAAGGGGAGCGACGGAACAATGGCGATGAGTGATTCTTGAGCACAACTCTAGAGTGGCTTAAGGGTTGTCGCTTGGATGTCCCTCGTCTAAAAGTGCATCTTGCTCCCTCCTCTTCTTTTGCCGAATGTGAATTATATGTGGCCTCCAGAAATCTGCAGAAAAAACAACGTGGAGAGAAGATGACTTCAAAAGCTGCCGTATATGTTAATGTAATGGCCTCCTCCAACCCTAGACCATAAAGCTCTATTAATAGGCAATAAGGAACTCTAATCCTAGTCAAGGTAAGATTCATTGTTGACCGTCGGATTAAAAATTCTGATCATGGATAGTCCTGATGAATATATTTAGCCATGGAGGTGACATTGGGCTATCCGACTTTCATTGCCTTCAATTAATTAATTAAAAGCCCTAAAAATTTTAATGAGCAAAAACGGGCTGATTTGAAATCGAATTGAGTCCAAAATCATGGTGAACAAATTTCGGCACACCCTTTAGCCATAGGCGAAAATCTCAAGATGGGTTTGGTCCGACCGCTGTCAAAATTAAAATCAATGGACTCATCTTTGACACTAAATGCGAATGATATGATATAAAAATAAATATACAATGCTTGAGGATTTATTTTTGCGAGAATTATGATTAACTCTCATTTTATGCTTAAATGGATGAATTTCTAAAAATCAAAATTTAGGTGTCAGCAGCGAGTTGAAGGATGCAGATCACATATTGTCTGATGAACAACAAGTGCAGGCTGTGATTCGCTCTTTGCCTAACAATTGGGAACACATGAAGGTTAATCTGACCCACAATGTGAATGTCACAACCTTCGAGGATGCTATGCGCCATTTGGAGCTGGAAGAGGACCACCTTCTGGCGGTTAAAATACAAACTGATGTGTATTTTGCTGGTTTTAGCTCGCATGGAGCTTCAGGTTCCAAGAGCAAACACCCTGGTAATTTCAAGAAGTGGAAAGGTAAAGGAGTGGAACCATCTAGTAAGAAACCGAAGTTTGAGAAACGTGGTAATGGGAAGCGTCCCGTGAAGAAAAACAATTCAAGGATGAAATGTTACAACTGTGGCAAGAAGGGTTACTTTGCTCGCGACTGTGGTGAGCTGAAGAAGGTAGAAACCCTAAACACACTTAAAAGTGTCAGTTTTGTATCCAGTTAATTGAATCTCATCCTTTATGGACTGTATACTCAGGTGCCACAGACCATGTAGCCAGAGATAGAAGTACCTTTGTGGAATTTCGACGAATTCCAAATGGAATGAGATGGATCTATGTAGGAAATAATTCTAGAGTGTAAGTGAAAGGAATTGGCACCTGCCAACTTATCATGCGTGGTGGACGCACTTTATTCCTGCACGATGTCCTGTATGCTCTAGAGATTCGTCGAAATCTTATCTCTGTGTTGGTGTTAGTCAAACTTGATTTTAGTATGAATTTCCATAATAGTGGCGTGGATTTGTTGTTAGATACAACTTATTATGGTTCTAGTTACTTTGTGGATGGCTTTATTGTAATGGATATTGAACATGCTAGTGTGAATGTATGTTATTCCCTATTTGCATCTTCCAACTCTAGTGATAATGATGTGAATATTTGGCATGCTAGGCTTGGTCATATTGGTCAACAAAGAATGAACAGATTAGCCAAAGATGGCTTATTAGGCAATATTGAAAAAGTCGAATTGCCTGTTTGTGAACATTGCCTAGTTGGGAAAACTACACGAAAGCCATTTGGAAAGGGCACTAGAGCTGAATTTCTTTTGCAACTAGTCCATATAGACATCTATGGTCCAATGAATGTGAAAGCAAGGCACGGTGCTGTTTATTTCATCACATTTATTGACGATTATACTCGATATGGATATGTCTATCTGATTTCTCATAAATCATAAGCATTAATTTGTTTCAAGAAATTTATGACCTTAGTAAAAACTCAGTTAGATAAGAAAATAAAAGTTTTGAGATCAGATCGAGGTCGTGAATATTTATCTTATCAGTTTAGATATTTATGTGATGAAAAAGGAATTGATAGACAATTATCAATTCCATACACTCCGCAACAAAATGGAGTAGTTGAAAGAAAAAACAGAACCTTACTTGAAATGGTTAGGTTTATGATGGCGCAAGCTAGTTTACCAATTACCTTTTGGGGTGATGCTTTGTTGACTGCTGCTTATGTACTTAACCGAGTGCCTTCTAAATCACTCTCTTCCACCCCATATGAGTTATGGACAGGTCGAAAACCTGATTTTAGTTTTCTTAAACCTTGGGGTTGTGCTGCCTATACTCATGAGTCCTCTCATAAATATGAAAAATTGGGACCAAGAGGCAAAAAGAGTATTTTCATAAGATATTTTGAACACTCTAAAGGATATGTGTTCATAGGTGAGTAAAAAAGCGGAAGCGTGACTGAATTTGAATCACGAGATGTCTCATTTTTAGAGAATGATTTTCCTAGAAAGTGCGAAATAGGTGAAGATCGTTCCCTATTTGAGATCTTAGATCAGGATAATGGAACTGCTGAATATAATGATCCAAGTGGGAGCAATGTGAGAAGTGGGGAATTCTGTACGAATTAGTCTCGATTGCAACCACTTGATGAATCGATACCGTTATCTGGTCCAAGTGGGGGCATAATGAGAATGAAGTACCTTTGGTGCAATCTTTTCCACAACGAACAAGTCGCAAAAGCATTCCTCGACGACGTTTTGAAATTGAAGGAGAAGCTTTCATGATTGCTCTACTAGAAGAGGATGAGCCAAGAAATGTAAATGCGGCTCTATCTTGCCCTGATAAGGAAAAATGGATGAAAGCAATGGAATAAGAAATGGAGTCAATGAGATCAAATCACGTTTGGGAACTGGTTGATCTTCCAAAAGGACACGAGCCATTGGGAACAAATGGGTTCTCAAAATGAAGCGCAAAACTAATGCTTCAATTGAAAGGCATAAGGCTCGCCTTGTGGCAAAGGGGTATATCCAACAGGAAGGAATTGACTATGAAGATACTTTTTCTCATGTGGTAAGATTTATCTCGATTCGCCTTATTATGGCAATAGTGGCTAGTTTGGATCTTGAATTATATCAGATAGATGTTAAGACTGCTTTTCTCAATAGAGAATTAGATGAAGAGATCTATGTGGAACAACATGTTGGGTTTGTTAAAGAAGGCCTAGAACAAAAGGTATGTCGCTTCTGAGGTCGATATATGGCCTTAAGCAGTCCTCTAGACAATGGAATATATACTTTCATAATGCCATAATGGCATATGATTTTGAGATGATCAATGAAGATAATTGCGTGTATATCAAAAGATCCAAAGGTCACTTTGTGATTTTGTCGTTATATGTTGATGACATACTGATTGCTGAAAGCAATATGAAGTTTGTCAAGACAGTCAAAGGTTGGCTATCTTCAAATTTTGAAATGAAAGATATGGGCGAGACTACGTACATTCTTAAAGTTAAGATTTCGAGAGATCATTCGAAAAGGTTATTGTCTCTTTCGCAAGAGATTTATATTAATAAAGTCCTTGAACGATTTCATATGCAAGATTGCAAGCCCATTGATACTCCTATTGCAAAAGGTGAAGGGTTGAGTTGAAGAATGTGTCCTAAGACTCCACAAAAGCAAGAACATATGAAAAACGTTCAATATGCCAGTGCTATTGGAAGTCTCATGTACATTATGATGTGTACAAGACCTGATATTTGTTACGCAGTTGGACTGGTCAGTAGATACCAATCCAATCCTGGTCAAGCACATTAGATTGTCGTTAAGAGAATCTTGAGATATCTGATAGCAACTGCCGATTACTCGTTGAAGTACCAAGGAAGTGATATGCACCTTGAGGGGTACACTGATGCTGATTGGGGGGGGGGGAGATTTGGATGAGAGGAAATCCACTTCCAGTAATGTATTCTTATTGAATAATGGCGCCATATCGTGGAGCAGTAAGAAACAGCAGTGTATAGCCTTATCCACTATTGAAGCTGAGTTTGTGGCTTTATCAGCGGCAGCACAAGATGGTGTTTGGTTTAGAATATTTCTGGATCATTTGGGTGTTACTAGAGATGCTGCAAATCCTGTGAAGGTTTATTGTGGTAGTCAAGCATCAATAGCATACACTAAGGATCCTAAGTTCAATGGCAAGACCAAACACATAGACATTAAGTATAACTATGTCAAGCACATGGTAGCATGAAAGGAAGTAAATCTACAGTATGTATCTACGCATAAAATGTTAGCAGATCCTATGACAAAGCCAATTCCTAAAGATGTCTTTCTTGGTCATGTAAAGACTCTAGGACTGCGTAGAGATTGATGTATTGAATATTTATATTTTCCCCTGAACATTTAATAATTGATGATGTTGTTTGTCAATATGAAAGTCTATAAGTCTATTTGATATTTATGCACGATAATGCTTGGCGCATTGTGTTGAAAAAGGTATATCGGACATATGAGAGATTAGCCTACTCGCACGGGTAATCGCGTTCGTTCATTGTGTGACGAATAGAGATGAGGCAATTTTAAGCTTATTATCTAGGTAATAATTGATAGCTCAAGCTTAAAATATTTATACCGCCTTAACAGAATATTAGGATGAGGACTTAAAATTTATAAATGCCCGAAAGTGAAATAACAAAGTGAAATAACCCACATATTTCACTTTACCGTCTTTATTGCTAGATGAGAGTTCTGATGGAAACTCTTGGCTGGAGTTGTTACGTGAACTCAAGTCAGACACTGAATGTGTTTAAATGATCATATGTACGGTATTATAATAGGAAGACATATGCTCCATGGAGAAGGAGAAAATACCGTAATACGTATTTCATGTTACGTATGCATGGACGACCAATGAGAGTTGGCAAAAGTTATGATCTCAACTTTCTTAAGCCGTGTGAGACTCGAGGATAAAATTCCTCATTTATAGTACCCTTATGACTTTTCGTTATTCTCGAGATTTCTATTTAGTGTTTGCTATCTTAGAGTATTGCATATGGTCATGAAATTGATTCGATCTAAAGGGACAATTCTAGAAAAGTGAGCTGAACTGAAATTGAGAGGTCTAATGAAGGAGGAAGATTGATTTGGAGTTTTAAGTCACATTATGGATTATATTCACAAACCGGTCAATTATGGTTATTTAGTGTAATCATAATTGTGAATATAATATATCTAATTATTAAATGAGATCCAGTGAGATGTACAAATGTGACTGATCGATCTACGGTACAGCATACTAAAATCTATCTTTGATTATGTCCATTTTTTAGAGCTGTCATATACTCCCAACGGATGTATGACAACGAGATGTATGCTGGTCGCGCAGGTTATTTGCCAATATGAACTTTGCGAAGTTATTAAGAGTTGTGTTTGGGCCTCTGTGAGCGAGTGAGAGTTGTTTACCTTGCATGGGCGAGTGGGAGATATTAGATTATATAAATAAAGTGTGGGGTCCACGGGGGTTACGGTGTGCGCCCATGCAGGCAATCACACCCTCTTTATCCAATTCAAACGTGAAAGGTCACGTTGATTGGAGTTGGAGAAAACTGACGTCTTCCCTGTCAGTTTTGAGAATCGACACATTCTGTATCTCCTAGAAAAATACAGAGAACCACGCTCCTCCCTTGACTCATCGTTGATTGGCATTGACAACAGAGGAACTCCGACGAAATCGCAAAGGGCTCTTAACCTGTGAACATTGAGGTACGTTCTAGTAATGTGCTTTTGTCGATCAGTGAATCAAGTGGTTCATTGTTGACACCTGATTTTTTTTACCATTTATTATTGTGATTTTTATTCTTTAAAATTAATTAAAAATATCAAAAAAGGTCATAAAATCACAAAATCAACTTTGGAAGCCTTGGTTTAACCTTAGGAACCAATTTTGAACAAAAAATATTTTTCGGTATTTTTAATATTTTTCGAGTTTATTTAATTATAAAAATACCCAAAAAATCAGAAAAATACCATTCGTGGTCAGAAAAATACCCAAAAATATTCGATAATTTTGTTTTAATTTCCTCTTCAAGTGTGTCACTTTAAATCTCAAAAATTCGGCTCGGGTCACTATGTTCCTTCAAAACATAAACCCGAACCGAGCCTAAAAAAAAATCATTTTCGAGTCTTTTAGTTTTCAATTCTCACTTTTTATAAGCTATGACATTGGATTCTAAAGTCTTAAAGTGCAATTAGGTCAATTTGCCCTCCAATTTAATCAATTTTTACCAAAAGGGCTTAATTGCACATTTTTCTTTCAATTAGTCCCCGGTTTCACGGATGTATACGTATGCTCTACGTATTTATACATCATACGTATTTATACGTTATGCATATTTGTATTGTTTGGTAACCTCTTTAACTCTTGTAATAATAATAATGGTTATTATTTTTAACACCTTTGTTAGTGCCTTTTTTAGCATTTTTGTATTGTGAGTGCTATTTTTAAATAGCATTTTTTGTATTATAAATTGTGAGTGCTATTGTTAGTGCTATTTTTAAATGACATTTATTTATCATAAATTGTGAGTGCTATTGTTAGTGCTATTTTTAAATGGCATTTATTTATCATAAATTGTGAGTGCTATTATTAGATAGAATTTATAATTGTTAGTGCTATTTTTAAATAGAATTTTTGTATTATAAATTGTGAGTGCTATTGTTAGTGCTATTTTTAAATAGCATTTTTGTATTATAAATTGTGAGTGCTATTGTTAGTGCTATTTTTAAATGTCATTTATTTGTGAGTGCTATTATTAGATAGAATTTATAATTGTTAGTGCTATTTTTAAATAGAATTTTTGTATTATAAATTGTGAGTGCTATTGTTAGTGCTATTTTTAAATAGCATTTTTGTATTATAAATTGTGAGTGCTATTGTTAGTGCTATTTTTAAATGTCATTTATTTGTGAGTGCTATTTTTAGATAGAATTTATAATTGTTAGTGCTATTTTTAAATACAATTTATTGGAAGGTATTTTTGGCTATAAAAGGATGGCAAGAGTTTTGAGGTTGAAGGGGAGAGACATTTTGTAGAGTGTGCAAATTTTTGAGAGCTTAGAGAGAAGAACACAAACACTCTCTATATTCTCATCATCTTGAGTGAGCAAAATATGCTAAGTTCGGAATATTGATTCCGCATATTGCTAGCACAATTGTTGTGGAGTTATTAGTCGTCTCCCCGTTCGTCAATTGGTGGTGCGTCCGAACTAGATGCCTAACACTTGTGGAGGCTGAGATCGAAGAATATCGAACCGACACCTCCGTTCAAGCACGCTACGAGAGGTAATCTATTTACTCCCTTTGAGACTTTGTGATTTTTTTCGATTGAAATGCACGAAGTACGCCTCTGGAGATACATGTGTGGGTTGTTATTTATTTCCGCTACGTGTTACGTGGATCCCAACAGTGGTATCAGAGCCAATCCTTAGGTGTTTTTGTGCATTTAATTGATTTTTTGCAATTTTTGCAATACTATGGCCAATATGTATTAACGAATTGTTCGTCTTACATGGCTAATGGAGATTGATTATTTTATATGATAAATTAATCAACGTAGCAAAAATTGAGACTAAATCAATTTTGAATCGAAAATTTATGGCTATCTTATTTTACGTAAAAATTCTGAATATGATTCAACGTAGAATTTTTATTGTGCCTTCCTAAGTTTTAAATTGTGAATTTATTACTTACGTGAAAGGGTGGTGATCATGGAAAAATCCCTAATCAATGTGATTGATGTATATATGAATGTATGATGATTATTTATATATTTGGGGTTGTAATTATTAAATGGAGGCTGCGTACTCCTTTTATTTTTCATGTAATCTTTATTTTTAGCATAGTCAATTGTTGATGTAAATGCTACGAGGATTACGTGGAGGAGCCTTTTAAGTCGGCGAGCTCTTTGGGGCCCAATTCTTGAAGAGTTCAAGAAACCAAGAAGAAGCGAAGAGCGGCTCTCCGTTATTAAAATATTAAAATGATTATATGTGGTCTCATTGGCTCGAGACCCATTAAATCATAATTCCATGATCACCACGTAGGATAGATATTTATGTGATTGACATCTATTTATTTATTATGATTACGTGAGCATGTTAAACTGGTTAATGTGCAAAGTCAGACTTACCTCACCCAAAATTGTGCCTGCATGAAATCCTAGTTAGGAAAATCACTCGCATTAGGTACCGAAAGGGCGTTGGTAACGACACCAGCGTAACCAAGTCCCCGAACCCAAAATCTCTGGTTCCGTAGAACTGATCGATCTCTCCCAATCGATCGGTAAGGTTTCCGGTCTACCCTCCAAGAAAGACCGGTGGCGACTCCAAATGCATGCACAATTTGCACATGCCACCACGACCACACTGAAGGTCGAAAGCGATCGACTCTTATCGTCGAAGAAAACTCCCGCCGCGATTTGGTATGGGCCTGGGAGGGCTCGCGCCGATCCAAGACCCGTGATCGGTAATCCATTAGCCGCGTCCGCTTCCGGACGGGTCGCGACAGCTGGCGACTCCACTGGGGAGCTTGTTCTAGAAACTATGGTTCTAGATCTCAAGTGGACTTAGGCCGTAATAAAAATTGAGTGATTTTTCTAACCCTACAGGCGCTCTTGAAGGTGAGGTAAGTCCGCTCACGATAGGTGTTATATGTTTTTGCAGATTGGAGTAATAAGGGGTGTAGTCTGTGATTAACTTTATTTTATGCAGGTGTGGCGTAGGAATGTATGTTGTGTGGATGATTTGAAGTGCTGATTGATAAATTGTTGTGCATGACTTGCATTGTGATGATCACGACACATGGACACACACAACCGCGCCTAAAACCCCAGGCGCCGCCTTTAGGAACACAATAGAAGGAATTGAAAATGGAATCTCCGTGAGGAAAAACACGGGGTAATCCACTTCTCAATTCCGCTCGCTTCGAACTATGGATTGAGTCCCAATGCAACGATAGTTGTGCAATGGAATCGGCTCTTTCTAGAACTCGAGGTGGGAACCTTAACCTTAGGTGCCAAACCCTCTGATTTTTAGAAGTTCACCATCACTTGTCTCATGCGCATGTCTTTGGGCGGTTGGTACACCTAAAATCGCACATAGGTCGACGAGTTGGGTTGGTAAGACTCTCTATCCCTCAAAACTATTACAGTTCATATAAATATAGGCATTTCATTCATTGCATTCTGGTGATTAGATTAAATGCCATTTCAAGGATAGATGCATGTGTTTTTCCCAAACGTCCTTGATAGAAGACGAGGAGGATGATATCCCATGGCGAACACCGAGTGAGCAACAAAGGAGCCTACTATGGACATTATTGAGATATCGTCCAATGAAGATGACGAGTTGGGGCAAGTGATCCGGAAGTCACAGATCGAACTTGGGGCATCCTTAAACGTTAGGATCACATTCCTTGGTTTCAT
Organism: Rhodomyrtus psidioides; assembly: GCA_021437785.1. NCBI lineage: Eukaryota > Viridiplantae > Streptophyta > Magnoliopsida > Myrtales > Myrtaceae > Rhodomyrtus > Rhodomyrtus psidioides. The sequence goes on along the minus strand of JAILYB010000007.1, from coordinate 6,330,308 downwards.
TTTCCATTACTAGTCCTCTTGTATAGGGTTTATTTTTATCGAGGCTTTCTCTATCTCACCCCTTAGAGTGATTGTATTAGGGATCTATTGGTGTATACATTCAGATGGAACTCGGTTGTATTTCTTTTGACGGGTCATGGGAATGTGATAGTGGCATTTTCTCTAATCATCCGAATACTCCCAAGTCAAGTTTATAATTCCTTTAGAGGAAACTAAAGTTGAAAATCTTACACGACCTTTTTGGTCGTACAGGGTAATCCAACCCCAATTTCGCTAGAAGGAATTATACACTTGAATTGGTCCATGCATGTCATACGTCACTAAGTAATCCACGATAATTGATCAAGAGTATTGACGTTATTTCGAATTTAATGACGAGATAGATGTCCAAATTGCTCTCGTTCTTAACAAAACGGCCTTGATTTGGATGCCGTATCTTCAATTAAATTTAAAAACACGTCGTTATGCCTTGCATTTTTGACTAATTCGCTCTTCTGAATATTGGTCAAAAGCAATTATCGTGAATTACATTCCTTTCAATAGTATGCTTTCTTTCGAGGAATATTGATAAAAACTTTTCGCACAAGATTAAAACCCTTGTAAAAGTTCTTGTCATTATTAATTACGAGCAAGCATAAGATTGAAAGGGGTCTATGCTTTCTTTTTCAGATTATTCCTTTTGACTCGGTCTTTTCATTTGCAGGTGAAAAACAAGTAGCATAAAGAAATCTTTTCTTGGATAAGTCTGAGGCTATTCTTTCATCTGACCATGAGTGAGTTAGAAAATCAGAACACATCTACTCGACTTATTATGGATCGGCTCATCCAAGTCTAAGATGTCCGGATGCTCGAAGAAATGGATCATATAAAAGCTAAAACAAACACAGGGGCTTTCATTCATTCTTGCCCAAACCAGATCATACAATTCATTGGGGTGGAAAAGTAAAGCAGAAGTGAGCCCTAATCAACGACACAAAGGAGCCCAGCTGGCCCTCCAGGTTATGGATGCTTTGTTTATACGCACCACTCCGCGTATCATGGTCCGCAAGCCTGAGGTGGAGGCGTTTGCGTTCATCATTGACTGCAACAACCTGAGTCTCGTGATCTTCGGCGACTGCTTCCAAGTCCCGAACAAGTCCATTCTCACGAGTTATATCCTCGTTTATGCCGTTGAGCCTTTCTTCCAGCCACTCGCTCCGATTCCTTAGCAGGGCATTACGTCGATCGCGCTCATAGGTAGCCAGAGATAGAGCTAAGTCCTCCACCAGATTCCTCCTCTCGCGTAGCAATGTCGAAACCCGCTCTTTGGCGAACTCAACAGCCTTTTTGTGACTATCGGCCAGGTAGTCAGCCAACGCTAGGCGGTCGGACTGATCCTCATAACGGGCTCGCAAGACACGAGCCACGGTAACTCCCCGATGAGCAGCGCGGTAGACCTCCAAGGAGTTCGTAAAGAGCGTTGGAAAAATATTGTATTCCCTCCCCAACGCGGTACCCTCGAGGGAGGTGATGTCCAGGTCCCCGAACATGACTCTGATCTCATCCTCGGTTTCGGGATGATCGGCTATGTGAGCGTAGCCTCGACCCAAGAGGTTATAGAACTCTTTCCATCAAGTCAAAGCTTCGGCTGAGAAAGTGTGAACTTGGGAAGAAGCCATTTTCGACGGAGATGTGTGTAGTGGAGCGATTAGAGGATGGAAGCAAATTATATGAGAGCGTTAATCTCCCAAACACCAACTCCGCATTTTATAGCGTCTCGAGAGTGGAGAAAAGTTGCAGCAATAATGCTTGTGGAGCCGGGTTAATTAATGTAAAGCGAGGGCTGCTCCTCCCGTGAATCATCAGACATGTCCTGATCCGCAATTTCAGGCCTGACAAATTCGGTCTCGCCATTATTAAAGCTGGGAGGGAGGCGAGCGCAACTATCGAAGAAGCCGCGAAAGGATTGTGTTGTTCCATCACGCATGAAGCTGGGCGGCGAGTGAACAGCTCTGCCACTTAAAAAGAGAAGACAGTGCTGAACAGGCATGACTATTGAGGAAAAGTGAAAGGCGAGCGCAACTATCGAAGAAGCCGCGAAAGGATTGTGTTGTTCCATCACGCATGAAGCTGGGCGGCGAGTGAACAGCTCTGCCACTTAAAAAGAGAAGACAGTGCTGAACATGCATGACTATTGAGGAAAAGTGAAAGGCGAGCGCAACTATCGAAGAAGCCGCGAAAGGATTGTGTTGTTCCATCACGCATAAAGCTGGGCGGCGAGTGAACAGCTCTGCCACTTAAAAAGAGAAGACAGTGCTGAACAGGCATGACTATCGAGGAAAAGTGAAAGGCGAGCGCTACTATCGAAGAAGCCGCGGAAGGATTTGGTTACCCCTTCGTGTCGGAAAGCTGAGCAGGAGGTAAACAGTTCCGTCGTTTCAAAAACAGAACGCTGAACAGACCTAGCTTTCGAGGAAAAGGAGGCAGCAAATCGAAAGAGCGAGTATACAAAAGAGAACAGAGAACCCCGAGTGACGAGTTCGTTGAAAGACCTCAAATTCTCTAGAATCAGATTCGACATCGAAGCCATGGAACTCAACATCGCCGGTGACGAACATCAAGATCGCAGTGGTGACGACGGCAGTGGCCACGACGCTCAACCCCGGAAAAGAAAAAGTCGCCAGCGCTACGCTCGGAAAGAAATCCAGGAGCTTGAAGCTTTCTTCGATGAATGCCCTTGCCCAAACGAGGAACAAAAGATTGAATTGGGCCAGAAGCTGGGAATGAATCCTATGAGAATCCATTTTTGGTTTCAGAATAGACGTTTCAGACTAGGTGTCCAACACAGGCGTAAGGAGATCACGGCCCTAAAAGAGCAGAACCAAAACCTTCAAATGGAAAACATGTGGTATGAGAAAATTCTCAGTACTATTACCTGCCCTGACTGCGGTGGCCCTACCACCCTCAGTAAATTGTTCCCCAGTAAGCCTTCTACGAAGATGGAAGGTGCTCATTTATCCCCCTGCTCCCTTGAGCCATCTCCGGTACAATCAGATCCTGCTAATGGCGCGCATGAGCAGATCGATCCTACAGAAATTATACCAGTGTCTTCGGAGGAAGAAGATACGTGTCGTTATGATCGGAGTCACCTCATCGAAGCCCATGAATCTCCTCCACAACAGCTTCCGGTAAGATCAAATACGGTTCAAGAGGAGTTAGAGGTTAGTCGGCAGGCTATCTACGCCACTCTGGACGACGAGAAGAAGAAATTCACTTGGCCCCCGGAGCTTCATCTCAAGTTCTTGGACGCAGTTCGACAGATAGGACTCGACTTCATAGGTCCGACAAGCATACTTAGGGTCATGAACGTACCGGGACTTACCAAGCAATTAGTCGCGAATCACCTTGGTTGCTACAGAAGGGCGTTAGGACAGCGTTATGCAGAACTGAATCCGAGCAATAGACTCGGCTGCGAACCCAGCACCCTTATGACAAATGAGGCCCGGTCGAATCTGGACGACTATTGGGGATTTGATCAGGATATCCTCGCGAGTCATTTCAATATTCCTCAAGAACACGCATCACAAGTGCAACGAGTAAGCACTCCTCCGTCCGAGCAGCAGCTAGTCAGTGTTCATCCTGTCGCAGATCAGCCCACCACGCCCAGTGCTCAAGGGTTTGCCCAATTAGAGCATATGGCTTCAGATGATCTAATGGGAGAAAGCTTGGAGCACTCTTATTTCCCTAATCCCCAAGTGGGAGATGCTTGTGGTAGTCAATCGATCAAATCTCCTCTTATAATCCCAGACAAAGATGGAGGTTCCAGTTCGAAGAACCCGTCGGGCGATGCAGCTCAACCTACACATCAATCGTTCGAGGGGTCGGGTGATTTCTTCGATGAAGGACTTGATACCTGGTTCGATCAGTTGGAAGCTATTAAAGGTTGGCAACCATGATCTGCACTTGGTAATGGCACACCTAAGCTGAGGCCAGACTGGTTAGTCATTGGACATGCCCCAAGAAAGAAGGGGATGTACGCGAGAAGGATGTATCTCCTATTGTAAAGTTCTCATCGGTGCATGCGTTTGTTTCTTCAATAGCTAGAGTTGATTCTGCATAATGTTTTTCGCAAACGTCATCTCGTGTGTATACGGTAATTCCTTGTTATTAAGTTCAAGGTAAAATCAGCCCCGACGCGTGAAGGCAGAATTGATAGCATGAGTTACTAGCAGAATGTGATCGAGCTCGAAAGTGAAAGATTACTAGCGGCCCCAAACGCAATGACCGCAAAATCAGGGGCAATCTTTAAGTTTCGAGCAACTACAAATCTATTTCTCACGAGGCATTCAGGTCAATCAAATATAAAGCGTCGGGCTGTGAGAATGATGCGTAGTCAATCTGTTGACACAGGCGAAAAAGGAGTCGCGTAGATCCGAAAGCAAAAACCTTTCTTGGCTAGTCAACAATGCAGAATGAAAGAGCATATATAAACAAACTCGCATTTATTTCATTCAGCAGGAAAGTTTACAAGTGGATCACTGAGGGGGAGCAGTAAACCCAAAATGAGTTCTGACAAGCATCACAAAAAAGCTTAACTGACTCTCCATGCTATCCATGCCTTGCTTACAACCCACACTCCGGGAATCGAGGTCTACAAGCTTGAAGAAAAGGAGACGACATTTCTCCTTAAGTTCGTTCACCTTGGTGTCATAGTACTCGAACTCAAGCTCTAAGTCATGAGCCAGCACCCTCCCGCGAGCTATATCCATGCTCAGGTCTTCAAGCCTTTCCTCCAACCAGGCACACTGGAACCTCAGCACGAAGTTGTGCTGGTCTTGCTCAAAGGCGGTGTCAAAAAGAGCCAGACGCTCCACCAAGTTGTCCCTCTCACGGACCAGCATCGAAACCTGGGCGTGGGCGTATTCAACAGCCCTTTTATGGTTATCGGCCGTCAGCATGGCCAACATCAGGGACTCAGTTCGGTCCTGATAACGGGCTCGCACGATACCAGCCAAAGTGACCTCCCGGCTAGCAACTTTGTAAGCCTGCATGAAATTGTTAAAGAGAGTTGGGAAGATCACAAACTCCCTTTGCAGTTTCGTACCTTCAATACACGCAGTATCCAGGGCCGGAATCAGAGTACGAACTTCAACCTCAGCTTCAGGATGATTGTTTATGTAGCCATAACCCCTACCCAAGAGGTGGTAAAATCTCTCCCATTGGGTCGAAGCTTCAGGTAAGGCAACAGGCATAGAGGAGGAATCCATATGCGATGGAATGACGGAGAAGAGAGTGAGAATGTGAAGAGTGTTTGAGAGGCTGAGTCTGATAAGGCTAAAGTGTTAATCTTCTTGACATCAATCTATCACCTTATAAATGCTCGAGTACAGGGAGAAGTGGTAATAATATTTTATGTGCAGTAGAGCCAAGCGGGTTTCGTTAATGCATCCCCGATGAGTCACGAATCCACCACCGTCCTGTGATCTCGGGTTTTACGAAACATAATGGCGCCGAAAGGTGGGCAGGCTTGTTACTCTAGAGACTGGGCCAGGGGGACAAGCGTAGTGCTCGACAAAGCGAAATCAACGCAAGAGATCTTCAGGCTCCGTTCACGTAGAAAAGAGCAAAAAAGGACAAAGTGGGAATTACGAAGCCTTGAGAAAAACGCTCGTCAAGTAGCCATCACAAAAGGACGAAGTGGGAATCTCGAAACATTGAGAAGAGCGCTCGTCGGGTAGCCATCACCTTTGATCGAAGAACGGTGATCCGGCTCCTTTAACCTCTCAGAATTTGCAGAGAAAGTGAAGATCCAAGGAGGAACAAAGAAAGCTGAGTTAACGGAAAATCAAACAGTGATATCCCGGTCAAAATGTTCAATGGATTCTGTCATTTACTGGAAGCGCCAGACTTGGAGGTCTCCGAGCTTGAGCTGCTGGAAGAGTTTGAAGATCTCAGGACCGAACCTGACACGAGGGCCATGGAGACCGATCCTTCTAATGATGAAACCCGCGGCTTGGTTAACGAGAACAGTACCCGCGACGGTTATCAGCGTCAGAAAGGGGAATATCTCAAACGCAACACTTCAGGTCAAGTCCATAAACTCGAATTGTTTTTCAGGGAATACCCCTATCCGGACATGGAACAGAAAATCAAAATGGGCCAGGAGATAGGGTGGGAGCCTCGGAAGGTCAAGTGCTGGTTTGAAAACAAACGAACCCGGCTGAAGCAGCAACGCGATCGGCACGAGTTAGCGGTTGTAAGGGAGGAAAATGAAAAGCTTCGAATAAAAAACACTCAGTACAAAAAAGCTCTAAGCATCGCTATTTGCCTGGAGTGCGGTAACCCTGTTCCCACGGACGGAGTATTCACTGAAGAGCCAGATCTGGGGGTTTATAATGCTCATTTGTTGCAATGCCCTTCGCAACATCTTTCGGAACAGGCGGGTACCGCCGAGGATCTACAAGAGGAAACTAGTGCTATAAGGTCAAAGTCGACGCCCATTGTGGAAGGGAACATGCGTCATGACAAGTCGGGTCCGCTCGATGATGAACTCACCATCATGACCAGCCGATCTGAGACCACTAAATCCCCTCCAGAGCAACCTCCAACACGACCAGATTCCGAGAAGAGTAACCGCCAAGTTGCTGACACCACTTCTGCTAGCAAGAAAATAAGATTTCGTTGGACCCCGGAGTTTCATAGCAAATTTGTTGATGCAGTTCAACAGTTGGGGATCAGTTTTGCTTGCCCATTGCGCATACTCGAAATCATGAACGTGCCGGGACTGACTAAAAATATGGTCAAGAATCACCTTTGGCGCTACAAGAAACTACTGAGAGATGGACGAGCGTCGCTAGACCAAGATAGAGGCGGTTCAACACGACCAGATTCCACGAAGAGTAGCCGCCGAGTTGCCAACCCTACTTCGGCTAGCAAGAAAACAAGGTTTTACTGGACCTCGGAGCTTCATAGCAAATTTGTTGATGCAGTTCAACAGTTAGGGATCAGTTTGGCTCGCCCATCGCGCATACTCAAGATCATGAACATGCCGGAATTGGATAGAAATAAAGTCAGGAACCACCTTTGGTGCTACAAAAGACTACTGAGAGATGGACGAGTGGCGCTAGACCAAGAGAGAGGCAGTTCAAGTTTAAACGATGAGCATGGCTGTGATCGCAATCCTCATGAAGCAGGAAGCATCCAATCACCTCTTAACACCGATGGGACTGACAATTACACGGTCGATTGTTCAGGCATCAATCAGAGTACTCCCATGGGTTATCCCAGTACTCCTCAGGAGTATGTACCGCAATTTCAGCAAATCGGGACTCCCCAGTCTGAGCACCGACTGGCCGTTAATACTAGTCCTACAGCGGATCTAACACTGGCAGGAGATGCACATACAATCTTGCGAGACGATTACGGAGATTCCGGCTCGAAGAATCAGGTGGTCCATGACGAAAATGGCAAAAAGATTCCTTCTCCAGTAGTCGACAATACTCAACCTGAGTGTCAGTCGCTCGATGGTTCAGACGATCTCCTTGAAAACATCTATTCTTGGTTCGATCGGCTGAATTCCCCCCTGAGTTACCCTGGTACTCCCCAAGAGTATGTACAACAATTTCAGCAGGTATGGACTCCCCAATTTGAGCACCAACCGATCGTTAGTGTTATTCCTACGGCGAATCCAGCATCGGGTACAAACCTACGGGACAACGATGAAAATACCAACTCGAGAAGTGAGGTTGTTCATGTCGAAAGTAGTGTGAGGAACCCATCGCCAACGGTTGAGGATGCCCGACTTGGGCGTCAATGGCTTGAAATTTCAAGCGAGTCCCTCAGTGAGCAACTCGGCGTGTGGATCACGCATAAACCGAGAAACCAGGTTGTTCATGCCGAAAATGGGAGAAGTCCGTCACCAGCAATTAAGGATGCTCAACTTGGACGACTCGAGCGGTCGGACGATCTCCTGAATGAGCAACTCAGCCTATGGGTCAAGCATTTTGGAACAAGTGCATCTTCGCAGTCGTGACCGGTACCGGCGACCGGACATCTGGTTCGAAGCTCGTGTGCTAAATCATTAGAAGGCTCAGGAGAGTGAGAGGTGAATACATCGAATGAATGTGTTACGGATTTCGTTGTAAAGTTCCCGCGGGAACATTGTAATTAACGCTGAAAACTAACCGCTCTGAGTGTCAACATTACCCTTTGAACGTCTTCGAGCCAAGGGCCATGGATTAATCACTTAATCCGTGGAGCAAATTCCATGAACGATGACTATCACCCGCGGAGCATAATGGGATCTACCCCCATTCAGCACGAAATACGTTTGGTCACGAAGCCTCCCATTTGGTAAAACGATGTATCGTTCCTAAACGATCTTCAACCGAATACCAAAGTAATGTCTCATTTCTTTCCCTTCTCAGGTGTTAAACGTGGATAAATCACCCAAGGAGCCATCTATTCAAATGACAAAACAGACGTCGCCCAGCTGGGGCAAATGAACCGTAGGCATTGCAAATACCTTCAAGCACGGATGGAGGAATTCGATAGATGTTGTTCATATCAATATGCAACGTCAAAACGGAATGCAAATCAAGTGTAAAAGGACGTATCGTTCCAAAATGATTATTTCCTTGATATGGGAATAATGCTTCCTTTCCTTTTCCTCTCAGATGATGATCAAGAGCAGAAGACGCAGGATGTAATGCTTTCAAATAACAAACAGGGAACGTCAAATACCTCAAACGGCGACTGTGATCAAGAGAATCACCAAACCGCCACATGACGAATCCCAAGAATATCAAGCTGTCTTGAGACAGATTAAATTGATCAAGGACTCTGACAATCGAGATGGATGATCAGAATCTGCAAAAATCAATGGGAACAGGTTCCCCCCATTTGCTTTGAGGAGCCAAACCGGGGGCAAACTCTCATGATCCCCCATGAAAGCGCATCAGACCAGGGTCATCGAATCCAGAGATGACAAACAGCAAGACAAGCGTCACCTAGCTGTGATAAATCACGCCTAACTGGGGCAAGTGAATTAATTTTGCGCTGGACAAAGAAAGATGTGTCTTCTCCGGCAAAGTCAAATAGCAGAGTCGTCCGCATCAGAATCAAACCCCAAGATACGAATTTGGGCGAACGGTAACTTTGTATCGTTCCAATTTGATCTTCGAAGATCACGGGCTTAACATGAGTTTTTCTCATTTAACAGGAAGTCGTTGGCGCCGAAATCCTCAAAAGAAAAGAGCTCGCTGATAGGGAGGCGAATAGAATCATTGGCCTTGGAAGTCAGGATTCCAGAAAATGGTCTTTGATTATAAGATCGAGTGGAGGGTAAAAAGTATCGCTTCCACACTTCATGCTTTGACATGCATTCCGATAACAATTTCCTTTTTCCTTGAATAAAAGGAACTCTGAAGAGTGGCGCTGGAATGCGTCCAAAAACACAAATGGATCTCCTCTGGGGAAAATCCTGGAAAATGATTCATCGCCAACCAAACGGATGGATCAAGGCCACAAGATGGATGGCCAACTTCTGCAAGCCGCACGTTTGTGTTCAAATGGAAACACAAAACAAGAACAATGCTGTATCGTTCCAATTTGCCTGGAATTTTAGAACGCAAACTGACGCCTAATTCCCGTCTTTGACAGGGGATCACCATCAAGGCGAAACAGGTTTTCACATCCCATGTATTACCCATTGGAATACATGACCAAGGGTAAGATGTATCGTTCTAATTTTTTGAAAAATTCATGAACGAACAATAACATGTTTCTTCTACATTTTCAGGGATCTCCAGCCGCGAGGGACAGGTAAGTATCCCTCTCCCAAATCCCTTGAAGATGTTGAGTAAAAAATAGAGAAGAAAAGAAAAGCTCTCAGAGTCTAATGTCCAGAAAAGACATAGAACTCAAATTTCATTGGCATTCATGTTTTGAAACAGGAGGTTGTCTGAACATGAATAAGAACATGCATGTGGCATCATAAAATCCCCTTTGACGGGTAAAATTTTTGGAGAAAATGAAAGAGATTTTTCCAATAAAAAATTTGTTCAAAACTTTCAAAAGGACGTTTTCTCAAAAGACAAGAGGCAAAGCCTAGTCCAAACACGTCCCACACACACTGGAGAGATGAGTGGAGCAGATCAGATAGCAAAATCTGGACCTACGGAAGTAGGGACCATTCGCAGCGATTACATGGATTGGGACGACGGAGGCATTCGTTTTTTATCCCCAAACACTACAGGTGACCGTTGATAACCCCTTCGAACGGCGGTTTTCATCCTTAACCCTGTCAAGAACCACCCCACATCGGGGCAAAATGGAGGTGAGTCCAGCGGCATCAGGAGAAAATGGTCAGAAATTTTCTTGCTCGGACTAACATTAATCTTTGTGTGTTGTTTATATGGTAATCCAAGTGCCATAGGATGACGAGAAGCATTCATTTCTCTATCACACACACTGAATCCTTTGCACAGCCAACTTGAGCCTGCAAATTCATTTCATGAACCCATTGGTGATCATTCCAAAACGGATGCAGCACCCCTTCAAAAATGGAAGAGTTCAAGACTCAGGGATTACGAAGAAGATTCCTGGGCTGATATTTAAAGCATGTTTAGACTATATGTCTAACATGATCCCATGAAGATGAGAAAAAAGAGGGATTCCAAAAATGAATGAGAAAAATCCACCGCATCAAGAAAAAGCAAAGTGCCTGGTAAAAGCGAGGCCGATGCTCGTGCAAGCTGTTTGCTTGATTCCCAGTGAAACTTGGATGGGAAAAGAGAAAATTCCTAAAGGAGTCAGATAAAAAGACTGCTCTCCAAATGATGTCAAGCGCGGAGGAAAGGCGCAGACAGAGTTGTCAACCTTCTTAATGCAACAAGAGACGCTCTCTAAAGGACTTGTGCACACCTCAAAAGCGGTTGCACACCTCAAAAACTGAAGATGCAGAATGGAAAAGACAGGTGACAAATTTGCAATGATCACCAATGTCAATCCCCTCATAAATTCTGGGCCAAAAACAAGCCTTTTTCGGTCCCCAATCTTACCAACATCATAACCCTGAAACAGTCTTCTCTGACTAAGACACTTGGGTTAACATATAGCTTAGCTCGAAGAGGTACGAGCAAGACTATTTCTTTCTCATTTTACAGGGTTCTCGACTTGTAAACCCGGAGCAGATGTTGAAGACTTTCATACAATGGCCTCGACTCCAAAGCGGGTCCCCCTTGAAAACCAATATTCAAGCCCAACATTACGGTCCCGTGGAAGACCTCCCGACCGATCAAAATGTATGCGCTGCGAATGAACCTAAAACCTAGGCACATGTTAGTAGGGAATTGAGTGCATCCCCTATAAAAAACCACTATCGCAAAACAGGTGAGAAGACCTCCTTGTCGAGAAATATTCCAATTGATGTTTTGAACAAACTCTTTTTGGAATTTTAAAACTGTTGATCCAGATTTTCCATGCAAGGGATTTGTGATCACATTTGCATGTTGCAAGAATGTTTTGGATAACCTCCAGCATCAAAATGCACATTTCATGATTAAAACTTAAATCATACGGTTTTGTCAAAATGGACAGCCGTAGTCTTCCCAAAGATTACTAACGTTTTCTTGGTGAAGAAAAATCTTTCAGGCTCAAACTTCTGCAGGATACCGGGAGAACCCAGCTCCCAGAATGTCGCTTCAACAGACTCAAGTGAAGTTTTGTCAAAATAAAATCTTTCACTGCTTCAAAAAAACTGAATTCCCGACAAACTTCGGGGTCTCCAAAAAAAAAGGGGGAAGAAAAACCCTTTTAAAAGAAAAAGTCCTATCAGACGTGGAGAACCCTCGTCCCAGGACCCATTTTCAAAATATCAAACAGTCTCATCGGACGTGGAGAACCCTCGTCATGAGACCCCTTTTTCAAAACTTAGGCAGTCTCATCGGACGTGGAGAACCCTCGTCATGAGACCCCTTTTCAAAATTTAGGCAGTCTCATCGGACGTGGAGAACCCTCGTCATGAGACCCCTTTTTCAAAACTTAGGCAGTCTCATCGGACGTGGAGAACCCTCGTCATGAGACCCCTTTTCAAAATTTAGGCAGTCTCATCGGACGTGGAGAACCCTCGTCATGAGACCCCTTTTCAAAAATTTAGGCAGTCTCATCGGACGTGGAGAACCCTCGTCATGAGACCCCCTTTTCAAAATTTAGGAAATCTCATCGGACGTGGAGAACCCTCGTCATGAGACCCCTTTTCATTTAGGCAGTCTCATCGGACGTGGAGAACCCTCGTCATGAGACCCATTTTCAAAGTCAAAACTGAAGGTAGATACCGCCTGAAGGGTCAAATCAAAGGTAGATACCGCCTGAAGGGTCAAATCAAGGTAGATACCGCCTGAAGGGTCAAATCAAGGTAGATACCGCCTGAAGGGTCAAATCAAAGGTAGATACCGCCTGAAGGGTCAACTCATGGTAGATACCGCCTGAAGGGTCAAATCAAAGGTAGATACCGCCTGAATGGTCAAAATCAAAGGTAGATACCGCTTGAAGGGTCAACACAAGGTAGATACCGCCTGAAGGGTCAACACATGGTAGATACCGCCTGAAGGGTCAACACAAGGTAGAAACCGCCTGAAGGGTCAAATCAAAAGTAGAAACCGCCTGAAGGGTCAACTCAAGGTAGAAACCGCCTGAATGGTCAAACCAAGGTAGAAACCGCCTGAGGGATCACATTAATGGTAGAAACCGCCTGAAGGGTCACATATGGTAGAAACCGCATAAGGGTCCACTCATTGATAAATATCGCAGTAAGGATCAACACAAAGGTCTGATCCACCATACGGATCAAAATTCTTGGCAAATCCCAAAGCGTGTGATACGCCTTCCTTAGGTTCCTACAAGTTAGGAATCCCATCATGGTATGACCTACCATACAGGTCAGAGCTTAATCTCCCTGGGATATTCTGAATGACGAGTCCTAGGCATCTTCTTGAAAGTCGTCGCAACCGGCAGCATCCGACAGGTGAGCTTCAGGTAAGCCTCTCTCACTTCGGCCCATGTTCAAATTGTTAGAGCAAACCGGAGATTGATTTGAGCTTTTATCAATAGGCTTAAGGATCCGATGTCATAACATTTCTTCTCTTATTTTCCCAGTTGAGTCGGTTAGGAATCAGGTGCCACCTTATCTTTGAGAGAAACCTCTAACGAGATTCCTTTCAAAGAGGGGCAGCTGTTGACACCTGATTTTTTTTACCATTTATTATTGTGATTTTTATTCTTTAAAATTAATTAAAAATATCAAAAAAGGTCATAAAATCACAAAATCAACTTTGGAAGCCTTGGTTTAACCTTAGGAACCAATTTTGAACAAAAAATATTTTTCGGTATTTTTAATATTTTTCGAGTTTATTTAATTATAAAAATACCCAAAAAATCAGAAAAATACCATTCGTGGTCAGAAAAATACCCAAAAATATTCGATAATTTTGTTTTAATTTCCTCTTCAAGTGTGTCACTTTAAATCTCAAAAATTCGGCTCGGGTCACTATGTTCCTTCAAAACATAAACCCGAACCGAGCCTAAAAAAAAATCATTTTCGAGTCTTTTAGTTTTCAATTCTCACTTTTTATAAGCTATGACATTGGATTCTAAAGTCTTAAAGTGCAATTAGGTCAATTTGCCCTCCAATTTAATCAATTTTTACCAAAAGGGCTTAATTGCACATTTTTCTTTCAATTAGTCCCCGGTTTCACGGATGTATACGTATGCTCTACGTATTTATACATCATACATATTTATACGTTATGCATATTTGTATTGTTTGGTAACCTCTTTAACTCTTGTAATAATAATAATGGTTATTATTTTTAACACCTTTGTTAGTGCCTTTTTTAGCATTTTTGTATTGTGAGTGCTATTTTTAAATAGCATTTTTTGTATTATAAATTGTGAGTGCTATTGTTAGTGCTATTTTTAAATGACATTTATTTATCATAAATTGTGAGTGCTATTGTTAGTGCTATTTTTAAATGGCATTTATTTATCATAAATTGTGAGTGCTATTATTAGATAGAATTTATAATTGTTAGTGCTATTTTTAAATAGAATTTTTGTATTATAAATTGTGAGTGCTATTGTTAGTGCTATTTTTAAATAGCATTTTTGTATTATAAATTGTGAGTGCTATTGTTAGTGCTATTTTTAAATGTCATTTATTTGTGAGTGCTATTATTAGATAGAATTTATAATTGTTAGTGCTATTTTTAAATAGAATTTTTGTATTATAAATTGTGAGTGCTATTGTTAGTGCTATTTTTAAATAGCATTTTTGTATTATAAATTGTGAGTGCTATTGTTAGTGCTATTTTTAAATGTCATTTATTTGTGAGTGCTATTTTTAGATAGAATTTATAATTGTTAGTGCTATTTTTAAATACAATTTATTGGAAGGTATTTTTGGCTATAAAAGGATGGCAAGAGTTTTGAGGTTGAAGGGGAGAGACATTTTGTAGAGTGTGCAAATTTTTGAGAGCTTAGAGAGAAGAACACAAACACTCTCTATATTCTCATCATCTTGAGTGAGCAAAATATGCTAAGTTCGGAATATTGATTCCGCATATTGCTAGCACAATTGTTGTGGAGTTATTAGTCGTCTCCCCGTTCGTCAATTGGTGGTGCGTCCGAACTAGATGCCTAACACTTGTGGAGGCTGAGATCGAAGAACATCGAACCGACACCTCCGTTCAAGCACGCTACGAGAGGTAATCTATTTACTCCCTTTGAGACTTTGTGATTTTTTTCGATTGAAATGCACGAAGTACGCCTCTGGAGATACATGTGTGGGTTGTTATTTATTTCCGCTACGTGTTACGTGGATCCCAACAGTGGTATCAGAGCCAATCCTTAGGTGTTTTTGTGCATTTAATTGATTTTTTGCAATTTTTGCAATACTATGGCCAATATGTATTAACGAATTGTTCGTCTTACATGGCTAATGGAGATTGATTATTTTATATGATAAATTAATCAACGTAGCAAAAATTGAGACTAAATCAATTTTGAATCGAAAATTTATGGCTATCTTATTTTACGTAAAAATTCTGAATATGATTCAACGTAGAATTTTTATTGTGCCTTCCTAAGTTTTAAATTGTGAATTTATTACTTACGTGAAAGGGTGGTGATCATGGAAAAATCCCTAATCAATGTGATTGATGTATATATGAATGTATGATGATTATTTATATATTTGGGGTTGTAATTATTAAATGGAGGCTGCGTACTCCTTTTATTTTTCATGTAATCTTTATTTTTAGCATAGTCAATTGTTGATGTAAATGCTACGAGGATTACGTGGAGGAGCCTTTTAAGTCGGCGAGCTCTTTGGGGCCCAATTCTTGAAGAGTTCAAGAAACCAAGAAGAAGCGAAGAGCGGCTCTCCGTTATTAAAATATTAAAATGATTATATGTGGTCTCATTGGCTCGAGACCCATTAAATCATAATTCCATGATCACCACGTAGGATAGATATTTATGTGATTGACATCTATTTATTTATTATGATTACATGAGCATGTTAAACTGGTTAATGTGCAAAGTCAGACTTACCTCACCCAAAATTGTGCCTGCATGAAATCCTAGTTAGGAAAATCACTCGCATTAGGTACCGAAAGGGCGTTGGTAACGACACCAGCGTAACCAAGTCCCCGAACCCAAAATCTCTGGTTCCGTAGAACTGATCGATCTCTCCCAATCGATCGGTAAGGTTTCCGGTCTACCCTCCAAGAAAGACCGGTGGCGACTCCAAATGCATGCACAATTTGCACATGCCACCACGACCACACTGAAGGTCGAAAGCGATCGACTCTTATCGTCGAAGAAAACTCCCGCCGCGATTTGGTATGGGCCTGGGAGGGCTCGCGCCGATCCAAGACCCGTGATCGGTAATCCATTAGCCGCGTCCGCTTCCGGACGGGTCGCGACATTCATATGGGCATGTTTCCGCGAATTAGATCTTAGTGAGAATGGGTTTAGTTCCCAACAGTTAGTTTGACTAGCTTTGATTCAAGTTCAAGATTGGTAAATTTAGTTACGTGTGAGTTGAGAACATCTGAGCAAGGGTTCTACTTGAGGAGAGTTGTATATGTAAGAATGACAGGTTAACCATGGCAATGTCAATCAGTCAACATTGCAAGGAATCAGGGGAAAAAGCGAGAAGAGAAAGCAGAAGAGCAATGCCAAATAGTTCTTTCTGTTCGCTTGTTAATGGCTTCTTCACCCGAGTCAAAAAGGAAAACTCTACTCTGGAAGACCAGAAACTCCCCCATACCTTAGTTAGAAATTTCTGCATTTGATTAAATCCCGATACTGTCGAATTAGCATGGCCCTTGGTCTAGGTACTCCATATAGCTATGTCGAATTGGCATGACCTTTGTGCTCGAATCTTAGAAGTGTGTTTTCCCTTGCTTTCATGCAGGTCGAACTGAGCTGCACCTCAGGAATGCTTGAAACCATGCACTTATGTTGTCTCATTGAGTTCTGGATGGTATGAATTTTTTCTAATATACCTGCCAATTAATGATTTGTTCACATTTTCATGGACTTTCATTTATGCTTCAATGATAGTCAATTGGGAATGGCGTGTGCTCTGTGACCATTGAGATTCTGAGAGTTTTTAAGTGGATACTGCTCCCATCATACTTGCATATTCGAAGAGGATTTAAAGTTCGCAGGGGAGGTCTTTTAATGGGAAGTAAAAAGTGCAGAATTCTTTTGTTAAAAAAATGAAAAAAAAAACTACAATTTTTCAGAGTTTACGCTTTTCTGCTCATCCTTTTAGCTCCTGTTTTGTCAAATATCATTTGGATGGTCACAACACCTTAATCTTTGATGATCATATGTACGTTGTCTTATTTGTCACAATCTTTTTAGATGTGGACTAGTGCAAAGAGAAAGTGAAGTGCCAGTGCCCAGAATGTAAATGCAAGAACACGTGGGCTGGTTATGAGGCTGCAGCGGTGGTTCATTATATATGCAAGAACATGACAAGTGTATCAGGAAGGGAAAAGGCGAACCTCCAGAGAAGTATTGATTGTCTCTCTGCTAGATACCTTAGTAGCAGGATCGAGTAATATAGATCTTAAAATGCCATAAGTCTATTTGTTCATCCCCCTCAGATAGACAATCAATACTTGTTTGATTTAATGCTTCTTGTGCATAGATAGTCATTTGGATGCTTTGGTGTCTACAGCTCTACCATGCCTGCTACTTCAATTGTTCGGACCCCGGAGTTAGTCATTCAAAGGCAGCCTTAAAGAAAATCAGTTAAAGGGGCTTCAGTGGCTAGTCAATTGTTATGAGCAGGTCATTAGATAAATTTCTTGTGAACATTATATTGTGCTTTTTACATTGATTTCATGGCATTTATCGAGTTACAATATTTTTAGGGCCTGAATGGCATACTTGCTGATGAGATGGATCTTGGAAAGACTATTCAAGCGATGGCATTCTTGGCTCATCTGGCGGAGGTAACAAATACTATGACTATTGTATGGCCTTGGCTATCTTCTACTTTCACATGTAATCAAATGAAATGGCAAATTTCCTACAAGAGAAGAATATTTGGGGTCCATTTCTTGTTGTTAGGCAACTGTTCTATATTAGATTTCTTAGCTATGTTTAGATGCCATATAATGCGGAGTGTTAGCATAGCTAACCCAAAAGTTTGTGGAATTAGGTGAAGGTAGATTCTGGCCATATCTGGTCGTGATGAACTTGCAAGCAAACATTGTTAGATAACAAATAATATCCCCTTTCCCATGCAAGTTGGAGCAAAGAATGTACATGGAAGGGTAACTTATGCGAGCAGAGAATTAGGAGAATTAACATGCCTAGAAGATGTAGTCTTTCATATTCTGTAAATTGAGTTATGCGAAATGGAGTTTTCAATTAGTTCTGATTCCTTTTTTGGATGCCAGGGATGTTGGATTTCGCATTCTCATCACTAGTTACCAACTGCGAGTTCCTGATGAAAAGTATTTTGGGCGTGAAGTGATAATATATGGTACCTCACAGAGATCATGGAGAATGCTATTTTTATTCTTTGTATCTAGATCTTTTTATTACCCATGCCGCACAAGCTGCAAAAATAGATGAATGTATTTCGTTTTCATATTATTATAATATTTGGATCTTATTACTTGCTTAATCAATGGTACATATAAATGTTGAAAAATATGAGGTATTTTAATGGGTGAGTGAATGAGAAATTATTTCTCAAAGAATAGCCCTTGAGTTGGAAGTGGGAAGTGACAAAGCACTAGTCCCACATAGGAAAGGAAAAAGGCCTTGAAGTGCTTTGTATGTGGATACACTCTCTTTGAGTGGTAACTATCATAACACAAGCACTATGCCTCGCGCGTACAAGCACTATGCCTCGCGCGCACGCGCAGGGGAGTGCAAATCCCGGACCCCGACGGAGGCTCGACAAGTTGAAACTTAGGCGCGAGCGCACGACCTGCGTACGCGAATACAGGACCGAAAAGTGGGCCTCGCGACAAGCTGTGGTTACAGAATTAAATATATAACGGTTCTAAATGGCAGAGTTATTTAGCCGTTATATTTTATTTCCGGAATATCCTGCTTAACCTATAAATAGGTGGCTTCCCATTCTGTTTCAAAGATGACACTACGGACTACGAAAATCACTTCTCCCTCTTTTGAACTATATGCATTTGCATTGTTTTCGATAGTGTTCTCGTGTTGTTCAAGTTTGCCGAAAGCTTTGGAGTGCTGTGCTTGCCTCTATCGCTGCTTAACCGTTGTATCCTGGGAGACAGACATTCACGAAACCTCAAAGCACGTACTGGAGGGGACGAATCTATTTTAAGGAAACTGTGTCGGACACAGGCCTCGGTATTCTTTATTAATTCAATTTCTTTTTTATACTGTTGTATTTCTGTGAAGATTTTGCTCTTTTGAAGGTTGAGTTTTTATCCTCGTGAAGGGTCAGATTCACTGCTTCTGACGAGTTCAGATTCAGTGCTTCTAAAGTTGCTTCTGGAGGTTAAGAAGAAACTGCTTCTGACTGGGTTCAGAAGGAACTACTTCTGACGGGTTTAGAAGGAACTGTTTTTGACCGGGTTCAGAAGGAACTGCATCTAACGGGTGCTTCTGACCGGGTTCAAAAGGAACTGTATCTGACGGGTGCTTCGGGTTCAGAACGAACTACATCTGATGGGTGCATCTGAGTTGCATCTGACGGGTGCATCTGAGTTGCATTTGACGGTTTTGAATAGTACATCTGATGGTTCATTTTTTTTGCTTCTGACCTGCATCTGATGGTTCAGTTTTTCTGCTTCTGACCTGCATTTGATGGTTCAATTTTTCTGCTTCTGACCTGTTTCTGACCTGCATCTGATGGTTCAGTTTTTTCTGCTTCTGACTTGCTTCTGGCCTCCTTCTGAAGGCTCAGATTCTGTGCTTCTGCCAACTTAGTGTTTTCATATTTGAGGCAGTTTGCTTACGTTTGTTATTGTCATTCGAATTGTAAGTATCCTTCATATTTATAAAACATTATTGTTCATTTTTAACACTATTTTTTCCAACAATAAATTCTAGAAATTAATTTTGCTTTTAATTAGAATTAAAATAAAAATAAAAGAAATTATTTTATCATATGATCACAAATTTTTAAAATCTCCCGTGCCCGGTCGTCGTAAAATCCATCGCTAAAGAAGATTTAAAATTTAATAAAATTTTGCTGCTGAATTCATTGCTGGGTGAACAAATAAAAATTCGTAGCAAAAAAAAAAATGCTTGGCCATTTATCTCGTTTTGGAGCGAGTATTGTACGAGTGTGGGGGATCCGTAGTAAATTACCTTCAAAGGTAAACCAGACGGAAAATCAGCATAATGAGCAAAGATAGTGAGCCGGTCCATGATAGCCCTCTAGACTCGACGAACCACACAGATATAAACAGAAGACTAAATCGGGCAATTTTTTAGTTTCGTCAACCTTTACGATAAAATTCACCATAATTCGTACATTGATTGAACAATTCCCAAAATTTACGTACTGATACGAGA
Source organism: Rhodomyrtus psidioides (assembly GCA_021437785.1). Classification (NCBI taxonomy): domain Eukaryota; kingdom Viridiplantae; phylum Streptophyta; class Magnoliopsida; order Myrtales; family Myrtaceae; genus Rhodomyrtus; species Rhodomyrtus psidioides. The sequence goes on along the minus strand of JAILYB010000007.1, from coordinate 6,310,241 downwards.
CACAATGATGAACAATTTTCGTGTACTTATGGTCGAAAATGATCCGATCGGTACAGTTTAATGCGTCTTCATGAAATTTTTGTCCAGAAAACTGTTTCATCCGGTCTTTGTTAAATGAACGAAGGACCCCCTTAAAATGTGAATTAAAATCTGGAATTTTGCAGGTTATTAGTTGAAACCTCAACCTACAACTTTCATGTTTTGTGGTTCAACAAAGGAGGTCGTTTATTAAGGGTAGTCGGCAAAATGATTCTGGAGTCCGAAAATGTGAGAAATTCCAGCCTGCTCCCTTTCGGCCATTAATTCCATATTAAATAGAAAACATGTTGGATTGGCGCAAAATTGTTTCTCGTGATAGTTCGGAATCTTACAAACATTTTCATTTGAAGTGCGGAGATCGAATCCAATTCAAATAAGGTGTAAAAATTCGAGCAATCCAATAAGGTCAGAATGAAAACATAACTGAATTAGCGACTGAAAGTGTAATGAAGGATAACCAGCCTAACACTAAATGAAATTTCCTAACAAGAGACATAAGAAAGCAAAATAACGACGTGTCTCGAATGAACAAGAGGACAAACTTAATTTGCCATGGATCGACTAACAAATAAGATAAATTTAGAGAACTTACTCTTCCTTGAAAAGTAAAATGCTAATCACATAGGCATGCGCATGACAAGTGCAAAGTGTGTGCCCATTTTATGAATTTGAAAATTTTTGAAATCTTAAAGACAAACCATACCAAATTAGATTGGTCAATGTTTAGCCTTTAAGAGTTTCATTTAGGCCGAGGGTCCAATCCATGCCATGAGATCATAGCCAGGTTGGGAAATCATCCGACCAAAGCTTGGGACCGAAGACAGGGTCACCCACTCCTCGAGATCGAGGCCAGGGAAATTCCCAATCTTGATACCATCCAAGATTTTACTAAGGTTTTGAAAATGATGTAGTGCAAATAAATGAAAATTCATGCACAACAATTTAAGTCACTCAAAATTCCAATTTTTGCAAAAAATTAAGACTATCAACCTTGCAAAACAAAAGTTAGGGAACATTGCAATTAACATAACCCTGCAAAAACATATAACACCTAAGAAAGTTAGGGACAAATCACAATCACCAAACAAGGAATCCATCATGAAAAATCTGAGGCCTAAGTCCACTAGGTCATTTAATTTTTTAGAAAATTTAAAGTACTAAATTAAGTGCTTCTTGATTTTTGAAAATTTCAATTTCCTTCCCCAGCGGTGTCGCCAAGCTGTCGCAACCTAAAATTAGGCTAATGGATTATTAGGTCAATTAAATTAACTAACCTAACTCGGACCCTCCCAAGTCCTACCAAATCGCAACATAGGTTTATTCGTGAAAAAAAATTCAGTCGGAGCCGCCACTAATCATTTACGGTAGGTTGATTATAAACCTATATAAAATAGCGGGAAAACTATTTTATCTCTACGAACCAGAGAAAATGAGTTCGGGAACTTTGTTACATTAATTTAGAAAAATTAACGCCCTTTCGGTACCAATTTTCATGAAAAATCCTTAGTTTGATGACTTGAATTGTTTTGGATTTTGTTTTATTAAATGCAATGCTAATGCAATCTAACTATATGACATGTGAGATGATATGACATGACAACGTTGCATGACATGGCATAATGACGTGGCGAGATGTCGTGGCAAACATGATAATGCAAGCTAAATTATATGATATGCAATGCAAATGATATTTTTTGTATTTTTTGGTATTTTCGGATTTATGAAAAAATGAGGTGAAAAAGCTATCCTAAAGTCAAGAGAAATGTGATCTAACTTAAGAAATGCATGAGAATTTTTGGGATTTTTTTAGGAATTTATCTAAGCACGAAAACATAAAAAATTTGAACAAAAAATAAACAATATTGCCCATAAAACACATTTAAATCCGAAAATTCCATTTTATTCACAACATCCCCGAGATTAGGGTTAGCAAGTGAACATATTATAGAATAACCGTTGTCCCTATATACATAGGGCAAACCTTGAAATTTTATTTAGGGATTAGCAATCTCCTCCTCAAGATTGAGGATTTGATATCTAATTCACACGTACGGGCACGATCGTACTTCGAAATCGAAGTCATTAATTGTCTTTAATGTACGTTTTCCGAAGGGGCAAGGCACAATTGAGAGCATGTTTTATAGGAAATATTATTTAAAATTGTGCAAACTTTATAAACATTCAAACAACCAATCACGACAAAAATAAAGTGAAGATGAGTTAATTGATTTGAATTTAAAAATTGAGAGGGGTGGTCGAAAATATGACATCGAGGCCCACCTTTCCTCATGCAAGACTTAATCCAGTTTTGATTTGAGAAATTATCGTTAAGAACGGAAAATTTGTTTAAGATAATTCTTGAAAGATCAAACGATATCCATTGAGCTCAAACTTAATCTCTAAACAAATATGCCCAAATAATCCACCAGGTTTACGTAGTGCATCCAACTAACTCGAGCATTGTAGATAATTATCTGGGTTAACGAAGCTTTACCCACGATTCAAAAGTTGATTTAGCCAAAGATAATGCTGCCTATACGATTCATTGCAAAAATCAAGGACGTCTATCCCAGTGATGCGCTATTCGGCCATGAAAAGATTAATACCAAAAATACGTAATTCAACTCAAGTCAAAGAAAGTTGGTGGATAACTTTTACGTTGGAAAAGCACGTTCCAATTGAGCTTAAATCCATCCACAAAGTGTTCAAGAATCTAACCAATTTAACGAGTGGAAACGAATCAGATTTTTTATCCAAGATAAATCCAGCTTCCGGTTTCTAGTATGGATTGATGAGAAAGTGTAATCTTCTGACCTTTGGACCATGAATCAATACACGCCCATTGAAGGTATATTCACAGTATCAATCACACGCATGAATCAATGATTAAAAGTTAGGAAAATTACCTTTTCAAGCAAATTTTTCAAGACACGCAAGCTGCAGAATTGCCGAAAACTTCTCCTTTTGATTGAATTTGATCTTAAATTACCACCAATGCTTTCCAAACGTTCTCGCACAAGTATCAAAAGGGTTAGACCTTTAAACAACAGTAAAATAGAGGCTGAATGGTCCCCAAACCAGGTCGGGACAGTGGCACCAAAGAGCCGGGCAGCAGCTCAGTTTGATATGCGTTGGCTCCGGCGGTGGTCGATGATGAGCAGGACTGATCGGAGGGGAGCCGAGCTGATTCACAAGGACTGCCGGATGGCTAAGAACAGCGCTGGATAGTGAGGCCGCTTCGCGTACGGAGGAGGACGATCGATCCTTGGACGATGGACGAGGGAGCTTTGATCACGTATGCACCCTTGGAGCTCTGTTGGTTGAGGACTATATCTCGTGGGGCCTTTTTAGCTCTCAAGTGCCGAAAACTCTGATAATCCTCCCCCCTTTCAACGTGAAAGAGAGCTCTTTATATAGGCTCTCGCCGACGAATCCTAGTTGAGATAGGAAATAATTGCCACCGTAGGATTATATATAGGACTAAATGTGTGCCCTTGGATCACAAGTCCCCACATCCACCAAAACTCTAGCCAAGATAAGTTCCTGAATTTTTTAAAACTCTCAAATATCTTGATCCTCAAAACGGCCCCCACCCCTTCTACGCTTCTTGTCAGACTCGGCAGTCAAAAAAAAAATGATGCATGATCGAATTCCCATGTGCTGGTGATGACATTAATTATTATGGACAATTAACAAAAAGCCTTTCATAATTAATAAACAAGAGCGGGCTGATTTGTTGTAAATTGGGTCCACTCCCACGAGAAAATATTAGGTACTCCGGGGGAATTGCTCATTTACCAATCTCAAAAAGTTAAAAAAGAAGTAACCTAATTAAAAGTGGGTCCCACACTCAGTCCGGTTTCTTCTTATGTAGCACCGACACTCCTCCTAGGTAAGAGTGTCGTGTCGGACACCGTGTCCGACACCGACACCCGTTCGACACCTCTCTACACCCGTGTCGATCGCGTTGACCGTATGTCGGCATTTCGACACTTGGTCAACACGGCTGACACCTGTGTCCGGCAAGTGTGGTCAACACGTGTCGATTTTCGACATCTGGTCAACACATCAGACACTTGTGCGACATGCATGTCGAGCATTTTAAAAAGCTTTTTCCCTAAAAAAATATATTTTTTCATTTCATCATTAGCCAAATAGACATTAGAAATAATTCTTCATATCTCATTCTTAATAATTTAAAGAGTCAATGTACTTGTTATTCTCACTAAACATCAAATGTGAGACTCATTTCTTCACATTGTAAGTCTCTAGGTCTCATTCATGGCTTTTTAAAGTGACTTCATATTTGTCCTCCCACTCACCATCAATGTGGGATTCTCAAATCTTCTCAAGTTATTTTATTTTTGTCTCTTTTAATCATCACCGATGTGAGATCAATTCTAAGGCTTTTTTTTTACTTTTTATTTATTTATGAATTTGAATCAAATTAATTTGATTCAAATAATCCTAAAAATAATAATTTATTATGTGTATATATGATATTATATATTTAATATATAACGTGTCCCCGATGTGTCGGATTTTTCTATTTTTGAGAAATGGCTTGTCGGCGTATCGTGTCGTGTCCCCGAGTCGGTGTCGGTGTCCGTGCTACTTCTTCTGTTGTTTCTGCCGTTACTTCCGCCCCTTTTCATTCTTCTTCCTTTCTCGCTGGTGAAGCTCATGGCCATGGAGAGGGGCTCGAAGCTCAGCAGGAAATCGAAAATTTCAACCATAGGAAAATTTTGAAGTAAAATTCTCAACGAAACACACGACAAATCAAAAGTTGAATAGCTCCTTAACAACAGTTTCATCGCCATCCTGCAGCCCTGCTTCTTTCCCATCTCTCCGCACCGCCCCATCCACAGTGACGGAATGGCGTACGGTGCCGCTTGCGGTTGGAGCTTGCCGGCCTCGAGAGGGAAGCTGAGGATCGCCTTGGAGCCGCGGAGCGTGAAGCGGCCCTGTCGTAAGTCTTTGTTGCTTCGATCGCAGTGTTGAAGGTGCCGAGTCAGATGTGCGTGCCCTTCTGATTCGGGTCTCGGATCTCCGCCACGAACTTCCCCCACGGCCTCCTCTGTAGTGCCTCTGCTCGTCGCGCTCTTGATCGGAGCCTTTTCGAACCGTCGTCTGATTCGGCTTGGCTAATGGCTTGGCCTGCAACGGCGAGAGACGGCTGAGAGCAGATGCGTGGACAAGGAAGGATTGGCAAAAATTCCCCCTTTTCTGATCCTTTCTTTCTCATTTTCTAGCCAATCCTACCCAGCGGAATTTGTTCAGCCAACACCACATCACATTTCAGACTTCCTACCCAAACCAGATTGCAGACAATCACCCTCCATTAGCATCATAACAGGTTGCGAATGGCAGCAACTCGACTTTACCCGGCAGCGCGATCTTCAGCGATGGCTTCTTGCTCGAAGAACGATTTCCTTTCGGAGCTCGTCGATGAGCTTCAAGTAGTCGTCCTGGTTTGAGCCCATGGTCTTCACCAGCGAAAGAGGAAGAAGAAGAACAGGGGGGGAGAGGGGGGTGCGGGGGTGAGAGAGAAAGTAACGGCAGAATAAACGGAGTTAGTGTGAGACCCGCTTTTAATTCTGCTACTTTTCTATTTTTCTTTTAGCCAGGTGTCGCGATTTGATTGGTAAAGGAGCATTGCTCCGGGAGTACCTATTATTTTCTCCCATTCCCACGCGAGATGCGGCACCCTCCATTCATGCCACAGCCGGAATTTCTGAGTACAAAAAACGGGCTTGTCTTGCATTCTCAAACTTAACTAAGGCTGTTTCATAAATAATGGATATTCAACTGAAAGCTTTATTAAGCTCAAATAAGCAAAAATGGGCTTGAAATTTAGTTCAACCTTAATAAATTCGGCACGCCCCCCTTTTCCTGAGTCGAAATTCTTAGGTTGACTTTAGCCCAGCTATCTATCAAACCAAGCTCAATTGACTTATCTCAGACCTTAAATGCAAATGACAGAAAATAAATATGCAATACATGAGGGATTATTTTTTTTTTGTGAGAATGACGAATAACTCTTTTTTTGTGTTTAAATGATTTTTTAAAAAATTAAAATTTAGGTATCCACATTGAGCTAGCGTTAACGTGGCACCATGTGGCATGGCACGTGGCAGCCACGCTAGCAGGGTCGTTATAACATTTTCAGAAAACAAGAATAATAAAACCCATATTGGATGATTGGCATTTGGCCACGTGTCACGATCTGTGATTTTTTTTTTTAGAAATTTAATTGATTTTTCTCCTATTATAAAACATTTATTTAGAAAAAAAAATGTAGATCGGACGATCGAGTATTAATTCTCACCATCTGATTTGGGCCTTAGGTTTAGTATGCAAATCGAACGGCTGAGAATTAGTCTCCCCATTCGATCTCGACCAACCGTTTAAAAATTGAATTAATTGAATCAAACGGCTTAGGCTTAGTCGTTGCTCGATCGTGGCTGTAGATTTAGTTGACTGATCCGAGGGCTGTGGCTTAGCTACGTGGACGAGTCTGGACCGTAGGATGGGTAATTAGATTTTCAGAAATTCGGAAAATAGAATAAAAAATCCTAGAAAATAATAAAAACCAGAAAAATTTGTAGAAAATTCCTAGATATTCCAGAATTTCCCAAAAATTGAGGAATGACCATAAACAACTGGCCAATCCTATTTTGAGATTTCTTATCCGTTCTATCTCAATTGACGATTATACTCTTTAGGGGCAAATCGCCTCTACCTTATGTTTGAGAATTGTGAAAATGCCAAAATTAGGGTTTGGGTCTGGTTGGATGGCTGATCCTTCTGTTTGGGTTTTCGAGTATCTCACCTCTTTTCCGAAAGGGTTAATACCACTAAAAATCCTAAACTATGCCCATTGTGACACATTTACCTTGAACTTTTTTTGTGACATGTAAAATCCTAAACTATACTTGGTGTGACACATTTATCCTAATTTTTTTTTGTAACACCAAAAATCCTAAACTTGTGCCTCTAAGACACATTTACTCTCCGTTATATTACCGTCAGAAATCACCGTTAAAAGTTTCACATGGCAAACGGAAGACTGCAAACGTTGTTGACTGGGCGCCAACGTGGATTAAGCGGAGGAAAACGACGGTGTTTTTTCATTTGACGTGGCTGAAAATATTGGAGAACGTTGTCCTTAGCGCTCCATCTTCCCCTTTGCGCCATTCGAAGCTCTCCATGCTCGACTTCTCTCTATCGAAGCTTCACTCTTCATCCTCGAGGGCTCTAACTAAAACATCATTTGTCCACACCAACGTCGTTTTCCTCTCCCACGATTGCTCCACGGAACTTGATTTGGGGATTTTGAGGTTAGTTTCCGCTCAATTCTCTCTTTCGTGGAAGCTCAATTTGTTAAAGATAGTTTTCTGGATCACTGGGTGAAGGCGATTTGGGCTCTGGGGTTTTGTACATTAGTGATTTTTTCTTGGATTTTAGGTTTCTCTATAAAATCTAGATATGATAAAATAGAATGCGAACTTGAGGCTGAATAAATTGCATTAATGATTTAGCTTTACAATTCTTGTGCCTAGTTGGTAGATGGGGTAAGATGTCAGGTGGCATTACAGGTTGCATAAATTGTTAGAATATTCTATTTTAATATTCAATTGTGGGCTTTATTAATTGTTACTGTAATTATTATTTGGTCTAATAAGAAAGAGATATATTATTTCCTAATTCAAGTAGGATATGGTGCTGGATAGTATGGGCCGAGATATCCTTATCCTTGATATAGAAATCGTCAGAAACGACAGTGAGGAGCCGTCTCATTGAAGCCAGTGATCAAGGGAGTTCATAGAGGAGAAGCTCTTAAGCGTCGGATTCTCGCAATTCTGCATCAAGAACGATGAATCCAAAACAAGGTGCGTTAACTCTTTGACTCTATGGATGAAATAGGGATTTGTGTATCTGTACGTATGTATCTTAGGTCGCTGCATACAGGATTAAATACGCAGCTCACATGTGGTATCAGAGCCTGCGCGTATTAGGTCACGAATCACGTTCCCGGTGTTTTTTCGGAATTTTATTTTTATCAAAATTCAAAGAAAATTATATATTCGGAAAGGGCTCGACGAGACGAGCAAAACCATATAAAGATCGCCGCCAGAAGACACCGGACGCGCCGCCACGCGCCGCCACTCGCCGGTGGCTATCGGGTGCGTTGCGGCCACGCGCCCTACGCGCCATCACGCGCGGACCCAGGCCCGCACGTGCGTGACACGTGCGGGATGACGTCATCTGACGTCGTTCGGCCGGGTGCAGACCCGACCCGGAACCCGACCCGATTCGTTGCCCGACCCGGAATGGTTGACCGTTGACTCGGACCTTCCGGTCGGACCGGTCGTTGACCGGTTCGACCGGATCGCCTCGACCGGGTTCGCCAAACCGGTTCATGGTAGCGGTCGGACCGGTTAGACCGGTCGGACCGGTTAGACCGGTCGGACCGGTTCGAAGACCGGCTGAGGCACTGAACATGTGCGATGCACGTGTCAGCGCGTGAAGCTCACGCGCCGAAGCTTTAGGCGGCGTGTGAGGGCGCGTGAGAGCTCCGATGGAGGTGTTCCAGGTACCGGCGTACTCGTATGCTCATGCTCTACAGGATGGTACCTTTATTTTTCATGTTTGGTATTTTCATGGATGGAAATACGTACGGAACGCCAAATACAAGGGTATTTTGGGGTATTTTTGAGGTATGTTCTGGTATTTCTGTAAGGATTTGTGAAGTACAGGTACAGGCTTACATGAAAGTATCACGTGGAATTATGTGGAAATTTTTTGATCAATTTCATGTTTATGGTTTGACATGAATTATTGAGGTATCGATGTAAATTAGCAGCGTGTAATTTTGTGGATGATTGCCCCTAATTTCTGAAATTACATGCATACGGTAAATGTGAAATATAAAGTTATATCCCAATTTCAGGTAAATTCAGTTGGGTTGTGACCGCCAAAGCGGCACACTTAGTTGAGTTTAATAAAGTACATTTTACATAGTATTGGGATGTCTCCTGTTTTAATGCGTAGTTATACTCCCAAAGGAGGTAATTGCGTATTTTTGCATGGAGGGTTACATGTACAGCATATGGTTGAGGATTGATTAGTCTAAGTGATGTCATACACCCAAAGGTGGTGATTAACGAATATTGAAATAAGTTCTCATGGCCGCTGTAATGTAGGGAGTATACAACTGCATGTCATGTTTTCTGCCCAAAGGTGATTATGTGATGATATATGTATCTCTCAAGGTGAAATTTCACATTATGCTAATTAAAAATATTGATTATTTTTAGTCACCCTTTCTGTGAACGGCAACTCTGTTAGAATTAAGACTTATTGAGAACTGAATGAGGATTATCTGTTTACAAAGAACTAGCAAATACTTATATTACTCTTGTCAAGAAAGACCCGTAGTTCTCACCTTCATTGGTGAGAACTTTCAATAGCATTATGTGCTTATTGGGTAAGAGTGATCGGATCCGCTTATTTGATATGAAGCGGTCCACTAAAGAACACTTGAAAAGTGTTTTCTACCAGTTAACTGCGCTGCTAAGTAAGTAAAGGAAGCCTTGAAGGCTTTGAAATTATATCTCATTTATTATTAAGAGTGGTAAATGGTAAATATCTGCAATGACTTCTCAACATCAAGTGTAATGGTTCTATTAAGATTAAGGATTACGTCTTAAAATTGATGAAATTATATTTTGAACAGTTCTAAAATCATACTCATAAAGTATTATATTAAACCACCGGTCATTCTGATGATTTGGATCCATGAAAAGCATCCTTTGAAAAGGATGGTGATTGCTACTTCTTTTATAAGAAGAAAGATCACATAAAGAAATATTACAGCTAATACAAAGACTTGGTTATCTAAGTATGAGCATAAAGTAATGATTTTTTGGTATTGATTTGTGAAGTCATTCTATCTTAGGCCTCATCTGGTTATGTGATGGCTAGATAGTAGTGCAGCATATTGTGTTGCATTTACCATATAGGAATTCATAAACTGAAAGGTACCAAATTCAGGTTGAATCAAGCTCATTATGGAAACAATTATAAAGTTGACGCTAAATTGATGGGAATGTCATTCCGGATTCTGGTTTTATTGTGACATTATGAAACATATTTTATGTACTCTTCTTAAAGACGGAATTTATTTTTCGTATCAAGTATGGACATGTGTAGTTACTCCTTTTTTGAGATTTCAAATAAAATAATTACTATTTCTTTTAAAATAAAGTTGGTTACTGCTCCATGTCCAATGGATTGTACAGATTATGTTTATCTCCTAATGAATTATACGTAACTTATACAGCTGAAAAGTTGTTTACAAAATTTATCTGCCTAAGGAACAATCATGCGTATTATGGAATAAATTTCTTGGTCACATCAGTAAAGAAAGAGTGAAAAGACAGATAAAGGCAAGCATTCTGCTCACTCTTAAAAGTGACCTAGACACATGCGTAGATTGAAGCAGATATAAGATAACCAAGATAAATGGTGAAACTGTAGTCGATAGTTATGACCTATTGAAGGTCATTTATACTAGTAAAAGTGGATCTTATATGGTAATATTGTGTAGAGTTTTTATCACATTTAAATGATGATTTTTCTCTATATGTTTTTCATACTTGGTTAAAGAAAATGTTTATTTTCGTGACAAGTTCAACATATTTTTGACTATAGTCAATAAATCTATTATAAAAAAATGCCATTTTTGACTAAGGTGGTGAGTATCATGGTTGACATGGCAATGCTGGATAGCTTAAAGAGCCATTTGCCAAATATTTGAGAGGATTCTGGGTTGTGATTTTGTGCCCGATACTCCTAAATAGAAAGGTGTTACTGAAAGGCAAGATCACGCCATACAGATATGATGACGAGTATGATATGTAAAATCAATTTATATATTTTTTCTGTGGGGTAAAACTTTAAAAATAACCCATTATGTTTTTATCAAAATATTTTATTGACTTCTTTTGAGTCATGGACTGGACGTTAATATAGTTTGAACCATATTAAAGTTTGAGGTGTTCATGCAGAAATAAAGTTACATAATCCAACATTAGATAAGTTGGACTCCAGAACCACTCGGTTTTACTTCGTGCCTTACCCATATCATCTAAAGGGGTATTGATTTATCATCCCAAAAGAGGAACAAGAATTGTGGAATTACAGATAGCTAAATTGCTGGAACTTGATAGAGCCGAATAATGGTAGTTGTTCATAGACTATTAAAGGTAACAGTATGGTAGGGGCAATTGTATCGTTTTTCTCTGTCTATATAGATGATCATGGAGCATTCTACATTATAGTATGATTCTGTTGGGGTTCAGGTTATTGTTATTAAGATAATACCTGATGAAGTTTATCAAACCCTACAAGTGCAGAATAAATGTTAAAGTAGCTCTACCTAAAAGATCTATCAGGCAGAGACGATCAGTTGTATCAAGTTACATTGTATAGTCTATCCGGAAGAGCATGACTACAAAATCGACTATGTAAATAATCTAGTAATTTATATAGTTGCTATTTCTTGTTTTTAATTATAATTGTGATTGGGTGTATGGTAGATGAGATATAGACTATAAAACATGCGGTGTTTGAAAGCTTATTAGTATGCCTCAAGGTCACAAGTTCATCTGCTGCAATTGGGTGTGCATAACTTAAGGGACTCTAGATGAAAGTTTTTTGTCTACTTTATTATATCAAATTATATTTTGATCAATGTTTTTATTTAAGAAGTTTAAAGACAGATTGGTAGCGAAATTTTTCACTCATAAAGAATGAGCAGACTTAAAATAATTTTTATTCAGTCTCTCATAAAGAGTTTTTCAGAGTGATTAAGGAATTAATAGCTCATATTGTAAGGAGCTTTATCATACAGATATTAAAACTTCTTTTTTATTGGAGTTCTTAATATAATTTTTTTTTATGTAATCCGAATGTTATACAGCAGATGATTCAGATAAACTTGTGCGTAAAGAGAGAGGAATATCATATAAATATCATGGAATAAATTTTGATCATATTTATGGAGATTCTAGACTGAAAAGTCTATTTTATGGGATCAAGTAAGCTTTTAGACAATTGTGGCTTGAAGTTTCATAGTATTGTAGCTTTATCATGTTTTGTCAAGAACAAAGTAAATTAGTATATATACTACAAGATCAGTGGGAGGAATTTATTTTCCTTCTGTTCTATGCAGACGATATCTTGCTTGAAAGGAATTTTCTTGAATTATTGCATAAGATGAACCAGATATTGTCGAAGCATTTTTTACATGATTGATCTTGATATATAGTGTTTTGTCCTAGCCATTGAGATTCGTATGGATCATTCTTGTAATGCATTGGTTAAATCTAGGACACATTCACTAGGTGATTACTAAGAAAGTTTTGAGGTACTTAAAGAGGACAAAATACTGTATGCTAATTTACAGACATATTTAGGACCTGCAGCTAATAAGGCATTCGGATTTTAACTTTGTTAGTTGTTAGGATGATGTGAAGTTGACAACTACAGACATTTATATGTCTACAGAAAAGTGCAGTATTATAAAAAAAAAAAAAAAAAAAACGTAAACAGAAATCTATGTACTCCTCAATTAAGAAAGCGGAGTTTGTAGTATGCTTGTCAGCTGCTATTCAGGTTATTTGGCTTCGGAATCTCATTAAAGAGTTGACCGTATTTACTTTGTGGATAGACCCATACAGTTGTATTGTGACTATAATTCTGCAGTGTTGTTCATTAACAACAGCATGAGTCGCAAGGGGTCTAAACATCTAGCGGTCAAGTTTTTGACCATAAAGGTAACAGATGAAAGGGTGACACTATAGTAGAGCTTATTACACAGATGATAAGGCTGCAGACTCACTAACTTAAAGTCTCTTCCCATACACATTTAGATGACATGTCGCAAATATAAAAGCATCGTGGGATGCTATGATGTGTTAATTGATGGGTTGAGTAAGCATCATGAGATGCTGTTGTTCAGTGGGAGCTGCATTCGATATTTGCTCTAATAAAGTTTACATTTGTGTTTGTTACATTTTGTAACATCTAGATATGCATCAACTCTATTGCATGCAATAAAGTTATAATGATTAAGAGGAGTTGAATACATATATCAGTTGAAAATCTCAAGGCGTTGTGTAAACCTTAAGTGATGGCTGGGGCATTTATTTTAGCCAAAAGACATATGTCTTGTTACACGTAAAGCATAGTTAACTGTAAAGGTAAGACATATGTTGGTTCGTTGGAACCGTAAAGATGTTCTCTCGTGACACATCCGGTTTCGTGATACATAAAGTGAGAGAATGGTGACTGACAAGAAGGATAACATATAAGGTGTCTCCATTGTTTGAGATGTTATCCGATTGCCATACTACCATAACAAATCCATATCAGTAAAGTTAAGAGTATTTGTGATCGTGGATGGCTCTGTGTCTTCTGATGCAGTTACTGGCATGGTCCGGTGCTTAAGACTTTATGGGATCGGATTGACTGTTGGGAATTATCTCTAGACCAATATAAAGATGCGCATATACAGTACAGTTTCAATTAATTTAGCCCAAGTGGGAGAATGTTAGAATATTCTATTTTAATATTCAATTGTGGGCTTTATTAATTGTTACTGTAATTATTATTTGGTCTAATAAGAAAGAGATATATTATTTCCTAATTCAAGTAGGATATGGTGCTGGATAGTATGGGCCGAGATATCCTTATCCTTGATGAGGGGGCAGGGTTCATTCTCTATAAATAGTGCTTAAGTCCCTCCTCTAAACCCTAATGTCCACATAACCTCACATATAGAAATCGTCAGAAACGACAGTGAGGGGCCGTCTCATTGAAGCCAGTGATCAAGGGGGTTCATAGAGGAGAAGCTCTTAAGCGTCGGATTCTCGCAATTCCGCGTCAAGAACGATGAATCCAAAACAAGGTGCGTTAACTCTTTGACTCTATGGATGAAACAGGGATTTGTATATCTGTACGTGTGTATCTTGGGTCGCTGCATACAGGATTAAATACGCAGCTCACATAAATGGCATTCTCTGCTCTTCTTCAAAAACCATAAGCCTTCTATAAAATGTCTGCAACTTCTGTTGATGATGCACTGATCAAATATATGCTCAACGAGTGGTCATGAATTTACTAAAAAAGACATGTGCCCCATACAAGGATTGTGATGATACCCTTTGCTGGTCTAAGAAGTTCCATTCGTGACTAAAGCGCGAGTGCGCTCTTCATCTTTCCCTCGATTGCTCCTCAAGAACTCCATAAGAACTCGATCCTTAGCTGAACTTTATTCGTGACAGAATTGCCGCTTTTTGCTTGACTCGAAAGTTCGATTCGGTTGTTCAAAGTCATTAATTCTTAGAGCCTCGATACACCAACTGTCTATGCTTGAATTTAAATGATAACAACCATGGGCCTTTTCAATTCACAATTTCCATGTGCTTCATAACAGAAATGAAAAATATGTTGCTATTGAGTCTGCACTAGTGGGACATTCAAAGATTTTCATCCTAAATACTTGTTAAGATCTCATGAGAGTTGGCTCTGTGTGCGTGATTTGTCATGTAATCAATTAGCTAGCTTGAAGGAATGATTTCAACAATCATTCCATTTATCTTTTATTTTTGTTGATATAGTTATCAATGGATTCAATTGATAGTAAACAAGTGTTTGATGCTTTTGTGATCCATATTGCTATCCCCTTACAACTGTGCACTGTGTGGGAGTAGTATTCTTTATTAGATTCTCTTGCAGCTAGTTGCCTGCCGGAAGAAATGACGTGGTGGCAATATTTTGATTTTGCAGGGATTATTTGTATCTCATCACGTTTCAATCGTACCATCATTTCGGAAGCTACAACAACATTTTTTTTTTGGGGGTCAGATACAACAACATTTACATGCTGGATGGATACAAGACTTGAACTCGGACATTTCTATAATAACCCGAGAATAGATAGATAGAATTTGAAGGGAGTGCCTTGCCAGAGGATATATTGTATAATCTATTAGCTGGGATATAAATCTGTCTCACTTTCTTTTCTCTTGTGGACTTGTAGAGATAAGAAAAACTCTAGGAAAAGTGCAGTTGCAAGAATGTTCTTGCTAAGTATATTTTAAACCTGGTACATGTACATAAAATGTTGGCGCAGATGTGTCATTATATATGTCGTTGAATAGTTTTAGCAATCGAACTTTGTGACATTAGAAAGATGCATGTTGACACATTACTCAACTTATTTCACTTTCAATTCTACTATGGTTTTTTCCTCAAATTTTGTAGCTTTTTACGAGGTCAACGAAAGATCTCTTTCTTCTTCTTATAAAACCTTAATATGGCCTGTTTAGAAGTTGAATCTTATTTCTTCTCAATGTAAGAAGTTGTGTCAAGACTCCGATAAATGATTCTTGCCGGGCTTTGACCAAAGCTAATGTTTCCTCCTGCGTCTATCAAACATTCAAATTGTTTTCTCTGGATTTTCTATTGCAGAGGAGATTATCTCAAGGGTGCATTGACTTAATGGTCAAGAGAGACACCAGCATATTGGATGGAGCAAAAAGAGTGTGAGAGGATAGCTAGGATAAAACCAGTGTCTTGCTTATGGTCATTAAAATGCGAAAAAAATCTTAACAATAGCATCCTGGACCATTCCATTTTGTTCGAAACTCTTCAAGGAAAAAAATGAAAATGTATTACGTGAATAGTTATAGGAAAATTTTAAAGGACAAAGAGCAAATCAGCGTTCAGCTTAAGACAGTTGCACAATATTGCCTGCACTGAGTGAAATCTTTTCTGAAGTTCATCCATGCACTCTTCAATCTCGAGTCTTGACCATAGCATCCTGGAACATTCCAAATTGTTCGAACATTTCAAAAAGTTAAAAAAAATAAAACAGAAAAATATTTGCATGAATAGTCACAAGAAAAATTTCAAGCATTATGAGCAAATCATCCTTCGGACTATCCTCTGATCAGCAACACTTGCATTAATAGAAAAGTCAATAGCAGATGGTATTCTATAAGAAAATAGCAACTGAATTAGCTTCAAAATAACAACATTATTCAACATCTATGTACATAACATTAGTTCCTGATCAAAATGAGTAAAATGGATCCAACTGTCCTCTATTGATCGACTTATAGCAAGCGAAGCATTATTTTAACAATCTTTCTTTGAAATAAAAATAATTGGCCATAGAAAATTAGAAGTAGAACATAAGTGTCATTTGTCGAATATCATTAATGATGTAAAGCATCGTGTCGAGGCAAGAAATCAATCAGCCTAAAAACTGAAACTAATAAAAAAGAAAATATCTTTTGATAAACCTGAAATGCATAAGAATGTCAAAACAAATTTGTATGGCGTAGAATCTGGTAGCGTAGGACGTGGAGACGCGATTATCAAGAGTAGAACATTTCCTTTGTTTTGTTGCAAAAATCAACGGAATGAATTATACATCTGCAGAATATGCAAGTCGTCAATTTCCTGCAATTTTGCACTAAGCTACAATCAACAATATCATCACGATCTTTGTATGGGGCACATGTCTTTTTTTAGTAAATACATGACCAATAATTGAGCATATACTTCATCAATGCATCATCAATTGGCACCGACACAATAGGCCTGGAACTTTTTTTTTTTTTTTGGGGTTCTTTTCCTAGAAAGCCAGAAAAATTGAAAATTTCTCCTAGTCTAATATCTTTCAATTAGGCCCAGAAAGATCAAATTGAAGAATCATCGTGAAGTATTTCAAATGGAATCTCGATGTATAGACCAAACTAGATATTAAATCACACCCACATCATGATTCCACAATTATATCGTATTTAGGCTTAGCCCCACTTGTATCAGTCAACCAAGAACTAGAGCTGTGCTTGAACCTAGATCTACAGAGAATAGAGGGCTTGACCTGGAACACTTTTACTATTCTCCTGTTAATGGCAAATCTTTTTTTTGGGTCGAAAATGGAATAAGTTGACGTACTTGAATTCTAATGCTAAAAATAAATTTATAGTGAATGATCAACCTAAATGCCAACCGTAAGCTTATTAGCCTCATACGAAGATGTAACTTCACAGGTTGTGGCCATTTCATAGAATGTTTATGGTTTCTGAAGAATGGTAGAGAACAACTTTTTCCGAATTCCTTACCACCCCCCCCCCCCCCCCAAAAAAAAAAAAAAACAACTTTTTCCGAACTTGTAATGCCACCTGACAACTTGCCCCATCTACCCTACTGGGATCCGGAACTGTAAAGCTAAATCGTTAACGGGAACTTTTTCAGCCTTCAATTGGCATTCTATTCCATAACATCCAGATTTTATAGACGATCTTAAAACCCAAGAAGAAACCACCAACGTACGAAACCCTAAAGTCCCAAATCGCCTTCACCCAATCAGCGAGAAAACAAGCTTCAAGCAAATCGAGCTTCTTCGAAAGAGAGAATCGAGCGGAATACCAACCTTAAAGTCCCAAATCGAGCTATATGGAGCAATCGCGGAAGGGAATAACGACGTTGCTCGTGTGGCCAAATAGAGCTTCAGATAGAGCCCTCGAGCATGGAGCAATAAAGCTTTGAATGTGGATCAAGTGAGAGAGAAAGAGAGCATGAAACATCGGCAGAGAGAAGTCGAGCACGGAGAGCTTCGAATGGCGCAAGGGGGAAAGACGGAGCGCCACGTCAAATGAAAACTACCGTCGTTTTCCTTCTCTTAATCCACGTTGGCCCACTTCAGCCACGTTTGAAGTCTGCCGTTTGCCACGTAAGACTTTTAACGGTGATTTTTGAAGAAAACATAACGAGGTTAAATGTGTCACACTGGTACAAGTTTAGGATTTTTGGTGTCACAAAAAAAAGTTCGGGATAAATGTGTCACATCAAGTATAGTTTGGGATTTTTTTTGTCACAAAAAAAGTTTAGGGTAAATGTGTCATAGTGGGCATAGTTCAGGATTTTTTATGGTATTAACCCTTTCTAAAATGACGATTTCACCCCTCTAAAGGTAAATCACCTTTGATACTCCAATGAGTCATGAAAATTGCCAGAAATAGTTGATGGGACAAGTGTCGCAACCTAAAAATTAGAAAATTTTAAGCTAACGGATTATTAGGTTAGTTAAATGAACTAACCTAATTCGGACTCTCTAAAACCCTACCTATTCACGACTTTCAAATCATTTTATGTGAAAATTTTCATTTAGAGTCGCCACTAATCTGTCTACGGTAGGTCGATTAGACACCTAAATCAAACATTGGGAGAAATACTTTATCCCTACAAACTAGAGACCACGAGCGCGGGGACTTGATTACCCTAATTTAACATAACGCCCTTTCGGTACCTTTCTTTTTTCATTTTTTTTAAAAAGGTTTTGTTGGCAATCTTTGATTGTTTCTATTTAACTCAGCCACCAAAAAAAAAAATCATGCAGTTACATAATGAATAATTTTTTTTTTGGTAAGGAAACACAATGAATAATTTAACAACACAAAAAAAAAAAGAGGCAGAAAAAGCTCACGAAAAGAGAAATTGAAAACGAGAGAGAGAGCGCGCTTTGTCAACTTTTTTTTTCTCTCTTTCCCTCTATATAAAAAAAAAAAAAAATGCCGTGCTCTCAGTGCCGTGAATCTCCATGTCTGCCTGGCCGCCAATTTCTCCGAGAATCGAAATCGATATGATCCACAGCAAGATACAAGTTGAGAGTTTGGACACAAGATTACGATAAAAAAAAAAAAAAACAAACATCTTGCGACATAAACCAATAAATACCGCAATCTTAACTAAATATATGACTAAGTTCAAATATAATTACAAAAGTGATTTGCCATCTCGCGGTTCAAATTAATAATTTGATCTGAATTTCATATGGTAACTCCTAATCAGATAATGGCTTGAATCATATAAAATCAAATCAAATCAATCTGAATCAGAAAAAATATGGAATTTAATCGAAAAAATCACCTAATTCAGAACGATTTGATTTCCGAATTGAACTTAACTGACAACAGTTGCGGATGATCCAAACTCCCACCAACGATGCTGTTGGTCACGGTGAGAGACAGCGAGGGGAATAGCCAGCAGGTCTTTTGGCGTGATGGCTTAAAAATTGGGAATTTGGAACGTCGAGAAAATCTACCAAAACAAAGAGTTCTCCAAACTACGAAAAGGAGGATAAAGTCAACAGAAAATCGGCAACGTGAAATCTGCCAAGAGAGGTCGCAACAGGGCGTCGTCTCAGCTTCGTTGTTATGGACAAGAACCATAAACCTGTCCTGCACAGGGAATTGGATCGAAACTGGAAGCGTCACAGCCAAATAGAGAAACAAGCAGCTTCGTTGTTGGATCGGTTCGAGGATCACAGTATTCCGGGAATAGATGTCACTGACTCGAGCTTCGTCTGGCCATCCACAAAGCTGCAGGAAAAATAGACGTGGTTTGGTAATTCGGCAAGGCGAGTTACAGCTTCACGACTGGGTGTGTATAACCTTCAGGAATAAGACAAAGACTCAATGTTTTCTCTTTTTGTCAATTCTCTCTTTCTCTCCTCTAATAATGAAGATGAAAGCTTTTTCAACTTCTCATGCATTTGACTCAGTAAGAATTCATCTCTCTTTTCTCCCCTCCTCCTTTTTTCATTTTTTCTCACTATACCTACTCTCCAGAATCGCCAACCTTCCCCCCTCTTTTCCTTTTTGACATGAATCAATGACTTCTCTAATGTCCGAAGTTGGGAGCCCACTCATGGAAAGAGTTGATTCCCTTGCATAACTCTCTCATTTCCTGAAAAGATTCCTATGATGAAATCAATTTGCGGGACTCTCTCTTGAATGATTGATTGACTTTTTCTTTTCTTCGCTCATCTGCTTGAGGCTATAATTGGCGTCCGAAATTGAGCAGTCTCTGCTCATGTCCAGTTTTGATTGTCGAAATACATGCTTCTGACATGTAAAGATTACCATTCAGCATCAATCCTGTTCAAATCTTCTTTGATTGAGCGACATCTATTTTCATAGTAGGCATCACTTGCGCTTCTTTGGGAAGCCCAGATCCGTGGAATCAGTTGCTGAAATTTTGCTTTGGATTGCCATCGAGAATTGATTGAAAACTAATGCATGAAGGAATTCTTTCTCGGGATCCCTTCTTTTGATGACCAAATTCATTCCAGCGTGTCTATTTTAATCATCCCCCCCAAACCCCAACCCTCTCCTTTTTTTGTTTTCGCACGAACAGGTGAAAGGAAAGAATAACAGATGATCTCCAGATTCCATCAAATCTCTTTCTTTTCTTTTTTAATTTCTTTTGGTTATTATTTCCCAATTAGCTGAGGATGCGCGAATGTTCTGGGAGTCCATGCAAGTTGCTTTATACGCCATGCGACCAAAATCTTAATAATAAAATGCATGTTGTTTCAAACTTTGGTCAATTAAAGGACAATATTTTTGAACCAAACTTTCTTTCACTGTAGGTTATTCCAACCAAATTCAGAGCATCTGTCGTCGATGCAAATGCAAAATGCAAAAATTAAAACTATAAAAAAATGATTTTTTTTAGGAGCTAAAATTTATTCTTGATTTTTTAATATAGAATTTAACAACAAAGGAAAATCAAAATTTAGGTGTCAACACCAGGTGGGTGGCCAATTCTTATGTCTGGGTTTTTCACGTCTCATTCTTTTTCCTAAAATGACGATTTTCCAAAATTCCAGAAAATTCCGAAAATGGCTAAAAAATGGGAAATGGATCAGTTATGTGACCAATCCTATTTTCGACCCTTTTGACTCCCGATTTCTTCTGAAGTACTTGGAATGACAAACAAAGCAAAACTATCGGGGACATTGGAGTTAAAAGTATTAGATTCTTGATGGAACAAAGGTCCTCTAAGGTTAGAGTAACGGACTAGCAACTGGGGGAACCCTCAATAGTAGCAGCAGTTGTGGATGGGCATGCAGGTGGACCACCATATCAAATTAATTTGTTTCCGTAGGCAGCGTTGTAATTGATAACACTTAGATGAGAGGTGGCCACATTGGTGACAATGCTTGCAATAGTGTCGGGAGAAGTGTCAAAAAAGTCCTAAACTTATTGCGCTAGTGCTAATTTAGTCCTAAACATTTTATTGGTGCTAATTCAGTCCTAAACCTTTTGCATTTGTGCCAATTTAGTCCTAAATCTTTTGTATTTATGTTAATTGAGTTAATCTGACTAATTTTGACCGAAAATGATTAACGTGGACATTGATTGTCCTACGTGGCACGATAAATGCTGATTTGGATATTTTTTTAAATATTATTCTATAATTTTAAATAATTTTTAAGCATTTTTTGGTTTTTTAAAAAATATATTTTTAAAAAATATTTAAAATATCAAAAAATATTTAAAAATGTCCATGTTAGCGCAAGCCGTGCCATGTAGGACAATTGATGTTTGCACCAATGATTTTCAATCAAAATTGATCGAATTGACTCAATTGATATAAATACAAAATATTTAGGACTAAATTGGCACAAATGCAAAAGGTTTAGGACTGAATTGACACCAATAAAAAGTTTAGGACTGAATTGACACTAGAAAAAGGTTTAGGACTAAATTGACATTAATGCAATAGGTTTAGGACTTTTTTGATACTTTTTCCCAATAGTGTCTAAGTGATGAGAAGAAGTGGAAGTAGCAAGCACTGCATCTGCAGGAGTGAACAAAATAGTGCAACACCTTCAAAACAGCAAGTTGAGTCTACTCAATCGACAAACTCTAGACAACTAGCTCAAGATGAGGTAAGTGTGACGCCCTGAAAACTCATCCTTTGTACGTGACTGAAACCATTAAATTGGAATCAAATGGAATTTCAGTATGATAATTAATTTTGGATCGTAAGGATTTAAGAGACGAAATTGGACGAATTCTAAAGTGTCATCGGTTTAGGTTAGATTTCGAATTCTTAGTCGTTGCGAATTAAGATTATAATCTTCGCACCCGAGTCTAATCCTAACCGAGCCAAGCCTGTGAAATTACCCTTCGTCTAGTGTATCAAATTCCATTTTAATCTCGAATTACCAAATGATATTTTTGCCCCTCAATAATTCATGCACATAGGACAAAAATTTTGAATGGGATTTGACCACTTGTGGGCCCACCTTTCTAATCCCCCACCAACCAAGCCGTTTCTCATTACACACACACACACGCACATACACACACACACACACACACACACACACACACACACTCTCTCTCTCTCTCTCTCTCTCTCTCTCTCTCTCTCTCTCTCTCTCTCTCTCTCTCTCTCTCGATCTCTCGACCCCTCTCTTCTGTTGATTTCGTGGACAACCCCCCTTCACCGAACATCCTCCTTCCTCCTCCTTCTTAGGTTGTTCTTGGCTGACCACCACCTCACCGCCGGCCACCACGACCTCCAGCAACCCGTCGTCACCACCATCGATCCAGTCCTGGCCGCCGTTGGCCGCCAGACGACGGTGAAACACCCCAAAAGCCATCCCTTGTTTCGGCCCCCTGAAACCCGAGACCACTCCCACCTCCTCCGATCGCCTGAGCTGCCACCGAAGCCATCCGTCACCTCACCGATGACCACCACCCTCCTCACCTCCACCCCGACCCAGCCACACCAGCCTTTGACCGCCGGAACTGCTGCGGAAGCCGCCTGAACCCCGGTGCTCTGCTTCGAGGTCAGCTTCGGGTTTGGCCCGACTCCGACTAGATCCGTCATTGCCTCCGTCTGCCACCACCTCAGATGGCCTCGTCCGACTCCCCTCTAGCCCCCAGCAGCTCGTGGAAGACCATCGCCGCTTGTAGAGCCTCGAACGGACTCGGTTTCCCCTTCCCTATTTTTGCCGAGACTGCCCTATTTTGGGTCGAGCCTCTGTTCGTCGCTGTTCGGCTGCCTCCGGTGCCCATCCACTAGCTCTAACCGGTCATGACAGTCGTCCTCAGCTCCTTGGTGAGCCCTCTAAACTTCCCCGATCTTGCCTTGGCCTTTGAGGTCGAGAAATACCCCAAAACAGTCCGGTTTACCCAATTCTATTCTGATCGCTTCTATTTTAGGCCACCGTTGCCCACGCCGGAGCTCCGCCTCCGTCCAACGACCCTTGCCGAACCTCCTCTACGTGTCCTAGCTGCTGTGGAGTTGTGTTGTCGCTTGTTAAACCGAAGAACCCAAGGGTTCATTAGGAAACTGAGAGTCGTCCGCCGTCGTCGCGACCCGCCATCTTCGTTTTCTAGACCTCCGAGCTAGCTCGATAGTGAGTTGACCTTAATCCTTGGTTATGGAGCTAATTGCGCCTAGGATTAGTTGGTTAGTCAATTAGGGTGTTTATATAATTTAATTACGATCGGATTAGTTAAAAACATGGTTTAGGTTAAATGATCGTAATTAGTTAAGCCAGTTGGATTAGCTAGGTCATCTACGACTAATTGATGATTAGATTGGATCGATTAATTGTGGATTACCGTTGTTTGATCGCGAGCGAGCGAGCGATAGGTTAGAGATGAGCAATCGATCGGAGTTTATAAACCAAATTGGCTAATAAATAATTATTGTACGAACCGGCCGTTATACATTGCTTAACTGAATTGATGGCCTGATTGGATTGATCGCATCATTGATATGTTTGATTGGATGCCTGGATTGTTTGTTGGTTGAATTGGCATTCGTTTGAGGATTAATCGTTCCATTTGTAATTGCAGTGTCTAATTGAGAGTCTGTATATGCATATGATCGTGTGTGAAATCAAATAAATATGTTTTAGCATGAAAATGACCGTGGGCTAAGTTTTTAAGCACATTGTATGAGCATCCGGCCTAAATCAAAGAGAATAAAATTGATTGACATGGCAGGTGCAATGTATGGTCATATGATGGAACGATGATGAGTTTTCCTAGCAAGCTCGTATTGTACTAATCGTACACGTCGTACCAATCGTATGGAATTACACGACTTGCCAGAAGCCCGATAATTCATGCCCTGTATGGTACGTACGGTTTTAAGGGATTATCGGATGCCGGTCGCAGCTTGTGATGGACCGCTTGTATATGATGCCTACTTGCCACTTGTATAGGATGCCTACTTGCCGTACCGCTTGTATGGGCCGACGCCCCGTTTATGGATGCCTACTTGCCATGCCGTATAGGATGCACTGGATACACCGCTTGTAGTAGCCATTGCCATGAGGAAAAAGGAACGTAGCCCAGTCCTGCCAGAACAGTGCGGGTAGGCATTAATTGTGAGAGTAGATCATGCTAATCGCATCGATCCTCTCATTGCGCCGTTGGTGCGATCATCGTTAATAAATAGACTCGTGTGGTGTCATGTACATACTTGTGGATGCGATGCATCGTTAAGTGATTGATTGATATGACTTTTGAGTCGAGTCAAGCATTGCATTATGTGTGGCTGAAGGCTGGTAAGTATGCATGTGGATGATTATGGTGTTTAACTGTAACTGGCTGTTATATATGGATATGCTACCTTGTGATCCTTGTGATTAGGATGCCCTGGGCGAATCAGTGTCCTAACCGAACTTAGGCTTGATTCACTAAGATGTAAATCTTACCCCGTTGTGGGAACCACTTATAGGTCCCAAGTGATGGAGCTACGTGGATATCGAAGCAAAGATGTGGGAGTGCCTTTTGATGTAGATGAGAAGTTAACCTTACCTGACCGTGTAACCTTTTGAAGTCTTAGTGAGCCGCCCCGAAGCATGGGGTTGTCTATCACTAGTTCAGTAGGGTTAAGACTCATATGCTGTCTTGTTTTTGATATGATTATCTTTTGATGAATTTTTTCAGTGTGTATCCCCTGCTAATCTATCCCTGATTGTTTATATGTTATCTTGGAGTAAACCGTTTCCGCATGCGTAAATGAGTAGAGGTCTATAGTATGCCTGAAACGCTATCTCTATGACCTCGTGGTGATTTGGCAAGGGATGTCGCAGGCTCGAGAGTCGGAGCGTGACACCCCCGCCCAAGGTGATATCAAAGCAAGGTCAGCCTGATCCATCTGGTCATTGGCCTAGAGTAACAAGGAGCATTGGGAAATGAGATAGCTAGTAGGATTTTTATTGCTATGCTTGTGATTGCTATTTGTGTGGTAAATTTTTGGGGTTGCCTTCTGACCACGTTTTTCTATGGGGTAAGCAGGACTCCGTATCATTTCTGCATAATGAGCGGACGCGGTAGAAGAACACCTCGAGCATCTCGAAGGAGGCCTGTGAGGCCAGTTGAAGAGATCGCTATTGTTGGAGGAGCACCGCCTGTCGTACCTCCTGTCGCAGCTCCTGTCACAGCTCCTGTCGCAGCTCCTGCTGCTGAGCCTGCTAGACAAGTGCCGGCAATGCCTCAAATTATGCAAGCCCTATGAGCCATGGAGATCTGAAAGGGCAGCAAGTAAGGAATCAAGCTGCAGATGCTGTTGTTGCCGCTGGGGCCCCCTTGTGGTTCTACATGCAGTTCCGCCAGTGAATCCACAACCTGCACCTGGGTGCGAGGAGCGTAGGGCTCAAAAGCTGGGGGAACAGTTCCTTAAGTTGAAGTCGTCATAATTCTCTAGAAGTGGAGACCTAGAAGCTGCCACCCAATGGATCGAAGGGTTAGAGAAAGTGTTCAACTTGCTAAGGTGTTCGAAGAGGATAAGGTTGTCCTGGCCATCTACCAGCTCCAAGGGAATGCTAGTACTTGGTGGAGAGCTATCAAAGATAGGACTTTCCTAGAAGGTACGGTTTCGGTATGGAATAACTTCGTGAAAGCTTTTAATAACAAGTATTTCTCGAAGACAGCTAGAAAGCGAAAGATGGTTGAGTTCTGCTGCCTCCGCTAGAATCAGATGACGGTCAACCTATACGAGGCAAAGTTTTCTGAGCTGTCCAAGAATGCTCCGAGATTGATTGAGGACCCTGAGGATAGGGCAAGAAGGTTCAATGATGGGTTGAAGCCCGAGATTAAGAGCATATTGGCGCCGTTCAACCTTCAGGACTATGATGATCTCTATGAAAAGGAGCTGATAGTGGAGCAGGACTTGGTTGAGAGGACCGCCGCATCTGGGTCGCGATTTATGTCCTTAAACAAATTTGAAAAGAAGTAAGGGAAGAAACCGATGTTTGGAGGCAAGTATCACATCCCACCTAATTACAGAGGAGCGATCAGCAAGCATGTTTTTCGCTAGAGTGATGTGTACCGCCTATGCCACCAAAGGCAAGGATCTGGCCCATGCCTTTTTAAAAGCGGGGCCTGCTTTGGTTGTGGCCAGCTGGGCCATCAGGTGAAGGACTGCCCACAGAGGCAACAAGGTAGGCAGGCGCCATCGCAGGGAGGACCAACAGGAGGAACTGCGCCGCAAAACTTTCAAAACCATCCGCCGACGCAAGGAAGGGTGTTTGCTGTCACCCGGGAATCGACGAAGGATTCGCCGACCGTTATAGGTACGATCCTCTTGTGTAACCAAATAACTTATGCTTTGTTTGATCCGGGTGCCACACATTCGTTTGTTGCGGATCAATTTGTTAAGTTGTCTGATTTGAGCATGGTCCCTTTGGATGTTGTGTTTAAAGTGTCAACGCCGTTAAAGGATAGTGCAATAGCTGCAATTAGATGTCTTGATTGTAGACTTGTTGTGGAAGGTCATGAAAGTAGGATATATCTGATTGTACTGGAGATGTACGATTTTGATCTGATTGTGGGAATGGATTGGCTGACAAAGCAAAGGACCACAATGGATTGCTTTAATAAGGTAATTCGGTGTAATCCGCTAGGTGGGACTAGCTTCGAGTTTGTGGGCAATCGAGGAGGAACCTCGACTGTGATGATCGTCGTTAGAGGCGACCCGACTGTTGGAGAATGGTTACCAAGGTTACTTGGCTTCTGTGGTCGATATATCTGTTGAGGAGCTTAAGTTGAAGAATATTACTGTTGTGTGTGAGTTCCCAGATGTATTCCCTCAGGACTTACCTGGCTTGCCACCAAAAAGGGAAATTGAGTTTGTGATAGAGTTAGCTCCTGAGAAGGAGTCGATCTCTAAGGCACCGTATAGGATGGCGTTATCTGAATTGAACGAACTCAAGGTGCAGATGCAGGAGTTATTGGATAAGGGGTTCATCCGCCCTAGTGCATCGCCTTGGGGAACGCCTGTCTTGTTCGTCAAGAAGAAGGATGGATTGATGAGGTTGTGTATCGACTACAGACAGTTGAATCGAGTGATAATTAAGAATAAATACCCACTGCCGATGATTGATGATTTTTTCGACCAGTTGCAGGGAGCAGCGGTATTCTCTAAGATCGATCTATGAACGTGATATCATCAATTGAGGATCAAAAAGGAAGATATACCGAAATTGGCATTCAGTACGCGTTATGGACATTATGAGTTTACTGTGATGACGTTTGGTTTGACAAATGCTCATGCTGTTTTTATGGATTTGATGAACAGAGTGTTTAGAGAGTTCTTGGATCGCTTTGTGATCGTGTTTATAGACGACATCCTGGTGTACTAGAAGAGCTCTGAGGATCATGAGCAACATTTGAGGATTGTGTTGGAAACTCTGATAATGTACTAGCTGTATGCCAAGTTTAGCAAGTGCGAGTTTTGGCTAGCTCACGTGGCATTCCTAGGCCATGTGGTTTTTGGTGAAGGTATTGCCGTAGATTCGTCTAAGATTGAGGCAGTCATGGATTGGCCAAGACCGACGACAGTTATAGAGGTCAGAAGCTTCTTAGGATTGGCAGGCTATTATAGGCATTTCGTGGAAGGGTTTTCCGCTATAGTCTCGCCTTTAACTAAGCTGCTGAAGAAAGATGTAAGGTTTGAATGGACAGATAAGTGTGAGCGTAGTTTTCAAAAGCTTAAACATAGGCTAACTACGGCTCCTGTTCTGACAATTCCGTCTGGTCCTGGAGGATTTGAGATTTATAGCGATGCTTCGCTTAGAGGACTGGGTTGTCTTGATGCAGTATGGCAGAGTAGTAGCATATGCATCTCGTCAGTTGAGGCCACACGAGTCGAACTATCCGACACACAACCTGGAGTTGGCTACGGTCGTGTTTGCTTTGAAGATCTGGAGGCATTATTTGATCGGTGAAAGTTTTCAGGTGTATACCGATCACTAGAGTTTGAAGTATATGTTCTCTCAGAATGAGTTGAACATGAGGCAGCGCCAATGGATGGAGTTACTTAAAGATTATGACTGCGAGATCCTGTACCATCCGGGTAAGGCAAATAAGGTTGTCAGTGATTGCTCAATTATAGGTGCATGAATGGCGTTTGTTGGAACAAGTGAGAGACTCAGACTTCAAGTTGGAAGTAAGACGCCTATCTAGTCTTGTGGCTACTTTGAGAATTGAGCCGGAAGTGCAGGTTAAGATTAAGAGCTTGCAATCGACAGATCTCGTATCTTTCAAAAGGACTTAGCTAAGCAAAGGGTCGACTTCCATGTAGCCGAGAATGGGATACTGAAGTTTAGAGGACGTCTGATTGTGCCTGCCGATGAAAGTCTAAAGGAGGAGATCTTATCGGAAGCACATCGTAGCAATTATAGTATCCATCCTGAAAGTACAAAGATGTATCAGAATTTGAAGTAGCACTACTGGTGGAATGACATAAAAGCGGATATAGCCAAGCATGTGGCTAAGTGTTTGACTTGTTAGTAGGTCAAGGCACAGCATTGTAAGCCTGGAGGACTGTTGCAGCCTTTGGAGATTCCAAAGTGAAAATAGGAGCATATCACGATGGACTTTTGTGATGGGTTTGCCATGGAGTCAGCGAGGGCATAATTCAATCTAGGTAGTAGTTGACAGATTGATGAAGTTAGCGCACTTCATCCCAGTGAGAAAGGACTTTGCCTTTGACCGTTATGCAGAGTTGTATGTGAGGCACATCGTAAGGTTGCATAGAGTGCTAGTGACGATCACTTCTGATCGAGACCTTAAGTTCACTGCCACCTTTTAGAAGAGTCTACAAACTGCTTCAGGGACGAAGTTACAGTTTAATACAGCCTATCACCCGCAGACATATGGCCAGTCTGAAAGGACGAATAAGACCTTGGAGGACATGTTGAGAGCATGTGTTTTGGACTTCAAGGGTAGTTGGGAAGAACAGTTACATATGGTAGAATTTGGCTACAATAACAGTTATTAGCAGAGTATCAAGATGACTCCTTTCGAGGCATTGTTTGGCAGAGCTTGCAGAACACCAGTTTGTTGGGATGAAATAGGTGAAAGGAAGATAACTGGACCTGAGTAAGTAGAGCAGTCAATGGAAGCAGTTAAGGTGATTAGAGCTAGACCGAGGACTGCCCAAAGTCGTCACAAGAGTTACGCCGATAGAAGACGCAGACCTTTAGAGTTTCAGGTGGGCGATCACGTCTTTCTGAAGGTGTCGCCTATGAGAGGGACATCTCGCTTTGACAAGAAAGGAAAGCTGAGCCCAAGGTATGTTGGACCGTTCAAAATCCTGGAGCGGATTGGAAATCTGGCATATCGTCTTGCGTTGCCGCCGAGACTTGCTCAAGTACATAACGTCTTCCACGTGTCGATGTTGAGGAAGTACGAGTCGGACTTCGCTCATGTGCTGAGTTATGAAGAGATTGAACTAGATGAGCGAGCCTCGTACGTAGAGAGACTAGTCAGAATCATTTATAGGAAAGAGCAAGTACTCCGGAGTAAGACGATTTCTTTGGTCAAGGTGGTTTGGCAACACCATGGTACCGAAGGAACTACTTGGGAGAACGAGGAAGTCAGGAGGAGTAGTTACCTTTATCTTTTTGAGTTCTTGTGGTTGTGCTGTAATTTCGAGGATGAAATTTCCTAAGGTGGGGAGAGTTGTGACGCCCTGGCAATTCACCCTTTGTAAGTGACTAAAATCATTAAATTGGAATCAAATGGAATTTCAGTATGAGAATAAATTTTGGGTTGTAAGGATTTAAGAGAGGATTTAAGAGACGAAAATTGACGAATTCTGAAGTGTCATCGGTTTAGGTTAGATTTCGAATTCTTAGTCGTTGCGAATTAAGACTCTAATCTTCGTACTCGAGCCTAATCCTGACCGAGCCTAGCCTGTGAAATTACCATTCGTCCAATGTACTAAATTCCATTTCAGTCTCGAATTACCAAATGACCTTTTTGCCCCTCAATAATTCATGCACATAGGATAAAAATTTTGAATGGGATTTGACCACTTGTGGGCCCCACCTTTCTAATCCCCCACCAACCAAGTCACTTCTCATTGCACTCTCTTCTCTCTCTCTCTCTCTCTCTCTCTCTCTCTCTCTCTCTATCTATCTATCTATCTATCTATCTCTCTCGATCCCACTCTTCCCTCTCTGCTCTCTCTTCAGTTGATTTCGTGGACAGCCTCCTCTTACCGAACATCCTCCTTCCTCCTCCTCCTTGGGTTGTTCTTCGCTGACCACCACATCGCCACCGGCTACCACGACCTCCAGCAACCTGTCGCAACCACCATCGACCTAGTCCCGGCCACCGTTGGCCGCCAGACAGCCGTGAAACACCTCGGAAGCCACCCCCTATTTCGCCCCCTGAAACCCGAGACTACTCCCACCTCCTCTGATCGCCTAAGCTGCCACCGACGCCATCCGTCACCTCATTGACAACCACCACCCTCCTCTCCTCCACCCCGACCTAGCCACACCAACCATTGAGCGCTGGAACCGCCGCGTAAGCCGCCTGAACCTCGATGTTCTGTTTCAAGGTCAACTTCGGGTTTGGCCCGACTCCAGTCAGATCCGTCGTCGCCGCCGTCTGCTACCACCTCTGACGGCCTCCTCCGACGGCCTCCTCCGACTTCCCTCTAGCCCCCAACAGCTCGTGGAAGACCACCGCCGCCCGTAGAACCTTGAACGGACTCGATTTCCCCTCCCCTGTTTTCGCCGAGACTGCCTTATTTTCGGCTGAGCCTCTGTTCGTCGCTGTTTGGCCACCTCCGGCCACTATCCACCCCCTCTAGCCTGTCACGACAGTCGTCCTCAGCCCTTTGGTGAGCCCTCTAACCTTCCCCGATCTTGCCTTGGCCTTTGAGGTCGAGAAATACCCCCAAAACAGTCCGATTTACCCGGTTCTGTTCTGACCGCTTCTGTTTTAGGCCTCCGCCGCCGTCCAACGACCCTTGCTGGACCTCCTCGACGTGTCCTAGCTACTGTAGAGTTGTGTTGTCGCTTTGTTAAATCGAAGAACTCGAGGGTTCATTAGGAAATCGAGAGTCGTCGCCGCTGTCACCGCGACTTGCCATCGTCGTTGTCGAGACCGCCAAGCTAGCTCGATAGTGAGTTGATCCTAATCCTTGGTTAGGGCGCTAATTGCACCTAAAATTAGTTGGTTAGTCAATTAGGGTGTTTATATAATTTAATTACGGTCGGATTAGTTAGAAACACGGTTTAGGTTAAATGACCGTAATCAGTTAAGCCAGTTGGATTAGCTAGGTCGTCTGCAGCTAATTGATGATCAGATTGGATTCGTTGATTGTGGATTGCCGTTGTTTGATCGCAAGCGAGCGATAGATTAGAGAAGAGCTATCGATAGGAGTTTATAAACCAAATTGGCTAATAAATAATTATTGTACGAACCGACCGTTATACATTGTTTAACTGAATTGAAGGCCTGATTAGATTGATCGCCTCGTTGGTATGTTTGATTGGATGCCTGGATTGTTTATTGATTGAATTGGCATTCGTTGGGGATTAATCGTTCCATTCGTAATTGCAACGTCTAATTGAGAGTCTGCATATGCATATGACCGTGTGTGAAATCAAAGAAATATGTTTTAGCATGAAAATGATCGTGGACCGGGTCTTTGAGCACATTGTGTGAGCATCCGGCCTAAATCAAAGAGAATAAAATTGATTGACATGGCGGGTGCAATGTATGGTCATATGATGGAACGATGATGAGTTTTCCTAGCAAGCTCGTATTGTACTAATCGTATATGCCGTACCAATAGTATGAAATTACACGACTTGCCAGAAGCATGATAATTCATTCCCCGTATGGTACGTACGGTTTTAAGGGATTATCGAATGCCGGTCGCAGCTTGTGATGGACCGACGCCCCATTTAGGGATGCCTACTTGCCGTGCTGTGCAGAATGCACTAGATACACCTCTTGTAGTAGCTGTTGACGTGAGGGAAAATGAACGTAGCCTGGTCCTGCCAGAGCAGTGCGGGTACGCATTAATTGTGAGAGTCGATCATGCTAATCGCGTCGATCTTCCCATTGCACCATTGGCGCGATCATCGTTAATAAATAGACTCGTGTGGTATCTTGTACATACTTGTGGATGCGATGCATCGTTAAGTGCTTGACTGATATGACTGCTGAGTCAAGTCAAGCATTGCATTATGTGTGGCTGAAGGTTGGTAAGTATGCATGTGGATAATTATGGTGTATAACTGTAACTGGCTGTTATATGTGGATATGCTACCTTGTGATCCCTATGATTAGGATGCCTTGGGCGAATCAATGTCCTAACCGAGCTTAGGCTTGATTCACTAAAATGTAAATCTCACCTCGTTGTAGAAACCATTTTCAGGTCCCAAGAGATGGAGCTATGTGGATATCGAAGCAAAGATGTGGGAGTACCCTTTTGATGTAGATGAGAAGTTAACACCGTGTAACCTTTTGAGGTCTTAGTGATACGCCCCGAAGCATGGGGTTGTCTGTTAGTAGCTCAGTAGGGTTAAGACTCATCTGCTGTCTTGTTTTTGATATGATTATCTTTTGATGAAGTTGGTGTGTATTCCCTACTAATCTATCCCTGATTGTTTATATGTTGTATGGGAGTAAACCGTTTCCGTATGCGTAAATGAGTATAGATCGATAGTGTGCCTAGGACGCTATCTTTATGACCTCGATGAGATTTGGCAAAGGATGTCGTGGGCTTGAGAGTCGGGGCGTGACGGTAAGTAAATTCGATGTAGAAGTTGAGCTCACACAAATTCAAGCTCATCATTAAGGTCTAAGATAAATTCCATAACACGCATACAACCGTGATATTCAACGAAACTGCGAGCATCAGACTTCGCTTGTCATTGTGGTTCGGATAAGGCTAACTCATCCTAGATAGGATGCATTTTTTATTTTTTTTATCATTAACAGACGGACCCATCTCTTGATGCATGCGATGTAGATTCCCAAAGAATTGATATTGATGAGCAACATTATAGATGCAATATTGGCTAACATGTAGATTCCAAGCTTCCTTTCCGACATTGAGGCAATCAAACAGAAGTTTGATAGATGGAATCGAAGTGTTTCAAGACCATGGTTTCATCAAATGATTATTGTTATCCGACTCCTCCAAACGTTCAACAGATTTGTCTGCTGTTTCATCAATAATCTTAGTAGGCACACGAATATCACTGATGACGTAACGCCAAAGTCTGTGTCCTCTCAAAAAGCTTGGTATATTTTCTTCCCATAAAGTATAGTTGGACCCATTCAAAATGGTTTGAATGGATAGTGAAACTCCCAGTCTTGGCCATTTCATGCATTTTACCAATGGAAAAACAATAGAATGGATAAAGAACGCGAAGCAAACAACTCTTTGGAGAACAGATGTGTTTAATTCTTGAGTCCTAACATGCCCAAATATCACATAATTTAGACTTTCTTCTAGTGGCTTTTTATTGTTAGAATACATAAATATTATACCGTTGTTGACACCTAATTTTTAATCATCTTTTATGTCAATTTTATTTCTAAAATTAATTAAAAATAACAAAAAAGTTATAAAATTGCAAAATCAACTTTGGAAGCCTTGGCCTAACCTTAGAAACCAATTTTGAACAAAAAAATATTTTTCGTAATTTTTAATATTTTTTCGAATTTATTTAATTATAAAAATACCCAAAAATCAGAAAAATACCATTCGTGGTAATAAAAATGCACAAAAATAGTCAATAATTTTATTTTAATTCCCTATTCAAGTTTGTCTTATTAAATCTCAAAAATTCGAATTGGGTCACTATGTTCCTTCACAAACATACACCCGAATCGAGCATAAAAATTTCTCTTTAAGTCTTCTAATTTTCAATTTCCACTCCCAATAAGCCATGATGTTTTGACCTAGAACCTTGAAGTGCTATTGGGTTAATTAGGCCTTCAATTTGATCAATTTTGACAAAAAGGACTTAAATGCACAAATATCTTTGCAATTTAGTTCCCGGTTTCGCAAATCTTAAAATTAAATCCTTCTTAGGAACACCCATGAAAATTAAACACCTCTACCATATAGTTTTCATCGTCCCAAAGTCATTGGTGGCCTCAATTTGGACTGATATAGTCATTTGAACCTCCGATTTGGGGAAAATCATTTTTGGATCCAAGACACAATTTGGGGTTTTCGCAAAATTACAATTCAATCGTTCGCAAAAATACCCATTTTAGATGGAAAAAATGCCGAGGAGTCCGATTTTGGTATCAAGATGATGTGGCGTTCCACGTAGGCAGCCATGTCGCCTTCGTGTGGTCGGTTCAAAAAAACCTAGATCGGACGGTTGGGGAGGTGCCGCGTGTTGCGATCTGGAAATTTTCAAAATTAATAATTAATTTTATAATAATAAATGGTATTTTTGAAAATGACAAAAATACCTAGATCGGACGGCCGTGGGTATGCCACGTGTCGCAATCCGATGTTTTCAAAAAACCTAGATCGGACGGTTGGGGAGGTGCCACGTGTCGCGATCTGGAAATTTTCAAAATTAATACTTAATTTTGTAATTATAAATGATATTTTCGGAAATGACAAAAAACCCTAGATCGGATGGCCGTGGGTATGCCACGTGTCGCAATCCAATGTTTTCAAAAAAAAAATAGATCGGACGGTTGGGGAGGTGCCACGTGTCACGATCTGAAAATTTTCAAAATTAATACTTAATTTTATAATAATAAATGATATTTTCGAAAATAACAAAAAACCCTAGATCAGACGATCGTGGGTATGCCACGTGTCGCAATCCGTGTTTTTTAAAAAAAAACCTAGATCGGACGGCTGTGGGCGTGCCACGTGTTGCGATCCAATGTTAAAAAAAAAAAAAACTAGATCGGACGGACGGGGGTGCGCCACGTGTCGCGATCGGTATTTTCAAATTCAAATTGATCCGGCGGCTAGGGTAGTGCCACGTGGCAATATGGAGACCGTCCGATTTGTTTTAGTTTTCAAAAATTCGGATAAATCAGAAAACAATTAAAAAAATAGAAAAAACAACTTTTGAAAAATCAATACGGCGTCGTTTAGGCTGGTTTTCGACCCATAGGGTCGGGCCGGGCGCCCGAGAGGCGCGGGCCGGGTTTGACCCGCTCCATAAAATATTTTAATTAAAAAAATTAAAATTCGAAAATCAGATTAAAAAATTAAAAAAAAAATCATTAATTTTTTTTTAAAAAAAAATCGCAGAAATTCAGAAAATTCTAAAAAAAAAATCCAGAAAATAGGAAATGGCCACAATCAACTGACCATACTAGTAAAGGAAGCGGAGACAAGCCTGGACGAGATGAGCAGATATGCTATCCCCACAAACACGGCACTCCTGGCCTTAAAAGGGGACTGCCTGTTTGCTCACACAAGCCCATTTTTGAAACTCAACCCTTAAGGTTCCAGATATTTCTGTTTCAACAGGTTCCACATAGTGGCAAGTTGAAGAGCATACTAGACCAAACCAATCGTACTACTGAATCAACAAGAGAATTCTAATCTTCAAAGGACCATGCTTATAGGAAAGAAGAAGAAAGAGAACTTAGAAACTCATGATTTTAGGAAACACACTGATATTTCACATAAGGCAGCTTCTGCCGATTACAACATATTCAGAGGCCTTTTATAGGCTTACAACACTTCAACGGACGCCTGACAACAGATACATACGTTCACGAGAGAAAACTGAAAAAACTGAAAAAGTCTTCGGGTGAACAGTACTGCTACATTGATTTGCTACAGTACTCGTGAACAGTACCATGAACAGTACTTTTTCGAAAAAGTCTTCTACATCTTCAGGAGAGTTGGTGGCCTTTTTCTGCTTATTGAATACAAACAAAGGACTTTCTAACACACGTAACTAACATGTTTGACAACTTAACATAACATGACTTTAACAAATGCACGTGAAGGTTGGGAAGTTCAAAGTCGACGACGATCTGGATCCGGGTGGTAATTGGCATCGTCAGAGTCAGAGCTGTTTAGGCCGTCTTTGTCTTTTTTATATTTATTCCAATACCACAGTTCTTCGAGTTGGGACAATATGATGTCTAGGTCTTCAGAGAGTGGGGGACTGTCTTCTGGGGAGACTGTCTTCTTGTTCCGCCGCGTGCCTTTCTCCTGACAAAATATCTTCCATAGCGACTGGGTCCTGCGGATTTTGTCGAGGGTCTTGATTGGAGTTGGATGGCATCTGAGGCTGGGGCCATAGTTGGAGTTGAGGCCACGTGTACGAGCTGGATGGCTGGTCTTGGGTGCTGGATGCAATATCATGTGTAGGATATGGATTATGTGCCAATGGTCCTCCCCAAGGGTCTTGGGTGTCCTGGGTGTCAGTGTCCATAGAAGAACCTGGCTAGTTGCTTCTATATTTCTCGAGGGTTCGGGTCCTCTGAGGGTGCATATTGGGCCTATCCCACGAGAGGTTCGTGTGGTGGTATGGCCAAATTTCAGGAGGAACTTCTTGATTTTCTTCACATAGAACTCGATGGAGTTCTCTATACTCATACTACATCAATGTGATGAACCTGTGAAGTGTTATGTGGAATCGAAAAATTTGTCGATGAAGATTGGGCTTAAAGGTGTTGGTACCACATGACAGGGCTTTGTCTCGGATATCTCCTGTTGAGCTGAAAAAAATCAAAGGCCTGTGAAAAATGACTGTGGTGTGCCTTTCTGGGTCAGCTATTTCACCGCGTCGCCAAAAAATAAAGTGACTTTTCCATGTTGCTAAAGGCTAGAACCAAGTGAGCATTTATGTTAAAGCCTTTTGGTTTGAGAAATCTCCCATGAGTGCTCTGGACAGGACTCAGATAATCTTATATGTGGAAAATTCAATGGCAACAGCATATACATTGAGAAAATACTAAAAGAACCATTTGAGATCTTTAAAAAAAATCATAATCAGGAGACCACCGTAAAATATGGATAAATGGATAATCATGATTAAAACCGTGTGGCCCTAACATTAATCCACCATAAATGCTGAGTATGCGATTTTGGTACTTATTCATGTAATACTTCAAATTCTCACAGAAATTATTTTCTGCAAGTTCTCTTGGGACTTCTGGAGGATAACTGTAAGAATTCCACGGTGTATCTCGCATTGGTGTAGTTCGAAATGTTCCTGCATTCAGTGGATTTCTGCGCACATACAAGGGGAAACGAAGACATATCCATTTCGACCAAAAAGTGATGCCTAATAAGGTGGTATTCAAACTTCTTGATGCCATATTTGACTGCTAGAATCTCCTTAAAAGTGGAGTGGTAATGCATTTTGATGTAACTAGCAATATCTCCTAGAGAGGGGTGAATAGGAGATTCTGAACACAATTATAAATTTCTTGCGGAATGGATAGAGTTCAGTGTACGATTAGGAACAAAAGCAGTATAACAGTGTGCAAAAAATCTAAACACAAGAGTAAGAGTTTAGAGAAGAGGATATTGCACGCGATGTTTATAGTGGTTCGGCTTGGATCAAGCCTACGTCCACTCTCCCACGATGACAGCCGATTGGCTGGATTTCACTATGAAGAATCAAGAAGATTACAATCACTCAAGTGTTTTGTTTCCTTCTCACACAGATTTTCACAGTGAAGGATTTTGAGTACACAGAATACTCTCTTAGATGAAACTCAAATTATTCTTGCATTTTGGATTGTTGTTCGCACTCTTGCCCTCTAGTCGAACATTATTCTTCTTTTATACTCCCCTGCTTCCGAACTAGCCGTTGGATTCCAGCCAAGGGATCGCTCTTCAATCCTTGATTGGACGTCATCAATCTTGATTGAACGAGACTGTATCTTCAGAAGATATGTAGACCGTTGGGTAAGACATTGAACCCTTCTGATTCAGTCGCCCATACAACTGAATCTCCAGCTTCCATAAGTGTGATAAGTTTGAGTTGATTCCCGAGGATATATTCCTTAGATGATGATATCACATTATAGAAAGTCCCTTAATTGACAGGGTGGGATATCAGGATAATTGAATATCACTTGCCTTGATCGGAAACTTGCCATACATGGGTCTTCGTGTTTTGTGAAATGCAGGAACTGATCTTTCTTCAGATTCGTCTAAAAGGAAATTGATCAGTTGACATGGAATGGTAATACGGAGATTTGATGTGATCCATCCGTCACTGTTTGGATCGTCAGGAGCACTTCCATCTGACCCTTAGTCAGAAGCACTTCCATCTGACCCTACGTCAGAAGCACTTCAATCTGACCCTTCGTCAGAAGCACTTCCATCTGACCCGTCGTCAAAAACACTTTCATCTGACCCTTTGACAGAAGTACTTCCATCTGACCTTCGTCAGAAGCACTTCCATCTGACCCTTCGTCAGCGCGACAGAATTAGAGTCACTCAATCTGCTACTTACACATTCTTCCTGCATCACATTTCATTTAACAATATCTTTTGAAGGTTTTGTCAGAATCAAAATATAGGATAATTTCCACAACAATCTCCCCCTTTTTGATGGTGACAAAACTTCTCCTAGTTGCAAATTTAAAGGAAAAATTTAACCAGTGATAATATAATAAAAGTAAGTAGCCATCACATTTGCTCCTGCAGGTAATCATCATTAGAGATTCTGTAATGAAAGTGTGCTCACAGGAGAGCATGATCAGAGTAAGATTATCCTGCAATAATCCTGCACGAAACTAAACTTCTTAGTAAATTGTCCTGCAAAACGGTAGGATAGGTCTTCTCCTCCTTTCCTCTAAATTGAAATATGATATGATTAGAGAAATATGATTATAGATAATCTATTGAGACTGCATAAAAATAATTTCAACTTCTCCCCCTTTTTGTCAACATCAGAAAGAAGAAAAAAATAGCTTTAAAAAAATATGGGAGTTTTTAAGAGGAGGGATGATCTTCAGGCTCAGTATCAGCTTCCTCTCGAGAAGGTCCTGCAAAGTTTCTTCCCATCATTTGAGCATGATCTTTGACAGCTTGAGAAGAGTGCATGTTTGAGGCTGTTCTGTCCGTTCTGACCAGTGTATATGTAGGCAGGTTGGCTATCTCATCACTAAACATTCTCCCATAGAGATCAATGGACTTTTCCAGCTTAGTCACCTGACTAGTCAAACCCTGCAGCTTCCTATCTGTCTTCTGTTCAAAAGCCTGCAGTTGCTGATCAAATTTTGTTTCCATGGCAGCCATTGTCTGAAGAAGAGTGTTTTGGAGATTTTCCAACAGCACCTGAAGTTCCACTTGTGGTTGTGAAGGTGCAGGTTCGTGAGTCTCCCCCTCAATTTGTGCCTCGGTGAAAGCCTGAGAGGCTTGGATTTCAGTGAGAAATACATCTGATGTAACAGGCACGGGCTCTTTCTCCCCCTGAATTATAGCTCTTTTCCCTTTTTCCTTTGAGCTTGGCACGGAGACTATTTCTTCATCAATATCCATGGGAATGGACTGTGCACTGGACAATTGATCTTCTCGGGCAATTGCTGAAGCTAGACTTGCAGCATCTTTGGGAATTGTAGCCCTGGTGGAAGAGACAGAGTAAGCTTCAATGTCACCTTGTTCTTCCCCTGTTCTGTTGACGCCAGTGTTACTAGAACTTGAGCTAGCAATTCCTCATGATCACAGTTGACGATTTGGGTATCATACTCTGTGTCATCTGCAAATCGTGCAACTTGCTCCTCATTCCACATTGTGAGGAACTCTTCCTCAGTCAGATCACAGGGATACACAACTTTTTCTTGTTGTTGTATTCCTGTGTCATCTCCTTCTTCCTCAACTCCTTCAGCACTCTGATTTTCGGACTGACCAGCTGCATCTGATTCACCTGGAGATTGAGTGGCTTCGGAATCATATTCCCCTGTATCTTCCTCACTTGCGTCTGCGTCCTTATCAGCAGGAGTGTTTGTTTGTTGCCCTTTAACAGCCATGACTTTTCTCTTCTTTGGTGATTTCTGCCTTGACTCTTCCTCAAAGTCCACAATGAC
The DNA here is from genome assembly GCA_021437785.1 of Rhodomyrtus psidioides. Lineage (NCBI taxonomy): Eukaryota > Viridiplantae > Streptophyta > Magnoliopsida > Myrtales > Myrtaceae > Rhodomyrtus > Rhodomyrtus psidioides. Next base: position 6,269,997 of record JAILYB010000007.1, on the reverse strand, counting down.
TGGTTCATTGTTCTTTGTTCTCCATCCAGCAGGAGTCATCTTGTATCCCATCTTTGTTACCATAGTCTCTCCAGCAGTCATTAGAGGAATTTCTTGCTTGAAAAGGCACCTAGGCCATCAATCTTGAAATGATTGATTATTTTGAAGATCAATGCCGCATAAGGAAGTTGCCCCTTTGGCTTGAGAGCTGATCTGTACATATGCAATAGTACAGTGTGAGCAAAAGAAATCCTCTGTCCTGTCAAGATTCCCCATAGCAACTTTGCCTCGTATTTTGATATATCTGTCTTTGATGCTGCCTTGGGTATGAGACATTCGATGATCACCTTGTGCATCATGATATGTTTCAAGGGAAAGTCCGTGTATGCAAGATGTGACTTTGATTCCCTTGAAAAACTCGATTTGCCAGTCAGGAAGCAGAAAGCTTCACTTGCAGTGACATCTAAGGGTTTGAAATCTCCCTTTCTGGTTCCCATGATTGAAGCCAATTCATCAACAGTCATAAAATACTGCTTTCTTTTGATTGTGAAAGCCAGAGAGTTGAAGTTGACAAACTGAAGATTTGAATAGAAGTAAGCTACCAAATCAGGAAAAGTGTAGCCTCTCCTAGTTATAAACTGATCTATCTTCATCTTTTCTAGATGCTTCCTCAGATAGATGCCATTGCTGTCAAAGTACTTTAACTCAAATACCCTTTGAGGTATAATACCTCTCTGTTTCATTGCTTCAAACTTTTCTTTGTGAGCCTGATTCTGGAACAATGGATCAGGAAAGCTTTTATCCAAATTAAAGCCTATATTTTTCACAAATTCATTGAACAGAATGTCATCATCATCTTCCACCTTTGCCTTCGTACCGCCAGGTCTAATTGGTGATCGTCTACGTTTCGAACTTGTCTCTGCTACTTTCTCCTTTCCTTTCCTAGAGACAGATGTAGGTTTTTCTACAGCAAGTGGTTCAACAATTTTTCCATGCAGACTAAGAAACTCCAAAAGTTCGCCCTCACTATCAAAATGATGAGTTTTCAGCAGTTTTCTAAGTTCGTTTCCAAAATCTCCTGCGGCCTTGATTCCATCATACATTGGCTTAATAGAATGAACCATAGATTCCTTTATTTCAAAGGCAGACAGAGATAGACCTTTTGTCAGGCGGAGTGCTTCTCGTTGTTCGTTGATTTGGGTTTCTGTGAGTTCCGCGCCGCTTGCAGTTGAGGCGGAGAACTTTCTCTTTCGACTGAGACGTCTTCTTCAAGTCAGAGGCTGATTTTGGAGCCATTGATGCGTAGAAAGTTTGAAACTTTGAGTGAAAGAGTGTTGCTTTGAGGAGGAAATCGAGAGCGAGAGGTTTTCAACACGGTTTTAGGGTTTTGATTTGAGAGAATTTTGAAAGTGAGAGAACAGAGGTGACGGTTCAGCGTTTTTATAAAAGAGGCGGTTATTTTTGGAAACACAAAAGAGAATTTTGATTTAAAAAGGAATTCTTAAAAAAATATTCACAGTCAATCAGATATTAAGTGATATCTATTCATATGAGGAACTTACCTAAAAGATAGCTTTTAGAGATAACTGACCTTTTGATTTAAGAAAAGTGTGAATTTTTTCTTACCCGCCTTTTTGACGTCCCTTCTGATGCTTCTTCTGACGCTCCTTCTGATGCTTCTTCTGACTCTTCTTATGACTCTCCTTCTGACTCTCCTTCTGATGCTCATTCTGACTTTCCTTCTGACTCTCCTTCTGACGTACCATGTTCTAAGGTATACTTAAGAAGGAAGGTTAATAATAGATAATTCATTTCTGATAAAATTAAAACTTTGTTTATCAAGTGGTTTAGTAAAAATATCTGCAAGTTGATTTTTCGTTTCAATGTATTGAATGTTAACATCACGGTTTTGAACATGATCACGTATGAAGTGATGCTTGATCTCAATATGCTTTGTTCTTGAGTGAAGTACAGGATTCTTTGTGAGATTTATGGCACTTGTGTTGTCACATAGGATTTCCACAGTTGATTCTTCAACACCATAGTCCTTGAGCTGCTGTTTTAGCCAAAGTATTTGAGTGCACCAGCTTCCAAGAGATACGTATTCTGCTTCAGCTGTACTGAGTGCCACTGTATTTTGCTTCTTTGAGTACCATGAGACAAGCATGTTTCACATGAGCTGACAGGTTCCAGATGTACTTTTTCTATCAATTTTGCAACCTGCAAGATCTGCATCTGAATAACATTTTAGTGTAAAATCAGAAGATTTAGAATACCACAAACCATAGTTGGGATAAGTCCCTATGTATTTGATTATTCTCTTGACTGCTGATAGGTGTGATTCTCTTGGACTTGACTGAAATCTTGCACATAAGCAGACACTATATAGTATGTCGGGTCTTGAAGCTGTGAGATAGAGTAATGATCCGATCATACTCCGATATAGTTTGGGATCGACTTCTTTTCCATCTTCATTCTTATCTAATTTGGAAGAGTGAGACATAGGAGTTTCTGTTTTCTTGCCATTCTCCAGACCAAACTTCTTCACTATTTCCAATGCATACTTCTCTTGAAATATGAAGGTTCCTTTTTGAGATTGATGAATTTGAAGACCAAGAAAGAACCGTAATTCTCCCATCATACTCATCTCAAATTCATCTTGCATTGTTTTAGAGAATTTCTTGCAAAGAAGTTCATTAGAAGAGCCGAATATAATATCATCAACATAAATTTGAACTAAAAGGATATCCTTACCTTTTCTTTGAATAAAAAGAGTGGTATCTACATTACCTTTAGTTGAGCTGTGTTGAGATAAAAAATTACTTAACATTTCATACCAAGCACGGGGTGCTTGTTTCAATCCATAGAGTGCCTTTTTTAAGACATAGACCATGTCCTTTTCTTTAGGTTCTTCGAAGCCAGGAGGTTGTTCAACATATACCTCTTCTTTGATGTAGCCGTTTAGGAAGGCACTTTTCACGTCCATCTGAAAAAGTTTGAAGTCATTGTAACAAGCATAAGCAAGAAGTAGCCTAATGGCTTCTAACCTGGCAACCGGTGCGTAGGTTTCATCATAGTCTATTCCTTCTTCTTGAGAATATCCTTTTGCTACAAGTCTTGCTTTGTTTCTCACAACTTTTCCTTTGTCATCAAGTTTGTTTCTGAATACCCATTTTGTTCCAATTACTGGACGATTTTTGGGACGATTGACTAGTTCCCAAACATTGTTGACTTTGAACTGATGTAGCTCTTCCTGCATTGCATTTATCCAGTTTTCATCTGCTAATGCATCTTCAATCCTTTTTGGCTCCAATTCAGATACCAAGGCTCATTGCTTGCTTGAACTTGGATCTTGTTTTTACACCATCATTTATGCTGCCAATGATAAGTTCCTTTGGATGGCTTGACTTATGCTTCCAGTTTTTGTCGAGGCCATCATTTGAGGATATTGTGGATTCATTCTGATCATCTTCTAGTCTTTCTTCAGCTGAGGAAGTTTCCTTCTAAACATTTTCCGAACTCGTATTCACATCTGATTCTGCTTGTGAGTTCGTGACTTGATGAAGTGTATGCATTTGAATGGATTCAGGTTCATCATCCTGGTTGCTTTCATCGAACTTGATGTTCACTGATTCCTCAACAATACGAGTGTTCTTGTTGTAGACTCTGTAGGCTTTGCTTGTTGTTGAATATCCCAAGAAAATTCCTTCATCTGATCTTTCATCAAACTTTCCAACTTGATCATTAGCATTCTTTAGAATAAAGCATTTGCAACCGAATACATGAAAGTATGCAATATCAGGCTTTCTTTCTTTGAAAAATTCATAGGGAGTTTTCTCAGAAAAAGGTCTAAGGGAAATTTGATTTAAGATATAACAAGCTGTTGAAACGGCCTCAGCCCAAAAGTTAGAGGCAATTTTACTTTCAATAAGAAGAGTTCTGGCCATTTCTTGCAACGATATGTTTTTCCTTTCTACTACCCCATTTTGTTGTGGAGTATAAGGTGTAGAGAAGTTATGCTGAATTCCGAAATTAGTGCAAAAATCTGAGAAATTTTGATTTTCAAATTCTCCCCCATGATCCGTTCTCAAACTGGAAATAGTGTAACCCTTTTCATTTTGAATTCTTTTAGCAAGTTTTGAAAAGGATATGAAAGCTTCGTTTTTGTGAGCAAGAAATGAAACCCATGTAAATCTAGAGAAGTCATCAACTATGACGAGGCAATATTTCTTACCTCCAATGCTTAGAGTTCTATTAGGTCCGAAGATGTCCATATGAAGTAGCTGCAGACAACGCTTAGTGGAAACTTGATTTAAAGACTTAAAAGAACTTCTTACCTGCTTACCTAGTGTGCATGCATGACATAGTCTACTTTTCTCAAATTTTGTTTGAGGTAATCCTCGAACAAGTCCCTTCTTGGAAAGCTTTGAAATATGTTTCACACTAATATGACCTAACTTTCTGTGCCAAAGATCAGATTCATCCTTATCAGAAATAAGACATTTAGCATGTTCACAGTCAGCATTAATATCTAAAAGATAAATATTCCCATGCCTTCGTCCCGTGAAGGATTGCTTCTTATCCTTGCTCATACCTGTGCATTTTAGATCTTGGAACCGAATATCATATCCAGAGTCACAGAGTTGACTTACAGAAATCAAGTTGTAGTTCAATCCTTTGACTAGAGAGACATCTTTAACAATCAGATTTCCAATCTTTACATTCCATTTCCCGATCACTTTTCCCTTGTTCTTTCCTCCAAATGACACGCTTCTTCCATCACAATCTGAGAAGGATATAAATACATCTGGATTTCTAGTCATATGACTTGAACAACCACTATCCGGAAACCACTTGTTCTTCCTTCTCTTTGGTACCTGCAATAAATAATCAACTTACTGTTTCTTTGGTACCCATGTTTTCTTGGGTCCTTCTGTGTTAGTATATTTTGATCTTTTAATAGGTCTCCAAATTTTCTTGCAGTAATCCTTAGTATGGCTAGGATCACCACAATTCACACAAGGTTGTCGAGTGTAGGATCTAGTAAAATGCTTATGAAAATGATGCTTGTAATCGGAAAACGTTGGTTTTCGAAATTCAGTTTTAAAGACATTTCTTTGGCTACATTCCTTTTTAAAACCTAACCTAGATCGATCATTGAAGGGTATTTGTTTTGATATAATGCTATTCAGAGTTTCTGAGCTTTGTGAAAACATTTTTGATATAGTAGAAATTTTTTCTTTCAAGGAAGCATTTTCTTTTGAAACTGAATCATGATTTTCTTTCATCTGGTGAAACTCTTGTTGTAGAAAACTAATTTTTTCTTCTTGGGACAAATTCTGTTGTTTTAAAGAAGTATTTTCCTTTTTCAAATAAGAAACATTCTCAAGACCTTCTTTGTAGTTTCTACACAATTCATCAATATATTCAACAACTTCATCAGGGAGTTCAGATGAACATACCTCAGTTTCTGAATCTGAACTTGAGTCTGATTCGGCCATGAGACAGATATTTGCATAATCATTCTCGCTTTCATCAGAATCACTCAAAGTTTCTGCCTTTAGAGCCTTCTTGTACTTCTCATACTTGAGTTTGTCCTTCTTCAAAATTGGGCAGTTCGGTTTGATATGTCCTGCTTTCTTACAGTGGAAGCAAATCACGTCTTTGCTATCTTGTGAGTCGTTGCTTGATATTTTTACCTCACTCTTTTTCCAAGGTTTCTTTCCTTTGATGTTTCTGCCTTTCCGAGCCATCTTCCTAAATTTCTTGACCATGAGGGCTAATTCTTCATCATCCTCATCTTCATCATCTGTGTCAGAAAAACATTGATTAATTTGACTTTTTAAGGCAATAGATTGTTTACCTTTTTGTTCTCCCTTTTTGTTTGCTCGTTCTGTTTCATAGGATTGCAAAGTGCCGACTAGCTCATCCACCGAGAGTGGTCTAATTGTTTGGCATTCTTGAATTGATGGCTTGATGTAATTCCAATCATCTGTGAGTCCACGTAGTATCTTCCTGACTTGCATTGGTTCAGCAATAGGTGCACCTTGTCTTGCAAGTCCACTTGCCAAAGTCTGAAACATGTCTATCATATCTGCAATAGATTCATCAGGCTTCATTTCAAATGCTTCATAGTCACTCAGTAAAATAGTGAGCTTTGTTTCTTTCACACGATTTGTTCCTTGAAAGGTAACATGAAGTCTATCCCATATTGCCTTAGATGATTCTTCCTCTGAGACATGATTATAAAGAGGAGTAGATAAGGCACAAAAGAGAGCATTGACAGCTTTAAAATCAAGGCCTTTTCTTTTAGCCTTTTCAGCATCAGTCATTGTTGTGACAATGTTTACTCCGTCAGCAGAGGTTGGATTTGTGGTATTTGCAAGAACTATTCCATTTGTAACGACATCCCACATCAGATCATCATAGGGTTTGAAGAACCATTTCATCTTGTTACTCCACATATTGTAATCCTTTCCATCAAAGTATTGAGGCTTGTTGGCAAAGTGCGAATCGCTTGTTCCTGAAGAGTGATTGCTAGACATAGTAGATCGTTAACTCTGAAGTCAATAAACACTTCGTAAAATGAGCAACCTGCTCTGATACCAATTGATGTAACTAGCAATATCTCCTAGAGGGGGGTGAATAGGAGATTCTGAACACAATTATAAATTTCTTGCGGAATGGATAGAGTTCAGTGTACGATTAGGAACAAAAGCAGTATAACAGTGTGCAGAAAATCTAAACACAAGAGTAAGAGTTTAGAGAAGAGGATATTGCACACGATGTTTATAGTGGTTCGGCTTGGATCAAGCCTACGTCCACTCTCCCACGATGACAGCCGATTGGCTGGATTTCACTATAAAGAATCAAGAAGATTACAATTACTCAAGTGTTTTGTTTCCTTCTTACACAGATTTTCATAGTGAAGGATTTTGAGTACACAGAATACTCTCTCAGATGAAACTCAAATTATTCTTGCACTTTGGATTGTTGTTCGCACTCTTGCCCTCTAGTCGAACATTATTCTTCTTTTATACTCCCCTGCTTCCGAACTAGCCGTTGGATTCCAACCAAGGGATCGCTCTTCAATCCTTGATTGGACGTCATCAATCTTGATTGAACGAGACTGTATCTTCAGAAGATATGTAGACCGTTGGGTAAGACATTGAACTCTTCTGATTCAGTTGCCCATACAACTGAATCTCTAGCTTCCATAAGTGTGATAAGTTTGAGTTGATTCCCGAGGATATATTCCTTAGAAGATGATATCCCATTATAGAAAGTCCCTTAATTGACAGGGTGGGATATCAGGATAATTGAATATCACTTGCCTTGATCGGAAACTTGCCATACATGGGTCTTCGTGTTTTGTGAAATGCAGGAACTGATCTTTCTTCAGATTCATCTAAGAGGAAATTGATCAGTTGACATGGAATGGTAATACGGAGATTTGATGTGATCCATCCGTCACTGTTTGGATCGTCAGGAGCACTTCCATCTGACCCTTAGTCAGAAGCACTTCCATCTGACCCTACGTCAGAAGCACTTCCATCTGACCCTTCGTCAGAAGCACTTCCATCTGACCCGTCGTCAGAAACACTTTCATCTGACCCTTTGACAAAAGTACTTCCATCTGACCCTTCGTCAGAAGCACTTCCATCTGACCCTTCGTCAGCGCGACAGAATTGGAGTCACTCAATCTGCTGCTTACACATTCTTCCTGCATCACATTTCATTTAACAATATCTTTTGAAGGTTTTGTCAGAATCAAAATATAGGAGAATTTCCACAACACATTTCTACATGGGAGAATCTTCCACTTTTGTAAGCACAAATGAAGCGCTTACCTTTGATCTCTTCAAGGAGAATGGCTGCCCAATATTTATCATTAGCATCGGTTTGCAAAATTCGCTGATCAGTGGGAGGAATTTGCAAAGGAGGGAGATGCTGCAAAATTTCTTTGAGATGGGCCACAGCTTGTGTTTGCTTTGGTTCCCATGGGGGAGCATCTTTCTTTAACATCCTCTGAAGAGGATAAATCATTTTGGTAATCTTTGGCACAAAGTCTCGGAGATAATTGACAATTCCAAAAAAAGCCTGGACTTGGCTAATTGTCAAATTCTCATAGGGGAATTTTTGAAGTTCTTCTGCAAGGTGAGGACCTGGGCAGTAGGTGCCTTCTTTCAATTGCATACCGAGGAACTCAATCTCCTTTTGAGCAAGAATCATTTTCTTTTGGGAAAACATGATTCCATGTTTCTGGACAATTTCAACAAACTGGGAAAGTAATTTTCAATGAGATTCTTCATCAGGACTTTAGAGGAGAATGTCATCGACGTAAATTTGGGCATGTGGGAGAATGGGCTGGAAAATTTTACACATGACTTTCTGAAAAATAGATTGGGCTGTTTTAAGATAAAAGGGGACAACTGTCCATTGAAAATGCTGGTTTGGAATGCAAAAATCAATTTTAGGACGGTCATCAGGATGAATTCCAATTTGCCAAAAATATGATTTTATGTCAAACTTTGAATAGATCTTATCTTGGGCTAGGCTACCAAACAAGGAGTTTTTGTGAGGCAAATGGAATTTATCATCTTAAAGGAATTTGTTCAAGGGCTGGTAATTAATCACCAATCTAAGCTTACCACGGTTCTGTTCGGCTCGCTTGTTCACATAGAAGGCTTCACAAGCCCATTGTGAATCAAAGGGTTCAATAAGACCTTGAGAAAGGAGCTCAGCACATTCCTTTTGGGCCAAAGGAAGATGTTCAGGATTCATGTTAGAATGACAGGCTTTTGTGGGATTAACATCTTCGCTTTACTTAAACGGGAGTTTGGCAAAGAAGTCGGGATTTTTTCAAAGAAATTTTGAACAGAATTGGATAAACTGGGAATGAGATTCAGAACAGCAGGATAAGAGATTTTGGGTAATTGGATCAAGGATTTCTGGTTGAATAATGAATAGTCTCTAGATATCCACATACTCACGAAACTGGTCACCAAACTGTAAACCAGTGGATTTGATTCTTATCTGGGAAAGCTGGTAAAGGACATCCCAACCAATGATAAGGTCTTTATCTGGGGAATTACAACCAAGGATTTTTGTGGATATGGAACAACCTGGGAAATTTGGAGTGTGATAGTTTTGCTACGGAAATATATGGTAAAAGTATCACCAGAAGCAGAGTAATACCTTGTACAAGGCATCCATAATTTCTCCGAGAGTACTTTTATATCCATGAGGGATGTAGTCGCACCGGTATCAATGAGGGCAATGACTTGGATGGGTTTATTATTTTCTGAGGTGTGGATATGGGAGGGGATATATGGAGAATGGAAAACAGGTTGGACATGAAAGGAGTCGTAGATAGCATCAGAGAAAAATGCAAAGATATCACCAGGGGATTCATAAGAGTTTGAGAAATATGTTTGAAGGGCAAAAAGTGTATCAGGTGAAGGTTCATCTTCAACAGAGAAGACAGACTCGATCTCTTCATCATCCAATGGAATACATGTGGTGGAGGAAATCTTTTGAATCATGTAGCTTCCTTGGCGGTTTGCCTGGGGATAATTTTTTGCAAAGTACCCTTTCTTACTACAGATGTAGCATCGGTCAAATTTCTTCTTTTTCTTGAAACCAGAAGCAGAGGAATGATGCCGCTTCTTTTTCTAGAGGAACTTCCATTTGCCTTTCCTGTGGCAGGTTTTGCCAAAGGAAAACTTCTCGAAGGCCAATTTCTTGAAGTGCTTTCGTTTCTTGTGGTCCGCACAACAGGGATCACTGCAGTCTCTAGGGCATTTAATCTTCAGATGATGATTACCGTAATTCTTTTCAATAGAACGGTTCTCTCTAAGATAGCTTCTGAAGACTTCTCTTCTGTGTCACATTTCTTCAATGGCAAGGTGGACAGACTGTTGGATTTCTCCAAAAGTAGCATCTGTGACGGATTTATTTTTGAGCTTCAGGGTTTTCTCAACAACTTGACTAATCTCTTTAGGAATGGAAGCAAGGAAAACTGACTTGAGATTAGGATCAGAACCAAGCTGGTAGAAAAGCTTGATCATTTCTAGGAAGTGGCGATCCAGATCTTTTTTGGCCAGAGAACAGCATTTTCTTTCAAAGAATTCTTTTCTTTTGAGTTCTTTCGAGTCTTGGGGTTGGCCAATAAAAAAGAGATGTATAACCTGGATGGCTTCATCAATGAACATGGTTAAGAACTGGAGCTGGTCCCTTTCTGGGGCTAATTTCCACCAATCTTTCAAAGCACCAGTGAACCGAGTAACAAACTCAAGAAGCACATCATAAGTACTGTGTTCTTTGAGGTTCTTGGTAATCAGCCAAACATGAAACTCTTGGAGTCTTTCAGACCATTTATAATAAGGGATATCATCCAAAGTGAAGAAATTGGACGAATAGGTTTTGTGGGCTGAAGACGATGGATCATGGTAAGGCTGTGAAGGTGGAGGTGGATGTTCTATATCAGGTTGATCTTCCATTTCTTCTTCAATGATTGGCTCTGCAGGATCAGCCATCATGATGTCTGCTATGACAGACTGGGAGCTGGAGTCGTAGACTCAGTATCTGGGATGGAATATGTTTCACTCATAGAAACTTCAGGAATGACCGGGGTGAAGGATTTATGGGTTCCACTATGGAGATGGTAGGAACTTGGTTTCGAAGGAAATTTTCCAAGGGATTAGAAACCATGTATGAGTGGGAAGGTTTATGAGGAGGAGATGAAGGAGGAGGTTTTTCTGGTGGAACTGAAGGAGGTGGAAGTGAGGTTTGTTTGCCTTTTTCCTTTTTCTCTTAATCTAACTTTTTAAGATAATCCCGAAGGGCAAGGATATTCGTCTTTGGAGGAGATGGTGATGTGCTGAGTATAGCTGCAAAAGAGCTAGAGGTTTAAGGACTTGGCAAGGAGAATGATGCTGGTTGTGGAGTTGTTGCTAGGAAAAAGAATGGATCCAGGGCTCGCAGATTCCTTTGTTCAAGGAGAGTTTGTTGTTCTTTTAGTATCTGGACCTGGCGTCTCAGCTTCTCAATCTCAGGAGTCTGGTCTTCTAGATAATGACTGGAAGGAATCTGTTTTGTTTCCATCAGGTAAAGCCTCTTTTAGAAATCTTCCAACATCTTCTTTGAAACAGAGGTAGCATGGTCTACCCGATCAAGCTTAGTAGCAACTGAGTTAATGGCTACATTCTAGGCTAGAGCATTTTCTATCTGCCACTTCAAAACAGCTTCAACTGGAGTAGGTGTCGCGACCCTCTCGAGGTTCGCCGTGGGCTCTCGAGGGCTAATGGGCCGTCCAGTCTGGTCAGACGCGGGCCTCTCCCAAGGCCCGTTACCCAAATCGCAACGGAGGTATACGTAGTCGACCTTCAGTGTGGTCTAGTGACATGTGTTAAGTGTGCATGCCATGGAGTCGCCACCAATCATTTTTTGGAGGGTATGATTGGACCACCCTATTGAATAGTCGGGAGTTTCTATTCAATTCTGCGATAACCAGAGAAATGGGTTCGGGGACTTAGTTACGCCAACTGTCAGAGTTGACGCCCTTTCGGTACCTAAATTGACTGAATTTTCTGACCTAAGATTTCATGCAGATGAGTGGAATATGAATCCTAAATCTAGGAATTCATGCAAATAGGAATGACTATCCTGGCAATCACAATCAATAATAAAAGGCGCAAATCAATGAATCCAAGTATGCAAAGTAAACACATCAAATCAACATGACACTCATAAGAAGGCTCTATTAACCTAAATAAGTATCAATCAAGCTTAGGAATGATTTAGACATGATTTTACCCATAAGGGGTAAAGTCGTAATTTTGAGACAAAAGGGACGATTTGCCCAAAAAAGGCAAAATCATCATTTCGGAATGAATTCGGAGTAAAACGATGTCAAAAATAGGTTTGGTCACTCAATTGACCCATTTCCTATTTTTTTTGCAATTTTCATGATTTTTTGGAATTTTAGAAACCGATTTACCATTCGAATGGTAAAATCGTCATTTTCTAAAAATGAGAATGAAATGTGGAAATCCTAGACATAAGGTTTAGCCACCTATCTGGCTCATCGCCAAATTCTAAGCAATTTCCACAATTCATCGGAATATCAAAGACGATTTACCCTTTGAGGGGTAAAATCGTCGTTTTGGATTAAATGGGAGAAAATCCTAAAAAAACGACAACCAATCAATTTCTTTTGATCATTTTCAGCCTTGGGAATTTTCTAGAATTTTTTTAGTAATTTTCTGCAATTCTTCTCAATTTTTTTGTTTTTCTTTAATTTTTCCATTTTTTTGGCATTTTCTGATTTATTAATATTTTTTTATATTTTCAGAAAATATTTTAACAAAAAGCATATCATTGGCAATAGACAACACTCAACCAGATAAATAAGCTAACTACTGAACTGAGATAAATACATGCAAACCAAATCTATAATGGCGACATTTTAGAAAAATAACCCTAATACACGGATCGGGTACGTAAAACATACCGGATTGGACACCGGCCTTCAATCGCCCAGCCCCAGCCTGCGACCATCTCCATGCACATCACCTGTCGATCACCACATCAAAATGTCAACAATCAATTTTACAAGTTTTAAGACCGGTAATAAATAATAATAATTTAAAAAATAAATAAATCCCGGCTCGGAAACGGGCCAATTCACTCAGCCATGGACCGGCTATGGGCTCACGGCCTCGGCCCAAGATCACGGCCTCGGCCCACGGCTTTGGCCCACGGCCTCGGCCCACGGCTTTGGCCCACGGCCTCGGCCATGGGCTCGGCCATGGGCTCGGCCATGGGCCACGGCCTACGGCCTCGGCCCACGGCCTTGGCCCATGGCCTCGGCCATGGGCTCGGCCATGGCCTAGGCCTACGGCCTCGGCCCACGGCCTTGGCCCACGGGCTCGGCCATGGCCGAGACGCACGGCCACTCGGCCGACGTCCTCGGCCCACGGCCTCGGCCATAGGCTCGGCCATGGCCGAGGCGCACGGCCACCGGCCTACGGCCTCGGCCATGGCCGAGGCGCACGGCCACCGGCCCACGGGATCGGCCCACGGCCGGGATCGGCCCGAACACGATGGATTCGTGGCCAAGCGGCGACGACGAAGAGCGACGACGTGGCAGGGGGGCGAAACAGAGGAGGAAGATGGAGGGGGATTGCGGTATCTAGGAGCTCCACGAGGTCGTGATAAACAGCAAGACGGACGGGATCTCGGCACGGCGTCGGAGGGTGGCGGAGCAAGGTGGCGGTGAGGGTGGTCGCCGTAATCTAGGGGATGATGAAAAAATGAGAAGAAAAGAAAGAAGAGAAGAAGAGAAGAAGAAGAAGAAGGAGCAGGCAGAAGAAGAGGAATGCTGCGGGAGGAGAAGAAGCGAGCAACGGATGAAGGGGAGGTGAGTAAATAATAATAAAAAATAAAATAATAATAAAATAATAATAATAAAATAATAAAATAAAATACTAAAAAGTAAGAATAATAATAAAATAATCAAAAGCAAAGACAAAATGATTAGTCTCCTTTTCCTTTTGAATGATGATGTTTTCACTCCTTTTCCTTTTAATCATTACTAATATTTTTGCCAAATTCAATTTTATGGTGATCAGAAAACACCCAAAATCGAACCTGAATTTTACTATTTTATGAGGTCCAAAAGTAAAGAAAATTAAAAATAAAAATACTGACTATTTTTATATATTTTTGTGACCTCGAATACTACTTTTTTTATTTTCTTTTTATTTTTATATTTTTCGAAAATAATAATAATAAAAAATATGAAAAATATGAAAAAATATTTTTTTATCCAAAATGGTCCCTTTAGCTTGGCCAAGGCTACCAAAGTTGATTTTGTAATTTTTCAGCTTTTTATGGATTTTCTATGAATTTTTCGAAAAATAAAGAAAAAAAAAAGTTGATCAAAATTTAGGTGTCAACAGCTGCCCCTCTTTGAGAGGAATCTCGTCAGAGGAATCCCCTCAGAGGTTTCTCTCAAAGACAAGGTGACACCTGAGTCCTGATCGACTCGACTCGTGAAACTAAAGGAAAAGGAGTCATGACTTCCAGTTTTTCATGCTTGTCGATGTATGCTCTTTCTTGAAGGGGGAAACATTTATTTGACATGAGAGAGTGAGATAATAGAGAGACATACCTGCCACTTACCTGTTCGATGTTTGTGCGATTTTCGCGGTGTTTGATGGATTCAAGAGAATTTCTAGGAACTCGTTACTAGAGTATCCTAGAGAGGTTAAGCTCTGACCCGTATGGTAGGTCAAACCATAATGGGATTCCTAACTGATAGGAATCTAAGGAAGACGCGTCCCATTTGGGATTTGCCAAGGATTTTGATCCGTATGGTGGATCGGACCATTGAGTTGGCCATTTAAGTGATTTTTACTATTGGGTTGACCCTTCAGGCGGTTTCTACCTTGGTTTGACCATTCAGGCGGTTTCTACCTTTAGTTGACCCTTCAGGCGGTATCTACCTTGAATTGACCCTTCAGGCGGTTTCTACCTTGTGTTGACCCTTCAGGCGGTATCTACCTTGAATTGACCCTTCAGGCGGTTTCTACCTTTAGTTGACCATTCAGGCGGTATCTACCATGAATTGACCCTTCAGGCGGTTTCTACCTTGTGTTGACCCTTCAGGCGGTATCTACCTTGAATTGACCCTTCAGGCGGTTTCTACCTTTAGTTGACCCTTCAGGCGGTATCTACCATGAATTGACCCTTCAGGCGGTTTCTACCTTGTGATGACCCTTCAGGCGGTATCTACCTTGAATTGACCCTTCAGGCGGTTTCTACCTTGAGTTGACCCTTCAGGCGGTATCTACCTTGAGTTTGACCCTTCAGGCGGTTTCTACCTTGAGTTTGACCCTTCAGGCGGTTTCTACCTTCAGTTTGCTTTGAAAATGGGTCTCATGACGAGGGTTCTCCACGTCCGATGAGACTGCCTAATTTTTAAAAAGGGGTCTCATGACGAGGGTTCTCCACGTCCGATGAGACTGTTTGAATTTTGAAAATGGATCTCATGACGAGGGTTCTCCACGTCCGATGAGACTGCCTAGATTTTTTTTTTAAGGGGTCTCATGACGAGGGTTCTCCACGTCTGATAGGACTTTTTCTTTTAAAAGAGTTTTTCTTCCCCTCTTTTTTTAGAGATCCCGAAGTTTGTCGGGAATTCAGTTTTTTGAAGCAGTGAAAGATTTTATTTTGACAAAGCTTCACTTGAGTCTGCTGAGGCGACATTCTGGGAGCTGGGTTCTCCAGGTATCCTGCAGAAGTTTGAGCTTGAAAGATTTTTCTTCACCAAGAAAACGTTAGTAATTTTTGGGAAGACCACGGCTGTCCACTTGACAAAAACCGTATGACTTAAGTTTTAATTGTGAAATGTGCATTTTGATGCTGGAGGTTGTCCAAAGCATTCTTGCAACATGCAAATGTGATCACAAATCCCTTGCACGGAAAATCTGGATCAAACAATTTGAAATTTCCAAAAAGAGTTTGTTCAAAACATCTATTGGAGAATTTCTCATCCAAGAGGGCTCCTCACCGCTCTGTGATAATGGTCTTAAGGAATGCGCCAACTTCCTATTAACCTGTGCCTAGGTTTTAAGATCATTCGCAGCGCATACATTTTGATCGGTCGGGAGGTCTTCCATGGGACCGTAATGTTGGGCTTGGTTATTGATCTTCAAGAGGGACTCACTTTTGAGTCAAGGTCATTTGAATGAAATTCTTCACCATCTGCTCCGGGTTTACAAGTTGAGAACCCTGCAAAATGAGAAAGAAATAGTCTTGCTCGTACTTCTTCGAGCTAAGCTATATGTTAACCCAAATGTCTTAGTCAGAGAAGACTGTTTCAGGGTTATGACATTGGTAGGATTGGGGACCGAAAAAGGCTTGTTTTTGGCCCAGAATTTATGAGGGGATTGACATTGGTGATCATTGCAAATTCGTCACCTGTCTTTTCCATTCTGCATATTCAGTTTTTGAGGTGTGCACAAGTCCTTTAGAGAGCGTCTCTTGTTACATTCAGAGACCGATAATTCTCTCTATATCTTTGCTCCGCGCTTGACGCCATTTGGGGAGTAGCCCTTTTAATACTACTCTTTTAGGAATTTCCTCTTTTCCCGACCAGACTTTACTGGGGATCAATCAAACAGCTTATGCGAGCATCGGCCTTGCTTTTACCAGGCACTTTGCTTTTTCTTATCTGATGCTGGGGATTTCTTTAATCCCTTGTCGCAAGCGGGATGCTTGGCAATTGTGCTAGATATATGACTTGGCTCTTAGCACGCTTGAGTATCGACTTAGTAGCTTTTTCGTAAACCCTAGGTCTTGAACTCCCTCGTTTCTGAAGTGATGTCGCATCCGTCTTGGAAAGTGCAATGATCACCAACGGGTTTATGAAATGATTTTGCAGGCTCAACTTGGCTATGCAAAGGATTCGGTGTGTGGGATAGAGAAATAAATGCTCCTCATCATCCTATGGCACTTGGATTACCATATAAACAACACACAAAGATTAATGTTAGTCCGAGCAAGAAAATTTCTAACCATTTCCTCCTGATGCTGCTGGACTCACCTCCATTTTGCCCCGATGTGGGGTGGTTCTTGACAGGGTTAAGAATGAAAATCGCCGTTCAAGGGGTTATCAACGGTTACCTGTAGTGTTTAGGGGATATGAAACGAACGCCTCCGTCGTCCCAATCCATGTAATCGCTGCGAATGGTCCCTACCTCCGTAGGTACAGATTTTGCCATCCGATTCACTTCCCTCATCTCTCAAGTGTATGTAGGATGTGTTTGGACTGGGTTCGCCTCTCTTTTGAGTAAACTTCCTTTTGAATGATTTGACAAATAATCATATTTGGAAAAATTCATTTCTTTCTTTCCCAAAATTTATCCATCGAGGGGATTTTGTGATGTATCGTGCATGTTTTATTCATGCTTTGGGCAACCTCCCGATTTAAATCATGAACATCGATGCATTGGATAATTTCCATGACGGCTAAAGGGATTTTAACATTCTTTATCTCCAGCTAACTGGGAAAGGGATACTTACCTACCTGTCGCGGCTGCAGACCCCTGCAAATGTAAAGAAAGCATATCATTGTAGGTTCACAAATTTTTCAAAAATCGAAACGATACATCCTACCCTTGGTCATGTACTCTGACGAGTAGTACATGGGATGTAAGAACTTGTTCCTCTGCAAGGCGACTCCCCTGCCAAGGATAGACAACAAGTATCAATTCATATCCTCGAATTCAAGACAAATTGGGACGATACAACTTTACTCTTGATTTTCATCCCATTCTGATGTGGCGTGTTGATATGAACAACATCTATCAAATCCGCCTATCCATGCTTGGAGTGTTTGTAACATCACTGGTTCATCTGCCCCCAGCTGGGCAGCGTCTGTTCTGCTATTTGAACGCATGACTCCTTAAGTGATTTATCCATGTTTATCATCTGAGAAGGAAAAGAAAGAAGACATTATTTCGGTATCCGATTGGAGATCGTTTAGGAACGATACATCGTTTTACCAAATGGGTGGCTTCGCGGCCAGATGCATTTTGCATTGAAGGGGTGGATTCCATTATGCTCTGCGAACGATGATCATTGCTTGGGGAGCTCGCCCCTGAGCTTAAAGATGCTCAAAAGGTAAGGCGGATCTTCGTACGACTAGTTTTAAGCGTAAATGAGAAATGCCCCCATGGGAGCCTTACAATGGGATTGCCAATACATTCATTCAGGCTATTCATCCTCTTTTCTCCGAACATTTTTTTACAAATCGCGCCTTGAATCAAACACCTGATCGTCGGCTCTGTATCACTATTGCAAGAGTCCGCCAGCTTCAGGCTGATCGAGCCAGAAATTGAGTTCCTCTCCAAGGAAATCGCTCGAATCTCCGAGCCATTGATGCTCAAGTCGAGTGTCACCGACCGCTGGCGATAGATCACTCTCGCCTTGGATGATTTGATTCCTCGAGCTGGAACCTCCCTTGTTGACCGGCAAATATGTAGACATGTCCCATGTAAATGTTGGATTTGCCATGGGAAGAGCACTAGCAACAGGTTGGTACTCAAATTGGGGAGTTCCTATTTGCGGGAACTGCGGTATATACACTTGAGGGGTATTGAGACTGCTTGGTGGAGCGTTCTGATTTGGGTTAGAGGAGTCGGTGACATGGTTGCTGGTCTCGTCAACACCGAAACATGGTTGGGTGTTCCCGGCTCTACAATCATCGTGGTTGCAGTTATGACCAACATTTAAGTTCGAACCAGCTCCATCCGAGCTTAGTGTCACCCGTCCCTCTTTTAGCAACCTCTTGAAATATCCAAGGTGGCTCGCGACGTTAACTTTAGAGAGTCCCGGCACGTTCAGGATTTCGTGTATGCGCGTTGATCGTGCCGTGTCGATCCCCAACTGTCGAACTGTATCAACAAATTTCTGATGGAGTTCAGCAGTCCAAGAAAATCGCGCTTTCTTGTCAACAAGAACAGCTCGCCGACTAATCTCTATGAGATCTGATTGTGTTGGAAACTGCTCTTGTAAGCCTTCGACGGTATCTGACTGCACCGGAAGACATTGCGAAAGGCATTGTAACATATGAGCACTACCAATCTCTAGAAGTGGCTCTTCGGAGAATATTTCACTGATGAGAATATGGTTATTGCAATCAAGGCAAGTGGCGCTGCTCAGTGCTTCCTCATATCTAGCGCTTTCTGTTCGAAGCTTTTCATTTTCTTCTTTCAGAATCGCTAGCTCTTGCTGTCTATGTAGATTCCCCAGCCGGGCTCGTTTGTTACGAAACCACTTATTGACCTTCCCAGGCTCCCACCCTAACTCTCGACCTAGCTCAGCCCTCTGCTTCTCATCTGGATGGGGGCATTCCTCGAAGAAAAAATCAAGCTCCCGGTCTTGACTTGAAGTATGGTGAAGGGGATGTTTTCCTTTCTGACGCTGATCACTGCTATGGGTATTGTTTTCATTACCACAACCTTGAGTTTCATCGTTGGAAGTGTCAATCTCCATGACCATCGTGCCGGATTCGGTCCCGTGATCTTCAAATTCTTCCAGCAGTTTAAGCTCGGAGACTTCCAAGTCGGGCGTTTCCAACAAATGACGGTATCCTTGGAACATTTTGGATCGAAGTATCACTGACTGATCGTCGCAGAAGTCATCTGATCCTTCGAAATATTGATGCATGGGTTGGGTAGTATCGCCCGACTGGTTCTTCGAGCTGGAACCTCCATTTCTTCTCGAGAACATGAGAGGGGAGTTGATCGATTGACCCCCATAAGCATCTCCTACTTGGGAATTAGGGAAACAAAAATGCTCAACGCATTCCCTTGTTAGATCCTTTGAAACCACATACCCTAGTTCGGCAAGTCCTTGGGCACTAAGCGCAGAAAGCTCATTAGTAAGCGGAAAAACAGCGACGGATGGGTGCTGCACCTGCTGCATCTGTGGCACACACTCTTGAAGAAAATTGGGATGACTCAGATGAATATTCTGATCAATTTCCCAATAAGTGTTGAATTTGTAACCGAGGTTAGCATGACGCTGTCTTAGCGCTCTTCTGTAACAACCGAGGTGATTTGAGACCATAGCCTTGGTAAGTTCTGGTGCATTCAGGGCCTCCATTACTTTCTTCGGGCGTGCATAGTCGAGCCCTATTCGCCGAACCACGTCTAAGAACTTGCGGTGAAGCTCAAGGGGCCACGCGAAAATCTTCTTCTCTTGGTTCAGAATATCGTTGACAGCTTGACGGCTGATCTTTAACCCTTCTCGAGCAGGATCTGATCCTGCCCGAAGCCGTTGTGGAGAAGACTCTTGGGCTCTGACGTGGTGACTCTCATCATAGTGGCATATATTCCCTCCTTCAGAAGGCACTGGCACTATCTTTGTGGGATTGATTTGTTCATGCACATCACCAGTATTTTCGATCATAGCAGAAGGCTTAACGGGAAACAATCTACTGAGAGTGGTAGGGCCACCGCAGTTAGGGCAGACAATAGTGCTAAGAACTTCTTCATACCTCACGTTCTTTGTTCGAAGCTTCTCGTTCTGTTCCTTTAGAAATGCGGTCTCCCGTCGTTTGTACTGCTTACTCAGCTTGGTTCGTTTATTTTGAAACCAATTCAAGATCCTCAAAGGGCTCGTCCCTAGTTTTTGACCCAACTTCTTCCTCTGTTCTGTGTCCGGGAAAGGGCATCCCTTGAAGATAGCTTCAAGTATCTGGACCTCATCCGGAGTGTAGAGCTGGCGACGCTTTCTTTTCTGGCGCGGATCATCGTCGCTGGCGTCTTGGTCGCTGAGGGCTTGAGTCTCCTGGATGGTCGAGTCGATTTCCATATCCTTCGTGACGAATTCATTTCCGAGGTCTTCAAATTCCTCTAGCCGTTCAAGTTCGGAAACATTCAGGTCAGGCGTTTCCAACAGATGATGGTACCCCTTGAACATTTTGGGTTGAAATGTCTTTTCCTGATCTTCGTTCGCTTGATCTTCTCCACCCTTTCTCAGATGTTCGCCCTCTCTGTAATTATCAGAGATTAGGCGTGTTCCAAGAAGCGTCGTTTTGAAATCGAGTAACGAGCGTCTGACGGGCGTTCCTTTCGAGACTTCGTGATTCCCCCCGTCCGTTCTTACTCTCTCTTGCCTGAGTGGAGCGTGCAGATTTCCCGTGTCGACTTTTGCTTTATCGAGCATTACGCCTGTCCCCCTAGCTCGGTCTCCAAAGTAATAGGTCCGCCGGCCTTTAGATGTTGTTACCTTTTCTAAGCCTGAAATCACGGGACAGAGGTGGATCTGTGACTCACCAGGGATGTATTAATGAGGCTTGATTAGCCCTGCTGCGTATAGAAAAATTATTGCAGCTTTCTCTTTCTCGTTCGAGCGTTAAAGGGCGAGAGGTTGACATCGAGGAGAT
The DNA here is from genome assembly GCA_021437785.1 of Rhodomyrtus psidioides. NCBI lineage: Eukaryota > Viridiplantae > Streptophyta > Magnoliopsida > Myrtales > Myrtaceae > Rhodomyrtus > Rhodomyrtus psidioides. The sequence continues at coordinate 6,249,056 of JAILYB010000007.1, read as the reverse complement.
TAACATTTCGATCTAACCTCTCAAACACTCCTCCATCATTCCTTCTTTTCTCTGTCGTTGAATCGCAGATGGCTTCCTCTCCTGTACCCGCTGCCTCAGCCGAAGCTTCAACCCAATGGGAGAGGTTTTATCACCTCTTGGGTAGAGGTTATGGCTACATAAACAGTCATCCTGAAGCTGAGGTTGAAGTTCGTACTCTGATTCCGGCCCTGGATACTGTGTGTATTGAAGGTACGAAACTTCAAAGGGAGTTTGTGATCTTCCCAACTCTCTTCAACAATTTCCTGCAGGCTTATGAAGTTGCTAGCCGGGAGGTCACTTTGGCTGGTATCGTGCGAGCCCGCTATCAGGACCGAACTGAGTCCCTGATGTTGGCCATGCTGACGGCTGATAACCATAAAAGGGCTGTTGAATACGCCCACGCCCAGGTTTCGATGTTGGTCCGTGAGAGGGACAACTTGGTGGAGCGTCTGGCTCTTTTTGACACCGCCTTTGAGCAAGATCAGCACAACCTCGTGCTGAGGTTCCAGTGTGCCTGGTTGGAGGAAAGGCTTGAAGACCTGAGCATGGATATAGCTCGCGGGAGGGTGCTGGCTCAAGACTTAGAGCTTGAGTTCGAGTACTATGAGACCAAGGTGAACGACCTTAAGGAGAAATGTCGCCTCCTTTTCTTCAAGCTTGTAGACCTCGATTCCCAGAGTGTGGGTTGTAAGCAAGGCATGGATAGCATGGAGAATCAATTGAGCTCATTTGTGATGCTCATTAGAACTCACTTTGGATTTACGGTTCCTCCTCAGTAGTCTGTTTGTAAAGTCTCCTATTAAGTGCTATAAATGAGAGTGTATGTACATTTCCGCTTATCCTTCGCAAGATTCAATATTGCCCTTGGTTTCGCAATCATAGTGTTTGAGGCAACTGACGATCTTTCCGCTTTCGAGCCCGCTCAAGTTATGTTTGTAACCTATGCTGTCACGTTTGCCTTCGTGCGCTTGGTCGATTTACCTCGAACCCATCGTGACAAAAGATTGTTGTAGCTAAACATGATGATGTTAGCAAGCATCATTGTGTGAAATCAACCCTAGGCCTTAAAGAAGAAAGGAACTGCTCCGATTGAAACTTTACAATGCGCAAATAAGAAATAAGTTCTACTTGTGTACAAGCCCCCCCTTTTCTCTGGGTATGTTCGATCACCACCCCATCATGTCTGGGTTCAGGTGCGCGGTCATCGACTCCAGATCATGGCCGTGAAGGTTTGCTAGCCTCCTCCTGATGGATTCTTCGAACTGTGACCACCATCTTTGTTTGAGAAGAAAAGAGGAGGGTCGACCTCTTTCCTATCAAAAGCGTGTCTCACTCAGAGATCATGGAAGCAAAATTGTTCGAAGTGTTCCCCCACTAGATCATCTGAGATCATATGCCCTAGTTGGGCGAACTCCTGAACATTAGACGTCGTGGGTGGATCAGCAGCAGGAAGAGCGCCGGTGGACGGCCGCTGCTCGAGCGGGGAAGTGTATATTTGTTGCACCGGTGGCACGTATTCTTGAGGAACATTAAGATGACTGATAGGGCTATATTGACCAATTCTCCAACAGTTGGTGGTAGAGCTACCGGCTTGGTTGGTATCGAGACTCGGCAGGGCTCTTCTTGAGGCATGGCTGTTGCATTCGTAGCCGTACCTAATATTCAAGTTCGAGTCGGGCTCTTCTAGGCGACGTGCGGCATGACGCCGTCGTAGCTTCCTGCGGTAACCATTAAGGTGGTTTGCGACTAACCTTCTAGCGAGCCCCGGTTCATTCATGACCTCATGTACGCGTGTTGGACATAATGAGTCATTCCCTATTTGGTGAACCGCATCAAGGAATTTTCTGTGAAGCTCTGGAGACCATATGAACTTCTTTTGGCGACTCAGGATAGCATCCGTGACTCGGCGATCATTCCTCGATTCACTCTCGGCGGGGTCTGGTTGTGCCAGAGGTTGTTGCAGGGGAAGCTGGTTGACTTCGAACTGGTCTGTGGTGATAGTAAGCCCATTGTCAGGGAAATTGTAGTAACGCGCCTCCCCTCTTTCCAAAGATGGTTTGAGGGAGTGGGGTGGCGGACGACCACCTGCGATTCTCATAGAAAACTTATCACGGAACATTTCGCGAGTGTCGATAGAACCACCGCAGTTAAGGCAAGCGGCGTTGATGAGGACTTCCTTACACCACATGTTTTCTGCTCGAAGCTTGGCGTATTCTTCTTTTAGAGTTTCGAGCTCTTGACACTTTCCCCGAACCACTGATCTGGCCCGTCTGTTTTGAAACCAGTGCTTGACCCTTAAGGGTTCCATCTCTAATTTCCGGGCTAATTTTCTTCTTCGTCTCGTATCCGGGTAACGGCACTTATTGAAGGCGGCTTCGAGTATCTGGATTTCCTTCTCAGTATAGAGCCGGCGACGTCTTCTTCCACGAGATGGGACATCGCCGCTGCCGTCGTCGTTGCTGCTACTGTCGTCGTCGCCACCACTGTCATCGTCGCTGCCCTGATCCTGAACCTCGTTGCCAGCAGGGTTGGGTAGTATGGTTTCGACATCTGGCTCGATCCCAAAGACTTCGAGGTCTCCCAACTGCACATTACCTAGGACATTTGGGTCAGTCATCTCCAACAAATGACTATGACTGTTAAACATACTGGATCAAGAAAAGGTTTGTTCGTCCTTTTTTAATCACTCAAGGTCTTGTAATCCTCTTCCTATGTTTACTCTCTCTAAACTTTCTTTTGAGTGACTTTGCGTACTCAGGAGTCGCTCTTCGAGCATGGAAGACGATCACCAGGCGAGCGCTCTTCTAGAGATTTTGAGTTTCTCGTCTTGTCGTCTTCCTTCCTTTTCATGGTGGAGAGATCACGGATCGCTTTTCTTTCCTCGATAGCCGAACCTGTCCCCCACTATCTCTCAAAAGACTAAATTACGTCCACCACCCGCTCAGCTTTTCATCATGACAAAACTATCAACCCTACCGCGGCTCCTTCGATATTTGCGCTCGACTCCCGCTCCATCTCAATAATGGTGAAATAGACAACTCTTTTACAACTTTTCAAACTCGTCAGGCCTGAAATCGCGGATCGAGACATATCTGATGCTTCACGGGAGGAGCAGCCCCTGCTTTACATTAACTACCCCGGCTCCACAAGCATTATTGCCGTAACTTTTCTCCATTTTTGAGCTACTATGAAACGAGGAGAAGGTTAGTGCTCTCATTTGCCCAGCTTTCACTTTCATTCATTCCATCGCACTCGTCTTCCTTTCCATCCTTCCAACAAGAAATGGCTTCATCTTCTGCTTCTTCCTCTGACTCTTCCCATGCTTGCGTCTTTTCAATCGCAGTCCCGGCCCGATGGGAAAAACTCTATAATCTCTTGGGTCGGGGCTATGCTTACATAGCCGATCATCCGGAGATCGAGGCTGAGATCCGCGTTCTATTTGCGGCCACTGACACTACTTCCATCGAGGGTACTGAGTTGGAGAAGGAGTATAAAACATTCCCAGCCCTCTTTGCAAACTTTCTAGAGGCTTACCGTGTTGCTCACCGGGAAGTTCTCGTGGCTCGTGTCTTGCGAGCCCGCTACGAAGACCGCTGTGACTGCCTGACGTTGACTAACTTCGTGGCTGACAGCCACAACAAGGTTATGGAAACTGCCAACGAGCGGGTCTCGACGATGCTTCGTGAACGTGGAAATTTGGTGGAGCGTTTGGCCTTGTGCCTGATCACCTATGAGCACGATCGTCGTAACATCATGTTGAAGTTTCAGAGCGATTGGCTGGAAGAGCGACTCGATACTGTTACGGCGGATGTATCCCATGGGAGGGAATTGGTCCGGGACTTGGAACTTGCTGCTGAAGATCACAGGGCCAAGGTTGCTGACCTTAAGAATGAGTGCAAGCGCCTTCTTCTCCAGCTCGCGGATCATGATATACGGAGCGGTGAGCGTAGGCAGGGAATCAACCATATGGAGGGCCAATTGAGCTCCTTCGTGCTGCTGATTAGGGCTCAGTTCGGCTTTATTTTTCCGCCTCGCTAATCTGTATTAATCTGCTTTGAAAGTTTTTCGATTGAGCGAAAGTGAATGAAAGCTCCTGTGTGTGTGTTTTAGCTTTTATATGGTCCATTTCTTCGAGCATCCGGACATCTTAGACTTAGATGAGCCGATCCATAATAAGTCGAGTATATGTGCTCTGATTTTCTAACTCGCTCATGGTCAGATGAAAGAATAGCCTCAGACTTATCCGGGAAAAGATTTCTCTCTATTACCTATTTTTTACCTGCAAATGAAACGACAGAATCAGAAGGAATAATTTGAAAAAGAAAGCATAAACCCCTTTCAATCTTATGCTTGCTCGTGATTAATAAGGACAAACTTTTTACAAGGGTTTTAATCTTGTGCGAAAAGTTTTTATCAATATTCCTCGAAAGAAAGCATACTATTGAAAGGAATGTAATTCACGATAATAGCTTTTGACCAATTTTCAGAAGAGCGAATTAGTCAAAAGTGCAAGGCATAACGACGTGTTTTAAATTTAATTGAAGATACGGCATCCAAATCAAGGCCGTTTTGTTAAGAACGAGAGCAATTTGGACATCTATCTTGTCATTAAATTCGAAATAACGCCAATAATCTTGATCAATTATCGTGGATTACTAGTGACGTATGACATGCATGGACCAATTCAAGTGTATAATTCCTTCTAGCGAAATAGTTTCCTCTAAAGGAATTATAAACTTGACTTGGGAGTATTCAGATGATTAGAAAAAATGCCACTATCACATTCCCATGACCCGTCAAAAAGAAATACAACCAAGTTCCATCTGAATGTATACACCAATAGATCCCTAATACAATCATTCTAAGGGGTGAGATAGAGAAAGCCTCGATAAAAATAAACCCTATACAAGAGGACTAGTAATGGAAAATGAAACCAAAGAAAGTGATCCTAACGTTTAAGGATGCCCCAAGTTCGATCTGTGACTTCCGGATCACTTGCCCCAACTCTTCATCTTAATTGGACGATATCTCAATAATGTCCATAGTAGGCTCCTTTGTTGCACACTCGGTGTTCGTGACGGGATATCGCCCTCCTCGTCTTCTATCAAGGACGTTTGGAAAAAAAAAAAAAAAAAAAAAAAAAAAAAAAAAAAAAACACACGCATCTATCCTTGAAATGGCATTTAATCTAATCACCAGAATGCAATGAATGAAATGCCTATATTTATCTGAACTGAAATAAATTTGAGGGATAAAGAGTCTTACCAACCAAACTCATCGACTTATGTGCGGTTTTAGGTGTACCAACCGTCCAAAGACATGCACATGAGACAAGTGATGGTGAACTTCTAAAAATCGAATGGTTTGGCACCTAAGGTCAAGGTTCCCACCTCGAGTTCTAGAAAGAGCCGATTCCATTGCACAACTATCGTTGCATTGGGACTCGATCCATAGTTCGAAGCGAGCGGAATTGAAAAGTGGATTACCCCGTGTTTTTCCTCACGGAGATTCCATTTTCAATTCCTTCTATTGTGTTCCTAAAGGCGGCGCCCGGGGTTTTAGGCGCGGTTGTGTGTGTCCATGTGTCGTGATCATCACGATGCCAATCATGCACAACAGTTTATCAATCAGCACTTCAAATCATCCATACAACATACATTCCTACGCCAACCTGCATAAGACAATGTTAATCACGGACTACACCCCTTATCTCTCCAATCTGCAAAAACATATAACACCTACCATGAGCGGACTTACCTCACCTTCAAGAGCGCCTGCAGGGTTAGAAAAATCAATCAACTTTTTAATCGGCTCAAGTTCTCTAAGTCCCCAGCGGAGTCGCCAGTCTGTCGCGACCCTCTCGAGGTTCGCCGTGGGCTCTCGAGGGCTAATGGGCCGTCCAGTCTGGTCAGACGCGGGCCTCTCCCAAGGCCCGTTACCCAAATCGCAACGGAGGTATACGTAGTCGACCTTCAGTGTGGTCTAGTGACATGTGTTAAGTGTGCATGCCATGGAGTCGCCACCAATCATTTTTTGGAGGGTATGATTGGACCACCCTATTGAATAGTCGGGAGTTTCTATTCAATTCTGCGATAACCAGAGAAATGGGTTCGGGGACTTAGTTACGCCAACTGTCAGAGTTGACGCCCTTTCGGTACCTAAATTGACTGAATTTTCTGACCTAAGATTTCATGCAGATGAGTGGAATATGAATCCTAAATCTAGGAATTCATGCAAATAGGAATGACTATCCTGGCAATCACAATCAATAATAAAAGGCGCAAATCAATGAATCCAAGTATGCAAAGTAAACACATCAAATCAACATGACACTCATAAGAAGGCTCTATTAACCTAAATAAGTATCAATCAAGCTTAGGAATGATTTAGACATGATTTTACCCATAAGGGGTAAAGTCGTAATTTTGAGACAAAAGGGACGATTTGCCCAAAAAAGGCAAAATCATCATTTCGGAATGAATTCGGAGTAAAACGATGTCAAAAATAGGTTTGGTCACTCAATTGACCCATTTCCTATTTTTTTTGCAATTTTCATGATTTTTTGGAATTTTAGAAACCGATTTACCATTCGAAGGGTAAAATCGTCATTTTCTAAAAATGAGAATGAAATGTGGAAATCCTAGACATAAGGTTTAGCCACCTATCTGGCTCATCGCCAAATTCTAAGCAATTTCCACAATTCATCGGAATATCAAAGACGATTTACCCTTTGAGGGGTAAAATCGTCGTTTTGGATTAAATGGGAGAAAATCCTAAAAAAACGACAACCAATCAATTTCTTTTGATCATTTTCAGCCTTGGGAATTTTCTAGAATTTTTTTAGTAATTTTCTGCAATTCTTCTCAATTTTTTTGTTTTTCTTTAATTTTTCCATTTTTTTGGCATTTTCTGATTTATTAATATTTTTTTATATTTTCAGAAAATATTTTAACAAAAAGCATATCATTGGCAATAGACAACACTCAACCAGATAAATAAGCTAACTACTGAACTGAGATAAATACATGCAAACCAAATCTATAATGGCGACATTTTAGAAAAATAACCCTAATACACGGATCGGGTACGTAAAACATACCGGATTGGACACCGGCCTTCAATCGCCCAGCCCCAGCCTGCGACCATCTCCATGCACATCACCTGTCGATCACCACATCAAAATGTCAACAATCAATTTTACAAGTTTTAAGACCGGTAATAAATAATAATAATTTAAAAAATAAATAAATCCCGGCTCGGAAACGGGCCAATTCACTCAGCCATGGACCGGCTATGGGCTCACGGCCTCGGCCCAAGATCACGGCCTCGGCCCACGGCCTCGGCCCACGGCTTTGGCCCACGGCCTCGGCCATGGGCTCGGCCATGGGCTCGGCCATGGGCCACGGCCTACGGCCTCGGCCCACGGCCTTGGCCCATGGCCTCGGCCATGGGCTCGGCCATGGCCTAGGCCTACGGCCTCGGCCCACGGCCTTGGCCCACGGGCTCGGCCATGGCCGAGACGCACGGCCACTCGGCCGACGTCCTCGGCCCACGGCCTCGGCCATAGGCTCGGCCATGGCCGAGGCGCACGGCCACCGGCCTACGGCCTCGGCCATGGCCGAGGCGCACGGCCACCGGCCCACGGGATCGGCCCACGGCCGGGATCGGCCCGAACACGATGGATTCGTGGCCAAGCGGCGACGACGAAGAGCGACGACGTGGCAGGGGGGCGAAACAGAGGAGGAAGATGGAGGGGGATTGCGGTATCTAGGAGCTCCACGAGGTCGTGATAAACAGCAAGACGGACGGGATCTCGGCACGGCGTCGGAGGGTGGCGGAGCAAGGTGGCGGTGAGGGTGGTCGCCGTAATCTAGGGGATGATGAAAAAATGAGAAGAAAAGAAAGAAGAGAAGAAGAGAAGAAGAAGAAGAAGGAGCAGGCAGAAGAAGAGGAATGCTGCGGGAGGAGAAGAAGCGAGCAACGGATGAAGGGGAGGTGAGTAAATAATAATAAAAAATAAAATAATAATAAAATAATAATAATAAAATAATAAAATAAAATACTAAAAAGTAAGAATAATAATAAAATAATCAAAAGCAAAGACAAAATGATTAGTCTCCTTTTCCTTTTGAATGATGATGTTTTCACTCCTTTTCCTTTTAATCATTACTAATATTTTTGCCAAATTCAATTTTATGGTGATCAGAAAACACCCAAAATCGAACCTGAATTTTACTATTTTATGAGGTCCAAAAGTAAAGAAAATTAAAAATAAAAATACTGACTATTTTTATATATTTTTGTGACCTCGAATACTACTTTTTTTATTTTCTTTTTATTTTTATATTTTTCGAAAATAATAATAATAAAAAATATGAAAAATATGAAAAAATATTTTTTTATCCAAAATGGTCCCTTTAGCTTGGCCAAGGCTACCAAAGTTGATTTTGTAATTTTTCAGCTTTTTATGGATTTTCTATGAATTTTTCGAAAAATAAAGAAAAAAAAAAGTTGATCAAAATTTAGGTGTCAACAGTAGGGCCTTTTCGTCTTCCTTGAAAATCAACATCATTAGGAGAGGGGATCTTCAGAGAGTGAAAGTATTTCTGTTGCTGGTCAGAAAAACTTTCTGCATGAGGAAATCTGAAAGTGGCTGTACTTTCTTCAGATGGAGAAGGGGGTAAAGGTGGAAAATTTTCTGATCTGAACATATAAATGCTGGGTAAAACAAGAGGTGGTTCAGGTTTAGGGTTGCAAGTGTATGGCTCGGGGAGTTTGATGGGGCAAGAGTTTTTCTTTACCCATTTGAGGATGGGTTTATTGAATGGAGAATTGATGGGTTTCTTTGGTGGTTGAGGTGGCGGCTTAGGTTCATTTGGGGGACAAGTAGGTGGAGGTGCAGTAATTTGAGGAGGTTTGGGAGAACCATACTCAACCATGTATTGCCAACGGCCACCGTCTTCACCAAGAGGTCCTACGGTCGGATCACCGTCTAGGTACCTTTGGTAAATAGAATCTTTCTTCTTTTTCTTTTTCCTGGAGGATGGTCTGTCATCCTCATCATCTGGATTCAAACAAGAGGAACAAGAACAGTCAATATCCCAAAAGCAGTGTCCGGAGGGATCCTTATAATAATGGATGGGTCGTCCATGGTCATCAAAGGATTGGACACGAGCTTTAGGATCAGGGCCTTCCATACTAACTGACTCTGTTGGACACGGGGTGAAACACAGGATGGTGGGGAATGAAGGGAAAACAGAGGAAGAAGTGTCTTCCTTTTCTTTGGTGAATATAATAGTGATAGTACCATTCTTTTTCTTGGTGTACTGTGGCTCGGAAGATTGGAAAGGTCTGAAACTTTGGTGAAGTTTTTCATAGTTGGTCACTCAACTGTCAGGAAGAAGTTTGACAAGCTGATCTCTTGGAAGTTGGCGAGGGACATGGATACATGAAGTCTAGTCATTGTCAATAGAGATGAGCAAAGCGGTTTCGGCATTAGGAAGGTTAAGGTCAATGGCATGGTTTTGTACCCTGTACACCATCTGGTAGTGAAGGGTAGCAATGATAGCAGATGTGGTTTGAGGAGCACCAGTGATCTGTAACTGGACCTTCAAAGCAGAGAGTAGGTTGGGATTTGCCAAGGCCATGTTGAAATTTGGGAAAAGAGTGACAAACACTGTGCCTGCGTTCAGAGTCGTCTGAACTGTGCCGATGCAAGCATGCTGGTATTCCAAGAAGCGAGTATCAAGGAGAGCAACCCGAGCAACAACGGACAAGCCTTTTCATCCATGCAAGGATAAAGCCAAGCGGATGGCTCCAAAATGAAGGTGAATGTAACATCGTTGAGCCCACTAAGCAGGGAACTCAGGTGGAATCTGGAGAGTTACAAACTGTTCTTGCTGCGTAGACAGAATAAGATGCTGATCAAATTTAGTGGACTAGACGTATTCTTTGACAGAACGGGGTGTGTGTTTGATGAGGTGTTTGATGGAGCGGATAGGAGAGAATGATGGTAGTTTACAAAAAGCTGAATAAGGATTCATGAGTGGAAGTTATGTTTCTGAGATTTTGCGATCATTGTTCACATAGGATACCTCATAGAGGTAATCCAATTTGAATGAAGTGGTTTTGTGGAGTTCGGGTGGTGGAGGTAGGGAAATGGTAGTTTCCAACTGGACAGGCGCTGAAATGTCTGTGGAGGTTTCCATGAGAGTGTAAGTTTCTTCCTTCCCTTCAGTAGGTATCGGAATATCATAATACTAATCTTAACTTAGTTTCGACGATGTTTGGCTCTGATACCAATATTCTGATATTCCGAGACCTGCTGAAGAGAATGAAGAAACTTACAATCTCATGGAAACCTCCACAGACATTTCAGCGCCTGTCCAATTGGAAACTACCATTTCCCTACCTCCACCACCCGAACTCCGCAAACCACTTCATCCAAATTGGATTACCTCTATAAGATATCCTATGTGAACGATAATCACAAAATCTCAGAAACACAACTTCCACTCATGAATCATCATTCAGCTTTTTGCAAACCACCATCATTCTCTCACATCTGCTCCATCAAACATCTCACCAAACACACACCCCGTTCTGTCAAAGAATACGTCCAGTCCACTAAATTTGATCAGCATCCTATCCTGTCTACGCAGCAGGAACAGTTTGTAACTCTCCAGATTCCACCTGAGTTCCCTGCTCAGTGGGCTCAACAAGGTTACACTTACCTTCATTTTGGAGCCATCCGCTTGGCTTTGTCCTTGCATGGACGAAAAGACTTGCCCGTAGTTGTTCGGATTACTCTTTTTGATACTCGTTTCTTGGAATACCGGCATGCTTGCATCGGCACAGTTCAGACCACTCTGAACGCAGGCACAATGTTAGTCACTCTTTTCCCAAATTTCAACGGCATGCTTAGCAGATCCGAACCTACTCTCTACTTTGAAGGTCCAGTTACAGATCACTGGTGCTCCTCAAACCACATATGCTGTCATTGCTACCCTTCACAACCAGATGGTGTACAGGGTACAAAATCATGCCATTGACCTTATCATTCCCAGTGCCGAAGACGCTTTGCTCATCTCTGTTGACAATGACCAGACTTCATGTACCCATGTCCCTCGCCAACTTCTAAGAGATCAGCTTTTCAAACTTCTTCTTGATAGTTGGGTGACCAACTATGAAAAACTTCACCAAAGTTCTAGACCTGTCCAATCTTTCGAGCCACAGTACACCAAGAAAAAGGATGGTACTGTCACTATTAAATTCACCAAAGAAAAGGAAGACACTTCTTCCTCTGTTTTCCCATCATTCCCCACCATCCTGTGTTTCATCCCGTGTCCAACTAAGTCAGTCAGTATAGAAGACCCTGATCCTAAAGCTCATGTCCAATCTTTTGATGATCATGGACGACCCATCCATTATTATAAGGATCCCTCCGGACACTGTTTTTGGGATGTTGATTGTTCTTGTTCTTGTTCCTCTTGTTTGAATCCAGATGATGAGGATGACAGATCGTCCTCCAGGAAAAAGAAAAAGAAGAAAGATTCTCTTTACCAAAGGTACCTAGACGGTGATTCGACCGTAGGCCCTCTTGGCGAAGACGGTGGCTGTTGGCAATACATGGTTGAGTATGGTTCTCCCAAACCTCCCCAAATTACTGCACCTCCACCTGCTTGTCCCCAAGATGAACCTAAACCGCCACCTCCGCCACCAAAGAAACCCATCACTTCTCCATTCTATAAACCCATCCTCAAATGGGTAAAGAAAAACTCTTGCCCCATCAAACTCCCTGAGCCATACACTTGTAACCCCAAACCTGAACCACCTCTTGTTTTACCCAGCATGTGTATGTTCCGACCAGAAGATTTTCCACCTTTACCCCCTTCTCCATCTGAAGAAAGTACACCACTTTCATATTTCCTCCTACAGAAAGTTTTTCTGACCAGCAATAGAAATACTTTCACTCTCCGGAAATCCCATCTCTTAATGATGTTGATCTTCAAGGAAGACGGAAAGGCCCTACTCTAGTTGAAGCTATTTTAAACTGGCAGACAGAAAATGCTCTAGCCCAAAATGTAGCCATCAACTCGGTTGCTACTAGGCTTGATCGGGTAGACCATGCTACCTTTATTTCAAAGAAGATTTCCAAAAGATGATTTACCTGATGGAAATAAAACAGATTCATTCCTGTCATTATCTAGAAGACCAGACTCCTGAGATTGAGAAGCTCAGATGCCAGGTCCAGATACTGCAAGAACAACAAACTCTACTTGAGCAAAGGAATCTGCAGGCTTTGGATCCATTCTTTTTCCCAGCAACAACTCACAACCAGCATCATTCTCCTCGCCAAGTCCTTCAGACTCTAGCTCTTTTGCAGCTATACTCAGCACAGCATCATCTCCTCCAAAGATGAATATCCTTTCCCTTCGGGATCGTCTTAAAAAGTTAGATCAAGAGAAAAAGGAAAAAGGCAAACAAACCTCACTTCCATCTCCTTCAGCTCCACCAGAAAAATCTCCTCCTTCATCTCTTCCTCATAAACCTTCCCACTCATACATGGTTTCTAATCCCTTGGAAACTTTCCTTCGAAACCAAATTCCTATCATCTCCACAGTGGAACCCATAAATCCTTCACCCCCAGTCACTCCTGAAGTTTCTATGAGTGAAACATCTTCCATCCCAAATACTGAATCTTACGACTCCAGCTCCAGTCTGTCGTAGCAGACATCATGATGGCTGATCCTCCAGAGCCAATCATTGAAGAAGAAATGGAAGATCAATCTGATATAGAACATCCACCTCCATCTTCACAGCCTTATCAAGATCCATCGTCTTCAGCTCACAAAACCTATTCGTCCAATTTCTTCACTTTGGATGATATCCTTTACCATAAATGGCCTGAAAGACTCCAAGAGTTTCATGCTTGGCTGATTACCAGGAACCTCAAAGAACACAGTACTTATGATGTGCTTCTTGAGTTTGTTACTCGGTTCACTGGTGCTTTGAAAGATTGGTGGAAATTAGCCTCAGAAAGAGACCAGCTCCAGTTCTTAACCATGTCCATTGATAAAACCATCCAGGTTGTTCATCTCTTTTTTATTGGCCAACCCCAAGACTCGAAAGAACTCAAAAGAAAAGAATTCTTTGAAAGAAAATGCTATTCTCTGGCCAAAAAAGATCTGGATCGCCACTTCCGAGAAATGATCAAGCTTTTCTACCAGCTTGGTTCTGATCCTAATCTCAAGTCAGTTTTCCTGGCTTCCATTCCTAAAGAGATTAGTCAAGTTGTTGAGAAAACCCTGAAGCTCAAAAATAAATCCATCACAGATGCTACTTTTGGAGAAATCCAACAGTCTGTCCACCTTGCAATTGAAGAAATGTGCCACAAAAGAGGTCTTCAGAAGCTATCTTAGAGAGAACCGTTCTCTTGAAAAGAATTGCTGTAATCCTCATCTGAAGATTAAATGCTCTAGAGATTGCAGTGATCCCTCTTGTGCGGGCCACAAGAAACGAAAGCACTTCAAGAAATTGGCCTTCGAGAAGTTTTCCTTTAGCAAAACCCGCCACAGGAAAGACAAATGGAAGTTCCTCCAGAAAAAGAAGTGACATCATTCCTCTGCTTCTGGTTTTAAGAAAAAGAAGAAATCTGACCGATACTACATCTGTAGCAAGAAATGGCACTTTGCAAAAAATTATCCCCAAGTAAAGTGCCAAGGAAGCTACATGATCCAAAAAATTTCCTCCACCACAAGTATCCCATTGGATAATGAAGATATCGAGTCTGTCTTCTCTGTTGAAGATGAACCTTCACCCGATACACTTTTTGCCCTTTAAACATATTCCTCAGACTTTGATGAATCCCCTAGTGATATCTTTGCATTTTTCCCTGATAATATCTCTGACTCCTTTCATGTCCAACCTGTTTTCCATTCTCTATATATCCCCATCCATATCCACACCTCATAAAATGATAAACCCATCCAAGTCATTTCCCTCATTGATACCGGTGCGGCTGCATCCCTTATAGATATAAAAGTACTCCTGGAGAAATTCTGGATGCTTTCCGTAGCAAAACTATCACACTCCAAATTTCCCAGGTTGTTCCATATCCATAAAAATTCTTGGTTGTAATTCCCCAGATAAAGACCTTATCATTGGTTGGGATGTCCTTTCCCAACTTTCCTAGCTAAGAATCAAACCCACTGGTTTACAGTTTGGTGACCAGTTTCGTGAGTATGTGGATATCCAGAGACTATTCATTATTCAACCAGAAATCCTTGATCCAATTACCCAAAGTCTCTTATCTTGTTGTTTTGAATCTCATTCCCAATTTATCCAAACCTATTCAAAACCTCTTTGGAAAAATCCTGACTTCTTAGCCAAACTCCCGTTCAAGAAAAGCGAAGATGTTAATCTAACAAAAGCCAGTCATTCTAGTATGAATCCTGAACATCTTGCTTTGGCCCAGAAGGAATGTGCTGAGCTCCTTTCTCAAGGTCTTATTGAACCCTCTGATTCACAATGGGCTTGTGAAGCCTTCTATGTGAACAAGCGAGCCGAACAGAACCGTGGTAAGCTCAGATTGGTGATTAATTACCAGCCCTTGAACAAATTCCTTCAAGATGACAAATTCCATTTGCCTAAAAAAAATTCCTTGTTTAGTAGCCTAGCCCAGGCTAAGATCTATCCAAAGTTCGATCTGAAAGCAGGTTTTTGGCAAATTAGAATTCATCCTGATGACCGTCCTAAAATTGATTTTTGCATTCCAAATCAGCATTTTCAATGGACAGTTGTCCCCTTTGGTCTTAAAATAGCCCCATCCATTTTCCAAAAAGCCATATGTAGAATTTTCCAGCCCATTTTCCCACATGCCCAAATTTATATTGATGACATTCTCTTCTACAGTCCTGATGAAGAATCTCATTGCAAATTACTTTCCCAGTTTGTTGAAATTGTCCAAAAACATGGAATCATGCTTTCCCAAAAGAAAATGATTCTTGCTCAAAAGGATATTGAGTTCCTTGGTATGCAATTGAAAGAAGGCACCTACTGCCCAAGTCCTCACCTTGTAGAAGAACTTCAAAAATTTCCCTATGAGAATTTGACAGTTAGCCAAGTCTAGGCTTTTCTTGGAATTGTCAATTATCTCCGAGACTTTGTGCCAAAGATTACCAAAATGATTTATCCTCTTCAGAGGATGTTAAAGAAAGATGTTCCCCTATAGGGACCAAAGCAAACACAGGCTGTGGCCCATCTCAAATAAATTTTGCAGCATCTCCCTCCTTTGCAAATTCCTTCCACTGGTCAGCGAATTTTGCAAACCAATGCTAGTGACAAATATTGGGCAGCCATTCTCCTTGAAGAGATCAAAGGTAAGCGCTTCATTTGTGCTTACAAAAGTGGAAGATTCTCCCCTGCAGAAATGCATTACCACTCCACTTTTAAGGAGATTCTAGCATTCAAATATGGCATCAAGAAGTTTGAATACCACCTTATTGGGCATCACTTTTTGGTCGAAATGGATATATCTTTGTTTCCACAAATGCTCAAATTCAAGCAGAAACAGATTCCTCACCCACAGTTGTTAAGGTGGGCCGAATGGTTCTCAAAGTATTCTTTTGATGCTAAACACATAGTAGGCAAAAAGAATGTCCTTGCAGATTTCTTTGTCTAGACCGAAGCAGCCGGTTGAATCCATCAACATGTATGTGCGCAGAAATCCACTGAACGCAGGAACATTTCGCACTACACCAATGCGACACCATGAAATTCTTACAGTTATCCTCCAGAAGTCCCAAGAGAACTTGCAGAAAATAATTTCTATGAGAATTTGAAGTATTACATGAAAGAGTACCAAAACCGCATATTCAACACTTATGGTGGATTAATGTTAGGACCACACGGTCTTAATCCTGATTATCCATTTATCCATGTTTTGCGGTGGTCTCTTAATCGTGATTTTCCTGAAGATCTCAAATGGTTCTTTTGATATTTTCTCAATGTATATGCCGTTGCCATTGAATTTCCCACAGACAAGATTGTCCGAGTCCTGTCCAGAGCACTCATGGGAGATTTCTCAAACCAAAAGGCTTTAACAAAAATGCTCACTTGGTTCTAGCCTTTAGCAGCATGGAAAAGTCACTTCATTTTTTGGAGACGCAGTGGAATAGCTGACCCAGAAAGGCACACCACAGTCATTTTTCATAGGCCTTTGGTTTTTTTCAGCTCAACAGGAGATATCCGAGACAAAGCCATGTCATGTGGTACCAACACCTTTAAGCCCAATCTTCATCGACAGATTTTTCGATTCCACATAACACTTCCCAAGTCCATCACACTGATGCAGTATAAGTATAAAGAACTCCAACGAGTTCTATGTGAAAAAAAATCAAGAAGTTCCTCCTGAAATTTGGCCATACCACCACACAAATCTCTCGTGGGATAAGCCCAATATGCACCCTCAAAGGATCCGAGCCCTCGAGGAATATAGAAGCAACCAGCCAGGTTCTTCTATGGACACTAACACCCAGGACACCCAAGACCTTTGGGGAGGACCATTGGCACATAATCCATATCCTACACAGGATATTACATCCAGCACCCAGGACCAGCCATCCAGCTCGTACACATGGCCTCAACTCCAACTATGGCCCCAGTCCTAGATGCCATCCAACTCCAATTAAGACCCTCGACAAAATCCGCAGGACTCAGTCACTATGGAAGATATTTTGTCAGGAGAAAGGCACGCGGTGGAACAAAAAGACAGTCCCCCACTCTCTGAAGACCCAGACATCAGACTGTCCCAACTCGAAGAACATTAGTATTGGAAAAATATAAAAAAAAAAAAGACAAAGACGGCCCAGACAGCTCTGACTTTGACGATGCCAATTACCACTCGGATCCAGATCGTCGTCGGCTTTGAACTTCCCAACCTTCACGTACATGTGTTAAAGTCGTGTTATGTTAAGTTGTCAGACATGTTAGTTACGCGTGTTAGAAAGTCCTTTGTTTGTATTCAATAAGCAGAAAAAGGCCACCAACTCTCCTGAAGATGCAGAAGACTTTTTCGAAAAAGTATTGTTCATGGTAATGTTCACGAGTACTGTAGCAAATCACTGTTGCAGTACTGTTCACCCGAAGACTTTTTTTTTTATTTTTTTTTTCAATTTTCTCTTGAACGTGTATATCTGTTGTCAGACGTCCGTTGAAGTGTTGTAAGCCTATAAAAGGCCTTTGAATATGTTGTAATCGGCAGAAGCTGCCTTATGTGAGATATCAATGTGTATCCTAAAATCATGAGTTTATAAGTTCCCTTTCTTCTTCTTTCCTATAAGCATGGTCCTTTGAAGATTAGAATCCTCTTGTTGATTCAGTAGTACGATTGGTTTGGTCTAGTATGCTCTTCAACTTGCCACTATGTGGAACCTGTTGAAACAGAAATATCTGGAACCTTAAAGGTAGAGCTTCAAGAATGGGCTTGAGTGAGCAAACAGGAAGTCCCCTTTTAAGGCCAGGAGAGCTGTGTTTGTGGTGATAGCATACCTGCTCATCTAGCCTTTTGAACCTCAATCTTTTCAGAATGACGTCTCCCAAAAACTGAAGAAATTCAGAAAAATTCTAGATGATAGGAAATGGCCACGATCAACTGGCCATGTCCTATTTTGGGTCTTTTGAACCAATCCTTCCAAAATGACGATTTTGCCCTTTAGACAAATCGTCTCCCAAAAATTGAAGAAATTCAAAAAATTCCAAAAAAAAGTCCAGAAAATAGGAAATGGCCACAATCAACTGGCCATGACCTATTTTGGGTCTTTCGAATCCCGATCTTTTCAAAAATGACGATTTTGCCATTTAGGCAAATCGTTTCACAAGAAACCACGAAAAATTCAAGAAAAATCTCAAAAATAGGAAATGGCCACGATCAACTGGCCATGACCAATTTTGTTTAGTGCAACACCCAAACCTCCCAAAAATTAACGATTTCGTCCTTCGGGCAAATCGTCCCCAAATTTTCCTAGTCTACCCCTGGTTCTAAATCACATCTTCCCTAAGCCCTTAAGGCTATACTAGGAGACCATTGATTTGAATTGATGTGCATTGACGTGGTTCATTTATGCACTTGATTGCGCTTTCCTTATATTGATTGTGATTTGATCAGACTTGTCTTCCAACCTGCATGAAACCCCTGAATTAGACTTACCTCACCTAAAATTATGCCTGCATGAAATCTTAGTTAAGAAAATCACTTGCATTAGGTACCGAAAGGGCGTCGGTAATGACACCAACGTAACCAAGTCCCCAAACCCAAAATCTCTGGTTCCGCAGAACTGATCGATCTCTCACAATCGATTAGTGAGGTTTCCGGTCCACCTTCCAAGAAGGACCGGTGGCGACTCCAAATGCATGCACACATTGCACATGCCACCACGACCATACCAAGGTCGAAAGCGATCGACTCTTATCGCCGAAAACCCTCAAATTTACTCCTGTCGTGATTTGGTATGGGCTTGGGAGGGCTCGCGTCGAAAAAGCCCGCGATCCACATTTCAGAGTGGGGGCCCGATCGACAATCCATTAGCCCGAAGAATCGGGTCGCGACAGACTGACGACTCCGTTCGGGATAGAACCCAGAATCTCTGGTTCTAGACCTCAAGTGGACTTAGGCCGTAATTAAAATGTTGAGTGATTTTTTTGACCCTGCAAGCACTCTTGAAGGTGAGGTAAGTCCGTTTACGATAGGTGTTAAATGTTTTTGCAGATTGGAGTGATAAGGGGAGTAGTATGTGATTAACTTTGTTTTACGCAGGTTGGGCGTAGGAATGTATGATAGTGTGGATGTTTTATATTGAAACGGTGATTGTTAAATAAGATACATGTCTATCGTTTTAGCACAACACAGTGAACACACACAACCGCGCCTAAAACCTCGGGCGCCCCCTTTAGGAAAACAATAAAAGGAATTGAAAATGAAATCTCCATGAGGAAAAAATGGGGAAATCCACTTTCAATTCTGCTCACTTCGAACTATGGATCGGGTCCAATGTAACGATAGTTGTGCAATGGAATCAGCCATTTCTAGAACTCGAGGTGGGAACCTTGGCCTTAGGTATCAAGCACAATCTTTTGATTTTTAGAGTCGAGCCTCACTTGTCTCATGCGCTTGTCTTTGGATGGTTGGTATACCTAAAATCGCACATAAGTCAATGAGTTTGGTTGGTAAGATTTTTCTATCCTTCAAATTTGTTACGGTGCATGTAAATATGAGCATTTCATTCATAGCATAATTCTAGTGATTGGATTAAATGCCGTCTTGAGGGTAAATGGAGGTGCTTCCTCCCAACTTTCTCGAAGGAAGACCAAGCTCGTACCTTGCCATTACGAGCATAAGGTGGACAAGAAGAGCTCTCTGTAGACGTCATTGAAGTCTTATCCAATGAAGATGACGATTTGCAATAGGTGATCCTGAAGTCATATCCCAAGGACCAAAACTGGGGCTTCTCTAAGTGTTAGGATCACATTCTTTTGATTTGCTTTGCATTTCTAGTCCTCCTGTATAGGATTTATTTTTCTGAAATCCTTTGTATCTCATCCCTTAGACTGATTGTATTAGGGATCTATTTGTATTGTGATTGAAATCTCGTGTATTTCTCTTGATCTATCATCAGAATGTGATAGTGGCATTTCCTCCAATCACTTGAATACTCCAAATTCAATTTTATAATTCCTTTGGAAGAAATTGAAATTGAAAATCTTATATGACCTTTTGGCCATATAGGGGAATCCAAACCCAATTTCGCCGGAAGGAACTATAAAGTTGAATTGGTTCATGCATGTTTTGCATAATTGGTAATCCACGACAATTGACCAAGATTATTCGTGTTGTCCAAATTTAATGAAAAGATAGATGTCCAAATTACTCTCGTTCTTAGCAAATGGCTTTAATTTGGATACTATATCTCCAATTGAATCTAAAACATCAGAAGTGTGTTTTGTACTCTTGAACATTCCACCGATTTTTGGAATTGATCGAAAGCAATCATAGTGGATTACATCCCTTTTAATGGTATGCTTTCTCTTGAAGAATATTGATAAGAACTTTTCACACATGGCTAAAGCTCATGTAAAGATTCTTATTCTTATTAATCACAAGCAAGCATAAAATTGAAAGGATTTATGCTCTATTTTTCAAATTCCTTCTTTTGATTCTGTCTTTTCATTTAAATCAGGTGAAAATAGATAGAGAAGAAGTATCCATTTGTTGGATGGGCGTGAGGAATTATGGAACAAGTTGCACATGGCAGACACTTGATGAAGACTCCTTCATCTGATCACATGCAAGATTGTGATGGAACGATGGTAAAACTGTAGATGTTCCAATAAACACCTCGGGTGTTATACTTGACTGGGACCTTCATGTCTTTTGTCAACAGGATAAAATGGTCGAAGACCAACAAAGAGAAACTTGCCTCCCCTACAAGATGAAAAGGAATGTGCCTTTATAAGATATCACCCATTGCATTTGCAAAGACAGGATGGTTCAAATTGTGTTGAACCCTAAACAGACAGTATGAAGAAGGAGCAACCTAATTAGGATCGACTCTCCCTAAGTCGAAAAGGATGTATCCGTTCCAAATCAAACTGATTTGTTCATGAGTTGATATGATTTCCCATTCTTGCAGGTGGAATAAAAAATTGTTTGATATTAGCATCTATTTCTCCAGCGTAGACCTTTAAAGCGTAAGGTGAGGGCAACATGGCACGATGAAGGAAACTGTCGTCTGACACTTCAGGCTGTTGAAGTACTCAACCACAAGTAAACTCGCGCTTGCGGATGTCAAATAGCAGAATGCTTGAGGGAAGTCATGAAATGATGACAAGACAAAATATGCATGAAGAAATTGAAATGCATCGATCAAGAAGAACTGACAAAGGATTACTCAATCTTCACAAGAAGCGTGATGAGACCAAGAAGTGTCAAACGTTGTGGAACATCAAATGTTGAGATCTTCGAAGGATCGTAGAGTCATATCATTTGGTGTCACAAGACAAAATGCAAAGTAGGAACAGACGTCAGAGAAGTCTGGAGGATGTGAAGTGCCAAAATCACCTGACATGGAGCGGACCGACTCCAACTAAGCACGAACGCATCAACGCAACATGATCAAGCTGCCTATGACTGAATCAGCCGGTCCCAGGCGAAGCACTCAGTTGCTAGGGGCAAATCACTCTTCTACCCGAAAAGGGTACCGAATGTCAGAAATGTCAGATTCACCATGGTGACACGTAGGGAAAGTCCCCGAAGCAGTAGTTATCACCCATGGAGCATGAAGAAGTGGAGTAAATCCATCAAAGACAGAACGCATTAAACCCTTCTAAATGAGAAGAGGAACGATGCGGAGCCATCCATTTGGTAAAAGGACTAATCGTTCCAAAATGATTGTCCTCTAGATGTGGAAATAATGTTCCTTTCTTTTTTCTCTCAGGTGATGAGCAAAAGCAAAGGACCCAAGAAGCAATGCCTTCAAATGACGAAACAGATAGTACCATTTTTCATGGCATCTCAAACATGCACTTAGGATAAATGATTTCAAGAGCATTATAATGGCTCAATTTGTGAATAAAATCCTTTAGAAAACCTGAAGAAGTTTCTCATCATTTAGAAATATCTCTGAAGAGAGCGCCTGTAAGGAGAAACTCAAGTTTCGTAGATTAACGTACTTGATAAAAATGCTTCCTTTGAAAATAGTGGAAGGTACGAATCCATTTTTTCGCTACAAACACGAGTTAGCGTAGATAACATGCATCATGCATATCATGCATATGTCCTATATATGAGGAACCCAAAAGGAGAAATCCCAACTCCCTTTGGACGAATTTCAAGGGTCAACTGTATTGATTCCAACAGTCAATTATACATGCCATTTACTCAT
This sequence comes from Rhodomyrtus psidioides, assembly GCA_021437785.1. Taxonomy (NCBI): domain Eukaryota; kingdom Viridiplantae; phylum Streptophyta; class Magnoliopsida; order Myrtales; family Myrtaceae; genus Rhodomyrtus; species Rhodomyrtus psidioides. Next base: position 6,227,097 of record JAILYB010000007.1, on the reverse strand, counting down.
GAGGTTTCGTTTCTTCAATAGGGACACGTCAAATACCTCAAATGGCAACTTTGGTTTAGAGAGTTGCTAAATTACCACATGACAAATTCCAAAATCCTCATGCTGACCAGAGATGGCTGAAAATGATCAAAGACTCTAGTAGTTGAGATAGATGACCAGAATCGGCAAAACAATCCATAGGAGCAAGTCCCTCCTTTTCCTTCGAGAAATCTAGCCGGGGGAAAATTCTCATGAACTCCACGAAAGCACATTGGAGTAGGGTTATCGAACCCAGAGATGAAAAACGTCGAGACAAGCCTTACTAGGGCAGAATGTTTGAAAAAATCGTTCCTTCAAGCACTGGAAGGACGAAACCTCGAAGGGAGTATCTCTTTCCTAAAATTCCAAATGAAGTCAGGTAAGGACCCACGCCTATCTCTTCATGTGCAGGTGCATGGACGTCTTCAGATTGGATTGAAAATCGTCAAAGAACATGGAAAGTGCTAGGGCATTTTGCCAAGACGGACATCGCCTAATTGGGGCAAAGCAGTTGTTGATGTGATCAAGGATCATTTTACGAACAACAACTACAAATACAGACGAGAGGATGTGATAGTCATCGTCCGTATCAGTATACGATACTGAAATGGCCCACATCAAATGAGAAGCGTCGACAATCGACGAAAGAAAGGAACATGTCAATAGGACGTTACCATGGATCCCAAGAGAGAAGACATCCTAAAGAAGATGGGGATTGCAGCAAAATGCGAAAAGGAATTTAGCTGGGGCAAACGTCACCTAGCTATGACAAATCACGCCTAACTGGGGCAAGTGAATCATTTGTGCACTGGACAAAAGAAGACGTTTCGTCTCTGGCAAAGTCAATGGACACAATATCAGAGTCGTCCGCATCAGAATTAAACCCTAAGATACGAACTTGGGGTGAACGGTAACTTTGTATCGTTCCAATTTCATCTCTTGTCATGCCTCGAGCCCGTCTGGTCCGCGAACATCCACCAAGGCCTTACCATTCAATTACAGCTGCCCAAGACTCCTCGGCCTTTAAACATAACTAGCCATTAAAACTATGGAAGCGTGAAACAACTCCCTTCATCAATGCAACAAGATGACTTGGGACAGGATCATGGTACACTTCTAATACGAATAAAGGTACATTAGGTGTTACAATAGTCAAAAGCCAAGTGTTAAATTCCCAATCCACAAATAAAAACAATTACAATCCCTAAGTTTACCAAATGCCTTATGTTCAACCATTCCTACTACTTTCTCGAATGTCACTCCTTGGCAAACTTGGTGCTCTGTCATCTGGGACCTAAAAAAAAATAATCCCCAACGGGGTGAGATATAAATCTCAATAAGCTATCCTAACCCTACCTAGGCCATCTGTCCCACCAGACCAAAACAATCATGATAACAAACAAACAGTGGTAAAACATTAAGATGCATTTATATCCAAGGCATCAAGTCATGTTTTCACACGTACTTTAATCAAGACAAACTGGCACAGAATGACCAAGCTTTCGTAATAGCTTACAATCACTTTCATTATCACGTGAAATAACAAGAAATCCACTACCACTTTCCAACCTCCAGAGACTAGCCCGCGTTCAGACGCCTCAGGCCATCCCGATCAATAAACCCACATTCAGACGCAGGTTTAACAGCTTATCACCAAAATCATGTCAACATGTCAACTTCTCATCCCGCGTTCAGACGCATCAGGATGTACTTTCAATCACAGCCCCGCGATAACATCGCCTTAGGTTATACATTGCTCGCAACCCCGCGTTCAGACGCATTAGGGTGCCACCGGCCTCAAGCCTCATTTCAGCGACACTTGCCACCGAACATGTGTTCTCACCGCTCAACAACCCATTTCCTCAAGCAACTCAATTCACATCAAGAATCATCACCACAAGCCTTTCACCACATTTTCATCATGAGGAAATTTCAGTCACACGATCATAAATCAATTTCTTGCCAAACAAACGTACTTTGCCACAAAAACAACAATTCAAGAGTCGGATGTCACACGACTACATAAGCAAGCAAGCATTCCATCAAACACATTTTCAATGCAATCATGAGGACAATAATTTTTATGACAAACAAGCACACAAGGCTTAGTCCTCAACAATTCACTTGGTTTTCAATCAATCATGCATAATAAATCAACCAATTCATCGATTTCCCAATGAAACCGTCCAGTCACGTCCAAATGTCCTTAGATAGGTTTATGGGTCACTTACCTCTTCATTCAAATAGCAACCTCCACTCACAATGCCCCTCCAAGGTCAGCAAGTTCATGGCCAAACAGGGCACCCACGGTGCGCCTAGGAAAACCACATCGAAACTTAGTCATTTCTCATTTCCATTGTGTCAATACTTCAATAGTACACGCAACCCCTTATTCTTATGTTCTCACAGCGTCGATTCAATGGCCCTAAGCATGACAATAGCCGTTCTATCAAGGCAAGTCATCATTAATACCATTCCGCCCAAAACAGCTCTATATCTTGGTCCACAACTAGATTCTGTTACAATTAAACTGACATTGATCCTTCGACTTTTTATGAAATCAACTTTCATAATCTTAAACTTCAATGTCTTACGGACGCGTGGGCGAAAAATGAGCTCAATTCGGATATCGGACGACTTAGAACGACTAATTTCAAAATCGGTGCGCGCTGAAAATAGATTATACGGTATCTCACGTTTTCACTTCTAACAGCCCTCAATTTCTCTTTTAACTCCAATCCAATCCTCATACTTCTCATTAACACCATAATTGACACCCTAGTATACCTTAACGATCAATTAGAATGGCAACACTTCAAACAACCCTTAATAACTCAGATTGCACAAACTGAACATGAGACTTTTCGGTTCTGTTTCGTACCCGGCCAATCAGCCCATAAACCATCCTTAAACCCTAATTCCTCACAAAAATTACTTGCTAACATATAATCCCAGGTCTAAGGGAGTCTCACCGAAAATTTGAGGGTGCGTCGACGCTCGGAAGTCTCAACACAGGCCCAGTTCCTCAAGTCCTACCGCCGGTCAGAATTCTGCTTGCAGAATCAACACCATTTCAACATCAAAACTCCATCGAAAATTAACCAACTCGCTACCTCAGCTCAGTATATCTAAGTACTACAAGTCTACAAGGTCTCGCCGAAAATTTGGGACAAATCGAAGTCTTAAGGAGGCCGAACGAAGACTTACTCCCAGCTGCGTCCGAATCTGTCCAGTTTTGGAAAAGAGACTGGTCGGAGCTACTCCGGCGTCCAATGGCCGAGCTACCACCTGGAGCTTGTAGGGAAGAGGCTGAGGATTCGGTTGGTGGTCGGGGCGAAGTAAGGTGGTGGCTAGAAGTGGTGATCGTGGAGGATGAAGCTGGTGGCCGGAGTTGGTCGAGCAAGAGCAATTCTGCTCTTGAAGAAAAACGCAGAACAGAAGAGAGGGAGAGGAAGTTGTCATGAAAAATGGCTGAAGAGGAAGAGGAAAGGGTTTGCTTCATCCAATCTTGGGTCAAACTTGGTTGAATGGTTGTTGACAAGTGGTCCATCAATGTTAAGCTTCCAAAGAATGACAAATGTCCTTGCCCCCATAATATCTTGGCCTCAAAGACCTCTTTGCCCTTCCAATTTTCGGCAGCTATGGGGAGCAGAAATTGACTAAAACGCCCTTCTCGATTAACAAGGCAAAGTTATCTCACTAGGGGCAAAATGGTCTTTTTACACCTTTCGTCCGAAATTTCGTTTTCCCTATATAAATTACCTTTGACGAGGCGACGTCCAATTCATTTTAAATGTTGGAATTCTCCCTTGTACAAATTCTAATTTTGAAATTCCATTCTATATCCCAAGCCTTGAGGGTCGGAAATTCGAAATGTGACATCTCTGATGATCCTATGCTTAATATGAGTTTATTCTCGTTCGACAGGAAATTATTGGCACTGAAAAGGCTCAAAAGAAAAGAACTCGCCGACAGGGAAGCGAATGGAATTATCAACCTCAAAAGCCAGGACTCCAAGAAATGGTATTTGATTATAAGACCGAGTGGAGTGTAAAAAGTATAGTTTCCACACTACATGCTTTGACATGCGTTTTGATATGAATTTTCTTTTTCCTTGAATAAGAAACACTGAAGAGTGGCGTGGATTACGTCCGAAATCATGAATGGATCTCCACCGTTGCGAATCCTCGAGAAGGATTTGTTACCCAACCAAGCGGAGAAACCATGGCCGCAAGCTAGATGGCCGACTTCTGCAAGCCGCACATTTGTGTTCAAATAGAAACACAAAGCAAGAGTAAGGCAGTATCGTTCCAATTTGTCTTGAATTTTGGAACGCAAACTTATGCCTAATATTTGTCCTTGATAGGGGCTCGCCGTCAGGGCGAACATGTGCATTTCATCACTTTTATAAGGAATCTTCAAGAAGAGCAGTCATTCAGGAGGGGCATATTTCTAATTGCTACTTTCCAAGATGCCGGATGACATGCAGTCAAATGAACCACAACGACTCAAGAAGTGGTATTTCAAAAAGATCGAAAATAGTTAACAGCCCAAGTCACTAGAATAGATAATTGAAGATACCCTGGGAACAAACTCCCCACCAAGAGAGCATGTTGGGGAAAAGCCATCAAGACCCTGGTGACAAGTATCGAGGCATAGGCTACTGGGGCAGGACATCTCGAGAGAGACAATAGCTCCAAGCGCGGAAAGGGCAACACTCTGATGATGAAAAGAGATAAAAACCCCAGACAAGAGACATCTCCAAATTGAGAAGAGATTTGCAAAAAATGCGAAATAGATTAAAGCAGTCAACTGGGGCAAATTTCACTTAACCGGGGCAAACGCCACCTAACGGAGGCAACTGGATCAAGAGTAAGGTGGTATCGTTCCAATTCATTTTAGATATGGGGTGCCTATTAACTCTCAATTTCTCGTGTTGATAGAGACTCGCCGCAGCGGTGAATAGGGACTCCCCATCATGGCGGGTAGATAAGTATCATTTTTCCCAATTCATTGGAGATTGAAAATTTTCAAAAAAATTTCAACTCTCACGTCCCAAAATGACGTAGAATTTTCAATTCATTCACATTCATGTTTTGAATCGTGAAGTTGTCTAAACATGAATGGAACATGCGTGGTGCATCATAAAATCCCTTTGGAGGAAAATTTTTGAAGAAAATAAAAGAGATTTTTCCAAACAAAAGTTGTTCAAACCACTTAAAAGGACGGTTTCTCAAAAGATGAGAGGCAAAGCCTAGTCCAAACACGTCCTATACACACTTGAGAGACGAGTGGAGCAGATCAGATAGAAAAATGTGGACCTACGAAGGTAGGGATTATTCGCAGCAATTACATGGGTTGGGACGACGGAGGCATTCGTTCGATATCCCAAATACTACATGTGGCCATTGATAACCCTTTTGAATGGCGATTTTTCATTATTAACCCTGTCGAGAACCACCCCACAACGGGACCAATCAAAAGGAATCCCAGCGACGGCGTGAGGTAAATGGTCAGAAATTTTCTTGCTCGAACTAACATCAATCTTCGAGTGTTTCTTTGCATTTAAACTCGTATTGCGATTCAAGTGCTTTAGAAGGACGAAAAGCGATCGTTTCTCTATCCTACACACTTTCATCCTTTACACAGCCCAATTGAGCCTGCATATTCATTTCATAAACCCCGTTGGTGATCATTATCCATTCCAAGATGAAGACGGTACCATCTCAAATCGGGAGGACTTACAGGAACTAGGATCACAGAGAATCCCTAGATTAATCTTTCAAGTACATAGGACTTCGTTTGCCTATGCGTCTAGAAAAATCTTTAAAAATTCTTTTTCAAAAAAAGGGGGGGGGGAAAGAAGAAAAGGTGGGATGCCCAAAAAAAAGAAGGCAAAAGCCAGTCCCGGGCATGAAAAAGCAAAGTGCTTGGTAAAAGTGAGGCCAATGCCCATTCAAATTCTTGTGTATTTATAAATCATCAAAAGAAATCCATAATATCCAAATGTTAATCCGCCGTGGAGTCTACTTGTAAAATAAAATCCCCACGGGAATCAAATCATAAAAGTTATCCCCAGCCGGAGCGCGTTCAAGTGGCGACGACACCACTCTTAAACAACGGGGGTGCTTTCTGAAGATCAATTCAAGGGGTGGTAATTCTGCAATGATCACCAACATCAAACCCCTCTCATATATCCTGAGCCTAAAACAGGCATTTTTCAGTCCCCACTCCTCACCTACGTTACAACCCTTGAAAGTCTTTTCCGACTAAAGCGCTTGAGTTAACGTAGAGTTGAAATGATTTTAAGCATCGCTCGAAGAAGTACGAGCAAGACTATTTCTCTCTCATTTTTGCAGGGTTCTTGACTTGTAAACCCAAAGCAGATGATGAAGACTTTCAATTCACTAGCCTCGACTCGACCATGAGTCCCCTTGGAAACCAATATCCAAGCCCAACATTACGGTCCCATGGAAGACCTCCCGACCAATTGAAATGTATGCGCTGCGAATAATCCTGAAACTGAGGCACAAGTTAGTAGCAAATTGAGCGCATTCCTTATAAAAAGCCATTATCTAAAGCAGGCGAGAAGTCCTCCTTATCGAGAAATACTCCAACTCATGTTTTGAACAAACTCTTTTGGAATTTTCAAAATGTTTGATCCAGATTTTTCGTGCAAGGAATTTGTGATCACATTTGCATGTTGCAAGAATGCTTTGGATAACCTCCAGCATCCAAAAGCACATTTCACTACTAAAACTAAAATCATACGATTTTGCCAGAGGCACGGCGTTGTCTTCCCAAAGATTACTAACGTTTTCTTGATGAAGAAAAATCTTTTAGGCTGGAACTTCTGCGGGATCCTCGGTGATCCCCAAAATCCCCAGAAGAATGCCTCGCTCTTAGGAAAAGAGCCCACACATTTATTTTTCTGCAGGATCTTTGAAAACCCCAGATCCCAGAAAAATATTATGCTCCGTGGAAGGGAGTACATTCATTTGATATTTCTGCAAGATCTTTGGAAACCCCAGATCCCAGAAAAACATATGCCCCGTGAAGTGGAACATTTAAATTTTATATCTCCGCAGGATCTATGATCCCAGAAGGACATACACTCCATGAAAATGGAGTACACAAATTTAATATCTCTGCAAGATTTTTGCCAACCCCAGATCCCAAAAGGATATTTTGCTTCGTGGAGTGACGCATGCCTATTTGATGTTTCCACAAGATACGTGGAAAACCCATGATCCCAGAAGGACGCATTTCTTTGTCAAGAAGAGCTTACGGGTTCATGTTTTACAGGATCCCTGGAAAACCCAGGTCCCAGACTGAAACCTTTTGAGGAAAATTTGCAGGTTCGAACTTTCTGCAGGATACCTGGAGAACCCAGCTCCCAGAATGTCACCTCCTCAGCATACCTAAGTGAAATTTTGCCAAAATGAAATCTATCATTGCGTCAAAGCTGAATTCCCGTTGAATTCTGGGAATCCTTTTCAAAAAAGGGGGAAAGAAGAACCCTTTATAAAAAATAAAAAATAAAAAATAAAAATCCCCTCTGACGTGGAAAACCCACGCCATGGGAATCTCTTTCAAAAAAGGGTAAGGAAGAACCATTTTCAAAAGAAAAGAAGACAAAAAATCCCCCATGACGTGGAGAACCCTCGTCATGGGAACCATTTGAAAAAAAAAAAATCCCTCTGCTTGTCAAGGAAAAACCCTTTCAAAATCAAGAAAATCCCCTCTGCTTGTCAAGGAAAAACTCTTTCAAAATCAATCAGAAAAATTTCCCCTATGACCTTGTGAAGGTCAGTATCATGGGAAACCCCTTTTGAAAATCAGAAAAATTCCCCTCGGACCTTGTGAAGGCCACCGCCATGGGAATCCAAAAACAAAACAGGGAAAAACTTCTTTAAAAAAAATCAAACAGTCCCATCAGACGTGGAGAGCCCTCATCATGAGAATCCTTTTCAAACAAAGCACAAGAAATCCCCTCTGGCCCCGCTACTCAGCGCCATGGGAACCTCTCTCCAGCAAAAATCCACTCTGACCCCGCTAGTCAGCGTCATGGGATCCCCTAAAACAAATAGGTGCCTAGAAGCTGACCCAAGACTGAAGCCCAAAAAGCTCGCTTGCCGTTTCGAAAACACGATAACTTTGATAAATCTCTCTGTGAGTGTTTACAGGACAGTAGCCGCGGAAAAGATTTTCGAAGACCCTAGTATAGCGAATCAGAAGCTACGAAGGGATGAATAAAAACCTAGTATAGTGAGTCAGAAGCAACGAAGGTAAAAAAAAAAAAAAAAAGCCAAGCCCATGATTTCAACACCCTAGGAGCATAACGAAGAACCCTCAAATTCCACATACACAGCATCCAACAGGTGAGCTTCAGGTAAGTCTCTCCCTCACCGGCCTAGGTTCAAGTTGTCAAAGCAAACCGGGGATTAATATGAGCTTTCATCGATGGGTTTCTCAGAGTCCGATGTCATGGCACTTTCCTCTCTCCATTGAGTTGGTTAAGACTTAGGTGTCATTTTGTCTTTGAGAGCAACCTCTGACGAGCTCAACCTCAAAGAAGGGCAGTTGTTGACACCTGATTTTTAATCATCTTTTATGTCAATTTTATTTCTAAAATTAATTAAAAATAGAAAAAAAGTTATAAAATTACAAAATCAACTTTGAAAGCCTTGGCCTAGCCTTAGAAACCAATTTTGAACAAAAAATATTTTTCATAATTTTTAATATTTTTTGAATTTATTTAATTATAAAAATACCCAAAAATAAGAAAAATACCATTCATTGTCATAAAAATGCACAAAAATAGTCAATAATTTTATTTTAATTCCCTATTCAAGTTTGTCTTATTAAATCTCAAAAATTCGACTTGGGTCACTATATTCCTTCACAAACATACACCCAAATCGAGCATAACAATTTCTCTTTGAGTCTTCTAATTTTCAATTTCCACTCCCAATAAGCCATGACATTTTGACCTAGAAACTTGAAGTGCTATTGGGTCAATTAGGCCTTCAATTTGATCAATTTTGACAAAAAGGACATAAATGCACAAATTTCTTTGCGATTTAGTCCCCAGTTTCGCGAATCTTAAAATTAAATCCTTCTTAGGAACACCCATGAAAATTAAACACCTCTACCCTATAGTTTTCATCGTCCCGAACTCATTAGTGGCCTCAATTTGGACTGATTTCGTCATTTGAGACTCCGATTTGGCGAAAATTATTTTCGGATCCTAGACACAATTTGGGGTTTTCGCTAAATTGCAATTCAATTGTTCGCAAAAATATCCATTTTAGATGAAAAAATGCCGAGGAGTTCGATTTTGATATCAATTTCATGAAAAACGGACAATTAGGGGCCCAATTAAGTAAAAAATTGTAAATGGATCAGTCAGGTCGGACCCCAACCCGACCCGACTGAACCGGGTCTACAACCAGGGAACATTCCCTGCTCTCTTCTTCACGTACATGGGACAAAAAACGCAGAGATGGAGGAGAGCAGCGTCGCGCGACAACACTAGAGGGCAGAGTCCTTTTCTTTAGAGATGAGGGAGGGCGTGAGCATCCGCGGGGGCCTCATGCTATAAGGGTCGTTCAGCCATGAGAGGAAAGGAGGTTGGAAGGACAAAAAAGAAAAACAGGGGAGATAGAGTGAGCCAAAAGATAAGAGAGGGCCGAGAGAGAAAACCGAGCGAGGCCGCATCCACACGAGTTCCATTAAGTGGCGGGGCGACTGATACACCATAGCCGCACCGCCGCTCGCCGCCGTTTAAAAAAAAAGGTCAGTACCATACCCTATTTTTATGCCCCTTTTCCAACTACTGTGAGTTTTGGTCGGTTTCGTTTCCGGTGAAACCGGGCCAAACCTAGCGCATACCGACATCGTTTTAAGTCTCCCTAGCAATGCCTAAGTGTTGGTTGGCTTCGGTTTGGCTCGTGTGGCCCTCGGTCCCCGTTTGAATGTCGATTTTCTCGCGCACGCTAACCATTCGACGAAATGCCTAAATGAGTGTCTTAATCTCCGGCTCTCGGCCATGCCATTCCCGGCCTCATTTCGTGCGATTTTGGTCATAAGATCTCTCTATAACAAACTCTAAGCATCCTGTGATCTTCTTTTTGCATCGAAACCTTTCGAAAACGATGGCCGAAGCTTCACCATTTTCGGACCGAGACAGAAGCTCACACCATCGGCGCCGGCGGTTGCCGAGGTCCAAGCGACCTTGGTAAGTCTCTAAACCTCTATTAGATGCTCTCTGAATGGTCGGAACAAGCTTTGAACGACAGAAAATTCTTTCGGAAAACTCCTCGCCAGAACCGAATCTGTAGGGGTTCGGTTCGCCGGTTTCCAATGTGTTTTTGGACGTAAATGTAACATATGTTAACAAGGGATGCTTAAGGAGTCGAATGGCGCGGGAATCGTCGAAAAACATGAAGATTTGGGCTCGATTCACATTTTCCGGCGGTTTTTCGACGACCTCGCCGGAATAATCACTGTTCCAGCGAGACGCTGATCGTCTTCTCCAGCGAGGGGAGACTCGGTCAAAGGATCAAAGATGACGTGGCGTGCCACGTAGGCAGCCACGTCGACTTTGTGGGGTCGGTCCAAAAAAACCAAGATCGAACGGTTGGGGAGGTGCCACGTGTCGCGATCTGAAAATTTTCAAAATTAATAATTGATTTTATAATAATAAATGGTATTTTCGGAAATGACAAAAAAAAACCTAGATCGGACGGCCATGGGTATGCCACGTGTCGCAATCCGATGTTTTCAAAAAATTCTAGATCAGACGGTTGAGGAGGTACCACGTGTCGCGATCTGGAAATTTTCAAAATTAATAATTGATTTTATAATAATAAATAATATTTTCGAAAATGACAAAAAAAACCCTAGATCGGACGGCCGTGGGTATGCCACGTGTCGCAATCCGATATTTTCAAAAAAGCTAGATCGGACGGTTGGGGAGGTGCCACGTGTCGCGATCTGGAAATTTTCAAAATTAATAATTGATTTTATAATAATAAATGATATTTTCGGAAATGACAAAAAAAACCCTAGATCGAACGGCCGTGGGTATGCCACATGTAGCAATCCGATGTTTTCAAAAAAACCTAGATCGGACGGCCGTGGGCGTGCCACGTGTCGCGATCCGATGTTTTCAAAAAAAAAAAAAAACTAGATCGGACGGACGGGGGTGCACCACGTGTCGCGATCGGCATTTTCAAAATCAAATTGATCCGGCGACTAGGGTAGTGCCACGTGGCAATATGGAGACCGTCCGATTTGTTTTAGTTCAAACAGAAACAAATTCCCCATCCGCAACTTCTGCGTTGGGCAGAATGATTTTCAAAGTATTCCTTGACACCAAATACATCCCTGAAAGAAAAATTCAGATAAATTAGAAAACAATTAAAAAATTGAAAAAAAATACGGCGTCGTTTAGGCCGGTTTTCGACCCGTAGGGTCGGGCCGGGTGCCCGAGAGGCGCGGGCCGGGTTTGACCCGGTCCAGAAAATATTTTAATTCAAAAATTCAAAAAAATTTAAAATTCGAAAATCAGATTAAAAAATAAAAAAATCATTAACTTTTTTTAAAAAATTCCATAAAATAGGAAATTGCCACAATCAACTAGCCATGACCTATTTTGGGTCTTTTGAACTCCAATCTTTCCAAAATGACGATTTTGCCCTTTTGGCAAATCGTCTCGCAAAAATTGAAGAAATTCAGAAATTCCAGAAAATAGGAAATTGCCACAATCAACTAGCCATGTCCTATTTTGGATCTTTTGAACCAATCCTTCCAAAATGACGATTTTGCCCTTTAGGCAAATTGTCTCCTAAAAATTGAAGAAATTTAAAAAATTTCAGAAAAAGTCCAGAAAATAGGAAATAGCCACAATCAACTGGCCATGTGCTATTTTTGGTCTTTCGAATCCCGATCTTTTCAAAAATGACGATTTTGCCCTTTAGGCAAATCGTTTTTTTAGAAATCCCGAAAAATTCCAGAAAAATCTCAAAAAATAGGAAATTGCTACGATCAACTGGCCATGACCTATTTTGTTTAGTGCAACACCCAAACCTCCCAAAAATTGACGATTTCGCCCTTCGGGAAAATTGTCCCCAAATCTTCCCAATCTACCCTGGTCCTAAATCACATCTTCCCTAAGCCCTTAATGCTATACTAGGAGACCATTGATTTGAATTGATGTGCATTGACGTAGTTCATTTATGCACTTGATTGCGCTTTCCTTATATTAATTGTGATTTGAACGGACTAGTCTTCCAATCTGCATGAAACCCCTGAATTAGACTTACCTCACCCAAAATTGCGCCTGCATGAAATCTTAGTTAGGAAAATCACTCGCATTAGGTACCGAAAGGGCGTTGGTAATGACACCAACGTAACCAAGTCCCCAAACCCAAAATCTCTATTTCCGCAGAACTGATCGATCTCTCCCAATCGATTAGTGAGGTTTCCGGTCCACCTTCCAAGAAGGACCGGTGGCGACTCCAAATGCATGCACACATAGCACATGCCTCCACGACCACACCAAGGTCAAAAGCGATCGACTCTTATCGTCGAAAACCCTCAAATTTTCTCCCGTTGCGATTTGGTATGGGTTTGGGAGGGCCCACGTCGTCCACATTTCAGAGTGGGGGCCCGATCGACAATCCATTAGCCCGAAGAATCATGTTCTACTAATAGCTTAAACTTTTAGAGCAATTGGCTGTGGTCCCACCAAATCTTTCATGGTATCAGAGTAAGGGGTCTTGAGTTCAAATCTTTCCAGGCCTTTATTTACCTTCCCAATGAATATGTCCGCGCCTAGTACTAGGCAAAAAAATCAAACTAAGCGTGAAGGAGAGTGTTGGAATATATTAATATTAAACCACACATTCTTCTAATTGCTTAAGTTTTGAGAGCACTTAACAATGGTCCCACCAAATACCAAATCTTTCAATTATAATATATATGTGAGTTGTTTTAGAAAAGTCTCACATAGGAGAATTCATATAGCTTTTGACTGAAGGCCGGTCCAACTGTATATGTTGAAGGGCTCGGAATTGGTCACTTTCTTGGCGATCTCCCGTATGAAGGTATTAGGACTTCTGCTGCGTACTCCAACTGGGTTGGCTTTAAGGTGGCTGCGAAAGTCAAGTCCTTTCAAAATCCTAAAAAGGATAATTAATCATCACCTTGTTGGAATTGAAAATTATTTTGATTTGTCGAACAAGTACATGGTCCGACAAAGCAATTACGGGAACCCTTTCTTTAATGGTGAGGAGTTCCTTCAAATGCGAGATCGGAATTTTCTTCGTTGTGATCCAACTGGCGACAACAACTTGATAGAAACCTAAAACTTGAGTACGAAAGAATAGTCACCACGGTAGGCGCAAAAATGGCGAGAGAGTTTGTTTAATGTCTTGATAAACCGAGGCCAGATTTTTTTAAAAATAAAAACATAAAGTCGATCCAAATACAGCTGGTTCTTCTGACTTGCTCCTTCTGTTTGAACCGACAAAATTAGGGCATTCATGGCACATGTAAGGAATGATCCAGCATTGCTTACAAGAAACAAGGAAGCAAGAAGAGAAGCCAAGTGTGTCGAGGCATTAGTTAATGATTTGATGAACTTAGATCCGAATCGACTCGCTTGATTCTATCAAGATCCGCGGGATCCAAAATTGTTAATCCGTTTAATCGAGAAACTTCGATCCACCGAAGAGGCTGGGACCAATAGATTTAGCCAATGTTACTTGGGGCTATTTGATTTATGCATCATAATGTATGTTCAGCTGAGCCCAAGAAAAGTACAATAGAAAAGAAAATGGCATTTGGCAAATTCAACTCATTTGCCACGGAGAAAGAAGATCTGCAGAACATGCTGCCGGCGACAGTCGCATCACGGTCAAGCAAAAGACCAGTTCTAACCTAGTGAAGGAATTAAATTATATGCATTGATTTGGTTTCTTGTATTTCTTCCTCATCTATACACAGAGATCTAACTGAAAACATGTCCGTCTACTCGGAAATGTTGTTAATCACAAAATTCTTCAGAAACTGCTGGATGCTGATTAACGTGCTTTTCCCGTTTTTCAGTGAAGCAGCTTAACAATTATCCAAGAGTACATGTTAGGAATCTCAAAAGTCAAGACTCTTCGTAATCCAAGTTCATCATGAATTGAAGTCTTGAAAGTTGTTAAGTCTTGAAATTATTATCTAGAGAATAGGAAGAGTCCCAGATGTTGTTACCTAGAAGATTATGTTTATTTATTGCTTCGAATGTTATGTATCTAGACGTGTCCGTTCGTGTGTCAAGAGAAGATGTAGAGTAATTTCTTCAGCTTATAAATAGGTGTGTCTTGTAATCATTTCAGAATACAAGAACAACACAGTGTAAGAGTGCAAGTAATAAACTTTATTTCCAGATTTCCTTCTTCCGTTCTTTCGGTATCAGAGTGCTGCGCCTCTGAGATTCAACATTTGGTACCAGAGTTAGTGAGAGCCAGTTTAGCCAGTTTAGCTAAGTTTTGTAAAATCTATTCTCGATTCAGATGGCTTCTGTGAGTGATGCCGGGATGGACCAACCTCAACTCCCATGGTTCGATGGGAAGAATTTTGAGCATTGGAAGATCCATATGGAGGTGCTATTCAGTTTCCAGGAGCTGACCGAGATTGTGGAAGAAGGATTCATGGAGCCAGAAGAGCCGGCAGATTTGACAACGGAGGAGCAAAAGACGCTAAAAGAAAATCATAAGAAAGATCGTAAGGCTCTCTTTTACATCTTTCAAGTGATAGATTCGTCAATTTTTGAAAAATTGGCGAATTCGAAGACGGCGAAAGAAGCTTGGGACACTCTCTTCAACATATATAAAGGCATTGAGAAGGTGCAGAAGGTTCGGCTTCAGACTCTTCGTTGACAATTCGAGCTCCTTCAGAAGAAAAAAGTCGGAGTCCATTTCTGACTATTTCTCATGGACTTTGGCTCTTGTCAATCAAATGAAGGCCAATGGTGAGACTATTGCTGATCAACAGATCGTTGAGAAGATTCTTCGGACTCTAACTTTGTAGTTCGAATATATTGTGACTTCCATTGAAGAGTCGCGAGATCTCTCTATTTTGTTCGTTGATGAGTTGGTAGGCTCTCTACAAATGCACGAGCAGCGACTCAAGGAGAAATATAAGACGGTGGATGAAGCTCTACAAAGCCAGTTGGTGTTGCCCGATGAAAAGAAGAATCTTTCTAGTCAGAAGAAAGATCCAAAACGGCAAGAGAAGTATGTCGGACAACGAAAAGATAAGTCCCCTTATTCAGTGTTTTAATTGTAAAAAGTATGGGCATTATAAATCTGAATCTCGAAGCAGGAAGACTGGTGGAAAGTTCCATGCCAAGATAGCAAGATCTGTCGAAAGACATTTTGATGGCGACGGTGAGCAAGATAATGCTAATTTATTCACATGTAATTCTGCGGTGGAGAACCAGAAGAATAATGGTGCTTAGACACCGGGTGTAGCAATCACATGTGCGGCGAGAAGGAATTGTTCTTGAAATTCGATGACACCTTTCGTTTGGAGGTAAGGTTTGGGAGCAATACCAAAGTTTCTATCATGGGAAAGGGGACAATTAAAATCAAGGCAAATGACAGGTCGATTCAAAGTATTTTTGACGTCCATTATGTTCCTGGTCTTCGAGAAAATCTCCTAAGTATGGGACCGTGACACACTGAAAATTCGGCGCCTTGAAATTGAATTTCAAAGAATTAGGTATCTAAAATTAGATATTTTCTAAAATCGACGATCGGATTAGTTTAGTGTTCGATTGATTGATCGTATCGTTTTAGAGTCAAGATTCCTAAACCTAGGCTTTGTTCTAGCATCATTGGTTTGGAATTGAACGAGATTGTCCTCAAAAGATTGGCGAAAGACCCAAACACCCCTAGGACGATATATGATGAAAATGCCCCCAATAAATTTCTCATTGACCAAATTGTCCTTGAGTGGACAATTTACCAAAATGCCCTTGAGGTTTTCTAGGACATGACATCATCCTTTGACCATGACATCATCGATTACATCACCTTGCATCATCGATGACATCATCCCTAGCATGACATCATCACTTTGATGTCCCACATAGAATAAGTGTGACCATGCTATTGACACTTGATTTTTAATCGTTTTTTATTTTGATTTTATTCTTTAAAATAAATTAAAAATAGTAAAAAAATCATAAAATTTCAAAATCAACTTTGGAAGCCTTGGCCTAGCCTTAGGAGCCAATTTTGAACAAAAAATATTTTTCATAATTTTTAATATTTTTTTGGATTTATTTAAATATAAAAATAGCCAAAAAATAAGCAAAATACCATCCATGGTCAGAAAAATGTACAAAAATAGTTAATAATTTTATTTTAATTCCATCTTCAAGTTAGTTTTGTTAAATCTTGAAAATTCGACTTAGGTCACTATGTTCCTTCACAAACATAAACCTAAATCAAGCATAAAAATTTATCTTTGAGTCTTTTAATTTTCAATTTCCATTACTAATAAGCTATGACATTTGAATTTTTAGCCCTGAAGTGCAATTGGGTCGATTCGGCCTCCAATTTGGTCAATTTTGACAAAAGGGTTTAATTGCACAAATTTCTTTACAATTTAATCCCCGGCTTTGCAATTCCTAAAATTAAATCTTTGCTAGGGGCACCCATGAAAATTAAACATTCCTACCCTATAGATTTCATCATTCTGAATCCACTGGTGGCGTTAATTTGGATCAATTCGGTCATTTGGGCTTTCAATTATGCAAAAATAGATTTCGGATCATCCACGAAAATTGAGGTTTTCATTGAATTCCAAGCCAAAAATCCATGAAAACACCCATGTGACATGGAAATCATGTTGGGGAGCCCGATTTTGACTTCAATTTCATGAGAAAAAATCGAATCGGGGCCTGATTTGGTGAAATGGTCGAAACCGGATCCACCGGATTGGACCCGACCCGACCTAATGGATCTGGGTCTGCAACTCACGCACGCCTGCACTGCACGCATGTTTTTTTTCTTCTCGATTGTGGATTGCCTCGACCCAACGTCGCACGAAGGAAAGATCGAGAAGATTCCCCCCATTTTGTCGCCTTCTGCTCGTACAGTGGTGAGCTGGCTAACGGCTGGTAGGAGAGAGGCGTCGGGTACAGTACGTGGGGGGGTACCGCGCGGGCAAAGGGAGAGAAAGAGAGAGAACTATCGAGGATTTTTGAAGGGGGGGACCAGTTGGTTGAGGAGAGGGATACACACACAGACAGATACACGAAGACTGAGGGAGACCGGGAAAGAAAACGAGAGACAGAGAACGGAGAGAGAGGATCGCCGTCGAGCTTCCGACGTTCAAAAACAGAGTAAGATGAGAGTCCAAGCGGGGAGGGAACTTCGAGCGAGTCCAACGCTCGAGCGAACCTCGTCGAGCTTCTGGACATCCGAACGCATCTTTTCAAGAGTTACCCTCTGGCCATTATCTCTCCTGTTTTTCGTCTTCAAACATTTTGTGGGTTCAGCTCGGTTTGGTTCTTGACCAAATCGAGCCGAACCGAATGCATGTCGTCGTCCTTTGCAGTGCTTCTAGTGATGTCTGAATGTTTTATTGCTTCGGTTTTGTATGTGACACCCATAGATCTAGCCTAAATGCTTATATTTCGCTTGACCACCATATGTTCGACGAAATGCCAAATTAGTTATTTCATTATTGGCTCTCGGTTGTATCTTCCCCGGCCGTTTATTGTACGAGTCCCATGTTAAACCTTGCCTAGATCCGACTCTAAGCGCCGCTTGGTCTCTGTTTTGCATCGATTCGCGCTAAAAATGTTGGTTCGGTACCTCGCCACACTCGGTTCGGACCGAGAGTTCCACGGAGGAGCACAGCTGTCGCCGGGCCTGAAATGGCCCCAGGAAAGCTCCAAAACTTTGGTAGGATGCTCCCTGAATGATCGAAAACGAGTTTTGAACAAAAAAACAAAATTCTGTGAAAAACTCCCGCCGGAGCCGGTTCTGTGGGTATTCGGTTCGCCGGCTCCGGGCGCGATCTTGGCCATAAATCCGACATATATTGATGTGGGGAATCTAAGGAATCGAGTTGCGCAAAAACGAGTGAAAAATACGAAGATTTGGCCTCGGTTCGCGTTTTCCGGCGAAGATTCCGGCGACCTCGCCGGAATAATAAGTGTTCCGGCGAGGCGCCAGTCATCTTCTCCGGCGAACCCAGGTGGTCAACGAGTCAAAGGGCTGACGGGGCATGCCACGTAGGCAGCCACGCCAGCTCGGTGGGACAGCTTTCAAAACAATAACAGGACTCGGATCGGACGGCTGTGGATGAGCCACATGTCGCAATCCGGTGATTTTCGTAATTAATAAATGATTTTCATAAATAAAAAATCGAAATTGATCCGGTGGTCGTAGCAATGCCACGTGTCGATTTCATCACCGTCGAATGTATTTTGTATTTTCAGAAATGATTTTCGAATAATAAATAAAATCTGATCCGATGGACGAGGTTGTGCCAAGTGGCTCTCTCTAGGACGTCCGATCTAGTGCAAGATCGGACGCACCGGAAGAGTCCACGTGGCACAATGCGGGCCATCCGATTCGGAGGATTTTCTGAGGATAAAAAAATGATTAAAAAATACAAAAATTTTCGAAAAATTCAAAACGGTGTCGTTTCATAGACTGGTTGGGCCCGTAAGGTCGGGCCGGGCGCCCGAGAGGCGCGGGCCGGGTTTGACCCAGTCCGGAAAATATTTTTAATAAATGTAATAATAAAAATACCTTTAAAAATATAAATTATTATTAGATAAAAAAATTATTTTAGGAAAGAGAAAAATTCGAAGAAATTCCAAAAATTCCAAAAAATTCCAGAAAATAGGAAATGGCCACAATCAACTGGCCATGACCTATTTTTGGTTCTCTGAACTCCCGATCATTTCTAAAATGACGATTTTTCCCTTTTGACAATTCGTCTCCCAAAAAAATCGAAGAAATTCAGAAAATTCCAAAAAAATTCAGAAAATAGGAAATGGCCACAATCAACTGCCTATGACCTATTTTTGGTTTTCTGAACCCCTGATCATTTTCAAAATGATGATTTTGCCCTTTTGGTGAATCGTCTCCCAAGATTGCGTCCGCATGAAATCTTAGTTAGGAAAATCACTCACGTTAGGTACTGAAAGGGCGTTGGTAATGACACCAACGTAACCAAGTCCCCGAACCTAAAATCTCTAGTTCCGCAGAATTGATTGATCTCTCCCAATCGATTAGTGAGGTTTCCGGTCCACCTTCCACGAAGGACCGGTGGCGACTCCAAATGCATGCATACATAGCACATGCCACCACGACCACACCAAGGTGGAAAGCGATCGACTCTTATCGTCGAAAAACCCGCGTAAAATTAACTCCCATCGCGATTTGGTATGGGCCTGAGAGGGCCCGTGTCGAGAAAGCCCGCAATCGACATTGTAGAGTGGAGGCCCGATCAACAATCCATTAGCCCGTTACCGAAGGAACGGGTCGCGACAGACTGGCGACTCCGCTGGGGATCGAACCCAGAATCTCTGGTTTTTGGTTTCCAGGTGGACTTAGGCCGTAATTAAAACGTTGAGTGATTTTTCTAAACCTACAGGCACTCTCGAAGGGGAGGTAAACTCGCTTACAATAGGTGTTATATGTTTTTACAGATTGGAGTGATAAGGGGAGTAGTCTGTAATTAACATTATTTTATGCAAGTTGGGCGTAGAAATGTATGATTATGTGGGTGTTTTATATTGAAGCGATGATTGTTAAATAAGATGCATGTTTATCGCTTTAGCACGACACCGATGACACACACAACTGCGCCTAAAACCCCGGGCGCCCTCTTTAGGAATCAATAGAAGGAATCGGAAATGGAATCTCCATGAGGAAAAGCATGGAGTAATCCACTTTCCAAATTATGCTCACTTTGAACTATGGATTGGGTCCCAATGCAACGATAGTTATGCAATTGAATCTACCCTTTCTAGAACTCAAGGTGGGAGCCTTTAAGCCTTAGGTACCTCACCCTTTAGGTATCGAAAATTTCACAATTCTACATGCGCATGATCTATGTGTTTGGCATGTCTTCTCCCCTCGAGCGGTTTGTAAGTTTCGTTCCTCTTCGAAATTTTCAATTAAAGTGCAATTTCTTTCAAAAGAAGATGGTGATTAACATAAATGCCTCTCGATAGGATTTAGAGAATGAGTCCACCCGAGATCAAAATCGCACACTTTCCACAAGCGATAATCAACATGCGGGAGCGACTTCCATCCGTCCACAAGAGCTATGTGGAGAAGAAGATAGGCTATCTCACATCCTTGGTACATCTGGAGGCAAGTATCACCATGGTTAAGGCATTGTCACATTTCTGGAGTCCCGAGTCCGCTTCCTTTGTGATAGGCCAAGGCGAGCTCACCCCGACTCTCAAGGAGTACAATGCCATGATAGGCCCCGTCAGAACCTTCGGTTTAGCCACCCCTCCGATCGATGTCGATTCAGTATCACTGCTTAGCTAGTTTTTGAAAGTCAATTCCACTCTCATCAAAAACATCCTCAAGGGAAACACCAACGCTATTCCTATAACATTCCTCGATGAACTCTCTTCAAGTCTTCCCGTAGAATCTGGAACGCAAATCCCTAGGGTCTCTATCCTAGCTTTCTTTGGATTTGTTATCTTTTCGTATACAAATAAGAGCATGACCCCTTCTATCGTCCACATCGTGCTCCAAGTGTGTAGTGGTAAGAAATTCTCTCACTTGATCATTGGCGAAACGTTCATCTCTCTTTCGAAATTCAAGAAGTCGGGTAAAGGTACTTTTAGAGTGCTTATAGGTCTTCTTCAGGTCTGGTTGATATCTCACATTAGGGAATTCGCCACTGACATGCAAATCTCACAAATTAGCCCTTCTTCTCACCCCTTACTCCGTTTCTTTGAAAAGAACAAACTTTTTCCTTGTTGGGCATTCTCTAGGTGGCTCAACTATCTCAAGGTTCTTCTCCCCATTCGTATCCAATGGTATGCCAAATGGCTTGTGTCTCCTAACCCTTGCCTAGTCGACGGGTTCGACAACGTCATTCCTTTGCTGGGATTGACGGGAATTACATCATACTACCCTCTTAGGGTGATCCGTCAGTTCCGCGCCATCCAGCAAATCCCTCCCTCTCTCGAATCCAATCCTCTCGCATTGAACTATCACAAAGAGGTTACTGAAGGACGAAAGGCTCAACTGGACAGGATGGTTGCTGACATAATTCACACTTGTCGTGACTACCATACGACATCCGTTACTATGGTGGACAGGTCCGAGCTCGAAGGGAATATGAAGGAGCACCATGCATCTGAGGCTCACATATGTCTCGCCTTACCAGCCCTACCTAAAGTGGTCGTTCCCTCCTTGCCTAACAAGTTGCCTCTTCAAGATGTCTTAATTGAGAAGGTTGCTCGAGAAAGAGATGACGCACTCCTTCGAGTCGAGTCCTTAGCCCGCCAGAACAAGCGCCTTCGTCTTGAGATTGTACCCATCGAGGATTAGACGCATATTCCGTTAAGCACTTTTTAATTGTATGAGCTTCTAAGTAGAGGTTCCTCATTCTCCTAATCTCTTTAGAATGATGTATAGGAATCTATTTCTCTGATATAACTTCTGAACCTTGTCGAATCTTACGGAATATGCATGGGGCATTTTGAGTAATCACTATCTACTCCCCTTTAATTCTATAATTTCTTATGAAGGAATCTTGCCGAGGGCATTATCTGTCCATTTGTTTGAATAGAAGAGATGTTACTCGATGCGGTTTCGTCAAAGGAAAATATAAAATTAAAGAGGGTTTTCATAGTTTTGTCTCGATTCCTTTTCGCCATATGCTAATTCGTCTTTCTACCTGCAAACTAGGTGATTCTCAATCACGAGGACTAGAGCTCAGGCTCGCCTACAGGCTCGCATGGAGCAGGAACAAGTTGGTTCACGTCTGGAAAATCTATAAATACAAATGGACCGAATGACTGAATTAATGACGGAGATGATGGCCGAAATGAGGGCTGCGCGAGTCACGGCTAATGATAGACCCGATCCGCCCCTTGATCTCAACCAAGCTGCTAATCCTCAAACGCCTACTACTTCTGACGTTGGCGGGGCTGCCACCGGGGCAAATCCAAAAGTTAATCCTGAACTTCCACCGAGAGCATCCCATGTTGTGATCGATCTGGAGGAGAGGCAAAGGGAGAAGCCCATCAAAGTTGACGAATGGGTCAAAAGGATAGCTAAAATAGAGGAGTGTTTAACTAGTCAGGGATTTGAATTGTCCAAGTATGATAAGATTACACCCTTTACGAAGATTGAGGTCCCGGCGGACTACAAGGAACCAGATTTTTTAAGAAAATATAACGGGACAGGTTGTCCCAAAACTCACCTCAAGTATTATCTGTATAAGATGGCTAAATACTCAGACCACATACCACTGCTTATCAACACTTTCCAAGAGAGCCTGGCTGGCGCCGCTCTGTCTTGGTACGCGGAGCTGGATATTCAGAAATATGATGATTGGGAGGAATTCGCGAGGGAATTCTTGCGTCAATATAAATTTAACACGATGACCGCTCCCACGAGGGAGGACCTGGTTCGGACCGTCAAGGGGAGAAACGAAAGCGTTCGCTTGTATGCGTAAAGATGGAGAGTGTTGGCCACCCAAGTCAAACCCTCGATCCCCGAGGAGGAGTTAGTAGATATTTTTCTAAAGGCCTTACCTTACGATTACTTCGAGAAACTGAACACCTCCAGGTGTCAGACCTTCGCACACTTGATCAAAATAGCGGAGAGGTACAAATTGGCAGTACGAGAAAGGCGTGCACCAGAAGCAGCCCCTAAGCGACAGTTTCCGATAAAGAAGGAGCGCGAACTAAGTTTTGAAGTAGCCTTTGTCTCCAACCCTCTGAAGCCAAGAAAGTTTGAAGACTCGACCCTGACCCAATGAAACACTTCTTGGGCAAATAAAAGGAATCATGAGCCTAAGAAGAGGGGAGCTCCCTCATTTACGCCGCTCCCAGTTTTAATGTCAAAATTACTCCCCAAGCTTCTTGAGGCAAGACTACTAGCTAATAATCCCCAAGAGCGAGGCCACCTAGGTTCCCTAGATTCGATGAAAATCAAGCATGTGTATACCACATGGGTGAGAATGGGCATGACGTAAATAATTGTCGGGCCCTATAGTACGATGTACAAGCTCTTATCGACAATAACATGGTGGAGTTTGACAGGGCAAGTCCCAATGTTCAGTAGAATCCCCTACCTGAACACACCGTCAACGCCGTATTCGACGTCGATTTGGGAAGTGATTTAGAGTTTTTGGTTGATGTGCCCAGGATGGAGGAAGTACTAGCCGTAGCTTCACAATATCCAGGACAAGATGAAGTCACAAAGGACCAAAAAATGGCTTGTTCAACTAAGCTGGCCGGCATGGGTGTTATCGCTAAGGTCGGCAGTCATCACTTCTCAGGATATTACGCAAGGGTTAATTTGGATTCAAGCCAATTCTCGCTGAAAACCATAAGAGGGAAAATCTGGGACGTTCCCACAGGATATTTATTGAACATAGATAGCGTTGGAGAGGTAGAAGAGTTGGATGAATGCGAGAAACGCTTGAAGAAAACTTGTCAAGATGACCGAAGATTTGTCAGAGAAGCCCTCCGAAGAGAAGAAATTGTTGATAACCTGGGGTAGGATAGCGGGGGTTACAATTTTAAGGTGTCGTATTCTGTTCCCCCAAGCCTTTTCATGGATCCAAAAGAGGTAGTTCCCGATGGTTGGGAGGGCATGGATGATCGCCAAGAACCAAAAACAGCTGGGGCAGTCATTGAAGCAACCCTCACAGGGACCCAAGGAGCAAAAAACGACCAGTGGATGTCTACACGATTAACTGAGATGGAAGCACGACTGTCTGATCTGGTGGACATACTGACTCATTTAGTTCAGCAAATATCAGTTGGGGAATCTTAAGAGAGTATCATTACGCTAATGGAACACCGAAAGGAGATCAATAGGTAGGGTTGCAAGCTCACCGAATTAGAGGAAGGACACCACGAGCTAGCTGATGGCCTCGCCCAAGTGAAAGCCCCGGTAAATTATCTGTATCTCCGAGCCGAAACTTCCTCAGCACGGCCCCTCAGTAATTTCGTCTTCCGTCGGACCTATAACGGGGAAGGATGTCCAAGAGTGCACATCTTGTCCTACCTGAAAGCGGTTTCTGGGCTCGGCAAGGATGGGAAGGCGCTTATTCAGAATTTCGAATTAAGCTTGGAAGGACCAGCTCTTACCTGGTTCCGTACGTTTGATTGGCGTGGTCTTAGCACTTGGGATGACTTTATAACCCAGTTCCTTGAGCGCTTTGATGTTAATCAACCATTTTGTTTCAACCGTAAAGACCTAACTCTCATGGAAAAGGGGAAGAATGAGGATTTTCGATGGTACGCATTCAGATGGAGAAAAGTTGCAGCGAAAGTATATCCTCCTTTGACGGAGAAGGGGTTGATAGAATGCTTCATAAGAACCATGCCTCGTGAAACCGCGATATCCATGGGATCCTACCGGTATCATTCTTTCGCCCATCTGGTGGACGAGTTAGAAAAGGTTGAATGGGCCCGGCAGCAAGATGAAGCCCAAGGATCAAAGGTCGCTAGAACGGAAAGCGACATCCAATTCGTGAAGAGGATGAATGAGGAATTTCAACTCTCTAAGTCTGAACCCAAATCAATTGAAGCATGCCCTCCTAGTCCAAGAGGTGGGTATAACTCAGAAGAACTTTACCTGGACAGCTCCATCTGTGTGTTGGAAAGGGTAAACCCCCTCGTAATTAACCTCACTGAATTTGATGCCATATCTGAAGATGACAATGAGACAACAGAGGAGACCGACAAATCCCCCAGCATCGGAATTACCAAGGACAATCCCTTGGTAATCGTTCTCCCCGCAACAGAACCCTATAACCCTAAGACAGTTCATTGGAATTACGGTACTGGCGATGTGGATGCTATCACCTGCTCTGGAAGATGTTTAGTTCACAAAGATGATGTCGCGGAGAAGAAAGGAGTAACCGAGGAGGATGCCAGGCAAGTCTTGTCCCTCATCCAAACCAGCGAGTTTGAAGTGGTTGAACAACTGAGAAAGATGACCGCTCAAATTTCACTCCTAAAGCTTTTCAAGACCTCCAAAAAATATCGAGATGCTCTTCTGAAAGTACTTAATGAGGCGCATGTACCCGAGACTATCAATGTGACTCAATTGGAAGATTTCGTGGGCGCTATCCTTCTGAAGGATCAAGTTTCCTTCTCGGACGAAGATTTCACGACAGAAGGCAGAAACCACAACAAAGCACTATACATATCAGTGACATGTCATGGCAAGCGGATATCACGCGTATTAGTAGACAATGGGTCAGCATTTAACATATGCCCTATGGCTACACTTAGAGGGGTTGGGAGTGAAGGAAGATTCGATCAAGGCGTCGAAGTCCACCATTCGAGCGTTTGATGGAGCGAAAAGAGAAGTAATCGGAGAGGTCGAGCTAATTGTCACTATGGGCCCAACCGAATTCTTAATCAACTTCTAGGTTATGGATATCTCGGCGTCGTTCGGAATGTTACTGGGAAGGCCATGGATTCATATAGCTGGAGCCATCCCGTCCAGCTTACATCAAAAGGTCAGAATGGTGATTAACGACAAGCTAGTCATCGTGAATTCGGAGGCTGATTATCTGACAAGTCAGGTAAACACCATTCCTCGAGTAGTACCGGCCACTGAAGAGGAATCAGACTTCCACACCTTGGAGAGAATGTACATCATGCACGTGCCAGCAGGCACGGTTGTCAGGGCACCAAATTGCTCCAAATCATCAATCATGGCGGGCATGATACTAAGTCGACATGGATTCACCCCTGGATCGGGGTTGGGCAGATGACACCAAGGGATCCGTGAACCAATCACCTTGGTCACAGTGCAGAGTAGGAATGGACTGGGTTTTAAAGGAGAGCCAGGTAACAAACCCGACAGTTATAAGCACGGTCAAGGTCGAGGCCGTCGGTTTCTTGGATCGAGTGCCTGGAAAGGCAAGGGGAAGGTTTTTGAAACCCCCTTAGGTCGATTTTTCACAGAAGCATCCAAATGGGTGAAGGACGAAAAAGTTGAAGCCGCGATGGAGGAGCCAGACTTAACCAATCTGTTTCAGGAGGACAACGTCAACGTCATCATCGAATGGATCGACGGCGACGTACCCGCCCTTGAGTAAAGAGATCTCTATCTCCCTATAATGCATCTAATTTTGTCACGGATTAGATGCCTCGTGCGATTACCTTTTTCTGGTTATTTCAAAAAAAATAACAACAAATCGAAACAAAAATACAAAAATACAAAAAAAGGGGGACGTGTGGGAGTTACAAATCAGTCAATGATGACCCAAAAAAAAGGATTCCTGAGACCTGATTGCCCACACGTCTCCTAGTTTTTCAAAACTTCTGGGAAGTAAGGATGTCCAATGATATGAGGGCTAGCTCCTGTCTCTCTTTTAAATCATAACTCTTTCTGAATTACCTCCCAAAGACACTTCTCATGCAGGAGCTTTCTATATTGTATATTGACTAATCATCTGCATGACATTTCAGGCATACTATCTTAAGCATGTATGGCAGGTTACTAGATGACTCGGGTTCCCAAGAGGGATCCGCTCTTCAATTTGAAGATGAAAATGAGAACCAGGATCAGAGTGAGGTCAAGTGCAATTGAGATCGATACGAAGAATCCAGGCCACTTACAGCAGAAGGTACTGTCCCGATAAACCTAGGAACCTCAGAAGACGTCAAGGAGGTGAAGATTGGTGAAAGTTTATCATCGACGGAAACGCTTAGGCTAACTGAGCTCCTTAGGGAGTTCGAGGATGTCTTTGCCTGGTCCTACACTGATATGCCAGGACTAGACCCTAGCATTGTGGAGCATACGTTGCCAACTGATCCTACCATTCCACCCAGGAAGCAAAGAATTAGGCGAATGAAACCTGAACTGTCAAAGAGGATCGAGGAGGAAGCGATGAAACTCCTTAAAGTAGGATTTATCGAGGTGATTACGTATCCAGAATGGATCGCTAACATCGTCCCCGTCATGAAAAAGGATGGGAGAGTTCGAATCTGTGTGGATTATAGAGACCTGAACAAAGCAAGTCCCAAAGACGACTTCCCATTACCTCATATCGATGTTCTAGTCGACAGCACGGCCGGATTTGAGAGGTTTTCCTTTATGGATGGGTTCTCTGGCAACAGCCAAATTCGCATGAAGGAGGAGGATAAGGCCAAGACCTCATTCATCACACCCTGGGGAACGTTTTGCTACAAAGTCATGCCGTTCGGTCTGAGGAACGCCGGAGCAACTTATCATAGGGCAATGGTCACCCTATTCCACGATATGATGCATAATGAGATAGAGGTGTACGTGGACGACATGATAGCGAAGTCCAGATATGGCGAAGATCATACCGCTGTATTGAGAAAGCCATTTGAACGCCTTAGGAAGTATAAGCTAAGACTAAACCCCGCCAAATGTGTATTTGGGGCAAGGTCAGGGAAGCTATTGGGATTCATGGTCAGTAGTCGCGGCATCGAAGTTGACCCCACGAAAGTCCAAGCCATCCTTAAACTTAGACCCCCTTCCACAGTCAAGGAGGTAAGAAGTCTTTTGGGCAGGTTGAATTACATCGCCCGCTTCATATCCCAGCTTTCAGAGGCAACCAAGCCTTTCTTTAAACTCCTGAAGAAGAATGCTAAGATTAAGTGGGATCCGAAATGTCAGCAAGCCTTCGATGAAATTAAGGCGTACTTGGTTAATCCTCCGGTCTTGGTACCGCAAACTCCTGGCATTCCGTTGACTCTTTACCTCACAATTCATGAAGAGTCATTAGGCGCTCTACTCGCCCAGACAAACCCCAATGATGGAAAGGAGCTAGCCGTTTATTACCTGAGTAAGAAATTCACCGCATCAGAGGCAAAGTACCCTACAGTTGAGAAAACCTGTGTTGCATTGGTTTGGGTACTTCATAGGTTGAGGCAGTACACCCTCCATCATACTATATTATTAGTCTTAGAGAATGACCCAATCAAGTACCTACTGGAGAAGCCGTCCTTAGTAGGGAAATTGGCAAAATGGCAGGTACTTCTCTCGGAGTTTGATGTGAGGAGTTCGAATCAGAAATCGGTGAAAGGACGAGCCATCGCCGACATGCTAGCTGAAAGTTCATAGGATTACGACACCCCAAAAGAGGAAGAAATCGAAGACCATATTCTGACGCTCTCGGATGGGAAGTGGACCATGCATTTTGATGGCGCTGTCAATTTAGCTGGGGCAGGTACTGGGGCAGTCTTGATATCACCAGATGGCCAGCACTATCCTGTGGCTGCAAAATTAATGTTCCCTTGCACCAATAACATGGCGGAATATGAAGCTTGTATCCTTGGGTTACAACTGGCCATCAGCATGGGAGTACGGAAGTTGCAAGTTTACGGGGACTCAATGTTGATCATCCTACAGATCCAAGGCGAATGGAAAACGAAAGACTTTAAACTTGTCACATACCATAAATTCTTGGAGGAGGAAATTAAAGAATTCGAAATGATTGATTTCGAATACCTGCCGAGAACACATAACCACTTCGCAGATGCTCTGGCTACTTTGTCTTCTATGCTTCAGGTAACAAGTGGCATAGACATCGAGCCGTTGAGAAACGGCATTATCAAAAAATTGGCGCACTGCATGGTGATCGAAGACGGGCATGACGATCAACCCTGGTATCAAGACATAAAGAGTTACTTAGCAAAAGGGGAAGTCTCGCCAAGGAGCTAAATAGGAGATAGAAAGTACATAGCAAAAATGGCTGGCAAGTTTTTCCTCAGTGGCCAAACCCTCTATAAGAGATCCTACGATTCTGTGCTCCTCAGGTGCATGGATGCCAAAGAAGCTAAATTACTCATGGGAGAAATCCACGAAGGGGAATGTGGTCCCCACATGAATGGCCACCTCCTCGCCAAGAAGATCATGCGGCTTGGTTATTATTGGATGACCTTGGAGTCTAATTGTAATCAACATGGGAGATCATGCCATCAATGTCAGGTGTATGGAGATAGGATCAATGCACCCCCGAATGAGCTGCACCAGATGTCGGAGGCTTAGCCATTTTCGATGTGGGGAATAGATATGATAGGGCCAATCAATCCTAAAGCTTCGAACGGACATCGATTCATACTCGTGGCAATCGATTACTTCACGAAATGGATAGAGACCGCCTCGTACACGTGGCAAGGTTTATAAGGCGGGATATCATCTCGAGATATGGGACTCCTCAAGCAATTGTGACTGATAATGGCTCGAATCTGAACAACGAAACGGTTGATAATCTTCTGAATAGCTTGAACATCCGGTATCTTAATTCTTCCCCCTACCGGCCTCAAATGAATGGAGCAGTCGAGGCAGCGAATAAGAATATCAAGAAGATTTTGGCTAAGACCGCAGAAAATTATCGTGATTGGCATGAAAGACTCCCCTACGCATTGATGGCATATCGGACATCGATTCGAACTTCTATCGGGGCAACGCCTTATTCTCTGGTATATGGTATGGAAGCAATCCTACCAGTTAAAACAGAAATCCCGTCACTGAGGATTCTTTCCCAAATCGAACTCACAGAGGCAGATTGGGTTCAGCAGCGGTATGAACAGTTGAATTTGATATATGAGAAGAGATTTAAAGCAATTTGCCATGGCCAGGCATACCAAAAGCGAGTCGCCCAATCCTTCAACCGAAAAGTCCGGCCGAGGACATTCGAGGTCAGTAATCTTGTCGTCAAGAAGACACTCCCAAACATGCCGCATCCTAGGGGCAAATTCATCCCAAATTATGAAGAGCCGTATGTGGTTAAAAAGGTGCTACCTGGAGGAGCTGTAATCCTTGTGAACACAGAGGGAGTAGAATTGGGGTACCCTGTAAACACTGATGCCCTCAAGAAATATTACCCATGAATGAATCGAAAGCCGCAAGCGGCACTTTTTCCTCCAAGAACCCGAGATTTGCAAACACCCCATGCATACATGCATATGTTTCTTTCACTCCCGCAGGGAACCCTCGAGAAGAACGAACTACCTGGGAGGAGAGAACCCCTAATTGTCACCTTTAAAGATACAGGACAGCATCCAACCAAGGAGAGCACATTGAAGCGGAGCCACCCGGACCGTTGCGACAAGCCATGAAACGCGGCCCACTGGGGAAAAACATTTTCAAAAAAGCAACCCAAAAGAGATACAAAATCCCAAACACCAAACATCCCCCCCCCAAAAAAGGGGGGGGAAGAAGAAGCGAAATGGGGACTCACCATCGCGGTGGACAGACACTCACAATACACGCGATTACATCCAGGCTGGAACACATAATCAAGGGTAAAGTTGTTCTGAATTTCAGAACACACCCTGATACATCTCTTTTGCATCTCCAGGGATTCCCCACCATGGTAGGCAGGTAAGTATCCCTTCCCTTATCTCTTAAAGCATAAAGTTTTCGAAATCACTTTCATTAACGTTCCAACTTTGAAAATTTTTGGAGCCATTGAGATCTCGAAGAGCCTAGAGATATTCAAAAAAAAATCTTGAAATCCTTTCATTTGCATTCATATTTAAAAGTTTCTGAAGCCATCCAACACATGCATTGGAGCATGCATCTTGCATCAAAGATCCCAACAAGGGATGTTTTGGATAAAAAGAAATGAATTTTCGAAAGGAAATGTTTAAAACCGTCAAAAAGAGTACCTCAGACGATGAGAGGCAACCCGTGCCCAAACACGACCCAACACACACTTGAGTGATGAGTGAAGTAAGAATTAAATTAGGAACCGTGTTCGAGGATGTAGGGATCATTCGCAGTGGCTACCTAGATTGAAAAGACGAAGGGCGTTCTTTTCTCTACCCCAAACACCACAGTTTATCCATTGTTAGCCCATTTGAGCGGAAGTTTCATTTCTATAACCCTGTCAAGAATCACTCCACATCGGGGCCAATCGGAAGGAATTCCAGCGACGCTATAAGGTAAATTGTTAGAAATCCTCTTGCTCAAACTAACATCAATTTTCGAGTGTTTCTTTACATTTAAACTCGTACTGTGATTCGAGTACTTTAGGACGACGAAGATCGGTCGTTTCTCTATCCTACACACGTTTATCCTTTGCGCAGCTCAATTGAGCTTGCATATTCGTTTCATAAACCCCGTTGGTGATCATTGCCCATTCCAAGATGAAAACAGCGCCACATCAAATCGGGAGGACTTAAAGGAACTAGGATCACAGAGAATTTCTAGATTAATCTTTCAAGTGTTGTAGGATTTCGTTTGCATGAATGTCTAGCACTAGCTTAAAGAAGAAGAAGAAGAAGAAGAAGAAGAAGAAGAAAAAGAAGGGCCCATCCCGGGCGTCAAAAAGCAAAGTGTCTGGCAAAAGCAAGGCCAGTGCCCATTCAAATTCTTGCGTATTTATAAGCCATCCAAAGAATTCCAGAATATTTAGATGTCAATCCCCAGTGGAATCTGCTTGGGCATCAAATTGTAAAAGTTATCCCCAGCCGAAGCACGTTCAAGTGACGACTTCACCATCCTTAAGCAACGGGGGTGCTTTCTGAAGATCAATCCAAAGGTCAAGATCGATGTTAAATCTGCAATGATCACCAACATCAAACCCCTTTCATATATTCTGAGCCAAAAACAGGCATTTCTCGGTTCCCAATCCTCACCTACGTTACAACCCTTGAAAGTCTTTTTCGACTAAGGCACTTGAATTAACGTAGAGTTTAAATGATTTTAAGTATCGCTCGAAGAGGTACGAGTAAGACTATTTCTCTCTCATTTCTGCAGGGTTTTTAACTTGTAAACCCGAAGCAGATGATGAAGGTTTTCAATTCATTGGCCTCGACTCGACCCCGAGTCCCCTTTGAAAACCATTGACCGAACCCAACATTACGGTCCCTCAAAAGTCCCTTTCCGATCAATCAAATGGTATACACTGCAAACAGTTTCGAAACTGTGAGCATAGGTTCAAGAGAGAATTCGAGTGTTTCTAAAAATGAATGAGAAGGAACCCCCCGAAAAATTGTGAGGAGCCCTCTTTGATGAGCGTACTCCAATTGGCATCTTAACCAAGCCCTTTTGACGATCTTAGATCGTTTGATTCAAAATCCTCCCTAAAAGGAGCTTTGATCGTCACATCATGTTGCAGCATGTTTTGGGTGACCTCTTACATCGTTAGCATACCCAAATGAAATCTTTGTCCAAATGAAATTTTTGACAAACATTAAAACCAAATTCCTTTAAGCCTCGGGACTTTCAAAAAGTCATCAGAAAAAGGAAAATCAAAGAAAAATTCCCTTGATGTGGAGAACCCTCGTCATAGGAACCATTCTCGGAACAGGAGAAGATTTTCCTGACATGGAGAGCCGTCGTCAGGGGGAAATCCCTTTAAAGTCAGACAAAAAAAACCATATGATGTTGAAGATCGTCATCATGGGAGAGCCCTTCTTAAAACAAAAGAAAATTTTCCTGACGTGGAGAATCCTCGTCGTGAAAATCCCCTTTCAAAACAAGAAAAATCCATCTGCTTGTCAAGGAAATCCTCTTTCAAAACAAGAAAAATCTCTCTGCTTGTCGAGGAAATCCCCTTTTAAAACAAAAGAAAATTTCCCTGACGTGGAGAATCCTCGTCGTGGAAATCTCCTTTCAAAACAAGAAAATCCCTTATGACGTGGAGAATCCTCGTCCTGGGAGCTCTTTTCAAAAAAAGCACAAGAAATCCCCTCTGGCCCCACTAGTCAGCATCATGGGATTTCCTAAAATAAATAGGTACCTAGAAGCCGACCCAAGGCTGAAGCCCAAAAAGCTCGCTTGCCGTTTCAAAAACAAGATAACTTTGATAAATCTTTCTATGAGTGTTTACAGGGCAGTAGCCACGGAAAAGATTCTCGAAGACCCTGGTATAGCGGATAGGAAGCTACGAAGGGAAAAATAAGAGCCTGGTATGGCAGATGTGAAGCTACGATGGTAAAAAAAAAAGGGGGGGAAGGAACAGAGCCCACGACTTCAACACCCTAGGAGCATAACGACGAACCCTTAGATTCTACATGCTGTTGTGGAAATTCTCCTGTATTTTGATTCTGACAAAACCTTCAAAAGAAATTGTTTAATGAGATGTGATGCAGGAAGAATGTGTAAGCAGCAGGTTGAGTGATTCCAATTCTGTCGCACTGACAAAGGGTCAGATGGAAGTGCTTCTGACGAAGGGTCAGATGGAAGTGCTTATGACCGAGGGTCAGATGGAAGTGCTCCTGACGATCTAAACAGTGACGGATGGATCACATCAAATCTTCGTATTACCATTCTGTGCCTACTGATCTAGTAAGATACAAATCTTCTTATAGACGAATCTGAAGAAAGATCAGTCTCTGCATTTTACAAAACACGAAGACCCACGTATGGCAGGTTTCCGATCAAGGCAAGTGATATTCGATTATCTTGATATCCCTTCTAATCAATTAAGGGACTTTCTACAATGAGATATCATCTTCTAAGGAATATATCTTTGGGAATCAACTCAAACTTATCACACTTATGGAAGCTGGAGATTCAGTTGTATGGGCGACTGAATCAGAAGGGTTCAATGTCTTACCCAACGATCTACATATCTTCTGAAGATACAGTCTCGTTCAATCACGATTGATGACGTCCAATCAAGGATTCAAGAGCGATCCCTTGGCTGGAATCCAATGGCTAGTTGGAGGCAGGGGAGTATAAAAGAAGAATCATGATGGACTAAGGGAAAAGGGGGCGAACAACAATCCAAAGTGCAAGCATAATTTGAGTTTCATCCAAAAAGCATTCTGTGTACCCAAAATCCTTCACTGTGAAAATCTGTGTGAGAGAGAAATCAAGTACTTGAGTGGTTGTAATCCTCTTGATTCTTCATAGTGAAATCCAGCCGATCGGCTGTCATCGTGGGAGAGTGGACGTAGGCTTGATCTAAGCCGAACCACTATAAACATTGTGTGCAATATTCTCTTCTCTAAACTCTTACCTTTACGTTTAGATTTTTTGCACACTGTTATACTGTTCTTGTTCCTAATCGTACACTGAATTTTATTTATTCCACAAGAAAATTCAATTTTATTCAGAATCTCCTATTCACCCCCCTCTAGGAGATATTGCTAGATCCTTCAATTGGTATCAGAGCAGGTTGCTCATTTTACGAAGTGTTTATTGACTTCAGAGTTAACGATCTACTATGTCTAGCAATCACTCTTCAGGAACAAGCGATTCGCACTTCGCCAACAAGCCACCATACTTTGATGGAAAGGACTACAATATGTGGAGTAACAAGATGAAGTGGTTCTTCAAAGCCTATGATGATCTGATGTGGGATGTCGTTACGAATGGAGTAGTTGCTGCAAATGCTACAAATCCAACCTCTGCTGACGGAGTAAATACTATCACAACAATGACTGATGCTGAAAAGGCTAAAAGAAGAGGCATTGATTCTAAAGCTGTCAATGCTCTCTTTTGTGCCTTATCTACTCCTCTCTATAATCGTGTCTCAGAGGAGGAATCATCAAAGGCAATATGGGATAGACTTCATGTTACCTTTCAAGGAACAAATCGTGTAAAAGAAACAAAGCTCAGTATTTTACTGAGTGACTATGAAGCATTTGAAATGAAGCCTGATGAATCTATTGCAGATATGATAGACAGGTTTCAGACTCTGGCAAGTGGACTTGCAAGACAAGGCGCACCTATCGCTGAACCAATGCAAGTCAGGAAGATACTGCGTGGACTCACAGCTGATTGGAATTACATCAAACCATCAATTCAAGAATGTCAAACAATCAGACCACTCTCGGTGGATGAGCTAGTCGGGACTTTGCAATCCTATGAAACAGAACGAGTAAACAAAAAGGGAGAACAGAAAGGTAAAAAATCTATTGCCTTAAAAATTGAAATTAATCAATGTTTTTCTGATACAGATGATGAAGATGAGGATGATGAAGAATTAGCCTTCATGGTCAAGAACTTTAGGAAGATGGCTCGGAAAGGCAGAAACATCAAAGGAAAGAAACCTTGGAAGAAAAGTGATGTGAAAATATCAAGCAACGACTCACAAGATAGAAAAGACGTGATCTGCTTTCACTGTAAGAAGGCTGAACATATCAAACCGAACTGCCCAATTTTGAAGAAGGACAAACTCAAGTATGAGAAGTACAAGAAGGCTCTAAAGGCAGAAACTTTAAGTGATTCTGATGAAAGCGAAAATGATTATGCAAACATCTGTCTCATGGCCGAATCAGATTCAAGTTCAGATTCAGAAACTGAGGTATGTTCATCTGAACTCCCTGATGAAGTTATTGAATATATTGATGAATTGTGTAGAAACTACAAAGAAGCTCTTGAAAAAGTTTCTTGCTTGAAAAAGGAAAATGCTTCCTTGAAACAACAGAATTTGTCCCAAAAAGAAAAAATTGATTTTCTACAACAAGAGTTTCATCAGATGAAAGAAAATCATGATTTGGTTTCAAAAGAAAATGCTTCCTTGAAAGAAAAAGTTTCCGATATTTCAAAAAAGTTTTCACAAAGCTCAGTAACTCTGAATAGCATTATTTCAAGACAAATACCCTTCAATGACCGATCTGGGTTAGGCTTTAAAAAGGAAAGTAGCCAAAGAAATTTCTTTAAAACTGAATTTCGAAAACCAACGTTTTCCGATTACAAGCATCATTTTCGTAAGCATTTTACTAGATCTTACATTCGACAATCCTGTGTGAACTGTGGTGATCCTAGCCATACTAAGGATTGCTGCAAGAAAATTTGGAGACCTATTAAAAGGTCAAAACTTACTAACACAGAAGGACCCAAGAAAATATGGGTACCAAAGAAACAGTAAGTTGTTTATTTATTGCAAGTACCAAAGAGAATGAAGAACAAGTGGTTTCTGGATAGTGGTTGTTCAAGTCACATGATTGGAAATCCAGATGTATTTATATCCTTCTCAGATTGTGATGGAAGAAGTGTGTTTTTTGGAGGAAAGAACAAGGGAAAGGTCGTCGGGAAAGGAAATGTAAAGATTGGAAATCTGACTGTTAAAGATGTCTCTCTAGTCAAAGGATTGAACTACAACTTAATTTCTGTAAGTCAACTCTGTGACTCTGGATATGATATTTGGTTCCAAGATCTAAAATACACAAGTATGAGCAAGGATAATAAGCAATCCTTCACGGGACGAAGGCATGGGAACATTTATCTTTTATATATTGATGATGACTGTGAAAATGCAAAATGTCTTACTTCTGTTAAGGATGAATCTGATCTTTGGCACAGAAGGTTAGGTCATATTAGTGTAAAACATATTTCAAAGCTTTCCAAGAATGGACTTGTTCGAGGAATACCTCAAACAAAATTTGAGAAAAATGGACTATGTCATGCATGCACACTAGGCAAGCAGGTAAGAAGTTCTTTTAAGTCCTTAAATTAAGTTTCCACTAAGCATTGTCTGCAGCTACTTCATATGGATATCTTCAGACCAAATAGAACTCTAAGCATTGGAGGTAAGAAATATTGCCTTGTCATAGTTGATGACTTCTCTAGATTTACATGGGTTTTATTTTTTGCTCACAAAAGTGAAGCTTTCATATCCTTCTCAAAACTTGCTAAAAGAATTCAAAATGAAAAGGGTTACACTATTTCTAGTTTGAGAACGGATCATGGGGGAGAGTTTGAAAATCAAAGTTTCTCAGATTTTTGCACCGAGTTTGAAATTCAGCATAACTTCTCTGCACCTTATACTCCTCAACAAAATGGGGTATTAGAAAGGAAAAACAGATCATTGCAAGAAATGGCCAGAACTCTTCTTATTGAGAGTAAAATTGCCTCTAACTTTTGGGTTGAGGCCATTTCAACAGCATGTTATATCTTAAATCGAATTTCTCTCAGACCTTTTTCTGAGAAAACCCCCTATGAATTTTTCAAAGAAAGAAAGCCTGATGTTGCATACTTTCATGTATTCGGTTGCAAATGCTTTATTCTAAAGAATGCTAATGATTGAATTGGAAAGTTTGATGAGAGATCAGATGAAGAAATTTTCTTGGGATATTCAACAACAAGCAAAGCCTACAGAGTCTACAACAAGAACACTCGTGCTGTTGAAGAATCAGCGAACATCAAGTTCGATGAAAGCTACCAGGATGATGAACCTGAATCCATTCAAATGCATACACTTCATCAAGTCACGGACTCACGAGTAGACTCAAATGTGAATATTGGTTCGAAGAGTGTTTAGAAGGAAACTTCCTCAGTTGAAGAAAGACCAGAAGATGAACAGAATGAATCCACAACATCCTCAAATGATAGCCTTGACAAAAACTGGAAGCATAAGTCAAGTCATCCAAAGGAACTTATCATAGGTAGCATAAGTGATGGCGTAAAGACAAGATCCAAGTTCAAGCAAGCAATGAGCAACATCGCCTTGGTATCTGAATTGGAGGCAAAAAGGATTGAAGATGCATTAGCAGATGAAAACTGGATAAATGCAATGCAGGAAGAGCTACATCAGTTCAAGGTCAACAATGTTTAAGAACTGGTCAATCGTCCCAAAAATCGTCCAGTAATTGGAACAAAATGGGTATTCAGAAACAAACTTGATGACAAAGGAAAAGTTGTAAGAAACAAAGCAAGACTTGTAGCAAAAGGCTACTCTCAAGAAGAATGAATATATTACGATGAAACCTACGCACCGGTTGCCAGGTTAGAAGCCATTAGGCTACTTCTTGCTTATGCTTGTTACAATGATTTCAAACTTTTTCAAATGGACGTGAAAAGTGCCTTCCTAAATGGCTACATCAAAGAAGAGGTATATGTTGAACAACCTCCTGGTTTCGAAGAACCTAGAGAAAAGGATCTGGTATATGTCTTAAAAAGGCGTTCTATAGATTGAAACAAGCACCTCACGCTTGGTATGAAAGGTTAAATAACTTTCTATCTCAACACAGCTTCACTAAAGGTAATGTAGACACCACTCTTTTTATTCAAAGAAAAGGTAAAGATATCCTTCTAGTTCAAATTTATGTTGATGATATTATATTTGGTTCCTCTAATGAACTTCTCTGCAAGAAATTTTCTAAAGCAATGCAGGATGAATTTGAGATGAGTATGATGGGAGAATTACGGTTCTTTCTTGGTCTTCAAATTCATCAATCTCAGAAAGGAACTTTCATATTTCAAGAGAAGTATGCATTGGAAATAGTGAAGAAGTTTGGTCTGGAGAATGGCAAGAAGACAGAAACTCCTATGTCTCACTCCTCCAAATTAGATAAAGATGAAGATGGAAAGGAAGTTGATCCCAAACTATATCGGAGTATGATTGGATCATTACTCTATCTTACAGCTTCAAGACCAGACATCCTATATAGTGTCTGCTTATGTGCAAGATTTCAGTCAAGCCCAAGAGAATCACACCTATCAGCCGTCAAAAGAATAATCAAATACATAGGGACTTATCCCAACTATGGTTTATGGTATTCTAAATCTTCTGATTTTATACTAAAGGGATATTCAGATGCAGATCTTGCAGGTTGCAAAATTGACAGAAAGAGTACATCTGGAACTTGTCAGCTCATGGGAAATATGCTTGTCTCATGGTATTCAAAGAAGCAAAATACAGTGGCACTAAGTACAGCCGAAGCAGAATATATATCTCTTGGAAGTTGCTGTACTCAAATACTTTAGCTAAAACAGCAACTCAAAGATTATGGTGTTGAAGAATCAATTGTGGAAATCCTATGTGACAACACGAGTGCCATAAATCTTACAAAGAATCCCGTACTTCACTCAAGAACAAAGCATATTGAGATCAAGCATCACTTCATACGTGATCATGTTCAGAACGGTGATGTTAACATTCAATACATTGATACGAAAAATCAACTTGCAGATATTTTTACTAAACCACTCGATAAACAGACTTTTAATTTTATTAGAAATGAATTATCCATCATTAACCTTCAGTCGTAAGTATACCTTAGAATAGGGAGCATCAGAAGAAGCATCAGAAGGAACGTCAGAAGGAACATCAGAAGGAGCGTCAGAAGGAGAGTCGGAAGGAGCGTCAGAAGGAGTATCGGAAGGAGCGTCAGAAGGAACGTCAGAAGGAACATCAGAAAGAGCGTCAAAAGGAGAGTCGGAAGGGGGGTCAGAAGGAGAGTCAAAAGGAGCATCAGAAGGAACGTCAGAAGGAACGTCAGAAGGAGCATCAGAAGGAGCATTAGAAGGAACACTAAAAGGCGCGTACGAAGAAATTCACAATTTTTTTTAAAAGGGTCACAAGTCGAGGTCAGTATCTCTAAAAACTATCTTTTAGGTAAGTTCCTCATATGAATAGATATCTCCGATTATGTGATTAACGGTGAGTAAGTGTTTTATTATAGAAACTTTTTATTTCCCTTTAGAAAATCAAAATTATCTCTTTGGTTTCCAAAAATAACTGCCTCTTTTATAAAACGTCGAACCGTCACCTCTGCTCTCTCACTTTCAAATTTTTCTCAAATCAAAACCCAAAAACCGTGTCCAAAACCTCTCGCTCTCGATTTCCTCCTCAAAACAACTCTCTTTCACTCAAAGTTTTGAACTTTCTACGCATCAATGGCTCCGAAATCAGCCTCTGACTCGAAAAAGACATCTCAGTTGAAGAGAAAGCTCTCCGCCTCAACAGCAAGCGGCGCTGAACCTACAGAAACCCAAATCAACGAACAGCGGGAAGCACTCCGCCTGGCAAAAGGTCTGTCTCTGTCTGCTTTTGAAGGAAAAGAATCTATGGCACATTCTATTAAGCCAATGTATGATATGATTAAGGCAACAGTAGATTTTGGTAATGAACTTAGAAAACTGCTGAACACTCATTATTTCGATAGTGAGAGCGTACTATTGGAGTTTCTTAGCTTTCCTGGAAAAATCGTTGAACCAATTGCTGTAGAAAAACATGCATCTGCCTCTAGAAAAGGAAAGGAGAAAGTGGCAGAGACAAGCTCGAAACGAAAATCATCCCCAATTAGACCTGGCAGCACGAAGGCAAAGGTCGAAGATGATGATGACATTCTGTTCAATAACTTTGTGAAAAATATTGGGTTTATTTTGGATAAAAGCTTTCCTGATCCCTTGTTCCAGAATCAGGCTCACAAAGAAAGGTTTGAAGTAATGAAACAGAGAGGTGTTATACCTCACAGAGTATTTGAGTTAAAGTACTTTGACAACAATGGCATCTATCTGAGAAAGCATTTAGAAAAGGTGAAGATAGATCAATTTATAATGAAGATAGGCTACACTTTTCTTGATCTGGTAGCTTACTTCTACTCAAATCTTCAATTTGTCAACTTCAACTCTCTAGCTTTCACGATAAAAAGAAAGCCGTATATTCTGACTATTGATGAATTTGCTTCAATCATGAGAACCAGAAAGGGAAAGTTCAAACCCCTAGATGTCACTGCAAGAGAAGCCTTCTGCTTCCTGACTGGCAAATCGAGCTTCTCAAGGGAAGCAAAGTCACATATTGCCTACACGGACTTTCCCTTGAAACACATCATGATGCACAAGGTGATCATCGAATGTCTCAGACCCAAGGCAGCATCAAAGACAGATATATCGAAGTATGAGGCAAAGCCGTATATTCTTTCTTTTTGAATGCTCTTTTCAAAGAGGCTTCTAATTGTTAAGAAACTTTTTCAAGTTTTCTCGAGAATTTTGTTCGCAGATTGAGCCATTATGACGCTCTTGAAATCATCTATCCTAAATGCATGTGTGAGATGATATGAAAAGCGGGTACTCCCTGTTCTGCCATTTGAAGTCGTTGCTTCTTGGGCGTCTTGACTCTGTTCATCACCAAGGGGGATGGCTCGGCATTGTTCTTCTTGGAAGCGTGGTTGCCATGGCGAAACGCTTTTTGTATTCAATGGATGGATTTTATTCCATTATGTTCCATGAGTGATAACCATTATTTCAGGGACTCGTCCCATGAGTCACCATGATGAATCTGATGTCTTCGGCTGGGCATGCTTTCTGGATAGGGAAATGATTTGCCTCCAGCAACTGAGTACTCCACCTTGAGTTAGCTGATTTAGCCATATGAAGCTCCATTGTATCATGCTAATGCCTTCCCTGTTGTTTGAGTCAATCACTTCCATGTCAGGTGATTTTGGCGTTTGACATTCTTCGATCTATTCTGACACATGTCTTCAACTATCATTCTCTGTATATGAAAGAGAAACATCTCAGTCGTTTGTATGAAATGAAATCAGAATAAGGGACAATTTACTCCCTTTTGTGACAACAGAGGATGAAACTTCATCGTAATTATCTAGAGGGCTCGGCCTTTGATGTTGCACGATGTTCAACACTTTTTGGGTTCTGTCACTCTCCTTGAGGTTGGGTGATCTTTCGCCACTTTCGCTCTATTGATGCATTTCAATCTTGAAGTGTTGCTTCGCAAATAAGCATTCAGTTTTCTTCATCCCTACATATAGAAAAGGAGATGATCATTTCATATCTTGAGAGGATTGAAATGAGGAACGATATACACCCTTTTATGGTTGAGTGATCATCAATCTCATGGTGGGAAACACGAGTATTTGGACTCCTTGAGACGTGCTTCAATTGGTGATCGTGCCATGCCACATTGGCCTCCAGTTTTGAGGGTCCACAATTGAGTCTTCTTTAAAGGGACAAATGTCGACCTCACATAATCATTTTATTTCACCTACATGACATGAGGAAGGAATACGTCAATTGTTGCACAACAGGCTCTAATTGAAACGATAACAGATTTACTATCCCCAGAGTATATTTCCTCAGCTCCCATCATTTTGAGCATCAGAGATGAAGGAATGTTCCTTAACGATCCCCATTTATTTTTTATAATCACCTGCAAGCGTGAGTAACCATGTCATCC
Organism: Rhodomyrtus psidioides; assembly: GCA_021437785.1. Classification (NCBI taxonomy): domain Eukaryota; kingdom Viridiplantae; phylum Streptophyta; class Magnoliopsida; order Myrtales; family Myrtaceae; genus Rhodomyrtus; species Rhodomyrtus psidioides. Next base: position 6,184,974 of record JAILYB010000007.1, on the reverse strand, counting down.
TATAAACGAATCAATTTAATTTGAAACGAATACACCCTTTTCGACTTAGATAGGTCGATCCAGTTCAGGTTGCCCCCTTTTTTTCATGTTGTCTTGTTCTGGGCATATCACCGTCGATTTATCTTATTTTGGAAACCCAAGGGGTGGCGCCTGATGAAGGCGCATTTCCTTTCATGTTGCAAGGAAAATAAGTCTCGCATCATTTGGCCTTCAGCCATTTTGACCTGTTGGCAAAAGAAATAACCAAGCAAGTCAAGTATAACGCTCGAAGTTTTTATTGGAACGATTACAGTTTTACCATCGTTCGATCACATCTCGCATGCGATTAGATGAATGAATCTTCAATAAATGTATATCATGTATAACCTGTCAGAAAGGAGATACACTTAGCATTTTACATAGCAAAGACATCTCTCAATGAGGTCACCTCTCGTAATGAAAGCGAGGCGACAATACATATCCCATAATCCCTATTTATGGGCATCTGATGTCCGCCAAGATTTCAAGATAAAAGGATACGTCATTAAAAGATCGATCCATGGTCATCAATCAAACACCCATTTAATTCCAAACGTTTAATACGCAAATGGGGGCATTAATCTTGAAAGATTGCTTTGTGACATTTTTCTTGTGAAAATCATGTGATCTTTGTTTTAAGAACTCACTACACAAAATGTGATTGCAAACATGGCCTTAACTTTATGCCCCAAAATCTTGAATTGGAAGAATTTTAGACAAAAAGAAATGTCATCTTAATCCATGATTGAAAATTTGGATGAACCATCTATTCCGTAGGGACGGCTTAGAAGTGTTCCCACTTTTGTATCTAAAATTCATTGTCAAAAAATTTCATTTGTAAACTCAAACACCCAGGGCATTGGTTGATTTCCATGAATTCCTATCATGAAATTTCACTAGGAAGTGAACAAGTAGAGAGAGAAGTCATACGTACAGTGAATATATATATATATATATATATATATATATATATATATATATATATATATTTGGTTTTAGGTATACCAACCTCTCATAGACATGCGCATGAGACAAGTGGGGGGTATACTCTAAAAATCGAAAATCAGGTGAGGAACCTACGGCTCAAGCTCCCACGATCCACATGAGGCTGATTTCTCTCCAAGGGTACCTACCCAAGATGGATAGATATCGCCAATGCAGATGGTAGGCGGGAACGAATGCGAAAGTCTTAAGTGCCATCAAACACAAGATCCTTTTCGCACCCCTTCCCTATCTAAGGTAACCTAGAGGTGGTTGCAGTCGGGGTTTGACCGCCAATGTGTGCAATGTGTTGTGATCATCACAATGCAAAGTCATGCACAGCAGTTTGTATCAAAACACCGCTTCAGTATGTGCATAAAAATAAACATACATTTCCAACTCCAACCTGCAGGAAAAAATGTCAACAATCACTCCACCCCTAATTTCTCTAATCTGCAAAAACATCTAACACAATGGTTAGTGTACGTACCTCACCTTCGAGAGCATCTGCAGAAAATAAAGTCAGATAAACCAAACAACTTTTTAATCGGCTCAAGTCCTCTGGAATTCGTAACCAGCGATTCTGGTTTAGAATAAGTCCCCAGCGGAGTCGCCAGTCTGTCGCGACCCTCTCGAGCGGGTATCGTGGCTAGCGGGGGTTAATGGGTCATCCGATGTTGCATGATCGGACGCGGGCCTCTCCCAAGGTCCATTACCCAAATCGCAACTACTGGATATACGTGGTCGACCTTCAGTGTGGTCTAGTGACATGTGATAAGTGTACATGCCAAGGAGTCGCCACCAATCGTTTCGTGGAGGGTACGATCGAAAACCCTATCGAATAGTTGGGAGTGATCTATTCGATTATGCGAAAACCAGAGAAGTGGGTTCGGGGACTTAGTTACGCCAACTGTCAGAGTTGACGCCTTTTCGGTACCTAAGTTGAATGGTTTATCTGATCCTTGGATTTCATTCAGACGAGTGGGGTACATATCCTAAATCTACGAGTTCATGCAGATGGGAATTACTACCCTATCACTCACAATCAATAGAAATAAGTGCGCAAATCAAGGATCCAATACTTGCGGATAAAAACACATGAAATCAGCATGGCATCCCTAATGAGGCCCTATTAGCCTCGAGAAATATCAATCAAGGCTTAGGAATGATTTTGGCATGATTCTCCCATGAGGGGCAAAATCGTAATTTTGAGCAATTTTGGAAAATTCACCTCGAAATGGTAAATCTGTCATTTTAGATGAATTGGGAAGTCAAAAGACAGGGGAAATAGGATTGGCCATCAATCCAATCCATTTCCTATTTTTCGGGAATTTTTAGAATTTTTCTGGAATTTTCAAGTGATTTTACCCTTGGAGGGGTAAAGTCGTCATTTGGACAAAAACGAGAACTGAAAATCTCAAATTTTAGGGTTGGTCGTCCACCTGACCTAAACCCTAACTTTAAGTAATTTTCAGAACTCGATTGGAACAAGAAAGACGATTTTCCCATTGAGGGGCAAAATCGTCATTTTGATAAAAGGGACAGGACTCGAAAACCTAAGCCTAAGAATTGGTCGCCTACCTGACCCTAATTCTCACCTTGGCATTATCGGTCTTATCTCGCATATACAGCAGAGGCGACTTACCCCTAAAGGGTAATGTCGTCAAGTCTCGGAAGAACAGATAAGAAACCCCAAAAATAGGGTTGACCAGTTGTCTGTGGTCAATCCTCATTTTTTGGGGATTTCTGGAGTGTCTAGGATTTTTCCACAATTTTTCCACATTTGTTTGGAATTTTCTGGAATTTTCTAGCATTTTTTGGATTTTCTAGGATTTTTCTGATTTTTTTTATTTTTAAAATCAATTTCCGATTTTTTTTATTAAAAAAAAGGTTATTCGGGCCGGGTCGGGTGACCCAGCCCACGACCCATGGGCGACCGAGTAGGTCCGGATCCGGGCTGCACCAAAAACGGCGCCGCTTCAATCCTCCCGCTCGAATTTTGATTTCCCGCCCAAACTTGAACCAAGGGTCCTGATTGCGCCACGTGTCAACTGATGGACGGCCTGATCTAAGGCTGGAAACTGACGATCCAGATTGAAATTCCTGATCGAACTACAACCGTCCGATCAACTTATCTGAAAATGGTTTTTATTTCCGAAAATTGCGAGATCTTGACACATGGCACATTATCCACCGTCGGATCAATTTCGTTATTCGGTTAAACCAAACGGCTGACGTGGTTGCCACGTGGGCGCCACGTAGGCGTTCACCTGGTCAACTGTCGTTGATCGGTCAACAGCCTCGTCGGGGAAGACGACCGAAAGTCTGGTTTTCCGGTCAAAAAATGCCGGAGCTTCGCCGGAACTCGGTTTCGACGTCGAAACGGCCATGGATCTCTACGAATCTAACACCAATCGACTCATCATCCCATCCACCTTAACATATGTCGCGATCTCGACCTAAACCGAGTCTGAAACACACATGCCTGCTCCGACAGAGAACGATTCCGGCGAAGATATGACCTAGCCATTTCTAGCCTTGCTTGGCGAAACAAAACCATCAGGAAGCATCCAAGGAGTTCGAGGGGACTTAACTGACCATCGCGGAGGCTCGACAATGCCTGGACCGAGTTGAACCGTTCTCGGTGACTCAACCAAGATTGAAGGTCGGCACGGCGTTTTATGCAACGACAAAGCAGAAAAAAGGTCGAAGAGGGATCAGTGATGCACAAGGAGCAATGTGAGATCAACAAATCGTGAAACGAGCCGGTGGAACTCAAGATGCCACTGATGGCCGAGGTGAAGCTCGAAGAGGAGTCTCACCGTTTTTCGAGGTGAAAGGCTTATCGAAAGGGCTCGGTAGCTTCTCTAGAGCCCAGAGAAGTCGGTTATGGTCATCGTCGGCTTCGGTTTCACCGGTGATGATCCGACGAAGATTGCACAGCCTCGGTTGGAGCAAGCTCCGGTCACCATCTCTCTCTCTCTCTCTCTCTCTCTCTCTCTCTCTCTCTCTCTCTCTCTCTCTCTTCGCGAGCTCTCTGTTCGCTCTCTCCTCAGCTCTCTTTCTCCCTCTGCGAGCTCTCCCCTTCTCTCTCTCTCTTTCTTGAGGTTGTTCCCTTTCTTGCGTCCTTTTGTTCTTCAACCGACTCCCCTCACTCAACTGACTTTCTCTTCAACCCGTCATTCGTCCGCCTCAACTGCCTGCGCGAAGTCCCCCCCATTCTGTTTTTGGTCCTTTCGCGAAGAAGCCCCGAACAAACAGTTGTTCTGTTTGTTTTAGTTGACCTGGTCAACCGGGTTGACTGGGTTGGGTCAACCAGACCCAGTTGACCCGATTTGCCAAAAATAAGGCAAATTAACCCACAAAAATTCCTAATTTCTCAAATTAAATCCAGAAATCGGCTTCCAGGAGATGAATCCCATCTAATATGGTGATTTAGTGAAAAATGAATGTGGAATTAAACGAAAACCCCAAATGTTGAGTAGGATCCAAAATCGATTTTTGCCAAATTGATATTCTTAATGGACGAATCGGCCCCAATTGAGCTCATCATTAGATTCAGGGGGTCAAATTCTATAGGGGAAGCATTGGGGTTCTATGGGCGTCCCTCAGAAAATTTTAATTTTGGATTTGGCACTGTAGGGACCAAAATGAAAAGAATTTTGTGCAATTAGGTCCCTAAAGCCAAAATTGATTAAATCAGTGCACAATTGAGCCAAATTAAAATGTCGGGCAATCAAGCTGAATGTCAAGATTCTTAAAATGCAAAGTATTACAAATAAAAAGACTCAAAACATGTTTTTTTTTTACAAATTCAACCATGTGCATTACGAAGAAACACACAAAATTAAACTTGAATTTCGACTCTTGATGAGGTCAAAATGACAAGGAAATTAAAATACAAATATTTACTATTTTCCTATATTTTTATGACCTCAAATTCTATTTTTTGTTGATTTTTCTAGTATTTTCCTATTTCCTAAAAATACTAAAAAATGTGAAAAATATGAAAAATTATTTTTGGTCAAGAATGGTTCCTTAGGCTGGGCTAAGGCCACCAAAGTTGATTTTGTAATTTTTTGACTTTTTATGAATTTTTTGTGATTTTTCAAAGTAATGCTGAAAAAGACTTGGTCAAAAATCAGGTGTCAACAGCTGCCCCTCTTTGAGAGGAATCTCGTGAGAGGTTTCGCTCAAAGACAGGTGACACCTGAGTCTAGACCGACTCGACTGGGGAAAAGAAAAATGAATCTTGACACTCAATCTTTCTTGTCCCGCTGGTGAATGCTCTGCTCCTCATTCTTTTGCTGACGTGAGAGAGAAAGTAGGGAGACCTACCTGCTTTTTACCTGTTGATCACCTGCCTGATGCTCGTACGGCATGCGCGGTGTATAGCGGGTTCAAGTGAATACCTAGGGACTCGTCTTTTGAGTATCCTAGGGCGGTTAAACTCTAGCCTGTATGATAGGCCGTACCAGAATGGGATTCCTATACTTGACAGGAACCTGTGAATGACGCACCCAGTCCCTTAGGGATTGTCGGAAGTTTTGATCCGTATGGTGGATCAGACCATGAATAGGACTTCTTTCTGCTATGAACCTATGGATGACGCACCCAGTCTCTTAGGGATTGTCAGGGGTTTTGATCCGTATGGTGGATCAGACCATGAATAGGACTCCTCTCTGCTAAGAACCTATGGATGACGCACCAAGTCTCTTAGGGATTTGTCGAACATTTTGATCCTTCAGGGGGATCAGGTCGAGAATAGGACTCCTCTCTGCTAGGAACCTATGGATGACGCACCCAGTCTCTTAGGGATTGTCGAACATTTTGATCCTTCAGGGGGATCAGGCCGAGAAATAGGACTCCTCTCTGCTAGGAACCTATGGATGACGCACCCAGTCTCTTAGGGATTGTCGAACATTTTGATCCTATATTCTAAGGAATTAACTAGGATCTATACAAGTGAGGTGTGCCTAACCTTGAGGCTTTATCACATGAGCTATTCTGGGTTTATGGGTTACCTAAAACCTCACAGAAAGCTGATTCTGTCAAAAGTTTTTGATCCTATATTCTAAGGAATTAACTAGGATTCATACAAGTGAGGTGTTCCTAACCTTTAGGCATCACCAAATGGGCTATTCTGGGTTTAGGGGTTACCTAGAACCTCACAGAAAGTTGATCTTGAAAATTGTCCTTTCGACATGTAAGGCGTTATTCTGGGATTTGGGGATTCCAAGTATCCTGCCGAAAACTTAAACCTGCAAAAACTTTGATAAGATTCTTCTGGGATCTAGGGGCTACCTGAGATCTCGCAGAAAGACTATCTTGAATATTGTCCTTTCGACATTGAAGGTGACATTCTGGGATCTGGAGCTCCAGGTATCCTGCAGAAAGTTCCAACCTGTAACACTGGGATCTCATGGAGAGATGATTTCTAAATATTGTCTTCTTGACATGGGAGGTGACATTCTGGGATCTGGGTACTCCAAGCATCCTGCAGAAAGATCAAACTTGTAATACTGGAATCTCATACAATGAGATAACTTCAAACATTGTCCTTTTGACATGGGAGGCGACATTCTGGGATCTGGGTACTCCAGGTATCCTGCAGAAAGCTCAAACCTATAAATTTGAAATCTCACAGAGGGATGATTTCGGAGATTGTCCTTTTGACATTGGATGTGACATTCTGGGATCTGGGAGCTCCAAGTATCCTGCAGAAAGCTCAACCTACAAAATTTGTTTATAAGAATGTGTTTTCCTGAGATATGGAATTACCAGGGATCTTGCAGGAAAATAAACTTGAAAGCTCTTCTTCACAGAGCAAGGCGTCCTTCTAGAATCTGTGGTTACCATGATTCCTATAGAAGTTTAAGCAAGAACAATAGCATTCTAGAATTTGGGGTTACCAAGAATCTGTCAGAAGCTCAGGCATATAAACTCTCCTTCTTAGAGAAATGTGTCATTCTGGGACTTGGGGCTACCACGAGTCCTGCAGAAGTTTAAACTTGAAATATATTCTTCACAAAAGAAGCAGCATTCTGAGGTCTGGGGATACCAGGGGTCCTACAGAATCTTGAACATGTAGACTCTTTCTTACCAAGAGAGGTTGTGTTCTTTTGAGATTTGGGGTTACCAGAAATCTATCAGAAGTTTTAGACATGTAAATCGTTTCTCACCAAGAGTGATACAAGCCATTTTAGGAGCCGAAGTCATCAAGGATCTTACAGAAGCTCCAATTTGAGAATTTTCTTACCAAAGGCACATCAATGGTCTCTAATGTCAAATTGACAGCACTTTATGATTTATATTATAGTCATGAGAAATTTCAATGAATGCATTACGATGCTGGAGGTTATCCGAAACACCTTGCAATATACAGAAGTGATCAAAAATTCCTTGTGAGAAAAGTTTGAATCAAACAATCTGAAATTACCCAAAAGAATTTGGTTAAAACGTCCATTGGAGTATTCTCATCAAAAAGGACTTCTCACCGTTTTAGATAATGGTCTTTTACCAAGAATGCACTCGAATTTTCTATCAAACCTGTGCCTAGGGTTCAGGATCATTCGCAATGCATACACCTCGATCGATCAGGAGGACTTCCAGGGGACCATAATGTTGGGTTTGGTCAACGGTTTTCAAATGGGGACTTGCGTGCAAGTCAAGGCTTTCGAAGAGAAGTCTTCAATGTCTGCTCCAGGTTTACAAGTCAAGAAACCTGCAAAATGAGAAAGAAATAATCTTGCTCGAACTTCTTCGAGCTAAGCTTAGACATTAAACCCTATGTCAATCCAAGTGCCTTAATTAGAAAAGGCTTTTCAGGGTTGTAACGTAGGTAGGATTGGGGACCCAAAAAAGGCTTGTTTTTGGCTCAGAATACGCGAAGGGTTTAACATTGGTGATCATTGCAAGTTTGCCGCTGATCTTGTCCCTTCTGGTTCGAAGAGCGTCTTCAGTCTTTGAAGTGCATTGTCAGTCTTCGAAGCGCACATTTGTCTTTAGAGAATATCTCTTTCGTGTTGAGACGGCGTCAACATCTTGTTTACGCTTTCATCATCTGAGTGTGACATGATTGGGAGCATCTTTCGCAGTCCAGCTCCCTTGGAATTTTCTTTTACAACCAGATCTCACTAGTGGCCTATACAAAGGTATCATGCCATCTTTTGGCGGTTACAAGATCAAACACATGATTCACAAGTGTACAAGTATTTGGATGGGCATTGGCCTTGCTTTTACCAGGCACTTTGCTTTTTCTTGATGCCCAGGATTGGGTTTTTCTCTCTCTTTTCTTTTCCTTGAAATCCCATCTTTTCCCTTCTTTTGGGAATCAGAATTTTCAAATGAGTGTACTAGATGTACAGCTTGAATCTCAGCACTCCAACATTAATTCAGGATTTTTCCACAAATCCAATATTTTGAACTCTTCTGCTCGGGAAGTGACGTCGCTTCCACCTTGGAATATGCAATGATCACCAACGGGTTTATGAAACGAACGTATAGGCTCAACTGGGCTATACAAAGGGTAAAAGTGTATAGGATAGAGAAACGAACGCTTTTCGTCATCTTAAAGCACTTGAACTACCATAGAAGTTAAAATGACAAGCAACACGCGAAGATTGATGCAAGTCTGAGCAAGAGAACTTCTAACCATTTACCTCTTGATACCGCTGGACGTACCTCCAGTTTGCCCCACTGTAGGGTGGTTCTTGACAGGGGTAAAGAATGAAACCGCCGTTCAAAGGGTTATCAATGGTCACCTGTAGTGCCTATGATAGAGAAACGAATGCCTCCGTCGTCTCAATCCATGTAATTACTACGAATAACCCCTACGTCCGTAGGTCAAGGTCTTGCTGTCCTTACTATTCCACTCCACTCATCTCTCAAGTGTGTATAGGATGTGTTTAGATCCAGCTTGCCTCTTGTCTGAGGAAACATCCTTTTAAACAGTTCTAAACAACTCTTGTTGGAAAAGTTCATTTTGCTTTCTCTAAAACTTACCTCCAAGAGGATTTATGATGCACAATGCATATTTCAATCATGTTCAGATAACCTCCAAGTTTAAACATGAATGCCAATGACATGACTGTGAGAATTCTGCATCTTTATAGACATGAGAATTGAATGCATGCTAGATTCCAAGAAGCCTTTCAAATTCTAGTAATAAAGGTTCTGGAAATTTAAAAACCTGAGAGATTGGGAAATGAATACTTACCTGCCCAGCGCGGCTAGGGATCCCTGAAAAACATAAAAGGAATATGTCGGTGTATGCTCTCGAATTTCAGAAAATTAGAACGATACACCTTACCCTTGATCATGCACTCCAATGGAAATGGATAGATTCATGAAAATCTGCATTTTTCTGGTCACCACGACAGTAAGTCCTCTTGATCATGCATTCCAATCTGAACGCCAATATGTAGATTATAGAAAACGGCCATTTCGACCTACGGGGATGATCTCTTCGTCTGATTGGGGCAATGAACCCTGCTTGATGGTTTCATTCATCTTTTGAACGTCTTCCATGCCATTCTTCGGAGTTCCTTATTTCAAGGAAAAATGAATTCTTATCAAAATGTATGCTAAAGCGTGTGGTGTGGAAGCGATACTTTTTACCCTCCACTCGATCTTATAGCCAAAGTTCATTTCTGGAATATTTGACTTCCGAAGTGGTTATCTCCCTACAATCATTCCGCCTTGAATTTGCGTCGGCGAGTTCTTTCCTTTTGAGTCCTTTTGAATGCCAATAATTTTCTGTTGAAATTAGGGAAAATTCATATTACGAGAAAGATCATTTGAAGATCAGATTAGAACGACACAAAGTTACCCTTCACTCAAGTTCGTATTTTGAGGTTTGACTCTGATGTGAACGATTCTTCTATCACGTTCATTGATCTTGCTGGGAATGAAATGCCACTTTTTCCTCCAGTCACGCAGATGATTTGCTTGCCCCAGTTAGGCATGACTTGTCGTGGCTAGGTAATGTTGCCCCAGCTAAATGGCTCTTGTTCATTTTTGCATTTTCATGCAATACCCTGTTCAATTTGGGTTACCTCTTACTTGGATCTTCACTTTACTTTTCCCCTTTGAAGTGTCCTCCTTCTAATGCTTGAGAAAATCGTTTGCTTCATGTATCTTGTCACTTGTTACCATCCTTGTGATGTTTTCCTCTTTGTTGGACCCATGATAATGTCATAATGGCGTATTCTGCCACAGAAAGAAATGGTTCTGCATTAGCAAATGCAAGAAAAATGAGTAAATTGGATACGACACCCAACTACCATTCTTTTGTCAATTGTGGACATTTCTCTTTTGATTGAGTTCATTCCAACATTGTATGCTGATATGGACAACATTCGTCGAATCCCTCTATCCATGCTTGAAGGTATTGGTAATATCATCAATCTATTTGCCCCAGTTGGGCGACGTCTACCTTAGCCAAATGCCTTAGTACTTTTCGTATCATTTGACGATTTCCAATCCTATTTGAAGAGGTCTTTGTACCTGTACATGAAGCAATGAGTATTCATCCATGTTTAACTTTATATAAATCATTAAGGAATGTGATACTCCCTTTGAGGTATTGAATTTCCGTTGATCAAGGAAATCATTTCTTTCGGTTGCTTTGCCCCAGTGGGGCATGTCTTGACGTTTGTCGTCTTTGGGCTTGATAACTTGCTCCAATATGCTATCTTGGTGGCACACGAGCATCTTGCTCCCAGCTTGGTCTCTTAACAGGAAAGGAGGGGCTTGCCCTAATGAACCGTCTTTGCTGGTTCTGGTTATTTATCTCAACCATCTGAATCTTTGATCACTTTTATCTACCTCTTGGTAGCTCGACATCTTTGAAATTTGTCGCATGACATCTTAACGACCTTCTCAGTAATTTTGTGAACCTGAGTCTTTCATCTCGGGATAAATGTTCACCGATCTTGACTTCTTTGATATTTTCAGTATCCCCCAAATTAACAGTAACCGGCTCTTTCGAAGTAGGAGGTGTTGATTCCTCAAAGGCATTCTATTCCCTGCGAATAGACGCATAACCTTCATCATCGTCTTCTTCCTCTGTCCCATAGTCTCAGTGGACCGTTTTAGGATTGTACTTTTCTATCGGGGGGACTTTTATAGTTACCGTCGTCTGATAAGACGTCTCTGGTTCAGCCGTGCCGTCTTCTTCCTCTTCCGGCAATCGAATCACAACAAGCTTGGCTAGGCAATCTTCTACCTTATTCAAGACATGAAGATCCTCCAATTTAATTACCACTGTCGTAGCGGCTTCAATCATTGACACAGTATTGTCAAAGTCCCTTGAGAAAATTTCGTCTCTTAGTCAACAATGTCGGTCGTCGTCACTTAGTATTGCTGATGTGGCAGATCTCGGGTATTCTCTTTTTCCTTTGAATAATTCAGCTAAACCATGCTGTTGATTCTTTGGTCTCTTTGTTTCGGCATACTGCTTTGTGCCAAGCTTAGTAACCCTCATCTGGTCAAGTGATGACTCAGGCTTTTTTGAAAAAAGGGCTTTTCCGGTTGAACGGGATTATACATGCCTCCCCATCTGTCTGGTATAATATCCTCCCTTCTCTGATAGAAGTTAGGGGAAGTAGAGTACTTCACTTTAAAGTTGTACCCTCTAGAATCATGACCCAAGTTGTCTACCATTTCACTCATTTCTAGTGCGTTGGCCATGAATCTGCGATCTGCTAGACTTCGCCTCTTGGCTTCCAGTTTGTCCTCTTCGAATTCTTCTTCTGATTGAGTGACCGGCCCAAGATTATCTACCAGATTCTCATGCGGGATGTCCCAAGTGCTACCCTGCTCAGTTTTGATCACGAAGTGGCTTCCTTCCAAAGATAGAGAAGTTTCGACTCCTTCGAATTCTTTATCGGTAATATCGGACATTATCCCCAAGCTCATCATCTTAGCGATACATAGTCTCTTCTTGTCAGCAGAGATCTCTCCTGCTTTTGGGTATGATGAAGCAGTCGCCAGAAGGTCGGTCAGCTTAGACATGTCCACCTTCAGCTGGAGGTGGTTTTCCTCATCTTCAGTGAATATTGCCCCAATTGCTTAATGATCAGGGAGCGAGTTTTCTTGTACGTTTGGAGCCACGTTGTCAAATTTCAGAATCTGACTTGTCAATCTGAGCTTGTACCTCCAGCTTAAGGATATAGCAGTCATCCACATTATGTCACATTTCGCCCATATGGTAGACACAAGTCTGGCTCTTGTCAAAACCAGGATACTTAACCGGATTTGCCCTAGGTGGTTCCTTTGCCACCAAATATTGTTCTAGCAACATCGGGAGTAGCTTGGACAAAGGCCTCGGGAGCTGAGAGAACTGCTTTTGGGGTTGCCTCTTTCTGGGCCTTGCCCTTTTGGTGCCGACCATGATGATCCTTCCTTGGTCTGATTAGAATTGTTAAGCACCTTGGGTTTATGGGGGTCTAGTATGAATGCTATTTCGAGCCCGGCCTTTTTATCCTTTTTCAGGGGATATTGTTTTCTGGCAGAAGCTTCATGAGGCCTCCTTTCTCTTAAGGCCCATCCGAGCCTTTCAGCCACCTTTATCAATTATACGAAGGTCTGACATCCCTGAGGTGTTCAACCTGTCGAAGTATTCGTAGGGGAGTGCTTTCAGGAACAAATCAACCAGCTCGTCTTCGGGGATTGACGGCTTTACTTGGGTCGCCAAAGCTCGCCATCTCTGGGGTATGTTATGATCAATTCTCCTCTTGCCTTTGAGGTTCGTAGAAGGTCTTCCCTCGTCGGGGCCGTAGCTGTGTTTAACCTATACTGTCTGAGGAAGTCCTCTGCAAGATCTTTCCACCCGTCATAATCATCCAGGTCCAATTCAATGAACCAAGCCAGAGCGGCGCCAGCCAAACTCTCTTGGAACGTGTTCATTAGTAGTGGAATATAATCCGAATAGTGCGACATCTTGCGCATGTAATATTTGAGGTGAGCGCGTGGACAGCCTGTCCCATTATACTTCCTCACAAAGTCTCTTTGCCACCACTTCAGTTTTTACAGTCTGCTTCACTTTTTCCTCCTTCTCGAGGTTGATAACAACAGGGGACGCTTTTTGTTGCGACGGGGTATTCGGCTCACGGATATCCTCCTCCGTACGTCGAGTATTTCCCGCCGTTTCTTTATCAGCTATATCGGGTGCAAGTGATGGACTTGAGTTGTTAGGAACTACTGTCTGTCTGGCTTGGGAGGCTTCTGGCATTGCCTTAATATCAGCCATCATAGTTTCCATTGAACTATTTGATATTTCCCTATCAAAGGAAAGAAGGTTCGTGCCTGAACAGCATACAAAATGGGCAATTGGAATTGATACAATTTACCCTTCGTTCCTTGGGTCTTGGCATTTTCTTTTCATTTGGATTTTTTTGCCTTGACCTGTCGACATCTTTCAAGGAATAATATGCATATAAATGATGCATGCATGATATGTATGATGCAAGTGATCTAAGATGATTCGTGTTTGCAACGAAACATGGATTCGTGCCTTTCATTCTTATTCACAGAAAGTATCTCTTTATCAAGTATGCCAATCTGTAAAGTTTGAATTCTTTCTTTTTGAATGCTCTTTTCAAAGAGACTTCTAATTGTTAAGAAACTTTTTCAAGTTTTCTCGAGAATTTTGTTCGCAGATTGAGCCATTATGACGCTCTTGAAATCATCTATCCTAAATGCATGTGTGAGATGATATGAAAAGCGGGTACTCCATGTTCTGCCAATTGAAGTCGTTGCTTCTTGGGCGTCTTGACTCTGTTCATCACCAAGGGGGATGGCTCGGCATTGTTCTTCTTCGAAGCGTGGTTGCCATGGCGACACGCTTTTTGTATTCAATGGATGGATTTTATTCCATTATGTTCCATGAGTGATAACCATTATTTCAAGGACTCGCCCCATGTGTCACCATGATGAATCTGATGTCTTCGGCTGGGCATGCTTTCTGGATAGGGAAATGATTTGCCTCCAGCAACTGAGTACTCCACCTTGGGTTAGCTGATTTAGCCATATGAAGCTCCATTGTATCATGCTAATGCCTTCCCTGTTGTTTGAGTCAATCACTTCCATGTCAGGTGATTTTGGCGTTTGACATTCTTCGATCTATTTTGACACATGTCTTCAACTATCATTCTCTGTATATGAAAGAGAAACATCTCAGTCGTTTGTATGAAATGAAATCAGAATAAGGGACAATTTACTCCCTTTTGTGACAACAGAGGAAGAAACTTCATCGTAATTATCCAGAGGTCTCGGCCTTTGATGTTGCACGATGTTCGACACTTTTTGGGTTCTGTCACTCTCCTTGAGGTTGGGTGATCTTTCGCCACTTTCGCTCTATTGATGCATTTCAATCTTGAAGTGTTGCTTCGCAAATAAGCATTCAGTTTTCTTCATCCCTACATATAGAAAAGGAGATGATCATTTCATATCTTGAGAGGATTGAAATGAGGAACGATATACACCCTTTTATGGTTGAGTGATCATCAATCTCATGGTGGGAAACACGAGTATTTGGACTCCTTGAGACGTGCTTCAATTGGCGATCGTGCCATGCCACATTGGCCTCCAGTTTTGAGGGTCCACAATTGAGTCTTCTTTAAAGGGACAAATGTCGACCTCACACAATCATTTTATTTCACCTACATGACATGATGAAGGAATACGTCAATTGTTGCACAACAGGCTCTAATTGAAACGATAACAGATTTACTATCCCCAGAGTATATTTCCTCAGCTCCCATCATTTTGAGCATCAGAGATGAAGGAATGTTCCTTAACGATCCCCATTTATTTTTTATAATCATCTGCAAGAGTGAGTAACCATGTCATCCTATAAATGAATCAATTTAATTTGAAACGACTACACCCTTTTCGACTTAGATAGGTCGATCCAGATCAGGTTGCCCCCTTTTTTTCATGTTGTCTTGTTCTAGGCATATCACCGTCGATTTATCTTATTTTGGAAACCCAATGGGTGGCGCCTGATGAAGGCGCATTTCCTTTCATGTTGCAGGGAAAATAAGTCCGCATCATTTGGCCTTCAGCCATTTTGACCTGTTGGCAAAAGAAATAACCAAGCAAGTCAAGTATAACACTCGAAGTTTTTATTGGAACGATTACAGTTTTACCATCGTTCGATCACATCTCGCATGCGATTAGATGAAGGAATCTTCAATAAATGTATATCATGTATAACCTGTCAGAAAGGAGATACACTTAGCATTTTACATAGCAAAGACATCTCTCAATGAGGTCACCTCTCGTAATGAAAGCGAGGCGACAATACATATCTCATAATGACTATTTACGGGCATCTGATGTCCGCCAAGATTTCAAGATAAGAGGATACGTCAATAAAAGATCGATCCATGGTTATCAATCAAACACCCATTTAATTCCAAGCGTTTAATACGCATATGGGGGCATTAATCTTGAAAGATTGCTTTGTGACATTTTTCTTGTGAAAATCATGTGATCTTTGTTTTAAGAACTCACTACACAAAATGTGATTGCAAACATGGCCTCAACTTTATGCCCCAAAATCTTGAATTTGAAGAATCTTAGACAAAAAGAAATGTCATCTTAATCCATGATTGAAAATTTGGATGAACCATCTATTCCGTAGGGACGGCTTAGAAGTGTTCCCACTTTTGTATCTAAAATTCATTGTCAAAAACTTTCATTTGTAAACTCAAACACCCAGGGCATTCGGTTGATTTCCATGAATTTCCTATCATGAAATTTCACTAGGAAGTGAACAAGTAGAGAGAGAGTCATACTTACAATGATCAGCGGGATATATATCTATTTTATTTTATTTTTATTTTATTTTTTATTTTAGGTATACCAACCTCTCATAGACATGCGCATGAGACAAGTGGGGGGTATACTCTAAAAATCAAAAATCAGGTGAGGAACCTACGGCTCAGGCTCCCACGATCCACATGAGGCAGATTCCTCCCCAAGGGTACCTACCCAAGAGGGCTAGATATCGCCAATGCAGATGGTAGGCGGGAACGAATGCGAAAGTCTCAAGTGCCATCAAACATAAGATCCTTTTCGCACCCCTTCCCTATCAAGGTAACCTAGAGGTGGTTTCAGTCGGGGTTTGACCGCCAGTGTGTGCAATGTGTCATGATCATCACAATGCAAAGTCATGCACAGCAGTTTGTATCAAAACACCGCTTCTGTATGTGCATAAAAATAAACATACATTCACAACTCCAACCTGTAGGAAAAAATGTCAACAATCACTCCACCCCTAATTTCTCCAATCTGCAAAAACATCTAACACAATGGTTAGTGTACGTACCTCACCTTCGAGAGCATCTGCAGAAAACAAAGTCAGATAAACCAAACAACTTTTTAATCGGCTCAAGTCCTCTGGAATTCGTAACCAGAGATTCTGTTTTAGAATAAGTCCCCAGCGGAGTCGCCAGTCTATCGCGACCCTCTCGAGCGGGTATCGTGGCTAGCGGGGGTTAATGGGCCGTCCGATGTTGCATAATCGGACGCGGGTCTCTCCCAAGGTCCATTACCCAAATCGCAACTGCTGGATATACGTGGTCGACCTTCAGTGTGGTCTAGTGACATGTGATAGGTGTACATGCCAAGGAGTCGCCACCAATCGTTTCGTGGAAGGTACAATCGGAAACCCTATCGAATAGTTGGGAGTGGTCAATTCGATTCTGCGAAAATCAGAGAAGTGGGTTCGGGGACTTAATTACGCCAACTGTCAGAGTTGACGCCCTTTCGGTACCTAAGTTGAATGATTTATCTGATCCTTGGATTTCATTCAGACGAGTGGGGTACAGATCCTAAATCTACTAGTTCATGCAGATGGGAATTACTACCTTATCACTCACAATCAATAGAAATAAGTGCGCAAATCAAGGATCCAATACATGCGGATAAAAACACATGAAATCAGCATGGCATCCCTAATGAGGCCCTATTAGCCTAGAGAAATATCAATCAAGGCTTAGGAATGATTTTGGCATGATTCGCCCATGAGGGGCAAAATCGTAATTTTGAGAAATTCGGGAAAATTCACCTCGAAAGGGTAAATCTGTCATTTTAGATGAATTGGGAAGTCAAAAGACAGGGGAAATAGGATTGGCCATCAATCCAATCCATTTCCTATTTTTCGGGAATTTCCAGGATTTTTCTGGAATTTTCAAGTGATTTTACCCTTGGAGGGGTAAAGTCGTCATTTGGACAAAAACGAGAACTGAAAATCTCAAATATTAGGGTTGGTCGTCCACCTGACCCAAACCCTAACATTAAGCAATTTTCAGAACTCGATTGGAACAAGAAAGACGATTTTCCCATTGAGGGGCAAAATCGTCATTTTGATAAAAGCGACAGGACTCGAAAACCCAAGCCTAAGAATTGGTCTCCTACCTGACCCTAATTCTCACCTTGGCATTATCGGTCTTATCTCGCATATACAGCAGAGGCGACTTACTCCTAAAGGGTAATGTCGTCAAGTCTCGGAAGAACAGATAAGAAACCCCAAAAATAGGGTTGACCAGTTGTCTTTGGTCAATCCTCGATTTTTGGGGATTTCTGGAGTGTCTAGGATTTTTCCACAATTTTTCCACAATTTTTTGGAATTTTCTGGAATTTTCTAGCATTTTTTGGATTTTCTAGGATTTTTCTGATTTTTTTTTTATTTTTAAAATCAATTTCCGAATTTTTTTTTATTAAAAAAAAATGTTATTCGGGCCGGGTCGGGTGACCCGGCCCACGACCCATGGGCGACCGGCCCGGCCCGGATCCGAGCCGCACCAAAAACGGCGCCGCTTCAATCCTCCCGCTCGAATTTTGATTTCCCGCCCAAACTTGAACCAAGGGTCCTGATTGCGTCACGTGTCGACTGATGGACGGCCTGATCTAAGGCTGGAAACTGACGATCCAGATTGAAATTCCTGATCGAACTACAACCGTCTGATCAACTTATCTGAAAATGGTTTTTATTTCCGAAAATTGCGAGATCTTGACACATGGCACATTATCCACCGTCGGATCAATTTCGTTATTCGGTTAAACCAAACGGCTGACATGGTTGCCACGTGGGCGCCACGTAGGCGTTGACCGGTCAACAGCCTCGTCGGGGAAGACGACCGGAAGTCTGGTTTTCCGGTCAAAAAATGCAGGAGCTTCGCCGGAACTCAGTTTCGACGTCGAAACAGCCACGGATCTCTACGAATCTAACACCAATCGACTCCTCATCCCATCCACCTTAACATATGTCGCGATCTCGACCTAAACCGAGTCTTAAACACACATGCCTGCTCCGACAGAGAACGATTCCGGCGGAGATATGACCTAGCCGTTTCTAGCCTTGGTTGGCTAAACAAAACCATCAGGAAGCACCAAGGAGTTCGAGGGGACTTACTTGACCATCGCGGAGGCTCGACAATGCCTGGACCGAGTTGAACCGTTCTCGGTGACTCAACCAAGATTGAAGGTCGGCACGGCGTTTTATGCAACGACAAAGCAGAAAAAAGGTCGGAGAGGGATCAGTGATGCACAAGGAGCAATGTAAGATCAACAAATCGTGAAACGAGTCGGTGGAACTCGAGATGCCATTGATGGCCGAGGTGAAGCTCGAAGAGGAATCTCACCGTTTTTCGAGGTGAAAGGCTTATCGAAAGGGCTCGGTAGCTTCTCCGGAGCCCAGAGAAGTCGGGTATGGTCATCGTCGGCTTCGGTTTCGCCGGTGATGATCCGACGGAGATTGCACAGGCTCGGTTGGAGCAAGCTCCGGTCGCCATCTCTCTCTCTCTCTCTCTCTCTCTCTCTCTCTCTCTCTCTCTCTCTCTCTCTCTCTCTCTCTCTCTCTGTTCGCTCTCTCTGCCTCGCTCTCTTCGCAAGCTCTCTATTCGCTCTCTCCTCGGCTCTCTTTCTCCCTCTACGAGCTCTCTCCCTCTCTGCGAGCTCTCCCCTTCTCTCTCTCTCTTTCTTGAGGTTGTTCCCTTTCTTGCGTCCTTTTGTTCTTCAACCGACTCCCTTCACTCAACTGACTTTCTCTTCAACCCGTCATTCGTCCGCCTCAACTGCCTGCGCGAAGTCCCCCCCCCTCCCCCCCCCCCCCCCCGTTCTGTTTTTGCTCCTTTCGCGAAGAAGCCCTGAACAAACAGTTGTTCTGTTTGTTTTAGTTGACCTGGTCAACCGGGTTGACTGGGTTGGGTCAACCCGACCCAGTTGACCCGATTTGCCAAAAATAAGGCAAATTAACCCACAAAAATTCCTAATTTCTCAATTTAAATCCAGAAATCGGCTTCCATGAGATGAATCCCATCTAATATGGTGATTTAGTAAAAAATGAATGTGGAATTAAACGAAAACCCCAAATGTTGAGTAGGATCCGAAATCGATTTTTGCCAAATTGATATTCTTAATGGACGAATCGGCCCCAATTGAGCTCATCATTAGATTCAGGGGGTCAAATCTTATAGGAGGAAGCATTGGGGTTCTATGGGTGTCCCTCAGAAAATTTTAATTTTGGATTTGGCACTGTACGGACCAAAATGAAAAGAATTTTGTGCAATTAGGTCCCTAAAGCCAAAATTGATTAAATCAGTGCACAATTGAGCCAAATTGAAATGTCGGGCAATCAAGCTGAATGTCAAGATTCTTAAAATGCAAAGTATTGCAAATAAAAAGACTCAAAACATATTTTTTTGACAAATTCAACCATGTGCGTTACAAAGAAACACACAAAATTAAACTTGAATTTCGACTCTTGATGAGGTCAAAATGACAAGGAAATTAAAATAAAAATATTGACTATTTTCCTATATTTTTGTGACCTTAAATTCTATTTTTGTTGATTTTTCTAGTATTTTTCTATTTTCTAAAAATACTAAAAAATGTGGAAAATATGAAAAATTATTTTTTGGTCAAGAATGGTTCCTTAGGCTTGGTTAAGGCCACCAAAGTTGATTTTGTAATTTTTTAACTTTTTATGAATTGCTTGTGATTTTTTAAAGTAATGCTGAAAAAGACTTGGTCAAAAATCAGGTGTCAACACTTACCCAACGGTCTACATATCTTCTGAAGATACAGTCTCATTCAATCACGATTGATGACGTCCAATCAAGGATTGAAGAGCGATTCATTGGCTGGAACCCAACGGCTAGTTCGGAGGCATGGGAGTATAAAAGAAGAATCATGATGGACTAAGGGAAAAGGGGGCGAACAACAATCCAAAGTGCAAGCATAATTTGAGTTTCATCCAAAAAGCATTCTGTGTACCCAAAATCATTCACTGTGAAAATCTGTGTGAGAGAGAAACCAAGTACTTGAGTGGTTGTAATCCTCTTGATTCTTTATAGTGAAATCCAGCCAATCGACTGTCATCGTGGGAGAGTGGACGTAAGCTTGATCTAAGCCGAACCACTATAAACATCGTTTGCAATATTCTCTTCTCTAAACTCTTACCTTTACGTTTAGATTTTTTGCACACTGTTATACTGTTCTTGTTCCTAATTGTACACTGAATTTTATTTATTCCGCAAGAAAATTCAATTTTATTCAGAATCTCCTATTCACCCCCCCCCCTCTAGGAGATATTGCTAGATCCATCACATGCACAACATGCAAAAAAAAAAAAAAATAGGTGAGCTTCAGGTAAGTCTCTCCCTCTCCCGCCCCTGTCCCAATTGTCAAAGCAAACCGGGGACTAATTTGAGCCTTCATCGAAAGGTTTCTCAAAGTCCGATGTTCTAGCGTTTCTTTTTTCCAGTCGAGTCGGTTAAGACTCAGGTGCCATTTTGTCTTTAAAAGCTACCTCTGACGAGCTCACTCTCAAAGAGGGGCAGCTATTGACACCTGATTTTTAATCGTCTTTTATTTTGATTTTATTCTTTAAAATTAATTAAAAATAGAAAAAAAAATCATAAAATTTCAAAATCAACTTTGGAAGCCTTGGCCTAGCCTTAGGAGCCAATTTTGAACAAAAAATATTTTTCATAATTTTTAATATTTTTTAAAATTTATTTAAATATAAAAATACCCAAAAAATCAGAAAAATACCATCCATGGTCAGAGAAATGCAAAAAAAAAATAGTTAATAATTTTATTTTAATTCCCTCTTCAAGTTAGTTTTATTAAATCTTGAAAATTCGACTTAGGTCACTATGTTCCTTCACAAACATAAACCTGAATCGAGCATATAAATTTCTCTTTGAGTCTTTTAATTTTTCATTTCCATTTCTAATAAGCTATGACATTTGAATTTTTAGCCTTGAAGTGCAATTGGGTCGATTCGACCACCAATTTGGTCAATTTTGACAAAATGGCTTAATTGCACAAATTTCTTTATAATTTAATCCACATCTTTGCAATTCCTAAAATTAAATCTTTGCTAGGGGCACCCATGAAAATTAAACATTCCTACCCTATAGATTTCATCATTCCGAATCCACTGGTGGCGTTAATTTGGATCAATTCGGTCATTTGGGCTTTCAATTATGCAAAAATAGATTTCGGATCATCCACGAAAATTGGGGTTTTCATTGAATTCCAAGCCAAAAATTCATGAAAACACCCATGTTACATGGAAATCAAGCTGGGAAGCCCGATTTTGACTTCAATTTCACGAGAAAAAGTCGAATCGGGGCTTGATTTAGTGAAATGGTCGAAATCGGATCCACCGGATCGGACCCGATCCGACCCAATGGATCCGGGTCTGCAACTCACGCACGCCTGCACTACACGCACGTTTTTTTTCTTCTCGGTTGTGGATTGCCTCGGCCCAACGTCGCACGAAGGAAAGATCGAGAAGATTCCCCCCATTTTGTCGCCTTTTGCTCGTACAGTGGTGAGCTGGCTAACGGCTGGTAGGAGAGAGGCATCGGGTACAGTACGTGGGGGGGCGGGGTACCGCGCGAGCAAAGGGAGAGAAAGAGAGAGAACTGTCGAGGATTTTTTAAGGGGGCGACCATTTGGTTGAGGAGAGGGATACACACACAGACAGATACACGGAGACTGAGGGAGACTGGGAAAGAAAACGAGAGACAGAGAACGGAGAGAGAGGATCGCCGTCGAGCTTCCAACGTTCAAAAACATAGTAAGCTAAGAGTCCGAGCGGGGAGGGAACTTCAAGCGAGTCCAACGCTCGAGCGAACCTCGTCGAGCTTCTGGACATCGGAACGCATCTTTTCAAGAGTTTCAATCGCCGTCGACCATCGCAACAGGTCGGTTACCCTCTGGCCATTATCTCCCCTGTTTTTCGTCTTCGAACATTCTGTGGGTTCGACTCGGTTTGGTTCTCAACCAAATCGAGCCGAACCGAATGCATGTCGTCATCCTTTGCAGTGCTTCTAGTGATGTCTGAATATTTTATTGCTTCAGTTTTGTATGTGACACCCATAGATCTAGCCTAAATGCTTATATTTCGCATGATCACCATGTGTTCGACGAAATGCCAAATTAGTTATTTCATTATTGGCTCTCGGTTGTATCTTCCCCAACCATTTATTGTATGAGTCCCATGTTAAACCTTGCCTAGATCCGACTCTAAGCGCCGCTTGCTCTCTGTTTTGCATCGGTTCGCGCTAAAAATGTTGGTTCGGTACCTCGCCGCACTCGGTTCGGACCGAGAGTTCCACGGAGGAGCACAGCTGTCGTCGGGCCTGAAATGGCCCCATGTAAGCTCCTAAACTTTGGTAGGATGCTCTCTGAACGATCGAAACCGAGTTTTGAACAAAAAAAAATTCTGTGAAAAACTCCCGCCGGAGCCGGTTCTGTGGGTGTTCGGTTCGTCGGCTCCGGGCGCGATCTTGGCCATAAATCTGACATATATTGATGTAGGGAATCTAAGGAATCGAGTGGCGCAAAAACGAGTGAAAAATACGAAAATTTGGCCTCGGTTCGCGTTTTCCGGTGAAGATTCCGGCGACCTCGATGGAATCATAACTGTTCCGGCGAGTCGCCGGTCGTCTTCTCCGGGGAACCCAGGTGGTCAACGGGTCAAAGGGCTAACATGGCATGCCACGTAGGCAACCACGCCAGCTCGGTGGGACCGCTTTCAAAACAATAATAAAACCCAGATCGGACGGCTGTGAATGGGCCACGTGTCGCGATCCGGTGATTTTCATAATTAATAAATGATTTTCATAAATAAAAAATCAAAATTGATCCGGTGGTCGTAGCAATGCCACGTGTCGATTTCATCACCGTCGGATGTATTTTGTATTTTCAGAAATGATTTTTAAATAATAAATAAAATTTGATCCGACGGACGAGGTTGTGCCAAGTGGCTCTCTCTAGGACATCCGATCTAGTGCAAGATCAGACGCACCGGAAGAGTCCACATGGCACAATGTGGGGCATCCGATTTGGAGGATTTTCTGAGGATAAAAAAATGATTAAAAAATAAAAAAATTTCAAAAAATTCAAAACGATGTCGTTTCATAGACCGATTGGGACCCGTAAGGTCGGGCCGGGCGCCCGAGAGGCACGGGCTGGGTTTGACCTAGTCTGGAAAATATTTTTAATAAATATTATAATAAAAATACCTTTAAAATATTTATTATTATTAGATAAAAAAATTATTTTAGGAAAGAGAAAAATTCGGAGAAATTCAGAAAATTCCAAAAAATTCCAGAAAATATGAAATGGCCACAATCAACTGGCCATGACCTATTTTTGGTTCTCTGAACTCCTGATCATTTCCAAAATAACGATTTTGCCCTTTTGGTAAATCGTCTCCCAAAAAAATCGAAGAAATTTAAAAAATTTCAAAAAAATTCCAGAAAATAGGAAATGGCCACAATCAACTGGCCATGACCTATTTTTGGTTTTCTGAACCGCCGATCATTTTCAAAATGATGATTTTGCCCTTTTGGTGAATCGTCTCCGAAGATTGCGTCTGTATGAAATCTTAGTTAGGAAAATCACTCGCGTTAGGTACCGAAAGGGCGTTGGTAATGACACCAACGTAACCAAGTCCCCGAACCCAAAATTTCTGGTTCCGCAGAACTGATCGATCTCTCCCAATCGATTAGTGAAGTTTCCGGTCCACCTTCCAAGAAGGACCGGTGGCGACTCCAAATGCATGCATACATAGCACATGCCACCACGACCACACCAAGATCGAAAGCGATCGACTCTTATCGTCGAAAACCCGCGTAAAATCAACTCCCGTCGTGATTTGGTATGGGCCTGGGAGGGCCCGCGTCAAGAAAGCCCGCGATCCACATTGCAGAGTGGGGGCCCGATCGACAATCTATTAGCCCGTTACCAAAGGAACGGGTCGCGACACATGCCCCCTCACATTTTCCTATATATATATAATCTCTCTCAACTCAATTTGGCCTAGGTCGTGGCCCATAATGGCCGGGCCGTGGCCGATCACGCTCGGGCCATGGCTGAGAATTCTGGCCTACGTAACCGGGCCGTGCCTGGGCCATGGCCGGCCAAGCTGCCGAGATCCTGGGCCATTTCCGGCCAAGCTGGCCGAGGGCTCTGGCCGAGAGCAGGGCCGTGGCCGGTCATGATGGCCTATGGCCTGGGCCATGTCTGGGCCGGTGTGCCCGCGTGTCCGGGTCCGTGGCCGAGGACTTGGGCCCGTGTCCGAGAAGTTGGCCCGTGAGTTCCAAGTCGTCTAATTAACTGTGAGTTGACTTCTAATCCTTGGTTAAGTCGCTGATTACGTTTAGAATTAGTTTTCTTATAATTTTAAGGTGTCTAGGTAGACCACTTGAGGTTGGTTTAGGTTAGCATTATGGAATAGGATAAATGGCCTCAATTGGAAATGTTAGTCTAGTTCGATTGATCCATGATTGACAATTTGGTTCTGAAATGCCTTTGACTGGAGTGGCTGCCCTGTAGTTCTATGGTATGCTATCGAAATATCTGTTTATTATAATTGCCTAATTGCCATGATTATGTGACCATGAGACTGATTTGATTTGAAAATCTATTGGATAATTGATTTGTGGTTATTGGCTTTGTGGCTGCTTGAGATGAATAGTAGCTAGCGTGGTATATGCATATCATGTCGTATGCCTCATATGACACATTGGGCACGAAAATGGCCGAAGACCAAGTCTTAAGCACGAATGCTTGATCATCTAGTTATAAGCAAAGATAAGAACGAAATGATTGCGAATGAACTGTATGGTCATTTGATGAAACGATGATGTGACTCCTAACAAGTTCGATGTGCCTGGAGGTGCCAAAGGCAGTGGGGACTATAACCACACGACTTGTTAGACGCCCGACAGTCTTGGTGCGGTGCAAAACTGGCATGGAGCATGGAGAGTCTGTCGGAAACCGATCGTAGCTTGTGACGGATCGGACCCTTTTTGGGAAACCTACATGTCGTGCTGCCTGGAGTGCTATGAACGTGGGGTTAATGTGCCTGAAGTGCCATAAGCATGGGGTTAATAGCCTAGAGTGCCATGTGCATGGGGTTACGACTTGTAGAAGCCGTCGTTGATAGGATATGGGACGATGCCTGTTTTACAGAAGACATTGCCTTGAGTGCCATAGGCATGGAGTAGTGTAAACTTCATAAAATGTCATGGATCATCGTTTAATTAAGATGGACTTGGGTGGTGTCCTAAAGTCTGATTGATGCTGGACTGTATTGGGCTTGTTTGAGTGCCTTGATGATTGAGTCGAGTTGATGTGGATTCGATATATCATCATATGTTTCGCGCATTGGCTGGTATGAGCGTATCCCGACTACGAGGTTTGGTATGGGACGAATCAAGTAGAACGACGGAAGCTCGTGTTCGCATGTGCTCGAAATTATTATTGCCCTAGGTGTGGTACTTTGATATATCTAGTGACTTTGAAAGTTGGAATGATGTATTATGACTGTTTGTCTCGATGGGAGAGAATCGAGTTGGTATGATTGGCAAGCACATGATTGAATGTCATGTTTTTTTTTTGTCGTATTTGTGCTGCACTATGCATGGCATCTTGGCAGGTAAGCTGCATGTGACTGATATATATGTAAGTTGTGCTGTGTGATTGATTGACTAGAATATTCTGGATGAATCATCGCCCTAACCTAGACTTAGGCGCTGACTCACTGAGATGTATATCTCACCCCGTCGTTGGCAACATTTTCAAGTTCGGAGCTTATTGTTACTAAGAATCGAAGTTAAGGACATCTGGAGTAGATATGGCGTTGTTCTTACCCCGCCTCAAAGTATGGGGCCGAATAGTGGGATACCTCTTTAGAGACGATATATGAGTGTTAAAGGAAATAGTGTTTTTGTATTGATATGTTTCCTCCTTTCCTATCCCTGTATTGTTTTATTGTTTGGGAGTATTAAACGTTTCTGCATGCGTAGTTAATTTCGTGGGTCGATGACGAACCTAGGACGCTATCCTTTGTGACCCTTGGGAAGATTTGACCTGGATGCCGCGTACCCGAGATTTGGGGCGTGACATCCGATTTGGTATCAGAGTAAGGTCAATCTGATCCATTTGATCATGGCCTGGAGTGATAAGGAGCGATGCGATTTGGGATAGTTAGTTGAATCGTAAGCATGTGCATGTGTTTGTTGCTTGAGACCTAAGAATGTTTGCTTGAGTTTACGTGTTGCTATGAGATAAGCAGGACTCCATAAAATATCTGCAATAATAAGCAGCCTTAATGAGATAGAGGGTTAGTTCAAAAGGATCCCAGAGTAGATAGGACCCTATTGATGTTGAATTGGTAAAGCGATATTAAAGTTTGAGTTGCTAAAGTTTAAATACATAAGGTCATTCCATTGGCTGGATTCCATAACAGCATCATGGTATTGAGAAAAATAGAGTCGCTTGGTCCTATCCCACTTAACTTGCAGGATGTGGTAAAGAAGTTGGCGAGTAATCTCAAGAAGATGTGAACTTTGTGGGGAAGTGTAGGGCATTCCCTTGTCCTTTTGTAAGAGTTTGTTTTGGATATGGTTAATTTGACTATTAAGTGAAGGGTTATCTGCTGAGACAAAAGGAAACTTAAGTATCCCTACCGTAAAAAGGACAAGCGTAAGGAAATGTTCCACAGAACAACTTGGGTGACTTCGTTAATAATAGAGTGATGTTTATGGCCGAAGATTCCAGCTACAGTTAGTCATGGGTTAGTCTAGGTGAGAATGATCTTTTGTTAAACTCCACTTATGAATGTGGAGGTGTGATAAGGCAACTGATATTATTGTGGATTATATAGGTTTGAACTGATATGGCACCTTAACAGTTTAGCTATCGATTTTCGTTGGTTCTTTGATTGGCAATATAGGTAAAGTGCAAGGGAGCTATGAGGATCAAGGAGTATAAGTTTGGATTTGAACTGGTAAATGTACTTGATTTAAGTGACATTCTTATGGACGAAATATCAATCGGAAGTTATGACAGTGATTTGGATGGTTATCAACCGAGCTCAATGATATGGTTTAGTAATCGATAAATAGATTGTGCAATATGCTCGGAGGGTAAAGGTTAGTTTTGAATTGCTGGAAACTGGTGATTAGAAATGGTAGATTTGGAATTGCGATGATTTCTAATTGTAGGCTCTAGGTCCGAGCCTATGCGATATCCTAATGAGTTTTAAGTTGTGGATTTTGTTGATAACCCCGATTGATAAGGATTGATTTGAAAATGAATGTTGTGTGATGAGTGGTGAGGACAACCATGCATTGCATTTATTTATTGCATTAAAATGAAAATTGAGAAACGTGCATGCATGAGCATATCATTTTTTTTATCGAACTTGATAAACAGTCGCTTGGTATGAGACAAGCTGTACGAGATGCCTATATACCGTAAGACGTAGTATGGCACATGTTGAGCGGGATCTTCTTAGTAGGTGCCTGACTTAGGGAAGTCCTGTAGCGACCCAGTCCGACGAAGGCGGGAAGTAGCGCCGGGGCAAAGAGGCCTGAACAAGGGGCGGCTTCTGATAGGCTTCTAGGATGGCGTTGGAAGCAGGAATGAACCAAGTTACGCATTGAAAGGTAGGTCTAGGTGTTGTGCTAAGTCTGACATTTGTTAAAAGATACATTGCATTAAAAAAATTGATTTTCAAAGTGAAACTACTTTTTTTAATTGCATGGCATAACATTGCGTTTCGATGAAGGAAATGACGAATGAATGAGGTATTATGGAAGTGAAAATGCCTGGACTGCCTAGTGGAAAGTTGGTGAAAGTCTGATGTAATACATTCGAAGTTGTTTTTAGAAAAAAAATCATGTCTGTGTGAGGGATATGTTGTTTATATGTGCTTGCAGTGATTTATCCTGCAGAGGTCTAGATGGCATCAGTCTTGTTCGAATTTGTGCTTTGTGCGGAGACTGTAACTAGCAGAACCACGTGCATGCATTGTGATCAAAGAATTGTGGAAACAATTGTCAATTATGTTCTCTTTGCAGATTGTGATCCGACAAACTTCAAGGAGGCTTCCCAAGATGATGGTTGGGTTCGTGCGATTAATGATGAGATATATGCGATCGAGAAGAATAATACATGGGAACTCACGTCTCTTCCAAAAGGTAAGAAGTTCATCAGCGTGAAATGGGTCTATAAGACCAAGTACAAGCCTACTGGTGAAGTTGATCGGTTGAAGGCTCGCCTTGTAGTCAAGGGTTACAAACAAAAACTCGAGATTGACTATTTTGAGGTATTTGCTCCGGTTGCACGAATGAATACTAATCGTAGCATTTTTTTCTTTAGCAGCTTAAAGGCGCTGAAACATACACCAAATGGATGTCAAGTCAGCATTTCTCAATGGCACACTTGAGGAAGAGGTGTATGTGGATCAACCGGAGGGCTATGTCAAGAAAGGACAAGAGGGCTTAGCATACAAATTGAAGAAAACTCTTTATGGTCTTAAAAAAGTATCACGAGCCTGGTATACCAGAATTGATTCTTATTTTCTGAATCACGGTTCTATCCGATGTCTTTATGAGCATACTTTATATGTCAAGGTTGGCTTGAACGGTGAGATGCTCATTGTTTGCTTATATGTCGATGATCTCATATTTACTAGAGATTGTCAAGAGATAATTTGTGACTTCAAGGAGGCCATGACCCGTGAGTTCGAGATGGCGGACATGGGTCTCATGTATTATTTTCTCGGTTTAGAAGTTAAATAATCGAAGGATGGTATTTTTGTTTGTAAACAAAAGTGAGTGTTTCAAGATGGCTACTTGTAAACCAATTAGCACTCCCATGGAGGAAAGATTGAAGAAGTTGACAAAAGACGGAAGTGGTTCCGAAATTAATCCCACTTATTTCAAGAGGTTAGTTGGTATCTACGATATTTGACTTCTACTCGGCCAGATCTTATTTATAGTGTTGGGATGGTAAGCAGATTTATGTAGGCTCCTAGACAATCACACTTGCAGGCGGCAAAAAAGATTCTTCAGTACATTAAAGGTACTGTGGATGATGGTATATTCTACACCTTTCTAATGATTTTCAACTTGTGAGATATACAGACAGTGATTGGGGAGATAATATTGGAGAAAGGAAAAGTACTTCTGGTTATGCTTTTTCTTTAGGAAATGGAATTTTTTTTTCCTGATCCTCGAAGAAGCAGCATGTGGTTGCTTTGTTCAGTGCAAAAGCAGAATACATAGCAGCGGCTTATTGCGCT
The DNA here is from genome assembly GCA_021437785.1 of Rhodomyrtus psidioides. Taxonomy (NCBI): domain Eukaryota; kingdom Viridiplantae; phylum Streptophyta; class Magnoliopsida; order Myrtales; family Myrtaceae; genus Rhodomyrtus; species Rhodomyrtus psidioides. The sequence goes on along the minus strand of JAILYB010000007.1, from coordinate 6,155,348 downwards.
ACTCAAGTAGTTTGGCTACGTTCGATGCTCGCTGAACTGCATCATAAGCAGGAGCATTCGACGGTGATTTATTGTGATAATAAGTCAACCATAGCCCTTGCAAAGAATCCGGTCTTTCATGGAAAAAGCAAGCACATTGATATAAAGTATCACTTCATTCGAGATCTAATGAAGTCCGAGGAGATTGTGCTATAGTATTGCAAGTCGGAAGACCAAGTAGCTGACATGTTCAAGAAGCCGTTGAAGACAGATTCCTTCCTTAAATTCAAGAGCATGATCGGCATGGTCAAGATGAGCTCGGTTTAAAGAAGGCTGTTGGGAATCTCAAAAGTCAAGACTCTTCGTAATCCAAGCTCATCGTGAATTGGAATCTTAGAAGTTGTTAAGTCCTGAGATTATTATCTAGAGAATAGGAAGAGCCCCAGATGTTACCTAGGAGATTATGACTATTTATTGCTTTGAATGTTATGTATCTAGACGTATTTGTTCATGTGTCTAGAGAAGACGTAGAGCCATGTCTTTAGCTTATAAATAGGTGTGTCATGTAATCATTTCAGAACACAAGAACAATACAATGTAAGAGTGCAACTAATAAACTTCATTTCCATATTTCCTTCTTCCGTTCTTTCGGTATCAGAGTGATGCGCCTCTGAGATCCAACAGTACAGCATGACTGCCACGACATACTCGCGCTCCATTTTTCTCGTACAAGCAATACCGGCTCCCACCAAAACGCAACGTAGAGGTGAAAAGTAAGTTTTCTTTATCTAGCCTGAAATTCGATTAATGTACAGAAGTTTCTGCAGAATATTGCAGTTTTAATGTATTCTTTATGTGTTTCGGTCAAGAGACGACAGCAGACTTTGCTCCAGATTGGTTAGCCAAATAATGAGAGATAAAACCCATTGTCGCCCTTGTTTTTACAACAGGAGACGTAGAAGCTTGGTACAAATATGTACCTTAATTAGCGAAAACTGGTATAGCTGGGGGAAAAAAGGACAGTAAGTCTCCATTAGCCCCTTGGCTTGTCCAATACGAGGATCTAACCGAGAGCTACTTTGGAAAAAAAAAAATTGGACATCAATCTGTCCATATATTCGGATTAGCATAACCTTTTAAACCTCCTCAATTATATGTCAACAAAGTTCTCAACAAGCACAAAATCAAGTTGAACAAAGCATCCTAGGGAGTCTCCTCTTACAACTCCGAAATCCTTGCTGCAGTAACAACAAAAACGAGAGTAAACAGCGATGAGAGATTGGGTCACTCACACCAGAGTCCTGATCCCTCAAAGAGCAACAACAGCCGTGGGCTTGAATCGAGGAACAAAGAGACCCATCCATTTAACACCATTTCGGCGAAGAATGCAAGTTCCGGAAACGACAAGATTGTCCCATCTAGTTTTGCCTCGAAGCCAGGGGCTTAAGCCATAACGTCCTGTTCAAGATTCAGTCAAGATATTTCAAAGCGAAACGTCGCAATTCTAAAGGATGGGTAGATGCACGATTTTAGGGAATTCCGAGATCTGTTCCAATATACAAAGTAAAGGCCCCGGAACTTCAGGGCATCTCATTGAAAGATGACAGGATGACATTCATATCAAAATGACAAGCATATTGGCCGGCAAAAAGAAGGAAGAGGGGGAAAAAAGAAGAACAAGAAGATTAGCCAAAACACGAAGAACAACAATCATCTTCTCTTGCAAAAAGAGGAGATAAGGAAAAGGGCCAGGTTTGCCCCCTCTCTCTCTCTCTCTCTCTCTCTCTCTCTCTCTCTCTCTCTCTCTCTCTCTCTCAGAGAGCAAGTCAAAAGAAACATCAATTCAAGGGCTAACCTAAACTCATGTACATCACTATGATACTTAGCAATCATTAGTTCTAAGAAACAGATTAATTTTTCCAGTCTCTTTCAAGATCAGCATTAAGCGAGTGCACCAGGTAAGTTCCTTTATCCAAGACTCGTCTCCAAGCTCGCAAGCTGGATTTGGGTATTTACGGAATTCATAAACAGTTGAAAACACGCTGCCATCTATCGATTTGAATGCTACCTAGGTTCATTTCAAATTTTTGTGGGTACTTGTCCTACTTGGCATCATTTGTAGTCTCCCATTGGAAAATAAGCGTGTACCAGGAATGGAGAACACTGTAGCACTAGCAACGCGCCAGTACCAAAGTCACATTTGAAAAGGTACTTGTCACCCTTTTTTTCCCATGACTTCGATTTGGTAGGCTGATGCTATCAAAAGGAAGGCCCGCGTGAAAGGATGTCCAAGAAGAATTCGGCCATGACTATTTGTCCTAATCACATAATCTCATTTTCATGTCGACGTGACTCACTGCTCATTATTCCTCCTTCCTCGGGCAGACCACAATTGATTACTCCATAAAAAATAAATCACCAAAAAAGGAAATAATAACAATAAGGATAAGTCCTAAAATTTTCAAAAAAGGTCATCTAAGTCCTAAAATTTGTATATTATTGCAATCAAATACTTTCATTAATTCCATTCAAGTAAGCTAATGGAAAGTGTTGTTGTGTCTTATTTTATTAATTACTTAATACACATGGTGATGATGTGGCGCCACCACACGACACGTCAAAAAACATGTTTAAAATTAAAACAAATGCAAACTAAATTAGATTTAAAAAATTGCACACCAGCGACGATGGTTGTTGTCACCTATGTAGCACCGACACAACAAATCCCTCGGCGTGTCGGATATGGACACGTGTCCGACACGCGCTCAACACGTGTCGGAGATCCGACACGTGGTCAACGCCTGCAACACCTCGGAGACACGCGAGTCGGCGAAGGAGGAGGGCGGGGGAAGACAGATCCGAAGGGCAAAGATCAGTTGAGGAGGAAAGAAAGAGCATCTCAGGCCATGAGAGAGATCGAGGCAGGGAGCCGGCAGTGATGAGCATTCGAGCAAAGAACGGCCTTCTTGTGCGGAGCAGAGAGCGAACGAGTAGGACGACAGAGCGAGAGAGCATAGGAGAAGAGATGAGCAGCAAAAATTATGGTGGTCGGCGTTGGGGTTGGCTTCGCGAGTAGTGAGAGAGAGGGGTGTTCTCGAAGTAGAGGATAGTAGAGGAAAAAGAAGGGGGTTGTAGAGGAGAGGAACAGGGGTAGGAAGAAGAGAGAGGTGGGGGGCCCTGTTGAGGCGTGTGTCAGACACTTTTAAAGTACAGAGAGAAGAGGACGAATAAGACGTGAGAGAGGAGGAGCAGAGGATGAGCCGCGAGAGAGGACTCGCGTGCAGATGTAGATAAAATTTTTTTCCTTGTTACTTTATTATTTTTTTATTTTTATAGGTTGATTTGATCAAATTATGAAAGTACAAGCTTTTTTTATTTTAAGAATCAATTATAGGCTTAAAAAAAACTTCATTTTCTAGAAATTTCTTGTTATCAAATTATGAACATAAATAAAAGCTCGCCCTTTAGTGCATATGACACATGCTTTGAATTTATTTATTTTTATTTAAAAATATATATATTTAATACAACGTGTCCCCGATATGTCGGATTTTCTTGTTTTTGAGAAATGCCGTGCCGGCGTATCGTGTCGTGTCCGCATGTCGATGTCGGTGTTGATACTACTTAGGCCGCCACAGCCGTTGGGAAGGGTTGGCGGAGATTGCCCAAGCAAGCCGAACGGCCCTTGCTAGGGCCTACTGGCCCTAATCCAGGGAAGGGTGGCACTCTCGCCTAGGGTGGGTGACGTTCACCCCGCGGTTACAACAAGCAGCTTTATTATAACAGCTTGGCAAGTTTTAATATAATTAAGTAAAATTTGAAAAAGCAAATAATAAAGAACACAATGTACAAAAGAGAGTAAAAAAAATTGCGACATCAGCATTTTCAATTTGTAAGTTAAACAAGTTAATGGAAGGACTTTCTTGACAAGTTTGGGATTTCATTATATTTTTTGAAAATTCTAGGACTTAATTGCATATTCGTGATAAGTTTTCGTGCTTCCAATGCCAAAGACATTGCAACGAACTGAACTTGATTTATAACCAATTTTTACTTGAAATTGATCTCTTTTTTTCTTTTTTGCTGTTTTACATTTTCTACTTGAATGAATTTCTTGAATACTTGATTTTAGTAGCCGAAGAACTTCATATCAGTAACTAAAATGCACCAAAGTGCAATAGTTGGTTAGAGACAGCTATAAAAATACCATTTGGTCAACCCTGGCTCCACTTTGACCAGAAAATAGAAAGTTCCAAAACAATATAATGGGACGTTGTAAGCACTTACCTTGGACATGCACCACGACGACGACTTGGTTCCACTTTTATCAGTTTGTCAAATATAGCACAACCATTTAAAGCTCTAAGAGCTGCCTGGGCATCTCGCACATCGCAGAATTCTATAAACTTGTGGTCAGTTCTCCCGACGGGCCAGACCTGCATTTCAACGAGGCTAAGTTAAGACCATGTTGTGGCCAAGATCAAATTATGCAAATTTAATCGAATCTCTCGACCAATCTAACCTCGTCGACCTCTCCATATGTCCGAAATATTTGACGAAGGAAATCATCTGAAACCCTTTCATCTATATTGGACACTATGAGAGTTCCTTCATTATCGTCCTGTTTTAAGGGTCATAAAATTCGTAGATGGATTCAAATGAATGTAAATATGGGGAGCATCACTGATCTATGTGCAAAGATATTCGTACCTTAGGATATGAATAATCAACCTCAAGTTTTCCTTGTCCCAGATCCTCATTTGGTAAACCATGCTTTGCTTTGAAAGCATGTCGGATATCACAGTAAGATACGATTACAAATCCATTTTGCTTGGAAGATGTATGCATAGTGTTGATCTCCCCATATTCCTGCAAAAGAAAAGAAGAGTCAAAACATTGAGTAGTTTCCAGATAATCAGCTCCAACACCAAAGTCCAAACTGCACGGAATGATGCATGACAGCAAATAGAAGTTCCTTCTCAAGGGGGTTAAGTCGATCTCCAAAGCAGAAAAAATGCACGAAAGTAGTATTTTTAGAAACCTGTAATTTTTTTTTTTTTTTGGTTGAAACCTGTAATTAGCATGCATAAAAATTGCTCCAGCTTTATCAGGCTTTCTCCGAGTGTATAGACTTCGAGTAATTAAAACATAACCTAAAACCGATCCTTCTGAAAAGAACTCAATACATATGGAAGTCCCCAAGTAGACAAATGCATGAAATTAGCATCTAATTAGCCTTCTGGTCTTCTCTTATAAGCTCTCAATCGAACTCGCAAAAACTTCTCAAGCCATTTCTAGCAAGACTTTCTGAAGCCATCATCTCTGATTCCAAAGAAAAGAATCAGCTAAATTTGTAATTAGTATCATAAGCAAGTTCAAACCTTCCAAAAAATTGGAAAACATACTGTCCGAGCAACCAGATGACGCATTCCTTCTATTCCCCTGAAGGCCATAATTTTGAGGGATTGAAGGCAAGCGTGGGAAAACAGATCAACGTTCAAATAAATAAATAAATAAAGGCGGGGTCCAAATACAAGCAGGCCAAAAGTCAGCATAATTCGTCACATTTAGCTACTTGTCAAGAATCAGTTGAAAGTATAGAAAGTTTTAATGGAGATGAGAAATAAACACTCGACAAGAATATTACCCCAAAAAGAGTTCTCAATGTAGAGTCTTCATCTTTGCTGCTAATATTTCGAACAATGAGTGTCCTAGAAGGACGTTCACCATATGAATGTTCCCCAGCAACCTCAGCAGTTCCAACTCCATCGGGATCAGTTTGCTCCATTTGTTTACACACTGCCCCCCAAAAACAAAGGGTCGTGACTGAAGTGAACTTAGTCAGTCGACAGAGGCATACAATGACGTGATGCAAATCAGGGCATATGTACCATTTCAAAAAGGGATACAAAAATTTGAATAGTCACGCATAGAAGTATTCAGTGAATCAATAATTCTCTCTACATACTGTCGTAAATTAAGTCTAAACGCAACTGATTGCAACAGAATTCTAATTCGTTGGAATCGCTCAATATGTGGCTGTATATTCTCTTTGTAGAAAATCGTAAGTAACACAGCAAACAGGAGACAAAAAGAATGATACCCCAAAAAATTCTATGAGGAAGCCCAATGCGAGAAAAAAAAAAAAAATCACGGGACGCTGGTTTAGGAACCGCTCCAAATCAAAGGATTACAATTGACACTCCAACGGTGTATTTCTCACAATAAATCTTCCCAACTGCCACAAAACACACCATTAGTTGATGAACTCTCAAGATCTCTTGTGTTCACACATTGTTGAAAACTCTTGTGATCTCTCTAGAGTATTTTTTGGTGCATGCAGAATCCTCCACCCAAGCCCTCAGTTTTTAGTGGACCAGTGGTAGAGACCTCCAACCAAATTAGAATCCTCCCTAATTGATTTCGCATTCACCTTTTGATTAGAAATCTCCCTGATTGATTGGAATTCCTTTAATTTGGGCAATCACTAAAATTAATTCCATCCTAGTATTCTTCTTTTTCAGCATCCTACCTAGACTACTCCCTATTGGGTATTCTTGATAAGCAGTCATCGGAACATCTGAAATCAAATCTCGAACATATTGGGTTGCTCCAACACATACTAAAAGGCGCATGCATGATCCAAAAAGTAATCACATGAAAGCTCCTATCTGGAAGCAGTACGCAACCCCAGTGATAAAGAATGAAAGCTCCTCTCAATGAAGACCAGCAAACTATGCTTTTATACGCCCACAAAGAATTCCATAACTGACTGCGTGCACATAATCAGTTTTCTAATTGTCTCCATCTAAATTTCTAAATTTTGACCAGAAAACTGGAGCTATGAGCTCATAATCTTATCGCAGTGATTCCTCAGCCGAAACCCAATTTTCTTCAACCTCAATTATCTAAGCAACAACAATGAAAGATGAAACCAGCAGAAGAAGAAGAAGAAAAAGAAGAAGAAAATTTCCCATTGTTTCAGCTTATAAAAAACCCAATCAAGTATGACCCACAAAAAAAAAAAAAAAAACGCAATCCAATCAAGCATCACCATGCTAGAAGCATCAAACTCTCCAAAAACTGATCATGCGAGCTCACACAAACACAGACACATGAGAGAGAGAGAGAGAGAGACTTACCTTTAGCTGGAAACAAGAGAAGATCGTCCACAGCCGACAACAACAGCTAAAAGGAGTTGGTTAAAGGAGAGTTCTTTGGCAGTCACGACCCAGAAAATAGAGAGTTTCGTAGAAGCAGGGAAATTTTTTTCTACTCTTCTACTTCCCCTCTCGCCGAGAAACTAGACCCGAGACCGAGGCACAGAGCTAGAGAGAGAGAGAGAGAGGGAGAGAGAGAGTGGGAGTTTGTGGGAAAGTTATAGAGAGAGAAAGTAAAACCAAAAACGGGAGAAAAAAAATGGAGGCTTTTAGAGAGAGAAGGCACGATACAGTAGAGAAATGATTGGAGAGACTGAACAACAATTTAGGAGCTTTTTTTTTAAATAATACAAAAGAAATAATATTTACAAAAATAATATTAATTTTTTTTTTTTATAAATTTAGGTCTCCCTCGACGGTTCAACCGCCGAAGGAGACCCGACGGGCCCCCTTTCCTCTCCATCGGAGCTGAGGGAGAGCGGGGGCCCACCGGTGGGCCCCCTCCCTATTCCCTCGGCAACTGAGTTGCCGAGGGAACGGGGGCCTGCAGCAAAGCGCAGGCTGCAGGCCCACGTGGGGAAACCCCCCAACCCCACGCCCCCTCCTCTCCCTCCCCTTTGAATTTTTTTTTTTAAGTTTTGCAAATTTTTTAATATGTTTTTATTTTTTTTTAATAATTTTTTTAGTTGTTTTATATTTGATGGAGCCGCAGAGGATCAACATTTACGTAAAAAAATATTTACGCATCTCAACACCGAGAAAAGTGAGTGAACGAACAAGGCGATGACGTTTACTCGCTAGGTCGCAGAGCGATCATATTTACGTAAAAAAATTATTAACGCACCTCGTCTCTGAGGAAAGCGAACGAATAAGCGAGGAAACTGCGTTCACTCACGAGACGATCATATTTACGTAAAAAAAATATTTATGCGTCTCGACTCCAAAAAAAGTAAGAGAACGAGCGAGGCAACGCTCGCGGGGCAATCATATTTAAGTAAAAAAATATTAAAATATTTTTTACGTAAATATGATCACTCCGCGCCTCGCTCGTTCACGAATGTCGTTGCCTCGCTCGTTTGCTCCCTTTTTTTTCGAAGTCGAGGCGCATAAATATTTTTTTACGTAAATATGATCGCTCCGCGAGCATCGCCTCGCTCGTTCGCTCACTTTTCTTGGAGTCGAGACGCGTAAATGTTTTTTTACGTAAATATGATCGTCTCGCGAGCGAACGCAGTTTCCTCGCTTATTCGTTCGCTTTCCTCGGAGACTAGGTGCGTTAATAATTTTTTTACGTAAATATGATCGCTCTGCGACCTAGCGAGTAAACGTCATCGCCTTGTTCGTTCACTCACTTTTCTCAGTGTTGAGATGCGTAAATATTTTTTTACGTAAATGTTGATCCTCTGCGGCTCCATCAAATATAAAACAACTAAAAAGATTATTAAAAGAAAACAAAAACATATTAAAAATTTGCAAAACTTAAAAAAAAAAAATCAAAGGGGAGGGAGAGGAGGGGGCGTGCGGTTGGGGGGGGGGGGGGGGGAGGGTGGGTGGGTGGTGCAGGCCCCCGTTCCCTCGGCAACTGAGTTGCCGAGGGAATAGGGAGGGGGCCCACCGGTGGGCCCCCACTCTCCCTCAGCTCCGAGGGAGAGGAAGGGGGGCCCGCCGAGGGAGACCTAAATTTGTAAAAAAAAATAGTATTATTTTTTTAAATATTATTATTTTTGTATTATTTTAAAAAAAAAGGCCCACAATTCAGCATCTATTCATTTTTTTTTTATTTTTTGCGGTCATCTATGCATTAATTGATGCTTCGTTTCATCAGAATGGGGTCAAAAGGCGGCAATTAGAGCTTTTTTTTTTGGGGGGGGGGGGTCAAATGGACGCAATTAGAGTTTTTTTTTTTGTCGAAATAGAGGTACTACATTCATTAAACCGAAATAAAGTTACAACAACTAGCAGTCTTAAAATCACTACACAAAATATCCCAAAGGAGCTGGGGGGCCTTAAGTAAACCCTTTCGATGAGATTTCGCAACCTAGTCAGCTGCTCTATTTGCTTCACGCGAAACATAAGCCACTTTTATCAATTCCATTCCCAAGCGGGCCATGATATTCTTGCACTCTTTAAAGACACCTCTAATAGCCCATGGACTATCTTCCGGTTGATATATGAAATTGGGGATGGCTATATTATCCGTGAGCACTATTGCCCTAATCCTCATTTGGACGATCGCATCGTCAGATGAATGTAGCTGTCTCTGCCTTTCTTGTTTCTTCTTTTCTAGCTCCAGCATCCGCAGGGCTTCAAGAATTCCCAAGGCTTCAATCTCCAGCACTGATTCCGCTTCCTCCTCTTTCGCGAAGCCGATGACTATGGATTCGGAGCTATCCCTGCAAATCCCAACCACAGAACCCAGTTTCTCGCCCGCTAGCCAAGACCCATCAACATTGAAACACCATTCGCTCGGTTTCGGTGGTATCTAAGCTTCAGATTCTTCACATCTCTCTCCATTACATCTGCATTTATTGAATTTGCTTCTACTGAAGATTGCAACTTCTACTTCGGCTTCATCCACGATTAGGCTCGCTTTGGGTTGTTTTCCCCGGAAGACCACACTATTCCTCTCTTTCCACAAGCGCCAAAGGAGGTTGGCTAGGAGAGCAGGTGACGGGAGGTTTCGTCTGGAGGTGAGAGCCTCTACTAACCATTTATCAATTCTCTGAACAGTGTATGGGTCGGTATTTAAATTAATTCGGTGATCTACCCAAATCTCTTTAACTAGTCGCAAAGCAAGAACAGATGTTCAAGCGTCTCTGGGGCTCGGCGACATACAAGGCATAGCGGATCCGGTGCAATCTTCCTTTTGAAAAGATTCTCTTTTGACAGTAAGGCATTCTGACACACCCTCCATAAGAAAGATTTAATCTTCGGTCGAGTAGGAATATGCCATATTGATTTCCATAGCTGATGGGGTGGCTGATAAGATGTAGTTGTGTCTTCTGTGATTGCCGGCCTTGTTTCCTTTCTAATAGTATGATAACCCTCCTTGACAGAGTACTTCCCTTTAACACTGCATGTCCATATCAGCTGATCCCCTGAAGCTCTCGAATTGATATGTGTGTCAACAATTTCATTAACTATTTCTTTAAGGAATATCTCTTTTAACCTAGGCACGTCCCATGTTCTAGTCTCCGTATTAATCACCTCAGCCACCAAAAGGGGATCACCTCTGTTAGCAGGACCCCCTATTAACCCAGAGGGCAACCACTTGTCTTCTCTTATCTTAATCTGCTTCCTATCACTTACCGCCCATCTTACGTTATTCTCTATTGCATCTCTACCCATTAATAAACTTTGCCAGCCCTAAGAGGGTCTGGCTCCTTTCTTCGCCGCCCAGATATCTCCATTTGGAAAATAGATTCCTTTGAACACCCTACTCCATAATGTTGATGGGTTTTGTACAAGTCTCCAAGCTTGCTTGCCTAGCATAGCTTTATTCATAGCTAAAAGATCTCTGAATCCCAGCCCACCTTTCAGTTTACTCTGCTTTAAAATATCCCATTTCCTCTAATGAATTCCAATTCTTGATGAATTCTTCTTCCACCAAAAATTGGCTATTCGTTGCTCTATCGCCTTGCAAACTAAAATAGGTAACTTAAAGATTGACATAGCATACTGTGGAAGGGCTTGCACAATAGTTTTAATCAAAATTTCCTTTCCTGCTGTGGACAAAAGTTTCTCTTTCCAGCTCTCCAATTTCATATTTACTCTTGCAAGAATCCAAGCAAAAATATCTTTCTTGGATTTGCCCCAATCGGAAGGTATACCCAAATATTTCCCTATTTTTTCGATGACCGGTACTCTCAATTCTGCGGCAAGATTAAACTTTAGTTCCTGAGGGCATCCCTTGCTGAAATAGACTCTTGATTTATTAAGGTTAATAGCTTGTCCAGAAGCTAAACAATATTGGCTGAGGATACTAGCTAGATTCTGGCATTCTATAAGTGTCCCATCTAAAAAGAATATTGCATCATCCGCAAACAATAGATGGGACAGCGTAGGACAATTCCTTCTTAATTTGATTCCGTGCAAAGTACCATCCTCCACCGATTTGTACAATAGAAAAGACAAAGTATTGGCCGAAATGATGAAAAGATACGGCGAAAGAGGGTCACCTTGTCTGATCCCCCGAGAAGGCTGAAAATATGGGGTAGGCTCTCCGTTAATCTTGATACTATAAGATACCGTTGAGATACAAAATCGCACAAGACTGACCCATTTCTCACTGAAGCCCATCTTGAGCATGCATGCGCAAAGAAAGTCCCACTCCACCCTGTCATAGGCTTTTTGCATATCTAATTTCAGAATCGCTTGGAACTTTCTCTTCCTCTTCCTGGTTCTCAACTGGTGCAACACTTCTTGAACTATAAGGATGTTGTCTTGAATCTGTCTCCCACTAACAAAAGCACTTTGTTCATTGGCAATGATATCATTAAGCCAAGGTTTGAGCCGATTAGCCATGACCTTTGAGATAATTTTATAGCCAAAGTTGCATAGACTGATTGGCCTGAATTGCACAATGCTTTCCGGATTTGACACTTTCGGGATGAGTACTATCTGAGTCTGGTTCAATGCATTCTCAAAAGTTCCAGAATTGAAGAAATCCCTAACCAAGGAAAAAGCGTCATCTTGGATGTCTTCCCAAAAACTCTGAATAAATGCGTTTTCTCTTGTTACTTGAATATTAAAAGATAAATTCAATTATTTAGACAACAATAAAGAAAACCTCAAAGAAATGAAACAGCGAACAACAATCTCTGTAACTACCAAACAAGAAATCGGCTGTATTTGAATTCTGTCAACTCGTTCTTGTTCCCTTCCCTCTCCATATTTCCTTATCAAGAACAGAAAAAGACGAAAGCTTGTATATCTTAATATGAGTAACTCAAATTCTCCCTCTTCCGAACAAACTACCGATCAACAACGTTAGCCTCCCACCATAAACACCACCACACCCGCAACTCCTGCATGTGCTATTTCCAATCCTCTTTTTTCTCCACCTAGATGGAATAAATTGTGGGATTTGGCGTGCACGAATCCTTCAATATTTTGAAGCTTTTGAGCTAATTTCGGTGGTAGATTGCACCGAACCACCTATCCACTTTTCTCAACCTCACCCACAAACACTTGGCCCAACCATACTGACTCCTATCCGTGCTGACAAAGCCCGGCGCATTCAAGATCAAACAATCCTTGATTGAATCCCACCGACAAATCCCAATAGACACGTGATTTTTAATCAATTTCTTTTGAAAATTTGTTTAAAAATTCATAAAAATTGATAAAATTGAAAATCAACTTTGAGTACCTTGACCTAACATAAAAAACCAATTTTGAACAATTTTTTTTTTTCATATTTTTGAAATTTTTTAAAAAATAGAAAAATAAAAAAAACCATAAAAATAGCATTTGAGGTCATAAAAATATGAAAAAAAATATTCAATATTTTTCCTTTTTATCCCCTTTCATTTTTGCCTATTAAAATTGGAAATTTTAAATTCGAGATCGAGTGTTCCTTCACAAACATACACCCAAATTGAGCATAAAAATACTTTTTGAGTCATTTTATTTTTCTTTTGCACTTTTTATGAATTGTGACTGGTTCTCCAATGTCCTATTTTACATTCTTGTCAAATTATGCACTTATTTGTTCAATTTTGGCGCTAGGGACTTAATTGCACAAAAGATTCTTTCGTTTTAGTCCCTAACACGCCAAATCCAAAATTAAATCTTTTCGGCGGGCACCCCTGAAATTGGGAGACTTCCACCCTATAGTTTTCGACCTTTGAATTTAATGGCGGGCTTTATGGACCCCAATTCATTCATTAAGAGCTTCAATTTCACGAAATGGCATTTCGAATCTAACCCGACACTTGGCATTTTCGTGCAATTTCAAGGATATTTTTTCACAAGAAACACCTTTTAAAGGTAAATCCATACTGGGTAAGCTAACTTTGGGCTCAATATTACAAAAAATTACATTTTTAAGCTCAATTTCGAGATTTATTGCAAAGTTGGGGAGAAATAAAAAAATCAATTAGAAGGAGGAGAAAAACGGTGTTTGGGGGGGGGGGGTGGGGTGTGGAGTTTTTCCCCGCCATTAAAGCCCTGCAATCCGAGAGCTTCGACGGCGTTTTCCTGCCAATCCGGTGACAACCAAGCAGTACAATCGCCTCCGTTAGCCCCATCTCAGTCTCGTGAGCATCTCGAGCCCCTTCATCGTCGTCGTTCCCAAAATGGCTGGTCTCTCAATCTTTCGCCCCTGCCATAAATTACATAGCTCGTTGTACCTAAGTAGCATCGATACTGGTACGTGACACGCGACACGACACGTCGACACATTATTTTAAAAAATAGAGATTTTCGACACACATTATATATTAAATATTTTTTTATATACACAAGATATATTATTATTTTTAATGAATAATTTATAAAAAAAAGAGCCCCTACCATGGTACTTCGGTAATTTGATTCCAACTAGCCTAAAAAAATAAATAAATAACAAAGTGAAATTTAAAGTAAATAGCATGCTGCACACTTCCTCTCCTTTCTCTCCTTCTCCCAACAACCCCCCCTCTCTCTCTCTCTCACTTTTTTAAAAATACTGAAAAGATCTACCATATCCATCTCCCCCTCTCTCTCTCTCTCTCTCTACTCTCGCTGCCTCGCATACCCTGCCCTTCTCTCCCTCTCCTCTCTGTCTCGAAGCCAACCGGACGTCAATCTTCATGATTTTTGCTACTTCTCTCTTCCGGCGTTCTATCCTCCGGCTCGTTCGCTCTCTGCTCCGATACACAAAAAGGCCGTTCTCTGCTCGGGCGCTTGCCGCGCGTCGCCCGCTCCCTCCCTCATCTCTCTCAGGGGACGAGACTCTCTTCCCCTTCTCCCCCACGAATCTGCCCTTCGGATCTGCTCTTCCCCGCTCTCCTTCCTTGCCGACTCGCGTGTCCCCAGCGTGTCGCTGGTGTTGACCACGAGTCGGAACTCCGACACGTGTTGACCGCGTGTCCAACGCGTGTCAGACGCGTGTCCGTGTCCGACATGTATCCGACACCGACGCTCCCATGGATTTAGCGTGTCGGTGCTTCATAGCGTTGTACACACTTTCGAGATTCACGATTGAGCAGGTAATAGTTCTCATCCTTCGTGTGTACTGATCGATGGAATATTGACTTTGTTCAGCGAAGAAATGTGTTGTTTGTTGCTCGCCGGACATAGCCGCGATGGCCATTGGTTTAGTTGAGTTCATGACTGCTTTCTTGGTTGGTATATGTTGGTTTAGAGAGGCTTGTGATCCATTATCTGTCGACGTCGGAGTTGTTTAGAGCCGTTTAGGCCTTTGTTAGAGCTTTCCGGCGAGTTTTTCGGCAAGTTGGCCAGAGAACAGTGGTTCCTGACGATGCGCTGACCGGTCAATGCCCACGTGGCGCTGCGTGGCAGGCACGTGGTGGCCACGTCAGCACCATCGGTTGTAACGGATAACCAAAAAAGACAAACTTGATTTGACGGCCAAAACAGGGCCACATGCCAAGATCTCTGATTTTTGAAAAATTAAAAAAATGGTTTTAATAAAAAAAAATGCCCAGGCTTGGCCACGCGTCACGCTCCTGATCTTAAGATCATCTTTTTTTTTTTGAAAAATTCAAATAATAAAAAAATCATTTTCGAAATTAAAATTCGCCTTAGATTGAACGGCCACAGTTCAATCTAATGTCTCAATCTTGACTGTTGGCTTGTAGCCCTAAATCAGGCCATCCATTGGTCGCCATGTGGCAGGATCTAGACCTTAGGATTAATTTAGAAGGGAACTCGATTTTTAAAGGAAATTGAGTAATACAGCGCCGTTTTGGGTTCAGGCCCACACGGTTCGAACCCGCCTTCTGTGGGTCGACCATCCGTGTGTCATGGGCTGGTGGGGTTCACTTGGCCCGGCCTAGAGGACCCTTTTCCAAAAAAAAAAGCAGTAAAAAATCAGATCAGTTTTTAGAAAATAAAAAAATATATAGGGAAATTCCTAGAAAATAAGGAAAATTAATAAAAATTCAAAAAAATCCAGGAAATTTCAAAAATTAGGATTTGGCCACATTCAACTAGCCAATCCTATTCTTAAGATTTCATTCTCCGTCTCTTTTTAAAAATGACGATTTTACCCATTAAGGTAAACCGTCTCTGAAAATTTCAAAAATTCCAGAAATTCCCAAAAATCGGGAAGTGACCACATTCAACTGATCAATTCCATTTTTGGGGTTTTCACCTCCTGATTCTTTTTGAAAATGATGATTTTACCCCTTAATGGTAAATCTTCTCCGAGAATCTCAGAAAATTCAAAAAAATGTCGAAAATTAGGAAACGAGCCATTCAACTAGCTAATTCTATTTTCGATGCTTTGGATTCCCGATTCTTTCGAAAATGATGATTTTTTTCTTTTTGAAAAATTGTCCCCTCATTTCTAAAAAATTACGACTTTGACCCTCATGGGTGAATCGCTTCCAAGTCACTCTTGAACCCCCTTCAATGCTTTAAATGTCCCTTCCCTAAGCCAATAGGGCTATATTACAAATGCCACGTTGATTTTGATTGATTAATTTGATGCACTTTATATGCATATTATGGTTTCCTTGATTTGCGCATGCATTTTACTGATCGTGATTGCTAGGGTAGTCATTTATATCTGTATGAATTTTTAGATTTAGGATTCGTAGCCTAACTCATCTGCATGAAATCCTGAGGTTAGAAAAAGGGCGTCAATAAACGACATTGGCGTAATTAAGTCTCAGATCCCACTTCTCTGGCTCTCGCAGAATCGAATAGTGACTCCCCACTATTCGATAGGGGTTTTCAATCATACCCTCCAAGAAATGATTGGTGGCGACCCTGAGGTATGCACACGTACGCACATGTCACTAGACTGCACTAAAAGGTCGACATCGATTCGAATTCTTCTTCTGTTTCGATTTGAGTAATGGGCCTTGGAAGGGGCCTGCATCTAAAATCCATCGTTTTTCATGAGCTGGACGATGACGATCCATTAACCCTCGAAAGTGCAATTCCCTACGCAACGGAACTTCGCTCCGCCACTCCGAGAAGGTCACGATAGACTAACGACTCCGCTGGGGACTGGTTAACCCTTTAGAGGACTTGAGTCGGTTAAAAAGTCGAGTGTTTTTCTAACCTGGTTTTATGCAGAAGCGCTTGAAGGTGAGGTACGTACGCTAACGTTTGTGTTAAATTGTAACGGCCGGGGTCCCACTTGCACGATATTATCCACTTTGGGCTTAGCAATCCGCATGGTTTTGCTTTCCTAGCACTCAGCCGGGAAAAGGCCTCATGCAAATTTAAGGAGCCCCCAAGGCTTATAAGACAAGCCAAGACCTCTTCTCTAGGCAATGTAGGACTAGGGAGGGGATGTCACAATCTCCCCCCTTCGGACACAACAAGGACGTTGTGTCCGTAATATACTAGGGCTCACGAACGGCACCGCTACCCAGCTACGGCCGGGAGTCCACACATGCGGTCGGGGGTTGGCTCTGATACCATTTGTAACGGCCGGTCCCATTTATATGATATTGTCCGCTTTGGGCTTTGCAGCCCGCACGGTTTTACTTTTCGAGCACTCAGCCGAGAAAAGGCCTCATGCAAGTCTAAGGAGACCCCAATGCTTATAAGCCAAGCTAAGACCTCCCCTCTAGGCAATGTGAGACTAGGGAGGGGATGTCACAATCTCCTCCCTTTGGACACAACGTCCCCATTGTGCCCGTACCGCACTAGGGCTCACGGACGGCACCGTTACCTAGCTATGGCCGGAAGTCCACACATGCGGTCGGGGCTTGGCTATGATACCATTTATAACGGCCGGGGTCTCGCTTGCACGATATTGTCCGCTTTGGGTTTTGCAACCCGCACGGTTTTACTTTCCGAGCACTCAGTCGAGAAAAGGCCTCATACAAGTCTGAGGCGCCCCCAAGGCTTATAAGCCAAGCCAATACCTCCCCCAAGCAATGTGTGACTAGGGCACTTGCATGATATTGTCCGCTTTGAACTTTGCAACCCGCACGGTTTTGCTTTCCGAGCACTCAGCCGGGGAAAATGCCTCATGCAAGTCTAAAGAGACCCCAAGGCTTATAAGACAAGGCAAGACCTCCCCCTAGGCAATGTGGGACTAGGGAGGGGATGTCACAATCTTCACCCCTTCGGACACAACGTCCCCGTTGTGCCCGTACTGCACTGGGGCTCATGGACGGCACCGCTACCCAGCTGCGGCTGGGAGTTCACTCATTCGGTCGGGGGTCGGCTCTGATACCATTTGTAACGGCCGGGGTCCCACTTGCACGATATTGTCCGCTTTGGGCTTTGCAACCCTCACGATTTTACTTTCTGAGTACTCAGCTGGAAAAAGACCTCATGCAAGTCTAAGGAGCCCCCAAGGCTTATAAGCCAAGCCAAGACCTCCCCCTAGGCAATGTGGGACTAGGGAAGGGATGTCACAATCTCCCCCCTTCGGACACAACGTCCCCGTTGTGCCCATACCGCACTGGGGCTTACGGACAGCACCGCTACCCAGCTACGGTCGGGAGTCCACACATTGGTCGGGGGTCGGCTCTGATACCATTTGTAACGGCCGGGGTCCCACTTTCACGATATTGTTCTCTTTGGGCTTTGCAACCCGCACAGTTTTGCTTTTCGAGCACTCAGCCGGGAAAAGGCCTCATGCAAGTCTAAGGAGACCCCAAGGCTTATAAGCCAAGCCAAGACCTCCCCCTAGGCAATATGGGACTAGGGTGGGGATGTCACAATCTCCCCCCTTCGGACACAACGTCCCCGTTGTGCCGGTACTGCACTGGGGCTTACGAACGGCACCGCTACCCAGCTACGGCCAGGAGTCCACACATTGGTCGGGGGTCGGCTCTGATACCATTTGTAACGGCCGAGGTCCAACTTGCACGATATTGTTCTCTTTGGGCTTTGCAACCCGCACTGTTTTGCTTTCCGAGCACTCAGCCGGGAAAATACCTCATGCAAGTCTAAGGAGACCCCAAGGCTTATAAGTGAAGCCAAGACCTCCCCTTAGGCAATGTGGGATTAGGGAGGGGATGTCACATAAATATTCTTGCAGATAGGAGAAATAAGGGGTGGAGTTTTTGTTGGTATGTTTGTGGATGTGATTATAGAAGGGGTGGTTTGATATGAACTGTTGTGAATGTATTACGTTGTGATGATCACGGCACATTGCACACACCTACGGTCAAACCCCAATTGCGACCATCCTTCGAATTACCGTAGATAGGGAAAGAGCGCGAAAGGATCTGGTGCTTGATGGTACTTGAGACTTTCGTATTTGCTCCCCCTCATGATCTTGATTGGCGATCTCTAAGCATCTTGGGTGGGTTTTCTTGAGGATAAATCTACCATATCTGGATCGTGGGAGCCTTAGCCTTAGGTTAGATACCTGATCTCTTGATTTTTAGAGTTTACTCTCTACTTGTTTCATGCGCATGTTTGTGGATGGTTCGTATATCTAAAACCACAAAAATGTTGGGAAATCATACATTTTCCTAGTATGGTTGGTAAGGCATTTCTATTTTTTTTTGTACTTCTTTATGACTTTTAGTTGTAATTTGTTCATGTCTTGCATATCTTTTCATTTTTTATCATGGCATGCATACATAAATCATCCAAGTGACTAAAAAAAATAACAATGATAGGATAGGATGTCGTTGTTTCCCAAAAGTTCAACAGAACTGGTGACTTTCTAGTACTTGCGGAAGGTGGTCTGGCTTGGACCAAATTCAAGGCTGCACTTCACCTGATTTGTGCATGGTCGAGAACTAATGGGGCGCAAGCTAGGACGTATTGAGAATTGTCACACTCTATATGATGTCAATAACCTCGAGTTGAAACGCGAAATGGAAGAGAGGGACAAAGCCTACAAAGAGCTGAAGAGACAATACTACAACTACCTGGCTCGAGAAGCATACGCTCGTCGGAAGGCCGAGTGTCTGGCCAAGATGAATAGACCTATGCTAGCCCCGTGAGAGAAAGGGAAGCGTCCCGCCCTCAAAACCAGGCTGAAGCGCATAATCATCAAGAAGCCCAAGGCCAAGGTGTTGACACCTGATTTTTGACCATCCGTTATTATAGTTTTTTATTTCTAAAATTAATTAAAAATAGAAAAAAAGGTCAAAAAATTGCAAAATCAACTTTGGAAGCCTTAGCCTAGCCTTAGGAACCAATTTTGAACAAAAAATATTTTTTGAATTTTTAAATATTTTTAGGAATTTATTTAATTATAAAAATACCCAAAAAATTAGAACAAATACCATCCATGGTCAGAAAATTACATAAAAATATTCAGAAATTTTATTTTAATTCTATATTTAATATTTTCACTTTTCATCAGGAAAATTTGGCTCGATTCATGGGGTTCCTTCACAAACCTAATCCCGAACCGGGCCTAAAAAATCCTTTTCGAGTCTTTTAATTTTCAATTCTCGGCTTTTATAAGCTATGAAATTGGACTCCAAAGTATTGAAATGCAATTGGGTCAATTTGCCCTCCAATTTGATCAATTTTAACCAAAAGGGCTTAATTGCATAAAAATCTTTCAATTTAGTCCCCGGTTTCACAATTTTTGAAATTAAATTTCACACGGGCACACCCATTAAAATTAAACACCTCTACCCAACAGTTTTCATCATGCTGAATCCATTGGTGGGCTCAATTTTGGCTAATTCGATCGTTTAGGCCTTCGATTTGGCGAAATTAAATTTCGGATCCTAGGGACAATTTGGGGTTTTCACATAATTTCAATAAATTGATTCACGAAAATACCCATATTTGATGTAAAACATGTCAAGGAATCCGATTTTACCATCAATTTCATGAAAAGAGGTCATTTGGGGGTCAATTTGGCGATTTGGGCGATTTGGCCGAACCGGGCCGGTCGGGTCCGACCCGACCCGACCCGGCCCGACCCGGGACAGCATGCACAGAATGTGCAGCGGCGTGGACAGAAAACAGGGGGGGAGCAGGGCGTGATGGGGGCGCGCGATTATTGAAGAAAAAAAGGCGACAGGCGTGGGGGGACATGGCAACATCGGGCAGAGGTGGTGGACGTGCCGAGGCGGGCGGTCGGCCACCGTGAGGGGGAGAGATTCTCGGATAAAAACCGAGCTCGGCCATAGGAGAGAGAGAGAGTTTTGGGGGGGAGTAAGGACGAAGCCGGAAGGTGGCAAGGCTTCCCCGCACACCACGGAACCCCATCGGAGCTTCGGCGGTCGTCGGCAATCTCCGGATAGGTCGGTATCTCGCTGGGTCTCCATTTTTCTTTACGCACGCCATGTGTTCGACAAAATGCCGATGGATGCCTCGACTTGGTTTTGTCTCGGCCGTGCCCTTCCCGACCCCCATTTGCGCGTATCAAGCTTTGAATATGTACTAGCATTGCTTCTACACTCGTTTCGACCTTTGTTTTGCATTGAACCGCGACGAAACACGGCTCGGAGCTTCGCCGGCTTTGATCCGGACCGGGAGCTCGGCGAGGGATTTCCGGCGGCCGCCGACCATCGAGGGACCCCGGGTAAGTCCTCAAACCTCCCTTGGATGCTGTGTGAACGGTTGGAAACAAGTTTAAACGCAAAAAAAAAATTTTGCAAATCGGCTCGCCGGAGCCGGGTTCGGGGAGGTCCGGTTCGCCGGTTTTTAGCATGTTCATGGTTATTATTTGTGTTGTATGTTGATGTGGGTGGTCCAAGAAGTCGAATGCCAAAAAAAGGAACGAAAAACACCAAGTTTGGGTCCGGTTCGCGATTTTCCGGCAAAAAATTCCGGCGAGGTTCGCCGGATTTTTCACTGTTCATCGTCTTCTCCGGCGAGGTTCGCCGGAATTTTCACTGTTCATCGTCTTCTCCGGCGAGGTTTGCCGGAATTTTCACTGTTCATCATCTTCTCCGGCGACCTCGCCGGAATTTTCACTATTCCCGCCGGAATTTTCACTGTTCATCGTCTTCTCCGGCGACCCTCCGGCCGGTCAACGGCCGACGTGGCGTGCCACGTAGGCAGCCACGTCAGCCGGGTGGGTCCGGTCCGCTTATTTTCAAATAAAACAAACGGACGGTTACGATCGCGACACGTGTCGCGATCCTGGAATTTTTGGAAAATTAAATAAATGATTTTCGAATAATCGATCCGGCGGACGAGGATGTGCCACGTGGCTCACTGAGGGACGTCCGATCTTGTACAAGATCGGACGCACCAGAGGAGGCCACGTGGCACGTTCTGGAGCGTCCGATTTGTAGGTTTTCTAAAAAATGAAAATAAATTAATTTTTGATCCGACGGCTATTATTGAGCCACGTGTCTCTCTGTGGGTCGCCCGATCTAGTGGAAGATCGGACGCACGAGACGAAGCCACGTGGCACGACGTGGACCGTCCGATCCGGGGAATTTTCGGATAATTAAATAAAATAGATAAAAAATCCAAAAATTGTTTAAAAAAATAGAAAAATGTTTTAAAAAATCAAAACGGTATCGTTTTAGGCCGGTGTCGACCCCTAAGGTCGGGCCGGGCGCCCGAGAGGCGCGGGCCGGGTTTGACCCGGCCCGGAAAATATTTTTTAAATATTAAAAAAAATTTCAGAAAATAATAAAAAATAATAAAATAATCAATAAATCAATAAAAAATGGAAAATCTTAGAAAATTCGAAAAATTCAGAAAAATTCTAAAAAATTCCAGAAAATAGGAAATGGCCACATTCAACTGTCCACGACCTGTTTCGGGTCTTTCGACCCCCGATCTCTTCAGAAATGACGGTTTTGCCCTTCCGGCAAACCGTCTTCCAAAAAAAATTCTAAAAATCCAGGAAAATCCCAAAAAATAGGAAATGGCCACAAACAACTGGCCAAGGCTCATTCCGGGTGTTTTGAACCCCGACCCTTCTTAAAATGACGATTTCGCCCTTTGGGCGAATCGTCCTCCAAAAATTGAAGAAAAGTCAAGAAATTCCAAAAAATTCTCAAAAATGGGAAATGGCCACAATCAACTGGCCATGGAATATTTTGGGTAATTCGGTATCCAAACCTTCCAAAAATGACAATTTTGCCCTTCGGGCTAATTGTCCCCGAATCTTTCCATTTTACCCCTAGCCCTAAATCACATCTTCCCTAAACCCTTAGGGCTATACTAAGAGGCCAATTATTGAAATTGATGTGCATTGACATGATTTATTTATGCACTTGACTTGCGCTCTCGTTAAATTGATTGTGATTGATAGGACTAGTATTCCAATCTGCACGAAACCCTGAATCAAACCTATCTCACCCAAAATTGCGTCTGCATGAACTCTTAGTCAGGAAAATCACTCGCGTTAGGTACCGAAAGGGCGTTGGTAATGACACCGACGTAACCAAGTCCCCGAACCCAAAATCTCTGGTTCCGTAGAACTGATCGATCTCTCCCAATCGGTCAGTAAGGTTTCCGGTCTACCCTCCAAGAAAGACCGGTGGCGACTCCAAATGCATGCACAAGTTGCACATGCCACCACGACCACACTGAAGGTCGAAAGCGATCGACTCTTATCGTCGAATCCCTTAAAGATATACCTCCGCCGCGATTTGGTATGGGCCTGGGAGGGCCCGCGCCGATCTAAGGCCCGTGATCCACATTTCAGAGTGGGGGCCCGCGATCGGTAATCCATTAGCCGCGTCCGTTGATTTCGGACGGGTCGCGACAGCTGGCGACTCCGCTGGGGACGTTGTTCTAGAACACTTGGTTCTGGACCTCAAGTGGACTTAGGCCGTAATTAAAACGTTGAGTGATTTTTCTAACCTTGCAGGCGCTCTTGAAGGTGAGGTAAGTCCGCTCACGATAGGTGTTATATGTTTTTGCAGATTGGAGTGATAAGGGGTGTAGTCTGTGATTAACATCGTCTTATGCAGGATGGGCGTAGGAATGTATGTTATATGGATGATTTGAAGCGCTGATTGATATATAAATTGTTGTGCATGATTCACTGCATATTTGAGGATCACGACACTTTGCACAAAGCGCCCAAACCCAGGCCGCGAAATCACCTTTTTAGGTAGCCATAGATCAGGGATCGATATGCAACGCTCTAGCGTGGATTGCGCTGGGGTTGACCATATTCGATCCCACTCACTATCCAAGTCGAGACTTTTATCCATTTGTTGTGGATTGCGCTCATGGGCGAATTTATCGACTCGGATAGAGGGAAGCCTCTAGTTTCCTCACCTAAGCCATTTTGATTTTTAGAGTCAAGCCTCACTTGTCTCATGCGCATGTATATGGATGGTTGGTATACCTAAAAACAAAAAATCATTGGGTACCTCTCATGGTAAGGTCCTGCCATTTCTATTTAAACTCACTTGCAATCTTTTATTTCGCACGACATGTTGCATTCATCAAGTCCGATGGTTGAGTCAAATTCCATTTTATAGTATGGATAGGCTAGAGATGGTCTCCCCAAGTCATTCCAAGATTCTCGAGATGTTCGAATATGAGCGACGTGTCATCCGTCATCGAGCCACCGAGACATTCAACGGATTCCACTCCTTCCGATTTATCCAAGGGAGGGCGCTTACTGGACGCAATCTTATCCGAGGAACAGACTGCTTCTACACCAAGTCCGCCAAGCAACTCGAACGCGAACATAAATTCGAGTACGAAAGGGAAAGGATGTGGAACATTTATCTGAAGTTAGAGGACATATTCAGCAGGATACGAGCAAATCCAACATCCCCTCTAGTGGTCATCGAGATTTCATCAGACGAAGAGGATTCTCTCGAGAACCAGCCGTCCTCTTCCACCCCTATAGACATTTCATCTGATGAAGACGGCGACCCGAGCTAATCAGAGCATGGACGATGGACGACGTGCCCCGAAGACCCAACTTGGGGCATCTCCTTAGGTTCTCTAGGGTCGCATTCTGACTGTCTCCCTATTTAATTATTCATCTGAACCTTCGAGTCTGTAAGGAGCGTCTGCCTGTGGAACTCCCTTCTACCTTTGGTACTTTGGTCTTTGAGTCATTTCTAAGCGTCTTGACATTGGAACGCGACATTGGAATTTCTCTCAACCATTCAGATTTTACGGTTCAATTACATGTCTCTTACAGATGAAATTCTGGTTAGGACTCACACTTGGCGTGTCTAACACAAGTACGAGAATCTAATCTTCATTTCATGGTGCGTGAGACATGGAATTGAATCGGCCCATATCATGCATCATTAGTAATCCATGGTGATTAACTAAAGTCATCCGTGTTTTCTGAATTCAAGAGGAGATTAGATATTCGAATTATTTTTGGTAAACAATTTCAATTTGGATGTCCTATCTCCCACCCAATTTAGGACACATTGGAATTGCATCTTTATCTTCTTGGACATTCCACAGATTTTTCTGGGAATTTGTCAAGAGTAATAACCATGGATTACGCTCCTTCCAATTATATGTTTCCTCTTGAAAAACATCGATAAGAATTTTTCACATGAGGTTAAGGCTTGTGTAAAAGTCATTATCTTCGTTAATCACAAGAAAGCATAAAATTGAAAGGATTTATGCTTTACTTCCCTTTCTGACATATTCCTGTCATTCGAACAGGTAATTTCCAAAATCAAAATCCGAAGACTTGTGTGAAGAATCAGTCACAGGTTAAGATGGACCGGGATGGCGTGGAGAAACGTTTGACCACCCTAGAGAGCCAGATGACTCAGGTGATTGCAACGATGACAGAGATGAAGACACTCATCTTCACCATACAAGGGGCATCCCCGACGGTCTCCAATCTCGACCCGACCGTCCGACCTGTTTTGCCTAAAATATCGGACATTGATCAAGCTGAAGGAGCAAAAGTTTTCCCCGAGATGGCCGATCTGGAAAAACAGCACAAAGGAAAGCTTGGTATTATTGAGGAAGATGCATTGACTGGAGAGAATCTGTTCGTCACTCACCTAATTCGAGAGAAAGACTCTAGTCACCAGAAGAACATTGAAGGTCACGTAAACCCAACCAACGTCGAAACCTGTCCACCCAACGCCTCTCTCACACGCCTTAAAAGGGGGGTGCCTGAGGTTCCACAAAGGCCAGAATTCTCCAAGAGATACGATGGCATTGGCTGCCCGAAAACTCACATCGATTACTATTTGGAAGCAATGGCTGATTACGACTGGGATGATTCACTTCTTGTCCAGAATTTTCGGCATAGCCTGGTTGGCCCCGCGTTAGGATGGTTTGCAGCGCTTGACGTCAAGGGTATCCAAGGATGGGACGATCTGGCCAATCAATTTCTCCAGCAATACGATTTCAACAGGAAGGCCACCTCTACCAGGATGGATCTGGTACTTGTGAGGCAAAGGAGAAATGAAAGCTTTAAATCATTCGCACAAAGGTGGAGAGCGAAAGCAGCCAGAGTCCAACCTCCATTGGACGAAGAGGAGTTGATAGAGCACTTTCTGAAAGCTCTCCCCTATGATTCCTTTAGTCGGTTGAGTACGGCTCATTACCAATCATTTTCACAATTGGTACACGCGGGTGAAAGGTGGGAATGGGCTAAGCGCAATAGTATAATCAGAGACAAACAAAGGCGTGGAGAATCTTCTCAAATGAGTAAAGAACCGGTCAGGGAGATGAAGACCAACTATCGAGGGACGATGGTCGCAAGTCAAATTTCACACAAGTCGAAACATCAGTCACCTGATTCCGTCCCTCACCGGAGACAACCAGCGCCCAAGTTAGAGAAAGCCGGCCAATCAAGCAAGAGAGGTCCTCCTTTCTTTGCACCACTACCACTTCCTATGTCAGAACTACTCCCTCGGCTTTTGGAGGAAAGGTTGGTAGCCCAAAAAATACCGAGGGCGAAACCGCCAAGGTTCCCAGGGTTTGACATGAATCGAACATGTGCGTACCATATGGGTGAGAAGGGACATAATGTCGATAATTGTCGAGCACTACAGTATGATGTGCAAGCTCTCATCGACAACAACCTGCTGGTGTTCGATAGGGCAGGACTCAACGTCCGGCCAGACCTTTTGCCGGATCACGAAATCAGCGATATATCCGAGGATGGATCAGAAGGTGATCTAAGGCTTATCATCAACGTACCTGAATTACATGAGGTACCAGCTTTATCTTCTCGAAACCCTAAGAAGGGTACCGCCTCGATGGGGCGAAAAGAACCATGCTTAGCCGAGATGGGTAATGCGGGCATCATCGGTAGGGTTGAAGACCCCGCTTTTACGGCATCCTTCGAGAAGTTTAACTTAACCTCTAAAGGATATGCGGTAGAGACTATGAGGAAAGAGTCATGGGAGATCCCTGCTGGGTACTCATTGAGTGTCAAGGACATTGAAGAGATCGATGAATTAGAGGAGTACGGAGAGCGTCTGGAAGAAGCGTCCCGAGAAGACAGAAAGTTCACCTGGAATGCCAACAAAGGGGGCGAGACGCCACTTAGAAGGCATCGTCCGGTATGTGAGGCTAACAAGATAGTCATATCAAGCTCATTGAAGCAGGAGGACTCGTCGGCCCCAACTCCTATCCGGGGTAATGCCTTGTGCGGAACATCGAGAGTTTGCGAGCCCAAGAAGAAGTCACCAATGCAGTTTACATCACTTCCCATGCCACTATCAAAACTGCTCCCAATGCTCTCGGAAAAAGGGATGGTGACCAATGAGGTGTCGAGGTATAATCCTCCATTGTCCGAAGGATATGATGAAGCCATGTCGTACGCCTACCATGCAGAGGAGAAGGGGCACAACGCAGACAACTGTATTCGACTGAAAATCAAGGTGCAGAAACTCATCGACAATGGCGTCTCGGATCTTGATGAGATAAAGCAGAATAACCAGCAAGACCCGTCATCAGATTGCCAAGGACTGGACAAGACGTACATGGGTAACCCTATCGAAGACTATGCCAACCCAGCTGATCCGACAAACGATGACGGCCGATTACATGGATAAAGGAGTCACTTCTTCCTTTCCATCATTACTCTTTAGTCTATTTGCATTTTACTTCATTTGTAATTTCAAGTGCAGTTTCAAAAAAAAAAAACAAAAAAAGAAAAAAAGAAAAAAAAGAAAAAAACAACAAAAAAGAAAAAAGAAAAAAAAAATCAAAAATGGGGGACGTGTGGGAACACAAATCGGTCGATGACGATCCAAATGAGAGAAAAGAAAAGATGCAAAGAAAAGAAGAGATGAAAAGAAAAGAAAAGCCCTGAGACCTGATTTCCCACACGTCTCCTAGTTTTGGGAAGCAAGGATGTCCAATGATATGAGGACTAGCCCCCATCTCACATTTTCAGTTTTAATCTTTGTTCTTAAAACATCTCCCAAAGAAATGCATCGTGCATGGATTTTTCCCTATATGTCAACTAACCATCTTGGTGACATTTCAGGCATGCCATTCTAAGCATACATAACATGCATATCATGCACATACCCTACGCACAGAGAACCCAAAGGGAGAAATGCCGGTTCCCGCAGGATAAATTTCAAGGGTAAATTGTATCGACTCCAATAGTCAATTATACATGCCCTTTACTCATGAGATTTCTCCTTTTCAACAGGGGAACATCGAACATCTCAAATGGCGACTGTGATCGAGAGAATCACCAAACCGCTACATGACAAATCCCCAGATTGTCAGGCTGTCTAGGGACAGAGAAAAAATAATCGAAGAATCTGGCAATCGAGATAGATGACCAGAATCGACAAAAATTCATGAGAGCGGGCTCCCCCACCTGCTTCGAGGAGCCAAGCCGGGGCCAAATTCTCATGATCCCCCATGAAAGTGCATCGAACCAGGGTTATCAAACCCAGAGATGACAAACACCAAGACAAGCCTCACTGGGGCAAAATACTTG
The DNA here is from genome assembly GCA_021437785.1 of Rhodomyrtus psidioides. Lineage (NCBI taxonomy): Eukaryota > Viridiplantae > Streptophyta > Magnoliopsida > Myrtales > Myrtaceae > Rhodomyrtus > Rhodomyrtus psidioides. The sequence goes on along the minus strand of JAILYB010000007.1, from coordinate 6,127,265 downwards.
GAAAACACTGCTCCTTCAAATGGTGGAAGGACGAAGTCTCGAAGGGAGTACCTCCTTCCTGAAATTTCAAATGAAGCCAGATAAATACCCACACCTGACCCTTCATATGCAGGTGCATGAATGTCTTCAAATCGGATTGAAAATCGTCAAGGAGCGTGGGAATGCCAAGGCACGCTGCCAAGATGAACACCGCCCAATTGGGGCAAAGCAGTTGTCAATGTGATCGAGGATCGTCTCACGAACAACACTCACAAATATAAATGAGAGGAAGCAACATCCATCGTCTACACCAAATGAGAAGCGTCAATGATCGACGAAGGAAAGGAATACGTCAGTAAGACGTCATCATGAATCCCAAGAGAGAAGACATCCCCAAAGAGGATGAGGATTGCAGCAAAATACAAAATGAAGTTAGCTGGAGCAAGCGTCGCCTAGCTACGACAAATCACACCCAACTGGGGCAAGTGAATCATTTGTGCGCCGGACAAAGAAGGACGTTTCTTCTCTGGCAAAATCCGTGGACGCAATGACAGAGTCGTTCGCATCAGAATTAAACCCCAAGATACAAACCTGGGTGAACGGTAACTTTGTATCGTTCCAATTTGATCTCCCGAAGATTCCATGCTTAACATGAGTTTGCTTTCATTCGGCAGAAAATTGGTGGCACCAAAAAGCCACAAAATAAAGGATCTCGCCCGACGTGGAATCGAAAAGAAATATCCGTTGTAGGGGGCAAGCTGCCAGGAAATGGAACCCCGCAAAATGGCGTTAGAATACGTCCAAAAGCACAAATTGATCTCATCCGGTTCAAATCCTAGAGAAGGATTCGTTGCCAACCAGACGGGTAGATCATGGCCACGAGCTAGATGGCCGACTTCAACAAGCCTTACATTTGCGTTCAAATGGAGGCGCGAAGCGAGAGGATTCGCCGTCAAGATGGACAGAAAATTGTTGGCACTAGAAAGCCGCAAAATAAAAGAACTCGCCGACAAGGAGGCAAATAGAATTATCGGCCTTGGAAGTCAAAACTCCAAGAAATGGTCTTTGATTATAAGACCGAGTGGAGGGTAAAAAGTATCGCTCCCCCATTATATGCTTTGACATGTATCTTGATGAAAAATTACTTTTTTCCTTGAATAAAAGGAACTCTGAAGAATGACGCTGGAATGCGTCCAAAATCACAAATGGATCTCCTCTAGGGAAAATCCTTGAGAAGGATTTATCGCCAACCAAACGGAGGGATCAAGGCCACAAGATGGATGGCCAACTTCTGCAAGCCGCACGTTTGTGTTCAAATGGAAACACAAAACAAGAACCATGCTGTATCGTTCCAATTTGCCTTGAATTTTGGAACGCAAACTGACACCTAATTCCCGTCTTTGATAGGGGTTCGCCATCAAGGCGAAATAGGTTTTCACACCCCAAGTATTACCCATTGGAACACATGACCAAGGGTAGGATGTATCGTTCTAATTTTTTGAAAAATTCATGAACGTACAATAACATGTTTCTTCCGCATTTTCAGGGATCTCCAGCCGCGGGGGACAGGTAAGTATCCCTCTCCCCAATCCATTGAAGATGTTGAATAAAAAACAGAGAAGAAAAGAAAAGTTTTTAGAATCCAATGTCTAGAAAAGACATAGAATTCAAACTTCATTGACATTCATGTTATAAAACAGGAGGTTGTCTGAACATGAATAAGGACATGCATTGTGCATCATAAAACCCCCTTGACGGGTAAATTTTTGGAGAAAATAAAATAGATTTTTCCAATCAAAAGTTGTTCAAAAATTTCGAAAAGACGTTTTCTCAAAAGACGAGAGGCAAAACCTAAATCCAAACACGTCCTATACACACTTGAGAGAGAAGTGGAGCGGATCAGATAGTGAAATCTGGACCTACGGAAGTAGGGATTATTCGCAGCAATTACATGGATTGGAACGACGGAGGCATTCGTTTCATATCCCCAAACACTACAGGTGACCATTGACGACCCCTTTGAACGGCGGTTTTCATTCTCAACCCTGTCAAGAACCACCCCACACCGGGGCAAAAAGGAAGTAAGTCCAGCAGCGTCAAGAGAAAATGGTTAGAAATTTTCTTGCTCGGACTAACATCAATCTTTGTGTGTTGTTTATATGGTAATCCAAGTGCCATAGGATGATTGTCGCGACCCGTCCGAAAGCGGACGCGGCTAATGGATTACCGATCGCGGGTCTTGGATCGGCGCGGGCCCTCCCAGGCCCATACCAAATCGCGGCGGGAGTATTTTTCAAAGGGATTCGACGATAACAGTCGATCGCTTTCGACCTTAGTGTGGTCGTGGTGGCATGTGCAACTTGTGCATGCATTTGGAGTCGCCACCGGTCTTTCTTGGAGGGTAGACCGGAAACCTTATTGACCGATTGGGAGAGATCGATCAATTCTGCGGAACCAGAGATTTTGAGTTCGGGGACTTGGTTACGTTGATGTCATTACCAACGCCCTTTCGGTACCTAACGCGAGTGATTTTCCCTAACTAGGATTTCATGCAGGCGCAATTTTGGGTGAGGTAAGTCCGACTTTGCACATTAACCAGTTTAACATGCTCACGTAATCATAAAAAAAAATAGATGTCAATCACATAAACATCTATCCTACGTGGTGATCATGGAATTATGATTTAATGGGTCTCGAGCCAATGAGACCACATTTAATCATTTTAATATTTTAATAACGGAGAGCCGCTCTTCTCTTCTTCTTGGTTTCTTGAACTCTTCAAGAATCGGGCCCCAAAGAGCTCGCCGACTTAAAAGGCTCCTCCACGTAATCCTCGTAGCATTTACATCAACAATTAACTATGCTAAAAATAAAGATTACATGAAAAATAAAAGGAGTACGCAGCCTCCATTTAATAATTACAACCCCAAATATATAAATAATCACCATACATTCATACATACATCAATCACATTGATTAGGGATTTTTCCATGATCACCACCCTTCCACGTAAGTAATAAATTCACAATTTAAAACTTAGGAAGGCACAATAAAAATTCTACGTTGAATCATATTCAGAATTTTTACGTAAAATAAGATAGCCATAAATTTTCGATTCAAAATTGATTTAGTCTCAATTTTTGCTACGTTGATTAATTTATCATATAAAATAATCAACCTCCATTAGCCATGTAAGACGAACAATTCGTTAATACATATGGCCATAGTATTGCAAAAATTGCAAAAAATCAATTAAATGCACGAAAACACCTAAGGATCGGCTCTGATACCACTGTTGGGATCCACGTAACACGTAGCGGAAATAAATAACAACCCATACATGTATCTCCAGAGGCGTACTTCGTGCATTTCAATCGAAAAAAAATCACAAAGCCTCAAAGGGAGTAAATGGATTACCTCTCGTAGCGTGCTTGAACGGAGGTGTCGGTTCGATGTTCTTCGATCTCAGCCTCCACAAGTGTTAGGCATCTAGTTCGGACGCACCACCAATTGACGAACGGGGAGACGACTAATAACTCCACAACAATTGTGCTAGCAATATGCGGAATCAATATTCCGAACTTAGTATATTTTGCTCACTCAAGATTATGAGAATATAGAGAGTGTTTGTGTTCTTCTCTCTAAGCTCTCAAAAATTTACATACTCTACAAAATGTCTCCCCCCCAACCTCAAAACTCTTGCCATCCTTTTATAGCCAAAAATTCCTTCCAATAAATTGTATTATAAAATAGCACTCACAAATAATAAATACTTTCTAAAAATAGCACTCACAAATAAATGACATTTAAAAATAGCACTAACAATAGCACTCACAATTTATAATACAAAAATGCTATTTAAAAATAGCACTAACAATAGCGCTCACAATTTATAATACAAAAATGCTATTTAAAAATAGCACTAATAATTATAAATTCTATCTAATAATAGCACTCACAATTTATGATAAATAAATGCCATTTAAAAATAGCACTAACAATAGCACTCACAATTTATGATAAATAAATGTCATTTAAAAATAGCACTAACAATTGCACTCACAATTTATAATACAAAAATGCTATTTAAAAATAGCACTAACAATAGCACTCACAATACAAAAATGCTATTTAAAAAAGCACTAACAAAGGTGTTAAAAATAATAACCATTATTATTATTACAAGAGTTAAAGAGGTTACCAAACAGTATAAATACGCATAACGTATAAATACGTATGACGCATAAATACGTAGAGCATACGTATACATCCAAACGACCAAATTAGCCTGAATTGAGGCCGCCAATGGATTGGGCATGATGAAAATTATGGGTAGATGTGTTGAATTTTAATGGGTATGCCCGTGTGAAATTCAAGATCCGTGAAACCGGGGACTAATCGAAAGAAAAATATGCAATTAAGCCCTTTTGGTTAAAATTGATCAAATTGGAGGGCAAATTGACCCAATTGCACTTCTAGCCTTTAGGATTCAATGTCATGGCTTATAAAAAGTGAGAATTGAAAATTAAAAGACTCGCAAAGGAATTTTTTTGCTCGGTTCGAGTTTATGTTTGTGAAGAAACATAGTGACCCGAGCCGAATTTTCAGGATTTAAGGTGACACACTTGAAGATGAAATTAAAACAAAATTATTGAATATTTTTGTGTATTTTTCTGACCACGAATGGTATTTTTCTGATTTTTTGGGTATTTTTATAATTAAATAAATTCGAAAAATATTATAAAATACCAAAAAATATTTTTTGTTCAAAATTGGTCCCCGAGGCTAGGCCAAGGCTTCCAAAGTTGATTTTGTGATTTTATGACCTTTTTTGATATTTTTAATTAATTTTAAAGAATAAAAATCACAATAATAAATGGTCAAAAATCAGGTGTCAACAGCTGCCCCTCTTTGAGAGGAATCTCGTTAGAGGTTTCTCTCAAAGATAAGGTGGCACCTGATTTCTAACCGACTCAACTGGGAAAATGAGAGAAGAAATGCTACGACATTGGATCGCTTAAGGCCCTTTGATGAAAGCTCAAATTAATCCCCGGTTTACTTTAACAATTTGAACATGGGCCGGAGTGAGAGAGGCTTACCTGAAGCTCACCTGTCAGATGCTGCCGGTTGCGACAACTTTCAAGCAGATACCTAGGACTCGTCATTCAGAATATCCTAGGGAGATTAAACTCTGACCTGTATGGTAGGTCATACCATTATGGGATTCCTAACTGGTAGGAACCTAAGGAAGGCGCGTCCCACACTTTGGGATTTGCCAAGGATTTTGATCCGTATGGTGGATCGAACCAGAAATGGTTCACCTACTGTAAGGTTTACCTAGGGAAACGACTCTTTCCGTGTCTGGAATTTGTCAAGGTTTTGATCCGTATGGTGGATCGGACCATTAGGCTGATCCTTCAGGCGGTTTCTACCATATTTGACCCTTCAGGCGGTATCTACCGTGGTTTGACCCTTCAGGCGGTTTCTACCTTGAGTTGACCCTTCAGGCGGTTTCTACATTGGTTTGACCCTTCAGGCGGTTTCTACCTTGTGTTGACCCTTCAGGCGGTATCTACCATGAGTTTGACCCTTCAGGCGGTTTCTACCTTGAGTTTGACCCTTCAGGCGGTATCTACCTTGTGTTGACCCTTCAGGCGGTATCTACCTTGTGTTGACCCTTTAGGCGGTTTCTACCTTGAGTTGACCCTTCAGGCGGTATCTACCTTGAGTTGACCCTTGTTGACACCTGATTTTTTTTACCATTTATTATTGTGATTTTTATTCTTTAAAATTAATTAAAAATATCAAAAAAGGTCATAAAATCACAAAATCAACTTTGGAAGCCTTGGTTTAACCTTAGGAACCAATTTTGAACAAAAAATATTTTTCGGTATTTTTAATATTTTTCGAGTTTATTTAATTATAAAAATACCCAAAAAATCAGAAAAATACCATTCGTGGTCAGAAAAATACCCAAAAATATTCGATAATTTTGTTTTAATTTCCTCTTCAAGTGTGTCACTTTAAATCTCAAAAATTCGGCTCGGGTCACTATGTTCCTTCACAAACATAAACCCGAACCGAGCCTAAAAAAAAATCATTTTCGAGTCTTTTAGTTTTCAATTCTCACTTTTTATAAGCTATGACATTGGATTCTAAAGTCTTAAAGTGCAATTAGGTCAATTTGCCCTCCAATTTAATCAATTTTTACCAAAAGGGCTTAATTGCACATTTTTCTTTCAATTAGTCCCCGGTTTCACGGATGTATACGTATGCTCTACGTATTTATACATCATACGTATTTATACGTTATGCATATTTGTATTGTTTGGTAACCTCTTTAACTCTTGTAATAATAATAATGGTTATTATTTTTAACACCTTTGTTAGTGCCTTTTTTAGCATTTTTGTATTGTGAGTGCTATTTTTAAATAGCATTTTTTGTATTATAAATTGTGAGTGCTATTGTTAGTGCTATTTTTAAATGACATTTATTTATCATAAATTGTGAGTGCTATTGTTAGTGCTATTTTTAAATGGCATTTATTTATCATAAATTGTGAGTGCTATTATTAGATAGAATTTATAATTGTTAGTGCTATTTTTAAATAGAATTTTTGTATTATAAATTGTGAGTGCTATTGTTAGTGCTATTTTTAAATAGCATTTTTGTATTATAAATTGTGAGTGCTATTGTTAGTGCTATTTTTAAATGTCATTTATTTGTGAGTGCTATTATTAGATAGAATTTATAATTGTTAGTGCTATTTTTAAATAGAATTTTTGTATTATAAATTGTGAGTGTTATTGTTAGTGCTATTTTTAAATAGCATTTTTGTATTATAAATTGTGAGTGCTATTGTTAGTGCTATTTTTAAATGTCATTTATTTGTGAGTGCTATTATTAGATAGAATTTATAATTGTTAGTGCTATTTTTAAATAGAATTTTTGTATTATAAATTGTGAGTGCTATTGTTAGTGCTATTTTTAAATAGCATTTTTGCATTATAAATTGTGAGTGCTATTGTTAGTGCTATTTTTAAATGTCATTTATTTGTGAGTGCTATTTTTAGATAGAATTTATAATTGTTAGTGCTATTTTTAAATACAATTTATTGGAAGGTATTTTTGGCTATAAAAGGATGGCAAGAGTTTTGAGGTTGAGGGGGAGAGACATTTTGTAGAGTGTGTAAATTTTTGAGAGCTTAGAGAGAAGAACACAAACACTCTCTATATTCTCATAATCTTGAGTGAGCAAAATATACTAAGTTCGGAATATTGATTCCGCATATTGCTAGCACAATTGTTGTGGAGTTATTAGTCGTCTCCCCGTTCGTCAATTGGTGGTGCATCCGAACTAGATGCCTAACACTTATGGAGGCTGAGATCGAAGAACATCGAACCGACACCTCCGTTCAAGCACGCTACGAGAGGTAATCTATTTACTCCCTTTGAGGTTTTGTGATTTTTTTTCGATTGAAATGCACGAAGTACGCTTCTGGAGATACATGTAGGGGTTGTTATTTATTTCCGCTACGTGTTACGTGGATCCCAATAGTGGTATCAGAGCCAATCCTTAGGTGTTTTCGTGCATTTAATTGATTTTTGCAATTTTTGCAATACTATGGCCATATGTATTAACGAATTGTTCGTCTTACATGGCTAATGGAGGTTGATTATTTTATATGATAAATTAATCAACGTAGCAAAAATTGAGACTAAATCAATTTTGAATCGAAAATTTATGGCTATCTTATTTTACGTAAAAATTCTGAATATGATTCAACGTAGAATTTTTATTGTGCCTTCCTAAGTTTTAAATTGTGAATTTATTACTTACGTGGAAGGGTGGTGATCATGGAAAAATCCCTAATCAATGTGATTGATGTATGTATGAATGTATGGTGATTATTTATATATTTGGGGTTGTAATTATTAAATGGAGGCTGCGTACTCCTTTTATTTTTCATGTAATCTTTATTTTTAGCATAGTCAATTGTTGATGTAAATGCTACGAGGATTACGTGGAGGAGCCTTTTAAGTCGGCGAGCTCTTTGGGGCCCGATTCTTGAAGAGTTCAAGAAACCAAGAAGAAGCGAAGAGCGGCTCTCCGTTATTAAAATATTAAAATGATTAAATGTGGTCTCATTGGCTCGAGACCCATTAAATCATAATTCCATGGTCACCACGTAGGATAGATGTTTATGTGATTGGCATCTATTTATTTATTATGATTACGTGAGCATGTTAAACTGGTTAATGTGCAAAGTCAGACTTACCTCACCCAAAATTGCGCCTGCATGAAATCCTAGTTAGGGAAAATCACTCGCGTTAGGTACCGAAAGGGCGTTGGTAATGACATCAACGTAACCAAGTCCCCGAACTCAAAATCTCTGGTTCCGCAGAATTGATCGATCTCTCCCAATCGGTCAATAAGGTTTCCGGTCTACCCTCCAAGAAAGACCGGTGGCGACTCCAAATGCATGCACAAGTTGCACATGCCACCACGACCACACTAAGGTCGAAAGCGATCGACTGTTATCGTCGAATCCCTTTGAAAAATACTCCCGCCGCGATTTGGTATGGGCCTGGGAGGGCCCGCGCCGATCCAAAACCCGCGATCTGCACCCTTGTGCGGGGGAAGGCCCGCGATCGGTAATCCATTAGCCGCGTCCGCTTCCGGATGGGTCGCGACAGCTGGCGACTCCGCTGGGGACTTGTTCTAGAAACTATGGTTCTAGACCTCAAGTGGACTTAGGCCGTAATAAAAATTGAGTGATTTTTCTAACCCTACAGGCGCTCTTGAAGGTGAGGTAAGTCCGCTCACGATAGGTGTTATATGTTTTTGCAGATTGGAGTAATAAGGGGTGTAGTCTGTGATTAACTTTATTTTACGCAGGTGTGGCGTAGGAATGTATATTGTGTGGATGATTTGAAGTGCTGATTGATAAATTGTTGTGCATGACTTGCATTATGATGATCACGACACATGGACACACACAACCGCGCCTAAAACCCCAGGCGCCGCCTTTAGGAACACAATAGAAGGAATTGAAAATGGAATCTCCGTGAGGAAAAACACGGGGTAATCCACTTCTCAATTCCGCTCGCTTCGAACTATGGATTGAGTCCCAATGCAACGATAGTTGTGCAATGGAATCGGCTCTTTCTAGAACTCGAGGTGGGAACCTTAACCTTAGGTGCCAAACCCTCTGATTTTTAGAAGTTCACCATCACTTGTCTCATGCGCATGTCTTTGGGCGGTTGGTACACCTAAAATCGCACATAAGTCGACGAGTTGGGTTGGTAAGACTCTCTATCCCTCAAAACTATTACAGTTCATATAAATATAGGCATTTCATTCATTGCATTCTGGTGATTAGATTAAATGCCATTTCAAGGATAGATGCATGTGTTTTTCCCAAACGTCCTTGATAGAAGACGAGGAGGATGATATCCCATGGCGAACACCGAGTGAGCAACAAAGGAGTCTACTATGGACATTATTGAGATATCGTCCAATGAAGATGACGAGTTGGGGCAAGTGATCCGGAAGTCACAGATCGAACTTGGGGCATCCTTAAACGTTAGGATCACATTCCTTGGTTTCATTTTCCATTACTAGTCCTCTTGTATAGGGTTTATTTTTATCGAGGCTTTCTCTATCTCACCCCTTAGAGTGATTGTATTAGGGATCTATTGGTGTATACATTCAGATGGAACTCGGTTGTATTTCTTTTGACGGGTCATGGGAATGTGATAGTGGCATTTTCTCTAATCATCCGAATACTCCCAAGTCAAGTTTATAATTCCTTTAGAGGAAACTAAAGTTGAAAATCTTACACGACCTTTTTGGTCGTACAGGGTAATCCAACCCCAATTTCGCTAGAAGGAATTATACACTTGAATTGGTCCATGCATGTCATACGTCACTAGTAATCCACGATAATTGATCAAGAGTATTGACGTTATTTCGAATTTAATGACGAGATAGATGTCCAAATTGCTCTCGTTCTTAACAAAACGGCCTTGATTTGGATGCCATATCTTCAATTAAATTTAAAAACACGTCGTTATGCCTTGCATTTTTGACTAATTCGCTCTTCTGAATATTGGTCAAAAGCAATTATCGTGAATTACATTCCTTTCAATAGTATGCTTTCTTTCGAGGAATATTGATAAAAACTTTTCGCACAAGATTAAAACCCTTGTAAAAGTTCTTGTCATTATTAATTACGAGCAAGCATAAGATTGAAAGGGGTCTATGCTTTCTTTTTCAGATTATTCCTTTTGACTCGGTCTTTTCATTTGCAGGTGAAAAACAAGTAGCATAAAGAAATCTTTTCTTGGATAAGTCTGAGGCTATTCTTTCATCTGACCATGAGTGAGTTAGAAAATCAGAACACATCTACTCGACTTATTATGGATCGGCTCATCCAAGTCTAAGATGTCCGGATGCTCGAAGAAATGGATCATATAAAAGCTAAAACAAACACAGGGGCTTTCATTCATTCTTGCCCAAACCAGATCATACAATTCATTGGGGTGGAAAAGTAAAGCAGAAGTGAGCCCTAATCAACGACACAAAGGAGCCCAGCTGGCCCTCCAGGTTATGGATGCTTTGTTTATACGCACCACTCCGCGTATCATGGTCCGCAAGCCTGAGGTGGAGGCGTTTGCGTTCATCATTGACTGCAACAACCTGAGTCTCGTGATCTTCGGCGACTGCTTCCAAGTCCCGAACAAGTCCATTCTCACGAGTTATATCCTCGTTTATGCCGTTGAACCTTTCTTCCAGCCACTCGCTCCGATTCCTTAGCAGGGCATTACGTCGATCGCGCTCATAGGTAGCCAGAGATAGAGCTAAGTCCTCCACCAGATTCCTCCTCTCGCGTAGCAATGTCGAAACCCGCTCTTTGGCGAACTCAACAGCCTTTTTGTGACTATCGGCCAGGTAGTCAGCCAACGCTAGGCGGTCGGACTGATCCTCATAACGGGCTCGCAAGACACGAGCCACGGTAACTCCCCGATGAGCAGCGCGGTAGACCTCCAAGGAGTTCGTAAAGAGCGTTGGAAAAATATTGTATTCCCTCCCCAACGCGGTACCCTCGAGGGAGGTGATGTCCAGGTCCCCGAACATGACTCTGATCTCATCCTCGGTTTCGGGATGATCGGCTATGTGAGCGTAGCCTCGACCCAAGAGGTTATAGAACTCTTTCCATCGAGTCAAAGCTTCGGCTGAGAAAGTGTGAACTTGGGAAGAAGCCATTTTCGACGGAGATGTGTGTAGTGGAGCGATTAGAGGATGGAAGCAAATTATATGAGAGCGTTAATCTCCCAAACACCAACTCCGCATTTTATAGCGTCTCGAGAGTGGAGAAAAGTTGCAGCAATAATGCTTGTGGAGCCGGGTTAATTAATGTAAAGCGAGGGCTGCTCCTCCCGTGAATCATCAGACATGTCCTGATCCGCAATTTCAGGCCTGACAAATTTGGTCTCGCCATTATTAAAGCTGGGAGGGAGGCGAGCGCAACTATCGAAGAAGCCACGAAAGGATTGTGTTGTTCCATCACGCATGAAGCTGGGCGGCGAGTGAACAGCTCTGCCACTTAAAAAGAGAAGACAGTGCTGAACAGGCATGACTATTGAGGAAAAGTGAAAGGCGAGCGCAACTATCGAAGAAGCCGCGAAAGGATTGTGTTGTTCCATCACGCATGAAGCTGGGCGGCGAGTGAACAGCTCTGCCACTTAAAAAGAGAAGACAGTGCTGAACAGGCATGACTATTGAGGAAAAGTGAAAGGCGAGCGCAACTATCGAAGAAGCCGCGAAAGGATTGTGTTGTTCCATCACGCATAAAGCTGGGCGGCGAGTGAACAGCTCTGCCACTTAAAAAGAGAAGACAGTGCTGAACAGGCATGACTATCGAGGAAAAGTGAAAGGCGAGCGCTACTATCGAAGAAGCCGCGGAAGGATTTGGTTACCCCTTCGTGTCGGAAAGCTGAGCAGGAGGTAAACAGTTCCGTCGTTTCAAAAACAGAACGCTGAACAGACCTAGCTTTCGAGGAAAAGGAGGCAACAAATCGAAAGAGCGAGTATACAAAAGAGAACAGAGAACCCCGAGTGACGAGTTCGTTGAAAGACCTCAAATTCTCTAGAATCAGATTCGACATCGAAGCCATGGAACTCAACATCGCCGGTGACGAACATCAAGATCGCAGTGGTGACGACGGCAGTGGCCACGACGCTCAACCCCGGAAAAGAAAAAGTCGCCAGCGCTACGCTCGGAAAGAAATCCAGGAGCTTGAAGCTTTCTTCGATGAATGCCCTTGCCCAAACGAGGAACAAAAGATTGAATTGGGCCAGAAGCTGGGAATGAATCCTATGAGAATCCATTTTTGGTTTCAGAATAAACGTTTCAGACTAGGTGTCCAACACAGGCGTAAGGAGATCACGACCCTAAAAGAGCAGAACCAAAACCTTCGAATGGAAAACATGCGGTATGAGAAAATCCTCAGTACTATTACCTGCCCTGACTGCGGTGGCCCTACCACCCTCAGTAAATTGTTCCCCGGTAAGCCTTCTACGAGGATGGAAGGTGCTCATTCATCCCCCTGCTCCCTTGAGCCATCTCCGGTACAATCAGATCCTGCTAATGGCGCGCATGAGCAGATCGATCCTACAGAAATTATACCAGTGTCTTCGGAGGAAGAAGATACGTGTCGTTATGATCGGAGTCACCTCATCGAAGCCCATGAATCTCCTCCACAACAGCTTTCGGTAAGATCAGATACGGTTCAAGAGGAGTTAGAGGTTAGTCGGCAGGCTATCTACGCCACTCTGGACGACGAGAAGAAGAAATTCACTTGGCCCCCGGAGCTTCATCTCAAGTTCTTGGACGCAGTTCGACAGATAGGACTCGACTTCATAGGTCCGACAAGCATACTTAGGGTCATGAACGTACCGGGACTTACCAAGCAATTAGTCGCGAATCACCTTGGTTGCTACAGAAGGGCGTTAGGACAGCGTTATGCAGAACTGAATCCGAGCAATAGACTCGGCTGCGAACCCAGCACCCTTATGACAAATGAGGCCCGGTCGAATCTGGACGACTATTGGGGATTTGATCAGGATATCCTCGCGAGTCATTTCAATATTCCTCAAGAACACGCATCACAAGTGCAACGAGTAAGCACTCCTCCGTCCGAGCAGCAGCTAGTCAGTGTTCATCCTGTCGCAGATCAGCCCACCACGCCCAGTGCTCAAGGGTTTGCCCAATCAGAGCATATGGCTTCAGATGATCTAATGGGAGAAAGCTTGGAGCACTCTTATTTCCCTAATCCCCAAGTGGGAGATGCTTGTGGTAGTCAATCGATCAAATCTCCTCTTATAATCCCAGACAAAGATGGAGGTTCCAGTTCGAAGAACCCGTCGGGCGATGCAGCTCAACCTACACATCAATCGTTCGAGGGGTCGGGTGATTTCTTCGATGAAGGACTTGATACCTGGTTCGATCAGTTGGAAGCTATTAAAGGTTGGCAACCATGATCTGCACTTGGTAATGGCACACCTAAGCTGAGGCCAGACTGGTTAGTCATTGGACATGCCCAAAGAAAGAAGGGGATGTACGCGAGAAGGATGTATCTCCTATTGTAAAGTTCTCATCGGTGCATGCGTTTGTTTCTTCAATAGCTAGAGTTGATTCTGCATAATGTTTTTCGCAAACGTCATCTCATGTGTATACGGTAATTCCTTGTTATTAAGTTCAAGGTAAAATCAGCCCCGACGCGTGAAGGCAGAATTGATAGCATGAGTTACTAGCAGAATGTGATCGAGCTCGAAAGTGAAAGATTACTAGCGGCCCCAAACGCAATGACCGCAAAATCATGGGCAATCTTTAAGTTTCGAGCAACTACAAATCTATTTCTCACGAGGCATTCAGGTCAATCAAATATAAAGCGTCGGGCTGTGAGAATGATGCGTAGTCAATCTGTTGACACAGGCGAAAAAGGAGTCGCGTAGATCCGAAAGCAAAAACCTTTCTTGGCTAGTCAACAATGCAGAATGAAAGAGCATATATAAACAAACTCGCATTTATTTCATTCAGCAGGAAAGTTTACAAGTGGATCACTGAGGGGGAGCAGTAAACCCAAAATGAGTTCTGACAAGCATCACAAAAAAGCTTAACTGACTCTCCATGCTATCCATGCCTTGCTTACAACCCACACTCCGGGAATCGAGGTCTACAAGCTTGAAGAAAAGGAGACGACATTTCTCCTTAAGTTCGTTCACCTTGGTGTCATAGTACTCGAACTCAAGCTCTAAGTCATGAGCCAGCACCCTCCCGCGAGCTATATCCATGCTCAGGTCTTCAAGCCTTTCCTCCAACCAGGCACACTGGAACCTCAGCACGAAGTTGTGCTGGTCTTGCTCAAAGGCGGTGTCAAAAAGAGCCAGACGCTCCACCAAGTTGTCCCTCTCACGGACCAGCATCGAAACCTGGGCGTGGGCATATTCAACAGCCCTTTTATGGTTATCGGCCGTCAGCATGGCCAACATCAGGGACTCAGTTCGGTCCTGATAACGGGCTCGCACGATACCAGCCAAAGTGACCTCCCGGCTAGCAACTTCGTAAGCCTGCATGAAATTGTTAAAGAGAGTTGGGAAGATCACAAACTCCCTTTGCAGTTTCGTACCTTCAATACACGCAGTATCCAGGGCCGGAATCAGAGTACGAACTTCAACCTCAGCTTCAGGATGATTGTTTATGTAGCCATAACCCCTACCCAAGAGGTGGTAAAATCTCTCCCATTGGGTCGAAGCTTCAGGTAAGGCAACAGGCATAGAGGAGGAATCCATATGCGATGGAATGACAGAGAAGAGAGTGAGAATGTGAAGAGTGTTTGAGAGGCTGAGTCTGATAAGGCTAAAGTGTTAATCTTCTTGACATCAATCTATCACCTTATAAATGCTCGAGTACAGGGAGAAGTGGTAATAATATTTTATGTGCAGTAGAGCCAAGCGGGTTTCGTTAATGCATCCCCGATGAGTCACGAATCCACCACCGTCCTGTGATCTCGGGTTTTACGAAACATAATGGCGCCGAAAGGTGGGCAGGCTTGTTACTCTAGAGACTGGGCCAGGGGGACAAGCGTAGTGCTCGACAAAGCGAAATCAACGCAAGAGATCTTCAGGCTCCGTTCACGTAGAAAAGAGCAAAAAAGGACAAAGTGGGAATTACGAAGCCTTGAGAAAAACGCTCGTCAAGTAGCCATCACAAAAGGACGAAGTGGGAATCTCGAAACATTGAGAAGAGCGCTCGTCGGGTAGCCATCACCTTTGATCGAAGAACGGTGATCCGGCTCCTTTAACCTCTCAGAATTTGCAGAGAAAGTGAAGATCCAAGGAGGAACAAAGAAAGCTGAGTTAACGGAAAATCAAACAGTGATATCCCGGTCAAAATGTTCAAGGGATTCTGTCATTTACTGGAAGCGCCAGACTTGGAGGTCTCCGAGCTTGAGCTGCTGGAAGAGTTTGAAGATCTCAGGACCAAACCTGACACGAGGGCCATGGAGACCGATCCTTCTAATGATGAAACCCGCGGCTTGGTTAACGAGAACAGTACCCGCGACGGTTATCAGCGTCAGAAAGGGGAATATCTCAAACGCAACACTTCAGGTCAAGTCCATAAACTCGAATTGTTTTTCAGGGAATACCCCTATCCGGACATGGAACAGAAAATCAAAATGGGCCAGGAGATAGGGTGGGAGCCTCGGAAGGTCAAGTGCTGGTTTGAAAACAAACGAACCCGGCTGAAGCAGCAACGCGATCGGCACGAGTTAGCGGTTGTAAGGGAGGAAAATGAAAAGCTTCGAATAAAAAACACTCAGTACAAAAAAGCTCTAAGCATCGCTATTTGCCTGGAGTGCGGTAACCCTGTTCCCACGGACGGAGTATTCACTGAAGAGCCAGATCTGGGGGTTTATAATGCTCATTTGTTGCAATGCCCTTCGCAACATCTTTCGGAACAGGCGGGTACCGCCGAGGATCTACAAGAGGAAACTAGTGCTATAAGGTCAAAGTCGACGCCCATTGTGGAAGGGAACATGCGTCATGACAAGTCGGGTCCGCTCGATGATGAACTCACCATCATGACCAGCCGATCTGAGACCACTAAATCCCCTCCAGAGCAACCTCCAACACGACCAGATTCCGAGAAGAGTAACCGCCAAGTTGCTGACACCACTTCGGCTAGCAAGAAAATAAGATTTCGTTGGACCCCGGAGTTTCATAGCAAATTTGTTGATGCAGTTCAACAGTTGGGGATCAGTTTTGCTTGCCCATTGCGCATACTCGAAATCATGAACGTGCCGGGACTGACTAAAAATATGGTCAAGAATCACCTTTGGCGCTACAAGAAACTACTGAGAGATGGACGAGCGTCGCTAGACCATGTTAGAGGCGGTTCAACACGACCAGATTCCACGAAGAGTAGCCGCCGAGTTGCCAACCCTACTTCGGCTAGCAAGAAAACAAGGTTTTATTGGACCTCGGAGCTTCATAGCAAATTTGTTGATGCAGTTCAACAGTTAGGGATCAGTTTGGCTCGCCCATCGCGCATACTCAAGATCATGAACATGCCGGAATTGGATAGAAATAAAGTCAGGAACCACCTTTGGTGCTACAAAAGACTACTGAGAGATGGACGAGTGGCGCTAGACCAAGAGAGAGGCAGTTCAAGTTTAAATGATGAGCATGGCTGTGATCGCAATCCTCATGAAGCAGGAAGCATCCAATCACCTCTTAACACCGATAGGACTGACAATTACACGGTCGATTGTTCAGGCATCAATCAGAGTACTCCCATGGGTTATCCCAGTACTCCTCAGGAGTATGTACCGCAATTTCAGCAAATCGGGACTCCCCAGTCTGAGCACCGACTGGCCGTTAATACTAGTCCTACAGCGGATCTAACACTGGCAGGAGATGCACATACAATCTTGCGAGACGATTACGGAGATTCCGGCTCGAAGAATCAGGTGGTCCATGACGAAAATGGCAAAAAGATTCCTTCTCCAGTAGTCGACAATACTCAACCTGAGTGTCAGTCGCTCGATGGTTCAGACGATCTCCTTGAAAACATCTATTCTTGGTTCGATCGGCTGAATTCCCCCCTGAGTTACCCTGGTACTCCCCAAGAGTATGTACAACAATTTCAGCAGGTATGGACTCCCCAATTTGAGCACCAACCGATCGTTAGTGTTATTCCTACGGCGAATCCAGCATCGGGTACAAACCTACTGGACAACGATGAAAATACCAACTCGAGAAGTGAGGTTGTTCATGTCGAAAGTAGTGTGAGGAACCCATCGCCAACGGTTGAGGATGCCCGACTTGGGCGTCAATGGCTTGAAATTTCAAGCGAGTCCCTCAGTGAGCAACTCGGCGTGTGGATCACGCATAAACCGAGAAACCAGGTTGTTCATGCCGAAAATGGGAGAAGTCCGTCACCAGCAATTAAGGATGCTCAACTTGGACGACTCGAGCGGTCGGACGATCTCCTGAATGAGCAACTCAGCCTATGGGTCAAGCATTTTGGAACAAGTGCATCTTCGCAGTCGTGACCGGTACCGGCGACCGGACATCTGGTTCGAAGCTCGTGTGCTAAATCATTAGAAGGCTAAGGAGAGTGAGAGGTGAATACATCGAATGAATGTGTTACGGATTTCGTTGTAAAGTTCCCGCGGGAACATTGTAATTAACGCTGAAAACTAACCGCTCTGAGTGTCAACATTACCCTTTGAACGTCTTCGAGCCAAGGGCCATGGATTAATCACTTAATCCGTGGAGCAAATTCCATGAACGATGACTATCACCCGCGGAGCATAATGGGATCTACCCCCATTCAGCACGAAATACGTTTGGTCACGAAGCCTCCCATTTGGTAAAACGATGTATCGTTCCTAAACGATCTTCAACCGAATACCAAAGTAATGTCTCATTTCTTTCCCTTCTCAGGTGATAAAAGAGACAATGCACCCAAAAGCTCATACATTCAAATGACAAAACAGACGTCGCCCAGCTGGGGCAAATGAACCGTAGGCATTGCAAATACCTTCAAGCACGGATGGAGGAATTCGATAGATGTTGTTCATATCAATATGCAACGTCAAAACGGAATGCAAATCAAGTGTAAAAGGACGTATCGTTCCAAAATGATTATTTCCTTGATATGGGAATAATGCTTCCTTTCCTTTTCCTCTCAGATGATGATCAAGAGCAGAAGACGCAGGATGTAATGCTTTCAAATAACAAACGGGGAACGTCAAATACCTCAAACGGCGACTGTGATCAAGAGAATCACCAAACCGCCACATGACGAATCCCAAGAATATCAAGCTGTCTTGAGACAGATTAAATTGATCAAGGACTCTGACAATCGAGATGGATGATCAGAATCTGCAAAAATCAATAGGAGCAGGTTCCCCCCATTTGCTTTGAGGAGCCAAACCGAGGGCAAACTCTCATGATCCCCCATGAAAGCGCATCAGACCAGGGTCATCGAATCCAGAGATGACAAACAGCAAGACAAGCGTCACCTAGCTGTGATAAATCACGCCTAACTGGGGCAAGTGAATTAATTTTGCGCTGGACAAAGAAAGATGTGTCTTCTCCGGCAAAGTCAAATAGCAGAGTCGTCCGCATCAGAATCAAACCCCAAGATACGAATTTGGGCGAACGGTAACTTTGTATCGTTCCAATTTGATCTTCGAAGATCACGGGCTTAACATGAGTTTTTCTCATTTAACAGGAAGTCGTTGGCGCCGAAAGCCTCAAAAGAAAAGAGCTCGCTGATAGGGAGGCGAATAGAATCATTGGCCTTGGAAGTCAGGATTCCAGAAAATGGTCTTTGATTATAAGATCGAGTGGAGGGTAAAAAGTATCGCTTCCACACTTCATGCTTTGACATGCATTCCGATAACAATTTCATTTTTCCTTGAATAAAAGGAACTCTGAAGAGTGGCGCTGGAATGCGTCCAAAAACACAAATGGATCTCCTCTGGGGCAAATCCTGGAAAATGATTCATCGCCAACCAAACGGAGGGATCAAGGCCACAAGATGGATGGCCAACTTCTGCAAGCCGCACGTTTGTGTTCAAATGGAAACACAAAACAAGAACAAGGCTGTATCGTTCCAATTTGCCTGGAATTTTAGAACGCAAACTGACGCCTAATTCCCGTCTTTGACAGGGGATCACCATCAAGGCGAAACAGGTTTTCACATCCCATGTATTACCCGTTGGAATACATGACCAAGGGTAAGATGTATCGTTCTAATTTTTTTGAAAAATTCATGAACGAACAATAACATGTTTCTTCTACATTTTCAGGGATCTCCAGCCGCGAGGGACAGGTAAGTATCCCTCTCCCAAATCCCTTGAAGATGTTGAGTAAAAAATAGAGAAGAAAAGAAAAGCTCTCAGAGTCTAATGTCTAGAAAAGACATAGAACTCAAATTTCATTGGCATTCATGTTTTGAAACAGGAGGTTGTCTGAACATGAATAAGAACATGCATGGGGCATCATAAAATCCCCTTTGACGGGTAAAATTTTTGGAGAAAATGAAAGAGATTTTTCCAATAAAAAAATTGTTCAAAACTTTCAAAAGGACGTTTTCTCAAAAGACAAGAGGCAAAGCCTAGTCCAAACACGTCCCACACACACTGGAGAGATGAGTGGAGCAGATCAGATAGCAAAATCTGGACCTACGGAAGTAGGGACCATTCGCAGCGATTACATGGATTGGGACGACGGAGGCATTCGTTTTTTATCCCCAAACACTACAGGTGACCGTTGATAACCCCTTCGAACGGCGGTTTTCATTCTTAACCCTGTCAAGAACCACCCCACATCGGGGCAAAATGGAGGTGAGTCCAGCGGCATCAGGAGAAAATGGTCAGAAATTTTCTTGCTCGGACTAACATTAATCTTTGTGTGTTGTTTATATGGTAATCCAAGTGCCATAGGATGACGAGAAGCATTCATTTCTCTATCACACACACTGAATCCTTTGCACAGCCAACTTGAGCCTGCAAATTCATTTCATGAACCCATTGGTGATCATTCCAAAACGGATGCAGCACCCCTTCAAAAATGGAAGAGTTCAAGACTCAGGGATTACGAAGAAGATTCCCGGGCTGATATTTAAAGCATGTTTAGACTTTCAGACATATGTATGACATGATCCCATCGAGGATGAGAAGAACCGGGATTTCAAAAAAATAATAGTAATAATAAATCCCTAGCATCGAGAAAAAGCAAAGTGCCTGGTAAAAGCAAGGCCGATGCTCGTGTAAATTGTTTGATTGATCCGCAATGAAGCCGGATGGGAAAAGAGGAAATCCCTAATGGAGTCAGATCAAAAAGACTACTCACCAAATGGTGTCAAGCGTGGAGCAGAGACGCAGACAGAGTTGTCAATCTCTTAATGCAGCCAGAGACACTCTCTAAAGAGCTGGTGCACACCTCAAAATCGGTTGCGCACCTCAACAACTGAAGGTGCAGAGAGGAAAAAGCAGGTGGTAAATTTGCAATGATCACCAATGTCAAACCCTTCGTAATTTCTGGGCCAAAAACAAGCCTTTTTCGGTCCCTAATCCTACCAATGTTACAACCCCGAAACAGTCTTCTCTGACTAAGACACTTGGGTTAACATATAACTTAGCTCGAAGAAGTACGAGCAAGACTATTTCTTTCTCATTTTGCAGGGTTCTTGACTTGTAAACCCGGAGCAGATGGTGAAGACTTTCATTCAATGGCCTCGACTCCAAAGCGAGTCCCCCTTGAAAGCCAATATCCAAGCCTAATATTACGGTCCCGTGGAAGACCTCCCGACCGATCAAAATGTATGCGCTGCGAATGAGCCTAAAACCTAGGCACAGGTTAGTAGGGAATTGAGTGCATCCCCTATAAAAACCACATCTCAAAACAGGTGAGAAGACCTCCTTGTCGAGAAATATTCCAATTGACGTTTTGAACAAACTCTTTTTGGAATTTTCAAACTGTTGATCCAGATTTTCCGTACAAGGGACTTGTGATCACATTTGCATGTTGCAAGAATGCTTTGGATGACCTCCAGCATCAAAATGCACATTTCATGATTAAAACTTAAATCATACGATTTTGTCAAATGGACAGCCGTGGTCTTCCCAAAGATTACTAACGTTTTCTTGGTGAAGAAAAATATTTCAGGCTCAAATTTCTGCAGGATACCTGGAGAACCCAGCTCCCAGAATGTCGCCTCAACAGACTCAAGTGAAGCTTTGTCAAAATAAAATCTTTCACTGCTTCAAAAACTGAATTCCCGACAAATTTCGGGGTCTCTAAAAAAGAGGGGAAGAAAAACCCTTTTAAAAGAAAAGTCCTATCAGACGTGGAGAACCCTCGTCCCAGGACCCATTTTCAAAATATCAAACAGTCTCATCGGACGTGGAGAACCCTCGTCATGAGACCCCTTTTCAAAAATCAGACAGTCTCATCGGACGTGGAGAACCCTTGTCATGAGACCCCTTTTCATAATTTAGGCAGTCTCATCGGACGTGGAGAACCCTCGTCATGAGACCCCTTTTCAAAGTCAAAACTGATGGTAGACACCGCCTGAAGGGTCAAAACTATGGTAGATACCGCTTGAAGGGTCAACACAAGGTAGATACCGCCTGAAGGATCAACCCAAGGTAGACACCGCCTGAAGGGTCAAATCATGGTAGATACCGCCTGAAGGGTCAACACAAGGTAGATACCGCCTGAAGGGTCAACACATGGTAGATACCGCCTGAAGGGTCAACACAAGGTAGAAACCGCCTGAAGGGTCAAAACAAAGGTAGATACCGCCTGAAGGGTCAAATGAAGGTAGATACCGCCTGAAGGGTCAAAATAAGGTAGATACCGCCTGAAGGGTCAACTCAAAGGTAGATACCGCCTGAAGGGTCAAATGAAGGTAGATACCGCTTGAAGGGTCAAATCAAGGTAGATACCGCCTGAAGGGTCAAAATATGGTAGATACCGCCTGAAGGGTCAAATCAAAGGTAGATACCGCCTGAAGGGTCAAAATCAAAGGTAGATACCGCTTGAAGGATCAACTCATGGTAGATACCGCCTGAAGGGTCAACACAAGGTAGAAACCGCCTGAAGGGTCAACTCATGGTAGATACCGCCTGAAGGGTCAAATCAAAGGTAGATACCGCCTGAATGGTCAAAATCAAGGGTAGATACCGCCTGAAGGGTCAACACAAGGTAGAAACCGCCTGAAGGGTCAAATCAAAGGTAGAAACCGCCTGAAGGGTCAACTCAAGGTAGAAACCGCCTGAATGGTCAAACCAAGGTAGAAACCGCCTGAGGGATCACATTAATGGTAGAAACCGCCTGAAGGGTCACATATGGTAGAAACCGCATAAGGGTCAACTCATTGATAAATATCGCAGTAAGGATCAACACAAAGGTCTGATCCACCATACGGATCAAAATTCTTGGCAAATCCCAAAGCGTGGGATGCGTCTTCCTTAGGTTCCTACAAGTTAGGAATCCCATCATGGTATGACCTACCATACAGGTCAGAGCTTAATCTCCCTGGGATATTCTGAATGACGAGTCCTAGGCATCTTCTTGAAAGTCGTCGCAACCGGCAGCATCCGACAGGTGAGCTTCAGGTAAGCCTCTCTCACTCCGGCCCATGTTCAAATTGTTAGAGCAAACCGGAGATTGATTTGAGCTTTTATCAATAGGCTTAAGGATCCGATGTCATAACATTTCTTCTCTTATTTTCCCAGTTGAGTCGGTTAGGAATCAGGTGCCACCTTATCTTTGAGAGAAACCTCTAACGAGATTCCTTTCAAAGAGGGGCAGCTGTTGACACCTGATTTTTTTTACCATTTATTATTGTGATTTTTATTCTTTAAAATTAATTAAAAATATCAAAAAAGGTCATAAAATCACAAAATCAACTTTGGAAGCCTTGGTTTAACCTTAGGAACCAATTTTGAACAAAAAATATTTTTCGGTATTTTTAATATTTTTCGAGTTTATTTAATTATAAAAATACCCAAAAAATCAGAAAAATACCATTCGTGGTCAGAAAAATACCCAAAAATATTCGATAATTTTGTTTTAATTTCCTCTTCAAGTGTGTCACTTTAAATCTCAAAAATTCGGCTCGGGTCACTATGTTCCTTCACAAACATAAACCCGAACCGAGCCTAAAAAAAAATCATTTTCGAGTCTTTTAGTTTTCAATTCTCACTTTTTATAAGCTATGACATTGGATTCTAAAGTCTTAAAGTGCAATTAGGTCAATTTGCCCTCCAATTTAATCAATTTTTACCAAAATGGCTTAATTGCACATTTTTCTTTCAATTAGTCCCCGGTTTCACGGATGTATACGTATGCTCTACGTATTTATACATCATACGTATTTATACGTTATGCATATTTGTATTGTTTGGTAACCTCTTTAACTCTTGTAATAATAATAATGGTTATTATTTTTAACACCTTTGTTAGTGCCTTTTTTAGCATTTTTGTATTGTGAGTGCTATTTTTAAATAGCATTTTTTGTATTATAAATTGTGAGTGCTATTGTTAGTGCTATTTTTAAATGACATTTATTTATCATAAATTGTGAGTGCTATTGTTAGTGCTATTTTTAAATGGCATTTATTTATCATAAATTGTGAGTGCTATTATTAGATAGAATTTATAATTGTTAGTGCTATTTTTAAATAGAATTTTTGTATTATAAATTGTGAGTGCTATTGTTAGTGCTATTTTTAAATAGCATTTTTGTATTATAAATTGTGAGTGCTATTGTTAGTGCTATTTTTAAATGTCATTTATTTGTGAGTGCTATTATTAGATAGAATTTATAATTGTTAGTGCTATTTTTAAATAGAATTTTTGTATTATAAATTGTGAGTGCTATTGTTAGTGCTATTTTTAAATAGCATTTTTGCATTATAAATTGTGAGTGCTATTGTTAGTGCTATTTTTAAATGTCATTTATTTGTGAGTGCTATTTTTAGATAGAATTTATAATTGTTAGTGCTATTTTTAAATACAATTTATTGGAAGGTATTTTTGGCTATAAAAGGATGGCAAGAGTTTTGAGGTTGAGGGGGAGAGACATTTTGTAGAGTGTGTAAATTTTTGAGAGCTTAGAGAGAAGAACACAAACACTCTCTATATTCTCATAATCTTGAGTGAGCAAAATATACTAAGTTCGGAATATTGATTCCGCATATTGCTAGCACAATTGTTGTGGAGTTATTAGTCGTCTCCCCGTTCGTCAATTGGTGGTGCATCCGAACTAGATGCCTAACACTTATGGAGGCTGAGATCGAAGAACATCGAACCGACACCTCCGTTCAAGCACGCTACGAGAGGTAATCTATTTACTCCCTTTGAGGTTTTGTGATTTTTTTTCGATTGAAATGCACGAAGTACGCTTCTGGAGATACATGTAGGGGTTGTTATTTATTTCCGCTACGTGTTACGTGGATCCCAATAGTGGTATCAGAGCCAATCCTTAGGTGTTTTCGTGCATTTAATTGATTTTTGCAATTTTTGCAATACTATGGCCATATGTATTAACGAATTGTTCGTCTTACATGGCTAATGGAGGTTGATTATTTTATATGATAAATTAATCAACGTAGCAAAAATTGAGACTAAATCAATTTTGAATCGAAAATTTATGGCTATCTTATTTTACGTAAAAATTCTGAATATGATTCAACGTAGAATTTTTATTGTGCCTTCCTAAGTTTTAAATTGTGAATTTATTACTTACGTGGAAGGGTGGTGATCATGGAAAAATCCCTAATCAATGTGATTGATGTATGTATGAATGTATGGTGATTATTTATATATTTGGGGTTGTAATTATTAAATGGAGGCTGCGTACTCCTTTTATTTTTCATGTAATCTTTATTTTTAGCATAGTCAATTGTTGATGTAAATGCTACGAGGATTACGTGGAGGAGCCTTTTAAGTCGGCGAGCTCTTTGGGGCCCGATTCTTGAAGAGTTCAAGAAACCAAGAAGAAGCGAAGAGCGGCTCTCCGTTATTAAAATATTAAAATGATTAAATGTGGTCTCATTGGCTCGAGACCCATTAAATCATAATTCCATGGTCACCACGTAGGATAGATGTTTATGTGATTGGCATCTATTTATTTATTATGATTACGTGAGCATGTTAAACTGGTTAATGTGCAAAGTCAGACTTACCTCACCCAAAATTGCGCCTGCATGAAATCCTAGTTAGGGAAAATCACTCGCGTTAGGTACCGAAAGGGCGTTGGTAATGACATCAACGTAACCAAGTCCCCGAACTCAAAATCTCTGGTTCCGCAGAATTGATCGATCTCTCCCAATCGGTCAATAAGGTTTCCGGTCTACCCTCCAAGAAAGACCGGTGGCGACTCCAAATGCATGCACAAGTTGCACATGCCACCACGACCACACTAAGGTCGAAAGCGATCGACTGTTATCGTCGAATCCCTTTGAAAAATACTCCCGCCGCGATTTGGTATGGGCCTGGGAGGGCCCGCGCCGATCCAAAGCCCGCGATCTGCACCCTTGTGCGGGGGAAGGCCCGCGATCGGTAATCCATTAGCCGCGTCCGCTTCCGGATGGGTCGCGACAACCCTTCAGGCGATTTCTACCATGTGTTGACCCTTCAGGCGGTATTTACCTTGGTTTGACCCTTCAGGCGGTATCTACCATGAGTTGACCCTTCAGGCGGTTTCTACCTTTAGTTGACCCTTCAGGCGGTATCTACCTTAGTTTTGACCCTTCAGGCGGTTTCTACCATGAGTTGACCCTTCAGGCGGTATCTACCATGAGTTGATCCTTCAAGCGGTTTCTACCTTGAGTTGACCCTTCAGGCGGTTTCTACCTTTGATTGACCCTTCAGGCGGTTTCTACCTTGAGTTGATTTGAAAAGGGTGTCTCATGACGAGGGTTCTCCACGTCCGATGAGACTGCCTAAATTTGAAAATGGGTCTCATGACAAGGGTTCTCCACGTCCGATGAGACTGCCTCAATTTGAAAATGGGTCTCATGACGAGGGTTCTCCACGTCCGATGAGACTGCCTGAATTTGAAAAGGGGTCTCATGACGAGGGTTCTCCACGTCCGATGAGACTGTTTGATATTTGAAAAGAGGTCTCATGACGAAGGTTCTCCACGTCCGATTGTCGCGACCCGTCCGAAAGCGGACGCGGCTAATGGATTACCGATCGCGGGTCTTGGATCGGCGCGGGCCCTCCCAGGCCCATACCAAATCGCGGCGGGAGTATTTTTCAAAGGGATTCGACGATAACAGTCGATCGCTTTCGACCTTAGTGTGGTCGTGGTGGCATGTGCAACTTGTGCATGCATTTGGAGTCGCCACCGGTCTTTCTTGGAGGGTAGACCGGAAACCTTATTGACCGATTGGGAGAGATCGATCAATTCTGCGGAACCAGAGATTTTGAGTTCGGGGACTTGGTTACGTTGATATCATTACCAACGCCCTTTCGGTACCTAACGCGAGTGATTTTCCCTAACTAGGATTTCATGCAGGCGCAATTTTGGGTGAGGTAAGTCTGACATTGCACATTAACCAGTTTAACATGCTCACGTAATCATAATAAATAAATAGATGTCAATCACATAAACATCTATCCTACGTGGTGATCATGGAATTATGATTTAATGGGTCTCGAGCCAATGAGACCACATTTAATCATTTTAATATTTTAATAACGGAGAGCCGCTCTTCGCTTCTTCTTGGTTTCTTGAACTCTTCAAGAATTGGGCCCCAAAGAGCTCGCCGACTTAAAAGGCTCCCCCACGTAATCCTCGTAGCATTTACATCAACAATTGACTATGCTAAAAATAAAGATTACATGAAAAATAAAAGGAGTACGCAGCCTCCATTTAATAACTACAACCCCAAATATATAAATAATCATCATACATTCATATATACATCAATCACATTGATTAGGGATTTTTCCATGATCACCACCCTTCCACGTAAGTAATAAATTCACAATTTAAAACTTAGGAAGGCACAATAAAAATTCTACGTTGAATCATATTCAGAATTTTTATGTAAAATAAGATAGCCATAAATTTTCGATTCAAAATTGATTTAGTCTCAATTTTTGCTACGTTGATTAATTTATCATATAAAATAATCAACCTCCATTAGCCATGTAAGACGAACAATTCGTTAATACATATTGGCCATAGTATTGCAAAAATTGCAAAAAATCAATTAAATGCACGAAAACACCTAAGGATCGGCTCTGATACCACTGTTGGGATCCACGTAACACGTAGCGGAAATAAATAACAACCCATACATGTATCTCCAGAGGCGTACTTCGTGCATTTCAATCGAAAAAAATCACAAAGCCTCAAAGGGAGTAAATAGATTACCTCTCGTAGCGTGCTTGAACGGAGGTGTCGGTTCGATGTTCTTCGATCTCAGCCTCCACAAGTGTTAGGCATCTAGTTCGGACGCACCACCAATTGACGAACGGGGAGACGACTAATAACTCCACAACAATTGTGCTAGCAATATGCGGAATCAATATTCCGAACTTAGTATATTTTGCTTACTCAAGATGATGAGAATATAGAGAGTGTTTGTGTTCTTCTCTCTAAGCTCTCAAAAATTTGCACACTCTACAAAATGTCTCTCCCCCTTCAACCTCAAAACTCTTGCCATCCTTTTATAGCCAAAAATACCTTCCAATAAATTGTATTTAAAAATAGCACTAACAATTATAAATTCTATCTAAAAATAGCACTCACAAATAAATGACATTTAAAAATAGCACTAACAATAGCACTCACAATTTATAATACAAAAATGCTATTTAAAAATAGCACTAACAATAGCACTCACAATTTATAATACAAAAATTCTATTTAAAAATAGCACTAACAATTATAAATTCTATCTAATAATAGCACTCACAAATAAATGACATTTAAAAATAGCACTAACAATAGCACTCACAATTTATAATACAAAAATGCTATTTAAAAATAGCACTAACAATAGCACTCACAATTTATAATACAAAAATTCTATTTAAAAATAGCACTAACAATTATAAATTCTATCTAATAATAGCACTCACAATTTATGATAAATAAATGCCATTTAAAAATAGTACTAACAATAGCACTCACAATTTATGATAAATAAATGTCATTTAAAAATAGCACTAATAATAGCACTCACAATTTATAATACAAAAAATGCTATTTAAAAATAGCACTCACAATACAAAAATGCTAAAAAAGGCACTAACAAAGGTGTTAAAAATAATAACCATTATTATTATTACAAGAGTTAAAGAGGTTACCAAACAATACAAATATGCATAACGTATAAATACGTATGATGTATAAATACGTAGAGCATACGTATACATCCGTGAAACCGGGGACTAATTGAAAGAAAAATGTGCAATTAAGCCCTTTTGGTAAAAATTGATTAAATTGGAGGGCAAATTGACCTAATTGCACTTTAAGACTTTAGAATCCAATGTCATAGCTTATAAAAAGTGAGAATTGAAAACTAAAAGACTCGAAAATGATTTTTTTTTAGGCTCGGTTCGGGTTTATGTTTGTGAAGGAACATAGTGGCCCGAGCCGAATTTTTGAGATTTAAAGTGACACACTTGAAGAGGAAATTAAAACAAAATTATCGAATATTTTTGGGTATTTTTCTGACCACGAATGGTATTTTTCTGATTTTTTGGGTATTTTTATAATTAAATAAACTCGAAAAATATTAAAAATACCGAAAAATATTTTTTGTTCAAAATTGGTTCCTAAGGTTAAACCAAGGCTTCCAAAGTTGATTTTGTGATTTTATGACCTTTTTTGATATTTTTAATTAATTTTAAAGAATAAAAATCACAATAATAAATGGTAAAAAAAATCAGGTGTCAACAGCTGCCCCTCTTTGAAAGGAATCTCGTTAGAGGTTTCTCTCAAAGATAAGGTGGCACCTGATTCCTAACCGACTCAACTGGGAAAATAAGAGAAGAAATGTTATGACGTCGGATCCTTAAGCCTATTGATAAAAGCTCAAATCAATCTCCGGTTTGCTCTAACAATTTGAACATGGGCCGAAGTGAGAGAGGCTTACCTGAAGCTCACCTGTCGGATGCTGCCGGTTGCGACGACTTTCAAGAAGATGCCTAGGACTCGTCATTCAGAATATCCCAGGGAGATTAAGATCTGACCTGTATGGTAGGTTATACCATTATGGGGTTCCTGACTGGTAGGAACTTGAGAAGGGGCGCATCCCACGCTGGGGGATTTGCCAAGGATTTTAATCCGTATGGTGGATCGGACCTTTGCGTTGATCCTTACAGCGGTATTTACCAATGAGTTGACCCTTGTGGCGGTTTCTACCTTGGTTTGACCCTTCATGAGGTTTCTACCTTGGTTTGACCCTTCAGGCGGTTTCTACCATTGATTGACCCTTCAGGCGGTTTCTACCTTTGGTTTGACCCTTCAGGCGGTTTCTACCTTTGATTGACCCTTCAGGCGGTATCTACCTTTGGTTTGACCCTTCAGGCGGTTTCTACCATTGATTTGACCCTTCAGGCGGTTTCTACCTTGTGTTGACCCTTCAGGCGGTATCTACCATCATTTTGACCATTCAGGCGGTATCTACCTTGTGTTGACCCTTCAGGCGGTTTCTACCATGTGTTTGACCCTTCAGGCGGTATCTACCATGCGTTGACCCTTTAGGCGGTTTCTACCATCATGTTGACCATTCAGGCGGTTTCTACCTTTAATTGACCCTTCAGGCGGTATCTACCTTGAGTTGACCCTTCAGGCGGTATCTACCTTTGATTGACCCTTCAGGCGGTATCTACCTTGCGTTGACCCTTCAGGAGGTATCTACCTTTGAGTTGACCCTTCAGGCGGTATCTACCTTGAGTTGACCCTTCAGGCGGTATCTACCTTTGATTTGACCCTTCAGGCGGTATCTACCTTGATTTGAGCCTTCAGGCGGTATCTACCTTGATTTGACCCTTCAGGCGGTATCTACCTTTGATTTGACCCTTCAGGCGGTATCTACCTTCAGTTTTGACTTTGAAAAGGGGTCTCATGACGAGGGTTCTCCACGTCCAATGAGACTGCCTAAATGAAAAGGGGTCTCATGACGAGGGTTCTCCACGTCCGATGAGATTTCCTAAATTTTGAAAAGGGGGTCTCATGACGAGGGTTCTCCACGTCCGATGAGACTGCCTAAATTTTTGAAAAGGGGTCTCATGACGAGGGTTCTCCACGTCCGATGAGACTGCCTAAATTTTGAAAAGGGGTCTCATGACGAGGGTTCTCCACGTCCGATGAGACTGCCTAAGTTTTGAAAAAGGGGTCTCATGACGAGGGTTCTCCACGTCCGATGAGACTGCCTAAATTTTGAAAAGGGGTCTCATGACGAGGGTTCTCCACGTCCGATGAGACTGCCTAAGTTTTGAAAAAGGGGTCTCATGACGAGGGTTCTCCACGTCCGATGAGACTGCCTAAATTTTGAAAAGGGGTCTCATGACGAGGGTTCTCCACGTCCGATGAGACTGCCTAAGTTTTGAAAAAGGGGTCTCATGACGAGGGTTCTCCACGTCCGATGAGACTGTTTGATATTTTGAAAATGGGTCCTGGGACGAGGGTTCTCCACGTCTGATAGGACTTTTTCTTTTAAAAGGGTTTTTCTTCCCCCTTTTTTTTTGGAGACCCCGAAGTTTGTCGGGAATTCAGTTTTTTTGAAGCAGTGAAAGATTTTATTTTGACAAAACTTCACTTGAGTCTGTTGAAGCGACATTCTGGGAGCTGGGTTCTCCCGGTATCCTGCAGAAGTTTGAGCCTGAAAGATTTTTCTTCACCAAGAAAACGTTAGTAATCTTTGGGAAGACTACGGCTGTCCATTTTGACAAAACCGTATGATTTAAGTTTTAATCATGAAATGTGCATTTTGATGCTGGAGGTTATCCAAAGCATTCTTGCAACATGCAAATGTGATCACAAATCCCTTGCACGGAAAATCTGGATCAACAGTTTTAAAATTCCAAAAAGAGTTTGTTCAAAACATCAATTGGAATATTTCTCGACAAGGAGGTCTTCTCACCTGTTTTGCGATAGTGGTTTTTTATAGGGGATGCACTCAATTCCCTACTAACCTGTGCCTAGGTTTTAGGCTCATTTGCAGCGCATACATTTTGATCGGTCGGGAGGTCTTCCACGGGACCGTAATGTTGGGCTTGGATATTGGTTTTCAAAGGGGGTGACTCACTTTTGAGTCGAGGCCATTGAATGAAAGCCTTCACCATCTGCTCCGGGTCTACAAGTCAAGAACCCTGCAAAATGAGAAAGAAATAGTCTTGCTCGTACTTCTTCGAGCTAAGCAATATGTTAACCCAAGTGTCTTAGTCAGAGAAGACTGTTTCAGGGTTGTAACATTGGTAGGATTGGGAACCGAAAAAGGCTTGTTTTTGGCCCAGAAATTACGAAGGGTTTGACATTGGTGATCATTGCAAATTTACCACCTGCCCTTTCCTCTCTGCACCTTCAGTTTTTGGGATGCGCAACCGATTTTGAGGTGTGCACCAACTCTTCAGAGAGCGTTTCGTCGCATTAAGAGACTGATGACTCTGTCTGCGTCTCTGCTCCACGCTTGACACCATTTGGGGAGTAGTCTTTTTGATCTGACTCCTTTAGGGATTTCCTCTTTTCCCATCCGGCTTCATTGCGGATCAATCAAACAACTTACACGAGCATCGGCCTTGCTTTTACCAGGCACTTTGCTTTTTCTCGATGCCGTGGATTTTTCTCATTCATTTTTGAAATCCCACTTTTTCTTATCTTCATGGGATCGTGTTAGACCTGTGATCAAAGGTCTAACAAGGTTAAGCATTAATTTAGGAATTTTTTTGCAAACCCTAAGTCTTGAACTCCTTCATTTCTGAAGTGATGTTGCATCCGTCTTGGAATGTGCAATGATCACCAACGGGTTTATGAAATGATTTTGCAGGCTCAACTTGGCTATGCAAAGGATTCGGTGTGTGGGATAGAGAAATGAATGCTTCTCATCATCCTATGGCACTTGGATTACCATATAAACAACACACAAAGATTAATGTTAGTCCGAGCAAGAAAATTTCTAACCATTTTCTCCTGATGCTGCTGGACTCACCTCCATTTTGCCCCGATGTGGGGTGGTTCTTGACAGGGTTAAGAATGAAAACCGCCGTTCAAAGGGGTTATCAACGGTCACCTGTAGTGTTTGGGGGATATGAAACGAATGCCTCCGTCGTCCCAACCCATGTAATCGCTGCGAATGGTCCCTACTTCCGTGGGTCCAGATTTTGCTGTCTGATTCGCTCCACTTCTCTCT
This sequence comes from Rhodomyrtus psidioides, assembly GCA_021437785.1. NCBI lineage: Eukaryota > Viridiplantae > Streptophyta > Magnoliopsida > Myrtales > Myrtaceae > Rhodomyrtus > Rhodomyrtus psidioides. The sequence continues at coordinate 6,094,818 of JAILYB010000007.1, read as the reverse complement.
TAAGTGTGTATAGGACGTGTTTGGACTAGGCTTTGCCTCTCGTCTTTTGAGAAAACGTCCTTTTGAGAGTTTTGAACAACTTTTGATTGGAAAAATCTCTTTCGTTTTCCCAAAAGTTTTTACCCGTCAAGAGGATTTTTATGGTGCACAATGCATGTTCAGACAACCTCATGTTTCAAAACATGAATGCCAATTCTGTGTCTTTTCTAGACATTAGATTCTGAAAGCTTTTCTTTTTCTCTCTGTTTTTTATTTAACATCTTCAATGGATTGGAGAAAGGGATACTTACCTGTCCCCCGCGGCTAGAGATCCCTGAAAATGCGGAAGAAACATGTTATTGTACGTTCACGAATTTTTCAAAAAATTAGAACGATACATCTTACCCTTGGTCATGTATTCCAACGGGTAATACATGGGATGTGAAAACCTGTTTCGCCTTGATGGCGAGCCCCCTTGGTCATGTATTCCAACGGGTAATACATGAGATGTGAAAACCTGTTTCGCCTTGAAGGCGAGCCCCTGTCAAAGACGGGAATTAGGTGTCAGTTTGCGTTCCAAAATTCAAGGCAAATTGGAACGATACAGCCTTGCTCTTGCTTTGTGTTTCCATTTGAACACAAACGCGCGGCTTGCAGAATCTGGCCCTCTATCTTATGGCCTTGATCCCTCCGTTTGGTTGGCAATGAATCATTCTCAAGGATTTGCCCCAGAGGAGATCCATTTGTGTTTTTGGACGCATTTCAGCGCCACTCTTCAGAGTTCCTTTTATTCAAGAAAAAAGGAAATTGTCATTGGAATGCATGTCAAAGCATGAAGTGTGGAAGCGATACTTTTTACCCTCCACTCGATCTTATAATCAAAGACTATTTCTTGGAGTGCTGACTCCCAAGGTCAATAATTTTAATCGCCTCCTCGTTGGCGAGTTCTTTTCTTTTGAGGCTTTCGGTGCCAACGACTTCCTGTTAAATGAGTAAAAACTCATGTTAGGCATGTGGTCTTTGAAGACCAAACTGGAACGATACAAAGTTACCGTCCACCCAGATTTGTATCCTGGGGTTTACTTCTGATGCGGATGACTCTGTCATTGCGTCCATGGATTTTTCCAGAGAAGAAACGTCCTTCTTTGTCCGGTGCACAAATGATTCACTTACCCAATTAGGTGTGGTTTATCATAGCTAGGTGACATCTGCCCCAGCTAAATTTATTCCTGCATTTTGCTATAATCTACATCCTCTTTGGGATGTCTCCTCTCCTGAGATTCATGATGACGTCTTACTGACGCTTTCATCTCTTTCGTCGATAGTTGACGCGCCACATTTGATGGGGGTCGTTTTAATATCGTATACTGATGTGGACGATGAATGTTGCTTCATCTCGTCTGCATTTGTGGGTGTTGTCCGTGAGATGATCCTCGATCAAGTCAACAACTGTTTTGCCTCAGTTGGGCGGTGTTCGTCTTGGCAACATGCCTTAGCACTTTCCGTGTTTGTTGGCAATTTTCAATTCAATTTTGACAACGTCCATGCACCTGCACATGAAGAAACAGGTGTAGGTCCTTATTTGACTTCATTTGAAATTTCAGGAAAGAGATACTCCCTTCGGGGTTTTGTCCTTCCAACATTTGAAGGGACGGTGTTCTTCAAGTATTTTGCCCTGGTAAGGGCTTGTCTTGATGTTTGTTATCTCTGGATTTAATAACCCTGGTCCGATGTGCTTTCATGGGGTTTATGAGAGTTTGTCCCCAGCTTGGCTCCTCGAAGCGAATGGGGGAACCCGCTCCCATTTATTTTTGCCGGTTCTGGTCATTTATCTCAATTGCCAGAGTCTTCGGTTATTATTTTATCTATCCCTAGACAACTTGACAATCTAGGGATTTGTCGTGTAGCGATTTGGTGATATTCTCGATCACAGTCGCCATTTGAAATATTTGATGTTTCCTTTTTTTCCGGGTAGTGGAGCGATTTGTCCCTAGCCACTGGATGCTTTGTCTGGGACTGGCTGATTTAGTCGTAGGCAATTTGATCCTGCCGCATTGACGCATTCAGGCTATTTGACATCCGCGAGAATGGGTTTACTCGTGATTGGGTACTTCAACAACCTGCGCGATGAAAGGAGTGAAAGAGTCAATCACCGCGTAAGGAGCTTTAATTGAAACGATTACAGATTTACTATCCCAGCTCTAGTCACTTCGGGCATCCAGGAGGATGGAAATTCTTCAGTGGTCCCATTCATTTTTGTCATCACCTGTAAGAATGGAAAACCATATCAGCTTGTGAATAAATCAATTTAATTTGGAACGAATATACCCTTTTCGACTTCAAGAGAGTCGATCCAAATTAGGTTGCCCCAGCTGGGCGACGTCTGGTTTGTCATTTGAATGCATGAGCTTTTGGGTGCATTGTCTCTTTTATCACCTGAGATAAAAAAAAATGGAGAAAAATTTATCCCCAGATCTGATTAAAAATCAATTAGGAACGATACGTCCTTTTACCAAACGAGTGGCTCTGCGGCCAAATGTATTTTACACTGAAGAGACGAATTCCACCATGCTCCACGGGTTTGGGGAATTTGCCCCTATTTTCGATAGAAATGAGCCTTATCGAGATGTATACAATACAAATAGATCCCTAATACAATCAATCTAAGAGACGAGATAGAGAGGACCCAAGCAAAATTAGTCTTATACAAGAGAACTAAAAATGCCAAACCAATCAAAGGAATGTGGTCTGAACACTTGGAGATGCCCCAGTTCCAGTCTTCGAGATGTGACTCCAGGATCACCGATTTTTTTTAGGTGGTTTTAGATATATCAACCATCTAAAGACATGCACATGAGACAAGTGAGGATAAAACTTCTAAAAATCAAAGGATTTGGCACCTAAGGTCAAGGTTCCCACCTCGAGTTCTAGAAAGAGCAGATTCCATTGCACAACTATCGTTGCATTGGGGCTCGATCCATAGCTCAAAATGAGTGGAATTGAAAAGTGGATTACCCCGTGTTTTTCCTCACGGAGATTCCATTTTCAATCCCTTCTATTGTTTTCCTATAGACGGCGCCCGGGGTTTTAGGCGCGGTTGTGTGTATTTTCGGTGTCGTGCTAAAGCGATAAACATGCATCTTATTTAACAATCACCGCTTCAATATAAAACATACACACAATCATTCATTCCTACGCCAACCTGCATAAGACAATGTTAATCACAGACTACCCCCCTTATCACTCCAATCTGCAAAAACATATAACACCTATCATGAGCGGACTTACCTCACCTTCACGAGCGCCTGCATGGTTAGAAAAATCACTCAGCGTTTTAATTACGGCCTAAGTCCACTTGAGGTCTAGAACCATTGGTTCTAGAACAAAGGTCCCAGCGGAGTCGCCAGCTGTCGCGACCCGTCCGAAAGCGGACGCGGCTAATGGATTACCGATCGCGGGTCTTGGATCGGCGCGGGCCCTCCCAGGCCCATACCAAATCGCGGCGGGAGTATTTTTCAAAGGGATTCGACGATAACAGTCGATCGCTTTTGACCTTAGTGTGGTCGTGGTGGCATGTGCAACTTGTGCATGCATTTGGAGTCGCCACCGGTCTTTCTTGGAGGGTAGACCGGAAACCTTATTGACCGATTGGGAGAGATCGATCAATTCTGCGGAACCAGAGATTTTGAGTTCGGGGACTTGGTTACGTTGATATCATTACCAACGCCCTTTCGGTACCTAACGCGAATGATTTTCCCTAACTAGGATTTCATGCAGGCGCAATTTTGGGTGAGGTAAGTCTGACATTGCACATTAACCAGTTTAACATGCTCACGTAATCATAATAAATAAATAGATGTCAATCACATAAACATCTATCCTACGTGGTGATCATGGAATTATGATTTAATGGGTCTCGAGCCAATGAGACCACATTTAATCATTTTAATATTTTAATAACGGAGAGCCGCTCTTCGCTTCTTCTTGGTTTCTTGAACTCTTCAAGAATTGGGCCCCAAAGAGCTCGCCGACTTAAAAGGCTCCCCCACGTAATCCTCGTAGCATTTACATCAACAATTGACTATGCTAAAAATAAAGATTACATGAAAAATAAAAGGAGTACGCAGCCTCCATTTAATAACTACAACCCCAAATATATAAATAATCATCATACATTCATATATACATCAATCACATTGATTAGGGATTTTTCCATGATCACCACCCTTCCACGTAAGTAATAAATTCACAATTTAAAACTTAGGAAGGCACAATAAAAATTCTACGTTGAATCATATTCAGAATTTTTATGTAAAATAAGATAGCCATAAATTTTCGATTCAAAATTGATTTAGTCTCAATTTTTGCTACGTTGATTAATTTATCATATAAAATAATCAACCTCCATTAGCCATGTAAGACGAACAATTCGTTAATACATATTGGCCATAGTATTGCAAAAATTGCAAAAAATCAATTAAATGCACGAAAACACCTAAGGATCGGCTCTGATACCACTGTTGGGATCCACGTAACACGTAGCGGAAATAAATAACAACCCATACATGTATCTCCAGAGGCGTACTTCGTGCATTTCAATCGAAAAAAATCACAAAGCCTCAAAGGGAGTAAATAGATTACCTCTCGTAGCGTGCTTGAACGGAGGTGTCGGTTCGATGTTCTTCGATCTCAGCCTCCACAAGTGTTAGACATCTAGTTCGGACGCACCACCAATTGACGAACGGGGAGACGACTAATAACTCCACAACAATTGTGCTAGCAATATGCGGAATCAATATTCCGAACTTAGTATATTTTGCTTACTCAAGATGATGAGAATATAGAGAGTGTTTGTGTTCTTCTCTCTAAGCTCTCAAAAATTTGCACACTCTACAAAATGTCTCTCCCCCTTCAACCTCAAAACTCTTGCCATCCTTTTATAGCCAAAAATACCTTCCAATAAATTGTATTTAAAAATAGCACTAACAATTATAAATTCTATCTAAAAATAGCACTCACAAATAAATGACATTTAAAAATAGCACTAACAATAGCACTCACAATTTATAATACAAAAATGCTATTTAAAAATAGCACTAACAATAGCACTCACAATTTATAATACAAAAATTCTATTTAAAAATAGCACTAACAATTATAAATTCTATCTAATAATAGCACTCACAAATAAATGACATTTAAAAATAGCACTAACAATAGCACTCACAATTTATAATACAAAAATGCTATTTAAAAATAGCACTAACAATAGCACTCACAATTTATAATACAAAAATTCTATTTAAAAATAGCACTAACAATTATAAATTCTATCTAATAATAGCACTCACAATTTATGATAAATAAATGCCATTTAAAAATAGTACTAACAATAGCACTCACAATTTATGATAAATAAATGTCATTTAAAAATAGCACTAATAATAGCACTCACAATTTATAATACAAAAAATGCTATTTAAAAATAGCACTCACAATACAAAAATGCTAAAAAAGGCACTAACAAAGGTGTTAAAAATAATAACCATTATTATTATTACAAGAGTTAAAGAGGTTACCAAACAATACAAATATGCATAACGTATAAATACGTATGATGTATAAATACGTAGAGCATACGTATACATCCGTGAAACCGGGGACTAATTGAAAGAAAAATGTGCAATTAAGCCCTTTTGGTAAAAATTGATTAAATTGGAGGGCAAATTGACCTAATTGCACTTTAAGACTTTAGAATCCAATGTCATAGCTTATAAAAAGTGAGAATTGAAAACTAAAAGACTCGAAAATGATTTTTTTTTAGGCTCGGTTCGGGTTTATGTTTGTGAAGGAACATAGTGGCCCGAGCCGAATTTTTGAGATTTAAAGTGACACACTTGAAGAGGAAATTAAAACAAAATTATCGAATATTTTTGGGTATTTTTCTGACCACGAATGGTATTTTTCTGATTTTTTGGGTATTTTTATAATTAAATAAACTCGAAAAATATTAAAAATACCGAAAAATATTTTTTGTTCAAAATTGGTTCCTAAGGTTAAACCAAGGCTTCCAAAGTTGATTTTGTGATTTTATGACCTTTTTTGATATTTTTAATTAATTTTAAAGAATAAAAATCACAATAATAAATGGTAAAAAAAATCAGGTGTCAACACCGATGAGACTGTTTGATATTTTGAAAAGGGGTCTCATGACGAGGGTTCTCCACGTCCGATGAGACTTCCTGAATTTTGAAGAGGTGTCTCATGACGAGGGTTTTCCACGTCCAATGAGACAGTTTGATATTTGAAAAGGGGTCTCATGACGAGGGTTCTCCACGTCCGATGAGACTGTTTGATATTTTGAAAAGGGGTCTCATGACGAGGGTTCTCCACATCCGATGAGACTTCCTGAATTTTGAAGAGGTGTCTCATGACGAGGGTTTTCCACGTCCGATGAGACAGTTTGATATTTGAAAAGGTGTCTCATGACGAGGGTTTTCCACATCCGATGAGACTGCCTAAGTTTTGAAAAGGGTGTCCTAGGACGAGGATTCTCCACATCCTGCTGGGACAGTTTGCTGACTTTTTTTGAAAAAGGGTTCTATCCTCACCCTTTCTTTTGCAAGATCCCGAAATTTGCCGGGGAATTCAATTTTGAAGCAGTGAAAGATTTTATCTTGACAAAGCTTCACTTGGGTCCGTTGAGGCGACATTCTGGGAGCTGGGTTCTCCAGGTATCCTGCAGAAGTTTGAGCCTAAAAGATTTTTCTTCACCAAGAAAACGTTAGTAATCTTTGGGAAGACCACGGCTGTCCATTTTGACAAAACCGTATGATTTAAGTTTTAATCATGAAATTTGCTGCTGGAGGTTATCCAAAGCATTCTTGCAACATGCAAATGTGATCACAAATCCCTTGCGCGGAAAATCTGGATCCAACAATTTGAAACTTCCAAAAAGAGTTTGTTCAAAACATCAATTGGAATATTTCTCGACAAGGAGGTCTTCTCACCTGTTTTGCGATAGTGGTTTTTTTTATAGGGGATGCACTCAATTCCCTACTAACCTGTGCCTAGGTTTTAGGCTCATTCGCAGCGCATACATTTTGATCGGTCGGGAGGTCTTCCACGGGACCGTAATGTTAGGCTTGGATATTGGTTTTCAAAGGGGACCCGCTTTGGAGTCGAGGCCATTGAATGAAAGTCTTCACCATCTGCTCCGGGTTTACAAGTCAAGAACCCTGCAAAATGAGGAAGAAATAGTCTTGCTCGTACTTCTTCGAGCTAAGCAATATGTTAACCCAAGTGTCTTAGTCAGAGAAGACTATTTCAGGGTTGTAACATTTGTAGGATTGGGGACCGAAAAAGGCTTGTTTTTGGCCCAGAATTTGTGAGGGGATTGGCATTGGTGATCATTGCAAACTTGTCACATGTCTTTTCCATTCTGCATCTTCAATTTTTGAGGTGTGCAACCGCTTTTGAGGTGTGCACAAGTCCTTTAGAGAACGTCTCTTGTGGTATTAAGAGATTGACAATTATGTCCGTGTTTTTGCACCACGGCTGACATCATTTGGGGAGCAGTCTTCTTGATCTGACTCATTTATGGGTTTTTCTCTCTTCCCAACTAGGCTTTATTGGGGATCAATCAAACACTTTTCACGAGCATCGGCCTTGCTTTTACCAGGCACTTTGCTTTTTCTTGCTGCTGGGGATTTTTCTTTGTTGAAATCCCGCCTTTTCTTTTCCTTTGGAACCATGATGTTCAGAAAATTGTGCTAGATATACAACTTGAATCATAGCACATTTAAACGCCGATATGAAATTTTTCTATAAATCCCATCTCTTGGATTCTTCCGTTCTTGGAGTGATGCAGTTTCTATCTTGAAACATGCCATGATCACCAACAGGGGTTTATGAAATGAATTCGCAGGCTTAAGTTGGCTGTGCAAAGGATTCGGTGTGTGGGATAGAGAATGAATGCTTCTCGTCATCCTATGGCACTTGGATTACCATATAAACAATACACAAAGATTAATGTTAGTCCGAGCAAGAAAATTTCTAATCATTTTCTCCTGACGCTGCTGGACTTACTTCCTTTTTGCCCCGGTGTGGGGTGGCTCTTGACAGGGTTAAGAATGAAAAGCGCCGTTCAAAGGGGTTTATCAACGGTCACCTGTAGTGTTTGGGGATATGAAACGAATGCCTCCGTCGTCCCAACCCATGTAATCGCTGCAAATGGTCCCTACCTCCGTAGACCCAGATTTTGCTATCTGCCCACTCCACTCATCTCTCAAGTGTGTGTTGGACATGTTTGGATTAGGTTTTCGCCTCTCGTCTGAGAAAACATCCTTTTGAAAGTTTTGAACTTTTGATTGGAAAAAATTTCTTTCATTTTCTCCAAAAATTTTACCCGCCAAGGGGATTTTAAGATGCACTATGCATGTCTTTATTCATGTTCAGACAACCTCCTGTTTTAAAACATGAATGCCAATGAAGTTTGAATTCTATGTCTTTTCTAGACATCAGATTCTGAAGGCTTTTCTTTTCTTCTCTGTTTTTTTATTCAACATCTTTAGTAGATTGGGGAAAGGGATACTTACCTGTCCCCAGAGGCTGGAGATCCCTGAAAATGCGGAAGAAACATGTTATTGTACGTTCACGAATTTTTCAAAAAATTAGAACGATACAATTTACCCTTGGTCATGTATTTCCAACGGGTAATACATGGGATGTGAAAACCCGTTTTGCCCTGATGGCAAGCCCCTGTCAAAAACAAACAATAAGTGTCAGTTTGTGTTCCAAAATTCAAGACCAATTGGAACGATACCGCATTGTTCTTGCTTGGCGTTTTCATTTGAACACAAACGCGCGGCTTGCAGAATCTGGCCCTCTATCTTGTGGTCCTGATCCCTCCGTTTGGTTGGCGATGAATCATTCTCAAGGATTTGCCCCAGAGGAGATCCATTTGTGTTTTTGGGCGCATTCCAGCGCCATTCTTCAAGGTTCCTTTTATTCAAGGAAAAAAAAGAAAATCTTATCAAAATGCATGTCAAAGCACGGGACGTAGGAGCGACACTTTTTACCCTCCACTAGGTCTTATAATCAAAGACCATTTCTTGGAGTGCTGACTCCCAAGGTCAATAGCTTTATTCGCCTCCTCGTTGGCGAGTTCTTTTCTTTTGAAGCTTTCGGTGCCAACGACTCCCTGTTAAATGAGTAAAAACTCATGTTAGGCATGTGGTCTTCGAAGACCAAAATGGAACGATACAAGGTTACCGTTCACCCATATTCGTATCTTGGGTTTAATTCTGATGCGGACGACTCTACAGTTGCGTCCATTGATTTTGCCAGAGAATAAACGTTATTCTTTGTCCGGCGCACAAATGATTCGCTTGCCCCAATTGGGCGTGATTTGTCGTAGCTAGGTGACGCTTGCCCCAGCTAACTCCCTTTTGCATTTTGCTGCATTGACGCATTCAGGCTATTTGACATCCGCAAAAATGGGTTTACTCGTGATTGAGTACTTCAACAACCTGCGCGATGAAAGGAGTGAAAGAGTCAATCACCGCGTAAGGAGCTTTAATTGAAACGATTACGGATTTACTATCCCCGCTCTGGTCACTTCTGGCATCCAAGATGCTGGAAATTTTTCAGTGGTCCCATTCATTTTTGTCATCACTTGCAAGAATGGAAAACCATATCAACTCGTGAACCGGTCAATCCGATTTGGAACGGATACAACTTTTTCGACTTAGGGAGAGTCGATCCAAATTAGGTTGCCCCAGCTTCACGTTGTCTACTTAAGGCTCATCACAATAAATCCATCTTGTTTTTGCAAACCCAATGGGTGATGCCCGATGAAGGTGCACTCCTTTCCATTTTGTAGGGAAGGCAAGCTCCCTTTTGTTGGTCTTTAACCATCTTATCCTGAGAGGAAGAGATATGAAATATTATGTCATTATCTGATTGAAAATCAATTAGGAATGACACGTCCTTATCCTTGATTCGGTTGCCCGGTCAAGAGGCATTTGCCCTCGTCAGTTGACTCTCCAAGGTGGTCCAGCGCTTTTCCATGCCATCCTGGTTCGTTTCAACTCGCGATTGATTCTTCACACAAGTTTTTGGATTTTGATTCATAAGCGGCGCTGAATGACCTTTTGGTTTCGAGGTGTACCAATCATTCACATACATACGCATGAGACCAGTGAGGTTTGGCTCTAAGAATAAAGATAGGGTTTGGAACCTAAGGCCAAGGCTCCCACCTCGAGTTCTAGAAAGGGTAGATTCCATTGCACAACTATCGTTGCATTGGGACCCAATCCATAATTCGAAATGAACGGAATTGAAAAGTGGATTACCCCGTGTTTTTCCTCACGGAGATTCCATTTTCAATCCCTTATATTGTTTTCCTATAGGCGGCGCCCGGGGTTTTAGGCGCGATTGTGTGTGTTCATGTGTTGTGAGTATCACAATGCAAGTCATGCACAACAGTTTATCAATCGGCGCTTCAAATCATCCATACAACATACATTCCTACGCCAACCTGCATAAGACAATGTTAATCACGGACTACACCCCTTATATCTCCAATCTGCAAAAACATATAACACCTACCATGAGCGGACTTACCTCACCTTCAAGAGCGCCTGCAGGGTTAGAAAAATCACTCAGCGTTTTAATTACGGCCTAAGTCCACTTGAGGTCTAGAACCATAGGTTCTAGAACAAGGTCCCCAGCGGAGTCGCCAGCTGTCGCGACCCGTCCGAAAGCGGACGCGGCTAATGGATTACCGATCGCGGGTCTTGGATCGGCGCGGGCCCTCCCAGGCCCATACCAAATCGCGGCGGGAGTATTTTTCAAAGGGATTCGACGATAACAGTCGATCGCTTTCGACCTTAGTGTGGTCGTGGTGGCATGTGCAACTTGTGCATGCATTTGGAGTCGCCACCGGTCTTTCTTGGAGGGTAGACCGGAAACCTTATTGACCGATTGGGAGAGATCGATCAATTCTGCGGAACCAGAGATTTTGAGTTCGGGGACTTGGTTACGTTGATGTCATTACCAACGCCCTTTCGGTACCTAACGCGAGTGATTTTCCCTAACTAGGATTTCATGCAGGCGCAATTTTGGGTGAGGTAAGTCCGACTTTGCACATTAACCAGTTTAACATGCTCACGTAATCATAAAAAAAAAATAGATGTCAATCACATAAACATCTATCCTACGTGGTGATCATGGAATTATGATTTAATGGGTCTCGAGCCAATGAGACCACATTTAATCATTTTAATATTTTAATAACGGAGAGCCGCTCTTCTCTTCTTCTTGGTTTCTTGAACTCTTCAAGAATCGGGCCCCAAAGAGCTCGCCGACTTAAAAGGCTCCTCCACGTAATCCTCGTAGCATTTACATCAACAATTAACTATGCTAAAAATAAAGATTACATGAAAAATAAAAGGAGTACGCAGCCTCCATTTAATAATTACAACCCCAAATATATAAATAATCACCATACATTCATACATACATCAATCACATTGATTAGGGATTTTTCCATGATCACCACCCTTCCACGTAAGTAATAAATTCACAATTTAAAACTTAGGAAGGCACAATAAAAATTCTACGTTGAATCATATTCAGAATTTTTACGTAAAATAAGATAGCCATAAATTTTCGATTCAAAATTGATTTAGTCTCAATTTTTGCTACGTTGATTAATTTATCATATAAAATAATCAACCTCCATTAGCCATGTAAGACGAACAATTCGTTAATACATATTGGCCATAGTATTGCAAAAATTGCAAAAAATCAATTAAATGCACGAAAACACCTAAGGATCGGCTCTGATACCACTGTTGGGATCCACGTAACACGTAGCGGAAATAAATAACAACCCATACATGTATCTCCAGAGGCGTACTTCGTGCATTTCAATCGAAAAAAAATCACAAAGCCTCAAAGGGAGTAAATGGATTACCTCTCGTAGCGTGCTTGAACGGAGGTGTCGGTTCGATGTTCTTCGATCTCAGCCTCCACAAGTGTTAGGCATCTAGTTCGGACGCACCACCAATTGACGAACGGGGAGACGACTAATAACTCCACAACAATTGTGCTAGCAATATGCGGAATCAATATTCCGAACTTAGTATATTTTGCTCACTCAAGATTATGAGAATATAGAGAGTGTTTGTGTTCTTCTCTCTAAGCTCTCAAAAATTTGCATACTCTACAAAATGTCTCCCCCCCAACCTCAAAACTCTTGCCATCCTTTTATAGCCAAAAATTCCTTCCAATAAATTGTATTATAAAATAGCACTCACAAATAATAAATACTTTCTAAAAATAGCACTAACAATAGCACTCACAATTTATAATACAAAAATGCTATTTAAAAATAGCACTAACAATTATAAATTCTATCTAATAATAGCACTCACAATTTATGATAAATAAATGCCATTTAAAAATAGCACTAACAATAGCACTCACAATTTATGATAAATAAATGTCATTTAAAAATAGCACTAACAATTGCACTCACAATTTATAATACAAAAATGCTATTTAAAAATAGCACTAACAATAGCACTCACAATACAAAAATGCTATTTAAAAAAGCACTAACAAAGGTGTTAAAAATAATAACCATTATTATTATTACAAGAGTTAAAGAGGTTACCAAACAGTATAAATACGCATAACGTATAAATACGTATGACGCATAAATACGTAGAGCATACGTATACATCCAAACGACCAAATTAGCCTGAATTGAGGCCGCCAATGGATTGGGCATGATGAAAATTATGGGTAGATGTGTTGAATTTTAATGGGTATGCCCGTGTGAAATTCAAGATCCGTGAAACCGGGGACTAATCGAAAGAAAAATATGCAATTAAGCCCTTTTGGTTAAAATTGATCAAATTGGAGGGCAAATTGACCCAATTGCACTTCTAGCCTTTAGGATTCAATGTCATGGCTTATAAAAAGTGAGAATTGAAAATTAAAAGACTCGCAAAGGAATTTTTTTGCTCGGTTCGAGTTTATGTTTGTGAAGAAACATAGTGACCCGAGCCGAATTTTCAGGATTTAAGGTGACACACTTGAAGATGAAATTAAAACAAAATTATTGAATATTTTTGTGTATTTTTCTGACCACGAATGGTATTTTTCTGATTTTTTGGGTATTTTTATAATTAAATAAATTCGAAAAATATTATAAAATACCAAAAAATATTTTTTGTTCAAAATTGGTCCCCGAGGCTAGGCCAAGGCTTCCAAAGTTGATTTTGTGATTTTATGACCTTTTTTGATATTTTTAATTAATTTTAAAGAATAAAAATCACAATAATAAATGGTCAAAAATCAGGTGTCAACAATGATGAGAAGCATTCATTTCTCTATCACACACACCATATCCTTTGCACAGCCAAGTTGAGCTTGCAAATTCATTTCACGAACCCGTTGGTGATCATTGCACATTCCAAGACAGATGCAACATCACTTCAAGACGAAGGAGTTCAAGCCTTAGAGATTACGAAGAAAATTCCTGGGCTAATGTTTAAAGCATATTTAGACTTTCAGTCGTAGGTCTAATATGGTCTCCTGAATATGTGAAAAACGGGGTTTCAAAAAATGATGATAAAAGATAAAAATCCCCAACATCAAGAAAAAGCAAAGTGCCTGGTAAAAACAAGGTCGATGCTCGTGCAAGCTGTTTGCTTGATCCCCAGAGAAACGTGGATGGGAAAAGAAGAAAAATTCAGAAGGAGTCAGATTCCAAAAACTACTCCTCAAACGGTATCAAGCGCGGAGCAGAGACGCAGATAGAGTTGTTAGTCTCTTAATGCAGCCAGAGGCGCTTTCACAAGAGTTTGTGCACACCTCAAAAGCGGTCGTGCACCTCAAAAATCGAAGATGCAAAATGGAAAAGACATGTGGCAAATTTGCAATGATCACCAATGTCAATCCCTTCACAAATTCTGGGCCAAAAATAAGCCTTTTTCAGTCCCCAATCCTACCAATGCTACAACCCTGAAACAGTCTTCTCTGACTAAGACACTTGGGTTAACATATAACTTAGCTCGAAGAGGTACGAGCAAGACTATTTCTTTCTCATTTTGCAGGGTTCTTGACTTGTAAACCCGGAGCAGATGGTGAAAACTTTCGTTCAATGGCCTCGACTCCAAAGCGGGTCCCCCTTGGAAACCAATACCAAGCCCAACATTACGGTCCCGTGGAAGACCTCCCGACCGATCAAAATGTATGCGCTGCGAATGAGCTTAAAACCTAGGCACAAGTTAGTAGGGAATTGAGTGCATCCCCTATAAAAATCACTATCTCAAAATAGGTGAAAAGTCCTCCTCGTCGAGAAATATTCCAATTAATGTTTTGAACAAACTCTTTTTGGAATTTTCAAATTGTTGATCCAGATTTTCCGTGCAAGGGATTTGTGATCACATTTGCATGCTGCAAGAATGCTTCGGATAACCTCCAGCATCAAAATGCACATTTCATGACTAAAACTTAAGTCATAAAATTTTGTCGATTGGACAACCGTTATCTTCTAAAGATTACTAACGTTTTCTTGGTGAAGAAAAATCTTTCGGGCTCAAATTTCTGCAGGATACCTGGAGAACCCAGCTCCCAGAATGTCGCCTCAACAGACCCAAGTGAAGCTTTGTCAAGATAAAATCTTTCACTGCTTCAAAATTGAATTCCCGACAGATTTTGGGATCTTTCAAAAAAGGGGTGAGGATATAACCCTTTTTCAAAAAAAAAGTCAAACAATCCTAATAGACGTGGAGAACCCTCGTCTCGGGATCCTTTTTCAAAAAAATCAAGCAGTCCTAGCTTGACGTGGAGAACTCTCGTCCTAGGACCCCTTTTAAAACAAAAAAACCAAGCAGTCCTAGCTTGACGTGGAGAACCCTCGTCCTAGGACCCATTTTTCAAAAAAATCAAGCAGTCCTAGCTTGACGTGGAGAACCCTCGTCTCGGGACCCTTTTTCAAAAAATCAAGCAATCCCAGTAGACGTGGAGAACCCTCGTCTCGGGACCCTTTTTAAAAAAAATCAAGCAGTCTCATCGGACGTGGAGAACCCTCGTCATGAGACCCATTTTCAAAAATCAGGCAGTCTCATCGGACGTGGAGAACCCTCGTCATGAGACCCCCTTTTTCAAAATTCAGGCAGTCTCATCGGACGTGGAGAACCCATGATCCCGGAAGGATGCCTTGCTCTCTCAAGAAGAGCTCATAGGGTCATGTTTTGCAGGATCCCTGGAGAACCCAGGTCCCAAACCGATACCTTTTTAATGAAAAATTGCAGGTTTCAGCTTTCTGCAGGATAATTGGAGTCCCCAGATCCCAGAAAGGTACCTCGCATGTCGAAAGGACAACTCGGCCTTCTGCGAGATTTCAGGTAACCCCTAAATCCCAGGATAGCCTTCAGGTGAACCTAGAGTTAGGTAAACCTTCCAAAATATACCTTAATGATGTCAATCTTTAGGTGGAGCCTTTTAGTAGGCAAACCTTCTCCAAGACCGATCTACAGAACGATCGAGTCTTCGACTAGTCCCGACAAGAAGAGATATGTCATTCCGAGGCGGAGCCTTTTAGTAGGCAAACCTTTTCCAAGACCGATCTACAGAACGATCGAGTCTTCGACTAGTCCCGACAAGAAGGGATATGTCATTCCGAGGCGGAGCCTTTTAGTAGGCAACCCTTTTCCAAGACCGATCTACAGAACGATCGAGTCTTCGACTAGTCCCGACAAGAAGGGATATGTCATTCCGAGGCGGAGCCTTTTAGTAGGCAAACCTTTTCCAAGACCGATCTACAGAACGATCGAGTCTTCGACTAGTCCCGACAAGAAGGGATATGTCATTCCGAGGCGGAGCCTTTTAGTAGGCAAACCTTTTCCAAGACCGATCTACAGACGAACGATCGAGTCTTCGACTAGTCCCAACAAGGCGGGATATGTCATTTCATAGGCGCAGCCTTTTAGTAGGCAAACCTATTCCAAGACCGATCTACAGACGAACGATCGAGTCTTCGACTAGTCCCGACAAGAAGGGATATGTCAATCTTTAGGCAAAGCCTTTTAGTAGGCAAACCTTTTCCAAGACCGATCTACAGAACGATCTAGTCTCCGACAAACCCTACAGAACGGGCGCGTTGTTGACACCTGATTTTTTATTAGTCTTTCATAGTTTATTTTTTAAAAATTCATAAAAAATATATAAAAAGTTAAAAAATTAAAAAATCATCTTTGGTAGCCTTGACCAAGCTAAAGGAACCATTTTTGACAAAAAATAATTTTTCAATTTTTTAATATTTTCCAAAAATAGAAAAATACATGAAAAATGAAGAAAAATAGCATTCGATGTCGTAAAAATATAGAAAAATAGTCAATATTTTTATTTTAATTTTCTTTTCATTTTGAACTCATAAATAGTCAAAATTCAAGTTCAATTGCATGTGTTTCTTCACGACGCATAGAGTTGAATTTGGCAAAAAAAATATCATTCGAGTCTTTTAATTTGTAAATTTCTACATCTTTTTTAGTCTTGATGTCCAATTAGATCGACCACCATCTACAATAAATGCCCCTTGCTGAATATTTTCATATTTGTTTCACATGATTTCATGGTGTAAAACGCCGAGTGGATCCCCAAATATAATCGGGTCGGCATGAGCTCGATAGCTCGTCCAAGACCAAACCAGGGCACGGCGAACCCCATGTGAGTACTCTCGAACTCCTGCGATGCTTCCTAATGCTTTTCTTAGGTTAGATCGAGTGTAGAACGGCCAGGACAGCTAAATTATTCTTGAGCTGTGATTGATAAATAGGGCATTATTAGGAATGCCATGTGATTTATTTGCATATCTAGATTCCTTGAGTTGCGCATTTTGTTACTGATTGTGATTGCTAGGATAATCACTCCTATCTGCATGAATTTCTAGATTTAGGGTTCATACCTTACTCATCCGCATGAATCTCAAGCTAGAAAATTCAGTCAACTTAGGTACCGAAAGGGCGTCAACTCTGACGGTTGGCGTAACTAAGTCCCCGAAATCATTTCTCTGGTTCTCGCAGAATTGAATAGAAACTCCCAACTATTCGATTGGGTGGTCCAATCATACCCTAAAAAAATGATTGGTGGCGACTCCATGGCATGCACACTTAGCACATGTCACTAGACCACACTGAAAGTCGATCACGCATACCTCCGTTGCGATTTGGGTAATGGGCCTTGGGAGAGGCCCGCGTCCGACCAGACAGGACGGCCCATTAGCCCTCGAGAGCCCGACAACCTCAAGAGGGTCGCGACAGACTGGCGACTCCACTGGGGACTGGTTCTTAACCATTTAGTGGACTTGAGCCGATTAAAAAGTTGATTGATTCTTCTAACCTAATTTTATGCAGATTCTCTCGAAAGTGAGGTGTATATGCTAACGAATGTGTTAGATGTTTTTGTAGACGGGAGAAATAAGGGGTGAAGTGCTTGTTAACTTTGTTTTATGCAGGCAAGAGTTTTGGATGTATGATTGTGTGGATATTTATATTGAAGCGGTGATTGTTAAATAAAATGCATGTTTATTGCTTTAGCACGACACAATGAATACACACAATTGCGCCTAAAACCCCAGGCGCCCTCTTTAGGAACACAATAGAAGGAATTGAAAATGGAATCTCCGTGAGGAAAAACATGGGGTAATCCACTTTTCAATTCCGCTCACTTCGAACTATGGATTAAGTCCCAATGCAACGATAGTTGTGCAATGGAATCGACTCTTCCCAGAATTCGAGGTGAGAACCTTGGCTTTAGGTACCAAGCCCTATCTTTTGATTTTTAGGAGTTTTCCCTCACTTGTCTCATGCGTTTGTCTATGGAAGGTTAGTATACCTAACACTGTACAGCTCATAATCATTATATTCATTGCATAATTCCGGTGATTGGATTAAATGCCATTTTGAGGATAGATAGGTGTGTTTTCCTCCCAATGTTCTTGATGGAAGACGAAGATGGTGTCATCCCATTACGAGTGCCAAGTGGACAAGAAGAGCCTGCTATGGACATCATTGAGGTATCATCTAATGAAGATGACGATTTGGAATAGGTGATTCTGAAGTCACGTCTCAAAGATCGAAACTGGGGCATCTCTAAGTAGTTAAAAACAGGTAGAGAAGAGAAGTCTTTTTGTGGATAAACGCGGTGGGAGGTTCCTTTATTCGATCATAAGCAAGATTAAAAAATCAAGATGTACACGCTCGAATCATCAATGTCAAAGAGCAGCTTGCCTAGGTTGAGAGTGGTCAGGTGTTCGAGAAAGTCAGCCATACAGAAGTTGAGACACACATATTAGAGCTTTCATTCATTTTGCTCAATCGAGGGACCTTAAAAGCAGATCATACAGATCATCGAGGTGGAAAAGTAATACCGAAATGAGCCCTAATTAGCATCACAAAGGAACCCAGTTGGCCCTCCATATTATTGATGCTTTGCCTATACTCACCACCTCGAGACTCGAGATCTACAAGCTTAAGAAGAAGGCGTTTACATTCCCCTTTAAGCTCGGCAACCTTGGCCCCGTGATCTTCGGCGGCTATTTCCAAGTCCTGAACTAGTCCTCTCCCATGGGCTATATCCGCGGTAATGCTGTCAAGCCTTTCTTCCTGCCACTCACATTGAAACTTCAACACGACATTACGATGGTCGTGCTCATAGGTGGTCAGGGATAAGGCCAAGCGCTCCACCAAATTTCCCCTCTCGCGAAGCAACATCGAGACCCGCTCGTTGGCGAACTCAACAGCCTTTCTGTGACTATCGGCCACAAGGTTGGCTAACACCAAGCAGTTGGACCGATCCTCATAGCGAGCTCGCAAAACGTGAGCCACGGTAACTTCTCGATGAGTGACACGGTAAGTCTCTAAAAAGTTTATAAAGAGGGTTGGGAAGATTCTATATTCCCTCTCTAAATTAGTGCCCTCAATAGAGGTGGTGTCTATTTCCACGAGCAAAATGCGAATTTCATCTTCAATTTCTGGGTGATCGGCTATATGAGCATAGCCTCGACCTAGGAGGTTATAGAGTTTTTCCCACTGGGCCAAAATTTCAGCCGAGAAAGCACGAATAGGAGAGGAGGTCATTTTCGTTGGAGTGAGGGAGAAGAAGATGGGTGTGGTAGAGTGATTAAAATACGAAAAGGAAATTATATAAGAGCGTTAATCTTCTCTGCATTAACTCCTCCTTTTATAGCAACTCGAGGATGAAGAAAGGTCACAGCAATAATGCTCATGGAGCCAAGTTAATTGGGTAAAGCAATGATGGCTCTTTCGGTGAACCATCAGATCCGTCCCAGTCCGCGATTTCAGGTTTGATAAACCTAAAAAAGTTGTAAAAAGATATGTCAGTGCCACCATATTAAAATTGAGCGAGAGTTAAGCGCAACTATCGAAAAAAGTTGCAAAAGGATTTGGCGGTCCCATCATATTAAAAAACTGAGCGGGAGGCGAGCGTAGTTCCACCTTTTTGAAAATAAGTGGGAGACAGACATGGATATCAAGAAAAGGAAATCGATTTGGTGTCCCTCCACGTTGAAAAGAAGAAAGAAGACGACAAAGCGAGAAATACGAAATCTTGGGAGAAACGCTTGCCTGATGATCTTCATCCATGTTTAAAGAACGTTTCCTGGGCATACAGAACCACTCAAAAGAAAATTTAGAGAGAGTGAGCATACATGAGAGAGTAGAGAACCCTGAGTGAGCAAAAATTGATCGAACATTTTTCGATCCAACATGTTTGAGGGTTACCGTCAGTTGCTAGCGGCGACTGATCCAAAAATCTCAGAAAATGAACTATTGAGAGATCTCGAAGATTCCAGGATCGCGTCTGGTACCAGAACCACAGAACCCAACCCTTTCGGCAACGAAGTTCAGGATCTCAGCAGCGACGACAACAGCAGCAGCGATGGTCAATCCCGGAAAAGGAAACGTCGCCAGTGCCACACTCAGAATGAAATCCAAGAGCTTGAAGCTTTCTTTAGTGAATGCCCTCTCCCGAACATGAAACAAAGAAATGAATTGGGCCAGAAGCTAGGGATGAAACCTTTGAGGGTCAAGTTTTGGTTTCAAAATAAGCGAGCCAAATTGAGGGCTCAACACAGACGTCAAGAACTTGCGATTCTAAAGGAGGAAAACGAAAAGCTTCGAGCGGAGAACATGAGGTATAAGAAAGCTCCCAGCACTATCGCTTGCCTTAATTGCGGTGGCCCTGTCACTCTCGGCGAAATGTTCCTTGATAAGTCTTATATGAGGATTGAAAATGCTCATTCACCACCCCACTCCCTCGAACCATCTTTGATACAATCGGATTTTGTTGGAGATATGCATGAACAAATCAATTCTACGAAGTCAATACCGATGCCTTCTAAAGGATGGGATATGCGTCACCATGATTGGAGTTTCCTTAACGATGAGCTTACTATCACGACCGACCAATCCAAAGCTGATGAATTCCCTCCACAACAATTTCCGGCTTGATCAAATCCTACTGGAAATAGGCCAGAGAGCAATAGCCAAGTTGTCAACACTGTTCCGGGTCGCAAGAAGACGAGGGTCAATTGGTCTCCCGAGCTTCATCTCAAGTTCCTTAGTGCAGTTCAGCAACTAGGGATCAACTCAGCATATCCAACGCGCATACTTGAGATCATGAACATACCAGGACTCACTAAAGATGGAGTCGCGAGTCACCTCAAGAGCTACAGAAGGGCGCTAAGACAGTGCCACACAGCACTGAACCTGAAAGAACTCAACTTGTGCCTAAACACTAGGCATGGCCACAACTACAATGCCCCTGAAGTAAGAAATACCCTGCCGAATCTAGGCACCGACCAAGCTGGTAGCAGCACCATCGACTACTTGGGCGCTAATCAGAATATTCCCCCGAATCATCTCAGCACCACTCAAGAGGATATGCCACAAGTGCAGCAGGTACGAACTCCTTGGTTTGAGCAGCAACTTTTCGCTAGTGCTCTTCCTATTGCCGATCAACATATTGCGCCTAGTGTTCAAAGATCTGCCTGGCTTGGGCGTATGATTTCGGAAGATCAAGCGGGGGGATGGTCTGAGGATTTTTGTTTCTCCCATCCCCAAATGGAAGGTGCTTTTGATAGTGAACCGATCAATCATCCTCTTATAATCTCGAGCAATGACGAAGGTTCTAGCTCGAAGAATCAGATCGCTCACAACAGAAACAGGAATCCTTCGCCGCCAAGCGATGATGGTCAACCCGAATATCAGTTGCTCGAAGAATCAAAAGATTTCCTTGATGAGGAGCTCCATATCTGGATCGATCAGTTTAAAACTGATGGACTTATGAAGTTATGATCCAAAATGGCGATTATATATCTGATTCATGGTGTAACTGGCTGATCACCGAGAATCTTCAAGGGACCTAGGCACATGTGACTGGATGTATCATTAATCTTTCTGTCATAAAGTCTTCCATGCGAGATAATCTTCCTTAATGCCTAGAGTTAATCTGGGGCAGCGATCAGTACTACCTGCGAGCATCATCATGCTCGAGTGCGACAATCCCTTGTTAGATTAGAGTCGAGACGAATCAATTGAACGCCACGAAGAAAAACATTTAAAGGCTTCACATAGGAAAATGTGAGTAAAAGCCCGAGCGAGCTCAAAGACGGTTAGCTCTGTATCGTTCCAAGGGACCTTTAGTCGTTATGAACTCTAAATTGAGCTTGTTTCATTCTCAATGGGGGTCGCTAACTGCTTCGAGAATTTTATAACAAAAAATGAACCAGTTAGGGACGCCAATAGTGATGTGTCTTGGTAGTCAGTGAAATGGCAGTGGTACGAAACGTCAGGAGTTCGATCTCGGGATTGAAAAATCGTTTTATCAGTTGGTCTATCACTCGATGAAGTTCAAAGAGATTCGACGCAGATGACTATAGAACTTGGGGCAATTCGAAAATCATCGATTCATTTTCATCAAGCGGCGAAGTTGGTATTGTAAAATGTGAAGCGCGCAAATGACAAATCCGAAGCAGAAGGAGATGAATCATGATTCGCTTATCCAAGGTCGGGATTTCAACCTTCGACTAAAGCCAAATCTAGGATGAGTTTTTGATCTCGCCCACTCGACAAAACCCATCTCTACTGAAAATGGGGGCAAACCATTCCTACATCCGGAAAGCATGTTGAAGCCGAAGACATCAGATTCATCGTTTAATCCGTGGGGCAAGTCCCCCAAGCGATAGTTATCATCCGCAGAGCGTAATGGAATCCATCCTTTCAACGTAAAACGCATTTGGCCGCGGAGCCACCCATTTGGTAAAAAGAACGTATCGTTCCTAAATGATTTTCAATCAGATGCGGCGATAATGTTCTCTCATTTTCCTCTCAGGTGATGAATAGAGACGAGGCACCCAAGAAGCCATGCATTCAAATAACAAAACAACGCATGAAACACGCCCAAAAAGATGAATGAATCTCCTCCGACGTAAATCCTTGAGGTGGATTCGTTGCCCAATCAGACGAAGAAATCATGGCCACAAGCTTGAGGGCCGGCTTCTGCAATCCCCACATTGGCATGCAGAATGGAATTCAAATCAAGAGTAAAGTAGTATCGTCCCAATTTGTTTTGAATTTGGAAACCCAAAATAATGCTTAATATTTATCCTTGGCAGGAGCTCGCCATCAGGGCAGACATATTTTCACAACCCTTGTACACTCGTTGGAGCATATGACGAAGGGTAAGATGTATCGTTCCAATTTTTGCAAAGTTTTAGAATATACAATGACATATCCCTTTTATATCTCCAGGATCTCCAGCCTCGATGGGCAGGTAAGTATCCCTTTTCCCAATTCATTGGAGATTAAAAACTTTCAGAATTAATTCGATTCTCACATCTAAAAAGACATAGAATTCATTCATGTTTTAAAACAAGAGATTGTCTGAACATGAATTACACATATATGGTGCATCACAAAATCCCTTTGAAGGATAAATCTTGATGAAATGAAATGAATTTTTCCAACAAGAGTCGTTTGAACTGTTCAAAAGGGTATTTTCTCATAAGAGAAGCGAGCCTAATCCAAACACGTCTCATACACACTTGAGAGATGAGGAGATTGGAAATGATTGAGAAACCTTAACCTATGGACATAAGGGTCATTCGCAACGATTACATGGATCGAGATGACAGAGGCATTTATTTCGTCATTCCAAACACTACAGATGCCCATTGAGAACCCCATTGAACGGCGATTTTCATTCTCAACCCTGTCAAGAACCACCCCCACATTGGGGCAAATGAAGGTTAGTCCAACAATATCATAAAGTAAATGGTTAGAAATTTTCTTGCTCGGACTAACATAAATCTTTGTGTGTTGTTTATATGATAATCCAAGTGTTATAGGATGACGAGAATAATTCATTTCTCTATCCTACACACTGTTATCCTTTGCACGACCATGTTGAGCCAGCAAATTCATTTCATCAACCTATTGGTGATCATTGCATATTCCAAAGCAAAGACAACATCATTCTAGGAACGGAAGCATGCCAAAGTTTAAGTTGCATATCTAGCATGATTGCTGAAAATCCTAGCTCCAAAAGAAAAGAAAAACACGGGATTAAAAAAAGGGGAAAAGAAAAATCCCTAGACATCAAGAAAAAGCAAAGTGCCTGGTAAAAAGCAAGGCCGATGTCCATTCAAAATATCCCCAGTAAAGTCTAGAGAGATGATGAAAAGACCCTCCAAAGGAGTCAGATCAAGATGACTACTCCCCAAATGATGTCGTGCTCAAATAGCAAACACACAAACAGATGGTCTCTTAATGCAACAAGAGACGCTTTTAAACATCCTTGTGCGCTCTAAAAGAGGAGTGTACACTTCAAGAAATGGAGATGTTCTTCGAAGGACATGTGGCAAATTTGCAATGATCACCAATGTCAAACCCTTCACAATTTCTAAGCAAAAAACAAGCCTTTTTCGGTCCCCAATCCTTCCAATGTTACAATCCTGAAGCAGTCTTCTCTGACTAAGACACTTGGGTTAATGTATAACTTAGCTCAAAGAAGTACGAGCAAGACTATTTCTTTCTCATTTTACAGGGTTCTTGACTTGTAAACCCGGAGCATATAGTGAAAAATTTCGTTCAACGGCCTTGACTCAAAAGTGAGTCCCCATTGGAAACCGATATCCAAGCCTAACACTACGGTCCCGTGAAAGACCTCCTGATTGATCGAAATGTATGCGTTGCGAATGATCCTGAAACCCAAGCACAGGTTGGTAGGAAATTGAGCACTTTCCCTATTAAAGATCATTATCACAGAGCAGTGAGGAGCCTTCTTGGATGAGAAATACTCCAATGGATGTTTTGAGCAAACTCTTTTTGAAATTTTCAAATTATTTGATCTAGAGTTTCCGTGCAAGGAATTTATGATCACATCTGTATGTGGCAGGAATGTTTTGGATAACCTCCAACAATCAAAATGCACATTTCATGACTAAAACTTAAGTCGTAGAATTTTGTCAGTTAGACAATTATTGTCTTCCCAAAGATTACTAACATCTTCTTGGCGAGGAAAATTTTTTCAGGTCTAAGCTTTCTGCAGGACTTTTGGCCACCCTAAAGACTAGGTGCGTCATCCTTAAGTGAGGCCTTTTAGTAGGCAAATCTTTTCTAAGACCGATCCACAGAATGATCGAGTCTCCGACTAGCCCCGAAGAGCGAGTACATCATCCTTTGATTCATATCAATTTGGAATTTCATAAATGGTAGAAACCGCCTGAAGGGTCAACTCAATGGTAGAAACCGCCTGAAGGGTCAGCACAATGGTAGAAACCGCCTGAAGGGTCAATGTATGGTAGAAACCGCCTGAAGGGTCAATCAATGGTAGAAACCGCCTGAAGGGTCAACATAATGGTAGAAACCGCCTGAAGGGTCAATGTATGGTAGAAACCGCATGAAGGGTCAACCAATGGTAGAAACCGCCTGAAGGGTCAATGTATGGTAGAAACCGCCTGAAGGGTCAACCAATGGTAGAAACCGCCTGAAGGGTCAACTCAATGGTAGAAACCGCATGAAGGGTCAATGAATGGTAGAAACCGCCTGAAGGGTCAAAGGACTGGTAGAGACCGCCTGAAGGATCAACCCAATGGTCCGATCCACCATACGAATCAAAACCTTGATGAATCCCGAACGCGGGAGGAGTCGTTTTCCCTAATAAGCCTTACATTAGGCAAGCCATTTCTAGTTTAGTCCACCACACGGATCAAAACCCTTGGCAAATTCCCAAATGTGGGATGCGTCTTCCTTAGGTTCCTATCAGTTAGGAATCACATTATGGTTTGACCTACCATACAGGTCAGAGCTTAACATCCCTATGACACTCCGATGACGAGTCCTTAGGAATCTACTTGAACCCATCAGACACAGCAAATGCCGCAAGCATTCGGCAGGTAAGGGGAAGGGAAGTCTATCTACTCCTTAACTTTCTTACATCATATCAAGGAATTGAATGAGCACATCTCTTTTTAAGGAAAAGCACACATTGATGGGCATGAAAATTGGATGTCATGATTTCTTTTCTTTTCTTTTCTTTTCCCAGTCGAGTCGATCGGAACACAGGTGTCACCTTGTCTTTGAGAGAAACCTCTGACGAAATTCCTCTCAAAGAGGGGCAGCTGTTGACACCTGATTTTTTATTAGTCTTTCATAGTTTATTTTTTAAAAATTCATAAAAAATATATAAAAAGTTAAAAAATTAAAAAATCATCTTTGGTAGCCTTGACCAAGCTAAAGGAACCATTTTTGACAAAAAATAATTTTTCAATTTTTTAATATTTTCCAAAAATAGAAAAATACATGAAAAATGAAGAAAAATAGCATTCGATGTCGTAAAAATATAGAAAAATAGTCAATATTTTTATTTTAATTTTCTTTTCATTTTGAACTCATAAATAGTCAAAATTCAAGTTCAATTGCATGTGTTTCTTCACGACGCATAGAGTTGAATTTGGCAAAAAAAATATCATTCGAGTCTTTTAATTTGTAAATTTCTACATCTTTTTTAGTCTTGATGTCCAATTAGATCGACCACCATCTACAATAAATGCCCCTTGCTGAATATTTTCGTATTTGTTTCACATGATTTCATGGTGTAAAACGCCGAGTGGATCCCCAAATATAATCGGGTCGGCATGAGCTCGATAGCTCGTCCAAGACCAAACCAGGGCACGGCGAACCCCATGTGAGTACTCTCGAACTCCTGCGATGCTTCCTAATGCTTTTCTTAGGTTAGATCGAGTGTAGAACGGCCAGGACAGCTAAATTATTCTTGAGCTGTGATTGATAAATAGGGCATTATTAGGAATGCCATGTGATTTATTTGCATATCTAGATTCCTTGAGTTGCGCATTTTGTTACTGATTGTGATTGCTAGGATAATCACTCCTATCTGCATGAATTTCTAGATTTAGGGTTCATACCTTACTCATCCGCATGAATCTCAAGCTAGAAAATTCAGTCAACTTAGGTACCGAAAGGGCGTCAACTCTGACGGTTGGCGTAACTAAGTCCCCGAAATCATTTCTCTGGTTCTCGCAGAATTGAATAGAAACTCCCAACTATTCGATTGGGTGGTCCAATCATACCCTAAAAAAATGATTGGTGGCGACTCCATGGCATGCACACTTAGCACATGTCACTAGACCACACTGAAAGTCGATCACGCATACCTCCGTTGCGATTTGGGTAATGGGCCTTGGGAGAGGCCCGCGTCCGACCAGACAGGACGGCCCATTAGCCCTCGAGAGCCCGACAACCTCAAGAGGGTCGCGACACGCGTCATCCTGAGATTCCTATCAGTCTGGAGTCTCACTATGGTAGAAACCGCCATAAGGGTCAACTCAAGGTAGAAACCGCCTGAAGGGTCAACTCAATGGTAGAAACCGCCATAAGGGTCAATTGAATGGTAGATACCGCCATAAGGGTCAAACTCAAACCAAAGGTAGAAACCGCCTGAAGGGTCAACTCATGGTAGAAACCGCCATAAGGGTCAACCAAGGTAGATACCGCCATAAGGGTCAAAACCAAATCAAAGGTAGAAACCGCCTGAAGGGTCAACCAAGGTAGATACCACCATAAGGGTCAAAACCAAATCAAAGGTAGAAACCGCCTGAAGGGTCAACCAATGGTAGAAACCGCCATAAGGGTCAACTAATGGTATGACCTACCATACAGGTCAGAGCTTAATCTCCCTAGGATATTCTGAACGAGTCCTAGGTATCTTCTTGAAAGTCGTCACAGCCCGGAGCATAACGACGAACTCTCAGATCCCGCAGGCAGCATCTGACAGGTGAGCTTCAGGTAAACCTCTCTCACTCAGGCCCGAGCTCAAAGTGCAAGAGCAAACCGGGGATTAATTTGAGCGTTCATCAAAACACTTAAGGGTCCGATGTCATAGCATTTCTTTTCCCCAGTCGAGTCGGTTAAGATTCAGGTGTCATTTTGTCTTTGAAAGCAACCTCTGACGAGCTCACTCTCAAAGAGGGGCAGCTGTTGACACCTGATTTTTGACCATCCGTTATTATAGTTTTTTATTTCTAAAATTAATTAAAAATAGAAAAAAAGGTCAAAAATTGCAAAATCAACTTTGGAAGCCTTAGCCTAGCCTTAGGAACCAATTTTGAACAAAAAATATTTTTTGAATTTTTAAATATTTTTTGGAATTTATTTAATTATAAAAATACCCAAAAAATTAGAAAAAATACCATCCATGGTCAGAAAATTACATAAAAATATTCAGAAATTTTATTTTAATTCTATATTTAATATTTTCACTTTTCATCAGGAAAATTTGGCTCGATTCATGGGATTCCTTCACAAACCTAATCCCGAACCGGGCCTAAAAAATCCTTTTCGAGTCTTTTAATTTTCAATTCTCGGCTTTTATAAGCTATGACATTGGACTTCAAAGTATTGAAATGCAATTGGGTCAATTTGCCCTCCAATTTGATCAATTTTAACCAAAAGGGCTTAATTGCATAAAAATCTTTCAATTTAGTCCCCGGTTTCACAATTTTTGAAATTAAATTTCACACGGGCACACCCATTAAAATTAAACACCTCTACCCAACAGTTTTCATCATGCTGAATCCATTGGTGGGCTCAATTTGGGCTAATTCGATCGTTTAGGCCTTCGATTTGGCGAAATTAAATTTCGGATCCTAGGGACAATTTGGGGTTTTCACATAATTTCAATAAATTGATTCACGAAAATACCCATATTTGATGTAAAACATGTCAAGGAATCCGATTTTTCCATCAATTTCATGAAAAGAGGTCATTTGGGGGGTCAATTTGGCGATTTGGGCGATTTGGCCGAACCGGGCCGGTCGGGTCCGACCCGACCCGACCCGGGACAGCATGCACAGAATGTGCAGCGGCGTGGACAGAAAACAGGGGGGGAGCAGGGCGTGATGGGGGCGCGCGATTATTGAAGAAAAAAAGGCGACAGGCGTGGGGGGACATGGCAACATCGGGCAGAGGTGGTGGACGTGCCGAGGCGGGCGGTCGGCCACCGTGAGGGGGAGAGATTCTCGGATAAAAACCGAGCTCGGCCATAGGAGAGAGAGAGAGAGTTTTGGGGGGGAGTAAGGACGAAGCCGGAAGGTGGCAAGGCTTCCCCGCACACCACGGAACCCCATCGGAGCTTCGGCGGTCGTCGGCAATCTCCGGATAGGTCGGTATCTCGCCGGGTCTCCATTTTTCTTTACGCACGCCATGTGTTCGACAAAATGCCGATGGATGCCTCGACTTGGTTTTGTCTCGGCCGTGCCCTTCCCGACCCCCATTTGCGCGTATCAAGCTTTGAATATGTACTAGCATTGCTTCTACACTCGTTTCGACCTTTGTTTTGCATTGAACCGCGACGAAACACGGCTCGGAGCTTCGCCGGCTTTGATCCGGACCGGGAGCTCGGCGAGGGATTTCCGGCGGCCGCCGACCATCGAGGGACCCCGGGTAAGTCCTCAAACCTCCCTTGGATGCTGTGTGAACGGTTGGAAACAAGTTTAAACGCAAAAATAAAAATTTGCAAATCGGCTCGCCGGAGCCGGGTTCGGGGAGGTCCGGTTCGCCGGTTTTTACCATGTTCATGGTTATTATTTGTGTTGTATGTTGATGTGGGTGGTCCAAGAAGTCGAATGCCAAAAAAAGGAACGAAAAACACCAAGTTTGGGTCCGGTTCGCGATTTTCCGGCAAAAAATTCCGGCGAGGTTCGCCGGATTTTTCACTGTTCATCGTCTTCTCCGGTGAGGTTCGCCGGAATTTTCACTGTTCATCGTCTTCTCCGGCGAGGTTTGCCGGAATTTTCACTGTTCATCATCTTCTCCGGCGACCTCGCCGGAATTTTCACTATTCCCGCCGGAATTTTCACTGTTCATCGTCTTCTCCGGCGACCCTCCGGCCGGTCAACGGTCAACGGCCGACGTGGCGTGCCACGTAGGCAGCCACGTCAGCCGGGTGGGTCCGGTCCGCTTATTTTCAAATAAAACAAACGGACGGTTACGATCGCGACACGTGTCGCGATCCTGGAATTTTTGGAAAATTAAATAAATGATTTTCGAATAATCGATCCGGCGGACGAGGATGTGCCACGTGGCTCACTGAGGGACGTCCGATCTTGTACAAGATCGGACGCACCAGAGGAGGCCACGTGGCACGTTCTGGAGCGTCCGATTTGTAGGTTTTCTAAAAAATGAAAATAAATTAATTTTTGATCCGACGGCTATTATTGAGCCACGTGTCTCTCTGTGGGTCGCCCGATCTAGTGGAAGATCGGACGCACGAGACGAAGCCACGTGGCACGACGTGGACCGTCCGATCCGGGGAATTTTCGGATAATTAAATAAAATAGATAAAAAATCCAAAAATTGTTTAAAAAAATAGAAAAATGTTTTAAAAAATCAAAACGGTATCGTTTTAGGCCGGTGTCGACCCCTAAGGTCGGGCCGGGCGCCCGAGAGGCGCGGGCCGGGTTTGACCCGGCCCGGAAAATATTTTTTAAATATTAAAAAAAAATTCAGAAAATAATAAAAAATAATAAAATAATCAATAAATCAATAAAAAATGGAAAATCATAGAAAATTCGAAAAATTCAGAAAAATTCTAAAAAATTCCAGAAAATAGGAAATGGCCACATTCAACTGTCCACGACCTGTTTCGGATCTTTCGACCCCCGATCTCTTCAGAAATGACGGTTTTGCCCTTCCGGCAAACCGTCTTCCAAAAAAAATTCTAAAAATCCAGGAAAATCCCAAAAAATAGGAAATGGCCACAAACAACTGGCCAAGGCTCATTCCGGGTGTTTTGAACCCCGACCCTTCTTAAAATGACGATTTCGCCCTTTGGGCGAATCGTCCTCCAAAAATTGAAGAAAAGTCAAGAAATTCCAAAAAATTCTCAAAAATGGGAAATGGCCACAATCAACTGGCCATGGAATATTTTGGGTAATTCGGTATCCAAACCTTCCAAAAATGACAATTTTGCTCTTCGGGCTAATTGTCCCCGAATCTTTCCATTTTACCCCTAGCCCTAAATCACATCTTCCCTAAACCCTTAGGGCTATACTAGGAGGCCAATGATTGAAATTGATGTGCATTGACATGATTTATTTATGCACTTGACTTGCGCTCTCGTTAAATTGATTGTGATTGATAGGACTAGTATTCCAATCTGCACGAAACCCTGAATCAAACCTATCTCACCCAAAATTGCGTCTGCATGAACTCTTAGTCAGGAAAATCACTCGCGTTAGGTACCGAAAGGGCGTTGGTAATGACACCGACGTAACCAAGTCCCCGAACCCAAAATCTCTGGTTCCGTAGAACTGATCGATCTCTCCCAATCGGTCAGTAAGGTTTTCGGTCTACCCTCCAAGAAAGACCGGTGGCGACTCCAAATGCATGCACAAGTTGCACATGCCACCACGACCACACTGAAGGTCGAAAGCGATCGACTCTTATCGTCGAATCCCTTAAAGATATACCTCCGCCGCGATTTGGTATGGGCCTGGGAGGGCCCGCGCCGATCTAAGGCCCGTGATCCACATTTCAGAGTGGGGGCCCGCGATCGGTAATCCATTAGCCGCGTCCGTTGATTTCGGACGGGTCGCGACACAAGGTGGTCGAGAAGTCTCCTAAGGTAATAGTACCATAGACTAGGAAATGGTCAGAGGAGCTGTGCTCGATCAAAGAGCTCACCAAGAAAAAGGAAACTCCAGCTGAGGACTCATTCTCTGAAGATGACCCTGAGGAAAAACCCCTCGAGGAGGAGAATCCCGAGGGAGAACTAATCAAAGAGGAAATTCTTGTTAAGGAGCCTTATCCAGAAGAAGAACCTAGCGAGGAATCATTCGAGGAACCTCCAGTTGACTATTCATCCGAGGAAGATCAGGTTAAGTACACCTCAAGTGCCATAAGTTGTGTATGGCACTTATTTTAGTATTAAAATTTTCAAATCGATCACTTTAGTGCTAAGTTTTTGTAATTTTGATCACTTAAGTATCAACTTCTTTTAAAAACGATCACTTTAGTGCCAAGTTCGATGAGTCACGTCAGCTCAAATAATAATAAAAATACACGTGTCAGATTTTCGACGAGCCACGTCAACTTAAATCGGAGTTGGCACTAAAATCATCATTTTTAAAAGATGTTGGCACTTAAATGATTGAAGTTACAAAAACTTAGCACTAAAGTGATCGATTTGAAAATTTTGACACTAAAGTGAGCGCCGTACACAATTTATGGCACTTGTGCTTAAGCCGAGGAGGATCCAAGCGAAAAACTTTTTGAAGAGAATCAAGATCCGATGGAGGATCCATCTTATGCAAATGAGGATCGCGCTGATGAAGACCCGAACATGGAATATTAGATCTTATGAGATCTTAGGGATGGGAACCTAAAGTAGATGCTGTCACACTCCATTGAATCTTTTATTGTTTTCATGTTTTTAGAATACTTGCATAGGATTTCCCTTCTTAGGACCTCCTCCTATCCCCGTGTTTTTCCTCTTAGATTTCCATGTATTAGGAATCTGTTTTGTTGTATTTTTCCTTCATTGTTCAATTTTGCTATTTTGATCAATGGAATGTGACGTCATTATTTCTCTTAATTACTTGGACGGTCCCGATGAATTGCATACTTCACTTGTGCGAAATTTAAGTTAGACCTCTTATTTGACCTTTAATCCAAATAAGAGGGTCTAATTTTTATTTTACCAATTGAAATATGCAATTGAATCGGATTCACGATATTCGCATTGTTGCATTTTAGAGTAATCCGTGGTAATTGATTTTTCAACATCATTTGCATATTCTAGACATGACGAGGAAGAGCGATATCCAAGTATTCAAGGTTTCCCAAGATAAACTCCTAACCTGGTGGGAGAACATGGGGAAAGCCAACCAGACATACGTCGAAGCACGATTGGGGTATCTACTAGATCTGATCAAGATTAAGTGCCCTGCATTTTCTGTCCAAGCCATCGCGCAGTTTTGGGAGTCGACCACTGCTACATTCAGCATGAAGGGACTCGAGATTACATCTACATTAGAGGAATATAGCACCGCCATCGAAATTAAGTTCACTTCTCATCTAATAAAGTATATGATGTGCTTTCAAACAGGCGCTTATATTGAACCACCGACCAGAGAGGTAATTGGAACAAATATGAAAAAAAAAAAATGCTTAGATGATCCGTGTGAATGTGAACTCAATGCATTTGGCCCCTCGATATTGGTGGATCTCAAATGAAACTTACATGATCCAAGGGTCGGAATGCATTGGAACTTGATGATGTTGCCTTGACTGGTGGGTGAGATCCATTGGAAAGGGAATAACCCCAAGTCAACAACTTTTAAAATTGGACCAAACAAGAAAAGAAAAAAAAAACAGTAAATTGCTTCAAGAAATGTTCTCTCTTTTTTTTTTTTTCCGTTTGATTTTATTAAATGTTCCTCTTTTATTTTTTCACTCCTTTTTGTCCTTTGTTTTTTTTTTTTTGTGCTAGTGATCCAGGATATATGTCTTTTTATTGATCTACAATTAAAAAAAAAAGACTAGCTTCCTACAATTTGATAATATGATAATAAAAAACTCACAAGCAGGTTAACGTTAGAGCCGCGTTTTTCTGTTTATCAATATGGTTTTTTTAATATGTTTTTTTTTTAAATATGGTTTTTTAAAGGACTTGACCAGTCATTGGCCATTCTGGTCCAAAATGAGAGGCTTGTACTGGCTTTGCCATCTATAAAAAGATGACGATGAAACAACTTCATTGCTCTTCCCTCCCTTCCACAAACACAACAACCACAAAACCACCACCCCCACAACCCAAACCAACATTGGGAGATCCCGATGCAGGAAGATATGGCACGGTGCCCTGAGAACCGATGAAAAAGGGCGGAACTTGATAAGACGAACTAGGACGTGATATTACCTCATTCATAGCATTGATCACCATTGTTTTTATCACATCTGTCACATGGCACACCATGTGGTTTGTCAGTTCATTTTCCTGTTACTCGAACATCCTCTTTATGGTAGCCACCAACGTAGCGTCGGGTGCTGGCACATGAGTCTGTTCCTCAGTTAACTGCCGTGGTATGTCAGCATTACGATAGGTTTCTCCATCAGCCTAATTGGTTGTTGAATGCTCTGACTGTGCACCATCATCAGGATTGTTGACAATGTCAACAGGTACTGCCTCTGGTTGATTTCTGGTTTTCACCATTTCTTCAAATCTCACCACGAGTGTCCCACCAGGCGTGCCAAAAAGATGTTCGCTTGTTTTCGCAACAAGGAAAACCTTTCACCAAAATTCGTTTTTCGATTTTTATTGAGATAGGTTCTGTGGCTCAATCCTCAAAGGAGTATGGTGAAGGGTGGAATTGGATGAAGATGGACACTGTGTGGATCGAAAAGGGAATGTAAAGTAGTATCGAGATCAACATGGTTCAAGCTAAATTGCAATACTCCTAGGAAAGCTTGTAAATTGCAGGAAAGATAAATGGCCTTGCCAAAAGTGAAGGTACGGGTACTGGAAATGTAAAGGACTTGGAAGATAAATGGCATAGGAAAGTTGAGTTGTTTTGGATGTGTGTTGATCTGTCTTCCTCTTCCTTTCTTCCGAGTATTTGTATCTTCCTTGATTCTGATAACCACTTAGCCAGTTGTCTTTGTATTTTGAAATTTTGAATATTGGCGCCCTTGATATCTTCTTTCTGCACACGTCCTTCACTACCCTGTCCGCCAGGAGTTGGTTACGAACTGCCTCCATGAGTTTGAACTTTGAATCTTTTCGAGTAATTTTTGTGCCCATGATCCAGTCGTGCCCATCAGCTTGATCTTCAGTTTGTAACTTCTTGTAATAGTGGCCTCTTTGGCGGATTTGTAGCTTCCTTCACATTCGTGGTCTTTGCCATTAATTCTTCACATCGCTCGGTAAGTTACCGAACCATATCCAGGTTACCGATCCATTTGGTAACTTTTCGCCTTGCTGCCCATTTCCCGAATCTCGGGGTCTCTGCATTTCGTCAACTTACCGAATTTCGGGAAATTATTTGGCTTCCCCTACTTCCCGAACAAGGCAATGACGACCTTTGGGCTTGCTCGGGAGTTGTGCTTAATTTGGGTGTAAACAGATTCACTTCAAGATCACCTTTGAGCTAAACCAGATAAACCTGGATACACTTGGATAAAAGGCCGGATAATAAATCCAAGGGAGGGTGTGGAATAAATTTGAATTGGATAATTTTTG
The DNA here is from genome assembly GCA_021437785.1 of Rhodomyrtus psidioides. Classification (NCBI taxonomy): domain Eukaryota; kingdom Viridiplantae; phylum Streptophyta; class Magnoliopsida; order Myrtales; family Myrtaceae; genus Rhodomyrtus; species Rhodomyrtus psidioides. The sequence continues at coordinate 6,059,982 of JAILYB010000007.1, read as the reverse complement.
TCAAAAGTAACTTAAAAACTCATCTCTTCTAGTAGCCACTGCGCGAGGACCACTGTCACCTGATTGTTGTCATTTTCGACCCAAATTTAGTTGAAGTAGCAAACCCAAATTCCCTTTGCTTTTCCTCGTTGGGTTCTCAGATAGATTCATGAAGGGTGAAAATAACTACACTGATCTTCGAACCACTTCTTTCTCAGTTTATCTGAATTGGGCAAAAGAGGGCCTCGTGCTGAAGCTTGAGTGGGAAGACTCACGTTCCGAAAGGCTTAGGAAGGTCACGCTAGAGAGGGCAAAATTGGCGCCTTTGGTGCCAAAAAGTATTTCAACATGGACATAGACGAGATTCTGCTCCATCACGTGTGGATAATAGATACTATACGAGGCAAAATTGGCTATAGGAAAGAAAGTCATCTCGATCCTTATTCTAGTTGCTAGAAGACGAGGTTCAGAACACAGAGATTGAGCTCTCAGACGAGTTTCTTCTTTCTTGAGAAGCTTTTAGAAGATTCCATATAGGGCAAAGGCCTCGCCGCATCCACGCCTCGGCACCGACAAGGTTGACCCTCGCTGACGCGAGGCAGACCCTAGCCCAGAAGAGGCTCGCCGGGCCTCGCCTTCCCCCTCACCCTCCCCCAATAAGGCCTGGTGAGGCCAACCCTCAACAAAAGAAAAAAAATTATATAATAATAAAAAACGCCAACGATGGCAATGCCACGTAGGACAAATGGTGTCCACATTAGCAATTTCTAGCATAAATTGGCAAGATTGACCGAATTGATACCAAAGAAAAAAAATTTAGGGAAAATTTCAATTAAGGACTCCAAGTGCTCTGAAATTATCAAATAAGGGTATGAAGTGAAAATTATTTCAAACAATGGCCTAAAGTGCCTCATTATTTCAAATAAGGGCCCCAAATAGTTATGATTATTTCACACAAGGGCCTTGACCTCGCCGGCCGGCCGGCCAAATATACCGGCGATCAAGGACGTTTTTTGTCAATTTACAATTTAAAACTAATTTTTAATTTAATTAAATTTAAAAAACTCAAAGTAAAAGAAAAGGCATGCAGGTGGGAGGGGCTGGGCTGCCCCAGCTTCGTGCTCGCGAACGAGTCGTCGAGATCTGACCAAAAAAAAAAAAAATGAGTCGTCGAGCAAAGTTCCTAAATCTTCTTCGATCAATTCAAGAAGCTCAAGTTCGTGAGCTTCGTCGCGTGAAACCCGAGCTTGTCGTTCGCAAAGGCCATATACTGCTCCAGCTCTTGCACACGAAGATGGAATCTCCTTCGGAAGCCTCAATTACCGGAAGGTCGTGAGCTTCGACACAAACGAAGATTGAAGAAGGTAGAAACCGTAGAAGACGATGAACAGTAAACAAAAAAAAAAGGAAAGAAGAAACGAAAAAAGGAAAAAGCAATAAAAGTACAAAATTGATGGTTTCTGAGTTTTGGTGTTAAGAAGTTTCTGCCCAGTTTGGTAATTTTGAAGACCTGCAACAGGACGAAGGTTTCTGGGTGTGGGGCGTTTGTGAGGGGTGGGAAGTGGAAAGGTGGAGACTTTGGATTTACCACCATTTGTTGCTCGAACTGCGGATTCCCCTGTTCCAATTTTGCCTGAAACTATGTTTCGTGTCTGCATTCGCTTCTGCGACTGCAAAATTCTTTCCTGACTTGCTCCCCAAAGCCCTCTCCGCGATGTCGTGAGCTCGCGAAGTTTGCAGTCGCAAAGGCGAACTTCACAGAAAAAGCTCGTAGTTGCAGAAGGCCGTTGATTTGCAAGTGTTAGCGACTGCAATCACTCTTCGCGAAGTTTCCCGAAACCCTCTCCGCAAGTGTTAGCGACTGCAAACGCTCTCCGCTAGGTTTCTGGGTGCGATGCGTTAAACTCTCTCCGCCAAGTCGTTGCACGAGCCAATCTGGATCGGCGACGATCGGCTTCGCAACCACCGTCCTGATCCGGCAAAGGGCCGCCGCCCTCCATTGGACCTGGGCGAGGGCCGACGATCCTGGCCCTCGCCTAGATCTGGGGGGGGGGGGGGGGGGGGGGGGGGGGGGGGGGGGGGGGGTCGCGACCCTCTCCCTGCTCTAGCGAGTGCCAGCCGGCCCCCGCGTCTGGTGGCGAGGTCGCCGGCCCTCTCCCAAGCGCCGGCGACCCAGCCGGCCGTCGTCGCCTCCCCACCGGCTGTGGGGCGACGGCCACAGGCGGGAGGAGCTGCCTCCCGCCTAGGTTTCTGCATTTTTTTTACTTGTACTTTTTTTTTTGAATTTTTGAAAACAAAAAAATGGAAAAAAAATTAAAAAGTAAAAACGAATTGAATTACGGAAATGTCCTTAGCTCATGTCCTTTTTTGAGATTATATAACTACTTCAGGTCTTTATTTGAAACAATATCCACTTCGAGTCCTTATTTGAAACAATAAGGACATTTCAAGCCCTAATTTGAAACAAGATCAAATTTAGGCCTTTATTTGAGAATTTCATAGTACTTGGAGCCCTTAAGCGAAATTTTCCCAAAAAATTACGATTAAATTGATAACAATGCAATAGGGTTATAACTTTTTATTATTTGCCATTAAAGCACATGACCTTTTATATCCATAAAACGGATGACCCTTTATTTGTGCCGACTCTTACTCACCATTTGGGCAATTTTCCCAAATAATTTTTTAAAAAAAATATTTACCAAAATAATATTAAAAAAAATATTTAGCGAATTGGGTGCTGATCGGCAATTGGGCCGCCGAGCGGCACCCAATTCGACAGTTGGGCCCCAATCGGCAGCCCAATTGTCGATTGGGACCCCGGCCAGCCTCATTCGGCGGCCCATTCGTCGATTGGGTAGGCCGGGGCCCCGCTCAGCATATGGGCCATCGAACGGGGCCCCAAAATAATTTTTTTAATTATAATTATTTAATTTATATTTTCTTTTTTTATAAAAGCATCAATGAAATAATAAATTATATTAAAATTACGTAAACTTTGAGGAAAAAAAGACAAGCACTACATAATTCATATTCCACCGTTAAAATTGACTTTTAATTTATATATTTTTTTTATAAAAGTAATTACTAAATAATAAATTATATTGGAATTACGTAAATTTTGAGAAAAAAAAAAGACAAGCACTACATAATTTATATTCCACCATTAAAATTGACTTTTAATGTATATATATATTTTTTATAAAAGTAATTATTAAATAATAAATTATATTGAAATTACGTAAACTTTGAGGAAAAAAAAGCACTACATAATTCATATTTCACCATTAAAATTGACTTTTAATTTATATTTTTTATAAAATTAATTATTAAATAATAAATTATATTGAAATTTCGTAAACTTTGAGGAAAAAAAAGACAAGCACTACATAATTCATATTCCACCATTAAAATTTAATTTTAATTATAATTTTTTATAAAAGTAATTATTAAATAATAAATTATATTAAAATTACGTAAACAATGAGAAAAAAAACAAGCACTGCATAATTCATATTCCACCATTAAAATTGACTTTTAATTTATATTTTTTTATAAAAGTAATTATTAAATAATAAATATATTGAAATTACGTAAACTTTGAGGAAAAAAATGACAAGCACTACATAATTCATATTCCACCATTAAAATTTACTTTTAATTTATATTTTTTATAAAAGTTTTAATTAAATAATAAATTATATTGAAATTACATAAATTATTAAATAATAAATTATATTGAAATTACGTAAACAATGAGGAAAAAAAAAACAAGTACTGCATAATTCATATTCCACCATTAAAATTGACTTTTAATTTATATATTTTTTTGTAAAAGTAATTATTAAATAATAAATAAATTAAAATTACGTAAACTTTGAGGAAAAAAAAGACAAGCACTACACAATTCATATTCCACCATTAAAATTTATTTTTAATTTATATATTTTTTTATAAAAGTTTTAATTAAATAATAAATTATATTGAAATTACGTAAACTTTGTGGAAAAAAAGATAAGAACTACACAATTCATATTCCACCATTAAAATTTACTTTTACTTTATAATTTTTATATTATCAATTATATAATAAATTATATTGAAATTACGTAAGTTTTGAGGAAAAAAAGACAAGAACTACACAATTCATATTCCACCATTAAAATTGGCTTGTAATTTATAATTTTTATATTATCAATTACATAATAAATTATATTGAAATTACGTAAACTTTGAGGGAAAAAAAAAGACAAGAACTACATAATTCATATTCTACCATTAAAATTGACTTGTAATTTATAATTTTTACATTATCAATTACATAATAAATTATATTGAAATTACGTAAACTTTGAGGGAAAAAAAGACAAGAACTACATAATTCATATTCTACCATTAAAATTGACTTTTAATTTATATATATTTTTTTTATAAAAGTATCAATTAAATAATAGATTATATTAAAATTACGTAAACTTTGAGGAAAAAAAGACAAGCACTACATTATTCATATTCCACCATTAAAATTAACTTTTAATTTATATTTTTTTATAAAATTATCAATTAAATAATAAATTATATTGAAATTATGTAAATAATTAGTAATCATAAAATAAAGGTGCTGAGACATGGGTGCTGTGACATGGAAACCATGAAGTTTCGTTAACAACCACAATTACATCTGGTGACGATGTCGTCCTCCAACATGACCTCCTGTTCCACAATCAGGTTGTCTCCGGTGCTCGGGAGGTCGAAGGTGATATCGCCAATGAGGACGTTGAGTAGATGATGAAGGCATATCTTGTGGAAATATGCCACGGCCAGATTGTGCATGTCCAACTGTAGGAGGGCCTGGAGTGTAAGGAGGGAAATCATCATATGAAGCCGGATGAGTATATGGAGTCCGCTGTTGTGTATAGTCAGGAGACGCAAAAGCAGATCCCTCAGTAAATGGGGCGGCAAACTGCTCGAATCCTTTATCAAAATATGTCGTATGATACTCGATGGTGTGAGGGACGACATGACCTACTGGACGAGCTCGAGGAGTCCTCCTGAACGGCTGAACAGGCTCGGAAGGGACATCCTCATCCGACTCATCGGGTCCCACTGCAATCGGTGGTTGTGGCGGTGGGACGGCTGTGACTAGCCGCCTCTCCTCCTTCTGGGCATATAGCAATGCCTCAAATAGACTCTCCATGTAATCTAAGTCCTTAGGAGATCGAGACCCCTTCATTATATGAACCGCATGTTTGATGCCATCAGTCTGGTAATGATATTAAAAAATTAACAAAAGTTGTCAATTGCCAATAACTTATGTTACGAAAATATAATTAATGAATTAAATTGAGAGTGTTTGCACAAACCGTTGAGCCTATTGCAGCTCCCGTAACAGAAATTCATTTTTGTGTATGTCTACGGAACCACTCCAAATATCCTGAATAAAAGTGGAGATCCTCCATTATACGATCACCATTGATGATACGTGCTCAACGTCTACCCCCCAAATTGATGCTGTCTATGTGCCTATCCACCCAATTCGTCCTGGGCGGCGTATTATCGATATCATGGAAGGAAGTATGATCCTTGAGGCCTATAGGTATTTTCTGCTGCAAACCAAACTGCCGAAGTACTCGGTCTGGGTAGTGCCACTCAACTATCCAGTGGCAAATGAGTGGGACCTTCGCCTTCCAAAAACGATGTCCCTGCCGGTAGTACGCCGGTAGACTAGAAATGACATTAGTATAGGGCTCCCAAATAATCAGTCATCGTAATAAAACATCTAAAATTAATATAATAATTAATTTTAAAGGTGTTGGATCTAGCAATATCACCTAGAGGGGGTGAATAGGTGAATCGACACCTAAATTGAAATTTCTTGCGGAATTAAAAATAATTTCAATACGCAATCAGTAAATAGGAACATCGAGTGATAATACAAAAATTAAACGCAGCAATGGAGTAGGGAAGAGAAATGAGCACGCTGAGTTTATAGTGGTTCGGCTTGTCAAGCCTACGTCCACTCTCCCACGATGACAGCTGTCGCGACCCGTTTTTTTTTGGTAGTCGAACGGGCTAATGGATTGCCGAATTGGGCCCCCACTCTGAAATGTGGATCGCGGGCTTTCTCGACGCGGGCCCTCCCAAACCCATACCAAATCGTGACGGGAGTAAACTTTATGGGGGTTTTCAACGATAAGAGTCGATTGCTTTTCGACCTTGGTGTGGTCGTGGTGGTACGTGCTATGTGTGCATACATTTGGAGTCGCCACCGGTCCTTCTTGGAAGGTGGACCGAAAACCTCACTAATAGATTGGGAGAGATCGATCAGTTCTGCGGAACCATAAATTTTGGGTTCGGGGACTTGGTTACGTTAGTGTCATTACCAACGCCCTTTCGGTACCTAACACTAGTGATTTTCCTAACTAAGATTTCATGCAGGCGCAATTTTGGGTGAGGGAAGTCTAGTTTAGAGGTTTCATGTAGATTGGAAGATTAATCCTATCAAATCACAATCAATATGATGAAAGCGCAATCAAGTGCATAAATGAACCTCGTCAATGCACATCAATTCAAATCAATAGCCTCCTAGTATAGCCTTAAGGGCTTAGAGAATGTGTGATTAAGACCAGGGGTAAAATATGAAGATTTGGGAATGAATCGCCCGAAGGGCGAAATCGTCATTTTTGGAAGGTTCGGGTGTTGAACTAAACAAAATATGTCATGGCCAGTTGATTGTGGCCATTTCTTATTTTTGAGAAATTTCTTGAAGTTTTTTCGGGATTTCTCGAGAAAAGATTTGCCTAAAGGGCAAAATCGTCATTTTTGAAAAGATTGGGATTCGAAAGGCCAAAAATAGGTCGTGACCAGTTGATTGTGGCCATTTCTTTTTTTTTTTTGGTATTTTTCATGAATTTTTTGAATTTTTTTAATTTTTGGAAGACGATTTGCCTAAAGGGCAAAATCATCATTTTTGGAAAGATTGGTCTTTGAAAGACCCAAAATAAGTCATGGCAAGTTGATTGTGGCCATTTCCTATTTTTTGGAATTTTCTTGATTTTTCTTCAATTTTTTGGAGACGATTTGCCTAAAGGGCAAAATCGCAATTTTTGAAAGGATCGGGGTTCAAAAAACCCAAAATAGGTTATGGCCAGTTGATTGTGGCCATTTCCTTTTTTTTGGGAATTTGTTTTTATGAATTTTTCGAATCTTTTTATTTTCTGAATTTTTTATTTTTTATTTTTTGTTTGTTATTTTGTTTGTTTTTTCATTATAAATTTAAATTATCCGGACCGGGCCAACGGATCCGGCCCACACTGTAAACGCCCAACTCGAGCCCCAAGGGCCCGAATTACTCACAGACTAGAAAAAGAATTTGAAGCTAGGCTCGCATTTACTTTTTTAATGAATTTAAGAAAAGCCCACTTTTATTCTAAAGCCCAATTAAACATACACCAGATTTGGCCCAATGTTTTTATACTCTCTCCCCCATTGGACCAACTCGAGTGCATGGCCCAAGTTCTCTTTCAATCTTTTCTACCATTGAACCGAATCCTCAAAATTCAATGTTCGGCCCGATTCTAAAAAAACACACCTTTCACAAACCCAAGGGTAATCACACGACCAGACCTCCCATAGCCTTTCCATTTTTTGTTTTTATTCTTTCTTTTATTTAATTCTTTTTTCTTTTTTATATTCTCTGGACCGTCTTCTTCCCTTGGACGTACATGGAGTTTTACGTTGGCTTTCACAGAGGATCATAACATCTTCACCGGATCACCACCCTCGACCGTCGTCGGCCCACTGTTGACACCGACGTCCTCGCCAACCCTACCGCCAACCGTTCAAGGCTAGATCTGTTAGAAAAGACGTACAATATGTATATTAATCTATACAATGACAGAACCAAATCATAAGCAATGAAATGAAAGATAGGTTTATAACAGACATGTCATGGACTATGTAATTCACCATAAGTCTCACCAATCTTCTTCTTTGAAGATCTGCAATCCACAAAGCTGTGATCTATCTTGACACAGTTGAAGCATGTACCTTGATATCTATTCTTGACCACTTTAACTTGCAATCATTTAAGCTTCGAATCGCAATAATAAATGTGATCAAGCTGCCTCAAACATGAAAACATTAAGTTGGCAGAAGCACAAAATTTGATCCTTCAGAAGCAGTATTCAAAAATCGTCAGATGCAAAAAATTCATCAGATGCAACTGCATCTGAACCCTTCAGATGCAACTGCATCTGAACCCATCACATGCAGAAATTTGTCAGATGCAGAAATTTGTCAGATGCAACTGCTTCTGAACCCATCAGATGCAACTGCTTCTGAACCCATCAGATGCAGTCCTTCTGGACCCGTCAGAAGCAGTGCTTCTGGACCCGTCAGAAGCAGTCCTTTTGGACCCGTCAGAAGCAGTATTTCTGGACCCGTCAGATGGAGTTCCTTCTGGACTCGTCAGATGGAGTTCCTTCTGACCCTCCTTCTGAGTTTCCTTCTGAGTTTCCTTCTGAGTCTCCTTCTGAGCCTTCCTTCTGAGCCTCCTTCTGACCTTCCTTCTGACCTTCCTTCTGAGCATCCTTCCGACCTTCCTTCTGAGGCTTCTTCTGACCCTTCCTTCTGAGCTTCCTTTTGAGGCTCCTTCTGAGCAACAAAATCCGAACGGAAATTTAACAATATAAATAAATTGAATTTAGATGGAATATCGAGGCCTGTGTTTAACACAGTTTCCTTAAAACAGATTCGTCCCATCCAGTACGTGCTTTGAGGTTTCGTGGACGTCTGTCTCCCAGGATACAACGGTTGAACAACGATAGATGCTAGCACAGCATTCCAACGCTTTCGGCGAACTTAAACAACACGAGAACACTATCGAAAACAATGCAAATGCATAGAATCAGAAAAGAGGGATAAAAGTTTTTCTTTTGAGATTGTAGTATTTTCCTATCTCACTTCCTCTCTCTCAAAACAGAATGGAAAATCACCTATTTATAGGCTAAGTGGGGCATTGCAGAAATAAATAATAACGGCTAAATTAATTATGCCGTTATGTAATTAATTCTATAACCACAGAATTATAGCAGCCGTTACTTAGTTAATACCATTTACACACCGGTAATTAACGTAAGCACGATTAATGGCTTGAGTTGGAAAAAATTAAAACAGAAGGCAAAAATGGGCTTGTCGCGAGGCCCACTTTTCTGTCTGGTATTCGCGTACGCAGGTCGTGCGCTCGCGCCCAAGTTCAACTTGTCGAGCCTCCGTCGGGGTCCGGGATTCGCACCTCCCTGCGCGTGCGCGCGAGGCATAGTGCTTGTGCTATGATGTTACCACTCAAAGAGAGTGTATCCATATATAAAGCACTTCAAGGCCTTCTTCCTTTCCTATGTGAGATTAGTGCTTTGTCACTTCCCACTTCCAACTCAAGAGTGTTCTTTGAGAAACAATTTCTCATTCACTCACTATAAAAAATACCTCATATTTCCAACAATCCCCCACATGAATGAAAATTGTTTTGGTTTTGATTCTGTGATAGTGTTCAACAAATGAAACCTGCATAGGATAGGTAGGTGTCACCCTTTGAACCTTCCCTTGTGAAAGCATATTTAATTTATCAGCTGTCCAGTAGACATGATGTCCTTGAACTGTCCTGCTTTCTTAGTAAATGACCCATACACTTCACACAGGAATCATCAACGTTTGTTCAGTTCTCATGAGTATATTCGTTTTGGCCATGAACATCGTCCTGGTTCTGCGAGAGTTTCTAAAGAATTCAGCCCTCAATAATTCTCCTTTGAAGCGGCCCCACTTCTCTCTCACATAGGTGATTACTTAATCTTGAGTAATTAATTTACTCCACTTAAGAATCATTAAAGCAATAGTTGCTATCCTTTTCCTGATAAACCCCCACAATAATTTGTTTACTCCATATACTTAGGGGATATCAAATCACTGTTTCTTTTATAGGAATGGTTTGAGGGATAGACCCCCCACAGTGATATCTTAAGTTCGTATACTTAGGTTGTCTCTTTTGAACCTAGATCTTGGGATCTCCAGTCAGCTAGGTTGGGTTTTCCGTTATACAAACTTTTCTGTAATGGGCTGTAGTCCCATTCCTATTATTGATTTTCCAACTAACTATCTGTTTAACCCTTTTGGTTAGCAGATCTGCAATATTATCCTTTGACTTTACGTAGTCAATAGAGATAATTCTAGTTGAGAGTAGTTATCTAATGGTATTATGTCTATGACATATATGTCTAGACTTACCATTATACAGAAAACTCTGTGCTCTTATAATCGCAGATTGGCAATCGCAATGTATACAGATTGGTGGCACAGGTTTTTGCCATTTTGGAATATCCTCTATGAAATGGCATAGCCATTTAGCCTCTTCTCCACATATGTCCAAAGTTATAACTTTGGATTCCATTGTGGATTTGATTATAACAGTTTGTTTTCAGGATTTCCAAAAATATGGCTGCATCTACTAATGTGAATTCATATCCACCAGTAGATTTTGGAATAGCCACTTTTGTAAGGCACCCCAACACTCGTAAGCATTTATAGGATGCTCTCCTACCTTTCCATAGCTCATAAGGGGAACAACCATTTTTGCAAGGCACCCCCACAATCGTAAGCATTTGTAGGATGGTTTCCTACCTTTCCATAGCTCATAAGGGGTTTTATCCTCTTTATTTCGAGGTATTGCATTATTCTCACCTTAGGAAGGAAATAATGCTTCACAAGGTCAACAAATAACTTGTTATTGCCCTAATTCATGAAATCGTCAATTACATAAGTTGGATTACCATCACTATTGATTTTCCTCAACTGGCTAAGTCCCATTTCCCTCGAGGAATAGTCAGAGGATCGGCCGAATCCATTTCTGACTTCATATTATCAATGGACATAATTCCATTTTCAAGCAATTACTTTATCACATCACTCCTCGAGCGAGCATGTCTCTTTCTACCATTGAAAGTTTTACTTTTTGCAATGGCTATTGCCACTTGGCAATCACAATGCATAGACATGTAAAGTGTCGATTTCATTTCCTTGAGCAAACCTCAAGTTATCAAGATAAAATATTTCCTTCTTCTTCTCCTACTAAAGTGTAGGAGGATAAACGTTATAATTCCACAAAAATGCTTGGTAGCATCTAGGTTTATCATCTATTATTATTCCGTTAGCCACAATATTGGCTCGAGAAATGACCGCAACATTTTCCAAAATCATCTGCTTTAACCAAATTGACTTTTGGTTTAGCAGGATTGTCATTTCCTCCAAGATATTTTGTTTAGTTGAGTTCCAAACTACAACATCCCACCAAGTATGAACATGATCAAATAGTGGATCTTGTCTCATTCGAATCTAATTTCGAATTATACACAGAATTCACCAATTGGTGTTTCTCATTGCTTCTTATAGAGAACAAATTTCTCTTAAGACTTCATCTTTGCTTTTAAGCAAATATACATAGCATTTTTTATGCTATCATCGATAAAGGTAATAAAATATTTATTACCGCCTCTTGTTTGTATGAATTACAAATTCACATACATCACAATGAATCAATTCAAGAGGATATGAGTTTCTTTTACATGCATAGCCTCTATTGGTTCATCTATTTTGTACATAGAGCCTCTATTGGCTCTTTCCTTTCGCGTGCAGAGCCTCTATTGAACCTTTTGTGTTCAAGGTTTCTATTGAACTTTTCGCGTTCAGAGTCTCTGTTAAGCGCTATTTTTGTTCAAGGTGCCGCACATGTTTCAAGCAATCTCTTCCGCATAGGATGGGAAGAATCGCTTTTCGAAACTCAGCTTCAAATGCCTCCCATGTCTTGATATGGTTGGCCTTATCGTTGCTCTTGGTGCATCACCATAGCAACGCATTTTCCAAATACAAGGGTATGGTGTTCACATGCACCTTGTCATCCCGAGCTCCTTGGGTTTATAATTATCGATTCTTCGCCCATAGGAAGATATCCACAATCTTGGAATTTCCTCAAGTCTTTAAATTTCTCGGGTCGAAGAACATTCAATCTAAGTGATATGGGGATTGCCCCGTTCACATGACCAGAGTCCAGCATGGCCATCCCGGCCTTTAGCTCGAATGACCCAACATGTTACTTGATCCAAGGATTCACTCAAGTACATTTTCAGCTTGAATCTTATGTAAGATCACTTGAATTTCTTGCACCTGACTAATCACAGTCTTATAGTCCACCATCATATAATCAAGGAATCATCCGACAACAAATTTCTTTGCTTCGGCATCCTTTGTTTTATATTTCCGGTCAAGGATTCTCATAATTCCTTTGACGTCCTTATTGCACATTGTACAAGGAGTCATATAAGCCATTCATGACATAATTCCTACATAGGAAGTCAGAATGCTTCCAAAGCCTCAACCTCGTTGAAGGCTTGCTTATCCGTTTCCCCATTGGATACCTTAGGATGTTCCTCAGTCAAGAATCTCGCAAGATTCAAACCAACATCTTTTAAAGTTCAATCAATTTGAACTTTTCAAGTTTCTTACCATAGTGGATAGAAACAGCGACAGAGGTAGACGATGATCCATACATAAGCCTTTAGACAGCAAAAGCAGAACCTTTGGTGATGTCGTTAGCAGCCACATCAACAACTTCGTTTCAGTGGCAATATGAATACTAAATATGTATTCTCTTTGTCTGCATGATTGACAGTACAAAAAACACAATAGTCAATCTGGATAAAACCATAAGAAAGCAAATCTACCATTAGATTTCGTTGATGATAGGGTAAAGCACCACATCAAAGCCATAAATAATATAACTAGGTATTAGCCCCTGATTAGACCGTTGAGGTCACGAACGAGAGTTCATTTTGAATTGATGGCAACGCTTCAGACTTGCGATGAATCATAGGCTCTCGACGGGCACATAGATACTTCTTGGAATGCCACAGACAAGGCTGGTCGTCGTAAGGAGTCCACCAAAGAATCTGTAAAAGATACCTAACACGCAAAGATAAGATTTGCATGACCTGTTAGTGTTATTGACAAATTAAAATTCGTCAATTTGGTCAAGGATTTATTGAACCTTTTGACAATTAGATCCTGTCCAGAATACTTCATGAGACTTCTCGCTTTTCGTCCATTCCTTTTATTCCCCTGCAAAAGACGTTTGATCCCAAAAATCAAACTGCACTTATGTGGAAAAATTCAAATATCATTGTTCCATCACAATCTTCAATCCCTTGGGGACCCCTCTCGAAGGTCCTCCTCGAATCTGCAGAAAGAGGAATAGAAGACTTCTCTCCTTCACCATATCTGTCATGTAAGTGATTAATCTTTTAAGAGAAGACGAATCTGTTTTAAGATTGTTAGAAAAGACGTACAATATGTATATTAATCTATACAATGACAGAACCAAATCATAAGCAATGAAATGAAAGATAGGTTTATAACAGACATGTCATGGACTATGTCATTCACCATAAGTCTCACCAATCTTCTTCTTTGAAGATCTGCAATCCACAAAGCTATGATCTATCTTGACACAGTTGAAGCATGTACCTTGATATCTGTTCTTGACCACTTTAACTTGCAATCATTTAAGCTTCGAATCGCAATAATAAATGTGATCAAGCTGCCTCAAACATGAAAACATTAAGTTGGCAGAAGCACAAAATTTGATCCTTCAGAAGCAGTATTCAAAAATCGTCAGATGCAAAAAATTCATCAGATGCAACTGCATCTGAACCCTTCAGATGCAACTGCATCTGAACCCATCACATGCAGAAATTCGTCAGATGCAGAAATTCATCAGATGCAACTGCTTCTGAACCCATCAGATGCAACTGCTTCTGAACCCATCAGATGCAGTCCTTCTGGACCCGTCAGAAGCAGTGCTTCTGGACCCGTCAGAAGCAGTCCTTCTGGACCCGTCAGATGGAGTTCCTTCTGGACTCGTCAGATGGAGTTCCTTCTGACACTCCTTCTGAGTTTCCTTTTGAGTTTCCTTCTGAGCCTTCCTTCTGAGGCTTCTTCTGACCCTTCCTTCTGAGCTTCCTTCTGAGGCTCCTTCTGAGCTTTCCTTCTGAGCAACAAAATCCGAACGGAAATTTAACAATATAAATAAATTGAATTTAGATGGAATACCGAGGCTTGTGTTCAACACAGTTTCCTTAAAACAGATTCGTCCCCTCCAATACGTGCTTTGAGGTTTCGTGGACGTCTGTCTCCCAGGATACAACGGTTGAACAACGATAGATGCTAGTACATCACTCCAACGCTTTCGGCGAACTTGAACAACACGAGAACACTATCGAAAACAATGCAAATGCATAGAATCGGAAAAGAGGGAGAAAAGTTTTTCTTTTGAGATTGTAGTGTTTTCCTATCTCACTTCCTCTCTCTCAAAACATAATGGAAAATCACCTATTTATAGGCTAAGTGGGGCATTGCAGAAATAAATAATAACGGCTAAATTAATTCTGCCGTTACGTAATTAATTCTGTAACCACAGAATTATAGCAGTCGTTACTTAGTTAATACCATTTACACACCTGTAATTAACGTAAGCACGATTAATGGCTTGAGTTGGAAAAAATTAAAACAGAAGGCGAAAATGGGCTTGTCGCGAGGCCCACTTTTCTGTCCGGCATTCGCGTACGCAAGTCGTGCGCTCGCGCCCAAGTTCAACTTGTCGGGCCTCCGTCGGGGTCCGGGATTCGCACCCTCCCTGCGCGTGCACGCGAGGCATAGTGCTTGTACTATGATGTTACCACTCAAAGAGAGTGTATCCATATATAAAGCACTTCAAGGCCTTCTTCCTTTCCTATGTGGGATTAGTGCTTTGTCCCTTCCCACTTCCAACTCAAGAGTGTTCTTTGAGAAACAATTTCTCATTCACTCACCATAAAAAATACCTCATATTTCCAACAAGATCATCGTCCGCCAGAGTTTCCTTCTCCGGCCATAAACTCCAACGCGAGCGACGAACATTTTCACAAGCTCATTCTCTTACAGTTTAACCATTTAATTTTCAATTTTTAGTAACCACAAGTAACAGAAGGGTTCTACGAACTTACCTCAACGGACTCAAGCCGTGGGCCGTCACTCATTAGCGACCTTCGGTTTAAGCGTAGGGACAAGTTGCAGGTTTAGAAGTAATGGAGGTTGACCCAAAGGTTTTCATGCAAAAGGAACAGTACAAAGAAAGTATGGAAAACGCGGTCAGAGGAAGTTCGAGAACAATCTATATCAAAATTATTGAAGAAACACGGCCTAGATCCGGTTTCTCCATTAACGTGGGTTCGGAGAGAGTGAGACTGAGCTTACCTTTTTCGGCAGTGTAACAGAGTGAAACCAAGTTTCAAAGCTTCGTCTCGGCTGTACGAAACTCACGAGGTCGACCGTGAGACCTATCTCGCTTTTGGTCGCTTGGGAATTAGGTTCCAAATTTCTGCCTCCTTGCAACCATGGCCGACAAACGAGCTCTCCCCAGAGCTTCTTCCTTCATCGCTTTTTATTCTCTCTGTGGCACTTTTTTTTTCCTCTTCCTTCTTTTTTGTTCCTTTTTTTTGTGCGTCTATCCTGTACCCCCTCTTTTGCTCTCCCCTTCTTTGGTTTCCACCCCCTTTTTTCTCGGCTTCTCGCGCTCCCTCTGGTTTTCTCTCTCTCTCTCCCTATCTTTTCTTTGAACCGAAAATCCCCTCACGAGCTCCTCTCCCCGGTGCCCTCTCTCGATTTACTCCCTTTTTTTTTTTACAATGGAGATCTGGCCAGCCTCCTTCTTGCTATCTCTCTCTCTCGGCTCCTTTCGCCCTATGTTTCTCTCTCTATCTCATGTTCTAACGAGGGACCCCAACTCTCTCCTTCTCTTCATCATGCTCTCACTCTCTGTCTATGAATCATGGAACCCCCCTTATCTTCCCATATCTTCTTTGAAGACCAACCAGCCGCCTTTGTCTTGGAACTTCCCCCTTTTGCCTTGGAACTTCCACACCCCCATTGGAACTCCTTCTCTCTCTCTCTCGCCTTTCGTCTCCCCTCTTCACAGCCTTTTTGGGGTCCCTTTTTGAGCTCTTCACCAACAGAGAGTAGCTGGCGAATTGACCAGCATCTGGAGGCGTGGGGATTGAGCTGGTTTCGGGCGTATTTGGGTCTTGGGCGTTGGGTTGGACGGAAAGGAAGACCAAAAGCTTCCCGTTTTGCTGATGCGTTTCTTGTTCCTGCGCGTAAGAGGGCAAGAGGTGCAGACCGGTTCGTCCGGGTCGGGTCTGGTCCGACCCTGTCGAAATAGCTCCTAATTTTTACCAAATTGAGTCTCCGATTGATCATTTTTCGTGAAATTGATGTCAAAATCGGACTCCTCAACATGTGTTCCATCTAAAATGGGTATTTTCACGAACAAATGAATTATAATTTAGTGAAAACCCCAAATTGTGCCTAGGATCCGAAAATGATTTTTGCTTAATCGAAGGCCCCAACGATCAGTTTAGTCCAAATTGAGGTCACCAATGAGTTCGGGACGACAAAAACTATAGGGTAGAAGTGTTTTATTTTCATGGGTGTCCTCAGAGAGAATTTAATTTTGAGATTCGCGAAACCGAAGATTAAATTGAAAGAAAATTGTACAATTAAGCCCTTTTGGTTAAAATTGATCAAATTAAAGGGCACATCGACACAATTTCTCTTCAGGATTCTTGATTTCAATGTCATGGCTTATTTAAGGTAATAATTGAAAATTAAAGAACTGAAAAAGTAATTTTCATGCTCGATTCGGGTTTATGTTTATGAAGGAACATAGTGACCCAAGTCGAATTTTTGAGATTTATAATAACTAACTCGAAGAGGGAATTAAAATAAAATTATTGACTATTTTTGTGAATTTTTCTGACCACGAATGGTATTTTTATGATTTTTGGGTATTTTTATATTTAAATAAATTCGAAAAAAATATTAAAAATTATAAAAAATATTTTTTTGTTCAAAATTGGTTCCTAAGGCTAGGCCAAGGCTTCCAAAGTTGATTTTGTAATTTTATGACTTTTTTTTGCTATTTTAAATTAATTTTAGAAATAAAATCGACACAAAAGATGATTAAAAATCAGGTGTCAACAGCTGCCCTTCTTTGGGAGTGAGCTCGTCAGAGGTTGCTCTCAAAGATAAAATGACACTTGAGTTTTAATCGACTTGACCAGGAAAGGAAAATGCCATGACATCAGACTTTGAGAAGCCATTCGATGAAAGCTCAAATTAGTCCCCAGTTCGTGGGCCGAAGAGAGGGAAATTTACCTGGAGCTTACCTGTCCGATGCTATGCTTGTGGAATCTGAGAGATCGTTGTTATTCTCTTGGGGAGTTGAAATCGTGGGCTCGGCTTCCTTTTTTTTTTTAACCTTCGTAACTTTTGACTCATTATATCAAGTTTTTATTCCTCTCTTCGTAGCTTCTGATTCACTATACCAGGGGCTTCGAAAATCTTTTCCGTGGCTACTGTCCTATAAACACTCACAGAAAGATTTATCGAAGTTATCGTGCTTTCGAAACAGCAAGCGAGCTTTTTGGGCTTCAGTCTTGCGTCGGCTTCTAGGCACCTATTTATTTTAAGGGATTCCATGACGCTGACTAGCAGGGTCAGAGTGGATTTCTTGCTTGAGAGGGGTTCCCATGGCGCTGACTAGCGGGGCCAGAGGGGATTTCTTGTGTTTTATCTGAAAGGGGCTCTCAGGACGAGGGTTCTCCATGTCCGATGGGATTTTCCGGATTTCTTTTTGCAAAAGGGTTCTCATGACGAGGGTCCTCCACGTCAGAAATGATTTTCTTGTTTTTTCTTCAAAGTTATTCCCATGACGAAGGTTCTCCACGTCAGAGGAGATTTTCTCCTATTTTGAAAATGATTTCCATGACGAGGGTTCTCCACGTCAGGGAAATTCTCTTGTTTTGAAAAGCGTTCTCTCATGACGACGACTTTCAACGTCAGATGGGATTTTTTGTCTGATTTTGAAAGGATTTTCCCATGACGATGACTCTTGACGTCAGCGGAGATTTTCTCTTATTTTGAAAAGGATTTTTATGACGAGGGTTCTCCGTGTCAGGAAAATTTTTCTTGTTTTGAAAAGGAATTTCCCACGACGTTGGCCTTCACAAGGTCAGAGGGAATTTTCTATTATTATTTTTTTAAGGGTTTCCCTTGACGAGGGTTCTCCACGTCAGAGGGGTTTTTCTGATTTTTAAAAAGATTTCCATGACAAACAGAAGGATTTTTTTTTCTCATTTTGAAAAGGATTTTCATGACGAGGGTTCTCCGCGTCGAGAAAATTCTCTTGTTTTGAAAAGAGTTCTCCCATGATGATGATTTTCAACGTCAGATGGGGTTTTTTTTTCTTGATTTTGAAAAGGGGTTCCCATGACTAGTGGAGGGGATTTTTCTTCTTAGTTTGAAAGGGGTTCCCATGACCAGCAGAGGGGATTTTTTCTTCTTTAAAAAGAATTTCCCATGACTGCGGCTCGCAATGTCGGATGGGGTTTTAGTCTGATTTTGAAAAAGGGTTTCCCATGACGATGTTTCGCAAAGTCAAATGGGATTTTCTTGATTTGATTTTTGAAAATGGTTCCCATGACGAGGATTCTCCACCTCAGAGGGGATTTTTTTGTTTTTCTTTTAAAAAGGGTTCTTCCTCCTTTTTTTTTTTTTAAGATTCCCATGGCGTGGGTTCTCCAGGTCAGAAGGGATTTTTTTCTTTTGAAAATGGTTCTTCCTCCCCCCCCCTTTTTAAAAAGGACTCCCATGACGTGGGTTCTCCACGTCAGAGGGGTTTTTTTTTCGATTTTTGAAAAGATTTCCCATGACACTGACCTTCACAAGGTCAAAGGGATTTTTTTTTGAAAGATTCCGAAACCCAACGGGAATTCAATTTTGATGTAGTGAAAGATTTCATTTTGACGAAATTTCACTTGGGTATGCTGATGATGTGGGAGGCGACATTCTGGGAGCTGGGTTCTCCAGGTATCTTGTAGAAAGTTCAGACCTGTAAATTTTCTCAAAAGGTTTTAGTTTGGGACCTGGGTTTTCCAGGGATCCTGTGCACTCCACTTCGCGGGGCAAAATATTCTTCTGGGATCTGGGTTTGCCAGACATCCTGCAGAAATATCCAGTGCATGTACTCCCTTTTCTGGAGCAGAATATGTTTTTCCTGGGATTTGGGGTTTCCAAAGATCCTGCAGAAAAATAGATTTGTGAGCTCTTCTCCTCATAGCGAGGCATTCTTCAGGGGATTTGGAGGTCGCCAAGGATCCTACGGAAGTTTGAGCCTGAAAGATTTTTCTTCACCAAGAAAACGTTAGTAATCTTTGGGAAGACGACGCCTGTCCATCTGACAAAACCGTATGACTTAAGTTTTAATCATGAAATGTGAATTTTGATGCTGGAGGTTATCCAAAGAATGAGCTGCAAATATGATCGCAGATTCCTTGCACGAAAAATTTGGATCAAACATTTTGGAAATTCCAAAAGAGTTTGTTTAAAATATCAGTTGGAGTATTTCTCGACAAGGGGGACTTCTCGCCTGCTTTAGATAATGTTTTTTTTTTATAAGGAATGCGCTCAATTTGCTACTAACTTGTGCCTAAGTTTCAGGATTATTCGCAGCGCATACATTTCGATTGGTCGGGAGGTCTTCCACGGGACTGTAATGTTGGGCTTGGATATTGGTCTTCAAGGGGGACTCACTTTTGAATCAAAACCCCTGAATGAATGTTTTCCTCATCTGCTCCAGGTATACAAATCAAGAACCCTGCAAAATGAGAAAGAAATAGTCTTGCTCGTACTTCTTCGAGCTAAGCTTACATGTTAACCCAAGTGTCTTAGTCAGAGAAGACTAGTTCGAGGTTATAACATTGGTAGGATTGAGGACCGAAAAAGGCTTGTTTTTGGCCTAGAATTTGCGAAGGGTTTGACATTGGTGATCATTGCAAATTTGCCACATGTCCTTTTCTTTCTGAATTTTCAATTTTTGAGGTGCACAACCGCCTTTTAAGCGTACACAAGCTCTTTAGAGAGCACCTCTTGTTGCGTTAAGAGGATGCCCACTTCATTCATGCTTTTTGCCATCCAGGGGCGACGCGGCCTGAGAGTGACCTTTGTGATCTGACTCCCTTGGGTTTTCTCTTCTTTCTTCCTCTAGACTTCACTAGGGATTTTTTTCTTCCTTTTTTTGTGTGGGCATCGGCCTTGCTTTTACCAGGCACTTTGCTCTTTCTCGACGCCTTGGGATTTTTCTTCTTCTCTCTTTTTTTCTTTCTTTCTCTTTTTTTTAATCCCTTGTTGGAGGTAGGACCCTTGGCAATTGTGCTAGATATATGACTTGGCCCTTAGCACGCTTGAACAATGATATGGGAGTTTTTGATAAGTCTCATCTCTTGGAATCTCCCATAACTAGAGTGACGCTGCTTCCGCTTTGGAATATGCAATGATCACCAATGGGCTCATGAAATGAATTTGCAGGCTCAACTTGGCTGTGCAAAGGGTGAATGTGTGTGGGATAGAGAAACGAATGTTTCTCGTCATCCTATGGCACTTGGATTACCATATAAACAACACACAAAGATTGATGTTAGTCCGAGTAAGAAAATTTCTAACCATTTTCTCCTGATGCTGCTGGACTCACTCCCAATTGGCCTCGATGTGGGGTGGTTCTCGATAGGGTTAATAATGAAAAACCGCCGTTCAAAGGGGTTATCAATGCCACCCGTAGTGTTTGGGATATGGAACGAATGCCTCCGTCATCCCAACCCATGTAATTGCTGCGAATAATCCCTACCTCCGTAGGTCCAGATTTTGCTATCTGATCCGCTCCACTCGTCTCTCAAGTGTGTATAGGACGTGTTTGGATTAGGCTTTGCCTCTCATTTTTTTTTTGAGAAAACGTCCTTTTGAATGGTTTAAACAAATTTTATTTGGAAAAATTCCTTTCGTTTTCTCCAAAATTTTTCATTCCAAGGGAATTTTATGATGCATCATGCATGTTCTATTCGTGTTTAGATAACTTTCTGATTCGAAACATGAATGTCGATTAATTGAAAATTCTATGTCTCTTTTAGACATGAGAATTGAAAGACTTCTGAAAATTTTCAATCTCCAGTGAATTGGGAAAAGGGATACTTACCTGTCCATCGTGGCTGGAGATCCCTAAAGATATAAAAGACACATGTCATTGTATGTTCATGAATTTTGCAAGAATTGGAACGATACATCTTACTCTTGGTCATGTGCTCCAACGAGTAATACATGGGTTGTAAAAACCTGCATTCCACTTAACAACACAGAATAGTTAGGTGTTCTAAAGTTCCTTCGACCTCTCGGTCTTTGAAGAGAAAGGACGCTCACCTGTTCGCCCTGATGGCGAAAGTTAAGTGTCAGTTTGCTCCAAAATTCAAGACAAATTGGAACGATACTGCCTTACTCTTGCTTTGTGTTTCCATTTGAACACAAATGTGAGGTTTGCAGAAGTCGGCCTAGCTTGTGGCCATGATCTCTCCGTCTGGTTGGCAACGAATCCTTCTCAAGGATTTGCACTGGAGGAGATCCATTCGTGCTTTTGGACGTATTCCATGCCACTTCTTCAGGGTTCCATTCCTTGGAAGCTCGACCCCTGAAACTAATATTTCTTTTCGCCTCCATGTCGGCGGGTTCTTTTCTTTTGTGGCTTTTTGGTGCTAGTAATTTCCTGCCAAATGAGAAAAAAAATCATGTTAAGCATGGAATCTTCGGAGATCAAATTGGAAGTTACCGTTCAATCAGGTTTGTATCTTGGGGTTTAATTCTGATGTGGACGACTCTGCTATTGCGTCCATTGACTTTGCCAGGGGAGAAACGTCTTTCTTTGTCCAGCGCATAAATGATTCACTTGCCCTAGTTAGGCGTGATTTGTCATAGCTGGGTGACGCTTGCCCCAGCTAACTTCATTCTTGTGTTTTACTGCAGTCCCAATCTTCTTAGGATGTTTTCTCTATTGGGATCCATGGGGACGTTTTATTGACATATTTCTTTCCTTTGTCGACCGCCGACGCTTCTCATTTAACAGGGGCCATTTCAATATCGTATACTGATGTAGATAATGGCTATCTCTCCTCTGTATTTGAAGACGTCCACGCACCTGCACATGAAGAGATAGGCATGGGTCCCTCTTTTACCTCTTTTGGGATTTTAAGGATGAGATACTCCCTTCGAGGTTTTGTCCTTCCAATTTTTGAAGGAACCATGCTCTTCAGACATTCTGTCCCAGTAAGGCTTGTCTTGATGTTTGTCATCTCCGGGTTTGATAACTCTGCTCCAATATGCCTTCGTGGGGGTTCATGAGAATTTCCTTCGACATGGCTTCTCGAAGAAAAGAGAGGGACTTGCTCCCATGAATTTTGCCGATTTTGATGATCTGTCTCAATTGCCAGAGTCCTTGATCATTTTTATCTACCTCTAGACAGCTTCACAGTCTTGGTATTTGGCACGTGGCAATTTGGCGATTCTCTCAATCACAGTCGCCATTTGAGGTATTTGACGTTTCCCTATCAAAGAGGAGAAACCTCGGGAGTAAAGGGCAGGTATAATTGATCATCTGAATCGATACAATTTACCCTTGAAATTAGTCCGACGAGAGTTGGCATTTCTCCCCTTGGGTTCCTCACATACATGATATGTGTATGATATGCACGATGCATGTTATATGTGCTATCAACGAAAAACAAAATTGCGCTTTCCACTCTGTTCAGAGAAAGTATTTTTATCAAGTGTGTCAATTTGCAAAACTTGAATTTTCCTTTTCAAGTACTCTTTTCTAAGTGATGAGAAAATTTCTCAGGTTTTCTCAAGGTTTTGTGCGCAAATTGAGCCATTGGAACGCTCTTGAAATCATTTAACTAAAGTGCATGTCTGAGATGCCACGAAAAGGGATACTTCCTGTTTTGTCATTTGAAGGCATTCCTTCTAGGTCATTTGCTTCTGTTCCTAACCTGAGAGGAAAAAGAAAGGAAACATTATTCCCACATCTAAAAGACAATCATTGTGAAAAGATACGCCCTTTTACCAAATGGATGGCTCCGCATCGCTCTCCTTCTCACTTAGAAGGGTTTAAAGCGTTTTGTCTTTGATGGATTTACTCCACTTCATTATGCTTCATGGGTGATGGCTACTGCTTCGGGGACTTTCCTTACATATCACCATGGTGAATTCGACATATCCGACATTCGGTATCCTTTCCGGGTAGATGAGTGATTTGCCCCCTAGCAACTGAATGCTTCGCCTGGGGATGGCTAATTCAGTCATAGGCAGCTTGATCATGTTGCGTTGATGTATTCCTGCTTAGTTGGAGTCGGCCACTCCATGTCAAGTGACTTTGGCATTTCGCGCCCTCCAATCTTCTCTGACACCAGTATCTACTTTTGTGACATCAAATGATATAACCCTATGATCCTCCGGAGATCTCATCATTTGATGTTCCACAAGGTTCGACACTTCTTGGTCTCATCACGGGTTTACTTGTGGTTGAGTACTTCAACAGCCTAAAGTGTTACTTCATAGGCAACAGTTTCCGTCATCGTGTCCTGTCGCATTCACCTTACGCTTTAACAATCTTTTATTCCACTTGCGCGATGAAAGGAAAGAATGAGTCGATTACCATGCAAGGAGCTTTAATTGAAACGACTACGGATTTACTATCCCAGCTCTAGTCACTTCGGGCATCCAAGACGATGGAAATTCTTCAGTGGTCCCATTCATTTTTATCATCACCTGCAAGAATGAGAAACCATATCAACTTACGAACAAATCAGTTCGATCTGGAACAGATACACCCTTTTCGGCTTAGGGAGGGTCAATCCTAATTAGGTTGCTTCTTCTTCACGTTGTCTGTTTGGGGTTCAACCCGATTTGATCCGTTTTGTCTTTGCCGACCCAATGAGTGATGTTCGATGAAGGTACACTCCTTTTCATCTTGTAGGGAAGGCAAGCTTCCCTTTGTTGGTCTTCAACCATCTTATCCTGTTTTTCACACTTGATCCGGCTGCCCCGGTCAGGTGGCGTTTGCCCTAGTTAAGTGAGATTTGCCCCAGTTGACTGCTTTGATCCACTTCATAATTTTTGCAATTCTCTTTCAATTTGGGGATATCTGCTGTTTGGAGTTTCTCATCTCTTTTCATCTTGGTGGGCTTTACCCCAGTATGCTTTCTTGGTGAGAAGTCGACTCCTTTGTCTGTCTTCAAATATCCATCCCTATGGCTTGAGTTGTCGACCAGCTTCGATCTTCTTGAAGCACCACTCCTGAGGATCAATAAAACATAATCAGCAAATTTTCAAATTTAAAGAGATTAGATTACAACTAATTCTCTTCCGTATGTGGCTCCTTTGATTGCATGTCGTTCCACGTCTTGAAAGATGGCAATAAGAAATACGCACTCATCAGTTGACTATTTTTTTCCTGAGGATTCCCTGGTCCGACAGTTAGGCTAGGATTCAAGGCTATCGGGGTGCCCCTTGTGTGGTGAGGATGAGTGCCTTCATCTCTATCGTCATTGCGAACACCTGAGCCATCTGACTCTCCAGGGTGGTCAAGCGCTTTTCTATGCTATCCTGGTTCATTTTAACTTGCGACTGATTCTTCACACAAGTCTTTGGATTTTGATTATGGAAATTACCTGTTCGAATGACAAAACTATGTTAGAAAGGGAAGTAAAGCATAAATACTTTCGATTTTATGCTTTCTTGCGAATAACGAAGATAAAGACTTTTACACAAGCCTTAGCCCCATGTGAAAAGTTCGTTATCAATGTTTTTCAGAAGAAAACATACAATTAGAAGGAGCGTAATCCATGGTTATTAATTTTGGTAAATTCCCAAAAATAATCTGTGGAATGTCCAAAAAGACGAAAATGAAATTTCAATGTGTTCTAAATTCAATGGGAGATAGGACATCCAAATTGAAATTGTTTATCGAAGGTAATTTGGATACCTAGTCTCCTCTTGAGTTTAGGAAACATGGACGACTTTAGTTAATTACCAAGGATTATCAATGATGCATGATATGGACCGATTCAATTCCATGTCCCAGGCACCATGAAATGATGATAAGATTCTCGTACTTGCATTAAACACGTTAAGTGTGAGTCGTAACGAAAATTTCATCTGTATGAGACATGTAATTGAACCAAAAAATCCGAATGGTTGAGAGAAATTCCAGTCGCGTCCCAATGTCAGGACGCCTAGAAATGACTCGAAGACCAAAGTACCAAAGGTAGAAAGGAATTCTACAGGCGGACGCTCCTTACAGACTCGAGGACTCGGATAGATAAATAATTAAAAAGAGACAGTCGGAATGCGACCCTAGAGAACCTAAGAAGATGTCCCCAAGTCGGGTCTTTAGGGGACGACGCTTGGTGTCGTCAGTCCGTCTACTTCTGGTCATCCTCTTCGTCGGATGAAATGTCTATGGGAGCGGAAGAGGATATCTGGCTCTCGGGAAAATCTTCTTCGTCTGATGAAATCTCGATGACCTCTGGAGGGGGTCTTGGATTGGCTATCACCCTTCGAAACGCCTTCTTCCGCTTTCGGTAGAGGTTCATCATCCCTTCCATATTGTGCTCGTGTTTGTGCTTGCACTCGAGTTGCTCGGCGAACTAGGCGTAGAAGCAATCCGCCCCTCTGATGAGGTTTCATCCAGTAAGTGCCCT
Organism: Rhodomyrtus psidioides; assembly: GCA_021437785.1. Lineage (NCBI taxonomy): Eukaryota > Viridiplantae > Streptophyta > Magnoliopsida > Myrtales > Myrtaceae > Rhodomyrtus > Rhodomyrtus psidioides. The sequence continues at coordinate 6,034,285 of JAILYB010000007.1, read as the reverse complement.
CCCTTGGATAAATCGGAAGGAGTGGAATCCGTTGAACGTCCTAGTAGCTCTATGGCGGATGATGCGTCGCTTGTACTCGAATATCTCTGGGATCTTGGACCAACTTGGAGAGACCATCTCTATTCTATCCATACTATAAAATAGAATTGGACTCAACCATCGGACTTGATGAATGCAGCATCAAAGATTGCAAACAAATTAAATAGAAATGGAAGGACCTTACCATAAACGGTGCTTAATAAATTTTGATTTTAGGTATACCAACCATCCACACACATGCGCATGAGACAAGTGAGGCTTGACTCTAAAAATCAAAAGATTGGGCTTGGTACCTAAGGCCAAGGTTCCCACCTCGAGTTCTAGAAAGGGCTGATTCCATTGCACAACTATTGTTGCATTGGGCCCGATCCATAGTTCGAAGTGAGCGGAATTGAAAAGTGGATTACCCCATGTTTTTCCTCATGGAGATTCCATTTTCAATTCCTTCTATTATTTTCCTAAAGGGGGTGCTTGGGATTTTAGGCGCGGTTGTGTGTATCTTCGGTGTCGTGCTAAAGCGATAAGCATGCATCTTATTTAACTATCATCACTTCAATATAAAACATCCACACGATCATACATTCCAATGCCCAACCTGCATAAAACAAAGTTAATCACAGACTATTCCCCTTATCACTCCAATATGCAAAACATGTAACACTTATCGTAAGTGGACTTACCTCACCTTCAAGAGCGTCTACAGGATTAGAAAAATTACTCAACGTTTTAATTACGGCGTAAGTCCACTTGAGGTCTAGAACCATAAGTTCTAGCATTTCTTTGTCCCCAGCGGAGTCACTAGTCTGTCGCGATCCATTTTTTTCGGTAGTCGAACGGACTAATGGATTGCTGAATCGGGCCCCCACTATGAAATGTGGATCGCGGGCTTTCTCGACGCGGGCCCTCCTAAACCCATACCAAATCGCGACGAGAGTAAATTTTACGGGGGTTTTCGACGATAAGAGTCGATCGCTTTTCGACCTTGGTGTGGTCGTGGTGGCATGTGCTATGTGTGCATACATTTGGAGTCGCCACCGATCCTTCTTGGAAGGTGGATCGGAAACCTCACTAATCGATTGGGAGAGATCAATCAGTTTTGCGGAACCATAGATTTTGGGTTCGAGGACTTGGTTACGTTGGTGTCATTACCAACGCCCTTTCGGTACCTAACACTAGTGATTTTCCTAACTAAGATTTCATGCAGGCGTAATTTTGGGTGAGGAAAGTCTGGTTTAGAGATTTCATGCAGATTGGAAGACTAATCCTATCAAATCACAATCAATATGATGAAAGCGCAATCAAGTGCATAAATGAACCACGTGCACATCAATTCAAATCAAGGGCCTCCTAGTATAGCCTTAAGGGCTTAGAGAATGTGTGATTAAGACCAGGGGTAAAATAGGAAGATTTGGGGACGATTTGCCCAAAGGGCGAAATCGTCATTTTTGGAAGGTTCGGGTGTTGAACTAAACAAAATAGGTCATGGCCAGTTGATTGTGGCCATTTCTTATTTTTGAGAAATTTCTTGAATTTTTTTCGGGATTTCTCGAGAAAAGATTTCCCTAAAGGGCAAAATCGTCATTTTTGAAAAGATCGGGATTCGAAAGATCAAAAATAGGTCGTGACCAGTTGATTGTGGCCATTTCCTATTTTTTTTGGGATTTTTCATGAATTTTATGAATTTCTTCAATTTTTGGAAAACGATTTGCCTAAAGGGCAAAATCATCATTTTTGAAAAGATTGGTCTTTGAAAGACCCAAAATAAGTCACGTCAAGTTGATTGTGGCCATTTCCTATTTTTTGGAATTTCCTTGATTTTTCTTCAATTTTTTGGAGACGATTTGCTTAAAGGGCAAAATCATAATTTTTGAAAGGATCGGGGTTCAAAAGACCCAAAATAGGTTATGGCCAGTTGATTGTGGCCATTTCTTTTTTTTTGGAATTTTTTTATGAATTTTTTCAAATCTTTTTTCTGAATTTTTTTATTTTTATTTATTTTTATTTTTTTTATTTTGTATTTTGTATTTTTTTTGTTTTTTCATTATATATTTAAATTATCCAGACCGGGCCAACGGATCCGGCCCACACTGTAAACGCCCAACTCGAGCCCCAAGGGCCCGAATTACTCACATACCAGAAAAAGAATTTGAAGCTAGGCCCGCATTTACTTTTTTAATGAATTTAAGAAAAGCCCACTTTTATTCTAAAGCCCAGTTAAACATACACCAGATTTGGCCTAATTTTTTTATACTCTCTCCTCCATTGGACCAACTCGAGTGCATGGCCCAAGTTCTCTTTCAATCTCTTCTACCATTGAACCGAATCCTCAAAATTCAATGTTTGGCCCGATTCTAAAAAAACACACCTTTCACAAACCCAAGGGTAATCACACGACCAGACCTCCCATAGCCTTTCCATTTTTTGTTTTTATTCTTTCTTTTATTTAATTCTTTTTCCTTTTTTATTATTCTCTGGACCGTCTTCTTCCCTCTGGTTTTCTCTCTCTCTCTCTCTCTCTCTCTCTCTCTCTCTCTCTCTCTCTCTTCTTTGAACCGAAAATCCCCTCACGAGCTTCTCTCCCCGGTGCTCTCTCTCGATTTGCTCTTTTTTTTTTTACAATGGAGATCTGGCCAGCCTCCTCCTTGCTATCTCTCTCTCTCGGCTCCTTTCGCCCTATGTTTCTCTCTCTGTCTCATGTTCTAACGAGGGACCCCAACTCTCTCCTTCTCTTCCTCACACTCTCACTCTCTGTCTATGAATCGTGGAACCCCCCCTTATCTTCCCCTTATCTTCTTTGAAGACCAACCAGCCGCCCTTGTCTTGGAACTTCCCCCTTTTGCCTTGGAACTTCCACACCTCTATTGGAACTCCTTCTCTCTCTCTCTCTCTCTCGCCTTTCACCTCCCCTCTTCACAGCCTTTTTGGGGTCCCTTTTTGAGCTCTTCAGCCAACAGAGAGTAGCTGGCAAATTGACCAGCATCTAGAGGCATAGGGATTGAGCTGGTTTCGGGCGTATTTAGGTCTTGGGCGTTGGGTTGGACGGAAAGGAAGACCAAAAGCTTCCCGTTTTGCTGCTGCGTTTCTTTTTCCTGCACGTAATTGGGCAAGAGGTGCAGACCCGGTTCGTCCGGGTCGGGTCTGGTCCGACCCTGTCGAAACGGCTCCTAATTTTTGCCAAATTGAGCCTCCAATTGATATTTTTTCGTGAAATTGATGTCAAAATCGGACTCCTCAACATATGTTCCATCTAAAATGGGTATTTTCACGAACAAATGAATTATAATTTTGTGAAAACCCCAAATTGTGCCTAGGATCCGAAAATGATTTTTGCTTAATCGAAGGCCCAAACGATCAGTTCAGTCCAAATTGAGGTCACCAATGAGTTCGGGACAACAAAAACTATAGGGTAGAGGTGTTTTATTTTCATGGGTGTCCTTAGAGAGAATTTAATTTTGAGATTCGCGAAACCGAAGACTAAATTGAAAGAAAATTGTACAATTAAGCCCTTTTGGTTAAAATTGATCAAATTAAAGGGAAAATCGACACAATTTCGCTTCAGGATTCTTGATATCAATGTCATGGCTTATTTAAGGTAATAATTGAAAATTAAAGAACTCAAAAAGTAATTTTCATGCTCGATTCGGGTTTATGTTTATGAAGGAACATAGTGACCCAAGTCGAATTTTAGAGATTTATAATAACCAACTCGAAGAGAGAATTAAAATAAAATTATTGACTATTTTTGTACATTTTTTGACCAAAATGGTATTTTTATGATTTTTTGGGTATTTTTATATTTAATTAAATTCGAAAAAATATTAAAAATTATGAAAAATATTTTTTTTGTTCAAAATTGGTTCCTAAGGCTAGGCCAAGGCTTACAAAGTAGATTTTACAATTTTATGACTTTTTTACTATTTTAAATTAATTTTAGAAATAAAATCTACACAAAAGATGATTAAAAATCAGGTGTCAACAACAGCCGATCTGCTGGATTTCACTATGATGAATTGAAGAGAATTACAATCGATCTTTCACTCAATTTTTCTTTCTTACAGATTCTCACAATGAATGAGATTTTGAGCACTCAGAATATTTTGGATGAAATTTGGATTAACTCTTGCACTTTCGATTGTCGTTCGCCTCTTCTTCGTAGATCGACATGGTTCTTCTTTTATACTCCCTTACCCCCAAACTAGCCGTTGGATACACGATTAAGGGATCGCTCTTCAATCCTTGATTGGACGTCATCAATCGTGATTGAATGAGACTGTATCACAGAAGATATGATAACCGTTGAAGTTGATCTTGAACCCTTCTAACCCAGTCGTCCATACAATCGAATCTCCAATTTCTATAAATGGAGTAAATCCAACTAGGTTCCAAAAGAATATTCTTGGAAGGTAATATCCATTTGTAGAAAATCCCTTGATTGATTGGAATGGATATTATGTCAATCGAATATCACAAACTTCCATAAGAAACCTTACCTTGATCGGAAACCTGCCGTTCGTGGGTCTTCATGTTTAGAAATGCAGAAACTGATCTACTTCGAACTTACGAAATTGATCAACTATAATGGAATGGTAATTCTGAGATTTGATAAGGTCAATTTGTCACCGCATATAGATCTTGGTATGAAATGGTCAAATAGAAGAACATGTTGAATCTATCCCTCAGAAGCAACTCCATCTGAAGGTCTTCAGATGCACTCTATCTGACCTCGTCAGAAGCATTTTCATCTGACCCTCGTCAGAAGCACTTCCATCTGACCTCTTCAGAAACACTTCCATCTGACCATCGTCCAGAAGTATCTATAAGACAACTCTCTCCTCGAGATTTAGTGATAGAATTGGATCCATACAACCTGCTGTTTACACATCCTTTCTGCAAATCAAAACAATATGCATGTCGTTTTGATAGTTTTATCAGAATCAAAATACAAGGAGAATTTCCACAACAATCTCCCCCTCTTTTTATGGTGACAAAACTTAATAGAAAGCGGTAAATTAAGAAGTGTATAGAGATTTTTGCTCCTGCAAGCAAATATGAATAGCGATATCTGCACAGAATAATAACACAGTAATAGAAAAAATAGTGGAATAATTTCTTCCCCTTTTTGTCAACAACAAAACAAATAATGCATAAGAATGAAACATTGTTAATAGACAAAGAATAGTAACTCAAGATAGTGTCTTTGAAGAATTAAGAAGAAGAATGTGGGGGTATTTTTGAAGACGAAGGTATATCTGCATGCTCGGCATCAGCCTCCATTGAAGAACCTCTGATATATCCTTCACCCATTTGTAAAGCATGGCCTCTAGCTTCTTGAGTTGTAGGAATTTCTGAAGGTGCTCTGTCATTTCTGACTAGCGTATATGTGGGCATGCTAGCAACTTTAGCACAGAACATTCGGCCATATAGGTCAATGGAGTTCTCTAGATTATCCACCTTATTTGCAATACCTTGTAAATGCCCATCAGCATTCTCTATATTTGCCACCTTCTGTGCAATACCCTCCAATTTTTCATCAAACTTCTGCTCAAAACTTGTCATTTTTTTATTGATTATATTTTCCATAGCAGCCAGAATTTGAACAATGATCTGTTGAAGATTGTCCAGCTGCTTTTGAACTTCTAACTGTGGTGCAGTGAAGGATTGTCCCTGACCAGCAGAACTAGTTATTCCTCTTGGCAAGTTCTCCCCCTTAGATTGAGCCTTGGGAAAAACCTGAGAAGCCAGTACTTCTGTCATAAATACATCAGAAGTTACACGAAAAAACTCCCCCTGAGTTATAGCTCTTTTCCCTTTGAACTTTGTGCTGGGCGCAGATTCTATTTCTTCATCAATGTCCATTGGTATTGACTGAGCACTCGAAAGTTGATCCTCTTGAGCAATTGCTGCTTCCAAGCTTGAGGCGGCTTTGTGAACAATTAATCGGGTGGAGGATATGGAATAAGCCTCAATATCTTCTGTTTCTGCCACCTGATCTTCTAAGGCCATCTGTGCTTGTATTTGTGCATACCACTGCTCATAATCAAAATTGAAAAGAGTATCACCATACTCTTTTTCACTTTCTTTTCTTGCAGTATCCTCTTCAGTCCACATAGTAAGGAATTCTTCCTCAGTTAGTTCACAAATGTATACATCAGTATCTCTTGGCTATGTTTCATCGACATCTCCTCCTTCTTCATCGCTTTGCGCACTTTGACTCTCAGTTTCGCTTACTCCATCTGATGCACCGTTAGATTGTGTAGCTTCAGAGTCAGATTCCTCAGTTCTTTCTTTACTTTCTCTGGAATGATCATCAGATGAGGTGTCTTCTTATTGACCCTTGATGGCCATAACCTTTCTCCTTTTTGGGGATTTCTGTTTTGACTCATCCTCGAGCTCCACAAGAACTGGCTCATTGTTCTTATTCTTCCAGCCAGTAGGAGTAATCTTGAATCCCATCTTTCCTATCATAATTTCACTAGCAGTCACCAAAGGAATGTCTTGTTTGACAAGAACTATAGGAATCTTGATCTTAAAATGATCCATTATTTTATAGATCAGACCAGCATAAGGTAGATGTCCCTTGGGCTTGAGGACTGTCCTATACATGTGAAGTAGGACCGTGTGGGAAAAAGAGATTTCTTTCCCTACAAGATACCCCACAACAATTTTGCCTCGTACTTTGAAATGTATGTCTTTGAGGCTGCCTTTGGCCTGAGGCATTCAATGACAACCTTATGCATCATGATGTGCTTCAAAGGGAAATCATTATAGGAAATGTGAGACTTTGATTCTCTGGAGAAACTCTTTTTTTCCAGTTAGAAAACAAAAAGCTTCTTCAGCAGTAACACTAAGGGTTTGAAAGCCCTTTTACTAGTTCCTATCAGGAAAGCCAATTCATCAACATGCACGTGATATTGCTTTCTACCCACAGTGAAAAACATAGAGTTGAAGTTGACAAAATGAAGATTGGAGTAAAAATAGGCTACCAAATCAAGAAAGGTGTAACTCCTTTGGGTTATGAAGTTCTCTAAATTGACCTTTTGAAGATGCTTCCGAAGAGGGATACCATTCCTGTCAAAGTATTTTAGTTCAAACACCCTGTGTGGTATGATGCCTTTCTGTTTCAAGGACTCAAACCTGTCATTATGTGCTTGACTTTAGAACAGAGAATCAGAAAAGTTTGCATCTATATTAAACCCAATGATTTTCATAAAATCATTAAACAGCACATCATCATCATCTTCAACCTTTGCCTTAATGCTGCCGACCTTTATTGGTGTGGGTTTTCTTGGAGTTGATTTCGAACTAGGCCCTGTTACTCTCTTTTCCCTTTCTAGAAATAGATTCAGGTATTTCAACAGCAATCGGTTCAACAATCTTTCTAGGCAAATTAAAGAATTCTAGCAGTTCGCTCACACTGGTGAACTTGTGAAGATCTAATAGCTTTCGCAGTTCATCATCAAAATTCCCGACTACCTTAATGCTATCAAATAGGGGCTTAACAGTATGTGCCGTTGTTTCTTTTTCTTCAAAGTCAGATACGGAAAAAACTTTTGATTGTCGAAGGGCCTTACGTTGCTCGTTGATTTCTGCTACCGACGGCCCGGTGGGACTCGCATCCGGAGAGGAGATCTTTCTCTTCATCTGAGTGGGTTTCCTTGAGGCGGAGGCTGATTTCGGAGCCATGGAGATGAAAAAATTTGAAACTTTGAAAGAGAATGTGTAGTGTCGAGGAGAAAAATTGAGAGCGAGGGAGATTTTGGATAAGTTTAGGGTTTCGAGTGAAATCGGTATGAAGGTGAGAGACATGAGTGACGGTTCGTGGTCTTATAAAAGTGGCGGTTATTTTTAGAAACAAAATCAAATTTAAAAAAAAAATAGAGAAGAACTATTCTAGTAAGTAAATCAATTACCAGCATTCAAATATTTGTAGAGAGATATGATAGACTAACCTTAAAAAGAATTTTAGGAAATGATTGACCTTTGATTTGTGAACTTCCTTTTTTTTAAAAAAAAAAAAGTGATTTGCTTCTGACGTTCCTTCTGAGTCTCCGTCTGACGCTCCTTCTGAATCTCCTTGTGAGTCTCCTTCTGACGCTCCTTGTGAGTCTCCATCTGACGCTTCTTCTGAGTCACCTTCTGACGCTCCTTCTGAGTCTCTTGTTCTAAAATACACTTAAGCCAAAGGGTTAGTGATGGCTAATTTATTTTTAATAAAATTAAAGGATTCCTAATCCAAGGGTTTTATAAAAATATCTGCAAGCTGATTTTTTGTATCAATATATTGAATGTTAATATCACCGTTTTGAACATAATCACGTATGAAGTGATGTTTGACCTCAATGTGCTTTGTTCTTGAGTGAAGTATATGATTCTTTGTAAGATTTATGGAACTGGTGTTGTCACACTGGATTTCCACATTTGTATCTTCAACACCATAATCTCTGAGCTGCTGTTTTAGCCAAAGAATCTGAGTACAGCAACTTCCAAGTGATACGTATTCTGCTTCAGCTGTGCTGAGAGCCACTGCACTTTGCTTCTTGGAATATCATGAGATAAGCATGTTTCCCAGGAGCTGGCAAGTTCCAGATGTGCTTTTCCTATCAATTTTGCAACATGCAAGATCTGCATCTGAGTAACCTCTTAGTGTAAAATCAGAAGTTTTAGAATACCACAAAACATAGTTGGGATAAGTCCCAATGTATTTTATTATTCTTTTGCTGGCTGAAAGGTGTGATTCTTTTGGACATGACTGAAATCTTGCGCACAAGCAGACACTATATAAGATGTCTGGCCTTGAAGCTGTGAGATAGAGTAGTGACCCAATCATGCTTCGATATAGCTTGGGGTCAACTTCTTTTCCATCTTCTTCTTTGTCAAGTTTGGAGGAGTGAGACATGGGAGTTTTTGTCTTCTTGCAGTTTTCTAAACCAAACTTTTTCACTATTTCTAGTGCATACTTTTCTTGAAATATGAATGTTCATTTCTGAGATTGATGAATTTGAAATCCAAGAAAAAAACGCAATTCTCCCATCATACTCATTTCGAATTCATCCTGCATCACTTTAGAGAATTTCTTGCAAAGTAGCTCATTGGAAGAACCAAAGATTATATCATCAACATAAATTTGAACTAGAAGAATATCTTTACCTTGTTTTTGAATAAAGAGGGCAGTATCTACATTATCTTTTATGAAGTTGTGTTTGGAAAGAAAATTGCTCAACCTTTCATACCAAGCACGAGGTGTTTGTTTCAGTCCATAAAGTACTTTTTTCAAAGCATAGACCAAATCTTTTCCTCTAGATTCTTCGAAGCCAAGGGGTTGCTCAACATAGACTTCTTCTTTGATGTAGCCATTAAGGAATGCACTTTTCACATCCATCTGAAAGAGTTTAAAGTCATTGTAACAAGCATAAGCAAGTAGTAGCCCGATAGCTTCTAACCTGGCAATAGGTGCGTAGGTCTCATCATAGTCTATTCCTTCTTCTTGAGAATAGCCTTTTGCTACAAGTTTTGCTTTGTTTCTTACAACTTTTTCTTTGTCATCCAGTTTATTTCTGAATGCCTACTTTGTTCCAATTACTGGACGATTTTTGGGTCTGTTGACTAATTTCCAAACATTGTTGATTTTGAACTGATGTAGCTCTTCCTGCATTGCATTTATCCAGTTCTCATCTGCTAGTGCATCTTCAATTCCTTTTGGCTCCAATTCAGACACTAATGCTATGTTACTCACTGCTTGCTTAAACTTGGATCTTGTCTTGATGCCATCACTTATGTTACCCATGATGAGTTCCTTTGGATGACTCATTTGAGATTTCAATGGGTTCTTTTTGTTCAGCTTCTTGGCCTTCTTCATTTGAATGAGTCTCCTTCTGAACACTTTCGGAACTGATATTTGCATCTAAGTCTTGCTTTTCTTCTGGCTCTTTCTGTGAATCTGAGACTTGAGGAAGTATAGATATATGACTTGATTCAGATTCGTCATACTGAAGTTCTTCATCAAACTTGATGTTTATTGATTCTTCAACAACACGAGTGTTCTTGTTGTAGACGCTATAGGCTTTGCTGGTTGTTGAGTATCCTATAAAAATTCCTTCATCTGACCTCTCATCAAACTTTCCAATACGATCATTAGCATTCTTTAGAATAAAACATTTACAGCCAAATACATGAAAGTATGCAATATCAGGCTTTCTTTCTTTGAAAATTTCATAAGGGGTTTTCTCAATGAGGGGTCTGAGAGAAATTCGATTCAAAATATAACAAGCTGTGGAAACAACTTCAGCCCAAAAATGAGATGCAATCTTACTCTCAATCAAAAGAGTTCTTGCCATTTCTTGCAAAGAACAATTTTTCCTTTCAACTACCACATTCTGTTGAGGAGTGTAAGGAGCAGAAAAATTGTGTTGAATTCCAAGTTCATCACAAAAGTCAAAAAAGCTTTGATTTTCAAATTCTCCCCTATGATCTGGTCTTAAGCAGGAAATGGTATAACCTTTTTCATTTTGAATTCTTTTTGTAAATCTTGAAAAAGATGTGAAGGCATCACTTTTGTGAGCAAGAAATAATACCCATATAAATCTAGAGAAATCATCAACTACAACAAGATAGTACTTCTTACCTCCAAGACTTAATGTTCTGTTTGGACCAAAGATATCCATATGAAGCAGCTGCAGACTTTGCTTAGAAGAAACTTGATTTAAGGACTTGAAAGTACTTCTTACCTGCTTGCCTAGTGTGCATGCATGACAGAGTCCTCCTTTTTCAAACTTTGTTTGAGGTAAACCTCGAACAAGTCCCTTTTTAGAGAGCTTTGAAATGCTTTATGCTAATATGCCCTAATTTTCTGTGCCACAACTCAGATTCATCTTTAACAGAAATAAGACATTTTGTATTTTCAGAGTCAGAGTCAATGTTAAGAAGATAGATATTCCTATGCCTTCGACCAGTAAAGCATTGCTTCCTGTCCTTGCTTATACCTGTGCATTTTATGTCTTGAAAGTATATTTCATAACCAGAGTCACAGAGTTGACTTACAGAGATCAGATTATAATTCAGTCCTTTGACTAAAGAAACATCTTTGACAATCAAACTTCCAATCTTGACAGCTCCTTTTCCAATAACCTTTCCTTTGTTTCTTTCTCCAAAAGACACACTTCTACCATTGTATTTCGATAAAGATACAAATATATCTGGATTACTAGTCATGTGACTTGAGCATCCACTATCCAAAAACCATTTGCTCTTCTTTTTCCTTGCTACCTGCAAGAAATGAATAACTCACTGTTTCTTTGGTACCCATGTTTTCTTGGGTCCTTCTTTGTCAGTAAAATTTGATGACCTTTTGTCAACTCGTTTCCAGACTTTCTTGCAGTAGTCCTTAGTGTGGCTAGGATTACCACAATTTACACAAGACTGGTGTATGTGAGACTTGGTAAACTGTTTGTAAAAATGCTTTCTATAAACAGTAATAGTAGGTCTGTGGAAATTTGTTTTAGAAAAATAGTTTTTGAGAACACTTCCCTTTTTAAAACCCAAACCTGATCTATCATTAAAAGGTATTTGTTTAGAGATAATATTGTCCAAAGTCCTTGAACTTTGTGAAAATCTTTTTGAAGTCACATCAATTTTCTCTTTTAGAGAATCATTCTCTTTTGAAATGAGATCATGGCTTTCTTTCAACTGATGAAATTCGTGTTGTAGAAACTCAATTTTTTTTCTTTTTGAGAAATATTTTGCTGTTTTAAAGATGAGTTTTCCTTTTTCAAAACAGAAACTTTTTCAAGAGTTTCTTTGTAACTTTTGCAAAGCTCATCAATATACTCCGTAACTTCATCAGGGAGATTAGATGGACTTACCTCAGTTTCTGAATCTGACCTTGAATTTGATTTTGAATCTGACTTAGCCATCAAACAAATGTTTGCGTAGTTATCTTCACTTTCATCAGAATCACTCAAAGTTTCTACCTTTAGAGCATTCTTGTATTTCTCATACTTGAGCTTGTCTCTCTTTAACGTTGGACAATTCGGCTTGATATGTCCTGCTTTCTTGCAATGAAAGCATATCACATCTTTGCTTTCTTGAGATTCATTTTGAGAAAATTTTTATCACTTTTCTTCAAATGTTTCTTTCCTTTGAAGTTTATGGTTTTTCGAGCCATCTTTTTCAATTTCTTCACCATAAGTGCAAGTTCTTCATCATCCTCATCTTCATCATCTGTGTCAGACAAACATTGAGTAATTTCAGTTTTCAATGCAATTGATTTCTTACCTTTTTGGTCTCCCCTTTTGTTTGCTTGTTCTGTTTCATATGATTGTAGTGTCCCACCCAGCTCATCCACTGAAAGTTGTCTGATTGTTTGACATTCTTGTATGGAAGGTTTGACATAGTTCTACTCGTCTGTGAGTCCTCTAAGTATCTTCCTTACTTGCATCGCCTCAGCAATGGGTGCACCTTGTCTTGCAAGTCCACTTGCTAGACTTTGAAATCTGTCTATCATATCAGCAATAGATTCGTCAGATTTCATCTGAAATGCTCCATACTCACTCAGTAAAGTGCTGAGTTTTGTTTCCTTCACTCTATTTGTTCCTTGAAAGGTGATATGAAGCCTATCCCATATTGCTTTAGCATATTCTTCCTCTGAAACACGGTTATAAAGAGGAGTTGATAAAGCAAAAAATAATGCATTGACAGCTTTGGAATCCAAGCCTCGTCTTTTGGCTTTTTCAGTCTCAATCATGATCGTGGTAGGATTTGCTTCATTTCCAGATGTTGCACTTGCAGTAGCATTAGGTATAACACCATTTGTGACAACATCCCACATCAAATCATCATACGCCTTAAAGAACAATTTCATCTTATTGCTCCACATATTATAGTCATTTCCATCAAAGTAGGGTGGCTTATTGGCAAAGTGCGAATCGCTTGCTCCTGAAGAGTGATTGCTAGACATAGTAGATCGTTAGCTCAGAAGTCAATAAACACTTCGTAAATATGAGCAACCTGCTCTGATAGCAATTGTTGGATCTAGCAATATCACCTAGAGGGGAGGCGAATAAGTGAATCGACACCTAAATTGAAATTTCTTACGGAATTAAAAATAATTTCAATATGCGATCAGTAAATAGGAACAACGAGTGATAATACAAAAATTAAACGCAGCAATGGAGTAGGGAAGAGAAATGAGCACGCTGAGTTTATAGTGGTTCGTCTTGTCAAGCCTACGTCCACTCTCCCACGATGACAGCCGATCGGCTGGATTTCACTATGATGAATTGAAGAGAATTACAATCTATCTTCCACTCAATTTTTCTCTCTTACAAATCTCACAATGAATGAGATTTCGAGCACTCAGAATATTTTGGATGAAATTTGGATTAACTCTTGCACTTTGTATTGTCGTTCGTCTCTTCTTCGTAGATTGCCATGGTTCTTTTTTTATACTCCATTGCCCCCAAACTAGTCGTTGGATACACGATCAAGGGATCGCTCTTCAATCCTTGATTGGACGTCATCAATCGTGATTGAATGAGACTGTATCAAAGAAGATATGATAACCGTTGAAGTTGATCTTGAACCCTTCTAACCCAATCGCCCATACAATCGAATCTCCAGTTTCCATAAGTGGAGTAAATCCAACTAGGTTCCAAAAGGATGTTATTGGAAGGTAATATCCATTTGTAGAAAATCCCTTGATTGATTGGAAGGGATATTATGTCAATCCAATATCACGAACTTCCATAAGAAACCTTGCCTTGATCGGAAACCTACCGTTCGTGGGTCTTCATGTTTAGAAATGCAGAAACTGATATACTTCGAACTTACGAAATTGATCAGCTATAATGGAATGGTAATTCTGAGATTTGATAAGGTCAATTTGTCACCGCATATAGATCTTGGTACGAAATGGTCAAATAGGAGAACATGTTGAATCTATCCCTCAGAAGCAACTCCATCTGAAGGTCTTCAGATGCACTCCATCTGACCTCGTCAGAAGCACTTTCATCTGACCATCGTCCAGAAGCATCTATAAGACAACTCTCTCCTCGAGATTTAGTGATAGAATTAGATCCATACAACCTGCTGTTTACACATCATTTCTGCAAATCAAAACAATATGCATGTCCTTTTGATAGTTTTGTCAAAATCAAAATACAAGGAGAATTTCCACAACAAAAGGTAACATCATATTAAAACATCTAAAATTACTAGAATAATTAATTTAAAAGCTAACATCATATTAAAATATATAAAATTAAACGAATAATTAAACTCATTTATTGCCATCATTAATTACATCTTCGGATGTCAATATGTCAAGTTGGTAGCTCAGATGTGTCAAAGTATACGTGGGAAACTCCATTGTGTGTATGCCTAGAGCCCAGCTACAATATATATATAGCGCACACACTGATAAGAATTAATGAGTGCGACCTGAAAATGTAATAGATCACATACCGAGTACTAAGAGGCGTATCAGGAAAAGGAACATCAAAGCTTACGGATGGGGAGATACATGCGATGCGCTCCCACACCCAAATCTGTAATACCTGTAGCGCACCGCCCATTTGCTTCGCCTCATGGTAGGTTGCACGGCATAACTCTTGATACAACTATGCTAGTGCAGCTGAGCCCCAACTATACCGCGTAGGGGCTTCGATATTCGATAATAGTGGGAGAAAATGCAAACTAACTCGGGCACCTGATTTGTCCATGAAAATAGATCCTCCAAGTAGTCGGAGAATGAATGCCCTCGCATACTGCACTATGACGATGTCATTTGCATCTGACGGAAGATTTGCAAAGCGTTGTGCCAACCAGGACAAACTTATCTGCGAGCCTTTCAACTCTGGTGGTCGAGCACCAAGTAAATCATCACTAGTAGCGCCCCAATCCATAACAGAGGGCCAAGTAACTGCTTCTCCATCGATGGGAAGCCCTGTAAGCACTCATATGTTCTGTAGCGTGATCGTGCAATCACCTTCCGGCATATGAAAGGTGTGGGTCTCGGGTCTCCACCGCTCCACTAGTGCAGTAATCAAATGTCAATCGAGCTAGACGAAACCCATATTATAAACATCGTAAAATCCAAAATTTTGCAGATACGTACGTATGCGCGGATCAAGGTCGCCTATGTGTAGCATCGCTCACTGACATCAAAGGGGCCGAGCTGGATGTATCTGTGAAATGTGACATGAACAGTTAATTGTAATTTAGTCGAAAGCGGTTATAAACGATAGATCAACAACTATAAATCTTTCACTTACCTCACCGCTCCATAAGTACTCCGATCTATGTTGGGCCTAGCCAGTAAGTAGTGAATCATCCTCAAGGCCTGGATGAATGTAAGACCTCTAATCCATATCTATACAATTGTGATATTATAACATTATAACAAATTAACATAGCTAATGTAGACATGGAACATGGGAACTGAACAAATATCGCGTAATCGTGATATTATACAATTTACGAAAATTTCACATATTTCTTATAGAAAAAATTATATAATAAATATCGATCCAATAATAATATAGTTTTATTACACAAAGTTCATCGAACAAATGCGATCTATTGTTGAGCCGGTCTTTGTACACAAGTTTGCCTATTGTGCCCTAATTTGCCACAGTTTTCGTAATGGATACGCGATGTGCTCGGCGTTGTCCAGTCCATCTCATTTCTTATTCGTGATGCACGGGGCCTTCCTTTCGGACGAAGACGAATCGGGTCTAGCACTAATCGAAGCTCATTATCCTCATGCCAATAATGAGGATTTCCCAACGGCTGAAACGAGTATTGATAGCACTGAAGGGTTTTGGCCAACGTATAACATTCATCTACGTATATATTGTGGTCAATTATATATGTTTGACATGCTGCGATTACATGGGAACATGGGATTTTCAGCTGTTCAAATTTTCCACATGAGCATGTTCGTTCGTGTAAGTTCACTACCTGTTTGTGGCTCCCTGATCCTCTTGATCTATTACTTGCAGTTCTCACTTTGAAAATCCCTCTTTCAGAGTCGAAACGTCTAACTTGATGCCCATTTGCCTTTTCACTGTATTTCCGGAGAGCCTCGCCCACAAAATGCATATATACAAATCCTTCCGCCTGCTGATTCGTGTATGTTGTTCGTCTCGTGTCAAAATATTGATTTAACTGATAGAATATGTTTTCCACCATGGCTGTTATTGGCAGCCAACGAAAACCCTTCAGCATCCCGTTCACAGATTCAACTAGATTCGTCGTCATCGATCCATATCTCTTCCCTTCATCATAAGCTATTGTCCATTTTTCTTTTGGGAGCTGATCACACCATGTAGCTGTTTCGGGGTGAAACTGCCTAATTCAGCTCATAAGCCAATCGAACTTGCGCTTTTGATACGTGTTAGCTGTACATTACACTAATAATTAGTAACTCTCATTCAAATTTATGAATACGCACTTTCGTAAAATTTATAAAATTGCAAATCTTACCTGCCATCTGAACATGTTGTTGTGGAAATTCTCCTATATTTTGATTCTGACAAAACTATCAAAAGGAATTGCATAACGTTTTATGATGCAGAAAGAATGAGTAAGCAGCAGGTTGAGTGGATCTAATTCTGTCGTATGGATCAAGGGTCAGATGGTGTGCTTCTAGACCAAGGGTCAGATGGAGTGCTTCTGGACGAAGGATCAGATGGTGTGCTTCTGGACCAAGGGTCAGATGGAAGTGCTTTTGACGAAGGGTCAGATGGAAGTGCTTCTGACGTGGTCAGATGGAAGTGCTTCTGACAAAGGGTCAGATGGAAACGGAGGGTCAGATGAAAGTGCTTCTGATGACCCACATGCAGTGACATATGGACCGCATCTAATCTCCGTATTACCATTCCAACTTAACTGATCATTTAGGAAAGTTTTCTTATTAAGACGAAAATCAAAGATGATCAGTTTCTACATTTCCAAAACACGAAGACCCACGAATGACAGGTTTCTGATCAAGGTGAGATTTCCTATGGAAGCTTGTGATATTCGATTAATCTGATGTCTCTTCCAATCAATCAAGGGACTTTCTACAATGGGATATTACCTTCTAAAGAATATCCTTTCGGGAACCAACTCAGACTTACCACACTTATGGAAGCTGGAGATTTATTTGTATAGGTGACTGAATCAGAAGGGTTCAATATCTTGCTCAATAGTCTACATATCTTCTGGAGATACAGTCTCGTTCAATCACGATTGATGGCGTCCAATCAAGGATTGAAGAGCGATCCCTTGGCCGGGAATCCAACGGCTAGTTTGGAGGCAGGGGAGTATAAAAGAAGAACCATGATGGACTGAAGAAGAAGTAACGGCGAACAGCGATTTAAAGTGCAAGCGTAATTTGAGTGTTACCCAAAAATATTCTGAGCATTCAAATTTCATTCATTGTGAGAATCTGTGAGAGAGAAAAACCAAGTGATTGAGTGTTTGTAATTCTCTTGATTATTCATAGTGAAATCCAGCCGATTGGCTATCATCGTGGGAGAGTGGACGTAGGCTTGATAAGCCGAACCACTATAAACATTGCGTGCATATTTCTCTTCCCTGATCTCTATCACTTTGATTAGCTTATATTGCGTATTAATACTGTTTCCAAATCATGAATTGAAGTTTTTTTTTTAAATTTCGCAAGTAATTTCAATTAGGTCGTGGATTCACCTATTCACCCCCCCTCTAGGTGACATTGTTAGATCCAACAATTGGTATCAGAGCAGGTTGCTCATATTTTACGAAGTGTTTATTGACTTCAGAGCTAATGATCTACTATGTCTAGCAATCACTCTTCAGGAACAAGCGATTCGCACTTTGCCAACAAGCCACCATACTTTGATGGGGAGGACTACAATATGTGAAGCAAAAAGATGAAATGGTTCTTCAAAGCTTATGATGATCTGATGTGGGATGTCGTTACAAATGGAATAGTTCCTGTAACTGCTACAAATCTAATCTCTGCTGATGGAACAAATCATGTCACAACAATGACCGATGCTGAAAAGGCTAAAAGATGAGGCCTTGATTCTAAAGCTATTAACGCTCTCTTTTGTGCCTTATCTACTCCTCTTTATAATTGAGTCTTAGAGGAAGAGTCCTCTAAGGTAATATGGGATATGCTTCATATTACATTTCAAGGAACAAATCGTGTGAAAGAAACAAAGCTCAGTATTTTATTGAGTGATTATGAAGCATTTCAAATGAAATCTGATGAATCTATTGCAGATATGATAGACAGATTTCAAAAACTGGCAAGTGGACTTGCAAGACAAGGTGCACCCATTGCTGATCCAATGCAAGTCAGGAAAATACTGTGTAGGCTAATAGATGAATGGAATTACATCAAATCATCTATTCAAGAATGCCAAACAATCAGACCACTCTCGGTGGATGAGCTAGTTGGGACACTACAATCTTATGAAACCGAACGAGCAAACAAGAAGAGAGATCAAAAAGGTAAAAAATCAATTGCTTTAAAAACTGAAGTTGCTCAATGTCTGTCTGATACTGATGATGAAGATGAGGATGATGAAGAACTAGCCCTCATGGTGAAAAAGTTTAGAAAGATGGCTCGAAAAGCCAGAAATATCAAAGGAAAGAAATCCTGGAAGAAGAATGATATGAGAATGTCAAACAACGACTCTTAAGACAGCAAAGACGTGATTTACTTTCACTGTAAGAAGGCGGGACATATTAAACCGAATTGTCCAATTTTGAAGAAGGATAAACTGAAGTACGAGAAGTACAAGAAAGCCCTAAAGGCAGATACACTAAGTGATTCTGATGAAAGTAAAGACGACTATGCAAACATCTGTCTCATGGCTGAATCAGATTCAAGTTCAGATTCAGAAACTGAGGTATGTTCGTCTGAACTCCCTGATGAAGTTACTGAATATATTGATGAACTATGTAGAAGTACAAAGAAGCTCTTGAAAAAGTTTCTTCTTTGAAAAAGAAAAACTCGTCCTTAAAACATCAAAATTTGTCTCAAAAAGAAAAAAATTGATTTTCTACAACAAGAGTTTCACCAGTTGAAAGAAAACCATAATCATGTTTCAAAAGAAAATGCTTCTCTAAAAGAAAAGATTAGTGACATCTCAAACAGATTTTCACGAAGCTCAGAAACTCTGAATAGTATTATTTCAAAACAAATACCTTTCAATGACCGATCTAGGCTAGGTTTTAAAAAGGAGAGTAATCCCAAAAATTCCTTTATTAAATCTCAATTTCGAAAACCAACCTTCTCTGCTTACAGGCATCACTTTCATAAGCATTTTACTATATCTTATATTCGACAATACTATGTAAACTGTGGTGATCCTAGTCATACTAAGGATTATTGCAAGAAAGTTTGGAGACCTGTTAAAAGGTCAAATCCTACTAACACAGAAGGACCCAAGAAAGCATGGGAACCAAAGAAACAGCGAGTTACTTATTTCTTGCAGGTACCAAAGAGAAGGAAGAGAAAATGGTTTCTGGATAGTGGATGCTCAAGTCACGTGACTGGAAATCCAGATGTATTTATATCCCTTTCAGAATGTGATGGTAGAAGTGTGTCCTTTGGGGGAAAGAACAAAGGAAAGGTTATTGGAAAGGGAAATGTCAAGATTGAAAATCTGACGGTTAAAGATGTCTCTCTTGTCAAAGGATTGAACTACAACTTGATATTTGTAAGTCAACTCTGTGACTCTGGGTATGAAATTTGCTTCCAAGATCTAGAATGCACAGGTATGAGCAAGGACAAGAAGCAATCCTTCACGGGACGAAGGCATGGGAATATCTACCTTTTGGATATTGATTCTAACTGTGAAAGTGCAAAATGTCTTATCTCTGTTAAGGATGAATCTGATCTCTGGCACAGAAAGTTAGGTCATATTAGTGTAAAACATATCTTAAAGCTTTCCAAGAAGAGGTTTGTTCGAGGGCTACCTCAAACGAAGTTTGAGAAAGGAGGACTATGTCATGCTTGCACACTAGGCAAACAAGTAAGAAGTTCTTTTAAGTCCTTAAATCAAGTTTCCTCTAAGCAAAGCTTGCAGCTGCTTCATATGGATATCTTTGGACCAAACTGAACCTTAAGTCTTGGAGGTAAGAAATATTGTCTTGTTATAGTTGATGATTTTTCTAGATTTACATGTGTTTTATTTCTAGCCCACAAAAGTGAGGCTTTTACATCTTTTTCAAAACTAGCAAAAATAATTCAAAATGAAAAGGGTTACACAATTTCTAGCTTGAGAACGGATCATGGGGGAGAATTTGAAAATTAAAGTTTTTTAGATTTTTGCAATGATTTCGGGATTCAGCATAATTTCTCTGCACCTTATACTCCTCAACAAAATGGGGTAGTAAAAAGGAAAAATAGATCCTTGCAAAAAATGGCCAGAACTCTTCTGATTGAGAGTAAAATTGCATCTCATTTTTGGGCTGAGGCCGTTTTCACAGCTTGTTATATTTTAAATCGAATATCTCTCAGACCTTTTATTGAGAAAACCACCTATGAAATCTTCAAAGAAAGAAAGCCTGATGTTGCATATTTTCATGTATTCGGTTGTAAATGCTTTATTCTAAAGAATGCTAATGATCGAATTGAAAAGTTTGATGAGAGATCAGATGAAGGAATTTTCTTGGGATATTCAACAACAAGCAAAGCTTACAGAGTCTACAACAAAAACACTCGTGTCGTTGAAGAGTCGGTGAACATCAAGTTCGATGAAAGCTATCAGAATGATGAACCTGAATCCAGTCAAGTTCATATACTTCCTCAAGTCCCAGACTCACAGGAAGAATCAGGAGAAAAGCAAGATTCATATGCGAATGTTGGTTCGGAGAATGTTCAGAAGGAAACTCTCTCAGTTGAAGAAAGACCAGAAGATTAACAGAATGAACCCACAACGTCTTCAAGTGATTGCTTCGACAAAAATTGGAAGCACAAATCAAGTCATCAAAAGGAACTTATCATAGGAAGCATAAGTGATGGCATAAAGACAAGATCTAAGTTCAAGCAAGCAATGAGCAGCATAGCATTGGTATCTGAATTGGAGCCAAAGAGGATTGAAGATGCATTAGTAGATGAGAACTGGATAAATGCAATGCAGGAAGAACTATATCAGTTCAAGGTCAACAATGTTTGGGAACTAGTCAATCGACCCAAAAATCATCCAGTAATTGGATCAAAATGGGTATTCAGAAACAAACTATATGACAAAGGAAAAGTTGTAAGAAACAAAGCAAGACTCGTAGCAAAAGGCTATTCTTAGGAAGAATGAATAGACTACGATGAAACTTACGCACCAGTTGCCAGGTTAGAAACCATAAGGCTACTCCTTGCTTATGCTTGTTACAATGATTTCAAACTTTTTCAGATGGACGTGAAAAGTGATTTCCTAAATGGGTACATCAAAGAAGAGGTGTATGTTGAACAACCTCCCAGATTCGAAGAGCCTAGAGGAAAAGATTTGATATATATATTAAAAAAGGCTCTATATGGATTAAAACAAGCACCTCGTGCTTGATATGAAAGGTTACGTAACTTTCTATCTCGACACAACTTCACAAAAGGTAATGTAGATATTACCCTTTTTATTCAAAGACAAGGTAAGGATATTCTTTAAGTTCAAATCTATGTTGATGATATAATATTTGGTTCTTCTAATGAGTTAAT
Organism: Rhodomyrtus psidioides; assembly: GCA_021437785.1. Taxonomy (NCBI): domain Eukaryota; kingdom Viridiplantae; phylum Streptophyta; class Magnoliopsida; order Myrtales; family Myrtaceae; genus Rhodomyrtus; species Rhodomyrtus psidioides. The sequence continues at coordinate 6,012,564 of JAILYB010000007.1, read as the reverse complement.
CTGCAAGAAATTTCTAGAGTAATGCAGGATGAATTCGAAATGAGTATGATGGGAGAATTGCGATTCTTTCTTGGTCTTCAAATTCATCAATCCCAGAAAGGGACTTTCATATATCAAGAAAAGTACGCACTGGAAATAGTAAAGAAGTTTGGTCTGGTGAACGGCAAGAAGACAGAGACCCACATGTCTCACTCCTCAAAACTTGACAAAGATGAATAAGGAAAAGAAGTTGATCCAAAACTATATCGAAGCATGATTGGATCATTACTTTATCTCACAGCTTCAAGACCAGACATCTTGTATTGTGTGTGCTTGTGTGCAAGATTTCAGTCAAGCCCAAGGGAATCACACCTATCAGCCGTCAAAAGAATAATCAAATACATTGGGACTTATCCCAACTATGGTTTGTGGTACTCTAAATCTTCTAATTTTATATTAAGAGGTTATTCAGATGCAGATCTTGCATGTTGCAAAATTGATAGGAAAAGCACATCTGGCACTTGTCAGCTCATGGGAAACATGCTTGTCTCATGGTATTCCAAGAAACAAAGTACAGTGGCACTCAGTACAGCTGAAGCAGAATACGTATCACTCGGAAGTTGTTGCACCCAGATTCTTTGGCTGAAACAGCAGCTCAAAGATTATGGTGTTGAAGATACAAATGTGAAAATCCAATGTGACAACACAAGTGCCATAAATCTTACAAAGAATCCTATACTTCACTCAAGAGTAAAGCACATTGAGATCAAACATCACTTCATATGTGATCACGTTCAGAACGGTGATGTTAATATTCAATACATTGATACAAAAAATCAGCTTGCAGATATTTTCAATAAACCTTTGGATAAGGAAACTTTTAACTTTATCAGAAATGAATTAGCCATCACTAATCCTCTGTCTTAAGTATAGTATTTAAGTTAGAAGCAGATCAGAAGGAACGTCAGATGGAGACTCAGAAGGAGGCCTAGAAGGAACGTCAGAAGGAGACTCAGAAGGAGGCCTAGAAGGAACATCAGGAGGAGACTCAGAAGGAGGCCCAGAAGGAACGTCAGAAGGAGACTCAGAAGGAGGCCCAGAAGGAACGTCAAAAGGAGACTCATAAGGAGGCCTAGAAGGAACACCAGAAGAAGACTCAGAAGGAGGCCCAGAAGGAGGTCCAGAAGGAACGACAGAAGGAGCGACAGAAGGAGCGTAAGAAGCAATTCATATTTTTTTTGGAAAGTTCATAAATCAAGTTCATAAATTGCTTTTAAGGTAAGCTACTTTTATAAATATATATCTACGTATATTTGATTGACGGTGACTAATTGATTTATTAAAGGAATTCTTTTATTTCTTTTTAAATTGATTTTGTTTCCAAAAATAACCACCACTTCTATAAAACATCGAACCGTCACTTTTGTTCTCTCACTTTCAAATCCTTCTAAAATCAAAACCCTAAACCGTATTCAAGATCTCTCGCTCTCGATTTCTTCCTCAAAACAATACTCTCACTTCCAAAGTTTCAAACTTTCTACGTCTCCATGGCTCCGAAATCAGCCTCTGACTCGAAGAAGACTCCTCAGATGAAGAGAAAGTTCTCCGCCTCAACAGCAAGCACCACCGAACCTACAGAAACAGAAATCAACGAATAGCGCGAGGCATTCCGTTTGTCAAAAGATGTATGTCTTGCATGTTGATGAATTGGCATCCATAATGGGAACCAGAAAAAGGGCTTTCACACCTCTGGATGTTACTGCAGAAAAACTTTTTGCTTTCTAACTGGAAAATCAAGCTTCTCAAGGGAATCGAAGTCGCATATTGCCTACAGTGACTTTCCCTTGAAACACACCATGATGCACAAGGTGATTATTGAATGTCTCAGACCCAAGGCAGCTTCAAAGACAGATATCTCGAAATACGAGGCAAAACTGTTGTAGGGCATCTTGCAGGGAAAGAAAATTTCTTTTGCCCACACAGTTCTACTTCATATGTACAGAACAATTCTCAAGCCAAAGGGACAACTATCTTATACCGATCTAATCTACCGAATAATTGACTATTTTAAGATCGGAGGTACAACAGCCTTCATCAAACAACAAATCCCTTTGATGACTGCTGGAGAAACTATGATGACCAAGATGGGATACAAGATAACTCCTACTGGATGGAGGACCAAGAACAATGAACTAGTCATTGTGGAATTCGAGGAGGAGTCAAAGCAGAAATCTCCAAAAAGGAGAAAAGTTGTGGCTGTAAAGGGACAACAAGAAGACAGCTCAGCTGATGAGCAATCAGAGGGAAGTGAAGAAGGAACGGGGAAGTCTGATTTTGAAGCTACTCAATCTCAAGGTGCCTCAGATGAAGAAAGCGAAACTGAAGATCATGGTGCTGATAGCATTGACGAATGAGGAGATGAAATTGAAACACAGCCAAAAGAAAAAGTTGTGTACACTTGTGATTTCACTGAGGAAGAATTCCTCATCATGTGGACTGATGAGGATGTTGCGAGAAAGGACAATGAAACAGAGTATGATGATGCTCTTTTCACCTTTAACTATGAGCAGTTGTCAAAATAGGCACTTGCACAGATGGTCTCAGAAGAGCACGAAGCAGAGCCAGATGATATTGAGGCGTATTCCATATCCTCTACCCGATTGACCATTCACAAAGCTGCCGCAAGCTTGGCTTCAGCAATTGCAAGAGATGATCAACTCTCAAGTGCTCAGTCCATACCAATGGACATTGATGAAGATATAGAGTCTGTGCCAAGCACAAAAGCTAAAGGAAAGAAGGTTATAACTCAGGGGGAGCCCTTGCTTGCAACCTCAGACGTCTTTCTGACAGAAGTGTTTGCTTCTCGAGCCTTTCCTAAAGCTCAATCTGAGGGGGAGAATTTAGCATCAAAAGGGATTGACACCACAAATCAGGAACCATCTTCTACAGAACCACAGGCTGAAACTCAGAGGCACATGGAAAATCTTCAACAAATTCTCATTCAGGCTCTGGCTGCTATGGAAACCAGGTTAGATTAGCAACTGCATAACGTTGAACAGAAGATTGATGGGAAATTGCAGGGTATGGCAAATCAGGTGTCCAATCTCGAGAAGTCTATTGGCTTATATGGAAGAATGTTTTGTGCTGAGGTTGCAAACATGCCTACCTACACGCTGGTCGGGACTGACAGAACAGCTTCAGAATTGCCTCCAACTCAAGCTGTAAGAGGCCATGCTCAGAGAATGGGAAGCAGATATGAAGGATCTTCCCCAGTGGAGGCTGATGCAGAGCCTGAAGATATTCCCTCCTCTTCTAAAATGCCTCCATCTTCTACTTAACTTTTAGCCAAAAGTTGTTTGCCACATTTCATTAATATCTGTTCTACATTGATTTGATCAAACTTCTTAGTTTTATACATTTTTTTTTGCTGTTGACAAAAAGGGGGAGAACGATTTTATTTTTAATGCAGGATATCTATACTCTGATCATACATCAATACTCTGATCATGTTTGCCTACAGGAGTATTTTCAGTGCAGGATTTATAATTAAGGTTAACCTGCGGGAGCACATCGATTAATTATATTTGTTACTATTTACAATCTCAAAAATCACATATGTATGTTTCTTATTAGTTGTAGTTTTGTCACTATCAAAAAAGGGGAGATTGTTGTGGAAATTCTCCTATATTTTGATTCTGACAAGACTATCAAAAGGAATTGTGTCGCGACCCGTCCGGAAGGCGGACGCGGCTAATGGATTACCGATCTCAGGTAGCGGGTTTTGGATCGGCGCGGGCCCTCCCAGGCCCATACCAAATCGCGACGGGAGTATTTTTCAGAAGGATTCGACGATAAGAGTCGATCGCTTTCGACCTTCAATATGGTCGTGGTGGCATGTGCAACTTGTGCGTGCATTTGGAGTCGCCACCGGTCTTTATTGGAGGGTCGACCGGAAACCTTACTGACCGATTGGGAGAGGTCGATCAGTTCTGCGGAACCAGAGATTTTGGGTTCGGGGACTTGGTTACGTCGGTGTCATTACCAACGCCCTTTCGGTACCTAACGCGAGTGGTTTTCCTGGCTAAAAGTTCATGCGGGCGCAATTTTAGGTGAGGTAGGCTTAATTCAGGATTTCATACAGATTGGAAGACTATTCCTATCAATCACAATCAATTTAAATGAAAGCGCAATCAAGTACATAAATAAATCACTTTAATGCACATCAATTCAGATCAATGGCTTCCTAGCATAACCATAAAGGCTTAAGGAAGGTGTGATTTCGGACCAGGGGTAAAATGAGAAGATTTGGAGGCGATTAGCCTGAAAGGCAAAATCGTCAATTTTTGGAAGGTTTGGATACCGAATTACCCAAAATATTCCATGGCCAGTTGTTTGTGGCAATTTCCCATTTTTGAGAATTTTTTGGGATTTCTTGATTTTTTTATTTTTTTATTGATTTTTCAAATTTTTATTATTAATATTTTTTTCTGAAAATATTTTCTTTGACAACATACCACACTTAACCAAATAAACAAGCTAACTACTAAATTGAAATAAATACATGCAAATCAAGTCTATAGTAGCAATATTTTAGAAAAATAACTTTGATATGCGAATCAAATACGCAAAACATACCTGATTGGACACCGGCCTTCAATCGCCAAGTCCCGATGTGCGCTATTCTCCATTTGCGTCATAATCAAATAGTCGAGTCGGGATTGGCGGTGGTCTGCGAAAAATCCTTCGACCCGAACCTCGAACTCATTTGGACCGTGAACTTCAATTTTATCTAATGGGCCCAAACTTTCAATTAAATTGGCCCATGGGCCTCAAATAAGGCCTAAATCCTACAGCCCAACCTTCCAAGACACGGCCCAACTGTTGCAGGTGCGGCCCAAATCAGCTTAGGCCTGGGCCCAACTTAGCTGGCCCAAAAACAAACCCAAAAGGCATCTGTCTAGCCCACTGACCGAGGAAGCAATGGGACTTCGGGGCTGAGCAAGGCTGGTTCGTCGGCCTGGGGGGGGTGGTGGCCGGAGCAGTGGCAGGCGGCGAAGCTCCAAGGAGATCGGAGGAAAACTTCGGTGGACGGTGGTGGCTCACGGTGGTCGGAGCGGTGGCCGACAGCCACGAACAGAAACGAAGCTAACAGTAGGAACAGGGGAACCCGAGAGGCAATGGTGATCTATCGGGGCTGTTTCCGGTAGCAGTGGACGTCGGCCGGCTCCAGGGTCGTCAGTGATCGCCTAAAGGGGATTAGAGGAGGACGTTGGTGGTCGGGTCTTGGCGGAGGAAGGCCACGGGGCGGCGGAACCCGAACTCGAACAGAATCGAGTCGGAAACAGAGCTTCGGTTTTAAGCTTTCCGACGACTCCGTGGCGATTCCCGACGGTGCGAAGCTATCAGAGGAGGTTGGGGGGAGTCAGAGGATGACAGTGAGGCTGGAAGGCCATGAAGCAAGGGCGACTGGCCATCAGGATTGGTGACAATGACTGACGGAGCTTCGAACAGACCTTCGGTTCCCAAAACAGGGCATGGAGGTCGACGGGTCTTTTGGGCCTTCTTGGTGGTGCGCGGCGCCCGGACTGGCGTCAGGATGTCGGCGAAGATCAGGGGAGGCGTCTGACGATGTTCGAAAGGGACGAAGGTGGTCGCAAGGGTCGTGACCAATGAAGTGTCCACTGAACCCGAAAACAGAGCATCAGAATGCAGGACCTCCCTCTTGCTCCTGACGGCGACGGCGGTGTTAGCAGGGAACGTAGCTGCTCGTCTCCCGGTCCGGATGCCCGCTACCTCCTTTTTTGAAAACCCAAAAAAAATCTTTCCTCTAGCGTTGGCCGACCGTTTTTCCTCCACTCTCTCGGTCGGCCATCCTCTCTTTTTTTATTTATTTTTCCTTTGCTCCTCGCCGAGAAGAACATCTTTAGTTTAGAAAAATAGCCAATGGGTTGACTGGGTCGGTCAACCCGACCCGGTTGACCCGATTCAAATTTTTTTTTTTTTTTAATAATTAAATAAATTCAAAAAATTATTAAAAATTACGAAAAACATTTTTTGTTCAAAATTGGTTCCTAAGACTAGGCCAAGGCTTCCAAAGTTGATTTTGTGATTTTATGACCTTTTTTGATATTTTTAATTAATTTAAAAGAATAAAAATTACAATAATAAATGGTCAAAAATCAGGTGTCAACAGCTGCCCCTCTTTGAGAGGAATCTCGTTAGAGGTTTCTCTCAAAGATAAGGTGGCACCTGATTTCTAACCGACTCAACTGGGAAAATGAGAGAAGAAATGCTACGACATTGAATCGCTTAAGGCCTTTTGATGAAAGCTCAAATTAATCCCCGGTTTGCTCCAACAACTTGAACATGGGCCGGGATGAGAGAGTCTTACCTGAAGCTCACCTGTCGGATGCTGCCGGTTGCGACGACTTTCAAGAAGATGCCTAGGACTCGTCATTCAGAATGGCCTAGGAAGATTAAGCTCTGACCTGTATGGTAGGTCATACCATTATGGGATTCCTAACTGGTAGGAACCTAAGGAAGACACATCCCACGCCCTAGGATTTGCCAAGGATTTTGATCCGTATGGTGGATCGGACCATTGAGTTGGCCATTTAAGTGATTTTTACTATTGGGTTGACCCTTCAGGCGGTTTCTAACATGAGTTTGACCCTTCAGGCGGTATCTACCTTGAGTTGACCCTTCAGGCGGTTTCTACCTTTGTTTTGACTTTGAAAATGGGTCTCATGACGAGGGTTCTCCACGTCCGATGAGACTGCCAGATTTTTGAAAAGGGGTCCCGAGACGAGGGTTCTCCACGTCATGCTAGGACTTGGGTCTGTTGAGGCGACATTCTGGGAGCTGGGTTCTCCAGGTATCCTGCAGAAAGTTCAAACCTGAAAGGTTTTTTTTTTTTTTTTTTTTTTTTTTTTTCACCAAGAAAATGTTAATAATCTTTGGGAAGACAATAATTGTCCAATTGACAAAATTTTATGACTTAAGTTTTAGTCATGAGATGTGCATTTTGATGCTGGAGGTTATCCAAAACATTTTCGCAACATGCAAATGTGATCACAAATCCCTTGCATGGAAAATCTGGATCCACAGTTTAAAAATTCCCAAAAAGAGTTTGCTCAAAACGTCAATTGGAATATTTCTCGACAAGGAGGCCATCTCACCTGTTTTGAGGTGATGATTTTTAGGGGATGCACTCAATTCCCTACTGACCTGTGCCTAGGTTTTAGGCTCATTCGCAGCGCATACATTTTGATCGGTCGGGAGGTCTTCCACGGGACCGTAATGTTGGGCTTGGATATTGGTTTTCAAGGGGGACCCGCTTTGGAGTCGGGGCCATCGAATGAAAATCTTCACCATCTGCTCCGGGTTTACAAGTCAAGAACCCTGCAAAATGAGAAAGAAAGAGTCTTGCTCGCACTTCTTCGAGCTAAGCTATATGTTAACCCAAGTGTCTTAGTCAGAGAAGACGGTTTCAGGGTTGTAACATTGGTAGGATTGGGGACCGAAAAAGGCTTATTTTTTTTTTTTTTTTTTGCCCAGAAATCACGAAGGATTTGACATTGGTGATCATTGCAAATTTGTCACATGTCTTTTCCATTCTGCATCTTCCATTTTTGAGGTGTGCAACCGCTTTTGAGGTGTGCACAAGTCCTTTAGAGAACGCCTCTTGTGGTATTAAGAGATTGACAATTCTGTCCGTGTTTTTGCACCACGGCTGACATCGTTTGGGGAGCAGTCTTCTTGATCTGACTCCTTTATGGGTTTTTCTCTCTTCCCAACTAGGCTTTATTGGGGATCAATCAAACAGTTTTCACGAGCATCGGCCTTGCTTTTACCAGGCACTTTGCTTTTTCTTGATGCTGGGGATTTTTTTGTTGAAATCCCGCCTTTTCTTTTCCTTTGGAACTACGATGTTCAGAAAATTGTGCTAGATATACAACTTGAATCATAGCACATTTAAACGCCGATATGAGATTTTTCTATAAATCCCATCTCTTGATTTCTTCCGTTCTTGGAGTGATGCAGTTTCTATCTTGAAACATCCCATGATCACCAACAGGGGTTTATGAAATGAATTTGCAGGCTCAACTTGGCTGTGCAAAGGATATGGTGTGTGGGATAGAGAATGAATGCTTCTCGTCATCCTATGGCACTTGGATTACCATATAAACAACACACAAAGATTAATGTTAGTCCGAGCAAGAAAATTTCTAACCATTTTCTCCTGATACTGCTGGACTTACTTCCCTTTTGCCTCGGTGTGGGGTGGTTCTTGACAGGGTTAAGAATGAAAACCGCCGTTCAAGTGGGTTGTCAGCGGTCACCTGTAGTGTTTATGATATGAAACGAACGCCTCCGTCGTCCCAATCCATGTAATCGCTGCGAATGGTCCCTACCTCCGTAGGTCCAGATTTTACTATTTGATTCGCTCCACTCATCTCTCAAGTGTATGTAGGATGTGTTTGGATTTGAGCTTGCCTCTCTTTTGAGGAAACATCCTTTTGAGAGTTTTGAGCAACTTTTGATTGGAAAAATCTCTTTCGTTTTCCCAAAAATTTTACCCGTCAAGGGGATTTTACGGTGCACAATGCATGTTCAGACAACCTCATGTTTCAAAACATGAATGCCAATGAAGTTAGAATTCCATGTCTTTTCTAGATATCAGATTTTGAAAGCTTTTTTCTTTTTCTCTCTGTGTTTTTGGTTTAACATCTTCAATGGATTGGGGGAAAGGGATACCTACCTGTCCACCGTGGCTGGAGATCCCTGAAAATGTAAAAGAAGCATATCATTGTATGTTCACGAATTTTTTTTGAAAACTGAAACGATACATCCTACCCTCATGTACCCTAACAGGTAGTATGTGGGATGTAAAAACTCATTCGTCTCCAAGGCGATTCCCCTCTATCAAATCCGCCTATCCATGCTTGGAGTGTTTGTAACATCAATGGTTCATCTGCCCCCAGCTGGGCAGCGTCTGTTCACATGACTCATTGAGTGATTTATCCATGTTTATCATCTGAGAAGGAAAAGAAAGAATACATTACTTCGGTATTCGATTGAAGATCGTTTAGGAACGATACATCGTTTTACCAAATAGGTGGCTTTGCGGCCAAACGTATTTCGTGTTGAAGGGGTAGATCCCATTATGCTCAGCGGGTGATAATTATGGTTCATGGAACTTGCTCCACGGATTAAGTGATTAATCCACGGCCTTCGGCTTGAAGATGCTCAAAGGGTGATGTTGACACTCACGTGCAATTAGTTCTAGATATTAATGAAAGATGTTCCTGTGGGAACCTTACAGTGCGATCAACAACATATGCAATATGAGTATTCAACCCCTTTTCTCGAAGCATTTTTCATCGAGTAGCCATGCCTTGCATCAGACGTTTGATCACCGGCCTCGCGTCACCACTGCGATGGTCCTCCGGCTCCAAATTGATCGAGCCAAAGATTGAACTCATCGCCAAGGAAATTGCTCGGGTCTTCGAGCCATTGATGTTCAAGTTGGGTATCAACGATTGTTGGGGGTAGATTTCTTTCATTGCCTTCGTTGTGAGGGATTGGAGTCTTTGAGCTGGAACCTTCATCATTGCCCTGTTGGGGTTGAGACATACATTCCCGAAGAGTATTGATCCAAGTGTCCAGCTCCTCATCAAGGAAATCACCTGTTCTTTCTAGTCCTTGGTGCCCAGATTGGGTGTCGTCGACTGTAGGCGAGGGATTCCTCTCTTTGCTCTCGCCGTGAGCAATTTGACCCCTCGAATTGGAACTTCCTCCGATGACCGGCAGGTTCATATGTGCACTCTCTACCAATGCCAGATCCGCTTCAGGGACAACATTAATGACTGATTCGCGCTCAAACTGAGGAATTTCTATGTGCTGGAACTGTGGCATATACTCCTGAGGAGTATTGAGATAGCTCGGCGGAGCATTCTGATTTGGGTTAGAGGAGTCGCTGACACGACTGCTAGTCCCGTCATTGCTGAAACACGGTTGGGTGCTCTTGGCTCTCCAATCATCATGGTTGTAACTCTGCCCAGCACTTGAGCTCCAACTGGCTTTATGATGGTTTAACGCTATCCTTCCATCCCTTAGCAATCTCCTATAGTACTTGAGGTGAGACTCAACGTTAATTCTAGAGAGCCCCGGTGTATTCATAATCTCGAGTATGCGCAGTGGGCTAGCCGAATCAACTCCCAGTTCTCGAATTGCATCAACAAATTTGGTGTGAAGCTCATAGGTCCAGTAAAACCTTGTTCTCTTATCACCCAAAATATCGTCAATACTTCGGTAGCTATTCTCTACGGGATCTAGTCGTTTCAAAAGTTGTCCAGGGAGGGACTCACCGACTTTGGATTGGCTGGCTGCGACAGCGAGTTCGTCATTGAGAGAATTCCCCCTGTGATGATTCATATCCCATTTCTCAGAGGATGTTGGTGTTGATCCTATGGTGTTGACTTGCTCATGCAGATCTCCGGCGGTATCTGGCTGTGTCGGAAAATGCTGTGGAGAATACTGTAACAGCTGAGCGTTATTCGTCAACAGGGATGGTTCATCGAGGAACACCTCGCCGAGGACAACAGGATTACCACAATTAAGGCAGGTGGCCTTGGTCAGAGCTTCCTTATATCTCGCGCTTTCAGCTTGAAGCTTCTCATTCTCCTCCTTCAGGACCAGTAACTCATGGTCTGCGTATTGCTGTTTCACCCGGGTTCGTTTGTTGGCGAACCAAAACTTGACCTTCGAAAGCTCCAATCATATCTTTCGGCTCAACTCCATTTTCTGTTGTCTGCTTGGAGTGGGGCATTCATTGAAGAAAGCTTCGAGCTCTCGGATTTGGCCTGGAGTGTGGCGTTGTAGTTGCTTCCTTTTCCGGCTCCGGTCATCATTGTATACTCCTTCTTCGTAGCTGAAACCTAGAATTTCATCGCTGGAGGAGTCAGTCTCTATGGCCTTCGGGCAGGATTCAGCTCCAGGATCTTCAAAGTCTCCCAGCAGTTCGTGCTCAGAAATGTCCAGGTCGGGCGTTTCTAGCAGATGGGAATAACTTTTAAACATGATGGATCGGGGTATCTCGGGCTGATCTAGTTCACTCAGCTTTCTCAATTCGCTCTTACGTGTTTGCTCACTCTAGAAATTTTCTCAAGTGATTGTGCGTGTCCTGGAACCATCCTTCAGGCTGCATATGAAGACCAGCAAGCAAGCGCTCCTCCCGAGATTCTGCAATTACTCATCGTCTGTATTCCCCTTTCTTTTTCCTCGTGATAGGATCACAAACTCTCTTGCATTGATTCGGTTTCATCGAGTATTGCGCTCGTCCCCTAGTTCAGTCTTCAAAGTGGTGGGTCTACAATCTTTCGGCGCCTTTTATGATTTGCTAGGCCCGAGAACGTGGGGAGCAGCGGTGGACCCGCAATTAATGACTTCGTTTAATTCATTTAGCTCCATGGGAATTAACGCTATGATCTTCTCTCAACCCCTTTTCATCGTTCAAACGAAGGTGACATTTTCCCTGTGCATGCTGTTACTCTTCATTTCAGCATCCCGGGCGCTTGGTGAGGAATGAGTTCGTGGCCACTCAAAATTTTAAAGACCGTCTCTGGTTTCAGACTTAATCTAACAAGGGATCATCACAACTGAGCATGACGATGTTCGTCGATAGCGTTGGTTTTAATATAGAATTAACTATAGACATTAAAGAAAAATGTTCCCGTAGGAACTTTACAACGGATAAAATGAGTGATCTACTCGTGAACATGTTCTTCTTCCTATGGGTGTTCGTAGTGACCGACCCATCGTGCCCCGAGCCAGGTGCTAGATCATGGCTGTCCAAGCATGCCAGCTTCCCACTGATTGAACAAGGCATCGAGCCCCTCATCGAAGAAATCGTCTGTCGTGGGTTGACCAGCGGCAGGCAGAGCACCAGCCGACTGTTGCTCGAATGGAGGAGTGCGCACTCGCTGTACTTGTGACACGCGCTCTCGAGAAGTGTTGAAATGGCCTGGGAGGGCATTCTGATCAGCTTTCAGTTTGCCGGTGGTCGGTTTGCTAGCTTGATTGATGCTTAGATTTGGCCGGGTATCTCTTGATGCCTGAGCATTACAATGGCGGTCCCCCCTAGCTTTTGAGCTCGAGACGGATTCCTCCCGGTTTAGCTCCGCTCGACGTTGTTTTAATAGCTTTCTGTAGGCAGCAAGGTGATTCCTGACCAGCTCCTTACTAAGCCCCGGTACATTCATGGCCTTAAATATGCGCGTCGGAGTTGCTGAATCGATCCCCATTTGGTGAACCACGTCTAGGAATCTGGAATGCAGTTCAGGGGGCCAAGCGAACCTCCTCTTATCGTGGCCCAAAATTGCATCGATGGCTTGACGACTGATTAACTCATCTCCAGCGGGACCCGACCCTATCGAAAATTGTTGTGCATGAGGCTGATATGCTTTGAGCTGGTCGGCGGTAACATCCAGCTCCTTGAAACTGTAACTCCAATCAAAGCGATGCAAATCCCATCCCCCAGGAGGCATTTGTATCATCTTCGTGGGATTATCCTGCTCATGAGTGACTCCGGCAAAATCTGGTTGAGCAGGAGATGCCCCGAGGGAGTAGGGTGGTAAATGAACGTCTTCAATCATCGCGTGAGGCTTATCGGGGAATATCTTACCGAGGGCGACGAGGTTATCGCAATGAGGGCAAACGGTAATATTGAGAGCTTTTTCATACCTCATGTTTTCTGTTCGCAGCTTTTGGTTTTCTTCCTTTAAAATCTCGACCACCTGACGTTTGCGTTGAGCCCTCGATTTGGATCTCCTATTTTGAAACCAAAACTGGATCCTCGACTGATTAATCCCCAACTCCCGGCTCAATTCAATTCTCCACTTCTTTTTCATGTAATGGCTTTTACTGAAAAGGGTTTCCAGCATTTGGGTTTCCTCCTGAGAGTATTGGTGAGGACGTCTTCTTTTCCCGAGTTGAGTATCGTGGATGTCGTTGTCGTCGTCGCCGTGATTTTGATTTCCGTTGCCAGAAGTGTTGGGCTCCATGGTTTTGGCGTTAGACTTGATCTTGGAATCTTCGAGATCCCTCTGTGGTTCAATTTCTGAGATTTTTGAGTCAGTCGCCTCTAGTAGCTGATAGTAACCTCTTAAATATGTTGGATTGAGAAATGTTTGATTGGTTCTTGCCCACTCAGATCTCTACTCTTTCCTGTATGCTCACTCCCTATAAAGTTTTCTTCGAGTGACTTTGCATGTTCAGGAGACGCTCCTCAAGCATCATTAGGCAAACGTTCCCCCTCAAGACCTTGAATTTCTCGCTTAGCTTTTCAACGTGATGGGACTGCCAAACCCTGTTAGGGCTCTCTTCGATAGTTGCGCTTTCCTCCCATCTAACTCTAATAATGATGATCCCGACAAATCTTTTACATCTTTTAATTGATGAGCCGAAAATCGCGGACCGAAACGAATCCAATGGTTCTCGTGAGGGGACCTCCTGCTTTACCCCATAACTGGGCTCCACCAGCATTATTACTGAGACCCTTCATCATCCTCGAGTTGCTATAAAATGAGGAATTAATGTATGGAAGGTTAACGTTTTCGCATAATCAGCTTCTTCCTTCTAATCTCTCTGTTAAACTCGTCTTATTCTCAAGCCAACCCAACGCAAATGGCCTCCTCTCCCGTACGCACTTTTTCAGCTGATGTCTTGGCCCAGTGGGAAAAGCTTTATAACCTACTGGGTCGCGGTTACGCGCACATAACCGATCATTCTGCAACCGCGGATGAAATCCGTGTCCTGCTCGAGGACTTAGATACCACTTCCCTCGAAGGTACTACGCTGGGGAGGGAATATAGAACTTTCCCGACCCTCTTTGCACACTCCTTAGAGGCCTACCGTGTTGCTGATCGGGAGGTTCTCGTGGCTCGCGTCTTGCGGGCTCGTTACCAGGATCGGTCTGATCATTTGGTGCTGACCAACTATTTGGCCGATAGTCACAAAAAGGCCGTCGAGTTTGCCAATGAGAGGGTCGCGACGTTGCTTCGCGAGAGGAGAAAACTGGTGGATCAATTGGCCCTATCCCTGACCGCTGGCGAGCACGACCGCCACAATGTCCTATTGAGGCTGCAAAGCGACTGGCAAGAAGAACGGCTTGACAAAATAACCGCAGACATAGCTCACGGGAATGGATTAGTTCGGGACTTGGAAATAATCACCGAAGAACACGAGGTCAAGGTCACTGAGGTTAAGGGAGAATGCAGAAACCTTTTCCTCAAGCTCGCGGACCAGGACATGCGGAGTCGTGAGTACGGGCAGAGCATTAACAACATGGATGGTCAGTTGGGCTCCTTTGTGTCGTTAATTAGGGCTCACTTTGGCTTTACTTTTCCGCCCCGAATTGTATGACCTGCTTCTGAAAACCCTCCGCTGAGCAAAATAAATGAAAGTTCTTGTGTGCGTGTTTTAACTTCTGTATGGTTCATTTCTTCGAGCATCCGAACATCTTCGACTTGGGTGAGCCGAACCATAATATCAATAAGCCGAGCAAATATGTCCTGATTTTATAACTCGCTCATGATCAGAGGAGATAATAGCCTTAGACTTGTCCAGGAGAAGATTTCTCTCTATTACCTATTTTTCACCTGCAAATGAAACGACTGAATCAGAAGAAATAATTTGAAAAAGAAAGCATAAATCCCTTTCAATCTTATGCTTGCTCGTGATTAATAAGGAGAAAAACTTTTACAAGGGTTTTAATCTTGCGCAAAAGTTTTTTATCAGTATTCTTCGAAGGAAAGCATATTATTGAAAGGAATGTAATTCACGATGATCGCTTTTGATCAATTTCGAGAAGAACGAACTAGTCAAAAGTACAAAGCATAACGACGTGTTTTAAATTTAATTGAAGATACGGCATCCAAATCAAGGCCGTTTTGTAAGAACGAGGGCAATTTGGACATCTATCTCGTCATTAAATTCGAAACAATGCCGATACTCTTGATCGATTATCGTGGATTACCAATGATGTACGACATGCATGAATCAATTCAAGTGTATAATTCCTCCCAGCGAAATTGGGGTTGGATTACCCTATACGACCAAAAGGGTCATGCAAGATTTCCAATTTTGATTTTCTCTAAAGGAATTATAAACTTGACTTGGGAGTATTCGGATGATTAGAGAAAATGCCACTACCACATTCCCATGACCCGTCAAAAGAAATACAACCAAGCTCCATCTGAATGTATACACCAATAGATCCCTAATACAATCACTCTAAGGGGTGAGATAGAGAAAACCTCGGTAAAAATAAACCCTATACAAGAGGACTAGTAATGAAAAATGAAACAAAGGAATGTGATCCTAACGTTTAAGGATGCCCCAGTTTCGATCTGTGTCTTCAGGATCACTTGCCCCAACTCGTTATCTTCGTTGGATGATACCTCAATAATGTCCACAGTATGCTCCTCGCATACTTGGTGTTCGTCGTGGGATATCATCCTCCTCGTCTTCTATCAAGGACGTTTGGGAAAAACACACACATCTATCCTTGAAATGGCATTTAATCTAATCACTAGAATGCAATGAATGAAATGCCTATATTTATATGAACTGTAATAGATTTGAGGGATAGAGAGTCTTACCAACCAAACTCGTCGACTTATGTGCGGTTTTAGGTGTACCAACCGCCCAAAGACATGCGCATGAGACAAGTGATGGTAAACTTCTAAAAATCAGAGGGTTTGGCACCTAAGGTTAAGATTCCCACTTCGAGTTCTAAAAAGAGCCGATTCCATTGCACAGCTATCGTTGCATTGGGACTCGATCCATAGTTCGAAGCGAGCGGAATTGAAAAGTGGATTACCCCGCGTTTTTCCTCACGGAGATTCCATTTTCAATTCCTTCTATTGTGTTCCTATAGGCGACGCCCGGGGTTTTAGGCGCGGTTGTGTGTGTCCACGTGTTGTGATCATCACAATGCAATTCATGCATAGCAGTTTATCAATCAGCACTTCAAATCATCCACACAACATACATTCCTACGCCCAACCTGCATAAGACAATGTTAATCATGGACTACACCCCTTATTTCTCCGATCTGCAAAAACATATAACCCCTATCATGAGCGGACTTACCTCACCCTCAAGAGCGCCTGCAAGGTTAGAAAAATCACTCAACGTTTTAATTATGGCCTAAGTCCACTTGAGGTCTAGAACCATAGGTTCTAGAACAAACGTCCCCAGCGGAGTCGCCAGCTGTCGCGACCCGTCCGGAAGGCGGACGCGGCTAATGGATTACCGATCTCAGGTAGCGGGTTTTGGATCGGCGCGGGCCCTCCCAGGCCCATACCAAATCGCGACGGGAGTATTTTTCAGAAGGATTCGACGATAAGAGTCGATCGCTTTCGACCTTCAATATGGTCGTGGTGGCATGTGCAACTTGTGCGTGCATTTGGAGTCGCCACCGGTCTTTATTGGAGGGTCGACCGGAAACCTTACTGACCGATTGGGAGAGGTCGATCAGTTCTGCGGAACCAGAGATTTTGGGTTCGGGGACTTGGTTACGTCGGTGTCATTACTAACGCCCTTTCGGTACCTAACGCGAGTGGTTTTCCTGGCTAAAAGTTCATGCGGGCGCAATTTTAGGTGAGGTAGGCTTAATTCAGGATTTCATACAGATTGGAAGACTATTCCTATCAATCACAATCAATTTAAATGAAAGCGCAATCAAGTACATAAATAAATCACTTTAATGCACATCAATTCAGATCAATGGCTTCCTAGCATAACCATAAAGGCTTAAGGAAGGTGTGATTTCGGACCAGGGGTAAAATGAGAAGATTTGGAGGCGATTAGCCTGAAAGGCAAAATCGTCAATTTTTGGAAGGTTTGGATACCGAATTACCCAAAATATTCCATGGCCAGTTGTTTGTGGCAATTTCCCATTTTTGAGAATTTTTTGGGATTTCTTGATTTTTTTATTTTTTTATTGATTTTTCAAATTTTTATTATTAATATTTTTTTCTGAAAATATTTTCTTTGACAACATACCACACTTAACCAAATAAACAAGCTAACTACTAAATTGAAATAAATACATGCAAATCAAGTCTATAGTAGCAATATTTTAGAAAAATAACTTTGATATGCGAATCAAATACGCAAAACATACCTGATTGGACACCGGCCTTCAATCGCCAAGTCCCGATGTGCGCTATTCTCCATTTGCGTCATAATCAAATAGTCGAGTCGGGATTGGCGGTGGTCTGCGAAAAATCCTTCGACCCGAACCTCGAACTCATTTGGACCGTGAACTTCAATTTTATCTAATGGGCCCAAACTTTCAATTAAATTGGCCCATGGGCCTCAAATAAGGCCTAAATCCTACAGCCCAACCTTCCAAGACACGGCCCAACTGTTGCAGGTGCGGCCCAAATCAGCTTAGGCCTGGGCCCAACTTAGCTGGCCCAAAAACAAACCCAAAAGGCATCTGTCTAGCCCACTGACCGAGGAAGCAATGGGACTTCGGGGCTGAGCAAGGCTGGTTCGTCGGCCTGGGGGGGGTGGTGGCCGGAGCAGTGGCAGGCGGCGAAGCTCCAAGGAGATCGGAGGAAAACTTCGGTGGACGGTGGTGGCTCACGGTGGTCGGAGCGGTGGCCGACAGCCACGAACAGAAACGAAGCTAACAGTAGGAACAGGGGAACCCGAGAGGCAATGGTGATCTATCGGGGCTGTTTCCGGTAGCAGTGGACGTCGGCCGGCTCCAGGGTCGTCAGTGATCGCCTAAAGGGGATTAGAGGAGGACGTTGGTGGTCGGGTCTTGGCGGAGGAAGGCCACGGGGCGGCGGAACCCGAACTCGAACAGAATCGAGTCGGAAACAGAGCTTCGGTTTTAAGCTTTCCGACGACTCCGTGGCGATTCCCGACGGTGCGAAGCTATCAGAGGAGGTTGGGGGGAGTCAGAGGATGACAGTGAGGCTGGAAGGCCATGAAGCAAGGGCGACTGGCCATCAGGATTGGTGACAATGACTGACGGAGCTTCGAACAGACCTTCGGTTCCCAAAACAGGGCATGGAGGTCGACGGGTCTTTTGGGCCTTCTTGGTGGTGCGCGGCGCCCGGACTGGCGTCAGGATGTCGGCGAAGATCAGGGGAGGCGTCTGACGATGTTCGAAAGGGACGAAGGTGGTCGCAAGGGTCGTGACCAATGAAGTGTCCACTGAACCCGAAAACAGAGCATCAGAATGCAGGACCTCCCTCTTGCTCCTGACGGCGACGGCGGTGTTAGCAGGGAACGTAGCTGCTCGTCTCCCGGTCCGGATGCCCGCTACCTCCTTTTTTGAAAACCCAAAAAAAATCTTTCCTCTAGCGTTGGCCGACCGTTTTTCCTCCACTCTCTCGGTCGGCCATCCTCTCTTTTTTTATTTATTTTTCCTTTGCTCCTCGCCGAGAAGAACATCTTTAGTTTAGAAAAATAGCCAATGGGTTGACTGGGTCGGTCAACCCGACCCGGTTGACCCGATTCAAATTTTTTTTTTTTTTTTAATAATTAAATAAATTCAAAAAATTATTAAAAATTACGAAAAACATTTTTTGTTCAAAATTGGTTCCTAAGACTAGGCCAAGGCTTCCAAAGTTGATTTTGTGATTTTATGACCTTTTTTGATATTTTTAATTAATTTAAAAGAATAAAAATTACAATAATAAATGGTCAAAAATCAGGTGTCAACAAATTGCATAACGTTTTATGATGCGGAAAGAATGAGTAAGCAGCAGGTTGAGTGGATCTAATTCTGTCACATGGACCAAGGGTCAGATGGTGTGCTTCTGGACCAAGGGTCAGATGGAGTGCTTCTGGACGAAGGATCAGATGGTGTGCTTTTGGAACAAGGGTCAGATAGAGTGCTTTTGGACAAAGGATCAAATGGAGTGCTTCTAGACCAAGGGTCAGATAGAAGTGCTTCTGACGAAGGGTCAGATGGAAGTGCTTCTGATGTAATCAGATGGAAGTGCTCCTGACGAAGGGTCAGATGGAAACGAAGGGTCAGATCGAAGTGCTTCTGACGATCCACATGCAGTGACAGATAGACCGCATCTAATCTCCGTATTACCATTCCAACTTAACTGATCATTTAGGAAAGTTTTCTTATTAAGACGAAAATCAAAGATGATCAGTTTCTGCATTTTCAAAACGCAAAGACCCACGAATGACAAGTTTCTGATCAAGGCGAGATTTCCTATGGAAGCTTGTGATATTCGATTGATCTGATGTCCCTTCCAATCAATCGAAGGACTTTCTACAATGGGATATTACCTTATAAAGAATATCCTTTTGGGAACCAACTCAGACTTACCACACTTATGGAAGCTGGAGATTTAGTTGTATGGGCGACTGAATCAGAAGGGTTCAATATCTTGCTCAACGGTCTACATATCTTCTGGAGATACAGTCTCGTTCAATCACGATTGATGGAATCCAATCAATGATTGAAGAACGATCCCTTGGCCGGGAATCCGACGGCTAGTTTGGAGGCAGAGGAGTATAAAAGAAGAACCATGATGGACTGAAGAAGAAGTAACGGCGAACAACGATCCAAAGTGCAAGCGTAATTTGAGTGTTACCGATTCTGAGCATTCAAATTTCATTCATTGTGAGAATCTGTGAGAGAGAAAAACCAAGTGGTTGAGTATTTGTAATTCTCTTGATTCTTCATAGTGAAATCCAGTCGATTGGTTGTTATCGTGGGAGAGTGGACGTAGGCTTGATAAGCCGAACCACTATAAACATTGCGTGCATACTTCTCTTCTCTGATCTCTATCACTGTGATTAGCTTATATTGCGTATTGATAATGTTTCCAAAATCCTGAATTGAAGTTTTTTTTTTTAAAATTCCGCAAGTAATTTCAATTAGTTCGTGGATTCACCTATTCACCCCCCTCTAGGTGACATTGCTAGATCCAACACATGTTTTTTGCCTTTGGCATTTTTGAATTGTTTGTTGTAGTTGCTCGTAAGGTGCCGAATGCAAAATCTATGATGGGCATGTGGAGGACGCCACCATGTTGTGTCCATTGCTTGTTGAATCCCGGCATGCTTGTCTGATATCACACAAATTTCTCTCGTCCCGATCACATATTGCCGCAACATATGCATAAACCACTTCCAATTGTCTACATTTTCTATTTCAACCACAGCAAATGCCAAAGGAAAAATATGATTGTTGCCATCAAGTGTGGCCGCACAAAGAAGCGTTCCTTTGTATTTCCCGTACAAATTAGTGCCATCGATAAATATCACAGGACGACATCGTTTGAAGCCTTGAATCGTCTGCTGGAACGTCCAAAACATCCGGTCAAAAAGCATACAGCTCTGATCTTGCTTCACCTTACCCTCGATAACAAAATGAGAACCTAGATTGTTACGTTCCATTTCTTTCATGTACTTCTCAATCTACCGTATGACTCATCCCATCCTCCAAAAATTTTGGCAATCACCATTTGTTTGGCATTCCAGATTTCATGGTAACTAGGTTGGAAGTTCGGTTTGTCACGAACTTCGGCCATGAGTGGCTTGATTTTGATATCTGGTTGGGCATCGACCATTGATTCTATAAAGCTGCAGATGTATTTTTGATCAACGTGCCGATGATCCCGTGACAATGGTGGATTAATGCATGTATGTGGCCCATTGTACTTAGCTATTTTCCAAAACGAGCCACCGCCTTTAGTAGTCGCGCGGAGCCTCCAATGGCACGCTCCATTCATATTACCACACCTTATCACATATTCTCTCTGATTCGTCACCTTGCAACGAAACTTATGATTTCTTCTAATAGAGTATTCTTTCGCAGCCGACTGCACTGTGTCCCGCGATGAAAATAACATGCCAATGGAAAATTCTTTCGCGGGATCAAATACCCTGCCGCCCGGCTTCGCGGTTGTATCGTCTCGCATCAAATCAAAATCGATCTCCGAATAGGGCTTTGGATGTACGAATGGCGTAATGGGATTACTACAATGGGTGTTGTAGTAAGCCTCTATATCATCACCTCCGACATCTTCTTCTTAGCTATTACCTTCGACATCTTGCTCACGGCTGTCTCCTCCGACATCCTGCTCATCGCCGTCAGCAGTGTCCATCCAAGCATCATCTTCTTCATCAATATTTTCATCATCATCAATATCGTTATGATGATCATCATTATCACTATCATCGTCATCATAAGCATCATTATTGTCATTATCATCGGACTCCATGTACTCCTTATGCACACCTTGTTCGTCTTCACCAACATTGAAACCTTCCTCAAGATCATGTAGCATTTGGTGTTCAGCTACAATTGCATAAAACTGTGAAATTCCTAACATACCAACCTGACATGCATACTGCTGGATCATCGTAACTGTACCATCATTATGCACCTCCGTCATTTCGTATGTAACACAATTATATGCTGCAACTGGATATTTACATATCAGCCTTTCAATGTACTGGTTCCTTATTAGAATCAACGCGCTCTCAATCGTAGCACGTAACTCATCGAATGTCGATATGTTTGCAAACTCGAACATCGTAGATTGTCCCCCTTCGTAACCATGTCCATGTTCATTTTGAACTACTCTGCCTCCCCAAAACACAATCGCAAAAGGTGTTGTCAACATTCTGTTAAATAAAAATATTACAAATTATTTCAAGTATATAAGTTGGTAAATATTCATTCCGTACATATTAATCGAATACTCACAATGAGAATTACTCATAATCGGATCAATTTGTAATTTTTGAAAAGTTCGAGGATCAATTTGTATTTTCTGAAAAGTTCAAGGACTAAATTGTAATTTTCGAGGATCAAATTGTAATTTTCAAAAAGTTCGATGACCAAATTGCAATTTCTAAAAAGTTCGAGGACCAAATTATAATTTCTCAAAAGTTTGAGGACCAATTTGTTATTTTTGAAAAATTTGAGGACCAAATTATAATTTTCAAAAAGTTAGAGGATCAAATTGTAATTTCTGAAAAGTTCGAGGACCAATTTGTAATTTTTGAAAAGTTCGAGGACCAAATTGTAATTTCTAAAAAGTTCAAGGACCAAATTATAATTTCCGAAAAGTTCGAGGACCAATTTGTAATTTTCGAAAATTTTGAGGACCAATTTATATTTTCTGAAAAGTTCAAGGCCCATATTACATGAACCCGGATAACACAGGAACCCCACACTAATTTAACATGTTTTTTTTTGTATTTTTAAATGTCTTGCCGATTTTTTAAAAGTATTCTATGATGTTTTCAACAATTTTTTAATCAGTCTTTAATTTACAAATTACTTATTTACTCGAATTTAAATATTTTCTATATATATTTTTTCGGACCGGTTCGAACCCTGCCCACACTTCTCGTGCCAACTTATCCTCTCTCTTTTTTAGTTGACAAATTCATTTTGAACTCCTCAAACAGTAAATATTATTAACGACTACATAAAAATCAAGTACACATTATAACTATTATCATAACATTTGTCAAAAGTTAAAACATATTATTAATAACACCTATAAGTTACACAAATGATGCAGATATAAATAAAAATCAAATAAATAAATTTATGCTTACGAAAATGTAAAAAATTATTACAGTGAAATTTACCTCAAATTATCGAATGAAAGTACGCACCGAATTTACAAACTTAACCTGCCAAGAGAAAACACCAGATAAAAACGTCAGTTTTGTCCAAACACAACAAAAATATTAACAATATAAATAACACCAACTGTGCTATACACTTACTGCGACAGAAAACACCAGTGAAAGCTTAGTGAGGGAGTAATAGCGCGACAAAAATTAAGATAAAAGTGAGGAAGAAAACGACCGCATGAAAGTGAGGGACGAGAGGAGCGCGAGAGCTTCATATGAGAGTGAGGGAAGAAAGCAGCGCAAGAGTGAGAAGTGATGGGGAAAATAAGAAGTGGAGGGGGGATAAGGGAGGCTCTGCGTAATAGCAGAGCCGAACCACTTGCTGTTGGTGCAAAGAGCACCAATAATAGACAGCACCTACTGGTACTACCAGTAGGTGTTGCAGCATGCAGCACCACAAATTGCTGCTGCCAAAAAAAAAATTGATGCTGCGACTTGCAGCAGCAAGTGGTGCTGTGGCTTGCAGCACCAATATTTTTTTTTGGCTGCAACACTACCATGTGGAGCGGGCCTAGCGGCCCGCTCGGCAAATGGGCTACCCTCGGCAGCCCATAGGCCGATGGGGGCCGCCCGGCTCAATTGCCAAGCGGTATCCAATTTGATTTTTTATGCTATTTTGGTAAATTATTTTTAAAAAATTTAAAATTTGAAAATTGCCCAATTCTTATTTGGTGGATACTTGCGTCAATCATCTAACCACGAGAGGCTAGCATCGACGTCTCTGTTATGTTACACGGACACGTGCTTTCGATATTTTTTGGCGTATTGGACACACTTGCGTGTCCCATGGGGTAATCTAGGAAAATTCAAAAAATTTGAGGGCAAAAACGTAAGTGGAGAAAAATTTGAAAATTCACTAATTGTTAAAAGTAAATTTTAATAGTGGAATATGAGTCATGTAGTGCTTGTCTTTTTTTTCCTCAAAGTTTATGTAATTCCAATATAATTTATTATTTAGTAATTACTTTTATAAAAATTATAAATTAAAAGTCAATTTTAAAGGTGGAATATGAATTATGCAGTGCTTGTTTTTTTTTCCCTCATAGTTTACGTAATTTCAATATAATTTATTATTTAATAATTACTTTTATAAAAATTATAAATTAAAAGTAAAATTTAATGGCGAAATATGAATTATGTAGTGCTTGCCCTTTTTTTTTCCTCAAAGTTTACATAATTTCAATATAATTTATTATTTAATAATTACTTTTATAAAAAAATATAAATTAAAAGAAAATTTTAATAGTGGAATATGAATTATGTAGTGCTTGTCTTTTTTTCCTCAAAGTTTACATAATTCCAATATAATTTATTATTTAATAATTACTTTTATAAAAAAATATAAATTAAAGTAAATTTTAACGGTGGAATATGAATTATGTAGTGCTTGTCTTTTTTTTTCCTCAAAGTTTACGTAATTTCAATATAATTTATTATTTAATAATTACTTTTATAAAAAAAAATATAAATTAAAAGTCAATTTTAATGGTGGAATATGAATTATGTAGTGCTTGTCTTTTTTTCCTCATAGTTTACGTAATTCCAATATAATTTATTATTTAATAATTACTTTTATAAAAATATAAATTAAAAGTCAATTTTAATGGTGGAATATGAATTTTGCAGTGCTTGTTTTATTTTCCTCATAGTTCACGTAATTTCAACATAATTTATTATTTAATGATTACTTTTATAAAAAAAATATAAATTAAAAGTAAATTTTAATGGTGGAATATGAATTAAGTAGTGTTTGTCTTTTTTTTTTCCTCAAAGTTTACGTAATTTTAATATAATTTATTATTTAATAATTAATTTTATAAAAAAAATATAAATTAAAAGTCAATTTTAATGGTGGAATATGAATTATATAGTGCTTGTCTTTTTTTTTCCTCAAAGTTTACGTAATTTCAATATAATTTATTATTTAGTAATTACTTTTATAAAAAATATAAATTAAAAGTCAATTTTAATGGTGGAATATGAATTATGTAGTGCTTGTCTTTTTTTTTCAATGTTTACATAATTTTAATATAATTTATTATTTAATTGATGCTTTTATAAAAAGAAAATATAAATTAAATAATTATAATTAAAAAAATTATTTTCGGGCCCCGCTTGACGGTCGGGGTCCCAATCGGCAATTGGGTTGCCGAATGGGGCTAGCCGAGGTCCCAATCGACAATTAGGCTGTCGATTGGGGCACAAATGCTACCGATTGGAGAGGTCGGGGCCCGCTTGGCATATGGGCTGCCGATTGGGAGTCCCAATCAGCAATTGGGCCGTCGATTGGGACCCAACTGCCGAATTGGATGCCGCGCGGCGGCCCAATTGCCGATCGACACCCAATTCGCTAAATATTTTTTTAATATTATTTTGGTAAATATTTTTAAAAAAAATTATTTTGGAAAATTGCCCCCCACATTCCTCATCCCTCTCACCCTTTGCTTTCCTTCAAAGTCAAATCTCTCTCTCTCTCTTTCCCTATGGGCACTTCCCATGTGCCGCCTGACCGCACCATCCTTCCCCTTCTCTAGATGTTTGTTGTTTTTTCAGGTATAACTCCTGATTGGCCTGTATAGTCTCCAAAGGAGTCTTTAAAAATTTCTAAACTTGTTAAACAGCCTTGGACACCTCATCGTCTACTTGCTGATGCACAATGTTAGGTGGGAAAAGTCTTGGACTCGGCATGCAGAATGTTAGGTGGGAAATGGACAACTATATTTGACTCTAAAGTGGGCCGGCTAAGCTTTTGTTCATATCCAAAACCTCAGTTCAATTATTAGCCAGCCCAACCACCCCCACCCCCCAAAAAAAAAAACTAAATCTAAATAGCACCGATACGGACACACGGTATGACACGACATACCGACATGCTCTTTCTTAGAAAGTAAATAATTTTGACATGTTAAAACACGTTAAATATTAAATGTATATTTTTATATATACATAATAAATTATCATTTTATGATTTTTTTTAAATAAAAATAGAGAATTTATAAATCTAATAAAAAATAAACTTTCTGTTATGGGATTTTGATAATTTGACCTCAAAAGCCAGCTACCTAGAGAAAATACAAAGAACAAAGCAAGAAAGAAGTTTTGTTGTGGTAGGCGTGGCATGTTCTCATTAGTGCAAGTACTAACGATTCGGAAGGTTTTCTCTCTACCGCTATGTGTAGCTTTCTCTACCATTTGGGTAGCTGCGATCTCATCCCCTTCCCTTCTATATCTACAACCTAACCCCTACAAAGCTCAACTCTACTTATTCATCTTACTATATGTTTATATCCTGGCTGCAATCCTCTTTCCTATAAACTGCTGATCTTCCGATCCAGTGTAGCTGCTTCTGTAGTTTTCTGCAGCTTAAAGGGGCCTCTTCAAAGTGGACAGACACCTTTCTTGCTGACTCCCACTTCTAATGGACGAAGATAGTAGCGCGGGAGCTCGCTTGGAAAAACTCTGCAATAAGCTAGGTCGATTAATGCACAAACAGGAAATTACCCTCTTGGATGATGAATTTTTGCAGGAAAAACTCACGGAATGTCAATTTTCCCTTGTGGGACAACTCTTCCAAAACCCGAGCTTGAATTTTCAGGCTTTCCAAACAGCAATGAAGAAGGCATGGAGAAATGAGGCCATTGACGTCAAGCCCTGGGAAGATGGTATTTTCAGCTTTACCTTTAAAAGTGAATCAGAGAAAAAAAATGCTGGATGGGGGGCCGTGGTCTTTTTCTAATCACTTGTTACTGTTGAAGGAGTGGGAACCTGATATACCTCCACAGTGCTACAAATTTGATACTTGTGCCTTTTGCATAAGAATTTTAGGCCTTCCCGAGGTGGAAATCTATTGGAGTTGTGACAAAAATTGCGAGTACTATAGGGAAAGTGCTGGAAGTGAAGCTAGAGGATACAGGTGCTGCTTTTCAGCGAGCTGTGAAAGTAAGAGTAGAGCTCGATGTTCACGCTGAGCTGAGAGTGGGTCAGTCGACCACACATCGAGGCAGGAAAATCTGGCTAGATTTCAAATATGAAAGACTCCCTTTTTATTGCTACTCTTGTGGAAAGATAGGACATTATGCAAGCTACTGTAAAGATGTCCCTTACAATGAAGCAAAGTTTACAACAAAAATGGGAAGCTGTTTTAGCAATTGGCTGCGTGCAGAAGTTCAAGACCACAGCCCTTTTTGGGATGTGTTTTATGATAAAATAACAAAAGCAAATCCAGATGTTGCTGAAGATATCATACCTGAAACACAGGAGCAGCCAAGGCAAAATCTTGTATTGGGGGAAGCTCAGCCAGTTAATCCTGATCACTCTGGAATTTCACAGAAACAGGGCAAAGAACTAATGATTACTAACTTTGCATGCCCCACTCTAACTGAAAATGATGTTTCCCCTGCTCGAATGGATTCTCTTATGCTCCCAGTACCTCCCCAGGGACAGAATAGTAAGGTCAAGAAAAAGAAGAGCTCTAATGAACCTAAAACTCCTTCACTAAAAAAGCAGCGAAGGTACTGCCCTTACTCTTCGGAGACTTCGGCACGTGTGTGTTTGGATGAGACCCAACTATTGGATACACCAGTTCATGTGACGACTGATACTGCTGAATGGGCTTTGGTGGCTGGCCCTAATAAGCCACCAAAGGAAAAATGAATCTTCTGTGTTGGAACTGTCAAGGGTTGGGCACACCCTTGACGGTTCGAGAACTGAGAGCCCTTGTGGCTCGATTCAGGCCTGCTGTGATTTTTTTGATGGAAACAAAGAACCAGGAAGTGGCTCTTCAGAGAGTAAAGAGGAGGTTACATTTTCAATACTGCAGAGTGATAAACCCCATTGACACTGCTTGTGGTTTGGCTATCTTATGGGATGATAGAGTTGAGCTTACTTTTGATACAGAATCGGAGAGTTTCATGAATATCAGATGTAAAGACTTGATGAGTGGAAAAAGAATGAGAATCACGTTTATTCATGCTCCTTACAATTTTCAGCGACGACTTCAGCTTTGGGAGAAGCTTCGACAAATCAGTGCTTTGAATGTATTGCCTTGGCTTTGCTTGGGCGACTTTAATGAGGTGTTGTTCTGTTGGGAGAAATGGGGCAGATATTTGGCTACTAATTGTCGCGACCTAAAATTTTAACAATTTCCAGGCTAATGGATTATCAGGTTAATTTTACTGACTAATCTAATACGGACTCTCCCAAGCCCTACCAAATCGCAACTTAAATTAATTAGAATGATTTAGAATTTGGAGTCGCCACTAATCATTTTTGGTAGGTTGATTAGAAACCTAAGTAAAATAGCGGAAGGACTATTTTACTTCTACGAACCAGCGATTGTGGATTCGGGGACTTGGTTACATTAACTAATTAAAGCTAATATCCTTTCGGTACCTTAATTCCATGAGATGTCATAGTTTGGCAAATCCACTGAATTCACTTTAAGCTCAAACGTGGTGTTTTTGTGTTTTCACTTTTTAGATGCAGTGCTTGAATGAAAATGAATGCAATGACGTGAAATTATCTTAAATGATACAATGACTTGCAGGATTAAGGTCGTCTCATCCTATATGCAAAATTAACTAATTAATTAAGACATGCAGAATTATATGACGTCAGGACACAATGCGAGTCCATTAGTTTAAACATGTGAAGATCTTAGGTGAAGACACAATCCATCACGCAATCGGTTAATTAACATGCGAACAATCATGTAATTGATTAAATTAAACATGAAAGAACTTCATACATACGAAAACTCATGTAACGTATGATTTTTTACCTAAGCAATGCAATCAAACTAATCTAGCATGAATATCCTAAACATGGCACTAATGATGTGCGAAATGACATAGCGAAACACAATGCAACATAGACATATTAATTATGGGACATTCGAATGCTATGCATGATTTTCGAAAAAAATGGATGATGCATGAAACAAAATATAACTTAAAGATATGCAAGGATATTTTGAAAATATGGGATGCAATGGATGATACTCGAAAATACGAGATGCGGGATATTCAGATATAAAATTCAAAAATATGCAATGGATATGCGCAGGACATGAGATAAAATAAGAATGAGATATGCCAAAGATATGCTATCCTAATCTATGTGAGATATGCGAAATGATAAGATATGCATGGATGTGATTTTTTTGTTCTTTCCTTTTAAATTTTCGAACAATATGGTGGATATCCAGAAGATTTCACTATCTTGATTTATTTGCTTAGAATTTGATGATATTAGGAAAATTATCTCCCTAAATCTTCAGGAAATTTTAGAAATATGGCAAATTAGATGAAGACAACACATCAATCAGCAATTATTCATACGAAGATCAGGAAAGATCACAGCCGCATCCGCTTTTTTACTTTTTCCAAAAAAGAATTTCTGCATCTCGAATTAGAAAATTGGATTTTTAGAGATAGCAAATCGGACCTAAACGGTGATAGGTCAGATTGACTAAATCCGGGATTTCTTGTCAAAAATTCGACGTTGATGTCGTTCTTGAATTTTTTGAAAAAATTTGCAATTTGCTTCAATTATGGCACCAAAACATGTAAGGAAATTTTCCAAGACAATGTAATCCAATTAATCAACAAATAATCAGAATGTCCAAGCTAAGTAATTTACCTGGATGCGAGCTTTGCACTTTTCCCTTTCGAACTGGAATGAAGATTGCACGCCAAGTTCGATTTTTGAACCGATTGGTGAGGAATGCACAAGAAAATTGGGGATCAATTTTCACTCCAGACTTGCTCGTATGTGGTTAAATCAACGTAAGAATTTAGGCCAATTTGGAGTGAAAATAGCACTTGAGCAGCCACTGAACCTTTCCCGGGCTAAAATTCCAGCACGCTCGAGCTAGAAACTTTCACTAAAAATCTGCACTTTTTGCACTCAATTCGCCACTAAAACGCTCCCAAGGGATCTACCACAAGCGACAATGAGGTTAGACCTTAAAATAACAGCAAAACATGATCGATCAACCTCAAAAACATTGCTAAACAATAGCCAAAAGCATGCTGGACAGCAGCGATTTGAACCACAAATAGCCGCTGGACTTGATTCCGAACTCGAGAGAAGATCCCACCCCAAACGGAAGAGAGACCAGCCACTTCAAAACCTCAAACACTGACTAGCAGACTTCAAGATATGTAGGTGAGATTGCAAAACGCTAAAGGAACAATAAAAATAATAAAAGGAAAGAGGATTCACCCTTTCTCTTCACCATGCACGAGCACTAAACACCTTGGTGAACTTGTGTGAGGAATTCGGCCGCCGACCCCTTCTTGCTCTTTGAGGTTGCCCCCTAAAATCTCCCGTATGTGTAAATTGGGTGGTCTCCTTTGTCATGTGATATTGATGTCTCTTTTATAGTGGATTACTAGGGCTTTTTTCAAAGAATATAAAAATATTTTGTTTCCTTTTTCTTTCACCCCATTGCATATCATGCGTATATCTTTTGGACACCAATATCGGCTTGATATTCTGCCGATTTCATGTCCACAAGTTTGATAGCAGATTAGGGTCCAACTTTGAATCAAGTTCATTTATTTCTCAAAGCCCTCGCAATATTTCGGCCAAGCTAAATGGGTGAGTTTACTGAAGATCTCGAGTTTTCTTTTGTGGATTTAACGAGCCCAATCTGAGCTTAATTTTATAAACTCAATTTAGACCCAATGAACTTTTGAAAATCGGCACTCCATTGCCGAAAATTTTAACGGTGAACTTCGATCCAGCTGCTCGTTCATTAATGTTCAATTTCCCGCCGCCAATTTAAATCGATGCAAAGTGTAATGCATGAGAATTTATTTTTGCGAGAATTATAATTAACTCTCATTTTGTGAAATAAATGAATTTCCTAAAATTCAAAATTTAGGTGTCAACACTAATTTTCGAACGACGGCTTTTCAAATTATGCTGGAAGCTTGTTCTTTGATGGAGTTAACAAGTAAAGGCTGCGCATTCACGTGGTCTAATAACAGAAATGGAGATGAAAATATTAAAGAACGCCTCGATAGAGTCTTGTGCAATATAGAATGGAGACTTTTGTTCCCTGAAGCAGAAAGCTTTTGCTCTTCCTGCTGTAGGGTCTGACCACAGTCCCATCATCCTATCAACTCAAGCTAATAAGAAGAAAAGAACACCAGAATTTAAATTTGAAGCATTTTGGCTTGAGAATGATAATTGCAAACAAGTTATTAGAGAGACTTGGGAGTCACCGGAGCGCGCTATGAAGGACTTAGAGGGAAAGTTGCTGGCAACCACTAATGCTTTATCTAGATGGAGCAAGAAAGCTTTTGGGAATGGGCAAGAAAGAATAAACTGGCCGAAAAAAGAACTCCAGCATTACATGAACATCAATCACACACCTTTTGAGAGAGACAAAGTGAAGAAGTTGCAAGGGGAAATTGATTTTTTGTGGAGGCAGGAGGAGATGTACTGGGGGCTAAGATCACGGATACATTGGCTGCGGTGGGGGACAAAAATACTAAATTCTTCCATGCTACCACAGTCCAGCGTAGGCAAAGAAACAAAATATCCATGATTAAAGATTCATCAGATGAATGGATATATGATTTGCAACAGATCAAACAAGCTGCGGTTCAGTATTTTAAGGAACTTTATATGTCAGAGGCGTCTTTTCATTTCTCCCCTATTTTGGAACAATGCCCCACAGTCGTTACTGAAGAAATGAATAACTCTTTGCTAGCTGAGGTGAATATTGAAGAAGTTCGACATGCTATTTTTCAACTTGGGCCCACCAAAGCACCGGGACCAGATGGACTAAACGGCCTCTTCTACCAACAAAATTGGGATGTGTTAAAGCTGGATCTTTTCAATGAGATCAAGGAATTTTTCATATCTGGACACATGCCGCATGGATTGAACAGAACCCAGATTTCCCTGATACCAAAGGTCCCACACCTTGAGACGTTTGAACAATATCGCCCTATCAGTTTATGCAACTTTAGCTATAAAATCATTGCTAAAGTGCTAGCAAACAGACTCAAACCATTGCTGCCACATATCATAGCAGAGGAACAAAGTGCTTTTGTTGGAGGAAGACAAATTCAAGACAACATTGTTGTGGTGCAGGAAGTATTACACCAGATCAGAATTCGACAAAGAAGGAAAAAGTTCCAGGCAGTCTTGAAGCTTGATATGAAAAAAGCTTATGATCGTGTGGAATGGGAGTTCCTAGAAGCATATTTAAGTAAAATTGGCTTTGATAAGAGATGGATCGGTTGGATAATGCAGTGTGTTAGAACAGTATCTTTTAGTCTTAAAATAAATGGTGAGCCTCTTGAATATTTTGTGCCTTCACGAGGAATTAGGCAAGGCAACCCTTTATCCCCATATATTTTTATCCTGGTGGCTAATGTCTTGACTTCTTTAATGAGAAGGGCAATGGAAGATGGCAGCATAAAGGGTATGAAACTCAACCGGCAATGCCCTACTCTTTCCCATTTGCTGTCTAGGATTGAAGCATGGGTATACAAGTTTGCAAAAACCCAGAATTTTTCACCAGATCTAGCGACAATTTCTGCGGTCCTTTGGGGAATCTTGAAAGCAAGGAATGAAGCTGTCTTCAAGAACAAGAAGCCTGATCCCGACGATATTGTGGAGACAGCATTAATTACCTTACATTGTTTTAAAAAATGGAGCTCACCAAGTTCCCAATCGGAATCAAGAGAAGGAATATTGTCAACTACTTGGAAGGCTTGTAAAAACCAAACCTTTAAGGTCAACGTTGATGGAGCTTTCTTACCCGGTTCAAGGGAAGGTTCTGTCGCATGGCTGTGTCGCGATTCAACGGGCCGGTTGCTAAATGGAGGGGCGAAGACGGTGGCTGCATCGTCGGCTCTCATGGTAGAAGCCCTTGCCTTAGTCGAAGCTCTGAGGCGCAATTTCTCTCTCCAATCTAAAGAAGTCCAAACACCAAATTTGCAGGTTTGTCGCAGTGTGATGAAGTAGATTCAGACAGATTGTAAGTTCCTTGTGGAACCTCTCTCATGCCCATTCACAACCTCGTGAGAAATTCACGTGCCAATTGGCCAGGATATTTTAGGCCTTTTTCCCAAATGTCGGGTAAACAGATTGCAAATTGGGTAGCTAAAACTCACAGTAAAAATGTATTAAAATTGGGTTTCCTCTCTCCCTTCTTCTCTGGATTTACCCTGTACTCTCTCCCTTCTTCTCTGAAGCGGGAGTTAAATTTAATGAAAAATTTATTATGACCAAAAAAAAAAAAACTAACTATTCAACTTTAGCCTCTATTAGACGAGCCTCTATTAGACGGACACGCGTTCGAAGAAGTTTTTCCCGTGTCTTTCCCGTGTCGGATACGTATCCGACACAGATGCATCGGACATGGTCGGATACGTTCCAACTCGTGGTCAACACGTACCCTGACCGCTGACCCATGGTCAACAAGTGGGACACGGTCAAGACTCGCGTGACCATAGGTTATTTTGGTAAAATCTTAACTTTGGATTCGCAAACAGCCCAAGGGCCAAACAGCCCATCAAGCCTGACAATTCGCAAACAGCCCAAGGGCAACCCGTTAGCCTTCTAGGGGCACTCAGCCGTCACTTTATAGATGGTTCTTCCTCTGTTTTATTTCTCACTACTGATGTGGGACACGTTAGGGAGTGAAGCCCTCTCCATCTCTTAACGCTCTCCTCCTCCACCACCTCCCCCTCCCGAACGCCTCACTCTTTCACCTGAAACAAGCAACCCGCGACCATCAACAGCCATGGCGCTGGCTCGATTGGCCCACAGGTACTTGCAGCTGAGGTTGGGTTCGGCTTCGTCTGCTCCTTATTTATTTAGGGCAAGCCATATTGGACAAAGGTGGAATACCAGTGACGAGGAGGTGATGGCGATGAACATTCTTGCTGATGTCTTGGTTCCATTGCTTTCACAGGTCAGAATGCATTCTTGCAGCAATGCGCTTTAGTTGTCTCTCATGTAAATGTTTTTTCCTCTCCTTGATCTTTGATTTTCCTCACCTGGAACCATGGCGGTGAGTGCATCATTAGGTGGTGGACCTGGCTTCAAAACGAGAAACAAACAAAAGTCGGTGAGATTGAAAATGAAAAAGGCACGAAGGTTTTTGAAAGAACTGTCCCTTTTTATTTTCCACCTATTGTTAAATATTAAATTTAACGGTGGAGTGTGGATTTCTTTTTTGAAATCATAAAAATAATATTTTATCATGTACATATAAAAATATTAATAAAAAATACATCGTGTCCCAGCGTGTCGGAATTCTCTATTTTTTTAGAGCTACCGTGTCGGTGTGTCGTGTCGCGTCGTGTCTACACCAAAGAATGTGAAGCATGATGCAAATGTAGATATTTGGAGCTTGGGAGTCCTATGCTATGAGTTTCTGTATGGCGTTCCACCATTTGAAGCAATGGAGCATTCGGATACATACAGAAGGTAAACATCAAATTTTCATGAGTAGATAAAATTACCTAGTCAGGTACATATATAATACTACTGAGCAAATGCCTCATAATCTTTTACAAGTACTTCAAGCATTTTTTGTTTTTGTATATTTGTTACATCTGATAACAGATGCTAGTAAAGGATTCATCCTAGTGTCTGCCTCCACACAAGCTTCTTCAGCATTCGTGGATCATTCAAAATGAAGAACCTATGGCATCTACAGGGGTTGATTGATTCAGTTTCATTGATGCGATTAATGAATCTGGTGGGTCTTATTAGTCCTACGAAGAATTTTGGGGGGTCCTAGGAGTGTACTCCACAGAACTTGTGTTATGTTTATTTGTTTGGCTAAATGTATCGGTAACATTTATGGACGAACCCCCCATGCGCAGCATATGCTTGTAGTTGGCTCATATTCAATTAATTTTTTCTGCTGTTGTTTTCTGTTGCTTTTCTTTGGCAAATCCCGATCTCTTTCTACTCGTTACAGCGATAAAAGCTCATGCTCCCAAATCAGATATATAGCCAAAGGGAATTAGCACTGCACTCTCCGTAAGGAATGATGCAGTTGGATTCCTGGTTCAACTATGGCTCACGATGGAAAGGGGGATACTGCAAAGGAAAGACCAACTCATCAAGAGCCATAACGTCAATTCAGCTACCGTGCGATTGTCAGTTTGATAACCTGTGGTGAAAATATTTGGCAAGCTTTGCCAGTCCCTATTGCTAAAACGTGGAAGATGATGAGTAAAGCCATTGGAAAGCTTAATCTGATGGTCAAACTGTGGTTAAAGGAGGTGGACATAAAGCAAAAAGTCAAAGCGGATGCTAGATTATTGACAATACAATCCTTTCTGCAAAAAGAGATGATGCATTTACCACTGCAAAGAACCCATGTTCATTCTAAGTGAAGAACATATGATTTTGCCATTTCCGGTAGAATATCGATGTCTAATGACGTATCAAGCAGTCAGGAGAACATGCGAGTTCGGTTTCTCTTAGTGGAAACCCCCAAGATGGATTAAAAAGAAAGATCCAAGTAAGTACTTAATGTAAGTTGATTCAATGCTGTTTTCTGCAATTATACAAGAAGCACCCATCGATTACATCTTATCAAAAACGAGATTTCAAAGTGGGTAGATTCCCTGCTTCTGCGGTTATCAAATAACGCGAACCGCAACTTCTTTACTCATACGGTCTTCCCATCGTTACAGTTCTCTGTTACAGTTCTCTCTGTCTAACAGCTGGCCCGGGTCAGTGGTTCTTCATCTTCCTCTTGGCTTCAGCTACATCTTTGGAACTTAAGAAGCTTGGTTGGTTCGTTGAAGAAAGGAGTCTGGCCCACATTCTATCAGTTATGACGACGTTGTTCTGCTTTTCAGTCACTCGCTGCACCAAAAATCTTCGGAGTTACATAAGGAAAATAAAAGAAAACATAATAATGTCCAAAGTCCATTAAGTGAAAAATGAGAGATCGGAGCAAGCAATAAATTTTACTTCAGTTCAGGAGAAGTTGCAGGGTGCCCAAACAGAGGATGAATCCTAAGAAAACAGTGTCCCAAAGTTTTAGTGTTAGCTTGCTTTAGTTTGGAGGCTCTTTTGGGTTGGGAGCAACACTGAGGACCTTGTCGCCAACATTCCTGCACATTGGAGAGGGCATGGCTCTTGACATGTCAAGAATTAGCCATCAAACAGCAATCCACAACAGGATCGGTTACAGTGTCATCAGAAAAGAGAAAAATCGTAGATCGCAAATCGGGATGATCGCGCATCAAATTTGAGAGACCAGCGCCAGAAATGGGGGAGAGAGATAGAGGAGAGAGAATCACCGACGAGTCCCAGTAACCAAGGCGCTTACCTTCTCCTGGGGATGATTCTCGGCAGCAATCGCCATTGGAGAGAGAGAGAGAGAGAGATGGGAGAGATGGAATGGGACGAATTGCTCTGGGGAGGAGACGAAGAAGGAAGGGGGGGGGGGTTGAAATTGGGAATCGAGGAGAGAGAGGGAAAAATTGTCGTTTAGCATTGTTCTTAGTATTTCTATTTTTGGATCTTATTTTGTTATGAATATTTAATATGGATCACTATATTTCATGTATTTGGAGTCTTGGAGGAAATGAATGCGACAAAAAAAAAATTGGGAATGTGCCTCAATTTTTGGATGTGGTTCCTTCAGGTGACGTGGCAGCTTCTTGACCTTGAGATGAAAATGGACGGTGGGATTTGTTTTTGTCACCCATGAGTGGTAATTCATGCGATCCAGATCCGCTAGCAGCCTCACCTCCATTCTCTCTCTTTCTCTAGATCTAGGGTTTTATGCCATCCTTCTCTCCGCCTCCTTCTCTGCGACTTCACAATCTCCGTCTTCTCCTTACCGATTCTTCTGCCGTCGGCCGTAATACCAAAGTTTATGTTTTGCTTCCACATTCTTGTTCTTCTTTTCCATTTTCTTCTTCGTCTCTTCCGCTCTCTCTTCCACATCTCTCGTGGCCAGCAGACGCTCTCCTTGACTCCTCCCCCTCTCCCCTCCAGATCCGCGATTTCCCCGGCGAGATTGACCCCTACTCTGGAAGGCCGATGAAGCAGGGGTCGAGTCACGGCCGATCTCTTTGACTTCCTCGCCGACTGGCGTATTGCCCGTGTGTCGCCGACGTTGACTGCATGTCAGACGCGTGTCGAACGCGATGACCCTTGAGGCGGGTCGGTGCTTTTTTCTTTCCAGGGGAGAGAGATATGTCTGAAAGTAATAAGATTCCTTGTTATGGCAAGCTCAGAGGCCGGAACGAGTAGTGGTGCTACACAAGTATTAGGAGGTGAGTATCAAGTATTTTTGAGTTTCAGAGGATCCGATACTCGATATGGATTCACAGACTTTCTTTATCACGACTTGGTAAGGTCCGGAATCCACGTGTTCAGGGATGAAGAAGAAATCCATATCGGTGATGAAATTAGTGAGAAACTTAAATATGCTATCGGCCACTCCACAGTCTACATTCCCATCTTCTCTCGAAATTATGCTTCTAGTAAATGGTGCCTCCGTGAACTTAAACTCATGATCGACCGAGTGTCTGAGTCAAAGGGTAGAAGACATATCATTCCCATTTTTTTCCAAGTCGAACCTGACGATGTTAAACTTAAGACTCTATCCGATAGCGATACGCCCTACTTAGCTGCTTTCAAGGAACACGAGAAGAAGTTTCCCAACGAAGTCGAGGCGTGGAAAACAGCTCTTGGAAAGGCAGGTGAAAGCAGGGGATTGCTCGTGGAAAAGAAAACAAGGTAATAATACTCTTTTAAGATCCCTATCTCTTTCTCTTTCTTCTTTTCTCTGTTTTAGGGGATAGCACGTTGCCAGTCAAGCGATTTCTCTTGTTCTTTTCCTTAAACGAAAAATACTGGAAAAAAAAAACCTCCAATTGCTGCTCTCATTCAACTTTACATCCTCTTCTTTTAAAACCATAACCACTGACATGGATCTACACATTCCTGCTAACCTTTTTCTCCTCTTTCCCGTCTCGTGAGGCTACGAAACATTCAAGGGCACGCGTTTGCATTTGCTATTTGGGTTTATCACCAAAATCAACTTCAGATTTTGCACCAGATTGATCTGCATTTTCACTAGCTTCGACCCTAAAAAGTGGATTTTTTCCCTCGCGATGAGAATATAGGCTTCTCATTTTTCATTCACGGAGAAAAGGCGAACAAAATTAGAGATCGCATGTGGTGCCAACTTTTGTCTTACCCAGTTCTGAGTGCTCCTCAAGAAATGCCAATTAGACCACGTAACATCGATTCAGTGAAGAAAGTTCATGACTAAATAATCAATGTGACCGACGTGCTGCTTGTGAATCTTGGATTTCTAACCAAAAGTAGGAAAGCGTACTTACGGCTACGGGGCCCCTCCAATTTGTGATGCACTTAGGGTTGACAAATTCCGAATGACCTCAAATTGGGTCAACGGGCCGCTAATCAATACTCACAGTTATGCTATGATCGACATCGTTTTTCGCGTTTCGAAGTCGTTTAAATGGATTTTTAGGCATTTTAAGTTTTTAGGCAATTTTCGTAATTTTAGTGGCTTTTTCATAATATTACGTTTTCTATTGTAGTTAGGTTTAACACCATATAAAAGGGAGTTTTAGGGTTCCTCGAGTACAGACATAGACTTTACAAACTTTTTACTTTGTCGAGTTTGATATTCGCAATTGAGAGAAC
Source organism: Rhodomyrtus psidioides (assembly GCA_021437785.1). Taxonomy (NCBI): domain Eukaryota; kingdom Viridiplantae; phylum Streptophyta; class Magnoliopsida; order Myrtales; family Myrtaceae; genus Rhodomyrtus; species Rhodomyrtus psidioides. The sequence continues at coordinate 5,974,197 of JAILYB010000007.1, read as the reverse complement.
AGATTGTTTCTCGTATCGATTCTAAATTCTTATGTTTAGCCAATTTCTATTGCGTTTCGACATCATTTGGTATCAGAGCATAGGTTGCTTGAATCAATGGCTAAACAGAATCGCCGTGGTCGTGGACGGCGGGCTCGTGTTGTCCGGAGGCGTGAAGTCGTTCAGGAAGCAGCGAACAGCCGTGTCTAAGAAACTTGTGAGATGTAAAAATTGAAGAGCAGAGAAGGCGAATAATGGATTTGGAGCGACAACTTGCGCAAGCGAGGTTGGGCGTTCAATCCGATGGAGTAGAATCTGAGTATTCATCCGATGATGAAGAGGAGGACGTCAAACCTTTTGGGGTTCTAAACCAGGGACGAAATAGAGGATTACAACTTGGAAGTCAGTCCACTTTTCCTAATTTCGGGATGAAGATCAAGATTCCTGAGTTTCAAGATCCAATCTTTGATAAAGATCCAATTTTTGTTGAAGATCTAATCTTTGATTAGGATCCAGTCTCTGATGAATCCGACGGAGAATAAGAGAAACGGATCCATATCAAGAAGGGATTATCTATGCTGATTTTGGTGAGTCCTTTTTAATAAATGTCGTGTCGAACCCCTCTTAGTTCGAAGCTTTCAACCTCGAGAAATCAGTGGTTTTGCCACTGAATGGCCGCGATATACCGTCGGTGATTGCCGCCACAACGACCACGCAACCGGCGAAGCCATTTGATAACGTGGTCGGGGCTAGGACACCATCGGGCGAGGCCATTGCCAAGAAGTTCATGGATCGGCTCGAGGTATGCTCCCCAGACTCGTTCTCAATGACTCCGCTGCTGCTTCTAGGGTTTACTTATCCGTGAGAGGACGAGTCCATGCGAAGATTGGTGGAGTGCTTAACTGGCGTGATGTCATCACACTATACCCAAGACCTTGTTGGTGGAAAAGCTTGTGTGTATAAGCTGAGGGATTATGATGCAGTGTTAAGATGTTTAAAGAGTTTAAGACTGTAGTAATCGAGAAGATTCCTTGGGGAACATTTAGGCTGCGTTTGGTAGTCTGGATTTAGGCTCGGATAGGGTAAGATTGGATTAGAAATCCTTCGGATTGTCTTTTGAATTTTGTAAAATCCCATCATATGTTTGGTAGATGTTCGGATATGATAGGATATTGACACTGTTAAGAGGCCGAGGCTGAGTCCGGGGCTGCTGCAGCCGAGGCCGTGGAGGAGCCAAGGCCGTGGAATCTGACGACGATGAGGGTGGCGTGTAAGGCCCTTCTGCCGTAGGAGTGGTCGTTGGAGTCGTCGCTAGCCCCTCCGCCGTAGGAGTTGTCGTCGGGATCGAGATCGTCGTTGGAGTTGTCCTCCTCCATATTAATACAATACGTGGGGGACGGTAGCGGGACCGATTTCGATCCACGTCTCCAGCGCCCGCTCGAAACGGTCTCGAACCCAAGATGGGTTTTCCGAACGAAGGTCCTGATCCCTCTCCAATGATGAACTCGAGAACTCGGAATCGGCCTAATTGTGCGTCATGCAATCCGTCGAGCACAGCACACTGAGGCAAGAATAGGTCAACGCACAAGACGAGGAAGCAGTAATCAAGGAACGGGTAATAATCAAGAAGATTCAAGAGGCAGCAGAGCATAAGATCCAACTTGTCAATGCGCAAGACGAGGAAGAGATGCTCTCGAGGTCGTCGGAGTCGTCCTCGTCGGAATCGTCCTCGGAGTCGTCGTCGGCCCATCCGCCACGGGCGGAGATGCTCTCGAGGTCGTCCTTGGAGGTCAGGGCGCCGTCCCGAGTGTCGGTCGAGATGGACGAGGGAGGAAAGGGCGAGGCGTGGTCGTCGAGGGTTTGTTAGTTTTTATCCAATCCGGATGTATCCTACCCCCTCCCCTAGATTTCTTATACGGTGTTTTATCCGGGTATATCTGGTCCAGACGACATCGCCAAACATCAAATAGGATAATTTGTTATCCTATCCGGGCCTAAATCCGGATCACCAAACGCTGCCTTAATGTCATTGAGAAACTTTCACATTCTTTTATCATGGGGCAATGGATACCTTGCAGACCTGACCATTTGCTTGATGAGAAGGTTGACGAATTGATTGGGAAGTTACCGAGGAAAATCTTGGATACACTTTTGCCATTTCAAGTCGATGGAGTAAAATTTGGTCTATGAAATGGTCCTTGCGAAAACACTTCAGGCCATTGCTATTGCAAGCTGTTTCTTGGATGAGGAGAAGTCTTGGTCTTGTCTTGGAGGTAGGCTCCCGAACCCAAGACAGGTTTTCCGAACGAAGGTCCTGATCCCTCTCCAATGATGAACTCGAGAACTCGGAATCGGCCTAATTGTGCGTCATGCAATCCGTCGAGCACAGCACACTGAGGCAAGAATAGGTCCACGCACAAGACGAGGAAGCAGTAATCAAGGAACGGGTAATAATCAAGAAGATTCAAGAGGAAGCAGAGCATAAGATCCAGCTTGTCAACGCGCAAGATGAGGAAGAGATGCTCTCGAGGTCGTCGGAGTCGTCCTCCTCGTCGGAATCGCCCTCGGAGTTGTCGTCGGCCCATCCGCCGCGGGCGGAGATGCTCTCGAGGTCGTCCTTGGACGTCAGGGCGCCGTCCCGAGTGTCGATCGAGATGGACGAGGGAGGAAAGGGAGAGGCGTGGTCGTCGAGGGTTTGTTAGTTTTTATTCAATCCGGGTGTATCCTACCCCCCTCCCCTAGATTTCTTATACGGTGTTTTATCCGGGTATATCCGGTCTAGACGACATCGCCAAACATCGGATAGGATAATTTGTTATCCTATCCGGTCCTAAATCCGGACCACCAAATGCTGCCTTAATGTCATTGAGAAACTTTCACATTCTTTTATCATGGGGCAATGGATACCTTGCAGACCTGACCATTTGCCTGATGAGAAGGTTGACGAATTGATTGGGAAGTTACCGAGGAAAATCTTGGATACACTTTTGCCATTTCAAGTCGATGGAGTAAAATTTGGTCTATGAAATGGTCCTTGCGAAAACACTTCAGGCCATTGCTATAGCAAGCTGTTTCTTGGATGAGGAGAAGTCTTGGTCTTGTCTTGGAGGTAGGAGAAACTTGCTAAACGGAAGGAAGGAAGGAATGGAGTGTAAAATTGAGAGTCATGAGAATCATGTCTTTTGTACGAAAAGAGGTGATATAGAGTTGTGGTCAAAGTTCTAGAAAAGAGATCAGAAGAGGAAGCGGAAGAGGAAGACGCATTGGAAGTAATGGAGGAGATTGATGGTATTGAAGATGATGCAGATTCAAGGGCGAATCTTTTTTCCTTGTAGGGAAAGATGATGTACTTAGGGTTAGCGAACTTTGAATGGACTCAAATTTTGTCGGCTACATGGAAACGGGCCACTGATCAATACTCACAGCTATGCTGTGATGAACGTCGTTTCTTCGTGTTTCGGGGTAGTTTAAATGGGTTTTTAGGCAATTGTCGTAATTTTAGCGGCTTTTTCGTAATATTACGTTTTCTATTGTAGTTTGGTTTAACACCATATAAAAGGGTGTTTTAGGGTTCCTTGTGAGCAAACTTAGACTTTACAGACTTTTTACTTTGTTGAATTTGATATTCGCAATTGAGAAAACAGATTGTTCCTCGTATCGATTCTTAATTCCTCTATTTAGCCAATTTTCATTGCGTTTGGGCATCAATTTGTTTTCATAAATAGGTAAATTTCAAAATTGTGACTTATCCTACTAAACACTTTAGACCAGGTAAAGTGCTCGCTAAAGCCCAGGTAGGTGGCGCAAACAGAGAGGGATGTATCCCCCTGAAGGTGTGGGGAATTTCCTTATCCACCAAATTAACCCTACGGGAGTCAGGTCTCTTCATTTTCAATTTTGAACGAATCTTATATCTCTTTAAAAAAATGCCATCATACTCGGCATAATCATATTCATAGACGACTTACATGCGTAAGTTAAAGTTTTGGGATCATGCTTTCCTCCGCTAAAATGCAGCATTTAATGGATGACGTTGCATTTGTCCACATCTTCTCATTTCATGTCATAACTCTCCTATTACGCTCGTTGAATTCTAGGTCTTGCAATAAACGCCGAATTTCTTATGCACGGTATATTGTTAGCCACTTGGTGACTTCAAAAATTTGTATATTCATAAATGTTCAAAATATCAAGTGAATTCGCTAAAGTAGCCTATTTGATTACTCGGTGTATTTGATATCCTACGTGATGTACTTCAATTTTTTCGAGTTCAAATTTCGGCAATGCCACCCGTAATGCGTGGGTGTGAAAGCAAGTGAGACAACTGACGAGATCTCTTTTGTTCGTGGCAGCCAAGCAGAGATTGTCCGATCAGTTGTTAAAAAGGTATTGGAGGAACTGGAGACAACACCAAAATTATTGCCTGCAAATCTAGTTGGAGTTGATCGCCATGTATTCCACTTGACAAATTTATCAAATGGCAGCCCTTCTTCCGTGAAGTTCATTGTAATATACGGAATGGGTGGGATCGGTAAAACGACTGTTGCCAGGGCCATCTACAATGGATTGTCTTCCGACTTTGGAAACTGTTGTAGCTTTCTTGATGACGTTCGAGAAAACTCGTTGACCAATGATGGCATAGTCCAGTTGCAGAAGAAATTACTATCTCACATTGCTGGTTCACGATCTGCAGAACATGTCAAGAATAGTGAACAGGGAATGAAGAGAATTGCAGAAACACTACGCTCTAAAAAGGTCCTCGTGGTATTGGATGATGTTGCTGAAAAAAAGCACATCGAGAAACTAATAGGAAATTCTTCATTATATTCAGGATCTCGCATAATCATCACAACGAGAGACCAATCTATGCTGTCATTTGACAGATTTGAAGTTGAGGTTCATCCGTATGAGATACCAAAGATGGATGATGATCATGCACTTCAGCTTTTCTGTTGGCATGCCTTTGATAAAGGCTCTCCTCTGGATGGTTACCAGAAACTTGCAGAAGAAATTGTCTCAAGACTGGGAGGTCTTCCTTTGGCTGTTATAGTGACAGGTTCGTCACTTAAAGGCAAAGCCAAAGCATTTTGGAAAGAGACAATGGTTGGTTTAACGAATGTACCTGAGCAAGAGATTCTTGAGACGTTGAGGATTAGCTATGACTGCCTAAACAAAAATCAGAGACAAATTTTTCTTGACATAGCATGCTTCTTTTTCAATAAGGAGAAGACCGACGCCATGTACATGTGGGACAGTTGTCAATTTGATCCCATAAGAGGAATTGAAACCCTTACCGAGAGGTGCTTGGTACAGATATCGGACGATGATAAATTCCAGATGCATGATCTGCTAATAGAACTAGGGAGGGAAATTGTCCGTGAAGACAGTTTAGGTGATCTTCGAAAGCAAAGTAGGTTGTGGATTGCAGAAGAGTCCCTCCAAATCATTAAGGCCAAAAAGGTAAGTGAGAAACATCTCATTTCAAATAGACATCGTATATCCTGGGATTGAGGATTCCTCTTTTGTTTAGCATGTCTATTATTCTTTCTTTCTGTCCATTCGAGTTGTAAAACATGAGAGTTGGAAGTTGACAAACTTCTTCACACCACTGCAAAATTTCACTTGCAGGTGATGTACAGGGTTCAAGGGCTTCAGATAGATGGACGGGATGGCAACATAAATATAAAAAATAAAGACTTTGAAAGGTTACCAAATCTAAGGTTCCTCAACTTAAACGATGGAACTTTTAGTGGGAACTTTGCAGAGAGTCCTTCAAACTTGAGATGGATTTCTTGGAATCCGGATTTAAAGGCAGACTATATATATTTGAATCTTCAGGATTTAAGTGCCGACTATATGTGCTTGAATGATCACATTGATTTCAAAAATATGTGCGTGGATAAGCTTGCTGTCTTCAAAGTTGGCACGAATCACTTCACGGGTGATTCCAAAGCATGGGATTTGATCAAGGTAAACTACATGATTTAATTCTAATCTAATGGTCCCTGTGTTACGCATTGGTTCTTACACTTGACATTCCATTTTTACAGGGGGCACGAAATTTGAAATCTCTCACTCTTATCGGGTGTCATGGCATATCGACAATCCCACACATATCTCGATGCTCGAATTTAGAGAGATTGACTCTTAAAAGATGCTCTAGTGTAGAGAAAATTGAAGAAATTGGGGCACTAGTTAAGCTCAACCACCTCTCATTGTTGGGATGTGAAAAGTTGCGAGAACTACCAGACTCAATTGAGAATTTGACCTCACTGATGGAGTTAGACTTATCAGGTATGCATGTTGCCAAATTTCCAAACTCCATTGAAGAATTAAAATCTAAATATTTGTAGTTTGAAACTTGAGAATTTTTCTTCTGGCAGACACGGTAATAAGTAAACTTCCAAATTCCATTGGAAAGTTGAAGTCACTACGCGTCTTGCGTTTTCCAGGAGATCCATATGGAGAGAAAAATGATTGGCAGATACCTAGTAGAGGAGAGAAACACTATTGGCACATACCTAGTGGGATCAGCACTTTGGAAAACCTTGAAGAGTTGGATCTCTCTGGGCATACTACATTGAAAGGTAAACTTGCTGTTGGAATTGGAGAATTGTCGTCCTTAAAAATCCTAAATTTAAAATCCACCGGTATTTGTGGAATTAAAAGAATGCCTCCTTGCCTCCAAAACCTAAACCTAAGAGATTGTCATGAGATTACAAAATTGCCGGAGCTTCCCTCAAGTTTGATCTGTCTACATCTTGAATCTAAATCATTGCGCTCAGTCCCTGATCTGCGGAACTTTACTAATTTGGTTGAACTGCAACTAAGCGATGGCTCTTCGAAAAGAAACCCAATCACAGGATGGGACATAAGTTGGATTGGGAGTTTATCCGGACTGAAAAAGTTAGATCTAAATCTGCGAAAAGTCCGTGTACCTCGAGAGTGGGCTTCTCTTTCTCATCTGGAAGAGCTTGCTTTGAGATGGGTAGAAATAGATTGTGAAGCGGAAGTCATTCCGCTCAGTGGACTGCCACGACTTCAGAAGTTAACTTTTGACGGTTGTATTGGATTCAAGCGATTGCCCATTCCTCCGGAACTAAGCAAGCTACGGGAACTGCATGTGATATGGTGTAAAGGGCTAGATGAGATAGAAGTTGTGGGTCCCTTGGGATCTTTGGAACACTTGCGCGTATATGAGTGCAAATCTCTAAAAACAATGAGTGGGTTATCATACTTGAAGAGGCTAGAGACTTTGAGAATCGAAATGTGCCCTGTTACGAAGGTTGAGGGCGTGGACCAGCTAGTCTCTCTGAAATTCTTGGATGTCAAAAAGTGCGGCTCATTGGTAAAGTTGATCGATGCATCTTGCACAAAAATACCAGATGATTGCTACGTCACTATAGAGAAGCTTGGAGTCTCTATCATAGAATGTCTAAGAATGCGTTTGGCGGATTACAGAAAGGTGCGACATCTTCTTCTTCAATGTGTGGGACTTTCATTTAAATCCTTTTTACGACCAAATATCCTCCTTTCTTTAGCCACACAATGTCTGCCCTATTAACGTCGCATCGTTAAGCTCTTAGGTGGCTGGTTTATTTCCTTCGATTTGCCGTCCTAAAGCAATCTTCCTTCCCTCCTTTGAGATTCCCATTTCTTTTTGTACTTTAGTTACTTTGGCTCTTTTTGTTTTGCCGAAAATTAGTGATTTGAAACTATTTTCTTAAAAATGATCACATCGATAGCTTGAAATAGCTAATCAATGAAAAATATTTCATTATCGATAATAATTTGTGTCTAAATATTTGCGTAGCTAATGAAGATATTTTCCGTCTATTCGTTTTTGTTAGTCCTATAAGCATCATTTTCTGGAAAGTGTTTTCCAAATCACTTAATTTTTGCGAGATAAATATAGCCTTAGGTTGCATTTTTTTTTTTTTTTAATCTCGGTCACTTTTATCTCTACTTGGCTTTTGGGTGTTAGGATAGTTTTGGTTCTTTCTTATTGTCGCTTAACTCATTTAATCATTCCTCACATATGAATCGTTGAAATTGTTTTCATAGACGAGAAATTAGATAATAGATCACCAATTACATATTTCAAATACATCGTGTAATGTTTTTTCTCTACTAATCCCTTCTTTATTTTGCAATAGGCATAATTAATGCACAAGCTTAACATCTTGCATGCTAATAGTACTTATAGATTACTTGATCTTTACATTAATGAGCTGTGGAGGAATTAATGGTAAATGATTTGATCATAGCTGCACAAAAGAAACAAAAAGAACTCATCGGATTCTTCTACGTGTTGCCACATGGGAAAATGAAAGGCCAACAAGGGGTAGCTGATTCCCGGTACATATGTCTGATATTGTGATGGTCCATCTCCAATCAATTTGGTGTTGGCTTCTCGAGTAAAAATAATAATAATTATTATTATTTTTTTTTTGCATCTTCCTTTAATAATTCTGGCAGAACGCTCACGCAATGTAACCTGACCTGTAAAAATAATAGACAAAGGGAAATAAGACTCGTCAAATCTAGCACTTATGTGCCAAACACAATCTTTTTGTACATTAAATTGCAAGAGATTATCTCATTTGTCGGATAGTTTATTATATTTTACTTGTGGTACCACCTTGACTAGAGTTTTCGCCCTGTGCAGGATAAACACCGCCGGATACCAAGTAATCTTAGAAACGATACTTGTCAAGATGTGAATAAAGCCTTATTTGAAGTGCGTAGATGTGGTAGTTTTAGACGTATCAATAAGGATTAGTCAAGCTAAGTGTCACTGCTATAATATCCGCAGAATATTTTTTAAAGTCGTTAAAAAATGAATTTAGAATATTAAAAAATTCTATTGACCCAATTTTTGGGTGATTATAGCATTATAAATAAACGTTCCACAAGCTCATGATTCACACTTGATTTGATGGTCAATGAGAACGTCAGCAGTTACATTTCTCAAAGTATAAGTGGAAAAAATTTGCTACTGGAATATTTGTTTACACCGGCACACTAACATTTATTTACTGTTTACCTTTAAAAAGTGAATATGTGATGAGATACTACTCCTAGGTAGACAATCATCCAACTTATTTGATGTTTAATTTATATTTACATGGCATGATATTCTACCCAAAATCCGAGTTTTTAGGGCTTGCATGGTAGTGTTCTCGTTTCTTGTTTCTATTCCTTAGTGTTTCTGTTCCTGGATGATTTTTTTAGAATCAGACCGCGTTTGGTAACTGTTAAAAATTTTTGTTTCAAGAACAGAAACGCATTTGGTAACTGCATAAAATTTTCGTTTCTAATTTGTCATTTAAATTAAATAATTATATAATCATATTTGATGACAAAGAAAAGAGAAAATAATTAAATCAAATAGCGAATAAGAAAAAGAAACGAAAAAATAAAAAGGAGTTGCGAAGAAGGAAGTTAGTTTTTTTTTTTAGATTTAAAAATACCATCTTGAATAGGAAATTGAAATAAAAATATCAACTATCTTTGTGTATTTTTCTGACCACGAATGATATTTTTCTAATTTTTTGGGTATTTTATAATTAAAACAATTTAAAAAATATGAAAAATATTTTTAATTAAAAATTGGTTCCTAAGGCTAGGCCAAGGCTTTCAAAGTTGATTTTGTAATTTTTATGATTTTTTGTTATTTTTAAATTAATTTTTAAAAATAAATATAAATATAAAATATAAAATATAATTAAAAATCAGGTTTCAACAAGAACTGAAAGTATTGAGGAAAAATTCATAGAAGTATATGGTGGAAAATAGTTATTCTCAAAAGTGTTTCGGAACACAAGAACTAGCCTTTTTTTTTTTTTTGTTCTGAAAATTGGTCCAAAAGTGCTCCCGAGAACAGAATCAGAATCATAATTATTTACATTGCCAAACATGTTTCTGTTCTTTACTGTGCTCAGGAACAGAAATAGAGAAATGAGAACACTGCCATGCAGACCCTTAATCCTAGATGTCTCATTGTACTAAATGAATCCTATGCCGTGTGGAATTTCGGATAAGTATGTAAAAGGTTCGGTATATATTCAATAAATATATTGTTTCCTCTCACAGTAAAGTTGTTACATCACAGATAGAACATCGCTTCTCAATCACATTCTTCCTTGGAGCAAACGAGAACAGTAAGGATTTTGGTCGAGTGGATGCAATAAAGACGACAAAAGAAGACGTGACCGGAGGTTCAGTGACATATGAAGGATTGAAAGCTGACGTCAAAGGTTTCGGCTTTCTTGTAAAGAAAATGTGGTATAAGGTTAAACACTGCGAGTCGCTCGAAGAGATCAAGAGAGATGACCAAGTGAAAAAAATGGTGGAAGAAGCATGGGAAATAGGATTTGTTGATTTGTACGTCGAGGGAGGGTTTCAAAGTTTGCCAATCAACGCTGAATGTTCGAAGGCCACGGCAGATAAGAGGCAAACGAGGCACGATGGCAATGTCGATGGAGGGAAAACGACGAGTATGGAACATTCTGAGAGATCATGCAAAGCTACAACTCAAGTTAAGGATCAAAGAGGCCTTTCTTCTGTGAGTGCCTTCCACCTTGTCCAGTGTATTCCAACAATATGTATGTGGATAACCTTGTTGTTTTCAAACTTGCAGGGTGATTCAAAAGCATGGGACTTGATCAAGGTGAATTGCATGATTTAATTCTAGTCTGATGGTCCTTATGTTACTCATTGGTTCTTACACTAGACATTCCATTTTTACAGGCGGCAGAATATTCGAAATCTCTATCTCTTACCGGGTGTCATGGCATATCGATAATCCCAGACATCTATAAATGCTTGGATTTAGAGAGCTTGACTCTTAAAAGATGCTCCAGTCTAAAGAAAATTGAAAGCTCCATTGGAAACCTAGGATCATTGGTTGAGTTAAAGATTGAAGAGTGCAAGAAACTTACAGATTTACCTGAAGAAATTGGGGAACTAGTTAAGCTCAAGCACTTCTCATTGTTGGGATGTGAAAAGTTGACAGAACTTCCCAGCTCAATTGAGAAATTGACCTCATTGACAGAGTTAGACATATCAGGTACGCGCATTGCCGAATTTCCAAACTTCATTGAAGAATTAAAATCTAAATGTTTGTATTCTGAAAATTGAGAATTTTCTTCTCGCAGACACAATAATAAACAAACTTCCAAATTCCATTGAGAAGTTAAAGTCATTACGCGTCTTGCGGTTTTCAGTAGATCCATTAGTTGATAGAGAGAAACACTATTGGCATATACCTAGTGGGATCAGCACTTTGGAAAACCTTGAAGAGTTGGATCTCTCTGGGCATACTACATTGAAAGGTAAACTTGCTGTTGGAATTGGAGAATTGTCGTCCTTAAAAATCCTAAATTTAGAATCCACCGGTATTTGTGGAATTAAAAGAATGCCTCCTTGCCTCCAAAACCTAAACCTAAGAGATTGTCATGAGATTAAAAAATTGCCGGAGCTTCCCTCAAGTTTGATCTGTCTACATCTTGAATCTAAATCATTGCTCTCAGTCCCTGATCTGCGGAACTTTACTAATTTGGTTGAACTGCAACTAAGCGATGGCTCTTCGAAAAGAAACCCAATCACAGGATGGGACATAAGTTGGATTGGGAGTTTATCCGGACTGAAAAAGTTAGATCTAAATCTGCGAAAAGTCCGTGTACCTCGAGAGTGGGCTTCTCTTTCTCATCTGGAAGAGCTTGCTTTGAGATGGGTAGAAATAGATTGTGAAGCGGAAGTCATTCCGCTCAGTGGACTGCCACGACTTCAGAAGTTAACTTTTGACGGTTGTATTGGATTCAAGCGATTGCCCATTCCTCCGGAACTAAGCAAGCTACGGGAACTGCATGTGATATGGTGTAAAGGGCTAGATGAGATAGAAGTTGTGGGTCCCTTGGGATCTTTGGAACACTTGCGCGTATATGAGTGCAAATCTCTAAAAACAATGAGTGGGTTATCATACTTGAAGAGGCTAGAGACTTTGAGAATCGAAATGTGCCCTGTTACGAAGGTTGAGGGCGTGGACCAGCTAGTCTCTCTGAAATTCTTGGATGTCAAAAAGTGCGGCTCATTGGTAAAGTTGATCGATGCATCTTGCACAAAAATACCAGATGATTGCTACGTCACTATAGAGAAGCTTGGAGTCTCTATCATAGAATGTCTAAGAATGCGTTTGGCGGATTACAGAAAGGTGCGACATCTTCTTCTTCAATGTGTGGGACTTTCATTTAAATCCTTTTTACGACCAAATATCCTCCTTTCTTTAGCCACACAATGTCTGCCCTATTAACGTCGCATCGTTAAGCTCTTAGGTGGCTGGTTTATTTCCTTCGATTTGCCGTCCTAAAGCAATCTTCCTTCCCTCCTTTGAGATTCCCATTTCTTTTTGTACTTTAGTTACTTTGGCTCTTTTTGTTTTGCCGAAAATTAGTGATTTGAAACTATTTTCTTAAAAATGATCACATCGATAGCTTGAAATAGCTAATCAATGAAAAATATTTCATTATCGATAATAATTTGTGTCTAAATATTTGCGTAGCTAATGAAGATATTTTCCGTCTATTCGTTTTTGTTAGTCCTATAAGCATCATTTTCTGGAAAGTGTTTTCCAAATCACTTAATTTTTGCGAGATAAATATAGCCTTAGGTTGCATTTTTTTTTTTTTTTTAATCTCGGTCACTTTTATCTCTACTTGGCTTTTGGGTGTTAGGATAGTTTTGGTTCTTTCTTATTGTCGCTTAACTCATTTAATCATTCCTCACATATGAATCGTTGAAATTGTTTTCATAGACGAGAAATTAGATAATAGATCACCAATTACATATTTCAAATACATCGTGTAATGTTTTTTCTCTACTAATCCCTTCTTTATTTTGCAATAGGCATAATTAATGCACAAGCTTAACATCTTGCATGCTAATAGTACTTATAGATTACTTGATCTTTACATTAATGAGCTGTGGAGGAATTAATGGTAAATGATTTGATCATAGCTGCACAAAAGAAACAAAAAGAACTCATCGGATTCTTCTACGTGTTGCCACATGGGAAAATGAAAGGCCAACAAGGGGTAGCTGATTCCCGGTACATATGTCTGATATTGTGATGGTCCATCTCCAATCAATTTGGTGTTGGCTTCTCGAGTAAAAATAATAATAATAATAATTTTTTTTTTTGCATCTTCCTTTAATAATTCTGGCAGAACGCTCACGCAATGTAACCTGACCTGTAAAAATAATAGACAAAGGGAAATAAGACTCGTCAAATCTAGCACTTATGTGCCAAACACAATCTTTTTGTACATTAAATTGCAAGAGATTATCTCATTTGTCGGATGGTTTATTATATTTTACTTGTGGTACCACCTTGACTAGAGTTTTCGCCCAGTGCAGGATAAACACCGCCGGATACCAAGTAATCTTAGAAACGATACTTGTCAAGATGTGAATAAAGCCTTATTTGAAGTGCGTAAATGTGGTAGTTTTAGACGTATCAATAAGGATTAGTCAAGCTAAGTGTCACGGCTATAATATCCGCAGAATATTTTTTAAAGTCGTTAAAAAATGAATTTAGAATATTAAAAAATTCTATTGACCCAATTTTTGGGTGATTATAGCATTATAAATAAATGTTCCACAAGCTCATGATTCACACTTGATTTGATGGTCAATGAGAACGTCAGCAGTTACATTTCTCAAAGTATAAGTGGAAAAAATTTGCTACTGGAATATTTGTTTACACCGGCACTCTAACATTTATTTACTGTTTACCTTTAAAAAGTGAATATGTGATGAGATACTACTCCTAGGTAGACAATCATCCAACTTATTTGATGTTTAATTTAAATTTACATGGCATGATATTCTACCCAAAATCCGAGTATTTAGGGCTTGCATGGTAGTGTTCTCGTTTCTTGTTTCTATTCCTTAGTGTTTCTGTTCCTCGATAATTTTTTGAGAATTAGAGCGCGTTTGGTAACTGTTAAAAATTTTTGTTTCAAGAACAGAAACGCATTTGGTAACTGCATAAAATTTTTGTTTCCAATTTGTCATTTAAATTAAATAATTATATAATCATATTTGATGACAAAGAAAAGAGAAAATAATTAAATCAAATAGCGAATAAGAAAAAGAAACGAAAAAATAAAAAGGAGTTGCGAAGAAGGAAGTTAGTTTTTTTTTTTTAGATTTAAAAATACCATCTTGAATAGGAAATTGAAATAAAAATATCAACTATCTTTGTGTATTTTTCTGACCACGAATGATATTTTTCTAATTTTTTGGGTATTTTATAATTAAAAAAATTTAAAAAATATGAAAAATATTTTTAATTAAAAATTGGTTCCTAAGGCTAGGCCAAGGCTTTCAAAGTTTATTTTGTAATTTTTATGATTTTTTGTTATTTTTAAATTAATTTTTAAAAATAAAAATAAAAATAAAATATAAAATATAATTAAAAATCAGGTTTCGACAAGAACTGAAAGTATTGAGGAAAAATTCATAGAAGTATATGGTGGAAAATAGTTATTCTCAAAAGTGTTCCGGAACACAAGAACTAACTTTTTTTTTTTTGTTCTGAAAATTGGTCCAAAAGTGCTTCCGAGAACAGAATCAGAATCATAATTATTTACATTGCCAAACATGTTTCTGTTCTTTACTGTGCTCGGGAACAGAAATAGAGAAATGAGAACACTGCCATGCAGACCCTTAATCCTAGATGTCTCATTGTACTAAATGAATCCTATGCCGTGTGGAATTTCGGATAAATATGTAAAAGGTTCGGTATATATTCAATGAATATATTGTTTCCTCTCACAGTAAAGTTGTTACATCACAGATGGAACATCGCTTCACAATCACATTCTTCCTTGGAGCAAACGAGAACAGTAAGGATTTTGGTCGAGTGGATGCAATAAAGACGACAAAAGAAGACGTGACCGGAGGTTCAGTGACATATGAAGGATTGAAAGCTGACGTCAAAGGTTTTGGCTTTCTTGTAAAGAAAATGTGGTATAAGGTTAAACACTGCGAGTCGCTCGAAGAGATCAAGAGAGATGACCAAGTGAAAAAAATGGTGGAACAAGCGTGGGAAATAGGATTCGTTGATTTGTACGTCGAGGGAGGGTTTGAAAGTGTGCCAAGCAATGCTGAGTGTTCGAAGGCCACGGCAGACAAGTGGCAAATGAGGCACGGAAGAACTGGGCACGATGGCGGATTCGATGGAGGGAAGACGACAAGTATGGAAAATCGGAAGAAGGACGATGATATCATTGGGGAACCTGCTAACCAAAATGACATTCTCCGGTCATGTGGCGAAAGGGGTGAAGGAGTCGAACATTCTGAGAGATCTGGCGTTGCTACAATTCAAGTTGAGGATCAAGGAGACCTTTCTTCTGTAAGTACTTTCTACATTCTCCAGTGTATTCCAATTTCACGTCAGCTATTTTCCACCAAAAAATCGCTCAATTGCGCTGCAAAGATTTCAAAATACTGACATGGCATAGGTTGGCAATGCCTGCGCTACTGCTTTAATGAGTAATCCCTTCCTAGCTCTTGACAGTAGCTTTTCCTTCCACCCTTCAAATTTCATGCTAACTCTAGCTAGGATAGGATGTAGATGTACATTTTTTTTTAAAACCCCCCAAACAGAAGAAATGCTTCAGATTTTGTCCCGTTTGCGCAATCTGTGGACCTCTGAAGGCATTGGCTATGTTATCACATACGTTGACATTTAAATGTTTTCCATAGGCCAAGAAATATTTTCGAAAAATTTGGAACTTGTTTGACTTCAATTTATTATCTTACTTACTAAATGTTACATCCCTGCCTTTTAGATTATTTAAGAGTTAGACAACTAGTAATGTACGAGAGCACTATTTTCCTGTCATAAGATTTGACAAAATCAATGATGATAATCGCTAGATGACAAGTAGAGTTGGCTCACGGTGTTCATATAGATGATGAACCAATAACTATAATGTGGTCTCTTCCAATATTTGGTGAACGCCAACTCCAACACCAGCCTGACAATAAATGCTGATTTTTTGTTGACCTTTTCTATTAATTTTATTTCTTTACATTTGGGATTTATAGGTATAACCCTTTGATATCCAGATTAGTTCTTTATCACTAAGTCAGAGTGTTAATGCATTTACTTCTTGTTTCCAGAGGATTGCCTATTGAAAATGGAATATAGAGAAATAAAAGAATGATTCAATAATTAATAAGGAGCAACTCATTCGTGGTATATATATTTGATATTGTGATGATCCATTTCCTGCACTTTGTACATAGAATGTGCTGAAACCAAAAGAAAAATATGAACTTTGAAAATTTTGAACAAGGACACAAAATTGGAACAGAGGGAGTTCACGAACTTTCTGGAAGGCACACAAGTTCAGGGGGAGTCAGCTGGTATTCGGGCAGGACAATCCGAGATGATCAAACTGCTGAGAGAGCTTAAGGAGGGACAAGAAAGCATAAAAGATCAGATTCAGCGCCTTCACTACGCTCTCCATCCAGAGGTTGGGACTCAGCAATTGCGTATTCATCAGCAGGAGGCAACTATCAAGGATGCTGTCAAACAAAGCTCAGAATCTAGTGTCCTCTGATATGGTGACGTTCAGTAACAACTCTTGACCCTTGGCAAAGGAAATGCAAAAACTGACAGAGGTTTTTGACAGAAGGCTAGATAACTTGTTCTCTTTCGCTTTGGCCAAGGTTCCTTTTGATTTTCCAACGATCCAGCATCAATCTCACCACCCCATCCTAAGTCCTACAAAAGAAATTCATTCGTTCTTTTGTCTTTAAAGACTTTAGTTTTTTTGCTTCTGTTGGTTTGCTCAGTAGATTGTTTTTTATTCCGCTTGGAACTACGAGTTGTTGCTGGTGTGTATTCCTTTTGAATAATACTTGATGGGTGGTTGAAGTTTATGGATCTTTATTATTTATGCCCATTTCTAACGTTGACAAAAAGGGAGAGAACACAAGAAGCAAGCAGACGCATCGCAGTCAGTAAAATTTCAACATATGCTTGTGCTCTAGTACTTGTGCATTTATCAAAATTGTTAAATATTTTTTTACACAAGTATTTTTCTTTGAAATTTTTTTCAAAATTAAATCATGCTCGAAAAGTTCTGTCTCCATAAAATAAAGGGAGATTGTTGAAGAATTATATTAGATTTTGAAGGTAACACAAAACTGATACATTATGTGGAAAAGACTTTGTGAAATGCTTTGAGGATATTCTATAAGGTTGCGTTTGGTCGTCCGTATAAAACTCGGGATATGATATAACACATATCATATCCCGTGTTTGGTAGGTGATCCGGATAGTATAAGGTAGGATATGGAGGGGATATAGCCCGTATAAAAAAATCCGGGGAGGGGGGTAGGATAAGGCCGGATATGATTTCTCTCAAAGCAGAAAATTTCAAAACTTCCATTTATGGTTTCGGAGGAAGAAATCAAAAAGGCGCTGGTCTCTCTCTCTCTCTCTCTCTCTCTCTCTCTCTCTCTCTCTCTCTCTCCTTCAATCTTCATATCTCCAATCGCTGAGAAGATTTCTCCAAATTTTCATTTTTCTCTGATCGGAAACATGAACAAAGGACCCTCCTCTCTTCTCCGATTTCGAAAAAAAGATGAAAGGTACCTCCTCTATATCTCTCTCTGTGCGCTTTTGATTTTTTTTTTTTAAGGTTCGAGTCGATTTTGGTTTGCAGACTTGCTCACGAAGGACTACAGCTTCGATCAGAAGTTTACTCTCGCCAGCGATAGCGAGACTGGATTGGTAATCTATGCTTCATCTTCTGACTCTATGTGCGCTTCTATTTTTGTGCTCGTTGAAGACGATGTGACTCGTTCGAACGTCATCAAACGCTGCCAGTGCTGGAGGATAAAGATGATGGTTTGTGGCGTCTTATCTTTCTTCAACACCACCATGAGAGAGATGAATTGATTCCATGTATAATATCCGGACATCACCAAAAGACATATAGGATATTTCAAATCCTATCCTATCCTTATCCTATCCGACCTTATCCTATCCGGTAAAAAAATCCGGACTACCAAACGCAGCTTAAGTGTATCATTACGTCTTATACTTAAGTGTTATACTGATAGAAGCAAGTTTCGAGGATAGAGGCGGACTCAATAGAGTTACATATGGCAAGATATATTCTGGATCATTGAGCAATCCTTCTGTTTTTATAAACTTATCACACTTGCATTTGAACTTCAATAGTAGTTTAGCTTTTAATTAATTAAAAGCTAAACTACTATGATCTTTTGTGCATTGTCTTCTATTCTCTCACTCGCATCTATTTACTGTCTGATAGAAGCAATGCACAATTATGTTCTTTATATCTGCTCCTATTAAACTTGGAATTAGAGATGATATTGTTAGCAAACAACACTCATTTCTTCAAAATGAGTGTCAATTGCTTATGCAATGATGCCATAGCTTCCAGGAGAAGTACACTACAAGTCTATTAAGTCATGTTTGACGATCACTTAAGTATCAATTTTTTTTTTAAATGATCAGTTAAGTGCCAACTTCAATTTGCTTGCCGGAAATCCTACGTGGCCTTTTTTTTATTATTATTTGAGCTCACACGGCTCACCAAAAGTATAAATGAACTTCCACGTAAAAATTAACTAAAAAATTAAAAAAAATAAAATCAAATACATTGAAAATAAGCTGAAAATTTAAAAATAAAAAAGGTGGGTGGGAACTGCACTCCGACA
The DNA here is from genome assembly GCA_021437785.1 of Rhodomyrtus psidioides. Taxonomy (NCBI): domain Eukaryota; kingdom Viridiplantae; phylum Streptophyta; class Magnoliopsida; order Myrtales; family Myrtaceae; genus Rhodomyrtus; species Rhodomyrtus psidioides. The sequence goes on along the minus strand of JAILYB010000007.1, from coordinate 5,955,450 downwards.
AGGGTGGGGGATGGCCGGCAGGGTTCGCTGAGCCCCAGCCAGTGGCCGATGACCCTTGCTGACAATAGGCAGGGCATGAACGGAACCCTTTTTTTTTAAAAAAAAATTTTCAGCTTATTTTTTAATTTTTTTTTATCTTAGAAGTCTAAGTGGAAGTCCCCGTGGCCAAAATTTTACAGAAAATATGCCATGTGAGACGATAAATTTAAACATAAAAGTCACTTATTTTATTTGGCTAGAATTCTTCTGATTTGACACTTAAGTGAACATTTTTCTTTGATTTTGGCATCTAAGTGATCATTTTGAAAGTTTTTGCACTAAAGTGAGCATCGTATAAAATTTATGGCACTTGTAATGTACTTCTCACATGGCTTCCCTTGTAGATTATGATGCAGAAGCGATAGAAAGCAATGCTAAACAGAAGAATCAAAACCGATAAACAAGAAACAATCTCTATTCACTCAAAACGATATCAAATCGCTATATGTCGATATTCAATAATCTAGTCTTCCACGAACCCTAAACACCCTTATATAAGGTGCTAACCCTAATTAACTTAAGAAACACAATATTACGAAAATATCACTAAAATCACAAAATTGCCTAAAATATTAAAATAACGAAATATTATGGAGATTGCCAACTTTATTTGCATCATTCTCCCCTACTAGGAAAAGATTCGCCCTCAAATCTTGTTGTGCCTTCTCATCTCCAAGATTAGACATTGCGAAATTTGCCACAACCAAGAAGAAACGAGATTCTGAAAAACGTCTGGGCCGGCCTCTCCAACGAATCAAGTAATACATCAACTTGAACCCCAAAAAATTCTCTGAAAGCACATCTTCAAGCTTATTCATTAAAAAACACTGTTCAAAGTGTAGAGAACTCCCTTCCTTGCTTGTTTCACTTCCCTCGGAATGTTGCTCCTGCGGAAGTTTCCCTAGCAAAACGAGAGCTCTCTTTAGTAATGAGATAGCTCGTTCATGGTCTCATACTGCAGAGACATTTTGGAGTATGCTTCTGCAACTTCTATTGGAGACGAAGCCTCTTTCTTGTCAAGAACCCCACAAGCAATCTCCAAGAACCTCTTCGGATCTGCAAGCTTATGTTGGGCATACAATGCTTTCCCCATCGATATAAACACCAAAGTCCTAGTCTGACTATCTTTTTCTGTCTTGGGTCAGCATCCCTCAGGGTATTAATCGCCTAATCAGTCTTTACCAGTGCAATTTGCATATTCGCAGCATCAATCTCGGCTCGGAGCCAATATGAATTGAGCCACCAGTTCGCCAAAACCTTATGTGAAAGTTCATTGTGCTCTAGCGCCTTCTCATGCTGGTCTAACCCGTTATTTATCACGCCAAGAAGTCTCCTATCTTGCGCAACCTCCACTGAATTATTACCTAGATGGTTTTTGTGTATCTCCAGAGCCTTCAAACCAAATCCCGGTGCTTTCTTGGGAAAATGTTCCAGTATTTTTGCCAATTCACCAGTTTCATACATCTGTCTGATCACATCGGCTCCACCTACATACATGCCCCCAATAAACACCGATTGTTGTGCTGATCGTGCGTCAATTCCACCAATTGCTCCGGGTTGATGGTCTCATTGACCTCCTCCACGCCTCCATCGCCGTCGTCGGCATCAGGGTCGAAAATCGGCACCTCGTCATGGAACGAGGCGAAATCCAAGTCGTCCATCTCCCACCCCGGCATCCATGCCGCCGCTTGGGGTACGTCGCCATGGGCGACCTCGGCGTCCTTTGCTGACACGATGACTTTTACCATCGTGCCTGAATCCGCATCTTCTTGTTCTCAAACGTATTCTTCGTAAACTGAATCTTCATCAAAGATTGGATCTTCAACAAATATTGGATCTTCATCAAAGATTGCATCTTCGTCAAATATTGGATCTTTGTCAAAGATTGGATCTTGAAGCTCAGGAATTTCGATCTTCATCCTGAAATTGAGAAAAGTGGACTGACTTTCTGGTCGTACTCCTCGATTCCGTCCTTGGTTCAAGTCCTCGAAAGGATTGACGTCCTCTTCTTCATCATCGGATGGATCAGCAGATTCCGCTCCTCCTTCGGATTGAGCGTCTAGCCCTGCCTCCGCAAGACGTCGCTCCAAATCCTGATTTCGTTTCCGCAGCTCTTCATTTTTTATGTCTCGCAGGTCTCTCAAACGCGGCTGTTCATCTGCATCAGGAATGACTCCACGTCCCCGGCCTCCATGCACATGCTGTCTTTGATCAACACAATTCTATTCAGCCATTGATTTCAAGCAACCTATGCTCTGATACTAAATGATGCCCATGCTGTCTTCGATCAACACGATTCTATTCAGCCATTGATTTCAAGCAACCTGTGCTCTGATACCAAATGATGCCCAAGTGATAGAAAGCAAGGCTAAACAGAAGAATAAAAAATCGATAAACAAGATATTACCAAATGATGCCGAAGTAATAGAAAGCAAATAGAAGAATCGAAACCGATAAATGAGGAACAATCTCTGTTCACTAAAAACGATATCAAATCGCTATATGTCAATAGTCAATAATCAATAATCTAGTCTTCCATGAGCCTTAAACACCCTTATATAAGGTGCTAACCCTAATTAACTTAGGAAACACAATATTACGAAAATATCACTAAAATCACAAAATTACCTAAAATATTAAAATAACGCAATATTACGGAGATTGCCAACTTTATTTGCATCAGATTACTTCTTGAATTTCATACCGACTTGCCTCGCCGTGTTCCTTGAAGAATTCCTTGTCGCGAATTATCTAGTCGAACACTCTTTTGTATGTAATTAAATATATGAGAAACTTGGTTTCATTTTTCTTTAGCCAGAAAACTTGCTTTGCATTTTAGATCCGATTATATTCATTTGATGTGATTATATTCATGTCATTTTCAAATAGAAGTTGTAAATCCTTAAATGAAAGATTTCTTTTTTGTTCAGAATCTTTATCATTTTTTTTCATGCCCATTCGAGTTATAAAACATAGTGGCCAGAAGTTGATAAACTTCTTCACATCATTGTGAAATTTCACTTGCAGAAGAAGTGACGCAGCGTTCAGCGATAGAACAAACAAGCAAATCTTGTTTGAAAGAGAAATCTCAAATTTTTAATATCAAAAGGTATATTCTGTCCGCTCAAACTTCACAAAACACCTTATATAGGGTGTTAACCCTAATGACACAAAAACCAACAAATTACAAAATTGCCACTAAAATAAAATTACATCAGAAAAATGCTAAAATTAAATCCTAAATTCTAGACGCATCTTCTCGACCTCCGTTGGGACTTCTGCCTATCCAATCGATCCAGAAACACATTACTAATATGCTCCGCATCATTCTCCTCCACTTGGGAAAAACTCGTCATCGAGTTAGAATCAGAATCTGGATACAACGGCTCGGTGGACTCATGAAATAGAGATAAATCAGCAACATTGAAGGTATTGGATATGCCCATGCTTTGTGGAAGGTCGATAACATAGGCATTATCGTTGATTTTCCTACTGACAGTGTAAGGCCCATATTTCTTCTGCTGCAATTTGCTGTAAGTTCCAACCGGTAACCGCTCTTTACGAAGGAAGACCATGACTTGATCGCCGACTGCAAACACCTGATTGTGCCTGTGTTTATCTGCCGCAGCCTTGTACTTCTGATTAGCCGCTTCCAACTTCTGCTTCACTTCTTGATGTACCTCGACAATCTGCTTAGCCATATGATCCGCTGCAACACTCTTGTCTGCTTGTTTAGGCAAGTGAATCAAATCTAGAGTATGTTGAGGTGCCTTTGTATAGACAACAGAAAAAGGTGACCTGCCGATAGAACTATGAACCGCATTATTATAAGCAAACTCCGCCTGCGATAAAGCAACATCCCACTGCTTCGGTTTATCCCCACAAAGACTTCGAATCAAGTTGCCCAAAGTTCTATTGACCACCTCCGTCTGCCCATTAGTCTGAGGGTGAGCTGTGCTACTAAAATTCAGTGATGAGTCAAACAATTTCCATAAGGTTCGCCAAAAATTCCCTAGAAATTTGCTATCTCTATCTGAAGTAATAGACTTAGGCACTCCATGCAGACGAACTACTTCTTGGAAAAATAACCTAGCCACACTTACAGCATCAGAAGTCTTCCTACAAGGAATGAAGTGTGCCATCTTGGAAAATCTGTCAACTACAACAAAAATAGAATCCACGCCTCTTTGAGTTCTTGGTAAACCCAACACAAAATCCATTGACAGATCCTCCCATATATTGTCAGGGACAGATAATGGCATATACAAACCTGTATTCTTAGATTGTCCCTTAGCAGTTCGGCAAACATAACATTTCTGCACATACCTGCTGATATCTTTACGCAATTGGGGCCAGTAAAATCGCTCCTTAACTGCAGCAATAGTTTTGTCTCGACCCAGATGTGCAGCCAATCCACCATCATGCAAATCACGAATTACCTTCTCTCGTAATGATGTCCGAGGAAGACAAAGTTGATTGCCATGCATTAGATAACCATCCAGAATATAGAACTCCTGTACAGGTTGATCAGCAGCACACGTATCCCAAATTTGCCCAAAATCTTCATCGCCTGCATAACACTCTTTCAGCTGCTCGAACCCCAGAATGTCCTGGCGCAATGTAATCAGCAAGCCAGCTCTCCTACTCAATGCATCTGCTACAACATTATGCACACCGGATTTGTGCTGCAACCTGAAAGGGAATTTTTGTAAAAACTGACACCAACGTGCATGCATATCTTTACTGATCCTTTTCTGACTATTTAAGTACTTCAAAGCTTCATGGTCAGAATAAAGCACAAATTCTTTCCCAATCAGATAGTGCTCCCATGTCTTCAAAGCCCTTATGACAGAATAGAATTCTTTGTCATAAGTGCTCCATTTCTATCGCGCCTCGCTGAGCTTCTCACTGAAAAAGCAAATTGGCATGCGCTCTTGAGACAAAACAGCTCCTATACCCACTCCACTAGCATCGCAATCTACCTCAAACAGCTTATCAAAGTTAGGTAGAGCTAGAACAGGTGCAGTACACAACTTCTCTTTCAGAATAGCAAAACTATTATCGGCTTCCTCTCCCCACAGAAATCTACCTTTCGTCATACACTCTGTAATCGGGGCTGCGATAGTGCTAAAATTCTTAATAAATCGCCTATAAAAAGTAGCCAACCCATGAAAACTCCTTACTTCAGAAACTGTTTTTGGAGTAGGCCACTCTCTGATGGCTTTCACCTTCGTCTCATCCACCTCTATTCCCTCAGCAGTGATAATAAACCCTAAGAATAGCAGCTTATGGGTAAGAAAGCTACATTTCTTAAGATTCACATACAGCTTACTAGTCTGCAAAGCGGTCAACACTTCCGTCAAGTGCATCAAATGATCCTCCTCAGTCTTACTATAAATCAGGATATCATCAAAATAAACTACGACGAATTTGTCAATAAAAGATTTCAGAACCTGATTCATAAGCCTCATGAAAGTGCTCGGAGCATTAGAAAGCCCAAACGGCATCACCAACCACTCGTACAGCCCCTCCTTTGTCTTGAATGCTGTCTTCCACTCATCTCCAGGCCGAATACGAATCTGATGGTAGCCATTCTTCAAATCCAGCTTCGTAAACCACTTCGCTCCGTGCAGTCTATCCAGCATGTCATCCAACCTAGGTATTGGAAACTTGTAGCCCACAGTTATCTTATTAACGGCTCTACTGTCTACACACATTCTCCAGCTCCCATCTTTCTTAGGAGTTAGAAAGGCAGGAACAGCACATGGGCTCATGCTATCCTGAATGTGCCCCTTTCGCAGCAACTCTTCCACCTTCTCCTTTAGAATCTCACTCTCCTTAGGACTCATCCTGTAGTGCGGCAAATTAGGCAAACTAGCACCGGGAATTAAGTCTATATGATGCTGAATATCACGCATAGGAGGTAACCCTTCTGGAATCTCTTCAGGCATCAGCTCACGGAATTCTTGCAATAAAGGTCTAACTGCTTCAGGCTGCTCCTCCACTTGTAATTTAGCCTCTGTCTCAATCGCTTGTTTTACCACCAGCACATGAACTTCCATGGTCTCTTTAATTTCATATTCAAATTTCCTCGTAAGAGTAAGGAAATTATTACCTGTAGTCTGTTTTCCTTTTTTCTTCAAGGGCAGCAACGTATACTTCACCCCATCTTTCACCAGATTATATTGGTTGCTCCTTCCAGAATGCTGAGCATCAACATCAAATTGCCACGGCCTCCCGAACAACACGTGACATACATCCATATCTACTACATCACAATACAACTCATCTTGATATTTACCAATAGAGAATGGAATTTTGCATCGTTCAGTTACCTGTATACTTTCTGCTCCAGACTTAATCCATCCTAACGTATAGGGGTTAGGATGTTTCTCTACAGGTATCCCCAGCTTCTTCACTGCATCCTTCCCAATGATATTTTCCATGCTCCCACTGTCGATGACTACAGCAAATATCTTCCCCAGAATAGTGCATCTGGTTCGGAATAGCTGATGGCGTTATGTATCATCCTCCTGGTTTGGGGCTAGCATCATCCTGCGCACCACACAACTTATCTCCTCATCTTCAAAATCGTCTTCCTCACCATCTGGTTCGCAGCAATACCTGTCTTCTTCCTCCTCCTCTCTAGCTGCCACGTTTACTGTTTTTCTCTGAGGGCATTCATTAGAGCGGTGCCCAGGCTGATTACACCTGTAACACTTAATTGCTGCTGGTCTAGCATAAGGATTCAGGTTCACATTTTTCTGTGATTGCGACCCCTTGTCCCTTCCCTCGTTCAGAGGGCGCTTTTCTATCGCCTTATCCCCTTGATTTCGCTCTACGCTAAAGCGATTGTTAAAGCCGCCTTTCTCCATGGAACTTCCTGAGCTACTACCTCTATAACTTTCAAAGCCTCTTTTACTCCATTCTTGCTGCATCAATTCTGCCTTTCTAGCCATATTCTTAGCTTCAGTCAGATTCCGCAAAAATTGTACTCCAATTTTATCCCGAATAAAAGGTTTCAACCCATCGAGATATCTGGCCACCTGCTGTCCCTCTGTTTCTGACAGGTTATTTCGCTCAGCCAATCTCATGAATTCTGTCGTATACTCATGTACAGTTCGATTGCCCTGCTGGCAACGCTGATACTGCTGGAACATGATATGCTCATAATCAGGCGGAAGGAACTCCTGCTTCAACAGTCTCCTCATTCTATTCCATGTTCGCACCCTCTTTTTTCCTTCTCGCTCTCTTCTATTCTGCAATCTCTCCCACCATGCAGACGCACCCCCTTTCAATCTACAGGCTACTAGTCGCACCTTTTTCTCGCTAGGGGTTCCCATATAATCGAAGAATCTATCGACATCAGCAATCCAATCCAGAAATTCTTCTATTCCCAAACTCCCATTAAAATAAGAGATATCGACTTTTAGTTTAAAGTCGTTACCTTCACGATCGTCGTAACGTCGTCTGCCATCTCTTCTATCGCGATCGTCATAACGACCCCTTCGAATTCCTCCATAACGATCCATGTCTCCATAATCAGCACGCCCTCCATCAGAAAACTCGTGCTATTCTTCTTCTGAACTCTCTGAGAACATAGGGTTATTCTGTCTGCGGACAGGAACGGGCCTGACAGGGTCACCACGAGCAAGATCTGCACCCGGCCTTCTGTCGTTTCGCCGATTCCGGTTCACATCAACGCCGAAATCTTCAAATCGATCTACCAATGCATCAAGTCGTGCTTCGATGCGTTGAAATCGTTGATCGAATCGTTGATCCAGGCGTTCCATTAAGCACTGCTCCAAACGTTGCAGCGCGTCGTCCCCAAGGATTGGGGCTCCAGTCTCCTGAACATCGTCACGAAGACCACCGCCAGTCGCCATAGGCTCTGATACCACCTGACGCAGCGTTCAGCGATAGAACAAACAAGCAAATCTTGCTTGAAAGAGAAATCTCAAATTTTTAATATCAAAAGGTATATTCTGTCTGCTCAAACTTCACAAAACACCTTATATAGGGTGTTAACCCTAATGACACCAAAACCAACAAATTACAAAATTGCCACTAAAATAAAATTACATCAGAAAAATGCTAAAATTAAATCCTAAATTCTAGACGCATCTTCTCGACCTCCGTTAGGACTTCTGCCTATCCAATCGATCCAGAAACACATTGCTAATATGCTCCGCATCAAGAAGCACATAGTCGAAGGGCTCCGTATACGTGGATCAATTAGAAGTGAAGACTTTGAAAGGTTACCAAACCTGAGATTCCTCTACTTAAACGGGGGAACTTATGCTGGGGACTTTGCCAGGTGTGATTCAATTTAAGATGGTTTTCTTGGTGTCTTCCTCCTGAGGAGGATTTTGGGGTGAAGAATTTGTATCTGAAATAGCTTGTTGTTTGTAAGCTTTTCGATATTAAGTTCAAGGATGATTCAAATGCATGGAACTTGATCAAGGTAAATTACATGCTTTAACTCTAGTCTAATAATTTCTGTGTGTACTATGCGATGGTTCTTACACTTGACATGCCATCCATTTTTACAGAGTGCACGTAATTTGAAAGTTCTATCTTTTACTTGTTGTTCTGGCATAACGACAATCCCAGACATCTCTGGATGCTCGGCTTTAGAGAGATTGACTCTTGGACATTGCTCCGGTTTAAAGAGAATTGAAAGCTTCCTTGAAAAGTTTGAGCACTTCTCAATGTCAAGATGTAGCATGTTGAGAGAGCTTCCAAGCTCAATTGGGAACTTAACCTCATTAACCGAGTTGGACTTAATAGGTACATAAATTGCCAAACTTCCAAACTCCATAAAAAATCCAAATATTTGTAGTCTAAAACTTGAGAATCTTTCTTTTGACAGGCACGAAAATAGGGGAACTTCCCAACTCCATTGGAAAGTTGAAACCATTACGCATTTCACGTTATGAAAAATCACCAATTGGTTGGAAAGACCACAATTGGCAATTTCCTAATGGCATCAGCACTTTGGTAAATCTTGAAGAGCTAGATCTCCCTATGCATAATGAGATGAAAGGTCACATTCCCATTGGAATTGGAGAATTGTCATCTTTAAGAGTCATAAATTTAGAATCCACCGGTATTTGTGGAATTTCAAAGACAATCAGCATGCTTCATCAGTTTCAAACACTCAATTTATCGGGTTGCCATGAGTTTCAAGAGTTGCCGGAGCTTCCCACAGGTTTAACCCGTCTTTGCTTTCATTCGAAATCATGGCTCTCAATCCCTAATCTGTCGAACCTTACTAATTTAGTTGAACTGCTACTAAGTAATGACGGTGCTAGTGGAGAGAAATCAAATCTATCCAAAGGAAGCGACGTAAGGTGTTGGATCTAACAATATCACCTAGAGGGGGTTAATAGGTGAATCCGAGTCTAATTGAAATTTCTTGCGGAATTAAAACAATTTCAATGCAAGATTAAAATCAGGAATAGTATAACAACGTGCAAGAAATCTAAACACAGAAGTAAGAGTTTAGAGTAGAGAATATTGCATACGACGATTATAGTGGTTCGGCTTAGATGAAGCCTACGTCCACTCTCCCACGCTGACAGTCGATTAGCTGGATTTCACTAGATGAATCAATGAAGGTATACAACAAGTGATGATATTCTCTCTGATAGGTCACACTATCCTTTCTCAATCACTCTTACAAAGCCTCTCAATGATTGTCGTATAAAGCTCACGATGACAAGTATTAATCTGGACAACTCTAGCACTTTGGAATTTATGGTTCCTTATCATACTCCGTAGTAGCACCATTGATCTCCTTTTATACTCCTTTACCCTCAAACTAGCCATTGGACAGGTCTTCAAAGGATCGCTCTTCAATCACTGATTGGACGCCATCAATCTTGATTGAACGAAACTATATCTCGAGAGATTTAGTGACCGTTGGTGCAGAATCTGAGCCCTTCAAATTCAATCGCCCATACAACTCAATCTTTAGTTTCCATAAGTGGAGTTCTTTAGATTTAGAAGGTTTCTTGTCCCATGGAAGGTAATATCCAATCAAGGATATTCTATCAATCATGTTATAGAATAATCCTATCAATCAAAGATTACAAACTTCGATAAATACCTTAGCAATAATGGATATATGTCAGCCGTGGGTCTTCAAAATCTTGAAATAATATATCTCGCAACTTCTAAACAATCTCACAGCTTTTGAACAATCTTCAGAAGCAGACTCCATCTGGACGTCTTCAGAAGCAACTCCATCTGACGTCTTTAGATGCACTCCATCTGAACATCTTCAGAAGCACTCCTTCTGACCGTCTTCAGAAGCACTTCCTTCTGACCGTCTTCAGAAGCACTCCATCTGATCAATATCTTGAGCTCCATCTTTTGGTCCCTCCAAGCATATTGACAATTGCGACTCTACCTCATTGTTCACCTATCCAAGGTTCTTCCAAGCTTTACCGAACTTCCCGTTCTAGGCTTGTTCATCTTCTACTTAGGTATCTCCAACTTGTAGGTGCCTCTACTCCCAATGCCTTGTTCACCATTGATAGATAACTTTCAACCTTCTGACATTCTGTCAATACACCATCTGCATAACGCTTGTGCTTATTTCACTCAGTTCTTCTCAATCAACAAACACATTAGTAGCCTTGGATTATTTTGTCATCTTCAAAACATCATAATATATATATGCATATGCATTGAATATTGAGCTGCGATTATGTTTCTATATATTATCATGCTCAATAAGCATATTTCGTTTACTTCGTTTACTTGTCAATTGAATATCATTAAAACGTGATTGCACATCTGCATATTCAGAGATTGTTTTGTCATCATCAAAACATCATAAGGGATTTTTTGTGACATTCTGAATTCCTGCCATTTTGAGACTATCAAATGAGAAGTATCTATCGATGTATTTCAGTTTTATCTCGCTCGGACCTGATCAATTCGAGTTAACTGACCAGAAAGGGAAAGGCTATCGCATGACAAGTACGTGGACCTGGGAAACTCGAAAAAGGAAATGACGCTTTGACCATAAGGATTGCCGAGGGAACATTTAGAACCATTAAAGGCCGATCAAATAATGATTGGGGAATCCATTGCTAGCGTTATACGATTGGAGCACGGGTGATGCCGTTTGACCAATGTATAATTTGCGAAGTTTTCCTAAATCTAACAATGACGATCGAGACCGTCGGGACTAGTAATGAACCCTCGCAATTACATGACAACCAAAGCCGTCGTAGCTTGAGTCGTCCTAAGTGTGACGAGAGTCACAGAGTCGATACGCATAATGTCTGCAAAAGCCGCCCATTAGTTCGAGATAAACTGAAGATACAAATGATAGAAGATCGATCATGCAACGGAAGCTCGAAATTGGCAAATGGAAATGAAGAATTCCAACATTAGAAAAGAATTTGGACGTCGTCTCATCGAGGGTAATTTATATTGAGAAAAGTGAAATTTGGACTGGAAGTAAAAAATTACCCTTTTACCCTTCAAGAGACATTCTTTCCTTTAGAACAAGCAAGGGCATTATAGTCATTTGCTCTCTCCCTATAGTGGCCGAATGTTTAAGGGTATTATAGTCAATTGTGCTCTAGATATTTATGAAGAAAAGTCAAGGACATTAATGAGAGGTGATGTGTTTGAGTAGGTTAGGTTAGAGCTCTAGGTTGGCATTAAATGGTTGTCCAATCTCCCTCACCTATCCTTCAACTACTCTCCTTGCCTTGGGGACCAAGAAATAATTGAGAAGACCTCCCCATCTTCATTCCTTGCTCAGCCAATTTCTCTCCCTCTCTCTCAATCTCACGCTCTCTCCCTCTCCCTCTCTTCCTTTCTTCCACCCGACCAGCTTCTGCCCTCGCCATTCGCTCGCTTCGACGCCGGCTTCCGACCACCTTTCGACCCAACTCCAACCACTACAACACTCCTTGATGTCTTGCCAACAACCTCCAAGTGACCGTTCGTCGATTCGTTACTCCGTTTGACCCGTGGAGCCGCCGGAACCCGCTTAGGTCAGAATCGGAGCGAACCAGGCCATGAGCTCCTTTAGACCGGTTTAGGAGGTTTATCTTGCTTCCAAATTAAGGTGAGACCTTCTTAAGACATAGTATTAAGGTTGAGTAAGTTTGGTTTGAAGTTTGGTTGATGATAGATGGGTTTTAATGGTGGAACTTGGATGATTTTCTTAAGGACAGAATCTGTCCTCTTCGACGAGTCTGGGAACCGAGCGCCTTTGAAGGCCGTAGAAGTGTCGCCTTGCCCCGAAACTTGTTGGTAAGACACCCTAAGACATGATATTACATGTTAGCAAAGGATAGATGAGTTATATTGGAGTTTTGATGGTCGGTTTATATGGAAACTTGTTGGAACAGAATCTGCCCGGCACTGAACAGTGTAGGATTCGAAGTTGTTGCGGTTCTTGGAGGAGTTTATTGGCTTAATTAGCTAGGTAAGAAGACTTCTAACCTTTTGTTAGGATGTTGAGTCACTAAAGGGTGGAATTTTGGTTGAATTAAAAGGGTTTAAAGGACTGATTTGGTGAGAGATACACGTGAGACCCGAAACCGTCCAAATCCCGTTTTCTGCGCACACCAATTTTAAAACGGCCCGTTCTAATTCATCCAATGTCCAAATTGAGCACCGTTTTCGCCCACACGACCATAAGATCTTGAATTTTAATACCATGAAATTTTTTTTCCCAAAAATTCAGTGGAAAAATTGCAGTTTTCTCGAGACTGAACCTGGTCGTGGTGAGTATTTTTACGGTTTGGGGTCACTGATGACTTTTCTTGATTGAATGCCCCTTTAACATGCCTAGGGAGCATCGATATGATGCTGTGGTTGTTTGGTAATAATATGCCGTGTGTGAATTTGGGCATGTGATGATTAATGGAGGTCAATTGAAGGCTTTAATGCTTAGTTTTGCACTCGATGTCTCATGAGGCCTGATGTAGTGATATGCATATGCTTGATGGCCGAATGACATGCTTGAAATGGTGAATTGGTTGTGATTGAACCGTGTGCCTTGAATGACGATGAGATGACATGATGCCAGGAATTGCCTATGATTGCGATAAATGGCTTAATGAGAAAGAATCACTGTTTGTTTTTATGGCCAATGCATTGAGCTGGGGAGGGAGTTACTCCCATTGACCTGACGAGGTCGTGCGGCTAGAGAGTCCTACCTTGACCGAATCATCTCGAAGGCTGTAAGAATCGAGAGTCAGGTAGTGACCGAATCATCTCTAGGTCCGGACGCGAGAGTCCTATAGTCGACCGAATCATCTCGATGGCGCGGAGTGTCGAGAGTCGCTATAGAGACCGAATCATCTCGCAGCGAGAGTCATGATGACCGAATCATCTCGATAAGACGTCGAGAGTCATATGATTGACCGAATCATCTCGCGGCCCAAGTGGGGCGGCCCTTGATGGGCGTAAAGAAGATAAAAGACTGAAACATGGTTCTTGATATGTTTTCGAGTCTGTATGCTTGAATTGGCTGGAATGCCTGGGATGCCTGGAGCGCATGGAATGCCTATATTGCATGTATTGCTTGAGAAATTCGGATAGGAAAGTGAAAGTGTGAAAGACATGAACTTGAATGCCTGATATGCCTGAGCTGCTCTATTATGACCAATTGCTTGAATGTCATGTGTGAAAAATATTTTTGCCAAAACTTGCATATTTTCAAATGAGCCTGGAGGTACCAATAGTCTAGCTTAGGGTTAGGGTCGACTTGCTGAGATTATTATCTCACCCCGTCGTGGGACCAACATTCTCAGACCCGAAGCACTGGTGGAGGCCCTTGAAGGAAGATGATGACGTGACGGTTGATGAGAAATTAGCTTGATGAGAAGTTTATCTTTTCTGTTGAAGTCTATGAGGACCTCTTAATGTTTCGAAATTAGAGTTATACATTGAAATTTATGATTTACCTTAGGAGTAAAATACTTTTGTATTGGAACGTCCTAAAGTCATCATTTGTACTAAAGGGAAGAAGTAGTTATCTCGTTTCCGCTTGTGCCCTTTCATTGTAATGATTTGATAAGTCGAAGGCTGAAGGATCCTGGAAGACAATCATAGTGATGGAAGTGCTTAGAGGGATGCTCGCTGGGTTTGGGGCGTGACATTTTCCCTAACAATCTCACCCTTTTTTATGATGACAAAACAATCTCTGAATATGCAGATGTGCAATCACGCTTTAATTATATTCAATTGAAAAGTAAACGAAATATGCTTATTGAGCATGATGATATATAGAAACATAATCGCAGCTCAATATTCAACACATATGCATATATATTCTCTCCCCATTTTTGTCATAATCAAAAAGCAATAATAATGAGAAGGATATCACGTAGAGAATATATCTTCAGATACTCTGAAATAAACATAAAAGATATTAAATATAGATCATGTTCTCAATCCACCAACATGTATGTCATTGAACATATATCAATGAGTGCAGATAAATTTCACTTCCTTTTTGTCATAATAAAATGATGTTAAATATTAGAGATTTGTAATGACAAAAAGTAAGGAAAATGGAAGATGTACTAATCGAATTGTGTAGAACTTAGCAAGTTCTAACACACATTTACCTGCTCTTCCATTGTCTGGATAGTAATCAAGATTGGAATTGAAATGAATGCAAATTCAACCAGATTTTCCCATGCTTGATTAATGCTCCCCCTCAATTTGTTGCTTCTTTGAGATGATTCTCTTCCTCAAGTTGAATATCGATTCATGAACTTTGAAAACATCAATAATCACATGCTGAATAGTGATATCGATTTTCGATTTTAGTTGCGTCTTCAAGGATTGTTATCCTTCTGAACAGTTTCTGAATAATTATCCTTGAATATGATTAATAATCTCCTTCTGAACATTTCCTTCTGTATGTTCCTTCTGAGGGTTTCCTTATGAACAGTTCCTTCCGAACATTTCTTCTGAGGGTTCTTCTGAAAGTCGTTCCTTCTCAAATTCCTTCTGAGGTTCCTTATGACATTCTTTTTTATGGTTCCTTTTGAGGGTTCCTTTTGAGGCTTTCTTCTGATGGTTCCTTCTGAGGCTTCCTTCTAAGGTTCCTTTTGAGATTTCTTCTGACGCTCCTTCTGACGCTCCTACTCTAATGCCAAATGTCTTCTTTTGATCAACTTGTTTGGATGGTCTTTTTCCTTTGAGTTTTCTTCCCTTCTTGGATATTCCTCTAAATTTCTTTACTACGGAAGCAAGCTCTTCATCGTCCTCTTCATCATTTTCGGAATCTGAATCATCAGAATAAATTTTATATTTTAAAGCAATTGACTTCTTACCTGTCGTATCCTTTTCTTTGTTGAATCGTTCTGTCTCGTACGACTGTAAAGTCCCAACAAGTTCATTAATGGATAATGGTATGATTGTTTGACATTCTTGAATGGACGGTTTGATGTAATTCCAATCATCCATGAGTCCTCGAAGAATCTTGCGAACCTGCATAGGTTCAGAAATAGGAGCACCTTGCCTTGTAAGACCACTTATTAGTATTTGAAATCTATCAATCATATCAGCAATTGACTCATATGATTCCATCTTGAAGGCTTCATAGTCGCTCAGCAGAATGCTAAGTTTGGTTTCCTTCACCCTGTCAGTACCTTGAAATGTGACATGAAGTCTATCCCATATAGCCTTTGCCGATTCTTCTTCTGCAACACGATTATATAAAGGAGTGGATAGCGGGCAAAAGAGTGCGTAAACAGCTTTGGAATCGAGTCCTTATCTTCTTGCTCTTTCGGTATTCGATAGGGTAGGAGCATGAGCATTATTTCCATTCCCAGAAGTTGCGGTAGTTGTAGGATTTACTCATTTAGTCACGACATCCCACTTCAGATTGTCTAATGCCTTGAAGTACCACTTCATCTTATTGCACCAAACGTTGTAATACTTTCCGTCGAAGTAAGGAGGCTTGTAGATGAACTCTGCATCACTTGATCCTGAATAAATATTGCTAGACATGATAGATTGTTAACTCAAAAGTCAAAAGCACTTCCTAAACAAGAGTAACCTGCCCTGATACCAATTGTTGGATCTAACAATATCACCTAGAGGGGGGTGAATAGGTGAATCCGAGTCTAATTGAAATTTCTTGCGGAATTAAAATAATTTCAATGCACGATTAGAATCGAGAATAGTACAACAATGTGCAAGAAATCTAAACACAGAAGTAAGAGTTTAGAGTAGAGAATATTGCACACGACGATTATAGTGGTTCGGCTTAGATCAAGCCTGCGTCCACTCTCCCACGCTGATAGCCGATTGACTGGATTTCACTAGATGAATCAATGAATGTATACAACAAGTGATGATACTCTCTCTGATTAATCACACTATCCTTTCTCAATCACTCTTACAAAGCCTTTCAATGATTGTCGTATAAATCTCACAATGGCAAGTATTAATATGGACAACTCTGGCACTTTGGAATTTATGGTTCCTTATCCTACTTTGTAGTTGCACCATTGATCTCCTTTTATACTCTTTTACCCTCAAACTAGCCGTTGGACAGGTCTTCAAAGGATCACTCTTCAATCACTTATTGGATGCCATCATTCTTAATTGAATGAGACTGTATCTCGAGAGATTTAGTGACCGTTGGTACAGAATCTGAACCCTTCAGATTCAGTCGCCCATACAACTCAATCTTTAGTTTCCACAAGTGGAGTTCTTCAGATATAGAAGGTTTCTTGTCCTATGGAAGGTAATATCCAATCAAGGATATTCTATCAAACATGTTATAGAATAATCCTATCAATCAAAGATTACAAACTTCCATAAATACCTTAGCAATAATGGATATATGTCAGCCGTCGATCTTCAGAATCTCGAAATAATATATCTCGTAGCTTCTGAACAATCTCGCTGCTTCTGAACAATCTTCAGAAGCCACTCCATCTGACGTCTTTAGATGCACCCCATCTGACCGTCTTTAGAAGCACTCATTCTCACCGTCTTCAGAAGCACTCCATCTGACCATCTTCAGAAGCACTTCCATCTGACCGTCTTCAGAAGCACTCCATCTGATCAATATCTTGAGCTCTATCTTTTGGTCCCTCCAAGCATATTGGCAATTGCGACTCTACCTCATTATTCACCTATCCAAGGTCATTCCAAGCTTTACCGAACTTCCCGTTCTAGGCTTGTTCACCTTCTACTTAAGTATCTCCAACTTATAGGCGCCTCTACTCCTAATGCCTTGTTCACCATTGATAGATTATTTTCAACCTTCTGACATTCTATCAATACACCATATGCATAACGGCTTGTGCTTATTTCACCTGGTTCTTCTCAATCAACAAACACATTAGTAGCCTTTGATTATTTTGTCATCTTCAAAACATCATAATATATATGTATATGCGGTGAATATTGAGCTGCGATTATGTTTCTATATATCATCATGCTCAATAAGCATATTTCGTTTACTTTTCAATTGAATATCATTAAAACGTGATTGCACATCTGCATATTCAGAGATTGTTTTGTCATCATCAAAAAAGGGGAGATTGTTAGGGAAAATCCCTTATGATGTTTTGATGATGACAAAACAATCTCTGAATATGCAGATGTGCAATCACGTTTTAATTATATTCAATTGAAAAGTAAACGAAATATGCTTATTGAGCATGATGATACATAGAAACATAATCGCAGCTCAATATTCAATGCATATGCATATATATTCTCTCCCCCTTTTTGTCATAATCAAAAAGCAATAACAATGAGAAGGATATCACGTATAGAATATATCTTCAGATACTTTGAAATAAACATAAAAGATATGAAATATAGATCATGTTCTCAATCAACCAACATGTATGTCATTGAACATATATCAACGAGTGCAGATAAATTTCACTTCCTTTTTGTCATAATAAAATGATGTTAAAGATTAGAGATTTGTAATGACAAAAAGTAAGAAAAATGAAAGATGTACTAATCGGATTGTGTAGAACTTAGCAAGTTCTAACACACATTTACATGTTCTTCCATTGTCTGGATAGTAATCAAGATTGGAATTGAAATGAATGCAAATTCAACAAGATTTTCCCATGCTTGATTAATGCTCCCCCTCAATTTGTTGCTTCTTTGAGATGATTCTCTTCCTCAAGTTTAATCTCCCCCTAAGTGTGAGAAATCGATTCATGAACTTTGAAAACATCAATAACCACATGCTGAATAGTGATATCGATTTTCGATTTTAGTTGCGTCTTCAAGGATTGTTATCCTTCTGAACAGTTTCTGAATAATTGTCCTTGAATCTGATTAATAATCTCCTACTGAATCTGATCAGTAGACTCCTTCTGAACATTTCCTTCTGAATGTTCCTTCTGATGGTTTCCTTTTGAACAGTTCCTTCCGAACATTTCTTCTGAGTGTTTCTTCTTAGGGTTCTTCTAAAAGTCGTTCCTTCTGAGGTTCCTTCTGATGGTTCCTTCTGAGGTTTCTTCTGAGGGTTCCTTCTGATGCTTTCTTCTAAGGTTCATTATGAGATTCCTTCTGACGCTCCTTCTGAGGCTCCTTCCAACGCTCCTTCTGACACTCCTTTTGACGCTCCTTCTTTCGAAATCCTGGAAATTGGTCATTGCAAAATTCTGGGCAGAATAAGAGGGTTATCGTACTTGAAGAACCTGGAGATATTGTTGATCATAGGGTGCACTCTACTTACCACCGTTGAGGGCCTTAACGAGCTACGGTCTTTGAAATCCTTGGATGTCTAGAAGTACCCCTCGTTTAGAAGCTTGACCAATGCACCATGCACAAAAATACAAGCTGTTTGCGTCGTCCATATATGGGAGCATGGAATCTCTGACAAAGATATGCTTTGGAAGAATTTAGTAGGCCCTAATGATGCATCAAAATAAGTGCGGCATCTTCTTCATCAATGTGTAGGACTTCTGTTTAATTCCTCTTGAAGTTGCCAATTTTTTTTGCCTTTTGGGTGGCTGATTTATTTATTCTTGTTGCGAAAAACGCCAAGAGATGCGCAAATTCAAGCGCATAATAGCAAGGATGAAAGCAAAATAAAACACGAGACACGATATACGTGGAAAACCCAAAATGGGAAAAATCACGGGGAGAGAAGGGGTTTCACTATCTTCAATAACGAGCACAAGCGTACAATCAAAGATCCAAAGATCAGACGAGAAGAAAGTGAAAACAAAGGGTTTCGGGGCAGAAGCTAAAGTAAGCATCCCTATATGATATGCAAGACATCCTTTTTATAGCCCCCATTTAAGAAACCCTAAAACAAAGTGAATGGTCCAAAATAACCTCATCACTAACTTGAAAGTCAAAATATAACAAATTTCCACCTTGACTTCAAATCTCTATAAGAGCATTTTACCAAACGCCACAAGACCTCTCTCCCTCACCTTCAAGAGTGACCACACAAGGCCACCTCCAAACGGTGAATTAAGGACGCACACCCCTAAGCCTATGTGAGCGTACTCGATGTAGGAAACAAGGGATGAACCGCCATCAACACTACCCAAGCAACTCAAATGGTGAGAACACCAACCAATTTCAAACAATGCTTGAACTTGGTCAAAGGAATTGGTTTAGTCAACATATCTGCTGGATTATCCGCTATAGGTACTTTCTTCACTGTTACTGTACCTTTAACAACCTCCTCATGCATAAAGTGATAACGAATATCGATATATTTCGTTCTCTCGTGATACATTGCGTTTTTGGTCAACTGAATTGCACTTTGGTTATCGCAAAAGATAACGAAGGCTTACTCGTGCTTCACCCCAAGTTCTGTAACCAAACGCTTCAACCAAAGAGTTTCTTTTGCTGCTTCCGTTGCTGCTATGTATTCTACTTCAGTGGTAGATAAAGCAATTGTGTCTTGCAAAGTTGTTCTCCAACTAACCGCGGAACCACCAAATGTAAAAACATAACCTGTCAAAGATCTCCTTTTATCGAGATCACCTACATAGTAGGAATCAACGAAGCCAATAACTAAATTCCCTATATCACAACTTCTATCAAAGACCAAACCAACATCTGAGGTACCTCGGATATACCGAAAAATTCACTTCACAACTTGCCAGTGAGCTTTACTCGGATTTGCCATATACCTGCTCACAACACTAACTTCTTGGGAAATGTCTGGACGAGTGCACACCATAGCATACATAAGACTACTCACAGCACTAGAATATGGAACTCGAGATATTTCATCTTCTTCTTCTTTGGTTTTAGGTGATAAAGAAGCAAAAAGTCTAAAGTGGGACGCCAAAGGAGTACTTACCGATTTAGCATTCTTCATACCTAAACATTCAAGCACTTTCTCAATATATCCCTTTTGTGAAAGGTATAACTTCCCAACCTATTTATATCTGCAAATTTCCATACCTAAAATTTTCTTAGCAGCTCCAAGATCCTTCATCTCAAATTCCCTGCTAAGTTGCTTCTTTACCAACTGTATCTCTGCATGTCCTTCGCTGCAATAAGCATGTCATCCACATACAATAGCAGATAAACAAAAGAACCATCACGTAATTTTTTATAGTACACACAACTGTCATGCGCACTTCGCGAGTTGCCATGACTTAACATAAAGCTATCAAACCTCTTGTACCATTGTTGTGGAGATTGCTTGAGACCATACAAAGAGCGTTTCATCCTACAAACATAATCTTATTTACCCTCAACAATGAATCCCTCGGGTTGAGACATATAGATTGTCTCCTCAAGCTCGCTATGTAGAAAAGCGGTCTTGACATCAAGTTACTCAAGTTCTAGATCATAAAGTGCTACTAAAGCGAGCAACACATGAATGGAACTATGTTTCACAACTAGAGAGAACACTTCATTAAAGTCGATCCCTTCCTTCTGACTAAAGCCCTTCGCTACCAAACGAGCCTTGAATTTTTCATCTTCAACTCTTGGAATTCTCTCTTTTCTTTTGAAAATCCACTTGCATTCAACAGCTCTTTTGCCCTTAGGCATTTTCACAAGATCACAAGTTTGATTCTTATGAAGAGACTCTACTCTTCATTCATCGCAACAAGCCACTTCTTAGATTTAGAGCAAATAGTAGCTTTACGAAACGTATTAGGTTCTTCAATACCAAGCTCTTCAGCAACTGTAAGTGTAATATATGGCCCAAAAGGAACCCCAACCCAACTCCAACCTCTTCTTCTTTTCTCCTTCAGCTGTTCCACAACCACAAACATAATAGAAGAAGAAGAATAGAGGGAGAAGAGAGGTCGGCAGACGAGAGGTCGGCAGACGAGAGAAAGATGGGAAAGAGGAAAAGAAGAAGAATGGAATAGCAGATCCTCGAGTTTCCTCACCAAGCTATCTCAACCATGACTAGCAACCATCGGTAAGTATTTGCGCCCCCCTTTCCTCCGATCGAAGTAATTTTCCGAGTTAGGGCTATATTTGGGGTTTTGGTTGAATATAAGTCACCGGGTCTGATTTCATAGTCATTTAGCGACGCTTTTGCATGGAAATGAAACTTTAGGATGTTATGAAGCCGTAGGATTCAACAGATCTTGATTTGGACTTGCGGTTTGGCCGGAATGAATTTTCCAAATCTGCCGCGCTACAGTACAGCGTGAATAATTCATTTCGAGGCCTGATTTCACTAACTTTCTTTCATCGGATGAGGTTGGACCTGTTGAGACATTTGTATTATGTTGAATGAGCTTCGCGTGGACTATAAGATCACTCAAAATGGATTACTGTAACGAAAGTTATGGCTCGAGAGAATCTGGTGACGCTGTGAACAGTACGCGACTAGTACAGTTTTCACCCATTTTCATCAATTTTCGAATGGATTTTGGACAAGATATATTAAGGTTATTGTTGTATGTTAAAAGAGCTTTCTTTGGACTATAAGATTGTTTAAATCGAAGCTCGGTTGAGGAAGTTATGGCCCGTTGAAGTTTATCGCGCAAGTTGTGCAAAGTGGAAAACTTATTTTTTTTTTTGGCTACAAGCGAGTGTTTTATTAGTGCGTAGGTGTCGTCTTAGTAACAAATAGGCCTTATTCAGTTGAGTCGTGTTCTAGAGTAGCTTATTACTCAGTTTTTGATCCGTTTTTCATACTTTTGATAGGGTCTCGGACGTGCCGATCCGAATAATCTTTCTAGTTTGGTTCTGACATTATCAGGTGAGTGATACTATTTCTTCTTTGTGTTTGTAGAGTTCATATTTTGAAAGTGAAACTTCTATATGTGTTATGGACTGAGACAAATAGCATATTTGTTGCAGAAAAACAGGATCGAACATTTACTGCTGTTTTTGTCTATTTGATATGATTTGAGCTGCTGGTTTTGATTATGAGAAGGATGTTGTGGTTGGATTTTGTGGTGCTCAAGATAGCTGTGAACCCGGTTGATGGGTTTGTGGGTATGCGCATACTAGTTAGGATATCCTTATGGGCCGAGCCACCGGCATTGTAGGTAGAGACCTTGCCAAGGAGGGAATCTTGGTCGCCTTTTGTCACGAGCGTTATACGTGACCATGGTTAGACTCTTGAGCATGAGATTGGTCAGTGGATAGACCACTGACATGTGTTTTTGATGAGATTAGTCAATGGATAGACCATTGACTTGTGTTTTTGACGAGATTGATCAATGGATTGGACCATTGATATCTTTACTTGAGTTCGTGGTTTGAAACAAGTGTTTTTGCTAAGAACCTATTATGTTAATGTTTTATATAACTCGTTTTGACTATAAAGATCTGTTATGTTTGGCTTTGACTTAAACGAGTTATATTTCGATATTGAAATATGCATAGTGATTGTTCGATCCGCTTAGAAGAAATGTGTTACTCACTGAGCCGTGTTAGCTCATCCCTTCCTTTCCCCTTGTCTTTTAGGTTCAGGAAGTCGCAAGTAGCACGAGGGTGGTCGTTAGCAAACGACATTTTGTTAGTAGAGCTTTTGGGTATGTGTTTTTGAATTAGATATGGCTTTGACGAGCCTTTGAGTTGTGACTAGAGATGTATATCTTTTTGGTAGAGATATGTACATGTCTCTTTTGGTGGATATACACAGTGATATGTTTGATGGTTATTAGAAAGCCCTGTTACTGCAACCGTAGGATCTTTTTGTCATATATGTGAATATATATATTGATTCCAGGTTGAACCTTGCTTTGTTTTGAGGCTGCATCCTTTGTGTGAAAGGATGGCCGTGTCATGCCTTGCAGTGAGTTGGGGTGTGACATTTATTGGTATCAGAGCATAGGTTATGATCTTTATGGGTAGATATGGGACGTTGTGAGATTGTGCGATAGATTTTAATGTGTTAGTTTAAGAGATACTAAGGTATAGCTTCCTTTTCATTCTTGGATCCAAGTAACCATGGGTTCTGATCCTGAGCTACTTGCTACTTATCACAAGAGGAGTAGGGGCAAGAGAGCTATCACATTCGATTCTAGGGATGCGCCCCAAGGCTCTAGGGGCATGCCTTCAAGAGGAGAAGAGGGTACGAGAGCTGAACCTCGAGAATCAAGAGGGGATAGCCAGCAGCGTGAGACCCAAGATATTATAGCTGGAGTTGCTGAACCTAAAGGTGATAAAGGCTACGCTTTTGCCCATTTCAGGAAGGCGAAACCATCCACTTATGATGGGAAAATGGATCCTCTTGCGGCTGAACGATGGATTAAAAAGATAGAAGGGATCTTCAGAGTCGAAGAGGTTCCTGAGGAGAAAAAGGTTGACTTTTCTACGCATTATCTTGAAGGTGAAGCCGAATACTGGTGGGATGGAATGAGGTCAGCCTTTGGAGACGAAGATACTATTATTCCTTGGAAGGATTTCAAGGAGACCTTCAACTCCCAATTCTTCCCGCAATCTTTCCAAGCGCAGATAAAGCATGCTTTTCTGCATATATCACAGGGTGACTCGACTGTTATGGAGTATGCAGGCTGCTTCAATCAGATAAGTAGATTTGCAGGACGTCTGGTGGCTGATGAAAGGGAAAAGGTTGAGTACTTCGTGAGAGGACTCCGGCCCGATATTCGTTTTACACTTGTGTCTCTTTCATTGCCTACTTACAAAGATGTGCTGGAACGCGCAATCAAGATTGAACGAGAGCTTTCTATCAGCAGCACACAGGGTGCTTCATTGTATAAGAGGCCGAAGCTCACTCATTTTCAGGAAAGTCAAGCAAGTGGTAGCACTAGGCAAAGAAGCACTAGCAGTCGTGAAAAGGGAAAGAATCAGGTGATTCGAGAGCCTTGCACTACATGTGGAAAACATCATGGCTGTATTTGTCACCGCAAGATAGGAGCTCGCTTTATTTGTGAAAAAACATGGCACATGGCACGTGATTGTTCCATCCAAAGGAGTGCACTAGCGGACAGTAGAGTTTGCTTTGTTTGTGGACATCCTAGACATATAGCAAGTACTTGTTCTATGAAGAAGACAGGCTCTTCAGCTAGTAGGCCGCAAGATAGTCAGCAAAAGCAGAAGATGACTGGGAGAGTTTTTGCTATGACAGAAGATGATGCTGCAGCTTCTAATACCGTTGTTGCAGGTATTATTTCACTTGTCTCATGGTGTGCTTATGCATTATTCGACTCCGGTGCTACGCATTCCTTTATTTCTACGGAATTTGCAAAGAAACTTGATGTACTGCTCGACTCTCTTGATTATGAGTTGCGTGTTGATACTCCTACGGGTGACTTCTTGATTGCTAATTGTGTACTCAAGAGGTGTAAGCTTTAGATTAATAATTTGGAAATGCCTGGAGACTTGATGTTGTTAGATATACGGGATTTCGATATTATTCTTGGGATGGATTGGTTATCAGCATATCATGCTACTATTGATTGCTATTCGAAGAAAGTTGTCTTTCGACTTCCGAATCAAATCAAGTTTTCTTTTTCGGGAAGTTGTAAAGGCACTTTTCCAAAGCTAATTTCAGCTATGCAAGCGGGGAAGCTTCTAAAGAAGGGTTGTTGTGGTTATTTGGCATGCGTAAAAGACACTACTAAGGAAGTTGCAAAGCTAGAAAATATTCCGATTGTTAGAGAATTTCTGGATGTGTTCCCTGATGACTTAACTAGTTTACCTCCGAATAGAGAGGTTGAGTTTTGCATTGAACTGTTGCCCGGGACAACACCTATATCTAAAGCACCTTATCGGATGGCACCTACTGAATTGAAAGAGTTAAAGACGCAGCTACAAGAACTTTTAGATAAAGGTTTTATTAGACCCAGCGTCTCACCTTGGGGAGCTCCTATTCTTTTTGTGAAGAAGAAGGATGGTAGCATGCGACTTTGCATAGACTATAGAGAACTTAATAAGGTGACGATTAAGAATAAGTATCATATGTCTCAGATCGATTACTTATTTGATCAACTCCAAGGTGCTCAGGTATTTTAAAAAATCGACCTTCATTCTGGTTATCATCAGTTGAAGATAAAAGTGGATGATGTGCCGAAGACTGCTTTCAGAACAAGGTATGGGCATTATGAGTTTCTTGTCATGCCTTTTGGATTAACGAATGCGCCTGCTGCTTTTATGGACTTGATGAACCGAGTGTTCAGGCAGTATCTTGATAGATTCATTGTGGTGTTCATTGATGATATTCTGGTGTATTTGAAGAGTTTAGGGGAACACGAACAACATTTGAGACTGGTTTTACAGACTTTGCGTGAGAAGAAGTTATATGCTAAATTCAGCAAGTGCGACTTCTGGCTTGATCATATAGAGTTCTTGGGCCTTGTCATCTCTAAGGATGAAATTTCTATTGACCCGAAGAAAGTTGAAGCAGTTGTTCAATAGAATCACCCTACAAATGTTACAGAAGTAAGGAGTTTTCTTGGATTAGCTGGTTATTATAGGCGATTTGTGGAGGGGTTCTCCAAAATTGCCAGTCCTCTTACTCACCTAACTCAGAAGGGCGCTAAGTTCATATGGTCAGATCAGTGTGAGCACAGTTTTCAAGAATTAAAGAGGCGGTTGGTGACAACTCCCATATTAACCTTGCCTTCAGGAACTGGTGGCTTCACTATCTTTTGTGACGCATCCAAGAAAGGTCTAGGTTGTGTTCTTATACATGATGGTAAAGTTGTGGCTTATACCTAGAGACAGTTGAAAATACATGAGAAGAATTATCATACTCATGACCTGGAGTTAGCAGCGGTTGTCTTTGCTTTGAAGATATGGCGACACTACTTGTATGGTGAGAAATGTGAAGTTTATACTGATCATAAAAGTTTAAGGTACATTTTTACTCAGAAAGAATTGAATATGAGGCAGAGAAGATTGCTAGAACTCTTGAAAGATTATGACTTGACTATCAACTATCATCCACGAAAGGCGAATGTAGTAGCAGATGCCTTGAGTCATAAATCGTCGGGAAACTTGGCAGTATTGCTCACTTCTCAGCAGCCTATTGTTGACACCTGATTTTTAATTTCTTTTCACTTTGATTTTTATTTTTAAAATTAATTAAAAATATAAAAAAAAGGTCATAAAATCACAAAATCAACTTTGGAAGCCTAGGCTTAGCCTCGAGAACCAATTTTGAACAAAAAATATTTTTGGTATTTTTTTTAAATATTTTTCGAATTTATTTAATCATAAAAATACCCAAAAAAATCAGAAAAATACCATTCGTGGTCAGAAAAATACCCAAAAATTTAAATAATGTTGTTGTAATTTCCTCTTCAAGTGTATCACTTTAAATCTCAAAAATTAGGCTTGGGTCACTATGTTCCTTCACAAACATAAACCCGAACCGAGCCTAAAAAATTCTTTTCGAGTCTTTTAATTTTCAATTCTCACTTTTAATAAGCTATGACAGTGAACCCTAAAGTCTTGAAGTGTAATTAGGTCAATTTTCCCCCAAATTTGATCAATTTTAACCAAAAGGGCTTAATTGCATAATTTTCTTTCAATTTAGTCCCCGGTTTCACAATTTTTGAAATTAAATTTCATACGGGCATACCCATTGAAATTAAACACCTCTACCCGATAGTTTTCATCATGAGGAATCCATTGGTGGCCTCAATTCAAGCTAATTTGGTCGTTTGGACATTCGATTAGGCAAAACTTATTTTCGGATCCTAGGGACAATTTGGGGTTTTCACTAAATTTCAAGCAATTGATTCACGAAAATACCAATATTTGATGAAAAACATGTCAAGGAGTCCGATTTTACCACCAATTTCATGAAAATAGGTAAATTTGGGGCCCAATTAGGTTGAATTGGTCGAACCGGGCCGGTCGGGTCAGACCCGACCCGACCCGACCCGGTCTGAAACTTTGTTGCAGACACGAAGATGGCCAACCAAAGAAAAAGGGGGGAGATGGGGCAGCGAGGCGCGACGATTTTAAAGTAAAAAAAAAAGGGACAGTAGGGCCACGCCTCATTTTTTGAGGCGAGTGGACACCAAAAGGCCGGTTGGCCACGGGAAAAAGAGAAAAAAAGAGAGCTCGGTTCAAGGTGGAGCTCGGGCATGGGGAAAGAGAGATTTTTTTTGGGCGGATGGGAATTGGGGCGAAGCCGGAGCAGGAAGAAGCTTCCTCGCACCTCACAGGACCTCAGAGGAGCTTCGGTCGCCATCGTCGAGCCCGGACCAGGTCGGTATATCCTCCTGACTTCGACTTCACACACGCACACTAACCGTTCGATGAAATGCCACAATGACTCTGTCGTTTTATAACTCTCGGCCGTGACACCCCGGGCCTCATTTTCGTGTGGCTTTGGTCTTAAGACAGCCCTAGAACCGACTCTAAGCCCCGTCTTACCTGTTATTTTGCATTGAAACGCGCCGGAACGCCATGGCCGGAACTCCCCGAGGCGTACCCGAGTCGAGAGCTCGGCCCGGCGAGAGCAGTGGATAGCAAGCTCGAAGTGAGCTCAGGTAAGCTTCCTGACCATCCGCGGATGTTCCCTGAATGATCAGAATCGATTTTAATGCTATTTTTTTTTTTTGCAATTGTCTCGCCGGAGTTGGTTCGGTGGCCGCCGGCTCGGGGCTTTTCCGACGTGTCTTCTGCCATGTTTTGGTATGTTATTGATGTGGGATATGAGAGGTTTCTTTTGGTGTCAAAATGTGGAAGTTTTGGCGACGTTTTCACGTCGGTTTCGATACTCCGGCGAGGGTCGCCGGAAATTGGTACTGTTCATCGTCTTCTCCGGCGACCCTCCGACCGGTCAACAGGTCAACGCTGACGTGGCATGCCACGTCGGCATCCACGTCAGCTAGGGTGGGATCGGATCGTTTAAAAATAAAACCCAGATCGGACGGCCGTGGCTTCGCCACGTGTCGCGATCTGGAATTTTTTTTAAAAAAATTAATTAAAAGATTTTCAGAATTAATAAATGATTTTCGAAAATAATAAAATATTTTGATCTAACGGACGATATTGTTCCAGGTGGCACTTTGAGAATCGTCCGATATTGTCCAAGATCGGAGGCGCCAGAATCCGTCACGTGGCGCAATATCGACTGTCGGATGGGGTAATTTTCAAAAATTACAAAAAAAAATTAGTTTCCGATCGAACGGTCAGGATTTCGACACGTGGTGCGTTCTGGACCGTCCGATCTGTGCATTTTCAGAAATAAACAAAAAAAATAATTAATCAAAAAATGTGTGTTAATAAAAAGGTTTAAAAATAATAATAATAAAATTCAAAAATTCAATAAAAAAATGGAAAATCATAAAAAAATTCAAAAAAATTCAAAAAATTCAGAACAATTCTAAAAAAAATTCTGAAAAATAGGGGATGGCCAAATTCAATTGGCCATGACCTGTTCCGGGTCATTTGACCCCCGATCTTTCCAGAAATGACGGTGTTGCCCTTCCAGCAACCGTCTTCCAAAAAGAAATTCTAAAAAATCCAAGAAAATCCCCAAAAATAGGAAATGGCCACAATCAACTGGCCAAGACTCATTCCAGGTGTTTTGAACCTCAACCCTTCTGCAAATGACGATTTCTCCCTTCGGGCGAATCGTCTTCCAAAAATCGAAGAAAAAAAAATCAAGAAATTCCAAAAAAATTCTCAAAAATGGGAAATGGCCACAATCAACTGGCCGTGGAATATTTTGAGTAATTCGGTATCCAAATCTTCCAAAAATAGACGATTTTTCCTTTCGGGCTAATCGCCTCCAAATCTTCCCATTTTACCCCGGTCCGAAATCACACCTTCCCTAAGCCCTCATGGTCATGCTAGGAAGCCATTGACTTGAATTGATATGCATCAATGAGATTTATTTATGCACTTGATTGCGCTTTCATTTAAATTGATTTTGATTGATAGGAATAGTCTTCCAATCTGCGTGAAACCCTGAATCAAGCCTACCTCACCTAAAATTGCGCCTGCAGGAAATCTTAATTAGGAAAATCACTCGCGTTAGGTACCGAAAGGGCGTTGGTAATGACACCGACGTAACCAAGTCCCCGACCCTAAAATCTCTGGTTCCGCAGAATTGATCGATCTCTCACAATCGGTCAGTAAGGTTTCCGGTCTACCCTCCAAGAAAGACCGGTGGCGACTCCAAATGCATGCACAAGTTGTACATGCCACCACGACCACACTAAGGTCGAAATCGATCGGCTCTTATCGCCGAAACCTTAAAAAAATACTCCCGCCGCGATTTGGTATGGGCCTGGGAGGGCCCGCTGTCGCGACCCGTCCGAAAGCGGACGCGGCTAGTGGATTACCGATCGCGGGTCTTGGATCGGCGCGGGCCCTCCCAGGCCCATACCAAATCGCGGCGGGAGTATTTTTTAGAAGGATTCGACGATAAGAGTCGATCGCTTTCGACCTTCAGTGTGGTCGTGGTGGCATGTGCAACTTGTGCATGCATTTTGAGTCGCCACCGGTCTTTCTTGGAGGGTAGACCGGAAACCTTACTGATCGATTGGGAGAGATCGATCAGTTCTGCAGAACCAGAGATTTTGGGTTCGGGGACTTGGTTACGTCGGTGTCATTACCAATGCCCTTTCGGTACCTAACGCGAGTGATTTTCCTGGCTAAGAGTTCATGCAGGCGCAATTTTAGGTGAGGTAGGCTTGATTCAGGGTTTCAAGCAGATTGGAAGACTATTCCTATCAACCACAATCAATTTTAATGAAAGCGCAATCAAATGCATAAATAAACCTCATCGATGCACATCAATCCAAATCAATGGCTTCCTAATATAGCCATAAGGGCTTAGGGAAGGTATGATTTCGGACCGGGGTAAAATGGGAGGATTTGGAGGCGATTTAGCCCGAAGGGCAAAATCGTCAATTTTTGGAAGATTTGGATACCAAATTACCCAAAATATTCCATGGCTAGTTGATTGTAACCATTTCCCATTTTTGAGAATTTTTTTGGAATTTCTTGATCTTTCTTCAATTTTTGGGAGACGATTCGCCCAAACGGCGAAATCGTCATTTTAAAGAAGGATCGGGTTCAAAACACCCGGGATGAGCCTTGGCCAGTTGATTGTGGCCATTTCCTATTTTTTGGAATTTTTTTAGAATTTTTAGAATTTTTTTGGAAGACGGTTTGCCGGAAGGGTAAAACCGTCATTTCTGGAAGGTTCGGGGGTCAAAGACCCGAAACAGGTCATGGCCAGTTGAATGTGGCCATTTCCTATTTTTTGGAATTTTTTTAGAATTTTTCTGAATTTTCCGAATTTTTTTGAATTTTTTATGAATTTTTTAATATTTTTATTGAGTTTTTGAGTTTTTTTTTTTATTAATATCCGAAAACCCCGGATCGGATGGCCCAGGACGCGCCACGTGGCCTCCTCTGGCGCGTCCGATCTTCGGTCAGATCGGACGCTCCTCAGAGTGCCACTTGGCGCGATATCGACCGTCCGATCAAAATATTTTTATTATTTTCGAAAATCATTTATTAATTTAAAAATCATTTTTAATTTCCAAAATTCCCAGATCGCAACACGTGGCGAAGCCACGGCCGTCCGATCTGGGCTTTGAATTATTCGGCCCGGACCCACGACGCTGACGTGGCTGCCACGTGGCACGCCACGTCAGCTTTGACCACTGACGTGGCCGCCTACGTGGCATACCACGTCAGCCTTGACCGTTGACCGCCGGCGACCTCGCCGGAGAAGACGATGAATAGTGCTTTTTCCGGCGAAGTCGCCGGGAAACTCGCCGGAGGACCCCAAACCGACGTAAAAATAACCGTTTCAAGCCCCGATTTCGACACCGTTCAACCCCCCATGAAATTTACGTCAACATTGAACGAAAACATGTCCAAATCGACGTCGAAAACAAGTCGGAGAGGCATTCGCAGGTCCGGCGCCGGTCACGATTTACAGGCTTTCTATTTTTCATTCAAGCTCGATTTTAATCACTTAAAGGACCTCTAACAGATGCTAGGGAACTTACCTGAGGCCTCCTGGCGCTCGGCAACCGCCCAAAATCCCTCGCCGAAGTGCCGATCCGAGTCACGACCGGTGGGGCTCCGAGCACCATTTTCATTGCATTTTAATGCAAAACAAAGATCACAACAGGCTTAGAGTCTGAATGGGAACAAATCCTAGACTATATTCGTGCGAAATGGGGCCGAGGAGCTACTGCCAAGACTCAAATACATACGAAACCTATTCTGACATTTCATCGACCATGTGCCGTGCGGCGGTGAAATTGAAGTCTAGGAGGAATACAGACCTGTCTGGGGGTCACCGGCGGCCATGGTGGCTTCGATGATGCTCCGCGGGTGTAGCTGAAGGTCCCGGGTCGTCTCCTCTCTCTCGGCTTTGCTCTAAAAATCCTCTCTCTCCTCCTCGGCCGAGCCCCGTCCAAGAACCGAAAATCCACTCTTTTTCATGGTGGCCGACCGCCCTTTTCGCGGCCATCCCTTTTTCACTGGCGAGCACCAACTTCTGGACATGTACCCCACGTCCAACCCTCCTTTTGCTTAGAAAAATTTCTCCGGCTCCACCTCCCCTGCTCCCCTTTTGTTTTTGCGCCGGTGGGTCTGCAACTATGTTGCAGACCCGGTCGGACCGGGCCGGGTCGGGTCTGACTCGACCGGCCCAGTTCGACAAAATCTCTCCAATTGATCCCCAAATCGACCTGTTTTCATGCAATTGATGGCAAAATCGGACTCCTTGACGTGTTTTCTATTAAATATGGGTATTTTCGTGAGTCAATTGATTGAAATTGAGTGAAAACCCCAAATCGCCCTTAGGATCCGAATTTGATTTTTGCTAAATCGAAGGTCCAAATGATCGAATTATTCCAAATTGAGGCCACCAATGGATTCATCATGATGAAAAACATAGGGTAGAGGTGTTTAATTTCAATGGGTATGCCCGTATGAAATTTAATTTCAAAAATTGTGAAACCGGGGACTAAATTGAAAGATTTTTATGCAATTAAGCCCTTTTGGTTAAAATTGATCAAATTGGCGGGCAAATTGACCTAATTGCACTTCAAGGCTTTAGAATCCAATGTCATAGCTTATAAAAAGTGAGAATTGAAAATTAAAAGACTCGAAAAGGATTTTTTTGGCTCGGCTCGGGTTTATGTCTGTGAAGGAACATAATGGCTCGAGCCGAATTTTCAAGATTTAAAGTGACAAGCTTGAAGAGGAAATTAAAACAAAATTATTGAATATTTTTGTGTATTTTTCTGACCATGAATGGTATTTTTATGATTTTTTTGGTATTTTTAATAATTAAATAAATTTGAAAAATTATTAAAAATTACGAAAAATATTTTTTGTTCAAAATTGGTTCTTGAGGCTAGGCCAAGGCTTCCAAAGTTGATTTTGCGATTTTATGACCTTTTTTGATATTTTTAATTAATTTTAAAGAATAAAAGTCATAATAATAAATGGTCAAAAATCAGGTGTCAACAGCTGCCCCTCTTTGAGAGGAATCTCGTTAGAGGTTTCTCTCAAAGACAAGACGACACCTGACTCCTAACCGACTCAACTGGGCAAAAGAAATGCTATGACATTGAATCCTTAAGGCTTTGATGAAAGCTCAAATTAATTCTCAGTTTGCTCTAATAATTTGAACATGAGCCGGAGTGAGAGAGGCTTACCTGAAGCTCACCCGTTGGATGCTGCCGGTGGCGACGAGTTTCAAGAAGACACCTAGGACTCATCATTTCATCCTAGGGAGATTAAGCTCTGACCTGTATGGTAGGTCGTACCATTATGTGATTCCTAACTGGTAGGAACCTAAGGAAGGCGTATCCCACACTTTGGGATTTGCCAAGGATTTTGATCCCTATGGAGGACCGGACCTTTATGTTGATCCTTAAGGCGGTGTCTACCTCGTGTTGACCCTTATGGCGGTTTCTACCTTAAGATGACCCTTCAGGCGGTGTCTACCTTAAGCTGATCCTTCAGGCGGTTTCTACCTTTGGTTGACCCTTCAGGCGGTTTCTACCTTGAGTTGACCCTTCAGGCGGTTTCTACCTTAGTTTGACCCTTCAGGCGGTTTCTACCATGAGTTGACCCTTCAGGCGGTTTCTACCTTAGTTTGACCCTTCAGGCAGTTTCTACCATGAGTTGACCCTTCAGGCGGTTTCTACCTTGGTTTGACCCTTCAGGTGGTTTCTACCATGAGTTGACCCTTCAGGCGGTTTCTACCTTGGTTTGACCCTTCAGGCGGTTTCTACCTTATTTGACCCTTCAGGCGGTATCTACCGTGTGTTGACCCTTCAGGCACTTTCTACCATGAGTTGACCCTTCAGGCGGTATCTACCTTTGTTTTGCTTTGAAAAGAGGTCTCATGACGAGGGTTCTCCACGTCCGATGAGACTGCTTGAATTTTGAAAAGGGGTCTCATGACGAGGGTTCTCCACGTCTGATGAGACTGCTTGAGTCTGTTGAGGCGACATTCTGGGAGATTGGTGTTTCCAACGGATCCTGCAGAAGTTCGAGCCCGAAAAATTTTTCTTCACCAAGAAAACATTAGCAATCTTAGGGAAGACGACGGTTGTCCATCTGACAAAACCGTATGATTTAAGTCTTAATCATGAAATGTGCGTTTTGATGCTGGAGGTTATCCAAAGCATTCTTGCAACACGCAAATGTGATCACAAATCCCTTGCACGGAAAATCTGGATCAAACAATTTGAAATTTCCAAAAAGAGTTTGTTCAAAACATCTATTGGAGAATTTCTCATCCAAGAGGGCTCCTCACCGCTCTGTGATAACGGTCTTTTGTAAGGAATGCGTTCAACTTCCTACTAACCTGTGCCTAGGTTTTAGGATCATTCGCAGCGCATACATTCTGATCGATCGGGAGGTCTTCAACGGGATCGTAATGTTAGGCTTGGATATCGGCTTTCAAAGGGGACCCGCTTTGGAGTCGAGGCCATTGAATGAAAATCTTCACCATCTGCTCCGGGTTTACAAGTCAAGAACCCTGCAAAATGAGAAAGAAATAGTCTTGCTCGTACCTCTTCGAGCTAAGCCATATGTTAAACCAAGTGTCTTAGTCAGAGAAGACTGTTTCAGGGTTATGATGTTGGTAGGATTGGGGACCGAAAAAGGCTTGTTTTTTGCCCAAAATTTATGAAGGGTTTGACATTGGTGATCATTGCTGATTTGCCACCTGTCCTTTCTCTTTTGCGCCTTTATTCCGCGCTTGACACCATTTGGCGAGCAGCCTTTTTGGAATTTGGCTCCTTCGGGGATTTCCTCTTTTCCCATCTAGGCTTTATTGTGGGTCAATCAAACAGCTTGCACGGGCATCAGCCTTGCTTTTACCAGGCACTTTGCTTTTTCTCGATGCCGTGGATTTTTCTCATTCATTTTTGAAATCCCACCTTTTCTCATCTTCATGGGATCGTGTTAGACCTATGATCAAAGGTCTAACAAGGTTAAGCATTAACTTAGGAATTTTTTTGCAAACACTAAGTCTTGAACTCCTTCGTTTCTGAAGTGATGCTGCATCCGTCTTGGAATGTGCAATGATCACCAACGGGTTTATGAAATAATTTGGCAGGCTCAACTTGGCTGTACAAAGGGTAAAGGTGTGTGGGATAGAGAAACGAATGCTTCTCGTCATCCTATGGCATTTGGATTACCATATAAACAGCACACAAAGATTAATGTTAGTCCGAGCAAGAAAATTTCTAACCATTTTCTCCTGATGCTGCTGGACTCATCTCCATTTTGCCCCGATGTGGGGTGGTTCTTGACAAGGTTAAGAATGAAAATCGCCGTTCAAAGGGGTTGTCAATGGTCACCTGTAGTGTTTGGGGAATATGAAACGGATGCCTCCGTCGTCCCAACCCATGTAATCGCTGCGAATGGTCCCTACTTCCGTAGGTCCAGATTTTGCTGTCTTATCCACTCCACTTCTCTCTTAAGTGTGTATAGGACGTGTTTGGACTAGGCTTTGCCTATCGTCTTTTGAGAAAACGTCCTTTTGAAAGTTTTGAACAACATCTTGTTGGGGAATTTCTTTTGTTTTCTCAAAAAATTTTCCTTCAAGGGAATTTTATGGTGTACCATGCATGCTTCATTCATGTTTAGACAACCTCCCAGCTTCCATTGTGGATGTCTATGAGTTTGAAAATTCGATGCCTCTTTTCAGACATAACGATTGAAAGAATCCTAACACCTTTTTTTTTATCTTCAACGAATTGGGAAAAAGGGATACTTACCTGTCCGTCGTGGTTGGAGATCCCTGGAGATATGAAAGACACATGTCATTGTATGTTCGCCAATTTTACAAGAATTGGAACGATACACCTTACCCTTGGTTTTGTGCTTCAGTGAGTGCACTAGGGTTGTGGAAACCTGTCCACATTGATGACGAGTTCCTATCAAGGATTAGAAAATAAGTGTCAATTCGTGCTTCCAAGTGTCCGACAAATTGGGACGATACGACTTTACTCTTGGTATGCATTCCCTCCTGAACAATATCTATCCAATCCTTCTATCCATGCTTGGAGTGTTTGCAACATCGATGGTTCCTTTGCCCCCAGCTGGGCAGCGTCTGTTCTGTTATTTGAACGCATGACTCCTTGAGTGATTTATCCATGTTTATCATCTGAGAAGGAAAAGAAAGAAGACATTACTTCGGTATCCGATTGGAGATCGTTTAGGAACGATACATCGTTTTACCAAATGGGTGGCTTCGCGGCCAGATGCATTTTGCATTGAAGGGATGGATTCCATTATGTTTTGTGAACGATGATCATCGCTTGGGGAGCTCGCCCCTGAGCTTAAAGATGCTCGAAAGGTAAGGCGGATCCTCGTATGACTAGTTTCAAACGTAAATGAGAAATGCTCCCATGGGAGCTTTACAGTGGGATTGCCAATACATTCATTCAGGGTATTCAACCTCTTTTCCCCGAGCATTTTTTTATAATCGCGCCTTGAATCAAACACCTGATCGTCGGCTTTGTATCACTATTGCAAGAGTCCGCCAGCTTCAGACTGATCGAGCCAGAAATTTAGTTCCTCCCCAAGGAAATCGCTCGAATCTCCGAGCCATTGATGCTCAAGTCGAGTATCACCAACCGCTGGCGATAAATCACTTTCGCCTTGGATGATCTGATTCCTCGAGCTGGAACCTTCCTTGTTGACCGACAAATCTGTAGACATGTCCCATGTAAATGTTGGATTCGCCATGGGAAGAGCACTAGCAACAGGTTGGTACTCAAATTTGGGAGTTCCTATTTGCGGGAACTGCGGTATATACCCTTGAGGGGTATTGAGACTGCTTGGTGGGGCGTTCTGATTTGGGTTAGAGGAGTCGGTGACACGATTGTTGGTCTCGTCAACACTGAAACACGGTTGGGTGTTCCTGGCTCTATAATCATCGTGGTTGCAGTCATGACCAACATTTAAGTTCGAACCAGCTCCATCCGAGCTTAGTGTCACTCGTCCCTCTTTTAGCAATCTCTTGAAATATCCAAGGTGGCTCGCGACGTTACCTTTAGAGAGTCCCGGTATGTTCATGATTTCGTGTATGCGCGTTGATCGTGCCGTGTCGATCCCCAACTGTCGAACTGTATCAACAAATTTGTGATGGAGTTCAGCAGTCCAAGAAAATCGCGCTT
Source organism: Rhodomyrtus psidioides (assembly GCA_021437785.1). Lineage (NCBI taxonomy): Eukaryota > Viridiplantae > Streptophyta > Magnoliopsida > Myrtales > Myrtaceae > Rhodomyrtus > Rhodomyrtus psidioides. Next base: position 5,918,386 of record JAILYB010000007.1, on the reverse strand, counting down.
TCTTGCCAGCAAGAACAGCTTGCTGACTAATCTCTATGAGATCTGATTGTGTTGGAAACTGGTCTTGTAAGCCTTCGACGGTATCTGACTGTGTCGGAAGACATTGCGAAAGGCATTGTAGCATATGAGCACTACAAATCTCTAGAAGTGGCTCTTCGGAGAATATTTCACTGATGAGAACATGGTTATTGCAATCAAGGCAAATAGCACTGGTAAGCGCTTCCTCATACCTAGCGCTTTCTGTTCGAAGCTTTTCATTTTCTTCCTTCAGAATCGCTAACTCTTGCTGTTTACGTAGATTCCTCAGCCGGGCTCGTTTGTTATAAAACCAATTCTTGACCTCCCAAGGCTCCCACCCTAACTCTCGACCTAGCTTAGCCCTCTGCTTCTCATCTGGATGGGAGCAATCCTCGAAGAAAAAATCAAGCTCCCGGTCTCGACTTGAAGTACGGTGAATGGGATGTTTTCCTTTCTGACGCTGATCACTACTATGGACATTTTTTTCATTACCACAACCTTGGGTTTCATCGTTGGAAGTGTCAATCTCTATGACCATCGTGCCGGATTCGGTCCCGTGATCTTCAAATTCTTCCAGCAGTTCAAGCTCGGAGACTTCTAAGTCGGGCGTTTCCAACAAATGACGGTATCCTTGGAACATTTTGGATCGAAATATCACTGACTGATCATCGAAGAAATCATCTGATCCTTCGGAATATTGATGTGTGGGTTGGGTAGTATCGCCCGACTAGTTCTTCGAACTGGAACCTCCATCCCTTCTCGAGAATATGAGAGGGGAGTTGACCGATGGACCCCCATAAGCATCTCCTACTTGGGAATTAGGGAAACAAAAATGCTCAACGCATTCCCCTGCTAGATCCTTTGAAACCACATGTCCTAGTTCGGCAAGTCCTTGAGCACTAAGCGCAGAAAGCTCATTAGTAAGCGAAAAAACAACGACGGATGGGTGCTGCACCTGCTGCATCTGTGGTACACACTCTTGAAGAAAATTGGGATGACTCAGATGGATATTCTGATCAATTCCCCAATAAGTGTTGGATTTGTAACCGAGGTTAGTATGACGCTGTCTTAGCGCTCTTCTGTAACAACCGAGGTGATTTGAGACCATAGCCCTGGTAAGTTCTGGTGCATTCAGGGCCTCCATTACTTTCTTCGGGCGTGCTGAGTCGAGCCCTATTCGCCGAACCACGTCTAAGAACTTGCGGTGAAGCTCAAGGGGCCAAGTGAAACTCTTCTTCTCTTGGTTCAGAATAGCGTCGACAGCTTGACGGCTGATCTTTAACCCTTCTCGAGCAGGATTTGATCTTGCCAGAAGTTGTTGTGGAGGAGACTCTTGGGATCTGACGTGGTGACTCTCATCATAGTGACATATATTCCCTCCTTCAGAAGGCACTGGAACTATCTTTGTGGGGTTGATTTGTTCATGCACATCACCAGTATTTTCGATCCTAGTAGAAAGCTTAACGGGAAACAATCTACTGAGAGTGGTAGGGCCACCGCAGTTAGGGCAGGCAATAGTGCTAAGAACTTCTTCATACCTCATGTTCTTTGTTCGAAACTTCTCGTTCTGTTCCTTTAGAACCGCGGTCTCCCGTCGTTTGTACTAATTACTCTGCTTGGTTCGCTTATTTTGAAACCAATTCAAGATCCTCAAAGGGCTCGTCCCTAGTTTTTGGCTCAACTTCTTCCTCTGTTCTGCGTCCGGGAAAGGGCATCCCCTGAAGATAGCTTCAAGTACCTGGACCTCATCCGGAGTGTGGAACTGGCGACGCTTTCCTTTCTGGCGAGGATCATTGTCGATGGCGTCTTGGTCGCTGAGGGCTTGAGTCTCCTGGATGGCCGAGTCGATTTCCATATCCTTCATGATGAATTCGTTTCCAAGGTCTTCAAATTCCTCTAGCCGTTCAAGTTCGGAAACATTTAGGTCAGGCGTTTCCAACAAATGACGGTACCCCTTGAACATTTTGGGTCGAAATATCTTTTCCTGGTCTTCGTTCGCTCAATTTTCTCCACCCTTTCTCAGATGTTCGCCCTCTCTATAATTATCAGAGATTAGACGTGTTCCAAGAAGCGTCCCTTTGAAATCGAGTAACGAGTGTCTGACGGGCGTTCCTTTCGAGACTTCGTGATTCCCCCCGTCTGTTCTTACTCTCTCTTGCTTGAGTGGAGCGTGCAGATTTCCCGTGTCGACTTTTGCTTTATCGAGCATTACGCCTGCCCCCTAGCTCGGTCTCCAAAGCGATAGGTCTGCCAACCTTTCGGCGCTATTACCTTTTCTAAGCCCAAAATCACGGGACAGAGGTGGACCAGTGACTCACCAGGGATGCATTAATGAGATTTGATTAGCCCGGCCGCGTATAAAGAAATTATTGCAACTTTCCCTTTCTCGTTCGAGCGCTAAAGGGCGAGAGGTTGATATCGAGAAGATTAACACTTCGATCTAACCTCTCAAACACTCCCCCATCATTCCTTCTCCTCTCTGCCGTTGAATCGTAGATGGCTTCCTCTCCTGTTCCTGCTGTCTCGACCGAAGCTTCAACCCAATGGGAGAGATTTTATCATCTCCTGGGTAGAGGTTATGGTTTTATAAATAATCATCCTGAAGCCGAGGTTGAAGTACGTACTCTGATCCCGGCCTTGGACACTGTGTGTATCGAAGGTACGAAACTGCAGAGGGAGTTTGTGATCTTCCCAACTCTCTTCAACAATTTCTTGGAGGCATACCACGTCGCTAGCCGGGATGTCACTTTGGCTAGCATCGTGCGAGCCCGCTATCAAGACAGAGCTGATTCCTTGGTGTTGGCCATGCTGACGGCTGATAACCAAAAGAGAGTTGCTGAATATGCCAACGCCCAGGTCTCATTGTTAGCCCGTGAGAGGGACAACTTGATAGAGCGTCTGGCTCTCTGTCAAACCGTTCTTGAGCAAGACCAGCACAATCTCATGCTGAGGCTCCAGTGTACATGGTTGGAGGAAACGCTTGACGATCTAACAGTGGATATAGCCCGTGGGAGAGCGCTTGCCCAGGATTTGGAGCATGAATCGGGGCACTATGAGGCCAAGGTGAATGAGCTTAAGGAGAAATATCGTCTCCTTTTCTTCAAACTCGCAGATTTTGATTCTCGAAGCGTGGGTTGTAGGCAGGGCATGGACAACATGGAGAATCAGTTGAGCTCATTTGTGATGCTAATTAGAACTCACTTTGGATTTACGGTTCCTCCTCAGTGATCTGTTTGTAAAGTCTCCTGTTGAGTGAAATAAATGAGAGTGCATGTACATTTTCCTTTATCCTTCGCAAGATTCAATATTGTTCTCGATTTTGCAATCATAGCGTTTGAGGCAACTGACGATCTTTCCGCTTTCGAGCCCGCTCACGTTCTGTTCGTAACCTATGCTGTCACGTTTGCCTTCGTGCGTTTGGTCGATTTACCTCGAACCCATTATGACAAAAGATTGCTGTAGCTAAACATGATGATGTTAGAAGGCGTCATTGTGTGAAATCAACCCTAGGCCTTAAAGAAGAAAAGAACTGCTCCGATTGAAACTTTACAATGCGCAAATAAGAAATAAGTTCTACTTGTGTACAAGCCCCCCTTTCTCTGGGTATGTTCGATCACCAACCCATCACGTCTGGGTTCAGGTGCGCGGTCATCGACTCCAGATCATGGCCGTGAAGGTTTGCTAGCCTCCTCCTGATGGATTCTTCGAACTGTGACCACCATCTTTGTTTGAGAAGAAAAGAGCAGGGTCGACCTTTTCCTTACCAAAGCATGTCTCACTCAGGGATCAAGGAAGCAAAATTGTTCGAAGTATCCCCCCATTGGATCATCTGAGATCATACGCCCTAGTTGGGCGAACTCTTGAACATTAGACGTCGTGGGTGGATCAGCAGCAGGAAGAGCGCCGGTGGACGGCTGCTGCTCGAGCAGAGAAGTGTATATTTGTTGCACCGGTGGCACGTATTCTTGAGGAACATTAAGATGACTGATAGGGCTATCTTGACCAATTCTCCAACAGTTGGTGGTAGAGCTACCGGCTTGGTTGGTGTCGAGACTCGGCATGGCTCTTCTTGAGGCATGGCTGTTGTGTTTGTGGCCGTCCCTAATGTTCAAGTTCGAGTCGGGCTCTTCTAGGCGCCGTGCGGCATGACGCCGTCTTAGCGTCCTTCGGTAACCATTAAGGTGGTTAGCGACTAACCTTCTAGCGAGCCCCGGTTCATTCATGACCTTATGTATGCGTGTTGGACATAATGAGTCATTCCCTATTTGGTGAACCGCATCAAGGAATTTTCTGTGAAGCTCTGGAGACCATATGAACTTCTTTTGGCGACTCAGGATAGCATCTATGACTCGGTGATCATTCCCCGATTTACTCTCGGCAGGGTCTGGTTGTGCCAGAGGTTGTTGCAGGGGAAGCTGGTTGACTTCGAACTGGTCTGTGGTGATAGTAAGCCCATTGTCAGGGAAATTGTAGTGACGCGCCTCCCCTCTTTCAAAAGATGGTTCGAGGGAGTGGGGTGGTGGACGACCACCTGCGATTCTCATAGAAAACTTATCACGGAACATTTCGCGAGTGCCGATAGGACCACCGCAGTTAAGGCAAGCGGTACTGATGAGGACTTCCTTATACCACATGTTTTCTGCTCGAAGCTTGGCGTATTCTTCTTTTAGAGTTTCGAGCTCTTGACACTTTCCCCGAACCACTGATCTGGCCCGTCTGTTTTGAAACCAGTGCTTGACCCTTAAGGGCTCCATCTCTAATTCCCGGGCTAATTTTCTTCTTCGTCTCGTATTCGGGTAACGGCACTTATTGAAGGCGGCTTCAAGTATCCGGACTTCCTTCTCAGTATAGGGCCGGCGACGTCTTCTTCCGCGAGGTGGGACATCGCCGCTGTCGTCGTTGTTGCTGCTACTGTCGTCGTCGCCACCACTGTCATCGTCGCTGCCCTGCTCCTGAACCTCGTTGCCAGCAAGGTTGGGTAGCATGGCTTCGACATCTGGCTCGATCCCAAAGACTTCGAGGTCTCCCAACTGCACATTACCTAGGACATTTGGGTCAGTCATCCCCAACAAATGACTATGACTATTAAACATACTGGATCAAGAAGAGGTTTGTTCATCCTTTTTTATTCACTCAGGGTCTTGTAATCTTCTTCGTACGTTCGCTCTCTCTAAACTTTCCTTTGAGTGACTTTGCCTATTCAGGAGACGCCCTTCGAGTATGGAAGACGATCACCAGGCGAGCACTCCTTTAAAGACTTTGGATTCCTCGCCTTGTCCTTTTCCTTGCTTTTCTATTGTGGAGGGACCTCGGATCGCTTTCCTTTCCTCGGTAGCCGAACTTGTCCCCACCACGTTTCCCAAAAGACTGAACTATGTTTACCACTCGCTCAGCTTTTCATCATGCCAAGACCATCAACCCTATCGCGGCTTCTTCGATATTTGCGCTCGACTCCCGCTCCCCTTCAATAATGGTGACACAGACAATGCCTTTACAACTTTTCGGACTCGTCAGACCTGAAATCGCGGATCAAGACAGGTCTGATGATTCACGGGAGGAGCAGCCCCTGCTTTACATTAATTACCCCGGCTCCACAAGCATTATTGCTGTAACGTTTCTCCATCTTTGAGCTACTATGAAACGAGGAGAAGGTTAGTGCTCTCCTTTGCCCAGCTTTCACTTTCATTCATTCCATCGCACTTGTCTTCCTCTCCATCTTTCCAACGAGAAATGGCTTCATCTTCTGCTTCTTCCTCTGACTCTTCCCATGCTTGCGTCTTTTCAATCGCAGTCTCGGCCCGATGGGAAAAACTCTATAATCTCTTGGGTCGGGGCTATGCTTATATAGCCGATCATCCGGAGATCGAGGCTGAGATCCGCGTTCTATTCGCGGCCACAGACACTACTTCCATCGAGGGTACTGAGTTGGAGAAGGAGTATAAAACATTCCCAGCCCTCTTTGCAAACTTTCTAGAGGCTTACCGCGTTGCTCACCGGGAAGTTCTCGTGGCTCGTGTCTTACGAGCCCGCTACGAAGACCGCTGTGACTGCCTGACGTTGACTAACTTCGTGGCTGACAGCCACAATAAGGTTATGGAAACTGCCAACGAGCGGGTCTCGACGATGCTTCGTGAACGGGGAAATTTGGTGGAGCGTTTGGCCTTGTGCCTGACCACCTATGAGCACGATCGTCGTAACATCATGTTGAAGTTTCAGAGCAAGTGGCTAGAAGAGCGACTCGATACTGTTACGGCGGATGTATCCCGTGGGAGGGAATTGGTCCGGGACTTGGAACTTGCTGCTGAAGATCATAGGGCCAAGGTTGCTGACCTTAAGAATGAGTGCAAGCGCCTTCTTCTCCAGCTCGCGGATCATGATATACGGAGCGGTGAGTGTAGGCAGGGAATCAACCATATGGAGGGCCAATTGAGCTCCTTCGTGCTGCTGATTAGGGCACAGTTCGGCTTTACTTTTCCGCCTCGCTAATCTGTATTAATCTGCTTTGAAAGTCTTTCGATTGAGCAAGAATGAATGAAAGCTCCTGTGTGTGTGTTTTAGCTTTTATATGGTCCATTTCTTCGAGCATCCGAACATCTTCAACTTGGGTGAGCTGAACCATAATATCAATAAGTTGAGCAAATATGTCCTGATTTTCTAACTTGCTCATGATCAGATGAAAGAATAGCCTCAGACTTATCCAGGAAAAGATTTCTCTCTATTACCTATTTTTTTACCTGCAAATGAAAAGACAGAATCAGAAGGAATAATTTGAAAAAGGAAAGCATAGACCCCTTTCAATCTTATGCTTGCTCGTGATTAATAAGGACAAAAACTTTTACAAGGGTTTTAATCTTGTGCAAATTTTTTTTTTTATCAGTATTCCTCGAAGGAAAGTATACTATTGAAAGGAATGTAATTCACGATAATCGCTTTTGATCAATTTCGAGAAGAACGAATTAGTCAAAAGCGCAAGGCATAATGACGTGTTTTAAATTTAATTGAAGATACGGCATCCAAATCAAGGCCGTTTTGTTAAGAACGAGAGCAATTTGGACATCTATCTCGTCATTTAATTCGAAACAACGCCGATACTCTTGATCAATTATCGTGGATTACCAGTGACGTATGACATGTATGGACCAATTCAAGTGTATAATTCCTTCTAGCGAAATTGGGGTTGGATTACCCTATACGACCAAAAAGGTCGTGCAAGATTTCCAATTTTAATTTCCTCTAAAAGGAATTATAAACTTGACTTGGGAGTATTCGGATGATTAGAGAAAATGCCACTATCACATTCCCATGACCCGTCAAAAGAAATACAACCAAGTTCCATCTGAATGTATACACCAATAGATCCCTAATACAATCACTCTAAGGGGTGAGATAGAGAAAGCCTCGATAAAAATAAACCCTATACAAGAGGACTAGTAATGGAAAATGAAACAAAGGAATGTGATCCTAACGTTTAAGGATGCCCCAAGTTCGATCTGTGACTTCCGGATCACTTGCCCCAACTCGTCATCTTCATTGGACGATATCTCAATAATGTCCATAGTAGGCTCCTTTGTTGCTCACTCGGTGTTTGTCATGGGATATCATCCTCTTCGTCTTCTATCAAGGACGTTTGGGAAAAACGCACACATCTATCCTTGAAATGGCATTTAATCTAATCACCAGAATGCAATGAATGAAATGCCTATATTTATATGAACTGTAGTAGATTTGAGGGATAGAGAGTCTTACCAACCAAACTCGTCGACTTATGTGCGGTTTTAGGTGTACCAACCGCCCAAAGACATGCGCATGAGACAAGTGATGGTGAACTTCTAAAAATCAGAGGGTTTGGCACCTAAGGTTAAGGTTCCCACTTCGAGTTCTAGAAAGAGCCGATTCCATTGCACAGCTATCGTTGCATTGGGACTCGATCCATAGTTCGAAGCGAGCGGAAATTGAAAAGTGGATTACCCCGCGTTTTTCCTCACGGAGATTCCATTTTCAATTCCTTCTATTGTGTTCCTAAAGGCGGCGCCCGGGGTTTTAGGCGCGGTTGTGTGTGTCCACGTGTTGTGATCATCACAATGCAATTCATGCACAGCAGTTTATCAATCAGCACTTCAAATCATCCACACAACATACATTCCTACGCCCAACCTGCATAAGACAATGTTAATCACGGACTACACCCCTTATTTCTCCAATCTGCAAAAACATATAACACCTACCATAAGCGGACTTACCTCACCTTCACGAGCGCCTGCATGGTTTGAAAAATCACTCAGCGTTTTAATTACGGCCTAAGTCCACTTGGGGTCTAGAACCATAGGTTCTAGAACACAGGTCCCCAGTGGAGTCGCCAGCTGTCGCGACCCGTCCGAAAGCGGACGCGGCTAATGGATTACCGATCGCAGGTCTTGGATCGGCGCGGGCCCTCCCAGGCCCATACCAAATCGCGGCGGGAGTATTTTTTAGAAGGATTCGACGATAAGAGTCGATCGCTTTCGACCTTCAGTGTGGTCGTGGTGGCATGTGCAACTTGTGCATGCATTTGGAGTCGCCACCGGTCTTTCTTGGAGGGTAGACCGGAAACCTTACTGATCGATTGGGAGAGATCGATCAGTTCTGCAGAACCAGAGATTTTGGGTTCGGGGACTTGGTTACGTCGGTGTCATTACCAACGCTCTTTCGGTACCTAACGCGAGTGATTTTCCTGGCTAAGAGTTCATGCAGGCGCAATTTTAGGTGAGGTAGGCTTGATTCAGGGTTTCATGCAGATTGGAAGACTATTCCTATCAACCACAATCAATTTTAATGAAAGCGCAATCAAATGCATAAATAAACCTCATCGATGCACATCAATCCAAATCAATGGCTTCCTAATATAGTCATAAAGGCTTAGGGAAGGTATGATTTCGGACCGGGGTAAAATGGGAGGATTTGGAGGCGATTTAGCCCGAAGGGCAAAATCGTCAATTTTTGGAAGATTTGGATACCAAATTACCCAAAATATTCCATGGCTAGTTGATTGTAACCATTTTCCATTTTTGAGAATTTTTTTGGAATTTCTTGATCTTTCTTCAATTTTTGGGAGACGATTCGCCCAAAGGGCGAAATCGTCATTTTAAAGAAGGATCGGGTTCAAAACACCCGGGATGAGCCTTGGCCAGTTGATTGTGGCCATTTCCTATTTTTTGGAATTTTTTTAGAATTTTTAGAATTTTTTGGGAAGACGGTTTGTCGGAAGGGCAAAACCGTCATTTCTGGAAGGTTCGGGGGTCAAAACACCCGAAACAGGTCATGGCCAGTTGAATGTGGCAATTTCCTATTTTTTTGGAATTTTTTTAGAATTTTTCTGAATTTTCCGAATTTTTTTGAATTTTTTATGAATTTTTTTATTATTTTTATTGAGTTTTTGAGTTTTTTTTTTATTATTAATATCCGAAAACCCCGGATCGGATGGCCCAGGACGCGCCACGTGGCCTCCTCTGGCGCGTCCGATCTTCGGTCAGATCGGACGCTCCTCAGAGTGCCACTTGGCTCGATATCGACCGTCCGATCAAAATATTTTTATTATTTTCGAAAATCATTTATTAATTTAAAAATCATTTTTAATTTCCAAAATTCTCAGATCGCGACACGTGGCGAAGCCACGGCCGTCCGATCTGGGCTTTGAATTATTCGGCCCGGACCCACGACGCTGACGTGGCTGCCACGTGGCACGCCACGTCAGCTTTGACCACTGACGTGGCCGCCTACGTGGCATACCACGTCAGCCTTGACCGTTGACCGCCGGCGACCTCGCCGGAGAAGACGATGAATAGTGCTTTTTCCGGCGAAGTCGCCGGGAAACTCGCCGGAGGACCCCAAACCGACGTAAAAATAACCGTTTCAAGCCCCGATTTCGACACCGTTCAACCCCCCATGAAATTTACGTCAACATTGAACGAAAACATGTCCAAATCGACGTCGAAAACAAGTCGGAGAGGCATTCGCAGGTCCGGCGCCGGTCACGATTTACAGGCTTTCTATTTTTCATTCAAGCTCGATTTTAATCACTTAAAAGACCTCTAACAGATGCTAGGGAACTTACCTGAGGCCTCCTGGCGCTCGGCAACCGCCCAAAATCCCTCGCCGAAGTGCCGATCCGAGTCACGACCGGTGGGGCTCCGAGCACCATTTTCATTGCATTTTAATGCAAAACAAAGATCACAACAGGCTTAGAGTCTGAATGGGAACAAATCCTAGACTATATTCGCGCGAAATGGGGCCGAGGAGCTACTGCCAAGACTCGAATACATACGAAACCTATTCTGACATTTCATCGACCATGTGGCGTGCGGCGGTGAAATTGAAGTCTAGGAGGAATACAGACCTGTCTGGGGGTCACCGGCGGCCATGGTGGCTTCGATGATGCTCCGCGGGTGTAGCTGAAGGTCCCGGGTCGTCTCCTCTCTCTCGGCTTTGCTCTAAAAATCCTCTCTCTCCTCCTCGGCCGAGCCCCGTCCAAGAACCGAAAATCCACTCTTTTTCATGGTGGCCGACCGCCCTTTTCGCGGCCATCCCTTTTTCACTGGCGAGCACCAACTTCTGGACATGTACCCCACGTCCAACCCTCCTTTTGCTTAGAAAAATTTCTCCGGCTCCACCTCCCCTGCTCCCCTTTTGTTTTTGCGCCGGTGGGTCTGCAACTATGTTGCAGACCCGGTCGGACCGGGCCGGGTCGGGTCTGACTCGACCGGCCCAGTTCGACAAAATCTCTCCAATTGATCCCCAAATCGACCTGTTTTCATGCAATTGATGGCAAAATCGGACTCCTTGACGTGTTTTCTATTAAATATGGGTATTTTCGTGAGTCAATTGATTGAAATTGAGTGAAAACCCCAAATCGCCCTTAGGATCCGAATTTGATTTTTGCTAAATCGAAGGTCCAAATGATCGAATTATTCCAAATTGAGGCCACCAATGGATTCATCATGATGAAAAACATAGGGTAGAGGTGTTTAATTTCAATGGGTATGCCCGTATGAAATTTAATTTCAAAAATTGTGAAACCGGGGACTAAATTGAAAGATTTTTATGCAATTAAGCCCTTTTGGTTAAAATTGATCAAATTGGCGGGCAAATTGACCTAATTGCACTTCAAGGCTTTAGAATCCAATGTCATAGCTTATAAAAAGTGAGAATTGAAAATTAAAAGACTCGAAAAGGATTTTTTTGGCTCGGCTCGGGTTTATGTCTGTGAAGGAACATATTGGCCCGAGCCGAATTTTCAAGATTTAAAGTGACAAGCTTGAAGAGGAAATTAAAACAAAATTATTGAATATTTTTGTGTATTTTTCTGACCATGAGTGGTATTTTTATGATTTTTTTGGTATTTTTAATAATTAAATAAATTTGAAAAATTATTAAAAATTACGAAAAATATTTTTTGTTCAAAATTGGTTCTTGAGGCTAGGCCAAGGCTTCCAAAGTTGATTTTGTGATTTTATGACCTTTTTTGATATTTTTAATTAATTTTAAAGAATAAAAGTCCTAATAATAAATGGTCAAAATTCAGGTGTCAACACCCGCGCCGATCCAAAGCCCGCGATCCGCACTCCAGTGCTGGGGAAAAGGCCCGCGATCGGTAATCCATTAGCGCGTCCGCTTCGGACGAGTCACGTTAGCTGGCGACTCCACTGGGGACGATTTGTTCTAGAACCTATGGTTCTAGACCCCAAGTGAACTTAGGCCGTAATTAAAACGTTGAGTGATTTTTCTAACTCTGCAGGTGCTCTTGAAGGTGAGGTAAGTCCGCTCATGATAGGTGTTATATGTTTTCGCAGATTGGAGAAATAAGAGGTGTAGCCCGTGATTAACATTGTCTTATGCAGGTTGGCGTCGGAATGAATGATTGCGTGGATGTTTTATATTGAAGCGGTGATTGTTAAATAAGATGCATATTTATCGCTTTAGCATGACACATGAACACACACAACTGCGCCTAAAACCCCGGGCGCCGCCTATAGGAAAACAATAGAAGGGATTGAAAATGGAATCTCCGTGAGGAAAACACGGGGTAATCCATTTTTAATTCCGCTCATTTTGAACTATGGATCGAGCCACAATGCAACGATAGCTGTGCAATGGAATCTGCTCTTTCTAAAACTCAAGATGGGAACCTTGGCCTTAGGTACCAAGCCCGATCTTGTGATTTTTAGAGTCAATCCTCACTTATCTCATGCGCATGTCTTTGGACGGTTGGTACACCTAAAACCGCACATAAGTCGGCGAGTTCGGTTGGTAAGACCCTCTATCCCTCAAACATGTTATAGTTCATGCAAATGTGAGCATTCATTCATTGCATAATTCCGGTGATTGGATTAAATGCCATTTTGAGGATAGATAAGCATGTTTTCCCCCAATATTCTTGATGGAAGACGAAGACGGTATCATCCCATTATGAGCGCCAAGTGGACAAAAGAGCCTACTATGGACATTATTGAGGTATCGTCTAATGAAGATGACAATTTGGGGCAGGTGATCCTGAAGTCACGTCTCAAAGATCGAAACTGGGGCATCTTTAAACGTTAGGATCACATTCATTTGTTTTATATTCCATTACTAGTCCTCTTGTATAGGGTTTATTTTTGCTGAGGTTTTTCTCTCTCTCATCACTTAGAGTGATTGTATTAGGGATCTATTTGTGTATACATTCAGATGGAACTTTGTTGTATTTCTTTTGACTAGTCATTGGAATGTGATAGTGGCATTTTTTTCTAATCATCTGAATACTCCCAAGTCAAGTTTATAATTCCTTTAGAGGAAATTAAAATTGGAAGTCTTACACGACCTTTTGGTCGTATAGGGTAGTCCAACCCCAATTTCGCTAGAAGGAATTATTTGAATTGGTTCGTGCATGTTGTACGTCACTAGTAATCCACGATAATTGATCAAGAATATCGGCGTTGTTTCGAATTTAATGACGAGATAGATATCCAAATTACTATCGTTCTTAACAAACGGCCTTGATTTGGATACCGTATCTTCAATTGAATTTAAAACACGTTATTATGCCTTGCACTTTTGAGTAATTCATTCTTCTCGAAATTGATCAAAAGCGATTATCGTGAATTACATTTATTTCAATAGTATGCTTTCCTTCGAGGAATACTGATAAAAACTTTTCGCACAAGATTAAAACCCTTGTAAAAGTTTTTGTCCTTATTAATCACGAGCAAGCATAAGATTGAAAGGGGTTTATGCTTTCTTTTTCAAATTATCCCTTTTGATTTTGTCTTTTCATTTGCAGGTAAAAAAAAAGGTAGTAGAGAGAAATCTTTTCTTGGATAAATCAGAGGCTATTCTTTCATCTGATCATGAGCGAGTTAGAAAATCAGGACATATTTGCTCGAGTTATTGATATTATGGTTCGGCTCACCCAAGTTGAAGATGTTCGGATGCTCGAAGAAATGGACCATATAAAAGCTAAAACACACACACGGGAGCTTTCATTCATTCTTGCTCGATTGAAGGATTCCAGAAGCAGATCATACAGTTCATCGGGGTGGAAAAGTAAAGCCGAAGTGAGCCTTAATTAGCGATATGAAGGAGCCCAGCTGACCCTCCATGTTATTGATGCTTTGCTTGTACTCACCACTCTGCGTATCATGGTCCGCAAGCCTGAGGTGAAGGCGTTAGCATTCATCATTGACCTCGACAACCCGAGTCTCGTGATCTTCGGCGACTAATTCCATGTCTCGAACTAGTCCATTCCCACAAGCTATATCCGCGTTTATGCCGTTGAGCCTTTCTTCCAGCCACTCGCTTCGATGCCTCAGCAAGGTATTACGGCGATCATGCTCATAGGTGGCCAGGGATAGGGCCAAGTGCTCCACCAGATTCCTCCTCTCGCGAAGCAACGTCGAAACCCGCTCCTTGGCGAACTCAACAGCCTTTTTGTGACTATCGGCCAGGTAGTCAGCCAACACCAGGTGGTCAGACCGATCCTCACAACGAGCCCGTAAGACAGAAGCCACGAGAACTTCCCGATGAACAACCTGGTAGGCCTCTAGGGAGTTTGTAAAGAGGGTTGGGAAAGCTCTGTATTCCCTCCCCAATGTAGTGCCCTCAAGTGAGGTGATGTCTATATTCTCGAGCAAGGCGTAGATTTCACCTTCGGTTTCGGGATGGTTGATTATATGAGCGTAGCCTCGACCTAAGAGATTATAGAGTTTTTCCCACTGGGCTAAAACTTCAGTTGAGAGAGCATGAAAGGAAGATGAGGCCATTTTCGTTGGAATTGTTTGAGAGGGAGATGGGTGCAACGGATGCGATTAGGAGTTGGAAGCTGATTATGCGAGAGAGTTAATCTTCTCTACCTTAACTCTTCGTTTTATAGCAGTTCAGGAGTGAGAAAAAGTCCCGGCAACAACGGAGCAGAGTTACGAAGGTAAAGCAGGTGGGCCTCTTCCCGTGAATCATCAGATCCGTCCCGGTCCGTGATTTCAGGCTTGTCAAATAAAAGCTGCAAAAGATTCTTTGGTTTCACCATTATTAACTTTGGGTGAGAGGCAAGCGCAACTATCGAAGAAGTCACGAAAGGATTTGGTTATCCCTTCATGTCAGAAAGCCGATCGGGAGGTGAACAGTTTCACCATTTCAAAAACTGAGTGCTGAATAGACATGACTATCGAGGAAAAGTGAAAGGCAAGCGCAGCTATCGAAGAAGCCGCGAAAGGATTTGGTTATCCCATCACGACATAAAGCGGAGCGGGAGGTGAACAGTTCTGCCATTTAAAAAAAAAAGAAAACAATGCTGAACAGGCATGGCTATCGAGGAAAAGTGAAAGGCAAGCGCAACCATCGAAGAAGCCGCGGAAGGATTTGGTTATCCCATCGTTTCGGAAAGCTGAGGAGGAGGTGAACAGTTCCGTCGTTTCATAAACAGAGCGCTGAATAGGCATAGCTTTCGAGGAAAAGGAGACAACAAATCGAAAGAGCGAGTATACAAAAAAGAGAACAGAGAACCCCAAGTGACGAGTTGTTGGAAGACCTCGAAGGCTCCAGAATCAAATTCGATATCGAAGCCATGGAACCCAACACTTCCAGCGACGAATATCAAGATCACAACAGCGACGACGGCAGTGGCCACAATGATCAACCCCAGAAAAGAAAACGTCGCCAGCGCTACACTCAGAATGAAATCCAAGAGCTTGAAGCTTTATTCGATGAATGCCCTTGCCCAAGCGTGAAACAAAGGATTGAATTGGGCCAGAGACTGGGGATGAATCCTATGAGGGTCCAGTTTTGGTTCCAGAATAAACAATTCAGACTAAGTGTCCAACGTAGGCATTGGGAGATCACGATCCTAGAAAAACAGAACCAAAAGTTTCGAATGGAAAACATGTGGTATGAAAAAATCCTCAGTACTATTACCTGCCCTAACTGCGGTGGCCCTACCACCCTCAGTAAAATGTTCCCTGGTAGGCCTTGTACGAGGATGGAAAGTGCTCATTTACCACCCTACTCCCTTGAGCCATCTCCGGTACAATCAGATTTTGCTGATGGCGCACATGAGCAGATCAATCCTACAAAGATTATACCAGTGCCTTCTAAGGAAGGGGGTACATGTCGTTATGATTGGGGTCACCATATCGAAACCCATGAATCTCCTTCACAACAACTTCTGGTAAGATCAGATCCTGTTCAAGAGGGGTTAGAGATTAGTCGTCAGGCTACCGAAGCCATTTCGGACCGCGAGAAGAAGAAATTCATTTGGCCCCCAGAACTTCATCTCAAGTTCTTAGACGCAGTTCGGCAAATAGGACTTGACTCAGTAGGTCCGGCGAACATACTTAAGGTCATGTATGTACCGGGACTTACCAGAAAATTGGTTGCGAATCACCTTGGTTGCTACAGAAGGGCGCTAGGACAGCGTTATGCAGAGCTGAATCTAAACAATAGACGCGGCTGCGAATCCAACACCCTTATGTCAAAAGAAGCCCGGTCGAATCTCGACGACTATTGGGGATTTGATCAGAATATCCTCATGAGTCATTCCAGTATTCCTCAAGAGCACGTATCACAAGTGCAGCAAGTAAGCACTCCTTCGTTCGAGCAGCAGCTAGCCAGTGCTCTTCCTGTCACAGATCAGCCCACTACGTCTAGTGCTCAAGGGTTTGCCCAATTGGAGCATGTGGTTTCAGATGATCTAATGAGGGAATGCTTTGAGCATTTTTGTTTCCCTAATTCCCAAGGGGGAGATGCTTGTGGTCGTCAATCGGTCAAATCTCCTCTTATATTCTCGAACAAGGATGGGGGTTCCAGTTCGAAGAACCCGTCGGGTGATGCAGCTCAACCTGCATATCAATCGTTCGAGGGATCAGATGATTTCTTGGATGAAGGATTTGATACCTTGTTCGATCAGTTGGAAGCTAATAAAGGTTTGCAGCCATGATCTGCAGTTGGTAATTGCGCACCTGAGCCGAGGCCAGATTGGTTGGTCATTGGACATACCCAAAGAAAGAGGGGGATGTGCGCGAGAGGGATGTATCTCCTATTGTAAAGTTCTCATCGGCGCATTCGTTTTCTTCTTTAATATCTAGAGTTGATTTTGCACAATGTTTTTTGCGAACGTCATCATGTGTAGATACGGCAATTCCTTGTTATTAGGTTCAAGGTAAAATCAACCCCAACACATGAAGGCAGAATTGATAGCATAAGTTGCTAACAGAACGTGAGCGGGCTCGAAAACGGAGAGATTGTTAGCTGCCCCAAACACCATGACCGCAAAATCAAGGGCAATCTTAAAATTTCGAGCAGCTACAAATCTATTTCTCACGAGGCACTCAAATCATTCAAATGTAAAGCGTCAGGCTGTGGAAACAATGCTTAACCAAGCTGTTGGCACGTGTGAAAAGGGAGTCGTATAGATCCGAAAGCGAGGATCTTTCTTGGCTTGTCAACCATGCAGAATAAATGAGCATATATAAAAAAAAGACTCGCATTTATTTCACTCAACAAGAGAGTTTACAAATGGGTTACTGAGGGGGAGCCGTAAACCCAAAATGAGTTCTGATGAGCATCACGAAGAAGCTTAACTGACTCTCCATGTTATCCATGCCTTGCTTACAGCCAACGCTTCGAGAATCAAGGTCTACGAGCTTGAAGAAAAGGAGACGGCATTTCTCCTTAAGTTCGTTCACCTTGGTCTCATAGTACTCTGATTCATGCTCTAAGTCCTGAGCCAGCGCTCACCCGCGGGCTATATCCACGGTCAGATCTTCAAGCCTTTCCTCCAACCAGGCGCACTGGAACCTCAGCACGAAATTGTGCTGGTCTTGCTCAAAGACGGTTTGATAGAGAGCTAGACGCTCCACCAAGTTGTCCCTCTCACGGACCAGCAATGAGACTTGGGCGTGGGCGTATTCAACAGCTTTTTTATGGTTATCGACCTTCAGCATGGCCGACATCAAGGACTCAGCCCTGTCTTGATAGCGAGCTCGCACGATGCAAGCTAAAGTGACATCCCAGCTGGCGACATGGTAAGCCCCCAGGAAATTGGTGAAGAGAGTTGGGAAGATTGCAAACTCCCTTTGCAGCTTCGTACCTTCGATACATGCGGTGTCCAAGACCGGAATCAGAGTACGGATTTCAACCTCGGCTTTAGGATGATTATTTATATAACCATAACCCCTACCTAGTGTCGCGACCCTCTCGAGCGTGAGGCGGGAGCGGGCTAATGGGCCGCCCGATCGTTGGCTTGATCGGACGCGAGCCTCTCCCAAGGCCCATTACCCAAATCGCAACTGCTGGATATACGTGGTTGACCTTCAGTGTGGTCTAGTGACATGTGATGAGTGTACATGCCAAGGAGTCGCCACCAATCGTTTCGTGGAGGGTACGATCGGAAACCCTATCGAATAGTTGGGAGTGGTCTATTCGATTTGCGGAAACCAGAGAAGTGGGTTCGGGGACTTAGTTACGCCAACTGTCAGAGTTGACGCCCTTTCGGTACCTAAGTTGGATGGTTTATCTGATCCTAGGATTTCATACAGATGAGTGGGGTACAGATCCTAAATCTAGGAGTTCATGCAGATGGGAAATACTACCCTATCACTCACACCCAATAGAAATAAGTGCGTAAATCAAGGATCTAGTACATGCGGATAAAACACATGAAATCAGCATGGTATCCCCAATGAGGCCCTATTAGCCTAGAGAAATATCAATCAAGGCTTAGGAGTGATTTGGACATGATTCGCCCCCGAGGGGCAGAATCGTAATTTTGAATAATTCGGGAAAATTTACCCTTAAAAGGGTAAATCTGTCATTTTAGACGAATTGGGAAGTCAGAAGACAGGGGAAATAGGATTGGCCATCAATCTAATCCATTTCCTATTTTTCTGGAATTTCCAGGATTTTTCTGGAATTTAAAAGTGATTTTACCCTTGGAGGGGTAAGGTCGTCATTTTGGACAAAGATGAGAACTGAAAATCTCAAATATTAGGGTTGGTCGTCCACCTGACCCAAACCCTAACTTCAAGCAATTTTCAGAACTCGATTGAGACAAGAAAGACAATTTTCCTATTGAAGGGCAAAATTGTCATTTTGAGAAAAGGTGCGGGACTCGAAACCCAAACTCAAGAATTGGTCGTCTAATCGACCCTAATTCTTACCTTGGTATTATCGGTCTTATCTCGCATACACAGCAGAGGCGACTTACCCCTAAAGGGTAATGCCGTCAAGTCTCGGGAGAATGGATAAGAAACCCCAAAAATAGGGTTGACCAGTTGTCTGTGGTCAATCCTCGATTTTTGGGGGTTTCTGGGGTGTCTAGGATTTTTCCACATTTTTTTTTGGAATTTTATGGAATTTTCTAGCATTTTTTTTGGATTTTCTAGGATTTTTCTGATTTTTTTTATTTTTTAAAATCATTTTTTTATTTTTTAATTAAAAAATGTGATTCGGACGGGGTCGACCCGACCCACTCGGGTCGGAACCCCGGCCCAGACCCGGACCCGCGCGACCCACAGCCACGAAACGACGCCGTTTATTCCTTTTTATTTTTTTGATTATTTAGACTTGATCCGACGGTTCCTATTGAACCGCGCGGCTAATCCACGACCGCCAGATCAGATTACTAAAACCTACGGTTCAGAATAGGCGAAGACCCGATCAGGGCCGTCTGATCAAATTACTTAAACCTACGGCCACGATTAGATCTTAAGACTCGATCTAGACCGTCTATTCATATTAACCTAAACGACGCCGTCCACTAACTAACCCATACGGCGCCGTTTCAACCATTTTTTATTTCCGATTTAAAATCATTTTCGAATTATCCTAATTTCTAATCGGACGACCACCATTTATTGGACTCGATTAACCTGAACCGTCCGATCTACGCTGACTCACCCTAACAGACTAACGGTCGAGCTGACTCGACAGACACGTGGACCAATGGCCGAATGCCAACTAAGAGTTTGACCGTGCCATGTCAGCTTCGTCTTCAACCTCGCGACTCCGGTAGAGTGGACGGCTGTGGTTCTCCGATGATGATCTAACGGTGAACTCTCGATGAAATCTCATGAAACCGACGGCAATCGATTCGCAATCGTCTCTATCTTAACATATCTTAGAATCGAGGCGACCTACTTGTAGAATCGAAAGTATCATGCGAACTGCCGAGTACGGCCATGGAAACTCAATCACACAGGTCACGCGAAATCAGATCAATTCTTCCATGGATTAACATGGTAGGAGGTTCAGGAGACTTACCTCGGGCTCCGATTGAACCCGCTCGACCCAGGTTTGGCAGGGCAAGAATCGGCTGTGGAGGCTAAGTGTAAAGACTCGATTCAGGGGTTTTGAGCGAAATCGATGCAAAATCAAGACGTGAACATGGTCAGTGATGTTCAAGGAACGAAACGCACACACAAATCGCAAGAATGATCGTGAAACAGGCAAGTCGCCATTGATGCTCAGTAGAGAGCTTAAAGTTGCTTCTCACCTGTTTTCGTGGGCTTCACGTGCGCGGCTTGACAGCGATCGACTCAAGGGACTCTGGGCGACCTCTTGGTGACCTCGTGGAGCTTTGGTTTTGCCTCGGAAGGCCCAACCGGCGCTCTGCAATTTGAGCTCCAACGTTCGACCACCGCGAGGGAAGGTGAGCTCTTTCTCTCTCTTTCTTTCTCTCTCTCGATTCAGTTTCTTCTTCTCGAACTGAATACCGTCCTCTCCTCCTTCGCGAAGGCCTGTTAGCTTATATAGCTTGTTCGATTTTTGGCGCCGAACGGTGGATCTTTAACTGACTCGGTTTGGCACGTGTAGTCACGTGCAATTGGGTCAAAACGAAGTAGGGGAAGATGGGCATTTCGCTCAATCCCTTTTGGTTCCGCGGTGAGCTTCATTTCGCACGAATTTGGCAAGGATTTGAGCTGTTTTTGCCTCTGTTGACTTTCGCGGGTCTGCGAGGTTGACCAGCTGACCGTTTCTTCCTCGGGCGACCATTGGTCGTGATCTGGGTGTCAATCGACGGGGAATGCTCCAAGGCTAAAAACCCCCCACCATTGCGTCTCCGATTGTCGTCGATTGAACGCCCAATTTGGTCTTTAAAATTCGATCTGTCACTGTTCATCTGTGCTCAGGTTTGATGAAGACGATGACACTGTTCTGGACCGGTTCGACCGGCGGTCTGACCGGTCTGAACCGGTTCCAATTTGAGATTTTCAAAATTAATCCAAATCTATTGGGAATTTTTGCAATTAAACTTTGGAATCGAATCTAGAGCATGGATTTTATCTAGAAATGTGGTTTTGCCCAAAATTTTTCATCAATTTCTACAAAACCCCCAAATTTTCATTTAATTGGAAATTGGGGATTGTGTAATTGAGTGTGCAAATGATCAAATTGAGTCAAACCACCTGTGCCAATCGATTTAAAATGGTGAAATCCATTGGGTAGCATGTTCAATTTGTAATGATAGTCCTTGAATTGAAAGTAATTTCGATTATGCTCAATTTAAAGGACTACAATGCATTTATGTTTGCAATTGAGCAACTTGTCCGAGCAATTAGGTCAAATTGAGATAGGGAATAATTAGATTGAATGTCAAGACCCTAGAAAATGCCAAAATTGGAATTTAAAAGACTCGATTGATATTTTTTTCTCAAATTCAATTGTACGGGTTACAAAGGAACGCCCACAATTGAATTTAATTTTGAACGTTTTGTGAGGTCAAAAATACAAGGGATTAAAAATAAAAAATATTGGATATTTTTCCATATTTTTGTGACCTCGAATGCTATTTTTCTTGAATTTTTTGAGTATTTTCCTATTTTCTAAAAATACTAAAAAATGTGAAAAATATGAAAAATTATTTTTTGGTCAAGAATGGTTCCTTGGGCTTGGCCAAGGCCACCAAAGTTGATTTTGTAATTTTTTGACTTTTTATGAATTTTTTGTGATATTTCAAAGATAAAACTAAAAAAGACTTGGTCAAAAATCAGGTGTCAACAGCTGCCCCTCTTTGAGAGGAATCTCGTGAGAGGTTTCGCTCAAAGACAGGTGACACCTGAGTCTAGACTGACTCGACTGGGGAAAAGAAACACGAATCTTGACACTCAATCTTCCTTGTCCCACTGGTGAATGCTCTGCTCTCCATTCTTTTGCTGACGTGAGAGAGAAAGTAGAGAGACCCACATGTTACTTACCTGTTGATCACCTGCCTGATGCTCGTGCGGCATGCACGGTGTATAGCGGGTTCAAGTGAATACATAAGGACTCGTCTTTTGAGTATCCTAGGGCGGTTAAACTCTAGCCTGTATGGTAGGCCGTACCAGAATGGGATTCCTATACTTGATAGGAACCTGTGAACGACGCACCCAGCCTCCTAGGGATTGTCAGAAGTTTTGATCCGTATGGTGGATCAGACCATGAATAGGACTCCTTTCAGCTAGGAACCTATGGATGACGTACCCAATCTCTTAGGGATTGTCAGGGGTTTTGATCCGTAGGTGGATCAGACCATGAATAGGACTTCTCTCTGCTAGGAACCTATGGATGACGCACCCGGTCTCTTAGGGATTGTCGAACATTTTGATCATATATTCTAGGGAATTAACTAGGATTTATACAAGTGAGATGTGCCTAACCTTCAGGCTTTACCATATGAGCTATTCTGGGTTTAGGGGTTACCTAGAACCTCACAGAAAGCAGATTTTGTCAACAGTTTTTGATCCTATATTCTAAGGAATTAACTAGGACTCATACAAGTGAGGTGTGCCTAACCTTTAGGCTTTACCACATGAGCTATTCTGGGTTTAGGGGTTACCTAGAACTTCACAGAAAGCTGATCTTGAAAATTGTCCTTTCGACATGCAATGCGTTATTCTGGGATTTGGGGATTCCAAGTATCCTGCAGAAAACTTAAGCCTGCAAAAACTTTGATAAGATTCTTCTGGGATCTAGGGGCTACCTGAGATCTCATAGAAAGACTATCTTGAATGTTGTCCTTTCGACATTGAAGGTGACACTCTGGGATTTGGGGATTCCAAGTATCCTGCAGAAGGTTCTAACCTGTAACACTGGGATCTTACACAGGGAGATAATTTCAAACATTGTCCTTTTGACATGTGAGGTGGCATTCTGGGATCTGGGAACTCCAGGTATCCTGCAGAAAGATCAAACCTACAAAATTGTTCATAAGAATGTGTTTTCCTGAGATATGGAATTACCAGGGATCTTGCAGGAAAATAAACTTGAAAGCTCTTCTTCATAGAGCAAGGCATCCTTCTAGAATCTGGGGTTACCGTGATTCCTATAGAAGTTTAACCAAGAACAATAGCATTCTAGAATCTGGGGTTACCAAGAATCTGTCAGAAGCTCAGGCATATAAACTCTCATTCTTAGAGAAATGTGTCATTCTGGGACTCGGGGCTACCACGAGTCCTACAGAAGTTTAAACTTAAAATATATTCTTCACAAAAGAAGTAGCATTCTGAGGTCTGGAGATACCAAGGGTCCTACAGAAGCTTGAACATGTAAACTCTTTCTTACCAAGAGAGGTTGTGTTCTTCTGAGATCTGGGCTTGCCAAGAATTCTGTAGAAGTTTAGACATGTTAAACATTTCTCACCAAGAGTGATACAAGCCGTTTTAGGAGTCGAAGTCATCAAGAGTCTTGTAGAAGCTCCAATCTGAAAATTTTCTTACCAAAGGCACATCAATGGTCTTTAAGTGATATCTGATGTCAAACTGACAGCACTTTATGACTTATATCATGGTCATGAAAAATTTTAATGAATGCATTTTGATGCTGGAGGTTATCCAAAACACCTTGCAACATACGTAAGTGATCGAAAATCCCTTTTGAGGAAAGTTTGAATCAAATAATCTGAATTTACCCACATGAGTTTGGTTAAAACGTCCATTGGAGTATTCTCATCAAAAAGGACTTCTTACCGTTTTGAGATAATGGTCTTTCACCAAGAATGCACTCGAATTTCCTATCAAAACCTACGCCTCGGGTTTAGGATCATTCGCAGTGAATACACCTTAATCGATCAGGAGGACTTCCAAGGGATCGTAATGTTGGGCTTGGTCAACGGTTTTCGAAGGGGGACTTGCGTGCAAGTCAAGGCTTTTGAAGAGAAGTCTTCAATGTCTGCTCCAGGTTTACAAGTCAAGAAACCTGCAATATGAGAAAGAAATAATCTTGCTCGAACTTCTTCGAGCTAAGCTTAGACATTAAACCCTATGTTAATCCAAGTGCCTTAATCAGAAAAGGCTTTTCAGGGTTGTAATGTAGGTAGGATTGGGGACCTATAGAAGGCTCGTTCTTGGCTCAAAATACGCGAAAGGTTTAACATTGGTGATTACTGCAGGTTTGCTGCCATCTTGCCCCTTCTGGTTCAAAGAGCGTCTTCAGTCTTTGAAGTGCACTAGTAGTCTTCGAAGAGCATTGTCAGTCTTCGAAGCGCACATTTATCTTTAGATAATATCTCTTTCATGTTGAGATGGCGTCAACATCTTGCCTACGCTTTTATCATCTGAATGCGACATAATCTGGGAGTATCCTTTGCCGTCCAGCTCCTTTGGGATTTTCTTTTACAATCAGATCTCACTAGTGACCTATACAAAGGTACCATGCCATCTTTTGGCATTTACAAGATCAAATACCTGATTCACAAGTGTACAAATATTTGGATGGGCATTGGCCTTGCTTTTACCAGGCACTTTGCTTTTTCTTGATGCCCAAGATTGAATTTTTCTCTCTTTTTTTTTGTTTTTCTCATCTTTTGTCGGGATCCCACCTTTTCTTTTCTTTTCTTTTGGGGATCAGGATTTTCAAATGAGTGTGCTAGATGTACAACTTAAATCTCAGCCCCCAATCATTAATCTAGGAATTTTTCATAAATCCTATATTTTGAACTCTTCCGCTCTTGAAGCAACGTTGCTTCCGTCTTGAAATATGCAATGATCACCAACGGGTTTGTGAAACGAACGTATAGGCTCAACTGGGCTGTGCAAAGGGTAGAAGTGTATAGGATAGAGAAATGATTGCTTTTCGTCATCCTAAAGCACCTGAATTATCATAGAAGTTAAAATGACAAGCAACACACGAAGATTGATGCAAGTCTGAGCAAGAGAACTTCTAACCATTTATCTCCTGATACTGCTGGACGTACCTCCAGTTTGCCCCAATGTGGGGTGGTTCTTGACAGGGGTAAAGAATGAAATCGCCGTTCAAAGGGTTATCAATGGTCACCTATAGTGTTTCTGATAGAGAAACTAATGCCTCCGTCGTCTCAATCCATGTAATCACTGCGAATAACCCTTACGTCCGTAGGTCAAGGTCTTGCTATCCTTATCACTCCACTTATCTCTCAAGTGTGTATGGGACGTGTTTGGACCAGGATTGCCTCTTATCTGAGGAAACATCCATTTGAACGGTTTAAACAACTTTTGTTGGGAAAGTTCATTTCGCTTTTCTCCAAAACTTACCCTCCAAGGAGATTTATGATGCACAATGCATATTTCAATCATGTTCAGATAACCTCCAAGTTTAAATATGAATGCCAATGATATGACTGTGAGAATTTTGCGTCTTTCTAGACATGAGATTTGAATGCATGCTAGATTCCAAGAAGCCTTCAAATTCTATCAATAAGGATTCTGACAGTCTTGTAAACCTAAAAGATTGGGAAAGGAATACTTACCTGCCCAGCGCCGCCAAAGATTTCTGAAAAACATAAAAGGAGTATGTCAGTGTATGCTCTCGAATTTCAGAAAATTAGAACGATACATTTTACCCTTGACCATGCGCTCCAATGGGAGTTGATAGATTTGTGAAACTCTGACCATCACGACAGTAAGTCCTCTTGATCATGTATTCAAATTGATCGCTACCCCGCTTCCTTGGGTCCTGCAATAATGAACATATGCTAATGTATGTATGGATGCATGATATGCTTATGTCAAGACTATCATGAAGAGTAGGCTCGATTCGGGGTAAGTCATATGACCGGAATCTGATTTTATTTCAAGGGAAATATTTCTTCACGGCATCTGAATTTACAGGGTACCCCAGTTCTTCTCCCTCTGTGTTTACAAGAATTAATGCTCCCCCCGTGAGGATTTTCTTGACAATGTAGGGGCCTTCGTAATTCGGTGTGAATTTTCCCCCTGGATAGGTAGTACTTGGCAAAACTTTCCTAATTACCAAGTCACTTACTTCGAAGTTTCTGGTCTTGACCTTTCGATTGAACGCCCTGGCTACCCTTTTCTGGTAAGTTTGTCCATGGCAAATGGCTTTGAGACGTTTCTCGTCTATTAAATTCAACTGTTCATATATGTGCTTGAAACATTCTGACTCAGAGAGTTTATCTTCGGATAAGATTCTCAAAGAGGGAATCTTAACTTCTACTGGTAGAACTGCTTCTATCCCATATACCAAACTATAGGGAGTCACCCCTGTAGAAGTTCTGATCGACGTTCGATAAGCCATCAAGGCGAAGGGCAGCCTTTCGTGCCAATCCCTGTAGTTTTCTGCTGTTTTAGCCAAGATTCTCTTGATATTTTTGTTGGCTGCTTCCACTGCCCCATTCATCTGTGGGCGGTAAGGAGATGAATTCAGATGTCGAATGCTAAAGTGATCCAGTAGATCATCGACAATTTTGTTGTTTAGGTTAGACCCGTTATCTGTTATGATCGCTTGAGGGGTACCATATCGGGATATGATGTCTCTTTTGATGAATCTTGTCACATTTCTTGCAGTGACATTCTTGTAAGAGCTGGCTTCTACCCACTTCGTGAAGTAATCAATCGCTACCAAGATGAAGCGACGACCATTCGAAGCCACCGGATTAATAGGCCCTATCATGTCTATGCCCCACATAGAGAAAGGCCAAACTTCAGACATTTGGTGCAGTTCGTTTGGGGGTGCATTGATCTTATCACCGTATATTTGGCACTGGTGGCATGACCGGACGTGCTGACAGCAATCTGATTCAATGGTCATCCAATAATAGCCAAGTCGCATGATCTTCCTAGCGAGGAGGTGGCCGTTCATGTGAGGCCCACATATTCCTTCATGGATCTCTTTCAAGAGGATATTTGCTTCTTTGGCATCTACACATCTCAATAGAGTAGAATCAAAGGATCTTTTGTACATAATTTGTCCATTGAGAAAGAACTTGCTGGCCATCTTGGTTATGTATCTTCGGTCTCCTGGTTGGCATCCTTCAGGGAATTCACCTTTTGAGAGATAGTTCTTGATGTCGTAATACCATGGTTCCCCATCAAATTCTTCTTCAATTAGCATACAATAAGCTGGCTTTTCGACTATGCCGATCCTCAGAGGTTCTACATCCAACCCTTCAGCTGTTTGTAACATCGAGGCTAGGGTGGCTAATGCATCTGCAAATTGATTGTGAGACCTTGATAGGTACTCGAATGATATTTCTTCGAACCCAAGTATCAACTCTTCAAGGTATTCGTGATAAGGGATGAGCTTTGCGTCTTTCGTCTTCCACTCTTCCTGTGTCTGCAGGATGATGAGCATGGAATCTCCAAAAACTTGTAACCTAGGTATCTTCATAGAAATGGCCAATCGTAGACCCAGAATGCACGCCTCATATTCTGAAATGTTGTTGGTGCAAGGAAAAGTTATCTTTTCCGCGACAGGGTAATGTTGATCATTTGGGGATATCAGTACTGCCCCAGTGCCTGCCCCTGATAGATTGACAGCACCATCGAAATACATGATCCATTTGTCCTCTGCTAAGTTCAGAATTTGACCCTCTGTGTTTATTACTTCAGGGGACTCATTGCTTGATGGGCTTTCTGCCAGCATGTCAGTTATAGCTCTCCCTTTTACTGACTTCTGTGGAGAACACTTGATGTCAAATTCAGACAACATCACTTGCCATTTTGCCAATTTCCCAATTAAAGCGGGTTTCTCCAGGAGGTATTTGAAAGGATCGTTCTCTGTTATGAGCTGGATATGGTGGTGTAGGGTATACTGCCTTAGTCTACGAAGTACCCATACCGCTGCTACACAGGCCCTTTCAACTGGTATGTATTTTGCTTCAGGTGGCGTGAATTTCTTACTCAGATAATAGATGGCCCTTTCTTTTCCATCTATCGGGTTTGTTTGGGCAAGTAAGGCTCCCAAGGACTCCTGCTGTATAGTTAGATATAAGGTCAATGGGTGACCGGGAATTGGTGGCACAAGCACTGGCGATGTGATAAGATAGTGTCGCGA
Organism: Rhodomyrtus psidioides; assembly: GCA_021437785.1. Classification (NCBI taxonomy): domain Eukaryota; kingdom Viridiplantae; phylum Streptophyta; class Magnoliopsida; order Myrtales; family Myrtaceae; genus Rhodomyrtus; species Rhodomyrtus psidioides. The sequence goes on along the minus strand of JAILYB010000007.1, from coordinate 5,890,621 downwards.
CCCTCTTGAGATTGTCGAGCTCTCGAGGGCTAATGGGCCGTCCTGTCTGGTCGGACGCGGGCCTTTCCCAAGGCCCATTACCCAAATCGCAACGGAGGTATGCGTGATCGACTTTCAGTGTAGTCTAGTGACATGTGCTAAGTGTGCATGCCATGGAGTCGCCACCAATCATTTTTTTAGGGTGTGATTGGACCACCCAATCGAATAGTTGGGAGTTTCTATTCAATTCTGCGAGAACCAGAGAAATGGTTTCGGGGACTTAGTTACACCAACTGTCAGAGTTGACGCCCTTTCGGTACCTAAGTTGACTGAATTTTCTAGCCTGAGATTCATGCGGATGAGTAAGGTATGAACCCTAAATCTAGAAATTCATGCAGATAGGAGTGATTATCCTAGCAATCACAATCAGTAATAAAATGCGCAACTCAAGGAATCTAGATATGCAAATAAATCACTTGGCATTCCTAGTAAGGCCCTATTTATCAATCACAGCTCAAGAATGATTTAGCTGTCCTAGCCATTCTACACACGATCTAACCTAAGAAAAGCATTAGGAAGCATCGAAGGAGTTCGAGAGTACTCACATGGGGTTCGCCGTGCCCTGGTTTGGTCTTGGACGAGCCGACTCGATTATATTTGGGGATCCACTCGGCGTTTTACACCATGAAATCATGTGAAACAAAAACGAAAATATTCAGCAAGGGGAATTTATTGTAGATGGTGGTCGATCTAATTGGACGTCAAGACTAAAAAATATGTAGAAATTTACAAATTAAAATACTCGAATGACATTTTTTTGCCAAATTCAGCTCTATGCGTCGTGAAGAAACACATGCAATTGAACTTGAATTTTGACTATTTATGAGTTCAAAATGAAAAGGAAATTAAAATAAAAATATTGACTATTTTTCTATATTTTTACGACATCGAACGCTATTTTTCTTCATTTTTCATGTATTTTTCTATTTTTGGAAAATATTAAAAAATATTAAAAAATATGACAAATTATTTTTTTATCAAAAATGGTTCCTTTAGCTTGGTCAAGGTTACCAAAGATGATTTTTAAATTTTTTTAACTTTTTATAGATTTTTTATGAATTTTTTAAAAATAAACTATGAAAGACTGATCAAAAATCAGGTGTCAACAGCTGCCCCTCTTTGAGAGGAATTTCGTCAAAGGTTTCTCTCAAAGACAAGGTTGTTGACACCTGATTTTTGACCATCTTTTATTTTAGTTTTTATTTCTAAAATTAATTAAAAATAGCAAAAAAGGTCAACAAATTGCAAAATCAACTTTGGGAGCCTTAGCCTAGCCTTAGGAACCGATTTTGAACAAAAAATATTTTTTGAATTTTTTAATATTTTTTGGAATTTATTTAATTATAAAAATACCCAAAAAATCAGAAAAATACCATCCGTTATCAGAAAATTACAAAAAATATTCAGAAATTTTATTTTAATTCTCTCTTTAATATGTTCACTTTTTATTAGGGAAATTCGGCTCGGTTCATTGTGTTCCTTCACAAACCTAATCCCGAACCGGGCCTAAAAAATCCTTTTCGAGTCTTTTAATTTTCAATTCTCGGTTTTTATAAGCTATGACATTGGACTCTAAAGTATTTAAATGCAATTGAGTCAATTTGCCTTCCAATTTGATCAATTTTAACCAAAAGGGCTTAATTGCATAAAAATCTTTCAATTTAGTCCCCGGTTTCACAATTTTTGAAATTAAATTTCACACGGGCACACCCATTAAAATTAAACACCTCTACCCAACAGTTTTCATCATGCTGAATCCATTGGTGGGCTCAATTTTGGTTAATTAGATCGTTTAGGCCTTCGATTTGGCGAAATTAAATTTCGGATCCTAGGGACAATTTGGGGTTTTCACAGAATTTCAATAAATTGATTCACGAAAATACCCATATTTGATGGAAAACATGTCAAGGAATCCGATTTTGCCATCAATTTCATGAAACGAGGTCATTTGGGGGGTCAATTTGGCGATTTGGGCGATTTGGCCGAACCGGGTCGGTCGGGTCCGACCCGACCCGACCCGGCCCGACCCGGGTCTGCAGCAATGCACAGAATGTGCAGCAGACCCGTGGGAAGAACAAAAAAAAACAGGGCGTGATGGGCGCGCGGCTTCGGGAAGAAAAAAAGGAGAACTGGCGTGGGGGACACTTCCAGCAGAGACCCATGTTCGTTCTGGCAAGGGCATGGGCGTCGAGGCGGGCGGTCGGCCACCACGAGAGAGGAAGTGCTCGGGTCTTTAAAGAAAACAGGGCCGAGAGCGAGCGGGGGGAGGCGGACGAAAACCGAAGTTGGAGCGACCCCTCCGGACCTCGAGCTGACTTCACTCATCACCACCGAGGCGGTTGTGGCCGTCGTCGAGCTTTGAAAAGGTCGGTTTTTTCCCCCCTAAGCTTCGTTTTATGAATGCACGCCGACCGTTCAACGAAATGCCCAAATGGGCTTTGCGTTTTTTGAGTCTCGGCCGGGGCTCCCCGAGCCTTATTTGCTGCTTATTTTGCTCCTAAGCTTCCCTGGAACCATCCCCCCTCGGCTTCGTGTTTATTTTGCATGAAAAAACGACCGAAGCCGTGGCCGGAGCTCCATGTGCTCGGACCGAGCCGAGAGCTCGCACCGGCGAAACCAAAGGTCGCCGACTATCGAGGGACCTCAGGTAAGTCCCTAAAACTCCTTTAGATGCCATGTGAATGCCTAGAATCGAGTTTAAACAAATAAAATTTTTTCGCGAATTCTTCGCCGGAGCCGGTCCGGTTCGCCGGTTTTTAGCGTATTCATGGCTGCGTTTTTTGTTGTATATTGATGCCGAGAGTCTAAGGAGTCGAATGCCGCAAGAACGGGCGAAAAATACCAAGTTTCGGGCCCGTTTCGCAATTTTCCGGCGACCTCGCCGGAATTTTTACTATTCCCGCCGGATTTTTCACTGTTCATCGTCTTCTCCGGCGACCCTCCGGCTGGTCAACGGTCAACGGCCGACGTGGCGTGCCACGTAGGCAGCCACGTCAGCCGGGTGGGGTCCGGTCCGCTTATTTTCAAATAAAACAAACGGACGGCCACGATCGCGACACGTGTCGCGATCTTGGAATTTTGCAAAATTAAATAAATGATTTTCGAATAATCGATCCGGCGGACGAGGATGTGCCACGTGGCTCACTGAGGGACATCCGATCTTGTACAAGATCGGACGCACCAGAGGAGGCCACGTGGCACGTTCTAGAGCGTCCGATTTGTAGGTTTTTCTAAAAAAGAAAATAAATTAATTTTTGATCCGACGGCTATTATTGAGCCACGTGGCTCTCTGTGGGTCGCTCGATCTAGTGGAAGATCGGACGCACGAGACGAAGCCACGTGGCACGACGTGGACCGTCCGATCCGGGGAATTTTTGGATAATTAAATAAAATACATAAAAAATCAAAAAAATTGTAAAAAAATAGAAAAATGTTTAAAAAAATAAAACGGTGTCGTTTTAGGCCGGTGTCGACCCCTAGGGTCGGGCTGGGCGCCCGAGAGGCGCGGGCCGGGTTTGACCCGTCCCGGAAAATATTTTTGAATATTTTTTAAAAAAAATTCAGAAAATAATAAAATAATCAAAAAATCAATAAAAAAATAAAAAATCATGAAATATTCAAAAAATTCGAAAAATTCAGAAAAATTATAAAAAATTCCAGAAAATAGGAAATGGCCACATTCAACTGGTCACGACCTGTTTCGGGTCTTTTGACCCCCGATCTTTCCAAAAATGACGGTTTTGCCCTTTCGGCAAACCGTCTTCCAAAAAAATTTCTAAAAAATCCAGGAAAATCCCAAAAAATAGGAAATGGCCACAAACAACTGGCCAAGTATCATCCCGGGTGTTTTAAACCCTGACCCTTCTTAAAATGACGATTTCGCCCTTTGGGCGAATCGTCTTCCAAAAATTGAAGAAAAATCAAAAAATTCCAAAAAATTCTCAAAAATGGGAAGTGGCCACAATCAACTGGCCATGGAATATTTTGGGTAATTAGGTATCCAAACCTTCCAAAAATGACGATTTTGCCCTTCGGGCTAATTGTCCCCGAATCTTCCCATTTTACCCTTAGCCCTAAATCACATCTTTCCTGAGCCCTTATGGCTATACTAGGAGGCCAATGATTGAAATTGATGTGTATTGACATGACTTATTTATGCACGTGACTTGCGCTTTCATTATATTGACTGTGATTTGATAGGACCAGTCTTCCAATCTGCATAAAACCCTGAATCAAACCTATCTCACCCAAAATTGCGCCTGCATGAAATCTTAATTAGGAAAATCACTCGCGTTAGGTACCGAAAGGGCGTTGGTAATGACACCGACGTAACCAAGTCCCCGAACCCGAAATCTCTGGTTCCGCAGAACTGATCGATCTCTCCCAATCGGTCAGTAAGGTTTCCGGTCTACCCTCCAAGAAAGACCGGGTGGCGACTCCAAATGCATGCACAAGTTGCACATGCCACCACGACCACACTAAGGTCGAAAGCGATCGACTTTTATCGTCGAATCCCTCAAAAGACATACTCCCGCCGCGATTTGGTATGGGCCTGGGAGGGCCCGCGCCGATCCAAGGCCCGCGATCCACATTTCAGAGTGGGGGCCGCGATCGGTAATCCATTAGCCGCGTCCGTTTTTTCGGACGGGTCGCGACAGCTGGCGACTCCACTGGGGACATTGTTCTAGAACACTTGGTTCTGGACCTCAAGTGGACTTAGGCCGTAATTAAAACGTTGAGTGATTTTTCTAACCCTGCAGGCGCTCTTGAAGGTGAGGTAAGTCCGCTCACGATAGGTGTTATATGTTTTTGCAGATTGGAGTGATAAGGGGTGTAGTCTATGATTAACATTGTCTTATGCAGGTTGGGCGTAGGAATGTATGTTATATGGATGATTTGAAGCGCTGATTGATATATAAATTGTTGTGCATGATTCACTACATATTTGAGGATCACGACACTTTGCACAAAGCGCCCAAACCCAGGCCGCGAAATCACCTTTTCAGGTAGCCGTAGATCAGGGATCGATATGCAACGCTCTAGCGTGGATTGCGCTGGGGTCGACCATATTCGATCCCACTCACTATCCAAGTCGAGACTTTAATCCATTTGTTGTGGATTGCGCTCATGGACGAATTTATCGACTCGGATAAAGGGAAGCCTCTAGGTTCCTCACCTAAGCCATTTTGATTTCTAGAGTCAAGCCTCACTTGTCTCATGCGCATGTATATGGATGGTTGGTATACCTAAAACCAAAAAAATCATTGGGTACCTCTCATGGTAAGATCCTGCCATTTCTATTTAAATTCACTCGTAGCCTTTTATTTCACATCAACACGCTGCATTCATCAAATCCGAGGGTTGAGTCCAATTCCATTTTTGAGTATGGATAGAGTAGAGATGGTCTCTCCAAGTCGGTCCCACATCCCAGACATATTCAAGCATGAGCGACGCGTCATCCGCCATCAGACTGCCTGGACATTCAATAGAGTTTACCCTCTTCGAGCTGTCCAAGGAATGATCCGGTGACCATACCGATAGTTGAAGGACATGCAATAACAGCAAATCCGAGACACCTGCCGGGCATCATCAAAAGGGCATCTGACGAAAATAAAGACCCGAAGGGCCGAACCGAAGACACCAAGCGTCGTCCCTCGAAGACCCGACTTGGGGCATCTCTTTAGGTTATTATGGGTCACGTTCCAGTCGTCCCTTTTCTTTTATCAAGATCATCTAGTCTGTAAGGAGCACCCGTCTGTGGGTCCCCCATCTATCTTTTACACATCGATTCCTAAGTCTTATCTAAGTGTCTTGACATTGGAACGTGACACTGGAATTTCTCTCAACCATTCAGATTTTCCGATTCAATTGCGTGTCTCGCCCAGATGAAATTTTCGTTAGAACTCACACTTGGTATTTAACCCAAGTACGAGGATCTAACATTCATTTCATGGTGCGCCGGACATGGAATTGTACCGGTCTATAGCATGCATCATTGGTAATCCTTGGTAATTAACTAAGGTCGTCCATGTTTCCTAAGTCCAAGAGGAGACATGATATCCAAATTACCTTCGGGAAATCATTTCAATTTGGATGTCCTATCTCTAATCGAATTTAGGACACATTGGAATTGCATTTTTATCTTCTTGGAAATTCCACAGGTTTTCTGGGGATTTGCCAAAAGTGATAACCATGGATTACGCTCCTTTTAGTTTTATGTTTTCTTTTGAAAAACATCGATAAGAATTTTTCACATGAGGTTAAGGCTTGTGTAAAAGTCCTTATCCTCGTTAATCTCAAGAAAGCATAAAATTGAAAGGGTTTATGCTTTACTTCCCTTTCTGACATATTCCTGTCATTCGAACAGGTAATTTCCTGAATCAAAATCCGAGGACTTGTGTGAAGAATCAGTCACAAGTTAAAATGGACCAGGATGGCATAGAAAAACGCTTGACCACCGTAGACAGTCAACTGATGAGGACATTTTGCCATCTTTCAAGACATGGAGCAGCATGCAATCAAAGGAGCCACATGCAGAAGAGAATTAGCTGTAACCTAATCTCTTTAAATTTGAAAATTTGTTGATTGTGTTTTATTGACCCTCAGGAGTGGTCCTTCAAGAAGATCGAAGCTGGTCGACAACTCAAGCCACAGGAAGGGATGTTTGAAGACAGACAAAGGAGTCGACTTCTCACCAAGAAGGCACATTTGGGCAAAAGCCCACCAAGATGAAAAGAGACAGGAAGCTCCGAACGGCAGATATCCCCTAATTGAAAAGGGAACCGTAAAAATCGTGAAAAAGATCAAAGCAGTCAACTGGGGCAAACCCCACTTAGCCAGGGCAAACGCCACCTGACCGGGGCAATCGGATCAAGGATAAGGACGTGTCGTTCCTAATTGATTTCCAATCAGATATTGGCATAATATTTCCTATCTCTTCCTCTCAGGTGAAAAACAGGTCGAGAAGAAAAATCCATCTGCGGATAGACAGGAGGGACATGTTTTACATGGCAGACATTTGTCGAAAATGTCCTCATCCGATCACATGCAAGATGATCATGGAACGATGGATAAGATGGTCAAAGACAAACGAAGGAAAATTTGTCTTCCCCATAAGACGGAAAGAAATGTGCCTTCAGCGGATGTCACCCATTGGGATTCCAATGACAAAATGAATCAAATTATGAAGAATGAGCAACCTAATTAGGATTGGCTCTCCCTAAGTCGAAAAAGTTGTATCCGTTCCAAATCGGACTGACTGGTTCACGAGCTGATATGGTTTCCCATTCTTGCAGGAGACGACGAGAATGAACGAGCCCACTGAAAAATTTCCAGCATCTTGGATGCCAGAAGTGACTAGAGCGGGGATAGTAAATCCGTAGTCGTTTCAATTAAAGCTCCTTATGCAGCAATCGAATCATTCATTCATTTCATCGTACAGGTGGAATAAAAGATTGTTAAAGCGTGAGGTGAATGCGACGGGTCACAATGAAGAAAATTGTTGCCGGTGAAGTAACACTTCAGGCTGTTGAAGTACTCGGTCACGAGTAAACCCACGCTGGCGGATGCCAAATAGCAGAACGCTCGAGGGACGTTATGAAATGATAACAAGGCAAAAGATGCATGAAGAAATCGAAACGTATCGGCGAAGCTGAAAAGTGTCAAACACGGCGGCATATCAAACGCTGAGATCTTCGAAAGATCGTAGGATCATATCATCTGGCAGCATATCATCTGCTGAGATCTTTGAAAGTTGCGAAGTGCCAAAATCACCTGACACGGAGTGGATCGACTTCAACTAAGTAGGAATGCACCGATACGACATGATCAGATCGCCCACAACTAAATCGGCCAGCCCCAGACAAAGCGTCCAGTGGCTGGGGGCAAATCACTCTCTACCCGGAAAGGGTACCAAATGTAGGATGTGCCGAATTCACCATGGGGATACATGGGGGAAGTCCCTGAAGCAGTCACCGCCCATGAATCATGATGAAGCGGAGTAATCCATCAAAGACAAAACACATCAAACCCTTCTAAATGAGAAGGAGAACGATACGAAGCCATCGATTCGGGTAAAAGGACGTATCGTTCCAAAATGATTGTTTTCTTGATATGAGAATAATGCTTCATTTATTTTTCCTCTCAGATGATGATCAAAAGCAGAGGACTCAGGAGGCAGTGCTTTCAAATGACAAACAGGGAGTACCCATTTTCATGGCATCTCAGACATGCCCTGTGGCTAAATATTTTCAAGAGCATTCTAATGGCTCAATTTGCGAACAAAACATTTGAGAAAACCTGAAGAAGTTTCTCATCATTTAGAAATCTCTGTGAAAAGAATACTTGAAAAGAAAATTTCAAGTTTTGCAGATTGACACATCTGATAAAAATGCCTTCTTTGAGTAGAATGAAAAGTACGAACTCATTTTTCGCCGCATGCATACATAACATGCATCATGCATATCGTGCACACATCCTGCATACAGAGAACCCAAAGGGAGAAATGCCGGCTCCCGCAGGATAAATTTCAAGGGTAAATTGTATCGACTCCAATAATCAATTATACATGCCCTTTACTCATGAGGTTTCTTCTTTTCAACAGGAACATCGAATACCTCAAATGGCGACTGTGATCGAGAGGATCACTAAATCGCCACACGACAAATCCCCAGACTATCAAGCTGTCTAGGGATAGAGAAAAAATAATCAAAGACTCTGGAAATTGAGATAGATGACCAGAATCGACAAAATTCGTGGGAGCGGGCTCCCCCATTTGCTTCGAGGAGCCAAGCCGGGGGCAAACTCTCATGATCCCCCATGAAAGCGCATCAGACCAGGGTCATTAAACCCAGAGATGACAAACACCCAGACAAGCCTGCCTGGGGCGGAATACTTGGGAAACACCGTTCCTTCAAATGTGCATGGACTTCTTCAAATGGGATTGAAAATCGCCAACAAACGTGGAAAGTGCTAAGGCATGTGGCCAAGATAGAGGCCTCCCAACTGGGGCAAAGCAGCTGTTGATGTGATCGAGGATCGTCTCACAAACAACACCCACGAATACAGACGAGAGGGAGCGACATTCATCGTCCACATCAGTATACGATACTGAAATGACCCTCACCAAATTTAGCGCGCCAACGATCGACAAAAGAGAGGGATACGTCAGTAAGACGTCATCATGAATCCCAGGAGAGAAGACATCCCCAAAGAGGATGAGGATTGCAGTAAAATGCAAAATGAAATTAGCTGGGGCAAGCATCACCTAGCTACGACAAACCACACCCAACTGGGGCAAGTGAATCATTTGTCCGCCGGACAAAGAAGGACGCTTCTTCTCTGGCAAAATCCGTGGACGCAATGATAGAGTCGTCCGCATCAGAATTAAACCCCAGGATACAAACCTGGGTGAATGAAAATTGGTGGCACCAAAAAGCCACAAAATAAAGGATCTCGTCCGACGTGAAGGCGAAAAGAAATATCCGTTGCAAGAGGCAAGTTGCCGGGAAACGGAACCCTAGAAAATGACGAAGAATACGTCCAAAATCACAAATGGATCTCCTCTAGGGCAAATCCTTGAGAAGGATCTATCGCCAACCAAACGGAGGGATCAAGGCCACAAGATAGAGGACCAAATTCTATAAGCCGCGCGTTTGTGTTTAAATGAAAACACAAAACAGAATAAGGCGGTATCGTTCCAATCTATCTTGAATTTTGGAATACAAACTGACACCTAACTCCCGTCCCTGACAGGGATTCGCCAACAGGGCGAAGCAGGATTTTTACAACCCTCGCATACTGGTCGGAGCACATGACCAAGGGTAAGATGTATCGTTCCGATTTTTGAAAAATTCCCGAACATACAATGACATGTTTCTTCTACATTTTCAGGGACCTCCAGCCGCGGAGGACAGGTAAGTATCCCTTTCCCCAATCCATTGAAGATGTTGAATAAAAAATAGAGAAGAAAAGGAAAACTTTCAGAATCTAATGTCTAGAAAAGACATAGAATTCAAATTTCATTGACATTCATGTTTTAAAACAGGAGGTTGCCTTAACATGAATAAGAACATGCATGGTGCATCATAAAATCCCATTGACGGGTAAAATTTTTGGAGAAAATGAGAGATTTTTCCAATAAAAAGTTGTTCAAAACTTTCAAAAGGACGTTTCCTCGAAAGACGAGAGGCAAAGCCTAATCCAAACACGTCCTATACACACTTGAGAGAAAAGTGGAGCGGATCAGATAGTAAAATCTGGACCTACGGAAGTAGGGATTATTCGCAGCAATTACATGGATTGGGATGACGGAGGCATTCGTTTCATATCCCCAAACACTACAGGTGACCATTGACAACCCCTTTGAACGGCGGTTTTCATTCTCAACCCTGTCAAGAACCACCCAACATTGGGGCAAAATGGAGGCGAGTCCAGCAACATCAGGAGAAAATGGTTAGAAATTCTCTTGCTCGGACTAACATCAATCTTTGTGTGTTGTTTATATGGTAATCCAAGTGCCATAGGATGACGAGAAGCATTCATTTCTCTATCCCACACACTATATCCTTTGCATAGCCAAGTTGAGCCTGCAAATTCGTTTCATGAACCCATTGGTGATCATTCCAAGACGGGCGCCGCACCACTTCAAAAATGGAAGAGTTCAAGACTCAGGGATTACGAGAGAGAATTCCCGGACTAATATTTAAAGCATGTTTAGACTATATGTCTAACACAATCCCATGAAGATGAAAAAAAATGGGATTTCAAAAATGATGAGAAAAGCCCCCAGCATCAAGAAAAAGCAAAGTGCCTGGTAAAAGCAAGGCCGATGCTTGGGTGAACAATTTGTATCAATCCCCAGTGAAACCTGTTTGAAAAGGGGAGAAGAAAAATTCAGAAGGAGTCAGATTCCAAAAACTACTCCTCAAACGGTATCAAGCGCGGAGCAAAAACACAGAAAGAGTTGTCAACCTCTTAATACCACAAGAGACGCTCTCTAAAGAATTTGTGCACACCTCCAGAGTAGTTGCGCGCCTCAAAGATTGAAGATGCAGAATGGAAAAGACAGGTGACAAGTTTGCAATGATCACCAACGCCAATCCCCTCATGAATTCTGGGCCAAAAACAAGCCTTTTTCGGTCCCCAATCCTACCAACATCATAACCCTGAAACAGTCTTCTCTGACTAAGACACTTGGGTTAACATATAGCTTAGCTCGAAGAGGTACGAGCAAGACTATTTCTTTCTCATTTTGCAGGGTTCTTGACTTGTAAACCCGGAGCAGATGGTGAAGACTTTCATTCGATGGCCTCGACTCTAAAGCGGGTCCCCCTTGAAAATCAATACCAAGCCCAACATTACGGTCCCGTGGAAGACCTCCCGACCGATCAAAATGTATGCGCTGCGAATGAGCCTAAAACCTAGGCACAGGTCAGTAGGGAATTGAGTGCATCCCCTATAAAAATCATTACCTCAAAACAGGTGAGAAGACCTCCCCGTCGAGAAATATTCCAATTGATGTTTTGAACAAACTCTTTTTGGAATTTTCAAACTGTTGATCTAGATTTGCCGCGCAAGGAATTTGTGATCACATCTGTATGTTGCAAGAATGTTTTGGATAACCTCCAGCATCAAAGTGCACTTTTCATGACTAAAACTTAAGTCATAAAATTTTGTCGATTGGACAACCGTTGTCTTCCAAAGATTACTAACGTTTTCTTGGTGAAGAAAAATCTTTCGGGCTCAAATTTCTGCAAGATACCTGGAGAACCCAGCTCCCAGAATGTCGCCTCAACAGACCCAAGTGAAGCTTTGTCAAGATAAAATCTTTCACTGCTTCAAAATTGAATTCCCGACAGATTTTGGGATCTTTCAAAAAAGGGGTGAGGATAGAACCCTTTTTCAAAAAAAATCAAACAATCCTAGTAGACGCGGAGAACCCTCGTCTCGGGACCCTTTTTTCAAAAAAATCAAGCAGTCCTAGCATGACGTGGAGAACCCTCGTCCTAGGACCCCTTTTTCAAAAAAATCAAACAATCCCAGTAGACGCGGAGAACTCTCGTCTCGGGACCCTTTTTCAAAAAATCAAGCAGTCCTAGCATGACGTGGAGAACCCTCGTCCTAGGACCCCTTTTTCAAAAATATCAGACAGTCCTAGCATGACGTGGAGAACCCTCGTCCTAGGACCCCCTTTCAAAAAAAAAATCAAACAGTCCTAGCTTGACGTGGAGAACCCTCGTCCTAGGACCCCTTTTTCAAAAAATCAAGCAGTCCTAGCATGACGTGGAGAACCCTCGTCCTAGGACCCCTTTTTCAAAAATATCAGACAGTCCTAGCATGACGTGGAGAACCCTCGTCCTAGGACCCCTTTTCAAAAAAAAAAATCAAACAGTCCTAGCTTGACGTGGAGAACCCTCGTCCTAGGACCCCTTTTCAAAAATATCAGACAGTCCTAGCATGACGTGGAGAACCCTCGTCCTAGGACCCCTTTTTCAAAAAATATCAGACAGTCCTAGCATGACGTGGAGAACCCTCGTCCTAGGACCCCTTTTCAAAAACAAAATCAAACAATCCCATTAGACGTGGAGAACCCTCGTCTCGGGACCCTTTTTCAAAAATCAAGCAGTCCTAGCATGACATGGAGAACCCTCGTCCTAGGACCCATTTTTCAAAAAAATCAAACAATCCCAGTAGACGTGGAGAACCCTCGTCTCGGGACCCTTTTTCAAAAATCAAGCAGTCCTAGCATGACGTGGAGAACCCTCGTCCTAGGACCCCTTTTCAAGATATCAAACAGTCTCAACGGACGTGGAGAACCCTCATCCTGAGACCCCTTTTCAAAAATTCAAAAATCCCCTCTGCCATGGAGAACCCTTGTCATGGAAAACCCTTTCAAAAAACACAAAAATCCCCTCTGACCCCGCTAGTCAGCGTCATGGGATCCCCCAAAAGCGCGATGACCTAGATAAATCTCTCTGTAAGTGTTCACAGGTTGGTAGCCGCGGATCTGTCATCTTCCGGACCGGATCGCCAATTTTCAGCTTCAGAAGATTTCTTCCACCCAAAATCCCCACCAAGCGGGGATATACGACAGAGGTGTCTCAAAGCACAGTTCGAGATCGGAGCCCATAACGCTCGCGACTTGCCGCCTAGAGATACGGTGACCGCCTTTTTCGCGAAGTACGCGCCGGATAGCCATGCCTCGAAGCTCTCACCCTTCGGAACGGATTGCAGCCGGTAGCCGCGGAAGAGACATTTATTCCACCCAAAATCCCCACCAAGCGGGGATATACGACAGAGGTGTCTCAAAGCACAGTTCGAGATCGGAGCCCATAACGCTCGCGACTTGCCGCCTAGAGATACGGTGACCGCCTTTTTCGCGAAGTACGCGCCGGATAGCCATGCCTCGAAGCTTTCACCCTTCGGAACGGATTGCAGCCGGTAGCCGCGGAAGAGACATTTATTCCACCCAAAGTCCCGACAAGAAGGGATATGTCATTCTTTAGGCAGAGCCTTTTAGTAGGCAAACCTTTCCCAAGACCGATCTACAGAACGATCGAGTCTTCGACTAGTCCCAACAAGACGGGATATGTCTTTTCATAGGCGCAGCCTTTTAATAGGCAAACCTTTTCCAAGACCGATCTACAAACGAACGATCAAGTCTCCGAGGCGGAGCCTTTTAGTAGGCAAACCTTTTCCAAGACCGATCTACAGAACGATCGAGTCTCCGACAAACCCTACAGAACGGGCGCGTCATCCTGAGGTTCCTATCAGTCCGGAGTCTCACCAAGGTAGAAACCGCCTGAAGGGTCAAACCAAAGGTAGATACCGCCTGAAGGGTCAACTGAAGGTAGAAACCGCCTGAAGGGTCAAATCAAAGGTAGATACCGCCTGAAGGGTCAACTGAAGGTAGAAACCGCCTGAAGGGTCAAATGAAGGTAGAAACCGCCTGAAGGGTCAAATGAAGGTAGATACCGCCTGAAGGGTCAACCAATGGTAGAAACCGCCATAAGGGTCAACTTGAAGGTAGATACCGCCATAAGGGTCAAAACTAAGCCAAAGGTAGATACCGCCTGAAGGATCAAATGAAGGTAGACACCGCCATAAGGGTCAACTCATGGTAGAAACCGCCATAAGGGTCAACCAACGGTAGAAACCGCCATAAGGGTCAACCTCGAGGTAGATACCGCCATAAGGGTCAAAACTAAATTCAATGGTAGAAACCGCCATAAGGGTCAACCAATGGTAGAAACCGCCATAAGGGTCAACTAATGGTATGACCTACCATACAGGTCAGAGCTTAATCTCCCTAGGATATTCTGAACCAGTCCTAGGTATCTTCTTGAAAGTCATCGCAACCGGCATCATCTGACAGGTGAGCTTCAGGTAAGCCGCTCTCACTCCGGCCCATGTTCGAATTGCAAAAGTAAACCGGTGATTAATTTGAGCATTCATCAAAAGACTTGAAGGTCCGATGTCATAGCATTTCTTTCCCCCCAGTCGAGTCGGTCAAGATCCAGGTGTCATTTTGTCATTGAAAGCAACCTCTGATGAGCTCACTCTCAAAGAGGGGCAGCTGTTGACACCTGATTTTTGACGATCTTTTATTTTAGTTTTTATTTCTAAAATTAATTAAAAATAGCAAAAAAGGTCAACAAATTGCAAAATCAACTTTGGGAGCCTTAGCCTAGCCTTAGGAACCGATTTTGAACAAAAAATATTTTTTGAATTTTTTAATATTTTTTGGAATTTATTTAATTATAAAAATACCCAAAAAATCAGAAAAATACCATCCGTTATCAGAAAATTACAAAAAATATTCAGAAATTTTATTTTAATTCTCTCTTTAATATGTTCACTTTTTATTAGGGAAATTCGGCTCGGTTCATTGTGTTCCTTCACAAACCTAATCCCGAACCGGGCCTAAAAAATCCTTTTCGAGTCTTTTAATTTTCAATTCTCGGTTTTTATAAGCTATGACATTGGACTCTAAAGTATTGAAATGTAATTGAGTCAATTTGCCTTCCAATTTGATCAATTTTAACCAAAAGGGCTTAATTGCATAAAAATCTTTCAATTTAGTCCCCGGTTTCACAATTTTTGAAATTAAATTTCACACGGGCACACCCATTAAAATTAAACACCTCTACCCAACAGTTTTCATCATGCTGAATCCATTGGTGGGCTCAATTTTGGTTAATTAGATCGTTTAGGCCTTCGATTTGGCGAAATTAAATTTCGGATCCTAGGGACAATTTGGGGTTTTCACAGAATTTCAATAAATTGATTCACGAAAATACCCATATTTGATGGAAAACATGTCAAGGAATCCGATTTTGCCATCAATTTCATGAAACGAGGTCATTTGGGGGGTCAATTTGGCGATTTGGGCGATTTGGCCGAACCGGGTCGGTCGGGTCCGACCCGACCCGACCCGGCCCGACCCGGGTCTGCAGCAATGCACAGAATGTGCAGCAGACCCGTGGGAAGAACAAAAAAAAACAGGGCGTGATGGGCGCGCGGCTTCGGGAAGAAAAAAAGGAGAACTGGCGTGGGGGACACTTCCAGCAGAGACCCATGTTCGTTCTGGCAAGGGCATGGGCGTCGAGGCGGGCGGTCGGCCACCACGAGAGAGGAAGTGCTCGGGTCTTTAAAGAAAACAGGGCCGAGAGCGAGCGGGGGGAGGCGGACGAAAACCGAAGTTGGAGCGACCCCTCCGGACCTCGAGCTGACTTCACTCATCACCACCGAGGCGGTTGTGGCCGTCGTCGAGCTTTGAAAAGGTCGGTTTTTCCCCCCTAAGCTTCGTTTTATGAATGCACGCCGACCGTTCAACGAAATGCCCAAATGGGCTTTGCGTTTTTTGAGTCTCGGCCGGGGCTCCCCGAGCCTTATTTGCTGCTTATTTTGCTCCTAAGCTTCCCTGGAACCATCCCCCCTTGGCTTCGTGTTTATTTTGCATGAAAAAACGACCGAAGCCGTGGCCGGAGCTCCATGTGCTCGGACCGAGCCGAGAGCTCGCACCGGCGAAACCAAAGGTCGCCGACTATCGAGGGACCTCAGGTAAGTCCCTAAAACTCCTTTAGATGCCATGTGAATGCCTAGAATCGAGTTTAAACAAATAAAATTTTTTCGCGAATTCTTCGCCGGAGCCGGTCCGGTTCGCCGGTTTTTAGCGTATTCATGGCTGCGTTTTTTGTTGTATATTGATGCCGAGAGTCTAAGGAGTCGAATGCCGCAAGAACGGGCGAAAAATACCAAGTTTCGGGCCCGTTTCGCAATTTTCCGGCGACCTCGCCGGAATTTTTACTATTCCCGCCGGATTTTTCACTGTTCATCGTCTTCTCCGGCGACCCTCCGGCCGGTCAACGGTCAACGGCCGACGTGGCGTGCCACGTAGGCAGCCACGTCAGCCGGGTGGGGTCCGGTCCGCTTATTTTCAAATAAAACAAACGGACGGCCACGATCGCGACACGTGTCGCGATCTTGGAATTTTGCAAAATTAAATAAATGATTTTCGAATAATCGATCCGGCGGACGAGGATGTGCCACGTGGCTCACTGAGGGACATCCGATCTTGTACAAGATCGGACGCACCAGAGGAGGCCACGTGGCACGTTCTAGAGCGTCCGATTTGTAGGTTTTTCTAAAAAAGAAAATAAATTAATTTTTGATCCGACGGCTATTATTGAGCCACGTGGCTCTCTGTGGGTCGCTCGATCTAGTGGAAGATCGGACGCACGAGACGAAGCCACGTGGCACGACGTGGACCGTCCGATCCGGGGAATTTTCGGATAATTAAATAAAATACATAAAAAATCAAAAAAATTGTAAAAAAATAGAAAAATGTTTAAAAAAATAAAACGGTGTCGTTTTAGGCCGGTGTAGACCCCTAGGGTCGGGCCGGGCGCCCGAGAGGCGCGGGCCGGGTTTGACCCGGCCCGGAAAATATTTTTGAATATTTTTTAAAAAAAATTCAGAAAATAATAAAATAATCAATAAATCAATAAAAAAATAAAAAATCATGAAATATTCAAAAAATTCGAAAAATTCAGAAAAATTCTAAAAAATTCCAGAAAATAGGAAATGGCCACATTCAACTGGTCACGACCTGTTTCGGGTCTTTTGACCCCCGATCTTTCCAAAAATGACGGTTTTGCCCTTTCGGCAAACCGTCTTCCAAAACAATTTCTAAAAAATCCAGGAAAATCCCAAAAAATAGGAAATGGCCACAAACAACTGGCCAAGTATCATCCCGGGTGTTTTAAACCCTGACCCTTCTTAAAATGACGATTTCGCCCTTTGGGCGAATCATCTTCCAAAAATTGAAGAAAAATAAAAAAATTCCAAAAAATTCTCAAAAATGGGAAGTGGCCACAATCAACTGGCCATGGAATATTTTGGGTAATTAGGTATCCAAACCTTCCAAAAATGACGATTTTGCCTTTCGGGCTAATTGTCCCCGAATCTTCCCATTTTACCCCTTGCCCTAAATCACATCTTTCCTGAGCCCTTATGGCTATACTAGGAGGCCAATGATTGAAATTGATGTGTATTGACATGACTTATTTATGCACGTGACTTGCGCTTTCATTATATTGACTGTGATTTGATAGGACCAGTCTTCCAATCTGCATAAAACCCTGAATCAAACCTATCTCACCCAAAATTGCGCCTGCATGAAATCTTAATTAGGAAAATCACTCGCGTTAGGTACCGAAAGGGCGTTGGTAATGACACCGACGTAACCAAGTCCCCGAACCCGAAATCTCTGGTTCCGCAGAACTGATCGATCTCTCCCAATCGGTCAGTAAGGTTTCCGGTCTACCCTCCAAGAAAGACCGGTGGCGACTCCAAATGCATGCACAAGTTGCACATGCCACCACGACCACACTAAGGTCGAAAGCAATCGACTTTTATCGTCGAATCCCTCAAAAGACATACTCCCGCCGCGATTTGGTATGGGCCTGGGAGGGCCCGCGCCGATCCAAGGCCCGCGATCCACATTTCAGAGTGGGGGCCGCGATCGGTAATCCATTAGCCGCGTCCGTTTTTTCGGACGGGTCGCGACAAAGGTGACACCTATATTCCGATCGACTCGACTAGGAAAATAAAAGAAATCATGACATCCAATTTTCATGCCCATCAATGTGTGCTTTTCCTTAAAAAGAGATGTGCTCATTCAATTCCCTGATATGATGTAAGAAAGTTAAGGAGTAGATAGACTTCCCTTCCCCTTACTTGTCGAATGCTTGCAGCATTTGCTGTGTCTGATGGGTTCAAGTAGATTCCTAAGGACTTGTCATCGGAGTGTTGTCGCGACCCGTCCGAAAGCGGACGCGGCTAATGGATTACCGATCGCGGATCTTGGATCGGCGCGGGCCCTCCCAGGCCCATACCAAATCGCGGCGGGAGTATTTTTCAGAAGGATTCGACGATAAGAGTCGATCGCTTTCGACCTTAGTGTGGTCGTGGTGGCATGTGCAACTTGTGCATGCATTTGGAGTCGCCACCGGTCTTTCTTGGAGGGTAGACCGGAAACCTTACTGATCGATTGGGAGAGATCGATCAGTTCTACGGAACCAGAGTTTTTGGGTTCGGGGACTTGGTTACGCTGGTGTCGTTACCAACGCCCTTTCGGTACCTAACGCGAGTGATTTTCCTAACTAGGATTTCATGCAGGCGCAATTTTGGGTGAGGTAAGTCTGACTTTGCACATTAACCAGTTTAACATGCTCACGTAATCATAATAAATAAATAGATGTCAATCACATAAACATCTATCCTACGTGGTGATCATGGAATTATGATTTAATGGGTCTCGAGCCAATGAGACCACATTTAATCATTTTAATATTTTAATAACGGAGAGCCGCTCTTCGCTTCTTCTTGGTTTCTTGAACTCTTCAAGAATTGGGCCCCAAAGAGCTCGCCGACTTAAAAGGCTCCCCCACGTAATCCTCGTAGCATTTACATCAACAATTGACTATGCTAAAAATAAAGATTACATGAAAAATAAAAGGAGTACGCAGCCTCCATTTAATAATTACAACCTCAAATATATAAATAATCATCATACATTCATATATACATCAATCACATTGATTAGGGATTTTTCCATGATCACCACCCTTCCACGTAAGTAATAAATTCACAATTTAAAACTTAGGAAGACACAATAAAAATTCTACGTTGAATCATATTCAGAATTTTTACGTAAAATAAGATAGCCATAAATTTTCGATTCAAAATTGATTTAGTCTCAATTTTTGCTACGTTGATTAATTTATCATATAAAAACAATCAACCTCCATTAGCCATGTAAGACGAACAATTCGTTAATACATATTGGCCATAGTATTGCAAAAATTGCAAAAATCAATTAAATGCACGAAAACGCCTAAGGATTGGCTCTGATACCACTGTTGGGATCCACGTAACACGTAGCGGAAATAAATAACAACCCATACATGTATCTCCAGAGGCGTACTTCGTGCATTTCAATCGAAAAAAAATCACAAAGCCTCAAAGGGAGTAAATAGATTACCTCTCGTAGCGTGCTTGAACGGAGGTGTCGGTTCGATGTTCTTCGATCCCAGCCTCCACAAGTGTTAGGCATCTAGTTCGGACGCACCACCAATTGACGAACGGGGAGACGACTAATAACTCCACAACAATTGTGCTAGCAATATGCGGAATCAATATTCCGAACTTAGTATATTTTGCTCACTCAAGATGATGAGAATATAGAGAGTGTTTGTGTTCTTCTCTCTAAGCTCTCAAAAATTTGCACACTCTACAAAATGTCTCCCCCCTCAACCTCAAAACTCTTGCCATCCTTTTATAGCCAAAAATACCTTCCAATAAATTGTATTTAAAAATAGCACTAACAATTATAAATTCTATCTAAAAATAGCACTCACAAATAAATGACATTTAAAAATAGCACTAACAATAGCACTCACAATTTATAATACAAAAATGCTATTTAAAAATAGCACTAACAATAGCACTCACAATTTATAATACAAAAATGCTATTTAAAAATAGCACTAACAATTATAAATTCTATCTAATAATAGCACTCACAATTTATGATAAATAAATGACATTTAAAAATAGCACTAACAATAGCACTCACAATTTATGATAAATAAATGTCATTTAAAAATAGCACTAACAATAGCACTCACAATTTATAATACAAAAATGCTATTTAAAAATAGCACTAACAATAGCACTCACAATACAAAAATGCTAAAAAAAAGGGCACTAACAAAGGTGTTAAAAATAATAACCATTATTATTATTACAAGAGTTAAAGAGGTTACCAAAAAGTACAAATATGCATAACGTATAAATACGTATGACGTATAAATACGTAGAGCATACGTATACATCCGTGAAACCGGGGACTAATTGAAAGAAAAATGTGCAATTAAGCCCTTTTGGTAAAAATTGATTAAATTGGAGGGCAAATTGACCTAATTGCACTTTAAGACTTTAGAATCCAATGTCATAGCTTATAAAAAGTGAGAATTGAAGACTAAAAGACTCGAAAATGATTTTTTTTAGGCTCGGTTCGGGTTTATGTTTGTGAAGGAACATAGTGACCCGAGCCGAATTTTTGAGATTTAAAGTGACACACTTGAAGAGGAAATTAAAACAAAATTATTGAATATTTTTGGGTATTTTTCTGACCACGAATGGTATTTTTCTGATTTTTTGGGGTATTTTTATAATTAAATAAACTCGAAAAATATTGAAAATACCGAAAAATATTTTTTGTTCAAAATTGGTTCCTAAGGTTAAACCAAGGCTTCCAAAGTTGATTTTGTGATTTTATGACCTTTTTTGATATTTTTAATTAATTTTAAAGAATAAAAATCACAATAAATCAGGTGTCAACAGCTGCCCCTCTTTGAGAGGAATCTCGTTAGAGGTTTCTCTCAAAGATAAGGTGGCACCTGATTCCTAACCGACTCAACTGGGAAAATAAGAGAAGAAATATTATGACATCGGATCCTTAAGCCTATTGATAAAAGCTCAAATCAATCCCCGGTTTGCTCTAACAATTTGAACATGGGCCGGAGTGAGAGAGGCTTACCTGAAGCTCACCTGTCGGATGCTGCCGGTTGCGACGACTTTCAAGAAGATGCCTAGGACTCGTCATTCAGAATATCCTAGGGAGATTAAGCTCTAACCTGTATGGTAGGTCATACCATGATGGGATTCCTAATTGGTAGGAACCTAAGGAAGGCGCATCCCACGCTTTGGAATTTGCCAAGGATTTTGATCCGTATGGTGGATCAGACCTTTGTGTTGATCCTTACTGCGATATTTATCAATGAGTTGACCCTTATGGCGGTTTCTACCATATGTGACCCTTCAGGCGGTTTCTACCATTAATGTGATCCTTCAGGCGGTTTCTACCTTGGTTTGACCCTTCAGGCGGTTTCTACCTTGAGTTGACCCTTCAGGCGGTTTCTACCTTGGTTTGACCCTTCAGGCGGTTTCTACCTTGTGTTGGCCCTTCAGGCGGTATCTACCATGTGTTGACCCTTCAGGCGGTATCTACCTTGTGTTGACCCTTCAAGCGGTATCTACCTTTGATTTGACCCTTCAGGCGGTATCTACCATATTTTGACCCTTCAGGCGGTATCTACCTTGATTTGACCCTTCAGGCGGTATCTACCTTCATTTGACCCTTCAGGCGGTATCTACCTTGATTTGACCCTTCAGGCGGTATCTACCTTATTTTGACCCTTCAGGCGGTATCTACCTTGATTTGACCCTTCAGGCGGTATCTACCTTCATTTGACCCTTCAGGCGGTATCTACCTTGATTTGACCCTTCAGGCGGTATCTACCTTATTTTGACCCTTCAGGCGGTATCTACCTTGATTTGACCCTTCAGGCGGTATCTACCTTCATTTGACCCTTCAGGCGGTATCTACCTTATTTTGACCCTTCAGGCGGTATCTACCTTGATTTGACCCTTCAGGCGGTATCTACCTTCATTTGACCCTTCAGGCGGTATCTACCTTGATTTGACCCTTCAGGCGGTATCTACCTTATTTTGACCCTTCAGGCGGTATCTACCTTGATTTGACCCTTCAGGCGGTATCTACCTTCATTTGACCCTTCAGGCGGTATCTACCTTTGTTTGACCCTTCAGGCGGTGTCTACCATCAGTTTTGACTTTGAAAAGGGGTCTCATGACGAGGGTTCTCCACGTCCGATGAGACTGCCTAAATGAAAATGGGTCTCATGACGAGGGTTCTCCACGTCCGATGAGACTACCTGAATTTTGAAAAGGGGTCTCATGACGAGGGTTCTCCACGTCCGATGAGACTGCTTGATTTTTGAAAAGGGGTCTCATGACGAGGGTTCTCCACGTCCGATGAGACTGCCTAAATGAAAAGGGGTCTCATGACGAGGGTTCTCCACGTCCGATGAGACTACCTGAATTTTGAAAAGGGGTCTCATGACGAGGGTTCTCCACGTCCAATGAGACTGTCTGATTTTGAAAAGGATTTTTTTTTAAGGGTTTCTCTTCCCCAAGAAAATATTGGTAATCTTTGAGAAGACAGCAATTGTCCAATTGACAAAATTTTATGACTTAAGCTTTAGTCATGAGATGTGCATTTTGATGCTGGAGGTTATCCAAAACATTTTTGCAACATGCAAATGTGATCACAAATCCCTTGTATGGAAAATCTGGATCAACAGTTTGAAAATTTCCAAAAAGAGTTTGCTCAAAACATCAATTGGAATATTTCTCGACAAGGAGGCCATCTCACCTGTTTTGAGGTGATGATTTTTAGGGGATGCACTCAATTCCCTACTGACCTGTGCCTAGGTTTTAGGCTCATTCGCAGCGCATACATTTTGATCGGTCGGGAGGTCTTCCACGGGACCGTAATGTTGGGCTTGGATATTGGTTTTCAAGGGGGACCCGCTTTGGAGTCGAGGCCATCGAATGAAAATCTTCACCATCTGCTCCGGGTTTACAAGTCAAGAACCCTGCAAAATGAGAAAGAAAGAGTCTTGCTCGTACTTCTTCGAGCTAAGCTATATGTTAACCCAAGTGTCTTAGTCAGAGAAGACTGTTTCAGGGTTGTAACATTGGTAGGATTGGGGACCGAAAAAGGCTTGTTTTTGGCCCAGAAATCACGAAGGATTTGACATTGGTGATCATTGCCAATTTGTCACATGTCTTTTCCATTCTGCATCTTCCATTTTTGAGGTGTGCAACCGCTTTTGAGGTGTGCACAAGTCCTTTAGAGAACGTCTCTTGTGGTATTAAGAGATTGACAATTCTGTCCGTGTTTTTGCACCACGGCTGACATCATTTGGGGAGCAGTCTTCTTGATCTGACTCCTTTATGGGTTTTTCTCTCTTCCCAACTAGGCTTTATTGGGGATCAATCAAACAGTTTTCACGAGCATCGGCCTTGCTTTTACCAGGCACTTTGCTTTTTCTTGATGCTGGGGATTTTTTTCTTTGTTGAAATCCCGCCTTTTATTTTCCTTTGGAACTACGATGTTCAGAAAATTGTGCTAGATATACAACTTGAATCATAGCACATTTAAACGCCGATATGAGATTTTTCTATAAATCCCATCTCTTGATTTCTTCCGTTCTTGGAGTGATGCATTTTCCATCTTGAAACATCCCATGATCACCAACAGGGGTTTATGAAATGAATTTGCAGGCTCAACTTGGCTGTGCAAAGGATATGGTGTGTGGGATAGAGAAATGAATGCTTCTCGTCATCCTATGGCACTTGGATTACCATATAAACAACACACAAAGATTGATGTTAGTCCGAGCAAGAAAATTTCTAACCATTTTCTCCTGATACCGCTGGACTCACCTCCATTTTGCCCCGATGTGGGGTGGTTCTTGACAGGGTTAAGAATGAAAACCGTCGTTCAAAGGGTTTATCAACGGTCACCTGTAGTGTTTGAGGGATATGAAACGAATGCCTCCGTCATCCCAACCCATGTAATCGTTGCGAATAATCCCTACTTCCGTAGGTCCAGATTTTGCTATCTGATCCGCTCCACTTCTCTCCAGTGTGTGTAGGACGTGTTTGGACTAGGCTTTGCCTCTTTTCTTTTGAGAAAACGTCCTTTTAAAAGTTTTGAACTTTTGATTGGAAAAAATCTCTTTCATTTTCTCCAAAAATTTTACCCGTCAAGGGGATTTTATGATGCACCATGCATGTTCTTATTCATGTTCAGATAACCTCCTGTTTTAAGACATGAATGCCAATGAAGTTTGAATTCTATGTCTTTTCTAGACATTAGATTCTGAAAGCTTTTCTTTTTCTCTCTGTTTTTTATTTAACATCTTCAATGGATTGGGGAAAGGGATACTTACCTGTCCCCCGCGGCTGGAGATCCTGAAAATGCGGAAGAAACATGTTATTGTACGTTCACGAATTTTTCAAAAAATTAGAACGATACAATTTACCCTTGGTCATGTATTCTAACGGGTAATACATGGGATGTGAAAACCTGTTCGTCTGTAAGGCGATTCCCCTGTCAAGGATAAATAACGAGTATCAATTCATATTCTCAAATTCAAGACAAATTGGAACGATACAACTTTACTCTTGGTTCTCATCCCGTTCTGATATTGCATATTGATATGAACAACATCTATCAAATCCGCCTATCCATTCTTGGAGTGTTTGCAACATCAATGGTTCATCTGCCCCCAGTTAGGCAACGTCTGTTCTGTTATTCGAACAAATGGCTCCTTGAGTGATTTATCCACGTTTATCACCTGAGAAGGGAAAGAAATGAGACATTACTTCGGTATTCGATTGAAGATCGTTTAGGAACGATACATCGTTTTACCAAATAGGTGGCTTCGCAGCCAAACGTATTTCGTATTGAAGGGGTAGATCCCATTATACTCCGCGGGTGATAGTCATTGTTCGGGGAACTTGCTCCACGGATTAAGCGATTAATCCACGGCCCTCGGCTTGAAGATGCTCAAAGGGTGATGTTGACACTCACGCGCAATTAGTTCTAGACATTAATGAAAGATGTTCCCGTGGGAACCTTACAGTGCGATCAACAACATATTCAATAGGAGTGTTCCACCCCTTTCGTCTAAGCATTTTTCATCGAGTAACCATGCCTTGCATCGGACGTTTGGTCACCTGCCTTGCGTCACCACTGCGATGGCCCTCCGGCTTCAAATTGATCGAGCCAAAGATTGAACTCATCGCCAAGGAAATTGCTCGGGTCTTCGAGCAATTGATGCTCAAGTTGGGTATCAACAATTGTTGGGGGCAGATTTCCCTCATCGCCTTCATTGTGAGGAACTGGAGTCTTTGAGCTGGAACCTTCATCATTGCCCTGTTGGGGTCGAGACATACATTCCTGAAGAGTATTGATCCAAGTGTCCAGCTCCTCCTCAAGGAAATCGCCTGTTCTTTCTAGCCTTTGGTGCCCAGATTGGCTGTCGTCGACTGCAGGCGAGGGATTCCTCTCTTTGCTCTCGCCGTGAGCAACTTGACCCCTCGAATTGGAACTTCCTCCAATGACCGGCAGGTTTATATGTGCACTCTCTACCAATGCCAGATCCGCTTCAGGGACAGCATTAATGACCGAATCGCGCTCAAACTGAGGAATCCCTATGTGCTGGAACTGCGGTATATACTCTTGAGGAGTATTGAGATAGCTCGGCGGAGCATTCTGATTTGGGTTAGAGGAGTCGCTGACACGACTGCTGGTCCCGTCATTGCTGAAACACGGTTGGGTGCTCTCGGCTCTCCAATCATCGTGGTTGTAACTCTGCCCGGCACTTGAGCTCCAACTGGCTTTATGATGGTTTAACGCTATCCTTCCATCCCTTAGCAATCTCCTATAGTACTTGAGGTGAGACTCGACGTTAATTCTAGAGAGCCCCGGCACATTCATAATCTCGAGTATGCGTAGTGGGCTAGCCGAATCAACTCCCAGCTCTCGAATTGCATCAACAAATTTGGTGTGAAGTTCATAGGTCCAGTAAAACCTTGTTCTCTTATCACCCAAAATATCGTCAATACTTCGGTAGCTATTCTCTACGGGATCTAGTCGTTTCAAAAGTTGTCCAGGGGGGGACTCACCGACTTTGGATTGGCTGGCTGCGACAGCGAGTTCGTCATTGAGAGAATTCCCCCTGTGATGATTCATATCCCATTTCTCAGAGGATGTTGGTGTTGATCCTATGGTGTTGACTTGCTCATGCAGATCTCCGGCGGTATCTGGCTGTGTCGGAAAATGCTGTGGAGAATACGGTAACAGCTGAGCGTTATTCGTCAACAGGGATGGTTCATCGAGGAACACCTCGCCGAGGACAACATGATTACCACAATTAAGGCAGGTGGCCCTGGTCAGAGCTTCCTTATATCTCGCGCTTTCAGCTTGAAGCTTCTCATTCTCCTCCTTCAGGACCAGTAACTCATGGTCTGCGTATTGCTGTTTCACCCGGGTTCGTTTGTTGGCGAACCAAAACTTGACCTTCGAAAGCTCCAATCCTATCTTTCGGCTCAACTCCATTTTCTGTTGTCTGCTTGGAGTGGGGCATTCATTGAAGAAAGCTTCGAGCTCTCGGATTTGGCCTGGAGTGTGGCGTTGTAGTTGCTTCCTTTTCCGACTCCGGTCATCATTGTATACTCCTTCTTCGTAGCTGAAACCTAGAATTTCATCGCTGGAGGAGTCAGTCTCTATGGCCTTCGGGCAGGATTCAGCTCCAGGATCTTCAAAGTCTCCCAGCAGTTCGTGCTCAGAAATGTCCAGGTCGGGCGTTTCTAGCAGATGGGAATAACTTTTAAACATGATGGATCGGGGTATCTCGGGCTGATCTAGTTCACTCAGCTTTCTCAATTCGCTCTTACGTGTTTGCTCACTCTAGAAATTTTCTCAAGTGATTGTGCGTGTCCTGGAACCATCCTTCAGGCTGCATATGAAGACCAGCAAGCAAGCGCTCCTCCCGAGATCCTGCAATTACTCATCGTCTGTATTCCCCTTTCTTTTTCCTCGTGATAGGATCACAAACTCTCTTGCATTGATTCGGTTTCATCGAGTATTGCGCTCGTCCCCTAGTTCAGTCTTCAAAGTGGTGGGTCTACAATCTTTCGGCGCCTTTTATGATTTGCTAGGCCCGAGAACGTGGGGAGCAGCGGTGGACCCGCAATTAATGACTCCGTTTAATTCATTTAGCTCCATGGGAATTAACGCTATGATCTTCTCTCAACCCCTTTTCATCGTTCAAACGAAAGTGGCATTTTCCCTGTGCATGCTGTTACTCTTCATTTCAGCATCCCGGGCGCTTGGTGAGGAATGAGTTCGTGGCCACTCAAAATTTTAAAGACCGTCTCTGGTTTCAGACTTAATCTAACAAGGGATCATCACAACTGAGCATGACGATGTTCGTCGATAGCGTTGGTTTAACTATAGTCATTAAAGAAAAATGTTCCCGTAGGAACTTTACAACGATAAAATGAGTGATCTACTCGTGAACATGTTCTTCTTTCTATGGGTGTTCGTAGTGACCGACCCATCGTGCCCCGAGTCAGGTGCTAGATCATGGCTGTCCAAGCATGCCAGCTTCCCACTGATTGAACAAGGCATCGAGCCCCTCATCGAAGAAATCGTCTGTCGTGGGTTGACCAGCGGCAGGCAGAGCACCAGCCGACTGCTGCTCGAATGGAGGAGTTCGCACTCGCTGTACTTGTGACACGCGCTCTTGAGAAATGTTGAAATGGCCCGGGCGGACATTCTGATCAGCTTTCAGTTTGCCGGTGGTCGGGTTGCTAGCTTGATTGATGCTTAGATTTGGCCGGGTATCTCTTGATGCCTGAGCATTACAATGGCGGTCGCCCCTAGCTTTTGAGCTCGAGACGGATTCCTCCCGGTTTAGCTCCGCTCGACGTTGTTTTAATAGCTTTCTGTAGGCAGCAAGGTGATTCCTGACCAGCTCCTTACTAAGCCCCGGTACATTCATGGCCTTAAATATGCGCGTCGGAGTTGCTGAGTCGATCCCCATTTGGTGAACCACGTCTAGGAATCTGGAATGCAATTCAGGGGGCCAAGCGAACCTCCTCTTATTGTGGCCCAAAATTGCATCGATGGCTTGACGACTGATTAACTCATCTCCAGCAGGACCCGACCCTATCGAAAATTGTTGTGCATGAGGCTGATATGCTTTGAGCTGGTCGGCGGTAACATCCAGCTCCTTGAAACTGTAACTCCAATCAAAGCGATGCAAATCCCATCCCCCAGGAGGCATTTGTATCATCTTCGTAGGATCATCCTGCTCATGCGTGACTCCGGCAAAATCTGGTTGAGCAGGAGATGCCCCGAGGGAGTAGGGTGGTAAATGAACGTCTTCAATCATCGCGTGAGGCTTATCGGGGAATATCTTACCGAGGGCGACGAGGTTATCGCAATGAGGGCAAACGGTAATATTGAGAGCTTTTTCATACCTCATGTTTTCTGTTCGCAGCTTTTGGTTTTCTTCCTTTAAAATCTCGACCACCTGACGTTTGCGTTGAGCCTTCGATTTGGATCTCCTATTTTGAAACCAAAACTGGATCCTCGACTGATTAATCCCCAACTCCCGGCTCAATTCAATTCTCCACTTCTTTTTCATGTAATGGCTTTTACTGAAAAGGGTTTCCAGCATTTGGGTTTCCTCCTGAGAGTATTGGTGAGGACGTCTTCTTTTCCCTAGTTGAACATCGTGGATGTCGTTGTCGTCGTCGCCGTGATCTTGATTTCCGTTGCCAGAAGTGTTGGGCTCCATGGTTTTGGCGTTAGACTTGATCTTGGAATCTTCGAGATCCCTCTGTAGTTCAATTTCTGAGATTTTTGAGTCAGTCGCCTCTAGCAGCTGACAATAACCTCTTTGGATTGAGAAATGTTTGATTGGTTCTTGCCCACTCAGAGTTCTCCACTCTCTCATGTATGCTCACTCCCTATAAAGTTTTCTTCGAGTGACTTCGTATGTTCAGGAGACGCTCTTCAAGCATCATTAGGCAAACGTTCCCCCTCAAGACTTTGAATTTCTCGCTTAGCTTTTCAATCGTGATGGAACTGCCAAATCCTGTTAGGGCTCTCTTCGATAGTTGCGCTTACCTCCCACCTAACTCTAATAATGGTGATCCCGACAAATCTTTTACATCTTTTAATTGATGAGCCGGAAATCGCGGACCGAAACGAATCCAATGGTTCTCGTGAGGGGACCTCCTGCTTTACCCCCTAACTGGGCTCCACCGGCATTATTACTGAGACCCTTCATCATCCCCGAGTTGCTATAAAATGAGGAATTAATGTATGGAAGGTTAACGTTCTCGCATAATCAGCTTCTTCCTTCTAATCTCTCTGTCAAACTCGTCTTATTCTCAAGCCAACCCAACGCAAATGGCCTCCTCTCCCGTACGCACTTTTTCAACTGATGTCTTGGCCTAGTGGGAAAAGCTTTATAACCTACTGGGTCGCGGTTACGCACACATAACCGATCATTCTGCGACCGAGGATGAAATCCGTGTCCTGCTCGAGGACCTTGATACCACTTCTCTCGAAGGTACTACACTGGGGAGGGAATATAGAATTTTCCCGACTCTCTTTGCACACTCCTTAGAGGCCTACCGTGCTGCTAATCGGGAGGTTCTCGTGTCTCGCGTCTTGCGAGCTCGTTATGAGGATCGATCTGATCATTTGGTGCTGACCAACTATCTGGCCGATAGTTACAAAAAGGCCGTCGAGTTTGCTAATGAGCGGGTCGCGACGTTGCTTCGCGAGAGGAGAAATCTGGTGGAGCAATTGGCCCTATCCCTGACCACCGGCGAGCATGACCGCCGCAATGTCCTGTTGAGGCTTCAGAGCGACTGGCAGGAAGAACGGCTCGACAAAATAACCGCGGACATAGCTCGCGGGAATGGACTGGTTCGAGACCTGGAAACAATCGCCGAAGAACATGAGGCCAAGGTCGCCGAAGTTAAGGGAGAATGCAAAAGTCTTCTCCTCAGGCTTGCCGACCATGACATGCGGAGTTGGGAGTATGAGCAGAGCATTAATAACATGGAGGGTCAGTTGGGCTCCTTCGTGTCGTTAATTAGGGCTCACTTCGGCTTTACTTTTCTACCCCGAATTGTATGACCTGCTTTTGAAAACCCTCCACTGAGCAAAATAAATGAGAACTCTTGTGTGTGTGTTTTAACTTCTGTATGGTTCATTTCTTCGAGCATCCGAACATCTTCAACTTGGGTGAGCCGAACCATAATATCAGTAAGCCGAGCAAATATGTCCTGATTTTATAACTCGCTCATGATCAGATGAGATAATAGCCTTAGACTTGTCCAGGAAAAGATTTCTCTCTATTACCTATTTTTTTACCTGCAAATAAAAAGACAGAATCAGAAGGAATAATTTGAAAAAGAAATCAAAAACCCCTTTCAATCCTATGCTTGCCCATGATTAATAAGGACAAGAACTTTTACAAGGGTTTTAATCTTGCGCGAAAAGTTTTTATCAATATTCCTCGAAAGAAAGCATACTATTGAAAGGAATGTAATTCACAATAATCGCTTTTGATCAATTTCGAGAGGAACGAATTACTCAAAAGTGCGAGGCATAATAACGTGTTTTAAATTTAATTGAAGATACGGCATCCAAATCAAGGCCGTTTTGTTAAGAACGAGAGTAATTTGGATATCTATCTCGTCATTAAATTCAAAACAACGCCGATATTCTCGATCAATTATCGTGGATTACCAGCGACGTAAAACATGCATGGACCAATTCAAGTGTATAATTCCTTCTAGCGAAATTGGGGTTGGATTACCCTATATGACCAAAAAGGTCGTGCAAGATTTCCAATTTTAATTTTCTCTAAAGGAATTATAAACTTGACTTGGGAGTATTCGGATGATTAGAGAAAATGCCACTATCACATTCTTATGACCTGTCAAAAGAAATACAACCAAGTTCCATCTAAATGTATACACCAATAGATCCCTAATACAATCACTCTAAGGGGTGAGATAGAGAAAGCCTCGATAAAAGTAAACCCTATACAAGAGGACTAGCAATGGAAAATGAAACAAAGGAATGTGATCCTAACGTTTAAGGATGCCCCAAGTTCGATCTGTGACTTCCGGATCACTTGCCCCAACTCGTCATCTTCATTGGACGATATCTCAATAATGTCCATAGTAGGCTCCTTTGTTGCTCACTCGGTGCTTGTCATGGGATAT
Organism: Rhodomyrtus psidioides; assembly: GCA_021437785.1. Classification (NCBI taxonomy): domain Eukaryota; kingdom Viridiplantae; phylum Streptophyta; class Magnoliopsida; order Myrtales; family Myrtaceae; genus Rhodomyrtus; species Rhodomyrtus psidioides. Next base: position 5,859,322 of record JAILYB010000007.1, on the reverse strand, counting down.
CATCCTCTTCGTCTTCTATCAAGGACGTTTGGGAAAAACACACACATCTATCCTTGAAATGGCATTTAATCTAATCACCAGAATGCAATGAATGAAATGCCTATATTTATATGAACTGTAATAGATTCGAGGCATAGAGAGTCTTACCAACCAAACTCGTCGACTTATGTGCGGTTTTAGGTGTACCAACCGCCCAAAGACATGCGCATGAGACAAGTTATGGTGAACTTCTAAAAATCAGAGGGTTTGGCACCTAAGGTTAAGGTTCCCACTTCGAGTTCTAGAAAGAGCCGATTCCATTGCACAGCTATCGTTGCATTGGGACTCGATCCATAGTTCGAAGCGAGCGGAATTGAAAAGTGGATTACCCCGCGTTTTTCCTCACGGAGATTCCATTTTCAATTCCTTCTATTGTGTTCCTATAGGCGACGCCCGGGGTTTTAGGCGCGGTTGTGTGTGTCCACGTGTTGTGATCATCACAATGTAATTCATGCATAGCAGTTTATCAATCAGCACTTCAAATCATCCACACAACATACATTCCTACGCCCAACCTGCATAAGACAATGTTAATCACGGACTACACCCCTTATTTCTCCAATCTGCAAAAACATATAACACCTATCGTAAGCGGACTTACCTCACCTTCACGAGCGCCTGCATGGTTAGAAAAATCACTCAGCGTTTTAATTACGGCCTAAGTCCACTTGGGGTCTAGAACCATAGGTTCTAGAACACAGTGTCCCCAGCGGAGTCGCCAGCTGTCGCGACCCGTCCGAAAGCGGACGCGGCTAATGGATTACCGATCGCGGATCTTGGATCGGCGCGGGCCCTCCCAGGCCCATACCAAATCGCGGCGGGAGTATTTTTCAGAAGGATTCGACGATAAGAGTCGATCGCTTTCGACCTTAGTGTGGTCGTGGTGGCATGTGCAACTTGTGCATGCATTTGGAGTCGCCACCGGTCTTTCTTGGAGGGTAGACCGGAAACCTTACTGATCGATTGGGAGAGATCGATCAGTTCTACGGAACCAGAGTTTTTGGGTTCGGGGACTTGGTTACGCTGGTGTCGTTACCAACGCCCTTTCGGTACCTAACGCGAGTGATTTTCCTAACTAGGATTTCATGCAGGCGCAATTTTGGGTGAGGTAAGTCTGACTTTGCACATTAACCAGTTTAACATGCTCACGTAATCATAATAAATAAATAGATGTCAATCACATAAACATCTATCCTACGTGGTGATCATGGAATTATGATTTAATGGGTCTCGAGCCAATGAGACCACATTTAATCATTTTAATATTTTAATAACGGAGAGCCGCTCTTCGCTTCTTCTTGGTTTCTTGAACTCTTCAAGAATTGGGCCCCAAAGAGCTCGCCGACTTAAAAGGCTCCCCCACGTAATCCTCGTAGCATTTACATCAACAATTGACTATGCTAAAAATAAAGATTACATGAAAAATAAAAGGAGTACGCAGCCTCCATTTAATAATTACAACCTCAAATATATAAATAATCATCATACATTCATATATACATCAATCACATTGATTAGGGATTTTTCCATGATCACCACCCTTCCACGTAAGTAATAAATTCACAATTTAAAACTTAGGAAGACACAATAAAAATTCTACGTTGAATCATATTCAGAATTTTTACGTAAAATAAGATAGCCATAAATTTTCGATTCAAAATTGATTTAGTCTCAATTTTTGCTACGTTGATTAATTTATCATATAAAAACAATCAACCTCCATTAGCCATGTAAGACGAACAATTCGTTAATACATATTGGCCATAGTATTGCAAAAATTGCAAAAATCAATTAAATGCACGAAAACGCCTAAGGATTGGCTCTGATACCACTGTTGGGATCCACGTAACACGTAGCGGAAATAAATAACAACCCATACATGTATCTCCAGAGGCGTACTTCGTGCATTTCAATCGAAAAAAAATCACAAAGCCTCAAAGGGAGTAAATAGATTACCTCTCGTAGCGTGCTTGAACGGAGGTGTCGGTTCGATGTTCTTCGATCCCAGCCTCCACAAGTGTTAGGCATCTAGTTCGGACGCACCACCAATTGACGAACGGGGAGACGACTAATAACTCCACAACAATTGTGCTAGCAATATGCGGAATCAATATTCCGAACTTAGTATATTTTGCTCACTCAAGATGATGAGAATATAGAGAGTGTTTGTGTTCTTCTCTCTAAGCTCTCAAAAATTTGCACACTCTACAAAATGTCTCCCCCCTCAACCTCAAAACTCTTGCCATCCTTTTATAGCCAAAAATACCTTCCAATAAATTGTATTTAAAAATAGCACTAACAATTATAAATTCTATCTAAAAATAGCACTCACAAATAAATGACATTTAAAAATAGCACTAACAATAGCACTCACAATTTATAATACAAAAATGCTATTTAAAAATAGCACTAACAATAGCACTCACAATTTATAATACAAAAATGCTATTTAAAAATAGCACTAACAATTATAAATTCTATCTAATAATAGCACTCACAATTTATGATAAATAAATGACATTTAAAAATAGCACTAACAATAGCACTCACAATTTATGATAAATAAATGTCATTTAAAAATAGCACTAACAATAGCACTCACAATTTATAATACAAAAATGCTATTTAAAAATAGCACTAACAATAGCACTCACAATACAAAAATGCTAAAAAAAAGGGCACTAACAAAGGTGTTAAAAATAATAACCATTATTATTATTACAAGAGTTAAAGAGGTTACCAAAAAGTACAAATATGCATAACGTATAAATACGTATGACGTATAAATACGTAGAGCATACGTATACATCCGTGAAACCGGGGACTAATTGAAAGAAAAATGTGCAATTAAGCCCTTTTGGTAAAAATTGATTAAATTGGAGGGCAAATTGACCTAATTGCACTTTAAGACTTTAGAATCCAATGTCATAGCTTATAAAAAGTGAGAATTGAAGACTAAAAGACTCGAAAATGATTTTTTTTAGGCTCGGTTCGGGTTTATGTTTGTGAAGGAACATAGTGACCCGAGCCGAATTTTTGAGATTTAAAGTGACACACTTGAAGAGGAAATTAAAACAAAATTATTGAATATTTTTGGGTATTTTTCTGACCACGAATGGTATTTTTCTGATTTTTTGGGGTATTTTTATAATTAAATAAACTCGAAAAATATTGAAAATACCGAAAAATATTTTTTGTTCAAAATTGGTTCCTAAGGTTAAACCAAGGCTTCCAAAGTTGATTTTGTGATTTTATGACCTTTTTTGATATTTTTAATTAATTTTAAAGAATAAAAATCACAATAAATCAGGTGTCAACAAGTGTCCTTGGGATGTTAAGCTCTGACCTGTATGGTAGGTCAAACCATAATGGGATTCCTAACTGATAGGAACCTAAGGAAGACGCATCCCACATTTGGGAATTTGCCAAGGGTTTGATCCGTGTGGTGGACTAAACTAGAAATGGCTTGCCTAATGTAAGGCTTATTAGGGAAAACGAATCCTCCCGCGTTCGGGATTCATCAATGTTTTGATCCGTATGGTGGATCGGACCATTGGGTTGATCCTTCAGGCGGTCTCTACCAGTCCTTTGACCCTTCAGGCGGTTTCTACCATTCATTGACCTTTCATGCGGTTTCTACCATTGAGTTGACCCTTCAGGCGGTTTCTACCATTGGTTGACCCTTCAGGCGGTTTCTACCATACATTGACCCTTCAGGCGGTTTCTACCATTGTTTTGACCCTTCAGGCGGTTTCTTCCATTGGTTGACCCTTCAGGCGGTTTCTACCATACATTGACCCTTCAGGCAGTTTCTACCATTGTGTTGACCCTTCAGGCGGTTTCTACCATTGATTGACCCTTCTGGCGGTTTCTACCATTGAGTTGACCCTTCAGGCGGTTTCTACCATTTATGAGATTCCAAATTGATATGAATCAAAGGATGACGTACCCACTCTTCGGGGCTAGTCGGAGACTCGATCATTCTGTGGATCGGTCTTAGAAAAGACTTGCCTACTAAAAGGCTTCACCTAAGGATGACGCACCCAGTCTTTGGGGCAGCCAAAAGTCCTGCAGAAAGCTTAGACCTGAAAATATTTTCCTCGCCAAGAAGATATTAGTAATCTTTGGGAAGACAATAATTGTCTAACTGACAAAATTCTACGACTTAAGTTTTAGTCATGAAATGTGCATTTTGATTGCTGGAGGTTATCCAAAACATTCCTGCCATATACAAATGTGATCATAAATTCCTTGCACGGAAACTCTAGATCAAACAATTTGAAAATTTCAAAAAGAGTTTGCTCAAAACATCCATTGGAGTATTTCTCATCCAAGAAGGCTTCTCACTGCTCTGTGATAATGATCTTTAATAGGGAAAGTGCTCAATTTCCTACCAACCTATGCCTGGGTTTCAGGATCATTCGCAACGCATACATTTCGACCGATCAGGAGGTCTTTCACGGGACCGTAGTGTTAGGCTTGGATATCGGTTTCCAAGGGGGACTCACTTTTGAGTCAAGGCCGTTGAACGAAAATTTTCACTATCTGCTCCGGGTTTACAAGTCAAGAACCCTGTAAAATGAGAAAGAAATAGTCTTGCTCGTACTTCTTTGAGCTAAGTTATACATTAACCCAAGTGTCTTAGTCAGATAAGACTGCTTCAGGGTTGTAACATTGGAAGGATTGGGGACCGAAAAAGGCTTATTTTTTGCCCAGAAATTGTGAAGGGTTTGGCATTGGTGATCATTGCAAATTTACCACATGTCCTTCGAGGAACATCTCCATTTATTGAAGTGTACACTCCTCTTTTAGAGCGCACAAGGATGTTTAAAAGCGTCTCTTGTTACATTAAGAGACCGTCTGTTTGTGTGTTTGCAATTTGAGCACGACATCATTTGGAGAGTAGTCATCTTGATCTGACTCCTTTGCAGGGTCTTTTCATCGTATATCTAGACTTTACTGGGGATATTTTGAATAGACATCAGCCTTGCTTTTTACCAGGCACTTTGCTTTTTCTTGATGTCTAGGGATTTTTCTTTTCCCCCTTTTTTTTAATCCCGTGTTTTTCTTTTCTTTTGGAGCTAGGATTTTCGGCAATCATGCTAGATATGCAACTTAAACTTTGGCACGCTTCCATTCCTAGAGTGATGTTGCCTTTGCTTTGGAATATGCAATGATCACCAATAGGTTGATGAAATGAATTTGCTGGCTCAACTTGGTCGTGCAAAGGATAACAGTGTGTAGGATAGAGAAATGAATTATTCTCGTCATCCTATGACACTTGGATTATCATATAAACAACACACAAAGATTTATGTTAGTCCGAGCAAGAAAATTTCAAACCGTTTACTTTCTGATACTGTTGGACTAACCTTCATTTGCCCCAATGTGGGGTGGTTCTTGACAGGGTTGAGAATGAAAATCGCCGTTCAATGGGGTTCTCAATGGGCATCTGTAGTGTTTGGAATGAAGAAATAAATGCCTCTGTCATCTCGATCCATGTAATCGTTGCGAATGACCCTTATATCCATAGGTTAAGGTTTCGCTATCATTTCCAATCTCCTCATCTCTCAAGTGTGTATGGGACGTGTTTGGATTAGGCTCGCTTCTCTTATGAGAAAATACCCTTTTGAACAGTTCAAACGACTCTTGTTGGAAAAATTCATTTCATTTCATCAAGATTTATCCTTCAAAGGGATTTTGTGATGCACCATACATGTGTAATTCATGTTCAGACAATCTCATGTTTTAAAACATGAATGTCAATGAAGTAAGAATTCTATGTCTTTTTAGATGTGAGAATCGAATTAATTCTGAAATTTTTTAATCTCCAATGAATTGGGAAAAGGGATACTTACCTGCCCATCGAGGCTGGAGATCCTGGAGATATAAAAGGGATATGTCATCGTATATTCTAAAACTTTACAAAAATTGGAACAATACATCTTACCCTTGGTCATATGCTCCAACGAGTGTACAAGGGTTGTAAAAATATGTCTGCCCTGATGGCGAGCTCCTGCCAAGGATAAATATTAAGCATTATTTTGGGTTTCCAAATTCAAAACAAATTGGGACGATACTACTTTACTCTTGATTTGAATTCCATTCTGCATGCCAATGTGCAGATTGTAGAAGCCGGCCCTCAAGCTTGTGGCCATGATTTCTTCGTCTGGTTGGGCAACGAATCCACCTCGAGGATTTACGTCGGAGGAGATTCATTCATCTTTTTTGGCGTGTTTCATGCACTGTTTTGTTATTTGAATGCATGGCTTCTTGGGTGCCTCGTCTCTGTTCATCACCTGAGAGGAAAATGAGAGAACATTATCCCCGCATCTGATTGAAAATCATTTAGGAACGATACGTTCTTTTTACCAAATGGGTGGCTCCGCGGCCAAATGCATTTTACATTGAAAGAATGGATTCCATTACGCTCTGCGGATGATAACTATCGCTTCAGGGACTTGCCCCACGGATTAAACGATGAATTTGATGTCTTCGGCTTCGACATGCTTTCCGGATGTAGGAATGGTTTGCCCCCATTTTCAGTGGAGATGGGTTTTGTCGAGTGGGCAAGATCAAAAACTCATCCTAGATTTGGCTTTAGTCGAAGGTTGAAATCCCGACCTTGGATAAGCGAATCATGATTCATCTCCTTCTGCTTCGGATTTGTCATTTGCATGCTTCACATTTTACAATACCAACTTCGCCGCTTGATGAAAATGAATCGATGATTTTCGAATTGCCCCAAGTTCTATAGTCATCTGCGTCGAATCTCTTTGAACTTCATCGGGTGATAGACCAACTGATAAAATGATTTTTCAATCCCGAGATCGAACTCCTGACGTTTCGTACCACTTCCATTTCACTGACTACCAGGACACAGCACTATTGGCGTCCCTAACTGGTTCGTTTTTTGTTATAAAATTCTTGAAGCAGTTAGCGACCCCCATCGAGAATGAAACAAGCTCAATTTAGAGTTCATAACGACTAAAGGTCCCTTAGAACGATACAGAGCTAACCGTCTTTGAGCTCGCTCGGGCTTTTGCTCGCATTTTCCTATGTGAAGCCTTTAAATGTTTTTCTTCGTGGCGTTCAATTGATTCGCCTCGACTCTAATCTAACAAGGGATTGTCGCACTCAAGCATGATGATGCTCGCAGGTAGTACTGATCGCTGCCCCAGATTAACTCTAGGCATTAAGGAAGATTATCTTGCATGGAAGACTTTATGACAGAAAGATTAATGATACATCCAGTCACATGTGCCTAGTTCCCTTGAGGATTCTCGGTGATCAGCCAGTTACACCATGAATCAGACATATAATCGTCATTTTGGATCATAACTTCATAAGCCCATCAGTTTTAAACTGATCGATCCAGATATGGAGCTCCTCATCAAGGAAATCTTTTGATTCTTCGAGCAACTGATATTCGGGTTGACCATCATCGCTTGGCGTTGAAGGATTCCTGTTTCTGTTGTGAGCGATCTGATTCTTCGAGCTAGAACCTTCGTCGTTGCTCGAGATTATAAGAGGATGATTGATCGGTTCACTATCAAAAGCACCTTCCATTTGGGAATGGAAGAAACAAAAATCCTCAGAGCATCCGCCCGCTTGATCTTCCGAAATCATATGCCCAAGCCGGGCAGATCTTTGAACACTAGGCGCAATATGTTGATCGGGGATAGGAAGAGCACTAGCGAAAAGTTGCTGCTCAAACCAAGGAGTTCGTACCTGCTGCACTTGTGGCATATACTCTTGAGGGGTGCTGAGATGATTCGGGGGAATATTCTGATTAGCGCCCAAGTAGTCGATGGTGCTGCTACCAGCTTGGTCGGTGCCTAGATTCGGCAGGGTATTTCTTACTTCAGGGGCATTGTAGTTATAGCCATGCCTAGTGTTTAGGCACAAGTTGAGTTCTTTCAGGTTCAGTGCTGTGTGGCGCTGTCTTAGCGCCCTTCTGTAGCTCTTGAGGTGACTCGCGACTCCATATTTAGTGAGTCCTGGTATGTTCATGATCTCAAGTATGCGCGTTGGATATGCTGAGTTGATCCCTAGTTGCTGAACCGCACTAAGGAACTTAAGATGAAGCTCGGGGGACCAATTGACCCTCGTCTTCTTGCGACCCGGAACAGTGTTGACAACTTGGTGTTGACACCTGATTTTTTACCATTTATTATTGTGATTTTTATTCTTTAAAATTAATTAAAAATATCAAAAAAGGTCATAAAATCACAAAATCAACTTTGGAAGCCTTGGTTTAGCCTTAGGAACCAATTTTAAACAAAAATATTTTTCGGTATTTTTAATATTTTTTGAGTTTATTTAATTATAAAAATACCCAAAAAATCAGAAAAATACCATTCGTGGTCAGAAAAATACCCAAAAATATTCGATAATTTTTTTTAATTTCCTCTTCAAGTGTGTCACTTTAAATCTCAAAAATTCGGCTCGGGTCACTATGTTCCTTCAAAAACATAAACCCGAACCGAGCCTAAAAAAAAAAAAACCCTTTTCGAGTCTTTTAGTTTTCAATTCTCACTTTTTATAAGCTATGACACTGGATTCTAAAGTCTTAAAGTGCAATTAGGTCAATTTGCCCTCCAATTTAATCAATTTTTACCAAAAGGGCTTAATTGCACATTTTTCTTTCAATTAGTCCCCGGTTTCACGGATGTATACATATGCTCTACGTATTTATACGTCATACATATTTATACGTTATGCGTATTTGTATTATTTGGTAACCTCTTTAACTCTTGTAATAATAATAATGGTTATTATTTTTAACACCTTTGTTAGTGCCTTTTTTTAGCATTTTTGTATTGTGAGTGCTATTGCTAGTGCTATTTTTAAATAGCATTTTTGTATTATAAATTGTGAGTGCTATTGTTAGTGCTATTTTTAAATGACATTTATTTATCATAAATTGTGAGTGCTATTTTTAAATGGCATTTATTTATCATAAATTGTGAGTGCTATTATTAGATAGAATTCTTAATTGTTAGTGCTATTTTTAAATAGCATTTTTGTATTATAAATTGTGAGTGCTATTGTTAGTGCTATTTTTAAATAGCATTTTTGTATTATAAATTATGAGTGCTATTGTTAGTGCTATTTTTAAATGTCATTTATTTGTGAGTGCTATTTTTAGATAGAATTTATAATTGTTAGTGTTATTTTTAAATACAATTTATTTGAAGGTATTTTTGGCTATAAAAGGATGGCAAGAGTTTTGAGGTTGAAGAGGAGAGACATTTTGTAGAGTGTGCAAATTTTTGAGAGCTTAGAGAGAAGAACACAAACACTCTCTATATTCTCATAATCTTGAGTGAGCAAAATATACTAAGTTCGGAATATTGATTCCGCATATTGCTAGCACAATTGTTGTGGAGTTATTAGTCGTCTCCCCGTTCGTCAATTGGTGGTGCGTCCGAACTAGATGCCTAACACTTGTGGAGGCTGAGATCGAAGAACATCGAACCGACACCTCCGTTCAAGCACGCTACGAGAGGTAATCCATTTACTCCCTTTGAGGCTTTGTGATTTTTTTCGATTGAAATGCACGAAGTACGCCTCTGGAGATACATGTATGGGTTGTTATTTATTTCCGCTACGTGTTACGTGGATCCCAACAGTGGTATCAAAGCCGATCCTTAGGTGTTTTCGTGCATTTAATTGATTTTTTGCAATTTTTGCAATACTATGGCCAATATGTATTAACGAATTGTTCGTCTTACATGGCTAATGGAGGTTGATTATTTTATATGATAAATTAATCAACGTAGCAAAAATTGAGACTAAATCAATTTTGAATCGAAAATTTATGGCTATCTTATTTTACGTAAAAATTCTGAATATGATTCAACGTAGAATTTTTATTGTACCTTCCTAAGTTTTAAATTGTGAATTTATTACTTACGTGGAAGGGTGGTGATCATGGAAAAATCCCTAATCAACGTGATTGATGTATGTATGAATGTATGGTGATTATTTATATATTTGGGGTTGTAATTATTAAATGGAGGCTGCGTACTCCTTTTATTTTTCATGTAATCTTTATTTTTAGCATAGTCAATTGTTGATGTAAATGTTACGAGGATTACGTGGAGGAGCCTTTTAAGTCGGCGAGCTCTTTGGGGCCCGATTCTTGAAGAGTTCAAGAAACCAAGAAGAAGCGAAGAGCGGCTCTCCGTTATTAAAATATTAAAATGATTAAATGTGGTCTCATTGGCTCGAGACCCATTAAATCATAATTCCATGATCACCACGTAGGATAGATGTTTATGTGATTGGCATCTATTTATTTATTATGATTACGTGAGCAAGTTAAACTGGTTAATGTGCAAAGTCAGACTTACGTCACCCAAAATTGCGCCTGCATGAAATCCTAGTTAGGGAAAATCACTCGCGTTAGGTACCGAAAGGGCGTTGGTAATGACATCAACGTAACCAAGTCCCCGAACTCAAAATCTCTGGTTCCGCAGAATTGATCGATCTCTCCCAATCGGTCAATAAGGTTTCCGGTCTACCCTCCAAGAAAGACCGGTGGCGACTCCAAATGCATGCACAAGTTGCACATGCCACCACGACCACACTAAGGTCGAAAGCGATCGACTGTTATCGTCGAATCCCTTTGAAAAATACTCCCGCCGCGATTTGGTATGGGCCTGGGAGGGCCCGCGCCGATCTAAAGCCTGCGATCTGCACCCTTGTGCGGGGGAAGGCCCGCGATCGGTAATCCATTAGCCGCGTCCGCTTTCGGACGGGTCGCGACACTTGGCTATTGCTCTCTGGCCTATTTCCAGTAGGATTTGATCGAGCCGGAAATTGTTGTGGAGGGAATTCATCAGCTTTGGATTGGTCGGTCGTGATAGTAAGCTCATCGTTAAGGAAACTCCAATCATGGTGATGCATATCACATCCTTTAGAAGGCATCGGTATTGACTTCGTAGAATTGATTTGTTCATGCATATCTCCAACAAAATCTGATTGTATCGAAGATGGTTCGAGGGAGTGGGGTGGTGAATGAGCATTTTCAATCCTCATATAAGGCTTATCAAGGAACATTTCGCCGAGAGTGATAGGGCCACCGCAATTAAGGCAAGCGATAGTGCTGGGAGCTTTCTTATACCTCATGTTCTCCGCTCGAAGCTTTTCATTTTCCTCCTTTAGAATCGCAAGTTCTTGACATCTGTGTTGAGCCCTCAATTTGGCTCGCTTATTTTGAAACCAAAACTTGACCCTCAAAGGTTTCATCCCTAGCTTCTGGCCCAATTCATTTCTTTGTTTCATGTTCGGGAGAGGGCATTCACTAAAGAAAGCTTCAAGCTCTTGGATTTCATTCTGAGTGTGGCACTGGCGACGTTTCCTTTTCCGGGATTGACCATCGCTGCTGCTGTTGTCGTCGCTGCTGAGATCCTGAACTTCGTTGCCGAAAGGGTTGGGTTCTGTGGTTCTGGTACCAGACGCCATCCTAGAATCTTCGAGATCTCTCAGTAGTTCATTTTTTGAGATTTTTGGATCAGTCGCCTCTAGCAACTGATGGTAACTCTCAAACATGTTGGATCGAAAAATGTTCAATCAATTTTTGCTCACTCAGGGTTCTCTACTCTCTCATGTATGCTCACTCTCTCTAAATTTTCTTTTGAGTGGTTCTGTATGCCCATGAAACGTTCTTTAAACATGGATGAAGATCATCAGGCAAGCGTTGCTCCCAAGATTTCGTATTTCCCGCTTTGTCGTCTTCTTTCTTCTTTTCAACGTGGAGGGACACCAAATCGATTTCCTGTTCTCGATATCCATGTCTGTCTCCCACTTATTTTCAAAAAGGTGGAACTACGCTCGCCTCCCGCTCAGTTTTTTAATATGATGGGACCGCCAAATCCTTTCGCAACTTTTTTCGATAGTTGCGCTTAACTCCCGCTCAATTTTAATATGGTGACACCGACATATCTTTTTACAACTTTTTTAGGTTTATCAAGCCTGAAATCGCGGACTGGGACAAATCTGATGGTTCACTGAAAGAGCCACCATTGCTTTACCCAATTAACTTGGCTCCACGAGCATTATTGCTGTGCCTTTCTTCATTCTCGAGTTGCTATAAAAGGAGGAGTTAATGCATAGAAGATTAACACTCTTACATAATTGCCTTTTCGTATTTTAATCACTCTACCACACTCATCTTCTTCTCCCTCACTCCAACGAAAATGACCTCCTCTCCTATTCGCGCTTTCTCAGCCGAAATTTTGGCCCAGTGGGAAAAACTCTATAACCTCCTCGGTCGAGGCTATGCTCATATAGCCGATCACCTAGAAACTGAAGATGAAATCCGTATTTTGCTCGTGGAAATAGACACCACCTCCATCGAGGGCACTAATTTAGAGAGGGAATATAGAATCTTCCCAACCCTCTTTATAAACTTTTTAGAGACTTACCGTGTCGCTCATCGAAAAGCTACCGTGGCTCACGTTTTGCGAGCTCGCTATGAGGATCGGTCCAACTGCTTGGTGTTGGCCAACCTTGTGGCCGATAGTCACAGAAAGGCTGTTGAGTTCGCCAACAAGCGAGTCTCGATGTTGCTTCGCGAGAGGGGAAATTTGGTGGAGCGCTTGGCCTTATCCCTGACCACCTATGAGCACGACCGTCGTAATGTCGTGTTGAAGTTTCAATGTGAGTGGCAGGAAGAAAGGCTTGACAGCATTACCACGGATATAGCCCATGGGAGAGGACTAGTTCGGGACCTGGAAATAGCCGCCGAAGATCACGGGACCAAGGTTGCCGATCTTAAAGGGGAATGTAAACGCCTTCTTCTTAAGCTTGCAGATCTCGAGTCTCAAGGTGGTGAGTATAAGCAAAGCATCAATAATATGGAGGGCCAACTAGGTTCCTTTGTGATACTAATTAGGGCTCATTGCGGTTTTATGTTTCCACCCCGATGATTTGTATGATCTGCTTTTAAGGTCCCTCGATTGAACGAAATGAATGAAAGCTCTAATGTGTGTGTCTCAACTTCTGTATGGCTGACTTTCTCGAACACCTGACCACTCTCAACCTAGGCAAGCTGCGCTTTGACATTGATGATTCGAGCGTGTACATCTTGATTTTTTAATCTTGCTTATGATCGGATAAAGGAACCTCCCACCGCGATTATCCACAAAAAGACTTCTCTTCTCTACTTGTTTTTAACCTGTTTCAAATGAAAAGGCAGAATCAGAAGAAAGAATTTGAAAAATAAAGCATAAATCCTTTCAATTTTATGCTTACTTATGATTAATAGGGATAAGAGCTTTTACAAGGGTTTTGGCCTTGTGCAAAAGCTTTTATCGATATTCCTCAAAGGAAAGCATATCATTGAAAGGAATGTAATTCACGATAATTGCCTTTGATCAATTCCAAGAAAATCAATGGAATGTTCAAAAGTACACAATTACGATGTGTTTTAAATTCAATTGAAGATACGGTATCCAAATTAAAGCTGTTTGCTAAGAACGGGAGTAATTTGGATATCTATCTTTTCATTAAATTTGAAAAACACGAATACTCTTGATATTCTTGATCAATTATTGTGGATTACCAATGATGCAAAACATGCATGAACCAATTCAAGTTTATAGTTCCTTCTGGCGAAATTGGGATTGTATTGCCCTATACGGCCAAAAGGTTGTATAAGACTTCCAATTTCAATTTCATCCAAAGGAATTATAAAATTGATTTTGGAGTATTCGAGTGATTAGAAGAAATGCCACTATCACATTCCAATGACAAGTCAATAGAAATACAACAAATTTCAATCTGAATGTATATAAACACAAATAGATCCCTAATACAATCAATCTAAGGGATCAGATAGAGAGGATCTCAGCAAAATAAATCCTATACAAGGCTAGAAATGAAAAATAAAACAAAGGAATGTGATTTTAATACTTAGAGATGCCCCAGTTTCGATCTTTGAGACGTGACTTCAGGATCACCTATTCCAAATCGTCATCTTCATTAGATGATACCTCAATGATGTCCATAGTAGGCTCTTCTTGTCCACTTGGCGCTCGTAATGGGATGACACCATCTTCATCTTCCATCAAGAACATTGGGAGGAAAACACTCATATCTATCCTCAAAATGGCATTTAATCCAATCACCAGAATTATGCAATGAATATAATGATTAAGAGCTGTAACTAGTTCGAGGGATAGAAAAGTCTTACCAACCAAACTTAAGAGAAAATCAAGCTTCTCTGTATTTTTTGCAGTGTTAGGTATACTAACCTTCCATAGACAAACGCATGAGACAAGTGAGGGAAAACTCCTAAAAATCAAAAGATAGGGCTTGGTACCTAAAGCCAAGGTTCTCGCCTCGAATTCTGGGAAGAGCCGATTCCATTGCACAACTATCGTTGCATTGGGACTCAATCCATAGTTCGAAGTGAGCGGAATTGAAAAGTGGATTACCCCATGTTTTTCCTCACGGAGATTCCATTTTCAATTCCTTCTATTGTGTTCCTAAAGAGGGCGCCTGGGGTTTTAGGCGCAATTGTGTGTATTCATTGTGTCGTGCTAAAGCAATAGACATGCATTTTATTTAACAATCACCGCTTCAATATAAACATCCACACAATCATACATCCAAAACTCCTACCTGCATAAAACAAAGTTAACAAGCACTTCACCCCTTATTTCTCCCGTCTACAAAAACATCTAACACATTCGTTAGCATATACACCTCACTTTCGAGAGCATCTGCATAAAATTAGGTTAGAAGAATCAATCAACTTTTTAATCGGCTCAAGTCCACTAAATGGTTAAGAACCAGTCCCCAGCGGAGTCGCCAGTCTGTCGCGACCCTCTTGAGATTGTCGAGCTCTCGAGGGCTAATGGGCCGTCCTGTCTGGTCGGACGCGGGCCTCTCCCAAGGCCCATTACCCAAATCGCAACGGAGGTATGCGTGATCGACTTTCAGTGTAGTCTAGTGACATGTACTAAGTGTGCATGCCATGGAGTCGCCACCAATCATTTTTTTAGGGTGTGATTGGACCACCCAATCGAATAGTTGGGAGTTTCTATTCAATTCTGCGAGAACCAGAGAAATGGTTTCGGGGACTTAGTTACACCAACTGTCAGAGTTGACGCCCTTTCGGTACCTAAGTTGACTGAATTTTCTAGCCTGAGATTCATGCGGATGAGTAAGGTATGAACCCTAAATCTAGAAATTCATGCAGATAGGAGTGATTATCCTAGCAATCACAATCAGTAATAAAATGCGCAACTCAAGGAATCTAGATATGCAAATAAATCACTTGGCATTCCTAGTAAGGCCCTATTTATCAATCACAGCTCAAGAATGATTTAGCTGTCCTAGCCATTCTACACACGATCTAACCTAAGAAAAGCATTAGGAAGCATCGAAGGAGTTCGAGAGTACTCACATGGGGTTCGCCGTGCCCTGGTTTGGTCTTGGACGAGCCGACCCGATTATATTTGGGGATCCACTCGGCGTTTTACACCATGAAATCATGTGAAACAAAAACGAAAATATTCAGCAAGGGGAATTTATTGTAGATGGTGGTCGATCTAATTGGACGTCAAGACTAAAAAATATGTAGAAATTTACAAATTAAAATACTCGAATGACATTTTTTTGCCAAATTCAGCTCTATGCGTCGTGAAGAAACACATGCAATTGAACTTGAATTTTGACTATTTATGAGTTCAAAATGAAAAGGAAATTAAAATAAAAATATTGACTATTTTTCTATATTTTTACGACATCGAACGCTATTTTTCTTCATTTTTCATGTATTTTTCTATTTTTGGAAAATATTAAAAAATATTAAAAAATATGACAAATTATTTTTTTTTATCAAAAATGGTTCCTTTAGCTTGGTCAAGGTTACCAAAGATGATTTTTTAATTTTTTTTAACTTTTTATAGATTTTTTATGAATTTTTTAAAAATAAACTATGAAAGACTGATAAAAAATCAGGTGTCAACAGATAGTTCTTGATCATTTGGAATGCCTTGCTACATTCAGCATCCCATGCTATTTTCGCGCCTTTCTTAAGCAGTTTGAAGATTGGCTTAGCCACATCAGACAGCTGATTGATGAATCTAGCAATATAGTTCAATCTCCCTAGAAGGCTTCTCACTTCTCTTACTGTGGAGGGAGTTGACAAATCGTAGATGGCTTGAATTTTTGAGGGATCAATCTCAATGCCCCTGTTGCTGACTATGAACCCGAGGAGTTTCCCGGATCTTGCCCCAAACACACATTTGTTAGGGTTCAGCTTTAACTTGTATTTGCGCAGGCGCTCAAATAGCTTCCTTAATACATGTATGTGATCCTGTTCTTTCTTGGATTTAGCAATCATGTCATCACATACACTTCAATCTCTTTGTGGATCATATCATGGAATAATGTGACCATAGCCTTCTGGTAGGTGGCCCCGGCGTTTTTCAATCCAAAGGGAATGACTTTGTAGCAAAAATTTCCCCATGGTGTGGTAAATGCAGTCTTGGGTTTGTCCTCTTGTTTCATGAAGATTTGGTTGTATCCCGAGAATCCATCCATGAATGAGAATAACTCATAACCCGCCGTACTATCTACCAATACATCAATGTGGGGGAGTGGAAAGTCATCTTTTGGACTTGCCCTATTCAGATCTCGGCAATCTACGCAGATCCGAACTCTTCCATCCTTTTTCATGACGGGGACTATATTTGCAATCCAGTCTGAGTATGGGATAGCTTCAATGAAGCCTACCCTAAGAAGTTTCATGACTTCTTTCTTAATCTTGTCTTCTAACTCGGCTTTCATCCGCCTGCTGCCTTGTTTGACAGGTTTGATACCGGGATCCGTGGGCAATGCATGTTCCACAATCTTAGAGTCAAGGCCTGGCATATCCGCGTAAGACCATGCGAAGATGTCTTGATATTCTTTTAGTAATTTGGTGAACTCAAGCTTCTCATTTCGGGATAGGTGTCCGCCGATCTTGACTTCTTTGATGTTCACGGCGTCTCCCAAATTAATAAAGACTGGTTCTTCTGAGGTAGGAGGCTTCGACTCTTCAAAGGTATTCCAATCTCTGCGGATAGATGCATAACCCTCGTCTTCATCTTCCTCAATGCTATAGGAGTGGTTAATGGAGGGATCCGGATTTTGTAACAACCTGGTATGCATGTTTGAGATGATATGCCTGAAATGTCATGAGTATGGTTAGTTTGTAATCCATAAAAATGACATGCATGATTGTTGACACCTAATTTTTGACCAATCTATTATTGTGATTTTCATTTTTTTAAAGAATTAATTAAAAATAGCAAACAAAATCATAAAATTGCAAAATCAACTTTGGAAGCCTTGGCCTAGCCTCAAGAACCAATTTTGAACAAAAAATATTTTTCGTAATTTTTAATAGTTTTTCGAATTTATTTAATTATTAAAAATACCAAAAAAATCAGAAAAATACCATCCGTGGTCAGAAAAATACACAAAAATATTCAATAATTTTGTTTTAATTTCCTTTTCAAGTGTGTCACTTTAAATCTCAAAAATTCGGCTCGGATCACTATGTTCCTTCACAAACATAAACCCGAACTGTGCCTAAAAAATTCCTTTTCGAGTCTTTTAATTTTCAATTCTCACTTTTCTAAGCTATGACATTGGATTCTAAAGTCTCGAAGTGCAATTGGGTCAATTTGCCCTCTAATTTAATCAATTTTTACCAAAAGGGCTTAATTGCATATTTTTGTTTCAATTAGTCCCCGGTTTCACGGATGTATACGAATGCTCTACGTATTTATACGTCATACATATTTATACGTTATGCATATTTGTACTGTTTGGTAACCTCTTTAACTCTTGTAATAATAATAATGGTTATTATTTTTAACACCTTTGTTAATGCTTTTTTAATAGCATTTTTGTATTGTGAGTGCTATTGTTAGTGCTATTTTTAAATAATATTTTTGTATTATAAATTGTGAGTGCTATTGTTAGTGCTATTTTTAAATGTCATTTATTTATCATAAATTGTGAGTACTATTATTAGATAGAATTTATAATTGTTAGTGCTATTTTTAAATAACATTTTTGTATTATAAATTGTGAGTGCTATTGTTAGTGCTATTTTTAAATAGCATTTTTGTATTATAAATTGTGAGTGCTATTGTTAGTGCTATTTTTAAATGTCATTTATTTGTGAGTGCTATTTTTAGATAGAATTTATAATTGTTAGTGCTATTTTTAAATACAATTTATTGGAAGGTATTTTTGGCTATAAAAGGATGGCAAGAGTTTTGAGGTTGGAGGGAGAGACATTTTGTAGAGTGTGCAAATTTTTGAGAGCTTAGAGAGAAGAACACAAACACTCTCTATATTCTCATAATCTTGAGTGAGCAAAATATACTAAGTTCGGAATATTGATTCCGCATATTGCTAGCACAATTGTTGTGGAGTTATTCGTCGTCTCCCCGTTCGTCAATTGGTGGTGCGTCCGAACTAGATGCCTAACACTTGTGGAGGCTGAGATCGAAGAACATCGAACCGACACCTCCGTTCAAGCACGCTACGAGAGGTAATCTATTTACTCCCTTTGAGGCTTTGTGAAAATTTTCGATTGAAATGCATGAAGTACGCCTCTGGAGATACATGTATGGGTTGTTATTTATTTCCGCTACGTGTTACGTGGATCCCAACAGTGGTATCAAAGCCGATCCTTAGGTGTTTTCGTGCATTTAATTGATTTTTTGCAATTTTTGCAATACTATGGCCAATATGTATTAACGAATTGTTCGTCTTACATGGCTAATGGAGGTTGATTATTTTATATAATAAATTAATCAACGTAGCAAAAATTGAGACTAAATCAATTTTGAATCGAAAATTTATGGATATCTTATTTTACGTAAAAATTCTGAATATGATTCAACGTAGAATTTTTATTGTGCCTTCCTAAGTTTTAAATTGTGAATTTATTACTTACGTGGAAGGGTGGTGATCATGGAAAAATCCCTAATCAATGTGATTGATGTATGTATGAATGTATGGTGATTATTTATATATTTGGGGTTGTAATTATTAAATGGAGGCTGCGTACTCCTTTTATTTTTCATGTAATCTTTATTTTTAGCATAGTCAATTGTTGATGTAAATGCTACGATGATTACGTGGAGGAGCCTTTTAAGTCGGCGAGCTCTTTGGGGCCCAATTCTTGAAGAGTTCAAGAAATCAAGAAGAAGCGAAGAGCGGCTCTCCGTTATTAAAATATTAAAATGATTAAATGTGGTCTCATTGGCTCGAGACCCATTAAATCATAATTCCATGATCACCACGTAGGATAGATGTTTATGTGATTGGCATCTATTTATTTATTATGATTACGTGAGCATGTTAAACTGGTTAATGTGCAAAGTCAGACTTACCTCACCCAAAATTGCGCCTGCATGAAATCCTAGTTAGGGAAAATCACTCGCGTTAGGTACCGAAAGGGCGTTGGTAATGACATCAACGTAACCAAGTCCCCGAACTCAAAATCTCTGGTTCCGCAGAATTGATCGATCTCTCCCAATCGGTTAATAAGGTTTCCGGTCTACCCTCCAAGAAAGACCGGTGGCGACTCCAAATGCATGCACAAGTTGCACATGCCACCACGACCACACTAAGGTCGAAAGCGATCGACTGTTATCGTCGAATCCCTTTGAAAAATACTCCCGCCGCGATTTGGTATGGGCCTGGGAGGGTCCGCGCCGATCCAAAGCCCGCGATCTGCACCCTTGTGCGGGGGAAGGCCCGCGATCGGTAATCCATTAGCCGCGTCCGCTTCGGACGGGTCGCGACAGCTGGCGACTCCACTGGGGACTTTGTTCTAGAACCTATGGTTCTAGACCTCAAGTGGACTTAGGCCGTAATTAAATCGCTGAGTGATTTTTCTAACCCTGCAGGCGCTCTTGAAGGTGAGGTAAGTCCACTCATGGTAAGGTGTTATATGTTTTTGCAGATTGGAGAGATAAGGGGTGTAGTCCGTGATTAACATTGTTTTATGCAGGTTGGGGTAGGAATGTATGTTGTATGGATGATTTGAAGCGCCGATTGATAAACTGTTGTGCATGACTCACATTGTGGTGATCACAACACATGGACATACACAACCGCGCCTAAAACCTCGGGCGCCTTCTTTTGGAAAACAATAGAAGGAATTGAAAATGGAATCTCCGTGAGGAAAAACATGGGGTAATCCACTTTTCAATTCCGCTCACTTCGAACTATGGATCGAGTCCCAATGCAACGATAGTTGTGCAATGGAATCGGCTCTTTCTAGAACTCGAGGTGGGAACCTTGACCTTAGGTGCCAAATCCTTTGATTTTTAGAAGTTTTATCCTCACTTGTCTCATGTGCATGTCTTTAGATGGTTGGTATATCTAAAACAACCTAAAAAAAAAAATTTCGGTGATCCTGGAGTCACATCTCGAAGACTGGAACTGGGGCATCTCCAAGTGTTCGGACCACATTCCTTTGATTGATTTGACATTCTTAGTTCTCTTGTATAAGATTAATTTTGCTGAGATCCTCTCTATCTCGTCCCTTAAATTGATTGTATTAGGGATCTATTTGTATTGTATACATCTTGATAAGGCTCATTTCTATCGAAAATTGGGGCAAATTCCCCAAACCCGTGGAGCATAGTGGAATTCGTCCCTTCAGTGCAAAATACATTTGGCCGCAGAGCCACTCGTTTGGTGAAAGGACGTATCGTTCCTAATTGATTTTTAATCAGATTTGGGGATAAGTTTTTCTCCAATTTTTTTTTTTATCTCAGGTGATAAAAGAGACAATGCACCCAAAAGCTCATGCATTCAAGTGACAAAACAAACGTCGCCCAGCTGGGGCAAATGAACCGTAGGCGTTGCAAATACCTTCAAGCACGGATGGAGGAATTTGATAGATGTTGTGCAACATCAAAACGGAATGCAAATCAAGTGTAAAAGGACGTATCGTTCCAAAATGATTATTTTCTTGATATGGGAATAATGCTTCCTTTCTTTTTCCTCTCAGATGATGATCAAGAGCAGAGGACGCATGATGTAATGCTTTCAAATAACAAACAGGGAACATCAAATACCTTAAATGGCGATTGTGATCGAGAGAATCACCAAACCGCCACATGACGAATCCCAAGAATATCAAGCTGTCTTGAGACAGATAAAATTGATCAAGGACTCTGACAATCGAGATGGATGATCAGAATCTGCAAAAATCAATGGGAGCAGGTTCCCCCCATTTGCTTTGAGGAGCCAAACCGGGGGCAAACTCTCATGATCCCCCATGAAAGCGCATCAAACCAGGGTCATCGAATCCAGAGATGACAAACAGCAAAACCATGCCTAACTGGGGCAAGTGAATGATTTGTACACAGGGTGTTTCTCCTCTGACAAAGTCAATAGACGCAATACAGAGTCGTCCGCATCAGAATCAAACCCCAAGATACGAATTTGGGTGAACGGTAACCTTGTATCGTTCCAATTTGGTCTTCCAAGACCACTTGCCTAACATGAGTTTTTACTCATTTTACAGGAAGTCGTTGGCGCTGAAAGCCTCAAATGAAAATATCGCGCTAACAGGGAGGCGAATAGAATCATTGGCCTTAGAAGTCAGGATTCCAGGAGATGGTCTTTGATTATAAGACCTAATGGATGGAACCTTGAAGAATGGCGCTGGAGTGCGCCTAAAAACACAAATGGATCTTCTTTGGGGCAAATTCTTGAGAAGGATTCGTCGCCCAACCAGATGGGAGATCAAGGACACAAGATAGAGGGCCAAATTATGCAAGCCGCGCGTTTGTGTTCAAATGGAAACACAAAGCAAGAACAAGGCTGTATCGTTCCAATTTGCCTTGAATTTTGGAACGCAAACTGACACCTACTTCTCGTCTTTGACAGGGGCTCGCCATCAAGGCGAAACAGGTTTTCACATCCCATGTATTACCCATTGGAACACATGACCAAGGGTAAGATGTATCGTTCCAATTTTTTGAAAAATCCGTGAACATACAATAACATATTTCTTTTACATTTTCAGGGATCTCCAGCCACGGTGGACAGGTAGGTATCCCTTTCCCCAATCCATTGAAGATGTTAAACAAAACAAAAACAGAGAGAAAAAGAAAAAGCTTTCAGAATCCGATGTCTAGAAAAGACATAGAATTCTAACTTCATTGGCATTCATGTTTTGAAACAGGAGGTTGTTTGAACATGAATAAGAATATGCATGGTGCATCATAAAATCCCCTTGACGGGTAAAATTTTTGGAAAAAAAGGAAAGAGATTTTTCCAATCAAAAATTGTTCAAAACTTTCAAAAGGACTTTTTCTCAAAAGACGAGAGGCAAAGCCTAATCCAAACACGTCCTATACACACTCCAGGGAAAAGTGGAGCAGATCAGATAGTGAAATCTGGACCTACGGAAGTAGGGATTGTTCGCAACAATTACATGGATTGGGACGACGGAGGCATTCGTTTCATATCCCCAAACACTACAGGTGACCATTGACAACCCTTTTGAACGGCGGTTTTCATTCTCAACCCTGTCAAGAACCACCCCACATCGGGGCAAAATGGAGGTGAGTCCAGCAGCATCAGGAGAAAATGGTTAGAAATTTTCTTGCTCGGACTAACATTAATCTTTGTGTGTTGTTTATATGGTAATCCAAGTGCCATAGGATGATGAGAAGCATTCATTTCTCTATCCCACACACTGAATCCTTTGCATAGCCAAGTTGAGCCTGCAAAATCATTTCATAAACCCGTTGGTGATCATTGCACATTCCAAGACGGATGCAGCATCACTTTAGAAACGAAGGAGTTCAAGACTTAGGGTTTGCAAAAAATCCCTAAGTTAATGCTTAACCTTGTTAGACCTTTGATCATAGGTCTAACACGATCCCATGAAGATGAGAAAAAGTGGGATTTCAAAAATGAATGAGAAAAATCCACGGCATCGAGAAAAAGCAAAGTGCCAGGTAAAAGCAAGGTCGATGCTCGTGTAAGTTGTTTGATTGATCCGCAATGAGGCCGGATGGGAAAAGAGAAAGACCCCTAAAGGAGTCGGATCAAAAAGACTACTCCCCAAATGGTGTCAAGCGTGGACCAGAGACGCAGACAGAGTCATCAGTCTCTTAATGCGACGAGAGACGTTCTCTAAAGAACTTGTGCACACCTAAAAAAGGGGCGCACACCTCAAAGACTGAAGATGCAGAAAGGAAAGGGCAGGTGATAAATTTGCAATGATCACCAATGTCAAACCCTTCATAAATTCTGGGCCAAAAATAAGCCTTTTTCGATCCCCAATCCTACCAACATCATAACCCTTAAACAGTCTTCTCTGACTAAGACACTTGGGTTAACATATAGCTTAGCTCGAAGAGGTACGAGCAAGACTATTTCTTTCTCATTTTGCAGGGTTCTCGACTTGTAAACCCGGAGCAGATGGCGAAGACTTTCACACAATGGCCTCGACTCCAAAGCGGGTCCCCCTTGAAAACCAATATCCAAGCCCAACATTACGGTCCCGTGGAAAATCTCCCGACCAATCAAAATGTATGCGCTGCGAATGAGCCTAAAACCTAGGCACAGGTTAGTAGGGAATTGAGTGCATCCCCTATAAAAACCACTATCTCAAAACAGGTGAAAAGACCTCCTCGTCGAGAAATATTCCAATAGATGTTTTGAACAAACTCTTTTTGGAAATTTCAAATTGTTTGATCCAGATTTGCCGCACAAGGAATTTGTGATCACATCTGTGTGTTGCAAGAATGTTTTGGATAACCTCCAGCATCAAAATGCACATTTCACAATTAAAACTTAAGTCATACGGTTTTTGTCAAGTGGCCAGCCGTGGTCTTCCCAAAGATTACTAACGTTTTCTTGGTGAAGAAAAATCTTTCAAGCTCAAACTTCTACAGGATTCTTGGAAACCCCGAATCCCAGAAAAATATTTGCTCCATGGAGTGGAGCACACAGGTTTGAATTTTCTGCAGGATACCTGGAAAACCCAGCTCCCAGAATGTCGCCTCAACAGACTAAAGCGAGGCTTTGTCAAAATAAAATCTTTCCCTGCTTCAAAACTGAATTCCCGACAAATTTTGGGATCTTTCAAAAGAAGGGGTGAGGATGTGACCCCTTTTCAAAAATATCAAACAGTCTCATCGGACGTGGAGAACCCTCGTCATGAGACCCCTTTTCAAAATTCAGGAAGTCTCATCGGACGTGGAGAACCCTCGTCATGAGACCCCTTTTCAAAATTCAAGCGGTCTCATCGGACGTGGAGAACCCTCGTCATGAGACCCCTTCTCAAAATTTAGGCAGTCTCATCGGACGTGGAGAACCCTCGTCATGAGACCCCTTTTCAAAGCAACACAAGGTAGAAACCGCCTGAAGGGTCAAAACTATGGTAGAAACCGCCTGAAGGGTCAACTCAAGGTAGATACCGCCTGAAGGGTCAATCCAAGGTAGAAACCGCCTGAAGGGTCAAAAATGATGGTAGATACCGCCTGAAGGGTCAACACATGGTAGATACAGCCTGAAGGGTCAAACCAAGGTAGAAACCGCCTAAAGGGTCAATTCATGGTAGAAACCGCCTGAAGGGTCAACTCAAGGTAGATACCGCCTGAAGGGTCAATCCAAGGTAGAAACCGCCTGAAGGGTCAAAACTATGGTAGAAACCGCCTGAAGGGTCAACTCAAGGTAGAAACCGCCTGAAGGGTCAACCAAAGGTAGAAACCGCCTGAAGGGTCAACTCAAGGTAGAAACCGCCTGAAGGGTCAACCAAAGGTAGAAACCGCCTGAAGGGTCAACTCAAGGTAGAAACCGCCTGAAGGGTCAGCCAAAAGTAGAAACCACCATAAGGGTCAAACTAAACTTGACGGTAGATACTGCCATAAGGGTCAAATAAGGTAGAAACCGCCATAAGGGTCAACTCATTGGTAAATACCGCCGTAAGGATCAACACAAATGTCCGATCCACCATACAGATCAAACTTCTTGGCAAATCCCAAAGAGTGGGATACGCCTTCCTTAGGTTCCTACCAGTTAGGAATCCCATCATGGTATGACCTACCATACAGGTCAGAGCTTAATCTCCCTAGGATATTCTGAATGACGAGTCCTAGGCATCTTCTTGAAAGTCTTCGCAACCGGCAGCATCCGACAGGTGAGCTTCAGGTAAGCCTCTCTCACTCCGGCCCATGTTCAAATTGTTAGAGCAAACCGAGGATTAATTCGAGCTTTATCAAGAGTCTTAAGGATCCGATGTCATAGCATTTCTTCTTTCATTTTCCCGGTTGAGTCGGTTAGGAATCAGGTGCCATCTTATCTTTGAAAGAAACCTCTAACGAGATTCCTCTCAAAGAGGGGCAGCTGTTGACACCTAATTTTTGACCAATCTATTATTGTGATTTTCATTTTTTTAAAGAATTAATTAAAAATAGCAAACAAAATCATAAAATTGCAAAATCAACTTTGGAAGCCTTGGCCTAGCCTCAAGAACCAATTTTGAACAAAAAATATTTTTCATAATTTTTAATAGTTTTTCGAATTTATTTAATTATTAAAAATACCAAAAAAATCATAAAAATACCATCCGTGGTCAGAAAAATACACAAAAATATTCAATAATTTTGTTTTAATTTCCTCTTCAAGTGTGTCACTTTAAATCTCAAAAATTCGGCTCGGATCACTATGTTCCTTCACAAACATAAACCCGAACTGTGCCTAAAAAATTCCTTTTCGAGTCTTTTAATTTTCAATTCTCACTTTTCTAAGCTATGACATTGGATTCTAAAGTCTCGAAGTGCAATTGGGTCAATTTGCCCTCTAATTTAATCAATTTTTACCAAAAGGGCTTAATTGCATATTTTTGTTTCAATTAGTCCCCGGTTTCACGGATGTATACGAATGCTCTACGTATTTATACGTCATACGTATTTATACGTTATGCATATTTGTACTGTTTGGTAACCTCTTTAACTCTTGTAATAATAATAATTGTTATTATTTTTAACACCTTTGTTAATGCTTTTTTAATAGCATTTTTGTATTGTGAGTGCTATTGTTAGTGCTATTTTTAAATAATATTTTTGTATTATAAATTGTGAGTGCTATTGTTAGTGCTATTTTTAAATAGCATTTTTGTATTATAAATTGTGAGTGCTATTGTTAGTGCTATTTTTAAATGTCATTTATTTATCATAAATTGTGAGTGCTATTATTAGATAGAATTTATAATTGTTAGTGCTATTTTTAAATAACATTTTTGTATTATAAATTGTGAGTGCTATTGTTAGTGCTATTTTTAAATAGCATTTTTGTATTATAAATTGTGAGTGCTATTGTTAGTGCTATTTTTAAATGTCATTTAATTGTGAGTGCTATTTTTAGATAGAATTTATAATTGTTAGTGCTATTGTTAGTGCTATTTTTAAATGTCATTTAATTGTGAGTGCTATTTTTAGATAGAATTTATAATTGTTAGTGCTATTTTTAAATACAATTTATTGGAAGGTATTTTTGGCTATAAAAGGATGGCAAGGGTTTTGAGGTTGGAGGGAGAGACATTTTGTAGAGTGTGCAAATTTTTGAGAGCTTAGAGAGAAGAACACAAACACTCTCTATATTCTCATAATCTTGAGTGAGCAAAATATACTAAGTTCGGAATATTGATTCCGCATATTGCTAGCACAATTGTTGTGGAGTTATTCGTCGTCTCCCCGTTCGTCAATTGGTGGTGCGTCCGAACTAGATGCCTAACACTTGTGGAGGCTGAGATCGAAGAACATCGAACCGACACCTCCGTTCAAGCACGCTACGAGAGGTAATCTATTTACTCCCTTTGAGGCTTTGTGAAAATTTTCGATTGAAATGCACGAAGTACGCCTCTGGAGATACATGTATGGGTTGTTATTTATTTCCGCTACGTGTTACGTGGATCCCAACAGTGGTATCAGAGCCGATCCTTAGGTGTTTTCGTGCATTTAATTGATTTTTTGCAATTTTTGCAATACTATGGCCAATATGTATTAACGAATTGTTCGTCTTACATGGCTAATGGAGGTTGATTATTTTATATAATAAATTAATCAACGTAGCAAAAATTGAGACTAAATCAATTTTGAATCGAAAATTTATGGCTATCTTATTTTACGTAAAAATTCTGAATATGATTCAACGTAGAATTTTTATTGTGCCTTCCTAAGTTTTAAATTGTGAATTTATTACTTACGTGGAAGGGTGGTGATCATGGAAAAATCCCTAATCAATGTGATTGATGTATGTATGAATGTATGGTGATTATTTATATATTTGGGGTTGTAATTATTAAATGGAGGCTGCGTACTCCTTTTATTTTTCATGTAATCTTTATTTTTAGCATAGTCAATTGTTGATGTAAATGCTACGAGGATTACGTGGAGGAGCCTTTTAAGTCGGCGAGCTCTTTGGGGCCCGATTCTTGAAGAGTTCAAGAAATCAAGAAGAAGCGAAGAGCGGCTCTCCGTTATTAAAATATTAAAATGATTAAATGTGGTCTCATTGGCTCGAGACCCATTAAATCATAATTCCATGATCACCACGTAGGATAGATGTTTATGTGATTGGCATCTATTTATTTATTATGATTACGTGAGCATGTTAAACTGGTTAATGTGCAAAGTCAGACTTACCTCACCCAAAATTGCGCCTGCATGAAATCCTAGTTAGGGAAAATCACTCGCGTTAGGTACCGAAAGGGCGTTGGTAATGACATCAACGTAACCAAGTCCCCGAACTCAAAATCTCTGGTTCCGCAGAATTGATCGATCTCTCCCAATCGGCTAATAAGGTTTCCGGTCTACCCTCCAAGAAAGACCGGTGGCGACTCCAAATGCATGCACAAGTTGCACATGCCACCACGACCACACTAAGGTCGAAAGCGATCGACTGTTATCGTCGAATCCCTTTGAAAAATACTCCCGCCGCGATTTGGTATGGGCCTGGGAGGGCCCGTGCTGATCCAAAGCCCACGATCTGCACCCTTGTGCGGGGGAAGGCCCGCGATCGGTAATCCATTAGCCGCGTCCGCTTCGGACGGGTCGCGACAATGATTATGAAAAGTCTTTTCGAAAAAGTTTTCGAAACAGGTATAGGTACAAACGGGACTAATCCTCATGTCATTGGACATCCCGGCCCTGCGGAAATCTTTTGAAATTAGGAATCATATGACAAATCAGGCCTCAAGCTTCTGTGTGGAAGACTATTGTCATCATTGGGCTGATTCGTGGCTCCATATGTCCTTAACAAAACATGCGTGGTTTTATTGAATGCAAGATGGGCCGTGTTACAAAATGTGCTATTTGGATCAACGGCCAGAGATCCAAAGGCGTTTTCCTATACGTACAATAAGGAAAGAAAATATAATGAAATGCAGAATGTTCTAAACGCAGTATTTAAAGACAAGAGAAGAGTCTCGTTACTCAGAGGAAGTGGCTCCATCGTCCAACCACTTCATGATGACATTCACAGCGTTATTTTCGAGAAAATGATTTGTCAAATCTGGTTCCATCGGTGAAGTGATATCCTCTTCAGATAACCATTTGGAGTTCTGGTTGAAGTAGGCATTTAAGGGATTCTTGAACATTCGAAATCTGCCCTTCCAGGTTGGAGAACCAATGAATGAGTTATTCGAGCTGCTTTGGCCTCCCAGGCGTCCCAGGCTTCTGCCTCGGCCTCGGCCCTTTGTTTTTGGGCCAGATCCATCTATGTGATATTTTTGATACCCCAAGCCTATTCTATGTGGGTTAGCTTTTAACTGCAGAGGGGCATTCATCCCTTGATTGTGTTTACCCAGACCTTTTCCGGGGTCGAACCCATACGCCAGTAGCATCTTAGCTGGTAAAAGATTGGCTTCTGAGATGTAAGGGGCTCTCAACTTTGTTCCTGCCAGGGTATGAACTGTTGCTACCAGTTCCAGGGAGTGATAACTCGCCTCTGTTTTCACTTCAGGTTCAACATAGGGTATGGCACTGCTCTGGTATGTATGGAGGTCGACTTCCCCATGTACGGTAATCACCTTCCCATCTACAACGAAACGTACTTTTTGATGCAAGCTCGAAGGGACAGCTCCTGCTGTATGGATCCAAGGTCTTCCTAGCAAGAACCCAAATGCACTGGGCAGATCCATCACTTGGAAGTTTATAGAGAACTTCGTCGGGCCGATGAATACGTCAAGTTCGATCTCACCCACTACAGTCTTTTTCATGCCATCGAATTCTCTTACAGCTGTCTTGGATGCCTTAACCATCTCTTCATTGATTCTCAGCCTTCTTATGGTAGCCAAGGGGCAGATGTTGAAGGCTGATCCATTGTCGATCAGTCTGTGTGCCACTCTTTTGCCATTACATTGCGCGGAGATGTATAAAGCTTTGTTGTGCCCTCTTCCTTCCATGGGGAAGTCCTCGTCATAGAAGCTCAATTGGTCTTTTAAAAGAATTGCCCCCACAAAGTCCCCTAGTTGTATCTCATTAATCGTTTCAGGGACATGTACTTCGTTGAGTACCTTCAACAGTGTGTTCTTGTGCTTCTCTGAATTGATGAATAGGTCTAATAGGGATATTTGAGCGGGCATCTTCCTCAGCTGCTCTATCACTTCAAACTCGCTGGTTTTGATGATCGATATGAGTTTTTCCGCGTCTTCCTTTGAGACCTCATTCTTTTCGGATTCGCCCTCCCTGGGGGCATAGAATCGTCCGGACCTCATTATCGCGTCTACCTGTGTGGTTCCATAGTCCCAATGGACTGCTTTAGGATCGTATTCTTCTGTTGGGGGGACTTTTATAGTTACAATTGCCTGGCGAGATATCTCCGTTTTAGCCGCGTCGTCTGTTTCTTCTTTCGGTAGTTGAATGACAACGGGCTTGACTAGGTAGTCTTTCACCCCGTTCATGCTGTCAAGTTCTTCCAGTCCGATTACCACTGTTGAAGCGACTTCGACCATCGATACGGTGTTGTCAAGTTCTTCTATGCCCTTCGAGGTCTCAGGTTGAGAGAGATCATCCATACCTCCCCATCCGTCCGGTATAATGTCTTCAATTTTCTGATAAAAGCTGGGAGGGGCCGAATACTTCACTTTGAAGTTGTACCCTCTAGAATCTTGGCCCAGGTTGTCTACAATTTCGCCCTTCTCAAATGCGTCAGCCATAAATTTGAGGTCTGCTAGACTTCGTCTCTTGGCTTCCAGTTCGTCTTCTTCGAACTCTTCCTCTGACTGAGTGACCGGCCCAAGACTGTTTATCAGATTCTCATGTGAGGTACCCCAGGCATTACCCTGCTCAGTCTTGATCACGAAGTAGTTACCTTCCAAAGATAAATAAGCTTTGACTCCTTCGAACTCTTCATTGGTGATGTCAGACATTATCCCCAAGCTCATCATCTTAGCGATGCATAGTCTCTTTTGGTCAGTCGAGATTGCTCCTGCTTTTGGGTATGATGAAGCGGTTTTTAGCAGGTCGGTCAGCTTGAGCATATCTACCTTCAGCTTAAGGTAGTCTTCATCCCCTTCAAAGAATATTGCCCCTACTGCTTGATGATCTGGCAGTGGATTTCCTTGCACATTTGAGGCTGCATTGTCGAATTTTAGAATCTGATTATCAATCAGGGCTTGCACTTTCAGCTTAAGGATATAACAGTTATCTACATTATGCCCTCTCTCGCCCATATGGTAGGCACAGGTCTGGCTCTCGTCAAAGCCAGGATATCTTGCAGGGTTTGCCCTAGGCGGTTCTTTCGCCACCAGGTGTTGCTCTAGCAGCATCGGGAGTAGCTTGAATAAAGGCCTCGGGAGTTGGGAGAATTGTTTCTGAGGTTGCTTTCTTCTAGGCTCTTGCACTTTCGGTGTTGACCAGGATGATCCTCCTTTGGTTTGATTGGAATTGCCAAACGGCTTGGACTTGTGGGGATCTGGTATAAATGCTATGTCCAGTCCGGCTTCTCTCTCCTTTCTCAAGGGATAATGCTTCCTAGTAGGAGCTTCATGAGGCCTTCTTTCTCTTAGGGCCCATTCTAGCCTTTCAGCGACCTTTATCAAGTGTGCAAACGTTTGACATCCGGAAGTGTTCAGCCTGTCAAAGTACTCGTAGGGGAGCGCCT
This sequence comes from Rhodomyrtus psidioides, assembly GCA_021437785.1. Taxonomy (NCBI): domain Eukaryota; kingdom Viridiplantae; phylum Streptophyta; class Magnoliopsida; order Myrtales; family Myrtaceae; genus Rhodomyrtus; species Rhodomyrtus psidioides. The sequence goes on along the minus strand of JAILYB010000007.1, from coordinate 5,828,119 downwards.
TTAGGAATAAGTCGATCAGTTCCCCTTCTGGGATTGATGGCTTTACTTGGGTGGCCAAGGCTCGCCATCTCTAGGCGTATGTTCTGATCAACTCACCTCTTGCCTTTGAAGTTCGTAGAAGGTCCTCTCTTGTTGGGGCTGTAGCCGTATTGAACTTGTACTGTCTGAGGAAGTCTTCTGCGTGATCCTCCCATCCGTCGTAATCTTCCAGGTCTAGCTCAATGAACCAGGCCAAAGCGGCGCCAGCCAGACTCTCTTGGAATGTGTTCATTAGCAACGGGATATAGTCTGAATAGTGAGCCATCTTGCGCAGGTAATACTTGAGGTGCGCTCGGGGACAGCCTGTCCCATTGTATTTCCTTACAAACTCTGGCTCTTTATAATCTGGAGGAGTTTCTACTTTAGCGAAAGGAGATATCTTATCGAAACGGGGTAACTCGTAACCTTGGCTGCTCAAGCACTCTTCGATTTTGGCCAGCCTTTTAGCCTCTGCTTCAGTTTTAACGGTCTGCTTCCCTTTCTCCTCCCTCTCGAGGTTGATAACAACAGGCGAGGCTTTTGGTTGTGATTGGCTGTTTGGCTCATGGACATCCTCCTCTATATGTTGGGTATCCCTTGTTACCTCTCTATCCGTTACATCAGGTACTGCAGAAGGGCTTGAGTTGTTCTGATTATGGGCCGTTGTCTGTTTAGCTTGGGAGGCCTCCAGCATGGCCTTAATGTCAGCCATCATAGTTGCCAGGGCAGTCATCTGAGATTCTAGCATGCCCACACGCGGAGTCAATTCTTGTTGCTCCATTCTTGTCTTAAGGCGAGTTCGGAAGCGATGTGTGGGAAATTTCGTGATGAGAGTGTACCTGTTTAAAAGGATTTCTAGTGAGTGCTTCGCTTATTTTGGCAAAAAGAAGCAGTTTTAACTCTTTCAATTGCATGTTTCTTGTGAGTAGATGAGAAAAAGTGGCTTCCTTGTGAGCATTAGCCTCACATAAGTAGTTCTTTTAGTCATTTCCTGATATGAATTCATGAAATTAAAAGATGCGTAATTTCTGACGATAGTTTTTATGCATTCAAAAGACATGCTCATGTTCATGCTCATGTGTCCAAAATAGTATTTAACAGAAATGAGAATGTATGAGAAGATATCACAGTGTTTGCTTATTTTACACTTGACAGAATAGCCTATTCAAGTCTAGGACGTTTGAGGTCTAAGGTATCCTCATCATCCCAATATGGATTCCCCTCTTCAGTCTGGGGCTCCTCGTCCTCTGAATACGACAGTGGTCCCATGTCTTCGGGTATGTATGGCTCTATTCCCGGTATGTACGGCACGACGTACTCGGGTATGTAGGGCTCGACAAGGCTTCGTCGGGTCGCTTTGAAGTGTTGAATGTATTCTGCGGTGGCTCTATGAGTGTTTTCTTCTCGAGTCATGTCTTCTGGCCAAGTTATTTCTTCAGCCTGAGAATTCTTAAAAGAGCGTATGATGGATGCCACCTTGGCTTCCAATTGTCTCTTCTCTTCCTCTGTGAGAGTCCTGCTTGGTATGTCAAAAGAAAAGGTATCGGGTTGCGATGGAGAAGGGATCCCCTGCAGCGCCCCAAACTGTCGGATCACCCTCTTCGGATAATATGCTGTAGCGCCCGTGAATCCTAGCAATGGGACTGGACCTTTGTCACCACAGGCCAATCTGACTTTGCCCAGCGTTGGCAACCTTAGCCGCCATCGGAGTTGTTCGGGCTTTAGAATTTTAAGGAAGTTCTTCCACTCTACAAAGTTGAACTTAGGAATGCGTGTATGTGTTCTGACAAAGGTTTTAAGAGGATGTGCATCAAGGCTGATTTCAGTGAAACCCATGCGGATGTGGAATTGTCTGATATGAGATGTGAACCACAGATACAAAAGATCACTAGAGGCTCTAAAGATTCCCTTTTTATTTTTCTTGAAGCGATTTAGGGAAAGGAAGGTCTCGGCAAGGAGGATGTTTGAGTAATCCCACCCGCAACAGACTTGTCTAGCTACTACGGCCATGATAGGGTCAAAGGTGACAGACGAGATCGGGAATAGTACAAAGCTAAAGAATGCCAAGACAAAGGCTCTACCAGATTTGGTTCCTTTAGCAGCAGGGAGGCAGGAAAATCGGTCTATAAGGAAAGACAAGGAGACTCGTCCAGAATTACTTTTTGCATCTGCTTTGACTTCATTTAGGCCTGTGTCAAGGAACTCAGCCAACTGGCTCAGGGGTTCAAATCCTATGGGGGGTCGGACGAGCGTAGGGGTGAACTCAACTCCGATGACGGCACTGTATTCCTCGATAGTGGGAGTGATCTCTAGTCTTTCCATGCAAAATGTAGCGGTGGTAGGATCCCAATAAAGCGCCATGGCTTGAATAAAGGCAGGTGGACACTCAATCTTCAGTAAGTCCAATAGGTACCCTAGTCGTGATTCCGCATACTTCTGGCTGGCTTCGCCCATGCCATCCCACCATGATTGGAGTTCGGCCCGGGGGATTTTGAATACTTGAATATCATTCTTTCCCATCAAGTCTAAAATATGCAAATGATTTTGAAAAATCAATTGTCAGAAATTACTTTAAACGTATGAACGTGTAGATGCCATGAGATATGCATGAGCCAACTTGATTGCATAGTTCAATTTGAAGAAATAGATATTAGGACCTTTTTCAGGTCTTGAAAGCCTGACTCAAAGCCTAATTTGCATTTCAGGGAAGTGAATTATGCAATTTAGTCAGGTTTACTCAGTGACTAAAGGGAACAGCAACGTCACATTCCATTGGTCAACACATCAAAGGAATAAAGTGGCATGCATTTTTATTACAGTCAAGATGTCTAATAGAAGAAAGGTAAAGAGAGGTCTTTTCAAACAAGAAAGCCATAAAAGCTAATGGAATGTGACGATCTAAATCATTCTTTTTCGAGAGGTCTACCCAAATGACAGTCGGTCAGGAACTCTCCCTTAATCTAGGGTAGGGGAGTTATCTTCAGTATTTTGGTCGAGAGGTTGTAGTTCCTCTGGCCATTCTCTAGTCCAGGGTATGATGACTTCGGGAGCCTTCTCGGGTTTCACCTTCTTGAGTGTGATACGCTTCGGTTTTGTCTTGGTCGCGGGGCGTCTTCTTTTTCCCCAGAAGGTGATCATGGATGTGCTTTCTTTGGTCAGTAATTTGGTCTTCCGGCGGGCGTATGTCTCCCTGGCTAACTGGTTGCGACGCTGCCTCTTCATCTCCAGATAGTCCTTGAACATCTCGTCTGCTTGTCGCTTGAATCTGAGGTTATCGACATAGTAACGGGTTTGGCAGTCTTCGGCGTATCCCAACTTACGTCCAGTCAGCTCCCGACCATGCACGAATCTAGTGAAGTGCAGCCTTGTGTTCGGTCCAGGGCGAGTGACCTTCCTCAGGTATTCGAAGGTTACCAATTCTGTCGAGCTCTTAGGGAACTGCGACATTCTAACCTATTACCATTGCTGTTTCAATTAGTCACTTGAGCGATTCGCATGACGTGAATGCACATGAATGTATGTAATGCATGAGTCATATCACGGAGTAGGGAATAGTAAAGTACATTGGAAGTAAATGCCTTACCAACCATACCTGGGGGAATGTGGAATGTCCCCCTCTTATTAATGGGCGGTTTTAGGTATACCAACCATCCATAGACATGCGCATGAGACAAGTGGGTATACTCTGAAATCAAAAATCAGGTGAGGAACCTACGGCTTAGGCTCTCATGATCCACACGAGGCAGATTCCTCCCCAAGGGTACCTACCCAAGAGGGCTAGATATCGCCAATGCAGATGGTGAGCGGGAACGAGTACGAAAGTCTCAAGTGCCATCAAACACAAGATCCTTTTCGCACCTTTTCCCTATCTAAGGTAACCTAAGGGTGGTTGCAGTCGGGGTTTGACCGCCAGTGTGTGCAATGTGTCGTGATCATCACAATGCAAGGTCATGCACAACAGTTTGTATCAAAACACCGCTTCAGTATGTGCATGAAATAAACATACATTCCCAACTCCAACCTGTAGAAAAAGATGTCAACAATCACTCCACCCCTTATTTCTCCAATTTGCAAAAACATCTAACACAATGGTTAGTGTACATACCTCACCTTCGAGAGCATCTGCAGAAAACAAGGTCAGATAAACCAAACAACTCTTTAATCGGCTCAAGTCCTCTGGAATTCGTAACCAGAGATTTTGGTTTAGAATATTCCCCAGTGGAGTCGCCAGTCTGTCGCGACCCTCTCGAGCGTGAGGCGGGAGTGGGGTAATGGGCCGCCCGATCGTTGGCTTGATCGGACGCGGGCCTCTCCCAAGGCCCATTACCCAAATCACAACTGCTGGATATACGTGGTTGACCTTCAGTGTGGTCTAGTGACATGTGATGAGTGTACATGCCAAGGAGTCACCACCAATCGTTTCGTGGAGGGTACGATCGGAAACCCTATCGAATAGTTGGGAGTGGTCTATTCGATTCTGCGGAAACCAGAGAAGTGGGTTCGGGGACTTAGTTACGCCAACTGTCAGAGTTGACGCCCTTTCGGTACCTAAGCTGGATGGTTTATCTGATCCTAGGATTTCATATAGATGAGTGGGGTACAGATCCTAAATCTAGGAGTTCATGCAGATGGGAAATACTACCCTATCACTCACAACCAATAGAAATAAGTGCGTAAATCAAGGATCTAGTACATGCGGATAAAACACATGAAATCAGCATGGTATCCCTAATGAGGCCCTATTAGCCTAGAGAAATATCAATCAAGGCTTAGGAGTGATTTGGACATGATTCGCCCACGAGGGGCAGAATCGTAATTTTGAATAATTTGGGAAAAATTACCCTTAAAAGGGTAAATCTATCATTTTAGACGAATTGGGAAGTCAGAAGACAGGGGAAATAGGATTGGCCATCAATCCAATCCATTTCCTATTTTTCTGGATTTTCCAAGATTTTTCTGGAATTTAAAAGTGATTTTACCCTTAGAGGGGTAAAGTCGTCATTTTGGACAAAGATGAAAACTGAAAATCTCAAATATTAGGGTTGGTCGTCCACCTGACCCAAACCCTAACTTCAAGCAATTTTCAAAACTCGATTGAGACAAGAAAGACAATTTTCCTATTGAAGGGCAAAATCGTCATTTTGAGAAAAGGTGCGAGACTCGAAACCCAAACTCAAGAATTGGTCGTCTAATCGACCCTAATTCTTACCTTGGTATTATCGGTCTTATCTCGCATACACAGCAGAGGCGACTTACCCCTAAAGGGTAATGTCGTCAAGTCTCGGGAGAATGGATAAGAAACCCCAAAAATAGGGTTGACTAGTTGTCTGTGGTCAATCCTCGATTTTTGGGGGTTTCTGGGGTGTCTAGGATTTTTCCACAATTTTTCCACATTTTTTTTGGAATTTTATGGAATTTTTCTAGCATTTTTTTGGATTTTCTAGGATTTTTCTGATTTTTTTATTTTTTAAAATCATTTTTTTATTTTTTAATTAAAAAATGTGATTCGGACCGGGTCGACCCGACCCACTTGGGTCGGAACCCGGCCCAGACCCGGACCCGCGCGACCCACAGCCACGAAACGACGCCGTTTATTCCTTTTTATTTTTTTGATTATTTAGACTTGATCCGACGGTTCCTATTGAACCGCGCGGCTAATCCACGACCGCCAGATCAGATTATTAAAACCTACGGTTCAGATTAGGCAAAGACCCGATCAGGGCCGTCTGATCGGATTACTTAAACCTACGGCCACGATTAGATCTTAAGACTCGATCTAGACCATCTATTCATATTAACCTAAACGACGCCGTCCACTAACTAACCCATACGGCGCCGTTTCAACCATTTTTTATTTCCGATTTAAAATCATTTTCGAATTATCCTATTTTCTAATCGGACGACCACCATTTATTGGACTCGATTAACCTGAACCGTCCGATCTACGCTGACTCACCCTAACAGACTAACGGTCGAGCTGACTCGACAGACACGTGGACCAATGGCCGAATGCCAACTAAGAGTTTGACCATTTGACCGTGCCATGTCAGCTTCGTCTTCAACCTCGCGACTCCGGTAGAGTGGACGGCTGTGGTTCTCCGATGATGATCTAACGGTGAACTCTCGATGAAATCTCATGAAACCGACGGCAATCGATTCGCAATCGTCTCTATATTAACATATCTTAGAATCGAGGCGACCTACTTGTAGAATCGAAAGTATCATGCGAACTGCCGAGTACGGCCATGGAAACTCAATCACACAGGTCACGCGAAATCAGATCAATTCTTCCATGGATTAACATGGTAGGAGGTTCAGGAGACTTACCTCGGGCTCCGATTGAACCCGCTCGACCCAGGTTTGGCTGGGCAAGAATCGGCTGTGGAGGCTAAGTGTAAAGACTCGATTCAGAGGTTGTGAGCGAAATCGATGCAAAATCAAGACGTGAACATGGTCAGTGATGTTCAAGGAACGAAACGCACACACAAATCGCAAGAATGATCGTGAAACAGGCAAGTTGCCATTGATGCTCAGTAGAGAGCTTAAAGTTGCTTCTCACCTGTTTTCGTGGGCTTCACGTGCGCGGCTTGACAGCGATCGACTCAAGGGACTCTGGGTGACCTCTTGGTGACCTCGTGGAGCTTTGGTTTTGCCTCGGAAGGCCCAACCGGCGCTCTGCAATTTGAGCTCCAACCTTCGACCACCGCGAGGGAAGGTGAGCTCTTTCTCTCTCTTTCTTTCTCTCTCTCAATTCAGTTTCTTCTTCTCGAACTGAATACCGTCCTCTCCTCCTTCGCGAAGGCCTGTTAGCTTATATAGATTGTTCGATTTTTGGCGCCGAACGGTGGATCTTCAACTGACTCGGTTTGGCACGTGTAGTCACGTGCAATTGGGTCAAAACGAAGTCGGGGAAGATGGGCATTTCGCTCAATCCCTTTTGGTTCCGCGGTGAGCTTCATTTCGCACGAATTTGGCAAGGATTTGAGCTGTTTTTGCCTCTGTTGACTTTCGCGGGTCTGCGAGGTTGACCAGCTGACCGTTTCTTCCTCGGGAGACCATTAGTCGTGATCTGGGTGTCAATCGACGGGGAATGCTCCAAGGCTAAAAACCCCCACCATTGCGTCTCCGATTGTCGTCGATTGAACGCTCAATTTGGTCTTTAAAATTCGATCTGTCACTGTTCATCTGTGCTCAGGTTTGATGAAGACGATGACACTGTTCTGGACCGGTTCGACCGGCGGTCTGACCGGTCCGAACCGGTTCCAATTTGAGATTTTCAAAATTAATCCAAATCTATTGGGAATTTTTGCAATTAAACTTTGGAATCGAATCTAGAGCATGGATTTTATCTAGAAATGTGGTTTTGCCCAAAATTTTTCATCAATTTCTACAAAACCCCCAAATTTTCATTTAATTGGAAATTGAGGATTGTGTAATTGAGGGTGCAAATGATCAAATTGAGTCAAACCACCTGTGCCAATCGATTTAAAATGGTGAAATCCATTGGGTAGCATGTTCAATTTGTAATGATAGTCCTTGAATTGAAAGTAATTTCGATTATGCTCAATTTCAAGGACTACAATGCATTTATGTTTGCAATTGAGCAACTTGTCCGAGCAATTAGGTCAAATTGAGATAGGGAATAATTAGATTGAATGTCAAGACCCTAGAAAATGCCAAAATTGGAATTTAAAAGACTCGATTGATATTTGTTTCTCAAATTCAATAGTACGGGTTACAAAGGAACGCCCACAATTAAATTTAATTTTGAACGTTTTGTGAGGTCAAAACACAAGGGATTAAAAATAAAAATATTGGATATTTTTCCATATTTTTGTGACCTCGAATGCTATTTTTCTTGAATTGTTTGAGTATTTTCCTATTTTCTAAAAATACTAAAAAATGTGAAAAATATGAAAAATTATTTTTTGGTCAAGAATGGTTCCTTGGGCTTGGCCAAGGCCACCAAAGTTGATTTTGTAATTTTTTGACTTTTTATGAATTTTTTGTGATTTTTCAAAGATAAAACTGAAAAAGACTTGGTCAAAAATCAGGTTTCAACACCTAGGAGATGATAAAATCTCTCCCATTGGGTTGAAGCTTCGACTAAGGCAGCAGGTATCGAAGAGGAAGCCATGTGCGATTGAACGGTAGAGAAGAGAATGAGTATTGGGGGAGTGTTTGAGAGACTGAATCTGATTAGGCTAAAATATTAATCTTCTTGGCATCAATATCTCACCTTATAACGCTCGAATAAGCAAGGGGAAGTTATAATAGTAATTTATGTGCAGCAGGGCCAAGCGGGTTTCATTAATGCGTCCCCAATGAGTCACGGATCCACCACTGTCCTGTGATCTCGGGTTTAGCAAGACATAATGGCGCCGAAAGGTGGGCAGACCTATTGCTTTAGAGACTGGGTCAGGGGGACAGGCGTAGTGCTCGACAAAGCGAAATCAACGCAAGAGATCTTCAGGCTCCATTCACGTAGAAAAGAGTAAAAAAGGACAGAGTGAGAGTTACGAAGTCTCGAGAAGAGCGCTTGCCAAGTAGCCATCATCTTTGATCAAAGAACGGTGATCGGACTCACTTAACCTTTCAAAAAAAATTGCAGAGAAGGTATGGATCCAAGGAAGGACAGAGAAAGCCGAGTTAACGAAAAATCAGTCAATGATATTTCGATCAAAAATGTTCAAGGGGTACTGTCATTTGTTGGAAACGCCCGACTTAGAGGTCTCCGAGCTTGAACTGCTAGAAGAATTTAAAGATCCTAGGGCCGAACCTGACACGAGGGCCATGGAGGCCGACCCTTCCAATGATGAAAGCCGAGGCCTGGTTAGCGAGAACAGTATCCACACTTCAAGTCAAGTCCGTAAGCTTGAGTTCTTTTTCAAGGAATGCCCTTACCCAGACAACGAACAGAGAGTCAAAATGGGCCAGGAGTTAGAGTCGGAGCCTCGGAAGGTCAAGTGCTGGTTCGAAAACAAACGAACCCGGCTGAAGCAACACCGCTATCGGCAAGAGTTAGCGATTCTGAGGGAAGAAAATGAAAAGCTTAGAATAGAAAACACTCAATATAAAAAAGCTCTAAGCATCGCTACTTGCCTTGATTGCGGTAACCCTGTTCCTACCGGCGAAGTGTTCACCGAGGAGCTAGATCTGGGGGTTTATAGTACTCATCTGTTGCAATGCCCTTCGCAACATCTTTCGAAACAGACAAGTACCGTCGAGGGTCTACAAGAGGAAATCAGTGCTACAAGGTCAAAGTCGACGCCCATTGTGGAGGGGGACATGTGTCATGACAAGTCAGGTCCACTCAATGATGAACTCACCATCACAACCAGCCAATCTGAGACCACTGAATTCCCCCCAGAGCAACTTCCAACACGACCAGATTCCGCAGAGAGTAGCCGCCAAGTTGCTAACACTACTTCGGCTAGCAAGAAAACAAGGTTTCGTTGGACTCCGGAGCTTCATAGAAAATTTGTCGATACAGTTCAACAGTTAGGGATCAGCTTGGCTTGCCCATTGCGCATACTCGAGATCATGAACGTGCCAGGACTGGCTATAGGTAATGTCAAGAATCGCCTTTGGCGCTACAGGAGACTACTGAAAGATGGACGAGTGGCGCCAGACCAGGATAGAGACGATTCAAGTTTAAATGATAGGCATGGCTATGACCGCAATCCTCATGAAGCAGGAAACACCCAATCACATCTCAACATCGACGGGACTGGCAATTACGCGGGCGATTGTTCAGGCATCAATCAGAGTACTCCCCTGGGTTATCCCAATACTCCTCAAGAGTATGTACCGCAATTCCAACAAATAGGGACTCCCCAATTTGAGCACCGACTGACCGTCAGTGCTAGTCCTACGGCAAATATAGCATTGGCAGGAGATGCACATACAATCTTGCAAGACAACTACGGAAGTTCCGGCTTGAAAAATCAGGTCGTTCATGGCGAAAATGGCGAAATTCCTTCGCCAGTAGCCGACGATACTCGACCTGAGTGTTAGTGGCTCGATGGACCAGGCGATTTCCTTGAAGACCTCTATTCTTGGTTCGATCGGCCGAATTCCCCCTTGAGTTATCTCAGTACTCCTCAGGAGTATGTACCGTAATTCCAGCAAATAGGGACTCCCCAATTTGAGCACCAACCGATCGTTAGTGCTATTCCTACGGCGAATCCAGCATTGGATACAATTTTACTAGACAACGATGGGAATCCCAACTCGAGGAGTCAGGTTGTTCATGCCGAAGGTAGTGGGAGGAATCCATCGCCAGCGGTTGAGGATGCCCGACTTGAACGTCAATGGCTTGAAAAATCAAGTGATCTCCTCAGTGAGCAACTCGGCATATGGATCAAGCATAACTCGAGGAATCGAGTTATTCATGCCGAAAGTAGTGGGAGAAATCCATCACCAGCGATTAAGGATGCTCAACTTGAACGTCAACGACTTGAACAGTCAGATGATTTCCTGAATGAGCAACTCAGCCTATGGGTCAAGCATTTTAGAACAGGTGCATCTTCGCAGTCGTGACCGATACCGACAACCATACATCTGGTTCGAGGCTCGTGTGCTAAATCACTAAAAGGCTCAGGAGAATGAGAGGCGAATACTTTAAATGAATGTGTTACTGATCTCGTTGTAAAGTTCCCACGGGAACATTTTTAATTAACGCTTAAAACTAATCGCTCTGAGTGTCAACATTACCCTTTGAACATCTTCAAGCCGAGGGCCGTGGATTAGTCGCTCAATTCGTGGAGCAAGTTCCCCGAACAATGACTATCACCCGCGGAGCATGATGGGATCTACTCCTTCAATACGAAATACGTTTGGCCGCGAAGCCACCCATTTGGTAAAATGATGTATCGTTCCTAAACGATCTTCAATCAAATACGGAAGTAATGTCTCCTTTCTTTTCCTTCTCATACGATGAACATGGATAAAGCACTCAAGGAGTCATGCATTCAAATAACATAACAGACGTCGCCCAACTGGGGACAGATGAATCATTGATGTTGCAAACACTCCAAGCATGGATAGGCGGATTTGATAGATGTTGTTCATATCAATATGCAACATCAAAATGGGATGAAAATCAAGAGTGAAGTTGTATCATCCAAATTTGTCTTGAATTTGGGAATATGAATTGACACTTATTGTTTATCCTTGACAGGGGAGTCGCCTTGGAGACGAGCAAATTTTTACATCTCATGTACTACTCGTTAGAGTACATGACCAAGGGTAGGATGTATCGTTTCGATTGGTGAAAAATTCGTGAACATACAATGACATGCTTCTTTTACATTTCCAGGAATCTCCAGCCGCTAGGGGCAGGTAGATACCGCCTGAAGGGTCAACTCATGGTAGATACCGCCATAAGGATCAACACATTAGTAAATACCGCCATAAGGATCAACACATTAGTAAATACCGCCATAAGGATCAACACAAGGGTCCGATCCACCATACGGATCAAAATCCCTGGTAAATCCTAAAGCGTGGGATGCGCCTTCCTTAGATTCCTACCAGTTAGGAATCCCATAATGGGTTGACCTACCATACGGGTCAGAACCTAAATCTCGCTAGGATATCCTAAATGATGAGTCCTAGGTATCTTCTTGAAAGTTGTCGCAGAGGGCAGCATCCGACAGGTGAGCTTCAAGTAAACCTCCCTCCCCTTAGCCCAGGTTCAAATTGCAAGAACAAACCGGGGATTAATTTGAACATTCATCAAAAGGCTTAAAGGTCCAATGTCATAGCATTTCTTTTCCCTAGTCAAGTCGGTCAAGATTCATGTGTCATTTTGTATTTGAAAGCAACCTTTGACGAGCTCACTCTCAAAGAGGGGCAGCTGTTGACACCTGATTTTTAATTTCTTTTCACTTTGATTTTTATTTTTAAAATTAATTAAAAATATCAAAAAAAGGTCATAAAATCACAAAATCAACTTTGGAAGCCTAGGCTTAGCCTCGGGAACCAATTTTGAACAAAAAAAAATTGGTATTTTTTTTAATATGTTTCGAATTTATTTAATCATAAAAATACCCAAAAAATCAGAAAAATATCATTCGTGGTCAGAAAAATACCCAAAAATTTTCAATAATTTTGTTGTAATTTCCTCTTCAAGTGTGTCACTTTAAATCTCAAAAATTCGGCTTGGGTCACTATGTTCCTTCATAAACATAAACCCGAACCGAGCCTAAAAAATTCTTTTCGAATCTTTTAATTTTCAATTCTCACTTTTAATAAGCTATGACAGTGAACCCTAAAGTCTTGAAGTGTAATTAGGTCAATTTGCCCTCCAATTTGATCAATTTTAACCAAAAGGGCTTAATTGCACAATTTTCTTTCAATTTAGTCCCCGGTTTCACAATTTTTGAAATTAAATTTCATACGGGCATACCCATTCTACCCGATAGTTTTCATCATGATGAATCCATTGGTGGCCTCAATTCAAGCTAATTTGGTCGTTTGGACCTTCGATTAGGCAAAACTCATTTTCGGATCCTAGGGACAATTTGGGGTTTTCACTAAATTTCAAGCAATTGATTCACGAAAATACCAATATTTGATGAAAAACATGTCAAGGAGTCCGATTTTGCCACCAATTTCATGAAAATAGGTAAATTTGGGGCCCAATTAGGTTGAATTGGTCGAACCGGGCCGGTCGGGTCAGACCCGACCCGACCCGGTTCGACCGGGTCTGCAACTTTGTTGCAGACTCGAAGATGGCCGACCAAAGAAAAAGTGGGGAGATGGGGCAGCGAGGCGCGGCGATTCTAAAGTAAAAAAAAAAAGGGGACAGCAGGGCCACGCCTCATTTTTTGAGGCGAGTGGACACCAAAAGGCCGGTCGGCCATGGGAAAAAGAGAAAAAAAGAGAGCTAGGTTCAAGGTGGAGCTGGGACATGGGGAAAGAGAGATTTGTTTTGGGCGGATGGGAATTGGGGCGAAGCCGGAGCAGGAAGAAGCTTCCTCGCACCTCACAGGACCTCAGAGGAGCTTCGGTCGCCATCGTCGAGCCCGGACCAGGTCAGTATATCCTCCTGACTTCGACTTCACACACGCACACTAACCGTTCGATGAAATGCCACAATGACTGTGTCGTTTTATAACTCTCGGCAGTGACACCCCGGGCCTCATTTCGTGTGGCTTTGGTCTTAAGACATCCCTAGAACCGACTCGAAGCCCCGTCTTACCTGTTATTTTGCATTGAAACGCGCCGGAACGCCATGGCCGGAACTCCCCGAGGCGTACCCGAGTCGATAGCTTGGCCCGGCGAGAGCAGTGGATAGCAAGCTCAAAGTGAGCTCAGGTAAGCTTCCTGACCATCCGCGGATGTTCCCTGAACGATCAGAATCGATTTTAATGCTAAAATTTTTTTTTGCAATTGTCTCGCCGGAGTTGGTTCGGTGGCCGTCGGCTCGGGGCTTTTCCGACGTGTCTTCTGCCATGATTTGGTATGTTATTGATGTGGGATATGAGAGGTTTCTTTTGGTGTCAAAATGTGGAAGTTTTGGCGATGTTTTCACGTCGGTTTCGATACTCCGGCGAGGATCCAGCGAGGGTCGCCGGAAATTGGTACTGTTCATCGTCTTCTCCGGCGACCCTCCGACCGGTCAATGGGTCAACGCTGACGTGGCATGCCACGTCGGCAGCCACGTCAGCCAGGGTGGGGCCGGATCGTTTAAAAATAAAACCCAGATCGGACGGCCGTGGATTTTAAAAAAAAAATTAATTAAAAGATTTTCAGAATTAATAAATGATTTTCGAAAATAATAAAATATTTTGATCTAACGGACGATATTATTCCAGGTGGCACTTTGAGAATCGTCCGATCTTGTCCAAGATCAGACGCGCCAGAATCCGTCACGTGGCGCAATATCGGCTGTCGGATGGGGTAATTTTCGGAAATTACTAAAAAAAATTAGTTTCCGATCGAACGGTCAGGATTTCGACACGTGGTGCGTTTTGGACCGTCCGATCTGTGCATTTTCAGAAATAAATAAAAAAATGTGTGTTAATAAAAAGGTTTAAAAAATAAATAAAAATAAAAAATTCAATAAAAAATGGAAAATCATAAAAAAAAAAAAATCAAAAAAATTAGGAAAATTCAGAAATATTCTAAAAAAAATTCCGAAAAATAGGGGATGGCCACATTCAATTGGCCATGACCTGTTCCGGGTCATTTGACCCCCGATCTTTCCAGAAATGACGGTTTTGCCCTTCCGGCAAACCGTCTTCCAAAACAAATTCTAAAAAATCCAAGAAAATCCCCAAAAATAGGAAATGGCCACAATCAACTGGCCAAGACTCATTCCAGGTGTTTTGAACCCCGACCCTTCTGCAAATGACTATTTCGCCCTTCGGACGAATCGTCTTCCAAAAATCGAAGAAAAAAATCAAGAAATTCCAAAAAAATCTCAAAAATGGGAAATGGCCACAATCAACTGGCCATGGACTATTTTGAGTAATTCGGTATCCAAGTCTTCCAAAAATTGACGATTTTGCCTTTCGGGCTAATCGCCTCCAAATCTTCCCATTTTACCCCGATCCGAAATCACACCTTCCCTAAGCCCTTATGGCCATGCTAAGAAGCCATTGACTTGAATTGATGTGCATCGATGAGATTTATTTATGCACTTAATTGCGCTTTCATTTAAATTGATTGTGATTGATAGGAATAGTCTTCCAATCTGCGTGAAACCCTGAATCAAGCCTACCTCACCTAAAATTGCGCCTGCAGGAAATCTTAATTAGGAAAATCACTCGCGTTAGGTACCGAAAGGGCGTTGGTAATGACACCGACGTAACCAAGTCCCCGAACCTAAAATCTCTGGTTCCGCAGAATTGATTGATCTCTCCGAATCGGTCAGTAAGGTTTCCGGCCTACCCTTCAAGAAAGACCGATGGCGACTCCAAATGCATGTACAAGTTGCACATGCCACCACGACCACACTAAGGTCGAAATCGACCGGCTCTTATTGCCGAACCCTTAAAAAAATACTCCCGTCGCGATTTGGTATGGGCCTGGGAGGGCCCGCGCCGATCCAAAGCCCGCGATCCACACTCTAGTACTGGGGAAAAGGCCCGCGATCGGTAATCCATTAGCGCGTCCGCTTCGGACGGGTCGCGACACCTATTCTCGGGGATATGAGGAAACTAGAATTAGAGGTGTTGGTACATCAGCTTGGTATTCAATTAGCTAATCTTCAAGTGCAGCCAACGCTGATTGATAGAATCAGGGCTAAGAAGAACAATGATCCTCAGTTGGGAAAGATCAGAGAAGGCGTAGAAGCTGGGGGACAACCAAATGTTAGTATTCACGTGGATGGATCATTGAGGTTCCGTGGTCGGTTATGTGTTCCCGATGATGCAGACTTGAAAAAGGAGATATTGCAGGAGGCTCACACTACTAAATACTCGATTCATCCAGGAAGCACTAAGATGTATAGGGATTTGAAAGGAAATTTCTGGTGGATTAATATGAAGAAAGATATAGTGAAGTTTGTCGATCAGTATTTGGTTTGTCAGCAAGTAAAGATTAAACATCAGAAACCAGGTGGACAGCTGCATCCACTCGAGATACCTAAATGGAAATGGGAACATATCACCATGGACTTCATTGTCGGCTTACCGAGGACGCCTAGTGGTAAGAACGCTATATGGGTGATTGTCGATCGATTGACTAAGTCCGCACACTTCTTGTCATATCGATTTGGCCTTTCAGTGGAAGACATGGCCAAGCGGTACGTGAATGAGATAGTTAAGCTACATGGAGTTCCAGTGAGCATTGTTTCTGACAGGGATCCCTGGTTTGTGTCTAACTTTTGGAAGAGTTTACAAGGGGCATTGGGAACGAAACTTAACTTTAGCACGGCTTTTCATCCACAAACAGATGGGCAGTCAGATAGAACGATCCAGACACTAGAGGATATGTTGAGATCATGCGTTACTGACTTGGGGGGTTCGTGGGATGAACATCTACATCTGGCTGAATTTTCTTATAATAACACTTACCATTCCAGTATAAAGATGGCTCATTTTGAAGCCTTATATGGTCGAAAATGCAGAAGTCCTATTTGTTGGGATGATGTTGGCGAGAAAAGACTAACTGGCCCTGAGTTCATACAGCAATTAGAGGACAAAGTGAGAATGATTCGAGAGCATTTGAAAACTGCACAAAGCCGACAGAAAAGTTATGCAAACCTAAAAAGACGCACTGTAGAGTTTGATGTGGGAGATCACGTATTCCTAAAAGTGTCACCTATGAAAGGTGTTATGAGATTTGGTACTCGTGGAAAGCTGAGTTCAAGATATGTGGGACCTTTCTTGATATTGGAGAAGATTAGCAAAGTTGCCTATAAACTTGCTTTGCCACCAGCTTTATCAGGGATGCATAATGTGTTCCATGTATCTTTATTGAGGAAATATGTGCCGAATCCTGATCATGTTCTGGACTTCACACTTTTGAAACTAAGAGAGAACTTGACTTATGAGGAGCAGCCTATTCGGATAGTTGATCGGAAAGAGCAAGTGATGCGGTGACGAACTATTCCCTATGTTAAGATCCATTGGCAGAATCACACTGAAAGAGAGGCTACATGGGAACTAGAGGAGGAGGCGAGATGCAAGTATCCTCATTTGTTTGAAAGTTGAGGTAAGTTTAGTTATTCAAATTTCGAGGACGAAATTTTTTTAAGGATGGTAGATTGTAATATATGGCCCAAAAGGAAGCCCAGCCCAACTCCAACCTCTTCTTCTTTTCTCCTTCAGCTGTTCCACGACCACAAACATAATAGAAGAATAAGAATAGAGGGAGAAGAGAGGTTGGCAGACGAGAGAAAGAGGGGAAAGAGGAAAAGAAGAAGAAGGGAATAGCAAATCCTCGAGTTGCCTCGCCAAGCTATCTCGGCCTCGACTAGCAACCATCGGTAAGTATTTGCGCCCCTTTTTCCTCCGATCGAAGTAATTTTCCGAGTTAGGGCTATATTTGGGGTTTTAGTTGAATATAAATCACCGGATCTGATTTCTTGGTCATTTAGCGGCGCTTTTGCATGGAAATGAAACTTTAGGATGCTATGAAGCCGTAGGATTCGACGGATCTTGATTTGGACTTGCGGTTTGCCTGGAATGCATTTTCCAAATCTGCCGCGCTACAGTACAGCGTGAATAATTCGTTTCGAGGCCTGATTTCACTAACTTCCTTTCATCGGATGAGGTTGGACCTGTTGAGACATTGGTATTATGTTGAATGAGTTTCGCGTGGACTATAAGATCACTCAAAACGGATTACTGTAGCGAAAGTTATGGCTCGAGAGAATCTGGTGCGAGTTGTGAACAGTACGCGACCAGTACAGTTTTCACCCATTTTCATCAATTTTCGAATGGATTTTGGACAAGCTAGGATGAGGTTATTGTTGTATGTTAAAAGAGCTTTCTTTGGACTATAAGATTGTTTAAATCGGAGCTCGGTTGAGGAAGTTATGGCCCGTTGAAGTTTATCACGCAAGTTGCGCAAAGTGGAAAACTTATTTTTTTTGCTACAAGCGGGTGTTTTATTAGTGTGTAGGTGTCATCTTAGTAACAAATAGGCCTTATTCAGTTGAGTCGTGTTCTAGAGTACCTTATTACTCAGTTTTTGATCCGTTTTTCATACTTTTGATAGGATCTCGGACGTGCCGATCCGAGTAATCTTTCTAGTTTGGTTCTGACGTTATCAGGTGAGTGATACTATTTCTTCTTTGTGTTTATAGAGTGCATATTTTGAAAGTAAAACTTTTATATGTATTATGGACTGAGACAAATAGCATATTTGTTGCATAAAAACAGGATCGAACATTTACTGCTATTTTTGTCTATTTGATATGATTTGAGCTGCTGGTTTTGGTTATGAGGAGGATGTTGTGGTTGGATTTTGTGGTGCTCAAGATAGCTGTGAACCCGATTGATGGGTTTGTGGGTATGCGCATACTAGTTAGGATATCCTTGTGGACCAAGCCACCGGCATTGTAGGTGGAGACCTTGCCAATGGGGGAATCTTGATCGCCTTTTGTCACGAGCGTTATATGTGACCATGGTTAGACTCTTTAGCATGAGATTGGTCAATGGATAGACCACTGACATGTGTTTTTGATGAGATTAGTCAATGGATAGACCATTGGCTTATGTTTTTGACGAGATTGATCAATGGATTGGACCATTGATATCTTTACTTGAGTTTGTGGTTTGAAACAAGTGTTTTTGCTAAGAACCTATTATGTTAAGATTTTATATAACTCGTTTTGACTATAAAGTTTTGTTATGTTTCGGCTTTGACTTAAACGAGTTATATTTCGATATTGAAATGTGCATAGTGATTGTTCGATCCGCTTAGAAGAAATGTGTTACTCACTGAGCCGTGTTAGCTCATCCTTTCCTTTTCCCTTGTCTTTAGGTTTAGGAAGTCGCAAGTAGCTCGAGGGCGGTCGTTAGCAAACGACATTTTGTTAGTAGGGCTTTTGGGTATGTGTTTTTGAGTTAGATATGGCTTTGATGAGCCTTTAAGTTGTGGCTAGAGATGTATATCTTTTTGGTAGAGATATGTACATGTCTCTTTTGGTGGATATACACAGTGATCTGTTTGATGGTTATTAGAAAGCTCTGTTACTCTAATCGCAGGACCTTTTTGTCATATATGTGAATATATATATTGATTCCAGGTTGAACCTTGTTTTGAGGCTGCATCCTTTGTGTGAAAGGATGGCCGTGTCATGCCTTGCAGCGAGTTGGGGTGTGACAGTAAGAGCATATGCTACCAAGTCAACAAAACCATACCTTTGAGGAGGCTTAATTTGTCTTTTAGCTCTCCCTGCAGCCAAAGTCTGAGGTTGTTCTACTTCTTCTTTAATTGAATCTGAGTCTTGTTGCTCACTGTCATTTTCTGGCTGAATAAGAATAACTTCAGAGGTTCTTTGTGGATACTTTACACTAAACTCCACCTATTTCGCTATATTCTCTTCCTGAATATCTATAGACTCAATAACTTTTCTTTGATCTAGCATAAATTTTTCATCAAAAGTAACATCCTACTGATTATAAACTTTGGTGACTGAGGGCCAGAACACCACAATCTATATCCCTTAACTCCATCTGCATAACCAACAAAAATACATTTCTTGGCTCTAGGTTCAAGCTTACCATCTTTTACATGATAATAAGCGGGACATCTAAATACTTTCAATAGAGAATAATCAAAAGGTTTATCATACCATACCTCATTTGGAGTCTTACATTCAATTGTGGTAGAAGAAGAACGATTCACCAAATATCATGTCGTGTTTACGGCTTCAGTCAAAAAAAATTTATCAAGTCCAACATTAGAAAGCATACATCTAGCTCTTTCTAAAAGTGTTCGGTTCATGCGCTCCGCCACCCCTTTCTGCTGATGCGTATACCTGACTATTCGATATCGAACAATCCCTGAATCTTCACAATACTTATTAAAATCACCTCCGCAAAACTCAATACCATTGTCTGTTCTGAGACGTTTTATCTTCTTATCAGTTTGATTTTCAATTAATATCTTCCACTTCTTGAAAGTATCAAAGACGTCACTTTTACGCTTCAAGAAATAAACTCAGACTTTCCTAGAAAAGTCATCAATAAATATCAGAAGATAAACTGCACTGCCTTTAGATGAAACTTGTACAGGTCCCCACAAATCTGAGTGAATATAATCAAATGTGCCCTTCGTCGAGTGCACCCCAGTACTGAAACTAACTCTGCGTTGTTTCCCGAAAACACAATGCTCACAAAAATCAAGTGAAACTATATGCTCCTCACAGAGTAAACCACGCTTACTCAGGATAGTCATTCCTCTTTTGCTCATGTGACCCCACCGCATGTGCCACAATCTTGATTTATCATAATCTGAAGAGGATGATATATTTAAAAAACCCACAACAGTACTTCCTTACAGGACATAAAGACTATTCTTCTTGTTATCTCTCATCACAATCAATGAGCCCTTTGAAATTTTCAAAACTCCACCTCCACCAGTATACATGCATCTAGTAGAATCCAAACTACTCAAAGAAATAAGGTTCTTCTTCAAATCTGGGATGTGCCTAACATTTGTCAAAGTTCTTACTACTTTGTCATGATATTTGATCCGCATTGTACCAATACCCACAATCTTGCAAACTGCATTGTTACCAATCAAAACTGAACCACCAGTGACTTTCTCATATGTATGGAACCAATCTCTATTTGGGCACATATGGTATGAACAAGCCAAATCCAAAATCCATTCATCGTCTACACGACAATTCGAAGACAAAATAGTAAGAATATTATATGCATTAGCAAACTCATTATCATTTACCAGACTAACCGAATCAGAACTATCCGTCGACTTTTTCCCCTTAACTTTGAGCAAAGGACACTCGATTTTATAGTGTCCGAACTTGTGACAATAGTAATATTCAACCTTTTTCTTATCTTGGCCTGATCTAGATTTCGAACGCCCTTTATTATTACCGCGTCTATCCCGATGATTCGACATTCCCCTAACAACTAAGTCATCTGCTTTATCTGCACTACTACTTGCATTTAACTTTGTACGCATTTCCACGGAATTCAGTGAGGCCTTCACATCCTCAAGATTTATGGATTCTCTTCCATACAACATAAAATTCAACAAATTCTCATACGAGCTCGGTAGCGAGCATAACACAATTAGGACTTGATCCCCATCATCAAACTTCAAATCTAGATTTTTTATATCCATAACGATTTTATTAAATTCATCTAGATGTTCTTGGATAGGAGTACCTTCTTGCATCTTTAATGTATAAAGACGTTGCTTCATATAAAAACTTTCTAGTTTTTGCCATAATCCCGAATTCGTTTCTTCATTAGCAACTTCACGAAGCACCTTGTCAGACAACGACAATTGTATGGTGCTTTGGGCCCTCTCTTCCATCTCCTCAATCTTTGTTGTTGTCATATCATCGGAATATTTCCCATCCAAGGCTCTAACCGAACCTTCCCGACGCAATAAAGCTTTCATCTTTATCCTCCGTAGCCCGAAATTATTTTTGCCATCGAAGTGTGCCACTTCAAACTTGATAGATGCCATCTCGAACAAAAGACCGAAATTCCTTTGCTAGATACCAATTTGTTGCGGAAAAAGTCAAGAGATGCGCAAATTCAAGCGCGTAATAGTAAGGATGAAAGCAAAATAAAACACAAGATACGATATACGTAGAAAACCCAAAATGGGAAAAATCACGGGGAGAGAGGGGGTTTCACTATCTTCAATAACGAGTACAAGTGTACAATCAAATATCCAAAGATCGGACAAGAAGAAAGTGAAAATAAAGGGTTTCGGGGTAGAAACTAAAGTAAGTATCCCTATGTGATATGCAAGATATCTTTTTTATAGCCCAATCTAAGAAACCCTAAAACAAAGTGAATGATCCAAAATAACCTTATCACTAATTTGAAAATCAGAATATAACAATTCCCTTCGTTTTCTAGTGCTGGATATTTGCGGTTCCTAAAGCAATCTTTCGAGGTTACCCATTTTGTGTTTCACTTTACTTGCTTAGGTTGAATATTCCTTTTCTATCTTAGTCACTTATCTCTGCTTCCCTTCGTGATGTCGGATACTTTTGGTTCTTTAATGTTGCCAGTAAGCTGATGATATGATGAAGAGTGTAATAAAAATAAGAGAGGAAAAGGGACATTATAACGTGAAATGTTCCTCAAGCGACCAAATTTATTTTTGATTTGATGGTTTGTGGTTACAATCTTCTGGACAATGGATATTGGCGAGTTTTATCTACATAGGGGTCCTAACATTTCCTTAAAAAAAATGGACCTGTGATGAGTTACTTCTCCCTGGTAGAACAATTATCCACTACAAAAAAACATGCAATTAATCACGACATTACCGACGAGAATTTCGCAAAAATTCGTCGCTAAATTGATTTGGCGACGAATTTTGGACAAGAAAAAATCTGTAGCTAATTCGGCGTCGCTAAATTTAGCGACGAAAAATTGGTCTGTTCGTCGCTAAAATTAGCGACGAACGGACATTCATCGTCATATTCGTCGATGTTCGCATCCGAAATTAGCGACGAAAAGCTCCGTTCGTCGCTAATTTTACGACAAACAGCAGTGTATGTCGCTAAATTTAACGGAACTTTTAACCAATTAATGGAAAATTAGCTACTAACAGCGACTGCTCGTAGCTAAAATTAGCTACGAATAGCCTCTGTTCGTAGCTAATTTTAGCTACGAGCAGCCGCTGTTCGTAGCTAAAATTAGCTACGAACAGTCGCTGTTCGTCACTAATTTTAGCTACGAACAGTCGCTGTTCGTAGCTAATTTTAGCGACGAACAGTTGCTGCTCGTAGCTAATTCTACGTCCATTCTGAAATGCTTCGCCTCGTTCCTCAGCAACCGGAGCCTCGAAATGTGCACGGAGTCACAAGGAAGCGAGACCAGCAACGATGTGGGCGTTGGCGAGGCCCTGCTCCTCTCGCTCGGAGGAGGCGTCGTCGACCGCCGCCCGGCGATCGACCACGGTGGAGCCGCAGCATGCCGTTTCCGCCGCAGCTGACGTCAGTGGGTGGCTCCACAGGTCCAATTGCAGTCCCGCCCGAAAGGGGGAGGCTAGTTGTGGAGGCAGTGGAGGCAGTGGCGGCGTCTTCCGACCGCATCATCTTCAACGTAGAGCTGAGCCACAGCCGTCTCGGAGGAGGCGTCGTCGACCGCCGCCTGGCGATCGACCACGGTGGAGCCGGAGCAGGTCGTTTTCGCCGCAGCTGACGTCGGTGGGTGGCTCCACGGGGGTCCAGGTGCAATCCCGCCCGGAGGGGGGAGGCTAGTGGTGGAGGCAGTGGCGGCGTCTTCTGGCCGCGTCATCTTCAACGTGGAGCGGAGCCACGGCCGTCTCGGAGGAGAGCGAAGGTCAAGAAGACGAGGAGAGAGTGAAGAGAAGGAGGTGGAGGCAGAGAGCTTAGGGAGGAGGTAGAAGAAGAAGGGGCGCGGGGGAGCAATATATAGGAGCGGGAAGCGGGTTCGAAGCCAAAATTTTAGCGCCGAGTTTTTGGAGGAGCGGGAAAGTCTAAATTAGCGACGGCATTTGTTGATCGTCGCTGAATTGGCGACGATCAACAAATGTCGTCGCTAATTTAACGACGAAAAGAGATGTTCGTCACTAAAAACAAAATTAAAATTAAAAAAATAAATAATTCGCTAAATTAATTAGATACGTCAAAATAAACCTTAGCCGCAGCATAAATAGAGCAAAAAAAAATTCTCGGGGGCTTCGCCCCAGCCGAACTCTCCGCGTCACGAACCAAATCTCATTTTTTCTCTACTTTTGGGTGATGAACCAGATCGAGTGCATAAAATTCAATACATTTTTAACAAAAAATGTAAAGCTTCTTAAAATTAGCAAGAAAATATATCCTATATAATTCAAAAGAATTCGTTAAATTAGCAACGAAACAAAATGAATAAGATGAAACAAGCTGAGAATGGAACCCACGATCACCGAAGTACTTCATCCATGCAACAAGGCAAATAGCAAAGTTAGTGAAACTATTCATTTTTCAATTGATATATGCACAC
This sequence comes from Rhodomyrtus psidioides, assembly GCA_021437785.1. Classification (NCBI taxonomy): domain Eukaryota; kingdom Viridiplantae; phylum Streptophyta; class Magnoliopsida; order Myrtales; family Myrtaceae; genus Rhodomyrtus; species Rhodomyrtus psidioides. The sequence goes on along the minus strand of JAILYB010000007.1, from coordinate 5,804,468 downwards.
ATTAAAAGACGTGACCTTAATTTGGACATAAAAACTCTATGGATCCCTTCCTCCCTACAAAAGATAAGGTATAATGAGTCTAGTATAGAAATATTGAAAATAAAAAAAGAGGGAATAAAGTACAATGATCAAATGATGTGGTATAATGTGTAATAATGATTACACATAAATAATGAAACAGAAGGAATGCTTTCTAATTCAGGAATAAGGATAACATAAATAAGCCTCAATTCCAAGAAATTATATCTTCTTTAAAGCATTCACTGAAGAAGCAGAAACCCTTTTCAAAAAAGCTATCTAGGAACAAAAGGAATGCTTTTTAATTCAGGAACAAGGATAATAAAAATAAATAAATTAATCGCTCTTCATTTATGCTTATTAATGTAATCTTTACTAAACTAATAATATATTCATTTTTAAATTTCAAAAAAATATTCGCTCTATTTTCATTTTCTTTTAAAATGAATTAATGTAGATTAATATAAAATAATATAATCTAAGAAATAACATAAATAAACTAAGCTAAACAATGTGTCATAAGCGTTTCTTATTTATATCATTCACTGTTTGAAGGGAGCAGGATTCCAAATAATCGATCTTTATTTTAGTTATATATTGAACCTTTCTTTGGTTGATTAACGTGTGATATTATGAATCCCCATTATTAATATTGAACGAAACTACATCTTATAAAATCACATTTCAATATTTGATGATACATTCCGTACCTTGCTAAAAAACTGATCCTTCTAATGTTTTTGAAATCTTTATTAATTGATTTACAACATCTCTTATTCGCTTATAGTATCTTATCTATCTTATTCGTGGATAACACAATTACAATATATATTTTTGGTAATCAAATATTATGCAAAGTAAATCATTTTCGAATAGATCCTTACTCTACTCTATTTAGTATCTCTCATCAAAGACGATTTTTTTTTCTAAGTTATATTTTATCAAAAGAATTGATCTCCATTTTTTGTTTGTTCACAACTTTATATATGTAATAAATATAAAAAAGGGTCCTAATACACCTTGAAAAAATATAAATTAAGGATAGCAATTAGTGACGAACAATTATTTTCATCGCTATAGAAAAATTACATAATAAATAAATAAATAAAAAGGGTTTTCGTCGCTTTTGTGTTTAATTTTTTATTTGTTTTTTTACCAAAAAAACAAATAAAAAACTAAAAACAAAAGAAACACTAGATTAGCGACGAACAAAGGGTTTCGTCGCTAATCAATTCTTTTTATTTTATTTTTCGTCAAATTAGCTACGAAAAATACTGTTCGTCGCTAATTTGACCAAAAAACCAAATAAATAAATAAAATTTAGCGACGAACGCTAATTTTCGTCGCTAAATTAGCGACGAATAGTCTTAGTCGTCGCTAAATTAGCGATGAATAGTCTTAGTCGTCGCTAAATGGACCAAAAACCAAATAACAATTTAAATTAAAAATAATAATTTTTAGTCACGAATAACATTGTTTGTGACAATTTAGCCACGAACAATGATCCTCGTCGCTAAATTATTTCTTTCTTTTTCACTTTTTGGTCATTTAGCAACGAAATTGTACATTCGTCACTAAATTAGCGACGGAATGTTCTTTCGTCGCTAAGTTCATCGCAATTTAGCGACGAAAGTAATTTTTCGTTGCTAAATTAGCTACAAATTCCTTGTTCGTCGCTAATTTCGTCACTAATTAGCTACAAATATTTGTTCGTCGCAAAATTCATCGCAAAATTTGTGAGGAATTTTTTCGTCACTATTTTCGTCGTAAATAGCGACGAACTTCCTTGTTGTCGCTATTTTTGTCACAAATTAGCGACGAAAATTATCTCGTCGCTAAATGCTCGTGGCTAAATCGCTGTTTTTTTGTAGTGATCTGACTTAGTTATTGGTGCTCCAATAGATATTTTAGTGTTCAATTTCGAATCCGTCTCTTACTAACGGATGATGCCTGTTGCAAAATGGTTTACTATATATCTGATTCGTACGGGCTCTCACATTGAACTCTATACATCACAGTCGGAACGTCCCTTCATAATCGATTTCATCCTGAAACAAAAGCAGTCAGATGATTGTTGACACCTAAATTTTGATCAACATTTTTCTTCCTTTATTTTTCAAAAATTCATAAAAAGCTAAAAAATTACAAAATCAACTTTGGTAGCCTTGGCCAAGCTAAATGGACCATTTTGGATAAAAATATTTTTTTTCATATTTTTCGTATTTTTTTATTATTATTATTTTCGAAAAATATAAAAATAAAAATAAAATCAAAAAAAGTAGTATTCGAGGTCACAAAAATATATACAAATAGTCGGTATTTTTATTTTTAATTTTCTTTACTTTAGGACCTCATAAAACAGTAAAATTCAGGTTCGATTTTAGGTGTTCACTGATCACCGTAAAATTGAATTTGACAAAAATATTAGTAATGATTAAAAGGAAAAGGAGTGAAAACATCATCATTTAAAAGGAAAAGGGGACTAATCATTTTGTCTTCGCTTTTGATTATTTTATTATTATTTTTACTTTTTAGTATTTTATTATATTATTATTATATTATATTATTATTTTATTTTTTATTATTATTTTACTCTCATCCCCTCTCCTTCATCATCCGCAGCTCTTCTTCCCCTTCTCCTTCTTCCCCTTCTCCTTCAGCTTCTTCCGTTTTTTCTTCTTCTTCATCTTCATTCTTGACTTCTGCTTCTGATTTTATTTATTTATTTTTAACTTTTTTGGTTCTCGCGCGCGACCACCCCCTCATCTCGACACACCACAACCCCAGCCGCCACCTCGTAGCTTCGCCGCGTCATCCATCGTTCCAGCTCAAGTCGCCGCTGGCCGAGACCCACAGACCCACAGATCCGAGCCGAGCTCGACGCTCTGCCGGCCTACAACCAGCTCCGACGCCAAGACTCGTGGCCGTCCGAACCCTTGCAACCTTCCCCAGCCAGCTCTAGCCACCACCTGAGGCTCTCCCACGCCCTCGGAGCCACCTCGGCCAGCCCGTGGCCGTGCGTCGCCGTGCATCGCCGTCCTAGCCCGACCATCGTTAGCCCTCACTCTCACGACCAGCCCTCACCCGAACCACCAGCAGCCTCTCGGGACTTGTCGGCCTCCTTTCCAGCCTCTTTGGCCTTCGTCGTGCCGTCGCCGACTAGCCCCAGCCGAAGCTCCTGCCCGTGTCCTGTTTGCGACCGGGCCATGGCCTGTTTTGCGGGCCCGTGTGCTGGGCCGTGGGCCGAGCGAGTTGGCCGAGAGCCTGGGCCGCGTGGCCGAGATATTGGGCCAAGTGACCGGGTTCATGGCCGAGAATTTGGGCCATTTGTCCGAGGAAGTTGGCCTGTGATCCACCGAGCCGAGGCCGTGGGCCGAATGTCCGTGATCCTGGGCCATGGCCGAGCCCATAGCCGAGGCAGTGGACCGAGTCCGTGGGCCGAGTGGCCGTGAGATTAGGCCATGGCCGAGCCCAGCCGATGGCCGAGCGAATTGGCCCGTGTCCGGGCCCGAATTTTATTATTATTATTTATTGCCAATTTTAAAGCTTATAAAATTGATTGTTGACATTCTGATGTGGTGATCGACAGGTGATGCGCATGGAGACAGTCGCACGTTGGGGCTGGGCGATTGAAGACCGGTGTCTAATCAGGTATATTTTACATACCCGATTCGTATATCAAAGTCAATTTTCTAGAATAATACCATTATAGACTTGATTTGCACGTATTTATCTCAGTTCAATGGTTAGCTTATTTATCTGGTTGAGTGTTATCTATTGCCAATGATATGCTTTTTGTTAAAATATTTTCTGAAAATATAAAAAAAATATTAATAAATCAGAAATGCCAAAAAAATGGAAAAATTAAAGAAAAACAAAAAATTGAGAAAAATTGCAAAAAAAAAAATCTAAAAATTTTCCAAGGCTGAAAATGACAAAAAATTGACTTGTTTTCATTTTTTTGGATTTTTCTCCCATTTAATCCAAAATGACGATTTTATCCCTCAAATGGTAAATCGTCTTTGATATTCCGATGAATTGTGAAAATTGCTTAGAATTTGGCGATGGGTCAAATGGGTGGCCAAACCTTATGTCTAAGATTTCCACATTTCATTTCCTTTTTAGAAAATGACGATTTTACCCTTCGAGAGGTAAATCGGTTTCTAAAATTTCAAAAAAAATTCTGAAAATTGTCGAAAAATAGGAAACGGGTCAATTGAGTGACCAAACCTTTTTTCGACACGGTTTTACTCCAGATTCATTCCGAAATGACGACTTTGCCCTTTTGGGGAAAATCGTCCCTTTTGATCCCAAAATTACGACTTTACCCCTTATGGGTAAAATCATGTCTAAATCATTCCTAAGCTTGATTGATACTTATTTAGGCTAATAGAGCCTTATTAGGAGTGTCATGTTGATTTGATGTGTTTATTTTGCATATTTGGATTCATTGATTTACGCATTTTATTATTGATTGTGATTGCTAGGATAGTCATTCCTATTTGCATGAATTCCTAGATTTAGGATTCGTACTCCACTCATCTGCATGAAATCTTAGGTCAGAAAATTCAGTCAACTTAGGTACCGAAAGGGCGTCAACTCTGACAGTTGACGTAACTAAGTCCCCGAACCCATTTCTCTGGTTATCGCAGAATTGAATAGAAACTCCCGACTATTCAATAGGGTGGTCCAATCATACCCTCCAAAAAATGATTGTTGGCGACTCCCTGGCATGCACACTTAGCACATGTCACTAGACCACACTGAAGGTCGACTACGCATACCTCCGTTGCGATTTGGGTAATGGGCCTTGGGAGAGGCCCGCGTCCGACCAGACTGGATGGCCCATTAGCCCTCGAGAGCACACAGGCAACCTCGAGAGGGTCGCGACAATGATGAGTTTTCTGCAACATGGACGAAAAAAATGGATGTCCTCCTTGATACAGTGACATACGAAGGATTGATCGCTGCGGTTAAAGGTTTCGGCTTTCTGTCGAAGAGGATGGGGTACAAGACTCCTAGGGAAGGTGGCGAGTTGTTCGTAGAGATCAGGAGTGATGAGCAAGTGCAGGGAATGGTGCAGCTGGCATCTGAAAGACGATCTATTCAATTGATCGTCGAGGGAGGCGTTGACATTTCTTCAGAAGGACCATTGGCTAGGGGACGCCAATGGGGCTGTGCCGTGCACCTTTTAGTTCTCGTCTTCTGTGTTACCGTTTTGCTGCTTCTCTCGCTAAAATTGGGTTTCCCCAGGAAAATTGGGCAACTAGCTGGAGTGCGGCGCGGGTTCGGTCTTTTTGATGACTCGGTGGTGATTTTTCTTCTGCTTCTATATCTTTTCCTTGGGGTTAATGTAAATCGGGATCTGTCTGGATGGGATCGGATAAACCCGCAGACGATCGCAGAGCCCATTCTTCGTCTTCTTGCTTCTTAAAAGTTGGGAAAATCATTCGTGTTCAAGCAAATTTTGGAATGCCTAGCGAGTCTCATTGGCGCCTAATTTCATACATTGCAAAAAAGGGAAAGAGTTCAATGTAGCGATGCATATTCCGGAGACTAGAGTGATGGATCTAGCAAAATCACCTAGAGATGGGTGAATAGGTGATTCTGAATAAAATTGAAACTTCTTGCGGAATAAATAAAATTTAGTGTATGATTTGAATCAGGACTAGTATAACAGTGTGCAAAAAATCTAAACACAAAGGTAAGAGTTTAGAGTAAAGAATATTTCACACGACGATTATAGTGGTTCGGCTTAGATCAAGCCTACGTCCACTCTCCCACGATGACAGCCGATCGGCTAGATTTCACTATGAAGAATCAAGAGAATTACAAACACTCAAGCACTTGGTTTTTCTCTCTCACAGATTTTCACAATGAAGGATTTTGGGTACACAGAATATTTTCGGATAGAACTCAGATTATGCTTGCACTTTGGATTGTTGTTCGCCTTCCTCCTTTTTAGTCTATCATGGTTCTTCTTTTATACTCCCCTGCCTTCGAACTAGCCGTTGGATTCTAGCCAAGGGATCGCTCTTCAATCCTTGATTGGACGTCATCAATCGTGATTGAACGAGACTGTATCTTCAGAAGATATGGAGACCGTTGGGTAAGATGTTGAATCCTTCTGATTCAGTCGCCCATACAACTAAATCTACAGCTTCCATAAGTGTGATAAGTCTGAGTTGTTTCCCGAATGAATATTCCACAGAAGATGATATCCCATTGTAGAAAGCCCCTTGATTGATTGAAAGGGATATCAGGGCAATCGAATATCACAAGTTTTACATAGAAAACTTGCCTTGATCGGAAACCTGCCATACGTGGGTCTTCGTGTTTTGCAAATGCAGAGACTGATCTTTCTCCAGTTTCGTCTAAGAGAAGATTTGTTTCTTACTAGATCAGTTGACACGGAATGATAATACGGAGATTTGAAGCGATCCATCCGTCACTGTTTAGATCATCAGAAGCACCTCAGTCAGAAGCACTCTATCTGACCTCGTCAGAAGCACTTCCATCTGACCCTTCGTCAGAAGCGCTTCCATCTGACCCTTCGTCAGGGGCGACAGAATTGGATTCACTCAACCTGCTGCTTACACATTCTTTCTGCATCACATAACGTTATACAATTTCTTTTGATAGTTTTGTCAGAATCAAAATATAGGAGAATTTCCACAACAATCTCCCCTTTTTTTATGGTGACAAAACTACTCTTAGTGTAAATACATATGAGTAAACTTAAAGAATTTCAAACATTGATAAAATAAATAATCATCCGATTTGCTCCTGCAGGTAATCATCATTAGGGAGCCTGTACTAAAAATAATACTCCTATAGGAGATCATGATCAGAATATGGTTATCCTACACAAAAATCAGAGTATAAGAATGTAACCATAGTGTAAGAATCATATAGAAGATGGTATCATCAGTCCCTGCCACAAATCTTCTCCCCCTTTTTGTCAACATCAGAAAGAGTCTATGTAAAATTTAATCGAGTCAATGTTAGACGAATAAAGTAGTGATTGTTGCATAACAAAGAACAACTTTTTGGCCAAGAGAAAATGAAATTAGGAAGATGTGGGTGGAGGCATTTTTGAAGAAGAGGAATGATCATCAGGCTCATTATCAGCCTCCACTGTGGAAGGTCCTTCATAGCTACTTTCCATCCTCTGAGCATGGCCTCTTACAGCTTGAGATGAGGGCAGGTTTGAAGCTGTTCTTTCCATTCTGACCAGTGTAGGTAGGCATGTTGGCGACCTCAGCACAAAACATTCTGTCATAGAGATCAATGGACTTCTCCAACTAAGTCACCTGATTAGTCATACCATGCAACCTCCTATCAATCTTCTGTTCAAAAATCTGCATTTTCTTATCAAACCTCGTTTCCATAGCAGCCAGAGTCTGAAGAAGAGTATTTTGAAGATTTTCAAAATGTGCTTGAAGTTCCACATGTGGTTCTGAAGGTGCAGGTTCTTGAGAAGAAGTGTCAACTCCTTTTGTACTTACATTCTCCCCCTCAGTTCGTGCCTTGGGAAAAGCTTGAGAGGCAAGCACTTCCGTGAGAAAGACATCTGATGTCGCAGGCAAGTGCTCCCCCTGAGTTATAGCCTTCTTCCCTTTAGCTATTGAGCTCGGCACAAATATTATTTACCCATCAATGTCCATTGGTATGGACTGTGCACTCGACAGTTGATCTTCTCGTGTAATTGCTGAAGCCAGGCTTGTAGCATCTTTGTGAGCTGTTCGTCTGGTGGAGGATACCGAATAAGCCTCAATGTCATCTTGTTCTTCCTCCTGCTCTTTTGAAGCCAACTTTGCTAGAACTTGTGCTAGCAACTGCTCATGATCACTGTTGACAAGTGTATTGCCATACTCTATATCATCTTCAATTCTGGCAGCTTGCTCCTCATTCCACATTGTGAGGAATTCTTCCTCAGTTAGATCACAAGGATACACAACTTTCTCTTGTGGTTGTGTTCTTGCTTCATCTCCTTCTTTCTCATTTCTTTCAGCACTATGATCTCCAAACTCACCTTCTTCATCTGATCCACCTCAAGATTTTGTAGCTTTAGAATAATATTCCCCTGTTCCTTCTTCACTTGCTTCTGAGTCCTTATCGGTAGGACTGTCTTTTTATTGCCCCTTGATAGCCATAACTTTTCTCCTCTTTGGAGATTTCTGCTTGAACTCATCCTCAAACTCCACAATGACTGGTTCATTGTTCTTTGTCCTCCATCCAACAAGAGTCATCTTGTATCCCATCTTTGTTACCATGGTCTCACCAGCAGTCATCAGAGGAATTTCTTGTTTTATAAAGGCGCTTAAACCACCAATCTTGAAGTAATCTATTATTCTATAGATCAAGGCAGCATATGGTAGTTGTCCTTTTGGCTTGAGAACAGACCTGTACATGTGTAACAGGACTGTGTGAGCAAAAGAAATCCTCTTTCCTGTCAAGATGCCCCACAACAGCTTTGCCTCATACTTCGAGATATCTGTCTTCGAGGCTGCCTTTGGTCTGAGACATTCAATGATCACCTTGTGCATCATGATGTGCTTCAAGGGAAAATCACTGTAGGCAATATATGACTTTGATTCCTTTGAGAAGCTGGATTTGCCAGTTAGGAAGCAAAAAGCTTCTCCTGCAGTGACATCTAGAGGTTTGAAATCTCCCTTTCTGGTTCCCATGATAGAAGCCAATTCATCAACAGTTAGAATATACTGCTTTCTTTTCATCGTGAAGGCCAGAGAGTTGAAGTTGACAAACTGTAGATTTGAGTAGAAGTAAGCCACCAGATCAGGAAAAGTGTAGCCCATCTGCGTTATGAAATTATCTATCTTCACCTTTTGTAGATGCTTCCTCAGATAGATGCCATTACTGTCAAAGTATTTTAACTCAAATACCCTGTGAGGTATAATACCTCTCTGTTTCATGAATTCAAATCTTTCTTTGTGAGCCTGATTCTGGAACAAAGGATCAGGAAAGGTTTTATCCAAAATGAACCCAATGTTCTTCACAAAGTCATTGAACATAATGTCATCATCATCTTCGCCCTTTGCCTTAGTACCGCCAGGTCTAATTGGAGAGAATTTTCGTTTCATGCTTGTCTCTACCACTTTCTCCTTTCCTTTTCTAGAGGCAGATTCAGGTTTTTCTATAGCAATAGGTTCAACGATTTTTCCAAACAAGCTAAGAAATTCCAATAGTTCGCTTTCACTGTCGAAGTTGTAAGTACTCAGCAGTTTTCTAAGTTCATTACCAAAATCCCATGCTACCTTAATCTTATCATACATTGGCTTAATAGAATGTGCCATAGCTTCTTTTCCATCAAAAACGGACAGAGACAGACCTTTTGCCAAGCTGAGTGCTTCTCGCTGTTCATTGATTTGGGTTTCTGTAGGTTCGGCGCCGCTTGCTGTTGAGGCGGAGAGCTTTCTCTTCAACTGAGACGTCTTCTTCGAGTCAGAGGCTGATTTCGGAACCATTGATGCGTAGAAAATTTAAAACTTTGAGTGAAAGAGTGTTGTCTTGAGGAGGAAATCGAGAGCGAGAGATCTTGGATACGGTTTTAGGGTTTTGATTTGAGAAAAATTTGAAAGTGAGAGAGCAGAGGTGACGGTTCGGTGTTTTATAAAAGAGGCGATTATTTTTTGAAACAAAAGAGAGAATTTTGATTTTCTAAAGGGAAATAAAAGAGTTTCTTTAATAAAATAATTAATCACAGTCAATCAGATATTCGGAGATATACATTCATATGAGGAATTTACCTAAAAGATAGTTTTTAGAGATAACCGACCTCGATTTATAACCTTTTTTAAAAGAAGGTGTGAATTTCTTCTTACGCGCCTTTCTGACGTTCCTTATGATGCTCCTTATGACTCTCCTTCTGACGTTCCTTCTGATGCTCCTTCTGACTCTCCTTCTGACGTTCCTTCTGATGCTCCTTTTGACGTTCCTTCTGATGCTCCGTCTGATGCTCCTTCTGACTCTCCTTCTGACGCTCCTTTTGACTCTCCTTCTGATGCTCCTTCTGACTCTCCTTCTGACGCTCCTTCTGACTCTCCTTCTGAAGTTCCTTCTGATGCTTCATGTTCTAAGGTATACTTAACAAGGAAGGTTAATGATGGATAATTCATTTCTAATAAAATTAAAAGTCTGTTTATCCAATGGTTTAGTAAAAATATCTGCAAGTTGATTTTTCGTATCTGTCGCGACCTAAAAAAGAATAAGTTTCCTTCTAGGCTAATGGATTATTAGGTTAATTAAATTAACTAACCTAACGCGGACTCTCCCAAGCCCTACCAATTCGCAACTTAAAAAAAATAATTCCATGCAAAGATATGGTTTGGAGTCGCTACAAATCATTTACGGTAGGTTGATTAGAAACCTAAATAAAATAGCGGGAGAACTATTTTATTTCTACGAACCAGAGATTTTGAGTTCGAGGACTTGGTTACATTAATTCTTCAATTAATGCCCTTTCGGTACCCTTTCCATGAAAATGTCTGATTTTGGCAAATTTGATGAATTTTCAAAGATGCAATTTTGCTGGTTTTTGCAATATTTTTTTTTGGATTTTTTTTTTTATAAAAATGCAATAAAATGCAAATTATAATAAAAACGGATATTAAAAGAACATAAACATAAACATAAACATAAAGAAAGGGGATAGGATCCGGTGAATTTTACGACGTCGGAGTCCGTCGGTGTTCGTGCAACAAGGTGTGGGGATATAAACCACCACCAGGAGGCTCAGCCTTCCAATTTTGGGGTATTACAATATAATTTGCCGGAAATAAATGAACACAATGCCTTTGACACCAATAGGAGGCTCGGCCTTCCGATTCTGGATCTGATAGGCAAAATATAGAAAAAGCACACTTTTATTGGATGCAATGCAATGCAAATGATTTTTAATAAAAGACGCATCGATTAAAAAAAACGATAAACCCAAATAATATACGAGCTCAAGCCATCAATCACATCTTTGCATACTAAAGTGAAAGAAAATTGCCTTCAATTGCTTGAGAAAAATCTGCTCGCGCAAGCTGCCACTTGCGTTATGTCAACACGAGCAGAAAATGTCACAATGAGGAGGCTGATTATATCGGCGAAAGAATTACAAAGAGTTTTCGGATGGAAGCACAAGAAACGAAACACTATGAGAAGAGTTGTCTCTCTTCTTTTTATCTTCCTCCCCTCCCTATTGCTTGTCACGTATACTCTCAAGAATGTGGATGCTGAAAATTTTTGAGCAATTCTCCACCTCTCCCCCCTCCTCTTGTTGCTGTTCGTGATCTTCTTCTTATTGGGAAGAACCAAGGAGACAAGAAAACACCATCATAGATGTTCATATGCTAGTCCTTGAAGAATCTAATGATGATGGATGGTGGATGGGATGAACTCTACTTTCCAGCACCTCTTTATTCTCTTCACATGGCCGTGTAATGCATGTTACCTCCCTTCCAACAATGGCCATCTTTTATGGTGAGTGACTTTCTTCTTTTTCTTCTTTTTAATGGAACATGCCTTTTCTTTTGCTTTAGAATGATGGTGTTCCCACCTTATAGTGAAGGAATCTGCAACGGAAGAAATGCTCACGATAGTATTAATTCCAACAAGCCCTATGTTAGGAACGAAGCATAGATCATCGCGGATTTAAATTAGATGAAAGTGCAATATATGCTAAAATGCAATGGATGATTTTTTATTTAGAACTAAAAATTAGTTCTAATTAATAATTTTTTTTAATAGTTGACAAAGATTAGTCAAAATTTAGGTGTCAACAGCTGCCCCTCTTTGAGTGGAATCTCAAAGAGGTTTCGCCCAAAGACAATTAGAAGCCTAAATTTTGACCATGCAAATAATGGATGATCTTTTTTTAGCGGGATTTGAATCCCATTTTCTATGCAATATTCAATGATGCATGATAATAAATTTTTGGGGGAGTATTAATCCCATTTTTTATGCAAGAGGAAATGATGCATGAAATGCAATGCTATAAGTAACATGTGTCAGAACTTCTCCTATCCCATATCAAAGAAGCCTGCACACGGATCGCCTATGAAAATACTTGTTTTACCAAATGCTTCATAAGCTAATGATTCCCTTAACTTCCAGATTTCCAGCGGATGCCAGGATGCTAAGGTACTGGCTCATCTGTTGCCAGAAGTTTCCTTCTGACGCGAAACGGCGCAAGATCTGTGTAGGGTTTGAAAATGTGCTCGAGTTATGGTTCGAGCTGGCCATCCGTCTCCTGGGGACCTCCTCAACGGGTCACCATGAGATGGTAGAATGTCTCTTGCGACCTTCTCTGTTAGGTCTCACCGTATCAAGACGAGAGTTGCCTCGTGGGACCTCCTCAACGGGTCACCATGAGACGGTAAAATGATCTCTCGCGACCTTCTCTGTTAGGTCTCACCGTATCAAGAGAGTTGCCTCTTGGGACCTCCTCAACGGGTCACCATGAGACGGTAAGGATAATCTCCCGCGACCTTCTTAGGGAGGTCTCATCGTATCAAGACAAGAGATGATGTACCACCGAAAATCCTGCAGAGATATCAAATGTAAGTACTCCCTTTCACGGGGCATAGGTTCTTTTGGGATTTAGGGTTTCCAAAGATCCTGCAAAAGTTTAAACCTGAAAGATTTTTCTTCACCAAGAAAATGTTAGTAATCTTTGGGAAGACAACAATTCTCCAATTGACAAAATTTTATGACTTAAGTTTTAGTCATGAAATGTGGATTTTGATGCTGGAGGTTATCCAAAACATTCTTGCAACATACTGATGTGATCGCAAGTTCCTTGCGCAGCAAATCTGGATCAAACAATTTGAAATTTCCAAAAAGAGTTTGTTCAAAACATCTATTGGAGAATTTCTCATCCAAGAGGGCTCCTCAACGCTTCGTGATAATGGTCTTTTATGGGGAAAGCGCTCAATCTCCTACTAACTTGTGCCTATGTTTCAGAATCATTCGCAGCGCATACATTTTAACTGATCAGGAGGTCTTTCACGGGACCTTAATGTTAAGCTTGGATACCAGTTTCCAAGGGGACTCACTTTTGAGTCAAGGCCATTGAATGAAATATCTTCATTGTTTGCTCCGGGTTTACAAGTCAAGAACCCTGCAAAATGAGAAAGAAATAGTCTTGCTCGTACTTCTTTGAGCTAAGCTATACGTTAACCCAAGTGTCTTAGTCAGAGAAGACTGCATTCGGGGTTGTAACATTGGTAGGATTGGGGACCGAAAAGGGCTTATTTTTTGCCAAGAATTCTTGAAGGGTTTTACATTGGTGATCATTGCAGATTTGACACCTGTCCTTTCATTTCTGCATCTTTAGTCTTTGAGGTGTGAAACCGATTTTGAGGTGTGCACCAACTCTTTAGAGAGCCTGTCTTGTTGCATTCAGAGAACGATAACTCTCTCTATGTCTTTGCTCCGTGCTTGACACCATTTGGGGAGTAGCCTTTTTGATCTGACTCCCTTAGGGATTTTCTCTTTTCTTCAATCCTCCGGACTTTACTGGGGATGTTTTGAATAGGCATCGGCCTTGCTTTTACCAGGCACTTTGCTTTTTCTTGATGCCTAGGGATTTTTATCTTTTGTTAAAATCCCAGCTTTTCTTTTCCTTTGGAACTACGATTTTCAGCAAATTGTGCTAGATGTACAACTTGAATCATAGCACACTTGAACGCCGATATGAAATTTTTCTATAAATCCCTTCTCTTGGATTCTTCCGTTCTTGGAGTGATGCAGTTTCCATCTTAGAACATGCCATGATCATCAATGGGGTTCATGAAACGAATTTGCAGGCTCAACTTGGCTATACAAACGACATGGTGTGTGGCATAGAGAAATGAATGATTCTCGTCATCCTATGGCACTTGGATTACCATATAAACAACACACAAAGATTAATGTTAGTCCAAGCAATAAAATTTCTAACCATTTCTCCTGATGCTGTTGGACTTACTTCTATTCTGCCCCGATGTGGGGTGGTTCTCGACAGGGCTGACAATGAAAACCGCCGTTCAAAGGGGTTATCAATGGTCACCTGTAGTATTTGGGAGTATGAAACGAACGCCTCCGTCGTCCCAATCCATGTAATCGCTGTGAATGGTCCCTACCTCCGTAGGTCCAGATTTTGCTATCCGATTCGCTCCACTCATCTCTCAGGTGTATGTAGGATGTGTTTGGACTGGGCTCGCCTCTCTTTTGAGGAAACTTCCTTTTGAATGGTTTGAAAAATAATTTTATTTGGAAAAATTCATTTCCTTTTCTCCAAAATTTATCCATCGAGGGGATTTTGTGTTGTATCATGCATGTTCTATTCATGTTTTAGGTAACCTCCCGATTTAAATCATGAATATCGATGCATTGGAAAAATTTTATCCTTTTTAGACATGACGGCTGAAAGGATTCTGACATTTTTTTATCTCCAGCTAACTGGGAAAAGGGATACTTACCTGTCTGTCGCGGCTGGAGATCCTTGAAAATGTAAAAGAAGCATGTCATTGTATGTTCACGAATTTTTCAAAAATCGAAACGATACATCTTACCCTTAGTCATGTACTCTAACGAGTAGTACATGGGATGTAAAAACCTGTTCGTCTCCAAGGCGACTCCCCTGTCAAAGATAAACAATAAGTGTCAATTCACCTTCCCAAATTCAAGACAAATTGGGACGGTACAACTTTACTCTTGATTTTCCTCCCATTCTGATGTTGCGTATTGATATGAGCAATAACTATCAAATCACTCCGTCCGTGCTTGAAGGTGTTCGAGACATCCATGGTTCATTTGCCTCAGCTGGGCGACGTCTGTTTAGTCATTTGAATGCATGGCCTTTTAGGGCCTTGTCTATTTTTATAACCTGAGATGAAAAATGGAGAAAACCTTATCCCCAGAACTGATTGAGAATCAATTAGGAACGATACGTCTTTTTACCAAACGGGTGGCTCCGCGGCCAGATGCATTTTACATTGAAGGGATGGATCGCATTGCGTCTTATGGTCGATAGTCATCGCTTGGGGGGGACTTGTCTTACGGATTAAGCGATGAATCCACGGCCTTCGGCTTGAAGATGTTCAAAGGGTAATGTTGACACTCAGAGCGATTAGTTCTAAGCGTTAATTAAAATGTTCCCGTGGGAACTTTACAACGGGATCAGTAACACATTCATTTAAAGTATTCGCCTCTCATTCTCATGGGCCTTTTAGTGATTTAGTACACGCGCCCCGAACCAGATGCATGGTTGCCGGTATCGGTCACGACTGCGAAGATGCACCAGTTCTAAAATGCTTGACCCATAGGCTGAGTTGCTCATTCAGGAAATCATCTGATTGTTCAAGCCGTTGACGTTCAAGTCGGGCATCCTTAATCGATGGTGATGGATTTCTCCCACTATTTTCGGCATGAATAACCCGATTCCTCGAGCTGTGCTTGATCCATATGCCGAGTTGCTCACTGAGGAGATCACCTGATTTTTCAAGCCATTGACGTTCAAGTCGGGCATCCTCAACCGCTGGCGATGGATTCCTCCCACTACCTTCGGCATGAATAACCTGACTCCTCGAGTTGGGATTTCCATCGTTGTCCAGTAAATTTGTATGTGTATCTCTTGCCAATGCTAGATTCGCCGTAGGAATAGCACTAACGATCGGTTGGTGCTCAAACTGGGGAGTCCTTATTTGTTGGAATTGCGGTACATACTCTTGAAGAGTACTGAGATAACTCAGGGGGGAATTCGGCCGATCGAACCAAGAATAGAGGTCTTCAAGGAAATCATCTGATCCATCGAGCCACTGACACTCAGGTCGAGTATCGTCGGCTACTGGCGAAGGAATTTTTTTGCCATTTTCGCCATGAACGACCCGATTCTTGGAGCCGGAACTTCCGTAGTTGTCTTGCAAGATTGTATGTGCATCTCCTGCCAATGCTAGATTCGCCGCAGGACTAGCACTAACGGTCAGTCGGTGCTCAAACTGGGGAGTCTCTATTTGCTGAAATTACGGTACATACTCCTGAGGAGTACTGGGATAACCCATGGGAGTACTCTGATTGAAGCCTGAACAATCGCCCGTGTAATTGCCAGTCCCATCGATGTTGAGATGTGATTGGGTGCTTCCTGCTTCATGAGGATTGCGGTCACAGCCATGCATATCATTTAAACTTGAACCGTCTCTATCCTGGTCTGGCGCCACTCGTCCATCTCTCAACAGTCTCTTGTAGCGCCAAAGGCGATTCTTAACGTTACTTTCAGCCAGTCCCGGCACGATCATGATCTCTAGTATGCACAGTGGGCAAGCTAAGCTGATCCCTAACTGTTGAACTGCATCAACAAATTTGCTATGAAGCTCAGGGGTCCAACAAAACCTTGTTTTCTTGCTAGCCGAAGTAGTATTAGCAACTTGGCGACTACTCTCCGCGGAATCTGGTCGTGTTGGAAGTTGCTCTGGGGGGAATTCAGTGGTCTCAGATCGGCTGGTTGTGATGGTGAGTTCATCATTGAACTGACCTGACTTGTCATGACACATGTTCCCTTCCACAATGGGCATTGACTTTGACCTTGTAGCACTGATTTTCTCTTGTAGACCCTCGACGGTACCCGTCTGTTCCGAAAGATGTTGCGAATGGCATTGCAATAGATCAGCATTATAAACCCCCAGGTCTGGCTCCTCGATGAACACTTCGCCGGTGGGAACAGGGTTACCGCAATCAAGGCAAGTAGCGATGCTTAGAGCTTTTTTGTACTGAGTGTTTTCTATTCGAAGCTTTTCATTTTCCTCCCTCAGAATCGCTCACTCTTGCCGATCGCGGTGTTGCTTCAGCCGGGTTCGTTTGTTTTCAAACCAGCACTTGACCTTCCGAGGCTCCCACCCTAACTCATGGCCCATTTTGACTCTCTGTTCCTTGTCTGGATAGGGGCATTCCCTGAAAAAAAAAATTCAAGCTTACGGACTCGACTTGAAGTGTGGCGTTGGAGGTGCTTCCTTTTCTGATGCCGATCACCGTCGAGGACACTGTTCTCGTTAACCAGGCTTCGGGTTTCATCATTGGAAGGGTCGGCCTCCGTGGCCCTCGTGTCAGGTGCGGTCCTGGGATCTTTAAATTCTTCTAGCAGTTCGAGCTCGGAGACCTCTAAGTCGGGCGTTTCCAACAAATGACAATATCCCTTGAACTTTTTTTTTATCGAAATATCACTGACTGATTTTTCGTTAACCTGACTTTCTCTGTCCTTCCTTGGATCCTCACCTTCTCTGCAATTTTTTTGAAAGGTTAAGTGAGTCCAATCACCATTCTTTGATCAAAGATGATGGCTACCTGGCGAGCGCTCTTCTCGAGACTTCGTAACTCCCACTCTGTCTTTTTACTCTTTTCTACGTGAATGGAGCCTGAAGATCTCTTGGGTTGATTTCGCTTTGTCGAGCACTACGCCTGTCCCCCTGGCCCAGTCTTTAGAGCAATAGGTCTGCCCACCTTTCGGCGCCATTATGTTTTGCTAAACCCGAGATCATAGGACAGTGGTGGATCCGTGACTCATCGGGGACGCATTAATGAAACCTGCTTGGCCCTGCTGCACATAAATTATTATTATAACTTCCCCTTGCTTATTCGAGCGTTATAAGGTAAGAGATTGATGTCAAGAAGATTAATATTTTAGCCTAATCAGATTTAGTCTCTCAAACACTCCCCCAATACTCATTCTCTTCTCTACCGTTCAATCACACATGGCTTCCTCTTCTGTACTTGCTGCCTTAGCCGAAGCTTCAACCCAATGGGAGAGATGTTATCACCTCCTAGGTAGGGGTTATGGTTATATAAATAATCATCCTGAAGCCGAGGTTGAAATCCGTACTTTGATTCCGGCCTTGGACACCACATATATCGAAGGTACGAAACTGCAAAGGGAGTTTACAATCTTCCCAACTCTCTTCACCAATTTCCTGGAGGCTTACCATGTCGCCAGCCGGGATGTCACTTTGGCTTGCATCGTGCGAGCTCGCTATCAAGACAAGGCTGAGTCCCTGATGTTGGCCATGCTGACGACCGACAACCATAAAAGAGCTGTTGAATACGCCCACGCCCAAGTCTCATTGCTGGTCCGGGAGAGGGACAACTTGGTGGAGCGTCTAGCTCTCTATCAAACCTTCTTTGAGCAAGACCAGCACAATTTCGTGCTGAGGTTCCAGTGCGCCTGGTTGGAGGAAAGGCTTGAAGATCTGACCGTGGATATAGCCCGCGGAAGAGCGCTGGCTCAGGACTTAGAGCATGAATCCGAGTACTATGAGACCAAGGTGAACGAACTTAAGGAGAAATGCCGTCTCTTTTTCTTCAAGCTCGTAGACCTTGATTCTCGAAGCGTTGGCTGTGAGCAAGGCATGGATAACATGGAGAGTCAGTTAAGCTTCTTCGTGATGCTCATCAGAACTCATTTTGGGTTTACGGCTCCCCCTCAGTAACCCATTTGTAAACTCTCCTGTTGAGTGAAATAAATGCGAGTTTTTTTTATATATGCTCCTTTATTCTGCATGGTTGACGAGCCAAGAAAGGTCCTCGCTTTCGGATCTATGCGACTCTCTTTTCACATGTGCCAACAGCTTGGTTACGCATTATTTCCACAGCCTGACGCTTTACATTTGAATGATTTGAATGCCTCGTGAGAAATAGATTTGTAGCTGCTCGAAATTTTAAGATTGCTCCTGATTTTACGGTCATGGTGTTTGGGGCAGCTAACAATCTCTCCACTTTCGAGCTCGTTCACGTTCTGTTAGTAACTTATGCTATCAATTCTGCCTTCACGTGTTGGGGTTGATTTTACCTTGAACCTAATAACAAGGAATTGCCGTATCTACACATGATGACGTTCGCAGAAAACATTGTGCAAAATCAACTCTAGCTATTAATGCGCCGACGAGAACTTTACAATAGGAGATACATCCCTCTCGCGTACATCCCCCTCTTTCTTTGGGTATGTCCAATGACCAACCAATCTAGTCTCGACTCAGGTGCGCAATTACCAACTGCAGATCATGGCTGCAAACCTTTACTAGCTTCCAACTGATCGAACAAGGTATCAAGTCCTTAATCGAAGAAATCATCTGATCCCTCGAACGATTGATATGCAGGTTGAGCTGCATCACCCGACGGGTTCTTCGAACTGGAACCCACATCCTTGTTCGAGAATATAAGAGGAGATTTGACCGATTGACCACCACAAGCATCTCCCACTTGGGAATTAAGGAAACAAAAATGCTCAAAGCATTCCCTCATTAGATCATCTGAAACCACATGCTCCAATTGGGCAAACCCTTGAGCACTAGACGTAGTGGGCTGATCTGTGACAGGAAGAGCACTGGCTAGCTGCTGCTCGAACGGAGGAGTGCTTACTTGCTGCACTTGTGATACGTGCTCTTGAGTAATACTGGAATGACTCATGAGGATATTCTGATCAAATCCCCAATAGTCGTCGAGATTCGACCGGGCTTCTTTTGACATAAGGGTGTTGGATTCGCAGCCGCGTCTATTATTTAGATTCAGCTCTGAATAACGCTGTCCTAGCGCCCTTTTGTAGCAACCAAGGTGATTCGCAACCAATATTCTAGAAAGTCCCGGTACATTCATGACCCTAAGTATGTTTGCCGGACCTACTGAGTCGAGTCCTATTTGCCGAACTGCGTCTAAGAACTTGAGATGAAGTTCCGGGGGCCAAATGAATTTCTTCTTCTCGCGGTCTGGAATAGCGTCGATAGCCTGACGACTAATCTTTAACCCCTCTTGAACAGGATCTGATCTTACCAGAAGATATTGTGAAGGAGATTCATGGGCTTTGATATGGTGACCCCAATCATAACGACACGTATCCCATTCCTCAGAAGGCACTGGTATAATCTTTGTAAGATTGATATGCTCATGTGCGCCATCAGCAAAATCTGATTGTACCGGAGATGGCTCAAGGGAGTAGGGTGGTAAATGAGCACTTTCCATGCTCGTACAAGGCCTACCAGGGAACATTTTACTGAGGGTGGTAGGGCCACCGTAGTTAGGGCAGGTAATAGTACTGAGGATTTTCTCATACCTCATGTTTTCCGTTCGAAACTTTTGGTTCTGTTCTTCTAGGATCGTGATCTCCCGACGCCTGCGTTGGATACTTAGTCTGAATCGTTTATTCTGGAACCAAAACTGGACCCTCATAGGATTCATTCCCAGTCTCTGGCCCAATTCAATCCTTTGTTCCACGCTTGAGCAAGGGCATTCATCGAAGAAAGCTTCAAGCTCTTGGATTTCATTCTGAGTGTAGCGCTGGCGACGTTTTCTTTTCTGGGGTTGAGCATTGTGGCCACTGCCGTCGTCACTGCTGTGATCTTGATATTCGTCGCCGGAAGTGTTGGGTTCCATGGCTTCGATATCGAATTTGATTCTGGAGCCTGCGAGGTCTTCCAACAACTCGTCACTCGGGGTTCTCTGTTCTCTTTTTTGTATACTCGCTCTTTCGATTTGTTGTCTCCTTTTCCTCGAAAGCCATGCCTGTTCAGCGCTCTATTTTTGAAACGACGGAACTGTTCACCTCCTGCTCAGCTTTCCGACACGATGGGATAACCAAATCCTTTCGCGGCTTCTTCGATAGTTGCACTCGCCTTTCGCTTTTCCTCGATAGCCATGCCTGTTCAGCACTGTTTTCTTTTTTTTTTAATGGCAGAACTGTTCACCTCCCGCTCAGCTTTATGTCATGATGGGATAACCAAATCCTTTCGCGGCTTCTTCGATAGTTGCGCTTGCCTCTCACCCAAAGTTAATAATGGTGAGACCAAAGAATCTTTTGCAGCTTTCATTTGACAAGCCTGAAATCACGGACCGGGACGGATCTGATGATTCACGGGAAGAGGCCCACCTGTTTTACCCTCTTAACTCTGCTCCGTTATTGTCGATACTTTTTCTCACCCCTGAGCTGCTATAAAACGAAGAGTTAAGGTAGAGAAGATTAACGCTCTCGTATAACCAGCTTCCACCTCCTAATCGCTCCGTTGCACCCATCTCCCTTTCAAACAATTCCAACGAAAATGGCCTCCTCTTCCTTTTACGCTCTCTCAACTGAAGTTTTAGCCCAGTGGGAAAAACTCTATAATCTCTTAGGTCGAGGCTACCTCATATAATCAACCACCCTGAAACCGAAGATGAAATCTACGCCTTGCTCGAGAATATAGACATCACCTCCCTTGAGGGCACTACATTGGGGAAGGAATACAGAGCTTTCCCAACCCTCTTTACAAACTCCCTAGAGGCCTACCAGGTTGTTCATCGGGAAGTTCGCGTGGCTTCCGTCTCGCGGGCTCGTTATGAGGATCGGTCTGACCACCTGGTGTTGGCCGACTACCTGGCCGATAGTCACAAAAAGGCTGTTGAGTTCGTCAAGGAGCGGGTTTCGACGTTGCTTCGCGAGAGGAGGAATCTGGTGGAGCACTTGACCCTATCCCCGGCCACCTATGAGCATGATCGCCGTAATACCCTGCTGAGGCATCGAAGCGAGTGGCTGGAAGAAAGGCTCAACGGCATAAACGCGAATATAGCTCGTGGGAATGGACTGGTTCGGGACTTGGAATTAGTCGCCGAAGATCACGAGACTCAGGTTGTCGAGGTCAATGATGAATGCAAACGCCTTCACCTCAGGCTTGCGGATTATGATACGCGGAGTGGTGAGTACAAACAAAGCATCAATAACATGGAGGGTCAGCTGGGCTCTTTCGTGTCGCTAATTAGGGCTCACTTCGGCTTTACTTTTCCACCCCGATGAACTGTATGATCTGCTTCTGGAATCCTTCAATTGAGCAAGAACGAATGAAAGCTCTCGTGTGTGTTTTAGCTTTTATATGGTCCATTTCTTCGAGCATCAGAACATCTTCAACTTGGGTGAGCCGAACCATAATATCAATAAATCGAGCAAATATGTCCTGATTTTCTAAGTCGCTCATGATCAGATGAAAGAATAGCCTCTGATTTATCCAAGAAAAGATTTCTCTCTACTACCTGTTTTTTTTTTACCAACCGACACGGCAATGATCCAACACATGATGGTTAAATGTTCTGAAATTCCTTGAAGTTCATGGCCTCCAGGGAGAAAGGATCCTTACATGTTCACATGCTGGTAAGTCCCTATCAAAATTAAACATCAAGCGCCGGTTTGTGTTCCCAAATTTAAGATGATTTGGAACGATACATCTGAGTGAAAATCTGAATTCCACATGTCTGCCCCGATGGCAAGCACCTGTTAAAGACAAATAGGAAGTGTCAGTTTGCATTTCGAATTTCAAGATAAATTGGAACGACACTGCCTTACTCTTGTTTTATGTTCCTATTTGAACACAAATGTGCGGCTTGTAAAAATCGGCCATATGGCTCGTGGCCATGATCTCTTGATCTGGTTGGGCAACGAATCCTTCTCAAGGATTTGCACTGGAGGAGATCTATCCTTTTTTCCCTCCGCTCAGTCTTATAATCAAAGATCATTTCTTGAAAGCTTGACTTTCAAAGTCGATATTTCTTATTGCCTTCATGCCGACGAATTCTTTTCTTTTGAGGCTTTTTAATGCCAATACTTTCCTGAAAAATGAGAACAAACTCAAGTTAAGCATGGATCTTCGAAGATCAAATTAGAACGATACAAAGTTACCGTTCACCCGAAGTTCGTATCTTGGGTTTGATTTTGATGCGGATGACTTTGCTATTGTGTCCACTGACTTTGCCGAAGACGAAACGTCCTCTTTGTCCAGCGCACAAATGATTCATTTACCCCGATTAGGCATAGTTTGTTATAGCTAGGTGATGCTTGTCTCAGCTAAATTTGTTTTTGCTTTTGCTGCAATCCCTTTTTTTAGGATTTCTTCTCTCTTGGGATCTATGATGGTGACTTATTGTCTATTCTACCCAAAATAAATGAGTTTGTATTAGCATATGCGAGGAAAAGAGATAAATTGGATACGATACCCAACTACTCTTTCTTTCGTCGATTGTTGATGCTTCTCATTTAATGGAGGCCATTTCAGTATTTCGTTCTGATGTGGACGCTGACTATCACATGCTCCCGTCTGTATTTGTAGGTATTGGCGATGTTAACAATCCATTTGCCCTTGCTTCAATGCACTATTGTGGAGCAGATGAGAATTTTGCTCTCAGCTTGGTCTTTTGAAGAAAATGGAGGGACTTGCTCCCATGAATCTTCACTGATTTTGGTCTGTCTATCTCGACTACCAGAGCCTTTGATCATTTTCATATATATCTCTCGATAGCTTGACAACCTTGGAATTTGTCGTGTGGCAATTTGGCGAATCTCTAAACCACAATCGCCCCTTTAAAGTATTTGACGTTTCCCTATCAAAGAGAAGAAACCTTATGAGTAAAGGGCATATATAATTGACTATTGGAATCGATACAATTTACCCTTGAACTTTATCCAGCGGGAGTTGGTATTCCTCCTTTCATATACAAGATATGTGCATGATATGCTCGATGCACGTTATCTATGTTGATCCATGTTTGCAACGAAAAATGGACTCATGCCCTACATCATGAAAAGGGGTACTCCCTATTTTGCCATTTGAAGGCGTTGCTTTTTGGGTCCCTTGCCTCTGTTCATCACCTGGGGTTGGCCGATTCAGTCATAGGTAGCTTGATCAATGTTGCGTTAACGCATTCATGCTTCATTTGAGTATGTCCGCTCCATGTTAGGTGTTTTGCGCCCTTCAATCTTCTCTGACGTCTATATCAAATCTGCAATTTCTGTTCATGAAACATATTAGTCATTCATATGGAATGAAATCAGAATAAGGGGCAATTTACTCCTTTTACGACATCAAATGACTGGACTCTATCATGATCATCCGAAAATCTCAACATTTGACATTTCACAATGTTTGACACTTCTTGGTTCTATCGCGCTCCTTCTGAAGATTTGTGCGATCCTTTGTCAGTTTTGCTCTATCGATGCATTTAAATCTGCTAGAGCAAAAGAAAAGTGTTTAGCGTCTGATTATGGAAATCAATAACTAAAACAAATACTCTTGCTTGATCGAAAGCGAGCAATGATCATCTCTTCAATGTCTCATTTGTCTTGTCGTCATTTGATGACATTCTTCAAGCATTCTGCTATTTGACATCCGCAAGCACGAGTTACTTCTGGTTGAGCACTTCAATAGCCTGAAGTGTTGCTTCTCAGACAACAGTTTCCTTCATCCCTACATGTAGAAAAGAGATGATCATTTCATATCTAGATGAAGATTGAAATGAGGAACGAGGTATGCCCTTTTATGGCTGAAGGATGATCCGTCTTATGGCGAGGAACATGAGTATTTGTATTCCTCATGATGTACTTCAATTGGTAATCGTGCCATGTCGCCTTCACCATATGCTTTGAAGGTCTACACTGGAGTCTTTTTTTTTAGAGAAAATGATGTTAATCTCAAACAATCTTTTATTCCACCTGCGTGATGGAAGGAATGAACGAGTTAATTGCTGCACAAGGAGTTTTAATTAAAACAATTACAGATTTATGTCCCCAAGATATATTTTTTGGCTCCCGTCATTTGAGTATCGAAGACGATGGGATTTTTAATGATCCTATTCATTTTTTATGATCACCTGCAAAAATGGAAATCATATCAATTCATGAAATAATCAATCTAATTTGGAACGGATACATCCTTTTCAACTTAGAGAGAGTTGATCCAAATAGGTTGCTCCATCTTTATGTTGTCTGTTTAGGGCTCATCAAGTTAATTTGTCTTGTCTTTACAAACCCAATGGGTGACATCTGATGAAAGCGCATTTACTTTCATTTTATAGGGAAGATAAGTTTCCCTTCGTTGGTCTTCAACCATTTTGACCTGTAGACAAAAGACATGAAGGCACGTAGTCAAGTATAACACCCGAAGTGTTTGTGGGAACGATTACAGTTTTACCATCATTCCGTCATTATCTTGGATGTGGTTAGATGAAGGAGTCTTCAACAAGTGTCTGCCATGTAACATGTCTCATAATTCCTCATGCCAATCCACAAATGGATATTTTTTTTCTCTACTAGTTTTACCATACATAGAAATGCCCCAGATTGAGTGTCATGGGAGTGTGAATAATCCATGATATATCACGTTAAAAAAAAAAGATCAAGCGAATTAGTACAATGAGCAAAAATAGTAGGCCGGTCCATGACAATCTTATACACTCAATGAACAAAACAAATATAAGCAACAAAATGAATCGGGCAATTTTCCAGTTTCATCGATCCTTACGATAAAATTCTCCATAATTCGTACGTTGATAAAACAATTTCCAAATTTTACGAGCTGAAACAAGACACAACAATGAACAACTTTTATGTTTGGACTTAAGCTCAAAAGTGAACCGATTGGTACAGTTTGATGCATCTTCTTGAAATGTCTGTCCAGAAAACTGTTTCGCTCAGTTTTTGTTAAATGAACAAAGGACCTCCTTAAATTGTGAATTAAAATCTGGGATTTCTCAGGTTATTAGTTTAGACCCCAACCTACAACTTTTATTTTCCATGATTTGGCAAGGGAGGTCATTTAAAAATGATAATCCGCAAAACCAAATGAGCATCTGGAAACTGCCGAAATTCCAGCTTTCATGGTTCTAAATGAAAATTCGTCATTAAATGGAAAACTCTGTGGATCATTCTAAAAATTTTACATATAATGGCTCAATATGTTCTAAACATTTTTCATTTGGACATCAGACTTTAGAAATGACAAGAATACATCCTAAAAAAAAATGAAACCATGCAAAGGGTTCGCCTAAAAAATGCCATGGACTGACCCACAATATAATGAGATGACATGGAGATAAAGTACAAGAAGTTACCACCATTGAGGATAGAAAATGTCAATCACAAAGACATGCACATGAATCGTGGATTCAATTTATTCTAACTTTCCTAGAAGTTGACAAATTGAAGTGAAAGACTTGCGACAAGGCGACAATCTCGCGCACATAATCAAGATTAGTCGTAATCTTACGACGTAATTAGGATTAGCCGGGTCATTTCAACTTCGGCTTCTCGAGTTAAAAATTACAACCCCGCCATGGTAATCTTACCGAGCGTGAGTTCTAACTTTTGAAACCCATTTTTGAAGAGAGTCGGGATCGAATTCGGACTAACTTTCAAACGTGATCTCACGAAGAACGTTAGGATCCAATCTCGATACCATCCTAAAACTAGTGGCCCAGGCCCGGCGACGGGTTATGTGTGGTGTAGTGCTAAAGCAATTAATCACGCATAACACTTGATAAGCAATCACCGCTTCAAAATGCTCATAATTAAACAAACAAATCAAATCGCCAATCTGCAAAACAATGGGTTAACCAAGCACTCCACCCCTTATAACCCTCGTCTGCAAAAACATTTAACACCTAAGAGTGAAAAACTCAATCAAAATTGCCCAAAGTGAAACATCCATGAAAAATTAGGCCTAAATCCACTAAAGCATTTAATTTTCCAAAAGATTCAGGTGGACCAGTTAAGTCTTGAATTTTTTGAAAAAAAATTAAAGCTTTCAACGTCCCCAAGGGAGTCGCCAAACTGTCGCGACCTAAAAAAGAATAAGTTTCCTTCTAGGCTAATGGATTATTTGGTTAATTAAATTAACTAACCTAACGCGGACTCTCCCAAGCCATACCAATTCGCAACTTAAAAAAAATAATTCCATGCAAAGATATGGTTTGGAGTCCCCACTAATCATTTACGGTAGGTTGATTAGAAACCTAAATAAAATAGCGGGAGAACTATTTTATTTCTACGAACCAGAGATTTTGAGTTCGGGGACTTGGTTACATTAATTCTTCAATTAATGCCCTTTCGGTACCCTTTCCATGAAAATGTCTGATTTTGGCAAATTTGATGAATTTTCAAAGATGAAATTTTGCTAGTTTTTGCAAAAAAAAATTTGGATTTTTTTTTTATAAAAATGCAATGCAATGCAAATTATAATAAAAACGGATATTAAAAGAACATAAACATAAATAAAGGGGATAGGATCCGGTGAATTTTACGACGTCGGAGTCCGTCAGTGTTCGTGCAACAAGGTGTGGGGATATAAACCACCAGCAGGAGGCTCAGCCTTCCGATTTTGAGGTAGTACAATATAATTTACAGGAAATAAATGAACACAATGCCTTTGACACCAATAGGAGGCTCGGCCTTCCGATTCTAGATCCGATAGGCAAAATATAGAAAAAGCACACTTTTATTGGATGCAATGCAATGCAAATGATTTTTAATAAAAGACGCATCGATTCAAAAAAAAGGATAAACCCAAATAATATAC
Organism: Rhodomyrtus psidioides; assembly: GCA_021437785.1. Lineage (NCBI taxonomy): Eukaryota > Viridiplantae > Streptophyta > Magnoliopsida > Myrtales > Myrtaceae > Rhodomyrtus > Rhodomyrtus psidioides. The sequence goes on along the minus strand of JAILYB010000007.1, from coordinate 5,777,112 downwards.
GAGCTCAAGCCATCAATCACATCTTTGCATACTAAAGTGAAAGAAAATTACCTTCAATTGCTCGAGAAAAATCTGCTCGCGCAAGCTGCCACTTGCGTTATGTCAACACGAGCAGAAAATGTCACAATGAGGAGGCTGATTACATCGGCGAAAGAATTACAAAGAGTTTTCGGATGGAAGCACAAGAAACGAAACACTATGAGAAGAGTTTTCTCTCTTCTTTTTATCTTCCTCCCCTCCCTATTGCTTGTCACGTATACTCTCAAGAATGTGGATGCTGAAAATTTTTGAGCAATTCTCCACCTCTCCCCCCTATTGCTTGTCACGTATACTCTCAAGAATGTGGATGCTGAAACTTTTTGAGCAATTCTCCACCTCTCCCCCCTCCTCTTGTTGCCATTCGTGATCTTCTTCTTATTGGGAAGAACCAAGGAGACAAGAAAACACCATCATAGATGTTCATATGCTAGTCCTTGAAGAATCTAATGATGATGGATGGTGGATGGGATGAACTCTACTTTCTAGCACCTCTTTATTCTCTTCACATGGCCGTGTAATGCATGTTACCTCCCTTCCAACAATGGCCATCTTTTATGGTGAGTGACTTTCTTCTTTTTCTTCTTTTTAATGGAACATGCCTTTTCTTTTGCTTTGGAATGATGGTGTTCCCACCTTATAGTGAAGGAATCTGCAACGGAAGAAACGCTTACGATAGTATTAATTCCAACAAGCCCTATGTTAGGAACGAAGCATAGATCATCGCGGATTTAAATTAGATGAAAGTGCAATATATGCTAAAATGCAATGGATGATTTTTTGTTTAGAACTAAAAATTAGTTCTAATTAATAATTTTTTTTAATGGCTGACAAAGATTAGTCAAAATTTAGGTGTCAACAGTATCAATGTATTGAATGTTAACATCACCGTTTTGAACATGATCACGTATGAAGTGATGATTGATCTCAGTATGCTTTATTTTTGAGTGAAGCATGGGATTCTTTGTAAGATTTATGGCACTTGTGTTGTCACATAGGATTTCCACAGTTGATTCTTCAACACCATAATCTTTGATCTGCTGTTTTAGCCAAAGTATTTGAGCACAGCAACTTCCAAGAGATACTTATTCTGCTTCAGCTGTATTGAGTGCCACTGTATTTTGTTTCTTGGAATACCATGAGACAAGCATGTTTCCCATGAGCTGACAAGTTCCAGATGTACTCTTTCTATCAATTTTGCAACCTGCAAGATCTGCATCTAAATATCCCTTTAGTATAAAATCAGAAGATTTAGAGTACCACAAACCATAGTTGGGATAAGTCCCTATGTATTTGATTATTCTTTTGACGGCTGATAGGTGTGATTCTCTTGGGCTTGATTGAAATCTTGCGCATAGGCAGACACTATATAGGATGTCTGGTCTTGAAGCTGTGGGATAGAGTAATGATCCAATCATACTTCGATATAGTTTGGGATCAACTTCCTTTCCATCTTCATCTTTATCTAATTTGGAGGAGTGAGACATAGGAGTTTCTGTCTTCTTGCCATTCTCCAGACCAAACTTCTTCACTATTTCCAGTGCTTACTTTTCTTGAAATATGAAAGTTCCTTTCTGAGATTGATGAATTTGAAGACCAAGAAAGAACCGTAATTCTCCCATCATACTCATCTCAAATTCATCCTGCATTACTTTAGAAAATTTCTTACAGAGAAGCTCATTAGAGGAGCCAAATATAATATCATCAACATAGATTTGAACTAAAAGAATATCTTTACCTTTTCTTTGAATAAAAAGAGTGGTATCTACATTACCTTTGGTGAAGTTGTGTTGAGATAGAAAGTTACTCAACCTTTCATACCAAGCACGAGGTGCTTGTTTCAGTCCGTAGAGTGTCTTTTTTAAGACATATACCAAATCCTTTTCTCTAGGTTCTTCGAAGCCAAGGGGTTGTTCAACATATACCTCTTCTTTGATGTAGCCATTTAGGAATGCACTTTTCACATCCATTTGAAAAATTTTGAAGTCATTGTAACAAGCATAAGCAAGAAGTAGCCTAATGGCTTTTAACCTGGCAACCGGTGCGTAGGTATTATCGTAGTCTATTCCTTCTTCTTGAGAGTAGCCTTTTGCTACAAGTCTTGCTTTGTTTCTTACAACTTTTCCTTTGTCATCAAGTTTGTTTCTAAATACCCATTTTGTTCCAATTACTGGACGATTTTTGGGTCGATTGACCAATTCCCAAACATTGTTCACCTTGAACTGATGTAGCTCTTCCTGCATTGCATTTATCCAGTTCTCATCTGCTAATGCATCTTCAATCCTTTTTGGATCCAATTCAGATACCAAAGCGATGTTGCTCATTGCTTGCTTGAACTTAGATCTTGTCTTTATGCCATCACTTATGCTTCCTATGATAAGTTACTTTGGATGACTTGACTTATGCTTCCAGTTTTTGTCAAGGCAATCATTTGAGGATGTTGTGGGTTCATTTTGTTCATCTTCTGGTCTTTCTTCAACTGAGGAAGTTTCCTTCTGAACATTCTCCGAACCAATATTCACATCTGAGTCTTGCTTTGCATCTGAGTCTACTCGTAAGTCTGTGACTTGAGGAAGTGTATGCATTTGAATGGATTCAGGTTCATCATTCTGGTAGCTTTCATCAACTTGATGTTCACTGATTCTTCAACAACACGAGTGTTCTTGTTGTAGACTCTGTAAGCTTTGCTTGTTGTTGAATATCCCAAGAAAATTCCTTCATCTGATCTCTCATCAAACTTTCCAATTCGATCATTAGCATTCTTTAGAATAAAGCATTTGCAACCGAATACATGAAAGTATGCAACATCAGGCTTTCTTTCTTTGAAAATTTCATAGGGGGTTTTCTCAGAAAAAGGTCTGAGAGAAATTCGATTTAAGATATAACACGCTGTTGAAACAGCTTCAGCCCAAAAATTAGAGGCAATTTTACTCTCAATAAGAAGAGTTCTGGCCATTTCTTGCAATGATCTATTTTTCCTTTCTACTACCCCATTTTGTTGAGGAGTATAAGGTGCAGAGAAGTTATGCTGAATTCCGAAATCAGTGCAAAAATTTGAGAAACTTTGATTTTCAAACTCTCCCCCATGATCCGTTCTCAAACTGGAAATGGTGTAACTCTTTTCATTTTGAATTCTTTTAGCAAGTTTTGAGAAGGACATAAAAGCTTCGCTTTTGTGAGTAAGGAATAAAACCCATGTAAATCTAGAGAAGTCATCAACTATGACAAGACAATATTTCTTACCTCCAAGGCTTAGGGTTCTATTTGGTCCAAAGATATCCATATGAAGTAGCTGCAGACAATGCTTAGTGGAAACTTGATTTAAGGACTTAAAAGAACTTATTACCTGCTTACCCAGTGTGCATGCATGACATAGTCCACTTTTCTCAAATTTTGTTTGAGGTAACCCTCGAACAAGTCCATTCTTGGAAAGCTTTGAGATATGTTTTACACTAATATGACCTAACTTTCTGTGCCAAAGATCAGATTCATCCTTAATAGAGATAATACATTTTGCACTTTCACAGTCAGCATCAATATCTAAAAGGTAAATATTCCCATGCCTTCGTCCCGTGAAGGATTGCTTCTTGTCCTTACTCATGCCTGTGTATTTTAGATCTTAAAAGCAAATATCATAGCCAGAGTCACAGAGTTGACTTACAGAAATTAAGTTGTAATTCAATCCTCTGACTAGGGAGACATCTTTAACTGTCAGATTTCCAATCTTTACATTTCCTTTCCCAATGACTTCTCCCTTGTTCTTTCCTCCAAAAGACACGCTTCTACCATCACAATCTGAGAAGGATATAAATACGTCTGGATTTCCAGTTATGTGACTTGAACAACCACTGTCCAGAAACCACGTGTTCTTCCTTCTCATTGGTATCTGCAAGACATAAATACCTTACTATTTCTTTGGTACCCATGCTTTCTTGGGTCCTTTTGTGTTAGTGAGTTTTGACCTTTTAACAGGTCTCCAAATTTTCTTGCAATGATCCTTAGTATGACTAGGATCACCACAATTCACACATGATTGACGAATGTAAGATCTACTAAAGTGCTTATGAAAATGAAGCCTATAATCGGAAAATGTTGGTTTTCGAAATTCAGTTTTAAAGGAATTTTTTAGGCTACTTTCCTTTTTAAAACCTAACCCAGATCGGTCATTGAAGGGTATTTGTTTTGAAATAATGCTATTCAGAGTTTCTGAGCTTTGTGAAAACCTTTTTGATATATCAGAAACCTTTTCTTTCAAGGAAGTATTTTCTTTTGAAATCAAATCATGATTTTCTTTCATCTGGTGAAACTCTTGTTGTAGAAAATTATTTTTTTTCTTTTTGGGATAAATTCTGTTGTTTTAAGGATGCATTTTCCTTTTTCAAACCAGAAACTTTTTCAAGAGCTTCTTTGTAATTTCTACACAATTCATCAATATATTCAATAACTTCATCAGGGAGTTCAGATGAACATACCTCAGTTTCTGAATCTGAATTAGAATCTGATTCGGCCATGAGACAGATGTTTGCATAATCATTTTCACTTTCATCAAAATCACTTAGAGTTTCTGCCTTTAGAGCCTTCTTATACTTCTCATACTTGAGTTTGTCCTTCTTCAAAATTGGATAGTTCGGTTTGATATGTCCTGCTTTCTTACAGTGAAAGCAGATCACGTCTTTGCTATCTTGTGAGTCGTTGCTTGATATTTTCACATCATTCTTCTTCCAAGGTTTCTTCCCTTTGATGTTTCTACCTTTTCGAGCCATCTTTCTAAATTTCTTGACCATGAGAGCTAATTCTTCATCATCCTCATCTTCATCATCTGTATCAGAAAAACATTGATTAATTTCAATTTTTAAGGCAATAGATTTTTTACCTTTTTGTTCTCCCTTCTTGTTTGCTCGTTCTGTTTCATAAGATTGCAAAGTCCCGACTAATTCATCCACCGAGAGTGGTCTGATTGTTTGGCATTCTTGAATTGATGGTTTGATGTAATTCCAATCATCTGTGAGTCCACGCAGTATCTTCTTGACTTGCATTGGTTCAGCAATAGGTGCGCCTTGTCTTGCAAGTCCACTTGCCAAAGTCTGAAACCTGTCTATCATATCTGCAATAGATTCATCAGGTTTCATTTCAAATGCTTCATAGTCACTCAGTAAAATGTTGAGCTTTGTTTCTTTTACACGATTTGTTCCTTGAAAGGTAACATGAAGTCTATCCCATATTGCCTTGGATGATTCCTCCTCTGAGACACGATTATAGAGAGGGGTGGATAAGGCACAAAAGAGAGCATTGACAGCTTTAGAATCAAGGCCTCTTCTTTTAGCCTTTTCAGCATCGATCATTGTTGTGATAGGATTTACTCCGTCAGTAGTGGCTGGATTTGTAGCAGTTGCAGGAACTACTCCATTCGTAACGACATCCCACATCAGATCATCATAGGCTTTGAAGAACCACTTCATCTTGTTGCTCCACATATTGTAGTCATTTCCATCAAAGTATGGTGGCTTGTTGGCAAAGTGTGAATCGTTTGTTCCTGAAGAGTGATTGCTAGACATAGTAGATCGTTAACTCTGAAGTCAATAAACACTTCGTAAAATGAGTAACCTGCTCTAATACCAATGATGGATCTAGCAATATCACCTAGAGGGGGGGTGAATAGATGATTCTGAATAAAATTGAAACTTCTTACGGAATAAATAAAATTCAATGTATGATTCGAATCAGGAATAGTATAACAGTGTGCAAAAAATCTAAACACAAAGGTAAGAGTTTAGAGTAGAGAACATTGCACACGACGATTATAGTGGTTCGGCTTAGATCAAGCCTACGTCCACTCTCCCACGATGACAGCCGATCGGCTGGATTTCACTATGAAGAATCAAGAGAATTACAAACACTCAAGCACTTGGTTTTTCTCTCTCACAGATTTTCACAATGAAGGATTTTGGGTACACAGAATATTTTCAGATAGAACTCAGATTATGGTTCTTCTTTTATACTCCCCTGCCTCCGAACTAACCGTTGGATTCCAGCCAAGGGATCGCTCTGCAATCCTTGATTGGACGTCATCAATCGTGATTGAACGAGACTGTATCTTCAGAAGATATGTAGACCGTTGGGTAAGATATTGAACCCTTCTGATTCAGTCGCCCATACAACTGAATCTCCAGCTTCCACAAGTGTGATAAGTCTGAGTTGTTTCCCGAAGGAATAATCCATAGAAGATGATATCCCATTGTAGAAAGTCCATTGATTGATTGAATGGATATCAGGGCAATCAAATATCACAAGCTTTACATAGAAAACTTGCCTTGATCGGAAACCTGCCATACGTGGGTCTTCGTGTTTTGCAAATGCAGAGACTGATCTTTATCCAGTTTCTTCTAAGAGAAGATTTGTTTCTTACTAGATCAGTTGACACGGAATGGTAATATGGAGATTTGAAGCGATCCATCTGTCACTGTTTAGATCATCAGAAGCACCTCAGTCAGAAGCACTCTATCTAACCTCGTCAGAAGCACTTCCATCTGACCCTTCGTCAGAAGCGCTTCCATCTGACCTTTCGTCAGAAGCGCTTTCATCTGACCCTTCGTCAGGGGCGACAGAATTGGATTCACTCAACCTGCTGCTTACACATTCTTTCTGCATCACATAACGTTATACAATTTCTTTTGATAGTTTTGTCATAATCAAAATATAGGAGAATTTCCACAACATAGAGTTTGTTTGCTGCATAAAGTTTGTTTGACGTGTGAAGGATTGATTGTGAGACGAGCGATGCTGAATGTTCGGAGGCGCGGGCAGATAGGAGGCAAACGAGGGACGGAAGAATTGGGCACGATGGCAGTGTCGATCGGCGAACATGCCAACCATCTCCGGTCAAGGTCGCCCTTGGGGCAAAGGAGTCGGAAAAATATGAGAGATCCCTGCAAAGCTACAACTCAAGTTGAGGAGCTGATGTAGGACAACGACATCGTAATTTCACTAATCGGGAAAGTTACCGAATTCTCCTAGTTACCGAATATCTAACTTCTCAAACTTCCGATTTACCCAATTCGATATCGTTTAGATTTGATTCCAATATTCGTTTTAGGATATCTTTAGGTTTGATTTGCAATATTTTAATATTCATTTTTCTAATTTTAGGAAACTTAGCAATATAGATATATGCAATATTTGATTTAAATTCTCTTTTGATTAGATAAGATTTGATTTGTTTTAGTGTTATCTTTTGTAATTCTATTTCCTTTAGGAGTCCTATCTATATAAAGGACATTCGCTCTTTGTAATCGACAGACTTCAGACATCTATCAATCGAATACAGTTTATTCAGAGGAATTATTTTCCTGTTTATCGCTACCCTGCGTCATTTGGTATTAGAGCGAGGTTTCTCCTGGCGATGATGTCTCATACCGTGAATCGATATACTTTCGTAGCTGAGGGCCATCTTGGTGAGCCTATTACACGGAATGTGTTTACCTAGTTTGCCGAGGAAACTCGACAAGCTCTACAAGACCGCCGACGGACGATGCAAGACTTGCTTGCCGCTACCCAACGGTTGTCTGCAAACCTAAGCCACACACCTGGCATTCTTCCAGCCGAGCGAATTCCTGTCGCTCGTGATCCCGAAGTAGCTATGGATCGTGAGGCAAATCACCAACAACATCGACAAAGGCGACAAGCCTATGTCGAGGATTTTGAAGAAGAGGATTTCCTGGACGTGCCTATTCGTGGAGATTGCCGTTATGGAGGAGTCCAAGGAGAGCATGTTCGTGGAGGTCGACGATACGTAGGTTATCAACGATATTCCGATCAATATCAATTGAGTTATGATCTCTCTACCTTCAGTGGCAATCTGGATTTTGAAGACTTTCTGGATTGGCTCTGGGATATGGAGGAGTTCTTTGAAGTAATTGAGATCGATGAGGAAGACCAAGTAAAATTCGTGGCAAAAAAGTTGAGGCGCGACGCTTTAGTCTGGTGGGAGCAAACGCAAATATCTCGACACCGACAAGGAAAAGCACCCATTTGAACGTGGAGACGAATGAAACGAATGTTAAAAGTTCGGTTTTTTCCACCTGACTATGAACAAAATTTGTTAAATTCAAACCACTCAATAGGTTCTTTGTGCCATTCTTTCTCCTATTCCCCCACCAAGACATCTGAAGCTCTTGTCGAGGGCAAGAACCAACTTTTCAAGAAATTAGAGGAGGACCCAACGGTGGAAGAAGAGATGGAGCAGAAAGACCCGGAGATCGTTCTCGAAGTCGAGACTTCCATCGAGAAAGTGGGTGAACAAGATGAGGATGGTGTCCAGGAAGTGAAGAAAGGCGAAGAGTGTCCAAAAGAAAGTTTATATCCAGCGAAAAATCTAGATTATGATGATCTTGTTGAGGAGGATTCTTTGGGTGATGATGTCACTGTGCTCGATGCTATTGACGAATATGTCATGCCAGGAGGAGTTGATCTGCACACTCTTCTTGCTATGGGGAGTCAGACAATAGATGACTTCTTTAGTGGTCAGACTGCAGCATTAATAAGTGGAACAACAATGCACATTAACTTTGTAATACCAGTCCAAGGGAGTTTAATTGCAGACATTGAAACATATGAGACGAAAGCAATGCAATCTTGTACGGATTATGACTTTCACATGGCAATCACAAAATGGGATGCCGGCAGTACTGTGATGGGATTTTACCAGCGATCCGCTCAAACAGTCAAGTTCTTAAAAAAAAAAAAGAGGTGGAGGCATTGGAAGTACAGAAGGAAGCGGATCCAGACACGACGTTATAACTCGAGGACGAGTTCTTTTGAAGAAGGAGAGACTAATGTAGGACAACGACGTCGTCATTTCACTAATCGGGAAAGTTACCGAATTCTCCAAGTTACTGAATATCTAACTTCACGAACTTCCGATTTACCCAATTCGATATCGTTTAGATTTGATTCCAATATTCGTTTTAGGATATCTTTAGGTTTGATTTGCAATATTTTAATATTCATTTTTCTAATTTTAGGAAACTTAGCAATATAGATATATGCAATATTTGATTTAAATTCTCTTCTGATTAGATAAGATTTGATTTATTTTAGCGTTATCTTTTGTAATTCTATTTTCTTTATGAGTCGTATCTATATAAAAGACATCCGCTCTTTGTAATCGACAGACTTTAGACATCTATCAATCGAATACAGTTTATTCAGAGGAATTATTTTCATGTTTATCGCTACCCTGCGTCAGGAGCGAAAAGGCCTTTCTTCTGTAAGTACCCTCCCACCTTCTCATGTGTATTCCAATTTCATTTTTAGAAAATTTCCACCAAAAAACATTCACTCAATTGCACTTGCCCTGCAAATGGAGACCAAGATTTGTTTATTTCCAGATGATTTGTCTATTGAAATTGGATTCTGTTTCCACCAAGAAGTCAGAGAGTGTTCATGCATTTATTTCATGTTAATTTCCAAAGGATTGTCTCCAGGCTATATAATTTAGCCGTCCCAGTAAGCCTCGAGCCTCCTTCACGGTCGAGGGAGGCCGTAATTCTCATATTGCCTTCACCTTGGAGGGATCAACTTCAATGCCGGTCTTGTATGTCGGAAGAAGCTTTACTTCCCTTTAAGGTTGCCATTTTTACCTCAGCCTGTCTCGTTCTATCTCACTTTGCGGACAAAGACTGAAGGCCGGGAAAGGGACACAGCTTGGAGGACCAGCAAAGGATCTTGCAAGAAGGAAAAGTGTGAGTGATTAACTGAGACTATTGTCAGCTGATTCTCTTGTTTCTTCTCTTAGGTTGCCCTTTTTGTTTCCTTTAATCCTTCAAGAATTGAGAAACTGGATCTTTGTTTACCCACCCAACTCAACCAGAAATATAACATAGATTTTATGTAAATATATATTATGTTGAGATCAGCATGTATGACATGTATTTGCGAACAAACTATTACAGAGATTTATGAGATGATGGGATGTTATCAATCAAATAATATAGAGATAGTAATATGTTTACCTTCCTTCATGAAAGATTTACTAAAAAGAATAGTTGTCAATCCTAAAGTTTTGATAAAGGTTTACTGCTACATGCAATAATTCAACAAAATGCTTGTGACTCTTTCGCATCGCAATGCTTAAATTAAAATATCGAACGTTGAGTTGATTATAATTTTTCAAATTTACCCATATCATGAATTTCCAAGGAAAAGTGTCAAAAAAGTCCTAAACTTATTGCATTAGTATCAATTCAGTCTTAAACCTTTTTTTATGCCAATTCAATCCTAAATATTTTACATTGATGCCAATTTAATCCTAAACCTTTTATTAGTGCCAATCCAGCCCTAAACATTTTACATTAGTGCCAATTTAGTCCTAAATATTGTGCATTTATGCCAACTGAGTCAATTCGATCAATTTTGATCGAAAATTATTGGCGCGAACATCAATTGTTATATGTGGTAGGGCTTGAGCTAACGGGATATTTTTTAATATTTTAAATAATTTTTAGCAATATTTTTTAAAAAATGCTTAAAAATTATTTAAAATTATAGAATAATATTAAAAAAATATCCCAGTCAACATTTGTTATGTCACGTAGGACAACCGATGTCTAAATTAACCATTTTCGATCAAAATTAGTCAGATTAACTCAATTAGCTTAAATACAAAAAATTTAGGATTGAATTGGCACCAATGAAAAAAGTTTAGGACTGAATTAACATCAATAAAATATTTAGGACTGAATTGACACTAATGAAAAAGATTTAGGACTAAATCGGCACTTGTGCAATAGGTTTAGGACTTTTTTGACACTTATCCCTGAATTTCCATATTTCCATACAAGCATGTGCAATCAGAAATATAATCGAAAAACGAGATTTATTATATTTTTTGGAAAAAAGTACAAAAAAAAAAGTCATAAACCTATTGTATTTGTACCAAGTCAGACATAAATCTTTCGATTGAATCAATTAATCCATCCGGCCAATTTTGCTCAAAAATCACTAACGTAGACGCCGGCTGTCTTATGTGCCGCGGTTAGTACTTATGTTGACATTTTTAATAAAAATATAATTTTATTTTTAACAAAATTATTTTTAATTATGTTTTATTCGTTCTTTTTGTTATTCCTTTCAATCTGGCCGGCCACCAAGCGAAGGCCAGCCAGCCCTTGACGGCCGTTCGCTAGCACTTGCCAAATTTGTGCAAGAGCTGGCTAGAAGGCCAAGGGCAAGGGCTTTCGCAACCACGCACTACCGGCGAGGCCATCACAATCTCGAATGCCCTTACCCAAGGCCTTCACGGCCACAAGTGAGGCGGGCCTTGCTCAGATCTAGCGAGGGCTGTGACCCTCGCAGCGACCGGCGAGGATTGCCAGGGACCCTTGCCGTCCAAATTGAAAAAGAAAAAAATCACTGAAAATATTTAAAAAAGAAAATCAGCATCAGTCATGCCACGTAAGATGAACGTCGTCTACATCAGCGATTCCCTACTAAAATTGACCGAATAGACTAAGTTGTAAAGGTTTAAGTCTAGGTTGGTGCAACTGAAATTTTTAGGCCTAAAATAATACCAATGCAATATGTTTAGGTTTTTTTTTTTGTACTTTTCCCTATTCTTTTGTGTCAAAGCAGCATAAATTTGCAATCATACATGATGGTTCAGAAAAATATAATCATACATGTCATCAGGATGAGCAAAAGATTATATCATGTGCAAAAATATAACCACTGTATCCCGTCAACTACAAATTTCCGTTGTTATGTAGTCTATGGTGCAACACTGGCCAAAATGTGGTTTTAAGTATGTTTAAGGATGTCTAAGAGTAAACCTGTCAAAATGGATCTAAAACCCATTTATAGACCCATTTATCTTTAAATGGGTCACTCTTATTTCTCTTGTTAGCCATAAATGGATTTTACAACAAAAAGACAAAAATAGATGGATCTTAATGGGTTTGGTCTAAACCCATTTACGACCCATTTAATTAAATCTCATCTTCTTCCCTCAATAGACGAGGATCAAGGTCGGGGCTGGGATCGAGGCCGGGGCTAGGGCCAGGTTCGGGGCCAGGACCGAGGCCGAGGACCGGGGCTGGAGACCGGGGCCAGGTCAGCGAACGGGGCCGGGGATCGACACCAGGTCCAGGCTCGAGACCGGGGTCCGGGACAGGGACCGGGTCCGGAGCCAAAGCCGGGGTCGGGTCCTAGATCATGGCCGGGTCCGGGTCAGAGTCCGGGGCCGGGGTCGGGGCCGAAGCCTGGGTCAGGGCCGGGGCCGGGTCTGAATCCGGATCCGGGCCGAGGCCTGGGTGGAAACCAGGGGTGGGGCTGGGTTCGGGGCCGGAGACCGAGGCCGAGGCCGGGGCCGGAGACCAGGGTCGGAGACCCGAGCAGGGTCCGCGAACGGAGCTGGGGACCGAGGCCGGGGACCAGGACCGGGTCCGCGAACGGGACCGGGGACCAAGGTCAGGGACCAGGGCCAAGTCTGGGGCTAGGTTCGGGGATCGAGGCCGGGTCGGGGTCCGGGGTGGAGATAGGGGGCAGGGCCGGGTTCGGGTTCGGGGCCAGAGACCGGGGTCAGGGACCCAGGCCGAGTCCGCGAACGGGGCCGGAGCCTATGAACGGGTCCGGGGCAGGGGCTGGGTCCGGGTCCGAGGCCGGGGTCGGAGGCCGGAGCTGGGGCTGGGGCCGTTGCCAGGGCCAGGTTCGAGGACCAAGGCCGAGTCCGAGGACAGGGGCCCGTTCAGGGGCCGGGGCCAAGGTGGAGACCGGGGGTGGGGCTAGGTCCGCTAACAGGGCCGGGGACTGAGGCCGGGGCCAGGTCCAGGTCCGGGGCCAGGTTCGGGTCTGTGTCCGGGGCCAAGTCTGGGGCCGGGACCAGTGATGGGGACCGAGGCCGGGGTGGCGAGGATTGCGGCCGAGGCCGGGACCGGTGGCGGGTACCGGGACCGAGGTTGGGTCTGGGGCCGGATTCGGGATCGGGGTCGGGAGCCGGATCCGGGATCGAGGTAGGGGGCCAAGGCCGGGTATCAAGGCCGAGGCCATGGCCAGGTCTGGGCCCGCGACCAAGGACCGAGGCCGGGTCCAAGCCAACGACAGGGGACCGAGGTCGGGTCCAAGCCAGGGATCAGGGGCCGGGACCGGGGCTTGGACCGGCGACGGTACCGGCACCAAGGCCAGCGACTGGGGGCCGGGGGAGGGCTTCAAGGCCGGGGCTAGGACCGGTGGCGAGTACCGCGATCGGGGCCGGGACTGGTGGTGGGGACCGGGGCCGGGGTGGCAGGGACCTCGGCTAGGGCCTAGTATGGGGTGACCCATATCCAATAAAGATGTCGATTTGTATTTCATGAAAATATTTCAGTAATATACTTTTATTAAACAATCATAAGAAAATTTTCATATATTAAATTAAATATAGAAGTGTTTTCTTAAATGGGTTGGGTTGGGTTGGGTATGGGTCAATAAATTTGTATTGTACATAAATGGGTTAATGGGTCGATTTGGGTTCGGATCATTTATGACCTGACCCAACCCACCCATTTTACACCCCTATCTAAAAAGGACGTCCCACGTCTAGATGAAGACTCAGGCTCTGCAGTTGTTGGTGGAAGTGGAACTCATGGCACCTCCTCCGTCGATGATTTCGAGTCAGGGTGGAGCAATGCTTAATGTTTTGAGGCCGCGGGGGTCAAATTGTTTCCGCGTTCATAAGACTGCCTATGGTAACGTTTCTATTCCTGAGAGCATTCTTTGAACAAAAATATTTTTTTGCGTTTCTATTCCCAGCTACGACTTCTGGGACCGGCAAAAGGCGGCGGCCTGCGACGGGGGCCTGCGGGTGGTGACCGCGTCGACGGCGATGGGTGGTGATTCCAAAAGTGTTCCAAAACTCAGAAGCAAGTTTTTTTTTGTTTCTTTAAAAGTGTTCCCCGGCACAAAAGTATTTTGCGGAATACTTTTGAAATATTTTTGAACCATACGCATTTCAATTTCAAAAGTGTTTTCAAAACATTTTTGAAATAGAAACGGTTTTTCTAAAATGTTTTCGTACATGCTCTAAATAGACAGAGCCTCGAGGGAGAACCTAGAGATGAGGAGAGTGCTGGAGATGTGATGGTCACTACAATGCCGCCAAATTTCCTAGGGGCCGACAGACTTTTCGACTAGGGGTATGCATGATCCGGGCCGGTCCGATCCCGGTATGGAACCGGGGACCGGACTAGTAGTCCGGTCCCCATATTTTCGGGACCACGGACCGGACCAAGACCAGCAGTCCGGGCCGGTCCCTGTCCCGGCCCAATAGGACCGCTAATTCTAACTGCTTATGAAAACTATAATAAAAAGATTAGTTTGGTGAAAAAAAAAAGAATTTAGACTTCGACCTCCTCTTGTGTTGATTTTTCATTAATAATAAAATTCCACAAAAACGTCCAAAGTCTAATCCTAATTCTGATCTCTAAAAAGGAATTCATTACTAATAAAAATCCACAAAAGACAAAAAACACGTATATGAATTAATCTTTAAATGCAAATCTAATATCAATGTAATAAGATTTTTATCTTTTCAGTTCTTTTTACATGGTTTTCTTTTCATTTATTTTATGTGAAAAAAATACTATCTAAAATTCGGATCTGTTTGAAAAATTCAAAGAATATATCTCCCTAAACAAATAAGCCCGATCTAAAAGAAAAATCAATTAACACAATCAAAGATGCAACCATCACAACAATCAAAGATGTAATCACTGCAACCAAAATAGCTAAAAACTCGCTGTAGGAGACTCAAAATTTTCAAATCATTAGGATAATCAAACTAATTTTTTAAAAAAAATATTGCCGGTCCGGTCCGGGCCGGGCCGGTCCCAAATCATGGAACCCGGGGACCGGACCGCCCAATCACCGGTTCCGTTTATTGGGACCAGGGACCGGACCGCCAACCTCAAGGACCGGACCAACCCGCCCGGGCCGGGCCGGTCTCGGGTCAGTCCGGTCCAATTTGCACACCCCTATTTTCGAGGCCGAAAAGTGTTGACACATATTCAATCATAGCGCCCGCCCAGATAAGGGAAGTGATGGCTATGGGACCACAAAAGCAACACATGTAGAGACAAACACCCGACTGATCCCACCAAATATTTTAACCAAACCCATTCACTTCAAACCGTCCCTCGCCCACGGTTGCGGAGGAAATCAGTGGTCCCGTCATATCTACCCAATGTTAGGACACGATTCATTATCACGACGAAATAAAAAATAAAAAACGAAAAAAAAAATAAGAAATTAAAATTTAATATTTTATTCTGATTCACCGATAAATTAAAATTACATCCGACAAAGGCTTCCACCGCCATTAGTACATTGCACATCTTATTCCACTTTCATTAGCACATTAGCTATTTATGGTCCAATCCTGAACTATCGATAAAATATAGACTCAAGTTATAAAAATCCTATGGCGATTCGAGAGCACTCGCGACCCCTCCCTAGGCGGCTCACCAAAACCCCACCCACTCACGGGGAAGCGGAGCCCCGTGCTTTCTTATCGAATAAAAGTATGGACTACAAATTTTAGATCGTGTTTTTCATCTGATCGACGCATGTTCCCTCCTTCGATTAATACATAGAAAAAATATATATATTACCTAGACTATTTGCGAATAATGATTTATGACGTTCATAAAATTGAATGTTGTTATAATCTCGCTTTTCTTATTGCTCGAACTAAACCTGATGGCATCTCAATATGTATAATAAACTCACTCAATCCATTTCTTGAGGTAGGAAATAGAAGAACACACACACTCTCTCTCTCTCTCTCTAGTTTTCTGAAATCTACCCTCTATCTCAGTCTGTGTACTCTCAAAAAAGTGGGGTTCCTTTGGTTCCTACTTAAAACTAATCGCCTGTTGGATGAAGACCATGATCATCATTGTTCATGGTTTTTGTCTCTTGTAAGAACCAGTCTTTTTAAATCTGGTTTGTCCATTCAAAAGGTCATGAACCTCTCAACCCCTTTTCTGTTTGAACCTCGTCCGTTTCGGGAAGACCTCTTTGTGATCCTTCTCCTCTGTTCCATTACGTCGTTCCAAGAATAAGAGCAACTCTGCTTCATATCTACACTACATTACTCCTTTTGTCCAGTGTCTATCATCAATTCCTCCTCAAATTAACCTCGTTTTCTTTCTCCTTTTCTGATAATTCTGCATACAAAGTTGCTTCAAGAGATGAGCTTGAGAGCAGCAGAGGGAGATTCGACTCCACAGATTCAACTCCCAGCAGATGTGGATTGGCATATGCTTGACAAATCTAGATTCTTCTTCCTCGGAGCAGCTCTCTTCTCGGGTGTATCGACTGCTCTCTACCCAGTTGTGGTGCTCAAGACAAGGCAACAAGTCTCGCACACACCGGTCTCTTGCTTCAAGATGTCGTTCTCCATCATGAGGCATGAAGGCCTTAGAGGGTTCTACAGAGGGTTTGGGACGTCCCTGATGGGCACAATCCCAGCAAGAGCTCTCTATATGGCTGCCCTTGAGGTCACCAAGAGCAGTGTGGGGTCAGCCACTGTGAAGCTAGGGCTGTCGGAGACCAGTGCCATGGCCATTGCCAATGCTGCGGCAGGGCTGAGCTCAGCCATGGCTGCTCAGCTCGTGTGGACGCCAGTCGATGTGGTGAGCCAGAGATTAATGGTTCAAGGCCAAAAACATGGCTTCACCAGCAAAAGGAGCTTAATTGGCCAAGTGGGTATTGGTTCTAGCAGGTACAAAAATGGCCTCGACGCATTCAAGAAAATACTGTGTGCTGATGGGCTGAGAGGCCTATACAGAGGATTTGGCATTTCAATTTTGACGTATGCACCTTCAAATGCAGCGTGGTGGGCTTCTTATTCCGTGGCCAACAGGCTCATCTGGGGTGGTTTTGTGGGCAAAAGTGGTGACAGAAGCCAAAAAGACAGCTGCTCCTTTCGTTCTTGCTTTGGGGCTGAGTCGAGATCGATGCCGGCGGTGGCTGTGCAGGGTCTGAGCGCAGCAATGGCAAGTGGGGTTTCTGCAATAATCACCATGCCACTGGACACAATCAAGACGAGGTTGCAGGTGTTGGACGTAGAAGAAAACGGCAGAAGAAGAGCGCTCACTGCTATGCAGGCTGTGAGGAGTATGGTGAGGGAAGGTGGGTTTGGTGCTTGTTTCAGGGGGCTGGGACCAAGATGGGCTTCAATGGCCATGTCTGCAACAACCATGATCACCACCTATGAGTTCCTGAAGAGATTATCTGCTAAAAACCAGGAATGCTTCAGTTCTTGACCGAAGCATTAAATCGAAAGCAGAATAAATAAGATTGCACAATTTTTTTTCTCTTTTTTTTTTCAGATAGATATTCTTCTCTGATTTCTACTCATATTGGCAACATTCGGTCTGCTTGTGCTCACTGAATGTAAATCAATATTAACTTCAAGACAATGGATGTAGAATTAAAAATATTTTTGATTTGTTCATTTTTGTAAGCAATAAAAGCTATCATTTTATGAAAAATATCTTCCAAATCACTCTTTTTACGAAACAAGCGGAGCTGTCAGCTCGTTGTTTATCATCAGCATGGTGCATATACTAAGCATTTATCCATGAACATCAGAACATCGATGCTCGCATATTATGCTTGTTTTGAGCTCGCCATGCATATAAGTTACGTGTTTAACATGAATTAAATGGTAAACAAAGCAATGGGGAAGCTGGTGGGATAGGGATTTTTGGAGGAAAGTGGTGCGTGGGACTAAACTATGTGAACTCCAGTTGCTTCTTAACACCTCCAAGGAAGTGTGGGATTCAAATCCTCGTAGGAACCGAAAAGAAATAGTCCAAAAACCATATGATAAAATCGAGATTATGGGAAATATCTTATTTACATATCAGCAAAAACTGGATGGCTAACTTGGCAAAGTTGAGGGCCACCTGAATTCAGACAAAACAGGAAATACGTGGAATTCACCTCTTGGTTTTACTGTCCTCGCCAAGAAACGAAAATCCTCTTTAATAATGCAAAAATGATAGGCGATCCGTTTCAAAACGGGTAGATTCCAAACTAGAAATCTGAAACCTACCGTATTAGGGTTGGTGCCCAATTTTTGGAGTCCGGAATCAAATCCAGTGACCCTAAAACCTCTGTTACACGGACAAGTGTCTGACACGGCTGGACACGACCTTTTTTTTTTTTTTTTGGTGCCGGCCACTAAAAATAGTGAAAAAGCCCAATTTTTAACCTAATTTCTAACTCTTCCCTCTAGCGACCTGCTCGATTCTTAGACTCGTCTCTCCCTCTCCCTCTCACGACTCATCGACTCCCATCGCGACTCGGCCCCCATTGGTTCTGCATGCGACTTGCCCCCACTCGCAAGTCGCGACCTTTATTTTTCTATTTTCCTCCACTCTATGGATACTGTGGTTGATAATAATTGAAGTTTTATGGCTCTAAAATCGCATATATATCCCGGCGTGTCAGAATTCTCTATTTTTTTTTAGAATTCACGTGTCGATGTGTCGTGTCGTGTCTTGTCGAGTGTCGTATCATGTGTCCATGTAACATAGCCTAAAACTAGCATAGAAGATGCTCCAGCACCAAAGAATGGCTAATGAAATTTTCTCACCCTATGTTTGACAAATGGATAATGAGACATACTCCAACACCAAATAGTTTGCAATCTCCAACTGAATATTAGATCTCTCCCATTGCAGAGTACCTTATTGTATATTCTGTTTAGGAGTTCAATGGTTTACATTTAATAAACACTTTTGTTTTTTTTTTTTTGGCACTACGGGAACTGATATTTATTTATTTATTTATTTATTTATTCCAGTTTAAAATTTGGAAAATGGGAACAAAAGGGAGACAAAACCGGGGGCAGCCCCCAAAATTTCTATGGACCGTTCAGGCCCTCCACAATTTATTTGTTAATGACTATTTCTATGGACCATCAATCAAACCGTGGGCCATTTCTTTTCAACGCCTTGTCTTCTCAATCTCATCATTCTCAGCAGTTTCATCCACATTCTGAGAATCTGAGCTCACCCTACTGCTCCTTTGAGGATCCCACCTCTATCTGGATTTTTGGCCGATGATCCCGATCCAAACTGTCCAACACAGCCTCACTTAAAAAGGAAAATACAGAGTATCTATTCTATACTCCTTATTCTCAAGCCTAAAACTTGAAAAGGATGATATGATTGCGGATTATTCATTCTCGATATTCAAAGTAAATTTTCATTTCTCCCGTAACACGTAGTATCTACCGTGTTTCATCATGCGAGATTTGTTTTTACTTACTTCAACTCGTCTTTTTGCGACTCACGATATGCTCTCAGGGCCACGATACTTTGCACACAAAATTACGGCAAGCAAATCTAGGCACGATACTTTGCGACGGGGGTTTGATCCTTTACAATTAATTTCTTACCATGTATATTTATTTATTTATTTTCAGCGACATCGTGCCCTTGCATGGCCTTCTTCGCTGTTCAGCTAGGGTACGGTATGGTCCCTACTCCCCAAAGACCGGGCTAGGATTTCCTACCATAAAGGTAGGAAATCATAGCCCAATTGGCCCTTAGATCTTCCCTCCCCCTCCCCCTCCCCTAATTATATGGGGGAAAGATCCAAGGGCCAAGAATTTAATGATCCCCTGCCAATGTAGGGGATCCAGATCCCCAGAGACTAGCGTGTTTGATGTGGATATGTGGGGTGAGGCATAGGAATGGAGGATACATTGGTTATTATCATAAAGGGTACTTTTTGAATGGATAAGATTTTGGGGCCCACTTTCAGCAAATGGACCCACCAATAAATTAAAATCTGACATTCCTAGCAACAACTCTTTTAGCCTCTACTATGATGAATCATTGTATCTCATTGGTACTAGAAAGAAATATCATAGGTAACAACTCTAGAGAATTGCATACCCTTTGGATTGGATCCAATGCAGAGGTTTGGTCGTTGCTTTTAAGTCACGATGTGGACAAGAGGCCGATCCCACTGCATATGTTAAGCACAGAAACGTTGAGGTCTCTTCCAAGAGAATGTGCGAGGGATGAGCCATAAGAAAATGAGCAATTGATGAGAAAGGATCTCCACAAGGGCAAACAATTGGATGGATCCATTCTGGGGGGGTCGGGTCAATCTTACGTTATGGTAATATGGCTCTCATAGAGAGGTGACGATGTTCACCCGTCGTGATTAACCGTGCCCATCTAACTGAGTTCAATGAAGAAGCCAACGATGTATCCGTGTCAAATCCTTAAGCATTACTATCGATAGGGCATGATCCTTTTGAATAGAGGTGGCGAAATGGGTCATGAACCCGTATTTTTCGCTAATATTTGTTAAGATAAGTGAAGAATGAATTGCCTAAAATCAAAAGTATTGGTTAAAATGGATCTATTAAAAAAAAGCCCTAAACGGCCCAAGTCTCTTGAGGCTAGGTTCAAGAACCAGTGTTGCAGTAGGCGGCTCCCATGCCCAAGTCACTAGTGTTCGACCCAAGTCCATTGTGGCCGGGCCCAAGTCTACAATGACCAGTCCTATGTGGTAGGTCCCTCGAGGATGGACCGAGACCCTCGTGCCCATGCCTAAATCCACAGAGGCTGGGCTCGGGGCTTAGCCCAAGATCTCAACACCCATGTTCAAATTCCCAGTGGCCATGCTAAGGCACGAGGGTCTCGCGCCCAAGTCCCTAACACCTAGCCCAGGTGCATCAAGGCAAATTCGGGTCAATCAAGACCCGACCTAATTCCTCGATGGTCGGGTCCACAGAGATTGGGCTTGGGTCCTTAGCGGCCATGCCTGGGTACTCGACTCCACACTTAAATCATTGGTGCACGGCTCAGGTTAATCGTGGCTGGGCTCGATTCCTCGACGACTGGGCCCAAGTCCACAGAAGGAGGGGCGTAGATCCCTCAAGGTCGGGCTGGAGACTCAATGCTCGTGCTTGAGTCCATGAATATCCAGCCAGGCCCGAGAATCCTATGCCCATGAAGTTCCAAACTCAATGGTGGCAACTAAACACGAGGGTTACGCTCGTTGCGAGACTTAACCCAACACCTTACGACGCTGACAACAGCCATGCACCACCTGTGTTCGCATTCCCGAAGGCACACATCTCTTTCAAGAGGATTCGCGGCATGTCAAACCCTGATAAGGTTCTTCGCTTTGCATCGAATTAAACCACATACTCCACTGCTTGTGCGGGCCCCCGTCAATTCCTTTGAATTTCATTCTTGCGAACATACTTAGGATACTTAACGCATTAGTTACATTACTGCACGGGTCAATACGCACAGCGCCTAGTATCCATAGTTTACGGCTAGGACTACTAAAGTATCTAATCTCATTCACTCCCTTAGCTTTCGTCTCTCAATGTCAATATCGGCCAGCAGAGTACTTTCGCCATTGGTGTTCTTTGGCTCCCTTAGTGCTCGACCCGGGTCCACTGAAGTTGGGTCCAATTTCTTGGCGACTGGGCCGAATCAAAAGTGCTGGGGCCACGCTCGCTAGCCGGGTTATTGGGTCCATGAATGAAGGTTTGGCCAGAGTCTCTTGGAGCTGGAAGATCTTGGTGCCCGTGCTCGGGTCCTTGAAGCCGGTTCTAAAGCCTCCTTTTCTTATTGAAAAATACTTTTGCATCATCAAAAGTCAAAGAATGATCTTCAATATGAACAAACAACATAACCAATAGGCCAATATTTGTTTTTGTAGTGAAATGACGCAACTTTCAACAAAAAAAAACAATTAAATGGACCAATTCCTGGTTCTAACCCCTTCGCTCTTTTACATCAACTCAACTAACCCCCACATCCCCATATTATTCATGTGCCATGCGAAGTCCTGGCCCACGACCCGAGCCGAACACCTGAGCTCCCTCACTAACTGGACGAGCTAGTACATTAAGTCACTTAATCTTTACATGCAGCAAATGTAAGGAAAAAACTTGTCATGAATTATAGCTCAGTTGATTCCATGTAAGATATGGATCACTGCACAAAAATGAATGAATATGAATTACATGGGTCAATTTGAATACGGACCCTTTTAACCTAACCCAACCATTAGCCTTTTCCAAAGGTCCATTTACCTGAAGAACGGAGAATCGTCTCCCATATGTTAACAGACAGCCAAGTGCTCAGCAATTTTGATGGTCGCCGGCTACCGATGGTTATCATTGCAAGACTGACATCAGCTCTGTTAGCGTTTGCCAGACAACCATATTACGTACTTACGGTTACGGTTGCATATACGCAATGAAATTACTACAGAAGATAACAGCTAAAACCAGAAGTACAGTTGGACCACGAAAACACGACTCACACAGCTCGATTTTACAAAATTTCAGCAGTAAATAGTAATTTTTGGATTCCCTTAAGGGTTAACGTAGACCAACTCACAGAATCATGCTCAGACAAAATACAAAAATGGAAAAAAAAAAAAAAAAAAAAAAAGGCGTTATCTCACCGCCAAATTCTACAAACTTTGGGCCAGGCAGAAGCTAGAACAAGGAGACAATACATCTTCCGTGAATAAAGGTGTACTTAACAGTAAAGTCTGGATTCCGCCTTAACTCAACCATAAAAATTATGAATCCTTAGTTATTAATGAACAACTGATCTGCAACCTACACAACTTTCTCTAACCAAGGAACACGGAACTAATAAGCGCAACCAACTACACAATTAGCAGTCAAGGAAAAGGAACCATTTGAACAACTACCTCCCAAGCAACTATCAAGGCCGGGCTCTCTTGTTGCTGCAAGACGGGCATTTGTACTGCTTAATGTGCTCAGCCCTAGCCGGAGTGATTTTGACACACTTACCATGAAACCACTTCTCACAGATATCGCAGCAAATCCAGAACTCATCCGAGGCATAATTCTCTCCACATGCCCCACAAAGAGTCTCCCCGTGCTCCTCCTCCTCTTCCTCCTCCATACCTTCCTCCTCCTCTTCCTTCGGTAGCACTGCCTTTGAATACTTTGTCTGAGATTCTGATCCCTTCTGCATTCAACAAGTACTATTAAGATATGATAGATAACAAAACATCACCAATACTGCGTAGTTAGATGAATCACAGTGCTCCACATTTAGCATTATGACTATCCCTTGCCCTCTCACTACTTTGGACCCGATTTTTCAATTTACTTTACTTCCTTTAGAATAGGCGTCTGTTTCATCAAGTATTTAACGCAAACGGTTGTGCACTCACATTAATTAACTTTAAACAAAATAAAGTCATTTACCAACCATGACATGGATACATTCACTTCACTAGCATACTGCTTAAGATTGAACATTTCAAATGTTCAAGAACAATCAGACTACTACAGGGATTAAATCACAAGAGTACATCATGCATAACTGCTTCCAGAGTAGACTGCACATCAAATCAAAAATATGGGTGCAACAGTGCAAAGCTCGTATTCTTTTTCTTTTCTTTTTTTTGCATCGTCTTGTTTTCTCTCTCTTTGTCATGGGAGATTGCGTTGCAGAAGGTGTGGTGCTTTCTAAGCTTTACACAGAGATGAGTTTTAGGAATTACTAAATATGGGACTCTAGCGGTGCATACAGCACACAATACACAAAGTTGGCCAGCCCTAAAAATGAAGTTGATCATCCCGATGAAGTGGGAATTGTAAAAGTAAAGTAAATGACCCAAGAGAATGGAATAAGATCAACTCCACACCTTGGGATTTGATTTAGATTTGCTGCTGCTGAGATTTGTAATCGAGGACTTTTCCTTGACTTGCTTTTTAGCCGTGCCTGTCACAACCTCAAATATGGTGGGAAGTTCATTAATCATATTGAAAAGGCGTTTCCTGCAACAGAGAAATCTACAAGGTTACGAAGCCTGATGATGTGCTAGCCCGCTGAAACATTACGAGCAAAAGATCCATCGACACCCAAGATAGTATCAAAGATATCTAAGGAATTGCACAGTAATTGCGTCATCGCAGGAGTGTCACAAGTCCAGCTCTCTCTAGACAATCATCTTACTGTATGGCTTCACTACTATTAATGGCTCACTACTTCCCAATATGGGAGATAACAAACATCCCAGCTAGGCACCCCCAAGGCATTGACAGCACATAGGGGTAGAGCACTCTACCTTGATATAATAACCAAAAACGGCACAAATAACCAAACCCCCTCCCCCAAAATAAATAAATAAGGAACTTTCCCCTTCAATTTCAGTCATTTGGAAGCTTTCAAATTCCACAGAATGAACAAATTAACAAAACAAAACATCAAATCATTTTGCAAAAGTCAAATTATAAATCTAAATTCCAGAAGAGAGGGAAACAGAACCTGTCAGCTTTATCAAATCCAAATCTTGCACCAAAATAAAATGCCACAGAAAGTAGCCACGCATCACTGTGAACCGCAACCAAAGACAACCAGTCCTTCTCTTGCATCCCATCTCTAGCAAAATTGATGCCGAGGGCAGGTTCTGGAAGCTCTGGTGGCACCTCTTCTGCAGGTAAGTTGACTTCCCACTGCTCACTTGGAAATCCATAAAGACAAAGATTCTCCTTTTCTGAAGCAAAGGAGGAGCAGTAGTTATATAGAAGCCCAAACAGAACAAGTATATCAGAAGCTAGAAGATACTAGTTGGCCAAGCACATAAAATACATAAAAGAATAAAGCCCTGAAAGCACAATAATTTCACAAGGGCCTCAATAATATCTAGATTCAGAGAAAAAAATTGACTGGTCTTCTTGATCTTATATCACTCGATTCTAACAAGCTCTCGCATCAAACAACGTCCTGCAGTCCATTAAAATTCCACAAACAGAACAACCGAACATATGTTACCTCTAAGAACCATAAAAAGATATCCTGAGTTTCTCAGTAATGGATGAAGTACATCATCTTACAAAAGACACACAGGCCTAGCTATTGTCGATTATTTTCACAGAACATTTTGACGACCAACACAAATACAGTAGATAGCCAATGAGTAGTGAGCATTCAAGAGACAATAACCTTAGCAGATGTCAATTTGAACTCATATGAGTCAACAGTTGTCATGTAAGAGGAGTGACAGAAGTTACTCTGACCTGAAATTTGGTATCTTACTCATCGGAAAGTATTAGCAAGGAAAGGGTAATCTTCCAGATCCTTAATATTAAACAGCGTCATAAAGAAATAACCTGGGCAAAGCTTTGTCAATAACGGGTTTTGCAAACAAGGGTTGGATATTGGCTGGTTTCTCATGGTAATTGTTTA
Source organism: Rhodomyrtus psidioides (assembly GCA_021437785.1). Taxonomy (NCBI): domain Eukaryota; kingdom Viridiplantae; phylum Streptophyta; class Magnoliopsida; order Myrtales; family Myrtaceae; genus Rhodomyrtus; species Rhodomyrtus psidioides. The sequence goes on along the minus strand of JAILYB010000007.1, from coordinate 5,751,820 downwards.
ATACAAACACTAGACATTTAGGTGCATTGCGTAGTCTCCGCATAGCTAAAATATTTCAACTGAAAGCAAAAATGCGGGTAAATAAGTGGCAACATAAGCTTTTATCGCTCACCAGTATGTAACAACTGAAAGAAAGACGACGTTTTAAGACATTTGTTGTTAAAATTGACAGTCAATTGCTGTGAAACTACACATGCAGGCCACCAATTGAATGAACTAATATTCTATATATAAAGACACTCTTCCTTAAAACGTATCCACATCAAAGCCCAGGGAAACAACTAACTATCAGCAATCCTCTCACAACAAAAGAAAAGGCAGTTGCAGAATCCAAATAATCCAAACCAAACGGAATCCAAAAAATGTCATTTTGCAGAAGGGGGAACATATAGACACAAGAACGCTAATGAGAAGCTTCTTGAGGATACACATGCCTTCATGTTACGTTACTCATCAAACATACTGCATGAAATCTAGTAACAGACAAACAATAACGCTCAAACTACCCTTTCCTTTTTAGCCCCGTCATGCATTCCAAAGGTGAAACTCACTTGATAACCATAGAACAAAAAGTCTCCAAATTCGTCTTATACAAGCATCGCATCAGCAATAAAAAGCAGCAGTACAGCTAATTCCTATCAGCGAACAAATTCACAGCACGAAATCCAGTAAAACCACAACACCATGAGGCAGAAGAGATGAAACCCTAACCAGGATCGCACTGCTGGTAAAACTCTTCGACTTCTGCATCACAAAGCACCAACGGGGGAAAAAAAAACAAAAATTTCCGTCAGAATCTCCAAAATTAGACCCAAAATGGCGCAATAACTCGAAATTCATCAACCCCATTTGACGGCACACGAGGGAAAAATCGAAAATCACGCGTCGAAGGGATGAAAAAGAACCCAAAAAACAAAAATTTTAGAGGAAGTGCGTACCGGCGGTGAGGGCTTTAATCATGCCGGCTCTTCGGCCCTTGAAATCCCTAAACACCTCCTCGACGGTGCGAGGATTGTACTGCGCGCCTCCGTCCATGGCACTACGAAGCTATGCTCAGCCCGAATTCGGAGAACGACAAAGAGAGGCGTTGGAATTGAGCTCGGAGGAGAGAGAATTCCTAGAGAGAGAGAGAGAGAGCTCGCAGCAGAGATCGAAGAGGAGAGAGAGAGAGAGTGAGGGACTGAGGGAGGGAGGTAAAAGGAGGGAAAGATGGGAAAGTATTTGACCTCTGTGCAAGCTAGAGGGAGAGATGGTGCGGATTTGAACCGGGTTGGAGCGGGCGGATTTAACTGGATTTGATTGTGGTCGGGAGGAGTCCGTGAACTGGGGATTAGATCTCGCACTCGTTGGGCTTGGGACCGTTATTGGGCCTCAAATAGGCCCAATTAACGGTTTCCCCTTTTCCATAAAAGAGTTGGGAATCTCACGATGAGCAAGCATGGTGTGGGAAGCTTAGAGCCGATTTGGTTCAGCATTTAGCCTAAACACTTTGAGAAAATGCAAATACCTCTAGGTTAAAGGAATTTTCCAAAATATAAGTAGTGTTTGCTAAAGTGTATTTTAAAAACACATTGGACAGCAACTTTGATGTAAATGCTATTTGGTGAAAAATGAACTTTGCAAAGTATTTTTATTTTATTAAAAAAAAAAACGACTGAAGCGACAGCGGTTGGCGGTCTATGGCAGCGGTCGGGGATCGACGACGGCAGTGGTGGCAAGCAGCAATGAGCGGGAGGCCGCGGCGGGCGATGGCGGGCTGCGGCCGATGGGCTATGGAGAGTAGCGGTGGGCGGCGGCAACGGCGACAGGTGGCGTCAAGTGAAGGTAATAAAGTTAAAATAAATAAATAGTTACATTTCGCAAAAGTCCTTTAATCCAAAGTACTGGTAGAGCATTTTTTTATGCAATTGTAACTTCTCAAAGTGAGTTAAAAAAAAGTAGCCAAATATTATTTGCATTTGGTCGGTGAACTTTTAGAGCTTCAATGCTTATTTCAAATGCTGAAAAAACTAAGATAAAACTGAAAATTCACTCTACTCGATACTCGTCGTCCGCAATCGCGAAGTTTGCCGTAAAAAATCGTCGGGTCGCTTGGTACGGATGTTTGGGGGTGTGCGTTGCTCACTAAAGTAAGATAGTGTGGCCCGACCCGAAATCCTCAAAAGCTGCTTTTCGACCCGGCTCCATCACTGGATGATGGATCTTGCGGGTCGGGGCCCATAAGCTCAAGGCCCGTGTTTTGTGGTCGATGCAATTGGACGTTACATTTTGTTCATGCATTCCTGTAACTTTTCAGGATTACTTAAAGGGAGTAGAGCATGAGCATGCAAAGACACTGCCAATAGGCCCTCTCGGCACCTCCGTAGCGTCCGATCAACTTATCGACCAAGAATTTCTAAGGCTTCCACCGCTGCATATTGGAAATGATAAGATCATGCCCCCATAAAACTCGTTACGCGACAACTTTTGAATGGTGGACCGTCTCATTCGTGTCATGTCCGTCTCATGAATAGAAGTTTCTAATCTTTCACGACCATTGTATTCGAGAGATGAAACCAAAAGTTTAAATTAACAATCTCCAATGGACAAGGTGACAAGAGGATGAAAGGAAAGATGATAGTGCGCAGGGCGAGCAAATGTGACTTAAATTTTTTGAATGACACAAATATTTTTTCACCTTTGGTTCATGTGCAATGTGATTCTTAAACATTTATTTTGTTCAACGTGGTCCTTGAACTTTAGCACAATGGTAATGTCCTTCATAATCTTCTAATTTGTTCAACATGATCCATAAACTTTTGGTATCCGTTCAATTTTAGTTCCAGGACTATATGAAAATGTTCAATGTTTTTCCATATTCACATCATATATGGACTATATTGGCCGTGTACCAAAGGTCCAGGGATCACATTGAACAAATTAATAGTTCGGCAGTGACATTGCACGTTGGGCTAAAGTTCATGGACCATATTAAACAAATTAAAAGTTCATAAATCACATTGCATATTGGGCTACCATTTACGTCGTTTTTTTCCTTAATTTTTCTTGAAACTAATCGAAAGAAACATCAGTTTGAAGAGAGAAATGGTAGTTATTAGATCACTCGATAGTAAAAATGTGTGTTTTAATCATAACTAGTGTGCATATAGCTCCATCATAAATACGACCCATATAGTGTGGTACAGAGATCAATCATAGTAGACAACGAGCTCGATTTGAGCTCTGTAATTGATAGAATATTAAAATAGTAAATCATAATTTTTTTTAACAGCTTAAACTTTTAAAATAATTGGCAGAGTTTTTATGTGCCCTCCTCCACTTGAATCATGAACTAGCCTGCCATACCACATCGAGTCAATTCCCATAATCCAAAACTCGAGCTTTCTATTAACAACTCGTAAACTGCCACCGATCAAACAAGTGGTTGGAGGAAAAGATAACCTTTTTTGTTTATGCCTCGCTCGATTGCATCACCAACTATATAGCCCGCCACACCGTAGCCAATTCCCTTAACCCAAGAGTTAAGCTTTCTATCGCGATCGAGATATATATACACACATGGACCTCCAATCCCCGCCCTATCGTCGAGGGTCGGGACACCAATTATACCAAACCACGGAGAGCTCGCGGAACTCGCCCAATCCAACAAGTAGTCCTAGCAAAAAAGCTCATGAAAAAAACCATTGAAAGTCACGACCGAACAAGATTCAAAACGTGATTATCTTGCTTTGTCGTCTCAAAATCGACTAGATCACATAATGTCTCCATTGAACTTTTTTCTGGCTGCCGTGATAAAAGATAAAGCTGGAGAGGAGTGAGGGGGGACGTGCATGCACTGAACGTGAACGAAGATGGGGATGGGATGGAGAGACCCCCGAGAAAGCAGCCAAGTCACGAAGCGCACGTGGAGCAAACCCCTCCGCTGCAACCACACAGGCCAAGGAGGAAGAGGGGACAGACAGGGACAGGGAAACATAAGCGGGGCTGACATTGTCCTGAAGGTCCTAAGGGCGACTGCTAATGAAACTGCCACTTTGTTGGGGGCTTTGGAAGAAGAAGAAGAAGAAACTGTCCCTTCCTTCCTCGTGCCGCATTAGGATAATGTTTCCCCAGGTATTAAATAACACTTCATTGAGGTTTTATTTACTGAGTCACAGGATAGCAACTCTAGTTAGATCTGTCGATGGGCTGAGTGTGAATAAAAGGCTTGTTCGTCGAGTCACGGGTGTGATGTCTAATGGGTTAAGTTGCTAAATGAATTTGTCATATTAAATAAATTAATCACAAATGAGTTCAAACATAATATGGGTTGGAAATGAGTTTACAACTTACCTCTATGATTCTCTCTTCATTCTCTCTCGCCCCACTTGATCTCGCGCTCTCCTTTCAGTTAAATGGGTATGGGTTTTCTTAGATTAATTAGTTAAATATGTCGGTGTTCTTGGAAGACGGGTCAGGTCAGATATATCTGTATTGCATGGAAATGGATCAAAACAGGGTTAAACGAGTTTATTCGGTTCGGATCATTTTTTTTGTCCTCATCCGCCTCACGGGGGGTCTGTCTCTAAACAAGTTTACACAGATTTTTTTTTTCCCTCGCATTTTTCGACCGCCACCCCCACCCCAAAAAAAACCCCATAAATAATCGAGAAGGTGCCCTCAGGGCCTCATGCCAGTTGGGGTGTTCATGCAGAACCAAACAAACCGTAAGATCTGGTTACCTATTCATGCCGGATCACGTAAGGCGCTTCACTTTCTATGTTTCTATGATCGAGGACCCTACCTCTCGACGCAAAGAATGGGATTCTCTATCTTGTGGTCCTCAGTTCACGAGATTTGTAGCAATTGACACCCTAGAGAAAAGTACGGATCGATGAGATCTTATCAAGCGCCATTACGCTAGGATCTCCTCTTCCCTTCTCTCTCTCTTCTCTCCTCTTCTCTTCTCTCTCTGGTCCTCCGAAAATGTTCCCGGAGCGGAGATGGACTGGGGCTCGAGAAAAGGATGTTGGCTGGTCATGGTTATGCGGTCAAGCGACCCCGTTGCCCCACCCGTCTACTCCCACGAAGACATTGGACTTCAATTGATCATAACTCTTCGAGTTGCCGAGGAAGCAACGTATGCCCTCGGTTCACGTGGGAAAGGGATGACCGATCGCAATCCCGAGTCGACGGTCGATTTTGTTCGTGCATACTTCAATTGAGTCTATTGATGGTCGATAGTCTTGATTAGCATCCGAGCTAGTAATTATGCATCGTTTATACTCTTGATAAGACTAGTATTGCTAGTGACAGTTTTGGGATATGGGTTGCTGGTGATCACTGTTCCTTCATATGAGAGAGAGAGAGAGAGAGAGAGAGAGAGAGGGAGAGAGGGGTTGAGCTCAAACATTGCATCGAAACTAGTGTTTTTGGTTTTAGGCATAAAAAAATTAGGGTTTGATAATCGAGAGTTGATTCACATCGTGTTCTCTCTTAATTAATCAAAGATGATGTTCAAGAAATTTCACATCTATTGTGATCTAGACATTTCATTCTCATTAAATAAGGGAAAGCAAAAGAATAAGATCGGATTGGGAGCAGCCTGATCAGGATCGAACAGGCCAATACTAAGCTGTTTTCGCAAAGATCGATATGTTGGAACCGATACATATTAATCCGATTTACAGTACGGTGTGAACCCATCCACCTAGATCGGATTGGATCAAGGGTCTCAGTTCCTGGTGGGTCTAAGAATCAATAGATGGTTCATGAAAATCGACCTTTCATGGGTGATTTATGGTTTCAAGGCGGGAATCGGCCCACCTTGAAATGATCACCCCCAAAGCGGATCGAAATACAAGTAACTAACAACAATTCAAGAAGAGTAAAAAAAAAAGTAATTAAACTTAGAGCAATGAATTTATTTAACAAGCTTTTAACTTCTTGTAAAACTTTTAAAGATCAAATTTAATCTACCTCTCTCCATGCAAAAAAATATTCCCAACAATATTTATACATTATACAAAACATGTAGTAATCAATTGAGGGTAAAATATCTCAGATACAAAGTAAAGCTTGACAAATAGTTCATGAAAAAGCAGAGACAAAAAAAAAAGGACAAAAGAAAATAAATAGAGGAAAGAGCGTCTGTCAAAACTAAATTACGTGCCTGCTTGTCCGTGGGATCAACAGATGGCAGGAAGAGGAAGGGATCCAAGGGCTGGGGATTGTTCCTGCAAAGGAAAACTGCAGAATCAGAACCGAGGGATGACGTAAGGTCGTGAAGCGCAGTGAATAAGCAAAAGCAAACAAAGATCATTAGATATCATCAACAAAAACTTCCGACCGCACGTGTCAGACAGAGGCCACGTCACGCTCCGTGGGGACAGGGAAACAGTGAATAATTCAAGTGCCAGAGCGCGGGCCCACACGTGTTAAAAGTCCTCCCACCCCCAACCCCGAACGGGTCGCGCGTGATGGCTAGATCAGACGGCCAGGCGCTAATTATTGGGGGGGCAGGGGGTTTTCATCCCGTCTGTATGCGCACAGGCTACGCACTTAGGCAACTTTAGCTGTTTTTTTTTAATACCATAAAAAAAATCTCAAATTAATACACTTAATTATTTTTTGATCACGAAAAAACCTAAACCGATACAGTTATGACAAATTTATCCCAAACTATTTTTTTAACCATAAAAAATCTTAAACTGGTACAGTTGTGAGAGAATTACCCTAAATTAATTTTTTTAACCACGAAAAACCTCAAACTGATATAATCGTGGCAAATTTACCTTTTTTTAAATTGTGTTAATACCTCGAAAAATTTCAAATTGATACACATATGATAAATAGAGGGTAAAAATTCCAAACTAGTACATATGTCAATTGCCACGTGTCATAAGCATAACACTTTAATAGTTAGATTTAACGAAAAATAATGGAGGGTAAATTTATCACAGATGTAAAATTTGGGTAAAATTGACACAAGTGTATCGGTTTGGGGTTTTTTTTTGTTAAAAAATAGTTTATGATAAATTTGTCACAGGTGTATCAGTTTGGGGTTTTCGGTGATATTAACTTTTTTTTTTATCCCCAAAGCCAAAACCGGTTTCGAGACGCTGAGCATCATGGCCATTTCAAATGTTGACCTAATGTCACGAAATGATCAGAAGGGTGCTCACCTTATATAGGCGGATCTTTCGATCAGTCGCGAATTAACGGGCTTATTAAACTTCGACAAACGAAGAATCCCCAGGAAGCTTTCGTCTTCCGGCATGTGATGATCTGTGCTCGAGGATGTTGTTAGATGAGTTTCTTGCCATTTGCCCCTTAATCCTACAGGTAATCAAGGCACAAACACTAAATGAGAGCGAAGAACACTGATTACCCATTTGAAAAGCAATGCTAGTAAGCGGATAAACCAATCTACTCTTGGAGATCTTGTGATGTGCCTAATTGCAAGTTTGGATGATGTAGAAGAAGAAGAGGCTCTGCGCTTGGCATGATAGAAAGAACGAAAAAAAAAAAAAACTAGAAATTTGGTGGGCTATCATGGGTCTCACTTAGATGGTGCAATTAAGGCTCTCCATGCCGCGGACAATCATTCAACTTCAGTCTTCACAACACTCTCCCAACTAGATTCATGGACTCTAAAATTCTAAATGCCTGCATGACAATCATTCTGGCTATTTGATTTTATTCCTCGGAACAGAAAAAGATGAAAATCGTGTTTGTTAATATAAATGGTTCTGATTCTGATTTTGTTCCCAGAATCAGTTTACAAGCAAAAATAAAAACTAAAAAAAAGTTGATTCTCGAAAAAAGAATCATTTTTGAAAATCACAAAACATAATGAATTTACTTTTCCCTCAATCTAAAACAGAACAACGAGGTCTTACTTAAAAAAAATAACAAAAAAAAAATTAGAAAAAAAAAATTGGAAAATTTCTTAAAAGATCACAAAAAAAAAATTAGAAAATCCCTAAAAATCGAAGAAGCTTAGATTAGTCTAGTTTGACCTCGTTTTCACAAATTTGGGCATAAATTTCCTAGATTTCATATATGTTATTCCTTTTTAGAAAAATCATAAGCATCTTTAAAATTAAATCTGAACTACATTTTTCTAAGCTCTTAAGGCTTCGTTAGGGTTATATGATGTGATTCATCAATGTCATGATTCCTTGATTGTGCACTTGATTTCATTGATTATGATTTGCGTAGGTTTATGTACTTTAGACTTAGTCTAGTTTTAGAAAATTCTATAAAAAAAAAAAAAGACAAAATAACCAGCGTGAACACTTAACAAGCTCTCGTTCTTAAGTTTTGGATGAATTAATACTAAGATTTGATTTTCTTAAACCAAAAACGCACACCAATGCAGGATAGTGCAGTGCATTTTCCTTACAGAAACGCGAATATCGCTCGTGTTGATTATCCGCTCGCTCACAAGAGTTGGATGAGCCTCACAATAAATGGCGAAAATAATTTGTGATGATTCTTGATATTTATTTTTACATTTCAATATGCAATATATTATATAATAGAATCAATATGAATTAATCTTTGATTAATTCGAAATGTAGAATGAAATTTCACAAATTAACTGCGTAATTATTTGACTTAAATGACAAAAATTGGGATGAGTAATTGTTCTCGGGAACAAAAATTATGTGCATTCACCAAACACATTTCTGTTTCAGGAACAAAAATTTTATGTAGTTACCAAATACGTTCTGATTCTCTAAAACTCATCAAGGGAACAAAATCAGAAAAAGTCATCTTAATCAGAATTACTTTTCCGGATTAGAGTGGTTGTCACGCATGCCTTAAAACGAAAATTTCTTATCAGAAAGCTTCGGATCCACATGAGCCCGAATGCTCTTGGCCATCGAGTCATGTAGTCTCTACATGGGATGCACGCTATCCGACGTCCGAGATCCTCCGGGTTCACGTGTACTCGCCCCGGGTCGCCAAAACATATAAGTTACACATTCTTCCACTGTGGGATGCCACAGCATTTACTAGTGCTCCTCCTTGATCAATCACCATCTGATGTTGAAAGTACAGCACAAGATGGATCTTTGGCTCAACCGCTGCTGCTGGTGCATGCCAACTTGCAAATTTGTAGCTCAAAGATTACTCCTTGTAGACTGCACATCCAAGGCAGTCTCAAGACCAAAACCTAATGACCTTTCATCTTCAAAACACACAATTTTCTATCCAGATAGTCTGAATATAAAGAGAGATGTTGACTGAGGTTGACAGGTACATGGCATGTTGTCTTGAGATGGATGAACAGCCCGAGAACCGGAAATGGAAGATCATGTGGTCTTGGCAAGTATAATTGAGGCAATACACTGTACGTGCGCATTAGTGTCAGGGTGTTGGGTTGGGTTTTGGGGTGATCAATGTTGTTTAAAGTCCAAAGCATCCTTTTCAGTCTCATTAAGGATGTTTGTTGTTTTCCCAAACGCCACTGAAAACAACTCTGCCCCTCAATGGCCAAAAAGAGAAAGACTTGCATGACTTCTCAATTGTATGCATTATGACTCTGGAGTGAGTGATAGTCAATGATGGAGATAATAGGACAAATATTCCATAAACTTTAGCGCACAATGCAATGTGATCTCCACAGTTTTAAATTATTCAATGTGGTCCATAAACTTTCGGTACATATTCAACGTGGACCCTGAACTATATAAAAATATTCCATGTTGTCATTCCATTAATTCAAGTTCAGGAATAATATCAAACATTTTCACATTATTGCCAAAAGTTTATGGGTAATATTGAACAAATTAAAAGTTCGAAGACGACGATGCACTTTGGATTACAATTCGTGGACCGTATTGAACAAATTAAAAGTGCAGTGATGACATTGCACATTGAGTTAAAGTTCATGGACCATTTGTGTTGTTTTCCCTTACTAAGGCACCCATGTTTCACAACTGTAAAATAAATAGAAAGTTGGGATTATTTTCCCTCTTTTTTTCCTTTAATTAACTACATCCTGCTTTGTTTTGAATAGCTTCGAACATTATCAAAAAGCAAGAGCACAGGCTCCAAGATTATTACATTCTTCTTTTCTCCTTTCTAATCTTGAGAGGCTCCTTGGTTAAACCATGATTAGATGTCAATCTTTGACAGGCTCCTGATATAATTACTCATGCAGGTTAAAAAGCCAAATGTTTTTTTCATGATTACAGGCAAATCTATCGCCAACTTTGGTCAAGCTTTTTTTTTTTTTTAACTGTCATTTCCATTTTTGGGTAATAGAGCTGAGAGCATTAAGTTGTATCAAGTTTCAAATTCAAAGAAGAACAAAAAGATAAACAAGGTTAAAATGGGGACCCATCCCTTTCAAGATCAGAAACAGCATAGACAATAACTATTTTTCTTTTTCCTGTTATTTGTTTGAATACTTTTTGACAGGTATGAAATATCTTCTTCTTTTCAATGCATGTCTGAAAATCACAAGAAGAAAAGAACCAAAGCTACTGTTGAACAGTTTCTGAATGTTGGTGAGTTAGGTGGTACAAGTGTCATATAGAAGATTTCCTTCTTATTGCCCCCTTCATCTAGTTCTACAAAATACTTTTAGTTTCTATGTCTTATAAATGATCCCCTTCATTTTAATTCTACAAAATACTCATCTAATTCTACAAAATACTTTTAGTTTCTATTTCTTATAAACTAAGAGACACTCTGTTGTTATAGATTTCCAATCTCGAAAACAATGAGAACAGCAAATGTTGTTTTCAGACTATAAATCTAACACCAAAAGCAATTCTTTCAATTTTTCACTCGAAAATTGTTTGGAAAGTGTTGGCAGATGTGTAAAATAAAGGGTTAATACCACGAAAAATCATAAACTGATACACTTACAATAAATTTACCCGAATTTTTTTTACCACCAGAAATCCTAAATTGAAAAACCTGTGACAAATTTACCCTAAATTATTTTTTTACCACTAAAAATCCTTAACTGATATATCTATGACACATTTACTCTAAACTAATTTTTTTTTACCACGAAATACCTCAAGCTGCTACACCTATGATAAATTCACCATCCGTTGAATCTAGTTAATATCATGAAAAATCTCAAAATAATAAGCATGTGACAGATAGAGGGTAAAAACCCCAAATTAGTATACCCATCAACTGCCACGTGTCATCAACTCAACAATTTGACAGTTAAATTTAACAAAAATTAACAAAGTATAAATTCGTCACAGGTCACCAGTTTGGGGTTTTTTGTGGTGAAAAAATAATTTGAGGTAAATTCATCACATGTTGTATCAATTTGGGATCTTCCGTGGTATTAATTCTAAAATGAATAATAATATTCGATTAAAATAGGACCATTTATTTCAAATTGTCCCATTAAAATTCTCACGTTTGACTTGCGAAAACTTCTAAAAAAAAACCCCTTCAGAATCAGCAAAGCTTCCTCGAGTCTCGTGTAATTCCGAGAAAATTCAACATGAACAACGCACTAAGAATAGCCAAAGCCAGTGATAATATGTTTTTCCACAAACACATGTGGCATGCTTTCTAAAACCCTAGTCCAAAACAGACAATCGCTACACAATCCACTGTTCATGTCCGCGGCTTGACTGATGGGGAATTTATCCACGTATTAAATGTGTTTTGTCTTAATCCTCATCTCTCTCTCTCTCTCTCTTTCTCTCTCTCCAAGGGTAAAAGTTTGTCATTCAAGAATCACACCTTTCCGATCCCAAAAAAAAAAAAAAAAAAGGGCAAAAGGAATCACACCTACAAATCTCCACGTACAACTCCTGATTTTGAAAATATGCACAGCACGAAACAGAATAATTTTATGATGCTCACCTATCTCATTAACTACGATTTGCTTCTTCCATTATAGGATCGCCAATATTCCCAAATCAACCAATCTACGTGCAAATTAATTATTCAACCAGAGGTGGTTCCATCTCTCCAACATTTAATAATTCTTGTCCTGCCCAATCTCCCAATTGTCCCCCTTCCCCCCCCAAAAAAAAAAAAAAAAATCTTGGTCAATTGGTGATGTAACCCACATGGTTTAAATCAAATTTAGTTCAAGTTTGCCGTCGGAGGGTTCGATCGGTTTTACATATCGAAACAAACCCACTTTCGTCATTGGATCATAGATGTGCAGTGAAGTCATTTTTCATGATTAGAATCGGAAATTGGCTCATATCAAGTAGGAGTTGTGCTTCCGACCCAAAAAAAAAAAAAAGAGAGGTAGAAGTTGTACTTAAAATCTTATGTGTTAGTGGTTTAAGGTCATTATATAGTAAGACATATTGGTTAACCGAGAAGCATACTTCGTTCCTCTAATATATATTGCGCGAATTGAGTAACTAGGCGTAGACTTGGATGGTGCACTTTGATGAAAACTTTGGAATTTACAGAGACGTTTTGACTCTCTTAAGCTTGTTAATGACATTGCGAAAAGGGCGATTCCTTTTAAAAGCCGCAATACTTCGAAATCAATTTTTTTTTTCACATAGCACCTTCGAACAGAGCTTTTGAAGAGTCAAATTATGCATAGATAAGTATGATTATCCTCATTTTCAAGACCACGTTTTTTTCCCCACCAGCGTCGATGTTGCACGCGTTCTCCGAAATACATGTTGCTAAAAAAAACCCTTCAACAGCAGGGGTTCAAAACGCATCACAACTGCGGTGCCGAAAAGAACAAATCTCCGTGTAGAAAATCATTTTTCACGTCACGATTCTATCGATTTCTCTAGAGAGTGAGTTCACTAGCAGTAACTGTGCCTCAAATCAGATGCGGTAGACGTGTGAGATTTTCATGGCAATGCACAGAGGGTTGCTACGCCTGATCTCCCCCACTCCTCCTCCCTTCAATGAGATCAACGGCTTCAAAATTCGAACTTGGGGCGAATGGGGAATAAGGGTAATTTCCTCCGCCAAAGAGGGGCAAAACGGGGACGAGGAAAATGGCTGGAGGAACAATGGCCGTGCTGGCAGTTGGCTCCAATTGGCACGGACCATGCACGCGCATGAAGACCTTTATAAAGTCATCTCTCTCCCTCCTCCTCTTTCCTTCATCTTCAAGGCGTGCCCTTTCTTGCTCTCATTACTCTCTCTCTCTCTCTGCCCATCTCTCCCTCCCTCTCTCTCTAGAAAAACACATCGATTGCTCCTGTTTTCTTCATGTCATGCTCGCTTTCTCTCGCTTCCCAGAAAAATGCACAGGAAAAAAAAGATTCTAGTGAGAGAAGAGATCTCTGCTTTCCAGTAATGCCCCTCTCGCCCAACCTGTCATCTCGCGAGATTTGAAGCACCTTCCGAAAAACAGCAGCTTTCTGAACCTTCTTTCACAGACAAACTCAACTACCTCTCTCCCTCCTTTTGTCTCTCTCCATCATTTTGTCTCTCTCTCTGTCGATCCTTGTGCTCTTGACGTCTCTGTTCCTGCACAGTTCTGTGAAGGGGGGAAAAAGGGGAAAACAGACAGAGACATGTATAAGTCGGAGAGAACTCTGAAGGAAGAGAGATACACGAAAGGGAAGCAAAACCCGTCTTTTTCTTCCACTCTTTTGGACAAAATCTACAGATCCATTGATGAATCCGACCCAAAAGCCGATGACTTGAAGTTTTACGGCGACGCGGCAATGGCGAGGAAACAGAGCATCCGGGATGTCAAGAAATGCAGCTCCAAAAGCAACAAATGCGCCGAGGAAAACCTCTCTCTCCACCGGGGGGTTTCCGTCAGTAGCAAGGTCGGTGACGATGGAGGAGTGAAGACGAGGCAGACAAGGGAAGAATCCGAGAGGAAGCAGAGGAGGGGTCGTGATCGCGACCGCGATGCTTTGTTTTTCAGTTCGACCTCGAGCTCGTCAGATTCGAGCTCCGGTGGATTCTCTTCCTCGGACACTGAGTCCATTTATGGTGTCGTCAAGACGAGAAGCTCTTGCTTCGCTCCACCACCACTTCCGAGGCCAAAGCCGGTGAGGACCACCAGCTTCTCTACTAAACCAGAGAAAACAGAGAGGGCTCTGTTTCAAGAGCAGAGGAAGTTGCGTGACTTTGACCATCATCGTCACAACTCTTCTGCCGAACAGAGCGCATACAACGAGGAGGGTATGATAAAGTCCAAATCGAGAGCGTTAAAAATTTATGCCAATCTGAAGAAGGTGAAGCAGCCGATTTCGCCAGGGGGCCGGCTCTCGAATTTCATCAATTCTCTCTTCACCGCCAACAACACGAAGAAGCCGAAGTCAACCCCTGCGATTGGAGGTTATGGAGAACCAAATGCGGAGAGGAAATCTCAGTCCGCGCATGAATCCGTGTGTTCCTCGGCTTCTTCCTTCTCGAGATCTTGCTTGAGCAAGCATTCCCCAGCAACGAGGCAAAAACTGCAAAACGGGGTCAAGAGGACGGTCCGGTTCTACCCGGTGAGCGTGATCGTGGACGAAGATTGCAGGCCGTGCGGACATAAATCACTGTACGAGGAAGATCACGGACAGTATGGCTCGAATTCAATGCCGGTGTCGTTGCCGAGCGCGTGGAAAATCGGAGGGAGGCCGCCAACGTCGAGGACAACAGAGGAAACAGAGGAAGCCAAATGCCACGCCACGGAGAAGAGCCGGCGCGTGGAAGAGGCGGCCAGAGACTTCTTGAGAGATTACTACCAGAACCAGAAGAAGGTGAGGAACGACAGTTTCGCGGTGAGGGGTCACAGGGAGATACATCGGGTCGGCGACGATGAGGGCGATTGCCACGACGAGGATGACGCGGCGAGTTGTTCCAGTTCAGATCTGTTTGAGCTCGATCATCTTGCAGTAATAGGAAATGAGAGGTACCGCGAAGAGCTTCCAGTGTATGAAACCACTCATGTCGGCACAAATCGTGCCATTGCTAATCGACTGTTCATGTAATTTTACTATTTCCCCATGATAATATTACCAGAATCACATCATTAGCCAGTCTCCTATTCCTTCTCATCTTTTTACAGTCTTCAAGCTCTCAATGTTATAGTTTGATCAGCACATGTGTTCTCTTAAGTGAGGATTAACCCATTTGGGATTTAGTTTTATGTTGAATACAAACCAACAAAACCCTTTGAAGTTCACATTTAGATTTAGATTTGCACTCGATCTACGCGAGAGATCTCAATAAAGGGTATGACTCCTCCACACACTCGGGTTACCGTACAAATTGAATTAGGTTGAATGACTACTAGACAGATCTCATTCACGAGTCGTCTTATGACTTAATTGAGCTTAGTAAACAAGTAACATTCTTCAAAGTAATGATTATTTAAGATGGAACTTAAAAAAAAAAATCTTCAATTTTTTTTTCCTCCTTTGGTTGTTTAACAATTACACCAAGAAAACTCCATTTTTTTAAAATTTATTTACACAACTTTGATGATCCAATGTGAATAGGGAGGGAAGGGAAAAAGTAAAGATAGGGAAAGAAGATGTATAGAAAGAAAAAAAAAGATTGAATAGAGAGATCACAACCACAAGCAAAATGCATTATAGCTCTTGTGAAGTTGAAGGCGATGGCCATTGGCCAATGGGGGAAAAGAAAAGGAGGGAGGGAGCATGATCTTAAGCAGCCCACGGGAGGAGTTAGACAAAAGCGAGAGAAGCTTTTTGCTTTTCCTTCTTTGTTCCTCAACACATTCTGGATTGTAAGTTTGACATGTTCACTTTGCTTGAGCATTGCGTTAGCATCCGCAAAATCATCGCACCCCCGTCCAAGACATTGACATTTTCCTTTCTCTTCTCTTTTCTTTCTCACCCATGTTGCAAAAGTACTCATCCCCGGCTTCAAGATAATTTTAAAGATACTCATCGCATACACCTTTCCCTCCTGGACAAGGTCAGCACAGGTGATCAGAGAAGAGCAGAAGGGGCAAAAGCCGACGCCGGAGATGGCGCTCGTGGCCTCCGATGCACCATAACCATGCCTAGGTGTGTGCTCGAGGCTTAATAAGAGCATCACTATGTAGTAATGCAACTACATTAAGAGGCTAACTACGCACGTCGGGACCCCCCCTCAAGAGCTCCCATCAAATCAACAACCGTGGTGAGGCGAGGCTGCAGGTGCTGCGGAGCAGGCCCTAAGTTTAAATTATTCCAAGCCAAGTATTTTTTTTTTTTTGGGTGCACATAAAAACAGAAGTGTGCGGTGATTGGGTCGTGGACCACCCAAAGTCCAAAATGGACAACTACAAACAACCTTTAGGTGCGTGCACAAGCCCCTCCCAATGCTTTTTGGTTATAATCTTCATCAATTCCCATTTAAAAGTTAAAATAATGCACAATGAAGACCTAATTTCTAGGTAGTTAATATATATATTTCTTTTTGTGTTAGGGTATTTCGTTGAAGATACTCTCAGCTTGATTGTTTATGAGAAGAGAACAAGTAGTTGGGACTTTGGGACATTAAGTAATGTTATGTGCACGTAGCGACTATATGGCTAGGCATTATATGAGCTAAATTATTCAAGTGTTTGTCTTGGCGATGCGGGTGGATTTGATTCGTTTCGAAACAGGTACCGCCCATGGATGGAATCTTACAATCTTGAAAAAAATTAATGTGCGTGTCTTGATTTGAAATGGCCGTGAATGTTTTAGGTTAAATTACTAATGTAACCGCGTAAGGTTATGTGTCGATTTCGAGGGGAATAATGTCGTTGGAGGCATTATGCACCGCTAACCTTTCCACCAAACGAGATAAAACTATGTGGGATTAGAGCCAAAGAGGCACTAATCTTGGGATATATCTCCCTTTTGTTTAAAAGCATGTGACCGAGTCATTATCGTCAACTTGTGACTCTTTTATTAAGTGACCTAAAAAATTACTTGGAAAAGTAGTACTTATCCACGTCATTCTTTTTTGTGTGTGTGTGTAAATTTCACATATTTTTGGGAATACGCAATTAATTCTTCGGGTGTAGACATATACATGACTAGGTACTTCTATTGGGATGCACGTGTGACTCGTGTTAGAAAAAATCTCACATATGATATTTAATATGGTGTGTAGCATTTAATATATCATAGTTAACTCATAACTCATTAGTTTAAATTTTTGAGTAAAGGTGAGTCCAACTAGATATGTTGATGAACTCGGGCATGAGTTCCCACTTGGCGCTCTGCCCAATAGCGAAGGTATCGGACTTTTACCACCTGCGAGAAATAAATATATGTATATGTATATATGTATGGTAGTGGATCAAATAAAACTATTATCACCATTATAGTCAAATGAGAAGACGGAATAAATAGTTTGCTTTTTGAATTTTCATTTATATGCAACTAATAATTTTGTATTCTTACGATCATAGAATTTGACTCGGGTGCATGCACTTAAAATCTCTATCGTTTAATAGATCTCTTAGTATTTCAATGATTAATTTGCCCCGTAACATGTCAATCTCTTGATGCTGCTTGTAGAAATAATATTTTCAGTCACCAGGAACTTTTTTAATGGCACAGGCACAAGAGATACACTAATTCTGCCCTCCATTATAACAAACCCTATTCTACATTTGCACTTCTATGTTTTTCTTGTCTGCGCTAGTTTTAATCAGTGTGATTAGTAGTATCCCTATCACTTAGAGCAAATAAAACCCTAAGAGTCATGATCAATCAATGTAAAACGAAAATGAATGAACATAAAACTTATTTATCATTCCCGAAAATGTTTAGGCTTAAATTATTATAGACAATGATTTTTATTTTCATTGGCTAATTATTTCAAGCGATATGAGCCATTATTTTCCGTTTTTTTTAATAGCATAAGCACGAGCGACTCACTAATGCTGCCCTCGATTATAACAAACCCTATTCTACCTTCGCACTACCATGTTTTTCTTGTCTTTGCTAGTTTCAATCAGTGTGATGAGTAGCATCCCTATCGTTTAGAGCAAATAAAAACCCTAAGAGTCACGAGCAATCAATGTAAAAAGGGGTTAAGACTTAAGAGCTTAGAGATGTAGATGAGGATGTACTTGTAAGATTATAAATCCAGAAAAGCGACGATGCTAAAGTGGCCAAGAACTGAGTTTAAACCACGTACTAAAGCATCAACACTAGAGTAATGCACCTCCCAACTAAACAAAACCATATATAGACTGAACTTTTTTGAAGTAGACCTAATAATGAACCTATAAGATGACATTAGTACGTGAGGAGCACACAGAATAAAGAAAGAACATCCCTAGTCAAAATCTAACATGATCATATGATTAGCAGCAAAAAGACAAGTGATAAAAGTATACACTTCATTTATGGTAGTGGGTGGTGCCTTTTGTTGCTTATTCAACAAATGTAGGTGGGAAATCATTTATTTAGTTAGGGTTTTTTTTTTATTTTAAATTAGCCAGTTCTTTTTCTTTTGAATTTCTTTGATGGTAGTTAAATAGAGATCAGTCTTTTTTTTTTTTTTGAAATTGAATATAGTATGAACACGGCACCAATTCTTTTAAGGTCGCTGTTTGAATCTACCATGGTTTATGACTCCGTACGCTTGGTGGGGAGCTTGCCAGCAATGATGAATGCATGGAATAATGTTGTCTGTGGAAGAGAAGTGAGTGAGAAAGCAAAACCTAGATGCCTGGGCTTGACTATTGCCTCTCTTTCCTAAAGCTTGTGCTTGATTTTTACTGGCAATATTCCATTTATGGGATATAAATCACGTCTGCCAGTTATCCGTTTATGTAATGGAAATAGGTATCAAAATTAATTAATGATGGTTTATAGAAAGTTTTATTAGTTAGGCAGTTGGTTTGGTTGAAGCATTAATTATATCTTACATTACACATAGCTTGTGGTTTATGTGACTAATTGGACTTGGATGCATGATGGAATCTATCTTTACAGGAGGTGCATTAGTCGAGTCGAGCGAAGTTTTAAGTAAAAATTATCCATTCTGTCCTAAACTTATCACATGTATATTAATTAAGTCCTTTTTTTAAAACTTTTCCAAATTAGTTTTAAACCTTTGCACGAAATTTCAATATAGTCCTCCTGACTTTTCACAAGAAATTTATTTTTGCCAATTTATTCCTAAAACTTTGCTCAAAATCTCAGTGTAATTTTTCCGGCCAATTTTCGCCAGAAATTGATTATGTGGTGGTCTAGTCGCCGCTGACTGTCTTACGTGGCTCATCGCTACATCAACAATCTTCATTGAAAATTTTGTGTAAAGGTTTATGATTGAATTGGCCAAATTGAAAAACTTAAAACTGAATTAACATTTGTACAATAGGCTTAGGACTAAGTAGGCAATTTTTTTTTTCAAATTTCAGAAAAAGAGAAAATAGAAAGAACTTTGCATTTTTGTGATCTCATAACCTAACTAGAGCTAGTCCTGTTCAATTCTTTAACTTATTCTTGCTTTCGTGTTTAGTGGGAACATTGTGAATTTGTTGCCACAATAAGGACATGCTTTTTTGTGGGAATAAAAGCAAAAGAGTCATATGCCTTAGTACATGACCCACCGAGGTGACATACAAGTACAAATTTTACCTAATTCCATTTGTTTATTGAGTTACAAAGGTTGACAATGAGGCAAAAGGAAAACAAGAATTATCATCATTACAACCTCAAAATGAGGAACGGCTGATCTAATCCACAATGTGGGGGGTACAAGATGTGGATGGGGGTTATTTCACGAAATGAAACTTTAAATGAAATTTGAAATCCACGAGAAAGTCATGTGACCACATTATCGATATGTTGACTGTTCAAATTATCATCTTGTCCATTGTAAGCAATATATATATATAGCAAATATGACCATTGTTGGGATTTTACTTTACCATATAATAGTTTGAGGTTTTAGGAGGGAACCCTTATGTGTGGATATTAGATGCAGGGCACGTGATTATTCACACCATCAAGAGCAAACGAGTTTATATTTGGTCTACCTACTTGTATTTTAGCCATGCTTACTTGATCAATAAGGTTAATGAGGGAGTACTTTGATTCCAAAGCTTATCTTCCTAAAGTGAGTTTTCTCATCATAAAAAGATCCATGCATTTCTAGTAAACAAGTAAAGCCCTCGTTTCATATTAATTTCTGCAATGTCCAATGACGGATCGGATGGGGCTACCGAGGGCCGTAGCCTCCATGACCAATTGGTACTTGGTGCAATTTTTAAGTAATATATGCCACAATGTATGTGACGTTCAATATAAACTTTCAATAACTAGTGCATCTGAATTGGGTATGTAAATTTCGACCCAAAAAAAAAAAAATTAGGTATGTAAATTTCCCGCATCTCACCCACCCCCGAGCTAGGTTCTTGCATCCACCACGCCGAAAATGTCCAAGTGGGAGATCTTGTGTTTATGAGCATATTTAGCACGTAGCTGCTTGCCAATCAATCTTGGTTCCTTTATTATTTCTCCTCCTGTTTTAAAAAACATGGGCATAACATTCAACTCAATCAATTCCATGTGCATACATAATGGCTCGACCCTATTTGAAGGGAAAGGCTCCACCATTAGAGCGGCCTACATGATCCTGAGCGGCAGACATTGCGATTTGAACGAGATCAAACAATCTCCTCAAAGGTTAGTCATGTGTTCACATCGATAAGTATGTCCAAATGGATACACGCCACACGAATTGAAATCTAGCTAGCTCCAACTTCCGTAAACCTTCCACGCTATGTAATCAAGCGACCTGTTCATTTCAATCAAGAAATGAAAAAGCGCGGAGCATTTGCTCTTTTCCCCGACTAACAATAGGGAGGGTGTGCACACATGCATGTCATACATTGGAACTTAAAAAGGGTCGATCATGGTATAAAATGAATGGGATGCTACGTTTCGAAAACCTAAGGATCTCTCTCAAGAAAGGTCCCAACTTACGTGGGCAACTTTTGGCTTTTGCAACCAAAAGAAGAGGAGAGGAATTTGGATTGCCAAATCCCTAGAAAGAATTCCCTGAGATTGCTTTGCAGCTTTTGCCTTCTTTGTCTTCAAAGTACAAACCAAGCAGTGGCAACAGTGAGTGATGGAGATGATATTTGTCTAACGTTGGGAAAAGGAGGAGGCCAGAGAAAAAGGACCAATCAGCAAACCCCGCACCCATTCGAATTGGAGTTCCATCTCACTTTCCTTTTTCCTTGTTTTGGGTTTAACATGTGGGGGAGGGGATTTTCATTCAACAGTCACTCCTAAAGGAATTCCTCCGTTCTCAGAAAAGTGGCCAATGAACAAATGCATCAATACCATGAAAAATCCTAAACTAAATTAGTACGTTTGTGATAAATTTACTTTTCACTAATTTCCTTAAGATATTACTGTCAAATCGCTGATTTGGATGACGTGTGACAGTTTGTGAGTGTATTGGTTTGAGATTTTCACCCATCCCTTGTCACAGGTGCATCGACTTGGAGTTTTTCGGGATGATAACCCAATTTACTAGAAACTAAAAGAGGGTAAATTTATCACATTTTATCGATTTGGGATTTATGGTGATATAAAAAAAATTTAGTTTGGGGTAAATTTACCACATGTGTATCAGTTTGAGAGTTTTTGTAGTATTAATCCTAAATAAATTAACAATTCCCAGAAGTCCTTTCTTTCCTTTAAATATTAAAGCTGTCATGTTATGAAATGAAGGAAGATTAAGACAAAGAAAATGAAATTTCAGTTGATGAGAAAATTAACAACTAAAGACTGTCATTGGGCTTCGTGAAGATGGCCCATGGAAACTTGGGCCGAGTACCCTTCCGCCCCATTAGCTGGCTTGCGATGATCAATATTTCTTGGGCCAACATAAATGGGCTAACTCTGCATTGAACCATAAAGGTCTAGCCTTTGGAGAGAAAAAAAAAAAAATTCCATCAAAGGCAGTTAGAGCTTAATGCTCAAAGGGTCATATCTATCTGATGAGTGACAACATTACTTGAATCACCCTCAGGATGGAAACATCATTTTCACTTTAGTGGCTGTTCTTTACTTTGTTCAGTGTTGCATTCACATAATTGACTTTCGAATTGCCGATTGGCTATGCCCTTTCACTTGTGCCGATTCAGCAGACGAGATAACGGGGAATTACATCCGCGTGAATGAATAGCAAACTGAGGAATGCCCGCAGATTCGATCAAACGGGGAAAAAAAGGCTTTCATTCAGTTCAGCATTGATTTTTGGATTTCTGTAAACAGTGAAGAAGCAAGCTAACATACGTGGGAAGGACAAATGAGACAGTTTCAAACAACTGTCGATTCTTCTAACAATTGCTTGATGGATTTCTTCCTTTGAATAAGATTCATGGTTAAATCTTTTTCACAGCAAGTCAAGATCTCCCTTTCCTGTACAGCCATTCCCATCAAACCGAGGCGGCGGCTCGAGCCCTCAGCAGCGGTAGGCCACGCCATGTCCATGTATAAATCTTGCATCTTCTTCTGTGTAGACGTGGGTTTCCTTCAAGAGCCTGAAAGACACACAGAAGCTCAATAAAAAAAAAAAAAAATATTCGTATGCAATGGTCTCGTGAAGAAAAATGCCGTCAATGGCACCCTTTCGATCAGCGCTGGTGGCGGAGTAAACCATTCACTTACGAGGTCAAAACCATCTTGTTCAGGGTGGCTGAAGAAAGGAACGAGGCACCAGTGAGATAGAGCAAGTCCCCGTCGATTCTCTTTTCAATTCTCCTATCAATTTCCTTGGCATCCACAGAGAACGGTTCGTCCGACGCCTGATTCAAGAAACCCCCCATCAAGAATGTTAGATGCAGAAGATGAAGGAAAAGTTTAACTGGTTGAATGATTTCGAGCAAGCAAAGATGTACCATGACCCATCCCCATGTATCGGCGAAAGACGGCACGTGGGCTGTGTAAGGAATGACATCTGCAGAAAGACGACAAGGCATTGGTCCATTACATGTCTTATTACGCTGATTTTGCAGGCTTAGTAGCTCGGTAGACAACGAATAAATAAGCATGGCCTAGGCCGGTGGAGTGAATTACATTTGAAAACTTGCTTAATTGTGTTATATATGGATGAGAAGACCTCCTTGTGGGTGAAAATGCCTGCTGGCCCTGCCTGCGCAATAAGAAAATCGTAACTCAGCGTTCACCAGACCAGCAAAGAGAGTTACAATAATCATATTTTCTTCAATCGTGAGAAAAATTTTGTTTGTTTCGGAGCTGGAAGAGATTTTGGAAATCTCAGGTTATTCAAGCAGAGATATGGTGGAACTGAGAGAAGGGTACCTGCGTGACAAATATGCCATTCTTATTGAGCTTAGGCTTGATAATCTTCTCATAGAATGACTTGGTGTAGAGCTGATAGCAAGGTCCTCCTTCAACTGGATCAGCTAGATCTCCAACTATGATGTCAAACTTGCCCTTCCTGTTCTCCAGCTCGGCCCTTTTAGCAGTTATATTCGTTCAATCAGCTTAAAGTCTAACATTATCCCACTGATCTACTACAAATGAAACACGACTTACTTTGCGTCGTTTATGACTAATTTCAGCTTCTCGCTAGAAAAGGCATCGCGATTTTCAGTCAGATGTTTCTTGCAAAAGTCGACCACTTCCTGCAGCTCATCAGAGAAGAATGTTTGCGAAAACATTCTCATTTTGCATACGAAGTCTAAGCATCTACGAGAATTAAGTGCAGTCATGGCTATTCAATATGGATCTAGCAATTTCTTTTGTTAATGAGAAGTTAGACCTTGTATAGTCCTCACGTCGATTGAACTAATTCAAGACGACATCTTCAACTATACATTGAAATGTCGGACAACTGCAAGGCATCTGTTAAAAGTCTTAAATTGAACCTTGAGGTATTAGATTTGGCTTGGCTCAATGACTACATTTAGACTGCGCAATGTCCTTGTAATTCTTGATTTAATTAGAATTCAAGACTCTTTACACTTCATGCAAACATGATGCTAACCGAGCAAACTTCAAACTGAGAAAACATAATCTGTTGCAATTACCTGGTCGATGTCACACATGACCACTTCTTCAATTGACAAGTGCTTAAGTGCTTCTCTTGCAGCTGAACCCTCGCCCCCTCCCATTATAAACATTGTTTTCGGGCTAACATGACAATCAATGCATTAAAGTTAAAAGCAGTCGATCGATAAAACATATAAACAAGCTAACTTATAGATTTAAGATAAAACTGGTTAACTTAAGCGCAGGCATTTTGATATAGACTTCTCCAAAATCAATACACTCACCATCATGTGAATACTCATGTCCATGAGAATTACAGTTAAACTTACAGCACTATCTTAAAATTGAATTCAGAGACCGAGAAAAACATTGCATTAATGAGCACAATGCACCATAGGAGTACCCGCGGTCTTGTTCATAATATGCCATCTGATTCAAATTCACACTATTTGAAACTTACGAGGGAAGTTTGATCCTTGAGAGAGAAGAGAGGAAGGTCTTATCAATGAGGCCGTGAAACATGAATACAACTTCCTGTAGAGGACTTACTTTGGATGACATAACAGAGGAGGGTGAATCAAGCATTCATGGTATATGAACTCGTCCTTTTCGGCGCTCTGCATTTTCCCATCTATCAACAAGACCTGAAACCAAGCAGCACATTACAGTTTGTTCACCAAGTTGACAACCATACCGGGAGCAAGAGAAACAGAACAGACCTTCCCAAATCGCTTGGTGTCGAGGAGAGCTATCTGCTGATAAGCGCTTGTCCCTCTATGTAGCACTCTGGACAAAGGGACGGAGAGAGTCAGTTCTCCAAATTGCTCTTTCGCGAAACAATAGGAAAATAGACCCCCGAATTAAACATACAACACTGGATTGATCCTAAAAGATTGTGACAACTTCCCATACGCTGGACAAGTAAACCAGTCTAAGACTTTTCCCAAATATGCAAATCATTCAACACTGCATACGTGCATACTTCTTTTCGTGCCAATGCATTAAAGAAACGGAGTACAGAAAAGAAATATACGCAGTATCAAGATCAACATGACTTGGTGATTACTACTTACTGTTTCTATAATTTTTCCTGCTGTGGAAGAGTAACACTTCATCACATCTAATGCAATTAGTAAACATATCTTCCACCATAGTAGTAGGAGGATGGTCCTGAGGAAAATACGTACTTGGCACTACAAAGGTATCCATAACAAAGCTAACATGGAAAAAGAAATCACAAAACTAGACCCTGCATGGTTTCAGCTATGTTATGTAACTGTCATTTCTTGGACAAAAGTATCATGGAACATCCAAATACCAACTGTGCAAACCAATGATCCCTGATGATAAAACTCAACCATAACCACCTGTCCCTCAAGACGGATAACTCAAATCACCCTCAATCTTCATCCAAGTACATATACTTCTTGGATATCTAGAGACACGGTGACATAAAACAGTTTCAAGTAGATCAAGGAACACTGAAATATGAGCAGACCTCTCCAAAGTAAAAGACCATTTGAGATCATCATCTATCTGCTCCTCAAACCAGACGCAACCATCGGCAGGACTCTCCTCCACATTCCTCTCACCCTCATTGCCGGTCGTGGCGAACCCATTGGTGTGCAAGATTGCAAGACTCTCAGTACCCATCTCCAAGAATCAAAAGAAATCCCCAAAATCCACCCCAAAAAAACACACAACCCCACAACGAATGTGAAAGGAAGAGACCTTCTTTGTGCCCCTTTTGAAGTATGGGAGAAGAACAGGAAAAGAAGATTGGGGGGTGAGAGGTTTGGAGCTCAAAGGGTCTCATCTTTATAGCAGGAGGAGAAGCGATTAAGCGCGAAGAAAAGGAGGGGGGGAAGCTGCACTCATCCGAACAAGGCAGGGGGTGACGATACTAATGATTGTATCACAGTGCAGGCTCTCCGGATAATCTGAAACATCGCATCTTCTCACTTGCCACTCAAAAAGTTGACATCTTTCATGGATATGATTCGGCATGGAAATGGAAACTCCTCGGGAGGTAAAATTCTATTTGGGCAATTTTCAAGAGATACGAATTATATGCACGTATCGATACAACATAATGTTTCTCGTATTTGGGGTGAAAACATAAAGAAGCGAATGTTCATCTACTTTTCAAGGATTCATTTTTCTAGTCTCTTTAAATAAAAATGAGATTTTTACACAAATGCTTTTTTTTTCCATTTGGGTCGAATTTTTTTGCACAATGTCTTAATTGAGGAAGATTACAATCACTTTTCCCTTCCCTTCCATCCATTTCTTTTGTTTTTCCCCCCTTTCCTTTCAACTCCTTCATGTTTCCAAGCATAGTATGAACTAAAAATATGTGACTTCCCTTCCTTGGCATCGTCATAATTACCTCACCAAAGAAGGGAGATTTCTCTCCTACAGTGGCCTTTGCAGCCTGTCCCTTTGATATACAAGGACGGCAGGCTTCGCAGTGCATTCCTTATCTTTACATGCCGATGCATGCACGCTCTGCATTACGAATTGCCATTATATATATATCTTCTTCCCTAATGGAGGGAAATACCATCTATTTACTTTTTACGTCTAATGGAATCTCGAGATCCGAAACAAGGTATCAGACGAAGCAGTTTATGGACTTACCTAGGTCCTAAATTGAGGAAGATTACAGTTTCCTTTCACTACCCTTCCATCCATTACTTTTGTTTCCCCCCTCCTTTCCTTTCAACTCCCTCTTGTTTCCAAACATAGCATGAATTAAGAACATATTATTTCTTTTAGATATAAACGGTATTTACATGCTTGTTAAGAACAATATTCGAGTGATCGTTTGTCGCGCGTAACAACGCGCATGAGAGCATGTCGGATTTTATTTAGAACCGTCCTCAATTGCGCGATGCGAGACGAGATTCGCCGTCGCCGTCAATCACAATGTTGATGTATCATGATTATTCGCGATTTTAAAAGTTGACTCTCTTTTTTCCACGATGCCATAGAAGTGTTATATGATAGAGGAAGGCTAAAATCTCACAAATCTTTTTGCAAACTTTAAGGTTGCGCGGCGCAGGGGTTGTTTGGTTTCGCAGAAGCAGGCACGCGGGGAGGGAGGATTGCTTTGCCGGCGAGGGAAACCACGGGAAAACGACAGCATTCCTAGGCAGAGAGGGAGAAGCTCGCGCGTGGGATAATGGGCGGGGCCCACCACTTCCACGCCGGTCGGGCCTGACACGTGGGCAGCGCTTTGGTACACGTGTCATGACGCGAGTGGGCGCTGGCGATGGTGGGGGACTGTGAGTGGATCCGATTTTTTTTTAAAATTTTTTTTGGGGTCCCTCGCCCCCCCCCCCCCTTCTAAACGTGTACTTTTTGGAGGGGAATGGAGATGGGAAAAGTGGCTTGGTGGGTTGTAGCACAACCCACTAACCACGAGCGTGTATACCTTGTATCATGCAATATTCCACCTCATCTCCCTCTTTCTAAAATCTTAAATTATCGTTCGGGCAGTCGCACATAGAATCGATTGTCATACACAGAAAGAGGATAAGAAAACTCCGAATGCGAGAGAAACAGAACGGGGCCGATAAATTCTGATGACCCGATTTAATAAATAACAAAACAAACCACAAGGGAGAAGAACAGAACATGCCTTCTCGATTGTCGATAAATCCTAATAACCCAATTTGATAAATAAAGTGACGGGGGAAAAAGAAAACTTCTCTAAATAATGTATATATATATGTATTGAAAACGATGGGATTTGACTTTTAAGTCAAGTTGGTGAGATTTCGATCAACCTCACCTAAGTATATTAAGAGTCCCATTACATTAGGGCAAAATGAGGAAAGGGACAAGGAGGAGGGAAAAAGAAAAATCTTGGCCTATAGTGGAGAGGACCAGGAGCCCGGGGGGCCCACTTGGATGTAGGTGGGGGGCCCACAAAAGATTTTGCGAGAGGGAGGGGGGGAGGTGGGGTTGTGGGGTGGGGAAGCAGGCCTGGTGTCGAGCGTGGGGTGATCCCACTAAAACGAGATTTTGATTGTGGAGAGGCCACTCACCATCACCATCACCATCACCATCACCATTTCTTACCACCTTCTCTCTCATGTGCTCTTCCCTATTTGCGTGCATGGGATTGGCTTCTCATTTCTTTCATTTTTTGGCTTGGCTCGATTAAGATGGTCAATGGACTCTCTCATTTCCCATTCCACTTAATGTTTCACCCCACCCCTTAATAGGGTAATCTAATAATTCCGGTCTCCTTTATTTGGCCGAATGATCGCACGTGGCGATCTCCGGGTTAATCAGTCGCAGCGCATCTGCAGAGAGCGAAGGGAAGGGTGGAACATAGGATCGTTCTGGGCAGAGCAAGCACGCGAGTTCTTGGCCCGTGGTTTCATCGGTCGCGAAGAAGTGTGGGAGCATCTCGTAGTCCTTTGCATTGGTTGATGAGTAAAATCTGTTGGCCTATTGCCTTGTGAATTCAGCACAAAACAATAGGTTTGAGTGAAAAGAAAAAGAAAAGGACAAGACTGTCGAGCAACGCTAGAGTTAAAAGAGCAAACAAAAGGAAGTGCTCTTTTGAGATGTCTCACCTTTTCTTGTATTGGGGGGAACCGGGTGCCCCCCTTTTTTTTTTTTTTGGATCTTCGTTTCTTTTTTTTCTTAATAATTCATTGTTTAGGGCGGCTGATGATAATAACAACAATAATAATAATAACCCCCCACCTTTTAATTTAATCAAGGCATTTTTCCCTCTTGAAAGTCAAGAGGGTTTTATAAAATCCAAGAGGGAGTGCCGTGATATGGTTTTTGAGTCAAAGCTTTTGTAACCATCTTATCTTTTCACGAAAGGGTCAACGCATTTTGTCCGAATGCTTTATGATATTTCTTGTCGGGTCCTTCGTTATCTCAAAAGGCTTGAAGTTGAAATTTCCACAAAGGAAACAACAAAAAATTAAGAGAAAACGAAAAAAATAATAATAATATCAAGGATATGTGTGTGGCTATTGATTTGTCATTGCTGAAAAAGATGAGTCTTCTTCGATGCTTAGCCGGCAATAGGGGTGAGCGGTTCCAGGGATCTCCCCTTCATCTTCTATTTTCTTTCCTTGCTTTCCTTCCGTTTGGGTAGTCTATATCTGAAAGCTTTTATTTCTCATTTTAGGGGAGATTTTTTTTATCCTGATCCAGTTTAGATTTAGGGTTTTCTGCGTGTATCCTTTTGGTGTTTCGCTCTCCTCGGATTTTGTTGGTGAGCAAGTCCGGTATCGAATGAGATCAAATGAGCTTCGTGAAGGTTTCAATCTCACAGGTGTCAAATCTATGCTCGTTCAACTTTTTTACTCTTCTCGTGGAGTTCTCGATGTGTGCGGTGGTCGGCTTTCCATTATGGTGTGAAGAAGTCATAGATATGCTCTTTGAGCATGTAACCCATTACCTTGTTCCGATGATTTTTCTTGTTATCTGTAGCTTAGTTTGTTCTGAAGTTGTCCGGGATATATTTTGGTTTGCAGTTGAACTGCGACATTTCTCTTTTGTATTCCGAGGAAGTGAATGAAATGAAATGAAATGTTATTTCCGACAAGAAAAAAAAAATGCTTAGAAGGTCACATTTTATTGACTCTTGATCTCAAGGATTCATCCGCGACGGTGGATGATTTTATCAAGAGTTATTTACTAAATCGCATAAAAGTAAACACGACATCATTAGCATTGTTGTCGAGATCATACGACTGTTGATTTCTGGTCGTATGATTCGACTAAATTCCAGACTTTGGCGGTGCGTATCTGTTAATTGAATTGCTAATCTCCTGAATTTTGAGCGAATTTATCGATTTGCTACCAATCTGTCTTGCGATGCGTATCTACTGATTCAGTCAATTCAACTTTGTATGCGTTCAACTATCAATGATTTGATTCTATCATATTTTATGATGTATGATTTATTTTGTGTTGCTACAGAATGATTAGAAGTAAGTTAACGTAAAAAACACAACAAATGAATATCTGTAATTTATACTTGACTGTATCTATATTAAAAAAAATGGAAATTATGCATTCTTACGAATAGAGATCATCACAGATTCACATGTATTCGAATCAAGCTTTCTTTATCCTAAATCATTATTCTCGCAAAAAAAAAATTGTAACTCATTATATTGTCTGTAAAATTGATAAATGTCCATGAGAAAAAAAAACCGAATTTTAAGTACTTTGCAGAGTCTTAGGGTTCGATTTTCACATGTTAGAAACTTTCAATTTGCTATACACATCTTGATTTAAAAACTCGATCATCAACATCAAAATAATAGACTTGGATTAAGACATATGTTGGGCAGTCTTGAGCTTCTCTCAACCCAAAAACTAGCTCAGAGGTTGAAGGCAGCGACAACCCGTATATTTTCCCTGTGACTATTGGGTTCAGACTTGTTGATAACAGCCTCTCTCAACAGAGGTTGGAGGCAGCCACAACCCGTATATCTTCCCTATGACTATTGGGTCCAGACTTGTCGTATATCTTCCCTATGACTATTGGGTGGTCTTGGACCTCTCTCAATCTAAAAGCTAGCTCAAAGGTTGAGACTTTCCCTCACACTGATAAACCGACCACTAACCCCTTCCACAACCGATATGAGACAACCCTAACAATATATACCCACATCGCCAATCTCAACCTACCTAGACTATAAAAAAAAAAAAAAACTATAATTAACCATTCTAGTTCCTTCTTCTACTATATCGATGCCCCGTGAACGGTTGAGAAACGACGATTACCCAAGTTAAGATCATGTTTTGAGGGGTAATCCTGAAAAACCCTTCAAAGATAAGAGAGAATCTTAGTAACTCCTCGATATGGGTTAACTACTTTCACTAGAGGAAGTGAGCATTTTGAGGAAAACGACTCTCTTCCACTTCCCCAAGTATTAGTTGCCCACTCTAAGCATGATGGGCTCTATTCTCAACAAGAGAAAAATATAATTTTAAGACGACAAGCCCGTCTTCACTTCTATTCTCATAGGACAAGCGGTACATAGAAAATGGGGGTGGTCGCGAATCATTCCCCAGCCACATCCGAAGCCATGCGCGCAAAGTCCCCACTAATTGCTGTAAGCCAAAAAACAGCGAGATGATCCAAACAGCGAACCAGGGAAGAAGGAGCGGGGGGACAAGAAGACAAGGTCCATCATAACTTTTCCATGGTGTGGTGTGCGCGTGTGCGCGTTCGCCTGGGGGTTGGCCGCTTGGTGCTCCAACATCACGCACGCAGAATCTCTGCGTATTATGGATTTTTGGGTGATGCTGTGGAAAAAGGTCTTGCGTCCACGTGCTTATCGCCCCTGGGCTCTCGGCTCGAAGATGACCTTCCCACGTCAATGGTGTCGAACGAGTGATGGGTGTTTTGCTAAAAGAGGTGGATTGAAAAGAGGGTGCGATTTGAATAGGGATGAAGCCACAGTTAATCAGATGTGGCTGGCTCTGGCTGGGCGGTTTTTTTTTCTTTTCGATCTTGATGCTCGAGCTCGATGCCGAGTCAAATTAATGCTCGAGGCGCTCGAGCTCGAGTTGATTCTCGAGGAGAGGCTGGTTGCCTAACAAAGTCGTTGCGCCCGTTGTATTGGCATCTCCGGCCGAGATTTGCTCGTGCAAAAAGGCGACGGCTGAATTAGAAGAAAGGAAGCTGCGAGTCGATTTCGTGGAGCACGATGAAGATCTTTAGGAGATGTAGATCACGGCACCCAAATCGTTTTCAGGGACTTTCGAACACCAACACGTGGGCGGATGATGGACGCCACTGTTGTGCGAAAGCTTCACTTTCCATGGTTTTATTTGACGTTCTTGGTCAGTTCCCTTTCGCTGGAATCTTGCACAATACAAAACATTTCGATTTCGCCACGGAACGAAAGGATTTCTTTTATGAGTCGTCGATGGCATCTCAAAGAGTCTTTGCCTGGACATGAAAAAAGTATGTATCTTCAGCAATCGGTCTGGGGAATGAACTACTTTCTAAGCACGCATGATTCGCAACATGTTATGGTTTTGACATTAGCCTTGTCGGACAGGCGCATAATGATTCAGCGAGCAAAGACTAGTCGTCATTGCTCATCACTGAATCAGAATAAATGTCAAAAACATGTCTAATTTGGCCTTAATTTCAATAGCTTACGTACGTCTATTCAGGATTCTCTTTCGATGAGCCGATTCGACACCAGGGAAAAAGGCTTGTTCTTGTTCAAAGTGCGCATCCGCGTGCTCACATCTGCATGCATGACTTCTCAAGGTACTATAGATAAGCTAAACTAAAATGATGGAAATTCTATGGCAGCTGTCGAGGCCGAAAGTAGAAGGAAAAATGAAAGAGTAGAAGGATCGATAATGCTGCATTTTGACAACAATTGCTTCACGGAATTTAGTCAATCTTCATTAAGGATCGATCCCAGAAAAAGTAACATGGTATATGCCGACATCTGTAATGTAGCATGAAGTGGTCATGTTTTGTTAATATTACCTTCAAAAGAAAGCAAAGACGAACTTTCTAACCCCTCCTGAGCAAAGGAGCCAATAACAATCTACCTCATATCACTCATAAAAAGTGCTTTACACAACGCAACAATACAAATTGACCACCAAAACACTCAACAAAGTTCTATCTAAATTGGACATTCACGAGCGCTCGACACAGAAGCCCCCATTAATTGTGGCGATTCATAGCCCCGAGAAATTCACCAAGCTACATCAAGCATTTCCCACAAAAGAAACGCTTGAGCACGAGTAAATTCAGCCACGCCTTCTGATTACTTCACCACACTACTGATTGGTTGAGTGGGTGGTCTTGGTCCTTAGCCAAACTGGAATCTTCAAAATCTCTGTTAGAGATGGTGGTAGTTGACAACTGATGGAACCCATAAAAAACTGCGTCATCCGTCGTGGCACCAGAATCATGACCTTGATAACAAGTACATTATGAGAATTTAGCCCAAAAATCAGAGGAAAAAACATGGCACTCACAAGGAAAACCTGACAAAGAACATACCTTGAAATGAGAGGAAACAATGACGGAACCTTAATATATGTCAGACTTCAGGCACCCACGAAGCGAGGTGGAGAGTGCGTGGTGACAAATACAAGACAATGTAGTGCAAAACAGCAAATCAGCTCATCTGTCTAAGAAGGATGTACACCTAGCAACCATTTGGCAAACTGAGTATGGAGGTTTACACTCATATAGCCTGGTAAAAGAGGAGTCACCACAATTATAGGATGTGGTAAAAAATGAAGGCAGCATCGGAGCTCTCAGATACACCTTCCATTATGCCATTTCACTATCCAACCTCTCCAATGAACATTAGTACATTGCAGCAAGCACCATATTTCAACATTTGACCTCTGTATTCACGAAAAAAAGAGTTAACATCAACATTAATATCAACAACACATTTATCCCAAACTAGTTGGAATCAGCGGTTGATGAACCCCAAAGATTTATAAAATAAGAGCAAAACCAATAGAGGGAAAAGATATATATATATATATATATATATATATATATATATATATATATATATATATAACATTTAGGAATATGGGGAGCAGAAAATTTAATAAAAATGCCTTTATATATCTCCCCTCATCTTAAAAAGTTTGTTTCAGGCCATCACCTAATATAACACGATTCCATTTCATACATATACAAAGATTGTGGAAATTTTTTCAACAAGTTTTTCTTTTTTAAATTCAAATATGTATCCAGGTTAATTTGTGTATATCACACATTACACGCGCAACAGGCAATCTACAAAAATAATAATAATAATAATAATAAAAATACAATAGCATGTAACAGCGAAAATAAGCTTAATTCAATGGGGAATAATTCAAAATGAAGGAGTGCATTCCAAACTCCAAGTACTTGGATTAGCACAAGAAGCCAGACAGGATCCCACTAGTAGTATGTGAGCACGCAATCAAAGCACCCGTGACCACAACAAAGAAGGGTGCCCAAAAGAAATGCTCAAATTGCAAGGCTGATTTAGTATGAAAGCAGTGCAGAGAGTGGAGGGGACAATGAGAAAACAAGAATAGACTAGTCTCACGTTACAAATCACGGGCGTACAGACAGCCTATCACTATCAAACGGATTCTAGCTGAAACAGCGCAAGCAATGGACAGAGATAAGTATCTAATCATTATGTGGGAGATTATTCCAAACTCCAAGCCATTGTGTGCACAGCAGGAAGCCTGACAAACTCCCGTTGTTCATGTAAGCATTTCTACAAAATTCCCGAGGCAATGTAGTGACACCAAAGGGAAGGGTAAAAGTAGATGCTATCCCAAATAACTAGACAACCTTTATTAAATCATCAGAAAATTTGACCATCCCATCTTCTGTTGCAATGGACAAGAACCATTTCAACAAGAACCGAAGTTGGATGGTAATACTAGATATCGTCATTGATAAGATGCTGCCACTTGTGCCTCCTCCTCTCAAGACCTATTTTCGCAAAAATAGAAAGAAGTAGGATCAAGTGGCGTTAGGGGAGTTAGTGGGAGAAAATCTTGGGATCCTCTTAACAGAATCAGCCCCACTTTCCCAGAGTTCTTCCTAAGTTTTAGTTAGTAGATTAGTCTTTCCTAAAAATCAGCAAGTTATTATTTGATTCCTCCTTATTTATATGCTTCGGTTATGCACAGTTGTGGACAGCGAATGATTAATATCTATTATTCCCTTTCAATTCCAATTCTCCTCTCCTTCACCTCCAACTCTTCTTCTTCTTGTCTCTCTCACTCTCTCTCCCTCTTTCTTTTCTTTTTTTTTTCTCTACCGTGGGTTGCTACCATTTTGGTATCAGAGCCAGTCAAACCAACATGGTGAATACTCGATCCAGCTCTTCGCACCTTGACTCCCAAAACCCACCCCCCACCACACAACCAGCCCTACTACCCACGCCACCACACACCTCCCCAGTAAGCAACCCACTCGCCAACCTTCCTACTGATTCCCACTCGACCCCACCACCTGCTGCTGATGCTTCCGCCCAACAATTTGCTTTCATTGTGGCTCGCCTAGCAGCGATTGACTCCCTGGCGGCTGATGTGGCAGCGCTTAAGTCGCAATCCAGCGGTGCACCACCAACTGAATCCTTACCCGACGCTTCAAACAAGGCCAAAGCCAAAGCCAAGGAGTTTTCCTTAGGACCATGGGAGCATAGGAAGTCAGTTTGGTCCAAGACGGAGGACGATGAGGCTGACAGCCCATGGGGGCATCACAATCAAATCCGACGGCCGCACACAAGAATGGAATTTCCGAAGTTCGAGGGAGGAGACCCTCGTGGATGGATACTCAAGGCGGAGAAATATTTCCGCTACTATCAAACGCCCGATGAATTGAAAGTTGACATCGCGGCAATGTACCTTGAGGGAGATGCGCTGGATTTGTTCGCTTGGATTAACAAATGGTAGCAACCCACGGTAGAGGAAAAAAAAAAGAAAAGAAAGAGGGAGAGAGAGTGAGAGAGACAAGAAGAAGAAGAGTCGGAGGTGAAGGAGAGGAGAATTGAAATTGAAAGAGAACAATAGATATTAATCATTCGCTGTCCACAACTGTGCGAGGAATCAAATAACAACTTGCTGATTTTTAGGAAATACTAATCCACTATCTAAAACCTAGGAAGAACTCTGGGAAAGTGGGGCTGATTCTGTTAAGAGGATCCCAAGATTTTCTCACACTTCTCCCACTTGATCCCGCTTCTTCCTATTTTTGCGAAAATAGGTCTTGAGAGGAGGAGACACTTATCAGTCATACTCAGACACGAGATTGATACCAATTAGAATAAAACCACCTCGCTGTAAAGATGACATTTGCAGGATAAGAGATTCAAACATAAATCACAGCATCGCAATGGCAATCACGCAAGCAAAAAATAGAGCTTTTCCTTCAGGAACAGGGAAATGGAAATTCTGCGAACCGAAACACTCAAATCAGGACGCGGTTCCATCAAGCACGAACCCTGAATCAATTGAAACTCAACAAATCATTCCAAACCATCGTCAGCGACTCTCCATCAACTGAGGAACTACACGCCATCGTCTTCTTCACCGATATTCACGAGCAAGTACAAGAGCTGAGGAGAGAAGTCAAGGACGAACCTTTCCGTGTTCCTTCGCAGAAACGAAACGACATTCCGCAGTTCTGGTTTGGCCGAAAGGACAGGAGTGACACTCTTTCGGATTCGAGCATCATCGGCTCGAGCATTTCATCCATACTCGGCTCGAAACCCTAATGGCGGGTTCTAGAGCTAGAGGGATCCGTTCTGGTAAAGCTTCGACCCGGAATAAGGCTCAATCAACAACCGGGCCGTGGGCCGACCTGGTACGGGCCACGGCCCACTTCACTATTGTAATTTGTAAGCCTATCAATTAATCCGAGCCGGATGCCAAAACGGTTCGTTTTATTTTAAGGCAGAAAAGGTTAAAAAAAAAATACATGTATTTGGTAAATATCCAAGATAGAATGAATGAGATATAATTTGGATAAAATATCCTACAGGAGGGGATGCGATAGATCGGATAGGATTTCTCATGAGGAGAATGAAGTTGTTTCCACAATCACTGCCTTCTCCACCACGCCTGGTCGCCTTTTCGGCAAGGGGCCACCTCTCCGGTGGAGGCAATCACCAATTGTGGCCGCATCTTCGGCCATGGCAGGCTAGGGCTCTCGACCAATTGGCATAATATGAGACCATGTCCGTTGATTTTTAATTGCCTCAACATTTTTAACATTCGAAAGGGCTCTCGACATATTATGAAGAACTTGAGGGTGATCATCAACTTTCAAGGTAGCTCTCGGACGACTTGTATAAGTGCATCTTTAACTTGTGAAAAGAAGCAGAATAATTCCATTGTTCAGCACTTGTTTTCACACCCGACAATACAACAAGCAAGGCTAGTGGGTCATTCTCAAATGATTTGACTCCAAATCAAGACATCTAGTCCTGCTAGATCTGCTCGATTGACGTCATGCCTGTATTCAAATGACACAAACCTTAGCTTGATAATAATTCATTTGTCAAAACTCATCATGAATAATTTTTAAAGCACTATAATGTTTCATCAAAACAGAGTCCATCTCAGCCACACATTGCATCTACTTATCCAACTATATATCTACAGCTCATCAAACAATAGATATTATATGAGAAAAATCTTTGGATTTCTTATCCTATCATATCTTATCTAGTTCCATCTTGACTAGAAAACTGGATGACCAAACGCAGCTTTACTGTAATCAAGTCCTTGAACTTGGAAATCTCTAGTTGCATAGGAAACGAGATAAAACTCCAGTAGCTTGTTTGGGTTCTAGCCATCCCGAAAAGGCTAGTGCGGCTCTTAGAATTCTTTGGTTTATTAAAGTACTAAAGATAAAATCCAAGAAGGTATGAACTTGGGGGGAGCTCAAGCTCATTTTATAAATACATGTACGAGTCAAATATCACTTTTTTTTTTTCCTTTTCCTTGTTCTTCCGTCCATGTCTGCCCCGTCTCATATCTTATGTACTCGTATGCTCCATCGAGAGATAGCTAAGTGAATCCCATGGCTACCATGGTCATTCTCCCAGGGATGTTAATAACCAATTTTTTTTTAATCAATGCCAATTGTTCTAAAAGCTTAAGCCCCTCACACTTAGTCTGGTCTTTTTTCCTTGCCTTGTAGTAAGCATAGACTTATTTAAATGTGACTAGTCACCTTGAGGTTGAAGGAAAATGTTAGAGATAATCAAGAATTTCTCAAGAATATTTCCATTGATCATTCATATATATATTGGGATATTATAGTAGAATACTTATCTAATAAAGCCTAAAAAAAGGCCGATGTATTCTTCATTAGCATATACATCCAAATATATACAAGTAGTACATTTTCTCTCCTCCGCATCATTTATTGATCACGATCGTCAGTATTACCACCGATGAATAGCTGCGCGATTTGGACCTCGGAACCGTTCGTGGTGGGGGCGGAGATGGCGGCTGGAGAGAGAGTGGAGGGAGAAAGAAAGAAGGAAAGGTTAG
Source organism: Rhodomyrtus psidioides (assembly GCA_021437785.1). NCBI lineage: Eukaryota > Viridiplantae > Streptophyta > Magnoliopsida > Myrtales > Myrtaceae > Rhodomyrtus > Rhodomyrtus psidioides. Next base: position 5,713,859 of record JAILYB010000007.1, on the reverse strand, counting down.
CCATGGTCTTCACTTAGCCATATCTCAATGGAGCTAACTGTGCTTGCCTTTTGGGTCCGTCAAGAGCTAGTGTCGAGTGTCGAGGGAGAAAATGACGACTGAATAAGGCGGACACATCTGTATGCAAACAATCACAGATTGTCTCATCCTTAGTGGTTGTCTTAGTTTTATCACCAACCTTTCCCAATCCACAGACATTAAAAACAAGAACCAGTAACCCCCCCACTGTCAAGTGTCTTCCCCACTTCTGCTATTCAAGAACAAACACCTTGTCTTGTCTGATTCTTTTGAATCCAAGGGCTAATGGGGATGCAAGTGGCACATATGATCTCACGCCCCCGGTACAAATTCAAGATATGATTTGCAGCACCACCCATATGAAGAGGTATAATTCCGTCCTCGACCCAGATTTTATTCCACCGTCTTTTGTCCTTTGTGTATTAGGGCGTGCATGGCAACACTTTTGCTCTAGAGATCAACTTCTGATCAAAAGTTGATTTTTCTATTTTTGCTTCTGAGCAGATACTGATTTTTCTACTTCTGAAAAGAAGTAAAAGAAAAATTTACTGCTTCAAGTGGTTCCAAAACTATTTCTAAAGCAAAGAAATGCTCTAGAAGTGAAAAAATGAAGTCGCATAATCAAACGAATTTCTGCTCCAGAAACACTTTTGGAGTAAAAAAGGCTGCGTATGATAACGTTTCTGTTCCTGAGACAACTTTTGGAACAAAAATACTTTTTTCTGTTTTTGTTCTCAGTAACGATTTTTGGAAACACAAACGCGTTTGATAATTACAAAAAAAATTCTGCTCCCGGAACAAAAAAAAAGAATAGAAATGCGTTTGGTAATTGCATAAAGTTTCTGTTCTCGGGACAAAAAAGAAAGAAAAGAAACTCGTTTAGTAACTGCAAAAAAAGTATTTCTAATTTTTTCATTCAATTATATATATATATATATATATATATATTAAAATTATGATGTATTTATCTTTTTAACTTACTAAATCAAATTAAATCTCATTTGTTCAATTTACAAATCAAATTAGACCAATGTATGTATAAGTAATTTATGTATGACTTATCAAATTACAATATGGACGAGATCAACATTAAAAAAATCTGAAGGAGAAGACGAATTGAAATTGGAGAACGAGAATATCAAATATGTTTTATATAGACAGAAAAAATTACAATTATGAGTCACAAGTAAATGTTCCCAAGTAGTTAAAAATATGATTACCTTTAAACGGGGACCCCTAAAAAAATAGGGGACCCTAAAAAAATATTAATTGCACTTTAAGTGAAATCGGAGATTAAAATGAAAAGTATTTGTGCATTTAGGTCTTTTAGTCCAATTGTACAATTTTTCCAAACATGAGGACTGAAATGTGATGCATGATCATGACTCTAAAAGTAAAAACTTTTGGCTAAAATGATTTAAAATGAATTTTTTGGGTCAATTTAGCATTATGTTTAATGAAGAGGCCTGTGGTCCCAAACCGAATTTTAAAACATTACTTGGCCAAAATGAAAAAGAAATTAAATAAAAATATGGAGGCTGGGTGGGCGGTGGAGGAGGCTGGGGTGGCGGCAACGGAGACGACGGCGGCGGAGCTAGGGAAAGCGCAAAGAAAATGAATAGGGTTTCCATGTTTCTAGTAGTAGGCACTCTCACGGTCTCACCAAATCATAAGCAGATACATATGGCAGAACCAGTATAACAAGTATAGTATTCACTACTATCATCCTTTTTTAGATAAATCATTTAATTTTATGGGAAAAACAAGTCCTCTCATTTTATTTCTTATTAAGAGATATACATGTGGCATTTTTGGAGAAAAAAAAAGTGTGTAGAGAATTTCACTCAAGTATAATGTGTTGGGAGATATGCCTTGATGATATCGAAGATACAATTAACTCAATCTAGGATTTGAGGTTGATTGATTGAATCGGATCTAGGATTTGATTTTGATTGATCGAATCAATTTATGATTACAAATGATACTGTATCTTCCATTATTTCTTTTTTATTGTTCATATGTTGTGCCATAAATACATGTAAAGAATGTAGTCACACCATCAAGTGAGAATACAAAGAAATTCTCTTCTTCAATTCGTTTCTTTCATACTTCGTCTCATGGCATCGATTTTTGGTATTGCTTCCGCAAACCCTTTCTTTGATTGCCTCTCGTCCTTCCTATCCTTGTTGTTGCAGGAAAAAAAAAAACTAATGTGTAAAACAAGGTTAGCATTCCGGGGTGGGAATCGATTTTTTGACAACAAATTCGGAAAAAAAAAAAAAAAACAACAACACTTTCTTGCTCGAGCAGTTCATCCACGCTCAGCTCGAAACCTTAATGGCGGGCTCTAGAGCTAAAGGGATCCGTTATGGTAAAGCTCCGACCCGGCCTAAGGCTGGATCAACAAGCGGGCCGAACCAGTTCGGGCTTTTTGGAATTTGGGCCGAATGCTAAAACGGTTCGAGTCCAATGCAATCTCAACTGAAAATTTTTAATTGGATTTTTCAAATGAACTAAAACTTCATTGGAGACAAAGAGTTCTCGCCAAAAAAGAATGATTTGAAAATATTTTATTAAAAATAATATTCGACATTGCTTTTAAGACGAATGAAGGAAAAATATTTTTGTCATTGACGAAGATGTTTGAACATAAATTATCATCGGCAATTAATCATTGAATAAATAATGGAAGAGAAACGAACGATCAAAACCCACTCAATTTGACGACAATGACTAGGCTTGTCAAGCAATCGAACATTGAGTTTGGCAGCTCAATAAGCTCCATGATAAGCACACCTAGTATTCCTCTTAAATTTGTGATCTCCGTCGATTCTCCATCGTAAGCTTACTCGGTACTTTTATTTAAATTTGCGATCTATGTCAATTCATATAGTTTTTCTATAAAGGTCGATTTGTCGAGCTTCGGGTGCCCGATGCTATGTAAGATGCGCCTTCTGTCTTACTACTCCAAAGATAATTTGAATTCATAGTAAAACGTGGATCTGGATGCTAAGAACATTCAAATAGAGACTTGGATAAAGTCCTTTGGTGAAACTCAAAATAACTACATGTACAACATCCGACCATTGTTCCTATGATAAGTATGAAAAGGGAGACCAAAGTCACATGATGAGAAAATTGAAGGCTCCCACCTCTAATGGCCACGGTCAGCAGCTTAGGAGGATAGAATTACAACATTCATTCTGAGACGACATTCATTCCGAGACATGGACACGAGAAATTCACCGCTTGCCGCCTATGTACCGCCGAGGCAAATTGCTTTGCTTCTTTCTTATACTTTCCACTAGCTAAAGATTAAAATACAGTTCAAATGGACTAAAAGTCCGAATGATACAGACAGACTAAGCTCGAGTGAGTGATAGGAGTGCGGCAGAGGGGGCATTCGGGCTTTTCGTTGCACCATTCCATAATGCAATTCCTGTACGTGGAAATGGCGGTTTAAGAGGAACACATGTGCAAGCACAAAGGAAAATGGGAATTTGGGTCAAGCAGAGGAAGTACCAGCAGAATACATGACCACAAGGTGTGGCCGTTGGGTATTGGCGATGGCTCAGGCACAATGTGCATTTACTTGTCGCGGTCATTCCTTGAGGCTGGACAAGAGAACAAGGCGTAAGGGACAGGCAGTGATGTCGGTTGTCCATCAACCATGCACGGGATATAAGTCATGACACAAATCCGAAGACGAAACTAGCTACCTAACATGCTTATGTTTTCTGTGATCTCTGTTTTTTGGAACATATCTTGAGATTTCAAGCATATCAAGAAGACCAGATCAAGGTTTTTGTCAGCCAGTAAGGACCATCTGCACTGGCACCATCAAATACGGCCAAACCTCCGGTCATGGAGCTCTACATCCTACAGATTAGGGTATAGTAATAAACTAGTATGACATGCATGCTGTAAGAAACGAAAGATTTGTTTCATGTAAGTACGTTGATGGATTTATCGGTAAAGAGGAGGAGGGAGGAGATGGAAACTGGATAAAAAATGCATACCATGATAGAGAAATTGAATTAAATTTTTTTGAAGTATGAAGTACCTCTGAAGTCGAAGAATCTGTAAGCCAACTTCCTTTATCATGATCGAGTGATACCACATTGCCCTCCTCATTTAGTACAGGCAAACCTCTTCCTACGCCCAAGAGACACAGTACAAAGATTATCAATTTGATTCCAGAAAGAATTAGGCTTTGTCAAGTGGGACTGCTACTTTATCATGGAAACTCAAGGAATTGAAAGTAAGGTTTGCCTTATATGCTTGAACAACTAGAAACCATTTTGCCTACAGAAATTCTGGTCAGTCATCTAGCAATAAATCTGCGCTGAACGAGAACGAGTATGTTGTGGATTATCCCAGAAGACCTAATATACCTGATGAAGTTTGGTGTGTGCGTAATGATGTATGATGAACTGAACTCGCAATGGATGACAAATTGCTGCGCCTTAGGCCTTCAGCAGCAAGTATGCAAAGCTGTATCAAGAGAAATATGCCCAATATTTGGTATCTGCAAGAAAATGAATTTTATCAGCTTTAAATATTTGAGTCGAGAACACCTGTAACATTTGAAGACATATAATCCTTAAACTGGAACAAATATGAAATTTGGCTAGACTGAATAGACTAGTGCTATATGCCCTAGAAAGGCAAAAACATTTATTTCCATGCAAAAGCAGCCGCAAGCAATCAGATTCTATAGTGCTGGAGATAATTGTGTCACTGAAATCTAACTCCTAACCATGCTACACCTTTTTATGATGCCTACTTTAACAGAATGACATGATCAACCTCTGACATTGTGAATTGAAGAGGGGGCAGGGGAAGACGGGGAGAAAGGAGAGGTCTGCCTGTGTTTTAAGAGGTGATAGAATAAACATGACAAAAATATTGCCAAAAGATTGTCATTCTTCTTCATCCTCTGTAGCAAAAGCATAAAGCTAGCTCGAGCCAACCACCAAAATGGACACAACCAATGATTATGTCAAAGAGGGGAATGGATTAATCCCACAAGCATCAAGCATGAACAAAGTGAACGATAACCAAGGGTATGCACCCATATAACACTATCAGAAACGCCTTTGGACATAACAAAAGCCCTGAAATTAGAACAAAACCCTACCTAGGCCTTTGGTTGGATGGTTTACCAATGAACACATATCTGATGCCTGCTGCTCGTTTTGATATATGATAATATAAGCCTATAGATAGAACATGAAAGGAAAAGTTAGACAAGAAAGCATATCAGACACAAAAGATGGACCACAGAAGAATTGACCTTCAAAGTAGAAGAACATGAGGTTCGTTCGAATGACCAGCTGCAAAAGCTCTCGAGCTATAGGAAGCACCTGAATGCAATCAAAGGGAAGCAAACAATACCAATATGAAAGATGATAAGCCAACAGTTCCAGATCCATTGAGGAAAAAGTGATACAGTCATCTAATGCAGTCCACAATACTTTTAGGCACAAAATTTACACTTTTCAATAGGATTTCTACAAATGACTGCATCAACATTAACAACATATTTATCTCAAACTAGTTGGGGTCGGCAGTCGATGAACCCCAAAGATTCATAAAAATAAAGCAAAAACAATCGAGTAAAAAGAGAAAAATATGTAAAAATAAATAAACAAAGATACACACACTATCCCTCCACAATACTAATAACTCTCTTCTACTCCGTCCTAAGACAAACCGTACGCCAACCTATTTCCCACTTCCTTAAATCTTATTTTACTACTTTCCCCCAAGTAAGTTTTGACTGACCTCTTTCTTTCTTCGTGGTATGCTCTCGATAACAAGCTTCTGTTCGTACCGGGGCATTTAAGGGCTTTCGGAGAATATGCCTAAACCATCTCAATCTATGTTCTCTCATCTTTTCTACCATCGGTTCTACCTCACCTTTTCGTCGAATATCTTCATTCCTTATTTTATCCATCCTTGTATGACCACACATCCATCTTAACATTCTCATTTCCGCTACTCCCATTTTATGCTCATGTTTTCTCTGTGCCGGCCAACATTCAGCTCCGTATAGCATGGCAGGTCTTGCTGCTGTTCTATAAAATTTTCCTTTTAACCTAAGAGGAATTTTGCGATCACACAAAAATCCTGATGCACTGCGCCATTTCATCCAACCTGTTCTAATTCTATGGCTTACATCTTCATCAATATCTCTCTCCTTTTGCAATATTAATCCCAAATATCTAAAAGTATCCTTCTTAGGTACCTCCTGTCCAAGCATTTTTACGGCTTCTTGATCCTCTCTTTCAGCCGTGTCGAACTCACACTTCAAGTATTCCGTCTTACTTCGACTTAACGTAAATCCTTTAGACTCCAACGTGCTTCTCCATAATTCTAATTTAGCGTTAACCCCAGCCATGGTCTCATCAATAAGCACAATATCGTCTGTATATAGAATACACCACGGCACCTCATCTTGAATATCTTTTGTTAGCTCATCCATAACTAGAGCAAAAAAGTAAGGACTTAAAGCAGAACCTTGGTGTAAGCTTACTGTGATTGAAAAATAACTTGATGTGCCATTACAAGCTTTCACACATGTAATAATACCGTCATATATATCCTTGATTGCTTTACATACTTTGAAGGTACTTTTTTCTTCTCAAAGACCCACCACATAATCTTTTTTGGAACCCTATCATATGCTTTCTCAAGATCAATAAACACCATATGGAGAACCTTCTTTCTTTCTCGATATCTTTCCATCAATTGTCGCATCAAGAAAATAGCCTCCATGGTAGATCTTCCTGGCATAAATCCAAATTGATTGACAGAAACCTTGATCTCGATTCTCAAACGATGCTCAATAACTCTCTCCCACAATTTCATTGTATGGCTCATAAGCTTAATGCCTCTATAGTTGGAACAATTCTGGATATCCCCCTTATTCTTATAGATAGGCACAAGTATACTCTCTCTTCATTCATCAGACATCCTATTACTTTGGAGGATTTTGTTAAAAAGGCTAGTCAACCAACTTATTGCTATATCCTCTAAGCATCTCCACACTTCAATAGAAACACCATCGGGCCTCAAGGCTTTACTAGTCTCATAAGCCATTAAAAAACAAGGAGAAAAATAAACCACTAGTGAACACAAACAGCGAGAACCCAGATCATTCCAAAACAATTCTCATAAGCCATTAAAAAAAAATATCAAGACTCAAATTACCGAAGGCCACCTCTGAACAGCATCCAGCCACAACGTAACTAATCTCCTCTTCCACCTTGCGAAAACAGATCCATTTCCCCGTGACACAGAGGAAGAGGGATTATCCGTAGCTGAGGAAGTTTGACCTTGATTATTCTCAAAAGCAGCGTTCTCATACAGTTCACTAGATTGTGTCTCGGCCAGTACGATTCCGCGGGAAGCAACTCTAGAACTGCAAACAAAATTCCCCATTTAAGTTCCCAATTTGCCAAACAGTCTTCCTAGTTCCTAGTAAAGATTTAAGCATCACCAATGCAAACAACAGACGAAAGGCAATCAATCAACCTTATTCTTTCCGCAAGATAAGGAAATGCAGTCTGATATATGATAAAAAGGGCACGCCTTGCCGGTGTCGGAGGAAGCCCATAAGGCGCAGCAACCTAAAAGCAAAAGAATAAATCTTGAGAGAACCAAATTAGAGACTGATTCGGACACAGAGAAGTACTATGTTATCAATTTATCAAACTAAAGCACCAACGTTTGCACTAATTCTATCGATGAAGGTAGTGTCATCCAAGGACCCCCAGTAGAGAACTTAAAAACCATAACAATAATGCTATTGCACACCAAACGCTAAAGCTAAGCTTACAGGCTAAGCAACACCATGAAATTTCGACTACAACGCATAAAGCCAGCACGAGCAATGTTAAGACATTAATGAACCTGAGTGATGTCGCAATACTCTTCGCCCAACGTCTGCTGCCCCGAACCAGTCGTCAACACATAGTAAAGCATTTGCCCGAGAAGGTGCGTCTGCACGATGCCGACAGCGTCAATCATCAGCGTTCGAACAGGCAATTCAATTTCCAACAATACCAACGAGAAAGAGACAGAAGATTGAGCTCAAAAGACCTCGCTTTGATAAGCCACAGCGACTCTGGTGCCTGAACACGAATTGCAATTAACTTCGATTAGCAAACAGAGAAGAGCAACACTGCTTCTTGCGAATAGTCAGCCCTAAAAATCGGAGGGCCGCAGGAGGGGGAGAAGAGAGGGTACCGAAGAGGTGGCGAATGGCGTCGCGGCAAGCGTCGTAGAGGAAGGAGGCGTACTGGTCGTCCTTCTCGGCGGCTCTCATTATCTCCGGCTGAGCCGCCGTCGGGAACCGCCGCGGCGACTCCGCGCTGCCGCTGGTGGAGGCACCCGGGTCGCCCGACCGGGACGACGACGACGACGATTGACCCGTCATCCTCCGGAGCCCCATCTCTATCTCTCTCTCTCTGCTCTCTTCGCTCTGGGCACTCGTGTGTCCGGCGAACGAGGAACGAACAGATAGGGACGAAGACAAACGGCGCCGTCCTACCTTGGCCAAAAAATAATAATAATAATAATAAAAAAGGACGCCGTTGCCGGGGATCGAACCCGGGTCACCCGCGTGACAGGCGGGAATACTTACCACTATACTACAACGACATTGTTGCTCTTCTGACCATTTAAATCATTTTAAATATAAACTACTGTTTTCCTCTTACATAACCTGTGCTGATAACATTCCTCTGGTTAGGAGCCATCTCTTATCATCCCTCTCTTTCCCCTCTGTACCTTTCGCTGAAATCTGAGCAAAACCAAAGTGGAAACATTTCCGTCAGTGCGGTGAGCGAAAATGGCTATGTCCACCACTTCCACCATATCCATCCCATGTCGACCTTCTCCATCATCTTCCTCATTCCCACTGAACACTGCTCTCGCATTCCCAACTAAACCCAGAAGATCGATCCTCATCGCAAGCTCCTCCGGCGACAACCCTACTGAGACCAACACAGCGACGACAGAGAGCGATACCTCGGAAAGCTCCATCGAAGCTCCGGACTTGCCCCCTTCTCTGATTTCTGCGCTCAACGTCGAACGAGCCCTTCGCGGCATCAGTAAAGACCCCATCTTTAGTCACTCGAAGTTCGGTTCTATACGAGGGGTCTGTTTCAATTGTGTCGTGCTTGAGTTCTGGTCGCGATGAAGAGGTAAAGACGAGAACTTTATTGGTTTTGGTTTTAGAATGCAGCCATCACGGACGTGGATCATTACGGTAGGCTGGGGCTCCCAAGAAAATGCCCCTACGATCAGGTCCATTTTGCCCCCCCTGTGTGCTTGTTTCTTTACCTGAATCAAGCACTCTGATTGCTCTTTCTCAAAGAAAGTCAAGAGTAATAATAACGTTCATATTCTGACTGTCTGGATTGGAAACGAGCAGGTGGCCGGGGCGTACAAGAGGAAGGTTGAAGAATTGAAGAGCGAGGGGCTCGAAGAAGATGAGCTCAATGAGAAACTGGAACAACTGAAAGTGAGTGACGAGAGGATTCGATTCGAGATTATGCAAGAAAAAAAAAAACATAACGGTTGACGATTTGATGTGGCGGGTTTGCAATGTTTGGACAGGAGTCGTACCGGATTCTGTCGTCAGTAGAAGAGAGGAGACTGTATGATTGGAGCTTGGCCAGGGGCGAGAAGCCGGACAGATACATGTGGCCTTTCGAGGCCGACATCACTCAGACCCCTACACAATCTCCTCCTCCACCGGTACCCGATCAAACTGCTCATCTTTTCGGATTTGTTCAATGTTAAATTGCTCAAATGATCTTGAACGTAGTGTGTCCACATGCATAAGCGAGTTCATTGGCTGAAATCCTAAGCTTGCGATGCAGGAACCGGAGGATGAGGGGCCAACGAAACTTGTGGGTTACTTCATGCTTGGCTGGGTGGTATTGTCCTTCGTATTGTCAATTGCTCTCAATCGATAGTTCCCCGGACGATGTATCGAGTTTGTGAAACATATCTCCCAGAGAGAGATCTTGAGTTGGCTGTAAATCATATTGGATCTTCCACGAGAGCTGCGATTCTTATAACCATGATTGGTTGGAGGTATGCCAGGACTTATTTTTCCCTAAATCGATTGAAGTTCCTTTAAAGGGTAAATCTTTATGATTGAACGAGGCCAGGCATCGATCAATCGATACCATTGTAGATCTGGGTATTAAAAAGACTATCTTTCTTTTACTTTGATTTTCATATGCACATTGGTATACCCCGAGGCGATCTGTTATGTTGTAATTGAGTACGGTTCGCGTCGGTACGTAATATGGTCGACTTAGGTTGTGCCGTGCCTCGCAAATTCAACCGGGTAATCCCTTATCCTACTTAGATGGCATGATTTGGCTATTCAAGAAAAACCTTTACTATTGAAGAATAGAACACAATTTCTTCGCGCAAAATTTATGACCTATTAATAGGTCCAACCGAATGATACGAAGCTCTTGTACCTGGCCCAACTTATGCCATCCCTACGGGTCAAAAATCACTCAAGCAGATTTGATGGGCCGAAAAGCTCATCCCTTCTCTTATTATCGAGTCTTGAACGGTTGGCTTCATTAAAAAGAGAGTTCACCTTAACCAAGCAAACACTTGAGCATATCTCTCGGGAGCCGTTAAATATGCATGGATGAGAAGGGAGCTGCTACCCTATATTTTAACATTACTATCATTATTTCCGATCCCACAATTTTTCCATTAATCAATGCTCTATGCAAAACACGCGGTGATAGTATGTGGATCTGCAGTCAGAAATAACCGACACTACCGTCAGACTATCGGGGAAGCATTTTCCTATTGCAAAATATGAACTTTATCATCATTGTTTCCGTACATCTCTTAAAAGAGTTGGTAACTTTTGTTAAAAAAGAAAAGTTTCAGCTCACTTAACTTGTTAATATCTTATCGACGCTTTTATAAAATTGTTTTGGTGCTTTCTCCACAAAAGCAGCAAAACACATATGCAGTAGTTTACTCTGCGTTTGGTAACACTCCTTGAAAAGTGTTTTTGTTCCAAAAGTGCTCCCGGAACACTTTCGGAATAGAAATACATATGGTAAAAAAATATTCCAAAAGTGTTCCGGGGGACATTTTTGAAAAAAGAAACACTTTGAAGTCAAAAAAAGAAACAAAAAAAAATATTTCTGGATTTTGGAACACTTTTTAGAAACAACTGGAGGGCGAGCTCGTGCAAGCCGCCGCCGCCGCCGATCCTTCCTTCTGTCGAAAAAAGTATTTTTTTTAACTTTCCAAACGCGTTTCTTTTCCCAGAAATGGTAATCGGGAGCAGAAACACAAAAAAATGTTTCCGTTTCAAATATGTTTCCAGGAGAAAAACGTTACCAAATGTAGCCACTGACTAGTGACTATTACAAATAAAGTTGACAATTCATAAAAGTCGCCAAGAACTTACTCGGATAAAAAGTCATCCGTCCTTTTAGTTTTTTTTTGCAATGCTTACCGACATTGAAATTTACCATATCGGAATACTTATTGCAATTCTATAGCATGGAACTGTAAAATCCTGTTGGTTTCTTGAATCTCACTGCGACTTAATCCATTGCAATGACTCATTAAGTTTACCTTGCAAGGAGGATAGTTAGGGTTTGCAGGAAAATTACCAAAAAAGTCATAAATCTATTGTAGTTGTGCCAAATCAGTCTTAAACCTTTTTTGTGCCAATTCAGTTCTAAACCTTTTATATTTGTGCCAATTCAATCCTTCCGGCAAACTTTGGCTGGTTGATACTAATGTGGACGCTGATCGGCGCTAAGGTGGACGTCGGCGCTGACATGGACAAATTTTTAATTTTTTTTTTTTATGTTTATTTAATTTTTTCAATTTTTCTTTTCTTTAGTTTCCTTTTTGTTCATTTTCTTCCCCACCCTTGGTCTCCGACCAGTCACAGGCCTCGACGACGCTCGGGCCGAACTTCGCCACCGTCGCTGGGCGAGCTCGCCAGCGATAGTAAGGCTCGGTCTCGCCAGATCTCGGCGACGCTGACCTCGGTTTCCATGAGTTGAAGTTTGGGTTCTGATGGCAAGTCTGCGGAATCGCTCCTCCTCCTTCAATTTATGTTCTTTTTGGTCGAATCTGGTGGTTGGTTCCTGGTTGATGTTGCTGGTTCTTGGTTGATAATGCTGGTCCTTTCAATTTTTGTTCTTTTTTATTGGAACAATCACTCCTCTCCTTCCAATTTCTGTTCTTTTGCTCCCATCATGTAAAAATCACTAGATTTGTGCAATCATCGTTCCCCGCACTACAACCTCAGAACCCAGAAATTTCAGCAGCCATCGCAGCGGAGCTCGCCTAGACATGGCGAGCTCGCCTCGCCCTGCGACAGCGAGGCTTGGCCTCGCCAGATCTGGGCAAGGTGACCTCGCTATGGCCGGTGAGCTCGTCTAGCGACTGTAACGAGGCTCGGTCTGGCCCTCGCTGGCTATGGATGATCACGAGCATCCATGATAGACTAGAGAGGAAGGTGGGGGAAGAAAACAAACAAAAAGACGATGAAGAAAAGAAAATTGGAATAAATAAAAATTATTAAAAGCTTGTCCATGTCAGCACCGACGTCCACCTTAGCATTGGTCGGTATCCACCTCAGCGCCGGCCAGCCAAAGTTGGCCGGAAGGACTGAATTGACACAAATATAAAATGTTTAGGACTGAATTGACACAAAAAAAGGTTTAGGACTGATTTGGCACATCTATAATAGGTTTAGGACTGAATTGGTAATTTTCCCCCGGGTTTGCTGGCCAACCTAATAAAAGAAGTTTAGGTGGCTTTGCCTTTGATGTGCTTCTCAAGATGGGTGTTGCCTACAAGTGTCCACTTTAGCATGCTTCGCCATAATTAGTCAAAACCTTTCTAAATTTGACCATTTTCACTAGCTAGATGTCCTTTTTTCATGCAATTTCGTTGTTATGTGCAGGTACATTGTTCCTACAAGAGTTGCCCGAACAACTGATATTTTAGATGTGAAAACGAAAGCAAGGTGATCATGCGTTTATCGTTTCAGCTTGGAGTAAATGCAGTGCATATCCAAGATAGATGAGATTAACTCGTTCAATTGATGATCACTTGGCTTCAATGGGATCCATGTCGAGTTCGAGTTATGTTCAAAACTGTTGCGCGGAACAAGCGATCGATCGAATAAAATAGACAAAACAAGTAAAGTAAAATGGACACCAGATATATGTGGTTCGGTCGTAAAGATCTACGTCCACGAGGAGAGCAGCAATGAATTCCACTATAGAACGAGCGATACAAGGAGATTACAGATCACACTCGAGTTACACAAACACACTCTTGGTGTTTTTCAGCCCCAATTACATCCAAGAACGCACATAGTGTTTAGCCCCCAATTCCTAACGAAATAATATTTCAATCTCGAAAAGGAATTAAAATACAAATCTAATAATAAGACTTACCAGGCTTTGACACTTGAATTTTTGATGTAATTCCGCGAATAAAATCGAAGTCTCAATGTCAAGCACTCGTGACAAATAGCGCTTCAATCTCACACTCAAGCACTCACATATGCGGCGCTTCAAGGATCACGATCTGCACGTCTTCGTTTTCTCGGAACATAAATGTACGAAGACCCCTGCTGCCACACTTATCTCCAGGGTGTCAATCGATTTATATATAAGCCAAAGAAAACGAAACCCACGTGTTAGATAAAACAAAGTGCAGAGGGATTCGGTCAAAGGAGTCCAAGAAAAGGAATTTCTTAATTCCTTTTTCTTTGACAAATATCTTCTTTCATTTTTTTTTACGATCAGACAACTCCATCAGCCCAAAGAAATTTCCTTTTCTTTTAAACCGAATCTTCAACATATCCTTTTTCGTGGCCGACTCAAACTTTCTTATTTCAGTAGCCAAATCCTGCTACGCAAGTTTGGATTATATTTTGTTGGATTTCAGATGTCTGTAAAATATTCAATTCGAAATATTCACAATTTCGCTTCGGGTTCAAACTCGAGACATAATTTAACAATCTCCACCTTGGCTCGATGTTTGAGCCAAATAGCAATCGCTTCGTTAAAATCCGAACTTCATCTGCTACTCTCCCAACAGCCTCAAAGGGCTCAACCGTCACAGATATCATCCAAGTCTAAGCCGCGCTTGAACTTCGCCATAAATGTGGACCTCATCAGAACACCAACTGAACATGCACCTTTAACTGCTCCACAAGGACTATCTGACACAAGCTCCTCAACCACAGATAAAACAAAACCACCGTTGCATCCATATCTGTTAGGAGATTGAATACGTACCTTGTCAATATCAGCAGTTACAGCAACCGTTAGCTCTATAGGTTCCACCTCGCTACAAGCACCATCTATGTCGATTACCACGCTAGTACCTGCTACCTCGAGAGTTTCTGGTTGCAACTCCACCTCAAGCTGAACACCATCCAAATCCGTATTAATACTGCCACAATCACTCCTAGCCAGAAGTATTGGAGACTTGTCAAAGGTAACTTTTCTGCTGCAAACAGGTGAATTTAAATTCGGGCACCGCAACTGATTGCCACACTCACCTTGTGCATAACCATGGAATATGCACCTTGCCCTCACATCGAACTTACCATCACTAACTCGATAATAACATGGGCAACTAAACATTCTAAAATTAGAACAATCAGCAACATTACCTGACCACACTTCTTCGGGAGTCTGATATCCAATCGCAGTCGATGTGGATCTATTCACCAAGTAGCTCGCCATACTAAACGCATCTGCTGGAATTCTCCCAGCCATACCAGCACTAGAGATCCTTTCACGGGCCGTCTCTAGTAATGCTCTGCTCATAAATTCTGCAAACTGTTGTGGTTTACTAGCACTAGTGCGGTGTTTCTCTATGCCCTTTTTCATGCAGAATTTATTTACCAGTTTCGAGCAAGACTCCATGCTACTGTCGGTTCGCACATGCTTGATCAACTTACCAGTCTCCGTTCCGATCAAAGCTCTCGACCGCGTATTCCTGACAACAGCATCAATCTTGTGCATCGGCACAACCACCTAAGCCTTCTTCGAGTAGCCATTAGACTCTCGAACAGATGTCGACATCTCAGGAGCAAAACTTATCAATGTCTCACCTTGAAGTTCATACAGGCCACTATGCTTGATTCCTTTCATTATCACCAGGGCACCTCGAATAATCTTCAGGACTCCACCTCGAGAAGAATACCTGCATCCAGCTGAATTTAGAGCACCCAAGGAAATTAAGTTCTTTTTCAATTCTGGAACATGTCTTACCCCAGTCAATGTCCTCACAATACCATCATGCATTCTGATTTTAACTTCACCAACACCCACAACATCGCATTCAACGTTGTTTCCCAACTGCACTTTACTACTATCCATGCATTGATAAGAAGTAAACCAGTTCTTGTTTGGTGTAGCATGAAAAGAACAACCAGAATCCATAATCCATCCGCCAAACGACGGATTCTTAGTGACAGACAATACACAATCGACACCATCAGAATTTTCAGCTACAGCTGCAACATCATCCGCAGATTTAACTCCAATTCCCTTATCTCTTTCATTTTTCAGCTTAAAATAATTTCTTCTAAGATACCCTCTCTTGCCACAGTTCCAATAGACATCACCGCCAGTCCTAGACTGACTGCATCTATTCATGTTCATACTACTTCTGCTAACACGAGCACTAGTTCTTCCTCTTTCACCTACTAAAGCAGCAGATACAAATTCGCCAGATTCTCTTTTACGGATATCCTCACTCAGAATTAAATCTCGAATCCCATCAAACGTCAAACTAGTTGACCCAGAAGAATTACTAACAGCAGTAACAGTAGTGTTCCAACTATCAGGCAATAAGGATAATAGAATCAAAGCACGTACCTCATCTTCAAAGTCAATCTCAACTGAACTTAATTGACTAATGATCACATTGAATTCATTAATATGATTAGCAACAGATGTACATTTGCTCATCTTCAAGTTAAACAGACGTCGCATCAAATAGACCTTGTTGATTGCAGAAGGCTTCTCGTACATGTCCGACAGGGCTTTCATCAAACCCGCAGTGGTCTTCTCCTTGACAATATTAAACGCGAAGTTATGTGCCAACGTCAGCCGAATAACACCCATCGCTCGTCTATCAAGCAATTCCCAATCGGGTTGCTTCATCGTTTCCGGTTTCTTCCCAGACAGGGGCTCGTGCAGCTTCATCTAATATAAATAATCTTCTATCTACATCTTCTAGAAATCAAAGTCCTTCTCCTCAAATTTGTCGATTTTCCCTTTAGCTTCTTCTGTCGCCATCGATTCGCTTCAACTCAAGCAAACCTAGCTCTGATACCAATGTTGGGTGGTTTTGGGCTTCTCTCAACCTAAAAATTAGCTCAAAGTTTGAGGCTTTCCGTCACACTTATAAACCGACAACCAGCCCCTTCTACAACCGATGTGGGACAACCTCAACAATCTCCCTCTCACATATCGGGCCATGGGTCGGAGGGAGCGACAACTCATATCTCTCCTGTGTGACTGTTGGGTCCAGACTTGTTGGTAACCTGGGCTATGATACCAATTGTTGCGCGGAACAAGCGATCGATCGAATAAAATAGATAGAACAAGTAAAGTAAAACGGACACCAGATATACGTGGTTCGGTCGTAAAGACCTACGTCCACGGGGAGAGCAGCAACGAATTCCACTATAGAACGAGCGATACACGGAGATTACAGATCACACTCGAGTTACACAAACACACTCTTGGTGTTTCACAGCCCTAATTACATCTAAGAACGCACACAGTGTTTAGCCCCCAATTCCTAACGAAATAATCTTTCAATCTCGTAAAGGAATTAAAACACAAATCTAATAACAAGATTTACCCGGCTTTGACACTTGAATTCTTGATGTAATTCCGCGAATAAAATCGAAGTCCCAATGTCAAGCACTCGTGACAAACGGCGCTTCAATCTCACACTCAAGCACTCACATATGCGGCGCTTCAAGGATCACGATTTGCACGTCTTCGTTTTTTCGGAACATAAATATACGAAGACCCCTGCTGCCACACTTATCTCCAGGGTGTCAATCGATTTATATATAAGCCAAAGAAAACGAAACCCACGTGTTAGATAAAACAAAGTGCAGAGGGATTCGGTCAAAGGAGTCCAAGAAAAGGAATTTCTTAATTCCTTTTTCTTTGACAAATATCTTCTTTCCTTTTTTTTACGATCAGACAACTCCATCAGCCCAAAGAAATTTCCTTTTCTTTTAAACCGAATCTGCAACATATCCTTTTTCGTGGCCGACTCAAACTTTCTTATTTCGGTAGCCAAATCCTGCTACGCAAGTTTGGATTATATTTTCTTGGATTTCGGATGTCCGTAAAATATTCAATTCGAAATATTCACAATTTCTCTTCGAGTTCAAACTCGAGACATAATTTAACAAAAACGGCACAGCAACTTAAACATCAGGTGTGAAGGCGAGTTTTGGAGCTCGATAAGGTTGACTCAGGCGGGCTCCCGAATCTTGGTAAGTGATTGTGTTCTCAGATAATGACTTCGACTTACACTTTCACCCTAATAACAAGTCGAGTCGATTTCAAATACATCGAGCGCATCACGAGAGCAAAATATCGAGCTCATTTTAGTTCGAGCAAGAGTGTCGCGCCTTAGAGTTAGCGCGTCGAGTTAATTTCGATTGTCGGAACGATGTGGACTCGGCTCTGAATTGATCTTGACAATTACGCAATGAGCGTTGCAGCATTTTTGTCCACCTTGTGCCAAGAAGATGGGTCCCAGTTAGGTTCTTGAGGTGACATTATCGGACCGTTCTTCAACTTCGACTATGAACCTCAACTAATAATCAACTCATTGCAACATAATCTAAGGTTTGCGTGGAAGGGCGTAGAGACTCAATGAAAGGTCCAGGAGTTGCACTTTCTTGTAGGTTTACACTTTTAGCAGCGCCAAGTGTCTTCTGGAAATTTCCAAACTCTTAAGGGCAAAGTAATAGTCCGAACTCAACAGATCGACATGGGACTGGTGAAATGAAGAAAATGGGACCTTACTTTAATCATAAGCTACCGCATTCGAATGGCGTCGAAGCACATAAGTTCACGGGGTTAGATAGGTTTATAGGCGGCAATTTTTCCCCCTCAAGTACCACTGGTTGCGCATCGAGATGGAGTTGACATAGATGATGGACTAATTTATGGCGCTCATACTGAGCTCTCTAAGTTAAAGGGACGCAATTGCTTAATCTGGTAACGTGATTTTCTACTATATCCATAGTAGGGAGATAATTATCGGTGAACACGTTATGTACTTGGTGATAGCCAATAGGTGCCTGTTGACTTCCTTGGTTTCCTGATAATGATTGGGCCAGCACTGGTGTTAACGCAATTTTTTTTTTAATACATTCATCTAGGGAGATTAATCAGAGGGGATTTAATAATGAGCTCATCAACTTATGACGTTGATGCTGGAAAATATAATGAAATGAAGTAATAATGTAGTCGGATTTTGAGGCGTGTAGTCACTCTCTTTTAGGATCAATTTGCCCCACGAAGTTGCTATAGTTTTTTGGCAAATTCCCTTCAGGATACAACAGAGTCATGGCGAGAATACTGGATAGCAATTTCAATAAATCTCTTAAAACTCTTTGCGAAACAATGAAAAGATGGTTGTCTCTCTTTTGAAGGAAAATGTAGAATGAAAGTTTATTCTGAAACTGAACAAAATTGTCTATATATAAAACTAATAAACACACCTCTTGGTGTCTAAACTGTCCGTGTACGAATGCACCTATTTATGTTCGAAACATCGCACCAATGCATGTCGAAAAATTGCAATTCTTACATGATAACAATCATTCGAACACAACTGTTCGTAAGTGACAACCACTGTTCGGATGCAACTGTTCATGTCCGAACAGTCACAATTAAAAGATATATAATATAATTATAAAATAATTTATTTCGAAATAAATAAAAAATAATTAAGAATTATTTACGTTCGCAGCACGCAAAGTACTAAGTGCGTTTCGTAATTGCGCAATCACATGCGCACCTGCACGCGAGTATAGAAGGGTTAAGCCCACTTATCCATTTCTTTATTCTAAAAGACTAGAGTAGCCTTCTAACTAATAAAGAGACTTGCACCCTTCTTTCTATCCTATGTGGGATTGAAAAGGCAGCATTTTTGTTTGTTTTACAAACAAACTTCAACAGCTGAATCCTCTTTCATTCAAAAAATTTAACCGATAATATATATATATATATATATAATTGTTATAGAGCACATCAAATTTTTGATGTAGAATTTCTCCTATATAACTTACATGTACGCATCAACATTCTTCTCCTCACATATGATTTCCATAGTAAGGTTCCTTAGTTTAGAATCTTAGATATGCTTCTGCATCAGTATTCCCAATTTGATTTCCATGTCGTCACTCTGCATGGCAGCCGTCGACACAAGATCTCACTATTGTCGCCCAATGCTCGCCTTCACCATGCATGGTCTCTATTTGCAATTTTCACCGAAACAAGCGTCAATGATAAGATTTCATCCTTGAAATAATTAAGGAACAAAGAATCATATTGAGGCCACCAATCAGTCATCACCTATGATACACTAGTTAGGACGCGTAAGAGAGAAATCAATAATGAAGAAACCTAGATTCAAGCCCATCAATATATAAAATCGAATCTTTCTTTACTCAAAAATTCAAAATAGTACATTGCGAGTTAACTAAGATATATTAACTATTTAACATTATACGATCTCTGATATTAATTACTTAGCCAATGAACAAGTGGCAAAAGTCTAGATATAATTTAGAAATCACATGGGAAAACCTAAGGTTCCGTTTGTTTAGCGAAAAATAATTTTCAGGAAAATGTTGTCTAGATTTTCTAGCGTTGGATTTATGGAAAATAAACGAGTCAAGGAAAGTATTTCCCATTCATGGAAAAAACACATTCGAAAGCGAGAAAAATGATTTCCTATTATTCCTTCATCCACTATTTCACATTTATTTTCTATTTATTTATTTTTACTTTCTTTTTCTAAATTCAATATTTTAAATTTTTAAATTTTTTATCATTCTTCTTTTAAAATTTATTTTATTTTCTTTATTCTTTTCCCTTCTTCTTTGGCTGATTATCGAACACAACAGTTGCAGGCGAGCGAGGTAAGGCCAAGTCTTGCCTGAGGCCGGTGAACTCGACCTCCTCGGTTTGTGGTTAAGCAAAGCCTCACCCGTGGCCGGTGACCGTCCGAAGAAGAGGAGAAAAGAGAAAAAAAATACAAATATAAAGAAATAAAAAATAATAAGATAATAAAAATAAAAATAGAAATAGAAATTTAAAAATGAATTAAAATTTTGTTGAAAGATATTTTCCAGATCATTTTCAGGTTTCGACCAAACTTTCCGAAATGACTTTCTAATTTTTTTTAAAAAAAAAACCTCATTTTATATCAAACGAATGGAGCCTAAAAGTTTCTTTAGTTTGGATACACATAACGTAACATGGTACGCTTAAGCAGAAAAGTCCTGTTTTGAAACGAAGAATCTATGCGTCAATCTGAATGCAGAGAGTTTCTCTGAAATTGACATCATAATTTGGCTTCCACGTCCAAGAAACGTGAAATCATTGAATTTCTTCAATTCCAGTCGTCGCAGCTTGATTTTAATTACTTTATTTTTCTCTCGAATCACTCAAATTTTCATATAAGAAAGGAGAACTTTATTATTAAGTGCACGAAATTTAATTCCAGATACCAGAATTTCTATACGACATAAACTCCGACGACCCGCGATCCCAAATTCAACAAAACAAGCTAAATTAAGAGCTAGATTTCAACATATATATGAAGTTAAAAAAAAAAAGGCTACTCCATCATAGGTAGCATATGATATGCATGCTCTTATAGAAAAGCTTATTTGATTGAATAATCTTAAAGTATATTGTACATCGCTTCGATATGAAATTACGAATAATGAAATCTATTCCCAATTAATTCCTTAAATTCTTACATTGGTACTATTAAAGATGATAAAGAAAAATCTAGAATTGGAGGAACCATATCTCGGGCGCTGGCTTTCTTCACCGCACAGTTGGCACGACGAGAGACGTTTTGGTCCCATTTGGCATTAACAACATCGTCCAATGGAGGATAAAAGTGGTGCTCCAATTTGGATTCTTCTTACGCGAGCCGACAGCATCCATGCATCCTAGGACACGTGAATAAAATATCCGATTGGATGTTCTTGGTTCGGATCTTGTCAAAGACGCGTGACTTTCTGTCCTAATATTACTGAGTCCTTAAGATGTGACATTGAGTAATTTGCAAAGGTAATAAATAATAATACTTATGTGGGAAAAAGCCATAAAAAAAAAACTCCAGAATATGCCCACGGTGATATGTTTACCTGACTTTCTTTTTTGTGAAATCAAAAACCTAAACTATACCCACTTTGACACATTTATCTTAAATTATTTCTTGTGACATAAAAAATCTCAAATTTGTACATGTGACGTATTTACCTTCCTACTTCCATATAGGCAAATTTTTAACGACACTCATCATGAGAGCAACTGTATTACATAGTTACAAGTTTGAGATTTTTGGCATCTCAGAATAAAAGTTTAGGATAAATACGTAACAAATTTTGGTGAATTTTTTTATTATTTATTTCGTGATTGATAATCTTTTTCCGATCCACTATTTCATTCCTCATTAGTAATTTCTAAAAAAGAAGTTCTTAGCAAAAATTTACGGATTCTATACACGGCTTTATAGAAATAGGTTTTCTTACTTAGAGTATTACTTAGCAAAAGTTGTTCATCTCGTAAGGTTTGTTAAGGTAATAATGCAATTGAAAAAATTTTGCATCTCGAGACGATTAATGTAATAAAAATGAATTTTGAATTTGACCTTCTGATTTAGGTACCTGAAAATCAGCTTTAATTCAAATGAAATCCTCCATAACATCACGGCCAATCCTCAAGATCAAGCATAAATGGAATAGACTCTAGATCTAACGTGTCCACTTTTGCACAAACACTCCCCTTCCAACTCTCTACGAACATCCCTTCGCTATAAGGTGCAATATTATCACTTATCTCGAGCATACTCCCCATAAAATGACCTCGATCTCCTTGGAAATGATCATCGAGGTCAAAGTTCAAGAGACGAATTTCACTAGCACATTCATAGCGAGCCTTATCAATTCGTGAATCCTGAATGTCACTCGTTGATTTAAGAAGGGGGCTGTTTCCGTACAGTGTCTCCGGGGCTAGCACCAGGGTGCGCCGTGTCGGCTTTGCTCGCATGGGTTGGGGTCTGACGATGACGTTGGAGTAGTCATCGGAGGCCAAGATCCTTTTGGCTTTGGACTTTGTTGGAGGTGATTCTTGGGATGGAAAAGAAGACGGTTGAGCTTCAGCTTTCTTCACTAAAGTGGTGTTCCAATAGTTCTTGATTTCGTTATCTGTTCGTCCCGGGAGTCTACCCGCGATCAGTGACCATCTGTAGAATAACGTTAAAAATTCTTTCAGTTGAGTCGGAGACAACATAAGATCATGATACATAAACAGCACCGGCATGGGGAGAAAGAGAGAGAGAGAGGACCTGTTACCAAGGAGGTTATGGAGTCTGATAATGAGTTCTTCTTCATCATGGGAGATGTTACCCCTCTTGATGTCTGGTCTTAGATAGTTTAGCCATCTCAGTCTACAACTCTTGCCACATCTCTTAAGACCTGCAGTTGTCAACCTTATGAGAACAAATGAAATTGAGAGAAAATGGGATATGATAATACAAAACAAAAGTTTAATCTGAAGCTTGAAGTTACAATGACAAGAGTACCAGCTCTCTGGGGAAGATTCCTCCACTGGCCTTCTCCATGAGCTTTGACATAAGCAGTCAGAATTCTATCTTCCAAGGCAGTCCATGCTCCTCTTCTCAATCCTTCCTTTGAGCAACATGGACTCCTTCCCATCTCTCTCTGTCTCTCTCTCTCTCTGTGACTATCTGGTGCAATGAAGAGGACCCATATGGCCTTTATATATTGCCAGAAGCAAAAATGATAAAGATCTGCCGGTGAAGTAGGATAATAGTGCACGGCGATGAGGTGGCCAATAATGTCCAAACAAGAAACTAGTATAACAAGACAAAATTGCATAATTTATGATTGGTGGGTCAAGAATCTAGGTCATATTGGACATCTTGCTTAACAACGAAGTCATCACCTTACGGATGGCCGAAGCCAAGTTCGCCGTAGAATTCATTTTAGATCAATCATTTTAAAGGAAATTCTATAATTTGAATGAGGATTTTATTTAAATCATACGTCATCGTTTGCCAAGAAAAAACGGGTACTCCTTTATGCTCAGCGGTAACAAAAATGATAAAAAAAAAAATTCCATCGTCATGACCTAATATAGAGAAGACAAAAAACACAAATAGATCTCAATGGAATTTAGAAGCTCATTATATAATTGCTGACATCTAAATTTTGACTAACCCTCTTTCAATAATCATTTTTGCATAGAAAAAATTAGAACTAATTTCCATTCTTGCCAGAAATAATCAAATCATTTTTCATATTTATTTTTAACATTCATATATTGCATTAGCATTGATTTGGACCACCGGTGCAACAATGAGCTTAAATTGACATGACTATAAACCCATCAAATTTTCGGCAATTTACAGGGAGTGTGTGTTGGAATTCTCAAGGTTATTAAAGCGTATTTTGAGCTTAATTTAGCCTGTTTACATGATTAATTTGGGAAAAGGCTTAATTTAAACGCATATTTAATTGGAAAAAGCCTAATTTGAGCCCAAAAGTGTGCGAATCAACCCATGATTTTTAAAAAAAATTCGACTGAGCCCATTCATGAGGAGTGCCGAAATTTTAGGGGGTTGGACTTATTTTCAAATTTAATTCAGCCCACAAGGCCTTTATTTATCAAGGGTTAATATCACGAAAAACCTCAAACTGATACACATGTGACAAATTTACTCCAAAATATTTTTTTGACCACGATGTCGCGACCTGTTCTTTTCTTTTCTCGTTTAGAATGGGCTGATGGATTGCCGATCGGGCTCCCACTCTGAAATGTGGATCACGGACCTTCTCGGCGCGAGCCCTCCCAGGCCCATACCAAATCGCGACGGGAGTAAATTTTTACAGATTTTTCGACGATAAGAGTCAATCGCTTTCGACCTTGGTGTGGTCATGGTGGCATGTGCTATGTGTGCATGCATTTGGAGTCGTCACCCGGCTCTTCTTGGAAGGTGGACCGGAAATCTCACTAATCGATTGGAAGAGATCGATTAGTTCAGCGGAACCAGAGATTTTAGATTCAAGGACTTGGTTACGTTGGTGTCATTACCAACGCCCTTTCGGTACCTAATGTGAGTGATTTTCTTAACTAAGATTTCATGCATGCGCGAATTTGGGTGAGATAAATCTGATTTGAGGTTTCATGCAGATTGGAAAACCAGTCCTATCAATCACAATCAATATAATGAAGGCGCAATCAAGTGCATAAATGAACCACGTCAATACACATCAATTCAAATCAAGGGTCTGCTAGTGTAGCCTTAAAGGCTTAGGGAAGGTGTGATTTAGGACCGGGGGTAAAATAGGAAGATTTGGGGACGATTGGCCCGAAGGGCGAGATCGTCATTTTTGGAAGGTTCGAGTGTCGAATTAACCAAAATAGTCCATGGCCAGTTGTTCGTGGCCGTTTTTCCATTCTTGGGAATTTTTTGGAATATTCTGAATTTCTTCCATTTTTGGAAGATGATTTGCCAAAATGGCAAAATCGTCATTTTTGGAAAGATTCGGGGATCAGGACGTCCGAAATAGGACATGGCCAGTCGATTGTGGTCATTTCCTATTTTCTGAAATTTTTTGGAATTTTTGGGAGACGATTTGCCAAAAAGGCAAAATCATCATTTTGGAAAGATTGAGATTCAAAGACCCAAAATAGGTCATGGCCAGTTGATTGTGGCCACTTCCCATTTTTGGGATTTTTTCTTCGATTTTGAGAGATGATTTCCCAAATTGGAAAAATTGTCATTTTCGAAAAGATTGGGTTTCAAAAGACCCAAAATTGATCATGGCCAGTTGATTGTGGCCATTTCCTATTTTCTGGGTTTTTTTTGGATTTTTTTTTATCAATTTTTTGGAGACGATTTGCCAAAAGGGCAAAATCGTCATTTTTGAAAGGATCAGGTTTTACAAGATCCAAAATAGGTCATGACCAGTTGATTGTGGCTATTTCCTATTTTTTGAATTTTTTTTTTAGAAATTTTCTGAATTTCTTCAATTTTTGGAAGACGATTTGCCAAAAGGGAAAAATCGTCATTTTTGAAAAGATTAGGGTTCAAAAACCCAAAATAGGCCATGGCCAGTTGATTGTGGCCATTTTCTATTTTCTGAAATTTTTTTGGGAATTTTCTAAATTTTTGGGAGACAATTTACCTAAAGGGAAAAATCATCATTTTGGAAGGATTGGGGTTCGAAAGACCCAAAATAGGTCATGTCCAGTTGATTGTGGCCATTTCCTATTTTTGAAATTTTTAGGGAATTTTTCTGAATTTTTCCAATTTTTATGAATTTTTTAATGATTTTTCTATTTTTAATGACTTTTCCGAGTTTTTCCAATTTTTTTATTATTTTCTGAATTTTTAATTATTTTTAAAAATATTTTATGGACCGGGTCAACCAGGCCCACACCTCTCGGGAGCTCAGCTCGACCGTACTGGTCGGAAGCCGGTCTAAAAACGACACGATTTTAGATTTTTCAAAAGTTTTTCCATTTTTTAATTGATTTTCTAATTATCCGAATTTCTAAAAATAAAAACCCATCGAACGATCTCCAATTCACCACGTGGCTTCTCTTGGTGCGTCCGATCTACATTTTAATAAATTCTAAGAAAAGGCTCGATCGGACGGTTCACCGAGTGCCACTTAGCGGGCCTGAACCCTCCGATCGTATTTTTTAATTTTCGAAAATGACTTTCTTTTATTCTGAAAAATATTTTTATTAATTTTGAAAATTCGAGACCGCGACACGTGGCGAAGCCATGGCCGTTCGATCTAGATCTTATTTTCAAATAGAGCCGGCCCCACTTTGCTGACGTGGCTGCCTACGTGGCAAGTCACGTCAGCAGTTGACTTGTTGACTGGTCTTTCCCTGCCGAAGAAGACGACCAGCGCCTCGCCGGAAGAACTATTATTCCAGGGAGGTCGCCGGAAAAGCGATACCGAGCCCAAAATGCACGTTTTTCACCCCATTTCGACGCCAATCGACTCCTTGGACATCACACATTAACATATATACAAAACATAGCAAGGAACAAGCGGGAAAAGCCCCAAATAACCGGTCACCGAACCGGCTTCGGCGAGGTTTTTTTTGCGAAAATTTGTACGTTCCAAACTCAACTTCATTCGTTCAGAGAGCATCCAGTGGGGGTTTAGAGGCTTACATGACGCCGCTTAGGACTCGGCGACCGCTTGTGGCGACGACACGAGCTTTCGGCTCACACCCGAGACCATGGACCTCCGTTCATCGTTTTGAGCGGGGTTTAATGCAAGACAAAGGTCACATAGGGCTTAGAGTCGGTTTTAGGACTGATTTAAGGCAATAAATGAGCATGAATCACTCAAAGCACACACGGCCGAGGGCGAAAACTTGCAAATGGGTCAGGCGGCATTTTGTCGAACACGTGATAGGCATGCGAAAAGCGAGCGTTTAGGCCAGATCGATGGACATTACGTGCAAAACCGAAGCAAGAAAACATTCAGACATGAACATAGACCCTGTAAATGATGTCAGTATGCATTCGGTTCAGTTCGATTTGTTTAAGAGTTAGGACCGAGCTATACGAACAGGATGCATACTAAACACAGAAACAGAGCATTTCGGTGTGGGAGGGAAAACCTACCTTTTCCAAGCTGGCGGCGACGATTATGAGTTCGGTGATAGTGAACTCGTCTACCTAAAGCTTAGGGACGTTGGCTCGAGCGCGAATGGCAGTCGAAAACGCACCCCGCAGCCCCTCCTCTTCTTGTGTGTGGGTACCCTATTTTTGGACATCAGAGCACCGGTCAGACCTCTCTCTCTCTCTCTCTCTCTCTCTCTCTCTAGACTCTCTATCTCCCTCGTCTCTGCTCTCTTGGTGTCTCCCCGTGTCTGTCGAATCCCCAGGTGCGTATGTATGTCCCCCCCTTTTCAGAATCGCCAGACCCAAAAAAAAAAAAGGACAGGTCCCTCCGTCCCCTCTCTCTCTCACACCCACGTACTGTACCTCCCCGACGTCCTCAACGATTGTCCTTCTTTCGCCAGCTCACCCCCCTTTCGTGTCTTCTCATGCAGTAGGCGACAAGCAAGGAGATTGCGTCAATGTCTCGCGAGTGTTGACACCTGATTTTTGACCAAGTCTTTTTCAGTTTTATTTTTGAAAAATCACAAAAAATTTATAAAAAGTCAAAAAATTACAAAATCAGCTTTGGTGGCCTTGGCCAAGCCCAAGGAACCATTCTTGACCAAAAAATAATTTTTCACATTTTTCATATTTTTTAGTATTTTTGGAAAATAGAAAAACACTTAAAAAATCAAGAAAAATAGCATTTGAGGTCACAAAAATATGGAAAAATATCCAATATTTTTCCTTTTAATCCCTTGTATTTTTGACCTCTCAAAAAAATCAAAATCAGATTCAATTTTAGGTGTTCCTTTGTAACCCGTACTATTGAATTTGAAGAAAAAATAACAATTGAGTCTTTTAATTTGCAATTTTGGCATTTTTTAAGATCTTGACATTCAATATAACTATCCCTTATCTCAATTTAGCCCAATTGTTTGCGCAATTTGCTCAATTGCATGGATTTGACAAAATTACATACTAAAATTGCATTTTAGTCCTTGAAATTAAGCATAATTGAAATTACTTTCAATTCAAGGGCTATCATTGTAAATTGGACATGCTACCCAATGGATTTCACCATTTTAAATCGATTGGCACAGGTGGTTTGACTCAATTTGATCATTTACATCCTCAATTACACGATCCCCAATTTCCAATTAAATGAAAATTTGGGGATTTTGTAGAAATTGATGAAAACTTTTGGGCAAAACCACATTTCTAGATAGAATTCATGCCCTAG
Source organism: Rhodomyrtus psidioides (assembly GCA_021437785.1). Taxonomy (NCBI): domain Eukaryota; kingdom Viridiplantae; phylum Streptophyta; class Magnoliopsida; order Myrtales; family Myrtaceae; genus Rhodomyrtus; species Rhodomyrtus psidioides. The sequence continues at coordinate 5,685,604 of JAILYB010000007.1, read as the reverse complement.
ATTCGATTATGAGGTTCAATTGCAAAAATTTCCCATTAATTTGGGTTTAATTTCGAAAATGGTGAGTCGGAGCCGGTTCTGACCGGGCAGACTGGTTTGCTACAGTGTCGTCTTCCCCAACAGAGCTCGAGCAGATGAACAGTGATGAACTGAGTTTCGAACGCCAAATTGAAGGGCAATTCGCGACTAATTGAAAGAGGAATGGTGGGCGTATTGTTCTTTACCTCGAAACCTACCGATCGAGACCAACCCCAAGGCCAATGGTCGCCGGAGGAAGGGGTAATCAGTCGGTCAAGTTCCGAAGCTGCGAAAAGTCAACAAAATCAAACGCAGCTCAAATTCGTGCCAAATTCGCATGAGAAGGAACCCGCCGAGGAACCAAACAGAGTTAGACGACTCACCCATCTTCCCCGACGCCGTTTGGACCTAAAATCACGTGATGGCACGTGCTTTTGGAGTCAGTTGGAACTCCCCAAATCGGCGCCAAAATCCTCAGGAGCTATATAAGCTCGTGATCGCTTTCAGTTGAGGAGGACGGTGGATTCAGTTGTAGAAAGAGAAACTGAATCGAGAGAGAAGGAGAAAACGCGAAGCAGAGATCGTTCTCCGACCCCCGTCGTCGAGAATTTGAGCTCGAATTGCAGGGCGCTGGTTGGGTCTTCCCAGGCCAAACCAAAGCCATACGAGGCCACCAAAAGGTCGCCCAAAGTCCCCGGAATCGATCGCCGCCGGCCGCGCACGAGGAATCCGCGAGAACAGGTGAGCTGCAGTCTCGAGCGTTTCTTCAAGCTTTCATGGCGATTCGTGCGTTTATTGATCATTCATGCAATTAGTGTGGGCGTTTCATTCCCTGAACATCACTGACCATGTTCGCGTCTCCATTTTGCATTGATTTTGCTCACATGCCCCGAATCGAGTCTACCGATTTAGCCTCCATAGCCGATTCTTGCCCAGCCAAATCTGGGCCGAGCGAGCTCAATCGGAGCTCGAGGTAAGTCTTCTGGATCTCCATTGATGCTATTCTATGACTGAAATTCTTTGATTTTGAGTGAACTGCATGATTGAGCTTCCATGGCCGTACTCGGCGATTTGCACGATGTTCTTGATTCTGCGAATAAGATGTTTCGATTCTTAGATATGTCGAACTAGAGCTAATCGCGAATCGATTGCCGTTGGTCTCGAGTGATTCCATTAAGATTTCACCGCACGATCATCGCCGGAGAGCCACAGCCGTCCATTCCGTCGGAGTCGCGAGGTTGAAGACGAAGATGACATGGCATAGTCAACATGTCAAAGTCTTAGGTGTCAGTCCATCATTGGTCCACGTGGTGCCAAGTCAGCATGGCCGTTGGGTCTGTTATTCGAATAAAAAAGATCGGACGGTTCAGATAAATCGAACCTAAATTCTAGCGACCGTCCGATTAGTAATTAGGTTTATCCGAAAATGTTTTAAAATCAGAAAATCAAAATAAGCTGAAACGGTGTCGTGTAGGTTAGTGTTCGTGCGACGTCGTTTAGGTTAGTGAGAATCGACGGTTCAGATCGAGTCTCAATTTCTAATCGTGGCCGTAGGATTTAGTAAGTTGATCGAACGGCTCAGGTTAAGTCTTCGCTCAATCTGGACCGCAAACTTTAGTAATCAGATCCAATGGGTATAGATCAATTACGTGGTTCGATGGAGACCGTCGGATTAAGTCCGAAAATCCAAAAATAAAAAAGAATGAGACGGTGCCGTTTCTGCGCGAGGCCGGATCCGGGCCAGCCCGGTCGCCGTGGGCCGTGGGCCGGGTCGCTCGACCCGGTCCGAATCATTTTTTTTAAATAATAAAAAAAATCAGAAAATAAAAAAAAATCAGAAAATTATTTTAAAAAATAAAAAAAATCGAAAAAATTTCAGAAAATCCAAAAAATGCTAGAAAATGCCAGAAAATTCCAAAAAAATTGTGGAAAAATTGTGGAAAAATCCTAGACCCCCAAAAATCGAGGGTTGACCACAGACAACTGGTCAACCCTATTTTTGGGTTTTCTTATCCAATTTCTCAAGATATGACGACATTACCCTTTAGGGGTAGGTCGCCTCTGCTGTGCATGATAGAAAAGGCCGATAATGTCAAGGTGAGAATTAGGGTCGATTAGACGACCAATTCTTAGGTTTGGGTTTTCGAGTCCCGCCTCTTTTCTCAAAATGACGATTTTGCCCTTTAAAGGGAAAATCGTCTTTCTTATCTCAATCGAGTTCTGAAAATTGCTTGAAGTTAGGGTTTGGGTCAGGTGGACGACCGACCCTAATATTTGAGACTTTTAGTTCTCATCTTTGTCCAAAATGACGACTTTACCCCTCCAAGGGTAAAATCACTTTTAAATTCCAGAAAAATCCTGGAAATTCCAGAAAAATAGGAAATGGATTGGATTGATGGCCAATCCTATTTCCCCTGTCTTCTGACTTCCCAATTCGTCTAAAATGACAGATTTACCCTTTTGAGGGTAAATTTTCTCCGAATTATTCAAAATTACGATTCTGCCCCTCATGGGCGAATCATGTCCAAATTACTCCTAAACCTTGATTGATACTTCTCTAGGCTAATAGGGCCTCATTAGGGATGCCATGTTGATTTCATGTGTTTTATCCGCATGTATTGAATCCTTGATTTGCGCACTTATTTTTAATGATTGTGAGTGATAGGGTAGATATTCCCATCTGCATGAACTCCTAGATTTAAGATCTGTACCCCACTCGTTTGTATGAAATCCCAAGATCAGATAAACCATTCAGCTTAGGTACCGAAAGGGCGTCAACTCTGACAGTTGACGTAACTAAGTCCCCGAACCCACTTCTCTGGTTTCCGCAGGATCGAATAGACCACTCCCAACTATTCGATAGGGTTTCCGATCGTACCCTCCACGAAACGATTGGTGGCGACTCCTTGGCATGTACACTTTTTCACATGTCACTAGACCGCACTGAAGGTCGACCACGTATATCCAGCAGTTGCGACTTGGGAAATGGGCCTTGGGAGAGGCCCGCGTCCGATCCAGCCAGCGATCGGGCGGCCCATTAACCCTCCGCGCTCGCGAGAGGGTCGCGACAGACTGGCGACTCCACTGGGGAATTATTCTAAACCAGAATCTCTGGTTACGAATTCCAGAGGACTTGAGCCGATTAAAAAGTTGTTTGGTTTATCTGACATTGTTTTCTGCAGATGCTCTCGAAGGTGAGGTACGTATGCTAACTATTGTGTTAGATGTTTTTGCAGATTGGAGAAATAAGGGGTGGAGTGATTGTTGACATCTTTCCTGCAGGTTGGAGTTGGGAATGTATGTTTATTTTTATGCACATACTGAAGCGGTGTTTTGATACAAACTGCTGTGCATGACTTTGCATTGTGATGATCACGACACATCGCACACACTGGCGGTCAAACCCCGACTGCAACCACCCTTAGGTTACCTTAGATAGGGAAAGGATGCGAAAAGGATCTTGTGTTTGATGGCACTTGAGACTTTCGTATTCGTTCCCGCCTACCATCTGCATTGGCGATATCTAACCCTCTTGGGTAGGTACCCTTGGGGAGGAATCTGCCTCGTGTGGATCGTGGGAGCCTGAGCCGTAGGTTCCTCACCTGATTCTCGATTTTCTTTAGAGTATACCCACTTGTCTCATGCGCATGTCCATGGATGGTTGGTATACCTAAAACCACCCATTGATACAGGGGGCATTCCACATCCCCCAAAGTGTGGTTGGTAAGACATTTATCTCTAAACGTACCTTATTTCCTGCTCCATGATATGACTCATACATTGCATACATCCATGTGCATTCACATCATGAAGATTACTCGGGTGACTAATGAGAACAACAATGATTATGGGGTAGGATGTCGCTGTTCCCTAAGAGCTCGACGGAGTTGGTGACCTTCGAGTACTTGAGAAAAGTTACTCGCCCCGGACCAAACACGAGGCTACACTTTACTAGATTCGTGTATGGTCGGGAACTGACTGGACGTAAGCTGGGGTATGCTGAAGACTGTCAAACCCGCTACTACGCTGATAATCTCAGATTCAAGCGACAATCAGATGAAATGATGAAGGATTATCTGGAGATAAAGAGACAACGTCGCAACCAGCTAGCTAGGGAAGCGTACGCTCGCAAGAAGGCTGAATTGCTGGCCAAAGAGAACATACCCATGATTACTTTTTGGGGTAGGAAGAGACGCCCTGCAATCAAGACCAAGCCAAGGCGTATCACAATCAAGAAAATAGAACCCGAGAAGGCTTCCGAAGTCATCGTACCCTGGACTAGAAAGTGGCCAGAGGAACTACAACCTCTCGACCAAACCACTGAAGATAACTCCCCTACCCTAGATTAAAGGAGAATTCCTGACCGACTGTCATTTGGGTAGACTTCTGAAGAAAGAGTGATCTAGACCCTCACGTTCCATTGTCTTTTATGGCTTTCTTGTTTGAAAAACCTTTCTTTACCGTTCTTCTATTAGACATCTTGACTGTAATAAGAGTACATCCCACTTTGCTCCTTTGATGTGTTGACCAATGGAACGTGACATTGCTGTTCCCTTTAGTCACTGAGTAAACCTGACTAAATTGCATAATTCACTTCCCTGAAATGCAAATTAGGCTTTGAGTCAGGCTTTCAAGACCTGAAAAAGGATCCTAATCTCCATTTCTTCAAATTGAACTATGCAATCAAGTTAGCTCATGCATGCTTCATGACATCTGCATGTTCATACATTTAAAGTAATTTCTGGCGATTGACCTTTTAAAATCATTTGCATATTTTAGACTTGATGGGAAAGAATGATATTCAAGTGTTCAAGATCCCCCGAGCTGAACTCCAATCATGGTGGGATGGCATGGGCGAAGCCAGCCAGAAGTATGCGGAGTCACGACTAGGATACCTACTGGACCTACTGAAGATTGAGTGCCCACCTGCCTTTATTCAAGCCATGGCGCTCTACTGGGATCCTACCACCGCTACATTTTGCATGGAAGGATTAGAGATCACTCCCACTATCGAGGAATACAGCGCTGTCATCGGAGTTGAATTCACCCCTACGCTCGTCCGACCCCCTATAGGACTTGAACCCCTAAGTCAGGTAGCTGAATTCCTTGACACAAACCTAAATGAAGTCAAAGTAGATGCGAAAAGCAATTCTGGAAGAGTTTCCCTATCCTTCCTTATAGACCGATTTTCCCGCCTTCCTGCTTCTAAAGGAACCAAATCTGGTAGAGCCTTTATCTTGGCATTCTTTAGCTTTGTGCTATTCCCAATCTCAACTGTCACCTTCGACCCTATCATGGCTATAGTAGCTAGGCAAGTCTGTTGTGGGTGGGATTACTCAAACATCCTCATTGCCGAAACCTTCCTCTCCCTAAATCGTTTCAAGAAAAGCAAAAAGGGAATCTTTAGAGCTTCTAGTGATCTGCTGTATCTGTGGTTCACATCCCATATCAGACAATTCCACATCCGCATGGGTTTCACTGAAATCAGCCCCAATGCACACCCTCTTAAAACATTTGCTAGGACCCATACACGTGTTCCTAAGTTCAACTTCATAGAATGGAAGAACTTCCTCAAAGTCCTAAAACCCGAACAACTCCGATGGCGGCTAAGGTTACCGACGCTAAGCAAAGTCAGATTGACCTGCGATGACGGGAATCCAGTTCCCTTGCTAGGATTCACAGGCGCTACTGCATACTACCCAAGGAGGGTGATTCGGCAGTTTGGGGCACTACAAGAGATTCCTTCTTCACCACGACCTTGTGTCTTTTCCTTTGACTTACCAAACCAGACCCTCACAGAGGAGGAGAAGAAACAACTTGAAGCCAAGGTGGCATCCATCATACTCTCCTTGAAGAATTCCCAGGCTGAAGAAATAAGTTGGCCAGAAGACATGACTCGAGAAGAAAACACTCATAGGGCCACCACAGAATACATTCAACATTTCAAAGCGATCCGACGAAGCCTTGTCGAGCCCTACATACCTGAATACATCGTGCCATACGTACCTGGAATAGAGCCCTACATACCCGAAGACATGGGGCCACTGTCGTGTTCAGAAGACGAGGAGCCCCAAGCTGAAGAGGGAAATCTATACTGGGATGATGAGGATACCTTAGGCTTCAAACGCCCTAGACTTGAATAGACTATTCTGTCAAGTGTAAAATAAGCAAGCATTGTGATGCCTTCTCATACATTCTCATTTCTGTGGAATACTATCTTAAACACATGAGCATGAATGTGAACATGTTTTTACAAATGCATAAAAACTATCGTCAGAAATTACGCTTCTTTCAATTCCATGAGTTCTTGTCGAGAAATGATTAAAAGAACTACTTACATGAGGCTAAGGCTCACAGGGTAGCCCTTTTTCTCATCTACTGGCAAGAAGCATGCAACTGAAAGAATTAACTGCTTCTTTTTGCTAAAACAAGCGAAACACTCACAGAGATCTTTTTAAACAGGTACACTCTCATCACGGAATTGCCAACGCATCGTTTCCGTACCCGCCTAAAGACGAGAATGGAACAGCAGGAATTGACTCCGCGCGTAGGCATGTTGGAATCTCAGATGACTGCCCTGGCAACTATGATGGCTGACATTAAGGCCATGCTGGAGACCAACCAAGCTAGACAGACAACCGCCCACAATCAGAACAACTCGGGCCCTTCCATGGTACCTGAGGTAACAGATAAAGAAGCAACCAGGGATACCCAACATACAGAGGAAAACGTTCATGAACCAAATAGTCGGGCACAACAAAAAGCCTCGCCTGTTGTCATCAACCTTGAAAAAGAGGAGAAGGGAAAACAAACTGTGAAGACAGAGGCAGAGGCTAAGAGGTTGGCCAAGATCGAAGAATGCTTGAGCAGTCAAGGCTATGAGCTGGCCCGCTTCGACAAAATATCTCCTTTCGCTAAAATAGAGACTCCTCCTGACTATAGGGAGCCAGAGTTCGTGAGAAAATACAATGGGACAGGCTGTCCCCGTGCCCACCTCAAGTACTACCTGCGCAAGATGGCGCACTACTCGGATTACATTCCGTTGTTAATGAACACATTCCAAGAGAGTTTGGCTGGCGCCGCTCTGGCTTGGTTTATTGAGCTAGACTTAGAGGATTATGACGGATGGGAGGACCTTGCAGAAGACTTCCTCAGGCAGTACAAATTTAACACGGCTACAGCCCCAACAAGAGAAGACCTCCTACGAACTTCAAAAGCGAGGGGCGAATCGATCAGGACATATGCTCAGAGATGGCGAGCCTTGGCTACCCAAGTAAAGCCTTCAATTCCAGAAGAGGAGCTGATCGACTTATTCCTAAAAGCACTCCCCTACGAGTACTTTGACAGACTGAACACTTCTGGATGTCAGACATTCGCACACCTGATTAAGGTTGCTGAGAGGCTGGAATGGGCCTTGAAAGAAAGAAGGCCTCAGGAAGCTCCTACTAGGAAGCAGTACCCTCTGAGAAAGGAAAGAGAAGCCGGACTGGACATAGCATTTATACCAGATCCCCACAAGTTAAAGCCATTTGGCAATTCTAATCAGGCCAAAGGCGGATCATCCTGGTCAGCGCCAAAGGTACAAGAGCCTAGAAGAAAGCAACCCCAGAGACAATTCTCTCAGCTCCCGAGACCTTTATCCAAGCTACTCCCGATGCTGCTGGAGCAACACTTGGTGGCAAAAGAACCACCTAGGGCAAACCCCGCAAGATATCCTGGCTTTGATGAGAGCCAGACCTGTGCCTACCATATGGGCGAAAGAGGGCATATTGTGGATAACTGCTATGTCCTGAAGCTGAAAGTGCAAGCCCTAATTGATAGTCAGATTTTGAAATTTGACAATGCAGCCCCAAATGTACAAGAAAATCCGTTGCCAGATCATCAAGCAATAGGGGCAATATTCACTGAAGAAGAGGAGGATTACCTTAAACTGAAGGTAGATATGCCTAAGCTGAACACCCTGCTAACAATCGCTTCATCATACCCAAAAGAAGGGGAGATATCAACCGACCAAAAGAAGTTGTGTATCGACAAGATGAAGAGCTTGGGGATAGTGTCCGATATTACTGATGAAGAATTTGAAGGGATCGAAGCATCTCTATCTTTGAAAAGAAACCACTTCTTGATCACAGCTGGGCAGAGTAACACCTGTGGTACCTCACATGAGAACTTGGTAAGCAGCCTGGGGCCAGCTACTCAGTCAGAGGAAGAATTTGAAGAAGACGAAATAGAAGCCAGAAGGAGAAGTCTAGCAGACCTCAAGTTTATGGTTGACGCACTTGAGAAGAGCGAAATTATAGACAACCTGGGTCAAGATTCCGGAGGATACAATTTCAAGGTGAAATATTCGGCCCCTCCCAGCTTTTATCAAAAGATTGAAGACATCATACCGGACGGATGGGGAGGTATGGATGATCTCTCTCAACCAGAAACCTCAAAAGGTATGGAAGAACTCGACAATGCCATATTGATGATCGAAGTAGCCACGGCCGTGGTGATCAGATTGCATGAGCTGGATAGCCTGAGCAAGGTGGAAGATTGCCCAGTGAGGCCTGTCGTAATTCAATTGCCTCAGGAGGAAGAAAGCAACACGTCAGGGCCAGAGATACCTCATCAGACAACTGTAACGATAAAAGTCCCCCCAGTAGAAGAGTATGATCCCAAAGCTGTTCATTGGGACTATGGGACCACACAAGTAGATGCAATAATGAGGTCTGGAAGATTTTATGCCCCCAGAGAGGGAGAATCCGAAAAAAAAGATGTCTCAAAGGAAGATGCCGAAAAGCTCGTATCGATCATCAAAACCAGTGAGTTTGAAGTGATAGAGCAGCTGAGGAAGATGCCCGCTCAGATATCCCTGCTAGACCTATTCATCAATTCAGAGAAGCACAAGAACGCACTATTAAAGGTACTCAATGAAGTACATGTCCCTGAAACAATCAATGAGGTACAACTAGGGGACTTTGTAGGAGCAATTCTCTTAAAAGATCAGTTGAGCTTCTCTGACGAGGACTTCCCTATGGAAGGAAGAGGGCACAACAAAGCCTTATACATCTCTGCCCAATGTAACGGCAAAAGAGTGGCACACGTATTGATCGATAATGGATCAGCCTTTAACATCTGTCCTTTGGCTACCATAAGGAGGCTGGGAATCAAGGAAGAGATGATCAAGACATCCAAGACAGCTGTGAGAGCATTCGACGGCATGAGGAAGACTGTAGAAGGAGAGATCGAGCTTGACGTATTCATCGGCCCGACAAAGTTCTCTATAAACTTTCAAGTAATGGATCTGCCCAGTGCATTTGGATTCTTGCTAGGAAGACCTTGGATCCATACAGCAGGAGCTGTCCCTTCGAGCCTGCACCAAAAAGTACGTTTCGTTGTAGATGGGAAGGTGATTACCGTACATGGGGAAGTCGACCTCCAGGCATACCAGAACAGTGCCATTCCCTATATTGAGCCTGAAGAGAAAACTGAAGCGAGCTATCACTCCTTAGAGTTGGTAGCAACAGTTCATACCCCAGTAGGGTCGAAGTTGAAAACTCCCTACATCTCAGAAGCCAGTCTTCTACCAGCTAAGATGCTGCTGGCATACGGGTTCAATCCTGAAAAAGGCCTAGGCAAACATAATCAGGGTATAAATGCCCCGCTACAGTTGAAGGCTAATCCACACAAAATGGGCTTGGGGTACCAGAAGTATCCCATGAATGATTCTGTCCCGAAAACAACAGGCCGAGGCCGAAGCAAAAGCCTGGGACGCCGTGGAGGCGAAAACAGCCCGAATAGCTCATTCATCGGTTCTCCAACCTGGAAGGGAAGGTCTCGAATGTTCAAGAATCCCTTAAATACCTACTTCGACCAGAACTCCAAATGGCTCTCTGAAGAGGATATCGCTTCGCCGATGGAACCAGATCTCACAAATCCTTTTCTTGAAGATGACTCTGTGAATGTCATCATGGAGTGGTTGGACAGTGAAGCCACTTCTTCTGAGTAAATAGACTCTTCCTTCATCTTTAAATACTGCGTTCAGAACTTTATGCATTTCATTGTATTTTCTTTCCTTATTGTACGCATAGGAAAACGCCTTTGGATCTCCGGCCGTTGGTCCAAATAGCACATCTTGTAACGCGGCCCATTTCGCATTCAATAAAACCACGCATGTTTTGTTAAGGACATATGGAACCACAAATCAGCCCGATGATGATAATGGTCTTCCATATAGAAGCTTGAGGCCTGATTTGCCATATGATTCCTAATCTTCAAAAGATTTTCAAGGGGCCGGGATATCCAATGACATGAGGATTAGTCCCATCTGTACCTACATCTATTTCGAAAAACTTTTTCAAAAAGACTTTACATAAGCATGCATGCCATTTTTACTGAGCACAAACTAACCATACTCATGACATTTCAGGCATATCATCTCAAACATGCATACCAGGTTGTTACAAAATTCGGATCCCTCCATTAACCACTCCTATAACATTGAGGAAGATGAAGACGAGGATTACGCGTCTATCCGTAGGGATTGGAACACCTTTGAAGAATCAAAGCCTCCTACCTCAGAAGAACCAATTGTCATTAATTTGGGAGACACCGTGAACGTCAAAGAGGTCAAGATCGGCGGACACCTATCCCGTGATGAAAGGCTCGAGTTCACCAAGCTACTAAAAGAATATCAAGACATCTTCGCATGGTCTTACGCGGATATGCCAGGCCTTGATCCTAAGATTGTGGAACATGCATTGCCCACGGATCCTGGCATCAAACCTGTCAAACAAGGCAGTAGGCGGATGAAAGCCGAGTTAGAAGACAAGATTAAGGAAGAAGTCATGAAACTCCTTAGGGTAGGCTTCATTGAAGCTATCCCATATTCAGACTGGGTTACAAATATAGTCCCCGTCATGAAGAAAGACGGAAAAGTTCGGATCTGCGTAGATTACCGAGATCTGAATAGAGCAAGCCCAAAAGATGATTTTCCACTCCCCCACATTGATGTATTGGTGGATAGTACGGCGGGTTATGAATTATTCTCATTCATGGATGGATTCTCGGGATACAACCAAATCTCCATGAAACAAGAAGACAAACCCAAGACTGCATTTACCACACCATGGGGGAATTTTTGCTACAAAGTCATGCCCTTTGGATTGAAAAACGCCGGGGCTACCTACCAGAAGGCTATGGTCACGTTATTCCATGATATGATCCACAAAGAGATTGAAGTATATGTTGATGACATGATCGCTAAATCCAAGAAAGGACAAGATCACATACAGGTATTAAGAAAATTATTTGAGCGCCTGCGCAAATACAAGTTAAAGCTGAACCCTAACAAATGCGTGTTTGGGGCAAGATCCGGGAAACTCCTTGGATTCATAGTCAGCAACAGGGGCATTGAGATTGATCCCTCAAAAATCCAGGCCATCCACGATTTATCGACTCCATCCACAGTAAAAGAAGTGAGAAGCCTTCTAGGGAGATTGAACTATATTGCCAGGTTCATCAATCAGCTGTCTGATGTGGCTAAGCCAATCTTTAAATTGCTTAAGAAAGGCGCGAAAATAACGTGGGACGCCGAGTGCAGCAAGGCATTCCAAATGATCAAAAACTATTTGATCACACCACCGGTGCTTGTGCCACCAATTCCCGGTCACCCATTGACCTTATACCTGACCATACGACAAGAGTCCTTGGGAGCCTTACTTGCCCAGACAAGCCCGATAGATGGAAAAGAGAGGGCCATTTATTACCTGAGTAAGAAATTCACGCCATCTGAAGCAAGATATATACCAGTTGAAAGGGCCTGCGTAGCAGCAGTATGGGTACTACGAAGACTAAGGCATTATACCCTACATCATCACATTCAGCTCATAACAGAGAACGACCCCGTCAAATACCTCCTGGAGAAACCCGCTTTAATTGGGAAACTGGCAAAATGGCAAGTAATGTTGTCTGAATTTGACATTAAATGTTCTCCGTAGAAGTCGGTAAAAGGAAGAGCTATAGCGGACATGCTGGCAGAAAACTCATCGAGCACTGAATCCCCTGAAGTAACAAACACAGAAGGCCGAATTCTGAACTTAGCAGAGGATAAGTGGATCATGTATTTCGATGGTGCTGTTAACCTATCAGGGGCAGGCACTGGGGCAGTACTGATATCCCCAGATGGTCAACATTACCCTGTCGCGGCAAAGATAACTTTCCCTTGTACCAACAATATTTCAGAATATGAGGCGTGCATTCTGGGTCTACGACTGGCCCTTTCTATGGAGATACCCAGGTTACAAGTCTTTGGAGATTCCATGCTCATTATTCTACAGACACAAGGGGAGTGGAAGACGAAAGATGCAAAACTCATCCCCTACCATGAATACCTTGAAGAATTGATATTCAAGTTTGAAGAAGTGTCATTCGAGTACCTATCAAGGTCTCACAACCAATTCGCAGATGCATTAGCCACCCTAGCCTCGATGTTACAAACGATTGAAGGGTTGGATATAGAACCTCTGAGGATCGGCATTGTTGAAAAGCCAGCTTATTGCATGCTAATTGAAGAGGAATGTGATGGAGAGCCATGGTACTATGACATCAAGAATTACCTCTTGAAAAGGGAATTCCCTGAAGGATGCCAGTCAGGAGACCGAAAATACATAACCAAGATGGCCAGCAAGTTCTTCCTCAATGGACAAATTCTATACAAGAGATCGTTTGATTCCACTCTACTGAGATGCGTAGATGCCAAAGAAGCAAATATTCTCATGAAAGAGATTCATGAAGGTGCGTGTGGGCCTCACATGAACGGCCACCTCCTTGCCCGGAAGATCATGCGGCTAGGTTATTATTGGATGACCATCGAATCAGACTGCTGTCAGCACGTCCGGTCATGCCACCAATGCCAAATATACGGGGATAAGATTAACGCACCCCCGAACGAACTACAGCAAATGTCTGAAGTTTGGCCTTTCTCTATGTGGGGGATAGACATGATAGGGCCTATAAATCCTGTGGCTTCGAATGGTCATCGCTTCATCTTGGTAGCGATTGATTACTTCACCAAATGGGTAGAAGCCAGCTCTTACAAGAATGTCACTGCGAGAAATGTGGCAAGATTTGTCAAAAGAGATATCATATCCCGGTATGGTACTCCTCAAGCGATCATCACAGATAATGGGTCCAATCTAAACAACAAGATTGTCGATGGTCTGCTGGATCACTTTAGCATTCGACATCTGAATTCATCTCCTTACCGCCCACAGATGAATGGGGCAGTAGAAGCAGCCAATAAAAACATCAAGAGGATTTTGGCTAAAACAGCAGAAAACTACAGGGATTGGCACGAAAGGCTGCCCTTCGCCTTGATGGCTTACCGAACGTCGATCAGGACTTCTACAGGGGCAACTCCCTATAGTTTGGTATATGGGATAGAAGCAGTTCTACCAGTAGAAGTTAAGATTCCCTCTTTGAGAATCTTATCCGAAAATAAACTCTCTGAGTCAGAGTATTTCAAGCACAGATATGAACAGCTGAACTTAATAGATGAGAAACGTCTTAAAGCCATTTGCCATGGACAAACTTACCAGAAGAGGGTAGCCAGGGCATTCAATCGAAAGGTCAAGACCAGAAACTTCGAAGTAAATGACTTGGTAATTAGGAAAGTTTTGCCGAGTACTACCCATCCAGGGGGAAAATTCACTCCAAATTACGAAGGCCCCTACATTGTTAAGAAGATCCTCACGGGAGGAGCATTAATTCTTGTAAACTCCGAGGGAGAAGAACTCGGGCACCCTGTGAATTCAGATGCTGTGAAGAAATATTACCCTTGAAATAAAATCAGATTCCGGTCATATGCCCTGCCCCGAATTGAGCCTACTCTTCATAATAGTCTTTGCATAAGCATGTCATGCATCTATGCATACATTAGCATGTGTTCAATATTGCAGGATCCAAGGAAGCAGGGTCGCGATAAGTTGGAACGCATGATCAAGGAGACCTAACGTCATGGTGGTCAGGTGCACGTCTTCTTCTCCAAAGACTGAGAATTTCAAGAAATTTTAGAACAACTTAACTATCATGTGTTTGTAAGAAAAATGCAGATTTTCGCGAATCTATCCACTTCCATTGGAATGCATGATCAAGGGTAAGGTGTATCGTTCTAATTTTCTGAAATTCGAGAGTGTCGCGACCCGTCCGAAAGCGGACGCGGCTAATGGATTACCGATCGCGGGTCTTGGATCGGCGCGGGCCCTCCCAGGCCCATACCAAATCGCGGCGGGAGTATTTTTCAGAAGGATTCGACGATAAGAGTCGATCGCTTTCGACCTTAGTGTGGTCGTGGTGGCATGTGCAACTTGTGCATGCATTTGGAGTCGCCACCGGTCTTTCTTGGAGGGTAGACCGGAAACCTTACTGATCGATTGGGAGAGATCGATCAGTTCTACGGAACCAGAGTTTTTGGGTTCGGGGACTTGGTTACGCTGGTGTCGTTACCAACGCCCTTTCGGTACCTAACGCGAGTGATTTTCCTAACTAGGATTTCATGCAGGCGCAATTTTGGGTGAGGTAAGTCTGACTTTGCACATTAACCAGTTTAACATGCTCACGTAATCATAATAAATAAATAGATGTCAATCACATAAACATCTATCCTACGTGGTGATCATGGAATTATGATTTAATGGGTCTCGAGCCAATGAGACCACATTTAATCATTTTAATATTTTAATAACGGAGAGCCGCTCTTCGCTTCTTCTTGGTTTCTTGAACTCTTCAAGAATTGGGCCCCAAAGAGCTCGCCGACTTAAAAGGCTCCCCCACGTAATCCTCGTAGCATTTACATCAACAATTGACTATGCTAAAAATAAAGATTACATGAAAAAAAAAGGAGTACGCAGCCTCCATTTAATAATTACAACCCCAAATATATAAATAATCATCATACATTCATATATACATCAATCACATTGATTAGGGATTTTTCCATGATCACCACCCTTCCACGTAAGTAATAAATTCACAATTTAAAACTTAGGAAGGCACAATAAAAATTCTACGTTGAATCATATTCAGAATTTTTACGTAAAATAAGATAGCCATAAATTTTCGATTCAAAATTGATTTAGTCTCAATTTTTGCTACGTTGATTAATTTATCATATAAAAACAATCAACCTCCATTAGCCATGTAAGACGAACAATTCGTTAATACATATTGGCCATAGTATTGCAAAAATTGCAAAAATCAATTAAATGCACGAAAACGCCTAAGGATTGGCTCTGATACCACTGTTGGGATCCACGTAACACGTAGCGGAAATAAATAACAACCCATACATGTATCTCCAGAGGCGTACTTCGTGCATTTCAATCGAAAAAAAAATCACAAAGCCTCAAAGGGAGTAAATAGATTACCTCTCGTAGCGTGCTTGAACGGAGGTGTCGGTTCGATGTTCTTCGATCTCAGCCTCCACAAGTGTTAGGCATCTAGTTCGGACGCACCACCAATTGACGAACGGGGAGACGACTAATAACTCCACAACAATTGTGCTAGCAATATGCGGAATCAATATTCCGAACTTAGTATATTTTGCTCACTCAAGATGATGAGAATATAGAGAGTGTTTGTGTTCTTCTCTCTAAGCTCTCAAAAATTTGCACACTCTACAAAATGTCTTCCCCTTCAACCTCAAAACTCTTGCCATCCTTTTATAGCCAAAAATACCTTCCAATAAATTGTATTTAAAAATAGCACTAACAATTATAAATTATATCTAAAAATAGCACTCACAAATAAATGACATTTAAAAATAGCACTAACAATAGCACTCACAATTTATAATACAAAAAATGCTATTTAAAAATAGCACTAGCAATAGCACTCACAATACAAAAATGCTAAAAAAAAGGCACTAACAAAGGTGTTAAAAATAATAACCATTATTATTATTACAAGAGTTAAAGAGGTTACCAAACAGTACAAATATGCATAACGTATAAATACGTATGACGTATAAATACGTAGAGCATACGTATACATCCGTGAAACCGGGGACTAATTGAAAGAAAAATGTGCAATTAAGCCCTTTTGGTAAAAATTGATTAAATTGGAGGGCAAATTGACCTAATTGCACTTTAAGACTTTAGAATCCAATGTCATAGCTTATAAAAAGTGAGAATTGAAAACTAAAAGACTCGAAAATGATTTTTTTTTTTTTTAGGCTCGGTTCGGGTTTATGTTTGTGAAGGAACATAGTGACCCGAGCCGAATTTTTGAGATTTAAAGTGACACACTTGAAGAGGAAATTAAAGCAAAATTATCGAATATTTTTGGGTATTTTTCTGACCACGAATGGTATTTTTCTGATTTTTTGGGTATTTTTATAATTAAATAAACTCGAAAAATATTAAAAATACCGAAAAATATTTTTTGTTCAAAATTGGTTCCTAAGGCTAAACCAAGGCTTCCAAAGTTGATTTTGTGATTTTATGACCTTTTTTGATATTTTTAATTAATTTTAAAGAATAAAAATCACAATAATAAATGGTAAAAAATCAGGTGTCAACAGCTGCCCCTCTTTGAGAGGAATCTCGTTAGAGGTTTCTCTCAAAGATAAGGTGGCACCTGATTCCTAACCGACTCAACTGGGAAAATAAGAGAAGAAATGTTATGACATCGGATCCTTAAGCCTATTGATAAAAGCTCAAATCAATCCCCGGTTTGCTCTAACAATTTGAACATGGGCCGGAGTGAGAGAGGCTTACCTGAAGCTCACCTGTCGGATGCTGCCGGTTGCGACGACTTTCAAGAAGATGCCTAGGACTCGTCATTCAGAATATCCTAGGGAGATTAAGCTCTGACCTGTATGGTAGGTCATACCATGATGGGATTCCTAACTTGTAGGAACCTAAGGAAGGCGCATCCCACGCTTTGGGATTTGCCAAGGATTTTGATCCTTATGGTGGATCAGACCTTTGTGTTGATCCTTACTGCGATATTTATCAATGAGTTGACCCTTATGGCGGTTTCTACCAATGAATTGACCCTTATGGCGGTTTCTACCATATGTGACCCTTCAGGCGGTTTCTACCATTAATGTGATCCCTCAGGCAGTTTCTACCTTGGTTTGACCCTTCAGGCGGTTTCTACCTTGAGTTGACCCTTCAGGCGGTTTCTACCTTTGATTTGACCCTTCAGGCGGTTTCTACCATGTGTTGACCCTTCAGGCGGTATCTACCTTGTGTTGACCCTTCAGGCGGTATCTACCATTGATTTGACCCTTCAGGCGGTATCTACCTTCATTTGACCCTTCAGGCGGTATCTACCTTCATTTGACCCTTCAGGCGGTATCTACCTTTGTTTGACCCTTCAGGCGGTGTCTACCATCAGTTTTGACTTTGAAAAGGGGTCTCATGACGAGGGTTCTCCACGTCCGATGAGACTGCTTGATTTTTGAAAAGGGGTCTCATGACGAGGGTTCTCCACGTCCGATGAGACTACCTGAATTTTGAAAAGGGGTCTCATGACGAGGGTTCTCCACGTCCGATGAGACTACCTAAATTTTGAAAAGGGGTCTCATGACGAAGGTTCTCCACGTCCGATGAGACTGCTTGATTTTTGAAAAGGGGTCTCATGACGAGGGTTCTCCACGTCCAATGAGACTGTCTGATTTTGAAAAGGATTTTTTTTTTAAGGGTTTCTCTTCCCCAAGAAAATATTGGTAATCTTTGAGAAGACAGCAATTGTCCAATTGACAAAATTTTATGACTTAAGCTTTAGTCATGAGATGTGCATTTTGATGCTGGAGGTTATCCAAAACATTCTTGCAACATGCAAATGTGATCACAAATCCCTTGTATGGAAAATCTGGATCAACAGTTTGAAAATTTCCAAAAAGAGTTTGCTCAAAACATCAATTGGAATATTTCTCGACAAGGAGGCCACCTCACCTGTTTTGAGGTGATGATTTTTAGGGGATGCACTCAATTCCCTACTGACCTGTGCCTAGGTTTTAGGCTCATTCGCAGCGCATACATTTTGATCGGTCGGGAGGTCTTCCACGGGACCGTAATGTTGGGCTTGGATATTGGTTTTCAAGGGGGACCCGCTTTGGAGTCGAGGCCATCGAATGAAAATCTTCACCATCTGCTCCGGGTTTACAAGTCAAGAACCCTGCAAAATGAGAAAAAAAGAGTCTTGCTCGTACTTCTTCGAGCTAAGCTATATGTTAACCCAAGTGTCTTAGTCAGAGAAGACTGTTTCAGGGTTGTAACATTGGTACGATTGGGGACCAAAAAAAGGCTTGTTTTTGGCCCAGAAATCACGAAGGATTTGACATTGGTGATCATTGCCAATTTGTCACATGTCTTTTCCATTCTGCATCTTCCATTTTTGAGGTGTGCAACCGCTTTTGAGGTGTGCACAAGTCCTTTAGAGAACGTCTCTTGTGGTATTAAGAGATTGACAATTCTGTCCGTGTTTTTGCACCACGGCTGACATCATTTGGGGAGCAGTCTTCTTGATCTGACTCCTCTATGGGTTTTTCTCTCTTCCCAACTAGGCTTTATTGGGGATCAATCAAACAGTTTTCACGAGCATCGGCCTTGCTTTTACCAGGCACTTTGCTTTTTCTTGATGCTGGGGATTTTTTTCTTTGTTGAAATCCCGCCTTTTCTTTTCCTTTGGAACTACGATGTTCAGAAAATTGTGCTAGATATACAACTTGAATCATAGCACATTTAAACGCCGATATGAGATTTTTCTATAAATCCCATCTCTTGATTTCTTCCGTTCTTGGAGTGATGCAGTTTCCATCTTGAAACATCCCATGATCACCAACAGGGGTTTATGAAATGAATTTGCAGGCTCAACTTGACTGTGCAAAGGATATGGTGTGTGGGATAGAGAAATGAATGCTTCTCGTCATCCTATGGCACTTGGATTACCATATAAACAACACACAAAGATTGATGTTAGTCCGAGCAAGAAAATTTCTAACCATTTTCTCCTGATACCGCTGGACTCACCTCCATTTTGCCCCGATGTGGGGTGGTTCTTGACAGGGTTAAGAATGAAAACCGTCGTTCAAAGGGTTTATCAACGGTCACCTGTAGTGTTTGAGGGATATGAAACGAATGCCTCCGTCATCCCAACCCATGTAATCGTTGCGAATAATCCCTACTTCCGTAGGTCCGTATCAATTCATATTCTCAAATTCAAGACAAATTGGAACGATACAACTTTACTCTTGGTTCTCATCCCGTTCTGATATTGCGTATTGATATGAACAACATCTATCAAATCCGCCTATCCATTCTTGGAGTGTTTGCAACATCAATGGTTCATCTGCCCCCAGTTAGGCAACGTCTGTTCTGTTATTCGAACAAATGGCTCCTTGAGTGATTTATCCACGTTTATCACCTGAGAAGGGAAAGAAATGAGACATTACTTCGGTATTCGATTGAAGATCGTTTAGGAACGATACATCGTTTTACCAAATAGGTGGCTTCGCGGCCAAACGTATTTCGTATTGAAGGGGTAGATCCCATTATACTCCGCGGGTGATAGTCATTGGTCGGGGAACTTGCTCCACGGATTAAGCGATTAATCCACGGCCCTCGGCTTGAAGATGCTCAAAGGGTGATGTTGACACTCACGCGCAATTAGTTCTAGACATTAATGAAAGATGTTCCCGTGGGAACCTTACAGTGCGATCAACAACATATTCAATAGGAGTGTTCCACCCCTTTCGTCTAAGCATTTTTCATCGAGTAACCATGCCTTGCATCAGACGTTTGGTCACCTGCCTTGCGTCACCACTGCGATGGCCCTCCGGCTCCAAATTGATCGAGCTAAAGATTGAACTCATCGCCAAGGAAATTGCTCGGGTCTTCGAGCCATTGATGTTCAAGTTGGGTATCAACAATTGTTGGGGGCAGATTTCCTTCATCGCCTTCATTGTGAGGAACTGGAGTCTTTGAGCTGGAACCTTCATCATTGCCCTGTTGGGGTCGAGACATACATTCCTGAAGAGTATTGATCCAAGTGTCCAGCTCCTCCTCAAGGAAATCGCTTGTTCTTTCTAGCCTTTGGTGCCCAGATTGGCTGTCGTCGACTGCAGGCGAGGGATTCCTCTCTTTGCTCTCGCCGTGAGCAACTTGACCCCTCAAATTGGAACTTCCTCCAATGACCGGCAGGTTTATATGTGCACTCTCTACCAATGCCAGATCCGCTTCAGGGACAGCATTAATGACCGAATCGCGCTCAAACTGAGGAATCCCTATGTGCTGGAACTGCGGTATATACTCTTGAGGAGTATTGAGATAGCTCGGCGGAGCATTCTGATTTGGGTTAGAGGAGTCGCTGACACGACTGCTGGTCCCGTCATTGCTGAAACACGGTTGGGTGCTCTCGGCTCTCCAATCATCGTGGTTGTAACTCTGCCCGGCACTTGAGCTCCAACTGGCTTTATGATGGTTTAACGCTATCCTTCCATCCCTTAGCAATCTCCTATAGTACTTGAGGTGAGACTCGACGTTAATTCTAGAGAGCCCCGGCACATTCATAATCTCGAGTATGCGTAGTGGGCTAGCCGAATCAACTCCCAGCTCTCGAATTGCATCAACAAATTTGGTGTGAAGTTCATAGGTCCAGTAAAACCTTGTTCTCTTATCACCCAAAATATCGTCAATATTTCGGTAGCTATTCTCTACGGGATCTAGTCGTTTCAAAAGTTGTCCAGGGAGGGACTCACCGACTTTGGATTGGCTGGCTGTGACAGCAAGTTCGTCATTGAGAGAACTCCCCATGTGATGATTCATATCCCATTTCTCAGAGGATGTTGGTGTTGATCCTATGGTGTTGACTTGCTCATGCAGATCTCCGGCGATATCTGGCTGTGTCGGAAAATGCTGTGGAGAATACGGTAACAGCTGAGCGTTATTCGTCAACAGGGACGGTTCATCGAGGAACACCTCGCCGAGGACAACATGATTACCACAATTAAGGCATGTGGCCTTGGTCAGAGCTTCCTTATATCTCGCGCTTTCAGCTTGAAGCTTCTCATTCTCCTCCTTCAGGACCAGTAACTCATGGTCTGCGTATTGCTGTTTCACCCGGGTTCGTTTGTTGGCGAACCAAAACTTGACCTTCGAAAGCTCCAATCCTATTTTTCGGCTCAACTCCATTTTCTGTTGTCTGCTTGGAGTGGGGCATTCATTGAAGAAAGCTTCGAGCTCTCGGATTTGGCCTGGAGTGTGGCGTTGTAGTTGCTTCCTTTTCCGACTCCGGTCATCATTGTATACTCCTTCTTCGTAGCTGAAACCTAGAATTTCATCGCTGGAGGAGTCAGTCTCTATGGCCTTCGGGCAGGATTCAACTCCAGGATCTTCAAAGTCTCCCAGCAGTTCGTGCTCAGAAATGTCCAGGTCGGGCGTTTCTAGCAGATGGGAATAACTTTTAAACATGATGGATCGGGGTATCTCGGGCTGATCTAGTTCACTCAGCTTTCTCAATTCGCTCTTACGTGTTTGCTCACTCTAGAAATTTTCTCAAGTGATTGTGCGTGTCCTGGAACCATCCTTCAGGCTGCATATGAAGACCAGCAAGCAAGCGCTCCTCCCGAGATCCTGCAATTACTCATCGTCTGTATTCCCCTTTCTTTTTCCTCGTGATAGGATCACAAACTCTCTTGCATTGATTCGGTTTCATCGAGTATTGCGCTCGTCCCCTAGTTCAGTCTTCAAAGTGGTGGGTCTACAATCTTTCGGCGCCTTTTATGATTTGCTAGGCCCGAGAACGTGGGGAGCAGCGGTGGACCCGCAATTAATGACTCCGTTTAATTCATTTAGCTCCATGGGAATTAACGCTACGATCTTCTCTCAACCCCTTTTCATCGTTCAAACGAAAGTGGCATTTTCCCTGTGCATGCTGTTACTCTTCATTTCAGCATCCCGGGCGCTTGGTGAGGAATGAGTTCGTGGCCACTCAAAATTTTAAAGACCGTCTCTGGTTTCAGACTTAATCTAACAAGGGATCATCACAACTAAGCATGACGATGTTCGTCGATAGCGTTGGTTTAACTATAGTCATTAAAGAAAAATGTTCCCGTAGGAACTTTACAACGATAAAATGAGTGATCTACTCGTGAACATGTTCTTCTTTCTATGGGTGTTCGTAGTGACCGACCCATCGTGCCCCGAGTCAGGTGCTAGATCATGGCTGTCCAAGCATGCCAGCTTCCCACTGATTGAACAAGGCATCGAGCCCCTCATCGAAGAAATCGTCTATCGTGGGTTGACCAGCGGCAGGCAGAGCACCAGCCGACTGCTGCTCGAATGGAGGAGTTCGCACTCGCTGTACTTGTGACACGCGCTCTTGAGAAATGTTGAAATGGCCCGGGAGGACATTCTGATCAGCTTTCAGTTTGCCGGTGGTCGGGTTGCTAGCTTGATTGATGCTTAGATTTGGCCGGGTATCTCTTGATGCCTGAGCATTACAATGGCGGTCGCCCCTAGCTTTTGAGCTCGAGACGGATTCCTCCCGGTTTAGCTCCGCTCGACGTTGTTTTAATAGCTTTCTGTAGGCAGCAAGGTGATTCCTGACCAGCTCCTTACTAAGCCCCGGTACATTCATGGCCTTAAATATGCGCGTCGGAGTTGCTGAGTCGATCCCCATTTGGTGAACCACGTCTAGAAATCTGGAATGCAATTCAGGGGGCCAAGCGAACCTCCTCTTATCGTGGCCCAAAATTGCATCGATGGCTTGACGACTGATTAACTCATCTCCAGCAGGACCCGACCCTATCGAAAATTGTTGTGCATGAGGCTGATATGCTTTGAGCTGGTCGGCGGTAACATCCAGCTCCTTGAAACTGTAACTCCAATCAAAGCGATGCAAATCCCATCCCCCAGGAGGCATTTGTATCATCTTCGTAGGATCATCCTGCTCATGCGTGACTCCGGCAAAATCTGGTTGAGCAGGAGATGCCCCGAGGGAGTAGGGTGGTAAATGAACGTCTTCAATCATCGCGTGAGGCTTATCGGGGAATATCTTACCGAGGGCGACGAGGTTATCGCAATGAGGGCAAACGGTAATATTGAGAGCTTTTTCATACCTCATGTTTTCTGTTCGCAGCTTTTGGTTTTCTTCCTTTAAAATCTCGACCACCTGACGTTTGCGTTGAGCCTTCGATTTGGATCTCCTATTTTGAAACCAAAACTGGATCCTCGACTGATTAATCCCCAACTCCCGGCTCAATTCAATTCTCCACTTCTTTTTCATGTAATGGCTTTTACTGAAAAGGGTTTCCAGCATTTGGGTTTCCTCCTGAGAGTATTGGTGAGGACGTCTTCTTTTCCCGAGTTGAACATCGTGGATGTCGTTGTCGTCGTCGCCGTGATCTTGATTTCCGTTGCCAGAAGTGTTGGGCTCCATGGTTTTGGCGTTAGACTTGATCTTGGAATCTTCGAGATCCCTCTGTAGTTCAATTTCTGAGATTTTTGAGTTAGTCGCCTCTAGCAGCTGACAATAACCTCTTAAATATGTTGGATTGAGAAATGTTTGATTGGTTCTTGCCCACTCAGAGTTCTCCACTCTCTCATGTATGCTCACTCCCTATAAAGTTTTCTTCGAGTGACTTCGTATGTTCAGGAGACGCTCTTCAAGCATCATTAGGCAAACGTTCCCCCTCAAGACTTTGAATTTCTCGCTTAGCTTTTCAATCGTGATGGGACTGCCAAATCCTGTTAGGGCTCTCTTCGATAGTTGCGCTTACCTCCCACCTAACTCTAATAATGGTGATCCCGACAAATCTTTTACATCTTTTAATTGATGAGCCGGAAATCGCGGACCGAAACGAATCCAATGGTTCTCGTGAGGGGACCTCCTGCTTTACCCCCTAACTGGGCTCCACCAGCATTATTACTGAGACCCTTCATCATCCTCGAGTTGCTATAAAATGAGGAATTAATGTATGGAAGGTTAACGTTCTCGCATAATCAGCTTCTTCCTTCTAATCTCTCTGTCAAACTCGTCTTATTCTCAAGCCAACCCAACGCAAATGGCCTCCTCTCCCGTACGCACTTTTTCAATTGATGTCTTGGCCCAGTGGGAAAAGCTTTATAACCTACTGGGCCGCGGTTACGCACACATAACCGATCATTCTGCGACCGAGGATGAAATCCGTGTCCTGCTCGAGGACCTTGATACCACTTCTCTCGAAGGTACTACACTGGGGAGGGAATATAGAATTTTCCCGACTCTCTTTGCACACTCCTTAGAGGCCTACCGTGCTGCTAATCGGGAGGTTCTCGTGGCTCGCGTCTTGCGAGCTCGTTATGAGGATCGATCTGATCATTTAGTGCTGACCAACTATCTGGCCGATAGTTACAAAAAGGCCGTCGAGTTTGCTAATGAGCGGGTCGCGACGTTGCTTCGCGAGAGGAGAAATCTGGTGGAGCAATTGGCCCTATCCCTGACCACCGGCGAGCATGACCGCCGCAATGTCCTGTTGAGGCTTCAGAGCGACTGGCAGGAAGAACGGCTCGACAAAATAACCGCGGACATAGCCCGCGGGAATGGACTAGTTCGAGACCTGGAAACAATCGCCGAAGAACATGAGGCCAAGGTCGCCGAAGTTAAGGGAGAATGCAAAAGTCTTCTCCTCAGGCTTGCCGACCATGACATGCGGAGTTGGGAGTATGAGCAGAGCATTAATAACATGGAGGGTCAGTTGGGCTCCTTCGTGTCGTTAATTAGGGCTCACTTCGGCTTTACTTTTCTACCCCGAATTGTATGACCTGCTTTTGAAAACCCTCCACTGCGCAAAATAAATGAGAACTCTTGTGTGTGTGTTTTAACTTCTGTATGGTTCATTTCTTCGAGCATCCGAACATCTTCAACTTGGGTGAGCCGAACCATAATATCAGTAAGCCGAGCAAATATGTCCTGATTTTATAACTCGCTCATGATCAGATGAGATAATAGCCTTAGACTTGTCCAGGAAAAGATTTCTCTCTATTACCTATTTTTTTTTACCTGCAAATAAAAAGACAGAATCAGAAGGAATAATTTGAAAAAGAAATCAAAAACCCCTTTCAATCCTATGCTTGCCCATGATTAATAAGGACAAGAACTTTTACAAGGGTTTTAATCTTGCGCGAAAAGTTTTTATCAATATTCCTCGAAAGAAAGCATACTATTGAAAGGAATGTAATTCACAATAATCGCTTTTGATCAATTTCGAGAGGAACGAATTACTCAAAAGTGCGAGGCATAATAACGTGTTTTAAATTTAATTGAAGATACGGCATCCAAATCAAGGCCGTTTTGTTAAGAACGAGAGTAATTTGGACATCTATCTCGTCATTAAATTCAAAACAACGCCGATATTCTCGATCAATTATCGTGGATTACCAGTGACGTAAAACATGCATGGACCAATTCAAGTGTATAATTCCTTCTAGCGAAATTGGGGTTGGATTACCCTATATGACCAAAAAGGTCGTGCAAGATTTCCAATTTTAATTTCCTCTAAAGGAATTATAAACGTGACTTGGGAGTATTCGGATGATTAGAGAAAATGCCACTATCACATTCCCATGACCTGTCAAAAGAAATACAACCAAGTTCCATCTAAATGTATACACCAATAGATCCCTAATACAATCACTCTAAGGGGTGAGATAGAGAAAGCCTCGATAAAAGTAAACCCTATACAAGAGGACTAGCAATGGAAAATGAAACAAAGGAATGTGATCCTAACGTTTAAGGATGCCCCAAGTTCGATCTGTGACTTCCGGATCACTTGCCCCAACTCGTCATCTTCATTGGACGATATCTCAATAATGTCCATAGTAGGCTCTTTTGTTGCTCACTCGGTGCTTGTCATGGGATATCATCCTCTTCGTCTTCTATCAAGGACGTTTGGGAAAAACACACACATCTATCCTTGAAATGGCATTTAATCTAATCACCAGAATGCAATGAATGAAATGCCTATATTTATATGAACTGTAATAGATTCGAGGTATATAGAGTCTTACCAACCAAACTCGTCGACTTATGTGCGGTTTTAGCTGTACCAACCGCCCAAAGACATGCGCATGAGACAAGTTATGGTGAACTTCTAAAAATCAGAGGGTTTGGCACCTAAGGTTAAGGTTCCCACTTCGAGTTCTAGAAAGAGCCGATTCCATTGCACAGCTATCGTTGCATTGGGACTCGATCTATAGTTCGAAGCGAGCGGAATTGAAAAGTGGATTACCCCGCGTTTTTCCTCACGGAGATTCCATTTTCAATTCCTTCTATTGTGTTCCTATAGGCGACGCCCGGGGTTTTAGGCGCGGTTGTGTGTGTCCACGTGTTGTGATCATCACAATGCAATTCATGCATAGCAGTTTATCAATCAGCACTTCAAATCATCCACACAACATACATTCCTACGCCCAACCTGCATAAGACAATGTTAATCACGGACTACACCCCTTATTTCTCCAATCTGCAAAAACATATAACACCTATCGTAAGCGGACTTACCTCACCTTCACGAGCGCCTGCATGGTTAGAAAAATCACTCAGCGTTTTAATTACGGCCTAAGTCCACTTGGGGTCTAGAACCATAGGTTCTAGAACACAGTGTCCCCAGTGGAGTCGCCAGCTGTCGCGACCCGTCCGAAAGCGGACGCGGCTAATGGATTACCGATCGCGGGTCTTGGATCGGCGCGGGCCCTCCCAGGCCCATACCAAATCGCGGCGGGAGTATTTTTCAGAAGGATTCGACGATAAGAGTCGATCGCTTTCGACCTTAGTGTGGTCGTGGTGGCATGTGCAACTTGTGCATGCATTTGGAGTCGCCACCGGTCTTTCTTGGAGGGTAGACCGGAAACCTTACTGATCGATTGGGAGAGATCGATCAGTTCTACGGAACCAGAGTTTTTGGGTTCGGGGACTTGGTTACGCTGGTGTCGTTACCAACGCCCTTTCGGTACCTAACGCGAGTGATTTTCCTAACTAAGATTTCATGCAGGCGCAATTTTGGGTGAGGTAAGTCTGACTTTGCACATTAACCAGTTTAACATGCTCACGTAATCATAATAAATAAATAGATGTCAATCACATAAACATCTATCCTACGTG
The DNA here is from genome assembly GCA_021437785.1 of Rhodomyrtus psidioides. Classification (NCBI taxonomy): domain Eukaryota; kingdom Viridiplantae; phylum Streptophyta; class Magnoliopsida; order Myrtales; family Myrtaceae; genus Rhodomyrtus; species Rhodomyrtus psidioides. The sequence continues at coordinate 5,658,454 of JAILYB010000007.1, read as the reverse complement.
GTGATCATGGAATTATGATTTAATGGGTCTCGAGCCAATGAGACCACATTTAATCATTTTAATATTTTAATAACGGAGAGCCGCTCTTCGCTTCTTCTTGGTTTCTTGAACTCTTCAAGAATTGGGCCCCAAAGAGCTCGCCGACTTAAAAGGCTCCCCCACGTAATCCTCGTAGCATTTACATCAACAATTGACTATGCTAAAAATAAAGATTACATGAAAAAAAAAGGAGTACGCAGCCTCCATTTAATAATTACAACCCCAAATATATAAATAATCATCATACATTCATATATACATCAATCACATTGATTAGGGATTTTTCCATGATCACCACCCTTCCACGTAAGTAATAAATTCACAATTTAAAACTTAGGAAGGCACAATAAAAATTCTACGTTGAATCATATTCAGAATTTTTACGTAAAATAAGATAGCCATAAATTTTCGATTCAAAATTGATTTAGTCTCAATTTTTGCTACGTTGATTAATTTATCATATAAAAACAATCAACCTCCATTAGCCATGTAAGACGAACAATTCGTTAATACATATTGGCCATAGTATTGCAAAAATTGCAAAAATCAATTAAATGCACGAAAACGCCTAAGGATTGGCTCTGATACCACTGTTGGGATCCACGTAACACGTAGCGGAAATAAATAACAACCCATACATGTATCTCCAGAGGCGTACTTCGTGCATTTCAATCGAAAAAAAAATCACAAAGCCTCAAAGGGAGTAAATAGATTACCTCTCGTAGCGTGCTTGAACGGAGGTGTCGGTTCGATGTTCTTCGATCTCAGCCTCCACAAGTGTTAGGCATCTAGTTCGGACGCACCACCAATTGACGAACGGGGAGACGACTAATAACTCCACAACAATTGTGCTAGCAATATGCGGAATCAATATTCCGAACTTAGTATATTTTGCTCACTCAAGATGATGAGAATATAGAGAGTGTTTGTGTTCTTCTCTCTAAGCTCTCAAAAATTTGCACACTCTACAAAATGTCTCCCCCTTCAACCTCAAAACTCTTGTCATCCTTTTATAGCCAAAAATACCTTCCAATAAATTGTATTTAAAAATAGCACTAACAATTATAAATTCTATCTAAAAATAGCACTCACAAATAAATGACATTTAAAAATAGCACTAACAATAGCACTCACAATTTATAATACAAAAAATGCTATTTAAAAATAGCACTAGCAATAGCACTCACAATACAAAAATGCTAAAAAAAAGGCACTAACAAAGGTGTTAAAAATAATAACCATTATTATTATTACAAGAGTTAAAGAGGTTACCAAACAGTACAAATATGCATAACGTATAAATACGTATGACGTATAAATACGTAGAGCATATGTATACATCCGTGAAATCGGGGACTAATTGAAAGAAAAATGTGCAATTAAGCCCTTTTGGTAAAAATTGATTAAATTGGAGGGCAAATTGACCTAATTGCACTTTAAGACTTTAGAATCCAATGTCATAGCTTATAAAAAGTGAGAATTGAAAACTAAAAGACTCGAAAATGATTTTTTTTTTTTTTTAGGCTCGGTTCGGGTTTATGTTTGTGAAGGAACATAGTGACCCGAGCCGAATTTTTGAGATTTAAAGTGACACACTTGAAGAGGAAATTAAAGCAAAATTATCGAATATTTTTGGGTATTTTTCTGACCACGAATGGTATTTTTCTGATTTTTTGGGTATTTTTATAATTAAATAAACTCGAAAAATATTAAAAATACCGAAAAATATTTTTTGTTCAAAATTGGTTCCTAAGGCTAAACCAAGGCTTCCAAAGTTGATTTTGTGATTTTATGACCTTTTTTGATATTTTTAATTAATTTTAAAGAATAAAAATCACAATAATAAATGGTAAAAAATCAGGTCTCAACAGAGAGCATACACTGACATATTCTTTTTATGTTTTGCAGGAATCCCTAGCCGCGCTGGGCAGGTAAGTATTCCTTTCCCAATCTTTTAGGTTTGCAAGACGGTCAGAATCCTTATTGATAGAATTTGAAGGCTTCTTGGAATCTAGCATGCATTCAAATCTCATGTCTAGAAAAACGCAAAATTCTCACAGTCATGTCATTGGCATTCATGTTTAAACTTGGAGTTATCTGAACATGATTGAAATATGCATTGTGCATCATAAATCCCCTTGGAGGGTAAGTTTTGGAAAAAACAAAATGAACTTTTCCGACAAAAGTTATTTAAACCGTTCAAAAGGATGATTCCTCAGACAAGAGGCAAGCCTGGTCCAAACACGTCCCATACACACTTGAGAGATAAGTGGAGTGGTAAGGATAGCGAGACCTTGACCTACGGACGTAAGGGTTATTCGCAGTGATTACATGGATCGAGACGACGGAGGCATTCGTTTCTCTATCATAAACACTACAGGTAATCATTGATAACCCTTTGAACGGCGATTTCATTCCATACCCCTGTCAAGAACCACCCCACATTGGGGCAAACTAGAGGTACGTCCAGCGGTATCAAGAGGTAAATGGTTAGAAATTCTCTTGCTCAGACTTGCATCAATCTTCGTGTGTTGCTTGTCATTTTAACTTCTATGGTAATTCAGGTGCTTTAGGATGACGAAAAGCATTCGTTTCTCTATCCTATACACTTTTACCCTTCGCACTGCCCAATTGAGCCTATACGTTCATTTCACAAACCCGTTGGTGATCATTGCATATTCCAAGGTGGAAACGACGTCACTTCAAGAGCGGAAGAGTTCAAAAACACAGGATTTGTGAAAAATTCCTAGATTAATGTTCGAGTGCTGAGATTCAAGCTATACATCTAGCACATTCATTTGAAAATTCTGATCCCCAAAAGAAAAGAAAAGATGGGGTCTCAAAAAAAGAGAGAAGAGAAAAATTTGATCTTGGGCATCAAGAAAAAGCAAAGTGCCTGGTAAAAGCAAGGCCAATGCCCATCCAAATACTTGTACACTTGTGAATTATGTGTTTAATCTTGTAAATGCCAAAAGGGGGCATGATACCTTTGTATAGGTCACTAGTACGAAAAATTCCAAGGGAGCTAGACTGCGAAAGATGCTCCCAAATCATGTCACACTCAGATGACGAAAGTGTAGACAAGATGTTAACGCCGTCTTGACATGAGAGAGACGTTCTCTAAAGACAAATATGCACTTCAAAGACCAAAGACGCTCTTTGGACGAGAAGGGACAAGATCGGCGGCAAACCTGCAGTGATCACCAATGTTAGACCCTCCACGTACTCTGAGCCAAAAACAAGCCTTTTTGGTCCCCAAACCTGCCTACGTTACAACCCTGAAGAGCCTTTTCAGATTAAGGGACATGGATTGACATAGGGTTTAATGTCTAAGCTTAGCTCGAAGAAGTTCGAGCAAGATTATTTCTCTCTCATTTTTGCAGGTTTCTTGACTTGTAAACCCGGAGCAGACATTGAAGACTCCTCTTCAAAAGCCTTGACTTGCACGCAAGTCCCCCTTTGAAAACCGTTGACCGAGCCCAACATTACGGTCCCTTGGAAGTCCTCCTGATCGATCAAGGTGTATTCACTGCGAATGATCCTGAACCCTGGGCGCAGGTTTGATAGGAAGTTCGAGTACATTCTTGGTAAAAGACCATTACCTCAAAACGGTGAGAAGTCCTCTTTGATGAGAATACTCCGTTGGACATTTTAATCAAACTCTTTTGGTAATTTCAGATTGTTTGATTCAAACCTTCCCCGCAAGGAACTTTTGATCACTCCCGTATATTGCAAGGTGTTTTGGATAACCTCCAACCTCGTAATGCATTCATTGAAATTTTTTCATGACTATGTTATAAGTCATAAAGTGCTGTCAGTCTGACATCAGATATCATTTAAAGACCATTGATGTGTCTTTAATAAAAAATTTTAGATTGGAGCTTCAGCAAGATTCTTGATGACTTCAGCTCCTAAAATAGCTTGTATCACTCTTGGTGAGAAACGTTTAACATGTCTAAACTTCTGCAGAATTCTTGGCAATCCCAGATCTCAGAAGAGCACAACTTCTCTTGGAATCACGGTAACCCCAGATTCTAGAAGGATGCCTTGCTCTATGAAGAAGAACTTTTAAGTTTACTTTCCTACAGGATCCCTGCTAATTCCACATCTCAGGAAAACACATTCTTATGAACAATTTTGTAGGTTTGATCTTTCTGCAGGATACTTGGAGCTCCCAGATCCCAGAATGTCACCTCACATATCAAAAGGACAATATCCGAAATCATCCCTCTGTGAGATTTCAAATTTGCAGGTCTAAGTTTTCTGCAGGATACTTGGAATCCTCAAATCCCAGAATAACGCCTCGCATGTCGAAAGGACAATTTTCGGAATCAGCTTTCTGTGAGGTTTTGGGTAACCCCTAAACCCAGAATAGCCCATTTGATAAAGCCTGAAGGTTAGGCACACCTCACTTGTATAAATCCTAGTTAATTCCTTAGAATATAGGATCAAAATGTCCGATAATCCCTAAGAGACTGGGTGCGTCATCCATAGGTTCCTAGCAGGAAGGAGTCCTATTCATGGTCTGATCCACCATACGGATCAAAACTTCTGACAATCCCTAAGAGACTGGGTGCGTCATCCATAGGTTCCTAGCAGGAAGGAGTCCTATTCATGGTCTGATCCACCATACGGATCAAAACTTCTGACAATCCCTAAGAGACTGGGTGCGTCATCCATAGGTTCCTAGCAGGAAGGAGTCCTATTCATGGTCTGATCCACCATACGGATCAAAACTTCTGACAATCCCTAAGAGACTGGGTGCGTCATCCATAGGTTCCTAGTAGGAAGGAGTCCTATTCATGGTCTGATCCACCATACGGATCAAAACTTCTGACAATCCCTAAGAAACTGGGTACGTCATTCACAGGTTCCTGTTAAGTATATGAATCCCATTTTGGTACGGCCTACCATACATGCTAGAGTTTAATCGCCCTAGGATACTCAAAAGACGAGTCCCTATGTATCCACTTGATCCCGCTGTACACCGCGCATGCCGTACGAGCATCAGGCAGGTAATCAACAGGTAAGTAACATGTGGGTCTCTTTACTTTCTCTCTCACGTCAGCAAAAGAATAAAGAGCAGAGCGTTCACCAGTGAGACAAGAAAGATTGAGTGTCAAGATTCGTTTTTCTTTTTCCCTAGTCGAGTCGGTCTAGACTCAGGTGTCACCTGTCTTTGAGCGAAACCTCTCACGAGATTCCTCTCAAAGAGGGGCAGCTGTTGACACCTGATTTTTGACCAAGTCTTTTTCAGTTTTATTTTTGAAAAATCACAAAAAATTTATAAAAAGTCAAAAAATTACAAAATCAGCTTTGGTGGCCTTGGCCAACAAGCCCAAGGAACCATTCTTGACCAAAAAATAATTTTTCACATTTTTCATATTTTTTAGTATTTTTGGAAAATAGAAAAACACTTAAAAAATAAGAAAAATAGCATTTGAGGTCACAAAAATATGGAAAAATATCCAATATTTTTCCTTTTAATCCCTTGTATTTTTGACCTCTCAAAAAAATCAAAATCAGATTCAATTTTAGGTGTTCCTTTGTAACCCGTACTATTGAATTTGAAGAAAAAATAACAATTGAGTCTTTTAATTTGCAATTTTGGCATTTTTTAAGATCTTGACATTCAATCTAACTATCCCTTATCTCAATTTAGCCCAATTGTTTGCGCAATTTGCTCAATTGCATGGATTTGACAAAATTACATACTAAAATTGCATTTTAGTCCTTGAAATTAAGCATAATTGAAATTACTTTCAATTCAAGGGCTATCATTGTAAATTGGACATGCTACCCAATGGATTTCACCATTTTAAATCGATTGGCACAGGTGGTTTGACTCAATTTGATCATTTACATCCTCAATTACACGATCCCCAATTTCCAATTAAATGAAAATTTGGGGATTTTGTAGAAATTGATGAAAACTTTTGGGCAAAACCACATTTCTAGATAGAATTCATGCCCTAGATTCGATTATGAGGTTCAATTGCAAAAATTTCCCATTAATTTGGGTTTAATTTCGAAAATGGTGAGTCGGAGCCGGTTCTGACCGGTCAGACCGCCGGTCGAACCGGTCAGACTGGTTTGCTACAGTGTCGTCTTCCCCAACAGAGCTCGAGCAGATGAACAGTGATGAACTGAGTTTCGAACGCCAAATTGAAGGGCAATTCGCGACTAATTGAAAGAGGAATGGTGGGCGTATTGTTCTTTACCTCGAAACCTACCGATCGAGACCAACCCCAAGGCCAATGGTCGCCGGAGGAAGGGGTAATCAGTCGGTCAAGTTCCGAAGCTGCGAAAAGTCAACAAAATCAAACGCAGCTCAAATTCGTGCCAAATTCGCATGAGAAGGAACCCGCCGAGGAACCAAACAGAGTTAGACGACTCACCCATCTTCCCCGACGCCGTTTGGACCTAAAATCACGTGATGGCACGTGCTTTTGGAGTCAGTTGGAACTCCCCAAATCGGCGCCAAAATCCTCAGGAGCTATATAAGCTCGTGATCGCTTTCAGTTGAGGAGGACGGTGGATTCAGTTGTAGAAAGAGAAACTGAATCGAGAGAGAAGGAGAAAACGCGAAGCAGAGATCGTTCTTCGACCCCCGTCGTCGAGAATTTGAGCTCGAATTGCAGGGCGCTGGTTGGGTCTTCCCAGGCCAAACCAAAGCCATACGAGGCCACCAAAAGGTCGCCCAAAGTCCCCGGAATCGATCGCCGCCGGCCGCGCACGAGGAATCCGCGAGAACAGGTGAGCTGCAGTCTCGAGCGTTTCTTCAAGCTTTCATGGCGATTCGTGCGTTTATTGATCATTCATGCAATTAGTGTGGGCGTTTCATTCCCTGAACATCACTGACCATGTTCGCGTCTCCATTTTGCATTGATTTTGCTCACATGCCCCGAATCGAGTCTACCGATTTAGCCTCCATAGCCGATTCTTGCCCAGCCAAATCTGGGCCGAGCGAGCTCAATCGGAGCTCGAGGTAAGTCTTCTGGATCTCCATTGATGCTATTCTATGACTGAAATTCTTTGATTTTGAGTGAACTGCATGATTGAGCTTCCATGGCCGTACTCGGCGATTTGCACGATGTTCTTGATTCTGCGAATAAGATGTTTCGATTCTTAGATATGTCGAACTAGAGCTAATCGCGAATCGATTGCCGTTGGTCTCGAGTGATTCCATTAAGATTTCACCGCACGATCATCGCCGGAGAGCCACAGCCGTCCATTCCGTCGGAGTCGCGAGGTTGAAGATGAAGATGACATGGCATAGTCAACAGGTCAAAGTCTTAGGTGTCAGTCCATCATTGGTCCACGTGGTGCCAAGTCAGCATGGCCGTTGGGTCTGTTATTCGAATAAAAAAGATCGGACGGTTCAGATAAATCGAACCTAAATTCTAGCGACCGTCCGATTAGTAATTAGGTTTATCCGAAAATGTTTTAAAATCAGAAAATCAAAATAAGCTGAAACGGTGTCGTGTAGGTTAGTGTTCGTGCGACGTCGTTTAGGTTAGTGAGAATCGACGGTTCAGATCGAGTCTCAATTTCTAATCGTGGCCGTAGGATTTAGTAAGTTGATCGAACGGCTCAGGTTAAGTCTTCGCTCAATCTGGACCGCAAACTTTAGTAATCAGATCCAATGGGTATAGATCAATTACGTGGTTCGATGGAGACCGTCGGATTAAGTCCGAAAATCCAAAAATAAAAAAGAATGAGACGGTGCCGTTTCTGCGCGAGGCCGGATCCGGGCCAGCCCGGTCGCCGTGGGCCGTGGGCCGGGTCGCTCGACCCGGTCCGAATCATTTTTTTAAATAATAAAAAAAATCAGAAAATAAAAAAAAATCAGAAAATGATTTTAAAAAATAAAAAAAATCGAAAAAATTTCAGAAAATCCAAAAAATGCTAGAAAATGCCAGAAAATTCCAAAAAAATTGTGGAAAAATTGTGGAAAAATCCTAGACCCCCAAAAATCGAGGGTTGACCACAGACAACTGGTCAACCCTATTTTTGGGTTTTCTTATCCAATTTCTCAAGATATGACGACATTACCCTTTAGGGGTAGATCGCCTCTGCTGTGCATGATAGAAAAGGCCGATAATGTCAAGGTGACAATTAGGGTCGATTAGACGACCAATTCTTAGGTTTGGGTTTTCGAGTCCCGCCTCTTTTCTCAAAATGACGATTTTGCCCTTTAAAGGGAAAATCGTCTTTCTTATCTCAATCGAGTTCTGAAAATTGCTTGAAGTTAGGGTTTGGGTCAGGTGGACGACCGACCCTAATATTTGAGACTTTTAGTTCTCATCTTTGTCCAAAATGACGACTTTACCCCTCCAAGGGTAAAATCACTTTTAAATTCCAGAAAAATCCTGGAAATTCCAGAAAAATAGGAAATGGATTGGATTGATGGCCAATCCTATTTCCCCTGTCTTCTGACTTCCCAATTCGTCTAAAATGACAGATTTACCCTTTTGAGGGTAAATTTTCTCCGAATTATTCAAAATTACGATTCTGCCCCTCATGGGCGAATCATGTCCAAATTACTCCTAAACCTTGATTGATACTTCTCTAGGCTAATAGGGCCTCATTAGGGATGCCATGTTGATTTCATGTGTTTTATCCGCATGTATTGAATCCTTGATTTGCGCACTTATTTTTAATGATTGTGAGTGATAGGGTAGATATTCCCATCTGCATGAACTCCTAGATTTAAGATCTGTACCCCACTCGTTTGTATGAAATCCCAAGATCAGATAAACCATTCAGCTTAGGTACCGAAAGGGCGTCAACTCTGACAGTTGACGTAACTAAGTCCCCGAACCCACTTCTCTGGTTTCCGCAGGATCGAATAGACCACTCCCAACTATTCGATAGGGTTTCCGATCGTACCCTCCACGAAACGATTGGTGGCGACTCCTTGGCATGTACACTTTTTCACATGTCACTAGACCGCACTGAAGGTCGACCACGTATATCCAGCAGTTGCGACTTGGGAAATGGGCCTTGGGAGAGGCCCGCGTCCGATCCAGCCAGCGATCGGGCGGCCCATTAACCCTCCGCGCTCGCGAGAGGGTCGCGACAGCGAGCGGAAGGACAAAACATGCACGAAAAAAACGCTGGTTGAGGGCTGTGTTGCAGACCCGGATTCATTGGGTCGGGTCGGGTCGGACCCAATCCAGTGGATCCGGTTCTGGAATTTGGTCCAATTGAAGCCCAATTCGTCCATTTTTTTTATACAAAATTGATGTTGAAATTGGGTTTCCCAGCATGATTTCATGTGACATAGGTGTTTTCATGGATTTTTGGCTTGGAATTTAATGAAAACCCCAATTTTCACGAAAGATCCGAAATCAATTTTTGCATAATCGAAAGCCCAAACGATCAAATCAGTCCAAATTGAGGCCACCAATGGATTTCGGATGATGAAAACCATTGGGTAGAGGTGTCTAATTTTCATGGGTATCCCTAGAGAGAGTTTAATTTTGAGATTCGTGAAACCGTGGACTAAATTGAAAGAAAATTATGCAATTAAGCCCTTTTGGTTAAAATTGATCAAATTGAAGGGTAAATCGACACAATTTCACTTTAGGGTTCTTGATATCAATGTCATGGCTTATTGAAGGTAATAATTGAAAATTAAAGAACTCCAAAAGCAATTTTTATGCACTTTAGGGTAACTATGTTTATGAAGGAACATAGTGACCCACGTCGAATTTCCGAGGTTTATAATAACCAACTTGAAGGGGGAATAAAAATAAAATTATTGACTATTGTGGTGCACTTTTCTGACCACAAATGGTATTTTTTTTCTGATTTTTTGGTTATTTTTATATTTAAATAAATCCAAAAAAATATTAAAAATTATGAAAAATATTTTTTGTTCAAAATTGGTTTCCAAGGCTAGGCCAAGGCTTTCAAAGTTGATTTTACAATTTTATGACTTTTTTGCTATTTTTAATTAATTTTAGAAACAAAATCGAAATAAAAGATGATTAAAAATCAGGTGTCAACATACGAAAAATCCTAAACAAGTACATTTGTGACAAATTTACCCCAAACTATTTTTTTGACCACCAACAATCTCAAACTGGTACATCTATGATAAATTTATCCTAAATTAATTATTTTTACAATGAAAAATCAAAAATCTCAAACCGGTACACCTGTGACAAATTTATCTTAAGTTAAATTGGATTAATGCCACGAAAAATATCATATTAATACACATGTGACAAATATAGGATTAAAACTCCAAATTGATACATTCGTGAACTACATCTGTCATCTGATTTAGCAATTTGACTATTAAATTTAAGAAAAACTAACGAATGGTAAATTTATCACAGATGTGCCAGTTTGGGGTAAATTTGTCATAAGTGTACCAGTTTAGGGTTTTTCGTGATATTAACCACCTCATAAGGATATCCTCTTTGGCCGAAAATTGCAAGAGTTTTAGGGGGTTAGGACTTTATCAAAGTTTGAAATAATTTAGAATTTATTCAAGTTAGAAATCCTACCTAGCTAGAAATTCTAGTTTGACTAGAATTAGGACTCTCTATTGCCTATATAAAGAACCTTAAGCCTAGGGTTAATACATATACACACCCTATTCAGCAAATTTGGAGCAAAAAAAGAGAGAACAAGGAGATCTCGGCAAGCAAGCAAGGCCGGCCGAGACCCCCCTCCCCCGATCCTCTTCCCTTCGCTTGACTTCACCAGCCTGGCCTTGCTTGTGTGCTATCTGGCTCCATCGTTCATCACCACCACTATAGCTACTCCAGCCAGCACTGCCCAGCTCTAGTGGACGTCATCCTGCCCTGCCGAAGCACTCAAGCAACCCCGTTCGGCGTTGCTCAACTCGTCCCCCTGTATGCCTCTCAACAGCGGATGTAATTTCGAGGTTGATCAGCTCATTTTTTCACCCATTATTAGAAGTCTAAGTTGGTTGCTATCTTGTGTTAGAATCTCAGTGGTTTTGAGCTCAATTTGCTACGAATTTGGATTTTTTTTTTAAAGGCGGCTATTCTAGGCGAATTACTTCGTTTGCGCAAAGTGCAGATTTTTCGCTAAAAAGGTGAGATTTTTTAACTTTTGATTACAAAATTTGTGTTTCTTTGATTGGAAACTGAGAAAAAGAAGAAGTAGCAAGATGGAACACATTATGCTATTGTTCTGTAAATATACTACGATAATGAGAAAAAATCAACAAACTTCTCAGCACAAAAAAAGTTGAAGCAATCTCAATCTCCATAATCCAAATGCACGCCACATGCATAAATTTCGTCGTACTTCATAGATATAACAAAATAAAAAGGTAGTCAATCTAAAAAAGGATGAAGATTAAACGTTTATCTTAAAAGTTTTCCCATAACAAAATTCTTGTACGGTCTTGCAAATTTTCAGCGATTAGGACTGTATTGTCATTGTATAAAAGGAGAAGGCAAATTAATCTTTTTACTGGAGAGAGTTCTTGAGTGCAGGAACAACGAGACCAGAATGGGCGTCGGTGCATCGGCTTGGTGGTGATGAAGCCTAGAGAGAAGGCCAAGTCCAAGCCCATCAATAAATCTAATTAAATTTACTTTCGCTCAAAAGCTTAAACCAATAAGTTATAAATCAACTAGGATATATTAATTGCTCAACTCCACATCAATTCTCTGATATGGGACTTCTCTAACAAAATTCGCATGTACATCTCAACACTAAAATTGCCGTACTTAAAGTTACAACATTGTATATCCGCTCGATCTAGAGCTTGAATTACATTGACTAAATTCTGCATTCACGAAGCAGACCTTGGTGGTGTGGATTAATGTAGGGAGTGTGATCTTGGTTATGTTTAGATTTGTCGCCTGGTATGCTGGAGAAGGTGATCGAATGTTGGGTCCATTGCGCATCATCGACGAGGAGAACGACATGGATGTGGTGGACCCGAGGAGGAGAACGACCTGGATATGGTGGAGGGCTAGGCTGTTGTTGTGGTTGTAGTTGTCCATGTATGATTGTCTGTTTTGTGTTGTTGCGACCCGACCTCGTCGGTTGATCGGGCTAATGGATTGTCGATAAGCCCACCTTGGGATGGTGGCAGACTTTCTCGGCGTGGACCCTCCTAGGCTTATACCAAAATCGTGAAGGGAGTATTTTCTTTGGATTTTCAACAATAAGAGTTGATCAGGTTCAACCTTAGTATGGTCAGGTGGCATGTGCAATGTGTGCATGCAAATAGGAGTCGCCACCGGCCATTTTTGGAAGGTTGGCCTGATATATCACCAAAGAGAAATCGTTCACGGAACCAAAGATTTTGGATTCGGAGGCTTGGTTACGTCAGTATTTCTATCAACGCCCTTTCGATACCAAACGTCGGGTGACTATCCTAACTATGATTTCAAGCAGGCATAACTTTTGGGTGAGGTGAGTCTGAATCGGGGTTTCATGCAGGGTGGGAAGACTAATCCTACCAATCACAATCGATAAAGTAAATGGACAATCAAGGATCCAAAGATACACATCATGATAAGGCATTCCCAATGAAGAAGCCCTAGAGGCTTGGCAAAAGATTGACCGAAGGGTTAGGGTCGATTTGGAAAGGATTGAAAATAATTTGCCAAAAAGGGCAAAATCATCAATTTGGAGGGATCGAGGGACAAAAATGCCCAAAATAGGTTTGGCCAGTTGATTGTGGCCATTTTATATTTTTAGGGATTTTTTGGTTTTTTTTTTTGTATTTTCGAGATTTTTTGTATTGTTTTATGAATTTTTTGATTTTTTATGATTTTCTACGAATTTCTATTTTTTTGAATTTTATTATTATTACTATTATTATTATTATTATTATTTATTTTGAAAATTATAAGGACCTGGCTGTCTCGACCTGCACCTCGAGGGCGCTCGCCTGAACCACAAGGGTCAAGGTCGGTCTAAACGATGCCATTTTAAGAAAAAATAATTTTTTGACACATTTTCTTGGAATTTTGCTCAACTAACGAAGCACTTTGTCGGGCGGATATCTTGGCCCTTGAAAATAATTGATGAAAATCAAACATGTCGTGGGAAACTAGGAAGAAAGGGGTTTTCAAATGATTGACAATTTTGGAAAAACATGGCCGAGAGCTTCGCAACGATGTCGCCTATACGCCCACTTGAAAGGCCAACACTTGGAAAAATATCCAAGTCACAAGCACGAATTGCTACACGCGGAGAGCACAATCAATGAGAGAAACATCTTAAAAGTTCGAGAAATCACCAAGCAAAATGACCTAAAAGTGGCAGGTTTACACTGTTCGAGAAATCAGTTCATGGCAGCAACTTTGGAGGACCATAAGTCACACCTCGATTGCAACCAACGGGCAAACAGTATGTCTATGGAAAGAGCTATAAACCAAAAGTAAAATGAAATAAGAATCACCCTAATAGCATGTAAGACTAGAGAGAAAAAGACCCCGAAATTCAGGGACTAGCACTAATCAAAATTCCCAACACTTAAAAAAAATTTCATGGTTCGAAAAAACGCAGTTCATGGAGGTGATTTTAGAGGATTGTAACTCACGCCTCGATTAAAATCAAGAGGAAAACAACATATCAATGGAAAGAGCTACTAATAAGGAGTACCATAAAATAAGTATCACTCCAAAAGAATGTAATATAAGAGAGAAAATAGCCCTGAAAGTCAGGGGATCGCACTATTCAAAGCTCTCAACACTTGAAAAAATTTCAAGCTTGAAAAAACTCAGCTCGTGAGGGTGACTTTAGAGGACCGTGACTCACACTTTAGTTACAAACAAGGGCAACAATATATCAATAGAAAGAGCTACTAATGAGAAGTAATATGAAAAAAGAATCGCCCCAAAATCATGTAAGATCGTAAAGAAAATGGCCTCGAAAGTTGGGGGATTGCACTATTCACTTACAAAAAAAATTCAACTTTTTTTTGTCATTCACCTCTGTACCCGAGGCTAGCAGCTCGGATTTCGTACGAAATCCATGCACACAAGACCCCAAAAGTGACAAGGAATGTTCTGGAATATGGCCGTGGGGGATATGTGGCTTGGGTAATCGAAAACGGGGGCCCATTTGGCGGCAAATCGGCTTGTTGGGGCAACGAGTTTGCTGCCCACGTGCAGCCATGAAAATAGGGCTGATTATCCTGGCTCCGGCGACGCCATGCCGTGATAGTAGGCTTATTTTGACCGGGGATGAGTTAGCTACAAAGCCCAATTAGAATCGTCATCGATCGTGCCCGATTCGGCGGTCAATTTCGTTGATTTCCGGTCGGGGGTTAGCTGCGCCTGAAAATGGATAGAGGTTGAAGAAGATGAATAGTGATCAAATCGGCAGGCCGGATCCGCTCGACTCGGCTGACCCGATCTCACAATTGTCATCAAATTGACTCCAAATGGACCTTTTTTGGCCAAATTAAGCTCGAATTGGGTTCTAAAACATGTTTTTCATCTAAGAGAGGTGTTTTCCGGATTAAATGGCTTGATTTAGTGTAAGGTACCTATGGCTTATGATCCGAAGGTGTCTTCAGATCCTAAGATGCTTAGATAGGACCAAAGCCACATCTGAATATACATGAAACACCTGTGCAAAGTCTTGCCGTTGCAAGATCTGGAGAGAGCAGATCAGACGGGAAGAGTACACATACCAAGAAAATTCCCATTGTGCAATAGATCATTTTTTTGCGAGTCGAAACTTACATAAGTTATATTCTTGATGCGTCGTTGCTTGATCAGATGACTTGACCCCAACGAACGCATAACTTTTATGTCAGCACTCGGACCACATCGCATTGGCCCAGAACCTTATTATGCTCATTACCTGTTCATTGGCCAGCAACACGGTCAAGAAGGTAAGAGGTTGGAAAGTAGGTGAAAATTAGAGCAATGGGGACGAACATAGAAAATAAAGAAAGAAAAAAAAAACCTGTTTCGGGATGAGAATGGCCCCCCATAATGTGGCATGTGAGATGCACATGCCCACTCAGGCCCTTATTTGAGACTAAGCTAGCCACTTCATGTCATTATTTGAGACAATATCCACTCTGAATCCTTTTTTGAGAAAATAGCTCCACTTCGAGTTCCTTATTTGAAATTTTTTGAAAGAAATATCGTAATTATCTCTATCATAGGAAAATATTCTAAAGAAATTCCTGATTATCTCTAATATAACATCTTCCGTCCACATCAAAGTGACTAAAAGTCAACTTGAGTTTGAAACTACCGTATTTGAAATGCATAGAAAAGTATAAAAAAGAGAGAATGAAACTACCGTATTTGAGCCTACATATTTATCAATGAACTAAGGTTATTTAAATATGTTCATTTTTCCATTAAATATATCTAATATAATTATTGCTGTTTGGAATGACTTTTCACATTTTGGTTAATCTAAATCTTGTAAACTCATGTGCTTTCAGTTTTTTAGAATCCGAAACTCCTGAAACATTCACAACATTTACATATGTTGCAGTTGCATGTGAGTTCCAATATAATTTTTTTTATCGCATTTTACAATTTCAAAAAATATTTCAAAATTTTAATGAGAAAGCAAATAAATTGTTTTTGTCATGGGTATATGAATCAATCTAATATATACCCCTGTGTTTTTCTCTTGCATTCACTCTTAGAAGTACAAAATACTCTAATAATTGAAAGGGAAACATGCGTGCAAGTCACGTGCAATTTACGTGCATATTTGTTCAATCTCGAGAGATATGAATGATCAAAAGAAATATTATGATTATCTCTAACATAGAATTTTTTTAAAAGAAAGTCCTGATTATCTCTAACATAATATCTTCTTTCAAAATCAAAGTGACTAAGTTAGATTGAGTTCGAAATCAATTGAAAACATGGTTTTTCTGAAATCTACACTCAATAGATCCGAGGTGGAGCGACGCGTAATGACAAAAATGAGTTTCCATATTTTCAGACATTCAGTCATAATGTTGGTGTTCTCCTCATACAAGCCCTTATAAATACGTACCGTCACTTCATCTTTGCACAGAGCAGATACACACGAAAGCACCGCAACCAAAATCCCACTAACTCCTCCCAAAAAGAAAATATATATCAAACTCGATAAGAAACATCATCAAGCCACGGTAACTTCCACTTTCATCCTCGCTTCCTCCGCCGTCCCTCCCTCTTCGCTGACCTCTGCAACGCCAAATGCTCGACTTTTCGAATCTCATTTCTAAAAGCCGACACCAACACCAAACTCATGGCAGTCAGACAAGCAAAATTCTGAAATTCTGTCGTCAACGGATGCATGGAGCCATCGCTCCATCTTGGATCCGTTGAGTGCAGATTTTAGTAGAAACAAGTTTTTGCGACACTAAGTTCACTTGATTTCAAACTCAAGCATTGTTAGAGATAATCAGAAATTTGTCTAGAATATTTTTCAATGTCAGAGACAATTATGATATTTCTTTTGATCATCAATATCTCTTAAGATTGCACAAATATTGCACGTAAGTCGCACGCATATATCCCTTTGAATGTGCATATCTTGATTAAGATATTATCATAATATAGTTATTTGATAAAGTCTATAAATAGGCTGATGTATTTTTTTTGTTAATATATACCTTGAAATATATACCTTGAAATATATACAAATCTCACATTTCTCGCGTCATTATTCTTATCTAATAACATTAATGATCCTGATCATCATCTCACGTATATGATAATTTACTCCACTTATGTTCATATGAGTCGAATCATACTGACTTTTTACTTTCCTGTATTCTATAGCAGAGAGGATATATATATTGTTTCCAGTACGAATTGGCGCTAAATATGGCAAGATCCATCTCGTTCCTCTTTTGGGTCAATGCACACTGTGTTATTGCCATGAGTGAAGAGAAGATTTCATGGGTCCTCTGGTCAGTATCTGATTGCTATCCCCCGTCAATAGATCGATCCTGAATTTCATTCTTATTTCTTGCCTTGTCTGAGATTCTATAATCTTCCCACTTAAGTCATGATCTGAATTTTTTCTTTTTTTTTCTTTTTGATTGTTTCATCTGAGAATTCTTGTTGAATACTCTGTATGCTTTGCTCGACATTGAATATCCTAGAAATACTCATTCGTCGGATTTTTCATCAAACTTACCTTGAATTCTTAAGAATATAGCATTTGCATTCAAAAACATGAAAGTATGAAATATTTGGTTTCTTTCATTTGTAAAGCTGATAGGGGGCTTTCTCAAGTAATGGTCTGAGAAACGCACGATTTATAATATAGCAAGCAATAGAGACAGCTAACAGGCTGATAATGGTTCTTTGGAGATAATTCATGGTTGACGATGGATTTGTTTAACATAATCTTTAAGGCTACGTTTGGCAGTCGGGATAAAAATCAGGATAGGATAAATTTATCATATCCCGTGTTTGTTCCCTATTCTGGATAGGATATAGCAGGATATAAGGGGGATATAATTATCCTAGAGGGGGAGAGGGGAGGTAGGATAAAGGTGTATATGATTTCTTTTGTTTATGGTATAAAAGCTATTTTTCTGAATAACAAACTTCTTATATAATAAAATTAAAATAGTAATTATTTTTTATTAAATTTAAATTCTAACGTTAGAAAGAAAAATCAATATAAAAAATAATTTTTATTTTTATTTTTTATAAATCATATTTATAATTTGATTTCTTTTTTCATTATAATATATAGTTAGTATATGTATATACACAGACACACACACTTAGTATCTATATCATTACATATTTTAGGTATAATAGTATAGTTTTATTTAACGAAAATTTTTATTAAGAAAAGATGGAAAGGAGTCAAAATAATGATAAAAAGATATTTATAATTAAACATAAGTAAAAAAATGAAGTAGAAGAAACTACATTAAATATATTCAAACTTGAAAATGATTTTTCTAATTCTCGAAGAGAGGGAGTAATGATTTTTTTTTTTTAAAAAGTAGCATCTCTATCTCTAGTTCATATGGAAGTTTCATGATTGCTTTGTAACTTTTTAGCTTATTATAAAACTTTACGAAAATAGCGAGATAATTGAAATTTACTTTCCTTCTTAACTTTCTAGTTCACATCAAAAGTCTAAAAAAAGCAGAAAGAGAGTCAAACCTCATTCTTCTCCATAACTTTATGTTTCATGTTGAGGTTTGACGAATGTCGTGAGAAAAATAAAACTTTTCAGCAAAAGTTGAATGTTTATATTTTCTTTCTTTTACTAGATTCAACAGTGAATTACAAGAGATTCTTATATTTTTCGCTTGTGCTTCTTTAAATTCATTTTATATCGATATGTCGTATAAACCAAATAATGAAAATGATATGATAAGAACATATATGGCTCTATTACTGCGATTCACCAAACATATGATAGGATATAGCAAAATCCTTGGATTTCATATCCTATCCTGACTAAAAATACGGACGACCAAACGTAGCCTGAGTGTAAGACTAGAGAGAAAAAGACCCCGAAATTCAGGGACTAGCACTAATCAAAATTCCCAACACTTAAAAAAAATTTCATGGTTCGAAAAAACGCAGTTCATGGAGGTGATTTTAGAGGATCGTAACTCACGCCTCGATTAAAATCAAGAGGAAAACAACATATCAGTGGAAAGAGCTACTAACAAGAAGTACCATAAAATAAGTATCACCCCAAAAGAATGTAATATAAGAGAGAAAATAGCCCTGAAAGTCAGGGGATCACACTATTCAAGGCTCTCAACACTAAGAAAAATTTCAAACTTGAAAAAACTCAGCACGTGAGGGTGACTTTAGAGGACCGTGACTCACACTTTAGTTATAAACAAGGGCAACAATATATCAATAGAAAGAGCTACTAATGAGAAGTAATATGAAAAAAGAATCACCCCAAAATCATGTAAGATCGTAAAGAAAATGGCCTCGAAAGTTGGGGGGTTGCACTATTCACTTACAAAAAAAATTCAACTTTTTTTTGTCATTCACCTCTGTACCCGAGGCTAGCAGCTCGGATTTCGTACGAAATCCATGCACACAAGACCCCAAAAGTGACAAGGAATGTTCTGGCATATGGCCGTAGGGGATATGTGGCTTGGGTAATCGAAAACGGGGGCCCATTTGGCTGCAAATCGGCTTGTTGGGGCAACGAGTTTGCTGCCCACGTGCAGCCGTGAAAATAGGGCTGATTATCCTGGCTCCGGCGACGCCATGCCGTGATAGTAGGCTTATTTTGACCGGGGATGAGTTAGCTACAAAGCCCAATTAGAATTGGCATCCATCGTGCCCGATTCGGCGGTCAATTTCGTTGATTTCTGGTCGGGGGTTAGCTGCGCCTGAAAATGGATAGAGGTTGAAGAAGATGAATAGTGATCAAATCGGCGGGCCGGATCCGCTCTACTCGGCTGACCCGATTTCACAATTTTCATCAAATTGACTCCAAATGGACCTTTTTTGGCCAAATTAATCTCGAATTGGGTTCTAAAACATGTTTTTCATCTAAGAGAGGTGTTTTCCGGATTAAATGGCTTGATTTAGTGTAAGATACCTATGGCTTATGATCCGATGGTGTCTTCAGATCCTAAGATGCTTAGATAGGACCAAAACCACATCTGAATATACATGAAACACCTGTGCAAAGTCTTGCGGTTGCAAGATCTGGAGAGAGCAGATCAGACGGGAAGAGTACACATACCAAGAAAATTCCCATTGTGCAGTAGATCATTTTTTTGCGAGTCGAAACTTACATAAGTTATATTCTTGATGCGTCCTTGCTTGATCAGATGACTTGACTCCAACGAACGCATAACGTTTATGTCAGCACTCGAACCACATCGCATTGGCCCAGAACCTTATTATGCTCATGACCTGTTCATTGGCCAGCAACACGGTCAAGAAGGTACGAGGTTGGAAAGTAGGTGAAAATTAGAGCAATGGGGACGAACATAGAAAATAAAGAAAGAAAAAGAAAAAGAAAAACCTGTTTCGGGATGAGAATGGCCCCCCATAATGTGGCATGTGAGATGCACATGCCCACTCAGGCCCTTATTTGAGACTAAGCTAGCCACTTCATGCCATTATTTGAGACAATATCCACTCTGGATCCTTTTTTGAGAAAACAGCTCCACTTCGAGTTCCTTATTTGAAATTTTCCAAAAGAAATATCGTAATTATCTCTATCATAGGAAAATATTCTAAAGAAATTCCCGATTATCTCTAATATAACATCTTCCGTCCACATCAAAGTGACTAAAAGTCAACTTGAGTTTGAAACTACAGTATTTGAAATGCATAGAAAAGTATAAAAAAGAGAGAATGAAACTACCGTATTTGAGCCTACATATTTATCAATGAACTAAGGTTATTTAAATATGTTCATTTTTCCATTAAATATATCTAATATAATTATTGCTGTTTGGAATGACTTTTCACATTTTGGTTAATCTAAATCTTGTAAACTCATGTGCTTTCAGTTTTTTAGAATCTGAAACTCCTGAAACATTCACAACATTTACATATGTTGCAGTTGCATGTGAGTTCACATATAATTTTTTTTATCGCATTTTACAATTTCAAAAAATATTTCAAAATTTTAATGAGAAAGCAAATAAATTGTTTTTGTCATGGGTATATGAATCAATCTAATATATACCCCTGTGTTTTTCTCTTGCATTCACTCTTAGAAGTACAGAATACTCTAATAATTGAAAGGGAAACATGCGTGCAAGTCACGTGCAATTTACGTGCATATTTGTTCAATCTCGAGAGATATGAATGATCAAAAGAAATATTATGATTATCTCTAACACAGAATTTTTTTTAAAAGAAAGTCCTGATTATCTCTAACATAATATCTTCTTTCAAAATCAAAGTGACTAAGTTAGATTGAGTTCGAAATCAATTGAAAACATGGTTTTTCTGAAATCTACACTCAATAGATCCGAGATAGAGCGACGCGTAATGACAAAAACAAAAATGAGTTTCCATATTTTCAGACATTCAGTCATAATGTTGGCGTTCTCCTCGTACAAACCCTTATAAATACCATCACTTCATCTTTGCACAGAGCAGATACACACGAAAGCACCGCAACCAAAATCCCACTAATTCCTCCCAAAAAGAAAATATATATCAAACTCGATAAGAAACAACATCAAGCCACGGTAACTTCCACTTTCATCCTCGCTTCCTCCGCCGTCCTTCCCTCTCCGCTGAGCTCTGCACGCCAAATTCTCGACTTTTCGAATATCATTTCTAAAAGCCGACACCAACACCAAACTCATGGCAGTCAGACGAGCAAAATTCTGAAATTCCGTCGTCAACGGATGCATGGAGCTATCGCTCCATCTTGGATCTGTTGAGTGCAGATTGTAGGCTGCGTATTCAATCCGTATGCAGCAACCCAAAATACACACGTACAGATACACAAATCCATGTTCCATAGAGTTAAAGAATTAACACACCTTTGTTTTGGATTCATCGTTCTTGATGCGGAATTGCGAGAATCCAACGCTTAAGAGCTTCTCCTCTATGAACCCCATTGATCACTGGCTTCAATGAGACGGCCCCTCACTGTCGTTTCTGACGATTTCTATATGTGAGGTTATGTGGACATTAGGGTTTAGAGGATGGACTTAAGCACTATTTATAGAGAATGAACCCTACCCCCTCATCAAGGATAAGGATATCTCGGCCCATACTATCCAGCACCATATCCTACTTGAATTAGGAAATAATATATCTCTTTCTTATTAGACCAAATAATAATTACAGTAACAATTAATAAAGCCCACAATTGAATATTAAAATGGAATATTCTAACATTCTCCCACTTGGGCTAAATTAATTGAAATTGTACTGTATATGCGCATCTTTATATTGGTCTAGAGATAATTCCCAACAGTCAATCCGATCCCATAAAGTCTTAAGCACTGGACCATGCCAGTAACTGCATCAGAAGACACAGAACCATCCACGATCACAGATGCTCTTAACTCTACTGATATGGATTTGATATGGTAGTATGGCAATCGGACAACATCTCAAATAATAGAGACACCTTATATGTTATCCTCATTGTCAGTCACCATTCTCTCACTTTATGTGTCACAAAACCGAAAGTGTCACGAGAGAACATCTTTACGGTTCCAATGAACCAACATATGTCTTACATTTACAGTTAACTATGCTTTACGTGTAACAAGACATATGTCTTTTGGCTAAAATAAATGCCCCAGCCATCACTCAAGGTTTACACAACGCCTTGAGATTTTCAACTGATATATGTATTCAACTCCTCTTAATCATTATAACTTTATTGCATGCAATGGAGTTGATGCATATTTAGATGTTATAAAATGTAACAAACACAAATGTAAACTTTATTAGAGCAAATATCGAATGCAGCTCCCACTGAACAACAGCATCTCATGATGCTTACTCAACCCATCAATTAACACGTCATAGCATCCCACGATACTTTTATATTTGCGACATGTCATCTAAATGTGTATGGGAAAAGACTTTAAGTTAGTGAGTCTGCAGC
The DNA here is from genome assembly GCA_021437785.1 of Rhodomyrtus psidioides. Classification (NCBI taxonomy): domain Eukaryota; kingdom Viridiplantae; phylum Streptophyta; class Magnoliopsida; order Myrtales; family Myrtaceae; genus Rhodomyrtus; species Rhodomyrtus psidioides. Next base: position 5,635,894 of record JAILYB010000007.1, on the reverse strand, counting down.
CTTATCATCTGTGTAATAAGCTTTACTATAGTGTCACCATTTCATCTGTTACCTTTATGGTAAAAAACTTGACCGCTAGATGTTTAGACCCCTTGCGACTCATGCTGTTGTTAATGAACAACACTGCAGAATTATAGTCACAATACAACTGTATGGGTCTATCCACAAAGTAAATACGATCAACTCTTTAATGAGATTCTGGAGCCAAATAACCTGAATAGCAGCTGACAAGCATACTACAAACTCCGCTTTCTTGATTGAGGATTACATAGATTTCTGTTTACGTTTTTTTTTTTTTTGTAATACTGCACTTTTCTGTAGACATATAAATGTCTGTAGTTGTCAACTTCATATCATCTTGTCAACTAACAAAGCTAAAATCCGAATGCCTTATTAGCTGCAGGTCCTGAATATGTCTGTAAATTAGCATACAGTATTTTGTCCTCTTTAAGTACCTCAAAACTTTCTTAGTAATCACCTAGTGAATGTGTCTTGGATTTAACCAATACATTACAAGAATGATCCATACGAATCTCAATGACTAGGACAAAACACTCTATATCAAGATCAATCACGTAAAAAATGCTTCGACAATATCTGCTTCATCTTATGCAATAATTCAAGAAAATTCCTTTCAAGCAAGATAGCGTCTGCATAGAACAGAAGGAAAATAAATTCCTCCCACTGATCTTGTAGTATATATACTAATTTACTTTGTTCTTGACAAAACATAATAAAGCTACAATACTATGAAACTTCAAGCCACAATTGTCTAAAAGCTTACTTGATCCCATAAAATAGACTTTTCAGTCTAGAATCTCCATAAATATGATCAAACTTTATTCCATGATATTTATATGATATTCCTCTCTCTTTACGCACAAGTTTATCTGAATCATCTGCTGTATAACCTTCGGGTTACATAAAAAAAAACTTTTATATTAAGAACTCCAATAAAAAAGAAGTTTTAATATCTATATGATAAAGCTCCTTACAATATGAGCTATTAATTCCTTAATCACTCTGAAAAACTCTTTATGAGAGACTGAATAAAAATTATTTTAAGTCTGCTCATTCTTTATGAGTGAAAAATTTCGCTACCAATCTGTCTTTAAACTTCTTAAATAAAAACATTGATCAAAATATAATTTGATATAATAAAGTAGACAAAAAACTTTCATCTGGAGTCCCTTAAGTTATGCACACCCAATTGCAGCAGATGGACTTGTGACCTTGAGGCATACTAATAAGCTTTCAAACACCGCATGTTTTATAGTCTATATCTCATCTACCATGCACCCAATCACAATTATAATTAAAAACAAGAAATAGCAACTGTATAAATTACTAGATTATTTACATAGTTGATTTTGTAGTCATGCTCTTCCGGATAGACTATACAATCTGACTTGATACAACTGATCGTCTCTGCTTGATAGATCTTTTAGGTAGAGCTACTTTAACCTTTATTATGCGCTTGTAGGGTTTGATAAACTTCATCAGGTATTATCTTAATAACAAGAACCTGAACCCCAACAGAATCATACTATAATGTAGAATGCTCCATGATCATCTGTATAGACAGAGAAAAACGATACAATTGTCCCTACCATACTGTTACCTTTAATAGTCTGTGAGCAACTACCTTTATTCGGCTATATCAAGCTCTGGCAATTTAGCTATCTGTAATTCCACAATTCTTGTTCCTCTTTTGGGATGATAAATCAATACCCATTTAGATAATATGGGTAAGGCACGAAGTAAAACCGAGTGGTTCTGGAGTCCAACTTATCTAATGTTGGATTATGTAACTTTATTTCTGCATGAACACCTCAAACTTTAATATGGTTCAAACTATATTAACGTCCAATCCATGACTAAAAAGAAGTCAATGAAATATTTTGATAAAAATATAATGGGTTATTTTTTAAAAGTTTTACCCCACAGAAAAAATATATAAATTGATTTTACATATCATACTCGTCATTATATCTGTATGGTGTGATCTTGCCTTTCAGTCACACTTTTCTATTGAGGAGTATCGGGCACAAAATCACAACCCAGAATCCTCTCAAATATTTGGCAAATGACTCTTTAAGCTATCCAGCATTGCCATGTCAACCATGATACTCACCACCTTAGTCAAAAATGACATTTTTTTATAATAAATTTATCGACTATAGTAAAAAAATATGTTGAACTTGTCACGGAAATAAACATTTTCTTTAACCAAGTATGAAAAACATATAGAGAAAAATCATCATTTAAATGTGATAAAAACTCTACACAATATTACCATATAAGATCCACTTATACTAGTATAAATGACCTTCAATAGGTCATAACTATCGACTACAGTTTCACCATTTATCTTGGTTATCTTATATCTGCTTCAATCTACGCATGTGTCTAGGTCACTTTTAAGAGTGAGCAGAATGCTTGCCTTTATCTGTCTTTTCACTCTTTCTTTACTGATGTGACCAAGAAATTTATTCCATTATACGCATGATTGTTCCTTAGGCAGATAAATTTTGTAAACAACTTTTTAGCTGTATAAGTTACGTATAATTCATTGGGAGATAAACATAATCTGTACAATCCATTGGACATAGAGTAGTAACCAACTTTATTTTAAAAGAAATAGTAATTATTTTATTTGAAATCTCAAAAAAGGAGTAACTACACATGTCCATAGTTGATACGGAAAATAAATTTCGTCTTTAAGAAGAGTACATAAAATATGTTTCATAATGTCACAATAAAACCAGAATTCGGAATGACATTCCCATCAATTTAGCGTCAACTTTATAATTGTTTCCATAATGAGCTTGATTCAACCTGAATTTGGTACCTTTCAGTTTATGAATTCCTATATGGTAAATGCAACACAATATGCTGCACCACTATCTAGCCATCACATAACCAGATGAGGCCTAAGATAGAATGAATTCACAAATCAATACCAAAAAATCATTACTTTATGCTCATACTTAGATAACCAAGTCTTTGTATTAACTGTAGTCTTTCTTTATGTGATCTTTCTTCTTATAAAAGAAGTAGCAATCACCATCCTTTTCAAAGGATGCTTTATGAGTATGATTTTAGAACTGTTCAAAATATAATTTCATCAATTTTAAGACGTAATCCTTAATCTTAGTCGAACCATTACACTTGATGTTGAGGAGTCATTGCAGATATTTACCACTCTTAATAATAAATGAGATATAATTTCAAAGCCTTCAAGGCTTTCTTTACTTACTTAGCAGTGCAGTTAACTAGTAGAAAACATTTTTCAAGTGTTCTTTAGTGGACCGCTTCATATCAAATAAGCGAATCCGATCACTCTTTACCCAATAAGTACATAATGCTCTTGAAAGTTCTCACCAATGAAGGCGAGAACTACGGGTCTTTCTTGACAAGAGTAATATAAGTATTTGCTAGTTCTTTGTAAACAGATAATCCTCATTCAGTTCTCAATAAGTCTTAATTCTAACAGAGTTGCCGTTCACAGAAACGGTGACTAAAAATAATCAATATTTTTAATTAGCATAATGTGAAATTTCACCTTGAGAGATACATACATCATCACATAATCACCTTTGGGCAGAAAACATGACATGCAGTTGTATACTCCCTACATTACAGCGGCCATGAGAACTTATTTCAATCTTCGTTAATCACCACCTTTGGGTGTATGACATCACTTAGACTAATCAATCCTCAACCATATGCTGTACATGTAACCCTCCATACAAAAATACGCAATTACCTCCTTTGGGAGTATAACTACGCATTAAAACAAGAGACATCCCAATACTATGTAAAATGTACTTTATTAAACTCAACTAAGTGTGCCGCTTTGGCGGTCACAACCCAACTAAATTTACCTGAAATTGGGATATAACTTTATATTTCACATTTACAGTATGCATGTAATTTCAGAAATTATGGGCAATCATCCACAAAATTACACGCCGCTAATTTACATCGATACCTCAATAATTCATGTCAAACCATAAACATGAAATTGATCAAAAAATTTCTACATAATTCCACGTGATACTTTCATGTAAGCATGTACCTGTACTTCACAAATTCTTACAGAAATGCCAAAAAATACCTCAAAAATACCCCAAAATACCCTCATATTTGGCGTTCCGTACGTATTTCCATCCATGAAAATACCAAACATGAAAAATAAATGTACCATCCTGTAGAGCATGAGCATACGAGTACGCCGGTACCTGGAACACCTCCATCGGAGCCCGCACGCGCCCTCACGCGCCGCCTGAAGCTTCGGCGCGTGAGGCTCACACGCAGACACGTGTCGCGCACGTGTTCTGTATGTTCAGCCGGTTCTGAAACCGGTCCGACCGCTACCATGAACCGGTTTGGCGAACCCGGTCGAGGCGATCCGGTCGAACAGGTCAACGACCGGTCCGACCGGAAGGTCCGAGTCAACGGTCAACCATTCCGGGTAGGGGCAACGGATCGGGTCGGGTTCTGGGTCGGGTCGGGTCTGCACCCGGCCGAACGACGTCAGATGACGTCATCCCGCACGTGTCACGCACGTGCGGGCCTGGGTCCGCGCGTGATGGCGCGTAGGGCGCGTGGCCGCCACGCGCCCGATAGCCACCGACGAGTGGTGGCGCGTCCAGTGTCTTCTAGCGGCGATCTTTATATGGTTTTGCTCGTCTCGTCGAGCCCTTTCCGAATATATAATTTTCTTTGAATTTTGATAAAAATAAATTCTGAAAAAACACCGAGAACGTGATTCGTGACCTAATACGCGCAGGCTCTGATACCACATGTAGGCTGCGTATTCAATCCGTATGCAGCAACCCAAAATACACACGTACAGATACACAAATCCCTGTTCCATAGAGTTAAAGAATTAACACACCTTTGTTTTGGATTCATCGTTCTTGATGCGGAATTGCGAGAATCCAACGCTTAAGAGCTTCTCCTCTATGAACCCCCTTGATCACTGGCTTCAATGAGACGACCCCTCACTGTCGTTTCTGACGATTTCTATATGTGAGGTTATGTGGACATTAGGGTTTAGAGGAGGGACTTAAGCACTATTTATAGAGAATGAACCCTACCCCCTAATCAATGATAAGAATATCTCGGCCCATACTATCCAGCACCATATCCTACTTGAATTAGGAAATAATATATCTCTTTCTTATTAGACCAAATAATAATTACAGTAACAATTAATAAAGCCCACAATTGAATATTAAAACGGAATATTCTATCACAGATTTCAGTAGAAACAAGTTTTCGCGACACTAAGGCTCCGTTTGTTTCACGAAAAATATAGTGTTTTTGGAAAACGTTTTTCAGAAAGTCATTTTCCAAAAAAAATGACTATATTTTCTGGTGTTTGGCTAAAGTCTGAAAATGCTCTGGAAAACGATTTATGTCGTTTGGCACGGAATTGATTTTCCTGACAAATTATCAAATACTTACTATTTGACCATGAGCATTCAAATAAAGAGATGGAGAAGCGGCAGGGGGCTGCGAGGGAGGCGAAGGAGAGGGATTTGGGAGGGAGAGGGGAGGAGGCAGCAGCAACCCTAAAGACAAGAAGCACAAAAGAGAGGTGAGGAAATTGATTTCCACTTCTCAAAAAAGGAGATCATTTTCCTAAGTTTAGAAGGCTTTTTTTCATTGACCGAAAAATATTTTCCGTTGACTATTCATTTTCTGCCCTCCAAACACCAAAAAATGGAGAAAATAATTTTCGAAAAAATGTTTTCCGTGAAACAAACAAAGCCTAAGTTCACTTGATTTCAAACTCAAGCATTGTTAGAGATAATCAAAAAATTGTCTAGAATATTTTTCAATGTCAGAGATAATTATGATATTTCTTTTGATCATCAATATCTCTTAAGATTGCACAAATATTGCACGTAAGTCGCACGCATATATCCCTTTGAATGTGCATAGCTTGATTAAGATATTATCATAATATAGTTATTTGATAAAGTCTATAAATAGGCTGATGTATTCTTTTTATTAATAGATACCTTGAAATATATACAAATCTCACATTTCTCGCGTCATTATTCTTATCTAATAACATTAATGATCCTGATCATCATCTCACGTTGTTCATATGAGTCGAATCATACTGACCTTTTACTTTCATGTATTCTATAGCAGAGAGGGGCGAGGACCTTCTGAAATATATATATTGTTTTCGGTACGAATTGGCGCTAAATATGGCAAGATCCATCTCGTTCCTCTTTTGGTCGATGCACACTGTGTTATTGCCATGAGTGAAGAGAAGATTTCATGGGTCCTCTGGTCAGTATCTGATTGCTATCCCCCGTCAATAGATCGATCCTGAATTTCATTCTTATTTCTTGCCTTGTCTGAGATTCTATAATCTTCCCACTTAAGTCGTGATCTGAATTTTTTTTTTCTTTTTGATTGTTTCATCTGAGAATTCTTGTTGAATACTCTGTATGCTTTGCTCGACATTGAATATCCTAGAAATACTCATTCGTCTGATTTTTCATCAAACTTACCTTGAATTCTTAAGAATATAGCATTTCATTCAAATACATGAAAGTATGAAATATTTGGTTTCTTTCATTTGTAAAGCTGATAGGGGGTTTTCTCAAGTAATGGTCTGAGAAACGCACGATTTATAATATAGCAAGCAATAGAGACAGCTAACGGGCTGATAATGGTTCTTTGGAGATAATTCATTGTTGACGACGGATTTGTTTAACATAATCTTTGAGGCTACGTTTGGCAGTTGGGATAAAAATCAGGATAAGATAAAATTTATCATATCCCGTGTTTGTTCCCTACTTTGGATATGATATAGCAGGATATAAGGGGGATATAGCATGGATATAATTATCCTAGGGGGAGGGGGGAGGTGGGATAAATGTGGATATGATTTCTTTTGTTTATGTTATAAAAGCTATTTTTCTGAATAACAAAATTCTTATATAATAAAATTAAAATAGTAGTTATTTTTTATTAAATTTAAATTCTAACGTTAGAAAGAAAAATCAATATAAAAAATAATTTTTATTTTTATTTTTTATAAATCATATTTATAATTTGATTTCTTTTTTATTTATAATATATAGTTTGTTTATGTATATACACACACTTAGTATCTATATCATTACATATTTTAGGTATAATAGTATAGTTTGTTATTTAACGAAAATTTTTATTAAGAAATGATGGAAAGGAGTCAAAATAATGATAAAAAGATATTCATAATTAAAAATAAGTAAAAAAATGAAGTAGAAGAAACTAGATTAAATATATTCAAACTTGAAAATGATTTTTCTAATTCTCAAAGAGAAGGAGTAATGAAAATTTAAAAAAAAATTAAAAAAAAAACTAGCATCTCTATCTCTAGTTCATATGGAAGTTTCATGATTGCTTTGTAACTTTTTAACTTATTATAAAACTTTACGAAAATAGCGAGATAATTGAAATTTACTTTCATTCTTAACTTTCTGGTTCACATCAAAAGTCTAAGAAAAGCAGAAAGAGAGTCAAACCTCATTCTCCTCCATAACTTTATGTTTCATGTTGAGGTTTGACGAATGTCGTGAGAAAAATAAAACTTTTCAGCAAAAGTTGAATGTTTATATTTTCTTTCTTTTACTAGATTCAACAGTGAATTACAAAAGATTCTTATATTTTCCCCTTGTGCTTTTTCAAATTCATTTTACATCGATATGTCGTATATACCAAATAATGAATATGATATGAACATATCTGGCTCTATTACTGCGATTCACCAAACATAGGATAGGATATAGCAAAATCCTTGGATTTCATATCTTATCCTGACTAAAAATACGGGCGACTAAACGTAGCCTGAGTGTATTGATTTGGATACATATTTGTTAACGATCCTGGCATTCTAATTATGTGCCAGGCTTGCCGATTGTATGTGACTGTTCTCACTTGCTTAGAAGTGTTGGCGCCTTTTCTTTCTTTAGTTGCTTCGATCGGGTTTGAGGTTTTTTTGGTTGGATTGACGATCTTGTTGAAACTTAGATTGTTATCCGTGTGGTTTTGGGGAGGCTTTGGATCACAGTAGCACCAAAATTTAATTGCTTCTATTTTCGACCGCGCGGCGGAGCAGGTAAAAATCTCAGCACCATCACCGTCGACACTTCTGTTTTCTTTTCTTCCAATAATCTCCCTCAAATAATGCGGCGTATCCCACTATACGTACACTGTCTTCAGATCTCTACCGTCTTCTTCTTCGTTCTTATATGGAAGCATAGTTTCTTTTCTTCACGTATATGATAATCTACTCCACATATGAGTCGAACCGCACTGTCTTTTTACTTTTTTTTGGTATCGCTGATTAGTCGGGCGAAGCTTCCGTTTTCTTTTCTTCCAACAATCTCCATCAAATCCGACGGCGAATCGCACTATATGTGCTCCGTCTCTGCCCATATTTGGTTACAAAGAAAGAACCTAGACATTCAGATGGCTACTGCCTTCTTCTTCATTCTTGCCGCTGCCACGGGGATGAAATTTACAATTAAGTTTGGAAGAGGAAGAAGAAACTGAGGTTGTCAAGCCCTGATTCTTGTGCCGCCTCTCAAGCTCCACGATCGCCGCAATAGAGTCGCACACCTTCTGATTGAATTTTTTTGCCATAAATTGGGTGAGATATGTCTTAGTCCGGACTGGACCATTTGGAGTTGGCGAATGTCCGAGGACATCAGTCAGTCCGTGGTGACAAAAAGTGGGGCATTACGTGGAAAAAAGCAGGTCTGCGATCGTATATGCATGTGATCTTGTTCTCATTGCGAAAAACATTGGCAAAATCTGTTGAAAATTAAACTTGATTCATGAATCTAGATGCATTATTCTATGTTTGGTTTATCCATGTACTTCTCCCTAAGTGCATTAATATAGTTCATGTGTGTGTCATGCATTTAATTAGTCCATTGGGTTTTCAAGATTCTTGTATTACAAAGTTTTAGGAGTTTTTATGAGGTCTTAATAATTGTATACAATGTACTAAGGGTCTCCATGTATCTATAAAAGGGCTTGTGATTGAATCATTTCAATAGCCAAGCCAGAAAGAATCAAAGAGTATTCTAAGTAATCTCTTGTGTTCATTTTTCCTCAACTTCTCATTTCCAACAAAGTGGTATCAGAGCATACAGTTCATGATCATGGCCTAAATAAGCAATCTGCTTCCTCTTCAATACCATCATCTTACCAAAGAAAATTTTGGTACTTGGGCTTCGAGAATGAAAGAGTTACTTGAAGCTCATGGTCTATGGGAAATGGTTGACACTGGCTATGATGAGCCAGACGACGAAGCCATGTTGAGTCAAAATCAGAGGAATGCATTGAAGAAGGTAAGAATGAAAGATCAATATGCTCTGTCAATTATCTATCGGTATTTAGATGATTCTGTGTTGGAGAAAGTCTCGAAGGCTACTACTTCAAAGGAGACGTGGGAATTCATGCACAAGATATACCAAGGAGTACAAAAAGCCAAAGAGACTCAAAAGAAGAGAGTTTCAAGCGAAAAGAGCCTCATACGAGAGAAGGTAAAAGAGCCTCAGTCCAGAAAAGGAAAAATTGCCTCGGACCAGAGAAAGCCAGAGAAGGCCTCAAGCTATTGTAGCGAAGTTGTGCTTCAACGAGTGAAGCAAGACTCGTATGGAGACAATTCCAAGACTCTTGTTGAAGAAAAAGGTATTGAATTATGTATTGATTTTTCTTTTCTTGAAGATGAAAATGAAACACGAGATTGAAACTTTTATTTCCCATTCGTTCATCTAGAGAGCCTTTGTGAATTGGACTGTGATCCAATTCAAGATGATTCTGCAAATGAGAAGGTGATGTTCGAAGAGACGAGTGCTCAGAATGAGCTCAAGAAAAGCGTTTTGCTGCCCCATAACAATGACCAAGAAAATGGTCACAGTGAACGTGGTGTTGGTGATAAGAGACTTCTAAAAGAAGCAACTGAACCAAAGACTTTGAAAGACTCCGAAGGCAAAATAGATGTCTTTGCTTATGCAATCAAAACTGGTGGTACTATAACAGATGCTGGTTTTATTCCAAGTATCGTGAAATTTGACTTTGTTGATGAAGTTATTAATAGCATTGACAGTGAAGAGAAGGCTTCAGCAAAAGCTACAAGTGAATGCTCAACAAATGTGGCTGCAAGTGGTGATGAACCTGTTCAAAGGCCTTGTGTCTCACCCAATCTCTTTGAAGAGATTTTTGGGGAATTGAAGAAATGCGTCGTTATGAAGTCCTCAAAGTATGCTACTCTCTTTGTCATTCGTGAGAAATGTTGTGGAAGACTGGGAGTAGCACTGAAGGTACTGAATGATATGATTCAAGAAGACGGTAACCCTCAGAAGGTGAAGCGGTTGTCGAGCAAGCCACTGTTTTTCGTGGTTCATGTATCAGACTTCATCGAGGACATTATGAGCCAGGTGTTGATGCAACAATCGGAGAATTATCCTAAGTTTCAGTTTTCGATGAGAAGAGCAGTGTCCAATCTCATCACTAAGATAAAGGAGAAGGACGTGAATAGAATAATGGAGATAGAGAAGCTCACTGATCTCGCGTGCAACCCTAAGTATATTTTGGAATGGAACGAGCTGATGAGCCAGCGACACATATTCATGGAGGTCGACGTGGTCAACCTCAGACATCGAAAGCAACTGATTGAGGAGGCATTCGATCTCAAGATGAGAATTTCCTCCAGTGCAACATCAGCAATTAAAATCACGAAGAGACGCGAAAATGCTAGAAAAATAATACTGGTTATATTTTCGAGCTTCGGAAAGAGATATTTTTCCTCTGTGTTGTTAGAGAAGATGAGAAAGAAGCTGGTGTCGCGACCCTCCTGAGCGCCATCAATGGCTAGCGACGGTTAATGGGCCGTCCGATGTTGTATGATCGAGCACGGGCCTCTCCCAAGGTCCATTACCCAAATCGCAACTGCTGGATATACGTGATCGACCTTCAGTGCGGTCTAATGACATGTGATGAGTGTACATGCCAAGGAGTCGCCACCAATCGTTTCGTGGAGGGTACGATCGGAAACCCTATCGAATAGTTGGGAGGGATCTATTTGATTCTGCGGAAACCAGAGAAGTGGGTTCGGGGACTTAGTTACGTCAACTGTCAGAGTTGACGCCCTTTCGGTACCTAAGCTGAATGGTTTATTTGATCCTAGAATTTCATACAGACGAGTGGGGTACAGATCCTAAATCTAGGAGTTCATGCAGATGGGAAATACTACCCTATCAATCACAATCAATAGAAATAAGTGCGCAAATCAAGGATCCAGTACATGCGGATAAAACACATGAAAGCAGCATGGCATCCCTAATGAGGCCCTATTAGCCTAGAGAAATATCAATCAAGGATTGAGAGTGATTTGGACATGATTCGCCCATGAGGGGCAGAATCGTAATTTTGAATAATTCGGGGAAAATTTACCCTTGAAAGGGTAAATCTGTCATTTTAGATGAATTGGGAAGTGAAAGGATAGGGAAAATAGGATTGGCTATCATTCCAATCCATTTCTTATTTTTAGGGAATTTCCAGGATTTTTCTGGAATTTAAAAGTGATTTTACCCTCGGAAAGGTAAAATCGTCATTTTGAGAAAAGGGGCGGGACTCAAAAAACCCAAACCTAAGAATTGGTCGCTTACTTGACCCTAATTCTTACTTTGGCATTATCGATTTTATCATACGTACACAGCAAAGGCGACTTACCCTTAAAGGGTAATGTCGTCAAGTCTCAGAAGATCGGATAAGAAACCCCAAAAATAGGGTTGACCAGTTGTCTATGGTCAACCCTCGATTTTTAGGGGTTTCTAGAATACCTAGGATTTTTCACAATTTTTGCACATTTTTTTTTGGAATTTTCTGGCATTTTCTGGATTTTCTAGAATTTTTCTGATTTTTTTTATTTTTAAAATCATTTTCTGATTTTTTTGTTAAAAAATATGATTCGGACCGGGTCGACCCGACCCACTCGGGTCGAAACCCGACCCAGACCTGAACCCGCGCGGACCACAACTCTAAAACGACGTCGTCCCAGTCTTTTTTATTTTTCGAATTATTTGGATCTGATCCAAGGATCCCTAATGCACCGCGTGGCTAGTCTGCACCCATTGGATCTGATTACTAGAACCTACGGTCCAGATTGGACGAAGACTTGATCGTCGCCGTCTGATCAGACTACTTAAACCTACGGCTACGATTAGAACCTAAGTCTTAATCTGAACCGTCCAATCCTACTAACCTGAACGACGTCGCCTCCTGATTAACCCATACGGCGCCGTTTCCACCATTTTTATTTCCGATTTAAAATCATTTTCGAATTATCCTAATTTCTAATCGGACGCCCACTATTTGTTGGACTCGATTAACCTGAGCCGTCCGATCTACGCTGACTCACCCTAACAAACTAACGGTCGAGCTGACTCGACAGACATGTGGACCAATGGCCGAATGCCAACTAGGAGTTTGACCGGTTGACCGCGCCACGTCAGCTTCGTCTTCAACCTCCCAACCCCGGCGGAATGAACGGCTGCGCTTCTCCGGTGATGATCTGACGGTGGATTCTTGATGAAATCATGCGAGACCAACGACAATCGACTCGTCTTATCATCCAATCTCATATATGTGGGAATTGAAGCACATCGATCACTAAATCACGAATATCATGCACTGCGCCGAGTACGGCCATGGAGATTCAATAGCTCGATTCGTGACAAATCATGGCAATCCAGTCATAGAATCGCATCAGAGGGGGTTTATAAGACTTACCTCGAGCTCCGATTGAGCTCGCTTGGCCCAGATTTGGCTGGGCAAGGATGAACAACGGTCGGCTATGAAGGCTAAGTTCAAAGACTCGATTCGGGTTGTTCGAACAAAAAAAATGCAAAACCAAGATGCAGAGATGGTCAGTGATGTTCAGGGAATGAAACGCACACACTAATTGCATAAATGATCAAGAAATGCGTGAATCGCCATGAACGCTCAAAGAAGAACTCGAGACTGCGACTCACCTATTCTCGCGGGTTCCACGTGCTTGGGCGACGGCGATCGCTTCCGAGGACTCTGGGCGACCTTCTAGCAGCACCGTGAAGCTTTGGTTTGGCCTGGGAAGGCCTAACCGGCGCTCTGCAATTTGAGCTCAAGTTCTCGACGACAGGGGTCGGAGAACGAGCTCTGTTTTGCGCTCTCTCTCTCGCTCTTGATTCTCCTCGTCCTCCACTAACCGAATTGACCAATCCCTTCAACAGAAAACGATCGTAAGCTTATATAGCTCTTTGGATTTCAAGAAGCCTTTGCCGCCAATCGGGATGGTCAACGAACTCAAAATGGCACGTGATTACACGTGCCATTAGGTCCAAACGGCGACGGAGGGAATGGGTGTCCCGTCTACGTCCGTTTACTTCTTCAACAGCTCTTAATTCGTGCGAATTTAGCATGAATTTGCACTAAGTTTAGGAGATGTTGACTTTTGCAGGCTTGTGAGATTGACCGTCCGATTACTCTCCCCTCCGGCGACCATTGATTCTCATTTTGGTCCCAATCGACGGGAAATGTCCTAAGGAATCAAACGCCCATACGTGCGTCTTCGATTATCGCCGATTGGTCTGTCAATTTGGCCATCAAAGCTCGGCATTTTACTGTTCATTTGTGCAGACTCTCGGGGAAGAAGAAGACACTGTAGCAGACCGGTTCCAGTTTGGTATTTTCAAAATTAAACCAAATCTGTTGAGAATTTTTTCAATTAAATTTCAGAATTGAGTTTAGGGCATGGATTTTATCTAAAAATGTGGTTTTGCCCAAAATTTCACCTCAATTTCTATAAAAAAAAAAAAAAAAAAAAACCCCAAATTCCTATTTAATTGCAAAATTAGGGATTGTGCAATTGAAGGTTCAAATGACCAAATTGGGTCAAATTACCCATCCCACTCGATTCAGAATGTTAAAATCCATTGGGAAGCATGTTCAATTTGCAATGATAGCCTTTGAATTGAAAGTAATTTCAATTATGCTCCAATTTCAAGGGCTAAAATGCAATTAATTTTGCAATTGAGCAACTTGTCTGAAAAATTAAGTCAAATTGAAATATGGGACAATTAGATTGAATGTCAAGATCCTAGAAAATGCTAAAATTGTAAATTAAAAGACTCAATTGATATTTGTTTCTCAAATTCAATAGTACGGGTTACAAAGGAACACCTATAATTGAATCTGATTTTGGATTTTTTGTGAGGTCAAAAATACAAGGGATTAAAAAAGAAAACTATTGGCTATTTTTTCCATATTTTTGTGACCTCAAATTCTATTTTTCTTGATTTTTTAAGTGTTTTCTTATTTTCTAAAAATACTAAAAATTATGAAAAATGTGAAAAATTATTTTTTGGTCGAGAATGGTTCCTTGGGCTTGGCCAAAGCCACCAAAGTTGATTTTGTAATTTTTTGACTTTTTATGAATTTTTTGTGATTTTTCAAAAAATAAAACTAAAAAAGACTTGGTCAAAAATCAGATGTCAACAGCTGGGATAATTTTATGCACATTACAAGAAGAGAAAGAGAATTTGGCTAAGAAAGTTGTTGAAGATGCTTCACATGCCAGAAAAGGATGTTACCACAATTTAGGTCGATAACAAGTATGCTATTGCTTTGGGAAAGAATCCTATTTTTCATGATCGAACCAAGCATATTGACATGAGATTAAGAGAGTGCATTGAGAACAAAGAAGTAAAGCTTGCTTATGTGAAGACCCATGATCAAGTTGCCGACATCTTCACCAAAGCATTGAAGTTTGAAGATTTTGCAAGATTGTGTGCTTTGATTGGAGTCACTAGATATGATCAAGTTTAAGGGAGAGTGTTGAAAATTAAACTTGATTCATGAATCTAGGTGCATTATTCTATGTTTGGTTTATCCATGTACTTCTCCCTAGGTGCATTAATATAGTTCATGTATGTGTCATGCATTTAATTAGTCCATTGGATTTTCAAGATTCATGTATTACAAAGTTTTAACAGTTTTTATGAGGTCTTAATAATTGCATACAATGTACTAAGAGTCTCCATGTATCTATAAAAGGGCTTGTGATTGAATCATTTGAATAGCCAAGCCAGCAAGAATCAAAGAGTATTCTACGTAATCTCTTGTGTTCCTTTTTCCTCAACTTCCCATTTCCAACAAATCTTAGTAAATAAATTGATCCATGCTTTTTGGGTAGGGCTCAAGAGACCTGCCAAGAGTTGTAGATTTCGTATGTTGAATTATGCGAGAGTGGAAGCGTTGACGTTATACGATTAATAAGCTTAAACTCTGTCTATAATTTTATATAACGATCTTCGTCGCTCTAGCCTCCAGATCGATTAAGATGGAAATTTTTGCTTTGATTGTCGGGAGGCTTCCAGGGAAAACAGACAATGAAATCAAATATTGGCACTCAAACATGGCCAAAGAGGGACAAGCTGGCCGCCCTAAGCAATCTACGCAGGTCGCAGGCCGCGAATGAAAGAAACGAGAAATCGACTGAGATGAAGCTGGCCATACTTGCGGCCACTCCGGATGTCGCTGAACCTGAAGATGAAGACCTTAAGGAACTAGTCGGATCGGGTACGATCAACGTACACACATATGTAACACCCATAGATGAAAATTGCCCAGGATCTGTAATGGATTTCGATGTTGGAGTTATTAGACATTCCTGCATTTGACTTCGACAATGCTTTCTCGAGCCCCGTGAGTTTGAGATTTCTCACATCGATGCTATGACTGAAGCGAGCCATATAAACAAAGTCTGCGAAAGCGATGTGCCGGACTGGAACTATGCGATGGATTTTCTCACAGAGTTGATAGAGGACGACTGTGATCAACCTGAAACGAACTCTCACATGAATACATGGATGTCTATGATAGAATCCTCATTAGAGTGGATCATCTGAGGCTTCCAAATGTGATTAAGCAAATTAATCAAAGGGTCACGCAATCTCAATGTGCTAATCCTATGATTCATTTCTTCTCCATTTGCAATTCTATGATGATTGAAGCTAAGGAAATGCTTACTATTTGATCGTCCATGGTTTAGCTGAATATCAGATGCTGGCCATGCATTGTTTAGTTTCTAACGACCACGCTGTTTTCAAAACTTACAAAGGCATGTTTGAAACTTGCCAAAGTTTTCCTTGAACATGCTTAATAATAATAATAAAGAAAATTTTAAATGTGCTTTTGACTAAGAAAACTTTGATTGTTATGTCTCCTCTCTTCTCTACCTTCTTAATTGAATGAGAGTTTCTTTCTAAAAACCCACCCTCCTGAGTCCTGACTAAGCTGCAGTTATGCTAAAATCACAACCCAAAGCAAGCTGAGGGACGATGTACTTTTGCCATATTCTGTCTTAAAAAATGAAAATCCGCATCAGTAAATTTCTGAAACAATTGGTAAGTGTCAAAAAGTTATTGATAAAGAAAAAAAGTCGCCAGTCACCGAGTTTCCTAGTAACTTGCTGGCTAAGAACTTAACACTAACTCTTTTGGGCAAATTAGAACTTACTAACACTAATTCTTTTTGACAAATTAGAAATGATCAACTTGTATCTCTTACTATATTTTTTTTTATTTCTTTCCAAGACTATGGAATTACCAGCTTTTGTAGGAATTTAAACATCCAAACATTCGTTGGTAATTAATTCAATTAAAGTTGGTAAATTGAAGAAAAAAAATCCAAGTATGTTGGTAACTAACTCAAAAGTTGATAACCCACAAATAGTTGATGATTTGTCGGAGAAAAGCTTATGAGTAATTTAAGTTAAATTTAGTGATTCATATATAAGTTGGTATGAAGCATAACTAAGAAAGGTAAATAAAGGGAAAATTTCCAAAAAAAGTCCTAAATTTATTGCAAGTGTGACAATTCAATCCTTTTTTTTTATTGATTCATTCCTCAATCTTATTCGGTTGTAACAATCCAATCCATCTGGCCAGTTTTGATCAGCCGGCGCTGAAATGGACGTCGGTCGGTGCCAGCCATCCGGCAACATAATATTTTAACTTTATAAAAAAATTGAATTTTTTATTTTTATTTTTATTTTTATTTTTATTTTTATTTTTATTTTTATTTTACTTTTTCATTTTTTTTTGTTTTTTTCTTTCTTTTTTGTCTTCCCTCTTCTTCTTCTTCCCCTAGCTAGAATCAACGAACAGCGAGGCTGAGCCTCGCCAATGGCTAACCGGTGGGGGTGGAGGGGAAGGGGGGAGCTTCTCTTGAGGCGGCGAGGTGGGCCTTTGGCCAATTGCTAGCCAGAGGAAGAAGAAGAAGAAGGGGGAAGAAATAAAAAAATCCAAAAAAATAAGAAAATATTATGTCGCCAGATGGTCAACGCGTCCAATGTCCATGTTAATGTCAAACGGCAAAAATTGGCCAAATAGACTGAGTTAGCACAACTGCAAAATGTTTAGAACTAAATCGACAAAAGAAAAAATTTATGACTGAATTGGAACAATTCCAATAGGTTCATGTAGTTATTTTCCCGGTAAATACACGTATACACACTTGGCAAGTAACTCAAATGAGAGTTAGTAATTCAAAATAAATAGGTATTAGGGAAAATTGTAAGTTACCCTAGTTAAGGTTGATAATTTCTTGAAAAAATAGGTAATTTAAGGATTGCCACAACAAGCATATAAAAGGTTGCAAATTATTTAGAATTTCAAAAATGTTAAAATAAAAAAAAATGTTTGTAAGTAATTCAAATGAGAGTGGGCAATCGAACTATAGATGTTAGTTTAATGAGAGTTGGTGAGTTACGCTAATTTAGGTTGATAATCTTTGAAAAGAGTTTGTACATGTTAGGTTGCTAATCAAGGGAAGGGAAGAGAGGGAAAAGTCCTCTAGCCCCAAGATCTCTCTGGAGAACATCATCTGAAGAACACTAGATAACCATATAATGTTTTCTGTTTGAAAACTTTTCACCTTGGAGTGGATGACTATGTACTTGTGAATTACTTATTTACCATGGGCCTCCTCATTTTAATCCTATTCAAATGGAGAGAATCTGTTATATAATATGCACCACATGACATGTTGTTGGGATATCCCTCGTCCAATCATGTATTCCAATTTATTTTCAACTTTGGACGCTCATCGAAAACAATGGCACCTTGTTGACTTAAGTATAGTACAAGTTTCAAAATTCGTGTACGGCGCTCACTGCCAAAACTTTCAAAATGATCACTTAAGTACTAATTTTTTTTAATGACGCACACTTAAGTGTTGACTCTGATTTGATGCCTACATGGCTCGCCGAAAATTCGATGTGGCCTTTTTTATTGTTAATTGAGCCAACATGGCTCGCTGGGAGTACAAGTGGACTTCCACATGTACTTAAAGTAAAATATTAAGTAAAAATTTTTAAATAGAAATTTAATGAATTGAAATTTAAAAAAAAAAAAAAAGGGGGGGTCGGGCTTTCAGGTGGCAAGGGCTGTCAGCCCTCGCCGCCACCGCCCCACCATCGCCAGCAAAGGCCGGCATGTAGGTGATCGTTTTGAAAGTTTTTGCACTAAAATAAGTGTCATACATAAGTTTTGGCACTTGTAATGTATTTAAGCCCACCTTATTTAAACAATTGATACAGCATCAGATTGTCACCAAATAGAGATGTTGTATTGACTTCTTCATTTCTAATCTGACCTCAATTTAGTGGCATTATAAGATATTCGAATTGTTAAATGTTTATGCTTTTTGATGTGTCCTCGAATCCATGTGTCGGGTGCTATATGTGTTATCACGTCGTATCTGCAGAAAACACTCTAGATTGGAGGATTGTCCCAGATCACCGTGGGAGAAGCCGAACATCAAGCTATACGATTCATGAAATTTTTGTAAAATACGAAGGTCGTGCAATGAACAATACTTCATTTAGTTGAGATTTTCCTTGATACTTGCTGACATTGGGCCAAGTAACTGTTTTGTGCATTATGAGGTTCGACAATATTATTGGTCGCTGATCGACATCAACTGGTAAAGACCCTTGGATATCTGGACATCGAATTTGGGGCTTGAGTTGACCACTGTACATTCCGCGACCCCAGACAATAGTAAGGAGAAATTAATTAAAATGAACTTCTACTTTGTCTGGAGCATGTGCTTGCGTATCGACAGGAAGAGTTATCCAAAATATTATAAACCTATTGTTGGACTGCCAATTAAATCCTATTTATAACTTGGTCAATATAGTCCTTAACCTTTTAAAGATTTCCCAATATAATACATCGGATCAATCTATATTGGAAGTTGTTGACGTGGCGGTCCAGTCAATGAAAACCGTCCTACGTAGTGTTAGGAGTCGCACACCGATTCCAAAAATATAATCCAAGCAAACAATCCACACTAGCATAATATAATAATAAAAAGAACATAATTAGAAGAATACACATGGGAATTTGTTATCGAAATTCACCCAAACTTGGGTTACGTCTCCGCGCAGAGGTACTCTGCGAATCCATTAGTTTTCGAGAAAAGTAGGAATACTATGGATGATCTTCTCACAAGATCGAAGGAAAAAGAGAACGAGAACTCTCAAGACTGTCTTCACGGCTTCTCTCTTTTTTTTTCTCTCTCTTTCGCTACTTTGCACTTATCTCTTTTTCTTTTCTGCTCTTATGACGGCTACAACCTCTATATCCCTAATATATGAGGCGTATCTTTTAACCTAGAAGAAAAAGAAAATGACAAAAGATAAAAAAAGCCATTAATGATATATTTTGGCTTCAAACGTCAACAATCTCCCACTTGAAGACAAATATATCATACGCATCAAGAAACTTTGCATACATCCTCTTCAAAAAAATTAGCAACTGGAACTTGTGCCTCTGCAATACTTCTCATCAATTAACATGGAGTAATGCTAATAATAGTAGTACAAAAAGAATAAACATGTGAGCTGGATTCTTTGAGCCATCAATCTTTTGTAGCTTTAATTCGTTATATTTTAATACTGAACTGATGAAATGATAACATTTCTTGATATGTCTAGTCCTTGAGTGATAAGCTGTATTCTTTGTTAAGTGCATTGCACTTTGACTATCATTCCACAGTGTGCTCACCGGTTGCTTTCGATGTAACTCCTCCAGATAATCTTGTAACCACATGATTTCCTTATAAGCTTTCGTGATTGCCATGTACTCTGTTTCTGTCGTCGATAAAGCCACTATTTTCTGTAGTTGAGATACTCAACTCACTATTGTATATGCAATTGTAAAGACATATCCAGTTGTATTCTTACCACTATCTCGATCAATTGAGTAATCTGCATTCACATAACCCTGTAATTTTAGAGATGTACCTCCATAATAAATAGAGTAATTTGATGTACCTGCTAGATATCTCAGTATCCATTTTACTGCATTCCAATGCTCCTTGTCTAGGTTCTGCAAATATCGACTCCCACTTCAATGGCTGCTTTCAATGTAGCTCCTCCAGATAATCTTGTAACCACATGATTTCCTTAGAGGCTTCTGTGATCGCCACGTAACATGCTTCTGTCGTCGATAGAGCCACTATTTTCTGTAATTGTGATACTCAACTCACTGTTGTATCTGCAACTGTAAAGACATATCCAGTTGTACTCTTACCACTGTCTCGATCACCTAAGTGATCTACACCCACATAACCCTACAATTCTAGAGATGTACCTCCATAATAAAGAGAATAATTTGATGTACCTGCTAAATATCTCAATATCCATTTTACTGCATTCTAATGCTCTTTTCTTGGGTTCTGCAAATATCGACTCACAATTCTCACTGCATGTGTAATGTCGAGTCTCGTGCTCACCATGGCATACATCAAACTTTCCATTGCTGGCGCATACGACACTGCCGCCATTTCATCTTTCAAAACTTGAGTACTCTGACACATATCCTTGGAAAGTTTGAAGTGAGCCACTAAAGGAGTTGCAACCGTTTTTGCCTTATTCATGTTGAATCTTTTCAACACCTTGTTCACATAGTCTTTTTGCGACAACCATAATTTCTTATTTTTTCCGTCCCTGATAATTTTCATGCCTAAAATCTTCTTGGTCTCTCCCAAGTCTTTCTTAACAAACTGCGCTGCTAACATCTTCTTTACTTCTGTGATTCTCTTTATATTAGAACTAGTCACTAGTATGTCATCATCGTATAAAGAGAGATGTATATCATCATCCCTATACTTTCGAAAATAAACACAACGATCAGCCTCACAGTGTGCAAATCATTTTTCTTCCATAAAATCGTCAAATTTCAAATACTATTGTCGTAGAGCTTGCTTTAAGCCATACAAGTTTTTCTTTAAGCAACACACCATGTGTTCTTTACCTTTGACCTCAAAATCTTTGGGTTGCGCCATGTATAACTCTTCATCTAGATCACCATGCAAAAAAAAAATATAGTTTTTACATCTAACTACCTGAGATGAAGATCCTCCATTACAACTATACTCATTCACACTCTGATTAATGTCATCTTCACCACTGGTGAAAATATATCGGAATAGTCGATCCCTTCTTTTTGAGAAAAACCTTTTACTACAAGTCTTGTCTTGTATCTGATACTATCATCAGCTTCATTTTTTATCATGTACGCCCACTTGTTTAACAAAGCTTTTTTACTAGTGGGTAACTTGGTCTACTCCCTAGTTTTGTTCTGAATTAATGAGCTTATCTCGTCTCTCATAGCACCCTCCCATTGCATGTGAGATGTGTCTTTCTCTTTCTTTGTCTCATCATAATTCTCCGATTTTTCCAAATATGTATATAAGACATGGCTCATAATAGTATTAACCAAATGATCAAAAATTACCTTTGGTTTTCTCACACGCTCAAAATAGATACTTCAGGATCGTTAGTCTATTCCAGACCATCGCATTCCTCTTGAATTGTCTGCTCATTGGTAATGTTTTCATCTTGAACCTCTCCTTTGGATGCACTTTGATCTACTAGAACCATCTTCATGGGAATTGTGTCCATCTCAATATATTCTGGTTCTATTGCTGTCTCATGCTCTGTCTGACGATCTTTATACTTCTTTTCTTCATAGAACACCACATTCCGACTACGAATGACATTGTTATTCTCATAATCCCAAAGCCTATATCTATATTCATCACCGCCATATCCAATAAAGACGTGCTTTTGGGACTTAGCATCAAGCTTCTTCATGTCCTCTCTGTTAATCAAAGCATATGCAATACAATAAAAAACTTTTAGGTAAAAATAACTAACATTTTTACCTGACCACTGTTCTTGCGGTATTCCTTCATCCAGTGTACTAGATGGACTCATGTTTATTAAATATACAGATGCATCAACTGTAGCGGCCCATAAGTATAACGGGAGGCCTGCATGTAGTCTCATGCATCTTGCACGCTCCAAAATGGTCATGTTCATCCTTTCAGCTACATCATTCTCTTGAGTAGTTCTAGAAACAGTCTTCAACCCGTGTATGTCTTCCCGACTCAAATATTCCACAAATTCATTGCTCGTGTATTCACCATAATTATCATATTTCAAAGCTTTAATCTGATAACCCGTTTCTTTTTCTACCATGGTCTTCCACATTTTGAAAACCTTGAATACTTTTGATTTTTCTCTGAGAGTATAGACACGAGTCTTTCTTTTCGCATCATCAATGAAGATGACAAAATACCTCTTACCATCATAAGAGAGTACTTGAGCTGGTCCCTACAGATCAGTATGAACCAACTCTAATTTTTTACTTTTATTCTGTCCCTCATTCAATTGAAAACCAACTGCTTTTGTTTTCCATAAATGCAACTTTCACAGAAATCTAACTCAACCTTTTGTAAGCCTGAAAGTAATTTTCTTGAATGTAACTGCTTGACACATTTTTCACCAAAATGTCCCAAACGATAATGCCAAAGAGTAGATAAATTACTTGTAGCCACCGTAGTTGCAACCATATCATTAGTATTGTCTCCTTGGAGAATGTAAAGTGTACTTGTACGCTTTTTCTTTGCTATTTCTCTTGCCCTTGAGGTTATCTTCCACTCTCTACATCCAAAAGTTGTTACCATGCCTTCTTAGTCAAGTTTGCTAGTTGAAATCAGATTTTTTTAACCTGGAAATATGTCTGGTTTCACGTAAAATTAGTCCTCTGTCACCTAAGATGTTCAAAAATACAGTTCATTTTCCTACAACAGGACGCATGTGGCCGTTTCTCACAACCACTTACCCAAAATCTCCACTAGCATAATCAATAAATATATTTCTTGGTGAAGTACAATGAAAAGAAGCACCGGAGTCGGGAAATCACTTATCCGTTGTCAAGTCAAACCATGCAGATAAATATAAGTTTTCGAGCAAAGGTTCATCACTTACCACATTAGCTCCTTGATTCTCATCTCGCTACTTCTTTTTGTAGCCTTCACACTAAAATCAACGATGTTTCCTCTGGTGATAAAGCCAACACTCATCTTTTGCAACCTATCTCTTCCCCCTAGATTGTGACCTACCGCGTCCGTTGAATTTTCCTCTGCTTTTACTTCTTACACGATTCTCCACTGCTAGTATGTTGAAGATGCAAATGCTGAAAATTTATCCCCACCTGAGACTTTCCTTTGCATCCCTTCATCCATGATATTGCTCACAGCATCATCCAAAGTCAAATCATCCTTCATAGTGCTAGAAATTTCGTGCACCGCGATGTTGGAGCTTTCTGGAAGGGAACATAAAAACTATAAAGCTTGGAACTTCATATCCAGATTTTTATTTGCGGATTCTAACTATTTTAAACCTCATGAAACCATTAATTGCTCTGCAACTGAACCTCTGTCAAATAATTTCATATTAAATAATTTCTTTAACAAAAAATATCTGATTCGATGTGAATAGTTTCTCATAGTATTGGTTAGAACATATATGGCTTCTTTTGCAGTTTTTGCTTTCGCGATGTGATATCCTGTCTTTTCGTCAGACCTAGATGAATCGCACCTAACGCCTTACAATCAAGAATTTTCCATCCTAATTCTGCTGTCAGATTTATTTCCGCGAGTTCGGGTTTCCAACCTTCAAGTGGTGCATAGAGATCTTTTTGATAAAGATAGTCCTCTATTTGGAGTTTCCACCATCCGAAATCATGCACATCGAACTTATCAATTTTGATTTTATCTTCTGCCATACCGTTTGCTTTCAATTGAGTGTCACTGAAAAACCCTCGTTGTTCTCAATTAGTCAACCTAGGCTCTGATACCAATTGTTAGGAATCGCGCACTGATTCCAGGAATATAATCCAAGCAAATAATTCATATTAACAGAATATAATAATAAAAGAATAGAATCAGAATAATACACCAGAGAATTTGTTATCGAAGTCCACCCAAACCTGGGTTATATCTCCGCATAGAGACACTCTGCGAATCCACTCTTCTTTGAGAAAAGTAGGAATATAATGGATGATCTTTTCACAAGATCGAAGGAAAAAGAAAATGAGAACTCTCAACAATGCCATCATGGTCTCTCTCATTCTTTTTCTCTCTTTAGCTACTTTGCGCTTCCCTCTTTTTTTTTTCTACTCTTATGACGGCTACAACCTCTATATCCCTAATATGTGAGGTGCATCTTTTAACCTAGAAGAAAAAGAAAATGACAAAAGATAAAAAAAAAATCCCTTAATGATATATTTTAGCTTCACACGCCAACACGTAGCACAGCCAGTAAGCCGACGTGTCTGGCTCCACTCAAAACGACGTCGTTTTGAGAAAAATTATGTAATTTATTTTTTATTTTTCCTTTTCTTTGCAATTCCTTCATCTTTCATCTTCCCAAAATAAGTTGACGGGGCATCCGTGATAGGATCATTGTAAAACTAAAGAGTTGTTCAAAGGCTTTGAAGAAGTGTTTAAAGAGTTTCACTTTTTACCAACAGGACTTCAATTGGGTGCGCGAATGGTAACATTTTTCTATCAGAAATCAACTTCTGACCAAAAGTTGATTTCTCTACTTATCCTCAAAAATAGAAATTAATTTTTCTTCTTTTGCTCCAGAAATTATTTTTTATCAGAGAAATTCGTTTGGTAATAGTTGAAAATTTATACTTTTGAAACATTATTAACAAAATTTTCGGCAGCGGCGATCGGCGGGCGATGGCGGTCGTGGTCGGCAGTGATGGGCGATTGGCTGGCCACGCGGTCGGGGGGAAGCGATCGTCGAGCGATGGCGGGGGTCGTCGATCGGTGGGCGGCAGCATTCGTCGGGCGGTGACGGTGGTCGACAGGGTGTGGTCCAAGAAGTGAAAATTTTTTACTTCTCAAACTTGGCTAAAAATAGCTTTGGAAGTTATTTTTCACTTCGGAAGTTAAAAGTTCTACCATAAGTAAATTTTTTTACCAAACGGACTTCTACTTCAGAATTTTTTTATTAAACGGATTTCTGCTCCATATTGACTTTTGGAGCAGAAAATGACTTCTGAAAGTTTTATCATGCAGGCCCTGAGTAGCTAGCCCTCTTACTCCTACACCACAAGGTTGAAAAATACATATAATATTGATAGATCGACCTATTTGCTTTTACGATGAAAAATTTGAAATGAAAAAAAAGTGACTTTCATTGAACATTAACATTAGTTTCCACGATGTTTCTCGGAAAGCAAAGAATCCTACTCTATGATGCAATGGAACATGTAAAGATGCTAGTCTTGCGCCCAAATCATCCATCTTATTCAGACCACATATCGCATTATGAATACTTTTTCCCCTCAAAATCTTATGTAACAAAAACCCGCAAGTCACGTGAACCGCTTGAATCCAGACCTTCGACCAGTGCAGGCGGTCCCGACCCAGAAGATTTTGTGCGCTGTTGGCATGGTTTAAATGAGCGGCCTCCAATTTCCAAGCTAAAAATAGCGCCCCAACCAATTTTATGCCAGCTCTAAAGATTTTCCTTAAAGAATTTAAGGAAACTAGTCCATGATTCATACATAAGATGGTCTTTTAACACATCCTCCCTTCAGAAAAAGTTTGTGAACTATCAAGATCAGAGCCGATGCAATATCACTCTCCCCAAATAGGCCAGAAACCAAGAAAATTAAGTAAGTAAACAGTCTGTGCAACTCTCTTTTATATATGATCGTACTCATTCTAATCATACACGTGACACTGCCACGTTCAATGTGTCTACCTGCCTTTTGCTCTGGACCGGCGGGCAACATAGAAAAAGACAATGTAGGCACCAAACTTTCTCTCCACATGATCTGCGGCCTAACGAGTTGGGGAAATCGAATATTCTTCGAGCTGTACTTGGTTGACGTATGTAAAACTAATGTGGCGAAACAGACTTACATTCGGAAAGCAAACACGACATCAAGGGACGCAATTCGAGGTTTGGTTGAACACAGAGCTTGTTTGACATTTAAAAATGAAAAGTGGGCCCAACTCAATTCCTGTGCTGCTGGAAGCATGTTGGTTTCTGATTGGTTTTATATGCTGCGACGAATATTTTAGGGTTCAGTCACCAGAGGTCATTCTCTTTAGGGTGTTTAATTAATCTACTTGTGGGTCAGAGGTTCCCCTTTGAAATCGATGGAGGTTGGAGTAAAGAGGTCCTTTCATCGTAAGAAAGGAGGTAAGTTTACTGCACGAACTTGACTTGAAATTGATATTCAACATCGGCCTACGTCAAATTTGGTTTCTCAACTTCAACCTTCAGCTTAACTTGATATGCCTTCTATCTACGTGTTCAGACAGAGTTAACAATAGAGATAGTTCGGTTATTACAAACAAAATCTCAATTCAAAACTTAAGCTCTATCTTAGGATTTTATTGGTTTTTTTTTTGTCGAATTAGGATCTTATTGGTTAAAGCAAGGGTAAATACCATAGAAAAATTCCTAAATTATGCCCATCATGACACAAATACTCCAAATTTTTTTCATGTCACAAAAAAAAAAACTAAACTAAACTTGCACACTCTAACACAATATCCCGCGCTCTTTTTTTTTTTTGTGTCACGGTAAAAACCCAAACCCATACGTATGCTTTCATCCAGATATATTTGTCACATTAATATAAGTTCGGGATTTTTTATAACACAAAAAAAAAAACTAGGGTATTTGTGCCAAAATTCGCAAGTTTAGAGTTTTTAGTGACATTAAAAAATTGAGATATGTGGCTCACTGGGGAAAATTGTTTAGAAAGTTCTAAATCCTGTCAATTCAATCCTAAAACTTTTAATTTTTTCAATTGAGTTATAAATTTTTTTCACGATTTACTAATTGAGTCAACTCGATCAATTTTGGCCGAAATCACTCATGTTGATACTGTCTATCATACATGGCATGGCTAGCGCTGACGGCGACCTCGCCCACCATGGTAGTAAAATAAACAAAGAAAAGAAAAAAATCGAAAAAAATAAAAATTTATCAAAAGTATCAACGTCAATGCCGATCATTCCACGTAGGATGACCATCATTTATGTCAACGATTTCCAATTACAATTGGTTGGATATACTCAATTGGCAAAACGTAAAAAGGTTTATGATTCAATTGGTAAGATTAAAAAGCATATGACAGAATTGGCAAAAGTGTAATAGGTTTATGACTTTTTGGACAATTTTCTCATCTCACAGTGGGCATAATCTGAGGTTTTTTATGATATTATCCCTTAAAACAATATAAAGGTTGGCGATTTTTTGGTTTTACATGTTTTAAATGCATTCACATTGTTCGACACAAACACTATATGACTACTATATAACATTATAAGTTGGGATTATGCGTTATGATATTTTGTTATACTCGTTCTAAATGTCGGGGTGCCCCCACTTGAATCGAGGCTCGCTTAGATTAGAGTCTTAATGCCTTTGAGCAATTCTATAAACTTCAAAGTGAATACATCTCAAATCCTTTAATTATGATGACCCGTCACTCAAACTTGGCGAGTCTCAACTTTTCAAAAACTTGGGCTCTGAGTGATCAATGAGTCGAGGATGAATTGCCCGTGAGCAACTCAAAGAGATCCCGTCGAGTTACTTCCGAAACCGGCCTAGAACCGAAATGATTAGGTCAGTCAAAACCTTTTGTCCCAGGCCTTTTTAAAATTCACCTCTTGCAGTGAACTCATGAGTGCGATTACATGGAAAGATACTGCATGAGTGTGCAACCAACGACCATTCGAGCAGTTCAATTTGAATGGATCTAGTCCTTGAAATTATAGGCAAACCATATCTACCAGTCAAACGATACCTTCACTCGATACCATATGGTATATCAAAACTGCATCCGACTCAAAACCAGTTCTCGGGTTTCTCGTTCCGAATAATCTAGTAATGTCTAATGCACGTTGCTGTTCTGTTTAAGGATAAACAATTTTGTTTCCCTCTCTTTCTCTCAGCGAGGACAGTGATGTAATATAATAAGCTGGGTTCAACGTCCACGACACATGAAACAGACTCTATATAATCAGTCATCATCGAGACAGTTTAGCATTAGAGAGAGAGAGAGAGAGAGAGATGGGCAGAAACCCTAGTAGTGGTAAAGATGGATTGAAGTTCAAGAAAGGAATGTGGTCGGCTCTTGAAGACCAAACCCTCGTGGATTACGTCAAAGCTCATGGTCAAGGGAGATGGGGCAAAGTTCGTAAGGTAACAGGTGAGTTAAGGCCTTTAGGATTCTAAACTTTCTCTTTGCAAACTCTCAATATGGCAAAAAGAAAAACATCAATTTCAAAAATCGTACTGCGAATGATAGGTGTGCATATGCAAATTTAGATAAATACCGGTGTGCACCAATATGCTGCTTAATACCATCAATGGAATAAGTATTCCCACATTTGATATACGAATTCTAAGGTCCAACGCATTGCTATGTAGTAAATTTCGAATGCCTGAAATCTTCTAGGAGCGACGCGCCAACAATATGTGATAGGGTGTGTATCCGACAGATAAGTATCATTTAAAGTCCTACTATAAATTTCCAATTAGTTGTTAACGAATCCAACTGATTTAGCCATAGAAAATGGTCCCAGAATTTCTTCTTTCCTTTTATCCTCCGGAAAATAACATCATTCATGAAAGTAAATCAATCGGTAATGTGCTGATACGTGCTTGTGTTGTATCTCCTAATACTGAAGATGTTACTTAAATTGGTGTGCAGGCCTCAAGAGGTGTGGAAAGAGCTGTAGGCTTCGGTGGTTGAATTACCTAAGACCAGATATCAAGAGAGGAAACATATCACTTGAAGAAGAAGAGCTCATCATTAGGCTCCATAAGCTCCTAGGCAACAGGTATTTGTTGCTTCAAGTGACGAGCTCATCATACCTTGAAAGATTGTTTTCTTGTTTCTTGAACGAGATATTGAAGGCGATGATAATTTGCAATGTCATCCACCTTTTAACAAAGAGAGGCACTTGACCATGTTGTTTCTCAAAGCCATTTTCAGATCCAAAAGAACAATATTGAGATTGGCACTAACATGTGTAAGTTTATTCTCCTGTAGGTGGGCTCTTATCGCGGGGAGGCTTCCTGGCCGAACAGACAATGAGATAAAGAACTACTGGAACTCCACCGTAAAGAAGAAGCTAGTACGAGGCAACAACGACCCACCAACGAACTCAAAGTGCGAGGATAATAACCTCAACAAGCCCTTAAATGAGACCGCCCTGGCTGAATCACGACGCGACACCGATCGTGACAGTAAGCAGTGTGATCCGGAAGGCATTTCTTCCGATAGAATGACAGAATCAGTTGAAGGGAAGGGTCGGGGAGGAGATTGCGAGGACGACACGATTTCATGGGAGAACATGATGATGGGCCTCAATGCGGAGGATGTGTGCATGTCTGAGAATCATTACTCGGCGCTCTTTGAAGGCAATGAAGATGGAGGGAATCAAAACGGGAGGACTTCTGATGAAATGCTGTCTAAATGGGTTGCTGAGTTGATGGGGTGATGCAAGTCCTTCCATCTTCGGAAATTAAACATTTATAAGATTGATTGGTAGTTATCTTGATTAGTACAAAATTAGAATAATTACTTTGTCAGTTTGATTATTAACTCGTATCACTTGAATTAATATGTGAATTCCTCCAACGAACAACAGCTTGGGATGCTGATCTTACATGTGATTTCCTCCAACGAACAAATCTTGAGCAAACCCACAAGAGGGAAAAATAGAGAAGGGTTTTGTTGGGCCAACAGCCACGATCCACATGAAGGCAAGTCGTAGGCCTCATCTTTGGCAACGCTCTTCAAATTGTTTAGGCGACAAAGTATTAACTAAATCATAAGACGGGCTACCTATTTCATCTATCCAGTCGTTGTTTAGGCCATCCGACAAACCATACATGGGCCACCCTTAGGCTTGTCTAAGGGCCTGTTTGATAACCCGGTTAACTGCTGCAAATTTAATTTAGGCATTTAATTAGAATAAGCCCGTTTGATAACCTTTAATAGAATGGATCATTTTTCATTGAACGACTTTTAGTTCTATTATCAGCAGTCAATGTTATCAACACCTACTTAAATTTTCAGCAAATAATTTTCGATTCTACCAAACAGGCCCTAATAAATGTCCAACGCACAAGCAAGCCTTAGTGCAATGGAATGATGACAGCACCAAGACTTGGGCAACAAAAGGACAAGAGGAGACAAAAATTCACCAATCAAGTTAGTCAATTTCTCCATGAGCAGCATGCGCAACACCTTTGTTGTATCCATTGTAGTGGCATCAATTTACAAAAGCACTTTGGAAAAGAAAAGAAAAAAAGAACACATCATTGAACAGTTGGCAAACGATGGGTGACATAGATTCCTCTTTTTCTTCAAGAGAGAATCACAGGTACAGAGATTGGTTTTGTAAGAAAGAAGAGTCCTCCTCTCTTGCAATGTTGTCATGCAATTTCGTGAGAGTGATTCTATCCTTTTTGCCCTTTTTTGTATGGAGCCCAACAGAATAAAAAAAACCCATTTCAAGTGGGTCAAGTTTGCACAATGGTCAAATTTCTGCTTCTTTTTCTGTTTGGTCTTTGGAACAGGTCATAGAAAGCAACCCCCACTTTAATTAGGTCCTGCCATAATGTTGACATCTTTGGGCCCAATTCATGTGATGATGGTGATAATCTATGAGCTTGAGAAGGAAAGACAAAAGGCTGGCTTGGATTGGACTCTCTATTTACTTTTCTTGGCTTGGCCGGGAATCATAAGTTAGAAATATGGAAATCTAGTCATGAAAAATCTATGTTCTTGGCTTTGACCTGGAATCACAAGTTAGAAGACAAACCACGCGACGATACCGCTCGAGAATAGAATGATATTAGCGAGATGCTCATACGTTGCATGGGTTCACGATATGTTATAGTCGTTTAAATGTTTGTGTCGATGTGAATTTTCGCAAGAAAATAATACGAATGAGTGAGTCGGAAGTACTAAAACTTGTTATGAAAATGCAATTGTTGAATTCTAAAATTCTCAAAAAGTGCAATCAAATCCTAAAACTTGTGATATTAGTCCAATCAAGCCTTTCCACTAGATGCACATTTTAAAAATTTTAGAACTCAATCAAGTCCTAAAACTTGTTATATTAGTCCAATCAAGCCCTTCCACTAGATGCATATTTTGAAAATTTTAGAACTTGATTGCACTTTCATGACAAGTTTTAAGACTTGATTGCACTTTGTGCAAGTTTTAGGATTCATTTGCACTTTCGTAACAAATTTTACAATGAAAGGGCTTGATGTTAGAATTCAGCGCACAATCACATCGAAGTAAAAGGTAAAGCGAGAAAGAGAAGTCAAGACACAAGATTTTATCCTGGTTCACTCTTGAACTAAGGCTAATCCAGCAACGGATTTCATTATAATTAACACTTCGCACCTCTCATTACATCACTCAATTGCAAGTGAAAAAGAGTATATATAGTAATTGTTAAGATGCACGTGTAAGTTATATTATAAAAGTCCCACATCGAAAAATTGATGTGGTACTGAGTAGTTAATATACCTAAGTTGGCCCATAACTCATTGGCTTAAGCTTTTGAGTAAAGGTTAGTCCAACTGGATATATTGACGGACTCATACTTGGGCTCCCTCTTGGCGATTTCCCTACATGAAAATATCAGATTTCCGCTGCGTGCACACCCAACAGTAATAGTTATTTATGAGCCCAAACTCAAATTATTAATGAGAATTATGAGCTTAAATCATAAAAGCCATTTGATGTCCAAGTTGTCCCCTTAAGACCCCTACTAGGGCGGCTCCCTCGTACCCCTGCTTGCTCTGCGTGGAACGGGACCTACATGCTTTCCCGTCGCAGGAAAATATGAACCACACCTCAACACTTGATCGGACCAATATGACAAGTTTTAGGACTTGATTGTACTTGTTGAAAATTCTAAGACTTGATTACACTTTCGTGATGAGTTTTAGGATTTGACTGCAATTTTTGAAAGTTTTAGGAGGCCGTTTCACTTTCATGGCAAATTTTAGAACTTGATTGCTTTTTTGTAAGTTTTAGGACTCATTTATACTTTCGTGACAAGTTTTAGAACTTTCAATGCACTTATCAGTTATCACATAATAATATGTATATAATTGTAAAAATAATTATTCGCACTCATCAAATCCTCCACTAGAGTTTATTTAAAACTTCACTTAAAGTGGATCCAGACTCCATCATTTTAGTTTATCCTCCCCAATTAAAAGGACACATGAGAAATAAAATCGTAATATTTATTAATATATTATATAGGTACATGACCAGTTCCAGCCCGAATTGATTTATCACATGAAGACATAAAGTAAGAATGTAAAATCCCCCCCCCTTAACTGAACCGGATCCCCCTGCATAGCCGCAAAGGCGGCAAGGGTGCCCGGATCAAATCAGGGACGGACGGCCCTGATCTCTTATAATAAAATAAAAATAAAAATATAATATAGCCGCAATTTTAAGAGATCATGGCTGTCCATTGTTGATCAGACAGCCCTGATTTGATCCAGACACCCCCACTGCTTTTGCGGCTAGGCAGGGGATCCAAATCTTGTGTTACTAGCTTTCATACAATGCCAGAATTTTTCACTTTTGCACCACCGACGTGGTGTGAAGTGAGCAAGCTATTTTGTTTAAAATCTTCTTAAAAAATGAAGAAATCTTCTCTTTTGCCATTTTCTAATCTTAGAGAGAGAGAGAGCTGATTTGTTCATAGTCATCTTCTAACACCATATATTTGGCTCTCCTTTTAACGGAAATTCTCCTTTTTTTTTCTTTTGGTAATCTTGTGATGTCTATCTCTCTGCTTACGTAAGAATTGATGAAGATCTCATCTTACATTACAATCTATCACAAAGACAACAGTTGGATATCTTGCGAAAATATGTGAAATTCCATTTTTTTTAAGAAATTCAGAATACTTCGACCAAAAAAAGGGAAATTCATAATATTTCCATTTCCCCATCAGTTGGTTTTATATTACATTTATTGATGCTTCAAGTAAAATTTTTTCCCAACTTTGTAAATTCTAATTTGGTCGCACCATGATGATTGGTTAAGTATTCCACTTTCTATGTAATGCGTCACATAGACATTCATGTCAAAATAGATAATGATTGGTGGCCCATACTTTAACATCTCGAGAAAAATCGGTCTTAAATTAGAGGGTGCTTGTGATATTGTTTAGAGGTTCCAACAAAGTTTTAATGAGATATATCTTAAGTGGGATCGAAACTATACTTTGAATTAATTGCTGCTGTAAACGACGGTTTGCAACAGTAATATTACTTCAACAAAAAGAAAGGGAAAATATAAACAAAATCATTATAGCGCCAATACATTCAAAAGTGTGCTGATGAACTCTACCGGATTTCTCTGGCAAAAAAAAAAAAAATCTACTGGATATACTAATTTTTATCGATGTTGGGCCTGTTTGGTTCAGCACTTGGTCAAAGGACTTTGAGTAAATGCAAATACCTTTGGGCCAAAGGCCTTTTCTAAAATGCAAGTAGTGTTTGGCAAAGTATTTTTTTAAAATGCATTTGAAAGCAATTTTGATGTAAATGCCGTTTGGTGAAAAATATACTTTGTAAAATATTTTTACTTTTTTATATATAAAAAAAAAAGTGGCGGCGAGTGATAGCCGAGGGCGGCGACGGCGACGGCAATGGGCGGTAGCTGCGGCCGGCAGCGGCGACCGACGACGGCGGCGGCAACCGGCGATTGGCAGAGGGGTGGCGACCAGCGGCGGCAATGGACGGCGACCGGTGGTGCCCGATGGAGGCGGCTGGCTGCGATCGACGACGGCGGCGGCGACGACCAGTGGCAACCGGCGGCGACGGCAGCGGCGGTCGGCAGCAATCGGCGACGGTTTACCGGCGATGGGGAAACCGGTGATCGGCGGAGGGGTGGCGACGGCGGTGGCGACCGGCGGAAGGGCGGTGACCGATGGTTGGAGGCAATCAGTGACCGGCGGCGGCGACGGGCGGGCGCCGCGGCGGCGACGACCGACGACTGGTGGCAACGACCGACGACCGGCGACCGCGGTGGCGGCGACCGCGGTCGTCAGCGGCAGGTGAATGTGACAAAATTTTAAAAAAAAAAAAATTAGTTGCATTTGAGATGCAACTTCCCAAAGTACCTACAGAGGTACTTTGGCCTAAAGGCCTTTAGAGAGCATTTGAGATGCAATTGCATCTGCCCAAAGTGAGCCAAAAAATGAACCAAACAGCATTTGCATTTGGCCAAGGAACTTTAGTGCCCCAATGCTCATCCCAAATGCTGAACCAAACAGGCCCGTTGTCTTGATTATTTTGCCTTATTTTTCTGCAATGATTCCAAACACATGCCCACTTGTATAATATTTTGTGGAGAAGAGACACTTATAACGAACATTAAAAACATACAGCCTTCGTTATTATTACTAAATGTATCTACTTTTATTTTCCGAATGTAGCTAGGTTGATTAGAAAACAGTCCAATATCTTTGTTTATCTTATCTTTCTTCCTGAATCAACAGCAAGACACGTGTTTTTCTTTTGTAATTTTTTTAAAATCATTCAAAAACCTTCTTGTTTGTAATTGTACTCTAGTAATCCATACTGCATACATCCAAAATGGGTAGAGAAAGGAATTATTTTGATACTTATGTTATGCTCATATCATGTTGCTCCACGTTACGAGATGAGAAAGGAGAGAGTCGAAATTACGGTGAGCGGTTTCAAGGTCGATCTAAATTTCTGTCAGAAATAGCTATCCAATTTTTGGAACATAAAACCTACTCTACATTGGAGGTGAGCATAACTCCAAGATATGCAAGGTAGGTTCCAAATTATAAAAATTAGGGAACATATTCTAACAAGTAGGTTCTAGATTCCTGTTCCAGGATTGACTAAGATTTTGTCACATGTTTCAGGGACGGTTCTAGTATCTATCCAAGTTCCACTTATATTTTTAATTTAACGATTACAATCAATCATCATATCTAATGATTATCATTTGCTCCTACAAATCTACTAACACAAATCATATTTAGACATACGTAGAATATAAACCATTAGCAAATAAAAGACTCGGTCATGGATATCACCGAAAATACAAACTGAAACTATTGATTCGAAATTACACACTCATCACCAAATGCCATGTAATGCCGCAGAATAACACGATAACATGAAACAAGAAAAATACAAAAACTTGCTTCAAGCTTCAAGTTCCATGTTCCAAGTTTCTGGACCTAGAACCTGCCTATCGAAATCGGTTCCCTAATTTTTGAAACCTGAAACATACCCTACATATTCTTGAACCTAGAACCAGACCGGTTCTCCGATTCTCGGCTCTATCCTAAAATCATGCTCACCCCTAAGTGAAATCAAAATGGGAAGAAAATTAGGAAATGGAGGTTTGTCAAGAGATTGACAACAGTTATCTTACCTTCACAAGCCCCTTTAAGAACCTATTTCATTTATTGTAAAAGCTTAATATGTTAATCTCTATAAGTTATGAGTAGTTGATCAGCATTCCTAAAGAGAATACGAACTCTTGTTCAATTCTTACCAACTTAATTAGCATATTATACGAACAAATCACGAAGATATCTTCCCCTTTGTTCTGTTAGGGTTTCCTCCCCTTTCCCCTTTTCCCTGAAGAGGCTGCCGCCAAGCGCTCTTCGAGGGAGAAAGAGGGACCTTTATCTCTCTCTCTTCCCCTCCCCCCCTTCCCTTCCTGTTTTTATCTTCTCTCTTTGAAGATTTTATTTTGTGTGTGAATATATTTCTGCAGCTGATTTTGGGTCAACGTTTTTTTGTCAAAAGATATTGGGTGAACGTGAAGATCATCTCGATTATCTGTCCAGTCGGCAACCATCGAGGAGGATGTTCATAACATTGCTACACAATCTCTCCAAGATTAAGCCGTTCTTTTAGATTTAGGTCAAGATTTGGTGATTTTGCTCTCCCAAACTAGATCTAGATATAGATGTGGGAGTTTCCTATAGGTATTTGATATGTGTTCTTTCAATATTATCTTGGTGTCTTTGCACGGCGATGGTGATAAAGACATCGAACCAAAACGTGCATCTCAATCCGTTGCAAATGGAGTGAGAAATCTCGACGTGTGCTCATCACTAAATATGGTTATCAGCTATTGAAGTTTTACAATAACAAATTTGTTTTGGAGGGATGAGAACGTGCTTCTAGCTACAGATTGTGATTTGTTATTTATTTTCTAACTTTTGCTTTGTTCAGCGGTTATTTCAAATTGGCTAGACATGGAAGATGTAACTCTCCGCTAATATGAATGGCGTCTTTCTTTCGACTAAAAAAATTAGGATATTATCAAGAAATTTCTCGTTGTGGACGTAAAAGAGGGGGGAGAAAAAAAAAAGTGGAAAATTCCATAATATTTAGCAATAATGGAAGACTCTTGCTTTATGACTTTAAACTTCTTTTTTATATCCATCCTAGACCGTGAGTCGCGCGTTAGAGAAAGAGACCAAATGGAGTTGAGTTGGCCTCGAGTCAACAATGGAGTTGACCTTGAGTCAAAAAGGTGTTACCCCAGCAAGTTCTTGGGTCCTCCGCATATGGATTGTCTGCCCTAAAGCAAAAAAGTTGGTTCGAACTTAGTCCATTTCTCACTTCTTTTTTTGGTCAAACATTTCTCACTTCAGGCTGCTTAAAAATAACTTTCCACTTTACAGAAAGTAAAAATTGGCAGGTGGGTAATCTTTCAGATGCGTGCATGAAATGTTGAAGACTTGATGTTTGTGGAGAAACCAAAAGTCTTTCACAAGATTGAAATTGAAGTAATAAGTTGGTGAGGAAGATAACATTATCAAATAGAATTAGATTTGGTGGTCGTCTGGGTTTGCTTGGGTTATGGGTTAATATTACCGAACTGTCCTTCCTAATAATGAAAAGTCAACGCTCTTGAGTTCCAAACTTTATTTAATCGCAGTTCGTTAATTACCCTCCGAAATCGTAGCGCCAAACAAGTTTTTTTTTTTTAACATCCATGGAACTTCTGCATCGCGGTATTTGATTTTATGAATCATCAAAATTCACCGTTCTTTTATAAATTCTTGTCGACCAGTTTGCATTTTCCTTTTACAGCTTTAATATTTCCATGTAAAATTCATCGAGTATTTGTCGGGAAAATTATCGAAAAAGTCTTAAACCTATTGTAATTGTGCCAATTCAGTCCTAATTTTTTTTCATCAATTTGGTTCTAAATCTTTTGCAATTGTGTCAATTCAACTCATCAAGACAGATTTTAATATTTTTTTGAATTTTTATTTTATTTTTATTTATTTACTTTACTTTTTTTCTATTCTATCTTTTTCTTCTTCCTCTAGCAAGACGGCCAGAGGCAACGGCCGGCCAAGACCTCGCCAGATTTGGGCTGACGCCAACCGATTTCCACGTCAGCGCGGACAGTATAAATTTGGTTGGATGAACAAAATTGAAAGCTTAGGACTATATCAGCAAAAAAAAAATGACTAAATTGGCACAATTACAACAGGTTTAGAAATTTTTGATAGTTTTTCCAGCATTTTATCTCTATGCATATTTTAGCCAAGGACACACATGGCAACACTTCTACTCCAAAAAGTAATTTCTGGTCAAAAATTGATTTTTCTACTTTTGCTTTTGAGCAAAAGTTGATTTTTCTACTTCTAGAGAGAAGTAAATATTTGTCACTTCTTCAATTGGCTCTTAAATTACTTCTTGGGCAAAAAATGCTTCAAAAATAGAAAAATGAAATTACGTAACCAAAAGAGTTTCTACTTCATAAATTGTGTAACCAAATGGATTTCTGCTTTAGAAGCATTTCTGGATCAGAAAAGTCTACTTCATAAGTGTTGTCGTGCGTGCCGCTAAATTGTCCAATACCAACACATTTGCATACGATTTGCACTCGATTTGCACATTTTGTTTGTACTTGATATATGCTACTATGACACTATCTGAACTTATTATTATGTTTAATTTGGTTATTTATATTTATTTTCTCTCATTAATCATGCTAAGACTTTAAATTGAAATAACAGTGTTTTGAACGTCAACCAAATTGGTATGTTTGGTGAAATTTAGTTTCTAATTTTGTTGATAACATCAACTCTCTTTTCTATTTTTCTATAACGATTTAAATCGATACTGCTGTTTTTATATGAAATTATGAAATCCGCGACTTTTTAACATGAAAATATCATGAATATATTTTTTGTCATATCATAAGCCTGAAATTCTCCGACAGCGCTAACTTGGGTGTTACAAAAAAAGTTCTTAAGAAAGTATAAAATGATTAAAAATAAATAAATGCACATTTGCAGTGAAAGCAAAACACCAAAGTTAACCCTAGCTGAGTCGCAAGATGGCATTATGACAAAAGACGTTATTATGTCTGTTTAGTCCACATTTTCAACGTTAAGTAGGGCTCCATCAAGCTCGGTTTGATTTGATGGTTTCTTCTTATTAAAAAGCAAGATCGAGATTTTCTTTTGTCATCTATGATCTAAGCATTCAAGAAAATGAAGCATGAGATTTTTTTCTTTATTATTCTTCTCATCTAAAGTGCCATGACAATGATATATCCAATATCCAAGCGAACGACTTCCCACTGAACCTCTGTATATACATATGTAACCAGAACACGTTGCATGAAATTTGGTTCTTTCTGGTGAGAACTAGAAAACCCTAAAACATCAACCCCTTTACCTTAAACAAGTCGTACGATGATAAATCCTATTGACATCACCATCTGTCTTGAAGAAAATCTCTGTGAAAGCAAAATTATGTTTTTTTTTTGTCGAAAAAGCAAAATTATGTTTCAGATTCCTAACTTTATGTCGCTGTAAAATTTCTTGACATATTCATAAGTATCTAAGCATCCGAAACCGAAATCTTTTCTTATTCATGTATTTTCAGAAAACCTTTAAGCTTGTGCTGAAATTTCAATTTTAGGTGATTGGACGTTCCTAAAGTCTGACTACAAGAAAATGACCAATGGCATAAATCAAACATAATGTTCGACCTTGCTGCTTCCTTTTTTTTCCCTCATCTTTCCATAATGAAGGGATGATTATTTCGACATCAAACTTTCACCACTAATGAAATGATTTAAAACCTTACTTCATAAAACCAAATCATCAGCGCTCTAAATGGTGATCGCTTAAATCTCTTATATTTCCCAAAGCTAAATCGTTTCCTCTACATAAAATGAAACCGAATCATTGAACATTTTTAATAATTTATACGCACAGCGTGTGCTTATTTGCTGGT
Source organism: Rhodomyrtus psidioides (assembly GCA_021437785.1). Classification (NCBI taxonomy): domain Eukaryota; kingdom Viridiplantae; phylum Streptophyta; class Magnoliopsida; order Myrtales; family Myrtaceae; genus Rhodomyrtus; species Rhodomyrtus psidioides. Next base: position 5,596,110 of record JAILYB010000007.1, on the reverse strand, counting down.
GTATAAATTAAGCCTGACGCTCGGATCATAAGTTACCCTCACCTCAACGACCCTCCGTCTAAACACTTTAAACCCCTAATCAAAATTCTCTAATTATAATGAGAAAAGGGTAATTTTTTTATTATTTAAAAGTAACGGCAGATACGGTAAAGGTTCTCTTCAACAACTAGGAAAGGAGCAAGAACTGACGCAAACAAAAGATTCTACAATCATCGCAAAAATATTCAACCGCGAAGATTCGCTGCAACTGCAAGTGCCTAACTCGAGAAAAACATCGAGACATTAGATTCGCATCTCAACTAAAAACCTAGGAGAGGGCGACGATGTCTACCGTCCGACGTTACCTGTCATTAGAAAATTCTGCCCCAAATCTAATCTTGTCCAAATAAAATATTTCCTCTGACTGCGACTGATGCAGACATCTTCGTTTTCTTTATTTTGACGGGAAGAGATTTGATTTGCCTCCAGTTGACCTTGACCATGCAGAAATGAAGGACTAATTGGGAAAGGAGATACTGTTCAAGATCCACACGCCAAATCGCCCTTGATTTGGCACGCCAAATCTCCGTGAAAACCACGAAGGATATCTTCGGATGGGGAAGATCAGATTGTGTTCACATGAAATCTGCACGGCCCACTGATTTTATTTTGCTGATTTGAAAATGATTAGAAGTCCGTCAATCTGAAATTTTGTTGCGTTTTGACCAGGATCAACCAAGAGATTTGATGTCTGACTAAGAAAAGAAAAAAAACGAAGAGATTTGAAGGTACAGCAAGAAATGTTTACGCAAGCCAAGAAATTCCAAATTCTTCCTGAGCATCGTTTGCTGCGGCATGATAACTTTTCTGTTTTTTGGATAACTTTTAGAACAAAAATATTTTTTTCTATTTACGTTCCCGACAACGATTTTTTGGAATAGAAACATGTTTTTGTAATTGCAAAAAAATTATATTCTCGAAACAAAAAAAAAAGAATAAAAACACGTTTGATAATTGCATAAAATTTGTGTTCCCAAAACCAAAAAAAAAAAATACGTTTGATAACTGCAAAAAAAATTCCTAATTTTTTTCATTTAATTAAGAGGACTACATATATTAAAATTAAAAAGTCTTTATCTTTTTAACTTACCAAGTCAAATTAAATCACATTTGTTCAATTTACTAAATCAAATTAGACCAATATATGTAAAAGTAATTTATGCACGATTTATCAAACTACAATATAGATGAGATCAACTATATAAAAAAATGAAACATAAGACAAATTGGAATTGGACAACGAGAAACATCAAATATGTTTTCTATATATATGAAAAATTACAATTATGAGTCACACGTAAATATTCTCAAGTAGTTAAAAATATGATTACTTTTAAACGGGACCTCTAGAAAAATATTAATTGTACTCTGAGTTAAACTGGGGACTAAAATGAAAAATATTTATGCATTTATAACCTTTTAGTCCAATTGTGTAAATTTTCCAAACATAAGGATTCAAATGAAAAGCGGAGTATCAAAGTCTCATGTCATGACTCTAAAAGTAAAAAAATTTGGCTAAAATGATTTAAAATGAAAATTTTTAATCAATTTAGGATTATGTTTAATGAAGAGGCATGTGGTCTTAAACAAAAATTTTAAAACTTTAAGCGGCCAAAATGAAAAGGGAATTAAAATAAAAATATGAAGTATTTTTTCCCGTTTTTCTGACCACGAATAATATTTTTCCTGACTTTCGGCTATTTTTATAATTAAAATAAATCCATAAAATGTCAAAATTATGAAAAATATTTTTTTGTTCAAAATTGGTTCCTAAGGCAAGGCCAAAGCTACCAACGTTGATTTTGTAATTTTATGAATTATTTTGATATTTTTAATTAATTTTTTAAAATAAAATAATAAAAAATCATGTGTCAACATCGTGCAAGAATAAAAGAGAAGACAATGTGTTCAAAAACAAAATTGTTTTCAATTATTTCTAAAAAATGTTCCACATGTGTTTCTAAAAAGTGTTCCAAGAACACAGAAATAAGTTTTTTTGTTTCTTATTTCTGCTCCAAAAGTGTTTCTGTTTCTCAAAAGTGTTTTCAGAACACTTTTGGAGCATTTTTTTTACCATACGCATTTCTGTTTTCAAAGTGTTTCGGGAACACTTTAGGAATAGAAACACTTTTTCTGGAGCGTTACCATACACAGTCTAAAAGCTAGTTTTATTAAGTATTCTTTGATAGATTATTATCAAGAAAATTCCCAAAAAAAGTCCAAAAACTATTGTAATTGTGCAAATCATAAATATTTTTTTGCCAATTAAGTCCTGAACCGTTTGTATTTAAGCCAATACAGTCCATCCGGTCAACTTTGGCTGGCCGGGGCTGATGTGACAAATTGTAATAATATTTCAATTTCAATTTCTTTTTTATTTTTGATTTTTGATTTTTCTTTTTCTTTTTCTTTTTCTTTTTTTTTCTTCTCTTTCTTCCCCTAGCCGGTCACCAAATCAGCAACCAGCCAAAGGTTAGGGTCGACAAGGTAGGAAAAATAAATAAATAAGTAGAATTTTGAAACGATGTTAAAAAATTATCACGTCAGCGCCGGCCGGTCGAAGTTGGCCAAATGTACTGAATTAGCACAAATGCAAAAGGTTTAGAACTTAATTGATAAAAAAGATTTATGACTAAGTTGGTATAATTATAATAGGTTTAGTATTTTTTTTTTTTTGGGGGGTTGATTTCCATTACTTATTCCCCACGAATCACTCGCCAATAATTACTTTTTTTAAACCATGTTGATATATTTTTTTCTCTCTGAAACCTTATTGGCCAGTGATGACTCATTCTTGTCGCCTCAAGAAGTGGATACATCAGCTGACGCAGCCGAATTGTACTTCGAACTAAAAATTCCGATGACGGAGTCAAGAATCAAATGGGACTAGTGGATTAGGTTAGGACAAAGATGACATCCTCTATGCAAGAGATCATATCCATCTAGTATTTTTTTTCCAATTAGCATGTCTTATTAGGCCCCAACAACAAATTTTTTTAATGCACAAAACTATTGACTAACTCCAATTTCACCGTGCCTAATACCCCCAAAGTCTCATTCATTAGAGTTTATTTTCCATCCAAGGGGAAACCCTTCTTCCGTAGCTTTCCCACACCAAGTGTTTGTCCAGATCGCGATGGATAGTATGTGACATCTAGTAAAACTATAATCGAATAAAATTAAGTCCCGCCCTTGAAAAGTCTCGATCAAAACATTGAGAACTCTAATTAAAGCCCTTCCGAATCCATACCAAATCTAGGGTAAGACTAGCAAAAACAATTTAATGATGCGAAGAACGTGACAAAGTTGAGGTATCTAAGGACAATTTGATGAAGAAGACATCGAGCATTAAGAACGCATTTGAACTTGCATGTTGCCGAGGGAAGTAGAGTTTCTTTCTTCTGGGGCAAGTATTAAAGGGAACTTTGTGTTAACTAAGGACCATCGCACCATCCTCTATGCTTGCACGCACGACTCAAATTACTACAAGGCTGAAAAGATCAGCGAGAACTAAAATCCGACTGGCACAAGAAACCAAATGCAAGCGTCGTTTATTTCGCGGATAATGAATGATTTGAAAAATATTTTCTTGAAAATGATCGCTTATGTTGCTTGAAGTAATAAGTCAATGGAAATTATTTTCATTATGAACAACAAATTTATATTTGAATGCTTTCATTGATGATGAAAATGTTTTTCATTCATTCATATTTATAAATAATACAAGGGATCATCTTGAGGAAAATATTTTGAAATCATTCATTTTTTGTGAAATAAATAATAATTTACAGTTGCTCCTCGGATCTTCTGTAAATCAAAATTTGAGGATGCCAAATCCTGTTTTTGGAAAATTGTCATAGAGCAAAAGATATAACCTGTGTACTTATTGTTAGACATCCTAATGCATGTTTTTAATTCTTTTGTTAATGAAAAGGAAGATAATCCTATCTAGATATAGCTTTAAGTCAATGCAATATCTCACCAAAATCATGATAATTCGGGTGAGTGACTCAAATAGTCATCAAAACCGCCAAGTTGGCCCCAATGCGTCTAACCAAAAAATTCTTTCTTCTGTCAATTTTGCGATCTTCCTACTCATTATTCTCGAGTTAAGTACCGTATGTTTGAGAAACAAAGTGGACAGCAGACCGACCCCTCTCCCATTCGTCAATAGGGCAATTACTCAATCCTCCTCTAAAGAGATTGAGGTGTCCCACGGTGCTTAAGGCTCCTTCGGGCATGGCCAACTCTATTACGATAACTATATACACATTGAATTGTATGGACAAGAAACCTATATTTGTGCCCATAGCCAACTCACATCTCATTTTTTTTTCTTTATGTATGCCCTTTTTTTTAATACAATCTCATCCCGTTTGCTCTCTTCTGATGAAATTTAATTTGACTGGATGCGAATCACAAAGATGGTTACATAAATAATGTGTATGCGTACACGCGTGCAGATCTGATTTATTATGTATTTTAGATGCTCCTAGAAACAAGATATTACATTTATTATGAAGTGGTCCTGCCTTACCAGTTGCACCTCTCACCAATAAAACTATTCATCATCATTGAGGGCGATAACATAAAAAAGAAAATGCTGTGCAATCCAACCCAACCTAATTTACCAAACCATGTTGCGCCGTTGTATTAGGGATGCCTTGGGGACTCCATGGTCCCACGGCCACGGCCAAGAAAGGGCACAACGAAAATGAAATCATAACACGACAGAACAGATAATGTAAAAATAGAATTGGATGTTCTTCCTAAAAGATATGTTTTTTGAGTTTGCATTGTCATGCATGAAATATCATGTGATAAAAAAAAAATTACACAAACGCTGATGTTAGCGTTCATTTTGGCATCTCTATATATGCTTTTTCTGAATGATTACAGAAAGAAAACAGAATGGTGCGGAACTCCACCAGAGGTTAATAAACATTGAGCTCATAAAATATCTCACTACCCAAAAGAATCGGACAATTAGAAAGAGCTAAAAAAAAATTGTCCAAAAAAAAATCATAAATCTATTGTACAGCGGCCTATTCATTCCTAAATCTTTTAATTATGTCAATTTAGTCATAAATATTTTAATTGTGCTAATTTGATCATAAACCTTTTGACTAATTGTCCATTTAGTATTAAACACTTTGACAATTTATCAATATAGTCCTTTTGTCCAATTATCGAAATAACGGATTTAGGACTAAATTGACAAATCGTCAAAAAGTATAGGACTAAATTGGCATAACTAAAAAGTTTCAGGCTGAATTGGCCGCTGTACAACATGTTTAGGATTTTTTTAGCTAATTATCCCTAGTTAAAAATTATGGTGAATGTTAGAAACACGAGATTGCTGTGCTTTTTGGTATGAAGACTCATATCTACATCGTTTGCCTAATCGGCACACGCAATTCCTTAATCATCACAATGATTTCGAGGGATTGATTATGGAAAGAAATGACTCATGAGCATCATTTAGGACGTCAATGCGTGTTTTCTTTGCAATACCTTTACGGTAATTTTTTGAACTCAGTCTTCATAACTGCTTTGTATCATAACCGGTTCTCGAGTTAGGTAATAAGCTAGACGAAGTCGAATAGGAACACCTAGCTTCCCACGTTAAAGTATTCATTAAAAATTTCAAATATCCTCATTTTTCTCAAATAAAGACTTAAAATAGACCTTATTTTAAATAAGGGCTTGAAGTTGTCATATCAATATTAAATAAGGGCTCGAAATGGCCATGTCAGTCTCAAATAAGGACCTGATATTGGCGAGCTAAATATTTCGGCCGATCAAGGCACTTTCGTTCAAAGATGATTTTAATTCTAAATTATTTTTTGTTTTCTTATTATTTTCTTTTTTTGTCTTTCTTGCAGCCGGTGAGGGCCGCCTCGTCCAGGTCCTCGCCGACCACAGGAGAGGTGACACTCGCCAGATTGCGCGAGGTCGCTGGGAACGGTGAGGGTGACCCTCATCTAGCCCCTCCGGGCATCGTCGGTAGCCATCGGCGAAAAAAATAAAAATTAAAAACAAAGGGAAAAAATTTAAAAAAATTAAAAAAAAATAAGAGATAAAATGCTCTTGACCAGCTTGAAGGTCAGACCCTTCTTTGAGACTAACATCGGCACCTTAATCCTTTATTTGAAATCTAAGTAGCACCGATATCGACATGTCATTTCTAAAAAATAGAAAAATTCGACGCGTCTTTATATATTAATTTGTGTGTGTGTGTGTGTGTGTGTGTGTGTGTGTGTGTTATAAATTATCATTTTTATGATTCTTTCAATTAAATTAATTTGATATAAAAAGAAAGCTTATAATGGATAACCATTGTTTTGCCTTAAAATCCTGACAAGGTTGATTAAAAATTGCAACGAACGAGAAATTTGCAGTAAAAATCGTTTGATCAGCTTACGTTTGGTCGTGGCATGTAATTGGAAATTGAGCTATACATTTTTACTTCCCCTTGTAAATGGATTTATCAAGATATGTGGATTCCTTATATTTGGTTGTGTGAGGACTTAAATTCGTGCAACTACCCAAACCACTTGAAACATATTCCTTGATTCAAGTTGAATTGAGCAGAAGCCCGTGTGTGCTTGCCAACGAAGGAGTTAGACATGAGTAACGAACATGGGAATGACAACAAATTGTCAAGGGACCTTTGGTTCGCACTCACGAGCAATGCCCATGCAGATTCACACGACTTCTTTGTTATATCTTCCGTCTCATTAGGAAGAGCAAATGACATGATACTAAGCAAATGACCGGGAGAATAAGAAAAAAAAAATAGGAGATTCATGAGTCCCACATTGGTCTTGAGAAAGAGAGACAAACATGAAGTCTCTTTAAGAAGCTAGAAATGACACCTAGAGGGTTTATAAGTTGAAAGACAGAGTCTCACATTGGCTGTCTAGTAAGGATAGCAAGTATGATGGATTTTTAAAATGCCAAGGATGACATGTGGATGCTTACTACTCTTGGCTATTTGGACAAGTTGAAGTGTAGTATAAATATTATTTTTTATTGGAAAGACCCTTCTTAATAGCTTGCTATCAAGGGCTTCCTAATGTTGGCTTGGCAAACTTATTATTATTTTTTAAATAGACGTCCGACACACGTGTCGAGACGTGTCCCCCGCGTTGACCTCGTGTCGGATTCTGGAGGCATGTTGACTGCGTGTCGGACACGTGTCCATGTCCGACACATGTCCAACACCGACACGCACACCCTTTACGCGTGTCTGTACTTCATAGTTTGAAATATGGTCAATTTAAGGTTCTTATTTGAGAAAATAATAATATTTTATGCCCTTATTCAGAACAAGATTTACTTTAAACTCTTATTTGACAAAATGGGAGTAATTCTGACCCATGTTTAATTTTTTTTTCCCAAGCATTTATAATTATCTCTTTAAGATAACTTTTTTTCCCTACTTTAATTAAGATAACTTTGATTCGCATTGATCTCTCCACTTTTAGGCGAATTGATCCGATCTCATCAAGTAGCTAGCTTTACGGACCCCGTTGAGCCGTTAACGCCTGAGTTGACACCAAAGTGCACGGCCTAAACATGAGATCATTTACGATTGCTCCTATGTCTATTTCGTGCAACTATGAGATACGTGACAATTTAGGTTGCGCAAAAGTACGGAAGTGGAGAATAGTATCCAACAATTCCATGTGACGAAAGAGCCGCCCCTTTGGGCGATTAAATTATCATGCATTGCAAGAGAAAGGAGGTAGGTTTTGGCTTTACACATAAAGAAGGATAGCAAACAGCCATTAACGAAAAAAGAACCGCCATGATCTTTTCCCTAGTACGGCACATAAGTTCGATGTCTTGTCATGGTCGCCAAAAGAGATTACCATATCTTTGCAATTTATGCATATTTAAGGTATATCTACTTTGGTAGGTGCAATTCATGCTTCGGATTCTCCTATCGTATCTCCTTTGCCTTTATTCATCAAAATGTGCAGTGTCCAAATATGCAACTTGCATATCACCCCACCCAAAAAAAAAAAAAAAAAAAAAGACAAGTGGAAAAATTATTTTTTGGGGTATTAATTTCCAGTGGGTCGTGTCGTCGTCGTCGTGGTCGTCATTATTATTGTAATAATATACAGTTGAATTAATTGCTACCAAATAGCAGTTTGGATTCGGAGATTGATCGGAGAGATAAGGAGAGATTTATGTTGACTCCACGTCAGGGGTGATTGATACCCTCGGTTTGTCCATGATTTTATTGTACGCACCTTCAACACATATGCTCAACTTCAACCCTTCTTTTGTTATAGGATTTTGCGAATATGCCAATTTTATTGGTAATTTTTTTTTTTATGACCGAGGTATCCGGGCTAACTTGCGCGCACCTCGTCTATTCATCGGGGGGATTAGCACGACAACCACCAGCTGCGACCCCCGCTTAAGTCACGGAGCGCGAGATGGGAGATTTGAACCATGGACCTTATAAGGGATAGTCTATCTCTTAACCAACTCGGCCATGCGTGGGTATTTCATGAGCTGAACTATCTAAAAACAAATTTCCAAATTTTTTACAAACTTTCGACATTTTCACTATTATAGTCCATCATTAGAAAGAGAGAGAGAGAGAGACCACAAGGCTCCGTCTCTTTTTTTTCTTTCAAAAATTTCGTTGCATTTTCATAAGAAATGTGGGCTCCTGACTGGCCGATATCTTAACTGGGTCGCCTCGATGACAGATGCTTGCTCGACGTCTCAATTTACCGATTGTTTAACCGAAAAGCAGCAGCGAAATACCTTTTAAAGTGTAGATCTATGAGTAAATCGACAAAAGTAGTGAAGGATCATTTGTTGATTCCTGAACAGGAAATGTCAATGACGAGAAAATTAAAAGTATTACGACTAGAGACAATTGTGTAGGAAATGTAAAGATAGACGGAATGATAAAATCCAACAATTGATGTTCTTTGATTGATTGGCGGTTTCTCCATACCACAATTCTAAGTATTTATATGGAAAAAATACACTTTTAGTGCCAAAAATTATGTACGGAGATCACTTTGGTGCCAAAAGTTATAAAAACGGATTATTTTGGTGCCTCCGGCCAAAATTACCACGTGGCATTTGTAATTATTTTTTAAATTTTAATTGGTATTTTTGTAAGAAAAAGAAGTCCACGTTGGTTCCACGTGGACTTCAAAATTCATAAAAATAAATAAAAATAAAAAATAACAAAAGAAATTTAAAAATAAAAATTTTATTCAAAATAAACTAAAATAAAGTTTAAAAAAAAAAAAACAAGCGAGGGTGGGAGCATGGCCGACGACCCTCGCCCAAATCTGGGCGACGATCGCATCCCTCAGCCAGATCAAGCGAGGGTCCCCCAAGTCTGGCGGAGGGTCGCCACCTGCTGCTCGTGGCGGCCCTCCGCCAGACCTGGGCAAGGGTCGGCGACCCTCTCCTAAGGCCGGCGGGAGTCGCCAGCCCCTGGCCAGGAGTCGGCGACCCTCACCGGCCATGCCTCCATCCTCGCCGGCCATTGCCGGCGATGGCGGGGCGGCGGCGACAAGGGTTCCAGAAACCCTCGCCGGCTACCTTTTTTTTTTTTGGTTTTTAATTTTTCAGTTTATTTATTAAATTATGTTAAATAAAAAATTTAAATTTTAAAAAATAATGCCACGTGGACCGCAAGTGAGCCACATCAGCCGAAAATATTAATAAAAAAATGTCACGTCAGATTTTCGACGGAGCAAATCGGAGTTGACACCAAAGTAATCGTTTTTTTATAACTTTTGGCACTAAAGTGATCCGATTGAAACTTTTGGCACCAAAGTGATCTTCATGCACAACTTTTGGCACTAAAAATATACTTTTGCCTATTTATACCTATGATAAGTTATGCACATCCATGTGGATAACTAAACAATTGATGTTCTTCAATCTCGATAACTAAACAAAGTCTTCATCTAATATATTTGCATATTAAACAGACTTCACCAGCTAGCTAATATTAAATTAGGTGGCACATTTCATGACTGAATGAGTGGTGCCTAAGAACTCTTCAATATCACATCTTTGACAAAACGAACACTAGTTAATTCATTGGAGTTGCAACTTTGATATATATTCATTATCTTATGAAATTTAGGCGGTGATTTATTTGCCTTAACATACATTTGCATGTGATCAATTCGAATTAAAGATAGCTTAGAGACATAAGCAGTGGGAAGAGAGCCTGTATCTGCCAGCCCAATCTTCAATTGTCTATAATGCATTATTGGGATTAAGTGGATATTATGATTATGTTATTTATTAATTCCCATGTTCTTGGTTTTTTTTTTTTATCCAACGTTGTGTGTGTGTGTGTGTGTGTGTGATCTAGGTCGCGTACACTGCACTGCACCAGAAGCTGTCAATTCATCAGCTCCCGTTGACTCTGTCACATGAAATACAGGTTGACTTTTGGGAGACTCAACGAAAACTATAAAGTAATCTCAAGCGCGATTATCAGAGAAGGAGCCATGTTTTAAGGAAAGGAAAATTAAATAAAAATATAGTCAGATATAATTAATTTTTTATTAAATTTAAAATGCTGCGAACAAGACATCTCTAGCAACCCGTACATGCTAATGTCTCAGATTGGTAGACAGTATGCGTCACTTCAGGACAGCAATGTTAGTACATTTATGTCTCATTTCCTGCTAACTGTTATTGTCCGGGTTAGTGTTTAGGGTGCATTTGCTCGTGGAAAATTTTCATGCCAAATGAAAATATTTTCTAAAAAAATATTTTTCAGAAAAATGATTAGTTATCCGTTGTTTAATGATCATTTAATCAAAGATATTTTATGGTATTTAGATCTTATTTGAAAAATAATTTCAATCTCATGATTTTTTTTTTATGATTTTATCTCAAGTAAAAAGAAAATTCCAAAATTCTAAATATATCTTTTATGATAATTTTTTTACTTTGTTTTTAAGACAGATGACAACCGGTGGAAGAAGGAAAAGGAAAAATATATATATATATATATATATATATATATATATATATTAAAAAATTGATATGAGCAATTCCGAAAATGATTTCACCTCTTTAGATTTAGGAATTAACTTTTCTAATTTTATGCATGAATTTTCTATCGATGAGAAAGTATTTTTGTTTGATTAAGTTATTTTCGACTTACCAAACGGGTGAAAATTCAGAAAATTAAACCCTAAAAAAATACTTTCACTCAAACAAACGAAGCTAATGTGTGTTTAGAATGGATTCTTTTGGTTCTTTTCTTATGATCGTACTCTAGTTACTTTAGAAATTACAATCATATAAGTTTTCAACAAGGAAATCGTGAAAAGGTAATCGAGAACATTCCTATTTTCATCCATTAAATCTCTTAAAAACAAACTGAATGTTTCTTGTCTCACAACATTTTAGGGTCATTCTCCAAAAAAAGCAAACCTTTCTTGACATTTTTATTCTGTGACTTGTCCTTTGACATAATATCTAATGTGCACTCGCGGCTGCATTTATACAAAAAATGGACACTTAAAAAGTCGAGCAAAAAACATTTATTGCAAAAAATATGAGTGGTTAGATAATGGATTAACGTGATATACGTTATCGTATAGATATACAACTAATGAAAAAAAAAATGTAGCACGATTCGGAAATTTTTTCAAGAAGGACTCAAATTTTATAATTGAAATTCAAGAGAGAGAAAATATAGTTATTAGCTTACGTATTTGTCCATTGATGTAATACCAGTAGAATAAGTTATTAAGAATATTTAGAGAAGATAAAAATAATTGAGATCTCCAAAATATAATTTATTATCATCAATAACTTAGCATTGAGAGAGTTAGCTAAGTCTTATTTATCATATCATGTGTTTGGTGTTTGCCGAGGATTGGATAAAGTGGGATATAAGAGGATATAGCCATAATAAAATTATTCCATGAGGGAGGTGGGATAGAGGTGGATAGGATTTCTAACTATCTTATGTATAAGTTATTTTTTTCCGAATAAATACTTCTTAAATTAATAAAATTAAAATAGTATTAGAATATAAATAGTATATGAAATCTAATGTAAAAAATCAAAATAAAAGAAAAAGGAAATTCATGACTATTTAATTCTATTTTTTTATGTATTTGGATTTCTTGTTATTTTATGATATAATTTCTATATATAGTGTTTATATTTATTACATATTTTAGGCATTTTGGTATTTTAGAAATATTAGTATAGTTTACTATTTAATAAAATATTATTAGAGAATGATGGAAGGGAAAAAAGAATTTAAAAAGAAAAGGAAAAATAGTGAAATAATAGGCAAAAAAATGAAGTAGGCAATAGTGTAATGAGATGTCCTTACCATCTCCGTTTGTGTAACTTTTAGGACAATAAACAAAATAGGATGTGAAAATATTCGATTTTACTATTTCAGTTCACCAAACAGTGGATAGGATATAGCAAAATCTATAGATTTCACGTTCTATCTTATCCAATCATATCATGTCTAAAAATCAATACAACCAAACGTATCTTTCGCTGAAAAGGGAATTGTGCTATAATAGTTACTTCTTACTACTACAAGCAAACACATCACTAGACGACCCAACAGTAATAAACCTGTAATGTAACCACTATTACCAACAAAGGAAAAATCGTCAAAAAAATTCTAAACATGCAGCACTTTTTAAATCTTTTAATTTTACCAATTGAATCCTAAATAATTTTATATTTTGCTAATTGAGTCTATTCAATCGATTTTGGCCGAAAATCGTCAACGTGAATATCAATCGCCTTACGTGACTCGACCAGCGCTAAGTGGATAATTTTTTATAACATTTTTTATAACATTTTTTTTATTTTTTTCGTTTCATTTTCCTTTTTTTCTTTTTTTTTTTTAGTTCAAAGGGCCAGCAACCATTAAACCTTGGGCAAGGGCAGCTAAGCTCTTGCCAATCGTGGGCAAGTGGTCGCAACCTCTTGCTGAGACTGATGAGGGTGTCGCGAGCCCTCACTGTGGTCGGTGAGGGTTTTGTGGCTCTCACCTAGGGGCCGACCCCTCGTTGAGGCGGTGAGGGCGTTGCTAGCCCTTGTGGTCGACGAGGACCGCGACCCTCACGCTCGACCTGTGCAAGCATTGATTAAACGAATTTTGTTTAAGAAAGGAAAAAAAAAAGAGTTGACCCCTACCCGGTCAATTAATTTTTCTTAAGAGGAAGCTTGGGAAGCCGGCAAAGAAGGGGAATGAATAGACGAGACATATGTCTCGAGACACATTGGATAATAAAAGTTAGCTCAGGCGAGGCCGGTCCTCGCTGTTCGTTGCCACAGGCCATGCAAGAAAAAAAAATTAGAAAAAATAATGCAAATAAATGATTAAAAATTTTATTGAAATATTCATGTCAACGATAGTCGTGTCGTCACGCAGGACGATTGGCATGCACGCAGGAGGAGAGAACATTCGAGTTTTTAGCTTCCATTTAGTTTACAATCAGAAATGTATGGAAACATGTGAAAGATGAAACACGAAAACATGTATTATTTGCACCCTCGTATAGGCACAAGAACCATTAGATCACGTGGGTTCCACATGAATCTCAACTATTACAACTCATCACATGATCCGGCTACATTTAAGAAATTGTAAAAAAAAAAAAATTATTACAGACGTTTTGGTAGTCATCTTCTCGAAATGGAGAGAGTCGGATAAGATTTTATGTGTGGGGATTCACCTAACTAGGATGGTCCATGGGGAAAAAAAATTCAAGTGCTTAACCATGGGATAATACCTGAAGAAAATAACAAGCATATAAGCATGATGATGGCATTGCCACCTTTTTCCAAATTTGTTTTCTTTTAAGAAAAAGGTTAAAAAAAAAGGAAAAAGAAAAGGAAACCGAGCTTATAAACAATCTGTGTTTGTCAAATATTAAACTTGAATAAACACGGAAGTGGCAGACAGATGATGTCAATGGGGATCATAAGGTTAGACAGGATATCGAGCCAAGGCCGATGCTGACGTCATAATCCGATCCATAATCCCTTGCTAAGCCAACACAAAATCCCACTTAATTCCAAAAACAACCTGCACCAGCCGCTATTTAAGCCCCCCACCTCCTCTCTCTCTCTCTCTCTCTAACTCCAAAGGTGAAACAGAGTGTAGCGAGAGAGAGGAGCAGAGTCTAGAGAGAGATCCCGAAGAACGAACGAATCAAAATCTTCGAATTTTTTTCCATTTTCCCTTTGATTCAAAGAAGCGGGAACGAAGAACAGAGGCGGAATCAATCGACCCCACGAAGCTCAAATGATGATAGCTTATGCGGAGCGCTTCGTCCACGAGAACGACACCGAGATGAGGCAAGACGACGGCGTCTCTGGCCTCGACCTCCAGCTACAGGGGACCCTGGACTGGTCCCCCGCGGCGACCGCCTCCGCCGCCAAGGACTTCGGCGGCCTCCGCTCGGCCAAGCCCCTCGCCGTCGTCCGGCCCTCCGGCTCCGACGACGTGGCCCGCTCCGTCAAGGCCGCCCTCCGGTCGCCCAACCTGACCGTCGCCGCCAGGGGCAACGGCCACTCCATTAACGGCCAGGCCATGTCGGACGGGGGCCTCGTCGTCGACATGCGCTCCACGGACACCGGCCACTTCCAGGTCGGCAGCGGCGAGTGCGGCGCCGACTACGCCGTCGTCGCCGGAGGGGCATTATGGGAAGACGTCCTCGAGCGGTGCCTGCGCTACGGCCGCGCGCCGCGGTCGTACACGGACTACCTGGGCCTGACGGTGGGGGGGACGCTGTCCAACGCCGGCGTCAGCGGCCAGGCCTTCCGCCACGGCCCGCAGACGTCGAACGTGACGGAGCTGGAGGTCGTGACCGGCCAGGGCGAGACGCTGATTTGCAGCCGCAGCGACAACTCAGAGCTCTTCTTCGCCGTCCTCGGCGGACTCGGCCAATTCGGCATAATCACCAAGGCAAAGATCTTGCTTCAACCGGCACCTGATATGGTACGAACGCCACTCTTCAATTATTCTTCTTCTTTTTTTGGCGGTTAATTTAGGCGAATTTTTTTCCGAAATATTTTATATGTTGTGGTGGTGGGCGATTTCTGCAGGTGCGGTGGATAAGAGTGGCGTATGCGGATTTTGGCGAGTTCACCCGGGACGCTGAGTCGCTGGTGACTCGGCCGGACGGCGACACGTTCGACTACATCGAAGGGTTCGCGTTCGTGAACAGCGACGACCCGGCCAACGGATGGCCCACCGTGCCGCTCGACCCGGACCAGCGGTTCGACCCGGCCCGGCTTGCCCCAGACGCCGGCCCGGTCCTCTACTGCCTCGAGCTGGGCCTCCACCACCAGAGCAGCGACTCTCCCTCGTCCGTCGATTCGGTAACGACACACCTCCTAACCAAATTTGCGTCCATCAATCATGCATTTATTTCTTTCCCACGCCACATAAAAAAAAAAAAAAAAAAAAGGGTCTTAGTCAATGTGGAAAAGATCCCGATAGACGCACGCGGACACGTTCCACATATGGATTTAAGCCTAAAGCCATCACAAACGAGAGCGAATAGTCTTCTTGACTCCGATTCCCGATGCGGCTTGGTTTTCTTCACACGCGTCCTGTTAATGCTCACATATCATCGGACGTATCGATGCGACGTCACTCATTCACAGTCCAGATTCACGGGATCGTTTATTAACACTTGTCTTTTCCAAATGAAGTCACTCGTTCAAAGAAGAAGAAAAAAAAAAACCGGGTCATTTTTTCTAAATTTTTTTTTTCAAATATATCTACCGTAACTATAGGATTTCTTAGCAAGAATGCCGCAATCGTAACCCGTCGTGAAATGTGGAGCGAGTTTTGACCTCGGTTTGGGCCTTTGAGTGGGGGCCCCGCACGTGGGAACTGTCCGAGCTGGACAGGCGAGAGGACAAAAATTGGCGATTTGCCTGGTTGGACTCACACGTGTACAAAGCTCAGCGACTGCAGAGACGATGAGGGCGATGCCCCCCCCTCGAGCACCCCGGCGACCAAAACAAATTAGCAAAAGAAAAATTTTAATTTCCTTTTTCGAATTTTAAATGATTTTGTCTTTGTGGGAGTTACTTCACCACTGAAAGTGACGCCACAGCCGTAGATACATCTTCCATTGGATTTTCTGACACCACCCCGTGCCGCCGTAACTGCCCCCGCACTTGCCCGCGAATTACAGGAATGACACCGCACGGGGGGCGCTGCGGTGTCACTTTCGGGGTTGGGGCGTCCAGTCGGGGCTATTTTGGGGAAACTGGGGAGAGCCTTTGGTCCTCTGAGTTGTCGCTGTCCCCGTCGCCTGATCGCGGAGATTTTGCCCGGACGTTGTTGGTCCCGTCCGCCTCCCCCCACGCACGCACACGCACCCACCGCAGACGGCCAAAACCACGTCATTTTCTGGAATCTGTATCTCATCGGTTGCCGTTGAATTTTACCCGAATGCCCCCGGCGTGACGATTTCTCAATTTGCGTTGCGTGTTTCTTTTCACAGGAGGCGGAGAGATTGCTCGGGCGGCTGAGATTCGTGGAGGGGCTGGAGTTCCGGCGGGACGTGAGCTACGCGGAGTTCCTGCTGCGGGTGAAGCGCGTGGAGCAGCACGCCAAGGCCACCGGCCTCTGGGACGCGCCGCACCCGTGGCTGAACCTGTTCGTGTCCAAGGCTGACATCGCCGACTTCGATCGGACGGTGTTCAAGGGCATCCTGAAGGACGGCGTCGGCGGGCCCATGCTGGTCTACCCCATCCTCCGGACCAGGTCAGCAAAACCTTCTTCACCACACCCTTTCCGAATGTGAAATTTCGATGGCCCCTCCCGTCGAATCGTTCACGTGCATTGACTGACGTCTCTGGTTTGTCACGTGATGGACGCGCTATTGGGGGTATGGAAACATGGTATAATCCGACACGCACACACGAGTAACAATTTTCAGCTGCATCACGGTTCACGAACCCGGGTAC
The DNA here is from genome assembly GCA_021437785.1 of Rhodomyrtus psidioides. NCBI lineage: Eukaryota > Viridiplantae > Streptophyta > Magnoliopsida > Myrtales > Myrtaceae > Rhodomyrtus > Rhodomyrtus psidioides. The sequence goes on along the minus strand of JAILYB010000007.1, from coordinate 5,579,079 downwards.
CTCGGACCCCGTTGGCCCTGCGCCTCTTCTCGGACCGCCACGTGTCGCGACATCATCGCTTGACTTGGTTTGGGCCGGTGGCTGGGGGCGGCCCCTGTGGGACCCGCGGATATGAATTCTTGTCCCTTCTTATTCAGAATGATATGCTGACTGTTGTCACTGAACATCATTAAATCTGGTGGTTAAGATTTCGAAGGGTGGGTCAAAATTTTTTTTTTTAATTTTTTGTCCTGTTCTTTCTCCCGCTCTGATGTCAGCCCAATCTGTAGGGGACCCACTGGGGACCCCCGAACCTCCCCGCTGACGGTTGTACCGTCTGCACTCCGCATCCCACCTTACCCAATCACCCCAAGCAGCCGAGCCGAGATGATACGACGTCAAAGCTCGAAATCAAACTTCGATTTGTGTATTTGGTCTTTTGGAATTTGGAAATGCAATTCGAGCCTGATGGAGTTCTAGGTCTAAATCGACTCAATTAGAAAATCGGAAGCCCTCGAGAATTTCCCAACATCATTCCCCAAATTGAGAGAAAATGTTTTTCTTCCCTTCTTTCTTAAGAGTACCCTCGAATTTTTACATCCCAAAATTCAGACGAACTAGTTTAAAGATTTGATTAGAGGTCCAAGTTCAAATTCGATAAGCTTCCAATTTCTCCGAGCTGGCCGTCGGCAGGGTCGGGCATTTGGCTAGACGCGGTGCTCTTTAACTAGATTATTTTTTAGAGGAAACCCCAGGAATCGAATGGGGCGATGTGTCGAGATATTATGCGTGTGACGGAGATCGACTCAATCTTGCGCCGGGCCGAGAACGTCATCGGTAGGGTGTCTGGTGTTAGGCGCGGTTGAGTTGGCGTACGAGCAAAAGAGTACATGGAAAAATGGTACTTTGCGATGATAAAGCAAGAAGAAAAGAAGATTGAGGGGACCACGCAAAATTACAGTTTTGTACAGAAATTTCGTGCTTCTTTTGGTTGGGTGACCTTTTAGGACAGGCTTTTGGGCCTTTTGCATGAACGGGGAGGGAGGTCGCTGTTGTGGTGAATTTATTAATTATTATGACCTCTTTTTTTTTTTCCTTTTCTTTTTAAAACTTTTTTTATTTTTTGAAGGCTGAATAATTTATGACCTAGGGGGTCGATGTAAAGCAGAGCGATGAAAAAGGTCCGAGTGGTACTTTGAGGGGCGTTTTCGTCATTGCATGCCCCCTCTTTTTGTAGAAAATGAGATATCGAGGGATGTTACTTTCTTTGGCCAGTCTTTTGCCGTTTGGGAAACGACAAGCGTTTTTATTCGCCAACCCAATTATTATATGACACTGTCGCCACTTTGTCCTGGCTATTGCCCCGTGGATTTCCTATGACAAGTTGCATTAGGAGTTGGTTAATGGAAAATTATTGACCGATTTTTTGAATTGCCTCAGGTGGGACAAGCGCACGTCCGTGGTGTTGCCGGAATCCGGCGAGATTTTCTACCTCGTGGCCTTGCTCCGGGACACTCTCCCGTACCCGGATGGGCCGTCGGCCAACGAGCTGGTCTCGCAGAACCGCGAGATCCTACGGGCCTGCGATGAGAACGGGTTCGACTACAAGCTGTACCTCCCCTACTACCAGTCGCAGGAGGAGTGGAAGCGCCACTTCGGGAATCAGTGGGCGAGGTTCGTGGAGAGGAAGGCGAGGTTCGACCCGATGGCTATCCTCGCGCCGGGGCAGAAGATCTTCTCGAGATCGTCGGTGCCCGGCAAGATGGCGAGCGATGGCAGCGGGTTGTGAGGTCGTCCGGTTGGCATCTGCGTTGGGTTTTTGTCTTTACTTCGGTGGGTTTTTTTCATTGCAAGATTTGTTCTGAACAATGTTGGAGCAATATGTAAATGAAATATTTTTCATGGTCAAAATCGAAAATTGTTTCTTAGGGTTCCCCCCCCCCCCCCTTACACGTGGAAAAGACGGAAATGGGTTCATGCCAATATCAAGCTGTAAAGCAACCGAGGTCAAATCATATAATACAGCCCAATCAATCTTTTTTGGACGGTCTAATGTCCAATGTCTCATCCATGGAAATCTTACCTAGTCTTTAAGTTCATGATTAGTTCAAAAAGATTGTTTGACTATGACAATACCAACAGCCCATTTACATGTTATTTTCAATGGTCAATGATTTGCCACACAAGAGGATTCCTTTCTCATCCGAACTACACATGGGCATCAGATTCTCAAAATTTCAAGAAAAAAAAAAAGTCTCATGCAAAACGAAATCAGACAACTCAAAAGCTGCCCACTTTTTTTTTTGGGGGGGTGCTTTTGGACTTAACGATTAGATTTTGTCTAGGGTTTGGTTTTGCTTGGGTCCCATGCAAAATCAAATCTTACTTGGTTTCTCCAAATCTTCAGAGACTTCCTCTCCCTCCTCTTCTTTCCCCCCCCCCCCCCCCCCCCCCTAAAAAAGCAGAGTCGGAAATGGTTGAGAAATTAGGGTAAAATGGGTCCCGCGTTTTTTTAGCTTTCTTTAAGGATGCGATTATGTAAGATTCTGGCTAGAAAAAGGGAGGGGGCAATTATAAGATCATGATTTCTTGTAAGGCGGACCGGGCCAATGACGACACGTCGTTTCTCGTTTATAATCCCATGCAAAGCAAAGCGCGGCGTTTTACGTCGCCGCCCCGCCCGTTGAACCGGTCATGCACGGACGTGTAAAAATTCCGAGTTCCCACAAAAAGGAAAAGAGGAGTGTGGGCCCTGTGGGGTAGAGCAAAGGGGAGTGGGCCGACGCGCACCTGAGCGCGTGAGAGTAAAGCACCTCTCCCCCCGGCCACGTCTGACGATGGCCAGGTTGGACGCCTCGGAGGTTCCTTGCTTTTCTGCTTTTCCTTTTTCCTGTTCATTGCGAAACCCACTATTGTTACTTCAGCATTAAGATAATAAAATTCATATGTGCACTTGTGATTTGTTTGTGTTCTTTTTTTTAAAAAATTGCAATTTGCCAATGAATGAGTTATATTTCTTTGATCTTTGGTTGAAGGGAACTTCTTTGTACCGACATTTTCGATTAGTGAAACTATGAACACCATTCACAGTTTTATTTACCTAAGTTCTAAGATTAGGCGATGTCGATCACTTTTGTCCCTGCCAATCTTCCTCCGGTCCGCGATGGAGGAAATAAGTATCTTGTCTTTGCGACCAAGAAATTTGTCCATCGACCTCGCCCGATTTACAGACATACATGTCACTAGAGTTTATTTTAAGTTAAGTACGCCTAGACAGTGCTGTCCATATTTTGTAACCCACTAACATGATATCTAGTTGGAGAGCTCTCTAAAAACTCTCGATCGTTGGCAGAATTCTCGATAAACATTTTCTTAAAAATGGGCGCATGGATTTTGCATACACGAAAGAACAAGGGTACATTACCGTCAACCGAAAGGAATGTTTCAAAATCATGTGTTCGTCGAACTTACCACCCAAAGATCTCGTCTTTACACTTTGCTACATACACATGTCCGTCACGTTTCCAAGATTGTGAACACACCATCTTGTTGATCTGTGCCTAACTAGAAGCACGGGCACATGTTGGGAACGTGCTTTGGTAGTACCTTCTATTAGTGACCCGACTTCCCCTCCCTCTTCATTAGGGATGTGCAAACTGGATTGGCCCGGACCGGCTGGGTCGGTCCGGTCCTTGAGGTTGGCGGTCCGGTCCCCGATCCCAATAAATGGGACCGGTGACTGGGCGGTCCAATCCCCTGTTCCATGGTTTGGGACCGGACCGGCCCCGTCCGGACGAGATCACAAATGTTTTTTTTTAATTAATCTATATTTAGAGTTAACTTAATTTTAACATTTTGAGAAGTCCCGTGAATCTCATCTCACTCTTGAGTTAGTGGTGTCATTGTATGTATTATTTAGTAATTTGGGTTTTGGTATTACTTTGGGACAAAATCAGGTCTTAATTGATGATAAGATCTGTTCCTTATTATGGGCACGTGCACGAAGAATAAGTACGCACGTACGCACGTGCATGAGGACAGAAACTCGAGTCATTATGCAGATTTGAGAAATCTATTTTTTTTCACAACCAAAAATAAAAAAGAAATAAATAAAATCCGAGTTCGGATTCATCGCCCACCTGAGTTCAGCAGGCCACATACAAGCGTCGATTACGAGGGGAAAAGATCACGTAAAGCCTTCAAGGCCGGATCGATGGGTGGCCGTAGCATTTACGTGGTTGTCTTGCCGTCGTATGTTGATTATAGATTGTAAATTAATATTGTATTGTAATTTCTAATGGCTAGATTTTTATAAGCAGTTAGAGACTTAGAGTTAGCGGTCTTACTGGGCACGGATCGGGACCGACCTGGACCGCCGGTCCTGGTCCGGTCCGTGGTCCCAAAAATATGGGGACCGAGACTACTGGTCCGGTCCCTGGTTCCATGCCAGGACCGGACCGGCCCGGACCATGCACATCCATACTCTTCATGTATCGCCAGGTCATTAGACTTCTCCGGAACCCTAAAACTAAAAATGGGTGTGGCGCTTTTCATCGAATTTCCAACTTTCCACCGCCATCTTTGCCCTCATAAAACCTAGAGAGAGAGGGAGAGAGAGAAAGAGTTGGCAACTTTATGGTAGCATGTGAACGATCAGCTTTTGCATGGAATAAGATCTCTTCCAGAATGAGAAGAAAAGCAGGTGGAGTTAGGTTAAGCTTTAAACGAAGAGCACGACATGGAAGGCTGATAAAGATGAAGATGACTTTTGTTCTCTACCAGATCTCCCACGTTCTCCACGCACTGTTTCTTCTTCCCGTGATGCGTGTGGTAAGCAAAAGGGGGATTTTCAAAGTTACGTGCCCATTCTGGTCATGCATGTCCATGCATCCCATGCGATTTTTCCAATGCAAATCACGTGTCCCTGTTTTCTATTCGAAGAGTTTGACCTAGGAATACGATAAACTATTCGTGAAATCTAACGGAGGTGGTGATATTGCCAGCAGGTGCAATTACCCAAATTCCAAAAGGGTCCGAAACATGCATGGTTACCGTGTCCGCGAAATGAGAAGAAGATGTGGCTACCGAGATAACATTGGTGCGAAAGTCGCTATATCAAACTACGATAGCATCTCGAAAATCTTGACTGGAGAAGGAAATACGTGTAAATACCAGCTCCGGAATCGATCGAGAGTTCTGGCCCCGCCATCGACGATGGTCGTCGGATCGGATGATATTATTACATTTGCCTTTTGCTGCTCCATCAAATTATTTCGGGTTTTTGTGTAGGACATTTTGACAATGAGATTAAGCGACATAAAGTCGTAGCAAATTCCTCATGCTCTCCAGCTACGTTGGTGAATAAATGTGCTCGTGAAAACAGAGAGTCTCGACAAACGCAACCTCGGCGTTATCCAACAAGCACAAAAATGGTAAGAGGAAAAAAAAAATGGTTGGCTTAGAGCAGCTGACTGCTTTCGACATCTTTTTCTTAACCCTTTGTTTTTTTCTGTTCTTTTTTCTTCTTCTTCTTTCCTGTAACAACTGGTCAATCGAATCCAGCAAAAAGTTGGAGTTTACGCTTCTTTTGAGGATGCTGATTCTATGAATCAGATCTCCCTGTTCTGGTTTTCTGTCTTTTTATAAGCATCGCAGCCTGCCTTCGCCACACAGAGCAAATGTCGACGTTAAATGCGCTGTGTGAAATCTATGGACTATGGTCCACACGACAAAACTTGCCAGTGCAATATAGTTTAAATAGGAAAATCGAAAAGGGAAACCCAACTGGCCAAAAAAAGCAAGCAACCAAAAAAATATATATATCCTAAGAAAAATTGGGAATTCTCAAAAAAAAAATATTCAGTCGAAAATTCTTGAAAGTTGAACCTGTTCACCATTAGCATGAATTACATGGAGCAACTTGGTGACACAAATATTCAAGAATTAGATTACACAACTTAGTAGTTCTGCGTGCGAAGACGTCTAAACCCTACATCCTAATCTATAAATCTTGTAGAGTGGACTACTTGCATGATGATTCGTTCGCGATTATCCCCTATGAAGAAAAAAAGAAGTGACACGACCTGCCATATGACACTAGGTGGATACATAATTTTCCTTTCTGTTCCCAGATCACCATAAGTTTAATTACACAATTTGCTATTAAAGATTATGATTGATTTTGGCATCTCAAATTAGTGTGACTACATGCCACTTGACGACCGATCCATGTATCTAGCGCTTTTTAACACCTCAGTTTTCACGTTTAAGAGAAATCGGTATTATGACGAATCCTAACCTTACGATGTTTAACCAGTTGAGGCCGAACTCAACTCTGGGTTATTTTCGTCGCAACCGCACGTGTTTGTTCTACTTGTACTGTCGCCTTGGGGGTGAATTGGACGATGTTACCGTTCTAGACAACTCGCGGGATTAATTTGGACCACCACATCCATCGTAATGAAACTTCGTACGCAACATGTGTGTACAGAACCCTAAAAAAAAAATGTAAAACCACACAACGATTTTTGTGGTATTCCATATGAAGAGAATAGCTTATCGATAAACTAGCTCAATGAATGACATGTGTGTCAATATGTCCTTTTTCTTCAAGGGACTGCTCTAAACAAAAAAACAAAGCGATTTCCACCAAGGATGGTCCACATTTACAACTGTGCCTAGTGAAACAAGGACCCACCCAGAAAAGAAAAAAAGTAAGAATTTTTGGTACGTAAGCACTAAAGTTACATCAAATCTCAATTGGCATTGCTAGAAGAGACAAAGTGGTCCAGCTAAGGAAATGAAAAGAGCCCATGAAAACTTAACATTTTGTCACAATGTCGCAATTGCTGCTTTGGAAGCTAAGAGTTAGAAGCTGAGTGACCCACCAAACGAAGATTGGACAACACCCAAAAAAAAAAAAATTTAATAGTAATCAATTGAGAAGTCGATGATTGATGAAATCTATCAGAATTTGATGCCCCGGCCAAAAATAGTGCGCCCCACACAAATGTGGACTTTGATAATCTAATGAATGCGACAGAGCATGTTTTGCTTGTCATGGAGTTAGGTCATCGGAATTTTGTTCCCATTCAAGCTAATTGTGGGCCTGACTCTGCCCCCACACAGAACTCATCGCAGTGGCTAGAGATATGTCGCTGTAATTTTATTTCGAGTATAGGCTGGTTTTTTACCTAAAACTAAAAGCGTAGAAACATACGTAGAAGAGGCAAACAGAGGAATGAAAATATTTCAACTCGGGATTTCCTGATCCTGCTTTCGCTTTGATAATATAAAGAATTTTCTAATACCCCTGTCAACAGTTCTAAAAACTTAAGCAGGTGAATGAGAGCACGATTCCGATAGTTAAACACAAGGATTGCGATGAGTTATTACTCATGTTCTTGCTCTTGCGGTAATATTCTTTGTTACTTCTGTGGATTCTTAGGCTGCGTATGGATCGTAGCCAGGGAAAGTGTTTATGTTCCAAAAGTGTTCCGGGAACACTTTTGGAACAGAAACGCGTATGGTTCAAAAATGTTCCGAAAGTGTTCCGCGGAACATTTTTATGCCAGGAAACACTTTTGAAGGAACAAAAAAAACTTGCTTCTGGATTTTGGAACGCTTTTGGAACCATCATCCATCGTCGCCGACGCGGCTACCACCCGCCGCCTCGCTAATCGCCGGTCGCCTCCGCCGGTCTCCGCCACCGATCGCCAGTCGCCGCCGCCGATCGCCGGCCGTTCGCCGCCTCCGTAGCCGACCGGCCGGTCACCAGTCGCCGGCCGCCGCCACTCGCTGGTCGCCGATCGCTGGCGACTGAAAAAATTATTTTTTTTTACTTACCAAACGCGTTTTTTTCCCAAAAATCGTAGCCGAGAACAGAAACACAAAAAAATGTTTCTATTCAAAAAATGCTCCCGGGAACAGAAACGCTACCATACGCAGCCTTATTCGGTCGACCAATGATGTAAAAGAAGGTCTATTCGAAATGAACTCCATGTCGAAAGGATTAGAACCATCAAATATAGCTAGAGGTTAAAACCCCTCAAACAATATAAGTGCCGAAAGCCGTAATTAGAAGTTCATAATCAAAACGGTTGACTCGAACTCCTAAATTTGAAACGGACTACAGAATGGGTGAGTTCGTCGGGTGAGTTTGCTGGATGACAGAAGCCCCATTGTGAAGGCCCAGTGGGCCTATTTGTTGCTATTGGGCCTGAAAAGCATTAGAATATGGTTTTCGTAGCTATAATTGGGTGAATCACCTCGTTTTTTTTTTTTGTTTAATCAAGATTTGTAGCGTAATATGAAAACGGTAGGACTTACACGTTAATGATGTGGTTCGAGGCTGGAATTCGGTGGGCAAAGATGTATTATCTAATTTCTAAGTGCAATTATAGGTGAGCTACTGTACTAGATTGCCGACCCCGTATGTCTACTTTGATGCGAAATTGATTGCCTAAACCGACAAGTATGTATACGGAGGCGGCCCAAAACAGCAAAACTAGGGCTTGAAATGGTCATCAGCTTGAAGCAATTCAACCATGGGATTCGACAGGCCCAATGGGACAGAAATTGAAGGTCAACATGTGAAATCGGGTTCTCACCCTCATGGGTTTGGGTCGACTAGCAGAGCCGAATTTCCTTTAGGAAATAGGGATGGCAACCGGTCGAGTTCATCCGAACCGTTCGAGCCGGGGCTTTTTTGATTCAGAAAGGAGCATTACTGTAGGGTTGCTTTTGGTCATTAAAATAAAAATCAAGATATGATTTGTTTCATTATATCATGTGTTTGGTAGATATCTATGATAAGATAAATGGGATATAGCCCAGATAAAAATATTTTAGGGTAGGGGTGAAATATATACGTATATGATTTCTCAAGAGAATAGAGACAATGAGAATCGAGGTTTTTTTTTTTTTTTTTCACAACCACTGTCTCTTATCTATGTCAAGCCGCCTCTTCGCCGTGCTGGCGCCTCTCTGGCGGAGGGCCGCCTCTTCGGGTGTGTCAGCCATCAAGTGTGGTTGCCTTTCCAGCAATGCCGGGTTGTGGTCTCCGACAACAAAGCTGGGTCTCTCCACAGCCTCGTTATTTAATCGATAGTTTGATGTGATATGAGATCATATCTCTCTTTCTTTAATCACTTGAACATTTTCAAAATTCGAAAGGAGTCTCGATATGTTATGAAGAATTGAAAACTGATCATTGATTTTCAATATAGCTCTCTTGGACGATCTGCACGAGTCGATCTTCAACTTGTGAAAAAATGTTGAATAATTTTAAAGTCTAGCACTTGTTTACTTATGCAACAAGACAACCAGCAGGGCCAATTGCTCATTTCAAAGGATTTGACTCCAAGTTAAGATCCCTGGTTCTATTAGGTATGCTCGATCGATGTCCTACCCGAATTCATATAGCACAAACTTCTGCACAACGATGACTCACTCATCAAAACTCATAACTAAATAATTTCTAAAGTAATATGATGTTTCAGCAAAATAAAATCGATCCCAGCTGCGCCTTGTCTCTACTTATTCGACTTTATTTCCGCAGTTCATCAAATAGTAGATAGGATATGAAAAGATCCTTGAATTTTTTATCATGTCCTATACAATCTTATATTGAGTAGAAATCCGGACAACGAAATGCAACTTAAGGTTTTGATCAGGGCTAAGACTATTGTACAATGGGCCAACCATAACTTTTCAAATTTTGGACAACCGTCTCTAGATAGCTCAAGTGAGGCTCGCACATCTTCATCAACCTCAAACAAGGGTCGTAATACCCCGATGAGGAGGAGGAGAGGAAGCGAGGTGTTAGCAACAACAAGGCAATGTTCGTAGTAGATTTGAGGGTTTAATAGTATTAGGATTATGCGCATACACACAACGAAATAAACCATATTTATCCCCATCTCCCACGTGAAATGATTTTATCAGAGTCATATCCTTCTTATATTAGATTTTATCATGTTTTGAGCATACACCAAACACGGGATCTTAAATTTTATCTGACTATCAAACATAGTGAAAAAGCACATAAATAAAAATTTAGTGAATATCAGGATAAGAATAATCGCACTTGACCTCTAAATAATAAAAAAAATGACTTTTTTTTTTTTTTTTTTGGAGGAGGGGAGGGATGGGGGAGAGAAAGAGGAAGGGGAATTCGATCTAAGGGGGAAGGAATGAAAGCAGCCACTGGTCGCACCCGCTGTCAAGCACTCCGTGGACCGTAGGATCTTGGAAGGACCGACTTCCCCCCAGCCATCGATGGGATTTGCGGGACCCACGTGCCGCCGTCCGAGGAAACCGTTGACCGTGTCTTGATGACGATGGTCGCCTTAAGGTTAAGGCTAATCATTCTTAATCATCCCTTGGTTAAACAGTAATTCTGTCAAAGCCACCCGCATTAAGCAAAAGGCAAATAGGCAAAGCATTCGTACAGCATTAACAGCGCTCAGCTTTTCTTCGTGGGGAGCGTATTCATTGGAATACAGTGGAAAGAAAAAAAGTGACCACCTTTTAATGTGGCTTGCAGCACGAGATTTGCCAATTTCGGTCTAATGTCATTTATTTAACATATTGTTAGTAAAGGATTACTTGGTTTTTCACTTGCAAAAGGAAATCAGAACTGCCGGTGGTACGGTACTCACTTTAGTGACAAAATTTTTCGCTGGCTCCTTAAGTGGAAAATAGGAAAAAATACGATCATTTAAGTGCCAAATCGAAGAAATTCCTATTAAACTGATTATGTGGTATTTATTATTAAATTTGTAATATTATATTTCAATTTTTTCAACAAAAAAGAAATCAGACTACATGGAATCCATGTGGAAATTTTTTTTAAAGAATTCAATCCCCGTGGACTTTTAAAACTTAAAAATAAGCTAAATTTTTGTTAAAAAAAATTAAACTAGAAAATGAGATAAAAATTAAAGAAAAAAAGGTTTGGGTTTGCAACGGCAGGGTGTTGGAAAATATGATCGGATTTGGATGAACAAAGGAATCAGATTCTGAAGCGTGATAGCACTCTCTTTAAGGAATTATTTGCCCCACAACGTTTCTAATGGTTACGGGCAAAGATCCTCCAGGATACAACAGAGTCTCAAACGAGATTATTAGATAACAATTCTAATAACTCTCCAAGAACTCTCTGGGAAACAATCAGAAAGGAAAGCTGTATCTCTCGAGATTTTTGAATGAAAATTGAAAGTGGGGTAGTGAATTAAAATGAGCAGAACACTCGAATATATAATGAAAAATGAATACACATTTTCACGTCCGAAAAGTGATAATTCTCATGCAACTCTTCGTGTTCAAAATATTTTATTAAACACACCTTTCAGAATTTCTGAAGATAATCTTATGTACGAAAAATTGCAACTCTTCGTGTCTTATAACGGATAGTTCAGACACACCTTTTCGTGTCTTAATCGGTAGTTATTACCGCACAGACACAAGCACTCCAAAGGTCACAAGACTGTTCTTTTGGTAGTTATGTCCGAATAGACATAAACCTTCCAAAAGATGTAATAGTGTCTTATATCCACGAACAGTCACACTGTTCCAATGAGTCACAAAATTCATTTATAAAATAAATTATTTCAAAAAATAAAAATAAAAATAAAATAAAAATAATTGTTGAATAGAGCCAATTCCGCACTGCGACCGCGCAAGCGTGCTAAGTGCTAAGTGCGTCTAATAATCGCGCAATCGCACGCGCACCCACACGCGAGTATAGTGGGGTGTAGCCCACTTGCCCATTTCTTTCTTTGAAATATAATATTAGCTTTCTAACTAATAAAATAAATTGCTCTCTACCTTTTATTCTATGTGAGATGTATAAAAGGCAACATTTTGTTTGTTTTAGAAATAAACTTCAACAGAGGGCTGTCCGCCCCACCATTGTTGCAAAGGTCGGCGAGGGTCCCTAAGCCTCGGCTAGTGGTTGGCGGCGGCAAGGGCTCCTTTTCCTTTTTTTTTTCAACTTCTTTTTTTAGTTTTTTAGTTTATTTTTTATTTTTAAGTATTTTAGTATTTTTTTTAACTTTATCTTTTTTTTTATTGCTGACTCTAGTCTTTGGCGAGTCATGTATGATTATGTTATTAATAAAAAAAAATGCCACGTAAGATTTTCGGCAAAATGAACTAGAGTTGACACTCAACTAATCGTTTTCCGAAAAAAATTAGCACTTAAATGATCCAAAAAAATTGGTATTAAAGTGAGTGTCATAGACAGATTTTAGCATTTATGATGTCCTTTTGCCGTTTTTTTACCTATCTATCTTTTTGTACTTTCACTTTCTTATCAATATAAGAGGATTTAGAAGATGAAAAATCAAATAACGACTTTTTATCGACTTAGACTTTTAGGTGGACCGACACGAACTCCACATGATTATACAATCGCGCAAGTATCTTGTATTAAGGAAGGAGTCAAATACTAGCTCATTTAGTGAAAATTTAAACAAGTCAAGACCATTGTTAGGAGAACAAATTGCAATGACGTGAGGAGGGGTACCTGGCCTTGACATGGTATAGTCTAATCTATTAAGTAGAAGGAGATTACATGTGTATCATGGGGGCGACAATGACCGACAACCACGACTACGACAACAACCACCGCAAGCGTTATCTCATTAATTGTTGCTAATTTTATAAATCTAGTGACGATATTAGTTTAAATAAGGGCTTGAAGTATCAGTATTTTTTCAAATAAGGACATGAAGTAAACTTTGTTTCAAATAAGAACATGAAGCGACTGTGTTAGTCTCAAATAAGGGCTTGACCTCTCCGACCAGCTAAATATTCCAATCGACGAAGGTCATTTTCGTCCAAAGATAATTTTAATTTTTTTCTTTGTTGCGGCCGACCGTTGAGGGCCCGACAACCCTTGTCTCGCACCTTTGCCCAGCCTTTTCCGGATATCGCTATTGGCTAGCCACCGACCATTGGCGAAAAGGAAAGAATAACAGAAAAAGAAAAAAAAAACGTAAAGGACAAAAATCCCTTATTGGCCAAACAGTTAGACCCTTATTTAACATTGTTATGATCAGTTCAGACTCTTATTTATAATTTTTCTTTTGATAAATTTTTGACAATACGAATACTTGTCATTCGTATCCGAGGTAAAAAAGAGACCTCAAGTTCAATGACTGCATTCTCGAAACAAAATACACGTACATTGTTCATTCCCGTGAGAACCTCGAAATAGAAAAAAAAAAGGGTTAATACCACAAAAAATTCCAAACCGGTACACTTGTAATATATTTACCCTGAATTATTTTTTTAACCACAAAAAATCTCAAATTGGTATATTTGTGATAAATTTACCCCAAATTGGTACACATGTGACAAATTTACTTTTCGTTAATTTTCGTTAAATTTAACCGTCAAATTGCTAAGTTAGATGTCATGCATCAGTTCATGGGTGTACCAGTTTAATGTTTTTACTCTCTGTTTATCACAGATGTATCAATTTAAAAAATTCGTGATATTAATCAAATTTAACGAATGCTAAATTTGTCACATGTATACAAGTTTGAGGTTTTTCGTGGTCAAAAAAATTAATTTATGGTAAATTTGTCACATGTGTACCGGTTTAGGATTTTTATTGGTAAAAAAAGTACTTTGATATAAATTTATCATAAATGTACCAGTTTAAGATTTTTCGTTATCAAAAAAATAATTTGAGATAAATTTATTATAAGTGTATCAGTTTGAGATTTTTTGTGGTATTAATCATAAAAAAAAAAAATAGAGCGGGTAAAATTAAAAGGACGCACTTGCGGAATCATTGCCAAAAAAAAAAAAAAAGGGGGGGGACAGAGTCGCTGCTGCACAGTAAAGTTGCCACTCTCCGCTCACAATAAAAACCTTAGCAATCGAGTTTGACTTTCCAACGTTATTGTTACGCATGCCAGACAGAGTCGGATGGACACCAGCTCCTCCACTACTTCATCTCTGCCTCTCTTTTTCCTCTTTTCCTAAGACATGTCCGACACAGTACGAACATCGAAGCCACCACCAGCTCTGGCCTTACGAGGTCTGTGCATCAGATCCATGGCAGGCCGTATTTACCTTCCCATACATGTGTGGATGGTGTTGGACTTTCTTGCCAGGCTTTGCACTTGTGTGCTCAACTCTGCATGCGCTTATATCCGTCAATGTCGATCCTCATGGAATGTGGATCCTTTACGGTGTGATCTGTATGCGGTGTTATGTTTGAAAAGATCCGGATCGGAAAATTCAGTGCGGCGTTTTGAGCGTTTGATCACGGGGTTCCTTTACGTGCGTTGCGTGTTGTGTTTGAAAAGACCCGGATGAGAAATTTAGGGGTACGTGGGTCGTATGCGCTTTAATGAATAACGGTGAAAATCAAGGACGGGTGACAATTACACCGAAGGGTGTCATTGAACTTTCTACAATTACTGCGCCCAGATAAAGGGATTAGCCACATCATTAGCAACTAAATCATAAGATTGATCTACACAGTATGTTCCACTTAAACCCAACTTTAGACCAACAATCAATACAAAGGGAAGAGGAAACACGACATTTTACAGCTAATGTCGTACCCTTCTTTCACCTTAAAAAGGAAAAAAACTCAAACGAGCTCGACCCGCTTTGTGTTTTCCTTTTTCGGGCCAAGGACCCACTTTGTAATTACTTGCAATCCCCCGGTGGATAGTAATTAATGATGGTTTTGACAGCTGTGAAACAAGGGTTTTTCACATAAAAGACGTAAAGTTTTACCTGAATGATATTTTCAGCACTTACTTTACGCTAGGGAGAATTACCAAAAAAATCTTATTATAATTATATCAATTCAGTTATAAACTTTTTTGCATTTGTGCTAATTCAGTCAACTTGATCGGCCGGTACTGATGTGGCATTTTCAAAGCTGAAGTGGATTTGTTAAAATATATTATTAAATTTGTGTTAATGTTTTTTCTTTTATTTTCTTTTTTCGAACCCTTAGGGTCGGCACAAGTGTCACAGCCCTCACCTGATCTAGACGAAGGCTGTGACACCCTCGCCTCGAGGCCGACCAAGTAGACTGAATTGACACAAATGTAAAAGATTTAGAATTGAATTAGCAAAAAAGTTAAGACTGAATTGGTACAATTAAAATAAGTTTATGACTTTTTTTTGGGGGGTGTGTTTCCCCTTTAATGAAGATAACATTAGCCCAAGCTTTCAAATATCTCGCGAGATTAACACGAGTTTTCACATGGAAGACAGTTTTTGCCGACGGGAGAAATTCCCATAGAAATGCCCAATATGTAACGCCAAAGGCGGCAAACGAACATCGACAAGGTGGGTGCCACTTTTGGCAAACGTGATGCACGTGAATAGTCAAAACGGCGTTATCTTTTTACGTATAACGAAAATAATGTTGTTTCTATATGAACCAAATATAACTCGGGGTGCTATGAAATGACACTGTTCTCACCAAACAAAGCAAAATGACGTGGTTTGTAAGCTAATTATGAGATTTCAAGTGAGAAAAAGAGAGAGAGAGATTCAATTAAATTTTGTTAACAGCTCTAAGCCCCAGTTCATGTACTCTCTCTCTCTCTCTCGAAATATGATTTGAAGCCCATATATTTGATTCGAAAGAAATTTCATTTTGATGATTTATCGAAGCTATAATTGCTGACAAGGCGCTCATCGTTTGCCATGTGAGCGTCCCCTTACCAGTTTAGATGCTTCGTACGCGCATTTTAGTAAAAAAAAAAAAATTGTCTCTTGGAATAAAATTGGTAACTTTTTTTTTTCCCCTCAACACTTGAAAGGTCCCCAACATGAAATTTCGAAGCAATACTTGTCTTCACAAACCCCCAAAAAAAAAAAAAAAAGCGATACTTTTTTAAGAAGAAGCAATACTTGAAAGGACTTAAACAACGCTTTTCTAAATTGGGCTCTAGCCCATAGCCCAATGGGCCTTTGTGGAATCTCCTGACCCGGCCCTCCCGGCCAATGACATAGCCACGGGTCCACGGTCAACGTCTTGGTCCTTTAGATGGAGTGCACGTGAAATGAAACATGGATCCATCAAACATGCAATTTTACCAATTTAATGCAAGGCAAGGACGACACATGCTTGAAGGGTTTGTCGGAACATCTAAAGTCATGTTACTATATCCTCGGAAAGTGAATTATTGCACATGAACATGAGTTTTCATTTAAACAAAAATAAAATAAAATTCAAGAGGTGTTCTTTTCCCTGTGCATTTTATGCACATCTAGCTAAGTTCACATTTGAGAGTCATTTAAAGTCGTGCATAAGTTTTTCGTGATTTCTTATTAAGTGAAACGACTTTTTAAGTATCGACCGAAAAAAAAAAAGAAACCTAAAAACGAATATCGAGTTTTAGTAACGTGAACTAAACACACTCCAGTGATTCTGACAAAAATAGAAAGTGGTCCAATGATGAAAATATCATTGGTGAGACTCTACTTTTTTTTTTTAAATCAAATGTCAGACAGTTAAGTGAAAAGGTTCTTGTTTGAAAAAAAGGTCCGTTTTAGCTCTTTATTTGAGAAAACGAGAGCACTTCAGG
Source organism: Rhodomyrtus psidioides (assembly GCA_021437785.1). Lineage (NCBI taxonomy): Eukaryota > Viridiplantae > Streptophyta > Magnoliopsida > Myrtales > Myrtaceae > Rhodomyrtus > Rhodomyrtus psidioides. The sequence goes on along the minus strand of JAILYB010000007.1, from coordinate 5,562,526 downwards.
CCATTACTTGGAATTTTCCACTCCCCCACACATATATTTAATATATATGTTTATACATAATGGGTGATGATTTTATGGTTAATGAAGTTAAGAAAATAACGAGTGATGTATGATAAAACTTGCAATTCGTGTTTCAGTATAAGAGAGTGAGAAATCATGGATACCCTCTTAAAAGCCGTGCTAATTTCTCCCCGCTCTCCTTAAAATGTGACTTAATTTCAGAAACATTTGGAGTATGACAAATTTATCAATGAACCCTCTCAACTAATTATCGGGCAAAAATTAATGCCAGTTAACAAGTACGGTACTTGTTTTTTGAGCCCTTCCGTAGATAAAAATTAATCGCTAAGCCCCATTCCTCGGCCCTTCTTAAGGCTAAAAATAAATTGCTAAGCTCCATTTTGCTTGCGTGCGCCTTTCCTCGAGAGTTCATTAGGATAAAGTCGGGACATCCGTGAATATTTTAGAATATTTTATGTTTGCAACTGAAATGCATATCAACTGATGACGTCCCGACCGCATCTTCTCCATGACGTAAGAGATTTGAAATTTTGACTTTATCACTTTCGGATTCGACATATTTAAAGGAGGTTGAAACATTAATAAATTAGTACAAAAGCAAGGAATTTTTTTTTTTTTTGGGGTCGAAAACAAAAGCGAAGATGAAAATGAAATCCTTTGGTTTCTATTGCCTTTCATGGTTTTTTCATCCGATGATCGCTCGCATAAAATTAATTTGTCCTATATAATCATTTCTTATATTGTCATCCCCACTTCAATAAACATGACTTTTTAGTTGATACTAAAGTTAATATACCTAATGTCCATCTACATACCTCTTACTTTTACCAAATAAGTACTCAAAATTTTATTTTTGAAGACCGGTTTGCATTTTCCATACTTGCATCCGCATTCATTAAACTGTCGATTTTTTTCTCCCAAAATTGCTCATTCTTAATCTCAACAGCTGACACGGAAGAAAATATGTAAAGAAACATACTAAAATAAATTGGCAAGGTGAGACGTGCTTTTTACTCCACGATACATGAATTATATATGGGTAAATATCAATGGAGTAAATATTTTCCTAGGTAGTTTTTGTTCGTTCGAAGCATTAGGAGCACTAATTTTTTTTTCTTTTTTTTGGGGGGGGTCAAATGTTAGGACTTAGGGGGGCTAATGACTCGCAAGATAATTTCTCCACACGACGTCGCTCAGCCGTTGGCAAAGGCGTCGTTCCTCAACACCCTATCAAGAAAATCAACAACAAAATTAAGAAAATAGCAAAGCACAAAATTCGAAATAGGGAAAAAAGAAGAAGAAGAAAAGCGCAAAAGAAATAATAATTCACCATGTTTTTTTTTTGGTCGAAATAATAATTCACCATGTTTGCTCTCATCTTCCCCACACAAAGCAAAACACCAGTACGAAAAAATCATCCGAGGTTGTAATTTATATCCCCAGTTTCGCCTACCCTTTCCTTAAAAATCCCAACTTTAATCAATTTCACCCTGTCTCTCTCTTTCCCCTTCCCCCGCTCCCCCTCTTCCTCTTCCTCTCTGCTCTATAGTTGGCCAAGATTTGATTTTTCAGATCCGTTTTGTTAAATTTCCCTCCCAATTTCTCTCGCATCGCACGATCCGCTCGTCTTTCTCTTCTGGGTATCGCCATTTTTTGAGTCTCGGTGATCTCACATCGCTGCTCGAGCTCCAGGTGCGGAAATGGGTGCGCTTGGAACCTAGGGTTTGGTGAAGCTCTCCGCCCTTTCCCCCAATTTTGCATGAGGACTTGGTGCTGCTGCTTATGGTTGTGCATCGGTGAGGACATGGGGGGAGAAGCTAAATCTTCGACCGCGAGGGGCTGGAATTCGGACGACGAGGCCGATTCCGAGAATGGGGACGACTACGCCGACTTGGCGGTGAGGTTAGGGTTTCCGGAGGATATCGAGGAGCAAATGACGTTGTTCCAGGAGATGGAGATGGCCATGAACGCCGGCGACGATTCGGATGTGTTGGGCAGGGGCCGAAGTCGAGAAAGCCGAGGACTTGGTCGGAGCTTGGGGCGTGCAGCTGGCGAGAGCTCTGGTTCTGTATCTGGTGCGGCAGCAGCAGCGCAGGAGCGGGATCACGATTGTCACCATAAGCGTGCGAAAGTTCATACTGATACTAGGTGAGGTGATTGCTTAATTGTTCGGAATGATGTGAGTTTCTGTTCGGTTTTAGCCATTTAGTTTCAGTTTGCTCCATGTTGCGGATTAAGTGATTAGATCAAGGGAGAGCTTTTGTTCATATTTGCATGGTTGTGTGTACTACTAGTCTACTTCACGAGTTCTTGATGATTGTTGGGGAACATTTAACGACTGACATGCAACTAGTGATTTTCGTTTGTGCTTCCGTATGATAGTGGCTTTATTTGCCACAATTAGAAATGTTTGTGAAACCTAGGAGCATGAGTCCCAACTTGTTTTCACTTTCAAGAGAGTGGCACATAATCCACGAATAGTTAATATGCCTCGCCCACACATGACTCTTCGAAGAAGGTGAGCGTGGCAGCATTAATGTTGGCTTCACAAGAAGCATTATTGACTTGGTGCCACTTTTGCATGCAGTTTTCCTTCTTGCTTGACCACGAACTCCCTTTTTGCAGATTTTCAATTGTGGGCTTATCCGAAACGGTTTTGAGTTGCTTTTGAGAATCATTCTATGAATCCATATGCCTGTTCCCTAATTATGAAAATGTTGCAAAAAAGCCAATATTTTTAATGGGGCTTGGAGAACAAATAGCTGGTGAAATGGAAAAACTCTGATCATATACTTATCCTCCAGCTCTCCCATGCAGAGGTTTCATTAGAGGCCTTGTCCTTGTTAAGTCTGCTTCACCTTGTTGGATTGGACTCTGACCAACATTAAATAAACTTTGACTTATGTCTTGTTCTTAACACGTGAAATTATGTGATTGTGACTACAATTGCCGACTAAGAGGTTTTATTGCCATCCCAATATCGATGCCTATGGTTGTCAATTGTAGTATGTGATATCTGTGCTGCATATGCAGAATATGTGACAAGATATTTTCAAGTCCGCCTTGCCTTGTTGTGATCGTCTCTTGTTTTCTGGTGTTTGCAGGGAGATCAATTCTGCAACAGGCAGTTCAGGCATTTATCCAGAGGGGCATTTCAATTTGTATCGGGACTTTTCGGCTTCAGCTTTAAAAGGCGAACCGCTTTATCCAACATCCATGTTGGATAATATTGATTATGCTTATCATATAGTATCCAGGGATGGGATAGATAATGCCAGTGATGTTGATGGTGAAGCAAAAACAGAAGATATAGAAGTGAGGATGGATCTCACTGACGACCTATTACACATGGTAGTAGGGAAATCTCATATTTCCTTAAGCCTCTAATTTCTTTGCTTCTGGTTCATTTGACACTATGGTTTCTTGCTATACACTTTGGTGCCAGGTGTTCTCTTTCTTGAATCACATGGATCTTTGTCGGGCTGCCCTAGTCTGCAGACAATGGCGAGTAGCTAGTGCGCATGAAGACTTTTGGAAGTGCTTAAATTTTGAGAACCGCAACATATCGATTGAGCAATGTGAGTTTCAAAATGCAAAGATGATTTTTCAGCGTATTCTTAGTTTAGCTGGTGGTCAGGGCTTAAAGTCAATTCTCTTGTAGAGGAAATTTGTTTGAGCATATATGCCTGGTGGTTTATCAATTTAATTTCCAGCTACTTATTCTTCAGAGGAGGAGATACAGAAAGGGAATTCTCATTTGCATTTGCTTTGATTTTGAATTTTCTTTTGGACAAAGGCTTGAGCATATAAAGGTGTTGCAGGGAAAGTTGGATTAATATAGGGAGTACTTGCTAATTGGCCAATAATTTTGGAAAGTTGTACGGGAGTAGTGGTGAGACATTAGGGCTCTTCCCTATTCACATCAAACAAGAAACAACTACATCATACATATAAAGTAATGGCCTGCCAAAAAAAAGAAAAAAAGAAAAAAAAGTAATGTCCTTCCTGGAAATGATTTGATTGTTTATGTTCAGATCATATGCAATGATTAACCAAGGTACTGGTCATAGATAGTAAAATGTGTGATCCGTAGATTGTCATTTGAATTGAGTTAATTTACGCACCCTTCCTGCTCATTGAATTTTCTTGTGAACATTTTGTTTAAATGTTTGACTGTAAAAGCTAGACAAGGCTGGATTACTTGTTGGTTCAAAGGTATCTAGAATTGATGTTACTGCTTCATGTTTTTCCTCAATATGGAAAGGGTAGCTTGCTCAGTGTATCTGTTTCCATTCAGTCATCCCAAATTTTGTGATGTGCCTTTGAGAATTATTTAAACTCGGATCTCCCTATGTCCATTTTCTTAGTTCTTAGGCCGGGAGTTGAGTTGACTGGGATGGATGTGCTTGAGATTCTTCTTTGTAAATGGACATATTATATTGGTTCTTTCTGCTAATTAATTGTTCGTCATATTATTTGTAGTTGAGGACATGTGCCGGCGGTATCCAAATGCTGCTGAAGTCAATATAACTGGTCCTTCTCCAATTCATTTACTTGTCATGAGGGCTGTTTCATCGCTGAGGTGGTTAATTTTTATATGTCTAATTTTTAATCTGCATCCCTTGCTGCTGTGGCCTAATTGCTACTGTTCTTTTGATGACAATTAGAAATCTGGAGGCTTTAACCTTGGGGAAAGGACCACTAGGGGACACATTTTTTTATGCCTTATCAGACTGTAATTTGTTGAAGAGTCTGAATGTCACTGATGCTACCCTTGGTAATGGCATCCAAGAGATACCTATAAACCATGACAGGTTGCGTCATCTTCAATTGATAAAATGTCGCGTCATGCGAATATCTGTCAGGTGAAGTAATTTATAAGTTGGCCATGCTATTGGAATCTGTCACTTGGTTGAAGTGCAGCTGAGACGTTGTTATTGCAGGTGTCCTCAACTTGAGACCTTATCTTTGAAGCGCAGTAATATGGCCCAGGCTCTGCTCAGCTGTCCCCTTTTGCGTGACCTTGATATAGGCTCTTGTCATAAGCTTTCAGATGCTGCAATTCGATCAGCCGCAATATCATGCCCACTGTTGGAATCTTTGGACATGTCAAACTGTTCATGTGTTAGTGATGAGACATTACGTGAGATTGCTCTTACGTGTGCTAATCTACATGTTCTCAATGCATCATACTGCCCAAACATTTCACTTGAGGTAAATTATCTGTAAGTAAATATTTCTCTTATAAAAGTGACAAAAGCATTTTTCTTACATGCTCTTTTTTTGGCAGTCTGTCAGGCTGCCAATGTTGACAGTTCTAAAGCTTGACAATTGCGAGGGCATAACTTCAGCTTCAATGGCTGCTATTTCACATAGCTATATGTTAGAGGTTTGACATGATTATCTCACCAAGTTTGATTTCTATGAGATCTTACAGTAATTACTCTGAGCAAGCTCTCTTTTTTTGGCCAATAATCTGAACAAGCTCAAGTTGAGATTTTCTGCAGGTTTTGGAGCTGGACAATTGTAGCCTTTTGACATCTGTATCTTTGGATCTTCCGCGCTTACAGAATATAAGATTGGTGCATTGTCGCAAGTATGGTCTTTGCTCTGTCTCATACGCCATTGGTGAAATCCGACAGGATTCTTCTTATTTCAGATTCTCTGTGTGCGTGAGTGTGATTCTGTGTGTGACATCAACAATCTTGGGATGTCATTTTGCAGGTTTGCCGATTTGAATTTACGAACTCTCATGCTATCATCCATAATGGTGTCTAATTGCGGTGCACTCCATCGTATTAATATCACATCAAATTCACTTCAAGTATGTTTGGCTATAAAAGAAGGATACATAATATCTGATCTTTAGTGATTGGTCAACAGAAAAATTCTTATACTTCTTATGTGCATGCAGATATTAGCTTTGCAAAAACAAGAGAGTCTGACCACATTAGCATTACAGTGCCAGTCTCTGCAAGAAGTGGACCTCACAGCCTGTGAGTCGCTGACAGATTCTATTTGTGAAGTTTTCAATGATGGTGGTGGATGCCCTCTTCTGAAGTCCTTAGTCCTTGATAATTGTGAGGTCTGTGTTTTAAGAAGCTTCCATTTGGGGTTACTAGTTTCTACTATGATCATCTCCTTTAATGATATTGCTGAGTAAATTTAAAATTCATTAATGGCATGGGGGGGGGGGTGGTGGTCATGCTCTTACTGATGTGAAGAATTTACTTTCTTTGCAGAGCTTGATGAACGTGCGATTCTGCAGTACTTCTTTAGTCAGTCTTTCCCTTTCTGAGTGCAGGGGGGTTAAAACTCTTGACCTCACCTGTCCCAATCTTCAACAAGTTTGTTTAGATGGGTGTGATCACTTAGAAAAGGCCCATTTTTGCCCAGTAAGTGATAAATTGTCTGTTTCTTGGTTTAATGAATCTTCATGGTGTTTTTTTTACATCTTTTTCGAGTTCTACGGTTTTAAAACCTTTAAAAATTGAGAACCTTTCTTTATTCTGAGATATCAATGTTCCTCGCACGTCATTCCAGGAGAGTTATCATATACGTTGCTGTATTCCTGGAATTTTCTATTTTATGCTTGAATCCAACTTATCTCCATTGAGCCAGTGGACATGGTATTGCTGCTGGTGGTAGTTAGGACATCGGGAAATTTACCTGCAATTTGATCATATGAACAACTTAGCATCAATTTCACATTAATGTGTCCGCAACAAAGCTTGCTTACTTGGTTTTTCTTGAATATTTTCCCACCTCAGGTTGGACTTGGGTCGCTCAATCTTGGGATATGTCCTAAATTGAGTGAACTCAAAATTGAAGCGCCAAAAATGGTGTTACTGGAGTTGAAAGGTTGTGGGGTATTGGCAGAAGCTTCCATCAACTGTCCACTTCTAACATCTCTAGATGCTTCCTTTTGCAGGTTACGCTTTCTTTCTGTTCTCCCGAGGTCCATTCTTCTCGTATTAAGCTGACACTTCATTTTTTTACTTATGCAGCCGACTCAGGGATGACTGCTTGTCTGCCACAGCCAATTCTTGTCCTCTAATTGAATCATTGATTTTGATGTCCTGCCCATCTGTTGGTTCTGATGGACTTTATTCTCTTCGTTGGCTTCCATACTTAACCATGCTCGACTTATCATACACCTTTTTGACAAACTTGGTTCCAGTATTTGAGTCCTGTTTGCATTTAAAGGTATGTCACTGTAATTGTATATGCTTGCGAACATGCATTACTGCAAGTTACGCGCGACACGATTTTCTTGGTATTAGTTTGATTGATTTTTTGGTGGATTCAGCCTTCTCCTTATTCAAAGAATGATTTGTCAGGTCATTTCGCAATTCTAATCTGATGCTATTTACTGTTTGGGTTGTAATCTCCAGTGCTTGTAACATTGTCACTAGCTTATATGACATCATTTGAAGTGAGGTTTTCTTTGACCAATCACTTGTGTCATTGGCTTTTTACGAGGAACGTTTCCATTATTAGTGCCCCTTAGATAGCGTATGTACTTCAATAAGAATGCAAGTTCTTTTTGAATTTGTGTTCACTTGGGATTATTCACCTTTGATTCGAAGTATTTCAATAAGAATACTGAAGTTATCTTCAAATTTTTGTTCCCTTGGGATTATTCACGTTGGATTCGAATTATTCTTGCGTCAAATTGAGTCGGAGGTTGAGCTTTTACCCCGGGGGGGTGGTTTGTATTGATCCTCTTCTGAATGATTGAGATTGGATATGTTGGGGGAGAACTAAAGCTTTATGAAGAATAGGATTGAAGGAAATGAATACTGGGTTGAATTGGATTATGTAGGTTACACTTTAAAATGTAATTGAAATGTTGTAGGTCCATTGTTGATTTGGTGGAATGATCCGTGCTACTTGTTTGTTTGTTGTTGTTATTATTATTATTATTATTATGTAATTTTAGGTTTTTACTTGCCTCTACTTGATCGCAATAAGCAAGTAACTGAGGTGACGAGGGGGATTTGACCAAAAATAAAAAAGGTGATGAGGGGGTTGAATTCGAACTTCTTGCTTGGGTATTTCCGAATGCCTCTCGGCTCTCACTACCATTGAATGATTCTCGACGTGGTTTATTTTGTGGGACTGTTGCCATTCTAACTTTTAAGTTTGCAGTGCTTATTCTGACTTGTTTCCCTTCTTTTCCAAATCAAGGTGTTGAAATTGCAAGCGTGCAAGTACCTTACTGATTCTTCATTGGAGCCTCTCTACAAGCGAGGAGCTTTGCCATCTCTTCGAGAGTTGGACTTGTCTTATGGGCCTTTCTCTCAGTCTGCCATAGAGGAGCTTCTTTCTTGCTGTACACATCTGACTCATGTTAGCTTAAACGGTTGCGTCAATATGCATGATTTGAATTGGGGTTGCCCTGGGGATCTCTCTCGGTCGCCTAGTGCCAGTTGTGTGAATGATGTGCCAGAGAGCAATAATTTGCTGGAGCTGGCTGAGCTGCCCAACCGTTTGCTGCAAAATCTTAACTGCGTAGGCTGTCCAAATATCAGGAAGGTTTTTATTCCACTGCTGGCTCGCTGTTATCACTTATCATCGCTGAACTTATCTTTATCCAACAATCTGAAGGAAGTCGACGTTGCTTGTTCAAACTTGTGCCTTCTATACTTAAGGTACCAAGTTTCTTTCCTTTATGTTATTTGCCTATTGTCCACCAATTTTCGACTTGCTAATGCTGTTTTGTTTGTTCAGTAATTGCTACAGTTTGGAAACATTGAGGCTTGAGTGTCCAAAATTGACAAGTCTATCTCTTCAGGTATTGCATATCATTTTCCTTGATCGTGTTTCTTCAAGTAGGCATGTTGCCTCATTTTTTTTAAGTTAAGAATATTTTCATTGGCCCGTTGCGGTGGGAATATCTTTCCTAAAAATTCTTCCTTTGGAAATAGGATCTTGGTTTACATTTTCTCCAAAAGGTCGGATAAAGATAATTGCTACGTGTTCATAATATGTTTGGATAAGTTGATATATACTTTCCAATTCTTCTGATTGGTTTGTTGATTTCTTGGCGTTCTTTGGGCTTTGATTAGTCGTGCAACCTCACCGAAGAAGCACTCGAAGCTGCTGTGTCACGATGTATGACACTGGAGACCCTTGATGTTCGCTGTTGCCCGCAGGCGAGCACCTTTTTCTTTTTTGAGAAATATACACTAAATATGTTTGTTTCATACAGATAACTTCACTTATCAAGCATACCTTGTTTATATTGACGTGCAGATTTCCTCGGTGAGCATGGGGAGACTGCGCTTGGCGTGCCCGAGTTTGAAGCGCATCTTTAGCAGCCTGTCACCTCCATGAGACCCGGCGGATGTGTGAGTTGTTTCTCAGAGCGACGACATTGTGTTTGCGTCCCGTGAACACGCCATACACACTGTGCACAGGTTGCTAATGGTATTTGTGTGTTGCAATCTTGTAAGTAAAGTTAATGGTCATTTTTTTTTTCTCTTTTTTTGGTTGTGTTATTGACCTGATGATTAAATGTGGCCGGGTTATCTGTTATGCGTAAAATCTCCCTCCCCACTTGGGTTATTATCTTCTGCATTCATTTGGTTAATCCGGAGTTAATTCGTTGCGGTTGTCAGATGACCATGCCCCCATGATGTAGGTAATTAACTTGCAATTTTTTATTACATCGCGGTGTGGGAATTTGAAAATGATATGAGCTGGTAAAGACATGGGTTCGAGTAAAGACAAGATATGAATTTAGCGTCTAGGAAGTGGAAATTGGATGTTCATCAGGCAACATTTATCTCCTTCAAAGACAGATTCCGTGTGCTATTTCTTCTAGCAATGAACTGGACATGATTGTTTCAAAAGCATAGCATGGCATGGCAGAAGATTCAAAAACTCAAGTGGCGAACGGGGCGATATTCCATATTTTCTCGAAGTTGCTTTCTTTCGCAGCAATTTAAATCTGTCAAGAACAGAAAGGAACTCTGTACTTCTATCTTTCCCTTCCCTTCGTTCCGTCGAAAATTATGGAGATCCGCATGTGAGAAATGGCCGAGCCGCCGAGGTTTTTGCAATGACAAGATGAAGATAGGTTCGTTTGATCAATCCAAAGAAATCAATATATTTATGCACTTGTTTATAGTTGGCCAAATTCCATAAAAAACCCCCACTTTGGGTTTAGTCCCAATTATACCCTCAGCTTTTTTCTGTCTCAAGAAAAATCCTTAACTTTTGCCGAAGTCCCAAATCTGCCCTACCCTTTAACAGCCTTGCCGGTTCGCAGCCATGGCCGCCAGATCTCGAGCTTGCAGTTGCCTCGCCCATGGCTGACGAGCCCATAGCTCGAGTTTGAAAACCCATGTCACCTGCAAGCTCGAGACCCCCCGTCCCTTCCCCTTGTTGTCGAGGACTCGAGCAGTGAAGAAGAACGGACCATCGGATCTGGCCAAACGAGGCCGTCACACCTGAAGCTCTAGCGCCCATGGCCGTCGCGAGCTTCGTAGCTCAAAACTTTAGTAGCCATTACCGCCATGCGAGCATGAAGCTCGAGCGACGCTGGCCATCGCGAGCTTAGAGCTTTCTCCTCCCTCTGTTTCCCCCTCTCCTCCTCGCTTGACCTCTCCGCCCTCCCACCGTCTCTCTCCCCCACCAGCTCCTTTTTCCCTTCTCCGACCTCGAGCCCAAATTACTCATGGCGAAGAGCACAGTTGCTGCCGGATCCTATACCTTCATTTGCAAACGTCTCCGTCCCCGGCCGCGGAGCACGAGTCGAAGGCTCGCGGCTGCCATGGCTGTGGAGCTCAAAAACTCGAGCTCCATGGCCATAGTGGCGACGAGTTATGGGCTCGAGCTCTTCAATCAGCGTCGCCGAGGACGTGAACCCAAAGTTTGTGTTCGAATGACTATGGCAGCGAGTTGAGCTTGAGCATCCATGGTGGAGAGGTCAGGCGAGGAGGAGAGGGGAAACAGAGGGAGGAGAGGGCAGATTTGGGATTTCGGCAAAATTTGGGGGTTTTTCTTGAGACAAAAAAAGATGAGGGTTGTTGACACCTGATTTTTAATCACATTTTATTTTAATTTTAATTTTTAAAATTAATTAAAAATAACAAAAAAAGTCGTAAAATTTCAAAATCAACTTGGAAGCCTTGGCCCAGCCTTAGGAACCAATTTTGAACAAAAAATATTTTTCGAAATTTTTAATATTTTTTCGAATTTATTTAATTATAAAAATACCCAAAAAATAAAAAAAAATACCATTCGTGGTCATAAAAATGCACAAAAATAGTCAATAATTTTATTTTAATTCCCTTTTCAAGTTGGTCTTATTAAATCTCGAAAATTCGACTCGGGTAGCTATGTTGCTTCACAGACATAAACCCGAATCAAGCCTAAAAATTACCTTTTGAGTCCCCTAATTTTTAATTTCCATTTTTAATAAGCCATTATTGACACCTGATTTTTGACTATCTTTTATTTCAGTTTTTATTTATAAAATTAATTAAAAATATCAAAAAAAGTCAAAAAATTGCAAAATCAACTTTGGAAGCCTTAGCCTAGCCTTAGGAACCAATTTTGAACAAAAAATATTTTTTGAATTTTTTAATGTTTTTTGGAATTTATTTAATTATAAAATACCCAAAAAATTAGAAAAAATACCATCCGTGGTCAGAAAATTACACAAAAATATTCAGAAATTTTATTTTAATTCTCTATTTAATATTTTCACCTTTTATTAGGGAAATTTGGCTTGGTTCATGGGGTTCCTTCACAAACCTAATCCCGAACCGGGCCTAAAAAATCCTTTTCGAGTCTTTTAATTTTCAATTCTCGGTTTTTATAAGCTATGACATTGGACTCCAAAGTATTGAAATGCAATTGGGTCAATTTGCCCTCCAATTTGATCAATGTTAGCCAGAAGGGCTTAATTGCATAAAAATTTTTCAATTTAGTCCCCGGTTTTACAATTTGTGAAATTAAATTTCACACGGGCACACCCATTAAAATTAAACACCTCTACCCAACAGTTTTCATCATGCTGAATCCATTGGTGGGCTCAATTTTGGCTAATTCGATCGTTTAGGCCTTAGATTTGGCGAAATTAAATTTCGGATCCTAGGGACAATTTGGGGTTTTCACAGAATTTCAATAAATTGATTCACGAAAATACCCATATTTGATGGAAAACATGTCAAAGAATCCGATTTTGCCATCAATTTCATGAAAAGAGGTCATTTGGGGGGTCAATTTGGCGATTTAGGAGATTTGGCCGAACCGGGTCGGTCGGGCAGACCCGACCCGACCCGGTCCGACCCGGGTCTGCAACATTGTTGCAGACCCGTGGATAGTGAGGCAGGGGGGAGCAGAGCAACGTGGGGGCGCGACTTTTCAAAAAGAAAAATGGGAGAACGAACGTGGGGGACATCAGTGGGAACCCATGTCTCGTTTTCTAGTCTCGGGACGGGCGTTGAGGCGGGCGGTCGGCCACGAAAACCGGCAAGATTCTCCGTTAAAACCGAGAATCGGCCGAGAGAGAGAGGGGAGAGGACTCGAGCGGAAACGGAGAAGGAGGCGACGATCCCCGACCTCCCAGGCGACACACCAACCATCATGGAAGCTCCGGCCACCGTCGACAAGCCGCGAGTAGGTCGGTATCTCGCCGGATCTCCATTTTTCTTTACGCACGCCGTGTGTTCGATGAAATGACGATGCCTACTTAGATTCGGTTTTGCCTCGGCCGTGCTTTGTCTGCGTACCATGTGCTCGTTTTTGGTCCTAAGTTAATCCTAGAACTACTCTACGGTCTGTGTATGTCCTCGCTTTGCATCAAAACCCGGCGGAAACCGAGCCCGGAGCCTCGCCGTTCACCATTCGGATCTATAGCTCGACGGGGAATTTCCGGCGGTCGCCAAGCCCAAAAGGAGCTCAGGTAAGCTTCTGCGCTCCCCATGGATGTTGTTTGAATGATTGAAACCGAGCTTGGTAGCCTAAAATTTTTGTGTAAATCTTCGCCGGCGCCGGTCTCGGGGAGGTCCGGTTCGGCTATTTCCGACGTGTTCATGGTGTATCTCTTCATGGTCTAGTGATGCTGAAGCGTTAGGGAGTCCAATGGTGGAAAAATCCCCAAGAAATTCTGAGTTTTGGTCACGGTTTGGGAATTTCCGGCGAACTCGCCGGAATAATCACTGTTCCGGCGAGTCGCCGGTCGTCTTCTCCGGCGACTGTGTCTCGGTCAACCGGTCAACGGCTGACGTGGCATGCCACGTAGGCGCCACGCCAGCCGAGTGGGACCGGTCCGCTTATTTGCAAACCAAAACGAATTAACGGCCCCGATCGCGACACGTGTCGCGATCTCGTATTTTTGCAAAATAAAATAAATGATTTTCGGATAATAAATTAAAATTGATCCGGCGGACGAGGTTGTGCCAAGTGGCACGCTGTGGAACGTCCGATCTAATGTTAGATCGGACGTGCCGAAGGTGGCCACGTGGCACGATCTGGAGCGTCCGATTTGAATGGTTTTATAAAAAGGAAAATAAATTGATTTTTGATCCTACGGTTGTGGTTGAGCCACGTGGCTCTCTATGGATCGTCCGATCTAGTGGAAGATCAGACGCACAGGATGCGGCCACGTGGCGCGATGAGAACCGTCGGATCCGGGGAATTTCTGGATAATTAAATAAAATAGATAAAAAAATCAAAAAAATTGTTAAAAAATAGAAAAATGTTTAAAAATATAAAACGGTGTCGTTTTAGGCCGGTTTCGAACCTTAGGGTCGGGCCGGGCGCCCGAGAGGCGCGGGCCGGGTTTGACCCGGCCCGGAAAATATTTTTTAATATTAAAAAATTCAAAAATAATAATAAAATAATCAAAAAAATCAATAAAAAATAAAAAATCATAAAAAATTCAAAAAATTCGGAAAATTCAGAAAAATTCTAAAAAATTCCAGAAAATAGGAAATGGCCACATTCAACTGGCCACGACCTGGTCCGGGTCTTTCGACCCCCGATCTTTTCAGAAATGACGGTTTTGCCCTTCCGGAAAACCGTCTTCCAAAAAATTCTAAAAAATCTAGGAAAATCCTCAAAAATAGGAAATGGCCACAAACAACTGGCCAAGGCTCATCCCGGGTGTTTTGAACCCCGAACCTTCTCGAAAATGACGATTTCTCCCTTTGGGCGAATCGTTTTCCAAAAATTGAAGAAAAATCAAGAAATTCCAAAAAAATTCTCAAAAATGGGAAATGGCCACAATCAACTGGCCATGGAATATTTTGGGTAATTCGGTATCCAAACCTTCCAAAAAATGACAATTTTGCCTTTCGGGCTAATTGTCCCCGAATCTTCCCATTTTACCCCTAGCCCTAAATCACATCTTCCCTAAGCCCTTATGGCTATACTAGGAGGCCAATGATTGAAATTGATGTGCATTGACATGATTTATTTATGCACTTGACTTGCGCTTTCATTATATTGACTGTAATTTGATAGGACCAGTCTTCCAATCTGCATGAAACCCTGACTCATACCTATCTCACCCAAAATTGCGCCTGCATGAACTCTTAGTCAGGAAAATCACTCGCGTTAGGTACCGAAAGGGCGTTGGTAATGACACCGACGTAACCAAGTCCCCGAACCCAAAAATCTCTGGTTCCGCAGAACTGATCGATCTCTCTCAATCGGTCAGTAAGGTTTCCGGTCTACCCTCCAAGAAAGACCGGTGGCGACTCCAAATGCATGCACAAGTTACACATGCCACCACGACCACACTGAAGGTCGAAAGCGATCGACTCTTATCGTCGAATCCCTCAAAAGACACTTCCGCCGCGATTTGGTATGGGCTTGGGAGGGCCCGCGCCGATCCAAAGCCCGCGATCCACATTTCAGAGTGGGGGCCGCGATCGGTAATCCATTAGCCACGTCCGTTTTTCGGACGGGTCGCGACAGCCATGAAATAATAATCTAGAGCCTTGAAGTGCTATTGGGTCAATTAGGCCTTCAATTTGATCAATTTTGACGAAAAGGATCTAATTGCACAAATTTCTTTGCGATTTAGTCCCCGGTTTCGCGAATCTTAAAGTTAAATTTTCTCTAGGGACACCCATGAAAATCAAACACATCTACCCTATAGTTTTCGTCATGCCGAATCCATTGGTGGCCTCCATTTGGACTGATTTGGTCGTTTGGGCCCTCGATTGGGCGAAAATCAATTTCGGATCCTAGGCGTAATTTGGGGTTTTCATTAAATTGCGGTTCAATTATTCGCGAAAACACTCATTTTAGATGGAAAACGTGCCGAGGAGTCTGATTTTGGGGTCAATTTCACGAAAAACGGTCAATTGCGGGCTCAATTGGGCGAAAAATGGCCGTCGGATCGGTCGGGTCGGACCCGACCCGACCCGACCGAACCGGGTCTGCAACCAAAGTTGCAGACCTGCATTTTTCACGTACACTGCAGGGGACATCAAGCACAAAATCGACAGAGATGGAGGAGCGTCGCGCGACCGAAAGCTCAGAGCACGGACGCCTTTTCCAGACGACGTTGAGGACGTGACCGTCCTCTCGGATCGCCACGGGTCGGCTATAAAGCCGGAGAGAGAGAAGAGCCAAGGGGGTTTTTTCACGGTTTCAAATTTTTTTTTGAGAGAGAGATCCGGCCAAGGAAGAACCGAGAGAGAGAGAGAGGGAGTAACCGAGCGTCGTCGAGGATTAGCCAAGCCTCAGCGGACCCGAAGTACCGACGCTGAAGCTCCTAGGCCGCCGGCGAACCGAAGCAAGATCGGTATGCCCCTGTTTTTACACTCTGTTTTTTTAGCTCACTGTGTGTCTCGGTCCGGGGCGACCTCCGGCAAAACCGAGCCAAACCGACCCCATACCGACGTTAGTTTAGGTCCCTGTGTTGATGTTTGAATGTCTATTTGCTTCGGTTTTGCGCGCAATGTTCATAGATCTAGCATAAACGCTCGTTTTCGCATGCCCACCAACTGTTCGACAAAATGTCCGCCGGTTGTTTCAAAGCATAATAGCCGCGGCCGAACCTTGTCCGAACATATTTCGACACATTATTGCCCTTAATGTGTTCTAGAACCATTTCTAAGCCATTGTATGTGTTTGTTTTGCATCGATCCGCGCCGGAAACGGTGGTTGGAGCTCCCCGGGCCCAAACCCGAGCCTAGAGCTCGGTCCGGCGAAGACGGAGGTCGCCGACTGTTGACACCTAATTTTTGACCAATCTATTATTGTGATTTTCATTTTTTTAAAAATTAATAGCAAACAAAATCATAAAATTGCAAAATCAACTTTGGAAGCCTTGGCCTAGCCTCAAGAACCAATTTTGAACAAAAAATATTTTTCGTAATTTTTAATAGGTTTTCGAATTTATTTAATTATTAAAAATACCAAAAAAATCAGAAAAATACCATCAGTGGTCAGAAAAATACACAAAAATATTCAATAATTTTGTTTTAATTTCCTCTTCAAGTGTGTCACTTTAAATCTCAAAAATTCGGCTCGGATCACTATGTTCCTTCACAAACATAAACCCGAACTGTGCATAAAAAATTCCTTTTCGAGTCTTTTAATTTTCAATTCTCACTTTTCTAAGCTATGACATTGGATTCTAAAGTCTCGAAGTGCAATTGGGTCAATTTGCCCTCTAATTTAATCAATTTTTACCAAAAGGGCTTAATTGCATATTTTTGTTTCAATTAGTCCCCGGTTTCACGGATGTATACGTATGCTCTACGTATTTATACGTCATACGTATTTATACGTTATGCGTATTTGTACTGTTTGGTAACCTCTTTAACTCTTGTAATAATAATAATGGTTATTATTTTTAACACCTTTGTTAATGCTTTTTTAATAGCATTTTTGTATTGTGAGTGCTATTGTTAGTGCTATTTTTAAATAATATTTTTGTATTATAAATTGTGAGTGCTATTGTTAGTGCTATTTTTAAATAGGATTTTTGTATTATAAATTGTGAGTGCTATTGTTAGTGCTATTTTTAAATGTCATTTATTTATCATAAATTGTGAGTGCTATTATTAGATAGAATTTATAATTGTTAGTGCTATTTTTAAATAACATTTTTGTATTATAAATTGTGAGTGCTATTGTTAGTGCTATTTTTAAATAACATTTTTGTATTATAAATTGTGAGTGCTATTGTTAGTGCTATTTTTAAATGTCATTTATTTGTGAGTGCTATTTTTAGATAGAATTTATAATTGTTAGTGCTATTTTTAAATACAATTTATTGGAAGGTATTTTTGGCTATAAAAGGATGGCAAGAGTTTTGAGGTTGAAGGGAGAGACATTTTGTAGAGTGTGCAAATTTTTGAGAGCTTAGAGAGAAGAACACAAACACTCTCTATATTCTCATAATCTTGAGTGAGCAAAATATACTAAGTTCGGAATATTGATTCCGCATATTGCTAGCACAATTGTTGTGGAGTTATTAGTCGTCTCCCCGTTCGTCAATTGGTGGTGCATCCGAACTAGATGCCTAACACTTGTGGAGGCTGAGATCGAAGAACATCGAACCGACACCTCCGTTCAAGCACGCTACGAGAGGTAATCTATTTACTCCCTTTGAGGTTTTGTGATTTTTTTTCGATTGAAATGCACGAAGTACGCCTCTGGAGATATATGTATGGGTTGTTATTTATTTCCGCTACGTGTTACGTGGATCCCAACAGTGGTATCAGAGCCGATCCTTAGGTGTTTTCGTGCATTTAATTGATTTTTTGCAATTTTTGCAATACTATGACCAATATGTATTAACGAATTATTCGTCTTACATGGCTAATGGAGGTTGATTATTTTATATGATAAATTAATCAACGTAGCAAAAATTGAGACTAAATCAATTTTGAATCGAAAATTTATGGCTATCTTATTTTACGTAAAAATTCTGAATATGATTCAACGTAGAATTTTTATTGTGCCTTCCTAAGTTTTAAATTGTGAATTTATTACTTACGTGGAAGGGTGGTGATCATGGAAAAATCTCTAATCAATGTGATTGATGTATGTATGAATGTATGGTGATTATTTATATATTTGGGGTTGTAATTATTAAATGGAGGCTGCGTACTCCTTTTATTTTTCATGTAATCTTTATTTTTAGCATAGTCAATTGTTGATGTAAATGCTACGAGGATTACGTGGAGGAGCCTTTTAAGTCGGCGAGCTCTTTGGGGCCCGATTCTTGAAGAGTTCAAGAAACCAAGAAGAAGCGAAGAGCGGCTCTCCGTTATTAAAATATTAAAATGATTAAATGTGGTCTCATTGGTTCGAGACCCATTAAATCATAATTCCATGGTCACCACGTAGGATAGATGTTTATGTGATTGGCATCTATTTATTTATTATGATTACGTGAGCATGTTAAACTGGTTAATGTGCAAAGTCAGACTTACCTCACCCAAAATTGCGCCTGCATGAAATCCTAGTTAGGGAAAATCACTCGCGTTAGGTACCGAAAGGGCGTTGGTAATGACATCAATGTAACCAAGTCCCCGAACTCAAAATCTCTGGTTCTGCAGAATTGATCGATCTCTCCCAATCGGTAAATAAGGTTTCCGGTCTACCCTCCAAGAAAGACCGGTGGCGACTCCAAATGCATGCACAAGTTGCACATGCCACCACGACCACACTAAGGTCGAAAGCGATCGACTGTTATCGTCGAATCCCTTTGAAAAATACTCCCGCCGCGATTTGGTATGGGCCTGGGAGGGTGTCGCGACCCTCTCGAGGTTGCATGTGGGCTCTCGAGGGCTAATGGGCCGTCCAGTCTGGTCGGACGCGGGCCTCTCCCAAGGCCCGTTACCCAAATCGCAACGGAGGTATGCGTAGTCGACCTTCAGTGTGGTCTGGTGACATGTGCTAAGTGTGCATGCCATGGAGTCGCCACCAATCATTTTTTGGAGGGTATGATTGGACCACCCTATTGAATAGTCGGGAGTTTCTATTCAATTCCGCGATAACCAGAGAAATGGGTTCGGGGACTTAGTTACGTCAACTGTCAGAGTTGACGCCCTTTCGGTACCTAAGTTGACTTAATTTTCTTACCTAAGATTTCATGCAGATGAGTGGAGTACGAATCCTAAATCTAGGAATTCATGCAAATAGGAATGACTATCCTAGCAATCACAATCAATAATAAAATGCGCAAATCAATGAATCCAAATATGTAAAATAATCACATCAAATCAACATGACACTCCTAATAAGGCTCTATTAGCCTAAATAAGTATCAATCAAGCTTAGGAATGATTTAGACATGATTTTACCCATTAGGGGTAAAGTCGTAATTTTGAGACAAAAGGGACGATTTGCCTAAAAAGGGAAAAATCATCATTGCGGAATGGATCCGGAGTAAAACAATGTCAAAAATAGGTTTGGTCACTCAATTGACCCATTTCTTTTTTTTTTTTTTGCAATTTTCATGATTTTCTGGAATTTTAGAAATCGATTTACCATTCGAAGGGGTAAAATCGTCATTTTCTAAAAATGGGAATGAAATGTGGAAATCTTAGACATAAGGTTTAGCCACCTATCTGGCCCATCACCAAATTCTAAGCAATTTCCACAATTCATCGGAATATCAAAGACGATTTACCCTTTGAGGGGTAAAATCGCCATTTTGGATTAAATGGGAGAAAATCCAAAAAATGGAAACAAATCAATTTTTTTGTCATTTTCAGCCTTCAAAAATTTTTAGAATTTTTTTTTAGGAATTTTCTGCAATTTTTCTCAATTTTTTTTTTGAATTTTTCCTTAATAATTCATTTTTTTTGGAATTTTTTTTATTCTGAAAATCACCTAATCACGACACGTGGCTCATCTGCAGACGTCCGATCTAGCATTTTTTTTGTTTTTGTTTTTATAGGACGCAACACAATGCAAAAAATAAAGAAGATATTAAGTCATTATACAACATAAACATAAGCAAAGGAGATGGGATCCGGTGAATTTTACGACGTCGGAGTCCGTCGGTGCTCGTGCAACAATGTGTGGGGGGTATAAACCACCAGCAGGAGGCTCGGCCTTTCGATTCTGGGGTAGCACAATATAATTTACAGAAAATAAATAAATAAAACACCTTGGACGCCAATAGGAGGCTTAGCCTTCCGATTCTGGGTCTTTTATGCGAAATATAGAAATGCTATGACATAAAGTAAATACACAACAAATATTTAGACACCAACAGGAGGCTCGGCCTTCCGATTCTGGGTCTTTTATGCGAAATATAGAAATGCTATGACATAAAATAAATACACAGCAAATATTTAGACACCAACAGGAGGCTCGGCCTTCCGATTCTGGGTCTTTTATGCGAAATATAGAAATGCTATGACATAAAGTAAATACACAGCAAATATTTAGACACCAACAGGAGGCTCGGCCTTCCGATTCTGGGTCTAATAGGTAAAATGTAAGGAGTGAAAGGTGGTCTTACCAAGATTGAACCCAAAACAAGCTCGGAAATCCAATTTGGCACTCGCGGACTCAAGTCTGATCAGTCTGACCTTTGCTCCTTCAAACAGCTTTACGGGACAAATGGCTTGGCCAAATTGGACTCACGATATATCATTAGAACGGCAAGAGAATAAGCTTTCTAACAGTATATGGCTCGTTCCCATACGATTCCTAACGAAAGAGTTATGGCCGAAAAACCGGACGGTTTTCAATCGCCCAATGACCAGAATCTGTCCCAGAAAACTCCTTCAATTCAACCATTAAAACCCATCCAAAACTCAACTAGACTACAATCTCAGCTTGCTAGATTCCTAATTTAGGTGCTAGAGACATCTTATCGAATATTGGAAGCAAGGCAAGCCCTTGAATCACTCACAATGTTCACGGCACCACCTTGACAGAACCGGTTCAGATTTTTCGAACAAAACAATAAGGGATCAGCCCTTAAATCCAAATATAATCCATCTTCAAACCATAAAACACAATAATATATGTCTTAACAAGGAGTGAGAGGTGGTCTTACCAAGATTGAACCCAAAACAAACCCGAAAATCCAATTTGGCACCCGCGGACTCAAGTCTGATCAGTCTGACCTTTGCTCCTTCAAACAGCTCTACGGGACAAACGGCTGGTCCAAATTGGGCTCACGATATGTCATTAGAACGGCAAGAGAATAAGCTTTCCAATGGTATATGGCTCGTTCGCATACGATGTCTAACGAAAGAGTTATGGCCGAAAAACCGGACGGTTTTTTATCTGGGCGGCGAGCTGAGCGAGATGAAAAACGAAAATGAAAGAGAGAGAGTTGAGGGAGAAGGTAGCCGGCCGAATGATCAAAAGGAAGAAGAGAGCGTGAGAAGAGGAAAAAGAGAGGGAGAGAGAGAGAGATTTTATTATTCTTTTTTTTTTCCCCATCATTACTCAAACTTTTCTTTTCTCTTTTACTTTTCTTTTGAATGATGATGTTTTCACTCCTTTTCTTTTTAATCATTACTAATATTTTTGCCAAATTCAATTTTATGGTGATCAGAAAACACCCAAAATCGAACATGGATTTTACTATTTTATGAGGTTAAAAATAAAAATACTGACTATTTTTCTATATTTTTGTGACCTCGAATACTACTTTTCTTGATTTTCTTGATTTTCTTTTTTTCTCTTTTTTTTGTATTTTTCGAAAATATATTAAAAAATGAAAATTATGAAAATTATTTTTTTGGTCAAAATGGTTCATTTAGCTTGGCTAAGGTCACCAAAATTGATTTTTTCAATTTTCAACTTTTTATGGATTTTCTATGAATTTTCAAAAAAAATAAAAATAAAAAAAAGTTGATCAAAATTTAGGTGTCAACAGCTGCCCCTCTTTGAGAGGAATCTCGTTAGAGGTTTCTCTCAAAGATAAGGTGACACCTGAGTCCTGATCGACTCGACTCGGGAAACTAAAGGAAAATGAGTCATGACATCCAATCTTCATGCTTGTCCATGTATGCTCTTTCTTGAAGGGGGAAATGTTCATGTGACATGAGAGAGTGAGATAATAGAGAGACATACCTGCCACTTACCTGTTCGATGTTTGTGCGATTTTCGCGGTGTTTGATGGATTCAAGAGAATTTCTAGGAACTCGTTACTAGAGTATCCTAGAGAGGTTAAGCCCTGACCCGTATGGTAGGTCAAACCATAATGGGATTCCTAACTGATAGGAATCTAAGGAAGACGCGTCCCATTTGAGATTTGCCAATGATTTTGATCCGTATGGTGGATTGGACCATTGAGTTGACCATTTAAGTGATTTTCACTATTGGATTGACCCTTTAGGCGGTTTCTACCTTTGATTGACCATTCAGGCGGTTTCTACCATTATTTTGACCCTTCAGGCGGTTTCTACCTTTGGTTTGACCCTTCAGGCGGTTTCTACCTTTAGTCGACCCTTCAGGCGGTTTCTACCTTTGTTTGACCCTTCAGGCGGTATCTACCTTGAATTGACCCTTCAGGCGGTTTCTACCATTGTTTGACCCTTTAGGCGGTTTCTACCTTTGTTTTGACCCTTTAGGCGGTATCTACCTTTGATTTGACCCTTCAGGCGGTTTCTACCTTTGGTTTGACCCTTCAGGCGGTTTCTACCTTTAGTCGACCCTTCAGGCGGTTTCTACCTTTGTTTGACCCTTCAGGCGGTATCTACCTTGAATTGACCCTTCAGGCGGTTTCTACCATTGTTTGACCCTTTAGGCGGTTTCTATCTTTGTTTTGACCCTTTAGGCGGTATCTACCTTTGATTTGACCCTTCATGCGGTATCTACCTTAAGTTGACCCTTCAGGCGGTTTCTACCTTTAGTTGACCCTTTAGGCGGTATCTACCTTGAATCGACCCTTCAGGCGGTTTCTACCTTGTGTTGACCCTTCAGGCGGTATCTACCTTGGTTTTGCTTTGAAAAGGGGTCTCATGACGAGGGTTCTCCACGTCCAATGAGACTGCCTGGTTTTTGAAAAGGGGTCTCTGTCGCGACCCGTCCGAAAAGCGGACGCGGCTAATGGATTACCGATCGCGGGTCTCGGATCGGCGCGGGCCCTCCCAGGCCCATACCAAATCGCGGCGGGAGTATTTTTCAAAGGATTCGACGATAAGAGTCGATCGCTTTCGACCTTCAGTGTGGTCGTGGTGACATGTGCAAATTGTGCATGCATTTGGAGTCGCCACCGGTCTTTCTTGGAGGGTAGACCGGAAACCTTACTGATCGATTGGGAGAGATCGATCAGTTCTGCGGAACCAGAGATTTTGGGTTCGGGGACTTGGTTACGCTGGTGTCATTACCAACGCCCTTTCGGTACCTAACGCGAGTGATTTTCCTGGCTAAGAATTCATGCAGGTGCAATTTTGGGTGGGGTAGGTTTGATTCAGGGTTTCATGCAGATTGGAAGACTATTCCTATCAATCACAATCAATGAAAGCGCAACCAAGTACATAAATAAATCACTTCAATACACATCAATTCAGATCAATGGCTTCCTAGTGTAACCATAAAGGCTTAAGGAAGGTGTGACTTCGGACTAGGGGTAAAATGGGAAGATTTGGAGGCGATTTAGCCCGGAGGGCAAAATCGTCAATTTTTGGAAGACGATTCGCCCAAAGGGCGAAATCGTCATTTTTAAGAATGATCGGGTTCAAAACACTCGGGATGAGCCTTGGCCAATTGACTGTGGCCATTTCCTATTTTTGGGGATTTTCCTGGAATTTTTCTGAATTTTTCGAATTTTTTTGAATTTTTTATGATTTTCTATTTTTTTTTATTAATTTTTGAATTTTTTATTACTATTATTAATATTTTCAAAAAAATATATATATTTTCTTTGACGACATACAACACTTAACCAAAATAAATAATCTAATCATTAGACTGAAATAAATACATGCAACTCAAATCTATAATGTCAATATTTTAGAAAAATAACTTTGATATATGAACCGAATACGCAAAATATACCTGATTAGATATTGGTCTTCAGACGCCGGACTTCCAGCGGGTGACCGTCTCCGTACGCATCACCTAATTTGAACCTTAGGAACCGAATTGCACACCAAGCTTCAAGCGATGGACCGAACGGCTAAGGGAATCTGTGCTCTTGGTTCGTCAAGTAAGGCTTGCGATCTTAGTGGATTTTGCGGACAAGACCTGCAAAGAAGAAGAGACAAAAAAAAAAATCATTATTCTTTTATTGCCTTGAACATGGACGATATCCCTCTCCTTGATTTGAGATTGAATGTGCCGATCAGCCTCTAGAGTGCGTATGAAGACCTCCAATAGATAAAGAGAGATGCTTTTCCCGTGTATATGAGTTTTTTTATGAGGACCTCACGTTACGTGCATCGATTTGACCCCGACTTTGTTGGGCACGCCTCAAAACCTGCAAAGATAACACTAAGAACTCAAAGAAATCATGGTGATTCGATAGCTTTGCAAGTGTGCATGAAATTCCTTCTTGCTTTTGCATGAATCAGGGATCCTCAAGTGTGTTTCCGTGTCTCTTCACTGTGGACTGATTTGGTGTCTCGATGGATGTTGGGAATCTCAAGACGTCTCGGATGGTTCGATTCGTCCGTGCTTGCGATGAAGGTGCGGTCTTCCTTCGGGTCTGGACATGCATATGGACTGATTTTGCCTCAGTGGAATTGTTGAGCGGTCTTTCCACACCTAGTTGGAACTCTGAACCCAAGAAAATTGACGAACGAGCAAATTTAGTAGGTCCGCCCAATGGGATTTTGCACGCCTCGAAGAGTTCAAAAAAATGATTTTTGTAGCTCCGTCAAGGCTTAATTTGCAGCAATGATTTGAGTAGGAATCCACCTAAAATTCTGCACAAAATAGTGAAGAAATCATGCGTCAATAGCAGTAAAATTGATCGTGGACAGCGGGCAAAACCTGCTCTGAATAGTTAGTGAAATTGTCCAAAAACAGTGATATTTTTTTGGTCACGAGCAGCAAATTGAACTCCCAACAGCAGCGAATTGATCCCTCAACTTGTAACGAAAATTCTGCACTTAGAAGGTAAGTATAAAGTCTGTTTTTGGACGTGGGCAGCAGCGAAACAGCCCCCTAAACAGTAGTAAAATCTGCAGAAAATTTCTGCATCGAATTGTAAGCAAAAACCGAGCTGGACAACACTGTTTTTACACTGAAACAGCAATAAAACAATACTGAATAACCACAAAAACATGCTAGTCCTGGATAGTAAGCGCAAAATAGCGACAAAGTCACCCTTGATTAGCGAGAAGGCAACTGTGTTGGCGAGTCAGGACAACCCGGGTCCTCAAGGGTGTGCGTGCCATCATCGATTCCACGAAGGGCTCGTGAAAGTCGAAGAAATCATCTGACTACGGGCAGATGCGTGATTCCTTAGAAAGAAAAGCTTCATGGGAGTATGTTAGAGTAAAAAGAAGCTAAAAAAAAAATGACGACTCCCTTTTGATATTGTTCCTGCCTTAGCGCCATTGGAGTTAATCTACAAAGTGCTTCTCTCTTTTTCGTCTCTTCCATGAAAGACTTCCCTTTTTTTCTTCATGAAATCCTCGATATACCCCCTCTTTCTTTGCCTCTTGTTGGTAGTGGATTTGGCGAAGAAGGATGAAAACTCCCAAGGCTCAGAATCTGAGATCAACTTCCTCTTCTTCTCTTTCTCCTAGTCCCCTTTGAACGTGACCTCCTCTCCATGCCGTGTATGACAATTTTGAATGGCATCCCCTAAGCAAAAAGAAAAAACAAAGAAGAGTCAATATGGAGGAAAAATTAACGTTACATATAGCCATGATGGAGGAAAAAAGAATTTGGCTTTGAAAACTCCACGATCTCCATGGGGAGTCAAATTGAAACTCCCCTCGTATGCTCAGAACATGAGCGACGCCCTTCGTCTCCAAAATCTGCCATATCTTCGATAAAAGTGGCCCCCCTTGGCGACTGTCCTGTCTGCTCGCGGCGTCGACGGCGTGCGGTGGTGGCTGGAGGTAACGTATGATGGTCAAGGGAGAGTTGGACCGGCTGTGGGTGTTCGGTGGAACTGAAGAAATCCTCTCCCCGCCTCCGCCGGACCACCATTGAAGAGGAAAAGAAAAAGACCCCCCCAAGCCAGCTCTAGCTTTCTCTTCTTCTTTTTTTATTATTTCTTTGTTCAATCCATGGCCTTGACCACGCTTTTCACAATCGCCTCTTTCTTTCTTATTCTCTCTTTTGTTTTCCCGATGGATCTGTCTCCACCAAGAGGGAGATACCTCATCTTTTCTCTTTTTGTCGGCCAATTCTGCTCCATTCTTTTTATTATTTATGAGCGATGCCATTGGCTCTTCCTCTCGAATCGTCGACGCGAAGAGGACGAGCAATGTGAAAATTTCTTTTGCGGCCTTATTCAACTGGGTTGAATGGGTCGAATCGGCTCAATCTAGCTGACCCAGTTTAGCAATTCTCTTCAGATTCAGCTTAAAATGAGCAAATCAGCACGTAACTGAACAAAATTGAAATGCGCGGCAATCCAATTGAAAGTCAAGATTCTAAAATATGTATATATATATACAAAAATCCGGGATAAAAAGACTCAAATAGCAATTTTCGGACAAATTCAACTTTCTTTTATTTTAATTTTAATTTTAATTTTTTTTACTTTTTATGGGTTTTCTATGAATTTTTCAAAATAAACAAATAAATAAAGGCTGATAAAAATTTAGGTGTCAACAGCTGCCCCTCTTTAAGAGGAATCTCGTCAGAGGTTTCTCTCAAAGATAAGGTGGCACCTGATTCCTAACCGACTCGACTGGGAAAATGAGAGAAGAAATGCTACGACATTGAATCCTTAAGGCTCATGATAAAAACTCAAATTGATCCATGGTTTGCTCTAACCATTCGAACATGGGCCGGAGTGAGAGAGGCTTACCTGAAGCTCACCTGTCGGATGCTGCCGGTTGCGACAACTTTCAAGCAGACATCTAGGACTCATCATTTAGGATATCCTAGGGAGATTAAGCTCTGACCTGTATGGTAGGCCATACCATGATGGAATTCCTAACTGGTAGGAACCTAAGGAAGGCGCATTCTTTCTTAGGGAATTTGCCAAGGACTTTAATCCGTATGGTGGATTAGACCATAAGCGGTTCGCCTACAATAAGGCTTACCTAGGAAAACAACTTCTTCAACATTTTGGAATTAGTGAAAGTTTCGATCCGTATGGTGGATCGGACCGTTGGGTTGACCCTTATGGCGGTATCTACCTCGAGTTGACCCTTCCGGCGGTATCTACCATTGTGTTGACCCTTCAGGCGGTTTCTACCATGAGTTGACCCTTCAGGCGGTATCTACCTCGAGTTGACCCTTCAGGCGGTATCTACCATGGTTTGACCCTTCTGGCAGTTTCTACCTTGAGTTGACCCTTCAGGCGGTATCTACCTTTGTTTTGCTTTGAAAAGGGGTCTCATGACGAGGGTTCTCCACGCTCGATGAGATTGATTGAGTTTTGAAAAGGGGTCTCATGACGAGGGTTCTCCACGTCCAATGAGACTGCCTAAATTTTGAAAAGGGATCTCATGACGAGGGTTCTCCACGTCCGATGAGACTGCTCGATTTTGAAAAGGGATCTCATGACGAGGGTTCTCCACGTGTCCTGCAGAAGCTTGAGTCTGAAAGATTTTTCCTCACCAAGAAAACGTTAGTAATCTTTGGGAAGACCACGGCTGTCCATTTGACAAAACCGTATGACTTAAGTTTTAATCGTGAAATGTGCATTTTGATGCTGGAGGTTATCCAAAACATTCCTGCAACATACAGATGCGATCACAAATTCCTTGCGCGGCAAATCGGGATCAACAATTTGAAATTTCCAAAAAGAGTTTGTTCAAAACATCTATTGGAGAATTTCTCATCCAAGAGGGCTCCTCACCGCTCTGTGATAATGGTCTTTTGTAAGGAATGCGCTCAACTTCCTACTAACCTGTGCCTAGGTTTTAGGATCATTCGCAGCGCATACATTCCGATCGGTCGGGAGGTCTTCCACAGGACCGTAATGTTGGGCTTGGATATTGGTCTTCAAGGGGGACTCACTTTGAGTCAAGGCCGTTGAACGAAAGTTTTCACCATCTACTCCGGGTTTACAAGTCAAGAACCCTGCAAAATGAGAAAGAAATAGTCTTGCTCGCACCTCTTCGAGCTAAGCTATATGTTAACCCAAGTGCCTTAGTCAGGGAAGACTGTTTCAGGGTTATGATGTTGGTAGGATTGGGGACCGAAAAAGGCTTGTTCTTGGCCCAAAATTCTTGGAGAGTTTGACATCGGTGATCATTGCAGATTTGCTACCTGTCCTTTCTCTTTTGCGCCTTTATTCTGCGCTTGACACCATTTGGCGAGCAGCCTTTTGGAATTTGGCTCCTTCGGGGATTTCTTCTTTTCCCATCCGGCTTCATTGCGGATCAATCAAATGACTTACACGAGCATTGGCCTTGTTTTTACCAGGCACTTTGCTTTTTCTTGATGCTGGGGATTTTTTGTTGAAATCCCGCCTTTTCTTTTCCTTTGGAACTACGATGTTCAGAAAATTGTGCTAGATATACAACTTGAATCATAGCACATTTAAACGCCGATATGAGATTTTTCTATAAATCCCATCTCTTGATTTCTTCCGTTCTTGGAGTGATGCAGTTTCTATCTTGAAACATCCCATGATCACCAACAGGGATTTATGAAATGAATTCGCAGGCTCAACTTGGCTGTGCAAAGGATATGGTGTGTGGGATAGAGAATGAATGCTTCTCGTCATCCTATGGCACTTGGATTACCAAATAAACAACACACAAAGATTAATGTTAGTCCGAGCAAGAAAATTTCTAACCATTTTCTCCTGATGCTGTTGGACTTACTTCCCTTTTGCCCCGGTGTGGGGTGGTTCTTGACAGGGTTAAGAATGAAAACCGCCGTTCAAGTGGGTTGTCAACGGTCACCTGTAGTGTTTATGATATGAAACGAACGCCTCCGTCGTCCCAATCCATGTAATCGCTGCGAATGGTCCCTACCTCCGTAGGTCCAGATTTTACTATTTGATTCGCTCCACTCATCTCTCAAGTGTATGTAGGATGTGTTTGGATTTGAGCTTGCCTCTCTTTTGAGGAAACATCCTTTTGAGAGTTTTGAACAACTTTTGATTGGAAAAATCTCTTTCGCTTTCCCAAAAATTTTACCCGTCAAGGGGATTTTATGGTGCACAATGCATGTTCAGACAACCTCATGTTTCAAAACATGAATGCCAATGAAGTTAGAATTCCATGTCTTTTCTAGACATCAGATTTTGAAAGCTTTTTTCTTTTTCTCTCTGTGTTTTTGGTTTAACATCTTCAATGGATTGGGGGAAAGGGATACCTACCTGTCCACCGTGGCTGGAGATCCCTGAAAATGTAAAAGAAGCATATCATTGTATGTTCGCGAATTTTTTGAAAATTGAAACGATACATCCTACCCTCATGTACCCTAACAGGTAGTATGTGGGATGTAAAAACTCATTCGTCTCCAAGGCGATTCCCCTCTATCAAATCCGCATATCCATGCTTGGAGTGTTTGTAACATCAATGGTTCATCTGCCCCCAGCTGGGCAGCGTCTGTTCTGCTATTTGAACGCATGACTCATTGAGTGATTTATCCATGTTTATCATCTGAGAAGGAAAAGAAAGAATACATTACTTCGGTATTCGATTGAAGATCGTTTAGGAACGATACATCGTTTTACCAAATAGGTGGCTTCGCGGCCAAACGTATTTCGTGTTGAAGGGGTAGATCCCATTATGCTCAGCGGGTGATAATTATGGTTCATGGAACTTGCTCCACGGATTAAGTGATTAATCCACGGCCTTCGGCTTGAAGATGCTCAAAGGGTGATGTTGACACTCACGCGCAATTAGTTCTAGACATTAATGAAAGATGTTCCCGTGGGAACCTTACAGTGCGATCAACAACATATTCAATAGGAGTGTTCCACCCCTTTCGTCTAAGCATTTTTCATCGAGTAACCATGCCTTGCATCAGACGTTTGGTCACCTGCCTTGCGTCACCACTGCGATGGCCCTCCGGCTCCAAATTGATCGAGCCAAAGATTGAACTCATCGCCAAGGAAATTGCTCGGGTCTTCGAGCCATTGATGTTCAAGTTGGGTATCAACAATTGTTGGGGGCAGATTTCTTTCATCGCCTTCATTGTGAGGGACTGGAGTCTTTGAGCTGGAACCTTCATCATTGCCCTGTTGGGGTCGAGACATACATTCCTGAAGAGTATTGATCCAAGTGTCCAGCTCCTTATCAAGGAAATCGCCTGTTCTTTCTAGCCCTCGGTGCCCATATTGGGTGTCGTCGACTGCAGGTGAGGGATTCCTCTCTTTGCTCTCGCCATGAGCAATTTGATCCCTCGAATTGGAACTTCCTCCAATGACCGGCAGGTTTATATGTGCACTCTCTACCAATGCCAGATCCGCTTCAGGGACATCATTAATGACCGAATCGCGCTCAAACTGAGGAATCCCTATGTGCTGGAACTGTGGTATATACTCTTGAGGAGTATTGAGATAGCTCGGCGGAGCATTCTGATTTGGGTTAGAGGAGTCGCTGACACGACTGCTGGTCCCGTCATTGCTGAAACGCGGTTGGGTGCCCTCGGCCCTCCAATCATCGTGGTTGTAACTCTGCCCGGAACTTGAGCTCCAACTGGCTTTATGATGGTTTAACGCTATCCTTCCATCCCTTAGCAATCTCCTATAGTACTTGAGGTGAGACTCGACGTTAATTCTAGAGAGCCCCGGCACATTCATAATCTCGAGTATGCGTAGTGGGCTAGCCGAATCAACTCCCAGCTCTCGAATTGCATCAACAAATTTGGTGTGAAGTTCATAGGTCCAGTAAAACCTTGTTCTCTTATCACCCAAAATATCGTCAATACTTCGGTAGCTATTCTCTACGGGATCTAGTCGTTTCAAAAGTTGTCCGGGGAGGGACTCACCGACTTTGGATTGGCTGGCTGCGACAGCGAGTTCGTCATTGAGAGAACTCCCCCTGTGATGATTCATATCCCATTTCTCAGAGGATGTTGGTGTTGATCCTATGGTGTTGACTTGCTCATGCAGATCTCCGGCGGTATCTGGCTGTGTCGGAAAATGCTGTGGAGAATACGGTAACAGCTGAGCGTTATTCGTCAACAGGGATGGTTCATCGAGGAACACCTCGCCGAGGACAACAGGATTACCACAATTAAGGCAGGTGGCCTTGGTCAGAGCTTCCTTATATCTCGCGCTTTCAGCTTGAAGCTTCTCATTCTCCTCCTTTAGGACCAGTAGCTCATGGTCTGCGTATTGCTGTTTCACCCGGGTTCGTTTGTTGGCGAACCAAAACTTGACCTTCGAAAGCTCCAATCCTATCTTTCGGCTCAACTCCATTTTCTGTTGTCTGCTTGGAGTGGGGCATTCATTGAAGAAAGCTTCAAGCTCTCGGATTTGGCCTGGAGTGTGGCGTTGTAGTTGCTTCCTTTTTCGACTCCGGTCATCATTGTATACTCCTTCTTCGTAGCTGAAACCTAGAATTTCATCGCTGGAGGAGTCAGTTTCTATGGCCTTCGGGCAGGATTCAGCTCCAGGATCTTCAAAGTCTCCCAGCAGTTCGTGCTCAGAAATGTCCAGGTCGGGCGTTTCTAGCAGATGTGAATAACTTTTAAACATGATGGATCGGGGTATCTCGGGCTGATCTAGTTCACTCAGCTTTCTCAATTCGCTCTTACGTGTTTGCTCACTCTAGAAATTTTCTCAAGTGATTGTGCGTGTCCTGAAACCATCCTTCAGGCTGCATATGAAGACCAACAAGCAAGCGCTCCTCCCGAGATTCTGCAATTACTCATCGTCTGTATTCCCCTTTCTTTTTCCTCGTGATAGGATCACAAACTCTCTTGCATTGATTCGGTTTCATCGAGTATTGCGCTCGTCCCCTAGTTCAGTCTTCAAAGTGGTGGGTCTACAATCTTTCGGCGCCTTTTATGATTTGCTAGGCCCGAGAACGTGGGGAGCAGCGGTGGACCCGCAATTAATGACTCCGTTTAATTCATTTAGCTCCATGGGAATTAACGCTATGACCTTCTCTCAACCCCTTTTCATCGTTCAAACGAAAGTGACATTTTCCCTGTGCATGCTGTTACTCTTCATTTCAGCATCCCGGGCGCTTGGTGAGGAATGAGTTCGTGGCCACTCAAAATTTTAAAGACCGTCTCTGGTTTCAGACTTAATCTAACAAGGGGTCATCACAACTGAGCATGACGATGTTCGTCGATAGCGTTGGTTTTAATATAGAATTAACTATAGTCATTAAAGAAAAATGTTCCCGTAGGAACTTTACAACGGATAAAATGAGTGATCTACTCGTGAACATGTTCTTCTTTCTATGGGTGTTCGTGGTGACCGACCCATCGTGCCCCGAGTCAGGTGCTAGATCATGGCTATCCAAGCATGCCAGCTTCCCACTGATTGAACAAGGTATCGAGCCCCTCATCGAAGAAATCGTCTGTCGTGGGTTGACCAGCGGCAGGCAGAGCATCAGCCGACTGCTGCACGAATGGAGGAGTGTGCACTCGCTGTACTTGTGACACGCGCTCTTGAGAAGTGTTGAAATGGCCCGGGAGGACATTCTGATCAGCTTTCAGTTTGCCGGTGGTCGGGTTGCTAGCTTGATTGATGCTTAGATTTGGCCGGGTATCTCTTGATGCCTGAGCATTACAATGGCGGTCGCCCATAGCTTTTGAGCTCGAGACGGATTCCTCCCGGTTTAGCTCCGCTCGACGTTGTTTTAATAGCTTTCTGTAGGCAGCAAGGTGATTCCTGACCAGCTCCTTACTAAGCCCCGGTACATTCATGGCCTTAAATATGCGCGTCGGAGTTGCTGAATCGATCCCCATTTGGTGAACCACGTCTAGGAATCTGGAATGCAGTTCAGGGGGCCAAGCGAACCTCCTCTTATCGTGGCCCAAAATTGCATCGATGGCTTGACGACTGATTAACTCATCTCCAGCAGGACCCGACCCTATCGAAAATTGTTGTGCATGAGGCTGATATGCTTTGAGCTGGTCGGCGGTAACATCCAGCTCCTTGAAACTGTAACTCCAATCAAAGCGATGCAAATCCCATCCCCCATGAGGTATTTGTATCATCTTCGTAGGATCATCCTGCTCCTGCGTGACTCCGGCAAAATCTGGTTGAGCAGGAGATGCCCCGAGGGAGTAAGGTGGTAAATGAACGTCTTCAATCATTGCGTGAGGCTCATCGGGGAATATCTTACCGCGAGCGATGAGGTTATCGCAATGAGGGCAAACGGTAATATTGAGAGCTTTTTCATACCTCATGTTTTCTGTTCGCAGCTTTTGGTTTTCTTCCTTTAAAATCTCGACCACCTGACGTTTGCGTTGAGCCCTCGATTTGGATCTCCTATTTTGAAACCAAAACTGGATCCTCGACTGATTAATCCCCAACTCCCGGCTCAATTGAATTCTCCACTTCTTTTTCATGTAATGGCTTTTACTGAAAAGGGTTTCCAGCATTTGGGTTTCCTCCTGAGAGTATTGGTGAGGACGTCTTCTTTTCCCGAGTTGAGCATCGTGGATGTCGTTGTCGTCGTCGCCGTGATCTTGATTTCCGTTGCCAGAAGTGTTGGGCTCCATGGTTTTGGCGTTAGACTTGATCTTGGAATCTTCGAGATCCCTCTGTGGTTCAATTTCTGAGATTTTTGAGTCAGTCGCCTCTAGCAGCTGACAGTAACCTCTTAAATATGTTGGATTGAGAAATGTTTGATTGGTTCTTGCCCACTCAGAGTTCTCCACTCTCTCCTGTATGCTCACTCCCTATAAAGTTTTCTTCGAGTGACTTTGCATGTTCAGGAGACGCTCTTCAAGCATCATTAGGCAAACGTTCCCCCTCAAGACCTTGAATTTCTCGCTTAGCTTTTCAACGTGATGGGACTGCCAAATCCTGTTAGGGCTCTCTTCGATAGTTGCGCTTACCTCCCACCTAACTCTAATAATGGTGATCCCGACAAATCTTTTACATCTTTTAATTGATGAGCTGGAAATCGCGGACCGAAACGAATCCAATGGTTCTCGTGAGGGGACCTCCTGCTTTACCCCCTAACTGGGCTCCACCAGCATTATTACTGAGACCCTTCATCATCCTCGAGTTGCTATAAAATGAGGAATTAATGTATGGAAGGTTAACGTTCTCGCATAATCAGCTTCTTCCTTCTAATCTCTCTGTTAAACTCGTCTTATTCTCAAGCCAACCCAACGCAAATGGCCTCCTCTCCCGTACGCACTTTTTCAACTGATGTCTTGGCCCAGTGGGAAAAGCTTTACAACCTACTGGGTCGCGGTTACGCGCACATAACCGATCATTCTGCAACCGAGGATGCAATCTGTGTCCTGCTCGAGGACCTTGATACCACTTCTCTTGAAGGTACTACACTGGGGAGGGAATATAGAACTTTCCCGACTCTCTTTGCACACTCCTTAGAGGCCTATCGTGTTGCTAATCGGGAGGTTCTCGTGGCTCGCGTCTTGCGGGCTCGTTATGAGGATCGATCTGATCATTTGGTGCTGACCAACTATCTGGTTGATAGTTACAAAAAGGCCGTCGAGTTTGCTAATGAGCGGGTCGCGACGTTGCTTCGCGAGAGGAGAAATCTGGTGGATCAATTGGCCATATCCCTGACCACCGGCGAGCATGACCGCCGCAACGTCCTGTTGAGGCTTCAGAGCGACTGGCAGGAAGAACGGCTCGACAAGATAACCGAGGACATAGCTCGCGGAAATGGACTGGTTCGGGACCTGGAAGTAGTCACCGAAGAACACGAGGCCAAGGTCGCCGAAGTTAAGGGAGAATGCAGAAGTCTTCTCCTCAGGCTTGCCGACCACAACATGCGGAGCTGGGAGTATGAGCAGAGCATTAATAACATGGAGGGTCATTTGGGATCCTTTGTGTCGTTAATTAGGGCTCACTTTGGCTTTACTTTTCCACCCCGACTTGTATGACCTGCTTCTGAAAACCCTCCGCTGAGCAAAATAAATGAAAGTTCTCGTGTGTGTGTTTTAACTTCTGTATGGTTCATTTCTTCGAGCATCCAAACATCTTCAACTTGAGTGAGCCGAACCATAATAGCAATAAGCCGAGCAAATACGTCCTGATTTTATAACTCGCTCATGATCAGATGGAAGAATAGTTGCAGATTTGTCCAAGAAAAGATTTCTCTATACTACTTGTTTTTCACCTGCAAATAAAAAGACAGAATCAGAAGGAATAATTTGAAAAAGAAAGCATAGACCCCTTTCAATCTTATGCTTGCTTGTGATTAATAAGGACAAGAACTTTTACAATGGTTTTAATCTTGTGCGAAAAGTTTTTATCAATATTCCTCGAAAGAAAGCATACTATTGAAAGGAACGTAATTCACGATAATCGCTTTTGATTAATTTCGAGAGAAATGACTTACTCAAAAGTGCAAGACATAATAACGCGTTTTAAATTCAATTGAAGATATGGCATCCAAATTAAGGTCGTTCGCTAAGAACGAAAGTAGTTTGGACATTTATCTCGTCATTAAATTCAAAACAACGCCGATATTCTCGATCAATTATCGTGGATTACCAGCGACGTAAAACATGCATGGACCAATTCAAGTGTATAATTCCTTCTAGCGAAATTGGGGTTGGATTACCCTATACGACCAAAAAGGTCGTGCAAGATTTCCAATTTTAATTTCCTCTAAAGGAATTATAAACTTGACTTGGGAGTATTCAGATGATTAGAGAAAATGCCACCATCACATTCCCATGACCTGTCAAAAGAAATACAACCAAGTTCCATCTAAATGTGTACACCAATAGATCCCTAATACAATCACTCTAAGGGGTGAGATAGAGAAAGCATCGATAAAAATAAACCCTATACAAGAGGACTAGTAATGGAAAATGAAACAAAGGAATGTGATCCTAACGTTTAAGGATGCCCCAAGTTCGATCTGTGACTTCCGGATCACTTGCCCCAACTCGTCATCTTCATTGGACGATATCTCAATAATGTCCATAGTAGGCTTCTTTGTTGCTCACTCGGTGCTTGTCATGGGATATCATCCTCTTCGTCTTCTATCAAGGACGTTTGGGAAAAACACACACATCTATCCTTGAAATGGCATTTAATCTAATCACCAGAATGCAATGAATGAAATGCCTATATTTATATGAACTGTAATAGATTTGAGGGATAAAAAGTCTTACCAACCAAACTCGTCGACTTATGTGCGGTTTTAGGTGTACCAACCACCCAAAGACATGCGCATGAGACAAGTGATGGTGAACTTCTAAAAATCATAGGGTTTGGCACCTAAGGTTAAGGTTCCCACTTCGAGTTCTAGAAAGAGCCGATTCCATTGCACAGCTATCGTTGCATTGGGACTCGATCCATAGTTTGAAGTGAGCGGAATTGAAAAGTGGATTACCCCGTGTTTTTCCTCACGGAGATTCCATTTTCAATTCCTTCTATTGTGTTCCTAAAGGCGGCGCCCGGGGTTTTAGGCACGGTTGTGTGTGTCCACGTGTCGTGATCATCACAGTGCAAGTCACGCGCAACAGTTTATCAATCAGCACTTCAAATCATTCACACAACATACATTCCTACGCCCAACCTGCATAAGACAATGTTAATCACAGACTACACCCCTTATTTCTCCAGTCTGCAAAAACATATAACACATACCATAAGCGGACTTACCTCACCTTCAAGAGCGCCTGCAGGGTTAGAAAAATCACTCAACGTTTTAATTACGGCATAAGTCCACTTGAGGTCTAGAACCATGGGTTCTAGAACAAACGTCCCCAGCGGAGTCGCCAGCTGTCGCGACCCGTCTGAAAAGCGGACGCGGCTAATGGATTACCGATCGCGGGTCTCGGATCGGCGCGGGCCCTCCCAGGCCCATACCAAATCGCGGCGGGAGTATTTTTCAAAGGATTCGACGATAAGAGTCGATCGCTTTCGACCTTCAGTGTGGTCGTGGTGACATGTGCAAATTGTGCATGCATTTGGAGTCGCCACCGGTCTTTCTTGGAGGGTAGACCGGAAACCTTACTGATCGATTGGGAGAGATCGATCAGTTCTGCGGAACCAGAGATTTTGGGTTCGGGGACTTGGTTACGCTGGTGTCATTACCAACGCCCTTTCGGTACCTAACGCGAGTGATTTTCCTGGCTAAGAATTCATGCAGGTGCAATTTTGGGTGGGGTAGGTTTGATTCAGGGTTTCATGCAGATTGGAAGACTATTCCTATCAATCACAATCAATGAAAGCGCAACCAAGTACATAAATAAATCACTTCAATACACATCAATTCAGATCAATGGCTTCCTAGTGTAACCATAAAGGCTTAAGGAAGGTGTGACTTCGGACTAGGGGTAAAATGGGAAGATTTGGAGGCGATTTAGCCCGGAGGGCAAAATCGTCAATTTTTGGAAGACGATTCGCCCAAAGGGCGAAATCGTCATTTTTAAGAATGATCGGGTTCAAAACACCCGGGATGAGCCTTGGCCAATTGACTGTGGCCATTTCCTATTTTTGGGGATTTTCCTGGAATTTTTCTGAATTTTTCGAATTTTTTTGAATTTTTTATGATTTTCTATTTTTTTTTATTAATTTTTGAATTTTTTATTACTATTATTAATATTTTCAAAAAAATATATATATTTTCTTTGACGACATACAACACTTAACCAAAATAAATAATCTAATCATTAGACTGAAATAAATACATGCAACTCAAATCTATAATGTCAATATTTTAGAAAAATAACTTTGATATATGAACCGAATACGCAAAATATACCTGATTAGATATTGGTCTTCAGACGCCGGACTTCCAGCGGGTGACCGTCTCCGTACGCATCACCTAATTTG
The DNA here is from genome assembly GCA_021437785.1 of Rhodomyrtus psidioides. Lineage (NCBI taxonomy): Eukaryota > Viridiplantae > Streptophyta > Magnoliopsida > Myrtales > Myrtaceae > Rhodomyrtus > Rhodomyrtus psidioides. Next base: position 5,524,554 of record JAILYB010000007.1, on the reverse strand, counting down.
AACCTTAGGAACCGAATTGCACACCAAGCTTCAAGCGATGGACCGAACGGCTAAGGGAATCTGTGCTCTTGGTTCGTCAAGTAAGGCTTGCGATCTTAGTGGATTTTGCGGACAAGACCTGCAAAGAAGAAGAGACAAAAAAAAAAATCATTATTCTTTTATTGCCTTGAACATGGACGATATCCCTCTCCTTGATTTGAGATTGAATGTGCCGATCAGCCTCTAGAGTGCGTATGAAGACCTCCAATAGATAAAGAGAGATGCTTTTCCCGTGTATATGAGTTTTTTTATGAGGACCTCACGTTACGTGCATCGATTTGACCCCGACTTTGTTGGGCACGCCTCAAAACCTGCAAAGATAACACTAAGAACTCAAAGAAATCATGGTGATTCGATAGCTTTGCAAGTGTGCATGAAATTCCTTCTTGCTTTTGCATGAATCAGGGATCCTCAAGTGTGTTTCCGTGTCTCTTCACTGTGGACTGATTTGGTGTCTCGATGGATGTTGGGAATCTCAAGACGTCTCGGATGGTTCGATTCGTCCGTGCTTGCGATGAAGGTGCGGTCTTCCTTCGGGTCTGGACATGCATATGGACTGATTTTGCCTCAGTGGAATTGTTGAGCGGTCTTTCCACACCTAGTTGGAACTCTGAACCCAAGAAAATTGACGAACGAGCAAATTTAGTAGGTCCGCCCAATGGGATTTTGCACGCCTCGAAGAGTTCAAAAAAATGATTTTTGTAGCTCCGTCAAGGCTTAATTTGCAGCAATGATTTGAGTAGGAATCCACCTAAAATTCTGCACAAAATAGTGAAGAAATCATGCGTCAATAGCAGTAAAATTGATCGTGGACAGCGGGCAAAACCTGCTCTGAATAGTTAGTGAAATTGTCCAAAAACAGTGATATTTTTTTGGTCACGAGCAGCAAATTGAACTCCCAACAGCAGCGAATTGATCCCTCAACTTGTAACGAAAATTCTGCACTTAGAAGGTAAGTATAAAGTCTGTTTTTGGACGTGGGCAGCAGCGAAACAGCCCCCTAAACAGTAGTAAAATCTGCAGAAAATTTCTGCATCGAATTGTAAGCAAAAACCGAGCTGGACAACACTGTTTTTACACTGAAACAGCAATAAAACAATACTGAATAACCACAAAAACATGCTAGTCCTGGATAGTAAGCGCAAAATAGCGACAAAGTCACCCTTGATTAGCGAGAAGGCAACTGTGTTGGCGAGTCAGGACAACCCGGATCCTCAAGGGTGTGCGTGCCATCATCGATTCCACGAAGGGCTCGTGAAAGTCGAAGAAATCATCTGACTACGGGCAGATGCGTGATTCCTTAGAAAGAAAAGCTTCATGGGAGTATGTTAGAGTAAAAAGAAGCTAAAAAAAAAATGACGACTCCCTTTTGATATTGTTCCTGCCTTAGCGCCATTGGAGTTAATCTACAAAGTGCTTCTCTCTTTTTCGTCTCTTCCATGAAAGACTTCCCTTTTTTTCTTCATGAAATCCTCGATATACCCCCTCTTTCTTTGCCTCTTGTTGGTAGTGGATTTGGCGAAGAAGGATGAAAACTCCCAAGGCTCAGAATCTGAGATCAACTTCCTCTTCTTCTCTTTCTCCTAGTCCCCTTTGAACGTGACCTCCTCTCCATGCCGTGTATGACAATTTTGAATGGCATCCCCTAAGCAAAAAGAAAAAACAAAGAAGAGTCAATATGGAGGAAAAATTAACGTTACATATAGCCATGATGGAGGAAAAAAGAATTTGGCTTTGAAAACTCCACGATCTCCATGGGGAGTCAAATTGAAACTCCCCTCGTATGCTCAGAACATGAGCGACGCCCTTCGTCTCCAAAATCTGCCATATCTTCGATAAAAGTGGCCCCCCTTGGCGACTGTCCTGTCTGCTCGCGGCGTCGACGGCGTGCGGTGGTGGCTGGAGGTAACGTATGATGGTCAAGGGAGAGTTGGACCGGCTGTGGGTGTTCGGTGGAACTGAAGAAATCCTCTCCCCGCCTCCGCCGGACCACCATTGAAGAGGAAAAGAAAAAGACCCCCCCAAGCCAGCTCTAGCTTTCTCTTCTTCTTTTTTTATTATTTCTTTGTTCAATCCATGGCCTTGACCACGCTTTTCACAATCGCCTCTTTCTTTCTTATTCTCTCTTTTGTTTTCCCGATGGATCTGTCTCCACCAAGAGGGAGATACCTCATCTTTTCTCTTTTTGTCGGCCAATTCTGCTCCATTCTTTTTATTATTTATGAGCGATGCCATTGGCTCTTCCTCTCGAATCGTCGACGCGAAGAGGACGAGCAATGTGAAAATTTCTTTTGCGGCCTTATTCAACTGGGTTGAATGGGTCGAATCGGCTCAATCTAGCTGACCCAGTTTAGCAATTCTCTTCAGATTCAGCTTAAAATGAGCAAATCAGCACGTAACTGAACAAAATTGAAATGCGCGGCAATCCAATTGAAAGTCAAGATTCTAAAATATGTATATATATATACAAAAATCCGGGATAAAAAGACTCAAATAGCAATTTTCGGACAAATTCAACTTTCTTTTATTTTAATTTTAATTTTAATTTTTTTTACTTTTTATGGGTTTTCTATGAATTTTTCAAAATAAACAAATAAATAAAGGCTGATAAAAATTTAGGTGTCAACAGTCTCATGACAAGGGTTCTCCACGTCCGATGAGACTGCCTGATTTTTGAAAATGAGTCTCATGACGAGGGTTCTCCACGTCCGATGAGACTGTTTGATATTTTTGAAAATGGGTCTCATGACGAGGGTTCTCCACGTCCGATGAGACTGCCTGATTTTTGAAAATGGGTCTCATGACGAGGGTTCTCCACGTCCGATGAGACTGTTTCTTTTAAAAGGGTTTTTCTTCCCCTTTTTTTTATAGATCCCGAAGTTTGTCGGGAATTCAGTTTTGAAGCAGTGAAAGATTTTATTTTGACAAAGCTTCACTTGAGTTTGCTGAGCCGACATTCTGAGAGCTGGGTTCTCCAGGTATCCTGCAGAAAGTTCAAACCTGAAAGATTTTTCTTCACCAAGAAAATGTTAATAATCTTTGGGAAGACAATAATTGTCCAATTGACAAAATTTTATGACTTAAGTTTTAGTCATGAAATGTGCATTTTGATGCTGGAGGTTATCCAAAGCATTCTTACAACATGCAAATGTGATCACAAATTCCTTGCATGGAAAATTCGGATCAACAGTTTGAAAATTCCAAAAAGAGTTTGTTCAAAACATCAATTGGAATATTTCTCGACAAGGAGGCCATCTCATCTGTTTTGAGGTAATGATTTTTATAGGGGATGTACTCAATTCCCTACTGACCTGTGCCTAGGTTTTAGGCTCATTCGCAGCGCATACATTTTGATCGGTCGGGAGGTCTTCCACGGGACCGTAATGTTGGGCTTGGATATTGGTTTTCAAAGGGGGGACTCACTTTTGAGTCGGGGCCATTGAATGAAAGTCTTCACCATCTGCTCCGGGTTTACAAGTCAAGAACCCTGCAAAATGAGAAAGAAATAGTCTTGCTCGTACTTCTTCGAGCTAAGCAATATGTTAACCCAAGTGTCTTAGTCAGAGAAGACTATTTCAGGGTTGTGACATTGGTAGGATTGGGGACCGAAAAAGGCTTGTTTTTGGCCCAGAAATTACGAAGGGTTTGACATTGGTGATCATTGCAAATTTATCACCTGTCTTTTCCATTCTGCATCTTCAATTTTTGAGGCGTGCAACCGCTTTTGAGGTGGGCACAAACTCTTTAGAGAGCGTCTCTTGTTGCGTTCAGAGAGCGACTCTCTCTATGTCTTTGTTCTGCGCTTGGCACCATTTGGGGAGCAGCCCTTTTGGATTTGGCTCCTTCAGGGATTTCTTCTTTTCCCATCCGGCTTCATTGTGGATCAATCAAACAACTTACACGAGCATCGGCCCTGCTTTTACCAGGCACTTTGCTTTTTCTTGATGCCGGGGATTTTTATCTTTTGTCGAAATCCCGCCTTTTCTTTTCCTTTGGAACTACGATGTTCAGAAAATTGTGCTAGATATACACCTTGAATCATAGCACACTTGAACGCCGATATGAAATCTTTCTATAAATCCCATCTCTTGGATTCTTCCGTTCTTGGAGTGATGCAGTTTCCATCTTGAAACATGCCATGATCACCAACATGGGTTTATGAAATGAATTTGCAGGCTCAACTTGGCTGTGCAAAGGATATGGTGTGTGGGATAGAGAAATGAATGCTTCTCGTCATCCTATGGCACTTGGATTACCATATAAACAACACACAAAGATTAATGTTAGTCCGAGCAAGAAAATTTCTAACCATTTTCTCCTGATGCTGCTGGACTCACCTCCATTTTGCCCCGACGTGGGGTGGTTCTTGCCAGGGTTGAGAATGAAAACCGCCGTTCGAATGGGTTGGCAATGGTCACCTGTAGTGTTTGGGGATATGAAACGAATGCCTCCGTCATCCCAATCTATGTAATTGCTGCGAATAATCCCTACTTCAGTAGGTCCAGATTTTACTATCTGATCCGCTCCATTTCTCTCTCAAGTGTGTATAGGACGTGTTTGGATTAGGCTTTGCCTCTCGTCTTTTGAGAAAACGTCCTTTTGAAAGTTTTGAACTTTTGATTGGAAAAAATCTCTTTCATTTTCTCCAAAAATTTTACCCGTCAAGGGGATTTTACGATGCACCATGCATGTTCTTATCCATGTTCAGACAACCTCCTGTCTTAAAACATGAATGCCAATGAGGTTTGAATTCTATGTCTTTTCTAGACATTAGATTCTGAAAGCTTTTCTTTTCTATTTAACATCTTCAATGGATTGGGGAAAGGGATACTTACCTGTCCCCCGCGGCTGGAGATCCCTGAAAATGCAGAGAAAACATGTTATTGTACGTTCACGAATTTTTCAAAAATTTAGAACGATACATCCTACCCTCGGTCGTGTACTCCAACGGGTAATTCATGGGGTGTGAAAACCTGTTTCACCTTGATGGCGATCCCCTGTCAAAGACAGGAATTAGTTGTCAGTTTGCGTTCCAAAATTCAAGGCAAATTGGAACGATACAGCCTTGTTCTTGCTTTGTGTTTCCATTTGAACACAAACTCGCGGCTTGCAGGATTTGGCCCTCTATCTTGTGGTCTTGATCCCTCAGTTTGGTTGGCGATGAATCATTCTCAAGGATTTGCCCCAGAGGAGATCCATTTGTGTTTTTGGGCGCATTCCAGCGCCATTCTTCAAGGTTCCTTTTATTCAAGGAAAAAAGAAATTTTTTATCAAAATGCATGTCAAAGCATGGGACGTAGGAGCGATACTTTTTACCCTCCACTAGGTCTTATAATCAAAGACCATTTCTTGGAGTGCTGACTCCCAAGGTCAATAGCTTTATTCGCCTCCTCGTTGGCGAGTTCTTTTCTTTTGAGGCTTTCGGTGCCAACGACTCCCTGTTAAATGAGTAAAAACTCATGTTAGGCATGTGGTCTTCGAAGACCAAAATGGAACGATACAAGGTTACCGTTCACCCATATTCGTATCTTGGGTTTAATTCTGATGCGGACGACTCTACAGTTGCGTCCATTGATTTTGCCAGAGAAGAAACGTTATTCTTTGTCCGGCGCACAAATGATTCGCTTGCCCCAGTTGGGCATGATTTGTCGTAGCTAGGTGACGCTTGCCCCAGCTAACTCCCTTTTGCATTTTGTTGCATTGACGCATTCAGGCTATTTGACATCCGCAAAAATGGGTTTACTCGTGATTGAGTACTTCAACAACCTGCGCGATGAAAGGAGTGAAAGAGTCAATCACCGCGTAAGGAGCTTTAATTGAAACGATTACGGATTTACTATCCCCGCTCTGGTCACTTCTGGCATCCAAGATGCTGGAAATTTTTCAATGGGCCCGTTCATTCTCGTCATCACCTGCAAGAATGAGGAACCATATCAACTCGTGAACCAGTCAATCCGATTTGGAACGGATACAACTTTTTCGATTTAGGGAGAGCCAATCCTAATTAGGTTGCTCCCTCTTCATAATTTGATTCAATTTGTCATTGCAATCACAATGGGTGACATCTGCTGAAGGCACATTTCTTTTCGTCTTATAGGGAAAATAAATTTTCCTTCGTTTGTCTTTGACCATCCTATCCTGTAGACAAAAGACATAAAGGTCCCCGTCAGGTATAATATTCGAAGGGCTTATTGGAACGATTACAGTTTCACCATCGTTCCATGATCATCTTGCATGTGATCGGATGAGGACATTTTTGACAAATGTATGCCATGTAAAACATGTCCCTCGTGTCTATCCACAAATGGATTTTCCTTCTGTACCTGTTTTTCACCTGAGAGGAAAAGATAGGAAATATTATGCCGGTATCTGATTGAAAATCAATTAGGAACGACACGTCTTTACACTTGACCCGGCTGCCCCGGTCAAAAGGCATTTGTCCTCATCAGTTGACTCTCCAGGGTGGTCCAGCGCTTTTCCATGCCATCCTGGTTCGTTTAAACTCGCGACTGATTCTTCACACAAGTCTTTGGATTTTGATTCATAAGCGGCGCTGAATGACCTTTTGGTTTCGAGGTGTACCAATCATTCACATACATGCGCATGAGACCAGTGAGGTTTGACTTCTAAGAATCAAAATAGGGTTTGGAACCTAAGGCCAAGGCTCCCACTTCGAGTTCTAGAAAGGGTAGATTCCATTGCACAACTATCGTTGCATTGGGACCCAATCCATAGTTCGAAATGAGCAGAATTAAAAATGGATTACCCCGTGTTTTTCCTCACGGAGATTCCATTTTCAATTCCTTCTATTATTTTCCTAAAGAGGGCGCCCGAGGTTTTAGGCGCGGCTGTGTGTGTTCATTGTGTCGTGCTAAAGCAATAAACATGCATTTCATTTAGCAAACACCGCTTCAATATAAACATCCACACAATCATACATCCTAAACTCCTACCTGCATAAGACAGAGTTAATGAACACTTCACCCCTTATTTCTCCAATCTGCAAAAACATTTAACACCTCAAGGGTTAAAGTACGTACCTCAACTTGAAGAGCATCTGCATAAAACATGTCAGAAAAATCAATCAACTTTTTAATCGGCTCAAGTTCTCTAAGTCCCCAGCGGAGTCGCCAGTCTGTCGCGACCCTCTCGAGGTTGCATGTGGGCTCTCGAGGGCTAATGGGCCGTCCAGTCTGGTCGGACGCGGGCCTCTCCCAAGGCCCGTTACCCAAATCGCAACGGAGGTATGCGTAGTCGACCTTCAGTGTGGTCTGGTGACATGTGCTAAGTGTGCATGCCATGGAGTCGCCACCAATCATTTTTTGGAGGGTATGATTGGACCACCCTATTGAATAGTCGGGAGTTTCTATTCAATTCCGCGATAACCAGAGAAATGGGTTCGGGGACTTAGTTACGTCAACTGTCAGAGTTGACGCCCTTTCGGTACCTAAGTTGACTTAATTTTCTTACCTAAGATTTCATGCAGATGAGTGGAGTACGAATCCTAAATCTAGGAATTCATGCAAATAGGAATGACTATCCTAGCAATCACAATCAATAATAAAATGCGCAAATCAATGAATCCAAATATGTAAAATAATCACATCAAATCAACATGACACTCCTAATAAGGCTCTATTAGCCTAAATAAGTATCAATCAAGCTTAGGAATGATTTAGACATGATTTTACCCATTAGGGGTAAAGTCGTAATTTTGAGACAAAAGGGACGATTTGCCTAAAAAGGGAAAAATCGTCATTGCGGAATGAATCCGGAGTAAAACAATGTCAAAAATAGGTTTGGTCACTCAATTGACCCATTTCTTTTTTTTTTTTTTGCAATTTTCATGATTTTCTGGAATTTTAGAAATCGATTTACCATTCGAAGGGGTAAAATCGTCATTTTCTAAAAATGGGAATGAAATGTGGAAATCTTAGACATAAGGTTTAGCCACCTATCTGGCCCATCACCAAATTCTAAGCAATTTCCACAATTCATCGGAATATCAAAGACGATTTACCCTTTGAGGGGTAAAATCGCCATTTTGGATTAAATGGGAGAAAATCCAAAAAATGGAAACAAATCAATTTTTTTGTCATTTTCAGCCTTCAAAAATTTTTAGAATTTTTTTTTAGGAATTTTCTGCAATTTTTCTCAATTTTTTTTTTGAATTTTTCCTTAATAATTCATTTTTTTGGAATTTTTTTTATTCTGAAAATCACCTAATCACGACACGTGGCTCATCTGCAGACGTCCGATCTAGCATTTTTTTTGTTTTTGTTTTTATAGGACGCAACACAATGCAAAAAATAAAGAAGATATTAAGTCATTATACAACATAAACATAAGCAAAGGAGATGGGATCCGGTGAATTTTACGACGTCGGAGTCCGTCGGTGCTCGTGCAACAATGTGTGGGGGGTATAAACCACCAGCAGGAGGCTCGGCCTTCCGATTCTGGGGTAGCACAATATAATTTACAGAAAATAAATAAATAAAACACCTTGGACGCCAATAGGAGGCTTAGCCTTCCGATTCTGGGTCTTTTATGCGAAATATAGAAATGCTATGACATAAAGTAAATACACAACAAATATTTAGACACCAACAGGAGGCTCGGCCTTCCGATTCTGGGTCTTTTATGCGAAATATAGAAATGCTATGACATAAAATAAATACACAGCAAATATTTAGACACCAACAGGAGGCTCGGCCTTCCGATTCTGGGTCTTTTATGCGAAATATAGAAATGCTATGACATAAAGTAAATACACAGCAAATATTTAGACACCAACAGGAGGCTCGGCCTTCCGATTCTGGGTCTAATAGGTAAAATGTAAGGAGTGAAAGGTGGTCTTACCAAGATTGAACCCAAAACAAGCTCGGAAATCCAATTTGGCACTCGCGGACTCAAGTCTGATCAGTCTGACCTTTGCTCCTTCAAACAGCTTTACGGGACAAATGGCTTGGCCAAATTGGACTCACGATATATCATTAGAACGGCAAGAGAATAAGCTTTCTAACAGTATATGGCTCGTTCCCATACGATTCCTAACGAAAGAGTTATGGCCGAAAAACCGGACGGTTTTCAATCGCCCAATGACCAGAATCTGTCCCAGAAAACTCCTTCAATTCAACCTTTAAAACCCATCCAAAACTCAACTAGACTACAATCTCAGCTTGCTAGATTCCTAATTTAGGTGCTAGAGACATCTTATCGAATATTGGAAGCAAGGCAAGCCCTTGAATCACTCACAATGTTCACGGCACCACCTTGACAGAACCGGTTCAGATTTTTCGAACAAAACAATAAGGGATCAGCCCTTAAATCCAAATATAATCCATCTTCAAACCATAAAACACAATAATATATGTCTTAACAAGGAGTGAGAGGTGGTCTTACCAAGATTGAACCCAAAACAAACCCGAAAATCCAATTTGGCACCCGCGGACTCAAGTCTGATCAGTCTGACCTTTGCTCCTTCAAACAGCTCTACGGGACAAACGGCTGGTCCAAATTGGGCTCACGATATGTCATTAGAACGGCAAGAGAATAAGCTTTCCAATGGTATATGGCTCGTTCGCATACGATGTCTAACGAAAGAGTTATGGCCGAAAAACCGGACGGTTTTTTATCTGGGCGGCGAGCTGAGCGAGATGAAAAACGAAAATGAAAGAGAGAGAGTTGAGGGAGAAGGTAGCCGGCCGAATGATCAAAAGGAAGAAGAGAGCGTGAGAAGAGGAAAAAGAGAGGGAGAGAGAGAGAGATTTTATTATTCTTTTTTTTTCCCATCATTACTCAAACTTTTCTTTTCTCTTTTACTTTTCTTTTGAATGATGATGTTTTCACTCCTTTTCTTTTTAATCATTACTAATATTTTTGCCAAATTCAATTTTATGGTGATCAGAAAACACCCAAAATCGAACATGGATTTTACTATTTTATGAGGTTAAAAATAAAAATACTGACTATTTTTCTATATTTTTGTGACCTCGAATACTACTTTTCTTGATTTTCTTGATTTTCTTTTTTTCTCTTTTTTTTTTGTATTTTTCGAAAATATATTAAAAAATGAAAATTATGAAAATTATTTTTTTGGTCAAAATGGTTCATTTAGCTTGGCTAAGGTCACCAAAATTGATTTTTTCAATTTTCAACTTTTTATGGATTTTCTATGAATTTTCAAAAAAAATAAAAATAAAAAAAAGTTGATCAAAATTTAGGTGTCAACAGAGGGCTCGCGCCGATCCAAGACCCGCGATCGGTAATCCATTAGTCGCGTCCGCTTTCGGACGGGTCGCGACACCGACCCCTAGGCGACCTCAGGTAAGCCTCTTAGCCTTGGTATGGTACTCTGTGAACGGCTGAAAGCGAGTTTGAAACAAAAAATTTTTCCGGAAAACGCCTCGCCGGAACCGAATCGGTGGGGGCTCGTTTTGCCGATTTCCGGCGGCTTAGTGGCTATGAATCTTGATGTATGTTGGTGTGGTCTGCTTAAGGGGTTGAATGCCACGAAAATGAGCGAAAAATATGCAGGTTCGGGCTCGGTCCCGATTTTCCGGGGAGGATTCCGGCGAACTTGCCGGAAAAATCACTGTTCCGGCAAGTCGCCAGTCATCCTCTCCGGCGGACCATTGACCAGTCAACGATAGTTGACTGGTCAAAGGTGACGTGGCGCCACGTAGGCGGCCACGTCAGCCGCGGCGGGAAAAAAAAAAAGAAAGCCCTAGATTGGACGGTGAGCAAGGTGCCACGTGTCGCGATCTAGGAATTTTTGGAAAATAAATAAATGATTTTATAATAATAAATAATATTTTCAAAAAATTCAAAAAAACCTAGATCGGACGGCCATGGGTGTGCCACGTGTCGCGATCTGGTGCTTTAAAAAAAAAAAAAACCTAGATCGGACGGCCGTGGGTGTGTCACGTGTCGCGATCCGATGCTTTCGAAAATACCCTAGATCGGACGGACGTGGATGCGCCACGTGTCGCGATCTGGTGGCTTCAAGATCAAATAGATCGGACGGATGGAATTGTGCCACGTGTCGCGATCCGACATTTTCAAAATTAAATTAATCCGGCGGCTAGGGTAGTGCCACGTGGCAAGGCGAGGACCGCCCGATTGGTTTTAATTTTCAAAAATTCGGATAAATTAGAAAATGGTTTTAAAATAATAAAAAAAATAGAAAAAATTTGAAAAAATCAAAAACGGCGTCGTTTAGACCGGCTAAGACCCGTAGGGTCGGGCCGGGCGCCCTAGAGGCGCGGGCCGGGTTTGACCCGGTCCAGAAAATATTTTTAATAAAAAAAAATTCAAAAAAATTTTATAAAAAAATGCGAAAATTCAATAAAAAATAGAAAATCATTAAAAAAAAATTCAAAAAAAAATTAAATTCAAAAAAAATTCGGAAAAATTTTAAAAAATTTCAGAAAATAGGAAATGGTCACAATCAACTGACCATGTCCTATTTCGGACCTTTCGAACCCTAATTCTTTCAAAATGACGATTTTGCCCTTTAGGCAAGTCGTCTCCCAAAAATCAAAGAAATTAAAAAAAAATTCCAAAAAAATCCAGAAAATAGAAAATGGCCACAATCAACTGGCCGTTACCTATTTCAGGTCTTCCAAGCCCTAATCTTTCCAAAATGACGATTTTTCCCTTTTGTCAAATCGTCTTCCCAAGAAATTTAGAAAAATTCCAAAAAAATTTCAGAAAATAGGAAATGACCACAGTCAACTGGCCATAACCTGTTTTGAGTCTTCCAAACCCCAATTTTTCCGAAAATGACGATTTTGCCCCTTAGGCAAATCGCCTTACAAAAATTGAAGAAATTCATAAAATTCTAGAAAAATTCCAGAAAATAGGAAATGGCCACAATCAACTGGCCATGACCTATCTTTGGTCTTCTGAAACCCGACCCTTTTCAAAATGACGATTTTGCCCTTTTGGCAAATTGTCTCCCAAAAATTCCAAGAAAATTCCAAAAAATCCCAGAAGATAGGAAATGGCCACAATCAACTGGCCATGATATATTTCTGGTCTTTTGAGTCTTGATCCTTTCAAAAAAAATGACGATTCTGCTCTTTTGGCATATCGTTTCTCAAGAAACCCTGAAAATTCCAAAAAAATCCAGAAAATGGGAAATGACCACGACCAACTGGTCAAGACCTATCTTTGGTCTTTCGAATCCCGATCTTTTCAAAAATGACGATTTTGCCCTTTAGGGAAATCGTTTCTCGAGAAATCCGGAAAATGGCCAAGATCAACTGGCCATGACCTATTTTGTTTATTTCAACTCTCAAACCTCCCTAAAATTGACGATTTCGCCCTTCGAGCAAATCGTCCCTAAATCTTCTCAGTCTACCCTTGGTTCTAAATCACACATTCCCTAAGCCCTTAAGGCTATACTAGGAGGCCATTGATTTGACTTGATGTGCATTGACGTGGTTCATTTATGCACTTGATTGCGCTTTCCCTATATTGATTGTGATTTGATAGGACTAGCCTTCTAATCTGCATGAAACCCCTTGAATCAGACTTACCTCACCCAAAAATTACGCCTGTATGAAATCTTAGTTAGGAAAATCACTCGCGTTAGGTACCGAAAGGGCGTTGGTAATGACACCAACGTAACCAAGTCCCCGAACCCTAAATCTCTGGTTCCGCAGAACTGATCTATCTCTCCCAATCGATTAGTGAGGTTTCCGGTCCACCTTCCAAGAAGGACCGGTGGCGACTCCAAATGCATGCACACATAGCACATGCCACCACGACCACACCAAGGTCGAATGCGATCGACTCTTATCGTCGAAACCCCCGCATAAAAATTTACTCCCGTCGCGAGTTGGTATGGGCCTGGGAGGGTCCGCGTCGAGAAACCCCGCGATCCACATTTCAGAGTGGGGGCCCGATTCGACAATCCATTAGCCCGTAAAGAAAATTTCGGGTCGCGACAAGGGTATAATTGGGATTAAACCCAAAATTTAGGGTTTTTTTTTTATGGAATTTGGCCTTTGTTTATATGTGGTGTAATCGCTTTTTTAATTTTTTTTCTCCTTCAATCGAATACCGAAAAAAGAAAGAAAGACATGGATGAAATGATTTAGCTTACCCTTCCGGCTTTCATGATCCTTGATTTAATCGAGAAAGAGCACTTGAAGTGTTAATATTTGTATACGGCGCTCATTTTGGTGTTAATTTTTTTGAGATAATTTAAGTGCCAATTTCGATAAAAAAAAACGATCACTTAAGTGTTAAGTCACGCCAAACAGTACATGTGACATTTTTTAATAATTTTTTTTAATATTACGTGATAATTTTTTTTTTAAAAATAACACACTTGGAGTCCACGTGGACTATTCAACTTAAAAATAGTTATTTTTTTAAATTAAAAATTAAATAAAAAATAACTTAAAAAGCAAAAAATAAAAAAATAAAGAAAAGGGAAGCAGAAGTTGCAGCGGGCGGGCGCTCTGAGCCGTCGCCGCTGCAGTTGCTTTCCATTTTTTTTGGGGATTTTTTTTTTTAGCTTTTTGGTATTACATGATTTTTTTAATTGATTTTAAATTTAGTTTTTTTTGCTGACTAGGGTCATGTGATTTTCGGCGAAGGTTACTGGAGTTGGCGTTGAAATAATCGAGAAAAATAACCGCTTTTTGAAAAATTAGTAAATTAAAAAAAATATTGATATACAAAAGTGAGCGTGATAAATAAATATTGCAATTTAGATGGATGTGCTTCTGCTTCTATCAAACCGACCAAATCATTAAACTCTCAACGAAGATTAGGCGCTCGCGCTCTGTTGCCGATTCTCTAACGAACTCGGAGGGAAGTGGCCACGTGGCAACGAGAATTTCTCGACCGCTTCTCTCTCCTCTAACGAATTCTGATCGGGGGCATAAATAATCTCGCTCGATGAAGGGGCAAAAATAGCGGAGGGAGGCTAATTTTTCATTCGTCGATTTACCTGCCGGTCGAAACCCTCGATACCGAGTCTCTGATGAGGGTAGGTTCGGTTCTTGCTCAGTTTTAAAGTACCGAGGATGTTGTCTCGTTTGTTTGGATCGAAAGTAGCGGGTCGTTGCTGCGTTATAAGTGAACTGAACGCCACTTGTTTGTGGAAATGCTTAACCGAAACTGCCTACTTACTCGAAGAGTGTCCTCTTGAATCTGATCACACCTGTTTCCCGAGATTTGGATGTATGCCCGAGATTAACCCAAATTGTGTTTGTGTTTTTGCTCCGTGTTGTTCATGTGTTCCGCGGGATTCAACAGGCTTTGCCAATGAGGGTGTGGCTTGGTCTCACTGATTTTTCTGGGTGATGTTCTTTACCTTTTACTGCCTTAGTCTAACATATCCAGGTTCCTTGTATGTCTGCGCGTGGCCCCTTTTGCCCTGCGGTCCGGTGGCTGGAGGTAAGCTACTGTGGAGCACGTTATCCATGGCCTAAAGTTTTGAATACTTTACTGTTTCCGAGGTTTTTGTGTTGATACGTGAAGTTGAGTTCTCACTGTGTAAGTTGGAAGACTAGAAAAAACAGGCTTTGGTCAGATTGTAGATCTTTGTATTAAATCTAGCTCGATTTCTTTAGTTAGTATTCGCGCAGTTTGAAGATACACATGGTATTCTTTAGTATAGTTTTTTGGATTTAGATTCTAGATTATGTGTAGTCATATACTTATTCTATATAACCTGAAATAATTCTTGGGATTTTAGTAGTATATCATCTACACATATGTCCAATTCATAGTATAGTCATTAGCCTAAGCTATTGATTTGTCTTGGTCTCTCCTAATTTACGACACCGCCCACATTCCCTAAGCTATTGATTTGTCTTAACCTCTCCTAATAATTCTAGAACTGTTGAGCCGAGCTCTCGCAAGAAAGGAATGTAAATAGCAATGATGAGCTTCAAGATGCTCGCAAAGAGTTGATCAACCTAAGTTTGCTATTCTCTTCCTCTTTTATAGTGAGATTTTATTTCTTTTGGCAAAGAACCATGTTCTTTTATTTGTCAATCCTTTTCTTTTTTTGGTCAGTTTTCTTCTGTTCCTTCACTCAACACAAGTTTCGTTTGCAGTTATACACCACCGATTGGCTTACCAACCAATGGCGTCAGTTCGCTTATTTTGGAGTTATTAAATGATATACCTAGTAATTCTAGAGTCAACGACGATGTCCGGCCGAAGTTGATGAGGATTTAGATATTCCGATGAAGCTGTTCTTCGTCGAAAGGTTCGAGAAGTTCTCGATCGACTTTGGTTGGGCTCCGTGGTTGACATTGGAATCATTTAATACGAGCAAAGTAAGTCAATTGATACTAAGTCAATGAGTGACATATAGCTGCTAGAGAAATTAGTGTTGACTGAAGTAACAAAAGAAAGAAAACTGAAAAAAAAAAAAAACAAATGATACAAGAGAACTTGATTTCTTGCAAATTTTTTTAAAAAACTCTCTATAAAAGTGAAAGAGAAAAGCGAAGATACCTTCACCAATTTTTCGCGAGTTTGTTGAAGCTTATTATTGCTATCAGGTTTCTTTACACGAGAGCTTGGTTCAACGCTTATAGATCCACATGATTATCTTCCTTTTCCCTCAATTTTGAGTTCGGAACAACCTGGAGCATCAAGATTAAGTTGTGGAGCCTGTTCATTGCATCTGGCAAGCTGACAATCACTAGGTCGGGATTCCTCGAGCTGAACCTGCGCAGCTGATGGCTCTAGTCCTCGCCATGGAGCTTGGGAGCACAAAATCAAAGGACCCCTGATCGACGAGCGGGCAGCAAAGGTTGACTGCAACTGGGGAGGAGCTGGACTTGACAGCCACAGAGCTCGCATGAGATCCGGAAAGCCATGGAACGGTGAGGTTCGGGCCGGCCATGGACAAGGAAAACCATGAACACGGTGAGGTGGGGACGGCCATGGAGTTGGCCGGGCAGTTGTCGTGGGTGGAGTTGCACACATGGCAAGGTCGAGGCGAAGAACAAACTGAGATAGATTCATTGCTAACACGGAGACTTTGGGTGGTAAAACTCTTTGGTCGAAAAAAAAAAATAATTTGGCCCAAATCTAGACAATAAGGGTCTATTTGGCATTGTTTCCGTTTCTCTGTTTCTATTCCCGGGAACAGTAAAGAACAGAAACATGTTTGGTAATGCAAATAATTATGGTTCTGATTCTGTGTTCCGGAACACTTTTGGACCATTTTTCAGAACAAAAAAAAAGTTGATTTTTGTGTTCCGGAACACTTTTGCAAATAACTGTTTTCCACGATATACTTCTATGAATTTTTCCTCGATACTTTCAGTTCTCGTTGAAACATGATTTATAATTATTTTTATTTTTATTTTTATTTTTAAAATTAATTTAAAAATAACAAAAAATCATAAAAATTGCAAAATCAACTTTGAAAGCCTTGGCTGAGCCTTAAGAACCAATTTTGAATTAAAAATAGTTTTCATATTTTTTAAAATTTTTAAATTTATTTAATTATAAAATACCCAAAAAAATTTAGAAAAATATCATTCGTGGTCAGAAAAATACAAAAATATAGTTGATATTTTTATTTCAATTTCCTCTTCAAGATGGTATTTTTAAATCTAAAAAAAGATTAACTTTCTTTTTCGCAACTCTTTTTTATTTTTTCGTTTCTTTTTCTTAATCACTATTTGATTTAATTATTTTCTCTTTTCTTTGTCATCAAATATAATTATTTAATTATTTAATTTAAATGCAAATTGGGAACAAAATATTTTGCAGTTACTGAACGCGTTTCTGTTCCTGGAACAAAAATTTTAGCAGTTATCAAACGCGTTCTGATTCTAAAAAATCATCCGGGAACAGAAACATTGAGGAACAGAAACACGGGAACAGAAACAAGAAACAAGAAACAAGAACATTGCTGAACAGAGCCTAATTGTGATTTGTTAATTTTTTTACGAGACCAAAAAATAAATTCAGGCCAAAAAAGAACGCCTACTGTGCATAGATTAGGCATGCATGCATTTCCACCTATTTTAGCGGAAGGATGTGCTATTTGTTTACATCAATTAGTTCGTAAGGAAGCCATCCTATAACCTTCCCGACCACTCATAGGTGCTATATTAGACTTTGAATTAGATATCGGTCTGGTCCCTACAGCTCTCTTTGTGAGGAGGCACCCCTTCTCTCGAAATTACGGGGCTTGAGCTTGATAGAGCCTTGCTCAGAGTTGGGTAGACAAAAAGAGTAGTTCGCTTACTTTTACCCTTAGATGCTGTTGGAGTAACCCTCCGGTTTTTTCTTAGGAATAAAGAACAAGAGGTCTTACAACCCCCCAAAAAAAGAAAGAGCTATTGCTTGAGGGACTTGTTTTCACGTCGGAGTCATGTGCTTGCATGTTGCATCAAGCTCGTTTCATCAGGCCAAAATTTGAATGCAATTTGCTCTTTCACATCCAGTACTTGTCGCAGATTGAGTGAAGTGAACAAATCAATTCATAGGATAAAGAGGGTCTCGAGACAATTACGAGCTGAAAATATCAAGGTTTTGGGGTTTGGGGGTGGTCTGGGGGGTGGTGTTGTCCCTCTGCTCAGGAGCACTTGAAACGTCACCGGACTTGTAGGTTAAAGATGGACATGTCGGATTTGTGCGCTCCCATATATAGTGTCGGAATTAGTATACATAAAATCTCAAGGGAAGTATGTGGTGTGTGCAGAAGAGACAAAAGTAACTCGTACTATGATGTTATAGATTGAGCAGAACAAGTAACTTCTTTCTTTCTTTCTTTTTTTCATCAGTGGTTATGATGAACAAGACCTTTGCAACGGTGATTAGATTTTCTTACGAAAGGCGTCTCGTTGCAAAAGAATGTACTAAAGCCGAAGTCAAGCAACAAGATACGGTCTCAACATAACTTTAGAAACATAATTTCCACATAAGTGAGGACTACAAAGTATCAGTCAACAAATTATAGACTATACGCATTGTGTACCGTATGTTCTTCCGGATTTTCCCTTGAAAATTCTGACATTGTATACTTTAGTCTTCCAGAAAACAATGTGGGAGTGTGAAATCTAAGAGTAGAACACTACTTACTATCAGTGGAATAGCGGCGCTGGAAGTGCGTGCGCCGACTGACGCTCATGTTACGCTAAGAAAAGTACCGTCGGGAGAGGAGCACAGAGCGTGGACAGTTTTAGAGTAGAACATTAAGACAAGATGCGATCTTGAGGACTTCACAACTAGGGGTGAGCATGGTTCCAGGGTAGAACCTGGAACCTGTAGAACCGGACCGGTAGGAACCGATTGGTTCCAGGTTCCAAGGTAAGAGGGTAGGTTCCAGGTTCCAAAAATTTGGGAACCTGCTTTGACGGGTAGGTTCCAGGTTCCAAGTAGGTGGAACCTGGAACCGGAACCTGGAACCTGAAGCAATCTTTTATATTATTTTTTAGTATATGTCATCACGTCATTATGAGGGATTTCATAAGGACGATAATGAGTATGTAATTTGAAACTACTTTATCATCGAGTTTTTTACTCTATTATTATTTTATACTTTTCGTGTATATATGTATGAGTTATAGTTAATAGATTTTAGTAGTAGATGGTGGTCATTAGAGGTAATTATTCGCATTGATTGCTCAATCAATAATATATGTGGAACCTGGATAGAACCTGAAACCGCTCACCCCTACTTTATTCTATTTTGGTGCAAATAGAGTTTTATTGATAGGTTTTAGGGTACCCTGGAACCGGATCCAGAACCTGTGACAGGGTAGGTTCCAGGTTCCAGAGTATTGATGGTAGGTTCTAGGTTCCAGAAATTGAGGAACCTGTAGTAGCGGGTAGGTTCCAGGTTCTAGGTGGAACCTACCCAGAACCTGGAACCGCTCACCCCTATTCACAACTAAGTACTTTACACTTACTCTATACAATATCTTTGGACTGTACATATATTGATGTTGAATACTAATCATTCAAGGGCACCAATCAAGAGTGTCGACCTGCATCGACTTCCTTTCAACACGAAGAAATGGTAGCTGAAGCATAAAATGTGAAGCATCTATAAAACGAAAAACCAAGGGAGAAACAGCAGCCACTAGAGGGAAGACTACTGATCAAAAGTTTGCAACTGGCATCAATAGATTGTTCAAGTAAATCTATACTGCAAAAACCTAGCCAAACTATTTGCAAGAGCTGGGAATTGGAAAAGAAAGGCTGTTAACAGAAACATACTTAAAAAACATATGGCACATCCACTGTAAAAAATATTCATAAAGTTGCCTGTACAGAGTCGTGGATGTTGCGAATTTGTAGACATGAGGCAAAGGGGCGAATTCCCCATAAAGGTCAACTACTTTTGTAAAGTCTACCAGACGTGAGACATGCCTGACATAGAAAAGAAATGGGAGAACACGTTTCAAATATCAGTATCTAATCCAGGTGTATTACTGCACGCATTGAGGCCCTTGGGAAACTTAACAACTTCTGTGAAAGCTCTAGCAGCGCATCTGATGTACAATAATCCTTTGATGGACGGCCATTGTCACTAGAAAACATGTACTTACTACGTGTTCGCTGCAGAGTCTTCTTGGTGGAAATCTCCATTTTCTCCAGGATCTGTGCATTCTTAAATAGAAATTCAATGAGCTCAATGACATCAGGCTCCAGCACACCACCATAGATCTTAACATGCTTAAGCTGGTGCTCGAGGCAGGGAAATATGGATTTTTTTTTCCGATTTTAATTCAAAAAAAAATAAAAATTTACAAAATTAGTTACAAAAAAAAAATTTACCGATTTAGGTCCCGTGCTCTAGGCGAACCAGCGCGCAAGCATTGCGCGCTGGTTGGAGGAGCGCGCAGCGCTTGTGCGTTGGTCAGACCAGCGCGCAAGTGCTGAAGGCTGAAGCAAGCAAGCAAAGCTTGCTTGCAAGTTTTGTTTTGTTTTTTTTTTTACACATATTTTTGGCTGCAATAAAAAAAGTTATATTTATTATTAATTTTCGACGAATTTTATTAGGGACGAAACGTGTTGTTGGAAATGTACGCTATATATTTTGTGACGAAATTTACAATAAATCTGATGTTTCGTTGCAAATTAGCGAGGAATTTTTTTTCTTCGTTCATTTTCCGTAGCTAAAATCATTTTTTATGTTTTTCAATTATTTTATATTTTTAGACAAAAATTTATTATTTTTTGTATTTATCCTCAATATGCGATGAATTTCTAAGCTATATTTTTGCGACAAACGTACCGCAAATTTCGTCGTGCGACACGTTTATATTTTGCGACAAACTCATGCGACACGTTTGTCGCAAAATATAAAGCGTACATTTTCAACGACAAACGTGTCGCATGAGTTTGTCGCAAAATATAAACGTGTCGCACGACGAAATTTGCGGTACGTTTTTCTTCAAAATATAGCTTAGAAATTCATTGCATATTGGGGACAAATACAAAAAATAATAATTTTTTTTCTAAAATATAAAATAATTGAAAAACATAAAAA
Source organism: Rhodomyrtus psidioides (assembly GCA_021437785.1). Taxonomy (NCBI): domain Eukaryota; kingdom Viridiplantae; phylum Streptophyta; class Magnoliopsida; order Myrtales; family Myrtaceae; genus Rhodomyrtus; species Rhodomyrtus psidioides. Next base: position 5,504,024 of record JAILYB010000007.1, on the reverse strand, counting down.
GGATTTTAGCTACGGAAAATTAACGAAGAAAAAAAAATTCCTCGCTAATTTGCAACGAAACATCAGATTTATTACAAATTTTGTCGAAAAATATATAGCGTACATTTCTAACAACACGTTCATCGTAAAATTTCGTCGTGCGACACGTTTGTCCTTGAAAATGCACGCTTTATATTTTGCGACAAACGTTTCGCATGAGTTTGTCGCAAAATATAAACGTGTCGTACGACGAAATTTGAGGTACGTTTGTCGCAAAAATATAGCTTAGAAATTCATCGCATATTGGGGACAAATACAAAAAATAATAATTTTTTGTCTAAAAATATAAAATAATTGAAAAACATAAAAAATGATTTTAGTTACGGAAATTAACGAAGAACAAAAATTCCACGCTAATTTGCAACGAAACATCAGATTTATTACAAATTTCGTCGCAAAATATATAACGTACATTTCCAACAACACGTTCGTCGTAGAATTCATTCCTAATAAAATTCGTCGAAAATTAATAATAAATATAATTTTTTTATTGCAACCAAAAATATGTATAATTTAAAATAAAAAAAAAGGGGGGCAAGCAACAAAGCTTGCAAGCAAGCAAAGCTTGCTTGCTTCAGCACTTGCGCGCTGGTCTGACCAGCGCGCAAGCGCTGCGCGCTCCTCCAACCAGCGCGCAATGCTTGCGCGCTGGTTCGCCTAGCGCGTGCGTCTCGCGCTCTGATCTATCCAGCGCGCGAGACCTAAATCGGTAATTTTTTTTTGTAAATAATTATATATATATATATATATATATATATATATATATATATTTTTTGGAATTAAATCGGAAAAAAACCCGGGAAATATGCCGTCCACTGAACTCCAGTAACTAAAGCCATTGAACTCAAATGCAGGCTTCCACCCTTGTTCGGCATCCTAAAAATTTGAAGTAACTTTTCAAAACATATTTGAATGTTCCAAGAAAATTTTACAGTTCAAGCATTCATACCTCAGATTCATCCTCAATTCTTTCAGTATAAACATAAATAGTGAGTGTCTCAAGCAAATGAGAGTTCCTTAACAAGTTGCAAATGCCGGGGAGGTACCAATTTCTCAGTTGCAGGTCGAGCGTCACATGCTTCCACGCGAAAGATGGGCATGGCTGATTTGTCAACTCCCACATAGTTAATACCTAATTTAAAAAGAAATAATGGGACTGACTTTAAACGAATATTAATACAGAACATACATTGTGAATGCTCGAGAGGATATGCATGCATGGACTGGCTGAAATGTATTAGTATGATACCATTGGATTCAGAGTCTTGTCAATCAGATTATTAATATTAGAAAGACAAATCAAAAGACCATGGCCATGCACATTTAAAACGGTAATAGATGTCACATTAAAAATTAAAACGATACTGTCTACAAAATGCCACAAGGCAAATGGAGACACAAGGAAGACAGGCACCTAACAAGCTGTAGTTTTCGATAACATGGGTGGGTTATGGATAATGGTTTACATTTGCTCGAAGTTCATAGGCCAGCAGATGCAAGGAAGGCCACCTTATGATAGTATATGTGGGCATAAATAAAAGAACCCAGCCTAAGTAAATAGTATTTTCGTTTACTCTTCATCTAGGGTATTACCTCATGAACTGAAGCATAAAAAAAAGAAACATAACACAGAAGTCAAATCAGAGAAACGGCACAGCCACTGTCCATTTCGAATGAGACCAATTCAAAATCAGTTTACCCAACTTGTATTCAACAAATTTTAGGACATTTGAAATGTGAGAGTATCCTATCAAACAAACAGTACACTCCTTCCCTGAAGGATCAGGACGCAAATAAATTCAAAAATACCTAAAAAAAAAAAAACAAGAACACTATGTCAGAGCAACAGCAGAGAAACCATACCAGCATGCACAAACCGCATGGCATAAAATAAGAACCGCAGCTGAGCTTTTCTAGAAGCAGTCTGAACTCACTAAATTTCCTGTGCGAATATTGCCCATAACGACTGAAGCAGATGGTTGCATCAACCAATGATGGCATATTAGTCACCTTGGCATAATTTAGATACCCAGCAATATCCAGAATCTTCACATTAGGACAAACGAGCTACAGATGCTGACTGTGATCAATGGTTAAATGTTTTATATCTGATCGTGTAAGATCAAGCTTTTTCAAACTGTCGCATTCCTCCAAATTTAACTCTTCAATAGATGGGCCAGTACAGATTTGGGCTCGCAGAGGCCATCACAGCCTTCAAGAGACAATTCTTTCGGCAATGGGCTACCAGATAGTATGTTAGCCAACTTTTTGTCAGTTAAGTCAATTTGCCTCATAAACAATTTCCTAAGCGACCTTAGTTGGACCTGTCCCACTAGTTCAACCACACAGGAAGCCAGCTTGAGCTCTACTAAGAAGCTACACCTAAGAACAATGCTGGGCAACTTGTAAAGATTGCCTGGGAACTTCCTAGTACACCCTAAGAAGTTCAAATCGAGGAACTTAACCTTTCTCCTCACTGCAAAATGAATCCATGTACCGATTTTGTTCGACCTTCTTGTCTCTTTAGTTACACCATCCTGAGGATGACGCAGGGTAAGCGATAACAGGAAAACAATTCCTCAGAATAAACTGTGTTTGATTGATGATAACGTGGCGATTACAAAGACGGATATCCCATATATAGAGATATGACTCCTTTAGGAAATAGAATTACTAATAGATAACCCTAAAGAAATATTGAAATCAAATATAATCTAATCAAACGGAATTGAAATCAAATATCGCGATTATCTATATCGCTAAAATTCTTAAAATAGAAAAATACCTAAAACGCAATCTAAAATCGTAATATTGCTTTTCCCCAAAAATTGTACGATAGTTGTCCTACATCATTCTCTTCCTCTTCAGAAGAACTCGACCTCGAGTTTGTCTTGTCTGGATCCGCTTCCTCCTATACTTCCAGTGCCTCATCATCTTCCGCTTCCTTTTCTGATCTCTTTTCTGGAATTCTGACCACAACTCTATATTACATCCTTTTATGCAAAAGACATGATTCCCATGCCTTGCAACTTCATATTGATATTGATGTGTCGAGAACAGCTTAGCCCATGATTCCTTCAATTCATAATCTTTCATGATCCATATATCGACGGATATATAACTGTACGGTAGCTCGGGATGCTGACAATATTGTGTTTGGTCTTCTTGGAGGAAATCGGCAACCCCTTTTCTTTTGGGGGATCCTGAACCCACAATCCTCAAAAAGCTTCAAAGCTTGGTCATGGGGGCCTTGTGACGCAGAGAGAAGCGAATCTTGGAAAACAATTCCAAAGAAAGCACAAATTTGATTGAATAATGATGATAAGATGTCGATTACAAAAGATGGACGTCCTATATATAGAGATATGACTCCTTTAGGCATCAGAATAACTAAAGATAGCATTACCAAAATCGTATATATCCTATCCTAATATAGAATTCGAATAAAAGATAACGTAATTTCGAAATATTCAATTTCCTAAAATAGAAAACTGTCCGAAAAGATAACACGCTAGTTGTCCTACATCATTCTCTTCCTCTTCAGAAGAACTCGTCCTCGAGTTTATTGTGTCAGGATTGGCTTCCTCCTATATTTCCAATTTTTCGTCATCTTCCTCTTCGTCATCTGGCCTCTTTTCTGTTCATGGTGGAGTTCAAAAAATGTGATAGAAAAATCATATCTAGACGTTGTAATTGCATCTGAATTCGCTAAATTGAAGAACTCCTCAAAACAACGAGCATATAAACTACAATCATGGCTAGATCCTTCCATAGTGGGTGCTTTGCCAGAGTTATTTTGTCCATAAGCAAATAATGACATGCTAAATCCATCCAAAGTTGATTGAACCAACTTCCCATCATTTTGGCCTCTATCACGGTCCTGAAGATCCCCTAGAAGAAAAGTATCCAAGCCTTGCTGAGCAGACATGCTTGTCACATTCCCTATCGTGATCCCAACGTGAACACAATTGAAAAATTTGAAAAAATTCCGCATGCTAGTAGCGAACAACTCGTCATTGAAGGGGAAATATTTTGGCTTTTCTTGTGTAGCACCAGAACTTAATGGAAAAATTGTAATGGGTCTTCCTGTAAGTATAGGGAAAGAATCTCCATCAGCAATTTTCTGTATATAATGCTCCAAGTCATTGTGAGTAACAATGGGAATACAAGCCCTGAAGCTTTCAAGTTCTGTTCTACCTTCTCCTCCAGGTTCTTCAACTCGTTCACTTCCTTCTTGTTCGCCCGGTATCTCGACGGAAGCCTCGGCTTCGGGAGCGATTTTCGGATCTTTCTGCTCCGTTTCTTCTCTCACCTTCGGTTCCTCCTCTAATTTCTCGAAAAGTTGGTCCCTTTTCTCGACGGGAGACGTCCCTTCTGGTTTTTTAGCAGATCGTGAAACATGAGCAGCTTCATCCAAGGGACGAAGGGTAATTTTCGTCCTTCCCCACACAAACGAATAAATGTTCTCACGCGCTCGGTGAGTAACATCAACATCATATTGCCAGGGTCGTCCCAACAAGACATGGCATGCATCCATCTCAACAACATCACAAATTATCGTATCCTTGTATGTTTTTCCAATAGAAATAGGCAAACGACAAATCTGGGTTACCTTTAATTTCGGTCCCTTACGAATCCAACCAATCGTATAGTGTGAGGGATGAGCTTCAGTCTTCAGTTGGAGATGATCGACAAGCGCCTGCGATACAATATTCTCGCAACTTCCGCTATCAATAATGACGTTGCAGACCTTTCCGCATATAGTGCAACCGGTACGGAAAAGGTTATTTCGCTGCGAATCATCTTGTCGTGGGGCTAATAGCAATCGTCTCACTACGCAGTTAACATGCTCGTCCTGGAATTCCTCATGTCGGTGGCCTCCATGAACAAATTCATGTTCATCTTGGAAATTTTCGTCTTCTTCTTCAGAATCCTCGACATAGTCTTGACGCCTGTGTCGGGAATTTCCTCCACGCTCCATGGCAACTTCAGGATCATGAGCGACAGGAATTCGCTCGGCTGGAAGAACACCAGGTGCTTGGTTTGTGGACAAACGCTGGATGGCCTCAAGGATCTCTTGAAACCTCCGATCGGATTGACCCACAAATTAGTTGAACTCAGCCCGTGTATAGGCTCGCTTTCACGGCCCTTAGCTACGGAGAGATTGATATTCACGTTATCAGTTATCGTCACAGGAGAAACCTGCTCTGATACCAAATGACGCAGAGAGAAGCGAATCTTGGAAAACAATTCCAAAGAAAGCACGAATTTGATTGAATAATGATGACAATATGTCGATTACAAAAGATGGACGACCTATATATAGACATAGGACTCCTTTAGGCATCAGAATAATTAAAGATATCATTATCAAAATCGTATATATCCTATCCTAATATAGAATTCGAATAAAAGATAACGTAATTTCGAAATATTCAATTGCCTAAAATAGAAAACTGTCCGAAAAGATAACACGCTAATTGTCCTACATCACCTTGGTACACAATTTTCTCTTCAGCCATCAGAATAAGGTCATCAAAAAAATGAAATGTCTCTATCGCGGGTTGAAGAAGTGAAACCAATATAAGGGCATCAATTAAATGCGCTAGTTGCCGAAAACAAGAAACAATCAGAAAGGCCGTCGAACTGTCCAATCCATTTGTTATTTCGTCCATGAATAGAGCTTTATTTGGGCTAGCAATCATCTCCTTTTGACCCCGTGATATGCCTCTTCTCATGGGATCTCCAACCAAACTGTTCGCACATATATCTAGCCCAAGGATTCTTAAAATATAATCTGTCTGAAGTGTTCTTTTAAGTCCTTTGACCGCAATAGCTTGAACAAGATCAGTGCCACTGAGATCCTCTATGGCAATTGTGGGGCTCATGTCTCCAATTTGGTTATGAAGTGCTGCAACTGGTGGTCCAGGTTGCCATTGATCGCTTGAGGGAAGTAGCACTGCATTCAAGATTTGCAATTGAGTTTCTTCTTGTGTAAGCAAATCTGACATGATGGAATTTCCTGCGACAAAACCTACTGCTAGATGTAGATTTACATGGGAGCTTGTGGGTAGGTACTTTTCCTTCGAATTTTGCTTCTGAACCTGGACTCGTTGCAAGGCTTCCTCGAGGATCTGCTCTTGGTACTCAACCTCATTCACAGTGGTGATTTCTGAAGAATTATCTTCATACATTCCTTCATCATTCTCTTCTTCCACCCTCGGTTCCTCCTCTAATTTCTCGAAAAGTTGGTTCTTACCCTGGTTGGGAGCTTCGGAGGCCACGGCAAGAGATTGGGGAAAAGAAGTGAAATTAATCCTAGCCATCGGCTTCTCCTTGAATGCGGCGAAATCCCAATGCATTTGCGTCGTCACCTGGGAAACTTCGCCAAGGGTGACCCCACCACTCTTCATTGACACATGTTCATAGTCGGGTGGAAAGAAACATACCTTTAACATTCGTTTCATCCGTCTCCACGTTCGGATAGGAGCTTGTCCTTGACGATGTCGGGATATTTGTGTCTGCTCCCACCAAGCTAGAGCGCCGCGCCTCAACTTTCTCGCCACGAATTCTACTTGGTCTTCTTCATCGATCTCCATGGCTTCAAAGAACTCCTCAACCTCCCAAAGCCACTCTAGAAAGTCTTCGATATCTGAATTTCCATTGAAGGTAGGGAGATCAACTTTCAATTGATATTTTTCGGGATATCGTCGATAACCTCCATGTCGGCGATCCCTACGAACTTGCTCATCCTGGAATCCTCCATATCGGCGACCTCCACGAATAGGCATGTCCTGGAAATCCTCAACATAGACTTGTCGCCTTTGTTGGTGATATCGATGATTTGCTCCACGATCCATAGCTACTTCGGGATCACAAGCGACAGAAATTCGCTCGGCTGGAAGAACGCCAGATGTGTGGTTTAGGTTTGCGGACAACCGTTGGGTAGCGGCAAGCAAGTCTTGCATCGTCCGTCGGCGGTCACGTAGAGTCCGTCGAGTCTCCTCAGCAAATTGCCGATTTGTCTCAACGAACTGGGTAAATTCCTCACGCGAAATAGGCTCATCGCCCATAGCTGCAGAGGTTTGTCGATTCACGTTCTTTGTCATCGTCGCCAGGAGAAATCTCGCTCTGATACCAAATGACGCAGGGTAAGCGATAACAGGAAAACAATTCCTCAGAATAAACTGTGTTTGATTGATGATAACGTGGCGATTACAAAGACGGATATCCCATATATAGAGATATGACTCATTTAGGAAATAGAATTACTAATAGATAACCCTAAAGAAATATTGAAATCAAATCAAACGAAATTGAAATCAAATATCGTGATTATCTATATCGCTAAAATTCTTAAAATAGAAAAATACCTAAAACGCAATCTAAAATCGTGATATTGCTTTTCCCCAAAAATTGTACGATAGTTATCCTACATCAGAGGATCAGCAGGGTACTCCTCAGCCGCATAGTTCAAACTAAGATGGAACCAATCGATAGTGGGGTTCTCGTGCAGAGTTAGCACATGGTCGGTAAAATTTACGAATCTATCGTCGACTTTAAAAGCAGGGTCCTCCTCCTTGCAGTCGTGGTAAGCACAGTGATCGAAAGATAAGCAGCGGGTAGAAGTCCAGAGGTAACGGAACCCTGGGACCATCACTGTCCTTACGGCGTCTCTCATGGGCAGGAAGAACAGAATATGAAGGAGCACCGATTCTGGCAGATTACTAAACGCATCACGTCTGTCATCTCTGTCCATCTTCCCATGTTTCAGCTTTCTACTTTCCACGGAGATATCATCGCTCGCCATAGTTGTGCTTCTGCAGGACACTCTCAAGTCTCAATCATTCGAATCTCTTTTTCGCTTCATTTATATCTGTATCAATTACGATATCGAAATAACAATGTAGTACAAACTTATATTATGTTGGGTGTTTTGGATTTCGAAAGAAAAACTCTAGACCCGCGTATCATGAGAAGCTACAACTTTATGGGAATAATAAATATACTCATTGTTAATATAGACTTGTGCATCGGTCCTATTGCAACCCTTTGCATTCCATGCGCAATGGATCAGTATATTTGGCTTCTTCCGTAATTTTTTTTTTCCTCACAATTGGATGCAAATTAGTAGCTTCCTAAGCCGAATCAGCTAAACTGAATTAGTAGTATAGGATAGGATAGAACCAAATTAAAAAAAAAAAATTAAATTGCGAATGATTTAGATTTTTCTTATCTATTGATAAATAGATGCGATAGATTAAGTGTGATGAAAAACTATAAACTATACACTTAAGAAAAAAATTACCAAAAAAGCCCTAAATCTTAAATATTCTAGTTTGACCAAATTTAGATGAAAATCACTAACATGGACAATTTTTGTAATTTTCATGAATTTGTTAGTATTTTTTTCTTCTTTTTGTCTTTTTTTCCCTTTCTTTTTCCAACTCTGGGCTGGTGAGGTTGCCGACCAACTCTTGTCAGACACAGGCGAGCGGCAACAACCTTCGCCTAGTCTGGGCAAGGGTGTTGCGGCCCTCGTTTGACAAAATGATAGAGTGCAGAGGCCCTCCCCATGGCTGACGAGGGCCGCGATACCTTGCTTAAACCTTCATTTGTGGCTGGCGACCTTGTGGGCCTAGTTGGAAAATAAAGGAAAAGAAAAGAAAAAAGAAGAAGAAAATTATAAAAATTATATGGGTCAGTGCTGGCCATGTCACGTAGGATGACTTGTGTTGACTAGACCGCCATGCCGACTGTTTTCGATCAAAATTGATCGAAAGAACTAAATTGCAAATCATCAAAAGGATTAGGTCTACATTGTCAAATTGTCAATAGGTTTTAGGATTAAAATGGTAGAATTAAAATGTTTAGAACTAAATTGATAAATTGTTAAAAGGTTTATGACCGAATTGACATAAGTGTCATATGTTTAGGACTTTATTGAAGATTGTTTCCCTATACATTTATGACAATGAAAAACAGTTTTAATGCTACGTGATGTTACATTGTCGTCAATAATTGAGATATTTTTAATTAATTAATTATTTTAAGCGGTATAAAAAACATTAGAACAATATTTTCTAGATCATCCATATGAATTAAAGCTATCATCCAAATCCCTCAATATCAGCCGTCGATTCCTATTGGATGGCAAAAATCGACGGTTGTGGATTTTAGGGAAGCCTTGGCCAATCCAACTTGCAATTACATTTTATCCAAAGTCAAATCTGAGAGATGCTTTTTTTTTTTCCTTTTAATCAAGTGAAATTCCTCTTTATTTCATTAAATGGAAGCCAAAAAAAGTACTAAAACTTTCGCACTTTTGCCAATTCAATCCTAAATCTTCTAAGTTTGCTGATTCATTCCTAAACCTTTTCACTTTTTGTCGATTCAGTCTTATTAACCGAAAATAATTGACGAGGCACTACCAGCACAAAAGTGGATAATTTTTAATAGTATTTTAATAATTTTATAATCTTTTTTATTTTTAATTTTCTCCCTAGGTTGGAGGCCGACGACCTCACTGACATAGAGCTTGCAGGGGTCGTTGGCCTATGGGCAAGAGCCAATGACTCCCGTCGGACCTTGGGTGAGAGCCACGATGCCTTCGTCGTGGCCCGCAAGGGCGAGGGTCGCGACCCTCACCTACGGCTATGAGGGCTTCGAGGCCCTCACCCATGGTCCGGCGTGGGTCACAAGCTCTTGCCTAGGGGTTGGCGACCGCTACGTGCGTCTAACCTAAAAAAGGAAAAAAAGGAAGAAAAATAAAGAAATTTTGAATTTTTTGTTGTAAAATTATTAAAATATTATTAAAAATTATCTACATTAGTCCGGTGTTCAAATTATTGATTTTCCACTAATAAGACTGAATCGGCATAAGGTGAAATGATTTATGACTGAATCGGCAAACTTAAAAAGTTAGGTCTGAATTGACAAAAGTGTGAAAAATTTAGGACTTTTTGGACAATTCTTCCTTTCATTAAACTCAAGCATTTACAAAACTTAGGGCACTGAAAAAATCCAGGGTAAGTAGAAGGATAAATTTATTTGATTGGTCAGCGGAGAAATATTCCGATTAATAGAGAAAAAGCTATTTACTATTCCGTGAAGAGGGTTTATTCCGACAATTACAAGAATGTTGGAAATGCCCCTCCATCATATGTGACTTACATAGGGGTAGATATGAATCTATCCATTCAGGAGCTTAGACGTTCTGATCAAAATGTTATTGGACATAGACACTCCCTCAGTTGGGGGCTATGCCGCCCTATCGCCTATCGGGTCTTGCGCGAATGAATCTGATGGATAAAACAGTTCTTATGGATCACGTAGTAATGACATGCAAATTCATAAGAAGCAACTTCTACAGTTATTATCCGGCGATAGACATGACACGAGTTTTGGAATCTAATTCTTTTTTGCAATGTAAAAATGGAGGTGGGTGGTGGAGGAGATGGCATGTTGGGATTATCTTCTTTACTTGCACAAGGATCACATCGACATAAAAACGACTCAAAATAAGTTTATGAGGGCCAAATGTCAGTAGGAAATTTTCGGGCGAGATAAATTTCTGGAGATAGTTCATTGAACCATTTTAAAAAAAAAATTGGGAGCTGCGAATTTCAGTTTGTACTTATTAAAATCATGTCGAATTCAAAATAAATAAATTAAAAAACCAAGGCAACATTTGATCACCCGGATTTTTAGTCAGGATAGGATATGAAATCCATGGATTTTGCCATATCCTATCATATGTTTGGTGAATCGCAGTAATAAAGCCGGATATGTTTATATCATATCATAATTCATTGTTTGATATATACGATATATCGATGTAAAATGAATTTGAAAAAGCACAATCGAAAAATATAAGAATCTCTTGTAATTCACTGCTGAATTTAGTAAAAAAAAAATATAAAACATTCAACTTTTGCTGAAAAGTTTTGCCTTTCTCGCGACATTCGTTAAACCTTAACATGAAACACAAAGTTATGTGGAAGGAGGAGGTTTGACTCTCTTTCTGCTTTTCTTAGACTTTTGATGTGAACGAGAAAGCTAAGAGGGAGTGTAAGTTTCAATTATCTCGCTATTTTCTTAAAGTTTTATAATAAATTAAAAAGTTACAAAGCAATCATGAAACTTCCACATGAACTAGAGATAGAGAATATGGAGATGGAGATGGAGATGCTAGTTTTTTTTATTATATAAATTTCATTATTCATTCTCTTCGAGAATTAGAAAAATCATTTTCAAGTTTGAATATATTTACTTAAAATCTAGTTTCTTCTACATCATTTTTTAACTTATTTTTTTAATTATAAATATCTTTTTATCATTATTTTGACTCCCTTCCATCATTTCTTAATAATTTTTTTCATTAAATAACAAACTATATTATTATATTTAAATATGTAATAATATAGATACTAAGTGTGTGTGTGATTATAAAGAAGAAAGAAATCAAATTATAAATATGATTTATAAAAAAATAAGAATGAAAAATATTTTTTATTTTGATTTTTCTTTCTAACATTAAATTCAAATTTATTCAAAAATAATTACTATTTTAATTTTATTATATAATAAGTTTGTTATTCAGATAAATAGCTTTTATATCATTAATAAAAGAAATCCTATCTACTTTTATCCCACCTCCTCTCTAGGATAATTATATCCATGCTATGTCCTATCCTGAGTAGGAACCAAACACATTATATGATAAATTTTATCATATCCTGACTGTCAAACGTAGCCAAAGATTATCTCTTGCACATGTAATCTCAAAAACCTCCTTAATGATAACAACAGTAGAAAAGGTCGCGAGGGGAAAGCGGGGCGGCGACATCGCTAACCAAACAAAAATCTCTTCCTGACTGACCCCCTTCCTTCTTTCTCCTCTTAACAATTTGCGGTTGAATTACACGAACGCGCGGAGGGAAGGTGGGCCACGTGGTATTAAGGTTTCTCTCTCCGGATCGAAGATATAACAAGGCAAGAAGGGAAGGCTCAATTTGTTCACACCACTCCCGAGAGAGAGAGAGAGAGAGAGAGAGAGAGAGCAGAGGCACTCCCCTTTGCGTCTCTGTTTTCCGGCCAGAGAGTTCCGAGTGTCTTGATCTGAAGTCTTCAAAGCTACACTGGTGCAGATCATTGTTGTCGACAACTTTTCGTTCGTCGATTTAGCTACCGGTCGAAGCCTGAAGCCACATCTCTGACGCGGCTACGTTCTTGCTCTGTTTTTGCTAATCTGATTCCGAGAGAGTCGAGTGTTTAGCTTTCAGCGAAAGTGGCGTAATTGGAGATTAGCTAATGGGTTTAAACTCCTGGGAATGTTGTCTCGTTTGTTCGGATCGAATTTAGCGGAACGTTGATGCCTATGAGCGTTGCATTACAAATGAACTCACATGTTTGTGAAATGCGTAAGTGAAACCGTATTACTTATTCGAGGAGTTTCCTGACGCAGAGAGAAGCGATAACTTGAATAATTTCAAAGGAATTCAGAAATTTGATTGAATGATAACATGCAGATTACAAAGGCGGACGTCCTATTTATAGAGATAGGACTCATTTAAGGAATAGAATCGATAAAGATAACGTTATCAAAATCATATCTAAGCTAATCTAAGAGAATTAAAATCAAATATCGTGATTATCTATATCGCTAAAATTCTTAAAATAGAAAAATACCTAAAACTCAATCTAAAATCGTAATACTATGTTTTTCCCGAAAATTGTATGCCAGTTGTCATGCATCATTCTCTTCCTTTTCAGAAAAACTCGTCCTCGAGTTATAAGGTGGTGTCTGGATCCGCTTTCTCTTGTACTTCTCGTGCCTCCACCTATTCCTTTTAAAGAACCTGACTATCTAAGCGGGTCGTTGGTAAAATCCCATCACAGTACTATCAGCTTCCCACTTTGTGATGCCATGTGAAAATTATAATCTGTACAAGATTGCATTATTTTCGTCACATATGTTTCAATGCCTGCAATTAAACTCCCTTTGATTGGTATTACAAAGTCAATGTGCATTGTTGTTCCACTAGCTAATGCTGCAGCCTGACCACTAAAGAAGTCATATATTATCTGACTTTCCAAAGCAAGACGAGTGTGCGGATCAATTCCTTCTGACATGACATATTCATCAGTAGCATCGAACACAGTGATATCATCACCCACCTTGATAATGGGCTTCACATCAACAATTTTCCCATCACCCAAATAATCCTCCTCAACAAAATCATCATAGCCCAAATTTTCCCCCGGATATAAACTTTCTTTTGGACACTCTTCGGCTTTCTTCACTTCCTATAGACATCATCCTCATCTTATTCGCCTGCTTTCTCGACAGAAGGCTAGGCTTCGGGAACGATCTTTTGGTCTTTCTGGTCCGTCTCTTCTTCCACCCTCGGTTCCTCCTCTAATTTCTCGGAAAGCTGGTCCTTGCACTTGACAAGAGTCGTCCCTTCAGGTTCCCAAATTCTGAGGGTTTTGGAGGCCATGGCAGGAAAATGGGGGAGATAAGGGTACACAAAATCTAGCGAGTGGTTTGGATTTAACGAATCTTGTTTATAGTCAGGTGGAAGGAACCGAACCTTTAACATTCGTTTCATCCGTCTTCACGTTCGGACGTGCGCTTTTCCTTGTCTGCGTCGGGATATTTGCATATGTTCCTACCAGGCTAAAGTGTTGCGTCTCAACTTTTTCGCCACGAATTTTACTTGGTCGTCCTCATTGATCTCCCTGGCTTCAAAGAATTTTTTGACCTCCCAAAGCCAGTCCATAAAATCTTCAATATCCAAATTGCCATTGAAAGTAGGAAGATCTACCTTCAATTGATATTGCTTAGGATCTTGTCGATAACCTCTATGTCGGCGACCCCCACGAACGTGCTCATCTTGGAATCCTCTATATGGACGACCCCCACAAATAGGCATGTCCTGAAAATCCTCTTCATCTTCGTCTTCAGTATCCTTGACATAATGTTGACGCCTGTGTCGGGGATTTCCTCTACGCTCCATGGCAACTTCGGGATCACGAGCTACAGAAATTCGCTCGGCTGGAAGAACACCAGGTGCTTGGTTTGTGGACAAACGCTGGATGGCCTCAAGGATCTCTTGAAACATCCGATCGGATTGACCCACGAATTGATTGAACTCAGCTCGTGTAATAGGCTCGTTTTCACGACCCTCAGCTATGGGGAGATTGACATTCACGTTATTCACCATCATCACAGGAGAAACTTGCTCTGATATCAAATGACGCAAAGAGAAGCGATAACTTGAATAATTTCAAAGGAATTCATAAATTTGATTGAATGATAACATGCAGATTACAAAGGCAGATGTCCTATGTATCTTTAGGGAATATAATCGATAAAGATAACGTTATTAAAATCATATCTAAGATAATCTAAGAGAATTGAAATAAAATATCGCGATTATCTATATCGCTAAAATTCTTAAAATAGAAAAATACCTAAAACTCTACCTAAAATCGTAATATTGCGCTTTTCCCGAAAATTGTATGCCAATTGTCTTGCATCATTTCCTCTTGAATCTGATTACATAGATGTTCATAACATGATCGATAACTTCGATTCGGCGGATATATGGTTGAGACTAACCCAAATTTTTGGTGTTTTTGCTCTGTGTTGTTCATGGACGCCGCGGGATTGAATGGCCTTTGCCAATGAGGATGTGGGTTGGAGGCACGGAATTATTATTATTATTATTATTATTATTATTATTATTATTATTATTTTGTGATGTTCATGTTTTTTACTTCGCTAGTTTAACATATCTCAGTTTTTGATCGTTTGTGCGTGAGGCTATGAGCCTGTGGCTTGTGGTCTGGTGACCACCAGAGGTCGGTAACCGCAGCGGAGGTTATCCATGGCCTAAAAAGTTTTGTATACCTTAAACTCTCATTGAAGTTTTTGAGGTTTTTGAGTGAAAGTTGAGTTCTTAACGGATCCGAATCCCCTAACCTCCGGTAGGTTAGGGGAATCCCCACCCTCCATTAATAGGGGGGAAATGTTTTGGGGTATTAATGGAGGGTGGGGATCTACCCAACCTCATAACCGGAGGTTAGGCGATTCAGACCCGTTCTTAACGTGCAAGAAGGAAGACACAGTGAAAAAGCTAGAAAAAAAAATTGAACAAAGGAAATATTAAAAAAGGGAAAAAGAGGGGTTTTTTTTTTTCCAAACTAGGATTAAAAAAATAATTACCAAAACAGGCTTGAAAAAATTTTATTTACCAAACCATGTGTAGCTCGGCAGTGTTACTGTTGAGCGGGCCTTCGCTTGGCAATTGGGTTGGCGAGCGAGGCCCACACACGGCAGACCATTCTGCTCGGCACTATAAGTGCCCAGCAAGTATTTTTTTATTTATTTTTGTTTTGTTGTTTTAAACTTTTTTTTTCAAACTTTTTTTAACTTTTTTACAATGCCGAACAAAACCTCCAATTTCTTTTTCTTGTTTTTTTTAATCATTTTATTATTATTCAATTTGTTTTCGCTTGCTTGCTTGCTCGCTCGCTCGCTCATGCGCCACGATAGCGCCCCTCGACTCCGCGGCCCCATTATTCGCTCGTTTGTTCGGCACAATACCGAGCCTCGAATTCGCGGCCCCGTCGCCTCACTTGTTCGTTCGCTCGTTCTTGCACCACGGTGACGCATCTCCACTTCGACGTTGTCAATTTTTAACCACGATAATGCGTCTCGACTTTGCGGCCCCATCATTCGCTCGCTCTTGCACCATGATGGCGCACTTCGACTCTGGTGTTGTCAGTTTATAACCACGATGATGGCCCTGTCGCTTCGCTTGTTCGTTCACTCGCTCTTGCACCATGAGGATGAGCCTTGACTCTACGGCCCCGTCGCCTCTCTTGTTTGTTCACTCGCTCGTGCACCATAATGACGGGCATCATCGTGGTGCATGAGCGAGAGAAGACAAATTAAACGATAAAAAAATGATTAACAGAAAACAAGAAAAAAATTGGATTTGGCATTGTAAAAAGGTTTAAAAATACAAAACAAATATATATATTTACTTGCTGGGCTCTATTAAGTGTCCAGCAAGCTGCTCGGCACTATTAAGTGTCCAGCACTGAGCAGAATGGCCCGCTCGGCACCCAAACTACCGAGCCGCATCTGGTTTGGTAAATAAAAAATTTTCACGTCTTTTTTGGTAATTATTATTATTTCAATCCTGATTTGGAAAAAAGTCCGAAAACGAGATATATGAAAATAAGAAAAAAGTATATTGGAAAATAGTTTTACTGTGAAGGTAGTGGAAAATGGGCTTAAAGCACTTATATAAAAAAATGGGCTTGACATATAAGCCCAATCATATCCAAAACCCAAACCAATAAAGCCTAAATCTGACCCGCATTTGGACCGGGCGTAGGAATTCGTCGCGTCTTCTTTCAAAAGAATTCTATAAAACTATAAAAAATGTAAAAAATTTAAAATTTTAAAAAAGGAAAATGAAAGTTTTCTGTACTCCATGTGTTTGGATATGAAATTGACGTAAAAGATAAACATAAATAAAAAATTGAAAAAATAGTAAAATAGAAATATAACAAAATAAATTGCGAGTTATCAATAGGCACAACTATTGATTCTAAAGTCAACCACAATATCCGACCGAAGTTGATTGTTGGACATTGTTGTTGACTTTAGAATCAATAGATGTATTAATTATATAAATCAATTGACTGTAGTAGCAGAAGAAAAAAGAAGGATGATAAATGTCACAAGAGAAAATGATTCATTGCAAAAACATTTTTCAAATCTCGCAATAAAAATGCAAGAAAAAAGCAAACTTTCATTGATCAATTTTTTGTAAACTTATTGAAGCTCATTATTGCTATTACGTTCCTTCATAAGAGAGTTCGTTTCGGCACTTACTAATTCTCAAGATTACCTTCCTTTTTTCTCAAATCGGCAAACAAAACGACTACTTTTTTTTTCACAATTTCGGCATCATCCTCGTCTTATGTGCTTCATGATATTTAATGGTACTCTCAATTGATCGATTTCTAATTTCAAGGCTTGTTTTGAGTTGTTTTTCCAGTTGAATTATCTGATCGTCTTATTGGATAAGGGCTGTTCACCTTTGAAAACTTAGGGCATGCATGATAGCACTTCTAGAGTCTAGTCTAGGAAGCACTGACACTCTCCGAGGGCTTCTGTGTCGTGTCGTGTCCGACACTCCCAAACGACGACTGACACGTGGTCAGTACTCCTGACACGCTAGCGATACGCGAGTCGGTACACCATTTTGACACCTACAAGGAAAATTTTAATCATTTTCAAAAAATTAGGAGTCAAACTATAAATTTACTGTGATTTCAGCAGATGTATGAGTTAAGCATATGTATTTTTTTTAAAATTTACATTTCTAATTCGATTACTGTGATTGTAGTTGAAAATGGGCTTAACATAGGTATATAAAAAAATGGGCTTGATGGTTATATGCGAAAATGGGCGAGACATATAAGCCCAATCAGATCCTCTGCCCAAACCTATAAAGCCTAAGTCCGACCTGCATTCGGACCGGGCCTAGGAATTTGTCTCATGTCTTCTAAAAAAAAAAAAAAAAACATCGAAAATGAAAGTTTGCTGTAAAGTGTACTGTGCGTGTTTGGGCAAGGAAGTGAAGTAAAATATTGAAAAGATTGCATCAAGTCTTCGTTAAGAAATAATTTACACATATTTCTATGAAATAATTCTATCGCTTTTAGTAGTACGTCGTTTACACATATTTCTATGAATCATAGGCTCTCTTAACGAGGACTTGATTACGCTAAAGATTATATCTCATTAACTTTAAGAGAGCCTCTTATTCATAGTTGTTCAGGGGCACTTGTTCGTCGAAGGACCGAGAAGAGATTGACTTTGGTTGGACGTTGTCGTTGAATTTAAAATCAATAGATGTGTCTGTTGATAAGTGCAACGTAAGCCAATTGACACTTTGGCTTCGTTTGTTTCACAAAAAAATGAGTGATTTAGAAAAATATTTTCTAAAAAATAATTATTTATATCTCTTAAAAAAATAAATCAATGAATTTTTTTCATCGTCTATGAAAATAGTTAGCATAGATTGTTATCGATGATGAAAATATTTTTCGTTGGTTAATTTTTCTAAACGATATAAGAAATCACTTTTCGAAAAATATTTTCCAAATTGCTAATTTTTCGTGAAACAAATGGAGTCTTTATGTAAATCAAATGAGTGACACGGAGCTCAAGAGAAACTAGTGTTGACTAAAGTAACATAAGAAAAAAGAAGAATGACAAATGACACAAGGGAAAATGATTCCTTGCAAAAACATATAAAAATGTCGCCTTAAAAGTGCAGGAGAAAAACAAGCTTATATTGATCAATTTTTCGTGAATTTACTGTAGCTCGTTATTGCCATTACGTTCCTTTATACGATAGTTCAGTTCGAGGCTTATAGATTCTCAAGATTACCTCATTTTTCGTCAAATCCGCCGGCAAAACAATTTTTTTTTTTTGCAATTTCGGCATCATCCTTGTCTTACGTGCTTCGTGAAATTTTGCCCGATAGGGTTCATGTTATTTTCCTTTCCGTCCATTATTTATTTACGTTATTATTGAGTGTTCAATTTTTTTTTCACACTTGAGCACTTATACGTTAGCATTTATATGCATGTTAGGGAATGGAACTGAAAAGATTGCATGAAGCGTTTTCCGTCAAAGTTAATGGCATTAGATGATCTCTAGTGTGATCAAGTTCTAGTTAAGAGAGCCTTTGATTCATAGAAACAAAATGAACTCCCGCTTTCATGTCTTATTCGGCCTTTAATCGGTCCATAATAGATTAGTACTGGCTCATAAATATAGAAAAAAATTACGTATAATTAAGCTTTCACCATTAGTAACTCTTTTGAAGGACAAACTCAGGACGAGCAAGGACCATTGGATCAAAATGGCCTTCTGTTGCATAGATACAATACTCTCGGTGGTCTGGTTTCAACGCGTGTCTGGTGCTGCTGTATAATCTGAACGCCTTAGGATATCTCCTGAAGGACAACTCGGATTTGATCAAGAAGCTAGTTGCATGGCTTGGTGGTCAATTATATGAAGCAACTGGATATCATGTGCAGAATTAGGCTTCCTGATCCAATTACCTTATCCTTTAGTCCAACCTTAGACATCTTTATGCCACGTGACGACAGTGGATTCTTGTGCCGTGGCAAAAGAAATGGTGTAACGCATGAACTTCGAGGGGACAAAATTAATGTGACATCATGAATTGTAATGGATTCTTGTTTAAAATAGCCATGGATTGAGAAAGACAAACACAGTCAGCCCGGAAGCCGGTGGTCGGTGAAGTATGCTCTTGCTTCCGAGTAAATGCATTCAATGTGGGTGTTTCTCAACAGATGAGAGCCTCTTCCCAGTCCATGTAAGGTGAATAAACTTGTGATTTTGTCGGGGACACGGTTGAAAATTTATTCCTTTGCTGATCATTACGCTGCAATATGAACAGTGTCCTCAACATCACCGCGCCGAGTTGACCAGCAGCTCCTACTGACCTTTTTCCTACACATATCCTATGTAGCACCGATACGACACGGACACGGGGACACGATACGACACGACACGACATGACGACACGGCAGTTTTCAAAAAATAGAGAATTCCGACATGGCGGGACACGACATATATATATATATATATATATATATATATATATATATATATATATCATAAGGAATTAAGCGACGATTATTGGACAATTCTTGAGACATCGATCATATTAGATTAGGTTGTGAAAATCTTAATCGGCGCGTTCGTTCAGTACGCCAAATACTCTATCAGTCCTAAATTACCAAAAGTCATATTTGCCCCTCAATCATACATAAAAGACGAAATTTGAATGGTGAGTTGACCGAGTGGGCCCCACAAGTTAAAATCCGCCCTAGGCCCGCCCTATCACTTCTGATTTTCTTGACTCAACCACTCCCCTATCAACATCTCTCTTGCCTCTCTCCTCTCTCCTCTCTCTCCATTTCTCTATTCTGCGTGGACTCCGCCCCCCTCCCCCTCTCCTCTCTCACTCCTTCCAGGCTTCCACCCGAACATCCCCCTCCTCCCTTGTTTTTGCGCGGCACCACCACCTCACGCCGTCACTGTCACTTCCCTACCACGCCGTCCCCGCACGACCGCCGCGCGCCACCACTGAGCCCGAACCAGCCCCTGCTTCCCCCTCCCTACTCTGTTTCGCTGCAACCCCTGCCCAGCTTCGGTTTGCAGCAGCCCGATGCCCTTCAACCATCACCAGCCACCACGTCCTTTTCCTCCGTCAGCCTTAGAACCTCGTGCCGCCTCTCCGACAGCCCTGAAGCCGCGGAACAGCCCATTTTCCCTCGGACACGGCTGTTTTTCATTTTTCTCCATCTGGACATGTGGCCGGCCGTGTCCGGCCGTGTCGGACAGGCCACCGTGTCCGACACGCAAAAATTGTGTCTGCTGGTGTGTCCGTGCTACATAGCACATATCCCGTTAAAGTGGGAAAGTCGAGTGTGAGCCTCTACGAGGGCTTTTCTCCAAATCAAGATAAAAAAAACAAATTAATTACCAAATTAGTGTAAATTTTTTTTATTTACCAAACCAGGTGCCAACCGCCGAGCAGGCCAAAAAAATGAAAAAAATTGCCCGATCGGCAGTCGAAACCTCTCTTTTTTTAATTAAATTTTTATTGCTTGGTCGGCACTCAGAGTGCCAAGAAAGCAGTACATTTAAAAAAAAAAAAAATTCTTATAGAGTGCCGAGCAAGCACTGAACTTTTTTTAACATTTTTTATTGTTTTCTTTTTTAGTCATTTTTAATTTATTTTTCTTGTTTTCTTTTAATTATTTTTTATTATTTAATTTGTTTTTTGGAATGGACAAAATGTGAATGAAATTCGTATATCATACCATGTTCTATATTAACGAGCGAACGATAGAAAGAACGAGCAACCGGGGTCGAGGCTTGCTCGCTCGAGCGAACGAACGAATGAACGACCGATCGCGGCCTCGATCGGTTGTTCGCTTGCTCGTTCGTTTGCTTGCTCCGCGGGGTCAAGGTTCGCTCGCTCACTCGCTGTTTCTCGGCTTTCGTCAACTTCCCCAAAAGCGAAAAGGAAGACAACCCACGACAATGAAAGATTTTCTTTTAAGAAAAGATCCGACCAAGACCGAGACAGAGTTGGAGAATGCCAAACGCTACATTGCGATAAAATTCAAATCCTCCCGCCATCTTGGTGCAAATAATTCAGAGACAGAGACAGATAGATTTACGAGCTTGTGGGCGAAATCGCCAAGCACGCTTGCCCCGCTCCATGGCCATCCTCGTTCCGTGGAAGGTGAAGGGGTGGAGATAAGGAGAAGGCCCTTCAAATATCAAGTGTTTGCAACGACGGTTTTATCTCATTATGACTCGCACTATCAATTCATTTCTCGTAAAGGGACGCTTCATGGGGAAGCCCAAAGATCAGGAGAAATGCTTTGATGGAAGTCCACGCTCGAGACGGAATCCAAATAATGCCTTGTTAAACACTCAATTTTTTAAAAAAATAATAATATTTAGTTTCCAATATATTATCTTACTCATATTATGTTTAATTAGTACATTAAATATCAAATTTCTTTTGTATTATATACAAGATCAACAAGTATTTTGAGGCCGCTCGTTAGCAAAATCTTAGTAGAAAATTACTAATTTTTGTCCATACCAAAGATCGAAAAACTATTCTTCAAACATTTTGTGTCCAATATTTTGTTATTTTTTTATTGTTCTTAAATTAGTTTTTATCCTTGTGTGATGCTCGGGTTACATATACAAAATATCACTCTAAGTTATTGCACCCGCAGAAGTATGATTCAGGTATCATTATTATTGTTATTAGTATTAGTATTATTACTGTTATTATTATTTCGTTTTTTGTTCCATTTTGTAATACTAAAACCGTTTAATTTTTTTCCAAAATTTTCAAATTATTCACAGTGAAAAATAATATTTAGTTACTCCAAACGGTTACATGTCATTTAACGTCATTTCCAGTAAACAATACATGACCATTATACTTTTTGTTTATGTCAGTGTCTGTAATATATTTCGTTCGTAAGTTTCTCAAGTGCTTGTATTAATGTGCGGCGCTCATTTTGGTGCCAATATTTTTCTTTGGATCACTTAAGTGTCAATTATCAAAAAAGTCCTAAATCTATTACGATAATATCAATTTAGTCCTAATTTTTTTTACCAATTAAGTAATAAATTTTTTGCAATTATGTCAACTCAATCTACTTTTTCGTCCGGTGCTCACGTGGCAAAATTTTATTAAAATTTTAATATTTTTCTATCCTTTTTCTTCTTTCTCTCTCTGTTTTTTTCCCTTTCCAATCGCTACTGTGGCAAGCAAGCTCTAGCCAACGAGGATCGCCATGGCTCGTTGGCCACCAATGAGGGCTTCGTAGGGCGAGGCTGTGGGTGAGGCCACCTTTGGTAGGGGTGAGCACTAGAATCGAGAACCGGAGAACCGAACCTGCGGTACTCGATCCGGTTCCAGGTTCTTGTAAACCAGGGTCCGGTTCCCGATTTCACATTTTGAGGAACTGCTTGTTCCTGTTCCGCTTCCCGGTTCTCTATGGAACCGAACCGGAACCGGGATATATATATATATATATATATTATAAACCCCAATTAGCCTTTCTCAGAAACTCCGTTCTTTTTTCTCTCTCAAGCCACAACGCAGCAAGTGCAAGGCCGAGTCTTCCTGTGCTATGACGATCGTCGATCTCCCAGCCTTCGAGTCGAGTAGCCATCCCTGGACTCTGACGCTCCGCTCCCACAAGTCTCACTGTCCACCGTTCTCGGTCGCTCCGCTCCTTCTCCAGCTCTTCGACGGCGAGTCTTTCCTCCCTATCAATCGTCTCGTTCTCGGCAGCCACACACTCCGAGAGCATCCCAATTTCCTCTTCTTGCCGACACCTTCCTTCTTACCAAATCTGATTGTTCTAGAGAGATCTGACCAAGGTGGGTTTATTAGTTAATTTTTAGCCCTGATTTCTTGTCCCTGCTTCTTTATTTGCGTTTATGAGTTAATCTGTACCGCAGCCCTGATTTCTTTTATATTCTCGTTCTCTGCACATGTTTGTTGCTCTTCCTCCTGCACGGCTCTGTGAAGGATTTCTAGCTTATTGTGGGAAATTTGTGAGAGAGATTTGGTACCCACTGATTGGTTTTTAGATTGGAGCGGGTTTAGCCTTCAATTTGTCATGAAAAAGAACCAGCCTTCCATTATTTGTTGTTGAAGTTGTCCAGAAGAGACTTTCTGGCCTCACAATATCTTTTGAATTTTGAAGTTAAGAAGCAAGACATGAACAGGCTGTGCATAAGTGACTAAGTTTTTCTTTTAAATTCTATTTTTCTCGTTAAATGTGCTCTTCGCTTGGTGAATAAAAGACCGCATGTCAAGGGCTTCAACCATTAAAATCTGCGTAATGGAATTGTGGTTCTTTGAAGTTTATCTTTTCAGAAGAGCTCTAAAATTTTCTGAAGGGATCTCAATTTTTATTGGCATAAAGCGTTAATAAAAGCATTACTCAACTAAAGCTAGTCAGGAAAGAAATAAAACTTTTGCCCTTGTTTGTGCACGTATAATCCAATGTCATACAGATTGTAGACTGGATCTTTATAGGTAATGTAGGGTGGGTTTATCATATGGTAGAGTTGGAGAGTTAGGAAAATTTATATCTTCCGTTTTGATGTAATAGGAGTTATATTGGCAGGTTTCCGGGTGCCCTGGAAGCTGTGATAAGGTAGGTTCCAGGTTCCATAGTATGTAGTATAGATTTCAGGTTCCAGAAAATGAGGAACCTGTTCTAACCGATAGGTTTCAAGTTCCAGCTGGAACCTGCCCAGAACCTGGAACCGCTCAGCCCTAACCTTCGGTCTCGGCTAACGAGGCCATGGTGAGGCTGCCATCGCCCGTGGCTATGATTTTCTCCCTAGTCTGGACACCTAGCTTGGGTGGGGGCCACAAAGCTCTTGTCGGCCACAATAGCAATAGGAAAGAAAAAAAGAAAGAGAAAACAATAAAAAAATATTACTAAAATCGTTCCGGTCGGTAAAATGACTGAATTGAAACAATTGTAATATGTTTAGGACTATTTTTTTTTGTAATTTTCCTTTTTTTTTTCAAATGAACACAGGTCAATGTATTTCAATAATACGAAATGGTTAAAAAGATTTCTTGTTGCAACATTTGAGGAATTTTATGTTAATGAGCGTTTTTTAAGCACTTGGTAAGTAATTAATGGAAAAATTTCAATTAAGGGCCCAAAGTATTCTCATTATCTCAAAGAACGGTCTAAAGTGAATGGTGTTTCAAATGGGTCTGATTTCAAGGACATTTTCATCCTTTTCCTTATTTGATTTTTCCCCTTTTTTATTATGCTTTTCCTTTTTCTCTTTCCTTAAAAATTAACCGAAAAACAAAAACAAAAACAAAACACAGAGTGACTCGCTTCTATTCTTCACTTGGAACTGGAAACAACTCCGAAAGGTTTACACTTCAAACTATTCAGCTTCTCTCTCCACTTTTTCTCTCTTCATCGTTGACTTCACTATAACCTCAAGTGCTCTCTCTCTCTTCCTCCCCGTTCGTCTCCCTTTCACCAACGCCTATGCCTACCGAGTGACTCGTTGTCTCAGGTTTACTGTTGTTTCTCTTTCTTTTCTTTTTTTCTTTTACCTTAGTATTTGTCTCCTTGATAGTTAGGAATTGGAGGAATCAACTTGATATCCTATCATGTTCGTATTATGCCTCAGTTGCATTTTTAACGTTCGACGGATTTGATCTGAGTTCGGGTTTGACCGTGTTGGATTTCACTTAGAGGGGGGTAGGTCTGTTTGTTCATGGCATTGCATTTCTTATTTTGGCCATAGTCTGTTCTTATCAGAAAATTCTTGAATAAATATGATGATAAACATTCGAATATAGTTGCTGATTTCTTACTTGAATTGTCAACACTTTCTATCCAGTGATTGATATCAATGGGAAACACAAGACGCGTCATCAAAGGTTTTGGTAAACGAGTGGTGAAAATAAGATACGAGTTAGAAGAGAAGATTGAGAAAAAACGCAATAGTTACGAGCTACGCTCTAATTCAGGGATTACAAATGTGAAACGTCAGGTAATACCTATCCATGTATATTGTTCTGCAGTCCTGCATCATGATATACTAATGTGGTCCAAGTATTGGTCTGGTTTGATAATGCTTGATCTTTCTTTTGATATTTTTAGTATTTGTTGTCTAGTAGATCCCTCTAGAAAATGAAAGCGTGGGTTCACGTATCTTCCGGGCGTATGGAATCTTCCCCCTGGGAAACGCATCATTGTCACGTTACGGAAGGGAATGCAGCCTATTGGAGTTGAAGGAGGTTTGCTCGGGGAGTTTCTCCGGACTATTGCTAGAAATGGCGAGTTGGCACCATTGTTCACTACTTGGAAGCAAATTACTAAAGATATGAGACGTGCTATGATTTGGATTGTAGAGGTAGTTAGATAGAGTTCAGATAAAACTCCACTTATCATGTTATAAAATAATATAACAACATTATGAATTTTCCTTTGTTGTAGTCCAAATTTGATTATCCTCGTACACCAGCTATGGAAAAATGGATTCTACATCCCATAAACTCTAAATTGAGAAACTGGAAAAGTGATCCAAAAGCTACTCACTACGATAGCTCTCAGCCATTATCATATCATCTGAAGTATCTTCCAGAAAGAGTGAGAAGAGATCAATGGAAAAATCTTGTCACTTTTTGGAGTTAGTGAAAAATCTCCGTTGGAAGACAACTAGAGTTAGAGGTTGTGAAGTCTTTTGGGCATGGCCCTATGTCGTAGCATCGGATGCGTCCAGGTTTCTCTTTTCTCAACACTAGAGAAACAGCATCTTCATCTAAGGGGGTATCGCTCTTGCAAAGTCCTGGATATACCTCCATGAGGTCATTCATCCTTCCCTACAATTTAATAACATGAAGAACTTCTTATACTACTAAATCGTGTTGATGTGTTCATACTTAGTCATGAAAGGAAGAATGGCAAGAATTCTGAATCTGAAGGATGGATCTGGAAGGACTGTGGAATTAGCCCTTTGGGGTGAGTTCTGCAATAGGGAGGGTCAGAAACTACAAGAGATGATTGATTTTGGATTCTTTCCAGTTTTGGTAGTCAAAGCTGGGAAAGTCAGTGACTTCAATAGAAAATCTATCGGTACCGTTTCTTCCACGCAGCTTTTCATTAATCCAGATATCCGAGAGGCTTGTAGCCTAAGAAGCTGGTTCGATTTTGGCAGTCAAAGCTGGGAAAGTCAGTGAACTTATCCACCGGCTTCTTGCCCTTCTTTCTTTCATGACTAAGTATGAACACATCAACACGATTTAGTAGTATAAGAAGTTCTTCATGTTATTAAATTGCAGGGAAGGATGAATGATCTCATGGAGGTATATCCAGGACTTTGCAAGAGCGATACCCCCTTACATGAAGATGCTGTTTCTCTAGTGTTGGGAAAAGAGAAACTTGGAAGCATCCGATGCTATGGCATAGGGCCATGCCCAAAAGACTTCACAGCCTCTAACTCTAGTTGTCTTCCAACAGAGATTTTTCACTAACTCCAAAAAATGACAAGATTTTTCCATTGATCTCTTCTCACTCTTTTCGGAAGATACTTCAGATGATATGATAATGGCTGAGAGCAATCGTAGTGAGTAGCTTTTGGATCACTTTTCCAGTTTCTCAATTTAGAGTTTATGGGATGTAGAATCCATTTTTCCATAGCTGGTATACGAGGATAATCAAATTTGGACTACAACAAAGGAAAATTCATAATGTTGTTATATTATTTTATAACATGATGAGTGGAGTTTTATCTGAATTCTTTCTAACTACCTCTACAATCCAAATCATAGCACGTCTCATATCTTTAGTAATTTGCTTCCAAGTAGTGAACAATGGTGCCAACTCGCCATTTCTAGCAATAGTCCTGAGAAACTCCCCGAGCAAACCTCCTTCAACTCCAATAGGCTGCATTCTCTTCCTTAACGTGACAATGATGCGTTTCCCAGGGGGAAGATTCCATACGCCCGGAAGATACGTGAATCCGCGCTTTCATTTTCTAGAGGGATCTACTAGACAACAAATACTAAAAATATCAAAAGAAGGATCAAGCATTATCAAACCAGACCAATACTTGGACCACATTAGTATATCATGATGCAGGACTGCAGAACAATATACATGGATAGGTATTACCTGACGTTTTCACATTTGTAATCCCTGAATTAGAGTGTAGCTCGTAACTATTGCGTTTTTTCTCAATCTTCTCTTCTAACTCGTATCTTATTTTCACCACTCGTTTACCAAAACCTTTGATGACGTGTCTTGTGTTTCCCATTGATATCAATCACTGGATAGAAAGTGTTGACAATTCAAGTAAGAAATCAGCAACTATATTCGAATGTTTATCATCATATTTATTCAAGAATTTTCTAATAAGAACGGACCATGGCCAAAATAAGAAATGCAATGCCATGAATAAATAGACCTACCCACCTCTGAGCGAAATCCAACACGATCAAACCCGAACTCAGATCAAATCCGTCGAACGTTAAAAATGCAACTGAGGCATAATACGAACATGATAGGATATCAAGTTGATTCCTCCAATTCCTAACTATCAAGAAGACGAATACTAAGGTAAAAGAAAAAAAGAAAAGAAAAAGAAACAAACGGGGAGGAAGAGAGAGAGAGAGCACTTGAGGTTATAGTGAACGAGTCAGCGATGAAGAGAGAAAAAGTGGAGAGAGAAGCTGAACAGTTTGTAGTGTAAACCTTTCGGAGTTGTTTCCAGTTCCAAGTGAAGAATAGAAGCGAGTCACTCTGTGTTTTGTTTTTGTTTTTGTTTTTCGATTAATTTTTAAGGAAAGAGAAAAATGAAAAGCATAATAAAAAAAGGGAAAAAAATCAAATAAGGAAAAGGATGAAAATGTCCTTGAAATCTGACCCATTTGAAACACCATTCACTTCAGACTGTTCTTTGAGATAATGAGAATACTTTGGGCCCTTAATTGAAATTTTCCCATTAATTACTTACCAAGCGCTTAAAAAACGCTCATTAACATAAAATTCCTCAAATGTTGCAACAAGAAATCTTTTTAATCATTTCGTATTATTGAAATACATTGACCTGTGTTCATTTGAAAAAAAAAAGGGAAAATTATAAAAATAGTCCTAAACATATTATAATTGTTTCAATTTAGTCATTTTACCGACCGGTGTTGGCGTGAACGATTTTAGTAATATTTTTTTTAGTGTTTTCTCTTTCTTTTTTTCTTTCCTATTGCTACTGTGGCCGACAAGAGCTTTGTGGCCCCTGCCCAAGCTAGGTGTCCATGCTAGAGAGGAATCATAGCCACGGGCGATGGCAGCCTCACCATGGCCTCGCTAACTGCAGTCGAAGGTGGCCTCACCCCCAGCCTCCCCCTACGAAGCCCTTGTTGGTGGCCGACGAGCCATGGCGATCCTCACTGGCTACAGCTTGCTTGCCACAGTAGCGATAGGAAAGGGAAAAAAAAATAGAGAGAGAGAAGAAAAAAGGATAGAAAAATATTAAAATATTATTAAAATTTTGCCACGTGAGCGCCGGTCAAAAAAGTAGATTGAGTTGGCATAATTGTAAAAGTTTTAGTACTTAATTGGTAAAAAAAAATAGAACTAAATTGATATTATTATAATTAATAGATTTAGGACTTTTTTTTTTATATTTTTCCATAAAAAAATTAAATTGTATAATGGTCAATTAACAGAATCCATGTGTATGCGAATTCTATAAACCTGGCGGTTGACAAATTGTTTTTCGATGTTTGGGAATTTTTATATGTGAAAGTTGAAAGAGATACTCATGCCTGAATATTTCCCTTAAGGTATACATGAGAGAGCGGTTTTCTCCAATCCGGCCTCCTTGTCCTTTTTATTTTTTGGTTCGAAAGCCTCCTTGCTTTTTCAAGATGCACTTAAATGATCATTTTATTTTCGAATTGAGCATGGTACGAAAGTCATGACACTTTTAATGTCATTTTTCTCGTCATTATTCAATTTGTGTATAAGCTTTCCTTGTTACTTGGCAGGTTGAAGCGTAAATTTTGTGATATAGTTCAAAAAACGTAGATTGCGACTAGCAAAGGCGGTTCCAATCTATGATCTCTTGATATTTATCAATGAGGGGCTTTCAGACAGATCAAAGAATTCATTTTATCAAAAAAATTGACAGTTAAGTGATCCAAAAAAAAAATATTGGTACCAAAATAAGCGTCGCACATAAATACTAGCACTTGAGAAATTCACGAACGAAATATATTACAGAACACTGACATAAACAAAAAGTATAATGGCCATGTATTGTTTAGTGGAAATGACGTTAAATAACAAGTAACCGTTTGGAGTAACCAAATATTATTTTTCACTGTGAATAATTTGAAAAAATTGGAAAAAAAATTAAACGATTTTATTATTACAAAATGGAACAAAAAATGAAATAATAATAATAGTAATAATACTAATACTAATAACAATAATAATGATACCTGAATGATACTTCTGCGGGTGCAATAACTTAGAGTGATATTTTGTATATGTAACCCGAGCATCACACAAGGATGAAAACTAATTTAAGAACAATAGAAAATAACAAAATATTGGACACAAAATGTTTGAAGAATAGTTTTTCGATCTTTGGTATGGAAAAAAAAATAGTAATTTTCTACTAAGATTTTGTTAACGAGCGACCTCAAAATACTTGTTGATCTTGTATATAATACAAAAGAAATTTGATATTTGATGTACTAATTAAACATAATATGAGTAAGATAATATATTGGAAACTAAATATTATTATTTTTAAAAAAATTGAGTGTTTAACAAGGCATTATTTGGATTCCGTCTCGAGCGTGGACTTCCATCAAAGCATTTCTCCTGATCTTTGGGCTTCCCCATGAAGCGTCCCTTTACGAGAAATGAATTGGTAGGGCGAGTCATAATGAGATAAAACCGTCGTTGCAAACACTTGATATTTGAAGGGCCTTCTCCTTATCTCCACCCCTTCACCTTCCACGGAACGAGGATGGCCATGGAGCGGAGCAAGCGTGCTTGGCGATTTCGCCCACAAGCTCGTAAATCTATCTGTCTCTGAATTATTTGCACCAAGATGGTGGGAGGATTTGAATTTTATCGCAATGTAGCGTTTGGCATTCTCCAACTCTCCGTCTCGGTCTTGGTCTGATCTTTTCTTAAAAGAAAATCTTTCATTGTCGTGGGTTGTCTTCCTTTTCGCTTTTGGGGAAGTTGACGAAAGCGGAGAAACAGCGAGTGAGCGAGCCAACCTTAACCCTGCGGAGCGAGAAAACGAGCGAGCGAGCGAACCTTGACCCCGTGGAGCGAACGACCGATCGAGGCCGCGAAGTGAACACTCGTTCGTTCTTTCGCTCGTTCGTTCATTTGTTCGTTTGCTCGAGCGAGCAAGCCTCGATTCCGGGCACTTGTTCTTTCGATCGTTCGCTCGCTCGTTAATATAGAACATGGTATTATATACTAATTTCATTCACATTTTGTCCATTCTAGAAAACAAATTGAATAATAAAAAATAATTAAAAGAAAATAAGAAAAATAAATTAAAATGATTAACAAAGAAAACAATAATTTTTTTTAAAAAAAAGTTCATTGCTTGCTCGGCCCTCTATAAGATTTTTTTTTTATAAAAAAAATATAGTGCTTGCTCGGAACTCTGAGTGCCGACTAAGCAACAAAAATTTATAAAACAAAAAGAGGTTTCGACTGCCGAGTGGGCAATTTTTTTTTCCTTTTTTGGCCCGCTCGGCAGCGTGACTACTGAGCGAGGGCCTGCTCAACGGCATCTGGTTCGATAAATAAAATTTTTTTACACCTGATTTGATAATTAATTAATTTATTTTTATCTTGGTTTGGAGAAAAGCCCCCTATATGAAAGCATACCGCTGTATAACCACTGATAATTAACCTAGGAAGACTAACGTGCGGACCTGATCACCTATCCATCATCGGGTTACATAGGACCCGGGAGGAACACATTAGCTGAGTTGGTTGAAACAACTTAAATAGGGCAACAGGACGGGCAGGGTAATGAAATTGTGTTCATCATCACTGTTTGTCCGAGCATGTGAATGGCGAACTGCAGTTAAGCATTCATAGTCTGATCTTTTACTTGCTTCTTCTTCTTCTTCTTTTAAAATTTTCGTCACAACATTTAAAATTTCACAGCTTAGCAGAAGAGACAGTCGAGTCAAAAAATTCGAAGAGGCATCAGAAGTCAGTTTCAAGTACCTTAAAGAGCAAAGGGTTAGCCTGGAAGAACGAACTCACCAGAAACAAGAGAAGAATTTAGCAGGATCAAAACTAGAGCAACACAAACAGACACTTTTATTACAGATAGATGCATTACGCGCTAACATTACCAGACTTTGATCACACAGCACGTGTCACACACAAAGTTGAAGCTCTCAGTTGACTTCATTTTATTTCTAGTACATAAAACAGACTCGCACTCATAATAACGCTAAAGAACTCAAACCCGACAAGTGTGAAGCTTTCTTCTCCCTTGTTCAAGGATGTATGAGATCCTAAGATAAGCCTGTCGAGGCAGCGAGTAGCGATGTCAATCTCCTGGTGTTCACTCCATGACCTTTTGGTTCCTTCTTATCAGGAATTCCCTGCAGATTTCCTGTTCTTCTGTGGAGGCGGACCACTTCTCCTTGACAATGATTTAGATTCCATTGTCAAGAGTTCAATTTTGAAGCATCTTCTTCTTGACATGGACAAGAAACTCCACTGCCAAGCGATGGAGGTGATCTCACAAGAACATTTTCACACTTAGTATGAGTTAACGCTTATTCTTGCTATTCATGATCAGTTAGCAATGGAATCTCCACTTGCTAGCTAATCACCTTCCGCACAATTACCTTCCTCCACCTAAGTTTCCTTCTTAGGTTCTTCAGATGAGTCAACACTGTGAAGTTCAACTTCAGCAGATCTCGGCTGAGCAGTAGGCCAACCACCAGGCCAACCACCTGGCCAAGCACCAGGCATAGGAGGAGGGCTGGTTAGCATCTTAAGCTTTTTCTCATAATCATCGATTTTCTTCTGCAGGAGCTTATTCTCCTTTATCAATAGGTCTCCTATGACATTATGATCGTACGTCAATACCGACCACTCTCGCCAGCCCCCGAGGGGCTCTTTCATGTGCAATAGCTTAAGGTTGTTCTCTTCCAGCTTTGGTTGCATGTCTGCGTGCGCTTTGATGCCCAAATAGTACCTCTCCAGGGCCATGTTCTTCACTGTTGATCCCTCTCTTGTTAGATCTGTCCTCTTCGGCAGACCGAGTGCGTTCTGCAATGGGGAAGATCAGGGACAAAGAAGACACATCAAACTTCAAAGAATGTCATATCCCTGGAGACCAGGTATGAGATTATGAACAGACGGGGCAGTCTTACCTTTGCAGGGCTAGGTGTTCTCTCTTCGGTTTAATGGTCCCTTATTTATAGATCTGAGTAAGGACTCAAAATTTGCCTAAATAAAAAGCATGATGACGCTCAATCATGAAAGTAAGTCTAACGGCATCTTTTTCTACATACTTCTGAGGAGTGAGGACCATCTTTTCCAGGACCGCGATCTTCGGCGTGATCCTAACTTTTTGCCTGGAAAAGCGCTTTGATGCTTTTCCTAAAGTGGCATTATTGCTCTTCAAAATAAAGGAGGATGGCGTGGCATCATTAACTCATGAAAAAATTCTAGTCTTTGTAGCACTTTTTGACACGCATATAATTGTAGTGAAAGGAACAGGAATAATTGTAGGAGCAATAACGCCAGTGCTCTTTCTTGCGGGCATTGTTTGGGTATAAATATCTGTTGTGTGGAACGAGCGATCGAACAATAAATAGACATAGCAAGAAATACAAATAGAAAGATACACGTGATTTGGTCGTAGAGACCTACGTCCATAGGATAGCAACAACGAATTCCACTATAAAAGAAGCGATATAATCGAGGATTGCAAATCATACTAGAGTAACTTAAATCTCTCAGTATTTTTCAGTCCCAATTATATTCAATAATTCACACAGTATTTATCTCCCAATGCTTCATGAAATACCTTTTTCCTTGACCGACAATATGCAGTGCATGTATTGATATTGATGCAAAACGGAAAATATTTCCGATTCGGCTAGTAACACCGAACAAAGAATGTAAGTGTTTCGATTGCGCATATTCGGATGTTCACAAATTAAATAGCAATTTGTCTTGGGTTAGTTTTCGTTTGTGGACTCAAACTCAAGACATATTTTATCAATATTTATTAATTGCAACACATTATAGTTTCAGGGAATACAATTGTCATTTTCTTATTCTGTATCCTAACTTGGTATTAGAACCAGTAATTGTCTTGTTAATTTGGCATGTGCAGCTGTCTAATTGCACGTGTCCTTTCTGATCTGGTTTGCAAGTGAAATGAGTGTTAAAAGTATTTCACTTTACTAACATCCGATCTTGAGGGAAATGTGAGTGCATTATGTGCAAAGCACATTTGCTTCTTGTTTTTTTTTTTTTTAAAGTTATCAATGATATTGCTTTCTCGACATCGATCCTCAACATTGTGTTTCCTATCCAATCGTGTTCCCACAATGCGACTGGCTTACAAACCAAATGGGACTGTTCATTGCCGTTGGTTCTTGCTTCTGTTACGGTTTTGAATTTACAGGCGACAAGACAATTTGAACATTATATGCGAACTCAGCGTTACTTCCAAGAGCTTGATTGGATTATGAACTAATTCCCTTGTTGATTTTTTTTTTTGGTCAGACCCTTGTTAGATTAGATTGCTTTCTTTCATTGACACATTTTTCGGGTATCAATACCCTTTAATTGATAACGCATCATAGTATAAGTCATACAACAATGCTTTTTATTGTTCGTGCTAATTAATTCTCCGACATAATAAACAACAAGGAAATATTAACATACCCTCGTGAACTCGAATCCATAAGTGATGAATGATCTAATCTCAGTGGACAATGTTTCATCAATTGCTATAAGTTTTTATCTGCATAGACACCATATAAGCAAGAAAGGAAAGAGAGCACTACATGGAAATGCATCCCAACTTGAAGGTTTTACTTGTTTGGACTGGACCTGTCAAACGGCTGGGTCGGATTGAAAATAATCCGATCTATATTGACCTAATTAACCCGTTTTGACTCAATTCCATGCAATACAAATCTAGCGATCCATTCTCGACTTGACCCGACCCATACCCATACATGACCTGACCCATATTGCTAAGATACTTTTATATTTAATGCAATTAAATAAAAACCTTGTTTCATATAAATTTTTATTTTTATTTTTATGTTTTTCCCTTTTTTTTTTCTATGAATGGTTGCATTTCCTTCTTCTTCTTTCGTCGATTGATGGGACTGGCGGCTGATGGCGGCGACTGGTTTGACCCTAGCGAGATTGAGGCTCTAGTTCGTTTGTGGACATCGCTGATCGGTCGCGACAGAGGAATAAGGAAAAAGAAAAAGGAAAGAATAGAAAAGAAAATAATAAAATTAAATAAGAAATAAAAAATTATTAAAAAATTGGCGATCGTTGAGGTTCAGCAAAGACTCATTAAGTTGAGATAGTTAGTTAATCTATTTATGACCAATCCAAAACCCATTTAAGACTCATTAAGTTGTTAAGTAACTCATTTATGACTTATTTAAACTTGTTTTTAAAATTAAATACAATCAATTTATGACCCGCACTACTAAATATGGGTTCATATACGGATTTCAGATTCATTTTGCCACACCTAGTTTCGACAAAGAAAAACATATGATCACCCGAGCTTAACCGCCCAGGATGGATCCATCTCCGCTGGATCTCAACACTCCGTCAGAAGTTCAATGGCTAGAAGAAGTATCAAGAAGACCTTGTCAACTTAACTGTTGTGTGTAGGAGGTAGTGGAGTGGAGACCATTGTGAGCAAGTACGGCAACTATCCTGTTCTCCAATTGTTCGGTGGGGATTGAGAAAGAGAAAAAAGAGGGAGCATCTAAAGTGTTGATACATCAAGAGCATAAAGATGTCATCGAAACAAAAGCAGAGGTTCTAGTGCGTTCGGGCATTGATCATGGACTCCATCGCATCAATTAAAGTGAAGACAGATGTTGATAAAGGACGCTAAAGGCTGTCCAGGCATGAATCATCATGTGGACAAATGATGGAAGTGGGGAGTACTTTTCCAGAAATGCCCTCATCTTGGGTTGATAATCACGATCAGTGCGTCCATAATTACATCTATATAAAGGGGCAAGCCATATGGTAAAGCCCACATCACAAACGGTATAGTCTAGTCGTGCCTCATCCTTTTCCTCCACGGAGCACTAGCCTTAGCAGAATACCAAGTTCTTGAGGTACTCCTGAGCTGCCTCCATATTTGTCGACGTCTTCCGGCTGCATTCTGACAGGGAACAACCTCATATTTTGATTTTACTGTGTCAATTGAAAGATTTAGGAATTTATTATGAGATGTTTTCTTTCTTTTCATTTGGTTGTGCTTTGTCGACGTGATTGCGAGTGTGTATTCGTGTTTGCGAATTGCCATTCGCGTGGTTTCCCGTTTCAGCCGTGTCAATTTCTATAGTTCATCACAGACCTCACTCTACTGGACTTGAACCATACAAATTCACTAAAAAGGTTGAGCTATTGTTGTTTAGCAGGTCGAAGACAAGATGACTGATTCCCAATTGCAGAATTTGCGCCTGAGAATAGGCCCAAACCCGAACTTAGAGCAAAATGGTCGACTGCTGCATATACTCAATCCACTCGGTGGCTTTAACGAGTGGATTGTACTGACTTATAATCTGCAGATCTTAGCAGATTACACAGTGGAGAACTCCAAACTGCGTAAGAAGCTAGATGAAGTGGTGGGAGAATATGTCAAGCAACTAGAAATATTAGCCAAACTAAGGCCCGCTGATCCACCTGCGTATCCTGGTCAACCCTGTAACCCTGGTGCTCTCGCAACCGATCCTGGTTTTTGGAATGCGATAATGAGTCAGAGGATGGACGATCTAGGGAAAAGGCTTGATAAGATAGAAGAGCTCATTACTGAAAAACTAGGAATATGAAATTAGAAAACCCTTTCGAGATGAGGGATGTTAGCAAATGGAGATTCCATTGCTAACATGCTCGTTCATCTGCCGACTCCTAGAATATGGAACCATCCGATGACAATGGAGTTCTGTACCATGTCAAAGAAATGGCGGCGAAAACTTCTATCATCTGCGCATATTAGGATTCGGAACCCGCCGTAAAATAATGGAGATTGTAGCCTTGTTTCCAGTTAGTAGACATGGGAGCTTGTGTATTACTTTGGATGTCCAAGGTGGAAAGCTCTGAACCCCGAGGCAGATCGAAGCAGACCGGCGAAGCTTCAAGAGAACCTTCGATCAGACAATGCTAAGTGAATCAAAGAGAGGCCAGATTCGGTCCCCGGCGGTACTTTCCGATCCAAAGCTGTCGGTCACTTTGAGATGTTTGTGCGTCCTAGATTGTTTTGTGAGTGCCAGCGGGTATGTACCCAAGTGTTGTGTGTACTTCAATAAAGGAGATGAGCGATGGCTCCTTCATGGAGTCGCTACTCCAAGAAAGGCGAACTACTAATCTTATGTGTCCTTGAGGCAGGGGCATATTGTCTATTCGTTATCCTTGGGCTTTCGCTTAATGAAAGTTGTGTGCTTCCATTCCATACTGGCATACTGTAGTACCATGGACCTTTATTTCATGGTCATCACCGATATTTCCCACGTTTATTCTGCAATAATTCTCTGATTTATCATTATATTGAAGATTTATAAGAAGTCAAGAGAACGACAACTGAACCAATAGGTGCAGGGCCTCTTTGTGGTGTCGGGTTTCGCTCTTAAAGTGAATACAAGTCTTACCTTAAAAAAAAAAAAAAAAGAGGACTGAGCCGATAAGGAGTACTTTTCGCGTGGACGAGATTGTGGGGATGGAGTACACTAAATGGACTTAGATCTCACGAGTCGGAACTAGGCAAGATCTTCACAAACCTAGGCTAGGTCGAGCAAGTTGAATATACGGTGTTCACGAATTGTGTATTTGAGCATTTTAGAATATGTTAAATCACTCTCTCATCCAACAACTTAAACTTTTATAACAATTGGCTGTGAACTCACAATAGGACCTAAGTCTAAATTTTTCTAAACCCTTATTCATCTGCCTAATTATCTATTTTTCAGAATAATCGCGCGCTTAGACTTTTAGAACACTTGACAATGGTCTCATAAAATCTCACCAAATCAAATAATTGGGTCAAGTGAACACAACTTGTATTCTAATAAAGTCCTTTATAGATCAAGAGGTTACTCTGAAAGAGTTCAATCACCATATCAAGAGAAGAGTTTAGGACTCATAAATCAAAGACTTAAACGACACCAATGTTATCATTACCAACAAAATGAAGTTGAATTGTCTTTGCTTAGGAAGAAATAATCTCCATTTGCTAACTAAATGATGCATGATTCTAAACTTTGGCCCAACATATAATGTCGTGTATGGGTTTTTAATTTAGTTAATTTAGTTTCTAAACTTTTGGTAAATATTCAATATAGTTATTAGATTATATGAAAATACTCAATGTCATCCTAGCATTAATTTAAGTTTAGGGAGTACATTGAATATTTTGATAGAGTTCATTGATTAAATTGAATATGTGTAAAAAATTCATAATTCATAATGAACAAATTAAAAGTTTGAAAATTATTTGTGCCATTTTCTCTTACTAAATCACCTTCCCAATGATTATTTAAGTTTCCTACTCAGGTTCTTATGATGATTTGACACTATTGTGCTCAACTTCATCAGACTAACCTGCGTAGAAATTCTACGGTCCTACAATGTTCAAAGCTAAAAAGTTTCAGTGTAGAACTATAAAGTTGTGGACTGTTAACTCACTTGTCGGGTCAACTACTAGAAGTTACCATTACTAGGAAATTTTACGAACGTAGAAATAGATTCGTATTTTACCAACTCTTCTTCAATTCTACAAGTATTGTTAAGGGCAATTTTCCTAATTAATGTTTTTTTAAAAAAAAATTACCAAAATAATACTAAAATAAAAGTAATTACCAAATTGGGTACCAATCGGCGGCTCAACCGCCGATTGGGAACCCCAATCGGCACTTGGGCCGCCGATTGGGGCCCCAATTTGAACAGGGGCCCCAATCGGCGGCCCAAGTGCCGATTGGGGTTCCCAATCGGCGGTTGGGCCGCCGAATGCAGCCCGGCTTCCTCATTCAGCCCCCAATCGGCGGCCCAATCGCCGATTGGAGCCGAAACTCATTTTTTTTAAATTTTAATTATTTAATTTATATTTTCTTTTTTATGAAAGTAATTATTAAATAATAAATTATATTGAAATTACGTAAATTTTGAGAAAAAAAAAACAAGCACTACATAATTCATATTCCACCATTAAAATTTACTTTTAATTTATATTTTTTTCATAAAAGCTATAATTAAATGATAAATTATATTAAAATGATATAAAATTTGAGAAAAAAAAACAAGCACTACATAATTCATATTTCACCATTAAAATATACTTTTAATTTATATTTTGTATATTATCAATTACATAATAAATTATATTGAAATTACGTAACTTTGAGGAAAAAAAGACAAGCACCACATAATTCATATTCCACCATTAAAATTTACTTTTAATTTATATTTTGTATAAAAGTTTCAATTAAATAATAAATTATGTTAAAATTACGTAAATTACGTGGGAAAAAAAAACAAACACTGCATAATTCATATTACACCATTAAAATTTACTTTTAATTTATATTTTTTATAAAAGTTTCAATTAAATAATGAATTATATTAAAATTACGTAAATTAAGAGGGAAAAAAAATAAGCACTACATAATTCATATTCCACCATTAAAATTTACTTTTAATTTATAATTTTTATATTATCAATTACATAATAAATTATATTGGAATTACGTAAACTTTAAATTAATTAGTTAATAATTAGATTAATAAAAAATATAAATTAACTGAGGAGCTCGAACCAGCCAATATCCCGCCGGTCGACGAAGCTTGACTCAACCAGGAGTAAGTTTCTGTTCGATTTTTTTTTTCAGTGGCTAAACGGATGAATTTTTGGACAACATTTCGTGGAGACTCCGTACACTTATAGACCTAGTTGCTGTAAAAATGTGGGCTAAATTGAGCCACGTTTTGACCTCGAACCGCTGTGGTCTTTGGAAGGGCAGAAACTGCCCCGTTGCAGGACAAAGGAATTCGGTGACTTTCAAGAGGTTCGAGGTGTTACCTTGCGTTGAAACTTACGGTGAGGCCTCCTAACATGTTTAAGTGGATGTTAGTTGGTTAGTTTTGCCTTGGATTAGTGAATTAGTTGAATTTATGGGCTGTTTAGGCATGGTATGCATAGAACCGAAATTCCCTGTTTCGGTTCTGTGCAAACCGATTCTTGAGGGGGCTGCTAGAGGTGATTTAGAGCTTCAAATTGATCCTAAGAGCATCTAGGGATGTAGGTTGATGTGTTGGAAAGGCTCGAGCTTGATGGCTCGACGTGTAAGCGATGAATGGTTGAT
Organism: Rhodomyrtus psidioides; assembly: GCA_021437785.1. NCBI lineage: Eukaryota > Viridiplantae > Streptophyta > Magnoliopsida > Myrtales > Myrtaceae > Rhodomyrtus > Rhodomyrtus psidioides. The sequence continues at coordinate 5,464,175 of JAILYB010000007.1, read as the reverse complement.
GAATTGAATTGAATTTTCACTTTAGGTGGATGCCCTGTTTTGAGGAGTATTGAAACCGATTCTTAAGGGCTGTTGGAATCAAGTTTGAGCTGAAATTTCCTCTTAGCGATGTGTTAAATTGTCTGTAGTTATGTCCCTAAGGTTCTTGTTAAGTGGATTGTCGTTTCGATGAAGAAAGTTTGACGATTTGGGTGGTAATTGATGTTAGGTGCTGCTGTCCCGTTGTGTGTCGTAGGAGCCGAACCTTTGTGGGCCTTGGGAAGTCACTTGCGTTGATCTAGAGCGAGGTAAGGAGGTCCTAAACTCTCGATAGGAAGATTGGACTCAATTGGATGAGTTAGTCGAGGAACGATATTGATTTTTGGAGCGTCGTCTCATGATTTTACTTTGTGCATTCTTAATTGATATCGGGGGTTTGCATGTGTGCTTTATGATTTGAATGTCGCTATGAAATGCCTAAGCCGATGCTTTCCCATGTTATAAATCATTAGTTCAAGGTATGAACTATATTCGATCATGAAGTCTATCTTGGGAATGGAATTCTGACATGTTTGATTATGTTAGTGCCCTGATGCGTCATACACGCGGGGTTGAGGTGGCCAAGGTCCTGATGCGTAGAACGACGCGGGACAGATATTGAGTTGTGTTATCACTGGTCTGAGTTGAGACAGAAAACCTGAGGCGTTTACGCGGGTTTGTCAGTGATATCGGTCTGAGGCGTAAGTACGCAGACCGGGCCTGATGCGTTGTATACGCGGCAAGAAAGAATTGTGAGGTTGGCAAGGGCTGTGGAGTAGTTCGATTTAAATTGCATATTCAATTCTTATGATGATATGCGGTGGCTTGATTATGAGCTTGGGGCTTATTTGCTCTTCTGTGCTAAATGTGACTATTGATACTCTATATGGTTGTTGCTGCTTTGTTATTGTGAATGACTGCTTGTCTGAGTGACTGCTTGTCTGAGTGTACAGTCGGCCTAACCTGGGATTAGGGCCTCTTTTACTGAGATTTCGATCTCACCCCGCTGTGGGACCGTTTCTTTTCCAGATCCTAGACCGTAAGAATGCCGCCTATTCGACACGGAGGATACCGAGGCGTCTGACGATTCCAGTGCTTCGACCTAGGATTTGCAGTTAGGCTGGTTGATACTTTTTGTGTGGTCGTAGTGGTGTTGTCTTTTGGGGCATGTAATTATGGTCGTTGTTTTGGTCGTCTACCCGACCTTTTCGCTGGTCTTGGTGACCGCGCTTTTGTATAAACAGATTTTGGAAGTAAAGTGGCCATGTCCAGTTCTTGTCTTACTATTCAGGTTTTCCCCGTTAATTTGTGCTTGGAGGAGTTGCCGTTCCATTTCCGTCTGCTAGCTCTCGTGTTTTATTTTTCTTAGTAAAAGTGTCATGAGACTTTGAGAGTCGTACTCTGTAGGGATCGTCGCGTCCGCGCGTCGAAGGCAAAGCACGGGGCGTGACATCCCGCTTTTCTTGGTATCAGAGCGAGGTTAGCTCAATCCAATTGGATGAGGGATTGGAGTAATAAGGAGGAGTGAGTTCTGGGGTGCTAGAATAACGAGACAATAGAGAGGGATCGCTAGAGTAGGTTGAGGCATGCATGGCATGTGAGTGGCTTATGTGATTGACGTCTTGAAAGTGATATTATGGTGATGATTAGGTACGATTGAACTTCGCTGAGCAGGTGCATTGGATGTGAATGCTTGTTCGAGGAGTCTTGATTGATTTGTTTAAGTTGGCAGTACAGCTCTGTATTTTAGACTGTTGTGCTCTTGAGACTTCTGGCTAATGGTTGCTTTGTTATGAGTACTACTTGCTGTATAGTATAAAACCACTAGACTGAGATGGTAGAGTTGGGTTTTAATTTCGTTGTGGAACTATAGTGGTGCAGGAAGTCTGAGATGAGTGACCGACCCGTTAGGCGTAGAAGACCTAGTGGTAGGGCTTCTAGCTCGAGGCCGCCTGCGGTAGAGGACCCTGGGATGGGAGACATGTTGCGAGCCTTGGAGCAGATCGGCAACTTGATAGACAGACAGGCTCAAGATCGAGATGCTGCCATAACCCAAGCTGTGGGTGCAACCTTGACTGCAGTAAATGCGACGATTGGCACTAATGCTGAAGGCGGAGGTAGTGGTAGCAGCGGCCAATGTGCTGGGACGAGTAATGCATAAGCTAATGTCAACGTTAACCAGGGCGTGTGAGTAGGTAACACGCCAGGTCGTAATGTTGTGCCTAGGGATATAGGCCAGCTAGTGGAGCAATTTGTGAAGTTAAGGCCTCTGTAGTTTAATGGGATTGGTGATCCCAAGTTGGCACCCTTATAGATAGAGAAGCTCGAAAAGATCTTCGGAGTGTTGAAATGTAATGATGAGGAGAAAGTGCTCTTGGCGGTTTACCAACTGGACGGTATCGCAAATGATTGGTGGAAGGCTACGAAGGATGGAGTGTTCCCTGAGGGCACAACCCTGAATTGGAATGTCTTTACCGCGGCTTTTAATGATAAATACTTCTCAGAGACTGCGCGGGAGAGCAAACTGGTAGAGTTCCAGAATCTGAGGCAAGGTAACATGACGGTGGACCAATATGAAGCTGAATTTGCTAGACTGTCGAGATACGCGCCACGTTATGTTGAGGACCCATTGGAGAAGGCACGGAGATTTCGAGATGGGTTGCGATCGGAACTTCGCAGTTAGATTGTGACAGTGAATCTGTGAACTTACAAGGAGATATACGAGCGAGGACAGATGATAGAACGAGACATGAGGGAAAGAACGGCTGCATCTGGATCGCGATTTCCTTCGTTTAGGGATAATCGCCAATTGGGAAAGAGGCCTATGACGAATACTAGATGTTTCGTTCCACCTCCAGGGAAGAACATCAGTAAGCCACCACATCAGTTCAACCCAAACTGTCGCATGTGTGGAAGGAGGCATGGAAATGGGCCTTGCCCGGCTAGGACGTGAGCGTGCTTCAAGTGTGGCCAAATGGGCCATCAGATGAGATTTTGCCCCAACCAGACCCAAATGGCTAGGCCTCAAGGGCAGCGACCTCAAGCAGGACCACTAAATACGGCGCCTCAAAATGTTCAGAACCGACCCCCAGCTTAGGGAAGAGTTTACGCTGTGGCACGCCGGGACGCGGAGGAGACGCTTGGCGTGGTCACAGGTACGGTTTATTTGTGCGATCAGGCTGCCTATGCGTTGTTTGACCCTGGTGCTACGCATTCCTTCGTATCTGCTCGATTTGCTGATTTGGTTAATATGAAGTTGAAATCGTTGAATGTGTTGTTGCATGTTGCTACTCCATTGAAGGATAATGTGTTGGTCTCGTTAGGCTGTGAAAATTGTAAGATAGCCGTTGGTAATAACGAGGGAGTTATAGATTTGGCTGTATTACCTATGTACGACTTTGATGTGATCATCGGGATGGATTGGTTAGGTAAGATGAGGGTGTTGACACCTGATTTTTGACCTAGTCTTTTTCAGTTTCATTTTTGAAAAATCATAAAAAATCCATAAAAAGTCAAAAAATTACAAAATCAACTTTGGTGGCCTTGGCCAAGCCCAAGGAACCATTCTTGACCAAAAAATAATTTTTCATATTTTTCACATTTTTTAGTATTTTTAGAAAATAGGAAAATACTACGAAAAATCAACAAAAATAGAATTTGAGGTCAAAAAAATATAGGCAAATAGTCAATATTTTTATTTTAAATCCCTTGTCATTTTGACCTCATCAAGAGTCGAAATTCAAGTTTAATTTTGTGTGTTTCTTTGTAACGCACAGGGTTAAATTTGTCAAAAAATATGTTTTGAGTCCTTTTATTGGCAATCTTTTGCATTTTTTCGAGTCTTGACATTCGACTTGATTACCCTACATTTCGACTTGGTTCAATTGTGTGCTGATTTGATCAATTTTGGGTTTAGGGACCTAATTGCATGAAATTCTTTTCATTTTAGTCCCTATAATGCCAATTCTGAAATTAAACTTTTTTGAGGGGCACCCATTGAACCCAATGCTTCCTCCCTATAGTATTCGATCCCCTAAATCTAACGGTCAGTTCAATTGGGGTCGATTCGTCCATTAGGACCCTCAATTTGACAAAAATCAAATTCGGATCATACTCTACATTTGGGGCTTTCAATCAATTCAAAAGGAATTTGTCACGAAAATCACATTTCTAGATGGAGTCTGTGCCATGGAGTCCAATTTTAGTGTCAATTTTGTGATCTTGGAACATATGGGCGTCCAATTTGGACAAAGAAAGTTGAACCGGGTCGACTGGGTCGGGTTGACCCAACCCAGTCAACCCGGTTGACCAGTTTCACCTTAAACAAACAGAGGAAGCCTGTTTATTAGACCGGCTCGCGCAAAACAAAAGAAGTCGCGAAGGAAGTCAGTTGGTGGAGATGATCAGTTGGGCTGGGGAAATCAGTTGGCAAAGGAGTTAGTTGGCGCAACAAAAAGGAAACGGAGCAAGAAGAAAGAAAATTCTGTTCGCACGGGGGTAGAGAAGGAGAGAGACGCAGAGAGAGAGAGGGAGAGAGAGAGAGAGAGAAAGTGCTCGCAGAGAGAGGGAGCGGGCAAAGATAGAGTGAAAATGAGGGAGAGGAGACGCGAGCGAAGGAGCTCGTGACAGAGAGAGAAAGATGAAGAGAGATACAGAGCGAGAGAGAGAGAGCGCGCGTGGCCATTGGAGCTTGGAACCCGAGCAATTCAAGCTCGGATCCCCTGCGATTTAGACGGCGACAACTGACGCCATCGCTCACACTAGCTTCGTCTCAACCCGGAGAAGGTGCCAGACCAAGCCATACTCGAAGACGCTTTTGAAACAGGTGAGGAACATTTTCGAGCTTGACCTCGGCCTCTAATGGCGATTCATGATTTGGTTGACCATTGCGTGTGTTTTCGGTCTTAACTCGTTCCTTGAACTCTACTGATCTCCGTTCCATTTCATTTTCATTTGTTCGACGCATAAAACCACTGAGTCAACCCCGACTTTGACCAACCGGCCATGAATGCTATAACTCGTTCTAGGTTGAACCGAGCCCTCGTGATGGCCAGGTAAGTCTCCTCAACCCTCGGTGATGCTTCCTGATTGATTCTTTTAGCTAGATAACGCTAGATATTGCTAGGACGAATAGCCGCCGGAGCCTAGTTTCGGCCGGAAGTAGCATGTAGATGAGACGTTGAACTGCTGTGTCGATGCTTGGGTATGTTGTAAACGAAATCACGACGAGTTGAATGCCGTCGGTTTCATGCAATTTCGTGGCCTGAGCGCGGAGAAAACGGCCTCCGACGAGGCGCCGGCGAAACAGAGCCGGCGCCGGTCGTCTTCCCCGGCAGCTCTGTTGACCAGTCAACGAAAGTTGACTGGTCAACGCCTACGTGTCGCTGACGTGGCGCCCACGTGGCAGCCACGTCAGCCTCGGTTGTTATAACCGATTAACAAGAAACGATCCGACGGTGGAGAACTAGCCACGTGTCGCGATCCCTTTTTTTTAAAAAATAAAAAAATGATTTTCGGAAATTAAATAAAACCTTAGATCGGACGGCTGTAGATTAATCAAGTGTTTCAATCTGGTCCATAGATCCCTCATGAAGATCAGGCCGTCCTCAGGCACGCCACGTGGTAAGATCAGGACCGTTCGTTCGGTTTAGGCGGGATTTTAAAAATTTGAGCGGGAGGAGTATAAACTGCGTCGTTTTAGAGCTAGGGCACGCGCGGGTCCGGGTCTGGGCCGGGTTCCGACCCGAGTGGGTCGGGTCGACCCGATCCGAATCATTTTTTTTAAATAAAAAATCAGAAAATGATTTTAAAAATAAAAAAATAAAAAAATCGGAAAAATTTCAGAAAATCCAAAAAAATGCTAGAAAATGCCAGAAAATTCCAAAAAAATATGGAAAAATTGTGGGAAAATCTTAGACATTCCAGAAACCCCCAAAAATCGAGGGTTGACCACAGACAACTGGTCAACCCTATTTTTGGGGTTTCTTATCCGTTCTTCCAAGACTCGACGACATTATCCTTTAGGGGTAAGTCGCCTCTACTGTGTATGTGAGATAAGGCCGATAATGCCAAGACAAGAATTAGGGTCGATTAGACGACCAATTCTTAAGTTTGGATTTCGAGTCCCGCCCCTTTTCTCAAAATGACGATTTTGCCCTTCAATGGGAAAATTGTCTTTCTTGTCTCAATCGAGTTCTGAAAATTGCTTAAAGTTAGGGTTTGGGTCAGGTGGACGACCAACCCTAATATTTGAGGTTTTCAGTTCTCATCTTTGTCCAAATGACGACTTTACCCCTCTAAGGGTAAAATCACTTTTAAATTCCAGAAAAATCCTGGAAATTCCAGAAAAATAGGAAATGGATTGGATTGATGGCCAATCCTATTTCCCATGTCTTTTGACTTCCCAATTCATCTGAAAATGACAAATTCGCCCTTTCGAGGTGAATTGTCCCCGAACCATTCAAAATTACGATTCTGCCCCTCTTGGGCGAATCATGTCCAAATCACTCCTAAGCCTTGATTGATATTTCTCTAGGCTAATAGAGCCTCATTAGGGATACCATGCCGATTTCATGTGTTTTATCCGCATGTATTGATTCCTTGATTTGCGCCATTACTTGTAATGATTGTGAGTGATAGGGTAGCTGTTCCCATCTGCATGAACTCCTAGATTTAGGATCTGTACCCCACTCATCTGTATGAAATCCTAGGATCAGATAAACCATTCAGCTTAGGTACCGAAAGGGCGTCAACTCTAAACGGTTGGCGTAACTAAGTCCCCGAACCCGCTTCTCTGGTTTCCGCAGAATCGAATAGACCACTCCCAACTATTCGATAGGGTTTCCGATCGTACCCTCCACGAAACGATTGGTGGCGACTCCTTGGCATGTACACTCATCACATGTCACTAGACCACACTGAAGGTCGACCACGTATATCCAGCAGTTGCGACTTGGGTAATGGACCTTGGGAGAGGCCCGCGTCCGATCAAGCCAGCGATCGGGCGGCCCATTAGCCCTCCGCGCCGCGAGCGGGTCGCGACAGACTGGCGACTCCACTGGGGAATTATTCTAAACCAGAATCTCTGGTTACGAATTCTAGAGGACTTGAGCCGATTAAAAAGTTGTTTGGTTTATCTGACCTTGTTTTCTGCAGATGCTCTCGAAGGTGAGCTACGTACACTAACCATTGTGTTAAAAGTTTTTGCAGATTGGAGAAATAAGGGGTGAAGTGATTGTTGACATTTTTCCTGCAGGTTGGAGTTGGGAATGTATGTTTACTTTATGCATTTACTGTGCTTGATACAAACTGCTGTGCATGACTTTGCATTGTGATGATCACGACACATCGCACACACTGGCGGTCAAACCCCGACTGCAACCACCCTTAGGTTACCTTAGATAGGGAAAGGATGCGAAAAGGATCTTGTGTTTGATGGCACTTGAGACTTTCGTATTCGTTCCCGCCTACCATCTGCATTGGCGATATCTAGCCCTCTTGGGTAGATACCCTTGGGGAGGAATCTGCCTCGTGTGGATCGTGGGAGCCTGAGCCCTAGGTTCCTCACCTGATTTTTTTTTTATTCTTTAGAGTATACCCACTTGTCTCATGCGCATGTCTATGGATGGTTGGTATACCTAAACCACCCATTGATACAGGGGACATCCCACATCCCCCAAAGCGTGGTTGGTAAGACATTTATTTCTAAAACGTACTTTATTTCCTGCTCCATGATATGACTCATACATTGCATACATTCATATGCATTCGCATCATGAAGATTACTCAAGTGACTAATGAGAACAACAATGATTATGGGGTAGGATGTCGATGTTCCCTAAGAGCTCGACGGAGTTGGTGACCTTCGAGTACTTGAGAAAAGTTACTCGCCCCAGACCAAACACGAGGCTACACTTTACTAGATTCGTGTATGGTCGGGAACTGACTGGACGTAAGCTGGGGTATGCTGAGGACTGTCAAACCCGCTACTACGCTGATAACCTCAGATTTAGGCGGCAATCAGATGAAATGATGAAGGATTATCTGGAGATGAAGAGACAACGTCGCAACTAGCTAGCTAGGGAAGCGTACGCCCGCAGGAAGGCTGAATTGCTGGCCAAAGAGAACATACCCATGATTACTTATTGGGGTAGGAAGAGACGCCCTGCGATCAAGACCAAGCCAAGGCGTATCACACTCAAAAAAGTGAAACCCGAGAAGGCTCCCGAAGTCATCGTACCCTGGACTAGAGAGTGGCCAGAAGAACAACAACCTCTCGACCAAACCACTGAAGATAACTCCCCTACCCTAGATTAAGGGAGAGTTCCTGACCGACTGTCATTTGGGTAGACTTCTGAAGAAAGAGTGATCTAGATCCTCACGTTCCATTGTCTTTTATGGCTTTCTTGTTTGAAAAAACCTTTCTTTACCGTTCTTCTATTAGACATCTTGACTGTAATAAAAGTACATCCCACTTTGTTCCTTTGATGTGTTGACCAATGGAATGTGACATTGCTGTTCCCTTTAGTCACTGAGTAAACCTGACTAAATTGCATAATTCACTTCCCTGAAATGCAAATTAGGCTTTGAGTCAGGCTTTCAAGACCTGAAAAAGGGTCATAATCTCCATTTCTTCAAATTGAACTATGCAATCAAGTTAGCTCATGCATGCTTCATGACATCTGCATATTCATACATTTAAAGTAATTTCTGGCAATTGACCTTTTAAAATCATTTGCATATTTTAGACTTGATGGGAAAGAATGATATTCAAGTGTTCAAGATCCCCCGAGCTGAGCTCCAATCATGGTGGGATGGCATGGGCGAAGCCAGCCAGATGTATGCGGAGTCACGACTAGGGTACCTACTGGACCTACTGAAGATTGAGTGCCCACCTGCCTTTATTCAAGCCATGGCGCTCTACTGGGATCCTACCACCGCTACATTTTGCATGGAAGGATTACAGATCACTCCCACTATCGAGGAATACAGCGCTGTCATCGGAGTTGAATTCACCCCTACGCTCGTCCGACCCCCTATAGGACTTGAACCCCTAAGTCAGGTGGCTGAATTCCTTGACACAAACCTAAATGAAGTCAAAGCAGATGCGAAAAGCAATTCTGGACGAGTTTCCCTGTCTTTCCTCATAGACCGATTTTCCCGCCTTCCTGCTTCTAAAGGAACCAAATCTGGTAGAGCCTTTATCTTGGCATTCTTTAGCTTTGTGCTATTCCCAATCTCAACTGTCACCTTCGACCCTATCATGGCTATAGTAGCTAGGCAAGTTTGTTGTTGGTGGGATTACTCAAACATCCTCCTTGCCGAAACCTTCATCTCCCTAAATCGTTTCAAGAAAAACAAAAAGGGAATCTTTAGAGCTTCTGGTGATCTTCTGTATCTGTGGTTCACATCCCATATCAGACAATTCCACATCCGCATGGGTTTCACTGAAATCAGCCCCAATGCACACCCTCTTAAAACATTTGCTAGAACCCATACACGTGTTCCTAAGTTCAACTTCATAGAATGGAAGAACTTCCTCAAAGTCCTAAAACCCGAACAACTTCGATGGCGGCTAAGGTTGCCGACGCTGAACAAGGTCAGATTGACCTGCGATGACGGGAGTCCAGTCCCCCTGCTAGGATTCACAGGCGCTACTACATACTACCCAAGGAGGGTGATTCGGCAGTTTGGAGCACTACAAGAGATCCCTTCTCCACCGCGACCTAATACCTTTTCCTTTGACATACCGAGCAAGACACTCAAAGAAGAGGAGAAGAGACAGTTTGAAGCCAAGGTGGCATCCATCATACGCTCGCTGAAGAATTCCCAGGCTGAAGGAATAAGTTGGCCAGAAGACATGACTCGTGAAGAGAACATCCATAGAGCTACCACTGAATACATTCAACGCTTCAAAGCGATCCGACGAAGCCTTGTCGAGCCCTACATACCCGAATACATCGTGCCGTACGTACCGGGAATAGAGCCTTACATACCCGAAGACATGGGACCACTGTCGTGTTCAGAAGATGAGGAGCCCCAGGCTGAAGAGGGGAATCCATGCTGGGATGATGAGGATACCTTAGACCTCAAACGTCCTAGACTTGAATAGGTTATTCCGTCAAGTGTAAAATAAGCAAACATTATGATGCTTTTTCATACATTCTCACTTCTGTGGAATACTATCTTGGACACATGAGCATGAATGTGAACATGTTTTGCAAATGCATAAAAATTATCGTCAGAAATTACGCTTCTTTCAATTCCATAAATTCTTGTCAAGAAATGATTAAAAGAACTACTTACGTGAGGCTAAGGTTCACAAGGTAGCCCTTTTCCTCATCTACTGACAAGAAGCATGCAACTGAAAGAATTAGCTGCTCCTTTTTACTAAAATAAAAGAAGTACTCATTGGAAATCTTTTGAAACAGGTACGCTCTCATCACGGAATTTCCCACACATATCTTCCGAACTCGCCTTAAGACAAGAATGGAGCAGCAAGAGTTGACTCCGCGCGTAGGCATGCTGGAATCTCAGATGACTGCCCTAGCAACTATGATGGCTGACATTAAGGCCATGCTAGAGACATCCCAAGCTAAACAGACGACGACTCACAACCAGAACAACGCTGGTACTTCTTTCATACCTGATACGACAGATAAAGAGTTGACAAGAGATACACAGCGTACAGAGGAGGACGTTCATGAGCCAAATAGCCGGTCACAACAAAAAGCCTCGCCTGTTGTTATCAACCTTGAAAAAGAGGAGAAGGGAAAACAGACCGTGAAAACAGAGGTAGAGGCTAAAAGATTGGCTAAGATCGAAGAATGCCTGAGCAGCCAAGATTACGAGTTAGCCCGCTTCGACAAGATATCTCCTTTTGCTAAAGTGGAGACTCCTCATGACTATAAAGAACCAGAGTTCGTAAGGAAATACAATGGGACAGATTGTCCCCGTGCCCACCTCAAGTACTACCTACGCAAGATGGCGCACTATTCAGATTACATTCCACTATTAATGAACACATTCCAAGAGAGCTTGGCTGGCGCCGCTCTGGCCTGGTTCATTGAACTAGATTTGGAAGATTACGACGGATGGGAAGATCTCGCAGAAGACTTCCTCAGGCAGTACAAATTTAACACGACTACAGCCCCAACAAGAGAAGACCTTCTACGAACTTCAAAAACAAGGGGCGAATCGATCAGGACATATGCTCAGAGATGGCGAGCCTTGGCTACCCAAGTAAAGCCTTCAATCCCAGAAGAGGAGCTGATCGACTTATTCCTGAAAGCACTCCCCTTGAAGTACTTTGACAAGCTGAACACTTCTGGATGTCAAACATTTGCACACCTGATAAAGGTCGCTGAAAGGCTGGAGTGGGCCTTGAGAGAAAGAAGGCCTCACGAAGCACCTACTAGGAAACAGTATCCCTTTAAAAAAGAGAGGGAAGCCGGGCTCGACATAGCATTCATACCAGATCCCCATAAGCTTAAGTCGTTCAGCAACTCTCACCAGATCAAAGGAGGGTCATCCTGGTCGGCACCGAAGGTACAAGAGCCTAGAAGAAAGCAAACCCAGAAGCAATTCTCCCAGCTCCCGAGACCTTTATCCAAGCTGCTTCCGATGCTGCTGGAGCAACACCTGGTGGCGAAAGAACCACCTAGGGCAAACCCTGCAAGGTATCCTGGCTTTGATGAGAGCCAGACCTGTACCTATCATATGGGCGAAAGAGGGCACAATGTGGATAACTGCTATACCCTTAAGCTGAAAGTGCAAGCCCTGATTGATAGTCAGATTCTAAAATTTGACCACGCGGCCCCAAATGTACAAGAAAACCCACTTCCAGATCATCAAGTAGTAGGGGCAATATTCTCTGAAGTGGAAGAAGACTACCTGAAGTTGAAGGTAGACGTGCCCAAGCTGACCGACCTGCTAACAACCGCTTCATCATGCCCGAAAGCAGGGGAGATCTCAACTGACCAAAAGAAGTTATGTATCGCCAAGATGATGAGCTTGGGGATAATGTCTGATATCATTGATAAAGAATTCGAAGGGATTGAAGCTTCTCTATCTTTAGAAGGGAACCACTTCTTGATCACAACTGAGCAGAATAGCGCCTGTGGTACCTCACATGAGAATCTGGCAAACAGTCTTGGGCCAGTCACTCAATCAGAGGAAGAATTCAAAGAGGAAGAACTAGAAGCCAAGAGGCGAAGTCTAGCAGACCTCAAGTTTATGGCCGATGCGCTGGAGAAAGACGAAATTATAGACAATCTGGGTCAAGATTCTGGAGGGTACAATTTCAAAGTGAAATATTCAGCTCCTCCCAGCTTTTATCAAAAGATTGAAGACATCATACCAGACGGTTGGGGAGATATGGATGATCTCTCTCAACCAGAGTCCTCGAAGGGCATATAAGAACTCGACAACACTATATCAATGGTCGAAGTAGCCATGACCGTGGTGATTAGATTGGATGAACTGGATAACCTGAACAAGGTGGAAGATTGCCCAGTTAGGCCTGTCGTAATTCAATTGCCTCAGGAGGAAGAAAGCAACACGTCAGGACAAGAGATACCTCATCAGACAACTGTAACGATAAAAGTCCCCCCAATAGAAGAGTATGATCCCAAAGCTGTTCATTGGGACTACGAGACCACACAAGTAGATGCAGTAATGAGGTCCGGAAGATTTTATGCCCCCAGAGAGGATGAACCTGAAAAAAGGGAGGTCTCCAAGGAAGATGCCGAAAAGCTCATATCGATCATCAAAACCAGCGAGTTTGAAGTAATAGAGCAGCTAAGGAAGATGCCCGCTCAGATATCCCTATTAAACCTATTCATCAATTCAGAAAAGCACAAGAACGCGCTGTTGAAGGTGCTCAACGAAGTACATGTCCCTGAAACAATTAATGAGGTACAACTAGGGGACTTTGTAGGAGCAATTCTTTTGAAAGACCAATTAAGCTTCTCTGACGAGGACTTCCCCATGGAAGGAAGAGGGCACAATAAGGCCTTATACATCTCCGCCCAATGTAACGGCAAAAGAGTGGCACACGTATTGATCGACAATGGATCAGCCTTTAACATCTGCCCTTTGGCTACCATAAGGAGGCTGGGAATCAATGAAGAGATGATCAAGGCATCCAAGACAGCTGTAAGAGCATTCGATGGCATGAAGAAGACGGTAGAGGGTGAGATCGAGCTTGACGTATTTATCGGCCCAACAAAGTTCTCTATAAACTTTCAAGTAATGGATCTGCCCAGTGCATTTGGGTTCTTACTAGGAAGACCTTGGATCCATACAGCGGGAGCTGTCCCTTCGAGCTTGCACCAAAAAGTATGTTTCGTTGTAGATGGGAAGGTAATTACCGTACATGGGGAAGTCGACCTCCAGGCATACCAGAATAGTGCCATTCCCTATGTTGAGCCTGAAGAGAAAACAGAAGCAAGCTATCATTCCCTAGAATTGGTGGCAACAGTTCATACCCCAGCCGTGACGAAGTTGAGAACCCTCTACATCTCAGAAGCCAGTCTTCTACCAGCTAAGATGCTGCTGGCATACGGGTTCAATCCCAAAAAAGGCCTAGGCAAACATAATCAGGGTATAAATACCCCGTTACAGTTAAAGGCTAATCCACATAGAATGGGCTTGCGGTACCAGAAATATCCCACGAATGAATCTATCCCAAAAGCAGCTGGCCGAGGCCGAGGCAAAAGCCTGGGACGCCGAGGAGGCGAAAACAGCCCGAATAACTCATTTATCAGTTCTCCCACCTGGAAGGGCAGGTTTCGGATGTTCAGGAATCCCTTAAATGCCTACTTCAACCAGAACTCAAAATGGCTATCTGAAGAGGATATCACTTCGCCGATGGAACCAGATCTGACAAATCCTTTTCTTGAAGATGACTCTGTGAATGTCATCGTGGAGTGGTTGGACAATGAAGCCACTTCCTCTGAGTAAAGAAACTCTTCCTTTATCTTTAAATACTGCGTTTAAAACTTTCTGCATTTCATTGTATTTTCCTTCTTTATTGTGCGCATAGGAAAACGCCTTTGGATCTCCGGTCGTTGGTCCAAATAGCACATCTTGTAACGCGGCCCATTTCGCATTCAATAAAACCACGCATGTTTTGTTAAGGACATATGGAACCACGAATCAGCCCAATGATGATAATAGTCTTCCATATAGAAGCTTGAGGCCTGATTTGCCATATGTTTCCTAATTTTCAAAAGATTTCCATGGGGCCGGGATGTCCAATGACATGAGGACTAGTCCCATTAGTACCTATACTTGTTTCGAAAACTTTTTCGAAAAGACTTTACATGGTCATGCATGTCATTTTTACTGAGCACGAACTAACCATACTCATGACATTTCAGGCATATCATCTCAAACATGCATACTAGGTTGTTACAAAATTCAGATCCCTCCATTAACCACTCCTATAACATCGAGGAAAAGGAAGACGGTGATTATGCATCTATCCGAAGAGATTGGAACACCTTTGAAGAATCAAAGCCTCCTACCTCAGAAGAACCAGTCGTTATTAATTTGGGAGACACCGCGAACGTCAAAGAGGTCAAGATCGGCGGACACCTATCCCGAGATGAAAGGCTCGAATTCACCAAGCTACTAAAAGAATATCAAGACATCTTCGCATGGTCTTACGCGGATATGCTAGGACTTGATCCTAAAATCGTGGAACATGCATTGCCCACAGATCCCGGCATCAAACCAGTCAAACAAGGCAGCGGGCGGATGAAAGCCGAGTTAGAAGACAAGATTAAGGAAGAAGTCATGAAACTTCTTAGGGTAGGCTTCATTGAAGCTATCCCATACTCGGACTGGGTTGCAAATATAGTCCCCGTCATGAAGAAAGACGAAAAAGTTCGGATCTGCGTAGATTACCGAGATCTGAATAGAGCAAGCCCAAAAGATGATTTTCCACTCCCCCACATTGATGTATTGGTGGATAGTACGGCGGGTTATGAATTATTCTCATTCATGGATGGATTCTCGGGATACAACCAAATCTTCATGAAACAAGAAGACAAACCCATGACTGCATTTACCACACCATGGGGAAATTTTTGCTACAAAGTCATGCCCTTTGGATTGAAAAACGCCGGGGCTACCTACCAGAAGGCTATGGTCACGTTATTCCATGATATGATCCACAAAGAGATTGAAGTATATGTTGATGACATGATCGCTAAATCCAAGAAAGGACAAGATCACATACAGGTATTAAGAAAACTATTTAAGCACCTGCGCAAATACAAGTTAAAGCTGAACCCTAACAAATGCGTGTTTGGGGCAAGATCCGGGAAACTCCTTGGGTTCATAGTCAGCAACAGAGGCATTGAAATTGATCCCTCAAAAATCCAGGCCATCCACGATTTATCAGCTCCATCCACAGTAAAAGAAGTGAGAAGCCTTCTAGGGAGATTGAACTATATTGCCAGGTTCATCAATCAGCTGTCTGATGTGGCTAAGCCAATCTTCAAATTGCTTAAGAAAGGCGCGAAAATAACATGGGACGCCGAGTGCAGCAAGGCATTCCAAATGATCAAAAACTATTTGATCACACCACCGGTGCTTGTACCACCAATTCCTGGTCACCCATTGACCTTATACCGGACCATACGACAAGAGTCCTTGGGAGCCTTACTTGCCCAAACAAGCCCGATAGATGGAAAAGAAAGGGCCATTTATTACCTGAGTAAGAAATTCACGCCATCTGAAGCAAAATATATACCAGTTGAAAGGGCCTGCATAGCAACGGTATGGGTACTTCGCAGACTGAGGCAGTATACCCTACACCACCATATCCAGCTCATAACAGAGAACGATCCTGTCAAATACCTCATGGAGAAGCCCGCTTTAATTGGGAAATTGGCAAAATGGCAAGTGATGTTGTCTGAATTTGACATCAAGTGTTCTCCACAGAAGTCGGTAAAAGGAAGAGCTATAGCAGACATGCTGGCAGAAAACCCGTCAAGCGTTGAATCCCCTGAAGCAATAAACACTCGAGGTCAAATTCTGAACTTAGCAGAAGACAAGTGGATCATGTATTTCGATGGTGCTGTCAATCTATCAGGGGTAGGTACTGGGGCAGTGCTGATATCCCCGGATGGTCAACATTACCCTGTCGCGCAAAGATAACTTTTCCTTGTACCAACAACATTTCAGAATATGAGGCATGCATTCTGGGCCTACGACTGGCCCTTTCTATGGAGATACCTAGGTTACAAGTCTTTGGAGACTCCATGCTCATTATTCTACAGACACAGGGGGAGTGGAAGACGAAAGATGCAAAGCTCATCCCTTATCACGAATACCTTGAAGAATTGATACTCAAGTTCGAAGAAGTGTCATTCGAATACCTGTCAAGGTCTTACAATCAATTTGCCGATGCGTTAGCCACCCTAGCCTCGATGTTACAAACGACTGAAGGGTTGGATGTAGAACCTCTGAGGATCGGCATTGTTGAAAAGCCGGCTTATTGTATGCTAATCGAAGAAGAATCTGATGGAGAGCCATGGTACTATGACATCAGGAATTACCTCTTGAAAGGGGAATTCCCTGAAGGATGCCAGTCAGGAGACCGAAAATACATAACCAAGATGGCCAGCAAGTTCTTCCTCAATGGACAAATCCTGTATAAGAGATCGTTTGATTCTACTCTGTTAAGATGTGTAGATGCCAGAGAAGCAAATGTCCTCATAAAAGAGATCCATGAAGGTGTATGTAGGCCTCACATGAACGGCCACCTCCTCGCCCGGAAGATCATGCGGCTTGGCTATTATTGGATGACCATCGAATCAGACTGCTGTCAGCACGTCCGGTTATGCCACCAATGCCAAATATACGGGGATAAGATCAATGCACCCCCAAGCGAACTGCACCAAATGTCTGAAGTTTGGCCTTTCTCTATGTGGGGCATAGACATGATAGGGCCTATTAATCCTGTGGCTTCGAATGGTCATCGCTTCATCTTGGTAGCGATTGATTACTTCACAAAGTGGGTAGAAGCCAGCTCTTACAAGAATGTCACTGCAAGAAATGTGGCAAGATTCGTCAAAAGAGATATCATATCCCGGTATAGTACCCCTCAAGCGATCATCACAGATAATGGGTCCAACCTGAATAACAAGATTGTCGATGATCTGCTGGATCGCTTTAGCATTCGACATCTGAACTCATCTCCTTACCGTCCACAAATGAATGGGGCAGTGGAAGCAGCCAACAAAAACATCAAGAGAATCTTGGCTAAAACAGCAGAAAACTACAGGGACTGGCACGAAAGGCTGCCCTTCGCCTTGATAGCTTACCGAACGTCGATCAGGACTTCTACAGGGGCAACTCCCTATAGTCTGGTGTATGGGACAGAAGCAGTTCTACCAGTAGAAGTTAAGATTCCCTCTTTGAGAATCCTATCCGAAGATAAACTCTCTGAGTCAGAGTATTTCAAGCACAGATATGAACAGCTGAATTTAATAGACGAGAAACGTCTTAAAGCCATTTGCCATGGACAAATTTACCAGAAGAGAGTAGCCAGGGCGTTCAATCGAAAGGTCAAGACCAGAAACTTCGAAGTAAATGACTTGTGTCGCGACCCTCTTGAGGTTGTCGGGCTCTCGAGGGCTAATGGGCCGTCCTGTCTGGTCGGACGCGGGCCTCTCCCAAGGCCCATTACCCAAATCGCAACGGAGGTATGCGTGATCGACTTTCAGTGTGGTCTAGTGACATGTGCTAAGTGTGCATGCCATGGAGTCGCCACCAATCATTTTTTTAGGGTATGATTGGACCACCCAATCGAATAGTTGGGAGTTTCTATTCAATTCTGCGAGAACCAGAGAAATGGTTTCGGGGACTTAGTTACACCAACTGTCAGAGTTGACGCCCTTTCGGTACCTAAGTTGACTGAATTTTCTAGCCTGAGATTCATGCGGATGAGTAAGGTATGAACCCTAAATCTAGAAATTCATGTAGATAAGAGTGATTATCCTAGCAATCACAATCAGTAATAAAATGCCCAACTCAAGGAATCTAGATATGCAAATAAATCACATGGCATTCCTAGTAAGGTCCTATTTATCAATCACAGCTCAAGAATGATTTAGCTGTCCTAGCCATTCTACACACGATCTAACCTAAGAAAAGCATTAGGAAGCATCGAAGGAGTTCGAGAGTACTCACATGGGGTTCGCCGTGCCCTGATTTGGTCTTGGACGAGCTATCGAGCTCATGCCGACCCGATTATATTTGGGGATCCACTCGGCGTTTTACATCATGAAATCATGTGAAACAAAAATGAAAATATTCAGCAAGGGGCATTTATTGTAGATGGTGGTCGATCTAATTGGACGTCAAGACTAAAAAAGATGTAGAAATTTACAAATTAAAATACTCGAATGACATTTTTTTGCCAAATTCAACTCTATGCGTCGTGAAGAAACACATGCAATTGAACTTAAATTTTGACTATTTATGAGTTCAAAATGTAAAAGAAATTAAAATAAAAATATTGACTATTTTTCTATATTTTTACGACATCGAACGCTATTTTTCTTCATTTTTCATGTATTTTTCTATTTTTGGAAAATATTAAAAAATATTAAAAAATATGAAAAATTATTTTTTTTTTATCAAAAATGGTTCCTTTAGCTTGGTCAAGGCTACCAAAGATGATTTTTTAATTTTTTTAACTTTTTATAGATTTTTTATGAATTTTTTAAAAATAAACTATGAAAGACTGATCAAAAATCAGGTGTCAACAGCTGCCCCTCTTTGAGAGGAATTTCGTCAGAGGTTTCTCTCAAAGACAAGGTGACACCTGTGTTCCGATCAACTCGACTGGGAAAAGAAAAGAAATCATGACATCCAATTTTCATGCCCATCAATGTGTGCTTTTCCTTAAAAAGAGATGTGCTCATTCAATTCTCTGATATGATGTAAGAAAGTTAAGGAGTAGATAGACTTCCCTGCCCCTTACCTGCCGAATGCTTGCGGCATTTGCTGTGTCTGATGGGTTCAAGTAGATTCCTAAGGACTTGTCATCGGAGTGTCCTGGGGATGTTAAGCTCTGACCTGTATGGTAGGTCAAACCATAATGGGATTCCTAACTGATAGGAACCTAAGGAAGACGCATCCCACATTTGGGAATTTGCCAAGGGTTTTGATCCGTGTAGTGGACTAAACTAGAAATGGCTTGCCTAATGTAAGGCTTATTAGGGAAAACGACTCCTCCCGCGTTCGGGATTCATCAAGGTTTTGATCCGTATGGTGGATCGGACCATTGGGTTGATCCTTCAGGCGGTCTCTACCAGTCCTTTGACCCTTCAGGCGGTTTCTACCATTCATTGACCCTTCATGCGGTTTCTACCATTGAGTTGACCCTTCAGGCGGTTTCTACCATTGGTTGACCCTTCAGGCGGTTTCTACCATACATTGACCCTTCAGGCGGTTTCTACCATTGTTTTGACCCTTCAGGCGGTTTCTACCATTGGTTGACCCTTCAGGCGGTTTCTACCATACATTAACCCTTCAGGCGGTTTCTACCATTGTGTTGACCCTTCAGGCGGTTTCTACCATTGATTGACCCTTCAGGCGGTTTCTACCATTGAGTTGACCCTTCAGGCGGTTTCTACCATTTATGAGATTCCAAATTGATATGAATCAAAGGATGACGTACCCGCTCTTCGGGGCTAGTCGGAGACTCGATCATTCTGTGGATCGGTCTTAGAAAAGATTTGCCTACTAAAAGGCTTCACCTAAGGATGACGCACCCAGTCTTTGGGGTGGCCAAAAGTCCTGCAGAAAGCTTAGACCTGAAAAAATTTTCCTCGCCAAGAAGATATTAGTAATCTTTGGGAAGACAATAATTGTCTAACTGACAAAATTCTACGACTTAAGTTTTAGTCATGAAATGTGCATTTTGATTGTTGGAGGTTATCCAAAACATTCCTGCCATATACAGATGTGATCATAAATTCCTTGCACGAAAACTCTAGATCAAACAATTTGAAAATTTCAAAAAGAGTTTGCTCAAAACATCCATTGGAGTATTTCTCACCCAAGAAGGCTCCTCACTGCTCTGTGATAATGATCTTTAATAGGGAAAGTGCTCAATTTCCTACCGACCTGTGCCTGGGTTTCAGGATCATTCGCAACGCATACATTTCGACCGATCAGGAGGTCTTTCACGGGACCGTAGTGTTAGGCTTGGATATCGGTTTCCAAGGGGGACTCACTTTTGAGTCAAGGCCGTTGAACGAAATTTTTCACTATCTGATCCGGGTTTACAAGTCAAGAACCCTGCAAAATGAGAAAGAAATAGTCTTGCTCGTACTTCTTTGAGCTAAGTTATACATTAACCCAAGTGTCTTAGTCAGATAAGACTACTTCAGGGTTGTAACATTGGAAGGATTGGGGACCGAAAAAGGCTTATTTTTTGCCCAGAAATTGTGAAGGGTTTGACATTGGTGATCATTGCAAATTTGCCACATGTCCTTCGAAGAACATCTCCATTTCTTGAAGTGTACACTCCTCTTTTAGAGCGCACAAGGATGTTTAAAAGCGTCTCTTGTTACATTAAGAGATCGTCTGTTTGTGTGTTTGCAATTTGAGCACGACAACATTTGGAGAGTAGTCATCTTGATCTAACTCCTTTGCAGGGTCTTTTCATCGTCTCTCTAGACTTTACTGGGGACTAACCTTCATTTGCCCCAATGTGGGGTGGTTCTTGACAGGGTTGAGAATGAAAATCGTCGTTCAATGGGGTTCTCAATGGGCATCTGTAGTGTTTGGAATGAAGAAATAAATGCCTCTGTCATCTCGATCCATGTAATCGTTGCGAATGACCCTTATATCCATAGGTTAAGGTTTCGCTATCATTTCCAATCTCCTCATCTCTCAAGTGTGTATGGGACGTGTTTGGATTAGGCTCGCTTCTCTTATGAGAAAATACCCTTTTGAACAGTTCAAACGACTCTTATTGGAAAAATTCATTTCATTTCATCAAGATTTATCCTTCAAAGGGATTTTATGATGCACCATACATGTGTAATTCATGTTCAGACAATCTCATGTTTTAAAACATGAATGTCAATGAAGTAAGAATTCTATGTCTTTTTAGATGTGAGAATCGAATTAATTCTGAAAGTTTTTAATCTCCAATGAATTGGGAAAAGGGATACTTACCTGCCCATCGAGGCTGGAGATCCTGGAGATATAAAAGGGATATGTCATTGTATATTCTAAAACTTTACAAAAATTGGAACGATACATCTTACCCTTGGTCATATGCTCCAACGAGTGTACAAGGGTTGTGAAAATCTGCACTTCACATAGTAACACAAGATTGTTGGGTGTTCTAAAGTTCTTTCGACTTCTTGGTTTTTGGAGAAAAATGAAACTTACATGTCTGCCCTGATGGCGAGCTCCTGCCAAGGATAAATATTAAGCATTATTTTGGGTTTCCAAATTCAAAACAAATTGGGACGATACTACTTTACTCTTGATTTGAATTCCATTCTGCATGCCAATGTGCGGATTGTAGAAGCCGGCCCTCAAGCTTGTGGCCATGATTTCTTCGTCTGGTTGGGCAACGAATCCACCTCGAGGATTTACGTCGGAGGAGATTCATTCATCTTTTTGGGCGTGTTTCATGCACTGTTTTGTTATTTGAATGCATGGCTTCTTGGGTGCCTCATCTCTGTTCATCACCTGAGAGGAAAATGAGAGAACATTATCCCCGCATCTGATTGAAAATCATTTAGGAACGATACGTTCTTTTTACCAAATGGGTGGCTCCGCGGCCAAATGTGTTTTACATTGAAAGGATAGATTCCATTACGCTCTGCGGATGATAACTATTGCTTCGGGGACTTGCCCCACGGATCAAACGATGAATTTGATGTCTTCGGCTTCGACATGCTTTCCAGATGTAGGAATGGTTTGCCCCCATTTTCAGTGGAGATGGGTTTTGTCGAGTGGGCAAGATCAAAAACCCATCCTAGATTTGGCTTTAGTCGAAGGTTGAAATCCCGACCTTGGATAAGCGAATCATGATTCATCTCCTTCTGCTTCGGATTTGTCATTTGCGTGCTTCACATTTTACAATACCAACTTCGCCGCTTGATGAAAATGAATCGATGATTTTCGAATTGCCCCAAGTTCTATAGTCATCTGCGTCGAATCTCTTTGAACTTCATCGGGTGATAGACAAACTGATAAAATGATTTTTCAATCCTGAGATCGAACTCCTGACGTTTCGTACCACTTCCAGTTCACTGACTACCAGGACAAAGCACTATTGGCGTCCCTAACTGGTTCGTTTTTTGTTATAAAATTCTTGAAGCAGTTAGCGACCCCCATCGAGAATGAAACAAGCTCAATTTAGAGTTCATAACGACTAAAGGTCCCTTAGAACGATACAGAGCTAACCGTCTTTGAGCTCGCTCGGGCTTTTGCTCGCATTTTCCTATGTGAAGCCTTTAAATGTTTTTCTTCGTGGCGTTCAATTGATTCGCCTCGACTCTAATCTAACAAGGGATTGTCGTACTCAAGCATGATGATGCTCGCAGGTAGTACTGATCGCTGCCCCAGATTAACTCTAGGAATTAAGGAAGATTATCTTGCATGGAAGACTTTATGACAGAAAGATTAATGATACATCCATTCACATGTGCCTAGTTCCCTTGAGGATTCTCGGTGATCAGCCAGCTACACCATGAATCAGACATATAATCGTCATTTTGGATCATAACTTCATAAGTCCATCAGTTTTAAACTGATCGATCCAGATATGGAGCTCCTCATCAAGGAAATCTTTTGATTCTTCGAGCAACTGATATTCGGGTTGACCATCATCGCTTGGCGTTGAAGGATTCCTGTTTCTGTTGTGAGCGATCTGATTCTTCGAGCTAGAACCTTCGTCGTTGCTCGAGATTATAAGAGGATGATTGATCGGTTCACTATCAAAAGCACCTTCCATTTGGGAATGGGAGAAACAAAATTCCTCAAAGCATCCGCCCGCTTGATCTTCCAAAATCATATGCCCAAGCCGGGCAGATCTTTGAACACTAGGCGCAATATGTTGATCGGGGATAGGAAAAGCACTAGCGAAAAGTTGCTGCTCAAACCAAGGAGTTCGTACCTGCTGCACTTGTGGCATATACTCTTGAGGGGTGCTGAGATGATTCGGGGGAATATTCTGATTAGCGCCCAAGTAGTCGATGGTGCTGCTACCAGTTTGGTCGGTGCCTAGATTCGGCAGGGTATTTCTTACTTCAGGGGCATTGTAGTTATAGCCATGCCTAGTGTTTAGGCACAAGTTGAGTTCTTTCAGGTTCAGTGCTGTGTGGCGCTGTCTTAGCGCCCTTCTGTAGCTCTTGAGGTGACTCGCGACTCCATCTTTAGTGAGTCCTGGTATGTTCATGATCTCAAGTATGCGCGTTGGATATGCTGAGTTGATCCCTAGTTGCTGAACCGCACTAAGGAACTTGAGATGAAGCTCGGGGGACCAATTGACCCTCGTCTTCTTGCGACCCGGAACAGTGTTGACAACTTGGCTATTGCTCTCTGGCCTATTTCCAGTAGAATTTGATCGAGCCGGAAATTGTTGTGGAGGGAATTCATCAGCTTTGGATTGGTCGGTCGTGATAGTAAGCTCATCGTTAAGGAAACTCCAATCATGGTGACGCATATCACATCCTTTAGAAGGCATCGATATTGACTTCGTAGAATTGATTTGTTCATGCATATCTCCAACAAAATCCGATTGTATCGAAGATGGTTCGAGGGAGTGGGGTGGTGAATGAGCATTTTCAATCCTCATATAAGGCTTATCAAGGAACATTTCGCCGAGAGTGATAGGGCCACCGCAATTAAGGCAAGCGATAGTGCTGGGAGCTTTCTTATACCTCATGTTCTCCGCTCGAAGCTTTTCGTTTTCCTCCTTTAGAATCGCAAGTTCTTGACGCCTGTGTTGAGCCCTCAATTTGGCTCGCTTATTTTGAAACCAAAACTTGACCCTCAAAGGTTTCATCCCTAGCTTCTGGCCCAATTCATTTCTTTGTTTCATGTTCGGGAGAGGGCATTCACTAAAGAAAGCTTCAAGCTCTTGGATTTCATTCTGAGTGTGGCACTGGCGACGTTTCCTTTTCCGAGATTGACCATTGCTGCTGCTGTTGTCGTCGCTGCTGAGATCCTGAACTTCGTTGCCGAAAGGGTTGGGTTCTGTGGTTCTGGTACCAGACGCCATCCTGGAATCTTCGAGATCTCTCAGTAGTTCATTTTCTGAGATTTTTGGATCAGTCGCCTCTAGCAACTGATGGTAACCCTCAAACATGTTGGATCGAAAAATGTTCGATCAATTTTTGCTCACTCAGGGTTCTCTACTCTCTCATGTATGCTCACTCTCTCTAAATTTTCTTTTGAGTGGTTCTGTATGCCCATGAAACGTTCTTTAAACATGGATGAAGATCGTCAGGCAAGCGTTGCTCCCAAGATTTCGTATTTCCCGCTTTGTCGTCTTCTTTCTTCTTTTCAACGTGGAGGGACACCAAATCGATTTCCTTTTCTCGATATCCATGTCTGTCTCCCACTTATTTTCAAAAAGGTGGAACTACGCTCGCCTCCTGCTCAGTTTTTTAATATGATGGGACCGCCAAATCCTTTCGCAACTTTTTTCGATAGTTGCGCTTAACTCCCGCTCAATTTTAATATGGTGACACCGACATATCTTTTTACAACTTTTTTAGGTTTATCAAGCCTGAAATCGCGGACTGGGACAGATCTGATGGTTCACAGAAAGAGCCACCACTGCTTTACCCAATTAACTTGGCTCCACGAGCATTATTGCTGTGCCTTTCTTCATTCTCGAGTTGCTATAAAAGGAGGAGTTAATGCAGAGAAGATTAACACTCTTACATAATTGCCTTTTCTTATTTTAATCACTCTACCACACTCATCTTCTTCTCCCTCACTCCAACGAAAATGACCTCATCTCCTATTCGCGCTTTCTCGGCCGAAATTTTGGCCCAGTGGGAAAAACTCTATAACCTCCTCGGTCGAGGCTATGCTCATATAGCCGATCACCCAGAAACTGAAGATGAAATCCGCATTTTGCTCGTGGAAATAGACACCACCTCCATCGAGGGCACTAATTTAGAGAGGGAATATAGAATCTTCCCAACCCTCTTTATAAACTTTTTAGAGACTTACCGTGTCGCTCATCGAAAAGCTACCGTGGCTCATGTTTTGCGAGCTCGCTATGAGGATCGGTCCAACTGCTTGGTGTTGGCCAACCTTGTGGCCGATAGTCACAGAAAGGCTGTTGAGTTCGCCAACAAGCGAGTCTCGATGTTGCTTCGCGAGAGAGGAAATTTGGTGGAGCGCTTGGCCTTATCCCTGACCACCTATGAGCACGACCGTCGTAATGTCGTGTTGAAGTTTCAATGTGAGTGGCAGGAAGAAAGGCTTGACAGCATTACCGCGGATATAGCCCATGGGAGAGGACTAGTTCGGGACCTGGAAATAGCCGCCGAAGATCACGGGACCAAGGTTGCCGAGCTTAAAGGGGAATGTAAACGCCTTCTTCTTAAGCTTGCAGATCTCGAGTCTCGAGGTGGTGAGTATAAGCAAAGCATCAATAATATGGAGGGCCAACTTGGTTCCTTTGTGATGCTAATTAGGGCTCATTGCGGTTTTATGTTTCCACCCCGATGATTTGTATGATCTGCTTTTAAGGTCCCTCGATTGAGCGAAATGAATGAAAGCTCTAATGTGTGTGTCTCAACTTCTGTATGGCTGACTTTCTCGAACACCTGACCACTCTCAACCTAGGCAAGCTGCGCTTTGACATTGATGATTCGAGCGTGTACATCTTGATTTTTTAATCTTGCTTATGATCGGATAAAGGAACCTCCCACCGCGATTATGCACAAAAAGACTTCTCTTCTCTACTTGTTTTTAACCTGTTTCAAATGAAAAGGCAGAATCAGAAGAAAGAATTTGAAAAATAAAACATAAATCCTTTCAATTTTATGCTTACTTGTGATTAATAGGGATAAGAGCTTTTACAAGGGTTTTGGCCTTGTGCAAAAGCTTTTATCAATATTCCTCAAAGGAAAGCATATCATTGAAAGGAATGTAATTCACTATAATCGCCTTTGATCAATTCCAAGAAAATCAATGGAATGTTCAAAAGTACACAATTACGATGTGTTTTAAATTCAATTGAAGATACGGTATCCAAATTAAAGCCGTTTGCTAAGAACGAGAGTAATTTGGATATCTATCTTTTCATTAAATTTGAAAAACACGAATACTCTTGATCAATTATTGTGGATTACCAATGATGCAAAACATGCATGAACCAATTCAAGTTTATAGTTCCTTCTGGCGAAATTGGGATTGTATTGCCCTATACGGCCAAAAGGTTGTATAAGACTTCCAATTTCAATTTCATCCAAAGGAATTATAAAATTGATTTTGGAGTATTCGAGTGATTAGAAGAAATGCCACTATCACATTCCAATGACAAGTCAATAGAAATACAACAAATTTCAATCTGAATGTATATAAACACAAATAGATCCCTAATACAATCAATATAAGGGATCAGATAGAGAGGATCTCAGCAAAATAAATCCTATACAAGAAGGCTAGAAATGAAAATTAAAACAAAGGAATGTAATCTTAATACTTAGAGATGCCCCAGTTTCGATCTTTGAGACGTGACTTCAGGATCACCTATTCCAAATCGTCATCTTCATTAGATGATACCTCAATGATGTCCATAGCAGGCTCTTCTTGTCCACTTGGCGCTCGTAATGGGATGACACCATCTTCATCTTCCATCAAGAACATTGGGAGGAAAACACACCTATCTATCCTCAAAATGGCATTTAATCCAATCACTGGAATTATGCAATGAATATAATGATTAAGAGCTGTAACAAGTTCGAGGGACAGAAAAGTCTTACCAACCAAACTTAAGAGAAAATCAAGCTTCTCTGTATTTTTAGCAGTGTTAGGTATACTAACCTTCCATAGACAAACGCATGAGACAAGTGAGGGAAAACTCCTAAAAATCAAAAGATAGGGCTTGGTACCTAAAGCCAAGGTTCTCACCTCGAATTCTGGGAAGAGCCGATTCCATTGCACAACTATCGTTGCATTGGGACTCAATCCATAGCTCGAAGTGAGCGGAATTGAAAAGTGGATTACCCCATGTTTTTCCTCACGGAGATTCCATTTTCAATTCCTTCTATTGTGTTCCTAAAGAGGGCGCCTGGGGTTTTAGGCGCAATTGTGTGTATTCATTGTGTCGTGCTAAAGCAAAAGACATGCATTTTATTTAACAATCACCGCTTCAATATAAACATCCACACAATCATACATCCAAAACTCCTGCCTGCATAAAACAAAGTTAACAAGCACTTCACCCCTTATTTCTCCCGTCTACAAAAACATCTAACACATTCGTTAGCATATACACCTCACTTTCGAGAGCATCTGCATAAAATTAGGTTAGAAGAATCAAACAACTTTTTAATCGGCTCAAGTCCACTAAATGGTTAAGAACCAGTCCCCAGTGGAGTCGCCAATCTGTCGCGACCCTCTTGAGGTTGTCGGGCTCTCGAGGGCTAATGGGCCGTCCTGTCTGGTCGGACGCGGGCCTCTCCCAAGGCCCATTACCCAAATCGCAACGGAGGTATGCGTGATCGACTTTCAGTGTGGTCTAGTGACATGTGCTAAGTGTGCATGCCATGGAGTCGCCACCAATCATTTTTTTAGGGTATGATTGGACCACCCAATCGAATAGTTGGGAGTTTCTATTCAATTCTGCGAGAACCAGAGAAATGGTTTCGGGGACTTAGTTACACCAACTGTCAGAGTTGACGCCCTTTCGGTACCTAAGTTGACTGAATTTTCTAGCCTGAGATTCATGCGGATGAGTAAGGTATGAACCCTAAATCTAGAAATTCATGTAGATAAGAGTGATTATCCTAGCAATCACAATCAGTAATAAAATGCCCAACTCAAGGAATCTAGATATGCAAATAAATCACATGGCATTCCTAGTAAGGTCCTATTTATCAATCACAGCTTAAGAATGATTTAGCTGTCCTAGCCATTCTACACACGATCTAACCTAAGAAAAGCATTAGGAAGCATCGAAGGAGTTCGAGAGTACTCACATGGGGTTCGCCGTGCCCTGATTTGGTCTTGGACGAGCTATCGAGCTCATGCCGACCCGATTATATTTGGGGATCCACTCGGCGTTTTACATCATGAAATCATGTGAAACAAAAACGAAAATATTCAGCAAGGGGCATTTATTGTAGATGGTGGTCGATCTAATTGGACGTCAAGACTAAAAAAGATGTAGAAATTTACAAATTAAAATACTCGAATGACATTTTTTTGCCAAATTCAACTCTATGCGTCGTGAAGAAACACATGCAATTGAACTTAAATTTTGACTATTTATGAGTTCAAAATGTAAAAGAAATTAAAATAAAAATATTGACTATTTTTCTATATTTTTACGACATCGAACGCTATTTTTCTTCATTTTTCATGTATTTTTCTATTTTTGGAAAATATTAAAAAATATTAAAAAATATGAAAAATTATTTTTTTTTTATCAAAAATGGTTCCTTTAGCTTGGTCAAGGCTACCAAAGATGATTTTTTAATTTTTTTAACTTTTTATAGATTTTTTATGAATTTTTTAAAAATAAACTATGAAAGACTGATCAAAAATCAGGTGTCAACAACTTGGTAATTAGAAAAGTTTTGCCGAGTACTACCCATCCCGGGGGAAAATTCACTCCGAATTACGAAGGCCCCTACATTGTTAAGAAGATCCTCACAGGAGGAGCATTAATTCTTGTAAATTCCAAGGGAGAAGAACTGGGGCACCCTGTGAATTCAGATGCTGTGAAGAAATATTACCCTTGAAATAAAATCAGATTCCGGTCATATGCCCTGCCTCGAATTGAGCCTACTCTTCATGATAGTCTTTGCATAAGCATGTCATGCATCCATGCATACATTAGCATGTATTCAATATTGCAGGACCCAAGGGAGCAGGGTCGTGATAGATTGGAATGCATGATCAAGAAGACTTACTGTTATGATGGTCAGGTGCACGTCCTTTCTTTTCAAAGACTGAAAAATTCAAGAAATTTTAGAACACTTAATCATCTTGTATTGTTAAGAAAAATGCAGATTTTCACGAATCTATCCACTTTCATTGGAGTGCATGATCAAGGGTAAGATGTATCGTTCTAATTTTCTGAAATTCGAGAGCATACACCAATATATTCCTTTTATGTTTTTCAGGGATCCCTAGCCGCGCGGGGCAGGTAAGTATTCCTTTCCCAACCTTTTAGGTTTTTAAGACTGTCAGAATCCTTATTTCTAGAATTTGAAGGCTACTTAGAATCTAGCATGCATTCAAATCTCATGTCTAGAAAGATGCAGAATTCTCATAGTTGTGACATTAGCATTCATGTTTAGATTTGGAGGTTATCTAAACATGGTTGAAATATACATTGTGCATCACAAATCCCTTTTGAGGGCAAGTTTTGGAGAAAGCAAAATGAACTTTTCCAGCAAAAGTTGTTTAAACCGTTCAAAAGGATGTTTCCTCAGATAAGAGGCAACCTGAATCTAAACACGTCCTATACACACTTAAAAGATGAGTGGAGTGGTAAGGACAGCGAGACCTTGACCTACGGAAGTAGGGATTATTCGCAGTGATTACATGAATCGAGACGACGGAGGCATTCGTTTCTCTATCATAAACACTACAGATGACCGTTGATAGTCCTTTGAACGGTGGTTTCATTCTATACCCCTGTCAAGAACCACCCCACAGTGGGGCAAACTGGAGGTACGTCCAGCGATATCAGGAGGTAAATGGTTAAGAGTTCTCTTGCTCAGACTTGCATCAATCTTCGTGTGTTGCTTGTCATTTTAACTTCTATGGTAGTTCAAGTGCTTTAGGATGACGAAAAGCTTTCGTTTCTATATCCTATACACTTTTACCCTTTGTACAGCCCAATTGAGCCTATACGTTCGTTTCGCAAGCCCGTTGGTGATCATTGCATATTCCAAGACGGAAGCGACGTCACTTCAAGAGCGGAAAAGTTCAAAACACAGAATTTGTGAAAAATTCCTAGATTAATGTTTGAGTGCTGAGATTCAAGCTGTACATCTAGCACATTCATTTGAAAATTCTGATCCCCAAAAGAAAAGAAAAGATGGGATCTCAAAAAGAAAGAAGAGAGAAAAATTCAATCTTGGGCATCAAGAAAATGCAAAGTGCCTGGTAAAAGCAAGGCCAATGCCCATCCAAATACTTGTACACTTGTGAATCATGTGTTTAATCTTGTAAATGCCAAAAGATGGCATGATACCTTTGTATAGGTCACTAGTGAGATCAAATTGTAAAAGAAAGTTCCAAGGGAGCTAGACTGCGAAAGATGCCCCCAAATCATGTCACACTCAGATGATGAAAGTGTAGACAAGATGTTGACACCGTCTCAACATGAGAGAGATGTTCTCTAAAGACAAATATGCACTTCAAAGACTGAAGACGCTCTTTGAACCAGAAGGGACAAGATGGCGGCAAACTTGCAATGATCACCAATGTTAAACCCTTCGCGTATTCTGAGCCAAAAACAAGCCTTTTTTGGTCCCCAAACCTACCTACGTTACAACCCTGAAAAGCCTTTTCAGATTAAGGCACTTGGATTGACATAGGGTTTAATGTATAAGCTTAGCTCGAAGAAGTTCGAGCAAGATTATTTCTTTCTCATTTTACAGGTTTCCTGACTTGTAAACATGGAGCAGACATTGAAGACTTCTCTTCGAAAGCCTTGACTTGCACGCAAGTCCCCTTTGAAAACCGTTGACCAAGCCCAACATTACGGTCCCTTGGAAGTCCTCCTGATCGATCGAGGTGTATTCATTGCGAATGATCCTGAACCCTAGGCGCAGGTTTGATAGGAAATTCGAGTGCATTCTTCGTAAAAGACCATTATCTCAAAACGGTGAGAAGTCCTCTTTGATGAGAATACTCCGTTGGACATTTTAACCAAACTCTTTTGGTAATTTCAGATTGTTTGATTCAAAATTTCCCCACAAGGAATTTTTGATCACTTCCGTATATTGCAAGGTGTTTTGGATAACCTCCAGCATCGTAATGCATTCGTTGAAATTTTTCATGACTATGATATAAGTCATAAAGTGCTGTCAGTTTGACATCAGATATCACTTAAAGACCATTGATGCGCCTTTGGTAAGAAAATTTTCAGATTGGAGCTTCTGCAAGATTCTTGATGACTTCAGCTCCTAAAATGGCTTATATCACTCTTGGCGAGAAACGTTTAACATGTCTAAACTTCTGTAGAATTCCTGGCAATCCCAGATCTCAGAAGAACACAACCTCTCTTGGACCCTTGATAACTCCAGGTCTCAGAATGACACATTTCTCTAAGAAGGAGAGTTTATATGCCTGAGCTTCTGACAGATTCTTGGATACCTGGAGCTCCCAGATCCTAGAATGTCACCTCCAATGTCAAAAGGACAATCTTCGAAATCATCCCTCTGTGAGATTTCAAATTTACAGGTTTGAACTTTCTGCAGGATACCTGGAGCTCCCAGGTCCCAGAATGTCACCTCCCATGTCAAAAGGACAATGTTTAAAATTATCTCCCTATGTGAGATTCCAATATTACAGGTTTGATCTTTCTGCAGGATGCCTGGAGTACCCAGATCCCAGAATGTCACATCCCATGTCAAAAGGACAATGTTTGAAATTATCTCCCTGTGTGAGATCCCAGTATTACAGGTTGAAACTTTCTGCAGGATACCTGGAGCTCCCAGATCCCAGTATGTCACCTTCAATGTCGAAAGGACAACATTCAAGATAATCTTTCTGCGAGATCTCATGTAACCCATAGATCCCAAAAGAATCTTATCAAAGTTTTTGCAGGTTTAAGTTCTCTGCAGGATACTTGGAATCCCCTAATCCCAGAATAGCGCCTTGCGTGTCGAAAGGACAATTTTCAGAATCAGCTTTATATGAGGTTCTAGGTAACCCCTAAACCCAGAATAGCCCGTTTGGTAAAGCCTCAAGGTCAGGCACACCTCATTTTTATAAATCCTAGTTAATTCCATAGAATATAGGATCAAAATGTTCGACAATCCCTAAGAGACTGGGTGCGTCATCCATAGGTTCCTAGCAGAAAGGAATCATATTCTCGGCCTGATCCCCTGACGGATTAAAATGTTCGACAATCCCTAAGAGACTGGGTGCGTCATCCATAGGTTCATAGCAGAAAGGAATCCTATTCTCGGCCTGATCCCCCTGACGGATTAAAATGTTCGACAATCCCTAAGAGACTGGGTGCGTCATCCATAGGTTCCTAGCAGAAAGGAATCCTATTCTCGGCCTGATCCCCTGACGGATTAAAATGTTCGACAATCCCTAAGAGACTGGGTGCGTCATCCATAGGTTCCTAGCAGAAAGGAGTCCTATTCATGGTCTGATCCACCATACGGATCAAAATCCCTGACAATCCCTAAGAGACTGGGTGCGTCATCCATAGGTTCCTAGCAGAAAGGAGTCCTATTCATGGTCTGATCCACCATACGGATCAAAATCCCTGACAATCCCTAAGAGACTGGGTGCGTCATCCATAGGTTCCTAGCAAAGAGGAGTCCTATTCATGGTCTGATCCACCATACGGATCAAAATCCCTATTCATGGTCTGATCCACCATACGAATCAAAATCCCTATTCATGGTCTGATCCACCATACGGATCAAAATCCCTGACAATCCCTAAGAGACTGGGTGCGTCATCCATAGGTTCCTAGCAGAAAGGAGTCCTATTCATGGTCTGATCCACCATACAGATCAAAATCCCTATTCATGGTCTGATCCACCATACGGATCAAAATCCCTGACAATCCCTAAGAGACTGGGTGCGTCATCCATAGGTTCCTAGCAGAAAGGAGTCCTATTCATGGTCTGATCCACCATACGGATCAAAATCCCTATTCATGGTCTGATCCACCATACGGATCAAAATCCCTGACAATCCCTAAGAGACTAGGTGTGTCATCCATAGGTTCCTAACAGAGAGGAGTCATATTCATGGTCTGATCCACCATACGGATCAAAATCCTTGACAATCCCTAAGAGACTGGGTGCGTCATCCATAGGTTCCTAGCAGAAAGGAGTCCTATTCATGGTCTGATCCACCATACGGATCAAAACCCCGACAATCCCTAAGAGACTGGGTGCGTCATTCACAGGTTCCTGTCAAGTATAGGAATCCCATTCTGGTACGGCCTACCGTACAGGCTAGAGTTTAACCGCCCTAGGATACTCAAAAGACGAGTCCCCCGGTATTCACTTGAACCCGTTATACACCGCGCAGGTCGCACGAGCATCAGGCAGGCGATCAACAGGTAAGTAACAGGTGGGTCTCCCTACTTTCTCTCTCACATTAGCAAAAGAATGAAGAGCAAAGCGTTCACCAGTGGGACAAGAAAGATTGAGTGTCAAGATTCGTTTTGATTTTCCCTAGTCGAGTCGGTCTAGATTCAGGTGTCACCTGTCTTTGAGAGAAACATTTCACGAGATTCCTCTCAAAGAGGGGCAGCTGTTGATACCTAATTTTTGACCTAGTCTTTTTCAGTTTTATTTTTGAAAAATCATAAAAAAATCAATAAAAAGTCAAAAAATTACAAAATCAACTTTGGTGGCCTTGGCCAAGCCCAAGGAACCATTCTTGACCAAAAAATAATTTTTCATATTTTTCACATTTTTTAGTATTTTTAGAAAATAGGAAAATACTAAGAAAAATCAACAAAAATAGAATTTGAGGTCACAAAAATATAGGAAAATAGTCAATATTTTTCTTTTAAATCTCTTGTCATTTTGACCTCATCAAGAGTCAAAATTCAAGTTTAATTTTGTGTGTTTCTTTGTAACGCACAGGGTTAAATTTGTCAAAAAATATGTTTTGTGTCCTTTTATTGGCAATCTTTTGCATTTTTTCGAGTCTTGACATTCGACTTGATTACCCTACATTTCGACTTGGTTCAATTGTGTGCTGATTTGATCAATTTTGGGTTTAGGGACCTAATTGCATGAAATTCTTTTCATTTTAGTCCCTATAATGCCAATTCTGAAATTAAACTTTTTTGAGGGGCACCCATTGAACCCCAATGCTTCCTCCCTATAGTATTCGATCCCTTAAATCTAACGGTCAGTTCAATTGGGGTCGATTCGTCCATTAGGACCCTCAATTTGACAAAAATCAAATTCGGATCATACTCTACATTTGGGGCTTTCAATCAATTCAAAAGGAATTTGTCACGAAAATCACATTTCTAGATGGAGTCTGTGCCATGGAGTCCAATTTTAGTGTCAATTTTGTGATCTTGGAACATATGGGCGTCCAATTTGGACAAAGAAAGTTGAACCGGGTCGACTGGGTCGGGTTGACCCAACCCAGTCAACCCGGTTGACCAGTTTCACCTTAAACAAACAGAGGAAGCCTGTTTATTAGACCGGTTCGCGCAAAACAAAAGAAGTCGCGAAGGAAGTCAGTTGGTGGAGATGATCAGTTGGGCTGGGGAAATCAGTTGGCAAAGGAGTTAGTTGGCGCAACAAAAAGGAAACGGAGCAAGAAGAAAGAAAATTCTGTTCGCACGGGGGTAGAGAAGGAGAGAGACGCAGAGAGAGAGAGGGAGAGAGAGAGAGAGAGAAAGTGCTCGCAGAGAGAGGGAGCGGGCAAAGATAGAGTGAAAAGGAGGGAGAGGAGACGCGAGCGAAGGAGCTCGTGACAGAGAGAGAAAGAGGAAGAGAGATACAGAGCGAGAGAGAGAGAGCGCGCGTGGCCATTGGAGCTTGGAACCCGAGCAATTCAAGCTCGGATCCCCTGCGATTTAGACGGCGACAACTGACGCCATCGCTCACACTAGCTTCGTCTCAACCCGGAGAAGGTGCCAGACCAAGCCATACTCGAAGACGCTTTTGAAACAGGTGAGGAACATTTTCGAGCTTGACCTCGGCCTCTAATGGCGATTCATGATTTGGTTGACCATTGCGTGTGTTTTCGGTCTTAACTCGTTCCTTGAACTCTACTGATCTCCGTTCCATTTCATTTTCATTTGTTCGACGCATAAAACCACTGAGTCAACCCCGACTTTGACCAACCGGCCATGAATGCTATAACTCGTTCTAGGTTGAACCGAGCCCTCATGATGGCCAGGTAAGTCTCCTCAACCCTCGGTGATGCTTCCTGATTGATTCTTTTAGCTAGATAACGCTAGATATTGCTAGGACGAATAGCCGCCGGAGCCTAGTTTCGGCCGGAAGTAGCATGTAGATGAGACGTTGAACTGCTGTGTCGATGCTTGGGTATGTTGTAAACGAAATCACGACGAGTTGAATGCCGTCGGTTTCATGCAATTTCGTGGCCTGAGCGCGGAGAAAACGGCCTCCGACGAGGCGCCGGCGAAACAGAGCCGGCGCCGGTCGTCTTCCCCGGCAGCTCTGTTGACCAGTCAACGAAAGTTGACTGGTCAAAGCCTACGTGTCGCTGACGTGGCGCCCACATGGTAGCCACGTCAGCCTCGGTTGTTATAACCGATTAACAAGAAACGATCCGACGGTGGAGAACTAGCCACGTGTCGCGATCCCTTTTTTTAAAAAAATAAAAAAATGATTTTCGGAAATTAAATAAAACCTTAGATCGGACGGCTGTAGATTAATCAAGTGTTTCAATCTGGTCCATAGATCCCTCATGAAGATCAGGCCGTCCTCAGGCACGCCACGTGGTAAGATCAGGACCATTCGTTCGGTTTAGGCGGGATTTTAAAAATTTGAGCGGGAGGAGTATAAACGGCGTCGTTTTAGAGCTAGGGCACTGTCGCGACCCTCTCGCGACGCGGAGGCGAGGAGTGGGCTAATGGGCCGCCCGATCGCTGGCTGGATCGGACGCGGGCCTCTCCCAAGATTCATTACCCAAATCGCAACTGCCGGATATACGTGGTTGACCTTCAGTGTGGTCTAGTGACATGTGATGAGTGTACATGCCAAGGAGTCGCCACCAATCGTTTCGTGGAGGGTACGATCGGAAACCCTATCGAATAGTTGGGAGTGATCTATTCGATTCTGCGGAAACCAGAGAAGTGGGTTCGGGGACTTAGTTACGCCAACTGTCGAAGTTGACGCCCTTTCGGTACCTATGTTGAATGGTTTATCTGATCCTAGGATTTCATGCAGATGAGTGAGGTATAGATCCTAAATCTAAGAGTTCATGCAGATGGGAAATACTACCCTATCACTCACAACCAATAGAAATAAGTGCGCAAATCAAGGATCCAGTACATGCGGATAAAACACATGAAATCAGCATGGCATCCCTAATGAGGTCCTATTAGCCTAGAGAAATATCAATCAAGGCTTAGGAGTGATTTGGACATGATTCGCCCATGAGGGGCAGAATCGTAATTTTGAATAACTCGGGGACAATTCACCTCGAAAAGGGAAAATTTGTCATTTTAGATGAATTGGGAAGTCAAAAGACAGAGGAAATAGGATTGGCCATCAATCCAATCTATTTCCTATTTTTCTTGAATTTCCAGGATTTTTTGGTATTTAAAAATGATTTTACCCTCAGAGGGGTAAAATCGTCATTTTGAACAAAGATGAGAACTGAAAATCTCAAATATTAGGGCTGGTCGTCCACCTGACCCAAACCCTAACTTTATGCAATTTTCAGAACTCGATTGAGACAAGAAAGACAATTTTCCCATTGAAGGGCAAAATCGTCATTTTGAGAAAAAGGGGCGGGACTCGAAAACCCAAGCCTAAGAATTGGTCGCCTACTCGACCCTAACTCTTACCTTGACATTATCGGCCTTATCTCGCATACACAGCAGAGGCGACTTACCCCTAAAGGGTAAGGTCGTCAAGTCTTGGAAGAACGGATAAGAAACCCCAAAAATAGGGTTGACCAGTTGTCTGTGGTCAATCCTCGATTTTTGGGGATTTCTAAATGCCTAGGATTTTTCCCTAATTTTTCCACATTTTTTTTGGAATTTTCTGGCATTTTCTAGCATTTTTTTTGGATTTTCTAAGATTTTTCTGATTTTTTTATTATTATTATTATTTTTTTATTGATTTTTTTTAATAATAAAAAATGTGATTCGGACCGGGTCGACCCGACCCGCTCGGGCCGGAACCCGGCCCAGGTCCGGACCCGCGAAATCCTTGGTCGAAACGACGCCGTTTAATACATTTCTGATTTTTAGGTTATTTGGCACTGATCTGACGGTCCTTAATGGGCCACGTGGCTGACCCACGATCTTTGGATTGACTTACCAAATCCTATGGTTCAGATTGATTGAAGACTTGACCAGGGTCGTCCGATCTAATTACTTGAACCTACGGCTGCGATTAGAACATGGGACTTGATCTGGACCGTCCGATCCCACTAACCTAAACGACGTCGCCTCCTAACTAACCCACACGGCGCCGTTTCCATCATTTTTTATTTCCGATTTAAAATCATTTTTTCATTATCCTAATTTCTAATCGGACGGACAATATCTGTTGGGCTCAAAAAATCTCAGCCGTTGGATCTACCTATTCGAATAACAACCTCCAACGGCCGAGCTGACTGGACTGACGCGTGGACCAATGGTCGATCGCCACCTAAGCGCTTTGACTCGCTGACCTGCCAAGTCAGCATCGTCTTCAACCTTTCGACCCCGGCGAAATGGACGGCTGAAGCACTCCGACGTCGATCCAACGGTGAAACTTTAATGGAATCGTGCGAAACCAGCGCCAATCAACTCGAAATCGCTTCTATTTTATCATATCTCAAGATTACACGAATCCATTCACAGAATCAAGCGCGATCGAACAAGAACCAGTACACACTCATGTACTCTAATCAGGCAATTCATGGCGTATTAAACCAATTCATTAACAGTGAAGCATCATTCAATGTTTAGGGAACTTACCTCGAGCTCCGATCGAGCTCGCTCGGCCCAGATTTGGCTGGGCAAGAATCGGCTATGGAGGCTAAATCGGAAGACTCGATTCGGGGTATGTGAGCAAAATCGATGCAAAATGAAGACGCGAACATGGTCAGTGATGTTAGGGGAACGAAACGCACACATTAATTGCATGAATGATCAAGAAACACGTGAATCGCCATGAGAGCTTGAAGGAAGACTCGAGACTATGACTCACCTGTTCTCGCAGATTCCTTGTGCGCGGCCGACTGCGTTAGCTTCCTGGCGCTCTGGTCAAGCTTCAGAAAGCCTTCTTTGGCTGTGGTTCAGCCGGAAACAGCTCAACCGGTGCCATGTAATTCGAGCTCCGATTCTCGACGACAGGGGTCGGAGAACCAGCTCTCCCTCGCGTTCTCTCTCTCTCGCGCGATTATGTACTCCTTGCTCTAACTGAACCAACCGTCCTCTCTCTTCGCGAAGGCCTGTTAGCTTATATAGCTTGTTCGATTTTCGGCGCCGAGCGGTGGACCTCCAACTGACTCGGTTTGGCACGTGTAGTCACGTGCAATTGGGTCAAAACGAAGTCGGGGAAGATGGGCATTTCGCTCAGTTCCTTTTGGTTCAGCGGTGAGCTTCATTTCGCACGAATTTGGCAAGGATTTGAGCTGTTTTTGCCTTTGTTGACTTTTGCAGGTCCGAAGGTTTGACTGGCCGATTGCTCCCTGCTCCGGCGGCCATTGGTCATGCTCTTGGTGTCAATCGACGGGGAATATTGTGGCGAATGGAACCCCCACTAGTTCTTTTTTAATTGCCGCCGATTGCTTGGTCAATTTCCCTGTTGAAATTCAACCTTGCACTGTTCATTTGTGCGCAGGTTAGATGAAGACGAAGACACTGTAGCGGACCGGTTCGACCGGTCTGACCGGCGGTCTGACCGGTCTGAACCGGTCCTGAATAGGACTTTTCAAATTAGGCCCAAATTAATGGAAAAATTTTGCAATTGAACCTTATAATCGAATCTAGGGCATGAATTCTATCTAGAAATGTGGTTTTGCCCAAAAGTTTTCATCAATTTCTACAAAATCCCCAAATTTTCATTTGATTGGAAATTGGGGATCGTGTAATTGAGGATGTAAATGATCAAATTGAGTCAAACCACCTGTGCCAATCGATTTAAAATGGTGAAATCCATTGGGTAGCATGTCCAATTTGCAATTATAGTCCTTGAATTGAAAGTAATTTCGATTATGCTCAATTTCAAGGACTAAAATGCAATTATGTTTGCAATTGAACAGCTCGTCCGAGCAATTAGGTCAAATTGAAATGGGGGACAATTAGATTGAATGTCAAGATCCTATAAAATGCCAAAATTGCAAATTAAAAGACTCAATTATTATTTTTTCTTCAAATTCAATAGTACGGGTTACAAAGGAACACCTAAAATTGAATCTGATTTTGATTTTTTTGTGAGGTCGAAAATACAAGGGGTTAAAAGGAAAAATATTGGATATTTGTCCATATTTTTGTGACCTCAAATACTATTTTTCTTGATTTTTTAAGTGTTTTTCTATTTTCCAAAAATACTAAAAAATATGAAAAATATGAAAAATTATTTTTTGGTCAAGAATGGTTCCTTGGGCTTGGCCAAGGCCGCAAAAGTTGATTTTGTAATTTTTTGACTTTTTATGAATTTTTTTATGATTTTTCAAAAAAATAAAAATGAAAAAGGCTGGGTCAAAAATCAGGTGTCAACAGCTGCCCCTCTTTGAGAGGAATCTCGTGAGAGGTTTCTCTCAAAGACAGGTGACGCCTGAGTCTAGACCGACTCAACTGTGGAAAAGAAAAACGAATCTTCACACTCAATCTTTCTTGTCCCGCTGGTGAACGTTATGTTCTGCATTCTTTAGCTGAAGTGAGAGAGAAAGTAGAGAGACCCACCTGTTACTTACCTGTTGATTACCTGCCTGATGCTCGTACGGCATGCGCGGTGTACAGCGGGATCAAGTGGATACCTAGGGACTCGTCTTTTGAGTATCCTAGGGCGATTAAACTCTAGCCTGTATGGTAGGCCGTACCAAAATGGGATTCCTATACTTGACAGGAACCTGTGAATGACGTACCCAGTCTCTTAGGGATTGTCAGAAGTTTTGATCCGTATGGTGGATCAGACCATGAATAGGACTCCTTCCTGCTAGGAACCTATGGATGACGCACCCAGTCTCTTAGGGATTGTAAGAAGTTTTGATCCGTATGGTGGATCAGACCATGAATAGGACTCCTTCCTGCTAGGAACCTATAGATGACGCACCCAGTCTCTTAGGGATTGTCAGAAGTTTTGATCCGTATGGTGGATCAGACCATGAATAGGACTCCTTCCTGCTAGGAACCTATGGATGACTCTCCCAGTCTTTTAGGGATTATCGGACATTTTGATCCTATATTCTAAGGAATTAACTAGGATTTATACAAGTGAGGTGTGCCTAACCTTCAGGCTTTATCAAATGGGCTATTCTGGGTTTAGGGGTTACCCAGAACCTCACAGAAAGCTGATTCTGAAAATTGTCCTTTCGACATGCGAGGCGTTATTCTGGGATTTGGGGATTCCAAGTATCCTGCAGAAAACTTAGACCTGCAAATTTGAAATCTCACAGAGGGATGATTTCGGAGATTGTCCTTTTAATATGTGAGGTGACATTCTGGGATCTGGGAGCTCCAAGTATCCTGCAGAAAGATCAAACCTACAAAATTGTTCATAAGAATGTGTTTTCCTGAGATATGGAATTAGCAGGGATCCTGTAGGAAAGTAAACTTGAAAGCTCTTCTTCATAGAGCAAGGCATCCTTCTAGAATCTGGGGTTACCGTGATTCCAAGAGAAGTTGTGCTCTTCTGAGATCTGAGATTGCCAAGAATTCTGCAGAAGTTTAGACATGTTAAACGTTTCTCACCAAGAGTGATACAAGCTATTTTAGGAGCTGAAGTCATCAAGAATCTTGCTGAAGCTCCAATCTAAATTTTTTTTTTATTAAAGACACATCAATGGTCTTTAAATGATATCTGATGTCAGACTGACAGCACTTTATGACTTATAACATAGTCATGAAAAAATTTCAATGAATGCATTACGATGTTGGAGGTTATCCAAAACACCTTGCAAAATACGGAAGTGATCAAAAATTCCTTGTGGGGAAAGTTTGAATCAAACAATCTGACATTACCAAAAGAGTTTGGTTAAAATGTCCAACGGAGTATTCTCTTCAAAGAGGACTTCTCACCATTTTGAGATAATGGTCTTTTACCAAGAATGCTCTCGAATTCCCTATCAAACCTGCGCCTAGGGTTCAGGATTATTCGTAGTGAATACGCCCCGATCGATCAGGAGGACTTCCTAAGGACCGTAATGTTGGGCTCGGTCAACGGTTTTCAAAGGGGGACTTGCGTGCAAGTCAAGGCTTTTGAAGAGGAGTCTTCAATGTCTGCTCCAGGTTTACAAGTCAAGAAACCTGCAAAAATGAGAGAGAAATAATCTTGCTCGAACTTCTTCGAGCTAAGCTTAGACATTAAACCCTATGTCAATCCATGTGCCTTAATCTGAAAAGGCTCTTCAGGGTTGTAACGTAGGTAGGTTTGGGGACCAAAAAGGCTTGTTTTTGGCTCAGAATACGCGAAGGGTCTAACATTGGTGATCACTGCAGGTTTGCCGCCGATCTTGTCCCTTCTCGTCCAAAGAGCGTCTTTAGTCTTTGAAGTGCATATTTGTCTTTAGAGGACGTCTCTCTCATGTCAAGACGGCGTCAACATCTTGTCTACACTTTCGTCATCTGAGTGTGACATGATTTGGGAGCATCTTTCGCAGTCTAGTTCCCTTGGAATTTTTACAATCAGATCTCACTAGTGACCTATACAAAGGTATCATGCCACCTTTTGGCATTTACAAGATCAAACACATGATTCACAAGTGTACAAGTATTTGGATGGGCATTGGCCTTGCTTTTACCAGGCACTTTGCTTTTTCTTGATGCCCAAGATTAAATTTTTCTCTCTTCTTTCTTTTTGAGACCCCATCTTTTCTTTTCTTTTAGGGATCAAAATTTTCAAATGAATGTGCTAGATGTATAGCTTGAATCTCAGCACTCGAACATCAATCTAGGAATTTTTCACAAATCCTGTGTTTTGAACTCTTCCGCTCTTGAAGTGACGTCGTTTCCACCTTGGAATATGCAATGATCACCAACGGGTTTGTGAAATGAACGTATAGGCTCAATTGGGCAGTGCGAAGGGTAAAAGTGTATAGGATAGAGAAACGAATGCTTTTCGTCATCCTAAAGCACCTGAATTACCATAGAAGTTAAAATGACAAGCAACACACGAAGATTGATGCAAGTCTGAGCAAGAGAACTTCTAACCATTTACCTCCTGATACCTCTGGACGTACCTCCAGTTTGCCCCACTGTGGGGTGGTTCTTGACAGGGGTATAGAATGAAATCGTCGTTCAAATGGTTATCAATGGTCACCTGTAGTGTTTATGATAGAGAAACGAATGCCTCCGTCGTCTCAATCCATGTAATCATTGCGAATAACCCTTACGTCCGTAGGTTAAGGTCTCGCTATCCTTACCATTCCACTTATCTCTTAAGTGTGTATGGGACGTGTTTGGACCAGGCTTGCCTCTTGTCTGAGGAAACATCCTTTTGAATGATTTAAACAACTTTTGTTTGGAAGAGTTCATTTTGCTTTCTCCAAAACTTACCCTCCAAGGGGATTTATGATGCACAATGCATATTTCAATCATGTTCGGATAACCTCCAAGTTTAAACATGAATGCCAATGATATGACTATGAGAATTTTGCGTCTTTCTAGACATGAGATTTGAATACATGCTAGATTCCAAGAAGCCTTCAAATTTTATCAATAAGGATTCCGACAGTCTTGTAAACCTAAAAGATTAGGGAAGGAATACTTACCTGCCCAGCGCGGCTAGGGATTCCTAAAAAACATAAAAGGAATATGTCAGTGTATGCTCTCGAATTTCAGAAAATTAGAACGATACACCTTACCCTTGATCATGCATTCCAATGGAAGTGGATAGATTCGCGAAAATCTGCATTTTTCTTAACAACACAAGATGGTTAAGTTGTTCTAAAATTTCTTAAAATTCTCAGTCTTTGGAGAAGAAGACGTGCACCTGACCACCATGACGTTAGGTCTCCTTGATCATGCGTTCCAACTTATCGCGACCCTGCTTCCTTGGATCCTGCAATATTGAACACATGCTAATGTATGCATAGATGCATGACATGCTTATGCAAAGACTATCATGAAGAGTAGGCTCAATTCGAGGCAGGGCATATGACCGGAATCTGATTTTATTTCAAGGGTAATATTTCTTCACAGTATCTGAATTCACAGGGTGCCCCAATTCTTCTCCCTCGGAGTTTACAAGAATTAATGCTCCTCCCGTGAGGATCTTCTTAACAATGTAGGGGCCTTCGTAATTTGGAGTGAATTTTCCCCCTGGATGGGTAGTACTTGGCAAAACTTTCCTAATTACCAAGTCATTTACTTCGAAGTTTCTGGTCTTGACCTTTCGATTGAACGCCCTGGCTACCCTCTTCTGGTAAGTTTGTCTATGGCAAATGGCTTTAAGACGTTTCTCATCTATTAAGTTCAGCTGTTCATATATGTGCTTGAAATACTCTGACTCAGAGAGTTTATCTTCGGATAAGATTCTCAAAGAGGGAATCTTAACTTCTACTGGTAGAACTGCTTCTGTCCCATATACCAAACTATAGGGAGTTGCCCCTGTAGAAGTCCTGATCGACGTTCGGTAAGCCATCAAGGCGAAGGGCAGCCTTTCGTGCCAATCCCTGTAGTTTTCTGCTGTTTTAGCCAAGATCCTCTTGATGTTTTTATTGGCTGCTTCCACTGCCCCATTCATCTGTGGGCGGTAAGGAGATGAATTCAGATGTCGAATGCTAAAGTGATCCAGCAGACCATCGACAATCTTGTTGTTTAGGTTGGACCCATTATCTGTGATGATCGCTTGAGGGGTACCATACCGGGATATGATATCTCTTTTGACAAATCTTGCCACATTTCTTGCAGTGACATTCTTGTAAGAGCTGGCTTCTACCCATTTGGTGAAGTAATCAATCGCTACCAAGATGAAGCGATGACCATTCGAAGCCACAGGATTAATAGGCCCTATCATGTCTATCCCCCACATAGAGAAAGGCCAAACTTCAGACATTTGGTGTAGTTCGTTCGGGGGTGCGTTAATCTTATCCCCGTATATTTGGCATTGGTGGCATGACCGGACGTGCTGACAGCAGTCTGATTCGATGGTCATCCAATAATAACCTAGCCGCATGATCTTCCGGGCAAGGAGGTGGCCGTTCATGTGA
This sequence comes from Rhodomyrtus psidioides, assembly GCA_021437785.1. Taxonomy (NCBI): domain Eukaryota; kingdom Viridiplantae; phylum Streptophyta; class Magnoliopsida; order Myrtales; family Myrtaceae; genus Rhodomyrtus; species Rhodomyrtus psidioides. The sequence continues at coordinate 5,419,682 of JAILYB010000007.1, read as the reverse complement.
GGCCCACACGCACCTTCATGAATCTCTTTCATGAGAATATTTGCTTCTTTGGCATCTACGCATCTCAGTAGAGTGGAATCGAACGATCTCTTGTATAGAATTTGTCCATTGAGGAAGAACTTGCTGGCCATCTTGGTTATGTATTTTCGGTCTCCTGACTGGCATCCTTCAGGGAATTCCCTTTTCAAGAGGTAATTCTTGATGTCATAGTACCATGGCTCTCCATCACATTCCTCTTCGATTAGCATGCAATAAGCTGGCTTTTCAACAATGCCGATCCTCAGAGGTTCTATATCCAACCCTTTAGTCGTTTGTAACATCGAGGCTAGGGTGGCTAATGCATCTGCGAATTGGTTGTGAGACCTTGATAGGTACTCGAATGACACTTCTTCGAACTTGAGTATCAATTCTTCAAGGTATTCATGGTAGGGGATGAGTTTTGCATCTTTCGTCTTCCACTCCCCTTGTGTCTGTAGAATAATGAGCATAGAGTCTCCAAAGACCTGCAATCTAGGTATCTTCATGGAAAGGGCCAGTCGTAGGCCCAGAATGCATGCCTCATATTCTGAAATATTGTTGGTACAAGGAAAAGTTATCTTTGCCGCGACAGGGTAATGTTGACCATCTGGGGATATCAGTACTGCCCCAGTGCCTGCCCCTGATAGGTTAACAGCACCATCGAAATACATGATCCACTTATCCTCTGCTAAGTTCAGAATTCGGCCTTCTGTGTTCGTTACTTCAGGGGATTCAGTGCTCGATGGGTTTTCTGCCAGCATGTCTGCTATAGCTCTTCCTTTTACCGACTTCTGCGGAGAACATTTAATGTCAAATTCAGATAACATTACTTGCCATTTTGCCAGTTTCCCAATTAAAGCGGGTTTCTCCAGGAGGTATTTGACGGGGTCGTTCTCTGTTATGAGCTGAATGTGATGATGTAGGGTATACTGCCTTAGTCTTCGTAGTACCCATACTGCTGCTACGCAGGCCCTTTCAACTGGTATATATTTTGCTTCAAATGGCGTGAATTTCTTACTCAGGTAATAAATGGCCCTCTCTTTTCCATCTATCGGGCTCGTCTGTGCAAGTAAGGCTCCCAAGGACTCTTGTCGTATGGTCAGGTATAAGGTCAATGGGTGACCGGGAATTGGTGGCACAAGCACCGGTGGTGTGATCAAATAGTTTTTGATCATTTGGAATGCCTTGCTGCACTCGGCGTCCCACGTTATTTTCGCGCCTTTCTTAAGCAATTTGAAGATTGGCTTAGCGACATCAGACAGCTGATTGATGAACCTGGCAATATAGTTCAATCTCCCTAGAAGGCTTCTCACTTCTTTTACTGTGGATGGAGTTGATAAATCGTGGATGGCCTGGATTTTTGAGGGATCAATCTCAATGCCCCTGTTGCTGACTATGAACCCAAGGAGTTTCCCGGATCTTGCCCCAAACACGCATTTGTTAGGGTTCAGCTTTAACTTGTATTTGCGCAGGCGCTCAAATAATTTTCTTAATACCTGTATGTGATCTTGTTCTTTTTTGGATTTAGCGATCATGTCATCGACATATACTTCAATCTCTTTGTGGATCATATCATGGAATAATGTGACCATAGCCTTCTGGTAGGTGGCCCCGGCGTTTTTCAATCCAAAGGGCATGACTTTGTAGCAAAAAAATCCCCAGGGTGTGGTAAATGCAGTCTTGGGCTTGTCTTCTTGTTTCATGAAGATTTGGTTGTATCCCGAGAATCCATCCATGAATGAGAATAATTCGTAACCCGCCGTACTATCCACTAATACATCAATGTGGGGGAGTGGAAAATCATCTTTTGGGCTTGCTCTATTCAGATCTCGGTAGTCTACACAGATCCGAACTTTTCCGTCTTTCTTCATGACGGGGACTATATTTGCAATCCAGTCTGAGTATGGGATAGCTTCAATGAAGCATACCCTAAGAAGTTTCATGACTTCTTCCTTAATCTTGTCTTCTAATTCGGCTTTCATCCGTCTGCTGCCCTGTTTGACAGGTTTGATGCCGGGATTCGTGGGTAATGCATGCTCCACAATTTTAGGATCTAGTCCTGGCATATCCGCGTAAGACCATGCGAAGATGTCTTGGTATTCTTTTAGTAGCTTGGTGAATTCGAGCCTTTCATCTCGGGATAGGTGTCCGCCGATCTTAACCTCTTTGACGTTCGCGGCGTCTCCCAAATTAATAACGACTGGTTCTTCATTGGTAGGAGGTTTTGACTCTTCAAAGGTGTTCCAATCTCTTCGAATAGATGCATAATCCTCGTCTTCCTCTTCCTCGATGTTATAGGAGTGGTTAATAGAGGGATCTGAATTTTGTAACAACCTGGTATGCATGTTTGAGATGATATGCCTGAAATGTCATGAGTATGGTTAGTTTGTGCTCCATAAAAATGACATGCATGATCATGAAAAGTCTTTTTTGAAAAAGTTTTCGAAACAGGCATAGGTGCCAATGGACTAGTCCTCATGTCATTGGACATCCCGGCCCCATGGAAATCTTTTGAAAATTAGGAATCATATGGCAAATCAGGCCTCAAGCTTCTATATGGAAGACTATTATCATCATCGGGCTGATTTGTGGTTCCATATGTCCTTAACAAAAACATGAGTGGTTTTATTGAATGTGAAATGGGCCGCGTTACAAGATGTGCTATTTGGACCAACGGCCGGAGATCCAAAGGCATTTCCCTATGCGTACAATAAGGAAAGAAAATACAATGAAATGCATAAAGTTCTAAACGCAGTATTTAAAGATGAAGGAAGAGTCTATTTACTCAGAAGAAGTGGCTTCACTGTCCAACCACTCCATGATGACATTCACAGAGTCATCTTCAAGAAAAGGATTTGTGAGATCTGGTTCTATCGGCGAAGTGATATCCTCTTCAGATAGCCATTTGGAGTTCTGGTCGAAGTAGGCACTTAAGGGATTCCTGAACATCCGAAACCTGCCCTTCCAGGTTGGAGAACCGATGAATGAGTTATTCATGCTGCTTTCGCCTCCCTGGCGTCCCAGGCTTTTGCCTCGGCCTCGGCCTGTTGCTTTCGGGACAGAATCATTCATGGGATACTTCTGGTACCCCAAGCCCATTCTATGTGGATTAGCCTTCAACTGTAGCGGGGTATTTATACCCTGATTATGTTTGCCTAGGCCTTTTTCGGGATTGAACCCGTATGCCAGCAGCATCTTAGCTGGTAGAAGACCGGCTTCTGAGATGTAGGGGGTTCTCAACTTCGTCCCGGCTGGGGTATGAACTGTTGCCACCAATTCTAGGGAATGATAGCTTGCTTCTGTTTTCTCTTCAGGCTCAACATAGGGAATGGCACTATTCTGGTATGTCTGGAGGTCGACTTCCCCATGTACAATAATCACCTTCCCATCTACAACGAAACGTACTTTTTGATGTAAGCTCGAAGGGACAGCTCCTGCTGTATGGATCCAAGGTCTTCCTAGCAAGAACCCAAATGCACTGGGCAGATCTATCACTTGGAAGTTTATAGAGAATTTCGTCGGGCCTATGAATACGTCTAGCTCGATCTCACACTCTACCGTCTTCTTCATGCCATCGAATGCTCTTACAGCTGTCTTGGATGCCTTGATCATCTCTTCATTGATTCCCAGCCTCCTTATGGTAGCCAAAGGGCAGATGTTAAAGGCTGATCCATTATCGATCAATACGTGTGCCACTCTTTTGCCGTTACATTGGGCGGAGATGTATAAGGCCTTATTGTGCCCTCTTCCTTCCATGGGGAAGTCCTCATCATAGAAGCTTAATTGGTCTTTCGAAAGAATTGCTCCTACAAAGTCCCCTAGTTGTACCTCATTAATTGTTTCAGGGACATGTACTTCGTTGAGCACCTTCAACAGCGCGTTCTTGTGCTTCTCTGAATTGATGAATAGGTTTAATAGGGATATCTGAGCGGGCATCTTTCTTAGCTGCTCTATTATTTCAAACTCGCTGGTTTTGATGATCGACATGAGCTTTTCGGCATCTTCCTTGGAGACCTCCTTTTTTCAGGTTCATCCTCTCTGGGGGCGTAAAATCTTCCGGACCTCATTACTGCATCTACTTGTGTGGTCCCGTAGTCCCAATGGACTTCTTTAGGATCGTATTCTTCTGCTGGGGGGACTTTTATGGTTATAGTTGTCAGATGAGGTATCTTTGGTCCTGTCGTGTTGCCCTCTTCTTCTTGAGGTAGTTGAATCACGACAGGCTTAACTGGGCAATCTTCCACCTTGTTTAGGTTATCCAGTTCATCCAATCTAATCACCACAGCCGTGGCTACTTCGATCATCAATATGGCGTTGTCGAGTTCTTCCATACCGTTTGAGGTTCCTGGTTGAGAGAGATCATCCATACCTCCCCATCCGTCCGGTATGATGTCTTCAATCTTCTGATAAAAGCTGGGAGGGGCCGTATATTTCACCTTGAAATTATATCCTCCAGAATCTTGACCCAGGTTGTCTATAATTTCGCCCTTCTCAAGTGTGTCAGCCATAAACTTGAGGTCTGCTAGACTTCTCCTCCTGGCTTCTACTTCGTCTTCTTCAAATTCTTCTCCTGATTGAATGGCCGGTCCCAGATCATTTGCCAATTTCTCACGTGTGGTACCATAGGTGCTACTCTGCCCAGCTGTGATCAAGAAGTGGTTTCCTTTCAAAGATAGAGACGCTTCAATCCCTTCGAATTCTTCATTAGTAATGTCGGACACTATCCCCAAGCTCATCATCTTAGCGATACATAACTTCTTTTGGTCAGTTGAGATTTCCCCTGCTTTCGGGTATGATGAAGCGGTTGTTAGCAGGGTGTCCAGCTTAAGCATATCTACCTTCAGTTTAAGGTAATCCTCCTCTTCTTCGGTGAATATCGCCCCTACTGCTTGATGATCTGGAAGTGGGTTTTCTTGTACATTTGGGGCTGCATTATCAAATTTCAAAATCTGACCATCGATTAGGGCTTGGACTTTCAGCTTCAGGACATAGCAGTTATCCACATTATGCCTCCTTTCGCCCATATGGTAGGCACAGGTTTGGCTCTCATCAAAGCCAGGATATCTTGCGGGGTTTGCCCTAGGTGGTTCTTTTGCCACCAAGTGTTGCTCCAGCAGCATCGGGAGTAGCTTGGATAAAGGTCTCGGGAGCTGAGAGAATTGTCTCTGGGGTTGCTTTCTTCTAGGCTCTTGTACCTTTGGCGCTGACCAGGATGATCCGCCTTTGGCCTGATTAGAATTGCCAAATGGCTTTAACTTGTGGGGATCTGGTATAAATGCTATGTCCAGTCCGGCTTCTCTTTCCTTTCTCAGAGGATACTGCTTCCTAGTAGGAGCTTCCTGAGGCCTTCTTTCTTTCAAGGCCCATTCCAGCCTCTCAGCAACCTTAATCAGGTGTGCGAATGTCTGACATCCAGAAGTGTTCAGTCTGTCAAAGTATTCGTAGGGGAGTGCTTTTAGGAATAAGTCGATCAGCTCCTCTTCTGGGATTGAAGGCTTTACTTGGGTAGCCAAGGCTCGCCACCTCTGAGCATATGTCCTGATCGATTCGCCCCTCGCTTTTGAAGTTCGTAGGAGGTCTTCTCTTGTTGGGGCTGTAGCCGTGTTAAATTTGTACTGCCTGAGGAAGTCTTCTGCAAGGTCCTCCCATCCGTCATAATCCTCTAAGTCTAGCTCAATAAACCAAGCCAGAGCGGCGCCAGCCAAACTCTCTTGGAATGTGTTCATTAACAACGGAATGTAATCCGAGTAGTGCGCCATCTTGCGCAGGTAGTACTTGAGGTGGGCACGGGGACAGCCTGTCCCGTTGTATTTTCTCACGAACTCTGGCTCCCTATAGTCAGGAGGAGTCTCTATTTTAGCAAAAGGAGATATTTTGTCGAAGCGGGCCAGCTCATAGCCTTGACTGCTCAGGCATTCTTCGATCTTGGCCAATCTCTTAGCCTCTGCCTCTGTCTTCACAGTTTGTTTTCCCTTCTCCTCCTTTTCAAGGTTGATGACAACAGGCGAGGCTTTTTGTTGTGCCCGACTATTTGGTTCATGAACGTTTTCCTCTGTATGTTGGGTATCCCTGGTTGCTTCTTTATCTGTTACATCAGGTACCATGGAAGGGCCTGAGTTGTTCTGATTGTGGGCGGTTGTCTGTCTAGCTTGGTTGGTCTCCAGCATGGCCTTAATGTCAGCCATCATAGTCGCCAGGGCAGTCATCTGAGATTCCAACATGCCTACGCGCGGAGTCAATTCCTGCTGTTCCATTCTCGTCTTTAGGCGGGTACGGAAACGATGCGTTGGCAATTCCGTGATGAGAGTGTACCTGTAAAAAGATTTCGAGTGAGTACTTCTTTCATTTTAGCAAAAAGAAGCAGTTAATTCTTTCAGTTGCATGCTTCTTGCCAGTAGATGAGAAAAAAGGCTACCTTGTGAGCCTTAGCCTCATGTAAGTAGTTCTTTTAATCATTTCTCGACAAGAATTCATGGAATTGAAAGAAGCGTAATTTCTGACGATAGTTTTTATGCATTTGTAAAAACATGTTCACATTCATGCTCATGTGTTCAAGATAGTATTCCACAGAAATGAGAATGTATGAGAAGGCATCACAATACTTGCTTATTTTACACTTGACAGAATAGTCTATTCAAGTCTAGGACGTTTGAAGCCTAAGGTATCCTCATCATCCCAGTATAGATTCCCCTCTTCAGCTTGGGGCTCCTCGTCTTCTGAACACGACAGTGGCCCTATGTCTTCGGGTATGTAGGGCTCTATTCCAGGTACATATGGCACGATGTATTCAGGTATGTAGGGCTCGACAAGGCTTCGTCGGATCGCTTTGGAATGTTGAATGTATTCTGTGGTGGCTCTATGAGTGTTCTCTTCTCGAGTCATGTCTTCTGGCCAACTTATTTCTTCAGCCTGGGAATTCTTCAAGGAGAGTATGATGGATGCCACCTTGGCTTCAAGTTGTTTCTTCTCCTCCTCCATGAGGGTCTGGCTTGGTAAGTCAAAGGAAAAGACACAAGGTCGCGGTGAAGAAGGGATCTCCTGAAGTGCTCCAAACTGTCGAATCACCCTCCTTGGATAGTATGCAGTTGCGCCCGTGAATCCTAGCAAGGGGACCGGGCCTCTGTCATCGCAGGTCAATCTGACCTTGCTCAGCGTCGGCAACCTTAGCCGCCATCGGAGTTGCTCAGGTTTTAGGACTTTGAGGAAGTTCTTCCATTCTACAAAGTTAAACTTAGGAACACGTGTATGGGTTCTAGCAAACGTTTTAAGAGGGTGTGCATTGGGGCTGATTTCAGTGAAACCCATGCGGATGTGGAATTGTCTGATATGGGATGTGAACCACAGATACAGCAGATCACTAGAAGCTCTAAAGATTCCCTTTTTGCTTTTCTTGAAACGATTTAGGGAGAGGAAGGTTTCGGCAAGGAGGATGTTTGAGTAATCCCACCCACAACAGACTTGCCTAGCTACTATAGCCATGATAGGGTCGAAGGTGACAGTTGAGATTGGGAATAGCACAAAGCTAAAGAATGCCAAGATAAAGGCTCTACCAGATTTGGTTCCTTTAGAAGCAGGAAGGCGGGAAAATCGGTCTATAAGGAAGGATAGGGAAACTCTTCCAGAATTGCTTTTCGCATCTACTTTGACTTCATTTAGGTTTGTGTCAAGGAATTCAGCTACTTGACTTAGGGGTTCAAGTCCTATAGGGGGTCGGACGAGCGTAGGGGTGAATTCAACTCCGATGACAGCGCTGTATTCCTCGATAGTGGGAGTGATCTCTAATCCTTCCATGCAAAATGTAGCGGTGGTAGGATCCCAGTAGAGCGCCATGGCTTGAATAAAGGCAGGTGGGCACTCAATCTTCAGTAGGTCCAACAGGTATCCTAGTCGTGACTCCGCATACTTCTGGCTGGCTTCGCCCATGCCATCCCACCATGATTGGAGTTCAGCTCGGGGGATCTTGAACACTTGAATATCATTCTTTCCCATCAAGTCTAAAATATGCAAATGATTTTTGAGAGGTCAATCGCCAGAAATTACTTTAAATGTACGAATATGCAGATGTCATGAAGCATGCATGAGCTAACTTGATTGCATAGTTCAATTTGAAGAAATGGAGATTAGGACCCTTTTTCAGGTCTTGAAAGCCTGACTCAAAGCCTAATTTGCATTTCAGGGAAGTGAATTATGCAATTTAGTCAGGTTTACTCAGTGACTAAAGGGAACAGCAATGTCACATTCCATTGGTCGATACATCAAAAGAACAAAGTGGAATGAACTTTTATTACAATCAGGATGCCTAATGGAAGAAGGGTAAAGAGAAGTTTTTCAAACAAGAAAGCCATAAAAGCCAATGGAATGTGAGGATCTAGATCACTCTCTCTTTTTCTTAGAAGTCTATCCAAATGACAGTCGATCAGGAACTCTCCCTTAATCTAGGGTAGGGGAGTTATCTTCAGTGGTTTGGTCGAGAGGTTGTAGTTCCTCAGGCCACTCTCTAGTCCAGGGCGTGATGACTTCGGGAGTTTTCTCGGGTTTCACTTTTTTGAGTGTGATACGCCTTGGCTTGGTCTTGATCGCAGGGCGTCTCTTCCTACCCCAATAAGCAATCACAGGTATGTTCTCTCTGGCTAGCAATTCAGCCTTCCGACGGGCGTACGCTTCCCTAGCCAGCTGGTTGCGACGTTGTCTCTTCATCTCCAGATAATCCTTCATCATTTTGTCTGCTTGTCGCTTAAATCTGAGGTTATCAGCGTAGTAGCGGGTTTGACAGTCCTCAGCATACCCCAGCTTACGTCCAGTCAGTTCCCGACCATACACGAATCTAGTGAAGTGTAACCTCGTGTTTGGTCCGAGGCGAGTAACTTTTCTCAAGTACTCGAAAGTTACCAACTCTGTTGAACTCTTAGGAAACAGCGACATCCTACCCCACAATCATTGTTGTTTCCATTAGTCACTTGAGTAATAATGTGAATGCATATGGATGTATGCAATGTATGAGTGATATCACGGGGCAAGAAATAAAGAACATTTATAAATAAATATCTTACCAACCACACTTTGGGGGATGTGGAGTGCCCCCTGTATCAATGGGTGGTTTTAGGTATACCAACCATCCACAGACATGCGCATGAGACAAGTGGGTATACTCTAAAAAAAAAAAATCGAAAGTCAGGTGAGGAACCTACGGTTCAGGCTCCCACGATCCACATGAGGCAGATTCCTCCCCAAGGGTACTTACCCAAGAGGGTTAGATATCGCCAATGCAGATGGTAGGCGGGAACGAATACGAAAGTCTCAAGTGCCATCAAACACAAGATCCTTTTCGCATCCTTTCCCTATCTAAGGTAACCTAGAGGTGGTTTGCAGTCGGGGTTTGACCGCCAGTGTGTGCGATGTGTCGTGATCATCACAATGCAAGGTCATGCACAGCAGTTCGTATTAAACACCGCTTCAGTATGTGCGTGAAGTAAACATACATTCCCAACTCCAACCTGCAGAAAAAATGTCAACAATCACTCCACCCCTTATTTCTCCAATCTGCAAAAACATCTAACACAATGGTTAGCATACATACCTCATCTTCGAGAGCATCTGCGAGAAACAAGGTTAGATAAACCAAACAACTTTTGAATCGGCTCAAGTCCTCTGGAATTCGTAACCAGAGATTCTGGTTTAGAATAGTCCCCAGCGGAGTCGCCAGTCTGTCGCGACCCTCTCGCGACGCGGAGGCGAGGAGTGGGCTAATGGGCCGCCCGATCGCTGGCTGGATCGGACGCGGGCCTCTCCCAAGGTTCATTACCCAAATCGCAACTGCCGGATATACGTGGTCGACCTTCAGTGTGGTCTAGTGACATGTGATGAGTGTACATGCCAAGGAGTCGCCACCAATCGTTTCGTGGAGGGTACGATCGGAAACCCTATCGAATAGTTGGGAGTGATCTATTCGATTCTGCGGAAACCAGAGAAGTGGGTTCGGGGACTTAGTTACGCCAACTGTCGAAGTTGACGCCCTTTCGGTACCTATGTTGAATGGTTTATCTGATCCTAGGATTTCATGCAGATGAGTGAGGTATAGATCCTAAATCTAAGAGTTCATGCAGATGGGAAATACTACCCTATCACTCACAACCAATAGAAATAAGTGCGCAAATCAAGGATCCAGTACATGCGGATAAAACACATGAAATCAGCATGGCATCCCTACCCTAATGAGGTCCTATTAGCCTAGAGAAATATCAATCAAGGCTTAGGAGTGATTTGGACATGATTCGCCCATGAGGGGCAGAATCGTAATTTTGAATAACTCGGGGACAATTCACCTCGAAAAGGGAAAATTTGTCATTTTAGATGAATTGGGAAGTCAAAAGACAGAGGAAATAGGATTGGCCATCAATCCAATCTATTTCCTATTTTTCTTGAATTTCCAGGATTTTTTGGTATTTAAAAATGATTTTACCCTCAGAGGGGTAAAATCGTCATTTTGAACAAAGATGAGAACTGAAAATCTCAAATATTAGGGCTGGTCGTCCACCTGACCCAAACCCTAACTTTATGCAATTTTCAGAACTCGATTGAGACAAGAAAGACAATTTTCCCATTGAAGGGCAAAATCGTCATTTTGAGAAAAAGGGGCGGGACTCGAAAACCCAAGCCTAAGAATTGGTCGCCTACTCGACCCTAACTCTTACCTTGACATTATCGGCCTTATCTCACATACACAGCAGAGGCGACTTACCCCTAAAGGGTAAGGTCGTCAAGTCTTGGAAGAACGGATAAGAAACCCCAAAAATAGGGTTGACCAGTTGTCTGTGGTCAATCCTCGATTTTTGGGGATTTCTAAATGCCTAGGATTTTTCCCTAATTTTTCCACATTTTTTTGGAATTTTCTGGCATTTTTTTGGATTTTCTAAGATTTTTCTGATTTTTTTTATTATTATTTTTTTTTATTGATTTTTTTTAATAATAAAAAAATGTGATTCGGACCGGGTCGACCCGACCCGCTCGGGCCGGAACCCGACCCAGGCCCGGACCCGCGAAATCCTTGGTCGAAACGACGCCGTTTAATACATTTCTGATTTTCAGGTTATTTGGCACTGATCTGACGGTCCTTAATGGGCCATGTGGCTGACCCACGATCTTTGGATTGACTTACCAAATCCTATGGTTCAGATTGATTGAAGACTTGACCAGGGTCGTCCGATCTAATTACTTGAACCTACGGCTGCGATTAGAACATGGGACTTGATCTGGACCGTCCGATCCCACTAACCTAAACGACGTCGCCTCCTAACTAACCCACACGGCGCCGTTTCCATCATTTTTTATTTCCGATTTAAAATCATTTTTTCATTATCCTAATTTCTAATCGGACGGACAATATCTGTTGGGCTCAAAAAATCTCAGCCGTTGGATCTACCTATTCGAATAACAACCTCCAACGGCCGAGCTGACTGGACTGACGCGTGGACCAATGGTCGATCGCCACCTAAGCGCTTTGACTCGCTGACCTGCCAAGTCAGCATCGTCTTCAACCTTTCGACCCCGGCGAAATGGACGGCTGAAGCACTCCGACGTCGATCCAACGGTGAAAATTTAATGGAATCGTGCGAAACCAGCGCCAATCAACTCGAAATCGCTTCTATTTTATCATATCTCAAGATTACACGAATCCATTCACAGAATCAAGCGCGATCGAACAAGAACCAGTACACACTCATGTACTCTAATCAGGCAATTCATGGCGTATTAAACCAATTCATTAACAGTGAAGCATCATTCAATGTTTAGGGAACTTACCTCGAGCTCCGATCGAGCTCGCTCGGCCCAGATTTGGCTGGGCAAGAATCGGCTATGGAGGCTAAATCGGAAGACTCGATTCGGGGTATGTGAGCAAAATCGATGCAAAATGAAGACGCGAACATGGTCAGTGATGTTAGGGGAACGAAACGCACACATTAATTGCATGAATGATCAAGAAACACGTGAATCGCCATGAGAGCTTGAAGGAAGACTCGAGACTGTGACTCACCTGTTCTCGCAGATTCATTGTGCGCGGCCGACTGCGTTAGCTTCCTGGCGCTCTGGTCAAGCTTCAGAAAGCCTTCTTTGGCTGTGGTTCAGCCGGAAACAGCTCAACCGGTGCCATGTAATTCGAGCTCCGATTCTCGACGACAGGGGTCGGAGAACCAGCTCTCCCTCGCGTTCTCTCTCTCTCGCGCGATTATGTACTCCTTGCTCTAACTGAACCAACCGTCCTCTCTCTTCGCGAAGGCCTGTTAGCTTATATAGCTTGTTCGATTTTCGGCGCCGAGCGGTGGACCTCCAACTGACTCGGTTTGGCACGTGTAGTCACGTGCAATTGGGTCAAAACGAAGTCGGGGAAGATGGGCATTTCGCTCAGTTCCTTTTGGTTCAGCGGTGAGCTTCATTTCGCACGAATTTGGCAAGGATTTGAGCTGTTTTTGCCTTTGTTGACTTTTGCAGGTCCGAAGGTTTGACTGGCCGATTGCTCCCTGCTCCGGCGGCCATTGGTCATGCTCTTGGTGTCAATCGACGGGGAATGTTGTGGCGAATGGAACCCCCACTAGTTCTTTTTTAATTGCCGCCGATTGCTTGGTCAATTTCCCTGTTGAAATTCAACCTTGCACTGTTCATTTGTGCGCAGGTTAGATGAAGACGAAGACACTGTAGCGGACCGGTTCGACCGGTCTGACCGGCGGTCTGACCGGTCTGAACCGGTCCCGAATAGGACTTTTCAAATTAGGCCCAAATTAATGGAAAAATTTTGCAATTGAACCTTATAATCGAATCTAGGGCATGAATTCTATCTAGAAATGTGGTTTTGCCCAAAAGTTTTCATCAATTTCTACAAAATCCCCAAATTTTCATTTGATTGGAAATTGGAGATCGTGTAATTGAGGATGTAAATGATCAAATTGAGTCAAACCACCTGTGCCAATCGATTTAAAATGGTGAAATCCATTGGGTAGCATGTCCAATTTGCAATTATAGTCTTTGAATTGAAAGTAATTTCGATTATGCTCAATTTCAAGGATTAAAATGCAATTATGTTTGCAATTGAACAGCTCGTCCGAGCAATTAGGTCAAATTGAAATGGGGGACAATTAGATTGAATGTCAAGATCCTATAAAATGCCAAAATTGCAAATTAAAAGACTCAATTATTATTTTTTTCTTCAAATTCAATAGTACGGGTTACAAAGGAACACCTAAAATTGAATCTGATTTTGATTTTTTTGTGAGGTCGAAAATACAAGGGGTTAAAAGGAAAAATATTGGATATTTGTCCATATTTTTGTGACCTCAAATACTATTTTTCTTGATTTTTTAAGTGTTTTTTTATTTTCCAAAAATACTAAAAAATATGAAAAATATGAAAAATTATTTTTTGGTCAAGAATGGTTCCTTGGGCTTGGCCAAGGCCGCAAAAGTTGATTTTGTAATTTTTTGACTTTTTATGAATTTTTTTATGATTTTTCAAAAAAATAAAAATGAAAAAAGCTAGGTCAAAAATCAGGTGTCAACAGGCACGCGCGGGTCCGGGTCTGGGCCGGGTTCCGACCCGAGTGGGTCGGGTCGACCCGATCCGAATCATTTTTTTTAAATAAAAAATCAGAAAATGATTTTAAAAATAAAAAAAATAAAAAAATCGGAAAAATTTCAGAAAATCCAAAAAAATGCTAGAAAATGCCAGAAAATTCCAAAAAAATATGGAAAAATTGTGGGAAAATCTTAGACATTCCAGAAACCCCCAAAAATCGAGGGTTGACCACAGACAACTGGTCAACCCTATTTTTGGGGTTTCTTATCCGTTCTTCCAAGACTCGACGACATTATCCTTTAGGGGTAAGTCGCCTCTAGTGTGTATGTGAGATAAGGCCGATAATGCCAAGACAAGAATTAGGGTCGATTAGACGACCAATTCTTAAGTTTGGATTTCGAGTCCCGCCCCTTTTCTCAAAATGACGATTTTGCCCTTCAATGGGAAAATTGTCTTTCTTGTCTCAATCGAGTTCTGAAAATTGCTTAAAGTTAGGGTTTGGGTCAGGTGGACGACCAACCCTAATATTTGAGGTTTTCAGTTCTCATCTTTGTCCAAATGACGACTTTACCCCTCTAAGGGTAAAATCACTTTTAAATTCCAGAAAAATCCTGGAAATTCCAGAAAAATAGGAAATGGATTGGATTGATGGCCAATCCTATTTCCCCTGTCTTTTGACTTCCCAATTCATCTGAAAATGACAAATTCTCCCTTTCGAGGTGAATTGTCCCCGAACCATTCAAAATTACGATTCTGCCCCTCTTGGGCGAATCATGTCCAAATCACTCCTAAGCCTTGATTGATATTTCTCTAGGCTAATAGAGCCTCATTAGGGATACCATGCCGATTTCATGTGTTTTATCCGCATGTATTGATTCCTTGATTTGCGCCCTTACTTGTAATGATTGTGAGTGATAGGGTAGCTGTTCCCATCTGCATGAACTCCTAGATTTAGGATCTGTACCCCACTCATCTGTATGAAATCCTAGGATCAGATAAACCATTCAGCTTAGGTACCGAAAGGGCGTCAACTCTAAACGGTTGGCGTAACTAAGTCCCCGAACCCACTTCTCTGGTTTCCGCAGAATCGAATAGATCACTCCCAACTATTCGATAGGGTTTCCGATCGTACCCTCCACGAAACGATTGGTGGCGACTCCTTGGCATGTACACTCATCACATGTCACTAGACCACACTGAAGGTCGACCACGTATATCCGGCAGTTGCGATTTGGGTAATGAACCTTGGGAGAGGCCCGCGTCCGATCCAGCCAGCGATCGGGCGGCCCATTAGCCCACTCCTCGCCTCCGCGTCGCGAGAGGGTCGCGACAGACTGGCGACTCCGCTGGGGACTATTCTAAACCAGAATCTCTGGTTACGAATTCTAGAGGACTTGAGCCGATTAAAAAGTTGTTTGGTTTATCTGACCTTGTTTTCTGCAGATGCTCTCGAAGGTGAGGTACGTACACTAACCATTGTGTTAAAAGTTTTTGCAGATTGGAGAAATAAGGGGTGGAGTGATTGTTGACATTTTTCCTGCAGGTTGGAGTTGGGAATGTATGTTTACTTTATGCATTTACTAAAGCGGTGTTTGATACAAACTGCTGTGCATGACTTTGCATTGTGATGATCACGACACATCGCACACACTGGCGGTCAAACCCCGACTGCAACCACCCTTAGGTTACCTTAGATAGGGAAAGGATGCGAAAAGGATCTTGTGTTTGATGGCACTTGAGACTTTCGTATTCGTTCCCGCCTACCATCTGCATTGGCGATATCTAGCCCTCTTGGGTAGATACCCTTGGGGAGGAATCTGCCTCGTGTGGATCGTGGGAGCTTGAGCCCTAGGTTCCTCACCTGATTTTTTTTTTATTCTTTAGAGTATACCCACTTGTCTCATGCGCATGTCTATGGATGGTTGGTATACCTAAAATCACCCATTGATACAGGGGACATCCCACATCCCCCAAAGCGTGGTTGGTAAGACATTTATTTCTAAAACGTACTTTATTTCCTGCTCCATGATATGACTCATACATTGCATACATTCATATGCATTCGCATCATGAAGATTACTCAAGTGACTAATGAGATGTTGACACCTGATTTTTGACCAATCTATTATTGTGATTTTTATTCTTTAAAATTAATTAAAAATATCAAAAAAGGTCATAAAATCACAAAATCAACTTTGGAAGCCTTGGCCTAGCCTCGGGGACCAATTTTGAACAAAAAATATTTTTTGGTATTTTATAATATTTTTCGAATTTATTTAATTATAAAAATACCCAAAAAATCAGAAAAATACCATTCGTGGTCAGAAAAATACACAAAAATATTCAATAATTTTTTTTTAATTTCCTCTTAAAGTGTGTCACTTTAAA
This sequence comes from Rhodomyrtus psidioides, assembly GCA_021437785.1. Classification (NCBI taxonomy): domain Eukaryota; kingdom Viridiplantae; phylum Streptophyta; class Magnoliopsida; order Myrtales; family Myrtaceae; genus Rhodomyrtus; species Rhodomyrtus psidioides. The sequence goes on along the minus strand of JAILYB010000007.1, from coordinate 5,403,713 downwards.
TCTCAAAAATTCGGCTCGGGTCACTATGTTCCTTAACAAACATAAACCCGAACCGAGCCCAAAAATTCCTTTTCGAGTCTTTTAATTTTCAATTCTCACTTTTCATAAGCTATGACATTGAATTCTAAAGTCTAGAAGTGCAATTGGGTCAATTTACCCTCCAATTTGATCAATTTGGAACAAAAGGGCTTAATTGCACAAATTTCTTTCAATTTAGTCCCCGGTTTCACAATTTTCAAAAATTAAATCTCACGCGGGCTCACCCATTAAAATTAAACACTTCTACCCTATGGGTTTCATTGTGATGAATCCACTGGTGGCCTTAATTTGGACTAATTTGATCGTTTGGGCCCTCAATTTGGCGATAATCATTTTCGGATCCTAGGGACAATTTGGGGTTTTTACTAAATTTCAATCAATTGATTCACGAAAATACCCATATTTGACAGAAAATATGTCAAGGAAACCGATTTTGTCATCAATTTCATGAAAATGGATCGATTTGGGGCCCAATTTAACGAAATTGGTCGAACCGGGCCGGTCGGGTCAGACCCGACCCGACCCGGCCGAACCGGGTCTGCAACTCAGTTGCAGACCCGTGGGGAAAAGCCGTGCGCGCAGAACAGGGGAGGACCGGGCATGCATTTTTTTAAGAAAAGAGGTGAACGAAAAGTGGGGAACAATGGAAGGTGGTCGGTAGGCATGCTTTTGAGGCAAAAAAAGAGCAAAGGGGCGGTCGGCCATTAAAAAAAAGGGTGGCGGAGCTCGGTTAATGGAGGGAGCTTGGCCGAGAGAGGGAAGTGGTTCGGGCAAAAAAGGGAGCGAGAGCAAGGCGTAACCGGAGCTCCGGACGTTCAACAGATCATCACCGAAGCCTCGCCCGCCATCTTCAAGCTCGGAACAGGTCGGTTGTTCCTCTCCGACCTTCATTTCCTTACCGTGTATCACCTATTCGATAAAATGCTCGAATGAAACATATAGGTTTGGGGTCTCGGCCGGGCCTTCCCGAGCATTATTTATCGCGAGTTTGCTTGTAAAACATCCCGACACATGTTTCTAATCTCGGTTTGCTATTCATATTACGTCGAGGACCGCCGAGAACCCGACCCCGAGCTTCACCGGCCACTGCCCATACCGTGAGCTCAACGACGACTTCCAGCGATCACCGGCCCTTAGCTAGCCTCAGGTAAGCTTCTAAAGCTCCCTGGGGTCCCCCATGAATGCCTGGAACGAGTTTTGGACAAAAAAAATTTTTTCTGCAACTTACCTCGCCGGCGCCGAGACTGTGGAGGTCCGGATCCCCGTTTTCCGACGTGGTAGCCGTCGTGTTTTGGGTATATGTTGATGTCGGATGTGTGGGAAATCGTTTAGGCTGAAAATCGTGAGTCGAAACCGCCGTTTTTACGTCGGTTTCGCTCCTCCGGCGAGGCGCCGGCGAGAATCGCCGGCGCCGGTCATCTTCTACGGCGAGCCGGGGGACCGCTGACCGGTCAACGGCTGACGTGGCTCGCCACGTCAGCGGCCACGTCAGCTAGGATGGGGGCGGACCGTTTAAAAATAAAACTCAGATCGGACGGTCGTGGCTTCGCCACGTGTCGCGATCTGGGAATTTTGGAAATTAAAAATGATTTTTAAATTAATAAATGTTTTTTTAAAAAATAATAAAAAGATTTTGATCGGACGGTCGATATTACGCCAAATGGCGCTCTGAGGAGCGTCCGATCTGACCTAAGATCGGACGCGCCAGAGGAGGCCACGTGGCGTGTCCTGAACCGTCCGATCGGTAGGTTTTCGGATAATAATAAAAAATGTTAAAAAAATTAGAAAATTCCCAAAAAAATGAAAAACGGCGTCGTTTTAGGCCGGTTGCGACCCGTAGGGTCGGGCCGGGCGCCCGCGAGGCGCGGGCCGGGTCTGACCCGGCCCGGAAAATATTCTTAAATAAATAAAAAATCAGAAAATAATAAAAAATAATATAAAATTCAAAAATCAATAAAAAATAGAAAATCATAAAAAATTCAAAAAAATTCGAAAAATTCAGAAAAATTATAAAAAATTCCAGAAAATAGGAAATGAGCATATTCAATTGGCCACAACCTGTTTCGGGTCATTTGACCCCCGATCTTTCCAGAAATGATGGTTTTGCCCTTTCGGCAAACCGTCTTCCAAAACAAATTCTAAAAAAATCCAAGAAAATCCCCAAAAATAGGAAATGGCCACAATCAACTGGCCAAGGCTCATCCCGGGTGTTTTGAACCCCGATCCCTCTAAAATGACGATTTCGCCCTTTGGGCGAATTGTCCTCCAGTAAATTGAAGAAAAATCTAGAAATTCCAAAAAATTCTCAGAGCTGGGAAATGGCCACAAACTACTGGCCATGGAATATTTTGGGTAATTCGGTATCCAAACCTCCCAAAAATGACGATTTTGCCCTTTGGGCTAATCGCGTCCAAATCTTCCCATTTTACCCCCGGTCTGAAATCACACCTTCCCTAAGCCCTTATGGTTATACTAGGAAGCCATTGACTTGAATTGACGTGCATTGATATGATTTATTTATGCACTTGACTGCGTTTCAATTAAAATTGATTATGATTGATAGGAATAGTCTTCCAATCTGCATGGAACCCTGAATCAAGCCTACCTCACCTAAAATCGCGCCTGCATGAACTCTTAGCTAGGAAAATCACTCGCGTTAGGTACCGAAAGGGCGTTGGTAATGATACCGACGTAACCAAGTCCCCGAACCCAAAATCTCTAGTTCCGCAGAACTGATCGACCTCTCCCAATCGGTCAGTAAGGTTTCCGGTCTACCCTCCAATAAAGACCGGTGGCGACTCCAAATGCATGCACAAGTTGCACATGCCACCACGACCACACTGAAGGTCGAAAGCGATCGACTCTTATCGTCGAATCCCTTTGAAAAAATACTCCCGCCGCGATTTGGTATGGGCCTGGGAGGGCTCGCGCCGATCCAAGGCCCGTGATCGGTAATCCATTAGCCGCGTCCGCTTCCGGACGGGTCGCGACAGCTGGCGACTCCGCTGGGGACTCTTGCTCTAGAACATATGATTCTAGACCTCAAGTGGACTTAGGCCGTAATTAAAACGCTGAGTGATTTTTCTAACTTTGCAGGCGCTCTCGAAGGTGAGGTAAGTCCGCTTATGGTAGGTGTTATATGTTTTTGGCAGATTGGAGAAATAAGGGGTGTAGTCCGTGATTAACATTGTCTTATGCAGGTTGGGCGTAGGAATGTATGTTGTGTGGATGATTTGAAGTGCTGATTGATAAACTGCTGTGCATGAATTGCATTATGATGATCACAACACGTGGACACACACAACCGCGCCTAAAACCCCGGGCACCGCCTTTAGGAACACAATAGAAGGAATTGAGAATGGAATCTCCGCGAGGAAAAACGCGGGGTAATCCACTTTTCAATTCCGCTCGCTTCGAACTATGGATCGAGTCCCAATGCAACGATAGCTGTGCAATGGAATCGGCTCTTTCTAGAACTCGAAGTGGGAACCTTAACCTTAGGTGCCAAACCCTCTGATTTTTAGAAGTTCACCATCACTTGTCTCATGCGCGTGTCTTTGGGCGGTTGGTACACCTAAAACCGCACATAAGTCGACGAGTTTGGTTGGTAAGACTCTCTATCCCTCAAATCTATTACTGTTCATATAAATATAGGCATTTCATTCATTGCATTCTGGTGATTAGATTAAATGCCATTTCAAGGATAGATATGTGTGTTTTTCCCAAACGTCCTTGATAGAAGACGAGGAGGATGATATCCCATGGCGAACACCGAGTGAGCAACAAAAGAGCCTACTATGGACCTTATTGAGATATCGTCCAATGAAGATGACGAGTTGGGGCAAGTGATCCGGAAGCCACAGATCGAACTCGGGGCATCCTTAAACGTTAGGATCACATTCCTTTGTTTCATTTTCCATTACTAGTCCTCTTGTATAGGGTTTATTTTTATCGAGGCTTTTTTCTATCCCACCCCTTAGAGTGATTGTATTAGGGATCTATTGGTGTGTACATTCAGATGGAACTTGGTTATATTTCTTTTGACGGGTCATGGGAATGTGATAGTGGCATTTTCTCTAATCATCCGAATACTCCCAAGTCAAGTTTATAATTCCTTTAGAGGAAATTAAAATTGGAAGTCTTACACGACCTTTTGGTCGTATAGAGTAGTCCAATCTCAATTTCTCTAGAAGGAATTATACACTTGAATTGTTTCGTGCATGTTTTACGTCGCTGGTAATCCACGATAATTGATCGAGAATATCGATGTTGTTTTGAATTTAATGACGAGATAGATGTCCAAATTACTCTCGTTCTTAACAAAATGGCCTTGATTTGGATGCCGTATCTTCAATTAAATTTAAAACACGTTATTATGCCTCGCACTTTTGAGTAATTCGTTCCTCTCGAAATTGATCAAAAGCGATTATTGTGAATTACATTCCTTTCAATAGTATGCTTTCTTTCGAGGAATATTGATAAAAACTTTTCGCGCAAGATTAAAACCCTTGTAAAAGTTCTTGTCCTTATTAATCACGAGCAAGCATAAGATTGAAAGGGGTCTATGCTTTCTTTTTCAGATTATTCCTTCTGATTCTGTCTTTTTATTTGCAGGTAAAAAATAGGTAATAGAGAGAAATCTTTTCCTGGATAAGTCTGAGGCTATTCTTTCATCTGATCATGAGCGAGTTATAAAATCCATATTTGCTCGACTTATTGATATTATGGTTCGGCTCACCTAAATTGAAGATGTTCGAACGCTCGAAGAAAAGAACCATGCGGAAGTTAAAACACACACGAGAACTTTCATTTATTTTGCTCAGCGGAGGGTTTTCAGAAGCAGGTCATACAATTCGGGGTGGAAAAGTAAAGCCAAAGTGAGCCCTAATTAACGACACAAAGGAGCCCAACTGACCCTCCATGTTGTTAATGCTCTGCTCATACTCCCAGCTCCGCATGTTGTGGTCGGCAAGCCTGAGGAGAAGACTTCTGCATTCTCCCTTAACTTCGGCGACCTTGGCCTCGTGTTCTTCGGTGACTACTTCCAGGTCCCGAACCAGTCCATTCCCGCGAGCTATGTCCTCGGTTATCTTGTCGAGCCGTTCTTCCTGCCAGTCGCTCTGAAGCCTCAACAGGACGTTGCGGCGGTCATGCTCGCCGGTGGTTAGGGATATGGCCAATTGATCCACCAGATTTCTCCTCTCGCGAAGCAACGTCGCGACCCGCTCATTAGCAAACTCGACGGCCTTTTTGTAACTATCAACTAGATAGTTGGTCAGCACCAAATGATCAGATCGATCCTCATAACGAGCCCGCAAGACGCGAGCCACCAGAACCTCCCGACTAGCAACACGATAGGCCTCTAAGGAGTGTTCAAAGAGAGTCGGGAAAGTTCTATATTCCCTCCCCAGTGTAGTACCTTCGAGAGAAGTGGTATCAAGGTCCTCGAGCAGGACACAGATTGCATCCTCGGTTGCAGAATGATCGGTTATGTGCGCGTAACCGCGACCCAGTAGGTTATAAAGCTTTTCCCACTAGGCCAAGACATCAGTTGAAAAAGTGCGTACGGGAGAGGAGGCCATTTGCGTTGGGTTGGCTTGAGAATAAGACGAGTTTAACAGAGAGATTAGAAGGAAGAAGCTGATTATGCGAGAACGTTAACCTTCCATACATTAATTCCTCATTTTATAGCAACTCGAGGATGATGAAGGGTCTCAGTAATAATGCTGGTGGAGCCCAGTTAGGGGGGTAAAGCAGGAGGTCCCCTCACGAGAACCATTGGATTCGTTTCGGTCCGCGATTTCCGGCTCATCAATTAAAAGATGTAAAAGATTTGTCGGGATCACCATTATTAGAGTTAGGTGGGAGGAAAGCGCAACTATCGAAGAGAGCCCTAACAGGGTTTGGCAGTCCCATCACGTTGAAAAGCTAAGCGAGAAATTCAAGGTCTTGAGGGGGAACGTTTGCCTAATGATGCTTGAAGAGCGTCTCCTGGACATACAGAGTCACTCGAAGAAAGCTTTATAGGGAGTGAGCATACAGGAGAGAGTGGAGAACTCTGAGTGGGCAAGAACCAATCAAACATTTCTTAATCTAACATATTTAAGAGGCTACTGTCAGCCGCTAGAGGCGACTGACTCAAAAATCTCAGAAATTGAACCACAGAGGGATCTCGAAGATTCCAAGATCAAGTCTAACGCCAAAACCATGGAGCCCAACACTTCTGGCAACGGAAATCAAGATCACGGCGACGACGACAACGACATCCACAATGCTCAACTCGGGAAAAGAAGACGTCCTCACCAATACTCTCAGGAGGAAACCCAAATGCTGGAAACCCTTTTCAGTAAAAGCCATTACATGAAAAAGAAGTGGAGAATTGAATTGAGCCGGGAGTTGGGGATTAATCAGTCGAGGATCCAGTTTTGGTTTCAAAATAGGAGATCCAAATCGAGGGCTCAACGCAAACGTCAGGTGGTCGAGATTTTAAAGGAAGAAAACCAAAAGCTGCGAACAGAAAACATGAGGTACGAAAAAGCTCTCAATATTACCGTTTGCCCTCATTGCGATAACCTCGTCGCCCTCGGTAAGGTATTCCCCGATAAGCCTCACGCGATGATTGAAGACGTTCATTTACCACCCTACTCCCTCGGGGCATCTCCTGCTCAACCAGATTTTGCCGGAGTCACGCATGAGCAGGATGATCCTACGAAGATGATACAAATGCCTCCTGGGGGATGGGATTTGCATCGCTTTGATTGGAGTTACAGTTTCAAGGAGCTGGATGTTACCGCCGACCAGCTCAAAGCATATCAGCCTCATGCACAACAATTTTCGATAGGGTCGGGTCCTGCTGGAGATGAGTTAATCAGTCGTCAAGCCATCGATGCAATTTTGGGCCACGATAAGAGGAGGTTCGCTTGGCCCCCTGAACTGCATTCCAGATTCCTAGATGTGGTTCACCAAATGGGGATCGACTCAGCAACTCCGACGCGCATATTTAAGGCCATGAATGTACCGGGGCTTAGTAAGGAGCTGGTCAGGAATCACCTTGCCGCCTACAGAAAGCTATTAAGACAACGTCGAGCGGAGCTAAACCGGGAGGAATCCGTCTCGAGCTCAAAAGCTAGGAGCGACCGCCATTGTAATGCTCAGGCATCAAGAGATACCCGGCCAAATCTAAGCATCAATCAAGCTAGCAACCCGACCACCGGCAAACTGAAAGCTGATCAGAATGTCCTCCCGGGCCATTTCAACACTTCTCAAGAGCGCGTGTCACAAGTACAGCGAGTGCGCACTCCTCCATTCGAGCAGCAGTCGGCTGGTGCTCTGCCTGCCGCTGGTCAACCCACAACAGACGATTTCTTTGATGAGGGGCTCGATGCCTTGTTCAATCAGTGGGAAGCTGGCATGCTTGGACAGCCATGATCTAGCGCTTGACTCGGGGCACGATGGGTCGGTCACCACGAACACCCCTAGAAAGAAGAACATGTTCACGAGTAGATCACTCGTTTTATCCGTTGTAAAGTTCCTACGGGAACATTTTTCTTTAATGACTATAGTTAATTCTATATTAAAACCAACGCTATCGACGAACATCGTCATGCTCAGTTGTGATGATCCCTTGTTAGATTAAGTCTGAAACCAGAGACGGTCTTTAAAATTTTGAGTGGCCACGGACTCATTCCTCACCAAGCGCCCGGGATGCTGAAATGAAGAGTAACAGCATGCACAGGGAAAATGCCACTTTCGTTTGAACGATGAAAAGGGCTTGAGAGAAGATCATAGCGTTAATGGAGCTAAATGAATTAAACGGACTCATTAATTGCGGGTCCACCGCTGCTCCCCACGTTCTCGGGCCTAGCAAATCATAAAAGGCGCCGAAAGATTGTAGACCCACCACTTTGAAGACTGAACTAGGGGATGAGCGCAATACTTGATGAAACCGAATCAATGCAAAAGAGTTTGTGATCCTATCACGAGGAAAAAGAAAGGGGAATACAGATGATGAGTAATTACAAAGTCTCGGGAGGAGCGCTTGCTTGCTGGCCTTCATATGCAGCCTGAAGGAGGGTTCTAGGACACGCACAATCACTTGAGAAAATTTCTAGAGTGAGCAAACACGTAAGAGCAAATAGAGAAAGCTGAGTGAACTAGATCAGCCCGAGATACTCCGATCCATCATGTTTAAAAGCTATTCCCATCTGCTAGAAACGCCCGACCTGGACATTTCTGAGTACGAACTGCTGGGAGACTTTGAAGATCCTGGAGCTGAATACTACCAGAAAGCCATGGAGACTGACTCCTCTAGCGATGAAATTCTAGGTTTCAGCTACGAAGAAGGAGTATACAATGATGACCGGAGTCGGAAAAGGAAGCAACTACAACGCCACACTCCAGGCCAAATCCGAGAGCTCGAAGCTTTCTTCAATGAATGCCCCACTCCAAGCAGACAACAGAAAATGGAATTGAGCCGAAAGATAGGATTGGAGCTTTCGAAGGTCAAGTTTTGGTTCGCCAACAAACGAACCCGGGTGAAACAGCAATACGCAGACCATGAGTTACTGGTCCTGAGGGAGGAGAATGAGAAGCTTCAAGCTGAAAGCGCGAGATATAAGGAAGCTCTGACCAAGGCCATCTGCCTTAATTGTGGTAATCCTGTTGTCCTCGGCGAGGTGTTCCTCGATGAACCATCCCTGTTGACGAATAACACTCAGCTGTTACCGTATTCTCCACAACATTTTCCGACACAGCCAGATACCGCCGGAGATCGGCATGAGCAAGTCAACACCATAGGATCAACACCAACATCCTCTGAGAAATGGGATATGAATCATCACAGGGGGGGTTCTCTCAATGACGAACTCGCTGTCGCAGCCAGCCAATCCAAAGTCGGTGAGTCCCTCCCTGGACAACTTTTGAAACGACTAGATCCCGTAGAGAATAGCTACCGAAGTATTGACGATATTTTGGGTGATAAGAGAACAAGGTTTTACTGGACCTATGAACTTCACACCAAATTTGTTGATGCAATTCGAGAACTGGGAGTTGATTCGGCTAGCCCACTACGCATACTCGAGATTATGAATGTGCCGGGGCTCTCTAGAATTAACGTTGAGTCTCACCTCAAGTACTATAGGAGATTGCTAAGGGATGGAAGGATAGCGTTAAACCATCATAAAGCCAGTTGGAGCTCAAGTGCTGGGCAGAGTTACAACCATGATGATTGGAGAGCCAAGAGCACCCAACCGTGTTTCAGCAATGACGGGACTAGCAGTCGTGTCAGCGACTCCTCTAACCCAAATCAGAATGCTCCGCCGAGCTATCTCAATACTCCTCAAGAGTATATGCCACAGTTCCAGCACATAGAGATTCCTCAGTTTGAGCGCGAATCAGTCATTAATGCTGTCCCTGAAGCAGATCTGGCCTTGGTAAAAGGTGCACATATAAACCTGCCGGTCATCGGAGGAAGTCCCAATTCGAGGGATCAAATTGCTCACGGCGAGAGCAAAGAGAGGAATCCCTCACCTGCAGTCGACGACACCCAATATGGGCACCAAGGGCTAGAAAGAACAGGCGATTTCCTTGATAAGGAGCTGGACACTTGGATCAATACTCTTCAGGAATGTATGTCTCGACCCCAACATGGCAATGATGAAGGTTCCAGCTCAAAGACTCCAGTCCCTCACAATGAAGGCGATGAAAGAAATCTGCTCCCAACAATTGTTGATACCCAACTTGAACATCAATGGCCCGAAGACCCGAGCAATTTCCTTGGCGATGAGTTCAATCTTTGGCTCGATCAATTTGGAGCCGGAGGGCCATCACAGTGGTGACGCAAGGCAGATGACCAAACGTCTGATGCAAGGCATGATTACTCGATGAAAAATGCTTAGACGAAAGGGGTGGAACACTCATATTGAATATGTTGTTGATCGCACTGTAAGGTTCCCACGGGAACATCTTTCATTAATGTCTAGAACTAATTGCGCGTGAGTGTCAACATCACCCTTTGAGCATCTTCAAGCCGAGGGCCGTGGATTAATCGCTTAATCCGTGGAGCAAGTTCCCCGAACAATGACTATCACCCGCGGAGTATAATGAGATCTACCCCTGCAATACGAAATACGTTTGGCCGCGAAGCCACCTATTTGGTAAAACGATGTATCGTTCCTAAACGATCTTCAATCGAATACCGAAGTAATGTCTCCTTTCTTTCCCTTCTCAGGTGATAAACATGGATAAATCACTCAAGGAGCCATTTGTTCGAATAACAGAACAGACGTTGCCTAACTGGGGGGCAGATGAACCATTGATGTTGCAAACACTCCAAGAATGGATAGGCGGATTTGATAGATGTTGTTCATATCAATACGCAACATCAGAACGGGATGAGAACCAAGAGTAAAGTTGTATCGTTCCAATTTGTCTTGAATTTGAGAATATGAATTGATACTCGTTATTTATCCTTGACAGGGGAATCGCCTTACAGACGAACAGGTTTTTACATCCCATGTATTACTCGTTAGAGTACATGACCAAGGGTAGGATGTATCGTTTCGATTTTTGAAAAATTCGTGAACATGCAATGATATGCTTCTTTTACATTTTCAGGGGTCTGCAGCCACGACAGGTAGGTAAGTATCCCTTTCCCAGTTAGCTGGAGACAAAAAAAAATGTTAAAATACTTTCAGCCGTCATGAAAATTATCCAATGCATCGATGTTCATGATTTAAATCGGGAGGTTGCCCAAAGCATGAATAAGATATGCACGATACATCACAAAATCCCCTCGATGGATAAATTTTGGGAAAGAAAGAAATGAATTTTTCCAAATATGATTATTTGTCAAATCATTCAAAAGGAAGTTTACTCAAAAGAGAGGCAAGCCTAGTCAAAACACGCCCTATACACATTTAAGAGAGAAGTGGAGCGGATCAGATAGCAAAATCTGGACCTACGGAAGTATGGACCATTCGCAGCGATTACATGGGTTGGGACGACGGAGGCATTCGTTTCATATCCCCTAAACACTACAGGTGACCGTTGATAACCCCTTTGAACGGCGGTTTTCATTCTTAGCCCTGTCGAGAACTACCCCACATCGGGGCAAAATGAAGATGAGCCCAGCAGCATCAGGAGAAAATGGTTAGAAATTTTCTTGCTCGGACTAACATTAATCTTTGTGTGTTGTTTATATGGTAATCCAAGTGCCATAGGATGATGAGAAGCATTCATTTCTCTATCCCACACACCGAATCCTTTGCATAGCCAAGTCGAGCCTGAAAATTCGTTTCATGAGCCCGTTGGTGATCATTGCACATTTCAAGATGGATGCAGCATCACTTTAGAAACGGAAGAGCTCAAGACTAAGGGATTTCAAAAAAAAAAGGGATGAAAATGAGAAAAGAATCCACGACATCGAGAAAAAGCAAAGTGCCTGGTAAAAGCAAGGCCGATACTCGTGTAAGTTGTTTGATTGATTCACAATGAAGCCGGATGGGAAAAGAGAAAATCCCTAAAGGAGCCAAATCTGAAAGGGCTGCTCCCCAAAATGCTAGCAAGCGCAGAACAAAGACGTAGAGAAAGTCAGTATCTGAATGCAACAAGAGACGCTCTTTAAAGAACTGGTGCACGTCGCAAGATAGGTTGCGCGCCTCAAAGGCTAAAGATGCAGAATGGAAAAGACATGTGACAAATTTGCAATGATCACCAATGTCAAATCCTTCGTGATTTCTGGGCCAAAAACAAGCCTTTTTCGGTCCCCCAATCCTACCAATGTTACAACCCTGAAACAGTCTTCTCTGACTAAGACACTTGGGTTAACATATAGCTTAGCTCGAAGAAGTACGAGCAAGACTCTTTCTTTCTCATTTTGCAGGGTTCTTGACTTATAAACCCGGAGCAGATGGTGAAGATTTTTATTCAATGGCCTCGACTCCAAGGCGGGTCCCCCTTGAAAGCCAATATCCAAGCCCAACATTACGGTCCCGTGGAAGACCTCCCGACCGATCAAAATGTATGCGCTGCGAATGAGCCTAAAACCTAGGCACAGGTGAGTATGGAATTGAGTGCATCCCCTAAAAATCATTACCTCAAAACAGGTGAGATGGCCTCCTTGTCGAGAAATGTTCCAATTGATGTTTTGAGCAAACTCTTTTTGGGAATTTTCAAACTGTTTGATCAAGATTTTCCGTGCAAAGGATTTGTGATCACATTTGCATGTTGCAAGAATGCTTTGGATAACCTCCAACATCAAAACGCACATTTCATGATTAAGACTTAAATCATACGATTTTGTCAGATGGACAACCGTAGTCTTCCCTAAGATTGCTAATGTTTTCTTGGTGAAGAAAAATTTTTCAGGCTCGAACTTCTGCAGGATCCGTTGGAAACACCAATCTCCCAGAATGTCGCCTTAACAGACTCAAGTGAAGCTTTGTAAAGATAAAATCTTTCACTGCTTCAAAATTGAATTCCCGACAAATTTCGGGATCTTTTAAAAGAAGGGATGAGGATAGAACCCCTTTTCAAAACAAACAAAGGTAGAAACCGCCTGAAGGGTCAAAACAAAGGTAGATACCGCCTGAAGGGTCAAACAAAGGTAGAAACCGCCTGAAGGGTCAAAACAAAGGTAGATACCGCCTGAAGGGTCAAAACAAAGGTAGAAACCGCCTAAAGGGTCAAACTTATTGGTAGATACCGCCATAAGGGTCAACACGAGGTAAATACCGCCTTAAGGATCAACACGAAGGTCCGATCCACCATACGAATTAAAATCTCTGGCAAATCCCAAAGCGTGGAGATGCGCCTTCCTTAGGTTCCTACCAGTTAGGAATCCAATAATGGTATGACCTACCATACAGGTCAGAGCTTAATCTCCCTAGGATTTTCTGTGACGAGTCCTAGGCATCTTCTTGAAAGTTGTCGCAACCGGCATCATCCGACAGGTGAGCTTCAGGTAAACCTCTCTCACTCCGGCCCATGTTCGAATTGCAAGAGTAAACCGGTGATTAATTGGAGCATTCATCAAAAGACTTAAGGGTCCGATGTCATAGCATTTCTTTTCCCCCAGTCGAGTCGGTTAAGATTCAGGTGCCATGTTGTCTTTGAGAGAAACCTCTAACGAGATTCCTCTCAAAGAGGGGCAGCTGTTGACACCTGATTTTTGACCAATCTATTATTGTGATTTTTATTCTTTAAAATTAATTAAAAATATCAAAAAAGGTCATAAAATCACAAAATCAACTTTGGAAGCCTTGGCCTAGCCTCGGGGACCAATTTTGAACAAAAAATATTTTTTGGTATTTTATAATATTTTTCGAATTTATTTAATTATAAAAATACCCAAAAAATCAGAAAAATACCATTCGTGGTCAGAAAAATACACAAAAATATTCAATAATTTTGTTTTAATTTCCTCTTAAAGTGTGTCACTTTAAATCTCAAAAATTCGGCTCGGGTCACTATGTTCCTTAACAAACATAAACCCGAACCGAGCCCAAAAATTCCTTTTCGAGTCTTTTAATTTTCAATTCTCACTTTTCATAAGCTATGACATTGAATTCTAAAGTCTAGAAGTGCAATTGGGTCAATTTACCCTCCAATTTGATCAATTTGGAACAAAAGGGCTTAATTGCACAAATTTCTTTCAATTTAGTCCCCGGTTTCACAATTTTCAAAAATTAAATCTCACGCGGGCTCACCCATTAAAATTAAACACTTCTACCCTATGGGTTTCATTGTGATGAATCCACTGGTGGCCTTAATTTGGACTAATTTGATCGTTTGGGCCCTCAATTTGGCGATAATCATTTTCGGATCCTAGGGACAATTTGGGGTTTTTACTAAATTTCAATCAATTGATTCACGAAAATACCCATATTTGACAGAAAATATGTCAAGGAAACCGATTTTGTCATCAATTTCATGAAAATGGATCGATTTGGGGCCCAATTTAACGAAATTGGTCGAACCGGGCCGGTCGGGTCAGACCCGACCCGACCCGGCCGAACCGGGTCTGCAACTCAGTTGCAGACCCGTGGGGAAAAGCCGTGCGCGCAGAACAGGGGAGGACCGGGCATGCATTTTTTTAAGAAAAGAGGTGAACGAAAAGTGGGGAACAATGGAAGGTGGTCGGTAGGCATGCTTTTGAGGCAAAAAAAGAGCAAAGGGGCGGTCGGCCATTAAAAAAAAGGGTGGCGGAGCTCGATTAATGGAGGGAGCTTGGCCGAGAGAGGGAAGTGGTTCGGGCAAAAAAGGGAGCGAGAGCAAGGCGTAACCGGAGCTCCGGACGTTCAACAGATCATCACCGAAGCCTCGCCCGCCATCTTCAAGCTCGGAACAGGTCGGTTGTTCCTCTCCGACCTTCATTTCCTTACCGTGTATCACCTATTCGATAAAATGCTCGAATGAAACATATAGGTTTGGGGTCTCGGCCGGGCCTTCCCGAGCATTATTTATCGCGAGTTTGCTTGTAAAACATCCCGACACATGTTTCTAATCTCGGTTTGCTATTCATATTACGTCGAGGACCGCCGAGAACCCGACCCCGAGCTTCACCGGCCACTGCCCATACCGTGAGCTCAACGACGACTTCCAGCGATCATCGGCCCTTAGCTAGCCTCAGGTAAGCTTCTAAAGCTCCCTGGGGTCCCCCATGAATGCCTGGAACGAGTTTTGGACAAAAAATTTTTTTTCTGCAACTTACCTCGCCGGCGCCGAGACTGTGGAGGTCCGGATCCCCGTTTTCCGACGTGGTAGCCGTCGTGTTTTGGGTATATGTTGATGTCGGATGTGTGGGAAATCGTTTAGGCTGAAAATCGTGAGTCGAAACCGTCGTTTTTACGTCGGTTTCGCTCCTCCGGCGAGGCGCCGGCGAGAATCGCCGGCGCCGGTCATCTTCTACGGCGAGCCGGGGGACCGCTGACCGGTCAACGGCTGACGTGGCTCGCCACGTCAGCGGCCACGTCAGCTAGGATGGGGGCGGACCGTTTAAAAATAAAACTCAGATCGGACGGTCGTGGCTTCGCCACGTGTCGCGATCTGGGAATTTTGGAAATTAAAAATGATTTTTAAATTAATAAATGTTTTTTTAAAAAATAATAAAAAGATTTTGATCGGACGGTCGATATTACGCCAAATGGCGCTCTGAGGAGCGTCCGATCTGACCTAAGATCGGACGCGCCAGAGGAGGCCACGTGGCGTGTCCTGAACCGTCCGATCGGTAGGTTTTCGGATAATAATAAAAAATGTTAAAAAAATTAGAAAATTCCCAAAAAAATGAAAAACGGCGTCGTTTTAGGCCGGTTGCGACCCGTAGGGTCGGGCCGGGCGCCCGCGAGGCGCGGGCCGGGTCTGACCCGGCCCGGAAAATATTCTTAAATAAATAAAAAATCAGAAAATAATATAAAATTCAAAAATCAATAAAAAATAGAAAATCATAAAAAATTCAAAAAAATTCGAAAAATTCAGAAAAATTATAAAAAATTCCAGAAAATAGGAAATGACCATATTCAATTGGCCACAACCTGTTTCGGGTCATTTGACCCCCGATCTTTCCAGAAATGATGGTTTTGCCCTTTCGGCAAACCGTCTTCCAAAACAAATTCTAAAAAAATCCAAGAAAATCCCCAAAAATAGGAAATGGCCACAATCAACTGGCCAAGGCTCATCCCGGGTGTTTTGAACCCCGATCCCTCTAAAATGACGATTTCGCCCTTTGGGCGAATTGTCCTCCAGTAAATTGAAGAAAAATCTAGAAATTCCAAAAAATTCTCAGAGCTGGGAAATGGCCACAAACTACTGGCCATGGAATATTTTGGGTAATTCGGTATCCAAACCTCCCAAAAATGACGATTTTGCCCTTTGGGCTAATCGCGTCCAAATCTTCCCATTTTACCCCCGGTCTGAAATCACACCTTCCCTAAGCCCTTATGGTTATACTAGGAAGCCATTGACTTGAATTGACGTGCATTGATATGATTTATTTATGCACTTGACTGCGTTTCAATTAAAATTGATTATGATTGATAGGAATAGTCTTCCAATCTGCATGGAACCCTGAATCAAGCCTACCTCACCTAAAATCGCGCCTGCATGAACTCTTAGCTAGGAAAATCACTCGCGTTAGGTACCGAAAGGGCGTTGGTAATGATACCGACGTAACCAAGTCCCCGAACCCAAAATCTCTAGTTCCGCAGAACTGATCGACCTCTCCCAATCGGTCAGTAAGGTTTCCGGTCTACCCTCCAATAAAGACCGGTGGCGACTCCAAATGCATGCACAAGTTGCACATGCCACCACGACCACACTGAAGGTCGAAAGCGATCGACTCTTATCGTCGAATCCCTTTGAAAAAATACTCCCGCCGCGATTTGGTATGGGCCTGGGAGGGCTCGCGCCGATCCAAGGCCCGTGATCGGTAATCCATTAGCCGCGTCCGCTTCCGGACGGGTCGCGACATGAGAACAACAATGATTATGGGGTAGGATGTCGATGTTCCCTAAGAGCTCGACGGAGTTGGTGACCTTCGAGTACTTGAGAAAAGTTACTCGCCCCAGACCAAACACGAGGCTACACTTTACTAGATTCGTGTATGGTCGGGAACTAACTGGACGTAAGCTGGGGTATGCTGGGGACTGTCAAACCCGCTACTACGCTGATAACCTCAGATTCAGGCGGCAATCAGATGAAATGATGAAGGATTATCTGGAGATGAAGAGACAACGTCGCAACCAGCTAGCTAGGGAAGCGTACGCCCGCAGGAAGGCTGAATTGCTGGCCAAAGAGAACATACCCATGATTACTTATTGGGGTAGGAAGAGACGCCCTGCGATCAAGACCAAGCCAAGGCGTATCACACTCAAAAAAGTGAAACCCGAGAAGGCTCCCGAAGTCATCGTACCCTGGACTAGAGAGTGGCCAGAAGAACAACAACCTCTCGACCAAACCACTGAAGATAACTCCCCTACCCTAGATTAAGGGAGAGTTCCTGACCGACTGTCATTTGGGTAGACTTCTGAAGAAAGAGTGATCTAGATCCTCACGTTCCATTGTCTTTTATGGCTTTCTTGTTTGAAAAAACCTTTCTTTACCGTTCTTCTATTAGACATCTTGACTGTAATAAAAGTACATCCCACTTTGTTCCTTTGATGTGTTGACCAATGGAATGTGACATTGCTGTTCCCTTTAGTCACTGAGTAAACCTGACTAAATTGCATAATTCACTTCCCTGAAATGCAAATTAGGCTTTGAGTCAGGCTTTCAAGACCTGAAAAGGGTCATAATCTACATTTCTTCAAATTGAACTATGCAATCAAGTTAGCTCATGCATTCTTCATGACATCTGCATATTCATACATTTAAAGTAATTTCTGGCAATTGACCTTTTAAAATCATTTGCATATTTTAGACTTGATGGGAAAGAATGATATTCAAGTGTTCAAGATCCCCCGAGCTGAGCTCCAATCATGGTGGGATGGCATGGGCGAAGCCAGCCAGATGTATGCGGAGTCACGACTAGGGTACCTATTGGACCTACTGAAGATTGAGTGCCCACCTGCCTTTATTCAAGCCATGGCGCTCTACTGGGATCCTACCACCGCTACATTTTGCATGGAAGGATTACAGATCACTCCCACTATCGAGGAATACAGCGTTGTCATCGGAGTTGAATTCACCCCTACGCTCGTCCGACCCCCTATAGGACTTGAACCCCTAAGTCAGGTGGCTGAATTCCTTGACACAAACCTAAATGAAGTCAAAGCAGATGCGAAAAGCAATTCTGGACGAGTTTCCCTGTCTTTCCTCATAGACCGATTTTCCCGCCTTCCTGCTTCTAAAGGAACCAAATCTGGTAGAGCCTTTATCTTGGCATTCTTTAGCTTTGTGCTATTCCCAATCTCAACTGTCACCTTCGACCCTATCATGGCTATAGTAGCTAGGCAAGTTTGTTGTGGGTGGGATTACTCAAACATCCTCCTTGCCGAAACCTTCATCTCCCTAAATCGTTTCAAGAAAAACAAAAAGGGAATCTTTAGAGCTTCTAGTGATCTTCTGTATCTGTGGTTCACATCCCATATCAGACAATGCCACATCCGCATGGGTTTCACTGAAATCAGCCCCAATGCACACCCTCTTAAAACATTTGCTAGAACCCATACACGTGTTCCTAAGTTCAACTTCATAGAATGGAAGAACTTCCTCAAAGTCCTAAAACCCGAACAACTTCGATGGCGGCTAAGGTTGCCGACGCTGAACAAGGTCAGATTGACCTGCGATGACGGGAGTCCAGTCCCCCTGCTAGGATTCACAGGCGCTACTACATACTACCCAAGGAGGGTGATTCAGCAGTTTGGAGCACTACAAGAGATCCCTTCTCCACCGCGACCTAATACCTTTTCCTTTGACATACCGAGCAAGACACTCACAGAAGAGGAGAAGAGACAGTTTGAAGCCAAGGTGGCATCCATCATACGCTCGCTGAAGAATTCCCAGGCTGAAGGAATAAGTTGGCCAGAAGACATGACTCGTGAAGAGAACATCCATAGAGCTACCACTGAATACATTCAACGCTTCAAAGCGATCCGACGAAGCCTTGTCGAGCCCTACATACCCGAATACATCGTGCCGTACGTACCGGGAATAGAGCCTTACATACCCGAAGACATGGGACCACTGTCGTGTTCAGAAGATGAGGAGCCCCAGGCTGAAGAGGGGAATCCATGCTGGGATGATGAGGATACCTTAGACCTCAAACGTCCTAGACTTGAATAGGCTATTCCGTCAAGTGTAAAATAAGCAAACATTATGATGCTTTTTCATACATTCTCACTTCTGTGGAATACTATCTTGGACACATGAGCATGAATGTGAACATGTTTTGCAAATGCATAAAAATTATCGTCAGAAATTACGCTTCTTTCAATTCCATAAATTCTTGTCAAGAAATGATTAAAAGAACTACTTACGTGAGGCTAAGGTTCACAAGGTAGCCCTTTTCCTCATCTACTGACAAGAAGCATGCAACTGAAAGAATTAGCTGCTCCTTTTTACTAAAATAAAAGAAGTACTCATTGGAAATCTTTTGAAACAGGTACGCTCTCATCACGGAATTTCCCACACATATCTTCCGAACTCGCCTTAAGACAAGAATGGAGCAGCAAGAGTTGACTCCGCGCGTAGGCATGCTGGAATCTCAGATGACTGCCCTAGCAACTATGATGGCTGACATTAAGGCCATGCTAGAGACATCCCAAGCTAAACAGACGACGACTCACAACCAGAACAACGCTGGTACTTCTTTCATACCTGATACGACAGATAAAGAGTTGACAAGAGATACACAGCGTACAGAGGAGGACGTTCATGAGCCAAATAGCCGGTCACAACAAAAAGCCTCGCCTGTTGTTATCAACCTTGAAAAAGAGGAGAAGGGAAAACAGACCGTGAAAACAGAGGTAGAGGCTAAAAGATTGGCTAAGATCGAAGAATGCCTGAGCAGCCAAGATTACGAGTTAGCCCGCTTCGACAAGATATCTCCTTTTGCTAAAGTGGAGACTCCTCCTGACTATAAAGAACCAGAGTTCGTAAGGAAATACAATGGGACAGATTGTCCCCGTGCCCACCTCAAGTACTACCTGCGCAAGATGGCGCACTATTCAGATTACATTCCACTATTAATGAACACATTCCAAGAGAGCTTGGCTGGCGCCGCTCTGGCCTGGTTCATTGAACTAGATTTGGAAGATTACGACGAATGGGAAGATCTCGCAGAAGACTTCCTCAGGCAGTACAAATTTAACACGACTACAGCCCCAACAAGAGAAGACCTTCTACGAACTTCAAAAACAAGGGGCGAATCGATCAGGACATATGCTCAGAGATGACGAGCCTTGGCTACCCAAGTAAAGCCTTCAATCCCAGAAGAGGAGCTGATCGACTTATTCCTGAAAGCACTCCCCTTGAAGTACTTTGACAAGCTGAACACTTCTGGATGTCAAACATTTGCACACCTGATAAAGGTCGCTGAAAGGCTGGAGTGGGCCTTGAGAGAAAGAAGGCCTCACGAAGCACCTACTAGGAAACAGTATCCCTTTAAAAAAGAGAGGGAAGCCGGGCTCGACATAGCATTCATACCAGATCCCCATAAGCTTAAGTCGTTCAGCAACTCTCACCAGATCAAAGGAGGGTCATCCTGGTCGGCACCGAAGGTACAAGAGCCTAGAAGAAAGCAAACCCAGAAGCAATTCTCCCAGCTCCCGAGACCTTTATCCAAGCTGCTTCCGATGCTGCTGGAGCAACACCTGGTGGCGAAAGAACCACCTAGGGCAAACCCTGCAAGGTATCCTGGCTTTGATGAGAGCCAGACCTGTACCTATCATATGGGCGAAAGAGGGCATAATGTGGATAACTGCTATACCCTTAAGCTGAAAGTGCAAGCCCTGATTGATAGTCAGATTCTAAAATTTGACCACGCGGCCCCAAATGTACAAGAAAACCCACTTCCAGATCATCAAGTAGTAGGGGCAATATTCTCTGAAGTGGAAGAAGACTACCTGAAGTTGAAGGTAGACGTGCCCAAGCTGACCGACCTGCTAACAACCGCTTCATCATGCCCGAAAGCAGGGGAGATCTCAACTGACCAAAAGAAGTTATGTATCGCCAAGATGATGAGCTTGGGGATAATGTCTGATATCACTGATAAAGAATTCGAAGGGATTGAAGCTTCTCTATCTTTAGAAGGGAACCACTTCTTGATCACAACTGAGCAGAATAGCGCCTGTGGTACCTCACATGAGAATCTGGCAAACAGTCTTGGGCCAGTCACTCAATCAGAGGAAGAATTCAAAGAGGAAGAACTAGAAGCCAAGAGGCGAAGTCTAGCATACCTCAAGTTTATGGCCGATGCGCTGGAGAAAGACGAAATTATAGACAATCTGGGTCAAGATTCTGGAGGGTACAATTTCAAAGTGAAATATTCAGCTCCTCCCAGCTTTTATCAAAAGATTGAAGACATCATACCAGACGGTTGGGGAGATATGGATGATCTCTCTCAACCAGAGTCCTCGAAGGGCATAGAAGAACTCGACAACACTATATCAATGGTCGAAGTAGCCATGACCGTGGTGATTAGATTGGATGAACTGGATAACCTGAACAAGGTAGAAGATTGCCCAGTTAGGCCTGTCGTAATTCAATTGCCTCAGGAGGAAGAAAGCAACACGTCAGGACAAGAGATACCTCATCAGACAACTGTAACGATAAAAGTCCCCCCAATAGAAGAGTATGATCCCAAAGTTGTTCATTGGGACTACGAGACCACACAAGTAGATGCAGTAATGAGGTCCGGAAGATTTTATGCCCCCAGAGAGGATGAACCTGAAAAAAGGGAGGTCTCCAAGGAAGATGCCGAAAAGCTCATATCGATCATCAAAACCAGCGAGTTTGAAGTAATAGAGCAGCTAAGGAAGATGCCCGCTCAGATATCCCTATTAAACCTATTCATCAATTCAGAAAAGCACAAGAACGCGCTGTTGAAGGTGCTCAACGAAGTACATGTCCCTGAAACAATTAATGAGGTACAACTAGGGGACTTTGTAGGAGCAATTCTTTTGAAAGACCAATTAAGCTTCTCTGACGAGGACTTCCCCATGGAAGGAAGAGGGCACAATAAGGCCTTATACATCTCCGCCCAATGTAACGGCAAAAGAGTGGCACACGTATTGATCGACAATGGATCAGCCTTTAACATCTGCCCTTTGGCTACCATAATGAGGCTGGGAATCAATGAAGAGATGATCAAGGCATCCAAGACAGCTGTAAGAGCATTCGATGGCATGAAGAAGACGGTAGAGGGTGAGATCGAGCTTGACGTATTTATCGGCCCAACAAAGTTCTCTATAAACTTTCAAGTAATGGATCTGCCCAGTGCATTTGGGTTCTTACTAGGAAGACCTTGGATCCATACAGCGGGAGCTGTCCCTTCGAGCTTGCACCAAAAAGTATGTTTTGTTGTAGATGGGAAGGTAATTACCGTACATGGGGAAGTCGACCTCCAGGCATACCAGAATAGTGCCATTCCCTATGTTGAGCCTGAAGAGAAAACAGAAGCAAGCTATCCTTCCCTAGAATTGGTGGCAACAGTTCATACCCCAGCCGGGACGAAGTTGAGAACCCTCTACATCTCAGAAGCCAGTCTTCTACCAGCTAAGATGCTGCTGGCATACGGGTTCAATCCCAAAAAAGGCCTAGGCAAACATAATCAGGGTATAAATACCCCGTTACAGTTAAAGGCTAATCCACATAGAATGGGCTTGCGGTACCAGAACTATCCCACGAATGAATCTATCCCCAAAAGCAACTGGCCGAGGCCGAGGCAAAAGCCTGGGACGCCGGGGAGGCGAAAACAGCCCGAATAACTCATTTATCGGTTCTCCCACCTGGAAGGGCAGGTTTCGGATGTTCAGGAATCCCTTAAATGCCTACTTCAACCAGAACTCAAAATGGCTATCTGAAGAGGATATCACTTCGCCGATGGAACCAGATCTGACAAATCCTTTTCTTGAAGATGACTCTGTGAATGTCATCGTGGAGTGGTTGGACAATGAAGCCACTTCCTCTGAGTAAAGAAACTCTTCCTTTATCTTTAAATACTGCGTTTAAAACTTTCTGCATTTCATTGTATTTTCCTTCTTTATTGTGCGCATAGGAAAACGCCTTTGGATCTCCGGTCGTTGGTCTAAATAGCACATCTTGTAACGCGGCCCATTTCGCATTCAATAAAACCACGCATGTTTTGTTAAGGACATATGGAACCACGAATCAGCCCAATGATGATAATAGTCTTCCATATAGAAGCTTGAGGCCTGATTTGCCATATGTTTCCTAATTTTCAAAAGATTTCCATGGGGCCGGGATGTCCAATGACATGAGGACTAGTCCCATTAGTACCTATACCTGTTTCGAAAACTTTTTCGAAAAGACTTTACATGGTCATGCATGTCATTTTTACTGAGCACGAACTAACCATACTCATGACATTTCAGGCATATCATCTCAAACATGCATACTAGGTTGTTACAAAATTCAGATCCCTCCATTAACCACTCCTATAACATCGAGGAAAAGGAAGACGGTGATTATGCATCTATCCGAAGAGATTGGAACACCTTTGAAGAATCAAAGCCTCCTACCTCAGAAGAACCAGTCGTTATTAATTTGGGAGACACCGCGAACGTCAAAGAGGTCACCTATCCCGAGATGAAAGGCTCGAATTCACCAAGCTACTAAAAGAATATCAAGACATCTTCGCATGGTCTTACGCGGATATGCCAGGACTTGATCCTAAAATCGTGGAACATGCATTGCCCACAGATCCCGGCATCAAACCAGTCAAACAAGGCAGCAGGCGGATGAAAGCCGAGTTAGAAGACAAGATTAAGGAAGAAGTCATGAAACTTCTTAGGGTAGGCTTCATTGAAGCTATCCCATACTCGGACTGGGTTGCAAATATAGTCCCCGTCATGAAGAAAGACGAAAAAGTTCGGATCTGCGTAGATTACCGAGATCTGAATAGAGCAAGCCCAAAAGATGATTTTCCACTCCCCCACATTGATGTATTGGTGGATAGTACGGCGGGTTATGAATTATTCTCATTCATGGATGGATTCTCGGGATACAACCAAATCTTCATGAAACAAGAAGACAAACCCAAGACTGCATTTACCACACCATGGGGAAATTTTTGCTACAAAGTCATGCCCTTTGGATTGAAAAACGCCGGGGCTACCTACCAGAAGGCTATGGTCACGTTATTCCATGATATGATCCACAAAGAGATTGAAGTATATGTTGATGACATGATCGCTAAATCTAAGAAAGGACAAGATCACATACAGGTATTAAGAAAACTATTTAAGCGCCTGCGCAAATACAAGTTAAAGCTGAACCCTAACAAATGCGTGTTTGGGGCAAGATCCGGGAAACTCCTTGGGTTCATAGTCAGCAACAGAGGCATTGAAATTGATCCCTCAAAAATCCAGGCCATCCACGATTTATCAGCTCCATCCACAGTAAAAGAAGTGAGAAGCCTTCTAGGGAGATTGAACTATATTGCCAGGTTCATCAATCAGCTGTCTGATGTGGCTAAGCCAATCTTCAAATTGCTTAAGAAAGGCGCGAAAATAACATGGGACGCCGAGTGCAGCAAGGCATTCCAAATGATCAAAAACTATTTGATCACACCACCGGTGCTTGTACCACCAATTCCTGGTCACCCATTGACCTTATACCGGACCATACGACAAGAGTCCTTGGGAGCCTTACTTGCCCAAACAAGCCCGATAGATGGAAAAGAAAGGGCCATTTATTACCTGAGTAAGAAATTCACGCCATCTGAAGCAAAATATATACCAGTTGAAAGGGCCTGCATAGCAACGGTATGGGTACTTCGCAGACTGAGGCAGTATACCCTACACCACCATATCCAGTTCATAACAGAGAACGATCCTGTCAAATACCTCATGGAGAAGCCCGCTTTAATTGGGAAATTGGCAAAATGGCAAGTGATGTTGTCTGAATTTGACATCAAGTGTTCTCCACAGAAGTCGGTAAAAGGAAGAGCTATAGCAGACATGCTGGCAGAAAACCCGTCAAGCGTTGAATCCCCTGAAGCAATAAACACTCGAGGTCAAATTCTGAACTTAGCAGAAGACAAGTGGATCATGTATTTCGATGGTGCTGTCAATCTATCAGGGGCAGGTACTGGAGCAGTGCTGATATCCCCGGATGGTCAACATTACCCTGTCGCGCAAAGATAACTTTTCCTTGTACCAACAACATTTCAGAATATGAGGCATGCATTCTGGGCCTACGACTGGCCCTTTCTATGGAGATACCTAGGTTACAAGTCTTTGGAGACTCCATGCTCATTATTCTACAGACACAGGGGGAGTGGAAGACGAAAGATGCAAAGCTCATCCCTTATCACGAATACCTTGAAGAATTGATACTCAAGTTCGAAGAAGTGTCATTCGAATACTTGTCAAGGTCTTACAATCAATTTGCCGATGCGTTAGCCACCCTAGCCTCGATGTTACAAACGACTGAAGGGTTGGATGTAGAACCTCTGAGGATCGGCATTGTTGAAAAGCCGGCTTATTGTATGCTAATCGAAGAAGAATCTGATGGAGAGCCATGGTACTATGACATCAGGAATTACCTCTTGAAAGGGGAATTCCCTGAAGGATGCCAGTCAGGAGACCGAAAATACATAACCAAGATGGCCAGCAAGTTCTTCCTCAATGGACAAATCCTGTATAAGAGATCGTTTGATTCTACTCTGTTAAGATGTGTAGATGCCAGAGAAGCAAATGTCCTCATAAAAGAGATCCATGAAGGTGTATGTAGGCCTCACATGAACGGCCACCTCCTCGCCCGGAAGATCATGCGGCTTGGCTATTATTGGATGACCATCGAATCAGACTGCTGTCAGCACGTCCGGTCATGCCACCAATGCCAAATATACGGGGATAAGATCAATGCACCCCCAAGCGAACTGCACCAAATGTCTGAAGTTTGGCCTTTCTCTATGTGGGGCATAGACATGATAGGGCCTATTAATCCTGTGGCTTCGAATGGTCATCGCTTCATCTTGGTAGCGATTGATTACTTCACAAAGTGTGTAGAAGCCAGCCCTTACAAGAATGTCACTGCAAGAAATGTGGCAAGATTCGTCAAAAGAGATATCATATCCCGGTATAGTACCCCTCAAGCGATCATCACAGATAATGGGTCCAACCTGAATAACAAGATTGTCGATGATCTGCTGGATCGCTTTAGCATTCGACATCTGAACTCATCTCCTTACCGTCCACAAATGAATGGGGCAGTGGAAGCAGCCAACAAAAACATCAAGAGAATCTTGGCTAAAACAGCAGAAAACTACAGGGACTGGCACGAAAGGCTGCCCTTCGCCTTGATAGCTTACCGAACGTCGATCAGGACTTCTACAGGGGCAACTCCCTATAGTCTGGTGTATGGGACAGAAGCAGTTCTACCAGTAGAAGTTAAGATTCCCTCTTTGAGAATCCTATCCGAAGATAAACTCTCTGAGTCAGAGTATTTCAAGCACAGATATGAACAGCTGAATTTAATAGACGAGAAACGTCTTAAAGCCATTTGCCATGGACAAATTTACCAGAAGAGAGTAGCCAGGGCGTTCAATCGAAAGGTCAAGACCAGAAACTTCGAAGTAAATGACTTGGTAATTAGAAAAGTTTTGCCGAGTACTACCCATCCCGGGGGAAAATTCACTCCGAATTACGAAGGCCCCTACATTGTTAAGAAGATCCTCACGGGAGGAGCATTAATTCTTGTAAATTCCAAGGGAGAAGAACTGGGGCACCCTGTGAATTCAGATGCTGTGAAGAAATATTACCCTTGAAATAAAATCAGATTCCGGTCATATGCCCTGCCTCGAATTGAGCCTACTCTTCATGATAGTCTTTGCATAAGCATGTCATGCATCCATGCATACATTAGCATGTATTCAATATTGCAGGACCCAAGGGAGCAGGGTCGCGATAGATTGGAATGCATGATCAAGAAGACTTACTGTTATGATGGTCAGGTGCACGTCCTTTCTTTTCAAAGACTGAAAAATTCAAGAAATTTTAGAACACTTAATCATCTTGTATTGTTAAGAAAAATGCAGATTTTCACGAATCTATCCACTTTCATTGGAGTGCATGATCAAGGGTAAGATGTATCGTTCTAATTTTCTGAAATTCGAGAGCATACACCAACATATTCCTTTTATGTTTTTCAGGGATCCCTAGCCGCGCGGGGCAGGTAAGTATTCCTTTCCCAACCTTTTAGGTTTTTAAGACTGTCAGAATCCTTATTTCTAGAATTTGAAGGCTACTTGGAATCTAGCATGCATTCAAATCTCATGTCTAGAAAGATGCAGAATTCTCATAGTTGTGACATTAGCATTCATGTTTAGATTTGGAGGTTATCTAAACATGGTTGAAATATACATTGTGCATCACAAATCCCTTTTGAGGGCAAGTTTTGGAGAAAGCAAAATGAACTTTTCCAGCAAAAGTTGTTTAAACCGTTCAAAAGGATGTTTCCTCAGATAAGAGGCAACCTGAATCTAAACACGTCCTATACACACTTAAAAGATGAGTGGAGTGGTAAGGACAGCGAGACCTTGACCTACGGAAGTAGGGATTATTCGCAGTGATTACATGAATCGAGACGACGGAGGCATTCGTTTCTCTATCATAAACACTACAGATGACCGTTGATAGCCCTTTGAACGGCGGTTTCATTCTATACCCCTGTCAAGAACCACCCCACAGTGGGGCAAACTAGAGGTACGTCCAGCGATATCATGAGGTAAATGGTTAAGAGTTCTCTTGCTCAAACTTGCATCAATCTTCGTGTGTTGCTTGTCATTTTAACTTCTATGGTAGTTCAAGTGCTTTAGGATGACGAAAAGCATTCGTTTCTATATCCTATACACTTTTACCCTTTGTACAGCCCAATTGAGCCTATACGTTCATTTCGCAAGCCCGTTGGTGATCATTGCATATTCCAAGATGGAAGCGACGTCACTTCAAGAGCGGAAAAGTTCAAAACACAGAATTTGTGAAAAATTCCTAGATTAATGTTTGAGTGCTGAGATTCAAGCTGTACATCTAGCACATTCATTTGAAAATTTTGATCCCCAAAAGAAAAGAAAAGATGGGATCTCAAAAAGAAAGAAGAGAGAAAAATTCAATCTTGGGCATCAAGAAAATGCAAAGTGCCTGGTAAAAGCAAAGCCAATGCCCATCCAAATACTTGTACACTTATGAATCATGTGTTTAATCTTGTAAATGCCAAAAGATGGCATGATACCTTTGTATAGGTCACTAGTGAGATCAAATTGTAAAAGAAAGTTCCAAGGGAGCTAGACTGCGAAAGATGCCCCCAAATCATGTCACACTCAGATGATGAAAGTGTAGACAAGATGTTGACACCGTCTCAACATGAGAGAGATGTTCTCTAAAGACAAATATGCACTTCAAAGACTGAAGACGCTCTTTGAACCAGAAGTGACAAGATGGCGGCAAACTTGCAATGATCACCAATGTTAAACCCTTCGCGTATTCTGAGCCAAAAACAAGCCTTTTTTGGTCCCCAAACCTACCTACGTTACAACCCTGAAAAGCCTTTTCAGATTAAGACACTTGGATTGACATAGGGTTTAATGTATAAGCTTAGCTCGAAGAAGTTCGAGCAAGATTATTTCTTTCTCATTTTACAGGTTTCCTGACTTGTAAACATGGAGCAGACATTGAAGACTTCTCTTCGAAAGCCTTGACTTGCACGCAAGTCCCCTTTGAAAACCGTTGACCAAGCCCAACATTACGGTCCCTTGGAAGTCCTCCTGATCGATCGAGGTGTATTCATTGCGAATGATCCTGAACCCTAGGCGCAGGTTTGATAGGAAATTCGAGTGCATTCTTCGTAAAAGACCATTATCTCAAAACGGTGAGAAGTCCTCTTTGATGAGAATACTCCGTTGGACATTTTAACCAAACTCTTTTGGTAATTTCAGATTGTTTAATTCAAACTTTCCCCACAAGGAATTTTTGATCACTTCCGTATATTGCAAGGTGTTTTGGATAACCTCCAGCATCGTAATGCATTCGTTGAAATTTTTCATGACTATGATATAAGTCATAAAGTGCTGTCAGTTTGACATCAGATATCACTTAAAGACCATTGATGCGCCTTTGGTAAGAAAATTTTCAGATTGGAGCTTCTGCAAGATTCTTGATGACTTCAGCTCCTAAAATGGCTTATATCACTCTTGGCGAGAAACGTTTAACATGTCTAAACTTCTGCAGAATTCCTGGCAATCCCAGATCTCAGAAGAACACAACCTCTCTTGGACCCTTGATAACTCTAGGTCTCAGAATGACACATTTCTCTAAGAAGGAGAGTTTATATGCCTGAGCTTCTGACAGATTCTTGGATACCTGGAGCTCCCAGATCCTAGAATGTCACCTCCAATGTCAAAAGGACAATCTTCGAAATCATCCCTCTGTGAGATTTCAAATTTACAGGTTTGAACTTTTTGCAGGATACCTGGAGCTCCCAGGTCCCAGAATGTCACCTCCCATGTCAAAAGGACAATGTTTAAAACTATCTCCCTATGTGAGATTCCAATATTACAGGTTTGATCTTTCTGCAGGATGCCTGGAGTACCTAGATCCCAGAATGTCACATCCCATGTCAAAAGGACAATGTTTGAAATTATCTCCCTGTGTGAGATCCCAGTATTACAGGTTGAAACTTTCTGCAGGATACCTGGAGCTCCCAGATCCCAGTATGTCACCTTCAATGTCGAAAGGACAACATTCAAGATAATCTTTCTGCGAGATCTCATGTAACCCCTAGATCCCAGAAGAATCTTATCAAAGTTTTTGCAGGTTTAAGTTCTCTGCAGGATACTTGGAATCCCCTAATCCCAGAATAGCGCCTTGCGTGTCGAAAGCCTCAAGGTCAGGCACACCTCATTTGTATAAATCCTAGTTAATTCCTTAGAATATAGGATCAAAATGTTCAACAATCCCTAAGAGACTGGGTGCGTCATCCATAGGTTCCTAGCAGAAAGGAATCATATTCTCGGCCTGATCCCCTGACGGATTAAAATGTTCGACAATCCCTAAGAGACTGGGTGCGTCATCCATAGGTTCCTAGCAGAAAGGAATCCTATTCTCGGCCTGATCCCCCTGACGGATTAAAATGTTCGACAATCCCTAAGAGACTGGGTGCGTCATCCATAGGTTCCTAGCAGAAAGGAATCCTATTCTCGGCCTGATCCCCTGACGGATTAAAATGTTCGACAATCCCTAAGAGACTGGGTGCGTCATCCATAGGTTCCTAGCAGAAAGGAATCCTATTCTCGGCCTGATCCCCTGACGGATTTAAATGTTCGACAATCCCTAAGAGACTGGGTGCGTCATCCATAGGTTCCTAGCAGAAAGGAGTCCTATTCAAGGTCTGATCCACCATACGGATCAAAATCCCTGACAATCCCTAAGAGACTGGGTGCGTCATCCATAGGTTCCTAGCAGAAAGGAGTCCTATTCATGGTCTGATCCACCATACGGATCAAAATCCCTGACAATCCCTAAGAGACTGGGTGCGTCATCCATAGGTTCCTAGCAAAGAGGAGTCCTATTCATGGTTTGATCCACCATACGGATCAAAATCCCTATTCATGGTCTGATCCACCATACGAATCAAAATCCCTATTCATGGTCTGATCCACCATACGGATCAAAATCCCTGACAATCCCTAAGAGACTGGGTGCGTCATCCATAGGTTCCTAGCAGAAAGGAGTCCTATTCATGGTCTGATCCACCATACGGATCAAAATCCCTATTCATGGTCTGATCCACCATACGGATCAAAATCCCTGACAATCCCTAAGAGACTGGGTGCGTCATCCATAGGTTCCTAGCAGAAAGGAGTCCTATTCATGGTCTGATCCACCATACGGATCAAAATCCCTATTCATGGTCTGATCCACCATACGGATCAAAATCCCTGACAATCCCTAAGAGACTGGGTGCGTCATCCATAGGTTCCTAATAGAGAGGAGTCATATTCATGGTCTGATCCACCATACGGATCAAAATCCTTGACAATCCCTAAGAGACTGGGTGCGTCATCCATAGGTTCCTAGCAGAATGGAGTCCTATTCATGGTCCGATCCACCATACGGATCAAAACCCCGACAATCCCTAAGAGACTGGGTGCGTCATTCACAGGTTCCTGTCAAGTATAGGAATCCCATTCTGGTACGGCCTACCGTACAGGCTAGAGTTTAACCGCCCTAGGATACTCAAAAGACGAGTCCCTAGGTATTCACTTGAACCCGTTATACACCGCGCAGGTCGCACGAGCATCAGGCAGGCGATCAACAGGTAAGTAACAGGTGGGTCTCCCTACTTTCTCTCTCACATTAGCAAAAGAATGAAGAGCAAAGCGTTCACCAGTGGGACAAGAAAGGTTGAGTGTCAAGATTCGTTTTGATTTTCCCTAGTCGAGTCGGTCTAGATTCAGGTGTCACCTGTCTTTGAGAGAAACCTCTCACGAGATTCCTCTCAAAGAGGGGCAGCTGTTGACACCTAATTTTTGACCTAGTCTTTTTCAGTTTTATTTTTGAAAAATCATAAAAAAATCAATAAAAAGTCAAAAAATTACAAAATCAACTTTGGTGGCCTTGGCCAAGCCCAAGGAACCATTCTTGACCAAAAAATAATTTTTCATATTTTTCACATTTTTTAGTATTTTTAGAAAATAGGAAAATACTAAGAAAAATCAACAAAAATAGAATTTGAGGTCACAAAAATATAGGAAAATAGTCAATATTTTTCTTTTAAATCTCTTGTCATTTTGACCTCATCAAGAGTCAAAATTCAAGTTTAATTTTGTGTGTTTCTTTGTAACGCACAGGGTTAAATTTGTCAAAAAATATGTTTTGAGTCCTTTTATTGGCAATCTTTTGCATTTTTTCGAGTCTTGACATTCGACTTGATTACCCTACATTTCGACTTGGTTCAATTGTGTGCTGATTTGATCAATTTTGGGTTTAGGGACCTAATTGCATGAAATTCTTTTCATTTTAGTCCCTATAATGCCAATTCTGAAATTAAACTTTTTTGAGGGGCACCCATTGAACCCCAATGCTTCCTCCCTATAGTATTCGATCCCTTAAATCTAACGGTCAGTTCAATTGGGGTCGATTCGTCCATTAGGACCCTCAATTTGACAAAAATCAAATTCGGATCATACTCTACATTTGGGGCTTTCAATCAATTCAAAAGGAATTTGTCACGAAAATCACATTTCTAGATGGAGTCTGTGCCATGGAGTCCAATTTTAGTGTCAATTTTGTGATCTTGGAACATATGGGCGTCCAATTTGGACAAAGAAAGTTGAACCGGGTCGACTGGGTCGGGTTGACCCAACCCAGTCAACCCGGTTGACCAGTTTCACCTTAAACAAACAGAGGAAGCCTGTTTATTAGACCGGTTCGCGCAAAACAAAAGAAGTCGCGAAGGAAGTCAGTTGGTGGAGATGATCAGTTGGGCTGGGGAAATCAGTTGGCAAAGGAGTTAGTTGGCGCAACAAAAAGGAAACGGAGCAAGAAGAAAGAAAATTCTGTTCGCACGGGGGTAGAGAAGGAGAGAGACGCAGAGAGAGAGAGGGAGAGAGAGAGAGAGAGAAAGTGCTCGCAGAGAGAGGGAGCGGGCAAAGATAGAGTGAAAAGGAGGGAGAGGAGACGTGAGCGAAGGAGCTCGTGACAGAGAGAGAAAGAGGAAGAGAGATACAGAGCGAGAGAGAGAGCGCGCGTGGCCATTGGAGCTTGGAACCCGAGCAATTCAAGCTCGGATCCCCTGCGATTTAGACGGCGACAACTGACGCCATCGCTCACACTAGCTTCGTCTCAACCCGGAGAAGGTGCCAGACCAAGCCATACTCGAAGACGCTTTTGAAACAGGTGAGGAACATTTTCGAGCTTGACCTCGGCCTCTAATGGCGATTCATGATTTGGTTGACCATTGCGTGTGTTTTCGGTCTTAACTCGTTCCTTGAACTCTACTGATCTCCGTTCCATTTCATTTTCATTTGTTCGACGCATAAAACCACTGAGTCAACCCCGACTTTGACCAACCGGCCATGAATGCTATAACTCGTTCTAGGTTGAACCGAGCCCTCATGATGGCCAGGTAAGTCTCCTCAACCCTCGGTGATGCTTCCTGATTGATTCTTTTAGCTAGATAACGCTAGATATTGCTAGGACGAATAGCCGCCGGAGCCTAGTTTCGGCCGGAAGTAGCATGTAGATGAGACGTTGAACTGCTGTGTCGATGCTTGGGTATGTTGTAAACGAAATCACGACGAGTTGAATGCCGTCGGTTTCATGCAATTTCGTGGCCTGAGCGCGGAGAAAACGGCCTCCGACGAGGCGCCGGCGAAACAGAGCCGGCGCCGGTCGTCTTCCCCGGCAGCTCTGTTGACCAGTCAACGAAAGTTGACTGGTCAAAGCCTACGTGTCGCTGACGTGGCGCCCACGTGGTAGCCACGTCAGCCTCGGTTGTTATAACCGATTAACAAGAAACGATCCGACGGTGGAGAACTAGCCACGTGTCGCGATCCCTTTTTTTAAAAAAATAAAAAAATGATTTTCGGAAATTAAATAAAACCTTAGATCGGACGGCTGTAGATTAATCAAGTGTTTCAATCTGGTCCATAGATCCCTCATGAAGATCAGGCCGTCCTCAGGCACGCCACGTGGTAAGATCAGGACCGTTTGTTCGGTTTAGGCGGGATTTTAAAAATTTGAGCGGGAGGAGTATAAACGGCGTCGTTTTAGAGCTAGGGCACTGTCGGGCCCGGGTCTGGGCCGGGTTCCGACCCGAGTGGGTCGGGTCGACCCGATCCGAATCATTTTTTTTAAATAAAATATCAGAAAATGATTTTAAAAATAAAAAAAATAAAAAAATCGGAAATATTTCAGAAAATCCAAAAAAAATGCTAGAAAATGCCAAAAAATTCCAAAAAAATATGAAAAAATTGTGGGAAAATCTTAGACATTCCAGAAACCCCCAAAAATCGAGGGTTGACCACAGATAACTGGTCAACCCTATTTTTGGGGTTTCTTATCCGTTCTTCCAAGACTCGACGACATTATCCTTTAGGGGTAAGTCGCCTGTACTGTGTATGTGAGATAAGGCCGATAATGCCAAGACAAGAATTAGGGTCGATTAGACGACCAATTCTTAAGTTTGGATTTCGAGTCCCGCCCCTTTTCTCAAAATGACGATTTTGCCCTTCAATGGGAAAATTGTCTTTCTTGTCTCAATCGAGTTCTGAAAATTGCTTAAAGTTAGGGTTTGGGTCAGGTGGACGACCAACCCTAATATTTGAGGTTTTCAGTTCCCATCTTTGTCCAAATGACGACTTTACCCCTCTAAGGGTAAAATCACTTTTAAATTCCAGAAAAATCCTGGAAATTCCAGAAAAATAGGAAATGGATTGGATTGATGGCCAATCCTATTTCCCCTGTCTTTTGACTTCCCAATTCATCTGAAAATGACAAATTCGCCCTTTCGAGGTGAATTGTCCCCGAACCATTCAAAATTACGATTCTGCCCCTCCTGGGCGAATCATGTCCAAATCACTCCTAAGCCTTGATTGATATTTCTCTAGGCTAATAGAGCCTCATTAGGGATACCATGCTGATTTCATGTGTTTTATCCGCATGTATTGATTCCTTGATTTGCGCCCTTACTTGTAATGATTGTGAGTGATAGGGTAGCTGTTCCCATCTGCATGAACTCCTAGATTTAGGATCTGTACCCCACTCATCTGTATGAAATCCTAGGATCAGATAAACCATTCAGCTTAGGTACCGAAAGGGCGTCAACTCTAAACAGTTGGCGTAACTAAGTCCCCGAACCCGCTTCTCTGGTTTCCGCAGAATCGAATAGACCACTCCCAACTATTCGATAGGGTTTCCGATCGTACCCTCCACGAAACGATTGGTGGCGACTCCTTGGCATGTACACTCATCACATGTCACTAGACCACACTGAAGGTCGACCACGTATATCCAGCAGTTGCGACTTGGCTAATGGACCTTGGGAGAGGCCCGCGTCCGATCAAGCCAGCGATCGGGCGGCCCATTAGCCCTCCACGCCGCGAGCGGGTCGCGACAGAGGGCGGTAGTGGATTGTGGCAATAAAGTAATTCGTTTTTATCCGGATGGTTGCCCTAGCTTTGAGTTTAGAGGAAACCGGGGAGGAACTTCTATTCCCATGGTTTCGTCGCTTGAGGCGACAAGGTTAATGGATGATGGATGCCGAGCTTATTTGGCTGTGGTATTAGATACAATTGTCGAGGAATCAAGGTTAGAAGACATAGCAGTAGTATGGGATTTCCCAGATGTCTTTCCCCAAGAATTGCCCGAATTGCCACCCCAGCGGGAAATCGAGTTCGTCATCGAGTTAGCCCCAGGAACAGAACCAATCTCGAAGGCACCTTATAGAATGGTGTTGACGGAGTTGAAGGAACTAAAGGTGCAAATGCAAGAGTTGCTGGACAAAGGGTTCATTAGACCAAGTGCATCGCCCTAGGGAGCACCAGTACTCTTTGTAAGGAAAAATGATGGATCTCTGCGGTTGTGTATCGACTATCGGCAATTGAATCAGGTAACCGTTAAGAACAAGTATCCGTTGCCAAGGATTGACGATTTGTTTGACCAGTTACAAGGGGCTTCAGTTTTCTCTAAGATAGATTTGAGAACAGGGTATCACCAGCTGAGAATTAGGAAGGAGGATATTCCGAAGACGGCTTTTAGAACGAGATATGGACATTATGAGTTTACCGTGATGCCTTTTGGATTGACTAACGCTCCAGCTGCATTCATGGACTTGATGCATCGAGTTTTTAAGGACTATCTAGACCGTTTCGTCATCGTGTTTATTGATGATATCTTGATTTATTCAAGGAGTAGCGAGGAACACGAAAAGCATTTGAGGATGGTTTTACAAACCTTGCGCGAACACTCGTTGTATGCTAAGTTTAGCAAGTGTGAGTTTTGGCTGAATAAAGTGGCGTTCCTTGGTCATACAATTTCTGGTGAGGGGATATCAGTGGATCCTTCGAAGATTGAGGCAGTGCTCAATTGGCCTAGGCCTACGACGGTTACGGAAGTCTGAAGTTTTCTGGGGTTGGTTGGCTATTACAGACTCTTTGTGGAAAGATTTTCATCTATAGCTATGCCGTTGACGCAGTTGACTAAGAAAACTACAAAGTTTGATTGTACGGACAAGTGTGAGAGGAGTTTTCGAGAACTTAAACATCGACTGACGACTGCGCCTGTTCTTACGATTCCGTCAGGACCCGGAGGTTTTGAGATTTACAGCGATGCTTCGCTTAAAGGATTGAGATGTGTGCTCATGCAATATGGAAGGGTAGTAGCTTATGCTTCGCGACAATTAAGACCTCATGAGATGAATTACCTGACGCATGACTTGGAATTGGCTGCGATTGTGTTTGCCTTGAAGATTTGGAGGCATTACCTTTGTGGGGAAAAGTTTCAAATTTTTACGGACCACCAAAGTTTAAATTACTTATTCTCTTAGAAGAAGTTGAACATGAGACAGCGACGGTGGATGGAGTTATTGAAGGATTATGATTGTGACATCATGTATCACCCTGGAAAAGCGAATAGGGTTGCGGATGCCCTCAGTCGGAAATCAAGTATTGCTTCTCTTCTGGTCAAAGAATAGTCGTTATTGGAAAATTTGAGGGATTCTGAGTTTAGATTGGAAGTCTGCCAGCTATCCAGTTTGGTGGCCATGCTAAGAATTGAACCTGAGATCCAAGAAAGGATCAAGGCCTTGCAACCTTTAGACCCAGAGATTCAGAAAATCCTCGCAGTAGACGTGACGCAGAGGAAACCAGAATTCCAAGTGTCAGAAGGTGGAATCTTGAAATTTCGAGGACGCTTGTATGTGCCCAAAGATGAGGGACTTAGAGAGAGGATTTTATCAGAGGGGCATAGGAGTAACTATAGTATCCATCCTAGCAGCACGAAAATGTATCAGAACCTACGGCAGCATTATTGGTGGAATGGAATGAAGGTGGATGTGGCGAAGTATGTAGCAAAGTGCTTGACTTGTCAACAGGTAAAAGCGCAGCACTGTAAGCCGGGTGGATTACTACAGCCGCTAGAGATCCCCGAATGGAAATGGGAGCACATGACAATGGACTTTGTTATGGGATTACCAAGGAGTCAGAGAGGTCATGACTCAATTTGGGTAGTTGTGGATAGGCTGACCAAGTCTGCACACTTCATTCTTGTGAGAAAGGACTTCGCTTTGGACAAGTATGCTGAATTGTATATGCGTCACGTAGTACGGTTACATGGTGTACCGGTAACCATCATGTCAAACAGAGACCCTAAGTTCATAGCGAATTTCTGGAAGAGTTTGTAAGATGCTTTGGGGACCAGGGTACAGTTTAACACCGCTTACCATCCGCAGACAGATGGGCAGTCAGAAAGGACAATTCAGACCCTTGAGGATATGCTGAGAGCGTGTGTTATAGATTTCAAAGGTGGATGGGAGGATCAATTGCATTTGGTAGAATTTGCGTACAATAACAGTTATCAGCAGAGTATTCAAATGGCACATTTTGAGGCACTCTATAGAAGAGCTTGCAGGGCACCAACTTGCAGGGACGAAGTGGGAGAAAGGAGTATCATAGGCCCGGAATTAGTAGAAAGGTCAGTAGAGACTATGAAGATAATACGAGGTAGACTGAAGACGGCTCAGAGTCGTCAGAAAAGCTACGCGGACAAGCGACGCAAGCCCCTGGAGTTTCAAGTAGGCGATCATGTTTTCCTTAAAGTGTTACCGATGCGGGGTTTGTCACGTTTTGGGAAGAAAGGAAAGCTAAGCCAGAGGTACGTAGGCCCGTTTGAGATTTTGGAGCGGATTGGAACCCTAGCCTACAGACTTGCTTTGCCGCCTAGTTTGTTCCAAGTGCACAATGTTTTCCATGTGTCGATGCTAAGGAAGTATGAGCCGGACCCGACGCATGTTTTGGACCACGAAACTATCGAAGTGGACGACCGAGTGTCCTACGTGGAAAGACCGATCAGGATTGAAGACAGAAAGGAACATGTTTTAAGGAACAAGATAATACCGCTGGTTAAAGTAGTGTGGGAGCACCATGGAACAGAAGGCGCTACATGGGAAAACGAGGAAACGATGAGGCGTCGGTACCCCCATTTGTTTGAGTAGATGGGTTTGATGTAAATTTCGAGGACGAAATTTTTGTAAGGGGGGAAGAGTTGTGACATTCTGATTTCCAGTCATTTTGAGACTATTCAATGAGAATATATCTAGTGATGTATTTCAGTCATATTTCGCTCGGATCTGATCAATCTCGGGTTAACTGACCAAAAGGGAAAAGCTAACGCGAGATAAGTACGTGGACCTAGGAACTCGAATAGGAAATGACGTTTTGACCATAAGGATTGTCGAGGGAACGTTTAGAGCCATAAAAGGCCGATCTAAGAACGATTAAGGAATCCATTGCTAGCGTTATGCGATTGGAACGCGGGTGATGCCGCTTAACCAATTCATAATTTGCAAAATTTTCCTAAATCGAACGATGACAATCGAGACCCTCGGAACTAGTAAGAGACCCTCGCAATTACATGACAACCAAAGTCGCCACGAACTGACGAGCCCTGAGAGTGATTTAAGTCACAGAGTCGATACGCGTAACGTCTGCAAAAGCCGCACGTCGGTTTGAGATAGACTTGAATTACATTCAATAGAGAAATAAATCGAAGATGAGTCTCGAAAATTAGAAAATGGAGAATCAAGAATTCCAACATTTTGATTGGATTGGACGTCGCCTCGTCGAAGAAAATTCAATTTGGAAAATCGAAGTTCTGGACGCCGGAGGTAAAAAGACCATTTTACCCCTAAGCTTTGGTCTTCTCTTTAGCAATGGTTAAGGGCGTTTTGGTCTTTTCTCCCCCCTCTTGCAGCTGAAGATAAGAAGAATTGGTAGCCGTAGGATGAGTCTTGAGTTAGTAAGTGGGACAAGTGTCCAAGGATTAGCCTAGGTGCATTAAATCTTGCTTTTAACCTACCAATCAAACCCTTTGACCTCATTATTTTATTTTTGGCATAAACCATCTGCTTCCCCTCTTCCTCTTCTTCCTCTTTGCCGAACAACCTCAGCCCCTCTGCAAAATTCTCCATCGCCATCTTCTTTCCTCAAACCGAGAAGAGCTCCCCGCCGGACCAGTTTCCAGCTGCAACTTTGCCGGCCTCTCACGCCGTCACCGTTGGGAACTAGCGGGGGAACCGAACACCGCCACGTAGCTTGACCTCTTGCCGACTCAGTCCAAGTGGAATCTCGGCGATTGAGCAACCGAGGAGCTCGAACCAGCCAATATCCCGCCGGTCGACGAAGTTTGACTCAACCGGGAGTAAGTTTCTTTTCGATTTTTTTTCAGTGGCTAAACAGATGAATTTTTGGACAAACTTTCGTGGAGACTCAGTACACTTATAGACCTAGTTGCTGTAAAAATGTGGGCTAAATTGAGTCACGTTTTGACCTCGAACCGCTGTGGTATTTGGAAGGGCAGAAACTGCCCTGTTGCAGGTCAAGGAATTCGGTGACTTTCAAGAGGTTCGAGGTGTCGCCATGCGTTGAAACTTACGGTGAGGCCTCCTAACATGTTTAAGTGGATGTTAGTTGGTTAGTTTTGCCTTGGATTAGTGAATTAGTTGAATTTATGGGCTGTTTAGGTATGGTATGCACAGAACCGAAATTCCCTGTTTCGGTTCTGTGCAAACCGATTCTTGAGGGGGCTGCTGGAGGTGATTTAGAGCTTCAAATTGATCCTAAGAGCATCTAGGGATGTAGGTTGATGTGTTGGGAAGGCTCGAGCTTGATGGCTCGACGTGTAAGCGATCAATGGTTGATGAATTGAATTGAATTTTCACTTTAGGTGGCTGCCCTGTTTTGAGGAGTATTGAAACCGATTCTTAAGGGCTGTTGGAATCAAGTTTGAGCTAAAATTTCCTCTTAGCGATGTGTTAAATTGTCTGTAGTTATGTCCCTAAGGTTCTTGTTAAGTGGATTGTCGTTTCGATGAAGAAAGTTTGACGATTTGGATGGTAATTGATGTTAGGTGCTGCTGTCCCGTTGTGTGTCGTAGGAGCCGAACCTTTGTGGGCCTTGGGAAGTCACTTGCGTTGATTCTAGAGCGAGGTAAGGAGTTCCTAAACTCTCGATAGGAAGATTGGACTCAATTGGATGAGTTAGTCGAGGAACGATATTGATTTTTGGTGCGTCGTCTCATGATTTTACTTTGTGCATTCTTAATTGATATCGGGGGTGTGTATGTGTGCTTTATGATTTGAATGTCGCTATGAAATGCTTAAGCCGATGCTTTCCCATGTTATAAATCATTAGTTCAAGGTATGAACTATATTCGATCAAGAAGTATATCTTGGGAATGGAATTCTGACATGTTTGATTATGTTAGTGCCCTGATGCGTCATACACGCGGGGTTGAGGTGGCCAAGGTCCTGATGCGTAGAACGACGCGGGACAGATATTGAGTTGTGTTGGCACTGGTCTGAGTTGAGACTGAAAACCTGAGGCGTTTACGCGAGTTTGTCAGTGAGATCGGTCTGAGGCGTAAGTACGCAGACCGGGCCTGATGCGTTGTATACGCGGCAAGAAGGAATTGTGAGGTTGGCAAGGGATGTTGAGTAGTTCGATTTAAATTGCATATTCGATTCTTATGATGATATGTGGTGGCTTGATTATGAGCTTGAGGCTTATTTTCTCTTCTGTGCTAAATGTGACTATTGATACTCTATATGGTTGTTGCTGCTTTGTTATTGTGAATGACTACTTGTCTGAGTGTACAGTCGGCCTAACCTAGGGTTAGGGCCTCTTTTACTGAGATTTCGATCTCACCCCGTCGTGGGACCGTTTCTTTTCCAGATCCTAAACCGTAAGAATGCCGCCTATTCGACACGGAGGATACCGAGGCGTCTGAAAATTCCAGTGCTTCGACCTAGGAGTTGTAGTTAGGCTAGTTGATACTTTTTGTGTGGTCGTAGTGGTGTTGTCTTTTGTGGGATGTAATTATGGTCGTTGTTTTGGTCGTCTACCCGACCTTTTCGCTGGTCTTAGTGACCGCGCTTTTGTATAAACAGCTTTTGGAAGTAAAGTGGCCATGTCCAGTTGTTGTCTTACTATTCAAGTTTTCCCCGTTAATTTGTGCTTGGAGGAGTTGCCGTTCCGTTTCCGTCTGCTAGCTCTCGTGTTTTATTTTTCTTAGTAAAAGTGTCCTGGGACTTTGAGAGTCGTACTCTGCAGGGATTGTCGCGTCCGCGCGTCGAAGGCAAGGCACGGGGCGTGACATCCTGGCTGATCGTCGACCACTGATTAATCAACGCCGGGATCTACCAGCGACTCTATCGGCTCGCGGGACTAAGGGATCGATCATAGAAAAAGACTCACCAAGCACGACTGAGGATCGATCGATCGATCGAGAGAGTGTGAAAGGGAAGCACTTGGAGGTGTCGAGCAGAGGCGCCCGCACGTGTAAGACGAAGGCAGAGCAGTCGGACAGAGACGGGCGAGAGAAGAGGAGAGGACCGAGAAGTAAAGAAAGTGAAACCCTCGATTACTTCGAACGAGAGCGAGAGCGAGAGCGAGAGCAAGAGAAGAGGAGAGGACCGAAGAAAACCTAATGTTTGACTAAAACGTGAGGTACAATTTTTTTTTTAAAATACCGAGCGGTCCGATTCCGGAACCGAACCCCGGAACCGGGAACCGGACCGCTCAGTCACCAGTTCCAATTTTAGGAACCGGGGACTGGACCGGACCCCCCTAAAATCGGGAACCAGACCACCGGTCCCGGTCCGGTCCGGGCGGTCCCGGTCTGGGCGGTCTCGGTCCGAGCGGTCTTTTTTGCTCACCCCTAGTACTAAGCATGAATGTCCGGAAGATATTGGCCTCATTTTTCGACTTTTCTTCCTTGTATCAAATGCAAGTCCAAAGTTAGGCTGCGTGTGACAACGCTCTAAAGACTCCTCTTTAGACTCCTCTTAAGACTCCTCTTTTGAAGACGCGAGCAACTCCTCCCTCGCAGACGCACGCCTCGACCAGCTGACGCCTTTCCTCGACCAGCCCACGTCTTTTTTTTCCCCTCACACTCCTCTTTAAATGATGTGAGGCTTCTTGAAATAGAAAAGCGTTGAAGGTGTGTCTTTGAGCACTGAGAGGAGAGTGAACTCTGAGATTGCACAGAGGA
Organism: Rhodomyrtus psidioides; assembly: GCA_021437785.1. Taxonomy (NCBI): domain Eukaryota; kingdom Viridiplantae; phylum Streptophyta; class Magnoliopsida; order Myrtales; family Myrtaceae; genus Rhodomyrtus; species Rhodomyrtus psidioides. The sequence goes on along the minus strand of JAILYB010000007.1, from coordinate 5,361,732 downwards.
GAATTGTGCAGAGAGTTCTCACGAGGATTTACTTGTGGTGATTTCAACCCTTGGAGATTTAGCCAATTAAATTCTTTGATTAAAATTTGTGTAATTTCTCGAATGAGATTTCACTATAAATTCTAATGTAAATTCTATCTTGAGAGTGTTAAAAAGTTAATCTTAATTTTTTTTTGGTAAGGTAATCTTAATTTTTTTTGTGGTGCTGCAAAAGGACAAATTCTTGTACTACCATCTTGAGTGCTGATTGTTTCACATTCCGCTAAAGTTTCAATCACTCAACCTATTGAACTCTTATTCTAGGTTGCATCATTAGCCTTAACACATTGATACAATCCTCTCGGTGGTTTCAACGAGTTCTGGAGCTGCCTAGATGGTAGTATTTATATCATTTGTGGATGTGACTAACTCCCAGTGAGGTAATTCTGATTTTCCCTGACAAAAGAGCCCCTAATCAATTCGAACACAAAATAAATAGGAACATAGTTCTAATAGAAGGAACCCATCGACCATATTCTTCTCCAATTTCAGTTTTGCCGACGTCTCGAATAAATTCATGGATATATTTGAATAAATTTTGATGGTCATTTGAAATGGTTTGTGGATCCCGTGCAACTATACTGGCTGAACCTAAGAAGATAGCAATCACAAGGCAAGGAGGAATAAGTGATGGGATAAATCGACTGTGGGGCTCTCAACAAGCACTCTCAAAGGAACTTTGTTCACACAAGGAAGAGGAGACGGAATGTGGCTTTTCAATATAGTGTATTCACAATCGATTCACCCATACTGAAATGGTTACAAGACTCACCTATTTATAGGCTTAAAACATGACTCTTGAGTCTCTCTAGGAAAGAGAAAAGACTAAAACAATAATTACATCGGAATACTAAAAGATGATAGACTCAACTAATTATGTCTACTAAAACAATAATTACATCGGAATACTAATTATGCCATGGGAGTCGAACGGTCACTGATAACACTTAATGAATTTGACTTAATTCCCAACAAAACTCCCCCTTAAGCCAAATTCTCTTCCGTCGATCATTCCAAGTAAACTTCTGAATTTCCGAAACACTTCGATCTTGAGAGGTTTCGTAAAAATATCTACGACTTGATCACCGGTCTTCACGTGCACAACTTCAATTTGTTTGTCGCTGACTTGTTCTCGAATAAAATGATATCGAACATCGATATGCTTGCTCCTCTCATGAAAAACTGAATTCTTCGCCAAAGCAATGGCAGAAACATTATCAACAAAAATCTCCGTTGCATCCTTTTGCTCCATATGGATTTCTTTGAGCAACTTTCTCAACCATATCGCATGACAAACACACGATGATGCAGCAACATACTCCGCTTCACATGTCGACAGAGTAACACTATATTGCTTCTTTGATGACCATGTAAAAGCAGTTTCACCCAGATAAAATACAAAGCCCGTAGTGCTTTTTCGGTCATCGACATCTCCCTCATAGTCACTATCTGAATAACCTCTGAGTTGAAATAGTTCAGATTGAAAATAATACAAGCCAAGAGAGATAGTACCTTTGATGTACCGAAGTATCCTCTTTGCTGCCTTAAGATGAGATGTCTTCGGATTCTCCATATATCGACTCACAATTCCGACACTGTTCATGATATCTGGTCTGGTACAGGTCAAATACCTTAAGCTTCCAATCAAGCTTCTAAAATATGTTGAATCAACATCGACACCTTCATCGAACTTCGACAGTTTTGCACCACAATCCATCGGAGTATTAACCGAAGTGCAATTCTTCATGTTGAATTTCTCAAGGATATTTTCAGCATATCTTTTTTGGGAAATAAAAATCCCATCTTCATTTTGCTTCACTTCGATACCCAGAAAATAACTCATCAAACCATTATCTGTCATTTCAAATTCTTTCACCATCGATGCTTTAAAAGTGTCAATCAATCCAGAATTATTTCCTGTGAAGACAAGATCATCAACGTATAAACATGCCAATAAAACATCACCTTTCTCATGCTTCAAGTAGAGAGCATGTTCGTACGGACATTGTACGAAGCCATTTGCCTTGAAATAAGCATCGATTCTGGAGTTCCAAGCTCTCGGAGCTTGCTTAAGCCCATACAAAGCTTTCTTCCATCTTAGCACTTTGTCTTCATGACCTTTCACAACAAACCCAGTGGGTTGTTCGACATAAATTTCTTCTTCAAGAACGCCATTCAGGAATGCCGATTTGACATCCATTTGATAGATTGGCCACCGATTTTGAGCTGCAATGGAAATCATTAGTCTGATGGTTTCCATTCGGATGACAGGTGCAAATACCTCGTCATAGTCGATCCCAGCTTTCTGTTTGTAGCCCTTTGCGACAAGTCTGGCCTTATAACGAGTGATTTCTCCTTTCTCGTTCTTCTTGGCCTTGTATACCCATTTGACACCGATCGCCTTTTTGTCCTTCGGAAGATCAGCGAGTTGCCACGTTTTATTCTTTTCGATGGCTTCTATCTCTTCATCCATGGCTTTCCTCCATTTTTCTTCTTTGGCAGCTTCATCGAAAATAAGTGGTTCACAATCTGCAAGAAGACATATAAGGTGAAGCTCATCGGTAGCTTCATAAATTTCAGAAAGTCTTCTTGATCTCGGTGCTAGCGATTCTTCGACAGTATTTGAAGTTGAAGCTGACGATGATGGAGAGAACATCGGAGAAGGTGAATGAGCTTCAATCTCCATTTCGACAGAATCATCACGAACGGTTTCGACAAATTTATCATGACTGGTTTTGACAAGTTGTCGATTTTCCTCCCACAAACTTTCTTCATCAAATTTCACATCTCTGCTTACATATACTTTCAAAGTGTCAGGATCAAACAATTTGTAAGCTTTTGATGAGGAATCATACCCGATGAAAATGAGCTTTTTACTCTTGTCTTCCAACTTCGATCTTTTCTGGTCGGGTACGTGAGCATACGCAACACTCCAAAAAATTCTTAAATGAGAAACCGTAGGTTTTCTCCCGCTTCATGCTTCTTCTGGGGTAACACCATCGAGTCCTTGCGTGGGACATCGATTCTGCAGATAAACTGCACATCTGACAGCTTCGCCCCAAAGCTCATTTGACAAATTTTTGCTTTTCAACATACTGCGAACCATGTCGAGAATGGTTCTGTTCCTTCGCTCAGCCACACCATTTTGTTGTGGGGAATACGGCGCCGTTAAGAAACGTCGAATGCCATGGTAATCACAGAATTGATTAAATTCTCCAGAAGTAAATTCTCCTCCACGATCAGTTCTTAAAGACTTGATAAAATAACCACTCTCCTTTTCAACCATTTTCTTGAAGTGCTTAAACGTATCAAACACCTCTGATTTTTCTTTCAAGAAAAACACCCAAGTCTTTCGAGTAAAATCATCAATAAACGTAACAAAGTAGCGATGATTACCGTACGACTGAGGAGTGATCGAACCACATACATCAGAATGAATCAACTCCAGTGGCTTCTTCGCTCGATAAGTCGACTCCTTCGGAAAACTTGCTCGAGAATGCTTGCCAATTACACATCCTTCACATAATTGATCGGGGTGATCAATATGCGGTAAGCCATACACCATCTTCTTGCGAGAAAGCATATTGAGTCCGCCAAAATTGAGATGACCGAACCTCAAATGCCATAGCCACGAAGGATTGTCTACACATGCTTGAAGGCATGTAGACATATCATCTTTGATGTTCAGAGTGAACATCCTATTCTTCGACATCTTCATATTCGCAATCAACTTATTATTGCAATCTCTTAACATAAGACATAGATTTTTCATCTGGACAGTAAATCCTTTCTCAAGAAGCTGTCCTAAACTCAAAATATTGCTTGACATCTTCGGCACATAATACACGTTAGTAATAAACTGACGTGTTCCGTTCTTCAGACGAATTAAAATCGTACCTTTCCCTTCGACAAGAATTTGAGAATTATCACCGAACGAGACTTTTCCTTTTACTGTCTCATCCATTTCCACGAACATCTCCTTTCGGCCGCACATGTGGTTACTTGCTCCAGTGTCCAAGTACCACGTATCATTCTTTTCATCAGCATTTTCTTTAAATGCCATCATAAGAACTTGATCACCATCATTCACCAGGTTCGCCTTTTCATCTACCACCGCACTTTCTTTCTGCCAACACTCATAAGCATAATGGCCACATTTATTACAACGATAACATCGAACCTTTGATTTATCATACCGGTTATTTGTGTTTCTTCCTCTTCCACGTGTACTTCTTTGATTATGAAAGCACTCATTGCTTCGGGCGAAATCTCCTCCGCTTCGTCCACGACCTCTTCCTTGGAAACGGCCTCTACCGCGTCCTCGGTCTCGATCTTGATTGACCCATCGAGTTTGCACAGGGTCACTTCTTTGGCCTTTGTCATCTCGGATATTCAATCGAGATTGGAGTACTTCCTCCACCGGTTCAGACTTGTTTCTTTTCAGTCTTTCTTCATGGGCTTGCAACGAACCCATGAGCTCATCGACCGTCATAGAATCGACATCTTTCGATTCCTCGATAGCGACAACGATGTGGTCGAACTTCTTATCCAACGACCGCAGGATTTTTTCGACAACACGAACATCAGGAACATCTTCGCCATTCCTTTTCATCTGATTCACAATAGCTAAAACTCTTGTGAAATAATCAGAAATCGACTCATATTCTTTCATACGGATTACCTCGAACTTGCCTCTCAAAGTTTGAAGGCGGATCTTCTTTACTTTCTCAACACCTTGGTGCGTGGTTTGAAGAATCTCCCATGCCTCCTTGGATGTAGTAGCATTCGAGACTTTCTCGAACATAGAATCATCTAAGGCTTGAAAGATGATTGACAACCCGAGTTGATCTTTCGAACGAGTCTTCTCCAACGCATTCCTCTGAGCCTGAGTCAACGCGACATCTTCATCTGGCTCATCATAGCCATTGTTGACAAGATCCCACACACTATGGGCGCCGAGTATGGCTTTCATTCTGGAAGCCCACTTGCCATAGTTTTCTTTGGTGAGGATTGGATACTGAAAAGGAAGGTTGCTTGTTGACGCCATAATCACGAAACCGTGAAGCTCTGATACCAATTTGATGGGATAAATCGACTGTGGGGCTCTCAACAAGCACTCTCAAAGGAACTTTGTTCACACAAGGAAGAGGAGACGGAATGTGGCTTTTCAATATAGTGTATTCACAATCGATTCACCCATACTGAAATGGTTACAAGACTCACCTATTTATAGGCTTAAAACATGACTCTTGAGTCTCTCTAGGAAAGAGAAAAGACTAAAACAATAATTACATCGGAATACTAAAAGATGATAGACTCAACTAATTATGTCTACTAAAACAATAATTACATCGGAATACTAATTATGCCATGGGAGTCATAATTACATCGGAATACTAATTATGCCATGGGAGTCGAACGGTCACTGATAACACTTAATGAATTTGACTTAATTCCCAACAATAAGGACCCGGACTTGGAAAACCTCCTATTTGCCAATAGAAATATTGGCCTACTTATCTGAATGCCTTGGGATTCTCATGAAGGACAACTGGGATTTTGATCAAGAAGCTGGATGACATGGCGGCCAATTATACGAACCAGCTGGATATTATGTGCAGAAGTGGGCCTGATCCAATTAACTTATCCTGTTCTAGTTTTTTTGTTCCTATTTTTCAATTTGGTTCACAAACTTCTGACCACAAAAAAAAAAAAAAAAAAAATTGGTTCACAAACTTCCAAAATTTCTTTTCTTAGCAGATGACTTAGTCGAGTAAAAAAATTTTCGTCGAGGCAGTTTCAAGTACCATATAGAGCAAAAGGAGCACGATACAGCAGGATGACAACTAGAACACCACAAACAGACACTTTTATTACAGACATATGCATTACGCCTCAAAAGAAGCAGACTTTGATCGCACAGCACATGTCGCACACAAGTTGAAGCTCTCAGTTGGCTTCATTTTATTTCTAGTACATAAAACCGACTCATACTCATAACAACCCTTAGTGGGAAGCCTTCTTCTCCATTGTACTAGGATATATGAGATCCTAAGATAAACTGGACGAAGGCGGCGAGTAACAATGTCAATCTCCTGGTGTTCAGTCCATGACCCTTTGATGCCTTCTTACCAGGAAGTGCCTGCAGATTTCCGATTCTTCTGTGGCGGCGGACTACTTCTCCTTGACAACGAATTTAGACTCCATTGTCAAGAGTTCAATTTTTCGCATCTTCTTCTTGATATGGACAAGAAACTCCACTGCCAAGTGCCAGAGGTGATCTCAAAAGAACATCTTCACACTTAGTATATGTTAACACTTATTCTTGCTATATATGATCAGTTAGCAATGGAATCTCCACTTGCTAGCTAATCAACTTCCGGATTATTACTTTCTTCTACTTAAGTTTCCTTCACAGGTTCTTCAGCAGATCTATGCTGAGCAGTAGGCCAACTACTAGGCCAAAAACCAGGCCAACCACCTGGCATAGGAGGAGGGCTGGTTAGCATTTTAAGCTTTTTCTCATAATCATCAATTTTCTTCTGCAGAAGCTTATTATCCTTTATCAATAGGTCTCCTATTATGATCGTACGTCAATACCGACCACTCGCGCCAGCCCCCGAGGGGCTCTTTCATGTGCAATAGCTTAAGGTTGTTCTCTTCCAGCTTTGGTTGCATGTCTGCGCGTGCTTTTATGCCCAAATAGTACCTCTCCAGTGCCATGTTCTTCACTGTTAATCCTCTATTGTTAGATATTTCCTCTTCGGCAGGCCGAGTACGTTCTGCAATGGGAAGATCACGGACAAAGAAGACACATTAAACTGCAGAGAATATGGTAAATATATTGGATATATATCCCTGAAGACCAGGTATGAGATAATGAATAGAAGGGAGAGTCTTACCTTTGCAGGCTAGGTGCTTTCTCTTCGGTGTTATGAACCCTTATTTATAGATGCGAGTAAGGACTTAAATTTTGCCTAAATAAAAAGCATGACGACGCTCAATCATGAAAGTAAGTCTAATGTCATCTTTTTCTACATAATTCTCATGAACATTAGATAGCATCTTCTCCATGAAAGCGATCTTCGGTGTAATCCTAACTTTTTGGCTGGAAAAGCAACTAGCTGATTATTACTTCAGAGTCAAAAGAAAAAAGGGCGCATCAAGAGAGGTTTGATGCTTCTACAAACATGGCATTATTGCTCCTCAAAATAAAGGAGGATGGCTCTGATGCTTTTTTAAACGTCGGATTCACTTTGATGCCGTGCATGTTCTAAAAAATTCTACATTGTAACACGTGTTGACACGCATGCCATTGTAGTGAAATGGGCAGGAATGACAGGAATAGTTGTAGGGACCGGCTTACACACCAAGTGGGACTGTGCAGTGCCATTTGAGCAGCAAACTCAGCATACCGAGATGTTAGAGAATATGGTTAGATATATTATGAGATAGTAAGGATATTATTTGATATTTGGTCTATTTTCCTTATTGGATTAGGACTAATTACTTACTAGATTAGATTATTTTCTTTCGTAAAGACATTATTCAGGAATCAATACCGAGGTAAAACATTGCTGCGTCAAGTCATGCAATAACAATTTTTTATTGTTCGTGCTAGCTAATTCTCGGAATGGTAATGAGGCAGATCATGTGACATAATAAACAACAAGCAGTGGTAACAGAAACTCGTGAACTCGAATCAGTAGACAATATTTTCATCAATATTATGAGTTTTTATCTGCACGGACACCCTATAAGTGAGAAAGTATTAAGTGAACAATACATGAAAACCATCGCAACTTGAAGATTTTCATTATTTTGACAAAGATAAAGATATGACGCAAGAACTTAACCGTCCAAATTTGATCCATCTCCGATCGAAGGCTAGAATAACTAACAAGAAATCCATTATGTTAGGTCTAAGGGCCTCAGTGATGAGAGACCTTGTCATCTTAACTGTTGTGTGGAGGTGGTATTGGAGACCATTGTCAGGAAGTACAGCTACTATCCTGTTCTCCATGTGTTGTAATGAAATGGATTGGTACCGATGAAGAAGCAATAATTCCATCCGTTATGCTATTTCAATCTTTAGCTAAGGAGTTAACAAAATGAATTATATTAAACGATACTGTTAGCATCAGATATTAGGGATATTATTTGGTATTTCGTCATAATTTAGGACAAGAACTTTCCTCGTTAGGGTAGTCTCATTGTCAAGTTATATCGCCTTGCCGCAACATATTATGATGTCGAGTAACACAATAATTAGTTGTTTATTTTACCTTCAATTTATTTTATCTTGTTAGGGATTGCATACGCCTCGATTGTTTTGCGTATGCAATCCCCGTTCGTCTAATGCCACTTGTCGTTCCCAATCCAGCTTGCACGTGAGAGTTGGTGTTAAAGTATCACATATCTTTTTTTTTTTACAGGATTTACATACTCTTTTTATACATATGATCTCTCGTTCACCTATAAGATTAGATTTTTGGTTTGAACATTCCAACATTGTACTATTTTTCGGTCTTCACTCGATATGAGAGCTACGTGATCCTAAGCAAACTGCGAGTGCATCGGGTGCACATCACACCCATAGGCATACTTTGCATCTTCTCTTTTGAGTTAATACCACGAAAAACTCCAAACTGGTATACCTGTGACAAATTTATCCCAAACTTTTTTTTACCACAAAAAACACCAAACTGGTACACTTGTAATAAATTTACCCCAAACTATTTTTCGATCATTAAAAATCCCAAACTGGTACATCTGTGATAAATTTATTCCAAACTAATTATTGATCCTAAACTGGTACATGTGTAATAATCTACCATTCATTAGTTTCCGTTAAACATGATTAATACCACGAAAAACCCCAAATTGGTACCATAGAAGGTAAAAACCCCAAACGTCTACATCCGGCAATTGCCTCGTGTCATCCAACTTAATAACTTCACGATAAAATTTAACGAAAGCTAACAAAGGTAAATTTATCACAAATTTACCAGTTTGGGGTAAATTTATCAAAATTATATCAGTTTAGGGTTATTGATGATAAAAAAAAAATAGTTTGAATAAATTTATCTATTTTTCGTGGCATTAACCCTTTCAATTTTTTATGTTTCTACTGATGACCCTTTCCCGATGTCAATCGTCAACATTGTTCTTCTCGCTCTATGGTGTACCAGCAACGTGATGTTATGTCAATCCTACGTCTGAGGAGTGCTGAGAGGTTTTACTACCCAAATGAAATAAAAGACAGTGCATGAATTGGTGGAGGATGCATCCAGAATGAAGACGTCATTGGCACAAAAGCCGGTGAGGTGCGTTCCGACATTAATCATGAGATTCTATCGCGTTAAGGTAGGACATGCCAGAAGAAACTTTGTGGGATATCAAATCATTGGAAACATACAAAAGATGGAAGCACTTTAATGCAAAAGTGCTGAAAATTTTCCACTTGTGCCCTCATCTTCGGCCGATAATTACGTGCAGTGCGTCCATAGTTACAGCTATATAAAGGGGCGAAGCAGTATGATAAAGCACACTTCACAAACCATACTCAATTACCTCATCTCTTCTCTCTTCCTAGCACAAGCTTCGGCACAACATCAAACTTCTCACGGTACTTTTGAATTGCCTTCAAACTTAAATGTGTTTGAGCTGCTTTCTGAGAACACACTAAAAAGTTCGAGCTCTTGTCTGCCTTTATTTGTTGGCAGGTTGAAGACAAGATGACTGATTTCCAGTTGCAGGGTCTGCGCCTGAGAATAGGCGCAAATCCGAACTTAGAGGCAAATGACCGGTTGCTGCATATACTCAATCCACTCGGTGGCTTTAACGAGTGGATTGTACTGACTTATAATCTGCAGATCATAGCAGATTACATAGCGGAGAACTCCAAATTGCGTAAGAAGCTAGAGGACCTGGTGGGAGAATATGTCAAGCAACTAGAAATTCTAGCCAAACTGAGGCCTGGTGATCCATCTGTGTGTCCACCTCCACCATGGTAGGTTAGTCCAAACCCCTGTAATCCTGGTTCTTGGAATCCATCTGCAAAGCCATGTCCTCCTCCTAATCCATCTTTTGGGACTAGTCCAAACCCCCCATCTGGTGCTAATCCATATCCATATCCTACTCCTTATCCAAACCTCCCATCCGGTGCTAACCCATGTCCTACTCCTACTCCACCTGTAAACCCCCCATCTGGTAATAATCCATGTCCTACTCCTATTCCACCCTCCGAGATTAGTGCAAACCCCCCATCTGCTGCTAAACCATGTCCTACGCCTGCTCCACCCTCTGCCCATCCATCTCCTACTCCTACTCCGCCTACAAACCCCCCATCTGCCGCAAATCCATGTCCTAGTCCTGCTCCACCCTCTGTTTATCCATGTCCTCCACCCTCTTGGGGTAGTCCAAACCCCTATTATCCTGGTTATTGGAATTGGATGATGAGCAATAGCTCATTGCCGACAAACTAGGACCATGACATGTGAAATAAGAACCTACCAAAATGAGGATGTTGGCAAATGGAGATTCCATTGCTAACATGCTCGTGGATCCGATGATATTCGAAGTAGGAAGTTTGTGGACGTGAGGATGTTAGCAAATGGAGATTCCATTGCTAACATGCTATGCTCGTGGATCCTATCAGTCCTAATAACAAACTGTAAACCGTGTAAAGTACTTGAACAAGTGGGAACCATCGAATGACAATGGAGTTATGTACCATGTCAAGAAAATGGTATTAACACTTGTGTCGTCCTCTAAAAGCAGTTGACTTGGGAGCTTGTGCATTAGCCAAAGGCTGGAATGGAAGAACAACCGCCAAGGCAGAGTTCTGGTGGACCCAAGCACATGGGAATGAATGACTGATACAAAAGGTGAAAGAATCAGAGAGAATCCGTCTTGTGCTTTTAGTGCTCGAGCCATCGTATCCTCCAGGGAATCACAAAAAGGTCTTGATACAATTCCAGGAGAAGCAATGAGGATAGCCTTAGCGGTGCTCATGGCCAAGCAAGCAGAACGCCTGAAGATGCATCAAGCACCAGTCACTTTGAAGCGTTTCTACTATGTAGTCTTGTCTTGTGTGTGCTTCAATAAAGGGGAGGAATGAACCCTTCATGTAGTCCTCGCCCCAAGAAAATCTATGTATCTGCTTTAGGCAGGGAAAGGATGTGTACTTGTGTTATTTATGCTTCTATCAGAATAAACTGTGTTCTTGCATTTACGCAACTACATGCAAGTACGTTTTCGTGATTATTGTCTTTCTCAAAGTGGTAAACTTTCAATGATCTCCAATGCATTAGTGCTTCTTTGGGTCAGATGAACAGGACTCCCGAGTCTTCCTTCAGCTTTTTCCAATCATTGTAAGATCATTCTGTGCAATGAGGGCAGAAGCGGACGTTGATTGAAGTCTTCTCTTTGTTTCGTATTACCGTGTCCTTGTATGTAAGTGTGATGGGTGCTTGAGCAAGGCAGCCTCTCCAGCCCAAGACAAGTGACGAAACTTCTTGATAGACGCCGGGGAAAATATATCCTTTTAGGATTGTTATGCTGCTACGATTCTGAATGAAGTGTGCAGTGCTTTGTGCTTTCCTCTCTTAAAGATAATCAGTCAAGAGAACGGATCATTAGTATATGCTACCTGGCAACATTTGCTCTATGATCTTTTAGCTCTCTGTTACTCTTGTAGGAGACTCATTTTTTTTTCTTTAATTGCAATATAAAGCTCGAGGCTCAAGCTCGTTATATCCCCACATTCCGAAGTGGAGAGATGTTGCTAAGTTAACTGTGTTGATTTCTATCTATTAGTTTCCTCTGTTTTCTTTGTGTTAGAAATTGTTTTTTCACATCGATTGTGAATGGATATTGTATGTTCTTTATATTCTCTACCTATCAACTTAAGTTTTTGGGTTGGACATTTTAATAGCAGCGAGCCTTTCCCGCGTGCCATAAACTATGTAGCACCGACACCCCTCATGGGTATAGGTGTCGGTGTCGAACGCGTGTTGGACACGGATACATGTCGTCATGCGGCAATCGCGTGTCGGGATTTCGACACGCGATCAACGCGTCGGACACGTGACATATAATAAAAAAGGGCAATATTTGGAAATTTGGTCAATGTTCACGTGTCCTCACTGACACGCGAGTTGGCCTAAGGTGACACTTGAAAAGGCCCAACTATAATTGTGGGCCTTTTCACTAAAAAATTAATTTGAAATAAGCCTATATGTCCATTTATTGGCATTTTAAAAAGCCATCCCACTTATTATCCACCAATATGAAACTGTTTTCTTCAAGAGGTAAGTCTCAAAGTGTCATCTTTAGCTTTTAAAAAGACTTCATGTTTGTCTCTCTCTCTCTCTTCCATCATTACCAATGTGGGGTCAATTATATTCAAAGTGTAAATGATGAGAAAGCCAATAACTTATCGCTTTCATCGATTTCCAGCATATGACACTTGTTTTGGCTTTATTTATTTTTTTATATTTAAAAATATATATTTAACACATCGTGTCCCCGACGGGTCAAATTTTTCTATTTTTTGAGAAATGGCGTGGCAGCGTATCATGTCCTGTCGGTGTGTCGGTGTGTAAGTGTTAGTGTCAGTGCTACTTAGGTCATAAATGACCTACAAATAGGAAGAATCGAAATTTCATCATGGTATCCCTTTCTGCGAATGTGCGTCGAAGTGTTGAAGTTGTTGTCCTACATCGATTGTGAATTGGTCTTGTATGCTCTTTATATTATTCACTTATCAGCTTAAGCTTTTGGGTTGAACTTTTTAATATGACATTAGAGCCCAGATTACCAACAAGGGAGATATACAGGTTGTCGCTGCCTCCAACCCAGGATTCGATGTGTGAGGAGGAGATTGTTGGGGTTGTCCCACATCGGTTGTAGAAGGGGCTGATAATCGATTTATAAGTGTGAGGGAAAGTCTTACCCTTTGAGCTAGCTTTTAAAATGAGAGAAACCCAATACAACCCAACACTGGTATTAGAGCCATTGTTATCCTTTTTCGCGAATGTGCGTCCACCCTATTAGTCAATTTCCATGTGCCGCCAGATTAATCTGGCTTGTATGATGAGAGGAGATGTTGAAGTTATTGTCCGACATCAATTTAAGCTTTTGTGTTGAACATTCTAACACATTGTTTTCGACAAGAAAATTACCGATGAGCAAAGACCTGCTATAGCCTGCTGATATTACCCAACCAAAGAGAGCAAGAAACTCTAGAAGAATAAGTGATTCCAAAGAAGGACAACTGGGATTTGATCGAAAAGTGAGGTGACTTGCTGTACAATTATACCGTAACTAGACATTATGTGCAAACTTAAGCCTCGAGATCCAATAACCTATCCCATTCCTCTAGGTAGGGGTAGAGCTGTCAAAAAGGCCCGCACCGGCCTGATCCGGCCCGACCCGACTCGGTCTGGCCCGAAAATTTAAAGAATTTTTGGGCCGGACGTTGGTACTATTTCAACAAGGGCCGGTACCATTAGCTCCAACACAGACCCGAAACTTAAAAAGCCCATCACGCCTCTCAGAAACCCTAATGAGTGACGATGACTTCTAGATCACTTTCCATCGTTCTTTCTTCTTCCTCCTTTTTCAACAAATCACCAGAGAACCGCCGTGCTTCAACCCCTCGACACCCTCGCTGTCCTGGTTGCCACCGTGACAGGTCTTTGTTCGCCGGGTTGCTCTTAGCGCGTCGGACTGGTGACGGGACATTGTATCTCTCCTCGCTGAGATCGACTCTTTTACTTCCCCCTATCGGCTTGACCTGATCTCTTCTCGTCAAAGCATAACCACGTTTTCTCGGAGTTTGCTTATAGATTAATCGGCTCTTGGTTGTTCGTGGAGGTGGAGATTCATGGGTAATTGAGTAGTAGGTATTTCGATTCGGTTCCGAGTGTTTTCACTGTAGCGGAAGTTCGGATCTTGCTTGGAGAATTGTTGATTGGGTCGAGAAATAAAGATTTTTTGCTCAGTAAGTGGCTCAAGGTTTGAAGTGACTCCATGAGTTGGTTTTCACTAAGTTCGATCATTGGAGATTAAAGTTTTTCTCTTTTTCTGTTCTTTTTCCAAAGTTCATTGGTGAAAGCGCTTATTGATGGCAAATAAGAAATGGTTTAAGGTCATGCAAGCTGGATTTTTGTCTGATTCATTGATTTTGTAATGATGCTGCCTCTTCGTTTATGTTTTCGCTTGAAGAGGTAAAGAAATGAGCAACTTATGGATATTTAATGCTTCGCTAGTGATATTGAACATGGGACCTGGGTATTGTCCAGAGCAGTTTTGGATGATCATACACAACAGAGAGGGAGAGAGGCATCTCTAGATTGATCTCTATGCTCCTTTTCAGCTCGTGTTGTGTATTGGATGGAGATAGAGATTTTTTTTTTAAGAGAGAGAGAGACTATCGACCCGACCCGAATATCTTGAGTGTATATTATTCGGTTATCGGGCCGGCCCGAGACCCGGCCCGAACTGAGCAGTACCGTGCTCGGGATGAATTGTTTTTTTTCTTTTTTTTTTTTATTATTTTTTTGAATCAAAATCAATTAACAAATCCATCAAATGAAAAAATATAAAAAGAAAATATAAAACTAAATTAAATTTAAAAGAAAAAACGGCTATTAAAAAAAGTTGGGCAATGGCCCGGCCCGGCCCAAGTACCAAACCTGGCCCGAAAATGCAAGAAAATTTTCGGGCCGAGTCGGGCCAGCCTGCCCGGCTCGGGTATATTTGCCACTCTAGGTCACGGGAAACCATCGTATCCCATTGGTCCCACGATAATATCCCAGTGGTTAGCCCAATTGGCACACAATGTTCAACCTAAAGGTGGATGATATAGGGACAAAATTTGACAAACTGAAATATCTGACACAGAAAAACCTGGACCAGGTTATTGGAATGGAGACATGGATTTATGAATGTGCTAGAATCTTGCTTGTTCGGAGCTCGATGCTAACAGGGAGGAGTCTTTTAGTTGCTCATGAATCGATAAGAGAACAAGATATTTACAAACATAGATCGAGGGAGCTATCACATAGGATCATGGTCCAACCTTTGTTTCATTTTCTCTTTTTAATCTTTTTGCCAATTTGATTTGTAGGCTTTATGACATGATAGTATAGAGATAATATCAAATATAATCAATTAAAGATAAGTACTTTCAAATAAGATATATGCATAATCCTGAGAGATATGCAGAATCATGTAAATATCTTAATGTGATATCTAAAATAGCTCTAGCAATCTCTCTCAAACTCATGGTGACTTAAGTCAACTTGAGTTTGAAATCAAGCTATATTAGTGCCATGAAAACTTGTTCCTCCATGAAATGAGCACTCAATGATAGCCTTTGTGGATCAGCAGAGAGGCGGCGCGTGAGATGGTGTCCGGGGGCTGCTAGTGATGAAATTTCCAAATCTAGTCAGTCTGAGGGTGCAAATCTGATGGTGGTATTGACTTCTTAAAACGACGCGCAAAAAGTCAATAATTAGAGGGGAAACAACAAGCAGCCGATACGGTTGGCTTGCGAAATAGTAATTGAGCGACGTGGCTTATACAGCTAGCGTCGTAACGTAACATCAAGCGGCCTGTATGGCTTGCTTGGAAAAGAGTTACTGAGTGATGCGGCCTATTCGGCTAGCATCAGAAGAAAACCACCTCCATGGTAAAGGCTCAATTTGGCGATGCATCGCCGACATCATAATACGACCACATTGGTGCTTTACTCAGATGGGAATGATTGCACTTGGTGAGCACTGTCAAGGGACATGATGGCTTTATTTTGCTACGATGATACATGGTGCAAATTGAGAATGATAAAATGGAAAAAATAGAATTGAGAAATTTGTGGGGTGCACCGGGTGCGATATGCATCTGGTGTACTAAAGATTCTCATGGAAGAATAAAGTCAGAATTCTTAGTGAAGGCTCTTACTTTGTTCTCTCGACACAAAAACAAAAAAGAAGCCTCATGGAAGAATGCTCGACCAGTCAGCTGCCCTCGCTTGTCCACTGCTTTCGTCAATCGACTAGCACCACCGTCGTACATCCTCGACCGCTGTTGTCACCATACGCTGCTGCCGACAACCATCAACCGCAGTCGCCACCGGTCACAGGCTCCGGCTGCCGAAGAGAAAGGAAAAGAAAATATACATAAATAAAAGTAAAAAATATGTTTTTAATAAAATAAAAAATATTTTTTTAATTAAATAATTTTTTAAAAAAAATGAAAAACTAAAAAATAAAAATTAATTTAAAAAAAAAAAATTTCACTATGGGTAGGACCATTCGACCCAAACCGAACCCCGTTTGACACCTCTACTCGCAGTTCAATTCCACGACTTTATGTTTTAGACTTTCGTAATCTTGTTTTTCCACGGCTATGGTGTCTCGACTTCTATCTATTAGCTTTCTTTAATTTCTTTATTTTTCCTTGTATTTTGATGGGAATTTACCGGTGAGCTAAGTCCCTCTACAACCTGCTGATACTACACTAACCAAAGAGAGCTAGGAACACTCAAACAATAAGTGATTCTAAAGGACTGCTGGGATTTGATGAAAAAGCTACGTGACTTGGTGGACAATTATATCAAGCAATTCGAGATTATGTGCAAAATTAGGTCTCTCTATCCAACTTCTCCTGTTCCTCCAGGTGGTGTGAACCCCATCACATGCCATCTCGATTCTCTTCCATGTCGGTATGCAATGTTGAATTAAAAAGTCGAATAGCTAGAAAAAAATAAATTTTGACAAACTGGAACTCCACAAAAAGTGCAATCAACTGCATTTTCCTTTTCAAATTGATGCACCTGTCACTTTGACATGTTACTGCTCCGTAGTGTTGTTTTTTGTGTGCTTCAAATAGAGGGGACGTCCCATGAAAATCTATGTATCTGCTTCAGGCAGATAGACAGCTTGAGCTCTTGCAATATTTATGTTTCAATCTGAGTAAAAATTAAGCTCTTGCGTTTTTGCAACTATATGCAAGTACGTTCTTGAGATTTTTCTTTCTCGATGAGGTGAACTTTGAGTGATCTCTACTGCATTATTGCTTCTTTAGGGTCTGATGAACAAATCACCTGACTCAGTCTTCCTTCGGCTTCAACAATCAGTGTACAATCATTCTGTGCAACAAGGGAAGAAGCAGGCCTTCATTTTGAAGTCTGCTCTTTCATCATCTGTCCGTGTGCCCGCATTTGTGAAAATAACTATGATGTGTGCTTAAAAAAGGAAGCAACTCCTCCCAGCCTCTTCTAGTCCAAGACAAGGGATGAAAGTTTCGATCATTTAACAGATGGAGGGGCAAATATATCCTTGTAGGATTGTTGTGTTGCTACAATTCTGATTTTTTTTTTGTCAGGAGCTACAATTCTGAATTAAGTGTTCATTACTGGCCTACATGTTCTTGATCTGTGTCTCTCTTAAATAATCAGTCAAGAGAAATGGTCCTTAGTATATGCTGTTACTGATAAGGACAGAATAGCCATTTGATGTCTGTGACATCCCCTCCCTAGTCCCACATTGCCTAGGGGGGAGGTCTTGAAATGACTTATAAGCCTTGGGCCCTCCATTAACTTGCAAGACGCGTTTTTCGGGTGTTGTATGGGCGACGCTCGGAGGAACAAAACCTGAGGACCGTGTGTCCAAAACGGATAATATCTTGCAAAGTGGCGCTACCTGGGTAGCGGTGCCGTCCGTGAGCCCCAGTGCGGTACGGGCACAACGGGGACCTTATGTGCGAAGGGGGGAGATTGTGACATCCCCTCCCTAGTCCCACATTGCCTAGGGGGGAGGTCTTGGAATGGCGAGCCCCAGTGCGGTACGGGCACAACGGGGACCTTATGTGCGAAGGGGGGAGATTGTGACATCCCCTCCCTAGTCCCACTTGCCTAGGGGGAGGTCTTGGAATGGCGAGCCCCAGTGCGGTACGGGCACAACGGGGACCTTATGTGCGAAGGGGGGAGATTGTGACATCCCCTCCCTAGTCCCACTTGCCTAGGGGGGAGGTCTTGGAATGGCTTATAAGCCTTGGGCCCTCCTTTAACTTGCAAGATGCGTTTTCCAGACGTTGTATGGGTGACGCTCGGAGGAACAAAATCGTGAGAACTGTGTGTTCAAAGCGGACAATATCTTGCAAAGTGACGCAGCGGAAGCGCGGTAGGCCCAGACCGTTACAATGTCTGTTATATATCCTACGTTTATATATCCTTGTAAAGGTTGTTAATGAATAAGAATACTCTTTCTTTGAAATTTAATAATGGTATCAGAGCCATAATTAAACACTCACCGTCCGACTGCCGCCACAGTCACTGTAGATCTCACCGGCGAGCCTAGATCTCAGGTCACCCAGACCAGAAAACTCTAGATCCGCCTCAACCCGACGTCACCCAGGCCAGGCGACCTCAGGCCGACGTCGCCCAGGTCAGGCGAAGCTAGGGCCGATGTCGCCTGAGCTCCCCAGGGCCGACGACGACGTCGCCTGAGCTCCCTAGGGCCAACGACGACGTCGCATGACCTCCCCAGGTCCGACGACCTCAGATTCAGCGCCACATGAAGTGTTCGCCTGATTAATCTAGATTCAACAACTCCAGATCTGCTGTTTTCTAGGCCCGCGAGCTTCGTTGTGGTGTTGGCGAAGGATATCTAGCTCGTGGAGCCCAGAAATCAGTAAAATCAATGTTGTTCAGTGGTAATTCTTCGAATATGGTAGTTGATTTCTGAGGTTTCATCGTTATTTATTGATACGTGGGTTAGTTTTCAAGTACTTGGGATTACAAAAGTGTAGTGTGGTGGTGCTGCTGCTATATCGTTATTTCTAAGGGTTGATCATTATTTACCGATCACTGCTAGTTGGTTGATATTAATGTGGTTATTTGATAATAGTGTTCTGAATCGTGTGAAGAAAGATCTAAGTTTGGTGTGACTGGTGGCTGAATTTGGAGTGGCCGAACTAGTAAGGTGTGAATAGTGGTCTTGGGTTCAGTGTGGTTGAGTTGAATTGGTCAAGTTAGTGGAGAGTGACTTGTGTGATCATTGGAAGTTTGGAAGTGATTCGAGGAGTTAAATTTGTCGGGGATTTGAGCTTTCTTTTGGAGGGATGCTTGAGTCTTCGCATTTGGTATTGTTGAGTAATGTTGCTAGTGCTTTTTTTGGCTAATTTGGTGTCGGTAAAGTGGAGTTACTCCTTTAGGTTGGAGCATTTTGTGTGGCAGTAGATGCGTTGATTGTAGTTCTTAATAACTGTGAAGTTCATTTTGTATTTGGACTTAATTGAATTCATGGCTATTGGATCGAGTTCTGGATCCCCTTTTGGTCACTTTCAATTGACCTCTGTCAAGTTGGATGGTACAAATTATCCATCATGGTCTACAGCTATTGAAGTCTATCTTACCGCCACCGAACAGCTTGATTTCCTTACGTCTACAGCACCGTCTGAGAAAGAGAAACTTGCCAAATGGACTGCAGGAGATGCTATGATTCGAACCCTTCTATAGAATAGCATGGATCTTAAGGTTAGTCCCCACTTTATTCAGTGTAAGACTGATAAGGCGGTTTGGGAGAAATGTGCATTGCTCTATTTAGGACAAAATAATATGACACGAGTATGTGACACTTGGGAAGCATTATTTGATATTCAGCGTGGAGATCAATCTTTACATGATCATTATGCTCAATTTACTACCTGTGGAACTTGGGAAGCATTTTTCCGTATTGGAATGCAATAATGAGTCAGAAGTTGGAAGCTCTGGAGCAAAGGTTTGAAAAACTGGAAGAGCTCCTATAGGACAAACTGCGACCTCGATATTAGCAAGTGCAAACTGTCGAAGCGAGGATGAAATTTTATGCCTTTGTCAAGGATGATGTTGTCCGGGGCGATCTTCACTATATATTCAGGAAGGCTTTTTTCTACTTGAGTTTGATATGCTAGCTTGGGCAATATTTAGAAAGCCTAGGATGTGTGCTTCGATAAGGAGATTAGTGAGACATTTTCCATGTAGTTCATCCAAGAAATGTAGACAACTCACTATCTAGCTGCTTGAGGCAGAGGAAATATGTGTGCTTGTAATCTTTACGCTTTCCTCCGGATAAACGCGCTTGTGCAATTATGTAAGATTCACAAAGATTGTAATTCTCTTGGTGTTTTTTTACCTCTGATTCATAAATTGTTATCCAATAGACTTGGTAATTACAAGCACATGGATATACGTTGCAGTCCATATAAAAATCATGTAGACCCTGCACATTCTACGGAACAGGATTAATTAACTTTCTCTACCACATTTTATGAGATGAGAGAAAGTCAATTTCTGCAGGAATTAAAAGAAGAAACGTTGGATAGCCAATAGACCTACCTTTTGTTCCTGGTCTTGGAAGAAAATATTAGATCTCCGTCTTGATCTTTGCTCAAACTTTAGGTGGAAAATTGGAAATGACCGATTGACTTCTTTCTGGTTTGATCATTGGCACAAAAGAGGCCCCATTCATAAGTTTTTCACGGATGGTGACATTTACCGCACTAAAGTACCAAGACAGGCCACAGTGAGGGAGTTCTTCTCCTCGGTTTGGGCTCCTTCTACCACTCTTGACTCCTTGCGGGTTTGGTTGGACACAGTCCCAGCTTTTGTGGACTCCAAAGATGACAAGTTCTCTTGGATTGGGGTGAGTTCTGGGGATTTCTCAGTTGCCTCCGCTTGGGATCACATCAGACACAAAGGACATATGGTACACTGGCATAAGTTCTTATGGGACAAGGCTTTTACTCCTCGAGATGCCTTCCTCATGTGGATACCATCTCATAACCGTCTACCGACTCAGGTATTGCTACTCCAATATCAGAGAATTGATGATGCTTCTTGTGCTTTTTTTCCATTCTAGGCCTGATTCTATTAATCATCTATTCTTTGGCTGTAAGATCACTGGGGGTTTGGCCTCCACATGGGCTTCTAAATGCAACTTGAAATGGAAAAATCTCCCTTGGGATGACTTCATTAGATGGGCCAAAGATCACATAGGTGGCTCCTCCTTTTCGCACCAGATTTCTAGATTCTCACTTGGGTCTCTATGTCATATTATCTGGATCGAGAGAAACAATATCCTATTCCGTGACAAAGATCTCTTTTTACTGGCCCTGATTTCGCATCTCACCAAGATGGTCAAGGATAAGGTTGCCTCTATGGGTCGTATTTGTGATCACCCTCGTAATAGACGTCTCCAAGTAAACTAGGGACTTTCTGCTGAGATTTTTGAAGAGCATTGCCAGGCTCTATAGTATTCTTCCAAAGAATTCATTCTATTGCAACTCAGGTATTGTTCCTCTTTACCACAGTGGCTGTCTCCTATTGAAGATACCTATTCGTATGGTGTTGTTGCTGCTTCCAATGAGCTGTGTATTTGGATTCTGTTACTGGTTCGCTGGTAGCATGCTGTTTCACATTTGTTCGTCAAGTTTTGGGCTGGAGGAAGGTTACCGGAGGTCCTTCCATACCTTCTCTCGTACTCCCCTGGCTCTACTATACTGGATCTCTGTTATATCTGTGGTGATGCTTCTCTGTCCCCTTGGTTGCTCTCTAACCTTGAATTGCCCTGGCTGATGTTGGAGCCCTTTCATCTCGGTTGGGACTGGTCTGGTTCTGGTCTCTCGCTCAGCTTTTTGTCTCTTGCATGCTAGTTCTTTCCTCCGCCCTGATTTTCTTTGGGCTCCCCTGACTGCTTTTGTAGAACCTCTGTCCTGTTTGGGTCTGCAGGTTTTTTCTTCCTGCCTCTGCCTCTGGCCGTTGTTGTGGCCTTCTTTCTCCTTTTTTACTTCGTTGGCTCCTGGTTTATCTAGGATCCTTTTTGCTGAGCCGTTGTTCTTGGCTGGTCTCCTGTTAGTTTTACCTCTTTGCTGTTGTTCCTGCACATTTACTGCTACGGTTGGATCTTTTGCAAGACCTGGTGGGCAACCTCTACACCATCCTTTCTACTGCTGCAAGGCCTTCTTGAGCACCTTCTTGTTCTCTCACTGGCCTCCCTTCCCAAGTTGATGCCGCTGGAGTTGGTCCTTTGCTATTGGCCTCTTTTGTTTCTATCTTTGTTTAGATATTTTCTTGTTAGGTTTCTTTATTTTGGGCTGTTGGATTGTTACCCTTTCCCTGCCCTTTGGTTTTGGCCGCTCTGTTTGGCCATTTTGTGCTTTGTTACTGCTGCTCCTATCCCAAGGCTCTTTGTCACCTCCTTTTCTTAAGTACAGGGTCTGGGATGCTTCTTCTCTACTGCTCAGATTTGCTGCAGATCATCTCCTCTGCTCTTTCCTGCACTTGCCGACTGCTTTGGCGAGCTTTGGCTGTTCTCTCGGCTCCTCAACTCGCCTTTCTCTCCCTTTTTTGGTATGGCCAATGCTTGGCCTTCTTCTTTTGTCGATATATCACATGTTATATGTGTTGGAGGATTTTTGCCAACCACTTTCTGCTCTACGACTGGGGTTTTGGCGGGCTGTCTTCTTGCCTCCCTTCAACCTATTGCACGGATGGTTTTCTATGTACCCCAACCCTTGTGTGGTCGATGCTTTGACCATCTTTTTCTGCCAACATTTGCCGCTTGTTTGGCCTTTTTAGCTTTCTCTTCTTAGTGCTTTTCTTACCGTTGCATTAGATGCCTTGTGGCCTCTATGGTTTATGCGTGTGATGCGTTGATGTATTTTGCATCCGGTTCACCGTTGAACCCATCTTGGCACCTCACTGTCATTATTGGTTCATGGTTTTTGTGTCCGGTTCTTTTTTGTACTTAGCATCTTGAAAAGTAAATACAAACTTACCTTACCAAAAAGAAGAAGAAGAAGAAACGTTAACTCCGTGACTACAGAAAGTTTGTTCTTTCTCTATGTCACTCGATCACATGATATTGGAGGATTTATAAATTTCCTATAAAAAAAAATTGTGGATTTTCAATGCATTTATCTTCTCAAGTGATCTTAACTTTGTCTGATGAAGGCAATTCCTGTATGAGAAATTCTTTTCTTAATCATGTCTATTGTGCTAAAATGATATTCTCCAAACCAAACACAATAGCGCAATGGCTTTTACAGGGTGGATTTTTCACCCCAGTCATTCCAAGCTTCATGATCCGAACCATCAGCCTCTCTTTTAAGAGATCTGCGAAACCATCAACAGTATATTGTGCTGAAATTCTTTTCTTAATCACGCCTGTTGTGCTGAAATGTTATTCATGCAAATGGAAGAGTGTCAAAAGCACCGTTTAGTAAAAATGTGTGAATAAAAACCAAGGCACTATAGCCAGTGGCAGACGCAGCAACAAATGCCTGAAACCAAAAACAAACAAGTACATAAACCCTCCCCTCTTGATAAATGATTCAATCTGAAGGGCAATATCTATAATACAGCACGCTTGCCAAAATGAAATAAGTCTCACTCTTTTCTCCACTGAGCACCAGCCTTATTTAGGGCATCGAAGTCTTTTAAGTACTAATAGACTTCACGCATTCTTCTAATTATCACAGGTGCCAGTGAAGTACTAATCCATTTAAGAAGCACTTGGACCCGTGTTCGCAAACATTTTGCAGGTTGAAGTCAAGATGACTGGAAATCAACTGCAGGATATAAGCATGATAGTAGGCCCAACTTGAGATTTAAATCAGAATGGACGGTTGTTGCATATGTACAAAGCACTCAATGGTACAAAATGGAGCATTTTGCTTATAATCTGAAGATCCTAGGAGATTACACACAGGATTATTCCAGACTGCTTAAGAAGATAGACAAAGTGGTGAGAAATTATGTCAACTAAAAGTCTCGTGCAAGATAAGGCCTCTTGATCTCTAGGCATATTCTACTCCACCCTTTGGCGGCTGTATAAATCCTTGCCCGTGTGGTTCCGTGATCAAACTATGCATTACGACAATGGGGAAACTGAAATGAAATTGAGACAGAAGAGAAGAACAGAATATCAAGATTTACGTGGAAACCCTTGCGGGAAAAATCACGGGAGAGAGGAGAAGCAAAATTCACTATGAGAATCAGGAATTACAAAAGAGGCACACATAAGCTTCTCTATCTGACAGTTTGAAAAAAGAGCAATATTTATAGTATTACCCCTCAAACCCTAATGTTGGCCCAAGGCCCTTAACTTAAGCCCTTAACTATTCAAGGCATATTAACAAATCTCCACCTGACTTGAATTCCTAAGTAGACATAAGTATTAAGACAATCTTCTCCTCTCACCAGCATAAAACTCAGCTGTTGCAAACATTAACCAAATCCAAGCAGTGCTTGAATTTAGTAAAGGGCAATGACTTTGTCAACATATCAGCTGGATTATTTTCGGTACCAATATTCAAGACCTTAATATAGCCATCAGCAAAAATATCTCGAATATAATGATACCGCACATCAATGTGCTTTGTTCTCTCATGATACATCTGATCTTTAGTAAGATGTATAGCACTCTGACTATCGCAATGCACAACAGTCACATCATCATCCACACTAAACTCTCCAAATAAGCCTCTTAACCATATAGCTTCTTTGATTGCCTCTATAATAGCCATATATTCTGCCTCTATAGTAGACAAAGCAATTATATGCTGCAAAGAAGCTTTCCAACTGATTGCCCAACCCCCAACAGTAAAGTTGTACCCTGTCAAAGACCTTCTTTTATCAAGGTCACCAGCATAATCAGAGTCAACATATCCAGTAAGAGTTTCACAAGTTTTCCCAAACTCTAAACCATAATCTGAAGTACCCTTCAGATATCTCAAAATCCACTTCACTGCTTGCCAATGAATTTTACCTAGGCATGATAAATATCTACTTACCACGCTAACAACATGTGATATGTCAGGTCGAGTGTAAAACATAGCATGCATGACGCTACCAACTGCACTAGAATATGGAATATGTGACATATATTTTATTTCATCATCTGTATGTGGACATAAATCAGCTGATAATCGAAAATGAGCAGCAAGAGGAGTACTCACTAGTTTGGCATCTTTCATACCAAAACAATCTAACACCTTCTCAATGTAGCTTTTTTGGGAAAGATACAATTTTTCTCTTTTTCGATCTCGCTGAATTTCCATGCCAAGAATTTTCTTCGCAGAACCTAAATCCTTCATATCAAATTCAGCGCTTAACTGTGCCTTCAAATTCTATATATCAAATTTATCTTTTGCTGCAATCAACATGTCATCAACGTATAACAGTAGATAAATATAAGATCCATTTGGAAGTTTGCAAAGATATACACAACTATCATATTTGCTTCTATAATAGCCAAGTTGCAACATAAAAGAATCAAATCTTTTATATCACTGTCTAGGTGATTGCTTCAAGCCATAAATAGATCTTTTCAATAAACATACATGATCTTCCTTACCTTCAATCTGAAAACCCTCAGGTTGACCCATATAGGTTTTCTCTTCAAGTTCACCATGCAAGAAAGCTGTTTTCACATCGAGTTGTTCCAACTCTAAATCATGCATAGCAACCAACGCAAGAAAGACCCGAATAGAGCTGTGTTTAACGACACGTGAAAACACATCATTAAAATCAACTCCCTCAATCTGACTATAGCCCTTAGCGACTAAACGTGCTTTAAATCTAATGTCTTCAACTCCAAAATACCTTCCTTTCTTTTGAAAACCCACTTGCAACCCATAATCTTCTTTTCTTTTGGTGGTTTGATAAGCTCCCAAGTTTGATTCTTTTCAAGAGATTCCATCTCTTCATTCATAGCAACTAACCACTTTGCTGAATCTTTTGAGGAAATAGCTTCCTTGTACGCTTTAGGCTCAGCATATTTTATCGACTCTACATCTAAAAGAGCATAAGCAACAAAATCTGAGTATCCATACATCTGTGGAGGTTTCACTGTTCTTCTCGGTCTATCTTTGGCTATGGAATAATTCTCTTCTTCAGATTCTTCAATCTCAATATTATCAGTCACTGACTGAACTGGTTGTGAAGAATATACTTCAAACTCCACCTTCTTTGGTGCACTTTGCAAATTTTCTAGGCAAGTATCTGATGATTTCTTGACAGGATGAAGCATAGCAGACTCATCAAAAGTAACATCTCTGCTAATCATAATCTTAGATGAATTAGAACACCAAAGCCTATAACCTTTTACACCAGAAGCATAACCAAGAAAATGCATTTTTTCGCTCTAGGCTCTAGTTTTCCTTCACTAACATGTGTATATGCTGGACATCCAAAAACTCGAAGAAAAGAATAATCAACAGGTTTACCTGACCATACATCCTTAGGTATCTTGTTCTCATTAGGTATGTAAGGAGAACGATTTATTAATCAATAAACAGTATTGACTGCTTCAGCCCAGAATTCCTTGCCCAAACCAGCATTAGACAACATGCACCTTGTTCTTTCTAATATGGTTCTATTCATACGTTCTACAGTACCATTCTGCTACGGTGTATACACTGTAGTATGATGCCTAACAATTCCTTCGTTCTTGCAAAACTCATTAAATTCGCCTCTACAAAATTCTAGCCCATTATCTGTTCTCAGCCGCTTGATTTTCTTACCGGTCTGCTTCTCAATTAATGTTTTCTATTGCTTAAATGTAACGAAAACATCACCTTTTGCCTTGAGAAAAAATACCCAAACTTTTCTTGAAAAATCATCAATACAAGTGAGTACATACCTGGAACCAAGGCCTTTCGATGGAACTCTAGCAGGCCCCTAGAGATCAGAATGAATGTAATCTAGAGTGCCATTTGTGCTGTGAATTCTTGTTTTGAAACTGACTCTTTTCTGTTTCCCAAAAACACAATGTTCACAGAAATCCATTTTTCCAATTTTCTGACCACACAAGAGACCTATTTTACTTAGCTCCTTCATCCCTCTAATACTCATATGGCCTAGTCTCATATGCCATAATTTTGTATTATCCAAATCTATCATATCAGAAGAGACCGTAGCTGAACCAGTAACAGTAGAGGCTTGCAGCTGATACAAAGTACCAATTTTAAGCCATTTTCATCAATAAAATTGAGCCTCTCATAATTTTCAGAACTCCACCCTCAGCAGTAAATCTACAACCATTGGCGTCAAGTGTACCCAAGGAGATTAGATTTTTCCTCAAATCATGCACATGTCTGACATTATCTAAAGTTCTGATCATGCCATCATGCATCTTAATATTAACAGTACCAATCCCAATAGCTTTGCATCTAACATTATTGCCCATGAGAATAACTCCACCATCATATTCTTTATACGTAGAGAACCAATCTCGATGAGGACACATATGATATGAGCAGCCTGAATCAAGAATCCAACTATCACAGAATTTATCTTTATTATCTGCAATCAATAGCCAATCTTCATTTTCTTCTTTAGCAACATCAGCTTGAGCAGGATTTTCGTTTCGCCTATTCTGTCTATTCTGATAGTTGTGATTGTTATGACGATTGACATTCTCATTATTTTGTTGATTCGAATTATTTTCTCTTTGCTCATTTGCCTTCAGTTTTAGGTAATTTATCTTGATATGCCCTGGAGACTTACAATAGTTGCAAATCATATCTCTATGCTTAGATTTTGACTTACTCCTGCCACTATTTCTTCTCTCAATGGATCTTTCTGGAGTGACTAAACCAGCCCCATGATTATTACTACCATCAAAAGTCAATTCTGTATCGAGTTTCTGCTTATTTAGCAGACTAGTCTTGACATCTTCAAAATCAATAGTTTCTCTACTAACAATCATGGTCTCTCTAAAATTCTTATAAGAGGGAGGTAGTGAAACTAGCAATAAAAGAGCTTGATCCTCATCTTCAATGTTAACATCAATGCTTCTTAATTCAGCGATAAGAGCATTGAACTCATAAATATGAGATTTGAGAGAAGTACCTTCAGCCATACGAAAAGTGAAAAGTCGTTGCTTGAGTCTCAATCGATTGGTGGTAGACTTTGTTAGAAAAATACTCTCCAACTTCGTCCATAAACCTGCGGCTGTTTTTTGATCTAGTACCTCCTGCAAAACTTCGTTCGTGAGGCACAACTGAATAGTGGACAAAGTTTTCTCATCCAATTCTTCCCATGCTTCATCTGACGTGTGCGATTTCTTCCCTTTAGTAAATAAAGTTTTCTTCAAACCCTACTGCGTAAGAACGGCTAACATATGAACCTGCCATAGGTTGAAACTGCCGCTGCCATCAAACTTTTCGATGTCTAATTTCGTTGCTGAACTCGAAACCATAACTTATTCCGAGTCGAAGAAGCACGCACGAACTCCTCGGACAACACTGGGTTTGCGCCAAAAGACCACAGTTAAATGGTCTCAGACACGAACAATAAAAGTGAACAACCAGTTTGCTCTAGAGGCAGCATCAATCCCATAAAGTTTGACTTCACGGTACGCGTTTGTATCAGCAATCTGAACCCGCGGTGGAAGCTAATAAAAAAAAAACCAGGCAACCAATCAACTAAAACCGAGAAGCTCTCTGACAATTGGATGATGATGCTTCAATAAGCAATCTGAACCCGCGGTGAAATCAGGTAGCTTCCAATTATCAACCTGGATGTTTTGAGTCAATTGGATGATGATGCTTCGAGGACAACTCCAAAATCGAGAAGCTCTTTGACGCAGTCGATGAGCTTGAAGACTTGCGATTGAGCGTGTACATGCGCCTCGAGCACGCAGAATTCACCGAAATCCAAATTGACGAAATCCAAATCGCCGAAATCAAATCATCTTTCACAGAAGATAAAATCCAAATTCCCATTCTCTCGTGTCTCTCTTTCGTCGACGGATGAACCTTAGGCTCTGATACCAGTTTGTCACGACAATGCAGAAACTGAAACGAAATTGAGACAGAGGAGAAGAACGGAACACCAAGATTTACGTAGAAACCCTTGCGGGAAAAACTACCGGAGAGAGGAGAAGCAAAATCCACTGTGAGAATCATGGATTACAAAAGAGGCACACATAAGCTTCTCTATCTGACAGTTTGAGAAAATAGCAATATTTATAGTTTTACCCCTCAAACCCTAATATTGGCCCAAGGCCTTTAACTTAAGTCCTTAACTATTCAAGGCATATTAACACTCTGTTACCCAGGTTGGCACACAACTTTGAGTCGCAAGTTCAAATAGATAAACAAAAGATTTGAAAAGCTGGAAGAGCTCATAGAGGACAAACTATGACCACAGACATTACCAACTGTGAACCATCGAACGCCTGTGGAGCTTTTGTATCATGTCAAGAAAATGGCATTGACAATTGCATATCATCTCTTCAAAACTGGAACCCTTGTTGCGATGTTTGCACTTTGTGATTTCCAATTTCGTTTGTGCGTTCGCGTATTTGAACCACAGTATCATGCGTTCTTCAGTAATTCTGCATATAAGAGATGTATATTTGTGACCTTTATGCTTTCACCCATAATCCTGCATATAAATTGCACTCATACACGCATATGTAAGCGAAATAATTCTTTCCGAAAATGTGAACTTTGAGGAAGCTATCAAAGGACATTGAATTGTGTATGGTCCTGGTATGTAATGGAACAATTCTCCAGTTCTGTTGCTCCGTATATACCTTGATGTTAAACGTGCTCTGCTCAGGAACATTAGAACATGGTTCACAATCCTTTTTCTGTTGATGTTGCTTACAAAACGCAATTTCTATTTGCCAACCACAGGATAGTAGAATGAATGATGCGGATAAGGTTGCGATTTACGAATGATGCAGATAACATTGCAATTTACGTAATATTATCTACGTAATATTGCGTGATATTTTGTTAATATCACGTAATCTTTATTTTTAGACAATTTATTATTGTTAGTGGTATTTTTGTAATTTTGGGTTTTGATGTTCAGAATCCTAGTAGGATTAGGGTTAACACCGTTTTATAACGTTTTGTGGGCAGACTTTCAGATTATCATAATTAAATTTCGAGAATTTTTCTCTAAGCAAGGATTTGCTCGTTCTTTCTTCGCTGAACGCTGCGTTGGGTGGTATCAGAGCCTATGACGACTAGCGTTGGTTTTCGTGACGATGCTCAGGAGACTGAAGCCCCAATCCTTGGGGACAACGCCCTGCAACGTTTGGAGCAGCGTTTAAAGGAACGTATAGATCAACGATTCGATCTCGGACTTCATCGCATCGAGCAGTGGTTTGAAGAATTGACAGATCGATTTGAAGGTCTTGGCATTGATGTGAACCGGAATCGACGGAACGACAGAAGGCTGGGTGCAGATGTTGCTTGCGGTGACCCTGTTGATAAGCCTGTTCTTGTTCGCAGGCAGAATAACCCTTTATTTTCAGAGAGTTCTTTCGATGAAGGAAGTGCCGATTATGGAGGAAGAAATCGTTATGGAGGATTTCAAAGGGGATACAATGGAAGAGATGGCAGACGATATTACGACGATCGTGAAGGTAACAACTTTAAACTAAAAGTCGATATACCTTATTTTGATGGAAGTCTTGATATAGAAGAATTTCTGGATTGGATTACTAGTATTGAAAAATTCTTCGATTATATGGAGATCCCTAGCGAGAAACGGGTGCGATTAGTAGCCTGTAGATTGAAAGGATGTGCGTCTATATGGTGGGAGAGATTGCAGAATACAAGGAAGCTAGAAGGAAAAGAGAGAGTTCGAACTTGGCATAGGATGAAGAGACTGCTGAAGCAAAAGTTCCTTCCACTTGACTATGAACAGTTCCAGTAGAAATTGATGAGTTTAGGGCAAAATTGTGATTTTTCTCGGCATTCACGAGATTTACCGATTGTTGAATCGAGAGAAGTTAGTGAATCGAACGAAGAGGCTCAGTTACAGCTCAAACCCCGCATTATGCCATCTATCTACGAAGCTTCTTTAACTAACTTCGAGGACTCAGAGAAGAAGAGCGAACATGGTTATGCACGCAAGGTTTCGGATTCAGGTACGATGGCAGAAGCCTTCGTGTCGACAAAGGGCGATGAGGTTGCTTCTAACGGCATTCCTCAAGCGGCGATGCGGATGCCGGCGTGGGAGGTGGACGTGTTCGAGGAGGAGCCGAAGGATGAGCCAATGGCTATGGTTGTGTTCGGAGGTGTCGCCAAGCTCGCACTCGAGAAGGATGGTCTCGCCCTCCCTCGCTGCTTCGACTCCGCCAAGGTCGCTTACGTCCTTCAAAGGTGTGGAGTTGCTAGAATTGTCCTCTTTGAATCTGAGGACAAGGTCATAGCAAATCAAGACGTGGCATCGTCAGTGAATGCATTTGGTGATTCTTGTTCTGGATCGAATTTAAGCACATGGATGCAAGCGGGATTGGATTTCATTATGCTACAATACTTAAATATTGATGGGATCCGAACTATTGGTAGTGTTCTCGGTCAAAGCATTACCCTCGGTTATTAAGTTCGACAGGTCAATGGGGTGGTTGCAGAATTTATTGACATCAACCGTGGCATGGAGAAAACTGGGACTTTTGAGATGACTTGGAACGAATTTGGTGTCGGGGGGATCTTTTTGTCTAACAAAGCAGATGGTTTCCCAACAATTCCTCATGGTTCTCGAGTAAAAATTCGCATGGATATGCCACGTGGCCCTAAGGATTCAATTCCTACTTGGATCAAGTTCTCTATATTGGCTACTGGTGAAATTCCATACAATGTGATCGAGTATGGGGATAGGAAGATGATGTATTACTTGATTCGTTGGAGAGGCCATCCTGGACGAAGCATATTTCACAATCTTGGAGATGAGAATGATTTTGAAGATACTGAAGCCAACGAAGGCGAACCAGATTCGAGCACGAATCTTTTTCCTAGCAGGGGAGAATGATACGGATAAGGTTGCGATTTACGAATGATGCAGATAACATTGCAATTTGCATAATATTATGTACGTAATATTGCGTGATACGTAATATTACGTGATATTTTCTTAATATCACGTAATCCTTATTTTTAGACAATTTATTATTGCTAGTGGTATTTTTGTAATTTTGGGATATGATGTTCAGAATCCTAGTAGGATTAGGGTTAACACCTCATATAAGGTATTTTATAACGTTTTGTGGGCAGATTTTCAAATTATCATAATTAAATTTCGAGAATTTTTCTCTAAGCAAGGATTTGCTTGAGGAGGCATTATTGGGTTCACAAGGCTAGTTTCAAGTCCTTTTATAAAGAAAAATTCAGTTGGAAAGAACTCATTCACTTGAAAGACGAGGAGCTTAGAAGGATCGAAGAAGTAACAACAACATAAACACTCTTATTGCAGACTGATGCATGATTACATCATTAGGAAGCACTCTCTCATCACCCTCACATCACACACTAGTAGAAGCTCTCGGCTATCTTCAGTTTATCCGTTACACACCAGATTTGCAGTCATAATAACCCAAAAGCAGACTTGCTCTCATAATAACCCAAAAGCACATCTCCAAATTTTATTTTATTTTTATTAAAAAAAAATACATTTTACTGCTCGGTTTCTTTCGATGACGTGACAATGTCAAGGTCTACTATTTGAGATCTCGGCGCGCTAGTGTTCAAAGTAGGCCAACCGGCATGCATTGGAGGGAAAGGAGGAGCAGAATTGAGAATTTTGAGCTTCGTCTCATACTCCTCAATTCTCTTCTGGAGACGCTTATTTTCCCTTATGAATAAGTTTCCCAGGACATTTTGATCGTACGTCAATATCGTCCATTCTCGCCAATCCCCTACAGGTTCCTTCACGTGCAAAATCTTGAGGTTGCTCTCCTCCAACTTCGGCAGCATGTTTGCTTGTGATCTTATGGCCGCCAAATACCTCTCGGTAGCCATGATCTTTCACGGTGGAACTTCCCGCGCTATTCGTACTCGTGAAGGTGTTCTGCATTGGAAAGGATCATGGAAAAGAAGACATTAAACTTCGGAGAATAGGATACAGCGCTAGGTTGGGCTTGATGTCAATGAAGAGAAGGTATGAAACATTGAACAGAAGATAGTGGTGTGACTCTTACCTTTGTGAGCTAGCTCTCTCTCTAATGTTCCGATCCAACTTATATAAGACACAACATAACGCAAGTAAGGCTCAAAACTTTCTCAATCATTTACCTTCCCGGTAACGACATGTCTGCCTGGAACACACGGCAAGAATCTCCTTGTACTCTCATAATTTGTGCTTTACTTGATGCTATGGGAAAGAGAAAAGGCTGACATATCGAATCAAGTAAAGGAGAAGAAATGGAGTAAATGTGATTATCGGTACATCTCAAATCCCTATTCTCCTCTCACGGGCACAATCTCAATTTTTGTCGATCAGGATCAACTTCAGTCAGAAAGTTTCCTCAGACTAGTTGAATGAACGCGTGATCACTCTTGTTTTAGTTGTTCCCGCATCCTTATCATGTTAAAGCTATATCTGCAATTTTGTTCAGTATCTGCAGTGTTCTTTTTGGTTTCGCAAGTAATCATTGATGCCATAGCTTTACCTTTATCTCTTTTCTTTATTCACTATCTTGTCCTCAGATGCGATTCTTGCTGTTACCCTCCCTCCTCACTCTTTGCCCAGAAAAGTGGCTAAGGTGGTCGTTAATTCCAGTCTCAATATTTTTTGCCTGCTTCACTTTGACACTGTATTATTCCTAGACGATCCTAGACTTGTAACGCGTGTCGACAGTCCTCCGAACCGGAGTTTTAAATTCTAGTCTGAGATGGCAAACATGTATGAGTTCACCATCTTCTGCGGACCTCCAAGATAAATGGACCACCACGTACACAAATGAGAGGCGTAATGCAAGAAACCTTGCTCTGTCAGAAATCTTGTTACTAGCCGTGATTGGCTTATACTGCATCTTACGGACTTTGTCAACTTATTCTAAATATGGTGTATGGTGTATGCAGAATGTATACTCGTAAGCAACTGTCAAAGAGCAAGCCAGTCAAGTGCTTAAGGTGTCGTCGGAATAAAACGGATGTGATTCGTTCAACTTAATTTTAGAGAATGCCAACAAATTCAAAGAAACCCTGTTGACTAACAACCAAATGCAGGGACAAATAACAAAAGTACACCAATACACGGTACAGAAAGTCTTCCGGAAATTCCTCTGCTGCTCTATTCGTAGG
Organism: Rhodomyrtus psidioides; assembly: GCA_021437785.1. Lineage (NCBI taxonomy): Eukaryota > Viridiplantae > Streptophyta > Magnoliopsida > Myrtales > Myrtaceae > Rhodomyrtus > Rhodomyrtus psidioides. The sequence continues at coordinate 5,327,595 of JAILYB010000007.1, read as the reverse complement.
CCATCTGTGTCTAAGAATTATGTACAGCACATCCATAGTTCACATCTATATAAAGGGGCAATCTCTTTGTTGGAACCAAACTTACAGCCTACCGATAACCGGCCTTATTGAAGTATCCAAATTTCTTGAGGTTCTCTTGCATCACCTTCATACTATCTGTGTTTCAACGATATTCTGATGATCACGAGTCTCACAGAAATGAAATCTTTTTAAACATGCGAATTCAGTGATGACTTCCAACCTTTGGCTACATTCTTTTCTACAGGTTCAAGTAAAGATGACGGAAAACCAATTGCAGAACCTTAGGAAGAGAACAGGCCCTCATCCAAATATAGATCAAAATGGACGGCTGCTGCATCTGTTCAACCCAATTGGTGCCTTCAACGAGTGGGTTGTATTGACTTATAACATGCAGGTCCTGGGAGACCAGATAAAGGAGAACTCCAAGCTGCACGAGAAGCTAGACAACGTGGTGGATAACTATGTCAAGCAACTGGAGACTTTATGCAAAATAAGGCCGGACCGTCCAGCGGCATATCCTATTCCGGTCCTCCATGGCACTGTAAGTCCCTACCCTAGTGATGCCATGCCATACTGGATTGCGATGATGAATCAAAGGCTGGAAGATCTGGAGAAAAGGTTCAGGAAAATGGAAGAGCTCATGATGGAAAATCTAGGAGCATAACAGTGCTAATGGACACGTGGATCCAGTCAATCCTCTAAACACGGTACATCATATCGAGTTCAAGCTCCATGTCACAAAAAATTCTCCCCTTTCTTTGTGTGCCAGTATTTGTGTGCTTCACTAAAGGAGACAACTACTCTGTCCGATTTCCTTGTGTATTGCATAGAGGCAGGGGAAACTCGTGTATTTGTTCTGTTTCCAAATAAAAACTGTTCTTGCATCATATTCTTGAAGTGATTTTCGCTCATAAGATGCGAACTTCAAGGAAGCGATAGCTGAAGGACGGGACACTATGTCGTAGTTGGTTTTATCTTATCGTCCTGTAGTTCCGTCGATTCCTGCATATTGTATTAAACTTCAAGACATCGTCTCTTCTTTTGAGTCGGATGTGCGATTTCACTACATTGCACAGAAAAAAGACTAGAGCTCCGCAACTTAATATCCACGAAGCTTACAGATAATGCGATATGATCACTCAGAACAACCCTCACTTCGTCTCTCGAGTAATGGCAAGTAGAGAACAAGCGTTCTGGTCCCCAAAAGAAAAACGGAATGAAAGGAGAGACAGTGTATATCTGCTAGGACGGTCTCCCAGACAGTCTCTAGGTCAAGTCTTTTGGGACACTTCGCCTGTCCCTGAAGATTGATGAAAGAATCATAAACCAACACACATATTTGAACGGCGAGGACTAGGTGCCATCTCTTTCGGCGAGCTTCTTTGCGCGACTTTTAGAGACCAAACGTGTACAAGCTGGTGTACGCAAGAAAAGGCAACTTGAAAGATTAGGTTTGAACCATTGAATAATGAAAATAAATTATATACCAAGATGAGCAATCGTCGTAAGATAGAACTTACCCATTTTCTAATATTGAAAATCGCCAAAAATAAAATAAAATTATGAATATGCTCGCTCGTCCACGGACGCAGTAATTATAAAATAAAGAGAGACTTAGGACATCTTGGGAAGGGAAAAATGAATGAGATCCCTTCAAAATAGCAGGCTCTCTTTGTGTTGGAAACTAATTCCTAATCCGTATACGTAATACGTGCGGAATACTACTGATTAACGCCCAGAAATACTTACTTGGATCACTGATCGGAGTACGACTACACGAGGAACCGTACCCACTGTCCACAGATTAGATGTCGCCTTTGCAATCCCGAGAGTCCTTCGTCGCCTTCAATGCGATCCGATGTCGGGAGGGGGAGTGAGACTTTCTGTCTTTTTCATTCATCGACAATGTGTCGTTAGGGAGAGAGTAGGAAGTAGGGGAAGACGTTTTCTTTTTACGTCGTTCTAATTGACGTGAAGAGACGTGTCTCTTCAAACTTGCAGATAACCGCTATTGCGGTTCTCTGTGGAGGCGGGTGTGATTGCCCGCATGGGCGCACACCATAAGCCCTATATATTCCATCATCTCACACTCGCCCATGTAGGGCAAATAACTCTCACATGTTCACGGAGGACTAACAACTCCCACTTGTCCACAAAGGATCAAGCATAACTCTCTTTATATCTGCAAAGTTCATATTGATAAATAATCCGTGCGACCAGCATACCTGAGAGCTCGTTGTCACACATCCGTTGGGAGTATATGACAGCTCAAAATGGACATAATCACAAGTATATTTCCGTATGCTTGTACCCTAGATCGATCAGTCACATACATATCTCTCTATAGATCCCATTTAAGTATGATATATTATATTCACAATTATGATCACACAAAATAATCATAACCGGCCGGTTTTTGAACATAAATCTATTATGTGACTCAAATCTCGAAATCGATCTTCCTCTTCCATTAGACCTCTCGATCTCAGTTCAGCTCGCTTTTCTAGAAGTGTCCCTTTAGATCGAATCAATTTCATGACCATAGGTAACACCCTAAGATAGCGAACACTAAATAGAAATCTTGAGAATAACGAAAAGTCGTGAGGGCACCAAATGAGGAATTTTTATCCTCGAGAGTCTCACACGGCATTGAAAAAAAAAATTTGAGATCATGACTTTTGCCAACTCTCATTGGTCGACAATGCATACGTAATATGAAATACGTATTACGGTATTTTCTCCTTCCCCATGGAGCGTATGTCTTTCTATTTTAATACCGTACAGATGATCACTTAGACATACTCAATGTCTAACCAGAGTTCACGTAACAACTCTAACCAAGAGTTTCCATCAGAACTCTCATCTGGCATTCAAGACAGATAAAGTGAAATATGTGGGAGGACTAATAATAATAAAATCTCTTTATTTCACTTTCGGACATTATGAATAGTAAGTCCTTATCTTAACATTCTTGTTAAGGCGGCATAAATATTTTAAGCTTCAGCTCTCAATTATCACATAGATAATAAGCTTAAAATTGCCTTATCTCTATTCATCACGCAGTAAAATAGAGGCGATTACCCTTGTGAGTGGGCTAATCTCTCATCTGTCTGACATATCTTTTCAAACTAATGTACATAACATTAATATGCATAAATGTTACACAAAATCATAGACATTAATAATGATAACAAATATCATTAAATCATTAACTATCATAAGCATCAGTAATGATAACAAATATCATTAACTCATTCACTGTGAACTTTGGGGAACATAAACATCCAATATTCTAATTTCTACGCCCTTCTAGAGATTCTAATGCAAAGAACCAATCCTTCTTGTCAACACATGACCAAGTCTAAACATCTCTAGAAATTTATTTCATCACAAGATCTGCTTTCATTCTTATGCGTAGATATGTACTGTTCACATCTTTTCATACAAACATGTCTTTCACAACATCATATTCTGAGTCAATACGTTTGGTCTTGCAGTGGGTCCTCAGTGTAAGCTCTTGCTACTTATCTATCACAATTAACTAATAATTGGACCGGTAGAACTCTTAGCAACACTTTATCAATCCAAACATCTTTCTAGTTAAAGATGAAGACCCCCTTTTGTATAACCGCTGATAATACCACGAGAACATCTTCCATCGTGGATAAGGCCATACACATTTGCTTCTTACTTTTCCATGATATGGCGCCATTACTCAGTAAGAACGCAAATCTAGAGGTAAAATTCCTCTAATCTATATCTCCCCCTCAATCAATATTAATAATCTTTCAAGGTGCAGATCTCTACCTTGAATATTCAGTAAATTGATCAGCAGTACTTTCAGATACCTCAGAATCCTATTGACGGCAATTCAGTACACTTTGACTTATATTGGATTGGTACCTACTTACCATTCCAACTGAATAACAAATATCAAGTCTTGAACATATCACAGTGTACATTGAGCTACCAACGGCACTTAGCAAATGGATCACTTTCCATTTCTTTTTTTTTTTATCTCCTTATGGAGTTTCAGGACACATATTTTGGCTCATACCTTTACTACTTGTAATAAGAGTATATCATTAACATATAATGATAAAATCACAAATTGATTTTAGGATCTTTTGATATATACACAATAGCCTTTATCAATTGTTACAAAATCATATGCCACTAAGACATAATGAAAAACGTATATATCATTATCTCAATGACTGCTCAAGGCCATATTCTTGACCTTCATTCACAACTCCTGTAGATTGTACCACATAGATTTCTTTTATTAATTCTCCATTGAGAATTGCAGTCTTTACATCCTTGATGTAATTCTAGATCCATACTCATCATTATTACCAGAATAAGGTGAATTAAATATTACGATTCACCATAAGGTCAGCCAAAAAATTCTCAAACAAGCCATCAGCTTTACGCTTACTTTTGAAAACACAATTTGCTCCCAATGGCTGTGAGTCCATTCAAAAGATCAATCAGTTCCCAAAACTTTGTTTGATCTCATTAACTCCATTTCTTTTCCATTGCTTTTATCCACTTTTCTTTATCAGGGCAAATCGGAGCCTCATTTTTTACTCCTAGACTTATTCTCTTCTTTTAGAGCAATCATGAAAGCTTATAAAGCTACTTGCGACTTATTTGCCAACTTGGAGATTGTACACGTAGTACATCATTGAGATCGTACACTTAGTACATCATTCTCTATTACGCTCCCACTCGGATCAGACAATGACGACATCTTTTACACATCAAGTGGTTGCAATTAAGACTAAGTCGAAACAAATTCCCCACTTCTCACATTGCTCCTACTTGGATAAGATGGACATAAGCAATCATTGTCACTTTCCTAAAATTCAAACAGAGAATAATCTTGAAATATCTCGCCCTTTAGAAATTCATTCACTAAGAATGTGACATTTCGTGATTCGAATTCAGTTACACTCCCCACTTTCTTGCTCATCCACAGCATTTACCCTTTCGAGTGCTCTTAGTATTTCACGAAGATACTATTGCCTCTAGGGTCTAATTTCCCAAACTTGTGGGGGAACGCGTGTGCATAGAAACATATCAAGGTCTGAGAAAACTCAAATCTCATTGTCGACCTGTCCACAACTCATATGAATTGGTGGTAACTGATTTATAAGGCACACAGTTAAGTATCTAGACAGCCATCAACAAAAATATCATCACAAAAGATGATACTATGCTATCACAGACTTAACCATATTTATTATGATCTGTTTCTTCTCTCTGGAATTTTATTATTCAGAGAAATCGATGGAATAATCAACTATTATTTTATTCCTTTTTCATCACATAAACATCTGAACTAATCAGATATATTAACTCGACCTCGATCGGATTTCAAATAAAACTTATCAAAGCAACTTATGCCTCAAATTTATGAAAAAATCATAAAATAATAAATCCAAATCGAGTGTAATTATACAAATGTGATGAAACAAACAGTCTCATGCCCTGCTATCACATTTACTGAACCATATATGTCTGAGTGGATATCAACAAAGGAAACTCAGCTCTTGTTCCTTTTCTAAATAGTTTCTTTATTATTCCTTCCAAAAGCAATGCTCATAAATAGGCTAAACGACATTTTCAACACTGTCCAATAAGCCCTTTTTAGCTTATTTTACCCAGCCTAGCATACCACATATTCATATCATCACAAAGATGAAAATGAGGAATAACACTACATAATTGTACTTAACAATCTGCACAATTAAACCATTTAGAATTCTAATAACTTGTTCCTTACGACAAGTTGTCACCATTGTTATGAAAGTCCAAACTGAAACTAAGTTTAACCAAACTAACACGGAAACTAAATTCCGTTGTGTTTTGGAGCATATAACATTTTATGTAGGAATAAAATGCGACCATTACGCATATAACATCTGGCTAATGCCAATTCTTTTAACTTTCACTAAGAAGTTATTTCTCACATTTACTCACTTTGCTCCATGTGGAACTCGTCGAAATCCCACTAAGGTATTTCTATCATTCAACTACATGATCCGTGGTCCCTAAGTCTACAATCCACTAAGGATAAGATTCAGCCTGAAAGACTGAAATGTAGACACAAGTAACACTCTTAAGTGCACAAGGATTTCTAAGTTCTTTAACTTACCACAATCATAAATAGAGTGACTTTTATTTCCACAGTGAAAACAGTTCATTTTTGAAAAATTTTCTTTGAAAGGACCTTTTCCTTTTCTTATGTCGGTTAAACTTCGATTTTTATCTTGAATTGTTCTTTCCACTACATAAATCCACCTTGACGCTTATATCTGGAGCACAAAACTCATTAGAACTAGAATCAACATTACAATTTGCCACCATAAGGCAATCCATCTCTAGTCTAAGACATCGCATAATATCCTTAAGAGTCTTTACTCATAACGTGGATTTAGTGGATTTTCATATGCACATAGCTATGAGATAAAGAACGGACTACTGCTTGACTTGCTATTCATCAGTCAAAATGGAGTCTACATCTTACAGTTCACTTATTTGTTTGATATATGCCACAAAGGCCATATTTTATTCTGCCCATAAGGCATCATATACGTATCAAACCTTATAGTGATCTGTTCCAATTAGAGACCAATATCTCACCATAATTAATTCATTAATGCCTTCCATTTGACTTTAGCATTTTAAAAAAAATGCCTGAACTCATGTATAAAAATATTTTCCTTGCTTCAGCAACATAATGCGAGCAATAGAGTTCAACTTGTTTCTTATTGCAAGTATCTCTTTGTACTTTCTTGACAATGCAGTAATCATACATTCAGATTCTTCCATAACTAGGTCAAGAGCTTATAGTGCTATTTGCTCTTTTAGCTCATATTGGATCCTATTCCAATTTTCATAATTTTCGCCGTCTAATTCTATTTTCAATCAAGCTTAACTACAATAGTCTAATAAGCTCAAGCTATTGTATTTGAACACAAAGTTCAATAGACATGTTCTCATTCAATTATTGATGCCTATTCATTTATGCATTTATTTTACACTAACTAATCATATTAATGAATAATTTCACATAAGGTCTCAAAGTCGAAAGTTCACTATGTTCCCAATCATCGTCTGAGAATCCTTGCTTGAAATTACCATTAATACAATCATTTATGTAAAATTGAGTTTACCAAAGTTACAAAAAAAACTTTTTGAACTCCCCACTTATCCATATACCACTAAGGCATTATTTTACATAAAATCCTCATATAATACACAATTAAACATTTCATATAATATGTACACCAAAAAAAAAATACATCAATAAGATGCAAAAAATTCTTATACAACAACATCATGTGACATAATGTATGCCAAGAACGGGAAAAGATTCAATAAAATCTTTAGGGAACTTCTTGACCCTAGAAGGCGTCCCTATGGTGGCTCTTGGGAAACTCTCTGGTCTTAGCCAAGGGAACAAATCTCTTCGCCAAGGCGCATTCTGCCTACGCCAAGACCCATTCATAGCAAGGGTTGATGTCTTCCTTGCCCCGACTTCTAAGAACTCTATCAGGAATCTTATTCCAAGGTCCTTATAAGAAAAGTAGTAGGCATTTTTCCACAAGCGGTCCAAGACCTCATGCCAATCAGGAAGAGTAGTTTTTAAGGCAACAACCCTCAAATAGTCTGGCATGACATAACCATTACAAATGATTTCCAATATCATTTTGTTCACTGTTATGATGTGAGTCATCATATCAACTCTGCCATCCCATCGATAAAGTGCCAACTCATTCCTCAACTTAAGGAGTCTCTCATGTTCCTCGTCTGTCCACGGGAATATTGCAATTCGCACTGCACTCTGTTCCATAGTTCCTGCAACAAATGCAGAACAATAAAAGGGATTACACATAATCCATAGTGCATAAAAATGGTAAAACAAATATACCACATTGTAGGAAATTTCAATACGAACACATCGGCATCAAAATCACCTCAATTGGACTCCGCACGCGCCCTCACGCGCGCCTAGAAGCCACTGCGCGTGGGCTTCACGCGCCTCACGCGCCGGCCACGCGCGGGTCAGCGCGGTCAACGGTCAGCGTTGACCAGTCAACGGTTGACCGTTGACTCGGGTCGGGTCATGGGTCAACCGGGTCGAATTTCGGGTCGGGTCGGGTCGAGCTGCCACGTCATCATGCCACGTTCCTGCCACGTCATCCGCCACGTCAGCGCCACGTGTCTGCCACGTCAGCAGACCGTTTCAACGGCTCGAGGCACGCGCGACGCACGTGGGCGCGTGAGGCCCACGCGCAGCGCGCCCCGTCGGCGCGTGTCGGCGCGTGCGGCGTTGTCCAGCGTCCGTTGGCGACGATCCACCCCTCAAAATGCTCGTATTGACGAGACGATTCGGATGGTATGTTTATTTTCCACTTTCACTGAGCGAAAGTGTACAAAATCGCGTCGCTTCGCCGCTGCCCCGGGAACCCTATCCCGCGGAGGCGCGTGTGGCGCGTGCGGCTCCGTCCGGCGTCGCCTTGTGACGTTCAACCACTCCAAATTCTCGTCTCGCCGAGCCCGTTCCAATGATGTGTTCAAAATTAATTTTTTTCGGCCAGAACAGAATCTGTCGCCGATGAACAGTACGCTCGGGTCCCGGTTTTCTCCTTAAAAAAATTGTCGATTAAAAGCACGATAGATCAGGAAACAAGAACCGGCGCTCTGATACCAATGTTGGAAACTAATTCCTAATCCGTATACATAATACGTGCGGAATACTACTGATTAACGCCCAGAAATACTTACTTGGATCACTGATCGGAGTACGACTACACGAGGAACCGTACCCACTGTCCACAGATTAGATGTCGCCTTCGCAATCCCGAGAGTCCTTCGTCGCCTTCAATGCGATCCGATGTCGGGAGGGGGAGTGAGACTTTCTGTCTTTTTCATTCATCGACAATGTGTCGTTAGGGAGAGAGTAGGAAGTAGGGGAAGACGTTTTCTTTTTACGTCGTTCTAATTGACGTGAAGAGACGTGTCTCTTCAAACTTGCAGATAACCGCTATTGCGGTTATCTGTGGAGGCGGGTGTGATTGCCCGCATGGGCACACACCATAAGCCCTATATATTCCATCACTTTGTTTTATAGAATAGTCTAGATGTGGAATTTTTGATATTATTCGTGGAATTTGAGGAATATGATTGGTACCACGTTAATTTTTCTTAATTTTTTGAAGTAGTATGAACAAAACCCCCTCTTTTCCGGAAAGACTTACCCCATCTTTTAAATCTCATTGTAGCGTTTGGTCGTCAGGATTTCTAGCTAGGATAGAATTGGATATAATAGGATATGATATGAAATCCAGAAATTTTGACATATCCTATCCATTTTTTAGCGAATCACAGTATTAAAGCCGGATGTCTATTGTTTGGTATTACATATATAGATGTAAATGAATAAGAAAATATACAAACGGAGATTATAAGAATCTCTCATAATTCACTATCAACTCTAGTAAGAGCGAAAATATGATTATGCGCATTTGCAACTACGAAAATTTTTGTCTCTCACTACTTTCGTTAAATTTCAACATGAACTACAAAGTTATAGAAAAAATGGATTTTGACTCTCTTTCTGTTTTCATATACTTTTGACATGAACCAGAAACCTATGACGAAAAAGAAGTTTTAACTCTCTCGTTGTTTTTGTAGAATTTTTGACGTGAACTAAAAAAACTATAAAGAAGTGACAAAACTTTAATATGAACTAAAAATACATAGGAAAATGAGGTTTCTATTTTATTTTACTTTTTTGGAAATTTCATTGCCCCACATTTTTCAAGAATCCGAAAGATCATTTCAAGTTCGAATTTGTTCATTTAAAATTCGGGTTATTCAACTTCGTTTTTATTTACTTTTTTTTATTTTATATGCCTCTTTTCGTTATTTTTATTCGGTTCCGTCATGTCTTAATAAAAGTTTTATTATATACGAAACTATACTACAAAAATCCTTCTTTGAGCTCACCCAATAAAAATCCTTCAATTCATAATGACATGGATTTAAAGTGTGTGTAAGTATGTGCACAGAATATATATTGTAAAGTAGAAATAAACTAAATTTATAAATATATATAGGAATAAAAAAAAATTAGTTTTAATTTTATTTTTATTTTTAATATTTTAATTCAAATATAATTCCTATCTAATTTTTATTTTTTAAGAAGTTTGTTATTCGAAAAAAATAACTTTTATATTATGAACAAAAGAAATCTTATCCACCTTTATCCTATCTCCCTCATGGGATAATTTTATCTAGGCTATATCCCATTTATGTCCCACTTTATCCAATCCTAGGCGATAGCCAAACACATGATAGGAAAATTTTTATCATATCATGCTTTTTATCATGACTACCAAACGCAGTTACAGCTTTAGAAAGGCAAAATGACACAAATAGTCCCTGAACTTTGGTAGAATGTGCAATCTGGTCCCTGAACTTTTAATTTGTTCAAGAAGCGCATCGACATTGATTGTCATATCACGCGTCATCAGCTCCAAGCACATATCCTTTCATTTCCCTTTGTAGCCTCTGCAGCTCAGCTTGCTGACTTATTCACCAAATCTCTTACATCATAACGATTTGCGACTCTTCTTTCCAAACTCTTGTTCGTTGACCCATCTTGACTTTGAGAGAGGAGGATGTTAGATATATTGCGTTAGGTATATTGTATATATTAGGACTAGGTTTTTTTTTCCTTTAGTGTATGTATTTATGTTTATACCCCTTCTTTGTAAGTATACTTATACTGGCCTTGTGCCTAATTGTAAATCAAGCATTCCCTTATTCACTTCTCTAAATCTATAACTCCACACGTGTTATGGTACATAGGGGTGAGCATGGGACTCGCGTAGAATTAGAAACTGGATCGACCCAACCATGAGAATCTGTATGGTTCCAAGTTCTAATGGGAATTGATTCGATTCTCGATTGATTTTTTGGAACCTATACAACAATTCATCTCGCATGGAATCGAAAACCGAACCAAATCGGCCATGAGAATTACTCTTTGTTGATTTTGATTTTTCGGTTCTTGGGTAGGAACTGAACTGGGAGCCAAAGAACATCATAACCGGAGAATCAACCATGGATGAATCATGTACATCTCATTGTATCTTGTAACTCCTTTGCACTTCTAATCGGTGAATGTTTGTTTGATCTCTTCTCTTTTTTAGATATGCATCATCTTTTTTTAAATATGTATTTTCTTAGTAAAGAGATTATCATCAATAAATAGAGTTTATGACTGGTGAGGTTTTCTTGTTTTATTGCATTGAATAGTAATTTTAATATAAAAATATTATTAAGTGGTTAGCCATGTTTGTTGTTTCTACGGTGGTTAAAATTTCGAGCAATCTTTTGTGGATGAATGGGAAATGAAGTTCGAAAATTTATGTTTTACGTGGGTTTAATATAAAAAAAATCTAAATTGGCATACTTGTGACAAATTTACTTCAAATTATTATTATTTTTGGTAAGGTAAGTATGTATTAACTTTTCAAATCGCTAGGTACAAGAGTGGCACTGGACACAAAAACCATGAACTAGATATGGCACCAAGTGTGTCATAGGGGGTTCAACGGTGAAACCAGCTGCAAAACATGCTAACAACCTAGGCTGCAAACCAGCAAGAAGTAGCAGGAAGTGACCAAACAAGCGGCCAAAAATAGGACAGGACTGTCGCGACCCTCTCGAGATTCGCCATGGGCTCTCGAGGGCTAATGGGCCGTCCAGTCTGGTCGGACGCGGGCCTCTCCCAAGGCCCGTTACCCAAATCGCAACGGAGGTATACGTAGTCGACCTTCAGTGTGGTCTAGTGATATGTGCTAAGTGTGCATGCCATGGAGTCGCCACCAATCATTTTTTTGGAGGGTATGATTGGACCACCCTATTGAATAGTCGGGAGTTTCTATTCAATTCTGCGATAACCAGGGAAATGGGTTCGGGGACTTAGTTACGTCAACTATCAAAGTTGACGCCCTTTCGGTACCTAAGTTGACTGAGTTTTCTGACTTAAGATTTCATACAGATGAGTGGGGTACGAGTCCTAAATCTAGGAGTTCATGCAGATAGGAATGACTATCCTGGCAATCACAATCAATAATAAAGTGCACAAATCAATGAATTCAAATGTACAAATAAATCACATGGCATTCCTAATAAGGCCATATTGGCCTAGAGAAGCATCAATCAGGCTTAGGGATAATTTAGACATGATTTTGCCCATCAGGGGCAAAATCGTAATTTTGAGACAAAGGGGACAATTTGCCCAAAAAGGACAAAATCATCATTTCGGAATGAATCCGGAGTCAAAACAGGTTTGGTCACTCAATTGACCCATTTCCTATTTTTTGGCAATTTTCGTGATTTTCGGGAATTTTAGAAACCGATTTACCATTCGAAGGGTAAAATCGTCATTTTCTAAAAATGGAAATGAAATGTGGAAATCTTAGACATAAGGTTTAACCACCCATCTGGCCCATCACCAAATTCTAAGCAATTTCCACAATTCATCAGAATATCAAAGACGATTTACCCTTTGAGGGGTGAAATCGCCATTTTGGATTAAATGGGAGAAAATCCCAAAAATGAAAACAAATCAATTTTTTGTCATTTTCAGCCTTGGACAATTTTTAGAATTTTTCTGCAATTTTTTCTCAATTTTTTTGTTTTTCTTTAATTTTTCCATTTTTTTGGCATTTTTGATTTATTAATATTTTTTTTATATTTTCAGAAAATATTTTAACAAAAAGCATGTCTTTGACAATAGATAACACTCAACCAGATAAATAAGCTAACCACTAGACTGAAACAAATACATACAAATCAAGTCTATAAATGCAATATTTTAGAAAAATAATCCTGATATACAGATCGGGTACGTAAAACATACCGGATTGGACACCGGCCTTCAATCGCCCAGCCTCAGCCTACGACCATCCCCATGCCCGTTACCTGTCGATCGCCATTAGAATGTCGATAGTCAATTTCACAAATTAAGACTAAAAAATAAAAATAAATTAAAAAAAAATTAAAAAATTGGACACTGTTCATGCACTGTTCCGACACTGTTCATGCACTGTTCCGACACTGTTCCGACACTGTTCGGACACTGTTCGGACACGGCTCCGACACGTCCGACACGTCCGACACGCCCGGACACGCTCCGACACGTCCGACACGCCCGGACACGTCCGGACACGCTCCGACACGTCCGGACACGTTCCGACGCGTCCGGACACGTTCCGACGACGGGGTGGTGACCCGAGGCTGTTTCTGGGCTCCACCAGCGGCGCGTAGGCTCCATAAGCTCCGAGGGAGGAGGTAGGACTCCGGGGCTGTCGCCGGAGGCGATAGCGCGCTTTGGCGATGACGGATTTGGCCCGATCCAAAACAATCCCGAACCAAACTCCGAAACGAGTGGAGGCCGGAGGTCTTGGGTTGTTCACGGCGGCTTTGAGGTACGACGGCTAGCGACGACGGCGGAAGGGGGGTTCCATTTTAGGCGTCCACGAAGAAGAAGAAAAGAAAAGGAAGAAGAAGCTACGGGAGAGGAAGGAGAAGAAGAAGAGGAGGAAGAAGGAAAAGAAAAAGAAAGAGAGAGAAGGAAGAAGAGGAGGCGACGGAAGAAGAGGGGGAGGGGGGAAGAGTAAAATAATAATAAAAATATAATAATAAAAAAATAATATAATAATAATATAATAAAATACTAAAAAGTAGAAATAATAATAAAATAATCAAAAGCGAAGACAAAATGATTAGTCTCCTTTTCCTTTTAAATGATGATGTTTTCACTCCTTTTTATTTTAATCATTATTAATATTTTTGCCAAATTCAATTTTATGGTGATCAGAGAACACCTAAAATCGAACCTGAATTTTATTATTTTATGAGGTCCTAAAGTAAAGAAAATTAAAAATAAAAATACCGACTATTTGTATATATTTTTGTGACCTCGAATACTACTTTTTTTTATTTTCTTTTTATTTTTATATTTTTCGAAAATAATAATAATAAAAAATATGAAAAATGTGAAAAAATATTTTTTTATCCAAAATGGTCCCTTTAGCTTGGCCAAAGCTACCAAAGTTGATTTTGTAATTTTATGACTTTTTTTGATATTTTTAATTAATTTTAAAGAATAAAAATCACAATAATATAGATGGTCAAAAATCAGGTGTCAACAAGGACCGAACTGTTTCAAGCTAAAAAGGCAGTTGAAAATCGAGTGGTCAAAACTAATGTAAAACGGCCAAGAACAAAGGGCCTAAACAAAAATAAGGGAAGCAAAGGAGAAGCCAGTCGGATAGCCCTAAATAGAGAGAAAAGGCCGCGAAGACTGGCAAGAAAGGCCGAAACAACGGCCACAAAATCATCTAAGCCTATCAAGTGAGTCCAAGATCCAAAATGGAAGGAGAATCAGTATAGAAGCCTTGTAAAGTCAAAAAAGCCAGCAGCAACAGTCCTGCCGAGAGTCAGTAAGCATGAGAACGTCCCAGCAGTGGAGCAGCTCAGCAGTAACAGAATCAGTGCTTCCATCGGCATCAAACCCTCAGTGAAGTGGCGTGAATATAGCAGAAGCGAAAAGAACACTGTGGGAGAGAGATCTGGACAGCAAACCTCCAGCTCCCACACAAAAATAAGTACAGCCAAGGAGCAAGACCAACAGGTTGTAGAGCTCCCAGGGTAGGCCAGGAGCAGCAGCAGCAGCAAGATGGCCATCTCCAATGCAGCACCGACTGAGCAGCAACCTTCGCAGCATCACTAAGTACACAGGTCACAAGTACTACAACAAGAGCAACATTCATGGGAATAGATGTACATCAGCAGCCAATGAATATAGAATTAAGCACCAGGCCGCCGATCATCAAAAATTCCCGGAGATAGTCCCCAATTCCTTTGCAAACTCCTATTGCACGAGTTATCTTGGATATGACCAAAGGTAAGGGCCTTAACCTTAACCAATTTGGCGAGATGCAGGATGATAGACGGCGCAAAGAGACATTTACCTCTAAAGAGAATATCATTCCTTACACACCAAATAGTATGACATAGCGCCCCCAGAGAGAACCTTGCGATCTGGCTTTTGAAGGAGGAGTCACCAATATGATTTTTGGCCCAAAGAATAAGCTCCAGCCAAGGTCGGTTTCTCCAAGACACATTACAATTAGTAGCCCACACGGATGCTAGATCATTAGTAATCAAGCATTAAAAGAACAAGTGGTCCACCGAATCGGGGCCATTCCGGCAGAAAGCACAAACACCTTCATGAATCCTATGGTGTTGAATTAACCGGACTTGGGTGGGCAGCCTGTTGAGGGTAGCTAGCCAAAGTAAGAAGGAGTAACGCGGAACAATAGTCTTGTCCCATACAAATGAGCACCAATCAGTTTTCCTGCCCTTCGGTCTGATAAGCTCCCAAGCATCAGCCACGGAGAAAGAACCGGAGGGATGATTTGTCCACAAGAAAGAATCCTCCCTTTCTTGAACAAAAACAGGAGATGGGAAAGACCAGGCAAGGAGAGTATCCAAAACTCTAGAAGTAGGCCACTCCGAGGAATAGAACCGCCAAACCGTGGCATCTCTTGGGATTTTGGAGCGGCGAATATCCCTAGTCGAGAAGTGCAAATGAAGGGGGCTCTCCGAGTGCCAATTGTCATACCAAAATGATATCGATCGGCCATTGCCTACTTTCCATTCAAACTTGCTTTGGAATTCCTCCCGAAGGCCTAACAATTTCTTCCACATCCAAGAGCAAAGCTTGGGAATTTTAGTTTGACCATGAAAAACCTTAAATTGATACACCATTTACAAATTTATAGTCCGTTAATTTTTATTAAATTGGATTAATGCCACGAAAAATCTCAATTACTACGCCTGTGATGAATGGAGGGTGAAAACCTCAAACTTGTGTGCCCTTCTACTGCCACATATCATTTAACTAGGTAAATTTGCAGTAAAGTTTAATCAAAACTAACGGAGAGTAAATTTGTCACAGGTTTACCGGTTGAAGGTTTTTGGTGGTCCAAAAATTAGTCTAAGTTAAATTTATCATACATATAACAATTTGAGATTTTTCATGGTATTGCGTAATTTGAAATTTTTAATTGTTATTTTATTCTATTTGTTCATCTTTCACGGATTTTTGCTATTGACTTCTGGAAAATTTTATTATTATTTTAACTTTCATTTTGCTTACAAATGAAATAAATCCCGAATAGACCCTGAAAACAATCTTGAATCTGCCCTACGATTCTAGGGTATTGGAACAATAAACTTGTCTCCGAACTAATCACCTCTGATGGTACACAAACGCTAGTCTAAACACCTGTATGAATCAAGTCCATGAATGGGAACCACTTTGCATTGATGCAATAAGTACTACACCCATCAATGATTTTCTTATCTTTTTCCCTATCCAATGACCATGAGCATATGGGATTGTCTCCTTTTTTTTATTTGTTCTGTTCTGTGGGGGAATAGATGGCCTTGCCCTTCCATACCAAACCGTGACTTCTGGTCTGCTACCTTTTCCTTTTGGCAGCCTTCTGGTCTGCTTCGTTGCAGAAGTTAATTGCATGTTAGCGATATATTAATATGATAACAATGATGAAAAAGATTTGGTGTGGCCCAAGAAAGTATAATCATAGTACTAATATAACAAAAATTGAGTAAAGGTATTCGAAAAGGATGATCTAGGCAAGAAGTTGTACGGAAAAGAAGAAAGAGAACTATGATTGCTAGTGATCAAATTACTCCGAGCTTTTCGGCAGAAGAGCAATGTAGAAATCGATAATGAAATTGAAGATATTGCACAAGTCAATTTAGGGTTGCACTAATCGAAATCAAGAAAAAATAATCTACTAATCGTATCGAGCGAGCTCGCACAATTTTGACTTAATACGTCTAGAATTAAATCATGTTCCCTTATTTTAAGCCGAGTCCCCTAGTCAGTGTAAAATCATGTTCCCTTCTTACATAGTTATGAGTTAAACGCTAGTCTTATATGCGGATCAAAATTGTATTCTCATGTCATAACTTTTTTTCCGGAAAATTAAGTACATATGTTTTGTGTAATTATGTAAAATAAGTTGAAAAGAGAAAGAAAGAGAATGGAGCGGAAAAAAAAAATCAAAATAAGGGTCTATTTGGTAACGTTTCTTATTTTTTGCCCTTCTATTCTTTTGTTCTCCAGAATAGGGAAAAAAAACAAAACTTCATTTGGTAACATCGATTAATTCTTTTGTTCTCGAAATAGAAATTGTTCCGGGTATTAGCTTTTGAACAAAAACAAGAAGTAAAAAAAAAAAGCAGCCTCTTTGTTCCTAGAAACAAAAACAGAAATAATATCATTTTAAAAAAAGAAACTTAGTGTAACTTGATGCTCGTCTTTACAACTAGAAGTTCACCGAAAGGTCGTCAATAGCTGTCACTGATCCCCGCCTCTACTAACATTTTTATAATTTAATAAAAGAACGAAAATATAAATTTTTAGGGTCATACCAAATGTATTTCTATTTTTTCTATTCCAAAAATAAAAATTTTGTATTGTTACCGAATGCATTCTTCTTCTTTGAAACTGTTCTCAGGATTAGAATAAAAAAAATTATTTATGTTCAAAAATTATTGTTGAGAACATAAACATTACTATACGCACCCTAAAAAGCCCAAAAAAATAATTTTAAAAAAAAATGACAGGGCTCGTCATAAGTTGGATTTAACATCTGTGCACAAAACAATCACTAATGCTAAAAATAGGCGTAACTATCAAAAGATCAGCTCGTAATACCAAATTTAAATCTCATTAAATCAGGCTACCGCCTTTTTTTCTTTTTCTTTTTCTTTTTCTTTTTTAAGTGACTCACTTATCTCATCATGTAAAAACAAACAAACAAACAAACCGCCATTGCCTGAACTAGTGAGGAAGTAAAATAACATGCTCTTCCAGATACGACAACGGAAATACTGTGGTTGTGATTATTACCGAAAGAAATGAAGTCGCTCATAGTGGTGGGCGGAGAGTCGTTTAAGGCTGCGTTTGGTAACACTTTCTGAAAAATATTTCTATTCAAAAAATATTTTTGGAACAATTTCGAAACAGAATCGTGTATGGTAAAAAAATATTTCAAAAGTATTCCGGAAAACACTTTTGAAGCCGAAAAAAGAAACAAAAAAATTATTTTTGGATTTTGGAACACTTTTTAGAAATAACTCAAGGGCGAGCTCGTGCAAGCCATCACCTCCACTGTCGCTACGCAACCGGCGGCGGCGGTCGCCACCGATCCTTCCTTTTGGCGAAAAAAGTGTTTTTTTTTAATTTACTAAATGCTCGGGAACAGAAACACAAAAAAATGTTTCTACTCCAAATATGTTTTCGGGAACAGAAACGTTATCAAACGCAACCTTATTGTGACAATTAGTCATATTTTATTATACAATACCACGGGATTCGTGGCACTGTTTGCCTTGTCTCTATTTTATCATTTGATCACACCCTTATCTTCACCAAATCCGGAGCGTACACCCCCTTTTTTCTTCACCTTTCTCTGAACTCTAGTTGACTTCAGCGTACACTCCCTTTTTTTCTTTCCCTTTCTCTAAACTCTAGTTGACTTCTTTTGCATCGCCTTGCGTTTAAACTATAGTTGACTTCTTTTTTATCTCCTTGATTTTGAGGGGATGTTAGAGATAATAAGAGATAACATCCGCTTGAGTTTGAAGAAATATTACAGATAATTAGGAGATCCTCCATATTTCCCTTGATTGTGCATATGCTTGATTAATCATAATTGGCTACAATCGATATTATAATTTTTTTTCATTCTCTCTCGGCCCCCCACTATCTTTTATCCAATAGGGGTTTATCCCACCTCCTCCCCGCATTTTTTATCCGGACATAACCGGCTATGTCCGGTCTGAAGGACGTCCGAAACACCGGATAGGATAAGAAACTACTCCATCCGAACTCAATCCAAACTACCAAACACGGTCAAAGTGTATTAGGAACATGGGTCAAGTCGATTATGTGTTGAGTGTGGATCAGGTTGTATATGAGTCACTAAATTTGCATAGTAATAAATGAATCATAAACAGGCTAAATGGGTCTCTTTAGCTAGGACCATTGATAATCTGATGAGGGTAAGGATTGTGATTTACATAATATTATCTACGTAATATTGTGTAATATTACGTAATCTTTATTTTTAGGCAATTTGTTAATTTTAGTGGTATTTTGTAATTTTGGATTTTACTATTTAGAATTCTAGTAGGGTTAGGATTAGGGTTAGCACCTTATAAAAAGGGTGTCTTAGGGTTTTTAGACATGATGATTCAGACTTTTCAGATATCAATTACAATTTCGAGATTTCTCTCTTGTAAGCATGGATTTGCTTGTGTTCTATCGCTGAACGCTGCGTCAGGTGGTATCAGAGCCTAAGCCTATGGCGACTGGCGGTGGTCTTCGCAACGATGCTTGGAAGACTGGAGCCCCAAACCTTGGGGATGGCGCGTTGCAACGTTTGGAGCAGCGTTTAATGGAACACGTAGATCGTTTCGGAGCACGATTTGACAAATTGGCGGATCGATTCTACGGTCTTGGCGTTGAAGTGAACCGAAATCGGCGGAACGACAGAAGGCCGGGTGCAAATCTTGCTCGCGGTGACCCTGTCAGGCATGTTCCTGTCCGCAGGTAGAATAACCCTCTGTTTTCAGAGAGTTTAGAAGAAGTAGAGGAATTAAATTGTGTGGTGTGTAGGATGATGTTGGCCCCAAAACAGGAGGATGATTCACAGCGCCATCAGCTATTTCGAACCAGATACACTATTCTGGGGAAGATATTTGCTGTGGTCATTGATAGTGGGAGCATGGAAAATATCATTGGAAAGGAGGCAGTGAAGAAGCTGGGGATACCTGTGGAGAAACATCCTAACCCCTATACGTTATGATGGATTAAATCTGGAGCAGAAAGCATTCAGGTAACTGAACGATGCAAAATTCCATTCTCCATTGGTAAGTATCACGATGAACTGTATTGTGATGTGGTAGATATGGATATATGTCATGTGTTGTTTGGGAGGCCGTGGCAATTTGATGTAGATGCTCAGTATTCAGAAAGGAGCAATTAGTACACTCTCGTGAAGGATGGAGTGAAGTATATATTGATGCCCCTGAAGAACAAAGCAAAGCAGGCTACGAAGCTGCCCATGGCCGCACCCACAATTGCTGATTCGCTGGATTGCAGGTACCCGAACGAGTTGAAGGATGACGTGGGATCGGTGATGAACGACATCGATAAGAAGAGTTCGGGAACAATTATAAAGTCTGGAACTTTGGCATTGGTCGAGAAAATGCGGACGAGTAGAAATCTCTACCTTGTTGATTAGTTTATCACAAAGAATGCAACTTTGACAAATGAGAAAGAAGTCGATGCCCATCCGATCCGTGCCATGAAATTCTCCGTCTCTCCAGTCGTGCGCATTGCTGTTCAGTGCAAGGTGGCTTCTGACCTTCCCAAGCTCGTTGAAGGACTTAAGCAATTGGCTAAATCGGATCCTATGGTGGCATGTAGCATTAAGAAAAAAGAGGCGTGGTCATCTGATCTGGTAGCTCTCTCGATCATGCCAATTGTTGATGCAAAAGTTCGTGGGGGTAAGTGGCGGTGAAAAGAAAACATTATCCCTTGAATGTGAACTAATTGAAAGCACATCCGTAATATTTGCAAACGAGCCCACCACAGGACTTGATGCCTTTCGAGCAGAGAATGTTTTGAAGACTGGGGGTAGTACTGTTTCTAATGAGTTTGTGAGCCGAGAATGGAACTTCAAAGAAGACAAGGGTAGTGCGGAAGAAAATTTGCGGGACTGGTTCAGGTACATGAAGAGAAAACAAAAGAGACAATGGAAGTATCGGAGGAAAATTTATGTCAACGAAGACAAACCAAATTCAAGGACGAATCTTTTTTCTAGCAGGGGAGAATGATGCGGATAAGGATTGCGATTTACATAATATTATCTACGTAATATTGCGTAATATTACGTAATCTTTATTTTTAGGCAATTTGTTAATTTTAGTGGTATTTTGTAATTTTGGATTTTACTATTTAGAATTCTAGTAGGGTTAGGATTAGGGTTAGCACCTTATAAAAGGGAGTCTTAGGGTTTTTAGACATGATGATTTAGACTTTTCAGATATCAATTACAATTTCGAGATTTCTTTCTTGTAAGTATGGATTTGCTTGTGTTCTATCGCTGAACGCTGCGTCATAATCTGACTTCCCCACTCCAACTACCCGTTTGACAGGTCTATATGTCCACTACCCATGTGTTAGCCTTATCCCGTGAGGCGTTTATGCTCTACCACCATCTAGTTCCTTGACCAAGTGATGCGTCGCTTTGTCAATAATTCATGTGAAGCCATCTTCCGCTTTAACGTGCTTTGGATAACTCATCATAGCTTTGTCACTATACACAACCCATTAAACCCGAATCTACACTTTTCAAAGTCGAGTGATCACATCACATCATTTAGCCAAAGCTAGCAAAAGACTTCACCTCCCTTTCTTGGGGACACGTGATAACACATCATTGTTTTAGCCATTTTTTTTTTAAAGTGCCGTCATTATTAGGGAGACAGAGTAAGTGCATATAAAACACAAAAAAGGCGTTGCGTCGAGGGTGGGTGTCCTGCAATCCCATGGAGTCGATGAACAGCGTGCATGTGTCCAAAGAGATAAAGGGCAATAATACTAGTTTCTGGAGAGGGCAAAGTCAGTGCCTAAAAAAGATGGCGTGAAAACGAAGATGGGATAGCGGAAAAGAAAGAGCCAAGACCCCAGATCTGGAGAAGCGTCGTGGGAGGTGGTCCTGCAATCCCATGGAGTCGATGAACAGACGGGCATGTGCTCAAAGAGATAAGGGGAATAATAATAGTTTCTACCCCATCTTCGTTTTCACACCGAGAAGCGGGTAGTGAGGGCGACTAATTCTGGACTTTGCGATTACAAAGTATCCGAAGATCACCTTACCCACCCCACCCCCCCCCCCCCCCCCAAAAAAAAGGGGTACCTGAACATCATTCTAAGTTGAGATTGGTTTCGCAGTCTCCAAATCTCGAGAATTATTTTATGTCACTCTACGGCAGTGTTGTGTGCACGCAACGGAAGTCCGATACTTTTTACCTGGAGAGATCATCAAGAGGGAGCTCAAGTCCGAGCCCATCAACATATCTAGTTGGACCCACATTCACTCAAAAATTTAATCTAATGAGTTATGGGCCAACTCTCATCATCACATCAATTCTCCGATATAGGACTTTTCTAACGCAACTCACACATGCATCCTAGCAGGCCGACCCTCAACCTTTAATACCTACCATATTATTATTTCTTTGCAGGATAGGAGGAAAATACCAGACTTTCCTCCAAGCCTTCGGTTAAGCCTTTTAAGGACATGCTCAGGTCGGATGAAAATGATGACGGGGCAGGGGAAAAGCAAGAGCCAAGTAGCAGGATTTGAGAAGTGAGGAGTGAGTGAAAAGAATCCACCTGGAACATCAATGCTCATAATTTTTTTTCTGTTTGGTAGCATATGTGTTAGAGTTGGCGAATACTTTGGGGACCCTTATTTCTCACACCGGATAAGCCCACATGAGCTTATGGAAACCAAAATGTTATCCGACGACACGTGACCCATGCGCGTGGGATACGGGGGTTCAGGGGCAGTGCCTCCGACACGGGTGTCCCACTGCCCGGTCAACGGATTTGGGCTTTTATTTAAGCTAACCTGTATGTTGTGGGCTTAATAGAGGTTTCACATAGGTTTATGTTTTGGGCCCGTTTGGGGCTATATATTTTGCTCCTTTTTGCTGATCATTGTAACGAGTTGTGACTATAAACCTAAACATCATAATGAGATCTTTTTGCAGGATGTAGCCCTATTCTATGGTGAATCTGGGTAAACTTTGTGCCATCTATTTTTCTTGATTCTTTGTGTGATGATTCTGATTCGGCGTGTGATAAATCCCATCAATATGGGCGGTGGTCCCCCAATTCTTAGAAAAAAATTGGATAGGAGAAATTTTTCTTAAACGGGTATTCGCACTTTGCGGTTCAACTAATCCCCACAAATAAATGTAAAAATAAAGGAAACCGACGTTTCGCGGCCGGACGTGCGATATGCGCAGAAGATAAGATAAAAAGCCATAAGAGAAAATGTTGCTGAGATTATGAAAGGGATTGAGCAATGACCACTTTATGAGTAAACGTAATTATTTGCTACACGCCAAATGAGAGGTGGTCCTTTTTGTCTGTCCAATTATCTGATGGTACTTGAAAAAGCATCTCCCCTGCAATGTGGTGACTCAGCCCAGGATGGAGTGAAGCATAGGAAGGGTTATGTTATTTGCACAAGCAAAAAATTTACGTGTTGTACGCCTGTTCCGAATAAATGGCTTATGATTGTATTAAACGAAGATCGTAACCGATAAAAGATCGAGAGAAGATCATAGGCTTATGTCCTTCTGAGCTAACATGACACATATTTCGAGGAAAGATTGACGACGATGCTATGACGAACAAATTATTCGACGTTGCACTAGTATAGGAGATGTTGAAAAGATGTCGATAGGCCATTAATGCATGTGGTTATACGTGAATGTGGAAGCGTTGTTTGGGCAACCTTCTCGGGCGTACAAAGGGTTTTAGGCGACAACACATGCATCTAAGATGAGATTATGTTGAAAACAAGTTCCTGAGATTGCTTCCAGCATCGCATGAGGACTTTGGCGCATGATTCATCCGTAAAATCTCGTCCTTAGACCATGCAAACTTTGTGATGCAGAACAAGCTAAGTTACCACCGGACCACATCGCATCAAGCGACTCAAGCGACTCAAAGGAAGGGAGCAATGTCCAATCGAATTAATTTTGTAATTAAGAAACGGGATAAGAACACAAGTAATTGCTAAATTTGGCTCAATAAACAATGTTATCTCTAAACTTTTAATTTATTCAATGTGATCCGCGAACTTTAGCTAGCATGCAATATTGTTCTTAAGAGAAAATTGTCAAAAAAAAGTCCTAAATCTTTCGTATTTTTGCAAATTCGGTCCATAACTTTTGAAGTCTGTCGATTCAATTCGATTGGCTGGAAATCACTGATGTGGGCGTTGACCGTCCTATGTGACATCGCCGACTCTGACGGGAAAAATATTTAAAATATTGTATATTTTTATAAGAAATTTTCAAACTTTTTTATTTTTAAATTGTTTTCTTCTCTTTATTGTTTTCTGGGTTCATAGGTCGGCAGGGGTTGTCGTACCTTGGGTGAGGGCTGCAAAGACCTCACGGCCGAGGGCGAGAGGTCATGGCCATCGCCTAGGGTCTGGTGGGGATGCCGACCTCTAAACCTCTTAAAAAGAAAGAAAGAAAAAATATTTTAAAAATTAAGAATAATCTATTTTTTATAAAATTATTAAAATAATATTAAAGATTATTCACGTCAGTATCAGAGGTGCCATGTAGGATGGTCGGTGTCCACGTCAACAATTTCCAGCCTATAAGACTAAATTGACAAAATATGAAAGGTTTAGGGCTGAATTGAAAAAAGTACGAAAAGTTTAAGACTTTTTAAATAATTTTCCCTTGTTCCTGAAATTTTTGTAAATATTCAACCTAATCCCTAAACTAATGTGATCCTTTCATTCATTCAAGTTCATGGACAACATTGAAAGTTTTTATGTGGTTCAGAGACTAAATTGAACATGCACCAAAAATTCAAAGATCACATTGAACAAGCTAAATAATATTACATATTGGATTAAAGTTCAGAGATTACATTAAACAAATGAGAAGTTAATGAACAGCATGGCACGTCCTGCAAAATTTGGGACACCATTTAACCAGCAAAAAGGAAACCACCCCAGCCAAAAACGAGGAGTCTGCCAATCCGGACTTTTCTAACTTTTTTTTTATTCCTTTGTCTTTTTATTCACATCATAATTATTTTCACTCATCGTAATTGTCTACCAAGTAAACAGCATGTGCGTAATTCCTATTCACATTCGCAAATGCGGGGGGTGGGGGGCAAAGAGCATCTTGTGCTATTTAAGGGAAGGTGATGGAGAAGAAAGGCACACTCGCCTCTCTTGAGTGATACAACATCTCCTTCACAGACACTGTCGCATTTTGCTCTCTCTGTTACGTTTCTGTTCCTTTTCGACTCGGGGCGCTTATTACACTCCTAAGGCTTCGCTCAACTCGTTGTGGCTCGTGAACGAAGAAGGTTGGTTCCTGACCTACTCGCCATCCCTGTATTCAGTTGTGATTGAGATCCCATGATTTGCAAATAAAAATGGACATTTACAGCTGCATGATAGTGCTTATGACGGGATTCTTGCCGGGGGTGATAGGTTCCCGAAAGTGTCGGTTCCAACATAGGACGGACCCTGTCAGTCCGGGTTTCGTATTGATCGGTTACTCTTGGTTGTAGATTATGATTATCGATATCTTTTTAGTTTAGTATCGTTGTGCATCTACTTCAAACTGGAAGTCATGGGTTGCATGCTCTCGTGTTGCTTCTCACTATTTTTCTTTAATGAGGTAGGTAAGACCGGTTCTAAGCCAATGCGACCATTGGCCAATTCCAGGGTCACTGGCAGTTCTCACATAAGAACTGAAAACCAGACAAATTAAAGGCTGGTTCTACGGTTTAGGAACCGAGAACTAGACCAGTTCTTCCCAAAACCGGCTTGGAATATGTCAGGTAAGGTCGGTTTCGTCCGATCCTTAATTTTTTTTTTTTTTTCAATTCTTAGATTGAACTGGCCCGGTTGCTCACCCCCACTTTGTCTACCAGATTTACTTTGCTCAATTTTCTAAGGACATTTAATAATGGACAAGATGGATTTCCATAAGTAACCAGATGCAAATTTTGTGGCCTGATGAGCGTGGTAGACCTGAGAAAAGGTCGACGTTGGATGTATTAAGAAAGATAAAGATTCAAAATAGAAATTCTTTTTATCATAACTAAAGTTAAAACCAATAGGAGTGCAACTTGAATGAATATAATATGTAAAGGCAAAGGTTTGGATATAGAATATATATGAAGATCATCAACCACAAATGAAAAAAGAGGTTTGAAGCGATGAATCATTCCTCGCAGTAATTTAGTATATTGCAGGTGAAAAATGGTACTGGATATCATAACTAAGCAGTACGCAGCTGAGAAAATGAACAATATGGAGAATCTGAGCTATGAAAAGAAGCTCCAGTACCTGGTAGAGTTAGCAAATGGAGATTCTATTGCCAACAATCTCATTGGCGCGATCAAATCGCGCGGCAAGAAGGAACTTTGCCGAGCGGCCGAGCAAGTAATCTTGCTGCTAAACGCTCGAAACCCGCCCGACGATCAAAATGCCGTCCTCTATCACGCCAAGAAAATGGTTGAACATCTGAACCAAATAGTGCTATCGGAGGTGTTCCACTGTCCCCAAGATGATTCTAATTTTACCGCTCGCGTCAAACGTGTTCGAGATGCTCTCGAGGATATCGCGGATGGCATAGGATGGAAGATAGATAACAATGCCACAAACGAGAGGAAACCCGGAGAGGACTCAGAGACGAGGCGATACAAGTCGCCGGGGCTGAAGCCTCATCAGATCCTTACGGAGGAGCGACGGAGAGCTGTCGTGTTCAATATGCAGCACTTTCTTCCTCAGGAAATACAGAAGGATATCCAGAGCAGGCCGCCAACGTCATTCTACAGGTGGCGGTCGCGCTATCTGGAACTCCAAAAGAACCAGAACCCATCAGAAACCACCAAGCACAACATAAACATAATCAGAGACGGAAGCAAAAACTTTTACTGGGTCCTGAAGTCGACGCCGAGAGAGGTGGCAGCGGAATTGTTCGAAGGAGGATTGGTCAGGATCATGGAAATCGAAGCAGGAGAGAGGCTTAAGGAATTTCCTTCGATAATTTACCAGTCTCTAGATAAGGACAGATCTCTCAATCCTCGCAAAGATCTCATGCTTCTGATACATAGCACACCGCCCGAATGGAACGAGGGCATAGTCTGGCCAAGCTACCATTTGGTCCAAGTCGCAGATCGGATCGGGATACCGAATCTGCCGGGATGCATGAAATTAAGCCCTGACGCAGTCAACGAAGAATTCATCTCCAGGAACAAGGCGAAGGGCCTAGCGGACATGTATCTTAAGCTCCAAAGCTCAAGTTGGACAACCATCGCAAGCACTTCGAGGATCATAGTCCAAAAGAAGCTGAAAAGAAAGGAGCGGAGATTGGAGCAAGAGCTGAGGGAAAAATTTGAGTGGGGAATACTGGAAGCGACCCACGACATGTCGGATTTGGCTCGCGAGATGTTGATGACAGAAATGGAAATGCATAAGCCGAAGAAAGATATCATGGACAGCACGATGAAGGCCGAAATAAAGGAATTTCTGGGCGAGCCTGTCGATATAGGAAAAGACAAAATTGAGAGCCAGTGATGGTTTGTACGTAAACTCGTTTCGTGAGTTTGTGACAGCATTATTGTTGTAATATTTATTTTATATTTAGATTCATAATTAGTGGTATAATTGATGGAATATCATAAATTCCATTATTAGTACGCTAGTTAATGAAATTTCATATTTTGATAGATTTGATTGTCATACTATTAGGATCTTATTGTACGTGATTGATTCATTTATTAATATAAATATGTGATGATGCTCTAAGAAAAAAATCATCAATTCATTCCAAAAAACTTCTTCATTTTACGTAGAATTCTTCATGGTATCAGAGCTAGTTTTCTGGTTCCCACCTTAAACCATCTTCTCCGTTGTTGTACCATCACTAGAGGTGGCAAAATGGGTCTAGAACCCACATTTGGCCCATATTTGATTGTGGTGGGTCAAAAATGGGTTAGCTTAAGTACTTAAATGGGTCATAAATGGGTTGCTTAAAAATTTTATGGGTCATAAATGGGTTTCAAATGGGCCATAAATGGGTTAGCTAAGAAAACTATCTTAAGGCAATCATAAATAAGTTTTGTGAATATTTTTTTAAAAATCTAATTTTTTTAATATTTTAATAATTTGTTTTTTATATAATTATTTTTCTTTTCTATTTTCTTTTTTCTCCTGCCTTGGCCGTCGCTCTGCTTTGGCCGTCAATGGTCACCGCTGCCCACCTCCGGTCACCATCACCAACCACCACCCTCCGCCGCCGCCGACCGTCGACCGCCGCCACAATGCGTGTGCAGTTGCCTCTACAAACATTGTTTTACGCCATTAATAGAGACGACGCCAAATTCTGATTTTGGTTTTGGATGAGGAGTTTGTGCCGGTGCTGTATATTTCCAGATCGACATCATCGATATAGCGTTGCGTGGAAAAAAATCGACCCACGCTTCGTTTTTCCTAGATCAATTCATTCGAACATGACGAACTAGGGTGGGGTACAGTTGTGCCTACTTGGACAAATACAGTGACAACCCCCATACACGATTGAGTATTTGAATAGAAATTTTTGAATACCGTAGCTTAACTCAACTCGATCGTAAAGTCAAATTGAAGACCGTCACAAGCTTGGGCCGTAAGAACTCAGATTATTTTATTATTTTCTTGGATATGAGGTTAGCAACGCAAACTATAAAGATTTCGATGTCTGATTTAGGCAGCTATAGATATTTTGAATGCAACTAACGGAAAAGCTCAATTAGTATTGAAGTCTTTTAACTTAACTCGGCAAGATAAACCAGAATCGAGTACGAGTCAGCGTCGAAACCTGCTGGAGCACCTCCCTTCCCGAGCTCCGATTACGCCCCCTATGCCTTCAGAAGCGGCAGCCCGTGCGGGGAGAGCTACAGCTTCGGCGATGGAGGTGGCGAGCAGCAGTTTGAGGGGACGACGATGGCAGGAAGCGGGCAACGGTCAGCAGTGGCGAGCAGAGGTCGCAGATGGCCGGTTATAATAAAAAATTATTTTATAAAGAAAAAATTTAAATTTTTTCAAAAAAAAATTCAATTGTATGTTTTAGCAATATAATTTTTCTTAATAAATTATAAGAAATAAATATTTCATAATTTAGCTAAATATATAAGTATTTAAGTAATACGGGTCGGGTCGGGTATGGGTCGGGTATGGGTTGGGTCGGGTATGGGTTGGGTCGGGTATGGGTCACTAAATTTGCATTGGATGAATATGGGTCAAAACGGGTTAAATGGGTCAATATGGGTCGGACCATATTCGACCCGACCCATACCCGACTCGACCCACCCATTTGACGCCTCTAACCATCACCATCACCACTACCACAATTTTTTTTTTCACCACATCTCTTTGACGAAGCCTGCAACTCTCTTAGTTAATCTCACTCTTTTTTTTTATTTTTTTGGCCTAATCTCGGCCTAAATGGAAGTCACTTTTTTATGATCTAATCAGATCATAACCTTTTTTTTCTTCCATCTCGAGTTATCGTTATTTAGCAGTGATGTCAGAAAATTCTGGTGATAAGGTCGATTCTCTTACTTCTGAAACCGGGCGGAAATATGAAAAAATTCTCTTCCCCGCCAGTTCGGTTTAGTTTGATGGCCTTAATTACCTTCTTTGGTCACAATCTATGATGATCAGTATTGTGTTCGGAGAATGTACTGGCTTTCTTACAGGGGAGAAAACAAGACCTACTACTCCTCCGACGAGCCTCTCGAGATGATTTGCTAAAGATGCCTCTGTGAAGGCATTTCTTTTGAATCATATGACTGATGGTATTCGCAAACAATATATTTTTATGCAGACAACACGAGATATTTGGGTATCGATTAAGGATACATATTCTGAAATAGGAAATGATGTTCAGATTTATGAATTGATGAAGAAGATCCAGGATCTTCGACAAGGAGGTATGTCCGTTAGCGTTTATTTTTCAGAGTTGCGTACTTTGTGTCAGGAATTGGAGGTTTATGATGACACTTATGAGGGACTTGCTGCGGATGTCATTGTTCGACTTCAACAAAAAGAAGATAAGAAACGTGTATATCAATTTCTTATGGGTTTAAAACCAGAATTTGATATCGTGCGTCAAAATATTTTGCAAAAGGATCCTCTTCTTACCCTTCATCAGGCCTATGCCTTGGTACATAAGGAAGATAACCGGCAACGCTTGTATTCTATGACTCCTGCTCCTACTCCTGATCGTTCGGCTCTTATCATGTCTTCCACCTTGAGATCCCCTCAAGTTCATATCCCGCGATCAACAGATAAGCCATCTATTCGTTGTGATTATTGTGGTAAACCTTATCATGTCAGGGAGCAGTGCTGGAAACTTCATGGAAAACCACCAGGAATCGGTAAGGGCAAAGGCATGAATAAGGGTCGTTCACAAGCTCATGAAGCCAAGGTGGTTGGACTAGCTGGTTCTGAATCTGCAAGTCCTAATGATATTGGGAATTTTGTCACCAAAGAAGAGATGCAGCAACTTATCAAGGATATGATTAATCTGAAGAGTCCTAATTCCTCTCATATGGCATCTTGTGCATCTGCCATATCTTCTTCTACCACTCATTCTTTTTCAGGTATATCTTCATATTCATCTCCTTGGAACATAGATTCGGGAGCCTCTGATCACATGACAGGATTCTCAGGTCAGTTTGAATCATATAAACCCTGTTCCAGACATGACAAAGTTAGGATAGTCGATTAATCTTTTTCTCCTATATCGGGAAAGGGATCAATTTCTTGCACTCCATCCTTGACATTATCTTCGGTTCTTCATGTTCCTAATTTCCAAATCAATTACTTTCAATTAGTAGTCTTACTCGAGATCTCAATTGCAAAGTAATCTTTTATCCCACATATTGTGTCTTTCAGGACTTGGTGACGGGGTTGAAGATTGGTAGTGGTAGTACACGTGATGGACTTTACTGGTTAGATGGATTACCATTAAGGCTCTTCGAACACATAACGGTAGAGAATATTGTGCCTCTTCCTTTCAAAATTTTTTACGAGAGCATGGTATTCTTCACCAAACTAGTTGTGTGGATACCCCTGCACAAAATGGTGTGGCAGAGCAAAAGAATAGACATCTTCTTGAAGTTGCGCGTTCACTTTTGCTTCAAATGCATGTCCCGTCATCCTACTGAAGTGAAGTTGTTCTTACAGCTGCCTATTTAATTAATCGTATGCCATCTAGGGTCCTTCAAAATAAAAACCCAATTTCTATGTTGACTGGGAAATATTCATTTATTCTCCCACCAAAAATCTTTAGCTCTGTTTGTTTTGTTAGGGATCATCAAGTGAAGAGTAAATTGTCTCCTAAGAGTCTAAAGTGCATTTTCTTAGATTATTCCTCTTCTCAAAAGGGCTATAGGTGCTATCATCCATCCACTCGTAAGTTTTATGTCTCCAATGATGTATTCTTTAATGAGTCTGAAGCCTTTTTTGATAATTCACTCTCCGAGATATCTAGTTCGACGTTTATTGAACCATTCCCTGAGCTCTCGGTGCCATTATCAACAGAACAGATAGAGGAGCCTATTGTGAATCAAAGTGTAACCCCAGAAAAAGTCTCACCTATTCAAAGAGATTATTCATAGGTTTATTCTCGTAAACAGGCTACTTTGCTCGGTAATCCTCCTGGTGAGTCTTCACAGGCAATACCATAATCCAATACAACACCACCGGAGCCTAGTCCTATCGAAGATAACAATGTTGGATGAAACAATCCCAATTGCTCTCCGTAAAGGTAAACAGTCTTGTCTTGGTAAGCCTAGGTATCCCATCAATGAATATACTTCATATTCTGTTCGTTCTCCATCATATTCGTCATTCGTTTCTTCTTTAGACTCTATGTCTATTCCTAATACTTGGCAGATTGCTATTCAACAAAACAATGGAAAGATGCCATGTTAGAGGAAATTGAGGCTTTGAAGAAAAATCATACTTGAAATTTGGTGTCACTTCCTCCTGGGAAGAAAACAGTGGGATGCAAATGGGTTTATACAGTTAAGCAAAAAGCTGATGGAACTATGGATGGTACAAGGCTCGACTAGTGGCTCGGTGTTTCACTCAAACTGTAGGTGTTGATTATCAAGAGACGTTTGCCCCTGTAGCAAAGATGAATACAGTGAGGATTCTTATATAATGTGCCGCAAGTTATGGATGGGATCTTCAACAATTGGACGTAAAGAATGCATTTCTTCACGAGGAACTCGATGAAGAAGTTTGCATGGACATTCTACCGGGTTTGGCAGATAGCACTACTGTTGGAAAGGTTTGTCACCTTAAACGTTCTCTATATGGGCTTAAACAATCACCTCGAGCTTGGTTTGGCAGGTTCACCGAAACTATGCGAGCTCAGGGATACACCCAGAGTAATGCTGATCACACCTTATTCATTCGTCGTAGTGGTTCTCTCTCAACTTTCTTAATTGTGTATATGGATGACATTGTGGTAACTGGAAATGATATTAGTGAAATCGTTAGATTGAAGAACGCATTGGGAAAGGAATTTGATGTTAAAGATCTTGGAAAACTGCGATATTTTCTTGGAATTGAAGTAGCTCGCTCCTCACATGGGATCTTTTTATGTCAGCGTAAGTACATACTTGATCTTCTATCTCAGACAAGAATGCTTGGATGTAAACCTATTGATACTCCACTTAATTTAAACACGAAGATTCGGGCCAAGGTAGGGGAGCCGGTAGATCGCGAAAGATATCAAAAGCTTGTCGGAAAGCTCATCTATCTTTCTCATACACGTCCTGATATTGCATATGCAGTCAGTCTTGTAAGTCAATTCATGCATGATCCATATACTACTCATATGGATGTTGTGACTCGAATTCTTCGTTACTTGAAAGGCACACCAGGTAAAGGTATATTGTTTTGAAACCATGGTCATTTAAAGGTTGAGGCATTTACTAATGCAAACTGGGCCAATTGTGTGGATGATAGGCGATCTACTTCAGGTTATTGTTCTTATGTTGGAGGTAACCTAGTTACTTGGCCAAGAAAAAAGCAAAATGTTATTGCTAGATCAAGCGCAGAGGCTGAATTTCGCTCTATGGCTCAGGGCATGTGTGAATTGCTATAGGTTCAAAAACTTTTGGATGATCCGGGATTCTGAGTTCAGAAGCCAATGATGATTTACTCCGATAGTAAATCTGCTATTGGTATTTCACATAACCATGTCCAACATGATAGGACTAAGAATGTGGAAATTGACCGACACTTTATCAAAGAAAAGCTTGATTTAGGAGAATTTTGCACTCCATTTGTTCAATCCTCATAGCAGACCACAGATATATTCACTAAGGCAGTGAGCAAACGAGTATTTGATTATCATGTGTCCAAATTGGGCATGTGCGACATCCATGCGCCAACTTGAGGGGGGTGTTGTAATATTTATTTTATATTTAGATCCATAATTAGTGGTCTAATTGATGGAATATCATAAATTCCATTATTAGTACGCTAGTTAATGGGATTTCATGTTTTGAGAGATTTGATTGTTATATTATTATGGATCTTATTGTACGTGATTGATTCCTTTATTAATATAAATATGGGTTGATACTCTAAGAAAAAGATCATCAATCCATTCCAAAAAATTTCTTCCTTTCACGTAGAATTCTTCAACTATGTACTAAGTTTCTGAATCTTATCTTTGATTTCATCCCTCAGAGGTGTTTTTCTTGATCTTGTGTTCTCTAATCCACAAGTTATCAACTGTTCACAGTTCAAGCATTTTGCCCCTAAAAATATATGATGCCAAGAGAGGAAATCTACGGCAAAAAAAGCTTTTGGCGGCCCGTGAAAGATTTGGTGGAACCACTGTTAACTGCTCTAAAAGATTAAGCTATTAGAAGAATGCGTGGTTTCATTGTTATATATTCCAACACTCCCTCTCATGCTTAATCTGGCATTTTGCCTAGTACTAAGCGTGGTCCATAGTTTTTAATGCTTTGCCTTGTCCTTTGTTGGATGCTGGTTTGCTTAGCTTTGATTCTTCATTGAGTTGGCTTGTATAATGCATATCTTTGAATGAATGTGATAAAAATTGTTGTCCAAGTGTGATGTGGACCTCTTGCTAGCAACGCTATCCACTCGTACAAACTCAAGAAGGAAACAATGTAAAAGCCCTTGATTGTAATGTTGCAATTGCCGGTTGAGATGCACTAGCAAAGACAATCTATGCTCGGCTACTTGACTGGTATTTCATTGACAAAGCTACTTCCGGAAAGTCTTCTCCAATTAATGTTGTTTGTCTTGATTAAGAACATGGTCGAATCTTATTGTTTGGTGTAGGTTGGTTGATAAGATTAACAGGTCTGTTGGTCAAGACCCAAATTCTCGTGTTCAAATTGGGTCCAAGGGGACTGCCTGGTCCATCATATCTATCATATACATAAGAATCTTTTCCAAAGAGAATTTTACGTCACGAGCTCTTCCAAGATTAATTTGAGCGTGAAGCATGATTCCTGTGTCAGGAAAAACTCACAACCTTCTAGCTACTTGAAGCAATTGAGAATGCTATCTATAGAGATTTTTCTATGAGCATCACCTGTATTTGCTCTCGCACAAGATGAAGACATGTGCTTTTGTCTGTAAATCTGGTCTGGAAGATTCTGTGGAGATTTCTCTGAATATGTGCTTTAGACGTAGTTGGCATCTATGTTTGTGCTTATGCTTGTTTGGTTAGATATAGGATGTGTTGGCTCATTTTGTTGTGGAAGCATGTTGTTACTTGAAAAGCTACGAGATGAGTCTTTTACTGCTCCAATGTTAAGCAAAACGAGATGTTTTTTATTATACAAATGTGGTCGGAAACCTTATAGCTGGTTCAACCATCTCTATTCAGTTACTTCCGAGTGTAAATGTGAGTTTTACTTGATGTATGCATGGTATTGTTTTGCATTCTTATCTCATGAAGGTGACTGCATATTTACAATCCACTCGGTGGCTCTAACGAGTGGGTCATATTGACCTATAACCTGCAGATCATAGGAGAGATTACATAAAGGAGAACTAGATATTAATGTGTAATTATATGTATATTGGGGTATTTCTGTAATTGTGTTTATCTATACCCTTATTGTAATTAGTCACTCATATAAATACATCTTACACGACCCTAGTTTGGGTTGAGCCACCATAAACATTTTATCGTTATTTCTCTCTGACTCTAAACATCAACATGGTATCAGAGCAGGAAAACGCATCACATTCTTCGACAACTTCGTCTCAAATCAACACTTCCTTTGCTCCAATTACCGCCTCAACAATGTTCGGTACATCTACGAATTTTTCTTCTTGTCTACCATCTCTTTGGTCATCATCTTCTTTTTCTGCTAATCCCAATTTCCCATCATCTCTCAATAATATACCGGCCCCCTTCGCCTCTTCTTCTCTTTTTCCTACTGCTCTGATCTCTGCTGTTGCTGCTCCAATTACTAGCATGCAATCAACCTCGTCATCTCTTCTTCTTCCCAATATCACTAATCTTGTCTCCATCAAACTTGATGCGGATAATTATGTCTTGTGGAAATCTCAGTTTGAATCGATTCTAATTTGCAACAATCTGTTGGGATTTGTGAATGAATCTTTTCTATGTCCGCAAAGGCTTATCAATGATCAGAATGGTACCGTGGTGGCCAATCCTTCTTATTCAATGTGGGTCAAGACGGATTAATATGTTCATAGTTTGATTAACTCAACCATCACGGTTGAGATTTTTCGTGAAGTTTATGATCTTCGGACATCTCAGGAGATTTGGCTTGCTCTAGGGCAATGCTTTACTAATCGATGTGCGGCCAAAGAAATTGGATTGAAGCTTGATTTTCAGAACGCCGTCAAGAAACCAGATCAGTCAATGTCTGATTATCTTCAGCATTTGAAATCAATTGCGGATTCTTTCACCGCAATCAATTGCTCCGTCTCTGATAAGGATTTGGTGATGCAAGCCCTTAATGGGCTTCCATCAGAGTATGATCCTTTTGTCATAATGGTCACCAATGGTCCTACTATTCTTTCCTTCAATGATCTGCGGTCACGTCTACTTATACAAGAAGAACGATTTCTCCGAAAATCGATTGACTCATCTTCATCGAATATTCATCATGCTTTGATTGGACAAGCCACTTCACCTAATCCACCGTTTCGAGAGAGCCGTGGTGGACGTAATTTTAGGGGCCGAAGATCTGGTCGAGGACAGGGTGGACGGTTCTCGCTTGATCAATCGATTTGGCGAGCTTCGAATGATCGATTTAATTCACAGTCATTCTCTGTCCACTATGTTGAACGGTTCTCGCCTTCCTCTAGTAGACCTCGTGATGGTTCGAGGCCCTATGTTCTTCCTTTCACTCAAGGAGGCATTCTTGGATCTAGGCCTCATCTTTTTTGTCAGATATGCAATGGGATTGGGCACACTACGTTGCAATGTCGACAAAGATTTAATCATGCCTTCACAACAACGGATCTATTGGATTCTTTCTCAGCTCTCTCAGTTGGTGAGGCCTCTGATCCAACGTGGTATCTTGACAGTGGAGCGTCGGCACACATGACTAGTGACATTGGTAAAATCCTAAACCCTTTTATGATTAGACAAAAGTTTCCGTTGGTGATGGTCGTTTATTGCCTATTAAGCAAGTCGATAAAGCTTTTTTACATACTAATTCTCGATCTTTGATGTTATCACATGTATATCACGTTCCTAAACTTGCTCGTGATCTTCTCTCAATCACTCAACTTTGCCGTAAAAATTCATGCACTATTGATTTTAATGGTTCATCCTTTTCTTTGAAGGACAAACGAACCAGGAAAGTTCTCATCCAAGCTGATTCTTCTCATGGTCTTTATCTGATTTCCAATTCCTTGGTGTCCTCTCACTCGCAACCTATTGTGGCTTCTTCTGCTTCACTCACTCGCTGGCATGCTCGTCTTGGCCATCCAAATAAACAAGTTTTGAGTCGTGTTTGCAATTCTAGTTCTAGGTCGATATCATGTAAGTCTTGTCTTGTGGGCAAATCATATCGATTGCCTTTCGAGTCTGTTAATAATCATACTTCTTTTCCTTTAGTTGTAATTCATTCTGATGTATGGACGAGTCCCATTTTATCAAATTCTGGTTTTAAGTATTTTGTGTTATTCGTTGATGATTACTCTCGATTCACTTCGATTTTTCCGATGAAAAATAAATCTAAAGTGCCTACTCATTTTCATCGCTTCCGTTGTTTTATCGAAAATCTTTGCAATGCAAAAATAAAATTTCTACAAACTGATGGGAGAGGTGAATATACCAGTAATTCGTTCAAAACATATTTACGTGAAAATGGTATTCTTCAACGCATTTCTTGTCCAAATACGCCATCTCAAAATGGTCTGTCAGAACGCAAAATCGGACATTTAGTTGAAATGTGTCGAACCTTATTAATCCATGCTCATATGCATCCCTCGTATTAGGGGTGTGCAAAAAAGACCGCCCGAACCGGGACCGCCCGGACCGGATCGGGACCGATGGTCCGGTTCCCGATTTTAGGGGGTTCCGATCCGATCCCCGATTCCTAAAATTGGAACCGGTGATCGGGCGGTCCGGTTCCCGGTTCTAGAACCGGACCGCCCGCTACTTTTTTTTTAATATACATATAATGTGTTTAGAAGGCAGGAGCAGGAGCAGATCAGAAGCAGAAGCATAAGCAACGCTGCTTTTTATACATAGGGAACTATTCCCTCCGTCATCTGGTCAGGCCTCACAGAAATCACGTGCCTTTGCTTCGTCTACACTCTTTAACTCCCACTTAAATGCCCCTCCCTCCCCGTATCCTCCGCCTCTGTGATGTTTCATTGATCTCTCTCGGAGTTGCGTGAACCCTAGAAACCGCCGCTCCCTCCCTTCTTCTAGTTTTCGTGTGTTTCAATGGCTTTCGCTGAGGTTGAGTATAGGTGCTTCGTCGGCGGTCTCGCGTGGGCCACCGACGACCAGTCCCTCGAGAGGGCATTCAGCCAATTTGGCGACATCATCGACTCGAAGGTCCGCAGCAGGAGATCCAGATCAGACGGCGATCCGAATCGAATCCCGATCCGATCTGATCTGATCTGTTTGTGTTACTTGATACTATGTTCTCTGCCTTACTCTTGAAAAATTTTTGTTACTGTGACTCGAATCGGTACGTCTATCTTCATCTTTTCACCAGATACGGAAGATCGATCGATAACACAGCTGTTTTCCCTCTTCCCCCGACGCGTTTTGTCCCAGATCTGATGTGTTTGTTTTCGATCCTTTTCAGATCATCAACGATCGCGAGACCGGGAGGTCCCGCGGCTTCGAGTTCGTCACGTTCGGAAACGAGAAGTCGATGAGGGACGGGATCAAGGGCATGAACGGCCAGAACCTCGACGGGAGGAACATCACCGTCAACGAGGCCTAGTCTCGTTCCAGCGACGGCGGCGGCGGCGGTGGAGGCGGGTACGGAGGTGGCCGTCGTGAAGGAGGCGGAGGAGGTTACAACTGCAGCAGCGGAGGCTAGGCGGTGGCCGTGACCGCAGCTATGGTGATGACAGATACGGTGGCGGCGGCGCGGTGCCAGGTACTCCAGGGGCGGCGGTGACTGGAGGAGCTAATTTGTTGGTGCTGCTTTGGTTTTTTTTTTAATTTCGCGTATGGTGATGTTAGGGCTTATCTGGTTCCGGTGTCGTGGTTTATGGTTATGGTGATGGTTGTGGTTTCGTGTTCGGTGTC
Source organism: Rhodomyrtus psidioides (assembly GCA_021437785.1). Lineage (NCBI taxonomy): Eukaryota > Viridiplantae > Streptophyta > Magnoliopsida > Myrtales > Myrtaceae > Rhodomyrtus > Rhodomyrtus psidioides. The sequence goes on along the minus strand of JAILYB010000007.1, from coordinate 5,288,790 downwards.
TCTCTGCTTTTTTGATCGATGTTGCGAAAAGAGAGTCTAAAAGAAATGACGTGTAGATCTTCGTTCCCAACTCCAATCTCTCTGCTTTTGTTGATCGATGTTGTGGTTATAATGTTTGCGACCTGTGACAACAATTGATTCCTTGGAACCGGACCGGACCGACGGTCTAGTCCGGTTCCCGGTTCTCTAGTGGTCGGTCCGGTTCGCGGTTCCGAAATATTGGAACCGGGACTATTGGTCCAGTTCGCGGTTCTTGAGGGGAACCGGACCGGACCAGGAACCGCTCACCCCTACCTCATATTGGGTTGATGCTCTTCTCACTGACGTTTACACTATTAATCGGCTTCCTACTCCTGTATTATATGATATTTCCCCTTTTCGTTGTCTGTTTGGGTTTAAGTTTGATTTTTCGTTCTTTTGAGTTTTTGGTTGTGCTTGTTATCCTTTTCTTCCATCTCATGTTTCCCACAAATTTGCACCTCATTCTATGCCATGTGTCTTTCTTGGGTATGCGTCAAATTACAAAGGTTATCGTTGCCTTGATCGGTCAAGTGGTCGTGTTTTTATTAGTCGTCATGTTCGGTTTGATGAGGAGAATTTTCCCTTTTCACAAAGTCCTTCGACTCTTAGTTCAATAAATAATTCTTTTAATTCAATTCATTCCCTTATTGTTTCCTCCAATTAACCAATTCTTCCTTCTACCTCCTTTGAGCATCCATCTCCTCATCCACCTCTCTCGAATACTCGGAGCCAACCTCGTAATATATCTCTCTTCACTTCTCAATCTACCCAATCTAATTCTAATTCTTTTTCACCTCCACCGCTTCTCCTTTCGAACCTACTCAATGTGTCCCAATCTAACTCGGTTTCTAACCAAATTTCTTCTACATCAGATTCATTCTCTCTACATCTCCACCTAGTTCATCCACTTCTGTATCATCTCTTCCCACTCATCCTATGCAAACTCGTGCTAAATCTGGCATTTCTAAACCAAGGAAAATTTTAATCTCTCTAATTCTTTTCATGAAGAGACACTAACTTGCTATTCTAAGGCTATTCTTGACCCACGTTGAAAAGTGGCCATGGCAAGTGAATTTAACGCCTTGGTCACTAATCACACGTAGGATCTTGTACCACCTGACCCTTCTAAAAATTTAGTTGGTTGTAAATGGATTTTTAAGATCAAGGAGAAATCCGATGGAACTATTGAATGCTTCAAGGCTCGTCTAGTTGCACAAGGATTTAAGCAACAAGTAGGATTGGATTATGATGAGACTTTTAGCCCGATCGTTAAACCTGCTACAATTCGGGTTGTTCTCTCTATTGCTATTTCATCATGATGGGATGTTCGTCAACTTGATGTCAAGAACACCTTCTTGCACGGCATTCTTTGTGAGGAAATTTACATGCGCCAACCTCCCAATTTCTCTAATGCCGAATATCTCAATCACGTGTGCCGTCTCCGAAAAGCCATTTATGGTTTAAAGCAAGCTCCACGTGCGTGGTTTCTTCAATTCAGCAGTTTTTTATTATCATTGGGTTTCATGGCAAGTGAGGCTGATCCTTCGTTATTTGTCTATGCTTCTTCTCGGGGTCGTCTATATCTTCTACTATATGTTGATGATATCCTTGTCACCAGTGACACTCCTAATTTATTACGGTCTTTGATTATTCATCTCTCACAAGAATTTGCTATGAAGGATCTTGGACCACTTCATTATTTTCTTGGCATCGAAGCTCATTACCGATCTACCGGTACACTTTTATCTCAAGCTAAGTATATTGATAGTCTTTTGCGCAAATTTGACCTTGCCAAGGTAAAGCTTATTTCTACTCCATTGGCATCGAAAACTCTATTATCGACAGATGGTTGGTGCTTTGCAGTATGTGTCCATGACTAGACCTGATATTAGCTTTGCTGTGAACTTGGTTAGTCAATTTATGCATCAACCTAGATTACCTCATCTGCAAGCTGTCAAGCGTATATATCGGTATTTAGCTGGCACATCCACTCATGGATTACTTTTCGAGCGGTGTTCTCCCACCTCTTTGACAGCTTATGCGGATGCAGACTAGGCTGGGTGCTTTGATACTCGCCATTCTACGTCAGGTTTTTGTGTATTTCTAGGCACCAATCTTGTTTCATGGAGTGCTAAAAAGCAACATACTGTAGCTCGTTCTAGTACAGAGGCTAAGTATCGTGTTGTTGCTCATTGTGTTGCTGAGACCATTTGGATTCGACATTTATTACGTGATTATGAAGTCTCACTTTCTACTCCTCTCACTGTTTATTGTGACAACATATCTGCCACATATCTTGCTCTCAATCATGTATTTCATGCTCGCACCAAACACATTGAGTTGGATTTTCACTTTGTTCGAAAGAGGGTTGCTTCTGGTGATCTACGTGTTCGCTACGTGCCTACTGCGAATCAAGTCGTAGACATATTTACAAAGGGGTTACCTAGTCTGCGTCACGCGCTATTAAGATCCAATCTCTCAGTTGTTACACCTACTTCGGATTGAGGGGGAGTATTAATGTGTAATTATATGTATATTGAGATATTTCTGTAATTGTGTTTATCTATACCCTTATTGTAATTAGTCGTTCATATAAATACATCTTACACAACCCTAGTTTGGGTTGAGCCACCATAAACACTCTGTCGTTATTTCTCTCAGACTCTAAACATCAACACTAGAGACTACACAAGAAGCTGGACGATGTGGTCGAAAACTATGTTAAGCAGCTGGAAATTTTAGCCAAACTGAGGCCTCCTTATCCGGGAGCATATCCTCATCCCACATTTCCCAATCCACCTTTCTGGGGGAACATGAGTCCGTACCCAGAGAATTCTTTTTCAAATCCTAGTTGTCCCTATTGGAATGCAATAATGAGTCAGAAGTTGAAAGCTCTGGAGTAAAGGTTCGAAAAACTGGAAGAGCTCATAGAAGACTGTTGGAAAATCTGAAGCGTGCACACGTTAGCGTATAGGGGGAAATACGTAATACTGTATGTGATTATCATAAAAAATAATTAAATAAAGATGGCAATAATATTTCAATGGAAATAACAAAGCCAAATTAGAATCTTTACATTCAAAGATTACAAAACAAATAAAATTACTAGATAGTAAACTCGAAAAATAGGAAAAGAGGTGAGGTACGGCTAACCAAATCACCTTAAGGCGATTTGTTCCTGCCAACGGTGCTAAACAGCTTCACGAACTACGCCTCCCAAGACACAACACCTCGAACCTGTTTGTATCAGCATTATACGAACAGGACTCTGTCGAAGACTTCTCGAAATCGGCACACTTGGAGGACAACAAGGAGAGAACTAGAGGAATTTTTCAGGAATTTATTTAAACATGAAAATAGTGAAAATTTGAACAAAAATAAACATTATTTCCCATAAAACACCTTTAAATCCGAAATTCCGATTTTATTTACAACATCTCCCGAGATTACGATTAGCAAGTGAATATATTATAGAATAACTGTCGTCTCTATGTACATATGGCAACCCTTGAAATTCTATTCAGAAATTAGCAATCTGCTCCTCAAGATTGGGGATTTGATATCTAATTCACACGTACGGGCACAATCGTACTTCGAGATCGAAGTCATATGTTACCTATAATGTACATTTTCCGAGGGACAAGACACAATTGGGAGCATGTGTTATGAGCAATATTGTTTATTAAAGTGCAAACCTTATAAACAAAGCAAAACAAGAAATCACAAGAAAAATAAAATGAAAAAATAAAGTCTATTGAGCCTTGAACCTTTGAAAATTTAGAAAGGGGTGACCGAAGTTATGAGATTGGGGTCCACCTTTCCTTATCCAAATTTTATCCAATTCAATTTGAGAAAATTATCCTCAAGGTTACATGTGGGGTTCGGCCAAATCATGAACAAACTGAATCTCTTAGAAAAAGTCGGAACTTTATGCAACAAAAGATTTAACCATTTTTTTTCCTTACCAAAAAAAAAAGATTTAACCGTTTTTCGATAGGTAAAGGTTTGAATCTTCTCAGTTTTAATTGCAAAATCAATGTGTTCAAAAATATTTAAGAACAACAATGCAAGTTACCAAATTAACAAGCATAGATTTGCAATCAAAAGTTAAGAAATCGTACCTTTCTCAAGCCAAATTTCCAGCAAGCACTTGAGCTGTGATCTTCACCCAAAACCGAACCTTCTCAAGTCTGATTCGGTTGAAATTAGTCCCAAACGATCTAGCACAAGTAGTAGATAGATTAGGGCTTAAAATAATCTTAAAAATATGGGCTGCTCCGCCTTTATTTGTCGCTAAACAGTGGGCGGCCAGTAGCTTAGAACTGGCCTATCAGTAGGCTAAACCGGTCAGCAGAAAAAGCGAATTCAAAGGCTTAGACAGGAAGCTTCCGACATCGGATCGAGTCACCGTTTAGTGATTGGTGATATATCGTCGAATGCTGAACGTTTTGATACTTTGCTCGAGTTGATCGAAACAAGGATGGCGACACATGATCAATTGGCGCGAAACTGCTCCTGGTTGTCGACGGGATGGAAAGTCGTAACTTCAAAGGATTGGAAATGGAGCTTTCAAAATCGGATTGAGGCGCTGTCAGTGGCTGGTCATAAGTCGTCGAAAGCTGAACATCGTGGTACTTGGCACATATATACCAATCGGATAACGGACGGCGACATACAGTCAACTGGCGCGAAACTGCTCCAAGCTACCAACGGGATTGAACTTCGGCCGAGGCTCCCTCCCTCTCTTGAAATTTCCTTGAACTTTCTGAACATGTGAAACTCATAAAATGCCGACCTCGTAAGCTTGAATTGAATCCTTATATATATAGAGCTTGGCCCTTAAAGTCCTAATCAAAATAAAAGTCTTTGACAACCGTTGGATCGAGAATCCTAGCTAGAGCAAGATTCAATAATGACCATTAGATTTAGAGAAGTCTTAATCCATCAAAACTCTCTGTTATTAGCTGCATAATGATAGAATTCTAATATCTTAAATCATCTCTTAAGATAACACTCCTGAACCGAATGGAAATTCATGACCAAATCCTAGCCCGTAAGAGTCCTAATCCCCTAGGACACTATCAATTTTCGACCAAATGGAGTAATGATGAGAGAAATGACAGAAAATGGCCTCTTTTGTAAGTTTAGAATGCAATTCTAGGCCCTATTGGTTCTAGATAATTAATGGGTAATTAACTAGGGGCTTTACTCAGTTAAAAGAGCCGAATGTGCTGATTTAGGCTTGAATTAAGGTTCAAACCCATTAAAAAGTTCAGCACACACATTTTAGACTTAGTCAATTTTCGGCACACCCTCCTGTAATCCCAATCGAAAATCCTACATTGAATCTGGTCCAGCCGCCTGTTAACTAAAGCTCAATTGACTCACCTCTAGACTTAATGAAATGATATGCACTTGACTGAGAATAAATATGCAATGTATGAAAATTTATTTTTGGTGAGAATCATGACTAACCCTCATTTTATGTTTAAATGAATGATTTTCTAAAAATCGAAATTTATGTGTCAACATGAGAAAGCTATCAAAGGACATTAAATTGTGTATGGTCCTGGTATGTAATGGAACAATTCTCCAGTTCTGTTGCTCCGTAATCTGTTGCTCCGTATATACCTTGATGTTAAACGTGCTCTGCTCAGGAACATTAGAACATGATTCACAATCTTATTTCTGTTGATGTTGCTCACAAAACGCAATTTCTCTTTGCCAACCACAGGATAGCAGAACGATCCGAGGAGGCATTATTGGAAAGAACTCATTCACCAGAAAGACGGGGAGCTTAGAAGGATCGAAGAAGTAACAACAACATAAACACTCTTATTGCAGACAGATGCATGATTACATCATTAGGAAGCACTCTTTCATCACCCTCACATCACACACTAGTAGAAGCTCTCGGCTATCTTCAGTTTATCTGTTACACACAAAACCCGACTTGCTCTCATAATAACCCAAAAGCGCATCTCCAAATTTTATTTTATTTTTATAAAAAAAAAAATTACATTTTACTGCTCGGTTTCTTTCGATGACGTGACAATGTCAAGGTCTACTATTTGAGATCTCAGCGCGCTAGTGTTCAAAGTAGGCCAACCGGCATGCATTGGAGGGAACGGAGGAGCAGAATTGAGAATTTTAAGCTTCGTCTCGTACTCCTCAATTCTCTTCTGGAGACGCTTATTTTCCCATATCAATAAGTTTCCCAGGACATTTTGGTCGTACGTCAATATCGTCCATTCTCGCCAATCCCCAACAGGTTCCTTCACATGCAAAATCTTGAGGTTGCTCTCCTCCAACTTTGGCAGCATGTTTGCATGTGATCTTATGGCCGCTAAATACCTCTCGGTAGCCATGATCTTTCACGGTGGAACTTCCTGCGCTATTCGTACTGGTGAAGGTGTTCTGCATTGGAAAGGATCATGAAAAAGAAGACATTAAACTTCGGAGAATAGGATACAGCGCTAGGTTGGGCTTGATGTCCATGAAGAGAAGGTATGAAACATTGAACAGAAGATAGTGGAGTGACTCTTACCTTTGTGAGCTAGTTCTCTCTCTAATGTTCCGATCCAACTTATATAAGACACAACATAACGCAAGTAAGGCTCAAAACTTTCTCAATCATTTACCTTCCCGGTAACGACATGTCTGCCTGGAACACACGGCAAGAATCTCCTTGTTCTCTCATAATTTGTGCTTTACATGATGCTATGGGAAAGAGAAAAGGCTGACGTATCGAATCAAGTAAAGGAGAAGAAATGGAGTAAATGTGATTATCGGTACATCTCAAATCCCTATTCTCCTATTACGGGCACAATCTCAATTTTTGTCAATCAGGATCAACTTCAGTCAGAAAGTTTCCTCAGACTTGTTGAATGAACGCGTGATCACTCTTGTTTTAGTTGTTCCCGCATCCTTGTCATGTTAAAGCTATAACTGCAATTTTGTTCAGTATCTGCAGTGTTCTTTTTGGTTTCACAAGTAATCATTGATGCCATTCCTTTACCTTTATCTCTTTTCTTTATTCACTATCTTGTCCTCAGATGCGATTCTTGCTGTTACCCTCACTCCTCACTCTTTGCCCAGAAAAGTGGCTAAGGTGGTCGTTAATTCCAGTCTCAATATTTTTTGCCTGCTTCACTTTGACACTCTGTGTATTATTCCTAGACGATCCTAGACTTGTAACACGTGTCGACAGTCGCAGACTATTTCCTCCGAACCGGAGTTTTAAATTCTAGTCTGAGATAGCAAACATGTATGAGTTCACCATCTTCTCCGGACCTCCAAGATAAATGGACCACCACGTACACAAATGAGAGGCGTAATGCAAGAAACCTTGCTCTGTCAGAAATCTTGTTACTAGCCGTGATTGGCTTATACTGCATCTTACGGACTTTGTCAACTTATTCTAAATATGGTGTATGGTGTATGCAGAATGTATACTCGTAAGCAACTGTCCAAGAGCAAGCCAGTCAAGTGCTTAAGGTGTCGTCGGAATAAAACAGATGTGATTCGTTCAACTTAATTTTAGAGAATGCCAACAAATTCAAAGAAACCCTGTTGACTAACAACCAAATGCAGGGACAAATAACAAAAGTACACCAATACACAGTACAGAAAGTCTTCCGGAAATTCCTCTGCTGCTCTATTCGTAGGCCATCTCTGTCTAAGAATTATGTACACATCCATAGTTCACATCTATATAAAGGGGCAATCTTTTTGTTAGAACCACACTTACAGCCTACCGAGAACCGGCCTTATTGAAGTATCCAAATTTCTTGAGGTTCTGTTGCATCACCTTCATACTATCTGTGTTTCAACGATATTCTGATGATCACGAGTCTCGCAGAAATGAAAACTTTTTAAACATGCGAATTCAGTGATAACTTCCAACCTTTGGCTACTTTCTTTTCTACAGGTTCTAGTCAAGATGACGGAAAACCAATTGCAGAACCTTAGGAAGAGAACAGGCCCTCATCCAAATATAGATCAAAATGGACGGCTGCTGCATCTGTTCAACCCAATTGGTGCCTTCAACGAGTGGGTTGTATTGACTTATAACATGCAGGTCCTGGGAGACCAGATAAAGGAGAACTCCAAGCTGCACGAGAAGCTAGACAACGTGGTGGATAACTATGTCAAGCAACTGGAGACTTTATGCAAAATAAGGCCGGACCGTCCAGCGGCATATCCTATTCCGATCCTCCATGGCACTGTAAGTCCCTACCCTAGCGATGCCATGCCATACTGGATTGCGATGATGAATCAAAGGCTGGAAGATCTGGAGAAAAGGTTCAGGAAAATGGAAGAGCTCATGATGGAAAATCTCGGAGCATAACAGTGCTAACGGACACGTACACGGTACATCATATCGAGTTCAAGCTCCATGTCACTAAAAATTCTCCCCTTTCTTTGTGTGCCTGTATAGTGTATACGTGTTTTGCTAGTATTTGTGTGCTTCACTTAAGGAGACAACTACTCTGTCCGATTTCCTTGTGTATTGCATAGAGGCAGGGGAAACTTGTGTATTTGTTCTGTTTCCAAATTAAAAGTGTTCTTGCATCATATTCTTGAAGTGATTTTCGCTCATAAGATGCGAACTTCTAGGAAGCGATAGCTGAAGGACGGGACGCTATGTCGTAGTTGGTTTTATCTTATCGTCCTGTAGTTCCGTCGATTCCTGCATATTGTATTAAACTTCAAGACATCGTCTCTTCTTTTGAGTCGGATGTGCAATTTCACTACATTGCACAAAAAAAAGACTAGAGCTCTGCAACTTACTATCCACGAAGCTTGCAGACAATACGATATGATCACTCAGAACAACCCTCACTTCGTCTCTCGAGTAATGGCAAGTATAGAACAAGCGTTCTGGTCCCCAAAAGAAAAACGGAGTGAAAGGAGAGAGTGTACATCTGCTAGGACGGTCTCCCAGACAGTCTCTAGGTCAAGTCTTTTGGGACACTTCACCTGTCCCTGAAGATTGATGAAAGAATCATAAACCAACACACATATTTGAACGGCGACGACTAGGTGCCATCTCTTTCGGCGAGTTTCTTTGCGCAACTTACCTTCTATGTAGCACGGACACGCCAAAAATGAATTTTTGCGCGTGTCGGACACCGACACACTCGGACACGTTGGGACAAGGTCAAAGAGCCGGTCAACGCTCCTCAAAGTCCCTCGCCCTAAGCAAACCTTGTACTTTGCGAAAATTTGGGGCCGTCATGGGCTTCTTGATGGCCCAACGTTCCCAAACAAATCAGTACGGTGCTCACCCGCATCTTTTACGATGCTTTCACTCTTTTTACCAACTTGTGTACGAGTGGGACGCGCTGCTTTGGAATTGGATCATCGGCCTTTTTCTCCGGGGCATTTTGAATTTGGATCTCCAGTGACCGTATAATCTGACCCAAATTATTTGGACCGCCTATTTGACCGTATAATTTGGGTCTTACGTTTTCTTACCTAGTATTTTAATGTAGGAAATTTTTGAATCTGGATCTCGACACGAAGTAAACATGTCCCAATATTATTTGTGAAATGATAAAAATAATAATTTATTATGTATATATAAAAATTATATTTAATTTACAATGTGTCCCAGCGTGTCGAAATTTTTTATATTTTAAAAAATCACGTGTCGGCGTATCGTGTCGTGTCGTGTCTCGTGTCCCGTGTCGTGTCGGTGCTACATAGCTTACCGTCGCCAGAGAAGCATTCTTAAGCAAACGTGTACAAGCTAGTGTATGCAAGAAACTGAAATTTGAAAGATTAGGTTTGAACCGTTGAATAATGAAAAGAAATTAATGACCAAGATGAGCAATACCAAGAAAACTGTACTTACGAAAAGATAAATTTATTTTGAGATACAAAATCATCGTAAGATAGAACTGACCTATTTTCTGACATTGAAAATTGCGAGAAAAATATAAAATTATGAATATGCTCGCTCGCTCACGGATAGGGGTGAGCATGGTTCCAGGGTAGAACCGAGAACCTGGAACCGGAACCTGTAGGAACCAATCTGGTTCCAGGTTCCAAGTTATATAGGGTAGGTTCCAGGTTCCAAAAATTAAGGAACATGTTCCAACGGGTAGGTTCTAGGTTCCACTACCTAGAACCTGGACCCTGGACCCTGGACCTTGATTATGTTTTTTTAGTATATATTTTCGTACAATCCTACAATGTTCTATAGCGTTCGATGATGAGTGTATAATCTGAAGCCAAACAAATTTTTATGTTCCAAGTTCTAAAAAATGAAAAACCTATTCCAACGAGTTAATTTAAGGTTCTAAATGTAATATGTACAGAACCTAAAACCATTCACCTCTACTTCTCCTTAGCTATTGTAGTATTTACTCTCATTTTGCTTAACTAAAAATGAAAAAAATAAAAGAAATTGATAGGTTCTCGGGTACCCTGGAACCGACCCTAGAACCTGTGATAGGGTAGGTTCTAGGTTCTAGGATATGACGGGTAGATTCCAGGTTCCAAAAAATGAGGAACCTGTTCTGATGGGTAGGTTCCAGGTTCCAGGTGGAACCTGTAAGGAACCTGGAACCGCTCACCCCTACTCACGGATGCAGTAATTATAAAATAAAAAGAGACTTAGGACATCATGGGAAGGAAAAAAATGAATGAGATCCCTTCAAAATATCAGGCTCTCTTTGTTTTATAGAATAGCCTAGATGTGGAATTTTTCATATTATTCGTGGAATTTGAGGAATATGATTGGTACCACGTTAATCTTTCTTAGTTTTTTGAAGTAGTATGAACAAAACCTCCTCTTTTCCGGAAAAAAAACTTACACCGTCTTTTAAACCTCATTACTACGTTTGGTTGTTAGGATTTCTAGTTAGAATTGGATTGGATAAGATATGATATGAAATCCAGAGATTTTGCCATATCCTATCCATTTTTTGGCAAATCACAGTATTAAAGCCGGATGTCTATTATTTGGTATTTACATATATAGATGTAAATGAATATGAAAATGTACAAATAGAGACTATAAGAATCTCTCATAATTCATTACCAACTCTAGTAAGAGCGAAAATATGATTATGCGCATTTGCAACTACGAAAATTTTTTGCTCTCTCACTACTTTCGTTAACTTTCAACATGAACTACAAAGTTATAGAAAAAATAGATTTTGACTCTTTCTGTTTTCATTTACTTTTTACATGAACCGGAAGCATATGACGGAAAAGAAGTTTTAACTCTCTCGTCGTTTTTGTAGAATTTTGACGTGAACTGAAAAACTATAAATAAGTGATAAAACTTTAATATGAACTAAAAAAACATAGGAAAATGAGGTTTCTATTTTATTTTATTTTTTTAGAAATTTCATTGGCCCACATTTTTCAAGAATCAGAAAGATCATTTCAAGTTCGAATTTTTTCATTTAAAATTTGGGTTATTCCACTTCATTTTTATTTACTTTTTTTTTTATTTTATATGCCTTTTTTTCGTTATTTGTATTTGGTTCGATCATTTCTTAATAAAATTTTTATTATATAAGAAACTATACTACAAAAATCCTTCTTTGAGCACACCCAATAAAAATCCTTCAATTCATAATGATATGGATATAAAGTGTGTGTAAGTTTGTGCACAAAATATATATCGTAAAGTAGAAAGAAACTAAATTTATTAATATATATAGGAATAAATAAATAAAAATATTTTTTTTGTTTTTTAATATTTTAATTCAAATATAATTCATATCTAATTTTTATTTTTATTTTTTAAGAAGTTTGTTATTCGAAAAAAAAAATAGCTTTTATATTATGAGCAAAAGAAATCCTATCCACTTTTATCCCACCTCTCTCATGGAATAATTTTATCCAGGCTATATCCCACTTTATCCAATCCTGGACAGTAGCCAAGCACAAGATAGGATAACTTTTATCCTATCCTACTTTTTACCCTAACTACCAAACGCAGTTATGGCTTTAGAAACTAAAGCTGAGAGCGTGCTTAGTCACTAATTTTCTTTTCTTTTTTTTTGCTTGATTGTCTTTTCATTTCTCTTCGGATCTATTTTGGGAGTTTATGTCTCTGAATAAATTTATGCAGTCGATATTGGGTGAACGCGCAGACCAATTGGGTCATTCGTCTCGTCGACAACCATTGATGTCTTGGGTGATCGGTCACCAATCGTTTATGTCACGCCCCGACTCTCGAGCCCGTGACATCCCTTGCCAAATCGCCACGAGGTCACGAATGATAACATCCCAGGTGCGCTATCACGTATTAACTAAATACGCATGCGGAACGGTTTACTCACAGACAACATGTAATCAAACAGGGATAGAATAGCAGGAGCCAATCACCACATCGATTCACCAAAAGATAATTATAAACAATCATACATAACAGCAGATGAGTCTTAACTCTACTGAGCTACTAATGTACGTGCACAACCCCATACTTCGAGGCGGCTAGATAAGACCTCAAAGGGTTACTCAGTCAGGTAAGACTAACTTCTCATCGACTTCTACATATTACTCACACATCCATTCTTTGGTATCCACGAAGCTCCATCATAAGGGATCTGAAAATGTTATCCCACAAGGGGGTGAGAATAAATCTCAGTGAATCAAGCCTAAGCTCAGTTAGGAAACTGATTCACCCAGAGCATCTTAACAGAAGGCTCACAGGGTCACATAGGCACGTATAACATCCAATCACAATGACAATATGATAAATATCCACATACATACTTACCAGCCTTCAGCCACACATAATGCAATGCTTGACTCAACTCAACAGTCATATCAGTCAATCATTCAGATAATGCATCGCATTTACAAGTATGCACAGGACACCACACAAGTCCATTTATTAATGATGATCACGCCATCGGCGCAATTAGAGGATTTTCGCGATTGGCGTGATTTGACTTTTACAAATAACACGATCCAGCATATTAGTGCGATCTAGCGTTCTTTCGGCGGGACCAGCTACGTTCCTTTTCTCTCGACAGCGGCTACTATAAGCGGTGTATCCAGTGCACCCATTGCACAGCGCGGCGAGTAGGCATCCCTTTACGGGGCGTCGGTCCATCACAAGCTGCGACCGGCATCCGATAACCCCTTAAAATCGTACGACTGGCGCGAGGCATGAATTATCGTGCTTCTAGCAAGTCGTGTGGTCCCATACGATTGGTACTGTACGAACTTGCCAAGAAAAACCCATCATCGTTCTCTTATATGACCGTATAATACACATCCAGCAACCAACACATTTCATTATCTTCGGTTAAGGCCAGATGCTCATACAGACGTGCTCAAAGACTCGGCCCAAGGTCATTTTCATGCTAAATTATGCCTTTTGATTTCGTACTCGGTCATATGCATATGCAAACTATCCACTAGTCACTACAATCATAAACGAGGCAATTAACCTCCAAACGAATGTTCAATCAGCCATTCAACGAGAGAATCGACCCACTGAATATCATCAATTCAATTGCAAGAAAACAAATCTCATTAGGTCACATAAATGCTCAATTTCGTGCAATGGTCCTTTATTAGTCAATCCGATTTAAAAGTCTTCGATCGCTCGTTCGTCACTGACCTATCCTCGCTCGCGATCAAATCACAACATACTGCCAATCAATCAATCAGTCAATTCAGTCTAACACTAATTAGCCACAGACGACCGAAACTAATCCGATTAAATTAATTGATCGCGGCCATTTAACCTAACCCGATTTATACTTAAATCGATCACGATCACGTACTTAAACCTATTTGAGTAATCGACTAATCATAGGCGTAATTAGCGCCCTAACCAAGGATTAGGGTCAACTCACAAGCTAAACAAGCTCGGGTGGTCTCAACGACGAGGGCATGGGTGGCGAAGGTTACGGCGGAGGTGGCTCTCGGTGAACTTAAGGGTTAACGCGCGGCGACTCTGCCCAACATCTCAAGGACACCACGGGAAGGTCCAGCAAGGTCGCCGGGACAGGTAGCCAGTGACTGGAGCTCCGGCGAGCGGCAGAGGTCTGAAAAATAGAACCGGTCAGAAGTTGGAATAGGGGAACCGGAGCTATTTTGGGTGGTTCTCGGCCTCAAGGGTTGAGACGATGTCGGAAGAGGCTAGGGAGCTCACCTAGAGGTCGGAGGGAGGCTGTCGGTGTGACGTTCTGGAAATCCGACTTTAGTAAAGTGCCTGAATTCAATAAAAAGGGTTAATATTGAAATTCAGTTGATAAAATATATCGGATTGTAAGGACTGAAGAGACGATAATTGGACGATTTCTAAAATTTCAGTCGGTTTAGATTAGGTTCGAAATTCTTAGTCGCCGTGAATTAGGATTTCAATCCTCGCGAACCAAGCCTAATTCTAACCGTGCCTAGCCTGCGAAATTACCAAAATACCCTTCGTCCGATGTACCGAAGTTTTATTTCAATCCCGAATCGCCAAATGACCAAATTACCCCTAGATATTTGCATTAAAGGACAAAAATGCCCAAAGGTCTTCGTGGTGGACCCCTCTCTCCTCTCCCCATGCTCTCTCTCTCTCTCTTCTCTCTCACGTTTCTCATCTGCTCTCTCTCTCTCTCTTTGATTTTTTTTGTGGAACTCCCTCCCCCGATCGACTCATCCTCTGTTCCTCCTCCTCTCCTCGACCATTTTGTGCTCCACCACCTTCGGCAATCACCTCTAACCTTTGCGCCACCTCGCTGCCATGACTTAGCCGCCGTCCCGTCCGTCGTTGGCCACCGGATGGCCGCAAATCAACCCCCAAAGCCCTGCTCTGTTTCGGCCTCCCCTGAAACCGAGAGCTCCGCTTCCTCCTCCGGCCACCTGAGCCGTCGTCGGACCTAGCCACCACCCCATCAACGTCCACCAGCCTCCCCTCGACCACCCCGACCTGGCCGTTCTGCCCGTCGATCGCCGGAAACCGCCTCGAGAGCCCCGATGCCCTGTTTTCGAGCCGGTTCGATTTTTCTTCAGATCTAGTCGAACCGGCCGTCGCCGTTGCTCACCGCCGCCGCCGACGGACTCCCCAAACACCCTTCTACCTTTCTTGAGCTCGGCGAAGCTCGCCGCCGCGCGTGGAGGCCGAAATCAACCGCTGCCCTATTTTTCCCCTATTTTGGTCGAGATCTGCCCAGTTCTGTTCGCCGCCGGTTCAGCCGCCGTCTGTCGCCCCCAACTGGTCTTGACCATTTCTCTCGACCCCTGGGTGAGTTCCCCGGCCCGTGGGGCTATGAATCGCCGAAAAACAGCCCATGAACCCTGTTTTGACCGCCGATCCATTCTGTTTCAGGCCGCCGCCGCTCACCGGAGCTCCGCCGTCGCCGGCCACCTGTCCCGGTGACCTCGCCGGACCTCCCTGTGGTGTCCTCGAAGTTTTGAGTTTTCGCCGCCGCCGTCACCGTACCCGTTGAGACCACCCGAGCTAACTCACTGTGTGAGTTGACCCTAATCCTTGGTTAGGGCGCTAATTGCGCCAAGGATTAGTCATTTGGTCAAATTGTGAAATTTTAGTACACGATCGGGGCCGGTTTAGATAGTAATTGAGATTTAGTTAAATGGCCGATCGATTAGGTTAGTCGGAGTGATTAAATTATCCGTGACTAGTTGGTTGCTAGATTGAATTGATTGATTGATTGGGCAATGGATTGCCGCGGTTTGATCACGAACGAGCGATAGGCTAGAGACGAGCGAGCGATCGACGATTTAAATCGATTGATTTGACTAATAAATGATTATTGCACGAATTCGAGCCTTTATGTGGCCTAATCAGATTGATTGTTCGTGTTTGTTTTGATTGCCTCGTTGGATGACTTGATTGATTGGCTGTTGGATTAATGATTGGGGTTTAATCACCCTGTGTGTGGTTGTGGTGACTAATGGATAGTTTGCATATTCATATGACCGAGTGGAATCAAAAGATATATTTTAGCATGAAAATGGCCTTCGGCCAAGACTTTTACATGCATGTGTGAGCATCCGGCCTTAACCAAAGATAATGAAATGGGTTTATTGATGGATGTGGATTGTATGGTCATATGAGGAAAACGATGATGCATTCCTGGCAAGTTCGTGTCGTACCAATCTGATGGAATCAGACGACTTGCTAGAAGTACGACAACTCTGATCCGGTGTTAACTAGTACGAATGCAGAGCTGGTCGGATGCCGGTCGCAACTGGTGTTGGATCGACGCCCCGTTTAGGGATGCCTACTTGCTGGTGCCGTGCAACGGGGGCACTGGATACACCGCTTGTAGTAGCCGTTGCCGAGAGTAAAGGAACGTAGCCTGGTTTTGCCGGTAGAACGCTGGATCACACTTAGGTGTTAGATCACGTTATTTGTGAGAGTCGAATCACGCCCTCTTTCACGTAGATCCTCTCATGTGCCGGAGGCACGATCATCGTTAATAAATGGACTTGCGTGGTGTCCTATGCATACTTATGGATGTGATGCTGTGATTGAGTGATTGACTGATTTGACTGTTGAATCGAGTCAAGCATTGCAGTATGTGTGGCTGAAGATGGTAAGTATGCATGTGGATGATTATCCTTCCATGATCGTGATTGACTGTGGTACGTGTTTGTGTAAGACCTCTGTTAGGATGCCTTGGATGAATCAGTTTCCTAACCGAGCTTAGGCTTGATTCACTGAGATTTATTCTCACCCCGTCGTGGGATAACAATTTCAGGTCCCTTCGGATGAAGACACGTGGACGCCAAGGATTGGCTATTGAATTAATCTTTTGAAGTAGATGGGATGTTAACCTTACCTGACCGAGTGATCTTTTGAGGTCTTGTCTAGTCGCCCCGAAGTATGGGGTTGCGTATGTATGTTTTTAATTATCGTCTATTAAATTGATTTGATGATTGGCTCCTGTTATTCTATCCCATGTCTATTTGTTGTCAGGAGTTTAAAACGTTTTCGTCTGCGTAGGTAAGTATTAGGTCGGTAGTGTGCCTGGGACGCTATCTCTATGACCTCGTGGCGATTTGGCAAGGGATGTCGCGGGTTCGAGAGTCGGGGCGTAACAGTCGGGACCAGACAAAGGCGGCGGAGGGCGATCAATGGCGGTGGAACAACAACGAGCAGAACCGGGTAGAAACAGAGGAACACGCGCCATGAACATGGGAGGTGATCCGGGGTCGATTTTGAATTCCACAAACGACGGCGACCTTCCACGAGCTCAGGGAACAAGAGAGGGGTTCAAGGAGGTCGTCAAAGGTGGAGGTGAACGACAACGACGGCTGACTTGGCCGGGCTCGAAGTAAACCCGAACAAGACCCGAAATAGAACACCTCGGCTCTTAGGTCTATTCACGGCAGCTCCGGCTCTTGATGGGCTGTGAGGCTGGATCGAGAAGATGGTGACAAGGCTAGTCGACGTCGATGAGGTGATGGGAGGTGTTGGTGGCGATGAAAACAACCGGAGGAGGAGCTGGGTCTTCTCGAGTTGGGGGGCCGAAAATAGAGTAGAGGTTCCCGCGGCAGTTTGACGGCTCAAGGTGGGTTCCGATGGTTGAACGATGGCCTGAGGGACAAAGGGAGGTCCTAGGGTCGGCGGGTGGTGGTCAGGCGCGGCCGAGAGCGGCTGTGGAACCTCGAGCAGCCCCAGACACCGAAACAGAGCAGGTTGGGCAACAGGCTGCTTCGAGGTTCTCCGGCGGCAAGTGGCGGCCAAAAAGGCGTCAGGGGTGGCGACTAGTGACGGACGGAGGAAAGGCGAATGCCCAATGGTGGTGGTGCATGACGACGACTCAATGAGGAGGAGGAGAGGGTTCGGTTGGGGTGTTCTACCAAGAGAAAGAGAGAAGGCAGAGAGAGATCGTGAGGAAGAGAGGGTGAGCGAGAGAGAGGAGAGAGAAGAGAGAGAGTGATGGGAGAGGGATGTGATTGGGTAGGTGAAGTGTGATTTGTGTAAGAAGGAAGGGCCCACCAAGATTTCAAAATTCAAATTCTTTGTCCTATATGCATTATTGAATGGCAATTTGGTCATTTGGTAATTCAAGACTGAAATAAAACTTTGTACACTGGGCAAAAGGTAATTTTGGTATTTTCATAGGCCAGGCACGGTCAGGATTAAGCTCGGGTCGCTAGGATCTCGATCCTGATATACGGCGGCTAAGAATTTCAAAACCTAATCTAAATTAACTGAAGTTTCAGGATTCGTCCAATTATCGTCTCTTTAGTCCTTACGATCCAAAATATTTTATAGACTAAAATTCAATTTAATTTCTTTTTATTAAATTCAGGCACTTTACAATAGTCGAATTTCCAAGGCGTCACAACTCTCTCCACCTTAGGAAATTTCGTCCTCGATATTGAAATACTGCTACAACCCTTCAAACAAATAAGGATATCTATTCCTCGTAACTTCCTCAACCTTCCAAATAATTCCTTCAATTCCATAGTGTTGCTAAATCACCTTGACCAACGGGATCCTCTTGTTTCGAAACACTTGCTCCTTCCTATCCACGATGACTAGCTTTCCACGTATGATGTTCGCTCATCCAATTCAATTTCCTCTTAACACAGCATATGTGTGACGTCCTGGAAATCCCAATTTCTGTAAGTTTTGGAATTCGATATAAGAATACTATATGGAATTATAGTCAACAATTATTTTGGACCGTCAGGACCGAAGTGACGATAAATCGGACGAATTTCGAAATTTTGATCGTTTTAGATTAGGGATCGATTTCTTAGTCGTTTTAAATTAGATTTTCGATTTCGCGCCCGAACCTAATTCCCACTCAAGCCTAACCAGTGAAATTGCAAAATTTTTCTATTCATTCAGTGCGCCAAAATTTCGTTTCAGTCCCGACATGGCCATTTACCATTTTACCCCTATCCTAATTCATAAGGGACAAAGACCATTAATCCTTGTGGGATAAGAAGACCCAAAGTCTTCATTTGACCCCACCAATCTCTCTTCCCCATGCCCCCTCCCATCTGCACGTCGTTTCTCTCTCTCCTTCTGCCGTTGCCTCTTCTTCCTTCTTCTTCGTTTTTTTTCTTTTCCTCTGCGCCGTGGACAACCGAGCTCCCTCTCTTCTTCCTCTTGGGTTTTTCGTGGCCACCACCCCACCACTGCCTGTCACCACCTCCAGCCACTCCCTGCCGCCATCGACGTCTAGTCCCAGCCGCCGTTCGCCGTCAGACCGCCGCGGGGAAGCTCGGGGGGGCGGGTGCTCTATTTTCGGGTTTACTGACCCGGGAACTCTAGCTCTTCCCTCGGCCGTTGGAGGCGTCGCCGGACCCAACCGCTGCCTCACAACCGACCACCAACCTCCCCTCGACCGGTCCGAACCAGCCCCGCCGCCCGTCGTCCGCTGGAGCCGCCGCGATAAGTTCTGGAACCGCCGGTGCCCTGTTTTGAGCCCGGTTCGTTTTTTTCTTCGCCCCGACCATTTCTGACGGCCCCGCCGCTCACCACCACCGCCAATCGACTCCCCTGACTCCCCTCTTACTTTCCCCAGCTCGTGGTAGCTCGTCGTCGCCGGTGGAGCTCGTGGGAAGCCCCGAAGTTCTCCCCTGTTTCGGCCGCGCACGCCCTGTTTTTCCCAGTCGGTTCTGTTCGCGGCTGGACCGCCGCCGTCGGCCGCCTTCCGCCGCCCTCCGCCGGTCCTAGCTGAGCCCCTCCGACCCTTAGGTAAGTCTAGTACCCTTGGCCGACCTCGCCGTGGCTCGTGGGATCGAGAACCACCCTAAACCGCCCTATTTCCCCTGTTTTGTGCTCTGGACAGGTTCTGTTTCACCGCCGGCTGCCACTCGCTGGAGCTCCGTCGCCGGCCACCTGTCCCGGCGACCTCGTGGGACCTTCCCAAGGTGTTCCCGAAGGTTTGGTCCAATTCGCCGCACGGTTACCCTTTTTGGTTACCAAGAACCGCCGTCGCCGTCGACCATCGGGACCGCCCGAGCTCACTCCCTCAGTGAGTTGACCCTAACCCTTAGTTAGGGCGCTAATTGTGCCTAGGATTAGTCGATTGTGAAATATGGGTACTCGATCGGGGCCGGTTTAGTTAGAAATTGGGTTAGGTTAAATGGCCGATTGTTTAGGTTAATTGAGGTGATTTTATTATCTGTGGTTAATTGTGATAAAATTTGCGATTGATTGATTGGGTGATAATTCGTAGATTGTGGTTCGATTACGAGCGAACGATTGGAGTGTTAAATCAATCTGGTTAATAATTGTCATGGCACGAATTGAGCTTGATATTGCCTGATTGAATTGGTTGCTCGTGATTTAGTCATTAACCTCATGGGTTTGATCATCTCGTTGACATGCCTGACTGAATGTCTTGATTGGCCATGGGCCGAGTTTGATAGCATGTCTGTATGAGTATTTGGCATTAATCAAAGATAATTACTGAATCGATTGCCAAGTGTGAATTGTGTGGTCACATGAGGGACAGATGACGAGTACCTGGCAAGTTTGTTTGGTACTGTTTGTGCACTTACTGTACCTATTGTAAACGACTTGTCAGAAGCACGATAATTCATGCCCCGTGCCAGACGTACGGTCTTAAGGAATTATCGGATGCCGGTCGCTGCATGTGATGAACCGACGCCCCGTTTATGGATGCCTGCTGGCTGGTGCCGTGCTGGGTGCACTGGATACACCGCCTATAGTAGCCGTCGTTGAGAGGGAAATGAGACGTAGTCCGGTTCTACCGGAAGGACGCTAGATCGCACTAAAGTGCTGGATCGCGTTGTGGAACTGGATCACGCCAGTGTCGTGGGCCATCTGATATAAGTGAATTGTGTGGTGCCTGATGTATACTGGATTTGTGATGCCTTGATGGGTTGTTTAATATGTTATGACTATATCTTGTGGAGTTATGCGACTGATCTGTATGTTGGTTGTGGTGCTTAGTATATTCTGGGCGAATCAATGTCCTAACTGAGCTTAGGCTTGATTCACTGAGATTTATTTCTCACCCCGTCGTGGGTTAACCTTTCAGGTCCGAAGTAATGGAAAGGCCCGTGCGATTCGGTACCCCTACCCACTCGTCTCACGATGTCACGTCTCATCCGGTTCCAGGTACGGATCAGGTCTGGGAGCGTCACGTCACGACGATATGGGTCGATGAGGGGATGCCACTTCTGGTGGCTCATCTCTTCAAGGCCTGGTACCTTCGTGACAGGATTGATCTCTACGGCCCGGTTCGTGGGTTTGAGGGACCGCCTATTCAGGGGGTCGTTAATGCCCCCGCCTGGAACCCGATGGACATTGACATGCCTGACGTGGAGGTAGTGGATCCCGAACCTGGTACGCAGCCAGAGGTCGAGCCCGAGGAGTCTGTAGCCTCTTCTGTGCAGTCAAGTAATAGTTCTTTTGACGATCCCAACAACCCGGCTCCTCCGTTGGAGCCGCCGTGATCACTAGTCTGAACTGTGATCTTTTTGGTCTGTTGGTGGATCTTTTGTGGGGGTACCATTTTGGAGTAGATGTGAGTTGACCTTACCCCGACTCTTGTATCTTTTTGAGAGTCTTAGAGGGTCACCCCGAAGCATGGGGTTGTATATATTAGCTGTTAGCTCTGTAAGGTCATGGATCATCTATTCTCATCAGTTTAGTACTTCTGTTTTATCTGACTGGTTGTTTCTGCTTCTCTATCTCATGCTGATCTTATTCGTTTGGAAGTTGCACGTTCCGCATGCGCCATATGTTAGTAGGTCGATAGTCCGCCTGGGACGCTATCCTTCGTGACCTAGTGGCGATTTGGCAAGGGATGTTGCGAGCTCGAGAGTCGGGGCGTGACAATATGAGCAGGGTCCAGTTCGCACTTCCTCAATATCGACACATGGGAGACATTATACACTTGAGCAAGTCACAGCGGCAACGTAAGACAATACATCAAATTCCCAGTTCTTTTCAAAATCTTGAAAGGTTCGACATACCTTGGGCATAGCTTTCCTTTCTTCCCAAAACAAGTTGTCCCTCTCATAAACGACACCTTCAAAAAGACATGATCACCCACTTGAAATTCCAAAGGTCTTTGCCTCCTTTTGGCGTAACTTTTCTGACAACTCTGAGCTATCATCAGTCTGTCGCTAATCACTTTAACTGCTTCCATTGACTATCCTACTAACTCATGTCCAGTGATCTTCCTTTCGCCAACTTCATTCCGATCGACTAGCATTCTACACGCTTTACCATACAAAGCCTCAAAAAGCACCATCTTAATGCTCTGCTGATAACTATTATTTAGTCAAACTCCACTAGATGCAACTGTTCCTCTCAACTACCTTTGAAATCTAAAGCACATGTCCTCAACATGTCCTCCAGCGCCTGAATTGCCCTTTCAGACTGGCCATTAGCTTATGGGTGATAGGCCATACTGAACTGCAGTTTCATTTCCCCAAAATTCATACCATGCTCGCTTCAAATCAATCCTTATCTCCACTCAGTGCACCGAAACCACAAAGCGACCATCAACCCAAGTTAGATTCAAACTTACGATCCTCGATTACCAATCTGACATAATTCCATATCCACAATCCGTTTAAACAAGTTAAGCCATCCAACTTCAAAGATTCAACTCAACTTGTGACCTTTTAACCTTGATGTCCAATCCAACGGTTGGTTGTCCTAGTAATCACAATAATTAACCATTCTCATGAATCGATTGACCATCTCTTAACTTCCAATGAGTAGAGTTTAACACTACTTCTCCTCTTGTTCCATAGATATCAATCACGACTAACACTAATGGCAATTTGGGCATTTTCTCCTCTTCTTTGATCGATTACGTAATCATCAATATTCGATTGATTGGTCTGATCAATGCCCTAAGGTTTGGAATCACCACTTTTCAACTCTTGAAACATCTGAAGAATCACCGAACTCAGGCACCAAATCAAACCGAGGGTCGGACCATCCATTCTGTTGAACACAGTCAGCTCATAAGTGACTGGCGAGTCGAGGACCACCTCAAATATCCTGGTTTAGGGTTGGAATCACCCGTTCCTAGATCGATGGCACAATCTAACACTATCGAGATCACCTCTCATGATCAACTCAAATTGATGCAGGATTAGTTCGTCTCGACCCATATTCTTCCAACAACACATCACATGGCTCAGGGTGATCAGCCCTTTAACTAATGTGCGGTTGGTACGGGGTTTTAGTACAAATCGTCCCTCATTGGGTCCATGGCCATCCTAATGATCGATCAATGCCAGCTCGCAAATCATGCCACGAATCAATCCCCGGTGCACTTCAAGATGACTCTATGGCCGACTTACCGCTGAGCGAGATCGGTCCAGATCAATTCGTGCTTAATTTAAGATCGTCACACAGTCGAACATCAATCAACAGCACAATCGACTGACAAATCAGGCCATGATTAGTGTCGAAGGCGACCTTTGATCTTTCGGTGGCCTCCTCAATCCTTCATTGTTGTTTCTGAATCGCTCGAGTCTTAAACTTGAATCGCTCCTAAATCTTAGGGCGTTGCACTCATACTAAGCGAAATCTCTTCACCATTAGCTTGGCGGTACCATACTTCCTGTCAACCCTTTAGTAGCCTTACCTTGAGCCTTGGTGCAATCTCAAGTCATCCTGACCAAGACCATAGTTACTGCAATGAGTTCAGATGGATCTTCTGCTTTACCAAAAACAAGACCCTTATGGTCATTACTCCAAGAAATCGTGTAGCCCTACTATGCTTCCGATGTGCTACTTTGATAACTAGTCTTCCTTAATTGACACATCTCGCAAGCTTAATCTTAATCAGGGGTATTACCAATCTTGATAATCCATGCATCCAATTGGCGACCCTATAATATCGTCCACCCTTAGATTGCCATTACGAACTTTCGTTGTTCGTCTTCACAGTCCTCGTTTCAGGCACATGTCTAACGACTCATTAATTACAGTTCTCAAGCAATGTATACTTCACCATGACCTTATTAGGTTACTAGTTGATTGAACCATACAGGTCTCAAGTCATTCAAGGACTGCCCTTGTCATACTGCAAGGCCTTCTCCGATCAAGGTTCGGAGGTATGACCCAACCTTTGCAATTTCTTCAAAGCACGTTAATCTTGCTTACTCATAACATCTCGATTCATCGACCGTCTTCTGTCCATTACTCGAAATTTAACACAACGCACTCACACGTGCTTTTCACTTTTAGATCCAACTTTAAACACGTATGGTGAAAGATTTTCCTCACCATTCACTACATCTCAACTGCCTTCACATTGATCCTTATCGATTAGAACCTTTTGACTCCCTGAGCGATCATTACATCCCAGAGATCAATTTCCTAATTCTCCCTCACTCCCTTGTGAATATCCAACTAGCCATTAATCAAGATCAAAAGAGAATCGATAGCTAGGGCCATCCAAGCAAAACACAACTCCAACCTTAAATGATCCATAAAATGCTAGTCATCTTAATACAACTCATGCTCACAAGTCATGCCTATCAATAACTTCTTATCACCGATGTTTATAACAACTCCCAAACTTAAGAGACTTCGAACATCTGTTATTGCCAGCAATCTTGGCTATTCCATGGCCGTCTCTATCTCGGCCGGGCCCACTGAAATCCTATCACCATAAACCACACGCTAGACAAGAGCAATACAAGTTAACAAAAATCTCGTACTTATCAAACTTGACATTCTCTTATGCCCTCTACAGGTCTCAATATAATTCTCGAATGCTACTCACAGTCCTCCAAACTCCTTAAGTATGATAAGATGTCGCTCATGACGCTATCACCATTCGACCCAAAAACTCTTCTCGATCACCCTATTCATCGAACCCATAAAAGCGACATGGGTATTCATCTGACTGAATGACATCAAGGTAAGCTCACAGAGTCCTTAATGCGTCCTGAATATCATCCTCCATATACTCTCATTTCTAATCCTCAACTGATGATATCTCGTCCATAGATCAACCTTAGAGAATACTCATTGTGGTTGGTCAAATCATTCGTCTGTCTTTGAGGGTGAATACTTATTCTTGATCCCCATCTAACTGAGTTGTTTGTAATCGATGCGTAACTTCAACGACCTCTCTTTTTCCTCATGAACACACAGGTACTTCCCATAGCGACAAACTAGAGCGAACAAACCCTTTGTCCAGCATGTCACATTTTTGCACCTTGAGGTTCTTAAGCTTCAGCGAAACTATCCTCTATGGCGTCTCGAAGATTAAATCCATTTTAGGAGGCAACTCCACAAACTCCATTTTTCCCTTTTTGGTTGCAATCCTTACAACTTTCAAAGAAAGACATTCGGAAGTACATACGTGACTGCGATGTCTCTCATCCTAGGTTCTTCAGCTGACACCTCAATCACCGACGTCAAGTACATTTAATAACTACTCGTCAGTAGACTAGTCGCCTTTGGTGACGAAACCCACCAAGTGGAGGTTCCTCCTCAACTATCATCAAACTCAAAACTAACCCATCTGACGAGTTAGGCCTCAACGCCTTGCAACAACGTCAAGACAATCAATGTCCATAATAATAATAAGGTTACACTTCGTCAGCACGATCAAACCCATCCTCTTCTCTTGATCGTTTATAATCAATTTACCCTCAGAACGTCTTGCAGCAAGCACTACCTTATCTTTTAGCGGCATCGAAATCCTGAAGACCGTTCCCAACGGTTCCAAACTCGACCCAAACACTTTAACAATCTACACTTTCGATAGGTACCATATGGGGTTCTGCCCACCCTAGCACAATACTAATGCGAGCTTAGACATACAGTCTTGAAACTTGGGTAATAAGCATATGCACAATGCTCAACAACTTAAGAATCAAAAGACAATCACATGCACAAGGCTTACGTTCCTACTAACTATCCCAAATCTCAACGCTCCTTATCACTCCAAAGCATGACCGGATGGATTAGGCTGACCTTGTTATGATACCACCTTGAGCGGGGATGTCACGCCCCGACTCTCGAGCCCACGACATCCCTTGCCAATTCGCAACGAGGTCACGAAAGATAACGTCCAGGCGCGTTATCGACCTATTAGCTATATACGCATGCGAAAACTACTCCTACACGACATGTAATCAAATAGAAATAGAATAGCAGGAGCAATTCACCACAACGATTCACCAAAAGATAATTATAAACAATCATACATAACATCATATGAGTCTTAACCCTACTGAACTACTAACGTACGTGCACAACCCCATACTTCGGGGGGAGCTAGACAAGACCTCAAAGGGTTACTCGGTCGAGTAAGACTACATTCTCTACCACTTCCATATATTACTCCCACATCCATTCATTGGTATCCATGAAGCTCCATCAAAAGGGACCAGAAAATTTTATCCCACGACGGGGTGAGAATAAATCCCAATAAATCAAGCCTAACCTCGGTTAGGAAACTGATTCCCCCAAGTCATCCTAATAGAAGGCTCACAAGGTCACGTAGGCACGTATAACAGCCAATCACAATCATAACATGATAAACATCCACATGCATACTTACCAGCCTTCAGCCACACATAATGCAATGCTTGACTCGACTCAACAGTCATATCAGTCAATCACTTAGACAATGCATCTCATCGATAAGTATGCACATGACACCACACAAGTCTATTTATTAATGATGATCGCGCCACCGGCGCAATGAGAGGATCTACGCGATTGGCGTGATTCGACTCTCATAAATAACGTGATCCAGCACATTAGTACAATCTAGCATTCTTCCAGCGGGATTGGGCTACGCTCATATTCTCTTAGCAGCGGCTACTACAAGCGGTGTATCCAATGTACCCTTGCACGACACGGCGAGTAGGCATCCCTATACGGGGTGTCGGTCCATCACAAGCTGCGATCGGCATCTAATAACCCCTTAAAATCGTACGACTGGCGTGGAGCATGAATTATCGTGCTTCTAGCAAGTCATGTGGTCCCATACAATTGGTACGGTACGAACTTTCCAGGAAAAACCCATCATCGTTCCATCATATGACCATACAATACGCATCCAACAATCAACCCATTTAACTATCTTATTTAAGGCCAAATGCTCATACAAACGTGCTCAAAGACTTGGCCCAAGGCCATTTCATGCTAAATTATATCCTTTGATTTCGCACTCGATCATATGCATATGCAGACTATCCACTAATCACTACAATTATAGACGAGGTAATTAACCTTCAAACAAACGCTCAATCAGCCATTCGACGAGACAGTCGACCCATTGAGTATCATCAATTCAATTGCAAGAAAACAAATCCCATTAGGTCACATAAATGCTCAATTTCATGCAATGCTCCTTTATAAGTCAATCCAATTTAAAAGTTGTCGATCGCTTGTTCGTCTCTAACCTATCGCTCGCTCGGGATCAAATCACAACATACTGTCAATCAATCGATCAGTCAATTCAGTCTAACACCAATTAGCCACAGATGACTTAAACTAATTTGACTAACTTAATCGATCGCGGCCATTTAACCTAAACCCGATTTATACCCAAATCGACCACGATCGTGCACTTAAACGCCCTATTCGACTAATCGATTAATCCTAAGCGCAATTAGGGTCAACTCACAACCTAAATAAGCTCAGGCGGTCTCTACAACGACGGCACGGGTGGCGACGAAGACGGTGGCGGTTCTCGGTGAACCTAAGGGTTAACGCGTGGCGACTCGACCTAACACCTCAGGGACACCACGGAAAGGTCCGGCAAGGTCGCCGGGACAGGTGGCCGGTGATTGGAGCTCCGGCGAGTGACGGAGGTCTGAAAAACAGAACCGGTCAAAAGCTGGAACAAGGGAACCGGGGCTGTTTTGGGTGGTTCTTGGCCTCAAGGTCTAAGGCGAGGCCGGGGAGGCTAGAGGGCTCACCTATAGGTCGGAGGGAGGCTGTCGGGACCGGACAAAGGCGGGGGAGGTCAGTCGACGACAGCAGAACAACGATGAACAGAACCAGGTAGAAATAGGGGAACACGCGACATGAACAAGGGAGGTGATTAGGGGCCGATTCTAAGTTCCACCGGCGACGGCGACCTTCCACAAGCTCAGGGGAACGAGAGAGGGGTTCAAGGAGGTCGTCGGAGGTGAAGGTAGAGGTGAGCGACGGCGACGGGTGACTTGGCCGGGCTCAAAGCAAACCCGAACAAGACCCGAAACAGAGCACCTTGGCTCTCGGGTCTGTTCGCGGTGGCTCCGGCTCTCGACGGGCGGTGAGGCTGGATCGAGACAGTAATGGCGAGGCTGGTCGACGTCGATGAGGTGATGGGAGGTGTTGGTCGCAAAGAAGACGACCGGAGGAGGGGTTGGGTCTTCTCTGGTCGGGGGGCCGAAAATAGGTTAGTGGTTCCCGCGACGATTCGAGGCTCTATAGTGGCTTCCAACGACGATTTAATCAATCCGGCTGACTTAATCAATTGTGGCCATTTAACCTAATCTCAATTTCTATCTAAATCGGCTATAATCGCGTACTTAAATACCCTAATCAGTTAATCAACTAATCCTAGGCGCAATTAGCGCCCTAACCAAGGATTAGGATCAACTCACTAGCTAAACAAAGCTCGGGCAATCTCGACGAACGGCGACGACGGTGAGCGGCGATGGCGACGATCCTCGATTTACACAAATACCAGGACCTAACGTGTGGCAACTCGACCCGATAGTGGCTAGGACACGGTTGGAGGTTCGGTAGGGGTCGTCGGGACTGGTGGCCGGTGACGGAGCTCTGGCGAGAGGCGGCCAGCGGTTGAAACAGAACCGATCAGTGGCGAAAAATAGGGGAACAAGGTTGTTCGGTGGTGGTTCTCGGCCTCAAAGGCTAAGGCAAAGCCCGCAAGGATTAGAGGGCTCACCAGCAGGTTGAGGACAACCTTCAAGATCAACAGAGAGCGGCGGAGGGCAATCGACAGCGGCTTGACGTTTGTGAATAGCAGCTCGAGCCAAAACAAAGCAACGGCGGGCAGAACAAGAGAGGAACTCCGGGGCCGATTCCGAGCTCCACAAGCGACGGCAAACTTCCACAAGCTCAGGGGTACCGGAGAGGGGTACAAGGAGGTCGTCGGAGGTGGAGATGATCGGCGGAAGGCCGGCGAAGCGGCGGTGAGAGGCGACAAAACAGAATTGGGACCGAAACAGGGCACCGAGGTTCCCAGTTCTCTTCACGGTGGCTCTGGCGCTCATCGGACAGTAGGGCGGCTTCCGACCAGTGGTGGTGAAGCTGGTGGATGTCGATGAGGTGATGGGAGTTGTTGGTGGCGACGGAAATGACCGGAGGAGGGGCTGTGTGTTCTCAGGTTAAGGGGCCAAAAAACAGGGCAGGGGAGACTCGCACGACTCCGACGGCCCGCGGCAGTCAGCGACGGCGACAGGAGGGTTGAAGGTGGTGGTGAGCTGTAGCTGGAGGTTGTGCAGTGGCCGGAGGAGTGGCGGTGGCGCAAAATGAAAAATGAAAGGGGAGTATGGGGGCTCAGCTGGGTGTTCTCCTAATAAGAAGAAGAAAGTGCGGAGAGGGAGAGAGAGATGGGCGGCAGAGAGAGATGAGAGATAGAGAGTTGACACATGCATGGGGAAGGAGAAATGGTGAGGCCTACATGAAGAATTTTGAATGTTTTGGCTTGTAGTGCATAAAGGTGATGGCAAAGTGGTAATTTGATCATTCAGGACTGAACGACATTTGGTACACTAGGCGAAGGGTATTTTGGTAATTTCATATGCTAGGCTCGATCAGGGTTAAGCTCAGGCGCGAGGATTGAAATCCTAATTCGCACGGCTAAGAGTTTCAAAACCTAATCTAAATTAACCGAAGCTTCAGAATTCGTCCAATTATTGTCTCTTCAATCCTTATGATCCAAAATATTTTATCAACTAAAATTCAATTTAATTTCCTTTTTATTGAATTCAGGTGCTTACAAGAGTTGAATTTCCATGGCGTCACAGTGTTCACCCTATTCCTTCTTCTTCCTTTAGTCTTCTTAGCTTGCTTTGTCTCAAGAGAATTGCACAAACTCATTTTGTGAGTGCCATGGTGATATGCTTTTGAAATTCGAACGAAATGTCGCGGTCATGCAAACTCTATCCTCCATGCAAACTCTATCCTCGCCAGAGGCTGTGTTTGTTTCTGCCGCTTCTTTGGCCACATATGACGGTTAATTTTTTTTGCATATTTTATAATAGAAAATAGTATCAGTATATATATATATATGGTGGAAAGAAGCTGTCAGCCAGAAAATTTGACAGTATTGTTAGTTATTTCTAATCATATGGTCTCTCAATCAATTAGTGCTTTATGCAAAACACGCGATGATAATGTGTGAACTTACAATTGAGATTGTATCATCCCTAACAATACTGTTAGAAAATCATAACTCATGGTCGAAATTTGTGGTCCGTCCTTTCCTAATTTGATTACTGGATGCCTTGCTACTCTTTGCAATAGATCATTTCTTTTCCCACGTGACTATTCCCCCACTCGTGCGGCGAAGAAAGCTTCTCTCCCTCTTCCCTTTTTTTTTAACTATTAATGCAGCTTTTCAATTTCATGATTTTTTTTTATTGTTATGTACCGATGGATTGAGATTTCGAGTTCATCTACCCAAGGGCCACATTTGGATGTTACTATTTAATGCGATATTTCTACCTATGTCTCATCTGAAAGATTGAGGAAAGCATATAAATGCATGGTTAACACGAAATTTCGATGCGCGACTTGTCATCTTAATTTGTTCATTTACTACTCTCGTAACTCCAGTTCACAACCATCAGGACATTTTTTTTTTTTTGCTTTTACTTTGTTCGAAGTTCGCTATAGTAACCAACGTGACTTCAAGCTTATGGTGTGTTTGTTTCACAGAAAGTGATTTTCAGGAATTCGTTTTCTGGAAAGTGGTTTCCTGAAAACCACTTTCTCGAAAAACGATTTGTTTTCCTTTGTTTTGTAATATGTTACCGAAAATATTTTTCGGTGTTTGGTTTTCGTTTGGAAAACGATTTCAATCTCATCAAATGGACTGTCCTTGATAATGAGGAGAGGCAGATGGTCGAGAGAGCTGACGTGAACTATCCCGGCCAGGCCCCGGTCTCGACCCCGGCCCTGGTCCCGACCCTGGTCCCTGCCCCGGTCCCCGGTCCTCGGTTTCGGTCCCCAGCTCCAATCCCGCCCCGGCCTCGGTCCCGGCCCAGCCCAGCCCAGGTCTCGATCCCGGTCTCAGTCTTTGGCCCCCCTCCCAGCCCCAGCCTCGGTCCCCGATTCCGGCACCGGCCCTGGGTCCTCGGTCCCCGGCCCCGGCCTCGGCACGATCCTGGTCCCCGGCCCCGGTCCTGTCCCCACCCCGGCACGATCCTGGTCCACAGTCCCTGGTCAAGGCCTCAGCCCCAGCCCTCGGTCTTGATCGCCGGCCTTGGCCCGGGTCACTGGCCCCGGTCCTCGGTCCCTATCCTCGGGTCCCGGCCCCGGTCTGGCCCCGGCCCCGGCACGATCCTAGTCCCCAGCCCCGGCCCCGGCCCCGACCCTTGATCCAGATCGCCAACCCTGGCCCGCGACGCCGGCCCCGGTCCTCGGCCCTGGCCCAGCCCTGGGTCCCAACCCCGGCCCTCGCCCTCGGTCCCGATCCCCGGTCCCGATCGCCGGCCCAGGCTCGGGTCGCCAGCCTCGGCCCTGGGATCGACCTCAGTCCCGTTTTCAAAGAAAGTGAAAGACTCAAATTTGGGAAAGTGTTTTTACCTTTTTATTTTGGGGAATTCACTTTCCTATTTTAATGAATAAAATCATTGTTGATTGGAAAGTACTTTCCTTTGACTAAATCATTTTTCGCGAACCAAACAAATGAAAGTCCAGAAAACACTTTCCCTGAAAATATTTTTCCCAAAACAAACGCACCCTTAATATAAAAATAAATGCATCGCATTAGACTAGTCAGGTTCAGAATCCGAATGGCGAATGCTGGGTAATACGATAAATTTGACTCCAATGAGGTTTTAATTTTTTTTTTAAATGAATAATTTGAAAAACATTTTCTTTAAAAGTAATCGTTGATCGCTTGTATTCCTTGCAAAAATAAATAAGCGAAAGATATTCTGTCGTTCATGAGAATGTTTAGAATTAAATTATTATCGATGATAAAAAAAATTATTAATTAAATATTTTAAGCGACACAAATGATCATATTAAAGAAAATATTTTCAAATCATTTATTTTTTTGCCAAAAAATGCACCTTTTCGCCAAAATATTTTCAAGTCATCCGCCATCGAAGAGTGTTCGGTGGCGAATGACTAGCACGACAATGCATCCTAAACATATCATAGGATGTGTGTTTCACAGTTGCAGCAGCTAGCACCTTTTTGTCAACAAGATGCATAATTCATTCCATCTTAAATTTGCAATTGTGGCAAACCAGTAGAGGATCCCGAGGCAGCCATTAGTGAATAAGAACACAATTGAACCCAAGCATATCAACAACCACGTCACACTCCAAAACTCTAATTCACCTCATTTCCCTCTGCACAGCAGCACTTATAGAATACTTACATAAGCAATCGTGTTTTTTTTCTTTTCTTTTTTTACTTCAATCTGCGACCACTAGAGGAAGCTGCTCCTCGTTCAATGACGTCAAAAGACGTCGAAATGGGTTGCCTGGCCTGGGAACCTTCGGCTGACGCCTTATGGGGCGCCGCCAGGCTTGGACGACTTCAGTCGGCATCGGATATGGGGTCGTCAAACCTGGGCGACTTCAGTCGACGCCAGAAATGGGGTGTCGAGCCTGGGCGACTTCAATCGGCACCAAATATGGGGGGTCGCCGGGCCTAGGCGACTTTAGTAGGTGTCAAAAATGAGGTTGTCGGGCCTACGCGACTCTGGATCTAGGTCTATCTACCTTGGACGACCTCGAATCCGGGTCGCTGGCCTTGTGCGACTCCGTGTTGAGCGGCAGTGGACAACGATGGTTGGGTTTAGGGATTAGATGACGACAATAGCTCTAATACCATGTTTAAGGAGAAATATGATTGTTTTATTATTAACCAAAAGAGACATTACAAGGTTATATATGAGCAAACCCTATAGATATAAAATAAATAAATAATAAATAAAAAAAGGAACATTCTGCCCTCACTTGAATATTTCCTAACAAGAACAAGTAAAGATCAAGGGCGATAAAATAATCCGATACGAACATGACCTTGTTATTAAGCCTCAAGACAACAACCCTGTGAGCTAAACTCAGATTGAATCCAATTCCTTGTCTAAAGATTGGTCTACTACAACTATATTAAAGGCACTCACTAAAAATCTCTAAACTATATAATGCTAACTAAATAAAATTAAACCAAATCTAGCGAGAAAACTTAACAATCTAATCAAGGTCTCTGGCTTAATCCATTTTCACAGTTTTCAATAATTTTCAACCTTTTGGATTTCTTTACCTTTTATCTTTAGAAGAAACATGTGTTACCTAAACATTTATGAGATGAAATGCGATAAAAATGCTCCCATGCTAAGTTTTCCTACTCACTTTAAAATGTATAATCTTGCGGTGGAAAGGACAAATGTTACAAAGAATGCGATCGTGAGCTTTAAATGAAAAGCGACACATAATCACAATAGTTACTACAATGAGCACTAGCAACCAATTGAGAAACGTTGGACAACATGAATCCCAACCAAAGATCGTATGATGCCACTTTTTTCATATGGGAAGTACCCTCTCAAAAAGTTTGACCAGTACTCACAAGAGACCCAACAAAAATGCCATTAGCTACAAACACAATTGACGTTAATGGAACAAAGACCCCACCAACTACAAACACAATTTTCCCCCTGGCTCGGCACTCATAATGCCGAGCGGGGGGTTGTTGCGTTTTTCCTCCCGCTCGACAGTGTGACTGTCAAACAGCACCCGTTTTGATAAATAAATAAATAAAAACATACCCGATCCGATATTTTTTTTTTTTTACCCTAGTTTGGAAAAAAGCCCTTAGAAATCAAACTTCATGGTGAAACATAACAAGACTTGCAGCAAACAATTACTGCAGATCAGAGTCATAACCCACATATTATAAAACTCATGACAATACTACTCCGTTTATTTTCCATCCTTAGGTCATCAAGCGGGTCGGGTTCCACTTTGACAACAAGAGCATTTTCAAACCCCTGGCCTTTAGTAGCTTCAAGGGAGGACCCATCACTATCAGTGCCTGGCTCAAGACTCTCGGTGGCATTGAGGAGTACGTCAAGCGAAAACAAACAGAACTACCGGCGAGCCTTAAAATATTGTGCAGAATTCATTCAATTCAATTCGTCAAGAATCGACCAAAAAAAAAAATCGCCGAGAAGGAGAAGAAGAATCCGTTTCTAAGTCCATGGATTTCTGTCCGCTTCGTCCCTTGAGCAAGCACAGATCCTTCGAGGCCAAAACTTCAAGCGGAAACGACCACCCACCTCTCTGAAAGCTGGAGCGTGAGTATACGCGAGAGTTATTGAATCCGTCCGACGAGCACAAGCTGTGAGAAACAGAGCAAGGAGGAGGAAGGGGGCGCTCGTCGAAGCCAACCGCAAGTGATTGGAGCACTCCCGGGCACGGAAGGAGGTCGACGAAGCTCGTGAGATCCCTGGATGACTCGATCAGAGGACGAGAATGAGCAACAATCGAACGCGAGAAAAACCCTAGAGAGAACTTCCCCAACAAATCGTGCTTGAGAAGATGAAGATGTGAAGACCCTTTAAATCCACGTGGGCTTTTTGAAGTGGTTAAATTGACGTGGAAACGCCACCTCGGATGACTAACGGTAGTATGGATGTAGAGTTAACGGGGGTTAGATTTGGGATATGAGTGAAAATTGGTGACTTTTTTTGAGACAAAATAAAATTTGGGCTAAATTTAAGATTTGACTTAAAATTTGTGCTTTTTAATGGAATTAGCCCTTTCCTCGTCACGTTCGAGTCCTCCACCACCCCCCACTCCCCAGTCCCCACCCCCCGGCCCCCGATGGTCTGCTGAGCGATTCGAGCTCCATCCACCTCTCAGCTGCCCATCGCCTTGCAATTCCACCTTCCACCCGCGACCCCAAGCCGTAAGCCGCAGCGAGCCGAGATCCGCGCGACCCCTTCCCTGACTCGTGAGGTGCCTGAGAACCGAGCTTGCCCAGCCGCGCGCCGCCTTCGAGCCACCACAGTAGCCTGAGAGCCCCGTCCAGCCACCGTCGGCCACCTGAGTCGCATTGCGCAGAGCGGTGTCCTCCAGTCCAGATCCGTTCGCGACTGTTCTGTCTCGGCTCTCGCCCGCCGCGGAGTGAGTGAATTTGTTGCGGCTGAATCAGCGTTTCCTTTGTGTGTGTGTGTGTGTGTGTGTGTGTGTGTGTGTGAGAGTTTCCTCGCATTTCTCTCGTGGGGTCACCCGATCGGTAATCTCTCTGTGTCGGTCGTTTTCGCGATCGATTGTTTATTACTGAAGGCCAATGATTTCATCTATTCGCTTCAATTGAGCAGATCTCGGAACCCTAAGCTGAAATCCAGTTGATTCGCTCTCTTCGAAGGTTCGGCACATTCTGCTCGTGGAAATCAGGTGGGAAGATCTCTCTGGATTTGGGTCTCTTTCTCGGGGTTCGTCATTTTTTATTGATGAATTTATCTGGTCGAGTTTTGCTTCCGAGTAGTGCGCTGTCACCTGAGAGCGGTTATAATTTTTGTGTTCAATTCTCTTGTGCTTCTAATCGGAGCATTCAATGTAATATCAGCTACCTTGGGACTTTGCTTTTTTTTTAGTTCTCTAGTGCATTTCATCGTTATTCATAATCAGCAGTTCTTTCCGCTGAGTTTCTTTTTTTTCCTCTCTGCACCGAGAAAGAAATTGTACCTAGGTGCTGGAGAAGTGTTCCGGATCTGTGGATGACTAAGTGCAGGTTTTTGGGTACTCTGGAATCGGATCCGGAACCTGTCACAGGGTAGGTTTCAGGTTCCACAGTGTGGCGGGTAGGTTCCAAGTTCCAAAAAAATGAGGAACAACCAGCGGGTAGGTTCCAGGTTCCTGGTGGAACCTTCTGGAACCGCTCACCCCTAGAAGGAAGTGTTGCAGGTTATGTTCAAAGAAGTTTTTTTTTTTTTTAGTAATAAAGAAAAATAAATCTATTAGCTGATTAGCATATGGTAATTAAGAATTTATTATTATGTTAATTCAAGTACCTCAGGAGCTTTGTGTATATAGGTTAAGGTTCTATTAATGTAAACCTCAATGATACTGGAAATTGTTTAGAAAGTCATGGATTAAGTGGTTTGTTTGATACTGTGCTACGTGAGCGTTATACTTTTTGAACTGTTAATTCATCTCTAAGAATTTTAGATTTTG
Source organism: Rhodomyrtus psidioides (assembly GCA_021437785.1). Classification (NCBI taxonomy): domain Eukaryota; kingdom Viridiplantae; phylum Streptophyta; class Magnoliopsida; order Myrtales; family Myrtaceae; genus Rhodomyrtus; species Rhodomyrtus psidioides. The sequence continues at coordinate 5,252,463 of JAILYB010000007.1, read as the reverse complement.
TTGCTTAGTGAGGTCTTCGCTCACAATAACAAGAGTAGATCCCTGTGGGCCCTTTAGCTTCTTTCAGCAGTTCTAAGGAACTTCATAGTTAGGAAACTTTTACAACGCTTCACTTTATACACCCTGTGAACAGGAATTGGTTTATGCGAATGTCTACGTGTTTATCTAGTTAAGTCATTGATTATTAATTGCTCAGTATGGAGGTGAAATATTGCTGACCATACTGATTAAGTGGAGTGTCATGTATAATGGAAAGTCAATGCTCAATGATACATTATTTGTTTTCCGGATTATCTGCTAACATGTTGTTTATGAATGTATGAGCATCACATCAAAGTGGTAGAGAATGGAATGCGGTACAGGTGGTAATGAAATGTGGAATGATGGTGGGGATATTCTCAGTGCTCTGTTTAGCTTTTCCAACCGAATGGGAGTTGAATGTTAGGGCCTTAGCTAGCTTTTACCCGTCCCTAGAATATTCTTTTTGGATTTGACTTGCTGTTTTGGTGGTTGTACTTTTCTAAATGACATTGAATTTATTCTGTTCAATTTAGAGTTTCTATATTTTCTTAGCACAATTGTGGTCATTGGGCGTCATAATCATGTGCTAGCTTCAGATACTGTAATTATAGATCTGATGCGTCTTTACCGGGGGCCAAGGCCCTTTGCAACTTGTTTTCCCCTCTCTCTCTCTCTCTGAGTCTACAGTGCTGAGATACTTGCAGTATACAATTAGTGTGGGGTGGTTCTAATATGATAAGAAGGCCTACCAGTTGCTCATAGTTTATCTGCCTAATTGTTTCTTAAACTGTCATAGAAGTTACTAGAAGAAATCTGGTCGTCCATAAGTTTCGTTTTTTCCCTGCTGGGTGATGATGGTACTATATTTGATGGTCTTTCATCTTTCGTGTGTCTGATAATATGACTGTTTGGGTATATGCAGTGAGATTCCAAGTTCAATGGGCCGAAAAGCAGGCGCACCATACATCAACCCCAAAAAATTTGGTTCACTTCAAAAGCCTTGCATGAGGGAAATGATATCATTCCTTAACTGCTTGGCACTAGGCCATAACAATGATGATAAATGCGTCCGGCAAAAGGAACTTTTGAGTTCTTGCATGGATGCTCAGGTTTGTTTTGCATTTTCTTTGCGTATCCTTCACCATCTCTCTCTCTCTCTCTCTCTCTCTCTCTCGTGTGCACGGTTGTGAGCCCAGTATCTGTATGAACACGTGTAAGCAGAACCCCCTTATGTTTTTGGCTCTCGTTTGTTTCAGAGTGGAAGAAACAGAAAGGCTGCGGGAAGCATTAATTATCACCTGCAGAGGCTTAACAGGGGAAGGAAGTAGTTCAGCTGTGTGGAGCGGCTGGGTGAAACTGGTAAGAGTTTCCAATTGAAGAGGCCAAGTAGAAGATGAGTCAGTGCCGAGTCTGAACATTTCAGCAAGTCCGCGTCTGTTCCCCCATTTGAAAAATTTTGGAACTTGGTTCTCTTCACTTGGTTTAAGTTTCTATTTTAGGAAACTCATAATTTAACAGGAGTACGTCATTATCAGAGAGCTGAAGTTCTATTGGAATGTTTCGGGTTCTTTAGAACGCAAGTTCCTACTCATGTAGCAGTTCATCGATCTAGCCGGCAATCTTGAAGCAGTGCCTCCCAACCTGTAGTAGAATTTGATTTGAAATCACGACGTTAAGGAGTTTCATGACAGCTGGAGTGTATATTCTTCAACTCGATACTTAATTTTCGTTGGGGATGTGATGTCTACCAGCTCTGGTCGCGAATGATGGATGTTGCATAGCCGGTCGTGGGCACAAAATGGGAAAAATTTGCGAGTCAAATAGTTTTTTCTGTGGACGTACATCTCTTCCATTAAAAAACTTAGGACGACGATGATACATTTTGCTCGTGTACATTATAAACTGATGTCAAAATATCATAGGCCGTCCTCGATCTCCCTATCGGCTTGGCGCCACCTCCTATTGCCTCATTTCTTCCGGCGAACTGTTAGAAAGATGCAGTCCTTGCCACGGGCCGACAAAATAATTTAACTTAAATGGCCAGGTGATTTCCCACCTACGAGGAAAATTGAAAGCTGGCTTTCCGAAGAGAGAGAGAGAACGGAAAATTGTATAAACAATTAGCTATCTCTTTCGGATGGAGGCTGTGTATGGTGAATCTGAGCATTGGCTTCAGCCTGCTTCTTCTGCTCGACATGCTGGCTCATTCGCTCGAGCAATTGTGCCGCCTTTCTCTTCCCTTTATCAGTCCCGTTTTGTGCCAAATCTGTGAGGGGACCTATCACTCCGAGTTCTTGCGCCTTTACCAGGTGTCTCTGATCTCCAGTGCAAAGATGCGCCAAAATCGGGGCTGCATTCTCTCTGTTTCTTGGTGAACCTCTGCTGATAAACTCGACGACAATAGGCACGGCCTCGGCAGCTCCGATGGCTGTCTTTCCTTCGGAATGACTAGCAAGTATCGCTAATACGGCCAAAGCCTTGTCCACCATACTACCCTCGGGTTCGCTGAGCAGTCGCATTAGCGTGGGGACGATACTGGCCCTCACAGCCTTTCCCTTGTTGCCTTCGTATATACACAAATTGAAAAGTGCTGTCGCAGCATCTTTCTCCCCCCTTTGGGTACCTTCGCTTAAAAGCGCTACCAGTGGTGGGATTGCGCCCGAGCCACCAATGGCAACTTTTTATTCATCCACGACTGAAAGGCTGAAAAGGGTGGCTGCCTCGTTTTCTCGCGCTTCCATGCTTCCCTTATTCAGAACATGAACTATACCGGGAACTGCTCCCGAAGAGATGATGGCTCCCTTATTGTTTTCGCATATGGATAAGTTCAGAAGAGCTGTTACGGCATGCTCCTGCGTGCGAGAGTCTGGTGTTAAGAGGAGACTTACTAGGAAAGGAATTGCACTGGCTTCAGCGATGGTGACGCGGTTATCAGCATTGCGCTTCGCAAGAAGGCGGATCTCACCGGCAGCAGAGTGCTGCTCTTCGGGGATGCCAAAGATTAGCTTACAGAGAAGAACTTCAATCTTTGTACGATCTGCAGGGGAGAAGGCAGAAGTAGCTTTAGTAGGGCGAGAGCTCGCAGGACGTTTAGGCGGTTCGATGCCATTTAATTCACAGCACTGAGTTATGAGGCTTCGCAAGACGTAGTTCGGTGTGAGGGAGGTGCTGGTGAGGTTTGTTGTGTCTTTGGACATGTTCCATGCCCTTCTTCCAGCTATTTCTCAATGAAAGAGCGTTGATATGTCTGAAATGGCAAAGAGAGGATCATTCTATGTACAATGTAACATATGTCAGGCATATGGACATGCCAATGGATAAATACAGAGAGATTATTGGGGATAATGACAGGATCCTTCATCAACTATAACGATATTGGACAGCGGAAATCACTGGAGATAACGGGGGCTTTGTGGTTTCCATCAGCGGCTGCTTCTTCAGCTGAACGCAGCAGTGAACCTTCTACTTTTGCAGGAGGATCCATTTCAGGGTTCTCTGTCTGAACGAAATCTTTAATTTTCTTCAAGAGCATCGACATCTTCTCAATGCTCCTCTCTGGATCTTCAATACTAGCAGAAACCATCTCATGTAGAGCAAGAGATTCCTGCGTAAGGTCAGTTATTTCCGTCAATTGCAACTTCGCAGTCAATCTATTTAGGACAGCTGGCTCTGCAGCCTCGCCATTACCCTCATAAAGAGACAACAGATCTCCATATAGTTCCATGTCCGGTGGATCAGTCCGTCCTTTGGCTCTTCTAAACTGTGCGAGAACAAGCTCAACCTGGACAAAGAAATCACCGCGAATATCAGCACAAGATGATCATTGATTTAAAGGGTTGGCAACATCTGACGAGGTCAATAAGCTCCATACTTGTAACATTGAGCGTCATAATAAGGCCTAGGAGAGAACTCGGGGATACATGAACTCTTGAAGCACAAGAAACTATGGAGATCAGAGGAAGATAAGTCTAAATTGCACTGATAGTTAACGATGTGCCTAGCTGCTGGCAATGGAGACTTGCTTGAATGGAAAATTACCTGTTCCTGAACTTCGTCTGATATATCAAGTTCTTCATAGGAAATTGCACTTAGAGCTTGTTCAATATGTGCTGTCACCTCATCAAACTTGCTCATTAATTGCTCCCCCTCTAGGACCTGTGCACACGAAAGATCCAAGCTAAATAACAGCAAGAAACCAACGAGCAGAGAGCTCAGTAGTGCCATAACAGAAGACTAAGAGCTCGTCACAGTCATAGAGTACTGCAAGTAGGATTGATTACGCTATAACCGCATGACAGATTCAAGAACAAAGTGCCCGCAATGAAATCACAAAGTAGATTTTGCCTACAGATTGCTGTTAAATGGATCGAAGGTCAGGAGCACAATAGAATGGGGTAGAAGTGGAGTGTGTTGACTGAAAATGAATGCTCACAAATTCGAAATCAGGAATATAATCTACATGGCTCCATAGCTTGCAAAAGAAGGAGCAGAGCCAGGAGTTTGGATCAAATACATCTACTTCCATCAGCTGCCTAATTTCATATCCTGCGGTCATGAGATTTCTTCAAAGAGCGACGTGATTCAGTTACTCTCAGGGTCTCAACAAGTTAATGAGCGAAGCCCTAAATCTAGCTGCAAGCACTAACTCCAGCTACGGCATCAGCAGATTCAGCGCTTGCCTTGATTCCAAATCGAGTAAATCAACAGCAACGACTGCGAGAACTGATTAAGGAAACAAACACAATAAACCGCGCTCATTGATTACACTATAGCATCAGAGCCGACAAAAAAGCCACGTACAGACCATGCAAATCTTGCTCCCCTCGCTCCCGAATCGAAGCTAGTCCTTGGCCGAACCCAGAGCTTCCTCCAACGAGGCCAGAGCTCCGGCCGTCCCCTCGCCGACCGACTGCTTAGACTCCTGAACCTCCTCGAAGATCGGGATCAAGAGCTTCGGCCGCCAGGCGAGATTGCAGTACTGCTTCTTCACCGCGCATCTGTAGTCGGAGATGGAGGCAATCTCGTTGACACTCACGATGAGGCTCTCCGCGAGCGCCGCCCTCCCGGGCTCCATGGCCGCCGGCGAGCAGATTTTCCCAGCCAGGCCGCCAAGCGCCGGCGGCGTCGATGATTCAACTGCGAGTCCGTGCGCTGATCCTCGAGAAGGAGGTCGCCATTGCGAGTGCGTACTCCATGTGAGAGATGTAGAGAGAGAGAGAGGGAGGGAGGGAGAGAAGAGCAGAGCGTAATTTATATAAGTTGCGCAAAGCTGACACCATGTATTCACGTTACTTATGAAAAGGGAAGTACAACGAACAGCGAAGTACATTTGTGAAATTCATCTCAAATTAGTTTTCATCATAAAAAACAATAAACTGATAAATAAATTTACCTAAAATTATTCTAAATTAATATACTTTTTATCAAATTTATTTCAAACTAATTTTTTATCACAAAAATCTTAAACTAATATACTTATGACAAATTTAACCTTTGTTAAATTTTATCAATAAATTGCTGAGTTAGATGGCACGCTGTTGCAACCTATTATCTTATAAATTGATGCTTAGTAGATGCTTACTAGTGAAAAGTCTTGAGAAAGCAACGAGACGAAAGTCGTTGTTTTTGCCTATAAATCTTCTGAGTAAGTGAAAATTCTTTACATTTGGGTTAGAAGTCCTCCATTATCTTATAAATTGGTGCCTAGTAGATGCTTACTCATGAAAAGTCTTGAGAAAGCTCAATTATCACCTAGATAATAAGCTTGAAATCGTCTCATCTCTATTTATCACGCAGTAAATAGAGGCGATTATCTGTGTGAGTAGGCTAATCTTATCTGTCCGACATACCTTCTCAACATAATGCACCAAGCATTAAAATTAGGCTAATGGATTATTAGGTCAATTAAATTAACTAACCTAACTCGGACCCTCCAAAGTCCTACCAAATCGCAACTTAGGTTTATTCGTGAAAAAAATTCAATTGGAACCGCCACTAATCATTTACGATAGGTTGATTAGAAACCTATATAAAATAGCGGGAGAACTATTTTATCTCTACGAACCAGAGAAATTGAGTTCGGGGACTTTATTACATTAACTTTTCAATTAATGCCCTTTCGGTACCCAATTTTCATGAAAAATCCTCAGTTTGATGAATTGATTTTTTTTTTGGATTTTCTTTTATTAAATGCAAATGCTAATGCAGTCTAACTATATGACATGTGAAATGATATGACATGATAACGTTACATGACATGGCATAATGACGTGGTTAGGTGACGTGGCAAAATGCATGACATGGCAAATATGCGTGACATGGAAAATATGACAATGTAAGCTAAATTATATGCTATGCAATGCAAATGACATTTTTTGTATTTTTTTCGTTTATTTTCGGATTTATGAAAAATGAAATATAAAAGCTATCCTAAAGTCAAGAGAAATGTGATCTAACTTAAGAAAAGCATGGGATTTTTTAGGGATTTTTCAGGAATTTATTTAAGTATGAAAACACAGAAAATTTGAACAAAAATAAACAATATTGCCCATAAAAACACCTTTAAATCCGAAAATTCGATTTTATTCACAACATCCCCCGAGATTAAGTTAGCAAGTGAATATTTTATAGAATAACCGTCGTCCCTATATACATAGGACAAACCTTGAAATTCTATCTAGGAATTAGCAATCTGCTCCTCAAGATTGAGGATTTGTTATCTAATTCACACGTACGGGTACGATTGTACTTCGAAATCGAAGTCATATATTGCCTTTATGTACGTTTTTCGAAGGGGCAAGGCACAATTGGAAGCATGTGTTATGAGCAATATTATTTATTAAAGTGCAAATTTATAAACAATAAACAAGCAAGCATGACAAGAATAAAAATGAAAGAGTCAATTGAGTTCGAATTTTCGAAATTCCAATAGGAGTGGTTGAAAATATGAGATTGAGGATCCACATTTCCTCGTCAAAAATCTTATCCAATTTTAATTTGAGAAATTATCTCTAAGATTGAAAATTATTTCGGATAATTCTCTAAAAAAAAAAAAGATAAACCTTCGACCCAATTCAAACTTTATCTTTAGCGTTCAATGTCATCAGGAAATCAAAAGATAAACCTCTTATTCATCCAATAGATAAACATCCACATTAAGTCACTCATCAAAGATAATCGTTGAGTTTTAAAAAAAAAAAAAAAAAAACATCCACCACAAAGCAAAACTTCATCCACTGCATGAGATAACGTCAGATATAACAGATTCGGCCATGGGGTGCTGAATATCAACGTTTAACCCATAAAATAAACCGATTTTCTACTCGATTCAATTTGATCCAGGAAAAGGTCTGCACTTTTTAACAAAAGGGTTTCAATTCCCCTGCTCTTAACATAGCCTGATAAAAGAATCAAATTTTCACCTCAGTTGCATTGTCCAACGATACCTTCAACTCGATAGAACACATGCACCAATGCATGAATTACATCCCAATGCGAAAGGAAATCATACCTTTTTCGAGCGACTTCCAGCACCTATGCAAACTGAGGATTTCGCCCAAAGCAGGCCACCTTTCACTCGACTTTGCAATGAATCGAGCTCCGGATTTGCACACCCTTTAACACCAATCCGTAACCTTGTTAGATATTATAAATTGACGAGTAGACAAGATCAGACTTCTCTCTGAACGGGGCTGGATAACGATGATCCTAGGCTGTCCTTGGTGGAATATTCAGTCCATGTGTTGAGAATGGGAATTCCGGGGCTTATTGCATTGCTTGCGCGCTTGGAAGGACTTCGGCTGACCTACTAATGATGGAACTTACGGCTGGTGGAGATGCTGATGCGGTGACGTCTCACAGTCGTGGATGAGGACGGACGACCGAGGGCTTTACCGACAGGGTTCTCGAGATCGAAGAGGATTGTCTCGACCGGATGGGGAAACAATCGAACTCTTTAAATCTACTCCAATATGCTCTGAATTTTCGGCATCTAGACATATGCCGAAGATTTCAATACGTCCGCCAAATGAAGTCCCCCTTTTGACATGAATGAGACCTTGTTTTTATAGAGCTCAGGCCTTCACCAATCCTAGCATGTGTAAGATTAATTAGGGACCGTCGGATTGCTATTTTTTGCTAGACCACTTGTGAGCCGTTAGATCAATAGAATCCGCATCTCATGAAACTCTAACTAGATGGTTTCCCTAATATGACAAAACTCTTAATTAACTTGATTTCGAAAGAGTCCAAACCCTTAGATTCTTCAAATTTTCGGCAATGATGGAGTGAACATGAGATGGCCAAAAATTAGAAGCCTTGAGTGGGTTTACGATGACATCCAGGCCTCAATTAATTAAATGGTCAACAATCCAAGATGGGCTGGTTTAAATTTTGAATCAAGACCTCAACCCCTCGTAGATTTCAGTAATATCCCAAATGCTTGCCTTTCGGACGAATTTTTACTAAAATATGGGCTCGTTTTTTTTTTTTTTTGGGAATTTCCAAGCTCAACTAAGGCTTATTTTGAATATTGGGCATTTAATCGAAAACCTCAATATTTCAGCTCAAATGGATTAAAATGAACTTGAAATTGAATTCCATTGGCTCATTAAAATTCGGCACACCCTCTCATGCATGGTCGAAAATTCCCAACTGAATCTGACCCAGCCGCCTGTCGAAAATTAAGCTCAATTGTCTCATCTCTAACCTTAAATACAAATGACTGACAGAAAATAAATATGCAATGCATGAGAATTTATTTTTACGATAATTATGATTAACCTCATTTTATGAATGGATTTTCTAAAATCAAAAAAAAATTGGGCCGTTTTCGTCACGTCGCCATCGTCTCGTGCCGGTCGACTTCGTCCTATTCGAGTGATTCATTCTACAGACCTGATCTCATGGCCGACGATCAGCCAATTGTTGCAACTAACAAGTAGATGCTAGTACCTCTGCTACTACCATTCTGGCAGACCTAACCGCTGCGATGAAGCAGCTCTTGACCCAGCAGGACGCGCCGCCGCGTGTTGAACCTCCTGCTGCACCGATTGCTATCAAGCTTGATGGCAAAAATTATGGCATATGGTCCCAGATTGTTGAGATGTATGTCTCGGGCAAAGACAAACTGGGCTATTTGAACGGTGGGTCTCCTGAGCCCCTTTCGACTGATCCGTTTTTTCGACAATGGAAGACCGATGATTCGACTGTGAAAGGTTGGCTTATCAATTCTATGGACCCAGCCTTGATACCGAACTTTATTCGGTTTCCTATTGCCAAAGCCGTATGGGATTGTTGACACCTAAATTTTGATCATTTTTTTTCTTTCATTTATTTATTTATTTTTTAAAAAAATTCATAGAAATTCTATAAAAAGTTGAAAAATTGAAAAATCAATTTTGGTGACCTTGGCCAAGCTAAATGAACCATTTTGACCAAAAAAATAATTTTCATAATTTTCATTTTTTTAATATTTTCGAAAAATACAAAAAAAAAATCAAGAAAAATAATATTTGAGGTCACAAAAGTTATATAAAAATAGTCGGTATTTTTATTTTTATTTTATCTATTTTCTGACCTCATAAAACAGTTCGAGTTTAGGTGTTTTCTGATCACCATAAAATTGAATTTGGCAAAAATATTAGTAATGATTAAAAGGAAAAGGATTAAAAACATCATCATTTAAAAGGAAAAGTTTTGTCTTCACTTTTGATTATTTTATTATTATTTTTATTTTCTAATATTTTATTTTATTAATATTTTATTATTAATATTTTTCTTTTTTCTTTTTTCTTTCTCTCTCCCCCACTCCCTTTTTTCTTTCCCTTTCTTTTTTTCTCTCTCTCGCCCGCTCCCTCTTTTTCTCACACGGTCTCCATCTCTCTCTTTTGATATTTCCTCTCTCTATCTCTCTTTTTTGAATGCACTCAAGTGCACTCAAGTGCACTTGAGTGCACTCAATTGAGAGAGAGGGAGGAGAGATCCCTCCTCCTTCATCCGCCTCCCCCCTTTTCTTCCTCTGCATCCGCGGCTCCCCCTCTTTCTTCGGCAACCTCCTTCTTCTTCTTCTTCTTCTTTTTTGTGAACCTCCCCATCTCATCGTACATCACTACCCCGCCACCACACGTCCGGCCGCCTTCGTCGAGCCAGTTACCACCGTGATCCTGGGCCATGGCCGAGCCCATAGCCAAGTCAGCGGGCCAAGGCCGTGAGGCGTGGGCTGGTGGCCGTGCGCCTCGGCCAAGGCCGTGGGCCGGTGGCCGTACGCCTCGGCCAAGGCCGTGGGCCGGTGGCCGTGAGCCTCGGCCATGGCCGCGGGCCGAGTGGCCGTGAGCCTCGGCCATGGCCGAGGCCGTGGGCCGAATGACCGAGGCCGTGCATCTGGGCCATGGCCGAGTCCCTGGGCCGAGTAACGTGGGCCGAATGGCCGTGAGCTTGGGCCATGGCCGAGCGAGTTGGCCCGTATCCGGGCCCGGATTTTTTTTTAAAATTATTATTATTATTTATTGCCAATTTTAAAACTTATAAAATTGATTGTTGACATTCTGATGTGGTGATCGACAGGTGATGCGCATGGAGACAGTCGCACGCTGTGGCTGGGCGATTGAAGACCGGTGTCCAATCAAGTATATTTTACATACCCGATTTGTATATCAAAGTTAATTTTCTAGAATAATACCATTATAGACTTGATTTGCACGTATTTATCTCAGTTCAGTGGTTAGCTTATTTATCTGGTTGAGTGTTATCTATTGCCAATGATATGCTTTTTGTTAAAATATTTTCTGAAAATATAAAAAATATTAATAAATCAAAAATGCCAAAAAAAAATGGAAAAATTAAAGAAAAACAAAAAATTGAGAAAAATTGAAGAAAAAATCTAAAAATTTTCCAAGGCTGAAAATGACAAAAAATTGAGTTGTTTTCATTTTTTTGGATTTTTCTCCCATTTAATCCAAAATGACGATTTTACCCCTCAAAGGGTAAATCGTCTTTGATATTCCGATGAATTGTGAAAATTGCTTAGAATTTGGCGATGGGTCAAATGGGTGGCCAAACCTTATGTCTAAGATTTCCACATTTCATTTCCTTTTTAGAAAATGACGATTTTACCCTTCGAATGGTAAATCGGTTTCTAAAATTCCCGAAAATCACGAAAATTGCCAAAAAATAGGAAATGGGTCAATTGAGCGACCAGACCTGTTTTTGACTCCGGATTCATTCTGAAATGATGATTTTGTCCTTTTTGGGCAAATTGTCCCGTTTGTCTCAAAATTACGATTTTGCCCCTGATGGGCAAAATCATGTCTAAATCATTCCTAAGCCTGATTGATGCTTCTCTAGGCCAATATGGCATTATTAGGAATGCCATGTGATTTATTTGTACATTTGAATTCATTGATTTGTGCACTTTATCATTGATTGTGATTGCTAGGATAGTCATTCCTATCTGCATGAACTCCTAGATTTAGGACTCGTACCCCACTCATCTGCATGAAATCTTAGGTCAGAAAATTCAGTCAACTTAGGTACCGAAAGGGCGTCAACTCGGACAGTTGACGTAACTAAGTCCCCGAACCCATTTCTCTGGTTATCGCAGAATTGAATAGAAACTCCCGACTATTCAATAGGGTGGTCCAATCATACCCTCCAAAAAATGATTGGTGGCGACTCCATGGCATGCACACTTAGCACATGTCACCAGACCACACTGAAGGTCGACTACGCATACCTCCGTTGCGATTTGGGTAACGGGCCTTGGGAGAGGCCCGCGTCCGACCAGACTAGACGGCCCATTAGCCCTCGAGAGCCTTCCATGCAACCTCTAGAGGGTCGCGACAGACTGGCGACTCCGCTGGGGACCCTTGCTCTAGAACATATGATTCTAGACCTCAAGAGGACTTATGCCGTAATTAAAACGCTGAGTGATTTTTCTAACCATGCAGGCGCTCTTGAAGGTGAGGTAAGTCCGCTCATGATAGGTGTTATATGTTTTTGCAGATTGGAGTGATAAGGGGGGTAGTCTGTGATTAACATTGTCTTTTGCAGGTTGGCGTAGGAATGAATGATTGTGTGTATGTTTTATATTGAAGCGGTGATTGTTAAATAAGATGCATGTTTATCGCTTTAGCACGACACCGAAAATACACACAACCGCGCCTAAAACCCCGGGCGCCGCCTATAGGAAAACAATAGAAGGGATTGAAAATGGAATCTCCGTGAGGAAAGACACGGGGTAATCCACTTTTCAATTCCGCTCATTTCGAACTATGGATCGAGCCCCAATGCAACGATAGTTGTGCAATGGAATCTGCTCTTTCTAGAACTCGAGGTGGGAACCTTGACCTTAGGTGCCAAATCCTTTGATTTTTAGAAGTTTTATCCTCACTTGTCTCATGTGCATGTATTTAGATGGTTGGTATATCTAAAACCACCTAAAAAAAAAAATCGGTGATCCTGGAGTCACATCTCGAAGACTGGAACTGGGGCATCTCCAAGTGTTCGGACCACATTCCTTTGATTGATTTGACATTCTTAGTTCTCTTGTATAAGATTAATTTTGCTGAGATCCTCTATATCTCGTCCCTTAGATTGATTGTATTAGGGATCTATTTGTATTGTATACATCTTGATAAGGCTCATTTCTATCGAAAATGGGGGCAAATTCCCCAAACCCGGGGAGCATAGTGGAATTCGTCCCTTCAGTGCAAAATACATTTGGCCGCAGAGCCACTCGTTTGGTGAAAGGACGTATCGTTCCTAATTGATTTTTAATCAGATCTGGGGATAAGTTTTTCTCCATTTTTTTTTTATCTCAGGTGATAAAAGAGACAATGCACCCAAAAGCTCATGCATTCAAGTGACAAAACAGACGTCGCCCAGCTGGGGCAAATGAACCATAGGCGTTGCAAATACCTTCAAGCACGGATGGAGGAATTTGATAGATGTTGTTCATATCAATATGCAACATCAAAACGGAGTGCAAATCAAGTGTAAAAAGGACGTATCATTCCAAAATGATTATTTTCTTGATATGGGAATAATGTTTCCTTTCTTTTTCCTCTCAGATGATGATCAAGAGCAGAGGACGCAGGATGTAATGCTTTCAAATAACAAACAGGGAACATCAAATACCTCAAATGGCGACTGTGATCGAGAGAATCACCAAACCGCCACATGACGAATCCCAAGAATATCAAGCTGTCTTGAGACAGATAAAATTGATCAAGGACTCCGACAATCGAGATGGATGATCAAAATCTGTAAAAATCAATGGGAGCAGGTTCTCCCCATTTTCTTTGAGGAGCCAAACCGAGGGCAAACTCTCATGATCCCCCATGAAAGCGCATCAGACCAGGGTCATCGAATCCAGAGATGACAAACAGCAAAACCATGCCTAACTGGGGCAAGTGAATAATTTGTACGCAGGACGTTTCTCCTCTGACAAAGTCAATGGACGCAATAACAGAGTCGTCCGCATCAGAATCAAACCCCAAGATCCGAATTTGGGTGAACGGTAACCTTGTATCGTTCCAATTTGGTCTTCCAAGACCACATGCCTAACATGAGTTTTTACTCATCTTACAGGAAGTCGTTGGCGCTGAAAGCCTCAAATGAAAAGAGCGCGCTAACAGGGAGGCGAATAGAATCATTGGCCTTAGAAGTCAGGATTCCAGGAGATGATCTTTGATTATAAGACCTAATGGATGGAACCTTGAAGAATGGCGCTGGAGTGCGCCCAAAAACACAAATGGATCTTCTCTGGGGCAAATTCTTGAGAAGGATTCGTCGCCCAACCAGATGGGAGATCAAGGACACAAGATATAGGGCCAAATTATGCAAGCCGCGCGTTCGTGTTCAAATGGAAACACAAAGCAAGAACAAGGCTGTATCGTTCCAATTTGCCTTGAATTTTGGAACACAAACTGACACCTAATTCCCGTCTTTGACAGGGGCTCGCCATCAAGGCGAAACAGGTTTTCACATCCCATGTATTACCCATTGGAACACATGACCAAGGGTAAGATGTATCGTTCCAATTTTTTGAAAAATTCGTGAACATACAATAACATATTTCTTTTACATTTTCAGGGATCTCCAGCCACGGTGGACAGGTAGGTATCCCTTTCCCCAATCCATTGAAGATGTTAAACAAAAAAACAGAGAGAAAAAGAAAAAGCTTTCAGAATCTGATGTCTAGAAAAGACATAGAATTCTAACTTCTTTGGCATTCATGTTTTGAAACATTAGGTTGTCTGAACATGCATTGTGCACCATAAAATCCCCTTGACGGGTAAAATTTTTGGGAAAACGAAAGAGATTTTTCCAATCAAAAGTTGTTCAAAACTCTCAAAATGACGTTTTCTCAAAAGACGAGAGGCAAAGCCTAGTCCAAACACGTCCTATACACACTTAAGAGAGAAGTGGAGCGAATCAGACAGCAAAATCTGGACCTACGGAAGTAGGGACCATTCGCAGCGATTACATGGGTTGGGACGACGGAGGCATTCGTTTCATATCCCCCCAAACACTACAGGTGACCGTTGATAACCCCTTTGAACGGCGGTTTTCATTCTTAACCCTGTCAAGAACCACCCCACATCGGGGCAAAATGGAGGTGAGTCCAGCAGCATCAGGAGAAAATGGTTAGAAATTTTCTTGCTCGGACTAACATTAATCTTTGTGTGTTGTTTATATGGTAATCCAAGTGCCATAGGATGATGAGAAGCATTCATTTCTCTATCCCACACACCGAATCCTTTGCATAGCCAAGTTGAGCCTGCAAAATCATTTCATAAACCCGTTGGTGATCATTGCACATTCCAAGACGGATGCAGCATCACTTCAGAAACGAAGGAGTTCAAGACTTAGGGTTTGCAAAAAAAATTCCTAAGTTAATGTTTAACCTTGTTAGACCTTTGATCATAGGTCTAACACGATCCCATGAAGATGAGAAAAAGTGGGATTTCAAAAATGAATGAGAAAAATCCACGGCATCGAGAAAAAGCAAAGTGCCTGGTAAAAGCAAGGCCGATGCTCGTGTAAGTCGTTTGATTGATCCGCAATGAAACCGGATGGGAAAAGAGGAAATCCCAAATGGTGTCAAGCGTGGATCAGAGACGCAGACAGAGTTATCAGTCTCTTAATGCGACGAAACGCTCTCTGAAGAGCTGGTGCACACCTCAAAATCGGTTGCGCATCCCAAAAACTGAAGGTGCAGAGAGGAAAAGGGCAGGTGGTAAATTTGCAATGATCACCAATGTCAAACCCTTCGTAATTTCTGGGCCAAAAACAAGCCTTTTTCGGTCCCCAACCTACCAATGTTACAACCCTGAAAAAGTCTTCTCTAACTAAGACACTTGGGTTAACATATTGCTTAGCTCGAAGAAGTACGAGCAAGACTATTTCTTTCTCATTTTGCAGGGTTCTTGACTTGTAAACCCGGAGCAGATGGTGAAGACTTTCATACAATGGCCTCGACTCCAAAGCGGGTCCCCCTTGAAAACCAATATCCAAGCCCAACATTACGGTCCCGTGGAAGACCTCCCGATCGATCGAAATGTATGCGCTGCGAATGATCCTAAAACCTAGGCACAGGTTAGTAGGAAGTTGAGAGCATTCCTTACAAAAGACCATTATCACAGAGCGGTGAGGAGCCCTCTTGATGAGAAATTCTCCAATAGATGTTTTGAACAAACTCTTTTTGGAAATTTCAAATTGTTTGATCCAGATTTGCCGCGCAAGGAATTTGTGATCGCATCTGTATGTTGCAGGAATGTTTTGGATAACCTCCAGCATCAAAATGTACATCTCACGATTAAAACTTAAGTCATACGGTTCTTGTCAAATAGACAGCCGTGGCCTTCCTAAAGATTACTAATGTTTTCTTGGTGAAGAAAAATCTTTCAGGCTCAAACTTATGCAGGATACCTGGAGAACCCAGCTCCCAGAATGTCGCCTCAACAGACTCAAGCAGTCTCATTGGACGTGGAGAACCCTCGTCATGAGACCCCTTTTCAAATCAAAGGTAGAAACCGCCTGAAGGGTCAACTCAAGGTAGAAACCGCCTGAAGGGTCAACTCATGGTAGAAACCGCCTGAAGGTCAAATCAATGGTAGAAACCGCCTGAAGGGTCAGACCAAAGGTAGAAACCACCTGAAGGGTCAAACCAAGGTAGAAACCGCCATAAGGGTCAGCACAAGGTAGAAACCGCCTGAAGGGTCAACACATGGTAGAAACCGCCTGAAGGGTCAAACAATGGTAGAAACCGCCTGAAGGGTCAAAACAAAGGTAGAAACCGCCTGAAGGGTCAACACATGGTAGAAACCGCCTGAAGGGTCAAACAATGGTAGAAACCGCCTGAAGGGTCAACACATGGTAGAAACCGCCTGAAGGGTCAACACATGGTAGAAACCGCCTGAAGGGTCAAACAATGGTAGAAACCGCCTGAAGGGTCAACACAATGGTAGAAACCGCCTGAAGGGTCAACCCAATAGTAAAAATCACTTAAATGGTCAACTCAATGGTCCGATCCACCAGACGGATCAAAATCCTTGGCAAATCCCAAATGGGACGTGTCTTCCTTAGATTCCTATCAGTTAGGAATCCCATTATGGTTTGACCTACCATACGGGTCAGAGCTTAACCTCTCTAGGATACTCTAGTAACGAGTTCCTAGAAATTCTCTTGAATCCATCAAACCCCGCGAAAATCGCACAAACATCGAACAGGTAAGGGGCAGGTATGTCTCTCTACTATCTCACTATCTCATGTCAAATGAACGTTTCCCCCTTCAAGAAAGAGCATACATGGACAAGCAAGAAGATTGGATGTCATGACTTCTTTTCCTTTAGTTTCCCGAGTCGAGTCGATCAGGACTCAGGTGTCACCTTATCTTTGAGAGAAACCTCTAACGAGATTCCTTTCAAAGAGGGGCAGCTGTTGACACCTAAATTTTGATCATTTTTTTTCTTTTATTTATTTATTTATTTTTTAAAAAAATTCATAGAAATTCTATAAAAAGTTGAAAAATTGAAAAATAAATTTTGGTGACCTTGGCCAAGCTAAATGAACCATTTTGACCAAAAAAAATAATTTTCATAATTTTCATTTTTTTAATATTTTCGAAAAATACAAAAAAAAAAGAAAATCAAGAAAAATAATATTTGAGGTCACAAAAGTTATATAAAAATAGTCGGTATTTTTATTTTTATTTTATCTATTTTCTGACCTCATAAAACAGTTCGAGTTTAGGTGTTTTCTGATCACCATAAAATTGAATTTGGCAAAAATATTAGTAATGATTAAAAGGAAAAGGATTAAAAACATCATCATTTAAAAGGAAAAGTTTTGTCTTCACTTTTGATTATTTTATTATTATTTTTATTTTCTAATATTTTATTTTATTAATATTTTATTATTAATATTTTTCTTTTTTCTTTTTTCTTTCTCTCTCCCCCACTCCCTTTTTTTCTTTCCCTTTCTTTTTCTCTCTCTCTCGCCCGCTCCCTCTTTTTCTCACACGGTCTCCATCTCTCTCTTTTGATATTTCCTCTCTCTCTCTCTCTTTTTTGAATGCACTCAAGTGCACTTGAGTGCACTCAATTGAGAGAGAGGGAGGAGAGATCCCTCCTCCTTCATCCGCCTCCCCCCTTTTCTTCCTCTGCATCCGCGGCTCCCCCTCCTTCTTCGGCAACCTCCTTCTTCTTCTTCTTTTTTTTTTTTGTGAACCTCCCCATCTCATCGTACATCACTACCCGCCACCACACGTCCGGCCGCCTTCGTCGAGCCAGTTACCACTGTAAACCTGGGCCATGGCCGAGCCCATAGCCAAGTCAGCGGGCCAAGGCCGTGGGCCGGTGGCCGTGCGCCTCGGCCAAGGCCGTGGGCCGGTGGCCGTGAGCCTCGGCCATGGCCGCGGGCCGAGTGGCCGTGAGCCTCGGCCATGGCCGAGGCCGTGCATCTGGGCCATGGCCGAGTACCTGGGCCGAGTAACGTGGGCCGAATGGCCGTGAGCTTGGGCCATGGCCGAGCGAGTTGGCCCGTATCCGGGCCCGGATTTTTTTTTAAAATTATTATTATTATTTATTGCCAATTTTAAAACTTATAAAATTGATTGTTGACATTCTGATGTGGTGATCGACAGGTGATGCGCATGGAGACAGTCGCACGCTGTGGCTGGGCGATTGAAGACCGGTGTCCAATCAAGTATATTTTACATACCCGATTTGTATATCAAAGTTAATTTTCTAGAATAATACCATTATAGACTTGATTTGCACGTATTTATCTCAGTTCAGTGGTTAGCTTATTTATCTGGTTGAGTGTTATCTATTGCCAATGATATGCTTTTTGTTAAAATATTTTCTGAAAATATAAAAAATATTAATAAATCAAAAATGCCAAAAAAAAATGGAAAAATTAAAGAAAAACAAAAAATTGAGAAAAATTGAAGAAAAAATCTAAAAATTTTCCAAGGCTGAAAATGACAAAAAATTGAGTTGTTTTCATTTTTTTGGATTTTTCTCCCATTTAATCCAAAATGACGATTTTACCCCTCAAAGGGTAAATCGTCTTTGATATTCCGATGAATTGTGAAAATTGCTTAGAATTTGGCGATGGGTCAAATGGGTGGCCAAACCTTATGTCTAAGATTTCCACATTTCATTTCCTTTTTAGAAAATGACGATTTTACCCTTCGAATGGTAAATCGGTTTCTAAAATTCCCGAAAATCACGAAAATTGCCAAAAAATAGGAAATGGGTCAATTGAGCGACCAGACCTGTTTTTGACTCCGGATTCATTCCGAAATGATGATTTTGTCCTTTTTGGGCAAATTGTCCCGTTTGTCTCAAAATTACGATTTTGCCCCTGATGGGCAAAATCATGTCTAAATCATTCCTAAGCCTGATTGATGCTTCTCTAGGCCAATATGGCATTATTAGGAATGCCATGTGATTTATTTGTACATTTGAATTCATTGATTTGTGCACTTTATCATTGATTGTGATTGCTAGGATAGTCATTCCTATCTGCATGAACTCCTAGATTTAGGACTCGTACCCCACTCATCTGCATGAAATCTTAGGTCAGAAAATTCAGTCAACTTAGGTACCGAAAGGGCGTCAACTCGGACAGTTGACGTAACTAAGTCCCCGAACCCATTTCTCTGGTTATCGCAGAATTGAATAGAAACTCCCGACTATTCAATAGGGTGGTCCAATCATACCCTCCAAAAAATGATTGGTGGCGACTCCATGGCATGCACACTTAGCACATGTCACCAGACCACACTGAAGGTCGACTACGCATACCTCCGTTGCGATTTGGGTAACGGGCCTTGGGAGAGGCCCGCGTCCGACCAGACTAGACGGCCCATTAGCCCTCGAGAGCCTTCCATGCAACCTCTAGAGGGTCGCGACAGGGATGCTGTGGCAACGACCTTTTTTGATGGATCTGACACCTCCCAAATCTATGATCTTAAGAGGCAGGTTTCTCGATTAAAGCAAGGCGGTGGACCCATCGAGAAATATTACAATGATATTCAAGGGCTCTGGCGTGAGATTGATTTTCGACGTCCTAATCCTATGAAATTTTCGGTCGATATTCAGAGGTACAATACTATTGTCCATGAAGATCGAGTTTATACCTTTCTGGACGGTTTCGATGATCGCCTGGACAATGTTCGTGCTGATGTTCTGAAGATGGATCCATTCCCCACTATTAAGCAAGCTTATGTCCGGGTCAGGCGAGAGGATATGCGCCAATCTATCATGCTCTCCACTCCCGTTGGGGTCACCTCTGGTTCCGCCATGATGTCACAACGGGGCAAGAGTGATTTGCACCTCCAGTTAGTGCCTTCTGCCCCGAGAGCTCGCTCTAGACCTGGTATGCAAATTCAATCTGAGGGGTGCTCTCATTGTGGGAATCCTAAACATACAGCAGCATCTTGTTTTAAACTACACGGCTATCTGAATTGGTGGGATGATTTTCAAATCAAGAAGAAGAAACCGGGCTCACAGAAGAGGCGGAATGGAGGTCAAGCCTCCTTAGTGACTAGCGGCTTGTCATTAATTCCTATGGAGCCTGAATTTGCTAATGCCGAATCTCCTGAAGGTAATTGTGGGTTTGTCTTTGCTAATGGACATGGTGATGGTCATCATGGGTGGATAATCGATTCTGGCACTACTGATCATATGACTCCGGAATCTGGTGACCTTCTTACATCTATTACACCATGTCGAGATCATATTTACAATGCCAACGGGCATAGCTTTCCTGTGACGACTGCGGGGCATGTGTCTATCACGCCTTCTCTCTCTCTCTATCTCATACTTTACTTGTTCCTACATTGTCTAATCGTCTGTTATCAGTTGGACAGCTTACCAGCGAGTTAAACTGTGTTGTATTTATGTACCCTGATTTTTGTCTGTTCCAGGACATTCTCACAAAGGAGATTATTGGGCGTGGTACTAAGAGGGATGGGCTGTATTTCGTGGATGACATTTCTTCTGGACGGACCTATCATTCTCGTGGACAATTAGCTCAAAAGAAGGAACTTTGGTTATGGCACCGTCGTTTAGGTCACCCATCCTTTGGGTATTTACGGCATTTGTTTCCCAAGTTATTTCATGGTCTATCGAACTCTAGTTTTCAGTGTGATACTTGTATTTTGGCAAAGAGCCATCGCACCTGTTTTCCTCCCAGTTTGAATATCGGTTCTACTCATTTTTCCTTAATTCATTCTGATGTATGGGATGCGTCTCCTATTACTACTGTATTTGGGTTTCGATGGTTTATCTTATTTGCTAATGATTACACACGTATGACTTGGCTATATTTGATGAAACATAAGAATGAGACTCGACCTATCTTTCGGACTTTCCACCGTATGATTCAGACTTAGTTTGGGGCCAAACTTCAGGTTCTCCGGTTTGATAATGGTGGCGAATACTTAAGTAAACCTCTTGCAGCTTTTTTTCAGGAACATGGTTTGATACATGAAACTTCTTGCCCTCAGACTCCTCAGCAGAATGGTGTTGTTGAGCGCAAGAATCGCCATCTACTTGAAGCCACTCGAGCACTGTTGGAGGGTGGCCATGTTCCCCATCGTTTTTGGGATTCTACCGTAGTTACAGCTACTTATTTGTTGAATCGCATGCCTTCCCTCATTCTGCGCTATCAGACGCCAATGCAAGCACTTGCTGCTCATGTGTCTCTTCCTTCGGTTCTTACATTATCTCCTAAGGTGTTTGGGTGTGTCGATTATGTCCATCTTCACAAAAATCAGCAGACCAAACTTGACCCTTGTGCAGTCAAGTGTGTGTTTCTTGGCTATGGCCCTTCTCAGAAAGGGTATCGGTGCTATGATCTTGCCGGAAAGCGCACGTATGTCACTATGGATGTAACATTTAACGAGACAGAATCCTATTTTCCTTCCCCCCAGTGTCCTGTTCAGGGGGAGACTAAATGTAGAACCAGACATTGGTGGAAGGTTGGGACTACAGGAGCGATGGATGGGTGTGCATGGGAGGTTGGGACTACAGAAGCGACGGATGGGTGCACGACAGATGGGTGTGGATAGCTGCACGATTCTGAGGCTGAAGATTCTGAGTTACTACTTCACTGCCGTGAGATAAGCGCACGGCCGGACAGCATAGAAGCAATAGCAACCGAGCAGGTGTCAACAGATGCACAGCAGTAACAGCCCTCCTTGTCTTCGCCCTCTTCAGTACCACTCCAAGCTCCTGAGAATGTACCTGAGGTAAGTACTTCTACTATACTTGATTCGTTTGAAGATACTAATGTGCTTACTGGTTATAAGCTGCCTGATAGGCATAATAGGGGTAAACCATCGAATCGATATTCTCCAGATGTAGAGGAGTGCCAGTGTCGATATCTTATTATAGATTATGTGTCTGTCAAGAGGTTGTCCACACCACTACAAGCCTTCGTGTCCACGGTTCCCTCAGTTCAAGTTCCAAATAGGGTTGAAGAAGCCATGAAGGATCCAAAATGGCTTCAAGCAATAGAGGCAGAGATGGAGGCATTGGAGAAAAATCGAACCTGAAAACTTGTGGAACTACCGGAGGATAAGAAGCCTGTTGGATGTAGGTGGGTGTTTACAGTCAAACATAAAGCAGACGGCACTATTGAGAGGTTTAAGGCACAACTGGTAGCTAAAGGGTATACACAGACTTATGGGGTGGATTATCAGGAAACATTCTCTCCAGTTGCAAAGTTAGACATGATAAGAGTATTGTTATCTCTGGCTGCAAACTTGGACTGGCATTTACATCAATTTGATGTGAAGAATGCATTTCTTCATGGAGATTTAGAGGAGGAGATCTATATGGAGCTTCCACCTAGATACAGATGTGCAGATCAACACTGGAAAGATCATTGTATGGGTTGAAGCAGTCCCCTCGTGCATGATTTGGTCGCTTTAGCTCAGTTATGAAAAGGTGTGGATACTCTCAAAGTAATTCAGATCATACTTTGTTCTTAAAAGGTACTCAAAGAAGAATAACAGCTCTTATCATATATGTAGACGACATGATTATTACAGGCAATGATAGTGCCGAGATTATGAGACTGCAGGAATTATTATCTAGGGAGTTTGAGATGAAGAACTTGGGAGGTTTGAAATATTTCTTAGGAATCGAGGTTGCTAGGTCGAAGGAATGGATTTACTTGTCTCAGCGAAAGTATGTTCTTGATCTTTTGACCGAAATTGGCATGCTAGATTGCAAGCCTGCAGACACTCCTATGATACAAAATTGTAAGCTTGGAGAGTACCCTGATCAAACGCCTACTAATAAAGAAAAATACCAAAGGTTAGTAGGCCGATTGATTTACTTATCACATACACGTCCTGATATTGCTCATGCAGTAAGTGTGGTGAGTCAGTTCATGCATGCATCTAGTGGGGATCATATGAGTGTTGTGTTGCACATCATTCGATATTTGAAGTCAGCCCCAGGAAAGGGACTGATATTTGCAAAAAATGGCCACCTTGAAGTAGAAGGTTACACAGATGCAGATTGGGCTGGAAGTGTGACAGACAGGAGGTCTACATCAGGGTATCTTACATTTGTGGGAGGCAACCTTGTTACATGGAGAAGTAAGAAACAAAAGGTTGTAGCTAGGTCTAGTGCAGAAGCTGAATTTAGAGGTGTAGCAAATGGGTTATGCGAACTTATATGGCTTCGAAAGCTGCTAACCAAGCTTGGGTATCCACCAGGTTTAGAAATCAAATTGTTTTGTGATAATAAAGCAGCCGTAAACATTGCTCATAATCCTGTTCAGCATGATAGAACCAAATATGTGGAGATTGACTGACATTTCATCAAAGAGAATTTGGATGCAAAAGTGATCCAGTTACCATTTGTGAAATCTGAAGATCAATTAGTTGATATATTGACAAAGGCTGTGTCAAGTAGAGAGTTTCATAGCTCACTTATCAAGTTAGGTATCAAAGACATATTTGCACCCACTTGAGGGGGAGTGTGGTCGTGAGCTATTTTAGCCTATTTGTTAGGAAGTTTTATTGTATATATTTCTTCCTAGTATAGAATCATTCCTATTGTGTATCTCATAATTAGGGTTGTCTGTTGTCCTATATATATGACAGGATTGAGTATTGTAAATATACAGAAAAAATATTCATTGAATAAAAAGGAGAGTTTTCTTTCTCTTCGGGGCCTAGCGGACATGTATCTTAAGCACCAAAGCTCAAGTTGGACAACCGTCGCATCGCAGGCACTTCGAGGATCATAGTCCAGAAGAAGCCGAAAAGAAAGGAGCGGAGATCGGAGCAAGAGCTGAGGGAAGAATTTGAGCGGGGAATACTGGAAGCGGCCCCACGACATGTCGGATTTGGCTCGCGAGATGTTGATGACAGAAATGGAAATGCATAAGCCGAAGAAAGATATCATGGACAGCGGGATGAGGGCCGAAATAAAGGAATTTCTGGGTGAGCCTGTCGATGTAGGAAAAGACAAAATCGAGAGCCAGTGATGGTTTGTACGTACTAAGTTTCTGAATCTGGTCTTTAATTTCATCCCTCTGAAGTGCTGAAGAGTGTTTTTCTTGATCTTGTGTTCTCTAATCCCAAAGTTATCAACTGTTCACAGTTCAAGCATTTTGCCCCTAAAAATATATGCTGCCAAGAGATGAAATCTAGGGAAAAAAAGGCTTTTGGCGGTCCGAGCCGCTCGGGTTTAACAGTTTAACTGGCAGATCATGAGCAGAAAAAGCAGAACCTGAAGAAGCCCTACACTACACTAAGCAATTACCCTTTATTAAAGTAGATGTTTATACAAGATCAATATTTGAAAGCAGACTCGCTTGTTCCGCAGCCATCACGACACAAGCTGATCAATTTGTGCCAAGACACACTTTAAGAGAATCAATCCATCCTAGGATGTAGAAGTAGCATTTACAGCCCATATATGTCCTATCATTCGCTTGATCCCCGCGAGTTTATTCTCTTATTTGGATGATTTCTTGCTGATAGCTGTCTCTACACCTCCCAAGACTCGCTTTCCAAAATCTTCATCTAATTTCTCTCCTGCTCGCTCTTCAAATTCCACTGATATGGCCTGCACGGTGCTTGGACGTGGCGGCAGCCAATAAGGCGAGTTTCCGGGCTACCTGGGCCAACCCGGGTATGGCCCTTGAGGGGTATTAAATAATCTTCCCGAGCTTATTTTCGTCAGATGCTCGTTTTCGCTCGCTGTCATGTCCCTGAAGACATTGTGGTCATAAGTCGGAATCATCCACTCTCTCCGGAAGAAAAGAGCACTGTTCATCTGCAGCATTCTGTTGTTCTCCTCCAGCTGCGGTTACATGCCGACTTTCGACTTTACGTCGGCTAGGCCTTTCTCCATATTGCTCATTCTCTTCACCGGTTTTGTAAGGCTCGTCGCGTCTTTTAGTGAAACTAGGTCTTCGACCAAAGTTTGATATCATGAAAGAGATGAAGAAAGGAGGCAAAATGTTACGAACTTCAAATGGCACGTAGAACCTACAATCAAACTATAGAAGAGAGAGAGAGAGAGAGAGAGAGGAAGGGAGAGTATTACAGAGCTAGCCTTTACAAGTGTTCGTTGCCAGATTTCATGCGTGGCTCTGCCGGTTTCATCTCCCTGTATAAGTGAAATACTGGATCTGGATTCTGGTCCCCCACGAAGATACATCATATTGAGTCATTTAAAAAAAAAAAAAAACTGAGAGTGCATTTGTTTTAGTGTAAGTATTGGTGGAAAGTTGGTTTTTCGGACTTTTACTCATTTGGTTTGCCGAAAATTACTTGGTCAACAGAAAACGTTATCCTATCAACGGGAAATTCATGCATAAAATTGAAAAACTGATTCCTAAGAGGTGAAGACATTTTTCAGAATTGATCATCTCGAATTTTGTAATATTTATATTTTTTTTGTTTAATTTTATATTTTTTACAATTTTTTAATTTTTTTCTTTTTATCATTTTTTTATTATTTTTTTTTCTTTTTTTCTTTTCTTTTCCTTCTTTCTCAGCTGGTGGCCGACGATGGCGACGGATGGCAATCGGCTATAGGCGAGGATTGCTTGTGATTACCATTATGATATGAATAGATTGACTTGATAACGATCACATCGATTGGATTCGTTTGGAGGAAAAATGACGTAAATAGTTTACGAATTTTGGTCTGATGTGCAATGTCATTCTCGAATTTTAATTTGTTTAATGTGGTCAATGAACTATTGGTAAATGCTCAATGGAGTTATTTTGCTTGTTCAAACGACAAATCATAAGTAATTGATGACGTGCATTATTATATGTTAAGTTGGATGGTAAGATATGATGAGTCAACACGTCCATCTTTTTATCAATCTACTTTAGAAAACAAGAAAAAGGCGTTATGATGTGGATTAATATAGTCTGATTTGAGATAAATGACTTGGCCTGTTAGCGACGGTCATTCAAACATAACGGATTGTGAGTCACATTAGCGAATTTCGTGAACTTGAATTAACGAAAGGACTACATTGAATGTTTTTCATGTAGTTTAGGAGTAGATTGAATATTTACAAATCGTATAGGGACAGCATCAAACAATTAGAAATTCAAGGAGACACTGCACATTGGACCAAAGTTTAAAGATTATTTGTGCCATTCTCCTTAATACAGACAACAATGCACAGGGACAAACCGTTTTTGTATGGTTTAAATGCTGCAGTTACAAATTAATATGGAAATACCATTTATCATGTGAAACAATCTTTACAGTCGCGGGATTCACATTGGAATTTAATTTTAATTGGGGTGCATTATGTTTGATAGAAATTATGAACCCACAATGATTTTCGCTCTAGCTAGGAGTGTGAACATATTTATGTGCGCAACAAAGTTGTTATCTCTCTCCACTCTAGAAAAAAAAAAC
This sequence comes from Rhodomyrtus psidioides, assembly GCA_021437785.1. NCBI lineage: Eukaryota > Viridiplantae > Streptophyta > Magnoliopsida > Myrtales > Myrtaceae > Rhodomyrtus > Rhodomyrtus psidioides. Next base: position 5,226,016 of record JAILYB010000007.1, on the reverse strand, counting down.
CATCAATATTCATGGATTTAGTACTTCATTTAGTTTCTTACTTAGGATGCGTTTGGTTAGGCTTAAACTCTATGATAAAGTTCGATAAAAAAAAACTATGATAAAGGAAAATAGTTTTCGAAAAATCATTTTCCAGGAAAATGGTTAGTTTTCCTTTGTTTGGTCACATGTGACCAAAAATATCTTCGGTTTTTCGATCTTATTCGGAAATAATTTCAATTTCATAAGTTTATTTGAAGCAAAAAAAAATGATCTTTGAATAATTTTTAATAAATTCTTATTTTCAATATTTTTATTTTTATTTTTATTTTCCTTTTTTATTCTTTCCCGGCTGGTGGCCAACCATAGGCGATGACAGGCTCTTCCTCACCAGATCCGGCGAGTCCAAGCCTCGCCACCCTTGGGCGAGCTCATCCTCACCTATGGTCGAACGCCAACCTTTGTCGTGGTCGGCCACTGACCGAGAAAGAAGGAAAAAAAGAAAAAAATTTAAAAATTTAAAAAAATATAAAATATAATATGTAAAAATATAAAATAAAACAAAAAATAAAATATTAAAAATTCGAGATGAACAATTCTGAAAAGTGTTTTCAACTCTTTAGAATTAGGATCACTTTCCCAATGTTATGCATGAATTTTTTTTTTCGATAGGACAGTATTTTCCATTAACTAAGTAATTTTCAGCAATCTAAAGGAGTGAAAGTCTGGAAAACCAATTCTCAACAGGCCCATTAATTTTGACAAAAAAAGTCCATTAATAACTCATTTATTAAAACTTGATTAACCCATATTTGACCCATCTAATTGAATATGAGTTAAAATACGGGTCTTCAATTCATTTTAACACATCTAGAGAGTGTCATACCGACAAACTAGTGCCAGGTTGAATGGCGTCATGTATTGATGCGATAGGTCAGGCCACATTGACATAAGCTTCTTTTGGTCCTTCAGAGCCTGCATGACAATTATTCTGGTTCTCTTATTCTATTCCTCGGAATATAAAAAAAATGAGAACTCTGTTTGGTAATGTAAATGATTTTGATTCTGATTCTATTTTCAGAATCAGTTTTAGACCAAAAACAGTAACAAAAAAAGAGTTGGTTTTGGAAAAAAGAATCACTTTTGACAATCACAAAATAGAATGGAGTTATTTTTCCCTTAACCTAAAACAGAACAACGAAGTCTTATTAAAAAAAAGATAATAAAAATAAAAACCCTGTGAATTGTGTGAAAGTAGGATACTCCAATTTCGGGGGGTCTGAAATAAAATTAAAAAAAAAAGTGCCGGCCACGCCATGTAGGACCGCAGGCAGACGTCTACATCATCTATTTTGGCCATAATTGGCCGTAAGGACTCAATTGGCACAACTAAAAAGTTTAGGATTGAATTGACAAAAGAGCAATAGATTTAAAACTTTATGCACAATTTTTCCACTTCTATATCGTACGATGACCGACCAACCCAAAATTTTGATTTATTGCGGAGATAGAAATTATTTTAAAAGCTTATAAGTTTTCAGATACTGAGGTGGAATTGTCTGCCTATGTGGAACGGGATTGATATAAAAGAAAACTTGAGCTTGATCTCAAAATAACAATTGAATGGAATTTCCCGAAGTGTAGTCCGACACGAGATAATTGCTGTTACCCGTCTTTAATAATTATTAGGCTACTCACAAAGTTAATCGAACTGCGAAACTTCCAATTGTTATTTGATCGAATGCACTTAAATAAACGTTAGTAGATCATTTTAATTATGATGATTTATCAATCGGTCAAGTGCTCGCGAGCAAGGGTAGCGGAAACCTTTAGCATCATTACATCAAGTTACAGCATATCTAGAAACTGCCTTGTAGAATGGAACACGCAAGTTACAAGATTTATAGATGTGGTAAGAGAAAATGATACCATATTTCTTCTCAGTTTGCATTGGATTTCTAATATGCTTTAATGTGGTCAATGAATTATCCCTAAATGTTCATCCTTTAACTTTCAAATTATCCAATCTGGCCCCATAACCTTCCATAACAAAGTCAATCGATCATTCGGTATCATTCACAACCTTTCATACACTGTTAACCAAATTTTGATGTATCTTTTCATTTCAATCTATTCTCCAAATCAACAAAAAAAATGCAATTCCTTTATTACCTTTTAACCTTTTTTTTCTTTATAAATATCACGGGAGAATCGCCAAAAAAGCTCTGAACCTACTACATTTGTGTCAATTTAGTGCTAAACCTTTTAATTATGCTAACTGAGTCCTAAATATTTTCACATTTTGTCATCCTTAAGTTAAAAAAAAGTAAATCCAAAAATAAAAATCAAAATATCAGAAAATAGTATTTGAAATGTCCACGTCAGCGTCGATTTTGCCACTTAGAACGGCTAGCATCCACGTATGTGATTTCCTACCAAAATTGGCTAAATGGACTCAATTGACACAATTAAAAGGTTTAGGACTAAATTAATACAAATGCAATAAATTTGAAACTTTTTTGATAAATTTTCCTAAATATCACAACAGATTCTTTTTAGTATACTTTACATAAAATATAGAACCTCATTCGAAGTTATATTAGAGCGGCAAGGTCTTACACATAAGACCGGCTTCTTTCTTTATCTGGCTTGCTGTTAGTTCGTCTAGCGCCTTTCAGTTGGGGTCCGCTCGATTTTCCCGCTATTTTAAGAGTAGGTGTTTCCACAAGGACATTTTCAAGGCTATTATTTTATCCGTAGATAATCCTACTCATATTAGCCTAAATCTCATTCCTAATTGTTTAGATACATAAAAGGTATATGTGCACCGAAAGTCATAATACTTGTCACGAAAGTGCAATGAGTTCTAAAATTTGCAAAAAGTGCAATCAAGTCTAAAACTTGTCGAATTAGTGCAATCGAGCCCTTTCGTTGACTTCGTCCAATTTGGCTAGCGATAAATGCTGACATTGCTTCTTCTTTTTTATTATTTCTTCTATCCTAGGTGGCATTGCGTGGCCAAAACGACATCGTTTCGGTCTAAATTTGGATTTTCAATATAAAGTTTATTTAAATTATATTAAGTCATTAGTAAAATTTAAAAATTACCAAAAAATACAAGAAAAAAAAAAGAGGGAAGATGCTAGCCTCCGCCATCGCCCCACCATCATCAGGAACGGCCGTCGGCCTCTATCAGACTTGGGCGAGCCTTTTTCGGCGGTGGTGTGGTAGCGGCACTCACTTGCATTTTCCCTTTTTTTTATACTAAAGTATCATTGGGATCAAAACGACGTTGTTTTGGCCACGTCAATGTCGCAAAGGATAGAACAAATAATAAAAGAAGCCACGTCAGCATTTTCTATCAACCAAATTGGACAGAGAGAGAGAGACCCTCTCCCGCTTCCCTTTTCCCTCTTCCCTTCCCTTCCCTTTCCTATCTATCTATTTCACTATCACTCCTATCTTCAAGATTTCTACTCGTTTTCGGTCAGGTTCAAGCGTCGAACTTTTTGTGATCTTCGGTGGAGAGTTTCAAGACTTCATTTTCTTTATTTGGATTGGCTTTCTTTTTTCTCCCACTCTGTTTTGGGATTTTTTTTCTGTGAATAAATTTCTGCAGTTGATCTTTGGTGAATGTGGAGACCAATTCGACAACCATCAAGGAAGATGTTCATGATGTGGCTCCACAGCCACTCCGAGATTAGGCCGTTCTCTCCCCTTTTAAATTTATGTTTAGATCCGAGAGTTTCAATATTCCGAACTAGATTTTAATATAAATCTGGGGGTTCCTTATAGATATTTGTTCTTTTAATATTTTGATGTTAGCATTATTGCTCGGTGATGGTGATAGGGACATCGAACCTAGATACACATCACAAGCCGTTGCAAATGGTGTGCAAGTTCTCGACGTGTGCTTATAACTAAATCTAGTAATTAACCGCTGATCGTTTACAATGATAGATCTATTCTTAATGGATGAGAGTGTTGTCAAACTTGAAAGTGTTCTTTGTAACTCTGCTTTTGCTTAATGAATGAAATCTTAAGATAGCAAATTTTTTATTTCAAAAATTGATTGGAATGAAACTTTGTGAATAATACCTAAGGACTTTTTTTTTACTTTGTTATGAAAAGTTGATGGACTAAATTAAACAAAATGAATATTAAAAGGCAAGATTAAACATTTATTAATAGTTTAAATATCACATTAAATAAATTAAAAGTTCAAATGACATTGCAACATTGAGCCAAAGTTTATCATTTTCCCCATATGCATGTTGATACGAACGGAGTTGAACGTAAAACTCAGGTCCGTTCGACCGAAAGGAAATTGTTTTCTGGGAAATTGTTTTAAGATTTTTGGCGATTAGATAATGAAAAACTAATCGGTCTACAGTAAACATTTTTTATGGATCGAAACAACAAACTTAGATCAATGGAAAACGACATTCCCTTCTGGCAAAAAGAAAATTAATTTCCCTAAAACGCCAAATAAATAGAATTAACCATTTTCCTCGAAAATAACTTCCATGGAAAATATATTCCCCCCAAGTTTTTGGTGAAAGAGAAGCACCCTGGAAAACATTCAAATTCGGCCTAGCCTGGGCTTGGCCGGTATGTTTTACTTCTTCTCATCACGTGGTCTGACGAGGGTAGCCATGGAAGAAGGGAAGGACAGTAAGGGCGCGCATGGCAACAGTTCTCCTTTAGGAATCAACGATAAGTTGATTTTTTTTTCTTCGAAAGTAGATTTTGATAAGAGAAATTTATTTGGTAACTATTGAGAATTTCTACTTTTAAAATATTATTTAAAAAATCTATTACAAAAAATTATTTCTGGCGGTTGAAAATTTTCTACTTGATTTTTAATTTTTCAGAAAAATATTATTTACTTTTCAAAATAAAAAATTATGATTTATTTTTTACTCTGGCGGCCGGATACGGTGACTCAGTAACGGCGTTGGGCAACGATGGCGGTGACCAACGGCGGTGGGTGGGGGTGGCAGCGTCAGCGGCGATGGTCGACAGGGGGCGACGACAATCGACGAGCGGCGATGGCAATCGACGAGCGGCTGTGGGCGGTGGTCGCCTGGTGAAGGTCAACAGTGGGCAACAATGACGGAGGCGTGGTTGGGAGAGAGATGCTGAAAATGAAAAGATGTCGAAGTGAGAAAGGTATTGATGTTGAGGAATTTCTTCTGCTAAAAGAGAAGTGACTTTTTTTAATTTCTGGAATTGACTCAAAAATAACTTTAGAAGTAGAACTTGTTCCAAAAGTAAAAATGTAACGTTGCATAACCAAGGATGCGCATGGTAACACTTTTGAAAGTGGATTTATGCTCTAAAAGTGCTTTTAGAACGGAAACTCCTTTGGTAATGTAATTTTTGAAGCATAAATTCAATTGGTAAAAAAAATTTATTCTGAAAGAAATTTCTATTTTTGAAGTGAATTTTCACTTCCTAAGTAATTTTTTCCCCACTTTTTTTGTTGAATGTTTTTTCCGCAATTTAAGAAGTTAAAAAAAGTTGTTTCTTAACTCAAGAAATACTTCATGAACCCAAAAAAAAAACTCAAGAAGTATTTATCACCTCACTCTCTTTACATTACACCCTCACTCTCTTTTCGACCATACTTGCATCTACTGACTAACGTCGCCACACACCGCCGACCGCCAACTACCTCCCATCGCTGGCCTCCATCGGCCACCGCCCGCGACCAACCATCGGCTGCCGCTGCCTACGACCTTCGTCCACCGCCGCCAACCACTATCATGTTAGTGGTCTGCCCTAAGAACCAATCAAGGTTAATACTCTAACATTAGTTATGGATTAGGTTGTGTCGAAAAATCAACCTTCACTATACTTAGGTAGTCATAATGTCTTGCTAGAGGCCGCTTATGACTTGTGGGCCAAAAGAGTTTTGAGCACTGATAACTCTATTTTATATAGAGTTCATTTATTATTTTAGACTTAATATTTACTTAATTTTAATTGAATTTGATATCTACTTTATTTATTTTAATTGATTTTGTAAGTAATAAATCTTCAGCCGTGCAAATTTGAAATCAAAGAGAATCAAACATATCTTGGGGACAAATTCAAAATCCAATCTAAATTAGGAACTTTATTATTGGGAGATGTCAATCTTTAGGAAGAATCTTTATTGCAATCTTACTTTGGTAAGATTCAGATTTCTTTTTCTGAGAATCAAGAAGATATCAAGAGAAAAGAAAAAGAAAAGTAACGTGATTTTGGAGGAGAGAAGCCACTTTTGGAGAAGACACTCTGAAGACGACGTTCAGTTTTTTCTACTATTCTTCCTTTCAATACCGGATGCAAAGTGAGGAAGAAGAAGGCGAATTAAAAGTCAATCCTCGATTATTCTTGGTGCACTTGTTCTAGTTCTTCATCATGTTTAGTTTAATCATTCTTTTTAGTTTAATTTTTATTATATTCTAGACTACTTTTTGTTAGAGCTACGATGTAACTTAACTATGATGGATTAATTTTTCATACTCGTTTATGCAATTCTAGAATTCGTACATGTGAGTTATATATCATTTTCTTAATGCTTTTAAGTTATTGATCACCACTTGAATGATATTTATTGCATGTATGAGACTGAAAGGAGATTACGTGCAAGCGTTTTATGATATATAGTCATGAATTCATCATAGATAGAGATATCTTATGCTTTTTGTGTGGTTTTAGTAGTAGATAAATCGATGGTAGTTTATTGAATTCGGGAACGTTCATAGATCTTAATGCGTTTGGATTTACTTAAATTCACATGGATCAAGTGTGGGCTGCTAAATCTATTTAGGATTGCTATACCGGACCAAGGATAGTGATTTACATTAGGAAGTTCTACCATCACACTATAAATTCAATTTAATTGCATGATGAGATTGGTTAATTAATCTTGATTTGTTAAGTGAAATCGGATGCTCTAACATTTTTTCATTCTTGATAGAAATCCGTTATTTGTTGTTTCTTTATATTCGAAATTTCTAATTTCTATTTTGGTTTGCTGCATTGGTTAATTTATTTTTATTTAGAATTTTCGAGTGCTTTATTGGATCTTTAATTGGTTAGATAAATTTGAGAATTGTTCACGTTTAGTAAGTAATTTGATTGATTTGTTTACAATCTCCGTGGGAACGATACTTTTATTCATCACTTTATTACTTGTTCGATACGTACACTTGCGTTGCTAATCAAGAGAACAAGTTTTTGGCGCCGTTGCCGGGGATTAAATTTTAAGGTATGTGCTGATCGAGTCATTAGGCGATGTGTTCCAAATGAAGAAGTATCTGACATTCTTTTTCATTGCCATGATGGACAGGCAGGAGGTCTTTTTGGTGCCACAAAGACTGCAGCTAAGGTTTTATAGTCTGGTTTTTATTGGCCTACACTATTCAGATATGCATATTCTTATGTTGCTGCATGTGATAGGTGTCAAAGAACTAGTAATATATCTAGAAGACATGAAATGCCTCTAAACAATATTTTAATCTGTGAATTGTTTGATGTTTGGGGTATGGACTTCATAGGACCCTTTCCATCTTCTTATGGTAATACTTACATCTTGGTTGCTGTGGAATATGTTTCTAAATGGGTTGAGGCTGTAGCTTTGCCTTCCAATGATGCTCGAGTGGTGATTAAATTTTTGAAAAAGAATATCTTCACCAGGTTTGGTGCGCCTATGGCGATTATAAGTGATCAAGGCACACTTTCTAAATAAGCAAGTTGAGTCACTTTTGCATAAATATGGTGTGACACATAAAGTAGCCGCTGCTTATCACCCTCAAACTAGTGATCAAACTGAAATTTCTAATAGGGATATAAAGAGAATATTGGAAAAGACGGTGAATCATAATAGGAAGGATTGTGCAATTAAACTTAATGATGCATTGTGGGCTTATAGGACTGCTTATAAAACTCCTATTGGTATGTCACATTTTTCGGCTTGTTTATGAAAAATCATGTCATTTGCCTGTTGAGTTAGAGCATAAAGCATATTGGGCATTGCGTTTTCTCAACTTTGATATGCAAGCAGCTAGTGAGAAGAGATTGTTGCAATTGAATGAGTTGGATGAGTTTCGCAATGAAGCATATGAGAATGCCTAGATCTATAAGGGGAGGACGAAGAGATGGCATGATAGACACATCTTAAGAAGGGAGTTTCATATAGGTCAAAGAGTTCTATTATATAACTCACATCTTCGTCTATTTCCAGGTAAGTTGAAGTCAAGATGGTTTGGAACTTTTACCATCACTAAGGTATTCCCTTATGAAACATTTGAAGTTACTAATGACAAGGAGGGAACCTTTAAAGTGAATGGACAACGTCTCAAGCCCTACTTTGGAGGTAGTTTCGATTCACAAGCAGCCATCATTACCTTACTCACCTGCTTAGAAGAGTTGGAAGAGTTTGGCTACAAACTATAAAGCAAGCGCTTCTTGGGAGGCAACCCAAGCATTTTAATTTTTCGCATTTTAGCTTTATTTTGTTCTATTCACAAAAAAAAAAAAATTTGAACCTCCTGATAATAATTTTCCCTAATTACTTGATTTATTTTTGTAGGGACTTTTCTCCAAGTTTTCTTCAAGCTTTCTACCCCAACTACCTCCCATGACATGCGTTCATCATATTCCAGGGGAGTTTCTCTATCCTTATTATTTTTTCTTTGCTCTTCAGCATTGAGGACACTGCTGCAATTTAGTTTGGGGGTGGAAGTTAAAATTTTTCTTGAAATTTTTTCATGAAATCTTTGCTTACTTTGAAATTTGGATGCAATTTTGAAAAAAAAAATTCAAAATCAGGAAAGATGTGTGAGTTAGTCTCGATCTTGAACATGTAGTCCATATTTTGAGCACTAATCCTTATTTTTGAGTCATGTGTACCTATAGAAGATTTATGTGAAGTATGTAATTCTCATAGAACTCACCCAGATCTTAGAATTTGTATGGTTTTCTCTTGAGGCGAAATTCTAGGCTAAACTCAATTAAGAAAATGATTTAGGCATTCATTGGATTGTTTGAGCCTTTCAAGCCAACCTTATTTATTTATCCTTAGTCACCCCATTGAGCCTGATATTGCCTAATTTCTTTGGATACCCTTGTAATGTAGCCTGAGCTTATTGATATCAATTTTCCTTGTACCCTATGGACACATTTAATTCTTTGTGATATCATAAACTCTAGATTTTTGACATGTTTGAAAAAAAATGAAAAAGAAAAAGGAAGAGAAAAGTGTGCAAAAAGAAAAAAAAAAGAAATACATGTATATTGTTTCTTTAGTACTACTTATACGGATCCCTATATCCAACTTTCAACTTGAGTGAGCCTTTTGGATACTCTATGGGTTGGAATTGCACTATATAAGGAGGGACTCAGGAAGAAACTTCACCGTAAAGCGTGGAACGAGGAGCAATGAAAAAGAAAGAAGTTAAAAAAAATGTTGAAAAAATGTTGATTATTGTTGAATCCAGAGAATCAACTGAGCTATGGAATTGATGTGTCTATAGGATAAATTGAGCTTAAACATATCTTTGTCAAACCCTTAACCAAGCCACATTACAAGCTTATTAAGACCTATTGATTCTTGGTTGAGCTTATGGTCTACATTAGTGGAGAGATGAATGAACGACAAACTTATGAGATTTGGTTTTGTGGATTTTGAGTTTAGGAGTTTTCATATCAACGTGGATTTATCTAGGTTGCATGTGAGTTGAGAAATTGAGGATTTCACACACACACGGATTGCATGTTTAGGGTTAGACTTATCTTGTCATTGATTCTGATATTTTCCGTTGAGAATTCGAGCAACAATGGTTGATATAAAAAAATTATTTTGAGTTGTGGTTTTGCTCGAGGACTAGCAAAATGTTAAGTTTGGGGGTATTTGATAACTCTATTATATATAGAGTTTATTTATTATTTTAGACTTAATATTTGCTTAGTTTTAATTGAATTTGATATCTACTTTATTGATTTTAATTGATTTTGTAGGTAATAAATCTTCAGCCGTGCAAATTTGAAATCAAAGAGAATCAAACATATCTTGGGGACAAATTCAAAATCCATTCTAAATTAGGAGCTTTATTATTGGGAGATGTCAATCTTTAGGAAGAATCTTTATTGCAATCTTACTTTGGTAAGATTCAGATTTCTTTTTCTGAGAATCAAGAAGATATCAAGAGAAAAGAAAAAGAAAAGTTGCGTGATTTTGGAGGAGGGAAGCCACTTTTGGAGAAGACGCTCTGAAGACGACGTTCAGTTTTTTCTGCTATTCTTCCTTTCAATGCCGGATGCAAAGTGAGGAAGAAGAAGGCGAATTAAAAGTCAATCATCGATTATTCTTGGTGCACTTGTTCTAGTTCTTTATCATGTTTAGTTTAATCATTCTTTTTAGTTTAGTTTTTATTATGTTCTAGACTATTTTTTGTTAGAGCTACAATGTAACTTAACTATGATGGATTAATTTTTCATACTCGTTTATGCAATTCTAGAATTCATACATGTGAGTTATATATCATGTTTTTAATGCTTTTAAGTGATTGATCACCATTTGAATGATATTTATTGCACGTATGAGACTGAAAGGAGATTACGTGCAAGCGTTTTATGATATATAGTCATGAATTCATCATAGATAGAGATATCTTATGATTTTTGAGTGGTTTCGGTAGTAGATAAATCGAGGGTGGTTTATTGAATTCGGGAACGTTCATAGATCTTAATGCGTTTGGATTTACTTAAATTCACATAAATCAAGTGTGGGTTGCTAAATCTAATTATGATTGCTATACCGGACCAAGGATAGTGATTTACATTAGGAAGTTCTACCATCACACTATAAATTCAATGTAATTGGATGATGAGATTGGTTAATTAAGATATCAGATACTCTAACATTTTTTCATTCTTGATAGAAATCCGTTATTTGTTGCTTCTTTATATTCGAAATTTCTAATTTCTATTTTGGTTTGCTGCATTGGTTAATTTATTTTTCTTTAGAATTTTCAAGTGCTTTATTGGATCTTTAATTGGTTAGATAAATTTGAGAATTGTTTACGTTTAGTAAGTAATTTGATTGATTTGTCTACAATCTCCGTGGGAACGATACTTTTATTCATCACTTTATTACTTGTTCGATACGTATACTTGCGTTGCTAATCAAGAGAACAAGCACACTACTAATGTTTGGTGAACCTATATGGTCACACACAATAGCGAATTGAGTTTATATTTTCTCTGCGCCTTGATCTACTTAAGAAGTAGATTTAAGCTTATTCTCCTGATATAAATATCTATGCGAATAAAATGGTTGTACGGAATGATTGTGCACATTATGTGATAATGATTAAATGCACGATTGGAGGTGGATGGACCTGCAAAACGGTCCCTCCCAAACTGCCTATATATATCCGACTATTAAGAATAGTGGGTTAGGTGTGGAAAACCCTAGAGACGCCTTAGATATTAAAAGGTTGCAATTCGAAGGAGAAAAAACACAGAGAATTGTTCTCTACTCGAAGATCTTTGAGAGAGTCTCGAAGATCAAAGGCAACGAAACAAGAGGAACTCCAAGATATGTAAGGTAACACTTGGATCGTTAGAGATTTCAGTTCGTGTGTGTAGATATCGGTAGAGGCACAACGCTTGGGGTGCTAATCCAGACACAGCCAAACGTCGATTTATCTTCGATCTGATAAAGGTAAGTATTGAACTCCTATTTCGATTTCGATATACGCATGGATCCTATCTAGGGTTTCGGTTTATAAATATATTTCGCTGTGTTTTAGCAATCCTTGAAACCCAACATATCCCCCATTACCAACAGCCTCCTCGTTGCCAATTGCCAACTATCGCCTCTGCCACCAATCGTCGACCACCACCGCGCTGCCCGTCGCCGTAGTCTACCGTTGACCTCAGCCGGCTGTCGCTGCCGAGTCATCGTCTCCGGCCACCAGAGTAAAAAATAAATACTAATTTTTAAAGGAATTTAAAAAGTAATAAATTTTCGGTCGCTGAGAATAATTTTTCATAGAAAATTTTTGTTTTGATAATGTTTCAGAAATATAAATTTTGAACCGCTACCAAATGAATTTCTCTAATCAGAAATAATTTTTAGAATAGATGTAAAAATATTAAAAATTAATTTTTAAAATAGAAGTGTTACATTCGCACCCAAAACGCAAATTCTTGACTTTTTCCCACCCGAGTGGGGCAGGAGCGTCAGAGCGATGGGTTCACCCACACCTTGTCCGAACGAGGTCTGACGCGGAGCTTTAAAATTCCGGAGGGAAAATCTCGATCTTCGTCACCATTCCCGAAATTTTTAAACAGTGGGGAATCGCAGACGGTCGGTCTCCTCATCAGAAATTTTTCCCCAATTCAAAAAGGAAACGTTTGAATTTCCCGTCGCTTTCCCTCATTTTCCCATCAGCCGAACAGTCCAAGCCCCGGAAAAGCTAACGTCCACTGCAAGCCTCCCTCCCTCCTTCTCTCTCTGTCTCTGCGTGCTTTCAAATTTTACCCAGATGGATAAGACAAACGAATTCCACGCTACCGACCAAGCCCGACCTCGCTTCGAGCTCTGAGCACCTCAGCGCGCGGTGACGTGTGGAGCTGCGGCCGATCCCTTCACGTTTCGCCGTTTTCGGCTCGGATTCTCGCGACACCTGTTAGGGCGGGAAGTGGGGAAGTTTCGCCGCCCCAACCGAAGCCATGCCTGTACGTCCGCTCTCCCTTTCTCTCTCTCTCTCGCCTTCGTCTCTTGTCGTTCCCTCTGTTTTCTAGGGTTTGTGCGGCTTCGCTAGGGTTTTGACTCTTGATATGGGGTGGGGGTTGGGGCTGGGGGGATTTCGATCTTGGCAGGAGCCGAAGATCATGAACCTACGCAAGGGCTCCAAGGTATGGGCGGAGGACCGGGATTCGGCTTGGGTGGCTGCAGAGGTGGCCGATTTCGTGGGGAAGCAGGTCCGAGTTGTGACTGATACGGGTAAAAAGGTGATTTTCATGGCCTCTTAGCTCGTGCGTCTGTGTTTTTGATTGTGTTAGGTCTGTTGGTGGTTGGTTCGGTTATGGGGGTGTTGACTTCCTTTCTGTGCGTGGGTGTGTTGAGTAGGTTTTGGCTTTGCCGGAGAAGCTGCATCCTCGAGACGCGGATGATGAGGAGCACAATGGAGTTGACGACATGACTAAATTGACGTACTTGAATGAGCCCGAAGTACTTTATAACCTGGAGAGACGATATGAGCTGAATGATATATATGTGAGTCAATCAATGTGGACGTGTACTGGATTCTGTTTAATGTGGAGTTGAATCGCACTCTGCGTAGTAAATGCGTGTTATGATGAGTTGGTTGATTAGGTCATCAGAGTGCACAATTACTAATATATTCAATGGAGTGATTGAAGTCTCTTGAGATAAAGGTAAACTACTCACTAGGGTGCTTTTGACGTTAGAATGATATTTTTAAAAATCTTGTCCATCTGTCAAAAAGCGACCTTCTCTTTTTGAGAGCATTTACAAATGGGAGGACACGATAGGTGGGGATAATGGTTAGATGAAGTTTCATATTTCAGAAGAAGAGGTATATGATAAAGCTTCAACTACTATTTCTGGACTTAAGGATGTAGTTTTTTTTTTTTGGTTATAATGGCTATATTTGATTTAATTGTTGCCATCACTTAAATGCTGATTGCATTGTTAGAATAAATGCTGCCTCTGTCATACTCGACTTATACCTATAACTAATTTGTCGGCAGCTAAGTTGCCGTGTGATAATGGTCTTAACGCATTCCTGAATATGTGGCAATTCAAGCGAAATGCAATCTGCATATAGACCAATGGCTCATTTTGTTTATTATGGTATCTGAATATTTTCTTAGCTTAAGAGCTCTTCATTTAACAGCATCAAGGTGTGATAAATGCAGCAAACTATTAATAAGTCGAACTTTTTTCCCTCTCTGACCAGACTTACACAGGAAGCATTTTGATAGCTGTCAATCCTTTTACAAAGCTTCCCCATCTCTATAATGTGCATATGATGGACCAGTATAAAGGAGCTCCTTTTGGACAGCTAAGTCCACATGTATTTGCAGTGGCGGATGCATCATTCAGGTGTTTCGATTTTTTGATGCTTGTCATTGAGTCTGATTGAGTATGCTCCTTAGTCTCACAACATGATCTAATTAGCTGTTTGCCATCTTGATGCAGAGCAATGATAAATGAGGGTAAGAGCCAGTCTATACTAGTTAGCGGGGAAAGTGGGGCTGGAAAAACTGAGACAACAAAACTGATTATGCAGTACCTCACTTATGTGGGGGGTCGCACTGCTAGTGCTGGTGATGATCGAACAGTAGAGCAGCAAGTTCTTGAAGTAAGGGTTGCTTGTCAACATTCTGTGAAAAAACTGTTCCAGTAAACCTCCATATTTGACTAATATACGCCCTTCGTAATAACTTTGGGGATGAACATTCTGCTCACTTGACTCTGTGTCATCCAGTCAAATCCACTATTGGAGGCATTTGGTAATGCGAGGACTGTCAGAAATGATAATTCTAGGTGGGTGCCGGTTCTCTTTATTTCAATGTTGCTATCATCTGCTTTCAAGCTTTGAGCTACTCGTTAGGGTAATTTTACTCTACCAGTTTGCTTATTAAGTGGCAATAATTGACTTGACAACCTGCCACCCCATATACGTTTTCATTATTTTTGGAGGTCCTCTGGTGCCCTTCTATGAGTTGAGACTTCATATTGAATTTCCCTGATTGAAATGGTGTACTCTGTTATAACAATGACCCTGGAATTACGTATTCTTAAAAGCATTGACTGAAAACACTTCAGTGGGACCTCATAGGGATAATAAGAGAAAATAATTGGTGAATGGGTTGTCTCAAGTTACATGCAGCGAAGTCTATTCACTGTTGTTAGTCCAAGATCTATCGACCAAAGATATATTTACGTGCAATTGGTGGACAAGATCTAACTCATTATTGAGTAAATTATCTGGCTGTTACCTCACGTAGCAGTATTTGGTTAGTACAGCTACCTTTCGTTGCATAGGTGTACAGACATATGAGATAGGTCTGTGTAGCAAGTTGTCTGTCATTAACAGTAAGTAAGTATTAAGTATGAGTCTAGGCATGGGTGATATTTGTGATTGTCCTTTTGGGTGGTCATTTATTTTTCTTGCATAATGCAAAGGAGTTCCTATCTTTATGTCGAGTTTTTATAATTCTTCGTCCATACAGACTGACATGCTTCAGAGTTGAAAGTTTCACAGTTGAAAAGAAAAATCTGGGAAACAAAGGAGAAGCAGTTATCGGTATATTCTAGTAATAGGTATCTTGACTAATTCATATTGCTTTT
This sequence comes from Rhodomyrtus psidioides, assembly GCA_021437785.1. Classification (NCBI taxonomy): domain Eukaryota; kingdom Viridiplantae; phylum Streptophyta; class Magnoliopsida; order Myrtales; family Myrtaceae; genus Rhodomyrtus; species Rhodomyrtus psidioides. The sequence continues at coordinate 5,210,655 of JAILYB010000007.1, read as the reverse complement.
ATAAAGAGATATTTAATGCACAGGAGGTAAGCATTTATCAACAGAGTTAACTTTCATGTGATATGAAGATGACGGCATGGGTTTTTTCTAATTGTGGGTAATTGCATTATCATCTTGCATTGAAAATACTTGAAGCATTATGCTAGCAGTAGCACATGCCAGAAAGGGAAGATAATCCTTACAACATGCAATATCAACATTAGTAGCAGTGAAAAAAAAAAAAAACAGGGGGGGAATCGGTTGATATGTGAGGTAATCTTGGAATATTAAGGATTAAGTCATGGAGGAAAGGGTTTTGGCCTCGTATGGAGGATAACATGTTAATCTTGGCTGTGAGGAGTGTCACTGGGTAAATATATAGTGCACTTTGTCATGGTAAGCACTCACCTTTAAAAATTTGCTAGTGACTTTGAATGAAGTTTTGTGGGGAGTGGGTCAATGGATTGGAGTGCCTGGGCCTGTAATTATTGTGTTACGATGCATAGGCTTTTGTGCATTGGTTGCTTGCATTTTAACATTAAGTAAATTGTTGTATCTGATTTAGACTATGAGTATAAGAGGGACATGTGTAAGCTGGATGTTAGAACAGGTCACTCTGTACGGGAAAGAGATGTTGGGCGATATAGCCAAGTAGTTGTGTTGTTGGGAAATGGTGGCCAATGGTAGATCACGGTCACACTACATGCTTTTGAGAAGGTTAAAATTGTCCCACATTGATATTTTTTTTCTTCTTAATATTTCTGGACAATTGGGGCTTTTTATCGTTTGTATTCTACAGTCAGTCTTTGAGAGGATGAGCGGCCTTCTATATTGGGTCAGGTCATTGATAAGTCTATGTTTATATTGGACTAGTAATCATTAGGGTTATCTGAACGAGTAGAGTGTAATTTGTTTCCCTTATTGTTGCAGTCGTTTTGGCAAGTTTGTTGAGATCCAGTTCGATGCAAATGGTAGAATATCCGGTGCTGCAATTAGAACTTATCTTTTGGAACGTTCTCGGGTTGTTCAGATAACTAATCCTGAAAGGAACTATCACTGCTTCTATCAGTTATGCGCAGCTGGAAGGGTACACCCCGTCCTTCTCCCTCCCCCTCCCCTTTTCCTCCTCTTCTGTTGGCTCATTGTCAGTCTGCTTTTATTCTGCATCTAAATTTGTTGATTTATACACCTACTGATGTATACTACTTGCCCAAATCTCTGCAATGAATTTGTTCTGGAAATTGGTTCATCATTTATGTTAGGCAAATTTTTAAATTTTTGAAGCAGGATGTGATCAATTTTGTGGCATATTTCCATATTTAGCAGTTGCTCGAATAGCTGGATGCATGTGCCATTAGTGCCTGCATATCCTGGTATAAATGAAGCCTATAAATATTGTAGCTTTGGGAACGTGAAAACATGTGCAGGATGCGGAGAAATACAAATTGGGACATCCGAGCCTGTTCCACTACTTAAACCAAAGTAAGACTTATGAGCTGGAAGGAGTGAGCAGTGCAGATGAATATTTAAAGACGAGAAGAGCAATGGATATTGTTGGTATAAGTTCTGAAGATCAGGTTGGCTGGTTTTTATCAAAAGCCGATGATATACCTTTCCTGCTTTTGTTCTACTCTTGTATCTTACTTATTAGAGGAACTTTTATGCTTTTCACAGGAAGCTATTTTTCGCACATTGGCCGGGATTCTGCATCTGGGAAATATTGAATTTTCACCAGGCAAAGAGCATGATTCTTCTGTCATAAAGGATCAGAAATCTGGCTTCCATATGCAGATGGCTGCTAATCTTTTTATGTAGGTGATCTAGAATCTTCTCACGTAGCCTTCTTTTTCTCGGTGGTTCATAGTTTTTAATGCATTGCCTTGTCCTTTGTTGGATGCTGGTTTGCTTAGCTTTGATTCTTCATTGAGTTGGCTTGTGTAATGCATATCTTTGAATGAATGTGATAAAAATTGTTGTCCAGGTGTGATGTGGACCTCTTGCTAGCAACGCTATCCACTCGTACAATTCAAACTCGAGAAGGAAACATTGTAAAAGCCCTTGATTGTAATGCTGCAATTGCCAGTCGAGATGCACTGGCAAAGACAATCTATGCTCGGCTATTTGACTGGTATTTCATTGACAAAGCTACTTCCGGAAAGTCTTCTCTAATTTTAATGTTGATTGTCTTGATTAATAACATGGTCGAATCTTGTTGTTTGGTGTAGGTTGGTTGATAAGATTAACAGGTCTGTTGGTCAAGACCCAAATTCTCGTGTTCAAATTGGAGTCCTAGATATATATGGCTTTGAATGCTTCGAGCGTAATAGGTAGGTTTCTTCAGCTTTTTAAGTGTTTTTCATTAGACCTATGTTAGTGCGCTGGGTTACTGCTTGATGGCTATCTGTTGTTGTTTGTACTTCTGATTTGGCTACTTGGTGACTGCCTGATGGTTATTACTTCTGATTTTTTCACTTCTTACCTTACTGAAGAAGGAAACCAGCTTCTCGCTTATTTGCACCTTGGGCCTAGTGAGTCCGAGTGGGTCCAAGGGGACTGCCTGGTCCATCATATGCATCATATACATAAGAATCTTTTCCAAAGAGAATTTTACATCACGAACTCTTCCAAGATTAATTTGAGCGTGAAGCATGATTCCTCTGTGTCAAGAAAAACACACATCCTTCTAGCTACTTGAAGCAATTGAGAATGCTATCCATAGAAATTTTTCTATGAGCATCACCTGTATTTGCTCTCGCACAAGATGAAGCCATGTGCTTTTGTCTGTAAATCTGGTGTGGAAGATTCTGTGGACATTTCTCTGAATTTTTTGCTTTGAGTATAGACGAAGTTGGCATCTCTGTTTGTGCTGATGCTTGTTTGGTTAGATATAGGATGTGTTGGCTCATTTGTTGTGTAAGCATGTTGTTGTTTGAAAAGCTATGAGATGAGTCTTTTGCTGCTCCAATTTTAAGCAAAACGAGATGTTTTTTATTATAGAAATGTGGTCGGAAACCTTATAGCTGGTTCAACCATCTCTATTCAGTTACTTCCAAGTGTAAATGTGAGTTTTACTTGATGTATGTATGGTATTGTTTTGCATTTTTATCTCATGAAGGTGACTGCTTTTTATGTTTTTGGTGATAAAGAAATGATCCATCATGATATGTCTTGTTATATTTCTTCTGTTTAAAATTGGTTTGAATTGGTTACTTCTGTGAAAAATTGACTTCCAATACCTGTCCTAGCATCCATTTCGTTGTCCCGTGGTACTCTGTTATTCACGGGTTGTCATTTCATTCTCAGCTTTGAGCAATTCTGCATCAACTTTGCAAATGAAAAGCTTCAGCAACACTTCAATGAGGTGAGATAAGGGTTTTGAAGAAAAATGTTATGCAGTTCCAGTACAAAATGCTATCTAATTTTTTTCCTTTTGCTTCAGCACGTGTTCAAGATGGAGCAAGAGGAGTATAGCAAAGAAGAAATCAATTGGAGCTATATAGAATTTATAGACAACCAAGATGTTTTGGATTTGATTGAGAAGGTTGTTTCTTATGCCACTATCACGGATTCCGGATACTCTGAAGCTCTGGAATGAACTCTAAAAACCATTAACTGATTCCTTTCTCATATGAAACATACATTTCACCTTCGAATGGTCTTTCTTGTCAGTTGATTGATAGCATTCTGTAACACATTGGAAATTGTGATTGCATACCGGTGTATTACGTGCCTCGGCATGGCACCCTACAGATCAACATGTTTATACATGGCATTTGCAGCTCCTTGCTTTTGAATGTGAACCCTTCCCATTGGGGTTTTATGTTGTTTCCTTTGAGACATTGAAGAAAACTTGTGTCAAAGTCCTTTGTTCATTCTTGATTTGCTTGTGCTGAACGATCAAAATCAAGTTGGAATGAGATGATCAAATCGGAAATCTCAATAGTCTCATGCAGCTTGATGTATTGTTTAGTTCATATGTCTGCAAGATATATCAGAATCTCATCAGGTGTTTTTCCGGTTGCTTATGAGTAAGTAAAATTATTGTGCATTTTATTGGGTTTTTAAGATTGACACATTAACGAGTTTTAATTGAGGATACTGGTCTAGCATATTTGCAACTATGCATGTGATGTTCTTTCTTTGCACAGTTTCTTATTTGATGCAATGTGGAAGTTTTGGTGCCTTGTATATTAGCAGAAATCACCTGAAGGCAGTAATGAGCGAGAAATGGTTGCTTATAGAAGTCTTGTGTAAATAAACTTTCTCATACCTTTTTTTATTGTTGGTCCCATTGATCTTGCAGAAACCTATTGGGATTATTGCTCTGTTGGATGAAGCTTGGTACAGATTGTTTTTTCCCCTATATAAATTGGTCGCGTGGGTTTGGTGCACATGCAATTCATGGTTGTTCTCTCTTATTGTGCAGTATGTTCCCAAAGTCGACGCACGAAACCTTGTCAACCAAACTGTTTCAACACTTTCGGTCACATCCAAGGTTGGAAAAGACCAAATTTTCGGAAACAGATTTCAGGATTGCCCACTATGCTGGAAAGGCATGTATTTTGACAGAGATGACCTGCGAATCTACAATTTGTTTGGCGAAGTTTTGATTTTTCTTCCGCTGTTTCTTGTGTAGGTTACATACCAAACAGAAACCTTCATAGATAAGAATCGAGATTACGTCGTGGTGGAGCATTGCAATCTTTTGTCCTCTTCCAAGTGCCCCTTTGTCGCTGGTCTTTTCCCTTCCCTTCCCGAGGAATCATCAAGATCATCCTATAAATTTTCTTCTGTTTCTTCTAGATTTAAGGTGAGCTCTAACCTAGATTCCATGCCCACCTCTCATTTCCTCTTCTCTTGATATTCCCAAACAAAGCATAAAGATAAATGGGATACTCGCATTAAAGAGCTGTTATACTGGCATTTGAATAAAGATTTTTCATCTTCTTGGTTATCAAACTCTTTGTTGAATAAAAAATGACATTTACAAACACAAAAGAGTGTTGATTTACTAGGACATCAATAATTCTTTTGCTTTGGTGCAGCAACAACTTCAAGCACTTATGGAAACCCTCAACTCAACAGAACCTCATTATGTACGCTGTGTAAAGCCAAACTCCCTGAATCGACCACAAAAGTTTGAGAAACTCAGTATCTTGCACCAGCTACGCTGTGGGGTGAGTGCATTGTGCTCCTATGCTTTGATATTTTGTTCTTCTCTTTAGAATGGTCATTATCTTGAGTGGGAAGTACTATTTGTGCTTCTCATTTGGCACTGCATCACCATATGCACTCTGCTGGCATAGTTCTAATGCTTCCTCATTGTCCTTTTTTTGGTTTTTGCTTTTATATTAACTCAATGCCCATTAAAGTAGGTGTGCATTGCCTTTATTAGACTGCCAAATTCATTCTTTTTGTGATGGTCAAAGGGGGAGGTTATCCCTGAGCCAATTTCCATTAAAAATTGAAAATTCTGCTCATTCTTCATGAGTGGAAGAGTATGCAAATCTGAATCGCCAAGCACTAATTTGTGATGGACTAGCAATTAATCCTTTTAGAAAATTTAAGACCCAAATTTCACTAGACTCACAACTAATTCTTACAGAAAATTTAAGAGATAAACATGTTTGGAAGATCAACTCTCCTGAATGCAGACTCTGTGTAATGGTTTTTATTGACAGGCTATGAGAAGTGTGCCAATGTAGATTTCCTGGATGAGACATAATTCTGACTGTAGTTACTTTTTTGTGTGCTAATCATGCTTCAGTTGCACATAGCACTGATAGTAGTCAACTCATCTGGTTATTATCACAGCTTGATTTGATTGTGTTGACTGATACTAGTCAACTCCATCTGGTCATTATTACATCTTGATGTGATTGTGTTGGCTAATCTCCCCTATCTTATGGTCGCTAAGATTTATGGTCGTGGTATCTCATGAATGGCTAATCTCCCCTATCTTATGTTTTTTTTTTTTGGGTAAATATCTCCCCTATCTTATGTTTTTTTTTTTTCTCCCCTATCTTATGTTCGTTATATTAATATGCAATAATTGAAATATGACATCATGCTCATTCCCCGTTTCTTGAACATTTTTCAACAGGGTGTTCTGGAGGCAGTTCGCATAAGTTTGGCTGGTTATCCTACTCGAAGGTCTTATTCAGAATTTGTGGATCGTTTTGGACTGCTAGCTCCTGATCTTCTGGATGGAAGGTCTGCTTGTGGCTAAGTTTTTATTGATTATTTGGTCCTGCTTTCTATGTCTTTAAGATATGCTTGCAGTGTATCATTTTTATGCATTGCAGTTATGATGAAAAGATGATCACTCAAAATATCCTGCAGAAGTTGAAGCTTGAAAACTTTCAGGTAAATTTCTTTTGGATTAGTAATAGTGCTTTTATGGATTTTAGAGTGGCTGGTGTAAATCTTGTAAGATGACACATATTTCCATCTAGTCAGTGTCTTTACCCTGCCTCATAAATTTTGATGCAGCTTGGAAGGACCAAAGTGTTTCTTAGGGCTGGTCAAATTGGTAGTTTAGACTCACGGCGAGCTGAGGTTCTGGATAGTGCTGCAAAATGCATCCAGCATCGTTTTCGTACATTTATTGCAAGGAGGGATTTTGTCTCTGTCAGGGCTGCTGCTTGTGATCTTCAAGCATACTGTAGAGGTACTTTATCTTGCAAGGGTTTTTCCTGTGAGATTTTTGCTGATGGAAGGAAATCCATTGGCTTAGGACACTAGTTGCTTGTAGGTTGAGATTTTATTTCAACATCCACCTTAGAGTCTTTAATGTTAGTGTGCAATTTTCATTTCTTCTTTAATATGTTCCAGTGGAAGAACTTTTCGAGCAATGATTAGAACATGCTCCTTTGCAATTTTTTCTTTGCCCAGTATTGATGAATATTGGTTTATTTATTTCTTAGGATGCCTTGCCCGGATGCTCTATGAAGTGAAGCGGAAGACAATGGCCGCTATTATTATGCAAAAGTATTCCAGGGGTTGGCTGATACGGTCTGGTTATGTGAAAGTGCGTGTAGCTGCCATTGCCATTCAGTCAAGTATCCGTGGTTTTGCAGTACGCCAAAAGTTTTTGTATGGAAAGAAACACAGAGCTGCTACCCTGATTCAGGTGAACAAGACATTGGATATGCACATTTTGGATCATTTCTGTCTGTATTTACCATTGCGACTAATTTCCTTATGATCAAAGACAGATCTGGGTTTTTCCTTAAAGGCTTAATGGTTTTTCCCTTCTGCTCAGTTAATAAACTGTGAGAAGAATCATTGGAAGATCAATTAGTTGATGGAAATGTTAGTGCATTGGACTTAGCATGTTTTACATGATATCATTTTGAGATGAAACCCACGTGTGGTACAACATAATATGTTAACTGGTCTATTGACATGATATAAGCTTTTTTGTTGCAAGTGATTAGTTTAGCATGTTAAATAAAAATTTATAATGGGTTAAGGTGGTGAGGAATTCTGTAATAGTTACAAACCCGACTAAGACATGCTAACTGAAACTTCCAATCATATTTATCATTGTCATGTTCGATCTTGCTTCTCTAAAACATTTCCATAACAGTGCACTATTTTGTTGGGAGGGTGGATCATATGCATAATCCTTTCTTTGTGTTTGGCTTTCTACTGGATCTGGTTATCTGGTCTCTTAAATCCTGAAATTATGTGGTTCAAACTAGAGTAAGAGAATAGTCATGTCTTTTCTCATAGAGATACTAAGTACTTTGAGTTAAATGTAATTCCATTCTATTTTACTGTTTGGCCTATATAAAATTACCATTAAATGTTTAAACTACAATACACGTAGGTTTTTGAAGATTTGGGGTGGACATTTTTTTTTTGGTATAAATCAAATCTTAAGTATTGAAAAGGAAAATTATAGGTGAAATCCGAAAGACAGTGGTGGTATATGTGTAACATGCATAGGAGTTGCTTCTCTTTTCGTTTACTCATACTAAAACAGTAAAAGAAAATCTGTAAGCTTCCCACTTGCACGAGTTTATTGATGATGGTTTGCTTCATTTTCTTGGCATGTTGCTCCCAATTGCTAGGCTCGATGGAGAATGCGCAAGTTTCGCTTGGCTTTCAGGCATCATCAAGCTTCTATCATTGCAATACAATGTCTGTGGAGGCGAAAACTTGCTAGAAGAGAACTCAGGAGGCTGAAGCAAGTAAGCTTAATTAGGCTTAGTTGGAATTTGTTCTTTCCAAGTTAGAGCATAATTAATTATTTGGTGTACATTAATTTTTGTGTCATAGGAAGCTAATGAAGCGGGTGCCTTGCGCATGGCTAAGAATAAGCTAGAGAAGCAGTTGGAAGATCTTACATGGCGTTTGCATCTAGAAAAACGTTTGCGGGTATATATCTAATTATAGGATTGTGTGATTTTGTATATGCCATGTGGATTTGGAAGCTTTATCCGACGGGCACTTATATTTTTCTAAGAGGCGGCCACTTTCTCTGTAGGTTTCTAATGATGAAGCTAAGCTGGCGGAGATTTCAAAATTTCAGAAGACATTAGAATCAATGAATCTAGAATTAGATGCAGCTAAGTTGGCAACAATAAATGAATGTAACAAGAATGCAGTGCTTCAAACTCAGTTAGAATTGTCAATGAAAGAAAAGTCAGCCCTGGAAAGAGAGCTTGCTTCAGTTGCAGAGCTGAAGAAGGAAAATGCACAGCTGAAGGTTAGTAATCTGCTTGTCTCGGCCTCAACTTTGGTTGGCTTCTGAACAAAACCTTTTGTTCTAGTAATTCTGTATGGGCATCGAGGATTAAATATTTATGAAGTTATTGCTTTTAAACTCTGTGAATGGATAATGTCTTAGCTTAAAGCTTTGCTTACTCTAGAGCTACATCAACCGCTCTTGCTATTGAAATCTTGTGTAAAATTGTTGTTGCACTGTCAATTTGCCTATTTCTTTGGATAATTTGTTCTATTGTTTTAAGTTGCGGGATATGGGTGCTCTACCCCAACGGGTAGCAAATTCGTATGGCTTTCCGTCTATTTGGGTTGCACGTGGGCATCCGATTGATCATTGTAATTCTCTCTGTTTACCTAGCAATTTATCTTATAACTATAAAATTTATGCAGTTTGTGTCCCAGTTGGATTCTTATTCTGTTTTCTTATTTGGCTTTTGGTCTGCTGTTGATTAACACTAAGTAATTAATCTGGAAGAGATTGCTTCTTTATGATACTTCTGTTAATGTTTTCTTGACAGAGCGCCTTGGATACTTTGGAAAGTAAGAACTCTGCTCTGGAGCTTGCACTCGTCAAGGCTCAAAAGGAAAGTGATGATGCAATTGAGAAGTTACGCCAAGTGGAAGAGAAGTGGTTTCAGTTGCAAGAGAATGTGAAGAGGTTGGTATGGGTTCCAATTTCTCATAACCTATGTGCATGTCAAAAGTTACGCTGACTATTGTTCAAAATTATTATTATTTTTTTTTGTGGGTTTACGAGTCGCTAACCAGTTTCCTGGGTAAATAACCTGAGATTAGCAAGTACTGATTTTAGTCTGTTTGAGTTAGTGCATTTCTCTTGTCGATTGTTTTCGATCATGCCTCATTATATGTTTTCCAGTTGATGTGGCATGCAGTGTTGCATTTGAATAATCTGATATACTAAGTGTTGAGTTGTAAAGTTGTTTGAAACTTTGTAATTTTATACCTAACTTAGGTGAGTCTATACCTAACTTAGGTTTCTTACCTAAACTTAGGTAAGTCTATACCTAACTTAGGTTTCTTACCTAAACTTAGGTGAGTCAATACCTAAATTAGGTTTCTTGCCTAACTAGGGTATCATTTCTCTTGTATATATATTGACCTTGTAATTACTCAAGAAGAAGTAAGGAAATACAGATTTTTTCCTTCATGGTATCAGAGCTTTAGGCTCAATTTTTCTGGGATAGTGTTACAGTCCAGCCTTCATTGCTGGTTCTGTTTTTCCGCAGCCTTCATTGCTGCATTTTCAAGGCTGGTTCTGTTTTTTTTTGCAGCTTTCATTGCTGCATTTTTAAACCTTTATAGCTGCAGTACGGCTCGTATTCTTGCTAATATTCTCTTGGTACAATGACCACATCCGAAACCACATCCAAAGTCATAAATTTTCCCTCTCCAACCACAAACCAATCGGAGGAGGTCGCCTCGTCAAACATGATTGGCGACCTTCAGAATATTAGGCCAGCCTATAGACTAAATGAGAAAAATTATCTCAAATGGTCACAATTCGTCAAGACGTACCTGAAGGGCAAAGGAAAACTCAGCCATCTACTGGGGACAGGACCCAAGCAAGGAGACCCCAATTTCGATGCGTGGGATGAAGCGGATTCCATGATCATGTCATGGCTATGGAATTCCATGGAATCGGCCATAAGCGATACTTGCATGTTTCTACCAACCGCAAAGGGGATTTGGGATTCCATCCAACGGACGTACTCTAAGGCCCGTGATGCAGCCCAGGTGTACGAAATTAAGGTGAAAACCAGTGGGACAAAACAGGGAGGTAAGACTGTTACTGAGTATGCTAACTCTTTGCAGAACTTATGGCACGAACTCGATCATTATCGGGTATTCCACATGCGGTGTCCAGAAGATGCAGCCATTTTGAAGAATTTTATTGAAAAAGATCGAGTCTACGACTTCTTAGCTGGGCTTAATTCTGAATTTGACCAAGTTAGAATTCAAATACTTGGCAAGGAAGATGTTCCATCATTGGAGGAGACGATTTCCTTGATCCGGGCAGAAGAAAGTCGTCGATCCATCATGCTTGAACCACGAGCAATAGAAGGGTCAGCCTTGACAGTCGGAAAGGTTGATGAGAAGGGTGCTCTACCAAGAAGAGACCACCGGGACAACTTGTGGTGTACTTATTGCAGGAAGCCGAGACATACAAAGGAGAAATGCTGGAAATTGAATGGAAAACCAACCACTTCAAGTCGAGAGTGGGTGAACCGGGAAATGCAATCGAGGCCCCGGGCCCACCTAATTGAGCAAGCTGATTATGAAGCAGAACAAGGGAAAGCGACATTCAATAGTGAAGAAATTGAGAAAATAAGAGGTTTGTTAGGGTCTCTTAATAAACCCTCTGGTGCATGCTCAATGGCACTCTCAGGTAATTCTTGGGTTATTGATTCAGGGGCGACTGATCATATGACTCATATGTCATCACATTTCAGGACCTATACACCTTGTCCTAGTAATAGGAAGATTATTGTGGCAAATGGGTCTCTTGCTACTGTTGCAGGGGTTGGAGATGTCCCTATCACACCAAACTTTGTCCTTAAAAATGTCATACATGTCCCTAAACTGTCTTCCAATCTTATCTCCATACAAAAACTCACTAAAGACCTCAATTGTCAAGCTGTTTTTTACTCATCTTACTGTGTTTTTCAGGATCGGGGCTCGGAGAGGAGGATTGGACTCGCTAAGGAACAAGGTGGACTGTACTATCTTGAGACACCCCTCACCACGAGAAGAATCATGAATAATTCATCTTCATCCTTTCTTAGTATTTCAAATAAAGAAGCTATTTGGCTTCATCATTTTCGTTTTGGTCATCCATCCTTTCAAGTCTTGAGTGTGATGTTTCCAGCCCTGTTCAATGGTTTGAATATTCAAGATCTCCATTGTGATGTTTGCGAGTTAGCCAAGCATAACCGTGTATCATTTCCAATTAGCAATCATCGTAGCTCTAATCCTTTTGATTTGGTACACAGTGACATTTGGGGCCCTTCCACGGTTCCAAACATCTCTGGAGATCGTTGGTTTGTCACTTTAATTGATGATTGCTCTCGGGCCACTTGGACCTTCTTACTCAAACATAAATCTGATGTGAGTAGCATTATTCCTTCTTTTCATTCCATGATTCAAACACAATTTGGGGTCAAAATCAAGGTCTTTAGATCAGATAATGCTAGAGATTACTTCAATCAAACATTGTCCTCTTATTTTCAAAAGGAAGGTGTTATCCACGAGTCATCTTGTGTGAATACACCCCAACAAAATGGGATTGCTGAAAGGAAAAATGGTCATCTTCTTAAAACAACTCGTGCTTTGTTGTTTCACGGAAATGTTCCTAAAACGTATTGGGGGGAAGCTGTTCTTACAGCTACATATCTGATCAATAGGCTACCATCACGTACATTAGACCACAAGACCCCTATGGAAATTCTTTCTCAGTTCTATCCTCACTTTCGTACATCTAACGGCCTTACGCCTCGAGTCTTTGGTTGTAGTTCCTTTGTCCACATTCATCATCATCAACGAGGAAAACTAGATCCTCGTGCCATCAAATGCATCTTTCTTGGTTACTCACAAACACAAAAGGGCTATAAATGTTATCACCCACCTTCAAAAAAATTCTATCTCTCTGCAGATGTCACTTTTGTTGAGAATAAACCATATTTTTCAAAACCTTATCTTCAGGGGGAGATTTCACTCATGGAAGATAAGGAAGATGATGCTCTTGGTGTTATTGATAAACTGGATATATCATCCAATGTTCTCGCGAATCCAAACCCGACCACCGTAACTCATGAACCTACCTTGACTCCTACCTCTAGTCCACCATCTGTTGTTGTTCCCACTAGTCCTACTCCCACCTGTCCAACTCACTTTCATGATTCTATGAGATATTCTCAGGTGTACTCAAGGAGGACAGCCGTTCCAACAATCGAGCAAGTCCAATCTACCACTCCGGGTACTGCTAATGAGAGCATAGTAAGTCCTGAACTTTCTGTGAATGAGCAGCCCAGTGATATACCAGAGACGGATCTTGATCGGCCTATTGCTATTAGAAAAGGGATAAGAGAATGTACCAAGAAACCAATTTATCCACTTTCAAATTATGTGTCCCTTGATAGATTATCATCACCATTCCGAAACTTTATTGTGAGTTTAAACACTATTGCCATCCCTAACACCTTCTCTGAAGCGATGTCAAAAGAGGAATGGAGGAATGCCATGAAAGAAGAAATGACGGCACTAGAAAAGAATAAAACGTGGGAAATTGTTGACAGACCAAGAGGGAAAAATCTAGTAGGCTGCAAGTGGGTATTCACTGTGAAGTACAAGACTGATGGCTCCTTGGAGAGGTACAAAGCGAGATTGGTTGCAAAGGGTTACACTCAAACATATGGAGTGGATTACCAAGAGACTTTTGCACCGGTGGCTAAAATGAACACTGTAAGAATTTTGCTATCTTTAGCTGCTCATTTTGATTGGGAACTTCAACAGTATGACGTGAAGAACGCATTTTTACATGGAGAGTTGAAAGAGGAAATCTACATGAACATGCCACCTGGTTTCGAAGGAAAAGAAACAACCGAAAAGGTTTGTAGACTAAAAAAGGCGTTATACGGACTCAAGCAATCACCTAGAGCTTGGTTTGGACGATTTGCTAGAGTCATGAAGGCATCTGGGTATAAACAGAGTCAGGGAGATCATACTCTGTTCATAAAACACTCGGATGCAGGGGAAGTTACAACATTGTTGGTTTATGTTGATGACATAATAGTCACGGGCAATGATGAAAGGGAGAAACAACGGCTAAAACAGAACTTGATCAGAGAGTTTGAGATAAAGGAGTTAGGAAAGCTACGGTATTTTCTAGGAATTGAGGTTTCATACTCAAAACAAGGGATCTTTATTTCACAACGGAAGTATGTGACGGATCTTTTGGAGGAAACTGGGAAGCTTGGTTGCAAACCAGCAGTCACTCCGATTGAGCCGAACCAAAGACTAGCAGAAGCCAAAGAAGAGGCGGCAGTGGATCGAGAAATGTATCAACGATTGGTAGGAAAGCTGATTTATCTTGCTCATACTCGACCCGATATCTCCTATGCAGTAAATTTGATTAGCCAATTCATGCATAATCCAAAGGAATCACATCTACAAGCTGCTTTTCGAGTCTTACATTACTTGAAAGGGAACCCAGGAAAAGGAATATTATTCAGAAAGAGTCCAGACCTCAAGATTGAAGCTTATACAGATGCAGATTATGCTGGATCAGTGGTTGATAGGAGGTCTACAACTGGTTATTGTACCTTCATTGGAGGTAACTTGGTAACTTGGAGAAGTAAAAAACAGAATGTGGTGGCAAGATCTAGTGCAGAATCTGAGTTTCGGGCAGCAGCTCAAGGAATATGTGAGCTGTTATGGCTCAAGATCATTCTTGATGACTTGAAGGTTAAGTGGCAGAGTCCTATGAAGTTGTACTGTGATAATAAATCTGCAATTAATATTGCCCACAATCCTGTGCAGCATGACAGGACAAAGCATATTGAGATTGATAGACACTTCATCAAGGAGAAACTTGAGGAAGGACTAATTTGCTTATCGTATGTCCCCTCATGACAGCAAGTGGCAGATGTCTTAACCAAAGGGCTCAATGGTGGAAATTTTCACGAGCTAACTACCAAGCTGGGAATGGAAGATATCTATTCACCAGCTTGAGGGGGAGTGTTGAGTTGTAAAGTTGTTTGAAACTTTGTAATTTTATACCTAACTTAGGTGAGTCTATACCTAACTTAGGTTTCTTACCTAAACTTAGGTGAGTCAATACCTAACTTAGGTTTCTTGCCTAACTAGGGTATCATTTCTCTTGTATATATATTGACCTTGTAATTACTCAAGAAGAAGTAAGGAAATACAGATTTTTTCCTTCACTAAGTTCTTGTATCCTGCACTTATCAGCTTTGACATCCTTAGTTCCTGTGGTGCAGTATTTAATGACGACTTATCGTTCTCTGTTTCTATGTGGGCTTTTTTGTGATAGCCTTGAGACAAAGCTCTCAAACTTAGAAGAGGAGAACCACATTTTACGACAAAAAGCACTAAGTTTGTCCCCAAAGAGTAATCGCTCAGGTCTTGTGAAGGCATTTTCAGAAGTAAGTTCTGGTCTTTGATTTCACTGTAATTGCATATAGCATAAACACTTGTGGATAAGAACACTCAATTACAAATGCAGGTGCATAGAATGTAAGCATTTCTGAATTTTCATGATTGGTCACTCCAGTAATGCTAATTTTGACTTGAAAGATGGATCATTATGCATTATTTATATGCTTCTGTATTGGTGCGATTACCTTTTTTATCTTTCATTTTGATGGTTCAGAAGTATTCTTCTACACTGGCTCTTCCAAATAGCGAGAGGAAGCATGTTTTTGTAAGATTTTGTTTTTCCCTTGTTAATTTTAAATACTTGATTTATCACATGTGAACTCTTCGTCATCCTCAACAATTTCATACTTGGTGCAGGATTCGCCGACGCCTACGAAACTTATTCTACCTTTTTCACATGGCTTATCCGAGTCACGCAGGACTAAGTTAACTGCTGAGAGACACCAGGTTTTCTGCCTTTTTGCTTCGCTGGCAGGAGTCACTATAATTACATCAATATTAGGAACTATCACATCTGATGATAGTTACATCAGATAGACATTTAGATCAATGTAAAATCTGGGTTGTTGGTGACATTTCTGATATATCTTTCCAGGAGAACTTTGAACTTCTTTCAAGGTGCATTAGAGAAGATCTAGGCTTCAAGGATGGCAAACCAGTTGCTGCTTGTATTGTGTACAACTGTCTGCTTCATTGGCATGCCTTTGAATCAGAGAGAACAGCTATATTTGACTATATCATTGAAGGAATCAATGAAGTTCTTAAGGTGATACAGATAAACTTTGCTTTATGTATCAGTTCATGCTTCGATAGTTTATTTTTATTTATTTTTTCTAGTGGCTGGCTCATGCCTGTAATGTTTTCATCAGGTATGCTGAGTACAAAAAACCTTGTCTTGTAATTATTTCAGGTTGGGGATGAAAACATTACTTTACCTTATTGGTTGTCCAATGCGTCAGCACTTCTATGCCTTCTGCAGAGGAACTTACGTACAACCGGTTTTCTGATAGCAGCCGGTCAGCGATCTTCTGGGGCTTCTGCATTGACAGCAAGAGTCGTGCAGGTCTCTGTACTTCAAAATCCACTCTTATTATTTACTCTGTGCCTTGAGAACAATATGCTCCTACCTTGTCAATATTAGTTCCATTTCTTTGCATATGACATGCACAGAAAAAAATTTAGTTCTTTAGAAGAAACGTTAATGTGGATGATCTTTGTATCTCTGTGTTGAAGTACTATCCTACATTGCTTGACAACGGGTCCTAAATGCTCTTTATATTCATGTGGTCTTTTTAGTTGGACTTTCTAACATGGTATTAGAGCCAGTGGTAAATCTTTCGCGAATGTCCGTGGTAAAATTCCACGCGAATGTGCGTAGTCAAAATTTCACGTGTCGCTAATAATTTGGCTTGCACGTGAGAGGGGGTGTTGAAGTATTATCCCACGTTGCTTGACAATGGGTTCTAAATGCTCTTTATATTCATGTGGTCTCCCTTCATCTATTAGCTTAAGTTTTTGGGTTGGACTTTCTAACAGTCTGTTATCACTTGTCCTTTTCTAATAGCTTAATGGGAAATTCCTAGATGAAAAATATTTGAAAATCTACTGACGTCTTGTACAGCAATTTGCCTCGAGAATGCTTCTTATGATGTTTTCACTTCACAGACCATAAAATCTCCGTTCAAGCATATCGGTTTTGAGGATGGTCTTTCACATATGGAAGCAAGATACCCTGCCATACTTTTTAAACAGCAATTAACCGCTTGTGTAGAGAAAATTTTTGGGTTAATTCGTGACAATATTAAGAAAGAATTGTCGCCTCTCCTGGGTTTGTGCATTCAGGTATATCTCACTCTCTCTCTTTGAAACTTCCTTTACTTTTACAACCTTCCCATAGCTTTTAAATAAGTTTGACGAGTTGTCACTAGTTGCTCTGGTGGATTTTCAGGCATGATTTGTCACAGTTGATGTGCACAGGTTGCATAGTTTGAGAAAATTAATTGGGTTGTTTCAGATGAATGCGCCAATAAATATCTCTAGAGTATTTCATTGATGCTAGCTCATTTATTCTTAGTTGTACTTGACTAAGTTTAAGCTGTTGATCTATGCAGCATTCTCGATGATTTCCCCAATTTTTAGGCAGCTTATACAATGATCTATAGCCTAAAACTATATTCAATTAGTTGAAAATTGCATCTGCTGCATGCTGAGAAGTCAGGCTGAAGGATCAGCATGTGGTTTATTTGGCTTGGGACATAAGTATTCTAGATGACCTTTTAGTCTTTTTCATTTCAGCAAATTAGAACTGTCTCCAAAGATTAAGGCATGCTAATAATTGGCTTTTTTATTTCTTTATGATGATACATAAGGCACCAAAAATTGCACGTGGCAAATCTTCTAGATCACCTGGCAATGCTCCTCAGCAGCTTCCTAGTAGTCAGTGGGAGAGCATTATCAAGTTTTTGGATTCTCTAATGAGTCGTCTTCGAGCAAATCATGTATGTATGAGAATCCCTATATTGTACTATTGCCTTTTGTTTCGATGTCTCGTATGTGGAATTGTTGCTGATTGCATCACTGGCAAAATAAACATGTGCAAGCATTGTTTTCGGCTTGATGATGAAAGAAAGTATGTTGTATGTTAGGGAAGATTAATAGTTTGTTTGCAGTTAGATAGGGCATCACTATATGGGCTAGTTTAATTTTAGTGTGCAGAAATGAGTATTCATTGGTAATGGGTGCTTGAGATTCACTTCTTATATTGCCGTGTAGCAAATTTGTGTCTTCAAGACATTGAAAATGAAGAAAATCACAGAATTTCGCACATCACATAAATGAAGACTTGGAGATGAGTTTTTATCATCTCCACAAAGTGTATTTGTTGCATCTCAATGAGTTCACGGAGGACCAGCTAACCAAATCCTGTTAATAGAAGGGAAAACAAATGCTAGAAGAAAGCGCTGAGGCCGCAGGCATCTTAGTTGGATGGAACAACTATGCTTGCCACAGCTTCCAGAAACTCATCCGGCCTTCATGAGAAAAATATCAGTCACGTTCATTCTGGCTACAAGACCAGTATTCTGATGTGTCATGCCAACCTTCACATTTACAGTTTTCTCAAACTATTCGACAAACTTTTCATGGCTTGCACACCTGACTTTAAGTGCGGGCACTAAATGACCATGTTGCACTCAATTTTGTGAATGTGGATTACTACTTATTGCTTAAATGGTCACGAGATCAACTTTGGAGATACTGTTCCTTTTTGGTTTAAAAATGCTTCACTTTTTTATAGATTACCAACCTTTCAATTGTTCATTCAGGTACCCTCCTTTTTCATTCGTAAGCTCGTTACTCAGGTTTTCTCTTTCATCAACATACAACTCTTCAACAGGTAAACCTCGGATTTAATCCTATGTTTTTAGCATGTGGATCCTTACTGTAGATATCATTTCAAGCCCTCAATTGTTCTGCTCAGTCTCCTCCTGCGACGTGAATGTTGCACCTTTTCAAATGGCGAGTATGTAAAATCTGGTCTGGCGGACTTGGAGAAATGGATAGTGAACGCAAAGGAGGAGGTAATTGGAGTTATTTGCTTCCTAAAATCCTTATACAATAATCGACCATTTCTTCAGTGACTCATATGCTGGAACCTATAGTATGCAGGAACATCTTGGCATGAGCTCAATTACATCAGACAAGCTGTTGGATTTCTGGTAAGAGCTATTGTGTATTGTTCTCATTGTATACTCAACCATAATTTTCTCCCATGTACTTTTCAGGTGATACATCAGAAGAGGAAAAAGTCTTTAGAAGAAATTAGACAGGATTTGTGTCCGGTAGGTTTTCTATTCATTCGCTGCTGTGAGATCTTCTTTTCCATGAATCGCACAGAAAACTTATTTTAAAATTCAAATTAATACCATTCTTCCTTCGTTTTGGACAGGCATTGACTGTGAGACAAATATACCGAATTAGTACTATGTATTGGGATGATAAATACGGGACACAAAGTGTCTCGAACGATGTGAGTATACTTTCCATCTGAGATTTGCCGAGTCGTTGTTTTTGGGATAGAATCTTAATAGCTATGTGCTCAATAGGTGGTTGCTCAAATGAGAGAAATTCTGAACAGGGACAATCAAAATCTTACCTCAAACTCATTCTTGTTGGACGATGATCTCAGGTAAAGTGCATACCTTAAGCCTTTTTGCATAGGGGTTGAGTAACGGAAAAAACAGAGGAGTACTAGAAGTTGGTTGCAGTGTTGCTTTCAGTCTATAAATCAAGGTGTAATTATATGAATTGTTCGACATGCAATTGTGTGGAGGCTGTTCTCATCTCACCTGCAAAAACTGCCATTCACTCTATGGTTTTGGAGTTGGGAGTATATACGGATAATGTCTTAGGCTTCAGATCTGGTGGAATTGGGGGCTCAGGTTGCTGACTATTATCAACATCAACATCAACATCAACAACACCTTTATACCAAACTAATTGGAGTCAGCGGTCGATGAACCCCCAAAGATACATAAAATAAAAGCAAGACCGATCGAGAGGAAAAAGATAAATATGTAAAAATAAAGAAACAAATATATATATATATATATATAGAGTCAGGAACATGGGAATTTTGCCCCTCCACAATACTAATATCCTCCCTCCACAATACTAATGTCATTCCTCCACTCCGTCCTAAGACTAATCGTATACCAATCTATTTCCCATTCCATTAAATCTTATTTTACTACTTTCCCCCAAGTAAGTTTCGGCCGACCTCTTCTTTTCTTCGTGTTATGCTCTCGGTAGCAAACTTCTGTTCTTACCGGAGTATCTAGAGATCTTCGAAGAATATGCTCAAATCATCTCAATCTATGTTTTCTCATCTTTTCTGTCACCGGTTCTACTCCAACTTTTCATTGAATGTCTTCATTCCTTATCTTATCCATCGTTGTATGACCACACATCCACATTAACATCCTCATTTCCATTACACCCATTTTATGCTCATGTTGCCTCCGTGCTAGTCAATATTCAGCCCGTTTAGCATGGCAGGTCTTACTGTAATTCTATAAAATTTTCCTTTTAACCTAAGAGGAATTTTGCGATCACACAAAAGTCCTGATGCACCGCGCCATTTCATCCAACTTGCTTTGATTCTATAGCTTACATCCTTATCAATCTCTCCCCCTTTTTGCAATATTGCTGCCAGATATCTAAAAATATCTTTTTTGGGTACCTCCTGTCCAAGCATATTGACGGCATCTTGATCTCCTCTTCCCACCGTGTCGAACTCACACTTCAAGTATTTGGTCTTGCTTTAGCTCATGTCGCTGACTATATGAAGTAAAATGTAATTGTGTAAATCACTGTATATGGATTCAAAGCTACTTCAGGTTTTAATATATTTATTCCTATCATGAGTGTTAGTTACTAGGATTTTACAGATGACAATAGTTAATCTGGTTAGTATCTTTTACATTTGGGAAAATTAAGAATGCCTTTTTGTGGTTAGTAAATATTTTGAGGTGATTACTAAGTTTCAATGAAGAAAAGTGCTTTTGCCTTGTGACCTTTACTGTTGTGGAAGAATGTTCTTATTCTTTTGTTTTTCTTTGGCAGCATCCCGTTCTCAACTGAAGATATTGATATGGCGATTCCAAGTATAGATCCTTCAGATATTGAACCACCAAGCTTTTTGTCCGAGTACTCTTGTGTACAGTTCCTCATCCAGCATCAGAAGTAAAGATGGCCTCTTGTGTTGTAAACTACACGTCACCTTACTCGATGACCATGCCTCCCCCTGTTGTACATAATGATTCTTTCAGAAAAACGAAGGCGACTGAAAAGGCAGATGTAGCTTCATTCCTCACTCGTTGTGCAGATGGCTTCTCTTGCTCAAGAGAAGGAAATGCATCTGGAGTCATCGGTGAGTGTTTTTGTGAAATAGGGTTTCGTTGGACTAGTGTTATTGGTTAGAAAGGCAGATCAGTGGTATTCTTTGTTTCTCAGTTTAGTTTGTAGCCCAGGGTCACGTATATTTCAGAATTAGGTGGTCATTTGTTTGACTGGAAAGGCTGCTTCCTTTTTTCGTTGGGGCTTTGTCCTTTCAAGTTTGTACATGCATTCCTAAAATAGTCTGTCCTAGGTTGTGATCCTTTGCATTTTCCTTTGACCATTAATTTTGTTAATTGATTGGCAATACGAAAACAGGTGATGTACATATAACTGTAGTCAATCCATGTGATCATTTATATCTGCGATCAGCTTGTAATCACATTAGACTGTTTTTCATGATCTTTAAATGATTTTACTTCCTTGACGTTCAAGACAATTGAAGAAACATTGTTCAAGGTTTACGCCATCGGTCTATCCATCGGTCTATAATCGAGAACTGAAGATTTCATTTTGGTCGATGTAAAGTCTTGAAAAAGTCCCAATCATGTTTCCAACTTGTTGCTGGTGTAATTTTGACGTCAGGAAATAGCGCATGTTGAATGATAAAATATTTCAAGTTTTTCAAAAATGTTTTCTAAATCATTCAGTTTTTGTGAAACAAATGTAACCTTAAAAAAAATGTCTATTCACCTTCTGATTGTCATGTGATCAAGCTATGCACATGCATAATTGTTGGAAATGTAAAATTGATTGTGTTTGGCAACCTACCACTTGGTCAAAGATTAAAAGTGGACGGTAGCACACCTTTCACATTTCACATTTGTAGCACACCTTCAAAGTTAGGCAAGTTAGGCAACATTTGTTTTTACACTTGAAGGTCAACAAATTGATGCTTTGTTAGGCATTGAAACTCTCTATAAATAGAGATGTTTTGAAGGCATTTGAGATATGCCATAGTTGTATTTGTGTGGTGTTAGAACATAGAGAGCAAGAGAGTTAGAGAGTTGTGATTTTTTGTATCTCAAGCTTAGGAAAGCTTGTATGTGTGTTTTGTTTGTGTAAAAGCCTTAGCAAGGCTATTTTGAATACCACTCTCATTTTACATATTCGAAAACTCTCTCGCCTTGTAACCACCAAATTTTCGCAAAGAACCATCCGGGTTTCTACATTTGGTATCAGAGCCACGGTGTCGAAGGATCGTGCCGGAACCTAGGCGGTCAAGAATCCAATCGCGGAGACCGAGAACCTAGAGTGGACGATCGAGGATCGTGAACCCGGAGATAGCTATGGCATCCACAAGTTCCGTTCAAATGCAACTTCCAAAGTTGAATGGGAGGAATTTCAACAACTGGTCCGTCCAGATGAAGGTTCTATTCAAATCACAGGATTTGTGGAACCTGGTGGAGAGTGGCTACACCGAAGTAACTAACGTTGAAGAATTCAATGCTTTGAAGAAGGAAGATAAGGATTCGTTGGTCGAGTCCCGAAAGAAAGATCAAAAAGCATTGTATGCGATCTTTCAAGCTGTGGAAGAAATGATATTTGAAAAAATATCGTGTGCGGAGACGGCAAAAGCGGCGTGGGATATTCTACAAAAATCCTACAAGGGCGATGATCGTGTGAAGCGAGTTCGGCTACAAACTCTTCGAGGTGATTTTGAATCTTTACACATGAACGACTCTGAATCTATCTCGTTGTATTTTGATCGTGTACAAACCATCGTTAACCAATTAAGGGTTAATGGTGAGGAACTCCAAGACATTCGTGTCGTAGAAAAAATTTTGAGGTCTTTGACCGAAAAATTTGACTACGTTGTCGCCGCAATCGAGGAAGGACAAGATGTGTCAACTCTCACGTTAGAGCGGTTATTGGGTTCATTATGCTCTCATGAGCAAAGAATGAATCAGAAGTCCGCTGGTTCCGTTCCCGAGCAAGCATTGCAAAGTCGGGTCGCTCAACCAAACCGAGGAGGCTATCAAGGCGGTCGAGGTCGTGGAGGAGCCCGAGGTAGAGGTGAGAATTCAAATTTCACCAGAAAATTTAGAACACCTGACAAATCAAAAGTCAAGTGTTTTAAGTGTAATAAATTCGGACATTATAAATCCGAGTGCCATGCAAAGGCGACGTACGTGCCGGCGGAACATGCACATGCCACAGATGCTGAAGAGTACATGGTACTAGCATGTGCGAAGGATGATTCAACTATCGTGGATACCAACACATGGTATCTAGATACTGGGTGTAGCAACCATATGACTGGAAGAAAGGAGTTATTCTCACAGCTGGATGAGACAAGCCGTGGCGAAGTCAACTTCGGGAATAAATCAAAAATTCCCGTGATGGGCAAAGGTAACATTAATATCAAATCCAAAGATGGTACTAATGTTGCTATTGCAGATGTTTACTTTGTGCCAGGACTCTTTTGGAATTTGCTAAGTGTTGGGCAACTTTCCGAAAGAGGCCACAAAGTTCACATTGAAAATGGAGTTTGCACAATCAGAGGTGTAAACAACAAGTTGATCACGACGGTACAAATGACGAAGAACCGGATGTTTCCCTTGACTCTTCAGACGAAGAATCTCTTGAGCTTTCAAGCAATGACGAAAGACAGCAGCTGGCTGTGGCATCTTCGATTTGGACATCTAAATTTTCGTGGAATGAAGCAATTAGTCCAGAAAAGGATGGTGATCGGCATGCCGTTGATTAACGATCCAGGGCGTCCTTGCGAAGGATGTCTCGTTGGAAAACAACACCGAGACTCTTTTCCAATCGGAAAAGCCAGAAGAGCAAACCAACCGCTGGAGTTGATACATACCGACATATGTGGGCCTATTGAGGTGGAATCGTTCGGACAAAAAAGGTACATGCTAATTTTTGTCGACGATTTTAGCAGAAAAATATGGGTACACTTCTTGAGGGAAAAATCTGAAGCTTTTGGCAAGTTTAAAGAATTTAAAGTCTATGTTGAAAAACAAAGTGGCTTTAAATTGAAGACGTTGAGATCGGATAGAGGTGGAGAATTTACCTCAAATGAATTTCACAAATATTGTAAAATTCATGGAATCAAACGTCAGTTGACTGCCGGCTATACTCCTCAGCAAAATGGTATAGCAGAAAGAAAAAACAGGACAATTTTTGAAATGGCAAGAAGTATGCTGAAAGCTAAGAATTTGCCCAAGAAATTTTGGGCAGAAGCTGTTGCTTGTGCTGTATATGTACTAAACAGGTGTCCTACAACGAGTGTTCCTAGAAGAACTCCAGAGGAAACTTGGAGCGGAAACAAACCAAATGTTTCGTTCCTACGAGTATTTGGGTGCGTGGCATATCCCCACATACCAGATGAGCGAAGAAAGAAGCTGGATGACAAAAGCGAGAAGTGCATCTTCATCGGCTACAGTGATACAACTAAAGGTTATAAGCTGTATAACCCGATCACTGAGAAAGTCATTATCAGCAGGGATGTCCAGTTTTTAGAAGATGAAGCTTGGGACTGGAATCAAAAGGGTGACCAGAAAAACATCACCATCGAAGATGAACCATTGGCAGGTGAGATAGAAACACCTCCATCATCTTCAACGAGTGATCCATCTTCCTCATCATCTTCAACTGGAGGTACATCTTCACCAACAGCAGTTTCAGAACCACAACTACGTCGTTCACAACGACTGAAGGAGACGCCAGCAAAATTCAGAGATTATGTGGTCACAAGAAATAGAAACAGTGATAGCGAAATCACTGATGAAACACTGGTAAACTTTTGTTTATTTGCTGATTGTGACCCTGTAACTTATGATGAAGCAGCTGTAGATGAAAAGTGGATTGAAGCAATGGATGAAGAAATTCACTCCATTGAGAAAAACGACACATGGGTGTTGACTTCTTTACCACCTGGTAAGAAGCCTATTGGTGTCAAGTGGGTGTACAAGACAAAGTACAATCCCGACGGTCAGGTGGACCGTTACAAGGCTAGACTGGTTGTAAAAGGCTACATGCAGAAGCTAGGTATTGATTATTTTGAAGTATTTGCACCAGTTGCCCGGATGGATACCATTCGTATGGTATTAGCACTTGCAGCTCAAAACCATTGGAGAATCCATCAAATGGATGTGAAATCAGCATTTCTCAATGGTGTCCTTGAAGAGGAAGTATATGTGGAGCAACCACAGGGTTATGAGAAGAAAGGGCATGAAAATCAGTTTTACAGACTGAAGAAGGCTTTGTATGGATTAAAACAGGCACCACGTGCTTGGTACACACGTATCGACACATACCTGTTGGAGCATGATTTTCAAAAGTGCCCTTATGAGCATACACTGTATATCAAGTCAAATGCTAACGGTGACATCTTAATTGTGTGCATTTGTGTTGATGATTTGATATTTACAGGGAGCTGTGAAAAAATGTTTGCTGAATTCAGGGAGGCTATGACTAGCCAGTTTGAGATGACTGATTTGGGACTGATGTCCTATTTTCTTGGTCTTGAAGTGAAGCAAACAGATGATGGCATATTTATTTCCCAGCAGAAATATGCTAATGATATTTTGAAGCGATTTAAAATGGAATCGCTGAAGCCAATCCGAACTCCCATAGTAGAACGATTGGAGCTGAAGAAAGAAGGAACCGGTGAGCTGGTAAATCCCACTTATTTTAAGAGCATTGTTGGGAGTCTGAGATATTTGGTTTCTACAAGGCCAGATATTACCTATGGAGTGGGTATTATTAGCAGGTTCATGGAAAAACCATACCAATCACATTTGCAAGCAGCAAAAAGAATTTTACGGTATGTCAGTGGAACTCGTGATCATGGAATTTTATATTCTTCTACTGACAACTTTGGTCTAGTGGGGTACACAGACAGTGATTGGGCAGGTGATACCGAGACTCGAAAGAGTACATCTGGGTATGCTTTCTTTCTTGGATCAGGAGTATTCTCTTGGTCTTCCAAAAAGCAACAAGTTGTTGCTCTCTCGACAGCTGAAGCAGAATACATGGCATTAGCTTCAGCGGCTTGTCAGGCAATATGGCTTCGTAGGATGCTACATGAATTGATGCATGAACAAACGGGTCCTACTAAAATAATGTGTGACAATAAGTCGGCTATTGCATTAGCCAAGAATCCTGTATTTCATGGCAGGAGCAAGCACATCGACATCAAGTATCATTATATCCGTGGGCTAGTCAAAGATGGTGAGATTAAACTTGATTTCTGTAGGTCCGAAGACCAGATTGCAGATATCCTCACAAAACCTTTGAAAGCGGATTCGTTCGAGAAATTGAAGACGATGCTTGGTGTTATAAGTCTCCAAAATCAATTTTAAGGGAGGCTGTTGGAAATGTAAAATTGATTGTGTTTGGCAACCTACCACTTGGTCAAAGATTAAAAGTGGACGGTAGCACACCTTTCACATTTCACATTTGTAGCACACCTTCAAAGTTAGGCAAGTTAGGCAACATTTGTTTTTACACTTGAAGGTCAACAAATTGATGCTTTGTTAGGCATGGAAACTCTCTATAAATAGAGATGTCTTGAAGGCATTTGAGATATGCCATAGTTGTATTTGTGTGGTGTTAGAACATAGAGAGCAAGAGAGTTAGAGAGTTGTGATTTTTTGTATCTCAAGCTTAGGAAAGCTTGTATGTGTGTTTTGTTTGTGTAAAAGTCTTAGCAAGGCTATTTTGAATACCACTCTCATTTTACATATTCGAAAACTCTCTCGCCTTGTAACCACCAAATTTCCGCAAAGAACCATCCGGGTTTCTACAATAATATGGGTTTAACAGTAACAGAAAGAGGGAAATTAAAGATCATTTTCATATATGGACTACAAGAGCTCCATAATTTTCTACAAAACTGGTTCATGTTATCTTTTCAAAAGTGGACGAAAGAACCTTTTAAGAGATTGTTGCCCACTGTTACATGTAACTAGAGGCTTGAGATGGATGGGTTGGGTTGGATATAGCTCAATCTATATTGACTTATTTAATTTATTTTGATTCTTTTTCATGTAGCACAAATCTAAAGACTCATATCCAATCCATATCCGACCCGATTTGTATAAGTTAAATGCTTCTACATTTAATTAAATCATGAAATATTTGTGTCTTATAATTTGTTAAGAAAAATGATATTGTTAAAATACTTTCATGCAACTGAAATTATTTTTATTTTTATAAAAAATATTTATTATTAAAATAATAGAAAAATAATTTGCTATTATTAAAAAAATATTATTATTTTTAAAAAAATTCTGTTTCTTTTCCTTTTTCTCTTGACTGGAGGCGGCAATGGCCAGCAACATTGCAGAACTTCTTTCTCTGTTTTACTTATAAAAAGTTTATAAAAAAAAAAAGAGGAGAGAAAAACTAATATACTTAAGCTGAAGCCGATTTACAAGTGGGTGCTTGGGAAGCTGCAGGCTACGGGCCGAAAATGGGTCAAAAATGAGTTTGTAAAATATATAAATAAAATTCATATTTTTTGGGCTTTTCTTTTTTAAAATCCATACATAAGCCACATCTTAATTCTAATATGACCCATATTTGATCCACTTTCGCAAATGTATGTTAAAATACGGGTTTTCACCCATATTGACAGCTTTACATGAGGTACCAAAGCCTCTTGCCAAAACCAAACCATCTACAATACAGCTTTTTCGCTTTGCTTCGACGTTACCTGTAGAAAGTCTCAGGTGGGGTCTGGCACTTCCTTTTTTTTTTATCAGTACTCTTTATCCGCTTCTCTGTTTTTTATGCAAGTTAATGTGAAGAAGAAATCTCAGCATTGGCAGCATTGACATTATCTGGTCTATCCAGTGAATATTTGCCGATGTTTTCTCTTAACTGTTTTCGAGTATCGGGTTTGGACAACTTCCAAATGTGGAACTTTGAGGCGTCGAACCGGCCTTGAGAGAAGGTACTCGGAAAGTATATCCTGCTTTTATCTAGCTTCTACTGCACCGAAATTGAGAGATTGTGCACTGTTTAGCTATGATGTCTCCTGTCGATCAACTGTTGATATGGACAGCAGCCGATTATGTTAGGATGCTCCGGAAACATTTGATAACATGTCCAGGGTTAGCCCTTTCCGACTCTTGTCGGTTCCCTTTGCTGCACCAGCGTTCGATTGTGCATCGTTTTCGCCTCATGGCTTGACTATGTTCTGCAAGAGGGAGACCTTGACATCATTCGTTCTGAGCTGGTGAGGAGCCATCCATCTGGAGAGAGTGTTACTTCATCCCGTAAAGACGAATTCAAATGCATCAACATAATGGATACGGACGTCAGTTGAGATGACGAAACGAGTCTTGATCCGTGTACTTATCATTATGTCGATTGGTATGCGAAAGGCTGATCTTGAAGGCGGTAAACGACTTCCACAAAAGCATGGCATAGTCTTCTTTTCTATCAGTTTGAGTAGGATTGTCGTGAATCACGAGATCCCCGATCACGAATGGGGAAAGGGCCAATCCACCTCTAAAACACATCGGCTCCAGTATTCGGCTTGCTGTCTCCACGGGAAATCGGAAACCATTTCGAGTTGTTAAGGGCTTCCAACCTGTCAGGTGATCGGAGCATCCCAGATTACCCATTCTCCCCCCAAAAAAAGGGCTGATCGGTTTTCTCCTCGACCACTGCTTAAGCCGCGAGAAAAGCCTCACAAACAAAAGGGCAAGAAGCGCGGTGTCGTCAACCGCTAGCATCATGTTTGCGGAATCTTACCGCTTGCCTTGACCTAAAGAGGGGCTGGTGTGTCGTGGAAGGCAAGAAATGAGATCAATGCATAAGTGGACACCTCATCGCCTAACCTCTTCTCTTCGCTTCCGCTGACAGCAAGAGACAACTAGTAAGGAGGCACGGCTATGCCGAGCACAGTCGCCGCATCATCCCTACGTGCCTCGCTTCGCTGAAACTGCTCACATTTCTCTCACTTCCCAAGAAGTAGGTGTCACAGTTTACACTTTACAGCAATAAACGCATTCACTGCTCGAGCCTTTGTTAAAAGTTCACGCTCATTCTGATTCGAAGCTCCGGCTTTCAATTCTATATTGAAGAGTTTCACTCCAATGATTAGGTAAGTGAGAGATTGGCAAGCCTCTCTCTCTCTCCCCTCTTGCAAAAGCATCGACATTATCTGGTCTGTAAAGCCAACGTTTGCTGACATGCTTTTGTTTTTATTTCTCTACTCTTTTGGCCGTCATGTTTGGACTTCTTCCTCGATACGGACGGTGACCAATTATCTGAGGGCATTCCTGAATAATTTGATTAAAAAAAAAAAAACCAAAAACCCTCGAGGGAACAAGCTTGAAAGATGGCATTACATGAACAATGATTTGATAAACATACAAATGCTAAATTGGTTTCATAGAGTACTTTTCCGGAGTAAATCAAAGAGAATAACGAAAAAAGCAATGAATATTTTCAAATTGATCATTCATTTTAAGTAATAAGAATTCAAAAATTTTGAGCCTGCCAAAGTGTGGTAAACCTTGCCTGCTCCGATAGCAGTATGCGACACCTCCTTATCTCCAAGTGTATATAGATCCTCCTTTTCTGTAACCGTAGTCAATTGTCACAACAGACCTGCCTCAAGGAGATTCCTTCTTCTCAAAGTCTCATCTACGAGCTTGAACGTCTTCTTGACGAGCTTCTGATCTAGTGCAGTCGTTCTATAGATCTTGAAGACGCGGTCCATCCGTTCAGGGGCTGTGCATTGGTAATATAACTCCTCAAACTTTTTCTTCACGAATCTGAAGGCAATGAATCAGGAAGAGAAATTAGCAACAAGTCAAAATGTTTATGAGCTCCCTTAGAGCTCTTATTTAACTATAACATGCTTATCAGAAGATAAAAGTTCCACGCATTTCTAATGTCTCATGTGTGAAATGAGTGCCCCCAGGGCACCCATTCAGAAGACCGAAAATGTAATACAGAAACAACCGTCATCTTATTTTCACTAAGTCAACTAATCAACATGAACATAATGCCATTTAAGTTAAATTCAAGCAAGACAGAGGAGCCTTCACAAATCGGGGAACTCATACTGCCCCAATTCAACTATACAATTCAGAAGTCTACTGCTTTTAATCAAACCTTCGTTCAATTAGAACAAAAGGAACCTTCTATTTGAGCGCTTGACATAATTATGCGAGACAAAAAAAAAGTATTATTTTGGCCCTACAAATCTTTTGGTTTACTAAGAAAGAAGCCAATTACTCCGTGTGACATTCAAAGGCCACAATTTCTCTCATCCACAGTTGCCATGGATAAATGGTTCATCCAAAGCATATCTTCCCATTCAAGCATGACAGTCTAGTTTCTATCACTCATATGTCCGCTTTGATATAGCAAGAAAACCAAAAAGGCTTACTCGTAAGCATGTTCAATCTCTTGTTTCCCGGTTGAAATTGACTCGTAATCTTTAAACCACTCGCACACATTCAAAGGAACCTGCACAATAATGACAACTAAAAATGAAAGGGAATGGCTTTCGACTACAAGATTACTTGCTATGGTCATGTAAGTTATTACCTTGGGAACTTTTTTCTCAAATATATCAAACTTGTTTAGGAACAACATGAAAGATGTTTTCTGCAGGCAAATAAAGAAGTTGGCATAAGCACATACAACATTAACTGTATAATAGGCCTAAGAACTGATCATGAGAAACAAACAATTAAGCAGAGAAAAGAAAGATAATACTACAAAGAAATTTTCTATGAGACAATAACATGTGATCATGCATAGAAACGGGACCTCAAAACACGGCTGCTTCAAAACCCAGTCAAAGAGTTCCTTGGTCTCCATCATCCGGTTCTTGTTTTCATCCTCAAAGAGTGTCTGATCATACCTGAACGTTGCAATGCAGTTATGAATTCATGTATAAGTTAGTTGTCTCAACCATACACTTAATGATAAAAGTTCTCAAAGGAATCAAGAGAACAAAAAGTGAAGAAATCCACAGGCCCAAGCAAAACAAGCTAAAATTGGAGCACATATAACGCGGGAATAAATAAGTTCAGTTTCCAGCCCCCTTTTTAAGGAACGTAACTGATTGTACTTGAGGGTTTAATATGGCCCAACGTTCTACATAGTTGTCCAGGGCCCTGTTATTTCTTCTTTCGTTTGATTTTATTTGTTTTTGGACACATAACAGGTGAGGTCTCTCATTTTAGAGCATCAAAACCAGAATTGAATATTTCAACCGTCCCTTATTTTGTCTGCTTCAAGTTTTACGTCACTTGAGTCCCATAATTCAGTGCCAAACACAGACTTGTGCACCGTCTCTAGTTTTAGTGATGCTCCAGATAGATGCAGAAGAGTGATGAGTTTTAGAAAGCAAATGCGACAATTTTAGGACCTATCAAGAAGGGAAGAACCATCTCAGACAGAAAGCCATACATTACATTTTACACACTATGGCCATCAGATCAGGAATCAAAACAAGACAGTTAAGATGTCGTGAGCAAAAAAGGGTCAAAGCTATTGTCTGCCATTGTTGAGGGCTCGAGATGTGGAGACAACGTAGGGTAAGATGCTTACTCACTGATGGCAGCACAGAAGATTACCGCTGAAACACCCTCAAATAAATGGATCCATTTTCTTCTCTCGTTTCTTTGGCCTCCAACATCAAAGAGTCGATATACTTCACCGCTTCTTTTGTTTTCCCCAACAGGACTGCAAAAAACATGTTCAAACCAAATCAATGCATTCGTGCAAATCTGATATGCTCCACCGACAAAATATAAATGTTTATAATCTTTCCGTGGATAGTGTCATGCTGGCATGAAATTTCACTCATATGTAAACATAAACATCTGTGGATTAATGTTATTAGTAATAATTGTTGAGCTGTAAATAGCTAGATTTTCTAGTTGTAAATATTTTCCCTATATAGGAGATTTTTTATTCTGGTTAAATCCCATAAATCATGGGATTGTAATTGCTCTCCTATTTAGGCTTTGTTTCCTATTTTGTTTTGCTAGGATTTCTGTGTGCATTAGCCTATAAATATAACATTGCAAAGCAGCAGATTTTATGAATGAGAATAAGAATTTCTCTCCATCAAATTCTCACAATAATATACGTTAATCTGCAGACAACTTTCCTGCAACCGTTCCTTTAGATACGAGGACCAATGTCATGACCATACAAATGATATTATCTGACACATTGCAACTGAAAATCTTAAAGTGGGCTGCTGACACGTCTTAAAGACTACGATACTCCAAATCAGAGAGTCCTCAAAAGACGAGTATACTAAAAAATCGCTCTCTTATTTTCGGAAAGAGGTCATGCCAGATAATAGCCTGTCTGCCATTATGTACTTTTCAACACCAGACATAAGATTGTCTCGAATCGACTGCTTCCATTGAAGTGGGAACGGCTTCTTTCGTGTTAGATTGTTGAGTGGAATTAGCAACGACTAGGAACAGTTGCATTGACATATTTGGAAATTAGAATGAAATATCCTAAAAAGAGCGAGAACAAAAGGTTGGCAGACCCAGTCTCTAAGCGGCAAACTATTCACCTGAACTGGATCTCTACAACACCGGTAGTGCGTACTCTGGCATAGAGAACATCATCCTGCAAAATTAAAGTATCTCAGGAGACAGTAAAGAAGCACTACCTAGAACTAGATTAAAAGGATAGTGCATAATACGGAAGCAACAGAACCAACAGTAACATGGCACTATCCAGTAACTGGAGGAACCCCTGAAACAAAGTGACCCTAACAATTTCAAGAAGCCATCTAGCATAATTTGACCCATAGTGCAGAGAGAGAAATAACAAAAAGCGTCATAGCAAGGTAACTTCTAGATCTAGTGATCAGCCTTTCTCATGGTTCATTTCTTTGTAATGATCAGCAAAAAACCAACCACAGTGCTTCAACAGAGAAATGTAAACATCACAGGGCCTTTACCGACAACAGCAAGTGAAACCTCGGACCTAGATTATAGAAGACCTTTTCTATCCTAATCATGTGCTTGCTGTAACTCATTTTACTAAAACAGCCCCTTGTTTCAACCTTTTAAGAAAGTGGTAGTCAACCAACTCACATTGATGTGATGCAATCGTAGAAGATCTGTCTCAGAATGTTACAGAGTTCTAGCATGGCTTGCCTATTGAGTCAATATAAATTATACGGATCATGTATTCATTCTTTATACAATGACGGCACAAATATAGAGAGCATGATGAACATCAGATACCTTCGTTGGGACATAATTGACGTCAGAAAATCTTTGCAGGTTCTCCATAAAATACTGAGCACAGTCAGGAACTTGGAGCCTATAACCACACGCGTAAGTCTCCTACAGCATAGGGGGTAAAACTGAAACGATCAGAATGCTTCATATAGCAATTGCTAACACTGAATTGAGAAGTCAGGAAGAAGTTATTGCCTTTGAAGCAATACATTCATTTCATTTCAACTATAGGAGATAACAACCTGAATTGCGTCATCTTCCCACAAACTTTCAATCTCCTTAGCAAGCTCTTTAGTGAGGCGTGGATAATCCAACCTGCCTCCAATTTCCGACAATTTTTCTCCAATATCCTGTGCAACAAAATTTACTTCTGGTAGATGTAGCAGTAAAGCCTGTTTATTTTCTGCTAAATCATCTGGTAGATTCTATTTAGTTATATTGTCTACAAATATAATGCTTCGATAACCAAAAAAAGAAAAAAATATCATAGATGCTA
This sequence comes from Rhodomyrtus psidioides, assembly GCA_021437785.1. NCBI lineage: Eukaryota > Viridiplantae > Streptophyta > Magnoliopsida > Myrtales > Myrtaceae > Rhodomyrtus > Rhodomyrtus psidioides. The sequence continues at coordinate 5,177,148 of JAILYB010000007.1, read as the reverse complement.
GAAAAGGTCAAGCTTCAAAACCTTGTTTTCATTGGCTATGACGTACTTTGACGAATCTCCATCATTTTGAGCCAATTCCTTCGACCCATCATGCAGAATCTGTTCATGCATATTCAAATGCCTTTAAAACAAAGGATGCAACTTGTTACATGATTCTTAGTTCAGGAATTACACCTTATATAAATCTACGGTTTTTGCAAACGGAAAATAACCAACACACCCTTTCACGTATTGCATACTTTTATTGTCTGATAGACATTTGCGTGTATAACTGGGACATAACTCTTTAGTTCAGACTCGTCAAAGCCAGTTTGGAATAGGAGTTTTATCTGCACAGGATAATGCACAGTAGAATCCGATATTAGGATTTTCAATTGACAATGTAGTCTAATTTCAATTGTGGTGAAGAATGAATAGTAATGCATTACCTGCTTGAAAATGGTAGACTTCCCTGATTCTCCAGCACCTTCACAAAAACATATGAAAAATTTAAAGTTGGCCAAAAAGATTGCATATGAGATAATTGATACAAGTGGAAGACGCATAGCATTGCTTTAAGTTTATGAAGATGTTGATTTGACATAATTTAGCTCATTTAGGACAAGAAAATTTGCACTTCAAGGGACAAAAGTGCATCAATTCCCTGAACAATTAGCTGGCGTACAGCATCCAGTCAAATCATAGGAAGGGTTGCTTGTGCTTAAAGCATCATGTTTTCCACTTAGCATCTTGTAATGTGTTAGCAAAAGGACACGACAATGCGCCTCAGTTTTCTGATTTCTCGTTATCAGCGGGCGTAATCAAAGTAAACTAGTGTCCTTAATACTTCAACAAAGCAAAAGTCTCGAAATAAGGTGCACTCCCAGAGGTTTGTAGCCCCAAAAAAAAATACAAAAAATACAAAAAACTGGAAAAGATAAACAAGATAAATAAATTATGACAACAGAACATTTTCTTCATTAAGGGGGATGGTTGTGAGAGATCAATTTGTAAGTCCTCAAACCACCTTCTAACAATGGAATATCTTCCTATCGTTATTCCACACCCAAAACACCGTGAACAATATCCTCTCATGTCATTTTAATAAGTAATGTTGAATATTACACATCCCTTGACTCCGGGGTTTATATGCTCTTTGAATACATGCGGTCTCCATCTACTATTCAACCTAAGTTTTTGGGTTAAACTTACACGTCTTGGAGCCGAGTTCTACCCCTGATTATTTCGCCTGTGAGTAAACTCCGTTTGTCAAATTGCACTTGTCATTCCTAATCGACTTGCATGTGAGAGGGGCCGTTGAAATGCCGCTTGACTAGGGGATTTACATGCTCTTTATATATATGTGGTCCCCTTCTACCTAAGGACTAAATCTTTTGGTTGAACTTTTTAATAGGTGATACCACATTTTTCCAAATACGATTTTCTTGAACTGGAACTTTGTCGAATATCAAGAAGATCCATCAAAACACCCATTCTCTCACCATCCAGATTCACAGTAAACTTATGCATGGAAACTAAACAATAAGGGTTTGTTTGGCAATGTTCCCGTTTCTCTGTTTCTGTTTCCGGGAACAGTAAAGAACATAAACATGTTTGGTAATGCAAATAATTATGATTCTGATTCTGTGTTCCGGAACACTTTTGGACCACTTTTCAGAACCTAAAAAAAGTTAGTTTTTGTGTTCCGGAACACTTTTGCAAATCACTGTTTTCCACGACATACTTCTATGAATTTTTCATCGATACTTTCAGTTCTTGTTGAAACATGATTTATAATTATAATTATAATTATAATTATTTTTATTTTTAAAATTAATTTAAAAATAACAAAAAATCATAAAAATTGCAAAATCAACTTTGAAAGCCTTGGCTGAGCCTTAGGAACCAATTTTGAATTAAAAATAGTTTTCATATTTTTAAAATTTATTTAATTATAAAATATCCAAAAAAAATTAGAGAAATATCATTCGTGGTCAGAAAAATACACAAATATAGTTGATATTTTTATTTCAATTTCCTCTTTAAGATGGTATTTTTAAATCTAAACAAAATTAAACTTTCTTTTTCGCAACTCTTTTTTATTTTTTCGTTTCTTTTTTTAATCACTATTTGATTTAATTAATTTCTCTTTTCTTTGTCATCAAATATAATTATTTAATTATTTAATTTAAATGTAAATGGGGAACAAAAATTTTATACAGTTACCAAACGCGTTTCTGTTCCTGGAACAAAAATTTTAGCAGTTACCAAACGCGTTCTGATTCTCAAAAATCATCCAGGAACAGAAACACTGAGGAACAGAAACACGGGAACAGAAACATAGGAACAGAAACATTGCCAAACAGAGCCTAAGTTTAACATACCACATGCTCCATATACACTATTTAAAAGTCATGGCATGCATACAATAAGAGAGTAGCCTCAAAGTCACATTCAACATAAACCTAACTATCTTCGCATGGCGTAAATGATAAAAATCATCCACAAGTATTGCCTCTCTTTGGACTTTTCATGTGATTTCAGATCTCCACATTTTCATACATTGAGTCCAATCTCTTTCCAAACATCTAATCTAGTAAAGGGATATCAATTTTATCTTTACCAAGTAGAAGAAGTTTCTGAATGTGCTTTTCAGCCTTCGTTTCTTGCTCAATCCGTCTTTCGATTTCCACAGCCTGTAATTGAAGATGCACAATCAAAATAAGGGGTCACAGCAAGTGAAAGAACCACTAGTTAAGAGCATACACAACTTGGCTATTTAGCAATGGATCACATTTTCAGCATCCAACTGGTTAAATAATTACCTGCGCATTCTCTTCTGCATCTGTGTCATGATACGGACGGTTTCTGCTGCAGAGCAATCCCATGGTTTCTATGACAATAGACAGCATAGAAAGAGCAGCTATCCAGCTCACCAACTCCGTACTTATTTCCTTCAAAAATTACTGGTCATAATGTGCTCTAGATTGGCTAGATTTGAGCCTAAAAAGAGCCAATACAAAATGATTCCAATTAGAAACTGTTCTCTGCCACATATGACATCAAACTGCAAGATATGGACTAATGTTAGAAAATCCAACCCAAAAGCTTAAGCTTACAGGTCTCCATGGATATCCTAAAAGGAGCCAATACAAAATGATTCCAATGACATCAAACTGCAAGATATGTACTAATGTTAAAAAATCCAACTCAAAAGCTTAAGCTTATAGGTGGAGCGAGACTACATGAATGTAAAGAGCATTTAGGACCGGCGGTCGGGAATTTTGACTACGCAGGCCTTAATACCATGATAGAAAGCCCTACCCAAAAGCTTAAGTTAATAGGTAAAGGGAAACTACATGAATATAAAGAGCATTTAAGACCTGTTGTCAAGCAATGTGGGATAGTACTTCCACGACTAAGTCTAGTCCTGAATTTTCCAAGCCAAATAAGTATCCCTTTGCCGAGAGTACAAGAGTACCATAATCTTTACAAAAAGTGGGCTGCAAGCCAAAAACATGTCACTTCTTAGCCTCAGAGCCTATTAGTTAGGCTTCTTTTTCCCAACCAACCAGTAAATGATTCATATCTCCTGCTAAGGTAAATATCCCCACATGTATTCCCGTATGTCGACAGGTTGTTTGGTTCAGCAAGTAAGATGTCAAGATACTTCCTTCTTCCACAATCAAAAAGTTCTGAGAAATTTCTACACGAATTTAAACATCCAGATGTACATTTCATAACAGATTTGACAAATTTACGTGTCAAAGAAAAGTCAGACCCCAGTCCCCAAGAACAGAAGTACAATCCAAAAAAAGAGCAAAATCCATCACAGAATTCCAAGGGAGAGTGATGGGAGGTTTAGTGGAGGTAAAAGTCCATGAGAGTCAGGCCACAAGAAGCCCCTGTCGATAGCAGAGTGAAAACGCTCTGAAAATTACCAGACACTTACCCCAAAATTTATTTAGTCAGTTCGGGTACACCCATATCTCTAATCAGCTCCATGTATAAGGATTCTGGTCTGAATTAGCTATTCTGCAGGCAAAATGTAGAACCAGACCTCCTCTAGTCTTTTTTCTTCTCATAACACCGCAAAACATAGCAACTAGAGAAAATTCTCCCAATTTATGGCATACCATATGATCTGTTATATAAATAGGCAAATGCTCCCTTCACTCAATAGATAGCGCTTATCCTCTTTCAATCTCGAAATGTAAGCACATTGCCTGCTCTCCAGGGAAAAGAAAAAAATCCCAGCAAAAATACAGCCGACAATGAATATCTTGGAAGCGACGCAAACTCATCGCTCTGATCAACACGCCACTGCGACCTCACGACGAAGACTTCTTCTGTCGTCAGTGTACGCAACAAGCCAAGCTCAATACGCAACCAATTTTTACTACAGCCAAAAGAGGAAAAGTCCTCACAATTAAGCTCCGGAATGGAGTCAGCCACGACAATTAGCGACCGTCCCGGGGAAAGCTCGCTCACTACCGCAGACAGACACCGCGACGCTCTTCTTCATAGATTCCGCCAAAAAGCCACGGAACCATCACAACCGATCGCGGAACCAAAAAAAAAAAAATCAAACTCACTCCTTCGCCAGGCGAAAATCCGATGACACGCTCCACTCATTCACGCTCGGCGAAGTAAAAAGAACAAATTCGCAGCTCGATCTACGCAGCTTCTAAAAGATCAAATGCGCGCAAATTCCGCGGGAGAGCCACAGGAACCGAAGATCTAGCGAGACATTCGAGTAATTGAGCTCGCTTACCTGACGCGTGGCTACTCCTTCAAGCTTCGTCGAGTACAGAGGAGTAGAAAACGAAGAAGAAGAGCGAAATTCGTCCCCAGATACCGCCTCCTCAAAGAAAGCAGAAGAGCCAGCAGACAGAGAGAGAGAGAGAGATTAAGGAGGATAATCTAGTTTAATTAAGCATTTACAGTGGGATTAACAATGGGAAGAAGAGAAGGGGGAGTCTAGAGAGAGAGTGAGGAGCGAGAGAGCTTTGATTTGAAACGAAAGGGAACAAAAATGGCAGGCTTCCCTCACGCGCAGATAGCGAGAGAGATGATGGCGAAATTCGGAAGAGGCGAAGGGAAAAAGAGCGCCGAAAGCTGCCGCGAGCTCTTCGGTCTTCGCGGTATCTCTTCGGTCAAAGACTTCGAAAAAGCAACATATTCCGACACGACATGTCATTAAAATATCCATTTCGCATGTCTATCCACTTTGAACTCATATGCTATTTTTCTTTTCTTTTTTTCATCATATTCTGGTTATTTCGCCCAAAAAAAAAAGATTTTAATTGCTTAAAATGATTGATAATCATCGATAATAATTTATATTTGAATATCTTTATGGACGATGAAAATATTTTCCCGTTCATTTATCTTCGTGAGTGATACGATTTTTTTAGACCATTCTGCCAACCTTAACAATTACGGAGGATGAGGAACTTGCTTCTGCTTGAATTTCAGTATCTGGGGTCATACTCGGATAAATCAGAATCACATGGTGCATGCTAAGGGGATTCTAAAGGGTTTACAGCGGGGATTAGTAGGGTCTGCAATCCATTTTTCGCGAAACGAACGAAACCTTTCATGTACATGTTGTCCTTAATAACTCAAGCTTTTCATTCAAACATTATCATGTGTTGGGAGAGCGCGCAGCGGAAGTCCGATACTTTTCACTTGGGGAGATCGTCAAGAGGAAGCCCAAGTTTGAGGTCGTCAATATATCTAGTTGGACCCAACTTCACTCAAAAGCTTCAACTTATCTCAACTTGAATCTTCATCAATGCTCATCGAGCCCACGTTACTACACCACAACGTCCACCGGCGCTCAACTTGAATATCCATCAATGCTTATCGAGCCCACGTTGCTACACCATAACGTCCACCGGCTTCATCAATGTCCATCGAGCCCACGTTGCTACACCACAACGTCCGCCGGCCCGGAAACCGCGTTGATCACCATATTCCTTATTGCCCGGAAACCGCGCAGCAGTGATACAATTTGTTGAGAGCGCGCAGCGGAAGTCCGATACTTTTCACCTGGGGAGATTGCCAAGAGTGAGCCCAAATCCGAGTTCGTTATTATATCTAGTTTGATCCAACTTCACTCAAAAGCTTAAGTCAATGAGTTATGTGCCAATTTGGATATATTAACTGCTTCACATCACATTAATTCTCAAATGTGGGACTCCTCTAACACAATTCACACGTGCCTCTTAATATCATGCTCGTCCAAATTTCATTGCTAACTCGATTCGGTATTTTTTTTCATTTCCTCGCTCCAGCGGATCTGCATGCTTCGATTAGTTAAAGATCTGCTTAGAATGAAATCGCCCGAGCGGGGCATTAATCAATGGGGCTCAAAGAGCCTAAAATACTTCGATCTCATATGAATAAGAACGAGTGAAAGTGCATAATTTCACGTGATCAATTTATTAATTTTTATTTTTTTCGACCAAAATGGATTGTTAATTATTTTGTTTTTTGTTTTTGACATGTGAAAAGGTGGGTACAGCGAACAGCCGTCTTGGGAAGAACACACCATTGACCAAAATCTCGGTTTTCTATTCAGAGAGTGGACCGGTCTTCGCCTTTCCCTTTCCCTTCTTTTTTTTTTTTTTTTTTTTGACCTTTCTTTCCACATCCGCTAAGTTTTATGTGGTGGCCTTTTCCGGTGCGGCGCTTGTGTGCGCCCATACGATAGCGCCGCTCATCTCCGCCGTTGATTCGCATTACTTTGGGAGTCATACAGATCAGCCCCCTCCCGTGGAGACTGCCGGAGCAAATTATCTACATATCAGGTTATCTGAAAGAAAGATTTTGAGTTTGGATCTTGTTAGACCTCTCATTTATCTTTCTTATTATCTATTCCCAAAGTCGGTAGACGCGTGAGAGAATATTTAAATATTAAATGGTCATTTCGTCGGATAATTCTTAGATTTTTAAAAAGTTGGTAATGATCCTGCGAAATCTCGTGAGAATAGAATATATCTGATGTCCAATGAAATTATGCCGTGAATAACATCTTAAGGATGATCGGGTAGTAAATTGAGCTCGGACAAATGTGAAGATTGGAACTGAATGGAGAAAAAGTTGTGTCCAGGAAGAAAGAAATGAAGAAAATTTAGATTATTGAAAGATCCCTGCGCTTTAGAGGTGAGCATGATCCGGCTTGGTTCGATTCCCTCAAGAGTTAGGGACCAGATCGCGCGATCCAATAGAACCGGTAAAATGAAAATAAAATGAAAATGTATATAAATATGGGACTTGTTGAATATTCACATATCTACATACGATGTTCTCATGATTCACATGGGTATGTCCATGTCATAGCGAACATCAAATACAATATTCGATATTGTATCGAGTTATATGAATCTCATTTCTACGTGAAATATCGTATCTAAGGAGAAAACGTTTAACCAATTTTTTTTTCCCGATGCAAGTCCCTTTCTTTACCGATATTCATTCGCATATCAATTGTATTTTAGAGTTATTTCTTCAACACAGAATCTCTCGGTCACTCACCCACTGGGGATCAGAAATAATAGAAAGAATAAAATTTATTACCCACAGCAAATCTCATAAATAACCTACATAAAAAAAAAAATTGAGAGTTGGTTCAGAGCTATTTTTAAGGGCTTATACCCAAAAATGGCATGCAATATAGTGGTTGGGAGGAAGTCAACAAAGATGCAGAAGAAAGATAGTCAAAATCAAAAGAAAGAAGCGGTTGTTAACAGGAAATTTTTGAAAAAATTTGCTTGTTCGGGTGGGCAGTCCATTGGTCTGGTTCCATCTCGAGGACATGATCGGTGACCTCCAGAACCGGACCAAGCTCGTTGGCCCGGTCTTGTCCGGCAATTTTCGGTCTAATCGATCCATCGTGCTCACCCCTACAGTATACTTATCATGACGAAAACTATCATTGTTTGCTACTATTAGACTACAATCCCCCAGATATCAAAACTTCGCATCCGTAAAAGAATATCCTAATATCTCTTTTCCATCACTTAAAAAAGGTATAGAAAAATATAACATTAGTCTAATTTAATCGAATTAGCAAATTCTAATGCATCCAAATATAATCTCTAGGTACAAAGTTAAAAAAGGAAATGGGAGGCAATACTGTACTGGCAAAACTCCTCTAACCTCGCATCACGAGCCTTCATGAAATCAATGTATTTCGCGCAAAATCTCTTCGTAACTAAACTTTCCAATTTCGATAGAGCAAAAAAAAAAAAAAAAAACTAAACTTTCCAACCGACCATCTTTGCCTGCTCGGATCATTCGATTCAAGACCTTGTAATAACTAAACTTCTAAAACGATTGATTTCGCCTCTAAATTCAACTACGCGCTTTAATAACGAAAAAGACCGGCAGGCGCTACGATTCTACATCATACGAACAAATATTTCGTAGATTAATCGACTCGCGCGTAAGAAAGGGTAACTAATGCGAGATTTGAGAAAGAGAAAGGGGCGGGGTCCTAATTAAGAAGAATCGGCTAAAGACAAATTGCACGATTTCCGCGAGAGAGGGTCAATAATGTTTCGCAAAGCAAATCGACAGATTTCAACATCATCCCACACCTAACTTAGCGGCACATCAAGATGTAACCAACCACACAAAATTCAGCTACCTTCATAATAATCTAATCAATCAATAACTATATAGGGGCCCAATATTTAAATTGTCATCTTATATTCTTATGTATGAATCGCGGGGGCCCGCGTAAGAAACTCTCCACGATCTTGTTGAATCGCGCCGTGTCCTCGACCTGAGGCACGTGCCCCGTGTTCTTGATCACCTCCAACCTCACCTTCTTCCCCATAAGCCTGCACCCAAATAATAATAATAATAATAATAATATGAACGTCTACATCAACAACATTTTTATCACAAACTAGTTTGGGTCGGCATTCTGATGAATCTCCAAAGATACATAAAATAAAAGCAAGACCGATCGAGAGAAAAGAGATAAATATGTAAAAAATAAATAAATAAAGATATAATAATAATAATAATATGTTCAAATTAAATTACTTTCCTAATGACATATGCAAATTATTTTTAACGCGACGAGGTGCGAAAAATAGCGGAATTCTAATTTCTGATTAAATAGCAAAAAAGATAAAAGCATACTCTTTAAGTTCGCTGGCCATTTCCACGGGGAATATCTGGTCATTTTCTCCCCACACCAGCAGCACATCCTGCGATATATTTTGCGGGAGTTTTTAGGTAGTTGCGAAATAAAATTAGACGGATATTTTTAAAATTGAAAGCTGTATTTCATGTAATTATGACGTAAGGAATGACGACTTTGTGAGTTCTTAGTGGTGGGTGAGTAGTACTAGTACCTGCTGAAGGGCGGAAACATGGGGTGTGTCGTCCTTCCCAGTGGTGGATCCCCTCAACAGCTCTATTTTCTCCTTCCTATTTTCCGAATATAATCTCTGCAAAATATATATATAATATTACGTCATCATTCGTAAAACCTGGCCAGAAAAAAGAAAAAGAAAAAGAAAAAGAAGATCAAGAAATTATTGAAGAAGAAGAAGAAGAAGACGACGACCTAAATACTTACGCGGATCACGTCATTCAACACGAAATCCGGGACCACGCCAGAGACTCGCCGGGACACGGCCAGCCCCAGGAGCCTCCTCATGCTTGCGGCGGTCTCCGGCAGCATGACGTCGGCGGGGCTCTCCGCCTCCGCCCTCCTCGCCATCTCCCCGCCGTGGCTCCTCCTCCGGTTGATCCCCGAGCTGGCGATCACCGCCTTCTCCACCCTCTCCGGCCACATCCGCGCCATGTGGTAGGCCACGAACCCGCCGTAGCTCGTCCCCACCACACTGTACCTCTCCACCCCGGCCCTCTCCAGCAGCTTCCCGACCGAGGCCGCCTGGAACGCCTCCGACCTCTCGGCGGACCTCGTGGTGGACCCGCCGAAGAAGACCAGGTCGGGGACGTACACGTCGAACTCGGGGGCGAAGTGCTGGGCCTGTCGCCGCCATTGCCATATGGCTTTCGGCCCGAACCCGTGGAGGAACACGAGCGCAGGCTTCCGGGTGGATCGGGCGGGGCTCGGCCCCCAGAATTGGAGCGTGGTCTCGCCGTCGACGTCGATGGTCTGCTGCGACAGGCCCGACTTGGTCAGGCAACGGCGGAGGTAGCTCTCGTACAGAGCGACGAAGCTAAGGAACGATGGAAGCATTATGTGGTTGAGGCGTGAATCTGCGAATAACACGTTATTTGTTGCATTCTTTCCATCAACAGACCGTCAAGCCCTTTACATTCGGCCAAATTACGAATTTGCCAGGCTCTTCAGATGATCTGAACTACCGAACCGGATCCCCTAATATTGCCATGGGTGATATTGATCAAATCGGGTCGTCGAAATCAAAATGGACGGCCTGATTTGATCTATCTCACATCTTCAAAATTTTTAAAAATTCTCGTCCACATTTTTCCCCCTTTTGAAGAGGTGACATGGATCAAATCAAACCGCCCATTTTGATTTGGACGGCCCGATTTGATCAGTGTCACCCCTAATATTGAATTGGCAATAGTAGAAGATATATTTTCAACTCTTCATGAGCACTAGAGGACGTACGTCCTCGGCTAATCGTATCACCATGATTGCAAATTGAGTAAATTACAAAAAAAAAATGACATTTTATAATTGTGCCAATTTTATTTTAAATTATTTCTATTAATTGAGTATTAAACCTCTTATGGTTGTGTCAATCAATCTATTTAATCGGTCGGCACTGATGTGGACTATTTCTAATATTATTCAATTAATTTTTTTTCCTATTTTTTTTTCCTTTCCTTTTCCTTTTTTTGGGTAGGCCGGCAACCAAAAAAGAAGAAAAAGAAAGATTTTATTGAAAAATAAATAATAATTTGAAAACTTTAAAAAATATTATTAACAATTATCCACATCGATACCGACTGGTCAAATTGATTGAATTAGCACAATTACAAAAGGTTATGACTCAATTGACAAAAAAAAAAGACTGAATTGATATAATTGCAATAGGTTTAAGATTTTTTTGGTAACTTTCCTTGCTAAATTCAATATATGTAATAAGAGTGAGTGGTTCTAGGGTCTGTTCAAGTTTCACCTGAAATATACTTATCGAAATCGCTTCCCCAATTTTTAGAATCTAGAACGTCCCCTGCATATGGTCTGCTGGGGACCTGCCAATTTCTTCTTTTATGTTTCATTTGTACTTAAGCAAAATGAAAATGGACGCAACAGAAAAAAATGAGAATTCATCATTTGTCTATAGCAACAATGCATAGAAGATGAACACGTAAAATAAAATGAATAATACAAAATTCAAAACACACGACATAAAAATTAATTATAGAACACACAATCTTCCATGAAAAATTGGCCTTTAACAACTCAATTACACTTTCTTCCTTTTCGTGGCAAAAATCTAGCTCTACTTTTGCTTTTCATTGTCGCCGATTCTTTAAAGACATATATTCAAGTATACTTTTAATGATCTTATATATATATATATATATAGTTTTTCATTATCATTGTTTCTAACTTGTTCTCATCAATTCAAGCTTGGGCAAATAACGTTGTCAAGCCGATCAGCTCTTGGGCTCGAGATCGCACTTTCAGGCAGTCGTTCGGTATAAGAAAGTATAGAAAAACCTAAAAATCACTCCATTAATAAGTCAAGAGAGCAGCAGGGTTTGATCTTGGGAACAGCCAGACATAGACAAGGAACACATGAAGTTGAGACTGCAAGGTGGAATTCCTAGGGCAAGGACGAGCCTGCCTTAATCCACCAATAAGCTAGAGCTCAGCAAGCCATACTTAGGATTAAGATTGATTAATTACAACGCAAGAAAACACAAAGAAGACTGGTCACATGAGAAATCCTTTGAGGATGCTGTTGAATCGCAGGTGGTCTTCGATCTGCGGGACGTGGGCCGTGTTCTCCATCACTTCCAGCTTCACCTTCTTCCCCATAAGCCTGACAATTTCAATTTTTGTACAGAAGAAACTTAAGTGTATATTGCGACTTTTGCTACTAAATTTTCTATATTCTTTCTCTTTTGTAGCATTTTGAAATTTGACTCTTTTGTAGCGTTAAAAAAAATTTCAGTCTTTTAAAACGCATCATGATGTGAGGAGTCATTTAAAACTTTGCAATTATTTATTATTTAGAAAGCCATTTCTTTTATAAAAGAAATAGGAAGAAAGGCATACTTATGCTATGTTTTTTTTTTTTTCACGAAAATTGAATAATTCGGAAAACATTTTCCTCGAAGCGATCTTCTGTATCACTTATAAACATGAATGATCGGAAAATATTTTCATCATCGACGAAAATATTTAGACTTAAATTGTTATTGATAATGAAATTATTTCCCACTAACTAATTATTTATTGAAAATAACACAAGCGAACGATTTTTTTTTTTCGAAAAGGTTTTTCCGAATCATTCATTTCCTGCGGAACAAATGGAGCATTTAAAAGAACCTTCGCCATACTTGCTAAATTTCGATTCGCTCTTTCTAGGTCACTCTACTTCAAATCTAATCCAATCAAAAGGATTTCGGTTTTTAGGTGGCAAAATCATGATTGGAAGATCAAGATTAATGATGAAGGTTCATTCTGTCCAAAAGATAGTTAAATCTAACTACTTGGACTGAAAAATTAATGAAGTGACAGATACGTTAGGGAGAGCACACGTACTCCTTGAGTTCAGTTGCCATTCGCAATGGGAATAATTGGTCATGGTCTCCCCATATCAACAAGACATCCTGCAATAGTCTCAAAAATTGAGATCAGTGACCCAAATGGAGACGTATGAAAAAAAGGGAAATGACTTAAATGGTCCCTAAACTTTTTCCCAATGAGAAATGTGATCCATGAAATTTTTAATTTGACCAATATATTCCTTGAACTTTGATCTAATGTGCAATGTGGTATCTGATTTGACCAATATAGTCCCTGAATTTGGGGAGTGGAATTACCTGTTGAATAGCAGAAATGCGGGGCTCGTCCTCCCTCCCAAGGGTCAATCCCTTAAGAAGCTCTATCTTTTCCTTCCTATTTTCCGAATACAATTTCTGCAATTTAACGAGTCAACAATCAAATCTACCGTTTTATGTCATGGACTATCTATCACATGATATGAAGAATTATTCGTCCTTTGTTCATGTTTTTTGCTAGAAGACAGACAAGACGAGAGAAAAAAGACTTCATGGAGTACGAGAAAAAAAAATGCAACATTTAAGAGGATCGGAGTCCATCCAAAATAGTACTCTGTGAGAGAGTGGACAATTTCAAAGTGAAACCTCAAAGCAGGAAACCATGGTGGTCCACCAGCTTTTTGACCCTGTGATTCTCAGAGGAAGTCTCCTAGCAATTTCCTTCAAAGATGGTACAAAACCCTTGTCTTTTATCCCACCAGAAGCAGAAGGTGTTGTGAACTACATAGCCAGACGATTTTTTGTTTTTTGACCATTTCTGAGCTAACTTTAGTTGATGGAACCTTTAGCTATGATGCTTTTTAGCTAACATTGAATGTCATCATCTCACCCACCTTGAATCGAAGCTATCTCCCTTTTAGGTCACGAAAAATTACCGAAAAATTCCTAAACTTGTTATGATTGTGTCAATTTTGTCTAATTTTTTTTTTGTCGATTCAGTCCTAAACTTTTATCTTACTTTTAATTTTTTTTCCCTTTGCTTGCCGACGAGAGTCGCCGGAGCTCACCGGCCACTAGGCGAGGGGCCCAAAGACCTCACCGGCGGATAATGTTGCAATTTTTCTACATGGGGGTCACAAGACTATGTCACATTATTCACTTGGAGAAGGAAAAACAGATAAAACTATCAAAATTTGAGAGTCTCGGCTAGCCATCTCGCTCGATTATGAAGTTTGAACACCCTTTTCTTCTTTCGCGCAATCGCTTAGACTTTTGTTTCTGGGACTAATGTTAGCTAGGTTCAATTTTTTAATGTGGTCCTGAAGTTGTGGGAGAACTTTGGAGTTCATACATGGAATTGTAGACTGATAACAACGTAGTAGAAAAGCAACGGTGAATGAAACGAGCTTCTCGGTGGATCGGAGGAGGGAAACTGCAACTCACATTGATGACGTCGTTCAACACGAAATCCGGCACCATGTGCGCAATGTGCTTGTGCACGGCCAGATCGATCAGCGTCCTCAGGTTGGCGGCGGTCTCCGGCAACATGAGGTCCTCGATGTTCTCCACCTTGGCCCTCTCCAGCAGCGCCTTGTTGTCCCCCTTCGTCATGTTGACCCCGGAGCTCGCGATCACCACCTTCCCGACCCTCTCGGGCATCATCCGCGCCACGTGGTACGCCACGAACCCGCCGTAGCTCGTCCCCACGACGTGGAACCTCTCCAGGTTCAGCTCATCGGCGAGCCTTGCGACGGAGGCCGCCTGGAAGACCTCGGTCCGCTCGGCGGACCTGGTGGCGGAGCCGCCGAAGAAGACCAGGTCCGGGACGTACACATCGAAGTGAGGGGCGAGGCACTGGACCTGCTTCCTCCATTGCCAGAGGCCAGGGGGGCCGAACCCGTGGATCAGCACCACGGGGGGTTTCCGGGCGGCGCCTTCAACCTCGGGTCCCCAGAACTGGATGGTGGTCTCGTCGCCGAGCTTCAGGGATTGCAGCGAGAGGCCAGCATTGGCGAAGCAGCGGCGGAGATAGGTCTCGTACAAGGTGACGAAGCTGAGGAAGGGCGGTATGTTCAGCATCTTTGTTTCAGAGTGTTGATGGAGAGTGCTAAGGAAGAGGGCAGAGAGAGAGAGAGAGAGAGGGGGGGGGGGGGGTGGGCGCGAGGGAGAGGGTTGGTTTCCTAGGTGACGAAAGAGGAGAGATGCTGACAGTTTTTACAGTTGCCCTAGGGGAAACTCCATCTGAATTTGAGTTGGTGAGCGCGTACTTTTTGGCTGGTAATGGGGAGAGACCAATTGGACAATCTTAGTACCAAAGTGGGAAGACAACTTAGTATACTCTTTTATGTTCCTTTCTTTCTAAGTAGGTTAACCTATACTCACATGATCCGAGTGAATCGCAGACGTCACCAAGCATCTTATGTATGCAACTTTGCATTCAGATTAAGAAGACATTGCCTAAGTCCATACTTAAGGGCGCATTAATCTTGAAGACTACTATTATCTAACAGTCTTTAGGTGACTGTAAGACCCCAACAGTCTGTTGAGTAGCAATTAGTTAAAAACTATCGCGAGAATAGGAATTTATGACTCACAAAATGTACTGTTATTCTCATGGCCATTTAAAGACCGTTATGCTAGTAAAGTCCTGTGCTGAGCTTTTAAAGGAATGAAGACATGAATTTTGGCATTCGCAATATGATTCGTGGGTTTTCTGCACAAAGTTCGAGCTTACGTGCATAGAATGAGCTTCTCTATCTCTCCCTCTGTCTGAAAACCCAACATGCAACTGCTTGAAGGAAAGGGAGGTTTTCTTGTCGTGTTGATTTGAATATGGGGGGAGTACGTAGGAAATGAATGGGGTCCGGATGGGTTGGTTTGGTTGGTTTAATTTCTTCGCTGTCTTCGTTCTGATGGTGACCCACTGAACTAACCTTCTCGCCAAA
This sequence comes from Rhodomyrtus psidioides, assembly GCA_021437785.1. Lineage (NCBI taxonomy): Eukaryota > Viridiplantae > Streptophyta > Magnoliopsida > Myrtales > Myrtaceae > Rhodomyrtus > Rhodomyrtus psidioides. Next base: position 5,161,522 of record JAILYB010000007.1, on the reverse strand, counting down.
CTCTCTCTCGATCTCTGGAAACCTAATTTGCCAAAATAAAGTAATTATACATTCTTTATATTCCTACAACAAGTGATTCTTTTACGTCCATATGAATGATTCTAGTTGGCAGGTGCAAAAATGGAGGACATAACTCTCCAACTACTCTACTTGATCATTAATTTAAACGTATGGCGTCCTGTTGGGTAATAGAAGTCTTGGTTCCTTAAAGAATATCCACCGTGCCCCCCGCAAGAAAAGAATCATCATCATAATTAAATTGGTTCTCTGCCAAAAAAAAAAAAAAAGCCGAGAGAATTTCCGTTGACTGATCCACGAGACGGGTTTCGGTTGCATCCTGAACTTAATTGAAGTGGTTCGGAATGTCTGTAGGGTGAGACGCGAACCATGACGCGACATAGACTATTCAACCGGATTTCATCGGAGGAGGAGGCAGTTTTCAGTCTCGTGCTATTGTTGGGGATGGTTTAGGATTCTATGGTGGCATCTTGCCTAGTTGTGTGACTTGTGTCCATGCAATTCATTTTTGGCTAGTTGGTGATTTGAGCTTTGGTAATTCCCACATTTCAGTTCAGCTTTTGTTGTATGTTTGTGACGAGTTGCTCGTATGCTCCTGGAAGCATGTTCCGGGGCAACTTATTGATGACTTAGGGATAGGAGACTCAATACATGTGGCCCAATTAAGTCATGAACAATGGGGTCCTGATCACTTTGAAGCCCGTTCATGATTTGGCATACTACTTTGAGGATGCAATCCGATGTCTTTGAGTTGGGTCGAATAGTCATCTCGTCTAGCATAAGCAACCGGAACTTTAGAAGATTGTTTCTATCTGTTGTAGCAGCTACGCTGTGTTTGTGTGTGTGTGTGTGTTTTTTTTGGCTTGCTCTCTTTGGTTCCTTCTGCGGACCCGGATCCTCTGCCTTATTTTTTTTTAAGGCAGTGGGATTTCCACCCTTGATATAGGGGGCCCACCCCATATCAAGGGTGGGGGGTGGATAAGTCACTTGCTTTTAAGGCAGGTGATCCCCACCCTCCTTCTGCTGCAAACAGAGCAGGGGCACGGAGACAATGACACAGACGCTTCAGAAGTTTGGCCCCTCTCAAACTCATTATTGCCCATCGGCTCCCAATGCAGCCGATGGAGAGCTAGAAGCAGCGGCACCGGGGCTAGTCGGTTTTCCATTTGTTGGGTTCCGATTGTTTTTTCCTCATTCTCTCAAGTGTTTCCGCCAAGATGATTCTCCATATCGACCGATGGCCGGTGGTGGTTTGACTGTTCCTAGCCCTTCTATACACGGGGGTTCTTTCTCAGGATGAGTTTGGTTCAGCATTTGAAATGAGTTTTAAACAAATGAAAATGCCTTCAACCTAAAGGGGTTTAGAAAAATGCTAATTGCATTTGATAAAATTTCATTTGAAAATTAGATTTGGGTTGAATGGTGTTTGGTAAAAACAACATTCCAAAAGAGCTTTGAATGCAATTTTTTAATTTTTAATTAAAAATTTACCCTTTGTCGGACCGGAGAATAAGTCTAAAATATAGGGAATTGATAAGGTTAGTTTGGGAAAGAAAAAAATCTCCTAGCATTTGGCCAAATACTAAAAGCCCAATACTAATCTCTACCAGCATTGAGCTTTCAGCTTTCACAAGGCCATCATTTGTTTAAATGCTGGCTTAAAGCTAAATCAAATGCTTTAACATCCTCCCAATGGGCTTTGAGGACTGAAAGCTCCTTGAGAATGCTGAACTAAACTTAGCCTAAGACACTTTCATCAGCCTTCTTAGCAACAAGCGGGTGCCAAAAACGGTATGGATTACATTCATTTGTTTTACGTTGGCCACCGTCAAGGCGGCCAAGGTTGTTCATGTTTGGAGTTTTAGAGGTTGTGCACTTCAGCTAGATGAAAAGTGCCAAAAAAATGCTAAAATTATTACATTAGTATCAATTCTGTCATAAACATCTCAATTGGACCAATTTAGTTATAAACTTTTTCATATTAGTAACAATTGAGTCTATCTGGCCACTTTTGGCCTAAAATTGCTAACGTAGATGCCGTCCGTCTTATATGACACAACTAACTCTAATGTGGATATATTTTTAAATATTTTTTAGTTAATTAATTAATTAATTAATTCTTCCCCTTTCCTATTTACCTGCGAGGCCGACCCTCGCCTAGACCAGGGCAGCCTTGTCAGGTGTCACCAAGGCAATGCGATGCCCTGGCGATGCGATGCTGACTGTCACGCCCAACTCTTGAGCTTGCGACATCTCTTGCCCAATCACCACGAGGTCATGGATATAACATCCCAGGTACACTAACGACATATACTTATTTACGCATGTAGAAACGGTTCGCTCCCAGACAATATATAATCAAACAGGGATAGATTAGCAGGGAATACACACCGAAGCAATTCATCAAGAGATAGTCACGTCTAAAACAAGACAACATATGAATCTTAACCCTACTGAGCTACTAACAGACAACCCCACGCTTCGGGGCGGCTCACTAAGATTTCAAAAGGTTACATGGTTAGGTAAGGTTAACTTCTCATCTACTTCAAAAGGGTACCCATACATCCTTGCTTCGGTATCCACGTAACTCCATCACTTGGGACCTGAAAATTGTTCCCTCAACGGAGTGAGATATAAATCTCAGTGAATCAAGCCTAAACTCGGTTAGGACACTGATTCGCCCACGACATCCTAACATAAGGCTCATAAGGTCACATAAACATGTATAATAACCAACCACAGTCACAACATCATAAACATCCACACGCACACTTACTAGTCTTTAGCCACACATAAAGCAATGTTTGACTCGACTCAGCAGTTATATCAGTCAATCACTCAACGATGCATCACACTCACAAATATGCACATGACACCACACAAGTCCATTTATTAACGAGGATCCGCGCGTTGGGGCGATCGACTCATAGATAGTGCAGAGGATCCGCGCGTTGGCGCGATCGACTCATAGATAGTGCAGATCGACTTTCACGATTAATGCACTCCTATACTTTTCCGGCATAACCCTGCTACGTTCCTTTTTGCCTTCGGCAACGGCTACTACGAGAGGCGTCTCCAGTGCACTAGGCACGACACCAGTAAGTAGGCATCCCTGTATGGGGCGTCGGTCCATCACAAGTTGCAACCAGCATCCGACAATCCCTTAAAATCGTACTTCCTGGCACGGGGCATGAATTGTCGTGCTACTGACATGTCGTGTGGTGCCATACAATTAGTACGGTGTGTACAATTAGTACAATACGAACTTGCCAGGCCCTTTTCCATCATATGACCATACAGCACACCCGACAATCAATCGGTATTATTCTCTATGATTTAGGCCAGATGCCCACACAATGTGCTCAAAGACTCGATTCATCGCTATTTTCATGCTAAAATATGTTTTTTTTGATTTCGTACATGATCATATGCATATGCAGACTACCAATTAGACGTTGCAATCACACACGAGCAATTAACCCCCAAACGACGAATAAACACCCAACGGACATTCAAAACATCCAATCAAACCACCCAATGCGGCGATCAATCCAATGAAGGCCATAGATTCAATCACGAGTAATCAAATTCGATTAGGCAACATAGGGGTTCAATTCATGCCATAGTCATTTATTAGCCAATTTGATTTATAAACTCCGATCGATCGATCGCTCGTTCCTCACCTATCGCTTACTCGCGATCAAACAACGATTAACCAACCATCAATCAATCAGTCAACTCATCTAGCCACAAATAACCACAGACGATCTAATTAATCCGACCAACTTAACCGATCGCGGCCATTTAACCTAAACTCGATTTCTATCTAAATCGACCATAATCGCGTACTTAAATGCCCTATTCAACTAATCGACTAACCATAGGCGCAATTAGCGCCATAACCAAGTATTAGGGTCAACTCACAACTAATTAAGCTTGGGTGGTCTCAACGGCGACATTGACGGCGGCGACGACGAACGGCGACGGCAGCGATGATGAACGACGACGGCTGCAGCGGCGGTTCTCGGTGAAAATAAGGCTAAACGCACGGCTACTCAACCTAACGGTGGCGGCAACACGGCTAGAGGTTCGACAAGGGTTGCCGGGATAGGTGGCCGGCGACAGGAGCTCTAGCGAGCGGCGGCTGAAACAGAGCTGGTCAGAGGTAAAACAGGGGAATCCGGGCTGTTTTGAGGTGGTTCTCGGCTCCAAGAGTTGAGACAAGACCGGCAAGGACTAGGGAGTTCACCTAGGGTCGAAGGAAGTGGCGACGGCAGCTTGACAGCGGCGGAGGGCGGTTGATGGAGGAGGAACGGCGACGAACAGCAGCTTAGTGAAACAGGGCAATTCACGGCCCAAAATAGGAGAGTCGGGCCGGCGGCTTTTCGAGGCTCCACGGGCGGCGACAGTCTTCCATGAGCTTAGGGGAACAAGAGAAGGGTTCAAGGAAGTTGTCGGAGGTGGAAGTCAGTGGCGATGGACGAAAAAACGACAGTGAGAGCCAGCGGATCTCTCTCGGGGCCGAAACAGGGCACTGCGAGTTCGGGGCCTGTTCGCGGGGGTTCCGAGGGCTGATGGCTGGCGGGGGTGGCTTCGGCTTGGTGGTGAGGAGGCAAGTGAGTGACGGTGAGGCGGCGAGAGGCGTCGGTGATGGCGTGAACGGCCGGAGGAGGAGTGGTTATTCTTTGGTCAGGGGGAGCAGAACAGGGCAGGGCTTCACCGAGGTTTCCATTGCTTCAAGCGGCTGACGACGTCGTCGGAGAGGTCGGTGGCGACGGCGAGAGGTAGCTAGAGATGGTGGTGGCCGACGGTGAGGTGGTGGTCGGCCAAAAACAACCCAAGAAGGAGGAGGAGGTCTCGATTTGGAAGGGAGGGCTGTCCACGAAGATGAGGGGGGAGAGCAGACGTGAGAGAGAGAAGAAAGAGAGAGACTTGAATGGTGGGAGGGATGTGACATGGACAAGATGGGTTCGTGGGGGAAATGACTTGTGGGGCCTACCAAGGTCAAGTCAAATAATTCAAATTCTTTGTCCTGTAGTGAATAATTGAAGGGCAACTCGATCTTTTGGTAAATCAGGACTGAAATGAAATTTGGTACACTGGATGAAGGGTAATTTTGATATTTTCACAGGTTAGGCTCGGTCAGGATTAGGCTTGGACGCGAGGATTAGAATCCTAATTCGTGACGACTAAGAATTTCGAAACTTAATTTAAAACGACCGAAGCTTCAGAATTCATACAATTATTGTCTCTTTAGTCCTTATGATCCAAAATATTTTATCCGAACTGAAATTCAATTTAATCCCTTTTATTGAATTCAGACAATTTACAAGAGGTGAATTTTTAGGACTTCACAACTCTCACCACCTTAGGAAATTTCGTCCTTGAAATTACAGCATAATCACAACTACTCAAAAAGATACGAGTAACTACTCTTCATGACTTCTCCCAGGTAGCTCCTTCGGCACCATGGTGTTGCCAAATCACATTTGCCAATGGGATCGTCTTGGTCCGGAGTACTTGCTCTTTCCTATCCACGATCCTGACTGGTCGCTCCGCGTACGAGGCTCGCTCATCCAAATCAATTTCCTCATAGCTCAACACTTGAGCGGGGTTCAGCTCGTACTTCCTCAACATCGACACGTGGAAAACATGCACTTGAGCAAGTCTCAGAGGCAACGCAAGACGATAAGCCAAATTCCCAATCCGCTCCAATATCTCGAACGGTCCAACATACCTTGGGCTCAACTTTCCTTTCTTGCCAAAACGAGATATCCTTCTCATAAGCGACACTTTCAAAAAGACATGATCACCCACCTAAAACTCCAAAGGTCTGCGCCTTTTATCGGCGTAACTCTTTTGGTGACTCTGAGCTGTTCTCAGTTTATCTCTAAAAACCTTGACAACTTCCATCGACTGTTCTACCAACTCAGGGCCGGTGATCTTCCTTTCCCCAACTTCGTCCCAATAGACTGGCGTTCTGCAAGCTCTGCCATACAATGCCTCGAAAGGCGCCATCTTAATGCTCTGCTGGTAGCTGTTATTGTAGGTAAATTCTACCAGATGCAACTGTTCTTCCCAACTACCTTTAAAATCCAAAACACATGCCATCAACATGTCTTCCAAAGTCTAAATCGTCCTTGCAGACTGGCCATCAGTTTGCGGGTGATAGGCCGTGCTGAACTGTAACTTCGTCCCTAAAGCAGTCTGTAAACTTTTTCAAAAGGTGGCAGTGAACTTAGAGTCTCGATCAGAAGTGATCGTCACCGGCACTCCATGCAACCTTACGATATGCCTCATATACAGATATGCATATCTATCCAAGATGAAGTCCTTTCTCACTGGAATGAAGTGCGCTGACTTCGTCAATCTATCAACTACTACCCAGATTGAATCATGCCCCCTTTGACTCCTTGGCAATCACATTACAAAGTCCATCGTGATATGCTCTCATTTTCACTCTGGGATCTCCGAAGGCTGCAGCAGTCTTCCAGGCTTACAATGTTGCGCCTTGACCTGCTGACAGGTCAAACACTTAGCCACATGCTTGGTTATATCCGCTTTCATGCCATTCCACCAGTAGTGTTACCTTAGATTATGGTACATCTTCGTACTTTCAAGATGGATATTATAACTGCTACGATGGGCTTCCGATAAAATCTCCTCCCTTAGACTTTCATCGGCAGACACAACCATACGTCCTCTAAACTTCAGTATCCCATCCCCGGCTACTTGGAAGTCGACCCTTCGCTTAGTTGAGTCCTCTTGAAAGATCTTCTGTATACCAGGGTCTGTAGACTGCATGGTCTTGATCTTAACCTACACTTCCAGCTCAATCCTCAAAGTAACCACGAGACACGACAGACGACTTATCTCAAACTTAAAGTCCGAGTCTCTCACTTGCTCAAGCAAACGCCACTCATGCACATGTAATTGAGCAATTACTGATTTTCTACTCAGGGCATCGACAACCTTATTCGCCTTACCCGGATGATACAGGATTTCACAGTCATAATCCTTAAGCAACTTCATCCATCAACGTTGCCTCATGTTCAACTCCTTTTGAGAGAACAGATACTTCAAACTCTGGTGGTTGGTATACACTTGAAAACTTTCCCCGATCAGATAATTCCTCCAGATCTTCAAAGCAAACACGACCGCAGCCAACTCTAGGTCATGCGTCGGATAGCTCGACTCGTGTAGTCTCAACTGATGAGATGCATATGCTACTACTCTGCCATGCTGCATCAAGACACAACCCAGTCTTCTAAGCGAAGCATCGCTATAAATCTCAAATCCTCTAGGACCAGACGGAATTGTCAGGAGAGGAGCTGTAGTTAGCCTATGTTTAAGCTCCTGAAAACTACGCTCGCACTTATCTGTCCATTCAAACCATACATCCTTCTTCAGCAACTTAGTCGAAGGCTAGGCTATAGCTAAAAATCTCTCCACGGAACGTTTATAATAGCCTGCCAAACCCAAGAAGCTTATGATCTCTATAACTATCGTCGATTTTGGCCAATTCATAACTGCCTCAATCTTAGACGGATCCACAACAATACCTTCACAAGAAATCACATGGCCTAGAAATGCCATGCGAGCTAGTCAAAACTCGCACTTGCTAAACTTGGCATACAACTAATGCACTCTTAGAGTTTCCAACACAATTCTCAGATGTTGCTCATGATCCTCAGAGCTCTTTGGGTACACTAGGATGTCGTCTATAAAAACGATCACAAAGCGATCCAAGAATCTCTGAACACTCTGTTCATCAGATCCATAAAAGCAGCATGAGCATTTGTCAAACCAAACGGCATCACAGTGAACTCATAATGTCCATAGTGCGTCTTGAATGTCGATTTCGATATTGTTGACACCTAATTTTTAATCAGTTTTTCTTTAAACAAATCTTTAAAAAATTCATAAAAATTCATAAAATTGTCAAATCAGCTTTGGAAGCTTTGCCAAGCTTAAGGTTCCATCTTTGAACAAAAATATTTTTCGGAATTTTTGAATTTTATTTTTATTATAAAAATATCCAAAAAGAAAAAAAAAAGAAAGAAAAGAAGAAAGAAAAATAGTATTCGTGGTCATAAAAATACAAAAAAAAAGTCAATGTTTTTGTTTTAACTCTATTTTTATCTGGAGAATTTAAAACGTGAAAAATTCAAATTGGGATCACACGAGTCTTCACAAATGTGAACCTAATTTGAGCCAAAAAATTCATTTGAGGCGCTTCTAGTCTTTTTCTCACTTCATCCAAGTTTTGACATTTGATTCTTATACTTTTAATTGCATGTTGGTCCAATCGATTTCGACCTGAAAGCAGATTGCAAAAACGGACTTATTCGCATTTTCGATTTAATCCTCGATTTTCAAATAAGTTGAAATTGATCACTGTCGAGCGCTTCTATCAAATTCCAAGTCTTTTCCCATAGGCTTATGCCTCTTTGAACACAGCGGTAAACTCAGCACGGCTCAGTTTGGTCATTAAACGCTTTAATTGATCAGGTACCTAGACGAGTCAAGCCCACGTTGAATTTAAAAAAGAGAGAAGGAGAGAGTTGACCAAGTCAACATAGAAGCACACCCAGGACCATTATTGGTGCTTTTTCCTTCAGGCACAGAGGAGGATTTTTCCCTGTCCATCTCCTTTAGCATGCGAGAGGAACCAAAAAAGAAGAAGGAACAAATAGAGAGAAGACAAAAATGGCACTTCTTCTCCTTCCCTTTCACGTTTCCAGGAGATTTCAACGGCTAAAATGGATAAATCGTCCAACTCTCCCCAAATGCCTGCATCTCCAGCGATTTTTTTAAAGGACAGGAAGAGTGAAGACAAAAAAGAAGAAGAAAAAGCAAGAGGACAGCAAGAAAATGCAAATGGGATTAGCGACCAAAGACTGAAGGGCAAGATTCCTTTTCAGAGCATGGGGAGAGCGTGAGGTTCCTTTGGAGAGGGGATCGTTTCAGAGATATAGAGGGGGCTGGCCAGATCGCCACGGGGAAAAAAAGAGAGTAAACCGAGAGAGAGCACCGGAGAGAAAGGAGCTCGTGAGGGGGTCCTTCATGTGAGCATGAGAATGAGAGAGTTTGGAGGGTGGTGAGCTTCCTGAGAACGCAAAAATGAAAGGGAAATGGAGAGACCAGCACAGCGGATAGTTGAGCGTGAGAGAAAACACATGAGGAAGGGAGAGTGAGAGTTTTTGGTGTCCGCTGGTATTGGGGCAGTTTTGGAACAAAAAACAAGTGAGAGAAAGAAGAAAAGTATGCAAGAGGCTTCATTGAAGGAGGATGGTGTTGACACCTGATTTTTGACCACCTTTTATTTTAGTTTTTACTTCTAAAATTAATTAAAAATAGCAAAAAAGGTCAAAAAATTGCAAAATCAACTTTGGAAGCCTTAGCCTAGCCTTAGGAACCAATTTTGAACAAAAAATATTTTTTGAATTTTTTAATATTTTTTGGAATTTATTTAATTATTAAAATAATCCAAAAATCAGGAAAAATACCATTCGTGGTCAGAAAATTACACAAAAATATTCAGAAATTTTATTTTAATTATCTCTTTAATATTTTCACTTTTTATTAAGGAAATTTGGCCTGGTTCATGGGGTTCCTTCACAAACCTAATCCCGAACCGGGCCTAAAAAATCCTTTTCGAGTCTTTTAATTTTCAATTCTCGGTTTTTATAAGCTATGACATTGTATTCTAGAGTATTGAAATGCAATTGGGTCAATTTGCCCTCCAATTTGATCAATTTTAACCAAAAGGGCTTAATTGCATAAAAATCTTTCGATTTAGTCCCCGGTTTTACAATTTGTGAAATTAAATTTCACACGGGCACACCCATTAAAATTAAACACCTCTACCCTATATTTTTCATCATGCTGAATCCATTGGTGGGCTCAATTTTGAATAATTCGATCGTTTGGACCTTCGATTTGGGGAAATTCGTTTTCGGATCCTAGGGACAATTTGGGGTTTTCATAAAATTTCAATCAATTGATCCGTGAAAATACCCTTATTGAATAGAAAATGTGCCAAGGAGTCCGATTATGCCATCAATTTCATGAAAATAGGTCGAATCGGGGCTCAATTTGAGCGAATTGGTCGAACCAGGCCGGTCGGGTCAGACCCGACCCGACCCGGTCCGACCGGGTCTGCAACATTGTTGCAGACCGTGGCCGACAGTGAGGCAGGGGAAGACAGGGGCGAGATGGGGCGGCGATTTTTCAAAGAAAAAGCGGGCGGCCGAGCGTGGGAAGCAGGTTGCCAGACGAATATTCGTTGCTGCAAGCGTGAGGGCATCAAAAAACGGGCCGGTCGGCCACGGCGGAGAGGGAGGCTCGGGTTTAAAGGGGAAACAGGGCCGAGAGTGCCGAGGGGATTTTTTGGAGCGAAAGGCAGCGAGAGGAGAGTTCAGGGACCTTCATCATACCTCACTGATCACCGCCGAAGCATCCACCGTCGCCGACGATCCTCGGACAGGTCGGTACGCCGTCTTTACCCCTGTTTCCATAATGCATATCGGGTGCTCGACGAAATGTCTGCCTGCACGTTTTTCTTTTAACCCGCGGTCGGTGCATTCCCGAGCTCCATTTGTGCGTGTCTAGCCTCAAGCATACATTAAAACCGACTCTAAGCTCGATGTGCCCTTTTGTTGCATCAAACCGTGTTCGCCGAGGAGGCCCGACCACCACCGGCCTTGGTCTCGGCCGTGAGCTCGTGCCGGCGCGAACCCGAGGATTTCCAGCTCTAAACGAGCTGAGGTAAGTCTCTAAACCTCTTTTAGACGTTTTCTGAACGGTCGGGGTAGGCTTTGAACGTTGAAAATTTTTGGAAAATCCCTCGCCGGAGCCGAACCTGTGGGGGTTCTTTTTGCCGATTTCCGATGCGTCCCCGGCTGTTGAAATGCTTATATTTTGATGCTGAATGTTTGAGGATTCGAATGATGCAATTTGGGTAAAAAAATTCGAAGATCCGGAGCCGTTTTGCATTTTCCGGCGAGAATTCCGGCGAAGTCGCCGGAATTTTTACTGTTCATCGTCTTCTCCGGCGACTTCGCCGGCGGTCAGCGGTCAACGGCCGACGTGGCGTGCCACGTAGGCAGCCACGTCAGCCGGGTGGGTCCGGTCCGAGTATTTTCAAATAAAATAAAATCAACGGCCCCGATCGTGACACGTGTCGCGATCTCGTTTTTTTGGAAAATTAAATAAATGATTTTTGAATAATCGATCCGGCGGACGAGGATGTGCCACGTGGCTCACTGAGGGACGTCCGATCTTGTACAAGATCGGACGCACCAGAGGAGGCCACGTGGCACGTTCTAGAGCGTCCGATTTGTAGGTTTTCTAAAAAATGAAAATAATTAATTTTTGATCCGACGGCTATTATTGAGCCACGTGGCTCTCTGTGGGTCGCTCGATCTAGTGGAAGATCGGACGCACGAGATGAAGCCACGTGGCACAACGTGGACCGTCCGATCCGGGGAATTTTCGGATAATTAAATAAAATACATAAAAAATCAAAAAAATTGTAAAAAATAGAAAAATGTTTAAAAAAATAAAACGGTGTCGTTTTAGGCCGGTGTCGACCCCTAGGGTCGGGCCGGGCGCCCGAGAGGCGCGGGCCGGGTTTGACCCGGCCCGGAAAATATTTTAAAAAAATTCAAAAAATAATAAAAAATAATAAAATAATCAAAAAATCAATAAAAAATGAAAAATCATAAAAAATTCAAAAAATTCGGAAAATTCAGAAAAATTCCAAAAAATTCCAGAAAATAGGAAATGGCCACATTCAACTGGCCACGACCTGTTTCGGGTCTTTCGACCCCCGATCTATTCAAAAATGACGGTTTTGCCCTTCCGGCAAACCGTCTTCCAAAAAAATTCAGAAAAATTCTAAAAAAATTCCAGAAAATAGGAAATGGCCACATTCAACTGGCCACGACCTGTTTCGGGTCTTTCGACCCCCGATCTATTCAAAAATGACGGTTTTGCCCTTCCGGCAAACCGTCTTCCAAAAAATTCTAAAAATCCAGGAAAATCCCAAAAAATAGGAAATGGCCACAAACAACTGGCCAAGTCTCATCCCGGGTGTTTTGAACCCCGAACCTTCTTAAAAATGACGATTTCGCCCTTTGGGCGAATCGTCTTCCAAAAATTGAAGAAAAATCAAGAAATTCCAAAAAAATTCTTAAAAATGGGAAATGGCCACGAACAACTGGCCATGGAATATTTTGGGTAATTCGGTATCCAAACCTTCCAAAAAATGACAATTTTTCCCTTCGGGCTTATTGTCCCCGATTCTTCCCATTTTACCCATAGCCCTAAATCACATATTCCCTAAGCCCTTATGGCTATACTAGGAGGCCAATGATTGAAATTGATGTGCATTGACATGATTTATTTATGCACTTGACTTGCGCTTTCATTATATTGACTGTGATTTGATAGGACTAGTCTCCCAATCTGCATGAAACCCTGAATCAAACCTATCTCACCCAAAATTACGCCTGCATGAACTCTTAGTTAGGAAAATCACTCGCGTTAGGTACCGAAAGGGCGTTGGTAATGACACCGACGTAACCAAGTCCCCGAACCCAAAATCTCTGGTTCCGCAGAATTGATCGATCTCTCCCAATCGGTCAGTAAGGTTTCCGGTCTACCCTCCAAGAAAGACCGGTGGCGACTCCAAATGCATGCACAAGTTGCACATGCCACCACGACCACACTGAAGGTCGAAAGCGATCGACTCTTATCGTCGAATCCCTCAAAAGACATACTCCCGCCGCGATTTGGTATGGGCCTGGGAGGGCCCGCGCCGATCTAAGGCCCGCGATCCACATTTCAGAGTGGGGGCCGCGATCGGTAATCCATTAGCCGCGCCCGATTTCGGACGGGTCGCGACAGCTGGCGACTCCGCTGGGGACTTTGTTCTAGAACACCTGGTTCTGGACCTCAAGTGGACTTAGGCCGTAATTAAAACGTTGAGTGATATTTCTAACCTTGCAGGCGCTCTTGAAGGTGAGGTAAGTCCGCTCATGATAGGTGTTATATGTTTTTGCAGATTGGAGTGATAAGGGGTGTAGTCTGTGATTAACATTGTCTTATGCAGGATAGGCGTAGGAATGTATGTCATATGGATGATTTGAAGCACTGATTGATATATAAATTGTTGCGCATGATTCACTGCATATTTGAGGATCACGACACTTTGCACAAAGCGCCCAAACCCAGGCCGCGAAATCACCTTTTTAGGTAGCCATAGATCAGGGATCGATATGCAACGCTCTAGCGTGGATTGCGCTGGGGTTGACCATATTCGATCCCGCTCACTATCCAAGTCGAGACTTTTATCCATTTGTTGTGGATTGCGCTCATGGACGAATTTATCGACTCGGATAGAGGGAAGCCTCTAGGTTCCTCACCTAAGCCATTTTGATTTCTAGAGTCAAGCCTCACTTGTCTCATGCGCATGTATATGGATGGTTGGTATACCTAAAACCAAAAAAATCATCGGGTACCTCTTATGGTAAGGTCTTTCCATTATTGTTTAAATTACCTGCAGCTTCGTATTTATTGCACAACATGTTGCATTCATTGAGTCCGATGGTTGGGTCTAATTCCATTCTACAGTTTAGATAAAGTGGAGATGGTCTCCCCAAATCTCTCCAAGGTCCTAGAGGTATTTGAGTATGAGCGACGTGTCATCCGTCATCGAGCCACCGAGACGTTCAATGGATTCCACTCCTTCCGATTTATCCAGGGGAGGGCACTTACTGGACGTAATCTTATCCGAGGAACAGACTGCTTCTACACCAAGTCCGCCGAGCAACTCGAACGCGAACATAAATTCGAGTACGAGAGGGAAAGGATGTGGAACATTTATCTGAAGTTAAGGGGCATATTCAGCAGGATACGAGCAAATCCAACATCTCCTCTAGTGGTCATCGAGATCTCATCAGACGAAGAGGATTCTCTCGAGAGCCAGCCGTCCTCTTCCACCCCTATAGACATTTCATCTGATGAAGACGGCGACCCGAGCTAATCGGAGCAATGACGACGGACGACGTTACCCGACGACCTGACTTGGCGCATCTCCTTAGGTTCCTTAGGGTCGCCTTCCGGAGGTGTTTTAGAATTATTCAGTTTTCTGAGCCTTCTGAGTTTGTAAAGGGAATCCGTCTGTGGATCCCCCTCTTATCCCCTGCGCTTTAATTCCCGAGTCATTCATAGGCGTCTTAATACCGGAACGCGACATTGGAATTTCACCCAACCATTCGGACTTTTCTGTTTCAATCATACGTCGCTTCCGTTTGAAATTTTTGTTAGAACTCACACTTGGTTTGTTCGACACAAGTGCGAAGATCTAATCCTCATTTCATGGTGTATGCGACGTATGACTGAAGTGGTCCACGCCATGCATAAGCATATCATTTGCATAACATCATTATTTTCGTCCAATTCATTATGCCTATTGATGGGATTAGTATGGGAACCCTAATTTGGCATTCCCTTTACTCCAAATGTGGGAACTCAACCCTCGTCACATCACGGGTAAATAATGATTTGAACGAATCTAATGCCCGAGTAATCCATGGATAATTAATCGCATTTTCATATTCTAGACTCGATGGGGAGAGGTGATATCCAAATTCTGCCGGTCCCGCATAGAGAATTGCTAGTTTGGTGGGGACGCCTCAACAAGACCAACCAGGCGTATGTTAAGCAAAGGCTGGGGCATCTGGTTAGCCTCATCGAAATCAAATACCAACCGGCACTGATACAAGCAGTAGCACGGTTCTGGGATCGCACCACACTAACATTCAACTTCGAAGGATTGGAGGTCACACCCACAGTGGAAGAATATACAGCCGTCATCGGAGTCGAATTCAAAGGACAATTAGTCCGTCCCCCTTTAGGCCTTGACCCATCCAAGCTGCTCTCCAAGTTCCTTCGGCTCAAGACCACCGAGATTGAAAGGATTCTCAAGTCCAACTCTGGCAGGTTCCCGTTCTCATTCCTGTTCGACAATTACTCGAACCTACCCACTGACACTGGCCACAGGGCCGGAGGGGTCTTCATCCTGGCCTTCTTTGGATTCGTGCTATTCCCTACATCCAGGACCACATTCAACCCTCTCATTGTCCACATAGTCCAGCAGGCATGTGACCAACTGGATTATTCCTATATGATCCTTGCTGAGACTTTGTTATCCCTGAATCGCTATAAGGCCGTACTGGATGATTCCAAATCCACCCGGAAAACCATTTTCCAAGCCTCCAATGGCCTTCTCTTCTTGTGGATCACTTCCCATCTTAAAAAACTCAACCTTCGCGCTGGATGCACTCGAATCGATGAAGACGTCCACCCTATCCAGTCCTTCCTCAAGTGCCAATCACTCATTGCCAACCGCTCTTTCAACGACTGGTACGAACTCCTAGAAAAATTAGAACCCGAACAACTCCGATGGCGGCTAAGGCGACCGAAGATGCATAAAGCACGCATCGCCACCAAGACCGGCGGGCCAATTCCTCTCTTGGGTTTCACAGGAGCCGTGTCATACTACCCGATCAGAGTCGTCAGACAGTTCGGCATGCTGCAGCAGATACCACCCCAAAGTCCTCCAGACGAATTCGCCTTCGACATTCCCCAAGGCCCAATCACCAAGAGGACCAAAGCTCGCCTCCAGATGATGATCAATGACCTAGAACAGGCACTGAAAGACTCCCCGCCTCAGGATGTGGAGTGGCCGGATCAGTTGGACCCTGAGATGAACATCCATCGGGCCTCCGAGGAATATATCCGGGCTTTCAAAAGAGTCCGGCCGACCCTAGTCGAACCATATGTTCCAGAGTACATCGTCCCATATGTACCAGGAGTGGAGCCTTACATACCGGAAGACGTCGGACCGCCAGCCTATCCTGAAGGCGAAGAAGTCCAGAGTTGAAGACTCGGCTCCCAGCAATATCGGAGGATGACAGAGGAGCCAGCCCTCCCATCGAGTTTAGAATAGTCAAGCATTTTCATTTCCCATTGTGATCAAACTCCTCCGGGAGCCTTTTTTTTATGCATTGTCCAAGCATCTTTTCAAAAAGAACTTATCCTAATTATCATGGATTACTCTTTGCAAAACGACATACTTGCCTTGACAAACTGGGGCAAGACCGCGCCAGCGTGATCAGGCCGCCGTTCACTTTGCGGCACATGATTTATCTCTCGTATCCATAAGCCTAACTTTTAATCTCCCGACCAGGTAACTCTCAATCACGAGGACTCGAGCCCAAGCGCGTTCTCAGGCCCGTATGGAGCACGAACAGGTTGACGCCCGCCTCGGGACTCTGGAAGCACGATTAGACCAAGTGACTCAGATGCTGGCTGAAATGAAGGACATGTTCATCGCGGCTAACGCCAGGCCTACTCTGCCAGTTGATCTTAACCAAGCTGCAAACCCAAGCACGCCTGCTGGTTCCGACGCAGGTGGACCCGCTGGGACGAATGCTGCACCTGGCACTGAGCAGGCTCCAACTGTTGACGTACCGCCAAGAGCCCCGCCTGTCATCATCAACCTAGAAGGGAAACAGAGTGAGAAGTCTGTCAAGGTCGATGAGGGAGTAAGAAGGATTGCCAAAATCGAGGAATGTCTCACCAGCCAGGGATTTGAGTTGTCAAAGTACGATAAAATCATGCCTTTCACCAAGATTGAGGTCCCTGTGGACTACAAGGAGCCGGATTTCTCAAGGAAGTATAATGGGACAGGTTGTCCCAAGACCCACCTGAAGTACTACTTGTACAAGATGGCCAAATACTCAGACTACACGCCATTGCTGATCAATACCTTCCAAGAGAGTCTGGCTGGCGCCGCTCTGTCTTGGTACGTGGAGTTAGACATACAAAGATATGACGACTGGGACGAGTTTGCAGGAGACTTTCTATCCCAGTATAAGTTCAATGCATTGACTGCTCCAACCAGAGAGGACCTACTGCGGACCGCGAAAGGGAGGACTGAAAGCGTTCGTTTATACGCCCAAAGGTGGAGGGCGCTCGCCACTCAGGTGAAGCCGCACATCCCGGAGGAAGAGTTGGTAGACATCTTTCTGAAAGCGCTGCCGTATGACTACTTTGACAAACTAAACACCTCTGGGTGTCAGACCTTCGCGCACTTAATCAAAGTGGCGGAAAGACACGAGTGGGCTATAAGAGAAAGGCGTGTGCCGGAAGTGACTCCGAAGCGACCGTTCCCCGCAAAGAAAGAACGAGAATCTACTGCAGAGGTTGCCTTCGTTTCCAATCCACCAAGAGCCAAAAAGTTCGAAAACTCCACCCCGACCCAGGGGAACACCTCTTGGACGGCCCAGAGGATCTTAGCACCAAGAGGAAGGGGTCCTCCCTCTTTTACCCCGCTCCCAGTCCCGATGTCAAAGTTACTCCCTAAGCTTCTAGACGCAAGGTTGTTAGCCAAGAAGCCGCCGAGGTCAGCACCGCCAAGGTTCATGGGTTTCGACGAGAGTCGAACTTGTGCATATCACATGGGCGAAAAAGGACACAACATAGACAATTGTCGGGCCCTACAATACGACATACAGGCCCTTATCGACAGTGACTTGCTGAAGTTTGATGGAGCAGATCCAAACATCCAACAGAATCCACTACCTGACCATACCGCAAACGCGGTGTTCAATATAGACCTCGGGAGAAACCCGTACGACTCAGAGGAATCATGCCCTGTTGAATCGATCTGCATGGTGGAGGGTATGACCCCGCTGATAATAAACCTCGCTGAGTTCAACCTTACACAAGAAGATCGTAGTGACATCGAGGTAGAGGCGACAGGGGAGGCCAGCAGTTCTCACAAAGACGAGGTCACGCCCTTAGTAATTACGCTCCCCGCAGTAGAGGCTTACAACCCCAAAGCAGTGCATTGGAATTACGGCACCAGTGAAGTAGATGCCATTACTCGCTCCGGGAGGTGCCTAGTCCAAAAGGAGGGAGATGTTGAAAAGAAGGGGATAACGGAGGAAGACGCCAAGCAGGTCCTAGCCATCATTAGAACCAGTGAGTTCGAGGTGGTCGAACAGCTGAGAAAGATGCCCGCGCAAATCTCACTCTTGGACCTCTTCAAGACATCTGAGAAGCATCGAAATGCCCTTTTGAAGGTGCTGGATGAGGCCCACGTGCCTGAAACAATCAATGAGGCCCAGTTGGAGGACTTCGTGGGGGCAATCCTCTTGAAAGATCAAGTCTCATTCTCAGATGAAGACTTCCCACCAGAGGGGCGAGGACATAACAAGGCTCTCTACGTGTCAGCAATGTGCCACGGCAAACGGGTATCTCGAGTCCTCATAGATAATGGGTCCGCGTTCGACATATGCCCTTTAAGCACGCTTAGAGGCCTCGGGGTGAAAGAAGATTTAATCAAAACCTCGAAGTCCACCATTCGAGCTTTCGATGGGGCTAAAGGCGAGGTAACTGGAGAGATAGAACTACCTGTCCTTGTGGGCCCAACAGAGTTCCTGATCAATTTCCAAATCATGGATATCCCAGCGTCATTTGGGTTTTTGCTTGGAAGACCTTGGATTCACACGGCTGGCGCCGTGCCCTCCAGCTTACACCAGAAGGTCCGGATGGTCGTTCACGACAAACTGATCACCATACACTCAGAGGCTGATCACTTAACGAGCCACATCGACACTATCCCATTGGTGAAACCTTCGTCCGGAGAAGAATCAAGCTTTCGCGCTGCGGAGAGAATGTACATTATGCATGTACCAGCTGGTACAGCCATGAGGCCGCCAAATTGCTCCAAATCCTCGATCATGGCGGGAAAAATACTGACGCGACATGGTTTTATCCCGGGCCTTGGTTTAGGCAAGCACCACCAAGGTATTCAAGAGCCAGTTAGCTTGGCGACAGTGAAGAACCGCCGAGGGCTGGGTTATAAAGGAGAACCGGGTCGACATTTCCGACCAGAAGGTTATGGGAGAGGTAGGGGCCGTGGCGGCCGCGTCCTAGGGTCGAGTACATGGAAGGGCAAGGGAAAGATGTTCGAAACTCCCCTGAGTCGTTTCTTTGATGAGGCATCTAAGTGGCTGAAGGACGAGAAGGTGGACGTTACAACGGAGGACCCCCAGTTGGCCAGCCTGTTCCTGGAAGATTCTGTCAACGTCATTATCGAGGGAATCGACGACGACGCGTCCGTCATTGAGTAAAGAAATTTCCACCCCCCTCTGATGCATCTGAATATACATCAGATGCCTCGAACTATCACCTTTGTTTTATGTCTTTACGTCAAAATAAAAACAAAAAAAAATCATAAAAAAATCATAAAAAAATCCTCATAAAATACAAAAATCGGGATGTGGGGGAACCACGAATCAGGTCGATGATGATCCAAATGAGAGAAAAGAAAAGATGCAAAGAAAAGAAGAGTTGAAAAGAAAAGAAAAGCCCTGAGACCTGATTTCCCACACGTCTCCCAGTTTTCAAAATCTTGGGAGGCAAGGATGTCCAATGATATGAGGACTAGCCCTCATCTCACGTTTTCAGTTTTAATCTTTGTTCTTGCATCGTCCATGAGCCGTATCTATTATATGTCAACTAACCATCTTCATGACATTTCAGGCATACCATTCCACACATACATAGCAGGTTGTTAAGTTATCCCAACTCTCAAAAGGAAGCTACCCTCCATATCAATGGAGAGGAAGACGACCGGGTCGAGGAGGGAATCAGAGTTGATTGGAAACGCTATGAAGACTCCAAGCCACCCACTGCGGAGGGCACTACCTCGGTGAATTTAGGGACTCCAGAGAATATCAAGGAGGTGAAGATTGGAGAAAGCCTACCGCCGACAGAAGCATCCAGAATAATTGAGCTCCTGCGAGAATACCAAGATGTCTTCGCATGGTCATATGCGGATATGCCGGGTTTACACCCTAGTATCGTGGAACACGCTTTGCCAACCGACCCCAGCATCTTGCCCAAGAAGCAGAACCTCAGGCGTACAAAACCCGAATTGGCAAAGAAAATTGAAGAGGAGGTGATGAAGCTCCTCAAAGTGGGGTTCATCGAAGTGATTGCTTACCCAGAATGGATCGCTAATATCGTCCCCGTCATGAAGAAGGACGGGAAGGTCCGAATCTGCGTAGACTACAGAGACTTGAACAGGGCTAGCCCCAAAGACGACTTCCCATTGCCGCACATTGACGTCTTAGTAGACAGCACAGCCGGATTTGAACGATTCTCTTTTATGGATGGCTTCTCGGGCTACAATCAAATCCGCATGAGAGAGCAGGATAAAGCCAAAACATCGTTTATCACACCTTGGGGAACCTTTTGCTATAAAGTCATGCCATTCGGCCTGAAGAATGCAGGGGCAACTTACCAGAGGGCGATGGTTACCCTATTCCACGATATGATGCACAAGGAGATAGAGGTGTACGTGGACGATATGATAGCAAAATCCAGACATGGTGAAGACCACTCCCTGGTACTAAGGAAATTGTTTGAACGACTCAGGAAATACAAGCTGAGGCTGAATCCCGCAAAATGCGTATTCGGGGCGAGATCAGGCAAGCTATTGGGGTTCATAGTTAGCAATCGTGGCGTCGAGATTGACCCCACCAAGGTTCAAGCTATCCTCAACCTTGAGGCCCCTTCAACAGTTAAAGATGTAAGGAGCCTCCTAGGAAGATTAAACTACATCGCCCGCTTCATATCTCACCTTTCAGAGTCAGCCAAGCCACTCTTCAAACTTTTGAAGAAGAATGCCAAAATCAAGTGGGATCACGAGTGCCAGCAGGCTTTCGAGGAGATCAAGGGACATCTGGTCAGTCCTCCAATACTGGTGCCCCCGGTCCCGGGGGTCCCCCTAACCCTTTACCTCACTATCCACGACGAGTCCCTAGGGGCCTTACTCGCTCAAACAAACCCAAAAGATAGCAAAGAGCGAGCTGTGTATTACCTAAGCAAGAAGTTCACCGCGTCAGAGGCAAGGTACCAGGAGGTAGAGAAGACATGCGTCGCGCTAATCTGGGTACTCCGCAGGCTAAGGCAGTATACCCTTCACCACACCATCCAGTTAGTCACAGAGAGTGACCCAATCAAATACTTGTTAGAAAAGCCGTCATTGATAGGGAAGCTGGCCAAGTGGCAGGTGCTCCTTTCTGAGTTTGATGTCAGGAGCTCAAACCAGAAGTCAGTAAAAGGGAGAGCCATTGCTGACATGCTAGCCGAGAATTCCCAAGACCACGATGCCCTTGAGGAGGAAGAGAATAAGGCGGAAGGCCAAGTTCTGACACTCTCGGACGACAAATGGACCATGTATTTTGACGGCGCGGTCAATTTAGCTGGGGCAGGTACCGGAGCCATCCTCATATCTCCAGATGGCCAACACTACCCCGTGGCCGCAAAGCTGACATTTCCATGCACCAATAACGTGGCTGAGTATGAAGCATGCATCCTTGGTTTGCAGCTCGCCACAAACTTGAAAGTGCGGAAGTTACAGGTCTATGGAGATTCAATGCTAATCATCCTCCAGACCCAAGGCGAATGGAAAACTAGGGACTTCAAGCTCATCCCGTACCATAAATTCCTAGAGGAGACGATCAAGGAATTCGAAGTAATTGAGTTCGAATATCTGCCGAGGACGCAAAATCACTTCGCAGATGCATTGGCTACTTTGGCCTCTATGCTTCAAGTAGCGAACGGCATAGATATTGAACCGTTGCGCATAGGCATTACCCGAGAACCTGCACATTGCATGGTAATTGAGGAGGGGTTCGAGGACCTACCGTGGTATCATGATATAAAGAACTACCTGGCCAAAAGGGAATTCCCTCCGGGTGCTCAAGCAGGAGACAGGAAATACATTGCAAAGATGGCGGGCAAGTTTTTCCTTAGTGGCCCAACTCTCTACAAGAGGTCTTATGACTCAGTCCTCCTCAGGTGTGTAGACGCCAATGAAGCTAGATCGCTTATGATCGAAATACACGAGGGGGAATGTGGCCCGCACATGAACGGCCATCTTCTCGCCAAGAAAATCATGCGACTAGGTTATTTCTGGATGACACTGGAGTCAGATTGTAATCAACACGTCAGATCATGCCATCAGTGTCAAGTGTATGGAGACAGGATTAATGCGCCCCCAAATGAGCTTCATCAAATGTCCGAGGCCTGGCCTTTCTCAATGTGGGGTATAGACATGATAGGGCCAATCAACCCTAAGGCCTCGAATGGACACAGATTTATACTGGTGGCAATAGACTATTTCACCAAATGGATTGAGGCTGCGTCATATGCTAACGTGACTGCGAAGAACGTGGCTAAATTCATCAAGCGGGACATCATCTCAAGATACGGGACCCCTCAGGCCATCGTGACCGATAATGGCTCGAACCTGAACAACGAAACGGTGGATAACCTTCTGGACAGTTTCAACATCCGCCATCTCAATTCATCGCCTTACCGACCCCAAATGAATGGAGCAGTAGAGGCGGCGAACAAGAACATCAAGAAGATATTGGCTAAAACGGCGGAGAATTACCGTGATTGGCATGAAAGGCTACCTTACGCGCTGATGGCGTACCGAACTTCGATCCGGACTTCTACCGGGGCAACGCCTTACTCCCTAGTGTACGGTATGGAAGCGGTCCTACCAATTGAAACAGAAATCCCATCGTTAAGAATTTTGTCTCACGTCAAGCTCAGTGAGGCGGAGTGGGTACAGCAAAGACACGAACAGCTGAACTTGATAGACGAGAAGCGTCTGCAGGCAATTTGCCATGGCCAAACATACCAGAAAAGAGTCGCTAGAGCGTTCAACCGTAAAGTTCGGCCGCGAATGTTCGAAGCTGACGAGCTCGTTGTCAAGAAGATCCTCCCGAACGTGTCACACCCAGGGGGCAAGTTCACCCCGAATTACGAAGGACCATATGTGGTTAGGAAGGTTCTACCTGGAGGGGCCTTAATTCTGGTAAACATGGATGGAGAAGAACTGGGACACCCTGTAAACGCCGATGCAGTCAAGAGGTACTATCCATAAGCAAATCAGTGAAGGGGTCGTTGACACTAAAAGTCATGAAAGAAAACAGCTCGCCGACGTAAGGGCGAAATAAAATATCAGTTGCAGGGGACAGGTTGCTAGGAAGAGAAGCCCTGGAAAAGACGTACGATGCGTCCAGGAGCATGAATGGATCTCCTCCTGTGCAAATCCTCGACAAGGATTCATTGCCAACCAGAGAGAGGAATCATGGCCACAAGATAGATGGCCAACTTCTGCAAGCCGCACGTTTGTGTTCAAACGGAAACACAAAACAGAACAAGGCGGTATCGTTCCAATCTATCTTGAATTTTGGAATACAAACTGACTCCTAACTCTCGTCCTTGACAGGGGTTTGCCAACAAGGCGAAGCAGGATTTTTACAACCCTTGCATACTGGTCGGAGCACATGACCAAGGGTAGGATGTATCGTTCCGATTCTTGAAAAATTCGGGAACATACAATGACATGTTTCTTCTACATTTTCAGGGACCTCCAGCCACGGTGGGCAGGTAAGTACCCCTTTCCCCAACCCAAAACAAAAAAGAGAAAAAAGAGAAAAAGAAAAGTTTTCAGAATCTAATGTCTAGAAAAGACATAGAGTTCTAACTTCATTGACATTCATGTTTTGAAAACAGGAGGTTGTCTAAACATGATTAGAACACGCATGGTGCAGCATAAAATCCCATTGACGGGTAAAATTTTTGGAGAAGATGAAAGAGATTTTTCCAATCAAAAGTTGTGCAAAACTTTCAAAAGGACGTTTTCTCAAAAGATAAGAGGCAAAGCCTAATCCAAACACGTCCTATATACACTTGAGAGAGAAGTGGAGCGGATCAGATAGCAGAATCTGGACCTACGGAGATAGAGACCATTCGCAGTGGTTACATGGATTGGGACGACGGAGGCATTCGTTTCATATCCCCAAACACTATAGGTGACTATTGGCAACCCCTTTGAACGGCGGTTTTCATTCTCAACCCTGTCAAGAACCACCCCACATCGGGGTAAGAACGAAAGCAAGTCCAGCGGCATCAGGAGAAAATGGTTAGAAATTTTCTTGCTCGGACTAACATCAATCTTTGTGTGTTGTTTATATGGTAATCCAAGTGCCATAGGATGACGAGAAGCGTTCATTTCTCTATCCCACACACCGAATCCTTTGCATAGCCAAGTTGAGCCTGCAAAATCATTTCATAAACCCGTTGGTGATCATTGCACATTCCAAGACGGATGCATCATCACTTCAGAAACGGAAGAGTTCAAGACTTAGGGTTTGCGAAGAAATTCCTAAGTTAATGTTTAAAGTTGTTAGACCTTTGGTCACATGTCTAACACGAACTCCCGAAGATGAGAAAAGCGGGATTTCAAAAGAAAAATGAAAAGGAAAAGATGATGAGAAAAGCCCCCAGCATCAAGAAAAAGCAAAGTGCCTGGTAAAAGCAAGGTCGATGCTTGGGTGAAAAATTTGTATCAATCCCCAAGAGAAACCTGTTTGAAAAGGGGAAAAGAAAAATTCAGAAGGAGTCAGATTCCAAAAACTACTCCTCAAACGGCATCAAGCGCAGATCAAAGAGGCCGCTCCTCCAAATGGTATCAAGCGCGGAGTAGAGACGCAGATAGAGTTGTTAGTCTCTCAATGCAGCCAGAGGCGCTTTCACAAGAATTTGTGCACACCTCAAAAGCGGTCGTGCACCTCAAAAATTGAAGATGCAGAATAGAAAAGACAGGTGACAAATTTGCAATGATCACCAATGTCAATCCCCTCATAAATTCTGGGCCAAAAATAAGCCTTTTTCGGTCCCCAATCCTACCAATGTTACAACCCCGAAACAGTCTTCTCTGACTAAGACACTTGGGTTAACATATAGCTTAGCTCGAAGAGGTACGAGCAAGACTATTTCTTTCTCATTTTGCAGGGTTCTTGACTTGTAAACCCGGAGCAGATGGTGAAGACTTTCATTCAATGGCTTCGACTCCAAAGCATGTCCCCCTTGAAAACCAATATCCAAGCCCAGCATTACGGTCCCGTAGAAGACCTCCCGACCGATCAAAATGTATGCGCTGCGAATGAGCCTAAAACCTAGGCACAGGTCAGTAGGGAATTGAGTGCGTCCCCTATAAAAGACCACTATCGCAAGACAGATGAGAAGACCTCTTCGGCGAGAAATATTCCAATTGATGTTTTGAGCAAACTCTTTTTGGAATCTTCAAATTATTTGATCCAGATTTTCCTTGCAAGGGATTTGTGGTCACATCTGCATGTTGCAAGAATGCTTTGGAAAACCTCCAGCATCAAAATGCACACTGCATGACTAAAACTTGAATCATACGGCTTCGTCAAGTGGCCAGCCATCGTCCTCCCAGAGATTACTAACATTCTCCTGGTGAAGAAAAATATTTCAGGCTCGAACTTCTGCAGGATACCTGGAGAACCCAGCTCCCAGAATGTCGCCTCAACAAATCATGGTAGAAACCGCCTTAAGGGTCAACTCAAGGTAGATACCGCCTGAAGGGTCACATCATGGTAGAAACCGCCTTAAGGGTCAACTCAAGGTAGATACCGCCTGAAGGGTCACATCAATGGTAGAAACCGCCTGAAGGGTCAACTCAAAGGTAGAAACCGCCTGAAGGGTCAAATCATGGTAGAAACCGCCTAAAGGGTCAATCAAAGGTAGATACCGCATGAAGGGTCAAATCATGGTAGAAACCGCCTTAAGGGTCAACTCAAGGTAGATACCGCCTGAAGGGTCACATCAATGGTAGAAACCGCCTGAAGGGTCAACTCAAAGGTAGAAACCGCCTGAAGGGTCAAATCATGGTAGAAACCGCCTAAAGGGTCAATCAAAGGTAGATACCGCCTGAAGGGTCAAATCATGGTAGACACCGCATGAAGGGTCAAATCATGGTAGAAACCAAGTAATCCCATCGGACATGGAAAACCGCCGTTTTGGGAACCCTTTCAAAAATCAGGCAGTCTTAGCATGACGTGGAGAACCCTCGTCCTAGGACCCCTTTTCAAAAATCAAACAGTCTTAGCATGACGTGGAGAACCCTCGTCCTAGGACCCCTTTTCAAAATTTAGGCAGTCTCATCGGACGTGGAGAAACCTCGTCTCGGGACCCCTTTTCAAAATTCAGGTAATCTCGTCAGGCGTGGAGAAACCTCGTCATGAGACCCTTCCCAGAAAAACAGGTAATCTCATCAGGCGTGGAGAACCCTCGTCATGAGACCCCTTTTCAAAAATCAGAAAATCTCCTTGGACTTGGAGAACCCTTGTCCCGGGAACCTTTTCAAAAGATCAAACCATCCCAGCGGACGTGGAAAACCTCCGACTCGGGACTCCTTCTCAGAAAAACAGGTAATCCCATCGGACGTGGAAAACCTCCGTTTTGGGAACCCTTTCAAAAAAATCAGGAAACCCCATTGGACTTGGAGAACCCCTGTCCGGGGAACCTTTTCAAAAGATCAAACTGTCTCGCCGGACGTAGCAAACCTCCGACTGAGAAATCCCCTCTGGCCCCGCTAGTCAGCGCCATGGGATCCCTTTTCAAGCCAAAAATATCCCCTCTGACACCGCTAGTCAGCGTCATGGGATCCCCAAAGCTCGGGGTGCTCGATAAATCTTTCTGTGAGTGTTTCCTGTCAGTAGCCCGGAAAGATTTTCGAGGAATAAAGCCTGGGATAGTGTGTCAGAAGCTACGAGGGCCTATAAAAAAAAACAAAACAAAACAAAACAAAACAAAAAAACAAAAAAAAAAAAAAAAAAAAAAACAAAAAAAGGAAGAAAACAAAAAAGGAGAACAAGCCCCTCCTTTTTCCGGCATCCTGAGAGCGCAGTGATAAAACCTCAGACTCCGCATGCGCAGGACCCAATGGGCAGATTTCAGGTAACCCGCTCTCCCTCAGGCCCACGCTCGAATTGCAAGAGTAAACCGGCGATTAATTTAAGCATTCATCAAAAGACTTAAGGATCCGATGTCATAGCGTCTCTTTTCCCCAGTTGAGTCGGTTAATATTCAGGTGTCATTTTATCTTTGAAAGCAACCTCTGACGAGCTCACTCTCAAAGAGGGGCAGCTGTTGACACCTGATTTTTGACCACCTTTTATTTTAGTTTTTACTTCTAAAATTAATTAAAAATAGCAAAAAAGGTCAAAAAATTGCAAAATCAACTTTGGAAGCCTTAGCCTAGCCTTAGGAACCAATTTTGAACAAAAAATATTTTTTGAATTTTTTAATATTTTTTGGAATTTATTTAATTATTAAAATAATCCAAAAATCAGGAAAAATACCATTCGTGGTCAGAAAATTACACAAAAATATTCAGAAATTTTATTTTAATTATCTCTTTAATATTTTCACTTTTTATTAAGGAAATTTGGCCTGGTTCATGGGGTTCCTTCACAAACCTAATCCCGAACCGGGCCTAAAAAATCCTTTTCGAGTCTTTTAATTTTCAATTCTCGGTTTTTATAAGCTATGACATTGTATTCTAGAGTATTGAAATGCAATTGGGTCAATTTGCCCTCCAATTTGATCAATTTTAACCAAAAGGGCTTAATTGCATAAAAATCTTTCGATTTAGTCCCCGGTTTTACAATTTGTGAAATTAAATTTCACACGGGCACACCCATTAAAATTAAACACCTCTACCCTATATTTTTCATCATGCTGAATCCATTGGTGGGCTCAATTTTGAATAATTCGATCGTTTGGACCTTCGATTTGGGGAAATTCGTTTTCGGATCCTAGGGACAATTTGGGGTTTTCATAAAATTTCAATCAATTGATCCGTGAAAATACCCTTATTGAATAGAAAATGTGCCAAGGAGTCCGATTATGCCATCAATTTCATGAAAATAGGTCGAATCGGGGCTCAATTTGAGCGAATTGGTCGAACCAGGCCGGTCGGGTCAGACCCGACCCGACCCGGTCCGACCGGGTCTGCAACATTGTTGCAGACCGTGGCCGACAGTGAGGCAGGGGAAGACAGGGGCGAGATGGGGCGGCGATTTTTCAAAGAAAAAGCGGGCGGCCGAGCGTGGGAAGCAGGTTGCCAGACGAATATTCGTTGCTGCAAGCGTGAGGGCATCAAAAAACGGGCCGGTCGGCCACGGCGGAGAGGGAGGCTCGGGTTTAAAGGGGAAACAGGGCCGAGAGTGCCGAGGGGATTTTTTGGAGCGAAAGGCAGCGAGAGGAGAGTTCAGGGACCTTCATCATACCTCACTGATCACCGCCGAAGCATCCACCGTCGCCGACGATCCTCGGACAGGTCGGTACGCCGTCTTTACCCCTGTTTCCATAATGCATATCGGGTGCTCGACGAAATGTCTGCCTGCACGTTTTTCTTTTAACCCGCGGTCGGTGCATTCCCGAGCTCCATTTGTGCGTGTCTAGCCTCAAGCATACATTAAAACCGACTCTAAGCTCGATGTGCCCTTTTGTTGCATCAAACCGTGTTCGCCGAGGAGGCCCGACCACCACCGGCCTTGGTCTCGGCCGTGAGCTCGTGCCGGCGCGAACCCGAGGATTTCCAGCTCTAAACGAGCTGAGGTAAGTCTCTAAACCTCTTTTAGACGTTTTCTGAACGGTCGGGGTAGGCTTTGAACGTTGAAAATTTTTGGAAAATCCCTCGCCGGAGCCGAACCTGTGGGGGTTCTTTTTGCCGATTTCCGATGCGTCCCCGGCTGTTGAAATGCTTATATTTTGATGCTGAATGTTTGAGGATTCGAATGATGCAATTTGGGTAAAAAAATTCGAAGATCCGGAGCCGTTTTGCATTTTCCGGCGAGAATTCCGGCGAAGTCGCCGGAATTTTTACTGTTCATCGTCTTCTCCGGCGACTTCGCCGGCGGTCAGCGGTCAACGGCCGACGTGGCGTGCCACGTAGGCAGCCACGTCAGCCGGGTGGGTCCGGTCCGAGTATTTTCAAATAAAATAAAATCAACGGCCCCGATCGTGACACGTGTCGCGATCTCGTTTTTTTGGAAAATTAAATAAATGATTTTTGAATAATTGATCCGGCGGACGAGGATGTGCCACGTGGCTCACTGAGGGACGTCCGATCTTGTACAAGATCGGACGCACCAGAGGAGGCCACGTGGCACGTTCTAGAGCGTCCGATTCGTAGGTTTTCTAAAAAATGAAAATAATTAATTTTTGATCCGACGGCTATTATTGAGCCACGTGGCTCTCTGTGGGTCGCTCGATCTAGTGGAAGATCGGACGCACGAGATGAAGCCACGTGGCACAACGTGGACCGTCCGATCCGGGGAATTTTCGGATAATTAAATAAAATACATAAAAAATCAAAAAAATTGTAAAAAATAGAAAAATGTTTAAAAAAATAAAACGGTGTCGTTTTAGGCCGGTGTCGACCCCTAGGGTCGGGCCGGGCGCCCGAGAGGCGCGGGCCGGGTTTGACCCGGCCCGGAAAATATTTTAAAAAAATTCAAAAAATAATAAAAAATAATAAAATAATCAAAAAATCAATAAAAAATGAAAAATCATAAAAAATTCAAAAAATTCGGAAAATTCAGAAAAATTCTAAAAAATTCCAGAAAATAGGAAATGGCCACATTCAACTGGCCACGACCTGTTTCGGGTCTTTCGACCCCCGATCTATTCAAAAATGACGGTTTTGCCCTTCCGGCAAACCGTCTTCCAAAAAAATTCAGAAAAATTCTAAAAAAATTCCAGAAAATAGGAAATGGCCACATTCAACTGGCCATGACCTGTTTCGGGTCTTTCGACCCCCGATCTATTCAAAAATGACGGTTTTGCCCTTCCGGCAAACCGTCTTCCAAAAAATTCTAAAAATCCAGGAAAATCCCAAAAAATAGGAAATGGCCACAAACAACTGGCCAAGTCTCATCCCGGGTGTTTTGAACCCCGAACCTTCTTAAAAATGACGATTTCGCCCTTTGGGCGAATCGTCTTCCAAAAATTGAAGAAAAATCAAGAAATTCCAAAAAAATTCTTAAAAATGGGAAATGGCCACGAACAACTGGCCATGGAATATTTTGGGTAATTCGGTATCCAAACCTTCCAAAAAATGACAATTTTTCCCTTCGGGCTAATTGTCCCCGATTCTTCCCATTTTACCCATAGCCCTAAATCACATATTCCCTAAGCCCTTATGGCTATACTAGGAGGCCAATGATTGAAATTGATGTGCATTGACATGATTTATTTATGCACTTGACTTGCGCTTTCATTATATTGACTGTGATTTGATAGGACTAGTCTCCCAATCTGCATGAAACCCTGAATCAAACCTATCTCACCCAAAATTACGCCTGCATGAACTCTTAGTTAGGAAAATCACTCGCGTTAGGTACCGAAAGGGCGTTGGTAATGACACCGACGTAACCAAGTCCCCGAACCCAAAATCTCTGGTTCCGCAGAATTGATCGATCTCTCCCAATCGGTCAGTAAGGTTTCCGGTCTACCCTCCAAGAAAGACCGGTGGCGACTCCAAATGCATGCACAAGTTGCACATGCCACCACGACCACACTGAAGGTCGAAAGCGATCGACTCTTATCGTCGAATCCCTCAAAAGACATACTCCCGCCGCGATTTGGTATGGGCCTGGGAGGGCCCGCGCCGATCTAAGGCCCGCGATCCACATTTCAGAGTGGGGGCCGCGATCGGTAATCCATTAGCCGCGCCCGATTTCGGACGGGTCGCGACAGATGGGTAGGCAAGAAAAAAAAAGACAACCGAGAGAGAACGAGAACAGTGCTGGGGAGAGCTCATTGAGAGCAAAAGAAAGAGGAACGACTCTGGCAGCAGTATATAAAAAAAAAGAGCAGAAAGAGCGAAGGAGGAGTCGCAAGCCTCTAAAAGGAAAATGTGAGATCTGGAGAGGGCTTTGGCAGAGAGTTCTCAACGGGCTTCGTGGGAGGACCAGAGAGCCACATGCGTTTGTTTTCGTGATCGTCTTGGAGCCAACGGTCGAGCGAGGCCGGCACCCGCTCGGCGGCCGCACGTTCATCCACGGCGTCCGGGTACGAATTAGAAGTAGACCCGACGGCGGTGATGCACGAGCAGACGAAATGGTGTGGCGGCGAGCGCGAACAAGTCCCTACGACGGCGTCGAGGCGACCCAAGCCTGTGATCATGTGCGGGTAGTTCTTGAAGGCGACCCTGCTAATAGATCCCGAGAGTGCAGTGGCGCTGGTCATCATCGGTTCAGAGACAGCACGACCACCTGCTCGGAGGCGGCGCGACTGCAGCCCGTGGTTGGAGGCCACCCTCGTAAGTTACTCGACCTGCATTGATGTTTGTTACGTGTTTAGAATAGAAAACGAACAGACGAAAATGTACAAATGGGAGGTCACTTGAAAGTTGAGTTTGGTCGGAATCGTGGTCGGAGGTCTTGCGACGGTCGCGACTGACCGGCGACGAGGTTGGCGGCCGTCGTCGATTTGGTCGTTTAAAGTAGTTGTCAAAGATGGTCCGATGAATTCCTGAGAAAAAGCCATCGAAAAACCTTATGTTCATCCTTCACGAAAAACAGTCCCAAAGAAGAAGATGGACCAGAAAAGAACAAAAGGGAGAAAAGATTATTAAAATAAAAAAAAATTAAAAAAAAAAGTAAAAAAAGTGGGTGAGCAGATTGAATGCACGTGGGGGCATTTCTTGCAAATAGGCTAGCGAAGTTTGGGTCGGCTCCTGGGCTTGAGACGTGGATTTGTATTAAGTTTGAATGGATCGGCATCTTGGGCCTCCTCCGCTAATGTGTTTGGGCGGGCTTTGTGTGGTTCAAAAGATTAACAGAAAAGAAAAAGGAAGAGAAATCGATTGGACATTGGGCTTTAGAAATAAAGTTGGGCTGTTCATTTAATTTTCGGATTGGGCCATTGTTGACACCTAAATTTTGATCAACTTTTTTTTTTTTATTTTGAAAATTCATAGAAAATCCATAAAAAGTTGAAAAAATTGAAAAATCAATTTTGGTGACCTTAGCCAAGCTAAATGAACCATTTTGACCAAAAAAATAATTTTCATAATTTTCATTTTTTTATATATATTTCGAAAAATACAAAAAAAAAGAAAAAAA
The DNA here is from genome assembly GCA_021437785.1 of Rhodomyrtus psidioides. NCBI lineage: Eukaryota > Viridiplantae > Streptophyta > Magnoliopsida > Myrtales > Myrtaceae > Rhodomyrtus > Rhodomyrtus psidioides. The sequence continues at coordinate 5,129,396 of JAILYB010000007.1, read as the reverse complement.
GAAAAAGAAAATCAAGAAAATCAAGAAAAATAATATTTGAGGTCACAAAGATATATAAAAATAGTCGGTATTTTTATTTTTATTTTATCTATTTTCTAACCTCATAAATAGTAAAATTCAGGTTTGATTTTAGGTGTTTTCTGATCACCATAAAATTGAATCTGGCAAAAATATTAGTAATGATTAAAAGGAAAAGGAGTGAAAACATCATCATTCAAAAGGAAAAGGAAACTAATCATTTTGTCTTTTCTTTTGATTATTTTATTATTATTCTTACTTTTTAATATTTTATTTTATTATTATTTTATTATTATTTTATTTTTTTATTATTATTCACTCACCTTCTCCCCGCCCCCCCCCCCCCCCCCCCCCGCGACTTCATCTTCTTCTCCTCCTTCCTCTTCTTCCTCTCCCGTAGCTTCTTCTTCTTCTTTTCTTCTTCTTCTTCTTAAAAATAAAATGGAATCCTCACCTTCGTGTACTATTTTCCCTCGCCTTCGACCCTTCCGCCGTCGTCGCTAGCCGTCGTACCTCAAAGCCGCCGTGAATAACCCAAGACCCGCGGCCTCCACCCGTTTCGGAGTTTGGTTCGGGATTGTTTCGGATCGGGCCAAATCCGTCATCGCCAAAGCGCGCTATCGCCTCCGGCGACAGCCCCGGAGTCCTACCTCCTCCCTCGGAGCTTATGGAGCCTACGCGCCGCTGGTGGAGCCCAGAAACAGCCTCGGGTCACCACCCCGTCGTCGGAGCGTATCCGGACGTGTCGGAACGTGTCCGGACGTGTCGGAGCGTGTCGGGCGTGTCGGAACGTGTCCGGACGTGTCGGAGCGTGTCCGGACGTGTCGGGCGTGTCGGAGCGTGTCCGAACAGTGTCGGAACAGTGCATGAACAGTGTCGGAACAGTGCATGAACAGTGTCCAATTTTTAAATTTTTTTATTTTTTTTATTTTTTAGTCTTAATTTGTGAAATTGACTATCGACATTCTAATGGCGATCGACAGGTAACGGGCATGGGGATGGTCGCAGGCTGGGGCTGGGCGATTGAAAGCTGGTGTCCAATCCGGTAACGGGCATGGGGATGGTCGCAGGCTGGGGCTGGGCGATTGAAAGCTGGTGTCCAATCCGGTATGTTTTACGTACCCGATCCGTATATCAGGATTATTTTTCTAAAATATTGCATTTATAGACTTGATTTGTATGTATTTGTTTCAGTCTAGTGGTTAGCTTATTTATCTAGTTGAGTGTTATCTATTGTCAAAGACATGCTTTTTGTTAAAATATTTTCTGAAAATATAAAAAAATATTAATGAATCAAAAATGCCAAAAAAATGGAAAAATTAAAGAAAAACAAAAAAAATTGAGAAAAATTGCAGAAAAATTCTAAAAATTGTCTAAGGCTGAAAATGACAAAAAATTGATTTGTTTTCATTTTTGGGATTTTCTCCCATTTAATCCAAAATGGCGATTTCACCCCTCAAAGGGTAAATCGTCTTTGATATTCTAATGAATTGTGGAAATTGCTTAGAATTTGGTGATGGGCCAGATGGGTGGTTAAACCTTATGTCTAAGATTTCCACATTTCATTTTCATTTTAGAAAATGACGATTTTACCCTTCGAATGGTAAATCGGTTTCTAAAATTCCCGAAAATCACGAAAATTGCCAAAAAATAGGAAATGGGTCAATTGAGTGACCAAACCTGTTTTGACTCCGGATTCATTCCGAAATGATGATTTTGTCCTTTTTGGGCAAATTGTCCCATTTGTCTCAAAATTACGATTTTGCCCCTGATGGGCAAAATCATGTCTAAATCATTCCTAAGCCTGATTGATGCTTCTCTAGGCCAATATGGCCTTATTAGGAATGCCATGTGATTTATTTGTACATTTGAATTCATTGATTTGTGCACTTTATTATTGATTGTGATTGCCAGGATAGTCATTCCTATCTGCATGAACTCCTAGATTTAGGACTCGTACCCCACTCATCTGTATGAAATCTTAAGTCAGAAAACTCAGTCAACTTAGGTACCGAAAGGGCGTCAACTCTGATAGTTGACGTAACTAAGTCCCCGAACCCATTTCCCTGGTTATCGCAGAATTGAATAGAAACTCCCGACTATTCAATAGGGTGGTCCAATCATACCCTCCAAAAAATGATTGGTGGCGACTCCATGACATGCACACTTAGCACATATCACTAGACCACACTGAAGGTCGACTACGCATACCTCCGTTGCGATTTGGGTAACGGGCCTTGGGAGAGGCCCGCGTCCGACCAGACTGGACGGCCCATTAGCCCTCGAGAGCCCATGGCGAAATTCGAGAGGGTCGCGACAGCCATTGAAGAAGAATAGAATGAAGGTTGGGCCTTTTTTTTTTAGACTTTATTTGGGCTTCGTGTCCTTTCTTAACCCGTGGGTTTAGAAGGGTTGGACTTAGAAGCCCAATCCATATCACTATTTTCGGATAAAAAATATTTCAAAAAATAAAATAATAAAAAAAATACAGAAAACTCATAAAAAATTTCAGAAAATATTGAAGAAATTTCGAAAATTTCAAAAAAATTCCAGAAAATAGGAAATTGGCACATTCAACTGGCCAATCCTATATCCGAAGCTTTGGGTTCCTAATCCCTCCAAAAATGATGATTTCACCCCTCATGGGTAAATTGCTTTGAAAATCAAGAAAATATTTGAAAAATGTCATAAAATAGGAAATGGGTCATCTCAACTGGCCAATCCTTTTTCTGACATTTTGGGTTCCTAATCCCTTAAAAATGACAATTCTACCCCTCATGGGTAAATTACCTTTTTTTTTTTGATAACCCAGGGAACCCCCGCACGGCCGGCAGCCGGGAAGTAAACCCTGGGGGCGACACGTGCTAGCCACCACACACTTGCCACCGGTTAAGTCACCCTGTGTCGCCCGGGATTCGAACACTCAACCTTTTACGAGAGGAAGAGTGCTCGCTCCAGCAGCGCCACCCATTTTTGAGATTTTTTTTTTGGAATTTCTTGATTTTTCTTCAATTTTTGGAAGACGATTCACCCAAAGGGCGAAATCGTCATTTTTAAGAAGGATCGGGTTCATAACACCCGGCATGAGCCTTGGCCAATTGATTGTGGCCATTTCCTATTTTTTTGGGATTTTTGTGGAATTTTTAGAATTTCTTTGGAAGACGGTTTGCCGGAAGGGCAAAACCGTCATTTTTGAAAAGACCGGGGGCCGAAAGACCCGAAACAGGCCGTGGCCAATTGAATGCGGCCATTTCCTATTTTTTGGAATTTTTTTAGAATTTTTCTGAATTTTCCACTTTATGATTTTCTATTTTTTTACTGAATTTTTGAATTTTTTTATTATTATTTATTATTATCCGAAAATCCAAGGATCGGACGGTCCACAACGCGCCACGTGGCTTCGTCTCAGGCGCCCGATCTTCCGCTAGATCGGTCGACCCCCAGAGAGCCACGTGGCCGAATCGTAACCGTTGGATCAAAATTAATTTATTTTTTCCTTTTCAGAAAAGCCTATCAAACGGACGGATCAGATTGTACCACGTGGCTACTCCTGGTGCGTCCGATCTCAGACAAGATCAGACGCTCCAGAGGCTGCCACTTGGCACATTTCTCAACCGTCAGATTATTTTTTAAATAATTATCCGAAAATAATTTATTTTATTTTTGAAAATCATTTTTATTTCCCCAAAAATCCCAGATCGCGACACGTGGCGAAGCCACGGCCGTCCGATCTGGGCATTTGATTTATTCGGACGTGGCCCCCCACGCTGACGTGGCCGCTGACGTGGCATGCCACGTCAGCGGTTGACTCGTTGACCGGGTCTCGGTCCGCCGGAGAAGACGACCGGCGCCGGCGATTATTGCCGGCGACTCGCCGGAGCTTCGGTTCCAACGTAAAAACGTCGGTTCTGAAGCGCTTTTTCGGGACGAAACTGCTCCCCAACTCACCCACATCTAAAAATAACAGAAACATGGCACGGAACACGCCGGGAATCGGCCGGACCAAGCCTCACCGAACCGGCGCCGGCGAGCACATTTGCAGAAATTTTTTTTGCATTCAAGCTTCGATCTGTTCTATCATACAGCATCTAAGAAAGGTTAGGAAGCTTACCTGAGGTCGTTTGAGGTTCGGCGATCGCCGAAACTCCCTCGTCTAGCTCCCGGTTCGGACCGCGGCCGGCGAAGCTCGGACCGTCGCTCTCAGCGGTTTCCGATGCAAAATAGCGGACAAGTCGAGCTTAGAACAAGTTCTAACGAAGCTTAAATGAGAGTTTCGCACAAATAGAGCTCGGGGATGGCTCGGCCGAGAGCCATGATTTACGTAGTTCATTCATGCATTTTGTCGAACACGTGGCATGCGGCGATGGAATTGGAGTTTGGAGGAAATACCGACCTGTCCCGAGCTTGAAGACGGCGGCTGGAGCTCCAGTGAGGCTCTGTGGGTGTTGCTGAAGCTCGAGGATTCCCTCTCTGCCAGCCTCTCGCTCGAACTCCCTCGGCCAAGCTCCCTTTTTTTTTTCCCCGGCCCGAGCTCTCTTTTTTCGTTTTTGTTTCTGGCCGACCGGCCTTTTCCGTGGCCACCGGTCCACAAAAGCGATCCTCCACCACTGCCTTTTGGTCCCCCGCACTCGTTCTTCTTTTTTTAAAACAATTCACGCCCCGCACTACCCCTGTTTTCCATGCCTTCACGTTCGGCCGGTGGGTCTGCAACTAAGTTGCAGACCCGGTCGGACCGGGTCGGGTCGGGTCGGGCTTGACCCGACCGGCCCGGTTCGACCAATTCTGCCCAATTGGGTCCCAAATCGACCCATTTTCATGAAATTGATGGCAAAATCGGACTCCTTGACATGTTTTCTATCAAATAGGGGTATTTTCGCGAATCAATTGACTGAAATTTAGTGAAAACCCCAAATTGCCCTTAGGATCCGAAATTAATTTTTGCTTAATTGACGATCCAAATGACCAACTTAGTCTTACTTGAGGCCACCAATGGGTTCAGCATGATGAAAACTATAGGGTAGAGATGTTTAATTTCAATGGGTCTGCCCGTGTGAAATTTAATTTCAAGATTCGAGAAACCGGGGACTAAAATAAAAGATTTTTATGCAATTAGGTCCTTTTGGTTAAAATTGATCAAATTGGAGGGCAGATTGATCCTATTGCACTTCGAGACTTTAGAATCCAATGTCATAGCTTACACGAGGTGAGAATTGAAAATTAAAAGACTCGAAAAGGATTTTTTAGGCTCGGTTCGGGTTTACGTTTGTGAAGAAACATAGTGACCCAAGCCGAATTTTCAAGATTTAAAGTGGCACACTTGAAAAGGAAATTAAAATAAAATTATTGAATATTGTTTTGTATTTTTCTGACCACGAATGGTATTTTTCTGATTTTTTTGGGTATTTTTAATAATTAAATAAATTCGAAAAATTATTAAAAATTATGAAAAATATTTTTTTGTTCAAAATTGGTTCCTGAGGCTAAGCCAAGGCTTCCAAAGTTGATTTTGTGATTTTATGACCTTTTTTGATATTTTTAATTAATTTTAAAGAATAAAAATCACAATAATAAATGGTCAAAAATCAGGTGTCAACAACGGCGCCTTAGAGATCGGCTCCGTCCCAAGAGATAACTCTATTACAAACTCAATTTTCCTTTCTGGTTACAAGCAGGTAGGTCTTGAGGGAAAACATCTGGGAACTCACACACAACAGTAATATCGTCCAACTTGAGCTCCTCAACAGACGTATCAACCACAGAAACCAAATAACCTTGGCAACTATTCTCCAATAGTCGGGTCGCCTCTAACGACGATATCATCACAGTCGAGGTTCCTCCTCGATTACCCATAAATTGAAAACTAGTTCCATCCAGCGGATTAAACCGAATCATCTTATTAAAGCAATCCATTGTGACCCTTTGCTTCGTCAGTCAATCCATTCCCACAATCAGATCAAAATCGTACATCTTCAGTACAATCAGATCTATCCTAGTTTCATGACAATCCACAACAAGTCTACAAGCAGGACAGCTCACTGTCGCTACTGCACTTTCCTTTAGCGGCGTAGACACTTTAAACACAACATCTAAAGGCACCAAGCTCAATTCAGACAACTTAACAAACTGATTCGCAACAAACGAATGCGTGGCACTCGGATCAAACAAAGCATAAGCTACTTGATTATGTAAGAAGAGCGTACCTATAACGGTCGGCGAATCCTTCGTCGCTTCTCGGGTGACAGCAAACACCCTTCCTTGCGTCGGCGGACGGTTCTGAAAGTTTTGCGGCGCAGTTCCTCTTGGTCGTCCTCCTTGCTATGGTGCCTGCCTGTCCTGTTGCCTCCGCGGGCAATCCTTCACTTAATGGCCTAAATGGCCACATCCAAAGTAGGCTCCATTTCTATACGGGCACAAACCCGGCCCATGCCTCTGGCGGCAGAGATTGCACACCTCACTTTGACGGAAAACAGGCTTACTGATCGCTCCTCTGCGATTAGGTGGGATGTGATGCTTGCCTCCAAACATCGGCTTCTTGCCTTGCTTCTTTTCAAATCTATTTGAGGACGTGAACCGCGATTCAGATGCGTTAGTCCTTTCAGCTAAGTCCTGCTCCACTATCGGCGCCCTCTCATAGAGATCATCATAGTCCTAAAGGTTGAACGACGCCAATATGCTCTTAATCTCGAGCTTCAACTCGTCCCTGAACCTTCTGGCCCTATCCTCAAGGTCCTCAATCAATCTCAGAGCATACTTGGACAGATTAGAAAACTTAGCCTCATATTGATCGACTATCATCTGGCTTTGGCGGAGGCGGAAGAACTCAACCATCTTTTGCTCGCTAGCTGTCTTCGAGAAATTTATTAAAAGCTTCTACAAAGGTATTCCACACCGGAACCGTACCTTTTGGGAAAGTCCTATCCTTGACAGCTCTCCACTAAGTACTAGCGTTCCCTTGGAGTTGGTAGACGGCCAGGACAATCTTATCCTCATTCGAACACCTTAGCAAGTTGAATGCTTTCTCTAACCCTTCGATCCAACGAGTAGAAGCTTCAGGGTCTCCACTTCCAGTGAATTTTGGTGGCTTCAACTCGAGAAACTGTTCCACCAATTTTTGAGCCCTTTGCTCCTCACACCCAGGTGCTGGTGGTGGATTCACTGGCGGAACTGCAAGTGGGACAACAGGTGGGGCTCCAGCAGTAGCGACAGTAGTTGCAGCTTGATTCCTTACTTGTTGCCCTATTATATCTCCAATGGCTCCTAAGGCTTGCACAACCTCAGCCATAGACGGCTCACGTCTGACAGGCTTGGCAGCAGGGGTTGCGATAGGCGGTGCGACAGGCGGTGCTCCTCCAACATTAACGATCCCTTCAACTGGCCTCACAGGCCTCCTTCGAGGTGCTCTCCAACTGCGTCTGCTCATAATGCAGAAATGATACGGGATCCTGCTTACCCCATAGCAAAACGCGGTCAGAAGACAACCCCAAAAACTTACCACACAATTAACAATCACAGGCATAGCGATAAAAATCCTACTAACTATCCCATTTCCCAACTCTCATTATTACTCCAGGCCAATGACCAGATGGATCAGGCTGACCTTACTCTGATATCACCTTGGGCGGGGATGTCACGCCACGACTCTCGAGCCCGCGACATCTCTTGCCAAATAGCCACGAGGCCATAGAGATAGCGTCCCAGGCACACTATCGACCTATACTTATTTACGCATGTGGAAATAGTTCACTCCCAAACAACATATAATCAAACAAGGATAGATTAGCATGGAATACACACCAAAGAAATTCATCAAAAGATAGTCACATCTAAAACAAGACATCAGATGAGTCTTAACCTACTAAGCTACTAACATACAACTCCATGCTTCGGGGCGGCTTACTAAGACTTCAAAAGGTTACATGGTCAAGTAAAGTTAACTTCTCATCTACTTCAAAATGGTACTCCTACATCCTTGCTTCGGTATCCACGTAGCTCCATCACTTGGGACCTGAAAATTATTTCCACAACGGGGTAAGATATAAATCTCAGTGAATCAAGCTTAAGCTCGGTTAGGATACTGATTCGCCCACGGCATCCTAATAGAAGGCTCATAAGGTCACATAAACATGTATAATAACCAACCACAGTCACAACATCATAAACATCCACACGCACACTTACCAGTCTTCAGCCATACATAACGCAATATTTGACTCGACTCAGCAGTTATATTAGTCAATCACTCAATGATGCATCGCACCCACAAGTATACACAAGACACCACACAAGTCCATTTATTAACGAGGATCCGCGCGTTGGGGCTATCGACTCATAGATAGTGCAAAGGATCCACGCAATTGGCGCGATCGACTTTCGCGATTAATGCACTACCACACTTTTTCGGCATGACCCAACTACATTCATTTTTCCCTTCAGCAACGGCTACTACGAGAGGTGTCTCCAGTGCACCAGGCACGGCACCAGCAAGTAGGCATCCCTGTACGGGGCGTCGGTCCTTCACAAGCTGCGACCAGCATCTGACAATCCCTTAAAACCGTACTTCCTGGCATGGGGCATGAATTGTCGTGCTATTGACAAGTCGTGTGGTGCCATACAATTAGTACGGTGTGTACGATTAGTACAATACGAACTTGCCAGGCCCTTTTTTATCATATGACCATACAACACACCCGACAATCAATCGGTATTATTCTCTATGATTTAGGCCGGATGCCCACACAATGTGCTCAAAGACTCGATCCACAGCTATTTTCATGCTAAAATATGTTTCTTTGATTTCGCACATGGTCATATGCATATGCAGACTACCAATTAGACGTTGCAATCACACACGGGCAATTAACCCCCAAACGACGAATAAACACCCAACGGACATTCAAAACATCCAATCAAACCACCAATGAGGCGATCAATCCAATGAAGGCCATAAATTCAATCACGAGTAATCAAATTCGATTAGGCAACATAAGGGTTCAATTCATGCCATAGTCCTTTATTAGCCAATTTGATTTATAAACTCCGATTGATCGCTCGTTCCTCACCTATCGCTCACTCGCGATCAAACGACGATTAACGAACCATCAATTAATCAGTCAATTCATCTAACCACAAATAGCTACAGACTATCTAATTAATCCGACTAACTTAACCGATTGCGACCATTTAACCTAAACCTGATTTCTATCTAAATCGACCATAATTGCGTACTTAAACGCCATATTCGACTAATTGACTAACCCTAGACGCAATTAGCGCTCTAACCAAGGATTAGGATTAACTCACAACTAACTAAGATCGGGCGGTCTCAACAGCGACGGCGACGGCGAAAGACGGCGATGGCGGCGGCGGTTCTCGGTGAAAATATGGCTAAACGTTAGGCGACTCTACCCAACAATGGCGGGAACACGGCTGGAGGTTCGACAAGGGTTGCCGGGATAGGTGACCGGCGATAGGAGCTCTGGTGAGCGGCGACTGAAACAGAGTAGGTCAGAGGTAAAACATGGGAATCCAGGCTGTTTGAGGTGGTTCTCGGCCTCAAGAGTCGAGACAAGGCCGGCAAATACTATAGAGCTCACCTATGGTCGGAGGGAGTGGCGACGACAGCTTGACGGCGGCAGAGGGCGGTCGATGGCGAAGGAATGACGATGAACAGCAGCTCGGTGAAACATGGCATTTCATGACACGAAATAGGAGAGTCGGTCCGGCAGCTTTTCGAGGCTCCGTGGCCGGTGACGATCTTCCACGAGATCAGGGGAACAAGGGAGGGGTTCAAGGAAGTCGTCGGAGGTGGACGTTGTCGCGACCCGTCCGAAAGCGGACGCGGCTAATGGATTACCGATCGCGGGTCTTGGATCGGTGCGGGCCCTCCCAGGCCCATACCAAATCGCGGCGGGAGTATTTTTCAAAGGGATTCGACGATAACAGTCGATCGCTTTCGACCTTAGTGTGGTCGTGGTGGCATGTGCAACTTGTGCATGCATTTGGAGTCGCCACCGGTCTTTCTTGGAGGGTAGACCGGAAACCTTATTGACCGATTGGGAGAGATCGATCAATTCTGCGGAACCAGAGATTTTGAGTTCGGGGACTTGGTTACGTTGATGTCATTACCAACGCCCTTTCGGTACCTAACGTGAGTGATTTTCCCTAACTAGGATTTCATGCAGGCGCAATTTTGGGTGAGGTAAGTCTGACTTTGCACATTAACCAGTTTAACATGCTCACGTAATCATAAAAAAAAATAGATGTCAATCACATAAACATCTATCCTACGTGGTGATCATGGAATTATGATTTAATGGGTCTCGAGCCAATGAGACCACATTTAATCATTTTAATATTTTAATAACGGAGAGCCGCTCTTCTCTTCTTCTTGGTTTCTTGAACTCTTCAAGAATCGGGCCCCAAAGAGCTCGCCGACTTAAAAGGCTCCTCCACGTAATCCTCGTAGCATTTACATCAACAATTGACTATGCTAAAAATAAAGATTACATGAAAAATAAAAGGAGTACGCAGCCTCCATTTAATAATTACAACCCCAAATATATAAATAATCACCATACATTCATACATACATCAATCACATTGATTAGGGATTTTTCCATGATCACCACCCTTCCACGTAAGTAATAAATTCACAATTTAAAACTTAGGAAGGCACAATAAAAATTCTACGTTGAATCATATTCAGAATTTTTACGTAAAATAAGATAGCCATAAATTTTCGATTCAAAATTGATTTAGTCTCAATTTTTGCTACGTTGATTAATTTATCATATAAAATAATCAACCTCCATTAGCCATGTAAGACGAACAATTCGTTAATACATATTGGCCATAGTATTGCAAAAATTGCAAAAAATCAATTAAATGCACGAAAACACCTAAGGATCGGCTCTGATACCACTGTTGGGATCCACGTAACACGTAGCGGAAATAAATAACAACCCATACATGTATCTCCAGAGGCGTACTTCGTGCATTTCAATCGAAAAAAAAATCACAAAGCCTCAAAGGGAGTAAATGGATTACCTCTCGTAGCGTGCTTGAACGGAGGTGTCGGTTCGATGTTCTTCGATCTCAGCCTCCACAAGTGTTAGGCATCTAGTTCGGACGCACCACCAATTGACGAACGGGGAGACGACTAATAACTCCACAACAATTGTGCTAGCAATATGCGGAATCAATATTCCGAACTTAGTATATTTTGCTCACTCAAGATTATGAGAATATAGAGAGTGTTTGTGTTCTTCTCTCTAAGCTCTCAAAAATTTGCATACTCTACAAAATGTCTCCCCTCCCCAACCTCAAAACTCTTGCCATCCTTTTATAGCCAAAAATACCTTCCAATAAATTGTATTTAAAAATAGCACTAACAATTATAAATTCTATCTAAAAATAGCACTCACAAATAAATGACATTTAAAAATAGCACTAACAATAGCACTCACAATTTATAATACAAAAATGCTATTTAAAAATAGCACTAACAATAGCACTCACAATTTATAATACAAAAATGCTATTTAAAAATAGCATTAACAATTATAAATTCTATCTAATAATAACACTCACAATTTATGATAAATAAATGCCATTTAAAAATAGCACTAACAATAGCACTCACAATTTATGATAAATAAATGCCATTTAAAAATAGCACTAACAATAGCACTCACAATTTATAATACAAAAATGCTATTTAAAAATAGCACTAGCAATAGCACTCACAATACAAAAATGCTAAAAAAAGGCACTAACAAAGGTGTTAAAAATAATAACCATTATTATTATTACAAGAGTTAAAGAGGTTACCAAACAGTACAAATACGCATAACGTATAAATACGTATGACGTATAAATACATAGAGCATACGTATACATACGTGAAACCGAGGACTAATTGAAAGAAAAATGTGCAATTAAGCCCTTTTGGTAAAAATTGATTAAATTGGAGGGCAAATTGACCTAATTGCACTTTAAGACTTTAGAATCCAATGTCATAGCTTATAAAAAGTGAGAATTGAAAATTAAAAGACTCGAAAAGGAATTTTTTGCTCGGTTCGGGTTTATGTTTGTGAAGAAACATAGTAACCCGAGCCGAATTTTCAAGATTTAAGGTGACACACTTGAAGGGGAAATTAAAACAAAATTATTGAATATTTTTGTGTATTTTTCTGACCACGAATGGTATTTTTCTGATTTTTTTGGTATTTTTATAATTAAATAAATTCGAAAAATATTATAAAATACCAAAAAATATTTTTTGTTCAAAATTGGTCCCCGAGGCTAGGCCAAGGCTTCCAAAGTTGATTCTGTGATTTTATTACCTCTTTTATATTTTTAATTAATTTTTAAAGAATAAAAATCACAATAATAAATAGTCAAAAATCAGGTGTCAACAGCTGCCCCTCTTTGAGAGGAATCTCGTTAGAGGTTTTTCTCAAAGATAAGATGGCGCCTGATTCCTAACCGACTCAACTGGGAAAATGAAAGAAGAAATGCTATGACATCGGATTCTTAAGCCTTTTGATGAAAGCTCAAATTAATTCCTGGTTTGCTCTAACAATTTGAACCTGGGCCGGAGTGAGAGAGGCTTACCTGAAGCTCACCTGTCGGACGCTGCCGGTTGCGACGACTTTCAAGAAGATGCCTAGGATTCGTCATTCAGCATATCCTAGGGAGATTAAGCTCTGACCTGTATGGTAGGTCATACCATTATGGGATTCCTAACTGGTAGGAACCTGAGGAAGGCGTATCCCACGCTTGAGGATTCGCCAGTGATTTTAATCCGTATGGTGGATCGAACCTTTGTGTTGATCCTTATGGCGGTATTTACTAATGTGTTGATCCTTATGGCGGTATCTACCATCATGTTGACCCTTGAGGCGGTTTCTACCTTAATTTGATCCTTCAGGCGGTATCTACCATGAGTTGACCCTTCAGGCGGTATCTACCTTGAGCTGACCCTTCAGGCGGTTTCTACCATTGTTTTGACCCTTCAGGCGGTTTCTACCTTGAGTTGACCCTTCAGGCGGTATCTACCTTGAGTTGACCCTTCAGGCGGTTTCTACCATCATGTTGACCCTTGAGGCGGTTTCTACCTTAATTTGATCCTTCAGGCGGTATCTACCATGAGTTGACCCTTTAGGCGGTATCTACCTTGAGCTGACCCTTCAGGCGGTTTCTACCATTGTTTTGACCCTTCAGGCGGTTTCTACCTTGAGTTGACCCTTCAGGCGGTTTCTACCATTGTTTTGACCCTTCAGGCGGTTTCTACCTTGAGTTGACCCTTCAGGCGGTATCTACCTTGAGTTGACCCTTCAGGCGGTTTCTACAATGAGTTGACCCTTCAGGCGGTATCTACCTTATGTGATCCCTCAGGCGATTTCTACCTTGGTTTGACCCTTCAGGCGGTTTCTACCTTGAGTTGACCCTTCAGGCGGTTTCTACCTTTGATTTGACCCTTCAGGCGGTTTCTACCTTGTGTTGACCCTTCAGGCGGTATCTACCATGTGTTGACCCTTCAGGCGGTATCTACCTTGTGTTGACCCTTCAAGCGGTATCTACCTTTGATTTTGACCCTTCAGGCGGTATCTACCTTTGATTTGACCCTTCAGGCGGTATCTACCATTGATTTGACCCTTCAGGCGGTATCTACCATTGATTTGACCCTTCAGGCGGTATCTACCATATTTTGACCCTTCAGGCGGTATCTACCTTCATTTGACCCTTCAGGCGGTATCTACCTTTGAGTTGACCCTTCAGGCGGTATCTACCTTATTTTGACCCTTCAGGCGGTATCTACCTTCATTTGACCCTTCAGGCGGTATCTACCTTCATTTGACCCTTCAGGCGGTATCTACCTTTGTTTGACCCTTCAGGCGGTGTCTACCATCAGTTTTGACTTTGAAAAGGGGTCTCATGACGAGGGTTCTCCACGTCCGATGAGACTGCCTAAATGAAAAGGGGTCTCATGACGAGGGTTCTCCACGTCCGATGAGATTTCCTGAATTTTGAAAATGGGGTCTCATGACGAGGGTTCTCCACGTCCGATGAGACTGTTTGAATTTTGGAAAAGGGTCTCATGACGAGGGTTCTCCACGTCCGATCAGACTGCCTAAATTTTTGAAAAGGGGTCTCATGACGAGGGTTCTCCACGTCCGATGAGACTGCCTAAGTTTTGAAAAGGGGTCTCATGACGAGGGTTCTCCACGCCCGATGAGACTGCCTAAATTTTGAAAAAGGGTCTCATGACGAGGGTTCTCCACGTCCGATGAGACTGCCTAAATTTTGAAAAGGGGTCTCATGACGAGGGTTCTCCACGTCCGATGAGACTGCCTAAGTTTTTAAAAAGAGGTCTCATGACGAGGGTTCTCCACGTCCGATGAGACTGTTTGATATTTTGAAAATGGGTCCTGGGACGAGGGTTCTCCACGTCCGATGAGACTGCCTAAATTTTGAAAAGGGGTCTCATGACGAGGGTTCTCCACGTCCGATGAGACTGCCTAAGTTTTGAAAAAGGGGTCTCATGACGAGGGTTCTCCACGTCCGATGAGACTGTTTGATATTTTGAAAATGGGTCCTAGGACGAGGGTTCTCCACGTCTGATAGGACTTTTTCTTTTAAAAGGGTTTTTCTTCCCCCTTTTTTTTGGAGACCCCGAAGTTTGTCGGGAATTCAGTTTTTTTGAAGCAGTGAAAGATTTTATTTTGACAAAACTTCACTTGAGTCTGTTGAAGCGACATTCTGGGAGCTGGGTTCTCCAGGTATCCTGCAGAAGTTTGAGCCTGAAAGATTTTTCTTCACCAAGAAAACGTTAGTAATCTTTGGGAAGACTACGGCTGTCCATTTTGACAAAACCGTATGATTTAAGTTTTAATCATGAAATGTGCATTTTGATGCCGGAGGTTATCCAAAGCATTCTTGCAACATGCAAATGTGATCACAAATCCCTTGCACGGAAAATCTGGATCAACAGTTTGAAAATTCCAAAAAGAGTTTGTTCAAAACATCAATTGGAATATTTCTCGACAAGGAGGTCTTCTCACCTGTTTTGCGATAGTGGTTTTTTTTATAGGGGATGCACTCAATTCCCTACTAACCTGTGCCTAGGTTTTAGGTTCATTCGCAGCGCGTACATTTTGATCGGTCGGGAGGTCTTCCACGGGACCGTAATGTTGGGCTTGGATATTGGTTTTCAAGGGGGACCCGCTTTGGAGTCGAGGCCATTGAATGAAATCCTTCACCATCTGCTCCGGGTTTACAAGTCAAGAACCCTGCAAAATGAGAAAGAAATAGTCTTGCTCGTACTTCTTCGAGCTAAGCAATATGTTAACCCAAGTGTCTTAGTCAGAGAAGACTGTTTCAGGGTTATGATGTTGGTAGGATTGGGGACTGAAAAAGGCTTGTTTTTGGCCCAGAATTTATGAGGGGATTGACATTGGTGATCATTGCAAATTTGTCACCTGTCTTTTCCATTCTGCATCTTCAGTTTTTGAGGTGTGCAACCGCTTTTGAGGTGTGCACAAGTCCTTTAGAGAGCGTCTCTTGTTGCATTAAGAAGGTTGACAACTCTGTCTGCGCCTTTCCTCCGCGCTTGACATCATTTGGAGAGCAGTCTTTTTATCTGACTCCTTTAGGAATTTTCTCTTTTCCCATCCAAGTTTCACTGGGAATCAAGCAAACAGCTTGCACGAGCATCGGCCTCGCTTTTACCAAGCACTTTGCTTTTTCTTGATGCGGTGGATTTTTCTCATTCATTTTTGGAATCCCGCTTTTTTCTCATCTTCATGGGATCATGTTAGACATATAGTCTAAACATGCTTTAAATATCAGTCCGGGAATTCTCTTCGTAATCCCTGAGTCTTGAACTCTTCCATTTTTGAAGTGGTGTGGCATCCGTCTTGGAATGATCACCAATGGGTTCATGAAATGAATTTGCAGGCTCAAGTTGGCTGTGCAAAGGATTCGGTGTGTGGGATAGAGAAATAAATGCTTCTCGTCATCCTATGGCACTTGGATTACCATATAAACAATACACAAAGATTAATGTTAGTCCGAGCAAGAAAATTTCTAACCATTTTCTCCTGATGCTGCTGGACTCATCTCCATTCTGCCCCGATGTGGGGTGGTTCTTGACAGGGTTAAGAATGAAAATCGCCGTTCAAATGGGTTGTCAATGGTCACCTGTAGTGTTTGGGGATATGAAACGAATGCCTCCGTCGTCCCAATCCATGTAATCGCTGCGAATGGTCCCTACTTCCGTAGGTCCAGATTTTGCTGTCTGATCCGCTCCACTTCTCTCTCAAGTGTGTATAGGACGTGTTTGGATTTAGGCTTTGCCTCTCGTCTTTTGAGGAAGTTCCCTTTTGATTGTTTTGAACATTTTTTTATTGGAAAAATCTTTTTCATTTTCTCCAAAGATTTTACCCGTCAAAGGGGATTTTATGATGCCCCATGCATGTTTTTATTCATGTTCGGACAACCTCCTGTTTCAAAACATGAATGCCAATGAAATTTAAATTCTATGTCTTTCTAGACATTAGATTCTGAAAGCTTTTCTTTTCTTGTCTATTTTTTATTCAACATCTTCAAGGGATTTTGGGAGAGGGATACTTACCTGTTCCTCGTGGCTGGAGATCCCTGAAAATGCAGAAGAAACATGTTATTGTTCGTTCATGAATTTTTCAAAGAAAATTAGAACGATACATTTTACCCTTGGTCATGTATTCCAACGGGTAATACATGGGATGTGAAAACCCGCTTTGCCTTGATGGTGAGCCCCTGTCAAAAACAAACAATAAGTGTCAGTTTGCGTTCCAAAATTCAAGACAAATTGGAACGATACCGCCTTGTTCTTGCTTGGTGTTTTCATTTGAACACAAACGCGCGGCTTGCAGAAATTGGCCATCTATATTGCGGCCACGATTCCTCCGTTTGGTTGGCGATGAATCATTCTCGAGGATTTGCCCCAAAGGAGATCCATTTGTGTTTTTGGGCGCATTCCAGCGCCATTCTTCATAGTTCCTTTTATTCAAGAAAAATGAATTTTTTATCAGAATGTATGTCAAAGCATGAAGTGTGGAAGCGATACTTTTTACCATCCACTAGGTCTTATAATCAAAGATCATTTCCTGGACTCCTGACTTTCAAGGTCAATAGTTTTATTCGCCTCCTCGTTGGCGAGTTCCTTTCTTTTGAGGCTTTCGGTGCCAACGACTTCCTGTTAAATGAGTAAAAAAACTCATGTTAGGCATGTGGTCTTCAAAGACCAAATTGGAATGATACAAGATTACCGTTCACCCAAATTCGCATCTTGGGGTTTACTTGATGCGGACGACTCTGTCATTGCGTCCCCGGATTTTGCCAGAGAAGAAACGTCCGGCGTACAAATGATTCACTTGCCCCAGTTAGACATGGTTTTTCATGTCTGTCCCAGCTAAATTCATTCATGCATCTTGCTGCAATCCTCATCTACTTTGGGAATATCTTCTCTCGTCTGTATTTATGGGTGTTGTTCGTGAGATTAACAGCTGTTCTGCCCCAGTTGGGCGACGTTCGTCTTGGCAACATGCCTTAACACTTTCCGCGTTTGTCGACAATTTTTAGTCCAATCTGAAGGCGTCCACGCACATTTGAAGGAACAGTGCTTTTCGATGATTTTGCTCCCGTGAAGTTGGTCTTGCTGTTTGTCATCTCTGGATTTGATAACCCTTGTTTGATGTGTCTTCATGGGGCTTATGAGAGTTTGCCCCCGGCCAATGAGTGATTCGCCTGGGTTGGCTGATTTATTTGTAGGCAGTTTGATCATGTCGTGTTGATGCATTCGTGCTATTCGCAAGCATGAGTTCACTCGTGATTGAGTACTTCAACAACTTTAGTCGCTTCGTGCATCCCAGACGATGGAAATTCTTCAGTGGTCCCATTCATTTTTATCATCACCTGCAAGAATGGGAAATCATATCAGCTTGTGAATAAATCAATTTAATTTGGAACGAATACACCCTTTTCGACTTCAAGAGAGTCGATCCAAATTAGGTTGCCCCAGCTTCACGTTGTCTACTTAAGGCTCATTGCAATAAATCCATCTTGTTTTTGCAAACCCAATGGGTGATGCCCGATGAAGGTGTACTTCTTTCCATCTTGTAGGGAAAGCAAGCTTCCCTTTGTTGGTCTTCAACCATCTTATCCTGTAGATAAAAGACATGAAGGTCCCAGTCAAGTATAACACTCGAAGGGCTTATTGGAACGATTACAGTTTTACCATCATTCCATTATCATCTTGCATGTGATCGGATGAGGACATTTTTGACAAATGTGTGCCATGTAAAACATGTCCCTCGTGTCTATCCACAAATGGATTTTCCTTCTCTACCTGTTTTTCACCTGAGAGAAAAAGATAGGAAATATTATGCCGGTATCTGATTGAAAAACAATTAGGAACGACACGTTTTTACACTTGACCCGGATGCCCCGGTCAAAAGGCATTTGCCCTCATCAGTTGATTCTCCAGGGTGGTCCAGCGCTTTTCCATGCCATCCTGGTTCGTTTAAACTCGCGACTAAGTCTTTGGATTCTGATTCATAAGCGGCGCTGAATGACCTTTTGGTTTCGAGGTGTACCAATCATTCACATACATGCGTATGAGACAAGTGAGGCTTGACTCTAAAAATCAAAAGGGTTTGGAACCTAAGGCCAAGGCTCCCATCTCGAGTTCTAGAAAGAGCAGATTCCATTGCACAACTATCGTTGCATTGGGACTCGATCCATAGTTCAAAATGAGCAGAATTGAAAAGTGGATTACCCCGTGTTTTTCCTCACGGAGATTCCATTTTCAATCCCTTCTATTATTTTCCTATAAGGGGCACCCGAGGTTTTAGGCGCGGTTGTGTGTGTTCATGTGCCGTGAGTATCACAATGCAAGTCATGCACAACAGTTTATCAATCGGCGCTTCAAATTATCCATACAACATACATTCCTACGCCAACCTGCATAAGATAATGTTAATCACGGACTATACCCCTTATTTCTCCAATCTGCAAAAACATATAACACCTATCGTAAGCGGACTTACCTCACCTTTGAGAGCGCCTGCATGGTTAGAAAAATCACTCAGCGTTTTAATTAAGGCCTAAGTCCACTTGAGGTCTAGAACCATAGGTTCTAGAACAAGAGTCCCCAGCGGAGTCGCCAGCTGTCGCGACCCGTCCGAAAGCGGACGCGGCTAATGGATTACCGATCGCGGGTCTTGGATCGGCGCGGGCCCTCCCAGGCCCATACCAAATCGCGGCGGGAGTATTTTTCAAAGGGATTCGACGATAACAGTCGATCGCTTTCGACCTTAGTGTGGTCGTGGTGGCATGTGCAACTTGTGCATGCATTTGGAGTCGCCACCGGTCTTTCTTGGAGGGTAGACCGGAAACCTTATTGACCGATTGGGAGAGATCGATCAATTCTGCGGAACCAGAGATTTTGAGTTCGGGGACTTGGTTACGTTGATGTCATTACCAACGCCCTTTCGGTACCTAACGTGAGTGATTTTCCCTAACTAGGATTTCATGCAGGCGCAATTTTGGGTGAGGTAAGTCTGACTTTGCACATTAACCAGTTTAACATGCTCACGTAATCATAAAAAAAAAATAGATGTCAATCACATAAACATCTATCCTACGTGGTGATCATGGAATTATGATTTAATGGGTCTCGAGCCAATGAGACCACATTTAATCATTTTAATATTTTAATAACGGAGAGCCGCTCTTCTCTTCTTCTTGGTTTCTTGAACTCTTCAAGAATCGGGCCCCAAAGAGCTCGCCGACTTAAAAGGCTCCTCCACGTAATCCTCGTAGCATTTACATCAACAATTGACTATGCTAAAAATAAAGATTACATGAAAAATAAAAGGACTACGCAGCCTCCATTTAATAATTACAACCCCAAATATATAAATAATCACCATACATTCATACATACATCAATCACATTGATTAGGGATTTTTCCATGATCACCACCCTTCCACGTAAGTAATAAATTCACAATTTAAAACTTAGGAAGGCACAATAAAAATTCTACGTTGAATCATATTCAGAATTTTTACGTAAAATAAGATAGCCATAAATTTTCGATTCAAAATTGATTTAGTCTCAATTTTTGCTACGTTGATTAATTTATCATATAAAATAATCAACCTCCATTAGCCATGTAAGACGAACAATTCGTTAATACATATTGGCCATAGTATTGCAAAAATTGCAAAAAATCAATTAAATGCACGAAAACACCTAAGGATCGGCTCTGATACCACTGTTGGGATCCACGTAACACGTAGCGGAAATAAATAACAACCCATACATGTATCTCCAGAGGCGTACTTCGTGCATTTCAATCGAAAAAAAAATCACAAAGCCTCAAAGGGAGTAAATGGATTACCTCTCGTAGCGTGCTTGAACGGAGGTGTCGGTTCGATGTTCTTCGATCTCAGCCTCCACAAGTGTTAGGCATCTAGTTCGGACGCACCACCAATTGACGAACGGGGAGACGACTAATAACTCCACAACAATTGTGCTAGCAATATGCGGAATCAATATTCCGAACTTAGTATATTTTGCTCACTCAAGATTATGAGAATATAGAGAGTGTTTGTGTTCTTCTCTCTAAGCTCTCAAAAATTTGCATACTCTACAAAATGTCTCCCCTCCCCAACCTCAAAACTCTTGCCATCCTTTTATAGCCAAAAATACCTTCCAATAAATTGTATTTAAAAATAGCACTAACAATTATAAATTCTATCTAAAAATAGCACTCACAAATAAATGACATTTAAAAATAGCACTAACAATAGCACTCACAATTTATAATACAAAAATGCTATTTAAAAATAGCACTAACAATAGCACTCACAATTTATAATACAAAAATGCTATTTAAAAATAGCACTAACAATTATAAATTCTATCTAATAATAACACTCACAATTTATGATAAATAAATGCCATTTAAAAATAGCACTAACAATAGCACTCACAATTTATGATAAATAAATGCCATTTAAAAATAGCACTAACAATAGCACTCACAATTTATAATACAAAAATGCTATTTAAAAATAGCACTAGCAATAGCACTCACAATACAAAAATGCTAAAAAAAGGCACTAACAAAGGTGTTAAAAATAATAACCATTATTATTATTACAAGAGTTAAAGAGGTTACCAAACAGTACAAATACGCATAACGTATAAATACGTATGACGTATAAATACGTAGAGCATACGTATACATACGTGAAACCGAGGACTAATTGAAAGAAAAATGTGCAATTAAGCCCTTTTGGTAAAAATTGATTAAATTGGAGGGCAAATTGACCTAATTGCACTTTAAGACTTTAGAATCCAATGTCATAGCTTATAAAAAGTGAGAATTGAAAATTAAAAGACTCGAAAAGGAATTTTTTGCTCGGTTCGGGTTTATGTTTGTGAAGAAACATAGTAACCCGAGCCGAATTTTAAAGATTTAAGGTGACACACTTGAAGGGGAAATTAAAACAAAATTATTGAATATTTTTGTGTATTTTTCTGACCACGAATGGTATTTTTCTGATTTTTTGGGTATTTTTATAATTAAATAAATTCGAAAAATATTATAAAATACCAAAAAATATTTTTTGTTCAAAATTGGTCCCCGAGGCTAGGCCAAGGCTTCCAAAGTTGATTCTGTGATTTTATGACCTCTTTTATATTTTTAATTAATTTTTAAAGAATAAAAATCACAATAATAAATAGTCAAAAATCAGGTGTCAACAGACGTGAGCGGCGATGGACGGCGAAACGGCGGTGAGAGCCGGCAAATCTCTCTTAGGGCCGAAACAAGGCACTGCGAGTTCGGGGCCTGTTCGCGGCGGTTCCGGGGGCTGATGGCCGGCGTGGTGGCTTCGGCTTGGTGGTGAGGAGGCAAATGAGTGACGGTGAGGCAGTGGGAGGCGTCGATGATGGCGCAAACGGCCGGAGGAGGAGTGGTTCTTCTCGGGTCAAGGGGGAGCAGAACAGGGTAGGGCTTCACCGAGATTTCCACAGCTTCCGATGGCTGACGACGGCATCGGAGGGGTCGGTGGCGACGACGAGAGGTAGCTAGAGATGGTGGTGGCCGGCGGTGAAGTGGTGGTCGACCAAAAACAACCCAAGAAGGAGGAGGAGGTGTCGGTTTGGAAGGGGGGATTGTCCACGAAGATGGAGGGAGAGCAGACGTGTGAGAGAGAGAGAGAGGAGAAAATATTCAGTGGGTATCGTCCTCCGCGTCATTCGCACACGTGGAACGGGATGGCAAACGTGGACCACTGAAAATGCCACACGTGGCAGCGAGGATAGAGAGTCGAAAAATAAAATTCAAGCGCGCTCTTATTTACCTCTCTCCTTTGCTCCTTTGCAAAATTCACTGCACCACTCCAAGCATTCAATGCCGCCCTCCCCTCTCTCTCTCTCTCTCTCTCTCTCTCTCTCTCTCCCTCTCCCGTCCCTTTTGAAATCTCTTTCTCTTTTGAAGGAGAAAGACGTGTCTGAACATACATACATCTCTCCTCTTCTCCTCTTCACATACCTCTCTTCTCCTCTTCAAGCTTTCGCTGTGCTTTTCAAATCCTGTTTCGGAGACTCTAGCCTTCCACCCCACTGTCCCCGACCTCGGTCCCTCCTTCCTCTTTCAAAGCACTCACACAGATCGAGAGGCGGTGAGGCAGCGGCTGATCGAGAGGCGACGTGGTTACGGAAGAGGACCCTCCTTCTTCCTACCTCTCTTCAAGCCTCTCGCCTTCCACCCCACCGTCCCCGACCTCGGTCCCTTCTTCCTCTTTCAAAGCATTAGCGCAGATCGAGAGGTGGCGAGGTTGCGAAAGAGGACCTTCATGCTTCTTCCTCTGGTAGTTCTCTTCACCTTTTCATTTGGGGGGCCTCGATTCTGTTGCAAGCT
The DNA here is from genome assembly GCA_021437785.1 of Rhodomyrtus psidioides. Lineage (NCBI taxonomy): Eukaryota > Viridiplantae > Streptophyta > Magnoliopsida > Myrtales > Myrtaceae > Rhodomyrtus > Rhodomyrtus psidioides. The sequence continues at coordinate 5,106,399 of JAILYB010000007.1, read as the reverse complement.
TTCAGAGGTGTTTTCTTGATCGATTGGAAGTATGCGGTCACCGTGTCTAATTACCCAAATTTGCGCTTTTATTTCCTGTGGTGGAAAAAAGTTGAAGTCTTTAGAGACTAGTATTTTGAGAATCACTCTATTATGCTCGTATACAACTGGATCTTCTGGAGCAACTAGCTGCTTCTAGTTCGAGCATAATAGTGAAGGTGAGCAAATTTTTCCCTTTTAAGGGACATTCAAGTACTGTGCATTTGTTGCGAAAATTGGAAGGAGTTTACCATTGCTAACTTTGAATTCATGTATAGTCACTAGGATACTAGAGGTAGATAAACTTTAAGCATAATACATTACGCTCCCAGTTGGATGATTAGTATGTCAATAATGGAACTTGGGTAATTAGGATAATACTAGATGTCTAAAAATTTGTAAAAAAGTCCTGACCGTAAGAAACCTTGCCCATTCCTGTTAAGCTTATTGTCAGAGCTTGTAAACAACTGATTCATTGTACAATCAGTATTCTCTAATGAACAATAGCAAAACCATGCCCATTCCTGTGAAGCTTATTGTCAGAGCCACTAGGCTATTTGTATCTTTTACAATTGCAACTGTTTGGTAAGAGTTGGGTCTTTCTCCTTTTGAAGAATACATGTTTTTATATTCTCCACTAATTGTGCTTAATTAGAATGTCGTGCTTGATGATCTAATCTAAATTTGATTATATGATATTATTGTTTCAGTATGACATCACGAGGATCTTCAAATTAGTCGGTTGACTTTCCATCGAAGATATGTCCATGTCCTCAAGGGAAATTATGCACGGTTAAAAAAGTGCTAAAGAATCCGACTAATCGAGGAAGATTATATTATTCCTCGACTTGTAATGTAAGTGTATTGATTTACTATATTATGCATGTGCTGACATATGTAATACTTGATATTGATTACCCTAGTTATTTTTTGTTCAGACAGATAATTGTCGAGGGTTTGTGCAATAGGTTGAAGATTATATTGAGGAATGCAGGATCTATTCACCTAAAAATGTGGATGCATACAATTCTGGAGAGGCATCGAGCCAAAACGAAGAATGGACAATCATGAAAGGAGAATTGACGGAAGTTAGAGGAATTTATTATGCCACTACTTATAATATATGGAGTCGTCTTGTCTTTCCTTCTTGGAATTGTGATTTCTATGTTACTATATAGGTAATTACAGTAGTCAATATTGATGGTTAGTTAGAAATCGCTTCAGTATGATTTTGAAGAAAGAAGACAATGAATTTTTGCCTCTCGTGAATAACTTATCGATCGTCATCAACCTTTCTTTTTTCTTATTCTTGGTCGAAACTCGGAATTGCTTATTGGCGTCAAGCAAAAGGTTTACTCAGCCAAAAAAAAAAAGGTTCCAACAGAGTCTAACTTCTGCCGATTCAAGCTACTTCTTTTGTCAAAAGAAATGTTGCCAACGGGCACAGAGTCTAACTTCTGCCAATTCAAACGACTTCTTTTGTCAAAGTTTCGGATTTGCCTAAACTGCCCACGATTACATGTCGAAAATGCAAGGAAACCATGACCCATGAACCTCTCGCAACACAGCAGAAAAAGCTATTTTACTGATGCTAACTTCAAGCCCTGCTTTGAATCATTAGACATACAATAAACCCGATGCTAACTTCAACCACTTGTTAAACGAATTTATCAGCCCTTAAACTAATAACCTTCTCAATTCACATTGATGCATCAAACTATGCAATGTTATGTAGACATCAATGGGGTCTGCGTATGCAAATCTTTGTACTCCAAAATAGACATCAATAGGCTATGTCGTAATTCTTTCTACCCCAACATTATCATCTCCCAAAAGCAAGGCAGAATCACGTTTCTACAACTTTAGAAGAATGTAAGGTGACAAGACATGTTACAGCCAAAAATTCCTCTTCTTGACAAATGAAGAAGGCGTGTTTTCCTCATTTCTTCTTGCCAAAAGAGATGAACATATGCCGAGTGATCCGTGCTTCATCTTGATTATGGCAACCAGCACAAATTGTTGCTTCCATATCACAAAAATAGTATTAAGTCTAAATTGTTTCTTCCTGCCTTTTGTTGATGTCTTACTATTAACCAATTCTCTTGTCTTCATCCTGAAAAAGAAAATTTAGTTTCTAAACAAGACAGGACAATTTTCATACTAAATTGCAGCCGACAAATTTGAATTTGCTTTCATGGTAAATAGCATCAAACAATACTGGCAAAAGCAAAACTAGTGACGGTTTAATCATGAAAAGAAAAACAGAATTCAACAACAAATAATCACACATCAATGAACCACGAACAAAAAGAAAGGATTTTTCTCACATCATGTGCCTGGGGTCAAGTCCCTCCTCTTGATGAAGATTCTTTCCTCTTTCGCTTCTCACTATCGCCCTTCAACCGAGTATTTGGGACACCTTTTGGCCTTCTTCGAAGGGGATCGAGTATTTCAATCTCACAATTTTCTGCATATTTAGATTCATCATTTTCCCACGAGAAATGAACATCATCTTTACCTGTGAGAGATTGTATTTTATTCGTAATACGGGAGCAAAGATGTAACAAGTTTGATGTTGCCATCTTCTCTGTAATATCATGATTCGCACTAATGCTCATAACATTGAAAGACAGTTGCATCAACCTCTTCAAGCGCAATGTCTTTGACTTTATCGCATCATGAAAACTTTCCCCAACATCATCACAAAGAGTAATTTCTTTTGCAGCTTTTGTCCACCTCTTCAAAATGTATTGTGATGAAATGCATGTAACATTTACAACATGTGACAATATGCATAAAGCATGCCTGCATAACCATCCATGCATCTCAAATAACTTGCAGCTACATGTAATGGTAGAATCACTTGGAAAAAATTGGAGAATATTCTTTCTTTCACTACTTTCAGCTCCCAAGATATAAGTGTGCAACGGTCCATCAATATCTGATCTCAGAATATGCTCAGACATGGCATGCAAGAACTCAACCTGGAATTTTCTATAAATGACGTGAGTATAGACATGTGCAGCATGTTTCAACATTCCACTGTTTGCAACCATAACCTGTGGCTTTCCTCGAGCACACTCAAAATCATCAGTAACTTCAGCATTACGCATTTTTTCTTCTTACTTCTCATAGTGACTAACAAATTCAGACAAAGTCATGATCTTACATGCCATATCTTGAAAGACACTATTAGTGCTTTTACTTCTTTGTGTGGATCTAATACTTGCAGAAAAAGTATCCCGGTCAAATGCAGAACACCATTTATGACGCAAGCGATACAAGTTATCCAACCACTTGTTGTCCCCCAAGTTCCACTCGTCACACATAGCCTTCTAAATGTTCTCCATTTCAACTTCAGATTCGCATTGATATAGAAGCTTATGCCAATACTTATCACGAAAGCCCGATGGTCTCATAAGATGTGCTATATGATGTGTAGCATTTTTTCCAATATGCCATATACATAGATGATGATTAGTGTTAGGAAAAATAGTGTTAATAGCATTTGCCATTACATGATCTTGATCAATGAAAATAGTCTTGGGCGCCTTATTACCCATTGCCTTTAGAAAGGATTGAAATGCCCATACAAAAGAAGCAATAGTTTCATCCAATAGAAATGCACATCCAAGTAGAACATTTTTCCAATGATGATTCAAGCCAACAAACGGGGCACATATCATATTGTACTTATTTGTACGGTAAGTAGTATCAAATACCATAACATCTCCAAAAACTTCATAATCCAGCTTGGATACACCAAATTGGTCAGTCTTTGGTCCTCATCCAATTGAAAAGTATAAGAAAAATTGCTTCCATCTGTTTGTAAGCAATTAAAATGATTGATGAGCCTTTGACAATCACCAGCACTAATCAGGTCCCTTCTCTTTGATTGGTAGAAATTTTGACAATCACGAGAAGTAAAGCCAACATTCTCTTGTCCCCCCGCTTCAACACTAAGGTATGAATATGTTTTCGTAGCCCTTATACCGGCCTCAGCCAAAGAAGTCAAAGTACTCTTATCATTATCACTTATATGCCAATATGACCGTATGAGATGTTTTTGTTTATCATCAATGAATGGATGATTATGAACCTCCTCAAACTTGGTAACTACCTAAACTCCATCTTCGATTTTGAATCTAATGCAAGCTTTACATCCAGTTCTTTTCACGGTCCTATAAACATCTCTTTTTTCATGAGGTAGGATTGGTGGAGAGTATCCTTCACAATTACACAAAAATGTTCATATTCGCAATATTCCTTTTCTATTGTTTGATTTATGTCCTTTTTGCACTCCAAATCCCTTGCAATTTGCATATGCATTGTATGCATTATAAGCTTCATTCTCATTAGCAAATGTCATCCCAATTCTAAATTCAAATTCTTTATCAACGTTATGCACGATGACATCATCCTCTGCAGATTCTACAAGTATTTAAAAAAAAAAATTCTAATCATTTTAAGAAGAAAGATAAACTCTATAAAAACGTAAAATGAAAATAGATAAGTCATACCCATTTTTCTCGAGAACAAGTCGAATTAGCTACCGACGACTAGAGATTATCTACTGCATAATAGCAAAAATATAAGTTAGTGAAGAAGTTTTGTTTGTCCATAATTTATTTCAGTTATGATAGATCAAGAGTGGATTTCGTGAAAACAATATACGTAAAATAGTATTTGCACCTTCTGAACACGTGCTTCTAAACCAGGAGCACATGTGGACCTCAACGTTGCTGCCTTTCAAAAACTGAAGCAAAAAAAAAAAAGGTTGAGCTAAGACGAATTAAAGCAGCCCACAATTTTAGAGTACAAAATAAACTGAAGTTATTTGTTTTGACAATAAACTTAACAGGAATAGCTCAGCGAAACATATTATGATTAGCAATGTTGTATAGCAATTGGCTTAAACTTAAGGTTTATCTTTCTCTTGTAGCCTTGTGACTATACAATGAATCAGTTGATTACAAGCTCTGACAATAAGCTTAACAGGAATGTGCATGGTTTCTTACGGTCAGGACTTTTTTACAAATTTTTAGACATCTAGTATTATCTCAATTACCCAAATCCCATTATTGACATACTAATGATCTAACTGGGAGCGTAATGTATTATGCTTAAAGTTTATCTACCTCTTGTAGCCTAGGGACTATACATGAATTCAGAGTTAACAATGGTAAACTCCTTGCAATTTTCGCAACAAATGCACAGTACCTGAATGTCCCTTAAAAGGGAAAAATTCGCTCACCTTCACTGTTGTGCTCGAACTAGAAGCAGCTAGTTGCTCCAGAAGATCCAGCTGCATACGAGCATAAGAGAGTGATTCTCAAAATGCTAGTCTCTAAAGACTTTAACTTTTTTCCACCACAGGAAACAAAAACGCAAATTTGGGTAATTAGACACAGTGACCACATACTTCCAATCGATCAAGAAAACACCTCTGAAAACTTGCAATAGAATGAGGCCCCCCAAACGAAAATGTGAAGAGAACTACCAGAGGAAGAAGCAGGAAGGTCCTCTTCCCCAACCTCGCCGCCTCTCGATCTGCGCGAATGCTTTGAAAGAGGAAGAAGGGACCGAGGTTGGAGACGGTGGGGTGGAAGGCGAGAGGCTTAAAGAGAGGTAGGAAGAAGGAGGAGGATCCTCTTCCGTAACCTCGCTTCCTCTCGATCAGTCGCTGCCTCGTCGCCTCTCGATCTGCGCAAGTGCTTTGAAAGAGGAAGGAGGGACCGAGGTCGGGGATGGTGGGGTGGAAGGCCAGAGTCTCCGAAACGGGATTTGAAAAGCACGGCGAGAGCTTGAAAAGGAGAAGAGAGGTATGTGAAGAGGAGAGAGGTATGTATGTTCAGACATGTCTTTCTCCTTCAAAGGAGAAAGGGATTTCAAAAGGGGCGGGAGAGGGAGAGAGAGAGAGAGAGGAGGGCGGCATTGAATGCTTGGAGTATTGTAGTGGATTTTGCAGAGGAGCAGAGGAGAGTGGTAAATAAGAGCACACTAGAATTTTATTTTTCGACTCTCTCTCCTCACTGCCACGTGTGGCATTTTCAGTGGTCCACGTTTGCCATCTCGTTCCACATGTGCGAACGACGCGGAGGACAATACCCGCTGAACATTCTCTCTCTCTCTCTCTTCGAGAGAGAGAGAGAGAGTTGAATGGTATGTAGGATGTGACATGGACAAGATGGGTTGGTGGGGGAAATGACTTGTAGGGCCCACCAAGGTCAAGTCAAATAATTCAAATTCTTTGTCCTGTAGTGAGTAATTGAAGGACAATTCGATCTTTTGGTAAATCAAGACTGAAATGAAATTTAGTACACTGGACGAATGGTAATTTTGATATTTTCACGGGTTAAGCTCGGGCGCGAGGATTAGAATCCTAATTCGCGACGACTAAGAATTTTGAAACCTAATTTAAAACGACCGAAACTTCAGAATTTATCCAATTATTGTCTCTTCAGTCCTTACGATTCAAAATATTTATCCGAACTGAAATTCCATTTAATCTATTTTATTGGATTCAGACATTTTACAAGAGGTGAATTTTCAGGGCGTCACACCGACCCTGGCCCAAACGATGCCCGATGAGGCCTTCCTAGCCTAGGCCAGGGTCAGCCCCGCTAGATCTAGCGAGGGGAGCCTCATTGGTGCTCAACCTTGATAGACCATTGGCAAAAAGAAGAAGAAAAAAAGGCTAACAGAAAAGGGGAAAAAAGAAAAGAAAAAAAAGGGAATTTTTTTTAAAAAATATATATTAAAAATATCTAAAAATGTTCACATCAGCGCTGATCGTGCGACATTCGTGCCAACGATTTCCGGCCAATGAATATGAAAATATTTAGGATCAAATTGGTCCAATTAAAAAGTTTAGGACTAAATTGGCATAAATGCAAAAGACTTATGACTCAATTGGCCCAAAAAGGTTCGGGACCAAATTGACACAATTACATTATGTTAGGATTTTTTTTATAGTAATTCATTTGTTGCCAATAATATGAAAATGTTCTCCTTATTGATAAATTGCTATGAATATCGATAGGCTTTTAAGTATTGTCGATAAACAGTACGTGACTGATAATTTGTTAAATCCTTCTTTGTCATTTCACAATTGACAGCTTTCAACGGGGAAAAACAAAAAACCGAAAAAAGTCCAAAACAATTTTATGGTGCTTGGGGATCAAAACCCCAATCTATTATTTGCATTATGTAAAATATTATATATATATATATATGTATAATTAAACCAAGATTTGATAGAATCTTCGCTTGCGATTTATCACGTGGCACTCCACTTTACCCCTAAAATTGCCACATACCAAAGCATATAGTTTTGAAAGAGCCCCACTTTCTGCAATCAAGTCCTCTAACATTTGGAAAATTTGCAATTAAATCCTATACTTTTCGAAGAGCATGAAGCTTTGGACCGAAACATGTGCATCCGAATATCTCGACTCCTCTCTTACCCCCCCAAAAGCTAAATCGACGAAAGTAATCTTCAGAGATTCTTCCTCTCGAAGCTTCTATAGCCTTGGTTTCGCACCACATGACTCATTACACTCGATGATAGAAAGAGCCTCACTTTCCTCTCTCGAGTATATGTGCGCGTGTCGATGTACAATCCTTTTTTTTTTCTTTTTCATTGGATTATCTAACTAAAGACAACACGAGATTCTTCCGTGCCCTCCAGTATGCCTACAACCTCGACCTCATTTCACGATTGTTACGCTTCATGCCATCGACTCATATTATGCCTGGCGATTTGCAATGCCGCCACTGAATATCATACGAACCACATCGCGATTAAGAAACTCTCCATGAGCTCGTCAAGTTAGTGAAATAGATCTAGATCACCAGCTGATGGTAGGGGTGTCAACGGGACGGTTCGGTTCGGTTTTTTTAAATAACCGAACCGAACCGAAAAATTATAGTGAATGCACCAACCGAACCGAATAGCGTCCTGAACCGAGTTCATACCGAACCGAATGAACCGAATTTTCGGTTCGGTACAGTTCGGTTTTTCGGTTTTTTGCTGACGTCGAACAATTCCTGGCGCGACTCGACGAGAACCCAGCCGTTGGCCCCGACAACACGGACCGAGACGACATTGACGGTGCGGATCGGAGGGACGGAATCGGCGAGCGAGGTCTCGCCCTCGGATATCTCAAGCCAGAGATTGTGGATGTTCTTGGTGCCGGGCTTGACGCCCCAGGAGGCGAAGGAGTCGGAGGGGAGCCGCAGCTCGAGCCAGTCGGAGAGGGACTGCGGGGTGGCGAAGCGGTGGCGGATCTTAGGGCCGGAGCGCGACATGGTGGGGATTCCAAGTAACCTCCGGAGGTTTAAGTGGCAAGACAAAACCGGGATCTTTAGGGCTTTGGCCTTAGCGGTGGCAGTGGTGGAGGAGGAGGAGGAAGAGGAAGAAGAGGAGGGTGGGAAAAGAGGAAGAGGAACGAGAAGGCAGTGAAAAGGAGTTCGGGGAGGGTGGCGCTGGGTTGGTGGCAGAGGAACGGAAGGTGGTGGTGGCGGTGGCGGCGGCGGCTGCTTTTGGTGATGGGTTGCGGCGGCTGTGACATTATCAACGATGTCGGGGATGATGATTATTGCTCCGACGACGATCAAGATCAAATTTTGGGGATTGCGTTGGTGATACTGATGACGAGCAGTCCATAGAGAGAGAGAGAGAGAGAGAGAGAGAGAGAGAGAGAGAGGGCGAAGGAAAAAAGAAAGGAAAGTTTTTGTTCTCTTCGGATTGAGGTTGGTGTCTGAGAATAAGAGGTGAGGAACACAGCTCCTTTCTTCTTCTTCTGCTGCTGTGGCTCTTGGGCCGTGGCGGATGAAGCGGAAGACGGGATCGGGGGCTGGGGGAAGAGGGCCCTGAGCAGGACGGGGAGCTTCTTCGGGGGCACGCGGAGGAGGATGTTGGCGAGGGAAGCGAGGAAGACGAGGGACAACAAGAGCGCAGTGAGTAGCATCATGGTAGTGTTTGTATGGGGGCAGGGGAAGTTGCAGGGACAGAGAAGGAAGTTGAGGAAGATGAGAGGAAGGAGACACCGAAGAAGAAGAAGGTTGGAACGTTGACGTCCAACTTCGAAGGAACGCGTTGTTTGGCGTGCGGGGGCCTACTAACCGCGTGGAATAAAAGCCGGAGATATCCAATCCTAGGAGAACCGGACATCCTGTTACGCGTAAGCTTAAAATGAAGATGGGTTTTTTTTTTTCATTTCGGTTAACCGAACCGAATCGATAGTATCCCGAACCGAAAAAGAGAGAGAGTGGTTTTTTTTTCACTATCTGAACCGAAAACCGTACCGAACCGAAATGCATGAAATTTTCGGTTTGGTTCGGTTCGGTTAACGGTTCGGTTCGGTTTTTCGGTTTTTTGCTGACACCCCTAGCTGATGGGACATATTTCTGTTTACAAGTTGGCGGGGCTCGTCCTCCGCGTAAATATACAGATGATACGGTTGATCGCGATCGCGGCGATGTGCTGCAAAGGAGAGAATCATATCGGGTCGATGGAATGCTGTGGAATGTCTCTCTTTTTCTAAAGTATCCACGACCCCGAGTACGAAAAGCCGAGAGTGCCTAATAACTTTCCGACATGATAGTCTACCGAGATCCGATGATGCTCTTAAAAACCACGTGCGGGTCCCCATTTTGCCAGCGCATAGACGAAAATTCCAAAGCCTTCGGGGGAAGACGATGAAGTTCATATAGAGAGACAGAGAGAGGAGTTATCCTGACATGATTGATCATCGGGACCACCGCGGAATGCCCCAGCGGGACCGGAGATCGGCACCGCTTGCAGAGCTCGGAATGCCTGCTCAGCTCCTCCTCCAGCTTCAGCGGCTCCCTCCTCGGCCTTCTCGCTGCCGCCGCCGCCATCGTGTCCTTGATGGCCTCCTCCAAGAGACCGCACGCCCACCGGCCTCCGTGCCACGCGTAGCGGGTTGTGCACTCCTCCCTGAACCAGCAGCAGCAGCAGCATTCTGCGACCTCGAGGGGGGCGAGCCTGATCGTCTGCTGCGAGGAGGAGGCAGTGAAGCCACCGGATTCCTTCCGCCTTGGTCTCGGTCAGCACCGTCACGATCATCGGCATTACGCTTCTCGGCAACAACACTCCCCAACAAGCCGGTGACTGCCACGTTTCGCGGTTATCGTTCCTTATCCCACTGGACTTGTGCAACTTCGCTGTCGCTGTCCCCGCCGTCTGCAAGGCGGAGTTCGAATGGCGTATGCATCTCAGAGAGCCTCGACAGGCTCTTCTCCCTTCTTCTTCCCCCGATTATTCTGTGTTCTCCACCAAGACTGGAGATGGGAGATAGAGAGAGGGAGAGACATTTTTAATCATGTGGCTCCCACGTTTGTGGATTCTGATCTTTCCCTGATCCTCGATTGAAAGTACATAGTCTCTTTTGTTTTTTTTTTTTAATTTAAGTTGCGATTTTTTCGAAAAAAAATAATTAATTAATTAAGGAAATAATTTTCCTTATCTTAAATATTTTTTTGAAAGATGAGAATATTTTTCATATATGCATTCTTATAATCGATAAAAGCGAGCATTCTTAGAAAATCTAATGATGTGCATGATCACACTTCTGGGAGTGGTTTTTTGTTCCAGAGATGTTTCCGGAGCAAAAATCCTTTCAGTATAAATTTTTACTTGTGAAAGAAATATCTACTTTTGAGAAGTGAATTTTCCCCAATCTGAGGAGTTCAAAAAGATTGGTTCTCAACTCAAGAAGTATTTTCTTCTCGCGTCATCCTTTTTTCGACCACGCCTGCCTTCGCCTACGGCGGACCTTTGTTATTGCTCGCCGCCTATGTAGCACGGACTCGCATTTTAGGGAGATTTTCACGTGTCGGACATCGACAAGTGTCCGACACACCCAGACACACTCGGACACGCGGTCAACGCGTGTCCGAGTTCCGACACTTGGTCAACTGAACGGACACACGAGGGACTCGCGTGTTCTGGGTAAGGTGAGTCAAAATCGAAATTTTTCTGACCTATTCTCTCTCGCATGCTCTACCTCTTGCTCTCTCGGTTCTATTGCGGCTCTCCTCTCTCTCGGGCTGCTCTCTGCTTGGTCAAAACTCGTCTCCCCCGGATGCCTCGCGGGAAACTAGCGGGAAAGTGAAGGAAAACAGAGATGGGTCTTTGACGGAGGCCTTCTTAGGGTTCATGCGAGGCTTTCGTCCTGGGAGGAAGGCGCTGCCTTTTGTGTTCGATCATGGAAATGGACACTGCACACAGAAAGAGAGAGAGAGAGAGAGAAAGAACGGTATAGCACTGTTGCATGATAGAGGGAAAGAGAGGGGGAGGGGAGAAGAAGCGGGGAGATATTGGGTGGGGCGTGTTGGAACCGAAAACACAATTGTGGGTGACCTTTCGGATATAAGAAACGAGGCACGAAATGGATGGAGAAAATATGTATATTGGAGAACACTTGCTTCGGCTTCTCTCTTGCTTCTTACAATACAACACACTCAAGTATTTATAGTAAAAACTAAACACTCCTATAAAGACAATATGAAACTACTCCAACACACTTATGAAACTACTCCAACACACTTATGAAACAACACACTCATGAAACTACACACTCATGAAACTACTCCAACACACTCATGAAACTAACCCAACACACTTTATAAAATAACACTTATGAAACTACTCCATGGTGCATTAACTCCTCCATGGTCTTACAAAATCAATTTTATGAATATTTCAATAGCCTCCCTTAAAATTGATTTCCATGCCAAGCATCTTCTTCAATTTTTCGAACGAATCCGCCTTCAATGGTTTTGTCAAAATATCTGCAAGTTGATCTTCTGATCTGCAGAAATTAAGTTCGATTTCACCATCTTTGACTCGCTCGCGAATATAATGATACTTGATGTCGATGTGCTTGCTTCTGCCATGAAATACAGGATTCTTGGCTAATGCAATAGCCGACTTATTGTCACACATCATTTTAATAGGACCCGTTTGTTCATGCATCAATTCATCCAGCATCCTACGAAGCCATATCGCTTGACAAACCGCTGAAGCTAATGCCATGTATTCTGCTTCAGCTGTCGAGAGAGCAACAACTTGTTGCTTTTTGGAAGACCAAGAGAATACTCCTGATCCAAGAAAGAAAGCATACTCCGACGTACTTTTTCGAGTCTCGGTATCACCTGCCCAATCACTGTCTGTGTACCCCACTAGACCAAAGTTGTCAGTATAAGAATATAAAATTTCATGATCACGAGTTCCACTGATATACCGTAAAATTCTCTTTGCTGCTTGCAAATGTGACTGGTAGGGTTTTTCCATGAACCTGCTAATAATACCCACTCCATAGGTAATATCTGGTCTTGTAGAAACCAAATATCTCAAGCTGCCAACAATGCCTTTAAAATAAGTGGGATTTACCAGCTCACCGGTTCCTTCTTTCTTCAGCTCCAATCGTTCTACTACGGGAGTTCGGATTGGCTTCAGTGATTCCATTTTAAATCGCTTCAAAATATCATTAGCATATTTCTGCTGAGAAATAAATATGCCATCATCTGTTTGCTTCACTTCAAGACCAAGAAAATAGGACATCAGTCCCAAATCAGTCATCTCAAACTGGCTAGTCATAGCCTCCCTGAATTCAGCAAACATTTTTTCACAGCTCCCTGTAAATATCAAGTCATCAACATAAATGCACACAATTAAGATGTCACCGTTAGCATTTGACTTGATATATAGTGTATGCTCATAAGGACACTTTTGAAAATCATGCTCCAACAAGTATGTGTCGATACGTGTGTACCAAGCACGTGGTGCCTGTTTTAATCCATACAGAGCCTTCTTCAGTCTGTAAAACTGATTTTCATGCCCTTTCTTCTCATAACCCTGTGGTTGCTCCACATATACTTCCTCTTCAAGGACACCATTGAGGAATGCTGATTTCACATCCATTTGATGGATCTGCCAATGGTTTTGAGCTGCAAGTGCTAAGACCATCCGAATAGTATCCATCCGGGCAACTGGTGCAAATACTTCAAAATAATCAATACCTGGCTTTTGCTTGTAGCCCTTTACAACCAGTCTAGCCTTGTAACGTTCCACCTGACCGTCGGGTTTGTACTTTGTCTTGTACACCCACTTGACACCAATAGGCTTCTTACCGGGTGGTAAAGAAGTCAACACCCATGTGTCGTTTTTCTCAATGGAGTGAATTTCTTCATCCATTGCTTCAATCCACTTTTCATCTACAGTTGCTTCATCATAGGTTACAGGGTCACAATCAGCAAATAAACAAAAGTTTACCAGTGTTTCATCAGTGATTTCGCTATCACTGTTTCTATTTCTTGTGACCACATAATCTCTGAATTTTGCTGGCGTCTCCTTCAGTCGTTGTGAACGACGTAGTTGTGGTTCTGAAACTGCTGTTGGTGAAGATGTACCTCCAGTTAAAGATGATGAGGAAGATGGATCACTCGTTGAAGATAATGGAGGTGTTTCTGTCTCACCCGCCAGTGGTTCATCTTCAATGGTGATATTTTTCTGGTCACCCTTCTGATTCCAGTCCCAGGCTTCATCTTCTAAAAACTGGACATCCCTGCTGATAATGACTTTCTCAGTGATCGGGTTATACAGTTTATAACCTTTAGTTGTATCACTGTAACCGATGAAGATGCACTTCTCGCTTTTGTCATCCAGGTTTTTTCTTCGCTCGTCTGGTATATGGGGATATGCCACGCACCCAAATATTCGTAGGAACGAAACATCTGGTTTGTTTCTACTCCAAGCTTCTTCTGGAGTTCTTCCAAGAACACTCACTGTTGGACACCTGTTTAGTACAAATACAGCACAAGCAACAGCTTCTGCCCAAAATTTCTTGGGCAAATCTTTAGCTTTCAGCATACTTCTTGCCATTTCAAAAATTGTCCTGTTTTTCCTTTCTGCTATACCGTTTTGCTAAGGAGTATAGCTGGCAGTCAACTGACGTTTGATTCCATGAATTTTACAATATTTGTGAAATTCATTTGAGGTAAATTCTCCACCTCTATCCGATCTCAACGTCTTCAAATTAAAGCCACTTTATTTTTCAACATAGACTTTAAATTCTTTAAACTTGCCAAAAGCTTCAGATTTTTCCCTCAAGAAGTGTACCCATATTTTTCTACTAAAATCGTCGACAAAAATTAGCATGTACCTTTTTTGTCCAAACGATTCCACCTCAATAGGGCCACATATGTCGGTATGTACCAACTCCAGCGGTTGGTTTGCTCTTCTGGCTTTTCCAACTGGAAAAGAGTCTCGGTGCTGTTTTCCAACGAGACATCCTTCGCAAGGACGCCCTGGATCGTTAATCAACGGCATGCCGGTCACCATCCTTTTCTGGACTAATTGCTTCATTCCACGAAAATTTAGATGCCCAAATCGAAGATACCACAGCCAGCTGCTGTCTTTCGTCATCGCTTGAAAGCTCAAGAGATTCTTCGTCTGAAGAGTCAGGGGAAACATCCGATTCTTCGTCATTTGTACCGTCGTGATCAACTTGTTGTTTACACCTCTGATGGTGCAAACTCCATTTTCAATGTGAACTTTGTGGCCTTTTTCGGAAAGTTGCCCAACACTTAGCAAATTCCAAAAAAGTCTTGGCACAAAGTAAACATCTGCAATAGCAACATTAGTACCATCTTTGGATTTGATATTAATGTTACCTTTGCCCATCACGGGAATTTTTGATTTATTCCCAAAGTTGACTTCGCCACGGCTTGTCTCATCCAGCTGTGAGAATAACTCCTTTCTTCCGGTCATATGGTTGCTACACCCAGTATCTAGATACCATGTGTTGGTATCCACGATAGTTGAATCATCCTTCGCACATGCTAGTACCATGTACTCTTCAGCATTTGTGGCATGTGTATGTTCCGCCGGCACGTACGTCGCCTTTGCATGGCACTCGGATTTATAATGTCCGAATTTATTACACTTAAAACACTTGACTTTTGATTTGTCAGGTGTTCTAAATTTTCTGGTGAAATTTGAATTCTCACCTCTACCTCGGGCTCCTCCACGACCTCGACCGCCTTGATAGCCTCCTCGGTTTGGTTGAGCGACCCGGCTTTGCAATGCTTGCTCGGGAACGGAACCCGTAGACTTCTGGTTCATTCTTTGCTCATGGGAGCATAATGAACCCATCAACCGCTCCAACGTGAGAGTTGATACGTCTTGTCCTTCCTCGATCGCTGCGACGACGTAGTCAAATCTTTCGGTCAACGACCTCAAGATTTTTTCTACAACACGAACATCTTGAAGTTTTTCACCATTAACCCTTAACTGGTTAACAATGGCCTGCACACGATCAAAATATACCGAGATTGATTCCGAGTCGTTCATGCGTAAAGACTCGAAATCACCTCGAAGAGTCTGAAGCCGCACCCGCCGAACACGATCATCTCCTTTGTAGGATTTCTGCAAGATATCCCAGGCAGCTTTCGCGGTCTCGGCACTCGATATTTTTTCAAATATCGTTTCCTCCACGGCTTGAAAAATCGCATATAATGCTTTCTGATCTTTCTTCCGGGACTCCACCAAAGATTCTTTCTCCTCCTTTCTCAAAGCCTCAAATACTTCGGCATTGGCTACTTCATTGTAGCCACTTTCAACCAGATTCCACAAATCTTGCGATTTGAATAGAACCTTCATCTGGACGGCCCAGTTGTTGAAATTCTTTCCGTTCAACTTTGGAAGCTGCATTTGAACGGAACTAGTAGATGCCATTCTAGCTCTGATACCAAATGTTGGAACCGAAAACACAATTGTGGGTGACCTTTCGGATATAAGAAACGAGGCACGAAATGGATGGAGAAAATATGTATATTGGAGAACACTTGCTTCGGCTTCTCTCTTGCTTCTTACAATACAACACACTCAAGTATTTATAGTAAAAACTAAACACTCCTATAAAGACAATATGAAACTACTCCAACACACTTATGAAACTACTCCAACACACTTATGAAACAACACACTCATGAAACTACTCCAACACACTCATGAAACTAACCCAACACACTTTATAAAATAACACTTATGAAACTACTCCATGGTGCATTAACTCCTCCATGGTCTTACAAAATCAATTTTATGAATATTTCAATAGGGCGGCCCCAGTGCGCCCACCGTCTCTCTATCTCCTCTTACACAAGACAGAGAGAGAGGAGAGAGAGTGAGGGTGGGGCGCATGGTCCGGCCCCACCCAAATTTTTTCCAGAAGATGCTACGAAGATTGAGGATAGAGAAGATTGGGGAAGAGAGAGAATTTTTTTTTTAAATAAGCATAAGTTACCATTGTAAGTGAGAAAAAAAGAGGAAAGCTTAAACTTTTATTTTGGGAAGAAGGAATAACTATTGGAGATTTTCTCTTATAAAATGTGGAACTTTAATATCAAAATAATCATTTTGGATAACATATTATGATGTAAAAAAATATTTTTATTGTCGAATCATAAACGTGTCCTAACGTATCAAAATTTTCTATTTTTTAAGAAAGCGCGTGTCGACGTATCGTGTCGTGTCGTGTCTCGTGTCCCGTGTCGTATCGGTGTTACATAGCTCGCCGCCCCTCGTTGCCAACGTCCGACCATGTCGGCCCTCGCTCATTGCTGCCCGTGACCATCGTCAACCGTCGACCATTGCCCGCTGCCCACAGCCATCCACGACAGCCCTCGCTCGCCGCCAAGCACCACCGACCTCCGCGATCTCTAATCGCGGCCGGCCGCCACTCAAAGGACGAGAACGTAGCCTCGGATGCTGAGCCCTTTGAAAAAGGAGTGGCTCAAGAAGGATGCGACTATGCGAGCATTCGACCAAAAAAAAAAAATGAAGGATGAGAGCTCTCGTTAAAAAAAAAAATAAAAAAAGATGGATGCGAGCAATCCACGTCGGACGAGGTCCTTCCGGCAGAAGTTTCTCCTCGAGAAAGGAGCCTTAGGCATGTCCTTCCGGTAGAAGTTTTCTTCTTGACGAGGACCTTCCCGTCGAAGTGTAAGGATCCTTCGTACTTCCTCCCTGATTTTGTGGTTTCGTCTTTCTTTTCCCCTCATCATTCTCAACAAAAAAACATCTCCTTGTTCGCCTCAATTGCACCACCACCTCATCACTACTCCAGCAGCACTGTCTCACGCTCACTGTGTTGCTTCTCTCTACCCCGGAGACTGATCACGCCCGGGAACAGAACGTGGGTCACGAGACTCGTTCGAGCACTCGCATTGTCTTTTTTCTTGTTCCCCTTTCCTAGTTCGACATGGCATCGCCTCAGCGGGACAAACTCAAGCGACGTTTTGACGACATGAGCTCGTCGAGAACAGAGACGGGTCGTCCTCAGGGGACTGACGACTCTGTTCAAGGCCCTCCCAAAATTCCCAGGACTTTCGACCCCAGAAGGCGAATTTCGCATTACCCTCCATCTTTGTCTTTCTGAATTTGCTTGAATGACGAATTTTTGTTCGATAGTGATCACAGTGTGTTAATGGGTATGCGATCGTAGTGTGTAGTGTATTCATTTGAGTGACCTGTTTGAGTTGTGCGCGCGCTTGTGGATTGGACATGCAGTTATCAACTGGAGGTTTACGAGGTTGCTATGAGGAGAAACACTATTGCGGTGCTGGGAACTGGTTCTGGAAAGACACTGATAGCTGTAATGCTTATTAAGGAAATAGCCCAATCTATGAAGTCGAGTGGGGAGAAAAAGTTGATGATTTTCTTAGCTCCGACGGTCCATCTCGCTAATCAGGCATGTAACGTGTAATCTTGCTCGCGCATTCGTTGCGGATGAATTTGAATTTTCATCTAAGGAACAGCCCGAATTATGTACACTACTGGAAAGGCAGTTGTGTTTCCTTTGACTATTGTTGCCATCTTCTAATGAGTGATCCTATTACACTGTTTGGTATCGCTTGTCTTACAGCAATGTGAGTTTATAAGGAGTCTCACTGGTCTGCAAGTGGGGGGATATTACAGAGCCGAAGGCATTGAAGAATGGAACGTGAAAAGATGGGAGAAGGAAATCAGCGAGCACGATGTGAGTTTGCCTCTAGCCTCAAGCATATGAATATCTTACGCGGTGCAATTGTTCAATTTTTTTTGCTTTTGCAGCGCTAGTCGCTCCATCTGCTCGTGAGTTTCCCTTGTTTTTGTGCATCCCTTTAGCAGTTGTATGGGTCAGCTAATATCAAAATGTCTCCTTTGTCTGAATTCTGCTTGTACAACTAGTATACATTGTTCTTTACCTTTTTCTTTTTGCGCTGTATTCAAAACTGTATATTTGGCATAATGCTAATGTTACTGCTACTGTTTTTATTTGGATTCTGGTAATCTAACTTGCATTGTTCTTATGGTACTAACCAGCATTTTGGGAGAGCTGATATATCTCTGCATACTCAATGTTATCTTTGTGTTCTTGGGGGTTCGAATATGTTAATGCATATTTTCGTTTCGTTTGAATGAGATCGCTTGAGCCTTTTCAACTGATTGGATTAGCTGTCGTGTGTACTGTTTTGATCAAACAGGTGCTGGTTATGACCCCACAGATTTTACTGGATGGCTTAAGAAAAGCATTCCTCAATTTGGACGCGGTGAGCCTGATGATAATTGATGAATGCCATCGTGCCACAAGAAACCATTCTTATACAAAAATAATGAAGGTTAGTGCCCATCCTCATGCCGTCATCTCTTGCATGATTCTCCCTCCGTAATTATTACTCATGAGGGGTACTTGTTTTATTGAAGGAATTTTATCACAAAAGCAGTAAGAAGCCAAAGATTTTTGGAATGACAGCTTCGCCTGTATCTTGTCGAGGTAGGAAATGTCCTAGTCAACCTTCTGTGTCCTTGGTAGAGATAAAGGCTTTGGTGATCCATCTTTCTTTGTACTTTGATTTTGTTCAGTACTAGTTGTGAACCTACAGAATAGTGTTTTCTGCCTTTGTGCTCTTGCTTTGGAATGTGGATGTGCAGACACGGCTCTAAAAGGAAAAAGGGGGGTGGGACGGACGAGGAAATCCTTTCCAGACAATTCTTTTATTGAATCTTGCCACCATGTAGGCTTAATTATTCATATAAAGGTGAAGCATATAGACGGAGTTAAAGTTTTTCAAGGAATATGGGTTTCACTCGTGTTAAAAGCCAGGCATACTCCTGTCTCCATGGTTACGCAATATTGAACATGAAGAAATTGTTTTCTGAGCCTCCTGCCTCCGATCTTTAGTAATATTTAGTTAACCATAATCCTTCTTTGTTGATCAAAGCAAAACAAGTTTTCTTTTGGAACGATTAAACTGAACTATTGTGACTTTTATGAAGTTGTCTAATCCTAGGCGACTGAACGGCACAATTCTTGTAGCAGCAAGGAGAGATAAAAACCATGATTGAGAAGCCTAATTTGATATTTCTCTCCTTTCATGATCAATCACAAATTCACATTACGGCTACAAGAACGAAATGAATTCTATCTGTGTCCTAGTTCTTCTTCCTATCAATTACTGATCCTGTGATTCCGTCACAAAGTGGCAATGATGTGATTTCTCTGAGATTTAATTACTGGAAATTACTGTGATGCTATCAAAGTTCAGTATAACTCATTTTGCTTTAGCGGCTTTCTAATGTTCTTTTCTATAAGCACATATGCTTACAATTTGTTGCAAAAAAAAAAAAACATGTTTTGTCTTTGAAACTTCAATCTGTTCCTGGAACAAACCTGTCAATTTAGTTTGAATCAACTGTTTAATGCGGGTTTACAAGTATATAAACTGCGAATGCCGTTATTCTATTTGACATGATGAGAAACCAAATTAACCAGCTTTAAAGAATTGAAAAGTGTCTTGTCACGTCTGATAGGGATATGCTTATAAGCTGCCTATACTCAAAGTTTGATCCTAAGTACAGCCAAACATCATTGAGAAAGGAATGCATAGTATTTACCCTTGTATGGCAGTCTTAACAAAAGTAATTCATATGAAGGTAATTGTAAAAGACATCTAATTATATGTATAAAACTTGAAATATTGCTTCACGTTGAGTAAGCTTACACACCACCACAAATTCCTTTTCCGTATGTTTATGCTTCTATGTGATGTTTAATTCGACTTGCCACTAATTAGAGAAATATCATTATTTTAGGGGTTTCCTCCACTGAGCTTGAGAGCATTTTGGATTCCCAGGTAGCAAAAGACTTCCTGTTTTCCTGTCTCATTCATTACATTATCATGAACTCGCAGCACACTCACATTGAAATATGTTTACATGGACAGATATACACTGTCAAGGACAGGACGGAGATAAAAATACATGTTCCATCTGCCAAACATGTATGTCGGTTCTTTGACCAACCCCACTTTTCAAATGCATCCACCGCTAAGGCCCAACCTAAAGCAAAAACCCAAAAACTCCGTAACTCACAGGTACAGGACAAAGGAAACGGCATAATTCAGCAATTGGTCGACCAGGCCCAACTGATTGAAGATGACCGGATCATTGATATCCGGCCACAATCTCCGAACCAGAAAGCTGGCCCGAGCTACCTGAAGGTGAGCCGGTATGTTCTTACAGAAAAGAGCATACGACCATGGAGGCATTCAAAGAAGTCCTACGGCTTATCGGAGGAACAGAAGGTGATACTGGATGCTGCATGGAATGCAGTAAAAGCTGGAACGATGGACCCTCGGGCGATCCGAAAGGTCGAAGAAGAGTTCTCTAAGCTGAACGGACTAGTTAGCTTCTCAGCCAACATAGTCAAAGAACCCGACTGGGAAAACTTCCTGCCAGTCGAGGCGCCATATGAACGTGTTCAGATCGACGATTTGGATGAAGATCGGCCACTGTCTGAAGGTTTTATCAGACAAGTGATATTCCCAACGTACTTTAGGGGATATGACAAATGGGAACATCAGTATGTATCGATGATCGAAGGGAGGTTTGCTGATATCTTTCAGTTTTATCCTAAGCTCGAGGCTACCAAATGCCTCAGCAACATCAAACTCGTCAAAGAAGGTGACCAAGCAGTCAAACTAGTCATTTTTGGAGGCATCAGTCCAGATATTCTAGCAGATCTTGTCAATCAAGGATTTGTTAAATATTTGGCAATCCAGAAAGACTGGGAAGAGCAGCTCAGCAAATGCTCTTTAGTGATTAGGCAGTTCGTCAAGTTCCTAATCACAACGCATCATCCACAACCCGTTTGGGTGAAGATTTATTCCGCACCTCCTCTCCATCACCAGAAAGAATGGAGAAACATTGCGGAAATTAAAGTCCGCCGACCAGAGGTTTATCCTTCGGTCCATGTAGTCCGGGAAGTCAAGGTTAGCAGGGTGGATAAGTGGCTCAGCAGGGAGCCCAAAGGGGTTAAGTGCCCAGAAGAATCCTGGAGGTATCTACAGCCCTCGAGGAGACTAGAAGCTCTTGGGAAAATACAGGGGCTCAACTGGGGTGAGGATTACTACCCATGGAAAGATGGAGGTAGAATCTTGACGCAGGCCCTGAGGTCATCAGGCACGGTGACAGCTATTGGAGACGCAATTATTGCTGGACAGCTAATTCCCGCTGACTTTGATAAAAAGTGTCCACCAGAACGTCTTTACCCAAAAGACGAGAAATTGAAAAACCCAAGCGAGCTGTAAACGAGGTATGAGCGAGTAGTGCTGTCTCCATCAGGGGACGTATAGTTCCCCCCCATATCTATCTACGTAGTGAAATGAAAGCTTTCAGCTGTTTGATAAAGCTGGAAGAATTTTATGATCTTCGATCCGTATTTGTTTTCTCTATCCCTTATCTTTTGATTCCTTTGATAATATGCTTTGAGTTCAAGCCCAATGCTGTGTTTATAGGATAGCATAGCAGAGTGTTTTCCTCGAGAGGATCCCCTATGGTTGAAACCCCGTGTTTCTTATCTTTCCTTGTGAAAGTCCGGCAGTAGGTTACGGCAGGTAGGGTTGTCAATTTGGCCCGCGCCGGACCGGCCGGCTCGGCCCAGCCCAGCCCGACCCAGCCCGAAATTTTTCGGGCATTTTCGGGCCGGGTCTAGTACTCGGGCCGGGTCGGACCGGGCAGGGCCAGGCCGGCCCGATGCCAAACTTTTGTAAATACCTATTTTTTTCTTTTAAATTTAATTTATTTTTATATTTTCTTTTAATATTTTTTCATTTGATGGTTTGTTAATTAATTTTAATTCAAAAAAATTTTAAAAAAGGAAAGAAAAAAATATTTTCGGCCCAAATCCGGTCCGACCCGACTCGGCCCGGTTCGGGCCGGCCTGAGCATGGTACTGCTCAATTCGGGCCGGCTCGGGCCGGGCCGAGACCCGGCCCGGCCCATTGACACCCCTAACGGCAGGATACCGCATTCATCCGCTTCGCCGAACACTCTGTTCAAGTCAACCTTATGGGAGACGTCTGGGATTGTCGATGTTCCGATAGGCTGGGTGGGCGTAAGTTCCCCGTTGAAAGTGGGTGTGGGCAAGTGAAGGGTAGCCATGGGTGCCGACGGCGAACGTAGATCCAGACGCTAGAGCACGAACCGACTAGGACTCGCTGGACGGCCACTGGATCCTGAAAAAATAACACGGGAGTTGATGAACTTTACGAAATGATCCGCAAGGAAAATGAAGGGAGCGCGTAGCACTTTGCAAGGCTGCCGGGGCTCGACTGGAATTCGCCGGATATCCTAGAGAGAATCACGCGAAATTTCTTGACCGACCGGCGATAGTGCGACAACGATGCTTGCAGGTTCTCTCTGGGTATTGAATGCTCGAGATGGGCTCGGGAGTTCGCTCGGTACGTGGGAATGATGCTACGATTGCGGCTGAGCCAAAGTTGAGGACGTCGAGTTTGCTGAACACTCAGGCAGCCACGCAAACATTGGCATACTCTCTCAAAAAAGAAGGGATAGTTTTGTGAAGTAGGATTAGGGTTTCCGCCAACAATTCCGTGATCTTTTTCATTAAATCAACCATTCACCTCGCAAATATCGGCCAAATTATAATCATGGGGGCGCTACCGGGCTTAATTTGACTTTTTTTAAAATGAATTAAACATTAAGATTAAAAACTTTTTTTTAAAAAATAAAAATAAAAATAAAATAAATCTTGAATGGGCTAAATTAAGCTCCAAACAAGCCCCGGTGCTTCTCAAAATTTCGGCACCTATTTCTTCTCGCTAGCCAAAAATCCCATGGTGAGCTCTAGTCCATCGCGTGTCAATTGAAGCTCAATTTCCTGTCGTGGGTCCAAATCGATGTGAATGTAAATGCATTGCATAATTGCCAAAAATAACGAGAAAAGATTGATGTAATGATTTTTTTTCTAGAAACTAAGATTAATTCCTAATTTCTATGAAACATAAATGATTAAAAAGAAAATTTAAAATTTAGGTGTCAGCGGATGCCGGATGGCTATGGTTAGAAAGTGTCGTGCCCCGACTCTCGAGCACGCGACAACCCTTGCTAAAACGCCTCCAGGTCATGAAGATAACGTCCTAGGCATACTATTGACCTATGAATATACTGCGATGCGGATTGTGCAAATTCCAAAACAACAAGATCAACATGGGATAGAGAAGTAGGAAAACCAAACAATCAAAGGACGAGCATAATACTAATAAGAATAGATTATCTTTAACCTTACAGAGTTACCAGCTAATATATACGACCCCATGCTTCGGGGCGGTCCTCTAAGACTTTCAAAAAGATACATGAGTCGGGCAATGTCAACTCTCATCTACTCCAAAAGAGTACTCCCACAAAAGATTCCCCCAGCAGCCTCAAAAGATTATGGCGAAGGCCAGCGATTGGCGTAGCCCGGCGGGGTAGTCGGGTCGTTGGGATCATCAACAGAACTCTGACTAGAATGGACAGAAGGGGCTACGGATAGCTCGGGTTGCATGTCAGGTTCGAGACCCACTACTTCCCCGTCAGGTGCATCAATGTCCATCATGTCTCAAGTGGGGGCAAAAGCGACCGGATTAGGCGGCCCCTCAAACCCTCGAAGCGGACAGTAGTGATCATCCCCGTCACGAAAGTACCAGGCCTCGAAGAGATTCTCCACCAGATGTGACATCCCCTCATCGACTCAGAGTGTCGTGACGTGGCATTTACATACCTGGTCCGTACCTGGTACAGGGTGAGACATGATATCATGTGACTGGTGAGTAGGGGTGCTGAATCGAACATCCCTCTCCATTTCTTCGGACCTGAAAATATTATCTCACGACGGGGTGAGAAATAAATCTCAATGAATCAAGTCCAAGCTCGGTTAGGATACTAATTCGCCCAGAACATTCTAATCGCAACAACCACCACACTGCATAATTGCATAAATAAACCAAGTATGGTCACAAAACAATAATCATCCACATGCATACCTACCAGCCTCTAACCATACATAATGCAATGTTTAACTTGACTCGACAACCGTATCAGACAATCATCCAATTAGGCACCATAAACTCAAGTATGCACAGGATAATACACAAAGTCCATTTATTAACAATGACCCATGCGACTAGCGTGATTGATCCATAATTAGTGTGATCTCGTGCTCATCTGGTCGGACCAAGCTATGTCCCCTTTTTCCCTCTCAGCAACGACTACTATGAGCGGTGTATCAAGTGCACCCAGCACGGCACGTCAAGTAGGCATTCCTTAAAAAGGAGCTTCGGTACATCACAAGCTGCGACTAGCATCCGATAATCCCTTAAAACTATACAACTGGTACGTGACATGAATTATCATGCCTTTAGCAAGTCGTGTGGTTCCATACTATGGGTACGATGTATGTATGATAGTATAATACGAACTTACCAGGTAATCGTCATCTTTCCCTCATATGACCACACAGTTCACACCTAGCAATCAATTCATTTCATTATCTTTGATTAAGGCCGGATGCTCATACATGCATATTAAACGACTCGGCCCAAGGCCATTTTTATGCTAAAAATATGTCTTTTGACTTCGCATTCAGTTCGAGGCATATGCGAACTAACATTAGACTTTGCGATCACAAAAGGGCGGTTAACCCTCAAACGAAAGACCAATCAATCAGTAGACATTCAAGACACTCAATCAGACATTTCAGCGAGACAAGCAATTTAATAAGGCCAATAACTCAATCACAATCAATCAAATCCAATTAGGTAACATCAAGCTCAGTTCGTGCATTGTCCTTATTAACCAATTCAATTTAAAACATCGATCGTTCGTTCATCTCTAACATATCGCTAGCTCGCGATCGAATCACAATTAACGAACCATTAGTCAATTAATCAATTTTCATCTAACAACAAATAGCCACAGATGATTTAATCAATTCGGCTAACTTAATCGATTGCGACCATTTAAAATAATCCCATTTTTTTTATCCAAACCGGCCCCAATCTCATACTTAAACACCCTAATCGGCTAATCAACCAATCATAGGCGTAATTAGCACCACAACCGAAGATTAGGGTCAACCCACAAGTTAAGCAAGCTCGGGCGGTCTCGACGAACTAAGCGACGGCGATCATCGAACTCGCGGTAAACCTTGACCTAACGAACAACGACACGACTCGACGGTGGCGGGGACTTGGCTAGAGGTTCAACAGGGGTCGACGGGACTGGTGGCCAGCAACGGAGCTATTGCGAGCGGCGTTCGGCGACTGAAACAGAACTGGTTAGTGGCGAAAAATAGAGGAATAAGGCTGTTCGGTGGTGGTTCTCGACCTCAAGGGCTAAGACAAGGCCGGCAAGGGTTAAAGGGCTCATCGAGAGGTCGGAGGGAGTGACGATGGTTGCACGATGGCAACGCTAGGCGGTCGGAGGCGGCAGAACAGTGATGGGACAGAACCAGCCTAAAACAGGGCACGGTTCGATTCAAAACATGAGAGCTGACTGGGGGGTCCTTGCGGCTCCTACCGGCGGCGATTGGCTTCCGATGGCTTCGAGGGTTTGGGTGGGTGAGATGTGTGTGTTGCCTTGGAAATGATGAATTATGGGGCACACTCTCGGGGTTTTAAAAAAATTTATCTTCTAACGCATAAAGGAGGGGCAAAACGATCATTTAATAAATCGGAACTTAAATGAAATTTGGTACACTGGACGAAGGATATTTTTGGTAATTTCATAGGCTAGACTCGATCGGGATTAGACTCGGGCGCGAGGATTGAAATCCTAATTCACGGCAGCTAAGAATTTCGAAACTTAATCTAAATTAACCGAAGTTGCAGAATTTATCCAATTATCGTCTCTTCAGTCCTTACGATCCAAAATATTTTTATCGACTGAAATTCAATTTAATTTTCTTTTTTTAATTCAGGCATTTTACAAGAGTCAAATTTCCAGGGCATCACAGAAAGCATAGAATATGATTTCTCAAGAGGTGCGTATAACAGTTGTTGCAATTTGCCATGGTCAGACAATTGATATCCTCGAAAGAGTCGCAGCTTTAGAGCAAGGCCAGGACTAGAAAAACTATACCTAGTTCTAAAAACGATAGACTTAAGGTTCACACTCTAGAAGCCAAATTAACTTCTGTTAAAAAATCTCTAGCTTCGTTAGCAAAAGATATCAAGTTTGATCCAGATATTCTGAAACCAACGGAGATTAGGACCGACCTCGTTTCTAAGCAAATCTCAGAACTCAAATGAGCAAATGAAACCCATGCTTAGAGACTATTCTGAGATGCTCAAGAAACTCGTAACTATTCTTACAACGGCTCAGCAAAGGACATGATGAGTCTTGAAAATTGCTACAAAGTTGCAGCTATGAAGTCCGTCCAAGACACTGATAATCCAAAGAGGTTTGTCGACACTGTTCTTACGAACAAGGCAAACCGCGACGGAACCTGGTTTCGAAAATTATCTATCATGTAGAACCGGGCGGAGACTAGTTGTGCAGGTTATCCATCAACTCAACACATTGAATGAAAGAGATACAACAGATAAAGTCTCTTCTCCAATGGCAGAGTTCCACCCGGCGAGAAGGAGATAGCAAAAGGAGTTGAAAAGGCACGCTCAAAGATAGTGAGAATAACAAGATTCAAAGAGCTTCCATACCAATTAGGTTCATTAGCTATGAAAGAAAATCGCAGCACGGACCGACTTTAAAGCTCGATTGAAAAGATCAAAAGTCAGTGCAGGATTAAAGGCAACAGCACAGAAGTTCGGAATCGTCGCGAATTCCAAACCCGGCATATCATGGCTTTATGGGGAACCCAAAAGACAAACCTTCACCAATCACCATCATGAAGAATTTATTTGGGAGACCCATGATTAGACGAGTCGATAAGCCAAATACTAGGCTTATGATGCTAAAAGTGTGACATTCTGAATTTCCTGCCATTTTGAGGCTGTTGAATGTGAATGTACCTTACGATGTATTTCAGTCTTGTCTCGCTCAGATCTGATCAATCTTGAGTAAACTGACCAAAAGGGAAAGGCTAACGCATGACAAGATACGTGGACCTAGGAAACTCGAAAAAGGAAATGACACTTTGACCATAAGGATTGTCGATGGAACATTTAGATCCAATGAGGCCGATCAGATGACGATTAAGGAATACAATGCTAGCGTTATACCATTGGATCGCGGGTGAAGCCGCTTAACCAATGTATAATTTGCAAATTTTCCTAAATCGAACTATGACGATTGGAGCCGTCGGAACTAGCGATGAACCCTCGCAATTACATGACAACCAAAGCTTTCATAACTTGAGTTATCCTCAGTGTGATGTGAATTACAGAGTCGATACGCGTAATGTTTGCAAAAGCCACCCGTTAGTTCGAGACAAACCGGAATTACGATCGACGGACGAATGATCATGAAATGGAAGCTCAAAATTGGTAATTGGAAATAGAGAATTCCAAATTTGAGTAGGAATTTGACAATGTCTCGTCAAATGGTGATTTCGAATTGGAAAAGTGATGTTTGGACTGAAAGTGCGGAAAGACCGTTTTGCCCCTAGACCATTTGCCCACGCCTAAAGAACTCAAGAAGGTCAAGATGGTCATTTTATCCATCCCTAGAGGCTGCTGAAAATGCTTGGAGAAGAAGGCAAGGAAAGTCAATGGAAGTCAAAGTCAATGAAGCAACCAATGGGAGGTTGCCAAGTGTCATCCTATGGTTAGACCAAGCATGAATTGCCATTAATTGTGATTTTGACAAAATGGCACCAATTATTTGATGGACAACCTCCTTATCTTCAGCTGGTCGACGACCCTCACTCCTCCTTGCCAATTCCTTCATTTTCCTCTTCATCTTCACCAAACAGAAAACTGCCCAGAAAAACAGTTTCTGACCCTTCTGTTCGGTGCAGTATAGTGGCTCTTCCTGGTGTCGTTTGGTCTAGCCCTTTTACCACAGGTTAGTTCAAGATGTCCTTGACATTTTTCCATTAGTTTCATGATTTTTGGAGGTCTGGTTGATTTATGGTGATATTTGGAAGAAAAGCGGACGGAGTCTGAGCTAGCTGAGGAGAAGTGTTGGTTCTAGCTCTTAGAAATTCCGAATGACCTCAAATTTTTTAGGAGAGCTTCATAAAATCTAGTACTATGTTCAGATGGTTTATGGCTGCAAATAGATGATTTTATAATGAGTTTTATGGCTGATTATGAGTGGTACAAAAATGGACAGATTCTGACTTTGAAGAGATCGGGCTGTTTCGACGTCTTTGGAGTATCAATCCACTTCAAATCTCACGGTGAGCTTCCTAAACCCATAAAGGAAGGTCTTAGAAAGTTGATTATTGAGGATTAGAATTGATTCATGGCTCGATTGAACGGTTGGAACACAAAATCGGTTCTGTTTTGGATGATGTTCTTTGTGTACCGATTCTGTTGGGGGCTGATATAAGAGTGTTTTGACTTCAAATTGACTCATGGGACTATCTATAATGTTGATTAAGGTGTTAGTGGAAAGTATATGAAGTGGCTTGGGATATAGAAGTGATTTGAGGGCTATTTTGAGCAGGAAACACCAAGTTATATTCTACTATGCATTTTACTATTTAAACAGAATATATTAAGGGTTTGTGGAAGTATTGTGGTGTATTCGATCATTTGATGAGGCATCTTGAGTTGCCATTTGATTAATGATTGAGGGATTGGTATCAAGGAAGTGAGAATTGAGTGGATTTTGACTCGACATTGATGAATTTCCTAGGACAGTACGAGAACCTTGGGTTGCCGAACATTTGTGGGGTTGATGAGGATTGATCGAAGTGGATTTTTGCTAATTGCTTGAGGTAAGTTATGCCTAAACCTTTATTAGGAGGTTAGGTTACTAAAGGACAGAGTTTTGAGTTGGATTGAATGATTTCATGGCCTGGATTTTGTGAGAGGCGCGAGGGAGTCCAAATTTGTCTGGTTTTGTGAGTTAGCATTCCTTGGTATGTTTGATTGAAAATCAATTGTTTGGGGAGCCCTAATTGACCATGAATGTGTGTTTTAATGGCTATTTGAGCATGTGAGATGAGAAGTCGAAAGTTTTGATTGAAAGGAAAGCCAAGATTGAAAGTGCAGAAAATGTGATTTTGAGTCAAGCTTTGAAACTATGAATTGGCCGTATTTGTTGAATTGCCTGAGGCTTACTTGAATTTATATGTGCTTGACCGAGAAATTTATGACTTGAAACATGTTTTGTCCAGTGACGGACGTTTGAAATGAATGCCTCGAGTAGGTGATGAACTGCTTGATTTCATGAGTTGTTATTGAATGAAATATTTTAAGGCATGAATTATTTTCTTTGAACGAAAATTTGAGGCTGCTTTATGACTGAAATTTTTATGAATAAAATGGCGTGTGGGATCGCCGAGGAAATTATGTGTGCACTGGCGTGTGGGATTGCCGGGAAAAATTGTAAGTGCACGGGCGTGTGGGATCGCCAATGGCGTGTGGGATCGCCGAGAATTTATAATTTGGCCAACGTATTAGGAGGGAGTTACTCCCATTGGACCTGACGAGGTCGTGCGGCTAGAGAGTCCCATACTGACACGATTCATCTCGATTGATAATGGGCGTCGAGAGTCGTATGGTGACCGAATCATCTCTAGGTCCGGACGCGAGAGTCCCATATGTACCGACGGGTCATATGGAGACCGAATCATCTCGCAGCCCTAAAGTGGGCGGCCCAAGATGGGCGGAAATGGAAAGACTTGTTTTATGAGAAATTCAAAGAATGGGTTTTGAGAAATTGAAAATGCCTCATGTTTGAAAATTTGCCTCATGATTTGAAATTGGCCTAGAGAGGGGTGTGAAAGGAAATTGGCCCAGAGAAGGGCGTGAAAGAAAAGAACGTATTTTGTGAATATTTCAAGGAATGATTCTTTTGAGAAAGAAGTGAAAATTTCCTCTTGTTTTTGAGGTGGCGTCAAGCGTTTGTTTCTGATTGAAAACTCTGCCATTGTACGAAGCTCAATTTTACTCATTGAGTCCTTTGTCACTAGGTCAAGTCTTTGTTTTGAAAGTACTGAAATGCCATGTTTTTGACAAGTACTCTGTTTTACCATGACAAAGTTTTTATTACCAAAATACCATATTTTCAAAAGTGTCTGGAGGTACTGGCAGCCTAGTTTAGGGTTAGGTTTAGCTTACTGAGATTTATATCTCACCCTGTCGTGGGACAACATTTTCAGGTCCCAAACGAAGGAAACCAGAGCTCGCCATGGATTGGCATTCGATGAAGTCAATGGAAGAAATAATCATGAATCCTTTTGTGACCATAGGGTTGTAATTAAGTTGTTTGGGGAATTAGCATTATAACCTCTGATGTATGATTGACCTTCATGTAAGGTGTACCCTTTTGTCCTAAGTCATCTTGTGTTTTATTTTTATGGAGTTGTCCTCGCTTTCGCATGCATGTTTCATAAAGATCTTTAAGCATTGGCCGTTGGTTCCTGGGAGATTATCAAAGGTAACGGCGGAGGTGGGATGCTCGCGTGCTCGCCGGGTTCGGGGCGTGACAAAAAGTGCCAGGAAGAACAAAAGCATTCGAACCTACGAGGCAACATCAAAAGACACCAATGAAGAATCGCAGTTTGGAAGAGTAAAGATCTCATCAAAGAGTGCAGGTACTATCATTTGTCAGCCGTGTAAATCTTAGCCTAATGGTTAGGAAACACAAGTATGAACATTCCTTTTAACCATCGTCCTTAGGGATAAAAGGAACTAATCAAAATGTCTCCATACTTTGTTGTAAGGAGCATGTGGTTTAATTCGTTGCAAAGCGAAGAGCCTTACCAGGGCTTAACATGCCGCGAATCCTCTTGAAAGAGAGATGTGCCTTCGGGAACGCGGACACAGGTGGTGCATGGCTGTCGTCTGCTTGTGCCGTAAGGTGTTGGGTTACGTCCCACAATGAGCACAACCCTCGTGTTTAGTTGCCACCGTTGAGTTTGGAACCGTAGACTGTCGGTGATAGGCTGGAGGAAGGTGGGGATGACATCAAGTCATCATGCCCCTTCTGAAGGGAATTTGCTAAAAACCTATAGCAATTTCGTGGAGCAAATTGATCCAAAATAGTATTATTACACGCCTCAAAATCCGATTGATTACACGCCTCAAAGTCCAACTACATTATTATTCCATTTCATTATATTTCCAACAATCACATATGAAGAGGTAGATCAGGTAAAGTAATTACCAAACACCTACATTATCTGACAAGATTCTTTACTACGCTAAAAGTGTCGGGAAGAACAAAAGTCGCCGAGCCTACGAGGCAACATCGAAAGACTCCAATGGAGATCATTAGATCTCAAACCAAAGTTTGGAAGAGCAAAAATCTCATCAAAGGGTGCGGGTACTATCATTTGTCAGCCATGCAAATCTTAGCCAAATGGTTAAGAAACACAGGTATGAACATTAACAGGACAGGAGTTCATCCAAAATAGCTTTGAGAGAGAGTGACAATTTCAAGTTCTGAGCCTGTGATTCTCAGGAGGAACTCTCCTAGAAATTTTCCTTCGCAGATGGTACAAAACCCTGGTCTTTTATCTCACCAGAAGGTGTTGTGAAGTTGTGAACTACGAAGCCAGATGAAGTTTTTTTTTTTTGTCTATTTCTAAGCTAAATTTAGTGTATTCGGATCCCCTGCCATTATCATAGTGATGTGGGCCATTGGATCTTCCACCCATTTGGTTAAGGGGATAATGATCCCCTGCCATAAAAGAAAATTTAGTTAATAGAACCTTGAGCTATGGATGCTTTTAGCTAGCATTGAAAGGATCAGGATCCCCTGCCCTAGTGGCAGGGGTGTCCTGCACTCACCCCCATTGGATCATCGCCCCGGGGGAAAATGGCGGAAACCCCTGCCACTAGGGAAGGGATCCAGATCCGCATTGAATGTTATCTTACCCACCTTGACTTGAAGATAACTAAAAATATCCACGTCAGCGATGGTTGCAATACGTGGGAGTGGGACAACCGACATCAAGTCAGCTATTTTTTTTTGTCAAAATTGGCAAAATGGACTAAAACGGTACAAAAATGAAAATATTTAGGACTAAATTGGTCCAATCGAAATGTTCAGTACTGAATTGACACAAATATAAAAAAGGTTTAGTACATGACTGATAGTTTGTTAATCTTTCTCCGTCATTTGGCAATCTTGACATGCCAAAAAGCATAAACTGTAGTTTGAACAAGTGATGAGAATTAATTAATTCTTTTATGACTCCCACGATCTTATAAATTTATAGTTTAGATTAAAAAAAATTCCACAAAAGGGAAAATAACTGAAATACATTCTCCAGTATTTATCTCTTTCGAACTTTTTGTTGACACCTGATTTTTAACCAAGTCTTTTTTTAGCTTTATTTTGAAAAACCACAAAAAATCCATAAAAAGTCAAAAAATTACAAAATCAACTTTGGTGGTCTTGGCCAAGCCCAAGGAACCATTCTTGACCAAAATATAATTTTCCATATTTTTTCACATTTTTTAGTATTTTTAGAAAATAGGAAAATACTCAAAAAATCAAGAAAAATAGCATTTGAGGTCACAAAAATATGAAAAAATAGCCAATATTTTTATTTTTAATTCCTTGTATGTTTGACCTCACAAAAAGTAAAAAATTAGATTCAATTTTAGGCGTTCCTTTGTAACCCGTACTATTGAATCTGAGAAAAAAAATATCAATTGAGTCTTTTAATTTGCAATTTTAGCATTTTCTAGGATCTTGACATTCAATCTAATTGTCCCCTCTTTCAATTTGACCTAATTGTTCGGACAAATTGCTCAATTGCAAACTTAATTGCATTTTAATCCTTGAATTTGAGCATAATTGAAATTACTTTCAATTCAAGGGCTATCATTACAAATTGAACATGCTGCCCGATGGGTTTCACCATTTTGAATCGATTGGCATAGGTAATTTGCCCCAATTTGATCATTTGAGCCTTCAATTGCACAATTTCCCAATTTGCAATTATATAAAATTTGGGGTTTTCATAGAAATTGATATGAAATTTTGGGCAAAATCATAATTTTAGACAAAATCCATGCCCTAGATTCGATTCTGAGGTTCAATTGCAAGAATTTCCTACTAATTTGGGTTTAATTTGGAAAATTACAAGTCGGGACCGGTTCAGACCGGTCAGTCCGCCGGTCGGACCGGTCGAACCGGTCCAGAACAGTATCGTCTTCCTCCTTAAGCCTGCGCGCAGATGAACGACTCTGAGGGTAATTTCGATCCTCAAATTGAAGACCAATTCGTGGATAATCGAGCACGCAATGGTGGGCGTATTGTTGCCTATACTCTTACCTATCAATTAACACCGGCGGCGCCGCTCGACGTCGCCGGAATAAAAGGCAATTGGCCGGTCAAGTTCTGAAGCTGCAAAAAGTCAACAAAAGAAAAAACAGGTTGAATGTGTGCCAAATTCGTGAGAAATGAGCCTCGCCGGGAAACCAAATGAACCTTGGCAAATTACCCATCATCCTCGACGCCGATTGGACCTAAAAAACACGTGCTACCACGTGCCATTGGAGTCGGTTGAAACTCCTCGATGCGGCGCAAAATTCTTGGAAGCTATATAAGCCTCAGAGAGCCTTTCAGTTAAAAAGAGAGCGAATTCAGTTAAAAAAGAGGAAATGGAATCGAAAGAAAGTGAAAGGGAGAGAGAAAGGGCTCGTCCTCCAACCACCATTGTCGAGGACTAAGCTCGAATTCACAGAGCGGCGGTCAGGCCTTTATAGGCTAGACCAGAGCTCGCGAAGATCATCAGGAGGCCGCCCGTGCTGAGGGGAAGCTATCACCATCGACCGCGCAGCCCAAAACTGCCAGAACAGGTAATCCCGAACTTCGAGCTCAAGCTCTGGTCTTCAATGGCGAACCTTGATTTCAGTTTCAATCTTTACGATTCCCGTATGCGTTTCATCCCTTAGACATCACTAACCATCGCTGCATCTTGGTTTTGCATTGATTTTGTTCGAACAACCCGAATCGAGTCTTCGAACTTAGCCTTCATAGCCGACCGTTGTTCATCCTTACCCAGCCAAATCTGGGCCGAGCGAGCTCAATCGGAGCTCGAGGTAAGTCTTCTGCACTTCCTATCGTGTCAATATATGGATGAATCGATCTGATTTCGTGTGGTCTTTACGATTGAACTCCCATGGCCGTACCCGGCACTTTGCATGATTCTTGTGATTCTGTGGATTAGATGTCGCAATCCTTAGATATGTTAAAATAGAGGTTATTGCGAGTCGATTGCCGCCGGTCTCGCTCCATTCCGTCAAGATCTCACCGTTGGATCATCACCGGAGAAGCACAGCCGTCCATTCTGTCAGAGTCGCGAGGTTGAACACGAAGCTGACGTGGCGTGGTCAACTGGTCAAAGTCTTAGGTGTTGATTTGCCATAGGTCCACGTGTTTGTCGAGTCAGCTCGACCGTTAGTTTGTTAAGACGAGTCAGCGTTAGATCGGACGGTCTAGGTTAATCGAGTCTAATAAATAATAGCCGTCCGATTAGTAAATAGGATTAACTGAAAATGATTTTAATCAAAAAATCAATCAGAACACCAAACGGTGCCGTTTTGATACAGGACCAGGCGACGTCGTCTTGGGTTAATGAGAATAGACGGTCCTGATCAAATCCCATGTTCTAATCGTGGCCGTAGGTCTTAATAGGTCCATCGGACGGTTCCGGTCGAGTCTCTAATCAATCTGAGCCGTAAGATTTAGTAATCAGAGCCAACGATCATGGATTAGCCACATGGTCCATCAGGGACCGTCGAATCAGGTTAGGATAATTCAAAAAATAAAAAATGCGATGCGGCGTCGTTTTGGAGACGTGGTCCGCGCGGGTCCGGGTCTGGGCCGGGTTCCGACCCGAGTGGGTCGGGTCGACCCGGCCCGAATAACAATTTTTTAATAAAAAAATCGAAAAATGATTTTAAAAAATAAAAAAAAAATCAGAAAAATCCTAGAAAATAAAAACAATGCTAGTAAATTCCAGAAAATTCCAAAAAATGTGGAAAAATTGTGGGAAAATCCTAGACATTCCAGAAATCCCCAAAAATCGAGGATTGACCACAGACAACTGGTCTACCCTATTTTTGGGGTTTCTTATCCGTTCTTCCGAGACTTGACGATATTACCCTTTAGGAGTAAGTCGCCTCTGCTGTATATGTGAGATAAGGCCGATAATGCCAAGGTAAGAATTAGGGTCAGGTAGGCGACCAATTCTTAGGCTTGGGTTTTTGAGTTCCGCCTCTTTTCTCAAAATGACGATTTTGCCCTTTAATGGGAAAATCGTCTTTCTTGTCCCCAATCAAGTCCTGAAAATTTCTTAAAATTAGGGTTTGGGTCAAATGGGCGACCCACCCTAATATTTGAGATTTTCAGTCATCATCTTTGTCCAAAATGACGATTTTACCCCTCCGAGAGTAAAATCACTTTTAAATTCCAGAAAAATCCTGAACATTCTCAAAAAATGGAAAATGGATTGGATTGATAGCCAATCCTATTTCCCCCATATTTTGACTTCCCAATTCACCTAAAATGATAAATTTGCCCTTTCAAGGCGAATTGTCCCTGAATAGTTCAAAATTACGATTCTGCCCCTCATGGGCGAATCATGTCCAAATCACTTTTAATCCTTGATTGACATTTCTCTAGGCTAATAGGGCTTCATTAGGGATGCCATGCTGCTTTCATGTGTTTTATCCGCATGTACTGGATCCTTGATTTGCGCACTTATTTCTATTGATTGTGAGTGATAGGGTAGTAATTCCCATCTGCATGAACTCTTAGATTTAGGATCTGTACCCCACTCGTCTGTATGAAATCCTAAGATCAGATAAACCATTCAGTTTCGGTACCGAAAGGGCGTCAACTCTGACAGTTGGCGTAACTAAGTCCCCGAACCCGCTTCTCTGGTTTCCGTAGAATCGAATAGACCACTCCCAACTATTCGATAGGGTTTCCGATCGTACCCTCCACGAAACGATTGGTGGCGACTCCTTGACATGCACACTTATCACATGTCACTAGACCACACTGAAGGTCGACCACGTATATCCAGCAGTTGCGATTTGGGTAATGGACCTTGGGAGAGGCCCGCGTCCGATCATGCAACATCG
This sequence comes from Rhodomyrtus psidioides, assembly GCA_021437785.1. NCBI lineage: Eukaryota > Viridiplantae > Streptophyta > Magnoliopsida > Myrtales > Myrtaceae > Rhodomyrtus > Rhodomyrtus psidioides. Next base: position 5,069,790 of record JAILYB010000007.1, on the reverse strand, counting down.
GACGGCCCATTAACCCTCGCTACACCAAAGATAGCGCTCGAGAGGGTCGCGACATACTGGCGACTCCGCTGGGGATATTCAAAACCAGATTCCCTGGTTACGAATTCCAGAGGACTTGAGCCGATTAAAAAGTTGTTTGATTTATCTGACCTTGTTTTCTGCAGATGCTCTTGAAGGTGAGGTACGTATGCTAACCATTGTGTTAGATGTTTTTGCAGATTGGAGAAATAAGGGGTGGAGTGATTATTGACATTTTTCCTGTAGGTTGGAGTTGGGAATGTGTGTTTACTTTATGCACATACTGAAGCGATGTTTGATACAAACTGCTGTGCATGACTTTGCATTGTGATGATCACGACACATCGCACACACTGGCGGTCAAACCTCGACTGCAACCACCTCTATGTTATCTTAGATAGGGAAAGGATGTGAAAGGATCTCGTGTTTGATGGCACTTGAGACTTTCATGTTCGTTCCCGCTCACAATCCAAATTGGCGATATCTAGCGCTCTTGGGTAGGTACTCTTGGGGAGGAATCTGCCATATTTGGATCGTGGGAGCCTGAGCCATAAGTTCCTCACCTGATTTTCGATTTTTAGAGTATACCCCCCACTTGTCTCATGCGCATGTCTATGAGAGGTTGGTATACCTAAAACCAAAAAATTGCGGATCACTGTAAGTATGATTTCTTTCTCTACTTGTTCACTTCCTAGTGAAATTTCATGATAGAAAATTCATGAAAATCAACCGAATGCCCTGGGTGTTTGAATTTACAAATGAAAGTTTTTGACAATGAATTTTAGATACAAAAGTGGGAACACTTCTAAGCCGTCCCTACGGAATAGATGGTTCATCCAAATTTTCAATCATGGATTAAGATGACATTTCTTTTTGTCTAAAATTCTTCCAATTCAAGATTTTGGGGCATAAAGTTAAGGCCATGTTTGCAATCACATTTTGTGTAGTGAGTTCTTAAAACAAAGATCACATAATTTTCACAAGAAAAATGTCACAAAGCAATCTTTCAAGATTAATGCCCCCATTTGCGTATTAAACGTTTGGAATTAAATGGGTGTTTGATTGATGACCATGGATCGATCTTTTAATGACGTATCCTCTTATCTTGAAATCTTGGCGGACATCAGATGCCCGTAAATAGGGATTATGGGATATATATTGTCGCCTCGCTTTCATTACAAGAGGCGACCTCATTGAGAGATGTCTTTGCTATGTAAAATGCTAAGTGTGTCTCCTTTCTGACAGGTTATACATGACATACATTTATTGAAGATTCCTTCATCTAATCGCATGCGAGATGTGATCGAACGATGGTAAAACTGTAATCGTTCCAATAAAAACTTTGAGTGTTATACTTGACTTGCTTGGTTATTTCTTTTGCCAACAGGTCAAAATGGCTGAAGGCCAAATGATGCGAGACTTATTTTCCCTGCAACATGAAAGGAAATGCGCCTTCATCAGGCGCCACCCATTGGGTTTCCAAAATAAGATAAATCGACGGTGATATGCCCAGAACAAGACAACATGAAAAAGGGGCAACCTGATCTGGATCGACCTCTCTAAGTCGAAAAGGGTGTATTCGTTTCAAATTAAATTGATTCGTTTATAGGATGACATGGTTACTCACTCTTGCAGGTGATTATAAAAAATAAATGGGGATCGTTAAGAAACACTCCTTCATCTCTGATGCTCAAAATGATGGGAGCTAAGGAAATATACTTTGGGGATAGTAAATCTGTGATCGTTTCAATTAGAGCCTGTGGTGCAACAATTGATGTATTCCTTCCTCATGTCATGTAGGTGAAATAAAATGATTGTGTGAGGTCGACATTTGTCCCTTTAAAGAAGACTCAATCGTGGACCCTCAAAACTGGAGGCCAATGTGGCATGGCACGATCGCCAATTGAAGCACGTCTCAAGGAGTCCAAATACTCGTGTTTCCCACCATGAGATTGATGATCACTCAACCATAAAAGGGTGTATATCGTTCCTCATTTCAATCCTCTCAAGATATGAAATGATCATCTCCTTTTCTATATGTAGGGATGAAGAAAACTGAATGCTTATTTACGAAGCAACACTTCAAGGTGTAAATGTACACAAATAGAGATAAATCTACACTTGTGGATCTCGAGTAGTAGGGTGCTTGAGGAGCGTCATGAAGTCATGACAAATCGGAAAGACCATAAAGAGATGATCGTTGCCCTTCTTTGAATCAAGAGGGAGTACTTGTTTTAGTAATTGATTTTCATAATCAAGAGTCAACATTTTTCTTTCTCTCTAAACAAATTGAAATGCATCAATAGAGCGAAAGTGGCGAAAGATCACCCAACCTCAAGGAGAGTGACAGAACCCAAAAAGTGTCGAGCATCTTGCAACATCAAATGCCGAAATCTTCCTTTCCTTAAATCCCTTCAAGAAAAATAAAAATGGAATCTTTAGAGCCTCTAGTGATCTTTTGTATCTGTGGTTCACATCCCATATCAGACAATTCCACATCCGCATGGGTTTCACTGAAATCAGCCCTGATGCACATCTTCTTAAAACTTTTGTCAGAACACATACACGTATCCCTAAGTTCAATTTCATAGAGTGGAAAAACTTCCTTAAAGTTATAAAGCCCGAACAACTCCGATGGCGGCTAAGGTTACCAACGCTGGGCAAAGTCAGATTGGCCTGTGATGACAAAGGTCCAGTCCCCTTGCTAGGATTCACGGGCGCTACCGCATACTATCCAAAGAGGGTGATCCGATAGTTTGGGGCACTACAGGAGATCCCTTCTCCACCACAGCCTGGTATATTTTCTTTTGACATACCGAGCAAGACTCTCATGGAGGAGGAGAAGAGACAGCTTGAAGCCAAAGTGACATCCATCATACGCTCTTTGAAGAATTCTCAGGCCGAAGAAATAAGTTGGCCAGAAAACATGACTCGTGAAGAAAACATTCATAGAGCCACTGCGGAATACATTCAGCACTTTAAAGCAACCAGACGAAGCCTTGTCGAGCCCTACGTACCCGAATACATCGTACCGTTCGTACCTGGAATAGAGCCGTACGTACCTGAAGACATGGGACCGCAGCCATATTCAGAGGATGATGAGCCCCAGACTGAAGAGGGGAATCCATACTGGGATGATGAAGATACCTTAGACCTCAAGCGTCCTAGGCTTGAATAGGCTATTTTGTCAAGTGTAAAATAAGCAAACATTGTGACACTTGCTCATACATTCTCATTTCTGTGTGATGCTATTTCGGACACATGAGCATAAATGTGAACATGTTTTACGAATACATAAAAAACTATCGTCAGAAATTACGCTTCTTTTAATTTCATGAATTCTTGTCGAAAAATGATTAAAAGAACTACTTACATGAGGCTAAGGCTCTCTAGGTAGCCCTTTTTCCCATCTACCGACAAGAAGCCTGCAACTAAAAGAATTAACTGCTTCTTTTTGGAAAAAACAAAAGAAATACTCACTGGGAATTCTTCTGAAACAGGTACACTCTCATCACGGAATTACCAACACATCGTTTCTGAACTCGCCTTAAGACAAGAATGGAGCAACAAGAATTGACTCCGCGTGTGGGCATGCTGGAATCTCAGATGACCGCCTTAGCAACTATGATGGCCGACATCAAGGCAATGCTGGAAGCTACCCAAGTTAAACAAACAATGGGTCATAACCAGAACAACGCAGGTCATTCTTTTGTACCTGATACAACAGATAAGGAGGTGACGAGAGATACCCAACATGCAGAGGAGGACATCCATGAACCAAACAGCCGGTCACAACAAAAGGCCTCTCCTATTGTTATCAACCTCGAGAAGGAGGAGAAGAGGAAGCAAACTGTGAAAATAGAGGCAGAGGCTAAAAGATTGGCCAAGATCGAAGAATGCTTGAGCAGCCAAGGTTACGAGTTAGCTCGCTTCGACAAAATATCTCCTTTTGCTAAAGTAGAGACTCCTCCTGACTATAAGGAGACAGAGTTCGTGAGAAAGTATAACATAACAAGCTGTCCCCGTGCCCACCTCAAGTATTATCTGTGCAAGATGGCACACTATTCGGATTACATTCCACTGTTAATGAACACGTTCCAAGAGAGTTTAGCTGGCGCCGCTCTGGCTTGGTTCATTGAGCTAGACCTAGAAGATTATGACGGATGGGAGGATCTTGCAGAAGACTTCCTCAAACAGTACAAGTTCAACACGGCTACAGCCCCAACTAGAGAAGACCTTCTACGAACTTCAAAGGCGAGAGGCAAATTAATCAGGACATATGCCCAGAGGTGGCGAGCCTTAGCCACCCAAGTAAAGCCATCAATCCCAGAAGATGAGCTGATTGACTTATTCCTAAAAGCGCTCCCTTACGAGTACTTTGACAGGCTGAACACTTCCGGATGTCAAACGTTTGCACACTTGATTAAGGTTGCTGAAAGGCTAGAATGGGCCTTGAGAGAAAGAAGGCCTCATGAAGCTTCTACTAGGAAGCAATATCCCTTGAAAAAGGATAGAGAAGCCAGACTTGACATAGCATTTATACCGGATCCCCACAAGCCCAAGCCGTTTGGCAATTCCAATCAGACCAAAGGAGGATCGTCCTGGTCGGCGCCGAAAGTACAAGAGCCCAGAAGAAGGTAACCCCAGAAGCAATTTTCTCAGCCCCCGAGGCCTTTATCCAAGTTGCTCCCAGTACTGCTAGAGCAATGCCTGGTGGCAAAAGAACCGCCTAGGGTAAACCCTGTTAAATATCATGGCTTTGACGATAACCAAACCTGTGTCTACCACATGGGCGAGAGATGACATAATGTGGACAACTGTTATATCCTTAAGCTGAAGGTGCAAGCTCTGATTGACAGTCAGATTCTGAAGTTTGACAATGTGGCCCCAAATGTACAAGAAAACCCACTTCCAGATCACCAAGCAGTAGGAGCGATATTTACTGAGGCGGAGGAAGACTGCCTTAAGCTGAAGGTAAACGTGCCTAAGCTGACCGACTTGCTAGCAGCCGCTTCGTCATACCCAAAAGCAAGAGAGATCTCTACTGACGAAAAGAAACTATGCATTGCCAAAATGATGAGCTTAGGGATAATGTTCGACATCACCAATGAAGAATTCGAAGGAGTTGAAGCTTCTTTATCTTTGGAAGGAAGCTACTTCGTGATCAAAACTGAGCAGGGTAGCACCTGGGGTATCCTACACCAGAATCCGGTAGACAGTCTCAGGCCGGTCACTCAGTCAGAAGAAGAATTCGAAAAGGACGAACTGGAAGCCAAGAGGCGAAGTCTAGCAAACCACAAATTTATGGCCAACGCGCTTGAAAAGGACGAAATTGTAGACAACCTTGGTCAAGATTCTGGAGGGTACAACTTCAAAGTGAAATACTCAGCCCCTCCCAGCTTTTATCAGAAAATTGAGGACATCATACCAGACGGATGGGGAGGTATGGATGATCTCTCTCAACCAGAGACCTCGAAGGACGTAGAAGAACTTTTTTCAAAAGGGCCTGACGACATCGTATCAATGGTCGAAGTCGCTACGACAGTGGTAATCAGATTGGAAGAATTTGATAGCATGAGCGGGGTGAAAGACTACCTAGTCAAGCCTGTTGTGATTCAATTGCCGCAAGAAGAAGCAGACAACACCGCTGAACCAGAGACATCTTATCAGACGACTGTAACTATAGAAGTCCCCCCAGTAGAAGAATACAATCCTAAAGTAGTCCATTGGGACTATGGGACTAAAGAAGTAGATGTAGTCATGAGGTCTGGACGATTTTATGCCCCCAGGGAAGGCGAATAAAAAAAAGGAGGTCTCGAAGGAAGACGCAGAAAAGCTCACATCGATCATAAAGACCAGCGAATTCGAAGTAATAGAGCAGCTGAGGAAAATGCCAGCTCAAATATCTCTACTAGATTTATTCATCAACTTAGAGAAGCACAAGAACGCACTGTTGAAGATACTCAACGAAGTACATGTCCCTGAAACAATTAACAAGGTACAATTAGGGGACTTTGTGGGGGCGATCCTTTTAAAAGACCAATTGAGCTTCTCTGATGAGGACTTCCCCATGGAAGGAAGAGGGCACAACAAGGCCTTATATATCTCCGCGCAATGTAACGGGAAAAGAGTGGCACACGTACTGATCGACAATGGATCAGCCTTCAACATTTGCCCTTTGGCTACCCTAAGAAGGTTGGGAATCAATGAGGAAACGGTTAAGGCATCCAAAACGGTTGTGAGAGCTTTCGACGGAATGAGGAAGACTGTGGTGGGTGAGATTGAGCTGGACGTATTCATCGGCCCGACAAAATTCTCTATAAACTCCAAGTAATGGATCTGCCCAGTGCATTCAGATTCTTGCTGGGAAGGCCTTGGATCCATACAGCAGGAGCCGTCCCTTCGAGCTTGCATAAAAAAGTACGCTTTGTAGTGGATGGGAATGTGATTACCATATATGGAGAAGTCGACCTCCAGATATACCAGAATAGTGCCATTCTCTATGTTGAACCCGAAGTGAAAACTGAAGCAAGCTATCATTCCCTAGAACTGGTAGCCACAGTTCATACCCCGGCAGGGACAAGGTTGAGAACCTCCTACATCCCAGAAGCCAATCTTTTACCAGCTAAGATGCTACTGGCATATGGGTTTGATCCTAGAAAAGGTCTGGGTAAACACAGTCAAGGGATAAATGCCCCCTGCAGTTAAGAGCTAACCTACATAGAAGGGGCTTGGGGTATCAGAAGTATCGCGTGAATGAATCTGTCCCGGAAGCAGCAAGCCGAGGCCGAGGCAAAAGCCTGGGACGCCTGGGAGGCCGAAACAACTTGAATGACTCGTTCATCGGTTCTCCAACTTGGAAAGGCAGGTTTCAAATATTTAATAATCCTTTAAATGCCTACTTCAACCAGAACTCTAAATGGTTGTCTGAAGAAGATATCGCTTCACCGATAGAACCAGATCTGACAAATCCTTTGCTCAAAGATGACTATGTGAATGTCATCATGGAGTGGTTGGATAATGAAGCCACTTCCTCTGAGTAACGAGACTCTTCCCTTGTATTTAAATACTGCATTTAGAACTTTCTGCATTTTGTCGCATTTTCTTTCCTATTGTACGTATAGGGAAACGCCTTTGGATCTCCGGCCGTTGGTCCAAATAGCACATCTTGTAATGCGGTCCATCTTGCATTCAATAAAACCATACATATTTTGTTAAGGACATATGGAACCACGAATCAGCCCAATGATGATACTAGTCTTCTGCACAAAAGCTTGAGGCCTGATTTGCCGTATGATTCCTGATTTCCAAAGAGATTTCCTTGGGGCCGGGTATCCAATGACATGAGGATTAGTCCCGTTTATACCTACACCTATTTCAAAAACTCTTTCGAAAAGACTTTCCATGATCATGCATGTCATTCTTATGGAGTACGAACTAACCATACTCATGACATTTCAGGCATATCATCTCAAACATGCATACCAGATTGTTACGAGATTCGGATTTCTCCAGTAACCATTCTTATAGCATTGAGGAAGATGAAGACGAGGGTTATGCATCTATCCGCAGAGATTGGAATGCCTTTGAGGAATCGACGCCTTCTACTTCAGAAGAACCAATCATTGTTAATCTGGGAAACTCCATGAATATCAAAGAGGTCAAGATCGGCGGGCATTTATCCCGAAATGAAAGGCTCGAGTTCACAGAGTTATTAAAAGAATATCAAGACATTTTTGCATGGTCTTACGCTGATATGCCAGGCCTAGATCCTAAGATTGTGGAGCATGCCTTGCCCACAGATCCCAGTATCAAACCTGTCAAACAAGGCAGCAGACGGATGAAGGCCGAGTTGGAAGACAAAATTAAGGAAGAAGTCATGAAACTTCTTAGGGTAGGCTTTATTGAAGCCATCCCATACTCAGACTGGATTGCAAATATAGTCCCTGTCATGAAGAAGGACGGTAGAGTTCGGATCTGCGTGGATTACCGAGATCTGAATAGAGCAAGCCCAAAAGATGATTTTCCACTTCCTTACATTGATGTGTTGGTGGATAGCACAACAGGTTATGAATTGTTCTCATTTATGGATGGATTCTCGGGATACAACCAAATCTTCATGAAACAAGAAGACAAACCAAAGACTGCTTTTACCACACCCTGGGGGAACTTTTGCTACAAAGTCATGCCCTTTGGATTAAAAAACGCCGGGGCTACCTATCAAAAGGCCATGGTCACATTATTCCATGATATGATCCACAAAGAAATTGAAGTGTACGTCGATGACATGATCGCCAAATCCAAGAAAGGGCAGGATCACGTACAGATGTTAAGAAAATTATTTGAGCGCCTGCGCAAATATAAGTTGAAGTTGAACCCTAACAAATGTGTGTTTGGGGCAAGATCTGGGAAACTTCTCGGATTCATAGTCAGTAACATGGGCATTGAGATTGATCCTTCAAAGATTTAAGCTATCCACGATCTATCAACTCCATCCACAGTAAAAGAAGTAAGAAACCTTCTAGGGAGATTGAACTATATTGCCAGATTTATCAATCAACTGTCTGATGTGGCTAAGCCTATCTTCAAATTGCTTAAGGAAGGCGCGAAAGTGACATGGGATGCTGGATGCAGCAGGGCATTCCAAATGATCAAGAACTATCTGATCACACCGTCGGTACTTGTGCCACCAATTCCTGGTCACCCATTGACCTTGTACCTGATTATACAGCATGAGTCTTTGGGAGCCTTACTTGCCCAAACAAGCCCGATAGATGGTAAAGAAAGGGCCATTTATTACCTGAGTAAGAAATTCACGCCATCTGAAGCAAAATATGTACTAGTTGAAAGGGCCAGTGTAGCAGCGGTATGGGTACTTCGTAGACTGAGACAGTATACCCTACACCACCACATTCAGCTCATAACAGAGAACGATCATGTCAAGTACCTCTTGGAGAAACCCACTTTAATTGGAAAATTAGCAAAATGGCAAGTGATGCTGTCTGAATTTGACATCAAGTGTTCTCCACAGAAGTCAGTAAAAGGAAGAGCTATAGCTGACATGCTAGCAGAAAACTCGTCAAGCGGTGAGTCTCCTGAAGTAACAAGCACAGAAGGTCAAATTCTCAACTTAGCAGAAGACAAGTGGGTCATGTATTTCGATGGTGCTGTTAATCTATCAGGGTGCCGCAGTACTGATATCCCATGATGATCAACATTACCCTGTGGCGGCAAAAATAACTTTTCCTTGCACCAACAACATCTCAGAATATGAGGCGTGCATTCTAGGCCTACGATTGGCCATTTCTATGAAGATACCTAGGTTGCAAGTTTTTGGAGATTTCATGCTCATCATTCTACAGACACAGGGAGAGTGGAAGACGAAAGATGCAAAGCTCATCCCTTATCATGAATACCTTGAGGAATTAACACTCGAATTTGAAGAAGTGTCATTCGAGTACCTATCGAGATCTCACAATCAATTTGTAGATGCATTAGCCACCTTTGCCTCAATGCTGCAAACAACTGGAGGGTTGGATATAGAACCCCTAAGGATCAATATAGTTGAAAGGCCAGCTTATTGTATGCTAATCGAAGAAGAATTTGATGGGGAACCATGGTATTACGACATCAAGAATTATCTTTCAAAATGAGAGTTTCCTGAAGGATGCCACCCAGGAGACCGGAGATACATAACCAAGATGGCCAGCAAGTTCTTCCTCAGCGAACAAATTCTATACAAAAGGTCGTTTGACTCTACTCTGTTGAGGTGCGTAGATGCCAAAGAAGCAAATATTCTCATGAAAGAGATCCATGAAGGAATATGTGGGCCTCACATGAACGGCCACCTCCTCGCCAGGAAGATCATGTGGCTTGGCTATTTTTGGATGACCATCGAATCAGACTGCTACCAGCATGTCCGGTCATGCCACCAATGCCAAATATATAGTGATAAAATCAATGCACCCCCAAACGAACTACACCAAATATCTGAAGTTTGGCATTTCTCTATGTGGGGGATAGACATGATAGGGCCTATTAATCCTGTGGCTTCAAATGGTCATCGCTTCATCCTGGTAGCAATTGATTATTTCACGAAATGGGTAGAAGCCAGTTCTTACAAGAACGTCACTACAAGAAATGTGGCAAGATTCGTCAAAAGAGACATCATCTCCTGGTACGGTACCCCTCAAGCGATCATCACAGATAATGGGTCTAACCTGAACAACAAGATTGTCAATGATCTACTGGATCACTTTGGTATTCGACATCTGAATTCATCCCCTACCGCCCGCAGATGAATGGGGCAGTGGAAGCAGCCAACAAAAACATCAAAAGAATCTTGGCTAAAACAGCAGAAAACTACAGGGACTGGCATGAAAGGCTGCCTTTCGCCTTAATGGCTTACCGAACGTCAATCAGGACTTCTACAGGGGCAACTCCCTACAGTTTGGTGTATGGGACGGAAGCAGTCCTACCTGTGGAAGTTAAGATCCCCTCTTTGTGGATCTTATCAGAGGGTAAACTCTCCGAGCCAGAATATTTCAAACACAGATATGAACAGTTGAATCTAATAGACGAGAAGCGTCTTAAAGCTATTTGTCATGGACTAGCTTACTAGAAGAGGGTAGCTAAGGCGTTTAATCGAAAAGTCAAAACCAGAAATTTCGAAGTGAATGACTTAGTAATCAGGAAGACTTTGCCGAGTACTATCCATCCGGAAGGTAAATTCTCCCCGAATTATGAAGGTCCCTACATTGTCAAGAAGATTCTCACGGGAGGAGCATTAATTCTTGTAAACTCCGAGGGAGAAGAACTAGGGCACCCTGTAAATTCAGATGCTGTGAAGAAGTATTACCTTTGAAATAAAATCAGATTCCGGTTATATGACTCATCCCGAATTGAGCCGACTCGTCACAATAGTCATTGCATAAGCACATCATGCATCCATGCATACATTAGCATGTGTTCAATATTGCAGGACTCGAGGAAGCAAGGTCCTCTATGGCAAATACCAGGAATGTCTGATAAAGACAGCATACAGCAAAACGAAGAGCAGGAAACTTCAAAGAATGGCACAGGGATGGGAATGCATGATCAAGGGGACTTACTGTCGAGGTGACCAGAAAAATGCAGATTTTCATGAATCTATGAATTTTCATTGGAGCGCATGATCAAGGGTAAGGAGTATTGTTCTAATTTTCTGAAATTCGAGAACATGCACTGACGCATTCCTTTTTATGTTTTTCAGGAATCCTTAGCCGCGCTGGGCAGGTAAGTATTCCTTTCCCAACCTCTTAGGTTTTAAGACTGTCAGAATCCTTATTACTAGAATTTGAAAGGCTTCTTGGAATCTAGCATGCATTCAATTCTCATGTCTATAAAGATGCAGAATTCTCACAGTCATGTCATTGGCATTCATGTTTAAACTTGGAGGTTATCTGAACATGGTTGAAATATACATTGTGTATCATAAATCCCCTTAAGAGGGTAAGTTTTGGAGAAAGCGAAATGAACTTTTCCAACAAGAGTTACTTAGAACTGTTTAAAAGGATGTTTCCTCAGACAAGAGGCAAGCTGGATCCAAACACGTCCTATACACACTTGAGAGATGAGTGGAGTGGTAAGGACAACGAGACCTTGACCTTGACCTACGGAAGTAGGGATTATTCGCAGTGATTACATGGATCGAGACGACGGAGGCATTTGTTTTTCTATCATAAACACTACAGGTGACCATTGATAACCCTTTGAACGGCGGTTTCATTCTTTACCCCTGTCAAGAACCACCCCACAGTGGGGCAAACTGGAGGTACGTCCAGCAGTATCATGAGGTAAATGGTTAGAAGTTCTCTTGCTCAGACTTACATCAATCTTCGTGTGTTGCTTGTCATTTTAACTTCTATGGTAGTTCAAGTGCTTTAGGATGACGAAAAGCATTCGTTTCTCTATCCTATACACTTTTACCCTTTGTACAGCCCAGTTGAGCCTATACGTTCATTTCACAAACCCGTTGGTGATCATTGCATATTCCAAGACGGAAGCGACGTCACTTCAAGAGCAGAAGAGTTCAAAATATTAGATTTGTGAAAAATTCCTGAATTAATGTTTGAGTGCTGAGATTCAAGTTGTACATCTAGCACACTCATTTGAAAATTCTGATTCCCAAAAGAATGGAAAAGATGGGATTTCAAAAAAAAGAAGAGAGAAAAATCTGATTCTGGGCATTAAGAAAAAGCAAAGTGCATGGTAAAAGCAAGGCCAATGCCCGTCCAAATACTTGTACACTTGTGAACCATGTGTTTGATCTTGTAAATGCCAAAAGATGGCATGATACCTTTGTATAGGTCACTAGTGAGATCTGATTGTAAAAGAAAATCCCAAGGGAGCTGGACAGCAAAGGATACTCCCAGATTATGTCACATTTAGATGACAAAAGCATAGACAAGATATTGACGCCGTCTTAACATGAGAGAGATGTTCTCTAAAGACAAATGTGCGCCTCGAAGACTGATGACGCTCTCCGAAGATCAGCAATGCTCTCCAAACACAAAGAGTATCCCCAAAAGACCGACGATGCTCTCCATAGACTATCAATGCACTTCAAAGACTGAAGACGCTCTTTGAACCAGAAGGGGCAAGATGGCGGCAAACTTGCAGTGATCACCAATATTAAACCCTTCGCGTATTCTGACCCAAAAACAAGCCTTTTTTGGTCCCCAAACCTACCTACGTTACAACCCTGAAAAGCCTTTTCTGATTAAGGCACTTGGATTAACATATGGTTTAATGTCTAAGCTTAGCTCGAAGAAGTTCGAGCAAGATTATTTCTTTCTCATTTTGCAGGTTTCTTGACTTGTAAACCTGGAGCAGACATTGAAGACTTCTCTTCGAAAGCCTTGGCTTGCTTGCAAGTCCCCCTTTGAAAACCGTTGACCAAACCCAACATTACGGTCCCTTGGAAGTCCTCCTGATCGATCAAGGTGTATTCACTGCGAATGATCCTAAACCCTAGGCGCGGGTTTGATAGGAAATTCGAGTGCATTCTTGGTGAAAGACCATTATCTCAAAAACGGTTAGAAGTCCTTTTTGATGAGAATACTCCAATGGACGTTTTAACCAAACTCATGTGGGTAATTTCAGATTGTTTGATTCAAACTTTCCTCACAAGTGATTTTTGATCACTTCCGTATGTCGCAAGGTGTTTTGGATAACCTCCAGCATCGTAATGCATTCATTGAAATTTTTCATGACTATGATATAAGTCATAAAGTGCTGTCAGTTTGACATCAGATATCACTTAAAGACCATTGATGTGCCTTTGGTAAGAAAATCTTCAGATTGGAGCTTCTGCAAGATTTTTGATGACTTCGGCTCCTAAAATGGCTTGTATCACTCTTGGTGAGAAACGTTTAACATGCCTAAACTTATGCAGGATTCCTAGAGTACCCAAATCCCAGAATGTTACCTCCAATGTCGAAAGGACAATCTTCGAAATCATCCCTCTGTGAGATTTCAAATTTACAGGTTTGATCTTTCTGCAGGATGCCTAGAGTACCCAGATCCCAGAATGTCACCTCCAGTGTCAAAATGACAATGTTTGAAATTATCTCCTTGTGTGAGATTCCAGTATTACAGGTTTGATCTTTCTACAGGATGCCTGGAGTACCCAGATCCCAGAATGTCACCTCCCATGTCAAGAGGACAATCTTTAGAAATCATCTCCCCGTGAGATCCCAGTATTACAGGTTGGAACTTTCTGCAGGATACCTGGAACTCCCAGATCCCAGAATATCACCTTCAATGTCGAAAGGACAATATTCGAGATAGTCTTTCTGCGAGATCTCAGGTAGCCCCTAGATCCCAAAAGAATCTTATCAAAGTTTTTGCAGGTTTAAGTTTTCTGCAGGATACTTGGAATCCCCAGATCCCAGAATAACACCTCGCGTGTCGAAAGGACAATTTTCAGTGTCAGCTTTCTGTGAGGTTCTAGGTAACCCCTAAACCCAGAATAGCTCTTGTGGTGAAGCCTAAGGGTTAGGCACACCTCACTTGTATGAATCCTAGTTAATTCCTTAGAATATAGGATAAATAATTTCTGACAAAATTAGCTTTTTGTGAGGTTCTAGGTAACCCCTAAACCCAGAATAGCCCATTTGGTGAAGCCTAAAGGTTAGGCACACCTCACTTGTATAAATCCTAGTTAATTCCTTAGAATATAGGATCAAACTGTTCGACAATCCCTAAGAGACTGGGTGCGTCATCCATAGGTTCCTAGCAGAGAGGAGTCCTATTCTCGGCCTGATCCCCCTGAAGGATCAAAATGTTCGATAATCCCTAAGAGACTGGGTGCGTCATCCATAGGTTCCTAGCAGAGAGGAGTCCTATTCTTGGCCTGATCCACCATAAGGATCAAAATGTTCGACAATCCCTAAGAGACTGGGTGCGTCATCCATAGGTTCCTAGCAGAAAGGAGTCCTATTCATGGTCTGATCCACCATACGGATCAAAACCCCGACAATCCCTAAGAGACTGGGTGCGTCATCCACAGGTTCCTGTCAAGTATAACGAATCTCATTCTGGTACGGCCTACCATACAGGCTAGAGTTTAACCACCCAAGGATACTCAAAAGACAAGTCCCTAGGTATTCACTTGAACCCGCTATACACCGCGCATGCCGCACGAGCATTAGGCAGGTGATTAAACAGGTAAAAAACAGGTGGGTCTCTCTACTTTTTCTCTCACGTCAGCAAAAGAATAAGGAGCAGAGCGTTCACCAGCGGGACAAGAAAGATTGAGTGTCAAGATTCGTTTTTCTTTCCCCCAGTCGAGTCGGTCCAGACTCAGGTGTCACCTGTCTTTGAGCGAAACCTCTCGCGAGATTCCTCTCAAAGAGGGGCAGCTGTTGACACTTGATTTTTAACCAAGTCTTTTTTTAGCTTTATTTTGAAAAATCACAAAAAATCAATAAAAAGTCAAAAAATTACAAAATCAACTTTGGTGGCCTTGGCCAAGCCCAAGGAACCATTCTTGACCAAAAAATAATTTTCCATATTTTTTCACATTTTTTAGTATTTTTAGAAAACAGGAAAATACTCAAAAAATCAAGAAAAATAGCATTTGAGGTCACAAAAAAATGGAAAAATAGCCAATATTTTTATTTTTAATTCCTTGTATGTTTGACCTCACAAAAAGTACAAAATTAGATTCAATTTTAGGCGTTCCTTTGTAACCCGTACTATTGAATCTGAGAAAAAAAAATATCAATTGAGTCTTTTAATTTGCAATTTTAGCATTTTCTAGGATCTTGACATTCAATCTAATTGTCCCCTATTTCAATTTGACCTAATTGTTCGGACAAATTGCTCAATTGCAAACTTAATTGCATTTTAATCCTTGAATTTGAGCATAATTGAAATTACTTTCAATTCAATGGCTATCATTACAAATTGAACATGCTGCCCGATGGGTTTCACCATTTTGAATCGATTGGCATAGGTAATTTGCCCCAATTTGATCATTTGAGCCTTCAATTGCACAATTCCCCAATTTGCAATTATATAAAATTTGGGGTTTTCATAGAAATTGATATGAAATTTTGGGCAAAATCACAATTTTAGACAAAATCCATGCCCTAGATTCGATTCTGAGGTTCAATTGCAAGAATTTCCTACTAATTTGGGTTTAATTTGGAAAATTGCAAGTCGGAACCGGTTCAGACCGGTCAGACCGCCGGTCGGACCGGTCGAACCGGTCCAGAACAGTATCGTCTTCCTCCTTAAGCCTGCGCGCAGATGAACAGTTCTAGGGTAATTTCGATCCTCAAATTGAAGACCAATTCGTGGATAATCGAGCACGCAATGGTGGGCGTATTGTTGCCTATACTCTTACCTATCAATTAACACCGGCGGCGCCGCTCGATGTCGCCGGAAGAAAAGGCAATGGGCCGGTCAA
This sequence comes from Rhodomyrtus psidioides, assembly GCA_021437785.1. Lineage (NCBI taxonomy): Eukaryota > Viridiplantae > Streptophyta > Magnoliopsida > Myrtales > Myrtaceae > Rhodomyrtus > Rhodomyrtus psidioides. The sequence goes on along the minus strand of JAILYB010000007.1, from coordinate 5,053,817 downwards.
GTTCTGAAGCTGCAAAAAGTCAACAAAAGAAAAAACAGGTTGAATGTGTGCCAAATTCGTGAGAGATGAGGCTCGCCGGGAAACCAAATGAACCTTGGCAAATTACCCATCCTCCTCGACGCCGATTGGACCTAAAAATCACGTGCTGCCACGTGCCATTGGAGTTGGTTGAAACTCCTCGATGCGGCGCAAAATTCTTGGAAGCTATATAAGCCTCGGAGAGACTTTCAGTTAAAAAGAGAGCGAATTCAGTTAAAAAAAGGAAACAGAATCAAAAGAAAGCGAAAGGGAGAGAGAAAGGGCTCGTCCTCAAACCACCATTGTTGAGGACTGAGCTCGAATTCACAGAGCGGCGGTCGGGCCTTTACAGGCTAGACCAGAGCTCGCGAAGATCATCAAGAGGCCGCCCGTGCTGAGGGGAAGCTATCGCCATCGACCGCGCAGCCCAAAACTGCCAGAACAGGTAATCCCGAACTTCGAGCTCAAGCTCTGGTCTTCAATGGCGAACCCTGATTTCGGTTTCAATCTTTACGATTCCCGTATGCGTTTCATCCCTTAGACATCACTGACCATCGCTGCATCTTGGTTTTGCATTGATTTTGTTCAAACAACCCGAATCGAGTCTTCGAACTTAGCCTTCATAGCCGACCGTTGTTCATCCTTGCCCAGCCAAATCTGGGCCGAGCGAGCTCAATCGGAGCTCGAGGTAAGTCTTCTTCACTTCCTATCGTGTCAATATATGGATGAATCGATCTGATTTCGTGTGGTCTTTGCGATTGAACTCCCATGGCCGTACCCGGCACTTTGCATGATTCTTGTGATTCTGTGGATTAGATGTCGCAATCCTTAGATATGTTAAAATAGAGGTTATTGCGAGTCGATTGCCGCCGGTCTCGCTCCATTCCGTCAAGATCTCACCGTTGGATCATCACCGAAGAAGCACAGTCGTCCATTCTGTCGGAGTCGCGAGGTTGAAGACGAAGCTGACGTGGTGTAGTCAACTGGTCAAAGTCTTAGGTGTCGATTCGCCATAGGTCCACGTGTTTGTCGAGTCAGCTCGACCGTTAGTTTGTTAAGACAGGTCAGCGTTAGATCGGACGGTCTAGGTTAATCGAGTCTAATAAATAATAGCCGTCCGATTAGTAAATAGGATTAACTGAAAATGATTTTAATCAAAAAATTGATCAGAACACCAAACGGTGACGTTTTGATATAGGACCAGGCGACGTCGTCTTGGGTTAATGAGAATAGACGGTCCTGATCAAATCTCATGTTCTAATCGTGGCCGTAGGTCTTAATAGGTCCATCGGACGGTTCCGGTCGAGTCTCTAATCAATCTGAGCCGTAAGATTTAGTAATCAGAGCCAACGATCGTGGATTAGCCACGTGGTCCATCAGGGACCGTCGGATCAGGTTAGGATAATTCAAAAAATAAAAAATGCGATGCGGCGTCGTTTTGGAGCCGTGGTCCGCGCGGGTCCAGGTCTGGGCCGGGTTCCGACCCGAGTGGGTCGGGTCGACCCGGCCCGAATAACATTTTGTTAATAAAAAAATCGAAAAGTGATTTTAAAAAATAAAAAAAATCAGAAAAATCCTAGAAAATAAAAAAAAAATGCTAGGAAATTCCAGAAAATTCTAAAAAATGTGGAAAAATTGTGGGAAAATCCTAGACATTCCAAAAATCCCCAAAAATCGAGGATTGACCACAGACAACTGGTCAACCCTATTTTTGGGGTTTCTTATCCGTTCTTCCGAGACTTGACGATATTACCCTTTAGGAGTAAGTCGCATCTGCTGTATATGTGAGATAAGGCCGATAATGCCAAGGTAAGAATTAAGGTCAGGTAGGCGACCAATTCTTAGGCTTGGGTTTTCGAGTTCCGCCTCTTTTCTCAAAATGACGATTTTGCCCTTTAATGGGAAAATCGTCTTTCTTGTCCCCAATCAAGTCCTGAAAATTTCTTAAAATTAGAGTTTGGGTCAAATGGGCGACCCACCCTAATATTTGAGATTTTCAGTCATCATCTTTGTCCAAAATGACGATTTTACCCCTCCGAGGGTAAAATCACTTTTAAATTCCAGAAAAATCCAGAAAATTCTCAAAAAATGGAAAATGGATTGGATTGATAGCCAATCCTATTTCCCCCATCTTTTGACTTCCCAATTCACCTAAAATGATAAATTTTTCCTTTCAAGGCGAATTGTCCCTGAATAGTTCAAAATTACGATTCTACCCCTCATGGGCGAATCATGTCCAAATCACTCTTAATCCTTGATTGACATTTCTCTAGGCTAATAGGGCCTTATTAGGGATGCCATGCTACTTTCATGTGTTTTATCCGCATGTATTGGATCCTTGATTTGCGCACTTATTTCTATTGATTGAGAGTGATAGGGTAGTAATTCCCATCTGCATGAACTCTTAGATTTAGGATCTGTACCCCACTCGTCTGTATGAAATCCTAAGATCAGATAAACCATTCAATTTCGGTACCGAAAGGGCGTCAACTCTGACAGTTGGCGTAACTAATTCCCCGAACCCGCTTCTCTGGTTTCCGCAGAATCGAATAGACCACTCCCAACTATTCGATAGGGTTTCCGATCGTACCCTCCACGAAACGATTGGTGGCGACTCATTGACATGCACACTTATCACATGTCACTTGACCACACTGAAGGTCGACCACGTATATCCAGCAGTTGCGATTTGGGTAATGGACCTTGGGAGAGGCCCGCGTCCGATCATGCAACATCGGACGGCCCATTAACCCTCGCTACACCAAAGATAGCGCTCGAGAGGGTCGCGACACTTTTATCTCTCATTTACATAAAACTTAATAAAAAAAATGTAAAAACAATAAGAAAAAAAAACCTGAAATATGAAATTTATCCTTATATACGATTGCTCTTAACGTGACATGGGTGACATCGTATATGCAAGTGCCATGTGGCAAAGATTTGTCAAGCGGCATGCATTCAAGCAATAATTGAAGATGTGACAATTAAATCCTATACATTTCGAAGTGGATGAAGCTTTGGACGGAAAAATGTGCAATCGTATATCTCGATTCCGTTCTTAATCCAAAATTGAATGGACGAAAGACATTTTCAGATATCCTTTGTTTTTAGGACTTTTATAGCCCTTGTCGGCACACCACATGACTCATCATACGCGATGATAGAAAAGAGTCCCCACTTTTCTCTCTCGGGTATCTATATATGCATGTGTCACGTACATCCCTCCTCCTCCTCCTCCTCCTTCTTCTTGTCTTTATTGGAATATTTACTTTTCGAGTGAAGGCGCAAGAGATTCTTCTACGCTCTCCTTTATACCTATAACCTCAAGTAAATTTCATGAGACAGAAGTGTTGTAAAAGTCCTAAACCGATTGCATGCATGTCAATTTAGTCTCAAACCTTTTATTAGTGCCAATTAATTCCTAAACCTTTTGGCCTAGAGCCAATTTAGTCATTGTGACTAATTTTTTGCCGAATATTGCTGACTTGGACATTAGAAAGGCTATGAGGCTCACCCTACGCTGGTGTGAACATTTGTTTTTAATAATTTCACAGGACATTTTTGTTTGCTAATTTTCAATTTATTGCTATTTTATATTTTTCCTTTTTTTAAACTATCTCCTTTTCTAGGTTCCTTCAGTGGGGGGCTGTGGCTGGCGAGGGTGACCCTCGCTACCATAAGCAACGGTTGGCCTCGCCGGCCACCGAAGGAACCTGACAAATAAGACAAGAAAAAAAAAGAGAAAAGAAAAATAATTAAAAAATGTTAATGTCGGGGTTGATTGTGTCATCCAGCGTCCACATTTGCAATATCCGGCCCAAACGAAAAGACTGAACTAGCTATAGGTCCAAAAAGTTTAACATTTAATCGGCACCAACAAAAGGTTTATGACTAAATTGGCACCAATGCAATATGTTTATGATTTTTTTCACATTTTTCTCGGTTTCATGATTGTCGTAATTCATGCCATTGACTCATATTTGGCGCAACGATGCACAACCTACCACTGAATATCATACAAAGTACGTCGTAATTAAGGAATACTCCATGAGCTCGTTAAGTTAATGAAATAGATCTAGCGCATCAGCTGATGGGACATATTTCTATTTACAAGTCGGCAGGGCTCGTCCTCCACGTATATATACACATGATATGGTTGATCGCTATCGCGGTCTACTACAAAGGAGATAATCATATAGGGTCAATAAAAGGCTATCGAATGTCTCTTTTTTATCTGTCTTCCCCAATAGAATATGATAAGTGAGATTTCGAGCAAGGGTTTACATAATCTTCTTCTATCAAAAAAAAAATGATTCATCGAAATAATGAGCACCTCGACCCATGTGAGAAGCCGAGATTGCCTAATAATTTTCCGACATGATGTCTACCTAGGTCCGATGATGCTCTTAAAAACCACATGCGGGTCCCCATTTTGTCAGTGCACAATATAGACGAAAATTCCAAAGCCTTTAGGGGAAGATGATGAAGTTCGTTGACGTAGAAAGAAGCAATAACTTGGAAAATAATTTCAAAAAATAACTGAATTGATTGAATGATAATGTGTAGTTTACAAACAACGAATGTCCAATATATAGTGATATGACTCCTTTAGGAAGCAGAATTACTAAAGATAACCTTATCAAAATCACATTTAAGCTATTCTAAGAGAATTTCAATCAAATATTATAATTCATCTAAATATTCAAAATTGTCTAAATCGGAAAACTGTATGAAAACCTATCTAAACGACCTCGAAATGCTACAATCCATCGCAGTTCTCAGCCAAAGGCAGTGATTTTGGATCAGAAGGCCGTTTCGCTTCAATGGTCGAATTTGAGTGCAACCCGAGCTCATTAACCCCGAATCAGTGAAATTTCCCCGATTTTCGACGATAATGATTTTCAAGATAATTAAGCGTCAACTATTCTACATCATTCATATAGAGAGATAGAGAGGGAAGTTATCTCTGTTGTTCCGACTCGGCTATACAGCTAGAGGGGGTGAATAGGTGTATTTAATCAAACTTCGATAAATAAAGCGGAATTAAAAATTTCAAGTTCGATAGAGGCACAGGTATTAACAGAATCACGCAATGCTTCTACCACAGTAAATAGATGTGCGTTTAGAGAAGAGGTAATGCACGAAAGATTATAGTGGTTCGACTTTAGGAAGCCTACGTCCACTCTCCCACACTAATAGCCTATTGGCTAGATTCCACTAAGTAATCAGTAAGAGATTACAGAAAGATATGATTGCATGAACACAAGCACTTCCAATAGAAGAGACGCTAGAAAAAAAACACACGGATTTAGCGACGAAAATTTGCGACGAAATTAGCGACAAAAAGTAAAATACGTCTCTACTCGCGACGAAATGAAAAATTTCATCATTGATTAGCGACGAAATTAGCGACAAAAAGTTATTCGTCACTAATTGGCGATATTAGCGACGAAATGACAATCTGTCTCTAATTTGCGACGCAATTAGCGACGAAACATCATTTTCGTCGCTAAAACTACATAAATAAAAATAAAAATAAAAAAATTATATTAATAAATTTTAGTGATGAAAATCAGATTTCATTGCTAATTAGCGACGAATCCCTAATTCGTCGCAAAATCAGAAAATGCTTTAGCAACGAATAAGTAATTTCGTCGCAAATTTTGCGACGAAATTTTTTTTTCGTTACTAAAACGACATAAATAAAAATAAAAATAGCGATGAACTGATAATTCGTCGCAAAATAAGAGCTATTAATAAAAATAAAAGTAAAATATATTAAATTTTAGCGACGAGATGAGGTTTTCGTCGCTAATATGCTGAAAAAAAAGGAAAATGCATGTAGCGATGAATAAGCGATTTCGTCGTTAATTTTTGCGACGAAGTTTCCTTTCGTCGCAAATTAATTTACTATTTTCTGGAAATTTGAGACGAAATCATATGTTCGTCGCAAACTGTTTTCTCTAAATGATTCTAGCAATTTGCGATGAATTATGCATTTCGTCGCAAATTAAATTTTTTACGAAATCATATTTTTGTCGTAAATTATTTTTTATTTAAATTATTCTGGCCATTTCGTCACAAATTTTACAACGAATATTTGCCTTAGTCGCAAATAATTTATTATTTTCTGGAAATTTGCGCCAAAATCATATTTTTGTCGCAAATTATTTTTTGTTTTTTATTTAAATTGTTCTAGCCATTTGCGGCGAAAGGTTAAATTCGTCGCGACGAATTTAACATTTCGTCGTAAATTAAATTATTTTTTAAAAAATTTGTGACGAAACCTTTTCGTTGTCGCTAATTATTTTTTATTTTTTACTTAAATTTTGTTAGCAATTTGCGACGCAAGGTCCATTTCATCACCAATTTTGCGACGAATTTTTCCTTTTCACCGCAAATTGATTTAATTTTTCTAAAAATTAGAGATGAAATCCTTTTTTCGTCGCTAATTATTTTTTATTTAATTATATTTAGATATGTATTTACAAAGAATGAATAATAGGGGGAAAACATGAAATTTCTTCATGTTCAACTCTTGACATATTCGACCAAAAAGCTCTCGACATACTTATATTTAGATATGTAATTTTTCTATAGTGACGAACACAGTTGTTCGTCCTTAATTTATATTTTTTCTAGGTTTATTAGAACCTTTATTTATATTTATTACATATGTAAAGTTGTGAACAAATAAAAAATAGAGGTCAATTTCTTTTTATAAAATATAACATAGAAAAAAAAATTCGATTCTTTGGGATCCTTGCTTTCTTCAATCGGTGAATGGCTTAAATAAGAAATGCTTATAATACATCCTTTAGCTTAGCTTAATAAAAACATAAATAAGCTATTTATGACCTTAGAAACCCATAAGTCATTCGGAAATTTTTCCACAAAATCAAAATCTTCGTGATAATCATATTGTAATTGAAATTTCAAATTTCAAATAAAGTTTTCCTTAAACTATTTCATAAAAAATTGATAGTATATTGTGTGTTTATAAGCCATTATAACTATAAGTTTCTAACATTTGATATAACTTTTCTAATCAAAAGCATGAGATCATAAATTTAGAATGATAAAATTCTCTAGGAAAATTGATAATATGATGCATTATGAAATCATATTTTCTTCGTGCTTTGATTTCTTACATACAGCCCACCAATCAGTTTTGTCACAAATTAGGATATGGCACAAGTTCTCGTAATATCTATTATCTTGAACTCGGCTCTTACTCTGTCCACAATAAGACTAAGAAGGGATAAACAAAGTCTTTCTGTCATTTCTCTCTTAAATATTTTTTGGTCGAAAAAAAGGATTCCATTCATAAGTTATAATAACAATGAGATATATCGAAAGCGTTCGATTCTAGCAAATCAGTCCTAGACATTTTAACATTAGTACTAATCTAGATTATGCGTAATTTAGATTGCAAACGATATCTTAATTTTGAAATATAGATTATGTGTTTTGTTCTTAAGATCGTTGTATTTTACTCATTAAAAATGCTCGAAAATTGTATTTCTGAAAATTCAATGAAAAACAGATCTCGTCGCTAAATTAGCGACTATATTAAAATAGAATATGAAAAAATCAAATAAAAAAGAAAGCATTCCTGAATTAGAAAGCATTCCTTCTATTCTTGGATGTTCGCCCTCCTAATACGACAAACGCCGTTTTCCTTGTGAAATTTTCATTTTCACCCTCCTCGTACCCCATCTTTTGAAGTGGGGAAGGGGTCTAGGCAGTTTTTCAAGTCCAATTTAATATCACGTCCTTTAACATGTGCATGGATTAATTGAACTTCGAATGGTGTTGCTAATTCTATTGTTTATCCCATTGGTTTGTCGTTTGGGTGAAGTATTTGGTGGTCACAAGTGTCATTCCCTGCTTGTTCCATCTTTTTCATTTTTTTATGGTAATCATAGAGTAAATTCTTGTTTATTTCACTCTTTTCTTCTGTCAATTGCTATAAGCTTCATGAATCTTATGTAATTTTTCTATAGCAACGAAAACAATTGTTCGTCGCTAATTACTATCCTTAATTTATATTTTTCTAGGTTTACTAGAACCTTTCTTTTTCTTTTCCTTTTCCTTTTCTCTCTCCATCCCCAATTCATTCGTTGCTAATTAGCAATAGACGATGATTTTCGTCGCAAAATTGGCAAAATGAATAAAAATAACAAAGAAAATATTAAAATTAGCGATGAATAGCTAGTTCTGTTGCTAAATTAGCGACGAAATGTATTATTCGTCGCTAAAAAAATAAAAAAAAAATTAGGGACGAAATAGCTTTTTTGTCGCTACCATGACACAAATAAAATAAAAAATTTAGCGACGAACTTCGGTTTTCCTCGCAAATTTGCTCATCAGCATAGCGAAAAACTAAGGTCTTCGTTGCAAAATTGCTCGTTGTTTGCGACGAAGACCTTAGTTCGTCGCTAAAGTGGCCCTCGTTAAAAAAAATAATCGCCCAAAACTTTGCCGCGTTCTTTCTCTTTCTTTTCCTTTTCCCTCTCCATCCCCAATTCATTCGATTTCAAGCCGCCTCGACTCCCTCGTCCGGTGATCTGACAAAAGGAGCCCAGCGGAGCGGAGGAAGAGATTTGGCGTGGGAAACTCTAAATTTCTAAGCTGAAATTCTCTCTTCTTCGTCTTCTTCTTCTTCACTCTCTCTCTCTCTCTTTGTCGTCTATGCTAGGAGGGCAGAGCTCTGCTTGATGGCCTTGCATGGTTAGGGCTCGTCCTAAGTCAAGAACAAGGCGTGAGCAGAGTCGTCAAGGTGAGTCTCGACCCTCTTGGTGCCTTGATTCCGTCGTTGCGGCTTGAAATTGAATGAATTTGGGGTTTTGTGCCTAGGGATTGCTGAGGTGCTTTTCATGTCGATTGTGTTCTCGATTTTGTTCATTTAGCGGCTCAATGCTTGCTGCTTGGCGCTCTGGGATTTCTGATGCTGCACGTCCACTGTGCACATTGTTGACTGGGCCTGATAAGTTGCAGAGACCCAGTTTTCCAGTTGACTCGTCTATTTAAGTCTCATGTTCACGATTTTTCTTTCACAGTTTTGACCTCGATGGCTGGATGCTTAAAGCTTGGTGATTTCACGTTTAAAGAGAGTTGCGAAGTTGCAATTAAAGTGTGCTTTTAATTGGTGTTTGCACGTTGAAAAGCTTTGTCTTTGTTGATTCTGGCCTCCTCGATTGTTGATTGTTCGTGGTTTCGCCATTGATGAAGCTCCTTTTTTTAGCTTCGGTTCTTCTCTGTGCAAAATTCCCTGTAAGTAGTCTCTTGTAATGGTTTTTCTGCTTTATGAGCTGTTTAATTTTCTGTTCTATCTGGTTTCTTGATTTCAAGTTGTCAGTAATGCAAGGATGTAGGGTTTTGAGTGTTTAAGTGGTGTTGCTTTTGGTCGGTTAGTCGTGATTGTCATTGTGGATGAAATTGTTAAAGTGGAAGATTTCACGAAGTTCTCACGACCTGATACTGTGGTTAAGATGCTATACGCTCTGCAAGTCAGTGTCTTTTTGTGATTTTATTTCCTTTTGGCTATTATGGGGTGATGGAAGCTCGAACCAAATGAATCTTTACATTGAGGGATTTTGGCAATAATGCTGCACAATTTAATTGGCCTCATTCTGTTAGTAGAGACGGACTATTGGTCTGCTTACTCTGCTTGTTCATTGTTTTAAGACTTGAGTCTTGTGTAAGGACATACTTCTTGGATGTGCTTTAAAATTAGGCACAGAAGAGGAACGGATTTCAGTTCAATTTCAGGGAAAGATGCTTTTATTTTGGTACAATGTGTTATAATTCCATTAAATGTAGCAAAAAGTACAATTATCAAAAATTGGCATTGAATAGAAGATCAGGAGGTTGTGGGAGAATCTTGCTTCTTAGAAAGACATGATGGGTAGTTAAGAATACTGAGTTAATTATCAAGGACACTTGTGGCTTGGAATTGGTGTGCAACTGGAAGATCTTTCTCAATGAGGATGGCTCAGTGGGAAATTTATTGTGCTAGAGCTGGAACTAGAGCTATCTTCTTGTCTATGTCACGGTTACCGGAACATATTTTTAATAGAAACATATGATCTTTTCCCTTTAGGTGAATAGGAGGCTAATTTTGGGTTGAGGTAAGACAATTGTGGCTGTTTTGTTTCTTCTTTCAGTGTTCAGGTCCTTATCAGATGTAAATTGGGATGACAAAAGAAATGTATGTGATTTCCTAGTTCTTTGAATTTGTTTGCTTCAATTCAACATTAATGCTGGTAGCATACTGTAGCTATCATTTCTAAAGAGCAAGAAGAGATATAGCACTTGGAATATATGGAAATAATAACCTGAGAGATTAGCTCAGAGTTTGCTGGCATAGTTAGAGCGTGATCCCAAGTTTTGCGTACAATTGCTATTTTCTTTGTATTACTTTCATTATGAGGCTTAGGATGGCCTAGTTTTCAAAGGCCAACCTTTTCCAGGTACTAGATTAACATGAGGTCTCATTAATCCTACTTATATATCACTCAATATCGATAGAAGTGACCGTGGTGGAAATCTGGTAACAATGCTGGCAACCGGAGCTTTGATCTGGTTCCAGATTCTGGTTATTTTGATTCTGCCATGTGTTGACTAAGAGGCATGGTGCTTCAGTCCACTAGCCAAATGAAGTTATCGGGTTTATACCAATTTGTTTTTGCTCTGCCTATGTCTATGGCTATGGAATGTATTTGATAGAATTTAAATTGTACAGGGACAGTGCTGAAATCTATATTTTATTTGATCTTTGATGTACTCCATTCTGTGTGTATGGCGCTTCAAGAGAGCAAGAAGTGACCATCAACGAAGTTCAGCAAACATCTTCTACTTCTGAGGGAGGCTATTTTACTGAGCTAGAGAAAATTTTAAAGCAGAAGACTTTTACCAGGAAAGCAATTGTAGATATGATATATATTTTCAGCTTGTTGCTTAATTTTTTCGAGTTTGTCTTTTGGGCGTCGTTTGCAATTAAATATGAGTTTTTTTGGTTAAATTATAGGGAGGACTTATGCAGGAATGATACATTTAATGATTGAACCTTTTTTTATGGCCTTCTTTGTTTTACATAGTGCTCCTCTGATATAGTCATTTTTCTTAGTTTAGTATGGAGTCATTTTGGATGACTGAATTGTGGACAATTTAAATCCATACAACCAAAGCATATTCACGAAGTCAGTATGGGAGGGATAGTTAAACAGTCAGTCATATCAATCAAATCATGACAGCTTACAAAGTCAACCTTTTTATTTAACTATCTTGTCTAGACAATAGTCATAAGTCATTCTTCGGCTCCTGGTCTACAACTCCCCGACTATCAAGTTCGGTCTAACACGATCTCCAGGGCTACTTCAATCAGTCCATGTCTTAGTATCTTCGAGGCTCTGTCACTTGGGACCTGAAATTGTTATCCCACGACGGGGTGAGAAATAAATCTCAGTGAAATTAACGCCTAAGCTTGGCTAGGACGTTGATTCACCCAGGATATCCTACCATATAAACATGACAATTATCATAGAACAGATACCCAGTCACTAGAGCCGGCAATATGGGCCATGAACCCATTTTATAACTCATTTTGATGTGGTCCCATTCTACACGGGTAACTCACTTTATTTTAAAATGGGCTAAATGGGTTAAAACAAATAGAAGCCCAAAAAACATGTTAAAATATGGGTCACTTTATTGACCCATATTTTAACCCATTTTTCAACTCTACGAGCCCACACCTCATTACAGTCTTCGTCTCCGTTTCCTTCTTATTGCACGAGGCTGAGGGTCACGGAGGAAGATCGCCTGTGCTTTCTCCTCCTCATGGTGGTTGCCTTGGAGCTTTGAGGAAGCAGCGATGGTTAGTTCAACTTAACAATCGTCGAACCATCTTGTCAGAGTTTGGTCCCTCTAGCTTTCGCTCTCTGTGTTGTGCTCTGTTTTGTAAATCGAGGGGTCGCCAGGCCGAGGCTGCCTATTGCCTCAATCCGACGAGCCTTCCGTCTAGTTGCTATGTCTTTTCAACAATAGTAGACCTCTTTTATAGTAGTTTGACGGGTTGTTTTTCACCTCACCGGTATCCAACAAATCGTTCATTCCCCTCCCCTGTTTTGCACACCAAAGCCACCTACCGAAGTTGTCTCTATTCGGTCCATATTGAAGCCATTTTAGTACCTGTCGGGGTTGTATTCGGTGTTAGTTTGCTACCCTGTCTACCATACATGCTGTTTTGGACCAATTTTTGGCCAATTCGTGGTTCGTTTATCATTGTCGTGGAGGATCAAAGCTGGGGAGTCCACCTGAGGCTGATTGAGCAGTCCCGGGTGTTATCGTCACTAGGATCTGGCGAACCGTGAGCTCGCGGCCTCGAGTGAGGTTGTGCTCGCCTAGATCGGCTGAGCTATAGTCGCGGGGACATGGCTGGTTACCGAGCTATCGGCCGTCGCCGAAGCCCTGCAACCGACGGAGGAGGAGTTGCAGACGAAGGAGGGAGGAAGAAGGTGGAAAAAAGAAAAAAAATAATAAAGTAAAATAAAATAAAAATGAAATTATCTTTAAAAAATTTAACTAAATTTGTATTTCATAAAACTATTTTTGGCAAAAATAATTATCAGATTATTGAAACAAATATTATATGGTTTAGTTAAATATAGAATTGCTTAAGAAATATGGGTCGGGTATGAATTGGGTATGGGTTGGGTCGGGTATGGGTCATTGAATTTATATTGAATGAATATGGGTCAAAACGGGTTAAATGGGTCAATATGGGTCGGACCATATTCGACCCGACCCAAACCCGACCCGACCCACCTGTTTGACGCCTCTACCAGTCACATGTAACTTGCCCGCCAGGAAGCCACACATAATGCGATGCAGACACGACATGACAGTCAAATAGCCCAATCAAGGCAAAGCATCACATCAATACGACATGGTAGTCAAGCAGCCCAGTCAAGGCAAGCATCATATCAATTGACATACATGACGTTACACGTAGTCCATTTATTATGAGGTCGGGCATGTCAGCTCGAGAATAGGGCATGTTAGCCCGACACACTAGTCAGTTGGTGCTTAGTACCTTGGTTAATTGGTACTCTTCTGGCGGCGCCAAACATCGTCCCTTACTTTCGGCGACTGCTTCTAGTAGTCCGTGTGGTTTCGATCGTCACGGCACGGAACTACCAGGAATCCCTTTCTAGGGTTTCGGTCCGTCACAAGCTGCGACCGGCATCCATCAAACTGACATCACAGAATGACGTGCTTCCAACAAGTCGTATTTTTTCGATCGTCACGGTACAATCTTGTCAGGAATCTCATCGTCCCATCATATGACCACACATGACACCTAACAATCAATCAATTTTGTCATCTTTGATTTAGACCAGATGCTCATACAAACATGCTCAAAGACTCGGCCTCAAGCCGTTTTCATGCTAAATTGTGCAGTTTGAGCTCACACAGATCATATGAATGCACAACTTCATGACTAGGCTTGCGCTAGACACGGACGATGAAACACTCAGAAATTCAATCACGTCACATCACAATCAATCAACTGCAATTAGTCAAGCAGTCAAGACATGATCGATTAACCATTTCAATTAACCAAACGGCCTTGATTAATCCCAATTTCATTAAATTATCGATCGCTCGCTCGGTTCTGATCTATCACTCGCTCGCGATCAAACAACGGCAATCGGTGCCCAATCAGTCAATCAATCAATTCTAACCATCAACTAGCCACAAACAACCTAATTAAATCGACTAACTTATTTAATCGCGGCCATTTACCCTAAACCCGATTTCTATCTAAACCGGCCACGATTATTCTAAATAATTACTCTAATTGACTAATTAACTAATCCTAGGCGCAATTAGCGCCCTAACCAAGGTTTAGGGGTTAACTCACAAAGTTAACTAGCTCGGGCGGTCTCGACGGCAACACGAGAGGCGATGGTCCTCGGCGACGACGGCAGCGGCGATCCACGAAACTCACAGCCTAACTCGGGTTCTTGGACTCCAAGCTCGATCAAAGTTAGTCCGGTAAGATCGCAACACTCCAGGATAGCGACACAGATTCGGAGCTAGTGGCTGGTGACCTCCAATGGCCGGAACAGTGGCGATCGGCGATGGATCAGGTTCGGGAACAGGGGAAACAAGCATGATCATTAAGTTAAAGGGCTGTTTCGAGGGTTTCGGTGGTCCATAGGCCGAGGGGTAGGTTGGCTAGCATCGTGGGGTCATCAGGGTAGCTGAGGATGGTGACGAATGATGTATCTAGCAATATCTCCTAGAGGTGGGTGAATAGGAGATTCTGAACAAAATTGAGATTTCTTGTGGAATGAATGAAGTTCAGTGTACAATTAGGAACAAGAACCGTATAACAGTGTGCAGAAAATCTAAACGCAAGGGTAAGAGTTTAGAGAAGAAAATATTGCACACGATATTTATAATGGTTCGGATTAGTGCAAGCCTACGTCCACTCTTCCATGATAACAGCCGATTGGCTGGATTTCACTATGAAGAATCAAGAGGATTACAACCACTCAAGTATTTTGTTTCTCTATCTCACAGATTTTCACAGTGAAGGATTTTGGGTACACAGAATACTCTTTGGATGAAACTCAAATTATGCTTGCACTTTGGATTGTTGTTCGCTCTCTACCCTTTAGTCCATCATGATTCCTCTTTTATACTCCCCTGCCTCCGAACTAGCCGTTGGATTCCAGCCAAGGGATCGCTCTTCAATCCTTGATTGGACGTCATCAATCGTGATTGAACGAGACTGTATCTTCAGAAGATATGTAGACCATTGGGTAAGACATTGAACCCTTCTGATTCAATCGCCCATACAACAGAATCTCCAACTTCCATAAGTGTGATAAGTTTGAGTTGATTCCCAAGGATATATTCCTTAGAAGATGATATCTCATTATAGAAAGTCCCTTAATTGATTTGAGGGAATATCAAGATAATCGAATATCACTTGCCTTGATCGGAAACCTGCCATACGTGGGTTAGATTAGTTGGCACTGAATGGTAATACGGAGATTTGATGTGATCCATCCGTCACTGTTTAGATCGTCAGGGGCACCTCCATTTGACCCTTGAACAGAAGCACTTCCATCTGACCCTACGTCAGAAGCACTTCCATCTGACCCTTCATCAAAGACGCTTCCATCTGACCCTTCGTCAAGAGCGCTTCCATCTGACCCTTCGTCAGAGGCACTTCCATCTGACCTTTCATCAGAAGCGCTTCCATCTGACCCTTCGTCAGAAACACTTCTATCTGACCCTTGGTCAGTGCGACAGTATTGGAATCACTAAACCTGCTGCTTACACATTCTTCCCGCATTACGTTTCATTAAACAATTTCTATTTGAAGGTTTTGTCAGAATCAAAATATAGGAGAATTTCCACAACAATCTCCCCCTTTTTGATGGTGACAAAACTTCTCCAGTTGCAAATTACAAATGAGTGATTAAAGAAAAATTAACCAGTAATAAAATAAGAATGAGTAACCACCACACTTACTCCTGCAGGTAATTAACATTAGAGATCCTGTAATGAAAGTGTTCTCTCATAGGAGAGTATTGTCGCGACCCGTCCGAAAGCGGACGCGGCTAATGGATTACCGATCAAGGGTCTTGGATCGGCGCGAGCCCTCCCAGGCCCATACCAAATCGCGGCGGGAGTATTTTTCAGAAGGATTCGATGATAAGAGTCGATCGCTTTCGACCTTCGGTGTGGTCGTGGTGGCATGTGCAACTTGTGCATGCATTTGGAGTTGCCACCGGTTTTTCTTGGAGGGTAGAACGGAAACCTTATTGACCGATTGGGAGAGATCGATCAATTCTGCGGAACCAGAGATTTTGGGTTCGGGGACTTGGTTACGCTGGTGTCATTGCCAACGCCCTTTCGGTACCTAACGCGAGTGATTTTCCTAGCTAAGAATTCATGCAGGCGCAATTTTGGGTGGGGTAGGTTTGATTCAGGATTTCATGCAGATTGGCAGACTGTTCCTATCAATCACAATCAATTTAAATGAAAGCGCAATCCAGTGTATAAATAAATCACATCAATGCACATCAATTCAGATCAATGGCTTCCTAGTATAACCATAAAGGTTTAAGGAAGGCGTGATTTAGGACCAGGGGCAAAATGGGAAGATTTGGGAACGATTAACCCGAAGGGCAAAATCGTCAATTTTTGGAAGATTTGGATACCGAATTACTCAAAATATTCCATGGCCAGTTGATTGTGGCCATTTCCCATTTTTGAGATTTTTTTGGAATTTCTTGATTTTTCTTCAATTTTTGGAAGACAATTCGCCCAAAGGGCGAAATCGTCATTTTAAGAAGGTGGGGGTTCAAAACACCCGGAATGAGTCTTGGCCAGCTGATTGTGGCCATTTCCTATTTTTTGGGATTTTCCTGGATTTTTTTTAGAATTTGTTTGGAAGACGGTTTGCCGGAAGGGCAAAACCGTCATTTTTGGAAAGATCGGGGGTTAAAAGACCCGAAACAGGTCATGGCCAGTTGAATGTGGCCATTTCCTATTTTCTGGAATTTTTTAGAATTTTTCTGAATTTTCCGAATTTTTTTTGAATTTTCTATGATTATATATATATTTTTTTTTATTAATTTTTGAATTTTTTTTATTAATTTTTGAATTTTTTTATTATTAAAATAATAATATAAAAAAAAATTATCCGGACCGGGTCGGATGACCCGGCCCACGCCCAAACCCGGATCGACCAAAACGACGACGTTTTTGATGTTTTGAAGGTTTTTCTATTTTTTTATTGATTTTTTTATTATACCCGAAAATCAAAACCCTCCGACGGACCAGATCGTGCCACGTGGCTGATTCTGGAGCATCCGATCTTTGGGCATGATCAGACTACTCTCAGAGCGCCACGTGGCGAATTCTTGATCATCGGATCTATTTTTTTTATTAATACGAAAATCATTTATTAATTTCTGAAAATCATTTTTTCATTTAAAAATCCCAGATCGCGACACGTGGCGAAGCCACGGCCGTCCGATCTGGGCTTTGATTTATTCGGCCCGGGGACCGCCAACGCTGACGTGGCTGCCCACGTGGCACGCCACGTCAGCTTTGACCGCTGACCGTTGACCGTTGACCGCCGGCGACTTCGCCGGAGAAGACGATGAATAGTGATTTTTCCGGCCAAAGTCGCCGGAGGAGCGAAACCGACGTAAAAACGGCGGTTTCAACTCGCGATTTTCATGCTAAATCCATCTACAACGAACCCAAGATCAAATGGAATCCTTTCATGGCATAAACAAACGCGGGAGACGACCAAATTAGCCCTCACCGAACCGGTGCCGGCGAGCTCACGTGCAGAAAAATTTTTCGATGAAGTTCCGTTCTAATCCTTTGAAAGGCATACAATGGTGGTCTAGAAGCTTACCTACGTTTGTTCGAGGCTCGGCGACCACCGTGAACCTCCCCGTCGAGCTCCCGATCCGTGGCGCGGCCGGCAAAGCTCCGGGCTCGTTTTCGCCAAATTTTAATGCACAAATAAAGGGAAGTCGGGCTTAGAGGGAGTACCAATGAAGTTCTATGACAAAATTTGCAAGAAATACGACTCGGGGAGGCCCGACCGAGACTCCAAAAATGCGACGTTCATTTTGGCATTTCGTCGAGCATGTAGTATGCATGTATGGAACGGTGGTCGGAGAGATATACCGACCTTTTTGAAGCTCACCGACGGCCACCGAGCTCCGGGGATGATCTATGGGTGTCGCTGAAAATCCGGAGCTCTCCGTTTTTGGCTCGTCTTCGCCCAAAACCAATGGTCGATGGAATGATGGCTATTCCATTTTGCCAATCTCTTTCGGAAAGCTCTACGTCCCGCTAGCAAGAACCTCCCCTTTTCCGCCGAAAGGAGACACCTTTTGTCTCTTCATTCTCTTCCTTCCATTTTTTATTCCTTCTTTCTTTCCCTTTTTTTTTTTTGGATGAAGACCCCATCTCCCTTCTTGTCGTGAAGCACATGAAGAAAACGGCTAATAGAGAGACCCCTCCAAAAAAGAGAGGCCATCTCCTTTTTTATTATTTTCTTTCTTTGCCTTATGATGGTGTACGCATTAGTCATCCACCTTTCTTGCATGTGCTTATTTCTTTTGTCTGGCACTTCTCCATTTGGCATCATCTTTTAGTCTTCTCAATGTCCTTCACTTGTTTTCTTTTTTAATTTCACTTGAAATGGCCGACCCCCTCATCTAAGCAAGGACAAGAATGCTCCATTTATATCCCATTGGGTGCCTGCCATTTCCTCTCTTCAAGATGATGTCCATTATTTTATGGAGGAAGTGTCCAAATGGCCCATCATGTACGATTCCCTAAAGCACGATTAGGAGCAAACTTCCGAAGCGCACTATTGACTCATCATCCTCATTTTTTAATCCCATAATGATCGATTTTTTTTTCTCGATTCGGGTTTATGTTTGTGAAGGAACATAGTGACCCAAACCGTATTTTTCAAGATTTAAAGTGACAAGCTTGAAGAGGAAATTAAAACAAAATTATTGAATATTTTTGTGTATTTTTCTGACCACGAATGGTATCTTTCTGATTTTTTTGGGTATTTTTAATAATTAAATAAATTCGAAAAATTATTAAAAATTACGAAAAATATTTTTTGTTCAAAATTGGTTCTTGAGGCTAAGCCAAGGCTTCCAAAGTTGATATTGTGATTTTATGACCTTTTTTGATATTTTTAATTAATTTTAAATGATAAAAATCACAATAATAAATGGTCAAAAATTAGGTGTCAACAGCTGCCCCTCTTTGAGAGGAATCTCGTTAGAGGTTTCTCTCAAAGACAAGGTGGCACCTGAATCTTAACCGACTCGACTGGAGAAAAGAAATGCTATGACATCGGACCCTTAAGTCTTTTGATGAATGCCCAAATTAATCACCGGTTTATTCTAACAATTTGAACATGGGCCGGAGTGAGAGAGGCTTACCTGAAGCTCACCTGTTGGATGCTGCCGGTTGCGACAACTTTCAAGAAGATGCCTAGGACTTGTCACAGAAAATCCTAGGGAGATTAAGCTCTGACCTGTATGGTAGGTCATACCATTATGGGATTCCTAACTGGTAGGAACCTAAGGAAGGCGCATCCCACGCTTGAGGATTTGCCAGTGATTTTAATCCGTATGGTGGATCGGACCTTTGTGTTGATCTTTAAGTACCTCGTGTTGACCCTTATGGCGGTTTCTACCATGAGTTGATCATTCAGGCGGTTTCTACCTTGGTTTTGACCCTTCAGGCGGTATCTACCCTGAGTTGACCCTTCAGGCGGTATCTACCTTGTGTTGACCCTTCAGGCGGTATCTACCTTGAGTTGATCCTTCAGGCGGTTTCTACCATCTGCTGACCCTTCAGGCGGTTTCTACCTTGTGTTGACCCTTCAGGCGGTATCTACCATTGATTTGACCCTTCAGGCGGTATCTACCTTGATTTGACCTTCAGGCGGTATCTACCTTTGATTTGACCCTTCATGCGGTATCTACCTTGATTTGACCCTTCAGGCGGTATCTACCTTTGATTTGACCCTTCAGGCGGTATCTACCTTGATTTGACCCTTCAGGCAGTATCTACCTTTGTTTTGGTTTGAAAAGGGGTCTCATGACGAGGGTTCTCCACGTCCGATGAGACTGTTTGATATTTTTGAAAAATGGATCCTAGGACGAGGGTTCTCCACGTCAAGCTAGGACTGTTTGATATTTTTGAAAATGGGTCCTAGGACGAGGGTTCTCCACGTCAAGCTAGGACTGCTTGATTTTTGAAAAGGGGTCTCATGACGAGGGTTCTCCACGTCCGATGAGACTGTTTGATATTTTTGAAAAGGGATCCTAGGACGAGGGTTCTCCACGTCAAGCTAGGACTGTTTGATATTTTTGAAAAAGGGTCCTAGGACGAGGGTTCTCCACGTCAAGCTAGGACTGCTTGATTTTTGAAAAGGGGTCTCATGACGAGGGTTCTCCACGTCCGATGAGACTGTTTGATATTTTTTGAAAAGGGATCCTAGGACGAGGGTTCTCCACGTCAAGCTAGGACTGCTTGATTTTTGAAAAGGGGTCTCATGACGAGGGTTCTCCACGTCCGATGAGACTGCCTAAATTTTTGAAAAGGGATCACATCCTCACCCATTCTTTTGAAAGATCCCGAAATTTGTCGGGAATTCAGTTTTGAAGCAGTGCAAGATTTTATTTTGACAAAACCTCGCTTTAGTCTGTTGAGGCGACATTCTGGGAGCTGGGTTCTCCAGGTATCCTGCAGAAAATTCAAACCTGTGTGCTCCACTCCATGGAGCAAATATTTTTCTGGGATTCGGGGTTTCCAAGAATCCTGCAGAAGTTTGAGCTTGAAAGATTTTTCTTCACCAAGAAAACGTTAGTAATCTTTGGGAAGGCCACGGCTGTCCATTTGACAAAAACCGTATGACTTAAGTTTTAATTGTGAAATGTGCATTTTGATGCTGGAGGTTATCCAAAACATTCTTGCAACATGCAAATGTGATCACAAATCCCTTGTACGGAAAATCTGGATCAATAGTTTGAAAATTCCAAAAAGAGTTTGTTCAAAACATCAATTGGAATATTTCTCGACAATGAGGTCTTCTCACCTGTTTTGAGATAGTGGTTTTTATAGGGGATGCACTCAATTCCCCACCAACCTCTGCCTAGGTTTTAGGCTCATTCGCAGCGCATACATTTTGATCGGTCGGGAGGTCTTCCACGGGACCGTAATGTCGGGCTTGGTTATTGATCTTCAAGGGGGACTCACTTTTGAGTCAAGGTCATTGAATGAAAGTCTTCACCATTTGCTCCGGGTTTACAAGTCGAGAACCCTGCAAAACGAGAAAGAAATAGTCTTGCTCGTACTTCTTCGAGCTAAGCTATATGTTAATCCAAGTGTCTTAGTCAGAGAAGACTGTTTCAGGGTTATGATGTTGGTTGGGTTGGGGACCGAAAAAGGCTTGTTTTTGGCCCAGAATTTATGAGGGGTTTGACATTGGCGATCATTGCTGATTTGCCTGCTGTCATTTCCTTTCTGCATCTTTAGTCTTTGAGGTGCACAACAGATTTTGAGGTGTGCGCCAGCTCTTTAGAGAGCGTCTCTTGTGGTATTAAGAGGTTGACAACTCTTTTTGTGTTTTTGCTTCACGGCTGACATCATTTGGGGGAGCAGTCTTCTTGATCTGACTCCATTAGAGGTTTTTTCCTCTTCTTTTCCCTACCAGGTTTCTTTAGGGATCGATCAAATTGTTCACTCGAGCATCGGCCTCGCTTTTACCAGGCACTTTGCTTTTTCTTGATGCTGGGGATTTCTTTAATCCCTTGTCGCAAGTGGGATGCTTGGCAATTGTGCTAGATATATGACTTGGCTCTTAGCACGCTTGAGTATCAACTTAGTAGTTTCTTCGTAAACCCTAAGTCTTGAACTTCTCAGCTCCTGAAGTGATTTGCCTTTGTTTTGGAACTTGCGATGATCACCAATGGGTTTATGAAATGAATTTGCAGGCTCAACTTGGCTGTGCAAATGATAGTGTGTGGGATAGAGAAATGAACGCTTCTCGTCATCCTATGGCACTTGGATTACCATATAAACAACACAAAAATTGATGTTAGTCCGAGCAAGAAAATTTCTACCCATTTTCTCCTGATGCTGCCGGACTTACTCTCTTCTTACCCCGATGTGGGATGGTTCTTGACAGGGCTGAGAATGAAAACTGCCGTTCGAAGGGGTTGTCAATGGTCACCTGTAGTATTTGGGGATATGAAACGAATGCCTCCGTCATCCCAATCTATGTAATTGTTGCGAATAATCCCTACTTCCGTAGGTCCAGATTTCACTATCTGATCCGCTCCACTTCTCTCTCAAGTGTGTATAGGACGTGTTTGGACTAGGCTTTGCCTCTCGTCTTTTGAGAAAACGTCCTTTTGAAAGCTTTGAATAACTTTTGATTGGAAAAGATCTCTTTCATTTTCTCCAAAAAATTTTACCCGTCAAGGGGGGTTTTGCGATGCACAATGCATGTTCTTATTCATGTTTAGACAACCTCCTGTTTTAAAACATGAATGCCAATGCAGTTTGAGTTCTATGTCATTTCTAGACATTAGACTCTGAAAGCTTTTCTTTTTCTCTATGTTTTTTTTTATTTAACATCTTCAATGGATCAGGGAAAGGGATACTTACCTGTCCCCCGCGGCTGGAGATCCCTGAAAATGCGGAAGAAACATGTTATTGTACGTTCACGGATTTTTCAAAAAAATTAGAACGATACAATTTATCCTTGGTCATGTATTCCAACGGGTAATACATGGGATGTGAAAACCCGTTTTGCCTTGATGGCGAGCCCCTGTCAACAACAAACAATAAGTGTCAGTTTGCGTTCCAAAATTCAAGACAAATTGGAACGATACCGCCTCGTCCTTGCTTGGCGTTTTCATTTGAAAATAAACGCGCGGCTTGCAGAAATTGGCCATCTATATTGTGGCCACGATCCCTCCGTTTGGTTGGCGATGAATCATTCTCAAGGATTTGCCCCAGAGGAGATCCATTTGTGTTTTTGGACGCATTCCAGCGCCACTCTTCAGAGTTCCTTTTATTCAAGGAAAAAGAAATTTTTATCAGAACGCATGTCAAAGCATGAAGTGTGGAAGCGATACTTTTTACCCTCCACTAGGTCTTATAATCAAAGATCATTTCCTGGACTCCTGACTTCCAAGGTCAATAATTTTATTCGCCTCCTCGTTGGCGAGTTCTTTTCTTT
Organism: Rhodomyrtus psidioides; assembly: GCA_021437785.1. Classification (NCBI taxonomy): domain Eukaryota; kingdom Viridiplantae; phylum Streptophyta; class Magnoliopsida; order Myrtales; family Myrtaceae; genus Rhodomyrtus; species Rhodomyrtus psidioides. The sequence goes on along the minus strand of JAILYB010000007.1, from coordinate 5,030,965 downwards.
TGAGGCTTTCGGTGCCAACGACTTCCTGTTAAATGAGTAAAAACTCATGCTAGGGACGTGGTCTTTGAAGACCAAATTGGAACGATACAAGGTTACCGTTCACCCATATTCGTATCTTGGGGTTTGATTCTGATGTGGACGACTCTGCGATCGCGTCCATTGACTTTGCCGGAGAAGATACATCTTTCTTTGTCCAGCGCAAAATTGATTCACCTGCCCCAGTTAGGCATGATTTATAACAGCTAGGTGACGCTTGCCTTGGCAACATGCCTTAGCACTTTCCGTGTTTGTTGGCAATTTTCGATCCAATTTGGAGAAGTCCATGCACCTGCACATGAAGAGATAGGCATAGGTCTTTATCAGACTTTATTTGGATTTTTTTTTTTTTTTAGGAAAGAGATACTCCCTTCGAGGTTTTGTCCTTCCAACATTTGAAGGAACGATGCTTTTTAAATATTTTGCCCCAGTTAGGCTTGTCTTGATGTTTGTCATCTCTGGGTTTGATAACCCTGGTCTGATGTGCCTTCATGGGGCTTATGAGAGTTTGCCCCCGGCCAATGAGTGATTCGCCTGGGCTGGTTGATTTATTTGTAGGCAGTTTGATCATGTCGCCTTGACGCCTTCGGGCTATTTGACATCCGCAAGCTTGGGTTTACTCGTGATTGAGTACTTCAACAACCTGCGCGATGAAAGGAGTGAAAGAGTCAATCACCGCGTAAGGAGCTTTAATTGAAACGATTACGGATTTACTATCCCCGCTCTGGTCACTTCTGGCGTCCAAGATGCTGGAAATTTTTCAATGGGCCCGTTCATTCTCGTCGTCGCCTGCAAGAATGAGAAACCATATCAACTCGTGAACCAGTCAATCCGATTTGGAACGGATACAACTTTTTCGATTTAGGGAGAGCCAATCCTAATTAGGTTGCTCCTCCTTCATAATTTGATTCAATTTGTCATTGCAATCCCAATGGGTGACATCTACTGAAGGCACGTTTCTTTCCGTCTTATAGGGAAGATAAATTTTCCTTCGTTTGTCTTTGACCATCTTATCCTGTAGACAAAAGACATAAAGGTCCCCGTCAGGTATAATATTCGAAGGGCTTATTGGAACGATTACAGTTTCACCATCGTTCCATGATCATCTTGGATGGGGACATTTTTGACAAACGTGTGCCATGTAAAACATGTCCCTCGTGTCTATCCACAAATGGATTTTCCTTCTCTACCTGTTTTTCACCTGATAGGAAAAAATAGGAAATATTATGCCGGTATCTGATTGAAAATCAATTAGGAACGACACGACTTTACACTTGACCCGGCTGCCCCGGTCGAAAAGCATTTGCCCTCATTAGTTGACTCTCCAGGGTGGTCCATCGCTTTTCCATGCCATCCTGGTTCATTTAAACTCGCGACTGATTCTTCACACAAGTCTTTGGATTTTGATCCATAAGCGGCGCTGAATGACCTTTTGGTTTCGAGGTGTACCAATCATTCACATACATGCGCATGAGACCAGTGAGGTTTGACTTCTAAGAATCAAGATAGGGTTTGGAACCTAAGGCCAAGGCTCCCATCTCGAGTTCTAGAAAGAGCAGATTCCATTGCACAACTATCGTTGCATTGGGGCTCGATCCATAGTTCAAAATGAGCGGAATTGAAAAGTGGATTACCCCGTGTTTTTCCTCATGGAGATTCCATTTTCAATCCCTTCTATTATTTTCCTATAGGCGGCGCCTGGGGTTTTAGGCGCGGTTGTGTGTGTCCATGTGTCGTGATCATCACAATGCAAGTCATGCACAACAGTTTATCAATCAGCGCTTCAAATCATCCACAAAACATACATTCCTACGCCAACCTGCATAAGACAATGTTAATCACGGACTACACCCTTTATTTCTCCAATCTGCAAAAACATATAATACCTATCATGAACGGACTTACCTCACCTTCAAGAGCGCCTGCAAGGTTAGAAAAATCACTCAGCGTTTTAATTACGGCCTAAGTCCACTTAGGGTCTAGAATCATTGGTTCTAGAACAGCTCCCCAGCGGAGTCGCCAGCTGTCGCGACCCGTCCGAAAGCGGACGCGGCTAATGGATTACCGATCGCGGGTCTTGGATCGGCGCGAGCCCTCCCAGGCCCATACCAAATCGCGGCGGGAGTATTTTTCAGAAGGATTCGACGATAAGAGTCGATCGCTTTCGACCTTCGGTGTGGTCGTGGTGGCATGTGCAACTTGTGCATGCATTTGGAGTCGCCACCCGGTCTTTCTTGGAGGGTAAACCGAAAACCTTATTGACCGATTGGGAGAGATCGATCAATTCTGCGGAACCAGAGATTTTGGGTTCGGGGACTTGGTTACGCTGGTGTCATTGCCAACGCCCTTTCGGTACCTAACGCGAGTGATTTTCCTAGCTAAGAATTCATGCAGGCGCAATTTTGGGTGGGGTAGGTTTGATTCAGGATTTCATGCAGATTGGCAGACTGTTCATATCAATCACAATCAATTTAAGTGAAAGCGCAATCCAGTGTATAAATAAATCACATCAATGCACATCAATTCAGATCAATGGCTTCCTAGTATAACCATAAAGGTTTAAGGAAGGCGTGATTTAGGACCAGGGGCAAAATGGGAAGATTTGGGAACGATTAACCCGAAGGGCAAACTCGTCAATTTTTGGAAGATTTGGATACCGAATTACTCAAAATATTCCATGGCCAGTTGATTGTGGCCATTTCCCATTTTTGAGAATTTTTTGGAATTTCTTGATTTTTTTTCAATTTTTGGAAGACAATTCGCCCAAAGGGCGAAATCGTCATTTTAAGAAGGTGGGGGTTCAAAACACCCGGAATGAGTCTTGGCCAGCTGATTGTGGCCATTTCCTATTTTTTGGGATTTTCCTGGATTTTTTTTAGAATTTGTTTGGAAGACGGTTTGCCGGAAGGGCAAAACCGTCATTTTTGGAAAGATCGGGGGTTAAAAGACCCGAAACAGGTCATGGCCAGTTGAATGTGGCCATTTCCTATTTTCTGGAATTTTTTAGAATTTTTCTGAATTTTCCGAATTTTTTTTGAATTTTCTATGATTATATATTTTTTTTTATTAATTTTTGAATTTTTTTTTATTAATTTTTGAATTTTTTTATTATTAAAATAATAATATAAAAAAAATTATCCGGACCGGGTCGGATGACCCGGCCCACGCCCAAACCCGGATCGACCAAAACGACGACGTTTTTGATGTTTTGAAGGTTTTTCTATTTTTTTATTGATTTTTTTATTATACCCGAAAATCAAAACCCTCCGACGGACCAGATCGTGCCACGTGGCTGATTCTGGAGCATCCGATCTTTGGGCATGATCAGACGACTCTCAGAGCGCCACGTGGCGAATTCTTGATCATCGGATCTATTTTTTTTATTAATACGAAAATCATTTATTAATTTCTGAAAATCATTTTTTCATTTAAAAATCCCAGATCGCGACACGTGGCGAAGCCACGGCCGTCCGATCTGGGCTTTGATTTATTCGGCCCGGGGCCCGCCAACGCTGACGTGGCTGCCCACGTGGCACGCCACGTCAGCTTTGACCGCTGACCGTTGACCGTTGACCGCCGGCGACTTCGCCGGAGAAGACGATGAATAGTGATTTTTCCGGCCAAAGTCGCCGGAGGAGCGAAACCGACGTAAAAACGGCGGTTTCAACTCGCGATTTTCTTGCTAAATCCATCTACAACGAACCCAAGATCAAATGGAATCCTTTCATGGCATAAACAAACGCGGGAGACGACCAAATTAGCCCTCACCGAACCGGTGCCGGCGAGCTCACATGCAGAAAAAATTTTCGATGAAGTTCCGTTCTAATCCTTTGAAAGGCATACAATGGTGGTCTAGAAGCTTACCTACGTTTGTTCGAGGCTCGGCGACCACCGTGAACCCCCCCGTCGAGCTCCCGATTGTCGCGACCCGTCCGAAAGCGGACGCGGCTAATGGATTACCGATCGCGGGTCTTGGATCGGCGCGGGCCCTCCCAGGCCCATACCAAATCGCGGCGGGAGTATTTTTCGAAGGGATTCGACGATAACAGTCGATCGCTTTCGACCTTAGTGTGGTCGTGGTGGCATGTGCAACTTGTGCATGCATTTGGAGTCGCCACCGGTCTTTCTTGGAGGGTAGACCGGAAACCTTATTGACCGATTGGGAGAGATCGATCAATTCTGCGGAACCAGAGATTTTGAGTTCGGGGACTTGGTTACGTTGATGTCATTACCAACGCCCTTTCGGTACCTAACGCGAGTGATTTTCCCTAACTAGGATTTCATGCAGGCGCAATTTTGGGTGAGGTAAGTCTGACTTTGCACATTAACCAGTTTAACATGCTCACGTAATCATAAAAAAAAATAGATGTCAATCACATAAACATCTATCCTACGTGGTGATCATGGAATTATGATTTAATGGGTCTCGAGCCAATGAGACCACATTTAATCATTTTAATATTTTAATAACGGAGAGCCGCTCTTCTCTTCTTCTTGGTTTCTTGAACTCTTCAAGAATCGGGCCCCAAAGAGCTCGCCGACTTAAAAGGCTCCTCCACGTAATCCTCGTAGCATTTACATCAACAATTGACTATGCTAAAAATAAAGATTACATGAAAAATAAAAGGAGTACGCAGCCTCCATTTAATAATTACAACCCCAAATATATAAATAATCACCATACATTCATACATACATCAATCACATTGATTAGGGATTTTTCCATGATCACCACCCTTCCACGTAAGTAATAAATTCACAATTTAAAACTTAGGAAGGCACAATAAAAATTCTACGTTGAATCATATTCAGAATTTTTACGTAAAATAAGATAGCCATAAATTTTCGATTCAAAATTGATTTAGTCTCAATTTTTGCTACGTTGATTAATTTATCATATAAAATAATCAACCTCCATTAGCCATGTAAGATTAAATGCACGAAAACACCTAAGGATCGGCTCTGATACCACTGTTGGGATCCACGTAACACGTAGCGGAAATAAATAACAACCCATACATGTATCTCCAGAGGCGTACTTCGTGCATTTCAATCGAAAAAAAATCACAAAGCCTCAAAGGGAGTAAATGGATTACCTCTCGTAGCGTGCTTGAACGGAGGTGTCGGTTCGATGTTCTTCGATCTCAGCCTCCACAAGTGTTAGGCATCTAGTTCGGACGCACCACCAATTGACGAACGGGGAGACGACTAATAACTCCACAACAATTGTGCTAGCAATATGCGGAATCAATATTCCGAACTTAGTATATTTTGCTCATCAAGATTATGAGAATATAGAGAGTGTTTGTGTTCTTCTCTCTAAGCTCTCAAAAATTTGCATACTCTACAAAATGTCTCCCCCCCAACCTCAAAACTCTTGCCATCCTTTTATAGCCAAAAATTTCTTCCAATAAATTGTATTATAAAATAGCACTCACAAATAATAAATACTTTCTAAAAATAGCACTCACAAATAAATGACATTTAAAAATAGCACTAACAATAGCACTCACAATTTATAATACAAAAATGCTATTTAAAAATAGCACTAACAATAGCACTCACAATTTATAATACAAAAATGCTATTTAAAAATAGCACTAACAATTATAAATTCTATCTAATAATAGCACTCACAATTTATGATAAATAAATGCCATTTAAAAATAGCACTAACAATAGCACTCACAATTTATGATAAATAAATGTCATTTAAAAATAGCACTAACAATTGCACTCACAATTTATAATACAAAAATGCTATTTAAAAATAGCACTAACAATAGCACTCACAATACAAAAATGCTATTTAAAAAAGCACTAACAAAGGTGTTAAAAATAATAACCATTATTATTATTACAAGAGTTAAAGAGGTTACCAAACAGTATAAATACGCATAACGTATAAATACGTATGACGTATAAATACGTAGAGTATACGTATACATCCAAACGACCAAATTAGCCTGAATTGAGGCCGCCAATGGATTGGGCATGATGAAAATTATGGGTAGAGGTGTTGAATTTTAATGGGTATGCCCGTGTGAAATTCAAGATCCGTGAAACCGGGGACTAATCGAAAGAAAAATATGCAATTAAGCCCTTTTGGTTAAAATTGATCAAATTGGAGGGCAAATTGACCCAATTGCACTTCTAGCCTTTAGGATTCAATGTCATGGCTTATAAAAAGTGAGAATTGAAAATTAAAAGACTCGCAAAGGAATTTTTTGGGCTCGGTTCGGGTTTATGTTTGTTAAGGAACATAGTGACCCGAGCCGAATTTTTGAGATTTAAAGTGACACACTTGAAGAGGAAATTAAAACAAAATTATTGAATATTTTTGAGTATTTTTCTGACCACGAATGGTATTTTTCTGATTTTTTGGGTATTTTTATAATTAAATAAATTCGAAAAATATTATAAAATACCAAAAAATATTTTTTGTTCAAAATTGGTCCCCGAGGCTAGGCCAAGGCTTCCAAAGCTGATTTTGTGATTTTATGACCTTTTTTGATATTTTTAATTAATTTTAAAAAATAAAAATCACAATAACATATGGTCAAAAATCAAGTGTCAACAGCTGCCCCTCTTTGAGAGTGAGCTCGCAGAGGTTGCTTTCAAAGACAAGATGGCACTTGATTCCTAACCGACTCAACAGGGAAAATGAAAGAAGAAATGCTATGACATCGGATCCTTAAGGCTCTTGATAAAAGCTCAAATTAATCCCTGGTTTACTCTAACAATTTGAACATGGGTTGAGGGGAGAGAGGTTTACCTGAAGCTCACCTGTCGGAGGCTTCCGGTTGAGACAACTTTCAAGAAGATACCTAGGACTCGTCATTGAGAATATCTTAGGGAAATTAAGCTCTGACCTGTATGGTAGGTCATACCATTATTGGATTCCTAACTGGCAGGAACCCAGGAAGGCGCATCCCATGCTTTGGGATCTGCCAAGGATTTTGATCCGTATGGTGGATCGGACCTTTGTGTTGACCCTTAAGGCGGTTTCTACCTTTGGTTGAGTTTAGTTTGATCCTTATGGCGGTTTCTACCTTTTATTTGACCCTTTAGGCGGTTTCTACCTTTGTTTGACCCTTCAGGCGGTATCTACCTTTGTTTTGACCCTTCAGGCGGTATCTACCTTTGTTTTGACCCTTCAGGCGGTTTCTACCTTGAGTTGACCCTTCAGGCGGTATCTACCTTGAGTTTGACCCTTCAGGCGGTTTCTACCTTTGATTTGACCCTTCAGGCGGTGTCTACCATGAGTTGACCCTTCAGGCGGTATCTACCTTTGAGTTGACCCTTCAGGCGGTATCTACCTTGATTTGACCCTCCAGGCGGTGTCTACCATGAGTTGACCCTTCAGGCGGTATCTACCTTTGAGTTGACCCTTCAGGCGGTATCTACCTTGATTTGACCCTTCAGGCGGTGTCTACCATTGTTTGACCCTTCAGGCGGTATCTACCTTGAGTTGACCCTTCAGGCGGTTTCTACCATGTGTTGACCCTTCAGGCGGTATCTACCTTGGTTTGACCCTTCAGGCGGTATCTACCATGAGTTGACCCTTCAGGCGGTTTCTACCTTTAGTTGACCCTTCAGGCGGTATCTACCTTAGTTTTGACCCTTCAGGCGGTTTCTACCATGAGTTGACCCTTCAGACGGTATCTACCATGAGTTGATCCTTCAGGCGGTTTCTACCTTGAGTTGACCCTTCAGGCGGTTTCTACCTTTGATTGACCCTTCAGGCGGTTTCTACCTTGAGTTGATTTGAAAAGGGTGTCTCATGACGAGGGTTCTCCACGTCCGATGAGACTGCCTAAATTTGAAAATGGGTCTCATGACGAGGGTTCTCCACGTCCGATGAGACTTCCTAAATTTGAAAATGGGTCTCATGACGAGGGTTCTCCACGTCCGATGAGACTGCCTAAATTTGAAAATGGGTCTCATGACGAGGGTTCTCCACGTCCGATGAGACTGCCTGAATTTGAAAAGGGGTCTCATGACGAGGGTTCTCCACGTCCGATGAGACTGTTTGATATTTGAAAAGAGGTCTCGTGACGAGGGTTCTCCACGTCCGATGAGACTGTTTGATATTTTGAAAAGGGGTCTCATGACGAGGGTTCTCCACGTCCGATGAGACTTCCTGAATTTTGAAGAGGTGTCTCATGACGAGGGTTTTCCACGTCCGATGAGACAGTTTGATATTTGAAAAGGGGTCTCATGATGAGGGTTCTCCACGTCCGATGAGACTGTTGATATTTTGAAAAGGGGTCTCATGACGAGGGTTCTCCACGTCCGATGAGACTTCCTGAATTTTGAAGAGGTGTCTCATGACGAGGGTTTTCCACGTCCGATGAGACAGTTTGATATTTGAAAAGGTGTCTCATGACGAGAGTTTTCCACATCCGATGAGACTGCCTAAGTTTTGAAAATGGTGTCCTAGGACGAGGATTCTCCACGTCCTGCTGGGACAGTTTGCTGACTTCTTTTGAAAAAGGGTTCTATCCTCACCCTTTCTTTTGCAAGATCCCGAAATTTGCCGGGAATTCAATTTTGAAGCAGTGAAAGATTTTATCTTGACAAAGCTTCACTTGGGTCCGTTGAGGCGACATTCTGGGAGCTGGGTTCTCCAGGTATCCTGCAGAAGTTTGAGCCTGAAAGATTTTTCTTCACCAAGAAAACGTTAGTAATCTTTGGGAAGACCACGGCTGTCCCTTTTGACAAAACCGTATGATTTAAGTTTTAATCATGAAATGTGCATTTTGCTGTTGGAGGTTATCCAAAGCATTCTTGCAACATGCAAATGTGATCACAAATCCCTTGCGCGGAAAATCTGGATCCAACAATTTGAAACTTCCAAAAAGAGTTTGTTCAAAACATCAATTGGAATATTTCTCGACAAGGAGGTCTTCTCACCTGTTTTGCGATAGTGGTTTTTTTTATAGGGGATGCACTTAATTCCCTACTAACCTGTGCCTAGGTTTTAGGCTCATTCGCAGCGCATACATTTTGATCGGTCGGGAGGTCTTCCACGGGACCGTAATGTTAGGCTTGGATATTGGTTTTCAAAGGGGACCCGCTTTGGAGTCGAGGCCATTGAATGAAAGTCTTCACCATCTGCTCCGGGTTTACAAGTCAAGAACCCTGCAAAATGAGGAAGAAATAGTCTTGCTCGTACTTCTTCGAGCTAAGCAATATGTTAACCCAAGTGTCTTAGTTAGAGAAGACTGTTTCAGGGTTGTAACATTTGTAGGATTGGGGACCGAAAAAGGCTTGTTTTTGGCTCAGAATTTGTGAGGGGATTGGCATTGGTGATCATTGCAAACTTGTCACATGTCTTTTCCATTCTGCATCTTCAATTTTTGAGGTGTGCAACCGCTTTTGAGGTGTGCACAAGTCCTTTAGAGAACGTCTCTTGTGGTATTAAGAGATTGACAATTCTGTCCGTGTTTTTGCACCACGGCTGACATCATTTGGGGAGCAGTCTTCTTGATCTGACTCCTTTATGGGTTTTTCTCTCTTCCCAACTAGGCTTTATTGGGGATCAATCAAACAGTTTTCACGAGCATCGGCCTTGCTTTTACCAGGCACTTTGCTTTTTCTTGCTGCTGGGGATTTTTCTTTGTTGAAATCCCGCCTTTTCTTTTCCTTTGGAACCATGATGTTCAGAAAATTGTGCTAGATATACAACTTGAATCATAGCACATTTAAACGCCGATATGAAATTTTTCTATAAATCCCATCTCTTGGATTCTTCCGTTCTTGGAGTGATGCAGTTTCTATCTTGAAACATGCCATGATCACCAACAGGGGTTTATGAAATGAATTCGCAGGCTTAAGTTGGCTGTGCAAAGGATTCGGTGTGTGGGATAGAGAATGAATGCTTCTCGTCATCCTATGGCACTTGGACTACCATATAAACAATACACAAAGATTAATGTTAGTCCGAGCAAGAAAATTTCTAACCATTTTCTCCTGACGCTGCTGGACTTACTTCCTTTTTGCCCCGGTGTGGGGTGGCTCTTGACAGGGTTAAGAATGAAAAGCGCCGTTCAAAGGGGTTTATCAACGGTCACCTGTAGTGTTTGGGGATATGAAACGAATGCCTCCGTCGTCCCAACCCATGTAATCGCTGCAAATGGTCCCTACCTCCGTAGACCCAGATTTTGCTATCTGCCCACTCCACTCATCTCTCAAGTGTGTGTTGGACATGTTTGGATTAGGTTTTCGCCTCTCGTCTGAGAAAACATCCTTTTGAAAATTTTGAACTTTTGATTGGAAAAAATTTCTTTCATTTTCTCCAAAAATTTTACCCGCCAAGGGGATTTTAAGATGCACTATGCATGTCCTTATTCATGTTCAGACAACCTCCTGTTTTAAAACATGAATGCCAATGAAGTTTGAATTCTATGTCTTTTCTAGACATCAGATTCTGAAGGCTTTTCTTTTCTTCTCTGTTTTTTTATTCAACATCTTTAGTGGATTGGGGAAAGGGATACTTACCTGTCCCCAGAGGCTGGAGATCCCTGAAAATGCGGAAGAAACATGTTATTGTACGTTCACGAATTTTTCAAAAAATTAGAACGATACAATTTACCCTTGGTCATGTATTTCCAACGGGTAATACATGGGATGTGAAAACCCGTTTTGCCCTGATGGCAAGCCCTTGTCAAAAACAAACAATAAGTGTCAGTTTGTGTTCCAAAATTCAAGACCAATTGGAATGATACCGCATTGTTCTTGCTTGGCGTTTTCATTTGAACACAAACGCGCGGCTTGCAGAATCTGGCCCTCTATCTTGTGGTCATGATCCCTCCGTTTGGTTGGCGATGAATCATTCTCAAGGATTTGCCCCAGAGGAGATCCATTTGTGTTTTTGGGCGCATTCCAGCGCCATTCTTCAAGGTTCCTTTTATTCAAGGAAAAAAAGAAAATCTTATCAAAATGCATGTCAAAGCACGGGACGTAGGAGCGACACTTTTTACCTTCCACTTGGTCTTATAATCAAAGACCATTTCTTGGAGTGCTGACTCCCAAGGTCAATAGCTTTATTCGCCTCCTCGTTGGCGAGTTCTTTTCTTTTGAGGCTTTCGGTGCCAACGACTCCCTGTTAAATGAGTAAAAACTCATGTTAGGCATGTGGTCTTCGAAGACCAAAATGGAACGATACAAGGTTACCGTTCACCCATATTCGTATCTTGGGTTTAATTCTGATGCGGACGACTCTACAGTTGCGTCCATTGATTTTGCCAGAGAATAAACGTTATTCTTTGTCCGGCGCACAAATGATTCGCTTGCCCCAATTGGGCCTGATTTGTCGTAGCTAGGTGACGCTTGCCCCAGCTAACTCCCTTTTGCATTTTGCTGCATTGACGCATTCAGGCTATTTGACATCCGCAAAAATGGGTTTACTCGTGATTGAGTACTTCAACAACCTGCGCGATGAAAAGAGTCAATCACCGCGTAAGGAGCTTTAATTGAAACGATTACGGATTTACTTTCCCCGCTCTGGTCACTTTTGGCATCCAAGATGCTGGAAATTTTTCAGTGGTCCCATTCATTTTTGTCATCACCTGCAAGAATGGAAAACCATATCAACTCGTGAACCGGTCAATCCGATTTGGAACGGATACAACTTTTTCGACTTAGGGAGAGTCGATCCAAATTATGTTGCCCCAGCTTCACGTTGTCTACTTAAGGCTCATCACAATAAATCCATCTTGTTTTTGCAAACCCAATGGGTGATGCCCGATGAAGGTGCACTCCTTTCCATTTTGTAGGGAAGGCAAGCTCCCTTTTGTTGGTCTTTAACCATCTTATCCTGAGAGGAAGAGATATGAAATATTATGTCATTATCTGATTGAAAATCAATTAGGAATGACACGTCCTTATCCTTGATTCGGTTGCCCGGTCAAGAGGCATTTGCCCTCGTCAGTTGACTCTCCAAGGTGGTCCAGCGCTTTTCCATGCCATCCTGGTTCGTTTCAACTCGCGATTGATTCTTCACACAAGTTTTTGGATTTTGATTCATAAGCGGCGCTGAATGACCTTTTGGTTTCGAGGTGTACCAATCATTCACATACATACGCATGAGACCAGTGAGGTTTGGCTCTAAGAATCAAGATAGGGTTTGGAACCTAAGGCCAAGGCTCTCACCTCGAGTTCTAGAAAGGGTAGATTCCATTGCACAACTATCGTTGCATTGGGACCCAATCCATAATTCGAAATGAGCGGAATTGAAAAGTGGATTACCCCGTATTTTTCCTCACGGAGATTCCATTTTCAATCCCTTATATTGTTTTCCTATAGGCGGCGCCCGGGGTTTTAGGCGCGATTGTGTGTGTTCATGTGTTGTGAGTATCACAATGCAAGTCATGCACAACAGTTTATCAATCGGCGGTTCAAATCATCCATACAACATACATTCCTACGCCAACCTGCATAAGACAATGTTAATCACGGACTACACCCCTTATCTCTCCAATCTGCAAAAACATATAATACCTACCATGAGCGGACTTACCTCACCTTCAAGAGCGCCTGCAGGGTTAGAAAAATCACTCAGCGTTTTAATTACGGCCTAAGTCCACTTGAGGTCTAGAACCATAGGTTCTAGAACAAGATTCCCCAGCGGAGTCGCCAGCTGTCGCGACCCGTCCGAAAGCGGACGCGGCTAATGGATTACCGATCGCGGGTCTTGGATCGGCGCGGGCCCTCCCAGGCCCATACCAAATCGCGGCGGGAGTATTTTTCGAAGGGATTCGACGATAACAGTCGATCGCTTTCGACCTTAGTGTGGTCGTGGTGGCATGTGCAACTTGTGCATGCATTTGGAGTCGCCACCGGTCTTTCTTGGAGGGTAGACCGGAAACCTTATTGACCGATTGGGAGAGATCGATCAATTCTGCGGAACCAGAGATTTTGAGTTCGGGGACTTGGTTACGTTGATGTCATTACCAACGCCCTTTCGGTACCTAACGCGAGTGATTTTCCCTAACTAGGATTTCATGCAGGCGCAATTTTGGGTGAGGTAAGTCTGACTTTGCACATTAACCAGTTTAACATGCTCACGTAATCATAAAAAAAAAATAGATGTCAATCACATAAACATCTATCCTACGTGGTGATCATGGAATTATGATTTAATGGGTCTCGAGCCAATGAGACCACATTTAATCATTTTAATATTTTAATAACGGAGAGCCGCTCTTCTCTTCTTCTTGGTTTCTTGAACTCTTCAAGAATCGGGCCCCAAAGAGCTCGCCGACTTAAAAGGCTCCTCCACGTAATCCTCGTAGCATTTACATCAACAATTGACTATGCTAAAAATAAAGATTACATGAAAAATAAAAGGAGTACGCAGCCTCCATTTAATAATTACAACCCCAAATATATAAATAATCACCATACATTCATACATACATCAATCACATTGATTAGGGATTTTTCCATGATCACCACCCTTCCACGTAAGTAATAAATTCACAATTTAAAACTTAGGAAGGCACAATAAAAATTCTACGTTGAATCATATTCAGAATTTTTACGTAAAATAAGATAGCCATAAATTTTCGATTCAAAATTGATTTAGTCTCAATTTTTGCTACGTTGATTAATTTATCATATAAAATAATCAACCTCCATTAGCCATGTAAGATTAAATGCACGAAAACACCTAAGGATCGGCTCTGATACCACTGTTGGGATCCACGTAACACGTAGCGGAAATAAATAACAACCCATACATGTATCTCCAGAGGCGTACTTCGTGCATTTCAATCGAAAAAAAATCACAAAGCCTCAAAGGGAGTAAATGGATTACCTCTCGTAGCGTGCTTGAACGGAGGTGTCGGTTCGATGTTCTTCGATCTCAGCCTCCACAAGTGTTAGGCATCTAGTTCGGACGCACCACCAATTGACGAACGGGGAGACGACTAATAACTCCACAACAATTGTGTTAGCAATATGCGGAATCAATATTCCGAACTTAGTATATTTTGCTCATCAAGATTATGAGAATATAGAGAGTGTTTGTGTTCTTCTCTCTAAGCTCTCAAAAATTTGCATACTCTACAAAATGTCTCCCCCCCAACCTCAAAACTCTTGCCATCCTTTTATAGCCAAAAATTCCTTCCAATAAATTGTATTATAAAATAGCACTCACAAATAATAAATACTTTCTAAAAATAGCACTCACAAATAAATGACATTTAAAAATAGCACTAACAATAGCACTAACAATAGCACTCACAATTTATAATACAAAAATGCTATTTAAAAATAGCACTAACAATAGCACTCACAATTTATAATACAAAAATGCTATTTAAAAATAGCACTAACAATTATAAATTCTATCTAATAATAGCACTCACAATTTATGATAAATAAATGCCATTTAAAAATAGCACTAACAATTGCACTCACAATTTATAATACAAAAATGCTATTTAAAAATAGCACTAACAATAGCACTCACAATACAAAAATGCTATTTAAAAAAGCACTAACAAAGGTGTTAAAAATAATAACCATTATTATTATTACAAGAGTTAAAGAGGTTACCAAACAGTATAAATACGCATAACGTATAAATACGTATGACGTATAAATACGTAGAGTATACGTATACATCCAAACGACCAAATTAGCCTGAATTGAGGCCGCCAATGGATTGGGCATGATGAAAATTATGGGTAGAGGTGTTGAATTTTAATGGGTATGCCCGTGTGAAATTCAAGATCCGTGAAACCGGGGACTAATCGAAAGAAAAATATGCAATTAAGCCCTTTTGGTTAAAATTGATCAAATTGGAGGGCAAATTGACCCAATTGCACTTCTAGCCTTTAGGATTCAATGTCATGGCTTATAAAAAGTGAGAATTGAAAATTAAAAGACTCGCAAAGGAATTTTTTGGGCTCGGTTCGGGTTTATGTTTGTTAAGGAACATAGTGACCCGAGCCGAATTTTTGAGATTTAAAGTGACACACTTGAAGAGGAAATTAAAACAAAATTATTGAATATTTTTGAGTATTTTTCTGACCACGAATGGTATTTTTCTGATTTTTTGGGTATTTTTATAATTAAATAAATTCGAAAAATATTATAAAATACCAAAAAATATTTTTTGTTCAAAATCGGTCCCCGAGGCTAGGCCAAGGCTTCCAAAGCTGATTTTGTGATTTTATGACCTTTTTTGATATTTTTAATTAATTTTAAAAAATAAAAATCACAATAACATATGGTCAAAAATCAAGTGTCAACACCGATCCGTGGCGCGGCCGGCAAAGCTCCGGGCTCGTTTTCGCCAAATTTTAATGCACAAATAAAGGGAAGTCGGGCTTAGAGGGAGTACCAATGAAGTTCTATGACAAAATTTGCAAGAAATACGACTCGGGGAGGCCCGACCGAGACTCCAAAAATGCGACGTTCATTTTGGCATTTCGTCGAGCATGTAGTATGCGTGTATGGAACGGTGGTCGGAGAGATATACCGACCTTTTTGAAGCTCACCGACGGCCACCGAGCTCCGGGGATGATCTATGGGTGTCGCTGAAAATCCGGAGCTCTCCGTTTTTGGCTCGTCTTCGCCCAAAACCAATGGTCGATGGAATGATGGCTATTCCATTTTGCCAATCTCTTTCGGAAAGCTCTACGTCCCGCTAGCAAGAACCTCCCCTTTTCCGCCGAAAGGAGACACCTTTTGTCTCTTCATTCTCTTCCTTCCATTTTTTATTCCTTCTTTCTTTCCCTTTTTTTTTTTTGGATGAAGACCCCATCTCCCTTCTTGTCGTGAAGCACATGAAGAAAACGGCTAATAGAGAGACCCCTCCAAAAAAGAGAGGCCATCTCCTTTTTTATTATTTTCTTTCTTTGCCTTATGATGGTGTACGCATTAGTCATCCACCTTTCTTGCATGTGCTTATTTCTTTTGTCTGGCACTTCTCCATTTGGCATCATCTTTTAGTCTTCTCAATGTCCTTCACTTGTTTTCTTTTTTAATTTCACTTGAAATGGCCGACCCCCTCATCTAAGCAAGGACAAGAATGCTCCATTTATATCCCATTGGGTGCCTGCCATTTCCTCTCTTCAAGATGATGTCCATTATTTTATGGAGGAAGTGTCCAAATGGCCCATCATGTACGATTCCCTAAAGCACGATTAGGAGCAAACTTCCGAAGCGCACTATTGACTCATCATCCTCATTTTTTAATCCCATAATGATCGATTTTTTTTTCTCGATTCGGGTTTATGTTTGTGAAGGAACATAGTGACCCAAACCGTATTTTTCAAGATTTAAAGTGACAAGCTTGAAGAGGAAATTAAAACAAAATTATTGAATATTTTTGTGTATTTTTCTGACCACGAATGGTATCTTTCTGATTTTTTTGGGTATTTTTAATAATTAAATAAATTCGAAAAATTATTAAAAATTACGAAAAATATTTTTTGTTCAAAATTGGTTCTTGAGGCTAAGCCAAGGCTTCCAAAGTTGATATTGTGATTTTATGACCTTTTTTGATATTTTTAATTAATTTTAAATGATAAAAATCACAATAATAAATGGTCAAAAATCAAGTGTCAACAAGTATGATCAGAGTAAGATTGTCCTGCAAAAAGTAAGTTAAGTTTTCTCCCCCTTTCCTCTAAATTGAAATATAATTAGGGGTAATAATATAATTAGAGGTAATCTAATGAGACTGCATAAAAGTACTGCATAAAGGTAAATTCAACTTCTCACCCTTTTTGTCAACATCAGAAAGAAGTTTGTATAAGAAGGTCCTTAAAAAATACCGCGTCTTATATGTATAGAAAATGAAATAAGAGTTTTTAAGAAGAGGGATGTTCTTCAGGCTCATTATCAGCCTCCACTCGGGAAGGTCCTTCATAGCTTCTTCCCACCATCTGAGCATGATCTCTCACAGCTTGAGAAGAGGGCAGGTTTGAAGATGGTCTGTCCGTTCTGACCAGTGTGTATGTAGGCATGTTTGCTATTTCAGCACAAAACATTCTCCTATAGAGATCAAGTGACTTTTCCAGCTTAGTTACCTGACTAGTCAAACCCTGCAGCTTCCTATCTGTCTGCTGTTCAAAAGCCTTCATTTTCTGATCAAATCTTGTTTCCATTGCAGCTATTGTCTGAAGAAGAGTATTTTGAAGATTTTCAAAATGCACTTGAAGGTCCATTTGTGGTTTGGAGGGTGCAGGTTCTTGAGTCTCCCCATCAGTTTGTGCCTTGGTGAAAGCTTGAGAAGCTATGACTTCAGTGAGAAATACATCTGATGTAACAGGCACAGACTCTTTTTCCCCCTGAATTATAGCTCTTTTCCCTTTTTCCTTTGAGCTTGGCACGAAGACTATTTCCTCATCAATATCCATTGGAATGGACTGTGCACTGGACAATTGATCTTCTCGGGCAATTGCTGAAGCTAGACTTGCAGCATCTTTGGGAATTGTAGCCCCGGTGGAAGAGACAGAGTAAGCTCCAATGTCATCTTGTTCTTCCTCCTGTTCTTTTGACGCCAACGTTGCTAGAACTTGTGCTAGCAATTCCTCATGATCACAATTGACAATTTGTATGTCATACTCTGTGTCATCTTCAAATCGTGCAGCTTGCTCCTCATCCCACATTGTGAGGAATTCTTCCTCAGTCAGATGACAGGGATATACAACTTTTTCTTGTGGTTGTATTCCTGTTTCATCTATTTCTTCCTCATCTCCCTCAGCACTACGATTTTCAGACTCACCATCTTCATCTGATCCACCTCGAGATTGAGTAGCTTCAGAATCATATTCCCCTGTTTCTTCCTCACTTGCGTCTGAATCCTTATCAGCAGGACTTTCTGTTTGTTGCCCCTTAACAGCCATGACTTTTCTCTTCTTTGGAGATTTCTGTTTTGACTCTTCCTCGAAATCCACAATGACGGGTTCATTGTTCTTTGTTCTCCATCCAGCAAGAGTCATTTTGTACCCCATTTTTGTTACCATAGTCTCTCCAGCAGTCATCAGAGGAGTTTCCTGATTGATAAAGGCACCTAGGCCATCAATCTTAAAATAGTTGATTATTTTGAAGATTAAAGCGGCATAAGGAAGTTGGCCCTTTGGCTTGAGAGCTTATCTGTACATGTGCAATAGGACTGTATGAGCAAGGGAAATCCTCTGTCCTGTCAAGATTCCCCATAACAGCTTTGCCTCGTACTTTGATATATCTGTCTTTGATGCTGCCTTGGGTCTGAGACATTCAATGATCACTTTGTGCATCAGGATATGTTTCAGGGGAAAGTCTGTGTAGGCAATATGTGACTTTGATTCCCTTGAGAAACTCGATTTTCCAGTCAGGAAGCAGAAAGCTTCACCTGTAGTGACATCTAAGGGTTTGAAATCTCCCTTTCTGGTTCACATGATTGCAGCCAATTCATCAACGGTCAGGAAATACTGCTGTCTTTTGACTGTGAAAGCCAGAGAGTTGAAGTTGACAAACTGAAGATTTGAATAGAAATAAGCTACCAAATCAGGAAAAGTGTAGCCTCTCTTAGTTACAAACTGATCTATCTTCACCTTTTCTAGATGCTTCCTCATATAGATGCCATTGCTGTCAAAGTACTTTAACTCAAATACCCTTTGAGGTATAATACCTCTCTGTTTCATTGCTTCAAACCTTTCTTTGTGAGCTTGATTCTGGAATAAAGGATCAGGAAAGCTTTTATCCAAAATAAAGCCTATATTTTTCACAAAGTCATTAAACAGAATGTCATCATCATCTTCCACCTTCGCCTTCGTGCCGCCATGTCTAATTGGGGATGGTTTTTGTTTCGAGCTTGTCTCTGCCACTTTCTCCTTTCCTTTTCTAGAGATTGATGCAGGTTTTTCTACAGCAATTGGTTCAACGATTTTCCTAGGCAAGCTAAGAAACTCCAATAGGTCTTTCTCACTATCGAAATAATGAGTCTTCAGCAGTTTTCTAAGTTCGTTACCAAAATCTCCTGCTGCCTTAATCGTATCATACATTGGCTTAATAGAATGAGCCATAGATTCTTTTCCTTCAAAGGCAGACAGAGACAGACCTTTTGACAGACGAAGAGCTTCGCGCTGTTCGTTGATTTGGGTTTCTGTGAGTTCCGCGTCACTTGCAGTTGAGGCGGAGAACTTTCTCTTCGACTGAAGCATCTTCTTCGAGTCAGAGGCTGATTTTAGAGCCATTGATGCGTAGAAAGTTTAAAACTTTGAGTGAAAGAGTGTTGTTTTGAGGAGGAAATCGAGAGCGAGAGACTTCGAACACGGTTTTAGGGTTTTGATTTGAGAGAAATTTTGAAAGTGAGAGAACAGAGGCGACGGTTCAGCGTTTTTATAAACGAGGCGGTTATTTTTGGAAACAAAAGAGCGAATTTTGATTTTCTAAAGAAAGAAGAAAAAGAAATTGTTTTAATAGAACAAATATTCACCGTCAATCAGATATTCGAAGATGTCTATTTATATAAGGAACTTACCCAAAAAAAAAATAGTGATAACTGACCTTTTTTTTTTTAATAAAGAAAGTGTGAATTTCTTCTTACGCGCCTTTTTGACGTTCCTTCTGATGCTTCTTCTGATGCTCCTTCTGACACTCCTTTAGTCGTTCCTTCTGATGCTCCTTCTGACGTTCCTTCCGATGCTCCTTTTGACTTACCTTCTGACGTTCCTTCTGACTCTCCTTCTGACGCTCCTTCTGACTCTCCTTCTGACGTTCCTTCTGACGTTCCTTCTGACGTTCCTTCTGATGCTCCTTCTGACGTTCCTTCTGTCGTTCCTTCTGACGTTCCTTCTGATGCTCCTAGTTTTAAGATATACTTAAGAAGGAAGGTTAATGATAGATAATTCATTTCTAATAAAATTAAAACTCTGTTTATCAAGAGGTTTTGTAAAAATATCTGCAAGTTGATTTTTCGTATCAATGTATTGAATGTTAACATCACCGTTCTGAACATGATCACGTATGAAGTGATGCTTGATCTCAATATGCTTTGTTCTTGAGTGAAGTACAGGATTCTTTGTGAGATTTATGGCACTTGTGTTGTCACATAAAATTTCCACAGTTGATTCTTCAACACCATAGTCTTTGAGCTGCTGTTTTAGCCAAAGTATTTGAGTGCAGCAACTTCCAAGAGATACGTATTCTGCTTCAGCTGTACTGAGTGCCACTGTATTTTGCTTCTTTGAATACCATGAGAAAAGCATGTTTCCCATGAGCTGACAAGTTCCAGATGTACTTTTTCTATCAACTTTGCAACATGCAAGATCTGCATCTGAATATCCCTTTAGTATAAAATCAGAAGATTTAGAATACCGCAAACCATAGTTGGGATAAGTCCCTATGTATTTGATTATTCTCTTGACTGCTGATAGGTGTGATTCTCTTGGGCTTGACTGAAATCTTGCACATAAGCAGACACTGTATAGAATGTCTGGTCTTGAAGCTGTGAGATACAATAATGATCCAATCATACTTCGATATAGTTTGGGATCAATTTCCTTTCCATCTTCATTTTTATCTAATTTAGAGGAGTGAGACATAGGAGTTTCTGTCTTCTTGCCATTCTCCAGACCAAACTTCTTCACTATTTCCAATGCATACTTCTCTTGAAATATGAATGTTCCTTTTTGAGATTGATGAATTTGAAGACCAAGAAAGAACCGTAATTCTCCCATCATACTCATCTCAAACTCATCCTGCATTACTTTAGAAAATTTATTGCAGAGACGTTCATTAGAGGAGCCGAATATAATATCATCAACATAAATTTGAACTAAAAGGATATCTTTACCTTTTCTTTGAATGAAAAGAGTGGTGTCTACATTACCTTTAGTGAAGCTGTGTTGAGATAAAAAGTTACTTAACCTTTCATACCAGGCGCGGGGTGCTTGTTTCAATCCATAGAGTGCCTTTTTTAAGACATATACCAGATCCTTTTCTTTAGATTCTTCGAAGCCAGGAGGTTGTTCAACATATACCTCTTCTTTGATGTAGCCGTTTAGGAAGGCACTTTTCACGTCCATCTGAAAAAGTTTGAAGTCATTGTAACATGCATAAGCAAGAAGTAGCCTAATGGCTTCTAACCTGGCAACCGGTGCGTAGGTTTCATCGTAATCTATTCCTTCTTCTTGAGAGTATCCTTTTGCTACAAGTCTTGCTTTGTTTCTTACAACTTTTCCTTTGTCATCAAGTTTGTTTCTGAATACCCATTTTGTTCCAATTACTGGACGATTTTTGGGACGATTGACCAGTTCCCAAACATTGTTGACCTTGAACTGATGTAGTTCTTCATGCATTGCATTTATCCCGTTTTCATCTGCTAATGCATCTTCAATCCTTTTTGGCTCCAATTCAGATACTAAGGCGATGTTGCTCATTGCTTGCTTGAATTTGGATCTTGTCTTTACGCCATCACTTATGCTGCCTATGATAAGTTCCTTTGGATGACTTGACTTATGCTTCCAGTTTTTGTCAAGGCCATCATTTGAGGATATTGTGGATTCATTCTGTTCATCTTCTGATCTTTCTTCAACTGAGGAAGTTTCCTTCTGAACATTCTCCGAACCCGTATTCACATCTGAGTCTGCTCGTGAGTTCATGACTTGATGAAGTGTATGCATTTGAGTGAATTCAGTTTCATCATCCTGGTGGCTTTCATCGAACTTGATGTTCACTGATTCCTCAACAGCACGAGTGTATTTGTTGTACACTCTGTAGGCTTTGCTAGTTGTTGAATATCCCAAGAAAATTCCTTCATCTGATCTCTCATCAAACTTTCCAACTCGATCATTAGCATTCTTTAAAATAAAGCATTTGCAACCGAATACATGAAAGTATGCAACATCAGGCTTTCTTTCTTTGAAAAATTCATAGGGAGTTTTCTCAGAAAAAGGTCTGAGGAAAATTCGATTTAAGATATAACACGCTGTTAAAATGGCCTCAGCCCAAAAGTTAGAGGCAATTTTACTCTCAATGAGAAGAGTTCTGGCCATTTCTTGTAAAGATCTGTTTTTCCTTTCTACTACCCCATTTTGTTGAGGAGTATAAGGTGCAGAGAAGTTATGCTGAATTCTGAACTTAGTGCAAAAATCTGAGAAACTTTGATTTTCAAACTCTCCCCCATGATCCGTTCTCAAACTGGAAATAGTGTAACATTTTTCATTTTGAATTCTTTTAGCAAATTTTGAGAAGGATATGAAAGCTTCACTTTTGTGAGCAAGAAATGAAACCCATGTAAATCTAGAGAAGTCATCAACTATGACAAAGCAATATCTCTTACCTCCAATGCTTAGAGTTCTATTTGGTCCGAAGATGTCCATATGAAGTAGCTGCAGACAATGCTTAGTGGAAACTTGATTTAAGGACTTAAAGGAACTTCTTACCTGCTTACCCAGTGTGCATGCATGACATAGTCCACTTTTCTCAAATTTAGTTTGAGGTAGTCCTCGAACAAGTCCCTTCTTGGAAAGCTTTGAAATATATTTTACACTAATATGACCTAACTTTCTGTGCCAAAGTTCAGATTCATCCTTAACAGAAATAAGACATTTAGCAAGTTCACAGTCAGCATTAATATCTAAAAGATAAATGTTCCCATGCCTTCATCCCGTGAAGGATTACTTCTTATCCTTGCTCATACATGTGCATTTTAGATTTTGGAACCAAATATCATATCCAGAGTCACAGAGTTGACTTACAGAAATCAAGTTGTAGTTCAATCCTTTGACTAGAGAGACATCTTTAACGATCAGATTCCCAATCTTTACATTTCCTTTCCCGATGACCTTTCCCTTGTTCTTTCCTCCAAATGATACGCTTCTTCCATCACAGTCTGAGAAAGATATAAATACATCTGGATTTCCAGTCATATGACTTGAACAACCACTATCCAGAAACCACTTGTTCTTCTTTCTCTTTGGTACCTGCAATAAATAACCAACTTACTGTTTCTTTGGTACCCATGTTTTCTTGGGTCCTTCTGTGTTAGTATATTTTGACCTTTTAATAGGTCTCCAAATTTTCTTGCAATAATCCTTAGTATGGTTAGGATCACCACAATTCACACAAGGTTGTCGAATGTAGGATCTAGTAAAATGCTTATGAAAAAGATGCTTGTAATTGGAAAACGTTGGTTTTCGAAATTCAGTTTTAAAGATATTTCTTTGGCTATTTTCCCTTTTAAAACTTAACCCAGATCAGTCATTGAAGGGTATTTGTTTTGAAATAATGCTATTCAGAGTTGCTGAGCTTTGTGAAAACCTTTTTGATATATCAGAATCTTTTTCTTTCAAGGAAGCATTTTCTTTTGAAACTAAATTATGATTTTCTTTCATCTGGTGAAACTCTTGTTGTAAAAAATCAATTTTTTTCTTTTTGGGACAAATTCTGTTGTTTTAATGAAGCATTTTCCTTTTTCAAACAAGAAACTTTCTCAAGAGCTTCTTTGTAGTTTCTACACAATTCATCAATATATTCAATAACTTCATCAGGGAGTTCAGATGAACATACCTCAGTTTCTGAATCTGAATTTGAATCTGATTCGGCCATGAGACAGATATTTGCATAATCATTTTCGCTTTCATCAGAATCACTTAAAGTTTCTACCTTTAGAGCCTTCTTGTACTTCTCATACTTGAGTTTGTCCTTCTTCAAAGTTGGGCAGTTTGGTTTGATATGTCCTGCCTTCTTACAATGGAAGCAGATCACGTCTTTGCTATCTTGTGAGTCGTTGCTTGGTATTTTTACATCACTCTTCTTCCAAGGTTTCTTTCCTTTGATGTTTCGGCCTTTCCGAGCCATCTTCCTGAATTTCTTGACCATGAGGGCTAATTCTTCATCATCCTCATCTTCATCATCTGTATCAGAAAGACATTGATTAATTTCAGTTTTTAAGGCAATAGATTTTTTACCTTTCTGTTCTCCCTTTTTGTTTGCTTGTTCTGTTTCATAGGATTGCAAAGTTCCGACTAGCTCATCCACCGAGAGTGGTCTGATTGTTTGGCATTCTTGAATTGATGGCTTGATATAATTCCAATCATCTGTGAGTCCACGTAGTATCTTCCTGACTTGCATTGGTTCAGCGATAGGTGCGCCTTGTCTTGCAAGTCCACTTGCCAGAGTCTGAAACCTGTCTATCATATCTGCAATAGATTCATCAGGTTTCATTTCGAATGCTTCATAGTCACTTAGTAAAATACTGAGCTTTGTTTCTTTCACACGATTTGTTCCTTGAAAGGTAACATGAAGTCTATCCCATATTGCCTTAGATGATTCTTCCTCTGAGACACGATTATAAAGAGGAGTAGATAAGGCACAAAAGAGAGCATTGACAGCTTTATAATCAAGGCCTTTTCTTTTAGCCTTTTCAGTATCAGTCATTGTTGTGATAGTATTTACTCCGTCAGCAGAGGTTGGATTTGTAGCATTTGCAGGAACTATTCCATTTGTAACGACATCCCACATCAGATCATCATAGGCTTTGAAGAACCACTTCATCTTGTTGCTCCACATATTGTAATCCTTTCCATCAAAGTATGGTGGCTTGTTGGCAAAGTGCGAATCGCTTGTTCCTGAAGAGTGATTGCTAGACATAGTAGATCGTTAACTCTGAAGTCAATAAACACTTCGTAAAATGAGCAACCGGCTCTGATACCAATTGATGTATCTAGCAATATCTCCTAGAGGGGGGTGAATAGGAGATTTTGAACAAAATTGAGATTTCTTGCGGAATGAATGAAGTTCAGTGTACAATTAGGAACAAGAACCGTATAACAGTGTGCAGAAAATCTAAACGCAAGGGTAAGAGTTTAGAGAAGAAAATATTGCACACGATATTTATAGTGGTTCGGCTTAGTTCAAGCCTACGTCCACTCTTCCACGATGACAGCCGATTGGCTGGATTTCACTATGAAGAATAAAGAGGATTACAACCACTCAAGTATTTTGTTTCTCTATCTCACAGATTTTCACAGTGAAGGATTTTGGGTACACAGAATACTCTTTGGATGAAACTCAAATTATGCTTGCACTTTGGATTGTTGTTCGCTCTCTACCCTTTAATCCATCATGATTCCTCTTTTATACTCCCCTGCCTCCGAACTAGCCGTTGGATTCCAGCCAAGGGATCGCTCTTCAATCCTTGATTGGACGTCATCAATCGTGATTGAACGAGACTGTATCTTCAGAAGATATGTAGACCATTGGGTAAGACATTGAACCCTTCTGATTCAATCGCCCATACAACTGAATCTCTAGCTTCCATAAGTGTGATAAGTTTGAGTTGATTTCCAAAGATATATTCCTTAGAAGATGATATCCCATTATAGAAAGTCCCTTAATTGATTTGAGGGAATATCAGGATAATCACTTGCCTTGATCGGAAACCTGCCATACGTGGGTTAGATTAGTTGGCACTGAATGGTAATACGGAGATTTGATGTGATCCATCCGTCACTGTTTAGATCGTCAGGAGCACCTCCATCTGACCCTTGAACAGAAGCACTTCCATCTGACCCTACGTCAGAAGCACTTCTGTTCTCTCTTGATTAGCAACGCAAGTGTACGTATTGAACAAGTAATAGAGTGATGAATAAAAGTATCGTTCCCACGGAGATTGTAGACAAATCAATCAAATTACTTACTAAACGTGAACAATTCTGAAATTTATCTAACCAATTAAAGATCCAATAAAGCACTCGAAAATTCTAAAGAAAAATAAATTAACCAATGCAGCAAACCAAAATAGAAATTAGAAATTTCGAATATAAAGAGGCAACAAATAATGGATTTCTATCAAGAATGAAAAAATGTTAGAGCATCCGATTTCGCTTAACCAATCAAGATTAATTAACCAATCTCATCATGCAATTAAATTGAATTCATAGTGTGATGGTAGAACTTCCTAATGTAAATCACTATCCTTGGTCCGATATAGCAATCCTAATTAGATTTAGCAACTCACACTTGATCCATGTGAATTTAAGTAAATCCAAACGCATTAAGATCTATGAACGTTCCCAAATTCAATAAACCACCGTCGATTTACCTACTACCGAAACCACACAAAAAGCATAAGATATCTCTATCTGTGATGAATTCATGGCTATATATCATAAAACACTTGCACGGAATCTCCTTTCAGTCTCATACGTGCAATAAATATCATTCAAGTGGTGATCAATCACTTAAAAGCATTAAGAACATGATATATAACTCACATGTATGAATTCTAAAATTGCATAAATGAGTATGAAAAATTAATCCATCATAGTTAAGTTACATCGTAGCCCTAAAAAAAGTAGTCTAAAACATAATAAAGATTAAACTAAAAAAAATGTTTAAACTAAACATGATGAAGAACTAGAACAAGTGCACCAAGAATAATCAAGGATTGACTTTGAATTCGCCTCCTTCTTCTTCACTTCGCATCCGGCATTGAAAGGAAGAATAGCAGAAAAACTGAACGTCGTCCTCCGAGCGTCTTCTGAAAAGTGGCTTCTCCAAAGTGGCTTCTCCCCCCCTCTAAAAATCTCACGTTACTTTCTTTGTCTTCCTTCATATCGATATCTTTTTTATTTCAAGAAAAAGAAATCCGAATCACATTCCTAATTTAGCTTTGGATTTTGAATATTTCCCCAAGATAGGCTTGATTCTCCTTGATTTCAAATTTGCATATCTGAAGATTGTGTTACCTACAAAATCAATTAAAATCAATAAGTAGATATCGAATTCAATTAAAACTAAGCAAATATTAAGTCTAAAATAATAAATAAACTCTATATAAAATAGAGTTATCAAATACCCCCAAACTTATCATTTTGCTAGTCCTCGAGCAAAACCACAACTAATTTTTTTTTATCAACCATAGTTGCTTGAATTCTCAACGAAAAAAAAAAAACATCAGAATCAATGACAAGTTAAGTCTAATCCTAAACATGCAATTCGTGTGTGTGTGAAATCCTCAATTCTCAACTCACATGCAACCTAGATAAATCCACGTTGATATGAAAACTCATAAACTCAAAATCCACGTGACCATATCTCATAAGTTTGTCGTTCATTCCTCTCTCCACTAATGTAGGCCATAAACTCAACCAAGAATCAATAGGTCTTAATAAGCTTGTAACGTGGCTTGGTTAAGGGTTTGACAAAGATATGTTTAAGTTCAGATTACCCTACAGACACATCAATTCCATAGCTTAGTTGGTTCTCTGAATTCAACAACAGTCAGCATTTTTTTTTAACTTGTTTTTTTTCAACTTCTTTCTTTTTCATTGCTTCTCTTTCCATGCTTTACGGCGAAGTTTCTTCCTGAGTCCCTCCTTATATAGTGCAATTCCAACCCATTGAGTATCCAAAAGGCTCACTCAAGTTGAAAGTTGGATATAGGGATCCGTATAAGCAGTACTGAAAAAAAAAACAATATCCATATATTTCCTTTTTTTTGCACACTTTTCTCTTCTTCTTTTTTTCTTTTTCATTTTTTTTGTCAAACATGTCAAGAATCCAGAGTTTATGAAATCATAAAGAATTACATGTGTCCATAGGGTACAAGGAAAATTGATATCAATAAGCTCAGGCTACATTACAAGGGTATACAAAGAAATTGGGCAA
The DNA here is from genome assembly GCA_021437785.1 of Rhodomyrtus psidioides. NCBI lineage: Eukaryota > Viridiplantae > Streptophyta > Magnoliopsida > Myrtales > Myrtaceae > Rhodomyrtus > Rhodomyrtus psidioides. Next base: position 5,003,308 of record JAILYB010000007.1, on the reverse strand, counting down.
TATCAGGCTCAATGGGGTGACTAAGGATACATAAACAAGGTTGGCTTGAAAGGCTCAAACGATCCAATGAATGCCTAAATCATTTTCTTAATCGAGTTTAGCCTAGAATTTCGCCTCGAGAGAAAATCGGACAAATTCTAAGATCTGGGTGAGTTCTAAGAGAATTACATACTTCACATAAATCTTCTCTAGGTACACATGACTCAAAAATAAGGATTAGTGCTCAAAATATGGACTACATGTTCAAGATCGAGACTAACTCACACATCTTTCCTGATTTAAATTTTTTTTTCGAAAATTGCATCCAAATTTCAAATTAAGCAAAGATTTCATGAAAAGTTTTTAGGGAAATTTTTAACTTCCACCCCCAAACTAAATTGCAGCAGTGTCCTCAATGCTGAAAAGTAAAGAAAAAAATAATAAGAACAGAGAAACTCCCCTGGAATATGATGAACGGATGTCATAGGAGATAGTTGGGGTAGAAAGCTTGAAGAAAATTTGGAGAAAAGTCCCTACAAAAATAAATCAAGTAATTAGGGAAAATTATTATCATGAGGTTTCAATTTTTTTTAATAGAACAAAATAAGGATAAAAGGCAAAAAAATTAAAATGCTTGGGTTGCCTCCCAAGAAGCGCTTGCTTTATAGTTTGCAGCCAAACTCTTCCAACTCTTCTAAGCAGGAGAAAGTAAGGCAATGGTGGCTGCTTGTGAGTCGAAACCACCTCCAAAATAGGGCTTGAGACGTTGCCCATTCACTTTAAAGGTTCCCTCATTGTCATTAGTAACTTCAACTGTTCCATAAGGGAAAACCTTAGTGATGATAAAAGGTCCAGACCATCTTGACTTCAACTTACCTGGAAATAGACGAAGACGTGAGTTATATAATAAAACTCTTTGACCTATATGAAACTCCCTTCTTAAGATGTGTCTATCATGCCATCTCTTCGTCCTCTCCTTATAGATCTTGGCATTCTCATATGCTTCATTGCGAAACTCATCCAATTCATTCAATTGCAACAATCTCTTCTCACCAGCTGCTTGCATATCAAAGTTGAGAAAACGCAATGCCCAATATGCTTTATGCTCTAACTCAACAGGCAAATGACATGATTTTCCATAAACAAAGGTGACATACCAATAGGAGTTTTATAAGCAGTCCTATAAGCCCACAATGCATCATCAAGTTTAATTGCCCAATCCTTCATATTATGATTCACCGTCTTTTCCAATATTCTCTTTATCTCCCTATTAGAAATTTCAGCTTGACCACTAGTTTGAGGGTGATAAGCAGCGGCTACTTTATGTGTCACACCATATTTATGTAAAAGTGACTCAACTTGCTTATTCAAAAAGTGTGTGCCTTGATCACTTATAATCGCTCTAGGCGTACCAAACCTGGTGAATATATTCTTTTTCAAAAATTTAATCACCACTCGAGCATCATTGGAAGGCAAAGCTACGGCCTCAACCCATTTAGAAACATATTCCACAGCAACCAAGATGTAAGTATTACCATAAGAAGATGGAAAGGGTCCCATGAAGTCCATACCCCAAACATCAAATAATTCACAGATTAAAATATTGTTTAAAGGCATTTCATGTCTCCTAGATATATTACCAGTTCTTTGACACCTATCACATGCAGCAACATAAGAATATGCATCTCTGAATAGTGTAAGCCAATAAAAACCAGACTGTAAAACCTTAGCTGCAGTCTTTGTGGCACCAAAATGACCTCCTGCTTGTCCATCGTGGCAATGAAAAAGAATGTCAGATACTTCTTCATTAGGAACACATCGCCTAATGACTCGATCAGCACATACCTTAAACAAGAAAGGATCCTCCCAAAGATAGTGTTTAACATCGGAAAAAAAATTTCTTCTTTTGTTGATAAGTTAATTCGGGAGGGATAACCTTACTTACCAAGAAATTAACATAATCAGCATACCAGGGGGTTTCGATTTTTACAGAGAAGAGTGACTCATCAGGAAATTCATCTGAGATTGGTCTTTCTTCTACAGGGGCATTCGGCAATCTAGAGAGATGGTCAGCCACTAAATTTTCTGTCTCTTTCTTGTCTTTGATTTCCAAGTCAAACTCTTGCAGCAATAAGATCCACCTAATCAACCTAGGTTTTGAATCTTTCTTTTCAAGCAAATACTTAAGAGCAGAGTGGTCAGTGTAAACAATGACTTTGGAACCAATCAAATAAGAGCGAAATTTATCAAAAGCAAATACTACCGCTAAAAGCTCTTTTTCAGTTGTGGTATAATTCAATTGAGCTCCAGACAGTGTGCGACTTGCATAGTATATTGTTCGAAAATTCCATCCTTTCTTTGTCCAAGTTCGGCTCCACAAGCCGAGTCACTAGCATCGCACATCAATTCAAACGGCAAATCCCAATTAGGTGCAGTCATGATAGGAGCCGAAACTAACTTTTCCTTCAATGTGTTGAATGCCTGAAAACAATCATCAGAAAATTCAAATTTAGCATCTTTTTCCAATAATTTGCAAAGGGGTCTAGCAATCTTAGAAAAATCTTTAATGAAACGCCTATAAAATCCTGCATGTCCCAAAAATCCTCGAACAAGCTTCACAGAGGTAGGAGGCGGCAATTTTGAAATAACTTCAATCTTAGCTCGACCCACCTCAATTCCTGTGACAGAGATCTTATGGCCTAGAACAATCCCTTCCTGCACCATAAAGTGACACTTCTCCCAATTCAAGACAAAGTTAGTCTCCTCACACCTTTGTAACACTAAAGCTAAATTATTCAAGCATGAATCGAAAGATGAGCCAAAAATAGAAAAATCATCCATAAATATCTCAATAAATTTTTCGATCATGTCAGAAAAAATAGCCATCATACATCTTTGAAAAGTAGCAGGTGCATTACAAAGACCAAAAGGCATCATCCTAAAGGCAAAAGTACCATAGGGACATGTAAAAGTGGTCTTTTCTTGATCTTCAGGTGCAATAGAGATTTGATTATAACCAGAATATCCATCTAAAAAACAGTAAAACTCATGCCTTGCAAGTCTCTCTAACATTTGATCAATAAAAGGAAAAGAAAAGTGATCCTTACGGGTGGCATCATTTAATTTTCTATAATCCATGCAAACACGCCACCCAGTAACTATCCTAGTAGGAATCAATTCATTATCATCATTAGGTTGAACAGTCATACCTCCTTTTTTTGGAACAACTTGCACAGGACTTACCCAAGCATTGTCAGAGATAGGATAAATAATCCATGTATCAAGTAGTTTAATTACCTCGGCCTTCACCACCTCCTGCATTTTCGGAT